>JANUYF010000004.1:278588098-283588098 GCA_026167975.1 Phrynosoma blainvillii
TGCTTTAGCATCAGAATTTATTTTTATTTATTTATTTATTTATTTATTTAGGTCTGTTCTAAACTCCACTTGAATCCTGTTTAAGGATGTTATCACACGGGGGCAAATCTGCTGGTTAATCCACACAAAACCCAAACAGAAATTGGATTAGTGCCCTGTGTTTTCACATGACGTCGCACAGAAAGTGGACAGAAAGTGGACAGAAACAGAAACTGGTGTTAACCGAGATCTTTTGAAATTCGGCTGTTTGGAGGAAATGCAAATGCACAATTAAGGTAAATTCGCAATTAAGGTAAATTTGCCGTAATGTGAAAAGCAAATGCACATTTGGAAGCATTTCCCCACATTTCCCCATGGTTCCGCGGGGTCCTGGAGGCAGCGTAAGTGTCTCCTTCCCCCTCAGCAGACGGCTAATTGAGCCATCTTGGGGGCAGGGAAGGGGAGGGGCAGCTGCACGATCGGCGCCCCAACCCCTTCCCCAGGTCGTCCTCTGAGCGCCAACCCTCCGCATGGCCGGTGCTCCAAGGAGGACCTCCTCGGAGCGCTGACCCTCCACACAGCTGACGCTCCGAGGAGGACCTCCCACTGCAGCATTCGCACACGCTGCAGCGGAGGAGTCGGAGAAGGTGCGCCACAGCCTTTTTCGGTGTACTTTCAGCGACTAGAAGGACGGGCGGCCATGGGCCACCTGGGGAAGCTGTGTTGCAGGGCCGAGGTATCCCTACACCTCGGCCCCGCGGTGCAGCTTCGCCTCCCCTGAAAGGAGCGCTAAAGTGGCGCTCCTTTCACAAGTTGCTGAAGGTGCACCGAGAAAGGCTGCGGTGCACCTTCGGCAACTCTTCTGCCGCAGCGTGTGCGAACACTGCAGCGGGAGGTCCTCCTCGGAGCGCCGGCCGTGCGGAGAGCCGGCTGCTCCAAGGATGACCTGGGGAAGGGGTAACAGCCACAGCGAGTGACAGCCGTGGCATGTGACAGCTGTGGCAAGCATAGTGCGCATGTGCTAGAAGATCATTTCTAGTACATGTACGGGATTTTTTCACTTGTGTGTGAACGTTAAATGCGGTTTCAGCGGGAGCTTCCCTTAATTGCGCAATTAAGGTAATTATGTGTGAAAAACATTTGCGGAATCAAGGTTTATTTTCGGTTTATTTTCTGAATTTGTCATTTCCAGTTTATTATCACTTTGTGGCCCACGTGTGATAACGTCCTAAGACTGGCAAGTGCCCAGATAAGTACACCTACAGTCCAGAGGAACAGATGGGGGGAACCCAGTTTCATGTAGCATACAGGATTTCAGTAAAAGCAGAAGCACCGTCCAAGCAGATTGAGATCTAAACAGAAAAACAATCTTGAAAAGGGTCCAAAGGCAAAGCAAGAATTGCCAGAATGATTAGTCCAAGATATATGGTGAAGGTTAAAGATACATGGTGAAAGTTAGAGATCCTACAAAGTCAGACATAACAAACAAAGTTGCAAGGAAATGTTGGAGGTGCTGATTTGCAGAAACAGAATCACCTTGGCTGAGCAAATTTAGAACCAGCACTAAAGCAGCCCATTTGGCCTCATTAGTTCAGTGTCTTCTTTTGAAAGTGGAGTAGGGCATTTCCTTTCCCTTTGCAACCAGTATTTTAATTTGCAATGCTCCATAGGGTAAAGTACTCTGTATTCTTCTCCTGATCTACAGGCACTGCCTGGGATAAACCGGAGTCTGCTTCTGCTGGTGCCATAACAGGACTGCCAGATGACTGGTTTTAATTATCTTTATCTGTGCTCTGTTTTTCTTTTTCTTCTTCTGAGGAAGCATTCTCCAGATAGGATGTGATAACTTGCTTTTATCTGTTTTCATGTGCACTAGTTTTAATCTTGTTGTAAGTCAAAGTTATGGGATAAAGACAGCTAAAAGTAAAATAAATAAATAATACTGTGGGAAGTGTGAAAAAAGATGTCAAGAAATGGGTCCAAACCTGATAATTTCAACATTTAGTTCTCTCTCAGATGAAGAAATAAAGGTTAGAGTGAAATAGAAATGGTGACTGTAATATATGTGATAAGAACAATAATATAAGACATATGTTTATTTTAATTAATGTCCTTTGGATGGTGTTATGATTGTCATTGAGGGATTGAGATATGTTGAATTATGTATACAAATATTTAATATCCCCACCCCCCAAACCCTATAGTTCTCTCTTGTGTAAATTATAGTTTTTATGACTACAGTCACATTGTGAATAAGTCTGGGCAGTCTAGGACAGTGCTGATCAAAGTGTGCCCCTTTGATTCATGTGACTTTTAAAGAAATTTGGTAGCTAGCCTCCAAGGCTCCTCATGTCTCTGCCCCTATTTGGGGAGGTCCAAATTATTATTTTGCTAGGAACAAAATGACAGATAGTGCCCTGAAGGTTCTGGGCTGTAGCACTATGGTCCATTGTGGTATATCTTTGGCAAGTATGGCTTCATGTCCTATTTGCCCATATAGGTCTGCAAACAGATAGTGATTATATGGCCTAGGTACAGACTACCTGAAAGACTATCTGTATCTCCCTATAGCAGGGGTAGGCAACCTTTCCCCTTTAAGGGCCGAGGGACTTCAGCTCCCAGAAGCCTCAGCCATGTTGGCCAATAGTCCCATGTTGGCCAATAGCTCCTGGGATTCTGGGAGCTGAAGTCCCTCGGCCCTTAAAGGGGAAAGGTTGCCTACCCCTGCCCTATGGGAATTAGCCAGTCTTAAGATCCTCAGGGAAAGGCTTTCATGCCATCATCACATGGGTGAGGACATGGGAGAGAGCATTCTCAGTGGCTGCTCCCATCTTGTGGAATTTTCTTCCATGGAAAGTTAGACTGGCCTTCTCCCTGCTCTCCTTTTGCCAGCAGTTAAAACCCTTCTTGTTTAAAAAGTCTTTTAATGGACAATTGTTTGCAGGGAGTATGGGTGTGTGAGTACTCCAGTGCTATCCTTTGTATGTTTTTAATGATTTTATATTATTTGGTGTATGCTTTTAAACATGGTAACATTTTATATTGGGCTTTAACTTTATTACTATGTATTTAGCTAATTTTGTTTTATTGTTTGTGAGACATCATGGGTCCCATACCAGGAGAAAGGGGGCATGTAAATGTAATAAATGCAATCAGTAATAGAAGCTGGTCATTTCTTGTTGGGGGGAAGCTGATGGGGGGCAAAAATGCCTAACGTAGCAAAATAAAGCATTCTTAGAGTCTTCAGGGGAGTTCTAAAATTACGCACACACACCATTTTGAGAAGCTGGGATGTGTTAGGCTAAAAATCTGCAAATCTTTGTAGCTGTAAAGCTGGATTTGGTAACTTGGGAGATGCTCTCTGAAAGATGATGGTTTGAGTCTCAAGTGGCAGTATACAGGGGGACTCATGAGGGGTTGGGCATTTTCCTGTAATGTCATAGCTTTCCTGGTTCTTCAGCAATAACAGATGTTTGCTTAAGGAGTTCTTAGAATAGTACCTAGGGAAAATTCCTAGACCATGTGCTTTCATACGACCTTATCGCACTATACTCTTAAACAGGGCTAGGTCACTTTAACTGCTCTGACTGGCTCCTGTTGCATTTTGGGGTTTGCAGTTCCGTGAGGCTTAAAGGCTCTCTTGCTGAATATTCTAAATGCCCCTTCCTAAACTACAAGTTCTAGAATGCAACAGGAGGCAGTCAGAGCAGTTAAAACAACCTAGCACCATTTTAAGAGTGTAGAGTGATAGTCTCCACTAACATAATGGGAACAGAAGGACTTGGGAAATTCAGCAGCAATCTTGAAAAGCAAGGGGAAGAGTGTAACAGTTCCACAGATAATATATTCACTTGCCTACGACCTAATATTTGTCTGAGGTGCCAGCTTGCACTTAATGTAGAATTCTGAAATGGACATGATCCATTATAAGGGTAGACATCCAGTGAGATTTTGGCATACTGGAGAGTCAGAAGGTAAACATTGTCCTTATTTAAAACCAGGGAGTGGAGTGCATTTTTAAAAGAATTTGGCTGAGAGCAGACCATTCTATCAACACTATGGATTGACTCTGTCTGACTGTGGGATGCACAGTCCCACTAAGGGCTGATGAAGTTCTTCAACTGCTGTAAATTGTCCACCCCCACAAGATGAAAAGCTGAAGGACATTTTGTTTGTAAAAGTATTTCCTTTCATGTATTATTAACATTTTACAATTGACAGTTTCTAAAGTGAGATGGAAATAGGAGAATATTTAACACTCCTTAGAGTAGGAATACTCTTTCACTGTATGCCTAATTCTCTATGGAATGAAGCCCCCAGATTTCCAACAAGCTACATTGGTTACATGGATGTGGGTCTCAAGAAAGTTCACAAAGAAACAGCTAAGAGAAGCAGTTTGACATGCCAATTCTTGAAATGGGATGGAATCTGTTAAGCGGAGTGTTTATTGTTGATCCTGCCATGGTGTATAACTTTATTTCCAAACAGGCTAAATCCATCTGCAGACATTATTCTTTTTCTAAGGTTATCTCTTAGTTCAGTAGGTACAGCATGTTCATATCAAACCCACAGAGCTTGCCAAGGGATTGATAACTCTTAAGCCTCCCCTGTTTTCACAAGTCTGCAAGGAAGAAGGAGAGAGAAGCAAATTGTGAGTAATTGCCTCCTGAAGCAACAGATTTATCACCATGAAAATATGATTCGATCCCCTGGAATGCACATTGCTCTCAGATCTTCTTGTGCTCCCCTGCTAGCTAAGAAATTACATCAGATAGAAACTCCCACAGCACTCCATGCCTAGTGAGCCCCAGTTTGGCTCCATAATAGAGATAATTATTGTGTAGGCAGCTGAGGAATAAGTGCAAAAACAACAGTTTTGTTGTAACACAATAAGAAATGAACAGCCTTGTTATGTCTTCAAACTTCTCTCCCTCCCTCCCTCGCTGCATTAATTGAGCTCTCAGTGTGTGGTAGTAGTATCCCCCCCCCCCATATAAATTTCAAGACAACTTACACTCACTTTTGAGTGTCCCTTGCCCTTTGGGATGCTGGGCACTGAGAAGTGTTACTCCCTGAACAGGCCTGAAACCACTTCTCCTCTTTGATATCAATTAATATGGGCCTCCCCTTGCATGACCCAAGGCTTCCATTTTCTCAAGATGGGCAAGTCATGTAGCATTCTCAGAGTTGTCACCAGGAGATGCCCCCCCCCCCCCCCACACACACAAAGAGGAGTTGTAAGATAGTAAAATGGCATCTGGCATGAGATGAGATAAACAACATCAATTTTGCCATCCTGTCTCAGAAACAGGCCTATTTCACACCTTCTTCTTCCTCTCTGCAAAGATCAGTCTTCAAATCATATAAGACAATATCAAAGGATCTGGCCCATGCAAGCCCTGGTTCCTTTTGCCACAAGGCACAGAAATCCTATTTAAACCCCACGCTTAGTTCATATCCAGGCAGAAGTGCTGCCAGATTTGCCTCTCTTTGCTCCTCTGCCAAGAGAGTGATGAGTCTCCATTGTCAATCTTAACATCAGTAGAAGAAGAAGGAGCCACAAACATTCAGGTCATATGTCCCCTTTCCAAGCCTTTTCTATTCTAACTTAACTCCTTGTTCCCTATTTCTAATAGAGCTGTGTGAGTGTATGTGTGTATGTGCGCACGCATATGTGGATTTTTCCCTTTTAAATAAAACTCACCATACTGAGGATTTGCCTTTTTGATCTCTGTCTGCCTTGGACCTCTGTAAATGTTGGCTAAAAGATCCTATGGATGAGTAAGCCAGCCCTAGATTTGAGCTAATACTTATTCTCCTAAGATTCTAGGACTGTTCCCAGAGACAGTTCCCAGGCTATGCTCACAGGAAGCACATGGGAATCTTAATTCCATTGGAAGCTTTCTTTTGGGCTGCACATTAAACAAGGGAAAGAATAAAAAGATAGAAAGGAATTCTGTGGTATCATTGATGGTAACTGAGAAAAGGACATTTTTGGCATATGTTTTTCATGGAGTCCAGTCCACTTCATCAGATCCATTTCACCATATTCATCTGATGAAGTGGACTGGAGTCTGTGAAAACATGTGCCAGATTTTTTTTTCTTGTTTAGTCTTAAAGTTGCTAAGAATTCTTTATGCTGAAACAGAATAACATGGCTAAGTTTTTGAATACCACTTTAAGGGAAAGAATAGCAGGCATCATGTGCAATAAGTGAGAGACATTCCTGCTCTTTCTTTGTTTCTCCAAACTAAATAGAAAGTTAGAGAGGGCCTTACCCCCTTCACTCTTCAAGCTGCTGAAAAAGGTCTTTATGTGTGACAAGATGGTCACTAAGGCAGCATCTTATTTCATTTGATCAATCGTTTTGGGAAAGTTAACAAATAGTGAGGCAGACTGCTATCAGTCTTCATTAACTTCACCAGTCTGTGGCACAACCTCTTTCCCAAGTCTTCTGTCACATACAAAAGGCTTGGGGTGGGGAATCTGATGGGTGAATCATGGCATTTCAGGTGGTTTTACGTGTAGGGACCTTTATACTTTCTTGTATAGAATTCACACAACAAACTTTTTATTTTACATATTTTAAATATTTTTGTATTTTAAATATTTTAAATATTTTTTATTTTAAATATTTTCTATAGTCTATTTTAATTTGTGTAAACCACCTTGCCTCCCAATAAAACAGCAACGATGACATACTATTTTTTCTTTTCACTCTGTTATAAAACCAAAAATTAAAATAAGAACAGTTATTTTCTCTACTTTCCCCATTTCCTTGTCTTTAGCCAGATTGATTTTTGGTTATCTAACAATAAGGTTTGTGACTACTTGAACAGTGCTTGCATCATGTTATTACCGACCCATATCAGTTTTGTACATGTTGATTTATACATTCCTTCCCCTCCCCACCTCTGTGTGTGTGTGTGTCAGAGAGAGAGAGAAGGGGAGAGAGAGAATTGTCATTCTAATGTATGCATAACATTTACAAATTAATCACATACTCTCCAAGTGTCCCAATTTGTCAGTTACAGTCTCACATACTCTTCTATCATCCACTTTTTCAACTGCTTTTAAAATGCCATAGTTTCTTTCTCCTTATCTCACTCTCTCTCTTTGTCCTCAGCTTACCTTATTTTCCTGCGTATAAGACTACTTTTTTACCTGCAAAATCTGTGGTTGAAGTGGGGGGGGGGTCGTCTTATACGCCAGGTATAAGGATAAGGAGGATAGATGTGCTAAAACTCTATATTTTGGAAAAATGGGGGGGGGTCGTCTTATACACTGGGTCATCTTATACGCCAGGAAATACGGTACTTCAATTGCTGCAAAGTGAGTCCAAATGCAAAAACAGTTGGGTGGAGTGGAGAGAAGAGAGAGGACAGAATCTCACCATTTGCAGTAGAGTAAGGCAAAAGTAAACATTTGCAGTCCTTCTTAGATTGTGTGTTCTTCCTCATTAATGAGTTTGATCACACTCTAATGTTGCTTGGTCATATGTGCCACAGTTTTTATCTGTGAATGTCAGCAAGCATGTAATTACTTTCCTCTTTTCTGGAAAAAAATCCACACTTTTTATTTGTGAAAATTATGGGACTGGTATTTGAAGACAGGACACAGAACTTTTCTACCACCATTTCCTACATAAAAGCATGGCAACTTTCAACTCTGTATATGCGTAATGGTCCCTTGGTATCTGCTGGGGTTTGGTTCCAGAACCTCCCTGGGTACCAAAATCTGTGGCTGCTCAAACCTCATTAAACACAATGGCATAGTAAAATATTGTCCCTTATATAAAATGGCAAAATCAAGCTTTGTTTTTTAGATTTTTTTAAAAATATATATATTTTCAAACTGTGGATGCTTGGATCTATGGATAAGGAGGACTAACTTCATATTCTAAAATAGGAGCTAACTAATACTTTTAAACTGTTTTTCCCCTCCAAGTTTCTCAGTTTCCATCTTTGTATGGTATTAGCATACATTTAATGAAAAAGCCTATAGTATCTTTTTTGTGGTGCTAAAATTCACCCCAAACACATACTTTACTGACATTCTTTTATTTTTTTCAAATGAGGGAGTCCCCATCTTCCTCTGTAGCATGTTATCAAAACATATGGAATATCTTGACAAAATATTCTATAGCAGTATGGAGAGGAAATGCAGAATGAAACTATATGAAGCAGCATGATAAGCAAACATGTATTGGAACAATGTGGAAAGCAATGCTTAAAAATTCATTACCTTTGGTATTTTAAGGTATTATTTGAAATGTGCCCACTTTTCTTCCAGAACTGGATCAGCCTTAAAAGTCTTCCAGAAAGCAGACATTGAGCTCTCTGACCTACATGTGGGTGCCAGTTGTGGGTTATGGGCATGAAGCAAAATGATGGTGGACATCATTTTAGATAGTGCAGTTGGCTTTGTGGAAGTGCATGCAGTTTGCATAAATTCTGGAGAAGGAACTGGGAGAAAAGCCAATCACAGGTGGCCTAACTGGCTGGCGAGTGGGACAGTGGCTCCAAGCTGTAGACTTCTTCTTGCTTTATATGGGATATATAAGCCAGCCCCTAGTGCCCCTTAGTGTTCTTGGGAGATTTCCACCTCCCTTTATTATATGAATTGCCATTTTGTTAATTCTCACCATTGTAATCTTATAATTCATCACAATGTTGATTTGGTTTGATTTAGTTTGGTATGGAGGAGATAGGATGTTTACTTCTCCTTATGAGACCTTGGGAGTATGGGCAGCAAAGCTCATATCCAGCTCAGGGGCATGTGGCATTGCCTCAGTCCCAGGTGCCAGGGGAACTATCCAGTAGCATCTGACCATGTGGAATGTGGAATCCCATATCTGTCATCCCAGATTTTGCCCAATAGGTGGTTTAGGTTAATGGCAGTTTGACCAACAGATAGGTTGGCTGATGCCTGGATTTGGACCTATTCTGATGCCAAGCTTATTTGGAGCTGTAACTAATAAAGCTGTAGCCTCTTTTGCCACAATTGGTCTTCAGTATGCAAAACATTGGTAGCCACCAGCCTTGCAATTTGATTTCTGACTTCTGTGCTTTTTGTCCCCAGAACAGGGCAACACAATATCACTGTGTGTGTGCAGTGGCCTTACATCAAGCAGGATCATGTACCTGTTATTTACTATTGAAGTCAACTTAAACTTATAACAACTATATGGAGGTGGCCATATGGCAGTTGATATCTCCTGTCATCAACTCCCCTGCTCAGGTTTTACAAACTCAGGGCTGTGGCTTTCTTGATTGAATCAATCCTCTTGTAATGTGGCCTACCTGTTTTCCTATTGCCTTCAACTTTACTAAGCATGTTGTTTTTCACCTCATAATATGTCAAAAGTTTAACAACCTCAGTTTAGTCATCTTCATTTCTTAGGAGAAGTCAGGCTTGATTTGCTTATGACTCATTCATTTATCTTTTTAGAATTCCATGGCCTCTGTGTACTGTATATACTCATGTATAAATCTAGAAATTTTTGTCAAAAAAATTGACCCCAAAAAAACTTATCCATGGGTCAGTGTGAGTACTGTATTTTAAACTGTACTCTTCTCCTTTTCTGAGTAGAGTGGTAAAATGGTAAGATGGGTCTTTATCCTGAGAGCACCCAAAAGAAGCACCACCACCCTCTACTCTTTCCACCATAATGCTGCTTCAGGCCTTTTTGAATGCTTGAGTGGGAAAATGGCAGTGGTGACACCTCTTTGGTGCTTCCCTTTAAAGGAATGACAAGAGGAATTGGGCTTAGAAGGATCTGAATAAGACATTTCTGTATAAAGACAGTAAACTTCATCCTTTACATCCTTTGTTACAAGCCCCTAAGTTTTATCCTCGACTTATCCATGAGTCATATCAAAATCCATAATTTTGGTCCTAAAACATGCCCTTGACTTATACATGAAATTGACTTATAGTCAAGTATTTTTGGTAATTCTTTTCCAGCATCATATTTTAGATGAGTAGATTTTAATTCCATTAGCTTTCTTCACTGTTCAGTTGTTCACTGTTACATAAAAATTGGAAATATTTTGGTCTGGATGATTCTGACTTTGGTGTTTAACAATATGTATTTATATTTGAAGATCTTATCTAGTTCCTTCATGGCTGATTTTCCAAGTCTTAGTTCTGTAAAACCCATAAGAATATGATAGCTCCTACCTTCTGTAAACCCTTTGAACATCCTTTTAATATACCTCAGAAAGCTAAAATATGGAATAGCTAGCTGATTCTGTCCATCCCCACAATTTATTTCCTGATTGTTACATTCTTCTTCTATCAGGGTGAGCATGTCCCTCCCATACTTAACTACTACTTCTAATCCCGGCCAGCAGTCTTTTCAACTTGTGTGGCCCATTGACCCTAAATGTTTGAATCAGCACATCTGTCTGTATAACCAGTCATAATTCATGCTTTGTGACAGTGCTTTGGCACAGCAGTCTGGACATTGCATCTTAAGTACCATATTGCTAGTGCAGCAGGTCATAGGATTAGGTCATTAGGGACAAAATATTTTTTATGACAAAGTGGCAGTACAGTTAATAGGGCCTTTGAATCTATTTTTTTTAATGGCTTACTGGATCTTTTTATGTCTACAAACCAAGAAACCTGTTTTGGATAAGACTGAAGCAAAAACTAGTTCTAAAGTTTTGTTTTCAAATACACACATTATTAGCTATTTGTTAGTCATTTTTCAGAATATTAATTAAAAATATTTCATAATATTGTGGCTGGAATCATGTAGGAGTGTTATGCTGGAAAATTTGGGGATTATGTCAATGGGACTACTTTTTACAATTTCTTGCAGAGATATTCAGTGCCCCCCTGACATGAGCAGTACCCTATTCACCCGGAGCACAGTGGGTCAGCTTAAAAGGTGTTGGCATGTGGACAAAGCTGTATCTCCCATGATGAGGAATAGACAGCAAAAAGACCACTAGCACACCCACGGGAATGTTACTGCTGCATATATACATGGAATTGTCTAGTGAGAACATTCTTAGTAGCCCAGTTAAGTGTTTTACTGCATATTCTCACAATAATCCATGGAGAGGAAGATAAATGTTCTGAAGACTAGGAGTCATGAGACAGTTCAGACTTTTGGGGGGAGCTGGGATTGACTTGACATATCTTAATTTTAGTCAAAGATTAGAAAAATTCTATTTTGGGATTACAACTCTCAGAATAATTAAGGTTGGATCTGTAGTGCAGAAATAATGCAGTTTGACACTGCTTTAACTGTCATGGTTTAATGCTATGGAGTTCTGGAATTTGTAGTTTTATGAGATATTTTGCTTTCTCTGTCAGAGAACTGTGGTGCTATAACAAACTACAAACCTCAAGATCTCATAGGATGGAGCCGTGATACTTAAAGTAGTATCAAACTGGATTATTTCTGTTGTGTGGATGTAGCTTTAGTCAGTAAAGCCACTGTCCTGGGGGAAGAGGAATTGGGATAAGATGTGGGTTCTTTAAGAGCATTTGTACTGGGTGCTCAAGTGTTCATAAACATTCACTTTCAATGCTTACCTCAATGCCTTTAGGAATGGAGAGTAGAATTCTTGGGTTTCTATACTGTGCTTACTATCAAAAATTGGATACATAATAGATTTACATTAATAGCATTTTTCATTTTATTTTCAGACCTTTTTTTTCCTAGCAAGTCCAAATACAAAATTTACCCTCCCCACATGCCACTTTGTAGCCCACTTCAGTCTGCTTTGGATTTCTTTTTCTTCAATTATTCGAGCCCATCCATAGTCCTAACTACCTCCTCATTTATAGATGTTTTTAAAGTGCTTACACTATGCTCAGAATAGCATAGTAGTGACTTTTGTTTTGTGCATATGATGATAATTCTGAGGTTTATCTTCCTCTTAAGTTAAGTCTTTTTAGCATACACATACCTTGCAACTTCTTTTTCAGTAGGAGTAACCCCTTTTCTGTTCACAGTATACATTGAATTCCATACCAAAAAAGAATAAGCACCAGTGCAAGACTCTCTTAGTAAAACATTAATCTTGGATCACAGGTTTATTGTATGGATTTTGCAACACAGCCCATATTACAAACATTGTCTGGGAAACATTTACAAGAATAAATAAGATGGACTTGCAGTTGTAAAAAAAAGTTTACACTTCACTGTAATGTACAGTCAAAAATATATCTAATATTCATTGACGTGTCATTATTTACCTTCCCTTCTTGTAAACCAAAAAGAAAAGAAAAACTCTGAATGCACAGTGCTGAATTGTTCATATTTATATTTTTCTTTTTTCTTTTCTTTTTAAATACGTGCTTTATTTATCAAACATCCAAACTGTACAAGTGAGCTTAATTGGTAAACTTAGGCATCCAGGGTTCCTGCAAAAGAAAAGTTATTTAGCCATCATGCAACAATCCCTTCTGGCCAGCCAAAACTTTGCTCCACTCAGCTGAAAGAGAAATCTTTGGGCTAGCTTGAGACACTGCTGACAGTTACATCCCCCTCATCCTTTCAGGGAGAAAATAACAGGAATATAGTTGACACTATGCCTTTGTTGGATATCAGTACATCTTGCCTTCATCAGGTAGTGGTGTGGTAATGGAATAAAGTAGTTAAAATTGATGGGAACAGGTTAATGCTTGCTCTCTATCCTTCTTAGCTGACCTACAATTGCATTTTGTTTTGGTGTGAGATGCAGGTGAACAAGACCAGAAAAATCACCAAAATCTGTTTCCCCCCCCTCCCCGATGTTGTGAAATGGTACAAGCAGACATAGCTCCTTGGAGTCCTCTGAACACAGAAAATACAGCAAATGATTGTGCAGCAAAGCTCCACCACCAACCACCATGGCATGGCCACCTATGGCTTACTTATCACTTCTCCTTAATACAACATAGTACTGAAAGTTAACTACAATTTTATTGGGATAAACAACTGCAATAAATTTGTTCTGCCAGCAAGCCTATACATAGCTTCCCATTTGCTACTATGTATTTTTTCATTGCTGTAATAGAGCTATTTTTGTGGTCAAGACATGAGCAGGAATTTATCAGGCAGGCACCTTTGTTTAAAAAACAAAAAAGTCCAAAAATAGTGATCTCTTTTTTAAAAAGGACAACCTGGTTCCTAATGGTACAGAAAAACTTCAGAGATTTAATGTTAACATGCTTACATTGGACCAGCCACTTCTAGCAGCTGCCAGCTTGCTCTCTCAATGAGATGCTTTTAAAAATAGTCTCTAGCTGTTATATCTGTGAAGAACTCCTCCAGAAAGGAATACAGTTATAAGGTGAGGAGATGTTGACTGTATTCAAAACCAAGAACAACACTTTTTGGTTTGTGTGTGAAATTCTTCATCTCCACGGTGAGGTGTTTCTTTCCTTCCACCCTCGCCAACTTCTTCAACTGCATTGTGATAGAAATGTAGATGTTAACATTTGCAGTTCTGTTCTTGTAATAAGAAAGGTGAGTGAGAATAACCGTGTTACTTTATTAGCCCCAGTGCGACTTCATTTTGAAAGTGTGGCATTTGAGTTATTTCTTCCATTAAAAAAATCTCAGAGAAGCTGAACACAGAAACCTTTACTGTGTTCTTAAATCTATTCAAGACCTACTTGTTAGCACCCACATAGAGCACAGAATATTGGCATGTTCTAAATATTTCATTGGATCCAATCTTATTTATTTGGTGGGTGGAGATGAAGAAATGTCAAACATTTCTCAAGTACAGAGTAATTTTTAACAATACTGTATGAATGGTTTTTCTAAAGGCACTGCTTAGTGGGCTTTGTAGATTCAGTGGTTGACAAGGGTGGGCTAAAACATGTGGGAAGAACAGAACATAGCAAGTAAGTTGTATATGAAATTTCTCTCTTGAGTATACTTCAAGATAGTATGTTGGTAAGATTTACTTATTGTAAATCTAGTATTTCTGAATTGGCATACAGAGTAATCCAGTGCAGTTTTACAGTGTAAGATGATGTGTTAAGGATTCCCCATTTATTTCCTGAGAGTTTGTAATTCTCTTTAGAGACAGATACTAAAAATATTTTGTTAATTTTCTTCTTGAAAGAAGCATTTTTCTTGCTATGAGGAGGTCTTTAAAAACTGCATAATTTTTGAAGACTATTCACAGCTCAGTATTTATTCTATACAAAATTCATAGGGGTATTTTTTGCACAGAAATATGTTTTCGAGCAGAAAATGCTGTTTCCTGCAGACAAAAATATGACTTGTAAGTTTTATGCATAATAAGTCCCCAGCTACAGCATTTTCTGCTCAGAAATCATTATCTTCTTCACAGAAGATGGTTTCCTTCTTCTTGAAATAACAAATTCCTCAAACAGTGAAGATTCTCATCAATTTCAGTTGGGGTTTCTTGACACTCAAGGGACACATTTTTGACCATTCTTCAAATATGTGTTACATCCCTGCTAGTACATAGGAATGGGTAATCTATTGAGCTAAATCCTACTGAGGTTTTCAAATTTCCATTACTGCACTAATTCCTTACCTACTGTGCCTTGGACTGTGAATTCCCCCCTTCCCCCCACTCTGCACATACATTCATACCTGTTTCTGTTTGCATTTTTGAACCTCCCCCCCCCCATGTGTATCTATTGACTATATATATCTGTATTTTAACACGTGCATCTTCTTGACATTTAAAATATTTTTGCAAATAAATCACACACTTGTAAATGGGTTGGGTAAGTGCAATAGGTCCAGGGATCAATTTTCTGCACCTCACATCTTCTGGGGGCACCTCACACCTTCTGTGGGCTCTACATTTCTAACCCATCCCTACCACTATGGCAGCCTCATCAGATTACGCAAAAGCTGCACCTTCACAATGGATGAATTTATGTGCTTTGCCTTTCTCAAACACAGAAATAAACACACTTGCGACAGCACTGCAGTAGGCAATCCCTCTTCAGCAATACTTTTGCTAGACCTGAACAAATGGCCTCCCTCAAAAAAAAACATTTTCTACTAATCTTCAATAAAAAGAAAGAAATGTATCTTGCTAAATGTGTACAGCATTAAATGGAACCACTGTCCTTAGTACTTAAGTAGCCTAGTTTCAGGTGAGGGCTTGGTTAGGTAATCGTAGTGAAATCACTATCTTTTAGCTTTAGTTCTTCTGTAAATAACAAATTTATCATGTAAGGCAAGTGAATGATATGTAATGAGTGTTATATTGTTTATTAGGACTAAGTCATAATAAATAATCGTAGGTTGGACTGATTGTCCTGCACAAAGCCTAGAAAGGCCGTACTGAATTTTCTCTGGATATGACCTTTTAAGAAGGACTTACAAGCTTGCAAAATTTAGTTACTTAGAAAAAACAGTTTAAAAAGCTTGGGACCCCAATACAAAATTTGCAGAAAAAAACCTATAAATAAGTAAATAAAATAACATCAATCATTGAAATAAACCACCAGTCAACACAGTTGTATTACTACTGATGTCCAGGTTTCAAGGAACATACTAAGCAAGTAATTTTGGCTTTTTAATGCACAGTCAATGGTCAGCATAAATTGTCATTCATTTTATCTCACATTGCAGACAGTTTCTCTATCCTAGTTTAGCAAATTACTACATATTTCTGCCTTCATCCACAATATCCACACTAATAGGCAACATGAGTAAATTTGTTTCTTATCAGCTCTTCACAAAGATCCATTTTGGAAGTAAAGTTTTTTTTTTTACCAACAACTTCTGCTAGTTTCCAAATCTGATTATAAAACAAAAATAAGATTTCCAACACTATTTTGACACATAAATGCTGCTGTTTAACAAATAAAACATTCGACCACATGGATATATTTGCTTTGCAGATTTTGTTCCTAATGTCAGCACAGCACATATGTAATATGCAAAAGCTGCAAAAATAGTTTGACAAACAGATAAATGAAGCAGCTGCACATGACACTGCTATTTCCCCCATTTCTCTTTCTGTTGTATAGTTACAGTCTTGCGGGGTAACTCTGCTGGAACTTCATGCTTTTTTGTACTGTTTTAATATTGTTGGTATTACCTTGTACATGTTATATCATGGAAAAAAAATATTTTTTCATTGTTTATTTTGATCACTTTCAAATATGCATATAAACCACCTTGAGCTGTATGAGAGGTGGAGTGGAATATTTAAAATCAAAGGTAAACATATCTTGTAACAATGTGGCATGGTCTACAGAGCAAATCAATCCATTTGCTAAAAATGTTATTCCAACACTCCCTACTCTCTAAACTACTCTTCTTTCTCTCTTATTAACAACAAAAGATTTCAGACCTGTATGTTCATTTCCTATTCTAGACATGCTGCATTCTCACCTCTTTCACATCCTTCTCTTTATTCCCCTCAACTCCACATATTTTTTAATCTGCATAGAACCTGTCTGCATTTCCAGCCAAATATTATTATTTTTTGGTTTTTTTTTCTCAGTGCACCAACTGACAATCCTCATAATACACAGACAATGTGGATCCACTCTCTACTTCTGTACTAACTGGTGTGCATGACAAACTGTGGAATCACAGGTTCAGCACTGGCACAGCAGTTAATAAAAAAATGGCTTGCATATCGCAAACAACATTGTATTTATTTCCACATGCTACTTTCTATGCCTCTGTGTGGACATGTTCTTAGATTTTCCTTGAGTCATGTGTGGACATGTCAGCTTTCACTTGTGGCTGCCTTTCCTCTATCAACCCTCCCTTTAAGATTTTAAATATTTAAATTAAAATAAATAAATCTTAGTATCTATATATTAGATTTCACATGACATCTTCTCTAAATCATAGAACTTTGATAGCTGCAATAGTACATGCATATCTCAACAAAGCATCTGAAGCTTCCTTTTACAGTCATCATATGCTTCCCTGTCCCTGGTGTTTATCACATTTCCTTTTTTGCCTGTTATGAGCATAGGTTGGAGATGTGCGTGAACAAGGGGGAATGGATTTTATCACACTCGAAACAGTCAGCGAGCCATTGCCATGCTGTCGCTCGACCACCATCCATCCCCAAGCTGCGCTGAGCCAGCTTCAAGGATGGAAGCAAAATCAGCCAGCTCAGCGCAGCTTGGGACAGGTGGTGGTCGGGTGACCATGGCAATGGCTTGCTGTTTGGAGTGCAATAAAATCAATTTTTCCTCATTCACACACATCCCCAACCCATACCCAGATGAGGCAAAAAAGGGAATGTGATAAACTCCCCTGTCTTTTCTCCTTTGTCTTTTGTCTACTTGGAACTTTTTTTTTTTTAGTAGCATCTGCACTGGGAGAATGGTGAAGGGAAACTGGGGGAACACAGATTGTTGTTGTCAGATTGTAGTAGTGTGTTTGCAGAATGTAATACAATAAAACTTGAGTTGGGAAAGAATGGGATTATACCCCAGCCAATGCTACTGTAGCTGTATATGTCAGACAGGCAAAGTAAATAGCAGCTGACTCTTGAAAAACAGAGACAGGAAAAGGGAAAGTAGATAAACCTCTTTTGCCAGCTCTACACGGCATGCTAAAAAAACCACAATCTCAAACTGCCCTTTTTTAGTGTGGTTCAGGAACCTATGCCTGTTCTTTTCATGCCATTTCTGCTACTGGTACCAAATTTTCTGTTAAAGAAGTAAAGCCCAAGAACACAATGATTTTGTTAATTGATGTAGACTTCTATTACTATTTGGCAAGCTCCAGCCTTTGTCATAAGAACAGGCCCTCTTTATTCAAATAATAGAACAGTCAGTTTTATCTAGCTTATTGTATACCTTTAGTGGGAATGTGTCATGCAACTGGGCACATAGCTAGGGCCTTTCTGTACAATACTGGGACATTTTCCCAACATGATCCCTCTGCACTCAAACTAGAAAGCCTAGATTACACACTCCCTGTTCATTCTACAATCATTCCTATGGAACAGAAGAGTCAAGAGCTGCATATACATTATGCAGTTTATTATGATGTTCCCATTTACCATATGAGAGTAAGCAACAGTGGATCAAGCTCAGTAAACAGGGCTGAGCAAGAAGGCCGGACAAGAAAAAGTGCTGTCTCAAGCAAATATCAAGCCTGTTTGATGCTCTGTGGCATTTGTTGTGAAAACATTTAGCATTTCCAGGAGGATTTCATTGCTAGCTGTGGATGCTACAGATTCTGTAGCTACATCCGAGTTATTTACTTGCACATTTAAGGCATTCTTTCACTAGGATTTAATGATTTTATCCTTCCAGTGAACTTGTAAAAATATCCTGTGTCCTGGGAGCAAAAGGATTACTAATTAAAGATGTCTTTAACTTAGTATGTCTTGCAGCTATCACTGCTTTACTCTTTGATTTAATTTTTTAAAAGAAATTAACACTATATTTCAAATACCCCAAAATCAATATGTTTTAAGTCTTGAGTGTCTTGTTATTAATGAAATAACCAGAGGGTAGAAGTACAATAGTAGAGACCTATATGAAATACAACTGTTAAAAGTGCAAGCCTATTCCCATGACATGAAACTGAAATGAGTAAGCCAAGCAAAGCAGCAACACTCATATCAGCTAGTTAGTTGTTTCTTATTCAGAAATTCAGACCTAAAATAATACTAGGACAGAAATGTATAAATCTGTTTAAAGATGTATGAACACATATGCTTCAATGTTTACAGATACCTGTGCTTTCAAATGGGAATATAATAAACTATTATGTCAATTTCATGTGGATTAGCAATGTCAATCTGTACAGCAAAAATTAAACGCTCCGCTTATTCAGGTAGATGTCCCATTTCTATTTGGAAAGGTATCATTAAAAAAAAATAGGCTTTTCACAGCTGTAGTGGTGACTAAAAACCTGTTCATGATAAGCCCACACAGTTGAATGGTTCTGGGAGGCCAAGACTACCTTTCGGCTAGTTATATTTGTTGTGTGCCAAGTTTGAGCCATCACCGCTTGTACAGTGGTCAATCTGATCCAGGATCCTACTGCTGATCCAGCTCTAATAAACATGATGAATTGGGCTGAACCAGAGAGATATAACATGCTGACTCCATTTCTACTCTTTTTAAAAGAAAGGTGAAGGCTAAATAATGATGGCTAACTATATAAAATTACTGAACAATTATAATAGCTATCTTGTTTCAACAGGGTACACAGTCTAGAATGAAAGAGACATTTTGTACTACCCAATGTATACATGATTGTACAGCTTCAAAATATAATTGTTGACCTAAGTCAACATGGCAGAATTAGCTGGTATTCATTTCCAAGAACTGCTTTCTGAGATCACAAAGAAAAATCTGCAGAATATAATGTTGGTCCTTTCCCCCAATACACCAGTGTCCTTAAATGCCTACCTGGATTATGTCATTTTGAAAAGCAAAACAGTTCTTAATTTGGGAGATGAAAGGTGTGGGCCTCTTGGCATACTTCAGCTGGCCTTCAAACAAGTGGAAAAACAAACTGTTCATTGCTCTTGTTACTGTTAAGATGCATAACTATCATTTTGCCATATACCAATTAGGAAATGCATTGTTTGGATAGCTGTTGGATAAGAAATATGTAAACCATACTTTATTTGAGGCAGTGACTATGACAAAGAACATCTGTCTCTCTTCTCTTGTTTCAAGATCAGATACAACTCTATCATGTGCCTTGTTTTGGCAAATATGACTGGCAAATCTAACTTGCAAAGGTAAACTTGACTATACTGCAAACTCAAAATAAATACATATTTATTTTTTCAGAAAAACACTATTCATCAGAAGGTGTGAACTGTCATCAAGTGTTATCAGATCAGACATTACTGAATAGTGTCTGTTATTCATGTCTGTAATAAACCTGCCATGTTGACATTTACTTCTTTCATGGCAGAACCTGTCTTTACAATAAAGACTGAATAGATGGTGGAAACAACCTCCAAGATAAGTTTACTGCAATACACTTATAACCCAGCAGGTTTATAAGCCATTCCCTCCATTTCAACCAGCTTTAAGAGAAACACTGCACACAAACAAATACATATGGTAACATGAAATTAACTTCAGTACAAACCAAAGAACAATAATAGTTGGAAACATGATGGCAATTTTAGGGTATTCTTGTTTTTGGTTGGCTAAGAGGTACAATTTTGCAGGACTGTTTCTGAAATGCTGCAGTTGATATGTACCATTAAGATGTAATCAACCCATGCAGAACATTGGAAATCTACTAGCACTGTGTTTACCAAGGCAGAAAATTAACCAGCAGCTTCTTAGCTTGATGGCTTGCTTCTGAGACAATGGGAGCAGACAGGAATTTACAGCTTCATGACGGTGGCCTTTTCATTTGAGAAACTGATCACAAAGGCTTACTGTGCTGAAAGCCTTGGTATGTGTCTACTGAAGCTTTCCTCCTTTGCCAAATGGCTGATAGATGAAATTAAAAATATAAAGTGAGGATTTGTGGAGTAAAAACAAAAAGCAGAGCTGAAAGACGAAGGATTATCCAAGTATTCCCCCCCCCATTCCCATTTGTATCAAGGAAAAACAAAAATGCACATCCAAAATGGCAGAGAAGCAGTCAGAAGGGATTAGAAAGCAGAATTTTCCAGTCTGGCTCTTGCTTTGCCAATTCATACAGCTGATTGTTTAAAAAGCAAGAGATGTTCTGGAAGGCAGACAGCAATACAGCTCTCCTCCTCCCAATGGCACTGAGATCTGACCCGGTCCTTCATTCAACAGGGAAGAACTTTAGACTCTTCATCCCATTAGTGCTTTGAAGTAAGGGGAGGGGACTGGTGTCCTTCAAACATCAAGGCTTTTGGAATTCAGCAGGCTCCCTGCCCTCACAGGCTAAAATGAACTCAGATATTCCAGTGCAACCTCATATACAAATTTATATTGTTCCTAAAAGAAAGAAAGAAAAGAAGTAACAAGAGAGAGGAAGAGCACAAGGAGAAATAAAAGTTATGCTTAAAATACTTTCCCTCCTGTTTCTATATCAGCACGCATGCTTATACTCCAAAGCATTAATAAAATCCATGGCTAAAATCTGCTTGGTTAGTCCTAAGTAGAATCTATTGCTGAGTGGCAGATCAACACATAGGTAAATCCAACTGATTCAGTGCCTGTACTCTAATCAGGGCTAATGCTAGGATTTAGATCCAAACAATCAAGGTTCCTGCCCAATCACTGGACAGATCTGTTCCTTTTACTCAAGTAGGAAAGGTGTGTAGCTCTTGCTTGTGCTGAAAAAGGCTATGAGTGTGAAATGAATCATTACAGGCATTTAAATAATGGCACACAAATGGACTGTACATACCTGGGAGGTGTGTGTAAGTGTAAGAAACATGAAATTTTTAAAACTCCTTGCTAGCTGTCTTGGCTAATAGAAACTAATGATATCAAGCCTACTTCATGGCCAAGTGAACCCATAGTCAAGGCCAAAGATCAAAAAAGTTTAATAAAAGTTTTCTAACAGCCCAATTCCTTTCCAGTATTATTTCTCTTAAGATCACAAACTTATGCATATTATTTATATATAAGTCCCATTTAGTAAAATGATACTTACTGCTAAATAAATGTTATGTTCAGAGTTTAGAAAGTATTTTTTTTGAACTATAGCTTCCACAATTCCTGTGAATTCACCAGCATTGTCTTTCAAATTCTAGTTGTTTAAACCCCAACTAATATCACTCCAAAGGTCATCACAGAAATATTTCTAAACTTCCACTAATTTCCCTTGAGGAAAATAACACATAACAGCCTCTCTATATAAAAGATACAATATTGTTGTATGAAGAATCAATACTGATGGGCTTATTCTTGAGCTATATTTTATGGATATTATGATTGCTATATTACAAGAGATGTACTAATTTTGTCCCGTAGCTGAAAATAAGTGTAATTATTCTAATCTGTGAAAAATTGGATTTATATGTAACTAGAAATTTTGCAAAGATGTAGCCATGTTAGTCTCATGCAACATAAAAAGGAGGAAGGAAGGGGAAAGGGGGAAAAGAATGTATCAGCACCTGATTTTTGAAGCAAAAAGAAATAAAAATATAATAAAAATGTAACAACAACAACAGTAACAACAACACACAACAACCTAAATATTTTGCAAGATTAGCAGGATTTTGTGGAGATAACTTCACTCTGCTGTTATTGTTTGCATAATTCAAGACAGTTCAAAACTGGTGTTCATAAAGGAAAGAAGAAAATACAAAATTGGCAATCAAGCCTATTGTATGAAAAAGCAAAGGTATCCAAAACTGAAGCATAAAAGTTAATTTAAACTGTCTCACACTGTAAGCATTTTATCTGTGATGCATTCTTCTATACCCCCTTTCTTCGGCTATACTTACCAGAGTCTCCACCATATTGGATTTGTTGTTCCGTAAAGTTTTCACTATGTGAAACACATCAATGATGTTTTGCTGCTGGATCATTTCACATACACTGCATATGGCGCAGAAGGTACCACTGCGGCCACCACCATTCCTAGCCACAGAAATGAAGTGTTGTTTTAGAAAATAAGGATTTTATAAAGTCTTTTTCTCAAGTCTAAAATTTTCTAAGTTCAAGGGAATCTAAAAGGTAACATTCAAACTGAAGATTTGCATTTACATACAGATATTCACATTTGTGTAGGTTCTACATATCATTCTACTGCTCTAATCTATCAAAAGTATTGGGATATGCAAGATCTTGCCTTAAGAGCTGAGTCCTGAACTAGATCAAAGATCAGAGTTAGTATCTAGCTTCTTTCGACAGGAGGCAAAGCCCATCACTGAGACCTCCTCTTGGCTTTCATTCCTTTTGGAGTAGGGGGTAGAATTCCAAGTAGTGTGTCAATATTCTGGATCTAGCTACTATTCAAAATTCCCACAATGTCCTGAATTGATGATGAACTGGAAATCATAGGATAAACTAAAATGGAGGCTACATTCCAATGGTATGTCCATTACAACACCATGAGATAGGCTTAGCAAGACTGACAGCTGAGAGGGCCAACCAGACCAGGTCCCATCTAGGAATGTACTTAATTATTCATTGTCATGGAAAGAATGAAAAATATAAATAATTTTCTCCCTGTCCCATGAACACTTTGAAAACTATGTAGCTTTCCAAGATGGTATAAAGTCTCCCCAGCAAGACACTTCTTTCCTCTCTCCACAGCCATGAAGTGGCTGGTGGTGATGGGAATGGAGACTCATTTGTTGCTAGTTATCCCAGCTGGTGACAGGCCATTATACTCTTCTCCCATCCCCTCTTACCTTCCTGGTTACATGGCTGGCTGGAGAAAGGGGAATGGGCAATCAAGTGAGAGGCTTACTCATTGCCAGCTATCATAGTTGGTGTGTACTTCAATTAGGTTACCCTCCCCCACTACCTTCTACCCACACATCCTTGTGGCTGGCTGCAAAGAGGAGGCAGGAAGACAAGTGAGGAGGCACCAGCTTGTTAGTGATAGGTAAATTATAGTTAATACCCTGCCCTAACTCACTCCTACCCAGATAGCCATGTAGGGGATGGCAAGGGTATGTGTGTGAGCTGACAGCTAAGCAAGTAGGTTAACCTGTTGATGACTAAGGGCACTGCTCCTTTCCTAGGCCCCCCTGTTCACCCCCACCTGCACATATATACATTTAGCTGGAGGGAGGAGGGAGGCAGCCAAGTGAAGAGGTTAGCTGTTGATGGATAAGCCCCAGTCAGCTATTGTCTCCTCCCTCCTTTCACACACACAGTCAGGTATGTAGTTGTTGTGTGGGCATGAGGAGATGGGGGAGGATCAGACTAAGAAGGATTGGCAATTGTATTCAGCACACAATGATGCTGGCAGACTTCAGAACTTCTTGGTGGTCCTCTGGAAATTGTTCAGGGTGGCTCTCCTTTATTTGGGGCAGGGGGCAGATTTTCAACTAACTTATTTATTTTATTTATTTATTTCAAGGATTTATATCCTGCCTTTCTCCCACAGTGGGATGTATACATTCTGGATCTAGCCACCATTCAAAGTTTCTACAATGTCCTGTAATGATGCTGAACTGGATATCATGGGATAAATTAAAATGGAGGCTACATTCCATTGGCATCTCTATTACAACACCATCAAATAGGCCAGGCACTGAGGGTAGCATTTCCTGGATTTCTGTCCCTGTGTGCCTACCAGCTGTGTGGTGAGGGGGGGGGGGAAGGGGTGAATCTGTTGAAGTGCATATGAATTCCTTGAGTCTATTTAAGGAGTGGGAAAAATTGAGTAAAGGTTTTGAGGAGGATCCTCCTTCTCATGATTTCTGGACACTACAGAAGCTCCTTTCAAATTTATTTAGCTGGCATCTTTGAATATTCTTTTTATCTCTATCCTTCTCCAACCTGAATCAATTAGATAATGACTTCAAGCCCTACTATTTAATGTAGCAATAGCAACTGCCTATCAGTGCACTTAAGCACTCCCTAAGTGGTTTACAATTTGTAAGCTAATTGCTCCCAACAAGTTGGGTACTCATTTTAGTGACCTCGGAAGGATGCAATGCTGAGTCAAGCTTGAGCCCTTGGCTAGTACTGAACTCGCACCTTGCAGTACAGGCATTCAACCACTGCACCACCAGGGATCCTAATGTACTGATCAATAGTTGGGTTAGGTCAGTCAGAATTCTTTAGGTTCATGTACAGATACTGGCTGAGATGTTCCATCAAAGCAACAAAGACTGGTAGATCCATGAAGGTGAATTTAGTCAGTAGTTCTTTCTTAAAGCAGTCTAAGTACTTACAGGCAATGAACCACTGTCCGTCCATCTCGTCCATCATACTGCTCCTGCCACTTCTCCAGCCTCCTAACCACTTTCAGAAGAGAACGCTTGGAAGGAGGAACATCTCTATATGCTGGCCAGCCAATATACTGCAAATGCTGAACAATACGGTACCCATCTTGTGGCTAAGAGGGAAAGAATTATATAAGAATTATATATTGGTCAATCTGTGTAAAGGAACCTTACATACATTTCTATGTAGATCTGCAAGTACTGGGATGTAAGAACCATAAACACAACTTCCACTTTTTCTCTAAAATTCTTCTAATGAGGAAAGGTGTCTTTTCTCCTTGTGGAGTATTTCCAGAAGTATTTATTTCAGTTAGTACTTCATTCTCATGAGCAAACTTTTGCAGAAACTGAATTTTTTTGGATCAGAAGTGGATTTTCACAGTATTGTACCCACCCTTCACCCATAGGATTTCATTTTTTAACAAGAAGCCAATAGAAAATTAGGAATGAACTGTGTGTGACATTTTACTTGTGGGGCTGAAGATGAAAATTACTCTGGCATTAGCATTATAGAAAATTCTGAAACTATTATTCAAGAATCTCAGTGTGTACGAACTAGCCATTTCCTGCAGACTGAATAATACTGATACATAAAAGATTAGCAGGAACATTATCTATCATGTCCATGGTTAGAGGGATCATATATCATGAATGGTTAACATCTAGAGATAAGACTGCAGAGGCAGGATAATTGTACTGGGGAAAGAACTGAGAGTTCTTCCAGAAAGAAAATGGCAAAAAATGTAGTCTCCTGATATAGCAGCTTGACTGTTGGTCTAGACTCCAATACTCCGCTCTGTCATGGAAACCCAGTGGGTACTGGGTTACACTCTCTCAGCCTAAATCCTTGTGATAAGGTTGCCATAAGTCACAGCAAAGAAAGTTTATTTTGTATATTTGTATGCTATTGATAAGCAAACTATGAAGATTATGGCATTAGTTTATAAACCGGCTTACTTGAGCAGGCTTAAAATTAGAAGCTGGCGGCATCCTGACAGTATCAGACACATTTAGCCACCAAAATTGCTGCCTGAGTACAGCCCGGATCCATCGTCACTCAAAGGGGCACTCCAGCAGCCATTTTTTTCAAGCCAGAAAACGCCTGACTTCGAAAAGAGGTATGAAGATTCCCACTTGGAGCAGCGATGGAGCCAGGCTGCAGCTAGGCAGTGATTTCAGCAGCTAGATGTGAATACTATCAGGATGCTATCAGGATGCTGACCGTTTCTAATTTTACTATCAGGATGCTGACCGTTTCTAATTTTAAGCCAGCTCAGGTAAGGCTGTTTATAAACTAGTGCGATAGTCTCTTATGTCTGAGGCAATTTAGAGACATAGCTGTGTTAGTACTGAATATCAAATGCAAAGGGATCTTGCAATACATTTGAGACTGAAAGAAAGAAGCTGTAGCATAATTTTTCATAGACCTGGTCTACCTCCTCAGATGCATGGTGTTACCCAGGAAGGACCTTTATAATCTGACTATATGAATAGCCATAGAAATGCAAAGAAATAGCCACAGAAATGCCATACCCATATGTTTTGCATATTCCTGGAGAATACTTCAGTAGAACAAGTCTATGAAAGCTTATGCTGTCTCAAACATGCTACAAGATTCCTTTGCATACTGATATCTCTGATACAGTTTGGACAATGAATTTATCTACTTGGACAAGAAACTACTTTAGTTCACTGACTAAATGTCAAACCATTGTTTCCTGTAATTTTCTTTCTTGTAATTACCTGACTGAATAAACCTAAGTTACCTGCTGGAATATCCCAGTACAAAAAAGAAAGAAAACACGCAGAAGAAAAGAGAAAGAATGGGGCATACAAGGGCAAATTTCTCCTAAAGGTGTATTGCCTAAAATACAGAGGCTGATGAGAAAACAGGTTGGTTTCTCTTTACCCTTGCCATGTTGCAGATCCGAAATATCCTATTGATAATGTCCTCATCTATGTCAGCAGATACAAATTCCACTTGGATTGGCCCATAACAACAGGATGTTTTTTCTGGCCAGTACTGCATACAGAGCTGGACACAAGGAAAGGTAAAAAGAGTAACAAATTATGGAAGAAGTCAAAACTTCCAAGAAAATCTTAACTCAAATCTTATGATCACAAGAAAAAAAAATATTATTTTCAGTTTTGCAGGAATCTTAGAATTACTTTTTGGGCACTAATTTTGGCCTAAGCCACAGCAGGTGAAAATGTCTGATCTTCACATACTTATACTCAAAATTTTACTTACTTGTGCAGCATCCATTTCATTCAGCATCACGATGGAGGAACAGTTATAATCAAACACCAGTCTCCAGAAGTCTGCTACAGTGTTGGGTAATGGATGCTGGGTAACAATAAAGGCAGCTGGTTGCTTGTGGCTCTAACAAAAGTGGGATGGAGAGGAAAGAAAGAGAAAAGATTAATGCTAGTGGGTAAAAATCAATCATAATTTATTCAGAAAAATCTTAAAGCCCATGAGGCTATGGGCGGGTGAACTGATCCATGTAACCAGATTATACAAATCATATCATACCTCATACCCTAGTTATCACTGCACAATGAAAAAATGAAGCTTTTGTAATTGGATCCCAATGAAGACATTTCATTAGAAAAGTGGCATAAGAACAAGGATTATCCCTTATGAATTATTCATGTGTTAGGACCCAGCAAAATAATAATAATAATAATAATAATAATAATAATAATTATTATTATTATTAGAAGAATGAATGAATGAAGGTGACAGCTGGAAGTAGGACTTTCCATTTCCTAAAGATACTAAAATCAGTGAAGCTGGGATCCAAAGAACTGCTGAAGCTTACACAATGAGCTTCTGGGATCTAAACAGAACTTGTTTACTTTTTTGTTGAACAATTCAGCCCAAGCTGAACATAAATTCTTCCTAGAAAACATCTTGGGGGCAGGGAGACAATATATAATATGACTGTCACTTCTTCTTATAGGAGACAAAAGACACCTAAAACCTCTTTTGGTCATTTTTTCAGTTGTGTGGATCCTGGCCAGTGGTTATGCATATCATCCACCTTTTTTTTTTTTTTTTTGGTTCTATATCAATTATCATACAAAAAGAGGACAAATCTGCCAATCCTGTCACTATTCCTATATGAGATGCATTTATATAAGCATTAATTTGTCTCGCAATACATTATTGTATTGAAAAATATAGTGTAGAAGACATTCTGTTCCTCCATTTTTCAGCCATTCCATATGCCAAAATGTAGAAGTAGCATGAATCACTGTATCAGCAGCCACCCCTAACTCATGCATGCCCTTTGATAAATGAAACAATGCCAATGCACCCAAAACTGTAGCTATGCAAGGCTCTTCCTGTGTTATCTGTCTGGGAATCTGCTTGCAAAAGGCAAAGGGGTAAATGGTGTGTCTGCAGATTTCTTTTGACTTCTGTTAATTCACAAAAATAAGTGAATAGAGCTTTTATTCAAAACAGAGTTTAAGTTATTTTTCACAAGCTGTTAATTAATGTGTTGCACCCTAGTCTTTGGTTGTTATTCTTTGAACAAGGATCCCCATTTTCTTGGTCCTGTCACATATGTTGTATCTAAAGCTTCAGAAGCCAAAGAAACAACACATGTTATTCTTTGAACAAGGATCACCACTTTCCTGGTCCTGTCACATATATTGCACCTAGAGCTTCTGAGGCCAAAGAAACAGCACACAAAAGAGAAAGTATTCATTTTTTAAATGGCATGTATGTAATAGTAGACAGTAAACTAGGACTTGGTGTTATGTGTGAATACATAGAATGTGCTTTCTCTGCTCTTATTCTCTGCACAATACTGTAAGATCACACTGAACCTAGATTATGCTATTTGTGCTATTCTGCCATTTCAACATCATTTTGACATAAGTATCACAAATATGCCCTGTGAGGATAAATAACAGGTACCCTTGGATAAAGTGGTGGAGAACAATCCTTTAATGTGAAGTCCCAACACCATCTTTTTGTTTTAAAATGTACAAAAAATTGTTGGCTATTATGGGACATCTTCCCACATCATGCCCTCCATCATCCTTAAGGACTGAAGACAAAGGGAAGGATTGTAGCTCAAACAGAAGGGGAAAATAAAGTCCTCCTGCTCACCTTCTTCAGTGCACGCTGCCTAGAAATGCTAGCAGACTTTTTTTAATCCTCCTAAGTGAAATATATATATATATATATTTCCAACAAGGAAAGACAGAACAGAAGGAAAAAGAGCATGTCTTTGTTGTTGTGGTGGTGGTGCGTGTGAGGAAGGTGGTAGAGGTGTGTGTGAGGATGGGGGGTGGGAAACTAAAAAACAAACAAAAACTAAGCCTGTTGCAAATATACATGTAAATCTACAGCATTTTGCAATTGGAATTTTAGTTTTACACACAGCATTTAGTCAATTGCTATGTGTTGACTAAAATTCTATTATCAAAATGCTGAGGGTACACATATATACCTGCAACAAGTTTAATTTTTTTAAAGCATAATTTTGGGATCAGTATTACATTCTTTTTAAAAAAAATAATAATAAAACTATGCATACTAAAGAATATAAATAGTTTGTCCATGCACTCTGGAAGAGTAGCAGCTGATATGTATACCCCCCCCCCCCCGCTAACTTTTGCTGAAATCACTGTGACTAAAAAAAAAAAAAAAAAAGTCAGGTAGGGAGAGGCAGCAAGCTTTAGAGCCCACAGCATAATTATATCCCATATAGAAATTACTGAGGAGGGGGAGGGAGATAAATAGCTGCATCAATGAGGGGAGTAGTTGTCCGCTGCAATGTGCAATGTTCATCTTCATGCCAGAAAACTTCACCAACTACACCCAGTGAAAATTGGTAGCTCTCTTGCAAGAGAGTCAGTACATTACAGCATTTAAAATAAATAAATACATAAATGTTGAGTTCCTCCAGTGAATCAGAGAACATGAAGATTTCATGGATCGAACACAGGGAGAACTGATCCTATAGAACTAATGAGAAGACAAGGAAAATGAAAAAGGCCTGTGACTGTGAAAAAACACCCTGGAGAACAGTCACTGTCAGGAGTAGACCACAAAAGTTCAGGGAATTACTGGGTGAAATCCCATGGCTAGACATACTAAAGGGGGAAAAAGGGTAGGAGTTCTTCAAGAAGAAGTTGCAAAAAGCATAATCACAAACAATCCCATGGGGAAAAAATTGGAATGATTTGAAAAAGCCAAAGGCTGTGGCTGCACAGCTAACTTAAGGAGGAAGTGAAAAGGGGGAAAAGGATGGATAAAGTGTGGAAGGAAGGATGACTTATCAAGGAATAGTAGCTCAAGCTTGCAAGAACAGCATAAAGAAAGCTCAGAATGAGCTGAGAATGGCTAGACAAGCAAGAACCAACAAAAATATTTTTTTCAGATACATCCAAGGCAAGATCATGACCAGGGAGACAGTGGGGTGGCTGTTCAGTAAGGAATGATAAAATATTAACAGTCCACAATGAAGAGGCTGAACTACTCAATACCTATTTTGCTTTCGGCTTCTCCCAAAATAGAACTGTTTGCTTTGATGCAGCATCAGAGACTTGGAAAGGGATCTAGATTGCAAGTCAAAATTGACTAATATGGCATTAGTCAGGAATCAGCCAGCTAACCTAAATGATTTCAAATCTGTAAGACCAGACAACTGTATCCCAGAATACTGAACTAACTTGCTGATGCACTTTATGAACCACTTGGCATCATTTCTAAGAAATCTTGGAGAATAGGTGAGGTGTCGGAGAATGGCAAACATTTTCCCCCTCTTTAAAAAAGGCAAAAAAGAAGATCCAAGAAACTACAGTCCAGTTAGCCATATCTCAATACCAAGAATATTAGATTGGATTATATAGGAGTCTCTATGAAATTATGTTGAAGACAATGCAGCGATTACTGTAGTATGAGCTAGCATGGGTTTGTCAAGAACAAATCCTGCCAAACTAATCCTATATCTTTTTTTCTACCGTAGTTTAGTAAATGTTCAGAATGTTGTGGTTGTCATTTATCTGAATTTTAGCAAAGCATTTGATAAGGGCCCCCATAATATTTTGATTAGAAAAGAAAATAAATGTTTAATATATGAGAAGACTGTCAGATGGATCTATAAGTGGTCAGAAAACTTGGTTAAAGAATCATCATCCATGGCTGTGCTTCAAACTGGAAGGAGGTCTTGTGTGGATTGCTTCAGAATACTATCCTAAAGCCAATTTTATTTTGTCCAGGGTTCTTTGGTCTACAACATTATAATCAGGTCTTTGATGACAAGGTTGAGAGGATCCTTATCAGTTTTGCAGATGACACAAAACTGGGATGGGTGTCTAACACATCGAAAGATAGGAACAGAATTCTAAAGGACCTAAATAAACTTGAAAATTTGGTAGAAGTTAATAAAATGAAATTTAATAGAAACAGATGTCCTTTTCTGGACAGTTATCTGCTGACAATGCTTTAGCTGAAAATCCTGCACTGAGCAGGAGGCTGGATTTGATAGCCCATGAGGCCCTTTCCAACTATGATTATATGATTCTATCATATATAAAGTTCTTGTGCATAGCTGCATAGAAAGAGTAATACTGGCAAGTGTCTGCCATAAGCCTGCAATATTATGGTCAACAAACAACACCTGGTGATATTATTTCTTCTACGCAACTGCTAAGGATACAGAACAATGGACTGCTTCTAAACAGAGCTTGTCCTTTTGGAGTACAAATCCTAGAATCCCTATCCACAGAAATCACATTTCCAAATTCTACTTCTAATAACTCTAACCACCAGCATTTGGTTAGAAAAGCCAGGTAATCAACTATCCACAATGCTATCACATGCATATTTTACAAAATTTTGGGGCTTTCTCCATGCTTTAGAATATATAAAAATGCTAGCATAAAAAGAGATTACATATTATTATTCCATTTTGACTGTAGCTTATAGTTTAAATGAATAAACAATCCCTTCTGAACATCTGTGTGATGTTCATGGCTTAGGATGTGGGATCAGTCGGAAAAGCAGACAGTTAAAAAAATTAGCAACCACAGCCAAGCAGCAGCAGCTACTGCCAGCTAAATGTAATTGCCAGAATTTATTTGAAAAGGAGAAGGGGGAAAAATCCAACTGTCTCACAGCACTTCTGAAAATAATCTGTGCTCGCCTCAGATTTCTCATGTGAATGTTGTTACCCGCCAACACATGGAAATTCACTGCAATATATCTATGTCACAACATGCATGCCTGAGAACACTGGCAGCATCACACCCTTATTGCACTGATGCTTTCCTTGAAAATGCAAGTGCAGCAGTGATATGACATAACTAAAGGCTGTGGCTGATGATGTGACACTTCATAAACTAAGAGACAAGAATATATTGACATCAGTGGCAGGAGAGGCAGGCCAACAAACAGGAGGAGAACGCAATGTCTGTGAGAGACTTGACAGCTTCAAGAGACATAATGACAGAGCAGAAATGTAAACAATATTCACAACTCATCCTCAACCAGAAAGGATGTGCTGACAAAGTGAGACACCCTAACACATTGAAAAACTTGAAAACCACTGCAACATTTTCATTGCTGTGAAAAGAGAAATATTTTTTCTTCATCATTGTTGTCAGCAGCATAAGCAGCAGCAGCAACAGCAAAAAGTAGCATTTGCTCAAAAATGTTGTACCCAACTTGTAAAAAAAAAAAAAAAGTTCTAAGAAGCCTATTCCTCCCCTCAAAAGCAAAACCTCTTGTTATTTCATCTGGTGAGAGAAAACTTTGTACTTTCCCCTCCTTTCATGTATGAGGATGAAATAAAAATAAGTGAAATAGAAGAAGTATTGCTTAGGTTTGTCAGTGATGACCAGCTAAGAGCACCCAGTGACTGACAGATCTTCCTAATCAGTCAGCACTATGTGTCTCCAACTGCTACCAATTTTCACCTTTACCTGGAATCTTGTGTCAGCCAAATTACTTGGCATCTTGTGACTTACGTTTTCACACGGGGCAAAAAAGGGAGTCATTCCTACCTCCATCTGGCCCCACTCCGGCTCTGTGCAGGAAAAGTTCACACGACGTCGCGGCAAGCCCCTCCTCATCCTTCGCCATCCCTGCGCCATCCCTACCTCACTCCGGGGTCTTGCTCGTCGTGTTCATACGACGTCGCAGCAAGCCCCGCCCCATCTTGCGCAATCCCTGCGCCATCCCTGCCGCTAGCCAGCTTTAGCCCCATCTTTTTAATTCCTTTTTTAAAAAGGAATTACAGGCGCTTCTGCCGGAGGCAATCAGGAGTCATTCCGGCGGCTGCTGTTTTCGCCGCCGGAATGACTCCTGATGGCTTCCAGGGGGCTTCCAGGCGGCTTTAGAGCCGCCTGTGTGAAAACGTCCTTTGTTGCTGCAGAACAATGATGCCCCTTCCTGAATCTTTCCACCAACATTTCATTGGTCACTATTTTATATTAGTCTACAGCAGAGGTTCCCAAACTTTGGTCTGCTATGTATTTTGAACCTCAGCTCCAAGAAATCCCAGCCAACTTGTTCAAAGGTCAGGAATTCTGGGAGTCCAAAACCCTGGGAGGATTAAAATTTGAGAACCACTGGTCTACAGGTTAGTGGGTGACCCATCAGATGTTGTCCAGACTGCAATTCCCATCATTCCTCGCTGTTATGCTTGCTAAGTCTCACATAAGTTGCAGTCCAACAACTTCTGGAAGGCCACAGGTTTTTCAAGTCTGTCATAAAAGGATCAGAAAGGATTTGTGACATTTAAGAATTACGTGAGTTTTGTAGTGGGATTGAGTTTTGTAGTGGATTCTTTGTAAATGTGAAAAAAGACAGCAGTTTTATTGCTGGCAACTGCACAACTCAGAGTTCGACACAGACTGTGGAGAAAACAGCTTTTGCTTAGTGAAGCAGTAAAGGCCTTTGCTCACTCACCTGTTAGACAACAAATATGTATCTACCATCACAGTGCTCTGAATCACTTGGACAAAGCTATATATTGTATTTAAAAGTACGTTTAAACTCCCCCCCCTTTTTTTTGTAAGAGATAGAAACATTTGACTGTGCAGCAGTCTCACAATAATGTTAGCCTCAACTGAGTACATGTTAAACAATAGAGAAAGAAGTAAAATATAGGTTTATAGGCACAGTATACTTGTGGTTTATCTCCATTAATATTATGCTTCAGGGATTATACAGAGTGTACAAAAACAGCTGAAAGATAAGACATATCACATACAGGAAAGATGTTCCAGTGTTAGCAGAAGGAAATGAAGGAGGACACATACCAGTGAGTAATTTTTTCTCCTTCACTGTGCTGTTACATTTTGTGATCACCTTGTATTGGATATCTTGACTGTATCCTGCCTATTCTTAGGAAATATCATTTATTGCAATATAGAAAGCTACCTTATATAGAGTCAAACAATTTATATATACAGCTAAGTATTGTCTAGAGTAGACTGATGGAGAGCAAGTAGAAATGAGTGTAGAAGACTATTGTCCATCTGGATCAGTATCATAGGCATCTGTTCACAAATCCCTTCCATTTGCACATTAATCTGCATTGTGGTTATTTTAAAATATGCACAAAGATATGTACCTATTGTATTTTATCCTAAAATATGTATTTTATAGACTCTCCTCAATCGACTCCCCATTCCAAAATTCTCACATGTGAAGAATCAAAAGGATAAGTATGGCAAATCTATACTTAAGAGGAAAGTCAAAATGGAATCCCCATCTGTTCTGCCCTGCACCTGCCCCGGACCCACAGTTGTCTATACTGTGGATGTTGGTATGGTATGGTGTCAGCTTCCATGGCTGCTGCCTTTCCCACAATCCCAGGACAGGCTGCCATTTATCTTCTCTGCCTGGAATGATGTTAAAATAAAGATTTTCCTTGCTTGTAAGGTGCTCAACATCTTGTTGTGACCTGTAAGTACACTGCCAGGGATGGTGCGGAGAAGGGAAAAACTACCTCAAATGACATTTCCCCCTCCTCTGTGCTGCTCCTGGTGGCATGCTTTGAGGTCACAACAAGATGCCAGCTTCCTCAAAGAAGGAAACATCTTTATTTTAACATCATTCCAGGTGAGGAAGGAAAATGGCAACTGGCAGAAAGCTGTTTTGGAGCTGTGGGGAGGTCAGTGGTGCTAGGAGCTGACTGAAATGATGGTGCATGTGATCCATCCTGCCTGCCCCACCCCCAAATCCAAATCAATGGGACACACAGGAATACTGGAGGTTCTTGGAAACTCTGCAGCAAACTCTGAGTTTTTGAAATCCATATTAAGGCATTTTTACTCCAAGTATGCTACTGATAGAGCCCTGCAGCATGCGTCCTGATCACATAAGATTTAGAGGAAATGTCATAAACTGTGTCTCGTAAGTGGCACAGATTCAGGGGAAATTCATTTTTCCCCTCATGTAGAATTGGCCTAAGTTCCAATGTGTATGTTAGTTCAATTGGTGTAAAACAGATCAGATCAATCAGATCAAGACAGAGCAATTCACTTTCAAATGGGGAGCAATAAATAAATAAATAAATAAATAAATAAATATTTAAGCATCCCTTTCGATTATGGCACACTAGGATTTCAAATAGGAATGTTTCCCAGTCCTGCTTGAAAATGTCAGATATAAAACCTGGAAACCTCTGCATGTTAACAAAAAAATATTTACAACTGACAAATGGCTCTTCCATTCATCTGCAGCCAATCATTTTACAGTAGAGATGTAAATCTTTGCTTATTTTGTACCCTCATAAAGGATAAATAATTTCAATTTTTTTCTCATTGCTGTGTGAGATTAGAAGTATTTTTGTGCATTTTCTGTTAGGATGGAGCCCCTGGGAGAAAATGTCCAATGTGGTGGAAAACAGCAACCATGATGAGTCAGCATTTGGCCACCGTTGAGTCATGCAGTCTCATGCTGAGTCACAGGATGTTACAACATGAGGGTAGTCATCCGGTGCTGGAAAGCACACCAAGCTGCTGTGAAACTGCTGCAAAACTGCACTGTCACTCAGGTGAGTGACAGGTGTCCAACAGGAAAAGGCAGGGCCAGAATGCCATATGGAGGCATGGCTATATAAGGCACAAGCCTCTGGACACATATGTGATTGTGGATGGCGTTGATCATGGTTGTTGTATGTATTGCTGTAAGTTGCACTGGAAGATTACTGTACATAGCCTTGTACATAGAGCAACAAAGATTAAAGCCTCCTTTGAGAGACGTCTGTCTGTGGAATCTCTTTGCTCTGTTTGGAAGGGGAGAGGAGCCTCTCCAGCTGACAAGCTGCCTGCTTCATCAGAGAAAGTCTGGATCCTGGTGCTGCATGTCTACATGGTCTTCATGCGCTGCGTAACCACGCTAACATTTTCAATGACCTTTTTTCTTTGCATTTGGGGATCTTTTTAGCCAAAATCATCATCATCATCATCTTCTTCTTCTTCTTCTTCTTCTTCTTCTTCTTCTTCTTCTTCTTCTACAATATTTTCTACACTTTTGGAACATCTCCATTTTGGACATACATTTTGCTTTCACAAAAAAGGTCCCTAAATGCAAAAAATCTTATGTAGCTTTACCATTTTCTCAAATGGATGTTGATGTACTGAGATACCCTTTCTTGCAAAGATGGGAAAATATACAAGTATTCATTACATTTCTCCTTTATTGCTGAGAAGAAGACAACATAGTAGGTCTCACTACTATGGTACTACTACATAACTATAGCTGCAGAAGTTGAATAATCTTTAGACTGTTTCTCACAATCAGTAATGTGTAGAGGGTAGTATGCTGGACCTGGACTGTTCAGCCATGAAATTTGGCCAATCAACTTCTTCAATCCATCTTTTTGTTGTTGTATGTCTTCAAGTTGACTTTGACATATGGTAACTCTATCATACAGCTCCCTTTGCAAGATTTATTCAGAGGAGATTTGCACTGCTTTCCTCTAAAATTCAGAGAGTGTGGTGTTAATCAGCCAGTTCCCATGACCGAGCTTGGATTTAAAACCTTATCTCTCAGAATCCGAGTCCAACTCTCAAACTACTACATAATGGTGGCTCTCTTCAAACTAACTTCTTCTTCTTGTTGTTGTTAACTGCCCTCAAGTCAACCCTGACTCATGGCAACCCTGTGGATCACACATCTCCAAGATTCCCTATCCCCCACTGCTCTGCTCTGGTCCTGCAAACTCAGCCCCATGTCCTCTTTGATTGAGTCCATCTATCTGACATGTGGCCTTCTCTCTTTCTACTATCTTCTACCTTTCCTAGCATTATTCTTTTCTAATGAGTCTTCTCATAATATGGCCAAAGTATGACAGTCTCCATTTGATTATCTGGACTTCCAGCAAGACTTCATGCTTGGTCTGTCAAATGACCCATTTGTTTGTCTTTTTGACTGTGCACACTATCTTCAAGACTCTTCTCCAGCACCTCCTCTCAAATGAGTTTATTTTCTTTTTATCCACTTTCTTCACTGTCCAGCTCTCACATTCAAATATGGTGATGGGGCATACAATGGACTGGATGATTCTAACTTTAGTGCTCAGTTGTATATCTTTACTCTTTAGCATCTTGTCTGGTTCTTTCATAACTTAGGGCCTTTGCAGACTGCTAGAAATAGTGCAAATTGAGTCCACTTTAAGGGTTAGGGTTAGGGTTAGGGAATCATGGGAACTGTATTTTATTGTGGCACCAGAGCTCTCTGACAGAGAAGGTTCAATGTTTCAGGGGGAAAAAAAACAAATTCCCACGATTCCCTAGCACTAACCCTAACCCTTAAAGTGGAATAAAAATGAATATCAGAATAAAAATGAAGCAGTGTAATATTTGCTGAGTTCTCTAGTGGAAGAGTGTAAAAACATTACAATAAAAGTAAATTGCCAACACTGCCCAGCTACTGAAGGAATGGCATAGGGATGCTGTGACAGAGAGACAGTGGATAGCCAGAGTTGCCTACTTTCTGTTCAGCTACAGGGGGAAATGAATCCTTGCTGTGAGTTTTACTTACATCCATGAGTGCAGCATTAATATAGTTGCTTGATTCTCCATCAACAGAGATTAGGAAGGGGAGGCACCGATCCAAAGGGAGTACATCCATGCAGCGATTCTTGTCATGGTTCCTTGGCAAGAGTCCAATGCTGCAATCTTCTGGTCGTACTCGAGGTGTAACTATATTAAGGGTCTGTAATCGAGAGGAGAAACAGGCATTGATTATAATCCCAAATATATGTGATCTGACACACAGACTGATGTTGCCCTTGTCCCTTTCATTTAACAGTAGTTAGACTCTCATTCCCCACCCCAAAAATTACAAATCCAAAACTCAACAAGGTTCATGGCCAAAAAGAACTTGATTATTTTACTTTAAAATGATTATGCACAACTATCCAAGTGCTTGCTGAGTGTCTAAAACTGGGAGTCAGAAAGTTAAAGTGAATGTTAAGGAGAATGTATGAAAATCTTGGGTCCTTTCTGGGAGAAAGGTGGCATACAAATGAAATGAAATAATAAATAAATAAATTCCATAGTGGGATCTCCTCAGAAGGACATGCCTCAGAATCACACTTGCTAATTAAGCATTTTTTACTTCTCCATGACCAGTCACAAAGCACAAGATACATAGGTGTGAAAAACAATGACAAACAGATGTCTTTAACGCTTAAGGAGCACACCTGCAAAAAAGGTACTAAATGTATTGCCCAGTTTGGCCCTTCAATGAAACATATTTTGAAACCATAGTCAGTAGTTTTAAACAAATAGAAAACACATCTGTTAAATAGTTAGACATATCTGTAAACCGTAATTGAAAAGACAAAGGCACACCATATGAAAGAGTGAAAAGGTTTCTCTGAAAAATGCTAGCTTTTAAGTAGTTCCCAGACTCTAAACAACCCATTAATGAAGACTCTTCTGCTACTTTCTAGATTAGATATGTAGCTAGTAGCAAACTAAATCTTTGCTAATTTTGTTCTCATAAACAAAGACACCACAAGAAAAGAAAACAAACTGTTTCTTTTCCACTTAGCAAGATTATGATAGTATATGTGCATTTTTAAATGGTTGCTAGTATTTTTAAACTTCTTTGTGAATTTGTGGAATTTTTTAAAACTCATAGCTTTTGTACAAAAACACTGTTTTTGTGCAACCTCCCCCCCCCCCCATATTGCAGCTGCTGACTACAAAAGCTCCCTTAGAGAGGTGAATTTTTTTTTGTGGTGAACGACAATTTTTATCATCAAGATCAAAACAATTTCCCAGCTGGAGGCTTATAAAATCTTCCTATTCAATCTAGTGGTTCGGTGGAGGGTGTAACTTAATTTTATTAACACGATATGGGCACAGAAACATGATGCATTTCCCCTGTCCTTAGTAAGGGAATGAATTTGGATTGTCCAGGAAATGAGACAAGCTGTTTTGTTTCATTTCTCTGTGTACGCACGTGGAGTAGCTGTCTTTCAACTCAATACTGACATTCAGTTTCACAGACATGCTTGCAGAAACACCTTTTGATTCTTCCCAATCCATAAGGTGAATTTACTTACTTATCAATGCACAATATTTTTTAAAAATGAATGGCAGAGAGTGAGAATAGGGAGGACTGCCCCTCCCTCCCTCTCCTTTGTAATGCTCTAAGCAGCTCCTGATAGAATTATTAATCCAGATACAGTATGATGCAACATTAGGGCGCCAGCATGAGTGGATGTACTCTGTGATGACATACATAGCACCAGACTCTGGATGTTATCACACGGGGGATTTGCGTTGGTTATTCAGCACAAATCCCGAACAGAAACTGGACTTGAGACTCACGTTTTCACACAATGCCGCACAGAAACTAGACAGAAAGTGGTCAGAAAGTGGATCTTTTTAAGTTCGGGAGTTTAGAGGAAATGCATTTGCGGATTTAAAGTAATTGTGGAATTGCCATGTCTGAAAACCAAATCCGCATTAAAGGTGGAGGAGGAGTGGCCTCCAGAGAGGCAAAAGTCCCAGCTCCTCCTCCTCCTCATTGCCATTCAGGCTTTCCCCCTCCGTCTCTCTCTCTCTCTCTCTCCGGCCACAAGAGCCGGAGGGGGCTGGGGGGGCAGCCGAGGAGGAGAAGGAGGAAGGCCTCCCTCAGGAGTGCTGCCTTATCCTTTCCCCCTCCATCTTTCTCTCTCTCTCTCTCCTGCCACAGGAGCCGGAGGGGGCCGGGGGGCAGCCAAGGAGGAGGAGGAGGAGGAAGGCCTCCCTCAGGAGTGCTGCCTTATCCTCTCCCCCTCCATCTCTCTCTCTCTCTCTCTCTCTCTCTCTCTCTCTGGCCACAGGAGCTGGAGGGGGCTGGGGGGCAGCCGAGGAGGAGGAGGAAGGCCCCCCTCAGGAGTGCTGCCTTATCCTTTCCCCCTCCGTCTCTCCTTGGCAAAGTTTCTTCAGAGGAGGGTTTTTCCCTTGCCATGTTCTCCCCCTGAGGCTGAGAGAGTGTGCAGCCCCCGCAGCCCTGACAGCTGCCATAGGAGCTGGAGGGGGTGGGGGGCTGCCGAGGAGGAGGAGGAGGCAGCCGGGAAGGTGGAGCCTCTGGGGAGGAGTCTGCTCACATTTACGGATTACGTCTGAAAGGTAATGTATTTTTTTCGCATTTAACAATTCCGCAATTAAGCTCTTTTCTGCTTTCTTTGCGGGATTGTTCTTTTCCAGTTTCTATCCGCTTTAACTGGTCCCTGTGTGATAACATCCTCTGGTAGTATGAATGGCATATACCATGTGGAAAGGCATGTGGAGGAAGGAGCTTGCAAGAAAGAGCACCACCCCACACCCCCATTCTGCGCATCTGATGGAAACCAACAGCCAAAATATGAGTTCTGCCAGATCAAACAAGCTGAAAATCTCCTTTTATATTTTATGTGTTCCTAAACACCCCCTTGTCTGTCCTCACATTTGGGGGATCCAGAACTTGTCTAGGTGTTGTAAAATGCATAAAGCATCATCCATCACAATCAAACCTACTTATTTCCAGAATATCTAAACAAACCTCTCAGGTTCCATTAGAGGTAATCAAACTTCTGTTTTCCCACAGAACTCTTATAAATTAGGGTTGGTTTTAAGGGTATAAATATCATCCCCAAAAGTGAAACTTTTTGACTCCCCCCCCCCCATGCTCTGTGACTGTTGTCCTTGGGCCTCAGTATGAGTTCCTTTGTTCATGCTAGCCCCTTCCCAAAGCTGCTTCTCCAAACCTCGTAGTTTATGCTGTTTCTACTTCCCTGCTTTCCATGGATTCTGCCTTCAGGATAGGTAACTGCACCCCCTCTCTCGATTCTTTAAGTCTGTTATCACTTTCACTCCTCCATTTGGTTAGCTCTGTATGTTAGTTGTTTGGAAGAGTTACCTGTATGTGTGTGCTCTTTATATTTCTTCTAATAAAAGTTCATATATTTTCACATGCCTGCCTCTGTCAGTTATTATCAGTTCAGCTGGTGCTGGATCTTGCAAATTATGTTATCCTTCTTCATATAGCCAAGTCGAGTGTTCCCCAAACTAATTAAAGATAGATTGCTGCTGTCAGTGGAGGTTCTACTAGCCCTACATATTTAGGGTAACATTTTCCTAGAACAGGGGTAGATAGCTGCGTTAGGATTCATCCATGACAATCCTTCTATTTCTAAAAGTTGGTGAGATGCCTAACTGGCAGTCACCTGGTATTTGGGTGTTTGGGGATAAGGGTATTGGAAGGAGTGTTTTTTTTTTTTTTTATCTGATCCAGCATGACTAGAAGCCTCAAGTGAAAGCAACTGTGCTGATTTTGTATTGATTTTTTACTGGGTGAGGGAGGCTTTGGGCTGTAAAAAGAAAGAATTAAGGCCACATATGCCCTTATTAGTGTTTTAGGAATTTTAAATTTTAGACAGTGATTTAAATGAAGCTATTCCAGACACAGCTAATTGCCATTTCTCTGGATGCAGCTTAATAATAATAATGATAATGATAATAATAAAATTTATTTCTATCCCACCCCTCTGCCAAGGCAATCGGAGCAGCTTACAACAATAAAATCCCACAATGTACAACCCCAGACCCTCCCACCCCTTAAAATAGAATTAAACATCATAGAGATTAAAATAGTAACTGGACAATACATAGTTAACAAAACAAAACAAAAACCAATATAGTGGGAGACCAGCAACAGTAGATATGGCAGTGGGTAGGGGGGCAATAAACTTGCTCCTAGCTTCATGTTTTAAGATTTATTACTGTATTACAATCTGAACATATTTCTTATGGGACCAGGCATTTAATATTTGTTCTAGAATAAGGAACTAAAGGAGTGGTTATTTTGTTAGTAGACTTATGTATGATCGTATATTATATTGCTATAATAACATGATATTTGAAGAAGGAAACACTGGCTAGTATCCTCTTAAGTGGATATGAATGCGTAAACTAGATTCTTTAATATTTTGTGTTTACAATTGTATCCACAACTATATTTGTGATGTAGTATCTCAGCCACTGTTTTCTGAGTCTAATGCACACTGGAGGATACTGTGTATTCTCAAATTATGACACTGTCAGCCCAAAAATCAGTACAGTAAAAGCTATGAGTCTTTTGTTTTCTTAGCATACCATGTTTCATCTATGAATTTACATTAATATTCATAGCTCAATAGTTTTTAACCTGCCTCTTATACCATGAAATGTACTGAATCAACACCATATTAAATAACACTCATTTCATATTTTTTATGGATCCATGGTGAGTCCAAACCTTAAAATTACAATTTGAATTAACAGACTTCACACTCTCAGAAAACATGGGGTGGTTTATTTTTATTATCTCAGAAAGAAATGATGCATGATGCAGTTGCTCTAAGTTTCCTAAAAATAACAGATAAAAAACAATAAAGGTTAGTATACTCAACTACAATGCTAAACCCTTTTAATGGAGTTTCATTTTCATCAGGCTGCAATCTGGCAAAAAGTATAACCTAAAATCCTTTGTAATGACACTCCTTCACCAGGATCCACATGATAAGCTGCATCATGAGAATGGCTAGATATTTGGCCTCTTATTGATTCATCCATGTCTTCGTTCCACTAATCTGATAAACTAATACTCAAGCATGTCAACAGCCCCAGATTGTTTAGTTAGCTATAAATATAAACTACCTGTACCTATCAATGTCACCATGCTCCCCCTTTTTCCATTCCTGCAGCCATTAAATTAATGTGCATAGTAACAAAAGGTAAAGGTATTCCCCATTGACAAGATTGTCAAGTCCTGTCTGACCATAGGGCGCAGTGCTCATCTCCATTACTAAGCCGAAGAGCCAGCATTGTCAGAGACTACTCTGTGATCATGTGGCCAGCATGATTGCACAGAACACTGTTTCCCTTCCTACTGAAATGGTACCTATTTATCTACTTGAATTTGCATGCTTTTGAACTGTTAGGCTGGCAGAAGCTGGGACTAGTGACAGGAGCTCACCTCATCATGCAGCACCCAGGCCCCGAACTGCCAACCTGCTGATCTTGCAATCAACAGAGTCAGCTTCTTAACCACTTGAGCCACTGCATAAACCTGCCAGTCTTGTCCTGATGACATTTCTCAGAATCCCAGCAGCATTCTCATTCTGTCCCAGTTCTGTTCTGGGTTGCAAAACTATGCATGTATTTTTGTACACATTTTCCTAATGTACATATTATCCTCACTGACTGACATGTGTTTGTGTACATGTTTCAAACATATGCATTTTTAATTCAAGCATGTCTTTCAAATGAAATCATATTTTTCTTCTCTGAAACACAATGCAAACCATGGAAATGGATGGATTTCCTGGGCAAGATGTTTGGTGAGAATTAGTATTTAAGTCAGTTTATCAGTTTCCATAAACTGAGGCCCTGGACCAAACTGAGACCTCTGATAAGCATTTTGAAAAAATAACAGTAATAATAAATAAAAATGTTCAGGATTATATGGGTTTATTTGGAGGGGGCAGACTTGTTTTCAATGTATGCACTGCTTTTCTAATGAAGTAGGGTGACAGAATTCATAATGAGATTTTGGAAATGCAAAATTTATGTTAAACATATATGCAGGGAATGAGGTCAGTACATAAACACTAGCTTATCACTAGATAGTCTGGATCAAACTAAGCAGAGAGAAAAAAGCCATTATGATGTAGTAGTTTGACTAGGTCTCTGGAGAACAGGGTTTGAATCCCTGGTCAGTTATGGAAACCCACTTGATGACTTAAGGCAAGTCACACACTCTCTGCCTCAGAGGAAGACAAAGGCAAACACCCTCTGAACAAATCTTGCCAAGAAACCCCCGTGATAGGTTTGCCTTAGAGTCAAGTTGGAAATGACTTGAAGGCACAACAACAACAACAACAACAACAACAACAACAACAAAAATGGGAAAATACTACTCAGCTTGCCAAACCAAGCTATTTTCTAAAATTTATTTTTAGATTCTTTTTGTTAAGGTCATTGACATATTACAAATATAATTAATCAATATTGCATAAATTAAATATAATACATTAAAATTTATGCCAACAATACCCTGGGATGAAAATTTAATGAACTAAACAGAAGTATCATTTTCACATCTCCTGAGACTTATTACAGGAAAATGCACACTATATCACCCGTAGCTGCACATTTGCCTTGCACATTTGCAAGGCTTACAAGGCAATTCTGAAACATAGATACAGAATGATGTGCATACTTTGAAATGAGAATGGAGGAAATATGCATAATGGGGGAAGAACCAGAAACATGTTTCAATCAGTGAGGACAAGTTGCAGGAATTAGGTTGACTGCACAGATAAATGGGTAAATTAGAAAAAATGTGTAAAAATATTTTATGAGAATGAAAAACAAGAGTTTCAAAGCCCAGGACAAGTCTCTCTCTCTCTCTCTCTCTCTCTCTCTCTCTCTCTCTCTCTCTCCCCCCCCCCCCCCCCGCCCCGGGAAGTGACCTAGAATGAGATTTTGTAATGGTGGTGCAGCACCCTTGAGGTTTCTTTGGAAGATCAATGCAGCCTTTTACCTTTGACAGTTGAAACTATTTTACAGTTTCTCCCCAACCTACCTTTTATTACCTGTTACAGTAAGATTATTCTAAAAGACAATTATGTTAAATGTCAGATTATACACTGGGTTCAAAGTGTTGTTGATTAATATGAAATAATATTCTATTAGTCTGGGAGAAAGCAAGGGAAGCTAACACATTCTACCCTCTGGCAACTGGGGTAGAACTCAGAATGGAAAGAATGGATTTCATGCCTTCTCATAAAATGGCTGGATGCAAATATTAAAGAATGGTAGTGGTGTGTGTGTGTGTGTGTGTATGTCTGCCTCAGGAATGTCTCTGGTTTGTGCTTGATCCACAGCTTGGGTGCCTGCAAGATTCCAATGTGCTAAGGGATCAATAGAAATCATAAATAATCAACTCTCATTACAATATCAAACACTAAGGCCCAGAAGAGATGGGCCAAATGAAGCTGCTTCTGGTCATTTTGGAGGTGTGGCATTTAAATAATGCATGCCTCCAAAGTGGCCCAAAGCTGCACTCTGGTCCTTTGGACTAGAGCAAAAAGGAGCTGGGATTATCCAGCTCCTGGTGGCATGGGTTGGGTTCTGCAACCGTGGCCACTATTTCATGCCCATCTGCTCCAGCCCTATCAACCTGTAGTTTAGTGGAGATCAAGAGAGCTCCCTAATTGTATTAGGTCCCCAGACCTAACCCAAACTCACAAGGCTCAGAGACTATAATCCATGCCAAAATGGGACTGTGGAATACAATTTGCATTCTTCAATCCAGTTCATAGTACTGGCAGAAAAACTTTTCAGAATAGAACCTTGTGTCAGCAACTTGCTTGTTCAGTTCCAAAATATGCATTCTACATTTCTGCTCCTCCTGACAAAATTGCTATTAATAAAATATAAATAAAACATTGACAATTATATGTGTCACACTTTATATATATATCGTGATTCATATATGTTATGCTATATGTGTCATGATTCCAAAGATGCCCCCATATTAGAGATAGTGCATAAAACTCTGCAGTAGCTTCTGTGATACATACTACATTTTCATAAACCCTGATCTTGATTACTCTTTACAAAGAAAAACTGACATGCTTGTAATGCACCTTTTATAGGATTGTTTTGTACAAAACAATGTATCAGAGGCTGTGTATTTTTCCCCTGTGAAGAAACAAAAAATATAGCTATAAACCAAATGTTAATAACCCTTTGAGATGAGCCATGCTGAGCAATCAAGGGGTGTGGAAAGTCCATATTCTATCTTTATAATGCAATTTTTAGAAGAGACAAGGTGAATTTAGGAACATAAAGCAATTTACAAACAATTTGGTGAATGGAAACAGAACATTCTGTTCAGTGCTGTTACATTTTTGTTTCAGAGCCTGAGGCAGGCATGAGTGAAAATGTCCTTGGAACCTAAATGCTGCCTCAGAGTTAGCACTAAAAAATAAAAATAAAAATCTGTAGCAGCTGTGACATCTTTTGATCACCTTTTTCTCCAATTCATAGAACTGTACCTTTTTGACATTCTTGCAAATGAAGAGAAATAATCCCCCTTTTAGCACTCTTGCAAATTAATAGAAATAGAGGAAGTCTTGAGAAGCACAAGACTTGAGAAACACAAGTCTATCATATGAAAAGAGCTTAATTAAACTAATCTCAGTGGTTAATTTATGAAAAATGAGAGACTAGAGCTCAGTTGTGCCTGGGATAAACACAATCTGACTAAGAGCCCCAACATTATAATATCAGATATGTCGGCTTTTACCTGAAATTCATCTTTTATCTGGCTGGAATTTGTCTGTGGATCCAGTCTGCTGATGTTGTAATAGATGGATCTGAATTCACAAACAGGGATGGCTGTGTTGCCACAAAGACATGCTTCCAGAATGGCATCATGAACAAAAACATATTGCTCCTGCAAAGCAAAAAGTTAACATTAAGCATGGCTTGTTCCTTTAGGGGCAATCTTCTATATCCCATTTTAATAACTGAAGTTTCAAAAGCACACTTCAGAGTTCTGTGATCAATAAGCAAAACATAGCAAAACCTTCATTCTCTTCAATCACTGTTTATGAGGTAGTAAATAGTGACATTACAGGCCTACAACTATATTAAAATACCTTCAGATGAATCACATTCCACCATTATAACCACATAACTTGGGAACAGTGAGTTCTACCACCTGTGCTTAGAAAACAGCCCTATTAACTGTATCCTTTCAGTGGTGGAGAAGATTGTCAATGCCACCTAGGGTCTAATCTGCACTAAAGAATTAATGCAGTTGGACAGCACTTTAACTGCCATAGCTCAATGCTAAGGAATTCTGGGATCTATAATTTTGTGAGATATTTAGCCTTCTCTGTCAGAGAGTGCTGGTGTCTCACCAAATTCCAGAATTCCATACCATTGAGCCATGACAGTTAAAATGGTGTCAAACTCCATTATTCCTTCAGTGCAGATTAGACTCTTCTTCAGCTGGTCCTCCTGATGTCTAGATTTGAGATTCTTCACTTTTCTATCCCTACAGCTCCTTCGAGAGAGCTGAATATTTTTCTACCAGCCACAAAATTATAATGAAGGAATCAATGGAGCCAGTCATAAAATGGTGGCAGATGCAGGTATGTTGCCTTAATAAACAAATAATTACAGATCATTTAAAAATACAGTGGTACAGGCTGTCTCTCCTATTTGCATTCTAAATCCAAAATATTCCAAAAACCAAAACTTCTTTAAAGGGTGGCTGAGATACTGACCCTTTTGCTCTCTAATGGTTCAGTGTACACAAACTTTGTTTCATGCACAACACTATTAAAAATATTGTATAAAATAACCTTCAGGCTATGAATTTAAGGTGCATATGAAACATTAACATATTTTGCGTTTAGACTTAGGACCCATCACCCAAATATCTCATTATGTATGTGTATGCAAATACAGGTATTCCAAAATAAAAAAAAATCCAAAACACTTCTGTGTTCATTTCAGATAAGGGAGACTCAATCTGTATTTTACTCTAATCCTTATCTGGAAATTGCGACAACATTCCTTGTCATAGAAATTTCATTATAGCAGTGAGTTCCCTAGTTCCACTTTTCTCAAATTTTATATGAATGTGAATCCTCTGTGGTCTGTGGTATCTTATAAATCATGACACTTTTTTCTTTCTTTTTCCACTGAGTTTTTCATTTTCATTTATGGGTTTGCCAGACCAGAATATCCTAGACATAGCCTTCTCAGAATCAAATACAATTACAAATAACATTGGGGTTTAATATGTACTAATGGCCTATGGAGCTTTTCTTAGCATTCCTCAAAATGTAAGGAAATGAAATGGTTAAGAACATCACCCTTAAAGAAATATTATTTAGGCAATATTATTATGATATGTTGGCTTCAGTATGTAATTTTTGGCTAATTGTTTGAATGTTCCTTATGAGTCACAATTGGTGGCGTGCAGACATTTCTGTTGGCTCTCTTTGAGAGCTTTTAGTGGCACCATAAGGTGAAAGCACTCACTCATTTCCCTATCATTGCCATTCAGCTTGAGAGGAGATATGTTGAGTTCTTGTCTCAAGATGACTTCCTCAGGAAAGAGAGGAACCAGGATCACCTGGGAGAATCCCTTGGGACCTGCTGATCCTTTTATGGGATCAAGCTAGGATGATCTACTCTACACCTTGGATTTCAAGACTGAAAGATTCTGATTAGGAGTTCCAGTTTAACTGGGTTCTCACATACACATTCATGCCAGCACAGCATGTCAGCTCCTGTATTGCAGATTCTTGGAGGAAATAAAGTTGTTGCCTTATTCTATCAACTCCCTTGCCTGATGTCATTTAAGATGGAGGACAATAGACCCTGAGTATTAAATTGTAAGTTCTAAATTACACTTTATTATTCAAATGATGAAACAACACTGTTCATTTTAAAATGATTCATGTACATCATTTTACGTTCAGGAACCATCTTAAGAAACTATTCCATTCTGTATATTAAAGCAGGGATGCCTCTTCTAAGATGTTGCCAGAAGTCTATGATTTTGTATGAAAGTGCTATCAAAACACTTTAAAAAAAAATCTGGTTAACCAATAATTTAGGGCTCTTTATAACAATTAAGTATAATTTAATAAATGAAACTAGATAAATGACCACACACTGCTTCCATAATAGATATATTGACATCTCTTTCTTTTTTCCCATGAAGTAGTCAACAACCATTTGGTAGTGCTGAGCTGCTTCTTAGGAAAAGGATGACAAGCAAAAAGACATGTTCTCACACCTACCTCCGTCTGCACCAAGTTGACCCTCTGGGATCGTAGTTCCCTCACACAGTTAAATATGTCCACTACACCTTCATTCTCTGCCATGTCTAGCATGATATCAATGGCAATAAAGCACCCTGTCCTCCCAGCACCAGCACTGAAGCAGAAGTGGAAAGAAAAACAAGGCTCCAATTAATGGACCATGAAAAGGCAGAAAACTAGGAATAAGAAAGTGAATGAATGTTGCAAATGCAGCTGTCTTCCTTCATTAGTCCCTCTTTGCCTCAAAGATCAGGGTCTTACTGCTGTGCAACCATAGCTTTTGGGTGAGGGGAAGGAGGGCAAGGCTAGGAAATCTCAAGGAAGAGACTGAAACAGATATATTGAGAATGTGAGAGAAGGGGAAAAAATGCCAAGATCATGATTATATTTCTTTAATCCTTTAAATTAAAACAGACATACATGCAAATCTCCAGGGTTTGACACATCATATACAGAATTAAGTTCTCTTGGTAAGTGAAGAGATAAGATAAGCTGACTCAGAACAAACTTCTTGCAGGAGGCCAGCTTAGTTGTACAGGATGGGTCATGCAGCAGACACAACTGTCTCTTCTAACCTGAAGTGAATAGCTGTAGGATTCAGGACAGATAACTTCCCAGTATCTATTATCTGAGGCAATTATCTTATTTTGCCTAATCACAGGGCCAATCTTGGATTCCTGGAGATGCAAGATAGATGCTACCTGCCACCAATGCAATCAAGTGGAGCAACTTGGCTGGCACATTCTACTCTGCTCTGGCACAGAAACACAACAAGTAGAAGACCCCTACCGCAAATATAAAGCAAGCATGTCAAAAAGTAGGAAAGGAGGAAGACTGCATTACAGGTCCATAGACTAAAGAAAGGAAGTAACTGCCTTGAGTCTGCAAGACACAAGTAGGGCTGTTGATAATGGGGTGACTTGGCATTATCTCATTCATACAGTCACCATAAGTTGAAGTCAACTTGATGGCAGTTAACAAAATAATAGTCAAGAAGTAAGCAAGAGCTTTATCTCTGATAACACTATTTTTTAATGTTCAGACTGATGTTGTTTTATGTAACAGAAACATTTAAACAATCAACCTGCACTTTAAAACCCTGAAAACAGAAGATATATGTATCCATCAGATACATATCATTTGGCTACTGTTTGTGTACTGGATGCCATTAATCAAGTTGCTCTGTTCAGTATTAATCCCCATATTCAAAGGCTGAACTATAAAAACAGTGACCAGATTCTAAGTGATCTGGTCAGGATTCTGGAATTATCTGGTATCTATTTATCTACCATGACGTGCTAGTAAACTGGACATTGGTATAACAGGGCAACAAGTGAGGCAGAAGACAACATATGCACATTTGCTGATTATCCAGTCATCCCAGCTAAGGTCAGGAGTTTCTGTCAGAGGAACCCAACTTGCTAACAACACCATACTTGCATGATTGATGGACAGCCTGCCTATCCTGCTTACAACTTTGACTGACCCACAGCAGCAGTCAGTGGTCCTAATAGCTGCTAATATGCACAGAAACTCAAATTTGACTTAACAAATGCCTGGCCTCTAAATATAAGCCATGTGCAGTCTCCTGCTGTGACATATTAACCCGCAAAGATTGAAAGAAAGTGGGAGGTCCTCTTCCTTTCCCCAGAGGCTAGAGAACATTCAGATTGAAGCAACTATGGCAAAGCAAAACGTGAATAGTCGTTAATTAATAGTCCAGAGCACAAAGGGAATTATATGAATAATCCTAATGAAGATACAGCATTCTCCTCCCATCTCTCTTTCTCCTTTCCAAAATTTTGTAAAAAATAGCTATGAGTGTTCCAAATTTAGAGGAACTCTGTACTTCATAAATATTGAATGATGGAGATACTATCCAACAAAGCATTAGGGAGAATTTAGTGATTACCACTTCAGGCTGGTCATTTAAATTTAAACATAGATAAATAAAGTGAAGAAACTGTCATTAGGTTATTAAAATTAAGAAGAAAAATTACATAGTTTGGTTCAAAAGGGCTATTAGCTGTCAAAATCAGGAAAAGGACGTAACAGTCTACCTATAATTAGAGCAGAAGGACTGTTGCAGTAGCAAGCACCAGCCGTGTCTACTTCCTAGGTTGCACTTTATGATGGCTAAGCTGCATCTTCAATTCTTGATTCCAAAACAGAAAATTCAGATGAGTATTTCTTAATATCGGGATATACCCAATGCAAGCAGAGGCAAATAGCAACAAATAGCTTGGAGCATTCTCCTTTCTGATTGCATTTAAAGTCAACCCATATGCTAAATATTTAATGTAAACTGTGATGATTTAAATATGTTTAATATGCAACAACAAAACCAATCAAACAGAATATTACAATCAGTGATCAAATATATGTATATATGGGGATGAAACAATAAATAAATGAAAAATAATAAAATAAATACAATTGTTATTGAATACTGAAGTGCACTTCCGGTTGGTGAGGGAAGGGCATGAGATGTGTTTCATGGGAGTTCCCAAGAAACTACGCTTTGCACTGCTCTTTTTTTTTTTTTTTTTTTAGATAAAACCTGGAAAGCCAAAATACCAACTGTAGCCAAATTAATCCTTTTGGAATAAAGGGTTTGAAGGATCCCTAAAGAGGCTTTTGTGGCTGAGGTTTTTTTCTCCCTTTCCTGCTACACACAACAGAAGTGGGAAAAGGACCCAGTCAAGCCAAAGCCAAAGGGGCTTGCCAGCAGCACAGCAGCAGCTGCCATTTCAGCGGCACAAATGCCCACACCAGTACTTTTATTTACTACATCCAAAGCAAATGGATAGAAAGCAAAGTACTACTCAGAAGCCTGAGGCAGTTAAATATCTGCATCTTACAAGGCCAACAGACACAGAATTGAAGTGAGACAGTAAGGAAGTACAGAAAAGTTTTCTTTTGAGACAAAGAAGAGGTGTTGGAAGGACCTGAGAGAGGGATGAGAATAAAGCAAAGAGATAAGAAAGCAAGAGAATGAAAGAAGGAAAGTAAAGAGACAGAGGGCTGATACAGATGGTCCGTTTGAGGCGGCTCTCAGACACCCATGGGAGTGGTGGATCAGGGCCACAGCAACCACACACCATGGCCCCGATCCTCCTTTTTGCCACAGCCCAAAAGAGTGGCAAAATGCCACTCCTTTTTGCGACAGCAAAAGGCTGCCCTTAGAGCTGGTGCCGCAGCTCTTTTGCACCCTTTTGGTGCAGCATGTGTGCACACTGTGCTAGGAGGGTGTCCTGATGCAGCACACCATGTGGATAGGTGCACGGCGTCAGGATGGTGTTGGGGTGGAGTTGGGGCAGCTGGCGTGTGGCTGCCCCACCCCAATTCCACCCCCAGGCCAGCCCTTTGTGCTAGTCTGCATTGGCCCAGAGATAGAGACAGTAAAGAAAACCTGGAAAAAGACAGAGAAACATAACTATAGGAATTAAGATTAAAGTACAGAATCAACAAAGAGACTATAAAGAAACACAATACAGAAAGCTAATTTTTTTGAAAGAAATGTAATAAAGACATAAGGAAAAAAATAGACAATGACACCAGAATTAGAGAGATAAATTAAGATATGCGGCCACTATTACTAAAACCAAAGATGACGAAGAAGAAGAGGAAACAGAAAGCCAATCTGATGAAGAAGATCAAGAAGAAGAAAATGGAGAATCCAAAAGAGAAGACAAACTTTCACAAGAGGAGATCAATCTGGAAGAAATAGAATAAATTGAGTGGTTGGACCTAATGATATTGAACATACTGGACTGTTTTACTGTATTTTAGATGAATAATTAAAAATAAATGACAATTTTTTTAATGTCAAAAGCTTAAATAATAAGACAAAAAGAAGGGAAATTTTTCATGTAATAAATCAACAAAATTATGAAGTGGTCACTTTACAGGAAACACATATTTGTTTGAAGGATAAAAGATTGCTCAGGAACCCAAAACAAGGAATAGAATATGTTTTGGCTGCTAAACAAAACAAAACAAGAAAAGGAATAGTAGTTTGTGTCTAAGAAACTCCAATCCAGAGAACTTTTTAATGATGAGAAAGGACTTTACATTGATATAGAACTAATGATACAGGACAAGAAAATTATCTTGGTAATGATCTATGCCCTGCAGGAGAAGAAAGCAAAATTCTTCAAAAAATTAATGGAATATTACAAGAACACAATGAAAAAGAAGTTATAATTTGTGGCAACTTAAATGCTGTAATTGATTCCCAATTGGATAGACTTTCCAGTAAAAAAGTCAAAGAAAAACAAGGGAAACTTCTCAAAACTTTTTTTACAATGATGCAAAGACTTAATTTAATGGATATTTGAAGGTATAAAAATGGAGAAAAAAAGAGAATTTATTTTCTTTTCTGAAAGGCATAGATCATTTATCAGAGCAGACATGTTTTTAGTTACAAAACCACTCTGTAATAACATTTAAAAAACAGAGATACTGGCCAAAACCTACTCAGACCATAACCCTATTGTTATGACAATGAAAATCTTAGAAACCGAATACAGATGGAACTACAAGACTATCTGTTGGAAAATAAGAAGACTGTTGAAGAAGCCAAATAAGTACTGAAAAACTACTTCAAAGAAAATTTGGAAAGAGGAAGTGAAATAGATATGGTCTGGGAAGCAAGTAAAGCTATTATTCGGGGCTTCTTCATCCAAAAACACAGAATAATCCAAAAGAAGAGAAATGAGAAAATAACATATTACTTTTCACATTCAAAACCTATGCAGCTGTGCAATAATATGTGATTACAGTAACAATGGGGGAGCACAGGTTTATTCTAAACAGTTGTGCCATGTCATATTTTTCATATAAACAGTGACCAGCAAAGAGGGCTATGTGAAGGCAACGTAGGTTGATATGTGGTGGATCCTGCTATAAACAAGTTTTAGACAGCACAACAGTCATTCCTACAGCATAAGATAACAGAATGCCTGGTGGGCTAAGGAAATAAGCACAACTAGAGAAAATGGATGAAAAAAAAAATAAACAAGCTGTATACCTGCAGTGCACAACAATAGGTCCTGCCTCCGGTGGATTGAGAAACTTCACTTGTCGAACAAAACCCAAGAGGCCTGTGGCATAACAAGGAACCCCATGATCTGGCCAGCTGGTGAAATGGAACTGCCGAATCTCTCGGATTTCATGGTAGCCTTTCTGAGGAAGATAAGAAATCCTCTATTTTTCATCACAAGGCAATAACAACCATTTTGTTATTCATTCCCTCCCCCTACCCAGCTATGTCTTTACTTATATATTCTATAATAGTGTTCCCAAACTTTGGCCTTCCAGATGTTTTGGATCTCAGTTCCCAGAATTCCTGGCTGTTGGCCAAGCTGGCTGGGGCTTCTGGGAGGAGAAATTTTGGGAATCAATGCTTTATAATTATACTAGTTTAGATATTTTAAACTTAACTGCATCCAAAATATACACACACACATATATATTTATCTGAATGTTACAAGACAGAACAGAATTAATATACCATTGGGATGTCTCCAGGAAAGGTATTTCTTTGAACCAAAGTTCCCAAATTGGTGACCTAGATATTTTGTAAGCTGAGATCCAAAAAACATAACTTTTCTCAGTTCTCAAAAGAACAATGTATTTCACCAAAAGAAACTAGAAGGGATATGAATACCCTGATTAATAGTCAGTCAGGTGTAATAGTTTGAGCTTAGACTCCACCATACTCTGAAGCAGCATATCTCACTGTTGAACAACTTTTAGCATCAGAAAATTTTTTCTAATGTTTAGGTGTAGTAGTTTTTTCAGGGCATGAGGAAAATACTTCTCTTCTGCTAACATTCTTCAGCAATTGTTACTCACAGACACATCAAGCAAGATACTACTGAATGCCAGTGAAATGAAAGGCCCTGTCACCACAGTAATGCTGAACCATCAGTGATAACAACTGAACATGTGGCAATCACTATAGTGACAAAGGGAGTTCCATGTGTGCTATAAGATCTAGGATACCTTGCTGTGCAAGTCTGAAAAAAGTCAAAATACTCATATTACAGTATGTTGTGCAAAACGTCTGACATAATAAGATACTGACCATTGTGTTTGATTTTATGACAAATAGCTATTGGTAGACTTGTCCTTCATGAATTTATCTAATAATGTATATAAGTAATTAGAATTGGTGACTGCATATTGGCCCATCATTAATTGGAATGAATTATATGAAGAATATGAATAATTAGCAAAAGAAATAATCTGAGAGTGAAGGGAGAGTCAATATAGCCTTACCTTTTGGACTGTAAAAGTGCGTATGACATATTCTGCCAATGGTTCTGTCTCAATTAAGGTGACTTTGATGTCTCCGTAGACTTCTGTATCATCAGGCCAATATCTGACACACTTCACCTAAGACAAGAATGAACATAAAGTGAATGCTTGTCCAAGATGTAAATAAAAAAATGTGTATGTCTATAATTGAGCAAATCAGAACTACATACTTTCAGTGTGTCCTAGCTCAACTTGCATTAATTCCATGCTCATGCTGAATCATTTGAAAGTGGTATTGTCCCTCTACATCTCTCTATACCAAATAGGGTACTCTCTTAGTAAGGACCAAGAACTAATTTATCTATTAGGTATAGAATTACTAGATATAGAACGGATGACACATACAGTCTAATGGATGTGGCTGAGCCATTATGAAATTATCTGCCTCCTACAATTATCTTTATATATACTTTCAGCCTTTTATGATATGTTTTCACTTGTCTAGTAAATGGTTTAGGAGTTCCTGGTTCAGAAATTTCTGCAGTTTGATCCTAGGTAGGTATGCACAGGCTATAGACAATGTACAAAAGCAGTTATGATTTTTATTACTACTTTTTTTAAATGTTACCTTTAATATTGTGTATTTTATGTGTTGTCTTTTTATGACTTTACATATCCCTCTGAATCAGGTCTTAACAGCACCCATAGCCGAAAACAAGTTCAGCTTTTCTACTAATAAAATAGACTCTCTTTTCATAGAATCATAGTTGGAAGAGACCACAAAGGCCATCCAGTCCAACCCCCTGCCATGCAGGAACTCAAAATCAAAGCATCCCTGACAGATGGTCATCCAGCCTCTGTTTAAAGACCTCCAAAGAAGAAGACTCCACCACATTCCGTGTGTCGAACAGCTCTCACTGTCAGAAAGTTCCTTCTAATGTTGAAATGGAATCTCTTTTCCTGTAGCTTGCATTTCTTGTTCTGGGTCCTGGTCTCTGGAGTAGCAGAAAACAAGCTTGCTCCCTCCTCAAAATGACATTCCTTCAAATATTTAAACAGCACTATCATATCACCTCTTAACCATCTCTTCTCCAGGCTAAACATACCTAGTTCCCTAAGTTGTTCTTCATAGGGCATGGTTTCCAGACCCTTCACCATTTTAGTCACCCTCCTCTGGACATGCTTCAGTTTTGCAACATCGTTTTTGAATTGTGGTGCTCAGAACTGGACACAGTATTCCAGGTGGGGCCTGACCAAAGCAGAATACAGTGGCACTATTACTTCCCTTCATCTAGATACTATATTTCTATTGATGCATCACAAAACCACATTGGCCTTTTTAGCTGCCACATCACACAGTTGACTCATGTTCAACTTGTGGTCTACTAGGATTCCTAGATTCCTTTCACACATAATCTCATTAAACCAGGTGTCCCCCATCTTATATCTATGCATTTCATTTTTTTGCCCTAAGTCCAGTACCTTACATTTCTCCATGTTGAAATTCATTCTGTTATCTTTGGCCCAGCTTTCTAATCTATTAAGGTCATTTTGAATTTTCATCATGTCCTCTGGGGTAGTAACTATTCCTCCTAATTTGGTGTCATCTGCAATTTTGAGAATCATGCCCCCTATTCTTTAATCCAAGTCATTGATAAAGATGTTGAATTGCACTGGGCCCAGGACAGAACCCTGTGGCACCCCACTGGTCACTTCTCTCCAGGATGAAGATGAGCCATTGCTGAGCACCCTTTGGGTTCGGTCGGTCAACCAATTACTAATCCACCTAACAGTTGTATCGTCTAGCCCCCATTTTACTATCTTATTTGCAAGAATGTCATGGGGGACCTTGTCAAAAGCCTTACTGAAATCAAGATATGCTATGTCTACCACATTCCCTTCATCTACCAAGCTGGTAATTTTATCAAAAAAAGAGAGATTAGATTAGTCTGTCATGACTTGTTTTTGAGAAACCCATGTTGACTTTTTGTGATTATGGCATTCCCTTCTAAATGTTCACAGACTCACTGTTTAATGAATTGTTCTAGAATCTTTCCCGGTATTGATGTCAGACTAACTAAATGATAGTTGTTGGGATCCTCTTTTCCCCCCTTTTTGAAGGTGAGGACAATGTTTGTCCTCTTCCAGTCTGCTGGGACTTCTCCTGTTCTCCAGGAGTTCTCAAAGATTATTGCCAGTGGCTCCGAGATTACATTTGCCAATTTTTTTAAAATCTTTTGATCACTTTGAAGTGTGCCTTTTGTTTCTTCTGTGAATTCTATTGGAAGCTCTCAATTTTTTCCTTCTTTTTCATGTTCATGATAGAAAACTGGTCATTCACTAGTTCATTTACTAATTCACTTGTCTGACCCATTTTTTTGCACATTGTGTAATGGAGTTGATAATCACTTTGGAAGTTAGATCCTCATGAAATTCTCTCCCTCAAGTAGTTTAGTCCATAGTATATATATATTCTTTCAAACAGTACAACATCTAGCTTTCTGAAAACAAAGTAGTCTTGTGCAGATGCTACCGTGCGACAAACATGGCATCTGAATCTATTTTCAACCTTGTCACTTTGAGCTTGTTTTGTACACTGTGAAACTAAAGCACAAAGGTAGTTAAGATAGTATCAGGAAAGGATTCCTGAATTCAAGAAAATCCAGGAAGGGGTGAAAGAAACACCAAAGTTATCACATGATATCTACTTCTTTATGAAGACTTGTGGTTGTTGTAAGTTTGACCCATGGAGACCCATGGATTTTCATGTTCCTGAAGGAGATTAGAAATCTAAAAAAGGAGAATGGTGATGATATGTTGTTAGGTAGTATTGATGCTACATGGATTCAATTTTGATTTGATATGCACCTGCTGAATGAATCTGCACACTGGAATTTTGACTTTTTGGCTCAATTTTTTTTTCAAAATAGCTGTAAATGTATTAAAAGTTTTGGATGGAAGACTTTAATATACATAAGTTGGCCTAAATCTAAGTGTTTTAGAGGAATTTTACTGGATTTTCCAGCTATGCCAGTGGTCCCCAATTCGCCGCTTCCCAGGGTGGCTCTGTGCTGTCCATCTGTACCCCACCCAAATCTAAACTTTTACAAGCACTGCTTTTTCATTAAGTGGAATGACACCACTGTATCTTAGGGCCTTTGCAGATTGCCAGAAATAGTGCAAATTGAGTCCACTTTAAGGGTTAGGGTTAGTACTAGGGAATCATGGGAATTGTTCCCCCCCCCCCCCGAGACATTGAGCCTTCTCTGTCAGAGAGCTCTGGTGCCACAATAAAATACAGTTCCCTAACCCTAACCCTAACCCTTAAAGTGGACTCAATTTGCACTATTTCTGTCAGTCTGCAAAGGCCCTTAGACTTTGATAGTGTATATCAGGGGTAGGCAACCTTTCCCCTTTAAGGGCCGAGGGACTTCAGCTCCCAGAAGCCTCAGCCATGTTGGCCAATAGTCCCATGTTGGCCAATAGCTCCTGGGATTCTGGGAGCTGAAGTTCCTCGGCCCTTAAAGGAGAAAGGTTGCCTACCTCTGTTGTATATGTTTGTAAATTTGAATTTTCTAGCAAAATAAGTTGGAAATATTTTTTAAAAAATATGTATCCAAATACACACTTCCCTGAAAACTTTTTTAAAATGAAGAATAGTGCAGAAATGGGATGGGACAAACACCAATGCAAAAGTGACATGGACTACAACATATGAATGAATGCTTTCAGGCACACTCATCATACCCTGCCTACTTCTACAAGGTTGGTGACCATGACAACACTTGCAGAATTCTCCTGCCAGATCATCCTCCAAAAATCCTTCACTGTCTCTTGCATTGGTCCTGAAGGACATAAAAGATGTGAGAGAAAGGACAAAATGGTTATTGCAGTACATTTCATTTATTTTTCTTTACAACAGATATGCCGCATCTCCTAGTGGTAATGGATTGGTCTTCAAAGTGAGAGTTGCTGGATCCAGTTCTTAAATTCAGAAAGTCATGGTAAAGCAGTAAGTATGGCAGAGCGATATAAGCATTCATAACCTGAAGTTCACTTAAACATTGGAGAGAACTATGGAAGCTAAATGACTCCTCAGCTATATAGAAAAATATATATACCATGCTATGTCTGGGCAGATTTGTTACTAGATACAAATGAAGACTACATTTTGAACACAGTCTCAATTGTTTGGTGAGTACTCAGTGAGGTTTTATCTGATAGTGACCTGAGATACATCTCATGTACTGCTACTGTCCCAGTTTAGTCAGGGCACTTTACACTCCTGCTGCCTTTAAAATGTCCTCCTCCCCTCTCCCAAATTCTTCAGTTGCTGGAAGCTCTGGGTTTGCATTCATTTCAGCAGTGGTAAATTTTTGCTTGGGTAAAGAGAGGGTGGGGAGAAATTTTGTCTTTCCAAGGCAGAATATGAGCAAAAGTAAAACATGCAACCCTTTCTGGAATGGAACAATCTGTGTTGTGTGAGCACAGATTGCTTTTTTTGAAGTTAGCAAAAGAAAGACTTGCTTTGAACCTTTAGAACAGGGGTAGGCAACCTAAGGCCCGGGGCCGGATGCGCCCCCCCTGAGGCCTTTGGACCGGCCGCAGGACCACTGCCCACCGCTCCCTGCCACCGCCGCAAACCATGATGATATTGATTATTGTTGTTAATACTTGTCCTTGGGGTTTTCTTGGCAAAATCTCCACAGGGGTTTTGCCATGGCTTTTCTGGGGCTGAGAGAGTGTGCATGCATATATATATATATATATATATATACATATATATATATTAAAAAATAAAAAATTACTTTTTTTATTTTTATTTATTTATTTATTTTTGGTGCTCCCCCCCCCCTTGTCTAAGGGACAGCAACCCGGCTCCCAGCTCAAAAAGGTTGCCTATCCCTGCTTTAGAAGTATGGACTCTCTCTAAGATCTCTCTTTCTCTCTCAGGCTGCATCTGCACTGCAGAAATAATCCAGCCTGATGCTTCTTTGACTGCCATGGCTCAATTCTGGGATCTGTAGTTTGTAGTTTGAACCACCTGCGGAGGCTGCAGGGCGGAGCTGACACCGGAGGACACTTAACCCTCCCCCCCCCGCTTGCCTGAACACCATCCAGCGGCTGAGGTCCACCTGGCCAGGACTATTTCCCCTTGCCTTTGCCTTTCCCTTGAACCATCTGCAGAGGCTGCGGGGTGGAGCCGATGCCAGAGGCCACTTAACCCCCCCCCCCCCCCGCTTGCCTGAACACCATCCAGCAGCAGCGGAGAGGCTGAGGTCCACCCTTGCCTTTGCCTCTGCCTTGAACCATTTGCAGAGGCTGTGGGGCGGAGCCAACACTGGAGGACACTTAACCCCCCCCCCACTTGTCAGGAAGGAGACAGTGGTTCTCCAGTGCACCTTGTGACGATTTTCTTTCCACCCATCAACAGTATTATTAAGGGGGCAACGGAGGACTGTTGTTTTACTTGAGACTTGATGAGGCTGGGGGGTTGGAATAAGATCTGTTTAATTAGCCACAAGGTTTTACCATCTTACCGCTATAAAAATTAGGCTATAGGGCTGGAATTGTTCCATGCCCTAGCCATTCCATCTTCTTAGTGGCTTTAAGTCCTACTGCTTTACCTGAGGCCAGGAATGTGGCAGGGATGGCTATTGGAGTTGTGCTGGGGAACGGGAGGTATGGCTGGAACAGAGTGAACGTATGTTATAAAAGAAGACGGGATCACTGCTTGAAAGCTATCCCATCTTCACTTCCCTCTGCTTTCCAAAATGGCTTGGAGAGCAGACCAACCATTCCACAGAACCTCACTCTGCTTCTTTGCAACACCAGGTCAGTGAAAAATAAGACCCATATCATCCATGATCTTCTCATGGATGAGGATGCTGATCTGGCTTGCTTTACAGAGACGTGGCTGGGAGAGGATAGCACTGCTACCTGGGTGCAGGTCCTCCCTGCTGGGTACTCTCTCAGTGAGCAGGTGAGGGGAAGTGGGCGGAGGGGGGAGTGGCTCTAGTTCATAAGAACAACCTGATCTTGACCAGGATACCTGTCCGGAACACAGTCCACTTCAAATGTATGTACCTTAGCCTGAGGAACAGGGATAGTGTGGGGATTCTGCTAGTCTACCGACTACCTGGTTGTCTAGCAGACTCCCTGACCGAGCTGACACAGCTGGTCTCAGAGCTGTTGTTGGAGTCCCCCAGACTTCTAGTTCTGGGAGACTTCAACGTTCCGCTCGAGACCAGTTTAACAGACACGCCTCGGGAGTTCATGGATACCATGACTAACATGGACCTATCCCACTTGTCGGGCCCACACATTGTGCAGGTCATACACTCGATGCGGTCTTCAGTACAGAACAGGAATATCCGTGGGCGAAGGTTATCAGTACCTCTGCTCAGTCATGGACGGATCATTTCCTGGTCAAGATGGAACTTAAAACCTGTATCTGCTCCATTGGGGGTGGGGGTGGGGGTGGACCCAGTAGAATGGTCTGCCCTCGAAGGCTAATGGATCCAACTGGATTCCAGAAAGCCTTGGAGGGTTTAATGGCTGGAAATGCCGGTGACCCTGTCGAGGCCTTGGTCAATACTTGGAACACTGATCTCACTAGGGCTATCGACACAATCACCCCCAAACATCCCTGCCAACCCACTTCAAACCGGAAGCCATGGTATACACCAGAGCTGAGGGAAATGAAGCGGGTCGGACAACGACTAGAGCACAGATGGTGGGGGACTCGACTCTTATTTGACAGAACTCACCATAGGAACTTTCTTTGGTCCTATCAGGAGGCAATATGTGCAGCACAGAGATCTTTCTCCTCTGCATGTATTGTGTCTGCAGAGTCCCATCCAGCAGAGCTGTTTAGGGTGGTGAGGGAGCTGACACAGGTGTCCCCTGTGCCAAATCCCTTACTTAACCCAACGATGGCCTGCTGTGACACATTTAACAACTTCTTTGAGAATAAAATCTCTCAGATTAGAGCTGATTTAGATGCCACTATTCTAACAGAAACTATAGACGAGGTGTCCAGTGACTCCGTCAATGAAGTTATTCTGGATCAGTTGCAATCTGTGAGTAGCGATGATGTGGACAAGCTCCTTGGTAGAGTGAGGAAAACAACTTGCCCTCTCGACCCTTGCCCATCATGGCTGGCCATCCCGGGGGGGGGATGCATTGAGGAGGTTCCTTACAGACATCATCAACACATCCTTTAGGGAGGGATATATTCCATCTTGTTTGAAGGAAGCGGCTGTTAGGCCGCTTCTGAAAAAACCCTCCCTAGATCCCCTGGACATGAACAACTATAGGCCAGTTTCACTATTGCCATTCTTGAGCAAGGTCATCGAGAGAGCGATTGCTCTTCAACTCAATATCCAAGCTGTCTTGAATGAAACTGATTATCTAGACCCATTTCAAACTGGCTTCTGGACAGGCTTTGGGGTTAAGACTGCCATGGTTGCCTTGACCAACGATCTGCGTCTGAGCATCGACAGCAGTAGTGTGACCCTGTTGGTGCTCTTAGATCACTCAGCGGCTTTTGATACGATAGATCACGGCATCCTCTTGGACCACCTGAGGGGGTTAGGTATCGGAGGCAATGCGCTCCAGTGGTTCCGGTCCTTCCTCTCGGGCACCGCCTCATCCCATATAATCCTCCCCGCACACTTCAGTGCTCAGGAAGGAATTTGCTGCAGCCCCAAAAGTTGAGGCTTTCAGCTATCTCTCAGAGGGCTTTTTCTGTTGTCGCCCCTAGATTGCGGAACGGCCTGCTGAACAAGATCCATCAACTGATATCTCTAGATAGCAGGCCTTTCCAGAATAGACAATCTCGGTCTCAAGAACCCTCTCTGGGAGAGACCCCTAAGCCTCCCTCTTTTAATTTGAATAGAATATGGCCACAGTTATTGATTGCATAAAATGCAAGATAACGTATGTTCTAAAGTGTTCAGTTATAATTCTAAGTGGTTTAATAAATTTTAAGGGGGGTTGGGAAATTGATTTAATCTATGATTGTACTGTATTTTTACTGTGAACCGCCCCGATTTTTCTCAATGGGGTGGTATAGAAATAAACCTTATTATTATTATTATTATTATTATTATTATTAAAATCTCTAAGATAAGAGCCGACTTAGACACCAATATTTTAGCAGAAATCAAAGGCGAGGTGTCCAGTGACTCTGTCGATGTAGTTATACTGGATCAGCTTCAATCTGTGAGTACCAATGATGTGGACAAGCTCCTTGGTAGTGTGAGGAAAAGCATAGACCACGGCATCCTCTTGGACTGCCTGAGGGGGTTAGGTATCGGGGGCACTGCATTGCAGTGGTTCCGGTCCTTCCTCTTGGGTAGGTCTCAGAGGGTGCTGCTCGGGGACAGTAGCTCCAGTAAAAGGGAGCTCACCTGTGGGGTTCCACAGGGTGCCATTCTGTCCCCAAGGTTATTTAACATCTATATGAAGCCGCTGAATGAGAATATCTGGAGTTATGGAACTGGGTGTTACCAGTACGCTGATGACACCCAGATCTATCTCTCCGTATCTCGTTCATCGGCCTCGAATTCCAATGTCCCCTCTTCTCTCAATGAATGGCTTCGGGCAATAATGGGCTGGATGAGGAAAAACAGATTGAAACTTAATCCGGACAAGACGGAGGTGCTCACTGCAGCGGCTCCGAAACCAAGAATTGGGTTGCAACCTCCAATCCTGGATGGGGTCACACTCTCCTCCAGTGACTGTGTTTGCAGTCTGGGGGTGCTCCTTGACTCGTCACTCCTGATGACAAATCAGGTAAATGCGACAGTCAGAAGCGCCTGTTATCAGCTTCGGCTGATATGCCAGCTGAGCCCTTTTCTGGAAGTAAGGGATCTCGAGACTGTTGTCCACGCACTGGTAACCTCTCGCCTAGATTTCTGCAATGCGCTCTATGTGGGGCTACCCTTGTGCTTGGTTCAGAAACTGCAATTAGTGCAGAATATGGCGGCCAGGGTAGTGTCTGGAACATCAAGGAGGGACCATATTACCCCAGTATTAAGGTCCCTCCACTGGCTGCCTATTAGTTTCCAGGCCCAGTACAAGGTGTTGGTTATCACCTTTAAAGCCCTAAATGGCTTGGGTCCAAGCTATCTTAGGGACCGCCTCCTCTTGTATAATCCTCCCCGTGCACTCCGGTCCTCTGGGAGGAACTTGCTACAGCCTCAAAAAGCTAGGCTGTCGGCTACCTCCCAGAGGGCAGTAGTTTTCAGTTGTCGCTCCTAGACTGTGGAACAGCCTGCCGGATGAGATCCGTCAATTGACATCTCTTGAAAGCTTTAAAAAGGCTGTCAAGATGGATCTCTTCCGGTAGGCCTTTCTGGGATAGAAAAATCCTGTCCTCAGGAAACCCCCTCCTGTGAAGGCCTCCAGTTCCCCCTTGAGTTGTTGCTGGAGTCTCTAACTGTTGTTGTGACATTGTCACTTTTTTAAAAAATTGTTGTTGAATTTTTAATCTTTTGTTTTAATATGTAATTGATTTAATGGCTTTTTTGGGGGGGGGGGGAGTATATTGTTCTTGTATTATTTTTAATGTTGTTAACCACCCTGATTGGATTACCAAAAGGCAGTATATAAATACATTTCATTATTATTTATTATTGTTGGACCAGAGCACTCTGACAAAGAAGGCTAAATATCTCACAAAAATACAAATCCAAGAATTTTATAGCATTGGGCCATTGCAATTAAAATGGTGTCAAATTGCATTATTTCAGCAGTGCAGATGTAGTCTCAGGTACAGGTTTCTTCTTCAATGGATTTTAGAATTTCCCTCCACCTGTTGGATCAATATTGCAGATAGCATTCCTGGATTGAAAAATACTCTCCTTCTATCAGTTCCCATTTTTATTTGTTTTTGAGAGTTGCATAAATATTACATTTGGGAACTTTTATTGATGTTCTTCTCTCTCTGCCTTTTCCTTTTGATTTACTAATCCGGTGTGTGTGCATGTGTGTGGGGAGTACATGTGTGGATACCAACACTGCAAAGTCCAATAGGAAATACATAGTAAAAGCTACTCTGTACTTACCTTGTGTTGCAATGTAATGGTGAGGCCGATGGTATCCCTGAAAAGAAAGAAAGGACAAAACATGGCTCTGTATAACTTCCTGTCTCAGAGTCACACTGGACATGCACTTGGTATCAGATACTTGCTTGGCACTATATGTATCCATGATCAATTTAAGAAATAGGAATGGAGTAGATTACATTTCTTGAGGTTACTTAACCTTGAGTCCTAGTACACTTCTACAAAGTACTACTACCAAAGCTGGAAGCCCTTTACCTGTAGTCAGAGCAGCATTGGTGTTGCCAGTGGTTCAGTGAGAGGGGACGGCCAGTGAGTTTGGGGAACTCGAGAATGGGATGATAGGGGAAGGAGGTAAAGAAGTAATTATTATCTGCCTTTGATTTTAGGAGTAAAAAGAAATCCCATTTTGAGAGAAAGGCATAGTATAATTTCAGTCAATCAATAAAATTCTATAGAAGATCCCTAATTACAGATTCACTGAGCCAATGGGATTCAGGCTGCAAGAAAAGATTCCACTTCAGCATTAGGAGGAACTTCCTGACAGTTGGAGCTGTTCAACTGTGGAACACACTCCCTCGGATTGTGGTGTTGGGGACACTTTGATTGTGATTTCCTGCATGGCATGGGGTTGGACAGGATGACCCTTGTGGTCTCTTCCAACTCTATGATTCTATGATTTCCACAAGTGAAGACTTATCAATTTATCAACAATTTTGATACAATGGGTCTAACCTCATAATACTATCAATATAAATTCAACTCCATGTTAGCTGGAAAATGGCTCAGGCCCTATAAGAAAGCTGCCAAAGCTCTAGTCTGTGTTGGGTACACTCATAAATTATTTTCCAATCCACCATCTTTTATAGCTTGGTAGTGTTCAAACAAGACTGCCAAAACACACCATTTGGTAACAATCCAGTGTGTATGGGGGTGGGTGGGACTGTCTATGAAGCATTTATTCAGTGGATTTATTTATGGCAGGAATTCCTCTAATTTTTCCTAAAATTATAAGAAATATATTTTGTTACCGAAAAGGGGGGAAAAATGACTTCCTCAAAAGGGAAGTATGCTATATATTTCCAGAATAGCTACCTAAACTGCTTTTACTTTAGGAATCTTTACGTATGTACTTATTCATTAACAGCATGAACATGAAGAATTCTGTGTCCTCTCATCTAAAAACATACACATCTGTTTCTTGTCAAAACTAAACCAGGCATCACTGATTTTTAAAACCGTGTGGGCTGTGCTATATTACAAATGGTTTCCCATTCCTTTAATTGAAGGATGTTTTAAAACATTTTGATATAATTAAGGATTAAAGAGCCTTACATTAGAAATAAGATTGCTGTTAAATACTTTGCTAACACTTAATATAGTTTTGATTTGTTATGAATCCCACAGGTATATATTAGTGAGGAGGAGAGTGTTTAAACTAATATCTACATTCTTCTTTCCATTCTTTGTTTCCACATACTCAAGAAAGCATCAAACTACCTTCCTCCAGATTGGGCATATATCCCATGAATTCACAACCAAATTATGCATAAACAGATGCTGAATTTCGATTTCCACTTGTCTTCCTGTTCTCTGAATTGTTTGAGAAGGCACCACAGCTCATTTTAGAATTACTAATGTATCAGTTTCCCATGGCCTGAGATTTCAGAGCCAAAACCTGAGGTTTGGGGGTGGGAACTTTGTGAAGTCGCTGAGGCAGAGCATGAATAATGATTTCAGAATCACCTATGTTATTTATATGACTTGGCCTGGGGATAGCCTTGGTAAAATCCAGCAAACCATAACATGGCAAGCCTAGTTCAGAGCTGCAGCAATGATCTTTGAGTGGAAAGTAATTACCAGCAGTCTGCCACTGTTGCTGTCCTTTCTGCTAGGGCAGAGATGATGAAACTTTTAGGGGCCAAGTTCCCAAACTAAAAGGCCTTCCAGCACCAGGTGTTACCCGGTGCTGGCGTCGGGACTTCTGCCCTCTGGGGGGGGGGGGGACTTTTGGGCAGGACTTCTCCCCTTACCCTCCCATGGTCTTCAGCTGCCTTTCAAAGACAGCCAAAGGCCCAGGAGGGTGAGGCTGGAAAAAGAGTAACAGACGCACACCTCTTTCTTCTCCTTCCCCCATGCCATCCACAGCCTTCAGCTGCCTCCAGAGAGGCACATGAAGGCCAGGGAGGGTCTGGAAGGAGGAGGAACAGGCAGGTGCCTGTTCCTCCTCCTTACCCTCCAGCATTCCTGGCCTTCAGATGCCTCTAGAGAGGTAGCTGAAGGCCTGGAACAGCCAGAAAGGAGGAAGAGGAGGCATGCACCTCTTTGTCCTCCTCCCTACCATCTGCGTGCTGGGGAAAATGGCTTTGCATGCCACCTCTGGCATGCGTGCCATAGGTTTGCCATCATGGCACTAGGGCATGAATCCTGTGCAGCCATATCTGAAGCCATACACAACAAAGAGGGAAGTTTTCATGCTATATGCTGCTCCTGGAAAGATTCACTGCAGCCCACTGAAAGTATTCCCCCCACATACACACAAATCCTGTACCGTAACAAGAAGCCTCTTGGGTCTACCAGAACTCTATCTACTCCCTTGCTCTAAGTGGTGAAATGGGCCCAGATACATAGAGCCACTAGCTCTCTCCCCAGTTCTGTCATCTTCCATTGCATGTGGCTTTTTGCCATGCAAGTATTACAGGAATGTGAAAATACATAGCAAACTTCAGCTGGTTTTCTGAGATCTGGCAACAATATTCAGTGGTATAGTTTATATTATACCATCTTGGGCAATATTGTCTAGTCTAACTAGAAACAGCTCTCTATAGTCTTCTCCATCACCTGCCACCCATTCATTTTAACAGGAGATCTTGGGGATTCTTGGGCCTTCTGCACAGAAGCTCTGTACTCTACCATTGAACTATGCCCCTTCCATTTCACGACCCGTTCGCCACAGTTTGGACAATGATGGAAGAATTATCCTTTGGGAATTACAACTCCCATGATCCCCAGTCTGTAAGTCTAACAGGAACTGTAGTCCAAAACACAACATTTCCAAGCCTTTATTAGAAGATAAGAAAGTCACTAAGAGGCTATGCAGATGAGCGGCTCTGGGCCGCCCCTGCTAGTGGTGGATTGGGGCCATGGCAACCCCACGCGGTGGCCCCAATCCTTCCTTTTGCCACACCTAAAACAGTGGCAAAATGCCGCTCCTTTTAGAGGTGGCAAAAAGTCACCCTAAGAGCCGGCACCATGGCTTTTCCACGCCCTTTCGGTGCAGCATGTCTGCACACTGCTCTGGGAGGGTGTCCTGATGGGGTTGGAGTGGCTGGTGTGTGACTCCATCCCCAGGCCAGCCCTCTGGGCCAGTCTGCAACACCCCTAAATCTGCAATGAATGTATGACATAGATTTGATACAATATATAAATCTGATGAAATTTGGAAGATTATAACTCTTTCAAAGGTCAGGATCATTTTGAATGCAGAAGCAGCCTGGTCATTAGCATCCTTAAAAAGACCCAATTGTTTCATTAAACTTACATCTATATAATTGGCATTTATGTAGTCTGAATGAGGATCTCCATCCAGTAACTGCAGCCTTACCCTGGAGTGATCATCTGAAAATAATTAAGAAAAAATGTCTTACTGTTATTTTAATGAAGTTAAAAGAAAATAGGAGTGACAGAAAGACAAAAGAACATGGAACATTCAGGCAAAAATTGTTTGCAAAATCCTGACATCTAAATAATGCTACACATGCCTGAACTATTCACAACATTATTCATCTTGACTGTAATCCTCATTGTATTTATTATTTCTTCTCATTTATTAATCCTCATAACTGAATTATGTGGGGGAGGGACACAGGATTCCAGAACACCAAGGAGGATCATCAAGTATTTTAGCATCAATGATATAGGGGGAAATGGGGGCAGTAGCATCAATGATACAGGCAAAAACTGGCTGAAAGTACAAGAACCCAACACTGGGCAGGAAAACAACAAGGAATCAGCTGGAGAAGATGGCCTATGGTCTTAGATTTTATGCACTAATACACAGAGAATGGCAAATAAACAAGATGAACTGGAACTCTTAACACAGAAAGGCAAATATGGTCTAATATGCATCCCTGAAATCTGGTAGGGCAAGTCTCATGATTGGAATGTAGTAATGGCAGTGTATAACCTATTCCCCCCAAAAAATAAAAATAAAAAAAGACCAAAGAGGAAAGAGGGATAGATAGCATTCTGTGTCAAATACATATACAATTGAGAGGAGACCCATGACTTCAAACATGGAAAAGAAGTTAAGGGCAAAAGAGGTTAGGAGTAAAGGAGAGGGAAACATCAGTGACATCACTGAGGTGATCTATTATATCTAAAACAGAATGAAGACTTGGATGATACCTTCCTAGAACAAATGACCATGCTGTTGGAATAAACTAATGCATTCTCTTTCCCCCCATTATATAGTTAGAGTTTCCTATTTAGGTCCCCCTCTCTAATAATAATAATAATAATAATAATAATAATAATAATAATAATACATTTTTATTTCTAGCATGCCCCTCTGCTCTGCAATTGGGGCAGGTTACAACATTTCAAAACATACAAAGAAAACAAGCCTTATCCCCATAACCCCCCTCCCACCCCCTAAAACAAGATTAAACTTTAAGAGATTAAAACATAATACAGTCTAAAACCAAACAAACAATACATTACAATAAAACAATAAAATCAAAAAATGAAGCGAGCTACAGATAAGGGACAGTTGAAACCATCTCCCCTCAGGTCGGAAGATTATTCCAGGAAGGCCTGCTGGAAGAGATCTGTCTTTACTGCTTTTTTAAAGGCAGCAAGAGTAGTAATAAGACGGACCTCATCCAGCAGGCCGTTCCACAGCCTGGGAGCGGTTGCAGAGAAGGCCCTCTGGGAGGTCTGAGACAGCCTAGTTTTTATTGGCTATAACAGGTTCCTCCCAGAGGACCGGAGGGCATGGGGGGGGATCATATGAGGAGAGGCGGTCCCGCAGATAAGATGGACCCAAGCCATGTAGGGCTTTAAAAGTTAACACCAACACCTTGTACTGTGCCCGGAAACTAATTGGCAGCCAGTGGAGGGATTTGAGCACTGGTGTTATGTGCTCCCTCCTAGATGTTCCTGTGTTCAGCCTGGCTGCCATATTCTGTACCAGTTGAAGTTTCCGGGTTCGGCAAAAGGGTAGCCCCATGTAGAGTGCATTGTAGTAATCCAGATGTCAGGTTACCAGAGCGTGTACCACAGTTTCCAAGTCCCTCATATCCAGATAAGGACCAAGTTGATGTATCAGCCCAAGCTGATAACAGGCACTCCTGACCGTTGCATTCACCTGACTAGTCATGTGAAGTGACAAATCAAGGAGTACCCCCAAGCTGCGAACACAGTCCTTGGAGGCCAGTGTGATTGCATCCAGGACTGGAGACTGTGGGCCTTTGCAGACTGCTAGAAATAGTGCAAATTGAGTCCACTTTAAGGGTTAGGGTTAGGGTTAGGAAATCATGGGAATTGTAGTTTATTGTGGCACCAGAGCTCTCTGACAGAGAAGGCTCAGTGTCTCAGAAAAAAAAAATTCCCATGATTCCCTAGCACTAACCCTAACCCTTAAAGTGGACTCAATCTGCAAAGACCCTGTATTCCCAAATCTGGTTTCGGGCCTGTGACTGTAAGTATCTCCATTTTGTCTGGATTCAACTTCAATCTGTTTTTCCTCATCCAATCCATTACTGCTCTTAGACAGACATTAAGAGGAGAGACACCATCTGAAGTCTGAGTCGATGATCTGGTCAGGGAGAGATATATCTGGGTGTCATCCACGTACTGGAGACACCATGCTCCATGCTTCCGAATGATCTCACCCAGCGGCTTCATATAAATATTGAATAACATCGGGGACAGGATGGCACCCTGGGGGATGCCACAATTAAGCTCTATTTTGGAAGAGCAACTGTCCCCGAGCCTCACCCTCTGGGATCTACCCGAGAGGAAGGAACGGAACCACTGCAAAGCAGTCCCTCCAATTCCTAACTCTCTCAAGCGATCCAGGAGGATGGCATGATCTACAGTGTCAAAGGTCACTGAGAGATCCAAGAGCACCAACAGGGTCACACTACCCCTGTCGATACTCAGGCGGATGTCATCGGTCAGAGTGACCATGGCCGTCTCCACTCCATATCCTGTCCTAAAGCCGGTTTGAAATGGATCAAGATAATCGGTTTCATCCAAGACTGCTTGGAGTTGGGAAGCAACTGCCCTCTCGATCACCTTGCTTAAAAATGGTAGCAAGGAGACTGGCCTATAGTTGTTTCTGTCTAGGGGATCCAGGGAAGGTTTTTTCAGGAGCAGCCTAACTGCTGCCTCCTTCAAACTAGATGGTACCAAACCTTCCCTGAAGGATGCGTTGATCGTGTCCCGAAGGAACACTTTCAACGCGTCCCCCCCAGACAACCAGCCATGATGGACAAGGATCGAGGGGGCAAGTCGTCTTCCTCATCCTCCCAAGTAGCTTGTCCACGTCATCGGTACTCACAGATTGCAGTTGATCCAGTAAATTACCTTCAACAGAGTTGCTAGATACCTCGTCTACGGATTCTGCCAAAACATTGGCATCCAAGTCAGCTCTTATCCGAGAGATTTTATCTGCAAAGTGGATGTTAAATGCCTCACAGCAGGCTGTTGTTGGGTTAAATAGGGGATTTGGCGCAGGAGAGACCTTTGTCAGCTCCCCCACCACCCTAAACAGCTCTGCCAGGCGAAACTTTGCAGATGCAATGCATGCAGAACAGAAAGATTTCTGTGCTGCACGCAAAGCCTCCCTGTAGGAATCAAGATGCTTCCTAAGGCGAGTTCTATCGGATGAGAGACGAGTCTTTCGCCATTCGCACTCTAGTCATTGTCCGACCCGTTTCATCCTCCTAAACTCCTCTGTATACCAGGGCTTACTATTTGAAGCAGGCCGGAAAGGACGCTTGGGAGCGATTGTGTCGATAGCCCTGGTGAGATCGGTATTCCACGTGTTCACCAAGGCTTCAACAGAATCACTGGTGTTACCAACCGTTAAACCCTCTAAGGCCTTCTGGAAACCAATTGGTTCCATAAGCCTTCAAGGGCAGACAGTTCTAATGGGTCCACCACCCCAGGGAGGGCAGATAGTAGCTCTTAGTTCTGCCTTGATCAGGAAATGGTGTGTCCATGACAATGCGGAGGTTGTTTTGACCTCCGCCCATGGATGTTCCTGCTCCGTACTGAGGACTGCATTGAGGGTATGACCAGCACAGTGCGTGGGCCCATCAACCAATTGGGATAGGCCCATGTTTGTCATGGTATCCATGAACTCTCGAGCTGCGCCAGTTAGATCTTGCAAGCTGGTTTCAAGTGGAATGTTGAAATCCCCCAAGACCATAAATCTGGGCGACTCCAACAACAACTCAGAAACCAGGGCAGTCAGCTCAAGTTAGGGAGTCTGTTAAGCAACGGGGTGGCTGGTATACCAACAGAATCCCCAAACTATCCCTGGTTTTCAGGCTCAGGTACATACACTCGATATAAGTTGTTTTCCGGAGAGGCTTCCTGATCAAGGCAAGGGTGTTTCTATAGACTAAGGCTACGCCGCCGCCCGGCAACTTTCCCTTATCTGCTCACTAACTAAGTACCCAGCTGGGAGGATTTGCACCCATGTCGCAGCACTAGCATCCCCCAGCCAAGTCTCAGTAAAGCATGCCAGATCGGCCGCCTCATCCACCAAGAGATCGTGGATGAGCTGGGTCTTATTTTTGACCGACCTGGCATTGCACAGGAGCAGGTTAAGGGTCTGTGGAATGGTTGGCACACTGTCCATGTTATCCTGGGAAACAGAGTGAACTGAAGGAGGGATAGGTACCAGGCATCTATCCCTCCTTCTTTTGTAACATTTGTTGACTCTGTTGCCGCCATACCTTCCCTGCCCCTGCACTACCTCGATGGCCGCTCCCAGGCTGTATCCAGCTGCATTATATAAAGGGGGAGAGGAAGAATCCAGCTAGTCTCTGTCCCCAGTAAATGGCAGCGTCTTCCTAGGTAAATAGCCAGGAAAAGAGTGAATGGAAAGGAACTCCTGACTGTCACTTTTCCCCAGAACAAATAATTTCTCCTTATCAACATTCTAGGGGTTGAGATGTTAAAAAAGACAGTTCTGGTGATGTTAAAGTCCCAAAGACCGACGTCTTCCTCGCTCCTAACAGCTGAGCTGCCCAGGAGGGAGTGAGGCTGCTCTTAAATAGCCTCTACAGGCTGTCTCCCTCACACACGTGCGAGCAGAGATGCTGGGGAAGAATTTGGAGTCCCAAAGACTGATGTCTTCCTCGCTCCTAACAGCTGAACTGCCCAGGAGGGAGTGAGGCTGCTCTTAAATAGCCTCTACAGGCTGTCTCCCTCACACACATGTGAGCAGAGACGCTGGGGAAGATGTTGGAGTCCCAAAGACTGAAGTCTTCCTCGCTCCTAACAGCTGAGCTTCAAGAGCTGAGCTCTTTAAGACTAACTGTCTTTATCTCAAGATTCTAAATGGTTAATCTTACAGTTGGTATATGTTTCTATCCTGACTGTTAGGACCTTTACAGACTGCCAGAAATAGTGCAGCTTGAGGCCACTTTAACTGTCCTGGCTCAGTGCTAAGGAATCATGGAAATTGTATTTTTTTGTGGGACATTGAGCCTTCTCTGTCAGAGAGCCCTGGTGCCACAATAAACTACAGTTCCCATGATTCCTTAGCACTGAGCCAAGACAATTAAAGTGGACCCAAGCTGCACTATTTCTGACAGTCTGTAAAGGCCCTTAGTCATCTTTCTCTTTCTCAAACTTCCTGCTATATATAACTATCAACTCAGGCCTGCATCCTTCCGAGGTCGCTAAAATGAGTACCCAGCTTGCTGGGGGGCAATCAGCTCACAGTTGTAAACTGCTTAGACATCCCATAGCGTGATATGAAGCGGTATATAAATAAGCTGCTTTTTTAGTTAGATTAGGATTTAGTGTTGTTATGTAATTATTTATTAAAGCCATTATTATTGTTTTTAAACTATAAACTATATGTTTGTTATCTTTTTTGAGTCAGTCTTTATTCTTTAGGACAGTAGAGTTAACAAACTCACACTTTTTCTGTTCTGCTAAATGAAAGATAAATTCTAACAGGTTTAGCTTTCATATTTGTATAAGTTTGTTTCCTTTAGAGGGCTAAACCCCTGGAAAACTTAAATTACTCTACATTTTTGGGTTATAGGCCCAGAAGGGGCCCCAGTCTTGACCCAGTGAGGTCTCAGAAGAGGTTCCAGATTATTTTTAAACTGCCTTGAGATACTGACATCAAGAAAGATTTTTTTCTACTCAACCAATAAAGAATTGCTTCAACTAATCCTAATTCCACAATGATTACTGCAATACTAATTGGGAAAAAAATTATAAAACATGGTCATGGAAAATGCAAATGGACCTGACTACAATTGGACCATTTAAAACAATAAATGGGCAGAGACCCCCAGAAGCAGGAATACATCAACATCAGTTTGATGAAAATGCAGAGAAAGCAGCAGCTTATATTTGCTTATCTGAAGATCCCAGCATTGCTTACCATATTCAAGGCTTAACTGATGCAAAACAGATCTGGAATAAACTACAGAAAGTATTTAATTCTCCAAGTATTTCTAATCAAACAGCTCTCATGATCAAACTTGTTAACACCAAGTTGCATCATTCTTAATATTTAAATCAGCATATTAATGGCTTTAGGACAACTTTGTCTGGAATTACAGCAGCTGGAGAATCTTTTCCAGAAGATGCTAAGCTTGGACTGTTTATGGCTAGTCTCCCAAAATATTGCTCTCCAATAATTAATGCTTTGCAAGTTAAAGGTGATGTTTCTTTACAAGATGTTTCTTTCTTTATTACTCAAATTGTTGAATTTCAAAATAGGCAAACTTTATGGAAGACAACTATAATACAAAAACAACAGACAGAGAAATACTTCCTTTTCTTCTAAAACAAATGGAAACAATGTTAACAAGTCAAAGACTAGAGCTGAGCTGCAAAGTTAGGGACTGAAAACTAAAAGCAAAAGCAATTTTATGAAAGAAGCCTTTTAATCCTAAACAGAAATCTTCCAGTCATGTTGATATTGGTTTGATTCATGAACAATTATTTCAAATTACTGGAGATAAATATAAAAACCAAGTTTTCATTGATAGTGGAGCAAGTGCACATTACTTCAATAGCAAAGAATGGTTCGTTGATCTTGATGCAAATGTAACTTTTCCTGTCTATTTTGCTAATGGACAAGAGGTTTTTGCACAAGGAAAAGGGACTGCAATTTTTCAAAGAATATTTGGTCATGACAGAATACAAATCTTACAAATCCCTGATGCTTACTATGTACCAGATTTGCAAGCCACCTTTTACAATGTGCAAACTACAACATCAAGAGGCAGCTGTGTCAGTTTCAGAAAGTAATCCTTCTTTAGCTTTCATGGCAACATATATATATATATATAGAGAGAGAGAGAGAGAGAGAGAGAGAGAGCAGACTTAGGATCTCATGGCTGTTATCAGATGCAGATTTTGTATTCATTTGCAAACAGTGTGACCAGATGTAATCACAAACACTGTTCAACTTTATGACTTCGCAGATTTGCTCACAAAAAATAAAAAAAAAATATTAAGAGACTGGCTAATCAAGAGCTTACAATAGACTTTAAGTTCAAAGCATATTCCAAAAATGAAAAAAATGTATAAAATGTTTGAAAGCAAAGACCACAAGAGCTTCACATCCTCCAGTCACTGAGAGACAATCCAACAAGGCTTTGGATCTTTTACATGCTGATCTTTCTGGACCAATGAATCAAAAGTTAGCAGGAGGTAGCTCTTATTTTATGACTATTATTGATGATTTTAGCAGATACATATACACTTACTGTCTCAGAGAGACGAGTCAAACTTTTCAAAAATTCAAAGAGTACTTTAATAGAGTTTCTAACAAATTTGGCTTCAAACTAAGAGCCTGCATACAGATAACAGAACTGAATTTGTCAATGCTGAATTTGATTAATTTTTTAAAGAACATGGCACTGAACATCAGACTACACAGGATTATTTCCAAAACAAAATGGTGTGGCAGAGAGAATGAACAGAACTCTCAGGGAGATGGTTGTCACTATGCTTTTGGAATGTAATATGCCTAAACATTATTGAACTGAAGCCATTATGACTGCCACATACCTGTGTAACCAATTGCCAACCAAATCTAAAGATGTAACTCCATTCCAGTTATGGCATAGAGTTAAACCCAAATTAAACCATCTAAAGCTTTTTAGAAGTAAAGCATTTACCTGTATTCCCAAACAGAAAAGAGGCAAAATTGACTGCAGAAGTGAAGAGGGAATTTTTGTTGGTTATGCTAGAAATGGTTATAGAATTCTAAATCCAGATGGATGCACAATAATATTAACAAGTGCTGTTTATATTGATGAAAGACCACAGCCCAAATCTTTTCCAAACTAAAATGTCTATTCAGATTTGCAGTAGAAGAAGACTCCCACCAGCAATAAGAACACATGGAGTTATTTTGTCCTTCAGGGGTCTTACATCCAAAAGAGTATACACCTGACCTGGACCAACCTAATGATGAGGAACTGCATGGCACACAAGAAGTGGAGCCAGATATCCAAGTCCAGGTGAGATGGTCAAAACACTCCAATAAAGGTGTACCACCTGACAGCATCTCTTATCAATCCACAGTGGAGTTAATTCCAAAATCCTCTGGTTGGAAGATCAAGGAAATTCCAAAGACAAATTCTGAGAAGTGGATGCAAGCTGCTAGTGAGGAAATGCAATCTTTATATAAAAACAAGACATGGACTTTGTCAGAATTGCCTGAAGGAAAATGGGCAATTGGCTGAAGATGGGTCTTTATCATAAAGCTAGATGCAGAAAGAGAGATTCAAAGATCCAAAGCAAGACTTGTTGCTACAGGTTATACTCAAAAGCATGGTACAACAAAAACATTTGCTGGGGTAGTCACACTCACAACCATGAGAACTCTCCTAGCTGTGCAGATTACAAGAAAATGATTGTTCAACATCTGGACATTCACACAGCTTTTCTTTATGGTGATCTTACTGAACAACTTTATATGGAACAGGATTCCAAATATCTGTTAAGAAACATCTTATATGCAAATTGCAAAAGAGCATTTATGGTTTAAAGCAGGGACAGGCAACCTTTTTGAGACCTGGGCCAGTCTCCCATTGCCCAGGTCTAGGCTGGGCCAAGGGGGGGGGGGGAATGGCAGCACGTGCACTCACGTGTGCGCGCACATGCATCCTCCTCCACTGCGCACACCCCCCTGCCCACACTGCTGCTGCGGCCACTACCGCAGCCGCCGCCATAGCACGTGCAGCTGCAGCCGCCACGGCGCATGTCGTGGCTGCCATTTTGGAAGTCAAAATGGCAGTCGCAACATGTTTGGGCATGCACAAGAGTACTGCGCATGTGCAAACACGTCACGGCCACCATTTTGTTTTCAAAATGGCGGCGGCAGCAAGCATGGTGCATAACGGCAGCGGCAGCATGCGGTGGTGGCGGCGGCGGCAGCCTATGGCCTGGGCCAGTAAGTCTAGGGCCCGGGGCCTTAACCGGCCCCTGGGCCATAGGTTGCTGGTCCCTGGTTTAAAGCAAGCCACCAGAGCATGGAGTGAAAAACTGAACCAGCTTCTTATCAAAAAGGGGTTCACTCCAGGCACTATCAACAGGTGTATTTACAAGAGATTCATAAATAATAGATGGACTCATACCACAAGTTATGTGGATATTCTGATCTTGTGCAGTGAGGACAAAGCAGATAGTGAAGAGATAATCCAAAATCTCAAGAAAGAGATTGAGATCAAGAATTCAGGAGACATCTCACACTATCCTGAAATGCAGATACAAAGAGGCAGTAATGAATGTTTCTTCCTGAATTAAAAACAGAAGATACTGGCTCTTCTGGACAGTCTTGGCCTAAAAGATCCAAACACTATGCCAATTCTGATAGAAGTAGGATTCTTAAAGGATATTAAGAAATCCAAACCTTTAAAAAATGGAGACAAATATAGGACTGCAGTTGGAAAACTCCTGTACATAACCAACTTTACCAGATCTGACATTGCAAATGCTGTTGGCATCTTATGCAGAATGTTAAACTTGCCTACTGAAAGATATTCCATTGCAGTAAAGAAAGTTACCAGATATTTAAAAGAAACAGCAGATCACAAACTGCTGCTGCCAACCTGTAATTAACCACAACTTATCACCTACGTGGATACAGATTAAGCTGCAGATCTGGCAGACAGAAAATTAGCCAGCAGAAACATGATCTTCTATGGTGGAGGAGCTCTAATCTGGAAAGTAAGAAGCAACCTACAATTACAGATTCTTCTTCTGGTGCTGAGTGTATTTCAGCAAAGACAACATGTGATGAAATCAAATGGCTGCACAACTTACTTCAAGATTTTGGGATAACAGAGCCTAAACCAATTATCTTGATGCAAGATAATCAAATCTGCATCAAAATTTCTGAAAGTGAAGAACTACTTAAGAAAAACATTGACATCACCTTCCACAAAGTGCAAGAGATGTGCAAGAACAGACTTGTCCAATTAGAATACTGCAACACAGAAGTAATGATTACAGACATCCTCACTAAACTTTTACCAAAAGATCGATTCCAGTGTCTACATGATGGGATGAAAATCCTCGATGTTGGTTCAAGAGAAAGAGAAGGGAATTGTTGGAAGAAACTTATGCATTCTCTTTCCCCCATTATATAGATAGAGTTTCCTATTTAGTTCCCCCTGTCTTTAAGATTAACTAACTTTATCTCAAGATTCTAAATGGTTAATCTTACAGTTGGTATGTGTCTATATCCTGACTGCTAGTCATCTCTCTCTCTCTCAATCTTCCTGCTATATATAACTATCTTTAGTTAGATTAGGATTTAGTGTTATGTAATTATTTATTAAATCAATTATTATTGTTTTTAAACTACAAACTATCAGCCTCTACAGACTGGCCCAAAGGAGGCAGAGATGGGGAGCCTGATGACGTGCTGATGCCACGTGCCATTACACATGGCATGTGGTGTCAGGATGTCCTCCTGGCACAGCGTTTTTATGCACTGCACTGGAAGGGGTGCTAAAGAGCCACGCACCAGCTCTTAGAGCACCCTTTTGCTGCCCCTGAAAGGAGCAGCATTTTGCCACTCTTTCAGAGGCGGCAAAAGGGAGGATTGGAGCCACAGCATGTGGTTGCCATGGCCCTGATCCACAGCTAGCAGGGGCAGCCCAGAGCTGCCCATCCGCATAGCCCCTATATGTTTTATCTTTTTTGAGTCAGTCTTTATTCTTTAGGAAAGCAGAGTTAGGCAAAATCACAGTTCTATTCTGCTAAATGAAAGACAAACACTAACAGGTTTAGCTTTTATATTTGTATATTTTTGTTTTCTTTATATCCAAAACAGAATGAAGACTTAGATGATGCCTCCCTAGAACAAATGACCATACATTTAAAAATGAGAGATAAACCTGCAGTGGGACTTCAACCACCCTGAAATTTGTTTGAAACCAAACTCAGGCAAAATATCAGTGCCAACAAATTCTACACATGCCTTGCAGACACTTTCATTGTACAGAAGGTGGGGGAGAAAACAACAGAATTGATTATTGTGGATTTGATCCTAATCAACAGAGATGAAAAGGTCAGTAAGATGAAGGTAATGGGTTCCTTGAGTTGGAGTGACAATATTCTCATGGACTTTGTTATTTAGAAGAAAGGGAAAGCAAACATAAACAGGTACACTCTGGACTTTAAGAAAGCTGATTTCATAAGCTTAGCATGAGCTTACTGAATAAGATCTTCTGGTCAGAAATGCTCAAAGGGAAGGGAGTTCATGATGCATGGAAGTTTATCAATGATGAGTTATTGGAGCTGCAAACAATTTCAATGAGGAAGAAAAGTGGGAAGTGTCTAAAGTAAACAGGCTGGGTATACAAAGAAATTTCATATGGGCTGAGATTTAAAAGAGACAAGTATAAGAAATGGAAGAAGAGGAAAATACAAAAAAGAATACAAATGAATAGCCATAACTTGTAGAAAGAAAATCAGAAAAAGAAAATCTCAGAATAAGCACAAACTTGCTGGAGAAGGTAAAAAAATAATAATTAAAAAATGAGGTTTTTTTTTTAGGGGGGGCTATTTTCAGAGCAAGAAGAGAAACAGTTAAACAATAGAGCCACTGCATGGAGAGGTTGGTAAAATGTTAATGGGGCAGCAAGAAGGAATAACTGTTCTGTTTCTTCTTTGCTTCAGTCTTCTCCCAAAAGGAAAACAGTGGTCCCTTTGGATCTGTGAATTTTACTGACAGGGTATCATCATGCCCCTTATTAAATGGTAGTGATGTGAATGCAGACATGCTGAAGCATACACATTCATGCCACCAACATTTAATAATATGGATCTTGATTGTCTGCATTTTTCATCTCCACATGGGGTCCCTGAAATGACCCCCTGCAGATCTTTCAATGTAGTGAAAATTGAATAAATATGCATAACGGAACTAATATAGCTTTGATCCCAAAAGAAAAGAAGGACAGACAGAATATTCAAAATTATAGACCTATATCGCTTTTAAATTGTGATTATAAAATTTTTGCAGGAGTATTGGCAACAAGATTAAAAGCTGTATTAAAAGACTGGGTTAATGAAGATCCAAATGGTTTTCTACCAGGCAGAAGGTCTAAAAATAATTTGAGAACAGTTCTAGATATAATAGAATGGCATGAGCGGAGGATTGATAAAAAGATAGCCCTAATATTCATAGACTTTGAAAAAGCATTTGACAGGGTCAATTGGAAATTTCTTATCCAAACCCTGGAAAAAATAGATGCGGGACCCACTTTTATAAGATGGATAAAAGCAATATATTCTACTCAGGAAGCCCAGGTGATAATAAATGGGGAAAAAACAAAAAAGATTAAAATCTATAATGGAACAAGACAGGGCTGTTCCTTGTCCCCGCTCTTGTTTCTAATTGTAATGGAAGTTCTAAACAATAATATAAGGGAAAACAAAGAAATTAAAGGTCTGAAATGTAGGGGTTTCGAGTTTAAATTGAAGGCATATGCCGATGACCTGTTGGTCATAATGTCAGATCCAGAAGAAAGCATTGAATACCTACTTAAAACCCTAGATGAATTTGGACAAGTTACGGGAATGAAGGTTAATAAAGAAAAAACCATGGTTTTGACTAAAAACCTTACAGAAATAGAAAAACAAAAGTTAATGGGAAAATCGGGATTTCAAGTGAGCAACAAGGTAAAATACCTTGGAATAACTTTGACCTCAAAAAATATTGACATTTACAAAAATAACTATGAGAAATTAACTAAAGAAATAATTAAAGACCTACAAGTGTGGAATAAACTAAACTTGTCTTGGCTTGGTAGAATCGCCGTGGTTAAAATGAAAGTTCTGCCTAAATTTTTATATCTGTTTCAAAATATTCCTATTATAACTGATAAGAAGGCATTTAAAATATGGCACAAGGCGATCTCTAAATTCATATGGAGTGGAAGGAGACCAAGGGTCAGATTCAAATTAATGCAGGACTCAATAGAAAGAGGTGGATTAGCTCTCCCTAACCTCCAGATTTACCATGATGTCAATTGTTTAGATTGGATTTCGGAATGGCTATTGTTAAAGGATTTAAAGATACTTAGTTTGGAGGGAATTGACCTTAGATTCGGCTGGCATGCCTATGCTTTTTATGAAAAAAGTAAAGTGCACAAGGACTTCACAAATCACTTTATAAGGAAATCACTGTTAAAGACATGGACTAAATATAAACCGAGAATTTGCCCTGATATACCACTGTGGGCTTCTCCACATGAGGGATTCTATAGTAGGGAAAATATTATGCAAGGAAAATGGTTGTGCTATAAAGATCTGGTAAATAAATCTGTAAATAAAGGAACCTTGGAGTTTAAGGATCTTGATGTATTGCTGAAAGAGGGATACCCAATAGGATGGTTCTTATATAGGCAACTAAAGGAAAGATTCCTCATGGATAATAAGATATCAAGGCTAAGAGAAATAAAAACTAATTTTGAGGAGAATTTATTTTCAGATAATGCCCATAAGATCTCACTATTTTATAAAATTATTTTACAACTGGATATGGAAGAAGAAGTGATAAAAGAACAAATGGTAAGATGGGCCCAAGATATAAAACAAAATATTGGGCTAAATCTTTGGGAAAAAATGTGGAAGAAATCCTTAAAATATACCGCAAGTTGTAGTTTAAAGGAAAACTTTTATAAGATGCAACATAGGTGGCATCTGACGCCAGTTAAGATAGCAAAAATCTATAGGGGGACTATAAATAAATGTTGGAAATGTGAAAAGGAAGTGGGAACTTTCCACCATATTTGGTGGAACTGTAAGAAAGCCAAGACCTTTTGGTCTAATATACATAGGACAGTGAAACGGATGTTACAAATACAGATAGAAATGGATCCTAAATTATATTTGTTAAGCATGTGTGAAGATGAAAGGATTGAATATAAATATGGGAAACTTTTATTTTATGCCACTACAGGTGCAAGGATAATATACGCCAGTAGATGGAAAACAAGTGAAATTCCATCGGTTACAGATTGGCTTAACAAATTGATTGATTTAATTAAGTTGGATAATCTAACCGCAGTAATGAGAGGCTATGACTGGGATGAAATATGGGAAAATTGGAAACCAGTATTTGATTTTGTGAATAAAGCAAATGGGGAAAATGTGTAGAGATAATATTGATAATGATGTGTGATATAGAAGGATGGGGATTTAGATGATGAAATAGGAAATATTCTAATTTAATTAGTTTATTGATAAATTTATATAGACATTGATATGATAAGTTTATACTCCTACCTTAGTTGAAGAAAGCAGGGCAGAATGTATTTAACAATGGATAATGACTTAGTTAAGACTCAGGAAGTCACAATGTGAGAATGTTTCATGTTTTTTGTTAATTGTATGAATGATTTTTGTTTGTTGTTTGTTTGTTTGTTTTTTTTGTTATGTTAGTCACCTTTATATGTTAGTTAGTCATGTATTGTCTATTGTTTGTAATGTTATTGTGTTGTTTACAATTTCTATGTATTTTATTCAATAAAGTAATATTTAAAAAAAAAACGAATCAAATAAATTTAAACATGAATAAATATAAGATACTGACTCAGACATTAAAAATGCACAGTTATGCAAATGTGAAAAGGATCTGGGATCTAAGTAGACCACAAGCTAAATATGAGTCAAAAGTGTGATGTGACCAAAAAAGCCAATGCAATTCTAGGCTGCATCAACAGGTGTATAATGTCCAGATCAAGAGAAATAATAGTAACCTCTATTTGACTTTGATCAGGCCTCACTGGGAGTACTCTGTCCAGACTGGGGCATTACATTCCAAGAAGAATATTGACAAGTTGGAACATTCTGAGTAGAGTGAGCTAGATAGTAAAAGGTCTGGAAACCAAGTCTTTTGAGGAACAACCTAGGAAGCTGGGTATATTTAGTTTGAAGGAGACTAGTTTACAGACTGTCAGAAATAGTGCAAACTGAGGCTACTTTAACTGTCCTGGCTCAGTGCTAGGGAATCATGGGAATTGTAGGGTTTTTTTTCTGAGACACTGAGCCTTCTCTGTCAAAGAACTCTGGTGCCACAATAAACTACAGTTCCCATGAATCCTTAGCACTGAGCCAGGGCAGTTAAAGTGGCCTCAATTTGTACTATTTCTGGCAGTCTGTAAAGGCCCAAAGAGATACAACAGCCATCTTTAAATAACAGAAGCAATGTGATGTAGAAGATGGAGTGACCTTGTTTTCTCTTGTTGCAGAGACTAGAATATCATCCAGTGGATTCAGATTACAAGAAAAGACATTCCAGCAAAACATTGGGAAAAATGTCTTCACTGTAACAGCTGTTCAGCAGTGGAACAGATTGCCTCAGATGGTGGACTATTCTACTTTTGAGGCTGGATGGCCATCTCAGGAATACATTAACTGTGTATTCTTGGATTCCAGGGTACTGGACGTGGGCTGCATCTGCACCACAGAAATAATAAAGTGTGACACAACTTTAACAGCTGTGGCTCAGTGTTATGGAATTCTGGGAAGTGTTGCACCAGAACCCTCTGACAGAGAAGACAAAGGGCCTTTACAGACTGCCAGAAATAATGCAGCTTGAGTCCACTTTAAGTGCTAGGGAATCATGGGAATTGTAGTTTATTGTGGCACCAGAGCTCTCTGACAGAGAAGACTCAATGTCTCAGAAAAAAAAAACTACAATTCCTATATCCCCTAGCATTGAGCCAGGGCAGTTAAAGGGGCCTCAAGCTGCACTTTTTCTGGCAGTCTGTAAAGGCCCTAAATGTCTCACAAAACTACACAAAAGAATAACATTGCTGTTAAACTAGTGTCACACTGCATTATTTCTGCAGTGTGGATGCAGCCTAGGTGTTCATGGTAGCCCCTTCTAATGCTATTGTTAATTGATTCTTCCTGAAATTGGTATTTCCTTCAAAATGCATCCTTTTAAAGATGAACTTTGGTGGGTAAAAGTGGAATCACTTAAGAGAAGAATATGAATCACAGAGAAGTATCTCAATGCCAGAAGTTTGAAATGTTTACTAGTATTTACTACACACTTGGAAAAAGTTAAGACACTTATTATTAGATATTTTCAAAGGCAAAGCAAATGAAAGGTAATGGAAATTATCAATGGCACAAGGAAGATAAATTATTTTTATGAGAACTGATTTTTTTTCATGCACTTACAAAGAGTAGATGATGTGAACTGGCTTTTAAAAAGAGAATCTGGCTCTGGACTCCAGAAGAATGGGTACAAGAAATAAAAGAGAAGAGAAAGGGAAAGATTAAATAAGTGTGTGTGTTGTTGTTGTTGTTGTTGTTGTTGTTCAAGTAATTTCTGATTTATGGTAATTGTAAGGTAAAGCTATCACAGGGTTTTCTTGGTTGTTAAGGAAAATGCAACATGGGACATACAGTAATAGAAATAAAATACGTATGTGATAGTCACAGTGACTAAGCAGGAACAATCATGAAGCTACACAGGTGAAAAGGATAATGTAATTTGGAAGCCTTGAGAGCCAAGGACAAAGTTATAGAGTGTATATTGAAAACACCTGTTATAGATTGGAAACACCTGAGATTCATTAAGTAGTCAAGGTAAAATGATGAAATACTTGGGTTGGTCTTAAGTATGGGATGATCTATGTAAACCAATCAAAATGAATGTACACGCCCATTGGGTGGAAACTGACTAGTGGGTGGTGACTAACAATGGCTATAAGTGCAATGTTTGCCAATGCATATTGTGGTGTAGTGTGGAGTATTTTGGTGGAGTAGAGATTGTGATTTGTAGGGCATATAGCATTTATATATAGTAGAATAAAGTAGATCTTTTATATAAGACTACTGAGTTGTCTGGTGTCTTGAGGGAAGATACAAGAGCCAGAAGAATCCTGGAGAAGTTTGGAGACATCTCAGGAAGAAGAGTGAGAAGGCTTGGAGAGTTTGTCAGGGTCTTCAGCCTATTCTCTGAAACTCTGCTGCTTGGGAAAGAAGCATCAACCACTGATCAAAGCTGGTCAGCTCTGCTGCATAACAAGGTGGTGAGTTAGAGTCAGAGGTGAAGAGCTACAACTCCCATCATCCCTGACAAGGGTTATGGGCCCAGATACTAGATCAACCAGCATCCACAGAAGCTGAAAGGTCCAGAGAGTGGAAGAAAGTTTTGTGGAGCCTTGTGAGTAAATCATTTTGTGTTTTGTCTGCTGTGCATACTCAGAGGGACTGTGTCAAATTGAGTCACTGCACAAATTAAGATGGAGATACTAAAGTTTAGTAAATTAAATAGAAACAACTACTCTACCTGGACGATATATGTCCAATCTCTACTAATAAAGGAGTCTCTGTGGTCAACAGTTGAAACAGGGCTGGCAGCTGATGCTGATGCAGCCACTCGAGAAAGAGACACTAAAGCAAAAGCATGTCTTTATCTCATGCTAGAAGAAGACTTGATTAACGACGTAAGAGATAAAGTGTCCGCCAAGGATGTGTGGGATACCTTGCAGAGATTACACACTCCTTCAACTGCGTTTGCAAAAATGCTTTGGTCTAAAAGAATTTACAGACAAAAGATGACGAAAGGACAGTGTGTGATAGAACACTTAAAAACAATGCAAGATTTATTTGTGCAAGCTGAACTGAGAGGAGTGGAAATTAGCAAAGAGCAGCAGTGTTATATTTTGCTGGAATAGCTAGATCCTTCTTGGGACAACATTACAAATAGCTTGCAAAATTTGCCAGAAGCTGAGCTGAACAGAGACTTAATTGTTGCCAGATTATTGGAAGAAAACTTGAGAAGAAAGGCTGAGCAGGGTGACTCAGCAAGTTTAAGGACTGTGCCAAAACAACAAACAACGCCTGAACTACGAAAGCAGGAAGAAGCAGCTTCTACAAGGGAGCAACGGAGGTGTTTTTATTGTAAAAAGATTGGTCATCTGCAGAGACATTGTAAACAATTTGCTGCTGAGAGAAGCAAGCAAGGAGAGAGCAGATGGCAGCCGCGGCAGTATCAAAAGCAGTCCAAACCTCCATTTTTGAAGGACAGTGGTAACAAAAAGGGGTTTGCAACCATGATTAAGGAAAAACAAAATACTAATTGTAAATGGTTAATTGACTCAGGAGCATCATCTTCAATGTGTAACAATATTAATTTGATAAGTAATAGAAAATCAGCTAATGTAAATGCTGTAGTTTTAGCTGATGGGAAAGAGCTCAGCACTGTAAATCAAATGGGTACAGTTTTCATTCCAGGGCTAAAGGAAAACTTTAATGATGTGTTACATGTAAAGGAGTTAGAAAATAATTTGTTATCAGTAAGCAGATTAACAGACAGAGACTACACAGTCATTTTTGAAAAGAACATATGTAAGATAAAACTGAATGGGGAATTGCGAGGCATAGGCTTGAAAAAGGATAAACTTTATTTTTTGGAGGACAATATTGATAGCTACAGGGTTGAAAATGCTAATAACATAGACAATAGTCCAATTCACAAAGACTGCATACATGAACTCCACAGAAAATTTGGCCATGCTAGTTTCAAATGTTTAAAGAAGTTAATCAGTATGTGTCCAGATTTAAAAGTTGCTGAATGCAAAAATCACTTAGATTGTACTGTATGCAATCGGGTAAAGGTCAGAGTTTTTCCAGTAGCCAAGAAAACCAAAAGAATTGCTCAAAGACCATTTCAGTTTGTACATGCAGATGTGGCCCAAGCTAATTGTTTATCTTTAGGGGGAAGCAAATATTTCCTAGTAATTGTTGATAGGTTTACAAGGTTTGCTTTTGTAAGAATGTTGAAAAACAAATCTGACGCTGGGCAAAGTTTAAAAGCATGGGTGAGAATGGTGGAAAGACAATTTGATATTAGAGTAGGCACCATTGTTACTGACCGAGGAGGAGAATTTCTAAGTAATCAATTGTTTAATTGGTTTCAAAAGGTGGGAATAAGGCATGAAACTACTAATCCCGCTTGTCCTAACAAAGATGGTTTAGCGGAGAAAAGAATACAAGATATAAAAAGAATAACTGCTTGTTTGATGGCAGATGCAGAGGTAAAAGATAGTTTCTGGGCAGAAGCAACTTTGACAGCAGTACATATTAGTAACAGACTGTATCATTCAGAAATTGAAGACATTCCCTACAGGGTATTATATGGGAGAGTGCCAAATTACAAGTATTTGAGGGTCTTTGGACAGTTTGCTTATGTTTACATTCCAGCTTGTTTCAGGAAGAAAGGAGAACCCAAAAGTAGAAGGCTTAGGTTTTTAGGTTATTCTGGAAATAGCTACAAGTTTCATTTAGGTGGAAAAGAAGTGCAGTATTCTAGGTCTGCAAATTTCGAGAGACATGCCGGTTGGGACAAACTGCATGCAAATAAAGAAGTTTTCTTGAGGTTAGGAAATTCAAATGAGCCAGAAACACAAACTGAACCAACTTCAGGAAACGGAGGGGTTTCAGTTAAGCCAGAAGCATCCACTAGCAGCAGTGATAGTTCTTCTGATAATGAGACACAATCTAGACCCATTACTACTAGAATGACTGAAGACAAGATATTTAGTCATAGAACTATAACTCCCAGTACAGAAAGTGAGGATGAAAGAGGCAGATCAGCAGAGTTTATTCCCAGACGTAGTCACAGAGTTAGAAAGCCTCCAGATAGGTTTGTTGTGACAAATGCAAGAGCTTGTTTAGCAGTGGAAGAGCCTGAAAGTTTTGAAGAGTTGGAAAGTTTGTCTAGAGAAGAACAGGAAAGATGGATTGATGCAATGGATGATGAGTTTGGTTGTCTGGTAAATAAAGATATTTTTGAAGTTGTTGACAGACCCAAGGACAAGAAAGTAATTGGTTGTAAGTGGGTGTACAAAAAGAAAGAAATGCCAGATGGAAGTATTAAGTATAAAGCTAGGTTAGTAGCTAAGGGTTTTGCACAACAGCAGTATGAGAACTATGATAAGACATATTCTCCAACTGCAAAGCCAGAAAGTCTGAGAATGGTTCTGGCTGTAGCAGCAAAAAGAAGTTTAGTTGTAGAACATTTTGATTTTGAAACAGCCTACTTGAATGCTAGTTTAGATGAAGAGATCTTTATGGAGCAGCTGCAAGGTTTTGAAGAAAATAGTAGTCAGAAAGTTTATAAATTGAAAAAGGCATTGTGTGGATTAAAACAAAGTGCCAGAGCATGGAATTTGTGCATTAATGATGAGTTAATTAAGCTAGGATACAAAAGGAGCATTGCAGACGCTTGTGTCTATACAAAAGGAGACATAGTGTTAGTAATTTGTGTAGATGATTTGTGCGTGGCAGCAAAGTCAAAACAGGAAATTGAATCAGTAAAAAGAGAATTGTCTGAAAAGTTTGTTTTAAAAGATCTAGGTTTATTGAAGTCTTATTTAGGTATTAGTGTTGAATGGACAGAAAAAGGACATTGTTTGTTAAGTCAGAGAAAGAAAATTGAAAATTTGATTGAAAAGTGTGGATTACAAAATGCTAAAATAGTAAGAGCTCCAATGACAACTGGTTTTGTATCTGAAAAAACAACTAGAGATTTTAAAGACAAGACTTTATTCAGGAGTATAATAGGATCTTTACAATTCATATCTTGCCACACTAGACCAGACATTTCATATGCTGTAAATGTATTGTCCAGAAGGGTTAATGATCCAAAAATTGAAGACTGGACAGCAGTAAAACACTTATTAAGATATTTGAAAGGAACTTTAGATAAGAAATTGATAATTAGAAACAGTAGTTCAGATTTAGATTGTTATGTGGACAGTTCTTTTGCATCAGAATTAGGAGACAAGAAGTCAGTTACAGGAATGATAATTAAGTACAGTGAAAGTCCAATAGTCTGGAGAAGTAGAAAACAAACTAATGTAGCGTTAAGTACGACTGAAGCAGAATTCGCAGCTTTAAATGAGATAGTAAATGAGGTACAGTGGGTTGAGCAATTGTTGAATGATTTAAATGAAAGTTACAAGATACCAGTAGAAATTCTGGAAGATTCACAGTCATGCATAGCAATGGCTGAAGCTGAAAATGTGAAGAACAGAACAAAATATGTTGGAGTAAGATATCAAAATGTGCGAGACTTGGTTCAGAAGGGTGAAATAGAACTGAGATATATAGAAACACAACACAATATAGCAGATTTGTTCACAAAAGCATTGATGGCGGAAAAACATGAAAGACTGACACAGATGGTTGGAATGACATTATAAGACACATACAATATTTTATTTCGGAGGGGATTGTTAAGGAAAATGCAACATGGGACATACAGTAATAGAAATAAAATACGTATGTGATAGTCACAGTGACTAAGCAGGAACAATCATGAAGCTACACAGGTGAAAAGGATAATGTAATTTGGAAGCCTTGAGAGCCAAGGACAAAGTTATAGAGTGTATATTGAAAACACCTGTTATAGATTGGAAACACCTGAGATTCATTAAGTAGTCAAGGTAAAATGATGAAATACTTGGGTTGGTCTTAAGTATGGGATGATCTATGTAAACCAATCAAAATGAATGTACATGTCCACTGGGTGGAAACTGACTAGTGGGTGGTGACTAACAATGGCTATAAGTGCAATGTTTGCCAATGCATATTGTGGTGTAGTGTTGGAGATATTGTGAAGTGTAGAGATTGTGATTTGTAGGGCATATAGTATTTATGTATATAGTAGAATAAAATAGATCTTTTATATAAGACTACTGAGTTGTCTGGTGTCTTGAGGGAAGATGCAAGAGCCAGAAGAATCCTGGAGAAGTTTGGAGACATCTCAGGAAGAAGAGTGAGAAGGCTTGGAGAGTTTGTCAGGGTCTTCAGCCTATTCTCTGAAACTCTGCTGCTTGGGAAAGAAGCATCAACCACTGATCAAAGCTGGTCAGCTCTGCTGCATAACAAGGTGGTGAGTTAGAGCCAGAGGTGAAGAGCTACAACTCCCATCATCCCTGACATTGGTAAGATTTGTTCAGAGGGTTTTTGCCTTTACCATTGCCTTACTGTGAGACTGAGATAATATGATTTGCCCAGTAGGTTCCTATGGCTGAGTGAGTATTTGAACCCTGATATCTCAAAGTCTTAGTCCAAAACTCAAACCACTACACCAGCTCTCTTATATATATATTCAATAACCATTCAAATATGGATATGGAATATAACCTCAGGTTTAAGTATTCTAAAGAAACAAGGGATCTTATAACACAATTTAAAACATTTGTGAGAGCAGACCATATGTTATGGAAAGATTTGGGGGGTTTTTTGTGTGAGAAAATAAATTAGAAAATGCATAGTTTTCTTTCTTTTTTGTCTCTTTGGGTTTTAAGAGGTCATCATGTTAATTGCTCTTGCAAAATCGCTGCATGTCCCATCTCATATGAGGTTTCACCTCTTGTGGAGATCTATTTTGTTCCAAAGTGTGAGTGACAAGAGGCAACACTTTGCTTACAAAACAAGACTAACAAATATGAACAATGATAGCTCACTCTTCAGAATGTAATGAGGCTTTTTATTCATATTTTTTGTGGTCAGAGCTCAGTTAAGGCTAATACCATAACATCTTTTAAATTGTGTTCTATGGGTTTGGCAGATGTTGGGAATATATAAATATATTTCAGTGCTCTACAAAACAGCAACACTAAAAACTAGTAGTGAAACAGAATGTATAGTACATTAGGATGAGAGACCAGAAAACTACTCTGTAAAGTGACTTTTATCATCACATGAACTGCTTCATGCATATATTTCAGGGGTAGGCAACCTTTTTGAGCTGGGGGCCAGGTTGCTGTCCCTCAGACAACTGGGGGGCCGAAGCACCAAAACTAAATAAATAAATAAATAAATAAAATTTAATTTAAAAAAATTAAAAAAATATGCATGCACACTTTCTCAGGCCCAGAAAAGCCATGGCAAAACCCCTGTGGAGATTTTGCCAAGAAAACCCCAAGAACAAGTAATAACAACAATAATCAATATCGTCATGGCGGGGGGTGGCGGCAGGGGGGGGCGGCAGGGGGGCGGCAGCAGGACCGGCCTGGGGCCGGTCCAAAGGCCTTGGGGGCCCGCAACCGGCAACTGGGCCTTAGGTTGCCTACCCCTGATATATTTTATTCTCCTCTTATAATTCTTTGCTAATAGCATTCTCAAAGAAAGCAATGAGTAATTTTAGCAATTTTATTCTCACTGCATGCTTGAAAATTATTTGCAGTTTGGAACTTGTTCTGACCAAAATTCATACTTATTTTTTTCTGCACAGAAAATAACAAAAAAATATGTGCAGAAAATCATTTCTTTTGAGCAAAAAAACCATGCACCACTTTCTTCATAAATTATGTGCAGAACTGTCCAGAAATCTCATCAGTCCAGGATTCTCCTCATCAAGGTTTGTGAACACTTGGAAAAGTAATTTTTCAAACATTTTTCAAATACCTGTATTTTGGAGTATTTTCCCCCCCCATCCCTATTACCTTAGCTTTCTGTCATCAGTTATGGATAAATCTTATCTAATTTGTGGTTAACTCACAGGTTAACTCCTAAAATTCTCCAGGCAGTATGGCCAGTGGTTAAGCTGGTTGAGAAATGTGGGAGTTGTAGTCCAAAAAGAAAGCATTTCAAGTTCTGAAACAACCAATGATGTCCACTTTACTGCACGTGGACAATAAGCTAAAAAAAGCACTCAGGAATATGTGGCTTTGTCTTTTTAGCAGTTCACAAGGGACACATGTTCCACTCTTGTTCCCTTTCGGTCATTAGTTTCTATGGCCAGAATTCACTAAGGCAGTAATGAATATGTAAGCTAGACTAACACATTTGTGACTGTTTCATACTCATAATACTTATGAATTCTCTGATTTAGAGAATATATAGGGACTGTGAAAGTCCCAGTCCCATTGAAGAACATATGGTGTAAGAAAAATCAGAGGATGGCAAAAGCTCCAAAGCAGAGGTTATAAATTAGGCACATTGGGATATCAGCCATGAACCAGTCCAGTTTCAGCTCAGTAATGGACATAGTTCCTTCTTTGCTATAATAGTCCTGCCTTTGGACCATGCTTGGTTGACTCAAACATTTCTATTATTTCATTATTAATGCCATCTCTTAGAAGCCCCATTGATGGCTTTATTAATTTAGTACAACTGATCTTTGAGGAAAGAATAGCCTACTTGCTAATTGTCTAATATGTTTTCATATTCACCTCCCCATCTGCATTTTTAATCTAAAATGTAACAATTTAATTCTCTCTCACTGTATTTTTAAAAAGCATTTACATCTTCTTTTGGACTCTACTTAAGAGTCTGCCATTTACTGCATTTTACATTTCTTTATTCAAATGTAGTCCATCTTCTGCCTCTTTTTTATTGCAATGGAATTGAATATATAGATGTATAACTATAGTTAGGCATCTCCCTTTGTTGAACAACAATTCAGCTTTGTGAACATTTCCCTATGTTTCCTTTCCCCTTTTATCTGTTTGATGTTTCACTCTTAGTTCTTTCCTGCACACTTCAATGGAACAGAATGTTCCCTTCCCTGTAATCATATTTGGTAAGTAAATGGTCACTTGATGCTTTTATTCCCATTTGTGTGTTTATCCTAAGTTCTATTTATTTTAAATTATACAAAATATAAGCTGCTTTACATAGCCCACTATGCCAATCCAACAAACAGCTGCATTTATCAAAGCATTTGTATCAGAGCATTAACTCTTTGTTATTGCAATACAACAGCATTCAGTGTTGTGCTGAAGTTCTTTAAGAAACCTTTTGCAGCATATTTGGATGGGATAAAACCCTTTCCAAGGAACTTCAGAGAGGGGATTTCACTTATTTCTGTTAGAATAGGTGGTTCGATAATCTTCCTTTGCTTTCCTTTATTTCATGATTTTTTAAAAGCCAAATCACTGATCCAAGAAACTGATGGTTACATGTGGCAGTTCATAACTTTGAAAGTGTATCTATGTATGCAAAAAGGCTGTTTGCATACAGAATTTTAGAAATGTTTTGGAGAGAGAAGCTGGACAAGCCAGGATAAGTTCAGCAAGCTTGAACAGAAACAGACAACCACAACCCCTAGAATCCTGGGAAGGGAAAAGGATATCACCTAGAGCAGGGGTCCCCAAACTATGGCCCACGGGCCAGACTCGGCCCGTTGAGGCCTTTTTACCAGGCTGGTCCTGCTGCCACCGCCACCGCCACCCGTGCATGCCACGGGGCACCATCTTGTCTTCTAAAATGGCGCCCAGAGTTGTGCGTATGCGCCCGGCATCGCATGCGCATGCGCGTGACTCCAGGTGTCATTTTGGAAGACAAAATGGCACCGGAGTAGTGCACATGAGCGTGTGACGTGGGGCACCATTTTGGAATACAAAATGGTGCCCAGCGTTGCATGCACATGCGCACTACTCCAGCACCATTTTGTTTTCAGTCATGCACATGTACGCACGATGCCAGGCGCATGTGCATGACTCCAGGCACCATTTTAGAAGACAAAATGGCGCCCGAGTCATGCGTGTGTGCCCCCCCGGAGATCTGGGGACCAGTGAACCGGCCCCCAGATCAAAAAGTTTGGGGATCCCTGACCTACAGCCTTATGTATAGAAGGTTAGTTAGGGCAGTCAGAAATAGAGTGTGGGCCAGAAGTAGAGTGTAGGAGAAAGAGAATGGAGGAGATCTGAATATAATTTTGGGGAGCTGTGAATGTGGAAGAAGTTCAGGGAGAAGTACAACTTTGTTTGAAACTGAGGTGTAGCACCACATGTTTATTTTGTTATATTAAATCGTCACTGTTGTAATTTTCTACACCTCTATCTACATGTTTTAATTTAATAACTTACAGGAAACCCATCATGCTTTACAACAATTGGCCCACTGATCAAAACAGCCACTTGTCCAGCCACTTTGAGGCCTGAGTATTTGATCCAGGGAGGGATAATGATAGGAAAAGGGAACAAGAACTCTAGAGTTGGCATTGTGGAGCCAACCTGGAAAGGAGTTCAATCATATACGTTTACTCAAAAGAAAGCCTATTTGATTCAGGAAGTCTTACTCCCAATTAAGTATACATATAATTGAACAATTTAAAAAATCAGTTAGTTCAACCAACGATGAATCTAGTGATCAACATCCCCAGGATTCATTAGGTAAGAGGGGTTTTTTTTATATAACTTCCTCTGAACAATTTTTAATACAACTACTTACAAAAACTTTAGAAAGCAGCCATTGCTCTAGAACAAGGTGAGAATTCTGTGGCTTTTTGGATGTTAGTCTGTACATTCCAGCAGCTGAGGAAGAATGCTGGGAGTTACAGTACAGTACCATCTGAAAGTCAACTTGATCTCCTTCCATGTGTTCCTTTTACCCACAAGAGGTAATGATTATTCTAAGATGGTGCTTCCTGTTGTACATTTGTATGGTACATCATCTAAAATTAAACATGCTTCTTCCTTAAAGTATTGCCTGCATTCATGTGCAAAATTATGCTGATTTAATCAGTAATACACTAAAACTCACACAATTAATTGGGTTTTCTCCATGACTGGGTGATTGCAGGCATAATTATACAATTAGTTATTCTATTCTCACCTATGCTAGGCATATGAAATATTTTATCTGGATCTATTACACATGATACAAATATCTTCCAATTCACTTCAGCTCATTTGTTCAGGTACCCAGCACCCAGAGATGGAAGGATTAAACTATATTCCACGTATTCATTGAGGTTTCAAGTGGGGATGTAAAGAATACTTGAAAATTTTCTCTTCTTTAAGAATAAAGGATATCCCAATGGATCAAGAAAATCATTACCATAAAGTTTTTCACATTTTGTTGCAAAAAAAAAATCTAAATGGAAAAATAATTAAAAATACTAAAAAAAACAAAACTTTTGTACTTTCATACATCAGGGACTTCTGAAATTTCTCATTTTTGCATGTGAAAATTAAAGTCTTAAGTATTGCAATCTCTGGATATTTATATGGGAGAATGAAAAGGCTCTCTGTTAGGCTTTTAGGCTGTTTTATTAAAGACAATGTATGAGAACCAGCATCACACAGTACTTTGAATGTTGGACTATGACTCTGGAGACCATTCGCAGCTCAGCCATGAAACCCACTGTATGACCTTGGGCAAGTCACATGCTCTCAGCCTCAGGGGAAGGCAATGACAAACCTCTTCTGAACCATGATAGGTTTGCCTTAGGGTTGCCATAAGTTGGAAACACCTTGAAGGCACACAACAACATCAACAAATAGATATTACTCAAAATATACACTATTCACAGGGAGGGGACAGAGATTGTTCTATGCCTGACATTACTGAAACCAAATGAAGCCAAATGAGAGTAAAGGCAGTCCTTCCTACAGGGAATTTCAGTAAGGCCTTTCACACCCCCCCCCCCCGTGACATTCCTTCAAACAAGTTAATAAAATGTGGGTAGACAATGCAACTTTTAAATGGATTAGTAATTCGTTGACTGGCTGAACCCAAAGGGACCTCTGCAATGGCTCCTCTTCATCCTGGAGAGAAGTGACCAGTGGGTGCCACAGGGTTCTGTCCTGGGCCCAGTGCTATTCAATATTTTTATCAATGACTTGGATGAAAGAACAGGGAGCATGCTTCTCAAATATGCAGATGACACCAAATCAGGAGAAGTAACTAATACCCCAGAGGACAGGATGGAAATTCAAACTGATCTTAATAGATTACAAAGCTGGGCCAAAGCTAACAAAATGAATTTCAACACAGAGAAATGTAAGGTACTGCACTTGGGGCAAAAAAATAATAATGAAATGCATAGATATAGGATGGAGGACATCTGGCTTAATAAGACTATGTGTGAAAGGGATCTAGGAGTCCTAGTAGACCCCAAGTTGAACAAAAGTTAACAATGTGATGCAGCAGCTAAAATGGCCAATATGATTCTAAGCTGCATCAATAGAAGTATAGTGTCTAGATCAAGGAAAGTAATAGTGCTACTCTATTCTGCTTTGGTCAGGCCTCACTGGAATACTGTGTCCAGTTCTGGGCACCACAATTCAAAAAGGATGTGGAGAAACTGGAGTGTGTCCAAAGGAGGGCAACTAAAATGGTGAAGGGTCTGGAAACCAAGCCCTATGAGGAACGACTTAGGGAGCTGGGTATGTTTAGCCCGGAGAAGAGATGGATAAGGGTGATATGATAGCCCTGTTTAATTATTTGGAGGGATGTCATATTGAGGAGGGAGCAAGCTTGTTTTCTGCTACTCCAGAGAACAGGACCCAGAACAATGGATGCAAGCTACAGGAAAAGAGATTCCACCTAAACATTAGGAGAAACATTCTGACAGTAAGAGCTGTTTGACAGTGGAACACATTCCCTCGGAGTGTGATGGAGTCTCCTTCTTTGGAGGTCTTTAAACAGAGGCTGGACGGCCATTTGTTCGGGGTCCTTTGATTGTGAGTTCCTGCATGGCAGGGGATTGGACTGGATGACTCTTGTGGTCTCTTCCAACTGTATGATTCTATGATTCCTGAATTGGTGAATGCTTTTCTATTTATTTATTTTTTCACTTTTTCTTTTTGAGTTGGGACAATAATAACCTAAACATATCCAAAATTTGGGGGAAGGGCTCTTCAGAAGAAGGTGCTTTAGAAATCTGAAAGTGTAGCTTGTAAACTATCTCTGTAGCTCCATGCAATAAAGATTGTAGTGGTCACAAACTCAAGAGAAATTCTAACATTGGCCTGTATTCATCACCATCTATTTAGCCTAGTATATTAAACTCACTCATCCATACTTGTTCCACATTCATGATTAGCATACTTAGCAATAGCATTTACATTTCTATACCACTTAATAGTGAACTTAGCACTCTATTAATGGTTTACAATCTGTAAGACAATTGTCCCCAACAAGCTGGGTACTCATTTTATTGTCCTACAAAAGGATGGAAGTTAGAGTCAACCTTGGAGCCCTGGGATTGAACTCATATCTTGTGGTGGCAGTACTGGCATTTAACCACTGCACCATCAGGGCTCCTTACTTAGACTTTAATACTATTGCCACAATTGTAATGCTTCACCACCACCACCACCACCTACATGGAGAGACGGACATTCTGTTGGAAATTGAAGGACATGTAAACAACATTTCTGTCAGGTTTAGGAGAGAGATTGGGCAAGGAGTGTTTATACAGTTAAGTAGCTACTAAGTAGCTGATATAGAATACTAGCCATTATATTAGTGCTAATGGAATCACTCATACACATTGGGTTGCTAGGATCCTTGATTGTAAGGTATGTCCCTCATTGAGTTCTGGAAAGCTTGTTCCTTATCAGACTGGCAGGTTTCCCTTATAAGGAATCTTCCTGTTTGTGGGCTGGGAGGTTTTTCCTTTTATACAGACTGTGCATGATGCCAAAATATCCTGTATTTGAAGGTGTGAGCTCTTCATAAAGACAGAAATGTTTGTATCGTGTGATTTATGAATGTGGATGATATCAATCAGGGGAAAAAATATGTGAATAGGTTAACTAAAATCAATACTTCCATGTAGTATTTAGGTAGAGCACAAACATGCTAACAGCTACTTCCTGTTTGTCAGCTCTGCATGTCATGTCCCTTATTGTTGTTTGAAAACATGGCAACATTATATACATATTAGAATGCCTCATGCCAAATATACCATGTTATCCAAATATTCCAATTGCTATCTGGAGCCTTAAGTATGGACAGTCCCATTCTTTTCAGTTTGAGGCATGGTTCTGAATAGATGGGCTGTGATATGCATGCTTGGAGCTTTCATCATGAATGGTGTAAAAATGTAAGGACTAATTCATAATAGCCTTCTCTCTTTATTACAATCAGTGAAAACGATCACTACTTAGACACAGTTGTGACACTATTGCCACAAATGTAACTCCCTCCCCCATGGTTTCCATGCCATAATAGTTGCAAAGAATAAAAATAAAAATGGAAGCATGGAGTCTCTTTTAACAATGAATCTCTGGCCTAGGATGCTGCAATGGTCAGCATTCTCCTACCAGCTTTGCTCAATACAGCCCCTTTAACACTAATTTCCCTTCCCTCTACTTTTACATTCTTTGTAACTTTCCTATTCTTCTCACACTTGATTCCTCCTTGGTGAGCTCACCTACGTTTATTGCTTGTGGATCATTACTTTCCACCTGGCATTCGCAGATATCCTGTGCTTCTCCAGACAGAATCCACAGCAAGGAAGACACAAATAGCTGATGTGATTAGTACCCAGAGATTGTGTGTTCACCATTTATCTGAAGCTAGGTGATAAACCTGTCCCTTGGGGCCAAGACATTTTTGAGGCATGAAGAGCTGCACAGTTGGAACTGTTTGTCACATGTAAGGGCTTCCAATGTATATAGGCAATGCCAAAAAGCAAATATGTGAACATTTAGCCGCTTGGCAATTTCTGCATTGGAAGTCAGGAAGAATAATGTCTAATTCAAAGAAAGATTTCTTCCTGGGAAAAGGTTTGACAATGGGAGCAATGAAAAGGAAACTGGCTCTGACATCATACTAGCAAGTAATTCCTATCAGACAAACAGAGAACATTGAGGCTCTCCTTCAAATTCTGAACCTCATCAGCTCCATCCCTACTTGACTGTATGAAGCCCTTTTTAGACATTATGCATAAAGCATGAACAAATCTATAAAGCCCAATTTCAGATTGTTCATTATTCTATTCCTAAGTTTTTCTCCTTCTGGTTCTATGTGTATTCTAAGGGGGTTTTTTTTAGTCTGCAAAATAATCAGTTTGTATGTTTTCATGTGCATTTTTCAAAATCTACACATTTTGCTCACATTTAAAATGCATAAATATTTGTAATATTGTTTTTCCAGTCATGTAGTTTTTCTAAGCAATTACTCAATTAAATAACACATTTTTGTGTTCTCTACAACAACCAATATTTTGGACATATTGACTAAGGCGCACACATTTTTTCTTACTTTTTCAAATACACACTTTTGTGTATGAACTTTTAAAAGACCCACATAACAAATTCTGAAAAAGGATACACAGCTGGCCCTCCATATCCACAGATTCTTTATCCACTGATTCAAGCATCCACAACTTGAGAATATTATACAGACAGGAAACCTTGATTTTGCCATTTTATGTAAGGGACACAATTTTACTATTCATTCTATTTAATGGGACTTGATCATTAATGGATTTTGGTATCCACAGGGAATCCTGGAACCAAACCTCAGTGGACTCAGTGCCCACTGTATTTCAATGCCTAGCATTTGGGTTCAGATTTGGGAAGTATAAACTTGTTAACATCATATTGTAATGAGACATGAGGAAACAATTCTTATCCACCTAATCTATGTGCATTTAACTGATCATAGAAAATGAAGACACTATGATGCTTAATACTTAGGGATATGACAAAATTTCAGTTTTCCATTCTTGATGACTATGATCCTAAACAGACTGGCAAAAAATGCTGGTATCGGGGTGGTGTGGGGGCATGGCAATTACACACCCCAACACCACCTCAAAGCTGGCATCATGTCGCCCCACTGACCACACAGTGGGGGGCATCAGGGCATTTCCGCGATGCAGCATTTAGACATGCTGTACTGCAGAAATGCTGAAAAAACACCACAGCAACGGCAAAGGTACCTTTTCCCTGGCACGCTGCTCCTTTTTGCACTGGAGAAATGCCAGGCTGGGAGCATGGTGTGCAGACCTGTGTCCCCAGCCCAGTGAACAAAGGGGTAGTGGAAAGCTGCTCTATTGAGGCTGTGTTTTGCCCAAAAGTCTTTCATGGCATTTTGAGACATTTGATTTTTTTCTTGTGTGCAATGTGAGAACAAAAGAAAGGGTGCTTTGCTTTTTATTGTGCTTTTTCTAGACCTTTGCACACAACTACCCTTTGTGAAACAAACCAGAGAAGTACACAGGAAACAGTACTGGCTGTTCAATCAAAAAGGTGCACAAGCAATGTATCTGATAGTTTTTTGTGGGTTTTTCAGGCTGTGTGGCCATGTTCTAGAAGAGTTTCTTTCTGATGTTTCGCCAGCATCTGTGGCTGGCATCTTCAGATATTTCTCTGAAGATGCCAGCCACGGATGCTGGCGAAACGTCAGAAAGAAACTCTTCTAGAACATGGCCACACAGCCCCAAAAACCCACAAAAAACTATGGATGCCAGCCATGAAAGCCTATGACTTCACAATGTATTTAATGTTTCTAATTATTAAAATTTCAGGTAACAGTGCAACAGCATTTTAGCTATGTGATTTCCACATTTTATGCAATTTGAGTAATAAATATAAGAACATTCACATTCTTGTAAATGTGACAATTCTTTCAAGACCCAAGAGAAAATTTCCGTCTGAACAAGGAGAACAACTTTATGTTTTCTCATTGTCACATGGGAGGAAGAGGCAAAGAAGGCTTTACACCTCTAACAAAACTGTGTGTGCAGAACATCCTTTACATCAGGGTGGGGCTGTTGCCCTGGGACTGCATGCAGCCCCCAAGAATGTATTTGTGTCACTCATCATCTCCAAAATTTGGTCTGATATTTTTCTGACCAACAATGAGAATGATTTTTTTGCACTTGAAGTGCAACAATTTACCTTTTAAATAGATGACAAGGCCTGCATACACTAACACTTTTAAAAAATAATCAATTTTTACATACCAGAAGTAGACTTCTGGACATTTTTTCAGTAGTCCCTGTGGACCTTGGTGAGTTCTCACCTATAAAAGCCACTCCCATCCTGCTGTAGTTGATCACTCCTGATTTACATGCAACCAGGAAGACTACCTATCCAACAGAGAGTGGATTCTTTTCTGTATGTGTGGTCCTCTCACATGTTCTTCTGATCATGCATAGATGCAAGGGCAGAGGAAGTATGTGAATATGAAATTATTGCTCCCCTTTTGCTTTTCATAGTTACCCTTTATGTAAAAAGACTAAGCACACTGACTGCACTGAGATCATTTTCAGAAATGAAAAAGGGGATGGAGAGAAAATGAAGCTAAGCCTGAAATTATCAAACAAAAATGTGAATACTAGGAATTCTGTGCTCTTTTTAGTTACACTCTCAGACATACCCCCTCTCTGCTAGATGCTTACAGATACACACAGGAAGTTCAGTTCACTTTGAATTTGCACCTACAGGAGATGATGTTGCCATATCTATTCTTATTGCGGTTTTCATCTTCTTTGGCTGTATCCCAAGATGCTGTCTGCCCCTCGGGTAGAGCCTGCAAAATAAACAACAGCAGAGTGTTCATGAAATAGCCAATACCCTCAGGAGTTTTAGCATAACACAGTGGGGAAGGGGGGGAACATATCATATAATTTAGCACTCAGCCAAGCCAAATGCTTTTCTCGAAGAAAGGGCACATTTAATAATATAATGATGAAGAGACCATTAGCATCCTATGACTTATTTTGGCATATAATTGCTTTCCTAATGCAACTGGAACAAAATCAAGTAGGAAAGATTTTGCTTCTGGCTTTGTAATCATTACTTTTTTGTCTTTTTGTTCTTTAAATTAATGTCTCATCCCTAACATGAGGGTGTAGATGATTTTGCTCATGCCCATGAGAAATAACAGAATTCATGGAAGATATTTAAATTGAGTACAGAGGCAGTGTTTTTCTGTTATGCAATTAAGGAGTAAATGTATATAAAACATATGGGCTACATGGATCTCCCATATGTTACATCCATGACATATAATGTCCTGTCATGGGAGTAGAATTTGATGTACCAATTTCAACAGAGAAGCTTGGCTCAAGGTCTTCTTAATTCAATATCATTTAATTAAACGTATTGCTTTTATTAGGAACACAGAAATATAGGAAGATCCTTTATACTGAGTTAAACCATGTTTCTATTCATCTAAGTGTTATCAACCCTAACTGGCAGTGGCTCTCTGTACTGCCAATCCCTCACATTAGAGGTGGCCTGCTATCCAAGTAGTAACCAGGCCTACATCTATTCTGAAATCAGATGAAACTGGGTGTGTTCAAGGTGGTATGTTTCACTACAGCCTAAAAAAAATGCATTGATGTTTAATCATTGCACTATCTCTACTACAGAGGAAACAGAGGCCTCCATAGCAATTACCCCACAAATACAGAATGTCCATGCTAAAATCTGAGGTGGAATATCAGGATGAAATTGTTCTATTGTTTTCTTTTTAAAGCAAACTAGCCTAATTGCATATGTTTTGGAATAGCAAGGAATATGATTCCATTGTTTATTTTAGAACATATTTATATGCAGGGGTCTATAAGATTGTTTCATTACTGTGTAGGATAAAGGGAGGGGGAGAAATCTTCAAGAATTTGCAACTTTAGGTCAGTGTAGAGAAAAAGGACAGTTTTGAACAGAATACCACCAGAGGTGCTCCTGATAACTGTAGTTGGACCAACTGAAATGAAGTTGCTATGACAGTTCATTCTTGAGTCTTTTTTCAAAAATGGCAGACTGACATTTTGATTTCTCTTTGGGATGAAAATGGGGAAAAGAGCTTTTCTGTGCATCTCATGCACTCAGCTCTATTTGGAATGATCAATGATGTCTCTAAAGATGGTGTTGGTTTTGGATTTCTACAACAGAATCTTATCCTGTGATCATGAATTACAGTTAAATAACACTCATCATTAGAGAACTCCAGTTCCTACTGTGAGAATAGGCAATTTTCTGAAACCTACAATGGATAATACATTTGCTTGTTTCTTGCAATGCAAGGTACTTCATCTGTGATGCCAGTGGAATATGCTAATGTAAATTATAATAATGTTGTTTAAGAATATAGCCTTCAGTAGACCACAGCTAACAAAGAACTATAGGAGAAATAATGTCAGGACATGCTGTTCTTGAGAAAGATGGGTAACAAGTAGATTTGTCTTACATCACTACATGTATGAAATGATAAATCAGCAAATGGGAGATCTTTGATCATGTATCAGTTTCCCTTTATAAAGAATGTGGCGGCTGACAGCAGTAATGTCCTGTGTTTAGAATGAAGGAATTGAAAAAAGTAGATGAAGGAAGCTCATTTTCTTCATCAAAGAGAAGAGGCATTATTTCTACATTACTGTCTAGTTACAATAGATTGTCCAAAGAAGGTAGCAGTCTTTTGGGTTCTCATTATGTGGTATTGATGGTAAAGGAGGGGAAAAAACCTTTGTCATATTATACATGTAGTTCTGCAAAGGAAATGACCAGTTCTCCTGTGATCATATATCCATTGCTTTGACAACTGAGCTTCTCATCAAAACAATGGGATTTTGTTTTTAAAGCTTCAGATGAAAGGTGTGCACAAAAATTCTGGAAAAACCTGGTAGCACTTCTGGCCATTGCAAAATTGATACACCTCTGAAATAACCACATTTCAGTGTTTGATAGATCAAATATTTTGTATCTCATCCTGGATTTCAACAAATGCCTGGAGATGTTACATTAAAACTGCAGTAGCTCACTCATCTATATATATACTCCCATGTTTCACCTCTGCATGATTGTAGTGATATAAAGAGCATTTGAAAATTTTCTTGTCTTAGTGAGGAAAGGCATTTCAATATATTGAGGCAACAGTCAGAAAAAAAATAGCCTCTGATATATTTTTTTTTCATTCCCGCAGAAGAGTGAAAACAGTGGCCCTTTTAACACACAATCCCCCAAGAAATGGTTGAAAAAAGTCCCAAAATGTGAAAAATCACTGGGGGAAAAAAACTACATTTAGCAAAAAAATCTTGCCCATTGGGGAGAACATTTGAAATTTTGTTTTCGTATGTGTGATCAAAAAAACCAGTTTTACATCCCTCCATAGTTGTCATTTTTAATCATCTGTGGCAATGATAAACTTAATAAATGCCATAATTTATCAATGGAGAGGCTCTTTCCATTTGTGGAAGGTATTTCATTCAGTAGAAATAATCCTGCTGATGGATTTTCAGAAGATATAAACCACTGCACAGAGGAGGAAGGAACGAATAGATGTTGCCTTCTTCTTTCTCCCTATGGGGGCTAAGTCCTACCTCTGTCTCTAAAAGCTCAGAATACTAATATGTCACACTGTGGGAACTTCTAAGTACAATGTAGCCAATGGAAATAAATGTTGAAAACATCCCCAGGTAAGTATGGTTCTTCTGTCTCACCCCCTAATTTGTAATTGTTAGGTACATTCCAACATGACACCTTGTTATGATGTGATGTGGATAATTTTTAAAAAGTGTTAACTATAACATTCCTCTGAAGACTGAAAGATAAGTTCATCTTTAACATTTTAGTCAAATGTTCAAAAACATGTTTTCAGTTTAGCATTTGCCTTGGTACTATCAATGATCTCATTATCACTCTGAAGTTATATGAAAAAATTGAAATAAAATTCCTATGCACAGCATAAAAGAATACAGATGACACATTAGTTGAACCCCAAAACTGCTTTGGTTATAATTTTGGGTTTATATATTTCTGCTTATTTTTTCCCCCTTGTAATGTAGTACAAAGTTGCATTGACAAGCTTTCTGACACTCTTCAAGTTCAAATTCAGTGTTTATATACATAATTCTATGCATTTATATTCCATTATAAAAGCAAACTGGGGAATACTACTGAAAACAAATTATGTTATAACATTATCTCATAGTGCCCAGAATTCAAAAGCTTGTGGAAAACCAGCAGCCTCATTGCTCACATTGGTTTTTTAAAAAGCAAATAATGTTCATTTAATTAAAGAAAGGAGAGAGAGGAGATTGAAACATCCCCCCCCCCCCCCATTCTTTTATTTGCTATTAGTGATGACATTTCAGATTTCAAATACAATTATTGGGAGCAGCAGAAGAGATGTAGAAATGGTGTCAGAAATAATCTAACATGCACCCCAAAATTCCTGGCTAAGTAGTATATGAAATGGTGTTACACCTAATTTTGGAAAATAGGTCCAGCTATTTAGTATAAACCATTTAGCTTTTTATTTTTATGGATCTCAAGGGCCTTTGCAGACTGCCAGAAATAGTGCAAATTGAGTCCACTTTAAATTGAGGCACTGCCCTGGCTCAGTGCTAGGGAATTATGGGAACTGTAATTTATTGTGGCACCAGAGCTCTCTGACAGAGAAGGCTCAATGTCTTAGAAAAAAAAATACAATTCCCAAGATTCCCTAGCACTGAGCCAGGGCAGTGCCTCAATTTAAAGTAGACTCAATTTGCACTATTTCTGGCAGTCTGCAAAGGCCCTCAGTTGACTATCCCCATCTGTTTGGGGGCCCAAACATGACACTTTGAAACACACCAGTACTTGATTCTTCCTGGTTACTTCCTACTAGGGATGCAATTCTTCACTAATTTTATTCTCAAAGGAAGTAAAAAGTAACTTTAGCAATGTGAGAAAGTGTTCAAAAACTGTTCAATTTTCAAAGACAATTCACAGTTTGTGATTTATTCTGTGAAAAGTTTGCATAAGGTTTCTTTTACCACCACTCCCCCCCCCCAAAAAAAACACCAGCCTTTTCTGTCCAGAAAATAAGAATTCTCAGCAGAAATATAATTTTCTCCACAGAGAAGGCTGTTTTTTGTGCAAAAGAACAACATACAAATTTGGGACAAAATAAGTCCCAAATTATGAAGACTCTCATCAGTCCAAGATTATTTTTATCAGTCAAAAATGTGTTTTTTGAACATTTTGAAATATTTTCAAACACTCTTTCAATCACAACTGTCAACTAAGGATGACCTACTGAATAAGCTGTTGAGTAATAAGTAAATCACAATGATACTATAGGTATACTCTAGAGTTAAAAAAAAACCCCATTCAAACAGAGTATCTACTTTTCAGCTGGAACAAGGGGCAGAAGAATATCATTTTCACTGGAATCACAGTGTTCAGGAATCCCAAATACTGATGAACAATGCTACTTCCCTTTCACTACACCTAAAACAAAGTTCCCATTGGTACCAGTGGGAGCTTGAGGGAGTAGTAACATATGGTGGGCAGCTTTTGTAGGCTACATCCTCACTTCAGAAATAATGCAGTTTGACACTACTTTATCTGACATGGCTCAATACTATTGAATTCTGAGATTTGAAGTTTTGCAAGACACTTAGGGCCTCGGCAGACGGAGGCCCCGGAGACGCCGCGGGTCGGAGCGCCGGCGGAGCTCAGCCTCCGCACCGCAGCGCTCCTGCGGCGAATCTAAAAGGAGCTCCAAATTGGCGCTCCTTTTAGATTTCAGGGAAAGTGCACCCTAAAAGCGGCAGGCGCACTTTCCCTGACTTATCCTCCGCAGCGCGTCCGGTTGCTGCGGAGGGAGGTTGCCCTGGAAGCCCCGGCCGTGCGGAGGGCCGGCAGCTTCCAGGGCGACCTCAGGAAGAGGAAGGGACGCCGCGCGTGCGGCTGCCCCTCCTCTTCTGGGTCTCGGAGACGGCCCTATTAGCCGTCTGCCGAGGCCCTTAGTTTTCTCTGTCAGAGGGCTCTGGTGCCACAACAAACTACAAATCCCAGGATTCCACAGCATTGAGCCATGGCAGTTAAAGCCATGCAACTATAGAGATTAAAGGTAGGTTAAAGGAAAGGTTTAATTTACTGATTTATATTCCAGCTTTCTCTCATGAATGAAATGTAAGGTTATTTAGAATTAAATACATCTAATATAACTAAAACATAAAATTAATAAAAGTATAAAAATGAAAACATGCTGATAAATTACAGCACACATCTAATTAAAATCCCATTCTGCAGAAGCAAAAGAGGTCAATTGCCAAAGGTCTACCTGAATGAAAAGCTTTTTCTCTGCTGTTGAAAAGATAACAGGGATGTAACCAATCTAATGTCTTCCAATAGGGAACTACAGAGCCTCAAAAAGCCAGGATTAAGGGCCTAAGCAGACTGCTAGAAATAGTGCACATTAAATTGAGGCACTGCCCTGGCTCAGTGCTAGGGAATCATAGGAACTGTAGTTTATTGTGGCACCAGAGCTCTCTGACAGAGAAGGCTCAATGTCTCAGAAAAAAATACAATTCTCATGATTCCCTAGCACTGAGCCAGGGCAGTGCCTCAATTTAATGTGCACTATTTCTGGCAGTTTGCTTAGGTCTTAAATCTCCCTTTCCTCTTGGTCCCAATGAAAATGATCAGCCTTTGATATACACCCACAACTCTCCTAATTATTGTAAAAATAAATGCATTGTGTTTTTCAGTTTAACATCACTTATAATTCAGATCTGAATGGAACTTGCCCTTCTCTGTGTCTTAACTTGCCTACAGAAAGATAGCAGGGAGGTTGCCAGGCTAACTTCTCTTGGAAGGGAATTCCAAAGTTGGGGAGCAGCCACCAAGAAGGGTCTCCCCTGTGTTCCCAGCAAATGTACCTGTAAGACACAGAGAAGGGCAGGCTCCCTTCAGATCTGAATTATAATAAAAATATTTAGTTTTGTGTATGTTTGGTCCTTCATGCTTGGAACAAATATTGTAGAAATATATTTGGGATGGGGTGAGGTCCATGCTAGGTCTGGGGAGAGGGGTGGAGTTTGATTGGAGCTACCTGACAGACCATCTCTTCCTGTAAGAGCCTGCCTGGACCCTGAGATACTCAAGAGATGCATTTTTCCCCCAGTCCCTTCACATTTATAGGTACAGTTGGTGGGAACACGAGATAAGGCCTTTTCAGTGGCTGACTCCAGGCTTTGGAAGTGCCCCCCTAGGGCAGCTAGAATGGCCCTTTCCTCACTGTCCTTCCTCAGCAAGCAAAAACCTTTTATTCAGATAGGCTTTATAAGTGAAGACTTTTAAAGAAAGGACTATAAGGAGGTGTTGCATTGCTTTACATTGTATTGTTTTAACTACTTTTGTCCTGTTTAAGTATATGTTTTGAATTGCTTTAATATTGTTAATAGTTCAATTCTATTTTAATGTTGACCTTGTGTATGTTTTTTAACTATATTGTAATAATTAATTTTGGAAAAAGCAGGGTATAAAGTTAATATTGGTAGCAGTAGCAATAGTAACAACAACAACAACAACAACAACAACAACCTCCAGGCTCTTGAAACTTGCTCCCATCTGCTATAGATAGAAAATTCAGAAATTGTACCACCTCCTGTCTTGAAGTGATACTGTTCACTCTACTACCTCTTGACTTTGCCACTTCATTTTTAATGATATCAGTGGAAACAACCTGAGCTGTAGAGTAGGTTGAGTTGATCTATTTTTATTTATTTATTCGCAACATGCTTGGTGATATGGGGGGGGGGGGGGGGAATTGCAAGTAAATGTCACATAAGTATGCCTCAACTTATAATGAAATAGCCAAAGTGAAAGTGAAAGCTTTTGAAAGAAAGTGGGAAGAGTTTCACCAAGACGAGATTGAGCTATACTAATTGCTGAATTCTATGAGCATAGAACAGAAGATGGCTATGGAGCTTGAAATAGTTTCTTGTCATTTATCATCAATGTTTCCTTGGGGAAAGCCTTTTTTTTTAAAGACCTTGTATTTAGGAGCACCAAACCACTATTGGAAAGATATATTATTATATGCCACTAACCACCAGAAATTGAGGCTCAAAAATTAAAACTTAGATTTCACTTGCAGTTAACCATTTAAGCAACTCTGTCTGAGGTTATTGGTCAGAGAAATTCAGTTTTTCACACTCCATTAATGCCCCTTGAAGTGACTTATCTACATTTTCACATAGCTGCTTAGCACATATATAATAGGCCACAATGTCTTTAAGAAGCCATATTTAGTGCACACTGTATAACAATTGATTTTAAGTGTATTCATGTACATAGAATGCACGTACATCTTCTGTATGGTGATGTTCACACTAGAGATACATACATACATCTGAACCTAAAACTGTAGAAATCCTATCCACATGTGTGGACCTTAAAATACAGTAGTTCCACATTACTCGCATAATGTAATGTGAGGTTTCACACATTACCCACATAATCCTAGAGATCAATATGAATGAGTCTAAGTATGAATGTATGTGTGTAGGGCTTCCTAGATATGGGCAAGACACTTGATATACAATGATTCATATTCATCATTAGGAGGACCTATGCTAACCATCTACTGTCTCAGATACATTTTAAGCAAACATCATAATCTAAGGTCCATGTGTTCAATATCACAAATAATGTCTCTTTATGGACTGAGGGTTTAAAAGGAGGCACTAAGTATGCAAAAAAAAAAACCTGTATAAAAATGGTCTTGTCTGGCATGTATGGATAACATCACATCAGCATCCATGGATAAGGGCCAGCATACATATTGAAGATGGGTAATGACTATAGTTATGGGGAAGTTAAAATGATGATCCATGGAAGGACATTTTGGCTATGGTATTCTGCTTATGTAACTACTTCCCAGTGTGTCTTCTCTGATATCATTTGGGCTACAGGTTAAGATGATTTTGTTACCTTAACACAGGTCTCCTATTTTCATTGATTTTTGCTGAATTCTCCTATTTTTCTGCTATTTTGGTGCTGATTTACTTGCTTCTGTTTTATTTAAGGGGTAATGAACCTGTGCCCCTCCACATGTGCTGCTACTGAAATTGTTATCAATCAACAGTAAGGAATGTCGAATATCCTTATATCCAGAGGGCCATATGTTCCCCACTTCTGTTTTGCTACTATCTTTTTATAGGATTACAGTGGAACATGGATAATTTGAACTTCTATAATTCAAAATCTTCTTTAATTCAAATATTTTCCCTGGTCCCTAGAATCTTGTATTAAAACAATGTTAAAAAATTATGGTTAATTCAAATTATATATTGGCTAATTCAAAGTTTTTCCAAGGCAACCCCCCAGTGCCAAGAGGAGGAGGAAGGAGAGGCAGAGAGGCCATGGCAGAGTCCCAAACCGCCACAGCCGAAGGCCCCAAGGCCAGGAGGAGGAGGAAGGAGAGGTGGTTGACGATGTCATCATCAAAGTGGACATACATGACTTTGACTTTGGCTGAGAAAATTGCGGGCATAAAAGAGGTAGAAAAGGGGACAAAGAAAAAATCTGAAACTGAAGCATCAGTTTCGGAAGAAATGTCTATTATTAGTGCTACTGAAGCAGCGAAACATATTCAGCAGCTTAGACGTTTTTTAGAAAGCAAAAAAAACATGAGTGATTATATTTTTATGTCTCTAAATGCAGTTGACTCTTTTGTTAAAACTGAGAGACTTAACAACAGAAAACAAGTGAAGATTTCAGACTTTTTTGAAACACATTGAAAATGTAAAATGTATCTATACCTTCTGATTTATTAGTGTAGTTAATACTGTACTGTATATTCAAAAGAATATGAACCATTTATGTATAAGCTCTGAATTCCTTACTATAGTTATAACATATTGATTTATATACAGCTTGTCACTTTCATTATAATCTCTTTGATTAAAAATGTGTGTGTACTGTATTTAAATTTTGCAATACCGTATCCCGTTTTTTGGATAATTCGAATTTTGGATAATTCGAAATTTTTTACTGGTCCCTTGGGGTTCAAATTATCCAAGTTCCACTGTATAAACTATTTTAAATCAACTGATATTGTATATGGGCATCTGTTTATGTCTCAAGAGTTTCTCCAAAATTGGAGGGGGAGCAGAATCACTGTGGTTCTGTAGAGGTGGAACAAAAACATAAAGTATATAATGGCTAGGACTTACTTTAGAAGCCAACTTATGTATCCAACTTATGTATCTATCAAACCATTTCTTAATAAAAGGATGGAATAAAATTAAAAAGCAAGTATAGGAAGATATGCATGAGAGGAGGAATCTAAAGCAAGAAATGGAAGTAAAAGAACAGCCACTTAGGATTCATGACTGGTGAAACAAGCTCATAGAGAGGATTCACAATCACAAAATCATATGGCACTATGCCACTAAATAAATTGTAATTTATGAACCTTGATAATAAACTAAAGGACAAATCCAGATCCTAAAAGACTAAATATATTTGGATGTGTAGCAGATACCAACCTAGAATACACTGCATTTTAAAAGTGAGGAATATTTAGCAGCCACCCTTAAACAATGGGCTTAAAAATATGGCATTATTTCCTGTACTGAGAATTCAGAATATAGCACAGAAACATTTTCTTCAATGTAGAAAATGCTGTTTCCTGCATAGAAAATGCCATAGTTGAAGTTCTTACCACACCAGAATTCTTCCTGCTAGGGTTTTCCATTACTCAAGAAATACATTTTTACCATTATACTCATATATTTGAATATTCTTCCCATTCCATCTTTATCTACCCTCACAATGTCTTTCTAAACTTGCCTTTTTCTTTCTCTTTCATTCTTTCTCTTCCTCCTTTTCTCATTGCCCAGTTCCTGAATAATAAATCTCTTTTCTCTTCTCTCTTTCTCCCTCATCTCACATCCCCTTCTATTCTCTCTTCTATTACAGCTCTTGGCTTAATGTCATATTCCTTTCCCTTTCCAAATATGTTATTATCAAACGAATAACTTTCATATTTAAAACTTGCAGGTTCTGCCTGGGGGGAGGGGGGTACAAGTGAGTAGATGGAAAATTCAAAAGCGGAACAGCCACCTTTTCCAAATCTCTGACAAGCTACTTAAAGCAGATTTGAAGGGATGAGTGGCATTCCTTCCTCCTATTTGTTCCCTACTTTGCCTTTATGATGTCTTCTCCATTGGTTCATAGTAGGCATAGCTGTTGTCCAATACTAGGAGTGTTTCAGAGGGAAAGAAAGGAACTTGTGGATCTATGTCTATCCCTACCAAAGACACATAAAGCTCATAATATCCCACTCTTTTTACTTTCTAATATGAGAGAGGCAAGAGCTACCTATATTTCTCTGGCAGCAGGAAATGGATTTTTAAGATCAGAATCCCCCCATTTAATGATGGAACTCCCTCTACACTCTCATAGGGAAAGACCTAAAACACTCTATGACTCCTGAGATGTCCTTTCAAAGATAACAAGACTGTCACCTAAATTATGGGAACAATCTTCTAGTCTGATTGTATCCTTTCTGATAACACAAAATTATATAGACTGGTTTCGCTGCTAGTAGATGAAATTACTTATTTTTGTAACTGCTAGTCTGACTAAATTACATTTACGAGACATCAAGTTTAGATGTCATCCACACAAATACTTTCACTGTTTCCTTCTAAAGAAAAACTGAAATAACAGAATCCAGAGTTGCCACCCTCTGGAAGGTTTCTTTAAAAAAACAACAACACACATCTTGGAGTCTTTCTTTTGAATGGTGGCATCAGCTGAGGTCCAATTAGCAGGCTGGCAGAGTGTAAATTATATGGGGAAGGGAGGGTGCTCCTTCTTCCTATTTCACCCCCTAGAGCACAACAGCTGCCAGGAAGCTCCCCAGCAGAGCATTATCTGCACAGCCTATGGCACTTTCTGGCTACCACTGCATATGTGGGAAAGAAAGAGCAGTCCTTGCACCCAGAGTACTTATGTTGCCATAATCAGAGGTTAACTAATATACGTCCCCAGGTGTTACACAAGTGTATGACACTAACAGCACTCCAGCCTGTATTTGCCTCTAAAGGAATTTGGAATTAGTGGATTTATATTGAGTGATCTTTTTCAGTTACTAGGATAGGTGTCACCCCCATGGCTGCACCCCTCAAGCAGAAAGTGGTGGCAGCTGTTGTAGAAATTGGAGATTCCACATGCATGTATGTGATGCCACACAACCCTCCCCCCCCTTTGATGGCTATTACTTGGTGTGGTGTGCCCCCCCCCATGCTCATATAATGACTCCTCTGATCTTATATTGGTGTGTTCATATATTTACATGTACAGTGGGCCCTTGGTATCTTCTGTAGTTTGGGTTTAGGACCCCCTGTGTACAACAAAATCTGGATGCTTTAGTCCCATTAAATACAGTGGTGTAGTAAAATGATGCTCCTTATATAAAATGCCAAAATCAAGGTTTGCTTTTTGGAATTTACACACACAGACACACAATATTTTCAAGCCAGGAATGGTGGAAACTGGATAAAGAGTCCATGGATACAGAGGGCCAACTCAGTATTCTAAATCAGCTACTTAGCTACATATATGTTAGTTATGTAGCTAAATTGCATCTCCCACTCAGTCATGGTTTACCAGGCAGCTGCTGCTATGAGTAATGTGAGGGGTTGTTTGCCTCTTCATCAGGATGCACCAAACTGTCATTTCCAACTCCCACCAATGACAACCAGAAGCAGGAACCCTGTTACAATTTCTCCTCGCACCAGAGATCACAGGAGGGAGAGGTTTGGAATATCAGTCTGCTGTCCCGATTGACAGGAGAACAGTCCCTCACTGCTCTCAGTGGCTGCTGCCTAGTAAATCAGGATTAGGGGACTTTATGATATCTGCATATTCCCTATATTATTGTATATATAGGGATTATGAATATGAATCAGTTATGAATGTGTAACCCTGGGTTTTTAATTTGCGAACTATTTCTTTATATTTGTGAAATACAGGTTGCATGAGATATGAATCACATGTTGGGGAAATTTTTTAGTGGCAGCACCCTGAAAGTTACTGAATGCTATCTCACAAGCAGTTGCTTGTAGCATCTCTTCAATGTTAGGTGAAGACTTTTAAAAACATTTCTTCAAGCATTTTAGATGCATATACTTTTAATCCATTGGATGTTAGATCTGTTATGTTCTTTTAATAATGCATTTACTTCACATTATACTGCATTATTTTCAACCTCTGAAATGTTGATGTATAAAAATAGGAACAGCTATATAATTAGACAAGCCTGAAAATAAGACATTTATATGTGAAGTCGTAGGCTTTCATGGCCAGCATCCATAGTTTTTTTGTGGGGTTTTGGGGCTGTGTGGCCATGTTAAAGAAGAGTTTCTTTCTGACGTTTCACCACATATGATTTGGCCAGGTTTCTGGCCACACAATTACAAACCCATATAGGGCAAACCCTCCACTACATCAAAGCTCACTTCATAGAAAAAATCAATAACCTTGAACTTAAATACATACTAATGAGCTTTGATGTAGTCTCCCTGTTCACCAAAGTCTCCATAATGGACACCATGACACTCATCCGACAAATTTTTCCAGAGGACATCACAGCCCTGTTCGAATATTGCCTCACCACAAGCTATTTCCAGTGGGACAATGGATTCTATGAGCAGAGAAATGGGGTATCAATGGGAAGCCCTAAGCCCTTTTACATGGAAGACTTTGAAAGGCAAGCCCTGGAAACAGCACCAAAAAAGCCCACAACTTGGTTCTGATATGTGGATGACAGTTTCACCATTTGGAGCCATGGAGAAGAAGATCTGGCTGTGTTTCTGAACCACCTGAACAACATCCACCCCAACATCCAATTCACCATGGAAAAAGAAAAAGAAGGAACACTGCCATTCCTGGATGTCCTAGTCATCCCAAACCAAACCAATGTCTGGGTCACACAGTATACATAAAACCTACACATACAGACAGATACCTGCACAAGAACTCCAACCATCACCCAAGACAAAAAAGAAGCACAATAAATGTTAGGTTCTGATGGGATATATAGTCAATGTTAAAATGTTGAGATGTAAAGATGTGTGTCTGTGTTTTTCCTTGATGAGAAAAACTGCTTCTTGAGCCTAAGTTCACAACAACCAGCCCAGGTGTTTGAGAGTCAAAACAAAGGCTAGTTAACAAGCTAAAATACTGTGAGAAAGAGTTTTATTTACAGAAGGGTTTTCAATAACAAAGAATGTTTTGAGAATATCAGTCACATGATGGGATATGAACAAAAAGGGCTTTGGTTAAAACACGTCATGAAAAATCATCCAATTAGCCTGAAAGACTACACCCAAAGAAAGTGGAGAAATGTGGGCTGGGATTGTGTCTTTGGGGAAAGGAGTCAGTTCTTTTCCAACTTTCAAACTGAATGAAATAGCTAGAAAACTATTTTGCAGATGCTGTAGCTTGACTAATCTTTCACAATGTAGCAGTTATAATTTTGTTCCTGTTAGCCATTCTGGTTAAAGTGATATACTATTGGACTTTGTAGTTTTATTTTTGATAATGCTATTTATGCAATAAAACGAAGCTTGCTGAAGCTGGCTGCGTGTTGGTGATTACAGGACAAACTGCCTTGTCTTATGGACTATTTCCTGTACATTCATCATCATTAAAATTCAACAATAAAAACACTGGTAGACTGGGAAAAACGCATCTGTGAACCGCACTTCTTGGAAGAGGAATTAAAACACCTAGACTGGGCTCTACCGGTGAATGGTTACTCCAGCTCAGACATCAGAAGGGCTGCCAGACCCAGAAAAACCCAGAGGAGTGAAGACGAGTAACCACCCAAAGGGAAGATATTTTTACCATACATCAAAGGAGTCACAGACAGAATAGGGAAAGTGGTGAGGAAACACAACTTCCAAATGGTTTACAAACCGACCAAGAAAATCCAACAAATGCTGCGCTCAGCGAAGGACAGGAGAGACCCTCTCACAGCTGCAGGAGCTTACTGCATACCATGCAGCTGTGGACAAGTCAACATAGGGACCACCAAACGCAGTGTCCAACACGAATCAAGGAACATGAGAGACACTGCAGACTGGGCCAGCCAGAAAAATCAGCAGTAGCAGAACATATTATTTAAACCATCCTGGGCATAAAATGCTGTTTGAAAACACTGAAATCCTGGACCATGCCAACAACTATCAGGTCAGAATGCACAGAGAAGCCATCCAGATTGACAAACACTTGGACAACTTCAACAGAAAAGAAGGAACCCTAAAAGTAAACAAAGTTTGGATACCAGTCCTGCAAAATAGGAAAATCAGCACTCAGAAAATGCAAATGGGAAACCACCCAGGGTCAGGGGCTCTCCCAGCAGACAATGAACATCAATTACCAGACAATAATCCTTGTTTGCTTATCCTCCTACCCTGAGGCCCTGCTATCAACACAGAACAATACACAATCAACAACAGAACAATACACAGTTTACATGGGAATCACTCCTCCCTACCCAGGGTCTCACAGTATATATATACCCACTCTCTTCCATTCCAGGATTCTCTGAAGATGCCAGCTACAGATACTGGCAAAATGTCAGAAAGAAACTCTTCTAGAACATGGCCACACAGCCTGAAAAACCCACAAAAAACTAAAGACATTTGTATGTTTATAATAATAATAATAATAATAATAATAGCACTTCAAAAAAGTTAAGTATTCTCATAATAGTGAGAGGAAAAGTTGTGTACATGTAGGGGAAGTGTTGTTGTTGTTATGTGCCATCAAGTTAGCTTCAAATTATGGCAACCCTATGAATGAGAGTCCTCTAAGAAACCCTATTATCAACAGGCTGCAAATTCTGGGCTATGGCTTTACTGGGTATATCCATCTATAATACAGACTTCCTCTTTTCCTACTTCCTTCAACTTAATAAGCATTATTTTCTTTTCCGATGAGTCTTATCACCTCATGAGATGCTGAAAGTATGCTAGTTTAGGCCCTTTACAGACTGCCAGAAATAGTGCAAATTGAGGCCACTTTAACTGCCCTGGCTCAGTGCTAGGGAATCATGGGAATAGTACTTTTTTTCTGGGACATTTGAGCTTTCTCTGTCAGAGAGCTCTTGCCACAATAAACTACAGTTCCCATGATTCCTTAGCACTGAGCCAGGACAGTTAAAGTGGCCTCAATTTGCACTATTTCTGGCAGTCTATAAAGGCCCATTTTGGCTTATAGTGAGAGTTCCTATTTGATTTGCTCAGGACTCATTTACTAGTATTATTTGTTATATCAGGGATGGTGTATCCCAACAATCAAAGGACAGAAAAGCATTTACCCTCTTCTAAATGCTGGGGCTTGAAGTGTTGTCTCTACTGAGCAGCTTACTTCCAAGTAGCACTTTCTATTCCTAGATCATGCTATGCTGCTGAATTTGAGCCCTGACCCATCCCAACTTTCAATAATTTCCCATCAACTATAGGAAGCTGTGGTTTACTCATTTTTATTTCTTCATTAGAACATTCATAGTGCTATCCTCCAGGCAATTACTTCAAATATAAAATAGGGAACCTGTGGCACACCACATATTGTCAAAGGAAGTTGCAATCCAACCGTTTCTGCAGAGTAACAAATTGCTCAGCCTTACTTTAGCAGTTCCATTCTCTATTTGCTTTGTTTTCTTGATTGACAGAGAAGTCCAATACTTTTGCTGCTTCATCTGCTCTGTCAAACTGGAATATTCCTATTTTAATTCATTTCTATGTGCTAAAATCTTATACTTACTCACTGGAATACACTAAAATCAATGCTGACAGTTACTTGATATTAGAGAGAAAGGAGACTTGATAGGGTTCCACCTCTCCTCCAGCTGCAGATAGTACAATCTCTTTTAAGGTCCAAACCATACTAATTTGATACCAATAAAGCCCAAATCCCACAATAGGACACCTCACTTCTTCAAATAGATGACCCTGTATAGTATTACTGCAGCAACCATTGATTTTCTTCCCCTTTCTATATTGAGACTATTTTGTCAGCAACTGTCCTTTCGTAATTCAAAAATCACAAGGACTGTTCAGTTGCCATAGAAAGGAAATAAGAGTAAAAAAAGAAAACCCCTTTGTACTTGTAACAGAACTGAGTACTCTTTGTTCATCTGTTATACCACAGAGCCTGAACTGACATAAAAGCTAGAATGAAATAGGATGGAAGGCCATTTATTTCATTTTTGAAATCTTGATCCTCATCTATTGGTGGCTGTCCTATGATAATAAGAAATGTTTATCCAGTAACCAAACAGAAAATACTATGTGGAGAAGGACAGAGCAGTGTTACAGTGTGAGTGTGATGTAGTGGTTTGAATGTTGGATGTGGGCTGCATCTGCACTGCAAAATTAATATAGTTTGACATTGCTCTAACTGCCATTGCTCAGTGCTATGGCATTCTGGAATTTATAGATTTGTGAGATATTTAGCCTTTGTCAGAAAACTCTGATGTTACAACAAGCTACAAATCACAGGATTGCATAGGATGGACCCATGACAGCTAAAGCAGTGCATTAATTCTGAAGTGTGGCAGCAGCCTAGAGATGACACCACTTTAATCGTCATGGCTCCATCCTGTGGAATTTGTAGTTTGGTGAGGTATTCAGCTTAGTCAGACTAGTCTGTCAGATCTGGTGCTTCACCAAACTACAAATCCCAGAATGCTGTAGGACAGAGTCATGGCAGTTAAAGTGGTGTCAAACTGCTTTATTTCTGCTATGTGGACACATCCTTGGAGAAGTGCAAACACTGAGATTTAACTGTGTTTAAACTGTTTTGGACCACATTAAAATGTGAGCTAGAATCCTGTTGGTTAGTCCACATTAGAGTAGGCTAATTATCTACACACAGGTAGACCCCTTGGTTCGATAGCTATGATCTAACCACAAATAAGCATGTCCAGTGGAGTGCAACCAAAATGGTGAAGGGTCTGGAAACCATGTCTTATGAAGAGAGACTTAGGGAGTTGGGTATGATTAGCCTGGAGGAGAGATGACTAAGAGGTGATATGATTGGCCTGTTTAAATATTTGAAAGGGTGTCATATTGAGGATGGGGCAAGCTTGTTTTCTGCTGCTCCAGAGAATAGAGCCTGGAACAATGGATGCAAGCTACAGGAAAAGAGATTCCACCTAAACTTTAGGAGGAACTTCCTGACAGTAAGAGCTGTTTGACAGTGGAACACACTCCCTCAGAGTGTGGTGGAGTCTCCTTCTTTGGAGGTTTTTAAACAGAGGCTGAATGGCCATCTGTCAGAGGTGTTTTGATGGTAAGTTCCTGTATGGCAAGGGGTTGGCCATTTGGTCTCTTCCAACTCTATGATTCTATGATCTTATGATTCTAAGAATAATAGGATTTACATCATGAATTAATTGTCTGTTCCATCCTCAGCTGATTGTCCTTCTCTGCTATACTGGTCTGTCAATAGCAGTGCAACTGCTACAGCTACGTGGAGACTTTTGAACATATTGCTTTAGAGGCTGCTGTGCTCTGAGCTCCATTCAGCTCTGGCCTTTTAAAATATTTGCTTAGAATTTTCACACTTTAACTCTTCGTCTTTTGCACTAAGGGCCAATACAGACCGGCCAAAAAGGCTGGCCTGGGGGTGGAGTTGGGGTGGGACCGTTGCACACCAGCTGCTCCGACTCTGCCCCAACCTCATCCCAATGGCATGCAGCCTCCCCACAGTGCATGGCATCAGGGCGCCCTTTTGGCGCAGCGGGCACACACACTGTGCCAAAAGGGATCAAAAGAGCTGTGGTGGCGGCTCAAAGAGTGGCAAAAAGGAGGATCGGGGCTGCGGCATGTGGTTGTCATTGCCCCGATCCCCTGGTCCCAGGGGGGCCCAAAGCAGCCCCAAATGGGCCATCTGCATAGGCCCTAAGTTTCATATTGAGGGATTGATTCTGGAACTCCCTTCAGAGGGAGGCCAAAATGGTCACCTCCTTGCTGTCCTTCTGTTCATTTACATTTTTAAAAATTATAACAGGCTTTTAAAAGAGAAAGTTTTCAACAAATGCTAAGGGTACTGTGTTGTTTTAAACTGAACTGTTTTAAATAGCTTTTTATCTTTTAAATACCCTTTTATCTTTTCAGGTATAGGTTTGAATTATTTTAATACTGTGAATAGTTTAATTCCATTCTCATGATCACTATGCTTTTAGCTATATTGTTGGTTTTGAAAATTTAAGCTGCCTTGAATCCCAGTTTTAGGAGAAAGTCAGGATATAAATTAACAACAACAACATCATCATCAACAACAACACAATAGCAAGGCAGATCTTTCAAACAATTTTCTTTTGTATGTGTTGGGAAGCCTAATGGGAAGGAGATCAACATCTCCTCTTCATTATTGGTCTAGCACAGAAGCATTAGGTTCTCAGAAGCAGGATAATAACCCACTGCATGTAACAGAAAGAAGAAACAGAAAAGAGATTTGGCCTTGCCCAAATATTATTACTGGCCAACACCCACTGCATATAACAGAAAGGCGGCTGAGGAAATGATTCTGTAGCAAATAGGGATGGGTTGGTGAAACGAGCATATAAAGCAAGGCTCTGAAATTATCAAGGTGTTTCTTCAGAGCACTTGTTCTGATTTGACCATTGCCTTAATTTCATTCTTTATTTCTATATTCAAGTGAGTGAACATTCTTCTCACCTCATACTCCTCTTTAAATCCATAGCCCTGTCCCCGTTTCATCTGAGTGATGTGCTGCAACAAGTCGGCCACTCGGATTGCTGGCTGGAACTGTCCCCTCGGGTAGGACATTTCCACTGGGTCACAGCTTCGATACGGATGGGTCTGGATTGTCAATGTCGGCTGAGTCATCTCCCCATGGCTATTGTCTGTTTTAAAGATAGGGAGGCAAAACAAACTTTCACCTAGTTGTTATTTATTTGTTCTCATACCCCCATAAAAGGTTAATTTCTCCCCATGGGTAACATTAAGGTCAGTAGAAAAGCCATCCATGCCCAAAGCCACCCCAGAAAAGCTAACATACATTACTGATGTTAGTGAGACTGCAAAGGAAAAACAAAACAAAACCCAGAAGCATAAAATTGTGAAAGAGTTCTTAACAACAGAAAGAGAATATATGTTTATTTGATGCACATTACATCAGAAACTGGAATTTCTTTTTCATGTTACCCACTTACATTAGGTAAGATTCCCCACCTCTTGCTCTCTCTCCCTTACACTTTCACAACTTGAGTACAGAAACACATTATAAAGAAATGGGATTTCCTTTCTCTGGTCCATTCTCCTACTTTTACTCTTGGCAGCAGAGGCAAAAAGGACTTTAGTAGAAGGGAGAATGTAGGGGAAAGACCAAAAACTCGCAGCAAAATAGATGCTTACATATGGCCAAAAAGAGGAAGTGCATCACCCCAGAAGGAGGGCAAAAGAGAACATATAGTTTTACAGTACAGCACATCTCACCACAGTAAGGGAACAATGATGCATGTGCTTACTATGACTGTCCTTGAGGTGCTAACTATTTGCAGGGAATATCAGTGTCCTGCTTTCCTTTTATGTTTTTTTTTTTGTTTGTTTGTTTTTGTTTTTTGTAACTTTAAACTGGACTTGGGCTGGAGACAGCTTTTAAAACAGGATGGCTTCAAATAGAGGACCACCCTCCATAAAGTAGGTCACATGTACTATATGTGTGAAACAGGTTGGAGAATCTGTGTCCTTGAGATTCTGCTGGACTCCAAAGCCCATCATCCCTAGCCATGTTTGCTGAGTTGAGAAGAGCTGAATTCCAACAATATCTTGAAGACCATAGGTTCCCTCCTCCAGTTTTACTGCATAATTTCCATTGCCACAGAAATATAAAAAGATCAGAAGTTCAGTTTGTGGAGTGGAGCTGAAAAGCCTAATCACTAAGCACGCAGAATGGGACTATATGTGTGTAAATTCTCTTTTCGCTTTTCTAGAATGGAAGAAAAATCAAACAGCTTTAGACATTACTTTAAGGAATCATTCAGGAAGAGGTGCCTTATATCATACTCATTCATGCTATTCACATGTTACGCTATATTAAGATCATAAGGAAAACGATGTAGGATCAAAATGGAGGCAAATCAAGTCTAGCATTATTCTCACACAGTGGCCTATGGGAGTCCCATAAAGTAGAATATTAGCATAGTAGCATCCTCTGTTTGTGCTCCACAGCAACTTATGTACAGAGACATAATGCTTTCAATACTGATCCATGATGACTGGCAGCCAATTGGTCCAATTTCCTTTTAAAGTTATTCATGTTCATCACTCTATCATCTGTATTCTACAATTATAACTATGCACTGGAGAAACACTTTCTTTTCATTTATTCCAAATCTCCAATTTTCATCCCCCCCCCCCTAAAAATTGAGCTGTTGTCTTCAGTTTTTAAAATAAACTTTCACTGGGGATACTTAATGCCAGTTTCTCCTTAAATACAGAGATATAGTGTCAGAAGGGTCTTCCTGGACCACCTAATCCATCCCCCTGCTCAATGCAGCATCTCCAGCTAAAGTGTTTCCAGCATGTTGCTGCCCAGCCTCTTTCTAAAGAGAGGGAGACTCCACCACCCCTCTAGGCAATTAATGCCATTGCCAAACCACTCTTACTGTCAAGAGGTTTCCTCTAATGTTCAATCAGATGTATTTTTCTATTTTTTTTCCTAAGACTTCTGTTTACATTTTATGAGTTCCCAAAGTGCAGAAGAGCTGCTGGTGGAAAAAAAGGATGAAAAAGATAAAACAGAATAAGAAGGGGTTACAGGCTCTTAGGACCACACAAAACGTGATGTGGATGAACCAGACAGAATATATCTTGATAACTTTTTTTTATTTTTACTTACTGCAACAACCAGTGAGAATTTTCTAAATTTGGAAGTGCAGTATAGAAGGACCTTCTCTTTAAGACATTTTTTTTCCTAATACATATTCTCTCTCTCTCTTCCTCCTTTCCTCTTTCCTCTATATTTCAGACTCTGACAATTTTACATTTTTGGACAACTCCCTGAATCCCCCAGCCAGTGTGGCCAGTTGGCCTGAGGATCTGGTGAGTTGTCATCCATAAAGTAACTTTTCCAAGTTCTGCTGGAATAGGACTGAATTAAACCTCCTACAAAGAAAGATCTGTCTTTGCACTGAGTATTTTCATGCACTTCAAAATTTTATCTGTGTAGATATAATAATTAGACTGGAAAAACAAACATTCACTGGATTGTATAAAGCTATTATGGTGGGGGATAGAAGAGTAGCAAGCTAAGCAATTATTTGTACAATAACCAGTCTAATGCCATTATTATAATGATAATGTGAGAACTGTGAACAGAGGGGATTTTCAAGGCTTATTAGTTTTCCAAGCTGGATTTACTTTCACAATGAATGTTCCACCATCCTATTCCCCATTAACCCCTTGTAATAAAGAGAGGGACTTTTAAAGCAACATTAGACTACTCCCATTTTTCCATTATTAGGCTGCATTCAAGCCCAATTTTACAACGGGCTTCTGAAGACTCTACATTTTAATCATCTTCAATTAAAAAACACTATAAGATCCCATTTCAAGAAGCAGCTGTAAAAGTAATGTGCAGTACTATAAAGTCACACTGAATACTTTCATAGTTATCATGAATCAAAATCACTCAGCTCATAGTATTCAGAGGTACTAATTATTTTCTCTGTTGTGAATAATTTTTATTTGGAGATCTGTGTTGATAGTTCTTTATCATACATGTCTATATTTTAATTTCTTTGTTTTTGTTGAATACTCTACCAACATGTATTTGGCATTTTACACTGTTTAATGCATAAGTGGACAATCTGGAACACAAACTTCTGAACAGAAGCAAAAATAGGTAGTTATGACATGGCCAAGGGCTGCAGCCTAACTGTCAAATATAAATTGTGCATAAAACTTACATAAGGACCCTGGTTGAACCCTGGACTGCATGGACACAATTAAAAAATGGAATGGACTTTCAAACTATATGTGATGATGGCCCCTTTAAAGTAGTACAAAGTAGGAGGAGCTATGGAAAAGTTCTGTTTTTTCAGACAATATATAGAGATTACCATTTCCCCAAAATTATTAACTCAGAATGGATGATATAGAGGTCCACAGACAAAGGCTACTTCCCTAATGTAATATGCAAGTGTGGAAAAGAGGCTGGAAAAGATCTATCCACTCCACAGCAAACAAAGTGTTAATACAAAGCTGACTAGTGCTGAAATTATACAAGAGATGCATAATGATAGAAAGTAGAATGTCCAATTGTAATGGATATAACCAATGCTAATGAGACTTTCAGGCAGGACTCTGTTCCATCACTTTGTAAGTATTGTTTGTTTGTAAAAAGCAATCTAATTTGTGCCAACCAAACTTGCAACCAATAATTGTTTCTAAACAATAATAGTTAATAGAAGATGCTTTTTAAAAGCAGCTTTTGGAGCTTAAAAATTCTATTTCTCTAGTTTTGTTTCTTTTCTTAAATATATGAATGAAAAATGTATATTAAAACCACAGAGAGCTTTGCTGTGGAGATGTTGCTAAAACTAAATGCAGGAGCCATTTTCAAGTGTGTATGATGTTTCGCAATTGCTAGATTTTCTCTCCCTCCTTTCCTTTGTAGTTTTGTCAGATTACAAACCCTGTCAGAGTTTCCTGCCTTTGCTCTGTGTCCTTATCATTTAACATTCCTGCTTTTGTGTTTGCAATGCTGTCCCAAATATGGTGGTCTCTAGTGTGTAAAGTACACAGGATTCTGGTTGGTACTAATCCTCATTCAGCTCACATATGCTTCATGTTAGTGCCTTATGGTTCAAGAGCACTGGGACACCAACATCTAGATCATATCCCATCTGCCTTTTGGCCTTCACAGTGGATTATAGGAATGGACTGGAAAAGAAATCTCTGTTTCTATGGTCTAAATCCTATGTAATGTTTGGAACTGGTTATTCCAAATACACAAGCATCAGCACATTTATTCTTGTGGGCCCTAGGCATGCTAAGGCTTCTCCAATCAGTTGCACAACCTTTTACACAGGGGTGGGCAACTGAGTGAGAGTCAGGGCTCAATTTCCCTCCAGAACCACACAGGCTGCCCCCAACACCCATATACAATGGTTTTACTGTCTCTCAAGATGGTATCAGGAAGTAATGGGATGTTGAGAGGGACTGCATAGGATAATTGAGGCATTTGGGGTGAGTAGTAGGTTCTCTGGTTCGTGGTGTGGAGGATCTTCCTGTTTTTTCATACATTGAAGGGCGTTTTTGCATGGTTTGGATGAAACTTTTTCCTCAAAATTGCACCAGGTTTTTTTTAAAAGAAAAAAACCCAATAGGAGCTGGGGGGCTTTAGGGGTCTGGTGGATACTTCAGTGACCAAAAATGTGGGTGCCAGGGCCCACACTTTGACAACTCCTGATTTAAACAACAAAAGGCTGTAAAACTGGTTATGAAACTGGAGATTGTGATGGATTCCCCCTTGCCCAGAACTAGTGTCTGCACTATCTATGCAGCCAAAATCATATTGGTGGACTTTGGTCTAAGCTGACTTGGCCCCCACTCTGGGAGAATGGTGGCATACAAATGAAATAAATTTTCAATACTGTATAGAAACATAGTCTAATAGAAACAATAATGTAACAGAAAAGCACATTACCATGTACACACTCAACATGGGGGAAAAAAATCTTTGTTCTTCCCACTCCAGTTCATGATGATTTCATAGTATAATATCTATGCATTCACATTTGGTTGCATAGGCTGTCGTAAGATTAAATCTTACAAAGTTAAAAAGGAGTAAGATAATTTATAATATTATTATGATAAACAGCATAATATTATCAGAGTAAAATGAAATGATGATGGGGAGCTGGAAACCCATCTACAATAAGCCTAAGCTCTGGCGAAATAATTCAAGCACTACCACACTTATGTCTTGAATAAAAATAACAACAAAGTTTTGTTTCAAAACTCTTCCTTTAATATCCACAACCTCTCTCTGATTTTGAAATGATAAGCCTTTCATGGTCATTTATATTTTTATTCTGTTAGCCTTGGCAAGTGTGTAACATGATAAGACATCCTTTGCAGAAAATAAATGATTTTTGGAGTGGTGTTTGCAATGGATTTAATTACATACACATTCAATCTCACTCTGCTGGAGTAAAGGGTTGTCATTTATTTGACATTTCCTAAGGATGGCTCCAGAATGGCTAATATCATTTTCTGCATTACTCTACTGGCAAAAGGAAACATTTGTAAAATTGGCTTACGTTTTGTCTTTCTTTTCATGGGTGTTGAAGCTATTATGTTACAAATGGCCTATTTCAAGGTGATATTCTAATGTAAAGTAAATATGGCCAGAACACTACATATGAACAATTGATCCAATGATTATATTATTAGCCACCCTGACCTCTTATAAGGATGGGTGAGGCATCATCATATCCTGGCTTAATGCAACTGAGCATTTGATTGTTTAAAATCCTTTGGAGTTAGGCAGTGGCAGCCTTGGTTCAGTTATTAGCCCCCTCTTCCAATGATAAAAGATAGAAACTAATAGTCATTCCAGTTCTGGGTTTGGCAGAGCAGTCCATTGTCCTCTTAGGGCCTTTGCAGACTGCTAGAAATAGTGCAAATTGAGTCCACTTTAAGGGTTAGGGTTAGTGCTAGGGAATCATGGGAATTGTTTTTTTTCCCTGAGACATTGAGCCTTTGGGGTGAGTAGTAAGTTCGGGATTTTTAAGTTCTGTTTACATTGTATTAACATGTCTTTATGTAAATGTTAATGTTGTAAGCCACCCCGATTGCTCTGGAGAGGGGCGGGATATATTATTATTATTATTATTATTATTATTATTATTATTATTATTCTCTGTCAGAGAGCTCTGGTGCCACAATAAAATACAGTTCCCATGATTCCCTAACCCTAACCCTTAAAGTGGACTCAATTTGTACTATTTCTAGCAGTCTGCAAAGGCCCTTAGTGATACCTGAACATCTTCTCATGTTAATGAGTTATATGTAGACGCAGACAGTTATACATGTCAGTATGTGGATGATGGGTGTTGCAGTGATGCTCTTTGACACCCAGCAGGATCTGCAGGACAAGCTGGCTGCTGTGATCCACAACCACTTTGTATCTCTTACCATCAACTAGCTCAGCTTCTCTTCTCCAGGCAATCCTGTCTTCCTCAGTCAAGAAGACACATTGTAAAGTCCAAAAGTATAGTTTTATTAATGCATATAAAAGAAAAATAAGATAAGTAAAATCCATTGTGATGAACTTATCCAGTTCAGCCATGAGAGATTACATCTTTAACAGATCCAAAAGCATAGGATCCCAACTTGTTGTTAAAAGTTAAGAAGAAAGAACAGATTCATGTTTCCAGATCCAGGAGTTACATTGTAAAAGCAGTATAACCATACTCAAAAGTTAAAACACTAACTCCATGGTTAAAACCCCTGCCCAACACACACACACTGCATTTGTAAATATAAACAAAACTAGACAAAGGATCCCCTTGGCCCTTCCCATACTCCACCTTCTGGATGTTAACCTCATGCTGATTGGATAATGCCTGTATGATGTGTATTAACCCAGCCTCTGATTCAGCCCCTAGCTTTGTGTGTGATCTCCCATGTGACCTGTCTCTAAGCAACCCATCGATGTCATTGTTTACCTTTTTGATATCCTGTTGTCTCATAACAAAATCTGTGTCTATGTGCTGTATCTATGGGAAAGTTTTTGTTTACATCTGTGGAGCCATCTGGTCCTATATTAAGTCCTTTTTACCACTTAAACCTTTCTCATGGAAAATTCCATATATCTCATACATTTCCATCACTCTATATCCCACGCATAACTTGACAATACAGTAAACCTACTCACTCCCCTGAAAATGGAGAACATGACAGTTTGGAGGCCATCTCCTCTCCTTTCTTCATTTCCTGGCTTTAAAAAGCCTTTTCCCCAAACAACAAATCAATGATTTGTTTTCTATTGGCTTGGAAGTGTAAAATGCTTCACTACTCATTTTGGTAAATTCTGTAACTCAGAAGACCATGGCTGCATCCATGCTGCAGAAATAATCCTGTTTGACAACACTTTGCTATGGCTCAATGCTAAAAGTCGTATTAGACTGGGTTATTTCTGTAGTGCAGATGCAGCCTTGGAGTCCCTCAACCTCACCTCTACCACTACTGTCACTACCACCACTGTCAAGACAATGGATGCAAAATTCCCATTGTTGAATATTTGTGTTTTCTCTCTCTGTTCAGAATCATGGTGTTCGATGGGACACCAAAGGCCTGCCAGTGCAGGAACCACCTCTAAAAGGGGCCATCTAACTTGTTTAAAAACCTCAAAACAAAACCAATGATTATACCAAAATATGATCTAAGTAATATCTCAACAGAATTTACTGATAACATAAAAAACAGATTTGCACTACTAAGCATAATAGAATGAAAACCAGAGGAATTATGGTCTGAAGCCAGGGACATAATAAGCAGACAGGAATTTTCAATAAACAAAAAGAACAAGAAAAAACCATGGATGACAGAAAAAAAAAACACTACTAGCAATAAAGAAAAGAAGAAACACAAAAGGGAGGTAGCTACAAACTAAGAATTATGAATGCAATCATACGACGGCTTGTGCAGAAAGATAAAAAAAAAAATACTACAATAAGCAATGCGGAGAAAGATAAGACAACAACAAAAATGGAAGAACAAGAGATCTGTTTCATAAGATCCGGGACATCAAAGGAAAATTCAAACTAAGGACTGGGACAAATATAACAATAAAAATAGCATAATTCAAAACCAGGAAGGAATAAAAAGACATTGGATGCAATACACAGAAAAATTATACAAATAAGATGACAAAATGAAGGACACATGGAATGAAAAGCCATATGAGGATGAACCCCAAATTCTAAAAAGCGAGGTGGAAACTGCAATAAGAGAAATAGTGAAAAACAAGTCATGAGGAACAGATGATATTCCAATTGAACTGCTGCAATCCACATTGACAGAGTCAACTCCAGTGCTAACCAACATATGTCAACAGATATGGAAAACAAAATGATGGCCAACAGATTGGAAGTGATCAATATATATCCCCATCCACAAAAAGGGAGACACAAGAGACTGCAGCAACTATAGGACCATAGCACTGATCTCTCACACAAGCAAAATCATGCTCAAAATTCTGCAACATAGATTCCAATGATACATGGAGAGAGAAATCCCAGAGGTCCAAGTGGGGTTCAGGAAAGGAAGAGGCACTAGGACCACATTGCAAACATATGATGGCCAATGGAGTGTACCAGGGAATTCCAAAAAAAAAATCAGTATGTGCTTTATAGACTATAGCAAAGCCTTTGACTGCATAGACCAGTGGTTCCCAAACACTGGTTCTCCAGGTGTTTTGGATTTCCAATCCCAGAAGCCCCAGCCAGCTTGATCAACTGTCAGGAACTCTGGGAACTGGAGTCCAAAACATCTGAACGACCAAAGTTTGAGAATCACTGGCATAGACCATGAAAGGTTATGGAACACCCTTAAAAATATGGGAGTGCCAGCACATCTGATAGTCCTGATGAGGAATCTGTACAACAAGACAAGAGATTACTGTAATCTGACAAGAGATTACTGACAGAACAAAACACGAAGATACAGAATGGTTCTCAATTGTCCCAAAAGTGTCAGACAAGACTGTATCCTTTCACCCTGTCTATTTAACTTGTATGTAGAACTTATTATAAGAAAAACAGGCTTAGACATAGAAGGAGGAGGACAGAAAATATGAGGAAGGGATATCAACAATCTAAGATATTCAGATGACACCATAGTACTAGCAGAAAACTTCACAGACCTGGAACACCTACTAAGGAAGATCAAGGAAGAAAGTGAAAAGGCTGGCTTAATGTTGAACATAAAAAACGAAAAATAATGATCACCAAGGACCTTCACAAGTTCAGCCTAGACAATGAGGAAATAGAAATAGTAAAAGAATTCCCATACCTGGGATCAAACATTGATAGTAATGGGGAATGCAGTCAGGAAATCAGAAGAAGATTAAGAATGGGGAGGGCAACCGTGAAAGAATTAGAAAAAGATTCTAAAATGCAAAGATATACAACTCAGCACAAAAGTTAGACTCATACAAGCCATGGTAATCCCTGTTACCATGTATGGATGTAAGAGCTGGACAGTTAAGAAAGATGATAGGAAGAAAGTCAATTCATTTGAGATGTAGTGCTGGAGAAGAGAGTTGATCCCAGGGACAGCCAAAAGGACCACCAAGTGAGTCCTAGAGCAGATCAAGCTGGAAACATCCCTGGAACCCAAGATGACCAAACTGAGGCTGTCATACTTCAGATACATTATGAGAAGGAAGGACCCATTGGAAAAAGACAATAATGCTGGGAAAGGTGGAGGGAAGTAGCAAGAGAGGAAGGCCACATGCTAGATGGATCGACTCTTTTAAGGAGGTCACAGGCATGGGGTTGCAGAAAAGTAGAGCAGTGGAGGGTCTTGGAGCTGTCTCATCCATAGGGTTGTTATGAGTTGAGATCGACTTAAGGGCAGTTAACAACAACAAAAATAGTCTGTTGGTGCAACCTAGAATTACATTGGCATTTTAAATGGATGGCAGCACTCAATGTCATGAGTTTTAAAACACACACAAACACTTTAGTGTAGCAATGCTTCAACATGAGATATTGGAGTGAGAAAGTCACTTGAAAACTCTTTTTGACATAGATCAACCTAATGTGAGGTCTCTGTGCTAATACTACACATACTGCTGGCTCCAGGTCTTGGTGTAAAGATTCTCTGGTGTCTGTGGTACACATGTTAAGGAAAATGCAACATGGGACATACAGTGATAGAAATAAAATATGTATGTGAAAGTCACAATGACTAAGCAAGAGCAATTATGAAGCTACACAGGTGCAAAAGCTAATGTAATTTAGAAGTCTTGAGAGCCAAGGACAGAGTTATAGAATGCTTATTGGAAACACCTGAGATTCATTAAGTGTACAAGGTAAAATGATGAAATACTTGGGTTGGTCTTAAGTATGGGTTGAACTATGTGAACCAATCAAAATAAATATACACACCCACTGGGTGGAAACTAACTAGTGGGTGGTGATTAACAATGGCTATAATAATTGCAATGTTTGCCAATGTATTTTTGTGGAGTAGTTTTGGAGATATTGTGGGTAGTTGAGGAGATTTGTAGAGATTGTGATTTGTTGGGCATATAGTACTTGTATATAGTAGAATAACGTAGATCTTTTATATAAGACTACTGAGTTGTCTGGTGTCTTGAGTGAAGATACAAGAGCCAGCAGAATCCTGGAAAAGTTTGGAGACATCTGGGGAAGAAGCGTGAGAAGGCTTGGAGAGTTTGTCAGGGTCTTCAGCCTATTCTCTGAAACTCTTCTGCTTTGGAGAAAAGCATTAACCACTGATCAAAGCTGGTCAGCTCTGCTGCATAACAAGGTGGTGAGTTAGAGCCAGTGGTGAAGAGCTACAATTCTCATCATCCATGACAACACATTCGAACCAGCATGGGCGTAAACATGGACATCTGTGAGGAACTGCTGCCATTTTTGCATGCTACCTTATGCAAATTATAATATGGTGGCTTAGCCCAAACTTCAAATAGGATATAATGATATTTAATTTGCATTGCACAGTTTAAAATCAAACCACATTCACAGTGGATTTGGATATGGAATTAATCCTATTTCTACTTCTGAATTAATACCATATCCAAGATGACATTGCAGTTTACCCAAGCATCATTTGGTCTGAAATGGATAGATAAATAATTAGATGGATGGATGGATAGATAGATAGATAGATAGATAGATAGATGCACAGGCATATCCAGACTGTCTGTGGTTTAAAACACACTGCTGAAATATTCCAGTTTGAGACTGCTTTAACTGCCCTATCTCAGTGCTAGGAAACCCTGGGAACTGTAGTTTATTGTGGCACCAGAGCTCTCTGACAGAAAAGGCAAAATATCTCACAAAACTACATTTCCCAGAATTCCCTGGCATTGAGCCAGGGCAGTTAACGTGGTCTCAAACTGGATTATTTCTGCAGTGTATTTTGGACCTATGAAATATCAGGCCTTCTCTTGAAATCATCACAGAAAGAGATTCCACAGTTTACTTTCAATTCCCCTGCATAAAGGTATAACCTTATTTTCCCTGTAACTATGTGCCGATGCAGACCGGCCTAAAGGGCTGGCCTGGAGATGGAGTTGGGGTGGGGCAACCATATGTTGGCTGCCCCAACTCCACCCCAACTCCACACTGACGCCACATGCCTGTCCGCATGGCGTGCAGTATCATGACGCCCTCTTGGCTCAGCGTGCAGACACGCTGCACCAAAAGGGTGAAAAAGAGCTGTGGAGGCAGCTCAAAGGTCGGCTTTTTGGAGCCCCCAAAAGGAGTGGCATTTGCCCATTCTTTGGGGGGGGGGTGCAAAAAGGAGGATTGGGGCCATGACATTTGATTGCTGCAGCTCCAATCTGCCTCTCCCAGAGGTGGTCCAGAGCCACCCCTATGAGCTGTGTGCATCAGCCCTATATCAATTATTTAAATCAGTTTAATCCTCTCCTTTTCCCCATATTATTACTGGCTAGTGTTTGATCACTTTCTGGAATCATTTTACATATTGAAATGTCCCTTCTCAAGGTCTCAACCAATTGGAGCAGCATCTGGGAGGAGGTCGTTGTTGATTGGCAGGTGGCTCTTTTTTCACTGACACTCAGCTAAAAACCACCCGGCGGGCTGCAGGCCAGATAAATGGCCTCGGCGGGCTGGGTCCAGCCCACGGCCCGTAGTTTCAGGACCCCTGGTCTAGATTAATGTGGCAAGAAACAGTAAGAATGATGATGATTGCAGGGGCCCCTTTTGCCTTGAACCTCAGCTGCTCAGATTCAGATAGAACCTCATTTTCAGGAGCTGTAGATTCCTGGCACTTTGCCTCCTCTCCATCTGAATCACTGAACTCTATAGGGTGAATTATGATTAATAGTTACATGAAAATGGTAGGAGAGGTTATCTGGAGTTTTGGGGTTCTTTGTCACCAATGTGCTGATGACACCAAACTCTATTATCTCTCATTTAAATCTGATTCCAAAGAAGCTGTCTCCATATTGAACCAGTGCTAGCTGTTAGTACTGGATGAGGGTGAGCAAATTGAAAATTAATCCGTACAAGACAGAGCTGCTCATTGTTAGTTATAAGGTAGGTCAGGAAACAAGGATTCAGCCTGTGCTGGAGAGGGTTGCACTCCCTCTGAATTCTCAGTTTTGCAGTTTGGGCATATTCCTGGACTTGGAACTGGGCCTGGATGCCCAGGTATTAGTGGTGACCATGTGTGCATCTGAGCAGTTAAAACTACGGTACTTCACAAGCTGTGCCTGTTCCTCGAGAAGACTAGGCCACAGGGACACATGCCCTGATTACATCCCATTTGGATTTCTGTAGTGTGTTCTTTGTGGATCTGCCTTTGGAAACTGTTTGGAAACTTCAGTTGGATCAAATACTGTAGAGAGTCCTGGGAATTGTAGTTTTTGGGGGCACCAGAGCTCTTTGACAGAGAAGGCTAAATGTCTCACAAAATTACAGTTCTCAGAATTCTCTAGCATTGGTCCAGGGAGTTAAAGTGGTCTCAAACTGGATTATTTCTGCAGTGTGTTTTGGACCTCAGTCTCAGTCACACCAAGGATTATGAGTGTCTGTAGAGGAATTTTGCTTAAACATTACATGAAACAAATGAACAGAGATGCTCAAGAACCATATAGGTCCTTTGCTTTCAAGGCCCAGATATTTTCCTGCACTCCCTGTCTGCCTTTTCTAACTTTAAAGGGGGATAATATATATGGGAGTTATAATAATGAAGAATAACAATTTTGTATTTCAAAATAACTATGAAAAATTTGGAAAGAAATTAAAAGGGATTTAGAAAAATTGGGAAAATTAAATATCTCCTTGATGGGGAGAGTTCCAGCAATAAAAGCAAATAATTGACCCCCATTTTAACAATGTACAATGGCAGAATAAAATTTCCATATTCATCTGGAAACAAACAAAGAAACATAGAATAAAATTTAAAACAGTGTGTGATGCTTTTATGGACTGGTCTGTGGCTTCCTATTATGAGATTGTAGTCAGAGACTTCTTGTTTTGTGTGATTGAAGGACTGGATATTACTCAGACATGAAAGGCTTTTGGAAATTGAAGGTCATGATTTAAAATTTGGGTGGCATGCTTAAGTTTGGTATAATAAAGTTAAGTCGCTTGCTGGATTTAAAAATCATTGTATTAGAAAGGTCCTTTTATGAGATTGGAATACATATAAGCAGAGGTCTTTTCCTAAGATAGTGTTAGTTGCTTCACCATAAGAAGCTTTTTTCAGGAAAGAATGAGTTAATAGCCAAAGTGTGTTATTTTATGATGATCTTTTATATTTGGGACAAGACAGTTGGGAACTCAAATCAAGGGAGATGCTGCTGAAAGAACTAGATTTAATTGCCTATAGGCTACTTAAAGAGAGATTTTGTCAAGATAAGAGAGATTCAAACAGAATGGCTGGGGAAAATGAGTTTTTCAGAACTACATAAAGATGATGATCATATAATCAGAAATGTTTAAAATATCATTTGAAATTAGAGATGGGAGATGAATCAGTTAAAAATTATATGATAAAGTGGGCTCCAAATTTGGGGCACAATGTCCAAATGGAGGTATGGTAAAAAAATGTGGCAAAAAGATATAAAATTTACTTTGTGTGGTAATTTAAAAGAAAATGTGTATAAGATGATGTACAAAAGGTATGCAATTCCAAATAGCTGCCAAAAATATCTAAAAATATTTCAAATCAATGCTGGGGTTGTCAAGATAAGGAGGGCACCTTTTTTCATATGTGGTGGTCATGTAAGAAAGTAAAAAGTTATTGATCCAAGATTTAAAAGGAACAGTTTGCAATGACATCAGAGATGTTTCTGTTGGGTATTATGGGTAAAGACCTGGATAGTAAATATCATTCCTTTCTTAGATATATGATAACAGTAGCAAGAATATTGTATGTTCACACATGGAAACAGACTAAAGCACCAAGGAGAGACACATGGTTGAATAAGGGTGATGAGTTAACCCAAATGGCCAAATTAATGTGGGTGTTAAAGGATAAACCAATTGAAGATTATTACTATTATTTTTAAAAGATTGAAAACAACTTATAGACATTGTTTTTCATTACAGTTTGGAGCAGGCAATGAGAGTCCTTTTCTATTTTAGCTCTATTTAGTGTTCAGAGTATTAGTTAGTCTGTGTTTATTGTTTCAGTTCAGTGTTTTAGCATGGTGTTTAATATGGTGGTTTAATTCTAGTTTAGTTTTAATATTAGTTTTACATATATTTGCATCTGCATATGTGCATATCTTTATCTTTTCTTATTTCTATTTTTCTTTTGTCAATATTTTATGTTGATTCTGAAGTAGGCTGTTTACATTAAAACTAATAAAATTATATATTAAAAAAAAAAACAACAAATTCTCCCCAGTCTCACATTAGCAACATTTCCTGAATAAACACACAAACCAACTTTTATAAACTTGCTTCTATAAACTCTTCACTTTTTATGTCACAGGTTTGTCCTCCTTGTATAAGAGTATAGTTATGTACCAATGGAAACCAGATTCAATTTATCTGATTACCAAAGTATGCAAAACCCTGTATCTCCAAAATATGAAATAATCATGCCATATACAAAATGATGGACTGGTTTTCAAGATGAATGGATATGGAGAATGGCAAAACAAATTTATGGCTGAGTTACTCTCAGACTCAAAGTTCCATACAAAAACTATGATGGCGTGCTGTCTATAATGAATAATGATTGCTACGAAAATAACATTTGTTGGTTTAGATTGCATTACTTCCTTTTGTAATACTAAGGTTTCATAAAATAACTATAAAGAAACAACCTCGCCACCAATTTTTAATTAAATGGGGTGCTTTTAGCATTATTTATTACTGTTATTACTGTAAACACTCTGAAATAGCAGGTTGCATAAATATAAAAGGCTAAATTCTATTTGTCACCATACATTTTATATTGGACTCAAATCAGATATGTTTGCTTCTAATTTCACACACAAAATAAGCACATGCTTCCTCAAGAAACATTCCAACCACTTCTCAATTATTAATTTGCATTTTGCCCCAAGGAACATCAGGTAATATGGGATCTGGTGGATCAATTCTCTCAATATCTAATTTAGTGTTTTACTATGAAAATAATTATAAGGCAAGACCCTGTTTCAAAGAGATGGAGAGTAATTTTAAATTCATTGAATCATATGCCTTTTGCATAACATTATCTTGTTAGAGAATTATGATCTGTGCAACCAAATGCACAAACAAATGCACATCTACATCTGCATGCATAAGCATTCATGTGCAATGTGTGTAAACACTGAAACTACCTGTATTCCACAGGATCACCACTTCTACAGGAGAACTTACACACGCAGAAAACACCAACAGGACTCTGGCAATACAGTTATATGAGATATTCCCATGTTTGGATTCTGTATGTTTAGTTCCGACTAGATCAATTCTACTTTGAGCAGGGGCTAATTATCCATTAATATGTGTCACGTCATATGACCTAGTATGTAAGTTAGCATGTTCTATACCTGTTGGACACCTAAGTGTGTCTGTCAGGAATCTTTCATATTGTTGAGGAACAAAGCAAAGCAACCTGCTCGTCTAATATGCAGACTGTGTGCAAATGGCTGATCCCATGGAGGTTCTAGGCTTTAAATCTCTTTGTCCTCCACATGTCTCCCCAAAGGAAAACTAGTCACTTGCTTCGGTGCTATGAATAAGGCTTTAAAAAGTAAATTGAGAGGGCATCCTGTGCCTATCTACTCAGCAGCAAGTTTGACAGAGTTCAATGAGCTTACTCTTAAGTATGGGTATACATGATTCTATATTTTTAATGGAGAAATGGCCATTCCTGGCTCATATTTCTAACTGCAGTGAGTTAAACATGAAGGATTTGGTGCTGCACTGGCTCTCTGCAGGATCCTGGAAGCTTGCACCCACCCCACTTCATACTCCTTTGGATTTTTTTTTTTTAAAAAACTTTATACCCAAAATGCCAATTGACTAAAAATGCCTATTTTAATGCTTTAGGACAGGGGTAGGCAACCTTTCCCCTTTAAGGGCCGAGGGACTTCAGCTCCCAGAAGCCTCAGCCATGTTGGCCAATAGTCCCATGTTGGCCAATAGCTCCTGGGAACCTGGGAGCTGATGTCCCTCGGCCCTTAAAGGGGAAAGGTTGCCTACCCCTGCTTTAGGACTTTTCCAGGCTATTGTAGGCCCAGACAAAGCCTTTATTTAACTAGATTGCAAACTGGAAGCAGTCTAGGGGCTCATTTCCACTTGTATTTAAACCAATTTGCAATTCGCATTAACACCGGGTTGCAGATTCGATTTAGGCTGATGTGTACCTCCTACTATGGAAGCAAATTATTTTCTTCTTCCATGTCATTTTCACTAGTTGGAATGAGCCACAAGTTGTCTTTGTGCCCCACCTTTATGTGTGGGATGCGCAAAGCCTGGCACACTCTCCCGAGTCCTGAGTGACTTCTGGGTGAGGAAAGGGACACCTGGTGGTCCCTTCTGGCCCCTTTATTGAGACCTCCACCACCCCAACTGCTCTCCCAGATCCAGGGACTGGAGAGACCCCTGGAGGAGTGGGTGAGGCTGATCAGCTGAGCAGCCCTGACTTCTCAGAGGTGCCCACTGGGCTTGGAGAGGTCCCATGCCCGGCTTGCTCCCTCCTGGCTATCTATGTCCTCAATAACAACTGCACCCCCAAAGCTGATCCGGGAGCCCCAAAAGCAGGGACCTGCTCTGCCTGATGAGGGCTTGTGAGGCTGAGAGAGTCCAGCTGACCACCCTCAACTTCAGGGAGCTGCACTTTGGTGACACTGCTGTCCTGGACACCTTCTATGATGCCAGACATCGGGAAGGTGGTGTTTTTTGGTTTCTTGGCTTCAAGTGGTGTGGTTTAGAAGGGTTGGGCTTTGGAGACCAGGGTTAGAGTCCTTTCACTCTCTCAACCTCAACCTTCTGCCTTTAGTCCCTCCCTTCCAGTGTGATGTGTATCAGATCTGTCATTCACACCTGTTGAACATGCTTCCAAACTGATTATTTTCAAAAGAACCACTAAAAGATCCGTCTTCTAAAATAGTATTGTCTTTTTTTTAACATTTGCCTTGCTTCAGTGTGACTCAGACTGAACACAGTCAGGTCTGAAACAGTTTTCAGTGTGAATGAGGCACATGTAAATCGATCAGCAAATTGTTTCATATCATAGTGCAGGGGTAGGCAACCTTTCCCCTTTAAGGGCTGAGGGACTTCAGCTCCCAGAATTCCAGGAGCTATTGGCCAACATGGGACTATTGGCCAACATGGCTGAGGCTTCTGGGAGCTAAAGTCCCTCGGCCCTTAAAGGGGAAAGGTTGCCTACCCTGTCATAGTGGGAACGATCCCTAACAAAGCTTTTACTAAGCCTAAAACAGCCCCATAGACGTACCGTTAACAACTTTTTAGAAGAAAATGACCAAAATTGGGATTGGATGGAGGACATGTTGGGCCCTCAGATCTACCCCAGCTGGGATGAGGTCTGCAAGTCCGTACACAGACTGTTCACAGGGTGTTCACCTCTGATGTACGACAACAGTCAAGCCTTTGAGCCATTCATTTCCCCGCTAGTTATATCAAGGTAAAGTCCATTGTCTGTTTACCTAAATTAAGAATTTTGAATCAATCAGAAACCCAAACAGCATGCAGTAATGGGGGGGGGGGGGAGAGAGAGAGGAGGAATGCATCCAAGGCCAATCAGGGCACAGCCAAAAATTCCTACTCAGCTCCAAATGGCTACTAACCAGGCCCATGTCTCTAAAGGGAAGGAGGACACACGTTTTTCAATGGGTGTAGAGGCTGAAGACCATGCTGAGTTGGCTGAAACAGTCCTGCCCAGCAACACAGTGTGCAAGTGTGCCACCAGGGGCATCACGAGGGGGTGCAAGGAGTATAGACTGCACCGGTGACACTCCAGAAGGCGGTGTACATCTGGTGGAATTAGCACAGCTGCTAGGTGAGCAAAAAAAGGGTGTCACCTCTCTTTTTCACTCTCCCACCAGCTGTTCACGACCCTGGACAGACCATCCAGAGGCCTCAGCAGCACCCCTTAGCAGTGGCCGTCTCTTTAGGGTCTGGTGTGGATGTTTGCCTGAGCACGCCAGACCTTAAATGGGCCCTCTGAAGTCCTCCCTCCAGCATTCCCCCCCAGCAGCAGTCTTCACACCAGCAGTGGGCAGTGGCTGGGGGATCAAGGGAACCCATCAATGGCAGTCAAGGGGGTAGATGAGCAAAGCAGTGGGAGGAAAAGGCAGGCCACCTCCCTCTGCAGCAGGTGATACCCACCACAGTAATATTATTGCATGCTGCTGACATTGCTGTTACTGCTTATGGTCAAGGAGAGCAAAACCACTCCCATTCAAAGAACAGAGCAGTGTACTTTTCAGACCCCACTTCTTTTGAAGAAAGTAAATCTGAAGAACCGAAGCATGTCATGAAGCATAGGATGACAAGATTTGCCCATCACATGGGTCAGAATCATGAATCCTTACAGATGTTGTTAATAACAGATCCAACAGCCCTAGTCAGTAGAGGCAGTGGTGGTATGGAATGTTGGAAATTGCAGTCTACAACATCAGAAGACTCACATGACTCCCATCACTGGATTATGGACTTAATGATTTTTTTTTAAATGGATTTAGTATTTTATAAAATCAATATGATGTTTGGAATCGTGTTCACGACAAGTTTAAGTTTATTGTGCATTCACTACCTCCTTGTGGAATGATCTTCACACACACAACTGACCTGTCAATGCCAGTCTACATCCATGCAGCCAGTTAGGGGCCGAGGAGAGCAGGAGGGATGTCTAGGAAGCATCCAGTTGCATTTTTTTAAGACAGAATCAAAGAAACAACTACATCCTCCTGTAGATAAGAGAGGGTAAGGAGCCTGGTGGCACAGTGGTTAAAGGCAGTTACTGCAGCCATGACAGTAAGTTCAAACCTAGGACTCCAAGGTTGACTCAACCTTCCATCCTTTTGTAGGTCAGTAATATGAGTAATCAGCTTGTTGGGGGCAATTGGCTTACAGATTGTAAACCACTTAGAGAGGGCTGAGTTCAATATTAAGCAATACAGAAATGTAAATGCTATTGCTAAATGCTATTCCTGTGCTTCCACATAAAGAAACACAGTTGGGCACTATGTGGTAGCTCCCATACCACCAATAACTGACACTAATGTGCACCAGCATCAACAGGTCAGTGATGTCCAAGGGAGTGAAGAAGGCAGAAATGAAGCAAGGGTACACTTGGTTGACTGTGTCTCAAACATTACTCATTTGGCTGTGATGCTGGGGTTTTTTAGTTGAATATATGATGCAATATTATAGATTGTTGGTATGATGGAATTTTTGGTTTGCTTGAAGCCCTTCTGATCCTTTAAATTTTCAAATAAACATGGCATCCTTGGTGTGTGTGTGTGTAAGAGGCTACATCATAGTATGTATTTAGGTTAGAAAACTGATAAGGTGGCACAATCATTACTCTGTTCATACGGTGAAATAATTAGGCCTTCCACTCATAACTTTTCACTGATGAAGTGAGGTATTTATCATCCAAAGGATACTTAACTCTAATAAATAATATTCTGGAGAAGGTCTGCCAATATTTTATTGAGTCATTTTTTGATAGAATGAATGTGTTTTCTCATTAACAGGCTATTGTGCATCATAACAGTTCTCTTACCTAACAGTGTGGTCGATGGAACAGTGTCTGATGATACTTTGAGATGAAATTCCATTTGCGCACAGAACACGGATCAATGGAACCCAACAGAAGGTCAACAGGAGAAAATAAAAGTGGAAAATAAAAATAAAAACACAAGGTTAGATGTTTCCAATGTCTCAACAAGTTCTTCACTGCCATATTCATGTATCTACACAGGGAAAGGCACAAAAGCAAACAAAATCAAGAATAAGTGTCACAGAGGTACCTGAGTAGTAGGAATTCAACAGAGATTTGCTCTGAAGGTTTTTGCTTTGGACAGAAAATGAACAAGGAGAGGATGGTGTTAGGTAGGAAAGACAAGGAAGAAACTTTAGAAATTCATATTTAGAGAGGTAACAGAACAGGAAGAGAAATTCCACAGAGAAGAGGATAGTACTGAATGATTGGATTTAGCAGTTAAAGTGACACACTCTCTCTCTCTCTCTCAAAAAAAAAGATTTTCCTTTTTTAAAAAAATAAATATAATGCTTTCCAACAACTCAGCATTGTTCTGAATACAGAGAAAAATACATACATACAGAGAAAAAAAATCAACACAAACTGGCTGCTTCTGCCAACCTTCTCCAACTAAGGCAATGCTACTTTCTATATCTCCACCCTCTCAACCACAATACAAACATTTACAAGAAGGTAAAAGAATAAAATACTATGGCTTAAATTGCATTGAACAAATGTATCCTACATTTCCTTAGAAACGAATTAAAGGGTTCTCAACTGAACATATTTTGAGTTAAAAGAATTTAGTATGTTAAAATGTACATCAAAAATACAAGCTGTAAACAGATAAAATTGAAGACTCCTCAAGAAGATACATCATTTGGTCATGGTGCGGAGGGGGTCTTAATGAAGTGAAAATATGTGAAAACTTGGAGTCAATATTTTTGGATATTGAAATTGCAAAGCAGTCCAAGGTTAGAACAATTTTTCCATCACTGTCTGTCAAGCCAATTCCTTTTTCTACCATGGGTCTTTTTTTACAACCCATTTTAGCATCAAAGTTCAAGCCTTTCTTGCACCAGTCTTGTCTCATCCTAGTTGTCTCAGTTGCCACCTGACATCTCCTTTCTAAATGACTCATACTCTGCTCCTGACTGCTTTCCCCTTTCTTTCCTGCTACTGTCAAAAATTTGGTGCCTTATAGTTCACTTGTAGAATATACGTTATTGTTGGAGGGTGAAAGGTGACAATGTGACTGCAAATATCATTGAATAATTGCTTAGTTCCAAGGGAAGGGTAACAGGGCACATGACAGATGAGAACAACTGTTTGGAGATCAAAGGCAAAGTTTTCCCCAAAATGATTTAACTCTGTGCTCTGAGGTCTATAAAAAAGAGTTTGTAACATAACTGGCATCTACAGGTTCCCTGTACAGAGAAAATGAGGGTCTCTTTCTAAATAAAACTATTCTAGACAATACTATAGGTGTGGGTATACTTTATACCCCCAATACTATAGGGAGAAACTTGTTGTTCTTGGATGGAACCCCCTATCATCATCAGCCAACATGGCCAGTGGTAAGAGATTGTACATGTTGTAGGCCAAGGGTAGGCAACCTTTCCCCTTTAAGAGCCGAGGGACTTCAGCTCCCAGAATCCCAGGAGCTATTGGCCAACATGGGACTATTGGCCAACATGGCTGAGGCTTCTGGGAGCTGAAGTCCCTCGGCCCTTAAAGGGGAAAGGTTGCCTACCCCTGTTGTAGGCTAAGAATATCTGGATACCCACAGATTTCTCATCTTTGCTTTAAAAGAACCTTTTATTGATTTTCAAGATTTTATAGAACTGATATCTAAAGAATGCTACAGTTGGATTGAAATAATAATCTACAATTATTGGATAGGGAGTGGGTAATCTAGCAATAAAAAACCATATAGGGGTCTGCTCTGGCCAGAAGTGGGTCCAGACCCTGCTGACCCCATGGACCAATCTGAACATGGGTCATATTTGCTGGGGCCAACTGCTGCTTCCAGGAGCCAGATTATTCCAGCTCTTTTTTGCTCCAGTCCACCACTTTAGAGGTGTGTGTCATGTAATCCACATGCCTCAAAAGCAACCGGAAGCTGATTCTTTTTACCCATGTGTTTCACCCCCTACTCATGGAATTATATACATTCTCAATAAACTGGCAAGCTCCTTAATATTGTTAGTTCACTGTAGATGGTATTACAGAGCAATTACAAAATTAATAGGCTTGATTGCAGTAGCACATGACGTCACCCTTCAATCCCCTCAGATCTTCTTACATCAGGGGTAGCAACCTTTTTGAGCTGGGGGCCGGGTTGCTGTCCCTCAGACAATTTGGGGCCGAAGCACCAAAAATAAATAAATAAATGAAAATATTTTTTAAAAAAATAAAAAAAATATACATGCACACTCTCTCAGCCCCAGAAAAGCCATGGCAAAACCCCTGTGGAGATTTTGCCAAGAAAACCCCAAGAACAAGTAATAACAACAATAATCAATATCATCATGGCAGGGGGCGGCGGTGGCGCCGGCGGCGGAGGCAGCAGGACTTGCCTGGGGCCGGTCCAAAGGCCTCGGGGGGGGGGGCATCCGGCCCCCGGGCCTTAGGTTGCCTACCCCTGTCTTACATCCTAGTAGCACACATAAGCATCCCAGAAAGGCCAGGACTAGCAACAGACACATGCAGGATTTACCTCAAAGGTTGCATTCACACTGCAGAAATAATCCAGTTTGACCTCACTTTAACTACTCTGGCTAATTGCTGTGGAATTCTGGAAATTGTAGTTGGTTGTGACACCAGAGTCTGGTGCCACAACCAACTACAATTTCTAGAATTCCATAGCATTGAGCTAGAGCAATTAAAGTGAGGTCAAACTGGATTATTTCTGCAGTGCAGGTGAGGCAAAAGTTTCCTGTACACAGGAGACAATTCCTGTTGATCACACAATTGCTAACCAGTGATTGCCACAATCAACACTCCCCTGCCCTTCCTGAAGCAGCTTACGAGGCAGCTTTATGGTACCAGCTTCAACCCGGAAGTCATAGTACTTTATCTCACCACGTTTCCTTCTGTGCTATATGTGGGATGTAGACTTAAATAGGCGCACATCTGTGCCCAGACATTAGGCATCCTGTTCCTGATCTGGGCTTCTCCTGTACCTTTTAAAGAATGGGAGAAATCCAGTTCATTAAAAGGTATGGAAGAAGCCTAGATCAGGGATAGAATGCTTACTGTCCAGGCACGGGTGTGTACGACAAAATCTGCCTATTTAAGTTTAAATCCCAGCATCCAGCATGGGAGGAAAGGTGGTGCAAAAAAGTCATTATATGTGTCAAATCTAACCAAAACATCAGTTTGTTGTATTAGTGTGTGCACATGTGCATATATATGGGCTTAAATTGTGATTGTGTTTGCAATATTCAATTATTCTGGGTTCCATAGAACTCAGAAAGAGGTACACCTGCTCTGATCTTCTCTTCAGTCCTGCTTCAAGTTCCCAGAATAAAATTAGGACTCTTGTGCTACAGAGCAAGCTTTTATTCAATTACTGAATGCTAACAAATGGATTCCTCCCACAGCCAGGCCTATTTTTTTTCTCCTATCAGGGTGCAAAATGCAGCTTAATAAATTTGGCCTTTTGCTTAACTGGCTAATTTTCTTTATTTTTACTGGCACTGTTTTTTGGTTGTTGTTTGCTTTTTTGGTTTGTTACTTCTTTTACTTCTCATTGTATGCCATCCTGTGTGTCGGATGAAGCTGAAAAATGAATTAACTTTCCACTCAAACATAAAGGGCACTCAGTGTACTCAGCAGTAGTAAAACATTTTTGGTGGTACTGTAGCCTGCATCAATTAGCCTGTACTTTGGAAATTGTGTGCTTGAATGCTTCCCCACAAGGAAAAAATTGCAAATATAAACAATCAATTCAGGGAAAAGGATGGTGCCCCCTCTTGTGTTTCAGACTAATTTTTTACACACAGAGATAATTATTTTGTTCTGCAGAAAGCATCAAAACATGAAAAATCCCATCATGAATGTTTATAACTTCAAAATATTTCTGAAAATAAACCAAAATCATAATTTATGGAAAAAGTTATAAATTTGTTAATGTTAGAAGCAGGCTTATATATAGACCAACCAATATTCAAATATTCAATGCTGATTGATCACAGGTCTCAGAATATGAGCCTTTATAGACTGCCAGAAAGAATGCAGCTTGAGGCCACTTTAACTGTCCTGGCTCATTGCTAAGGAATCATGGGAACTGTAGTTTATTGTGGCACCAGAGCTCTCTGACAGAGAAGGCTCAATGTCCCAGGAAAAAAAAGTACAATTCCCATGATTCCCTAGCACTTAACCAGGATAGTTAAAATGGTCTCAAGCTGCCTTATTTCTGGCAGTCTGTAAAGGCCCTATGTGGTTTATAATTATTTAACATTTGTTTACCTCCTTGTGATGGTAAATGAATTAAAGTAAAAAGCACAGTACAGGGGAAAATGATCTGAAGTAGAACTAGAACTTGAAGTTGAATCCAGACAAAACGGAGGTACTAACAGTTACAGGCCCAAAACCAGATCTGGGAATACAGCTTCCAGTCCTGGATGGAGTCACACTCTCCTCCAAGGACTGTGTTCTTAGTCTGGGGGGGTACTCCTTGACTTGTCGCTTCACATGACTAGTCAGGTAAACGCAACGGTCAGGAGCGCCTGTTATCAGCTTCGGCTGATACGCCAGCTGCGCCGTTATCTGGATGTGAGGGATCTGGAAGCTGTGGTACACACCCTGGTAACCTCTCATCTAGATTACTGCAATGCACTCTACATGAGGCTACCCTTGTGCCTAACCCAGAAACTACAACTGGTACAAAATATGGCAGCCAGATTAATTACGGGAACATCAAGGAGGGAGCACATAACACCGGTGCTCAAATCCCTCCACTGGCTGCCGATTAGTTTCCGGGCACAGTACAAGGTGTTGGTTTTGACCTTTAAAGCCCTACATGGCTTGGGTCCATCTTATCTCAGGGACCGCCTCTCCCCGTATGATCCCCCCTGCGCCCTGAGGTCCTCTGGCAGGAATCTATTACAGCCAATAAAAACTAGGCTGTCTCAGACCTCCCAGAGGACCTTCTCTGCTACCGCTCCCAGACTCTGGAATGGCCTGCCGGATGAGATCCGTCTCACTACTACTCTTGCTGCTTTCAAAAAAGCAGTAAAGACGGATCTCTTCCAACAGGTCTTCCCAGAATAACAGCTGCCATAGGGAGATGAGTCTTTATCTTTACCTTGTTGGCACAACTGATCCTTTGCTGTTAGCTTATTGTTTTAATTGTATTGTTATGTTTAATTTTTCTTGGTTTAATTCTGTTTTAAGGGGTGGGAGGGTGGATTATGGGAGGAGGGAATGTTTTTAACTTGGTTTGTTTTAAATGTTGTAACCCGCCTCGATTGCTGTGCAGAGGGGCGGGCTATAAATAAAATTTATTATTATTATTATTATTATTATTATTAGTCCTTCGATAATATAATATACAAATAAATAAAGCAGATAGAATTCCATACTCCTAAAAGGAATTGCAGAAGTAATTTCTTGGAAGTTTATCGCATGCCCAAATAATCCGGCTTACCTTTGTCAGCTTCAATCTTCTTCTGGGATACCTCCGGATGTTATCATACATAAATCACTGCCGATTTAGCTGCAATGCCACCAGCCAGGTCAGACTCGGGGCAAAGCTGTGCTCAGCCGGCACTATTTAGAAGTCGGAAGATTTTGAGTTCTAAAATTTGGTGGCTGAACATGGCTTTGACCCAAGTCTGACCCAGGCTGTATTTGACCAGTGGCATTGTGGCTAAATCAATGGTGATTTATGTGTGATAACATCCGGGGGTATCCCAGAAGAAGACTGAAGCTGGTAAAGGTAAGCCGGCTTATTTAGTGAAGCGATAAGCTTGTTGACCATACACTGAGAGATGTATGAAAGCTTATCTGAATTGCTAGATGAGGTGAACAATACTTCTGTAAAATATTCATATAAAGTTGTATCAAGTGAGAGAAATTACTGGATGTTTCACTTCCACTAACCTCCTACAAGCAATTTACAAAATATATTTTTCATTGGGAAAATAAAGAAAATACTTCTGTGCCAGCAGGAACTACTGCTAAGGTGTCAGGTTTTACTGAGGAAAATGTACATACTATGTAAGTTACAGTGGGCAGTATTTTATCCACCCAATACAAACACAGCATGAGTTTCGTCTGCAGCCAGATAAGTACTATTTAGCACATAGATGTGCCATCTATTTTGGACTGACTTTTCATACAATTGCATGTGTGGATTTAAAATATTGGACCTTGAGAAATCTGCATCAAGAGTGCAAGCTGCTTAGAAAAATACTGCAACAAGGACCTTTGGGCTTAGTCTGATACAAAGGTGGGGTAATGTGGCTACATACTTCTCTCAAAAGTATGTTTGAGGCCTATCAAAAGCCTACCAGCTCTCTTACACAGACACTTTTTTTATTCCTCCCCAATATTTTCTTGCTCACCTTTCTCTTATATCCCCAGGGAAGCCCAAAAGCATGGCAAAATTATCCCTTACGCCCCTTGTGTGGATTGGTGAAGTTAAATTTACTAAAAAGAAATACATTTTAAAAAAAAAATTAAGAGTGGTGCAAGTCAGTGGTGTGTACCCTGGTTGGCACCCTTCCCAATATAGTGGCAACTGTTCTTCCCACCTAAGTTTTACAGAAAATCTAAACTCAGGAGCACAGCACTGCATCATCCAATAGATGAAAAGAAGAGAATAGTTTTGCTTTGTGACTTTCTATTCTATTTTTTATGTCTAGTTTATTACTTTAATCACCCTTGTATTTTAAAAAAATGGAGGAAGGAGGTAGGAAGGAAAAAAGAAATCTGGCAGCACCTTGAAGATTCATTCTATTTATTTATTTATTTATTTATTACATGAACTTTTGGGGATATAAACTGAGTTCTTCAGATGTATTGCCAAGCAGTATTAAGGCTGGAAGTATAAAGCATATTTATACAATTGTGGATATTGAATAGGATCTGGAAAGATGTAAATCATAACCCTTGCAAATCATAACTGTACATGAGGATTGCATAAGATGATACAGGTCTTTCAGATCTTCACAGTTGTCAGTGTTGATGTGCAAAAGCAATAACTTGCTTACCGAAAGTCAGTTTTCCTGGGTTCAGAACTCTCTGAGAAGATTTGTTATTTATATGTGCAGTAGCAAGAACTCTTGTATTAGTATATGTAGTGTGCCATGAAGCATTTCTTTGTTCATACTTCTGCTAATGGAACGGAATTTATGAATATAATTTAATTCAGCTATTGCTCTTTTGAAGTCTTCTTTTGTAAATTCAAGGACTGCAATCTGTAAGCCTTGCAGAAAGGACATTTTTGAAAAGCACAAGCAGGCCTGAATAAAGATGATGCCAGCTTTTGGAAGCTCCAAACAACATCTCTTCTATGAACCCCCTTTGCTAGCCAGACCTTTGCTTTTAAAAAATAACTGGTAGCAGCAAAAACCAAGCTCTGCTTCTCCTGCCCTGTCTACTGGCTGGCTAGGATGCTGCCTACTACTCCATACTGTGTAGACCAGGGGTAGGCAACCTTTCCCCTTTAAGGGCCGAGGGACTTCAACTCCCAGAAGCCTCAGCCATGTTGGCCAGTAGTCCTATGTTGGCCAATAGCTCCTGGGATTCTGGGAGCTGAAGTCCCTTGGCCCTTAAAGGGGAAAGGTTGCCTACCCCTGGTGTAGACAAAGGCGGAGCTGGCTATAACTGTAGCTAAGCAGTCTTTAAATTAGGGATGGAATGAATATTTGTTAATTATTTATTATCAGGTTGAAAATGGCTTTCTGAAAGTCAGGAAGATGAATAGGCCAGTACAATTTTCTCCTGGTATTCAAATGTCACAAAATATCATGGGGAAAATTATGTGGGAAAGATGATGTGGTTTTGCATCTCCTCCCTATTTCTATGCAGAAAATTGGTTTCATGTAATGCTTAGCATTACTGGATTACTCCAAAAACTAAAACCATGGTTGGCACAAACAGCCTACCTCATTACCTCAGTGTCTGGGACTTCCATGAAATAAATTTCCTCTCTTTTTATAAGCTATATCTAATTGTTTGTACAGGCCATTACCTTTCTTTGCTCCTTTAAGCAACAGCAAAACCTTGTACAACTACAATTCCAAACTGGTAAGGCCAAAAGACAAAGTATGTCAGTATCATGTGGTCCTTAAAACATGGAATTCCAATATGCATGAGTTTGCTACTCTTTTTCAAAGATGGCTAATCTTTTCCAAAAACTGACAAGGACTTATTCCATAGGGATCTAATAATCAAGGCTTGCATACAGCCTTTCTTTTGTTCCATAAACATCTACACAGTGAATATGCTTTACATATGTTTAAGGATAAAAGCCCAGTGGATTTTCCTGAAGGATACAATATAGGATCTGGAGTAACATTTCCATTATGGCAGAATTTGGGTACTCAACCTGAATTAAAAAAACTGGTGAATTTTATTGGTAACTTTATTAATTCTCCTAGGGAATATATTAATGCACTCATGTCAGTTACAGATCATCATTGCCCTGATTTATTTCTATCTAGGCTCCCTGTAGGCAAGGCTGACTTTGCAACTGTACATGACAGCATATCTTTGAATATGACTTCTCATGCCAATTTTCCTATATTCTTACACGGTATCTTCCCAAAGACTTCCCTAGGCAATGCTTTCCGTTTCCAATTACATTTTCCACATCCTTCATTTTCAAAGCAAAGCTGAATTAATGACCTATGATAAAATCGTAACCTTGATCTCCTCTTAGTATTCTGCCAAATATCAGACTCATATCCATAATCCAGACTTCTCATTTGGATGAGTCCTGCTTGTTCTGTTGTGTCTATGACCACTGTGTGACAGTACAGTGGGATGGTATTAATGCAGGAGTGCACCTGTGAATTTGTAGAGGAGCTCTGCCAGTGCTGACCCTCTGAAGGGAAAGGGTGTATCATTAGTAGATGTACCATGTAACTTGCAGCAGCTGCAGGAGGTGTAGCAGTAAAATCAAGATTATATTTGCTGCCTCTGCAATGGCAGATCCACTGCCTGCCCCTGCTTACAAGGGTGTAGCACTGGGAAAATTATGGATACTCACATCCTTTTTTCTCCATCATTGTATGTTCTGTATCCATTATCTACTCCCTGTCCTATTGCAATTTCCATGATTCTCATGTCAACTGAGTGGTAAAACCAAATCAATCAGTAACATGAAACTACTTTTCGGATAGCTCCCAACTGCTTGCACCTAACCATGTGAAACATTACAGCTTTTCTGCTTAAACTATATAACATTTCTACACACATCCTCATTCCCAAAAACAATGGGAGAGTAAAAGGAAGCAAATAATCCTATCTCCAAATGAGAACACTAATCTTTTATTCAAAACATTTCACCCATCTTTCTGAAACTGTGCAGGTTTCTTAATGGGGAATCTATTCAGTATATTACTTTCATTTTTTTAAGCATTCATTTAAAAAAGCTAAGTGGATAAGCACATAATTTGGGGAAAACAATGAGATTATAAAAGTAAGACAAGCAATCTATGGCCCTAGGCTCACCCATAGCCCATGGTTTGATATCACATGGTCCTTAAGGTACAGAATGAGTTTTCCTCATCCAGAATTCAAAATTGTCCACACTGGTGGCTCAGACAGTGACACCTTTGCTTTCTGATGGTTCAATGTACATAAACTTTGTTTCATGCACAACATTATTAAACATATTTTCTATTAAATCACCTTCAGGGTATGTGTATAAGGTGTACATGAAACAAATGAATTTCATGTTGGCTTGGGTCCTATCTCCAAGATATCTCATTATGTATACACAAATATTCCAAAAGCTGAAAAACTCCAAAATCCAAAACATTTCTGGTCCCAAGTATTTCAGATAAGGGAGACTCAACCTGTCATTTTGAAAGTCCTCTGCAGGTAATCAGTTAGGGTTTCTATGACAGTAACAGGTCCTTTCCCCCACAGCAGAGATGCAAAGAAAGAAGGCTAGACAGGTGCCAGAGACTGAAAGACAGGTGGGATGCCTGCTACTGCACCTATATTGAGGTTAACAAACGGCGGTGCTCCGGGGGCTGCCTAACATCTTGCAGCCCTCGGGAAAATCACTGAAAGAACATTGTGCAGCTAGGGGAAGATTTTCTTTTCTTTTCTTTGGCTATTACATGATTTTATTAATATTGTATATTTTATGTAATTGTTGTAATTGTTTGCTATTTGTTTTTTGGGGGTGGGGGGGTAGGAGGGATGGGATTTGTATTGTATTTATTTGTTTGATGTTTCGAATAGCATTGAGCCATGGCAGTTAAAGCTGTGTCAAACTGGATTATTTCTGCAGTGTGGATGGACTCTTTCTGAAGTTTTCATTAATTCTGCCAGAAGTAAAACCAAGGGGGATGGCTGGCAGTTTGCTTTTATTGTTTGATTGTTTTCACTTGGTAGCACAAAGCCCTCTGTACCCATTTATCCAAAATTTAGCAAGAATGGTATCTTCATAACTGGTTACAATGCCTGTAGATGTCATTTATTTCCTGCAAACTGAAAAGCAGTTAAAGCCATTTGTTTATTTCAAATGACACTCAACGAGAGGCAGAAAGATTTGTCCCCCAAGATAAACTAAAAGACAGACTTAAAATTTACTAAAACAGACTCTTAAATTTTATGCAGCTTTTTCCAAAAACCTTTATAGACATAAATCTAATTTCCTTTTCCTGACTAACCTCTTTCCACCTATATTGTAAGTAGAGCTTTTGTATTCATTTAAGCCTCACATAGAAACCTCTAGCTGCACTAGTTAACAACAACAGGCTTGTTCACATTAGATTGAACATGTGTTCACACTCCAGGTACACTCATTTGGATATCTGTAAGAATCTATGTATCTGTGTTCATTGCTGATTTGTATCTGGTTACAATAATCCTCCTAAATCCAAAACACTTATCTTTGAACTTGTCCTTTGTGTCCTCCAGCAGTGTTTCAGCTATATTAACAAGAACAGCTACATCACTTTGTCACCATGTATTTTGTATGAAAGAAGAATTCAAGTGATGTGAGTACAGAATTATAGTGTTTACTCCTTTTATTGTGATACAGATGTTCCCAAAAGAAGGCCTGCCCTCTCCCCTTCCCTTAGGTTATTCCTGTAGTCAAAGAAATCATTGCACAGAAATAAAGATTTTGTTACATACCCTGACTGGTTATGACCATCACTTTTACGACATAATACCTAATGCTGCTTGTCTTTCTTATACAGTATTGTACTAGTTTAGAGACAGCTCAGGTGAATGCATCAGGAAGTGGAAGCAGAATCTCTGTACTTGCCATGGGCAGATGATGAGGTCACAGGGTTCCTCTGTTATTTGGTAGCACTCCTTGTTTTATAGCTTTGCACTCTATAATTCATATTCCAGCAGGAGGATGATAAATCAGAGGTAGGCAAGGCAAGGCATTTGGGAAGCATGCAGCCACCTTATTGATTTCTGCAGCTACTCACAAGGGTATCTTGCCACCACCAATGATGTTGCCATGGCAGAGCACAAAGAAATGACATTTTTACATTAAGAGAGCTATTTATTTTAACTGTTTGATTTTAAACAACACAGACCTTGCTTACAAATAAATTAGCAAAAGGCTTCTGTAATTGCTAATTAAATTGTTGAAAAACAGTGAAACAAATGTGTCCTTTTTTTGGGGGGGGGGGGAGGGAATAGCATAATCAGACTTCCTGAACTTATCCATAACTTTTATACTGTGATATCATTCCACTACCATGGCTACATTCTTTGCAATCCTGGGGTTTGTAGTTTGGTGAGGCACTCAAACTCTCTAATGAAGCATTGTGTGTACCTTTCCATTAACTGCAGATCCCAAGGGTATTAAGGATTTTAAGGACACCCCACAGAAAACACACTTCAAATCCCAGGATTCCATGGGATGGAAGCATGGCAGTTAAGGTGGACTCATAGTGCTACAACTGTGCGATGTCAAAGGGCCCTTACTGATATAGTGAGATATGTGTGACTTTAGAGAATGAAATTATAGAAAATTAAAACATAGTAATGTCAGCAACATAGGCAATTACAACCAAAATAACATTCTATTTTCTGTGCTTTTCATTCATCTTGGGAAAGGTTCTAAACTGTGGGCACAGTGTTATTACTGTTGCTGTTTTTCCCCCTTTAACATTTAAATTCAAATTAAAGACCAAAGATGAGTTCTATCTCTGGGAGAAAGCAGGATATAATTTAATCTAACCATTCATTCTTAAATTTGGCTTCTATCGGATCCATATCTTCTGTGTTCCAAAATACCTGAATATGGAGGCACCCATTGTATACAAATGAAACTTACTGAAGCCATTAACATCTTGGCAGCTTGAAGTGAAAGCATCTTCATTGAGTTTTGCAGAAGTCTTGTCAGAAGCAGCTACAGGCCCCATTTCTCTCTGAGTGCTGCTCTGGGTTTCCTTTTGCTTCTTTGCTAGTTTCCTTCAGATTGTGTTGGAAAAGGAAGAAATACTTATTAGTTTATTATTTTTTTTCACTGACCAAATTAAAAAAAATCAAAAGGAAACAAACAAACAAACAAAAAAAGAAACAAAATCCTCCTAGCTTGTAGCAACATGCAGTTTCTTACAAATGTGGGCAAGCATCACATTGCATCTCCATTGTAAAAGACAGCAATGGGAAGTGCATATGGAAATCAGCAATGGAGTAAGATGGAAGTTCAGAGCAAACAAAAGTTTAGTCAAGAAAAAGAAAACAAAGCAAGCAATAATGGGTAAATGCTAACAGGGTGCATCTGCACTGCAGAAATAATGCAGTTTGGCACCACTCCATGGCTCACTGCTATGAAATTCTGGGGCTTGTAGTTTGTGTGTTACCAGAGCTCTCTGACAGCGAAGGCTAAATGCCTCACAAAACTCCAAATCACAGAATTCCATAGCACTGAGCCATGGCATGCAAGAAGTGTCAGACTCCATTATTTCTGCAGTGCCGATGGAGCCTCAGCTATCTAAATCCATCCTGGAAGTTTTCATTAATAGTTCACACTAGACCAACATCTGAAAATCCTGGATAAATCTACTTCCCCCTGAGAATGACATCTGTCTCTCCCCATGGTACAAAACTAGAGGAGCCACATCAGATAGGGAAGTGAATGGAATTTTTAGGCAGCTTTCCTCTTTTCTTTGAATACAAAGTGTAAAGAAAATAAAACAGTTGTCATGTAAGAGATAACACTTGTTAAATAGTGTTGATATGAAGCTTATTTTAAGTTGCTTTGAGTCTCATATTGGAAGAAAGTTGGGATATAAATAAATACATTAGCATAAGTTTTTCATTCTAAGATCTGAGTGGGGATGCAATGAAGTGTTTACCTTGAATAATAAGGTTATTTTATAGAAGAATACATAAAGACACTTCCAAGAGACAAAAGGAAAGTGAAGAAACCATGCATGACAGATAAAACACTACAAACAATAAAGGAAAGAAGAAAAACAAAACAAAAAGAAGATAGGAACGAACTATGAATGCAACAGTACAATGGCTAGTGCACAAAGATAAGGAAAATTACTACAACAACAGATGTAGAGAAATAGAAGACAAAACAAAAAGGGAAGAATGAGAGACCTATTCCACAAGATTCAAGAAATGAAGGGAAAATTCAAACCAAGGACCAGGACACTCTATGACATTAAAAATAACATAATCACAAAAAAAAAAAAAAACAAGACTCCAAGAAAAATGCTATCCCAATAGAACTGTTGCAATCCAAATTGACTGAGTCAACTCCAGTGCTAAGGAACGTATGGAAAACAAAACAATGGCCAACAGATTGGAAGTGATCAATATACATCCCCATCCACAAAAAAAGGAGACACAGATTGCAGCAACTATAGAACCATAGCACTAATCTAACATGAGAGCACTGTTGTATGCCAACTATCAGAACATAATCAGCCCTGATCCTCAGCTGCTGCTCCCCATCCTCTCCCTGGCAACTCCATGGTCATGTCAGGAAAAAGGTCTGGGCAGGGGGAGGGTGGAAATGATCCTCCAAGTCTATTTCAAGGCTTGGGAGAAGATGGAAAAGGGGGTTCAGGAGGATTCTCCTCATTGGGATTTCTTAGCACTTGAGAAGCCCCTCTTTCTTTCTTTCTTTCTTTCTTTCTTTCTTTCTTTCCTTTTCTTCTTTTTTCACAAGTCCTAAAATATTATTTTCATCCCTGGTACAGACACAACATAATTCTGCATACTGCTAATGAATGAAAACAGAATGATGAATGCTCATATTCTTAAAATGCCATCTGAAGTGCAATATAGTACTTTTCAATGTTAGTTCAATTTCCCATTTCTAACCAGGTCTCTAAAGGAACCAAGTTTTATATTAATTTCTGATTTGGTTACAGTTACCAATGGTAACCTAAGCTTTCTCCTAATGTTCTATATTGTCATTTTGTTTTCTTTTTAAAGGGTTTTAACTGATTTTGTTGATAGTTTCATTACATTTTTTAAGTTTTGTTTGTCATGAATTCTTCACTATATATGGTTTAACTTTTGTAAGCTGCCATTTGTCCAAAACTGGGAAGAGGTGGTAGTCCAACAACATCAAGTTTGAGAATCACTAATATGCATCATAAGCCCTAATGAGACAGTACTGTCAATCTATGAATAAAGCTGGTAGTTTCACATTCACTGAGGCAGACAAAGTACAGCCTTGAGACCCTTGAGATCCTTAAGTACAGTTCCAGAAGCTCCCAAAGACCCTAGTACATCATCATCGTTGTTGTTGTTGTTGTTTTTAAAAAAATCCAGGCCAATTTTCAGATTATTCTCCCCTCCCCCCAAAAAAACTATCTGCAAATCCAGTGGTTTGCTTCCCACACTCCCTCAGAGTTCTCAACCATGCCAAATAATACTGAAATACAGTTGAAATATATATATATATAATTGAAAATCAGCTAAAATGGCAGCTGGCAGTCTAAAATGCACCAGAAAATGCCTCCAGCCCTCCATAGTTGCCAACCTTGATACATACAGTTAAAAAATATGTTGTTGGTTGTTCTTCCCATTCATACACAGAATTGGTATGATTAAAACATTTACTAGACTTCCTTTTTCACCTGGTGACTTTAGGATACAATAATAAGGCACTAGCTAGTAAAGGGGAAAAAACATACATTTTTAATTCACAAAGCTCCCTATAAATGAGTCACCTGTGTGTCAGACTCTGAAGTAACTGAGAATGGCAGCAAAATCTTTGGCATAAACAAGAACCAGTACAAGAGTCTGCTCTAAAATTACACACACACACACACACACACACACAGAAATATGAATGAAAGAACATGATTGTTATTGCTTTTAGCTTTCAACAAAATGATAGTGGAGGAGAGAGATGACTTACTCCAATTCTTAGGGAGGGGTGGCTGTTGCGCCAAGCCAGTACAACCAGGTTGTACACTGGAGCTGCCCAGGAAGCCTCACAGCATCATTGTCATTGCAGGGATTCCTGTGTGATTGGGTACAACTCACATGAATTCCCTTTGGAAATCTTGAGGAGCGACAGGCCTCACAAGACTTCAGACAGTGGTGGGCAGGCCATAGATAGGTCTTAACTACAAGGGGGCCAACTATTGTAGGCTATTGAATGAAAGATCATGATTGTTGCTTTTAGCTGCTAACAGAATGAATGTGGAAGAGAGAGATCAGGTAAGGTTTTGTGTTGACATTTGATTGCTCTAATCTTCATTTGGATCAGAAAACTCTTTTAAAAAATGAATCTGTGGCATTTCTTAAATTAGCAGGTTGGAAAGTTTCCACATGAATCCTCAGCACTAACCCTTCCAAAAAGAACAAAAACCCTTTGTTCACATAGCCTTCACTGATAACAAATAAGAAATAATATAGAAATATTACTGTATATTATGTAAGCTTTATATTATATTATGAAATCTGAATATTGAAATCAAATTATGCTGAAGTTTTTCTTCCTTGCGTAGACTAAATTGATTTATTTATAGGGTAAAATGATTTACCAAACATGATTATTTAACACTGAAGACACTTGCCATTAAGAATGCCATGTTGAATATTTTGGTATTCACAGCCATGATGAGATCTTAAAGTGAACAAACCATAGTGGAACAAATGAAATTGTATGGAAAGGGAGAAACTACTCTTAAAGCTCCTTTCCACCAGCTGATTCTGATTAGCAACTGGTTGTTAGCAAACAGAAGGGAATCACATACTTTTGGATTACTTTAATGCACTCTAGGTGAGGCTCTGGTCCAAAGAGTTGTGGCCAGATTGTTAACCAGGGCTGGCTATAAGGAGCAAACAACTCCCTTGTTGCAACAGTCCCTTGGTGCTTTGATTGTGGTTGGACTGGATGGCCCATGTAGAATGTTTCAACTCTATGATGTTATCAACAGCTCCACTGGCTTCTGTTCTGTTTAAAAATGCTGGTTATGACCTTCAAGGTACAGATTAGGTACAGGTACAGATTATTTGAAGTATTTTTTTTTATTTTTTTTTTTTATAATTTATTTTTATTTGGTTTTCCATATTACCATACATTACATATTGTACTTGTTATACTATATTTCACATTAAATATTTAACATTTTTATGGGGGGTTGCTTATATCTCTTATCAATTTCAACAAATATACACATTTCACAGTCACTCAATAAATCTGATTGTCAGGAGATCTGGGGACAAAACAACAGGAAGTCCTTCTTCACACAATGCACAATCGATTGGTTCACAAAATCCACATTTCACATTTCATGCAACTTTAACAAATTTACTTTATCCTCATTACACATTTCATTGTTGTGGGTTTGTAAAAAATTAACTTTTTATAAAAATAGTTTTTTCTGTACTATTTCCCATTTTTTTTCATATTGTTGTATTGTTTTGTCTGCCGCATACATTGATAATTTATCCATTATCATAAATTCATATATTTTATTTTGCCATTCATCTATATTAGGTAGATTTTCCGTTTTCCAATATTTTGCTAATATAAGGCGTGCAGCTGTAATCATATAAAGTATTACGCTTTTTTCATCATTATTCAATTTGCTATTTATCGTATCAAGAATATTTAACAGGAATAATTCTGGTTTATATGGTATATATTTCTGTAGTATTTCTATCATTTTCTTTCTAATTACCACCCAAAATATGTTGCTTTTATCACACTTCCACCACATATGATACATGGTACCTATTTCTTTCTTACATTTCCAACATTTATTCTCATTATTGCCTTTTATTTTAGCTAATTTTACAGGAGTGATATACCACCGATGAAATATTTTATGGTAATTTTCTTTTAAGGTGTTACATTTAGTAAACTTATTGCAATCTTTCCATGTGTTCTCCCAGCTCTGTAGTGGGATTGTATGCCCAATTTCTTGCATCCAACTAATCATATTTTGTTTTATTACCTCTCCTTCTGTTTTGATATCTAGTAAGCATTTATATATCTTTTTTATCCATTGTTTCTCCCCTTCTTTCAAGATTTTATCAAATATTCTTGTTTCTTCTTCGATTCCATATTTTTTAATATCTCTTTTAAAGTCTTCTTTTAATTGCAGATATTGAAGCCAGTTAATAATGATCTTATCCTGATATAATTCTTCTCTAGTTTTTAATCTATATCCTTGTTCAGATTTTATTAATATTTTTTCATAAGTAATCCATTTATCTTGCTTTGTTATTTCTTTATTGTGATATGCTTCTTGAGGGGAAGTCCATTTTGGTAGCTTTTGATATAAATATTTTTTATATTCTTTCCATACTTTTACCAGATTTTTCCTGATATAATGTGTATTAAAGGCTTTTTCTTTAGATAAATCTTCATAACATAATTGTAAATGCCAACCCATCCTCATATTGATCCCTTCTAGTTCTAATAATTTTGGTTTGTTGAGAAGAATCCAGTCTTTTATCCATGACAATGCACATGCCTTATAATATAATTCTAAGTCTGGGAGGCCCAATCCTCCTCTTTCTTTTCTATCTTTCAATATTTTTGATTGTATCCTAGATTTCCCTCCTTTCCAAAGAAATTTATTAATATCTCTGTTCCAAATATCAAAGTTTTGTTTGGTTAAACCAATGGGAAGTGTTTGGAATAGAAACAACATTTTAGGTAATACATTCATTTGTATTGTTGCAATTCTTCCTAATAATGACAACTGCTTTTTGTCCCACGTTTTTAAATCCTTTTTAATTTTATTCCATACAGGTACATAATTGTTTTTATATAAATCTATGTTCTTTTTTGTAACTATAACTCCAAGATATCTTATCTTATTTAGAGTCTGGTATCCTGATTGTTTTTTCAATACTTCTTCTTCCTTTTTTGTTAAATTTTTAGTAATAATTCCACTTTTTGATTTATTAACTTTGAGTCCTGACATTTCATTAAATTCTTCTAGTACTTCTTCTAATCGTTTTATACTTTTAGAGGGATCATCTAAAAAGATTACAATATCATCCGCAAATGATCTTAATTTATACTGATAATTTTTAACTTCTGGTGAATAAATATTTTTATCCTTCCTTATTTTCATATTTAGTACTTCCATGACTATAATAAAGAGCAGAGGGGATAAGGGACAACCTTGGCGTGTACCTTTCCTTATATTACAAATATCTGTCTTTTCTCCGTTTACTAGTATTTGAGTTTTTTGTATATTGTATATTTGGCGAATACCATTAAGGAATTTTCCTGTTATTCCAATTTCTTGAAGTAATAAATCTAAAAAGTCCCATTTCACATTGTCGAAAGCCTTTTCTAGGTCTAGAAACAACATTCCTAGCTTCTTCAATTTGTTGTTATCATATAACTCCAATACATCTAACATTATCCTAATATTGTCTTTTAAATGTCTTTTGGGTAAAAACCCTGCTTGATCTTCATGAATTAATCTTGATAGCACCTTTTTTAGATTATTTGAAGTATTGTACCTACCTATATGAGCCAGGCTGTGTCTTGTGATCTTCTGGGGAGGCCTTTCCCTCTGTCCCACCACCCTCACAGGGACATCTGCTGGGAAAACAGCAGAGGGCTTCAGTGGCTACCCCCATGCTCTGAAACTCTCCTTCCAGAGAGATTAGACTGGCATTTTCTTGATATCTTTTCATATATATGTAAAGACCTTTCTGTTTCAGAAGGACTTTGAGGGCTGCCTGCTCAGGTGGGAAAGGCCTTTCATCTATTGTGTTGTTTTTATTTGTTATTCTTTTTAAAAAAGTTGTTTTTCAACCATTGTTAACTCGCTTTTTATAGTATATTTTTTTTAACTTTTGTTGAATGCAAACCTTTTAGCTGTATCTTGCTTGTCTAAATTGCTTTAAGTCCCAGATAACAAAGGATGGGATATAAATCAATATAATATAATATAATATAATAATTGTTATATATAATTATAACTTTATTGATATATAATATAATATAATAATATAATATAATATAATAAATAGTCAGTGGTATTGAGCATTGGGCTACTGCTGTGGAGACCAGCTTGAATCCCAGCTCAACCATGGAAGCCCACTGGTTGACCTTAGGCAAGTTATACTTTCTCAGCCTCTGAGGGAGGGAATTAAAAACCTCATTTGGACAAACTTTGCCAAGAAAACTCCGTGATAAATTCACCTTAGTCACAAATACCTTGAAGGCACACGATAACAAAACAATAATATTATAATAATGCTTCCCACTACAGTTTCCCATGATTGCCATGAATATTTCCTTGGTAAGACCTGTGATTGTTTATTTCACAGAACCAATGGAAACCATTCAATATTGTGCTTACAACAATTTTATGGCCATACTATTCCCAGTGGAGCAGGAACAAGGCTGGTGTCAAGTTTCAGCATCACTGAGGTCATATTAAGCCTCACACAACAAACAGTGGCGCTCAAAACTAAGTATCCTATTGTTTTGTTCCTCTACTGTTGAATCTCCCCAGGGGCTACTTGCTTCTCTTCCCTCTCCTTGTCCTTCCTCAGTCCTGCTTTTTATATGCTCTGACATGTATGTGGTCTTTGAAAAGGAAAGGAAAAAGAGAAAAAGCACAACTCATCACTCTGACTGTGGAATTCTAAGTTAGTTCAGTTAGCCTTTCTCTTGTCTTTTTCCTCTGACAGGCAAAGGACTTTTTATTCAGGCAAGTCTTTGGTGCTTAAATTACAAGAAAAAGAGGTGTTTTGAATGTGGCATGCTGTCCCTTTACATTTTAATCTTTTAATTATGTTTTAAACATGTTTTAAACTGTTTTAACTGTGTGCTTTTAAAACAGAGTTGTCTGTTTAATTCTTTTTTTTTTAATTTGTATAAATGATTTTACTAGTTAAGATCTTAAGGAGTAAAGATATACAACTGAACACTAAATTTAGAACTATCCAAGCCATAGTATACTCCATCACCAAGTACGGACGTGAAAGCTAGACAGTGAAGACAGCAGATCAGAGGAAAATCAACTAATTTGAGATGTGGTGCTGGAGAAGAGTGCTGAGGATACTGTTGACAGCCAAACAAAACAAAACAAAACAAAATAATAATAATAATATCTCGCCCCTCTGCAAAGCAATTGGGGCGGCTTACAACATTAAAATTAAGCATAAGCTTACAGTACAGATCAACAAAATCACAATCTAGAAATCCCAAAACCCACCCCCACTTAAAAAAAGTATTAAACAAATTGTAAATTAAAACAAGCAAATGGGTCCTTAAGCAGATAAGGCCAGAAATCTCCCTGTAAGCCAAGATGATCAAATTGAGGCTGTTGTACTTTGGCTACATCATGAGAAGGCATGGCTCATTGGAAATGAGGGGAAAGGTATAGGGCAATAGAAAGAGTATAAGACCACATGCCAGATGGAGAGACTCAATCAGGGAGGTCAAAGGCCTGGAATTACAGAACCTAAGCAGAACAGTAGAGGACAGGAGGATTTGGTGATGTCTCACCCACAGAGTTTCCTTGAGCTGGGGATGACTTGATGGCAGTTGGCAACAACAGCAAAATGATTTTTTAACAGGGCTTTAATTTAATTTAATTTAATTTAATTTAATATTTATTTATTTATTTATTTATGGTAAGCTGCCTTCCCAGTCTACCAGCAGAGATGATGAGATTGCTGCTCAGATTGCACAACTGGGCAAGACAGTACAGGCCTGTGTGGCGGTCTGTAATCAGCTTGCCCAGAAGGGGCTACAGGCTACAGCCGCCAGCCCTATTGTCAGCACTTCTGGCAACCTGGACACAGAAGTGCTGCTCCCTCTTTCTGTACCTGACTCTCAGGTAATTGCTGCTACACCGGGTCCTTTGGTGGTTTCGGCTATAGAGGCGGGGCAACCCACTATAGCCGATGTGTGGGAACTGTTAAGGAAAATGCAACATGGGACATACAGTGATAGAAATAAAATATGTATGTGAAAGTCACAATGATTAAGCAAGAGCAATTATGAAGCTACACAGGTGCAAAAGCTAATGTAATTTAGAAGTCTTGAGAGCCAAGGACAGAGTTATAGAATGCATATTGGAAACACCTGAGATTCATTAAGTGTACAAGGTAAAATGATGAAATACTTGGGTTGGTCTTAAGTATGGGTTGAACTATGTGAACCAATCAAAATAAATATACACACCCACTGGGTGGAAACTAACTAGTGGGTGGTGATTAACAATAGCTATAATAATTGCAATGTTTGCCAATGTATTTTTGTGTGGAGTAGTTTTGGAGATATTGTGGGTAGTTGAGGAGATTTATAGAGATTGTGTTTTGTTGGGCATATAGTACTTGTACATAGTAGAATAAAGTAGATCTTTTATATAAGACTACTGAGTTGTCTGGTGTCTTGAATGAAGATACAAGAGCCAGCAGAATCCTGGAAAAGTTTGGAGACATCTGGGGAAGAAGAGTGAGAAGGCTTGGAGAGTTTGTCAGGGTCTTCAGCCTATTCTCTGAAACTCTGCTGCTTTGGAGAAAAAGCATTAACCACTGACCAAAGCTGGTCAGCTCTGCTGCATAATGAGGTGGTGAGTTAGAGCCAGAGGTGAAGAGCTACAACTCTCATCATCCATGACAGGAACTCCTGAAAAGGGTTCCAGGTGTGGAAATTCAGGGTGCTGCTGCCCCTGTTTCTGAGCAACCCACTGTGGCAGATCTATATAACCTCTTGCGAGGAGTGGTTTTTCCAGGTGCTGGTACAGTGGAGCAAACCTGTGATGAGCAGAGGAGAGATCAGGCAGCTGCTGCTTTGTCTCTGCCCAACACCTGAGCTGTTGCGGGGCCACACTTCGGGAGACCTTTGCAGTTGGCTGGTGATGCTTCCCAGCAAGCTTCAATATCAGGTTTGTCTCCTACTAATCCTTCACTGGCAAATTGGCCCACATCAGTGTGGGCTCCAGGTGGCCAGCTTAACCAGGGAGTGGGTTTGGAACACCCCATCCCTGCAGCTTTGGGTGCACCTGTGCAGGCACCTGTGGTTACACAGGTCCCTGACTCTAGGGTGCAGGCTGGTCAGCCAATTGCTTTGGCTAGCGACACCCCTGTGGTGTCTTCTTTGGGTGCTCCTGTGCTATCAGTGGTAACTGTGCATTCTGAATCCATTCCTTACGCTGGAATGTCTACACCCCTTGGCTCACACTTTCCTCTTTCCACTAAAGAAAGAATATGGAAGGGAAATTATATTGATTTATTTTCTCTTACCTTTAGGATCCTGAACCAAGGATCATGATAAAGGATGGGATTGTGTTCAGCCTTCCAAAAGAGTTTCAGGCACCTAAGCTGGAGTGTAATTTCGTGAATTGGATTATGGGTTTTACTATTTACAGGGGAGTTATAGAAGAAAAAGAGCCCCTTAGGTCTCCTGACTTTTCTAAATACAAGGAGATCATGATAAAAGCTTACACTAACTGCCATCATAACACTAGGGGTGCAGCCCAATACGATAAGCAGTTTAGAATGAGAGCTGCACAAGATCTCTCCCTGTCTTGGAGACATGTACAGTTTGAATTATGGGCAGATGTAATGGTGGGGGCCTCCCCTTCGAGCAGATGTGACAATGGGTTTGTCCCTATGGTTACTCAGCCGAAAGGGCAGAATACGAGGCTTGGCATGGTAGAAAGAAAGCAATATGGTATATGCTGGGATTTCAGCATATACCATATTGGAGGCAGCCCTGCAGGTTTGATCACAAGTGCAACACCTGCGGGGGTGGTCATTCCGGTGCTTCCTGTAGCAGAGGTAAGAAGTCAGGAGTAGGAGGTACCCCCCAGCCAGTATCACCAGGAGGTAAAGGCTCCATCACCAATTAAGTTAGATGCAATGGTGGAGTGGCTGAAGGCGTACCCAAACAAGGAGGCTGCATCTTATTTATTTCATGGTTTTTCCTTGGGTTTTTGCATCCCTTACACAGGTTCCAGGGTACATCACTATGCACCCAATGCTCGTTCTGTGAGGGAATTACCAACTATCGTGAGGGACAAGCTTATGAAAGAGATAGCTGCTGGAAGGATTTCAGGACCTCATGATCAGCTACCAATTCTCACCCTTTGTTTTTGGAACTTTTTCCTATTGTAGTGGCTGTGCACCTGTGGGCAAGCCAATTTGCTAACAAGACCATCTGGTTTTGGTGTGACAACCAGGCGGACATTCAGGTGGTGAATTATCAGTCTTCCAAGTTCCCCAGAGTCATGTGTTTGGTAAGGGCGATGGTCTTGTTTGAAATCTAATGTTTTATTCCATGCTCAGCATGTCCCTGGTGTGCTTAACCCTTTGGCGGATGCCCTTTCTCATTTTCAGTTCTCCAGGTTCTGGCAGCTGGCTCCTGAGGCATCACCACACACGATGGAGGTACCGGCTTTGCTATGGAGCCTTGGAGACTAGAAATTCACAGCACAATCCTACTTTCCATCACCCCATCTACACGCAAGTCCTACCAGATAGCTTTGAATGCTTTTAACCAATTTTTATTGGAAATTGGGGAGGTAGCAGACTGGCCTATTAGGGTTGATCCAGTCCTGCGTTTCATAGTATACCTCAGGCATGCAGGTCTGTCACCTGTTACTATTAGAGGCAGGCTGGCTGCCCTGGCTTTTCACTCCAGGGCAAGGGTTTGTTTTGATCCTACCACAGACTTTAAGGTGAAGAGAGCTGTGGAAGGTTGGTCTAGAGAATCCCCTGTGGTAAAGGATTCACGGTGGCTTATAACAGGCTCAGTCCTGGCTAAGTTGTGGGAGCAACTAGCTGATACATGTTATTCACCTGAGGAAGTGGCTTTATTTAAGGCAGTATTTGCCATTGATTTCTTTGCAGCTTTAAGAATTAGCGAGATTGTGCCAGGATCTCGCAATGATCAGTCTGGTAGGGCACTTTTAATTTCTGATGTTATCTTAACAGATTAATCTGGCTAATTAAATGTAATTGGGGTAAATTTGGCAAAGGTTAAATTAAAGGAAGTGGCGTATGCAATTAAATGCAATTAAATAATGATGTCATATGATGCAATATGATGTCATTTCTGGTGGGGAGGGGTTTGTAAATTTGTTGTTGTTATTTGTTTACATACTTTGTCACATGTGGTGAAGGACCACCCATCTGGGTGGATTACACCTTCAAACACACATGTGACCAACTGTTGGGAGTTTAATTGTAAACCTTGTAATTTAGACCCTGTACAGCAGAAAATAAAAGTTGTGGCCTGTTTAAACCCAAAAAGACGTGTCTCGTGTCTTTTGTGCCAGTGCAAAACATCTTTCTCAGACTTTGAAGGGAATGGGTGTAAGAGAACTGGGACTTTCGCCTAATGAAAATTTCTCTCAGACAATTTGACATCACACTAAGTTTTTCTCTCTCAAAATACAGTGTAATAATCAAAGTATATATTTAAATTTGTTGCTTTCAGCTGAATATGAATAGTTGCTCATTCTATATTTTGGAGGAAAATCAGCTTGAGCAAAGTTAGAGAAATATAATTGAAATTACTTCAGAATGATGATAAGAAATTCTAGTGGGCTTCAGTGGCGTTTATGCCCAGTATGAATAAAGAATCCTATTTTGTTTTTTTGTTTTTTTGTTTTTTTGTGTTGTTGTTGTTTTTATTAATCTTAACTGACAGGATGTTGGATATTTACATTAAATCTTTAAATCCTGTACTGAATTCTTTCTTTGCCAAGCATGGGCAGTCAGATGCAAGACTATCCCTTTTAATCAAGACTTCGTAAATTGGACCCAAGACTGTCTCTGCAAGTAAACTTGAGTAAAAAGACAAAATATAAATAATATAAACAACCAAAATATGTAAATGATTCACAAGAAATGTTATATTTTGAAGTGGGGGCTTGTTTTATGCAAATAAGCTCCAGTGTATATCACAGTAAATGCTGTCTTTCCACATTTATTGTGATGGAAGGGACCTCTCTTCATGTTGTTTTAACTTTGCATTAGGGCTGGCCCAAAACATTTTGCAATGAATAGAAAAGTTCCTCCTTCACATACAGAAGGCAATTTCAACTGGCAGTTGAATCTCACTAGCAAAATGGCCTCATTCCCACTTACATTTAAACCGGTTTGCGATTCACCTTCACTCCATGTCAGTGAATCAATTCCAAAAGGTCTGTCATTCCCACTATGAAAATGGATCTTTTCCTCATCCCCTTGTAATTGTTTCTTTTTTGGCACAATTGTCATTTCCACTAGTTTGCACTGCTTCAAAATGCATGTTAATCATCTACGCATCATCAGTGATGCAAGCAGCAACACGGTGAGGATGGGGCCAATACAGGCACTGTTAGGATTGGGTCCCAAAGGAAAATGTACATTGTGGGATAGTACAGCAGCCATGATGACACAGCATTTGGCCACAGCTGAGTCATGCAGCCTCATGCTGATGTCACAGGACATGACATCATGGGGGTAGTCACCTGGTGCTGGAAAGCACAGGACATAGCTTTTGCTGTGGGCATGCTGAGCCGAAGGGTGAGCAGTCCCAAGGTGGAGGACTGGACAGCAGTAAAAAGACTTTTGAGGTACCTGAAAGGAAGTAAGGAGCGGAAGCTGGTGTTGCGGGGATCTGAAGCCCAGCTAGAGTGTTATGTAGACAGCTCCTTTGCATTGGAGATGCATGACAGGAAGTCGGTAACTGAGTTACTCATCAGGTATGCTGACAGTCCAGTGGTCTGGAGGAGCAGGAAACAGAGCTGTGTGGCACTGAGCACCTCAGAGGCAGAGTTTTCAGCTTTGTCTGAGATGGCAGGGGAGGTGCAGTGGATCAGGCAGCTTCTGAAAGACCTTGGTAAGGAGTGCACAGGTCCAACAATTGTGCATGAGGACTCACAGGCCTGTATTGCCATGGCTGAGGCAGAGAATTTGAAGAACAGGACCAAGTACATCGGTGTCAGATATCAGAATGTGAAGGAGATAGTCCAGAACAGTGTTCTGTGTCTGTCCTACATTAAGTTGGAGGATAATGTGGCAGACATCCTCACAAAGGCTCTGCAAGTGGAAAGGCATGGGCAGTTGACATCGGAGTTAGGCTTGGCACCAGGAGCGGCAGCGGAAGCTCAAGGCTCTGGGAACTGGTAGGTTCAGCCAAGGCATTGGCAGAATGGAAAACATCTGGGCCAGAGGGCCAGAAGATCTAGGCCAAAGTGCAGATGCACTAAAAGAGATGTGCCTGGAGTGGTGAACAGTTTCAGAGTAGGGGTATATATCAGGAGAGTGCTGCTGGGGGAAAGAATGGGGTTCTGAGACCTAGAACGGGTTTCTGAGGTCTGGGGCACACTAGGTCAGGTTGACAGTGGCACAGACAGGAGACCAGAGCACTGGAAGCCAGCAAGAGGACATTGGTGATGTCAGGCTGGTGGGATATGGCACACTAAGGAAACTAGGAGGTTCACACGCAAACACTCCAAGAAAACAAGCTAAGAGATCATTGTACATTTTGGAGGGAATTGTTAGGATTGGGTCCCAAAGGAAAATGTACATTGTGGGATAGTACAGCAGCCATGATGACACAGCATTTGGCCACAGCTGAGTCATGCAGCCTCATGCTGATGTCACAGGACATGACATCATGGGGGTAGTCACCTGGTGCTGGAAAGCACAGAAACTGCTGCAAAACTGCTGTGTCACTCAGGTGGGTGACAGGTGTCCAGCAGGAAGAGGCAGGGCCAGGAAGCCATGTGGAGCACAGGCTATATAAGGCATAAGCCTCTGGACACACATGTGGATGGGTTGTGGATTGTGTATGGTGAATTGGAGTTTGCTGTTGGAGTTGTGTTGGTGTATGCTGTACATATCTGTATAAAGAACAACAAAGATTAAAGCCTCATTCATGGGACGTCTGGCTGTAGAGTCTCTGTGCTCTATCTGGAAGAGGAGAGGAGTTTTTCCAGCTGACAAGCAGCCTGCTTCATCGGAGAAGTCTGGATCCTGGTGCTTCACGTTACGTGGTCTCCACGCACTGTGTTACCACGCCTAACAGGCGCTGAGCGGGATGACTTTAACAGGTTGCTCAAATGTACACCATTTCCCCTTTAAGCAAACTGATTTGGGAACTAATTTTTTTTTTTAAAAAATGCTAGAAGATTCAATCAATTGGTTTTGCAACTACTTGTCTTGCTGAGCTGCCATTGGCCTGATTGTCTGGTGTGCCACCAAGTTGCAAAAACAACAGATTGCATATTCGGTTAATTTTATATATATATATATATATATATATATATATATATATATATGCACCCATAGGTCACACAAGCACAAAGGCAGAGGTGGGGGGTGGAAAGACAGATCTTCCAAAAACTGAGTCAGGATGGTAAACACCCCTCGATTCAAAGAACTAGTGTCAGGAAACAGCAGGTTTTTTCTTTTTGTTTTTGTTTTGCATTTGCCTCACTTCAACCAACCAAGCTCAATAGGATCAGAACTGGTTTCAACTGGGAATGATGTCATATAACCCAATCTGCAATTCACTTTAAATCATAGTGGGAACGTGGCCTATGAAAGAATTCTCCCCAATGCCTGAAGGCAACAGATCATTTCAGGAACTGCAGGACAAGCTGTACAATATGCACAGCTCTGCCCACCCAGAAGAATTTGAGGGTGGAGCACTTTCACGTAGCATCTGCCTCTTAGCATCTGCTATCTGAGACAATTACTTTGAGTTAAATCAACATTGAATTTAAGATTCTGAAATTACAGCATGCATATTTTGAAGGCCATTATGGATGCACAGTTTGCCATAGGTTTTTATTCCTTTGCATCTCCCTCTACCCCCACCCCCGCTGCTTTATGGTACTCAAATGCCAATATGTAATTGCAAAACTTTCTCTGCTGGGGAATATGGAAATTAAAAGAAAGAACCATGGAGAATTCCAAATGCATCAGTTCCACTTGAAAAATAGGACCAGCTAATTCAGAGCTGCCACATCCACTGAGAAATTTGGATGAATAAACATTCTGAAGAATCCCTAAAAAGAGGTGGGAGGTTGGCATGTGATGAAAGAACCCATATATGTGCTCACATACATCAGACCCAGGTATTTCAAGCAAATCTGTTTCAAGGGAAGATAATTTCTTTCTATTTTGCTATGCTTTGATTGAAAAGGTCATCATAATGTGTGCTGTGGTTTGTGCATATCAAACATACATTTTGCTACAGCTTGAATTACTAGACATCTGTGATGATCTGGAGGTACATCACTGATAAAGTTTCTCATCCTTTTGGAGCTATCATTACTTACTGGCACAGTGTAATCTTTGTGAACATGCCAGCCCTCCTTAAATACCATTGCCTAACAAAATCAATGCTAACAAATATAGCCCTTAATATACAGCACTTGTTTTTATACATGCACCTCAATCTTTTAAGTTTATCGCACCAGTACCTGTAACGTTCCCATTGAGTCCTTGGAATGTAATGATATGGGAATGGGTGTTACCGCATTAGACTATTGATAACGGGATAGTAACATTATGAGAACACATATTATCACACTGCATTTACTGTTGTATCGGTACTGGAGCTAAAGTAGTTCCTCAGCCATCCCTCATTGGCGCATGCTCACTGTTGTGAAAACCCCTATGTCTACATTGGAAAGAATGCTACCGAGAGGTTTAGGTAGCGAGCATTCATTGTTTTTTCTTGTAAACATGATGCAATTCAGTCTACAGAAATAAAATAAATTGCCTGTGGCACCTTCCTTGCATCAACACTGGAAGAGTTGAGTTTTTGGATGTTCTAGGACGGGAGGGGAGGAGGTTGTCTTAGGGTCTTTGCAGACTGCTAGAAATAGTGCAAATTGAGTCCACTTTAAGGGTTAGGGTTAGGGAATCATGGGAACTGTATTTTATTGTGGCACCAGAGCTCTCTGACAGAGAAGGCTCAATGTCCCAGAAAAAAATACAGTTCCCATGATTCCCTAACACTGATCCAGGACAGTTAAAGTAGCCTCAAGCTGCATTATTTCTGGTAGTCTGCAAAGGCCCTTAGCCAATCAGAACACGAGGACAGATTGAGACTGGGTCATATCAAATGGTCTGAAAGTGTTCTTGCTGGGTGAGGACACATTTTTACAGTGCTCCACCTGGAACAGGCTAGGGACTGTCAGAGAACAGAATGGGAACTCGATGAGGATCATACCGTGCGATAAAATACATTCTGTTCCATTCTCATCATGTACTCATTATGTTCCGAGAACACAGTGCGATAAATTTATTTATTCTGACAACAACTGACATTATTGATACAATTTTACTTCAGTGGGATTCTTTGTGGACTATGAATGAGGAATCAAACATAGCAGTCCACATATACCACCAAGGTCAGCCTATGACATACCTTTACCTATCTCTATTATACATGACAAGTGAGGTTCAATTTGTTTGGAAGACATCATATTTTCACTTGGTGAGAAATAGAAGGTGCTGCTTCCCATTTTTGGTAATCAAGGTTACTGAAAAACACTGAAAATGAGAATACAAGAAAACACTACACAGATGTGTCCTATAAAGGAAAGAAGGGATGAAAGGCTACTATATACATCACACTATACTACAATTTATCGAACTAGAATTAGTTCATAGTAAATGGACAGGTGAACTCTGATTTCATGCATTTTTAGTCTTCATACAACAATTGCTTCATTACATCTGCCCATATGCTCTTGAGTAATTGTAGTCTGGGTTTACTATAGGAATCTATGAATCACTTAAGACCAAGAGTTCACCATATTTCTGAGTGAGACATGCTAACCTAAAAGGAAGAATGGAACAATTGACTAACTAGGTGCTGCAGCCAGGGCATCTGGGGTTGGGCTGGATAAGTGACCTTCATTTCAGGTGTCTGCTGGTCTCAATTCTCACAAAACTATTTTCCCCCTGGGATTGGGACTGTTCTGCCAGGTGATAAAGATCTAAGCTGCTGATTTTGAACAGCTGAGCCTCCCTTCCTTTGTCTTTACCTTCCTGGGTTGGAGGGGTATAAAAAAACCAACAACAGAGACAGCCACTGGTGATGGGTTATCAGTGATAGGTCTTCCCATGGGAAATTCCCTTAGTATAAAGTTGAGTTTTTGGATGTGCCTCACATACTTGCACAAAGCAATACATTATTTCCAGTGCATTTTTATTGGGGCAGGGTTCTAATAGTGAATGGATGATACATTAATATTTTCTTCTACCATTCATCACCCACATTGCAGCTGTTGCAAGGAACTTTAAAAAAAAGAGATAGAGACTCTTCTAAATTAGCATACAATGTAGAGGCTCCCTCTTACTTCTCCACTGATTCAAAGAAAGGTAAAAATACTGAGTTAAACTTCTTCCCTATTCTCTAGGAAACCTCAAACAAATATTTTGTTGATTTTTGAGATTGTAAAAGCACAACTAGGTAAAATAAAATAAAATAATCAAAAAGGTTAAACATCAAACACTGTTATATCTTGAGTTCTAGCCTGCCATTGTGTTGATCTGCTTTCTGAATGACAGAAGCATCTATCTGAAAATGTTTCCTTTCCACAAATATGGCAATTGAAACACTATCTCTGAAGTCCTAACAATTTATATCAGTGACAACTCCTGTTCTCTTCTCTAACCAGCTTCCCATATACACAACAACTGGAACATCCAGGGAAAGTGGCTTTCATCACGTTAATGCCAATCTTTTACAGATCACAGATTGTATGAAATGTGAAACTGGTAGAATGTTCATCAGCAGCTACCAAAAACTGAGAAGTATTAATCTATGTGCCTATCATAAGGCAACAAGCAGTTCTCATGCCATCACCCAGCCCATTAGTCAGTGAAGATGTTTGATAATTTTACATCATTTCTCTTAATTGAGCAGTAACCATCTGTTAGATACAGAGATATACTAGGGGGCAAAACAGATGAGCAAAATAAGCAGGTTTCAGGCCGGCTTCAAACTGGGGAGTTTAGATGATGCATGCTTTGAAGTCAGCCAGAAAGCACCCTCTTGCCATCTTATGGGGAGAAAAGTTGCTTCAAAAAGAAGCTGCTTTTTTCCACTTCTTCCCAGAAAGTGCACACCTTCACATGTACATATAAATGCACCAACGCCAGTGCGGATCTAAAAGGGTACCCTTTCCAAACCCTAACCTAATTGTGCATGTAAATGCCCCATCACAGGTGCACATGTAAAAGGAACAGAGCTGCTGTACACAAGTGGTGGGGGGTGGTAATGCCTAAAAAAGAAACCATGGAACCTCTCATGGAGATGAGTACAACATACACAAAACAGACAGTCAAAGAGGGGGCATAGGGTGAAGTGGGGGGGGGGGAGATAAAGGGAGGCATGATTGTACCTTGCTGGCATCTGCATGGGTACACCTCTGCTCTGATGCCCTGGCCTGGTGAAGAGCTGCACATGTGAATGTATTCAAGTTCACAGGGATGGTCATGCAATGGGATGGCAGTCGCTGGCAGTTCGTTCATGGGAAGGTGCACAGGGATGGTGATGGGGACAGTAAAAACAAACAAAAAAAGTAGCCAGCAGCATGCACACTCCAGCCTCCTTGGGAACTGGCAGTGCAGTTGGCGAAGCTTCACTGCGTGTTTGGAAAAAAAGCAGTTTCGAGCCACCTTTTCCTGCCCGTCTGTTCCACCCCAGGTCAGATTTTGGACTTTTTTGTTTTCTCCCTTTCCTTTTATTTCATACCGGCATGCCTGCTGAAAAGTTAAGATCTCTTGTAATTATTTATTGGTCTTATTAATGCATATTCACCATCTTATTAGCCATCTCTGACTTATATGTCTATCAGTTACACAAATGAAATGGAGTATGCAGAAAGAGCTCCTGAATGTCTACTACAGAAAATGGCTCCTACAGGGGCTATGTGAAATAATCAACATGTTTACTTATATGCTCCATTCTCAAATTGATGCAAATTATAGCAAATGGTGCAAGTAATGAAATGATCTAATCAAGGTAAAAATGACAAACACTACACCTTTCCACTCATATCTGCCTCAAGCTCATTCTTCCTTGTATTGCTTTTTATTATATTTTTTCCATCTCAATGTTTTGTTCCCCTCCCTCCCTCCCTCTCTTTTCTTTCTTCTGTTTTGGCTTTCCTTGGACTGGATAAGTAACTATAAATTTTATTCAAAATGTCAGGCCATTTCAAATGGGAAAAAATTAAATTAAATTAAATTTAAAAAATTAAAAAAATACTAAGGATTCTTCAAACCAAATAAGCTGGAGGGAGCTAGAGTAGAAAACAGCAGGCTTGTAATTCATGCTTTGGGTGAGTGTCAATATGATTCTTACACCATTCTTAAATAATTTATGTTATTTCCTAAATAGTTGTGCAGTTCTCCTTTGAAGTTCATGTTACTATCTTTTATATAAAGAATTTATTATTTTCTGTATGAAATGTTATGTATTAACATAAAAGTCATTTAAATAACAAATAGATCTTTGGTCTTGAGGATGGGGATAGTTCATCATTGACCCACTCCATTTCAAAGGTGCAAATTTTCACCTGGATTAGATTGCGAAATGAACAATTAGATGGTGTATACAAAGTCAGGATGAACCACAAATAAAACAGCCTATCTGTTTTCTGCTCTACTTGCATAGCAAAAGGTGCCATGCAACTAGAGCAGAACATAGGCCTTCACCTTTGCTTGCCCAGCAATTGCTGAAGCAAGTCCAGAAAAAAGGACTGCACAGATACAGTCCTTATAATAAGTACTGCTGCTGTTCCATCACCTTTTCATTCATGTCAAATGGTATTCATGTGACAAAATTACCCCAGCTCTTCATAAAACAATGTATTAAGAATGACATGGCGCCATCATTATTGGATTGTATCCTCAAAAATACAAAGAGATGAGATATTTTATTTATTTGTCTATATCCCACAGAAGACAGGAAGAGATTCAGCATGTAAATGGTGTCATTTGCCAAAATTACTAGTATAAATTTACCCAAATAATTCTACTTGAATTACTTCTTAACAACTCCACCTATTACCTTACATATGAGACTGCAGAGGAAATCAAATGTATTCCCTGCACAAAACCAATTCTCTACAATAAATGTTAAATGCACAATGAGTGAGCCAAAAAAAAGGTGGCTTGGGACTCATTTTGAGGTTGCAGAAGTCCCATGTGTCATAGACAAGACAGAACATACTGTCAAAAATTCTAAAGCTTGAACTAAGGAACTAGCACAGTAAGACACAGAAAACCAGGAATAAAAGAAAAGAAAAACATATGCAATATTAACACTAAAATTGGCAAACAGCATGAAACCTCTGCATTATCCTGGGGCATCATGTAACCTAAAGACAGTTTACCTTGGTTTAAGTAGATCTCTTGTCATTGCTTGCATGGAGGAAAATATCTGGAAATTCTATCTAATTCTGCATTGAGTTCCAACATGCTAGATAGGCAGAATATGAATGTCAGCAATGGTTTGGGACCAATGTAAAATTATGATTTGCATCTAGACTACATTAGTTTCATTTTAACTCTGTTGAAATCATTCAAATACATCAGTCATGAATTAACTGACCTTCTATACATTTTATCAAAACCATAATGCAACTTAATCTGGATCTAGTCCTAGTGTTACAAGATGAGTGCTAATTTGGTGTTATATTTTTGCACAATGTAAGCCTGTGATATACAACTGAACACAAAAGTTAGAATAAGCCATTGTTTTCCCTGTTACCATGTATGGATGTGAAAGCCAGAAGTTAAGAAAGAACACAGGAGGAAAATCAATTCATTTGAGATGTGGTGCTGGAGAAGAGTGCTGAGGATCCCTTGGAGAGCCAAAAAGACAAACAAATGGGTCCTAGAGCAGATCAAGTCAGAAATCTCCCTGGAAGCTGAGATGGCAAAAATGAAGCTGTCGTACTTTGGATACATCATGAAAAAGCACAACTCATTGGAAAAAGCAATAATGCTAAGAAAAGGTAGAGGAAGCAAAAAGTGAGGAAGGCCACATGCTAGATGGATAGACTCTATTAGGGAGTTCACAGGTATGGGTTTGCAGGAACTAAGGGCCTTTGCAAACTGCCAGAAATAATGCAGATTGATGTCATTTAAATTGTCCTGGCTCAATGCTTAGGAATCATGGGAACTGTAGTTTATTGTGGCACTAGAGCTCTCTGACAGAAAAGGTTCAATGTCCCAGAAAAAAAATATAATTCCCATGATTCCCTAACACTGAGCCAGGACAATTAAAGTAGCCTCAAGCTGCATTATTTCTGACAGTCTGTAAAGGGCCTAAGTAGAGCAATGTAGGACAGAGGGTCTTGGAGGTGTCTCATCCATAGAGTCACCATGGTTTGAGATCGACTCAAGGGCATTTAACAACAACAACAAAATCTGTGAAGCTTGCATAGCATATACATTCTAAAGTAGAAATGTTTGTAAATTTATGCCCAATTTCCAGCAGAAATATAGTGTTTGCCATCATCCACAATTCTCCCAATCTTTGGTAAGTCTGCGTAAGTCCCCCACAGATATGGAGATCAGACCATACTAAGGGCACAGGTACTGATCAATTCAGGTGGCAAACCAATCTAACTGTAAACAAAATGATAAATCTGAAAGACAAGTGATTGACTTATAATGAGCTGCATTAGTATGAAAGGGTTACTAGTATTAGATGACTGATGCAATCTGATGGAAGACAGCCAAGAACTACTGTTCACCAATATCTTTGGTCTGTTTGGAGGACAGTATATTTTATTTTATTTTATTTTATTACATAAGCAGAGACCATCTGAACTGACTGGAGAATGAGAAGAATATAAATTGGCTCAAGAGAGACAGAAGCACACTGACCTATATGTCAGTCTCCCATATACCAAAACAGCTATTCCTAAACAGATTTGCAGTTCCTAATTTTAAAAAAGATCCATGCCATATTGGTATAAGAGAACTTTTACTCTCAAACAGACCACATTTCTTATCTCTTTCATAGATAAATGCTTGAGATCATATATACATAGCATAGGTGTCTAACAATGGCTGTGTGATTCTCTACAGAAGTCACATTTTAAGTTCCTCTAAGTGTTAAAACAAAGAAGTGGGGAAGAAGGCTTTAATTATCCCAGCCCCCCCCCCTTCCTGAAGAGCACTGGAAAACAAAGAGGTGGGGAAGAAGGCTTGAATCCAGCCTAGCTCCCCAGCTGAGCAGAAGACAAAGAGGACCATCAGAGGGGCAGGGGAGAGAGGGGCAAATCACCAACTCAGCTCATTCTCTGCCCCAGCGGAGCTGGAGAACAGAGTGCTGTTGGAGGACCAGGAAGGTGAGTGGAAGATGGTGACCAGCCATTTCTGCCCTCCCCCAACCATAGAGAAAGAAATGAAGAAACTAAAGGAGAGAGTGGGTGGGGATGGGGATGGACTAAAGGAGGGAGGAAACAAGCGGGAGGAAGGAAAGAAACCTGGGGAGACATAAGGGGATGGGTAGGAAGCAAACAAACAACAATGGGAGGAATAATATAGGGAGACAAACAGCTACTGGGCAGCAGCAGTAGTGGTGGGTGTTACTGACAGGAGTGAACTGTAGTGACACCATAGCTAATATTGGTGGCACTGTGCACAAGGTGTAACTTCATCATCTAGTAAACCCAATGATGAGACACCCCAAGTGAGACACAGGCAGGATCAGAACACTAACAGAAAGAGAAGGAGATATATATAAAGGGATATCACATTTGCAAGATTAGCCAAGGGGACAAGAAAGATGCCAACACAAATAGCAGACACCCTGAGGAAGGCAAATGGCATCCAAAAACAGCATTACACATAAAATAGGGACATGGAAAGTGAGGAGCATGAACCAAGGGATGATGGACATAGTAAAAATGGAAATAGTATGCATGAACATAGCAATACTGGGAGTGAGTGAGTTAAAATGGACAGGAATGGTCACTTTGAATCAAACAACCACACAGTGTTCTACTCAGGCAATGAAAAGACAAGACAGAATGGGGTAGCTTTCATACTAAGAAAAGATGTGGCAAAAGTAGTCAGCGGATACAATGCAAAATCAGACAGAATCATTTCAGTAAGGCTCCATGGTAAACCTATGAATATCACCATAATCCAAGTATATGCACCAACCACAGAGGCAGAACAGGAAGAAATTGATAGATTCTATGAAGGAGTATAGGAAGAAATTGACAGCACACCAACACGGGATGCCAAGCTGATCAACGGAGATTGGTACGCAAAAGTTGGAAGCAAAGAAGAATTAAAAACAGTAGGCAGATTTCAATTAGGCAAAAGAAACAAAGCAGGTGGGCATCTCATAGATTTTTGTGAAGTCAATAATCTATTCATTGCAAACACATTCTTCATACAACCAGAAAAAAGGCTATACACATTGGCATTACCAGATGGTCAACACAAAAGTGAAATAGATTATATAACTGGATGTAAAAGATGGCGGAACTCTATACTGGTGACAAAGACTAGACCAGGTGCTGATTGTGGCACAAATCATGAATTGCTCATATCAAAAATAAGAGTAAGACTCAAGAAGAAAACAAAACCAGTGATCACCAAAATATGATCTAAATAATATCTCAACAGAATAAGAAACATAAGAAACAGATTTGCAGTACTAAGCATAATAGAACGAGAACCAGAGGAACTATGGTCTGAAACCAGGGACATAATAAGCAGAGAGGAACTTTCAATAAACAAAAAGAACAAGAAAAAACCATGGATGACAGAAAAAAACACACTACAAGCAATAAAGAAAAACAAAAGGGAGGTAGCAACAAACTAAGAATTATGAATGCAATGTATGAATGGTACAACGGCTTGTGCAGAAAGATAAAGAAAATTACTACAATGATCAATGTAGAGAAATAGAAGACAACAACAAAAAGGGAAGAACAAGAGATTTATTTCACAAGATCCGGGACATCAAAGGAAAATTCAAACTAAGGACTGGGACAATCTATAACAATAAAAATAACATAATTCAAGACCAGGAAGGAATAAAAAGACATTGAAATACACAGAAAAATTATACAAAAGAAATGACAAAATGAAAAACATATGGAATGAAAACCCTTGAGAATGAACCCCAAATTCTAAAATAAGAGAAATAGTGAAAAACAAATCATGAGGAACAGATGATATTCCAATTGAACTGCTGCAATCCACATTGGCAGAGTCAACTCCAGTGCTAACCAACATATGTCAACAGATATGGAAAACAAAACGATGGCCAACAGATTAGAAGCAATCAATATACATCCCCATCCACATAAAGGGAGACACAAGAGACTGCAGTAACTATAGGACCATAGCACTGATATCCCACACAAGCAAAATCATGCTCAAAATTCTGCAACATAGACTCCAACCATACAAGGAAAGAGAGATCCTAGAGGTCCAAGCAGAGTTCAGGAAAGGAAGAAGCCCTAGGGACCACATTGCAAACATATGATGGCTAATGGAGCAGGCTAGGCATGTGCTTTATAGACTATAGCAAAGCCTTTGACTGCATAGACATTGAAATGCTATGGAATGCCCCTAAAAACATGGGAGTGCCAACATATCTGATTGTCCTGATGAGGAATCTGTACAACAAGACAAGAGATTACTGTAATCTGACAATAGATTACTGACAGAACAAAACACGAAGAAACAGAATGGTTCCCAATTGGCAAGGGGATCAGACAAGGCTGCATCCTTTCACCCTATCTGTTCAACTTGCACGCAGAACATATTATAAGAAAAGCATTCTTGGACACAAAAGAAGGAGGAGTGAAAATAGGAGGAAGGAATATCAACAATCTAAGATATGCAGATGACACCATAGTAGTAGCAGAAAACCTCACAGTCCTGGAACACCTACTAAGGGAGATCAAAGGAGAAAGTGCTAAGGCAGAATTAATGCTGAAAGAAAACAAAAATAAGGATCACCGAGGACCTTCACAAGTTCAACGACAATGAAGAAATAGAAATAATGAAAGAATTCTCATAGCTGGGATCAAACATTGATAGAAATGGGGGCTGCAGTCAGGAAATAAGAATGGGGAGGGTGGCTATGAAAGAACTAGAAAATATCTGGAAATTCTACTTAATTCTGCACTGAGTTCCAACATGCTAGATAGGCAGAATATAAATGTCAGCAATGGTTTGGGACCAATGTAAAATTATGCTCTGCATCTAGACTACATTAGTTTCACCTTCCATACGTTTAATCAAAACCATAATGCAACTTAATCTGGATCTAGTCCTAGTGTTACAAGATTAGTGCTAATTTGGTATTATATTTTTGCACAATGTAAGCCTGTGATATACAACTGAACACAAAATTTAGAATAAGCCATTCTTTTCCCTGTTACCATGTATGGATGTGAAAGCCAGAAGTTGAGAAAGAACACAGGAGGAAAATCAATTCATTCCAGATGTGGTGCTGGAGAAGAGTACTGAGAATCCTTGCACAACCAAAAGGACAAACAAGTGGATTGCAGAGCAGATCAAACCGGTAACCTCCCTGGAAGCCAAGATGACCAAACAGACTGTCGTACTTTGGACACATCATAAGAAGAGAGGACTCTTTGGGGAAAAAAATAATGCTGCAGTGAAGGGAAGTTGGAAGAGAGGAAGGCCACATGCTAGATGGATGGATTCTATTAAGGAGGTCACAGGTATGGGGTTGCAGGAATTAAGCAGAGCAGTGGAGGACAGAGGGTCTTGGAGATGTCTCATCCGCAGGGTCACCATGAGTTGTGATTGACTCGAGGGCAGTTAACAACAACAACAACAAATGTGTTAAATATAGATATGTTTGCTACAGACAAACCAATGATATATAGTTTCAGTCCATATGAAAATGCAATGCCTTACTGGCAATGTAATGTTATACGCTTAGATACTGAATGTCTATGTTTTTACATGACAGTCTAAAAGACTAACAATCAGCCTTCTCATCCTCCCATATTAATATCATGATATTCCAAGACTTAGGAGTGTTTAAATGGGGTCTTGATGCTAACTCTGCCCATTTGGATTTTACTGAGGTTCATGAGTTGGGAGCCCAAGTGATCACACAGTGATAAAAGGGACCTCCAAATAGATAGAGACTAGTTGACAAATGACAAAGAATCCTCAGTTCCTCAGTCTAAAGAGATAGAAGTGAGGAACAATTAGGAACCTGCTTTCTTCCTTTTTCCAGGTAACTAAGAACAGTATAGGCACATATCTTCCATTTTGAGTCACTGACTCCAGATACCCTTAATCAGAAAGTACACACGGCTAGACTCACTTTTGGTGCAGCTATCAACCACCTTGGCCTTACTTTGATGTGCTCTAGATCAACTTTCATGCAACAATAGAATTAATCTAGTCAGCAAAAAGGAAAGGGAAGGGGCCTATGTACTCCTGTATTGTACCAACTGGGGTACAGAGACATTCGCCTTCAGTTGATTACCCCACTATTAGAGAAATATCCCGGTCACCCGGATACTTTTTACATTCACAATCTCTTAAACAATCAGGTACCTGAGGTTGTCTTTAAGGTAGCAAAATTTTGCTATACTGTATGCAAACTTCGACCTCAGATGGTCAATGGGAAATAATGCTGACAAGTGGTGTATCTGGTGTAACTGCAAGTCTGTGGCAGTCAATGTCGAAACCAAGAAAGTCACAATGGACCCGAGTAGAGATAACTTATGGGCTCGGACATGCCTGCAATTTTTATTTTATTTTATTTTTATCTTATTCTAATTCTATGATTTATTTATGATTTATGACTTATTTGTATGATTTTTAATGTGTATTATCGTAATTGTCTATACTGTTTTGTATTTTATACCGTTTTTATAATTTTGATTGCTGGTCAATGACCGAATAAATGTACTAACTAACTACCAACTGGGGGGAAATCATGAGCATTTTATGGACACACTATCAGTGGGGAAAAACTAATATGCATTATTGTATTTGCTTGCTAAATGAAAAACAAGTGGTTTAAAGTATAACTCCGATAAGTGTGTATATTATGAAATAAAGAACTGCTTCTGCTCTTACTTATACTATCACAAACTAGGGAAAGAAGAGAATAGGCATGTTGTGGAGAGAGGCATCAGAGAAAAACTGGAACTATCCTCTCCAGATTGGATATAAATATGACCAGGAAAAGAATGTCAGGATGTAAGAAGCCTGACTCCTCTTTTCATGCAGTCTTGATGATCTGCTGAAACTCATATCCAAATACGACCTCAGAGCTGTAGTGCCATTTCTGTTGTGGGTCAATTGGCATAAGGTTGACCTGACATACTAAAGTTCTATCCATGGATGCTCACATGGCATTCTGAGAAATATAATAAATCTTCTGTCAATCTAATTCAGTTATTCTTGTCTTGCATGTCTGTTTAATAAACCAGAAATCACATTTCCCCAGAAGATAAGTGTTCTTATACAAATACATTTAAAACTATGTGAGTGGAGACTTATGACATTCCTAGAGCAGCATGGAAATAAGCACAGGTATATGTGAACAAGTCAAACAGCCTTTATGTCTGCAATGTTATAGATGATTTGTATAAGAAATGGTTACACATAGAAATTCTGCATGGGATAAGTTACTCCTAATTCCCTGAAGAGAAGAGATTTTAGCTAACTTGCAGGGTGCCAGCCTGTTAAGACACATTTGTAGACAACCTTCACAATAATTCATTCCAAGCTGCATTAAACTTCTAGTGGTGGTGATGTGGTAGTTCCTATGTAGTTCACCATAATCCATTTTACAACTAGGTACCATTTCAATCAATTTTCATTTTTTAAATTCTAAATATAGTGTATCTAATTCTAAGCACTTGAAGCATATGTTTTTCAGTGTCCACTACTATCACTCACTAATCATATCCCAAATAACCCCATACATGTAAAAACAAGACAGAAGAGAGCAGTCTTTTTAGAATTTCATACTGCCTATTTCTCCTCTCTCATATTTTTGGACCACAACTCCCATCAGTCTTAGCTAATATAGCCAATGGTTAGAGGTTATGGAAGATGTAGTCCAACAATATCTAGAGGGCCACAGTTAGCCACCTGATTATTCCTACCTGTGAAAATACTGGCCTAAGCATACACCAAGTACACTTTCCTATTCACTGCTTAACCACAGTCTGAAAATTGAGATCTGTAGTTTCAGAAGGATATAATACATGGCACTCAGACAACATGATCATCCCACCTCTTCTATATCCCTTCATCCTTTGCTGACTAACTCAGGGGTGAAACAGACAACTCAAGAGGGGTGAAACAGACAACTCAAGAGGAGCAGCAGCAGGTCGGGGCCACAGCAACTACACACCACACCCCCAACCTAGCATTTTCCCAGTGCAAAAAGATGTGGCAGAAAGCTGCTCCTTTTTGCATTGGGAAAAAGATGGTTTTGCCACTGCCACTGCCGCTGCAGTGTTTTTATAGATGTGTAAACACTGTGCAGCAGAAATGCTATGAAGCCACCACACGTGTGGTGAGCCATGTGGCTTCTCAGTGGCATTGGGCATATTGCTGTCTGAATGCCAAACCCCCATGCCACTGGGAAGCCAGTTCTTTTTGCCAATCTGTACTGGCCCTCAGTGAGGCATTAAAAATGAATTTTTAGGACATTACTAAAGGTCAGGCACACTCTTGTATTCAAACTCTCCTCTAGAATAGAGGGCAAGTCTGTATGTAGCTATAAGATCATGACTTAAATGCTGTGGGAGGAATTTTTCCACCAAATAAATGGTGAAAGATTTGATCAAGAAAACAGTGAGAACTTGCTTTTAAAACCTCTCATAACATAATGGTTCCCATTGGATTCCATTTCCCTCTTATGGATCTTATTAGCATTTATATTTAATACAGGAAATCCTAAATATGGCTCTTCCACCATATTCCATCTGGTTTAATGATGAAAATTTTAAATATATACGTCTCAAGAGATCATCCCAAGCCTCTTGTATTTTAGAACTGTTCAGTAACAGCAGATAAAGAATAGACAATAAGATAAAGAGTGAGTGTTGCAGTAACTCTTCAGTAGTTTCAATGAGCATGAGCACCTGAAATGTTTACCATCTCCTTTCCATGATACTGTATCTTGAAGGAATTGGAGGACTGTTGTGATATCCTAGTGTTTAGCCTACTTAGCTGGAAAAGTAAGCAGCCATGTTGAAGGCCTATATTTATTCCTAAGCAGAAGGTAGGATATTGGTGGGAATATTAGCTAGATGGTGTATTTTAAAAATGCCAACTATTGCAAAATCCCAAACCAATAAGTACTAAAAAAATGGTACAGTAAAAAATGTGTAAAAAAATTAAAATAAAATAAAATAAATCCTACAACACTAATGAGCATGCTCAAGAAAAATCATATCCAGCTAGGTACTTACAAGTAATAGGAGTACGAATATGCATTTCTTCTAAATATGCAGTCAGATGAAGAAAATGTCCAAAAGTGGGGAAGAAGGAAAAAAGCATGATTAGACTTTATATCAATTACTTTATGCTAGAAATGTATACAGTACTGCACTGGTTCCTTTACTAATCAATTTTATTTTATTTCCTATACATTTGTGAGCACTGCTGTAAGGTTTAATAGCTAATCTCTTAGAATAAGATTTCCTGGTTTCCACAATAATGTCCCTCACTTATGTACTGCATGGCCCTGGCAAGTCACTTCACTGTGTTTTGAATTCCTCAGGAAATTATACCTACCCATTGTTGAAGAGCAATTTAATCTATCAATGTAGGAGCACGGATCACTTTACATTTCCAGGCTGAGAAGAGTTTCCTGACACTTACAGTGAATTTTTAATGCAATTTTCTTCTAGAATTCACATATCTCAAAGTATTCTGAGGAATTATTCTGCACAGAGATATAGGGGGAAAGTAGATGGCGAAAAGCGCCGTTTTGGGGGCAAGGAAGGGGAGGGGCAGCCGCACGGTGGGTGCTCCAACCCCTTCCCCAAAACGTCCGCAGAGCAGCCAGCCCTCTGCATGGCCGGGGCTCCGAGGATGACCTCCCGCTGCAGCATCCATACACGCTGCAGCGGAAGAGTCGCCGAAGGTGCGCCAGCAGCCTTTTGCGGCGCACCTTCGCCGACTTGTGGAAGGAGCGCTATTTTAGCACTCTTTCCAGGGGCGGCAAAGCTGCACTGTGGGGCCGAGGTGTGGGGATAGCTCGGCCCCGCGACGCAGCTTCCCAGGGCGGCCCACAGCCACCTGTCTGCTTGCCTCCATACTTAGGGCCTTTGCAGACTGTCAGAAATAGTGTAAATTGACTCCACTTTAAGGGTTAGGGTTAGGGAATCATAGGAACTGTATTTTATTGTGGCACTAGAGCTCTCTGACAGAGAAGGCTCAATGTCTCAGGGGGGGAAAAAACAATTCCCATGATTCCATAGCACTAACCCTAACCCTTAAAGTGGACTCAATTTGCACTATTTCTGGCAGTCTGCAAAGGCCCATAGTTTTTCTGAGGATTTTTTTTTGCAAAGTAAATAAGTTTTCTGTGCAGGAAACAAAGTATTTTGCACAGAAAAGATTGTTTCCCACAAAACCTGATTTTTGGGCATGACATTCGTCTGCATTTTGATGCATAGTAATTTCCCAGAACACTTTGAGATATGTGAATACAGGGAGACTAGTAAAGAAAAACAATACTTTTGTCTTGTGACAGGAAGAAATTTTTGGAAATTGCATTTTCTTGCATATGAGAACAATTATTTGGCCTTGTATGTGAATATTTACATTACTATGTAATACATAAAGAAAAACTATATAAAAAAGCAGAAGGGGTAACTGAGTATTGTTCTAGTATTAAGTTAAAGTTCATGAACAAACTTTTAAAGGTTTCAAATGAGGGCTTCAGAACGGGCCAATTAAACAGAGCTTGAAAGTAATTCATTACAAATAATACTATTCCCTGTACTTTTGAAACATTTCCTGGAGTTTTAGATGATTTTTTTTAAAAGTAACTTATATCACATCATATTTTATTTAAATTATTTGATAGAGCATATCAAAGCCATCTATAAATACATGTAAATATACATATGACATTATGTTTGGAAATACATATAAAATACATTTAAATAAAGACAAAAATGCCATAAAATACATTCTAAAGAAATTAAAGAGAAAAAAATGAATTTTAAAATACATACATACATACATACATATATGTGTGTGTGTGTATATACACCTTATACTACATTTTAAACTTTAGTCATATAACTAAATAAAAATACAATAATGCTAATCTAATAAATGAATAAATGGTTAATTGTGTACACTCAGTAGCTACTCTCCTTCACAATTGACTTCAATATCATCTAGGAATTTTAAAAGAAAAAGAAAAAAAAGTAACATGTAATGGAATTAGTAATGGAATCAAGTAACTCAAAAAACTCATTACTAGCAACAAGTTACTTTCAGGATGTAAAATAAGTTATAACTTTCCAAGCTCTGTTACAAAGATTTGCAAAAATCCTCCTTGTTTGCTCATTTTTTGTTACCTGTTTGTAGTCCTGTCAGCACCACAGTCTGTTTTCCAAGGTGCTGTGAAGCACAATTTCCCCATCTATTAACCCCATGATTTCAGAGTAAGGTAAGAAAGCACTGCCCTTACTCCATTTTTTTCTTGCAGTGTTATTAAATAGTCAAATCATATTGCAATATATGCAATTCTTGATTATATTTGAAGCCAAATCCACATGAGGGCAATGTTTGCTCTTGATGTGAGATCTTGTGACTAAAAAATCAAACCAAAACAGGGAATAATAGTGTCTCAAAGCAGCAAGAAAAACAAATGGTGCAAGTTTGCTTCTGTTTTCAGGGCTATCTCTGAAAGGCTTATATTTGAAGCCAAATCCATATGAGGACTATCTCAAAAATCAACAAGAGGGAAAACAGCATGCCAACAATGGGGTCAATGATGTGGGTGGGTGAATGGATGGGAGCATTTTGACTCAGTCCTGCTAATAAAGATGGATAGTTCATTTCTTTTCTTACATTTTCCAGTACAGTAGTAGAAATGCTTCTGAATATAAACATGTATTAAAGTGTGCACATGCCATAACTCATAATTATATGTTCAAAACATAATGTTATCCCTATGAATATATTGGTTTATTTGTTGGAAAGAGTATCAGATTCTAATAATGCCAAAACCACAGAGAGTAACTAGCTGCACCCATAGATTTTTTTTTACTGTGTGTACTCTGCATAAAAATCACCTGTTCATAGGAAACAGAATTAAAATCTGTAAGTAGATTTTCAAGCATCAGGTCACACATGCATATGCATCTTATACAATTGCACACAGTATCCCACTGATACATTGACTATTTTGAGCATGGAATATAATAAAATATTAGTACTGTATATAACTCTCCCAAAGTGTGAAAGAGGCTAGGGCTGCACACACATAAGCTGGTTAATAAATTGAGGAACATGGTTTCTTCATTCTTCCCTCTCTGTCAAACAGGTAATTGGTATGATTGTCAGTTGTGTAACAGAGCTGTATGTCCACAGCATCAGTGTGGGTATACTGTGGGACTGCAGACAAAGAATAAGAATGTATGTCTCTAAAATATCCTTCACCATTACATTACTAAATATTTATTTTGTTAATAATCTCCTGTTCAAAATATACAGGTCTGAATTCTACTAGTAGTCTAAATCAGATTAAACCCACCGAATCAACTGTGGAATGGTAGTTAATATATTTAAATCCCTTTGAATAAATGGCCTACTGTAATAAGGACTGTCAATATGATTTAGGACACATTTTCCTGCCTGTTCACACATGAATCTCTTTAAAGGGATCATACAAAATTTAATAATTGCATTCTATAATGGAAATCTTAGAGATAGCCCCAAAGTTATCTCTGAGAAACAATGCCTCATGGTATAAATTGTCCTCTATTGACAAATGTGACATTACATACTGTCACAGAAGACAGAAAAGAGTATAAACTTCAGAATAACATTTAAGCCCTTGAAAGGTTGCTATATTTTTCTCATCCATAAAGGAAAAGAAAATGTGCCGTTCATGAACTGAATAACCAACAAAAGTTTATTTTCGTGGCAATTGAAATATGAGACATTTCCCCTGCAATCAAACTGCTTGCTCTATAACAGGTCTACATCATTAGGATTAGGTCTATATCATCTTCAATTAGGCAAAGGGAGTGAGATTTCTTCATTTCCATTACATTATTGTTCCACAGGTTCACTCCGCTTTCTGTCATCCTTCTCCTATATTCTGGTTTGGTTAGGAGAATTCTGACAACTAAACTTAAAAGGAGAAGTTAGTACAATTCCCTACAGGTTTTCTTTGTACAATTCACTACAGGTTTTCTTTGTATGTCTACATTGGCAACATACATGTATGCATCAATAGAAAACTGTAAAAAGTGATCCTGATTAGTTATCATATATCAAAATTACTTTCTGTGTGATTTTTTTTACTGATTTACAAACACCCAGAAGGATTCTGATTTAGGTTTGCATTGTTAACATGCCACATGATTCAATCATATGCGTGATTAGATAAAGATTACTTTTAACAGAGTTTTATTAATGCACACATTCACACAAAGAATGTAGAGACAAGTGAAACATGTGAATGAAATGAAGGCACCAAAAGACACAGGAAAATGAAATACATCAGTACAAGGTATACCTACAAGGTACAAGGAGGAGGGTGAGGCAGAGTAAATGATTTTTTGATTAGCAGCTGATATGATGAAGCATTCTGTATCTCTCAGGTTTGGATTCAATGGTTTCTGAATCACATCTTATCAAGAGTCTTCAGTTGAGATGCTGTAGTGTTGTAGCTGTAAATGAGTTAGCTCTGCCTAATATTAATGTTAGCAAATTCCTCTTTTGAGCTTTAAACATATTTTATTACAATTTAATTTAGAATATAAGTATGCAGCATTTGTCTAATGATGGCTGAAAAAAGTTGAAAGAATGTGAGGACTTCATAACCTACTTCTGAAGGAATGCTATTGGAGACTCACCACAATAATTTATGAAGCTTTTACCTTCCTTTTACAATATGTCTAACTGTTCTCTCAAAATATGAAGAAAGAAAATGGCAAGCACTATATCAAAAATAACAACTGAAATGGGTAAGGAACAAAATTACAGAAAAAATGATACAAAGTCATGTCAGTTCATTAAATTTTTATTTTTAAAAGGTATTGTTTAACCAAAAAGCATTAATTAGCATACTAAATCCCTGTCATTTGTTACACAGTCTCTAGAGCTTTCATTTAGGTCAAACTGAGAGAATATTTCAGCATATGCCCAAGGTCATTTATTCCTTGTATTTTAGACATTCTTAGTTGGTAGAAGGGTTTATATGACTGCCTAGGGTCTTTCACCCCCAGCCATGGTGGATGACAATATTTGCCAACAAATGGTACAGCACCAGGAGAACATCAGACACACCAAGAGACTATAACTCTTACACCTCATTAAGTGTGTAAGCCCATGCCACTCTTAAAGAACAGGGACACACAGCAAAAACTTTGCAGAAACAAAACACTTTGCATCAGATCACAGACACCCTACTCAGAGACTGAAAAAAATATGTAGAATAGAGACACTGGAATAGAGAGACTTCTCAGAGACTATAAAGAATATATAGAATAGATAAGTAGCACTGGTTTTTGCACAGCCTTACAGGTACCCTGCATTTTGGCATCAGCTGCTAACACAAGGCTACCTGAAATCTGTCCAAAATTCCAACTTATAAACAACAATACAGATGACAAAGACAGACAATGGAAGGAATTCCACCAGGTGAACAGAGGTAACTCTCCAAGAAGAACATCTACATCATCTCTATTTCTCCAACAAACATATAAGAAAATAATGAAGAAATAATGTATCCCATTTCCCTGTTAGTACAGGTAAACCTCGACTCTATACAACCCCATCTTACTTCACAGATTAAAGAAATGTCTCACAATGGATATGCAAAGTATATAGTCAGGAATACTGGGACTCCCTTTGCAACACCCTCCATTGGAATATTTACCCTATTCTTGATCAGTCAAAATGGCAATGGAGATGGAGATTCAACCTCTGCTGGATTGGATTACACTCCTCCTGAAGATATAGATTTGCAGTTTGAGTGTAATCTTGAAATTAGCCTTCAGGCCCAGGTTGCTGCATTGTCCAGGAATGCTTTTGCACATAAAGTTACTGTGGCAATCATGGCTATTATTGGAGACATCCAGCTCCATGTGGTGCCTTTGAAGAATTTTTGGAAACTTCAGTTGGTACAGAAAACTACAACCAGATTACTAATTGGGCCAGATTAAAGGGACACTAGCTACAACAGTTCCACTGGCTGCTCAGTTGTTTTTGTGCACAGTCCAAAGGGCTGGTTATGGACTATTAAACCCCATACAACCTGGAAACAGGCTACCTGACAGAAACAGTCTCCCCCTATGAGCCTGCCTGGACCCTGATATTCTCACAAGAGGCCTTTCTCTCAGTCTTGCCACCTTCACAGGTATGACTGGTGAAGATGTGAGATAATATTTCCAGTGACTCACCCTAGGCTCTAGAACATCTTTGGCAGGAAGGCTGGAATGACCTTTCCTTATCTTCCATCAGAAGATTAAGAATTTTGTATTCTGGTAGTTTTTTAATTTTTTTAATTTTTATTTTTTAGAACTGAGGTCCAAAACACACTGCAAAAATAATCTGTTTGAGACCAATTTAACTACCCTGGCTCAATGCTATGGAATTTTGGGAACTGTAGTTTTGTGAAACATTTAGCCTTCTCTGTCAGAGAGCTCTGGTGCCACAATAAGCTACAATTCCCAGGATTAGTTAGCACTGAGCCAGGGCAGCTGAAGCAGTCTCAACCTGGATTATTTCTCCAGTCTGTTTTGGACCAGTGTTGATAAATAAAATCCAGATCCACATAAATATTGTGACATTCTTGTCCATTTTATTTCATCCTATTCCTGATGCAATTGAATTTGACATGTTCAATTGTTTTATTTTTGCATTCAGCTATTACAGAGGAAACATTATTATCAAACGTTTTAGATAAATTAATCTCATTTATTTATTAGGTAATGATGGGAAAATTAAGAATGTATTGGTGTTTTTTGGGGTGTAATCCTCTTGCTGGTCTTGAAAAGACAGTATAACTATTATACACTGTGTATTGGCACATGCACAACACATAGACACCACAAAACATAAATAAATAAATAACCATAAAAACCCAGTGTACAAATAATGTGTACAAAGTTTAAACAATTTCTGCTTCTGCTATTCTGTCAAGCTAATCACCCTAAACTGTGTGAAGGTGAAATTTAATCCTTTCCTCTTTTGCTTAGTTTGTAAGGAAAATCTCTTCATCAAAGCTACTGTTTGCGTTTTGAGGAAATCCACCATTGGCACATTGAAGAGCAGAGAAAAGTAAAGGCTGCTCCATGTCCTGACTAAACTGTTCTGTGGAAAGCAAGTGAAACAAATCTTTAAATAAATCTTTTAAACCTTTAAAAGTAACTAACAGACCGACAGTAAGAGCCAGCATTGGAGTGGAGCGGGGACGTGGTAGCAGCACACCATCTGTCCTGACTCCATCCCCATACCAGCATCATACTGCCAACCTGATGAGACGGTAGGCAGCTTCATGGCATTTTTGCCATGCAGCATTTAGACACACTGTGCAGCAGAATCGGGGGAAAGCCACCATCACAGTGGCAAAGGCAGCTTTTTTCAATTCCCAAAAGAATTGTTCCTTAATTAAACAAAGACTGTCACAGGAAACATCAACCTCAGTCACTATTTTCAACTGAAAAGGCTTTAGAGATTCTGCAGAATGAATCCCTCAGTTCTCCTCATCTCCCTTCTATCCAGCAGTGAAATTGATGTTTGTAACACATATCTTATTGTAAATCCATTATATATATATATATATATATATATATATATATATATATATAGTGTATGTGTGTGTGTGTTCAGTTGAAATATAGATAAACTACCTATGTCTGCAGGGCTTCAATATTGTTAAACACATCTGAAAGTGCTAATATTTAACAAGGAATCCCTTGATTTCCTCAAGTAATTAAGCTTCCAAGAGGCATCTCAATCTGACTGTGTGTTTATATTAATCATATGAAATCTTTGACTATTCAACCATTCCTAATTTCAGTCATGTTTACTTCTGGCAATGTGCATCTTTTCACCCTAAAACATTTTCTCCTTTTAGAGTCCCACACTGCCATCATTTCCCCCATTTGGTTAGCAAAATGCTATATTCAGGAAAATTAAGTGAATTGTGTCTATTGCTGATCATCTATAATGTCCTCAGCCATGAGCAGATGTCACTCTGATGTCTGAAGGTAGTGTCTCAAATTTGTCTAATTAAATTACTACTTGGCTGCCTCATTGCCTTCAAAGACAAGAGAATCTTTTATGTGCTGTTCTGGGGGCTAAGAGATTATTCTTTCTGTGGAAACCTGAATTCAATGTGTTTAAGCAGCATATGTTTCTTTATGTAAAGACATACCTTGTAAAGATTGTTCTTTAAAGATTTCTTTGATTACAGATATTGTCCCAGTCCATCAGTCTCTCTGGATACCTCCTCATACCAAAGTCCTGAATTTCAATGCAAGATAGTCTTGCTAAACACATTTTACCCCAATAGGACACTATTGGTCACTACTGTCCAGTTTATGATTCACTGACTGAGACCCTGCAGTGAAACTGTCAAAACTGACCAGAGTTTGGAGAAGTTAGTCTTTTGGACTGCCAGCACCTCCAGCTGTGTGTGGGGGGGGGGAGTACTCTAAAAAGGAAGTATTCACAGACATAGCTGTGTTAGTTTGGTTCAGTTTAAAGAGATATAAGGAAATGCTATAGTAGGTATAAGACTGAGAAAAGAGATTTCTAGCATAAGCTTTTATAGACACACTATCCCCACCCCCACCCCTATGGATATCTGACCATAGAGGCTTCAATCCATGCATCTGACAAAGTGGACTGGATTTCACAAAAGCTTCCACTAGAAATTTATTTTTTTCAATGAGACTCAAAGATGCTACAGGATTCCCTTATATCTAAAAAGTAAGTTATCCATACTCTGGAATAGACCCTATTGGACAGATGAACAAATAAATGTGTATCTTCTCTACCTAATTCACTAGCAAATCTTCCTGGCCATATGGAGTGCTATGAGATAGACCCCTCTCCATCTGCCTTACTTGTTCATTAACAGGTGAAGGAACAGAAGGAAATAATATACAGATTCTTGTAGTAGAAGTTCAGCTCCAGTGGTTATTCCAGAAGTGTACAGATGTTTGGTATCATGTGGGACTTAACATTTCTATTCCACAAAATTCTGATTCTGCTGACTAAAATATAGAAGGTCTCTTAGTAAGCATTTCATATCTTCCTTCCCTATGCAATACAGTTGATACACCTTCCCTTCCTCTTCTCTCCCTCCCACCCACCCATAAACACAAGCACATTACTACAGTATAAATTTACAAAAAAAAAAAACACACACACACACAAAACAAACAAAACAGAAACAAAAACCAGCTACACTGGGTTCAACCATGTGAATAACATTTATAAATGTTTTGGCCTCAGTAGAGTTTATGTGGGTATCAGAAGTCATTCATTGGAAAAAAAAGTGGAAATACAATCAAATATTTCACATAAGTAGGACTATATTCATTAATAAAACAGTTGAACCCCAACAATTATGATAAAGACACTAGGAAAGTGGACCTAAATAACCCCACTAAAATAAAGGGAATTGATTGAATGTTGGTCATTGATAATCTTGGGTCATGTCCACACTTACAGGAAAACCTGGCTTACTATCAGGGCTTCTGTATTGGCAGAGAGGATGAGCTGTCTGCAAAAATGGCACCCACAATGGGCCAACAGTGGCAGCACTATCAGCACACTCTCTCAGTTTAGTGGCTTACTTGGCTCAAGGTGTCTCTTCCTAATCTGTTCTGCCTACTCTACTCCTCCCTGTCCTCACTTCAGCATGCAGTACAAATGTCCAGATGATTTTCCAGTGTTTCCAGCTTTATTCATGGTGCACAGACTCTTTTTAATTGCCTTGGAGCATGGATTGGACCTGCTTTCTACCCATTTTAGCTCTGTGTATCATCTAAACAGGTCAGTGAGGGAACAGGATAGCAGCTTTTATTTTCTTATGTATGGACATAGCAATAATAATGAATGATTGATTTACTCTGGTACACTGTGCAAAATCAGATCTTTCCCACTGTTCATTGTAATGGTAAATGGTTACAGTGGATATGATTAAAAATTATGGTGGAAGGCACCTAAATGCATAAGCATTGTAAACTGATGCTTTTAGGAATTTGGTTTCAAATATTTACATTATTGCATCTAATCCATCAATATGAAAATTTAAGCTTGCATTAAACATGATTCATGATCTTTTGATATGTCATTAAAATATTAGAAAATATTATCTAGTGAGATGGAAATAATTGATATTTTACCATTTTAATATTAACATTAATATAAACTAGCAGGGTATTGATATTACTGAGTGATATATTGAATACAATCCAAAACAATCCAAAATGTATTAGGCAAAGGTATTTTTCATGTTCTTTGGAATTTCAGCCTATTTTACATAGGTCTGAATAATTCGATATACAAATACATCAACAATCTTGCTGTCCACATCAAACAACAATTTTGCTGTCCACATTCCTACTGTTCTACATATGAATGGGAATAATTTACAACAATGAGCATAGGGAAACACTATCAGATATATAAAACTGTGGTAACTTATTAAGTTCATTAAGGTAGAATCCAAGTCTGAATGTGATGATTCCTTGATATAAGACAGATATATTTGCTGTAGCTACAGTTTATTTTTATTGAAATTGGTAGGGAGTAGGATAAGAAATAAAGTTAAATGACAGAAATTCAACTACATAAATTAGGCTTCTATTCCCTCAGCAGCTTTACAAAAATGGCAAAGGAGGTAAAACAAATGTCTAATTTATTTCATTCCCTTTTAACTAGAAGTACTAGACTAAAATGTGTACACAATTATAAGGAAATGCATGCAGGATACCCACAGAATGCCCCAATCCAGGGGTGTAGCCATTAAGGTCAATGTTGCTCCGCCAAGGAACAAAATTTGTTCCCCTCATAATGTGTTTTTCTTTAAAAATGTCCACAAAATTGCCAACAGTGGGCTGCCTCTAGCAGGCAACCATGACAATCCCCCCCCACACACACACACACACTTTCAGGCCAATTTAGATACAGAGGGGATTTTATTTTCCCTTTTTTCACTGTCTTATTGACTTTTTTTATAACCATTTTTTTTTCTAAATCAAGGTTCTCAAGGAGGAAGGTTATGACCACCCTCCATACCTAGAACTTGCTAATCTATGTATTAATTCTTATGTACAAAGTAATATTTAAAGATATTTTCTAAAGAGTACCTAATCATCCTCCATATTTATGAAAGAAATATAATCTGAAGTTTAATGTACTGGCATTTAACTTGGACATGCTTCTAAGTGTAGTATTTGTATTTGTAACTTTGTGGATGTAACTCTTGCAATGAAGGAAAATGGCAAGTGTGTTGAATAAAGTCTAGAATGGGCTGTCTTGAGACCTTACCTTTTCCCCCCAGAACCACTTTTATGTCACATAATCTCCAATACAATTTAAATTTAGTGGCAATTGTTGGCAAGCAGTAGTCCATCTATGATTAAATAACCCCATTTAGTATAACCAAAGATGGAAAATTTAGCTATTTGTATCTGAAAATGCACACAATCATTGTGATGCTGGGATTTACCAAACTGTTTTTCCCCCTTAAAACTATGTTTTGAGACATGGATATTATGACAAAAAAATGAGGCAGTTTAAAACAAATGCAAAAATGCCTCCTTAGTGCTAGACACTGCCCAGCTTAATTGAATCACTGTTTCACAGTATGTGGTAGGCATGGTGGTCATAAAATGAGTGCAAGGAAACTAACATGCCATGCTTGTTCAATGTGTGAGATCCAGTGGTTTACACAGAAAGCATATACAGATGCAAAAAAAGAAAAGATGAACTGCTCAGAATTTTGTTTCCAATACGTGCCAACAACAGCTTTATAAAGGGGTGGTCATAGGTGAACTGAAACAAATCCTCAGACAACCCTGCTTCCCCAGGCAAGTTTTTAATAACTTTCTCCATCTGAATAGATGGTCCAGAGGAAATGGCTGCCAGTGAGCATGCACAGTCAAGCCACACTTAGAAGGTTAATAATCACCTTAGATCTACTGCACCGCTCCTTCAAAAAAGAATAGAAAGGCAGTTTTTGGTAGCATCCCATACATTTCACAGCTTGCAATATTGATATTAGATGGGGAAAGCCACACACTTACAAATAGGACATTTTGTTCTATTCCACATACATACAGTTATACAGATACATACACCATAATCTGAATACAAAGTTTGCAGAAGACATCTTCATATTTTAATGGTTCAGTTTTAAAACAGAAGACATTAAATTTTAACAATGTTTTTTGTGTAAATTTATTTATATACTGCTGATCATCTGAGAGAGAGGAAGTATTTGACCATTAGCCTCCTCAAAACATCTATGAGATAGTGCTTTCAAATGTGCATCTAAGTGAAATGACTTGCAAGGATACACAAAGTTGTCTTATCTACATTATATAATTAATTTAGTTTGTTATTAGAATACTGCCTTTAACAGCTATGACAGCTACCAAAGAAATTTCTGAACTGTAGTTTGGTGAAATGTTGGAAATTTTTGGCAGAGATTCCTGCCCACTTGGCAAAATATTACAGAACTTCAACCCCAAAAATTTTCGGGAAAAGAGAAGAACTATGTAAACAGTGTAAGCATGCAATATGGATATGTCGAGTGACAGAACTGGGTCTAGAACTCAGGACTTCCAATTGTTTTGTGATATGCTTACATTTTAAAATAAATTACAATGGTAAATGAAAATACAAAGTGTTCTATACTCATCACGCATTCATCAAGCCAGATGTAAAGGTGCCAGTGGCTGCAATATACACAAGTACATCAGCATAGCCACATGGAACCTAACTATACAGATGTGGTTCCCATACAGGGCCCAAAATACACAGGCCAAAAAGTGGGAGTTCTGGACACTATGGGGAGTCAGCTGGAAGTTGCTCCATCGCTGCCTAAGGCAGCCAAAAGCCAGCCAGAAACGGAGGAAAGAAAAGCCACTCCTTGCTGGTGGCCCATTGAGGACCATAACAATAGCTGGCTTTGGGACCACGGTGTCCAGTTATCATGGTCCTGGGATGACTGGAGGCTGACTGGGGCTGGAGCGGCCAGAGGCCGCTCTTCACCCCAAAGTTAATTTATGAAGGGAGACATTTATTTAAAATTCCATAAAAAATATCTATCCTAAACCAACTCAGCCTCCACTCCCCAAAGGAGCATAAAATACTTAAGTACTACATTTTAAACAAAGTATTGACTTTGAAAACAAAAGACAAACATAATAGGCATTCCCATCAAAGCAAATTAGCAATCTTAAAGACTTACCTCCTCTTGATTGTAAGCATTGCCCCCAAAAGGATAATTACAAACATCAGAAGACCAGCTATAACTCCTGCCATCTTCACTGTATTGTCGACTTGCTTTTCTGGCTCTATTGCATTGGAGTTCTGTGTAGAAGCTCCTTAAGAAGTTACAGAAAAGAGGGAAATAATAATAAAAAGGTATTGTTGAAATATCAGGAAAATCATATTCTGACAATCAGCTTCTGATAAAAGACTCACAAGCACATTTCAAAAGAACAATCTGCATCTCACCATTATCAAAACAAGGTGTAATGCAGTCCCCAAGTATGATGTGACAAGAAGTTTTTTTTTTCCTTATGACATGTTCAGCTACAAACAGATGGCAAGTACACTGAGCCTTGGTATTGGTGGCTTCCATGTGAGTAGAGTGGTAAATATGATCCAGGCTTTGGTCACAAAATAGGTTCAATATCTTTAAAGTTCCTACTAAAACCCAGAACAGATTCACAACTTCACTGACAGGAAGCCACCAGTCATCACTACAAATGCTTGCAAATGTTGCAACATTGTTTAAGTGAAAATCTTTAACCAATGAGTTGAAGAGTCTGGAAAGTAACACCGAAAGCCCTAAAGCCATCAGATTCCAAGTCATTTTAAAATGTTATATTTTGTTTGTTTGTTGGATGGTATTAGGCCTATTAGTATTAACTTTCCAGGCTCTGAGAATTACTGGTTGTATCCTTATATTGGGAGAAGTGTGAGATAAAAGTAAAGATGATGATGTTCACCACCACACTACATATCACTTTTATATTTTTGAATCTCTGACTAAGAATTTGGATATGTGGATACTGGGCTTGTGCAATCTGACACCAGAAATGAAATGGATAGACATTTTTTTTCAACCTCATGTATGTACTTAAAATAGTGTAGTGGTGAGATTTTTTTTCTGCCATTTCTATACAACTATTAACTGAAAAGATATCCTCATACCGAAACTCAAAAACTTAACTGTTCCATCTTCCCATCAATATTCCCAATACCAGAATGCCAACTTAACTGCCAAGTATTAAAATAATTGGTAAGTGAAAATACATCAGCCTAGCTCTGCACACCTTCTAAAACATCAATGGCTTTTTGAACCTTTCATCCCTCTGTTTCCAGGCACTAGATCTTTCAACTAATCTGCTAGAACTCAGTGACAAAAGTAAGGAGTAGGGGAGAGAGATGAGCCCTGTTCTGCCTACCCTGCTGAAAATTTAAACAACTATTGTAATTCTACTCTGCTTTTCAAATGTCCAGCATAGTTCCAACATGATTGCTACTCCAACTGGTCACTGGGGAGCAACTGAGTGAAATGTATTACATGATCTGCTGCAATTGTCCAGAAGAATTTAGTAATAACAGTTTCTTGTGGTATCTGGATAATTTCCAATAAGCCATGCAACACTCAGAACAAAGCTGGAATTTCAGACTTTGGGAGCATTTTTAGAAAATCAAGTCAAGCTGAAACAAAGGTGCCAGTAAAAAGATAGACTAAGAGGATATACGGAATATCAACAGAGGTATATGATAAGTTCTAAAATATCAGACCATTACAGCAGAGTCCTATTTACATTAAACTACATTCTTTATTGTAAGCTACTTTAAGTCTCTGTGAAAATAAATGGCATAAATAACATGAGAGATTGTATCTTTGTAATAGTTTCAGCTACATAAAGCTGAAAAAAGATGAACTGTTCACCCAGTTTCAAAATGATGGTAAAAATCTGTAAGTTTGATGGCTTTTCCCAGCTCATGTTTCCATGTAAGTAGCTCCTTCAAACGAAAGACAGAAAACAGAAGCAGAACATTGGTAGTCAAAAGAGATAAAAAGACATTGGCATTTCCAAGAAAAAGAGAGCCTGTCCCTTGTCTAGAAGACAAATTTTAACAATCTCTTAATTCCTGTTATCAGCTCAATCTCACACTATTGGCAACAAAAGTGTCAACAAAAATTATACTAGGCTCTGAGGTAGCTCTGAGATGGTGAGCTTAGTATATGCCTGTTAGCAAGAGGGTAGAACCAGAAAATATTTCTTTTCAAGAGAAAGGCTAGTTTAATTGATGTTCAAAATAACCAAGAACACTGTAAATGCTATGCAGCTAAGCAAAACACTGTTTCCCTCAGTAAAACATTGTGTAATTATCTATGGGAAAATGTCCTATTCCTGTCCAATTTAGCTTGCTGACCCCACATACTACACAGTTTATAGTTTGCATTTCTTGTTTAACAATGTCTAGCCTGCCCTGATTTGTGCTTCTCACATCCCATTTTCTATTACATGTATTGCACGACATCCGGTTTTCCTTTCATGTCTGAGCATATCAGCAGTTCAACATCCTTTTGGTGTGAATCCAGTGACATCATTAGGCACCATGCTACTCATACTTGTACTGTTATTCCCCAAGATCTGGTTGAGTCCTTCTTCCAACACTAGTTTTGTTTCATTTTGTATTGTCTCATCACACCTTTTAGAAATGGTTTACCAGTGCCTCCTTCTATGCAGTATTAACTAGAGTTACCTAAGGGCCTTTGCAGACTGCCAGAAATAGTGCACATTAAATTGAGGCACTGCCCTGGCACAGTGCTAGGGAATCATGGGAACTGTAATTTATTGTGGCACCAGAGCTCTCTGATGGAGAAGGCTCAATGTCCCAGAAAAAAATACAATTCCCATGACTCCCTAACACTGAGCCAGGGCAGTGTATCAATTTAATGTGCACTATTTCTGGCAGTCTGCAAAGGCCATTGGTCCCACTGCCATTGTCTCTAGGCACATCTCGAATAATTAAGAAGACCAGAAAGTCCCAGGGTGCATTTACATTGCAAATATAATGCAGTTTGGAATGACTTTAACTGCTACAATTCCATTCTACAGGAACCTGAGAGCTGTAGTTTTGTGAGGCACCAGCACTCTTTTGGCAGAGAAGGCTAAAGACCCTGTAAAACTACAAATCCCAGGATTCCATAGGCTAGAGCTACAGCACCTCAAGTGTCAAACTGCATTATTTCTACATTTTGTTCCTGTTCTTTCCAGTTTTATTTTGGAGATCCAAAAATATTTTGTTCATTCCAGAGAATTTTCTATCAGCTCCCAGTATAATCACATACTTTTTATACTAGCTCCCTAGGTCGATTTATTTTAAACCAGTGTAAAATTAGAAAGAACAGGAACAAAACTTGAGACTTTTTCTATCAGCCTGAGAGATCCTCTACTAGTATCAAAACAACATCATCACCACAACTGCTGCTGCTGCTGCTGCTGCCAAGAAGCTATTTGACACCTTTTGTCTGGCTTCTCAGCAAAAGTGTGTCTGACATGGGAGAACTTTCCAGCAGCAGTGCTGCCATCATCACAGCCTCTTGCCTTAGAGCACACAACCGCACCATGCAGAAAACAGCAACCAAAATGATCCCAACACTGGAACAACTTCCCTGTAGGCAAAGGCTACCAGATTTAGGACTCTTCAGCTAGAATAAAAGGTGAGTTTTGCAAAAGGCATGATAGACGAGTATGCATTATGCATTGTGTAAAGTCAATATAGATTAGTTTTTCTCCCTCTTGTACAACATGGTTATCCATGGAAATGATGGAAGATTCAGGACCGAGAAAAATATTTTTTCACAAAGTGAATAGTTTAACTGCAATTTGCTATGACAAGATGCAGTGATGTACCAATATGGATTGACGTCAAAAGCCCTATGCTAATTATGATAACTGTAGCACTTCTGAAATTAGAGGCAGCATGCCTCTCAATATAAGCTGCTGGGGAATGCCAGATGAAGAGTCCTTCCATATTCATATTATGTTGTGTCCTTCCAATAGGCATCTCAAGGTGTAACAATCCTGGACTAGATAGGTTTTTGCATCATCAAGCCTGGCTTTTTGTATGTACTTCTATTCTTCAGAAGGTAACCAGCACAACTTGCCATTTTTGGACAGATTCTTGAGCTTTTAGGTATGCAAGACTGCCTTTGTTTTCTGTATACTTTTCTTTATTTGCTTCATTACAAAAACTATAGCATCATGTAATCTTTTGATACACCTTCAGGGCAAAAAATTCAGAATATTTTTTGCAATTAATTTCATTAGATCATTTTTGCTAATACTTCTTGTTTTTGCAAAAGCAGAACAGCCTTTATATATCTGCATTTGAGACATGGAAGTCAGCTATATTTTACTGTTGTTCATTTTGAACTAAATTATGAAAGCTGTTTGATACAGGTACCTCTTAAGATGCTTTCAAGAATGAGTATTCATCTTATTTCATCCTATACTCAAATAACATGTAATGTTCATTAAAAAAAATGTTTTCTGCTGTTCTTGAAGTGTTCTTTTCATAAATAGGCAATTAAAAAGCAGTAGGAAATAAAACAGAAGTAAATAGTTGCAAGTTGTTTTAAAAACAGGTAGAATAGATGGAGCAAAAGAATAAAAAAGAAAAAAATAGTAAAATATGTGTTAGCTTCAGAAGAAAAATGGAAAAACTGGAAACAATGAACACTGGGACAACTGCCAAACAGGATTGAGGACTGAAAAGAGAGAAAAAACACATAGAAACAAGAAAAGAAGCATAAATACATATCATTTTATCAAGAAAGATAAAAGAGAAATCTAGAAGTCAAAGAGAAAAGGAAGGGCATGAAGAGGGCACACATGAAGAAAAGAATTCACTGCAGGGAAAAAAAGGATGACAAGATAAGGAAGTAGATAAATTAAGAGCAGAAAAAAAATTGTTCAATAAAGGACAAAGTATTTAAATACAATTGTGACACAAACTAATATGAAATAAAGTCAGGAACAGAAAGAAACAAGAATATGGATACCAGTGTGAACATCAGAGTCAAGATCCTATAGATGATTAGTGGTAAATGCAAATAGGGGGATAAAATGGTCAAATGAAGATTGGCCAAAATCCAATGGTGCAGTTCTGCTGTACAGCCCTTGATATCTACTGGGACCCCCTGTGGATACCAACATCAATGGATGTTCAAGCCCCATTAAATACAATGGATAGTAAAATTGTGACCCTTATTCAAAAAATGGCAAAATCAAGGTTTGCTTTTTAGAATTTGTATATATATATATTAAAAAAAAATTAAAACCATGGATGCTTGAATCTATGGATACAGAGAGCCAACTGTGTTAAGGAAAAAGCAACATGGGATATACAGTAATAGAAATAAAAATATGTATGTGAATGTCAAAGTGACTAAGCAGGAGCAATCAGGAAGATACACAGGTGAAAAAGATAATATAATTAAGAAGCCTTGAGAGCCAAGGACAAAGTTATAGAAGGTATATTGAGAACACCTGTGATAGATTGCAAACACCTGAGACTCATTAAGTGGTCAAGGTAAAGTGATGAAACACTTGGGTTAGTCTTAGGTATGGGATGATCTATGTGGACCAATCAAGATGTATTGGGTGGAAACTGACTGGTGGGTGGTGTCTAACAATGGCTATAAATTGCAATGTTTGCTAATGTACATTGTGGTGTAGTGTGGAGTGTTTTGGAGTAGTTTGGTGGAGTAGAGATTGTGATTTGTAGGGCATATAGTATTTATATATAGTAGAATAAAGTAGATCTTTTATATAAGACTACTGAGTTGTCTGGTGTCTTGAGGGAAGATACAAGAGCCAGAAGAATCCTGGAGAAGTTTGGAGACATCTCAGGAAGAAGAGAGAGAAGGCTTGGAGAGTTTGTCAGGGTCTTCAGCCTATTCTCTGAAACTCTGCTGCTTGGGAAAGAAGCATCAACCACTGATCAAACTGGTCAGCTCTGCTGCATAACAAGGTGGAGAGTTAGAGCCAGAGGTGAAGAGCTACAACTCCCATCATCCCTGACATTTTCTTGTTGCTAGAATCCTAAAAATCTGCTTTGGAGAGCTGGAAAACTATGTGGAGCAGTGTTTTGGTAGCTACAGAATGTTGCAGAAAGGAAACTGTATCATTTTCTTGTTGCTAGAATCCTAAAAATCTGCTTTGGAGAGCTGGAAAACTATGTGGAGCAGTGTTTTGGTAGCTACAGAATGTTGCAGAAAGGAAAGAAAATCTGAATTCCACTGACATTGGAAACTAAAGCACACCACTACATGAGAAAACTGAAAGCAGCAGCAAGATGAAAAAATAATAATGTGATAATGACCTGGCAGAGCAAAGTGTAAAATAGAACACAAGAGAGATCGGCCCGCAGTGCAGCAGCAATTTCATGTGCAGTAAAACCCATTTCCCCCATTCCAGCCCAATCTTGTCCCATGCACAGATTGGGCTGAAAAGTGCATGTGATAAATTCCTAGGAAATGAGAATTTAGGCTTTTGGACAAAGAAGCCTTCTTCTAGACAGCACTTATATTTCAGCAGCATCATATCTTTTCAGTGTATATGGGTCATGGAGAACTAGAATGCTTTGTTATTGTTATGTGCTTTCAAGTACCCTCTGACTTATGGTGACCTTAAGTGAATCTATCACAGGATTTTCTTGACAAGATTTGTTTGGAGGCTGAGAGACTGTGACTTACCCAAGGTAATTCAATGTGTGAGTGGAGATTCAAACCCTTGTCTCCAGAGCTGTAGGCCAACACTCAAAGCACTACATCACTCTAGCTCTTGTTAAAATGCTAGTAACTTAATTATTATTTTTAAAAAATGATGCCAACTCTGTTTTGATTTTTATTTCCAGCACTCCTCCCTAATAGCCTTCCTGTAAGGGGAACATATTGCAATCAGCACAGGCTTTTATATCATCCCTCTCCAATATCCTGAAGTAGGAGTTACTATAGTGTCAATTTCAGAGACAAATTCCTATAACCAGAGATCCTAGTCTTTTGATTAGGAAGTTTTATAGCCTTTAGCTTCTAGTGTCCTGTCTTATCTTTCAATTTCCTCATCTTCAGCTGGAGTTCATGCTCCCTGAAATCCATGCTCTTCATCTACCAGAAGGACAGAGCAAGATCTTTCATTTGATGCATCAGTTTTTTCTTAGAATGACTCTTCTGCAGCACACAAGAAAGTACCTACCTATTATACCAACAAGGGCAACTGTGCAAGTTAATAAATCTTAGGAGTTAGTCTGTCTATTTGACTACAGAAAAATGTTCTGACAAGTAAATATTCTCATTTGGTAGAAATTATTTGCTGTTTTCTCAGGGTAAATTCTGAACCAGTATATCTTATCCCAGTGTTTACACTAACTTGGGCTTCTCAACTAATCTATAGCAGAGACAATTTTATTTTCTAGGGAGTTGTATGGGCACAAATTAGGAGCTAGCAGAGAAGAACTCTATGTCCCAGTAGGATCTACCACATAATATATTAACGATACACTACACCATTATTTCAGAAAATAATAGCCACTATTAAACTGCTGGAATATTTTAAGATAGGTTAAATTGCTCAGCTACTTAGATGCCCTTAGATCATCTTATGCTGTGTCTACTGCAGTGCCAGATGATGGCCAGTGGTCATGAGTGTCTCCAGGACCCCAAAGACTGTGACAACAAACTACCATATTTTATAGGAAACGGTTGCTTGCTTTCTGTGAGAATGACCAATTGCCACTTAAACTAGTGCACAAACACACTACACATTAAATGACAGACAGATGTTGCATACTGGTACTAATTGAAATTCCTCTATAAAAGGCTGATATGGATAAGAAGGGCTTTGCAGACTATGGAGTTTATCACACAGGGGAAATCCTGTGCGGAAACGGGGGCTTTAAAATGGGGGGGGGGGGAACGCAAAAGCGGTTAGATTTTCAGATGACGTCATTGTTAAAATGGGGTTAACCCGAATGGAAAGTAGTCAGAAACTGCTTCTTTTTACTTTTGGAAAATCCCAAAAATAAAAAGAAGTAGTTTCTGACTACTTTCCGTTCAGGTTAGCCCCCTTTTAACAGTGATGTGTGTGAAAATCTAACCGCTTTTGCGGGTTTCACCCACTTTTTAAATCCCGTTTCCGCACAGGATTTTCCCCGTGTGATAAACTCCTATGAGGAACAGTTACAGTCACCTACAATGTTTCATGAATTGCACATAAGAATTTGCAGCACTGTGTAAACAAAATGCTTGACCCTAGCAATCTTAGTGCCAACAGAATTAATCATGAACTTTCCTTCACTAATAAAAGCTGTTATACATGTTAACCTGCATTTATTTGGTACCTATTTTTCCTTTTTGCTGAACCACTCACATTTCATGCTTTTTTGTTGTTGTCATAATGTAAAAATGAGAGGCAAATTGGGGTAAACCCCCTCATAGCCATTGATCTTATTAGCACATACAAATTAGATGTCAGGGTGATAAGTCATATATCTACAGGTATGATATGTAGTTTGGAACCACCATCTATAAAAGCTCAAAATCCATCAACCTAACACAGAGAACAAACATGCAATTTTTATAAAAACAGATTGCTGTTGTGTGAGAAAGCTGGGTTTCAAAGTTCTCTCAAGTTTTCAACTTTTCTAACTCACTCTTTTTATAGGTCATGAACACAACTAGAAGTGAAATGACTGATAAGTTAACAAGGTGTTCCCTCAGAATCTGAACTACAAAATGGGAAATGAAATTTTCTCTGTTTGGGTTTAATCTAACTTATTTTCCCCCCCATAAAATGTGTACTCCTTGTTGTGAGATAAATCTTTTTCAAATAGAAAGCAACAGCAGCAGCAGCAACATCAATGATTACATGATGTCTGTCTGTCTGTCTGTCTGTCTTGCAAATTTCCTTCTTCAGGGAAGGGATATGGAAATAATTGCTTTTAGGAAGCTGATCCACATCCTATAAATTTTACCACTTATCCAGAGATAGAAAATACTCCTTTGTCATATCACAAACAGTAAGTAATTTCAATAAATGTTGGAGTTTAACATGATATGGTGAACTGAAATGTTATCTTATCTCACATTGTGAGATACAGGAGAGAAAGTTTTTGCAAGGGAGAAAAAGAAGGCACAGCAGTCTTTATAAAGGGAAAAGATCAACAGGTTTGGCATGCTGAATTCTGTGAAGTTTTCCCCAACATGATGCCTCAAAATGTGTTGGACTGCAAACTCCAATATCCCCAGCCAATATAGTAAATTAATGCAGTGAGAAATCTAGTTTAAAATATACACAGCACATCATGTTGGGAATGTTGACATTAAATGTTACTGATAAAGAGAAATTGTGATGGTGGCAGTGATTTATATCCAGAGTTAAAATTGGAGAAGACTGTAGCCAAAATAAAGAAGGATGCTGCAAAATCAACAGAATCATAAATGGGACCAAATTTAACAATTTAAAATAGTGGGTGATTCAAAAAGAATGGTGAAAAATTAAAGCTGTTCATATTTGATTTTGCACCTTTCTTTTTTAATCATCCTCTATAGCTGAATGCTGTAATACATATATATCCAAATTTAGGTATACTATATGCTAGTAGGAAAACATAATAAAGTTTGCACATGTCACTTCATTCCTATGAAAGTATTATCTTCTCGTGTTTAACAGCATAAACTACAAGGGGCATGTGTATTAGCTGCCATGTGGAAACACCAGTTTTTTTGTTTTTTTAAAATAAATGGATGCTCTTAATGCTTTTTGACCATGCACACCTTAGGTGCTCTTGTATGGGCAAGTGTGAATAGGCCTGCTCTCTCTAACACCTGCCTTTTTTGTCTTGTATCATTATTAATAGTCTGTTGCTGCTACTGAGTTTTTAGATATTATACCTGAAATGGAAAGTTAATGCTTTAATAATAGTAATGGCTGTACAAGGGGATAGGCACCCTGAGAATATGACTTATGGAAACCAAGTCATGATGCATTAATAATAGGTTTCAGTTTGTCTTGCCTTTGCAAGCTTAACTTTAATAAGGACATTTAATGCCAATAATATATTCATGGAAACCTTTTGAAGCAGCCCAGAGAGAATGAACAATTGTGATTCACATCATTCCAATGAAACAATTTTACTCCTTAGGGACTGGGCCAGCACACCTCATGTAAAGGTGCTAAGTTATATAAATTATTAACAGAATGTCAATCTAGTAGCTGTTCACAGATATACAGTCTTCCAAAGCTGTGATATTCATTCTTGTCTAATGCCTCCTTTTCTTATAATGCATGTGGTAGTTATCTAGGCAAAGTTCTGTGCAATGCACAATTATTCTAAATAACCCATCTCACTTGCAATACTATCTTTTTTTTATTTGCTTAATTTCTTTTAATAAATGAATATGTAATATATATTCATACATATTTGTTTTCCATTTCTAGATCTACTGTGATACCAGAATGCTTCCAGTTTCCCCTCTTATCATTTATCATTAAAATTTCATTTTAGGAAAATTTCACTTCCATGATTATGCATAAACCTCAATTTCCATTTTTCAGTTTTTATTTCTGTGCCAAGGTTACTCGGTGGAGCAGACAATTGCCCACACAGAATTAGGCCAACATTGTGGAATTTATTTTGCTTTTAAAGTGATCCAAATTTTATAATAAGAAAAGGGTTTTGCATTTAAATTATTTAAACGGGTATGGTCTCAACTAAAGAACAAAAATGCTCCCATAAACTAACCAAATTAACTAAATTTGGGAAATTTGACTTTCTAAATGAATGGATCAGTCTGTAAGAGTGCTATAACCACTGTTGTTACTAAACTTTTGTTACAGTGATACATATGGAATATCCTTAGGGAAGCAGAAGTGACATAAGGAAGATCACAGATCCAGCCTAGGAAGGGATGTATTAAAGTCATCTGAAAATGAGAGTACATAGTGGAATAAAACTATCAAAGGGATAGCATTGAATGTGGGCTGCAACCTCTGGTCTACTAGAAACATTTCCAGTTTTGGAACAAAAGAAAAAGAAGAGGTACATCTTTTGGAGTTAGAAGCTGATTTATAAATGAAGTTGCAAGGCTAGTTTTACAGTGCATGTTTATTCCCAGACAGTTTTAGGTATCATGTTGAGTGTAGCAATTGCAATGATAGATTTGACATTAGTTCTGTTTTAAGGATGCATTGTCTGTCTATAAAATTAGAATATATTTAAAATAAAAACAATGGAGTTGTGCTACTATTTTCAACTAGTCCAATGAAATGAACAATTTTTTTAAAGAACAAATGCCTAAAGTTAGAAAGCTATTCATATATTGGAAACCTGCATTTCTTTTTCTTTTTTCCCCTTTTGTCAGGAAATCATTATCTCTGTGTTGCCATTCATATGCTAAGATTTATTCTGATTTTTCAGCTCTTGGCTGTAATTCAATGTGTGCTCAGACCACATATATTTTCTGTGCCACATGATTTCTCCACAGACTTTGTCACAAACAATTATATTCATGAATTCAAGGTAAGTGTACAGAGCTTCCCCAAAATAAAAAGTTAAAACTCTTTTGAAGAACAAGAATTCTTGGACTGGCTCATCATGATTGGCATGCACTGAAGTATATTCAATTGCTGTTCCATGACATGACATGACTTCTTGCTCACAAATCTTTAGAAATGGGATCTGTATTTGTGCATCTAATCTATAGTTCCTGGACATTTCTAAAAGGATGGAAAGATTATTGTCAAAGTGAGTGCATAATTCTCCCCATATTCCCCATTATCTATATATCTAGTACACAGTCAAGTAGCACAGTCTCATCCTGCATTCCAAACTGCTTGCCTTTTATCAACAGTTCACAAGTTTCTACAGCCTGAAGTTTTCCAAGGCTAATTCTCCTAATGACCAAGCAAGAACAAAATCATAATATTCAAACTGTTGACACTGAAATAATATCAATATTGGAAAGAATTTGAGATTCTTAAAATAAAATGAAAGGGGAGAAGACACTGTCTATCCACCCACATTAAAGGCTACACTGAATTTGATCAATGAAAAATGAAGGAAATTTTATTTCAGTTTGTTTTCTGAAGAATATTTTTTTCAAATTTTGTATTTATGACAAAATAACCTGAGGGTCAAAGTAATTAAATGTGTGTGTGTGTGTGCATGTGTATGTGGGGGAGGGAGTGGCAGATTTCTGTATCTGTAATCATGAGTCCTGCTACATTCAACCCAAGATAAGCAATCAAGATACCTTAAAACCTCTCTGAATATTTCAGTTTTTTCACCTTTGCATGACATATAACACCATAACCAATCCAGAATGAGAAATGTGTAGAAATAGCTAATAGCTGTTATAAGAATGGGAATCAATAAAGAACTTCATAGCTAATGAAGCTTGGGGTGTTTCATGAAGACCTCAAGACTTAGAAGAGAAGTTCAAGCTTGCTTATTCTTATACTTGAATGTGGGGGAAAGGAATACTGTTTTGGAAATTGTGACTTTAAAGGCATAGATGCCTAATGCCTGCTGACAGATAGTAACCACAAGCCAAATAAATTCCATTAATATAAACAGATAAAACTGATCATCGTTTAGAATCCTGGACAGAATGTAGACTTCATGCCTATCCAAATTCTAAAACCTATGGAATCTTAGACCTGCAACAAAGCAATCTTGTATTTGCAAGGGCTGTTTCATTGGCTTCCATGTTATAGGGTAGCTCTTCAATCATATTTTCATGTATTTAAAGTAGATGAGATTAAATTTGTGAGGAAGCAGAATTAATAATCCTGTCAAAAATCTTCTTGTATAAATTGAAAACTATATGTGTACGTTCAAAACTGTATAAAAATAGAAAATTGGTTTGCTATAAAGTCATTTACTATTTTGCAACATTTCAGCAGAGATTCCCTAGAGATCCTTCATAGTATCACTCTTATCTTCACAAATTGTTCATCCATCCCTGAGTTTATCCATTTTCCTTCTTGCTTTTTAAAATGATATTTTTTTTAGTAAATGTACAGAAACCATAGTCACACTAACTATGTTTTGACTGTCTATTATAACCATTCTCTAGATGTGCAATCTCTGGTCTTCTAGAAACATTTCCAGTTTTGGAACAAAAGAAAAAGAAGAGGTAGATCTTTTGGAGTTAGGAGCTGATTTATAAATGAAGTTGCAAGGCTAGTTTTGCAGTGCAAGATTATTCCCAGACAGTTTTTAGTATTGTTTTGAGTGTAGCAATCCAACATGAAATTAATATTTAACTACAATTTATAGACATTAAATGTAATACTGGCCTAGTGCAAAACTGTTGAGAAATCTATAAACAAATCAAACCAACATCATACTTGTTTTGACATGCAGGCAAAATATGACATGGCAATCTAGTGACTTCCAAAATCTTTGCATTTTTATGACATTCTCTTTCCCTTTCCTGAACTGATAATCACCTGTGCTCATGAGGCTGGGCGGATTTCGGGTGGTCACCTGTTGCCTACTTATTACTGCTAAGAACAAGGAAAACGGTTCCCAGGCAGCATGCACAAGAGAGAAAAGAAAAAAGGAAAATAAAAATAAAAATGTGCCACTTAGTAATAATAATAATATAATAATAATTTTTATTTATACCCCGCCTTTTGCCGTAGCAGTCATGGTAGCTTACATCTAAAACAACACAAAAACTACCCCCATAATAATAACAAATCATATAAATAAACACACTACCCCCCCCCTTAAAATACATTAAATTCAAATGTCAGTTAAAACCAAAGATTAAATCCATAAACAAAGTTAAAAGCAATAGGCACTCTGGATATGGGGTCAAATATGTGGGGGGGGAGAGATTGAGCTGACTGAGTAGTTTATTCCGGGTAGGCCTGCTGGAAGAGATCCATCTTAACAGCTTTTTAAAAGCCTTCTAAACTGGTTATCTGACAGATCTCTTACGGCAAGGCATTCCATAATCTGGGAGCAGTGGCAGAGAATGTCCTCTGGGAGGTCGCCGCCAACCTAGTTTTTATTGGTTGAAGCAGCTTCCTCCCAGAGGACCTGAGGGTGCGGGGCAGATTATATGGAAGTAGGTGATCCCTTAGGTAGGTTAGACCCAGGCCATGTAGGGCTTTAAAGGTCATCACCAACACCTTATACTGTGCTTGGAAACCAATAGGCAGCCAGTGGAGGGATTTTAAAACCAGTGTGATATGATCACTCCTTGATGTTCTGGTAATCAACCTGGCTGCCATATTTTGTACTAGTTGTAGTTTCCGAGTTAGGCATAAAGGTAGCCCCATGTAGAGTGCATTGCAGAAATCAAGTCATGAGGTTGCAGTGCATGTACTACAGTTTCTAGGTAACTTACTTCCAGGAAAGGGTGCAGCTGGCATATCAGCTGAAGCTGATAACAGGCACTCCTGACTGTCGTATTCACCTGATCTGTCATGTGAAGTGGAGAGTCCAGCAGCCCCCAGACTGCAAACACAGTCCTTGGCAGAGAGCATGACCCCACCCAGGACTGGAGGTTGCAACCTAATACCTGGTTTGGGGGCCGCTACTGTAAGTACTTCTGTTTTGTCTGGATTCAGCTTCAGTCGGTTTTTCCTCATCCAGTCCATTACTGCTTCGAGGCATTGATTGAGGTGAGAACTGCTATCTGCCATCTTAGCAGCTGACTGAGACATGGAGAAGTATATTTGGGTGTCATCAGCATATTGATAACACCCAACTCCATGTCTCCTGATGATCTCTCCCAGTGGCTTCATATAGATGTTAAACAACATCGGGGACAGAATGTTAAACAATATCGGGGACCACATTTTAGCTCTGTTTTTGAGGAGCAGCTGTCCCTGAGTGACATCCTCTGGAACCTGCCTGAGACGAAGGAATGAAACCACTGAAGTACAGTGCCTCCAATTCCTAACTCTCTCAGACGTTCCAGGAGGATGTCATGATCTATTGTATCAAAAGCCACTGAGAGGTCCAAAAGCACCAACTGGGTCACGCTCCCCCTGTCGGTGCTCAAGCGCAGGTCATATACCAGAGTGACCATGTCAGTCTCCACCCCATATCCCGGTCTGAAGCTGGTTTGAAATGGATCTAGAAAATTGGTTTCATCCAAGATCACTTGGAGTTGAAAGGTGATGGCTCGCTCAATCACCTTGCTCAGAAATGGTAAATGGGAGACTGGTCTGTAATTTTTCAGGTCCAGGGGGTCCAGGGAAGGTTTCTTTAGCCCTGGTGGCGCAGTGGTTAAATGCCTGTACTGCAGCCACTCACTCATAAACCACAAGGTTGCGAGTTCAATACCAGCCAGGGCTGAGGCTCGACTCAGGCCTGCATCCTTCCGAGGTCACTAAAATGAGTACCCAGCTTGTTGGGGGGCAATCAGCTCACAGTTGTAAACCGCTTAGACATCCCATGTGCGATATGAAGCGGTATATAAATGAAGCTGCTTTGCTTTGCTTTGCTTTGCTTCAGGAGTGAGCTAATGACTGCCTCCTTTAGACTTGCTGGAACAATTCCTTCCCTAAGGGATGCGTTTATGGCCTTCTTAACAAAAGCCATCAAGGCATCACCCCCCTGGATGACCAACCAAGAAGGGCAGGGATCGAAAGAGCATTTTAATTCCAATAACTTGCACTCAGAAAAATGAACGTCAAGAGATATGGAACCATTTATGAGCCTCTGCCTTAGTTTCAATTAGGCGCTGAAATTAATGAAACATGGTCTGAGAACACAGGAAGTAATTGTTTTCTCCTTAGCAAGAAGATGCAATTTTTGCCATACAGTGTCAATACTAACATATATTGTTTGGGTAGATGAGGGGGAGAAATCAGTTCATGCCAAAAGAACAGCTGAAATTAAAATAAGAACATAAAGCTCATGTTATTAAAGAAACTAAAGGGGCAAAAACTCATTAAAATTCTTTTTGAATTAAAATTTCCTGGCAAAGAAATGATAAACTGGGATTTAATTATCAACTTATTTTAAAGGGAAGTCTGTTAGACTAATGATACACATTTAGGTTGACAACATATTGACCATTTTTAGCTTCAGTAGACTTCCACTTTCCCATAACTTACACAGGAACAGTATGCTGGTGGATACATATATATGAATGAAAGCCAAAAGGTACAAGGGTGACAATACAAAGAGTAAATAAAAAAAAGAGGAGGTTTTTTTATTTTATGGATAGAATATGTATCTGAAATATTAAACAGCCACAGAACAATGGACAACACACAGATCTCTCAGGTAAGCATGAAATTGTGACTGCACAAAACAATTATTGATAAATACTAGATGTTCACAAGGAAAGAATAGAAGAAAGTAAGATGTACACAAACTTCAAAGGCATGTCTTCCACTTTTACCTTTCAGTCTAGGTACAGATTTCTTTATTAAAATTTGGGCATTCAGAAACATAAGTGCTTGCAAGCTGTCCACTATAAAAAATGAACTTTGTGCTAGACAGAGTTTTGGACTTATGTAGTTATCTTCAACCTAACACACAATTCAAAGATGGGGGTCTACTTTGTTGTCTACTTTGGGAGCCCCAACCTGACACCTGTTATGGCTTAGATCATAGTTTACACCAGGGGTAGGCAACCTTTCTCCTTTAAGGGCCAAGAGACTTCAGCTCCCAGAAGCCTCAGCCATGTTGGCCAATAGTCCCATGTTGGCCAATAGCTCCTGGGAATCTGGGAGCTGAAGTCCCTCGGCCCTTAAAGGGGAAAGGTTGCCTACCCCTGGTTTACACAAATAATACAGCTGGACTTTTCTACCATTACTTCTTTTCTTTTAAACGTATGATCATCAACATCAGAAGCAGTCATGAGCTTTACTGGTGATTTGAAACAGTAACATCCCTATCCCTGATATAACCTGGTGTGTGTGTGGGGGGGGGGGGGGACCAAACCAACCAAAAGGCATGCTCAGGTTTCTCCTCTGCCTCAGTAGTGGAAGCCTCTTCGTGGGGAGGCCGCCACCACTGCAGTGAAGCCAAGAGGGATGTGCTTGGCCCTTGGCATCCCGCAAAAGAAAGAGGGGCCAACCAGATGTCACCACTCTTCTGGGGTGTCACCCAGTGCGATCTACCTACTTGCCCCACCTAGTGATGCTACTAGTTTTGATAGTGTGGTGACATCAACAGAGACCTTGCAGCCAGCATTATTCCTTAACTGAATAGGCTTCAATCTCCATAAAGGAAACACTACATTTATATATCAGTGGAGCATGACCACCACTTGTGTCATCTATACAGTGTGGGGCATCTAGGCACTGCTGATGGCCCAGCCTCATGCATTTGATGTATTTGCTATTCAAGATGCTGAGCACCTGTATTTTGTATTGTTCTTGGAAGACCATGCTGTATCACCACGTCTCTGAAGCTTGTGACATTATCTGATCATATCTTAGTAGAGCCTAATGCGATCCTGAAGGATCAGAGACTCTGATGTTAAAACAATGTCTCCAAAGATTTAGCAAGTGAAGAGAAAATTCAGGGACCATTCATGCTGGGGAAAGGATGGACTGGGTGAGATCCAAGGATATCTGTGGTTTTTAAAGGAGAAGCAGAGATTCAAGGAATAAGATGCTATATTAGTTCCCAGAGTGTCTCCAGTTCGAGGAGGTAGTCCTCACAATACTACAGGTAAGAATGTGAAATTATGAGGCAGACAATGAATGGAAGAGAACCATTGATGATTACCATCTTTTGGGGAGCAAGCTATGCCTTCATTTACTAAATAATTCAGCTACTATGTAGTTATTTATCTGTGTATGCTGTACAGAAGTGCGTCCATGTCCTGAAAGAGATGGGAATAATGGCTTACAGGACTGACCTTGATGAGAAAAAGAATCAGACAGATGGGAAGTATATCTACATTACACAATTATAGCAATCTGAAGATACTTTGATAGCCACAGCTTCACCTGTGATTTGTAGTTTGGTGAGACACTCCAAATTTTCTGTTAGACACCTCTAGCATACTCCCCTGGACTTATTAAGTATAAGTATTAGAGTTTTCTGGCACAGAATCCTAAGTATACCACCAAACTACAAATCACAGGTGTCCACAGAATGAAGCCATGGAACCATGGCAATTAAAATACTGATATAACCATGACAGTGGTATAGTTATAAAGTATGGATTTATCCTGTCTAATGAAGTATTTGCACTACTACAGCAATCTAGAAAGTAATTCCTGAATAGTAAATTTAGTACCCTTTCTATTCTGATGGATTAGTTTTCAATTTTCTTTTTCTCTTAAGAAATAAAGTTCCTAGAGAGTCTAGGGTTAGTTAAAACATGATGTTTTCTTCTGGTAAAAACAACAAATGTAATAACAGACATGTACAACATTATAACATGGTAAGTCAAGAACTTATAAAATTGCTGGTAATGGATTACCATTTTTTCTTCTCTTTGATTTGTGTCATTTCAGAAAAATTAGAAATGTATTATCATAGCAAACAGAATTCACATCTGCTATTTAGCACCTTTGTTCATGCTCAAATATAGTAAGTACAGTAACTAATCCATGCAAAAAGGGTTAGGGAAGAAAATGTGCATGGTACACAAATACACACACATATCACATGTGGATAAATTAAAACTATAACCACTGTAATATTGAATAGAGGTGTGGTCCTACACTGCTTCAGTAGATTCAATACTTTCCTACTTATCCCAAGAGTTAAGATGATACTAAGCGTTCAGTAAAACATGACACAGCAGAAAATTTAGTTTTGCAATGAAGTGTATACCTGATGGTGAGTGGAAGTCTTCCACAACTGTATTGTCAAAAATGAATTTATTGGACTTCAGCTCCCTAAATCCATTTCCCAAATTCCTGAGAACCAAAAAACAATAAATCCCAAACTCTGATCTGAACTCCCCTACGATAATAATTCAAATTTGAAAATAGAAATTGATGGAAATCACAATTTACACTATTAATATGACCTTTAAAATGTAAAAGGGGCTTTTAGGACTGTTGTTTTAGTTACCTATGAAAAACCAGTCACCTATGGTGCACTCTTGGGATAGTCTAATACTGGATGATTCAAAAAGGATGACATAAAACCAAATAAGAACAGCTTTACTTTTGCACCATTCTTTTTGAATTGTCTGGTACAGGTGTAGGAATCATGTTGCCCCCCAGATGTTGGACTGCATGGCTCAGCAGCCCTAGCCTGCATAGCCAATGATGGAGAACGGTGGGAGTTGCAGTCCAATAATATCTGAAAGTCATGCAGACCACACACCTTTCTAATGTTAAGACTATAATACATATGGGCAAAAATCGTAGATTGGTGTTTCTGTTCTTCCAATTTTATACTGGGTTAAAATAATCTGACCTGAGGAACTGGTATAAAAGGTTTCTGATTGTACAGGGAGGTCCCAGAAAATATTCTGGGATAAACAAAATGTGTTTGGATCTCCAAACTAAAAACGGAAAGAACAGGAACAGAATATGAGACCTTCTGGTTTTTAAAATCAGTTTGGGTGCACCCTGTGTCTTATAGAATAAGAGAATCAGGGAAGGGAACTATGGTTCATTATTAGAATATTGCTTCACAGTATTCTTATTTCAAGCTGGATCTGTTCAGTGCTATGCTAGCAATGTTCCTATATGTATGGACTGCCTTATCATGTTTTAAAAGCAATGTGACTATATTTTACCCCCATGGACACTCTAACAATATTTATGGTGCAGTTTCAACGTGACTATATGAGATGTAGATAACCAGTTTGCAAATAAATATTCTAAATTTCTTAACATCTCATTTCTTCAGTGTTTGCATATATCTACTAGAAAACCATTTGAACCTGAAAATCTAAAACTTTATTCCAGCTACTGCCCCATATTTACAATTAAAGATCTAACTCATTTATTTTCCCTCCTACTACATCTACATCTTCCCCATCTACTACATCTCTACACATTTTAACAATTGTTTAGGAGCAGAGCTTGGTATTCAAACAATTATAATGAAAGATACTGGTTGCATCTGCATCTGCACTGCAGAAATAATCCTATTCAATACCATTTTAATTGGCATGGCTCAATGCTATGGAATTCTGGAAATTGTAGCAGAGCTCTGGTGCCACAACAAACTACAATTCCCAGAATTCCATAGCATTGAGCCATGCCAATTAAAGTGGTTATTTCTGCAAGGCAGATGCAGCCCCTGTCTGGTCTATAAGGCTCACTGGCCTTTTCAGACTGCCAGAAATAGTGCACATTAAATTGAGGCACTGCCCTGGCTCAGTGCTAGGGAATCATGGGAACTGTAATTTATTGTGGCACCAGAGCTCTCTGACAGAGAAGGCTCAATATCCCAGAAAAAAATACAATTCCCATGATTCCCTAGCACTGAGCCAGGGCAGTGCCTCAATTTAATGTACACTATTTCTGGCAGCTGAAGTATCTTTGCCTTGGAAGAAGGAAAAGGTATTATGTTCACTCTTAGCCACTCACTGGAAGATATACCCTCCAACACACAGAATTTGATCAAAAGTTACCATGAATGCATACAGCAGGGCTGTGTACAGGGTGAGATTAGGGGTGCATTCACACGGGATAAATACTCCAGTTTGACACTACTTTAACTACCATGGTTCAACGCTATGGAATTCTGAGATTTTTTTTAGTTTTGTTAGATATTTAACCGTATCTGTTAGGGAGCTTTAATGCCACAACAAACTACAAACCCCAGGATTTCACAGCATTGGGCCCTGGTAGTCAAAGTGATGCCAGGCTGAATTATTATTGCTGTGTGGATGCAGCTTTGGAATCAACACAATATACCACACACTTACCCCCGACAATGGACATTATTGTGAAAATGTTGTTAAAAATAGCCTCAACCTTTTTCATAAAACCAGGAATAAAATTCATAGTTGAAGCACATGACCTCAGTGCCATTCAAGTATATTTAACTTGCTCTAATGTATGTCCAACGGCTCTTAAATGTATAATGTAAATTCACAGTAGGAATAAGCTCTGTGAAACATTTTTAATCCATGCATAGGAATTAAGATGACAGACTGACAACGAACTTGTAGAAAGGAAAAAAGGCATGGCAGGAGAGTGAGCAGTATACTCAACAGCTCTGTGGTACAAGAATAATAATAAAAAAAGAAAGGATGACACATTCTCACAGCAGCAGTGTAAGCCATTTACAGCAGCAGGTGTTACCATTTTAAGATTCCAGCAGAAGCACTTTTGCCAGGTTCTCTAGTATTTCACTAGTCAGCGGGACTGCTACTTGTAACTATCCTACCTATTGCAGATTGGGGAGCCCTGCAAAACTGTTCCCTTTTGGACACATACATGATCTGAGTTCTTAGAGGGAACTGGAGTCCTGGATTATTTTTCCAAGCTAAACAAGGTGCCCAGGAAAATGTACAGTCCTATCACTGTCATTCCTCTAAAATCCTGTTTGTGCTCCACTCTCTGACCTAGTTCCACTTTGGTAACTTTCCCAATAGTTAATTGTGAGAAAAACAGAGGGAGTTCGGTTGAAGAAGAGAGGGGTTATTGTTTTTCCTCCCAGTGTCTCCTTTCCTGACATGCTGATAAGAAAAGAGAAAACACTATCATAGGACATATTTTTGGGTGTCAGGTTTTAATCCCATGGGAGAGAACATCCACTGCATCCAGTTGCTTCTCTCACTAACATTTTGGAAGAATTGTGTGCTCTTCCAATAGTTTCAGAGTTCTTCCACATTCCACTAATCAGTGATTCCCAAAACTTGGTCTTCTAGGTGTTTTGGATTTCAACTCCCAGAAGCCCCAGATAGCTTGACCAACAGTCAGGAATTCTGGGAGTTGAAATCGAAAACATCTGGAGAATCAAAGTTTGGGAACCATTGCACTAGGTGGAGGATGTTTGGGGGGGCATGTAGGGGAAGACTGTCGAAGACTTTGGCTGCATCCTCACTGTAAAAATAATCCAGTTTGGCACCAGTTTAACTTCCATGGTTTAATGCTATGAAATCATGGGAATTGTAGTTTACTGTGGTACCAGAGATCTCTGACAGAGAAGGCTAAATGTCTCACAAAACTACAGTTCCCAGAATTACACAGCATTGAGCCATGGCAGTTAAAGTGGTGCCAAATTGGATTCTTTCTGCAGTGCAGAAGAAAAAAAGGGATTTATCTGGCTACAATTTAATCTGAGTCAGACAAGAATTTCAGGCCTTCTAGAACTCCTCTTTTCTTTTCAATTAGTTTTCAGATACTTTTATAGATACCCTATAAAATTCATAGTTTTACGGGTATTTTGCAAAGGATTTTCAGCTTGCCTTACTGCAGTCATCACCTTCTATAAATGTAGCTGCATATTTCAGATGGATGTATCCTATGCTCATCAGGTATTTCCTTCCTTGCACTGCCCCAGAAGTATACAAGAAAAAAAATAGTCATGTGTGAGAAGAATGCATGGGGAATTTATTATTATTTTTAATTTTTTGTCCATGTGAAGGACAGATTTTATGGGAAAAGTGATCTTTTTGATGTACAGTTTCACAGCTCTGATGAAAATGACCTTTTCTGTTCTAGAATACACTGGTTATGCTTACAGGGCTAAGGTTTCTCTATGACACTGGTGTTAGGCTTCATCCACGCTGCAGAAATAACCCAGTTAGACACCACTTTAACTGTCATGGCTCAATGTTATGATATTCTGTGAATTTTAGTTTTGTGGGACGTCAGAGAGCTTTGGTGCCATGGCAATTAAAGTGGTGTCAAACTGGATTATTTTTGCAGTGTGGATGCAGCCCTGGAATTTTATGCCAAGGGACCTATAGAAGAATGTTATTCAACATGATATCAGGGCAAAGTCTAAGTAAAAATGGGACAACAGAAAACTGCTTCTTAGATGGTCTTTTACCTACACATTTCCCCCCATTTCTTCAACTGTGTTCAAGGACATGTTTACTGAGGAAGTAGAATTGGCTGACAGAAATTATTCCCTTTTCCTTTTTGTTATAAATAAATTGCTTTATGGACACCTTTGCTGGTAAAGCTACCTCCAGGGTAATTCTCTTCCATTCTCAGGAGGCTCATAAGAACAGCTATAATCAAAAAACATACCGGTACTAGGACACCTATAATGCTTTTCCACAGGAGTCACAACCTTGTCATTTAAACTGAAGGGTGACAAAAGTATTATTTTAACAATGCATTGCCATTCCATTTGGATAAAGCTAGATACTGGTGTGTGGCCAGCGGTTTGATTTTGTATCTTGTATTAGTGTAAATCTCAAGTATTTCTTGTCAAGGTCACTGGAGAAATACTATTCAAATTGGTAGAAGAGCAGTATCAAGAAAAGACATTGATAAGAAAATGTGAAATTAATCCAGTTGGAATTGAAAATCAATGACATATACTATATTTAAACTCTGCAACCTAATTAAATTATCTAGATCTTTACTTGAATACCGTAGACCTACCTTTGCAATGATTATTTCAATTATTCAAAAGGTAAATGTTAGGAAATTTAATCCATAACTAGAATAATCCATCTGACTGAAATCAGAGGCAGAGATTCTACTATGCTCATCCAGAATCCATTTTTTTTTTACTTTTTTTCTGAAATAACCACATATATTTTAAATGACATTAACAGTTTTGAGATTTGTAGCCACTTCGTTATGTAACAACAAAAAGCCAAAATACTCTATGATGGGTATAATCTATGATATTTACAGTGTATTAATACTATGAATCCCAAGGTGCCTGTACTATGAATCACAAAGGATGGCCCCCATATCAGATCATGCTTAAAACTAAGGGAAAGAGATCTTCAACATACCTTTTGTGGCCAATCGAACACAGTTGATTTTAGTCTCCTGCAATAAATAGAACACAGAAAAGCATCAGGTGTGATTGTTTCTCCACTTCCTGACAATTTAAGAAATAGCACTCTGCTTCATGTACAATCAAACACACAGTGCCTTTTTGGACTATCACTTTTAAGCATAATAAATAGACAGTTGTTACTAGTGTATCATACAAGATCCAGATACTTTCCCTCTAGGCTGTACACCTGCTACAGGGATATCATGTGTTCTCATAACTATGAATCCCATAGAAATATTTCATACCTGCATGGTATTGTATGCTAACAGTAAACTCCTAGATATCCAAATTGGCATATGAAATATGGCTTTATATACGTAATGGAAATTGATGGATGTAGGTCACAGTTTAATGCAATTAGTGATAGCTAGCGTCCCAAGGGCCCCAGTATAGTTAATTACTGTTGTAATTGTATTCTTGTACTGTTCCTGCTTTCACACATTCCAGTAGAAACAAGTTAACTTGTAATTACTTTTAAAAACTCTGAATGTTAAAAACTGCTGCTTTTCTCATATCTCCCTAACCATATATATCTATTTATCATCTGAATTCATAGCAGGGCATAATGCAGTAGCACAAGACACCATATGAGCTAGCATGTGAACCACAACATTTCCTTCAGGGAGTTTTTTGAATTCTCAGCCAGACCTGTCCATTGTCTTATCAAACTATAACCCCAAGATTCCATTGGATGGAACCATGGGAATTAAAGTGGAATTATAGCATGATAATTGTGTAGTGTGAATGGGCTCTGGGTAACAAGCAATGATGGCTGAAATTCTCTCTTCTACACAGCTGTTAAAGGTACAGAAGCCCTCTCCAGTTTTCATTCTGACAACCCTAGCTATAGCTAACACACTTGTTCTTGAATTAGCAGAATAAACAATCCCTATTTTTAAATTATAATAGAAACTATCTGCCTTCATATTTCTTTGTGGGTGGTATATCGATGCCTAAGTCAAAAAATAAGTAAAGCCAGACTAATTTGATCTCTCTCTCTCTCTACTTGATAAAATTACCAGCTTGGTAGATGAAGGGAATGCTGTGGATGTAGCATATCTCAATTTCAGTAAGGCTTTCAACAAGGACATCCATGGCATTCTTGCAAACAAGCTAGTAAAATGTGGACTAGACAACACAACTGTTAGGTGGATCTGTAATTGGTTGGCCAACTGAACCCAAAGAGTGCTCAGTAATGGCTCATCCTGGACAGAAGTGACCAGTGGGGTGCCGCAGGGTTCTGTCCTGGGCCCAATGCTATTCAACATCTTTATCAATGACTTGGATAATGGAATAGAGGATATGCTTATGAAATTTGCAGATGACATCAGGAGGAGGAGCTAGTACATCAGAGGACAGGATCAAAACTCAAAATAATTTTAATAGATTAGAAAGCTGGGCCAAAAATTACAAAATGAATTTCAATAGGGAGAAATGTATGGTACTACATTTAGGCAGAAAAAACATGAAATGCACAGATATAGGATGGGGGGCATCTTACTTAACAACAGTACATGTGAAAGGGATCTCAGAGTCCTAGTAGACAACAAGTTAATCATGTCCAGAGAAGGGCAACCATACTGGTGAAGGGTCTGGAAACCATGCCCTGTTAGAAGCAGCTTAGGAAGCTGGGTAGAGAAGGTTAAGAGGTGATATGATAGCAATGTTTAAATATTTGAAAGGGTGAAATATTGACCATGGAGCAAGCTTGTTTTCTGTTGTTTTCTGTTGCTCCAGAGACTGGGACATGGAGTAGTGGATTAAATTTACAGGAAAAGAGATTCCACCTAAACATTAGGCAGAACTTTCTGATGGTAAGAGCTGTTGAAAAGTGGAATATGATGCCTCAGAATGTGGTGTAGTTTCCTTCTTTTGAGGTTTATAGAGACTACTAGACCATATGTCAGGAGTTTTTCGATTGTGAATTCCGGCATGGTAAGGGGTTGGGACTAGAGTTGGGTCTTCCAACTTTATGATTCTATTATTCTTCCTCTATTTTTTGGATATCCCTCACAATCAATCTAGAAGCCAGTTTAAAAAATCCCATGCCTACTTTTGCGAACTAAATGTGAGGAAAATGTGTTTTTCTATGGGGAGTCCTCCCTAACTTCTTTCAAGAAAAATACCATATTATGCAGCATTCAGAAAACTAAGGTCTAGTTAATTCATGCAAGTGATGTCAAATTATGCCCTCACTTCAGATTGCTAGTGGAAGCTGATGTTATGTAATGTTTCCTCACAAAGAAACATTAGATATCCGGCACAGCAGTGATTACTTTAGTACTGGACTGGAATGGTGCCTTCTAATTGAAATAAAAACACCAGATGACCACATATATTTGTGTATAAGTCTACCTCATGCACAAGTCAAGAACAGGTTTTGAGGCCAAAATTATATGTTTTGCTGTGACCTGTGGATAAGTCAAGATTAAAACCTAAGGGTATGTGGCAAATCTTTTCCTCTCCTTTTAATATGTAGCAGGAACTTATTTATGACAAGTTAAAGAAAAGGATCTGTTTGTTTGAGGGTGTAATTGGGGGTGTAATCTGTTTGTTTGAGGGTGTAACTGGGGGTGTAAATAGCATTGCTGATCTTAAAATGTCTACATCTATACAAATACAGATAGGAAAAGGAACATGAATGCAGAGAAAGAATGAGGATGCAGCATGAAAAAAGCTTGAGGGCAGTAACAACAGGCAAAGGCCCTTTAGGTAGAGAAGGAACGCTCCCACCCCATTACCTGTCCCTTGTCCAAACCAGAGAAAGAAAAGCAGCCCTCCCTCCCTCCTTCCCCTCTTTTTCAGCCTGGGCAGCATTCAGTAGCAGTAGTTTTAAAAGGAACATGTATAAGAAATGGAAAAAATGGGGAAATCACCAAAGAGGAATTCAAACAAATAGATAGCACGTGTAGGGGTAAAGTCAGAAAAGCTACAACGCAGAATGAACTCAGGCTTACTAGAGAGGTTAAGAACAATAAAGAGAGCTTTTTGGGTATGTACGCAGCAAAAGGAAGAAGAAGGAAATGGTAGGGCCATTGTGTGGGGAAGATGGCAAAAAGTTAACAGGGGATAGAGAAAAGGCAGAATTACTCAACACCTTCTTTGTTTCAGTCTTCTCAGAAAAGGCAAAGGGTGCTCAACCTGAGGATAATGGAGCAGAGGAGAGAATAGGAGAATTTCAGCACAGAATAAGTAATGAAATAGTACAGGAATACCTGGTTAATCTAAATGAATATAAGTCTCCAGGACCAGATGGATTACATCCAAGTGTACTAAAAGAACGGGCAAATGTAATATCGGAACCATTGGCAATAATCTTTGAGAACTTCTGGAGAACAGGAGAAGTCCCAGCAGACTGGAGGAGGGCAAACATTGTCCCCATCTTCAAAAAGGGAAAAAAAGAGGATCCCAACAATTATCGTCCAGTTAGTCTGACATCAATACCGGGAAAGATGCTGGAGCAGATCATTAAACAGAGAGTATGTGAACAACTGGAATGTAATTCCATAATCACAAAAGTCAACATGGCTTCCAAAGAAACAAGTCATGCCAGACAAATCTGATCTCTTTTTTTGATGAAATTGCCAGCTTGGTAGATGAAGGGAATGCTGTGGATATAGTATATCTTGATTTCAATAAGGCCTTTGACAAGGTTCCCCATGACATTCTTGCAAATAAGCTGATAAAATGTGGGCTAGATAAAGTAACTGTTACATGGATTTGTAATTGTTTGACTGGCCGAACCCAAAGGGTGCACAACAATGGCTCCTTTTCAACCTGGAAAGAAGTGATCACTGGGGTGCCACAGGGCTCTGTCCTGGGCCCAGTGCTATTCAACATCATTATCAATGACTTGGGGAGAAGCAGACGGGCGGCCATGGGCTGCCCCGGGAAGCTGCACCGTGGGGCCGAGGTATCCCCACACCTCGGCCCTGCAGCGCAGCTTCGCTGCCCCTGGAAGGAGCGATAAAATAGCGCTCCTTCCACAAGTCGCTGAAGGTGCACCGCAAAAGGCCGGTGGCGCACCTTCGGCGACTCTTCCACTGCAGCGTGTGCGAACGCTGCGGCGGGAGGTCCTCCTCAGAGCGCAGGCCATGCGGAGAGCCGGCTGCTCCGAGGATGACCTGGTGAAGGGGTTGGGGCACTCACTGTGTGGTTGCCCGTCCCCTTCCCTACCCCCAAAACGGCCCTTTTGGCCGTCTGCTTCCCCCCCTTAGATGACAGTATTGGGGGCATAGTTATCAAATTTGCAGACAACACCAAATTAGGAGGAGTAGCTAATACCCCAGAAGACAGGATCAAAATTCAAAATGACCTGAACAGACTAGAAAGCTGGGCCAAAGCTAACAAAATGAAATTCAACACGGAGAAATGTAAGATACTGCACTTATGTCAGAAAAATGAAAAGCACAGATATATGATGGGGGACACCTGGCTGAATGAGATGTTTGAAAGGGATCTAGGAATCCAGGTAGACCACAAGTTGAACATGAGTCAACAGTGTGATGCAACAGCTAAAAAGGCCAATGCAATTTTAGGCTGCATCAATACAAGTATAGTGCCTAGATCAAGAGAAGTAATAGTGCCACTCTATTCTGCTTTGGTCAGGCCTCACCTGGAATACTGTGTCCAGTTCTGGGCACCACAATTCAAAAAGGATGTGGAGAAACCAGAGCGTGTCCAAAGGAGGGCAACTAAAATGGTGAAGGGTCTGGAAACCAAGCCCGATGAGGAACGACTTAGGGAACTGGGGATGTTTAGCCTGGAGAAGAGAAGGTTAAGAGGTGATATGATAGCCTTGTTTAAATATTTAAAGGGATGTCATATTGAGGAGGGAACAAGCTTGTTTTCTGCCGCCCCAGAAACTAGGACCCGGAACAATGGGTGCAAGCTCCAGGAAAAGAGATTCCACCTCAACATTAGGAGGAACTTCCTGACAGTAAGGGCTGTTCGACAGTGGAACACACTCCCTCAGAGTGTGGTGGAGTCTCCTTCCTTGGAGGTCTTTAAGCAGAGGCTGGATGGCCATCTGTTGGGGGTGCTTTGATTGGGAGTTCCTGAATGGCAGGGGGTTGGACTGGATGGCCTTTGTGGTCTCTTCCAACTCTATGATTCTATGATTCTATGAATATCTGAAGAGCTATGATTTCCCTCCCTTGCTTTCTCTCTCTCTCTCAACTGCTGTTCGCATTCTACAGACTTGTAAAAATGATATATCAGTAAAAACAAGGTTCATAAATCAATATATCAATATATCAGTATGTTATTATTATGAATTCATAATTAATATATCAACAATATTAAGAAAATATATAACCAAGGATAGTCACAACACCTACAAAAAAATTATCTCCCCAGTTCAAATTAGCTTAAAGGTTTTCCTAAAAACAAATATAAGCTACTTGCCAAAACTCCCAAAATAAGTTGGATGTGCAGACATTATGGGAGGATTTCCCACAACTTAGATAAATTAATCAAAAGGGGTATGCCATATATATATCCCAGCAAGTTTTCAGCAAGATGATTAAGATAGATTTAAATAGAGAAAAGTAGTCCGGGGGGGAAATTATTTGCAAGATATGAATAAACTGAAGAAGAGTCAGGTAATAGACAGGGCCAAAGGGAAGCTTTTTCTTAGGATGCAATGGCTCAAGTGGTTAAGAGGCTGACTCTATTGACTGCAAGATCAGGAGGTTGGCAGTTCAAGGCCCGGGTACTGCATGATGGGGTGAGCTCCCATCACTAGTCTCAGCTCCTGCCAACCCAGCTGTTCAAAAGCATGCAAATGCAAGTAGATAAATAGATACCACTTCGGTGGGAAGGTAAACAGCACTCTGTGCAATCATGCTGGCCACATGATCACAGAGTAGTTCTCAGACAATGGTGGCTCTTCAGCTTAGTAACAGAGATGAACACCACGCCCTACACCCTTGTCAACAGGGAATATCTTTATCTTTTAAGCTTTTTCTGGTAAGCTTGAGTGAAAAAAATTGTTTAGTTCACTTTTCAATGCAAACTTACCAAACCTACATTTTCAGAACTTTAACATACATAGGAATACATTTAGACTTTGAAACCCACACTTTTCTGATGTTTGTAGCACAGTCCAGTCAAATAAAATGTTTAATATGTAAAATGTACATATTTGAAAAAGTAGGCACAAAAATATGTATATTTTGGGGAAAATATATGCACAAATCATTTTACACATCACAAAACACAAAGAATGTATAATTTTAAACGTGAACAGGTGCACAAAAGTATCAAAATGCCTATAACAGAATAGTTTGAAAAATGTACAATATGCTATAGACATACACAGAGAAACTGAAACAAAATATTTTGCAGTTTGAAATGGAAATAAGGAAGGAAAAAAACTTAGTATGAACCAAAGGAATCTAAGCAAGGTTAAACTTGACAGACTTGCACACTCTTATTTGTTGCAACAAAGAAAAGAGTATGAGAAGAGATCAAGGGTTACCTAGAAAATATATTCATTATGTATGAACATAAGTTAGCTAATACAAAAGGACAGGGTTGACCAATAAGCAGGCATTAGTTTCAAATGCTCCTTGTCACAACCAATAGTGAGATGATGGTTAATGCCCACCCCGATTCTTGATTCTTACAGAAAATCTTCATCCCTTCTCTAGTGAGAATTCTGTATTATTTGACATAGCCCATCCCCTTTTGGCACAAGACCATCTTGCACATTATAATATACCTCTATGATTCTGACAAGTTACTTTGTCAGATGGAAATAAGCTGCAGGCTTTCTTTCCCACTTATGTTCTTACACTGCCATGTACATGTCTCTGGTGTAATAAATATTGCATAGATTACAGTATGTAACAGAGCTTCATTAATATGGATACATTTTGCAAGCATCAGCATGCCACTGCAGTGTAGCTTGCTGTATCTTAATGGCAGATTTAAAAGATTTAAAATATTGCTCAGTTTCAATAGCACCTCCTTATGGCAAATATTTTCTCTATGGGCTAGAGTAACTTCAAAAACAATTCTGTCTCATGCCACTGATAGCAATGATTCCCTCTCCCCCCCCCCCAAAAAAAATGTCTTGTGAAAGCTTTAAGAATATTTAGAACTGTACATTAGGGATCAGGAACTAGAATTCTCTAAAGTAATTCTACAGCTCTCCATTGAGTGAAGATATGGTTTTGGAGTATGCTTATGTGATGTTTAATTTTTTAAAAAAAATTACTTTTGTCCAATTGCAGGGTATAGTATCCAGTTATGAGCACCACATTTTAAAAAGGGGATATTAATATCCTAAATGTGTCTAAAGCAGGACAGTAAAAATGGTACTGGAAATAAGCCCTATGAGCAGGGGGCGGCAACCTACGGCCCGCGGGCCGGTTCCATTTTGATTTCCAAAATGACAGCCACGATGCGTTTGCGCATGTGCAGGAGTACTGCGCATGCGCAAACGAGTCACGGCCACCATTTTGGAAAACAAAATGGTGGTCGTGAGTGGCGATCGCCATTTTGTTTTCCAAAATGATGGCCGCGACTCGTTTGCACATGCACAGTACTCCTGCGCATGCGCAAACGCGTCGCGGGTGCCATTTTGGAAATCAAAATGGCGGCCGTGACATGTGCAGAGGTGGCGGCGGCAGCGCGCGCGTGGGGGTCACATGCAGCAGTGGGGGGTTGTGCGTGCGCACGAGCGTGCACAACACCATTCACCCCCCCCCCTCAGCCCAGCGGGAGGGACGACTTCTGCGGACCGGCTCCTGGCTCAAAAAGGTTGCCTACCCCTGTCCTATGAGGAACAATTGAGGTGCTCAACAACGATATGAAGGATTGTCATGTGGAAGATACTTATTTTCTGCAGAGGATGAGTCCTGAAGCAGTGTTCAGAGGAAAACCCAAGAAGAAAATCTGAAAGGGACTTCTGAAGGGGCAGGACTTCTGGCTTCATTCACCTCATGACTACAGCCTGTTAGAACTTGCTTGATCCAACAAGGGAGTTATGGTGTATCCCCCCCCCCCCCCCATGCATTATTCCAGTATGTCCATCTTAAGGAAAGGGTGGGGAAAGTATAAAGTTTGGTCCACAGAGACCTTCCAAAACCTACATCCTCCTTTTCTGTAAATGTGCCCCCCTGAAATGTAAGAGGCTGTGGCAATTCATCAGATGTGTTGTATTTTGGACCAGTAAGGGCTTTTTGCCCCCAAATGTGAGTGATAGATCCTAAGGATGAAGCAATTACTTCTTTGAATAAGGAAAGAATTCATTGCTGAAAATGGTGCTAAAATTGAAAGCAATTACTATAGGAAACAATAAATATTGTTGGGTAATTACAACCAAAGAAGCAGCAGAATTTTTAGCTAGTAACTTTTTAATTAAAAAAGCGGGGAGGACTCAACATTTTTAGGTGTCACTCTAATGGCAGTAGCCACTGCACAGCCACTTTGATGTCTCTATGATCCATGGAATATTAGCCCACCAGCAACTATAGAGTTCCAGTTGTGTCCTGCCAACTTATGCTTTGTCTGCTGCTGAAAGTTAGGTATACTTAAATTAGATTAAATTAAATTGAAATCCAAACATCAATCAGTTTGACACTGTAAGTGTAGATTTATACTAGAATCAGTTTAATGAATTTAATTAAATAATAATGAATTTAAAAATAATATTAAATGATGTAAAAATAAATGTAAGGATTTGAAAATAAATTGATTATGGTTTTAATTTTTTTATAAAATTGATTAAGCCTGTGGGGCACTGGCATGTAATCTGAATTTGTTAATGCTTAATACAATTTAAAAGTAAATATATATTAACTATTTCTATTTTGAATGTGTTTTTTAAAAAATACTTTGAAAAACTGAAAACAAAAAGCCCCAAATACATCAAAAACAGGGTTTTTTTAAAGTGCTGTCTTCAAATAGTGACCAACCTGGTCCTCTCAGGGGGGTTGCAGACTGCCAGAAATAGTGTGAATTCAGTCCATTTTTAGGGTTAGGGTTAGTGCTAGGGAATCATGGGAACTGTTATTTTTCTGAGACATTGAGCCTTCTCTGTCAGACAACTCTGATGCCACAATAAAATACAGTTCCCATGGTTCCCTAACTCTAACCCTAACCCTAAAAGTGGACTGAATTCACACTATTTCTGGCAGTCTGCAACCCCCCTCAGTTGCCCACCCAACCTAAACCATAAATAACCTCTTTTTTCACTAGAGGGAGTATCATTTGACCATTAATTTGAATTGTTAGATTTAAAGTTCTGGAACCCCAGAAATAATCTCTCAGGGTCTAATAGATGGGCAGGATACCATAGGCCCTTTGGATCAAGGACCTGATTCTGGTCAGGGATATTGGCCTGCATTGTTTGAACAGGACAATGACAAAAAGGGAGAACATTTGGCCCATGTATACAGCCCCTCAGATAATGCTTATGAAAAACATCTTTTGAGGAACTCTTGAGAGAACTTTGAACAACTAAACCCAGTGGAGCTCACTTGAACATCATAGGCAATGTAGGTATCATCCATTAAGCCTGGATGTTCCTGATAATAAGAACTTTTAACTTATAGTGACTCCTAGACCAATTAACTGAACAGTGACTCACTGAAAACTTCAGTCCCATATATTCCCTCCCTGAAGGATAAGTTCTGCATTGAACAAGGTCCAACACAGCTGTTCCCCCTTTTGCATGGGAAGAAGCAATAGCAGATAATTCAGATTAAGTTAAAGTCAGCCAATTTCCGAATTCCTCCAATTCTAAATTTAGCCTTATCAATAACTGCTGTATCTTTCATGTGTACCCAAGGAAATCAAGCCAACAACTGTAGTTCTTCCTAGATAACCAAACTTTCAGGACTACTATTCTACGTTGTATACAATGTTGTACATCATCTGAGGCTAATCATGTCGTGTTATTTGGCAAATATAAATGTATCTGTGTGTCATGTGATCCCTGCCTATGGAGTACAGTTTGTATGAAATAATTTTGTAGTCCTTGTACAATGCTTCATTTTAAAATTATGATAAACTTCCCTTCAAATAAATGTACTTCACAATCAAAATCTTGTCGTTTTTTCTCCCAAAGCTGTAATAAGAGGATAGAACTTTTGCATTGTTACTGTTTTTTCTTACATAGAAAGCTCTGTTTCATATTCTTCACTACCATTAGTGGTGATTGTTGCATTGAATAAGAGCTTAATAGTCACTTATATAACAAGTGTGGTAGATTGCAGCTGAATTAGTTCATGAGCCTTCTTGCCTTCTGTTTCTCAGTGCTATATTTGTTTTGGGGTCTGTCAGGATAAGACCATTTGAGTTTCAGTCTTCAGGCTGTCATAATGGAGTTGGACTGTGCACTGCTTCACCTAGAAGATAGTCTAGAGCATGTGTGGAAAAGAATATTGTTTAGCTTTGGCATGCAAAGCACCTCTTTTTGAATAGTGTGAAATTTGCTCTTGTCAAAAGCCAGATGTTTAGATGAAATGTGTCAAAATCTGGTGTAAAGGAAAAACAATAAAACAAATCAGAAGCCTAAGCCAAGCGTTATGCTTGTGGGAGGGGGAGAAATACAATTAATTCTCATTGATTCCATGGGGACCATGCAATAAAATGATATTAACACATAACAATCTACAGGCAGTACAGGAATGTTGACAGGTAATATGAAATAACATTATTCAACATATGCACAGTTTTAAAGGTTTTCACAGAATCATAGCATTGGAAAAGACCTCAAGGCCCATCCAGTCCAACCTCCTGCCATGCAAGAGCACACAATCAAAACACTCCTGACAGATGGTCATCCAGCCTGTTTAAAAATCTCCAAGGAACGAGACTCCACCACACTACAAGGCAACATATTACACTGGTAAACAGCTCTTACTGTAAGGAAGGTCTTCCTAATGTTTAGATGGAATCTCTTTTGCTGTAGTTTGAATCCATTTTTCTGTGTCCTGATATTTGGGACAGAAAAAAACAAGCTTGCTCCATCCCACATGACATCCATTCAAATATTTAAGCTTGATTGTTGGGCCACCTCTTAAACTTCTGTTCTCCAGAATAAACATACCCAGCTCCCTCAGTCACTCCTCATAGGGCATTGTTTCCAGACTGTCTTTTCTTTTCTTTTTCTTTTTTCTTTTTTAAAAAATCTGCTCCTCTCTCCCCTACCCTGAGATATACGATATGCAAAAATGTTGTCCTATGTTGAATATATTTCCTAGTCACATGGATGTATATCACTGAAAGAAGCAATGGTTTTCAGTAACCATTTTGATAAGGCAACAATGAAGACAAGCCTGCACCTATTTGAATTAAATTACTGAAAAATTTAAAAAATCCCCAATTAATAATAATAATAATAATAATAATAATAATTTATATATATTTCCCGCTTCTCCCTATGGATCAAGGCAGGATTACAGCATTAAAAGCACAATATACAAATAACAGCAGTAAAATAAATGCAATAACAGCAAAGAATCAATAAAAAAAACCAGTCAACATCAACTTCCAAGCCAGTTAGATCATACATGTTTGACAATTAAAGCCCTTTAGGGAAGTCAGGGGGATAAGCCCGCCAGAAGAGCTCCGTCTTACATGTCTTCTTGAAGGTTTCTAGAGTACTAATAAGATGGATCTCCTCCGGCAGACTGTTCCACAACTTGGGAGCTGCAGCCGTAAATGATTTTTGTGAAGTCGTATTAAGTCTAGACCAGGGGTCGGCAACATTTTATTACCTGGGGCTGATAAGGTCTTCCTCCGGTCTTCCGGAGTACTGTGCATGTGTGAGCAAGTCGTGGCCATCATTTTAGAAAACAAAATGGCAGCCACAACTAGTTTACGCATGCGCTGAGTACTGCGCATGCGCAAACGAGTCACGGCCACCATTTTGTTTTCCAAAATGGCGGCCACGACTCGCTCGCACATGCACCGTATTCGGTGCATGCACAAACGAGATGCAGCCACCATTTTGGAAAACAAAATGGTGGCCACGACACGCACGGGGTCGGCAGGGGTCGGCAGCAGAAGCAGCGGTGGCGGGACTGGCCTGGGGCTGGTCCAAAGGCCTTGGGGGGCCAGATCCGGCCCCCGGGATGTAGGTTGCTGACCCCTGGTCTAGACCTATGATGTTCTAATAGGTTATTCTCAGTTATTCTGATAGTGTGGGGCAGATTGTGTGGGGAGAGGCGTTCCTTCAAGTAACTCAGGCCCAAGCCATGTAGGGCTTTAAAGGTAATGACCAACACTTTGTACTGTGCCCAGTAGCTGATCGGCAGCCAGTGAAGAGCTTTCAACACAGGACTTATGTGGTCAGACCTAAGTGTTCCAGTGACCAGTCTGGCTACCACATTTTGCCCAAGTTGAAGCTTCCGAACTTGGTGCAAAGGTAACCCCATGTAGAGTGCATTACAGAAGTCCAAACAAGAGATTACCAGGGCAAGTACTTCAAGGTCCTTCCGGTCCAGATAGGGACGTAGTTGGCGGATCAACCAAAGTTGATACCATGCACTCCTGGCCATCGCATCCACTTGAGATGACAACTGTAGGGATGAATCCAGGAGTACTCCCAAACTGCACACTTTGTCCTTTAGGGGAAGTGAAAAACAACTATAGGCCAGTCTCTCTCCTACCATTCTTGGGTAAAGTGATCAAGAGGGCAGTTTCCTTTCAATTCGAGGCTGTCTTGGAAGAAGCCGATTATCTGAACCCATTTCATTTCCGCATCAGGACGGGATACGGAGTTAAGACTGCCATGGTCTCCTTAGACGATGATCTCCATCTGGGCATCGACAGGAGAAGTGTGACACTGCTGGTGCTCTTGAACATCTCAGTGGCATTCGATACCATAGACCATGGTATCCTTCTGGAACACCTGAGGGAATAAGGTATTGGGGGCACTGCGCTACAGTGGTTCCAGTCCTACCTCTTGGGCAGATTGCAGGTGGTGAGGCTGGGGGATAGTAGCTCTTCTAAAAGAGAGCTGACATCTGACATCCCTCAGGGTGCCATTCTATACCCCACGCTGTTTAACATTTACATGAAACCGCTGGGAGAGATCATCCAGAGACATGGGGTGCGGTGTTATCAGTACACTGATGACACCCATCTCTACTTCTCAATGTCTCCAACTGTTGCAGTGACTAGGGATGACATCTCTCCTCTGGATGCTTTTCTACAGTCGGTAATGGGTTGGATGAGGGAAAACAAACTCAAGATGAATACAGAGAAAACGGAGGTACTTGCGATAGGTACCCCTGGTCCGGGGAGGAAGCTTTGTCATCCAGTCCTGGATGGGGTCACACTTCCCCTTCCCCTAAATTAATGCACAAATGATTATGTTAATTTCATTTCCCACACACATACTGGGTCTAGATGACATATCTTGGCACAGCTGTGGTCTGGAGGTGCTCTTGGATTCGTCGCTCCTGCTGACTAATCAGGTAAACGTGACGGTCAGGAGAGCCTGTTATCAGCTTCGGCTGACACACCAGCTGCGCCCTTTCATGGAAGTAAGGGACCTTGAGACTGTTGTGCCCACGCTAGTAACCTCCCGTCTGGACTTCAGTAATGCGCTCTACATGGGGCTATCCTCGTGCTTGGTACGGAAACTTCAGTTAGTGCAGAATATGGCAGCCAGAGTGGTCTCAAGGACATCTAGGAGACACCACATAACATCGGTACTGAAGGCTCTTCACTGGCTGCCCATCAGTTTCTGGGCCCAGTGTAAGGTGTTGCTTATGACCTTTAAAGCCCTAAATGGCTTGGATCCAACCTATCTTCGGGATCGCCCCCTCCCATACAATCCATCCCATGCACTCTGGTCCTGTGGGAAGAATTTGTTGCAGCTAATGAAAACAAGGCTGTCTGCAACCTCCCAGAGGGCCTTTCCAGACTACGGGATGGGCTGCTGGATGAGATCTGTTAGATAACAACCTTAAGCAGCTTTAAAAAGACAGGCCTTTCCTGACTAGATTTTCCCAGCCCCAGGAGTTTGTTCTAGTTATCTCTCCTTTTTTGGTGCTCATTACCACCGTGCTTGTTTCTACTCCAGTTTGTCTTATTATTATTATTTTTCTTGTGATATTTATTTTCACATGTTTTAATGGATATGATTTAACATATTTTTAGGGGGTGGGTGGGCTCTGGGGATTTTTAGATTGTATTTTAGGATTAATCACATGTTTATGTTGTAAATTGTTGTAAGCCACCCCGATTGTTGTCAGAGGGGTGGGGTATAAATAATTTTTTATTATTTATTATTATTATATATTACAAATATATTTCTTCCCATTGACTCTTAAATGCAGTTGGCCCTCCTTATCGACAGATTTTTTATTCACAGATTCAAGCATCCATGGCTTGAAAATTTTAAATATATATATAAATTCCAAATAGCAAACCTTGATTTTCTATTTTATATAAGGGACACCATTTTGCTATGCCATTATACTTAATGAGACTTGAGCATCCATGGATTTTGTTATCCATGAAGGTGTCCTGCTGGAACCAAACCCCAGCGGTAACAAGAGCCCAATGTACATTTGGAATCCCTACTATTAATAACACAGAACATATGTCAAAAAAAAAAAAAAAACACCACACAAAGGGCAATGATGCATCTTTTATAGTACCTAATATAAAGGATAATCTGAAGCTTGGCTGGAAAGCAGCAACAATCTACTAATAAAGAACCATAGGTGGGAGGAGCCATGAGTGATGATGTGAACAGCTAAGATCATTTTCTCCTGACAGTGATTTTGAAGAATTGAAATATAGAAATATTAATAAAAGTATAAAGAAAGAAAAAAAATACAAAACTGTGTGTTGTAATGGAGACACAATACTGATAAGAAGTTGGCAGATGTCCAAGAGCCAAAAAAAGGGGTCTCAAGCAGACTGTCTTAAATTGGAAAAAGGAATCCAAACAACACCCCTCAGACAAAGCATATTTTCATTTGCAAAAAGCAAACTCACAAGAGAATTTTGAAACTCATAATATAGAAATGGAAAAAAAAATCTGTGGAGACAATGAAGAAAACCAGAATGGGAGCCAAACCTAAGGAACCCAAAGAACAACAAGATTCAGCAGTTCTGGGGGAAAAGACAGATTCTGATAAAGGAATGAAACATGCTCACCCAGCTGCTAGTCGAACAGCAACAGAAAAGCACTGAAAACTTAAAAGACACCATCACAAAAATAATGCCACATTATCAGGAACTATAGCCAAGAAAAGTATGAATGAAATGAATAAATCTTTTGAGATTATTACAAAAAAGAGATCCAGCAAATCAATACAAATTGAACAGAAAACTCAGCAAGAGATAACTATGGAACATTCAACAAGATTGGACCAACTTGAAAGAAAAATCATTGACTTGCAGGATCGTAATAGAAGGAATAATCTTCATATTTGGGGCTTTCCTGAGATGTCAAATGAAACACCGAAAACCCTGAAGAGAGAGATTTTCAAATGGTTACAAAGTATTGTTCCTCAAATTACCTGGGATGAGAAAGAAGTGGAATGTTTACATAGAGCATTACATTTTAAGAGAGGACTGGTTCCCAGAGATGTAATCATGAAAGTAACAAGCTTCTATAAGAAAGATCTTCCAATGAAAGAAATTAGGAAACTCTCAGGATCACTGAAATGTGGAGACAACACAATCGAAATTTACAATGATTTTTCTCCAGAGACTATCAGCTGGGGAAGAGGAATTAAGCCCTGCATTGCAGTAATGCAAAAAAAAAAAAAAAAAAAAAAGGAATAAGATACAGCTGGGGTTACCCCATTTTTCTGAAATTTCAATGGAAAGGGAAGCAACACAAGATTTATTCAGTAGAACAAGGATTGGATTTGTTGAAGTAACTGGATTTGAACCAGCAAGAAGATAGCGACAAGGGTGCAACTGGAGGAGCCAAAGAACCATAGAAAATAAGGACAAAGATGTTAAAATAATAATATTAAAAGGAAATAACAGGAGAGACAATTAATAAACAGTCAGGAGGAGAAATGTGACCACACATCAGGAGGGATGGCTCCCCCCCCCCCCCCCATGATGGCTAGTAAAAGCCATGGGCAAGGTTTGGTACCTTGGGGAAAGAGGGGGGTAAAAATGTATATGTGGGTAGGGAAGATGGAAGGGAGGGGTGCGAGGGACAGGGAGGGAGGGGGGAGAGGGAAGGTGGGTGCAGGGGCAGCACATTGAAGAGCCTAGTTAGAAGATTTAGAAAAGTAACATGGCTAATAAAATAAGAATAGCAACATTAAATGTGAAAGGATTGGGAAAGGAAAATTAAATTAAAAGGCAAAGGAAAAGGATAGAATTATTGTTGAAGAAGGAGGAAGCAGATTTTTTTCTTCAGGAAACGCATCAAGGAAAACCAGATGAATTGGGTTGCCACGTATGAAAAAGCATATGGTACTTCAAAAGCAAGAGAGGCAGCAACCATAATATCTAAGAAATGTGGTTTTGATGTATTAAAAGTGAAGATAGATGAAAAAGGAAGATTTGTTTTTATGCAAGGAATTACGGGGGGAGAAAAGTATTTGTTAGTTAATGTGTATGCTCCAAATGAAAACCAAAAAGAATTTTATGAAAAAGTATTTAAGGAAATGGAAGATATGCAGGGAGATTATATAATTATGGAAGGAGATTTCAATATGGTTATGGATAAATGCAAAGATAAATAAAATCTAAATAAAGGATAGATTAAGTAATATTACACCCCTGAATAAGATAATGAATGGAAAAGAATTAAAAGTTGTATGGAGATTGATTAAAGGAGATGAAAAAATATATAGTTACTATTCAGCAGTTCATAAAAACTATTCTAGAATAGACTTTATTTTTGTATCTAAAAATATGGTTTCAAAGGTATTAAATACAGAAATAGAAGGGATAAGAGTTACAGACCATGCAATAGTAAATATGGATTTTTTGAATCCTTGAAAAGGATTATAGAGAAGCAAAGAGATGAGGTTAGACACCAGAATATTTAATAATAAAGATATAGTGGGTAAAATTGATAAAGAATGGCAAAATATGTGGGATATTAATAATAGAGAGGTTTCCCAAACTCTATTATGGGATAGTATGAAAGCAGTTACAAGAGGAATTTGCATTAGGGAAACATACAATTTAAAAAGATGATAGGAAGAGAGGAAAACAAAATTAGAAATAGAGATTAAAAAATTAGATAATGATTATATGAAGGATAGGAGTAAAAGTATATATATGGAATTACAAGCAAAAAAAGAAAAGAAAAGAAAAGAACTAGAGAAATTAGAGATGGAACAGGTCCAGAAAAATTTAATATATTTATGGAGGGAGTTTTTTGAATATAGCAATAAAAATTCTAAAATGTTGGTGAGATCAACACAAAAAAAGAAAGAGAAAAACATGATTGGTGTTATAAAGGATAAAACAGGGAAAATATGGATGATGATGAAAGAAAAGATAAAGGTATTTGAAGAATATTACAATGAATTATATTCAGAAAAATAAATCAATGGAAAAAATTGAGGAATATATTGAAAAACATTTGAAAATAAAAATAGAGGAAGAGGACAAAGAAATAATGGAGCAACTGGTTTCAAATAAAGAAAGAGAAGAAGTGATAGATAAATTAAAAGGAGGGAAATCACCAGGAATGGATGGGTTGGGACCAGAATATTATAAATTTTTCAAAAAGATATTAATACCTAAATTGGAGGTACGATATAATAAAATTTTAAATGGAGAAAGGATCCCACCATCATGGAATCATTCATTGATAATACTGATTCCGAAACCAAAAAAAAAAAAAAAAAAAAGACTTAACAGATCCAGGATCAGATTTCCTAGCCCCCTTGTTTCCATCGTCATACAACACTGCCCATTCATTCATTATGGGACATGAATTATCTGGACTATCTGCCACTATTACCACAAAATGGAGCCGGGGATAGTCTGGGAGCGGAAATTGAGGTTTTGTGGGGGAGGGAAAGGTATGGCGGTAACAGAGTGAACAAATGTTGCAAAAGAAGGGATCGATGTTTGATATCTATCCCTTCTTCAGTTCACTCTGTTTCCCAGGATAACTTGGAGAGCGTACCATCCATTCCACAGACCCTTACTCTGCTCCTTTGCAATGCCAGGTCGGTGAAAAACAAAACTCATTTATCCATGACCTCTTATTGGATGAGGCATGCTTTACGGAGACCTGGCTGTGAGATGCCAGTGCTGCTACATGGGCGCAAGCCCTCCCAGCTGGGTACTCGGTTAGTGAGCATATAAGGGAAAGTGTGTGTGGGGGGGTGTGGCCTTGGTTCACAGGAAGCCTATCCGGAAAACAGCCTACATTGAGTGTATGTACCTTAGCCTGAGAACCAGGGATAGTTTAGGGATTCTGTTGGTATACCGGCCACCCCGTTGACTAACAGACTCCCTAACTGAGCTGCTGCTGGAGTCGCCCAGACTTTTGGTTCTGGGCGACTTCAACATACCACTCGAGACCAGCTTGTCAAATCTAAATGGTGCGGCTTGGGAGTTCATGGAGACCATGAGAAACATGGGCCTATCCCAACTGGTTATTGGGTCCAGACATTGTGCCGGTCATACCCTCGATGCAGTCTTTAGTATGGAACAAGAAAATCTGTGGGCGGAGGTTATAAAAACCTCCACATTGTCATGGACAGATCACTTCCTGGTCAAGATGGAACTAAGAGCCACTGTCTGCCCCTCCGGAGGTGGCTAATGGAAGGCTCTTGGAATCCAAGGCTAATGGAACCTATTGGCTTCCAGAAAGCCTTAAGAGGGTTTAATGGTTGGTTACGCCGGTGATTCTGTTGAAGCTTTGGTTAATACCTGGAACATTGATCTTACCAATCCCAAGCATCCTTTCCAGCCCGCTTTAAACCATAATCCCTGGTATACAAAGGAGCTTAGGAGGATGAAACGAGCTGGACAATGACTAGAGTGCAAATGGCCGAAGACCCGGCTCTTATCTGACACAATTCGCCATAGGAAGCATCTTGATTCCTATTGGGAGGCTCTGCGTGCAGCCCAGAGATCCTTCTGCTCTGCACGTATTGCGTCTGCAGAATCTTGCCCAACAGAGCTGTTTAGGGTGGTAGAGGAGTTGACGAAGATTCTTCCTATGCCAAACCCCCTGCTTAACCCAACAACAGCCTGCTGTGATACGTTTAACATTCACTTTGCAGATAAAATCTCTCGGATAAGAGCCAACTTGGACGCCAGTGTTTTGACAGAATACATAGACGAGGTGTCCAGCAACCTGTTTAACCTGTGAGTACCAATGACGTGGACAAGCTCCTTGGAAGCATGAGAAGATGACATGTCCTCTCGATCCTTGTCCATCTTGTCTGGTTGTCCAGGGTGGGGACCCGTTGAGGGTGTTCCTACGGGATACAATCAATGCATCCCTCAGGGAGGTATCATCTTGTTTGAAGGAGGCAGCAGTTAAGCCACTCCTGAAAAAAAACCTCCCTGGACCCTCTGGAGAGAAACAACTATAGGCCAGTCTCCTTGCTACCTTTTCTAAGCAAGGTGATCGAGAGGACAGTTGCTTCCCAACTCCAAGCTGTCTTGGATGAAACCAATTATCTTGATCCATTTCAAACCAGCTTCAGGACAGGATATGGAGTTGAGACTGCCATGGTTGCTCTGACCAATGACCTCCGCCTGGGCATCGACAGGGGTAGTGTGACCCTGTTGGTGCTCTTGGACCTCTCAGTGGCCTTTGATACAATAGATCACTCCATCCTCTTTGATCGCCTGAGAGAGTTAGGAATTGGAGGCACTGCTTGGCAATGGTTCCATTCCTTTCTCTCAGGCAGATCCCAGAGGGTGAGGCTTGGGACAGTTGCTCTTCCAAAATCGAGCTTAATTGTGGCATCCCCCAGGGCACCATTCTGTCCCCGATGCTATTTAATATTTATATGAAGCCGCTGGGTGAGATCATTCGGAGGCATGGAGCGCGGTGTCATCAGTATGCTGATGACACCCAGATATACTTCTCCATGACCAGATCATCAGCTCAGACTTCAGATGGTGTCTCTCCTCTCAATGACTGTCTCAGAGCAGTAATGGACTGGATGAGGAAAAACAGATTGAAACTAAATCCAGACAAAACGGAGGTACTGACAGTCACGGGCCCGAAACCAGATCTGGGAATACAGTCTCCAGTCCTGGATGGAATCACACTCTCCTCCAAGAACTGTGTTCACAATTTGGGGGTGCTCCTAGATTCATAGCTTCACATGACTAGTCAGGTGAATGTGGTGGTCAGGAGTGCCTGTTATCAGCTTCGGCTGATATGCCAACTGTGATCTTATCTGGATATGAGGGATCTGGAAACTGTGGTACACGCTCTGGTAACCTCACATCTGGAATACTGTAATGCACTCTACATGGGGCTACCCTTGTGCTTAACCCAGAAACTTCAATTGGTACAAAACATGTCAGCCAGGTTAATCACTGGAACATCCAGGAGGGAGTATATAACACCTGTGCTTAAATCCCTCCACTGCCGATTAGTTTCTGGGCACAGTACAAGGTGTTGTTGCTCACCTTTAAAGCCCTACATGGCTTGGGTCCATCTTATCTCAGAGACTGCCTCTCCCCATATGATCCCCCCCCTTGCACTCCAGTCCTCTGGGAGGAATCTGCTGCAGCCCATGAAGACCAGGCTCTCGCAGACCCCCCCAGAGGGCCTTTTCTGCGACCGCTCCCAGACTATGGAATGGCCTGCTGGACGAGATCCGTCTTATTACCACTCTTGCTGCCTTCAAAAAGGCAGTAAAGACAGATCCCTTTCGGCAGGCCATCCCGGAATAATCTCCCAGCTCAATCCAGACAATTTGCTACTCGTCCCTGTGGCCTCCACCTTCACTTGTTCATTTCTATGGTTTTTGATTGTATTTTATTCTGCACAGCCATTTTAATTTTGTACTAGTTTAATTCAGTTTTAAGGGGGGTTAGGGATTGGGGAGTAGGGGAGTTTTAAATTGTTATCTGTTTTAACTTTGTTGTACGCCGCCCCAGTGCTGAGCAGAGGGGCGGGTTAGAAATAAAACTTATTATTATTATTATTATTATTATTATTATTTCCCTGATAAATCAAGATGCTAAAATATTAACAGCAATAATGGCAAAAAGAATTAATAAGTTTATATAAAAATATCTTCAAAACAATCAATGTGGATTTGTACAAGGAAGACAAATGTCAAATTTAATCGGAAGAGTACTGAAAAAAATAAATATAATAGGGAAGAGTAAGCAAAAGGCAGGAATAATGGCACTAGATATATATAAAGCTTTTGATTGTGTGGAATGGCCATCATTAAAAATAACATTAAAGAAATTAGGTATGGGGGAAAAGTTTAAAGGATTAATAAATCAGTTATATTCAAACAACACAGCAGTAGTAACAGTAAATTATGGACTAACAGATCTAATCCCGATCTCTAGAGGTACAAAGCAAGGCTGCCCTCTTTCCCCAATTTTATTTGCAATAATTATTGAAATCTTAGCAAATACTGTTAGGGAAGATGAAAATTTGGAAGGAATTGGGATTAGAAAATTAAATAAAATAAATTTATTTGTATATGATACTCTATTGACAATTAAAGACCCACTTTAAAAAATGGACAAAGTAAGATGACACTTAAAGGAGTTTGAGGAAATGACAGGTCTATGAGTAAACTGGAATAAATCAGAGTTAATTCTGTTTAATTATACAAAAGCAGAAGAACAAGATTTTCTAAAGGATAAAATGATAGATATTAACTTAAAAGATACAATTAGATATTTAGAAATAAATATTACAAAATTACAAAAATAAGAGGAACAAAATTATAATAAATTAAGGATAGAAATTAAAACGAAAATAGAAGAATATAAAAATATTAAATTATCATGGTTTGGAAGAATAGCATTAGTAAAAATGAAAATTTTACCTAACAGGATAAGATAATTTTTTTGTTTAGGATATTACCAATAAAAATATCAGATGTGGAAAATAAAAAACTGGCAAATATTAGTAAATAATTTTTGTAATGGGAATAAAAAAGTGAGGATTAATAAAATATATTGATATAACCCCCCAAAAGATGGAGGCTTGGGTCTCTCAAATTTAAAATGGTACTATAATGCAAATCAATTAAGATATATTATAGATGGAATTATAGATTGGTTAGACATGGAAACAACGGAAATAGAGAAAAAAGCCAAAAATATATATTTTAAGGACCTTAATATGAAAGAAATGAAAGAAATAGAAAACCCCTTTTAAAGAAATATACTAGAGATTTAGAAAAAAATATAAAGAAAAATTAATGCCAGCTATCTCACCATTAACACCAGTTGTAATGATAAAAAACTTTCCAATAAATTTAAAGAAAGAGTTAGGGAAAGAGTTAAGGAATCAAGAAATATATAGGATAAAAGAATGGATAAAAATAATAAAGGATAAAGGAAAGATAAAGGAGAAATTACAAAGTCTTAAATTAACCTGGTTTAATTGTATTCATTTGGAACAATGAACAAAAAATTGGAATAGGAAAGTTATAGAATTTAGAGAATACACAAAATTTGAACAAATGATTAGGCCAAGAGATAGTATGGAGGTAAATGAAACTTTGAATGGAGTTACAAGTGAAATATACATATTAATATTAAAATATAATGAGAAAGAAGACTATCTTAGGATAATATGGGAGGAGGATTTAGCACAAATAATAAATGTTCAAGAATGGGGGGGGGGGGGCGGAATTTGGAATCAACACCATTTAAAATATTTATCCATAAGGATAAAGGAGAATTACCATAAATTAATATGGAGATGGTATTTGACACCAGTAAGGTTAAATAATACAAATAAAAACTATTCAAGGCTATGTTGGAGGGGATGTCAAGAAATTGGTACATATATTCATATGTGGTGGGGCTGTAGATCTGTAAATAAATTTTGGCAATTAGCATTTAAAGAGATAAAAGAAATAACAGAAATTGATATAGAATTTTATCCAAAGATAGCATTATTATCTATATATGATAAGATCAATTGTATTCAAGCTAGAAAGGACTTAATTACAGATTTATTAACAGCGGCAAGATTAATCATAGCAAAAAAGTGGAAAGATAAGGGAGATCTACAAATACAAGATTGGTATAAAGAGATATGGCAAATAGCAATTAATGATCAGTTAACTTGTGGAATTAAGGTAAAAAAAGGAATAATGAAGAGAAATTACTTTGAAGCAATATGGAAAACATTTGTACAAAAGGCTTTAGTAAAGGAGGGAGGTGTTTTACCTCCAAAGGAAGAGTTACAATTTTGGAGGGGAGAGTAATATGAAGATACTAGGCTCTGGTGATGGCGAGCACTGGGGGGGGGGGGGAATAAAGAAAAGAAAGGGAGAGGGGGGGAAGAAAAAGGGGGGAAATGAATTAGGGATAAATTAATAGTATTATACCTTTGTTGAATTGTGAAAAGTATATGGTGAAAAGAAGACAGTAAGAAGAATGAAGATATTAACAACAATTTTATCTGTTTTTTAATTTACTGGTTTAATCAATATTAAATGGTTTGATATGAATTAGATTTAGATAAGGTAGTAAAGAATGAATAATTAATGTGGTTTACCATATATATATATGGAATATTATGTAAAGGTTTTTTAAAAAATATTATTATATGTAGGTTGTAATACTAATAAAGAATTTTATACCCCCCAAAAAAGGTATTTTAAATTTCTAAAAAAATTAAAAAACAGAAAAAAGAAAGAATAAAAAAACATAGACTAACAGTGCAATCTTATATGTATCTATTCAAATATTTAGTCTAAATATTTTGAAATTGATAGACTGTTTATATTATATTTTAAATATGTTTTAAACTATTTTAATCACATGCTTTTTCAAATATAATGATTTGTTTCAGTATTTTTTTTTAAAAAAATGTAAAGTAAGATCTTAGTCAACTGAAAGAAAGAATAACTTTTTAGCAATGAAAATTGTAGTTGTTCCAGTTCATATTTACTCCTGCATTTATTTTAGGGTAATGGGGGGGGGGAGCAACTATGTGGCTCCTAACAGTGCCTAACATGTAATGACATCTACTAGTCATCATGAACAAATCTAACTACATACAGGAGACTAAAGGGCAACTGGAATACCAGAAGGAATTACAGGCTACTCAAGGAATTTCCCATGGAAATGCCAAACTAAATCCTAATTGGCATACCCCAGGAGCCTTGACCAGGCACATTCTATCTATTACACACATATACACAAATAATAATAATAATAAACAGGCCAACCCTGGATGACCTATTGTTCTAGCATTGGAACATTCACAATTGGTGCTGCTAAATATATGGGCAATATCCTTAAACCGCATGCCACTAACACTCCCAGCTATGTGAAGGACACTACTGACTTCCTGCAGAAAGTACAATTCATCCAAAACTTTCCAGGGAACCCCATCTTAGCCACAATGGATGTAGACTCCCAGTACCCAACATCCTGCATAAGGCTGGATGACAAGATGTCATGAACATCATTCCAGATAGGACCACAGCAGACCTAGCCACCAAGGCCTGCCATTTTGTTGTCACACACAATTACTTCACCTTTGGTAACAACATATACTTTCAAGTTAATGGTACTGCCATGGGCATGCACATGGAACCACAATATGTCAACATTTTCATGGAAAACCTCGAATAACAATTTCATAACTCTTGCAGTCAGAAACCACTCCTGTATCTGAGGTACACTGACAATATCTTCAGAATTTAGACTTTTGAAGAATATTCACTGAAGACAATCCACCAGAGTTTCAACAACTTCCACCACACCATGTCTCAGCCTAGGACTATCAACAGAACAAATTCACTTTCTGGATATCATGGTATAGCTACAGAAAGGACGTCTAAGCACTACACTATATTGCAAACCCACTGACTGATACACATACTTACATGTTCCAGTTTCCACCCTGAACACATTGCCAGATCCATAGTCTACAGCCAAGCCCTCTAATACAATCTCATCTATTTAGATCTGCAAGACAGGGACACCAGACTTGTGGGATTACAACAAGCATTCCTCAAGCTACAGTACCCACCATATGAAGTAAACAAACAAAAAAGCAAGCAAATAAACAAGGCAAGACTTGTACCCAGCACTAATCTGTTACAGAACAGACTGAAGAGAGAAAATGACAGAATCCCACATGTGGTCAAATACAGCTCTCAACTGAGACCATTCATATGTATAATCAATGAACTACAATTCATTCTGGACAATAATGCTGCCCCCCAAGGTCTCTTGGTCACAGGATTTCAGTTGCCTACAGACAGCCACAACCAGGCACTTGCCTACAGGAGGATACCAGTACAAAACTTTGCCACATGTGGACACCAGTGCAAAGCTTTGCCAATGCCAACTCTGCCAATATATATTTTCAGGAAATGTCATTACAGGCCCTAATGACATCACCCTCAACATAGAGGGACTTTAATGTGATCATCCTCCAATGTGATTTATACCATACTTTATGTCAGCAGTACCCTTCAGCACTCTACTTTGTGCAAACAAGTTGGTTCCTAATCCAGAGGATAAATGGACATAAATCAAACATTAAGAATGGGAATACACATAAATTGGTTGCAGAACACTTCACTCTCTCTGGGCATTCCATGTCAGACCTCAGAATAGTGGTCCTATAAAAGATTTAAAAGAGAAATAGCAGAACTGGGATGTATCCACAGACTACAATCCATCAGCAATAAGTTGAACAGAGATAAGGGTTTCCTGGCATACATTTTAACACTATCTCCCTCCCATTCTCATGAGGGTACCTTTCACATCCCCTGTTTCCTACACTACATTCCAATAATCATTCATACGGTTATCTACTCTCCTTGGCTTTATGCAACAGCCTTCCTCCTGCCTTTGTCACCCCATGACCATGTTAAAACTGAACTTACTACCTCATCTTCATATCCACAAGATATTGAATTTGAATTGACATTCTCACACACAACCAGCTTTTATAAGTCTGTCCCTGGACTCTCCACTCCAAACATGCATTTGAGGAAATAGGCTTATGTTTATGAATGCTCATGCTACTAGCTTCTTTATTTCAATTAATTTCAAAGGTGCTACAAGATCCCTTTGCATAATAATGTCTACTTTGGCCTTCAATAGGATGGTTTAGGTGCATTTTTACACATCTTTTTTGAACTAAGAAGTACTTTGCAAATGCAGAGTAGTGTACATCCTGACGGATAACTATGTTCTCTCTTGCACATTAGTTTGAGAGGTGCAGATCAAGTTGATTTGTATCATAACTGGCTAAATACAGGCTCCTAGACAAAACATCCCATCCATTTTCCCCACTCTTTAATAAGCCCCCCTCCCCATGATGTACCTCCATGAGATAAGGATATGGCTTACTTAACTCATATACATTTAGCATACATAACTATGTATGTACTTAAATTCTATCAATAAACACAGCAGCAGCAGCAACTGTTTGGCCAATTGTACTTCTGCTAAAACTATTAATAGAAGTTGGTGCACCGAACATCAGACATGTCCCTGAAAAATGATACAGATTTTCAAAATCCAGATTTAAAAATAAATAAAATGGTGGGTGGGACTGATGTTCTCCCTGTGCCCAGATCTCAATTACACCAATGGGCTAGGAGGCTGCCACACTTAACATACTTACCCCATTTGCTTTACTGAGAGCCTGAAAGTAAATGCTGTAGCTTTTTAGTGGTGAAAGTGGAGCATTCCAATAGCCATTGTAAGTTTTGTTGTCTCCCACAGTGAAGGGCTGTGTGACAGGAAGGTTGACTGGTTTCAGCTCAGCAGCAAAGTAATGGGGAGTGTCAAGATTTGAAGCATTTCTGAAGCTCACAGGGACAGAGAAACATTCAATGATGTCTGCAGCTCTTCGTGACTTCTGTGGCCTTTCTTCTTTAACAACAAGCTGGTAAACACTGAAAGGGAAAGAAAAGCAAATTCACCAAAATGATGATGCAGACAACAGAGCAAAAGTTACATTGCAAGAGAGCATTTTTCATAAACCAGTAAGAAAGGTATAGTGCCAATGTGTTCAGCAGAGTCCAGATGTCTGCGCCTATTCTAGAGGACTCACAGATTATGCAGATATAATGTTGAATATCTTAAGGGCAAAGTACAAGAGTCAATGTAGTGTGAAAAAGAGAAGTAAGGTAAAACAATATTTAGCAAAGCTTGGATCCCAGGGCAAAATTATGAGTTGGCCAACAATCAGTCAGTCCTTCAGTTGTTCATACCAAAAATCTGAACAAATTCCAAGAACCTTTAGTAGAAGATGAAACAACAAGCAATCTCAAGAGTTGACACAGCAATCAGAACACAACTTTTGCTTTAGTACTCTGAATCACAGTGCACAAAACCAACCACACCAGACTTAAGTGCCCTGCAATGCATGTAGATGATCTAATTTAAACATGATCTTTCAGCAACATTTGATTTTTCACTCCAGGTTCCTTGTAAAATAATAACACCCTTGATCAAAAGTATTAGTTTTGGTGATCATGTTAAGACTTTCTCAGTTCATACAGTGGTGTCCCTAGGTTGGTGTCACCCGGTGCAGTAACTCATGGTGTCAACCCCCCTTCATTGACCTCCTCTCATTTCACATCATACAGAATCCTTAATAATGCTTGTTTACACTATAGTTACTCATCAATCGTAATTTCTATGTACCACTGAATGTCATGATAATAGTTGTGACATAAACAACTAGCAAAATTAGAATTATACCTTCAAATTACAATACTATATGCACAACCCAAATACATTTACATATACACAGTGAAGAGTTGGTTAAAATGTGATGTTTTTAAATAAAATTTTAAAAATAAAAAATAAAAATTTCAAAAAAAATTTAAAAAAATAAAATTTTAATTTTAAAACTTTTGAGGACCTCTTCTTTCTCCTCCCACTGAGCTTCATCCCACTCCAACCATCTTTTAAAATATTTTAAAGGGAAGCAGACGAATGCCACAGCCCATTTCACCATAAGGTAGGTGTTTGAGGTGCAGTGGTGTCACTCCCCCTTTAGGGTGTCACCTTGTTGTTTTTTTAATTTTATTTAAAATTTTGAATTTTTTACAAACAAAAAACCCCACAAATTATATTATTATTATTATTATTATTAAACTTTATTTCTAGAGTGCTGTAATTATACACAGCGCTGTACAAAGTAAAAAAGTTACAAATATAAAAAAGCCTGCCCACGGCATACACTCTAAGAAATAAAATAAAATAAATAGATAAACAAATTACCATATAGAGGAAAGAAAATTAAAAGATCAATATCAAACAAATCACAACACAATTAACATTATCAGAACAATTACCAGATTATCAAACAGCCAGATAACAATCACAAAATCCCTGAGAACGCTTCCCTAAACAATATGGTTTTCAATTCAGTCTTAAAACTGGTTAGGGAGGTGATGAGCCATACATGCAGAGGAAGACGGTTCCAAGAATGAGGGGCAGCAAGAAAGAATGGACGGATCCGGGACGGGGCAGAGGAAATCCTGGGTTGAGCCAGGAGACTTTGACTGCCAGAACGAAGAGAGCGGGTAGGGATGTAGGGAGAGAGGAGATCGGTTAAATAAGGAGGAGCCAGCCCATGCAGGGCTTTAAAGGTGAGTAACAAAAGTTTATACCTGATGCGGAAAGGAAAAGGGAGCCAGTGGAGGGGAGACATGATCATAATGGCGAGCAAGTGAAATAATGCGTGCAGCTGAATGCTGAACAGAGATTAATGGGTGGAGGTGGGAGAGAGGAAGCCCTGCCAGGAGAAGATTACAGTAGTCTAGACGCGATACCACTAGGGCATGGACCAGTGTTTTTGCAGTAGAGGCTGAGAGATATGGGCGGATTTTGGCAATGTTATACAGAAAAAATCTACAGACCTTAGCTGTAGTCTGGATCTGGGGAATAAATGACAAGGAAGAGTCAAAGATGAAACCAAGACTGCGGGCTTCCTGGACCACCTGAATAGAAATGTTGTTAACTAAAACAGAAAAGGTATAGTGAAGGGTGGGCTTAGGTGGAAAAACGAGAAGCTCAGTTTTAGACATATTGAGCTTCAGACGCCGATGGCACATCCAGTGTGAGACAGCTGTTAAACAAGATGACACTTGCTGTTCTAGCTCTGATGAGAGTTTAGGAACGGAAAGGTACAGCTGGGTATCATCGGCATACAGATGGTAAGAGAAGCCAAATGAAGAGATGAGTTTACCAAGGGAAAGTGTGTATATGGAAAACAAAAGGGGACCCAGAACAGAGCCCTGAGGAACTCCAACAGATAAGGGGACAGGGGATGAGGTTTGGCCACCCGAGACTACTGAAAAGGATCTGTCTGACAGGTAAGATGAAAACCAGTCGAGAACAAGGCCCGCAAAACCAAGGTCAGAGAGTACATCCATTAGGAGACAATGGTCCACAGTGTCGAAGGCTGCAGAAAGATCAAGAAGAACAAGGATAGAATAGAGGCCATTTGTCTTGGCCCGCAAAAGATCATTAGAGATCTTAGTGAGGGCCGTCTCTGTGGAGTGCCCTGGGCGAAAACCAGACTGGAAGGGATAGAGAATTGAATTGGTTTCAAGAAACTCGAGACAGCGTGAATAGACAACTCATTCCAACACCTTAGAAAGAAAAGGAAGAAGAGAAATTGGACGATAGCTAGCCAAGGAAGAGGGGACAAGAGAGGGTTTTTTCAGAATGGGGGAAACTAAGGCATGTTTGAAAACCGAGGGAAAGGAACCCGAAGAGAGAGAAAGATTGAAAATATAGAGGAGGGAGAGTAACAAAGAGGGGGCTATAGAGATTAGAAGACGAGAAGGAATTGGGTCAAGGGAGCAGGTGGTAGGCTTGGATGAGTTCAGCAGCAAAGAAAGTTCTTCAAGAGAAACAGGAGGAAACAGAAAATTTATTAATAGGAGGGGCAAGAAGATTAGTAGTAGGAGGCAAATCAGGAAGAGTTAACTCAGAACGAATGGTATTGATCTTTGTTATGAAATAGTTGGCGAAATCGGAGGGAGAAAATAATGGAGAATTAGAAGGTGGAGAGGGTTTTAACAGTGTATTGAAAGAGGAGAACAAACGCTGCGGGCGCCTCTCGTTGGCGCAGATCAATGATTTAAAGTAATCTTGTTTTGCCATTGACAAAGTGCGTGAAAAAGATAACAGAATGAATTTATAATGGATAAATTTATAATTATAATATTATTTTCATTCATATGGTAAGAGAAGCCATTTTGGTTTTTTAAAATAACTAAATATCACCCCATTGCACCCCTCCCTCGGAGCCATTCCCATCTTTATACTCCATCCAAAATTTTAGCTCCTCCCGTGGAGGTAATTTCCCATCCTCTTTTCTTAGTACGTTTTCAATAATTTTTTTCCATATTTCATCAAAATAATTTATTTTGCATAATCCTTTCTTTACCTTCAATTTACATATTAATTTATCATCAATCGCTAATTACCAAACTTCTTTATACCAATCCTCCAATTCCACATTTATTTTTGCTTTACAGTTTCTAGCTATAATTAATCTCACAGCTGTAAACAAGTTTGTTACAAGGTTTTTTTCTTCTTGTTTTGATTCTAATTCATTATATAATGATAATAATACTATATTTGGTTTTTTTCTATTTTTATATTCATAATATTTTCTATTTCTAATATTACTATTTCCCAATTTTTTGTACATATTTACATTGCCACCACATATGTATATATGATCCTACTTCATTACAACCTCTCCAACAATATTTTGAATTATTTTTGTTTATATTATGTAGTCTAATTGGTGTCAAACACCATTTCCAAACCAGTTTACAATAATTTTACTTAATTGGTATCAATAAAATTTTTCAAATGTCTTTCTTCCCAAATTTTATTCCATTCATTTTCACAAATTGTACATCCTAATTCATCTTCCCACATTTCTTTCAAAATACTTTGGTTTAATTTTTCCCTCTTGCTCTCCATTAGCATTTTATAAATTTTACTCATTATTCCTTTCACATTTTCATTTTCCTCCTTTTCTTTCCCTTGCTGGATTATTTGTTCAAATTGTGTATATTTTCCCCTTCTTATATTCTTTTTCTTCCAATTTTTAAACCATTGTTCTATTTGCATATGATGAAACCAGGACATTTTTATTCCGCTAAGCTTTTCTTTTATACTTTCTTTTCCTATCTTTAACTCTATCCAATTTTCTATTTTATCTATTCTCCTTTCCTTTAATTCCTTATCTAATAAATCTCTTAAATTTTTTGGGAATGATTTTTCCATTATTATTGGTATTATCATTGAATTTTCATTCAGTAATCTTGTTTTATATTTATTCCAAATTTCTAATATATTTTTCATGAATGGGTTTTCAATTTCCTTAATCTCCTTCCTACTAAATTCTTTTAAAAAATTTATCTATTTTCATATCTATTTCTTATTTTCCCATTTCTAACCAATCTAGATCTAATGTCTCTAACATACCTTTATTACCTTTAAAGCCCTAAATGGCTTGGGTCCAAGCTATATCAGAGACCGCCTCCTCCTGTATAATCCTCCCCACACGCTCCGATCTTCTGGGAGAAATTTTTTAGAGCCTCAAAGAGCTAGACTATCTACGACCTCCCAGAGGGCCTTTTCTATCGTTGCCCCCAGACTCTGGAACGACCTGCCGGACGAGATCCATCAATTAACATCTTTGGACAGTTTTAAAAAGGCTGTCAAAATGGATCTCTTCTGGCAGGCCTTTCCAGACTAAATGACCCGGCCCTGGGCAGTTCCCTCCTTCATTCAAACCTGATTCCCTTTTAAATGTAGCAAGGAGATTACCTGCTACGGTTTGTTATTTTTTAATTTCTGTTATATTGCTTGATTTTTAATTATATTACTATTTAATACTGTTTTAAGGGGGGGGGGAGGGATATCTTGTTATTGTAATTGTTTTTAATTTGTAAACCGCCCGGATTGGGTAACCATTGGGCGGTATAGAAATATTATTATTATTATTATTATTATTATTATTATCTTCTATTACATATTTTAAGTGGTTGGCCTCATAATATCCCTTTATATTAGGGAGGCCTAACCCTCCCTTTTTCTGAGATTCATACCAAAATTGTTTATTTAATCTAATTCTTTTTTCTCCATTACAATATACATTTAATAACTGTTGCCATTTACTTATTTCAACGTCTGATATTTTTAATGGTATCATTCTAAATAAAAATTTTAATTTTGGTAAAATTTTCATTTTGACTAATACTATTCTTCCAAACCATGATAATTGAATTTTCATATATTCTATCAGTTTTTTTTACAATTTCTTTCCATAGTACCACTAAATTTTTCTTCTCCATTTCTTTTAAATCCTCTGTAATATTTATTCCTAAATATTTTATATTACTTTTTAATCGTATCTCTAAATCTTTTTGCTTCATAAATTCTAATTCTTCTTTTTTGTATAATTAAATATCATTTCTGATTTATTCCAATTAATTTGAAATCCTGTCACTTTTCCAAATAAATTCAAATGTTCTTTTATTTTCCCCATTTTATCCTTTAAATTCTTAATAGTTAATAAAGTATCATCAGCAAATAAACTAATTTTATGGGTTTTTTTTCCAATCCTATTCCTTCCAAGCAGCTATCTTTCCTTATAACATTTGCTAGCATTTCTATAACCATTACGAATAATATTGGTGAAAGTGGGCATCCTTGTCTTGTAGCTCTCATTACTTTTATTTTATTTGTTATTCCATCATTTATCATTACTTTTATTGAATGATTACAATATATTTGATCTATTAATCCCCTTATTTTTCTCCCATTCCAAACTTTTTCATAATTATTTTTAATGTCGGCCATTCCACACAGTCAAAAGCTTTAAATATATCTAATGCCAAAATTCCTGCTTTTAATTGTTTTTATCGCAATTACATGTATTTTACTCAAAACTCTTCCTACTAAATTAGACATTTGTCTTCCTTTTATAAAACCACATTGATCTTTTTCTATGTATTTATACATACATTTATTAATTCTATTTGCTATTATTGCTCTTAAAATCTTTGCATCCTGATTTATTAATGATATAGGTCTATATTACCCTGGATCAGTTAAATCTTTATCTATTTTGGGTATCAATATTACCAATGATTGATACCATGATGCCGGAATTTTCTCTTCATTTATTATTCCATTATATAACTCTAACAATTTTGGAACAATAGTTTTTCAAACACTTTATAATATTCAGGCCCCAAACCGTCCATTCCTGGAGTTTTCCCATTTTTTAATTTTCTGATTGCTTCAATTATCTCCTCCTTTTCTATGGGTTGTTTCAATAATTCTTTATCTTCTTCCTTTATTATTTGTCCCCAATTTTCTTCTACATACTTTTCTATTTTATCTAATGGGTTTTTTCCTGCTTGATATAAATCTTTATTTAAAAAATTCAATTTTTTTTATTTATTCTTTCATCAATCTACACATCATCTCAGATTTATCTTTCACTATGTTTATCATACTTTTTTCTGTGTGGACTTGGCCAGCATTTTTGAATTTTTATTACTATATTCAAAATATTCCCTTCTTAAATAAATCAAATTTTCTTGTATTTCATGTATTTCCTTCTTGTCCAATTCTTCTTTCTTTGCCCTTAATTCTACATAAATCTGCTTATCTGTATTAATTATATATTTATTCTCTAGTTGTTCTACATCTATTTCAAATTTCTTCTTTCTTTCTTCTGGTTTTTTTAAGGTTATATACATATACATATTCCTCTTATACATATTGTAAGGTTATATACATATACATATTCCTCTTATTACTCTTATACATATTCCTCTTATTACTGCCTTCATAGTATCCCATAACAAACCTTTTGTCACATCTTTATTATTTATATCCCATGTTTCTTGCCATTCTTTTCCAATCTTATCTACAATATCCTTGCAATTCAATATCTTAGTATTTAACCTCCACCTTTTTATTTGTTCACAGTCTTTCTTAATAACAATTTCTATATTCACCAATGCATGGTCCATTATTTTGATATTTGATATTTCAGTATTTAAAACTTTGTTTATCATATTTTTTGAAACAAAAATATAATAGATTATATTTTTGTTTCAAAAAATATGATAAACAAAGAAATTCTAGTGTAAGTTTTGTGTGCAGCAGAATAGTATGTGTATTTCCTTTCATCCCTTTACTAATCTCCACACATCTTTAAATTCTCTTTTTTTTTCATTATTTTATTTAAATTTGTTATATTTCTATTTTTATCCTTTACAGAGGGGTTAGATTTATCTTTGATCTTGTCTATTTGCATATTAAAATCTCCCACCAAAATCACGTATTGTTCTTGCATAGCATCCACTTTTTTAACACTTTCTCATAAAACTCTTCTTGCTTTTCATTTGGAGTATGAAATATGTATATTAGCTAATACATATTTATCTTCACCTAATTCCCCTTGTATTATTATATAATTATATCTTCCTTCTTTATCTCTTAAAACATTGCTTATTACAAAATTACATTTTTTTGCAATAATATTTCCACCCCCTTTGATTTAGAATTCCCAAATGCTTTTTTCATAATTTTTTACCTAATTCAATTTCAATTCCATTTTCCCCATCTTTCCGTTGATGGGTCTCTTGTAAAAAGATAACATCTGTGGCATCCTGTTTTAATAATGTTTCAATCATTCTTCGTTTAATCACAGAACTGAGACCTTTGGTGCTTAAAGTTGAAATTTTTAACTTATCTGCCATAATACAATTTATTCCTCTCACCAATGGCTCCAATTTGTGCAACCCATATCCCTCCCCTTGTCCCCCTTTTCTTCTCCCCCCTTCCCCCCCTCATGTCCCATTTACCTCCCCACATCTTCTTGCTAGAGCAATTTGCTCTAGCCTCGGTTGCCGAAGCTACCCCTGTGGGGAGGGGTGGTGAAGACATTCCAAGGCCCAAAAGAAACTGCCTATCCCCCGAGTGCTCATTAATTAATTAAACTTAACTTTCCAACTTGTTTGTAGTATTGTTTCCTTTTCCTCTAGGGAAATCCAATTCCTCCAGTTACTCCCAATAATTCTTCTCCTCCAGATGCTTCAATCAAAGCTACTTCTCCAGGTCTTCCAGATTCTCCAGTTGGTTTTTCATCTCCAGATCTTTTAGTTTCTCCAGATCATTTTCGTTCCTCTTTATATATTCCCAAATCTTTTAACAACTGTATTTCTTGTTCTACAGATACCATCAGGTACCTTCTTCCTGCTTTCTGGAATTTTAAGAATACAGGGTGACCCCATGTGTAATTAATTCCAGCTTTCAAAAGCAACACTGTGCATGGCTTCATTGACATTTTCTACATTTTTGTTTGAAGACAGTAATCATTATATATTTCCACTTTTGCATTCCAAATCTAAGTTTCTCTGGGTTCTTTCTCATAATATTCATCAATTCTTCTTTTTTATTAAAATTGGTCACCCTCACAATTATATCATGTGGTATAATTTTATTTCTTCCTGGCACTATACGATGAACTCTTTCCAAATCTGTATCACTCCAATTCAGAGATGGGGAAACATTTTGTAACCATTTTAACATTTCCGTTTTTAAATCTGGTTTTCTGTCTCCTTTCCCACTTTCTGGTATATTCTTAATAACGAAGTTTGATCTTCTTTAATAATCTTGTAAATATATAAGCCTTTTATCTATTTTAGAAAGCTTATTTTTATTTATTTGGATTTCCTTCTAATGCACCTCATGCTTAGCTTTACATGTTTTATTATCTGATTGTAATGTTTGGACATCCTGTTTAATATCTTTTATACATTCTAATATTTTCAAAAACCTGTCATCTGATCTTTCCACTTGCTGTTGAAAGCATTTTTGAGCTCCTTCTAATTTGGTTTTTAATGTCGAATGTAAATCCTTTCTATGCCTATCTATTTTCCCTTCAATTTCTTTCTTTTGTGTCTCCAGTGTTCTATTGAGCTCTGAAAGTGTTTGATCATGTTGTTGTTTCATGATATCTGTGAAAGCATTCATCATATCTTCAAAAATTAATCTTCTTTTCCTCCTGTCCTTGTGTGGTCCACACACTCTGCACCCCCTAGTGATGCCACTGGGTTCATGTTTCCCCCATTTAAAATAGCCAAAAGACTCAGATTTGTGTGAGATGAATATGATAGAGGAAACAACAATCCCCTAATCATCTTAAAGAAAAAGAAATGTAGCTGAAACTATAGGGATAGGAATAAAATATAAATCTAGAGATGGAAGGCAACTGAGGATAAAATATTTGATCCTAAGAGATGAATTACAGCTTGAAAAGCTGCACACATGGACTAAATATTTGCACGAAACTCCCTGAGGCTGCACAGGTGCCTCTCCAGCCCACAACTCTATGGACCATGTGCTCTCCTGTGCCAGAAGTCCTGCTCCCCACACTGAGTGTCACCCAGTCAGGGAACACCACTGCTAGTGACAGGAACTCACCCTATCATGCTGCACTTTGGCCTCAAACTGCCAACCTTCCAATCTTCCGATTGTCAGAAGTGGCGTCTTAACCACTAAGCCACTGCACAACTGGATGTAAAAAAATAATTGAAAATATTCAGAAAGTCTCATAATCTTGCACAGTGAGAAAAAAATATTTGATATTTCCCATACCTGAAGGGGCAAAACAAATTAAGCAGTGTCTAAATATGCTACTCATGAAAAAAAATCACTAATAAATTCTAGCAGAAAACTTTGATTACACATTTTCCTCCTGAAAAAAAATCAGCCTAGCACATGATATTTATTTTAAAATATCTGTCATGCACATGATTGAGTGAACTTGTTTTCTGCTGCTCCAAGACCTGGAATGTGGATCAATGGATTCAAATAACAAGAAAACAGCTTCCACTTGTACATTAGAAAGAACCTATTTTATTACTGTAAGAGCTATTTGACAGTGGAACAGTACGCCTTGGAGAGTAATGGACTCGCCTTTTATGGAGGTCTTTAAAGAGAGAGACATTTTCAGAGGTTTATTCATTGTGTATTCCTGCATGGCAGGTGGTTGGACTAGATGGTCTTTGTCATCTCTTCCAACTCTAGGATTCTATTATTCTAAGTCTCTGCTTTGGACATTAAAAGATTTCTAGCTAGAGAGTATTGGCCTGCCATTCATTTATGTGCTAAGAAAGGGACTTCTCCATGCTTGAAGTTCAATTTGAGATTCTTTTTTGCTGCACAAAATCCTAGAGGTACAAAGAAGATATTTCTATAGATGAGTGGTTCTGGTGATCACCCCAGCATTTAATATTTCCCTCTTTCAAGGGTATGAGTTCACAGCATGGCTATGAACTCAGCATGGTCATCTCAAGAAGACTTAGACTCATGGTGACCCTATAGATATGACTTCTCCAAGACACCTTGTCCTCAACTGTTCTGCACAGGTCCTGCAGGCACAGGCCCATGACCTCCTTCATTGAATCCCACCATCTGGCATGAGGTCTCCCTCTCTTTCTATTTCCCTCTACATTTTCTAGCATTATTTGTTCCCCACCCCCACCCCCACCCCCATGCCTTCTCATGACGTGGCCAAAATATCCTCAATTAAGTCAACCTAGCTTCCAGGAAAAAATCAGGCTTGGTATGTTCAAGAACCCATTTCTTTGTCTTTTTGGCTGTCCACATATCCTCAGCACTCTTCTTCAGCACCATATCACAAATGCGATGATTTTCCTTCTTGTTTTTCTTCACTGTCCAGCACTCACATCCATAAATGGTGATGGCTTGGAAGATCTCCACTTAAGTGTTCAGGCTTATGTTTTTTACACTTCATGAATTTGTCCATTTTTTTCAAAACTTCCCGTCCCAATCCAAATATTATTTCTTGATTGCAGTACCCATTCTGATTAATATTTGATCCAAGGTATTGAAACTCTGACTATTTCAATGCTCTTCAATATCTAGGGTGAATTCCTGTAGATATTCTGTGGTCATTATTTTTGTGTTTTTTTTAACATTCATCATTAAGTCTGCCCTGCTACTTTCCTCCTTGACACTCTTCAATAACTGTTCCAGGCTTTTGTTGGTTTTTGCTAGTAGTATTGTATCATCTGCATCTCTTGTTAATGCTCCTACCTGTGATCTTCACTCTTCCTGCCTCTGAGTCTAAGCCTGCTCTGTGTATGACATTTTTGCATATGAATAAATAATAATAATAATAATAATAATAATAATAAATTTTATTTATATCCCGCTTCTCTGCATAGCAATCGAAGCGGTGTACATCAATTTTAAAAAAAACAAGTTAAAATCACAACCCTAACCCCAACCCTCCCCTCCATAAAACAGAATTAAACTAAATTCGAGTTAAAACATAAATATAGCAGTTAAAACAAAAACAAACAAAATTTGACAGGGGGACAATACATGGCGGACTAGGATAAGCCAAGTCACTATTTATTGATCTGGGAGATGTTCCGGGAAGGCCTGCCAGAAAAGATCTGTCTTCACTGCCTTTTTAAAGGCAGCCAAGGTAGTAATCTGATGGATCTCATCCGGCAGGCCATTCCAGAGTCTGGGAGCAGTTGCGGAAAAGGTCGTCTGAGAGGTGTGCGAGAGCCTGGTCTTTATTGGCTGCAGCAGATTCCTCCCAGAGGACCGAAGTGCGCGGGGGGGGGGGATCATACGGGGAGAGGCAGTCCCGAAGATAGGATGGACCCAAGCCATGTAGGGCTTTGAAGGTTAAAACCAACACCTTGCACTGCGCCCGGAAACTAATTGGCAGCCAGTGGAGGGATTTAAGCACAGGTGTTATGTGCTCCCTCCTAGATGTTCCTAGAAATAGAGTGATATTACGCAGCCTTGCCTGAGCCCTTTTCCAATTGGGAATCATTCTATTTCTTTGCACTCAGTTATGATGGCAGCCTCTTATCCTGAATACACATCAGGGCAATCAAGTGTAGTGCTATTCCCATTTTTTTGAAAGCATTCCATAGTTTTTTGTGGTCTATGCAGTCAAAAACTTTACTGTAGTTATTATTATTATTATTATTATTATTATTATTATTTGTATTTTACAGGTAGTATAAAAATACAAAACATAAAATATATAATAAAATCATAACAACAATGCCCCTCCCAACAATAAAACCCCATACTGTAATCAATGAAGCGCTACATTTGGGATTTCCTGTTGCACTTCATTATCCATCATATATTTGGAATGTGATCCCTATTGTCTCTTCCTTTTCTGAAATTCACTTGCACTTCTGGGATTTCTCATTCTATATATGGTATGGTATGCTATGCTATGGGCAACCAGATAAAATAATGTACTTCACAGTTCATAATTAGAGAAAAACATTTCCCCCCAATCAGACCCCAGTACTACCAAGATATCCATACTTCTGTGAGCACTTCCTCTTTCATTTTATTTATTTTTTACTTCATAAAACTGGGGAGAGAAGAAAACTGAAACATGAAGATGTTATCAAGAAGGAGGGAACGATACAAGAGATAGTCTTCCTTTAAGAAGAATATGAAGATGTACATCCAAAACTGTAACCATAGAAAAAGTGTCTTACATATAATTGCCACAGTAAAAGTATCAGTTCAGCAAAGCAAGGTAGTGCCTGAATCCTTGTGGGTTTTTTGTTTGTTTGTTTGTTTGTTTGTTTTACTGTGGGGACGTTGAAAAAAATCTTTAGGAAACTGAAAAAGCTACCTTTGTAGATGCTAAAGGATGATGCCCAAAGCATCACCCACTTGAATATACATACTATGTTTGGAAAAAGAGAGAGCTAAAGTAGAACCATACTGCATAGGGAAAGGGTGAGAAACTGGAGAAGAAAATTGGATTTTTTAAATAAATAAATAAATAAATACAGTCGGCCCTCTGTTTTCATGGGGGATCCATTCTGCACCACCATCTCCCTGCGTAAATGGAGACTTGCCAATATGCCAATATTCAAGCCTCACTGGCTTAACAGCAAAGCAGCTTCATTTATATACCACTTCATATCACGCTATGGGATGTCTAAGCAGTTTACAACTGTAAGCTCATTGCCCCCCAACAGTTGGGTACTCATTTTAATGACCTCGGAAGGATGCAGGCCTGAGTCTAGCCTGAGCCCTGGCTAGTATTGAACTCGCAAACTTGTGGTCTATGAGGGAGTGGCTGCAGTACAGGCATTTAACCACTGCACCACCAGGGCTCCTTAATAGGGCATACCCAGTTAATAGGCTTAATAGAATCTAGCCAAAGGGGGGGAGGGTGATGGATGGAGTGTTTCAGCTGGAGAAGGATAGCTTTGGTGAGAACATGAAGAAAGGGGGATTGACCTGGTGGGGGAAGAAGAGCTGTGAGAATTGGAGGTGGGTGCTAGTTTTGGCGCCAAGAGGTGTGGGGTGGAGCCCAGTGGGGGGTTTAATATGGCATTTTGTTGTGGGGGGGGCAGTTCTTGCTTAAACACTGACTAGTGAATTACTGACTGTGTGTTTTCAATAAACTCCTAGTTGATTCAACTGGCTGGGTTTTTTTTTGCTACACAAAGTTACTGAATTTAGCCAAGTCTGGCAGTGTGTGGGTCACCCCTCCATTAATATTCAAAAGTGAGAATCTCAAATCCACCAGAACGGAGGGGCGCCTGTACTGTAAACACCTTTGAGGACCTGGTCATTATAAAGTGGGATATAAACGTAAATAAATAAATGAGGTGGTTCATATCCTAGACTCAAAAGAAAGAAAACTATGTTGGGATAGCTATGATGATTCTAGATATCCTTTTTGTTACTATTTAATGTCTCAGCATTATCATGTGTCAATGCTTCATATTTAAGCTTTTTACTTTTAAGAGAGAACTGTATAGCATCCAGATGGAGAGTGCCTCATTCTTGCTGCCACTCCTAAAGCTCTCAGGTTTGGTGCTGATACAGCAGCAAGCAGACATTCTTGAGTCTTGACACTAGTCACCTATCTGGTAAAGAAAAAGGTATCAGTGCAAGTCATTTCACTTTTCATCAGGGTATTCATATATGCTGCCTTCAGCTGTCTATATAAACTGTTTCTTTGTCTTGCTAGACAGGAGAGATCAATGGAAGGCCTAGAAACAGCCAGTAACCCATCATTCTAGTTGCTTTCAGAAGACTGTTGTGGCATAAAGACAGGCCTAAAACATTTCTAGCAATGCCCTGTCAACATAGTATTGGGAACAATGGAGTGGAAGCTAAAGCAAGTAAGAAAATTTGGACATCTAATTCACATGCTGAAATCAATCACTGCCTCTTTTTATGACTGCATGCCATATTTTTTGCTAAAGTACAGAACAAACAAACAAATAAGGAACAGGATGTCTTTTAATGACAGAAATAATGAAACCCTGTGGTGCATTCCAATGTCAAGAGTATTATAGAACAAAGTAATGTTATCAGCAACATCAGGGGGTCATACACTTGCTCATTTTCCTGTGTGATATATTCCATCATTTGTCAGTTATACCCTACCACAGTTTCTATTTTAAAAAATGATAAAATGGACACGAATCTTATCTCAGAAAAGGCAAATTCAAAATGTACTGTGGGAACATTTCAGTCCACCAGGACACTGTCTCTGACCTCAAAGGATACAGACAAACACTGATTCATGAAGAGATATGACTCTTTCTCCTGTGCTTTGAATAGGGATAAAGGCTTTGTATCTCACTCTATGTATAAATTAGCTCATCTATTTATAAATGCCTATATTACATTTGTTTGTTTAATTACCACTGTTTAGTCAGTTTTTGCTGCCTGCAATTCTACCATTTCTATTTCTTCAGGCCCTTTCAATTACAACCACCCACTCACAGAATTCATGAATTCATCTAAGGGTCCCCCCTCTCTCCCCTTCTTTTCTTCTTATATTAATATTGAACAAAAAGTTCTTCTCATTCTAACTTTGTAAATTGATTATCTGTATTGATATCCTGTCACCTATAAACATCTGTTTGTCAAACAACTACAGTAAAAATAATACAGTCTTCTCTCCCCGTTTGCGGACTTGGAGTCCGCAGTCTTACTCTTTGTGATGACAAGGCAGGGAGGGAACAAAATGGTGTGTGTGCCAATGGCACACACAAGGCCATTGAAATCAATGAGGGCTAAATATTAGCAATATTTCTGATTCATGGGGCAGAAGAACAGATCCCCTGTGAATTGGAAGGGAAAACTGTAATATGTTTTGGTGTTTTTGTTTGTTTGTTTGTTTGTTTTGAGGGGGTTAACATTTCTGTTCCCCCATATACCCTTCCAATTTGAGGAAATATACAAATAACTGCCTATTGAGGCAACATTCAATGCACCTATGGAAATTCTTTGCAATGGCCTGTTACATTCTCCTTTGGGCCAGATTGTAACAGATCCCTGATGACTCAAAACAAGTCTGCTGAACAGTTCTATGCGGATACAATGATGTTAGCCAGAAAAGCCTTCTTTGCCCCACCATTTTATCTTGTTTTTAGTCAGACTCACTCTGAATTTTCTGCCACCATTGCTCTAGTTGTCATCTTGCTTGTTTCATTGCTGCCAGCTCCTTAGAAAAACTAAGGGGCTGGTTTAGCTCCACCCTGTGAGAAGGGATGCTTAGGAATCATCATGTCTACCAAGCTGGTAATTTTCTTTTACAGAGATCAAGCAAATCAACCATAAGATCACCTGCCAAGGCAGCAGAACACTTCCCAATCAAGAATCCATTCAGATCCATAAACCTCCTGGGGGAAGACTGTCTTAATGAGTCCTCCACCCTTGTAGTGACTCCGAGTACCAGCAATTCTAAACATGATCAAGAAGTGATCTAACCCTGACAATGGAATAGTTGAAAACTCCTCAATTCCTAGATCAACATCATTCCAACTCCATACAGGTAACGCAATCTAGAGTGTGCCCAGCAGTATGAGTGGGGCCAGATACCACTTGGGACAGACCCCGGGTTGTCATGGCAGAGATGAAGTCCTGAGTCATTCCCAACAGAGTAGCCTCAGGATGGATGTTGAAGTCCTCCATCATCACAAGCTGTAGAGACTACACGACCATCACCACCACCAAAAGCCATTAGCTCAGGAAGGGAGAGTGTTGAGCAGCTTGGTTGGCTGGTACACCAAGAGAATCTCTAATTTGTCCTAGGTACCTTGAAATATAACACACTCAGGGCCTGTACAGGCCCTCAATCTCTGCAGACTGGGAGACAGGGCACCTGATAGACCACTGAAACTCCATATCTCTGCCCCTCAGGTCTCATCTGCTGCTGCACAGAGAATACTGGTAGGCAAAAATAAGAGGGCCTCATCCAACCAGGTTTTTGTAATACATGCCAGTCATCTTTGTCGCACCCTGGGAATTCTTGTTGACATAGGATAGGCTTATCATTATTTAAATAAATAAACAAAAATAAATAAAGTATTGCACATTACCACTTCCATGCATACACCCATAATACATTCATTAATATAAGAATCAGTTGTTCACACTAAGGGATTATTTATCATCTATCTATCTATCTATCTATCTATCTATCTAATATCCCAATGTCTTCAAAACCAGGACTCCACATGACTAAAAAAAACACAAAAAATTTAATAGGTACAGAATAAAAACTAATATAAGTAAATAACTTAAAGAAAGTTATTGCAAAAATGTAATTTAGCTGTTTATAAAATAAAAAAGTAATTTATAACATATTTATTCAAAATTAAAATAAATACGAGAAACTATTACAAGGCTTTTACTTAGAAATTGTAAGTTCCTAAAACCCCTTGGAATAAAAAAAAAAAAGTCTTCAACAGTGAAAAGACAATGAGAGAGCCTATCTGGGAAACCAGTTTCAGAGCCTAGGATCAATCACCAAGAAGACATTATCTCGCGTTTCCACCAGACCTGCCTGTATATAGGGCCTTCCCTGAATATTTTACTTTCGAGGCAGACTAGTATGGAAGAATATGGTCTTTCAGATGTCCTGGAGGCAAGCTGTGTAATATGTAGATATAAATCCAAAAGTTGGTTTGAATCATGTATTATCATCACAACTAGCATCATCACAATCTAATGCCACTTCACATAATCTATAGCAGGGGTAGGCAACCTAAGGCCCGCGGGCCGGATGCAGCCCCCTGAGGCCTTTGGACTGGCCCCAGGCCGGTCCTGCCACTGCCCCCCCCCCCCCACCACCATGATGATATTGATTATTGTTGTTATTACTTGTTCTTGGGGTTTTCTTGGCAAAATCTCCACAGGGGGTTTGCCATGGCTTTTCTGGGGCTGAGAGAGTGTGCATGCATTTTTTATTATTTATTTATTTAATTAATTATTTTTGGTGCTTCAGCCCCCCAATTGTCTGAGGGACAGCAACCTGGCCCCTGGCTCAAAAAGGTTGCCTACCCCTGATCTATAGACTAAATGCTATTTTTATGAACATGTGTTCCTTTGGTTTATGGTCTACCCTGCTTATCCAAGAAAGTGATATAATGATATCAAATGCGAAGCCATATTCAATTATGGAGATTATTGCATGGACAAATACCCTGACTGGTCCCTAACGGGATTCAAAGATGGAAAGCTTCCAGCTTTGAAAAGCATCCTCTGAAGCATTCCTGGGACCCGGGATGCAGCCAAGTTGCACTCGCCTGGCGGAATCAGCAGTGACTCTGGTGTGATAACACCTGCCTGCATCCTGCAATCCAGCTGCATCCTGTTAGGGAGCACTCAGGTTATTTGTCCATGCAATAATCTCCTATGTTGTTGTCTAGCATTAACTGTAATGTAACTGGGGGCAAAGTGACCTAAGTAAAGAAACAAAGACAAAAGGAGACATTGAGCCTGCATGTTTGCCATGGTGTTGGAGGGGCTATGCAGACGAGCAGGAAAAGGTGACCTGAAGCTGCCTTTTCTGTAAGTTGCAGCAACCACACCGCCTGCCCCAAGGATGCCCTAAATGGAGATGGAGCAATCGCTCTGGGGGAGTCAATGCAGCTTTTCCGAGGTTGTATTGAAGCCCCAGCAACTGCATCGCCACACCCAAGGATGCCGCAAAGGGAGACGGAGCAACTGCATGGGCGGGCAGTGGCTGCTTTAATTTTTTTTCATTCTCTCAGACGCATGCACATCCCTGTAGACCTGTGCAAAACCTATCATAGGTTAGTATACAGTCTGTCACTCTCTGTGTACAAAGGTGACTGAATTTAGGCATCCCTGCAAACCTGCGCAGGACCTGTTATAGGGTGGCTGTCATTTTGTCTGTACAAAGGTAACTGAAGTTCAGCATGCCTGTGCATATGCACAGGACCTGTCATACACCCACATATCATGCAAGGATTCACTGACTTTGGCTTCCCCGAGTAGTGGGTGCCATAGACAGGTGCCACTGTCTGATTGTGCCACCCTTGGGGTGGAGGAATGAATCTGTCAACCGAAAAGACACCTCCACAAAACACATCCCACACAGATTGGGGGGAGGGGAGAGGTACATGCAAAGGAGATTTGTGTAGACAGACTGGATACATGTAGCTCATGGTCATGCAAGGGGCATGGTCAACAGGTCACACAGACAAATGTTACTCCAGGAGCCCCCCCCCCCCATCATGCCAGGAAGTGGTGTGCAGGTCTTATGCACACCTGCAAAGAAGAGGTCACAAAAGCCTCTTCCATGCAAACTGCTGTTCATGATGACAGAAAGGGTACATGCAACAGAATGCATTTATTGTCATAACAGAGGACAGTTGCTGAGGTGCATGCGTAGGATTACAATTAAAGTTAAGGCTAGGGTTCTAATATTAAAGCACATCTGCAGTGGTGCATCCACACCTGGAAGCATAAGGCACTTTAAATTAAACCCTGCATCGTACAGCACATGCTCTGGATCGCCAACTCAATTTCTGTTGCATGTGTGACAGTGCATTTGTACAGCCAATTTCTGTTGCAACAGTGTCACTGCATACGGACGCACATGCAAAGGTGCACATCTTCGTAGAAGGAGCAGAAAAAGCAGCTCCTTTTTGGAGCGGCTTTTCTTGGCATACGATGGCTAGAGGGCACTTTCCTGGCAACTTTTAGGCATGCATAATCTAAATGCCACACCTACAAGTCACCCTCAAAGCACCTCTTTTTGCCTGTCTGCATAGCCCCAGAGTCAGCATCAAAGAGTTCACAAAACTCCTTGTTTGGAGTCTCCTTCTTTGAAGGTCTTTAAACAGAGGCTGGATAGCCATCTGTTAGAGATGCTTTGATTTTGAGTTCCTGCTTGACAGGGGGTTGGACTGGATGCCCCTTGTGGTCTCTTCCAACTCTATGATTCTATGATTCTACATTTGATGGGGCACTTACTGCTGCCCTTCCTTGCTAGAAGAATCCAGAAGTACCAGAAATCCTATTATTTTGGATTGTTAACTGACATTAAGACATATATCCTTTGTTGGATATAACAGGGAAGAGTCGATTGTTTTCTAGTAGATGGAGAAAGGAAGGCTGATGGAAGAATACATAGTCACAGTGGTTTATTTGTTTATCTTCAGCCTATTTGTCAGGAAGCTGCTCAATGCAACAAAATGTAAATATTAGATAATGAAATTGGAAGAAACAAGTTCATCAAATGCATAAAATATAATGCAAAAGGATTAAATGCTTACATACATAGAAACCAAGTGTAGGCCCTACCTGTTTCTGCAGCCCCAGACACCCCATAAAGCAACTAACATATTTTTAAAATGTAAGACAGAAATAGAAGACTCCAGAACTCTCCTTTAAAGCAAGGTAAGGGACCTGCTATAGTGAAAGCTTTTTTGTTTGTGTTTCTTTTAATAACCAGAAATAAACTTCAAATCACTTTCTGTTTTGAAAAATACACACAACTCCTTCCCACAGTCACATTTGCAGGCAACAGATCATGAGGAGTCAAAAATGGGGATTCTATCTCTTTGCAGTTTCCTATTTCGGTATGAATAAGGGGAAACAGAACAGTAAAGGCCATAAAACTCACACACAAACCAATTAACATGCACACTGTAGATTTGAACACACTCTTGTTAGGCATTGGCATAGGCTTTGGAAACCAATGAGATCATCATAGAAGAACATATCTATTTTTTTCCAAACTTAAAATATTTTGTTTTCCAAACAACAACAACCTCTTCCAACATATATTTTAGCTGTATATGGTACATAAATTTGCAATATATGGTACTTCTAAATATGTTAAACAAGATACTTTATCTGGACATGGAGCTCTCAGAAAGAAGTGTCACAAAATAAAGGAAATGCCATAACTTAACATAGAGAAGTTGTGGGTTTTTCCCCCCTTTATTGTCAAAGATATTCATTTCAGTTCGGATATCTAATATGGGGATATCTGTTATTCTGTATATTATTCATTGATTCACACATTAGTCAGCTAGAACATTGATATCCCACCCTTCACCAGCCAATATTCCAAAGGACTTACATATCTATAAAAAGCAAGAAAGCCCTTGCCCAGAGGCAATATCTTGACTGGCATGTTTATTATAATTTATCCTGGTTTTAGCCCCAACTACTAATGATCATTTCTGAAGCATTTCCTAGTTATAATGAGCATATCACTATCCCTCAGTGTTAAAAAGTCTCTTGCATATAGTACAAAAATAATTCTAATTAAATTATGTTTTGCTAAGTGAATGTTAGTTTCCTGGTTGTTAGAAATACTCCAACTTTATAATCCTTCAAATTGGACACATTCATTTGCTTGTGAATGTTAAACAGCCTGCAGGGCTAACTTTCTGGAACAGAAGTTCTTTCAAACCAACCTCCGATTTTCCAAACTCTTAGCCTTCAAACGATAGCTTAGACTTTTAAGATATAACTGTTCAATTTCCCATACACTATTCTGAAATAATATTGAAAAGAAAGACCCTCCATTTGGAGTTAAAAGACAACTGTTTGGCATAAACTGTGTTCCAGATTTATTTTTGAAAACTTTTATTTCTCAGTGCATAAACGCACATTTATCTCTGCCACCCCACTCCAAATACTCTTATAATCCAGAAAACCTTGATTCCTCTCAAGAATAAAATTAGTCTTTATCAAGAATCAGACAAGAAGCTTTCAAGCTAAAGGAGGCTGTTACAGAGGTAATCATAAAGAGCCTCCTACATTTCAAAACCTGGATTATATCAGAAATCTAGTTATAAAAGCAGCAACTATTTTGTTAAGATGCTCAGCAATGTTATTCATCTTGTTTGAAAGATTATAGCATGCCATTCAAGCAATGGCATGCATACAGTTTTCTACCTCTTTTGCCATTTTTAATCAAATTAGCTGAGATTTTAAGGTTGTAAAGTTTTTTTTGTTTTTTTTTTTTAAATGTGATTTTTAGTGGGATCTGGTACTCAAACATCTAGTATTATACCATTTACCATTTTAGTGGGATCTGGTATTTCAAAGCATCTTGACAATTGCACAATCAAGTTAATACCAAATGTCTTTAATCATTTGTGCAAAATATATTATATTTAGGGATGGAAATAATATTCAAAAATATTAGAAAAAATACTGAAAAAACATGTTTGTTTGTTTTAGTTTTGATGAGCCCTGAAGAATCTTGGATAGATGGAAATCTTTGTAGTTCAGGATTTATTCTGCACAAAATTTATTTGTGGTAGATTTGCAGAGAAAACAGCATTCTCTGTGCAAAATATTTCTGCTCAGAGATCCTATTTTCTCTGAGGAAAAAATCTTTCTTGTGCAGAAAATGCTGCAATTGGGTGATTTACACTGAAAACAGCATTTTCTTTGCAGGAAAATAATATTTCTGCATAGAAAATGCTGTTTTCTATGCAAACTAACCAAATGCTAATTTTGCACAGAATAAGTCCCAAATAGCAAATAGGCTTCAAAACTGTGTAGATTTTGAAGTCTTTCTTTCAGAAAATTAATAAAATTTTGTTAGGATATGAATGGGATATATAGTCAAAGGTGAAATGTAGAGATGTGTGTGTGTCTGTAATTTTCCACTTGAGAACAGTTTTTGGACAAGGCACAAACAATATTTTGAAAAACAGGGTGAATCAATGCCAGGTGGTAACAGAGACATCAACAATGTACTTTCCCAGAGATAAAACTAATGGAACCAGACTTTGTTATGGATAACAAAGAGATATCAAATACATAAACATCGTTAGGCTTGGGAAAGTTACTCACGTGGTGGATGATGGACAACAAGAGGCTGGGTTAACATACACCATACTGTCATTATCCAATTAACATAAAGTTAACACCTAGAAGGTGGAGTATGGGATGGGCTTAGAAAATCCTTTGTCTAAGAATTGTTTATTGTTCAAGATGTGAGCGTGTGTGGATGCAGTGGTTTTAACTGCAACAAGTTGGATCCTAATGCTTTTGGGATTGTTAAAGATGTAATCTTGTGTGGCTGAACTGGACAAGTTCATCACAATGGATTTTACTTAGTTATCTTATTTTTACTTTTTATATGCATTAATAAAGCTATGCTTTTGGACTTTACAATGTGTCTTCGTGACTGAGGAAGACAGGATGCTGGAGAAGAGAAGCTGAACCAGTTGATGGCAAATCTACACAGTGGCTGTGGATCACAGCAGCCAGCTTGTCCTGAAGACTCTGCTGGGTGCCAAAGGGCATCACTACAACACTCATCATCCACACACCAACAAGGGTTACGGGCCCAGTCTGGGGCTTGTTTTGCCAGTCTGTGGCTATGTCTGCCAGCTAAGACTGTTTTTGCCAGAAGAAAGGCTTGTCTGTCAGATGTGGCTGGTCTGCCAGAGGACCAAGAGGCCAGATGTCCAGGAGGACAAATTTACAAGGTGGCAAGAAACAAGAATCTGCCTATCCACAACTTCAGTTGTGTCCAGGACAAGAAAACCATGCTTCAGCGGTTGCTGGACAAGCAGAGGTGGCTTCAAATCTTCAGATGTAAGTAATAAAGTTTACTGCTAAGCTGTTTTGCCTGATGGCAGAGTGCAGACCTCTTTAAAGACAGGTGTCTGAGGAATCTCCACTCTTTAAACAGTAAGATGCAGGAAAAAAACAAAGCCTGAGAATGCTGAGAATACTGCGGGTTCAATGCAGTGAAATTTTTGTTTTTGTTCAAGCTGCAAAAGACTCTGTTAAAGGCCATTTTGTTTGATATGAAAGCAGCTGGGGCTTGAGTCACAGAATACATGTTGCAATGTATGCAGTTTTAAAATGCAGCATGATTGCTGGACACAAGGTGGTTGCCTATGCCAAAAGACTCATTCTGTTAACCCTCTCTGAGTTACAGTTAAAAGTTTTGGGAGAGGATGTTTCTTCAGCCAAAGGTTTTGGGAACTGAAGAAAAGAATGAATGATTTCTACACAGCTTTGTCAAAAATGCTGTGGTCAAAGGACTTTACAGTTCTTGGTAAAAAATACAAAAATCCCTGGTGGGGGTAAAGTTTTACACAGTGGTCAATGCTGTGTGGGGCTGTAGCAGTGTTGCTAGAGGCCTGAAGTTCAAAAAGGATGGAACTGTTAAGCCAAGCGGTTTGCTTGAAGAAAGGCCAGAAAAGTTGCTTAGTTTGGGGATACCTAAGCAAGCAGCTAAAATTTCTGAAAAAATGCCAGAAGACAGCATCTGAAGTCAGGAAATGCGTCTTGAAAAGGCAGCTGATACACGGGAGAGAAACTGATGTTTTAACTACAACAGAGCAGGAGTTTTAAAAAAATGGCAATGCAAGGATGTTTGCTACAATCAACAATCTATCTACAACCCAGAGACATTGGGAGAAACAGAGAAGCTACAAGCTGTTTTACAGAGCTGTGACTGTGACTCAAACAGGTGAAACCTGAGGACAAGAGTCTATATATTCTGGGACATATGTTGCAGATTCGCTGAAAAGCAAAAAATCCTCCAATCTTAAAGATGTTTATCTAGCTGATGGAGGGGTAAGAGATGTCAAAAGAAATTGTAAAAATGTCTACATGCCATGTTTTGGTGAGAAAACTTTGAAAATGTTTTATGTATACCTGTTTTACAAAAAGTGTTTAGTTGGTGTGTCAGAGGATATACACTGAGTTTTGTGGGAAAGAAATATAAAATCACCCCAGATGGGGAGGTGTGTACAAAAGCTATAAGAGGGAAAATATGTGTTTTATACAAAGTGAGACAAATGCTAAATGTACAAGTGTGAGAAATGAATCATTGCATTCTGGTTATGCACATCAATATAGAATTCTAGAGAAAATAAGATTTGATAGCTTGGTTAAGCTGATAAAATATAGGTTTTGAATTTTTAAAATGTCTTATTATACAAATGATTTGGGAGATGTTTGGTTTGCCACAGAGTAAAAAGTCAAGGTTTTTCCTGTGACAAAACCAAAACAAGTGAATTACAAAAATGACCTGTTGAGGTTGCTGTTAAACAAAAGGGACAAATGTGTGTTACTGAGTGACAACAATTATTTTCTTAGTGATTATGGATAGATTTTCCAGAGTTTTTATATGTCAAAGTTTTAAAACAGAAATGTAATACAATTGAAAGTTTTTAACAATGGATAAATATAAAAAAAAATTGATTACAAAGGGTCTTTGCTCACAGACCGAAAAAAGAGAATTCTTGTTTCACAGTTTAAAAACTGGCTGAGAGAAAAGAAATCCAACATTATTTCACATGTTATGTGGGGATCTACTAAATTTGAAGATATCTGACAGTTTTTAGACAATATGCAAATATATATGTGCCAGCATGTTTTAAAAAAAGGAAAAAGTGAACCAAAGTGCTACAGATGATGTTTATAAGATATACAAAAAAATAATAATAATAACAGTTAGAGATTTCACCTTGATGGTGGGAAAAGTTTTAATGTTTAAAAAAATAACAATTGTGAAAAACATTCAAGTTTTGATTGAGAGTTTCTGCATGGCAGGGGGTTAGACTAGATGCCCTTATGGTTTTTTCCAACTTTATGATTTTAAGTTAAAGAAAAGGTACATTCAAACAAGAGGTTTTACTAAAGATGAGACAGTTTAAAACACACAAGTGTCAAGAAATGGAGGGGCACACAACACACAAAAGACAAACATTAATCCTCTGGAAGTGAGGAAAACAGTTTAGATCAGACAATGCAGACAAGATTATCAACAAATAAAATGACAGTAAACAAAGGACACACAAGTCCAGACACACAAAGAAAAATTCATAGAAAATGAAAACAACACACAAATTTATTATACAAGAAACAAGAGTTTCAAAGCGTTTTAGACAGTGTCAAGGAGTTACAGAGATTTTAAAAGTTTTAAAAGTTTTTTCCTGTTGAGGAAAGTGAAAATGATACACTGCAGTACAACAAAAAATTTAAATGTTTAAAATTGACAAAAAGATGTTTAAATGTGGTTGATAGACCTAAAAAAAGAATCACAAGGTGATTAGAGATCTAAAATAAAAGATGCCTGATGACAAATGGAGTTACAAACTGGGTTAATAACAAAAGGATTTGTTCAACAAAGGTTTAAAAAACACTGATAAAAACATTGAGTCTAAGGCTGAGAGCTTGTGACAGAGATGGACTTTAAACAATAAAGAGGGGCTAATAAGTTCAACATTTTGGTTTTGAGATTGCTTGTTTAAATGCTGATGTGTTAACACAAAGAGATGACAGCTTTGGTTGTTTAGATTCAGGAGATTTTAAAAAAAAGTTGTCTAGAGAGATTTGGTATCAAAAGTTTTGATTTTTGAGATTTTATTTTTGAGGTTACTAGTCTGCTGATAAAATATGTTTAGTGAGGTTAACATAAAAAGATTAAGAAAGTGTGATTTACAAAGTACAGAGGTGGTGACAGGTTTAAAGTCAAAAGGTTTTGTTTAGAATAAAGTTATAAGGGGTTTTAAATATCCAAATACATAAAAAAAGCTTTATAAAAGGTTTGATGTTTATAGTTGACAAAAAATAGATTATAATTGTGTTGTTATAGGTGTTTTTAAAAAAAATTGTTTTGTTTTAAATAATAGATTAGACAACAATAGAACATTTAATAAGTTTTTTTTAAAAAATAGAGGCTTGTGATTTAAAATAGCCACATTGAAATAAGAGTGTTTTATAGATAGTTTATTTGCTTTAAAGTTATATGATAGTCAGTTTAAAGATTGTTGTTTAAATATAGACAAGCTTAATAGTTTGATAGATTAAAAATAAAGATATATAGTTATAAGTGTTGATAGAGTTTTAAGTGCTGATAAGACAAAATATATAACATTAAATGAGATAAAATAGATTAAACAGTTGTTATAAGATTTAAATTGTGAGTTGTCAGTTGTGATACATAGAGATTCACAGACATACATTTTTATGACAAAAACAGAGGTGTTAAAAATGTTAGAATACAGATCAAGATATGTTAGAGTTTTGTAACAAAATGCTAAAGAAAACTAGTTAAAAATGAAATTGTGTGCCTAAGGGTTTAAGGCCAAAACATAACACTATAGATATATTAACAAAGGTTTTAGAGATAAAACAACATTAACAATGGTTATAACAGATTGAGATGTCATTTTAAATATATAGAGTCAAACATTGTGCTTAGATGGTTTTAATAACAACAACAACAATAATTCTCACACATCTATACATTTCAGGAGGGGATTGTTAGGATATGAATGGGATATATAGTCAAAGGTGAAATGTAGAGATGTGTGTGTGTCTGTAATTTTCCACTTGAGAACAGTTTTTGGACAAGGCACAAACAATATTTTGAAAAACAGGGTGAATCAATGCCAGGTGGTAACAGAGACATCAACAATGTACTTTCCCAGAGATAAAACTAATGGAACCAGACTTTGTTATGGATAACAAAGAGATATCAAATACATAAACATCGTTAGGCTTGGGAAAGTTACTCACGTGGTGGATGATGGACCACAAGAGGCTGGGTTAACATACATCATACTGTCATTATCCAATTAACATAAAGTTAACACCTAGAAGGTAGAGTATGGGATGGGCTTAGAAAATCCTTTATCTAAGAATTGTTTATTGTTCAAGATGTGAGCGTGTGTGGATACAGTGGTTTTAACTGCAACAAGTTGGATCCTAATGCTTTTGGGATTGTTAAAGATATAATCTTGTATGGCTGAACTGGACAAGTTCATCACAATGGATTTTACTTAGTTATCTTATTTTTCTTTTATATGCATTAATAAAGCTATGCTTTTAGACTTTACAATGTGTCTTCTTGACTGAGGAAGACAGGATGCTGGAGAAGAGAAGCTGAGCCAGTTGATGGCAAATCTACACAGTGGCTGTGGATCACAGCAGCCAGCTTGTCCTGAAGACTCTGCTGGGTGCCAAAGGACATCACTACAACACTCATCATCCACACACCAACAAATTTCTCATTGATTCCTTCCAAAAGATTTTTTGTAATTAATTATATTCCTAGTTTTTTGTGGGTTTTTCTGGCTGTGTGGCCTATGTTCTAGAAGAGTTTCTTTCTGAGGTTTCGCCAGCATCTGTGGCTTGCATCTTCAGAGAATACTGGAATAGAAGAGAGTGGATCTATATATACTGTGAGACCCTGGGTAGGGAGGAGTGATTCCCATGTAAACTGTGTATTGTTCTGTGTTGAATAGGTATTGTTCTGTTGTTAATGGCATGGCCATTGAAATCCACAAACACTTGGATAACTTCAACAGGAAAGAAGAAACCCTTAAAGTAAACAATATTTGGCTACCAGTCCTACAAAATAAGAAAATCAGCACTCAGCAAATGCAAATGGGAAACCAACCAGGGTCAGGGGCTTTCCCAGCAGACAATAGCAGACAATATCCTTGATTGCATATCCTCACCTGGAAGCCATGCCATTAAAAACAGAACAATACCTATTCAACACAGAACAATACACAGTTTACATGGAAATCACTCCTCCCTACCCAGGGTCTCACAGTATATAGAGACCCACTCTCTTCTATTCCAGTATTCTCTGAAGATGCCAGCCACAGATGCTGGCGAAATGTCAGAAAGAAACTCTTCTAGAACATGGCCACACAGCCTGAAAACCCCACAAAAAACTATGGATGCTGGCCATGAAAGCCTAAGACTTCCCAATTATATTCCTAATTTAACAGTGCAGATAGTACAGACTGAGAATGAAACTGAAGATTTGTATAATAATGAGATCCTTAATATTGCTTGTTCTACTGTTTTTGCTTATCTTGCAAAGCTCAGGTTTTTATATCTGAGTTAGCCAAAACCTCTGATATTTATATTTTCAATAAGTCTGACAAATGAAAGGTCTGATTCACATTTACATGAGTTTACATGGTTTCAAGCATAGACATAAAGGCTCTGTGGCTTTGAAAGGTCAACTGAAACAGATTTCCCCTTGTACAATGGGACTCACCTTGATCATCTTCCCTTTCAGATTTGCTCCAGATTTTCTCCCTATCCTTCATAGGTGATCTAAGGCACATTGGGTTTCAAAGGAAATCCATTCTGCCAGAGATTTCTGTTCCACTAGCAGAGGTGGAGTGCACTAAATCCAGCATTTTGTCTATGCACATCTCATGAAAGTAGTGGGAATAACATTATCCATGACATGATGATTGAAGAGAGAGGTAAACTTATATATAGACTCTTATATATTCTTAATAAACTGTATCTTCTGATTCAGTGGAAAGCCAATGTCCTGTCTGTTGGAATTTGTAACCTGAGTGTAAATGTCCAGATGTGGGAAAGTGGCAGAGGGTATGCAAGTCACTTTACAGCTTGCTAGCTGGGAAAGTTATCTGCGGCTGATACTCAAAACAAGTTAAAAGTGTCCAAGGTCAGGATGTGTCTGAGAACAAGTTGTAAACACATTATGTCATCATGTTTGGGGAACATCAATCCATGTGACACAGGAAAAGTTACAGGAAGAGGCTGGACTTAGAGGCTACAAGGCAAGTGTTTATAAAACATCATGTTGTTGTTGTGTGCTCTGCTCTGCTGATGATTGCTTAAGATAGCTCATCCTAGTTTAGCTGGCTGGTTAGCTCTTCTTATTGTTGTTGTTCCTGAACAGTGGTGATTGTATATACGGGTATTTTCCGGCGTATAAGACGACTGGGAGTATAAGACGACCCCAACATTTCCAGTTAAAATATAGAGTTTGGGATATACTCGCCATATAAGACGACCCCTCTTCCAATGGGAGAAAATGAGAAAGTGTTGGGGGAAAGGACTGCCAATATACTAGGTGATGCATTCTGGGGTATGTACAATTTGTGGCCAAGTAAGTGACCCTGGGCAGGTCACACAGTCTCAGCCTCAGAGGATGGTAATGGCAACCCCCATTTGAAGAAACATGCCAAGAAAATCCCATGATAAGATTGCCTTAGGGTTGCCATAAGTCGGAAAGGACTTGAAGACACATAAGAACAACAAAAAAAGTCTGCAATTGTTTCATAGGTAGTACATGGTGATAGGAGCCAGCATGGTGTAGTGGTTTGAGTGTTGGACTACCACTCTGGAGACCTGGGTTTGATTCTCCACTCTGCCATGAAACCCACTAAATGAACTTGGACAAGTCACACACTCTCAGCCTCAGGGGAAGACAATGGCAAACCTCCTCTGAACCAGTCTTGGCAAGAAAACCCCAGGATAGGGGTTCACTTCTTATCCGCTGCTGCTTCCTCCTCCTGCCTCACGCCACACCATGCCACCACTTCCTCCCCCCCCCCGCTCCTCCTCTGACCTGGACTTCCTCTCTTCCTCCTCCTCCCGCCGCCCCACACATTCTTCCTCCGCCTCTGCCACCCGGCGTATAAGACGACCCCCAACTTTGGAGAAGATTTTCCTGGGTTAAAAAGTAGTCTTATACACCAGAAAATACTGTAGTTTTCTTTGTATATACTGCAACTAAAGAATAAAAAGTGCCTCTTTGGAGTTAAACCTGTCGTCAGTCTGTTTCCTGGGAGACTAGAAGGATACATTCCAGAGCAGCAGTGAGACAGCTCCAAGGTCTCCTAGTGTTCTTCTCAGTGAAATGAAGATAGCTTCTGAATTACTTTGTCTGCGTACTCAATTGCTACAACACTGCCAATGTCAATGGAATAACAACTCTTCCCCATGTTTTAGTCCAAGGGTTCAAGGAACAATCTCAGGTGCTGTGCCTGTTTTGGAAACAATGTGCAACACCTTGAAGGGCTTTTCTGAAGTATGGTCTGAAAGCCTGAACAGATTCAATATCCCACTCACATCACAGCCACCACCCTCTATGACTTACAGTGTAGCAGAAAATCCTTTGCCTCTCTTTTTTGTATCAAACCTGGCTGAAGAGAAATGTTAGGAGGCTTTTCAAGTTTGTGTGGTCTCATGTCACAATCATCTCCCCAAACCTGCAAGACAGATTAGGGATAATAGATACTACTCCCTTGATCCTTATCTTTCCAATTCAGTACTCTTTGCTGACATATTAAATATAATGACTGTGTACAGCTATGACTTCTGCTGTGTGAGAAGCAAAGTGTTAGTGGAGGCACTTTTATTCTCTCAAACCACCTATTAATTTGATTTTCAAAGCAGAGCAACAAAATGTTGCTTATATTATTTACCATTAAGGAGTTTTTTGTTGTCTGGGATCATTTTAGGTGCCTAGTGATTTCTTCCAGAGTAACAAGGAGAGATCCAAGGGAAAGAGCTGTTGCATATACAAGCTTCTACAAAGGAAAGATTACAAGCTACATGACAAGACTCCCGAGGCTGTATTATGTTATGATCTGCATGGATCAATACATGTGGAAATGTTACAATGCAACAGACCATCTATACCAAATTAATGTTACATAACCTGTATCTAACAAGAACCTGGTATATATCACAGCTCTGTGTATATGATCAACAAAATGAATGACAGGACAAACTGTGTAAGAGACATACATGCTGATCCTATCTTCACTCTCTCTACAAAATGCAATAGCTTTTACATGTTCAGGATTTAAGCAGGTTCATCTGAATGCACTGACACTGGAAACCTTGAGCATGCTTACAAATCTAAAACCTATATTTAAAGTATAGATGGCACATGCATAATGTTTAGAAGTGACCATGCAAGCAATTATCTAGGTGGCACATTCTTCGCAATATATTTTGAATTATAACTATCCACAGGAATTTTGTAAAATATTCCACATGGGCAAATGATTTAAATTGCATAGGTAGTGGAGGGTCAACTGGCTTGTATTTTGAAAAGAAGAAAAAATATGTGAGTATAATTAAGCAAGAATTCGCATAAACCCAGCAATTTCAATGCACTCAATTCTACTACACTTTGCAGTCATGATATGCCATATCATGATACTTAATGAAAATTCTGCATAAATATACATGTTTAAAATCTTCCTTTCATTTTTCTGAAACTGTTTTTTAAATTTCTACCTTGCGTATGACTGAAATATAATCACATTATTTAACTTTTACTTGTCCCCTGTGAAGAAACAGAATTGTTCCTCATTCTTAGCATTTACAGTATATACTCATGTATAAGTCTAGAAATTTTAGTCTAACAATTGACCCCCAAAAACTGAGTCGACATCTCCACGGGTCAGTGTAAGTACTGCATTTTCACTCTTATAAAAAAAGAGCCATCCCCTGGTGAAAGGCAAAAATATAATCTGTAATGGAAGCACTGATTCCTCCTCTACTCTCTCATCCATCCAGCCTTCAGTGTGAATACAAACAGTTATGTCAGCTGGAATTTTGTTAGTTCTTTGGCATTCTTTTCCTTTGCTTCATCCTTTAGATCCTTTGTTACATGCTCCTAAATTTTACCCTCTACTAATCCCATGGGTCATATCAAAATTCATTATTTTGGCCCCCAAACCTGCCCTCAACTTATACATGAGGTTGACTTATAGTTGAGTATATACGCTAGGTTTATTTTAAGGTACTGATTAAAAAAGGGTGTATTTTCTTTGTGCTAGTCATGTTCTAACATAAGGTTGGGAATTCAGAGATTTAAAATGTAAGTAGTATGTAGAGATAAGATAGTTTAGGGCCTCTGCAGACAGGTGGCACAGAGCCGCCCCAGGACGTGGCAGATCGGGGCCACGGCAACCCCACGCCATGGCCCCGATCCTCCCTTTTGCCACCCTGAAAAGAACGGCAAAATACAGTAAAAGGCTGCCCTAAGAGCTGGCACCGTGGCTCTTCCTTGCTTTTTTGGTACAGCGTGTTTAAACGCTGCTCCAGAAGGGTGTCTCGACACTGCGTGCCATGCGTAACAGTACGTGGCATCAGGACAGCATCAGCATGGGGTTGGGGCAGCCAGCGTGGGGGATGCGGCTGCTCCGCCCCAATTCTAGCTCCAGGCCAGCCCTTTGGGCTGGTCTGCAGAGGCCCTTTGTCCAGGATAAAGGGAAAAACCTCTGCAATGGTAAAAATAAAACACCCAAGGAAACAAAAATTTATAAAGATCAACAAGAGGGTAAAACATTATTATAGCACAATGAAGTGTATTCTTGGTCTACCAGTTGGCAAAACACCACACAAAAAGAACTAGTTAGTGTTTGTCAGCCTGCATATACCAAAAACCGAGTTGTGTTGTGTTGTTGCTATCTGTTGTTTTTCAATTAAGAAAGTTTACAATGTTCTTAAAGGCACCCTGATTCTTGCTGTTCTTTAAGCCATCCTTAAAGATGTCAAGTAGGAAGATCATCTTATAGAGGTATCATTACCTCCCCCAAGATTCATAAAAGGAAAGTAGAACAGTGGTTGTTAACTGGCTTTCTGCTACATCAGCACTGGCATCTCAACATTCTACTGTCAGCAACAGCTCAAGGAGCTCATCACCCATGTGGACACTGTATATATTGTAATTAGGCATTCAAGATAACAGAGTTTGTGAGTTACAATGAAAAAAACTAGCAAATTATATACCCTAAATCACTTTTCAACTACCAGCACGCCATATAAGATTTATGTCATCAGATGTCCCTGCAACAAATTATATATAAGTAAATATCTTTGAAATATCAGGAACTAAAGATCAGGTCCCCCTTTGGGTGCCCATTTTTTGGAACATGATAACTCATTTAAGGACCTGTGCTTCTTGGTGCTTGAGAAACCTTTCCTCCAGAATAAAAGGACCCTGCTTAAAAAAGAAACAGATTGGACAGTGAAAATGGACACGTTACCCCCCCCTCTCTTATGGACTAAATATGGACTTAGAGTACAACTATCTATTTTAAATCTTGATTTTTCATATATCCTCTAACTTTCCATTCTACTTTATATGGCCTTGGTACATATTGATAAAACATGGAACAGTATAATGTTTTGCTTCTGTCATATCCAAAAGTTGGGGATCTGTCATGATAAAGGGATAAAGGGAATGAGGGAAAAGGAAAGAGTGGAATAGTAATATAGAGAAGCAAAGAAAATCGGAAGGGGGCTGTAATCTGCGTAAAATGTAAACTGGGGGGAGGGACAAATGAGTGATAGCCAGGGCAAATGGGAGTTTTATGATCCTGTTTAGTTCCTAAGACAAGGCTTTGATGGCAAGTAAGATAATGCCTCCTTTTCTCTGGTATAGATTTGAGAGATGGAAAGCTGGAGAAACGTGGAGACTTTAAAACACCTTTTGATGTAGTTCAAAGGGCACTAACTGTGAGCTGTGAAGGGGGGTCTGGAAGGAAAAGCCTAAAAGAGTAAAGCTTTTGGGGAAAGTTCAGATTTGACACTAACTCTTCTGTGGCGAACCTCTGTTTTGAATCCAAAATAAATCATCAGTTAATCTCACTGTGATGTTTTCTTGGCTCTTCAAATCTTGGTCAGCTAAACATGACAGCCTCCTACTTTTCAAACTATCAGTTGTCAGGCACAAACTTTGAGGAACTCTTTTCAGAATCCCTCCAGTCACTTTTAAATGTATAGTTTAAATACTATTTTGCACCTGTAAAAGTTTATTTAGGTTAAGAGGCATTTTTAAAACTGAGACATTTTACGCGTATCTTGATGCAAGATATATGTACACAAAATTGATAGTGCAAAGTTTAACTTATCTCCTGTTATATTTTTTGTTGTTTATATATTGCTCCTTTTCTTTCTTTTTAATCTTTTAACAGTCCCTAAAGAAGGCCATTAAATATTAGTAGGTCATAATGCATTGGGCTAATTACAAGAATAAAATCATCTTTTTCAACACACTGAGACTTTTTCTCTTCCTTCCCCCCCTTTTTTTTCTTATCTATTAATGATGAGACAAAGCAGTAGTCTAGACATGATGCTAGACTGGTGGCGCAGTGGTTAAATGCTTGTACTGCAGCCACTCACTCATAGACCACAAGGTTGCAAGTTCAATACTAGCCAGGGCTCAGGCTTGCATCCTTCTGAGGTCGCTAAAATGAGTACCCAACTGATGGGGGGGGGGGGGGGCAATGAGCTTACAGTTGTAAACTGCTTAGACATTCCATAGCACGATATGAAGCGGTATATAAATGAAGCTGCTTTGCTTTTGCTTTTGCAAGGTTTCCATAATGACTATGAAGAATTCATTTAATACTAATACTAATACTAATAATAATAATAATGATGCTGTATCCTGCCTCTCTGTAAAATACAACCAGAGTGGCTTACAAGATAAAACAAACAGTCCTGTCCTCCAATAGCCCACCCTCCTTAAAATACAATTAAACAATCAAAATTTAAAACATACTTTAAAATAACAAGTTACAATAAATAACAAGTAAATTAAAATAATTGTAACAGAAAACAGGGTCAGGCATAACTTTTTAGGTGGCCGGTTATCTACTCAGGAAAGTCCTGCTGGAAGAGATCCATCTTAACAGCTTTTTTTAAAAAAAGCTGTTTAAGGTGGTCAAGTGAAGGATCTTATCTGGTAGGCCGTTCCATAGTCTGGGAGCGATAGCCGAAAAGGTTCTCTGGGCAGTTGCAGATAATCTAGTTTTTATAGGTAGCAATAAATTCTTTCCAGAGGACCTCAGGGGTGGATTATACAGAAGGAGGTGATCCCGAAAATAGGTTAATCCTCATTTCTTCTTTAAGTATAACGTGTTATAGCTAACCGAGCTTACTGATCATAAATTATCCATCTGTGACTATTTGGAATGTTAGTAATAATTTGGGAAATTTGCTGTTTCTCCTGATCTACCATTCCTCCCTAGTTTCACTTCCAACAAGGATTATCAAGAGATGCTTCCAGCTCTCCCCATTCTTAGGTTTAATCCTTACCTCATATGACCAGCTGATAGTGATTATGTTTGATCTTTTCGGGATAACATATCTGAAAAGGATTATCAATATGGATTTCTGACTCTCTTCATGCCCCAAGCTTAATCCTTATGACTCATGAACTGGTAACAATCCTTGCACATCTAATAACAACTTAATCTCTGCTAATAGCAAAATTTGACCAAACTTTTAGTGACTCCTCATAAATTCCTCATTACTTACCATAAATGATAAATACAATGACAGATCCATCCCGCCCGCCCCCCTGACATAGCTATATTAGTGTGAAATATCTGCATGCAAAGGGAACTTGTAGCACTTTTGAGACTAAGTGATGAAATAAAATGTTGCATCAGTCATATCACTAGGGGTGGTATGGTGGTGCAGGCTGCACTGGGTGATACCCCAAAAGAGGGGTGATACCCAGCTGAGTGCCCCCCACCTCCCTGCCCAGTGCATTTACTCATGAGTAAAGCAACATGGGACAGGGAGGAAGAGGGCCTAGCATACCCCACCTCACTGCTTGGTGCTGTTTTACTCACAAGTAGAGCAGTGTGGGGCAGGGAGTTAGAGGGCCCAACACAGCCCACTTCCCTGTATGGTGTTGTTTTACTTGTAAATAAAGCAGCACCAGGCAGGGAGGAAGAACACATGGCATTTAGGCCCTGCCCTTTAAGCTCTCCCCCCCCCACCACTGGTTGACACCCCAGACTGGAACACCACTGTGTAGCATAAACTTTCTACTAGCATCTAAGGAAGCAGACCAAATCTATGAAAGCTTAGGCTGCAACCTCTTTCGCTCAGTTAGTCTAAAGGTGCTACAAGATCTGTCCGCATACAGATGTTTAGAATGGTGAGTTGGTGTAAGATATGAAAGCTTAGAATAACTAAACTAGAAAATACACAATGATATTCTATGCAATGTGTTCAGTCAGAGATGTTACTATCCCCCCACTTTTTAAAAGCAGGATTTGAATGTCTGTTGTAGCTTTTTACTTAACCTGTATCAATCTCAAGTTTCCTATAGTTTGCTTTCTGGTCACCTAAGCTTCCTATTTATGAACAATGGTATTTCCCCTCTAGTAAGATTAGCATTAACAGTCCCTGTAAATGTTACTTTAGTACATTTCAAGATGTTTAACATGGAAAAATAAACTTGTGCTCTATACTAGGTTTTTGTTTTGTTTTGATTTGTTTTTGAATATTGAGAAAAGCTGCCAAGAAGAATCCTGGATTGATGAGAATCTTCACAATTCAGACTTATTTGGTACAAAATTCACAAGTGATTGTTTTGCAAAGAAACCAGCATTTTCTGTGCATGAAACAGCTTATCCATCCATGTGCAAATCCTGAATTATGAATAGCTTTTGAAAAGTGCATGATTTTCAAAGTGTTTCTTGTAACAGAAAGAAAATTGCAAAAAATATTTGTTGCACACTTCAAGAAAAATCTTAGAGAAGAATTACTTCCCTGCTCTGTATTCTTTTAGGCTATTTTAATAAGATAGACCAAATAGTATTATAAATACAACACAGTCATTCCTCTTAGTTCGCGGACTTCCTGTTCACAGTCTTGAATTTCTTTAGCCGGAAAGCCAGGAGGGACAAAATGGCACGTGTGGGTTTGGATATCTGTGGTTTTCCTAATTTGTGGGGTGCGTGGGGTGGGTGGGTTCCAGAACGGATCCCCCATGAATTGGGAAGGATGACTGTACATTTGTCTTGGGGATGATCATCATCTCACATAGACAGTAGATCCTCTAGAGATATTCTTATAAATTCACTTTATATTACATCTAAGGACTCATACTTCTCACACAACATCATTTCTTGAGGAATCTCAAACATCTGTACAATTTCTATAATACATATGGCAATGCTTTGCAATATCTAATAGTCTAGCTATAACCAGCATTAGCTGGTAATGGTACTTGGCCAAACAGTGAAAATAGCCACAGTTGGAACAGTATGGGATCATTGTAAGCAGTTATGAGACCAACTTTTATATTTTATCTAGCCCTTTTTTATGTGCTCATCAGTAAATTTCATTTGTCTTTTGTACAAGGCCACTAATCATTCAACCAAAGACATTTTACAGGTGCCTGTAAATTATCAGCCAAGACTTTGAATGATGCCTTTCATCTTTGTTTGTTTTACCCCCAGGTTTTGATTCAGATTGGCAGAAGATAAAATATTTAGTGGAGTCTCCTATTCTGGCTATCTGCCATCATATATGACTCCTAAATTACATCTGGTCAGGTATCTGTTTTTAATATTATTTCACAGGGTTGTTTCTTATCTCTTGTTTTCATTATATCATTATTTTTGAGCATTAATTGGCAAAATGCCCAGAACCTGATCTAACATACAACCGTTTGATAACTCTAGTCAGAATCCTCTATCAGAGGGCCTAAGCAGACTGCCAGAAATAGTGCACATTAAATTGAGGCACTGCCCTGGCTCAGTGCTAGGGAATCATGGGAACTGTTATTTATTGTGGCACCAGAGCTCTCTGACAGAGAAGGCTCAATGTCCCAGAAAAAAATACAATTCCCATGACTCCCTAGCACTGAGCCAGGGCAGTGCCTCAATTTAATGTGCACTATTTCTGGCAGTCTGCTTAGGCCTAGAGTTTACATTATGTAAGTTTAGATTTACTTAGCTATATAATAGTGGTGCTAAAAGCTATTAGTAAATTGTGAAGATGTGCAACAGTGTCCAGATGTACATTGAGATCTATGTATGCACATCAGCACACCCTATATGGCATCCCAATGAACAACAGTGTGCATTGGTTCCATTGTGCATTGGCCTCTTTGCTGGCTCCTCTATGTAGTAACATAACAGAATGGATACAGACATTATGAGACTGCCCACTTGTAATCCCACAAATTACATATATGAAGATGCAAGTCCCCAACAGGATTCTGACCTCTATTAATACTGTAACTGCACCATATTCATTAGCCCAGTGGTCATATATATTAACCCTATCTTACTATTAATAATGTGATGCAGGAACTGAAATAGCCAAAACATACATATAAAATATAGGGTCCAGCCTACAACCTTCCAATTGCTTCTAAAAGACAGGATAAATACACTTCTAAAAGTTAACACAAGAAATAGGAGCTGTGGAGAACTGTAGGAGTCTTATCATGGAACACACATCCCTATCATCTACCCATCCCATGTGTAGCAGATACCTTGTAGATATGAACTTCCCTAATCTGATTCTGAAGCAAATAGTTCGGGGGTGGCACAAACCTCCAACTTACTAGGATACACAAGCATATGATCTGTAATCATATCAGAATCATGGTCCTTGCAATACGAATTATTCAAAGCAATCAAAACTGCAAACATGCCAAAATGGTAGGAGGGAGCTGCACTCTTTTAAAAACCCCAGCACAGTACCCTAAAAGCATTCCTCAGCACTTCTGAAACATTCTACATAGTTTCATTTTTTCCCCACCAAAAATGCATTCCACCTGCAATTTTCATTTGTATTTGGGATTTTCTCTGTGCTATTTAGTTTTTGTTTGTGTAACCATATAGCAGTAGGATCCTTGTAGAAATAATACAATTGCTGCTGTGGCTTTCTTGTATTTTTGCTGTGCATTTATGACAACCCCTTCATTCCATCTGCAACCCACACATTATTATAGCAGTACCCTTTTCTAGTTCCAAGAATTATGCATTCATTATGGTGGAAAATTAACACCTCAAAGCAAACTATAATTAAGAATTCTTCAATTCAGTTTATGCTTTTTCAATTAGGCTCTCTATAATTTTAATCATGGGAGGATTAAAATGTTTCTATAATTTATATACCTGTGGTCTAATTAAGTCCTAAAATGCCTCAGTAAACCACAGCAGAAGCAGAGGCTAGTCATCTTTTTTTTTTTAACTGGTATTTAGGAGTGCACTGTTGTACCAGATACTCTGTGTAAACAATGAACAAATACACAAAGCTAAATCTTTGTCTAATCGCAGACTTGGCTATCACCAGCCTGATCCAGGTTATCTGCAGTGGGATTGCCAAACGATATTTATGTTAATTTATATTTAAATGTAATTATAATTCATAAATTATTTGTAGCCAGAGAATATAATTTATACTTGGTATTATAGTACAGTGGCCCTTGGTGTCTGCTGGAGTTTGGTTCCAGGACCCCCTCTGGATATGACAATCCATGGATTCCCAAGCCCCATGAAATAATAAAATGGTGTGCCTTATATAAAATGGCAAAATTAAGGTTTGCTTTCTGGAATACACACACTCTCTCACACACATGCACACACATTAAAGTAATGGATGGTTGAATCTATGGATAAAGAATTCATGGGTATGGAGGGCTGACTGTGTTCAGGATGGCAAAAAAACTAAGGGGGGAAGCAGATGGCACAAAGCGCCATTTTGGGGGCAAGGAAGGGGAGGGGCAGCTGCACGGTGGGTGCCCCAACTTCTTCCCGAAGGCATTGTCAGAGCGCCGGCCCCTCCGCACGGCCAGCGCTCTGACGATGCCTTCCCGCTGCAGTGTCCGCACACACTGTGGTGGAAGAGTCGCCGAAGGTGCGGCGCCAGCCTTTTGCGGCGTACCTTTGGTGACTTGTGGAAGGAGCGCTATTTTAGCGCTCCTTCCTGGGGTGGCAAAGCTGCGCCATGGGGCCGAGGTGTGGGGATACCTCGGCCCCAATCCGCAGCTTCCCATGGCGGCCTACGGCCACCCGTCTGCTTCCCCCCTAAGACAGTTGTGAAAGGTTGCAAAAGGATGATTCTAAATTCCATCCCATTGTCCCTAATGCTGGCATGGCCATGTGGCATCACCACCAATGGAGGTCAATGGGACTTGAGCATCCATGAATTTTGGTATCTGCGAGGGTGGGTGATGGGTGGATCCAGAATGGATCACCTACAGCTACCTAGGGCCAAACTGTATACATTTTAAATATATTTTCTCAGAAAACATACACTTTCAATTATTTCACTTAAAAGCTATTCTAAAATATTTTATCTCAAATATGCATTTCTGAATATGTTGAAAAATAACCTTTCCAGAACCCAGTTTGATATGGTTTTAGAGTTGTAAAATTTATAACAAAATCTAGGAAGGGCAAAACTCAAAGGAAACTCTTTCACACAATTTTGTCTTTAGTGTGAACTGGGTTAATTTCTATTAGAGTTCACACACACACACACAAAACAAGAAAAAAAGAAAAGAAAAGGTTAGCTTAGGTTTCAAATTTATCACAAAACTAAGGCCACCCTAGGGATGCAGTGTCTCAAGTGGCTAAGATGCTAACTTTGAAGGGATGCAGAAAGGTGGCCATGGGCCACCCTGGGGAGTGGCGGATTGGGGCCGAGGCTGCCCCACGCCTTGGTCCTGATCCTCCCTTTCACCACATGGGAAAGAAGCACTAAAATAGCGCTCCTTCCACAAGCCGTGAAAGGGGCGCCCGAAGAGCTGCCATGCAGCTCTTCTCCACCTCTTCCAGCTCAGCTTGTCCGGATGCTGAGACGGAAGGACATCATTGGAGTGCCCGTCATGTGGAAGGGTGGGCACTCTGATGACGTCCTCAGGAAGGGGATGGGGCACCCAGCGTCTGGCTGCCCCTCCTCTTCCTTGGCTTGAAGATGGTGCAAAGCACCATCTCCAAAGCCCCTTTGTTGATTGCAAGACCCAGGTGCTGCATGGTGGGGTGAGTTTCCATAACTTGTCCCAGCTTCTGCCAACCTAACACTTTGAAAGCATGCAAATGCAAGTAGATAAATAGGTACCACTTGGGTGTGAAGGTAAACAGTGTTCTGTGCAATCATGCTGGCTGCATGATCACAGAGTAGTCTCTGACAATGCTGGCTCTTCAGCTTAGTAACAGAGGGCCTAAGCAGACTGCCAGAAATAGTGCACATTAAATTGAGGCACTGCCCTGGCTCAGTGCTAGGGAGTCATGGGAATTATATTTTTTTCTGGGACATTGAGCCTTCTCTGTCAGAGAGCTCTGGTGCCACAATAAATTACAGTTCCCATGATTCCCTAGCACTGAGCCAGGGCAGTGCCTCAATTTAATGTGCACTATTTCTGGCAGTCTGCTTAGGCCCAGAGATGAGCACCACACCCTATGGTCGGACATGATTTGGCAACCTTGTCAACAGGGAATACCTTTACATTTAAGGCCACACCATCATGAGGTTTTCTTAGCAAAAAGATTTGTTCAGATGTGTTTTTGCCTTTTCCTTCCTCTGAGGCTGAGAGACATGATTTGACCAAGGTCATGCAGTGGGTTTCCATGGTCAAGCAGGGACTGTAATCCTGGTCTCTAGAATTGTATTTTTATGCACTACATTGCTTACTAGATTAATTGAGCTAGCCAGTTCTGTGGAGACTTTCTGTGGAAAAGTCTCCTTATTTTTAGTTTAATGTGATCTGAATAATTCTGTTTAAGTTCAGATTTTTTGTAATATATAGATAGGGTGCCAGACATGAAATGTACATTGAAGGCATGTACATCACTATGCAGAGGGGCGGGGTACAAATAAATGTTATTATTATTATATTATTAAAATAGAAAACACAAGAAGTTAAACACATAGAGAACACTAAGCACAGCAGTTTAAGAAACAAAAGCTATCTACCACACCCCCTGTCCTTTTAGGAATGTTTTCCACTCTTTGTATAATTTCTGGGGGGGGGGGGGGGGAGGAGGAAAAACTTCAGTACCCCTTGCTAACTCCACAAAACAAAAAAACAAACAAACCTGATTCTCCTAATGGTCTCATATTTCCAGATATTTACTGAATATAGAAAAAAGGATGGTAAATTGGACTTTAAAACTAAAAGTAAGAGTGTTCAATAAAAAAGGGAAAGAAAATAGCAACATTTATGACAGCGGGTGATAAGATGAAATAATGGGAGGAAAGCCTAAATAATATATTTTAAGGGCCTTTTCTAATCTTCAAAAGCATCCCACAAAAAGCATTTATTCACAATTGTCATCTAACAATCTTTATATCTTGGCTACCAGATAATTTTACTTTTAACAGAGCTGTCACAGGCCACCAACAAGCTGAGTTTTCTCCTTCTATAATTTAAACAAAGATAAAAAAGAAAGAAAGAAAGGGGTATTTATTTATATACCAGCATTTCAACCTATATCAGCATCTTAGTTGTTGTTAAGAACCAGTGATTGGAAACAAGCAAGCAAGCAAAATATTTCTATACAGGCATGATAGGAGGTAAGTTACTTTTTAAACAGCACAAATATCAACAAAATTTGGAATATATATTTTTATAGATATTTCCTAATGGATTCCTGTGATATAAGACTCTGATAAAAAACAAACAGCTCCTGCAAAAGCCTTCATCTCTCTAGCATGAGAGTGAAGCAGCAAACATTATTTTCTGTCATATTTTCTGCCTAGAGTAAGGGCCTCGGCAGACGACTAATAGAGCCAATTTGGTGCTCCTTTTAGAGTCGCCGACGGTGCGCCGCGGTGCGGCTGCTGCAGTCCAGCGGCGCTCCGTCCCGCGGCACACGGGAAGCTCCCGTCTGCTTCCCCCCTTAGGGGGGAAGCAGACGGGAGCTTCCCGTGCGCCGCTGAACCGCAGCAGCTGCACCGCAGCGCACCGTCGGCGACTCTAAAAGGAGCACCAAATTGGCGCTCCTTTTAGATTTCAGGGAAAGGGTGCCCTAAAAGCGGGGGGCGCACTTTCCCTGACTCAAACGCCGCGGCGCGTGCGGTCGCCGTGGCGTGAGGTCATCCTCGGAGCGCCGGCCGTGCGGAGGGCCGGCGACTCCGAGGGCGACCTCAGGAAGAGGAAGGGGTGTCGCTCGTGCGGCTGCCCCTCCTCTTCCCTGCCCGGAAGACGACTCTATTAGTCGTCTGCCGAGGCCATTAGTCTCTTTTCCTGTTTGTAGCTAAGCACATGCTCACAGAAAGCAAAAAGTCAAGCCAGTGACAAAAAAAAAACCCAAAACCATAGCCCTTCCAATACTACTACCACTTTGTTGTCCCTGAAAAGAAGGGAATATTTATTGTAATTGTAAATTTCACACATTTAAAAATTGTGCAATATTCAGTTCCCAAAAATGGGGAAAACGTCTTCACTACTGATGGAAAAAAAAACACTCACCAACAATTTGAGTGTTATTGTTTGTTTGTTTTAAATTGCATTGCCACTTTTACTGCACAAGGACAAACCATTTTGTGACTTTAATAAATACAAGTAAGAAGCTTTATTTGAAAAAGGAGGGGCCTTGACACAAATGGACAGCATCCTTGGGCTTGCAGAAACCCTCAAACTCCAGACCATTCCACACCATATAGTTATAGCAATATGATTCCACAGTAACTGCCCTGGCTGTATGTCGTAAACTATGGAATCCTAATGCTTCTTGTTTGGTTAGGCACTGGGGCCCTCTTACCCTCTAATCTCCAAAACCAAGGATTCTGTTGGCTTGACAGTTATATTAGAATCATAATGCTATATTTGTGTGGTGTGAACACAAAGGTCTTGTCTGCACTGGCCAGGATACTCTAGGGACAGCCCAGAGTATCCTTGCCCAAGAGCTGCCCTGACCCTCCCTTATTACACACCCTTTCCCATTACATCAAATGCCAATGTTCACATGTGTATCCTGCTGAGCCACCTGGCACGCCTGCCACCACCTTGCATCACTTTACTCTGACGTCTGAACAAAGCACCCAGTGCTTTTGAGCATCTTGGTTGAGCATCTTGTTCTGATCTCAGAGGTTATCCGCATGGGCCAAAAGGTCTGAATTACCCCCAGCCTTGTATTGTCCACTTCAGATGATGCAGCCCAAAACCCCAGGGAAGGATTGGGCCTGATCCTGCCTGTCCAGATGTGGATCTGGAATATCCAGCCTGATCCTCAGGTAAACAGTCTTTGCCTTGGGGTAATTTACCCCTGGTTTTGACAGAGTTTTTAGGGGGTTGTCTGCACAGGCCAAAAGGCATGGCCTTCCCCCAGCTTCACATCATCTAGTTCAGATGAAGCAGGCCAAAAACCCGAGGCAGATGCTGATTCAGAGGAACTTCTTACACTGCCAGCTATTACTTTCACTCAGAGGCCCTCCCCCCCCCCCCCCGGTCACCACATTTGATGTGGAAACAGGGCTCCTGGCTGCGTTCATGTGGCCAGGCACCCCATTTTTTCATGAGATGCAGTGATGGGTGTCTGATTGAAAGTGATGGCTGGCAAGGTAAGGACCAAATGCCAGCTGTGGGTCCCAGGTCAGCATGGGATAGGTGTATGAACACCCACCCATCCCCATGACAACTCAGGGACTAACCTGGGTGAGAACTGGTGTCAGGATAGTACGGGCTGAGCCCGTGTTTTCAAGGCCCACCTGCTCAGCTCCTTGGAAGCTCACACCATCCCCTCATGCTCCTTATCTTGCTGGCTATTGCCTTCACCTAGAGGCCCCCCATCACAACATCTGATGTGGAAACAGGGTGCCTGGTTACACTGACATGGACAGTGGGGGGCTTCTAAGTCAGAGCGATGTACGGCAAGGTAAGGAGAGCATGCCAGTTGTGTGTCTCAGGTAGGCATGGGGATGGGTGTGTGAACATGCACCTGTCCCTGTGCCAACCCAGGGACTAACCCAGGTGAGCATCAGGGTCAGGAAAATATGGGCTTGGCTCATGCTTTCCTGGCCCACCTGTTCAGCCCCTCAGAGCAAGTGATTGTAGGTGGTAGCGGAGCTGGGTGGCTCAGGGAGACATATTTTAAATAGCTACCTGTCATTGGAACAGAGGGCTCAAGCATCATTTGGGTTTGTTTGTTTTTTACTCTGTTAGAAGGGGTTATTTCCTGGTTCAAGTGTTGAATAGGACAGACATCATCCAGTCTTTTCCCACCAGAACTGGGTTTTGGGATGTGTGTCATCTGGTCTCCCCACTGAGAGGATGGGAGGAGGCCATTTTATTGGCCTTTGCAGAGAGGCCCAGAGTCAACACACAAAGAAAGCATGCATTAAGTTTGCCAGAATTTTCAAGAAACAGTTTATGTTATAGCATAAATTTGGGCATCTGAAATTATTCTTCTACCACATGAAATCCAGATACAGAACACACATAGACAATAGTGCATATTATGATAAGCTTTCTTTTCTTTTTTGGTCCCATTTCTGGACACCAACTGCTGTTCAAATTAAGTAAATAACCAAAAGCAGGTTTTTTAAAGCATCAAGGCCTCAAAGCAACAGAGCTGGATAATCCCTGAGCTTGCCCAACCAAAGTCTGGGGAATGTTTGAACTGATCAGATCAAATTTTTGAATTTTCTTCTTAGGTAAACTTGCTTGATTCCTGCTCTGCTGTTTTACTGCCTTTGCTACTCTTTTACTGTGATTTATCATTGGTTTCTGAATCATTTGATTGTGGTTTTCAAATTCTTGTACTCAAATTCTTTGTACTCAAATACAGGATACAAGCAGATCCTGCTTCATCTTCATTGTTGCCATCATCATCATCATCATCATCATCATCATCATCATCATCATCCTTTATCTTAGAATACTTTTGTTTTTTAAAAAAGTGAAGTGACTAAAGGAAAATGAAGGAACTTTTTCTTTTTACCTGACTGGTGCTCCACGAGACTGAGCTGGCTTCAGCATGACTGTAATGGTGGTCTCTGTTTCATTCAAGGGGGAATCTGTATCATATTCAGGCATTGATGGTGCTGAGGAAAAACAGGAAAACTGTATCTGATATCATTTCTGGGACATGTCAGGAAGGAATTGACTGACAACATTTGAGATTCAGCACTCCATCTTTTATTCTTGAATGCCAATAAACTTGTCTTTCAATTGGTGTTTTGAAACCTTTAACTACAACTGGTCATTCAAGTATTTTTTGCAACTTTTAATCTCAGCCTTGTTATTAAAGCACAGATGGCTTCTTTACAGAGCTAGGAATGTTTGATGGTCCAGATGATTTAAGCAATAGTATTTTTCTGCTGGCACAAATAGTTGCCCAATTTCAGGTACCTGCCATTATCTGCAATTGGGCCATTATATATGGGGGGCAATTCAGTGCAGTTTGCAACTGTGCAAGAATTAGCTCGCATAACCAGTTGCACTAATAGTGTGCCTACGGACAATTGAAATAAGTGCATACCACTTGTCTGTGTGTAGAGGGTCTACTATATTGGTACTGTTTCATTTTGCTATTTTTAAATTGGATTTAGGCCACTACAGTTCCATGAATGATGATGTTTCCATTATTAACAATTTTAATACAGCATGTAGATAATGCAAAAAAAAAAAAGGCTGTACTTTTTAAAAGGGGAATGTCATTGTTGTATGAGCACAGAGTTTTGAATAATACTGTGTACTCTAGAATGTTAGAATAAAATTATGGGAATACGGAAGTTAATGGGCCCCAGGGCAGGTTTGATGCTGGAGGTATTACTGCTACTCCCTACAAATACTCATGCATGTACCATGGTAAATATGATAAAATTATGGTAGGTCAGATCATAAACCCACAGGCCATGCTTTGTGTGTATTCATAGCAAATTGACCCAGATGAACCTCCCCCCTAGCTCTGATGTATAAGTGGAAACTTATCACCTCTTCCCACAGTAGTACCCTCCCTAACCTGTGATACAAGACTCCACCCGTTTTTTGGCATAAAAGATAGAGTACAGTGAGACAATAGAGGTGGAGGGTGAACACTGCTAATTATACCATATTAATTATGTTTTGACTATTATGCAAATATTTTAGTAGGGATTGTTCCCATTTTTAGCATAATTTAATTATAAATCTCAAGGACATTTACTATTAGGTTCCTCTGCCAGACTATATCCTCAGTATTCTTCTGGATCAGCCTGTGGCTCATGGTAAGTGGCTTCAGGAAGCAGTTTTTGACTTGGAAAAGCCCTTGTCTTTCATTGGCAGGGAGTCTAGACAATGCAGGGCCCAGTCCTTGAGTCTGGTGTGAACAGTGCACATGACGTCTGGCCCATTCAGCACCAAACCCAAGGAACCCCTCTCTTAAAATGGTGTAAAATAAGTCTCTGTTTGTTCTGGATCTTCCTCAAGGATATGGAGTCCTCTGTTCTGACACTAGGTGGCTGTTTAAAATGCATCCAGCTGTGTTGCCTGGTGGGGCCAAAGCAAGTCTCAGAGTAGAGAGCAGAAGATGAGCAGTGAGCTGTGTTTGAGAGTCATCTTTTTCACTTTTTAAAAAGAGATTTGTTGGGGCTTTTGAATTTTAGCCATGTGCTCTTCCTCAGCACATGGTATGAGCAGGCAGGGCTTCTGTGGAGCAACTGACCTGATTGGAGGAGGAGCTACCAGCAACTAGTTTTACATAAACTTGTTGGGCCAGTGGTGTGTGTCTTGCAGTTCACACAATCAACTCAATAACCATTGAACAGAAGCTCAGCAGCAACAGTTTGTGAGTCTGACAAGAAGTCTTGGGAGGTGTGCTGACTCACTGGGGTAAAAATCCATGAACCAATAACACTGCAAGGCATAGCCTTCAGACTACCATAAATGGTTATGAGGATCTAGGTAGGAATTTGAAAGACCTGGATGCACATGCTGTCATTTTATCACTTCTCCCAGTTCAAGGGCATGGTCCAGGAAGAGAGAGCACAATAGCAGAGGTTAACAAGTGGCTTTGCAAATGGTGCCACCAGGAACGATTTGGGTTCTTGGACCATGCCCTGTGCTTGCAGGTGAATGGACTTCTGGAAAGGGATGGGTTGCACCTCACAGCAATTGGCAGGGATTTTTTTTAATTTTTTTTTTGGCCAAGAGTCTCAGGATGGCTTTAAACTAAATTATATGGGGGAGGGAAACAGTATTTTTGAGAGCAGGAGTTCACGAAGTGCTGGAAATAATAGCCCAATTGTTATAGAAAGGACCAGTAAACAATACAAGGGCCCAACAGTGGGAGGGGGAGGAAAACTTAAAAAGGAAGCAAGGTGGAATGACCCATGGCTTTAGATATCTCCACATTAATGCAGAGAGCATGGAAATAAACAGATTCCCAAACCAGGCTGAGGATATGGATAAGGCTTTTCTGGAACAGATGACCACACATTCAGTTAAGAGAAATATAGAGGGAATGGAGGAATTCAGCTATCCTAATATTTACTGAAAATTAAACTGCTAAAAGTGTAAGGTCTAACCAAGGATCCCTGATGGCACAGTGGTTAAATTCAGTACTGCAGCCACTCATAACCATAAGGTTATGAGTTCAATCTTGTAGGGCTCCAGGGTCCACTCAACCTTCCATCTTTTTGTAGGTTGGTAAAATGAGTACCCATCTTGTTGGGGGCAATTGGCTTACATATTGTAAACTACTTAGGGAGTGCTAGTTCACTGATAAGGAGTATAGAAATATAATTGCTATTGCTATAATTTCTGACTTGCCTTGCAGATAACTTCATTAACCAGAAGGTGGAAAAGGTAACAAGGGTTCCAGCTATTTTAGATCTGATCCAAACCAACAGTGATGACCTGGTTAAAGGAGTGGAAGTGATGGAATCCTTAGGGAGTGATCATGTTCTCCTGGAGTTTGTTATACAGTGGAAAAGAGAAACCAAGCATAGCCAGACACTTATTCTAGACCAGGGGTCGGCAATTTTTTTTTTTTGCCAGTGGGCCAGGAAGGGGGGGGGATGGTGCTGGGGGCTGGCGCGCATGCACGCATGTGTGCATGCATAGAACTCCCACCATCATGTGCATGTGTGAGTGTGTGGGGGGTGCCATTTTGGCGGCCGCAGGGGTCCCCCAGGAGGGCTCCCACGACTGCTCCGGGCCTCGGAGAGGCCCAGTGCAGCTGCGGGGGTCCCCCAGGAGGTCTCCCATGACTGCTTCAGGCCTCGGAGAGGCCCAGTGTGGCTACGGGGGCCCCCCAGCCAGCGCAGCCACGGGGGTCCTCCAGGGCACCATTTTGTATTCCAAAATGGCACCCGGAGTCTCGTGCGACCTTTCCCGTCATGAGGCAGGACAGCAAAGATCACGCAACACTCCGGGTGCCATTTTGGAACACAAAATGGCACCCTGGAGGACCCCCACCGCTGCGAAAGGTGGTGGCGGCAGCAGGACCGGGCAGGGGCCAGTTGGCAGGCCTCGGCAGGCCGGGTGCAGCCTGCAGGCCGTAGTTTGCTGACCCCTGTTCTAGACTTTAGGAAAGCTAATTTCACAAAACTTATAGAAATACTGTGAGCTATCTCATGGTTAGGAACAGTAAAAGAGAAGAAAGTTCAAGAAGGATGGAAGAAGATGGAAGAAGGATTATTATCTAATGGATAAAAGAGAAAAAACAGAACTACTCAACACATTTTTTGCCTCAGTCTTCTCACAAATGGAAAATTGTGTTCAACCTGAGGAAAATGGAGCAGATTAAGCAGTAGGGAAAATGCACCCTAGAATAGGTAAAGAGGTAGTATAGGTCAATCTGAATGAATCCCAATATCCAGAGCCAGATGAGGTACATCCATGGGTATTAAAAGAACTGGCAAATATATTCTCAGAACTAATATCAATAATCTTTGAGAATTCCTTGAGAACAGGAGAAGCCTCAGAAGACTGTATAAGGGCAAATGTCCCCATTTTCAAAAAAGGGTAAAAGAGGACTGAAATATGCAATTACTGCCAAGTCAGCTTGATATCAATATCAGGAAAGATTCTAGAGCAGATCATTAAACAGATGGTATGCAAACATTTAGAAAAAATTGACATAATCACTAAAAGTCAACATGGGTTTCTCAAAAACAAGTTATGCCAGATTAATCTGATCTCTTTTGTTTTTATAAAATTAACAACTTGGTAGATGAAGGATGTAGCATGTCATTATTTCAGTAAGATCTTTAATGATGTCCCCATGATATCCTTGAAAACAAGCTAGTAAAAGGTAAGCAACAATGTAACAGTTAGGTGGATTTGTAATTGGTTCACTGACTGAAGCCAAAGGGCACTCAGCAATGGTTCCTACTCATCCTGGACAGAAGTGACTAGTGGGGTGCCAGAGGGTTCTGTCCTGGCCCACTGCTATTCAACATCTTTAATCAGTGACTTGAATGATAAAATAGAGGGTATGCTTATGAAATTTGCAGAGGGGTAGCTAATATCCCAGAGGACAGGATCAAAATTCGAAATGACCTTAATAGAATAGAAAGATGGGCCAAAACAAAATTGAATTTCAAAAGAGAGAAAGACACCCCCCCGATGCATCAGGAGGGGCCTTCTGTTGCGCCAGCCCCAAAAAAGGGGACCAACGCTCGATTGGCTGAGCAGACCGGAAGTTCCGCCCTTGCCGGCCTGCTCAGCCAATCAAATGGAGGTCTCGCTCCAGGGTCTCGTGAGACTTCAAGTCTCGCAAGATTTCGAGCAAGATTTCAGGAGGCTATTTAGCCTCATGCTGCCACGTGTCAGCAGCCATTTTGGAATTGCAGACGAACAAGGGTGCTCATCTGCAGTGCTGGCTCCTGGCTCCCTCGTAGGTTCCTGGGCTTCTCGGCCTGCAAAGCAGCCTAGCCCATGTTGGAGCATGAAGGGCGGGGAGCGGAGCGCGGTTCAAAGGCAGGCTGCGGCACTCCGTTTTCTCCCCGAAGGGGCAGCCTGGAAGGAGCAGGTGAGGGTGGCGAAACAGAGCGTGGCTTGGGATTCCAAGCTGTGTGCGCTGTTTTGCCACACTGAAGGGGTGAGTGCGACCTTGGGTTTGTGGCCCTGCCCTCCTTAGGGTCGCCTCGTTCCCTAGAGAGGACCAATTTCAGCGCGGCTGAGGATATCAGCCGCAGCACTTTACAGGCCGCTCGTGACAGCCTACTCCTCAGGGGAGCCTGAGGATTGAGGCGGAGAGCGGAGAAGAGCATGGCAAGTTAATAATAATAATAAAAAGCCGCCGGTCCCCCGCTCTGGTAAGGCCTGGCCTCCAGAGGCCGTGAGGCAAAAGGCTGGGTGGCAGTTTGGGCCAGTGTTGCTACGCTAATTAGCGCATTTAAAGAATTAACTTCTACAGGAGGGACAGGCCCCTGAGTGGAGCTGATGGCCTTGGTTTTAGGGCCTGCTCAGTCCACCCCCCCCTCCCCATGAGGCCAAGTTTATTCATTTAGAGGTGGGTGGTGGCGGTGAGTGACATCCCTTATCCTATTTACACTTGCAATCTTATCATTCAGGCCCTGTGGGCTATACAGTCAGACTTGGCACAGCCATGATAATCAAAAAGAGCCTTGGGAGGATGTTTTTGGCAATTTTAAGTATATACTTTTTAATAATAATAAAGAGCCAATGGTTAGAGAGACACTGTGATATAATGGTTAAGAGCTATTTTACCATTTGGGTGACCAAGGGGCCTTTCCCAGCATAGTCATAAAACCTGCTGGGTGTCCTTGGTCACATTCTCTAAGCCTCAAAAAAAAAAAATTGTTCAAGCCTCAGAGGAGGTCATTAGCAAACCTCTGAACAAATCTAGACAGGAAAACCTTAGGGATCCTGTAATGACATGTTCTTGGCAATTTAAAATATATAAATACATGAATAATAATAATAACGCCACTGGTTAGAGAGACAAGTTGGTATGGTGGCTTAAGCATTGCACTACCACTTTGGAGACCAAGGATCATACCACAGCATGGCCATAAAAAAACAAACAAACAAACACTGGGTGACCTTGGTAACATCCTCTCAGCTTCAGGAGAATACAAAGGCAAACCGCTGCTAATCAACTCTTGGTGTATTATAAAGGCAGTGGTTTTGAGTGTGGACTGGCAGTTTAGTCAAGGCCCGTGGCCCCCTCCCCATGTACAGTCGCTTAAGGTGGCCTGGAGGGCCACACACACACACACACGCATGCATACCGATGGCTTCATGACCTCAGCCTTAGTTTTGGGCATTGCTGAAATACACAGGTCAGCTACTGCCCGATTAGTATTGGGGCTGGATTAATAATAATAATAATAATAATAATAATAATAATAATATGGTTTCTCCTTTTGGGGAACGGGAGTGGGGGGCACTTTGGGCTTCGTGGATAGCCTGTGCTTCAGGTGGCCTTTAAGTTGTGGCACATGTCATGACAGTGATTCCCTTGTTTGGGATTTATATACACTTCCCCTCTGGAAGGTGCCCGCCCCCCCCCCTCAATATTATTAAATCAGGTTCCTGGCCTGCACTTGGCAGTTTGAAGCGACACAGGCCAGAACTTGTAATGGTGTGGCCTCAGGCATTGTTTTGCTGTCCCAGCCTGAGACGATATTGGGCTTAATGTGCCCTGGTTCTGCCTGCAGTGCAGATTACATTGGTGGTTGGGGACACGTGCCTGTTATTCTTTTGCCCTGATTTGGGCTTCTCTCTGGCCCACACCTTTTTCCCTCCCATGCAAGAAAGGAAGTTGGTTAGGAAAAGTAAACATTAATAATATTAATATTAAATAACAACAATATTAATATTTATATTTCATCACCATAGTTAATTGGGGGTGACCTGACAGGTGAGTGCCAATTCAGGGACTTAATAACCTCGACCTAATACAAAATGAGGTTTCATTAATTAATTGGCTTATGGCAATAATAATGATAATAATAATCAAATTTATTTTATACATTACACCTTTGAGTTAATACTATGTGTATAATTATTGTTTAAGGATATAGCTTTAAAAAAGAACACTATATCCTCTACCTTAGTTTGAGGTATTAATATTCCTTTTCAGTCAATAATGTCATGTGACAAGTAACAGTCTAAGCAACGCACACCATCGGCTGCCCCTGAGAGTGGCCAGTCGGTGCATAAGCAGGCTTCTACTCTTTAAAAAATAGGGATGAGGAGATTCCTGCACATTTTGCCTAGATTGTTCACACAATACAGTTGTGTACAGAGGTTTTTGAGCAGTTACCCCGACTTGAGACATAGGGGGGGGGGGGGCTAATTTGGGGTCATAAGCTAGTTTGTCTTCAGTTATGAATGGAGGTGTATGTACACTGCAGATTTTGGGCGACCGGCTGTGACTCATACAACACTCCCGGTGGACATGGCACGTGGTTCCCCTTTTTGCCACAGCTATGGAGGTTGGGCTTCCAACCATAGTTGATGCATTGGAGCTTTGAAAGAAAGTTCCTGGAGTGGGACAACAGGGTGTAGCTGCCCCTGTGTTGGATCAACCCACTTTGGCAGAACCATTAAACTTAATGGAAATGGTGATTGTTCCAGGTCAAGGCAATGGGCCAACGCCTGAGAATGGTGGCTTGCAGCAGAGACAAGTCAAGTGTTTATGCGAGACAGCATATTTCATGGACTGCTTCTGCGACGCTTGCAGTGAGAGCTCTGCAAGCATCGGCTGATGCTTCACGCTAAGCGAGGAGCTCAGGTTTGATGCATACTGCTAAGTTGGTGGCATAATGGCCCACTTCAGTAAGGGCCTTAGGTGGACATAAGTGGATGATCACTAAAAATAGAATGCCCTATGTTTGCAACAATGGTGACACCCTTGACAAATCCTGGGTTAGCTCAAGCTAGGGAATTATAGGGTGCAGGGCAACCAGAATCTGGCTCCTGCAATGGAGAAGCAAGGGGAAAGGTACTGGTGGAAACTGTGGACAATTATGGGGTGGACAGATTGGTTGTCTTTTAATCCTTAAGCTGATAGTTTCACGCCCCTTTGGATAACACTTTCCCCTTGCTGTTATTGGTGAGAGAAAACCAGTTAGATCTACGGGATTTTGCAAAGATAAGGATATAAGACTGTAGCATACATATACTGCTAATTTAATTCTATGGGGGTCTGCTTACCGACAATACGATGAACATTTAAGCAATGCAGGTAAGTGGTGGAGGCAGCCTCGCAGGTTTGACCATAAAGGTAATACTGGCATGCCACTAGGGGTCTGACGGCCCCTCCCATCATCACCGCATTACAATTCCGGGATGGGGGAGGATGTAGAGATAATGGGAGCCAATTTTGGATCATTTAATGGTCTGTTTTGTGCAGAGATCTGAAACGCTCTAATGGACATAAATTCAGGTACACTCCGAAGATGGTGGGACACTTGGTCTTGGGGCATATAATTCTAACATTAAGCGGGAGTTTGAGGGATGGCTCAATTCTGGGTGGATAATTGGTGGACAGGACCTCACGAGCTTAGTATTATCCTATCAACGTTGTGGTCCATTTGTGGCAGGATCAATTCCAAACAAAATGGTGTAGTTATGGTGTGATAAAAAAAAAGTTGTCCACTTAGACTACTCCCAGATCTCTAAATGTATTAATACATGAACACTGGTGTGCAATATGGTAGCACAATGTTTGAAGTTTAATGTTTTGTTCCAAGCTCAATATGTTTTTGAATGACTAAATCTCTTCGAGAACTTTCATGTTTTCAGTTTTGCAGGTTTGGTCAACTGGTTCCCGAGGCAGCTGCCTGAACAAGGGAGATATCAGTGCATCGTGGAAGCCTTGGGCAATAAAAATCGACAAAGAGATCCTCCAGTCCATAGCCCCTTCAACAAGCAAGGCGTATTAGCTTGCATTATGAGCATGGGGATCTTTCTTCTTAAAATATTGGGGGGTAGAGGGTTGGCCCTTGAGGGTTGAGGTGATCATTCATTTTGCTTAGTCAATTAGGTTATTTTCAATGCCATTAAGGGCCGGATGGCAGAGATGTCATTTTAATTTAAAACCAGAGTTTAATGACCCTAAGGCTTAATTTAGATTTCATAGGGCTTTCAAAGGATGGGCTAGGGAGTCCAGGTATTATGGGATAACTGTTTGCCATTATCAGGTGCAACACTGATTAAGATTTGGCAATATTTCCCATCAGCATAATTCACATCTGAAGACGTGACATTACCTGGAGTGGCAATTTTATTGTTTTTTTCTGCTGCCTTAGTAATTAGTGAAATCGTCCCGGGTTTTACCCTGAGGAATCTGGTGGGACTCTTTCATTATTTGAATGTCCATATTCTTGAACGGTAGATTCATTTGACCATTCGATAGTCAAAGTCTGACTAATTGGGAATCAGGATAATCGGTAATTTTCTTAGGGCACCCAACAGCCATATTCGTTTAGTGTTGACAGTGTCAGAATGCCTCAGAATAAGAACAAGAGTAACGGAATATTTAATTTCACATTTCCCTGGCCTTCCATTAACACAGTTTTGAGTTGATGAGAGAAAGTGGGGGGCCTTGATACATGTTGGTTATGCCAGCGGCACAATTTTTCTTTTATTCTTTTAGGATTTGGACAGCCACGGCTGCTACAGTACTCAGTTAAGCAATACTTCAAGTTGCAATCTTGGCTGAGGGCATTCTAGGAATCTTAAGTCTTATGTGCGCACTTGAGGCAAGTTGCACTTTTATTTCACTGACATGTCTAGTATTGTATTTTAGCAGAATTGAATAGCAGAGACATATGGATGATTGGACGCAGCTTAGTGTTTGGGGTGGAACGATACTTCATTGAAGATTCGACCACGGGATTGAGAGATGTCGGAACTGTGACGTTGTTGGGTCATAGAGGAATGCTACCTGAATTATTGAACTCTCAGAGTCTTTTATACACCCCAAGATTTTACTATTTCAATTACAAGAAACTGATGTCAAAAAATGATGGCCTTACACTTAACCCCCCCAAAAAATAAAAAAATTGTTGCTGGAACGCAAGAGGTGAAGTGAAAGATTTCCAATTAATACCCTCACATGGCAAAGTGGTTACTTTGGTGATCTTTGTAGCATTTTGATGTTGGCTGCTTAATGCTGTGGACGAGACTTTGGGGGTTTGGGGAGTTGTTATTGTTATTTATGAATGAATTCAGGTTTTATGCCACATTTGTACAGGGCTGATAGAGTCTATCTCTCCACAGTGGGAAATGATTTATGAGACTTCTCTGGAATCAAACATTAAAAGAGCGAAGGGGGGGGGAGGGGATGCCAAGCTAGGCTGGCCCCCTCCTGTGGCGGGTATGGACCCCTCCCCCTTCGGGGAATAATTAGGTTAATTAGAAAATACTAATTGGGTTAATAAAGAAATCCTAAATTCGGTATATGTCATTAGGTTAATCAGATTTAGATGACATCATTTTAACTTTTGATGATGTCATAAAGTGATGATGTCATAAGAATTCTTATGATGTCATATCTGGTTGGGGGAGGGATTAATTATTGTTATGTAATACTGCATAAATTAATGGACTTGACGCATGCCTTGTTAGCAGCAATTAATTCATAGCGCTTGCACTTAACTACACGTACGCATGTGTCAAGAACGAATTCGTGTTTAAGAAATTGATATTTAAATGTTTAATTGGTTGATATCAAGACCCCGTACAAAATAAAAGTTGTGGCCAATGATTTACCCAAAATAATCGCGTTCGGTGTCCTTTGTGGCAGTGCAAATGTAAGGTATTGCATTTAGACAGATTATTTTGTGTAAAATGCACAAACAACTGGCTTAATAACAGTACATGTGAAAGGGATCTAGGAGTCCTAGTAGACCATAAGTTAAACATGAGTTAACAGTGTGATGTGGTAGCTAAAAAAGTCAATACAATTCTAGGCTGCTTCAAAAGAACTATAGTGTCTAGATTGAGGAAGTAACAGTACAACTTTATTCTGCTTTGGTCAGGCCTCATTTGGAATACCGTGTCCAGTTCAGGGCACTACTATTCAAAAAGGATGTTGAGAAGTTGTAACACACCCAGAGGAGGGAGATTAAAATGGTGAAAGGTCTGGAAACCATGTTCTATGAGAAGAGACTTAGGGAGTTGGATATGTTTAGCCAGGAGAAGAGAAGGTTAAGAGGTAATAGGATAGCCCGGTTTAAATAACTGAAAGGATGTCATATTGGAGATGTGGCCTGTTAGTTTTCTGTAGAATTTTACCTGGAGCAACAGTTTCAACTACAGTAAAAGAGATTCTACCTCAATGTCACAAAGAACTTTCTGACAGTAAGAACTATTCAACAGTGGAAGTGTGATGTGTGCCTTGGAGTGTGATGAAGTCTCTCTTTATTTGAAGTTTTTAAACAGGATGGATGGCCATTTTTCAGGAATGCTTAGATTGTGTCCTTCTGCATGGCAAGGTTTTGGACTGGATGGCCCATGAGTTCTCTGCCAACTCTTCTATGATTCTAGGTCATGTGACCAAAGCTGGGCACCTTGTTCTAACTTCAGGAGTAAGTGGCTTGCTGCTGCATCAAGAAGGGACTGAGGTAATGGGGGGGGGGGAGTCAGGGCAGCTCAAAGGCCCCCAGAGTATCCTGGACAGTGCAGATAGGACCCTTGAGACCCATTATTTGTCAGTGCTGAATGACTGAGTTGGAGATTTGTATACAAAACAAAAAACAAAAAAACTTCAGAATACAAATTACTTTAAACTAAATTAGAATACTAATTCCAAAAACCTTTGGTTCTGAGCCTGGAGAAAGGCAAAATGGATGGATAGATAGATAGATAGATAGCCAGATAGTTATATAGCTTTAAATTTCATCTGTAGGTAGGTAAAGGGAAACTGGGCTCTCATTTCCTCACTATCAGTAGTGTTAGTATGCTGTAATACCTGAAATTTTAGTTGCAATCCGTGTGGTGATGGGAGGTCCAAACCCCTTCACTGTGCTGGCTTTGATGGTGAATGAATAAGTGGTTCCTGGATATAACCCCACAAACAGATGGTGAGTTTCATTTCTTAGTTTGAAGACCTTTCCTCTTTGGTTCGACAGGTCAGCAGTGGGATCAAGGGATCCAACAGCCTTGTATGTAATCTAGAATGAAGGAAAGATAAAATGAAAGTTATTATATGTTTCCCCTATCTATGAAGATCTAATTTTCACTTAGAATGACTAGAAATATATAAACAGCAGAAATGATTTGAATTAATATTTATTTGAAGTATTCAAAGTGAGATTACAGATGGATGCACACACATATTTAAGAAATGTGTTGCATCAGTTTTGTTCATGAATAATGGAGCATCTGTCCAGGGAATACTGCAAATTTCAAATTCTAGGGTGCTTCACATTGTCATCTTTGTATATCCCCAGCTCTTCTTCAACATAACTAAATATAAATTTAAAAAATAGATTTTGGAAATATCAGCTTCTTGTTGAGTATTGATTTTGATTAATAATTCATTATATTTAAAGAGACAAATGAAAAAAGTAAGGCCTACCAAATTACAACATCATCATCGACAATAGTGAAATTTTACTGGTGAACAGATGGCATCTTCCAGTTTAAGCTAATAAATATCCTATATATTACTGATATGATGATTTGTGATCTTGCAGAATCTATCAAGTTCATAATTCTGGACATTGGGATAAAAGATCATCGGATAGGAATGTAACCCCACCATTCTATGCTTTTGCTAATACATATTGCTTTTCAAAATTTTGTTCATCAGAATTCCATTAAATTTGGAAAATTAGTTGTTTTGTTTTAATATGTAGGAAATTCATATGTATACTACATTTTGATTAAAGCTTCTAATTCAGAGCACTGAACACATGGGAGACATTAATGTTAGTTAATAAATGTTGGAGAACAAAATAAAAGAAATGGGAAACATTTGCAGGATTTCTTTATGTACTTCTGTCCATACTGGATGAAAGAATTGGTGGAGCAAACAAATTTAAGAAATTGTTTATGCAGTTAGAAAACTTGACATTAAAGTCTATGTGATTTGGATGAAGTTATGGTTGCTTGCACTATTCTGGAAATCTTCTAAAGTCAAATCAAAGGAGTGTTCTTTGGTGTTCAAACTGAATCCACAGCAACAGAGGTCAAAATGACCTAGGCTGAAGACCAGCCCTGATATTAAGTATGCTGTCTCCACATTGGAATTGTTGTGATCTTGATGGGGACATATACATTCATGGCTGTTCTATGGCCCAAGTAGTTCTCAGTCTTGTGGTATAAAAAGTCATATGTTTTATAAACTTATCTTTTAATTTAACTCCTTTCGATTTTAAAAGCAGCAGCTGTAGGCCGAGACTACCTCCTTGCTACTCCTCTTGTTTCTTCTCCCTCCTTGAACATTGTCCTTGCTTTTCAGAATTTCTATATAATTTCCACCTTAGAAAGCTGGCAGTTTAGTACAAAGCCAGTCAAATATTCATGAATACTTATATTGCTGCAGCTACTAACACACTTTTAAGATCTACAAGCCCAAAGCACACCTTTGAAATTCTGTCTGAGTTCCATTATTATGCTTATTAATGGTGGCTGTGCAGGTATACACACATATTCAGAAGTAAAACTCATGACTTATTTACTAGCCAATTTCTTCTCTGTGTTCTAAATTCAATCTAAACGTGGCTTGATTTCAGCAGAGCTGTCAATAAAATATACCATAATCTACTGCTCCCTTGACCTTTCCTCATATTACAGGATTTTTACTTATGTGTAAGGCAACACTGTGAATAAATCAATGTATGCTAATTTACGTGCATTTCTTCAATATTTTATGAAGGACTTCACAAATATCAATTTCACAGGTATAGCTTTGTGGGAGGGGATGAAAATACAGCTTTATACTACGAAGAAAATATTGCTTGGCAAATAAACATCAAAATAAAGCAAAGCAAAACAAAACCCAGAATGACCACAAACCAGTTTGTTTTGTTTTGAAGGGCTTCACAAATTTTATGGGTTTCATATACTTTATGAAGGGCTTTACAAATATCAATTTCACAGTTATATGTAAGCTTCTTTGTTTGTTTTTTAAAATTGAAATTATTATATTTTAAATAGTATAAATGTGAATAATGCAAAAGGGAACATCAAAATATGATAGATTTTATTATTTGCAACAAACGTATTTAATCAGAAAATTATTCATAATTAATGTAAAACAAGATTCATAATTGTTATTTAGAGGTGTCTGCTACTAACATTAAAAAAACAAGGTAGCATGCAGAAGCTAAATTATTTTCATATCCTACTGAGTGATGTTAACTATATTTTGAAAGTACTGAGATATTAAAAAGTACTCAACTGCTATGTAAAGGTATTCAGTACTTTGTGAAAAGCCCTTGGAGATAGTCCAGATTAAATGTCATAAACATTAACTAGATCTACGATAAAATAAACTTGCTGTACTGAAGGAATACTGCTAATAAGAACATATATGGACTGTCACTTCCAACCAGAAACATAATCAATGCTTTGTCATCAGAATTTTGTGAGAAATGCAGGTTATTGGAAATTAGAAGTTTGGGCTACTATATTGTCTGTCACCAATTTTATCCCACATGCAAAAGTGATGAGAATGGAGAATTTATTATTTGAAAATTCCATACAAACAGATTGAATGCATGTCATGCAGAACAATGTGTGCATCATAATTTAGGGCTGAAACAAACAGGCAGCTTGAGGTGGCCAAAGGCTACCTCAACCACACATGTGCCTGAATTGGCACGGGACCACAGCAAGCTTCAACTATCCACAATGGATCACTGGAAGGAATGGCTCTTTTCTGCTGCTTTTTGGGCCATCTTAGGCAGCCTCAGCACAGCACCAGCATGGCTTCCAGCCGACAGGTGGCCGGCATCATGTAAATGCCACATCTCTGGATCAGCCAGAAGGCGCCATTTTTGGCCTGTTATCCCCTGGCTTCCATATTTCCCATATCTTCCATATACTTCTCAACTTAAAAGAAGATGAATATACATTTAAAAATCATATTTTGAAAGGTTCATACATTTCAAAATATGCATTTTTCTACAAAAGAAATAGGTTCAAGTGTTTGGATAGATAGTTCTAAATCGGTTCACGTTGTTGATGAATTTTCATTCTTGCATTAACCTTGGGTATTGTTGCAGGGAATGTGTTTCCTTGGCAACTGTGCAACTTTATTTTTTGTCCTTTGTATGTCAGGCCTTATAGATAGTGTACTACAACCTCTTGCCCTTTGTTTGGCTGCTGATATATGCTCTGATTTAAGGGACATGTGATTCTTTTGCAATTGTTTGCAATGCCCTCCACACCAATGATTGAACCATCTGCTTCCTGACAGCTAGGTTTGCATTATGTGCACCTTTCCATATTAATCCATTTCTTTCCAAAAAATAAAATAAAAAAGAGGGGAATTAAATCAAAGGGGAAATAGAGAATGAAGAAGAAAAATTAACGTAGAATAAATTCTACATTTATTAATTTTGCCAAGTATATATATGTAGATTTACTTAAACTGTGATTCTATCCAGCAGATATTTGTTTTACTTCTTCCCACTAAAATTGTTCTGATACAGTTTACACATAATTCTTACTACAGCATATGCACATCATTATGATAATTCCAAATATAAGATTTGTCACATTATTTCCCCTCATTTCCATTGCAAGTCTTGTACATTCCATTGTAATAAACTTTGTATTCCAGTACTAGATCTTATCTTGAGACAAACAAAAAACAAAAAACCTCCCCAAAACAACCTAGATATTTATTGATGCTGGGCAGCCCAAATGTTGTTGTTTCATGGAAGCTACAGAGTAGGGAGAGATGACACAACTGGAGCTGAATTTTGGGCATCTGTAGGGAGTATGTCTCATGCTGTTGCACTGGCACAAAGGACATGAGATGCCTCTTTTGGGTTTAAATAGGCCACAACATTTATTTAACTGTACAGGGTCTATTGATAATAACAAATTTGTCACGTGTGTAAGTGAAGGTGTAACCAGCCAAGTGGGTGGTCCTTCACTGCACGAGACAAAGCAAATGAACAATCATTAACAAATAAACAATAAACAAACTCCTCCCCCAGAAATGATGTCATATTCCATCATATGACATCATATAATTTTATGACGTCAAGCATTAAATGCCTACGTCATTTCCTGTCAATTTGTTTTAAGCCAAATTTATTTCCCAATTTTAATTAGCAGAATTAAATTATTCTGTGGAGTGGAGGTCATTACCCGCCCAACAATACAACTTATAATTTCAACTCATAGACCCTGTTCCCCCCAGTTGTGAAAATTATTTAAATATAACAATTAACACCGTGACCCACTCCCAAATTACGTTACTTAACATAATCAAAGGAAATCTCAGGGAGGGCGAAAAACCCAGGGGAAACCCTGAGGGAAAATTTCCTCCCGGCCCCCAAAGGCGACCAGCCAAAGCCTGAGGGTCGCCAAAAGCAAAGAGCGGAGTGATGTTACTCTCTCCCTCTTAACCAGGGGTAGGCAACCTTTCCCCTTTAAGGGCCGAGGGACTTCAGCTCCCAGAAGCCTCAGCCATGTTGGCCAATAGTCCCATGTTGGCCAATAGCTCCTGGGATTCTGGGAGCTGAAGTCCCTCGGCCCTTAAAGGGGAAAGGTTGCCTACCCCTGCTCTTAACTCTAAAATGGCTGCCTCCACGTGGCAGCACAGAGCTATGAATAACAAACTCTCACCCCAATTCTCGCAGAACTATAAACTCTGCGAGACTTGGTTTAAACCAAACCTATTGGGCAAGGTGCACAGGTGTGCTTATTCCCCTGCGTGCCTTGACCAACCAGGTGTCTCCTGCCCTTATTTGGCCAGCACAACAAGAAACCCCTCCCGACGTGTCGGGGGGTGTCTTTTTAAGCATAAACAATTATTTACCTCTAGCAGTGAAAATCCTGGAAATGAAAACATTGAGGGTTAGGGTTAGTATATGTATCTGAGACAGAATAAATTAAGGGAAAATAAAACTACAGATCCTCAGGTAACTGTTTAGGAATTTTGTCCCTTGGTAAATTATTGTAAGACACAAAGAGACCACATATTCTTCCAGACAGAAAATTCTTTCAGCTAGCAACTGAGTAGCCCAGGGGATACTCAGGTGACCACACACAAAATAAGAGGTGATGTAGTCATGGAATAGGCACCAGGAACTAGGTTGGCATGGGTATATTACTGGTCAACTTTTTTTCTTTCTTTCTTTCTTTCTTTGCATTTTTTCAAATATTTATAATCTGGGGTGATGGACAGGGATATGCACATGATTGCAGATCCCAATGTAATATTTTCTGTTATCGATATATTATGTTCTAGAACAAATCTATATCTTAGAAATAACTAGTTTAGCATAAGGGCAGCAGAAGTGGGGTTAATATTAAGTTAAAATAATCCAACTGTGCTGCTATTAGTTACCTCTCATGACCATACCCATTTCCCAATACTAAATGTGAACACCTAATAATGACCTTTGTTCAAAGCACACCTACAGAATCATAGACAAACCTGCTGAATTTGCACAGTTGAAGTACCTAGCAAAATAAGAACTTATGCAAAAAAATGGGATCACTTGATCATTTCCTGCCTTACAGCTAATTAAATTGCAACCAATTTTCCTGTTATTACTTTTATTTTAAAGCTTCTTTAATTTGGAGACTAGATTTTTACTGTTGTCCTTCTGACAATGAACAATTATTTCTCAATATTGCAGTTATTTAAATTAGTCCTAAGTAGAGTAATGACAATGACTAGGGGCCTTTGAAGACTGCCAGAAATAGTGCACATTAAATTGAGGCACTGCCCTGGCTCAGTGCTAGGGAATCATGGGAACTGTAATTTATTGTGGCACCAGAGCTCTCTGACAGAGAAGGCTCAATGTCCCAGAAAAAAATACAATTCCCATGACTCCCTAGCACTGAGCCAGGGCAGTGCCTCAATTTAATGTGCACTATTTCTGGCAGTCTGCAAAGGCCCTAGATTAGAATTTTAAACTACCATCTATTGTTTACAGTTCCAGTTAGCAGAATCCTATGTGAAATAGGGGGCATTGATCTTATTCTGTGATGCACATCTTGGAGAACCCTTTAAATACTAATTTGAACAATGAAATCCATCCAAGAAAGTACAAAGTTTGAACCAAATCCCATACTGGTATACATTAAAATAAAATAAAGTGAATCTATTTGCATTTCAATATTCAGCAGATTTCAACATACAGTATGGATTTAATTCTTCACTAACTCTGCTCTTGAAAAAAGTAAGAAATATTTTGAGCAATTGCCTTCCCACTGGAAGAAATTTTTTGAAAATTGCACTGTATTTGGATGCTTTTTCTCATTTTTGGACTTTTTCTGCATAGAATTCACACATTATTGTTTGCACAAAAGTACCATTTTCTACACAGAAAATAACATATTCTGAACAGAAAATGTTCTTTCCTTTGCAACCACTCATGCACAATTTGGTGTGGAATAAGTGCTGAATAGCAAATACTTTTGTCAGTTGGGTTTTCATGACAATTTGTTTGAATATTCTTTATATTCTTTATATTCTTTTTGAGACAGAATAATAAATAAAGATAGACTGAACCACTCTTCTATAATTAACTACTATATTAATTATAGCAGCTGAAACTAGGAATTGAAGTCCAGGACCCTGCAGCCCAAAAGATGACCAAAGCATCATCCACAGAGTGGCAGGTACACTTCCAATGACAGAGTGTAGTGCCAGCAGGACTACCACTTTATTTTATTTCCGCTTTATGCTATTTTACCAAAATCTGCCTCATGAAAACAATCTGTGCAGCTTCAAAGCTAGCATGGTGTATTTTACACTTTTTAGTTGGCCCAATATGGATATCACTTCATTATGACAATTTGAAAACAGTTTGATAAAGCCCATTCACTACTCTGGCCCCTGAAGATATAAATATAATTGTTTATCTGGAGGATCAATGACACAAAATGTGGATATGGTTGGCACAATTCGAATATGGTTGGGATGACACTTCCCATTTGCCTAGGGAGAGCAAAAGGAGGCTCTTTTCTTTCATGCCAGCATAAGCAAATTTAGTATAATTCAAACAGGGAGAATTTCTCTTCTTCTTGGAGAAAAAAAGTTAATTTTCTCAATTGATTGAGAATAGGATTGGCAAGTTGGGTATCATCAAATCAAAGTAAAAATAAATTGGCTAGTTTCCAGAGTTCTTCTGTGGTTTGCAATTCTTCCAGAATGTGTACTCCCCTTCAATACATGCACATTTTCATGTCATTGCTTGAGAACTGCAGCGCTCCAATAGAAAAAGATTCAACGTTCATGAGGCCATGCCATTGCTGTAGTTTTTAACTCCCAACTTTAATGGCATTTGTGAATTGCTTTAAAGTTTCCATTTATGTACTTCACTCTCTTGGGGCACATCTACTTTTTTGAACATCAAAACTCCCTGTTAGATTTGATTGCTGGAAGTAGAGGCATTCTTCTGTAAATTACATTCCCACTTGATAGAAAACGCAGGTCAATTTCAGCATCCAACCACAGTGTCTTTGAAAGTAAGGGATTAAAACAATCAACATCTCAGAATATGCCGTATGGGTGCCAGGTTTCAAGGAACTAATTCTGTCTAGATGGACATCAGATCAGCACATAACCCTGAAATAATCTCAGTTTATATTCTGAAGAGGAATTATTATATCAGAGCAAGGATTCTCCTTTGAATACAGTCATCCTCACCTTTCATAGATTTGATTATTTGCAAGTTTGTAGCTACTGCTTAAGAAGCAATGTAGCTGCTGCTTAACTAGTTTAAGCAGCAGCTGTATTGCACTTAACACTGTACTTTCCACAACAGGTTGTTCATACCATACATGCTGGCCTTGTTCTCCCATTTCCTTCAATCTAGACAGTAATGACATGAGTGGTGGTGGGAGTTGCTCCCAAAGACCACTGCTCTGACTCCCTGCCTCCTTCCTCCTCCTCCTCCTCCTCCTCCTCCTCCTCCTCCTCCTCCTCCTCCTCCTCCTCCTCCTCCTCCTCCTCCTCGTGTTCCCTTACTTGTTTTATTCTTCAGCCATGATCTCTAAGGCTTTGCAAGCAGTGGACAAAGGAAGCAGCTGGAATGGCCCAGGTCCTCAGAGGCTGTGACCTGCTCAAGGTTACACATGGCCAAGTGAGGATTTGAACACTGGTCTCTCAGAGTCTTACTCCAACACTTATCCCACTGTCTCTCTACTAGAGTATGTAACAATAATCCGAATGAGAGATGGCATGTGTCACCATGATCTGTGATCTACAGGAACGGGTACAATTTGTGCACTAGTTTTTAATGAGCAAATATATTCCTGGCCAATGCAGAAAACTGCTTCCTTGCTCATGGCTGATTATGTGCGGTGATGATTCTTTTTCTCTGGCAAAGATGAACTCAGATGAATTATGAGCAAGATCCAACATTGGTAGAATATAAAGCTCTGCCAATGTATTTATACTGAGCAAAATCTACCTTTACCTGCTCTTAAACTATCTCCTACTATACCTTAAAATTTACAACTCTGGCAGTACTTTTGCTTAGAAAACCAAGACCTTACTTGTTTATCCCTTCTGGAACTTGTGATTTCTATTCTCTCTCTCCCACTAGCTGGGAGAAGACAGCTACAGAAAGAATGAAATTATCCATAATCAGGGTCCCACTGAAGGAAAACATTTTGGTTTGCGTGTTGCAAACATAAAGGCCACATGGGCCGTATCTGATATAAAACAAAACCTTCTCTTTACTGAGAGGATCTACCCACATTTCCCTTCTGTAGTTCAAATCAGTGTAGACAATGAATTCACCTAAATTCCTGATTTCCTTTTTCCTACATAGCAAACACAACACAACACACACCCCACAACCTTGCCTCTTAATAAAAGCTGCCTAAATCAATTTATTTTCCATTTCAAAACACAGATAAATAGATTTTTGTTGGTTTGGCAAAGAATTAGGCTTGGTCCCAAAACAAAACTGTTTTTGCCTGGAGTGTGACACATTCCTGCCAAGTTGTTTACATAGTGCCGCTAACTTGTTTCTATCTCAAGGTGAATCCCTAACTAGATTTAGAGTTCATGGAGCTTTTGGAGGCAAGCATTTGCTTTGATTTCATTTCCTGTACATGATATAGGAGGTTGGTATTAGGACAATACAACATTCCCAGCCCTCCTAGCATTTGTTTCTTCCACATACCTGTCAGTTTTTCCTAGTTCCTCATTCAAAGTGACATTTAATGAAAAGCATTAGAGCTGATCTGCATATAAAACGTATCTTTGTAACCATCACAGTCACACAATACCTGATGAGAAGCAACAGAAGACAGAGAAGAGCTGGATAAAACTTGGCAGCTAAGAATTTGAATTGTTAATTTCATCTTTGTATGTTCTCAGATTTCATCCTGACATTGTTTTGAACTGCTCATGACATTAAACTATAAAGTTAAAGTTCATTAAGAGATTATCAGGTGGAACAGCTCAGCATACCAGAGGTTTTATACATAGATCAAACTGCACACTAGAGAACATGGACATAAAATAACAACATCTACATCATCCCCCCCCCTTTCTACTGCTTTGCTGATAAGACCAACAGTGCATATATGTGTGCACTCTCCCTCACACACAAACATGATAGCACCCTGCCACAAAGAGGCCTATAGCCTCACTGGAATGGAGACATATTGGATTGCTAAGAAGAAGAGCCCTCCCTCCATTACCATCTGATGTCATCTGGGGGAGAGACACTAGGCCGAGCACCATCAGGCCTAAAATAAGAAGAAGAGCCCTCCCTCCATTACCATCTGATGTCATCTGGGGGAGAGACACTAGGCCGAGCACCATCAGGCCTAAAATAAGAAGAAGAGCCCTCCCTCCATTACCATCTGATGTCATCTGGGGGAGAGACACTAAGCCCAGCACCACCCAGTCTAAAATAAGAAGAATTCTTATTTCTTAAACGATGGGTGGGATTTTATGTTTTGTTTAATGGAAATTGTAATATTGTAAGCCGCCCCGATTGCTCTGCAGAGGGGTGGGATATAAATAAAAAGTATTATTATTATTATTATTATTATTGCAAAGAGGGTTCCCTGTTGAGATGCAAATTGATTTTAAATTTCCTGGACTTTGCAAATTTCCCTGTAGCCATAGGGACAGAAGGAGGAAGATCCTGCCTACAAAAGATATCCTCCCCATGAAATATCATCTTAACTAAAGACTGAAACAACATGTAGGCATATGACTAACAACTCCAGTTGTTTTTCTCCTGTTTGGTTTGTACCATCTTGCCTGATAAAGAAGCCCGTGGAGCTTCAAAAGCTTGCAAGAAGTATATTATGCATTTTGGTTGGCCAGTAAAGGAATCACTGATGGACTTTTGTTTGAATATGATAACACTCTGGAAGACTTACAACTTGTCTTGTGGCTTATGACTCATATGGCATGATCTGTTTAATTTCCTTCACAATGTCCCTGACTTCAGTCCAGAGTTCATCTGGCTCCTATTCAATTAGATATAATATCACAAATTTATTTTTGTTAATTATATTTAAATGGTAAAAGTATGCTCTTCAATTGTATTTTGACATGATGACTAATTTTGGGCCTCTGCAGACTGGCTCAAAGGGCCAGCCTGGAGGCAGAGATGGGGTGGGGCAGCCACACGCTAGCCACGCCAACACCGTCCTGATGTTGTGCGCCATTATGCATGGTGCCAGGATGCCCTTCTGGTGCAGCATTTTGACACTCTGCATCAGAAAGGGTGCTAAAAAGCTGTGTGCCAGCTCTTAGGGCGGCCTTTTGCTGCCCCTGAAAGAAGCGGCAATTTGCTGCTCTTTTAGGGGTGGCAAAAGGGAGGATTGGGGCCCCAATCTGCAGCTAGCAGAGGCAGCCCAGAGCCACCCATCTGCATAGCCCCTTTGTGTTCTTCTTCAGCTTTACTCTAATTTTTGATATTAGTAGTTCATGGTCGGTGATATGACTGCTCTTGGTCTTGTTTATGATAGAATGGACCTTCTCCATCTTCTGCTCCCAATTACGTAATCTATTTATCAAGCAGCATTCACGTATACAGCTTTTTCTTTAGTTGCTTGTAGAATGTGTTTGCAGTGAGCAAACTGTTGGCTTCAAAAAATTCAAGTCAAATGCCTAGATTCTGGATTTAACTGGGCCAATCCAGAAATATGGAAACCCTACAATATGAACCTTGGGTAATGCCCCTCAAAACACTTGAAATATCCACTGTAATCTCCATTCAGTGGGAAGAATAGATGCTGGAAAAGGAAAATTAAATTAAATTATGACAACATTAAAATATTTTAACAATATTAAAATTTAGGAAAGAAATCTACAGCCCTTTGAGAATAAACTGATTTATATTTTAGCATGACCTTTTGTGGATATCAATCTTCTTTCTCAGTCATTGCATCTGAGGAAGCATAGCCACAAATGTTAATGTTAAAATATAGATCAGTCTTAAAGAGGCTGCTAGATTTCTTTTTCCTCCCCTCTGTTTTTTTCTTCTGTTAAAACACAGGCTACAGAACTACCACTTTGTAAGACTGCTTTATCTTCAAAAGGAAGTGTCACCTACCATTGCCCACTATACTCTCCTCCCTTCTCTTCTGCCATGCTCAAGGGAATTCCAAGGGGAAGGAGAGGGAGGGAAAACAATGAGCTTGCCTTGAGGCAGATTGCACGTTTCTACTGCTCAGTTCATGTTCCTCACAGCCAAGACCTTCTTCCTTTTTTCGGTGCCTCAGTGAGGGACAGAGAAGGGAGTAACTACCATTTGCATCCCCTTCTGTTTTGTACCCAGAGTGCACCTCACCTCCCCCTTTTGGTCCACAACTAGCATTGACAGGGGTCCTTTATCAACACTAAGGAGATTATCACATGGACACGGGATTGTAAATATGAAACCAGGTTTTATCGCATGCACTGGTAATCAGGCAAGTGCAACCCATCTGAATCCTGGACCTCAGCCATGCTTATCCCACTGCTTTTCAAAAATGGGAGTCTGCCATTTTTGAAAAGCCGCAGGATAAGTGTGGCTGGGGTCCAGGATGCAGATGGATTGCATTTGCCTGGCTGCCAGGATTGTAAAGACGAAACTCGGTTTCGTCTTTACAATCCTGCGCCTATTGTGGCAGCATTTCTCCATGCAATAATTTCCTAAGAGCCAGTGGGATAAGTGAATTTGAATATATCACTGAGGGCAAATAGAAATCAGTTAAATCAAAATTCTGACAAGGCTCAACATCATAAAGCTTGCAAAACATGATACATGACACAATTGTCCAAGGGTCTTGGGGAGACAACAAAGGGGAAGAAGTAACCCAGAGTGGCTTCCTAGTCCAGCATGATGGAGAAAACTGCCAGTTCTACAAGTATGCCCCTCAGCCTACATACAGAAGATGACACAATGGTTCAGATTTTTAAGGAGGCAAATTATGGTTACTTTAAAAGATAGACAAAGTGAAGTGAAGTGAAAGACTGTGTCATGTCTAGTTTGATAACTAGATTTCTAATCCTTAAGGAAACTATAAACATCAGATTATTCTTATACTTTTTCCCTTCCTGCTGTCACTTACAAAGACACTGTGATAGTCCCCACTCTGATTTCATTTCAGATTCATGAAGCTCTCCTCTTCCAGACAGAGAAAAAATAAAAAATGCTAGTGTCTTTGATAGGAAGCACCCTTGATTGAAATTTGCAAGGGGAAAAAAATGGTTTAGCTAATCAAGGAGCCTTGGTGGCTGAAGAGAATGAATTCATTTCCTATTATACTTTACTACTGAATTTTCCTGAAGAATCTAGAATGACAAAAAGAAGAAGAAGCACAAAAGTGGAAAGGGTGATCATTTCCTTCCTTTGTCTATCCAAAACAATAAGACTGATGGTGTTTGTAGAAGTCTCTGTGCAAGTTACACTGTCAAGTTCTCCTGGACTAAGTTTTGTCTCACCAAAAAAGACTTGAAAGGAATCTATTTCAATGTAAGGGGAAAAGGTAGTATTCTGTACAATTTCCTAAATCCATTTTTCTTTTCATTTTTTTTAAATTAATAGCTATACACTTTCCACCTAGCAATAATTTCCTAAAAAAAACAAAAAACAAAACCTGGGAGACCATGTCAAGTTTGAGAACCATAGAGAGCCAACCTATTAAAAATTAAGGAGAAACTGATAGTTCACAGTTTCTTCCTCACATGGCTCCAGTCCTGCTCATAAAAAGTATACAAGAGCTTTTGTCCAAGACATTTGTCTTTAAAAGATATTTTTAACATTTTCAATAATGTCAGATAATGCAATGTACCTGCAATAAGATTTTTGTACTTTATGGCATCTTGTTCTATGTAAGACAGTAGCAATACCCTTTGATATAAAAAGGCAAGATAGAGATCAAGTCTGGGACAGGGGTCAGCACTGTAAGGCCATTTCTGATGGACTAAGCCCTTAGAGGGCCTGCATTCCCTCACTTTGAAGCAGGCAGGTGCAGCAGCATCACAAAGTAAGTCTGAATTGTTAAGTATTGCAGCTGCTATCAGTAATTTTAATGTCTCTAGCCTGTGATGTAATGTTTCTCTAGTGAAACACAATTTCTGGGACCTGGAAATACTGTGAATGGGGGAGGGGGGAAGGTGAGCACAAGGGTTAACACTTGCTGTCTAACCAGACCATTTTTTGCTTCTTCTATATTTGGGGCAGGGGGGAGAGGGAAAGATGTATTCAGAGGTAACCACTCACCACCAGCTAAGAGTCCATTTAATGGGAGAAGCTGTGAAGGGCCCCAATAAATATGACACAGAAACATGTTATGTAAATAGATAAATATTCAGATACTTTTCATATATGTAATATATGTAACTTCTTTTCTTGTACTCATCTTCCTGAACTGAAATTGGCTGATGATGCAGCGAATACAACTGTGAAATAACAACTGACAATGCACCAAGAGAATTTCATAAGAACTCTTAAATGCAATTTAACAGTAATGCAAATTACAATCTCAGTTGTCAATGAGGAAATTACAATTACAATTAGGAAGAGATCTCTGGGGAAAAAAATCATTTTCCATATCAAGAGTCCTTATAAAATGCTACCAGATAATCTCTTCATGGAATCAAGAGACTCACAAAAAACTCAATATTAAAAGAATAAAAAACAAATTGAATATATATTGTTGTCATTTCACCAAGGATTTGGAAAATCTATCTCTAAGAAGTTCATAATCAAGACTGATGGGTTCTCACCTAACACTCAGAGCAGGTAAGTTGCAGATGAACAAGTAAACTCCCCACCCCCCAAAAAACCAGAGCATTTGACAAATTATTCATATTCTTATTTCTAGCATTTTGAAATCATCTTGTTTTGGCCTTACTTTTCTTGAAAAGTTAGCTCCTTGGCCATTATACTCAAGAGGATAGACATTCACTTCATTTTGTCTGAGATGCTGTTCGTAGCACTAGTTTCAAGAACTACATAAATGCCTTTGCTAGAAAAAAGAAAAGACAGCTGGAACTGTTGTACCTTGGTGTGTAGCCCACAGCAGTAGCCAACTGTTTTAAAATTATGAATGGTGTGGAGGTGAGTGGGGTTAATTGCTAAGGCTGTAGACTTAAGCTTCTTCATGCTGGGAGTCTCAGAACTAAACTGATCTTGATAGGATCTGGCAGTTCTTTAAAAGTTACACCTCATTAGGCTTCAGTAGCAAAGAAAAATTGGAAAGACGGGGAGGGAGACATTTGGACAATTTTCCAGCTGAAGAAGAAATTATTTTTCTTAGCTTGAATGTATTCATTGGAATGCACACACTCTCTTTATGGATTAGTTTTCCCTCCCCCCCCCCAGTTTTCCAACTCCATTTACAAATAGCTTAGACATGACCCCCCCCCCCCCCCGCAAAGCAAAACAAACAACCACAAAAACTCCTACAATACAGCCTTCATAATTCCCCTCATGAAACAGTGGGCAAGCTGTGTATACCAAGAAAAATTGTGATTCTTTCCATGGGGGGGGGGATCACCAATTTGTGTGGAAATGCAAACAGCACTTTTCAAAATAAGGGTAATATATAGAGCTGATCCAAAATTTCAAACAATTTTTTTCTGCAGAAAATTAGGGAGATTCCACTCTTGCCTCCATCCCCAAAGAAGTGCCCATCTTATACAATCTGAAGGGATAAAAATAGAGAAAAATATTTTGCAGAATAGTCTCCACATATTTTCTATTATTTTCTGTGGGAGCTGCTATCCATTGTCTCGAACAATGGAACAATGTGAGGAATGGAGGGTATGATATAAAATTGTGGCTAGGTTGTAAATATAGTTGACATTTTTGCTCATTGTATTGACATCCAGAACTCTCTCTCTCTCTCTCTCTCTCTCTCTCTCTCACACACACACACACACACAACACATTTTAGAGTAAAGAGAAATGAATGTTAATGGGGAGCCCCATTTTCAACCGTTATACAATTCTCTTCCCCAGAAGACGTTTTTGCAAAATGACACATCCAGTTCTACTGTAAGAAGTGTAAATAACATTTGGAGGCTGTTTCTTGCTCAACTCCTTCAACACAACTTCAAACACGGATTAACATAACAATGATAAAGGAGGTCCTGTGGAGGGGTAAACAACACCTTTTGAGAAAGAAAGAAAGAAAGAAAGAAAGAAAGAAAGACACAGAAAGGATGCATGGATACTGATACTAACACACACACACACACACAACCTGTTGAGCTAGGACAACCCTCAGATGGATTTTCATAGTAACACCAGGAAATATTCATTGGTCTGGCTCTCTGAGTCTGATGGCTTGAAAAAGAAGTGTAGATATTTTTTTTAAAATAGATTAATAATGAAACTGCATATGAAATCATTATGTTCTTTATTTTATTTTCCTTGGATGGCAGCAGTGGATATATTCAATCTAAGATACTCGATTTATTTATTTATCTTGCACTTATATGTTTATGAAAGGAAGATGTCTTGAACAGCTTTTGCTTATTCTGGCAAGAGGCATACAAATAAACACAATACACCAAGGAACTGAAAAGAATCACTAGAAAGTATTAGAAAACAAGTTTTTATTAATTTAAATTAAGCACTATTTATTCTGAAAAAAATGAATTTCTTTGAAAATATTACCTAAATATACAAATTGAAGTTTGCTTTGAAGTGAAGTTTGCTGTTATCTATACATATCACATCCTGACTTGGTAAAATTATGGCCACTTAATTGACCTAAATATACAAAAGTTACTAATACAAGCCATAACTTAAACAACCATTCCCTTCTGTACCTGAAACTGAATTTTCATTCTGTAAAGGCAAGAGAACACTGATTTACATACTCAGTGTTTTAGAATTAGAATTGCATGGTCCAATGGCTGCACTGCTTAATAGAAATGCATTAAGTGAGCTAATGGAAATCAGCCATTAGCTGAAATCCAGTAACCCTTTAAGCATGCTGAAAGGCTTCGATATGCTTGGTGATATTTTGTGTTTTACTTTGATAAGTGGAGAATAATTCTATATTCATAGCATAATTATAGCAGTAAGATAGACTCATCCCAGTTTGAGCCAAACCAAGCCCTTCCATGTCCTTAAAATGCAGCTAAGGTTGACATTACAGAAGATATGTGACCTGCTGTGTCTGTTATTGTTGTTGCTGTGTGCCTTCAAGTCATTTCTAACTTATGGCAACCCTAAGATAAACCTACCACAGGGTTTTCTTAGCAAAATTTGTTCAGAGGAGGTTTGACAGTGCCTTCCCCTGAGGCTGAGAGCATGTGACTTGCACAAGGTCACCCAGTGGATTCTCATGGCCAAATGGGGAAATGAACTCTGGTCTCCAGAACTGCAATCCGAACACACAAACCACTACACCCACACTGCCTGTCTCTCCAGGTGAATTCAATCAATCAATCTTTATTGAATAAGTCTTCGGACCATTTCACATATAAACATAATAATTAAACATTACAAAGTAATAAAATAATAAAATGGTAAAATATAAAGATTAAAACTATATATAAATAAAAATACTAAAAGATAAAATTAAAGTATTTATATACATATACATATGTCCAAACATGTATTTAGAATATATTTAAATCAAATTATTCTCATCTAAAATTGGAGCAACACTCTAATTCAGGACTTTGGCTACCTCACCCCTCCGTATGGTAGCTGCTTTTATACTGGGGGGGGGGGGGGGGGAGGGAAAACTAATCCATACTCTGGTTTCTCTTCAGATCGTATAAATCTTTCGCCAGGTGAATTCAGACAGTGGCCTTTGACATTATTTCATGGTTTTGAAGCATAATCTAACCCAACCTATCCCAGGTGAACACATGGCCCAAGTTACATGGAAATTTGGATCCCTGTTAATTATTTACAGCCTCCCATAACTGCACATATATTTTGGGAAGTATTTGAATTTAGAAGTTGAGCATAGAATTAGAAACAGTTATAAAATCCATCCAGGCAAATAAACTGTGGTTCAACCCCCCCCCCTCCAAAAAAAAAAAAAAAAGGAGTCTAGAGGGTTTTAAAGAAACTATGCTAAATCAAATAATAGGTATAAATGCAATAGTCCTGGCCTGTTATCCCCAACCTGCACCAACAGCTACATCTATTCAGTGGCATGCTACCTGTGGAACTGGAGGTGCCATTTAGCTATCACAGCTAATCCACAGACCATATAATTCCTAATCCTTAAAATAGGAATGATAATCACTATACTTTGTGGCAGTGAATTAACTATGTGCTATCTGAAGAATTTCTTTTTCAGAAGGTTTGCTCTCACAATTTACTGCCCATCACTTATTTACTGCTGAAACCTCTACAAAAGCAGCTATAGATAACAATTATAACTTCATGATAGAGTTTGCCCCCAAGCACAGTATGGAATATACCTCCTTCTGAACTTTTACTTGTAAAAAAGTGCAATGTTCTAGCTATTACCATTATGGAAAGAAACTTAAGAGATAAACTTGTGATTAATGTAATAACCATAATGAAATCTCTTCTAGTAATCCCATGATACAACACAAAATGGTTGCTTTGAGTGGTTGATACCAGGGGAATGATGTTTTCCTGACTCTAGCTTCCACCTCTGTTGTCTATAACAATTAGCTAGGAAAGGGTTTGATTGTTGTTGTTGTTGTTGTTGTTATTATTATTATTATTATTATTATTCAGGTATGAAATTATTTATGTTGTTATTGATACATAAACAGATCTGAGTGTTCTAAAATTAGCAAGTATTTTAAAATTCTACTGTGTTCTACTGTGACTTCTAAAATTCTGAGGCAGGCACATACAACTTTTCCTTGTAGACAAATCAATCAACAAAGCTTTACTACATGTAAATTCTATTTATTTCAATGGAACAGATTGTACCATATTATCAGTGGTATTTAAAAACCTGGGTGGGCAGCATATAAAATCTCTATGTGCAGAGGAACACATGAAACTTAAATAGTACTGTGAAAAACATATCAAAAATTTCAGATAGGATTGTTTACAATACCACTTCTGCAGTCATCATATACTACTACTAGTTTGCAAGCCTTAATTTTTTAAAAAACCCTATTTCCACCTCTTAATTTTGTACCAGATATATGAGCATGCAATATTCAACATACTGTAGTCCACCTATAGGAAGAAAATACTAAAGTATTGGTCATAGATAAAAATCCCATGGCTTCATCCATAGGGATAATAGATGACCCAATATCAACAAAGCATGCAATTTGCTATACAGAAATAAATCATAACTGGGATAAAAGATCACTTATACATAGTGGCTTTTTCCTCTGACATTTTGTTTTATTGCAGTTACATTTTAAACTGAAAGCTGGAGGAAACAATGCAAGTAACTAGAAGGAAATGTCAATGAAAGGACATTTCTGGGTAGGAGTAGGAACGATAGGGCTTCAAAAACCTGTTGGAGTGTTTTCATTGTTGTACTAACCTTTTATTTGAAAAACAACAACAGCAAAAACATGGCCATTCAAAAAAAAATTCTCTAGAGAAGTTGTTACATGAAAGTACACTTTTTAAAAAAGCTACTTGTACTGGTATTTCAGAAATGTCCAGTTAATTTTATCACTATCAAGGACACATTTTCATGCCTGCCTAGAGCCTTAATATCCATATAATTAGATGTGATTAGAATTCTTCTATGTTGTCTTCAAAACATAGCACTTAACTCTATATATGATATAACACAGGCAAATTACTCTGTTTGTACACAGAATTCACCAATCAGAAATAAACTAGCTGAACTATTCATTTGATGCACTGTAGCACATATGCATCCAGACATAATGACAGGTGATCTTGTATATAACATCTGATATACATCAGAGATATTAACTCAATCAATTCATGGATCAATTAATTTAAACAATTAATTCATAAATCAAATTAATTCATAGACAAATTCATGGAAGACCCCCGAAAAGAAATGGAGAGGACAGGAAAAAAAAATACCACCAAGTCAGACTTCAAAAATACTCTGTAGAAATAATACCTTGTTCACAGGCACTTTTGCACAGATAGACCCAATTGCAGAGATAAGACTCAAGCAGAATACTTTCTGGGAGTAATATCATGGTCACAGGCACTTTGCAGAAATAACCCAAGGACAAAGATAAGATCCCAGCAGGAAGGAAGATCCCAGGAGTTGTTCTTTCCATTTCAACAGCACAATGTACTAATGTACATATACATGTGTATAAATAGTTGTGGTCTTATCCTTGTTGTGTGCCTGTTATCATTTCCAGACAGCATTTTTTAAGCTTGAGTTTATTATTAAACAAGTAAATTGTCCTTTCTATGTGACTTTTGATTTTTTTCATGATTTTATTCATGCCATGTTAATTTAACATCTTTGATGTATATAGATACAACTATAGAAACAATGTGTTATATACAGGAATTATTATGTTTGGATGCATATACATTATAGTACATTAGGGGAATAGTTCATCTAGTTTATTTCTGATTGTTATATTCAGTTTATAAACAGAGTAATTCACTTGTACTGGATTGTATAGTATAGACAAGAGAAAGTCCCAAATACTCTAAATATCTTTCTTAGCAGAATTGGTTGTAATTGTGGCAGAAATATTTTTATTCCTGGCTATTACAGGTTGAGTATACTTTATCTGAAATATCTGGGACCAGAAGTGTTCCATATTCCATATTTAGGATTTTTGGGGGGTTGGAATACACACATATATAATATGTTTGCATATAAATAATGAGACATAATGAGGCTAGAGAGATACTGAAGATTTGACAAGTGGTAGGAGTAATATATCCCCACCATTTCACAGATCCTTGTCTCTCTCTCCAGCCGTGTCTCTCTCCAGCCTTAAAAATACAGTGCAGGTACATATTATGCTGGGGATGTGATGGCTCAAGTGGTTAAGATGCTGACTCTGTTGATTGCAAGACTGGCAGGTTGGCAATTCGAGGCCCAAGTACCACATGATGGGGTGAGCTCACGTCACTAGTCCCAGCTTCTGCCAACCTAGCAGTTCAAAAGCATGCAAATGCAAGTAGATAAATAGGTACCACTTTGATGGGAATGTAAACATCATTCTATGCAGTCATGCTGACCACATGACCCACAGAGTAGTCTTTGACAATACTGACTCTTTATATTATTATTATTATTATTATTATAGTTTATTTCTAAAGCACTGTCAATATACACAGTGCTGTACAAAAAGAAAATCGAGTATAAAATAGAATAAAAACCTGCTAAAGGCGTACAATCTAAAATACACACAATAATAAAATAATAAAAGTCAATTAAAACAAAAAAATAATAATACAACAATTAGCTAACAATACCCACTGTCTACCCAAATGACAGAAAAGTAAATGTAGATCAGACAGTGCCTGGGAATGCCTTCCTGAACAAGGTGGTCTTTAACTCAGATTTAAAAGTAGACAAAGAAGTAATGACCCGTGTTTGAGGGGGAAGAAGGTTCCAGGAGTGAGGGGCAGCAAGCGAGAAGGGGCGAATCCGGGATGGAGCAGTGGAGATCCTAGGTTGGGAGAGCAGGCCTTGAGAACTAGAACGGACGGTACGGATGGGAATGTAAGGAGAAAGAAGTTCAGATATGTAAAGGGGGGGACTAGCCCATGCAGGGCTTTGAAAGTTAACAAACGAAGCTTATATTGAATACGAAAGGGAAAGGGGAGCCAGTGAAGAGAAGATAACAAGGGAGAAACATGGTCAAAGCGGCAAGCGGAAGTAATGATGCGAGTGGCTGAATGTTGGACAGAAATTAAAGGGCAAAGATGAGAAAGGGGGAGCCCAGCTAGAAGGAGATTACAATAGTCTAATCGGGAGACCACCAAAGCATGGACCAGAGTCTTGGCAGTGGAGGCCGAAAGAAAAGGACGGATTTTGGCAATGTTATAAAGGAAAAATCTGCAGGCTTTGGCTGTGGCCTGGATATGGGGAATAAAAGACAGAGAGGAGTCGAAAATGAAACCGAGGCTGCAGGCTTCCTGGACCGGTAGAATAGAAGTGTTGTCAACAAAAACAGAGAAAGAAGGTTGAAGGGAGGACTTAGGTAGAAAGACAAGAAGCTCCGTCTTGGACATGTTGAGCTTCAAACACCCATGATGCATCCAGAGAGATACAACTGAGAGACATGATGAAACTTGCTGTTCAAGCCCTTGAGAAAGATTGGGGTGGAAAGATACAGTTGGGTGCCATCGGCGTACAGATGATAGGAAAAACCAAAAGAACTAATAACTTTTCCTAAAGACAAGGTGTAAAGAGAGAACAATAGGGGACCCAAAACAGAGCCCTGGGGAACTCCAACAGATAAGGGAATGGGGGACGAAGTCTGACCACCCGTGACCACTGCAAAAGATCTATCTGACAGATAAGATTTAAACTAGTCAAGAACTGAGTTCAAGAACCCAATGTCAGAAAATATATCAACTAGAAGACAGTGATCCACGGTGTTAAATGCCGCAGATAAATCAAGGAGGATGAGCACAGAATAGAGACCATTTGCCTTGGCCAGTAAAAGATCATTAGAGATCTTTGTAAGAGCCGTCTCAGTGGAGTGCCATGGGCGGAAACCGGACTGAAAGGGATCGAGGATGGAGTTGGCTTCGAGAAACTCAAAGCAGCGAGAGTAAACAACCCATTCCAAAACCTTAGAAAGAAAGGGGAGAAGAGAGATTGGGCAATAGCTGGACAAAGAAGAGGGGTCAAGAGAAGATTTTTTTCAAGTTAGGGGAAACAAGATCATGTTTAAAGTCATAGAGAAAAGAGCCTGTAGAAAGAGAGAGGCTAAAGATAGAAAGAAGCGAAGGAAGGAAGGAGGGGGCTATAGTGATTAGAAGACAAGGGGGAATTGGATCAAGAGAACAAGTTGTAGGTTTGGAAGAGTGCAGCAGGGTAGAGAGTTCATCCAGAGAAACAGGAGGAAACACAGAGAATGTATTAGTTGAAGGTTCCAGGAGATTAATGGGGGAAGACAAGTTAGAAGGAACTATTTCAGATCTGATAGTAGTACTCTTAGTGATAAAGTAATTAGCAAAGTTGGTAGGGGAAAATAATGAAGAAACAGGGGGAGAGGTTTTTTTTTTAGAAAGGTGTTGAATCAGGAAAACAAGCGCTGTGGGTGCCTCTCATTGGCGTAGATCAATGATTTAAAGTAGTTCTGTTTTGCCATGGACAAGGCACGTGTGAAGAACAAACTTATAAGGAATAAAGTCGGCCCACTCCCTGGACTTTTTTCAAAGACATTCAGCCACTCGAGAGCACGACCGGAGGAACCTAACTATGGGAATAAGCCAGGGCTGAGGCCTGTTCGTAGAGGATGACACGCGAACAGATACAGGGGCAAAGCTGTCGAGAGTTGAAGAAAGAGTGGAGTTGAATAAAAATATCACTGAGTCAGCAGAGTCCCCAAAAGATAAATAGGAGAGGGAAGAATCCAAAGACTGACTGAGAAGGTCATAGTTAATAGACTGGAACTCACAAAAATAGCGTTGAGCAGTATGACAAGGAGGTGGGACATAAGTAAGAGTAAAAGAAATTAAATGATGATCAGATAATGGAAAATCAGATGCCAAGTAGTAAGAAATGACACACTTGGCAGCAAGAACTAAATCTAGGCAGTGACCAAAAGAATGGGTTGAAGAATTAGAATGAGGTTGAAGGCCAAAAGAAGCTAGAAGAGAGCTAAAGCGAGATATTGGAGGATTATTGGGGTCATCCAGGTGGATATTAAAGTCGCCTAAAATCAATGTGGGTACTGCCTCCTATACAAAAACTGTCAGCCAAGACTCAAAGTCTGACAGGAATTGGGTAGCAGAACCAGGAGGGCGGTAGATGACTGCAACCTGAAGTTGTAAAGGAAAAAAAGAGTCTGATGGAATGAAATTAAAATGAAGAGAAACAATAGCTGGGAGGAAAAGAAAGAACTTGAAACTGGCAAGATTTGGACAGTAAGATACCAACCTCAGCTCCTCAACCCTCAGGGTGGCTAGTATGGGTAAAAGAAAGACCACCCAAAAGAAAGGGCAGCAGAGGTAGCATTGTCATGAGCCAGGAGCCAGGTTTCAGTAAGAGCAAGGAGGTGAAATGAACTGGAAAGAAAAAGATCATGAATTGCAGTTGCTTTTGAGACAGCAGAACAACAGTTCCAGAATGAATAGAAAAATGGGAGCTGAGAAATGGGAAGGGGTTGAATAGGAATTAGGTTGGGAGAAATATGTGGAGCCATGGAAAAATAAGGATTCAGTGCCCAATAATCAACAGACGAAAAGGTGACAATAAGGAAAATAGAAAAATAACAACAGATAGTACTCAATGACATTGCCTAAACACCACTGATGCTGGATCCACAAGTACCCCAGCTGGCTAGCCCACAGCTAGTTCACCTCCTGGTCTTCCAAATGAGAGGAAGGGGTGAGGAAGAGCCCTCTTGAAGCCAGAGGCTCCATGCCACACCCCTCTGGCTGTCGGTCAGCTGCTAGTCCTTTAGCTCCAGGTGTTAGGGGAAAGGGAGGGAAGTAGAGCGTCCAGGCAGGATGACACACAGCTAGCTCGCCTCCTGGTCTTCCAAGTGAGAGGGAGGGGTGAGGAAGAGCCCTCTTGAAGCCTGAGGCTCCAAGCCACACCCCTCTGGCTGCCGGTCAGCTGCTACTCTGTTCATCTTAGTAATGGAGATGAGCACCACCCACTACAGTTGGATAGGACTTGAAAGCCTTATCAAAGGGGAATACCTTTACCTACCTTTACATATTATGCTACTTGTGTTGTAACTCAAAAAGTATCAGATTTCAGAATTTCAGATAAGAGATACTCAACCTGTATCAGAAATTTTGTTTCAAACTGATGCATTGTACTCATAAAGAAGGCTTATCAGGTTCAGACCATTCACACCTTATTGAACTTAAGATCATTTGTACAGTCAACATAGAATTGGCTTTTTCACAGCAGTCATACACTGCGTCACCATTTTCACCAAGCTTTCTTTTAATTTCCTGGAACCCATTCCAAAAATGTCATCACACTGCTCACTCTACAATCATATTTAATGTGTGCTACATGCTTTGGTTAAAAGACTAAGAATTGCACCTCTGAATTCTCTGAGAACACTCGGATGGACACAAGGGTATCACTAGGGGGTGTGGGGGGTGTGGACAAAACCAGGTGACACCCCAAGTGGGGATGACACCACTGCTCCCAAAACATCTGTCTTTTGGTAGAAATTAGCTGTGGTATTCATTTGCATGCCTTTAAAACACTGAAGAGATGGTGTGAGTGGGGCAAGGCACCTTGGGAACAGAAAGGAGAGGTCCCAGGTTGTTTTTAAAAATATTCTTTTAACTTTTTAAAAAAAAATTAAAATCCTTTAAAATGTTTTGGAAAGATCACATCTTACCAAATATTCACTTTAACCACATGAAAAATGTACATGTAAATACATTTATGCTGTGCATAATATATTGTAATTTAAAGGTGTAATTTTAATTTTGTAAGTTGTTTATGTCACAATTACTGCCATTATATATAGGAATAATGATTTATGGGTAACAGTACAAAAAACATTACTAAGGATTCTGTATGGTGTGGCATGGGAACAGGTCAATGGGGTGACAGCATGCGCTACCACACTAGGTGATGCTACTCCTAGTTACACTATTGGGTGGATATCATTTTGGATCAGTGATTTTTTTTAAAAAAAGATCTATCAATGAGGTCCAAATTTTGTTTCTTGTTAGCAATATTTATCTCAATTCCTCAGGTTTCCTTCTTGAAAGTAATAGTAGGCAGAGGCACCTTCTCTATGTCTTCTGAAAAAAAGAAAGATGAATATTTTTCCAACTTCTCTGAAATCTCTAAAGGTAAAAGTAAAGGTAATGTAGTCCTTTGACATGAATATCTAGTTGTAACTGACTGTAGGGGTGGTGCTTATCTCTGTTAGTATGCTGAACAGCCAGCATTGGCTGAAGACTAATCCAGTGGTAATGTGGCCAGCATGACTGCATTGAACACTGTTATCTTCCCACCAAAATGGTACCTATCTATCTACTTGCATTTGCATGCTTTTCAATTGCTAGGTTGGCAGAAGCTGCAACTAGTGATAAGAGCTCACCCCATCATGCAGCACTTAGGCCTCAAACTGCCAAATTTCTGATCTTCCAATTGTCAGAATTAGCATCTTAACCACTAAGCCACCACATATGCTCCTTTAAATTCATTGTCACCCAATGATGTGGATGCCTCCCTACCCAGTTTATTGAATTTGAAATGAGCATCAGTTATTATGGTTTTAGTAATGCCAAAGTACTTCTGAGAGTTTCGATCCTCTTGGTCTTCCCTTTTTTTTTAAATTTTATTTTTTTTTATTGAAAAATTTTATTATTAAAAAAAATCGTTATTCAACAAATTACCATAAGTATACATGCAATACAATACAATACATACATACATAACTACATACATACATAAATAAAACAAAAATAACAAACAGACTTAACCAACAACAAAAATCCACTAACATACAATACTACATAAACTAAAACACTTCCAAAGCTAGACTTTCCTTGTGCTTAGCCCTTTTTTTTAACTTCTATTTACCATGTATTCTTTCATTCGACACCATACATGATAAACAAACAAATCAATACGCATAACCCATTGCTTTCTATTATACAAAATTGATTAAAGTACTTATACTAATTCTTTAACAACCTTTCAATTTATACTGACTATACACTTCTTATATCTTTATATCTATACACACTATACATATTTTTCTATAACAGACCTATTGTCGTAACTAACTCCCTATTTTTTTCCCAATAATCCACCACCGGTTTCCAGGTCTTCTTAAAATTTTTTTCACTTTCTCCTCTTATTAAATTTGTCAATTTATCCATTTCAATTATGTCCATAACTTTCAACATCCATTTCTGAACAGACGGAGTATCCCTTTGTTTCCACTCGGAGGCATACGTTATTCTTGCTGCGATAATAAGATTAAAAAGTAATTTACCATACCTTTTTTCCAAATCATAATCTTCTATAATATTTAATAATAACATCTGTGGGTTTTTTTCCAAGGTGGTACCTACAATTTCAGACACTATTTTTATTATTTTTTCCCAATATTCCTTAGCTCTTGGACATTTCCACCACATATGGTAAAAGGACCCCTCACTTTTCCCACATTTCCAACATCTAATTTCTGAGGAATTTTTCATCCTTGCAAGCTTAAGCGGGGTCAGATACCACCGGTATTGTAATTTATAAAAGTTTTCTTTGATCGTACTGCTTAATGTGTATTTAAGTCTCTTTCGCCAAGTCCTTTCCCATTGTGCTAATTCTATATTAGATCCGAAATTCTGGGCCCACTTAACCAATTGGGGTTTGATCACCTCACTCTCCATTTCAAGTGTTAACAAAAGTTTATACAATTTTGATATCTTCTTATTACTCTCCTCAAAAATAATATCCTCAAATTGTTTATCCATAACTCCTATCGTTTTGGTTTTTGAATCAATTATATATCTTTCTCTTATTTGTCTGTATGTAAACCAACTATATGAAAATCCCTCCTTATTTAATTCTTCTTGAGATTTTATCTCCTTTCCCTGTTCCTTTTTAAATAAATCTCTGTACGTTAACCAATATTCATTATTAAATTTATTCTCCTTGTTCACCATTTCACCCACCGCTGTCCATAATGGTACTTTATCTGGCCAATTTTTTTTTACTCTCATCCAAATCCTTAAAAGGGCTCGTCTCAAATAGTGATCGTTGAAATTTTGATGGACCTTTAGTTTATCGTAAATTAAGTACCCATGCCAAGCATAAACGTTATCAAATCCCTCTAGTTTCAAGTTCCTCTCATTTTTTAGACATATCCAATCTACTAACCAAAATAATACACATGCGTAATAATATAGTTTAAAATTAGGTAAACCTAGTCCACCACATTCCACCACATCCTGTAAATATTTCATTTTCACTCTGGGTTTTTTACCCTCCCAAATAAATTTGGAAATATCTTTTTCCCATTTTATAAAAGGTGCATCATTTATCAATATTGGGATGTTTTGAAAGAGGAACATCATTTTAGGTAAAATATTCATCTTGACCGCTGCTATTTTACCAGTCCAAGATAACTTCAAATTTTTCCATCTACTCATTTCTTGTTTAATTTCCGACCACATCTTCTCATAATTGTTTTTAAATAGTTCTGAATTTTTTGTAGTAAAATTTATACCTAAGTATTTAATTGTTTTCGCTTCCAAATATTGAGTTTTATCTTTCAACCATTGCTTTTCTTTTTCTGGGATATTCAAAAACATCATCATAGATTTTTCCCTATTAATTCTGAGTCCTGACACTAAACTAAATCTTTCCATCGTTTGCAACAATTTAAGTATACTTTCCTGTGGGTCTGTTATTGACACCATCCGCAAAAGCCTTCGTTTTAAATTCCACACCTTTTATGGTCTTCCCTTTTAAACATCATTTTCATTAGTTATTTATTAGACAAATCCTTCAAGTAAATATGACTGTAAAGGATTTTTTTTAATCAATGTTCATTCTCCACACAATGTCAAGTTGATAATTCTGTGATCACTGTTTCAGTAAGAGGAAAATCTCACAGAAGAACCTAAGGAGAACCCTTCAGTACGTATTAAGTTCAGAGTTGCCTGGGTTTTTTTTACTACAAATCATGCAAATATTAAAACTGATCAGAAAAAAAACACACACCACAGGCTGTATGTGCTGACCAACTTTAATGCACATGCAGGGGTCTTAAATCAATCATAACACAATTGTAAATCAACCATAATAAAATTGTCCATCAATCATAACATGGTCATAAATCATTCACAATGGTTATAGTGATCAGTCATATTGCTGTAATAAATCAATCATAATGTGGTCATAAATAAATCAAGTTGTCATCATAAACCAATCACTGTCAAGATAATGTGCTCCCCTATGAAGACTGAATTCGGGTGGAGGATGAGAATGGCTGGCCTTCATGTGCTTAAGTCTTTCTTGGCCCTGGTGCATCTCGCTCCAGATCTCATGAGACTTCTAGACTTGCAAGACTTGGATGAAATCTGGAATGACATCTTACCATATCTTGCAAGAACCATCACAAGACTTCCCAGTAGCTCATTCTGAGCAGCCACTTTGAGTGAGATGAGAATCCCAGCACTGGCCATTATGTAGGCCTGGTGCAACTGGGACCCTTCCAGGAGGTGTCAGACATAGTTTCTTCCCAATAGTGGTTCATTTCAATTAGTGAGTCTTAATATGTCATAGTCTTTCCCATTTTTATAGGTCTGCTGGCACATTTTTATTCCTAAATGTCTTTTTCTCAACCACAATTATATCTGAAATATCATGCTTCAATTGTTTATCAGTATTAATGATAATTTTCCATAAAATTGGGATTGGGAAACCATTGGGCGGTATACAAATAAATTTTATTATTATTATTATTATTATTATTATTATTATTATTATAAGATGTTTTCTTCACCCTTTCAACCACTTGTCAGGCATATGGTCCTACCAGTTCTTTGGTAAACCACTCTTATAATGGGACTTCTTATAATCCGTCTGTGAATCAGTCACTGATTTAAGGTGAGTAACAGTTTCATCCTTTTTACACAAATAACATTTACTGTCTTCATGTGTTTTTTTACCATTTGCCTTGATGTTATTTGCTTGAAGAACCTGTTACTGAATGACAAATAGTAGTTCTTCTGTTTCTTTCTCTGATGTTGTAACAATTTCCAGAGGATCACCTTTTGCACCGGCACAAAAGGACACCGTATGCCTCTATATGGGTGATAAATTGGCCACAACTTTATTTATCTGTACAGGGTCATAAACAAGTTTGCTAACAATTCAGAATTAACCATAATGTAAACTGTTCTTGACACATGTGTCCATGTACATAAGAAATTCACTGACATGGTAAACCAAGCCCTTTGCAACACGTGTCAATAACAGCAAGTTCCAATTAAATGCACAGCCAAATAAATCATCTCCCCCCGAACCGGAAATGACATCATAGTCTATCCCATGACGTAACCTAGCTATTACATCCTCAACTTAGTTGGTGATGTCATAGGAAAATTTTGTTAACCCAAATAATGCATACTCTTTGTACTGATTAAATTGTTCCAAATTTAGTAATTTCGATTAACTGAATTATCCCCGGGGGGGGGGGGGGTGTCCCTGCCCACCAAAGGTTATACATCCCTTGCTTGAAAATATCCATACCAAGACCCTGACCCCCAGTTGTGACAAATAAGCCTAAACTTGAACTTCAATGTAAATGATCATAAACAAATAACAACTGATCATAACTATAAATACAAGCAGACCCTGTATTATTCTCAGGGAGGGCGAAAAACCCAGGTCACAATAATACTGGGAAATAATTCCCTCCTGGCCCCCGAAGGCGACCAGCCACAGTCTGAGAATAAGATTTACTGAGAATTACTCAAGCAGCTATTAATAAAGGCCGGGTGGGTTGGGTCACTTGCCTGCTGTTCAAAAATGGCTGCCGCCTTGTGGCAGCCAGGAGGCTTTATAGCCCCCAAATCTCGCTGGTAATCTCACGAGATGCAAGATCACCAGCGAGTGGGGATCCTAGAAGATCCCATCCCCGATTGGCTGGACGGTGGAGGAAGGGACGGGTCTTTCTCCCGCCCAGTCAATCAGGCGTCCGTCGTCATTTGCAATGGCCGGTGCATTTCCTTTTATAGTCATAATAGTACATCCATGTAATAGTTTACTTTGCCAGGTTTTTAGGTGACTTCTCATATCTCTTTTAGATGTATTTTTGTTTTGTTTTTTCAGTGTTTAATACATTCCCCCCTATTTTTCTATTTTCTTTGCTTTCTTTTATAGAATCACTCAAAGTTCTTCAACATAGTATTCACTTTTAATAATCCCTGTCTGTTGTTACAATAATTGTTTTATTATAAAAACCCCTTTGTGGGTCTCCTGTCATGGTCCTAAAATGGAAAAGCCCAACCGCCATGGATCCAAGGCGAGGACCTCACATAGGCACCTGAAAGGATATGTCTGCATCTACAACAATTCACAGATCAAAAGGCTAGGCTGGGGAGCTGTAAAGCAGGAGATGTGCACCTATGAGATTAATGAATACGGATGTGTCAGGCTGAAGATGAGATAACATTAATATCCCATCTCCTCTCCTTGGAAATGTCTACTAAGAGTAGTGATCCAGAATCCTTTGATATACAGTAGCAACTCTTCACCTAGGCTAGGTTTAAGGGTATAAAAGATCTCCCAAATCCCAAGAGCATCGGGTTTAGTTAGATTTCATGGTGACACTTAGCCACTGTGAACTCTGACTTGGGTCCCGATTCTTCCCATTGTTCTTCCCTTTTCTAATGGTTGAGTCTATCCATCTTCATCATTGGAGCAGCCTCAATCAAGTAATTATCACCATTAGAAAGCCTTCTGTTCCCTATCCAAGAGAATTACTTTAATCCTGAATTCTCATGTGACTGAGTGAATGTTAGTGTGTCTTTGCATGTTTGAATCCCCCAATAAATCACAGACTTATTGAAAAGCTTTGTCTTTATCAGTCTATTCCCTAGCCACCTCTGTAAACATAGGATAAAAGATCCCATTGGAGACTTGAACTTTCATAATTCCCTAAGTTCATGTTCTTCTTACACTGTCAAGAGCCAATTAACCTATCTGATACTTCATGTCTCCAAAATAAGAACAAGACTATGGGCACGTTTTTCACTGAGGTTTTTGCAATTTAAGTAAAATGCTTCAACTGATTTATTTATTTTCCCTATGTTAACTGTGTGCACATGTGTGTGTATTCACACAGAGCAAGCACAGAATGATGCTTCAAAATGTCAAAATGACTGAAACAATTCATCTGTTCCTTCTGCTTCTTAAAAGTCAAGACAAGGCAGCAGCACTTGCAATGTAGGTACAATTTGCACAATTCACACATAAATTATGTAAATTGCATATACACAAAATGTCTGGCTTTTTGTTTTCACATTCCAGAATGAGAAAACTGTGGATTTACATTCTTAGATTTGATTTTTTTTAAAAAAAAAATAAGCTGAAAACTCCCTCACAAAATTTGTACAAAAGGCAAAGGATAACTGTATTCTGATTTACATATTTATTCCAAAGGTTCAGATCAGGTCAGTTCACAATGGAATCCCTAAAGACTGAATTATTCAGGATTCTTACTAGACACCATGAGAAATATGTCAGCTTTATTACATATGCAGTTTCCAAGCCAAAAATGCATTGTAAATGGATGAAACATCCCAGTTGACCTGCCACATTTCATGGCATTGTGGTCAATTAGTTATTTCTGATTTAATTCATTTCAGGCTACAGCATTGAGTTAAAACTGAATCTTCATTTCACAGCTCTAGAAATCTATTATATTGCAGTAAGAAGGTCCTGGAGGCCTGCTGCATGCAGCAATGGCAAGGAGGGGCCCATATTTGATGAGCCCCAATGGGATGAGGCCAGGGGTATCAGCAGGCAGTGCCTGGCACCGTGATGCCACAAGGGAGGTAGGGCCAGTGGCTACTTATAGTTGGCCTGAACCCCCCATTTGTCCTCTCGCATCAGCAGAAGCATGCAGGACAGGAGCAGAGAACACCCAGGGTTTTCTCCTTACTTCTTCACCTCTACCTTTATTCTCCTTTTTTCCAGCCTTCAGCCAACCAGCTCACCTCCCCTTACACCCTCACAGATCTCACACCAGCCTTCTAGGCCTCAGCATGGGCCTCAGGACACCCAGACACCCTCCAAAACTTCCAGCACTACCACACGGACACCAGTGCCCTTACTGGCCACCATCCTTCCCAGCAGGCCCTGTGCCAACATTCTAGGTCTCAGCGGAGGCCTCCAGACAACCTCCCGAACTTCCAGCACTACCATGTGGATGACAGTGCCTTTACTAGCCACCAGCCCTCCAGGCAAGCCTTGCACCAACATTTTACATCTCGGCGGAGGTGTCAGAACAACCAGCCACCCACCTGCACCTCTGGTGGTACCATGGCTTACAGGGCTCCAGCTGGCCAGCTTGCCCTCCCTTGCTTCTTGTGTGCCAGTCTTCTAGGCCTGGCTGCAGCCTCCGGCTCACAGGATTCACCAGGAGAAGCCACATAAAAGCATAAAACCCCACAAGGGTTGCCAGGCCCTGCCCAGGCCTTACGCCAGGCCTAGGAGCCTTCCCCACCACTGGAGGCCTCTTCTAGGCTGCACGGAGGAGCACTGTGTGGGTTACTGGGCCCTGCACATGCCTCCCCAGAGTCTCCCCTCAAAAATGGCAGGTCTCACACCGGCCCTCTAGGCTGCAGCAGAGGCCTCGGGACAGGACAGCTTCCTACCACTACCCAGTAGGAATCGTGGGGCCACTAGGCCTTGGTACAGGCCTTTAGTGGGCTGAGCTGCAGGACCCTGCTTCAGCCTTGCTGGCCTCAGTCATTCTTCTATTTTGTGGGCCTTGCATCGAACGCACAATGCATAGGTGCTTAAGTGGGTGCTCAGGTCTTCTACTCCCAAGGCAGACATCAGCCTGGTGGGTCTCTAGGCCTCTTCCAGCACCTTCTGAGGGCCAGCTCTCCTTGATCACCCAGTCTGCCTGCTCAACCAGCAGTCCTCTATACTACTGGTACTGGGCCTCCTCTGCTTGTCCACAACTTGTTGCAGCTTTCCTGATTCCCTGAACTGCATTTAGCTTCCCCTTTCAAATGGCACCTAAGAATGGTGGTGGGTTAGCAAAAGGCAAAGCCCCCCTTGGTAAGCCACCAGTGAAGAGGGTTGTACTCAGAAGCTGGTTCGATCAGAGGTTCATGTGGAGCAAGATGGAGATGAAGACTTCCTGGCCAGGCTGGAACAGCTTGAATGCTTATGCACTTTTACCATCTAGGAAGCAGGACAAGTCCCTCAAAGCAACTTCAGGAAGAAGCTGCATGATAGAGAGAAGGACGATTGCAACTAACTGGTGTCAGCTCGTTTAGATGCACTGTAGAGGTATCTGCAGTCAGCACAGTCAACATCAGTGGATGAACTGGATGAGGAACTGGAAGGGCAAGATGAGGGTCCCACAGAGGCTATGCCATTGCAAGAAAGCAAAGGTTAAATTACCCCAGCATGCAGGGCCCTCAGCAGGGGGCCCCTATGGGTATGACATGGGCCTTCAGGGTTGGTCATGGGGGTTTGGGATTCACCTGGTGGTGAACAGGGGTGGGAGATAACTGGGCCAACTCTGTGGGGAGGACCTTGCCCAACCCTATGGGCTTTCCCATGGCCCTGCCAGGCATGCCACTGCCAACACGCTTGGGTATTTCCTTGGCCCTGGCAAGCACACTCTGGTCACACACACAGTCGCCCTTCTATGGGGGCACAGTACTACCCAGCAACAGGCCAGCAATGTGTATGGGGCAACCCTCTATGGGGCCATTCCTTTTGGAGATCATCTGTCCCCCGCCACATTGGAGAAAATCTTAAAAGGAGATTTTGTAGATGTCTTCTCCTTGTTATATCAGGAGGTGGAAAAGAAGGACTGGGAGAAGCTAGATGATAAGGAAAAGGAAGCTGTTAGCACAAGGTAGAGAGAACTTGGAGAAATTGGCTTCAGGGTTTCTTCATTTATGCAGAGGTTATAGCTTAGGTCCAGCCATGGAGAGCATTTGTGCTCATCTAATACATGAACCTTATTCATAAAGCATATGTTGATTATGCAGGGCCAGCATGGCTTCATTATGATAAGGCCTTTAGGATGAGGGTGGCCTTGAATCTGACATTAAGGTGGGACCAAGCACACCCCCAGCTTTGGATGCAAATTTTGACGTATGCACGCCCAATTCAAGGGGAGTGCTCACATAGTGGGCATATAGTCCGAAAGGGTCAGTTAGCCTCATAGTAAATCTGCAGATTGGGTAATGCAAGACCACCTCTTTCCCTTGTATCTTTCATTAGCTTAAACCTAACCCTCGGCCTTCTCCCACTCCAAATGGATTTAGAGATCTCTGCATTCCATAGCTTAAATGGTTTATTATTGGTAATAATGGGGATATTCTGGAATAAAAACATGAATTCAGTAAAGATCAAAGGGAATACCTAAATAAGAGAATTACAATACAAGAAATAACAGATGCGATAAAGAAAATTAAAAAAGGTAAAATGCCAGGACCAGATGGGTTCCCTGCGGAGTTCTATAATAATGCTGTTTTAAAATAGTAAAATAATTTAAAAGCTAAAGGCATAATAAGCCATTTAACATGTAAACCATGACAGTTTAAAAGCAGTTAACCTTTGTAAAATAGACACACATGCAACTTTGGATAATTTTAAGCTTTAGCAAACATGAAGAAGAAGAAGAAGAAGAAGAAGAAGAAGAAGAAGAAGAAGAATGACATTTTAAAACTACAACACTTGATCTTGATGGGATCTTTTATTGTTGCATTTTTTTGTTAAACCTCCTCTTTTCACACACTACTTCATAACTGGATTGGAAGTGCCCAATCTTAGGAGCTTATCACATTACCTTTTACTTTGAATTTAGCCTCCCGGGATGCAGTCAGGATGAAGCATGGAGGCAGAAATTATTGCATTGAACTTGCCACGGAATCACTGGGTTACTGCAGCCCAGGTCCCAGCTGCCCTTAGCCAGCCCCTCTTCAAAATTGGTAAGCTCCAGAGTTTTAATGGCAGCCAGTTGAGCATGGCTGTGACCCAAGCTGCAGTCATCCAGTGATTTGGCAGCGAATTACAATGCAATAATTCTTGCCTCCATGCCGCATCCTAGCTGCATCCCAGGAGGCTAAATTTGAAGTAAAAGGTAATGTGATAAGCTCCTTACTAAGTACACAATAAAATCCATACAGAACAACTTGCTGTATATTTAACGCAATCCATAGTTTGACTTACTAAATCATAAACTTGCCAAATCATAGTTAGATGTTGACATTTCTAATGTCTGGAAGATGCATGACCTCCCTATTTGTTCCTATTTGGCGGGGACAATCCCAATTAATCCTTCGCTACCAGATTTTCCAGTTACTTTTAAAATGTCCCAGTTTCTTCTCCTCCCATTTCCCCCTTTATCTTCAGCTTACTTCAGTTGCTGCAAACTGAATTCAAACTATGAAAGGAATTTACATTCAGATAACTCAGCAGTGGGGAGAGGAGGAACAGAGTTTTCTCCTTCCCAGTAGGCTCAGGCAAAAATAAACTGCCACAGCCTCTCCTAACATGTGTGTTCTACCTCATTAATAACTTTTGTCATTTTGACCACACTGAGATTTGGTTGACCACACATGACTCAGTTTTATCTATGAAATATTGGAGAGTGTGGGAATGTGAGACACTATATTTAAAAAGATGATTGTTGTCCTGTTTTGTTCATATAATATTGCAAAACCAGGTGAGCATTCTATGTGCTGTTCTAAGGAAGCGAAACACACATGAAACCTTTCATAGTTCCTGTGAAGCAAAGTACTCTGTGTGTGTCTCTGTGCATGTGTGTGCATACACACACACAGAGAGAGAACAAGATAACCTTCACACCAAAGACTAAGGGTCGATGCAGACGGGCACTATAGGCCAGCCTGAGGGTGGAGTGGGGGTGGGGCAACCACACGCTGGCTGCCCCGACTTTGCCCTCACATCACACACCCATCTGCACAGTGCATGGTGTCAGGACGTCCTCCTGGCACAACATGCATGCACACTGCTTCAAAAGGGTGCAAAAGAGCTGCCGTGGTGGCTCAAAGGGTGGCCTTTTGCCACCCCCAAAAGGAGCAGCATTTTGCCACTCTTTTCGGGGTTGCAAAAAGGAGGATCAGGGCCACAATGTGTGGTTGCTGTGGACCCAATCTGTCACTCCCAAGGTTGTCCCAGAGCCACCCTAAACAGGCTGTCTGCATCAGCCCTAAGACAAGTACAGTACAGGAGATGGAATAACCGCTAGATGCTTTAATCTTATCAAAGCAATTTCTATAGTTGTCATTTTATGTGGTATTAAACTGAACAATGCTGTTCTCCAATAAAACCATTTGAAATAACAGCTCATTAAAACTGTTCCTCTAATATATAGCTTTCTAATTAATGTCAATGGGTTACAGAGCTTGGGAAGCAGAACTGACTATAATGTCTGGGAAGTAGGTAAAGTTTTTAAAAAAGATATTTTATCACTAATGACCTTTTAGTAAACCTAATGAAATTCTTAATGGTCTGTATGCATCACTGAAGAGCTCACAGTGTCTTTGTAAGCCACTTTATTTTTCCACTTTTACATTTACATGTTGCTCCATTTAGTTTTATTTATACCCAGTAAAAATAATACAGTTTCTAGGAAATATGCAGAAGATGCTAATAGCAGGATCCTACAAAATACATTGGATTGTGGATAATAATACTCTTTAGTTCCAGCCATCAGCAAAAGGAAATGTTAGCTGTGTCTGAGGAGCATGCATCACCTGCAGTTTTCATTAGCATTTTGTGAGTGACAGTTAATCTATTTTACTTTCTCTAGCCACTGAATACAACCTGCTTGTATACATTTGTTTGCCTGTGTATCTAATATTGCAAAGTGATTTCAAATTTTGGCCTATATTTGCAGGGTTCAGTTTCAAGTGCTGAGATGTCTGATAAAAGATCCCCTGCCCTACTCATCACTTCTCATTTGGAAATACATTACAAAACAATTGGCTCACCAAAGTCGTAACGAAGTAGCATCACATACAGCAATTTGGTGAAATAGCTGTCTGTATTCACACTTGTGACTGTTAGTTCTTACATTAAGTGCTGGAAGAAGCATCATTAAATTATCATGGTGTACAGCATATACAAGGAGATAACATTCTAATGTACTCTTGTGTAACACTAGGAAAAATTAACTTGAGTTGCATAATACCACACCTGATCATATAAATAATGTCATCATTCTGAACTCTAAAAATGCAGTGTGGTAAACATAAAAACGTTGGATTGCTGAGCAGTCAATAAGTGTCACAAGTCTTGTTGAAGTTTTCTTTCCTGTTCTAAGTTATCTGTCATCACCTCTGTTAAATCAGGCTTCAAAAGGTGGTATTCTGAAATTAGATATGTCTGGATAATATTATTTGGTGACAACTGCTATACTCTTAGGTTGCAAATGAAATAAGGTTAATACTCAAATCATGGTAGATAACTAGCTCTCTTATCCCATCTGCTAATTTAGGGTGGGGTGGGGTGTGGGGTAAAATATTTAAAAATGAAGGTGACATGGACTGTGGAATCCTATACAGAATACAGTAGGAATTTGATCCTCAAAAAAATTACCAAAAATATTTCTTGTTTTGCCTGTTTCAAGCAAGTTTTCTTTTAGATTATCCTATGAATTTATCCAGACTCTTTCTGTATTATAAAATCAGACCACCAGTCTGACTTGTTTTCCATTTTTGAAAGAGATAGAAGCAGATAATGTCCTGTAGAGCATTGCCCCCCCCCCCCCCCCCAGGTTGTGGTTCATTTTGTGCCTGGCCTGATGAAGGAACACTGTGGCTTGGATTACACAGTTAAAAACTTTTAGAAAGATAGTGATGTGGTGTAATCTGATTTAGAGTAGGATTAGGATGTGTTGACTTCCATATGCTTGTGTAATGCTGTCAATTCTCCACAGCTGTTTTTAATGGAAACATTATGAGGTATCTTTGAACATGTTGTTCAAACAAAATATGTGGATAGCACAATTATCACAACCGCTGCTTAGATAGGAGACACAGCTTATTTATTTATACATCACAACATTTTCAAGCTTTCTTTCAATCTTGCTGTTCAAAACATCAGTATCAGCCATGTGGACTTTTAATTTGGCCAAATAGAACAATACCAATACTATCCCTTTTGCTTAATATTAAAAAAAAATCACTAACTGCATGCTTACTGTGAGCAAATATAGTCACCAAGAAACTCTAGTCCACTTGTTTCCCTTCATGATAAGACTCCTTGGATACTGCACTACAGCAGTGTTGGCAAGGGAATTAGCAAGACCATTGCACCCCTAATACATGACCTTGGCTCAGCAAAAATAATGAGGCATAGCCTTGGGCTATAAATCACGCTGATTTGGGAACTGTAGGAACTCATTCTGTTTTGCCTGAGGCAAAGGTCTGCTGTGCTGTCAGCAGAGTTTCTTAGATTCCCAGCTTCCTCTGTCATGGTAATCAAATGCCAAGAAGGCTGCCTATGAAAGATTATTTAGAATGTCCCAGGTTATTTACTACTAGTCTAACATGTAATCCCAGCCTCAACATGGTAGTAGCAGCAAGGGTGGAGCTGTTCCTAGCTGTTGATATATAGAAATGTAAGGAAAGGAAAGGAAACATTATAGACTCTTACAAAATTGTGGCTTTACTAAGGAATTCACAAGATCACATGCTGGTTATTAAATGAAGAAGTTTCACCATTGATCTGTATATTTCATTGTAAGTAGAAAGCTTGAAGTTTGTTTGTTTGCTGTATTTTTTTTCTTTAAAACATAGCTTATAATTTCTTCTGGGAACAATAAAGATAATAGGATAATGATAACAATTTGAATTTTATTATAAGAAGTGAGTGCAATTTACAGTACTTTAAATCTATAAAACTATGGATGGAAAACAGCATATTTAGAGACTTGGGATGCATTAGAATAGATGTGTAAGTATTGCAAGTGTTTCTTGCTTGCAGGTGAAACCAGGAGTAGTAAGGAGATCCAGAAGACTGCAATTTTATTATGTATCAGTTTCCATGTGTTTTAGTCAGGGCCCCAGGAGTGTTTGCCTCAGCAACCCTTAGCTTGAATTACAGGAGTGTAAAATGGAAGGTGAATAGCTTCAGGCAGGAGGAGACATAGGTCTATGTCATGTGCTATTATCAGCCCCCTGGACATGTGGCTCCTAGCATTTGAGGGCATAAGACTGTTTTGCAGAAAACAAGATATCCGAGAATATTAAGAAAATGTCTCCAATAAAATAATCCAAAAGCCAAGGCAACTAGATATTATACAACAGTACATTTTAAAAAAATGAAAAGTAGAGATGGAAAGATATGATCAAGTATAAAGAAATGATAATAGCAAGGTCTACACTGAAATGAATTTTCAATTCATGGGGGCAGTCTCTACATGTTCCCCTAGTGGAAAATGGTCTCCCTCCCATCCACCACCACTCCACTTTAAACCAGTGTTTTGTCACTTTTGCAAGTTAGTGCCATGTAGGTTGGACCTTTTTTGATGTGTTTGTATTCCCCTTCCCCGGAACTGTAAATGTAATTATTTTTTTTAAAAAAAATCCATGTAAAAACTCATAAAAAGATAACATACTAACATAAATGCTTGAAATTCACAATGGCCTAGAGTTACACATTCATAACTGATTTTTATTCAAAATGCCTACATATTTAATAGTGTAGGGATTATAAAGGTCTTCCATTAATGACTTACTAGGCAGCACCAGCTGTGATCAGTGGGAATCTGTGATCTCCAATGTGAGGAGGAATTGCAACAGGATCTTGCTTCTGACAGTCATACTGGAGATCACTAGTTGGATGAAGGTAGGAACATCAATCTGTTACATCCTGATCATAAAGAGAACAGATACACATTGCTCATAGCAACTGCTGTCAAGTAAAACAGGATGGGGAGGATTGGGCTTAGAGATACTACTTAGCTATGGAACTAAGGTAGTTATGGTAGTTAAATAACTAATTAAGGTAGTTACATATCTAAGTAGTTGATCTAGAATACCAGACAATATTCCTAATTATTTTTATTATAAGAAAATGATGTGCCAGATTGTAGAAACTGACAATTTTATAGCAAAAGTCTACTTAGATGGTGTTTGTTATAGTAAAAATATTTTCTACAACAGAACTGATAGCAAGATGCATTAAAACATTAAAACTCCTACTAGGAATGTAAATCCTCAACTATTTTGTCTTCACATGTGAGGGTGAATAATTAAGACAGTGTTCTCCCCACTATGGGAGAAAATCAATATTCATCTGTAGTATTCTCCTTATATTGGAATGCCCAGAAGTATTGCAGATGAATTATTCAAGGGGAGGGGGCTAGTGTGTGTGTGTCTGTCTGTGTGTAATCCCACATATTTTTCTTGTGAGAGAATATCTCCATAACACTTCAGTACATATGTACATTGTGAGAAAATTGTGCAAAATTCACACTAATATATTATTTTTTCCAGCAGGATTTTTTAAGTGTCAGAAATGTTGAAGCAAATAATCGTGAATATTCATTTTTCAATGTGGAAACAAATAATTATGACTATTCTTTCCACACTTAATTTCCACACCCTTATTAGGAGCTGTAGAAAGGAATGATAGAGTCTAATGGGGAAAAAAAATCAACCTTATCATTATCATTTACCCTCAGCTGATTTAATAATCCTGGTGGGTTTTAAGAACTGTCTATTACAGCCTGAGCAGACTGACAGGAAAAAGTGACTTGATCCTGGGTTTTCTGAAAGTGGGTAGAAACCCCACTATCTGCACCACCTACTCCCAATGCAGGCTGAACACCCAAGGGCAGTCCACATGAGACAGTGTCAAGCCATGCCACTCTGTTATTTCTTTCCAGCCTCTCCACCATGCATGTAAAACACTGCATGAACAACCACCTGTGACTACCAATTACTTACCCTCTTTCCCCCACTTCACCTGACCCCCCCCCCATTGGACTGTCTGGTTTGTGTATTTTATAATTATATCCATTGCATTATTTGCAATTTGCCATATTTTTCATACTGTCACCATCATGGGTGTGTGACAGATCGATGGTGCGGCTGGCCACATGTATGCATGTGCATTCAGACAAACACCCCATAAGGCAAGCAATGGCACATTTGGATGCATCTCACTAGTCCCAGAGAGCATGCCCCAGCTCTGCTTCCCTACATTGCCTTGCTTTCCCACATTCCCACGCTGGCACCTCATTGTTTACATGCTGGTGTGATTATGCACATTTTCTACATAAAGTTGGAATATCTGAGCTTCTTTTTGCTCTGATGTTTAGTCCCAGAGCATGGCTTCCTGTCACTCTCACTCCAGTTTTGCCTTGTACATTGTCTAAACAGCTTGGATTCAAGCCGGTTTGAAGCCACTTTATTTGACCAGTGCAGACAACCCCTCTCTCACACAAGTGCCATGAAAACACACAACTCTGGCAACAGAAAACATATCCTGCATTTGGAAACTATTCAGAAACACTAGGTTCAAAATATTGTAGCCAGGCTATCTACAGGGATCATGTGAATTCACTGCACTCCACTTTGAAACAACTTCACTAACTGCTGGTCCATTTTTGGGTGCAATTCAAAGTGTGGCTTTTGATCTTTAAAGCACCACACAACTTGTGTTTAGACTATCTGAAAGACCTTTATCTCCCTATCAAAGCCATCTTAAGCTTTAAGATCTGCAGGAGAGGGCTTTTTCTTGGTCCCATTAACTTTGCAGGCATATTTGGTGAGGACATGGTAAAGCGCCTTATCCATGGCTGCCCCTAGGCTTTGGTAGCTACTTCCATGAAAGTCTCTCTGCCTGTTCTCTTTCCTCCTGCAGGTGAAGACCTTTTTATTCAAGAAAGTTTGAGATTTAAATTATGTAACAGTCATTTGTGTGAAGTGCTGTGCTGTATTTTTAATCTTTTATAAGTAACTATGTTTAAATCTATTTTAAATGGTTTTAACCACATTTTAAAGTAATACTGTTCATTCTTTTCTTTTTTAAAAAAAACTTTTGTAAAATAAGATTTTATCTTAATCTTGTTTCATATTACTGTAAACCATCTTGGACTACATCCTGGGAGAAATGTGGGTTAAAAATTCAACATATAAATAAATAAATCCATATTTTTATTGTCTCTTATAATTATCTTCAGAAATTTTGCATTTTAGCCAATAAAAACATGTTCAGTGATGTATTTACTCACATTCCTCAGCTATTCCTTAACAATGTCTTGACAAACATTAGTTATATTCCAGAAAGTGAACATCTGATGTGACAGAGTTCTTCTCAAAGGTTGTAATGGAAGTCTACCAAGTTGCCTTGGCTCACCCCTCTAGTAAACTTCCATGCATGAAATCTTAAATAAAGGAATAATGTCTCTTGTTCAACAGCTTTTGCTCATCACATCAAGGATTCAGGAGTAAACTGTACTTTTGAACCACCATGGAATCATGAGACCAGACAAGGAAGTTGGGTTAAACAAGGGCTTACCAGATCCTAGAAGACCAAAAGGGGGAGTAACCTGATGCAGGATCAGCTGGGGCCAGGTGTCATTCCCTGACTACCTTTCCAGCCTTCCTTTGGGTGACACACCTGCCCCTGTGGGGCAGTTCATTTGACTGGACTGCCCCCCTGGTCAAACCATTGGTGGAAGGCAGACCCAGGCTCCCCCACCCAAGTGGTATAACTTTAGAAGTCGGGGCAAAAATCCAAGGTCCACCTCAAGGATTAAGTCCTCCTCCAACTCTGGCCCATGGGAACCCTAGTGAGGTGATTCCAGAGCGCTACCTACACCACAAGGGGTGTGCCATGGTGTATGCTGAAACTCTTCCTATTTATCACCACAACCTTCAGCCAATTGTCCTGATTGTCCATTTAGCTACAGTGTGGATTAAGTGAAAAACCCCTTGGGAAAGAGGGGAGAAAATTCCTACTTGACTCCGTAGCAACCAGTAATGCTAACACTGCATCGAGGATGGCACTGGTGCCACCTCCATGCAGCACCACAGTTCCAGACACCACCCACTGAAAACCCTAGCCTAATCCCTTTAGGGTTCATCAAATATGGGGTCCTCCTTGCCATTAGTGTAAGCAGCAAGCCTCCAGGACCTTCTTGATGAACCACCATGGAATAATGAGACCAGAAAAGGAAGTTGGGTTAAATAAGGGCCACTTTATTGACCTAATTAAATACATTTACCAAATCCTGGAAGAACAAAAGGGGGAGCAACCTAATGTAGAATCAGCTCTGCACCTGAAATCTATACAAAAACTGTTAGTGGTTAAGAGGCCACACATATGTCTTGTAAGCTGTGGACCTCCAGCAGCCAATTCATTGGATGGACTGTAGTGCAAGTCCCATCATAGATGCCATGGAAGTGGCCTCGATGTAAAATGAGTGTGTGCTGAAGTGGGCTTTAGGGAGCCCCAGCCTGATCAGTGCATCAGATGTTATCCTCCAAAACTGATATTCGTTTAGGGAAGAGGGCACAGCATGACAGAACAGCCACCCAGGGTGAGGCCCCCTAAGCCTAATGTAGTCCAGCAGTGCAGTAACTGAGCACAAAATATTATCTGTGCAACAACCCAGTGTGACTACTGGCCCTTTGTCCTTCTGATCTGTCTTGGACTACTGGACCCTGTATTAATTGCCCTGAAATAGCCAGATCCTCAAATTCTAAGGCCCTTCTGGTTGTGTCCCACTTGGATGCTTTAACCAATTCACTGACCCAAAAGGCCCTGAAGAAGGCTGTCAGGGATGCTGCATAAAAAAAGGGTTACCTCAATGTGCATAGGGTTGGCCAAAGGTCCTGCTAGTCCTTTGCCACCTGAGGGACGATGGTTCCCTCTTATCACCCCCAGTGGCCGCACTCCCTATTCCAACCCTCCAAAGCTTTGCACACCCTAAAGTCCCCTGTGTTGTCCAAGTGCCCCTGTGCCTTGGACACAAAGGCTAGTGCTGATAACCTGCTTTTGATAGACTGAGGGGCAAGTCCCCTCTCTCTTCATAGAATCATAGAATCATGGAGTTGGAAGAGACCACAAGGGCCATCCAGTCCAACCCCCTCTCAAGCAGGAACTCAAAATCAAAGCATCTCTGACAGGTGGCTATCCAGCCTCTGTTTAAAGACCTTCAAAGAAGGAGACTCCACCACACTCCAACAGAATTGGATAACAGAATGGTTGGATTGGATAACAGAATGGCTGCTGTTGAAAGCTAGAAGCATGCTCAGTCTAGAAGGAGTAGACCAACGATTTGGCTGGCACACATGTCTATTTTATGAGAAACAAAAAATGCACAAAGATTTCACAAACCACTATATTAGAAAATCCCTTATAAGAGTATTTAAAATGATGACAAGTCAAAATCTGGAATTTAAAAAATTTGAACAACTTTTAGATGAAGGCTTTTCAATGGGATGGCTATTACATAGTCAACTAAGGGAAAGATTTATAAAAGATATGAAAACGATAGGTTTAAGAACTGAAAAGATGAAGTTTGAAGAAAGCATGTTGTCAGACAACACACATAAATTAGCTCTCTATTATAAATGCCTAATAGAAATAGACATGGAAGAAGAAGTAGTGAAGGAGTCAATGGTTAAATGGGCTCAGGACCTAAAACAAAATATAGGATTTGATCACTGGGAAAAAGTATGAAAAAAAAAAACACATTAGGATATACTGCATGTTATAATTTGAGGGAGAACTTCTATAAAATGCAGTATAGATGGCATTTGACACCAGCCAAACTATCCAGGATATACAAGGGAGTTTCCAACAAATGTTGGAAATGTAAAAGGGAGGTAGGAACATTCTGTCACATATGGTGGTATTGTAAGAAAGCAAAAAAATTCTGGCATCGTATACATGGAATTGTGTGGGAGATTTTGCAGATTCGTTTTGAAATGGACCCCAAGCTATATCTTTTAAATATATGCAATAATGATATTATTGATCGTAAGCATGAAAAACTTTTGTTTTACATCACTACATGTGCAAGGACAGTGTATGCTGCCAAATGGAAGACAAGAGAACTCCCCACAACTGATGAATGGTTACATAAATTAATTGATGTAATTACATTAGATAAACTTACAAATACGATAAGGGGTCAAGACTGGGATGAAAATAAAAAAAAATCTGAGAACCATTATATGATTACCTATACAGAAAGAAATTTAAAGACAGTAAATAGATAATAGAGCGAAAAGGAGTGGATTAAGGTGTTAAAAGGTTGGAAGCAGAAAAGATAGAAAAACTATTTGATAACTGTCTGAGAATAATTGGATAATAGGAAATATTATGAAATACAATACAATATTTCTTTGGGGGAAAAATATGTTATCTTTGTTCTCCCTTAATCTGTAAAAAATAGAGAAAGAGTTAACAGAATATAAGAACAAAATGACTTGATAAGAGTTCAGGAAGTTAAATGTAAGAAAGAAAGGATTACAAGTGTTTGTAGCTATATGTTTTGCGTGATTTGTTTAATGAATGTGTTTGTTTTAAGTTGTGGTACAGTAGTATATATGTACGTATGGAGATATGTTGGAATGTGGATATATATATTTTTTTAATTTAATAAAGTTTATTTAAAAAACAGCATTATTAATCCCTGGAATTAATTAATCTATCATAAAAATATTTAAGTGGTCCTGAGATCCTCTGATATAGCAGTTGTTGTTGTGTGCCTTCAAGGTGTTACAAGGACACTGGCCAAATGTTCACACCTGAAAGCATTTCCAGCTTTCATTTGAAAGAGAGTAAGGGGGGAGTGGGGCAGATTGGCAAGAAGGGGGCAGCTTGAAGCCACTCCTTCCAAAAATGAATTGGGGTTGAGGCAAATACACGCCATTGCTCCAATCCACCTTCCACACAGCCGAAGAAGGAGTGAATAAGATTTGCTCCTTTTTCAGTAGGGGAAAAGCTGACTTTGCAGGCCCTGCCACAGCCCCACGACAGCTTCATGACAGTCTGGTGGCATGTGGCATGTAAACATCGTGCCGCCAGAGTGTCATGAAGCCACCCATTTCTGGGCAGCTGGGCAGTTTCAAGCCAGTTTCCCAATATCATGACAGCATATGGCATGTAAACGTTGCACACTGATGACGCCCAGAAGCGGGTTTATTGCACCCATCTGTTTGGGCTCTAAGTCTCTGTAAGGGCCTCTGCAGACAGGTGACACAGAGCCATCCCGGGAAGCAGTGGATCGGGTTAGGTTTTGATGGGATATATAGTCAAGGTTGAAATGTAAAGATGTGTGTCTGTATTTTTCCATGATGAGAAAACTGCTTCTAGGGCCTAAGGCACAACAATCCCAGACCAGGTGTTTTTTTGGAGTCATAACAAGGCAAGTTAACAAGCTGAAATACATGAGAAAGAGGTTCATGTTTATAGAGAGGATTTAATAACAAAAGTTGCTTTGAGAAAGTAAGTCACATGGTAGAAGATGAATAACAAGGGGTTTGGTTAACATACGTCATGTACTAACCAACCAATTAGCCTGCAAGGTAACACCCAAAAGAGGTGGGGAAAAGTTCGGCTGGGAGCTGTGCCTTAGACAAAGAAGTCAGTCTGTTTTAACCTTTCAACAGCATGGATTAGTTTTCTAATATTTTTGCAGATGCTGTGGCTTGACAAATTTTCACAATGTAGCATTAAGGATTTATAGTTTTGTTCCTGTTAACCAACCTGGCTACAGTGATGTTTTACTGGACTTTGTAGTTTTTACTTTTCCTATTCTATTTTACAATAAAGACTAGAAGGCTTGCTGGAACTGCCTGTGTGTTGGTGATTTTGCAGGGCAAACAGCCTTGCTATATGATCTGCATCCTGCATGGAACTCATCACAACCCATCAATTATTTTCAACACTGTGGCCCCAATCCTCCCTTTTGCCGCCCCAAAAAGAGTAGAAAAATGCAGCTCCTTTTAGGAGCGGCAAAAGGCCACCCTAAGAGCCAGCACCGTGGCTCTTCCTCGCCCTTTCAGCACAGCGTGTTTAAACGCTGCACCGGGAGGGCATCCTGATGCCACGCACCCTGTGTAATAGTGCATGGCGTCAGGATGGCATCAGTGTGAGATTGGGGTGGCTGACATGCAACTGCTCCACCCCAACTCTACACCTAGGCTGGCCCTTTGGGCCGGTCTGCAGAGGCCCTAAGGGGGGTTGCAGACTGCCAGAAATAGTGCAAATTGAATCCACTTTTAGGGTTAGGGTTAGGGAATCATGGGAACTGTATTTTATTGTGGCACCAGAGCTCTTTGACAGAGAAGGCTCAATGTCTCAGGAAAAAAAAAAAAACAATTCCCATGATTCCCTAGCACTAACCCTAACCCTAAAAGTGGACTCAATTTGCACTATTTCTGGCAGCCTGCAACCCCCCCCCCCAAGTCTCTTTGTAGAGGCCAAGGCATGCAGTCATTACTATTTTTCAAGACATGACCCTGTTACTACATTTCAGTGGTTTTAAGCAATAAGTCAAATCACAGCTATGACTTTTGGGGCTACCTAAGCAGAGTATAAAAGCATTTCTCTCAATCATAAATGATAGAACATCCTAAGCCTATTGTATGGCAATACAAATAGCACTGAATATCTCTTTTTATAATAATTACAGAAGGAGATATCTGGAACATCCTTTGCACAGTGTTCCATGCTGTTTCTATTGCCAGCATGTTCCACAGGACCATTTAATCGCCAAAGGGCCAGCCAGGCGGTGGCTAGGGAGGATGCAAGTATCCTTGCCTATGGATGCACAAGAAATCCTATGTTCCTAGCCCTCCAAATGGCAACCAGAATATCTTGGAGAAGAATACTTCCTGTGTAGCAGAAACAATGGTCCTTCCTGCGATCCACCAGCCACTAAATCAGGGTGGGAAAAGTGTGGCCCACAGACCCCTAGGTATAAACATTGAAGGCCTCCAGAAGCTCCCAAAGCACCAGACCAACTGTTTTATATATATATTTGTGTGTGTGTGTGTCACTAGGGGGTGAAATTAGGGGTGTCACTTGGGGTATCACTTGCAGTGAAAGCCACACCAGATGATACCTTAAGGTGGGGTGAGTTCACTGCTCTCCAAATATCTGCCTTTCAGCAGAAATGGACTATGGTGTTCACCTGCATCCCTTTAAAATGCTGGAGCTCAGTGGAAGAGATGGTGTGAGTGGGATGAGGCTCAGTGAAAGAAGAAAGGAAAATTCCTAGGTTTGTTTGTTTGTTTTTAAAAAGTATATAATTTCTTTAAAAACATCACATTTTACTAAATTTTTGCTTTAACTATTTGAAACTATGTAAATACATTTTACTAGTTGTTTATGTCGTAACTATTGCTCTTACGTTCAATGATATACAGGAATTATCATTTATGAATAACATTAGTGCAAAAAACATTACAAAGGCTTCTGTATAGTTTGGTATGGAATGGGAGGGTGACTCTATGTTTTTGGAAGTTGCAAAAAGACAAGGACTTTTGTCCTACTTCATGCTTTACTGTACCTCATTCTGCTCAAAGATCTGCTAAGCAGAAATGTTACAGGAGCCCAGTCCCACAACCAATTTGACTACTCAGGGTCCCCATTTGAAAGAGCTGAAAATTACTGGGTTCCACCAGTCACAGATGACAGTACAAAGGCAAAGCTGATCACACACTTTTGGAGCTGGAGGTGGAGGTTAGCATCGCTAGCTGGCAATTGCAAAGATAATTTTATATTGGTAGTGAACCCCTCTGTGGGACTTGCCATATTCTTTGTCACATTTTTTCCTTGTTGAAGAAATGTCTACCAAGTTTAAATATAGAGATTTGTTTTGAAGGCATCATGGCATAGCCTCCCCATTTCTAGTGTGTGTATATGTGCCTCCAAGTAGTCTGCAGATTTATGACAACCCCATGAATTTCACAGGGTTTTCTTGGGCAGGGAATACTCAGAGGTGGTTTTGCCAGTTTGAAATGTAGCCTATGACAGCTGGCATTTATTGGTGATCTCCTATCTAATCTCTAACCAAGGCTGGCTCTGCTTAGCTTCTAAGATCAGATGGGATCTGGGGACTTTAGGTTATTTAGGCCTATTTCTGCTAGAATTTGTCAATTCACAGGGCAGATTCAAAATATTCACTAGATAATATTTCATTTCATTTCTTCTCTCAAATACTTCTTAAAGTATTTTTATCTCCTTTCATTTCCTTTTCCTATCACACTTCATTTAAAAACCTAAGCCCCCTCCCCATCAACACACATACTGCCAATTTCTTTCATTCTGCTTTCCTACTGGAAATACTGGGTGGGCTAAAATCCTGAGGCCCTGCTGAAAGTGGGTTGAGTCCTACTGGTGCTGTCTAGCTCACAATCACATAAATGCTCTTCTCAACCAACTAACTGAATAAAGCCAGGCCTTTCACTCACACACAATTCTCCAGGGACCTCACTCTGAAGCTGTTGCTAGGCAACAGGTTCATGTAGAGTATATGCAACAGCATACCTTATGAGTTCCACAGGTTAAAATGTTCTGGAAATGATGGCCATGGGTATAAAAATGATAATGTTACATGGACACTAAGGCAAATGGCATATTAGAGAAGAGCCCACAATCTGATTTTTTTAAAAGAACTTTGTTTAGATCACCCAGCAGGTCACTACTGTTATTGTCCCTGAACTCCAGACATGTATTGCCATTGCTGTTACTATTATGCCATATGATACTCTCTATTTCCTCCAAGTGGCTAATTTAGCTATTGTTGTTGTTGTCAACTGCCCTCAAGTTGATCTTGACCCATGGATGAAACATCTCCAAGTCCTCCACTGCTCTGCTTAATTCCCACAACCCCTTAATATCCACGACCTCCTTAATATAGTCCATCCATCTGCCATGTGGCCTTCCTCTCTTCCTACTTCCCTCCATCCTCCAAAAAGTCCTCCCTTCTCATGATGTGTCTGAAGTATGACAACCTCTGTTTGGTCAACTTGGCTTCCAGGGAGGTTTCTGGTTTGATCTGCTCTAGAACCCATTTGTTTGCCCTTTTGGCTGTCCATGGGATCCTCAGCACTCTTCTCCAGCACCACATCTCAAAGGAATTGATTTTCTTCCTTTCATCTTTCTTAACTGTCCAGCTCTCACGTCCATACATGGTAATAGGGAATACAGTGACTTGTATGATTCTAATATTTGTGCTCAGTTGTATATCTTTGCATTTTAGAATCTTTTCTAGTTCTTTCACAGCTACCCTCCCCATTCCTAGTTTTCTTCTGACTTCCTGACTGCAGTCCCTATTTCTATCAATGTTTGATCCCAGGTCTGGGAATTCTTTTTGTCTAGGTTGAACTTGTGAATGTCCTTGGTAGTCATTATTTTTGTTTCCTTTATATTCAATATTAAGCCTGCCTTTGCACTTTCTTCTTTGATCTTCCTTAGTAGGAGTTCCAGGTCTGCGAGGTTTTCTGCTAGTACTATGGTGTCATCTGTATATCTTAGATTGTTGATATTCCTTCCTCCTATTTTCACTGTTTTACTATTTTAGCTATTTCACTATTTCAGCTATTGCAGCATGGACATTCTAGGAAAAGAGAAAGACATTGAAAATATACTTTCCTAGTACAGTTACCTCTTGGTATCCACTGGGGTTTGATTCCAGGACCTCAGTGGATGCCAACATCTGTGGATGCTCAAGTCCCATTAAATGCAATGGCATAGTAAAGTGGTGTCTCTGATACAAAATGTTAAAATCAAATTTTTCTTTTTGGAATTTATTTTTTAAATAATTTCAATCTGTGGGTGGTTGAATCCATGGATAAAAAAAGTCTTTGGATATGGTGGACTGCCTGTACTTCTCAGATATTTGAATAAGAGTTCCCTAATCCAGATGGAAATGGAAATTATGGTTCAGCATATCAAAACCTCCTAGGTTGGCTGGAGTACTGTACAGACAAGCATATTTCATATTCGTTTTCATTCAGTACACAGATTTATTTTGTATAAGATGTCTTTCCATAGAACTTCATACACCTGGTATGTTTCTGAATATAGTCAACAAAATGAGAATCAGGAATGAAAAACTGCATCCATTTTGGGTACTGCAGATTTAAATGATAATGGAAAATAGTTTTTGGCTTTGATGATTTCACATATCTCATAGATAATTGCTAAAATCTGATACAAGAAATCTTTACCTCAGCACTTATATCAGAAACAAATGTTTTTGATATTAACATCCAGTAGAATTTCTCAAGCATCTTATCTTGCTTATATATACACTATTAGCAATATCACCTTAACAAGCCATAGATTTTAAATACAGTAACATATAGTATATTGCATCATTTACAGTAATTGCATTGACATTTATATGAGATTATGCACATGTGTTTTCTGTGTCCAATATGCAACATATTTTAAAATAAGACATTATTTTCATAGAATGGGTTTGGTTTTATTTACTTGGTTTGTTTACTTTATTGTGAGTGAATAAATTCCCAACCAGAGTCACATCTCCACTGAAAGTGAAAACACACTCTTCCCCTCCCATCTTTGTCTGTCCACTGGCTCTGAGAGGAAAGAATACATTAAAAATACAAGCAAGTGATAAAACAAACAAACAACTCTATTGTGGCAGTTTGCTTGTTTTTCTGGTTGCTATTCTGTTTGCCATTCTGGCTTCTGTTTTTAGGAGGGGGGAAGTAACATCAGATTGCTCTTTGACAAGAAACAAAACACCCGAGAGTAAAAGAAACAGACCCCACTGGAGTCACTTTAGTGGGAATGACTGATAACTGCCAAAATGCCACAGACTATAGACTTAAAAACTGGTAATCCACACCACTCTGGTGTTCTGTTGAGAGAAAAGAGCCTTCTTTTATTAAGTTTAGGCTATGAAAGTTATGAGATGGAAGAAGGGAGAGAAGGAGGATGTTTATTGTTTTCAGTCCTGGAAAATCTCTTATTTCTCCCAACATACACATGCACGCACATGCACATGCACATGCACATGCACATGCACACATATTCATATAAATTTCCATCCTTTATCACCATAATCCTGAGTGGATTGCCCAGACTGGACTCTCCCACCCAGAACTGACACAACCTATATGACAAAGGGTGGCACGTGCATCACACAGACATGTTTTGGACAAGCAACACAGCTGTGTTCACTAAGGGCTGATGAAGATGGCCCATTTGGGGTGGCAGTACTCAGTTCCTAATCTTTTCCCCATCTCTCTCTTCCATAACCCATTACTTTGAATTTTGTCACTATGCCTGATGAAAGACATGCCCTTCCACTCTTCCAAAGCCCCACACAGCTCACACCTGACAATCCAACACAGCAAGTACAAAGACACCTTCTGTGTTGCCACTCTGGGCAACTTTTGAACAAGGTAGTCCTGTCCTCTCACTCCTATACTCACATTGATCCTCCCTCTCTCACAATCCTTCTGGTGGTACCAGTGCAAGACAGTGAGAAATGAGAAAGGGAGGAACAATAGATTAAATTCAATAAATAAATAAAAATCTAACTCAGCACTCTGGAGCAGCTCAATAAGTCTTCTCTCTCCTTATTTTTGCATGTTCTTTTTCTCTTTCTCTTGTTTTTGCTGTAGACTGCAGCACAAGGCAGGCATCTATACAACCCTTGTTTCTCCCCCTCCCATTGCTCAGAATAAGTCAGCACAGCCAAACTGAAAAAGTAATAGGCTACACCTCTTTCTCATTTCACAGTCACGTAATGAATTACAACTATCATCCCTCCAGGCAAAAGGTAACTTGATTCCAGCTTGCTATTGCAAAAAGTAACAATGTAGCTATCAAAAAACTCATTACAAAGTGAGTTGCTCCCTCACTTTGTACTGGACAACTTTCCCCATTTCTCCCAAAATACAATATAAATGAAGAAAGCCAATGATAAATTTTAACACCACAGGGGAAAGAGAAGAGGCAATACCTGTCAAACTGCAAATAACTACTTGTCAGATTTTAAACTTCAATAAGTCATGCATTATATTTTCCACTTGGAAGCTGATCAATTGATCTCTTAGATCAATTTAGGGCCAGAACAGACAACCCTTAAAAGATGCCTTCAGGACATAAATCGGAGCGCGGTATTTACACGCCTCATGCTCTGATGATGCCTTGAAGCTTCCCAGAAGTCAGGCGGCTGCCCAGGTGTGGGCAGCTTCAAGATGTCCTGGTGGTACAGAGTTTACATGCTGCACACATCCAGAGTATCTTAAAGCTGCCATGGAACCACTGCGGGGCGTGGCAAAGCCGGCTTTTGGCCAGCCAAAAAAGGAGCTGATCTTTGCTGCTCCTTTTTTGGCTGGCTTCAAGGTGGATTGTGGTTGCGGCATGTTGCTGTAACAAACCCAATCCATCTTCAGAAGGGGCAGCTTCAAGTCACCCCTTCCAGCCCATCTGTTATACCCCTTACTGATCCATTTTCAAAGTATAAAATGTAGTCTCCAGCAGCCCTCCTTTCCATTACAATGGCAAGTATGAATCATCTTCTCTTAATGTAATTTAGGGTGCAGCCATATGATACACACAAATTAAAACCTAAATGTAAAGTGAACAAGGTGTGTGTTTGTGAAACCAAATATGCCACCTGCCAGACCCCCTGGAACCAAACATCTCCAATAAAAAAGTATCTTAAAAATTGTGATGCTTGTTTGGAACCATTCAAGCTGCCAGAACATTCTACACTATACTTTGAAGTCCAGCAGTTTCAAATAAAGTTGCTGGGTTGCAATTCATTTGCATTCAGTTATGTTCTGGAAACCACTTCCCACTAGAGTGAAAAGAAAAGCCATGTCAACTGGCCCTTGGTGTAGCACATTCATTTTAAAATAACTTCTTAAAATTCCCCCAGGTATCTGTGAGGAAAGTCATCTGGATATTACCATTTTTTTGTTTTTTCAAGAACAATTACTGAATTGCTATATTACTATGTAGTCTTTTTGTTTAAATAGTGCTATAATTCAGATTGAAGAAATGATACATTTTTAATAGTCTTTCTTTGATTGTGGAATAGAAATGTTGTTTTAAAATAGAACTGTTTATGTTCCCCAAATTTGCATTCACAGTACCCCTTGGGAAACCCTTCAGTATCTATTCCTTTATAAAGAGAAGAAAAATAATTCACAAATAAGAACTGCAAGAAATCAAACAAATGTTCTATCTACCCTAAAGAACAAATCAGTGTTGGAGATCCTTTCAGGCCTTGCATGGATCAGACACTCCCACAGGGCTTCTTGTAGTCTGCATTTAAATTCTAACTAACAGGCATCACTAGAAATGACTAAGAGCTTGGAGAGAAGCAAACTAAACTCTTTAAATATAATATTCTCCCATTCTTTTCCCTTGCAAACATTAGGCTTAATAGTCCATTTGATTCATATAATTACAACTACAAAGGCTTTAGGCACTCAGTAAGAAACACAATCAGAAAGAAGGCTAGGCACAAGTATGTAAGTAAAACACTTATTTTCTCGTTTTTTAAGATGGTTCTTTTAAAATATTTTCTTTTAGACGGGCCAAATAAAGCAGCTTCTGGCTACTTTGGGTGTGTAGTGTTTAGATGATGCAAGCCCCCAAAGTGGCCATAAGCCACTCTGAGGCTGCTCCAAGGTGGGCACAAGCTGGCAGAAAAAGGAGTGGCAAAAATCCACTCCTGCTGGCAGCCTGTCAGGGACCAGAGGCCGCTCCTTCCAGGTTTTCTGCTTCAGCCCTTCCTCTCTATTTCTGGCCAAATCTGTACCACAGTAAAGAAGAAACGGGTATGACATGTGGAGGCTGCTACTCCTCTTTTTATAGAATCACAGGAAAATAAGAGTTGGAAGGGGTGACAAGGGCCATCTATTCCAATCCCCTGACATTCAGGAATATACTACCAAAACAGCCCTGAAAGATACCCATCCAACGTCTGTTTAAAGATCTCAAAAGTGAAAGAGTCCCCCACCATCCAAGGAAGTCTATTCCACTGTCAAACATTTCTTACAGTAAAGGTCTTTCTAATATTTAGGTGGAAACTGGTTTCTTGTAATCTGAATCCATTTGTTCTCATTCTAGTTACTGGAGCAGCAGAAAATAAGCTTACTGAATCTTCTATATGACATCTCTTCAGTTATTCAAAGATGGCTATCATGCCATCTCTGAGTCTTCTTCTCTCCAGGCTAAGCATACCCAGCTGCCTAAATTGTTCCTTACAAGGTATATTTTCCAGACCTTTCATCATCTCAGTTGCCCTTCTCTGGACATATTCCAGCTTGCCTGTATTCTTGAACTGTGGTGCCCAGAACTGGACACAGTATTAATGGTGAGGCCTGAATAAATCAGAACAGAGTGACTCTGTTACTTCCCATGATCTGAACACTATACATCTTTTACTTTGTTGCTGTCACTGTTCATCCAGGGACTGAAGATTTCCCATTGTGATGTAGGTCTCAGCAAATGCTCAGCCATGCTCACTCCTGATATCCAACATGACTCTTTAATGCCAGCAGAATAAGATATAGTAAAAGGTATTTAAAACTAAACAAAACCTACAATACTACCCCCCATTCAAATCTTCCTGTATTATTAGTGTTAGTATTTGTCTAGTATAGACATTTAGAAGACTATAGCTAGTATTTGTCTAGTATAGAATTTTAGAAGACTATAGTTTCAATAATAGCAAAAGGAAAACCTATGCAAAAAATTCCATATACTTAATGCAACTTTGCGCTTTTGTTTATTTTTATTTTTAATGCCAACTGCCTTGTGTTATATGAAAACTAGTTATTTATCTTAATGTGTTCAATTTTAAGTGCATTTTTATTGACTTGTCTATCTATGGATATGAAACAGTGGGCTAACCTTCCACATATAAGCCAGGATCAGGATGGAAAATAGTAAAAGAAAAATATTTTTAATGGTTCAAAATTATTTCCTGATTTTCAAGCAACACTGACAAGAAGAATCTTGGATTGACAAGAACATTTACAGTTCATGAATAATTCTGTGCAAATTTTCACTTTGTGTATATTGTGTGTGTGCATGCATGTATGTCTTCTCAGCAAGAAGCAATATATTCTGGGCAGGAAATAATATAACAACATAACAAACAATACCGAATTACAATCAACAATATAAGCAATGTTCTTGATTTCCAGTCATATGCCATGTTCAGTTTTTCTTTGTTTTTCTACAGATATGAGGAAAAATGATTTGCATTTTGCCACTCGGTATGTTTTCTTGTTCTAGCCAATCTAATGTACTGGGACAAAAAAAAAAAAAAACATCCATGACATATTGTGGTAAAAAAAAATGATTCTGAGAAAGTGTTGTGATTGATAATATGAGAAGCAATTCTTCCTTCAGTTGAAACAGCTGAAGACAGCTGTAATCTGAAACCACACTGCCTCCATAAAAAACTTTTTTAAACTAAAGATGTTAAGTGTGCTGTTCATAAAGGCAAAAACAAAACAAAACAACCAGTGGCTTGCAGCATTCCCATGAAGAGAAAGACTTCACTGGAGTTCAAATCCATGGATGCCCATCAACAGTAAGTATCTGCACAGATTTCTAAATTATTTTGCTGTGTTTTGGATTAGGAAGGTGGGAAGCGTAAATATGATTCATATTATTTCTAATTCATTGTAAGGTTTCATAGTGAGGTGGGTCAGTGGGTGAGATCAGTTCCCATTTATTGAAGCAGGGAAGGGAGGAAAGTAGGAGGTAGCTCCCCTTTAATTTTATGTTCATTTCTGAAGTGAAATCAAACAAAAGTATACTTCAGAGGAAGCTTAGGGATGGGTTTTTTCAGAGTGACATTGAGAATGTTCCTTTACATCTGATATTAAAGACATTGTTCTATCTGCTGAAATCTGCTATGAAGTTGAAAAATGTTCACTCAGAACATTTGTACATTTCTTAGGATTATATGATTTATAACCACTTCAAAATTTTAGGATCACACTGAGCCTCATTTAAAATCTGTACATCTGTACAGACCCCACAAAGTTAAATCAGAACCACTCATTTTAATGAAACCAAGTTATCATTTAAATATTTCACTGCATTATGATACTTTTTTTTCCTGGTAACCTCTTATATTAATATCCTCTATGTCTCACATCTTCAATCACCTGCCCACTCTGAATAGTAGTCATTGTTAGGAGTGTTGGGATATGTAGTTAAAGTGGAAATGTACAGATGTGGGGAAATTTCTATTGGAAAGATTTTGAGCCTGCAGGTGGCAATTCTAAGCAACACAGCAAAGTCACAGTGTTCTGAATGCACAGACAGATAGAACCTAAACAATGAGATCATCTTTGTTGTCTGGGAACCAGGATCACATGACACATGACTCACAACAAGAGGCTGGATTAGAGGCTGGGTTAAAGGCTGGGTTAAAAGCTATTCAGCAAATTGTCTATGGAGGTATCCACACATGGGAGGAGTTTGGGGTTTGGCTTAAGATCCTGCTTTGTTCTTCCAAACTTGCACTGTTTTCTCTGTGTGTGTGTTCAAGTTCTTCATACCTGCATGATGGATATGTATATAGTTTTCTCTTAATATGTAATCATAAATAAAAACCTTCTTATGAAGAACTCTCTGTTCTGGACTGGATTAATGGCAAACTGCTTGAAACTACAAGAAGCTGCATACCATAGTAATGAGATCAGCTCAACTCAGTTCCAGATGGAGGTGGCTGATGGATGGATGCCTGGGATTTTGGCACAAGATCTCTGCCAATACAACACCACCATAAATAAATCAACAGTTATTTGCTACTGTGCAAATTCTGTTGGCATGCTGATTTTACAACCAACACAGAACAGTCTGTGTCTGTGTGAGAATGTGTGTCTCATTTTCTAATTCCCATCTATATACTGTCATGACTGAAATTAAAATTTCAAACTAGTTCTTTATAATCAAGGCTTAAGTACTAATTTAGAGAACCAGCATGGTGCAGTGGTATAGTTCTGGACTTGAATTCCAGGACACCTGCGTGCAAATCACTGCTTGGCCACAGTAGGATGGCCTTGGGAAAGTTCTCTCTGCCCAAAGGGGAAGGCAATGACAAATCCACTCCAAACAAATTTTGCTGAGAAAACTCTATAGGATCACTATGGGCCTTTGCAGACTGCCAGAAATAGTGCAATTTGAGTCCACTTTAAATTGAAGCACTGCCCTGGCTCAGTGCTAGGGAATCATGGGAATTGTATTTTTTTCTAAGACATTGAGCCTTCTCTGTCAGAGAACTCTGGTGCCACAATGAATTACAGTTCCCATGATTCCCTAGCACTGAGCCAGGGCAGTGCCTCAATTTAAAGTGGACTCAATTTGCACTATTTCTGGCAATCTGCAAAGGCCCTAAAATTCAGAAGTGACCCAAAGACATACAACAATAACAATAATAAACTAATATATTTAACATTCTGTGACAGAGCTAAACAAACTCTGATTCTTAACAGAATTGTTTTTGTTTTTAATTGATTTGCTTTAAATGTTTTTATTTCTATGGATAATTTAATTGCATTTTAACCATATACTTTTGATTTCTGTATTTTTTCGGAGAAAGGCAGGATGCAGATGTATTAATAACAACAATAATACCAACAGCAAGAATGAGAGTAATAATTATCCATTCTCTCATGACTCCTTGGACTTCATAAGTCACAACAATGTGCACTGGAAACCCTTTGTAACAATTTGAAGATGGCTGTACAGAATTGAAGAATGCAAAATACTCACTGTGCCAGTGTGAGTCCATCTTCATGGTAAGGATGAATTTTGTCAGAAAACAGGCATTTAGTTTTTTAACAATTATTACATAATTTTCAGCAGAGTTACTCCTTCCTTAAATGCACTAGTGAAGGGACACAAACCATATTCTACAAGGCAACAGTGAAAGACTACACTAGAGAAGTTTTACTGTCGATAATTCTAATTTTATCTGTGCATGTTTTCTCATCAATTTAGTTAACAGTCACTTGTAGAACTGCACTCTGAAAATGGGTATAATAGATTTTAATATTTAGATTAAAGTGACATTTTTATTCATCCTTTTTGCTTATTTTAACTTATTTGGCCTAAATGCACTTGTTGGTCCCAACTACAGTACACTCATTGAACTGATGGAAACTTAATAAGTATTTACATTAGTTCCATTCATTCTTTATTTTTTTTTTGTGGTATATTGGTGTTCCCCTCCCATATACACTACTAGACATATAAACCATAAAACAGTAATAGTAATGAAGAAATTCATTTGGTACACATTTTAAAGTGAATCTATCTGATTCGTACTTCATTAGCCAATACACAAACTGAAATATAGTTAGCCTTCAATATTCATATTTTTCTGAAATATGCCACTTTGCAGTGTTGCACACCAATTAAAATGCCCCAGAATGAGCACATTAGAGAGTACTGAACACAAACATGAGTATATGCATTATATAGTATTGTATTAGGGGAAATTGCTTGTTAAATGCCTATATTAGGAAAAAATTGGCCACAAAATGATGCATACAAAACGTACAAAAGTTACAACCTGATGTGGAAATTAGTAAAATGAAGACATGGGTGAAAACATGAGAAAACCTATAAGAAAAGCTCATTTTTCTCAAGATGCAACCATAAAGAGATCTTTGTTGCTGCTGATAGCTTTAGCTTCAGCTTATCTGGCCCCCATCAATCCTCTACCTTGCACTTTGTATTTCTGCTTATCACCAGCAATCAGTGAACAAACAGCTGTAAAGGTTCCCCTCTCTCTGTGTTAAGAAACAGAAGCAATGGGGGTGGGGAGGAAGGGGAGTAGGATAAATTATTGTAGTGGAAAGTTCTATGCTCTTAGAAGAATTTCAGCAAGCTGTGAATGATAACATAAAGTAGTCTCAGAAAAAAGATGCAGTTTAGAAAGGCTAAAAATATCATGTAGGTAAAATCAGCTCTTATTAATGGATTTCAGATCTGCGAGTGGGAGATTTAGAAAAGCAGGAAATTTCTTTCTGTTCCCTGTTTTGTGATGTTTGTGACATCTTCAGTGTTATACAAGTATCAGGCATGACATTAAAGACATTGATCTTTACTGAGGCATTAGCCTTTCCTGGTTGTACCTCTAACTAATTGTTAATTTTAATTTTTTTTATCAAAAACAAATAGTAGTAAGTTTAATAGACTGTTGGAGGGGGGGGTGCATTAATGATTCATAGTTTGGATTCTACATAGTTACCCAAGCTTTTGTGTAACTACACACAGGACTGAGCTATATGGACCTGACATCGATGTGTTGTAAAAGTGACAATTTGAATGGTGAACTCTCCTTAGTTGGCAATCCACAAAAGAAGAAACACTTATAAGAAGCAACGAGAGTTGCACCTTGGATGGAGAAAATCTGCTCAAACTTTAGCAAAGTGAGGAGCTAAGAGGGCCCATAGTTGGTGTGACCTCCCCTCCCTCTTGCTCTATAAAAATGGAGCAAAGAAGTAATCTCCATTCTAAATTACACAAATCAGCATAAATCCAATCTTTATAATACATGAACACAAACCTCCATTTCCACCAAAGGCAATCATTTCCTACTTATGTTTCGCCAGACAAATACTTTTAGGATAGGCAGCACTTTCAGCATGCTACATAAATAGATAATAATAATAATAATAATTTATTTATTTGTATCCCACTTATTGCCAGACAATCCAAGCGGCTTACAATACAACCCGTATAACATATCTCCAAAAAGAAAAACCAACCCACTCCCTAATCAACCTCTACTGCGTTCCTCATCCATCAACAACTGATGGGGCCACGAGAGGAATGCAGGAGTTAAGGAACCCAAGTAAGGTTGAATAAGGCTATGTTTAGAATGGGGAAGAGAAGGTTGAGACCTGCTATGTTTAAATATTTGAAAGGGTGCTATACTGAATATGAAGCAAGCTTTTTTTTTTCTTGCTGCTCCAAAGATTAGGACATGGAGCAATGCATTCAAGCTACAGGAAAAGAGATTCTAACTAAGGGCTGTTTGACAGTGGAACACACTGCTTCAGTGAAGTACTCTACTTTGGAGGTTTTTAAACAGAGGCTGGCTGAGCATTTTTGGGAATGCTTTGATTGTGTCTTCCTGCATGGCAGGGAGTTGGATCGGATGGCTTTGTTGACCTCTTCCAACTGTATGATTCTATGATTTTGTGACAAGGCACTAATGGCCTTCTTTTAAATAAAAAATTAGTGAGATTTTGGGAGATTTATTTGCCCTCAAACAATGCATAATAACCTTGAACACATGAAAATACCTGCACCCTATCCCCATAAGCACCCCAGAATCGGATACTATCCCCAAGTATTGCAGTTTTCTTCTGTAGTGCTTCTCAAAATGGTGACAGGATGTGATATGATGTTACCTCCTGTTACCAATTTGAAAGGCTTGCTCTGGGAGATGCAACCTGTGGGGGTCAGGGAGAGGAATTGACTGCTGGCTCACACGTAGCTGCACCCTGTCTTCCTCGTAGACTTTTGTAGCCAAATATAGGTTGCTTTCTTTTGTCTGTCTCCTTTGCTATCCTAAGTTGTATTTTCTGAGACATGAGCATACCTTCTTTTTGCCTTGCAAGGCCATTCTGTGTAATTATTCCTGAGCACACTTTATTCATTTATTTATTTCATTTATATGCCACCTTTTGCCTGGAGTGGGACCCAAGGCTATAGCCTTATATTGCTGTTGCCCTGCCTCACTCTGCTTAACAAATATATCAAATATTCCTATAGTATCCCCCATGCTGGAAATGCTATTAAACTTGACCAGTGGAGATATAGCTGAGTTTCATTCTGTTTGTTTGTTTGTTTGTTTGCTTTAAGAATTTACTAAAATGGAAAGTGCAATCATATTTGGGATGGAAGCCATGTGAAATGTAACAAATTCAGTTTCAGGGGGAAATGAAACTGACAGATTTTTTTCATCCCTTTCAAACAGCAGTCTCTTCAAACATAAATCTTACATTTTTAAATATTGTAACTGTTGTTTGCTTGTAATTGCTCATCAGTTCATGCATATTCCCTGAAAGCAAGACTGTAATGTGATAAGATTCAATTTATAGTTCATCAAGTCTATGGATGAAACACAACTTTGAAAAACTGTCAGCTTGGTACTCATGACAACCAATGATAAAAACAAAACTGTCTTGATTTGTTTGCAAATCTTCTCCCTCTGTCTTATGCTTCTGCTCTAATGTACAACAAAGTGACATACAAGGGATTTCCTATATGCAGAGATGACTAATAAGGGAAAATTGCAAAAGCCTTTTAGTGACACACACAAAGCTAAAACTATTCAACACAGTTGTGTGGTTTTTTTTTATGTGCACCACTTTGAAACATCATATTTCCAGATGTGAAAGGCTCAGCACATTAATTTTGCTAGAAACACTCAATTCTCTGCCATCTGCTTTTACAGTACAAGGAAATGACATATTGCTAGAGGGACAGGAGTGGCAAAAATGAAATATAAGATCAACTTGTATCTTAAAAGTATTGTTCACTTTATCAAATGGCTCTTCCCAGAAAATTACAGGCAGGAAGCTAGAGAGGAATTCAGTATTCAAATATAATCTTTCAAAGCCTGCATGCAGGAGTCAGAATCCAAACAGTGTAAGAGAGATACTGAGTCTTTATTTGGATCAACAATTTTTAAACACTTCTGTTACTTTTATTATCCCACTATTCAGCACACAGGGGCTCTTGAACGATTTACAGTGAAAATATATATGATAAACTACTTAAAGGTCTTCCCCTACACATGTACTGGCAGAGCACAACCCTGAAGCCCCCAGTCTTCACAATTTTTAAATTTTTTGGTGGGAGGCAGAAAAAAGGCTGATAACCCCAAAATGGTTGTTTGGGTCACATTTTCCCCACTGCTTTTCATAAACCCAAGTGCAAAAAATCTGGGCAGATTTGGGTTGATTTCTGGGAGTGAAAGTGACACAGCATTACCTACTGGTTGTCTCAAGAATGACTCTGGGGTCCAGAGGAAGGATGTGGAAAGTGCCTTCTGCAATGGACCACCCCTCCCTTACCCTCATTCTTTTCTATTCTCAGTGAATATGGAATACATAATGACAATCCAAGATCAGTCTATTATCTCCTTTAATGGAAAAGGAGTGGATTTGGTCAGAATTACTGATAAAATTGTTTCATATCAGGAAAATAAGACTAGCCTCTCTGTGCCAGCATATCTCTCTCTCATCTCCTCTTGTGAAAAGCAGTGAACATTAACTATAGACAACAGTTTATGATTCTAGCTGATTTTCATTAACAATAGTTCAGATTAACCACAGTTTAGATTGTGATTACATATTAAAAAGTGGCTAATGTTGCAAGGATGTGCTAATTTCTGAACTCCTGATCACAGTACTATATGAGGCTATTCTCATAAACCATGAGTTGCAGTATGGGAAAATATAGGGACATATAGGCTGTCTACAGAGGCAGAATCTACTCTAGTTCTAACTAAAATCTGTGAACAAATATGGAAAACAAAACAATGGCCCACATACTGCAAACACTCAATATACATTCTAATCCCCAAGAAAGGGATACCATGGATTACAGTAACCACAGGACATGGAAGGGTAACTATGAAGGAACTAGAAAGCTTCTGAAGTGTCAAAATATATAATTGAATATTAAAGTCAGGATTGTCCATACCATTGTGTTTCCCATTTCTATGAATGGTTGTGAAAGCTGGACAGTGAAGAAAGCTGATAGGAAGAAAATCAATTCATTTGACAGGTGGTACTGGGAAGAATTCTATAGATACTGTGGACTACAAAAAAAAAAAAAAAAGATAAATGAATGGGCACTAGATTAAATCAACCCTTACCTCTCCCTAGAAGACAAAATGATTAAACTGAGACTGTCATACTTTGGACATATCATGAGAAGACACAACTCATTAGGAAAGACAATAATGCTTGGTAAAGTAGAAGGCAGTAGGAAAAGAAGAAGACTGCAGCTGTTGATGATAGGGTAACTTGAAGGTATCTTATTCATAAGACTTTCATAAGTGCAGGTCAACAGAAATTAACAACATAATAATTATTTTCCTTTGTTCTAGAGCAGGGGTACGCAACCTAAAGCCTGGGGGCCGAATGCGGCCCCCCGAGGCCTTTGAACCAGCCCCAGTTTGGTCCTGCCGCTGCAACTGCCACCACCGCCACCACCGCCGCTCCCCGCTACGATGATATTGATTATTGTTGTTATTACTTGTTCTTGGGGTTTTCTTCGCAAAATCTCCACAGGGGTTTTGCCATGGCTTTTCTGGGGCTGAGAGAGTGTGCATGCATATTTTTTAAAAATAAAAAATAAAAAAATTCAAATATTTATTTATTTATTTATGGTGCTTCAGCCCCCCAATTGTCTGAGGGACAGCAACCCGGCCCCCGGCTCAAAAAGGTTGCCTACCCCTGTTCTAGAGAGCATAATCAAAGATAACTGGAGGAAAAAAAGTAGTCAGCTCATGCTACTGAGCAATGAATCATGCAACAACCTTGAATCTAAATATCAGGATGCTTTTAACTAGGGTCCCACTGACTCCCTCTAGCTAACAACACCTTCATATGTAGTCCATCAGCATATCTACCCAATATTAGACGCGAGCAATGGACACTTCATCTAAAACCAATTATTTTTGTCTCATAGCATCACATTAACAAGAGTCTAACAGTGCCTAAAGAAACAAACAGTGGGTCCTTCCCATCTGCGGGAGTTTGGTTCTAGCCCTGTCTGCCCCTGCCATGCAGATGGGGAAAAAATAAGAACTCAAACTCACATTAGTCCATTGGTACGTGCTGCCATTGGCTAATTTGTAACTAGGTGATCTATAGGAGCTCCAGTCTGTGGATGGCTAGTCCATTGATACAGCAGCTCACTGCAAATCACATTTGCCATTGGTAGAAGGGCAATCCTTTTACTGCATAGACTGAAATTAACTTCATTCCCTTACCTCATAGAGTGTAATTATCCCATTTGTTTCATTTGGTGGCTTCCATTGAACATATATCTTCTCTTCAAAGGGGCCTCCTTGAATAGACTCAAGGGGGATAGATCCAGGAACTAGGAAAGACATGAGAAAACAATTAGAATATTGTTAGAATATTTTACCTTCTCTTCTTCTAAAAGTTCTGTCGATTAGAGTAATTGTTTGTCACATGGAAGACTAGGGTCCAAAACACACTGCAGAAATAATCAAGTTTGAGACTGCTTTAACTGCCCTGGCTCAGTGCTAGGGAATCCTGAGAATTGATGACAGCAGAACTCTCTGACAGAGAAGACTAAGGGCCGGCCTGGGGGTAGAGTTGGGGCAGGGCAGCTGCACACCGGCTGCCCCAACCCCACATTGATGCTGTCCTGATGCCGTGCACCATTACACATGGTGCACAGTATCAGCACACCCTCTCAGCACAGCATTTAAACATGCTGCACTGAAAGGGTGAGGAAGAACCACAGCACCGGCTCTTAGGATGGCCTTTTGCCACCCCTAAAAGGAGTGGCATTTTGCCGCTCTTTTTGGGGTGGCAAAAGGAAGGATCGAGGCCATGACGTGGGGTTGCTGTGGCCCTGATCCGCCACTCCCCGGGGCGGCTCTGTGCCGCCCATCTGCAGAGGCCCTAAATATTTCACAAAACTACAGTTCCCAGAATTCCCTAGGGTTAGCCCAGGACAGTTAAAATGATCTCAAACTGGATTATTTCTGTGGTGTGTATTGGACTTCTGATATTCAGAACTGCTGGGGTTTTCTTCTAAAACAGTCTTTAGATAGTTGTGTATTTCATTCAACCATGCCCTTATTTATGTGAATTTTAAGTTTCACACAGAGGTACTTCTAATTTGTCAGTGCTGAAATGATCAAATCCTTCTTTCCTCTCTAAAGCAGTGAAATCAGTAATTGAAAACAGAACCCTTGATCAGGTATAATGTTTCGCTTACTGGGCTACTGACTTAAACAATGGGATTTACCTGTTGAATCAGCATACAACTTGTTAACTCCAAGGAGTGTGAATACAAGCCTACTCTGACTGGGGAGGAATTGATCTATCATTTCAGCTAATAGTCGTAATGAATACTGCTTTGCTTGGCTTGTGGTGCTGCTAGGCCCACTAACTTGAAGTCATAAGTAAGTAAACTGAAGCTGAGAAATTCAAGGAAAGGATAATGTCCTTTTTGTTATGAATCAGCTAATTTCTACATATACCTTAGAGCAGGGGTAGGCAACCTTTCCCCTTTAAGGGCCGAGGGACTTCAGCTCCCAGAATCCCAGGAGCTATTGGCCAACATGGGACTATTGGCCAACATTGCTGAGACTTCTGGCAGCTGAAGTCCCTCAGCCCTTAAAGGGGAAAGGTTGCCTACCCCTGCCTTAGAGTCACAAATTATAAATTGGAAATTATGAAGCTGGAAAGTTCTCATTAGAAAACAAATTTTGTGAAGGATAGCAATATTCTTCCCTATGAACGCACACATACATAATAGGAACAGGTGATTCTGCCCTGCACAGTTTTGTTCAGCTTCTCACATATCAGATGCTAAACGTCTTCAATCCTCATTTCATCTCAGACTGTAAACCTTCTTTTCCACTTTTCTTTTTGATTCTGTACATAAATTTGTATATGTTTAGATTTGAACTTTTCAAAATATGCATATTTTTGAGTCCTTTTTTGTCTGTAAGATTTTTGTATGCATTTTTAAAAATTTCTTCTCTTACCATCCTCTTCAGTTTGCACCACCAGCTCTTCACTCTCCATCTTGCCTTCTGGATTTGAAAGAGCCAGTCTTAATCGAATGGTCATGAAGGGTCGCAGTCCTCTCAAAGTATAATGTGATGATGTCTGAATTAGTTCTTCTGCCTCATACTTCTGCTGGTTGAATACATACTGGTAATGAACAGTTAAGTTATAGCTGTGGCAACGAGTCACGGCATAACCAAAGGGCTCCCACTGCAAGGTCAGCTGCCGAGATCGGATGTCAACAACTTCCACATTCTGGGGGCCATGCACTGGATCTGTGGAGCAAACACATTGTTCTTCAGAGAAACAACAACTACAGTACATACTTCAGAGACTTTGTAGATTGAGATTTCTAGAATTATACCACCAAACATAGATTATTTCCATATTTAATATTTACTTGGAAGCAGCTTTAAGTTATTTAGAAAGATAACAAAACAGATTAACTATATGGAAGAAAACTGGGAGTCACCAGTTAGAAGACACCAGAAATTATGAGTCACTATGTAATAAATAAGGCTTACTAGGCAGAACAGCCTGCCTCAGGGGGGAAGCAGACGATAGCGTCGGGGGCGCCGCGGGACGGTGCGCCGCCGGAGCGATGCAGCCACACTGCAGTGCACCGTCGGCGTCTCTGAAAGAAGTGCTAAATCAGCGCTCCTTTCAGAAGCCAGGGAAAGTGCGCCCTAAACGTGTAGGGCGCACTTTCCCTGACTTTTCTGCCACAGCGTGTGCGGACGCTGCGGCGGGAGGTTGCCCTCGGCACGCCGGCCGTGCGGAGGGCAGGCAGCTCCGAGGGCAACCTCGGGAGGAGGAAGGGGCGCCACTCGTGCGGCTGCCCCTCCTCTTCCCTGCCTCCAAGACGACCCTATTAGTCGTCTGCCGAGGCCCTCAGTAAATTTTGGGACAAGAAAAGTCAATTATTTAGCTTCTTGTTATATTTTCATACAACAGAATGTGCATTTGAATTTGAATAGAGAAGAAATTTCTTAGACACTCTAAAAGGAATAAAGTAATTAATAGTAGAAAAAGCATTAAGCATTGAGACACTAAGGTTTCTACAACAGTGTGCTTGGAAAAATCACTATGAAAATAGAGAAATAGACAGACAGATGGTATTGGTCACTTGCCTGAGTTAACTCCAATTACTACAATACACTAAGGGGCATTTTTCTCAGCCCTTGATTATGGCATGATTTACTCTAGATTAGGCAGGGGTAAACAATTTATTTCCATACTGTAGCATTTTATCTGGCTTGCAGCACCAATTGCTAAATATAGGAGGTCATCAGAACAAAAGTTGATAGTAGCTGTTGTTTTTGTTGTTGCAATTTTCATAGTTTTAAAAATATGAGGTTCCTCTTGTGTCAGAACATTTAGTGACCATTCCTAGCATGAGCATCAACACTTTATTCCCACCTAGAAGTTGTTTTAAAAAATAAAACAAAAACAAAAACACCACACAACAAGATGTATCACAACAAAATGAAAGACAACCCAAAAGACTAGTATTGTTCTATACTTGTAATTCAACCGGGTTCCCTGGACATTCTTCTTCTTCCTTACTGGATTGGAAAGAGAACATATGTCTCTTTATACTAGTACAGTCAGCTCTCAGTATCAGTGGATTTTTATCCATGAATTCAGTCATCCACAGCTTGAAACACACACACACACACACACTCTCACACACACACACCGCTTAATTTTCCATTTTATATAAGGGACACCATTTTACTATGCCATTGTATATAATAGGACTTGAACATCCATGGAATTTGGTGTCCATAGGGAGTCTTGGCACTAAACCTCAGTAGATCCCAAGGGTGCACTGTACAGTAAGATGTTTGGAGTACTATACCTTTACAGAAAGAAGGCCCATTCAAATTTCTCAAAACAAAAGTAAGCTAAGAAACAGAAAAAGATCTCATGTCTACCATTTTATGAGATATGAATTATGATTGCCCATGCCCTACAGCTTTTTCCATTCTTCCCTCCCTGCTGCCTTTTACTGATGGTATATGAATGCTCTGGTGGCATTAAGAGCATGGCTTGCTCAGATTTTGTTGGCTCTATGTCTATCATGTGTCCAAAGAATTTTTTTTTTGTAAAAATAAATACTTTCAGCTCTCCAGTAAACAAAGTTCTTTGATCAGTATACAGATAAATTAAATTAAAAAGGTAAAGGTATTTCCCGTTGACAAGGTTGTCAAGTTGTGTCTGACCATAGGAGGTGGTGCTCATCTCTGTTACTAAGCCAAAGAGCCAGTGTTGTCAGAGACTAATCCATGATCATGTGGCCAGCATGATTGCACAGAATGCTATTTACCTTCTCACTGAAGTGGTACCTATTTATCTGAATGTTTGTAATTGAATTACAAACACATTATATATTAAGTGACATTTCAGACAGTGTCCAGAAAGTCAGTTGTAAATTGAATAGCTTACAGATTATCAACAAATAAATCTCAGTTTGGAGCAAGTGAGGTCCTTTGCAGACAAATAAATTGTTTTATGTCATCTAAGTGATACACCCTGAACGTGGCCAGAAACGGTGTCATTTGGCCAACCAGCTTTGGACCATAGGTTCCTACACTAAAAAAAGAAAAGAAAGAAAGAAAAGAAAAGCAGTTCAGCATGTTTCAGCAAATTAATGCATTTATGTCAATTGGACATGCCCACAGGGCCCACAGGGCTTTCTCCCTTGGTATAAGTAAATTCCACACAGGCAACTTTCTGAGATCTGTGGCCCCCACATGCCCCTCAGTTGCCCCTTCCAATACAGTCCCTCCCAATACAGTCCCTCCCAATATACAGTCACCCCTCCCAATTCATGGGGGATCCATTCAGGACACCTCACAAATTGGGAAAATCACCAATGTTGGAGTCCCATTGATTCCAATAGGGGTGTGCTGCTGTGTGCAGCCCGGTGTGCACACCTTGGGTACATGCACCATTTTGTCCCTCATGGCTTGTCATCTGGAAAGGGGCAAGGAACATGAACAGCAAGACCGTGAACAGCGAGGGACAAATGTAGTCTCAACATTTCCCTTGGATGCTCTAGGATGGTTTTTTTCTTTGGATTTTTGTCACAAAACTGTACTTGGGATATTTTAGGCCTCAGAAGGCCTCATATTCCATTCTGAAATGAATGTATGTAACTGTTAATGATGCAAATCTGTTACAAGCATTACTTATTTAACAGAAATTTCAATACTATAGTTATAAATAATGTAACATGTAAAAGACTGACATAGGCCTGAAACAGACAAACCAAAAAGACCATGATGGGACAATGCTAGGGCTGTTCGAACCAGGGCCGCAGTACCCACATTCACCTGGCCCCAATCTAGCCTGTTGCCATGGTCCTGAACCGGGCCACAGGAAGGACTGGGTTCTTTCTGCTCCTTTTTAGCCCAGTTCTTCAGCAATGGTGTGGTGTTGGTGCGGTTTCCAGTCACATTTGGGGCATGCATCATCTAGGCTATGCCCCGAGTGTGGCCAGAAACTGCATCATTTGGCTCATCAGTTTGGGGTGATAGTTTCCTACACCACAAAAAAGAAAATCACTTTAGCATGTTCCAGCAAACTTTTAATTCAAAACTGACAAAATACACCCATGAAAGAAACAATTGGTCAGACAAGGCTTAAAACAAACAAACAAACAAACAAACAGACAAACAAACATTTCAAACCACCTAGAAACCATTTAAAGGCTTAAAGACTTTTTCCAGAATGCACTCAGGGATGACTTTTTCTTTCATAGTCTCTGCCTGTGACTGCTATTCTGGTGGCCAAACCTATAGCTATATACTTTTAAATATACTGGGATGGGATGGTGATTGCTTGTAAGGTCAGCTTAGGCCCTGTGTACAGGGACCAAATACAATGGCCTCCCCCTGTTCCCTAAGCAGGGTGACCAGACAATGCACAGTCCAAAGCCTGGCTCTGCTGTGAGTAGATCAGACAATAGTTGGCATTTTACCTCTCTTACCCCAGAATTTAAAAACTGACCAGTTGCTCTGGATCATCTGAGAAGATCTGGAGTCCTCTAGTCTGATACAGGGTAGCTGTCTGAGATGCATCCCACTGAGCGACCCAGAGTGTCCACCATTGCCACCAGTTGCTTGCTGTGAGGTCAGAACAAAGTGTCCAGCCATGTGACCATCAATGGGGACCTCATTCCAACCTCACAGTGAATCAACCTGTGGTGACAGTGGACATGCCAGAAGCCTCAGCAGGATGCATACACATCCAGCCACCTAGCACCAGAATGGAGGATTTTGCAATGTAGAAGGGTCAGGGCAGCTCCTGAGGCAGGATACTCTGGGCAGCCCCACACTGGTTTATACAGGTTCCAGTTGCTCTCCCCTTTTCTCTCTGTTTTGCTGTTTACAAATTCTCAGTAAGAGATTCCGGAGACAGATGCTGTTTACCTTGCCTGTAAGTACTAGAATTGTCTAAGTACCGCCTCCCCCAGCTCAAGCTTTGTTTATTGCATTGTTTACTGCAGAACTGTTGCTGCAACCTGGCAGTGAAAGTCTGTCTTTCTCCAATTCTCCTTTATAATATTCTTAATGATGATACTGCTAAAACAAACAAAAACTTGTGGGGGGGAAAGAGAAAAAAGAGGGAAAGGGGGTGCTGAGCAGGCATAAAAAGAAAATTTACTGACAGAGGCTTCATTATGTAAGGTAATGTAACATAACATTTTGGGCCATCTTGAATTTTATGAAATAGAAAGGCAATAGAAGGACCACAAAAATAGCCTTGGGATTGCATTAGGCTTAAGGAATAGAATGTTATCACCTCTACTGGAGAGGAAATCTGTGCAAAGCACTATGGTCATTCGTTCATTCATTCATTAAAATATTTCTGTCCCACCTGTTGTGAGATCATAGAATGACAACTGTGACAATATTAAAAATGTAAAACAATTCCAAATATAAGCAATAAAATAATGTAAATAGGTTGGAACAGGTCACCAAATAAAACCAGCAAAATATGTTAAAAGATATTACCAAGTAAAAATGGTAAAAAGCATGTGTGTGTGAGAGGAAGAAGAGGAAGAGGAGGAGTCTTAATGGCTCTAATACAAGGGTAGGCAACCTTTTTGAGCCGGGGGCCGGGTTGCTGTCCCTCAGACAATTGGGGGGCCGAAGCACCAAAAATAAATAAAATAAATAAATAAATAAATAAAAATTTGCATGCACACTCTCTCAGCCCCAGAAAAGCCATGGCAAAACCCCTGTGGAGATTTTGCCAAGAAAACCCCAAGAACAAGTAATAACAACAATAATCAATATCATCATGGCGGGCGGCAGCGGTGGCATGACCATCCTGGGGCCGGTCCAAAGGCCTCGGGGGGGGGGGGGGGCGCATCCGGCCCCGGGTCCTTAGGTTGCCTACCCCTGCTCTAATACATGCAATACTCTAAACATCAAGAGTTGGAACAAATATTTGAAAAAAATATATTCAAAAATGGTTGAAAAACATATATATATATATATATATATATATATATATATATATATATATATTGCATTTTGAGAAACTCTGAACTGCCATATTTCAGGACTAATTCTGTGCAAAATTTGTGTGTGGTTGTTTTGTTCATAAAACAGCATTTTTATGCAGAAAATAATAAATCCTAATGTTAATTCTGACTATAGTTAGACCTATTGGTTCAATGTGATTTACCTATGAGTTGACTCACCACTGAACAATTTATTGACTTGGTCTACTCTCATTGGGAATAACTAAGAGAATGTCATCCAATATTTCTAAGCATATATATATATATATATATATCTGCACAGAAAGAAGTGTTTCATGCTGAAAGCAGGAACCTTTTCTGCACAAAATTCACACATTATTGATTTGCTTAGAAAACATCATCTCAGCACAGGAAACAGCTTTTTCTGCAAAGAAAATTAATGAAGAATTATATCCCAACTTAAAAACAAAACAAAACAAAAAAAGACAAATACACACAAAAACTGGTGTTGATGCCCAGTGGGCCTCTGAGCAGAGGGCATTTCATGAATGGTGCACATAAAGCATAAAAGTCCTTTCTATTATCCCTGCATGATGTATCCTTCCAGTGCACCTCAGTTTTCATTAGGTATATATAGGAAGAAGCACATATGTCCTAATGCATGAAGAGTGTTCCAGTCCATTGAAAAATTGAGGAATTTTATTATATGTTTAGAACCAATATAGGTATTTTAATTAATTTATTTCCCACCATTCTCTCAAAATTGGGAGTCAAAGTGACTCTCAACAAGGGACAGTCATCATACATGAGAGTAGGGTACCTCCCACATTCACAACTGTATATGGAAAGATAATATGCACAGGGTTAAAATTACAAGTCTGAGGGCTCTTACCATACACAGCTTTTTATTATAAAGAAATACATGGTCATTTCAAAGTAGGAAAACTATCCTGTTAGGGGATCTCATGATGTCCAGGGTGGGATATACTTTAAATTTCATTTTAAGACTGAGATACAAAGTAAAATGTGTGCATATGGGAGAAAGAGAGAGAGAGAATGAGAAACATTCTGTCAGCCTTTTCCAACACACTTCAAATCCATTATCTGCTGTTTATGTCTTCTGTCAGAAAAGAAATAATGCAAGCATTACCCACCTCATCCCAGAAGCCCATTTGTGCATGTATGAATTTTGTAAACACAAAAATGTCAGTAGGATAGTGCAAGCATTGTGATGTTTATGCATTATTACTGGATGCTTTTCAGTACTGTCTATAGTAAATCTCAGCTATTATAGTCACCAACTGCTCACTATTAATGCACATATGGACATGCATAATGTAATGAATGATTACATATCATGTTCACTCATAATTCCTCCATTTCGAAATATAATTAAAATATATTGTTTGTTAATCCATCCTTTCCCATTATGAAAGGATGGATTTATAGAAACAACATTTTTTAAAATCTACCAAAAATAATAACAAAACACCACAGAATCCTATAATTTTTAAACCCTTGTGTAAGGGAAACAATTTAAAAATTGTTGTAGAATGAAAAAAGCAAAACTATTTTTTTTAAATGTCTGCTTATGAACAAGGAATGAATATGTTAAACAGCTTATGTGTTATTTCTGGATGTAAAATTGATGTATCCATTTTCCCCACAAAGCCTCAGCAAAGTCATATTTATTTTCAGCCTCTTTTTAACAAAGAGAAATTTGGCTCAAACTTCTAATCATACAAAGTAAATATTTCTCACATAGATGTGAAAACAGGCTTCAGCAATCATCCCATTGAAAGAAATATAGATAATCTTAAGACCAGTTTCAATATTTTATTTTCTATTCTTTTACAAGGTTAATGGCAATCAGGAAAGTCATGGCTGCAGTTATTTCAAATGTAGTGATGTATCCCAAGAGGATACCTGCTACGGTTGGTGTAGCTTTTATAGGCATAGAGATTTGCTTTAGGCAATGCTCAGAATATGCTATTTTATAAGACTTATGCTCCAGAAAGATGTTGGAGGGATTAACAAGAAATGGTATTTTGAGTCGCAGCTCTCAGAATTTGTAATTCACTTCTTGGAAAGACTGAGTTGAAGGACAACCACTCTGTTGTCCACTTGCCAGCCATCAAGGATCTTTCTGTTAGGCAACCAACTGCCTGCTAAGGACTGGGCTTCCAACCCATGTACTATTATATTGTACTGTACTTGTGTTGTTGTTATTTGACGTTATTCTTATCATTATTTTTACTTAACTGATTTTAAACTAGGGGTGCAAAGCATGTGAAAATAATCAAAAATGGTTTTAAAAAATATTATTCAAGTGTCAGGAAACCCAATGTGGAGAAGCCTAGACTGAAAAGAATATTGCAAGATTATTTGAAAAAAAGACCCATGTGCACAAAAAAATATAATATTTTCTGTGCGGAAAGCAGTCTTTCTGAACAATATTTTTCTGCCCAGGTTTGGAAGAAGTCACAGCAGGAAGATAACTGCTAAAGTTATTTGTTGCTTCCTTCAAGAATGAAACTAGTGAAGAAACTGGCTTCCAATTTACTTCCAAGCTCAATTCATGGTGCTAAGCCCTAAATGACTGAAATATCTTGAGAAACACTTTCTCACATATGAGCCTGCCAGAGGTTTGAGAACTTGAGAGGAAGCCCTGCTGCATGTCCCAACACCTCATGGAAGCTAGGTTGGTGGTACACATAACAAGGCTTTTCTTCTGTAGCAATGACTCAGCTGTGGAACTCCCTACCCAAATATTTAATGTTAGATAATTGATCAAACAATGCAATAACAGTTTGAGCTGTAAGAAGTCATTGCTTGGCCATAACTTCAGTTGTACTTTCCCAGGGAAGTCTCTCCAAATTCTTCTTACTTTTGAGCTTATTTTGAAGGCTCAATGTCTCAGAAAGAAAATACAATTCCCATGATTCCCTAGCACAGAGCCAGGGCAGTTAAAGTGGACTCAATTTGCACTATTTTTAGCAGTCTGCAAAGGCCCTCTGTGTGTGAAAGAGTATTATAATGTACTCGAATTTTAAAATATGTAATTCATTTTTAATTATACTGTGAGCTGCCTTGGATCCCAATTCTGAAGGAAAGCCAGAATATAAATCAAATAAATAATAATCATATTGCACACTTGTGAATGTTTGTTTATGGCTGCCAAAACATTCAGTGGTCTATATTCTAGAAGTATTTCCAAATAGAAAAGATCCACTGAAAAAATGGAATTTAGTTAAAAGTTGAGTCAACATTTAATTATTGATGCAGAGTGTCTACTCTAGAGTGGGTGGAGGGTAGTGGGTGGAGGGAATAAGAATTTGGATTTTAATTGTTGTATTTTATCTTGCTGTACGCCGCCCCGATTGCTCTGCAGAGGGGCAGGTTACAAATAAAATTTATTATTATTATTATTATTAGTATTATTATTAGTATTATTAGAGTCACAGAATCATAGAGTTGGGAAAGACCACAAAGACCATCCAGTCCAACCCCTCTGCCATGCAGAATACACAATCAAAGCATCCAGATAGATGACCATCCAGTGTCTAGTTGGGATACCAATGGAAGCACCTCATGGCAAGTTTGTACAGAACTGCATCATTAATAATTTAACAGTCGATGTTTTGGTAATCAGGATTCTTTTCTTGCTGGCTCTCTCAACAATTTGTTTTCCATTTCCATAGTTTATTTCTGTATGTCAGCAGACACAGCTATACCCAGCTGTGGTATATATAGCTGTATACAGAAATAGAAACTCTGTAGAACCCTTTGAGTGCTGGCCTGAGAATTAAGGATGTGAGGGGAATTTGTTCCATTGGACATTTTTTCCCTTTTGTTTTGCAGTTTACAATCTCTCAGACTGACCATTGGCCAGAAATAACTTGTCTTCCAAAGTATGCACACAGACAGATGAGGGCATATTTGAAAGAAATGAATTCATTGGAAAGGTGTTAGAAAAGAATATACACATTTCAGATGAGTGTAAAGCACTATTAAATATCATTTATTCAAGAGGGTAATATATTCCAGTCATATGTACAATTTTAAACATAGGGACATATTTGCATATATTTGAAGGGTGCACAAAAATGATAAGAAAAAGAAAAGGTGGGAAAAGAATTTATTCCATCCCATTAAACACATACACAAACACACACACCAGAACTTGGTGCAGATCACCACTGCCCCTATGACTGGATAAGTGCCTAGCCACAAGATGGGAGAGATTGGGGCACAAAACGGTAGTGCCATCCTTGTGTTGGATGGTCAAAGGAACAGAAAGCAAAAACAAGAAATGATTACAGGAATGGAACAATTCTTTTATTCAAGTGTTTGGTGCTCTTAAAGCTAGACCCCAGAGTAATCAAACAAAGTGGGATAAGGAGTATTCAAGGGAGATAAAAGAAAACTCATTTTCAAACAGGGCATATTTAAACTCTGGAAATGTGACAATTGACAAGCTGGATGCCTTTAAAGGGAGATTAGACAAGTTTGTGGCTGTTAACACTGTCACGAGCTACTAGTCAGCATGACTATATATCACCTTCATCACAGCCAGCATGTCTCTTTATATCAGTTGCAGTGAAGTAGAATTAGAAAGGTTCTGTTGTACGTATGACTGCTTGGAGGCTTCCAATAGAATGATGAACTAGACAGGTCTACTTCTAATTCAACATGGTTCTTATGTATTTAGGAGACAAGCAGTGTTTAGGTATTTAAGACTGGACAGTTCACCTCCAGTTTCTTGCAAATGTAGCCTACCTACACCCTCCTGTTGCATACTGTGAATGCAGCTGCATTTGACATTTTTCTCTCTCTCTGAGCAACAAGCTTGTTGATAAAGATGCTTCATTTTTGTTAAACACATCAGCCATGGAACTAAATTTCATACTTCAATCTGTAACTATGTAAGACAATATATATTTAAAAACAAACAGACAAATAAACAAAAAATACAGGGCAGAGGATTCCTCCTCCCTCCCTTCCTGGAGAGGTAATCAACTTGTGGGGTTGAATCGGTCAGAAAAGGGCAGACCTGGGATTATGGAGGGAAGGAGTGTGCACATGGCCCCAAGACTGCACTTTGTCTACCGCTGTACTAGAGGTAGGGTTTAGACTAGTAACTAACTGGTTCATTTTACATCTTCTAAAACATATTTACAATAGGATAAATATTTTGTGTCCCAGACTGTGAATGGCAGGTAGGTCTTAGACCTAACATTTTAGGCATACATGTTAAATCATCTGTCATTACTGAAATGCTTTCGTGCATCATCTCTATAGGCCTACGGAATTTTGAATCTTGTTTTATTTGAAATAAGGCTCAATGTTTTGTCAAAGTTGCACTCTGAGCATCTGCCCACATGTAACTAAAGAATATCAAATCTGTATGCTTCAGTTAAACTAGTGCAGCTTTCTCATGCAGAGTCAGATAGCTTTTCCAACCCCATGATCCCTGTAATACTGCAGGAAGCACAACCGAATAAGCATGCAAAGCAATTAATCGGAGAGAGATTCTTAGCATGAAGTTTCTAAAACAAAAGAGAAAGATAAGAACAAATATCAATCTTGTTTTTCCTTTCATTGACATTAGGAATTGCTTCCTAACACATCCTTTTATTTAAGACAGATGCTTAACCAACAGGGGTTTAAAAGAATGTGAACAATAAATATTTCGACAGCTGAATAACAGGAAATTAAATGTACACTTCCCCATAAAATAACAGCTTTTTGGAGGATAAAGAGAAGGACAGAGCACTTCACAGAGAAGCAAAGGCAGCAACCTAAGGTCTCATATGTTTCAAATATATATTCAAACAGCTACTCCAAGTAGCCCAGAGTTGCCTGGGACTTTAAATCACTGTGCTATTCTTCTCCAAAACAGCAATCAATCACCATTGCCTCTCCCCCCTCACACAAAAGGGAATGAAGAGAAAACAACAAATGTAAATTTAAACATGGCCTCACTTTATTTAAATGTAACCAACCTACAATGTAGAAAGCAGTCAGCTATACTACCACTTTCACACTACATAATTATAACATTCTGATATCACTTTAACTGTCATGACTCCATCCTCTGGAACAATGGGTGTTTTAGCTGCATGAGGTATTTGGAATTCTCTGCCAGAGAACTCTGGTGCCTCACCAAACTACAAATCCCATGATTCAATAGGGTTCAACTGTGGCATATTACAAGTTGCATTTATTTATTTATTTTTGCCAACTTTAAGTCCTGGGAAATATACATAAAGAGTATAATCTACAGAGTGTAACATATAGAGTATAATGCAGGGAGTTATGTGTATTAGAATGTGTACATGTGCGTATTACTGGGAAGAATGACACAGGATAGTGTTGGGCAAAAAGTCTACTCAAATGTGTACAAAGACATGAGAATGTCTGCAATTCTATCAGTTCTATCAACATTGAGATATAAGGAGACTTGATTGTTAATAACCCACTTAGCAGTTACAATGTTTGATGTAGTCAGAAGGAAGGCAGACAAAAGCCAAGATCCAGCTCCACATGGCTGTTTATATTTTCTTCAACAAGAACCAGAGTGAGTCATATTTAAGATCTTTGTTTTGATTGGATAAAATACATGAGGCACTATCAGTACCTTTTGGAGGAGGAGGAGGACAACTGATAGTTGGGCAGAGGCCAGGAAGAGAATAAAAGAAGCCAAGAAGAGGCAAAAATTATAGGATGAAGAGGAGGCTATGATGTAGCCTCTGTTCCTGTTCTTAGCTGATAATTTGCTAAATGACCCAGACATGCTGATGCTGGCAAGAAAACTAATTAGGCTATGCTAGATGGATATAATTCCCATTATGGTGATTAATTCTGGTGAATAATTCCCATTATGGATTATGATATATGGTTTATGATGAAAGTCCAACAGATTACTTGTGTAATGAATGTCTTGCCTGTAATGGAATGGAATGGAATGGAATGGAATGCAAGCAAAGTGTCCAGACATGAGACATGTGATATGTGACATGTGACAAAGACATTTATCCCTAAGGAGGCGTAAATGCTGTTGCATAGCTGCATATGTGTGTGCACATATGATTGCGTATAATAAATAGCCTAAAAGATTACTAAAGAACCTGCTCATTTGCCCATATAAATATTCTGCAATTCCAAGACTTAAGAAAACTTAAGTGGAATATTGATGTTCAGTCTGTCTGGTTTTCAGTACTAATATGAGCTGAATGCCTAAGTGGCCAGAAGATAATACTGGGATCCCAGACATAGTCCAGATTAGCTGACTAATGACAAAGGACCTTCAATTCTTCCATGTAAAGAGAAAAGGGTGGGGAACTATGCCTGTTTCAGCAGTCCAAGTGGAATGAAAATGATATAATTGTGAAGTGTGAAAGAGACCCAACATAGAATCATAGAACTGGAAAAGACCAAAATCCTACAATGCAATGTGCAGATGAATAAAAGAGGAAAACCTTGTCTAAATCTTATAACTTCCTTAAAAATTTCTACATATATGGTGTCTGTGTAAACACTTGATGAAACCTGAATAGGTGGGAGGGTGGATGTCATAGAAAATACTGGTTTGAAACCATTTTTTACAGCGTTACAAGCTTGGTAGATGAAGGGAATGCTGTGGAGTAGCTTGAAACTCATGATATTCTTGCAAACAAACTAGTAAAATTGGGCTAGCCCATGTTACTGTTAGGTGGATTTTTAATTGATTGATTGACCAAATCCAAAAGGTTCTCAGAAATGGTTCTTCATCATCTTGAAGAGAAGCAATTAGTTGGGTGCCATGGAATTCTTTCCTGGGCCCAGTGCTAGTCAACATCATTATAAATGACCTGGGTGACAGAAAGGAGGACATGCTTATCAAATTTGCATATGACACTGAATTAGAATGAGTGGACAGGACAGGATCAGAACTCAAAGTGATCATAACAAATTAGAAAACTGGGCTAAACATGAAATTGAACATGAAAAAATGAAATGTGTACACTTAGGCAGACAAAAAATGAAATGCATAGATACAGGATGGGTGACAACTAGTTTGACAACAGTACATGTGAAAGAGATCTAGGAGTCTTAGTAGACCACAAGCTAACATGAGTCAACAGCATGATGTAACAGCTAATTAAACCAATTCAATTCTAGGCTGCATCAATAGGATTATACAGGCTTCCCTCGTGGTTCATGGACTTCCCATTCATGTTCCTTGGTCTTTCGCAGATGGGAAGCCACGAGGGACAAAATGGTGCATGCGTCCATGGCACACACACAGCAGCACACACAGGCATGTCCCACCATTATACTCAATGGGTCTCCAATATTAGTGTTATTTCCCATTCACGGGTGTGTGTGTCCAGAACGGATCTCCCATGAACGGGGAGGGATGCCGGTAGTATCTAAATCAAGGGAAAAAATAGTGCCACTCTATTCCAGTTCGGATCGCATCTGGAATATTGTGTCCAGTTCTGGGCATCACAGTTCAAAAAGATTGTTGACAACCTGGAACATGTTCAGAGGAGGGCAATCAAAATGGTGAAAAGTCTGGAAACTATTCCCTATGTGGAGTGGCTCAGAGAACTGGGTATGTTTAGCCTGGGGGAAGAGATGTTTAAGAGATGACGTGATATCAATATTTAAATATTTGGAAGGATACGATATTGAAGATGAAGCAAGCTAGTTTTCTGCTGCTCCAGAAACTAGGACACAGAGCAATGGATTCAAACTACAGGAAAAGAGATTCCACCTAAACATTAGGAAGACGTTCCTCTTTGACAATGGAATATACTGTATCAGAATGTGGTGGAGTCTACTTCTTTGGTGGTCTTTAAATTGGATAGCCATCTGTTGAAAGTGTTTTAATTGTGTGTTCCTGCATGGTATTTGAAACACACAAGAATGGGGACTGACATTAAAAAAGATCACCCCATTCATGACTGACATCCTGGGAAAAGCAGAAGTGGGAAGAGGTAGAAAAATGTTCTCAATCTATTTAGAGAGGGAGGAGCATCATAATTACAATTATCCATCTAGGACTCAAGTCGTGCATACTCTATGAGCACATGTATTGTTTCACTGCTGTTTCATTTCCTACAGTTATCAAGAACCTGGTAGGCTATGACACATTATTGTATAGCTATATTTGGGTTGATGGGTTACAACTGATTCCCCACTCCAGAGCTATGGGCTATCTGCAGTTATACAAGGAACTAAGTGAGACACTAAATAGTTAATCTGATTTAGTTATGGTTGAAACAGAGAACCCCAAAGAGGCAGCTTCAAGATTTAGGTCACGGCAACCGCATGCCGTGGCCCCAATCTGCCTTTTTGCCGGCCAAAAAAAGGAGCGACAAGAAGCCGCTCATTTTTGGGCCAGCAAAAAGCTGGCTTTTCTACCCCGCCATGGCCGAAGACAGCTTTAAGGTGCTTCAACATCATGCAGTGTATAAACACTACACTGCTGGAGCACCTGAATGCTGCCCTCCCCCCATGTAAACAGCCTGTTGGCTTCCAGGTGGCTTGGGAGCATGTGTCATGTAAACCCTGTGCTCCCACACTGCCCAGAAGGCAATGCAAAAGGGCCATCTGTTTTAGCCATTAATTTACTCTCACTGGTGATCCAGAAGGGACTGCCATATGGCTTTATCCTATTGATTGGGAAGAGAGCCTATCTTAACTTTGTTTTACTTTATGTATTTTATTTTGAAAGCAGTTTATGAAAAATATATAATTGTTTACTATTGATAATTAATATTTGCTAAACAAGATAGAAATGTTCCAGTCATATAACACTTCCCATATCCTATAAGTGCTATTTACATTATTGATTCTCACAACTGTCCCGTTGACAGTGCTCTTCCTTCTTTCCTCTAAGGTGAACACTTAACTGATGAGCAAACATTTACTTCCCCCATCCCCAACAGAAATGAAAACAAGAGATAACCAATGTGTTCCAATAGGTCACAGTTTTGTTAACTTGTCAGAAAATTGCAATCAAGTTTCCTGAAAGCTAACAACAAACAATATGGACACCTCTTCTGTACAATAAATCTTTCTCCAGCTGTCCAGAACAATACTGGCATTGCTCCAAGTAGTAAATGAAACTGCTGCCTTCTGAGTGTGTACCCTAGACAACAAACAAAGATCTTTGAGGAAACCACCACAGTTGCTAGGGATCAGTATGGTACAAAATGTCTAGATAGCACAATTTCCTTTACCCAGGGGAAGCTACCATATTGTATTCCCTTGTGCCAACCAGCTATGAGAAATTGGATAAATGAGCATCTGCTATCACACAGGGTGTGCCTGCATTATAGAATAACTGTCTAACTTCAATGGACTTGCTTTTAAGCCCTTCTGAACCCTCGCATATCCTGTCTCATGTGTGGATGAATGAATAATTGAATTAGCCAAATCTTAAGGTCTTACTCAGCCACAAACACAGTATGACACAGATAAAATGGACACCCTATTCTGGCCAGGCCAAGTTCACTCCCTGCTAGTTAAATGGTGAAGCAGGACCACCATTTAACCAGCCACAGATGGTGATAGTTGTTCAGAAAATGTTCCCATGCAGCTAGCTCATCACAAGGCAAGGCCTGCAATCTCCACTACACTACCAGAACATTATAGTGAACATGGTATGTAGTGGTGTAGTGGCAATATGCTATTCATACAGCATACCAAAACACACACACAAACACACACTAGCAAACTTGGTGTGATCAGTTTGTAAACAGAGCCATGAAATGGCTGCTTATGATTTGACCCTGCTATATTAGAGGCCAAAATACATGGCCTCAAAGCCCAAAAAACTCACAAAAACCTATGAATGCTGGCTGTGAAAGCCTTAGACTTCACAAAGTACACCTTTTTTGCTAGAACTAAAATGCACCTTGTTCAAATATGATGCGACATATAGAGCTTAATTTTTAACATGCTCATGCATTATCACACATGTTGCTGCTTCACTGTTTAGCATTAAGCTGGATAAAAATGCTACCATGCTAATGCTGCATACGTCCAGATGCTGGCAGTATAATTTAAATGTAGTATCAAGCATGTGGATCCCTAAATAGCTACCCTGTGGCTGTATCTGTGTGCACACACATTACTACTCCAGATATCACACTGGACTGTAGGCATGATGCTAAAGACATGGCTACTAGATCCAAAGCATGATGCTAAAGATACTTCTTTATGTCTCCCCTCCCTATTTTAGCTCTCTTTCTCTAAATAATAATAATAATAATAATAATAATAATAATAATAATAATAATTTATTTTTACCCTGCCCCTCTACAGAGCAACTGGGGCAGCTTACAACATTAAATATTTACATAAATACAATCCTCGTCCCATCCCAACCAACCCCAAAACCCTCCCACCCCTAAAAAATTATTAAACAGTATTACAAATTTAAAATCACATTTAAAATAAATACATTAAGAGGGACCAACCCTCATTACCCTCATTACAACAAAAGTAGGGAAGGAGAGGAAGACTAACTCTTAGGCTGGGAAATCTAGTCAGGAAATGTCTGCCAGAAGAGACCCGTCTTGACAGCTTTCTTGAAGCTGCTCAGAATAGTAATTTGATGGATCTTGTCCGGCAGGCCGTTTCATAGTCATAAAATCTGGAAAGATAGGCCCCATGTCCTTACATTACGGCATTCTATGTTTTCCTTCCTCTATTTCACATCTTGGGAGAAATTAAACACTAGGATGTTAGGAGCATTTACTTCTTCTTTTATCAGTATCATACATTGATTTGGGAGAACCAAGGTGAAAAACAGTTTTCTTTAAAAGCTATTCTATATGTCATGCTAATTTCTTTTTTCTCTCTTCTGAACTTAGGTAACTTATTGATGGGGAACAGAATTCTTTCAGTGCTCATTTGTGTCACTAAAATTTGTGCTGTGTATGCTATCAAGAGGGCGATAGATGGGCTTTAGGGGACCTCAGAGCAATATGGACATCTTCTACTCACTACTGTTTCATTAGTGGCAGGAGCAATTTCTTGCAATTAGGCTCCTGCAGTAGGTAGTTAACCTAAAGGGCAATGGCTGATTGTCTCCATTTAGCTTTGTTACTCAGCTGAAGCTTCTCATTCAGAGCACAGTGCTTTGATAAGAGCTCTGCCTTCCTTCTGTCTCTGCTTGCCTGGCAGTGGGAGACAAATCAGATAGCTGTTATTAACAAGAGCCTAAATCAAAATTCCCAATCCCACAGCTTGCTATAAGCCAGCAATTGCTTGAAAAGTAAAGAAAATCATCTTCACCAGTCAGAACGGAATGACAGAAAAAGGAATAACAGGAGGTGAGACACTTTTAACTACAGCCAATTGACACAATGAATGGCTTTTTGTTGAGAGAATGTGTGGTTCTGGAGGTAAGGAGAAATCAGAATCTTCAAAGAAAACATATAATCATCACCACCACCACCACCACCACCACCACCGCCGCCGTCGCCACCATCAAGTTTTGCCTTTAAAAACAGACTATGAATAAGATTGAATTAAGGAAAAATATGAGTCTCCCTATTCACTCTTGACAATCAACTTCACAACTTGTCTATACAAGTAAAAAACCAGGTAGAAAACTGTTGCCACTTCTTCAAGTTATCAGTCTTCAGCCCTCTGAGGTTTTATGAAGTGGCTCAGAGGGTCAAAGGGGGGTTGCAGACTGCCAGAAATAGTGCAAATTCAGTCCACTTTTAGGGTTAGGGAATCATGGGAACTGTATTTTATTGTGGCACCAGAGCTCTCTGACAGAGAAGGCTCAATGTCTCAGAAAAAAATATCCCATAATTCCCTAGCACTAACCCTAACCCTAAAAGTGGACTGAATTTGCACTATTTTTGGCAGTCTGCAACTCCCCAAAGTATTATAAGACCATCTAACCAGATGCAATGGAAATGCACTTTCCTCACATTCAGAAACATTCAGTTACATATGCATGTTTTCATATAGACTTCTTTTTTGTCCACACACATATTTCCTATGAGAATCACCATGCTGTGAGTCCTTGAATGTTGGACTAGGTCACTGGGAGGGTTCAAATCTTCCCTCAAATATGGAAATCTACTGGAGAATCTTAAGCATTCACACTCTCACAACTTAAGAGACAGGCAATGGCAATACCCTTCTTAATGAATCTTGCTAAGAAAATACCACAAGTCTTATGACAACATGGAAATACATACACAAAGTTTTCTTTGTGTATATATTGGCACATTCACAAACACCACACATATTCATACATGGATTTTTCAAACTGTATTCATAGCAATTCAAACGTTTATAATGTATGATTTAAAAAAAATACCCTGCTTTGAAATGTGCACGAAACACATTTGTCCTCTATCCCTATCAAGAGTGAACACATATAGAAGTGACATGGTCCAGAAACAAATTGATTTGTCCATCTCCAGTGCAGAGCCTACATGTGAGAGTACAAATAAGCCTTCATGTTGCAAGAACTAAAGCTGACTAGATTTCCCCCCCCACACACACACACTTTTGATCCTAGACTGATTTAAAACTAAACAACAAAATATATTTGCTTCTCTTTGCTTGTTCTCAGCTTGTTCTTGGGGAAAATAACTAATTTCCATGTTGTCATAAGCAAACTGTATAACATATTCCATTAAATTCCAAACATTTAGTAATGAAAGAAGAGTAGAACTGATTTCTAAGATTCTCAGACTGCTGGAGGAATTGAACAAAAAAGAAATCAAGACTATGACTGTCTTCCTTTTATTTTATTTTTTCAAAGAGAGGCTATAAACTATTTTAAAATGATTTGTGTTGCAAAGAAATAAGACTTGGACAAAATGAATGAAATAAAAAGCATTTTCCAAATTACATGGTCACACTGAAGTAGAAATTTGCAGGAAGAAAAAAAATAAAGCAATCAGTGCTATTTTTTTAAAAAAGTCTACTGTTCACATCACTTGTATTAACTTTAGTCCTTCCCTTTGATCTCAGACTGTGAAAATGAGTTATTTATTTAGGTGAGTTGTAAGCTTCGTTTGAAGAATGCATGAGATCACTTGACAGTGGAAACATAGTCCAGTACCACCAGACTAAAGTCCAAAAGACACTGCAGAAATAATCCAATTTGAGATTGCATTAACTACCCTGGCTCAGTGCTAGGTAATCCTGGGAATTGTAGTTTTTTTGTGGCACTAGAGCTCTCTGACAGAGAAGACTAAAAATATTTCACAAAACTACAGTTCTCAGAATTCCCTAGCATTGAGCCAAGGCAGTTAAAGCAATCTCAAACTGGATTATTTCTGCAGTGTGATTTGGACCTTTATCCCTCCTGTTCATAACGTATATGTTATATGCAAGTTCTGCAGTGTGTTTTGGACCTAAGCTACTACATATTTTATTGTGGGCAAAGTACAGTCGTTCCCATTGTGATATAACCTGCTGTTCCTTAGAAGTTGTTAGTGAGGATGAAGGCAAACCATTTTGCCACCTTTCCTCCCCAGGGCACCAATATTGGTTTGTATTAATGCATTGGTGATGCTTCATATATGCTTCAATTAAATGATCAGTTGTAATAATAAGGGTTAAAACTGTAAAATGCATGTGCATTTGTTTAACTAATGCAAAGATGTAATGGATATTAAATTTCGATGATTTGCTTGCTAAGCCAAAGTGGCAACAAAATAATCATGTTTGCAGTGGTTCACAATATGAATTAAATGAGCAACATCATAATAAGTACAAACATAATACTTCTAAAATTTACACATAAATAAGGAAAGTAAACAGAGGTTTAAGATGGACTTTTCATCAAGTTAAAATGTTGGAAAATTAAAAGAGAGATTCAGGCTGCATCCACACCGCAGAAATAATCCAGTTTGACACCACTTTAACTTCTATAGCTCAATACTATGGAATTCTGGCCATTCTAATTTGTTGTGGCACTAGAGGTCTCTGACATAGAATGCTAAATGTCTCACAAAACTACTGTTCTCAGAATTCCATAGCATTGAGCCATGGCAGTTAAAGTTACACTGGATTATTTCTGCGGTGTGGATGCAGCCTCAGAGAGATGGGACTCAGATGACAACCAACAGTCACTCAAAGCCCACCATAGTTCTTTCACCTATCTACTAATATCTGCTAATAACTAAACCTAGCGAAAGAAAGTAGATATTCAGGAAATAATTATTTATATGTCTTGAATGATCTCACTCATTTTGTCACCATAAATATTGTTGCTGCAGACTGCAGTCACCCAGACTACATGTTAGAGCTATCAGGTAACAAAAATTAGCTCCCCTCTTCCCTAACTGCATCATATCATCTGAGCATTTTCCTTATTGGAGACACTCTGTCTACCTTCGCCTCTCTCTTTTTTGTATGTCAAAATTGTCAGATCAGTTTAGAACATTTTTTACTGTGTCACTCTGCTCAGGAGCTGAACTGGGCCAATTTAATTAAATCCAAACTGGTACAAATAAGTCCAAATTGGACTCATTTTCTTTAGGATTCTACTAAATCAACAGTGTATAAATAAGCTTCATTTAAAAAAAAAACAGTTGATATGTGAAGCTCAGAAATATTTTGGGAAATACTGGTATGGGAGCTTTGAGTTAATAAAGACAAAATTCAAGCAGACAAGAAATGTCCTCTTTGATCCAAAGAGTTTTAAAGCTTTTATTTATTTTCCCCAGTTTCTCTCTCTCTCTCTCTCTCTCTCTCTCTCTATATATATATATATATATATCATCCACAATATCTTCCTTCCATTCTTTAGAAGGGTTTTACATAGCCAAGAAATCTAGAATGCTGTCTTTAAAAATAAATAAATCAGTTGTCAGATCTGAAGCCGGAAAAAAAAAAGGAAAAACAGTTTGGGAACTAAACTAACAATAAGTCTTGTAGCATCTTTAAAAACTAGTAAGTTTTATTTGGCATAGGCTTTTGTGGACTGCAGCCCATTTCAACAGATGGTTAGAGTATTATCCCACCCAAGTATGTGTATACTAGTTTGTCAAGTGAGACGTGACTCCATTTAGCTGAGAGAAATGGGCTGTATGTCAGATAAAGCATATTTGCCTTTAAGTGATGAAAAACTTCGTGTGAGAGAGTTTCACAGCAACAGACTAACAGATCCTCCTTGGAAATTACCCTGTTAAGTCAACCTGACTAGCAAGGAGGTGTGTGAGTAATCTCACTTTCTTGCACTATTACATAAACCACTGAACTTTCTCTGGCAAGCAGTAGCTTCTTCATTCCTCTGGACATTGTATGGCAGAATTAAGACAACAGAGATAAAGGTAAAAGACATGTTACAATTTCAATGGGAATGGCACTTAAAAGAATGTTCTTCATTTGCTTCTTTGGTCAAATGAAACCTTTCTCTTCTCCCATTATTAGAGATAGATTATTAGAAAAACACAATGCCATTTCATCTGTTCCACAATTGTGATAATCCTTTCCTCTTCACTTGGACACATGCTTTATGTGCCACAGGAGGGGTGGACAGCAGAATCAAGGAAGACATGATTAGGAGGAGGAAATTCTGCTTCTCTCTCTCTCTCTTTACTGGCATCTGCTCTTCACTATAAAAGATGTCAAGTATTTCTCTTGAGGTTATGCAGAAGAAAGTTGGCTATGATTTGTTTTTGTAGATTGTCTATATAAAAAAGCTGATCCAAGAGTGTTCAATTTGTCAGCTTAAGGAATCTGCCATCCCCCCACCATCCCATTGACCAGCTGTTCTAGTGTTACAATGAACTGTAGCCTGGCAAATGTCCAGCTCCCATGTCACTCAGAAGTGATAGCAAGGCAAACCTTATGCCAAGAAGTTACCCTTCCCCTTTCAATGCTCCCTACAATTTCTAGTCATGCACTACAATATAGTGAGCATAAGAGGCATCTTGTGTATTAGCAAGCTAACTTTCCCCTTCCCATATAAATGTATGTTAGGTAGGTGGTTCTTTAAAAAAAAAAAAAAGATGCATTTGGTTTTAAAGCAAGCAAAGCAGCTTCATTTATATACCGCTTCATATCGCACATGGGATGTCTAAGCGGTTTACAACTGTGAGCTGATTGCCCCCCAACAATCTGGGTACTCATTTTAGCGACCTCGGAAGGATGCAGGCCTGAGTCGAGCCTCAGCCCTGGCTGGTATTGAACTCGCAACCTTGTGGTTTATGAGTGAGTGGCTGCAGTACAGGCATTTAACCACTGCGCCACCAGGGCTGAGTTTCTGTTCATTTCTGTCCTGTTCATATTAGTATTTGCTAACCTAATTACTGACATATTATGTAAAGGTTTACCAGTAGCTCCTGCCTAGCTATTCTTCCTCCCACCAAACACTTAAGAATTGGGGGAAAAAATAATACTGTATTTTCTGGCATATAAGACTACTTCTTAACCCAGGAAAATCTTCTCCAAAGTCGGGGGTCATCTTTTACGCCAGATGGAGGAGGAGGAGGAAGGGGTGGTGTGGTGCAAGGCAGGAGGAGGAAGAGAGGAAGTCCAGGTTAGAGGAGGAGGAGGAGGAGAGGGGAGGAGGGAGGGGTGGCATGGTGTGTCATGAGGCAGGAGGAGGAAGCAGCAGCGGATAAGCGGTGAAGGAGGTGAGGTGAGGTGAAAGGGTGGTGTGGCGCAAGGCGGGAGGAGGAGGAAGAGAGGAAGGCCAGGCAAGAGGAAGAGAAGTGAGGAAGAGAAAGAGGCGATGAGAGGGAAAAGGAGGAGGCTCACATGGCTGTCAGAGCTGGGATTGGGGTCTGTCATCCCGGTCTCTCTCCATGCTCGGAGGCCCTCGCCGAGGAGGAGGAGGACAAGGAAGAGGAGGCCGGGAGGGGCATGCCTTACCCACTTCCACAAAGGTGGGCCATTCAGCAGCAGCCCCGATACCTCATGGCTGGGACGGAGGGAGGGAGCCGACAGAGAAGGATGAAGGTGAGAGTCCACCTGAGGGCAAGGTCCCTCTGGCCATGGGGGGCTCTCGGGTCAGCCATCCAGTTCTGGGCGGCTGGAAAGGAGGGAGGGTGCCTGTCTACCCATAGTGAGACACCAGCAGCGGTGGGAGGTAGTTCCTCCTTCATTGGAAGAGGGGTAGTCTTATGCAGCAAATATATCCCAAACTATATTTTAAGTGGAAAAGTTGGGGGTCATCTTATATGCCCAGTTGTCTTATACGCCAGAAAATATGGGTAATTAAAAATAAGGTAGTAACAGTAAAAGACAGCTACTGACTTTATTAAAAGCATTAATCATACATTCATAAACTGAATATATTAATTCAAAGCTGAGAAAGAAGTGTACATTATTAATTACAGCAAAGATTAATTACAGAAGAATGGTTAACAAGTGAATGGAAATGGGGCTACACTGAGAGACAGATGGCTTTAAAAATACAACTTGTTTGCAATTTTTTAAATAAATAAATAATGGTCCTTTCCAAATATCAATATTTTGGACTCAATAAGCTTCCATAATTCAGAAGAGTGTGGTGGCGTGAATTGATTCTGATCCAACATGTAGACTATGAAAAATATAATCCATATATAAATATGCATAATGAGGCACTGGAATGAAGGCTGTGGAAACAGTCACTTAAGTGGAAGTGCTTCTTCATAATTGTTATTGCGTTGATTTATACAGGGGGTAAAAACAATGAGAAAAAGCAAAGAATTGTTTCTGTTGATAAGCATTTCTCTTTCATAGCTATGGCTCTGTTCTCTATTCCATAGTCTGCATGGGTTAAACATTTGTTTTTTTGTCAGCCTAAACAAAAATTAAAAATAAAGGATGTCTGTTCAGCTTCTGCCAAGCTGGCATCACAGATGCAGCATGGTCCGGCTTGTTTTGCATGGGAAAAGAGACTATTTCTGATGCACATAATTCTTGCATTCTCCTTCCCTCCCAAATGACGAATGGGGTACCAGTCAAACTAATTCTGGTGAACTCAAAGGTCTAGTTCAGAGATGGGCAAAATTTGGATTGTTGGCCAAGGGACAGACATTATCCTAACCCCTCCCCCCAGTTGAATAGTTTTTTTTTCCAGTTCTTTCAAGACTCCAGGAGTAGCAGGGTTTTTTTATCCAGTTTTGAATTCCAACCTCTCTTGTTTTGAATACTATAGAGGGCTGGCGCAGTTTGCAATGAGCAGCAAAAACTGTTCTCTGGACCCTCTGAAGTTCTTCACCCTGAGCAGAGGTAGCTGGTGGAACCATGTCAAAGGGGTGGTAAATGGGCTGTAACCTTTTGGCCAAAGATCAATCCAAGCTATGGAACCCATATTCCCCAAATAGTTTCAGCACCTTATAGCACCATCAAGACACATTAGTATCAGATGCACGGCTCCAATGCTAAGAAAGTCACCACGTGCCTCTGCCACAGGCAATACTTTATCACTTTCCCATATTTTCTTCACACATTAGGTGGCTGCAAATCTGAAGTTATTAACGAATATACATTTGACTCAGCAGCGAACAGCTATCCACACTGTCTAAAAATCTAGCCATAGGACATTTTATTATATACATCTTCAGCTTGTAGGTGTAAGGTGTACCTAAAACTCAGGCATATGTGTAAGTCATAAAACAGTCTTTATCTATTGATCATGAGTCCATGAACAGATAGAGAAACATGAATATTATGGTAAATGAGATTGTACAAGGCAACATTCTATATATGGAGACAATAAAAACACAAACTGGGAGTTGCCAAAGGGAATTGTCCTCACTTTATAGGATGAGTGCCTACAGTTCCTCAGATCTTCCATCTAATTTTCGTTCAAACACAGTGATTTTTCATTTTCAATTAATAACTTACTACGGTACATATTCAAATATAACAAATGTGCAATTGAGTTTTTAGGCACACAAATTAGATATACTAATGAGAATGAATTTTTTCATACAGAGTTTTCCACTTTAGGCTTTTATATTCCTCCCAGCAATTTAAAATATTCATAATTTAGGACATAACTTGTAACAGCCAGATAAGGGATGCCTGTTCCTATGATTTTTATCTTTCTAGGGCCCATTTACAGTAGTTGCTGACAACAGCCCTCTGCCAATATTATATCAGCAGTTTTCAGCTGATAAAATGTTTATTCAATAATGACTTTCAAGGAAAAAGAGCAACACAATCCTAGGGAAAGGATGATTATGTCAAACAGCTAATAAGGAAAACACACAGAGAGAGAATTGCTTACATGACTCACTTATTCTGTTCCTTCATCACAAATACAAACACTTCCAAAGAAGAAACTATGCCAATTATTATTTCTTTCATTAATTAACAGAGAGAGACATAATCTTATTGAAGTAGTTATTAGAAAAGGTTATTCCTCCATGGTGTGTACTGCAGCTTTCCTTGCAGCTAAAGTGTAAAGTGAATATGTAAAGTGACAATGTTTTTAACATTTTTGTACCTTGGTTGTTTATTCCTTTTAAACAATAATACTGTTCAGCACTGATATACCATTTTCCCTAAATATTCAAAGCACTTCAGACACTTTATTATACAAGTCCCTTATTCTGATTCCCAGGTGTTATTGTTACTGTGTGCCTTTCAGTTGTCTCCGAATTAAGGCGACCTTATGGTAAGATTTTTGTGGCAAGGATTGTTCAGAGGAGGTTCGCTATTGCCTTCTCCTGAGGCTGAGGGAGTGTGACTTGCCAAAAGTCATCTAGTGGGTTTAGAGGCTGAGCTGGGAATTGAACCTTGGTCTCCAGAGTCATAGTCCAATGTTCAAACCACTATGCCACATTGGCTGTCTGATTGTTAGGTAGGCCAATAGTATTATTTATACATTACAAAGCGGAGAAAGCAAAAGCTGACAAATATAGCCTTGGCTGACCCCCTATAAATGAGTGCAAGTAAGCTGAGTTCCCTACTCAAGTAAAAAGTTGAAATGGAAATGTCCTGAAAATGCTGCACCAAAGTATTTCCCTTTTTCCATTGGTTATGACTGAATGGTGAAACAGGGGAGTGACCATGCAGTTGTTTCCCCCTAAATCAAGTGGTAAGACTACTGTGGTGGTGGAAGTACTTTCTGCAACTCTATCTAACAACTGATTTAAACACCCATATTGATCAGTACCTGTGGTGGCCAAATCCTGTTGTGGTCAGAAGAATGCTCCATATATGACATTCCCACCTCCCATAATATCTTCCTTCATGATGTTAGCAGAGAAAAATATTATGAGCAGAGGAAAAAAATGATATATTCTACTTTTCCTGGGTGGCCATAACACCCAAAAAACATTTGAGGTAAGTAAGTATATTTTTTGTTTGGTTGGTTTTGTTAAGGGAATGGCCATGAGCACCATGTTAATCATAATCTTCCTTAAAACTCTTCAGGACTCAGCTCCACACAAGAACTCATCTTGAAAGGAGGCCTAACAGATTAACAAATAAGGAGAAAATAACATTAAAATGCAAGCATTTAGTAGTAAATGGGGGGGGGGTCCATTAAAACATATAAAAATGGAGATGAAAAATGATTTTTTTTTATGAGACTTTAATCATAGAATCATAGAATCATAGAGTTGGAAGAGATCACAGGGCCAACCCCCTGCCATGCAGGAACTCAAAATCAAAGCATCCCCGACAGATGGCCATCCAGCCTCTGTTTAAAGACCTCCAAAGAAGGAGACTCCACCACACTCTGAGGGAATGTGTTCCACTGTCAAACAGCTCTCACTGTCAGGAAGTACCTCCTAATGTTGAGGTGGAATCTTTTTTTCTGTAGCTTGCATCCATTGTTCTGGGTCCTGTTCTCTGGAGCAGCAGAAAACAAGCTAGCTCCCTCCTCAATATGACACTCTTCAAATATTTAAACAGGGCTATCATATCACCTCTTAACGGTATCTCCTCCAGGCTAAACATACCCAGTTTCCTAAGTCGTTCCTCATAGGGCATGGTTTCCAGACCCTTCACCATTTTAGTAGCCCCCCTCTGGACACACTCCAGTTTTTCAACATCCTTTTTGAATTGTGGTGCCCAAAACTGGATACAATATTCCCAGGTGGGGCCTGACCAAAGCAGAATACAGTGGCACTATTACTTCCCTTGATCTAGATAGATACTATGATTCTATTAATGCAGCCTAAAATTGCATTGGCCTTTTTAGCTGCGGCATCACACTGTTGACTCATGTTCAACTTGTGGTCTAATAGGACTCCTAGATCCCTGTCACACTTAGTCTCATTAAGCCAGGTGTCCCCCATCTTATATCTATGCATTTCATTTTTTTGCCCTAAGTGCAGTAGCTTACATTTCTCTGTGTTAAAATTCATTTTGTTAGCTTTGGCCCGGCTTTCTAATATATTAAAGTCATTTTGAATTTTGATCCTGACCTCTAGGGTCAGACTAATAGAGTACTAATAGGGTAATAATAGGGTTAGGCAATACGAAACAGACCAATTTAAATGGGAACACTTATTTGTCATCTCACACACTCATCCAGACTGAAGTAATTGGAATGGAAATAGAATGCAATTGGAGTTCTTGTGCATCCCTAATGGAAACACATTGCACAGCATTAAAATCTGACAGTATGATATGTCAGGGAGACTGAGGGCCTTTGCAGACTGCCAGAAATAGTGTAAACTGAGTCCACTTTAAGGGTTAGGGTTAGTGCTAGGGAATCATGGGAATTGTTTTTTTGTTTTTTTTCTGGGACATTGAGCCTTCTCTATCAGAGAGCTCTGGTGCCACAATAAAATACAGTTCCCATGATTCCCTAACCCTAACCCTTAAAGTGGACTCAATTTGCACTATTTTTAGCAGTCTGCAAAGGCCCTGAATTAGGGATGGTATTGCCAAGTGTGATATTAACTGTTGCTATAGCTTGGTGTTGTTTTGCTATTTTCACTGGGCAACTTGAGCTCATTCTCTGACAATGAATAAACAGGACTTATTTACAAGGTTAAAAAAAAACCCTGCAAGGCCATGATTTCTTTGATACATTGCAATGTAGCTATATGGGAGGCACATGATCTGGAGGGAGAGAAGGCAGGCTGGCTCCATCAGGCCTAGCCTGAAAAGAAGAAGGCCCTCCCTCCATCCACCATCATCTGGAGGGAGAGAAGGAAGAATGTGTGCTGCCTTAATCTTATTATGTTTATTTCAATATTGAATTTATTTTATATTTGTAAACCACCTTGATTGCTTAGGCAAAAGGCAGGATATAAGAATTATTATTATTATTATTATTATTATTATTATTATTATTATTCTTAGGGTATTAGCTATTCCTCCTAATTTGGTGTCATCTGCAAATTCGAGAAGCATGCCCCCTATTCTTTCATCCAAGTCATTGATACAGATGTTGAATAACACTGGGCCCAGGACAGAACCTTGTGGCACCCCACTGGTCACTTCTCTGCAGACTGAAGAGGAACCACTGCTGAGCACCTCTGGGTTTGGTCAGTCAACCAATTACTAATCCACCTACCAGTTGTATTGTCTAGCCCACATTTTACTATCTTGTTTGCAAGAATATCGCGGGGGACCTTGTCAAAAGCCTTACTCAAATCAAGATATGCTATGTCTACTGCATTCCCTTCATCTACCAAGCTGGTAATTTTATCAAAAAAAAAAAAAAAAGAGATCAAATTAATCTAGCATGACTTTTTTTTTTTTTTTTTTTTTTTGGAGAAACCCATGTTGACTTTTAGTGATTATGGCATTCCCTTCTAAATGTTCACAGACTCTCTGTTTAATGAACTGTTCTAGAATCTTTCCCAGTATTGATGTCAGACTAAGTGGGCAATAGTTGTTGGAATCCTCTTTTTTCCCCTTTTTGATGGGGACAATGTTTCCTGTCCTCCAGTCTGCTGTGACTTTTCCTGTTCTCCAGGAGTTCTCAAGATTATTGCCAGTGGCTCTGAGATTATATTTGCCAGTTCTTTTAATATCGTTTGATGTAGTTCATCTAGTCCTGGAGACTTAAATTCATTTAGGTTAACCAGGTATTCCTGTACTTTCTCTTTACTTATTCTGTGCAGTATTTCCCCTATTGTGTCCTCTGCTCCATTTTCCTCAGGTTGAACACCCTTTTACTTTTGTGAGAAGACTGATGCAAAGAAGGTGTTGAGTAGTTCTGCCTTTTCTCTGTCCCCTGTTAGAATTTATCCAACTTCTCTGTGCAGCGGCCCTACCATTTCCTTCTTCTTTCTTTTGCTATGGACATACCCCCCCCCCCAAAAAAGCCCTTTTTATTGTTCTTAACCCCTCTAGCAAGCCTGAGCTCATTCTGCACTTTGGTTTTCCTGACTTTACTCCTACATGTGCTAGCTATTTGTTTGAATTCCTCTTTAGTGATTTTGCCCCTTTTCCATTTCTTATTCATCTCCCATTTAAAACTTAGTTCAGTTGAATGTTCTTTTGTCATCCAACCCGGTTTCTTGAGACAGCTCCCATTTTTCCTCCTCATTGGAACGGTTTGAGATTGTGCCTTCAGTATCTCCCTTGAGAAACTTGCATTCATCCTGAACTCCCTTCTTCTTTAGTATTCCTGACCACGGGATCACTCCCAGTGTTTCCCTAAGTTTATTGAAATCAGCTCTCCTAAATTCTAGAATGAGTGTCTGACTATGCCTAGCTTCAGTTTGGAATCAGTTTGGAATGTTCTGAGTGAAGAAATGAGATAATCTATATAACATGGTGATGATGACTTTGAGGGGGAAAATAGTTTTGTTTGAATTTATGAATCTAATAAGGATGGTGCCATGTGTTTGAACAGCACAGGCCTGACTGAAATGTTCTTTGCTCTGTGAACATGTTGAAAGATCACTATGGGCTTTGTGCTAAGCCCTGTAGGAGGGAGTTGAATGCATTTCCAACCTACTCTTTGAATAGGAGCCCTGCCTTATGAGATTTTTGATCATAGTTTTGTTTTTAAGAGTATAGAATGTACAACATACCTTTGTCTTTAATGTGAAAAAATCTACTAAGAGAAAGCCACATGGAGAGCTATGGAGAACCTTGAAAATATGCTCTCACCTACACTTTTAATCTGCATGAGTCTAGTCTGAACAACTGTGAGGGCTGAGGGCAAGTATCCATGGCTTTATATTAGAGAGGCAGAGCCAAACGAAGAAGCAAAGGAGACATATCTTGGATCAGAGATATTTTCAGCAGGATAAAGAAAGTGCAGGTTATCAAGATGAGTGGTTTGCCTATAAACACACTCAACCATATGTTTCAAATGGAGGCTAGACCTATACTGAACCCCTTCTGACCATGGTCTCAAGTTTTAGTTTTTTTCTGTAACCTGAAAGCATAATACTAAAAGTCTCAATTTTCCATTGTAAGTGAGATGTTAAGCATATTTATTCAGTCACATTGAATTCAGTGAGGCTTATTCCCTTGTAAAGATATTTTGGATTTCAACCAACATAAAGGTAAAATAAATAGGCTTACCTACATGTTGTGTATGTATGTTTGTAAACATGCATGAGCATGACTGTCTGTGCCATGTATGCATGTTTTCATTCATGTGCTCATTCATTAATACCAAGTGGGAAGGGTGTTAGTACAAGAGAGAGAGAGAGAGAGAGAGAGAGAGAGAGAAAGAAAGAGCCTTTCCTCTGCTTCTATAGAAAAGCACAATTTTATAAAAAAGCCCAATAATTTCTCTTCTCCTTTAAATGAATGTTGAATCCTTTGAATAAAAGAGAGCCAGTATTCCCAATGTGATTAGCTGAGAAGCCTTGTGTGGTAGACCACAAGTGTGAGATTACTATAGCCTTGACAAAATCCAGTATATTTTAAATCACAGTCTTTCTTTTTAAGCCCAAGCATACTTTGTTGAAAACCCAGAAGCTTTCTTGAAAAATGCAATGGATTAATTGCTTGTCCAGAAAATGGCTCACTTATAAGTGATTCTAAATGCCTCTAATACCCATAATCTTTCAAGAGTCACATGACAAGAAATGCATTATTGAATCTTTGCATTTCTAGGGCATGCTCTGAGATAGTTCAGAATGCAAAAATCAACATAGCACAGGATTGCACATTGCACATCAGAAGTGACAAGCATTGTTTGTACTGGAAAGTGAATTAATTGATGAAATTATCTCAAGCCTCAGTACAAAGTTCTTAACAAAATGAAATCAATCCTTCTCAAAATTGGCTTCTTTTTTTTAATCATGAAAGGAGTGAGTGAATGAGGTAGTCAGTGAGAAAATAATAGATTATAGAAGGAGAAAATGTAGATTTTTAGGGATGCTATAGGACAGGAATATGGGACACATGGCCTTCCAAATAATGTTGGAGTGCAATTCTAATCATCCTTAAATTGGAGTTGTCAATAGGAAGGATTATGGGAATTACAGCCCAACAACATGTAGAACACCACTCATTCCTATTCTAGGTACAGGGTTTAATGATGGCCATTACTCAGCTCCCAAAATCCTTTGTCACTTTTAGTACTCAATAATGAACATGAGAAATAGTAATCAAGGTGCCTAATGGAACATAATCTATCCTTCTGACCAAGTAATTCATTCTTACTAAATACATGTCTAACATCCCTTTTATGGTGTATGGCCACTAGCCCACCACAAAAATGGAAGGGGGAAATATTGGATGAATTTGGTGAAAGATAACTTTAAAGAATTTTAATCTTAACTTTAAATACTAGTTGGGTTTATATGAGCCTATCGGTACATGCTCATCCAGCTGATGACATTTCTTTAGATCTGTCTGCCTTTCAAGGTGCAATGCAAACTTTGGACAAATGTTTAACACCACTTTGGGTCCAAAATAAAATATTTTGCCTCACCACTAACATCCTCAGCTGGAATCAAGTGTTCTCTATTCATTTGTTACATTTGTATGCCACCTCATGCATGGCTATCCTCTTCCTTATGTTAGCCTCACATTAACCTAGAAGCAAGTAAGTGAGCGAGCGAGAGAGAGAATGAATTAATATTCAAAAATCACCTATTGATTTTCATTGCTGAGTGATGACTTCAGCCTGGATCTTCCAAGTATCAGTCCAACACCCTATATAGTACACTAGCTTTCTTATTCTCCCCTTATGGCCTCCCAGACCAAAGAATGGAGTTCTAGGAAGGAATGACTTCTATCATATTTCACTTTAGGAACTAAATTTTATACCTTCATGTCTGCATTCCTCTTCTCACTTACTTGGAAGCTAACTACAGTGAACTCAATGGACCTTTCTTTTGAATAGTTACATAGAGGGTTACAAAGTATCATCTTTTAAAGTCCACCTCTGTGTGATCAATTCCCACAACAAATGGATGAAAAGGATTTCTGAAGGAACTCTGGTGATGCAGTAGTTAAATGCCTGTACTGCAGCCACTCACTCATAAACCACAAGATTGCGAGTTCAATAGCAGCCAGGAGCCCAGGCTCGACTTAGGCTTGCATCCTTTTGAGGTCACTAAAATGAGTACCCAGCTTGTTGGGAGCAATTAGTTTACATATTGCAAACCGTTAGGGAGTGCTTAAGTGCACTGATAAGCGATATAGAAATGTACTTACTATTGCTACATATATATGATAACGTGTGACACTGCAGTAAGTCAGCGAGTCAAGACAGACAGACATATAGTAAGGGAATTTGGCTCACTCCCATTTTGCTTTGGCATTATAGCAAGGCTGCAAGCAAGCATATGACCATCCATGTGCAAATAACAGCCAGAGTTTTTAATAGAATTAGGCAGCTGAGCCCATTTCCACCCCATTAGGATCAGTATATGAGACAGGGCCAGTGAAGAAAAGCAAGCACAAAAGATTAGTTTTCCTCCTCATTGCTTTGAGCTGCAAATGCAAGAAGTACTGTCCAGGGAAACCACAAAGGCCAACAAGAGTGAAGAAACTGCTACTGCCTGCAAATTACTTTTGCAGCAACATTTTCACAATAATGCAAATGCTCTCCTGACCGATATTTTACAATATCAGTGCCTTCTACTGTGACAAGGCAGAGGAATAAAAATAGTAGGAGAAATGTCTGCGAGAGACTCTGCGCTGTTTTTTTTTTTTTAATGAATAGATATGGAAATGCTTATGCTTATGACTCCAAAAGCTTCAGAGTCTCTCACACAGCTGTAAAATCATATCTGGCCTTGGTTGATGCTTGCTGAGATGCAACTTTCTCTCATTACATTGTGGAAGGGAGGAGCCAGAAAACATCCAATTTGTTCTCCTGTAGTATACGTTTACACACACACACAGAGAGAGAGAAATGTGTTACAGAGAGACTATAGATGGGTCTTTCTGTATTTCAGCATCTGCCCACTGCTTGGAATGACCCCATTCCACAGATTTATGGAACAGAAGAGGTAGGATAAAGAATTTAGCAAATTCAAATGCCAGAATTCTATAACTATTTGTATCAAAAGGGCCTATAGCTTACCTTCTGACCTACTTAAATAAAAAATAGATAGGTCTTCAAGTGATATGAATTGCTGGACAGCAACTTAGTTCTTATTATTATTCTCTTTATTTATATCCTGCCTTCCTCCCAAGACAGGGATTCAAGGCGGTTAACAAATCTAAAGTTCTTCTGTCATGCAAACACCAGTCTCTAAAACAAACAGGATTTCATCTGGGCATCACCCCTCCAACATTCCCACACACACTGGACCATTTTCATACCTCTGAAAAGCACACTTTGAAGGGACTTGTACTTATGTTGAACTCTCCATGCCTCTGGCTTGATTCAGCAGAAATTATAGTATTTTTTTTTTTAAGCAGGACTCTTAAGATAGCTTCAGATTTGTCATTTTAAGGCTTCCTTTATAGATGGAACACAAAGGTCTAAAACATATTTGGGAAGCCCAGGAGCCAATTTTCTGGTTCCAGGACCCACCATAGGCCACACTAGCCCTGAAAATAGAAAACTAAATAAAAACTTAGACCTGACAGAAGCCCATTTTCACTTTTTAAAAAATTCTGGTGGGGGCGGCAAGGTACAGAAGGAGCTGTACCTTATTTTAATGTAAAAGTGTTGCTTCTGCTTTTATTTTTTTAAATCAGTCATAATTTGAGCATTGTGGCTTGCAAAAGTGGCCTGATATGGCACATTCACATTGCATTCAAACTATACAAACAGTGTCTCAGTTCTGTTTTATTTTTTATTTTATTTTTTTAATGCCTTTTCCTGCCATGGAGAAGTAACCAGTGAAATGACTGAGGGTTCTGTCTTGGGTCTGATGTTTACATTTTTATAAATGCCTTAGATGGCAGAATAGAAGGCATTCTTATCAAATTTGCAAATGACACCAAATGAGTGCACGTAGAAGAAAGGAACAGAGTTCAAAATGATCTTGGCAGATTGGAGAACTGGGCCAGAACTAGCAAAATGAATTTCAGCTGGGATAAATGTAAGGTACTACATCTAGGCAGAAAAAATAAAATGCATAAATATAGGATGGGTGATACCTGGCTTGAAAAAAGTACCGGTATATGTGAAAATCATCTAGGGATCTTCTACTTCTTCTTCTTCTTCTTGTGTACCTTCAAGTCACTTCTGACTTATAGAAACCCAAATGCAAATTTATAATGGGGCTTTCTGGGGTTGAGAGTGTATAACTCACACAAGGTGACCCAGTGGGTTTCCATGGCTGAGCAGTGAATCACAACCTGATCCCCAGTGTCAGAACTAAACCTGAGTCAACAGTGTAATGCAGCAGCCAAAAAAGGAAAAGGAGAAGAAAATAAATTGGAAAAGATAAGGAAGGGAAAGGAAAGGTAAGGTAAGGTAATTCCATGATACATCAACAGGTGTAGCGTGTCCCAATCAAGGGAAATATTAGTGTCACTCTATTCTGCTTTGGTCACAACTCACCTGAAATATTGTGTCCATTTCTGGGTACTACAGTTCAAGTACTTTATCAACAAGCTGGAACTTGTCCTGAGAAAGGTGACCAAGATAACCAAAGATCTAGAAACCAAGCTGCCACCACCTCCTCCTCATCCTCATCATCAACAACAACATATGATCAAAAGTCCAGAAACCAAGCTTTATGAGAAACAATTTAAGAAGCTTGGTATGTTTAGCTTGACACATGATAGCCATCTTTAAATATCTGAAGGGATGTCACATAGAAGATGGAGCAAGCATGTTTAATAATAATAATAATAATAATAATAATAATAATAATTTATAGCCCGCCCCTCTGCTCGGCAATCGGGGAGGGTTATAGCATATTAAAACATACAAAGTTAAAAGCATTCACTCATCCCGCAATCTAACCCTCCCATCCCATTAAAACAAGATTAAACTATTAAAGAGTTAAAATACAATAATGCAATTTAAAACAATAGAAACAACAATAGAACAGGCAGCAATGGACAGTAGGGCAGGCAGCAGCAAGGGGAACAAATGAACCGAAAGGTTATTCCGGGAAGGCCTGCTGGAAGAGATCCATCTTTACAAGGGTGGTAATAAGATGGATCTCGTCCGGCAGGCCATTCCATAGTCTGGGAGCAGTTGCAGAAAAGGCCCTCTGGGAGGTCTGGGACAGCCTAGTTTTTATTGGCTGTAACAGATTCCTCCCAGAGGACCGGAGGGTGCGGGGGGGAATGTATGGGGAGAGGCGGTCCCTAAGATAAGATGGACCCAAGCCATGTAGGGCTTTAAAGGTCAAAACCAACACCTTGTACTATGCCTGGAAACTAATTGGCAGCCAGTGGAGGGATTTAAGCACCGGTGTTATGTGCTCCCTCCTAGATGTTCCTGTAATTAACCTGGCTGCCATATTTTGCACCAGTTGCAGTTTCTGGGTTAGGCACAAGGGTAGCCCCATGTAGAGTGCATTGCACTAATCCAGACATGAGGTTTCCAGAGCATGCACCACAGTTTCCAGATCCCTCATGTCCAGATAAGGGCGCAACTCCTGACCGTCACATGTGAAGCGACGAGTCAAGAAGTACCCCCAAACTGTAACACAGTCCTTAGAGGAGAGTGACTCCATCCAGGACTGGAGACTGTATTCCCAAATCTGGTTTCGGGCCTGTGACTGTAAGTACCTCCATTTTGTCTGGATTCAATTTCAATCTGTTTTTCCTCATCTAATCTATTACCACTCTGAGACAGTCATTAAGAGGAGAGACGCCATCTGTGGTCTGAGTCGATGATCTGGTCATGGAGAAGTATATCTGGATGTCATCAGCATACTGATGACACCGTGCTCCATGCTTCTGAATGATCTCACCCAGAGGCTTCATGTAAATGTTAAATAACATCAGGGACAGGATGGCGCCCTGAGGGATGCCACAATTAAGCTCTATTTTAGAAGAGCAACTGTCCCCAAGCCTCACCCTCTGGGATCTGCCCGAGAGGAAGGAACGGAACTACTGCAGAGCAGTGCCTCCAATTCCTAACTCTCTCAGGTGATCCAAGAGGATGGCATGATCTATTGAGTCAAAAGCCTCTAAGAGATCCAAGAGCACCAACAGGGTCACACTACCCCTGTTGATGCCCAGGCAGAGGTCATCGGTCAGAACAACCATGGCTGTCTCAACTCCATATCCTGTCCTGAAGCTGGTTTGAAATGGATCAAGATAATCGGTTTCATCCAAGACTGCCTGGAATTGGGAAGCAGCTGCCCTCTCGATCACCTTGCTCAAAAAGGGAGCAAGGAAACTGGTCTGTAGTTGTTTCTATCCAGGGGGTCCAGGGAAGTTTTTTTCAGGAGAGGCCTAATCTTATGTTAACTGTAATTGCTTTTCAACAGTGGACTATAATCCCTTGGAAGGTGGTAGATTCTCCACCTTTCAAGATCTTTAAAGAGAAGTTGGATGGGCATCATTTAGAAGCCCTTTAGTTGTGTATTTCTACATTGCAGGGGATTGGACTAGATGGCCCCTGTGATTCCTTCCACTGGTTCAATATATATAATACAGTAGCCCCTCCCAATTCGCAGGGGATCCATTCCGAACCCCAATCCCCGTGAATATTCGAGCCCCATTGAAAATAATGGTGTATGGGGGGGCACATGAGCACATGACACCATTATATCCCTCCCCACTTTTCCCTCCCATGAAGAGCAAGATTGCGGACTTGAAGTCTGTGAATGGAGAGGGACAACCGTACCTTTCTTTTTAACATGACATACATGCAGAATGAAACAAATGACTGTAAAAAAAAAGGGAAAGGCTAGGTGCCCATTATTTGTGGCACAAAATGTTCCAATAAGTATAATGGAGTCAAATTAGAAAGAGGAATGTATTGGAATCCACTGAAGAAGAACTAATATTTCTTGGGAAATTTGTTGATTATTCAGTCCAGAGAGCATTTTGATTATTCTTGATGTTGCAACAATCCCAGTTATCAAAGAGGAATGCCACTTGTCATTTTAAAATGTGATCGTCTTATTGGTAGAGAAAGAGGAGTTGTGGTTATAGAGGGCAAATGACAGAATTAAAAATGCTATTATACATATGAACTGGAATGTTTTTTGCTCATAAGCAACCTTTTTGTTGTCATTGTTGCTGCTGTTGCCACAGCTACTGTTGCTGCCATTTGCAATTGTAGCAGTAACATCATTATTTTGTACATCCCATTTTAATGCTTTATGTATCACAATTAACTGTAGTATAAACTTTATAGATAGTGATTAAAAGGGCAATATAAATATGCATTTCAGCCAAGACCATAATGTGCATTCTGTAAACTCTAAGAGCAACCCCTCATTACAATCTTCTTCATGTGTGCGTATTCATAAATTTTATACACATAACACATGCCCCACTGGTGCCTCAACTTCTTTTCATGACCCATTACACAGCTATTAACATCCTCAGAAATAAAGCATTTCTCTTTCTACAAGCTCATAATGAAAATCTCAAAATGCTATGCCTACAATCAACCAGCTCCCAATGTTCCTTTCATTTCCCACACTTTAAAGGAAATTTTGCTTGAATATGAGCACACTTTTCATGTTGAATGTCTCTCATTTTGTGCACAGCTGAGTAGATCTCAAAGACAGTAATACACAAAGAAAAGAACATCTGAAACTCTACAACATAACATTAAAGCAACCAAGTGGAAGGTTGTACTCAAGAGATGGATTCGAGATTGTCAAATAAACTATGAAAATCCCCAGAAATTGAACCCAAACTTTTCATTTATCATATGGCTGCTTTATAAACTATGCACTCACTGAAAACAAAGAATGAATACCAGGGAAAACTGCATAAATCTTAATGCAAGATCTGTTATACTGGATCAGGCTAATAGTTCATTTTTTTTAACTAATCTATCATTGACAGTTGCAAACTAATTTACAAGACCAGCATGGCAGCATTTTTAACCACCCACTGATTTTCAGCATTTGATAGTGAGAGAACTTTTTTTTTCTCTAAGGAGTAGAAGTTATTTTTCTAATTAATACAGCTATTACCACACATTGAATTATTTCCCCATGCATTTATACACATACAAAACAACAACAACAACAACAACAACAATAAAGCAAATAAAGAGATGGAATTTGACCTTTTTTTAAAAAAGGCACCACCATAATATGTCAAAACTAGCTTAAACCAAACATAGAGGTAAAGCAGGATGGATATCCACAAATATAGACTTTATAGATGTGCATATTCCAATTCAACATGAACACTTTTCTTCTTCCAGTGAAGCTTATGTGGGAGTGATCAGAGTGGGTAGAATAGGGAGGAGTGTGGTGTAAAGAATGGGAAGGCTAGAGGCAGTTTAAAGGCACTTATTTCCACCAGACTTCAGGGTATTACCACCAGACTTGAACCCTTATTCCGTCTGGTTATAGCATTAGTCATTTAGATGATGATGATGATGATGATGATGATGATGATGATGATAGGGAATTGAGGTCAATTGGTTAAAATATTTACAAATTAAACAAGATTATATGAAAGATAAAGAAATGTACGGTATTGATATGGGTACTTCAAGATTGGGGGAAATCGCTAGAGAAAAAGATCAACATGGGATAAAAAAACTATACAACCTATTATTAGACTTGGAATTGGAAAAAGATCTGATCAAAAATAATATGATTAAGTGGATGCAAGATATCAATACCCCGATTCCACTAAATGCATGGGAAAAGGCTTGGAAGGACTCTAGTAAATTTTCAGGATGTAATATAATGAAGGAGAATTACTTCAACATCCTACATAGATGGTATTTCTCCCCCTCAAGATTGGCAAAAATGAACATTATTAGAAACAACAAGTGCTGGAAATGTAAAAAAGAAGTAGGGACTATATATCATATGTGGTGGTCATGTGAAAAAGCATCTGGCTTTTGGAAAATAATTCAAAAGGAGATGGGAAAGATATTGCAGATAAATATACCTTTAAAACCTGAATTATTTCTGTTAAATATCTTGGATACAATTGAGATAAAGCTAAGCCAGGATTGTAAAAGTGTTATCCTATATATCAGGGGTAGGCAACCTTTCCCCTTTAAGGGCCGAGGGACTTCAGCTCCCAGAAGCCTCAGCCATGTTGGCCAATAGTCCCATGTTGGCCAATAGCTCCTGGGATTCTGGGAGCTGAAGTCTCTCGGCCCTTAAAGGGGAAAGGTTGCCTACCCCTGCTATATATGATAACAGCTGCTAGGCTGATATAAGCAAAAAACTGGAAATTAAAAGTTATACCATCTTTAAATACTTGGAAAAAGAAAATGAAAGAATTAGCTACAATGGATTGTCTATCGATGTATTTAGCAGGAAAATCGGACCAAAGTTACAAAAAGAAATGGGAAGGGATATTGAAATAGTTTGTAAAACCTAATTATATAAAATAATTACAATTTATTATTTGGGTTACTTATATACATACATACAAAAAAAAGAGTTAGATTTATTACCTTTCTTTATCTTGATCATGATAGGAAAATGTGATTCTGGATTTAGCAAGACTTGGCAAAATGGATGGAGTGATTATTAGGATATGTAATTAATTTTGTTTTCTTTCCCGCATAATAGGAATATGATGACAGAATATTCTGGGGACGGTAACAATGATATGATTTGATTTACTAATGGATGTGTAAAAATATTAAATTCAATATAAATAAATAAATAAATAAATAGAATTCCTCCTGATGATGATGATGATGATGATGATGATGATGATTGTCTATTTGCCTCCTCATCATTTCTTAACTCGGGTCAAGACAAATTGGAAGATGGAGGACCATATGGAGAAACTAACTACCTTGTACACAGAAGCCCTTGTTGTTGTGACAGGAAACTTTACTGCATGGACCAGGCAGAACAATGGGGTGCTTTCCCTCCCCCCATTTTCATGAAATTTTCCCCAAAATTGATGGGGCTCACCCTTTACCTAGTAGACAATCAAAGGATAAAGGATGTTACCATGCAAGGCTGTATCTTCTACACATGGCACATAAGTCCGATTTTATCATTTTGGATGGAAGTACCAAAGGAAACAAAAGTAGGGAATTTATTTTCTTATCCAGTTATTAGAGCTTCCACATTGGCTATATTTTATTTTCTTATAATCTGCTGGGTTCTGTATCTGATTTTGAGGTGCAGTGTTGCCTGGTGAATAATAGCCACCACTGGCTTGATATTTGGAACTTAAATAGCAAAATAGTTATATTAATCATAAGCCTTTAGTAAATACATTAGCAGTCATAAGGCCACACTTTGTTAAAAGGTCTGAAGAGTTAGCTAAATCTCTAGGAAAGATTCTTCATTGAGAGACCCATATTTCCTTGCACTCTTCCATATTAACAGCAGATACTCCAAGTAAAACTATGGATCTATATCACAAGTTGATTGAGTCCTTACAACATCCATTGACCTTTAAATCTTTAAATAGACCACATATTACAAATTACAATTCCAAACCTTTGTTTGATCATGAATGTGCTGTTGTAAGATATAGCTCCTATAAAGGACAGAACCTAATAACCCAGCCTGAGGACTGGTTTCTCTTGAAAACAAGATACAAACCCTTAGTTAAGGAGAAAAAGATGTAGGCAGAAGGGGAATAAATATGATGTCCAGTCACTGAATCTAAGATGTATGATACAGGCCTGAGCAGACAGGCTAGGAAAGCATGGGCCAAGCCTGTGCTTTCCTGACCAGGTCCCAACCCGGATCAGTCAGGGATGATTGGGTGTTCATATGCCTGCCCATCCTCTTGCCACAGACCTGCTACTGCTATTCTCCCTCTACCTAATGACATCAGAGGTGATGATGGGGGGAGGCAGGGCTTCCCAGCAGCCAGGATACTCCCAGGTGACTTCTTGGAATCTTTTCCATTTATGATACAGTATTTTTAATGACTGCGCTGAATGGATTGGGTGCATCAATCAGGATCAAAAATTCTAATTGTCAAGAACTGCCTTTCCCCCTTCCCACACTTCAGAGAACCAGCATTCTGTATTTCAGACACCAAGAACTTTATTTCAGTAACCATAGGTGTTAGCAGGAAGATGTTTGTAGTCAGAACAGCCATTGTCCACAAACACTGACATAAAATTAACAATGCCCCACCCTAACATATGACTGATTTGGTTCGATTCGGACATCTAGATGAAAAATATGTATCCCCACCTGGAGGTGCCTTCTACATGGCTTTCATTGGTTTAAGTTGGCTTTTTATCTAATTTCTAGGGACAGGCTATGGAAAAAATCTGAAAAGGCTACAATTGATAAATAGTTGCTAATGCTTACTTGTGGCCTATATGAAAATACTTGTTTTCAGGTAAAATACAATAATGCAGTGCACCTTTTTGACTCAGTCTTTACTTTGAAAGGAATTAACCAAGCTGCATTCTAGCTCCTACCTTATTTAACTTGCATATCAATTCACTGATTAAAAGTTTAATGGGTCCTAGTTTTCATCCCACCCCACCCCATTGGTTAGCTGACCCATATTAACTCTCCTCTATGTGAATGATGCAGTGTTTCTATCTTACTCAGTAACAGACTTAAGAAGACTTCTGAGAGAGCTTGCCAATTACTGTATTAATGAATCCTTGATAATTAATTATAATAAAACAAATGTTATTGCATTTTACCATAAAATATAATTTATAAATGACAAATAGATTCTTATTGAAAAGGCTACAAATTGTAGGTATTTTGCAGTAATTGTAGCTCTTCAGCTATAGATAACATCCAGAGGAGTATGTCAGTTTTGCTTTCATATCCCATTTTGTCGTATAGTTCACAATGATATCCTTACAATATTTTTTACTCTTTTGAAGTGCTGCCAACTAAATTTCTCAGAATTGTATTTGGCATCACATGTTCTGTTCTCAATGCAGCCTTGTGTCTTGAGGCAGGACTGAGCCTTAGCAAGGCCCACACCAGGACTCTTACAATCCATTATTGGCTAAACTTTTTTTTTCCCAATTGGTCTGGCTCCTCTAAGGCTAACCAACTATTTTCAATCTGCATGGGAAAAGTTACTAAATAATAAACTTTTAATCATTTGGGATTACACCTAATGCTTTAATAACACTTGGCTACTGTAATGCTAAATCTATCATCAAATAAGGGACACACTATATACCACATTCTTGGAATTGCTAAGAAACCTTTTGGTCACCCCAATTATTTGACAAACATAACAATTCTTAAGTATAGGAAAACTGTGATATTAGCATGTTTTAATGCACTACCATTTACTGTAGTTGAGGGAAGATATAAGAGGATTTCATATCATGAGCATATTTGTCCCTGTGCAAATGAGGTGGTAAAAATACTCAGCCATATCCTTTCATATTGTCCTTTATACCAAGGATGACATCTTGCATTATTACACTTATTCTACAGAATATTCTGAGCAGGATGGAAGAATTCTATTTTTCCCTTCTGTTCACCAATCAGGATATACAAATTATGGATAAGTTTTCTAGATTTTATGTGACTGCCATTGTGACTTGTAGACAGATGATAAACCAGCAGTAGATATTTATTTATTTATCATAGTAAAGACTCTTTTAAAAGTACTTAGGTAGCCATGTGAACCATATGGGGTTGGGGATTACGTACAGACTTTGGAGTGTTGTGACGTATGTTTTGGATTTTTCTTCTTATAATTAAATATTTTGTTTGTGTTTTTATGCTACTTTGCTTTGTGTATTTGCGTGTTGTTTGCCTTCAAGTTGATTCCAATTTATGGTGACTCTAAGATGAACCTATCACAGGTTTTCTTGGCAAGTTTCTTCAGAGAGGGGTGGCCATTGCCTTTTTCTGAGGCTGAGAGACTGTGACTTACTCAAAGTCACTCAGCGGGTTTTCATGACTGAGCGAAGATTTGAATCCTAGACTTTCAGTGTCCCAGTCCAACACTCAAACCACACCACCACACTGGACCTCTTATATACCTTGTGCTAAAAATTGTCTTCTTTCTTCTTATGATGGTCTATGACCATAACAAATTATTGATTGATTGAATTAGTGTGATGGCCATTGAAATGGTAAATCAGAAGACAGGCTTTGGAAGAATCAGTGAATCACCACACCCTGCTGGAACTGTATAGCTCTCTAAATATTATTGCAAATGTATATTTAAGTGGTATGTTGGGAGTGGGCATCTATTACAAGGTTGTGCAAAAAAAAAAACAAAAAAAAAAAACAGGGCATGCTTTGGAGTTAAATTCAATACAAATTGTAGATCCAAACTAGAGATCCAATGTGGGTGCAGTTAAAAGCAATTAGGATTGAGCAGATGCATATTCAAATCACCACTCAGCCAAAAAGCTCACCTTGGGTCAATCTCTATCTCTCAGAAGGTTGATTTGAGGATAAATGGGGAGGGGGGGTGTCATCATTCTTTGAAGAAAGGAAGGAAATAAATATTGATGTCTTCAAAGCTATGGTAGGCATCAGTTAACTGCTGTATTTGATTGATTAGATGGGAAATGATTGTGCTAAATGGGATACAGCAAATGCTGTTCTTATTACAGAGAGAGAGAGAGAGAGAGAGATGTGGTTTGCATTAAACATTTCAATTACTATTATAGATTAATCAATTTATATCCCACCAAATGTGATAAGAAAAACATTATTGACACTCTGCAACAGTTTGCTGCTGGAATCTGTGAGATGATTGCAAAATGGGGCAACGCTTTAAGAGCAGTGGTTATGTTGTCAGCACTGAGGATAGTAGCAAAAATATGCAAATCTGGCAGGCTAATAATAAAGATGAATGAGCTTTCCTTTTCACTCCCAAAGGGACATAGTTTTGATCTGCAGGAATTAGAGGATGAATAGACACATATGTCTCATATTGATGATAGCCCCAGCACTGAAAGAAATGGGGATGGATTAGCAAAAGCAGAAGAGCTAGAAATCATTAACTACATGGCTAATATCTTGCCAAAGCTAATTCCCCTATCTGAGATGTGACAAACCATGCTTCTTAAAAAACAGTTTTGAAAAGTGAACGCTGCATGTGGCAGCTAGTGGTCATGAATGTGTCTAGGGCTGCCTCCTTTGTAAAGAAAATTAATATGAAAGTAGAAATAACTATAAATCAGCCTTACTGAACCCATCAGCTGAAATACCAGCCTGTACATGAGAATGTATGTTGGCATTTCTGAGCTGATATTTCAACTGTGATAGTGGGGGGGGGGGGGGGGCTCTGTCAGTAAAACCAGGTTAGCTAATTGCATATGAAGAGAGGAGAGAGTCAAGGAGTGATGCTTGGAGCGTGCTATTCACATTAAGAAATAATGGCAATGTTGGGAACCATTCTGCTTAAAACCCAACTCTGCATTTGTCACTGTACTCAAACCCCAGTGGGAAAGCAAAGCACATGATTCACAAGCATGTCAATTATGGATGTTTTCCAGGCAGGTAGTCAGCACTTTAGGCTTGATCCAGTGAGAAAGTTTCTTTGAAGGCTTGCATATCAGGCATTAAAATTACAAGGCTGTTATAAATGCAAGTGTAGTTGGATACAGCTGGTTACAGGAGCTGCACACATTAGCTTTTGAGACTAGTTTTTGCATTAGCTGTACTCACATTTTTAAACACCCAATCCTTTATGATTTTCATAAAGACAGGGGGAGTGAGTGAAAAGAAAATTCCAGAGCAGCCAGTTCCGGCATGATAGGAATATGAATGACAGCACTAAACTTGACATGTTAGACCTTGAATATAATAAGCATAAGGAGGAGGACATTTCCTTTGAGCTGCAAATGTTACTCCGAGGGCTGTCAGAAAATCCTGGCAGAGAATGGGACAGACTGAACAATTAAGTAGTGTGAATCTTCAGGGTAAGAAGAGGAGTGCTCTCTGTTAGTCAAGGAAATGGACCATATGACTTGCTATTATTCCTGACATCTGAAAAAAAGTGTCTTTCAGTCAATCCTTTCCAGTACAACCTCTTTCAAGAGGTGAAAACTTATTTCCAAAGGACTGGCACCTTCTAATTAGTATACAGAATCAATGCTTTGCTCCAGACTCAGGAACAGCCTGCCTAAAATGGAAGGAGAAACAGGAAAGGGTAGGAGAGCCACCATATGCACAGAAGTAAATATATTGACTCCAACATTTTTCAAAATAGTTTTTCTCTCCCCAAAGCACTTATGAGCACAAGAGATTATCAAGGCTTGAGCCCCAGAAGGTGGTTTAAATGCTGCCACACCTATCAAACAGAAGTAGAGACATGATGCAAAGTAGCAATACTATGAAGTGATATAATGTTTGGTTTACAATGGCATCACCCTTATGATGAAACAAAAAATTCTACAGGCTTTTCATCACTCATATTATGCCCAAACTCAGTTCATCAATGCTCAACCTTATACAGCTAAAATAGAAATTTCCATGCACAAGACATATAAGTGTGCTTGTTGAAGTGCACAAAAGTATTTAAAGGGAGGAAGCATGAGACTGGAAAGTTCCAATAAACACTGGTCCAAAGAGGACTGTTGAAAAACAAAACCCAAATGTTGGTTAAAATCAGCTCTGTTAAAATGGCTGGTGAATAGTGTATTTCTGAGGCTGGTGACCCAGTAGTATGGCCCATATTTCAGTCTTAAGAACAAAAACATGTTTTTGGGCACTGCAGTTTCTCTATACATAGCAATCTTTTTTTATTTTTAAAAAAGCATTTCTATGATGTATTTTGTCTAAGGAGGTTACCTTGGAGATAAACTGTTCTTGAATTGGCAAACATCTTGGTTGGTTCCCTTGTGACTTTTCATAGTGTTGTTGTTTTTTAAAATCTTCATATAACCTAAAGAGAAACCAGCTGGTATGCTTGTGACTTTTCAATTACATGCCCAGGATCAGAAAACAAATGCTTGATGGTGAACTGTTAGCTGCTATATAATTGTCCTGGTATGGCAGATGCCATAAAACAATACTATGAAATCCCCCTTGCTTAACATGAATACATTTTGTTTGCATGCATATTTGTTACTGCAATGCTTATTTTGGATTTCAATATTGCCCTTTTGTATTTGAATATAAATAGAGGACAATTTACATCTACTTCTCTGAGTTTTATTTTGCATTCAGATAAACAGAACCTTGCACGCATATTATGCTACCAACAAAACAAATGAAATAAAGTGTGTATTAGAAAGAATGCATTAGTGTGGAACTAAATCAGGCTAGAATCTTATTGTTGTTTCTGAGTGAATGACTCATTATGTAACCCAAATGTGCCTGAAAAAAGAAAGTATAATAATATAGCTAAAGAAAAAGTGAAGAAAAAGCTAGAAGGAAGGAAGCAATGAACATGCTATCCAAAACAGGTTGGTAAGTTTCCTCATGTGATTTGGTAGTTTCCAGAGACATACAGAAGTTAATTACAATACAAGTATGCCCACAAATGGAATCAGTTCCATTTGTTTCTGTTCATTAGTACAATCCAATGTAATAAAAATGGTTGCTTTCTAGGGCAGGTACCCAGTGAAAAGGCCACCATCTTCTCTTTCCTTCAAAACTTTTTCATATCCCACTTACATTGTGAATTTGCACTGCACTACACCAATTCTGAATTACTCTGCCTCCTTCTCTTCCTTTTTTCTACCTTTATATCCCATTGCATCCTTCGTACATACTGTCCAAGGCAATACAGGTCACTCTCCCTCACATTTATTTTACTCCTGCAGCAGCCTTAGCCTTCATTCAGGATATCTAGATTGCATATATTATTAATTTATAATAGTCATGTATTTGAACATTTATATTCTTTATTATAAATAGGAGCACAGCATAAATTCAGAGCCTAGCTAACAAACAACCAGAACTGAAATGTCACACTCTGAACTTCATGGTTTGGTTGTAATTGAAAAATGATCTTCCTAGTCTGATTTCAACCACTACACCAAAACTGAGTCAGCCTTGGGGAAATGCTCAACATATGTGCAAAGACATGCTGCTAGGACTATGTTGGGAATGGTATGTAGGGATATTTAGATCATAGTTGCTTAGAGTAACTAGTGTTCTTTAAAGGATCCCAATGTAATTGTGTCAGATCATAGAGTCACTGGGAACTGTAATAGCATGTTGATGTCACTCAAATAGCCACGGCTCCATCATATGGAATCCTTGGATTTATAGTTTACCAAGGGACTTACAGTTATATGCTAGATAACTTGACTGCACTCCCTTGAACTACACTTCCCAAGGTATGCTGAGAGGAGAAACCATTTTAATAAATAATAATAATAAAACATTTTAACTCTGAAATATAGGAAGTCATCCAGGGTGCCATGGCAACTTGGCGATAAAGGAATGTAATCAAGTTCTATGTACTCCTCCTAACTACAGGATTCATTAGGATGAACCATGACAAGACTATGCAGTGTGATAAAAGTGTGGTAAGTTTGTATTGTAGTTACACTGTGTATCGACAAGTTCACACATACTTGGTACCTAAAACATTTGACAGTTACCATGCAATCCTATGCATGTCTAATCAAAAATCAATCATCAAATGTTGCATGTCTACTCAGTAAGTTGGTTCCCATACATTGTTTTCAAATAGATATGCTCCTATGTTGGTGTGTATAGGATTACAGTCTCAACATAATGCCAAAGCAAGAACCTGGGATTGGGAAAAGAATGAGTACAGAACTAATAATGTTGATAAGGAGCTGAAATTTTGTTGAGATATTAATACCCCCAAAACCATGCATTATTTAGATGTTAATCACCATGCTGCTGTGAGGAACATATTTTTTTAAAAGTGTCACTCTGAAGTCAACATGGTATGTGCATAGCTCATTGAAGCAATCAGAGGAATGCATTCCAGTCAACACCATTCATCAATGTCATCCACAACAGCAATTATATTTTGAGAGAGAGGGGGAGAGAGGAGAGGGAGAGATGACAGGCATCATATCTGAAATGACAAGTGGAACTATCTTCTGTAACTATATGTCAGTCCTGTCCTAGCTGGGACAGGCTTGTTTATAAGTATCAGTGACTGAAAAGAAGTGATATTGTATGGAAAATGCTAATTGAAAAAAATGGTCCTTCCCAAGCAAAAACTAGAATGTGTTTCCACCATTCAACTGTGGCAGAAGAAGAAGAAGAAGAAGAAATAGAAGTTGTTCTCCAATTAAGAACCTGGACAGTAGTAAGGAGGAGTAAGAATGTCACTTCTTCATTTTTTTTCCATCAAAATTTAGCCACATTTACAAAGAATTAAAATGCTGCAGAAAGAAAGAAAAAACTGACAGATTTTTTTTATCCATGTCAGCAGAAGATGCAACTCAGTAGATAAAGGAGGATCAGATATGAAATAATGATGATGATGATGATGATAATGATGACGACAACAACAACATTTCTGTTCAGATTGCAACAATAAAACAAGTGCATGCAGTTAAAATATAATTAAAATATGGAGGAGAAAAATGCAGTAACTCAGCAAATCTTTTGTTTTGTTATGCCTGAAGGTTTTTTTTAAAGCCCACTGAAACAGCTGTTTCTCACCACACACTTAAAGCACATTGATACTACTATAATTGCCAGGGTGGCATCCTATAGGATCCTGTGATTTGTAATTTGGTGCTCTGCCTGAAAATTTCATAACTATAAATCCTAGGATTCCATAGGATTGCACCATGAAAGTTAGAGTGGTATCAAAGTCCTGTAATTGTGTAGTCTGACAGTGAAACTGTCTTAAGTGCCTACTTAAATGTGCCAACAGGAGGGGGCAAATTAGTATGTAATCAGATACACCCAGCTTACATACTTTTTTTTTGGCCGAACTTGTTATGCCCACATCAAATGCAAAGGTACATGAAGCTGCTTTTCATGTATGTGCACATTTCTCAGAAAAAGATGCAGGGTGGGTGGCTTGGACTGGTTTATTTTAGTTAAAATGAGTTAATTGAGACTTTTTTAAAAAAATGTTGTTTCTGCTTTTAGCAGCACAGCAAAGCTCTCCACAGCCTCCCTCACCAAATAGATTTGGGGAAAAAAAAAAAAAGATCAGTGACACTTCTTTGCCCCTTTATTATTTCTGGGGATAAGGTCACCCAGTGTTTCTGAGATTTGTGGCTAGAATGGAATGTTTCACTCTATCTCAGTTTCCCAGATCCTGAAGATACTTGCAGCACGAAAAGGACTATTCAGTGAGGGCAGTGAGATTCCGACCATATAGTGCTACCAATGTCACCAACATTTTTCATTAGATAGGTCAGAGAACCAGTGTGGTGTAGTGATTTGAGCACTGGACTATAGAGACCAGGGCTTGAATTGCTGTTTAGCCATGGAAACTCAGTGAGTGACCTTAGGCAAGTCACACTCTCTCAGTTTCAGGGGAAGGCAAAAGCAAACCATTTCTGAATAAATCTTACCAAGAAAACCCCATGATAGCTTCACAGGAGGGTTGTTATAACTCAGAAACAACTTGAAGGCATACAACAACAAGGTCAGAATGCAAAATTTATCCACTTTTGATGTTTAGCTGCATCATGAATGGTCATTTCACTGGTACTTTCAGCAATGCAACAACAGTGTTCCACATCAGAGAGACCCAAAGAAAGGTTTTGTTTGTTTGTTTGTTTTAAATAGAACATGTAAAAGAAATAAGCATAAAGTAATAAAACATTTAACCAAGATATTTAAGAAGTTTCATCAAACTCATCACAAGAAGTGAAAAATACTTTAAAAATACTTTATCTATTAATGTCCATGTTTGTGTGTATCAGGTCATTAGGAGGAAAAAAAATGGGATATTTTCTTATAGTATCATAAATTAACATAGGCTGGTGTCCTAGTTGTTAGTCAAAAGTAGAGGAGACCCATTCAATATAAATGGATTTAAGCAGTTTACTCTAGTCAAAACTAATAATAGAATTTAGGCAATTTGTGTTGGTCACTTCTACAACTTTCCAAACTTTACGCAACCATTCTTTCAAAGTGCAGATTACACTACTCCTCCATTTCCCAGCAACCAAATTCCTACCAGTAATCAACAGATTCTGAGCCATTTATTTATGTCTGGAGTCCATCTGTCCATTTACTTATTCAAACAGAACAATGAGAGGCTCACTGTGGTGTCCAGCCTGGACTGTTTAAATTCTCCCCTGCATTTTCCTTCATTTTTAGTTAGTCCTTAGTTTGTTTGAGCATAGGAATGTTCCATTGTATTTGTTTGTGGGAGGAGCTGTAGGAATCCCCTGCATTTTTCTAGTTTTTGGTTTGCCCCTTCCCAGCAAGCTCTGCTTCAGCTTGGGATTTTTAGTTTTTCTTAGGCAGGCTTGGCTTTATCTGTTTGGTGGCAAACAGAGGGAAAGGACATTTCTTACACCATTTAGCCAATTTAGACACCATTTAGCCAATTTACTTACCAGTTAGCCAATTTAGTTACCACATTTAGCCAATTTAGTTACCATTTAGCCAGTTTATTTACCAGTTAGCCAATTTACTTACCATTTAGACAATTTATTTACCATTTAGCCAATTTAGTTACCATTAGTCAATTTAGTTACCAAAAGCAGTTAATTATAGTAAATATCAACAACAAAGAAGTCAAGAGCACCAGAAGCAGAAAGACCCTGCACCAGCTTCATTGAGAAGGAGATCAATCCAAGATCAAACCCAGAGAGATGACAACTTTGAAGATTGCTGAAACCTAAACTGTAAAGTACCTTTTATTTTAAGCCTGTTAGAGCTTGGGAGGAGAAATCTTTTTCTTTTGTTCTTCAAAATAAAATTTCCCCTTTTGGACTTTACATTCAGCTTTGGAGCCTTTTTGGGTATAAGAGTTTGATCTCACCAGGGTACTGGCGTTGCACACCCATATTTGCCACCACCTTTAGTTGGGTGTGTCTTCATACTCACAATGTATACAACCATGCAACTTGTTGATATTGTACCTATGATTTTTCTAAAAAATATTGTTAGAAATATAATATTGGTCAAATGTCTTTTGATGACCATCTTTCATATTGGTCATATACAGGTTAAACAAAAGTTGGGAATTGAGAAAATATTTTTTCCAGACTTGTGGTGACATAGGATAGTTAATTATTCTCCTACATCAACTTTTGAAATATATAATTAACAAATCTGTAATAGTGAACCTGTCCACTTTTATTACTCATAAATTGCCTAAAAACAGATCAGGATTCAAAACATTAATTCAAATGTCAGAGTTTATGAAATGATTTGGATTGTACTCATTTTATTCAAAAGACTCTGTTCTAATTTGTATATAATATCAAATGGAGAAATACAAGCCTTTAGTCATCACTTACACAAGTACAGTGGTACCTCTATTTACGAATGCTTCTTCTACCGAAAAATTTGACTTACGAAACGCACCTCCCGAAAAAAATTGCTTCGACTTAAGAAAGCGTTCCAACTTATGATATTGGCGTGAACGAGTTTCGTGGCATGCCATCGGTTAGCGAAATCTAGCAAAGCAGCACGGTATTGGCTAGCGAAAGAGGAAGTGTTTGCCTAGCGAAATTCAACTAGGCAGCACTGTTTGGGCTTGCGAAAGAGGAGAGGAAGTGTGGCTAGCGAAATTGGTGGCTTCTGAGATCCAGGAAGGTAGGACTCGTGGCTTGTGGCTTGTGGCTTTTTGGCTTCTGATATTTGTGGCTTCTGATCTCCAGGACTGTATTTTTGGCGTCTGATATTTTTGGCTTTTGATCTCCAGGACTGTATTTTTGGCTTCTGTGGCTTGAATCCTATATTATACATTATTATCCTATATTATACATTTGTATTGAGTTGTATTGAATCTGGGGGCCTGGAACGGATTAGGGCATTTCAATGTTAAATTTGCTTCTACTTACGAAATTTTCTACTTACGAAATGGCTGTCGGAATGAATTAATTTCATAAGTAGAGGTACCACTGTATATATAATTGCTTATCAAATCAGAACCACCTCCAACTATTTTTTTAGGTACTTAAGTCCTCAGTATGGGCTTCTGGCACCTGCAACAGTTTGACTAGTATAGAGCATAGAGCAGGGGTAGGCAACCTAAGGCCCAGGGGCCGGATGCGGCCCCCCGAGGCCTTTGGACCGGCCCCAGACCGGTCCTGCCACCGCCGCCGCTGCCTGCCATGATGATATTGATTATTGTTGTTATTACTTGTTCTTGGGGTTTTCTTGGCAAAATCTCCACAGGGGTTTGCCATTGCTTTTCTGGGGCTGAGAGAGTGTGCATGCATATTTTTTAATTTTTAATTTTTTAAATTTTTTATTTTTATTTATGTATGTATTTATTTATTTATGGTGCTTCGCCCCCCCCCCCATTGTCTGAGGGACAGCAACCCAGCCCCCAGCTCAAAAAGGTTGCCTACCCCTGGCATAGAGTGTGAAAATAACAGAATGTAGAAATGAGAAGAGATTTCCAAAAGGCAGTAGGTCAAAACTTCCTTCCTCACAGCCTTGCTTGGTGCCAAATGAATAAGTGGGTGAATGAATTGGTGAATGGACGTTCTTCACTCTGTCAGTCCATAGCCTTGAAGAAGTGACTATACAGGAAAAAATACTGGAAAGACAGGTTTTGTTAACAGCAGATGTATTATAGATTATATGAACTACATCTCTGCTGCAGCTTTCAGATATGTCAGGCATATTTCTTAAAATATTAATTTACAAGTGTGTCTACTTCCCTCCTTATTCTATTTACAAAGCTCACTTTGCAAATGTAAGAAAAAACACTTTATCAAAGTGATTAATTAATTTCTCAGGTTGTTAAAGCCAATTAATCTCTAACCCTGCACCTTATAGGGTCACCCAAGGAAGACTATTGTCAACCCACAATAAAAACATTGCTTGGTGTCCTTCAATTATTCTAATGAGATGCTCATATTTAATTGATTAATCATAAATAAACAAATCTCTAAATATTAGTGTAGCTCAAAATCAGATTAGATTTATCATTTGTTTCCTCTATCACTTGGTTTCTGTCTAATTTTCTTGTGTTCAATATAGGAAAATATTCTCCCCAGCTTTACGGTTTAGCTCAGCTAAGTAGATCTAGTAAGATGAAAAATCTATCTATAATCTCTTCTTGGAATTGTGTTACTGACATATCATTGGTGGTCTCTATAACACAATAAAGTGTGTTGAGGACCTTGCAAACATCTGATATTCTACATAAACTGTAAGGAAGCCTCCTGGCATCGGGAAATTGATGGTAAGATGCACAAAACCCTGCAGATCACATCAAGAATTCTCACAGGATTAGAATCTCTGCTCCACATATGATTTAACTAAAGCACAAGTCCTGTTTGACTACTCTTCTCATGCATAATATATGAGGAAGGGAGTTGGAATAAGTGAACTGGCTGCATCCTTTTCCCTCTTATTCTTGTCACTCTGTAGAGGGCAAGTGTCTCCAAAAGAGAGCATCTGGTATACACTGATGCTCACCTCAAGTTTTCAGAATGCCATTTATTCTAAACCCTAGATTCTATAGGAGGCCGTTGTGTAGAAAATGAAAATGGCTGAGAGAAGGGGTGGGGCTAGGTGTCACACCATAATTCCCTCCTTGCAAATAGAGTTTACATGTGAGGAGAACATCAGTAGCCTTAGAAACTCAAATGACTGAAAGTTCAGAAGAACATGGTTAGAGACAGTACAGTGACAGGTAAGATAAAATTACATATATATTGGATGATTAAATTTTGAACCACTGTCTTTTTACCAAATGCTTTACAGGCCAGATATTAGTTAAAACACTGAACAAACTCTGATGCATGCCTACACACATAAATGTTTCCATAATTTCTATGTACCACAGCACTGTTACTGGTTTATTTCAGTTTGTACTATTCAGTAGAGTTTATACACTACTTCTGGCTTTTTAAAAGACAACTTTAAAAAAAAATCAGGCATCCAAAACTGCACTTTTGTCTATTTTTGGTAGATCTCTGATTCATACTGTATGATGTACTCTAGGAATTGTAGTACAATAAATCAATTTTCTGAAGTTCTAGTTCTGCTTTGATGTCTAAATTTCCACTGAAGTGTATCCTTGTTTCAGCATTTGGTGACTATCCTTTGGCTACTGGGTGATTCAACAACAATGAAAACCTGTCTCCAAAAATTACCTTCTCCTACTTCTCCAAAAGGAATGCTTACTAGGAATAGTGATCTTTGTGTCTCCAAGTTGTTAGGGTGTATGCATTCAGTACAACTTACACTGGTATTATACCACTTTAAATGTCATGGTTGTACTACACCTTGGAAACTGCAGAAGGATAGTGTCCCTAAGACTTCTCAGTTTCTCTTTGCTGAGAAGAAATAAGAGGGAAAACAGTGTTAAATTGGTTTAAGCCTGCAGAATAATATAAATGATGTAGAAATGTGTGTGTGTGTGTGTGTGTGTGTGTGATTTGAAATTCCACCACCATTAATTCCAATGACAAAATGCTGTGTTTCTGACTACTTTCAAAAACAGGAGTAAGGTTGATTTTTAAGAATGGTGGCATCAGAACTTTTGGAAGAGTAGATGATAAGACAATAATTCAGTAAAAAGCTCAGTAGTTTCCCCAACCTCATGCTCATCAAGATGTTTTGGATTGCATTTCCTGTCAGCCACAGATATCAAGGCCAATGGTTAAGAAATGATAGTTTAAAACTATCAAGCCTGAAAAGTTTGGTCAGAGCTTTCTTTTGTGTCCTGAAAACCTGTCTGTAGAGGCCTTACAAAGGTCTGCCCTTTGATTTCTAGTGTCTTCTTGGCTGCTTCCTCTACAATCCTTAGAGCTCAAAAAGTTAATAGATACAGAAAAGCATTATATTGAATATTAAGACATATTAAGAAAGACCATCTACAAATTCAACACATTCTAATATTAGGACTTTCACTTAGATTTTGGTGATATAGACATTTCTGAAGCATTACTTTCTGTTTTTATATTATCAAAGGGTACAGTCCCTAAAAAAAACAAAAAAAAAAACCCCAAATTTGATGAGCTTTGATTGTGTCTTCCTGCATAGCAGAGGGTTGGACCTGATGGCCCTTCTGGTCTCTTCCAACTCTATGATTCTTTGATCTCCATGATCTCATCCCTCTGAACATCAAACCAGGGTAACAACACAGAAAAATAGAAAAAATGTCTTGTGGCTCAGTGTAATACCAGAGTATCTTTAGGTCATAAACTTTAGCTATAGTAATCCCTAGGTGTTCAGCTTAATTTATTATTCAATCCAAAGGGAAAGAAAATATACTGAAAACATGTTCACACACTCACACATACACACACAAGACAACCCAACAATTGATTATAATATCACTTCCTTTCCACTCTCATTTTTTGAAGTAAAGCTATTTTAGGGTGTATGTATATCTTCAGAGGTGCAATTAAATGAAGTCAGTGTATTTAAAAAAAAGGGGGGGATCACCCAAACTATATTCTTTAACAATGAAAATTATTGTTCTTTGTTCTGCAAGGCACAGATAATTTGATCTCTGCGCTTGTAATACTGCTTCTTCTTCAACAGTGTGTGGATTGACATTTCCTGACAATTGCTATCCAGTGAAATTATCATTTGGCTTATATCAAAGTGAAATGTGATCATACAAAATGTTTCTGAATAACGCCTGAAACAGTGTTACCTGTATATCTAATACACTGAATAGGAATGTCTATAGCTTTATGTCTGTGCACCAAGACAAACATCCAATCTTTTTGTTGTTGTTGTTGTTGTTGTTGTGTGACTTCAAGTTATTTCTGACTTATGAAAACACAAAGGTGAACCTATTGTGGGGTTGTCTTGGAAATATCAGTTCAGAAGGGGCTTCTTCCTCTGAGGTTGAGAGTATGTGACTTGCCAAATATCACCCAGATCGCTCCCAAATTGCAAAACTATTGCAGTTTGGCACCACTTTTAATGTCACAACTGCATCCTATGGAATCCTGGGATTTGTAGTTTATTGTGGCACCACAGCTTTCTGACAGAGAAGGCTAAATACCTCATGAAACTAAAAATCCCAGAATTCCACAGCATTAACTACATTAATTCAACACTGTGGGTGCAGCCTCAGTGGTTTTTCTTAACCAAGCAGGGTGCTGAACCCTGGTGTCCAGAGTCCTAGTCCAGCATGCCAACCATTACAATACACTGGCACCACCAGTGTTAGACATGCTTCCTGTTAAATCCTACTGAAATAAATTGGACTTCAAAATAGCATCACAAAGTGTTTGGAAATTAATTATCTTTTAATTCTCTTTTTTACCACCACCACCCTTTTAATTATATAGTTAAGATAACATGGGTGTGGAGAAGAGTGGACTTGTTAGACACCTGCTCACTAACACTGCAGATGCCACTTATTATATTTGGGATCCCTTGGTCCTACATGCAAAATGTGTCCTCCCTAATGGTCTAAAAGACCATACTTCTTGATTTGGGGTAAGGAGGCAAAAAGAATGCATTGATTCAAATGTACAGGGAAAAAATGTTCTACACATGCTTACAAAAGCAAATTAGGAATTCTCTGCCTTTGGTTCATTGACTAATCTTGGTAGCTGTCCAGTTACATCTGTACTTGCAGAGGATCAGTGGTTTCTAACTGAAATAAATCCCTATCAGCTGTTAACAAATAATTTAATCAATTTTCTTCCCACTGCGAAAAGCCTTTGAAATCTGTAGTTTCCAAATACTAGTCACAGTTCAGGACTTTATGCAAAAGACCCCTGTGACTTTTTTCACACAGAATAAATCTCAAACAGTGAAGGTTCTCCTTGTCCAGGTCCCCCAGCATGCAGGAAACAACATTTTCCTCTATTGCTGGAATATTTGTAAATATTTTTTTCCACCCCAAATGCCAGAACAAGTTTGGGAAGGCCACTCTATCTAATGGTACAGAGATGTCATAATTTGCATTCACCAGCATCACCTATATAGAGGTACAACTTTCACTTGGATCAGCTATCACTTCCCACAGACAAGCAGTGAGACTTACCCAAACAAATCTCCTGCTAGGGAAGAAAAATATCAAAATTCCACTAACATGGATGACAGATGTTCAGATACTGTTGTGGAGTATATGTTAATACTTGTTCTTTTCCCCACGTTAAAACATCTACAGTCCCAATATGTAAAGCCAACTATATTAACAGCATCTTGCAGCCTACCAAAACAGCATTATTTAGACTGGTAGGCCCCAAACAGCCATTTAGGAATAAGATTGTTTTAAAAAACCTTTACACAGCTCCATGAGTTATTAAAGCACTGCTAATTAAGACTAAGTACAGCATGGACCACAGTGCTGGAAGGAAGGCAGTAGATTTTAATGATACACCTGCCATGCCACCAATTGGTAATCAGATAATCCATCAACTTGCTCTTTTAAGAAACCAGGCACAAAACATACAAATAAGGTTGCAAAACCTAAAAAAAAAATTTTAAAAAATGATGAAATGTGAAGCTGAGGAGAAAAGTCCTATTGTTAGACAAGATATCTGAAACATATATATTTCAATTATTCTGAGTAGGCAGGTAAATTCCTTTTCCACAATCCAGCATTTCCTGATTTTTTATTTTTTATTTTTTAATTTCATAGTGTTTTCTTAAGCAAGGAATACTGAAATGTGGTTTTGCCAGTTCCTGCCCCTGAAATATAGCTACAACACCTGGCATTCTTGGGCAGTTTCCTCTCCAAGTACTAACCAGGGCTGACCCTGATTAGCTTCCAGGATCTGGTACCTTTACAGTATTAAGGCCCTTCAGTGTTAAAGTACAAAATAGAAAATGCTTCATGAAATGAATTGGGGAGGTAGAGCTGGTTAGAGAAATACTCTCTTCTTTTTTTTAAAAAAAAATGTAACATGAGAATAAAATTACATGGCAAAAGATTTTGAATAATGGCCTCATCTTCCATCATTTCAAGAACGGTAAAGAAACAAACTACATTTTCCATTTAGCACACTTTCTGAATTCCATTAAAGATATTAAATGAGCAGAGCAGCTTAAGGGTAAGACAAGAGTAAAATAAATTGAAACGTCTGTTTCATATAAGAATGGTATTGGTTTTGTTATATTTTTTAACAAAACACTTTGTTCTGCTAATATTGCATTATAAAATTGCTCATGAACACCTCCTGTCACCCACATGCTTTACTCTGCTTACATTTTGGTTTCAGTCCCCCTATCTCCATAGGTCAGATGTATGGACAGAAAGAAAAACTGATGCCATATCCGTGTGTGTGTGTGCCAATTGTTGAAATATACATACTCCATCAACCTGGTTGCCTGTTTTAGTTTGCTCCTTTAAACTTCCAAATTAAATGAGTTAAACTGCAATTATGGCTTCTGCAACTATAATCTCCTTGGTCCTTTTGTCTACTCGTCCCATACCCTGCTTATAACAGCAAGTAGGACATATGACATGGAAGGCACATGACTTGTGCTGAAGTGCAGGAAAATGGCTGGGAACAACTTGAGCAGTTATGGCCTCCCCTCATCTTCATAGAATCACAGAGTTAGAAGAGACCACAAGGGCCATCCAGTCCAACCCCCCTGCCATACAGGAACTCTCAGTCAAAGCATCCCTGACAGATGGCCATCCAGCCTCTGTTTAAAGACCTCCAAAGAAGAAGACCGCACCACACTCCAAGTGAGTGTGTTCCACTGTCAAAACAGCTATGACTGTCAGGAAGTTCCTCCTAATGTTCAGGTGGAATCTCTTTTCCTGTAGCTTGCATCCATTGTTCCAGGTATTATTCTCTGGAGCAGCAGAAAACAAGCTTACTCCATCCTCAATATGACACCCCTTTCTAATATTTACACAGGGCTATCATATCACCTCTTAACCGTCTCTTCTCCAAGCTAAACATACCCAGCCCCCTTAGGGCCTATACAAACTGCCAGAAATAATCCAGCTTGAGGCCACTTCTTTGTCAGAGAGCTCTGGTACCACAATAAACTACAGTTCTCATGATTCCTTAGCACTGAGCCAGGACAGTTAAAGTGGTCTCAAGCTGGATTATTTCTGGCAGTCTGTATAGGCCCTAAGTCTCTCCTTAAAAGACATGGTTTCCAGACCCTCCACCATATTTGTTGCCCTCCTTTGGACACTCTCCAGCTTCTCAACATCTTTTTTGAATTGTGGTGCCCAGAACTGGACACAGTATTCCAGGTGAGAGGCCTGACCAAAGCAGAATAGAGCGGCATCATTACTTCCCTTGATCTAGACACTATACTTCTGTTGATGTAGCCTAGAATCACATTGGCCTTTTTAGCTGCTACATCACACTGTTGACTCATGTTTAACTTGTGGTCTACTAGGACTCCTAGATCCCTTTCACACATAGGGCCTTTACAGACTGCCAGAAATAGTGCAAATTGAGGACACTTTAACTGTCCTGGCTCAGTGCTAAGGAATCATGGGAACAGTAGTTTATTGTGGCACCAGAGCTCTCTGGCAGAGAAGGCTCAATGTCTCAGAAAAAAATACAATTCCCATGATTCCCTAGCAGTGAGCCAGGACAGTTAAAGTGGCCTCAATTTGCACTATTTTTGGCAGTCTGTAAAGGCCCATAGTTTCATTAAGCCAGGTGTCCCCCATCCTATATCTATGTGTTTCATTTTTTTTGCCCTCAGTACCTTACATTTCTCTGTGTTGAAATTCATTTTGTTATCTTTGGCCCAGATTTCTAATTTATTAAGGTCATTTTGAATTTTCATCCTGTCCTCTGGGGTATTAGCTATTCCTCACACTAGAATGTGTGTCTCCTTTTTGTGTGTGGTCATCTGTTCTAGAAAAGCATCATTCAATTCCTCAGTATGATTTGGGGGTCTGTAGTAGACTCCCACAATAACATCCCTGATTTTTCCTTCCCTTTTAATTTTTATCCAGATGCTCTCCACCTGATTTCCAGGATTTAAGTCCTGGATCTCTTCACAGGTGTAAACATCCCTGACATGTAATGCTATTCCTCCTCCTTTCCCATTTGGCCGATTTCTCTTAAAAAGTTTATACCCTTTTATTCCTACATTCCAATCATGAGACTCACCCACCAGGTTTCAATGATACCTATTATATTGTATTTGCTTTGTTGTGCTAGGAGTTCAAGTTCATCTTGCTTATTTCCCATGCTCTGTGCATTAGTGTAGAGACATCTAAGACCATGAGTCCTCCCCCTAGCTGCCTGTGTAAAGTTTTTCCCCTCCCACTGTCAGGTCCTTTTACTTCTATTATCTCCAGCACATGATGTACTCCTGCCTTCCGAGATACTGTCTCCCTCCCCCACATGATTCAGTTTAAAGCCCTCCAGATCAAATTATTGAGTCATATTGGCAAAAATGTTTCTGCCAACTGGTGTGAGATGCAGCCCATCTCTTGCCAGAAGTCCGTCCTCGTGGAACTACAGCCCATGATCCAAGAATCCAAATTGTTTTTGGTGGCACCATCTGTGGAGCCAGTTATTCACATCTGCTATTTTCCTCTCCTTTCCTGGACCACATCCTTCAACTGGGAGAAGAGATGAGATAACAACCTGCACATCCAGCTCTTTCGGCTTGCTATCCCTTCTGATATTCTGAAGACTATGCCTGGGAGTATCATTGGTTCCCATGTGGACCAAAAGGAAGGGGTAATGGTCAGTAGGCTTGACAAGTCTTGTCAGCCTTACTGTCACATCATGGATTTTTACCCCAGGGAGACAACACACCTCCCAAAACATCTTGTCAGGTCCACAAACCACTGCTTTAGTACCCCTCAGCAAGGAGTCCCACCACATGCCTCTTCTGAGGCTTAGCAGCAGTTGTTCCCTGCGATAGTACTCTCAGGGTCCCCTGCACTGTCCCTGAGGACTGTCCCTGCTCTTCTTCCTCATCATCCCTGATAAGGGCAAGTACTTCAAATCAATTCTGTAGCTGCAAGCTCCCAGAGCGATCCCTGTTTTCCCTACTTCTGTGTGTGACGTTCCTCTAGCTGTCTACCTCCTGATTGTGTGAAGAGACCTCCTCCCCAGCTATTTCCTCTGTGTGGTCCCCATCCAAGACCATTCATTTGATTCTGTCCAGGAAAACTTCTTGCTTCCTAATATGCTGAAGTGTAGCTACCTAGGCCTCCAGCTGCTGGACTTTGGGCCTTTGCAAACTGCTAGAAATAGTGCAAATTGAGTCCACTTTAACTGCCCTGGCTCAGTGCTAGGAATCATGGGAATTGTATTTTTTTTTTCTGAGACATTGAGCCTTCTCTGTCAGAGGGCTCTGGTGCCACAATAAACTACAGTTCCCATGATTCCCTAGCACTGAGTCAGGGCAGTTAAAGTGGACTCAATTTGCACTATTTCTGGCAGTCTGCAAAGGCCATTTCTCTCCCAAGAGGGCTACTAACGTGCACTTGGTGCAAGTGAAGTTCCCCACATCTCTAGGCAAGAAGACAAACATCCCACAAGTGTTGCAGATGACTGCAGCAGCTCCCTCAATGTCCATATTGAAAAATCTTAAGTAAGCACTGAAACAGGACTGTGGGCTTTCCCCTCAAAAAGTCCCTTGGTAAACACCCATGTAAAGGGCCACTGTTGGCTTGGCCTTTTCACCAAATTCTATCAGCAAGCTCAATTAACTGGGTTTATAACTCTATAAAGAGCTCCTGGCTGCTAGCTTGTTCTGGAGGAAAGTCTCTGACTTACTTCCTCTGAGCAAAAAAACCCCAAAAGCCCTTTTCTAAAAAATTGGAAAAAAATTAAAGGAGAAGCTCTAAAACAAAGTTCCCAGTTCCCCTTCTACCTGTGCTATGTTTCTCTTGCATGCCTCTGGGAGGAGTTATATAGAGCTAGGCAGCTAGCTCCACTCTCTAGTGACTCACAAATGTGACTCACAGAAGCCCTGTGTCTTGGACACAGCAAATCTTTCTGGGTCAAAGCAACACTGGTGCCATGTTCCATGACCATTGCCTGTTTGTCTTTAACTCTGCTTGGACTCCTGACTAGTCTACTGGACTACCCTTTGGACCGCCTGCCTGGATTGTGTACTGACTCTGGATGATTTTGACTGGACTGGATTACCTCTGTTTCTCAGTTGACATCCTGGTGAGTTCTGATTCCAAAACCACCTGACCTGAGATCAGCCACATTTTAACAAAATATAGGATTGGGACTAAGCCTGTTTTATTCTGCCTGTATGATTTTTTTAACATATTTGCCTGATGAAGAAGCCAATGGAGCTTTGAAAACTTACAACATGAATTTTGGTTGGCCCCATAAAAGTATCACTTTTTTTTTTTTGCGGATTTTGGATTGTACTTTGCTAAATGGCCAACATGGCTACCCCTGGATATATCTCATTGCCTAATGTATGCAGATTATAAAACAGAAGAAATTTGATGATTTTCTTCAAATATTTCAAATTGAGTGGAAATGTATCTCCTTGTATGTCTGACATCCACACGTGTTCCACTGCCCTGGGAAATCCATATGTTAAGCATTATAATTGCACAAGAGAAACCTGCACAGAGACAGCTGAACATGTCATTGCCTCACAGTGTAGATTTCCCAAGTACATGGAAGTCAGCATTCTGTGTTCAACTGTACACAGGATGGTGCCACTGTACAGTTGTTTCTTGTGCTTTGCAGAGCTGCTCTCTACATTTGGACTACAATCTCCTCCTATGTTGTATTATTAGCTAGCCTTCTCAGTGGCTGCTCCAGCCTTTTGGAACTTCTGTGGCAGTTCTTTTAATAGCTGCCTTACCCATTCCTAGTCTTCTTATTTCTTGACTGCAGTCACCATTCTGGTCAATGTTTGATCCTAGGTACAGGAATGTTGATGGTCATGATAGTCTGCTGAATAATAATTTTAATGTGACAAGCTCAATTTTTTTTTATTTTTTATTTTTTGTATGAGAGTATTTCCCAGTGTGGAGATCCAGTGTGATATAGTGGTTTGATTGCTGGTCTTAGACTCTGGGAGATTAGGGTTCAAATCTTTGCTCAGCTGTGGAAACCCACTGGGTGACCTTGAACAAGCCACACTTTCTCTACCTCAGATGAAGGCAATGACAAATCCTGACTTGTCAAGAAAATTATGTGACAAATTCACCTTAGGGTGGCCATAGGTCAGAAATAACTGAAGAGCAGACAAGAAGAAAAAGATATATCTCAATGGACATAACCTATTAAATGAGTTAAATAAGTTTATAATTATTATAAATTGGTAGTAATGAAAAGTGTAATTCAGGGATGCATGGGCAAGTGTCCAAAATGAGTAATGGTATTCAAGTGAAATAATCCATTTTATTTGTATTGAGGATGTCTTGAGGATGATACCAATGCAGAATGAATTTTGATGTCATACTTTTAAGAAATACTTTTTAGAAATAAATGTGTGTCTTTTCCAGCCTATCCTCTTTCCACACCTTACCACTTTCAATTTCTTTTGAAAAGAAAAAAAAAAGTTTAAAAAACACATTTATACAAGTGTTTGAGATAACCTGAGCATCACTTGAAAAATCCAGACAGGAAAGAAGATGAAAAGCCAAGGCAAATGACTACAGGAACTGAAAGCCAAGAAATAATGGAAATGTTACAGCCCACTCATTAATCTTACCAGGATTCCAGTGGAGGAATTCTAACTTTCCAGAATTCTGGTTTTCTTTCTACACCCTCTTGTACCCCAGCAGTCCAGAATCATTGTACCTTATCCATGCTTGGATTCTATACCACAATGTCCTTTCTTTCTTAACAATGCTACTGCATTAAAGATTCCAGAACTGCAAAGAGAATTTATAGTAGATACCACTCTGCTTGCCAAGGGCTGTTGCTATAAATAAGATTTCTCCTATTATATTTCTTCAGAATGGTTTGTTAAGGGTGATGAGGGGAAAAAACACAATGCAAAGCCACTGAGTAGCTAGTATTGTTGTAACTGATCATAGATCACATGGTTCACTTAGATTCCTGCCAAATTGAGGTGGCATGGTTGGCAGTTCATACTGAGATTCATGGTACTCCTAATTAGCATGGCTGTGTGCACTTTACTTTTAAGATTTCCCCAGAGAGAGCAGCACGCCATCAGAATGGGGGTCTAGGAGCTGGAGAAGAAAGTCTCATGCATTACCTCATGTTTTAAGATACACCTCAAAAACAAGATACCCTGTATAATGGTCAAGTGATTTTCTGGAAGACATCCAAGTCAAGACAATCAATCTCAGGGAGCAGGATGACAGATGAAGGCAGACAAGAAGTGAACCCAGCAATCTTGAAGCAGACAGCAACAGAAATGTGCAGCCTATACCTAGACTGTCAGATTGGCACAATACTTAATACTAGATCCTCCCTGGAAGCATTAATAATCAGGGGAAATGAAAGTGTTGCTTGTAGTGAGAGTAATCCTGGAGGCTTAAGATGGTGATTGCTATAACCTTTCTCATGCTCTAATGTGCAGCTTGGGTTTAAAAAGATTTATGGACCCCAAAGGTTCAGTCCTTGGGCTTAAGGTTCTTTCTAAGAATAAGCATATTATATTTATTACTGTGATTGAAGAATGGCATCCCTATGGCAGAACCACATATAAGTATGGTTAGAAAGGTATCAGGCAATAAGATGAAGTTGTTAATGAGGAAGAACACATAAAACTAACATTTCAAGCATAAAAAACCAACAAAAACAAAAACACCACAAAACTGGAATTTATGTACTGAGTTTAGGGATGGCTAGAGTTGCCCAATCCTTTCCTCTCTCTCCTACTGAGCTGAATGCAAACTACTTTTGGTCTTTGACTTCAGAAATTGAAGTAAGCAAAGGACAAAGGGGAAACTGGGAAAGAGAGAGAAACCAAGACTTTTTAAAGGCAAGTCCTGAAATAAGATCGCAGAAGATAAGTGGAGTTGGCAAATTAGGACAGTTGGAAGGAAGGGGTTACACAGCATTGCTGTAACCAGGGGGGGAAACGGGGGGGATATGGGTGACTCCAGAGAAGTGTATGGAAAAGAAAAAAAATCTAAATTTTCTCAGAGGAAAAATATTTTGAGAATATTTGCCTCAGCTCTTGTTTAAAACAAAAGGGTTAATCCATGCTTGACTAGAGAGGTATGCAAGGTATGAAAAGGCCAACATATTTTAGACATGAGCAAGTGTACTCCTACATTCTTGGCTTATTTCCTCTTGCCAGTAGGAATGGCTAAATGAAACAGGCAGATTTTCTCCTAGGATTTGCATACATCCTTTGTAGAAGAGGCAATTTCGGCAGGTATTGCTTGTTACCTGTACCTGTGACAACCAACAGCTACCAAATTGCCTCTGATACACAACCCTGTTCAGTTTTCACTCTAGCAACCCTATGTCTCCAGGTTCCACTTTCTCCATCCTGTCTGTCTGTCATTTGACCATTGGCAAATAAGAACATATTAGTTAAATGGTATTTTATGTCGGTTTTAAAAATTTGTGGGCCACAGTATAAATCAGAGTAGGCAGGATTTTGGGTCTCCAGAGGTTTTGTTTTGTGTCTTGTTTTTGCTTACAATCAAAAGGCTAGTCATAAGGGACTGTAATATGGAAGTGTGTTAAAACATCTGTAGGGCCAAACGTTATTCATATTTACTATAAATTATTTTCATCCTCTTTAGATAAAATATGTGTAAAAAATAATGGAAGCAATTTGGTTATGAAGCAAACAAAAACACATAAAGTAGTACAAGTTACTCATTTTCCTGCTAACATTTCTCCACAATTTTCAAAACATAAATTGGGCCTATGAAAGCAATTAAGAACTTAATTTCTTTGAGAGATGATTTCTGCTATTTTGTCTGTATGAACTATCAAATCACATATTGCTTTGATAGTTGTAATATTTGTTTTAATCTATCTTCCACCATGATGGATATCACACTCATTCAAAAGCTTAGGACATCAAAAAGAGCAATGTATAAAAGCAGGAACAGCTTATTTCTAAGTGCTATAAAAAATAGATACCATTTCAAACTACAGTGCATCAAAATAATATCACAAAATAGCCTCCTGAAAAGTGTATGTATGCTTGCTAAAATGTTTATTTAATAGAGTAGTTCGTTCAGATCATCTGAGTGTCATAGATGGTTCTTTAGGAATTGTTATTTTCAGCCCAGTTATGAGAGTCAGTTTCATAATTAGGGTGGACATTGGGCTATGTTAAAAGAGAGGGGGGGAAATGCATAAATAGAGGAAGAACAGAAAGTACTGTTTTGCATAAGTATATGTGTAGATGCGAACTTCTTAACAGGATCCACTTAGGCTTTCATAACCATGATTGCTCAGTTATGTCCTAAAATGACATAAGGGTAGGCATTCTGTGGAACAAGTTTTTGTAAAGTACCATACATTTTAAGGAGGTTGGTAATTTAGATATCAAGAAACATACATGGCTTTTTATAATGGCCAAAAGGAACCTTTGACCCAGCTGACATAATTTCAAATTCAAGTGCTTTACTGAGTTAGTTGCTTATGCTGTAGAGGTTCTGTGGATCATTAAAGAATAATCTTAAATGATAAATCAAATAATGTATGATGGACATTTAATTTGCTTTTCCACAGTTTAATCCATAAAGTAGAAGATATCAATTATCTTACATAATTCTGTTGAAGGGATGGAATCTCTTTTAAATATTCTATGGTTGTTTTAAAATCTTGTGTAACTTTTTAATATTGCAATCTACAGGATATTTCTAAGTGATTTTTAATGTGACTTCTTTTTTTTTACTTAAGCTTTTAATCTATTTATTTTTCTTAAAAGAAAATATAAATACAAGTTGAATCTGTAATTTCTGAATCCAAAATACTTCAGAATCCATGAATATGGGTGAGATCCATGGATATGAATGAAATAGTGACACCTTTGCTTTCTGATGGTTCAATGCACAAAAACTTTGTGCATGCACAAAAGTATTAAAAATATTATGTATAAAATTACCTTTATGCTATGTGTATAATGTGTATATGAAACATAAATGATTTTTGTATTTAGACTTAAGTCCCATCTCCATGATATCCCAAGTACATGACAGTATTCCAAAACCTGGGGTGAAAATCTGAAATGCAAAACACTTCAGGATCCAAGCATTTTGAATAATGGAGACTCAACCTGTACATGATGTGCATATCACTACAAATGCATGTTTTGAAATGCTGTTTAAGCTCATACTATTAAAAATACTGACAATTACAAGTCAAAGTTCTAGGAACTGAATTATGAAAAATAATATTTGAATATGAAGTCGTAGGCTTTCACCATTCAAAATATTTGAATAAGTATGACAGTTGTATTCTTTGCACATATACTTCATATTTAGTTCAATTGAAATCAGTGGGGTTTGCTTCTGAGTAAATTTTACTAGGATTTCCTGAAACTTCATATGATAATATAGCACTTTATTAGTTCCATTCGTTTTTATTAGAATTCTCAGTGTAGTAGCTGAACTTAAAGAAGACATTAAACATCAATTTCTGTTGTAAAATAATTTCTGGTTATGACATAAAATTCATCAACTGTTTTTTTCCTTGATTGAGTATCAATTCAGTAGTCAACATTCAGACGTGCTTCAAATTACACAGACTCACTGGAGTGGGTCTATGTTCAGCTTAATATAATAGAGTCTCATTATGTCATTACAACCAAAAACGGGGCAGACAAAATGATTCTATGGATTATACAAGAAAGAAAGAAAGTTGAACAGATTGATATCAACAACACTTGGGTAGGTGCGGTAGGTTGGAAATGTGTCTGTGCTGAGTCTGATGTTGAAGAGTTAAGAAACTGCTTATTTGTGTCAGTTGCATTTGTCTTTTATTCCCTTTACACATATTCATAGCTTGTTTAGCATTACATCCATACCAGATTTTTAAAAATTGTTCCTGTCCTAAGTCAGAATCCTAAACAACTAAACTAAAGTTATGAGTCTGACTTCTTAAAGGAACAACCACAGAGAAATATTGGCTGAGAAGATATCACTAAACAAATGATGGACAAAGTAGGGATGCGATATATAGAAAAGCAAAAAAGAGGACACATTTACTGACTGACGACATCAAAGCACTGATTTCTATGATGATTCTCACTTTAAATATCATTACTTTGTAAGCTGTGATAATTCCTATTGGAAATATTCCTAGCCTTCATTGTATTTAATGGACAACAATTTTGCCTTCTCTTCCCCTTTGTATATCTCTTGCAAGACACTCTGTCTCATCACCCCAGAACAACCAGAGGCTCCTTCAGCCACCCCACCTTCTCCTCTGCATCTGGCCCTTCCACTTCCCACCCCTGAGTCTCTCTCTCTCTCTCTCTCTCCTAGTTCAGCTATGGAGATGGCAAAACAGTGATGAGGAGGTAGTGTCAAGAGGCAAGAGGTGAAACATTAACAGAGATTTTTAAAATCCCTGGATATTTTATAATTGTGCCTGGCCAGAAGTTTTTATTCTGAAAAAGATGTATCAAGTAAATGCAGTATGTATGGAAATTCTAGGAGAAAAGGCTGTTTGGATTGTTTAGCCATTCCCACTGGCAAGAGGAGCCAAGTATTCAGGAACACACTTGCTCAGGTCTAAAGTATGTTGGCCTTTGCAACCCTTGCATACTTTCCTTGCCAAAAATGGATTCACCTTTTTGTTTTAAACAAGAGCTGATGCAAAAATTCTCAAACTATTCCAGGTTTTCTGTGCTTGAAATGGTAGTTACATGTGTCCTTCCTCTTTAATAACTTTTCCACCTTATTGCCTGACCACTCTTTTAACTATACTCTGATGTTGCTCTGCCATAGGATTTAAATCTTCACTAATTTTCTTTTTGAAGGTAGCAATCAGGTAATAGCAACACCTTCTGAAACTCTCTCTTCTACATGACCATTAAAGATACAGGAGTCACCTCCTGTTTTAAGTAGCAATCCTATGAAGGTTTTTTTGTTTTACAAGGCCAGTTTTAAGCTTCCAAGCAGTGCTCCAATCCACAACTGTAGAATACTGGGAATAATTCTGTCATTGTACCCCAAAAGAGATTTGGAAATGGTAAATGGAATAAACAACTTGCTAGTCAGGAAATGTGAGGCTTGCAGCTTTGTAGCTTTCTAAAATGTTATGCAAATGGAACAATTACATGAATGCAAGTGAAACTCCCTTCTCTTTTGTTTACTCTGATTCTGAATGTAGAGCTAGCATGGTGTAGTGGTTTGAGAGCTGGACTAGAATTCTGGGAGACCAAGAGTCAAATTCCTACTTAGCCATGGAAACAGTAGGCAGCAAGGTCATCTCTGCCCTGAGTGTTGAGAAATTCTTGTTTTCATGTTTAAACCCCCTCCCCCAGAGGAAAATACTCCAGCCACTTCACTAAAACCCCACCTTCACAAAATAAGTAATGATAAATAACTGTTACTCACCAAGCCAAATCCTCACCTGGTTTTGTGTTACATCATAAAGAATAGTCATTGCCTTTTTGAAAACCTGAATAGCACAGCATTGAAAGTAAATACATCACTTCCAAAATCTGTGGAAGACTCCTGTCCCTTTCCCATTATACCAAAAAGGAGAGAGGAGTTCACATCTACAGACTGAGGCCACTGTGAACTGTAGTTGGGTTATATGATTTGTATCATTTAGTCTTTATTCACAACCCCAAATAGTTATCTTTCCCTCTCACTCCAGTCTTCCAAGAGTTCATCTATATTGGGTAGATCTTACTCCATCTGAATAATGTTTAAATGGCAATGTCTGAATGAAGTCCTATGTATTAAAACTTCTACTTCCTTAACACAATGCATTATCAGTGCATCTTTCCTTTTTAAAACAATTACTTCAAGAGTGAGAAAATGTTAATCTCCAGCTAGGAGACTGGCTCAAGATTACTCCAGTAAAATTATGCAGAAATAAGTACTTTCATCCATGATTGTATAAAAGGTGCTTTAAAAAAACCCACAATTCAAATAACGTAAAGCACAAAGACTTTGACAAAGTGATATTCAGAATCTTTAAAAAAAATGATAAAGAGGTGTCAAGGTTTTTAAAAAGGATGCAACAGTGGAACAATGGAGCTTTATCTTACAGAACATTTGCAAGAAAAGTGGTCTCTGTGTTAACTGAAACAAGCTGTGTTTATTTCTGAGCAAATTGATTTTCTTTATTTTTTCTTTTTTAAAAACTTAAATGTGAAACATGATTGTGCTGTAAATAATAAACGTTTGCTTCAAGGCCACAAAATGTATCACAATTTCTAGCTGCAGCCTAGACAAAATCCTTAAACTATATCTTAATATTTGAAGGCTTAAAATTTGATTGAACAGGGACAATGGCTTTCTGGCACACTACACATATTATAACACTGTTTAGCACCCAGCCTCATGATGATGCTCTTGGCCAGTTAAGCATATCTCTTTTCTGTTAAGGAAAATGCAACATGGGACATACAGTGATAGAAATAAAATATGTATGTGAAAGTCACAATGACTAAGCAAGAGCAATTATGAAGCTACACAGGTGCAAAAGCTAATGTAATTTAGAAGTCTTGAGAGCCAAGGACAGAGTTATAGAATGCATATTGGAAACACCTGAGATTCATTAAGTGTACAAGGTAAAATGATGAAATACTTGGGTTGGTCTTAAGTATGGGTTGAACTATGTGAACCAATCAAAATAAATATACACACCCACTGGGTGGAAACTAACTAGTGGGTGGTGATTAACAATGGCTATAATAATTGCAATGTTTGCCAATGTATTTTTGTGGAGTAGTTTTGGAGATATTGTGGGTAGTTGAGGAGATTTGTAGAGATTGGTTTTTGTTGGGCATATAGTACTTGTATATAGTAGAATAAAGTAGATCTTTTATATAAGACTACTGAGTTGTCTGGTGTCTTGAGGGAAGATACAAGAGCCAGCAGAATCCTGGAAAAGTTTGGAGACATCTGGGGAAGAAGAGTGAGAAGGCTTGGAGAGTTTGTCAGGGTCTTCAGCCTATTCTCTGAAACTCTGCTGCTTTGGAGAAAAGCATTAACCACTGATCAAAGCTGGTCAGCTCTGCTGCATAACAAGGTGGTGAGTTAGAGCCAGAGGTGAAGAGCTACAACTCTCATCATCCATGACATGGGTTATGGGCCCAGTTACTAGAGCAACCAGCATCCACAGAAGCTGAAAGTTCCAGAGAGTGGAAGAAAGTTTTGTGGACGACAGATCAGAGCAAGCTGTTTGCGCTGCACTGATAAGCTTCGTGAGTAAATCATTTTGTGTTTTGTTTAAGCCCAGACGGGTCAGCTGTGCATACTCAGAAGGACTGTGTCAAATTGAGTCACTGCACAAATTAAGATGGAGATTCTAAAGTTTAGTAAATTAAATAGAAACAACTACTCTACCTGGAAGATTTATGCCCAATCTCTACTAGTAAAGGAAGGTCTGTGGTCGACAGTTGAAACAGGGCTGGCAGCCGATGCTAATGCAGCCACTCGAGAAAGAGATAATAAAGCAAAAGCCTGTCTTTATCTCATGCTTGAAGAAGACTTGATTAATGACGTCAGAGATAAAGCGTCCGCCAAGGATGTGTGGGATACCTTGCAGAGATTACACACTCCTTCAACTGCTTTTGCAAAAATGCTATGGTCTAAAAGAATATACAGGCAAAAGATGACTAAAGGGCAGTGTGTGATAGAACATTTTAAAATGATGCAAGATTTATTTGTGCAAGCTGAACTGAGAGGAGTGGAAATTAGCAAAGAGCAGCAGTGTTACATTTTAATAGAATCGCTAGACTCTTCTTGGGACAACATTACGAACAGCTTGCAAAATTTGTCAGAAGCTGAGCTTAACAGAGACTTAATTGTGGCCAGAATATTGGAAAAGAACCAGAGAAGAAAGTCTGAGCAGGGTGACTCAGCAGGTTTAAAGTCTGTGCCGAAACAACAAACAATGCCTGATTTGCGAAAGCAGGAAGAAGCAGCTTCTACAAGGGAGCAACGGAGGTGTTTTTATTGTAAGAAGATTGGTCATCTGTAGAGACATTGTAGACAATTTGCTGCTGAGAGAAGCAAGCAAGGAGAGAGCAGATGGCAGCCCCGGCAGTATCAAAAACAGTCCAGACCTCCATTTTTGAAGGACAGTGGTAATAAAAAGGGATTTGCAACCATGATTAAGGAAAAACAAAATACTAATTCAAAATGGCTGGTTGACTCAGGAGCCTCATCTTCGATGTGTAATAATATTAATTTAATAAGTAATAGAAAATCAGCTAATGTAAATGCTGTAGTTTTGGCTGATGAGAAAGAGCTCAGTACTGTAAATCAAATGGGTACAGTTTTCATTCCAGGGCTAAAAGAAAACTTTAATGATGTTTTACATGTAAAGGAGTTAGAAAATAATTTGTTATCAGTAAGCAGATTAACAGACAGAGACTACACAGTCATCTTTGAAAAGAACTTGTGTAAGATAAAACTGAATGGGGAATTGCGTGGCATAGGCTTGAAAAAGGATAAACTTTTATTTTTTGGAGGACAATATTGATAGCTACAGGGTTGAAAATGCTAATAACATAGACAATAGTCCAATCCACAAAGACTGCATACACGAGCTCCACAGAAAATTCGGCCATGCTAGTTTCAAATGTTCAAAGAATTTAATCAGTATTTAATCAAATGTTCAAAGAATTTAATCCAGATTTAAAAGTTGCTGAATGCAAAAATCATCTAGATTGTACAGTATGTAATCAGGTAAAGGTCAGAGCTTTTCCAGTAGCCAAGAAAACAAAAATAATTGCTCAAAGACCATTTCAATTTGTTCATGCAGATGTTGCCCAAGCTAATTGTTTGTCTTTAGGAGGAAGCAAGTATTTTCTAGTAATTGTTGATAGGTTTACAAGGTTTGCGTTTGTGAAAATATTGAAAAACAAATCTGACGCTGGGCAAAGTTTAAAAGCATGGGTGAGAATGGTGGAAAGACAGTTTGATAGCAGAATAGGCACCATTGTTACTGACAGAGGAGGAGAATTTTTAAATAATCAACTGTTTAACTGGTTTCAAAAGGTGGGAATAAGGCATGAAACTACAAATCCTGCTTGTCCTAGTGAGGATGGTTTAGCAGAGAGAAAAATACAAGACATAAAAAGAATAACTGCTTGTTTGATGGCAGATGCAGGGGTGAAAGATAGCTTTTGGGCAGAAGCAACTTTGACAGCAGTACATATTAGTAACAGATTGTAGCATTCAGAAATTGAAGACATTCCATACAGGGTATTGTATGGGAGAGTGCCAAACTACAAGTATTTGAGAGTTTTTGGACAGTTTGCTTATGTTTACACACCTGCTTGTTTCAGGAGGAAAGGAGAACCCAAAAGCAAAAGGCTTATGTTTTTGGGGTATTTCGGAAATAGCTACAAGTTTCATTTGGGTGGAAAAGAAGTGCAGTATTCTAGGTCTGCAAATTTCGAGAGAGATGCTGGTTGGGACAAACTGCATGCCAATAAAGAAGTTTTTTTGAGGTTAGGAAGTTCAAATGAGCCAGAAGCACAAACTGAACCAACTTCAGGAAACGGAGGGGTTTCAGTTAAGCCAGAAGCACCAACTAGCAGTAGTGGTAGTTCTTCTGATAATGAGACACAATCTAGGCCTATTACTATCGAATGACTGAAGACAAGAGATTTAGTCGTAGAACTACAACTCCTAGTACAGAAAGTGAGGATGAAAGAGGCAGGTCAGCAGATTTTATTCCCAGGCGTAGTCATAGAGTTAGAAAGTCTCCAGATAGGTTTGTTGTGACAAAGGCAAGAGCTTGTTTAGCAGTGGAAGAGCCTGAAAGTTTTGAAGAGTTGGAAAGTTTTTCTAGAGAAGAACAGGAAAGATGGTTTGATGCAATGGATAACGAGTTTGGTTGCCTGGTAAATAAAGATGTTTTTGAAATTGTTGACAGACCCAAAGACAAGAAAGTAATTGGTTGTAAGTGGGTGTACAAAAGGAAAGAAATGCCAGATGGAAATATTAAATATAAAGCTAGGTTAGTAGCTAAGGGTTTTGCACAACAGCAGTATGAGAACTATGATAAGACATATTCTCCAACTGCAAAGCCAGAAAGTCTGAGAATGGTTCTAGCTGTAGCAGCAAAAAGGAATTTAGTTGTAGAGCATTTTGATTTTGAAACAGCTTACTTGAATGCTAGTTTGGATGAAGAAATATTTATGGAGCAGCCACAAGGTTTTGAAGAAAATGGTAGTCAGAAAGTTTATAAATTAAAGAAAGCATTGTATGGTTTAAAACAGAGTGCCAGAGCATGGAATTTGTGCATTAATGATGAGTTAGTTAAGCTAGGATACAAAAGGAGCATTGCAGATGCTTGTGTCTATACAAAAGGAGACATAGTGTTAGTGATTTATGTAGATGATTTGTGCATAACAGCAAAGTCAAAACAAGAAATTGAGTCAGTAAAAAGAGAATTGTCTGAACAGTTTATTTTGAAGGATTTAGGTTTATTGAAGTCTTATTTAGGTATTGGTGTTGAATGGACAGAAGAAGGACATTGTTTGTTAAGTCAGAGAAAGAAAATTGAAAGTTTGATTGAAAAGTGTGGATTACAAAATGCTAAAATAGTAAAAGCTCCAATGACAACTGGTTTTGTGTCTGAAGAAACAACTAGAGCTTTGAGGACAAGACTTTATTCAGGAGTATAATAGGATCTTTACAATTCATATCTTGCCACACCAGACCAGACATTTCTTATGCTGTAAATGTATTGTCTATAAGGGTTAATGATCCAAAAATTGAAGACTGGACAGCAGTAAAACATTTATTGAGGTATTTGAAAGGAACTTTAGATAAGAAATTGATAATCAGAAGCAGTAGTTCAGATTTAGATTGTTATGTGGACAGTTCTTTTGCGTCAGAATTAGGAGACAAGAAGTCAGTTACAGGAATGATAATTAAATACAATGAAAGTCCAATAGTTTGGAGAAGTAGAAAACAAACTAACGTAGTGTTGAGTACGACTGAAGCAGAATTCGCAGCTTTGAATGAGATAGTGAATGAGGTACAGTGGGTTGAGCAATTGTTAAATGATTTAAATGAAAGTTTCAAGATACCAGTGGAAATTCTGGAAGATTCACAGTCATGCATAGCGATGGCTGAAACTGAAAGTTTGAAGAACAGAACAAAATATGTTGGTGTAAGATATCAAAATGTGCGAGACATGGTTCAGAAGGGTGAAATAGAATTGAGATATATAGAAACACAACACAACATAGCAGATTTGTTCACAAAAGCATTGACAGTAGAAAAACATTAAAGACTGACACAAATGGTTGGAATGACATTGTAAGACACATACAATATTTTATTTCGGAGGGGATTGTTAAGGAAAATGCAACATGGGACATACAGTGATAGAAATAAAATATGTATGTGAAAGTCACAATGACTAAGCAAGAGCAATTATGAAGCTACACAGGTGCAAAAGCTAATGTAATTTAGAAGTCTTGAGAGCCAAGGACAGAGTTATAGAATGCATATTGGAAACACCTGAGATTCATTAAGTGTACAAGGTAAAATGATGAAATACTTGGGTTGGTCTTAAGTATGGGTTGAACTATGTGAACCAATCAAAATAAATATACACACCCACTGGGTGGAAACTAACTAGTGGGTGGTGATTAACAATGGCTATAATAATTGCAATGTTTGCCAATGTATTTTTGTGGAGTAGTTTTGGAGATATTGTGGGTAGTTGAGGAGTTTTGTAGAGATTGTGATTTGTTGGGCATATAGTACTTGTATATAGTAGAATAAAGTAGATCTTTTATATAAGACTACTGAGTTGTCTGGTGTCTTGAGTGAAGATACAAGAGCCAGCAGAATCCTGGAAAAGTTTGGAGACATCTGGGGAAGAAGAGTGAGAAGGCTTGGAGAGTTTGTCAGGGTCTTCAGCCTATTCTCTGAAACTCTACTGCTTTGGAGAAAAGCATTAACCACTGATCAAAGCTGGTCAGCTCTGCTGCATAACAAGGTGGTGAGTTAGAGCCAGAGGTGAAGAGCTACAACTCTCATCATCCATGACATTTTCTGGTTCCCACCCTGCAGACACCATACTCCAATACTCCCTCCACTATTCATATGGTCATCCACTCACTCTGGCCTTAGTTCACTTGTCCCTCATTGACCACTGTTTAAACTGAACTTGTCACCTCATCACTATGCCCACAACTTTTGCATTTCTATGGGAATTCATACCATGTTATGATAAAGGTTCTTCCTGTGTACTAGTTCACTCCACGCATTGTAAGAAGTAGACCTACTCAATGAATGCTTACTCTCAAAGTTTCCTTAGCATATCTGAGATCTTCTTACTGTTATATTTTAGGTATCACACTGTCTGCATCAGTGTTCCATTTCTACTTCTGCCCTTTACATAGAGAGAGAAAGATGGAATCACAGATACTCTCAGTGCCAGCTTATATGAAGTGAAATCTAGGGTGTCCATTTGTCACATTTTTCACAAGACATTCCATTAACAGGATGGTAGCTGCTGTCATCTATTTGAAGGTAAGCTTAGTCCAAACATAAAAAACCATAAAAAGGAACAACAGAAGGCTTTGTTAAATGTCATCAATACCTGGACAGTAGGCTGAGTAAACAGAGACACACGTTCACAGTGTTCCCCATTATGGTGAAATATCTGGAACTTCTATTAATTTCCACCAATACATTCATGTTAGTGTATAGAGATTTTCAACAAATTTGCCCTCTTTTGCTGATACCATCTCTCCTTTTTGACAATGTCCAGTAGGCCATTCCATTGAAATCTCATGACTTCTCATGAAGGAAAAGCATCCCCACAACATAATTTTGCCACCTACACCATATTTTTTTTTCAGGGCAATGAGCACTGTTCTCTTTGTACCACATACAACATTTTGCAGCAATGGCAAAGCATTGGATTTTGGTCTCATGAGACCAGAGAACCCCGTTCCACATGTTTGCTTTGTCTCCCAAATGTGTATTTGCAAATTCTATAAAGGGATTTGATATAGTTTTGTTTCTCAAATGTCTTTCTTCTTGGCAACCTTCCATAAAGCTCAACTTTCTGAGGTCCTTTTACACTACATATTTCATAGAATCATAGAATCATAGAATCATAGAGTTGGAAGAGACCACAAGGGCCATCCAGTCCAACCCCCTGCCATGCAGGAACTCCCAATACCACTTTCATTTCACTTAAAACGTCATAGCTGTATCCAAAGGAACCCTAGGGTTTCTAGTTTGGCCTGGCACTTGTGCTCTCTGCTGAAAATTCTAAATGTCTCCCCAACAGCAAATCCCAGGATTCCATAGGATATAACCATAGCAGTTAAAGTAGAATCATAATGCTATAATAATGTACAGCACTGTGAAAGGAACTCATTGATAGTTGTCCTATGAGTTCCTGCCATCTCAGTTTTGGATGTCTTTGGGTCCTTTTCTGGATACCAATAGCTAATGACTGAGATTTGATGAATGACCTTCTATAAACAAAGATGTGGTTGAACCTTATTCTTTTCATTTTGTAATAATGGACTTAATAGTGCTCTGAGGGATGTTCATAGCTTGAGATTTTTTTTCCAAATATATATGTAACTTAACCCTGATTGGTGCTTCTGCACAACTTTACCTGAAAATTGTTTGGATAATACTTGGTTTTTATGAAGCTCTTCATTTATATATAGTCTCCAACAAATATATTGGGCCCTTGGTATCTGCTGGAGTTTGGTTCCAGGACCTGCATGGATATCAAAATCTTCAACTATTTCTGTGATGTTGGTCCCCAAAGTGACTCATCACATAATTTAAAACAAGGTACATAAAATGCAAATTAGTCGTAATAAAATACTTTCAAGAAAATCACTTATCAGTAAATAAGTTACTATATTAGAACATCAATAATTTAAAACAGCATAAAACCATGACTACAACAACAAAAATGAAACACACACACACATTAAAGACCTTTCCACATAGCCACTTGATCACCAAATACTTGTACAATAAAAAAGTTCAAATAACAAGCACAGTTTATTTTTGATTCCTTAAATTTTGTGCCAAATTAAAATTCTTTTGCACCTTCACAATCTTGAGTATCTTTTGTGCATGAAGCAGCAATAATGTCAATTAATACTATCCCAGTAATAGGCTGTAACATTAAAAAAATGTAGAAAAGTCAAATGGGAGGATTCAATACTTGTGTAAGGTACAGTATGCACAGTATAATAGCTCTTGTGATTGGTTTTTAAACCCACATAAAGTTTGGAGGTCAGCAAAAGATAGACTGCTCTTAACACAGTGTTAAAAAGGCACACGGCAGTCTGAGGAGGATTAGAGTAATAATGAAAGGGAGCATTCAGTTTTTAAAAATAGGTATACTTGTATGTTTGTGAAATGTTGGACAATAAGAAAATAAAGCCAGGTGCTAAAGATGTTGCTGTTTGTCAAGCCTATTTCATACATCCCAGTGGAAAGCTTATTTTTAATATGAGCTCTCAACCTCTGGCTAAAAGTTCAGGTTTTTAGTTTTAAAAAGATATTTCTGAATATGCTGAAAAGAAGGAACAGAAAGTGGGGAGGGAGCAGAAAACACCTTACAATTGTGAAGCATCTGTTATGAGATAGAAAAAAACTGTTGATTATGGCACACTCATAACCCATTACAGTACTCTATAATAGGTTGTTGTAAGTGATTGGAGATGCAACACTATTGAGTTATCTAGCACTTAAAGTCTTTCCTTCTTTTCTTAAAAAATGCTATACTTGTTTTAAAAACCTCAAAAACAAGACCAATGGAATGTTGAGAATGAACTCATGTGTCACTCTTATAAACTTTTAATGGTAAATCTTACATGTTGAGTCAAGGTGGCTTCAGAAAATGCATTACAACACTAGATATTAGTTGCTAAAATATCAAATTATGTATGGATGTATGCATGGATGAAGTTAATGTGTGCATGCAGAGGAAGTAGGTGGAGTGGAGAAGAATGAAGCTTATTTTGTTACTCTTTCCACAGCTGTTTAGTAGACAGTTTTCAAAGGCTGTTAATATGTTAATTTCCACTGGTATTAAATGTAGATTACAACTTGACTTTCCATGGGGGGGAAAAAAAAGCTAAAACAGAAAAGGCATTAAACAAGCAGTTAAGGGAAAACTGATTTTTCATTAAATGTACAGAACTAAGGCACTGCCTCAACTTTTCTTGAATGCTTAGGAATATGAAAGTATGTTCAGTGCTTGTCTTTACCCTTCAATGGTAATCTGCCTACATCTTGTGCAGGTGTATCAGTAATACCCAAATAGAGGTAGACATATGACCCAAGTAATTCACTGAAGTGAGGAATTTTTAAAAACATGTATTTTACATATTGTTATGTACTTCCAAGTTGTTTCCAAATTATAGTGCCATAAGGTGGCCCTATCATGGGTTTTTCTTGGCAAGATTTGTTCAAAGGAGGTTTGCTGTTGCTTTCCCCTGAGGCTGAGAACATGTGATTTGCCCAAGGTTACTCAGTGGGTTTCATGACTCAGCTGGGAATCAAGCCCTGGTCTCTAGAGTTGCAGTCCAATGCTCAAACTATGACACCATGCTGGCTCTAATAACATCTCTCTCTCTCTCTCTCTCTGTATATATATATATATACACACACACACACACACTACTATTTACATAAATAAACTCAATTTTCTGTCTGCCATACAAAAACAGCTGGAATGATTTTAAAAGTGCAAGGTATGTTTGAGATGGTCTGATGAAAATTTAGGCTGTGTGGCATATTCTAAGCCCATTTGGAGGGGTGGTTCTCGAACTGTCAGTGTGGTGCTGAATCCATTCCAGGCTTTGACTAGCTTTAAAGGAGCTACCTGAAACCTACTTAGGAGCCCTAGGTAGCAGCCACTCACTCACAGACCTCCCAAGGTTGTGATTTCAATACCAACCAGGGTCTCAGGATCTCAGCCTTGTATCCTTCCAAGGTTGCTAAAATGAGTACCCAACTTGTTGGAGGCAATTAGCTTACATATTGTAAACCATTTAGGGAGTACTTAAGTGCACTGATAAATGGCATAGAAATGTACTTGCTATTGCTATTACTACTTAGGAAAAGAGTTCAGCACATTTGAAAGCATGGAATAAAACCTTGAGTGGATTCATTGCCCCACTAATAGGGCAGCCATTAGTCAATATTGCTGGTGGGACACCTACTAATTTCTTTGAAAGCAGCTGGATGGATTTACACCAAATTTGGAGGGCATGTTTAGAAAGGGCTGAACATTAATAATCCACTATGGGAGGGGTTACCCTTAGAGGTTCATCTAATTGAAGGTTGGAAATTATGCTGGTGTATTATACTTACATAGTGGCCTTGTGTGTGTAGAGAAAGCAATACATTTGAATATATAAACATTGTCTTATGAGGGGGCAACCCTGCATTTTTGCCCTTTTTGTGTCTCATTGAAATTGAGGGACACAGACAGATGGCAAAGCCCTTTGGGTAAAAATAATAATAATACATTAATTTAAAAAACACGAGAAAAGGAACCTAATTACTACATAATTAAGTTTTCTTCTTATGTGCCTCTTGCTCTTCTTTTATTATATGGATGGGGTCAAAATATGAACGAAGTCAACAAACAGGAGTGAGACAAGTGATTTTCTAAAACTGGAAAATCTAGAAACCAGTTCTTTAGTAATTCCATCTAGTATAGTAACTAATGCTGTTGCCTTCTGCTGTATGTTACAAGTACAACCCATTGATCCTTTCTAGTTTCAAAGAACTCTTTACAATATGTTCTTCATCCCACATGGCACAAAGGTTTTGAAACTGATAAAGCATACTTAAGGTAACCTCATAAAACCTTTATTTTATTCACAAAGTACCACCACTGAACTACTGAATACTTAACAGAAAAGTTTATATAAAGATGGAGAAGGGGAGAAGGGGAGAACAACCACAACCATATTTAGTATGTTTGGTATGTTTCTTAAACAGAAACTATAGATTCATTACAATTAATAATTACAATTAATATTTACAAAATGTTTGGCCTTGTAGATTGGTCAAACAGCCTTTCTAATTATGAGTTTCCTGTTCGGCCCTTAATATTAATGTCATTTAAAAGTGGGCACTTATATGTCCATATTAGTTATTAGCTTATGTTTTGTTTTTTTTAAATTGATATATACACCATAATTCTCTCAGGGAAAGAGAATATCTAAGGGCCTAAGCAGACTGGCAGAAATAGTGCACATTAAATTGAGGCACTGCCCTGGCTCAGTGCTAGGGAGTCATGGGAATTGTATTTTTTTCTGGGACATTGAGCCTTCTCTGTCAGAGAGCTCTGGTGCCACAATAAATTACAGTTCCCATGATTCCCTAGCACTGAGCCAGGGCAGTGCCTCAATTTAATGTGCACTATTTCTGCCAGTCTGCTTAGGCCCTAAGAAACATAAGAAGGAACAATTAAAGTGTAGACATATGGCTTAAAATCTGCAGAGTAAGAGCATGCTCATTTAGATTAGGATGCAGGAATACACACCAATACAGTACTCAATATAAATTATCACACACTATCCTTATGTACTTTGTATTAAAGTTATTAGAAAGGAAATAATATTTTAAAAGAGAGTCGTATTTTTACCATACTTGTTAATAAATGGAATGGAACTAGTGGACTACTTTAGTGATTTAGAGCACTAATCCAAGAAACAAACATTTTGGATTAATTAATCTTTTTGTCCATTAGACCACTTGTAGAAAGAATCAAAAAGGTTGGGTGAAAAAAAAATTGACACTATGTAAAGCCACATTCAGAACTTTTGCCATGTCAAAGGCGCATCTTTCTCTCTAATGATACTCAACTGAATAATTCATTATTCATGTTCTATTTATTCCTCTATACACTATTCAAGGTAAATTAATAGAATCATAGAATGGAAAGGGACACCACAGAGTATCTAGTCCAAGATAGTCAAGAATACACAGCTTAAGCATCTCTGAAAGGTAGCTATCTAAGCTCTGTTTCAAAAGGACCAAGCAAGGAGAGTCAACCATTCTATTTAATTATCAAACATCTCTTTCCTTCAAGAAGTTCTTTCTAATGTTTAATCAGAAATTTGTTACTTGTATTTAAATCCATCCAGTCTGGTTAAGATTGCAGCCTTTGGAACAGCAGAAAACACATTTGCTCTGTCTTCCATTTGAAAGCCCTTCAGATGTTTAAAGATGGTTCATCTCTCAGGCTGGGAACACAAAGTGGGAAAGACATCTTATCCCCTGGGGTTTCCCAATTCAGGGAGCTAATTTACTGACTGCACCTCTAGCTCCCAGATCAGCTCTACAGCGGAAGCACAATCTGTACCATCCCCTCCAGCTGTAAGGAAGAAGCTACCATAATGGAGCATTTATGGATATACACCATTCCATTATTTTCCCCATTCCACCACAAACATATGTGCATGAGTGCACAGATGTTCTGTCAGCAGCTGCCAATAACCTCATTCCCCCCACCCAGCTGCAAGACCACTGGACACCCTGCATGACTGGTCACTAGAGCACATGATTGATCACACAATCATATTGACTACCCATACAACACATCAGTGTACTCAATGACACAATGGTACAGCACAGTCATGGTGTCCCACTGTACCTACCCCCTTTCTCCCCTGTCCTCCCCCCATGGCCTCTTGTTGGATTGGCCAGTTTGTTAATGTTTTTATTATAATCATTGTATTGTTGCTATGATGGCTAATGGAGTGCAGCAGGGAATTCCAAAAGAAAATCAGCATGTGCTTTATACACTATAGCAAAGCCTTTGACTGCATAGATCATGAAAAGCTATGGAATGCCCTTAAAGACATGGGAATGTCAACACATCTGATAGTTCTGATGAAAAATCTGTACTCAGGACAAGAGGCTACTATCAGAACAGAACACAAGGAAACAGAATGGTCCCCAATTGGCAAAGGGGTCAGACAAGGCTGTATCCTTTCAACCTATCTGTTCAACTTGCAGAACATATTATAATAATAGCAGGCTTGGACACAGAAGAAGGAAGAGTAAAAATAGAAGGAAGGAATATCAACAATCTAAGATATGCAGATGACCACAGTGCTAGCAGAAAATCTCACAGACATGGAACACCTACTAAGGAAGATCAAAGAAGAAAGTGCAAAGGCAGATTTAATGTTGGACATAAAGAAAACAAAAATAATGACCACCAAGGACCTTCAGAAGTTCAACCTAGACAATGAAGAAATAGAAATAGTAAAAGAATTCCCATACCTGGGACCAAACGTTCATAGAAATGGGGACTGCAGCCAGGAAATCAGAATAATAATAATAATAATAATAATAATAATAATTTTTTATTTATAGCCCGCCCCTCTGTGCGGCAATCAGGGCGGGTTACAGCATTTAAAACAGTCAAAGTTAAAACATTCCCTCATCCCACACCCCAACCCTTCCATCCCCTTAAAACAAAATTAAACCAAGAGAAAGTTAAAAACAACAAACCATAAAATGATAAAACAGTGGAAGAAGGAGTCACTAATAACAAAAAACTTTGAGGTGTGACCCTAGACCACAAGGAAAACTGTCAAAGGCAAAAAAATCTAGGGAAAAGTAAAATGAATAAAAAAACCCTCAATTTTATTAAGAACAAAATAGAAAAAAGGGGATAAATAAAAAAATGAGTTTAAAATGTTGCCAAACTGTATAGGCAAATAAAAATCCCAGGTTCTATATGCAAAAGCCGGATAAAAATACAATAATACTCAAATGCACAACTCCAAATGGGAGGGATAACAATACAAGCAGGACCAAAAGTATTGCCAATCTGTTTAGGCAGATAAAAAAGAAAGGTTCACAAACTGTAAATTAGATTAATGCTCAAAATACATATAGGAAGGATAACAATATAAGCCCAATTCTGGAGCATGAATTAATGCTCAAGCCTTATGCATATAGCCGATAAGTACTAGGCTGGAAAACTATAACTCCCTCCCAATAGACAAATTATGGGGAGATGTTTAACATACAAGCCCAATACAAGACCATAATACTCAAGCCTTATACATATGTCCAATAAGTACTAGGCTAGGAAACTATAAATCCCATCCAATAAACAAAATGTAAGGAGATGTTTAACATGCAAAATATATATAGAATAAAATATTCAATATCTCCAGAAATGCAAATGGAAGGGATAACAGTGCAAGCCCAATACAAGACCAAACGCGTTTCGACACTAGGTCTTCTTCAGTGGTCAAAAATGCTGAAGGAAGAAAAAGAGATTGATGATATCAATAATTTGTCAAATAAATATGAAGGCCATATTATGGGTAAATAATATTACATGTATACCTGTTGTAACAGCATACAAGGAATAACAATGTGTGTAAGCACATCCAGCAAGAGCAAGTATATGATTATTGCTCTTGCTGGATGTGCTTACACACATTGTTATTCCTTGCACTGTTATCCCTTCCATTTGCATTTCTGGAGATATTGAATATTTTATTCTATATATATTTTGCATGTAAAACATCTCCTTACATTTTGTTTTGTCTCTAGTCAGTAATAACAAAACAAACAAAAAAAGACTCATCTCCCATCTAGCAGCACTTATTCTGGGAAGGCCTGCTGGAAAAGATCCATCTTTACTGCCTTTTTAAAGGCAGCAAGAGTAGTAATAAGACGGATCTAGTCCGGCAGGCCATTCCATAGTCTGGGAGTGGTTGCAGAAAAGGCCCTCTGGGAGGTCTGCGCCAGCCTAGTTTTTATTGGCTGTAGCAGGTTCCTCCCAGAGGACCGGAGAGTGCGGGGGGATCATATGGGAAGAGGCGGTCCCTAAGATAAGATGGACCCAAGCCATGTAGGGCTTTAAAGGTTAAAACCAACACGTTGTACTGTGCCCGGAAACTAATTGGCAGCCAGTGGAGGGATTTGAGCACTGGTGTTATATGCTCCCTCCTCGATGTTCCTGTAATTAGCCTGGCTGCCATGTTTTGTACCAATTGCAGTTTCCGCGTCAGGCACAAGGGTAGCCCCATGTAGAGTGTGTTACAGTAATCCAGCTACGAGGTCACCAAAGCATGTACCACCGCTTCCAGATCCCTCATGTCCAGATAAGGGCATGGTTGGCATATCAGCCAAAGCTGATAGCAGGCACTCCTGACCGCCGCATTCACCTGACTAGTCATGTGAAGCGACGAATCAAGGAGTACCCCCAGACTGCGAACACAGTCCTTGGAGGAGAGTGTGACTCCATCCAGGACTGGAGACTGTATTCCCAAATCTGGTTTTGGGCCTGTGACTGTGAGTACCTCCGTTTTGTCTGGATTCAACTTCAATCTGTTTTTCCTCATCCAATCCATTACCGCTCTAAGACAGTCATTGAGAGGAGAGATGCCCTCTGAAGTCTGAGACAATGATCTGGTCATGGAGAAGTATATCTGGGTGTCATCAGCATACTGAAGACACTGTGCTCCATGCCTCCGAATGATGTCACTCAGCGGCTTCATATAGATGTTGAATAACATCGGGGACAGGATGGCGCCCTGAGGGATGCCACAATTAAGCTCAATTTTGGAAGAGCAACTGTCACCGAGCCTCGCCCTCTGGGATCTGCCCGAGAGGAAGGAACAGAACCACTGCAAAGCAGTGCCTCCAATTCCTAACTCTCTCAGGCGATCTAAGAGGATGGCATGATCTATGGTGTCAAAGGCCGCTGAGAGATCCAAGAGCACCAACAAGGTCACACTACCCCTGTCGATACTCAGGCAGAGGTCATTGGTCAGAGCAACCATGGCAATCTCCACTCCAAATCCTGTCCTGAAGCCGGTTTGAAATGGATCAAGATAATCAGTTTCATCCAAGACTGCTTGGAGTTGGGAAGCAACTGCCCTCTCGATCACCTTGCTCAGAAAAGGGAGCAAGGAGACTGGTCTATAGTTGTTTCTATCCAGGGGATCCAGGGAAGGCTTTTTAGGAGTGGCCTAACCGCCGCCTCCTTCAAGCAAGATGGTAGATTGCCTTCCCTGAAGGACGCATTGATTGTGTGCCGAAGGAATACCTTCAACGCATCACCCCCCTGGACGACCAGCCAAGATGGACATGGATCGAGGGGGCAAGTCATCTTCCTCACCCTTCCAAGCAGCTTGTCCACATCATCAGTACTCTCAGATTGCAGTTGATCCAGTAAAATGCCATCAACGGAGTTGCTGGAAACCTCGTCTATGGATCCTGTCAAAAAATTGGTGTCCAAGTCGGCTCTTATCCGAGAGATTTTATCTGCAAAGTAGGTATTAAATGCCTCACAGCAGGCTGTTGTTGGGTTAAGTAGGGGGTTTGGCACGGGGGGAACCTTCGTCAACTCCCCTACGACCCTAAACAGCTCTGCCGGGCGAGACTCTGCAGACGCAATACGTGCAGAACAGAAGGATCTCTGCGCTGCATGTAAAGCCTCCCTATAGGAATCAAGATGTTTCCTAAGGCAAGTTCTGTCAGATAAGAGATGAGTCCTTCGCCATTCGCACTCTAGTCGTTGTCCGACCCGCTTCATCCTCCTAAGCTCCTCCGTATACCAGGGCTTATGGTTTGAAGCAGACCAGAAAGGATGCTTGGGAGCGATTGTGTCAATAGCCCTGGTGAGATCCGTGTTCCAAGTGTCCACCAAGGCTTCAACAGAATCACCGGCGTTACCAACCATTAAACCCTCTAAGGCTTTTTGGAAACCAATTGGTTCCATTAGCCTTCGAGGGCAGACTGTTCTAATAGGTCCACCACCCCCAGGAGGGTGGATGATAGTTCTTTAGTTCTGCCCTGATCAGAAAATGATCCATCCATGACAGTGCAGAGGTTTTTTTGACCTCCGCCCACGGATATTCCTGCTCTGTACTAAAGACCGCATTGAGGGTATGACCAGCACAATGTGTGGGCCCATTGACCAACTGGGATAGGCCCATGTTAGTCATGGTATCCATGAACTCCCGAGCCGCGCCAGTTAGGTCTTGTAAACTGGTTTCGAGTGGGATGTTGAGATCACCCAGAACTAAAAGTCTGGGCGATTCCAGCAGCAACTCAGAAACCAGGGCGGTCAGCTCGGTCAGGGAATCTGTTAAGCAACGGGGTGGCCGGTATACCACCAGAATCCCCAAACTATCCCTGGTCTTCAGGCTAAGGTACATACACTTGATGTGAGTCGTTTTCCAGATAGGCTTTCTGAAGAAAACTAAGAATGGGGAGGGTGGCTGTGAAAGAACTAGAAAAGATTCTAAAATGCAAAGATATACAACTCAGCACAAAAGTTAGAATCATACAAGCACAAAAGTTAGAATCATACAAGCTCTTGTATTCCCTATTACCATGTATGGATGTTGGACAGTTAAGAATGATGATAGGAAGAAAATCAGTTCCTTGAGATATGGTGCTGGAGAAGAGTGCTGAGGATCCCATGGACAGCCAAAAGGACAAACAAATGGGTCCTAGAGCAGATCAAGCCAGAAACCTCTCTGGAAGCCAAGATGACCAAACTAAGGACGTTATCACACGGGGAGCTCCGAACAGAAGCCGGCTTTAAAGTGAAAGTGCTACTGCAAAAGCGGAAGCAATTAATTAGCCGGCTTTCCCTGTGTGAAAACCTCCTGCACATTTAAAAGGAGGTTACTCCAAATGGAAAGTAGGCAGAAACTGCTTCTTTTTATTTTCGGAAGATCCCCGAAAATAAAAAGAAGCAGTTTCTGACTACTTTCTGTTCAGATTAACCTGCTTTTAAATGCAACGTCGTCTGAAAATATACCCGCTTTTGCGGGTTATTTTCAGTTTAAACCCCCGTTTCCTCACAGGATTTCCCCCGTGTGATAACGTCCTAAGGCTGTCGTACTTTGGACACCTCATGAGAAGAGAGGACTCATTGGAAAAGACAATAATGCTGGGAAAGGTGGAGGGAAGTTGGAATTTCAGGAATTAAGCAGAGCAGTGGAGGACAGAGGGTAATAATAATAATAATTTATTTACCCCACCCCTCTGTCAAACAATCGGGGCAATGTGATGTCTCATCCATAGGGTTTCCATGAGTTGAGATCGACTTGAGGGCAGTTAACAACAAAAATTGTTGGTAACCTGATGTGTGTTATCATTTTGTTCCATGGGTTGATAGTGCAGCTTGTGCAGCCAATTCATGAGCAGGCAACAAAAAAAGATTATGGCCAGCAATGGCACCATTGACTTGCCAGCCCAGAGTCTCTGCTACTGACATTTTTTGCCATCTTTCCCAGCCATGAACCAATCACTATCCTTTCTCTTTCTTGCTGTAAACATGGTCCTCAGCCACCCTTTTCTAAAAATGTAAACTCTGCTGTGATCGTGTGCTCATTTTGTGCTTTAGCTCTCTCCATTTTCTCCCTAAAAATACTAACAACTCATAATCTTCCTGAGTAATTTATGCCTTCTTCTGCATCTTCCATTTCTTATATATGTCCCCTTTTAAAGCTCAGCTCATCCTAAAGCTTCTCATGTATCCATCCTTATTTCTTTAGATTTTTATTTCCCATTAGAATTGTTTGCAACTGTGCCTCCAATCTCTCTCTCTTAAGAAACTCCCTGTAACATAAATAAACAATAGAAAGAAACATCTTCCTCTCTCAACCTATACTGTTTATAAATTAGTGTTACAACAAAGCTGTTACTGTTTGAATTTCTGTTCTACAGAAACCAGTGTGTAGAATGTAGCATATTATTTATATAAGAATAACTGCACAAGGATGAAAAGACAGTAATCATCTGGTTACAATTAACTCAGTAGGCATTAAAAGAGAATATTTCCAGAGAGAAGCCATATTCATGAAATTCAATAAGACATGTTACAATTCCTGATTTAGAAAATGTTCTCTAGTTACCTGTAATTTTATATACTTATGTCTAGAAGTAAATGCCAGTGAATTCAATGCTACACACATTAAGGTAAGCACATAGGATTTCAGCCTTACTAAGGCTTATTGCCAAATCCTATGTATGTTTCCACAGAACTAAGTTTTGTTACATGTTTTTGCCTCCAACTGGTACTACTTTGATTTAAATGTTATGCTGAAATTATTGAAGTGCTGCTGACTTATTTGTTTGCTGTTTTGCCCCATGCCGATTAGTGCTTCTTGGAAAACCAGCATGGTGCAGTGGTTTGAGTGTTAGACTAGCCTCTGTAAACCAATCTCTGCTCAGCCATGAAAACCCACTAGGTGGCCTTGAGCAAGGCATACTCTCTGAGAGGACGCCAAAGGCAACCAACCTCTGAACAAATCTTGCCAATAAAATGCCATGATAGGTTCACCTTAGGCTTGCTGTGAGTTAGAAACAATTTGAAGGCACACAGTAACAACAACAACCCATGCTGATGATTTACAGCTGAACATTAAGAAACAAAGATAATGATCACAGATGATTTACATAACTTTAACTTAGACAATGAAGACATTGATACACAATGAAGATACTGAGATAGTGGATTTCCTATACCTTTGCTCACTCATTAATCAAAATAGATTTTGCAGTCAAGAAATGAGATAACTTGGAAGGGCACCTATGAATGAACTTGGCAAGGTCTTGAAGTGTAAAGTGTATATCATTGAATATCAAAGGCAGGATCATCCATGACACTGTATTTTGATTACTGTGCATGGTTGTGAAACCTGGACAGTGAATAAAAACTGATAAGAGAATCATCTGATTTGAAATGTAGTGCTAGAAAAGAGTTCTGCAGATAAATCAGCTGCCAAAAAGACAGACAAATGGTTCCTAGAGCAAATCAAGCCTGAACTCTCTGTAGAAGCCAAGATGACTAGGGCTGCATCCACACTGCAGAAATAACCCAGTTTGATACCACTGCCATGGCTCAAATCTATGAAGTTCTGGGAATTGTAGTTTGTTGCTGCACCAGAGCTCTTTGATAGAGAAGGATAGATATCTGACAAAACTACAGATCCCAGATCTCCCTAGCATTGAGTCATGACAGTTAAAGTATTGTCAAACTTGATTACCGGTACTTCTGCAGTGTGAGTGCAGTCTAAATCATAATTTGGGCTTATTCTGAGAGAAGATGACTCACTACAAAAGACAATAATGTTTGACAAGGTAGAAGGCAGTAGGAAAAGAGTCAGGTTGAGCAGACCGGCATAAAGAACTGGCCTGGGGGCAGAGTGGAAGCATGGCAACCGCACACCAGCTGCCCTGACTCTGCCCTCATGCCAGCTTCATGCCGTAAACCCCACTGCACAGTGGGAGGCATCAAGGCACTACCTTGACACAGCATCCACACACACACTGCAAAAAGGAGCATTGAAAAGCTGCCGTGTGGTAGCATTTGCCAGCTCTTTTTAGAGCAGCAAAGCACTGCGATTGCTGCAGCTCTGATCCAGTGAGCAAAGGGGAGGCACAGAGTTGCTCCTTTGGGGCAGTCTGTTCAGCCCTTCAGACAGTATTACAGATGGCTAGATTCAATGAAGGGAGCCACAATTTGGGGTTTGCAAGGCCTGAGCAAGGTCATTTATCATAAGAGGTATCTCATTCATAGGGCTGATATAACTTGACACCAACTTGACAGCCATTAACAACATTAACAGCATGGCATTTTTCTTTTTGGTTAGCTTCTGTGAGTCTCTGCTTAGGGTGAAATGTGGTATAAACCTCTCCTAAACAAATAGAATAAATAAATTACAGTCAGCCTGCTCCAACTATGGGTGGAACATCTGCAGATGTCCTCACCCCATTCTCCCAAATGGCAGCACATGCACATGCTCACTTGCTGCAAAGTCTCTCAGTTGGCTTGGTGTCTCCTCCCCCCCCCCCAATTTGCTTTTCAAGCAGTGGATGTGATCAGTCCCAAGCAAGAATCCATAATTCCTTCCACGGGCAAGAAGAACAGACAAAAGAGTGAACTCCTCATTGGATTAATGGGACTTGTCATTAATGTGCAAGCAGCAAAATAGCAATTTGTCAGATAACAGGATGTCAAAAGGTGGGGGCTTCCTATATGCTGCTTGAATGAGAGCAGTATAATGATTGAGACATGAGAGAATGTCTGGTGAATTAAGCAAAGGCCTATGTAGTCCAGCACTTTTTCCCCATAGTAGACATCTAGATATCTCAGGGAAGCCCAGAGCCAGGACATGTGAGCAACAGCATTCTCCCTCCCCTGGAAGTAGAAACTAGAGGTCCTGACCCTAGTGACAGGACATTATTAACATGAAATAAAACTGGAGATACAAGGGAAAACCTGACTTCCAGATTCCCCTTTTCATTTCAAATTGTAAGGCAATTCTTCAAAACAAGTGTGTCCTTTGTGATGAGTAAAAGAAACAAAAACACCAAAAAGACAAAACACAACCATCTCCCATTCCTTTTGAGACCTATTTCTCAGGATAAAAATATCTATCTGGGCTGTGTGGGTAGTGGGACTGTGTGGTCCACTGTCAACAGCAACATCTGCATCTATCCTAGACCAGGTATAACTGGTCTAGAGACATTCTAGCAACAACTAATTGGGATTTCAGATATCTGATTCTCAAATTACAAAACTATTATTCCCATGGCAATCCTATTGAAATGATACTTGCATTTGAAGATGCTAATAAAGTTATGCATCCAACTAAATAAATGGAAAATGATATACTGTATACTATAATATCAGTATACAGAAACTTAATGTCAGAAACTCAATGTGTCAAATATCTGTTCATACTTCTTGTTCAAAAAGACACAAAATAGGGGTACATTTTTCTGTTATGACATTTGTCATACTTTACGTAGGCATACTATTCAATCTATAGAAACATACCTCAGAAGATCAGTTACCAAGGGAAGCATTTTTCACTCTCCTCATATTGTTCTCTGATTGACTGAGAAGCTCAGAATTCGAACACTTTTTCTACATATATACAGCTTTATTTTATCCATAATAGGTAAAGTAGTTACTAAGCTCCTTATCTGAAAAGGGTGTCTTTTAGGGTCAAATAACTTTACGAGCAGCTAAAAGACTTTCAGGATGGCTAGTGAAATGACCTAGATCTGTTTTACATAGCACTAAATTTATGAAGTAATTTTAACAATTAAATGAAGATTTATTTTAAATTTTTCAACCTTTCAAAATGTCAAAGATTTTCAGATTTTTTTTAAAAAAATACGGAATTTTAATATCAAAGTTTAACCGAAAATCTGACATTCAAATTTTGGAATCTAAATATAACATCCAAACTCAATCAATCTTATTTAAAAGAAAGAAGCCAGATACATTCCATAACAATTTGACAATGAGTGGTTCTAGCTGCTAATATATATTAGCTGTTAGATGTACTAGCAAATGTTCACTGATTCTGTAGAAATATCAGATGACAATGAATAAGAAATATTGGCCAAACACACATACAGAACATTAGCCATCAAAAATCACAAAGATGAATTGAGTGAAAGGGTTAGAATTCACTTCAGTTATAATACCCATCTATGGCTCAGTCTGAGGAAATGACTATAAATATGACATCATGTACAAAAGCAAAACAATACCAAGCCATATTAATCATGTTTTTAAACCTTAAAAAATGATGAGAGGAACAGTATATTATAACAACTCAAATACGTAAATGCAATTAAAAACAAAACCTAACACAAGCCATTTAGTATGCATTTCTCCTAAACTATCTCCATTTTTTATCTAGTGAATCTCCTCATACTGGATACTATATGCATGAGACAATGAAGCAAAACAGCATTTTCTTCACCAGAGACCCAGAGCAACAGATGGAACAATTAGCTCCTGCCCTACAACACTGTTGTTTTTCAAAGTAAGAGTGCCAAGGAAGATAACTGCTTTTACTGTTTTCTTGGAACATGCTGTATTGTTTGCTGACAGTCTCTTCTACTCAGAATACACTCCACAGAGCCCTGGGCAATAAAGCTCATGTGTGCAATTCAGATTTCTTTTCTAATTTAAGTACTTGGGATATTTCAGTTCCAGGATGGCATCCAATTGCTGCTGCTGCTGCTGCTTCTTTTTTTTTTAAAGCCATACACATTCAAAAGTTTGCTGGAAAGACATCAAGGTCACATAGTAGTAGTAGTAGTAACTTTTCCCTGGCTCTTTTTTCTCCCACTGGTAAGAAAGGAGAAACATGTGTTTTAAATGTTATCAAAAGCATAAGAGCATTTGGAGCAAAAAAAAAAAAAAAGAGATTCCTTACAACATGAGTCTATGCTCCTCAAAAAGGTTCCGGACAATTCTCTAATCAATAAATTCCAGTACATATGACATAACACATCCAAAGCTGAATATCTTTATAATCAGTTGATTACAATGGGAAATATGCCAGCATCAAGTATGTGACAGGTCACATTAACAATAGCACTTATATTTAGTAGTTGCTATTAAAATAAAGACCACAGTCAAGTTATAAGTTTTAAATTGCACAAATGGATGGATGGATAGAGAACTCAGTGCTCTCATATGCATATTAAGGCCTTTTGGCTCTTTATATATGTTTTAGCACAAGATACAAATTTAGATATAAGCCTGTTTTATTATTAGTATCTGTTGTTAATTTCCCTCAAGTCAAGCTCTGCTCATGGTGACCTCGTGAATATCTCCAAGACCTCAACTGCTCTGCTCAGGTTCTGTAAATTCAGGCCCATGACCTCCCTAATTGAGTCTATCCATCTGGCAAGTGGTCTCCCTCTCTTTCTATAGCCTTCTACCTTCCCAAGCATTATTGTCTTCTCTAATGATGTGGCCAATTACAGCTTCAGTTTCATCATCTTGGCATTCAGGGAGAATTCAGACGATCTGTTCTGGGACTCATTTGTTAATCTTTTTGACCATCCATGGTATTCTCAGCATTCTTCTCCAGCACCACATCTTGAATGAGCTGATTTTTCTCCTGTCCACTTTTTAAAAAATATCTTTATTAAATTAAAACAACAACAACAACATATATCCACATTCCAACATGTATACATACATACATACTTACATACAACAACAACCTATAACAAACATATCCACTAAACAAATCATACAAAAAAGACTACAGACTCTTCTCATCCTTTCTTTCATACAAATGACTTCCTGAACCCTTGTCAAGTCATTCTCTTCTTCTATTAAATTAGCTCTTTCTCTATTTTCTTGTGATTAAAGGGGGGGGGGGGAAGTAACATATTATTTATAAAAAAGATATTGTATTACATTTTACAGTATTATCAAATATTTTATTATCTTTTCTATTTCCAACCTTTTAACACCTTAAACTACTCTTATTTGCTATTTTATCTATTTGTTGTCTTTAAATTTCTTTCTATATAGATATTCATATAATGGTTCCCAAATTTTTCTATTTTCATCCCAGTCTTGACCTCTTAACATATTCGTAAGTTTATCTAATGTAATTACATCAATTAATTTGTGAAGCCATTCTTCAATTGTAGGGAGTTCTCCTGTCTTCCATTTGGCAGCATACACTGTCCTTGCACGAGTGGTGATATAAAACAGAAGTTTTTCATGTTTACGTTCAATAACTTCATTATTACACATAATTAAGAGGTATAATTTAGGATCCATTTCAAATGGTATCTGTAAGATCTCCTTCACAATTCCATGAATATGATGCCATTTTTATTACTATTATTATTATTATTATTATTATTATTATTATATTTATTATTATATTTATTTTTTTGCCTTTTTGCAGTACCTTAGTTGCCTATATAGGAACCATCCCATGTGTGACAGAATATTCCCACCTCCAGTTTGCATTTCCAGCATTTGTTTGAAAGTCCCTTATATATCTTGGATAATTTGGCTGGTGTCAAATGCCATCTATATTGCATTTTATAAAAATTCTCTCTCAAGTCATAACATGCAGTATATCCTAGTGTTTTTTTCCATACTTTTCCCCAGTGATCAAATCCAATATTTTGCTTTAAGTCTTGTGCCCATTTAACCATTTGCTCCTTCACTACTTCTTCCTCCATATCTATTTCTATTAAACATTTATAATAAAGAGCTATTTTATGTGTGTTTTCTGATAACAAGCTTTCTTCAAACTTAGTCTTTTCAGCTCTTAGACCTATTGCTTTCATATCTTTTATAAATCTTTCCCTTAGTTGCCTATATAGGAACCATCCCAAAGAGAGGCCCTCCTCCAAAACTTGTTCCAGTTTTTTAAATTCAAGATTTTGGTTTATCATAGGTTTCTTTACAAATTGCTTCCTTATTTAACAATTCCTCTTTTAGCCTCCAACTAAATTATTTTTGTCTTACTCTAATTTCTGTGACAACTGCACCATGGTCCAAGAATATTATTGATTTAATTTCTACACTGTTGACTTTGGGGATTAGCTGAGATGACATTAATATCATGTCCAATCTCACCCATGACTGGTGCCTTTCTGAGAAAAAGGTATACTCTCTTTTGTTTCTAAAATTATCTCTCCATATATCATGTACACATAAGCATTCTGTTAGTTCAAAAAATTCCTTTGGCAGTTTGTCTTGGTTTACTTTAATCTTTTTCTTTGAATGTCTGTCCATTTGTGGGTCGAGAACTCCATTCCAGTCCCCCATTATAACACAAGCATCAAATGATATTTTATCCATTTTATTTAACAATATTTTATAAAATTTGCCTTTTTGTTGTAGCAGACCATAGACCCCAAGTAACAAATTTTTTCTCCCTCTAATAGCATCTGCACACCCACATAATGCTCCTGTTCATCATTTAATAGTTCTAGAGTCTCATATTTTGAACTAATGTATAAGGCCACACCTTTCTTTTAATTTTGGGCCACCAAAACAAACACTTGTCCCAATTTGGGATTTTCCAGCAGTCATATGTCCACCTTTCTTATTCTAGTCTCTTGCAGACATACAATATCACAATTTTGTTTCCTTATATAGTGGAATACTTTGTTTCTCTTATTACAACCATTTGACCCTTTTATGTTCCAAGATGTTATTTTAAGGGTATTCATCTTTTACTTTCCTTTGATCTAGACTAGTTTTCCTCTGTGTCACTTTCTTTTCCAATTTGATCTGTTACTAATTCTTCCTCCAGTTCCTCCTCTTGTTCTGGATCTCCCTAACATTCTTCCTGTGAGGACTTTAGTTCCCCTCAATCTATTACGTTAATCTTTTCTTTTGTCTGCTGGATCTTTTTTTTTTCTCTTTTGTCTCCTATTTCTGCATTTCTATTTTGTATTCCCTCTTCCTCCTCATTCCTATCTCTCAGTTTCTTATTTGCCTGAATATCTTCTATTCTTTTTCTTTTCTTTACAATCAGAATCTTCTGCTTGCTTCCCCTCTTTATTATTTTCTCTCCTACTTTCTTTTCTAAGATGTTTCGAAAAATCTCTCGCTTCCTGTACTGATTTTATCTCTATCCTCTTTTTCTGAAACCAGAAGATTAAACCTTCTGGGATCCTCCATCTATAGCTGATCTGCATTTCTCTAAGTGTAGCCATTAAGAAATTATATTATTTCCTCCTCCTAATAATTACAGGAGGCATGTCCTTAAATAATTGCAATTCCATACCCTCAAATCTCATGGGGTTATTTTTGTGTTTGGACAAAATAGTATCTCTTAGTTGCTTTCTAACAAAATAAACAACTACATCTCTTGGGACTTTGTTTCTTTTTGCAACATATGATTTCAATCTATACAGATTGTCTATTTCCATTTCACATTAGTCAACATCTTTTTCTAGAAACTCCCCCAAGATTTGAATGATTTTTTGCCATAGGTCTTCCCCTTCTTGTTCTGGGATTCCCCTTCTTGTTCTCTTATTTTTAAAGATCTTTCTCTAATTTTCATGTCTTTCATAACATTTTCCTCTATCAAATCCTTTTGTTTTTGTCTTATTTCATTTAAATTTTCCTCAAAGTTATCATGTTTAGCCTCAATATTTTCCATTTTATTTTTTATTTTATTCACTTCTAATTACATTCTGTCTATTGCTGCACTGGCACCTTTTAAGTCTTCTCTTAGGGCCTCAGCAGACGGCTTAAAAAGCCATCATGCAGGCAGGGAAGAGGAGGGGCAGCTGCACACTCGGCACCCCTTCCTCCTCCCGAGGACACCCTCGGAGCCGCTAGCCCTCCACACGGCCGGTGCTCCGAGGGCAACCTCCTGCCACAGCATCCAAACACGCTGCGGTGGAAAAGTCAGTGAAAGGAGTGCTATTTTAGCGCTCCTTTCAGGGACGATGAAGGTGCGCCACAGGATCGAGGCGTGGGGATGCCTCGGTCCTGCGGCGCACATTCCCAGGGTGGCCCCATGCCGCCAGTCTGCTTCCCCCCCTTAGTTCACTTTTAATTTCAGTTCTCAGCTCTACCATCTCTTGCCTTATATCCTGAATTTCTTTACTTAATTCCAATCTAATTTTTCTCATTTCTTCTATTAGTGCCGTATTTACACCTGAGCTTAGGAGAATGAAGCGGGCTGGACAATGACTAGAGCGCAGGTGGCAGAAGACTCAACTCTTATCGGACAGAACTTTCTTTGTTCTTATCAGGAGGCAGTGCGTGCAATGAGGAGAGCCTTCTCCTCTGCATGTATTGCGTCTGCAGAGTCTCGTCCAGCAGATCTGTTTAGGGTGGTGAGGGAGATGACACAGGTCCCCCCTGCGCCAAATCCCTTACTTAATCCGACGACAGCCTGCTGTGACGTATTTAACAACTTCTTTGCAGACAAAATCTCTCAGATAAGAGCCGACTTAGATGCCACTGTTGAAACAGAGTCGACAGGCGAGGCGTCCAGTGACTCCGCCGATGTGGTTATACTGGATCAGTGGCAATCTGGGAGTACTGAGGACGTGGGCAAGCTGCTTGGTAAGGTGAGGAAGACAACTTGCCCTCTTGACGCTTGCCCATCATGGCTGGCCGTCCAGTGGGGGGACGCATTGATGAGATTCCTCATGGATATCATCAATGCATCCCTTAGGGAAGGACACATTCCATCCAGTGTTAAAAACCTTCCCTGGATCCCCTGGAGATGAAAAATTATAGGCCTGTATCATTGCTGCCATTTTTGAGCAAGGTGATCGAGAGGGCAGTTGCTCTTCAGCTCCAAGCTGTCTTGGATGAAACCGATTATCTAGACCAGGGGTAGGCAACCTTTCCCCTTTAAGGGCCGAGGGACTTCAGCTCCCAGAATCCCTGGAGCTATTGGCCAACATGGGACTATTGGCCAACATGGCTGAGGCTTCTGGGAACTGAAGTCCCTCGGCCCTTAAAGGGGAAAGGTTGCCTACCCCTGATCTAGACCCATTTCAAACCGGCTTCAGGACAGGCTTTTGGGTTGAGAGTGCCATGGTTGCCTTCACCGACGATCTGCGTCTGAGCATCGACAGGGGTAGTGTGACCCTGTTGGTGCTCTTAGACCTCTCAGCGGCTTTCGATACAATAGACCACAGCATCCTCTTGGGCCGCCTGAGAAGGTTAGGTATCAGAGGCACTGCTTTGCAGTGGTTCCGGTCCTTCCTCTCGGGTCGGTCCCAGAGGGTGCTGCTCGGGGACTGTATCTCCAGTAAGAGGGACCTCACCTGTGGGGTCCCTCAGGGAGCTATTTTGTCCCCGATATTATTCAACATCTATATGAAGCCGCTGGGTGAGATAATATGGAGTTATGGTGCTGGGTGTTATCAGTACACTGATGACACTCAAATCTATTTCTCTGTGTCTCGTTCATTGGCCTCGAATTCCAATGGCATCTCTCCTCTCAATGAATGTCTTCGGGCGGTAATGGGCTGGATGAGGAAAAACAGATTGAAGCTGAATCCAGACAAGATGGGGGTGCTCACGGTATTGGCCCCAAAACCAAGAATTGGGTTGCAACCTCCAGTCCTGGATGGGGCCACACTCTCCTCCAGTGACTGTGTTCACAGTCTGGGGGTGCTTCTTGATTCGTCACTCCTGATGACAAATCAGGTAAATGCGACGGTCAAGAGCACCTGTTATCAGCTTTGGCTGATACGCCAGCTGCGCCCTTTTCTGGAAGTAAGGGATCTCGAAACTGTTGTGCACGCACTGGTAACCTCATGCCTAGACTTCTGCAATGCGCTCTACATGGGGCTACCCTCGTGCTTGGTTCAGAAACTACAGTTAGTGCAGAATATGGCGGCCAGGTTGTTATCAGGGACATCTAGGAGGGATCACATCACTCCGGTTTTGAGGTCCCTCCACTGGCTGCCTATTGGTTTCCGGGCCCAGTACAAGGTGTTGGTTATTACCTTTAAAGCCCTAAATGGCTTGGGTCCAAGCTATCTCAGAGACCACCTCCTCCCATACAATCCTCCCCGCGCTCTCCGGTCTTCTGGGAGGAATTTGCTGCAGCCTCAAAAATCTAGGCTTGCGGCGACCTCCCAGAGGGCCTTTTCTGTTGTCGCTCCCAGACTCTGGAACGACCTGCCGGATGAGATCCGTCAATTAACATCTTTGCACAGCTTTAAAAAGGCTGTCAAGACTGATTTTTTCCGGCAGGCCTTTTCGGACTAGATAACCGGCCTCGGGATCCTTGGGTTTTTTGGGACCTTCCCTTCATGAAGCTATTATAATTCCCTTTTAGAATTGAGTAGCAGCGGAGTGTTGGTTTGTATTAGAATTTTAAATTTTTTTTAACAGTTAGTGTTAATTGTAATAGTTTTTAATTGTATCTGATTTAATAACTTTTTAAGGGGGGAGGAGGGAACGATATTGTTTTAACTTGTATGTATTTTATTGCTGTTTACCTCCCGGATTGGCTTGCCACAGGGCGGTATATAAATAAACTATATTATTATTATTATTATTATTATTATTATTATTTGAATTTATTACCTTAAGTTGTTCTATAGATGGTCTATGATTTACCTGTGCTTGTATCTGAGCTTGAGTCTGTGATTTGGTGACTTTTATCATGGCCATTGGCCTGATTTTTTTCCCCTTTTCTTTTTCTCCCTACTTTTTAATTGGGGTAGGTGGGTTTTAAAGTTTTAAAGTCACTGCCGCCGCCGCCGCCACGCTTCTCTAAGCCTCCTGGGCTCGTTGCTAAGGCTGCTGATGTTAGTAAGGGCAGACAGGTTTTGATCTCACCGCCGCCACTGCGACATCTCTCTAGGTCCCATGAGCCTGCTGCTTAAGTTGCTGATATTGATAAGGGCAGACGAGTTTTAAAGTCGCTGCTGCCACTACCGTACTTTCCTCTTGTCCACTTTTTCACACTCTTACATCTGTACATGGTAATGGGGAATACAATGGTTTGGGCAATTCTAACTTTAGGGTTCAGTTGTATATCTTTACACTTTAGGATCTTATCTAGTTCTTTCATAGAGGCCCTAGCAAGCTTTTATGGGCTGTTGCAGACCAGCCCAAAGGGCCAGCCTGGGAATGGAGTTGGGTTGGAGCAGCAGACGTCGGCTGCCTCAACCCCACCCTGAGACCATCCTGATGCTGCACGGCCATATGGACAATGTGCAGTCCCAGCGTAGCATTTAAACACACTGTGCTGAAAGGGTGCTGAAGAGCCATGGTACTGACTTTTAGGGTGGCCTTTTGGCGCCCCTAAAAGGAGCGGCATTTTGCAGCTCTTTTTGGGTCAGCAAAAGGGAGGATTGGGGCCACAGAGTGGGGTTGTCATGGCCCCGATCCACCATTTCCTGGGGCATCTCTGTGTCACTACAAATGGCCGGTCTGCATCGGCCCTTTATGTTGGTGATATATTCTGGTATATTCTTGCATTTGTTGTAATTGCAGTGGCTACTGGCTTGATACAAATGCAATTTGATTTGCTGTCTTCCAGACCAGATTCAGCCAAAAACAAGCAGACAAAAACCAAAAACAAGTACCCTTGATTCTGCCACATTAGGAATGGAGAAAGGAAGGAAGAAGACTGCTTAGCCCTACTGACAAAGAGCTAACACTCTGATGTATTGGACAGAAAAGTTGTCCTCATATCTCAGGATAAGGGGAGCAGCATCTTGGATCAGCATGGTTGTATCATTTTCATAATTTGTGTGCTACACAGGTATAAATCAAGGGATTTTTTATTCTGTAATAGATATTCTTAAAAAAAAAAACTTTGATGAAGCAAGTCATCAGACCCCACAGAAATAGATTTGGCTTGCTCAGTACCATGCTTTGGAACCCATAATGTAATGGGGGGTGACATTCTACTTTTCAGTATTACATGCTAGGAGACACAGGCTCAGATCCTTATGTGCAATCTATGCATGTGGAGCTATACATTCATTGTGGTATGCAATGTTTGTGCTGAATGGCAACATTGCACAACTGAACACACATCCAAATGTGAGCAAATCTGTATGCTCAAGTGGATGTATGTGTGATATGCATACATGTACATTGAGATGCAGATGTGGATATAATGGTTTCACTTGCCCAAGCATGAACTCAATGCAGAGAATGCATAAGGGAATTTATATGTGCATAAGGCTCTACCATGATTCCAGCCATATGCTTCTGTTAAAGCACACAATACAACCAGAAATATCTATGACTGGTACCTCTGGATTGCTTGCATCAAGAGTGGCAATTACCTTGCAATTTTTAACTGCTTTAGAGCAGTTCTCAAAGACATGGTTTGGCAACTGATGCCAGTGCATCAGCCATTGAAGTCTCCAGGAGATAAATAAATAGTTGTAGCAAATGGGTATAAATATAGTATTAGCTTATAGCCAATCAGATAGCTTGAGAGGTTCTGCATTGTAGAAATCAGGAAATTGAAATAAGTCATGAATATATCCTTCATGCTACATGTAATAACAAAAATACAGTTAACCTTCCATATCTCTGGATTCTTTATCCATGAATTCCACCATCCATTGCTCGAAAATATATAAATTCAAAAAGGCAAACCTTGATGTTGCCATTTTATATAAGGGGCACCATTTTACTGTGCCATTGTATTAATGGGCCTTGAGTATCCATGAATTTTAGTATCCATGGGGGAGGGGTGTACCGGCAACAAACCAAGGGCCCACGTATCTATAATACATCTCCCTACTTGTTACAGGAGATATGGGCACCACATATTTAGCAAATCAAATACTTGAGGTTTCTGTCAGATTTTGGGGAGATACCTGAAAGAGTTTTAAACAAACTCTCCCTTAATAATCCTTGGTATGATGCTGAAAACAACAATATTATTGTTCTGAAATTTATTTATTTTAAATAGTTTATTGATTAAAAACAAAGACAAAACATACAATCTAAATTAATATAGTAAATTATACAGTCACTATCATTTGATCCTGAGCCGACATTTTAAATATCATATATAACAATACATTTTAATGATATAATAGTAACCCATGAAAAAGAAAAAGAAAACTAAAAACAGACTTCCAACATTTGGTTTGTCCTAAACAAATAGCCAGATAAGTTAACTTCACAAAGTTTAATCAAAATTTTATATATCATTCAGTATTTTAACTACTCTATATTAACTATGACACTTTTTCGCCTTATTCTCAATAATTAATCAAAAAGACTTATTGTTTACTATAGTTCTGAAATTTAAATAGAATAGATTACCTAAAGTCACTCATGGCAGTCATTATTCAGCCCTAGGGCTTCCTAATCTTTCGTTCAGTGTAGCTGCAATCTTATGAGAGTAAGCCCCACTAAATTCACTAAGGATTATTCATGTGTAGACATACATAGGAATACGGGGTCAATGATTATATAAAACCAACATACATCTGTGATCAGGTATCTGGGAATAGCATTTTGGTGCAAAAACTCATGTTAAATTTGATAGCAAAGTGTAGGTATTAGCAATAGCAATATAACAGAGAGTATGCATTTTTCATGGCAAAGCACGATCAAGATTGACTTCAGTCTTATAAGCCCCTAAATGAAATGCTGATAGAAAGGAAAAACTGCTTTTCTATTGATAAGAAAATATTTACAACTTTTTAGTATGGTAAGCATACTAGTTAATTAATCAGTTAAAGCACTGTAAACATTTACCTGACAGTAAGCCTTATTTGGAGGTAAATAGGATCACACTGGCTATCTCCTTTTTTTTTTCTAGACCAGAGTAACTAGCCATATGTCCAGGTGTACAAAATGCAATATCAAAGCAGTGCAAAAATGATGGAAATTAATTTGGTATTCCATGCCACCAGATGCACACAAACTGGAATAACAATTTAAACTGGAAGGCATATTCTAAGCCTCTGCCTCAAAATCTGTTCAATCACTTTTAGGCTTTTGACTTTGATCATGAGTGATTGGATCTGCCTGGGCAGTTGCTTAAAAGTCTAAAGATCATGCTTTGTTTTTTACAGAAACCTACAAGAACATATGGTTCAGAAAAACACCAAGATAATACTGCATGGCAAAGAAACCACAATAGCTATATTATTAAATTTATTCATCTGTTTCTTAAACTGCACCTACTTATTTCTTTTAATGTATTGATTTATACTGGGGTTAAGAATAACCCTAATATCAAGAATTACAAAATCATTTATTTATTTATATCTATGGGTTTACTCCCCAAACTTGGTTTCTGTATTTGTTAGAGCTTGGATAAAGATTCCAGGTTCAGAAAAGCTTGTATTAAACAACAATAAAACTTTATTTGAATAACAGTTTAACAATGTTTCACTTATTTAGTTGGTATAGACACATGTTATTGTTACACTTTGTTATACTACTCTCTATCTAGAGAACACTAGATCCTATTCTTTAGGACACTCACACCATCCTTATTGATGGTTATCCTTTTAACCTTATTTCTATAATAGCCCTCAGGCTAATCAAATCCCAGAACCTCCGTCACTTGGAGTTCTGTTTTCAAACTAAGGGCTGATGCACACAGCCCATAGGGTGCGGCTCTGGGCCGCCCCTGGGAGTGGCGGATCAGGACTGCAGCAACCATTTGCTGCAGGTAAATGCAGCTCCTTTGGGGGTCACAAAAAGCCACCCTTTGAGCTGCTACCACAGCTCTTTTGCACCCTTTTGGCACAGTGTCTCTGCACACTGCACAAAGAGGGTGCGCTGAAGTCGCACTCCATGTGGAAGGATGTGCAGTGTCGGGGCAGAGCTGGGGAGGCCAGCATGCAGTTGCCCCACTCCAACTCCACCCCCAAGCCAGCCCTTTAGGCCAGTCTGCATCAGCCCTAAATCTCTTACTACTGGACTTTTCCCTAACAGTCCCTGTCTTCTGGACTATTACACATCCAGACTCAGTCTGACTCCAAATGTCAGCAATGGCATTCTTTATCACTTATAGCCCAAAATTCTATTGGCCATTGTCAGCTCACTCCTGATTGGCTGTTGCTAACTTGGAATAATTCTGCCTGCTCTCCACACAATGATAGTCATGTTTAAATATTTAAAGGGATGCCATATTGAGGATGTAGTAATAAACTAATAATAATAATAATAATAATAATAATAATAATAATAAGTTTTATTTCTAACCCGCTCCTCTGCAAAGCAACCGGGGTGTACAACAAGTTAAAAGAATACAAGAATAAAACACATCACCCAATACTCCCCCTAACCCTCCCACCCCTTAAAAATAGATTAAACTAGAATAGTATTAAAAACAGCATCAATAATAAAATAATAAAACAAAAACATAAAAACAATAGTGGCTAGGGGTAAGAGAGTGGATTAACCAGCCAGACCATCTAAAGGAAGAGCCGGGAGATTACTCCAGGAAGGCCTGTCGGAAGAGATCCATCTTTACTGCCTTTTTAAAGGCAGCAAGAGTGGTAATAAGACGGATCTTGTCCAGTAGACCATTCCACAGTTTGGGAGCGGTCGCAGAAAAGGCCCTCTGGGAGGTCTGTGAAAGCCTGGTCTTCATGGGCTGTAGCAGGTTCCTCCCAGAGGACTGAAGTGCGTGGGGGGGGGTCATACAGGGAGAGGCGGTCCCTGAGATAAGATGAACCCAAGCCATGTAGGGCTTTAAAGGTCAAAACCAACACCTTGTACTGTGCCCAGAAACTAATTGGCAGCCAGTGGAGAGATTTCAACACTGGTGTGATGTGCTTTCTCTTTGATACATCAGTGAGCAACCTGGCTGCCATATTTTGAACCAGTTGAAGTTTCCGGATTGGGCACAAGGGTAGCCCCATGTAGAGTGCATTACAGAAATCTAAATGTGAGGTTACCAAAGCATGCACCACAGTTTCCAGGTCCCTAGTCTCCAGGAAAGGGCGCAGCTGGCGTATCAGCCGAAGCTGATAACAGGCACTCCTGACCGTCACATTTACCTGATTTGTCATGTGAAGCGGCAAATCTAAGAGACTGCAAACACAGTCCTTGGAGGAGAGTGTGACTCCATCCAGGACTGGAAGGTGTATTCCCAAGCCTGGTTTCAGGCCCATCACTGTTAGTACCTCCATTTTTTCCGGATTCAGTCTCAATCTGTTTTTCCTCATCCAATCCATTACTGCTTTAAGACAATCATTGAGAGGAGAGACGCCATCTGAGGTCTGGACAGACGATCGGGTCATGGAGAGGTATATCTGGGTGTCGTCAGCATACTGAAGACACCGTGCTCCATGCCTCTGAATGATCTCTCCAAGCGGCTTCATATAAATATTGAATAGCATCAGGGACAGGATGGCACCCTAAGGGATGCCACAATTAAGTTCTATTCTGGAAGAGCAACTGTCCCTGAGCCTCACCCTCTGGGATCTGCCCGAGAGGAAGGAACGGAACCACTGCAGAGCAGTGCTCCAATTCCTAACTCTCTCAGGTGATCCAAGAGGATGGAGTGATTGTGTCAAAGGCCGCTGAGAGGTCCAAGAGCACCAACAGGGTCACACTACCCCTGTCGATACCCAAGCAGAGGTCGTCAGCCAGAGCAACCATGGTGGTCTCAACTCCATATCCTGTCCTAAAGCCAGTTTGAAATGGATCGAGATAATCGGTTTCATTCAAGACAGCTTGGAGTTGGGGAGCAACTGACCTCTCGATCACCTTGCTTAAGAAGGGCAGCAACGAGACTGGTCTATAGTTATTCCTGTCCAGGGGATTCAGGGAAGGCTTTTTCAGGAGGGGTTTAACCGCCGCCTCCTTTAAACAACTTGTTTACTGTTGCTCCAGAGAACAGGACATGGATCAATGGATTCAAGCTACAGAAAAAGAGTATAGGTATTCAGAAATAAATAAATGAAAAATAAATAAATAAATAAATAAAATTTTAAAAACACCTTCAAAATATTTTTAAAATATACTAAACTCTAGCTGAAAACAGTACATAGGATACAACATTAAATCTAACTAATAGTAGAGTATACATGCATTTAGGACTATTTTAAACACATCTAAATATTTTTTTTCATTTTTAATCTCACACATTATCATTACACCCTCATTTTATATGCATTCTAGTATTATTTTTGCCTAATAGTTTTGCAATTATTTTTCCCTGTTGTACATGCTTTGTTCACCTTTCTGTATCAGAAAACCGCATTACAAAATTTGAAGGGTAATTGCTGAAGGATAACTGTGTTTTCACATATTGCTTGGGAAAGGCAAATTAGCTAACTACTTTTTAAAAGGAACTAAACATATTTCTCCCCATCTGTAGTTTTCATTTCAAACTATAAATTCAGAAAGGTCCTTCTGTTAACCTAAAATGTTGCTCCAAACACTTTTGCTTTTTATTAGATAATACTGAACTGATATATTTTTTCAAAACACCTCAGTTGCAGAGGAAAATGCTAAAATAAACAAATGAAAGACACCTTATATATAATTAATGTACACTCAAATTGCAACAAGACTGTATCAAGTGTACACTTGATGTCAAAGCTGACAGAATGTCATGACACTCCACAAATGCAATCTCTTATATAAGACTAAATTTTATGGGGGAGAAACCCCCAAAAACTTAATGCCCTACTCTTCCCATTCTAGACAAAGAGTCCTATATTATTCAGGCTTGGGCGAAGAGAAGAAAGATAGAATCCTGGTTCATGTAGAGTGGAAACAAATTAATTTACTTCTAACTTTTCCCCAGCAGACTCTACTTTCTTCAATCCTGCTATGTCCCAAGGACTGATTTTAGAAAAAAATCAAAAAAGGAGTGGGACAAAGAAAACAAATACAGTTGGCCCTCCATATCCACAAATTATTTATTCACTGATTCAACCATCTATGGCTTGAAAAATATTTTTAAAAATTATACCTTGATGTTGTCATTTTATATAAGAGATACCATTTTATTATGCCTTTGCCTTTAATTGGACTTGAGCATCCATGGAGCTTGGTATAGGGAGGAGGGGGGGGGGTTCCTGGAACCAAACCCCAGTGAATACCAAGGGTCAAGTGTCTTCTCCCTAGCTGCACCAAGACTCCCCTTCCCTTCACCATACCAAAATGTCACATATTCAGTAGCATTAGGAAGCACACAGTATAAAAAAGAGTAAGAAGATGTGTGATTTTTTTAAAATATAAAATCAATAATTCATTTATGGAAATGAAAAAACATCCAGTTTTAATCAGCAAGAATGGAAAGGTGATTAGATTGGGGAGGGGGTGTTCTAGAAGAATGAGCCCATTTAATGGTGCAAAGTAACCACTTTGGTTACTGTATGCCTTGAGCTGAAAGCTTGACACTTGAAAAATGCATAATCTATTAATCAGCACTTGGGTACTGACTTCATAGGTCATTATAGGGCTTTTTCAGCACCACCATCAATAGCACTCCTTGTTAGATAATAGTCCTGCATTGTATGTGATTAGAACACCATTTACCTAAACCAATATAAAATTCAGCCTCATTCAATTACAATCAAAGGGACAATTGCCATTTACTGAAATGAGATATGGAATACATCTTAAAATATCTCCATTAGAAACAGTGCTTATATTTCCAGACTGTGACTCTGCTTTTACTTTATCTAAAATTCTGTTCTGAGCATTTCTTGAGAGCAGATTTTAAAAATGGGAAGTAAAGGTTTATTTAGGGCACACTGTACATATAATACAAAATAATGTTCATGCAGAAGATATTAAGCAGTACAGTTGCTGATCTCAGCTCATGATTGACAAACAATGCTTGGCAAAAGATTAAGAAAGCGAAATGCATTGTTAACAACAACAAAAGTCTCTGTAGTTCTGAGTTCAACAAAATAGAGGTTCACTTTTGCCACAAGAAACTGTTGGTTACTGTCACTGAAATACTTCTATGATGAAATACTGAATTGTATTTCTTTCCATTGTTAACAACAATTACCCAAACTATAGATTTATAGTTATAATTCAAGTGGTCCCCTTTCTAATGAGCACCATTACGTGTACCAAAAAGTCACAATGATGGCGAATACACAGTAAGGATTTTTTATTATTTTTGTTTTTTATGCTTGATATTGCCTCACAGAGTTTTAAATAAGCAATGATAAAACTTCACCAGTGAATCCAAATCTAGCTTGCACATTAGAAATTCATTCCTAAGGGCACTTGCTGTGATGGTATAAAATCAAGTCCTGTGTTCCTTCTTTTTATTATAATCTTTTATTTGCTTTTCTTCTTAGCTGTCCACTTTGATTTAAGGCATGTTTCCCCTCTAGACTGACAAGGCAGCATGATACAAGCATATCAAAGCTAAAGAGTTATTTACTTGAAAAATGCCAGCTTTGAACATCTCCTTTTTCACGTAAATGGTGCCTTTTAAAGCCTGGTGTACGGAGCTACCAACTGAGTGAAATTATCCTAAGTCCTTTTCATACAACCACTTTTCAGCAGCAACTCTGCATTATACATCTTTCCATTGGCTCAGGTGATTTACAAATGTGGCTTAATGAAGTTTATAGAGTAAAGACAAAGCACTATTCACTATAAGGTAAAAGCACAATGTGAAGTTTTAGGGTGAAATATATCTCAAAATTGCTCGATCAAATACAATGTATTCACATTGCAAACTCCCTTCTTCGGAACCATAGGATTAATATCTGCCATTTTTTAAAAAAATCAACATTACGTTTTCCAGTGCCTGGCCCACTATCAATCTAAACAAAACAACACAAGAATATTTCTGACATAGTCACAAAAATATAACATTTCCCAAATAGCTAATCAAGTCATTTTTGGGTGTCTGTAAGCAGATCGTGAATGTAACACTGTTGCAACCCAATTATTGGATATTGGTGATCTGTATCTCAACAAATGATCATAGGATATATGGAACTTGTAATTACATTATGTCAAGTGGCCAGATGTTGACATGTCTGTGTTTGTTCCTGAGGGGAATGTATATGTTTGTATATCTATATCTCTGGCTTTTCTTCGCAAACGAAGATTCAGGAAGGACTCATCCCACGCTTTTTGCAAGCGCGCTGATGACTAAAAAGGCCAATCTGAGATAAATAAGTCCAGTTGCAGAAAGCACAGCAGAAGATCTCCTTGGGTGATGTTTCGGGGTTGTGATTCTTTCTGCGTTGTTGTTTCTCTTCGAGACTTGTTCGGCGTGACTTCTCAAATAAGGCTGCAGCATTGTGGATAGTGTGTCTCCATGTCTCCCGATGTGAGGCCAGGGTGGACCACTGTTGGTGATCAATTTGGCTGAGCCTGAGATGTTGTTTCAGGGAGTCCTTGTATCGCTTTTTTGGAGCGCCCCTCTTACGCTGACCCGTGGCGAGTTCACCATAGAGTACTATTTTTGGGAGGCGATGGTCCTCCATCCTAGAAACGTGCCCTGCCCAGAGCAGCTGCGTTTTCAATAGCATGGCCTCAATGCTGGTGATCCCTGCTTGCTCAAGGACAGCAACATTCGTCACATAGTCAGTCTAGTGTATATTTAGGATTGTGCGTATACAGCGCTGATGAAACCGTTCGAGGAGTCGAAAGTGTTGGAGATAGGTGATCCATGTTTCAGATCCATAAAGGAGAATAGACAGTACAATGGCTCTATACACACTGATTTTCTAAAAGCACTGATAACTTAGAGAGCACACCAACCATTCTACAGTCCCTCACTCTGCTCCTTTGCAATGCCAGGTCGCAGTGGTTAAATGCCTGTACTGCAGCCACTCACTCATAGACCACAAGGTTGCGAGTTCAATACCAGCCAGGGCTGAGGCTCGACTCAGGCCTGCATCCTTCCGAGGTCGCTAAAATGAGTACCCAGCTGTTGGGGGGCAATCAGCTCACAGTTGTAAATCGCTTAGACATCCCACAGAGCGATATGAAGCGGTATATAAATGAAGCTGCTTTGCTTTGCTTTGCTTTGCAGGTCGGTCAAAAATAAGACAAATATTATCCATGATCTCCTGCTGGATGAGGCGGCTGACCTGGCATGCTTTACCGAGACCTGGCTAGGAGATGCCAGCGTGGCAACATGGGCGCGGGCTCTCCCGGCTGGATATACGGTTAGTGAGCAGGTAAGGGAAAGTGGGCAGGGGGGTGGCGTGGCCCTGGTTCATAGAAAAAGCCTGACCCTGACCAGGAAGCCTATCCGGAAAACAACCTGCATCGAGTGTATGTACCTCAGCCTGAGAACCAGGGATAGTTTGGGGATTCTGTTAGTTTACTGGCCACCCCGTAACCTAACAGACTCCCTAACCGAGCTGTCTGCCCTGGTCTCTGAGTTGTTGCTGGAGTCACCCAGACTTTTGGTTCTGGGCGACTTCAACATCCCAATTGAGTCCAGTTTGCAAACTCTAACTGGTGCAGCTCGGGAGTTCATGGAGACCATGACAAACATGGGCCTATCCCAATTGATTGATGGGCCCACGCATTGCGCGGGTCATACCCTTGATGCAGTTTTTAGTATGGAACAGGAATATCCGTGGGCAGAGGTTACAAAAACCTCCGCATTGTCATGGACGGATCATTTCCTGGTCAAGGTGGAACTAAGAGCCACTGTCTGTCCCCCCCGGGGGTGGTGGACCCATTAGAATAGTCCACCCTCAAAGGCTAATGGAACCTATTGGCTTCCAGAAGGCCTTAGAGGGTTTGTTGGCTGGTAACGCCGGTGATTCTGTCGAAGCCTTGATGAATACTTGGAACACCGATCTTACCAGGGCTATCGACACAATTGCCCCCAAGCGTCCTTTCCAGCCCGCTTCTAATCGTAAGCCCTGGTATACAGAGGAGCTTAGGAGGATGAAGCGAGCTGGACAATGACTAGAGCGCAAATGGTGGAAGACTCGTCTCTCATCCGACAGAAGTCGCCTTAGGAAACATCTTGATTCCTATTGGGAGGCTTTACGTGCAGCACAGAAATCGTTCTGTTCTGCATGCATTGCGTCCGCAGACTCTCACCCAGCAGAGCTGTTGAGGGTGGTAGGGGAGCTGATGAAGGTTCCACCTGTGCCAAATCCCCTACTTAACCCAACGACGGCCTGCTGTGAGGCATTTAACACTGACTTTGCAGATAAGATTTTCGGATAAGAGCCGACTTGGACGCCAGTGTTTTGGCAGAATCCGTAGATGAGGTGTCCAGCAACTCTGTTGATGGTAATTTACTGGATCAATTTCAATCTGTGAGTACTGATGATGTGGACAAGCTCCTGGAAAGGGTGAGGAAGACGACTTGCCCCCTCGATCCATGTCCATCTTGGCTGGTCGTCCGGGGGGGGACACATTGAAAGTGTTCCTTTGGGACATAATCAGCACGTCCTTCAGGAAAGGTACTGTACCATCCTATCTGAAGGAGGTTGCAGTTAGGCCTCTCCTGAAAAAACCTTCCCTGGACCCCCTGGATAGAAATAATTACAGACCAGTCTCCTTGCTCCCTTTCTTGAGCAAGGTGATCAAGAGGGCAGTCGCTTCCCAACTCCAGGCAGTCTTGGATGAAACCGATTATCTTGATCCATTTCAAACCAGCTTCAGGACAGGATATGGAGTTGAGACAGCCATGGTTGTTCTGACCGATGACCTCTGCCTGGGCATCGACAGGGGTAGTGTGACCCTGCTGATGCTCTTGAACCTCTCAGCGGTTTTGATACAATAGATCATGCCATCCTCTTGGATCGCCTGAGAGAGTTAGGAATTGGAGGCACTGCTCTGCAGTGGTTCCGTTCCTTTCTCTCGGGTAGATCCCAGAGGGTGAGGCTCGGGGACAGTTGCTCTTCTAAAATAGAGCTTAATTGTGGTGTCCCTCAGGGCACCATCCTGTCCTCGATGTTATTTAACATCTACATGAAGCCGCTGGGGGAGATCATTCGGAGGCACGGAGTGCGGTGTCATCAGTACACTGATGACACCCAGATATACTTCTCCATGACCAGATCATCGACTCAGACTTCAGATGGTGTCTCTCCTCTCAATGATTGTCTTAAGGCAGTAATGGATTGGATGAGGAAAAACAGATTGAAGTTAAATCCAGACAAAATGGAGGTACTAACAGTCACAGGCCCAAAACCAGGTTTGGGAATACAGTCTCCAGTCCTGGATGGAGTCACACTCTCCTCTAAGGACTGTGTTCACAGTCTGGGGGTACTCCTAGACTCGTCGCTTCACATGACTAGTCACGTGAATGTGACGGTCAGGAGTTCCTGTTATCAGCTTCGGCTGATACGCCAACTGCGCCGTTATCTGGACATGAGGGATCTGGAAACTGTGGTGCATGCTCTGGTAACCTCATGTCGGGATTACTGCAATGCGCTCTACATGGGGCTACCCTTGTGCCTAACCCGGAAACTGCAACTGGTGCAAAATATGGCAGCCAGGTTAATCACTGGAACATCTAGGAGGGAGCACATAACACCAGTGCTTAAATCCCTCCACTGGCTGCCAATTAGTTTCTGGGCACAGTACAAGGTGTTGGTTTTAACCTTCAAAGCCCTACATGGCTTGGGTTCATCTTATCTCAGGAACCGCCTCTCCCCGTATGAGCCCCCCCGCGCCCTTTGGTCCTCTGGGAGGAATCTGCTGCAGCCTATGAAGACCAGGCTGGTGCAGACCTCCCAGAGGACCTTTTCTGCGACCGCTCCCAGGCTATGGAACGGCCTGCCGGACGAGATCCTTCTTATTACCACTTTTGCTGCCTTTAAGAAAGCAGTAAAGACAGATCTCTTCCGGCAGGCCTTCCCAGAATAACTCCCTGGCCCAATCGGAGCGACTGCCACCCCTCTCCCTTGTATTGTTGCTGCTTCCTGTTTTTATCATATTTTTATATTTTATTGTACTATTGTATTTTAATCTTTGCTTGTTTAATTCAGTTTTAAGGGGGTGGGTTGGGGAGAGGGTTGAGGGAATGTTTTTAACTGTTGCCTGTTTTAATATGTTGTACCCCACCCTGGTTGCCTAGCGGGACGGGCTAGAAATAAATTTATTATTATTATTATTATTATTATTATTATTATTTCCTGCAGAGGAATCAGTGTGTCCAATTTTTGAAAATTTCTGCAAATATATTGGCCTAAATCTTATTTGTCAACCCAAATGTGACAATTCATTGAATAGGTTGTTGCATGATGAGCCAACAGATAGGCAAATCTCATCAATTCCAGGGGCCTACTCTAGTCAGGACTAATAAAAAGATTCAGTCTATTGAGTCGTGTGCAAGATACATCTCCCACCACCACCACTTTTTGCACAGAAAATCCATTCCCACCTTTTGTGCAGGGGGAAAAATGGCTTTTTTGTTTTTTTTTATCTTTCACATATTTTTTTTTCTGAACAGCAAAGAATCTCATGGCTGTTTTCATTATGTGGTGGGACATACTTTCTCACTAAGGATACAGATATTATTGTTCAAAATCTCAACAGAGAGAGAGAGAGAGAGAGGAGGGGGACATGACACTAACAACAAACAAACAAAAACAATATTGTGAAGTCGTAGGCTTTCATGGCCGGCATCCATAGCTTTTGTGGGTTTTTCGGGCTGTGTGGTCATGTTCTAGAAAAGTTTCTTTCTGATGTTTCGCCAGCATCTGTGGCTAGCATCTTCAGAGAAAAGAAGATGCTAGCTCTGAAGATGCTAGCCACAGATGCTGGCGAAACGTCAGAAAGAAACTCTTCTAGAACATGGCCACACAGCCCGAAAAACCCACAAAAGCTATAAAAACAATATTGTGGCCTCTGAGTTCATATAATTTCCTCCTTTCCTTTACAAAGTTTAGTAAACGTTGATGGAAAAATAGCTGGTAACCTTACTTCAGGTTCAATATTATTTCCACAATCAATATTTTTATTTTTAAAATATTAGGGAAAAACTCTGCTTTGTTCACTATGCAGAATAGCCATAACATAATTTTTATGATGATGAAAAAAATAAAAATAAATCAGTCAATACTAATATAGGTCCCTTTCTTGTTCTTTGCTTCACTAGGTTGTTTTAAAAAAACAGTATTATATAAATGTTTAATTAATTTATAAATTGCAGCCTCTGCCTACTAGGAAGACAGAGAGAAGTAGTTCCATAATGAGGGTGCTGCTCCAGAAAATCCCATCTTGAATATTCTCTAGGATGTAGAAGAAAAAGTGATGGTTATCATAACTTGTAGGTGTGATGAACAGAAAGGCAGCAGGGAGCTGTGAAGACCAGAAGACAGCTGACCAATCCTGAGACAGCTGGAATCAGCCAATGAGAGAGCAGCTGGAAGGAGATAAATTGCTCAGATGGTGAGGGAGATAGTCAGTTAGGAACTGTGGAACAGAAGGCTCGGAACCTTTGAGAGTGTCAGTTGGATCTGACTTAGACAGAAGTATAGTGAGGCAGTACCTTAAGCCAGAGGCTGTGGATTGTTCCTGAGGGAACTAAGTGGAACAAAGATAAGAGTCAGAAGAAAAAGGAAAAGAACTCTTTGTGGTTCAACAGAGCTTTAGTGCAGAGAGGGTCTGTGTGGTTAGGTTGCAATCATAGAAACAGCTGAAGGATTGTATTTGAAATAGCTACACTACACTTGAAATGGTAACCAAGTTATATTATTACCAAGTTTGAAAACCAAGAAACATTGCCTGTATGTTTGAAACACAATAAAACCATCTTATAGTTTATAAAAACCTATTTTGGCCTCTGTGTGAGAATTTTGAACAAACGCTACCAGTGTGTTATTAATAGTTCTGGGACCGGTATCTGATGAGGGCTATGAAGCAAGTCACATAAAATTCTAAAAGAGAGAATTAGTCAAGGTGGCAGGAGTGGTTCGTCACAGTAGGCAGCTACACATGGATGTAATAGAGATCAGTAACACCAAATTCCATATAGACCATCTGCTAGCTTGATCAATAGGCAGCTCGTTACCTACTGTTTTCCTACCCTCGTCACAAGGGAGGAGTTAAGTTATGGTAAATGCAAACCTTGTCAAGCCCAAGGAAGCACACAGAATTCTGTTGCAAACCTAAGCCAAGAAGAGTATAGAATAAAATAATTTCTAACATTTATAGGCCACGATAAAGTTGCATTTAAGTCAGCTTGAGCTGGTCTGGGTGTCCACTAAATTGACTCTTGGCTATCCAGATCTTTTAGGACTGTACTAAAGGTCTGAAAGAAGAATGGAGCCTGTCCACTTTATCATTACACACAATTTAATAGTAAGCTGGCAAGTAAAAATGGAAAAAGGGAAGGAGACGAATAAGGAATGAAAGGAAGTGAGAGAGCACTCCTGGTGATAAATACATTTGTGACAAGCAATCAGGTGAGTTACTTTTTGTACTGCAGTAACACTAACAAGTTGGATGATCAGAGTAATGAGAAACAGAACTAGTTCCTTTTAAAATTCCATTCTCTGGCTATATGTTGATTTCCCACATGGCTATCCTCCAAAATAGAGGAACCTAAGAAAAAAACCCAAGGGAATTACAGTCAACAAGTGGGACCTACAACAAAATGTTGTAGTGTATCCTCAGCTCTAGGAGGAATAATTATTTTCAGTATTTCAGACAGAACATTATCCTAGAAGTTGCTATACACCATAAAGAATTACAACTGTTATAAGGTTGCTGGATTTTTACCATTGCCAACAAATGGTTTTCTTTCTCTTCAAAAACTTCAGAATATCTGACTACTGAGCATGTTCTATATCACTCTTTTAATTGTTTTAAGAGTGTTGTTGCTGTTTGCAAACCTCAGGGTTTCTCCAAGCCTGCTGATACAAACAATTATATTTTCACTCCATTTCTGTCTGTACTCACCACCTGAGTTCATTATTTTAAATAATGGTTTGGAAGACAGGACAAGTTTGAAAGATTTGAGAAATACTGTTCTGGCTGTATAGTCAGGAAAATGTTGAAAATTCTAACTATATATCTAGACTTAATGTTTCTCGGGGATCTTCCTCTACTAACCAAAGAACATGGGTTGTTGCAGCAATTTAAACTGCAATTAAAGTCAGCCACAATGTTCAGCCCTGGTGGTGCAGTGGTTAAATGCCTGTACTGCAGCCACTCACTCATAGACCACAAGGTTGCGAGTTCAATACCGGCCAGGGCTGAGGCTCGACTCAGGCCTGCATCCTTCCGAGGTCACTAAAATGAGTACCCAGCTTGTTGGGGGGCAATCAGCTCACAATTGTAAACCGCTTAGACATCCCATAGCTCGATATGAAGTGGTATATAAATGAAGCTGCTTTGCTTTGCTTTGCTTCAGTGGGATTGGTCTCCTGCACTGCTGAAACATAAAAAATTAAGTTATATATTTACTTCAAAATGTTGGTGAAATGGTCTGCAAGATTAACAGTTCCTGATAAAACTTGTTTAGCACGTAATGAGTCATATAGAACATTTAATAATATCACATCACTTGAGTTAATATATGTCATAGTGAATGTCCCGGCCTCGGGTAACTCCCCTAATGATGCTCACGTGGCCCCATCTAATGATGGATGAGCTCCATTGTGCAGGCCATAGAAGTTCTGTAGCTGTTAGCAGTTGGGTTTTTGGTTTTAACTACTGGAATTGGTTTAAACGACTATTGTAATTTTAATTCATCTGGATTTAATACTGTTTTAAGGGGGAGGGAATAATTTTCAGATTTTATGTATTTATGTATTGTATATTGTTTTACTGTTGTAAGCCGCCCTGTTTGGGTTTTCCCAAAGGGCGGGATAGAAATAAATTTTATTATTATTATTATTATTATGAATATTCTAATGAAATAATTCATTTTTAATCCATATATCAGCCTCAGCGCAAGTACAACAAATTAGATGAGATCTATACATTTCTTAAAATTGTAAAAAAACAACAAAAAAACCACTCTTGCATATTCTGTTTAGAAATGTTCTGTTTCTAAACAGTTCTAGTTTAGAAACTAAAAGAGACAATTTTATGTAACAATCATTTTTACATTTGAAGTTTGTTAGAGTTTCTTTCTCAAATGAAGAGAGTTTCTGAATTATTTTGGCTACATCATGAATTTACTGGCATTTGTTGCTGTTATTAACTTCCCTCAAGTTGATCTCGACTCATGGCGACCCTATGGATGAGACCTCTCCAAGACCCTCTGTCCTCCACTGATCTGTTTAAATCTTGCAAACCCATACTGGTGACCTCCTTAATAGAGTCCATCCATCTAGCATGTGGCCCTCATCTCTTCCTACTTCCCTCTACCTTCCCCAGCATTATTGTTTTTTTTTTTCCCAAAGAGTACTCTCTTCTCATGATGTGTCCGAAGTATGACAGTCTCAGTTTGGTCATCTTTGCTGCAGCCTTGTCTGACTCCCTTGCCAATTGGGAACCATTCTGTTTCTCTGTGTTCTTTTGTGACAGTATCCTCTTGTCCTGAGTACAGATTTATCATCAGGACTATCAGATGTATTGGCACTCCCATGTCTTTAAGGGCATTCCATAGCCTTTCATGATCTATGTAGTCAAAGGCTTTGCTATAGTCTATAAAGCACATGCTCATTTTGGAATTCCCTGGTGCGCTCCATTAGCCATCATATGTTTGCAATGTGGCCCCTTGTGCCTCTTCCTTTCCTGAACTCCACTTGGACCTCTGGGATTTCTCTCAACCATGTATGGTTGGAGTCTATGTTGCAGAATTTTGAGCATGATTTTGCTTGCATGGGAGATCAATGCTATGGTTGTATAGTTGCTGCAGTCTCTTGTGTCTCCCTTTTTGTGGATGGGGATGTATATTGATCACTTCCAATCTGTTGGCCATTGTTTATTTTTCCATATCTGGTAACATATGTTGGTTAGCACTAGAGTTGACTCTGTCAGTGTGGATTGCAGCAGTTTTAAGTTTCCCTACCCTTATGTTTTAAGAATATAAATTTATCAGTAGGGGAAAACAGAGAATGTATTTGAAAAAGGAAAGGAAAGGAAACAATGGATTTTAGCTCCATATCTTTAAAATTATTTGCTGTTGATAATGGAGTAAGGAAATATATTAAGCAAGAGTTTAATGGGAAAACGAAAATGTTGATTCTGAACAGGAATTGAAGAGAAGAGAGGTTGAACTAATTAGATATCTCCAGAGTGTTCCAGGGATAAAAGGCTGGAAGGGAAGAGAAAGAGAGCCACCCTGCAGAATTTTCCACAGTCCTCAATAGAGATGTAAATTTATTTCTTTATTCTTCCCATCCCTGAAGGTGGGTCAGGGTTTTTTAATTATTATTATTACTCTCGTTGTTCCTCTATGGAGAGCGGGATATTTTAACTTGGTCACCCCTCACAGAGAAGCAATCAATTCCTGACAAATTCCCAGAGAACAAGGGCTATAAACACTCCACTTGCTTTTCATCCCTAACTGTCTTGCAATTAGTAGTGTGAACTATACAACTCTGTTTGTGGTGTATAACAAGGAAGGATAGCCTGTGTTGATCTTTAGAATTGAATTCCCCCACCTGCAGCCCAATGGAGTAATTCAAATTGTGAGACTAACACAAAATGTGAAATATCAAGTTATCTAGGTGATCCTACTGTAGATGTGCATGCTTAGGTACAATATCAAGTGCACCTGAAACACACATTCATACTTATACTTTAATGATTTGAAGTTATAATTGATCTTTTGCTGGTGACTGGGGACCACCATAAAACACTCAGCTGACTTTCCCTTCCTCAGTGCCTAACAAGGAAGAGTGACCTGTGTTTATCCTCCCTTTCCCTTCTCCCTCTCCCCCTCCCTTCCTGCAGCTGAAAGGAGTAATTCAAATTGCCTTGAATGAGATTCATGAGTAAAATAATAATAATAATAATAATGAATGGCTAAGGCTCTTTTATTACTTAAGTAAAAATGTGTGTGTGTGTGTGTGTGAGAGAGAGAGAGAGAGAGAGAGAGAGAGAATCAATCAATCAATCCTGGACACTGAATTTGTTACTGAAGTGTCCACTCCATTATTTCTTTTGCAAATGATGTATCTGCAAATTCTCACATCTTGGTGGAGCAGATGCCAAATTTCAAAGCTTGTAAGAGCTTCAACCAATAAACCAAAATTTCTCTGAAGATGCCAGCCACAGATGCTGGCAAAACGTCAGAAAGAAACTCTTCTAGAACATGGCCACACAGCCCAAAAAACCCACAAAAAACTATGGATGCCGGCCATGCAAGCCTACGACTTCACGTTTCCCAATATTATTTAAACTACAGCATTCTTTGAATAGCACATGGGTTTTTTGAATGACAACCACTACAGTATATGAGTGACAAAACTCACAATATATATTGTGTTTTAAGACACACAGAAAGTTTTTGAAGCTTATGCATATTATATCATATTATATTACACCACACCCTCCCCTTTCATCTAAACTATATATGTTGTGCAGTAAGCCATTCCAGATTAGATCTGTCCAACAAAGTGTGCTTCCTCCAAAGCAATGGAAATATCTCTAGTAGTTGAAGCTGTAGATAGAATTTTGCTTCTGTTCATTGATCATACAGCTAGTTTTCTGATGTTGCTGTTCTTTAAATTAATTGGGCATTTCAGTTTTCTTTTATTTTACTGTTCTATACATTTTTCTATTCTCTCTATACATTCAACACATCCAATTTTGCCATGTTCCACTATCAAAGTTATTTTGCCATGTTCTGCTATCAAAGTTATTGGCAACACAGCTGAAAGGTATAGCCCCTCTCTCAAGCTGTTTGCCTCCTCTTGCCTTAGCACATTTGAGCTAAATTGTGTCCCCTACTTGTCTTCCAAAAAGACTTAGGCTCTAAACAGACTGGTGATAAACGCCGGCCTCAGGGCAGAGTGGGGGTGTGGTGACCTCACACTGCACACCCCAACTCTGCCCCCAAGCACCCAGGAAGTTGCCCATATGACCAGACAGTGGACAGCATCAGGGCACTTCTACAGTGCAGTGTTTAGACATGCTACACTGCAAAGATGAAGAAAAATGGCACCACAGCAAAGGTGGCTTTTTGCTGCTTTAGAAGAGAGCAGCATTTTGCCAGCCCTTTTGGGCTGGCACAGCACCAGATCAAGGCTACGGAATGCAGTTGCTGCAACCCTAATCCGGTGCTCCCACGGGCTCTGTGGAGCCACTCTTTTAGGGTGGTCTGTCCAACTCTTACTCTCTGAATTAGTCATGGAAAGAATATAGCTGTTGTATGTTACCTGGCTGAAAAAGGGATGCTCAGCACCTAGAAACCCAGTGAAAAAGAACAATAGTGTGGGATGAATTTTCCACAGTTTTTACCCAGTATTCATGCTTGTCAATTTTTTTCAGGTAATTTTTTCCCCACAGAAATACATGTGGGTACTTTGACAAAACCCACATTGTGCAACAGATCCAACATATTATTTGTGTTCAGCATTGCTCATTTCTGCAAGCACACACACACACACACACACACCAACAATCTTACCCATACACAAAATAGCCGCATGTGCAAGATTTATATGCAAGATTGTTGTTTTCTGTACAAAAAGACTGCAGTCTTGCACACACACAAAACACATACAGCTGTCTGCAAACAGTGTTGTGGGGTTTTGCACAAAACAGTTCTTATGCAAAAATATATATTTCTGTATATAATATTTTCCCCAAAACATTTTGCAAGGTGAGAACTGCATAGAAATATTTGCTTCTCTCCCCACTGCATAGCAAGGGGACAACTGTGGACATTATTCATCCTCACTTGTGATGACAAAATGGTTGCATATTTACATCCCTATTCTGAACAGTATTAGTAGTTATCTGCAAATGTATGCAGAGATACATGCCAGAAGTAAACAATACCAACAGTCAAAGGCTGAGGGATTATGACTCTACACTTAATTTGTACCAGAGAATTTTTTCCCCCTGGAAAATACCATAGAATATCTTTCTCACACTACTAAATTATTTCAACCAGATTGTACACATTTGGCATGATTTAATAGCCACCAGGACAAGGGAGGCTGCTTCTAGATATCTCAATCTCTCTTTAGAAAGTATCCATTTCTATTTTCTGCATTTGAGTCTTGTGCCATCTGGCAAATTAAGAAGAAAAACAAATAAAATAGAATAATGACTGCAGTTTCTGGGTGCAGGTGCATTTCAAAAAGATGAAGTGTAATTTACCCAAACAATATACTTTGCAGCCTGTATTTTTAGGATAAAATTTGGAGATTGTCCCTTAGTACAACTGAGGATATCTCCTAGCTTTAGATTTGAACACATAAAGATGGGAAAACAGTCATTCATACTAATGAGCCTCTTCTAATCAGCCTAGTTTGGGGAGGTTAGTGTTTCAGGAAGTTGGACGAGTCCAGATGCAATAGTGCCATGCATGTGATGAGCTGAAGTAAACCAAAAAGGAAAAAAAGCAAACCTCAAATTAAGGCAGTAATCAATTTCTGTACAAAATGTTTAGAGGATATGAAGCACCTAATTATATAAAATGGCATTCCAGGTCTCTGAACAAGGAGAAATTAATTTCAATATGAAAGTAACCAAATGTCTTGCCAATTAGTTTAAAGCAACAACAACATCAACAAAACAATTCACATTACAAGCTGCATGAATACCTCAGCTTTCACATTATTCCTAGCTGTTCTTAAGATAAACTACAAAAGTGCTGAGATTTTAAAAAAGAAGGAAATGGGTCTGTGGCTACCAGAGAACAAACTAGCACACATGGCTAAGATCTATTAAGCATTTGGCTTTCCCTCTTTCCAGAAAGCATTCCACACAAGTATCTACTTCTCTTTTAGGGTAACTACTCAGCACTGGCTGTTTTGAGATCATCTACTGCTTGGCATCAATGGTCTAGAATCTGAGGAAATAAAACATCTTCTATTCCCTTTTATTATTTTTTAAACCATGAAATCCCTTGTATAACCTCACATCTTTAACTGTCCTGGAGAGACAGAGTCTTTTAACATTAGAGTTGGCTTTAAGTAATAGGGATGGAAAGAAATTTCCTTGGACCTGATAAAAGCTCTATTTTCATACCTGTGAAGAGTTTTTGTAAGGAAATGTGCACTTTACCTAAGAATTCATGAATCTGCCAGTCTTACAGAGCATTTCTGAGAAAGAAAGTGCACACAAAGTACTGTGCATATTTTAAAAAGCTAAGTGCTAGTATGTGCACAATTGGGAAATGATGTGCAGAAATACACATTATTCAATGGTAATAATAATAATTTTATTTATAGCCCACTTCTCCCTGTGGATCGAGGCAGGTTACAATAAATAAGATAACACTAAAATACAATATACAGTTAAAATCCTCATTTCTAAATAAATCCCAACCCCAACCCCACTCCCAATCACAAAAAAAGAAGCAAACTAAAAACAATAACAATATAAAATACTAATTAAAAGAGAAAGAAATAACAAATTAGCTAAAATTAGAGGTAATTAGAAATGAGACGACTCTCTTTCTTGAGGTAGATGGGAACTATCAATATCAGTGGAGGGGAGGCTAATCTGGAAAGGCTTGCCAGAAGAGATCTGTCTTAACAGCCTTTTTAAATGCTTCTAAAGTGGTAATGTTACAGATCTCTCTGGCAGGCTGTTCCATAACCCAGGAGCAGCAGATGAAAAGGCCCTCTTGGTTACCACAGCCAATCTGGTTTTCTTAGGCTGCAGTAAATTCTTCCCAGAGGACTTAAGTGTATGGGGTGGATTATGTGGAGAAAGGGACTCCTGCAAGTAGTCTAGACCTAGGCCATGTAGGGCTTTAAAGGTTATAACGAACACCTTGTACCATGCCCAGAAACTAATTGGCAGCCAATGGAGAGATTTTAGAGCAGGTGTTACACGGTCGATTCTAGATATACCTGCAACCCGCCTGGCTGCCATATTTTGCACCAACTGAAGTTTCCGAACTTGGCACAAGGGTAGCCCCATGTACAGCACATTGCAAAAGTCAAATCAAGAGGTTACAGTGCATGTACCACTTTTTCTAGGTTGCCTGGCTCCAGGAAGGGTCACAGCTGGTGTATCAGCCAAAGCTGATCACAGGCACTCCTGACCATCATGTGTATCTGTGGTATCAACTGGAGGGACAAGTCCAGGAACACCCCCAAGCTGCAAATACAGTCCTTCAGGGGAAGTGTGACCCCATCCAGAACTGGCTGACATATCTCCATTCCCGGGTTGGGGGTCCATATAGCAAGTACCTCCGTCTTATCCGGATTCAGTTTGAATCTGTTTTCCTTTATCCAGTCCATTACCACCTTAAGACATTCATTCAGAGGAGAGATGCCGTCCTTAGTCACTGCAACAGTCCGAGACATAGAGAAACGTATCTGGGTGTCATCAGCGTACTGATAACACCCCTCCCAGTGGCTTCATGTAAATGTTAAATAGCATAGAAGACAGGTTGGTGCTCCGAGGGACACCAGATTTTAGTTCTCTTTTTTTTTTTTTAGTTCAGATTTTAGTGCTGTATCCCAGCATCACCATCTTGAGTCTGCCTGGGAGATAGGAATGGAATCACTGCAGTGCAGTGCCCCCAATTTACAACTCTCCCAAGTGTTCCAGAAGGATATCATGGTTGATGGTATCGAAGGCTGCTGAGAGGTCCAAAAGCACCAACAGGGTCACCCTTCTACTGTTGATGCCCAGATGGAGATCATCGACTAAGGAGACTATGGCAGTCTCAACTCCATATCCTGTCCTAAATACAGTTTGAAATGGATCTAGATAATCAGTTTCCTCCAAAACTGCTTGCAGTTGAATGGTGGCTGCTCTCTAAATCACCTTGCACAAGAATGGCAAAAGTAAGATCGGCCTGTAGTTGTTTTTGTCCAGAGGGTCTAAAGAAGGTTTTTTAAAAAGTGGCTTAACCACTGCCTCTTTTAAACTAGATGGAAATCAGCCTTCCTTAAATGATGCATTGATTATGTGCCTTAACAGCACTTTAGTTGCAACTGCTCCCTGGATGGCCAACCAAGACGGGCAGGGATCGAGAGAGCAGGTCGTCTTTTTCACACTACCAAGGAGCTTGTCCACATCCTTGGTACTCACTGACTCAAATTGATCCAGTATGATAGTATTCACGAAGTCGCTGAACACCTCTCTTGTCACTTCTGCAGTTATGCCAGCGTCCAAGTTGGCTCTTATCTGAGAGATTTTATCTGCAAAGTAGTTATTTAAAGCATCACAACAGGTTGATCCTAGTAAAGGGTTCGGGGGGGGGGCATTTGCATTAGATCCCTTACCACCCTGAACAGACGAGACTTCGCAGATGCAATACATGCAGAATAGAAAGACTTCTTAGCTGCATCTATTGCTACTCCATAGGAATTAAGAGAATCCCTATGACGAGTCTTGTCAGATAAGTCGAGTTCTTCGCCAGTGGCACTCTAGTCATTGTCCGGCCTGCTTCATTTTCCTAAGATCTTCCATATACCAAGGCTTGCAATTTGAAGCAGGTTGGAAAGGATGCTTGGGAGCGATAGTGTCTATAGCCCTGGTAAGATCATTGTTCCAGGTATTAACCAAGGCTTTGACAGAAAAGCCAGCATTACCAACCATTAAACCTCTAGGGCTTCCTGGAACCTAGTAGGTTCTATCAGCCTTTGAGGGTGAACAATTCTAATGGGTCCTCCACCCTGATGGAGGGAATAGTGGCCTTCAGTCCAACCTTGACCAGGAAGTGATCTGTCCATGATAATGCAGAGATACTATCTCCTCCCACGAATATGCCTATTCCAAAGAAAACACCACATTGAGGGTATGTCCTGCACAATGTGTGGGCCCAGAGATCAATTGGGTTAGGTCCCTGTTTATCATGGAGACCAGGAACTCCCAAGCTGCACCAGTTAAATTTGTTAAACCAGCCTCAAGCGGAATGTTGAGGTCACCAAGGACTAGAAGCCTATGTGATTCCAGCACCAGCTCTGAGACCAGTTGTGTCAGCTTGGCTAGGGAGTCTGTTAGAATATGGGGTGGACAGTATACTAACAGAATCCCCAGACTATCCCTAATCTTTAGGCTTAGGTAAATACACTCAATGTGGAGTGTTTTCTGGACAGGTATCCTGGCCAAAGTAAGATTACCTTTGTGGACTATGGCCACTCCCCCCCTCACCCACATCCCCTTACCTGCTCATTAATGGAGTACCCAGCTGGTAGGGCTTGAGCTCAAGTTACAGAGCTGTCATCTCCCAGCCAGGTCTCTGTAAAATATGCCAAGTCAGCTACTTCATCCATCAATAGACCGTGAATGATGTAGGTCTTATTTTTAACTGACCTGGCATTACACAAAAGCAAGGAAAGGTTCAGTGGTTTGGGTTAGCAGGGTGAATGAAAGGCAAGATAGATTTCAAACATCGATCTCGCCTTCCTTTATGATAGTGTTTAGCCCTATTCACACCATATCTTCCATTACCCCGCACCACTTGTATTGCCGTTCCATAGGCAGCATCAGCTGTCTCCCCCTGTCCACTGTCGAATGTATATCCTCCCCATCTGCCCCATCTCTTTTGATTCGTCTTGCCTCAGTGCTACCCAAAGATACATGCATTTCTGCCACCCCGACTAGAGCCGCTAGTGCCAATCTCAATGGAATATAGGAGAGAAAACAGTTTCCTGGCCCAACAATGTTAGATGGTTATCTCTTAATGAGCTTGCAGCATCTTGGTCCTCCTCCCCCACAATGTGTCACCTCTGTAACGTCTCAACTAAGGCAGCAGCTGGCTGTTGGTCTGGGGAGGAAAAAGCAGAAGGTAGTTATTAGGCCTGCCACTTCCCTCCATGACTACCACACTGCCCTCGTTAGCCCAATAGTGTTGGGAGAGAGCAGTTTGGCTAGCAGCGAGCAGGGGGCAAGCAAAGGGCTGGTGTTCCAGGGAAGGTGGTGTGAGCAGCTTCTAAGTGAGCTGCTCACTTGCCACACCTCCCACACTGATGTAGTGCTGCTGCTCCTCCATTTGGCCAAGGTGTTGCTGGTGGAGCTGTGAGGCAGACTCAGGAGGCAGCCCCTGGTCCTTCAGTCCCAAGGAGGCTAGCAGCGAGCAGGGAGCTGGTGTTCCAGGGAGGGTACCTTAGGTAAAATGTCTAAGTAAATGAGAATCAGTATCATGTGGTGGTTTCAGTGTTGGACTGTAAGTTTGGAGACCAGGGTTTGAATCCCTGCTCAGCCATAGAAACCTTTATTTATTTATTTATTTATTTATTTTATAAGCCTCCTTTCCCTCAGAGTGTGACTGAAAGCAGCTCACATTAGGAAATACATCAAAATCTATAAGTGTAATTTTAAAAACAATTAAAATACCACAATTAAAATATAAAATTATTCAAAAACATACAAAAGTTAAAAAAAAATAAAATAAAAGACAGACCCCATAAAAAAAAAAAAAACTCCCCAGTGCAGTTACATATTAAAAACCTGCTTAAACAACAACAACAAAAAGCTTTTGTTTTCTGGCAGAAGCAAAACAGGAAGTTGGCCAACCTAGCCTCTCATGGAAGAGAACTCCAGAGGTTTGAGGCAGCCACTAAGAAGCATATCTCTGTTGTGCTCACTCTGGCAAGCCTGTGATGGTGGCATTACGCAGAGAAAGCCTTCCCCTGATAATCTTAAGAGTTCTTGCAGGTTCGTATGGAGAGGATAGAGTATTGCAGATAGTTTGTACCCAAGCCATATAGAGCTTTATAGGTCATAACCAGCACATTAAATTGTGCCCAGAAACAAAATAGTAGCCAGTGAAGCTGTTTCAACAAGGGAGTTATATGCTTCCTATAACTAGTCCCATTCAGCATTCTGGCTGCCACATTTTGAACTCACCTAAGTTTCTGGACAGTTTCTAAAGGCAGCCTCATGTAGAGCATGATACAATAGTCCAAACAGGATGTAATCACAGCATGTGTCACAAATGTATCAAGGAATGGGTGCAGCTGACACATTAGTTTGAGCTGTGTAAATGCACTCCCAGCCACTCTTGGCCATCAACCCTTGGTCAGGATCAGTCGGGAAAAAATTGAAAGTATGCAAGAACAACAAAAATATATCAATTAGTTTTTTTAAAAAAAAAACTGTGCAAACTTCACTGTAAGAAGAAGATATAAATTCACATAAACTAACAGAAATAAGAAGAGGGAGGAAATTCAAGTAGGAGTTGTGAAGTGCACTTTTTCTTTTCTTTCATTTGTGGAAGCCATGGACCCTTTTCATCCCACAGCTGCCACCATCCTATGAAAACAGCCACCCCTTAACCAACCTTCTCTTCTAAAACTCTTTGGTATAACCGATCTTGGATATTCATTCACACTGTAGGCAAGTGTTTCATAAAGTAACAACAAAACTTTATTTAGAATACAAGTAACAATGTTTCACTTGGATTTGCTGCACTTGTTATAATTGGTTACAGTGACAAATAATAATACTCTAAAACACTCCTTTCCTTGGAACATTTTCAATTACCTCTACCACAGGACACTCTTAACCAGGGACCGGCAACCTATGGCCCGGGGGCCGGTTAAGGCCCCGGGCCCCAGACTTACCGGCCCAGGCTGTAGGTTGCCGCCGCTGCCGCTCGCCGCCGTTCGCCGCTGTTGGGGTGCGTTTTCGGCCGCGCTTGCTGCCGCCGCCATTTTGGAAGTCAAAATGGCAGTCGCGACGTGTTTGTGCATGTGCAGTACTCTTGCGCATGTGCAAACGTGTCGCAGCTGCAATTTGGACTTCCAAAATGGCAGCCGCGACATGCGCCGTGGTGGCTGCGGCTGCGCGCACTACGGCGGCGGCCGCGGTGGCCACGTGCGTGGGGGGCGTGCGGTGGAGGAGGGTGCATGTGCACGCATGAGCGCGCGTGCTGACATTCCCCCCCCTTGGCCCAGCCGAGACCTGGGCGACGGGAGACCGGCCCAGGTCTCAAAAAGGTTGCCTGTCCCTGCTCTTAACCCTTCTTTGGGTGGTAATAATAATAATAATAATAATAATAATAATAATAATAATAATAATAATAATAATTTATATCCTGCCCCTCTGCAGAGCAATCAGGGTGGCTTACAACATTACAATTTCCATGCAGATATATTAAACAGAACATAAAATCCCAGCCCGATGGTGCTGGGCCTAGTGTCTTTCCCCCAGATGACATCAGATGGTAATGAAGGGAGGGCTCTTCCTCTTATTTTAGGCCTGATTGTGCTAGTGTCTCTCCCCCAGATGACATCAGATGGAACGGAGGGAGGGCTTTACCACTATTTCTAATAGGGTACCTTTACCACTATTTCTTGTCTGTTATTCTACCGGCCTCCCTGTGATGCTTGGGCAGGTTATTTATTTATTGCTTGTTTATGTAGTAGCTCATTGTTTTAACATTTTCCTGTTTAATACTGTTTTAAGGGGGTGGGAGGAGGGATTAGGGTTGGGATTGTTTTACATTGTTTATTTTAACTTGTGTAACCCGCCTCGATTGCTTGGCAGAGAGGCGGGCTATAAATAAAAATTATTATTATTATTATTATTATTAACCAGCCTCTAAGGCTATCAATACCCCTCAGGATATTGTCTTTATTAACTCCCTCGCTTGGAGTTTAGTATCAGGATTAGGCCCCTTTCTTCTGGACCTTAACCCTGTTCCACTCTGGAACCTTCTCCACCAGACCCTCACTGTCTGGAATCCAAACCCTATCTGACTTCCAACTGTTCCTAACAGAATTTTCCCCCTTACAGCCTGACATCTATTGTCTGTTGCCAGCTCAGTTCTGATTGGTTGTCACCAGGGCTGGCTCTAACCTGCCTTCTCTCCACAGGAGTCACAGAATTAAACAGGCTGCATCTGCATTGCACTGTGGCACTACTTTCTTTAACAGTCATAGTTCTGTCTTATGGAATCCTGAGGTTTGTAGTTTGTCATCGCATAAGACCTCTCTGACAGAGAAAGCTAAATAACAAGACTACAAATCTGGTAATTTCATAGAATTGAGCCATGTCAGTTAAACTGGTGTAAAACTGCATTAATTTTGTAATGGAGATGCAGTCTGAGACTGATTTTTAAAATCCCTGTTGGATAATTTTCACATCTCTACTGAAGAAATAGCAGAAGTATGATAAATGAAACTATATGAGGGAGGCATACAAGGACATGAAGTTGTAGGATACCGTTTCTGTAGTGGGTGTGGATAAGATGCATACCTTATTGCAAAGGTATCTTGTAACACCTTTGAGACTAATTGAGAGAAAGAAGTCAGTAGCATAAGCTTTTATAGACTTAAGTCTACTTCATCAGATGCACAGCACATGACACAGCAATCTTTTAGCAGCAAGGACTGATGGTTAATACCTGATTAGGAGGCCAACTAAGAACTCAGGTATATCATCATGAGCACATTCAAGGAAAGGTAGCCTTGTACAAGTATTCTATTCAGTCTTAGACTGTCTCTGTAGATATGGCCCAAGTAGATATCCTAGTGCAATAGATCATCACAGTCTTTTAGACAGCATGAATCTGGACCTGGTTGCTTGAATGTAACATTTTGTGGCATGCAAAATAGTGCATACAGTGTTGGTTCTGGTGGCAAAATGTTTGGTGCAAGGGAGTCTTTTGTGATTTGAAGGCAATGACACCCCCCCCCCCTTTACTGTTTCCAAAAGAACTAAATCCAATGTGCATTAGAAATATGTTTTCTATGTCACAATCAAAGTAGGAAATAAAACTGTTAAAAGGAATCAGTGCTGTTAGGAAGTACAATGACCAGACTTTTATCTCAAACCTAAATGGATGATTTGCTGTTTTGTACTCTCCACATTCCTGACTGCTTGCACATCAGCATTAAAAATTCAGATGTGAAGGGAGGGTGGATTGTGGTGCTATGGTGTATACAGTAAAAGTTTACAAGAGTGAGGTTATGGAAAACTCTATGTTCATTGCAACATTTTGTAATTCATAGAATGGGGTTAAGGGAACACTGAAACATTTATCTTTGACATAATGAAAATCAATCCAACATGCAAAGAAAAAAATTACTTCAGAATGGCTTACATATCTGAGGCTAAAGGCATAATGCCATAAAATGCATTTAACGGTGTCCTTTTAAATATAGCCCTTTTCTCACCTTCTATATTACACGTCTGAGCTTCCAAAAAACCAATTAAAATGCACTTTATTCTTTGTAATGTCTAAAAATGGGCACTTTAAGTGTGTAAACCAAAATGTCTCTTATTATTTGAGTGCTTCTTAATGCAGAGCTGTGCACATTAAAAATACATTTGAAAAAAATGAATGTGTCATTTAGGCTTCAAACTGTCTCCCAAAAAGCAAAAGGTACAAACAGATAAGCAGAAAATTGGAGAACAGCTTTTAGCCCTTTCCTGTTGTAGGTGTGTTGACTAGAAAATACAGTCTCTGTGTTTTAAGAATTGTGTGGTGGTTTTAGAGCTTCACACATATTTTATCACCTGCAGATGTTCTTCAGAGCTGAACGTCAATAGTAAGAATTGTTCCAATTTTTCTAGCTGAAACGAAGATTGGGAGTACACAATCAACTTGGTATTTTCTGCATTTAGATATTTTTTAATAGTTGGGTCTCCTTCCCTTTACAGCTTCAACTAAATAATGTTAGTGTTGTCTGGAGGCAAAAATGTTTCAGTCTAGGAAGTAATAGAAATTGAACATTTGGATGGAGAGGCATAGTGGCAGTATGCCAGGTTTGGCCAGCCTCAAGCAAGAGACCTTTACTGCTGCCGCACAAAACTTATGAAGAATGTAATGCCATGTACTAGGTCTTTACCTGATTATTATTTTTGCAAGTGTTTTTAACAATGTTGAAAAAAAATGTTCCCTGTTATGACTGTTTTATAATAGATATTTTAATTGTTGAATATATACCTCTTCAGGAAACATTGTCCACATGTGAAATGTCTTTCTTTCACTTAAGTGATATCAACACATCAAATATTGTTGGCTATGTAATTTTGGAGAGCCAGTGGGGCATACTGCTTTGTGTGTTGGCCTACGACTCTGGAAACCAAGGTTCAGTTCCCAGCTGGGCCACGAAACCACTGGTTGACCTTGAGCAAGTCACATGCTCTCAATCTCAGGGGAAGGCTATGGCAAACCTCCTCTGAACAAATCTTGCCAAGAAAACCTCATGATAGGTTCACCTTAGGGCCACCATAAGTAGGGAATGACTTGAAGGCACAGAACAAAGGACAATATCCAATTTGTGTTCTATTATCTTATGTACTATAAAGTTCATGACTGGCCGCAATCAATCAATCACATAGATAATGCAGGGACATAAACACACACACTCTCTCTCCCGCCCTAGCAATAATAGCAAACAGATGAATGTTTTTCATAACAATAACAGCATGTTCACAGTGGATTTCCTGTAATCACATATATGAATAATGTGGGAAGTATGTATGTGTTTTCGGTAGCACACACTGCTGAATGGGAAGAGGAAGAGGCACTGAAGCAATAAGTGCTAAGGGAAACCATAAAACAGAGCAACATTTAGAGAAGTTTTTTTTTCTAAATCCACACTTAAACCAATCATCTTGGAATAGTTTCTTCTCTCATGATTAGAGCTATATCTCATGTTATTATGTTCCAAAAATTCTTCCAAAACTGTAGCCTTATCTCCCATATAATTTCAAAGATACACATGGTAAATTGTTCCTCTATCTTGGTAAAAAGGTGCAGAACTGATTACTCCTAGTCCAATTGACAGTCAGATTTCACACCACATCTCTGTCTTGTCACTTGTGGGTGTAACGTTCCCTCCTACAGACTGACAAATGTATATTTATTCCAAATAAAATTATAGTGTTCTCTTCTCCCATAAGTGTAACAAAAACACCCTCTATGAGATAGATGAAAACATTAATGAACTGTACCAATTCAGATTAAGGTTGCATATTTGGATTCTCTCACCAGAGGAAATTCCTCTACAGAGGGAACCAGCACACCAGAAAAAATCTGGGTTAAAACAGCAATTTTTCTGAATATTTTTGGTAGGGATATTTGGTAAGTATATTAAGTAGAGTGCAGCAACACTAGGGCAATATGAACTTCTGTTCAAAACAGGAAATATTGCTCTGGGTCCTTTGTAAAATAAGAAAGAAAAGTTACATTAGTTGTCTCAGAAAAGCCATCCTAGAATAGGAAAGGAGATAGATAAAATAAATTGGTTATGCAAATATCTTAAAAACTTTCTCTCATGTGTGGGTGTAAGCTAGTAGTCATTATTGGAATTAGAGCCTATGGATGCTCCAGTCCCAGACAAAGGGAACTAAAGGCCTAAGCAGACTGCCAGAAATAGTGCACATTAAATTGAGGCACTGCCCTGGCTCAGTGCTAGGGAATCATGGGAACTGTATTTTTTTCTGGGACATTGAGCCTTCTCTGTCAGAGAGCTCTGGTGCCACAATAAATTACAGTTCCCATGATTCCCTAGCACTGAGCCAGGGCAGTGCCTCAATTTAATGTGCACTATTTCTGGCAGTCTGCTTAGGCCCAAAGAGACTAACTAAAAGAGAGGAATGGTCTCAATAGGTAAAAGGAAGAAAAAGGCTTGAGTACATATACCAAAGAAAGATACAGAGAGGCTAAACAAAGAGCATACATTATCTAGACTCCCTTCTGCCCCTGATCAGTTTATACAAGCATTGAGGCCTCTTTGCTTCTAGCAAGGAACAATACCATATGTGCTATTTAAAGTACTATTTTTCACACAGAGTTTAACTACATAATGTGATATTTACATATATACCTCTTTCTATCTGGCCCAAATATGCAGTCTCTAAAAGAACCCCAGTCCATTATCTACAAAGATAAGTGGGAATCAGCTGGACCTCCAGCTGTTTTTAGTTGGCAAGCACCAGCAAATGTTGTTAGACTGCAAGGACCACAGTGACACCAATCCTAGTGATGCCACTGATGCAGCCCTCCAGATGTTTCTGGACTGAAATTCCTAGCATGGATTTTTGGAATGGCATATAGATATTCCAAGTACTAATTCTTGTACTAACGTTAACAAGTAAATCATAAACAACTAGCAAAATTAAAATTATACCTTTAAATTACAATATCACTCACAGGCTAAATGTATTTACATGTACATAATTTCATATTGTTGATGTGAACATTTGACAAGAAAACAATAGATTTCAAAGTAAAAACATTTAAGAATTACATCAAAATTATGTTCATTTTAATGTTAAACTTTACAATTTCATGAGATACATTAATGGATCAGGTTTGCATAGTAAGCAATGGCACAAATAATGTTGAAGTTGTAGGCAAATACATATGGAAATATACTTCTAAATGAAATAACACAACAACAGAAGAAGAAGAAGAAGAAGAAGAAGAAGAAGAAGAAGAAGAAGAAGAAGAAGAAGAAGAAGAGCAAATACACAAGCACTTCAGCACTTAGTGAACATCTCATCTAAACTCAAACTCTACTTCCCTGGTGTTTAAAGTAGTGAAATTGTGAATCACTTCATCAAAACCAGTGCCTTTCACTAACACACTTCCAACTGAGAATAATGCAAGGTGTAGCTGGCTGGATACTGAAGGACTTAAATAGGAAAAACAGAAGTACATCTAGGAAAGTCATTCCACTAGGAAACTTGAATGTAGACATTCAGGTTTCACAGTCAGGTGTCACAATCCCAAGGAGGATGAAGAAAGGGCTGGAGTGGACCAAGGCACTTCACATACACCCACTGTGGGAAAAGTGTGATTTAACAGCTCATTGTTATTATTGTTAATTGCCTTCAAGTTGATCTTGAATCATGGAGACTCTATGGATGAGACATCTCCAATATCCTCTCTCCTCCATTGCTCTGCTTAATTCCTGAAAATCCTACTTCCCTCCACCTTTCCCAACCTTATTGTTTTTTTCCAATGAGTCCTTCCTTCTCATAATGTGTCTGAAGTATGGCAGCCTCAGTTTGGTCATCCTGGCTTCCAGGGAGGTTTCCAGCTTGATCTGCTCTAGGACCCACTTGTTGGTTCTTTTGGCTGTCCATGGATTCCTCAACACTCTTCTCCAGCATTTTCATTGCTCCTTTTTCTGTGTCCAAGGTTGCTTTTCTTATAATGTGTTCTGCATGCAAGTTGAACAGATAGGGGGAAAGGATACAGCCTTGTCTGACCCCTTTGCCAATTGGGAACCATTCTATATCTCCATTTTCTTTTCTTTTCTGACAGTAGCCAATTGTCCTGAGTACAGATTCCTCATCAGGACTATCAGATGTGTTGGCACTCCCATGACTTAAAAGGCATCCCATAGCCTTTCATGATCTATGCAGTCAAAGGCTTTCCTATAGTCTATAAAGCACATGCTGATATTGGAATTCCCTGGTGCGTTCCATTAGCCATTGTATGTTTGCAAAGTGGCCGCTCATGCCTCTTCCTTTCCTGAACTCCACTTGGACCTCTGGGATTTCTCTCAACCATGTATGGTTGGAGTCTATGTTGCAGAATTTTGAGCATGATTTTACTTGCGTGGGAGATCAATGCTATGGTCGTATAGTTGTCATTGGTCCATTTCTAGTTCCCCCAGTTAGCAATATGAGGGTTTCCCCTTTAGGCATAGTACTCAGGAAAGCCCCAGGAGAATACCGCATCATGCATCACTTGTCCTACCCCTCATGAACTATGTTCTGTTAGGTACATGTTGTTTGATGATGCGGTTAGGTTAGTTCACAGCTATGGTCTGGAGGATGAACTTGCCAAGTGTGACATCAAGTATGCATTCCATCTCTTACCAGTCCACCTATCAGTTTTTGAGTTGTTGGGTTTTCAGATCAATGGCCAGTTTTTTATGGACCGAGCCCTCCCGATGGGTTGCTCAGTTTCATGTGTAGCTTTCAAAACCTTTAGCACTTTTTAGAGTGGGCCCTTAGAGAAAGAACTGGGTTTTCTTGTGTGGTGCATTATCTGGATGGTTTCTTATTCATTGGTCAGTCATTCGTTGATCAATCAGGTTCCAGTCACTGTTCTTTTTTATTGAGAGAGTTTGAAGCATTCACTCTTGAGATGGGTGTGCTGCTAGCCCATGAGAAGACTGAAGGATCCTCCACTCAACTGGATTTTTGGGGGGAATTATTATTGATATAATTAATCATGCTTCTATGCTTCCAGGGGATAAAGTTTCTCGCTTGTTGCAGCACCTTCAGCACTTCTCAACCCAACAAAAGGCTACACTACATCATTTTCAGGAGATCATTGGTCACTTGAATTTTGCCTTCAAGGTAGTCACCCTGGGCAAAGCATTTTTACAGCATCTGTGTGATGCAACTAGTGGGGTTCATAGCCCACACCACAGAATTTGACTTACATCCAACATCAAGGCTGATCTGGAGGTTTGGATACAATATTTGAATGGATTTAATGGGTTTTCTTTTGGTGAGAAGAACTTAAGCTTAAGGACACTTTGCAGTGTCTGATTCTGCAGGGTCAGTTGGATTTGAGGTGTTTTTTAATGGGATATAGTGTGCACAGGCATGGCCTGATGATTGGGCTCATTCGGGATTGATCACTGATTTGACCTTTCTTGAATTTTTTTCCAATTTTGGTGGTTGTGACAATATGGGCTGAGGAGCTGTTGATTCAGTCCATTTTGGTGTGATAACCTTGCCACTGTGCACATTATTAACTTATTAACCTCCAAATCTCAAAAGGTTATGTGCCTTGTCTGGGGTTTTACTCTTTAGTGCCTACGTTTTTACATTTTGTTTCCAGCAGGACACATGCCAGGGATTGATAATGTTATTCCAGATGCTCTTTCCTGTAAACAGACAGAACATTTCAGGACACAGGCGGCAGAAGTAGCATTGATGCCAGAACTGATGCCGGAACATCTGTGCAGCCTTGGCAATCTGAGGTAGCAAGAGCATTGAGTTTGTCCATTGCACCATCTACCAGGTGGTGGGCTTTAAAATAATTTTTTTCAGTTTAGGGCTAGACACACTTAAACTACCTCCACCTGTGCTGCATTTACTACACTATTGTGTGTACCTACATGGTAGAGGATTGACCTCTCTTTCTATTTGGTTGCACCTTCCAACGATTGCATTTTGGCTGAAATTACGAGGAGTATGTGACACAACTGTTGATTTCTGCATCAGAAAAGTGCTTGAGGGCTGGACTAGGGAGAGGGGTAGAGTAGTGGATGCTAGGATTTTGCTTTCTCAAGATATATTGAAAGGTTTACACCAAGTATGGTCTGATATTTGCATATTGCCATATAATATTCTACTATTCCATGCTGCTTCCTTGACGGCATTCTTTGGGGCATGAAGAATAAGTGAATTGGTTTTATCCTCCAAATGAAATGCATCTTGAAAGGCTTTATATTTTGCTGATATCCAGGTTATACCCCAATCTATTACTCTGCTAATTCATTCTTCTAAAACTGATCAACAAGCCAAGGACTCAACCATTTCACTCAAATTAGCTGTGGACCCTCACATCTGCCTAGTTCAAGCATTCCTTGACTACATACATGTGAGATGACACAGTGCAGGTCCTTTGTTTATTCATCAGAATGCTTCACCACTAACTAAATATCAATTCTGGGGTATTACTTCTAGGGCGCTAGCTGCACTTGGTCTCACAAATGTGGTTTGCCACGCACTCTTTTCGCATAGGTGCCACTTTGACTGCTACGCTTAGATTTCATTCACAAGCTATCGAGCAAATTGGCTGATGGAAGTCATCTGTTTATTGGGAATATGTTTGGAACTTTCACTGTTAACATGTTTTTCTTCTTTTTCAGATCACAGCTGGTGGCTGAGGAGACATCAAGTGCTGGTGTGTGGCCACAGCATGAGCTATTGGGCCTGTTGCCGTTGTTATTTAGGAAGTGTTGTGGACCTCCTCCCCATGTTGTGGTTAATCATTTAGGGGTAATGATCTTGGTCTGGTAAAAGGGATTACTTTGATATTGCAAGCAAAGCAAGATTTTAAAGCAATCAAGCAGCAGTAGCCCCAGATTGAGCTGGTGTGGTCATGGATACTAGCAGGTGAAGTATGGAGGGGCGAGGGCAACCCTTATTGCCTGGATAAAGCCAGACAGCAGGCTAATTCTGAGATTCACTGTGCTTTGGAAAGTGGGTTGGGTCACTTTTTACCACATCCACAGATCATATTTCAAAGGACTGAGCTTTATTGAGTGGATGGAATTCAACTGTCTGGGCTAGGCAATTTTATTTACTTAATGGACCTACAACAGGGCATTAAGGGTGTTTTGGATGCCTTGGTGGGAGATAGGGGATAAGCAGATGCTTGCCCCGTATCTTTGGCATGGTTTGAAAGACATTTGGGTTTCAGTGAGTGCCTAGAACACTATTTGGGTGGAAGGGAGGTCTACGGAACCACCTCTTTGAGCCTTGGGACCTGGGAGGTGGGGAAAGAGACAACCCTTGGGGCTGCATGGAAGATAAATCCCTCTCTTTCATTCTTGGGCATTGGGAGAGAGATTTTAATGTTAGTCTTCCTGATGCAGGCTGGCCAATGGATAACTCAGCTTTTGGGTTACTGTTGGGGCTCAGGTGCTATTGCCCAGGGGAAACTGTGGAGATGATCTTGGAGACAGACTACAAGATGCAGCTGCTCCCATCCTTGGCTATTTTCCCACCTGGTTTGCAGTTCCATTAAGAAATTAATAAATAGGTCAAGTCTGAACCCACTTTCCATTGTCCTAGCCCTGTATGAACCCTCTTCCTATTGTCGTGTCTCATTATTCCTGGGGTGAGTGGCAAAAACATCACATGCAAAAAAATCATAGCTGTATGTTTCCCCTTACTGGAATTTTGACTGTCATATCTGTACAACAGTATTAATTAATCTTATTTTTAGACTCAGGAAGTAAAGCCTTTATCCTGCATGACTATTGACCTCTTCGGGGATGCTTCTCAAGATATTCCAAAGAAGGAAAAAAGTGACAGAAGAAAGAAAATCAAAAAGTTAGATAACCATATTTTAAATAGAAGAGAGTATTTAAGAAACAGGAGCAGCTTCCTTGAGAATGTCAAAGAAGTTAAATCAGGAGTTCCACAAGAAGGGGCAAGGCCAAATAGAAAAGAAAAAGTAAGAAAAGAAAAAACTGCGGTAATTTCATTGTGACTTCATCATGCATTCTGAAGCCAGGGGGTCTTCAAACCCTTTAATTGTCACAGGAAAATGCAAAAATCCCAGGACCACATGAAATATTAAAATCAATGGTCTCCACATTTTTTTCCCCCACCATGCTCTTGTTGACCTTTAGTCATACACAGTTCTCCCTTTTGTGTATGACTAAAGGTCAACAAGAGCATGGTGGGGGGAAAAAATGTGGAGACCATTGATTTTAATATTTCATGTGGTCCTGGGATTTTTGCATTTTCCTGTGACAATTAAAGGGTTTGAAGACCCCCTGGCTTCAGAATCAGTTCTCCCTTTTTCCTGAAGAAAAAGTTCTACTTATTTTAATCTTGCTTTTCTACGAGCATGGAGAAAGGCATTGCTACTAATACAGTGCTACTCAATAAACTGGTCACTGGACAAGTGCTGGTAAGTGATGTGCATCCAGGAAACAAATAACTGTAGTCAGTGGACATAAATATGGCCATTAGTATCCCAGATAGGGTATATACTCAACAAATAAATAAATAAATAATGAATGAATGAATGGTCCCAGTCCCTGGCACAGGTTTTCCCCGAGGGGAAAAACATTCTGCTCTCTCTCCCACATATATCAGACACCTTAAGAAGCAATGCTAGGACAGTGCTTCTCATGCTATCTGATGTGGTGGACCAGCAATATTTTTTACCAGCATTCCAGGGACCAGCATAATATTTTATGCCCATTGAATTCAATTGTTTTCTAATTTCTTTCTGGGAAACTCATCATAGACTAGTAACCAATGGTGCAGCAGGTACTGGCCTATGAAACACCACTTTCAGTAGCACTGGTCTAGGGGATGCAGTTCATGGAGAGTTCATACTCTCCCTCAATTACCCATGCAGCTTGTGGAGTGACCCTCAGCCTTCCCTAGCAAACTTCACAAGGTTGTGAAGATAAAAAGGCATACAGTGGGTGCTTCCCATACACAGGGATCTGTTCCGGACCCACCACCGCCACATAAGGGAAAAAACGGATATGCTGAAGGCCCATTGAAAATAAAGGGCACACGGTCTTGGGCATGCACACCATTTTGTATCCTTGGGCTTTCCATACATGTAAGCTCAAAGCCACATGAGGCAAGCCTGCGTATAGGGCGGACACACTGTAATTTGCTCCTTGGAATTATAGCTACATGTTTTACAAATGAATAAACACCACAAAGTACATGCACAACCAATAGTGTCACTGGGGTGCATATGTGTGTGGGGGTGCGGGCTGCACCAGGTGATACCCAGAAGAGGGAGAGTGACACCCGGTTGGCCCCTGCTCCCCCATGGCCATTCCTTGGGCCTGTGCAGGTGCCATTCTGGGCCTCGGGGGGAGGAGTCTCCGTCCCATGTGATTGGTTGTTTCCTTGGCTGCGCAGCTGCTTTTCCCAGCTGTGCAGCCTCTTTTTCATCCTGTGATTTCTTCCAGCCTTGGGGACTCTCTGGGCCTTGGGAAGGTCTCCAGGCCTCAGGAGATGGGCCTCAGGCCCAGGTGGGCAACAGGCGGCTCCTCCAACCCTCCTTGCTGCTGCCTGGCTTTCCTCTGAGGGAAACCCAGCAGCAGGGAGGAGGATTGGGGTGCACATGCACTCAGGCCAGTTCCTATCTGCTGTCTGAATTTCCTCTGAGGGAAGCCAAGCTGCAGGGAGAAGGATCAGGGCATGCACAGGCTCAGGCCAGCTCCTACCTGCTAACTGGCTTTCCTCTGAGGGAAGCCAAGCCACAGGGAGGAGGATCGGAGCACACACATTCTCAGGCCAGCTCCTACCTGCTAACTGGCTTTCCTCTGAGGGAAGCCAAGCTACAGGGAGGAGGATCAGAGCATGCACACACTCAGGCCAACTCCTACCTGCTGCCTGGTTTTCCTCTGAGGGAAGTGAAGCTGCAGAGAGAAGGATCGGGGCAACTCCAGCATCTCACGGAAACCCTGACCCCTCCATTTTGGTGCTCCACCCCCTCTGCACCGAGTGACACCAAAGTTAGGTACACCACTGTACACAACCATACCCACCCTATATCATCAAATTAAAACTACCTAAGAGACTTTGTAAGGAATGATAAGTTTCAGAAGGGAAAACCCTGTCTTCCTATAGTGACCTCATTTTGGAAAGGCTGGGCAGGGGATCTAGAGAAGAGATTGAGGTGGAATAGAATTGGGAGAAGCAGCAAGAAAGGCACCCCCAAATATTCCCAAATGCAGAAGAAATTCCATCCTCAAGGAAAATGGGGGGAGAGAAGACCAATCTGAGAGCCCTACCTAGCTATAGCACTTCTCTGTGAGGGTCAGAGCCAGCAGAAACCCCACAAGAAGCCAAAGTCAGGCACTAGCCAGGACAGCTGTCAAATCATTGGCTCTGTATGACTGCCCCATGTAAGAGTAGGTGCTGGTGGCAGTGGTGGCCAGGTAGGCAAAAGGAGTTCATGTGAGGCAAGGAAGAAGGTGAAGTAGAAGTGATGGTGGGTTGCAGAGGAGGCAAGCAGTCTGCATTGATCAGGTGGCAACTGTTACAGCTACAGTTGTAACCCTGGAGCAGCATGCACAGAACCCAGTACATCCCAGCCAAGGAAGATGGAAAAGGCCCCATCAACACTGTCATGGTCATGATCATCTTTGACCCCTTAGCAACTACCAACTGAGCAAAGACTTCAGGCATGTGCATAGTGGTGGTGAGAATAGCAATGGCTGCTATGATAGGTGGGCTGTTGCAGAGTCACAGCAGGTAAGAAGGAGGATGTAGAGGTGGTGACATTCCAGATGGAGGACTGCTCCAGCCTGCCCTCACATAAGGCCAAATCCTAGTCTGAGGTAATTTAGAATGAGGTTGAACAGTCATTTTGGAGTCCTCTCTCTGGTGCTCACACCTGATGTGGTTCGCATCCCCATAATGATACTACTGGGCTGCATTATTTCTACCACTATTTTAAAGGAACAGCTTTATTGGAGGATGTTAATTTTCCTCTTCCCTGTGCTCTTTATCTCCATTTATGCTGCTCATGATCATTTCAGCAAACATTCATACAGCAATCACAAGAATGTCAGAAGTAGGAAATCTGTGGGTATGAAGCTCCCCTGAGATGGAAAATGAATAATAAAGTCTTGGAAACAGGTTCAGAGCCTTGAAGCTATTTGTATTTCATTCATCTTACCTTATCCACTTTTGAGATTTTTACTTGAAAAATAACATGATGATTACTAATTACATCTGTCACCCAACACATACAATGATGATTATAACAATATGGCATGAAAGCCTATTGGCTTAGGAAAAATGGCACTTAACCACACATCAAAGGACACTGTGCAATTTGAACAAATTGCTTTTAGCTGAGATTGTATGACAACTGAGAAGAATTTTTTATCATAATTCACTTAGAGTTTATATGAACTGGGACTTGGGAGAACACATGTAGTGATGGAGTTCAATAATCTTTGTGTCATTACACCTATTTTCGTTTGTTAGAATTTAACCAGAAGAAGCAAGTCATTACAACAACACGTATGAATTCATGTATGAAACAGACATTCATACATTTTCTACCTCGTCAGAAATCTGTAATAATAATTTGTATTTTTACAAAATCTACATTAAAGTACACATTTTAATGTATATGCAGTTCTTTTCTAAGATCTCTAACCCCTGCTGTGAGTGGAAGATGAGCAGTTGCAGGGGCACAAAGGCAAAAATGAAATATTTAAAAGAAATATGCTGATTCAACCAAAGCACAAAGAATGTGCTTCTTCAACTATTTCCAGATAATGAAACATGTCCATGTACACACAGAGAGACACAAATCTTGTGCTGGCTCTGATCCAGCATCATATTGTTTTGAAAGATGAAACCGGTTAGCTTGGGTACAAGGGATACAACTCTGCTTTGAGCAGATAACTTTTTGGTAAGTTAGGAAAGGGGAAGATGTGTGCATCAGTGCAGGAAATAATTACAAATGCAACACAGCAAAATATTTCCAAAATAGCAGGGTATTGCTGTGTGGAGATCACTTTATACTTTATCTAATATTATTAGAGGTTTAGAAGAACACTCCACAGAAAGTGTCTCTAAAAGTTTAAAATAGCTTTCAAAAACAACAGCAGTACTTAAGAACAAGTAACAAAGTTGTGTCATTCACCATCTAGGATGACCCTGCATAATGAATCTATCCAATAAGTGCCTATGAGAGTGATACAACTGCATTTTAAATAATATTTCAATCATAATACAGAAATATCTGGAAGAAAAAGTCCAAGCCTTTTTGGAGTGGGAACAGAAAAATGTGTGACATGGTTCCATCACACAGAACTAATGATGTAAGTGAGAACAGGCCACTGGAGAAAGAAGTGCAGACAAGGAGTGAAGAACAATATATTTGAAGACAACAACAACAACAACAAAGTGAGTTTACTTCTGGAGCAATTAGTATTCCCCCCCCCCCCACGAAACAAGTGTTGATTGGCTGAATTTTACAAATTGTCATCTCTGAGGCTGTATCTTCACTGAAGAAATAATTTAGCTTGACATTACTCTAACAGTCATGGCTCAGTGCTATGGAATCTTGGGGTTTGTATTTTGGTGGGGCAACAGAGCCCTCTGACAGAGAAGATCAAATATCGCACAAATTAATAATTTCATGGGTGCCATGACAGTTAAAGTTGTGTCAAACTGCTTTATTTCTGCAGTGCAGACAAGGCTTGAGTAATCAGTGAGTAATTAATGGATTGGTATTACTGCAATACTATGTAAGTTTGTCATTGGCACATATCAATTTGCATTCAGGTGGTGAGAAATTTAATAGAAAGTGCACAGATGGTTAACAAAGTAACTGTGTGCACAATGAGAAAAGGAAAAGGGAATGAAATCTAAGTTAATTTGCCAGTTCCATGTCACAGGGAGCAGTGATAAATTAACTAAGTCATATTGTCCATCAGTGCAATTTAGAAGCAGTAAGAGACATGAGATTAAAAGAAATGGTCCTTGGGGATGCTTAACAAGATTTGTCCCATTCTCTTTGGATATGGAGACATTATGGGTTGAATTTTTCCTTGGAGATATGCCTATTCAGAAATATGGTGTCACAAATTGTGTATAGCTGGGCCTCTGCAGCATCCTAGCACCTATGCCCCAAAGGCACCTGTTCAACTCTTGTGTCAATAAGGCCCTGTCACTGGCTGTGAGAAGTGGAACAATATCAATAAAGAAAAACAAACAAACCATGGCTTCCACATAACACTACCATTCAAAAGCAGTTATTCTGTCCCTTCCTCCTGAATGGATCTTCTTGTGGGCAAAACTAAAATAAAATGGATGGAGTAAGCTTGTTTTATGCTACTCCAGAGAATAGGACATGGAACAATGGATGCAAGCTTCAGGAAAAGAGATTCCAGCTCAACATTAGGAGGAACTTCCTGACTTTGAGAGCTGTTCGACAGTGGAACACACTCTCTCGAAGTGTGGTGGAATCTTCTTCTTTGGAGGTCTTTAAACAGAGGCTGGATGGCCATCTGTTGAGGATGCTTTGATTTTGAGTTCCTGCATGGCAGGGGGTTGGACTGGATGGCCCTTGTGGTCTCTTCCAACTCTATAATTCTATGATTCTTATATGAACACAGTTGGAGACAACTTGTTTATTTTTATTTATTTATTTATTTAAACTGAACACTTCAAGATCAACCATGTCTAGCAAGACTAGTGAAAGTACATAATAATGAATTGTTCACAAAGGCCTCCATACTCCTGTACATATTAGAAATGTGTTGTCTCATCAAGTCTAATTTGGCTTCAGCATCAACCAACAGCAGATAAAGGGCTTTTGAACCAAATAAAGTTCAAATGACTCCTTGTGCACAATAATGCAAATTCATTTATCATGGATCTATCTTCCTGTTCACTACATGAAATCTACTTATGCCCTGGAGCATAAGATTTGATTACCTGTTGCTTAATGTATACATTAATATAGCCCTTGTAAATGTTATTGAGAAGCTCTTATCATGAGCATTTGGGCCTGCTTCTTTCTCCATGGGGATTACCGGGGGGGGGGGGGGGCTGGATGTAAATTCTAAGGGATTTTCTTCTTATGATATTACTTCTTTTTAGCCCAAATAAATAGTTCTCAGTTCTTTTCTTACATTTTGTTTTGCATTTAACTACTCATTTCTACATCAAGCTGTGTTTACATAAATTATTTTTGGTGTTTCAGTTTCTGCCTTCCTTCTAGAGGAGTGTGAATTTAGCATTCTGTTCTAAGAAGCTAGAGGGATAGCAATTAAGTGATTATGTACAAGGAAAGTACAGGGTCTTATCTGAACCTTATGCTGTTGTCAAAATAAAAATGTTCAGTTTATCAGTGAAATAACAGTAACAGGATCTCTTGGTGGTCTCTCATTTATAGGGTCGCTATACATTGAAGCCAATTTGATGACACAATACAACCATAACAAAAATAAGTTTATGCAAGATTTAACATGTTTCAATATACTTGTGGAACGAAATCAGAAGTACACCCAATGGAAGTAAACAACAGAAGGTAACTATCACAGAATGGAACATGGACAGTATTGCACATACAACAGAGACAAACTGTGGAGCATTGCAGGCAGCTCAGACAAATCTTTAGAACAGGGTTAACAGAGTAACTTGGAGATGATAATGCTTTGTTGTGATCCATGGCTGGGAGTTTAAACAGGACTACAGCCATATAACAGCTAGGGTGCATATTTGGACTTCACTATTCATCTGAATTTTAGCAAGCCCAGAAACTAAATGTTTGGTTTTGTTGGGTTATTGGTTCACTAAGGAGGGTTGCAGACTGCCAGAAATAATGCAAATTGAGTCCACTTTTAGGGTTAGGGTTAGGGAATCATGAGAACTGTATTTTATTGTGACACCAGAGCTCTCTGACAGAGAAGGCTCAATGTCTCAGAAAAAAAAACACAATTCCCATGATTCCCTAGCACTAACCCTAACCCTAAAAGTGGACTCAATTTGCACTATTTCTGGCAGTCTGCAACCCCCCTAAATCAATAAGCAATTTTACCAGGTCAACAGACATAGATAGGACCCTTTTATCTCTCTCTTTCTATTCCTCATAGCAAATGTATTTTGTCCTGGTTGTACATATATTGGTGGATAAGAGTGATTGTGCTGTTTTCCAATTGATAATGTCATAACTGATGGGCATTGACTAGGACTATAATTTAATATTTTTTTATTTATTTTTTTATTGCAAGATGAATCTCATCTACATGGTTGTCTTCCTCAGATACCCTCATGAAGCAGCATGCTCAGTGTTATGGGAGAAAGGGAAACCCACCTTATCTCCAAAGTGATCAGAGTGATCTTCTCCACAATTAATCCAAAATGAAACCTGGGTGGGGTTTGCTCTCTAACCAGTTGTACTATTAGAGTTGCTAGAACTCAGGGCCTGGTTCTAAGTTACCATTTTTCATGGGTCAATTCCTGAGGAGAGATGAGGGTGCATATTCTCCTGTTTTGAGGGGTCATCTCCATGAAAGAGGTGTGGACTGTGTGCTGATCTCCAGCTCAGATAGTAAAGCTGCAGCTTTCTAAAAATGTGCAAGGCTCAATTAATCTTTAACTGCAACTTGCAAAGACTTTCCAGGTAGTGTCTATACATCTACTTACTTGGATAGCTTCCTCTTTCTCTCACAGTCATTGTTGTGCCAGGGCTCATCCTCTGCTCTGCATCCACCTTCTATCTAGATGTAAATGTTGTTGTTTTTGTTCTTAACTCTCTTTGAGTGAACCTCGACCCATGGTGACCCTATGTATGGGAGACCTACAAGTCACCCTATTCTCAACCTCCCTGGCTCAGGTCCTGAAGATTCATGGCATGGCTTCTCGTTGAATCTATCCATGTGGAATGCAGTCTTCCTCTTTTCCTATTGCCCTTGACTTTACCAAACATTACTGTCTTTTCCAGTGAGTTCTTTCTTCTCATGATATGGCCAAAGTTTAGTCATCTTTGCTTCCAGTGAGAGTTTGGGACTCATTTGCTCTAGGACCCATCCATTAGTCATTTTAGCTGTCCACAATATTCTCCGAACCTTTCTCCAGCACATCTCAAATAAGTTGATTTTTCCCCTCTATCAGCTTTCTTAACTGTGTAGCTCTCACAACCTCTTTGAGAAATGGGAAATACAATGGCATGGAAAATTCTAACTTTAGTATTTAATGATATATCTTTATATTTCAGAATCTTGTCTAGTTCTTTCATAGCTGCCCTTCCATAATAATAATAATAATAAATTTTATTTATAACCCGCCCCTCTGCTCAGCTATTGGGGCGATGTACAACAAATTAAAAATACAACAGGTAAAAACATTCCATCCTCCCACCCCTAACCCTCCCACCCCTTAAAACAGGATTAAACTATCGTAGAATTAAAATCAAAATTCACAAATAAAATACAATACAATACTGCCAGGTTTGGCCTATCTGTCAGAATGGTGGGAGAGATGAATGGCGGATCGCCTCCAATTTAGCCGGGCAGTTATTCCGGGAAGGCCTGCCGGAAGAGAACCATCTTTACTGCCTTTTTAAAGGCAGCAAGGGTAGTAATAAGATGGATCTCATCCAGCAGGCCATTCCACAGTCTGGGAGCAGTCGTAGAGAATGCCCTCTGGGAGGTCTGCAAAAGCCTGGTCTTTATCGGTTGCAGCAGATTCCTCCCAGAGGACCGGAGTATGCAGGGGGGATCATACGGGGAGAGGCCTCCAGGTCCTACTCTGATTTCTTGACTGCAGTCTCTGTTCTGATTGGTGACAAAACCCAAGTATGGAAAATCTTAGCATATTTCTATCTCTTTGTCATCTACTTTAAAATTATGTAGCTCATTTGTGGTCAAAATTCTTGTTTTCCTGATGTTCAGCTGTAAACCTGCCTTTGGACTCTCTGCCCTGGCTTTCTTCAATAATTTTTCCATTATCTCTAATATTTTCTGCTAGTATTATGGTGTCATCTGCATATCTCTTAGATTGTTGATGTTCCTTCCTCCAAGTTTCATGCCTGCCCCCTCTGCCTCCAATCCTGCTTTTTGTATGATGTTCTCAGCATACATATTAAATGGATACAGCAGGGCTGCTGTGGGGCCTTCCAAAATGGCGGCCGTTGCCATGCGCATGCGTGCGTAAGCGCAGGTGCCATTTTAGCATCCAAAATGGCGCCTGCACTTGTGCATGCATGCGCATGGCACCGGGCACCATTTTGGAACGCCCAACAGCGCCAGCGGCATATGCATGCGCACTCCGCCGGCGCGTTGGGCATTCCAAAATGGTGCCCACTGCTGTGTACAAGTGCAGGCACCATTTTGGATTCCAAAATGGTGCCTCCACTCATGCGGGGTGACAGCAGCAGCAGTGGGACTGGCCACGGGCCAGTTCCAAGGCGTCAGCAGGCCGGGCCTGGCCCGCGGGCCATAGGTTTCCAACCCCTGGGATAGAGTGATAGAATGCAGCCTTGCCTGACTGCTTTTCTAACTGGGAACCATTCTATCCTAACAGTAGCTTTATGTCTTGAATACAAGCTATGCAACAGGACTTTCAGATATGAGAAGCAAATATAATAATAATAATAATAATAATAATAATAATAATAATTTTTTATTTATATCCCGCCCCTCTGCCAGGCAATCGGGGCGGCGTACAATATTTCAAAACATCAGAACAAATAAAATCAGTTCAAATCCCAGCCCTCCTTCCCACACCCACCCATCTCCCAAAAACAATCAAACAAAACAGATTAAATAACAATAATTAAAAATATACAATTTAAAAATACATAGTTTTTCAATGTTAATATACAGCGGCGTTAACTCAGGCGAAGGAAGGGCGCTACCGGTGGAGGAGGAGATGGTAGAAGCAACCTTTTTAAAGGGGCTGCTGGCCCTCCGTGCCTCATGGAGCCTCAGCTGCTGGTGGAGGAGGAGGAGATGGTAGAAGCAGCCTTTTTAAAGGGGCTGCTGGCCCTCCGTGCCACATGGAACCTCAACTGCTGGTGGAGGAGGAGGAGATGGTAGAAGCAGCCTTATTAAAGGGGCTGCTGGCCCTCCGTGCCTCATTTTTATTCTAAAAAGATGCTAGAAGCAAATAGGCTAGGTTAAATACATCTTATTTCATCTTCCTAGGTAAGTGAGGAAGATAAATCCTTTCATTTTATCTGGATTTGGGAACAGTCCCTTTAGATAAGACTTCTGTCTTAATATCCAAACAGGAAACTATATTCTCTCTCTCTCTCTCTCTTTGTGATTGGCAAGTTGTGAAAAAAGTGGTTGGCACATAATGCATAATTCTTAATGTAGCATCCCTAGGTCTCTGATTTTGGTCTGGAAACCTCAGAACCTGAGGTGACCCTGAATGGAAACCCTGCGTATTATCAGCAACCACACAGTGTCCCTTTCTACTTTAAGTCAGGTTTTTCGAAGGGTGGAACAATAAATTTGAGGTCTGTTTTCAGCTTAGTGTTTTGGTCATCTTCTTTTTCTCCTTGCCGAGGACACAAAGGGATGTTTGGTAATGAAATTTACTTCTAGTAACACTGCATGAAATTTATAACCCAATACATGATGAGCTTACTTTAACTATTGGCATGGATAATGGAAATCATCACAGGATTATGTGCACTGGGAAAGAAGACAGAAAAAGAACACAGAACCTTAATTTTAAAACATATTGTACATAATGGAGGAAATAAGCTACTGAAGTATTAATGGATATATGCTGCTGTGAAAATCAAACTTATTTAACTACGAGCTATTTTAATGTGTGTATGTGGTGCCAAACTATATTACATGCTTGTACAGATTTGTATTATATCGTGGTTACATAAATTGTATTGAAATGTTTTTTAAAAGCAAGATGTGAGGGCAGAGGGGACTGGGTGAGGAGAATATAGGAGTGCAGTGAATTATTATCTGTAAAAAAGAAAATCTGATGATCAAAAGAAGACAGAAATACAACTAGGAAGGGTGTGTTAGGATTTGAAGATAGAAGTTAGTTTGATGGGCAAGAGGAGAGGGTAGACAGAGATTTAGCTTGAAAATATATCTGAGGTCATTTGTTGAAATATAATGTACTGAACCATGTCATATTGAGGAGGGCGCTAACTTGTTTTCTGCTGCTTCAGAGAACAGGACTTGGAACAATGGATGCAAGCTACAGGAGAAGAGATTCCACCTCAGCATTAGGAGGCACTTCTTGACAGTGAGAGCTGTTCAACAAAGGAACACACTCCCTTGGAGTGTGGTGGAGTCTCCTTCTTTAGAGGTCTTTAAACAGAGGCTGGATGGCCATTTGTCAGGGATGCTTTGATTTTGAGTTCCTGCATGGCAGGGGGTTGGACTGGATGGCCCTTGTGGTCTCTTCCAACTCTATAATTCTATGTTTCTATGATTCTTATATGAACCCAGTTGGAGACAACTTGTTTATTTTATTTATTTATTTATTTATTTATTTATTTTAACTGAACACTTCAAGATCAACCATGTCTAGCAAGACTATCAAGGACTTTGTACAAGCAGCAAAGGAAGAAATATTTTAGGATATGATAGCAGTTGAAAAGTAAAGTATTGAGTTTTTGAAGTAATTATTCTTATTTATTTATTTACAGTCATAGACAAAAATGGTTTTAGAAGCATCTTCCTAATCCTAAATAGTACAGTGAGGTAGAGACGGTACAATGCTATAGCATAAAGTTGCTGTCTTAAAACAAAACAAAAGCAGGTAAGTGCATAGTAGCTTGATCTAGAAAGTTACAGGGAATTCAAATCTCCCCCAGCTTCTTCTTCTTCTTTTTTTTAAAAAAAGAGGGAAAGCAGCTTTTGGCCTATTGTTACATTTACCTGAGAATTCAAAAGGTAGTAATGTTAGGCTACATGGTATGCATTTAACATAAATTGAAGTTCATCCATGAATATACCTTTTCTTTTACTAAAAGGAGTTTGTCAGAATTATTGCTTTTATAGAAAAAGTAAATGAAAACAAATAAACAACTTTGAAATGACATCTCATTGTTTCAGCTCATCAGTGTATTACATTTTTTTTTTATTTAGTTATTTCCATGGCAGCCTGACTATACAGATTTAATAGGTTGTGGGAGGAAAAGAAAATGGAAAAATGAAGAAATGTGAGATAGGCGAAATTCACATTTTTGAGGATTCCCATCAAAAGTGACTCCGGGGTAAGCTGTACTTTTGATCATAAAGAGTCAGATCTCCCCAGTGAGTCACCCACAATCATAAGTGCATCTTGCACTCATATTCTGTAACAGAATGAAGAAGAAACATAAGCAGTCAGGAAAAATGTTTTCCCTAAAAACTGAACAAGGTAGAAAGGTGGGAATGAAACCAGCTTCTGACATTTAGGAAGAATGGATTCTTAAAGACATACTTTCTGTTTGCTTGAACAGTCAGTTATAGCAAATTTTCAAAGATATTAATCTATCAGTATGGAGAAGGATCTCATAGTATTCTGAGACTAATTGAGAGAAAAAACATCTATAGCACAAGCTTTCATAGAGTGGGTCTACTTCATCAGATGTATGTTTACAGTTCATGGAAGGACCTTTAGATTCTGTGCCGGAGAACGATAGTGCTGTGTGTGTGTGTATGTGTATGTGTTGTGTGCCTTAAAGTCCTTTTTAACTTATGGCAACCCTAAAGTGACCCTATAATGGTGTTTTCTTGGTAAAATTAGTTCCAAGGTGGTTTGCCTTTCCCTTTCCCTTGAGGCTGAGACCATATGACCTGCCCAAGGTCACTCAGTGGGTCTCATGGCCAAGCTCTCCAGAGTCATAGTCTAACACTCAGACCACTATGCCACATATTGCCTTACCAAACCACAACATCCAAGATTTTATAGAATTTTGCCATGGCAAGTAAAGAGGGATATAGTGTTTTAATTGTATACTGTGAATGGGCCCCTGGTCATAGTATCACAACTGCAAAATGTGAACATAGTGGCCTACTTGTAACTACTATTGAACAACTGAAATTAAAATTTATTGTACAACATTCTTCAATCTAATTTGCTGTCCCATCTGGAACCATCTATATATGTTAGTCAATGACACAAACAATTCTTCAGCATCCTCTGTCACCATGCAAACAAATGATGTTGTGTGTGTGTGTGTGTGTGTGTGTGTGTCACAGTCCAACAAATGTATATGATAGGTAAATTAGTTATGAAGTAAGAATGAAAAGGTTAGGTTGCTCAAGAAAAGTTTACCTCGTAGGTTATGAAGAAGAGCAAGATGACTCTTGATAATCAGATCTTACTACACTGATCATGCTATGGAAATATTGTACAAACAAATATGTTGATTCCATCAGTCCATAATATCTACACCATTTCTTTAAAATGGTCACACTAGTAAGGTAATAAGAGTACAAAAGAGTGGTGTGTGTTTGTTTGTTTGGGGGGTTTTTGGGGTGCATTTCAACATTTATTAAAATACAGTAATCTAAGTCATTTTTGAAATTTACCACTGAACTGGAAAGAATAAGACTTCCACATACTGTGCTTCACTTGAAACTTACAGATAAGAAAAAAGAACATGTTGAGAAAGCTGTCTCTTCCAACTGAACAGAAGTGTAGACTGCTATCTTATTTAAAATGCCACAAAGCAGATTAAAGCATTAGACATTAGTAAAGGAGATTTCTGTTATACTTTTCTCTCTGCTTCAGGGTATGTTATCTCAGCATCACCAAGTATTTCTTTCTAATGCACTGTGATATTGCCTAGCTGCTATATTAGAAAAAAAAAGTATGCAATTGTATTAATTGCATCATCAATACAACACAGCCTTGTTTCTGCAGACACCTTGCAGGGGGTGTAAATATGACTTCAACAGAGCCACATCAAGTAAAAAGGAAGGAAATAAAGATACAAAAACATATTGATAAATTCTAACAGTAGGCATAATTCATGCTTGAGATATGCACATACACACACCTGATTTTACAACCTGAGGCTTCAGAGTGACAGTATTTGGCTTCCTATTTTTTTGAAAGGAATCGGAAATATGAAATGATTTATATAATGATTAGAAGGAAGCAGAACTAGAAAGGATTCTCAAGGATTTTCTAGTCCTGTCTCTTACCAAGAACAGAAATCTTAACTGTTTCTCATAAATGACTGTCCAGACTCTACTTATCAGCTAATAAGCCCCTGGTAAGCTACACTTCTTCGAAAACAAAGTGATGAATTAGTTACAACCAAGAATGCTTACAGAAACTGACTGTTGCATTCTGCTCTTTGTTTTGAAATTCTATCTTATCTTGGGATATGCAATTACACAATGTAGATTAAAGCATTAGATGTTATGTGGGAATTTGGAATCGAATATTTTGGAAGACAAAAATTTGCAATAGTTATATATTGTTTTTAATGTGGATAAATAAAACATTTTGAAAACTTGGACCAGGATTCACAATAGGGATCATAAACACATTGGTCACTGGATCTACCTACCAGGCGATCACATTGTTTCATTTTGTTTTGTTTTCAAAAGGAAGAAAGCCATGTTTTGGAAACTAGGAATGGTGTAACTGAATAAATTCTGCAACTATTGCATGGGATGGGACCAAAGGGGAATTGGTACTTCATAACAATTATGAAATCTATTCATTCCCAGTTATATAACATCATTCTTTGTAAAACAGAGAGACTATTCTTCACAAAGCAGTAGACCACAATCTGAAGCAAAGCATTAAACTTTATGTTTATAGTCACTCAAATGCTTTTATTCAACCTCTAGTTTGAAATAGGTCTTCTCTTTTTACCCACTGTACTGTTTAATCCTCTCCAGTGGCAGAGTTTGGCATGTTCTTTAAGTTTTTGTCTGCCAATCTCTAACACCTAAGGTCTGCCTGTTGTTAAGAGATGTGTGAATACATGGGACTTCGCTAGTGTTAACTAGAGGAGACCAGATGAATTAATTTCTGATTTATACAACACTTGTATAAATTCAGTTAATTAATGGGTCTGCTCTACGTGAAACTAGCAATTGGAATTACTAAGGACCTAACCGAAGATAATGCCAACAATAGTGAAGACATTCAGAAGAGTTTTTTAAAAATAAAAATAAAAATAGGTTACATTGGCTGGGTCATGGTTCTTGGGCCATTTGGGAGCCACAGTGGCCCTTATAACAAACATGCAAATATGCGTATGCATTTCTATGGCCTAGCTCGAAAAATATACAAAAATAAAATTAAAATTAAAAACAAACAAACATGTTCTTCATTGAGAAAGAAGCCGAGTGTGCAAAGCTATCCCTCCAAACTCTCACAGGAAATGACCTACCTTCAGGAGGTGTTCTGGTTAATAATCATAATTATTATCATAACAACAACAACAACAACAACAACACAGGATAAATGAACAGTGCAATGTACACATGTTTAGGGATGTAAGTCTCAAACTATTTCATTCTTTCAGGCTAGGATGAACAATTAACAAAGCTTTCTCATTGATGTGGGAGTAAATAAATACACCCTCACAAAGAACTGAAGATTCCCATGTGGCATGTACTGTATTCAAGAGTTGAAAAGCACTATGGAGAAAACACATGAGACATGGTAAGCAGACCAAACAAGATGGATGGATGTACTATATTTAGTTTGTTCGGGTTGTATACCTGTGAAGATGGGTTCATTCTTTGAGTGAGGGATACAATGCAAACAAATATTTTGCTATTATTTTCTTTTCACTCCAGCACAACCAGGTTTTATATCATATAATAAAATATGGCTGACTCATACTTATGTAAACTACAGAGGACATGGTGGGCAGCTGTGCAGGGGCTAGGGGGCATTTATTTTTTCAGCCCACCAGGTGGTCACACTTATGTTTTATTTCATTTTGTATTTCTTTTTATTGTTGACAAATCTACTATGTTCAAATAAATCTTTATTTATTGTTATAATTTATAATTATACAAGAAGCATAAATAATTTTATATATGAATTTATTATAATTTATTAATATAAATTATATCAATTCATATGTAAACTTATGCTTCTTTTTGAGTGATTTCCAGTTTATGGTGACACAAGGGCAAAACTATCATGAGGTTTTCTTGGCAATATTTGTTGATAGAGGGTTTGACCTTCCCCTTCCAATGAGGCTGAGAGAGTTTGACTTGCGCTAGGTCACCCAATGGGTTTCCAGCTTGGGGCAGGCTCAGCATGGCTTCTGGCTGCATTCAAGGTGTACGTCATGTAAACGCCACACTCCCAATGTGGCCAAACAGTGGCCCTTTTGGCCCATCTGTTTCAGACCTGAGTTAATTTTTCTAAAGTGTGTGTAAGAGAGTGAAATATTTGTTTTAAATATATTACATTATTAACCCGCTTTGTTAAATTTAAGGTCTGTTAATAAAGTGTTGTTTTCTTGTGTATCATATACATTTGGCCTCTGGGAACTAACTAACTGATTCTTTCTCTCTCTTTCTGGATTGGGTTCAGACACAGTGTCTGGGGTGGAAGAACAGAATACAGAGAGATGGTGCCCATTGACTTGCATAATATCCTGCCCAGGAATCTTGAGGACATATAGTAGGCCTACTGTTGGTGCCCAGAATGACGGATGAGGGGAGAAACAAAATTTAAAAAGTGCCTTTCCTCATGTTGGTCTATGGCAAAGATTCAGGACCCTGGACAAGTAACCTGAAATCAGAATTGAGATCTAGCTTGAGAAGTTGTTTGCTCAATTTGTAGGGTAGACCCCCCAGAACCAACAGAAATCAATAGCCCTTACTGTAACACCATTTTCAAGCTGCTCCAGCCCTTTGGCCCCTTGTGCTTGTTTAGTAAAATCTTTCAAGACAATAAGATTGTGTTGAGCTATATGCAACTGTGAAAAACAATTCACTGAAGCTAAATTTTGCATTTGGTCCTAGGTTGGCTAATTTCCTAGATGTTAGTCTTAAGACACTCATTGTTCTCAGAATGCAACATTTTTCTCTTGCAGACCTGACTATTTTTGCTGACCAGAAAGCTGTTTGTATTCATACTAAATGTCAATCAACTTGTTTTCACTCATGCATGACTGATTCCCATGAGCTCATAACTGATCTAATATAGTTATAAAATCTTTGTGATAATCAATAAAGAGGCCCCTCTTGTGAATGATAAGCATCTGGTATGACCATGCTATTCTTGGGAGCCCCTCCCCCCTTGATCAATGGTAATATTTGGTACTGAGTAAGTACCTTCCTTGGCTGGTTCAGGGTTCACCTACTACAGTGAGTCCAGGAGGGACCCGATAGGATTCTGCTCTTCCAGAATTTACCCAATAACAGCAGTGGGATAGGAGGTGGTCCTTACATTGGTGACAGAGGTGGGGACAAGAGAAAGCTCTCACTCTTGGTGGTAGTAGTGAGTTTGTGGATGTCTTCACATATAGTGGCAGCAGTGATTTAGGCAGGACCTTACACCTGGTGATAAAAGCAGTAGAATAAGATGCAAGAGCCTCACAGACCACCACCTCCCTTTACGACTCTTGATGAGCACATGGGCCCCATCTCTTTCCCAAATGAATCTGGATTCCATGACAAATCTGTCCCAAAGTTTTGACAAATTTTGACAAATTATGATATATATATATATATATATATATATATATATATATGATATACATATATATATATATATATATGACAAATAATGCACCTGCTGAGCTAAAATAAAGTGAGGGGAGAGAGGTCAAGCTGCTGAGATGATTGGTGAAAGGGATACTGGGGCCTAACTGATAAAGCCTAGCATGTGCATGAGTGAAGCCAGCTACCAACCAATCAGGTTGCATCTGATTGGCTGGTTTGCTTGCCCTTCTCCAAGCCTGTGAAAACTTCATGATTGTCTGGATAGGGAAAAGTCAATGCACCAGAAAAGATGGGGCCTATCTCCTCTTTCTAGTCCTAAACTGCAATTGCCCCCACCCCACCCCCCCAAACACACACAGTAAGTTTGGGAAGTGTTATTTTCATTACTGTTCCCCTTAGCAACAAGCCAGATGTTTACTCATGGATTTTAAAATATTGGTTCTAGGTGCAAACATTCTGATGTTGAAAATTATCTTTTTTTAAATGGCCCAAGACCACATCAGCATCTGCAGGGGGATTATATGCATTATATTTTAAGTATGATGCATCACATTAAAGTATTTTTAAGGAGCATGCACTTCGTTACACTGGGACCTCTTGTGAGCTGTGACATCCCATATTAAAAAAGCTGAGATGTGGTAGATAGTAAAGTCTCTGCCTCAGGAATCCTGTATTATAGAGCAACCAGCCTCCATACTGGCAGTTTTGACTTTTAGGAGTCATTCTGTTTTTCATTGAAGTAATTTAAAAGAATCCTTTACAAAATGAGTGTTGGCTGTAGGCTGTAGAATCTGACAGTAATTGCAGTCTTTGGGGGGATTAGCAGAAGATGAGACTGGCATGTTCTCTAATAATGAGTCTATTGGGAACCTAGAATCCATACCTCTCACCTCTCACTCCACCTGAAACTGTAAAGGCAAATCTTTTCTGTCCCTTACCTAAAGCCATCATGCTGATTAGTGAATGAGATACATCACACACACACACACACACACACACAGCACAGCACAGCACATATTTGTGTACTAGAATTATATACCACCAATGAAACAATGACCCCAGGTTTTTGTAGCAACTTAGGAATGGATTAAAACAATTCCCTCCATTCCATTAACCCACTCACTTAGCTAACACATTGCTCACTTTGCTGCTCACACATGCCTATGAGGGATCTTTTGACTCTGGCAGTGTTTTGGCCAGATTGGAGTCAATAACCCCTCCCTCATGTTGAGCTATCTTTTTGAATCAAAATATACACAATTATTGTACTAGGAAATAGCTAATATTAGGGTTTCATAACTAAGAATCAATACAACACAGAAGGGGAAAATATTAATTTAGAATTCTCTGTGCTAAATTCTCTGTGTTATGGGAAGATTTAGGGGAGCAATGACGAGAAGAAAGAAAAGAAAGTTCCTGAGATATATAAGGACCAAGCTAATGACATTCTGGAGGGCTGACCTTGCATATTTATTTGTACTGCCTCAAAACTCACTTGGTTGGGATGGGAGAGATTACAGTTGTATTTTTGATCAACAAAAGAAAAGTACATTGACCCAATAACTTTGCATTAAAGGTGGCTTTCCCTGTCAGTGTGATTTCCAGTCCACAGGGCATTGGGAGATAGAACTCTTTGTCTGGGGACATTCACTCATGTTCTGTAATTTAATAAGCTCTGATACCCAGGTGGTGGCAGTTAATGGAGTCAGCTTCTACATTTTTTAAGGATTTTGTAGATTTAGGATTCCACTAACCTGTCTCTATTTTGAGACAGATAGAATCAAATGTTTGCATATAGAACACACAGAGAGACGCACAATTTTCATGGCAGAGTATTGTAGCCATAGCTTCACTCTTACAATGGGCCTAAGCAGACTGCCAGAAATAGTGCACATTAAATTGAGGCACTGTCCTGGCTCAGTGCTAGGGAATCATGGGAATTGTATTTTTTTCTGGGACACTGAACCTTCTCTGTCAGAGAGCTCTGGTGCCACAATAAATTACAGTTCCCATGATTCCCTAGCACTGAGCCAGGGCAGTGCCTCAATTTAATGTGCACTATTTCTGGCAGTCTGCTTAGGCCCAATGTCTTCCAATGAGAGACATAGGGATGAATTTTAATTTCTCCACTCTTTCCCCTTTTGAATTTTTTAAATAAATGATAATTTTACTACTTGCTAAAAATGCCTGTCAGCTTTGCTAGAAAAGAAGTCTGCTTTGCTGGCAGTCACATTTATCATCATTCTTCATTTCCATAATGGCTTCTCAACAGGGTGGAAACCTGTGAACCTTCAGGTGTGGCTATAGCTCAACTCCTCATCAGCCCCAACCAGATTAGTGATTATGGAAGTCACAGCTCTACATTACTGGAGGGTCATAGTTCCCACTTCCTTGGTGTACAGACATTAGGTCTCTCCTTGCCAAAACAATTCAAAGGCTTTCTGCTTTTCCATTCTCCCTTGTTCAAACTTTGTCTAAAATGCCACCATTGTGCAAAACGATGAAACAAAGGGGGGAAGTAACCCTAGTTTGGATGCAGGATGATGATCAATATGTTTCACCACCTCTGATGTGTCTTTGGTCCCTGCTCTTAATCCTATTGTTTTCCAGATATGTGTCATAGAGATCACAATACAATGAAACAGAAACATTGGTATCACAAAAGAGAGCATGAAATAGACACTTCACTTATCCATTTCACAGTCCACAGGACTGTCTGTTCTGTCCATGTATTATAAGCCACTCTGAATTTATATGATAAGCTATGGCATACCAAAAGCAACTACTGTAGAATGCACATCTTCTAAAATAATTGCAAAATTATGTGCTGAGAGAAGTTACAACTATTTTTTAAAAAATAAAACTTATGTCATACTTAATTTATATTTAAATTAAACACTGAGCAACAGGAAACATAAAAGCCAATTAGCCTGTATCCTAATGTACTCTGGTTTTATATCATTTACAGATCACTTACTGTTAAAAGCAAGATGGCTTACCTGCACATTTTGTTCTTGTTGTGAGCGGGGGTCCAGGAGGTCCAGTTCCTCCTTCTCCAGGACGAGTAAGAAGCACTCTGATTTCATACTCCACATCTGGGTCCAGATGCCATAACTTGTAATTGGGTGAATCAACTATGTGGGTTTCAGCCCAGTTCCCATTCGTTGTACGGTATTCCACCTCTTTCAGGATAATAGGCCCATCGCCAATGATAGAATTGGCATTTGGTTTGATCCACAGATATGTGGCTCCAACTGCTAGAAGTTCAGGGGGAGCAATAGGAGTAGGAGGTTCTGCAAACAACAAGAGCAAAAGAAGGGATGTGTGAATGCTAGCTTCTTTTAAGTAATACAATGTTATCTTCCATATCCACTGCATTCATGGATTCAACAATCAATGGCTTGAGATTATTTTAAAAAAAAATCCAAAAAGCAAACCACATATTTTAGTATCCATGAGGGCTTGGAACCAAACCCCAGTGGAGACCAAGGGCCCATTGTATACAACTTTTTTTTTTTCAGGAGCAGCAAGCTATTCCAAAGAATTTCAAAGAAACTATTATCCAAGATGCAAATATTAAAACATTTAATGCAATCCTTTTTACTTAGCAATAGAATTAATAGTATTTTATTTAGAAGAGGAAGAGTTCCTTCAGTAAACTATTCCTTAAAAGAAACAAGGGAGGAAACAAACCTCTCTCTCTTTGTTGTGTATCTTTATCTTTCTCCCTGAGAGATGGGACATACTCAGTCCTTCAAATGTTGTTAGGCTACAAGTTTAGTAATCCATTACCATTAGCTGTGCTGGCTGTGATTGATGGCAGCAGCAGTTCCACAACTTTATAAATAGGTTCATTCAGACAGCATGGTCAGAAATCATTCTGGTCAATAGTTCTGGTATACTTATACTTATGTCAAAAAGTAAAAATGTTGCAGGTACAGAAAGACATGGGGAAACCATTTTCTTCCAGAGAGAAGACTGCAGGCTCCTGAGCAGCCCACTTTCACAAAAGGGACAGAAAGAACACACACACACACACACACATTTATTTTTAAAGTGGATTCTTGAGTGTTGGGAAACTCTAACTTGGGGAAGAATCCATGCAATTCAGGACTTACTGTCTATATTCATAAGTCTACAAATTTTAGTCAAAATTTTGACCAAAAAAAACTTGGATCAATTTATCTACAGGTCAATGTAAGTACTGTAGTTTAACTCATAAAAAAAGGAACCATCCCCTGGTGAAATGCAAAAGGGTAATCTATCTCAGAAGCACTGACTACCCCCCCCCCCCATCCATCCAGACTTTAGTGTAAATAGTTATGTCTGCTGGAATTTTGTATATTTTTTGGGATTGTTTTCCTTTAGATATTTTATTACACGCCCCTAGATTTTATCCTCAGCTTCTCCACAGGTCATATTAAAATCCATTATTTTGGCCCCAAAACCTGTCCTCGATTTATACACGAGGTCAACTTATAGTCGAGTACATATGGTATTGCGCTGGCACAAAGGACACGAGATGCCTCTTTTTGGGTTTAAACAGGCCACAACTTTTATTTTGCTGTACAGGGTCTATTTACAAGGAATAAATTTCCAACAGTTTCGTCACATGTGTGTATGAAGGTGTGACCCACTCAGATGGGTGGTCCTTCACCATATATGACAAAGATGTAAACAAATAGCAACAACAAATTTACAAACCCCTCCCCGCCAGAAATGACATCATATTACATCATATGACATCATTAAATAATGATGTCATGCATTTAACTGCATATGTCACTTCCTTTAATTTAACCTTTTCCAAATTTACCCCAATTAATTTAATTAGCCAGATTAATTTTCCTGTGGGGTGGGGGTCATTACCTGCCCCCAATACAAAGACAAGCAAATTCTTTTATGGACCCTAACCTTAAGTTGTGACAAAGCTAATAATAACATAAAACAACACATCCATTATCATCCTATGACCCATACCCAGCATCAAATTATACATTAATCTCAGGGAGGGTGAAAAAACTCAGGGTAACTCCCTGGGAAATAATTCCCTCTCGGCCCCTGAAAGCGACCAGCCTAAGCCTGAGAGTAACCAACCTAGCTCTTTAAATAAGGGTGGGTGGGTTGGGTTGCTCAGTTCTAGCTCTAAAATGGCTGCCGGCATGTGGCAGCACAGAGCTATAAAGAACAAACTCTCGTCAAAAGTCTCGCGAGTTTACAGTCACCACAAGACTTCCCAGACACAGGCAAGCAACTTGATTGGACCAAGCGCACAGGTGCTTTAATACCCCTGTGCACTTGACCAATCAGGCCTCTCTTGTCCTTATATGGCCAGCGCAACAAGAAACCCCTCCCAACTCGTTGGGGGGGTGTCTTTCTATGCAAAAAGATGCATATATACTTTTGTGCACAAAGCTCTTAGCTGTGCAGAAAACAACATAAATAAGGTATGCAAGCAAATGACTCCATATAATTAAGGAGAAGTAGAGCTGCATTGTGGACTGCATTGAGACTTTCCCACATCTCCCTGTCCCCAACATTTTGATAATCTCTTTGTGATCAATAGGACTTAGTGGCATAGAGGCACAAGGCACTAAGATGGGGCAAACAGATTTTCATCTTATTTTGTATAATTATTTAGCAAATCCTATTTTTCTGTTCTCTGTGCTGTCCAATTCAGTAGACTATCATTGGTTACTGAATACAGTCTCCCCACCCCATACATGGGCTTGTCATATACAGACTTGAGGTCACATGGATCACAAGCCCAGGGGACAAAAATGGCACATACAGAAGTGCACTGTCATTAAAATCAATGGGACGAGCCCCCACGTTTTTTCTCATATGGGAGGGTGGGTGGGTGGGTTCCAGAACAGATCCCCATGTATACAAAGGGCCCACTGTATAAATCTGAGAGTCAAAAGATTAATTAAAATGTTACTCATATATACTTGAGAGAACAGTGGAAGGGTGGGAACTGGGTGTCATGGGATATGCTGATGGATTGCATTTCCCAACATTCCTCATCACAGTCTATTCTGATTAAGGTTGCTTGGCATTTAAGTCCAACAATATCTGGCGGGTTGCATGATTTCCTCCTAAAAAATAGTGTAATTCAAGTGACTGTGTAGTAATACAATAGGACCTTCATACCTGTGGGGGATCTATTCCAGACCTCCCCGCGGTTACAAAAAAATGTGGGACCTCATCCCATTGTCCCTCATGATGGTGCAACAAGTTCATGGCCACTAGCATAGCCACATCCACGCACTGCCATTGGGGACAACGGAATTTGCTATGCACAGATGCTTAAATCTGCAAGCCTGTAGATAATGAGTCCCCACTGTAATATGCTTTTAAAACAGAAAGACATCATCTGGGATGACACACATTGAAGGTATAATATGATCATATGATAAAGTAAATCCAAATTTTACTATGCCAGACAAATCATCACCATTAAAGAATATCCTATTGCATGTTTTGTATGATTAACCCATTATGAGAGACACAATGTATAAAGTGCTTATTCCTATGTATTCCAGAATGCCCAAATGCCTGTCACTAGGACCAATGGAACATGTGAACAAAATGGACTGCAATATTGGAACGATCTGCCTGGGCCCCTCTTCCTGGCCCCAACACGCCCAGCCTCGCGGCCTGTTCCAGCGGCGCGGAGGAGGAGGAGGAGGAGGGCGGGACCATCTTCAGGGCCTTCAAAGGCCCCTCTGAGCCTTCCCTTCCCTCCCCCAGCGGCAGCGGCGACGGGACCATCTGCCTGGGCCCCTCTTCCTGGCCCCAACACGCCTGGCCTCGCGGCCTGTTCCAGCGGCACGGAGGAGGAGGAGGAGGAGGAGGGCGGGACCATCTTCAGGGCCTTCAAAGGCCCCACTGAGCCTTCCCTTCCCCTCCCCCAGCGGCAGCGGCGATGGGACCATCTGCCTGGGCCCCTCTTCCTGGCCCAACACGCCTGGCCTCGCGGCCTGTTCCAGCGGCGCGGAGGAGGAGGAGGAGGAGGGCGGGACCATCTTCAGGACCTTCAAAGGCCCCACTGAGCCTTCCCTTCCCCCCCCCCAGCGGCAGCGGCAACGGGACCATTTGCCTGGGCCCCTCTTCCTGGCCCCAACACGCCCGGCCTCGCGGCCTGTTCCAGTGGCGCGGTGGAGGAGGAGGAGGAGGGCGGGACCATCTTCAGGGCCTTCAAAGGCCCCTCTGAGCCTTCCCTTCCCCCCCCCCCCCCCAGCGGCAGCGGCGACGGGACCATCTGCCTGGGCCCCTCTTCCTGGCCCGAACACGCCCGGCCTCGCGGCCTGTTCCAGCGGCGCGGAGGAGGAGGAGGAGGAGGGCGGGACCATCTTCAGGGCCTTCAAAGGCCCCTCTGAGCCTTCCCTTCCCCCCCCCCCCCAGTGGCAGCGGTGATGGGACCATCTGCCTGGGCCCCTCTTCCTGGCCCCAACACGCCCGGCCTCGCGGCCTGTTCCAGCGGCATGGAGGAGGAGGAGGAGGAGGAGGGCGGGACCATCTTCAGGGCCTTCAAAGGCCCCACTGAGCCTTCCCTTCCCCCCCCCCCCCCCCCCCCCAGCGGCAGCGGAGACGGGACCATCTGCCTGGGCCCCTCTTCCTGGCCCCAACACGCCCGGCCTCGCGGCCTGTTCCAGCGGCGCGGAGGAGGAGGAGGAGGAGGGTGGGACCATCTTCAGGGCCTTCAAAGGCCCCTCTGAGCCTTCCCTTCCCCCCCCCCCCCCAGCGGCAGCGGCGACGGGACCATCTGCCTGGGCCCCTCTTCCTGGCCCCAACACGCCCAGCCTCGCGGCCTGTTCCAGCGGTGCGGAGGAGGAGGAGGAGGAGGGCGGGACCATCTTCAGGGCCTTCAAAGGCCCCACTGAGCCTTCCCTTCCCCCCCCCCCCCAGTGGCAGCGGGACTGTACATCTAGGGCTGTCCTTGTACATGTTATGACAACACCTTGGGCCTAGCCAATTTTGGATGGACTGTCTAGTTTGGTCAAAGGGGAATGATGTGGCCATCTCTCCTGCCTACGCTGATACAGTTGTGACGCTCGCATCCTGGACCCCGGGCATTGATAATACACCTGGGAGAGAATGATCTGGTGCGAGTTCCATGCTTGCAATTGGCCAAGCAGATGGTCAGGGACTTGGAGGAAGTGCAAAGGATCTTCCCTGCTGCTGTCATTATATGGACTAAGCTTGTGACCAGGGGTTGCTGGCCTGGAGCACAAAAAGACTCTGATGTCAATAATGCCTGGCGTTGGCTTAATCGCTATGTGGCCAAACACATTACTAAAATGGTTATGTCCTTGGTGGAACACAGTATTAAGCTCGATCGTCTGCAGCTGTACAGGAAGGATGGGGTTCACCTCTCTTCGGAGGGGTCAGAAATTTATGTTAATGCACTTGCTGACCAAGTGGAAAAGGCAATCAGCGGGGGGGGGGGGGGGAGATGGGATGCCTAGCTGAGCTTGCCCCCTCTTGTGGCCGGTTATGACCCCACCCCACAGAAGAATTTAATTAGGCTAATCAAAATTGGGAAAGGAAATTGGCAGAAAACAAATTGACAGGAAATGATGTAGGCACTTAATGTTTGATGTCATAAAACTACATGATGTCATATTATGTAATATGATGTCATTTCCGGGGGAGGGGTTTGTTATTTGTTATTTATTTACTGATGATTGTTTATTTGCTTTGTCACGTGCAGTGAAGGACCACCCACTGGGTGGATACACCTTCACTTACACACATGACAAATTGTTATTATTTATTGTTAATTTTAGACCCTGTACAGTTAATAAATGTTGTAGCCTGTTTTAACCCAAAAGAGGCATCTTGTATCCTTTGTGCCAGTACAAAAGAGAGTGCTGTTTACATAAGGTTATACTCTCCTATGCCTACACACTGTCATATCCATATGTTTATGGATTTATTGTGCTAAGAAATATGAGGGAATGTGGTGATATAGAAATAATTTGATATGGTGAAATAGTGCTTTGGTTAACTAAAGGGAAGTGCGAAGGGAGGGGGATGCTTGGGAACCAAACAGGTAACAGGGGATGTAGTTTTATCATGTTGTTGTTGATGTGTGCCTTCAAGTAATTTACAACTTATGGCAACCCTATCACTAGGTTTTCCCAGCAAAATTTCCCCTGAGGTTGAGTGTGTGTGACTCAGTATCATCCAATGGGTTTCATGACCAAGTGGCAACTGAAACCTGTTGTCAAGTGACATAGTCCATAATGCCGTACTGGCTCTTGAAATTGAAATTCTGGGTATTTCAATAAATGGAATTGAAACAGGCAAAAACTATGGTGAACAATGACTTCAAGTAGGTATAAAATGTTTGAAAGAGGTTGCAACTTTTGTATCAAAGATTTTTTTAAAAAATGAATATGAAAAATAATGTTGATAGAAATGTAGAGCTGCAAGCAAATGGCTTTTCAAAAGAAAATGGTAGAAACATCAATGCTCCATCCTCAATATGACATCCTTTAATATATTTAAACATGGCTATTATGTCACTGCTTAATCTTTTCTTCCCCAGGCCAAACATATCCTGTTCCCTAAGCTGTTCATCATAGGGCATGGTTTGCAGACCTTTCACTATTTTGCTCACCCTCCTCTGGACACCCTCTTGAATTGTGTTACCCAGAACTGGACATAGTATTCCAGGTGAGGTATGACCAAAGCAGAATAGAGTGGCACTATTACTTCCCTTGATCTCCTACAGTCTATGATCATATTGGCTTAATAAATTAGCTCCGTGGCACTTAAGGAGGCATAAAATATCCAGAGAAAAGTCTGCAATATGGTTTCTTTTTCTGTGGGTATAAGAAGAAAAAATTCAGAAAACAAAGCCTTATGAGAAATATTGGCTGAAATCTAATAGAAACTGGCTTGATTGCACTGATATAAAAGAGACAATATATATATTAAATGCACTTGATTATTTGATTTAGTAACCTGCAGTAGTGATTTCCTCGCAGTACTCAAAATAACACTTCTTCTTAGTGCTACTGAAATTAATCACAAATAAAACAATCACAATGAGTCATGATTAAGCATTTATATTCCTGCCTGTAAATATCTATCTATCTATCTATCTATCTATCTTGAAGTAAAGTCAAAATTTCACTCAGAAAATGGAATCTGATAAAACTGTTCTAATTATTGCTTACAGTTATGTTCTATAATTAATTCCAAATGTAGCTCAAGGAATGTTATTTGCTGCTGAAATCCAAACTGAATTGATCATAATAAAAACACCCTACTTAAACACCTTTAATTTATAAAACACTATAAAAATTTCAAGTTCATAACTGAGTCTATTCTGCGGCATTGCTCTTGGATGGTATATAGGTCTGAAATTCAGCCATTGAAATGACTTTCCTTCTGATTCATAACCTTAAACAACAAGAAGGACATGATACAAAAATCTGCTAAAATGTGTTTTTATTCATTTCTGTCATTGGTAGACAGCTGCAGTGCTTTCATTAGAAATGAATAAAAAGAACAACAGAAGGCAGAGCAATATGAGTTGGCAGAGAAAATCACAATGTAGGTCTAAGAATACCATCCATAATTTCAGAATAGAGACCCATTTCAGAAAACCGATATTCAATATTCAGTCCAGTTCATGGATTTTAGCCAGGGAACATCCATATAATTGTGACCACTTATACACATTCAAAAAGAGAACACACATCATACTCAAAGGGGGACAAAAGAAGGAACAAATGTGCATACAACTTTCCTGTTCAAACTTATATGTATGGATGCTAATTTAGAAAGAAGTATTGTCATTTAAATAGATATATAATAAGTAGTAAATCTCCAAAGAAGACTACCTCTCTGCCTGCTCAGCCTGTGGACAGTTGCTTAGTAATCCTAGAAATTACTGATGAGTAGATATCATTAGATTTTTAAAGAATCAGACAAATGTTAGTTACATTTGCTTCTGAAAATTACCCTATATTGTACATTGCATTCTGATATAGTCCAATCACTGCAAATGTCAAAGTCTTACAGATAATAGAATTATCCCACCATTTCCCATTCTAACAATTTCTGCAGAGATTTTTTTCAAACATTTCTCATGCATGCAGGGAATATAAAGCCACTGGGAGAGATCATTTGGAGACATGGGGTGCGGTGTTATCAATACGCTGATGACACCCAGATATATTTCTCCATGTCTCGGTCCTCAGCTTTGACTTCAGATGGTGTCTCTCCTCTCAATGACTGTCTAAAAGCAGTAATGGACTGGATGAGGAAAAATAGATTGAAACTGAATCCAGATAAAATGGAGATACTTACAGTAGCAGGCCCAAAACCAGGTATGGGAATACAACTCCCAGTCCTAGATGGGGTCACCCTCTCCTCCAATGACTATGTTCGCAGTCTGTGGGTGCTCCTGGAACCTTCGCTCCAAATGTTAAATCAGGTAAATGTGACGGTTAGGAGTGCCTGTTATCAGCTTCAGCTGATATGTCAGCTGTGCCCTTTCCTGGAAACTAGGGATCTTGAAACTGTGGTACATGTGCTGGTAACCTCTCGTCTTGACTTCTGTAATGCGCTCTACATGGGGCTACTCTTGTGCTTGACCCGGAAACTTCAACCAGTACAGAATATGGCAGCCAGGTTGGTCTCGGGAACAACAAGGAGAGACCACATACACCCATGTTAAAATCACTCCACTGGATGTCTATTAGTTTCCAGGCACAGTACAAGGTGTTGGTTATGACCTTTAAAGCCCTACATGGCTTGGGTCCAACCTATCTTCAGGACCGCCTCCTTCCATATGACCCACCCCATGCAATCAGGTCCTCTGGGAGGAATTTGCTACAGCCTATTAAAACAAGGCTGTCTGCAACCACCCAGAGGGCCTTTTCCGCTACCGCCCCCTGATTATGGAACAGCCTGCCAGACGAGATCTGTCTTATTACCACCTTAAACAGTTTCAAAAGGGCTGTTAAGACGGATCATTTCTGGCAGGCCTTTCCTGAATAGTCATTCCAGCCCTAAGAGTTAGCTATTCTCTCTCCCTTTTGTGTTGCTGCTATTGCTACTGTGATTGCTTTTTGTGTTGTGTTGTGATTTATTTTAATTATGCTTTTAAATTGTCTAAGTTTAATATCTTTTTAAGGGGGGGGTGGGTTTGTATACATTTTATTGTAGTTTTAATGTTGTAAGCTGCCCCGATTGTGTTGCAGAGGGACAGGATATATTTATTATTGTTGTTGTTGTTGTTGTCGTCATTGTTATTGTTATTATTTATTTATTTCTGAAAGTACCCAAAATGCCACCCCCACCCCCAAATCATTCTTGAACAACTAGAGGATGCAATGGCAATATATTTCTGGCCATTTTTTGATGTTACTTTTGTTATTAAAATGGACAGTGTGGCCTGCCACAGCTCCAGCAAAAAGCAAAAATACCTCCATTTGCTTCAGTTGCCCATCCCTTATCCAAAATAAATTTGAGTACTAAGATATAGATAATACTAGACATAGAGAATTTACATAAACAATCAAGTAAGTTTGCTTTCCTCAACCTGGTGGTCTACAGATATCTAGGACTCAGTGGAGAAATTGGCTTGAGATCAGTTAAAATGAATTTGTATCTGTATAATATGTTTATGTTTGGTGTTGTAAAATAGTCACAGAAGATTAAACAGTCACATGGAAAAATGAAAAAAAAATGTTGAAATTAGGCCTATGTTTGGGAAAGTTACAGTTGCAATGTATATAGGAAGATTGTTGCCTTGATGGTTACAGTGCTGTAATAACCCTAGAGTAGTTATAAGGCCAATTTTAGATTACTTGAGCATAGAGGAGATTATGCAGCCCTCTAGATGTGGGCTGCATCTGCACTGCACAGTTAATGCAGTTTGACACCACTTTAACTGTAATGGCTCAAAATCCCAGAATTTGTAGTTAGTTGTGGTACCAGAGCTCTCTGAAATAGAAGGCTGAATATCTCACAAAACTTTGAGTATTTATTGTCTAAGAAAGCCATATGAAATTCAAGGGATCAACATAAGTGAACAGGTGACTCAAAGACAAACAGACAGACAAACACATACATACACACATAGGGAGCAAGAACATACTGCAGGCATAAAAGCAAAGCTGTGGGGATGGGAGCTTAAGATCTCTGGAGGGGATATAGAAGTTTAACTTGTAAATGTGTTAGCTTCTCTCCCCAATTCTAATATATTTGCCTGTGATATTTTATTGCAACCTCTTTTGAAATAATGGCTTCTATTACATTAACTGGGACTAAGTACAAAGTTACAAGGCCAAAAAGTGAAAAGAAAGTCAAGCTCTATGCCTGCTCTTCATTTTCCCTTTTGAATGTAGCATGGTTTGGTTACATTACATTTCCTGAGCCTGCCTTGGGAGAATAGTGCTGACATTTCTACCTGTGTATTGTGAACCATGTCAGTTATTATGTGGAAGTGGCTGTGTAATGGATACTGTTCCATGACATTACCTATTTCTTCTTATCCTATAATTCAATAAAGTTTTCTGCATAAAACAGTAACCAGAGCACAGTAAACAAAAGAACATTATACATAATTAGACTTGGGTTTCCAAATCTGCGAGCTTGATTCTGGAACCTCTTTCTGAATCAATCCCTGTTGGGAACACATTTTTGTTTGTTTGTTGTTGTTTTTAAATAACTAATCTCAGAATACTCCAGACAAAATGGGTATTAGCCACTGGTAACTTTCCCAATCTCTGAATATAAATACATAGTGAAGACACTTTTTAAAGAAAGGACCAAAAGTTGTTGATGGGGTCTTATAGTGCTGATGTTGGGAACTGAGAGAAAATGTCATGTCAAAACACTATTATAGTCTCTTTCTCCTTTCCACCCTATTTTACTGGAAAACACAGCTCTTCTTTCTCCACAGTTACACCTAAGGACAGTTATCCTGGTTTTTTTAGAGCATAATTGTGATAAAAGAAACATTATGGCTGCCCATCGCTAGAAAGAACACTGCTAGTACTGGCAATTTTGCCTCATTTCAAAATATTAGTCCTGCAATTCCCCAAAAGGTGAAATGCTCACCATGTTGGTCATTTGACAAATTTGGGATTGGGTAGAACTGTAGTTCTCTCCTAGTCATAAATACTCTTCACACAACTGGAATGAGAAGATACAATTTCTGGTTTAGGAACATAAATAATGCACTCAACACACAGAAAATTCTTCTCGATGCAAGATAGAGAGGATTTTTTTTTCTGCTTCAGGGACAATTTACATATTTTCAAAACTGATTTTAATGTATTTCTATAAATGTACAAAATTGAAAACTCTGACAACTGCTGCCTTGTTGTTAAAACTGAAAGCATTGGATGGGTTGTTTGTGTCTTTGAGAATAATCACCCTGTCCTATTTTGCTTGCTTTATGTGTGATTACCCTCAGAAATAGAAAATAAACTTTTTTGCACAGTATGTTCAAAGCATGATGGGAAGCAAAGGACTTGACATCTTGATTTCTTAACATAAGAGAAACCTCTGGCAGGGGCTAGAGTCAAGGCTGCCAATTTTGACCACAAACAAGATATCTGCAAAATTTCTTAACATCCCTATTCTAGTTATAGGGGCCAACTTCAAAGCAGGCTCAAGGGCAAACACTTCCTGTTTAGAAATAAAATCTCATGCATGTGAAGGGGGCTTAACAATACTCTATTCAGACACAGAAAACTGGAGGTTTGAAGGCCACAGTTCATGCTGCACACTCCATTGCTAATGGAAACAATTGTTCAGTACAATGGAAATAGTTCCCCCTTTTATGGTACTAGCAACAATGTTTCAGCCATAATATGGAAATTGTAGAACTGAAACAGAGAGATGGTGAATTACTGAAGCCAGGATAGTCTTGAAGAACAGAATAGCCTGTTCATGCTTTGAAAAATAGGAAATCTTCATTTTAATGCCAGAGATGGGGCTAGGAGGCATATCTCTTAAAACTGAAGGTTTCCCCCCCGAGTTATTATTTCATTGGGTTGCATGATGTTCTGAAAATACATTTAAATAAACAAACAACCAAAGTATTGATATTCTGTGGAATTGCTGTAGGTGAAGACCTAATTTGTGATTTTCAGTTAAATACTATATATGTGAAGGAGACTTAACCATATTCTCTTGACACATTATGAACATACATGCATACACACACACACACACACAGAGTTTAAAGGCCACAGTTTCTGCTGCACACTCCATTGCTAATGACAACAGTTGTCCAGAACAATTGGAATATTTTTCTCTTGTTTTAGTCCCATGCCTTCAGAGATATGGTTGGTGGGAAGGAACATGAGGTAGGGCATTCTTGGTAGCTGCCTGCAGACTTTGGAACTCCCTCCCTAGGGAGAGTACAGTGGCACTAAGGTTCTTGGATCCCCCTATTGCTTCTGCCTGAGCTGGATGGGATCCCTTGGTGCCACTGTAATGAACTGAGCTACTTTCACCTATTGATTTGACCACCCCTTTTTGTTCATTAGTGTCTCAGTAGGAATTTACTTTGGGGTTCCATTTGCACTTTTCATCTCTGATGTTGCAGAGACTTCTTCCCTTCAAACCTGGCAAAGAGGTGAAACTGAGAATTAAAGGAATATGTGTGAGAGAAGTACTTTTAAAGGAATAGGTTTTATTCTTAAGTAAAAAAATCTCCATTAGCAAAAGATGCATCTCTTTATGAACAGTCACCTTCCCCTTAGGCAACTTAAGAAAATTACAAATTACAAATTTCTGTAGAATCTAGATCATCTTCTGTCAGGTCAGGAAAAATAAGCAAAAGTCCCTGCTGTGACTAGCTAATCCATTCTCCTATTCTACTCACAGATACTTAGAGTCATGACTCCTGGATGTTCATGAGGGTAGCTGGGAGTCTGGAGCTCTCTCCAAGATGGGACAGACACCCCATTCCCAAAAGCATCCCTGTGTTAGAGTCTCCCACCTTGTGGTCCCCTGAGGCTTTTATATCATGAAATTTCTGCAGGACCTTACAAGCTGAAGGTTTTAAAAATGGACAATTAACCAGAGAGACTCCATGAGAGAATGAGGTAGAAAGGAAGAAATCAGGTCAAGGAGAATCTGATTTCACAGCAAAACCTGTAATTTCTTTATTAAAAAGACAGAAAAAGATAGCAGCAGCAACCAACTATACTCAATACAATCTGTTTCTCAAAGTAATAGAGGGGAAACCAGCATGGTAGCTAAACTTTACTCCTGACCTGTTTAAAAGGAGTGTAGCTAAGCTTATGGGACTACTGTACAAACCAAAACATGCACATGAATGTTCTCACCCTCTGATATGAAGAGGAGTGAGGAGAGCTGGCAGAGATGTGCCAGCCTAGCAACAACTAATAGGAAGAGAACTGGTAGAGTTGGGCCAGCCAAGCAACAACCAATTGAAAGAGAGCTGGTGACAGCCAATCACAGTGAAGCCTGGAGAAGATAAAAAAGGCTGTTGCTGAGAGAGAGAGAGAGTTAAATAGGGACCATTATAGTAAAAGTCCAGAAAAGAGGGACTTAGCATAACAGGGTCTGGTAGGCGTAGAGTCTAGTAGTGAGGGACTCCCTACACATACAGAACTCCAAATGAGGGAGTTACTGTGGAGAAATATCCTGCAGGATAGTGAGAGCTGAGAGGTTGGTTTATTAATAAGGTTAAAGAAAGTAACCGAGGATAAGGACTCTCTCTCTCTCTGTGTGTGTGTGTGTGTGTGTGTGTGTGTGAGAGAGAGAGAGAGAGAGAGAGATTCCTGAGTAACTATAACCATTGAGGAGAGTAGTGTGAAATAAATTGAACCTGTAACAAAGTGATAACTAAGAGAGTAAAAGCATGAAGGGAAAAAGTCATAACATTGCATGAAGTAACAATTGTTTCAACACCCCATAAGATATATTAAGTCATCTGGTACATAAAGTTCTATTTTCATGATATCAAAAGCTTGTCTGCAGTTTGGAAAAAAAGGATAAAGGGTCTCAGACAAAGTTGGTGACCATTATAAGAAAAGTAGTGGGGTAGCTGTGTGTCGCCAGTGAGAATTTGGTGGCAGCGGTGGGATGAAAAAGCCCATGGTGCTGCTATACACAAGAAAAATAGTTTAAGAAAGTGATCATGACAAGGAGTATGGATGACTGGAGATCAGAGCAGGGAAGCAGGTCTCAAAAAGAGAGATAGACATTCTCTCTGCCTCTGTTCTTATCCTCTTCCTAATTTGCAGATTGTCTCCTAAAGTGAAGGGAACACCTCTAGATGGGGCAAAACATGACCTCAGTGTTGTTCTATGGAGGGTTTTAAAAAACCCAAAAAGTGTTTAAAGTGATGCATGCAAAGCTTGTGTTTCTGTGCAAAAGATGTGAATGTGCCCTGATATCGATCATCTGGATGGTTAAAAAAATGGAGCTGTGTGCACAAGAGAAAGCCACTTAAATATACATATTTACCTTCTTTCAAATCCAGAAGGTTAAACAACATTCTGGGAGTTGCACAATTCCTCACAAGGGGTGGAGGGTGTACTAGTCTGAGACAGCTTGTGGAGGTAGACAAGACAGTTCAGCACTGATTGTTTTCATCAGTGAAACCTTTTCTTTGGAGTGAAACAGATGGGCAAAATAAAGTAGATTCTAGCCACTTTGGAGATGGGGTATTTATCTGATACATGCCTTGAAAGCTGGTGGAAAGTGAAATGAAGTCACGCTAAAAACTGGAGCAAAAAACCCAAAAGGTGGGATACTCTGGCTTAGTTCAGAAAATATATATCTTTGTGCCTGCATATAAACAGCCTGGTGTCAGTGTGGAGCTGCAGCAAACTAAAAAATGAAAGTGTGACAAGTCCAATGGATGTAATTACAATGTAGCAAACAGTATAACAGGGATGTGGAGTGAAGAGGGGTGAAGGAGTATGTATGGGGTGTGTGTGTTCATGATTGTATTTTGCCAATGTATCACTTGCACACTGATGCCCTGTATGGGTGGAACATCACATATGCAACTGTATGGTTGATCAGAGGGGTGGCCATGAAATGGAAAAGCATATCGGCATGAAGTGGCAGGTAATTGGAGGTTGCAGGTGATGTGTTTGTGCGGTGGTACACATGCATGGAGGGGAGGTGACAAAAAAAATACCTAGTGGTGTGGCTTAATACAGCACCTTGTGGTCTGCCTGTGGGATGTTCAGCCCACCTTGGGAGCTTGTCATGTATTAGTGGGGTTTTTGAAAAAGCAGACTGAGCTGCTTTTTCCTGCCCGTCTGCTCCAGCCCCTGGCAGCAAGAATGGGGGTGGGAGTGGAGGGGAATTCCAGTGTGCACTTTAGAATAAGGCTTGACATTTTTCCAAGACTGTAATTGTAATTGTAATTACATCCACTGGACTTGTCACACTTTCATAACAGGAGTGCCTGTTATCAGCTTTGGCTGATACACCAACTGCGCCCATATCTGGATAGGAGGGACTTGGAAACTGTGATACATGCTCTGGTAACCTCACGTCTGGATTACTGCAATGCACTCTACATGGGGCTACCCTTGTGCCTAACCCAGAAACTTCAACTAGTCCAAAACATGGCAGCCAGACTAATTACTGGAACTTCTAGGAGGGAGCACATAACATCTGTGCTTAAATCCCTCCACTGGCTGCCAATTAGTTTCTGGGCACAGTACAAGGTGTTGGTTTTGACCTTTAAAGCCCTACATAGCTTGGGTCCATCTTACCTTAGGGACCGCCTCCTTCCATATGATCCCCCCGCGCCCTTCGGTCATCTGGGAAGAATCTGCTCCAGCCGATAAAGACTAGGCTTTCTCAGACTTCCCAAAGGGCCTGCTCTGCTACTGCCCCTAGACTTTGGAATGGCCTGCTGGACGAGATCCGTCTTATTTCGACACTTGCTGCTTTCAAGAAAGCAGTAAAGATGGATCTCTTCTGACAGGCCTTCCCGGAATAATATCTTCAGAGGGACGAGTTTTAATTGATTATTTTATTCTGTTCCCTAATCTTCTTGCCAATTTCATATTATTATTGTTGTTAATTTTATCGTAGCATTTTAATTCATCAAGTTTAATTCTGTTTTAAGGGGGGAGGGTTGCTGAGTGAGGGAATGTTTTTAAATTTTGTTGTTCTTTTAATATGTTGTAATCTGCCCCGATTGCTGAGCAGAGGGGTGGGCTATAAATAAAAAAAATTATTATTATTATTATTATTATTATTATTATTATTATTATTATTAAGATGTACAGAGGTCCAGGCCACCAGCACTACCCTGTTCAGTATGAATTCTCAGCAATTGGTGCAGAAACTGGCAACAGATACTTTTCTGCATTATGCATCAAAGTCTAATATTCATATTTACTGAGTAAAGCTTAACAGTATTGTTTTAAATTGTTTTAATACTATTAATAATTCAATTCTATTTTAATGTTAACTTTTTGCATACTTTAAACTATATTGTAATCATTTTAATTTGTAATACTATCTGGGGGAAAGGCAAGAAATAATCATGCTGCTGCTGCTGCTGCTGCTACTGATGATGATGATAATGATGATGGCGATGAAGTGTCTGCAAGAGAGTGCATGATTTTAAAACCTTTTAGGGAGGAAACACTCTGGTACTGACACTGGCTATAAGGAGAGGGTATACAAGATAATGTTCAATAATGAACACAATCATCTCAGGTTACAGCTGTTTATACTTCTGGAACAGGATGGGAACAAGGGTACACAACAGAGATGTTGGACTACAACATCTCTCCTACCTCACTGTTGGCTATGGTGGCTAAAGCTGATTGGAGTTGCAGTCCAGCTACATTTGGAGAGCCAAAGTACTCCACCTCTGTTCTAGAGAAAGGTTAGTTAATAAGGGTAGGGGGAATACATACATGCAAAAAATGTATTGTGAAGTTAACCAACCTAGTCAATACTTCCTGGACTAATATATGAATTGAAATATAGGGCCTTTGCAGACTGCCAGAAATAGTGCAATTTGAGCCCACTTTAAGGGTTAGGGTTAGTGCTAGGGAATCATGGGATTTTTTTTCCTGAGACATTGAGCCTTCTCTGTCAGAGAGCTCTGATGCCACAATAAAATACAGTTCCCATGATTCCCTAAACCTAAACCTAACCCTTAAAGTGGACTCAATTTGCACTATTTCTGGCAGTCTGCAAAGGCCCATAGTTACCTTTCAGTGTGAATTTTCCTAAATTACTTGAAGAAATCACTTCAAACACTGCCAATAAAAATGTGTATATGAGGAGTGATACAAACAGAATTCCTGAAACTAGGAAGTTGCATATAGTCATGCACATGTTGTGTAAATTGCATACACAAATGCAGGTTAATTTGGGGGCACTTAAAAAAAAAAACTAAGGGGGGATGCAGACAGTGAAAAACGCCATCTTCAATCCCAGGAAGGGGAGGGGCAGCCAGACGCTGGGCGCCCCATCCCCTTCCTGAGGATGTCATCAGAGCGATGGCCTGTCCACACAATGGGCGCTCTGATGACATCCTTCAGGCTCAGCGTCCAGACACGCTGAGCCAGAAAAGACGCCAAAGAGGCGCACCATGCCTCTTGCGGCGCCCCTTTCATGACTTGCGGAAGGAGCGCTATTTTAGCACTCCTTTCGCAGGTGGTGAAAGGGAGGATCGGGGCCGAGGTGTCCAACAGCCTCGCCCTCGATCCTCCGCTTCCGGGGGCAGCCCAGGGCCACCCGTCTGCATCCCCCCTAAGACTTGCAGAAATTGTATAGAACAGACTGTGTGTGAAAAACTATTGGAAATGGACAAATTTATTCATCTGTATTCCTGGGATATGAAGAATTCCAAGAACTTGTCAGTGACAAACAAATAAAACCCTAACCCCACATGTGTATCTGTTTAAGGAAGGAAGAAGATAAAAGTATCTGTATTTCTAAGACAATGTAAAAGATAAAATGAAAGCTTTCTTTACTGAGTGTGTGCTAGACGTCGCTCCATAAATAGCTGTAAGGTGAATAACAATATAAAAGCTTCTGTAATGCATGTTGGACTTCTTCTATTTGGATCTGAAATGTCAATGAGCTTTTTTTTAAGGAAGGGGAACATTTTTGAGATCTCTGGTTATTTGTTCCAAAGGGGAAGAAATGTCATCACTGTTTCACTTATTACATTATTTACTTGGTTTTACAACTATTATCTGCTATTAATGATTTCCATTCTCATCTGATCATCGGTTTGTTATTTCCATGGACTTTGTTGATTCTTGTGGCACTGATTTTTTTTAATCACTACCCCAAATGTGTTGAATTGCATGATTTATACTGGCAGTTCCTGAAACATATTTCTATGGTATGCATTCTAAGCATAATATGTAGTTTACTAGTTATCTCCTTGAACATCAAAATCTTTTATTTTATTTTATTTTATAGATGAAAAGATCTAGATTTTTAAAGCAATTTTCAGTGGAAGATTGCATCAATATAAACATCTGCAAAGGGCTACAAGATATTCAAGCTCAGTACTGGTAATGATGCATTCTTGAAATTATATATGGCATGAACCAATGCTGACCCTGATAGTAAAGTATAAGAATATTTTAGGCAACCACTCATTTCTATGATGTGACAAACACAGAATCTTCATGTGTAAGTATGTGAGTGTGGGGGGAGAGAAATCTGAAAACCAGTCTATTTGTGTGTGTGTGTGTGTGTGTGTGTGTGTGTGTGTGTGTGTGTGTTGTTCAGCACATGACAGTATATATAAACATGGAAAAGCCAACCTCATGTGACTACAGAGCTTTTCAGTACCCTTGTACTGGACCAGACCAGGGTCCCATTCACACTACAGAATTATAATTCCACTTAAATTGTCTAAATCATTGTTTAATTGTTTAATGGAATCCTGGGATCTGCAGTGTATTGAGAGGCAGTTGAAGTTATCAGCCCGTGCATTCTAGTGCATTCACAAAACTACAAACCCCAGGACTCCACAGGATGGAACTATGGCAGTTAAAATGGAATGACAGCACTATGCTCTATCTCACAATATTAACATGGATATCATGAAATAAAAAAGTAAGATTATCTAAGGCATTATTATATGAACATCAAAAAGATGGAGGATGGGGTGTTTCATCACTGAAATTATATTTTGAGGAGATTCAATTGCTAAGAATTGTAGAGGTGGAATATAATCAAAACACAAAGTGGGTTAAATTAGAAAGACAGAACAACCAAATGGAGTATATTTCTGTCTTCCAGGAGGGGGGGGGGACATGGGGAAAGAAAAGAAAAAGAGAAAATAATTGGTCCTATGATGATGAATTATAAAATATGGGAGAAGTGGCATAAAAAACTGGGTATAAAAAACTGGAAATGGTTACCAATAGAATATTTAAATAAGAGTAACAATGAAGACTTTGGGAATATATTACAAATTAAAGACTAAGAGGTTTAAAATAATTGGAGATTTTTACAATTCAACAGGGGCACAAATAGAGGAAGAAGAATTAATTATATTAATTGGAAATCAATATTGGATTCAAATAAAAGGGATAACAAAATTATTAGATGAAATAAAATTGAATATCTTAGATCAGAGTGAATTGCTAGAAGACATATTTTTTTTAAAAAAAATAGAAGATGGAAAAGGAGTAATAGGGAAAATTTATAAGATTATGTTAACAACCCAATTTAGAATTGTAGAGGGATCGACTATGAACTGGAAAAAAAGTTTTATTGGTTGATACAGACAAAATTAAAATTTGGCTATAAGAAACTGTTAATTTTTTTAAAAAAATGTAAAAGAACAACAAATGAAAATGATTGTAAAATGGTACAGGATGCCACATTAATTAGTATTTATAAATGATAATTTTCAATCAAAATGTTGGCATGGATGTGGAGCTAGGGGAATTTATATACATATATGGTGGAAATGCCCATTTGTGTAAGAATAAATATAGTAATAGGGATAAAGATAAAATTAAGCAAAGAAAATTGTTTAACTCTTAATTCAGGGGAATTAGGATTGAACAGTAATCAAAGATATGTAATAAAACAAATTTTAAAAGCTGCCTATGCCATGATTGCTTTTGGATGGAAAAAGAAATATGATAGGACTTAGGGGGGAAGCAGATGGCTAATTGAGCTGTTTTGGGGGCAGGGAAGGGGAGGGGCAGCCGCACGATCGGCGCCCCAACCCCTTCCCCAGGTCGTCCTCGGAGCAGCCGGCCCTCTGCACAGCTGGTGCTCCGAGGATGACCTCCCGCCGCAGCGTTCGCACACGCAGCAGTGGAAGAGTCGCCGAAGGTGCGCCGCAGCCTTTTGCGGTGCACCTTCGGCGACTTGTGAAAGGAGCGCCAATTTAGCCCTCCTTTCAGGGGTGGCAAAGCTGCACCACGGGGCCGAGGTGTGGGGATACCTCGGCCCTGCAGCACAGCTTCCCAGGGCGGCCCACGGCCACCCATCTGCTTCCCCCCAAGTCTTATTTGTTTAAATATATAAAATAATATATTATTTTATTTCCTTAGGGAAAGAAGATTTAAATATATTGGGGAAAGCAATAAAGAATCATGGAGAGATAAATGGGAAATTATCATTAAGAAAGTGGAAGGTAAAATGGGATATGAAGAAGTAATATATATATATAATTAATGATATTTTCCATATCTCTGAAAATGAATGTTAATTTAAATGAAATGTGTTCCCTCCAAATGCTGTTTGTGGGAGAGGGAGGGGGGAAAGCACATTGTGAATTCTGGATCATATGATTTGTACTAGCTATTGTGTAAATAATAATAATTTTTTAAAAGGTTGTAAAAATAGCACTATGCTTGGAATAACTATAGGATGCAGATGAACAATACAGTTCTTCACAGGAAAGAGGTCTCAATATTGTTCAGTTCCTACCCCCCACCCACCCCAAAATAGACACATCTGATATTCTGAGATATCTGTTCATCTTTTTCCCTTGGATTAAGAAAACTATATTTCATTTGTTAATCAGATCGAAAAGATGTTGTTTTAACTGTGAAGCTTATTACAGATCTCATGTAGACTGGAAATGAATAAACCTATTGGAGTCTTTATTTATGCTTATAGAGAACAGAAAGCAAGACAATCCCCTAAAACATGAAATAGCCATAGTGATCAAGAAAGACTTATGGCAGTATATTCGGCATGGAATAGGGCTTCAGAGAAACAGTGATGTGATTAAACATCTATGAACATGACCACCTAATTTGAGGGGAAACAACTTTGTGAAGTGGTTTTTATGATTCCTCCAAAATTTTACGTTGAATGTGCCTTAGTATACTAATGATTTCTTATGATCTGTACACGCATTAGTAATGTAATATTCCCATCTATTTCCGCCAATGCATTTTAGGATGCATTTTATAGCTATGGATTTGCTTTCAAATAAAGAATGTTGGGAATTGGGGCAAGACTTAAACCCTCCCCCCCCTCTTTTGTTGCTTATGTAGGCCTGGTTTCAAAGTAGGTTTCCATGGAATGACACACTATGATTGTATATTTTAAACAAATTTGCATCAAACATTGCCCATTGTATGAGATATGTAACATGGCTGGGAAAAGAATATAACCATTCTGTAAGCACAATTCAAAAAGTTATTTTTAAATAGTAACTTATCTAATTTGTTGCAGAATCTATTTGTTAGACTCTGCAACAAATTACATAACATGTTACTATAAAATGTTAAAGTTACCAAAGAGTAACTTGTTCAGTGATTCACTACATTGTTTGTTACTGTTGTTACATTTTTGAGGGGGCGATAGCTATCTTAAAAGGGAATTGTCTTAAAATGTGAAAATCATCACCTCAAAATTGCTCACAAAGTATTTTTGCCTCCAAAGTCCAGCAAAAAGTCATTCCTCTATGTGGGAGCTCCTTGGGTCCTAATCTGAGAAAAATTAATTAATGGCATAGGAATTAATTAATTAATTAATTAAATAGCTTATTACATTAAAATCTAACAGTGGGGTGAAACAGACTACACTGAAAAGCCGGCTCTAACCCACCCCTTTGTTCACTGGGTTGGGGCCGCCGCAACTTCATGCCAAGCCCCCAACCCAGCACAAAAAGAAGTGGCAGAAAGCTGCTCCTTTTTGCACCAGGAAAAGGGCACCTTTTCCATCATGGTAGTGGCTTTTCTGCATTTCTGTGGCACAGTGTGTGTAAACACTGCACTACCAAAATGCTGTGGGTCTGATGCACATGCAGTCAGCCATGTGGCTTCTTAGTGGACTGGGGGCATGCTGCTGTCTGAACACCATGCCCCCAGTTCGTTGGGAAGCCAGCTCTTTTTGTCAGTCTGCTTTTCCCGAGTGTTTTCAATGTTGGGAATGATGGATAAACAACTGGAGAGAAGATACAGAAGAAAAGATTAATATATGGTGACTGTGACAAGGATATTATATGCTCAAAAGTTAATAATAATAATAATAATAATAATAATAATGACTTAATTTCTACAAAAGACTGGTTATTTAAGCTGAAGGATTTGGTGTAGATAGAGAAATTGTCTATTTTGATTAAAGAAAACTCATTGGCAAAGGTTTAGAAGGACTGGAAATTGTTAATTTTCTCGAAAAAATAGCCTAGGGTGGTTTGATGGTTACTGTTACATTAAATAAAATGAGTTAAATACAGTCAGCCTTCTGTATCCATGGATTCTTTATCCATGGCTTCAAGCACCCAAAGCTTGAAAATATTCAGAAAATATGTACATTCCAAAAATCAAAACTTGATTTTGCCATTTTATACAAGGGACACTTTACTATCAATTGAACTAAATTGGGCCTTGAATATCTATGGATTTTGGTATCCACAGGGGGTCCTGGAACCAAACCCCCAAGATCCCACTGTATATAATTAATGGTAAGAAAGAGAGGGATTGGAATTCATGGTGAAAGGTACCTGAAGAAAAGATTTTTGGAATTCATAATTTTCTTTTGTATTTTGTAATATGTAGTATGTATTTATTGTTATTTGTAATATGTTGTAGCAGTTTGTAATGTGTAATGCATATTTTGTTATTGTCACCTGTGTTATTACAATTTTATTTTATGTATCATTTATGAAATAAAAATATTTTTTAAAAGTAAAATTGTTTTCCAAGGTTACTCTATTTTTGCAAAAACAACACTGCATCCAAAAATGTAATATGAAACTGCTCAAGGTAAATTTTAATATTTTACCTTGAGCAGTAATATTAAAGAAAATTTCTATAAAATGCAATATAGGTGGTATTTGTCTCCATACAAATTGGCTAAAATGAAAAATACTCAAGACTATCATTGTTGGAAGTGTGAGAAGAAAAAAAGTTCGCTCTACCACCTATGGTGGACCTGCGAAAAAGCTAAAGAGTTTTGGGACAATATAAAACAAAAGATGGAAATATTGAAAATTAAGTTAAAAATAGACCCACAGATGTTTTTATTGGGTATGATTGAAGATACAGTAATGGAAAAAAAGTTTGGAAAAGTAATCTTTAATCTCACATCTGCTGCAAGATTAATTTATGCTGCCAAGTGGAAAATGAAGGAAAATCCCTCAATTCAAGAATGGACGATGAAAATTTGGGATATAATTGAAATGGATAAATTAACAGGTTTGATTAAAGGAGAAAACGAAGAAAAATTTAGTAATGATTGGCGAGTTGTAATTGATCACTGGAAACAAATAGGAGAATTAGTTAATGGAATAGTTTTGTAATGAATATTAGATTAAGAAGATGGGTATTTCACGAGGTATAAATAATGAGTGTTGTGATGACATGCTAAATCGATGGTAAAGTTATATCGAAACAGTAGTTTATAATGGACAACAAACAAGAAAAAGATATATTTAATGTTTGGCATACGATGTTAAACTGATAACTATGATGGAAGTAAGATGGTTATGGGCTAAATTGCAAGAAAGCCAAGTTTAGGAAGTGTTTTTAATTGTTTATACATGTTAAATATGTTATGTGTGTAGTATTTGTTGTGTATGTTTTCTTTATGTCTTTTGGTGTGTTTTTTCTTTTCTCTGTTATCCAGGTTTTGTCATATATATTTGTTTTTGTTTTTGTTCTTGTTAGGTTTATTTTTGTATGTATTTTTCTATAAATGATTTTGTTTTAATCAATAAAATAATTTTAAAAATTAAAATTAAAAATTAAAATTAAAAATGTAATATGAAACAAGAATATCGTTCCTTGCAACATATTTTACCATGTACTCTAGTAAAAGTACATTGGTTTTACTGTAAACATACAACTGTGGTCCAGTATGTGGCAAAGGAAGCCACCGTCTTTATGGTGACAGCCATTTTGAATCTCTTCAGATTCAAAAAAGAGCTTGCAAACTTAGGGCCTAAGCAGACAGCTTAAAAGGCTGTATTGGGGGCAGGGAAGGGGAGGGGCAGATGCACGCTCAGCGCCCCAACCCCCTCCCGAGGTCATCCTTGGAACAGCCGGCCCTCCGCACAGCCGGCGCTCCGAGGAGGACCTCCTGCTGCAGTGTTCGCAAACGCTGCAGCAGAAAAGTCAGTGAAAGTGCGCCGCAGCCTTTTGTGGCGCACTTTCGCTGACTTGTGAAAGGAGTGCTGATTTAGCGCTCCTTTCAGGGGTGGCAAAGCTGCGCCACAGGATCGAGGCATGGGAATGCCTCGGTCCTGCGGTGCAGCTTCCCAGGGCGGCCCATGGCTGCTAGTCTGCTTAGCCCCTTTGCTATCTGGAAGGTGAAACAAAATAGCAAGTGTTGTGATTCTTTCCCCTTAATTTTTTTTTTCACTGCCAAAACATAGGCAAAACAAAACAGTCAGTTTCGAGGTGAGTGAAATCGCAGAGCAGTGGTCTTTACTTTGATACAGAGGGTGGTTTTGCACTGCTGAAATTGCAATACAAAACCACCCTCAGGGCTTGTTTGATCTAATGTGTAAAAGTAGGTGATCTTCTGAAATGATTTTCACTGCTCTACTTTGGAAGGCTGAATTGAAAAAAAAATGCCAGATTGAAAGTGAAGTGGCAAGACTGCATAAGCAAAACTAATGATATCATTTCTCTCTATCCAGTGAGTCATTTTATCTCATGCACATAACTTCTTCTATGCACACACAGTGGGACTTTCAAAATTCTCTTTCACTTTTATTTTTAAGAGTAGGCCACCCAGCATACAAAAAAAGCTTCCTTTGAAATTCAGGAAAGTTATAAAAGCATCTTCTCATAAAATACTGCATGTCTCAGTACAGTTAAAAAGAGAGTAGATATCAGTCATGCTCACCCTGATCTTCCCAGACATTTCTCTGCATTAGACATTGCCATCAGTAATATTCAAGACACAGCTGCAGACAATGATGAGGGGAAAAGATTGGGACAAAGTAGAGCACTGGACTAAAAGGGGGCAATTTTTGTTCAAGAAAGAAGTTAAATCACCCACAATGGATTTAGAACTGTTGTTAAAGATAGTTCAGAATTGTTGTGAGAGTGGCCAGAAAGGTGGTAGCAAAGGCTCAGAATTTTAGTAAATTAGTCTTCTCCTGCCATTTTGACAGATGACATTGTCTAAAACTATCCCCTAGGCTTTACAGAGAAGAGGAGGAAGAGAAACAGAGCAACTGAATCAAATGTGAAATACTCCTTTGTGCATACATAAATGCTTGTAGTGAGTTCTAGGAAATATGGGTAGGGAGATGTGAGGTTCTCTTAGACAATCCCACATATGCCAACAAATGTGGGGTTTCCACCCTTTATCCATGGCTGTGGTCACCAAATGTGGGGGTTTGCCAACCCATATCATACCAGCTGTGGGATTTACATTTGGGCAATCCCACCTGTTCAACTTGTATGCAGAACATATTATAAGAAAAAAAAACTTGGACACAAAAGGAGGAGGTGTGAAAATAGGAGGAAGGAATATCAACAATCTAAGATATACAGATGACACCATAATACTAGCAGAAAACCTCACAGATCTGGAACACATACTAAGGAAGATCAAAGAAGAAAGTGCAAAGGCAGGCTTAATATTAAACATAAAGAAAACAAAAATAATGACCACCAAGGACCTTCACAAATTCAACCTAGACAAATGAGGAAATAGAAATAGTAAAAGTATTCTCATACCTGGGATCAAACATTGATAAAAATGGGTACAGCAGTCAGGAAATCAGAAAAAGATTAAGAATGGGGAGGGTGGCTATGAAAGAACCAGAAAAATATCCTAAAATGCAGATATACAACTCAGCACAAAAGTTAGAATCGTACCAAGCCATTGTATTCCCTATTACCATGTATGGATGTGAGAGCTGGACAGTTAAGAAAGATGATAGGAAGAAAATCAATTCATTTGAGATTTGGTGCTGGAAAAGAGTGCTGAGGATCCAATGGACAGCCAAAAGGACAAACAAGTGGGTCCTAGAGCAGATCAAGCTGGAAACCTCCCTGGAAGCCAAGATGACCAAACTGAGGCCGTCGTACTTCACACATGTGAGAAGAGAGGGCTCTTGGAAAAAAACAATGCTGGGAAAAGGTGGAGGGAAGTAGGAAGAGAGGAAGGCCACATGCCAGATGGATGGACTCTATTAAGGAGGTCATGGGTATGAGTTTGCAGGATTAAAGCAGAGCAGTGGAGAACAGAGGGTCTTGGGGATGTCAAGATCGACTCGAGAGCAGTTAATAACAATGACAAATGCCACCAATGTCACAGATTATGAGGATTCCTCTGAGGCAATCCCACCAAATGTGAAGATGTCCATATTGCCCTCTGCAATTATCAAGAATGAGAGCTTTCCTTGATCCCTATCCCTGTCACACTATAAGGACCTCCTCTTGCTGCATGTTTATGACACCAACAGTGGGGATTTCACTCAAGAAATCAGAAGGCTAGGTCTTGAGAGGGAAGCTACAGAAAAATTAGACTAGATCCTGAAGTGCAGAAATATCATTGAATATTAGAGCTATGATTGTCCATGACATCATATTTCCAATTTCTATGTATGGTTGTGAAAGCTGGAGTGAAGAAAGCAGAAAAGAAACTCAACTCACTTGGAATGTAGTGCTGAATGAGATTTCTGTAGATCTTGTGGGTTGCCAAAATGACAAATAAATGTGTCTTCCAGACTGGTTTAAAGAAGTTTGAATTCTTTCAATATATCTGCTGTCAGGGATGATGGGAGTTGTAGCTCTTCACCTCTGGCTCTAACTCACCACCTTGTTATGCAGCAGAGCTGACCAGCTTTGATCAGTGGTTGATGCTTCTTTCCCAAGCAGCAGAGTTTCAGAGAATAGGCTGAAGACCCTGACAAACTCTCCAAGCCTTCTCACTTTTCTTCCTGAGATGTCTCTAAACTTCTCCAGGATTCTTCTGGCTCTTGTATCTTCCCTCAAGACACCAGACAACTCAGTAGTCTTATATAAAAGATCTACTTTATTCTACTATATACATAAATACTATATGCCCTATAAATTACAATCTCTACTACTCCACAATATCTCCAAAACTACTCCACAATACACCAAACTACTCCACAATGTACATTAGCAAACATTGCAATTTATAGCCATTGTTAGACACCACCCACCCGTCAGTTTCCACCCAGTGAGTGTGTACATACATCTTGATTGGTCTACATAGATCATCCCATACCTAAGACCAACCCAAGTGTTTCATCACTTTACCTTGACCACTTAATGAGTCTCAGGTGTTTGCAATCTATCACAGGTGTTCTCAATATACCTTCTATAACTTTGTCCTTGGCTCTCAAGGCTTCTTAATTATATTATCTTTTCCACCTGTGTATCTTCCTGATTGCTCCTGCTTAGTCACTTTGACATTCACATACATATTTTTATTTCTGTTACTGTATATCCCATGTTGCTTTTTCCTTAACATCTGCATGGGTTTGCTGGTTGTGGGCTATTTGCAAAAGGACAATTTTAGTGGTGCACTAGACACTATTACTGTTTTTAAAAATGAAAAGAGGGAAAAGAGGGAAAATTGATCCAAAATGTCTCAGAATTATAGAGGAACCCACTTGAGTCTGGGAATAAAATGTTTCAGCTTGTGCTGGGAATTGATAAAAAATAGTCTGGGACAATGGGAGCATCACTTGAAACATCTAAGTACAACATCAGCAAATACCCCAATCTCATGACATATTTTTCCACCTGAAGGAGTCCTGTGCTGGATAAGGCTGATGGGAATTGGAGACAAATAACATTGGGAAGGCCACTCATTTCCATGCTTTATAGTTTGCATCTAACGTCCTTCTGTAAAAGTTATTTTACTTGTACATTTCATTTCTTCAGGACACTTCTCTATCCTGAATAACATGTTTATATCAAACAGTGATATCTTTATTGGCCAACCAAAATGCACAATATACTTGTTGCAAGCTTTCAAAGCTCCACTAGCTTCTTCATCAGGCAAAATATTACGAACCAAACAGGAGAAAAATCGGAGATGTTAGTAAGATGCCTGCATTTTGTTGTTTCTGTCCTTAGTTAAGATGGTATGGAGAGGGCATCTCTTTCAGGCTGGCTCCTCCTCCTTCTGGCCATGAGGCAACTGGAAGATTTTCAAAGTCCAGGAAATTTAAAGTCCATTTGCATTTCAACAAGGACTCATCTCTTGCAATCCAATCTGCTTCCATTCTATTCTTAAATTTGGACTGGATTGGCATGATTTACCTTTACACCTATCAAATTATTCCTGATGCAAAAACATGGAGCCTTCTTGGGAAATGCATTGTTCTCTACCTACAAAGAGACCAGTGGCCTCACAGGAATGGAGACATGGATTGCAACAGAGATAAAAGCACAGTCCTGCATTTTGTTGGGAATAAACAGATGCACAAATGGAGTTGATAGGTAACACTTTGTCAGCAGTAAAAGCAACAATGAACAGATCAGATCAGAAGCCAACCATGAATCAACAGTGTGATGATAATGGTATTTTTTGTACACCAACAATTTAATTAAGTATACACTTGTCCTCCCCATCCGGAAACTTGCAGGCTGCAGTTTTGATCCTTCACGCACAGCAAGCCAAGAAGGACAGAATGGCACATGCACCCAAGGTGTACTGCACACAGAAGTGCACAACCATTATAATCAATGGGGACTTGAATATTTGCATTTTTTTTCTGATTTGGGAGGGGGGGTGGAACAGATGCACCGCAAATCGGGAGAGATGAGTGTACTTCACTTAGTAACCTCTTGTGTCCCAATATCCCCTCCTCCTGCAGACATAACAGAAACATTATTAATTGCTGACAGAATGGACCTACTTCTTCTCTAAATGCCTGGTAAATTAGGGGAGGGGTATGATCATGGCAAAGGTGTCACTATTGTGACTATTGTCAGAATATGCAAGATTGCATTACACTATTGTGACTGAATGAAGGTGTTTGTGAGCCTACACGGTAATTGGCCAATTAGGCCAGGTGGCTGCAATGCAGTCAATCAGCAGACTACAAATGTTGTGGTAGTTTGCATGGAATATGCAAGATTGCATTACACTATTGTGACTGAATAAAGGTGTGGTAAATGGCAGGTGAAACTGTGTTTGTGAGCCTGCATGGTAATTGGCTAATTAGGCCAGGTGGCTGCAATGCAGTCAATCAGCAGACTACAAATGTTGTGGTAGTTTGCATGTAGGTTGGGGATGTTATGTTTTCCATGCTGAGCTGTGTGACTTGCTCTTCATGCTGAGTTTGTTTTGTATTTTTCTATGCCTATTTGTATCCAGTTACAATGTTTTGTTTGTTATGTTATTTTTGCTTCTGCTAAGTAAAGCTATTTTTGTTACAAAGGGCCTTTGCAGACTGCCAGAAATAGTGCAAACTGAGTCCACTTTAAGGGTTAGGGTTAGTGCTAGGGAATCATGGGAATTGTTTCCCCCCCCCCCCCAAGACATTGAGCCTTCTCTGTCAAAGAGCTCTGGTGCCACAATAAAATACAGTTTCCATGATTCCCTAACCCTAACCCTAAAAGTGGACTCAATTTGCACTATTTCTGGCAGTCTGCAAAGGCCCTAAAGCTCCATGACTCTGCTACATTCCATTTTTGCAACCCTAAGTAGCAGTCAGAAATATGGAACAGTTACACATGATAGTTCCATATTCACAATCACTACACAGGTTCTATGCAGACTGCCAGAAATAGTGCAAATTGAGTCTACTTTAACTGTCCTGGCTCAGTGCTAGGGAACCATGGGAATTGTATTTTTTTCTGAGACATTGAGCCTTCTCTGTCAGAGAGCTCTGGTGCCACAATAAATTACAGTTCCCATGATTCCCTATCACTGAGTCAGGGCAGTTAAAGTGGCCTCAATTTGCACTATTTCTGGCAGTCTACAAAGGCCCTTAGTCATAATTGTGACACTGTTACTATAGTTGTAACTCCTTTTCAACCTAATTTATGGCCTCTGCAAACTGGCCCAAAGGGCTGGCCTGGAGGCAGAGATGGGGTGGGGCAGCCGCATGCCGGTCACCCCAACCCCATGCCTGATGAGCCGCACGCTGGTCGCCCCCACCATCCTGATGAGGCGTGCCATTACATATGGCATGCAGCATCAGGACACCCTCCTGGTACAGTGTTCTGATGCTCTGCACTGGAAAGGGTGAAGAAGAGCTGTGTGTCAGCTCTTAGGGCACCCTTTTGCTGCCCCTAAAAGGAGTGGCATTTTGCCGGTCTTTTCAGAGTGGCAAAAGGGAGGATTGGGGCCATGCTGTGGGGAACCCATGGCCCCAGTCCACCACTTCCCAGGGTGGCCCAGAGCTGCCCATCTGCACCTCATTTTACTGGACAGCAGCTTCATGAGAAGAAGGAGGACCATATTACTGTTGATCAGAGGCTGAGTGAATGAAATTTCTATCAGGTTTGCAGAGGTCAGATCAGAAGAGGGCCTTTGCAGACTGCCAGAAATAATGCAGCTTGAGACCACTTTAACTGTCCTGGCTCTGTGCTAGGCAATTATGGGAATTGGTTTTTTTTTTCTTCTGAGACATTGTGCCTTCTCCTTCAGAGAGCTCTGGTGCCACAACAAACTACAGTTTCCATGATTCCTTAGTATTGAGCCAGGACAGTTAAAGTGGTCTCAAACTGGATTATTTCTGGCAGTTTGTATAGGCCCTAAATAGCTAGTGTAGAATATTGACCACTGTGTTTCTAGGCTGTCTCAACAGACAATTTGTATTCCAAGAAGTATCTATGGGCCTTTACAGACTGCAGAAATAGTGTATCTTGAGGCCACTTTAACTGTCCTGGCTCAGTGCTAGGGAATCATAGGAATTGTATTGTTTTCTGGGACATTGAGCCTTCTCTGTCAGAGAGCTCTGGTGCCACAATAAACTACAGTTCCCATGATTCCTTAGCTCTGAGCCAGGACAGTTAAAGTGGCTTCAAGTTGCACTATTTCTGGAAGTCTGTAAAGGCCCTATGCCTCTCAGTTTCCCTTCAGTGAAACCTAATCTGTAATGAATCCAGTTTTGTGCACTACAATGAAAAAAGAGAGAGAGACTTTTCATAGGCCAGGGGTCAGCAACCTATGGCCCATGGGCTGGGTCCGGCCCACGGAGGCCTTTGGACCGGCCCGTGGCTGGTCCTGCTGCCTTTGTCGCCACTGCATGCAAGTGTGGGCACCATTTTGGCATCCAAAATGGTGCCTGCACTTGCGCATGCATGCGCACGAAGGTGGGCGCCATTTTGGAAGGCCCAACGACATTGGCGTTGTGTGTATTCGCATGGTGCTGGCACCATTTGACCTTCCAAAATGGCACCCCGTGTCGCATGTGCATGCGCATGACACAGAGCGCCATTTTGGAAGGCCCAACAGCACTGGCGCCATGTGAATTCACACAGCACCGGTGCTGTTGGGTCCTCTAAAATGGCGGCCCGTATCATGCGCATGCATGTGCGATGCAAAGCGCCATGTCGGAACGCCCACCCGTGCCAGCGCCATGCGAATTCACACAGCACCAGTGCTGTTGGGCCTTCCAAAATGGTGCCCCACATCATGCGCATGCATATGTGACACAGAGTGCCATTTAGGAATGCCCACCTGTGCCGTGTGCATGCACACGGTGCCAGCGCCATTGGCCATTCCAAAATGGCATCCCCCCCATGCATGCACGTGTGCACGGGAGCAAGCAAGCAAGCAAGTGCACCAGCCCCTGGCGCCATTCACCCCCCCCCGGCCCCTGGCAAAAAAAAGTTGCCGACCCCTGCCATAGGCAATTGGATGACCAATGTGAGAACAAGAAGGGGATGAAACAGTTCCAAAAGGGTCTCCAGATGGTTTTATGTATGCAGCCAACTGGAATGTATCCAAAGGGAGACAACAAAAATGGCAATGGATTTAGAGACCAATGCCTAAAACCAATGATGTTCTGGCACTTAACTGTGAGAATAATGGACATTTCTTCACCTCTCTCACTCCTGTGGGCCTCCAATCAGTCTGGAAAAAAATAGTTTCTGAGAGTATCCCAGTTCTTGGGAACAGGTTTTAGGATTCTGCAGAAAGGATAGTAGGCAACTTCAATTCTAAGCCCATTGATGAAATGAGATCCATAAGCAGAAGTCCCTCTTTGTATTTTGGCTCTAGTCCTGAGAAGAATGATTGAGGGATTTTAATAGGTTTAACCTAGAGAAGACACTATTAAGAGGCCATCTTTGAATGCCTGCAGATTTGTGACATGGATGAGAGAACAAATTTTGTTGTCTTACTCTAGATGAGTGGTCCCCAAACCTTTATGGGCTAGTACTCCTTTTCCTCTTGGGCAAAACCCTAGCACCCCCAAACAGCTATTTCTTGATGCTAGGTCTAATGTTTGTGCAATGGCCAGCTGGCCAGTGGTGTCTGCCTCAGCTGTGCCCAGTTCATCACCACCTCTTCCTCCTAAACCTCTCTTATGAGAATACAGCCATGACAACAGCCCAAGCAGCTCCTACCTCTTGCTGGCACTGGCCTAACAGCAAAAGGAACGCCAGCTGGCTGGCTGCTAGATTACTGTTCCCAGAGTGACTAGGTGCAAAGGAAGCAGAAACTGGGAAGCCAGTCAAGCAGTGATCAAGAAACATCCAGCCCACACTAGCCTTTTTGGCAAAGGCTAGTGCAGGCAAGAGGCTTCTTGGTTGCTGCTTGACCAGTTGCTCCCTTTGTACCCGATCACCTTGGCAGCAGCAACTGAGCAGTTGACTGATCAGCAAACAAGAAGCCTCTCACCTATACCAGCCTTGTGGCAAAGGCTGACATGGGTAAGAGGCTTCTTGGTTACTGCTCAGTTGTTGCTGTCAAGGTGACTGGATGCAAAAGGTGAGAAAGGACTCTCATTCTTCTTCACCAGGATGGTGAGGGGTGCAGCAGGCTTCCCATTTTTTTCCCTGATGAGGAAGGCTCTCAAACTGAGAGAGGCTAAGAGGTGGAAAAATCTTCTCTTCGTCTGTCTGATGAAAGAAAGCAGGAACAGCCAGCCCCAGAAAAGCTCACAAAGCTTATGCAGGGTCCCAAATATGAAAGCTCCTTTTTGTCACCATTTATCCCCTAATGCCATGTACTCTAACTTTTCGTTGCCACCATGGTCCTAAAGCTCACTGGCTCCTCTGGTCTTTCTTGTGCACCAACACTTTAACTGAAGCCCCCCCCCCCCCCCCCACTGTCCACTTTTCTATCACCATCCCCCTTCAGCCCTTTTTTACTCCACTAGCCCCCTGGATCTTTCCACAGCTTCAGCTTTTGAGAATCACTGGCCTAGAAAGTAAAACCAAAACTAATGAACTCAAATTACATGAAAATAGTATTTTGACTAAACATTACAAAGAAAATCCTGTGGTAAGATGCAGTATGAGTTGAACAGACTGTGTTGGATGGTGGCAGATTCTCTTTCACCATGTCTTGATGGCCACATATCAGTAGTAGTATAGAGGACATTTCCTGTATGTGCAAAAGGTTGGATCAGGATATGTTTGAGTTCCCTTCCAACTCTTATGGTTCTTTGAACATCCTCCAGTATCCTTTAAAAAACTGGGGGGGGGGGGGAATGAACTGTGCAACTGTATGCATTATACTGCACTTAAAAAATTGTTGAATCACAGCTGACTAACCAAGCAACAAGGATATATAAGTGACACTTTGCAAAGCTGCCAAGCTTACTGTGAAGTGGATTATTATAATCCCAAATGGCACTGGTTTCCTTTCAAAAGGAAGGTTCTTTTCACTAGTAAGTAGTTTCTCCTAGCTTTCGTTGTAGCTCATATTCTTAACACTGTGTCTTGCTCTGGTTTGTCTATCATACGTTTTAAAATCCATTTCAGCTTTCTGCATGGATAAGCTGCTAATCTCCCATAGGTACTGGCGATTTACACTCAACAAGCATTGCACAGAAATGGGAAGGGAGATGATGTTGGTGGATAGGGGCATGCTTACTGTGAAATGTGTAATTTCAGGTCAATTGGAGATCATACAGCTTCATCAGTTGCTATGTTACCTGTTTACAAGGAGGGAAATGATTAAACCACTGAGGCTTTGAAAGTTTACCTATTGAGCCAAATTAGAAACTTTTTGCTGCACAGCAGATTTCTGTATACAGGGCAAGGAAGAATGCTTTTTTGTAAGTTGCTGAAAAAGTAAATGACTGGAGGTATTCATACCAAGAGCTCTGTCAACGAGTTTGTCTGCATTGATTAAATATCTTAATGTATATGAATCTCCTGGGCTGGCACACTTCTAAAACCCTTATTTCTTGCCCCCATACTTCAGCCTCACCAATAGTACAAGGAAGGGGAAAAGTCAAATAAATGCATGAAAGTGAGAAGGCGATTGCCTGTGGTTTGAGAACAACAACAAATTGAGCAATAGAAGCAGTGCTACACTCCCAGGTATGTGAACTGATATATTCCACCTAAGCTTGAAGGCCTATGGGCTGGCATAGAACAATTTAAAAGCCACAGCTTAAAAGCTTAAAAGCCACAGGTGGCTTTTTGACACAACAAAAAGGAGCAACATTTGCCAGCAATTTTGGGAGTGGCAAAAAAACAGACCAGGGCCATGGCATGTGGTTGCCGCGCCCCTGGGGCAGTACAGAGCCTCCCCTTTGGGGCCTTCTGTGCAGCCCTAAAGAAGCCCAGGTCTAAACACAGCAAAGCTAACAAGGCAAACAGAGCAGCTACAGACAGCACAGAAGACTGTGGGCCTTTACAGACTGCCAGAAATAATGCAGCTTGAGGCCACTTTAACTGCCCTGGCTCAGTGCTAGGGAATCATGGGAACTGTATTTTTTTCTGAGACATTGAGCTTTCTCTGTCAGAGAGCTCTGGTGCCACAATAAACTACAGTTCCCATGATTCCTTAGCACTGAGCCAAGACAGTTAAAGTGGCCTCAAGCTGCATTATTTCTGGCAGTCTGCAAAGGCCCTGTGTTGCTGTGCCAAGGGTTGAGAGGCCAGTGCAACCCTTTAATGGCTGCACCTCCTGCTGCTCCAGCTGCTCTGCATGAGTAAGGCCAGTTGCACCTGTTGACTAGTCCATATTCGTCAGGACTCTGACAACTTTGACTTAGGGCCTTTACAGACTGCCAGAAATAATGCAACTTGAGTCCACTTTAACTGTCCTGGCTCGATGCTAGGGAATCATGGGAATTGTAGTTTCTTCTGAGACATTGAGCCTTCTTTGTCAGAGAGCTCTGGTGCCACAATAAACTACACTTCCCATGATTCCTTAGCACTGAGCCAGGACAGTTAAAGTGGACTCAAGTTGCATTATTTCTGGGAGTCTGTAAAGGCCCTTAGTCCTGAAAAGACTTTGGCAACAGGATTCCAGCAGCCAGAAGTTCCATCCTGCAATGACTTACACAGGCAGACCCTTACACCCTTTTCCTTGTGAAGTCAAAGGCTCTCACAGCTGGCATCCATGAGATTTTGTGGGCTTTGCGGCTGTGAGGCCACATTCTAGAAGAATTTCACCGGCATCTTGGCTGGCATCTTCTGGCACAGATGCAGGCGAAAGAAACATCAGGAAGAAATTCTTCTAGAACATGGCCTCATAGCCCAAAAAAGCCCACAAAAAGCCTTTTCCTTGCTTAATCTTTATTGAATCTGGGTCCTGAAAACAATCACTTTTTTAATGGTAGCCATGTTAACTAGTTCAGGTATAACACAAACATGGAGAAGTACATTTCATTTTGGAAAATACTGGCTGAATTTAAACTGACCTAGGGAATGGGAAAGAAAAATCCTTGGTAACACTGGGACAACCCTTGGGAATATTTTGTGATCATCATGTAGATCTCCAAAAATAAAATTGGTTTGTACAGGAACAAAACCCCAAGTCTTTTCTTTTCTGGAGAAGCTCAAATCACGTAGATGTAGCTGATTCTGTTCCTCCTGAACATATCTATTAAATGTGTTCCTAACAGCATAAGCATTCCTGCCCTCTTGTGTAGAAGTGTGTTTATTTACAAAAGAAGAGCATTTATTTTTCAACCTTCCTTATCTGTATCTTCTCTCATCCCTAGCCCACGCTCTTCTGTATTACTTACTGTATTTCCAGCTTAAAAGTGTTTGAAACATTTAGACAAGTTGATAAACTGGAACAACTCTCAGGGAAATGGTCACATGCACAGCCACACACACAAAATTCATTATGTAGACAACAGGATACCTTTTCAGCAGATACTGTATATTTCAGGTTTAGTACTAAGTAGTGACATCCATTTCCATTTCCAGTCTGAGGCTTCATGGGAAGAATGGGGAACCACAAATTCTAACTGGGCTTTAGTGTTAACCTAAGCTAGCAAAGATTCAGGGAACACTCAACTAAACATTGTTTTTGGCTCATGCCAAGCAAGTTTTTGTTGTCAGTCTCTAATGGACAACCAAGGGAAACCAAGGGAAAACAGATCACAGCTGATAAGATTTACAGTCTTCCCTCCATATTTGCAGGGGTTAGGGGCGAAGGACCCCCACGAATATGGAAAAATCATGAATAACCCCTCCCTCCATGAGAGGGCTTGTGAGGGTCCCCTCCGTACCTCTGCCATGCCTGGATTTCCCAATCCAGGCATTGGAGGAGAGGTAAAAGGGGCTGCACTAGCTCTCTCCTGTCCCTTCTGATGCCTGGATCAACTGTTCCAGTCATGGGAAGGGTCAAAAGAGAGCTTGCAAATAACCAAATCTGTGAATTCTAAGTTCGTGAATGAGGAGGGACAACTATACTTCTTTCCCTGTAGTGTTAATATAAACCAAACCATACTCTAAAGCAGCAGTATATTTGCCTACAGGGACACCAAAAGTTGTGCCACCAAGTATTAAAAGGCTCATTTTTCTAAATTGCTGATACATAAAATATTTACTGGATGGGTCAGTCAATACTAAATTCAATAATAAATATAAAGATGGGAGAAGGATGTCTACAGAGTTTAGAGGCTGCCTTCCCCATTCTGGAAAAATGCATGCCCTCCTGTAAACTGGTAAATCTGAAGACTTAGGGGCTGTAATAGATGGGATGCTGATCTGCCCTGACCCCAGCCCAACTGGCCCTTAGCCTGATCTAAAAAGTTTGGCTGGTTCCAGGAATGTTTCCCAGAAACTTCACTGCAACAACTGGTAGACTGGATGGCCATGCACCTCATTACCTGCCACTGTGACTGCTGTTTGTGAAAGCACTTGCTGCAGCCTGTGACATCAGAAGGGGGTTCCTGGCTTTGTAGATGTACCCCCTTTTCACACTTATGGCCCATGGCAGGGGCCTTCACTGAGAACAGGCAAGGTGGCAGTGGTGGTGGCAGGTCCACAGTGGAGCAGCAGGTGGTCGTCTGAACATCTGTCCAAATCCATGCTGGCCCATATGAGTGCCAAGGGTGGGGATGGGCCAGATGCACAGGCAGAATATTATGGGAGGGAGTGGCCCATGGTATCCTGCTTATTAATTTTGCCCCTTAATCAACTCGTTCAATAAATAAGTGAAGGAAATGGGACAATGTTTCATGATCCCATGCTGCATGGGGAGACTGTTTCCAGACCCATCCCATTCATGATATTGTTTGTAATAGCTGGTGACTACTCAAAATAGTGAGGGGGAGCAAAAGACACAAATTAAGGTAAGATATTTGTTTAAACCAGGGGTAGGCAACCTTTCTCCTTTAAGGGCCGAGGGACTTCAGCTCCCAGAATCCCAGGAGCTATTGACCAACATGGGACTATTGGCCAACATGGCTGAGGCTTCTGGGAGCTGAAGTCCCTCGGCCCTTAAAGGGGAAAGGTTGCATACCCCTGGTTTAAACTATCAAGCTAGAACAAGAATGGAGAGCAAACATTTACTTCAAGAGCAAGAACAAGGACAGAAAGTTCAGTGAACACACACTGCAAGGTCCAATTGATTGCCTCTTACCTTCAATTAATGTAGTGATTGCGTTTATTTGTTTTATTATTAATTAAAATATTTATACACCATCCTATATCAGGAGATGTTAGAGTGGTGTTTCCATTAACTTCACTTAGAGTGAGAAAAAGCGTGCTCCAAATATGATATAATTTTTGATCCATGGTTATGTCAGATAGCTAATTTTTGAAAAACATGAGCTTTACAGGCAAAAGATCTTGAGTTCAATTCCTAGCACCTCAAAGCCAGTATTCATGTGAGGCCACTATAGGTAGCACTGGTTTAGATGAACCAATTGTATGATTCTGTACCCAGCACTAAGATCCTTTACAACAAAACAGCAGCTTGCAACTTCTGGTTCAATAAAATGCTTCTTTTAAAATAAATGTAAGTGACCAGCTGAGCTGTACCAAACACAAAGAAATTCCTGCTCGTTTCTGATAAATGAACCACTAACTTTAATGAACTAAATGAAAGAGAATACAGCAAGTGAATCTGACTCCACTTTCCCCTTCACACCATTGTTTTAAAATATCCCCTAGGATGTTACAGTGATTTTTAAAAACATACACAAACATAGACACAGAACCCAAAGCATTCCATTAGCTTGCCTATCCTGACTGATTTGGAAAACACCTGAGAGTGAGCTCTTTCTACCTTGACCATGTGTCAACTCAAAGGGGCATTTTTCAGACTGCTTTCTCTTACTATTCCAATTTGCCTGAACATACTTTGAACAGGCCTGCAGCCTCTGAAGCACAACCACTTTAAAATGTCTGACACGATTGCAATGGCTGTGAAAATCCTGCTACTGTTGCAGAAATAATTCAGTGGAAGAAAGTATCAACTCAACTGCCATATTTTTCACAGACCTATGTGTAAAAGTAGGCATGCCAAATATATGTATATATGAAAAGAAGATTAATTTTTGACAGCCTTGTGGAGCAAACTTGTTCAGAACCTGATTCTATATTCAAAAAGAGTCTCAGACAGTTTTGATGCTTGGTATTTGAATCAAATATTTAGTCAGGCCTCTGACTAAAATCCAAAATGCAGGTCACAAACACTACATGATACCTTAAAATGAGCATTTAATTTCATCCTAATGAATGTTATATGAACATGTGAGCCCATCTCTTCTACTAAAAATAATGTTTGCAGTTAGAATTTGTCAGGTTTTATCAGATTTTACTAAAATTTGAAATTTAAATCTCCACTGTACTTTATGTTTAATGAACATAATATTTGCTTGTCTGGTGGGCATATGTGCTGCAACACAAATAATCCGCTCTTGAGGATTCTTCACAAGATAGCTGTTGAGATGTTTATGAGGGAAGAAACTGGAATCACTTCATAGTTTTGATGTCCTTATGAACATTTAATTTTGTTAAAGCCTTGCTTGTCCAGAGAAAAAGGAGATTTTGGAGAAAGGGTAATTCTACCTGCAGAAAGGAATGGATATTTATTTTTATAGAATGCAAGTTTTATTTAGTAGTAAATAAAAGCTAGCAATTCCAATCCACAATCCATTCTAAGTAAAAACGTACACAGTGTACAAAGGTACATGGAAGTATAAAGCAGGTGTGTCTAGAATAAAATGAATATTGGCAGTTTATTTGAACTTTCTGTTCATCTTAATAGATCTCAGTAGTGCCATATTATCCCTGAAAGGTTTTACTAAATACATCCAAAGTATGTTAGAATGGCTACAAAGGGAATGTTAGTAATATGGGAATTTTGGAACACAGGTGCTGACTACTTTCAAGATTTGGAGACTCTTTTTCTACATTTTTCTACCTTATATTTTCATATCATTTTTGAGAGCCTGGTGGGAGGTTTAAGAAGCAAATGAGGGATGTAGTAAAAACTCAACAGTAGAGAATCAGCTTAGAATTTGAGATGTTTTTCTCAACTTAGGCATGTGCTTTAAAATTTGATCAAGAATACTCACTCAACAGAATACTCATTCTGTCAAATTCTCATCCCATGCCTACAACAAACAGCATTTCTATAGGCTTCAGAACTTCCAGATTTCCTTGGTCTGGCATCATTCATCCCAACTAGCCATGTACCATGTTTTCCAAGTTGATTTTTTCTTAATTTTCAAAAGATGGCAGAAAAGAGAGAGAGACAGAGAATGAAACTGTGCATCTGTAATATGTTTGGCAGAACCTGGATCCAGGTGGTGACTCTACATTATATGTGGGCAGCAGAGGAGTGGGGAGAACACAAAAACTATCAATTTCCAAGGTTGATGGCTGTTTGGAGAAAAACCATTTTGACTGAAGATTATTTAAACTTTGCTTGCAGTCACAGAGTTATCAATATTAAAATAGGAGAATTAGCAAAACACTACATTCCACTATGGGCCCCTAGGTTGAGTCTCTTCCTAAGGCAAGACTAATCTGGCCCTGCACATTTGTTTGTTGTGTTTGCATTACTCACTGGATGTTTAGAGTCTCTGTCTTCTGACTGCCAGACTGGCATAAGAGAGCTAATATCCAGTCTCACATAGTCATCTTTCTGTTACTCAGTCCTGGGGAGGACAGCTGGTGGGAGGGATTAAATGGCAGTAGGATGATATAAATGGTGACATCATAAGCCTGGTCCCAGCGCAAGCTCTTGATATATCTGACCTCATGCTCCTCTCCAATTTGAGTCTACTTGGACTCCTGTGTTAAGATCAAGGAAACTGATGTGGCATGCCTCTGCCATCTTCCTTCATACAAAAGTTCTCCCCAACAGCTGTAACAATGGACTTTAAATGTTCCACCTATGCCCATTGGCCAAGACTGTGGCATCTCATTGTTGCTGGACAATCAGTCACTGCTGTGGTGCTCAGCTGTGATGTTAGCTCAGAAAACAGCTACAACTCAATGTTCAGCCAATATCTCTGTAGTGGCCATTAGATGTGGATCACACAAGGCAGTTTCTGTTGTCATACTACATTTGTTCAAGTCAGCTGTAATTGTTTTAGGTATGTTCCACCTGCCTGTTTATATGATTTGATTGTCATTTTGTACTTTATAAACTATTTTAGTATTGCTAGCTACCCTGAAGCACCTTTTGGTGGAAATGCTGGATACAAATTTAACAAATATAAACACACATAAATTTAAAGGCCAGTGAATGCATCAGACTGAATTGGCTGAATAGTGTTAATTTCATGCTACAGCTCTCTCTACAGTTTAGGGAATCACATTCAACAATGGTTTTATTGACATGTAACTTATTAGGCATATTGTCTGAAACGAACCGCTGGGGCTGCCACTACAATGGAATTATCCTTACTGAAGAACAAACACACTGACAGATATCACCACTCACAGTAATGCCTCTATCACAGCACAGTGGCTTTCATGGAGAACAGAATGCTGAGATAAAGAACCACTTTGCATGATAATTCAAATAGATTGTGACCTTACTATTCCAGTTATCTATTGTTTTCTTGGTCCCTAAATCCCTTTACTATTTGTTATAATCCTTAAACACAAAGCTTATAGTCAAGTATGATCATCTATTCCACCTCAATTTTTTCCTTATGGTAATGGGCTTGCTGACTAGTCTAAGGGGGGAAGCGACTGACGGCACGGGGCCGCCGTGGGAAGGTGCACCGCGGGACCGAGGCATCCCCATGCCTCGATCCTGCGGCGCACCTTCCCTGTCCCTGAAAGGAGCACTAAAATAGCTTGCGGCGCACTTTCACTGACTTTTCCGCCGCAGCATGTCCGGACGCTGCAGCGGGAGCTTGCCCTCAGAGCGCCGGCCGTGCAGAGGGCCAGCGGCTCCGCAGGCAACCTCGGGAGGAGGAAGGGGCACCGAGCGTCCGGCTGCCCCACCTCTTCCCTGCCTCCAGCATGGCTTTTTAAGCCGTCTGTCGAGGCCCTAAGCCTCTATGAAGTTCTTTGCACACATAATGTGCTTGGACCCTGCCATATTAAGACTAGAAATATGAATGGGAATGCACATAGGTACAATATGTTGCCATTAATATACTTATGGAAACCCAGTGTGGTTTAGTGTTTTGAGTATTGGACTACAACTCTGTCATGCCCAGTCAGCTGGAGGCCAAGGCTGAGCCAGAGCCTCAAATGGGACCTGTGTCTGAAGCTGCAGAGGAGCTTGAGCCTAAGCCTGGCCCTAATATGCCTCTGCCAGCTCCAGCAGAGCCTATGGCCTCCCAGGAGGCTCAGCAGCCAAGCTTTCCATCAGCAGAGCCTTCAGGCATGGAGAACACAGTACCTACCTTCAGCAAATGTCAAGCAGAAAGGGAGGGCCACTGGCACTCAAGGAGACTTTATGAAAAACACTGAGGAATCAACAACAGCTGAGCACCTGCAGTCTGATAATTTAAATAGGTACTGGATGCCAGCATAGTTGTCAGAGATTATTTGAGCTTCCTAGTGAAAGCATGCATGATCCTGACTCTCCTTGTCTTCTGGGCTGGAAAACATGAAGCTTGGATTGCTGGTTTTTCTTGTGTCTCTGGACTCCTTGACCTTGGCTTGCTTGCATGACTCATCTCCCTCTGGAACCCTGGACTTTGCCTTGTTATACCCTTGGTTTGTTTCTACAAGACTTTTGCTTTTTGACTGTTTGTGTGTATAGAACTCTTGACTGCCTTGGCTCTGCACATTTTGTGACTATGGCTATCAGCATATTTGGCTGCTTTCCTGGACAGAATAATCTCTGATAACTATGCTGGTGTCCAACACCTTTTTAAATGATCAGCTTGCAGGTGCTCAGCTGTTGTTGATTGCTCAGTGTTTTTCATAAAGCCTCCTTGAGCACCGGAGGCCCTCCCTTTCTGCTCAATGCTGGCTGAAGGTAGGTATTGTGTCCTCCATGCCTGAAGGCTCTGCTGCTGAAAAGCTTGGCTGCTGAGCCTCCTGGGAGACCACAGACTCTGCTGGAGCTGGCAGAGGCATACTAGGGCCAGACTCAGGCTCCCCTGGACCTCCAGATACAGGTCCCATTTGAGGTTCTGGCTCAGCCTCCTCCTCATCCTCAGAGACCTCCAGCTGGCTGGGCATGACAAACTCTGGAGAGCAGGGTTCGATTCTGAGATTGGCCATGAAACTCACTGGGTAACCTTGGGCAAACTACATGCTCTCAGTCTCAGGGGAAGGCAATGGTAAACCTCCTTTGAATAAATATTGCTGAGAAAACTCCATGATAGGTTCGCCAAAAATCAGACTAAGGGCCTTTGCAGACTGCCAGAAACAGTGCAAATTGAGTCCACTTTAAGGGTTAGGGTTAGTGCTAGGGAATCATGGGAATTGTTGTTTTTTTTCTAAGACATTGAGCCTTCTCTGTCAGAGAGCTCTGGTGAACAATAAAATACAGTTCCCATGATTCCCTAACCCTAACCCTTAAAGTGGACTCAATTTGCACTATTTCTAGCAGTCTGCAAAGGCCCTAAGTCGCCATAAGATCAGCATGTTGGAAACAACTTGAAGGCACATAACTACAAACCAGGGAAGAGAATCAGTCATAGGGGTGAGCAATGGCAGTGGAAGTACGTTTGGAGGACCCTGCGGAGGCTCTCTAGTCATCCCAGCAGCCCTCTCAACACCTGTGGCTGGCTGGCTTCCAAGGCTATTTAGCCCTCCCCGCTGCCTCAACACCAGCAGCAGCAGTGGAAGTGCATTTGGAGGACCCTGCGGAGGCTCTCTAGTTATCCCACCAGCCCTCTCAACACCTATGGCTGGGTGGCTCCCAAGGCTTCCAAGGCTATTTAGCCCTCCCCTCTGCCTCCTCAACACCAGCAGAGGCAGTGAAAGTGCGTTTGGAGGACCCTGCAGAGGCTCTCTAGTCATCCCACCAGCCCTCTCAACACCTGTGGCTGGGTGGCTCCCAAGGCTTCCAAGACTATTTAGCCCTCCCCACTGCCTCCTCAAAACCATCAGTGGCAGTGGAAGTGCATTTCAAGGACCCTGTGGAGGCTCACTTGTCATCCCACCAGCCCTCTCAACACTGGGCGGCTATAGCGGTGTGTGAGCGTTGGCAGGGCGGAGGACTACTTCATCTGGCTCGCCCGCTCTCCTCTTACCTCTGACCATCTGAGGCTCTGCAGTAGCGAGGGAGAGCTGGGTGGAGCTATATAAACCCATCCCTACCGGTGGCTATAACGATATGTGAGGACTGCTACTCTGCCAGGAATATTTTCTCCAGCAGCACAATAGTGGTGGCAGCGAGTGAGCGAAAGAGAGGATGTGCGGAGGTTGAGCAATGCCGGGAAAGGCCTGGGTGGGGCCTCAAGAATTGATGGTCTCCCTTTCCATCTGTCCGGCAGAGCAGCAATAGCGGCAATGCTGAGAGGGGTCTTTTTCCACCAAGTTACTCAGCTCTACCACCACCTGAGTTGCGATGGGAAATGGTCTAAGAGCCCTGGGACTGGGAGGGCCTCGAGTTACCTAACCCTTTCTTACCGGTGACAGTGGGGGGGGGATCCATGGCCCTATTGTCCCCTCCCTTACCTGAGGCCGGGAATGAAGTGGGGGTAGCAATCAGAGTTGTGCTGGGGAAAGGAAGATATGGTCGGTACAGACTGAACAGATGTTACAAAAGAAGGCAGGATCGCTGTTTGTTAGCTATCCCACCTTCAGTTCACTCTGTTTCCCGGAATGGTTTGGAGAGCGCACCAACCATTCCACAGAACCTCATTCTGCTCCTCTGCAATGCCAGGTCAGTTAAAAACAAAACTCATATTATCTATTATCTACTTTCAGATGAGGATTCCAACCTGGCCTGCTTCACAGAAACCTGGCTGGGAGAGGATAGTGCTGTTATATGGATGCAAGCTTTCCCAGCCAGATATGCTGTCAGTGAGCAGGTGAGGGGAAGTGGCGGGGTGGTGGTGGTAGTGGAGTGGCTCTGGTTTATAAGAACAACCTGATTCTGACCAGGATACCTATCCGGAACATAGTCCACTTCGAATGTATGTATCTTAGCCTGAGGACCAGGGATAGTTTGGGGATTCTGCTAGTATACTGTCCACGCTGTTGTCTAGCAGACTCCCTAACCGAGCTGACACAGCTGGTCTCTGAGTTGCTGCTGGAGTCACCCAGACTTCTAGCTTTGGTTAATACATGGAATACCGATCTTACCAAGGCTATTGACACAATCGCTCCCAAGCATCCTTTCCAACCCGCTCCTAATAGAAAACAATGGTATGCATTATTTCTTAGAAAAATGAAGTAGGCTGGACAACGACTAAAGCGCAACTGGGAGAAAACTCAACTCTTATCTGACCAGACTTGTCATAGGAGCTTTCATTGGTTCTATTGAGAGGCAAAACATGCAGCACAGAGATCTTTCTGTTCTGCACGTATTGCATCTGCAGAGTCCTGTCCAGCAGAGCTGTTTAGTGTGGTAAGGGAGCTGAAGCAGTTACCTCCTGTGCAGAACCTTCTACTTAACCCAACAACGGCCTGCTGTGATGCATTTAACAACTTCTTCGCAGATAAAATCTCTCAGATAAGAGCCGACTTAGACCCCAGTATTTCAACAGAAACAATAGATGAGGTGTCCAGCAACTCCGTGGATAAAATTATCCTGGATCAGTTTCAATCTGTGAGCACCAATGATGGTAGAGTGAAGAAAATGACCTGCCCTCTCGACCCTTGCCCATCATGGCTGTCTGTCTGGGGGGGATGCATTGAGGCTGTTCCTTATGGATATCATCAATGCATCCCTCAGGGAAGGCCATATTCCATCTTGTTTGAAGGAAGCGGCTGTTAGGCCGCTTCTGAAAAAACCTTCCCTGGACCCCCTGGATATGAACAACTATAGGCCAGTCTCTTTATTACCATTCTTAAACAAGGTAATCGAGAGAGCGGTTGCTCTTCAACTCCAAGCTGTCTTGGATGAAACCGATTATATAGACCCATTTCAAACTGGCTTCAGGACAGGCTTTGGGGTTGAGACTGCCATGGTTGCCTTGACTGACGATCTGCGTCTGTGACCCTGTTGGTGCTTTTGGACCTCTCAGAGGCTTTTGATATGATAGATCATGGCATTCTCTTGGATCGCCTGAGGGGGGTTAGGAATCTGAGACACTGCACTGCAGTGGTTCTGTTCCTTCCTCTCGGGTAGGTCCCAGAGGGTGCTGCTCAGGGATAGCTGCTCCAGTAAAAAGGAGCTCACTTGTGGCATTTGTCAAGGCACCATTCTATCCCCAATGTTGTTTAACATCTATATGAAGCCGCTGGGTGAGATCATTCGGAGTTATGGAGCTGGGTGTTATCAGTACACTGATGACACCTAAATCTATTTCTCCATGTCTCGTTCATCAGCCTCGAATTCTGATGGTGTCTCCTTGCTCAATGAATGTCTTCGGGCAGTAATGGGCTGGATGAGGAAAAACAGATTGAGAGTGAATCCAGACAAAACGGAGGTGCTCACGGTAGCTGCCCTGAAACCAAGAATTGGGTTGCAACCTCCGGTCCTGGATGGGGTCACACTCTCCGTAAAGGACTGCATTCACAGTCTGGAGGTGCTCCTTGACTCATCACTCCTGATGACAAATCAGGTAAATGCGACAGTCAGAAGTGCCTGTTATCAGCTTCGGCTGATACGCCAGCTGCACCCTTTTCTGGAAGTAAGGGATCTTCAGACTGTTGTGCATGCGCTGGTAACCTCTCATCTAGATTTCTGTAATGCGCTCTACATGGGGCTACCCTTGTGCTTGGTCCGGAAACTACAGTTAGTACAAAACATGGCAGCCAGAGTGGTTTCTGGAACATCTAGGAGGGACCATATAATTCTGGTTTTAAGGTTCCTCCACTGGCTGCCTATTAGTTTCCGGGCCCCGTATAAGGTGTTGGTTATTACCTTTAAAACCCTAAATGGCTTGGGTCCAAACTATCTTCGGAACTGCCTTCTCCCATACAATCCTCCCTGGGCGCTCCGGTCCTCTGGGAGGAACTTGCTCCAGCCATTGAAATCTAGGCTTTCTGCTACCATCCAGAGGGCATTCTCAGTAGTCGCCCCCAGATTGTGGAACGGCCTGCCGGATGAGATCTGTCTGATTACATCTCTAAACAGCTTTAAAAAGGCTGTTAAGATGGATCTCTTCCAGCAGGCCTTTCCAGAATAGATGTCCTAGCCTCAAGAAATTCCTGCTACTCTGTCCTCTCCCCAATTATGATTCTTGCTGCTTTCCCGCTACTTGGTTTGTTTTTATTCATCTTATCTTGTTTATTTTATGTTTTTAACTACTATTGTTTTAATCTAATACATTTTAATCCTATGTCTGATTTAATACTGTTTTAAAGGGGGGGGGGTATTGGGATGTATTATATAATTTATAATTTTAACTTTTGTTAGCTGCCTTGATTGTGCTCAGAGGGGCGGGATAAAAATAAATAATTATTATTATTATTATTATTATTATTATTACTCTTTTCAGTATCATTCATTTGAAAAAAATAATGTATGCATTTGCCCAGCAACAGAATTTTGAAGATGCAAGCTGACAAGGAAAAAAAAATATTAATGCTGTGTTCACAATGTGGCACTGGATTTTACTATATACACATTTTCTATGGAACATTCATGTACAATCCATGTATGGAGAATCTAAAGATGAACATTTCATTCTGTTTTTCAATAGAATTTACCAGATTATGAATACATGTTTCTAAATTTAATGAAGAGAACTTGAACTTTTTTTTTTTTAAGTGAATGCACGAGGAGAGAAATAGGCATACTTATTCTTAAAAAAAGAATTTGGGTGTTTCATTATTAAAAGTCTAGTTTCAAATACTTCTTTATTCAACCAAGGTACTTAATTAAGGTGCCACCTTCTTTTTCTGGCAGGCTATTCTGTAAGTAGCAGACAACAAACAGATACAAGTCCCCAGCCACCCACCCATACTGAGAATAGCTGAACCTATTAAATCTGAAAGTTTAATTCAGTTCATTTTGGAGAAAATAATATACCCAAATGCACAAATTTCTTCATAGATTGGGGATTTCTTGCTCTCTTGTTCTCAATAAATAAATAAAAATCCAATATGGGAAAAAGTATTTTTCCATTCTTAGATGGTGCTCTCTGATCAGTGAGTAGTTTTAACCCATATCATTGAGTTAATGATAACTATCTTCTCTTTAGTCCTGACCGGGATTTGGCAGAGGATATGTCTTTCTGTTTAAATCTGATGTGACTCATCTGGATAAACTAATGCAAAAATCACACAACTGGAAACCTCCCTTTCAATTGGAGTGCAATTGTCCAATCTCCAGTGCCAATGAACTTGCACACAAGAGTAAAACATATGAAAGGACATACATGCCTAAAACCTACCATGTATTAACCATCCCAAATAAAGTCTGGAAAACATACATTCCCTCACTGAATTTATCCCAGAGCTTAGAAAGTTTACTTTTTGGAATGAAAGTAATATTTTAAGTCTTGCTTCACAGTGTTCCTCTCCCTGAAAATTACTGTCTTCTAAAGGCAGCTTTAAAGTTCACCAGCATGTAGTACATCCTAGAGCTCATCATGTTAAACAGTCCCTGTTAAAAAATATAGGAACAATATGAGAAAATGAGTCCCAGGTGCCCACCTTGGATATATATCAATATATCTATCCAAGAAACAAATAATTGGTTTTCATATAATTTTTTCAAGGCAATTAAATGCAATTACTAATAAATGTATACTCAGACCTAAGAGAACCCAGCAGACAAAGTATGGGCCTAAGCAGACAGGCGGCCATGGGCCGCCCCGGGAAGCTGCGGATTGGGGCCGAGGTAGCCGCACTCCTCGGACCCAACCTGCAGCTTCTCAGGCCCTGGAAGGAGCACTAAAATAGCGCTCCTTCTGCAAGATGCCGAAGGTGCGCCGCAAGAGGCCTTGGGCGCACCTTCGGTGTCTCTTCCGCCGCAGCGTGTGCGGACACTGCGGTAGAAGTATGTCATTGGTGCACCGGTCGTGCGGAGCGACGGGCGCTCTGATGACGTGTTCAGGAAGGGGTTGGGGCGCCCAGCGTGAGGCTTCCCCTCCCCTTCCTTGCCTTGAAGACGGCACAAAGCATCGTCTGCTCAGGCCCTAAATTACATAAATATCTACAAGGCACTGGGAACCCTTTAACATATTTTGTCTGCATCTTTGCAATTCCCCTCGGCAATCCTATTTGAGAGCAATATTTTATTTTTTTTATAAATGCTTTACTGAAGGTTGTTTGAGCAAAATATAGAATGCAGTGAATTCACACAGTGATTTAAAACCATCACACATATGTCTGTGATCAAGTGCTAGTTGCCATGTTATCTGCAATTTGAAAGCAAATCAAGCTTTCAAATGGCTTTAATACACCATTAAAACTAAACACCACAGAACATCTGAGGAAATTATGTGAGTGAGGGCCAGAACAGACAGCCCATAAAAGATGCCTTCAGGGCATCATTTACATGCTGCATGCTCTGATGATGCCTTGAAGCTGCCCAGAAGCCAGGTGGCCACTCAGATGTGGGTGGCTTCAAGATGCTCTGGTGGCAAGGTTTTTACATGCTGCATGCTGCTGGAGCATCTTGAAGCTGCCATGGGGCCATGGTGGGGCCAGTAAAGCCAGCTTTTTGCCAGCCAAAAAAGAAGCAGATCTTTGACGCTCCTTTTTCAGCCAGCTTCAAGGCAGATTGGGGCTGTGGCATGTGGTTGCCATGGTCCCAATACATCTTTGGATAAAACACCCTTAGATTATTCCATATTTTTTGTGGGGAGAATTTTCGTTTCTTTATTGGTTCTTCAGGAATCCCAAGAACTGAGCTGCATCAGAACAGCCTGGATCTTTTTTGTTAGTCTCATGGAACCGACTGCTGAATGGCAAATTAAGATGGCAGTAATTCACATTGATTGAATTTAGGTCATAAGGCTCCAAAACACCAGTTGATCTTATGCTATATTATAAGACTTGGGGGATAAGATAGATCCCAGAACCCCAAATTGAAGAATCCTCAAAACGGAGCAACATCCCCAAGCACCCTCTTATCAAGTGGGCAATCTATTTAAGCATTACTAGTGTGAACCATTCTCCTCCTCATCATCAGGATTTTGACAAATTCTGTCATAACTAATGGTTTGTTTTAATTACTGGTATTCTTTTCCTTTTCATATTAGTAATGCATATAACTTATACAAGTGTTGGGTTGAAAATTAGACATGTTCAACATATTACAGAACCTTAGTAGTCTAGTTGATGGGAACTGTAGTGTTTGTTCTAGGGAAAGACAAATGCCTGTGTAGAGAAAGCACAGATGTGTGTGGAAGGATACTGGCACTGGATTCCATCAAGCACAATCTTGTAGGAAACATGTAAAGACCTAAGGTGAAAGTCCTAAGGGGGATTTTAAACAGAAGAGGTGCAAGAATGTTAGTTTCTGAACAAATCAAGGTAAAGATAACAAGTTTACAGGGTGAGGCCTTGCTTATTCTATGCTTATGTTTGGGAATTGTTAATTCTGTCTACAGAAGTCTTACTGTTAACTTCACTGGTTATTGAAATGAAGTTTTGCTGTTGGAATACAGAAGACCAATTTACTGAATTCAAAGAAGTGGGCAGTTTCTCCTCTTCCTCCTCTCCTAGTCCAGGACTTGAGGTGGTTTACAAAGGTAAAAATAGATACAAATAAAAAGAAGTCATATCATGCAAAAGTAAAAATATATATACTTTAACTGCTTTTTGATCTGCTTCAACCACAAAGCATAATGTTGTGAACACAACTGGATGGCGCCAATATCTGCTGCAAACTCTATGTAACATCTCTAAAAACACAATGTAAATGGGTGATACTGAAGAAGGATGTTTTAAATTAGAGTCCAGTATAATTCCTGTGCTGTGTTTGAATCAGCTGTGTTGTTTTCCCTCATACCTTATTCATAGTTATACACATTCATCCACACTGCAGATTCTTGAATTATATTCCTAAAGATCTGCAAATTTGAAGCATCAGTTCAGTGGTGTGACTTAAATACTACTGGGGTTGCTCAAGAAAGAGCTTTCCGACAACTTACATTATACAGATTACAATTATCTGATAAATTCAGACATGTGGTCATTTTGCCATAAGCTGAAATGATGAAATATTTATTCACATCACAGAGGAGGCATAACATGTAGTGGGAAGGAGGAAAACAAACCTACTCCTGCCTTACCAACTGCCCACGGGAAACTAAATTAAATTGTTTCAATGTTAGAAATTGTGAAAGAATCTTGCCCACTGGAGTATGCAACCACATCACAGAGCAGCTTTTACTCTCCTCCTACCCTTGAAGAAACAATTCTTTCTTCTCCAGTGACACCTTCACATTCAGTGAAGGAGTCTTGTGTACTTTTTCCCCATGAGATGGTTGGATTTTAGATTTTCTGCCAGCTTCTGCATACCTGACACTGTTTCCTGGCCAAAGGCCCAGCTTCTAAGGCCTCAGCCAAAGGGAGCCTTAATTTTTTAAAAATATTTTCACTCAGAGCCACTACAGTATCGCTAGAAATCAACAAACAAACCAAGGCAATAATAAGAATCTGAAGCTTAGCATGTCATGCAGTTCAATGTAGCATTGAACTGCTTCTTAAAACCTTGTGATGCCTTGGCATTTCCCATCTTGTCTATGAAGTGAGTAAAAATGACTAGGGTTCATCTCTTCAGGAAACACACTTCTGTGATGGCTTACAGCCAACTTTTATAAAAAATAAATTTGGCTGGAACTGTAAAAGGAGAAAAGTATTTACACAACTACAACAGTAGTTGAGTCTACATTGTTATTCCATTTTTTCCATCCTTCCTTGAAGGATTCATCATTACTGTTTTGACCACCTTAAATTGATCTGTGAAAACAAAAGAAAAGTTATGTGCATGTGTGTGTTTCCAGATCCTTGTGTACTGCTTCTGGCAAAAGGATGTTAAGTACTAACAGTAGCAATTTGCATAACTGAAACACTTGTTTCTTGCAAATTCTAGTATTTACCCCATACATTTTGACCAATGTATGGATCAGAATATATTTGAATTTTGCAAGTACTGAGGTGATTCAGTATCCATGTGTACAGGATGGATCACAGACTTAATACAATACACTGTCAATGAAGTATTTCAGTGCTGATTTTATAATCAACTGAACTAGATATTTCTATACATAAAGACTGTTTAATGTAAAGCCTAATAGTCTGTGACAAGTGATTCAGTATATGTGGTATTGTATTCTGGCCTATCACAGAAACATGACTGCATTAGCAGCAGCTGCTTCTGCTGCTACTTATGGATAGATCAATTTATTTCTGGCCTATAGTAGTTTTGAATGTGTTTGGTCAGGCAGAAGTTAGTTCTATTCTGTTTCTGCATTGGTTCCAATTTTTTTAAAGTACACCATATGTTAACTACTAATACACCAATTTACTGTTTATTTTTAAAAAGGCATATTTCCCCTTGTTTACCATCCTCCAAAGTTAAATAATATAAAAATACATTAGATGTACCTTTTAAACATTAAGTAGCATTTGATTTCTACTGATGGTCTTTTTAATCATAGTTAATTGGAGGTAATGGCATTATTTCCTTCCATTCCATCCAGTGTCATCTGGGGGGGGAGACAGCAGGCCCAGCACCATCGGGCCTAGACTGGGAGGGGGAGCCTAGACTAAGAAGGAGCCCTCCCTCAATTCCATCCGATGTCATCTGGGGAAGAGACAACAGGCCCAGCATCATCGGGTCTAGACTAAGAAGAAGAGTCCTCCCTCCATTCCATCTGATGTCATCTGGGGGAGAGACAACAGGCCCAGCACCATCAGGCCTAGACTAAGAAGAAGAGCCCTTACCTTTTAAGGGGCGGGTGGGTTTCGGTATTTTAAGGTTCTGTTTACATTTATTAATATATTGTTATGTAAATTTTAATGTTGTAAGCTACCCCGATTGCTCTGCAGAGGGGTGGGATATTTATTATTATTATTATTATTATTATTATTATTATTATTATTATTATTATTATTATTTCAATAGGATATAGTTCTACATAAGGTTGCTTTGAACAATTGTCACAATTAGCAGACACATCACTGTACAACAAGAAAAAAAAAGAACAGTGTGTGCTTGAAGAGTATAGAGAATGCAAAGATCAAGACTGCACAATGATTTAAGTTAGGGCACAAAGCATGCTAGACTCAGATGATTCAAGAAGGTTGATGTATGGCATCTAAAAACGTCTGCAAAAATGGTGCCCAAAGAAATTCATCACTTGGTTTAGTAGTAATTCAACCATTCATCACTGGGTCTAGTAATAAAATCTGAGGTTACCATCACCCAGCTGTGTAGAGATACTCTCACATACTCTGCAAAATTTCTATGAAAATGTGGACATGCTTGTAAACTGGTAACATATTATCCTCACATCAAAGATTCCTGCCTCTGCAATCTTGTTGTTGCTCTAACAAAGTCCTATACTGCAAATCTCTTATCTGGCAGCTGTATACTGCATTAATTTATTCTGAGATAACTTTTTGCATTTAGGGTTGCTAGGTCTCATAGAGATCAAGACTTAGGAAACTGCTCACAGGCATTTCTAGGGGGTGCAGACCACACCAGGTGATATCTAGAGGGAGAAGGTCTGCCTTCTGGTGTGAAGTGTACCACCATGCCTCTCCACTAGTAGACCAGGAGATGGCAAGGAAGCCAGCTCAGATGCTGTCAGTATGCACAGTGAACTCCTAGAGGCCTCTCCCATCATCAAATGGTAACCAGACCCATTCAGGACATGCAAACAAAGAAGGTAGACCAGAACACTCCAGGACATGGACAATCTTGGTCCAACAGCTGTTGGTGGCAAATAGACTGGAGCCATTCTCTTTCATAGTGGCTTAATCCTCAATTGTCCTGGTGGTTTCAAGTCTGGAAGTGACAATATGAGTTACCATACTGGAGTGATACCAACCATAGTAATGTTACTGGAACTACTATACTTCTCCAGGTTTCCAGGCAAGAAGCTAAGCCTCAGGGTGAGGAGCCTTGCAGGAAGGGGAGGAGAAAAGTTGGGTTTTGTACATGGGATGACTTTAAAGTGCAGATACTCATGTCCAGTTATTCCCAGCTGGCTCTCTGATCCAGTGTGAAGTTGTATGTATGTATGTATGTATGATAGTGATGATGATAGAATTCAAAGATATAGCTGTTTTAGTCTGTAGAATCAGTACATAGAGAGATCTTGTAGCACCTTTGAGACTAATTGATGGAGATTGATGATAGTTAAATCATTTAGTTGTTGGTGTTGTTATGTGCCTTCAAGTCATTTCTGACTTATGGTGACCCTAAGATAAACCTATAATAGGGTTTTCTTGGAAAAGTTTGTTCAGATGAGATTTGCCATTGCCTTCCTCTGAAGCTGAGAGTGTGTGACTTACCCAAGGTCACCTAGTGGGTCTACACCCAATGGCCTAGTCCAACACTTAAACCACTGCACTCCACCCTGTATCAAAAAAATTCAGGATTGCTTATAAATAGCTTTGAAACAGGTTAAATACAATAAGAAAATGTAAATAAGGTATAAACATATTAAACAATATAAGGAGTTAAAACAGATTTTTAAATTTGAAAGTTTTTAAAACTATATATAACAGTATTTGGGTTGAATTAACTTGACATCTAAATGTCATGTGTGTTGGTGCCAGTTGAGCCTCAAGGGGGAGAGCATTCCACAGTTGGGGTGCCACAGCTGAGAAGGCCTTCTTCTATATCCTGACACACTGTATTGACCATACTCATGGGAAACAGAGGAAACCTCCAGCAAATACATATAGGGAGAGGCACTCCCTCAGGCCATTTAGGGCTTTAAATGTTATCAAAAGCACCTTGAATTCAGACTAGAAAGGCATTGGATGTCCGTGCAATTATTTTAAGACTGGTATTATATGCTGTCTATAATATTCTAGTCAGCAGTTAAGCTGGTGCACTTTGCATTAGCTGAAGCTTATGAATCTTTTTCAATGGCAGCTTCACATGGAGCACAGTGTAGCAGTCTAATTGGAAGATTATGTGTGCATGGACTGCTGTGCCTATCTGGGAAAGGCAGCAGCTGGAGCACCAGTCAAAGTTAGTGCCAAGAACTTTGAGCTACAGAGTTCACTTGGGCCTCCAGTGACAGGGATGGATCTAGGACCACTCCCAAGGTACATACCTGCCCCTTCAAAGGAAGTACAACCCCATGCAGAATTGGCTTTTACTCAATTCTCAGATATGAGAACCACCAATTCACAGAGCCTCCAATCTATCGGGATTCATCTTCAGTTTATTAGCCCTCATCCAGCCCACTACAGTATCCAGACATTGGTCCAGAACCCCCAGCAGATTCTGATGACAAGGAAAAATAGAGCTCAGTGTCATCAGCATATTGATGGCACCTCACTTCAAACCCATTATTGTTTTAAACTTCTGGAAGTTTAAGAAAAAGGTGGGCCATTAATTCAGTGCATAAATAAACAAAATGTGCATTTTATTTCTTGCTCTGTGACAGATCCCTTTATCAAGGTTGGTCCTAAACCCCAACCCTTAGGAGTCCTACCACTTGCCCTATACATGTGGATTGTAGTTGTGTTGTTGTGAGGGTTCTTTAGTTTGGTATACATGCCCTAACTCCAATTCAGACTTCACGGTCAGAGGAGCTTATTGCATGGTTTATTAAAGCATCTTACCTCTGTTGACTTAGATTTTAATTTGGGCAGCATCCTGATACTATCACTGTGATTTTGCTGCCAAATCTGCCACCCGAATACAGCCTGGGTCCATCCCTACTCCCAAGGGAACTCAGCCCACCTCTTTTCGAAACCGGGAGTAATCCAGCTTAAGAAAATGGCTGCCAGAGTGCTCCTGGGAGTGAGGATGGACCCAGACTGTATTCATGCTGCAGATTCAGCAGCAAAATCACTATGATAGTATCAGGATGCTGCCCGAATTAAAATTTAAGTTGGGAGAGGTAAGATGCTTTAATAAGCCATGTGATAAGCTCCAGAGACAGGTTTAAGTCAACAACAGAGATGGATTTATTAAACACAGTATGAGATTATAATAAAATATAATATTCTATGCTTTAGACTCTCCAGTAACATAGGCATTTGTCTCTTTTTCAAATCCAAAACTCTGTCTCTATTAGGTCAAAACCCTTTCTCTGTCAGCTCAACACCCTGGCAGTAGTAGCTTCAAACCTTGTCTGAATCTTTCCAGAGGCAAGCCTTTGTCTTTTTAATAAAAACTCTGTTCCCCTGAAGTCCCCCTTCGCAAATCTCTCTGAACCAGGATTAGCTGCCTTGAAGTCAAATTTACCTAGGACCTTATCACACGTGGGCCACAAAGTGATAAGAAACCGAAATAAGAATAAATCCAATACTATATTGAAATGAACCAAAAGAGCCCCCACAATACGTAAATGGCTATCAGACGCAACTAGCATCATCGCGCAATTATCGCGCTTCCATAAAAGTGCATCCTGGATACATATTTGCTGTTCACACACAATTCAGAAAATCCTAGACATGGCCCTGCGCCGGCTTGGGAAGGAAGGGTTTAGGTGACAGCTGGCTGTCAAACACACGCCTCCTTTCCAAGCCGGCGCAGGGCCGGGACTCTGAGCAGAATGGAGCCTGCGCCGGCTTGGGAAGGAGGGGTGCGTTTGACAGCCAGCTGTCAAACACACCCCTCCTTCCCAGGGTCCCGGCCCCGCGCCGGCTTGGAAAGGAGGGGTGCATTTGACAGCCAGCTGTCAAACACACCCCTCCTTTCCAAGCTGGCGCGGGGCCGGGACTCTGAGCAGAACGGAGCCCGCGCCGGCTTGGGAAGGAGGAGTGCGTTTGACAGCTGGCTGTCAAACACACCCCTCCTTCCCAAGCCGGCACAGCGCAGGTGGGGACGGGGAAATGCTCCACAATACGTATTGGGAAAATGCTCCCCAATACGTATTGTGTGTACACATGTATTTCGGAGACTCGGGCATTGCGCAATGATTTCGGAAGCGCATTTGTACTTCCTAATTAAACCAAAATTCAAAAGATCTCAATCCGTTTCAGGTTGTGGGTTTTTAGCGGTTCTGTGCGACGTCGTGTAAACACACGCAAAATTAATACGTATTATTTCCGGATTTCTTTTGGAAACTTTCTGCTTTGGACCCCGTGTGATAAGGTCCCTAGTGTCTCCTTCACACCCTACTATTCATTTCTACATTCAACTGTAGCAGTTGTGACCCACCTCTCAATCCTTGCCTGTACTAACTATGGGCCTCTACAGACGGGCCCTTTGGGCCATCCTGGAGGCAGGGATGGAGAACGTCAGCCACATGTCAGCCACCTCAACCCCTCCCCGAAGACGGCCTGATGCTATGTGCCATTACGGAAGTGGCGCTAAAGAGCTGCATGCCGGCTCTTAGGATGCCCTTTTTGCTGGCTTTCCGTGGTGGCAAAAGGGAAGATCGGGGCTGATCCCTTGGCCTCAGGTTTTTGGCCCAAAATGAAGTGCATGAGATGCTGCTGATCTGTCTGCATTTGACTCAAGGCTACTATTAATGTGATTTAATGGTATTTATTTTTTTAAAAAAACATCATGATGGATCTCATTATATTTATCAAAGGAAAGCTACAAACTAAACACATTTGAGTATGTCTTCCTCAAGGTTATGGAGGCAAACACTGTTGTACAAAGCATTTCATTTTCTGCCTATCCTCATTTAGTGCCTGTCTAGATGCCTCAATTTGATGGAGCTATATGCATGAGTGCCAGGTAATTGGAAAATTGAGTCTTGGAAGTGAACCCAAAACTCAAATTTTGTATATGTGTATTCATGCTTGTTCATGAACAATAACATTTTGTTAAAAGTATCTCCAAATTACCCACCACCATGTCACTACATACTGCTTATTTCATGAAAAGGCACATTTATAAAACTGCCAGAGACAAATTTCAGACATATATACAAAAAAATATCCCAAGTGCCCTGTTTTCAACATAGCCATTGAAGGATTACGGATTTGTGAAATGAAAGGATAAGCTTTTAGAAGTTTATCCCTTTTCCAACCCTCTTCTGCTGCCATTTGTGCTTAAAATATATACTTCACTGCTTTGTGTGTGTATAATTGTATGTAGGAAAGGAGGTAAGCACTTTTTAATAGTTTATGTAGTTTGCTTTTGTGTGAAGAAGTAGCCTGAGCAGAAGTGAAAGACAGGCTGGGTTGGTGGAAAATGTAGGCCAAAGGCTTATTAAAAACTTACCTAGTACATCTTTATGAAACCCAAGCAATAAGGTAATTCAGAGGAATTTATTGTTCCTGGTATACAAAACCTATTTTGCAAATACAAATACTCAGCAGGATTTTCAACCCTTTCAAAATAAATGGATTTTTGAAAAGTATGTTGAGTGAATATCAGATGCCAGCCTCTGACTGTAACACCTCCTAGTCAGTACCACTGTTGTTTGGTCAAAGTGCACTTCATAAGCTAACACTCATAATAGAAGAACTTGACCTTAATGACTTCTTAATGTATCTTTAAAGTGGATTTCACATAAATTGCATGTTATAAACCCACATTTTTTTTTTTGCTTTGTATGCTACCACTTCAGCACTTAATATAATAACTCTTCAAATCAATACCATTTCTCAAGAGAGACCCATAGTTGCCACATTAAAGGGAACTAGCCACATGAAAGTGTGGGTTATATGAAACTCTGTTTCATACAGCTTAATTACTATTATTTCTTTTTTAGTTTAATCTATCACTGAATCACGGTGTCCTCTTCATCTTTCAAAGCCTAACAAGGACATATATGGTGATAAACGTCAATAGCCAAATTAAAAGGAATGAGGAAAATACTCCATCATATTGAATTTATCAGGCATGAGGAAGTATGGTTATCAACGAAAGACTGGCTTATGGCAAATTATCTGTTTTCAATCCAGCTTCAGTTAGTCAGAAACTTAATGTCCAGAGGTTGCTATGCTAAACTTTTTTTTTTTGGCAAACTATGGGCCTTTACAGACTGCCAGAAATAATGCAACTTGAGTCCACTTTAACTGTCCTAGCTCAGTGCTAGGGAATCATAGGAACTGTAGTTTATTGTGGCATCAGAGCTCTCTGACAGAGAAGGCTCAATGTCTCAGAAAAAAACTATAATTCCCATGACTCCCTAGCACTCAGCTAGGACAGTTAAAGTAGACTCAAGTTGCATTATTTCTGGCAGTCTGTAAAGGCCCTATATTTAATAAACATAATCAAACATGTGCATCTTAGGTAGAGTTGTGATAACACAAAACAAGCCAATGTCACCCAGTCATTCACAGTCCTGTGCTTTGCCTCATCACTGTACCTTTTAAGTAAAAAAAATGTACACAACAATTAGTATGCATGTTACTTAAAGGTTGAGCTGGCAGCAAATCTTCAGCAGATTTCATTTCTTAAAAGATTATGGGCAAGAAAATAAATAAATAAATCATATCATTTATGGCTTATGTCCAGCACAAAAGGCTACCCTGCCAGCAGCATCAAAGTAATCAAACTCATGTTGATATGGCTAGTAGAAGCCTAACATACTGATTGCTCCAGAGACATTCAGAACAATGCTGCATACTGAAGAAGTGGTAAAAGGTGATCTGGGTTCATTTATTCAAGGATCTGGCACCACCAAACAATCTCAAAATGCCTTCTGGTCATTGCATAGTGCACCTTCACACTGTAGGAATCCTGCCTGAAAAACACTTTAGAAGACAGTGTATTTAGGTTACAGCCTGAGTCATGACCCATTTTGAACATTCACTGGGCAAGTTCATCAAATGCATTTGCTAGTGGTGACCACAAATTATGTATTACAGTACTTCCATGTCACACAGGTATGAGAGTAAGTATCTGAAGGAATAAGAACCAGTGACCCATGACAACAAGATGTGATGTTTGTTGTCTTTGTTCAGTGTTTTGCTCAGTCATTTTAGCAAAAGTTAGGTCACTTTCAAAAACAGTTACATTTATTTATTTATTTATTGGAAAAAAGCTTCTGAATATAGACCACAAATGGATGTTCTCTTTCCCAAAGCAGCTCACTGAGATTAGCCAAACTGTCTAGAAATGTACCTGTTCTTTTCATTTTAATGTTTAAAAGTACAGCCATATAAATTTCAACAATAACAATGCATGACCTTAAAGAAAATTTACAGAGATAAATAAAATTACAAAAAAATTATTGATACCCTTTAAAATCTGTATATGTGTATATCAGTAAAACCTTACATATCAAACTTAAACATCATTCTACAAAGTGGCATGAGTTTGGGGTGGAAAGCGCACCTCTAAGTTTTCACCATGATATTCAATAAATTAATACTATTTGTGGTGATTGTGGATTACTTACATCCTTTATATATTGACTTAATTCATTCATCAAAGCTAAAGTCTATATCACTGTTTCCCAAAAGTAAAGTCATATTATCCCTAGAAATGTATATGTTTTGCTTTGATCAACTGGATTTGTTTGTAGTTTACGGCTAACAATATTATTACATGATAGTACACAGGATTACCATATGAGAACATTTCATAAATTGATAAAGTATTGAACATTTGAAATCTCTCCTCAAAGGGAGGGAGGGAGGGATGGAAAGAAAGAAAGAAGGAAATAAAAAAGCAGATGAGAAAAGTGCCCGCAGCAGAAATATAAACACTGGACAAAATGTTAAAAGAACAGGTTGATCCTCAGAATGCTACAGTGAAGCTACACTAAGAAGATGTAAATAGCTATTTTACTTTGCATCTCCAATGATGTCTTTTGATGTATGCACTGAAAGGCTCTGTTTACCTTGTGCAAATGTTGTTTGGTATACAAGGCTATCAGCAAACAAAATACAAGCAAAATCCCTTAATCATCAGTAACAGAAGTATTTTTTAAGGAATTGACCAATAAGCTATTTTACATTAGATTCTAGTCCTCTTTGTGGTACAGGTTGGATTGCTAGATGGAAAAGTAGGAAAGTTACTCAGTAATCTAATAGAAACAAGGTTCTAGGTTTAATCCTTGACATGCTCAGTAAAACTGAAAAACTGGAGAGCCTCTGTTTTCAGTCAGCACAGGCAACAGCAGGTCAGATAAACAAACCTAAGGCAAATTCCTGTACTTTACTAGGTACTTTAACATTATCTCCCTTCCAGCCCATGCTATGTTGCCATTAAAGATAATAAAAGATTTGTTTAGCAAATTTGCACCTCCAGAGCTAGTAGATGAGTCAAGACTCTCGCCTATATAAATCTGTTCTTTTCTGAATTTAGTAATACAGGTTGTTGGAGGAAAACATGCACAGAAATGTACATATTAGTAAAAAGTATAAATAGATTGTATTTAGGAAAGAATATGTGCATTACATAAACTGAAAGTACTGGGGGGGGGGGGGAATCAGACATTGCAAAAATGCAGAGAATAAACACATTAGGAAAAGAGAGAGTTTGGAACCAACAGTTACTGAAAGATTATTGAGAGACATAGCTATGTTGGTCTGGAATAGCAGTAGCAACAACATTTATATTTCCATTCCACTTCACAGTGATCTGAGTACTCTGAGCAGTTTACACTCTGTAAGCCAATTGCCCTCAACAAGTTTGGTTGGTACTCCTTTTACCAAGCTATGAAAGAATGGAAGGATGAGTCAACCTTGGAGCCCTGGAATTGAACTCACAATGCTGTGGCTACAGTACCGGCATTTAACTACTGCGCCACCAGAGCTCCTTATCAATATGCAAAAGGAATTTGTAACTCCTTTGACACCTAACTGTTTAGAAGAGGTTGTAACATAAACTTTCATAAGACTACTTTTTCAGATGCATGGAGTGAAATGATTCCCAAGAAGAACTTTTATTATTAGACTGTATTGCATTACCCATGGAAATACAAACTTGTGGGTATGGTGATGAGGTGACAAGTTCAGCTTGGAGGATGGCCATTGGGGGACAAAGGTATGATAGGGCCAGGGTATCTGGGTGCCCATAAGAAATAGCGGCAGTGAGTTTTGGAATATGTTTTGGGCAGGCTGGGACCCAGAAAGGGCATCCAGTGTTATAATATATGAAGTGTGCCAGGAAGCCATTTTCTTTTTTCAACCCACTGTTGATGTATTGGAGTTTGTGAATACAATCAGATATCCATATCTATAGATTCTTTATCCATGGATTCAACCATCCATGATTTGTGAGCAGTCTTGGGTCCCTTTCTGGGAGAAAGGCAGCATAGAAATTAAATAAATAAATAAATAAATAAATAAATATAAATAAATAAATAAAATATTTTTTTAAAATCTAAATTCCAGACAGCAACCTTGATTGTGCCATTTTTTATGCAGGACACCATTTTATTATGCCATTGTATTTAATGGCACTTGAATATCCAATAATTTTAGTATTCATGGGAGGTCCTGGAACCAAACCCCAGTGGATACCAAGGGCCCAGTATATATTGTAATTCAGCTGTTGTTTATGGTCATTGTTTAGTATGGTTTAGTATTGTTGTCTCCTAGCAATTCTATCTAGCACACTGGATTTCTAGATTAATACTAACATTCAAAATATGCTTGAGTGAATGAGATAACTGGAAATTGTTAGGATACATTCTATATCCTGTCTAGGATTCAGGGAAACATTTCCTGATGCAGGAAATGAAAATACAATATTGGGATTGTAGGTAACGCACCTCATGGCTCAGTTAGTGCATTCCATTGTTCTTTTGATATGCAAACTAAAACAAAAACAAAACAAAAAAACAACAAAACTTTATGTAACCCAGGTCAGAGTAACAGAGGAAACAAAAATGAAAGAAGGGGGGAATAAAATAAGTGAGTCATGGAATGGAGATTTTTTTTTTTTTAAGAGTAATTTGTTTGGAGGCAATGTCCTGAAGAAGCCAGCCCCTTTTCAGAATGAGATTGTTTAATTCTGAAAGGCAAGTGTCCCCACTCCAACTATATAGTCCTGTGAGGAGAGAAGGTGTTTGGAGTCTTTTGGAGCAGAGCATTCTCTTCAGTAACTTCCCCTCCTCTCTATATTTCATATTATTGTGTAATATAAACTCTTGTATTACTTGAGGTGAGCCCTTGTAATCTTATTTTGCTCACACTGTTGGATTGGATAGCATTGCATTCCTCATCCCTATTCCCATTTTCTTCTCTCTTGGTTTATCCTTCTCTCTCTACTCCTCCATTCTGCTTTTTAACTCTTTTTTCTTCTTTTATATAGCCCCTTTAATTAAGATAAGATGTGCGCATTAGGCCTTTTAAACACCTGCTCATTTAAAGTGAAGAGGCCCTGGACTGAATTTGGGATCCCTGCCTCCTAAATGCAAAACAAGTGTTCTGAAACTGCTCTTTGTAGAACATATGTCCTAACTATCCTGCATTTGAAGTGGATCACATCACTCCTTATTAATCCTTAACAAACAAGTCATTTGAAGATTGAATGAAGTGTACATGGTGGTTGAAATATACACAAATAAACATTTCCATGACAACTTAAAAACAATTATCTACAACAAGACAATGTTAATTTCAGACTCTGCAACAAAGAAATTATCAGATCTGTCAATCTCTGATTGTTTTGATTCTAATACAATGCAGAAAGTTTGCAGTTCTGCAACTAACATTTGAATCAACACAACACATTGTGTTTAGAGTGGCCACAGCATCTAGGAGCTGGTAGGGCCGGGGGCACATGGTAGTGATATTTCAGCAAAAGCACAATTAAACTAAGAATTGTCAATGTGTATTTTGTTTACTCCCTAAAACACAAGGGGTTTCATGAGCTTTTGTCCTTTGGTAAGTCTTTCACTCAAGCTTTTATTTTTTTATTTTTTTTGGGGGGGGGATCAGAGCAGCTACCTAGCTTCCTTAGGATCTGTGCTATTAAGAATAGAATGGAATGACAGCTGATTTGCTGAAAGCCTCTACAGCAACTTTCACTTAAAAGTGAGGGAGAAACTCAGGGAAAGTGCAGTAATTGCACCCTAGTGGGATAATTGGGAAAATCTGTGCTACTTCTGCTTTTGTGTGCCAGTTCAACAGCCTTCAAAATAGATCTAACAATCCTTAGGCAGAACAAGGTTACAGAATAAGATAGATGCTGCATATAAGTGGAAAATTTGTTAGCATACAATATTGGTTTTTTAAAAATTAGCATTCAACTGTATCTTATGACCTATCATTTTGACAACTTTAATATACTATGTGCTTGATATAACAGTCATTCCATCAATGAGAGGAGGACAACAGCAGCTTATTAGCACTAAAGGGGGGCTATTAAAAGTGAAATTAAATTTTGCCCATGAACTATACCTGGTACAGCAAACAGACCTTGATGTGTTTTGCAGTAGGAGACAGATTACAAATTTCTTAAAGATGTAAGGGGACATTATGGCTTAGAGAAGGGGTAGGCAACCTTTCCCCTTTAAGTGCTCAGGGACTTCAGCTCCCAGAAGCCTCAGCCATGTTGGCCAATAGTCCCATGTTGGTTAATAACTCCTGGGATTCTGGGAGCTGAAGTCCCTCAGCCCTTAAAGGGGAAAGGTTACCTACCCCTGGTAAAGGGAGTTGTTAAACAATTTGGAACAATTTGAACAGAAGCAAAAGAAGGCTTTATAGCCTTTTAAGGCTAAAGTCCAATACAGACTTGCTTGTCAGTAGGGTTCACTGAATCAGTAAAACTTATTTCTGAGTAGATATGTACCTGTTTAGCTGAAACTACACATTTATCGATGGCTCCACCATTGTCATCAGTGGCTGTGGTTCAAATTGGAAGGAAATCTTAACTGGAATGCTGCAGGATTCTGTCCTGGCACTGATAATCATCAATACTTTTTTTTATCAATTATTTAGATGCAGGGTGGAGGGAATCCTTCTCAAATTTGCAGATAATGCAAAAGTGGGTGAGGGGGTAGCTAACACATTGGAAGATAAAGTTTTAAAAGGCCTTTAATAAACTAGAAAACTGGGCTGAAATTAATAAAATCAAATTCAACAGAGACAAATACAAAATTCTATATTTAGGCTGCAAAAACCAAATGCACAGGTACAGGTTGGGGGATCCTTGGCTCACAAGTACTACATGGGAAAAGGACCTTGTGATTATTGTTATATGTTACATAAGTTGAACATGTGCCAGAACATATGCTGTAGCAAAGAAGGCAGATGCTGTCTTAGCCTGTATAAATGGAAGCATAGCAACCAAGTATGAGACCCAGTGTGGTGGTGTGGTTTGTGCATTGGACTATGACTCTGATTAAAGCAATTTAATCAATTTCTGTCCAGGAAAGCTGCCAAGAGGGCTGATAGCAGCTTCTTGTGCGGGTGGAAGGCAAACAGAAGTCTTTTACTAATGTAAAGCCAGAACACAAAAGTCTGTATTACCAGTCCAGCCGTCCAGCCAGAGAATGGTCAAACAGGCCAAAGGTCTAGGATTCCAGAGAGGCAGAGTGGCAAGGCAGTCTGAAGGTCAAGGGTTCCAGAAGTTCAAGATAAGTCTGCAGTTCAAGAGTCAAGGTTTCAGGCCAAGAAACAAGGAGAGACAGTGGCTTTCGATAGGAAGCTCAGATAATCACTGGCACTGATGCAGCCCATCTGCACCTGCTTAAATTACCAAGCTGCAGGAGCTCAGCTGAGGTTGATTACTCCAGTGTTTTTGATAAAGTCTCCTTGAACACCAAAGGCTAGCCCAGGGGTAGGCAACCTTTCCCCTTTAAGGGCCAAGGGACTTCAGCTCCCAGAAGCCTCAGCCATGTTGGCCAATAGCTCCTGGGATTCTGGGAGCTGAAGTCCCTCGGCCCTTAAAGGGGAAAGGTTGCCTACCCCTGGGCTAGCCCTTTCTGCTTGATGCTGGCCAAAAGTAGGCACAGTCCCTTGATCCTTCTCCATGTTTGAAGGTTCTGCTGGCTATGGAGCCTCCTGGGAGACCACAGGCTCTGCTGGAGGTTCTGCTGGAGCTGGCAAAGCAAAGCTGAGGCCAGGCTGGGGCTCCACAGCTGCAGACTCAGATCCCAGAGGTGTTCTGGCTTATCCACTGAATCCTCTTCCAGGCAAGGCATGACAATTTAATCAACTCCCCACTTGGTCATGAAACTCACTGGGTAACCTTGGGTGAGTCACATATTCTCAGTCCCAGAAAATCTGTAACAAGTTCATCTTACAGCTGCCATAAATCAGAAATGACTTTAAGGTACATAACAGCAAAGTTTCCAAGTTGGGGAAAGCAATAGTCCCAGTATATTCCATACTGGTCAAGCCTCCTCTGGAGTACTGTGTTCAGTTCTGGAAGGGCCATTTTAAGATGGATGTAGACAATCTGGAATGAGTTCAGAGAAGGGGAATGAGGATGAGAAGAGGTGCGGAGAACAACACATATGAAGAAAGAAAGGTTGAAGGAACTGGAATGCTCAAGCTTGGTGAAGAGAAGACTGATGGGATGACATGATTTGACTCTTTAAATACCTCAAGGGCTTCTAAAAGAGAAGGGGCAGGCTTTCTCAGAGTGTAGAACTAGGTCTAATGGTTTTAAGTTATAGGAGGGTAGATTTTGATTGAACGTTATAAGCAATGGAACCAATTACCTAGAGAGGTGGTTGAGTCTCCTTTTTTGGATGTCTTCAAAAATATGCTGGATAGCTACCTACTAGGGATGCTCCAGCTGGAGATCCTGCACTGAGCAGGAGGCTGGACCTAATGGCCCACAGAACCCATTTTAACTCTATGATTCTATGATGTCATTCTGTGGCTTCCACTATTTCTCAAAAAAAAAATCTTCTAAAACAGCAAGAATACAATGCAGAGAGTGATATGATACATCAAATGAGTAAAGCAGACCAGCAGCTTGGAACGGCCTCTGACTGCTCCAGCCCTGATCATCCTCCAATTGTACCATGGTCATCCTGAACAGGCGACTGGCAAGGAACAGCTTTTGATGGCTCTTTTCTTGCTGGGATTGGACCATCTTAGGCATCCTCAGAGTGGCTTCCTGCTGCATCGGGGTCATGTGGAATACACTCCCTCGGAGAGTAGTGGAGTCTCCTTCCTTGGAGGTCTTTAAGCAGAGGCTGGATGGCCATCTGTTGGGGATGCTTTGATTGGGAGTTCCTGCATGGCAGGGGGTTGGACTGGATGGCCCTTGTGGTCTCTTCCAACTCTATGATTTTATGATTCTATGTGTCATCTGTACACCATGACCCCAAAGCAGCTGGAGGCTGCACTTTTTGGACCATCTGTTTTGGGCCTTCGCTTCTTATGACAATCAAAATCCTTTGGATTTCAGAATATACTGATTTGTTTCAAAATTATCTACCACTCTTTCTTCTGTTAAGTCCATCAAATGTGATTTCTAATTGCCAGTTCCTTAAATGGTAACTTGCACCCATATTCCATTGGGTGCAATGCACATAGTATGCAGTATTATACATTATGACACTTTAACCTCACTGTCTTTCTGTGGGATTTTCACTGCAATATTTTAACTTCTCTCCACAGTATTACCTCTGGCATGGCTAGGCTAAGTTCAAATTACTTCATCATGGCTTGAGGGCTTTCAGACTCAATTATGGGATTATTCTGCAGTAAGTGGTTTAAGCTCCTATAAAGGCTTCTGAAGATGGGATTTAAGCATTTTCAAAATCCTAGCCACAATCAGAATAATTAATAGTCTCTCTAAAATATGATTTAAGGAAAGCTTTCAGTAGGTTCACATATATCAGTATCCTTACCCAGGATATGATTATTGGTGTCAACCAAACAGTTTTGCATTCAAATGATAGTTAACTGACAAAATCATATATATGAGTACCTTATTCTTCAAACACCCAGTCTTCTATTTTTGCCTTTGAGGAAATAATCATTATAGTAGATCTACTATAATTCTGTCTATTGATTCCACCTCCATTTTATTTGTTTATTTAAAAAATGGTTCTATATGCACACTTCACCAAAAGTTTCAAAAGATGAGGGGGATATTTGGCTATTCGTATATTCTCTAGGGGATTATGGGAGAGGTAGCTCTGGTATATTACAGATGAAAGTTTTGAAATATTAACTGCTCAGTCAACTCAGAGTTCTTGGAAAGGGGAGACAACAGAGTGGAGCTTGAGATCCTCTCAGTGGAGTAGAGTTCAAAGGAGAAGAACCATAATGTCTCCCCACCCATGATGCACCAATTTAGATGCCACCTGAGATTAGATGTGAAGCAGGAACTTTTGAGGACTTGTGGGACCCTAATAAAAGGAAAAGCATTCAGTTCTGAAGGCCCTCCAGGGTCTCACATCCAGAATCTAAGTATAGAAGGGTTTATATTGGAGAAAATGTTCCCTCAGATAATCAGGATCTAGACTCATTTAGGAATGTAAAAGACAAAGTCAGTATTTTGTATTGGTCCCTGAGTGGAATTAGTAGCTAGAATGAGATTTAAAAGTTGTTGGTACATGGGTATGAATAACCATAAACCTCCCAATGGAAAAACATTTTATACACTCTGGAATTTTGGACTACTGGCAAAAGCAGACACAAACTAGTAAATTGCTGCAATCCAGGCCTGGAATCAGCACAGTACAAATGTCAATATCCAAGTTTCTATCTTCCATCAGCACTGAAACCAATTTTTCCTTACTATTCTTCAATGAACAAGATATCTGGAGCATGAGAGAAGTATGTGTATGGGGGGGGGGGGGTTTGAAAGAAGAAGGAGATGTAAATGAGTGTCAAACTGAATTGAAAAAGTTACAAGAAGAGATCTCACACTTCCCCGTCTTAAAGAGTTTTCAGACATACTACACTCCCACCATTCCCAGACAGCAATCAAATTATGGGCTATATAGTCCACCTAGGGAAAAAGTCTAGGTTAAAGCAAGGCAACTTTAAAAGGACAAAAAGTGCCCTTCTGATGAAGCTATTAACAAAATATGCCCCCCTAAGTTCAACAGTGACAACCTCCATGACATTCTCTGTTAAATGCATGGTTTGGCCCACTCTAAAGGTTTTGAGTTAATTAATGATAACCCGACAAATTAAATTAAATTACTAATGTTTATGCTACAGAATCGACTTTCCAAAGTCTAACATTTAACATTGCATATTAGTTTTCAGACCTATCTGCCAAACTCTGCTCTGGGCCATGCCTGGCTCAAAGAATATTTGTCTGGAGGCTCCATCAAATCAGAACCTGATGTTTTGAGTGCAATCCCATCCAGAACAGGCATTTCCACAGGTAGATGTACTATTGAGAAACAGAAACACTGTTTCCAGGAATATGAACATCTGACACTGGTAAAATGTAAAGAACAATTTGTTTTCATTTTGGGGGTACTATTAATGCATACAAAAAGGTTTTACTGATCAAAAGTTTGTTAGGTATCTCCAAAGCTCTTAACCGGCTCCAAATCAGCACTGTGATAAAATTGAGGTTTATGTTATGTTAGTACTAATGGTACACATCCAATGTGATGGTGAGAAGATTACAGAAAAGTAGCTTATGCATGCAACTAGGAACACTTTGCATTATTAGACACATCAGGGAGCAAAAAGGTAAGCTAGGAATAAATAATATGAAAGCAGTAATGATTATCTTCACTTGCAGGCTGTGAAAGTAGGGAGGCACTTCCTGTACTTTCAAAACCAGACTGAAGATAAACTGCTTAAGGTTTGAGGGCTTAGGTTTTTAACAAAGAGTGAATCAGCAACTGTGGGCCCTTACAGACTGCCAGAAATAATGCAGCTTGAGACCACTTTAACTGTCCTGGCTCAATGCTAGAGAATCATGGGAACTGTATTTTTTTCTGGCACATTGAGCCTTCTCTGTCAGAGAGACTCTGGTGCCACAATAAACTACAGTTCCCATGATTCCTTAGCACTGAGCCAGGAACCTTTCCCCTTTAAGGGCCAAGAGACTTCAGCTCCCAGAAGCATCAGCCATGTTGGCCAATAGCTCCTGGGATTCTGGGAGCTGAAGTCCCTCGGCCCTTAAAGGGGGAAAGTTGCCTACCCCTGCCCTAAGATATCCTTTTAAACCCCCACTCTTTTGTATATTTTAAAATAAATGTTTTACAATTCTGAGAAACACTCATAAACATTATTTAATGTTCCAGGAAAACTGTGGTCCCATGATATTAGGAAGGATCTCACACCAGTTAGGATCTCCCATGCCCCTCCATCTTTGGCACACATAAATACTGGAGAAAATATTTCCACCCAAGATAGTTGTAACTGAACAATGTTCTAATATTTTTCACTTTTTTTGCACTTCATGTTTTAGTTACGTACATTTCTGAGCTAGAATATGAACATGCATACATGGGCAAAAAGTCAAATGAGGAATGCTTGCATCTCCCTTTTCATCTGGGAAACTCTAGTAGGAGTAACTGCTTGCATCAGCTGCATATGTGTAGTAGAGCATAGTGGCCCATAACATGACTGCTATACAAATTCTGAGAGCTCAGATTCCAATACTAAAAGGAAGATTTCAGGGAGTAATTGTTTAAACAACAACAACAAATTATCCCTTTTATTTTTGTTGTTGATACACTATAGAGGTAGGAATGTGGCCTTCCAAATGTTGTTGAACAGCAACTTGTAGCATTCCTCACTATCGGCTCTGCCACTAACAGTTCTACATCTGGAACACAATTTGATTACCCCAGCTGTCCTTTTTGTTTACTGCCATGACTGAGTGTTCCCTCAGCACTTTTATTTAAGCCATTTTTATTCTTCCTATAAATAATATCCTTCCAGTCACAGCAAGCTATATGGTGACATTGTTGTTATTATGCAACTTTAAATTTAAGTTGTTATTATGCAATTTCAAATGTTTGGTGACATTTTGCCAAGGAAGCCCTATGATACAGTTGCCATAAGGCAGAGTTGATTTATTCAGGGACAGGACGATCTGAATCCTGGTCTCCCAGAGTCTTGGGCCAACACACAAAGAAATATGCCACACTGTGTACATGTATGGTGACATTACTGAACGTAAATTAAAATAAGAACGTCTCTGATACCAAATCAGACCACCAGTTGCTCTGACCTAGTATTATCAACAGTGACAACTGTCACCTTTCCTTGCCATATTTAGAGATGTCATGAATTGAATCTAGGACCTTCTAAATGCATTTTATCAATAATACCTCCCAGAATCATTCAGTTTTCACAATATGTGTTAGCTTCATTCCCCTTTACTGATATTGTTACCAAGAATATTCCACATGGTAACTTCATTGTTCTAAGAAGTATGTCATTAAAAGGAAGGAGGACAAATAATAAATAGCCAATCAATGATTGTTGTTGTTATTGGTTTCAAGTCAACCTCAACCTATATAGCAATCCTATGAATGACAGACATCCAAGTTACTCAGTTCTCAACCACCCCTGCTCAAGTCTTTCAGACTCATGGCTGTGACTTCTTTGATTGAATATATCCATCTGGGATGCAGTCTTCCTCTTTTCCTATTGCCCTCCACTTTATTGAGTATTTTATCAAGTATTTTTCTAGTTAGTATTTTTCATGATATGGCCAAAGCATAGCAACCTCAGTTTAGTCATTCTGGCTTCTAGGGAGAGTCCAGGCTTGATTTGCTCTAGAATTTGCTCCAGAATCCATTTGTTATTTTAGCCATTCACAGTATTCTCAACACTTTTCTCCAGTACCACCTTTCAAATGAGTTGATTTTCTTCCAATCAGCTTTTTCACTATCTAGCTTTCACCTGTAAACTTGCCTTTGTACTTTTTGACTTAACTTTCTTCAATAATCTTTCCAAATATTTGATATTTTCTGCTACTAGCATGGTGTCATCTGTATATCTTTATTGATGTTCTTTTCTCCAATTTTAATGCCTCCTTCTTCCAAATCTAATCTTCCTTTGCATAAAATAATTTTTGCTATACAAGTTAAACAGGTAGGGTGATAGAATGCAGTCTTGCCTGATCCTCTTGCCAAATGGAAACCATTCAATTTCTCTATATTCTGCCCCAATAGTAGCCCTTTGCCCTGAGTACAGGTTAGATATCAGGACAATCAAATGATGTGTGTGGCACACTCATTTTTTTTAAGAGTGATCCATAGTTGATTGTGATCTACAAAATCAAATCCTTTGCTATAGTCTATAAATTAGAGGCTGATTTTTAATGACTATAGTCTATAAATTACAGATTTTTTTTAGGATGTCCTATTATCCAGAATATGTTTACTATATGATGTCTAGAGCCTCTTCCTTTCCTGAACCCAGCTTGTACATCTGGCATTTCTCATGCTGTATATGGAATTGTAGAATTTTGTAGAATTTTGAGCATCACCTTGCTTGCATGGGAAATGAATACAATGGTCCTGTGATTATTGCAATTCCTGGTATACCTTTTCTTGGGGATGGGAATGTATATTGATTGTTTCCAGTCTGTGGGCCATTGTTTTGTTTTCCAAATTTGTTTACATATTTTAGTTAGAACTAGACTAGATTCTGTCTCTGTAACTTGGAGCAGCTCTATTGGTATGCTATCTGTTCCTGATTCACTCAAGTGTTCTGAATGCATCTCGCACTTCACTTTTGAAAATTGGAGCTTTGTGTTCATATAGTTCTTCTTAAAATTATTCTGTCATACTTGCATCTGTTTTATATTATTCTTCTGTATATTGTTTCCAACATCTTTTTATATATTTGGTGATTAATATGTTCTCCTGCTGGTTGTAGAGCATCCTCACTCTTGCTTTAAATTTTCCTTTGATTTTTCAGATATAACCAGTCTAAAAAGTAGTCTGGGAGAGGATCACTGAAGGGGTTACATGAACCTCCTGGGAAGGAATGTAGAAGGTGATGAAGTGTGATCTATGTGAAAGCATCATGGAGGAATAAAATGTTCACTAAATGTTGTTTTCATATTTCAGCTCTGCATCACATAGTACTGTTTTATGAACTTCCATGGGAGGAAGGCTGGCCAAATATATTTTGGCACAGGAGGAAAAGCTGCAAAGACACCAAAGCTAGGAGTATATCCTGACCATGGATGGAAGTGGCTTTAAGTGAACAATTCATTTCAGACCAGGAGACAATGTATTCCATATTCCCATGTCATCTGTTTGTTCTTTCTGCAAGACCACAGATATCCCCATCAAATACAAAGAACTGAGATGGAACAAAAGAGAAATGTTTATCCTTTGGACATATGTTCACTTTGTTCCTTCCCCATCCTCATTATGAATTAGGATTATGCATGCAGTATGATTTTATCTGTGTTCTGAGCATCTCCTACCTGAGGCAATTGTCTCATTTGTCTGACAGAAAAATTGGCCCTGTGTGTGAGTCACAAACCTTTGATAAAAGTTTACTTAATAGAATGATAAAAATTTCCACAATAAAATTAAACATTGTCTGCTGAAAAAATTATTACAGTCAAGATTCCTCCAGTGCAAAGATATTCTCTAGCCTCCAACTAATGAATTAACTAGTTGCTTTCCAAATATTTTGCCCATTAAAAGCTGTAAGTATACAGCATAAATAGAGTTTGAAACAATTATGCTTGGTTGAATTCAATCCAATAATTTGTCTAGAAGATTCCAATATTATTTTAATTACTTTTCAAGTTCCTGTAACATACTATCCATTTCAAGGGAAAAAAAACCCATAATGCACAATACGTGGCAGTGTTATTTAACATACGCCTAAAATAGTTGCTTTCCCCTCTCCAGCTCTGATATTAGTAGGTTCTTTAATGTGGTACAGTTTTAATGAAGTGTTTTGTGGTTTCATTTATCAGCTTGTAGGAAAGCATCATGTATTAAAATACACTATTATAATATTCCAGCTCACCTTATTAAAAAGACTGAATCTAATTTTAACCTATATTTAAACAGCTCCCCCTAAGGCTTCCTTTAGAGAATAGGAGAGGCATTTGTTGACTAACTAAGGGTCTCTGTAGACCAGCCCAAAGGGCAAGCCTGGAAGCAGAGATAGGATGGGGCAGCCACATTTATATACCGCTTCATATCGCACTATGGGATGTCTAAGCGGTTTACATTGCCCCCCAACAAGCTGGGTACTCATTTTAGCGACCTCAGAAGGATGCAGGCCTGAGTCGAGCCTCAGCCCTGGCTGGTATTGAACTCGCAACCTTGTGGTCTATGAGTGAGTGGCTGCAGTACAGGCATTCAACCACTGCGCCACTGAAATTAACAGGACTTTTAAAAATGTGGCTAACTTTGGCTGCCTGAAATCTGCTCAAATAATACATTAAAAATCCCTTTCCTCAAGGGGATATATTTCTTAATTAAATTCCTACCCAGACATCACTTCTTCATGAGATCTGTACTTACTAATAAAAAAAAAAAAAATGCTGGTGTTCCACATGTTTAAATCACTACTTGTGCAGGTCATAGAGATGGCATGGGTTTTCATGCATATATTATAGCTACTGAAATTTGAAAGAGTGACCCCATTAACATGGGCAATCCATTCTCATAATATTGTTATTTTAAGTATACATCAAAAGTTCTACTGTGAAAGGAAAACTTAGAAGCTGGCTCAGGTGTAAATACTTACAAAAATAATTTAGATCCTTTGTGGTTTTATAGTTCAAAGAATAATCCACAATCTTTGAAAGAGAGGGTGGCATCTTTGAAAGAGAGTGAGATTCTCTTTCCCTTGCAGCTACTATGATCCTGCTGCAATATTGTGTGAGGGTTTGTGGCATAAAGTGGAGGCAGAAGGCCTCACAGGTTTCCTCTTTGCAATTATGGAGGAAGACCCATATTGTTGCTTCCACTATTCTGCCCTTCTCTTTTGGTTTGTCATCTCTAACTTAGGGATGAGACAGTGCTTTCTGAGTGTGAACACTAGTGATACTTCTGCAAGCTACTTCAGTTTCAGTTCAAAATTATCAGGAAATTCTATTTTATCCTTATACTCTTCCTGGAGTGATAGCACTCAGGACCTTTGAATTACATACACGCGCACACACACTGCTCATTGTTTTGTGGATATATGACAAAGGACCTGCACAGTGAATGGTGCTGTGGTGGAAGGGCCATCTTTGATGGTCTCATGGCTAAAAGGCAGTGTTCACTACAACTGGCACAACACACCAAGATGCTGTGAATGATGGGGTGAGAGCAAATATTTATATATAGTCCAGCCTTCACATCCCTTTTCATATATTCTGCTTTTACTTCACTTTATCATCAACAGCCCTGTTCAGGTCTTGCAGACTCAGGGCCATGGCTTCCTTGATTGAGTCAATCCATCTATAATGTTATCTTTTCCTTACAAGCCCTTTTCTTTACCAAGCATTATTTCCTTTTCCAGTGAGTCATGTCTTCCCATGATGTGGTCAAAGTACAGCAGTCTCAATTTAGTCATCTGGGCTTCAAGGGAAAGTTCAGGCTTGATTTGCTCTCGGACCCATTTACGTATAGGTCTTTTTGGCCATCCACGGCATTACAATGAATCAAGTGGTCTTCATGCTCTGTGGGTGTGTGGACATTTTCTGACATGACCCTAAAATCGAAATACAGTTTCAGTCATGTACTCAGGAGTGAATTGGTCATGTAGACCCTCAGAGGTAGATGGTCATGTGGACCCCAGCATTCATTTGCAGATCAAACATTTAGTTTCCAGAGTTGCAAACAGAAAGATTAACACCTCAGGAGACAAGGAAGCCAGATTTACAGCCCGGATGAGACAGATAAGACCCATTACACCCTCAGGAAGCTATCAACTTCAAGGAAACCTTTACAATGTTAATTCGGCCCCTTTGAAGTTAGGACCTCTGCCTGAAGCCAGTTTTGGCTATTTAAGATTTCCAAATCTTTTTGTTTTGAGAGCAGCTGGTATGGAAGGAAAGAGGGATCTCATGTCTCTCTGAAATTCCTTACTGGTTTCCCTCTGCTGCCTTCATCTCAACTTCGCTCCATGAGTAGTAGACCCAATCTTCACCATGAAAAGGAGCACCAAGATTTTGGGTAATTATTCTGATTCGGAAGTCATTTATAAGAATTCCATGAACTCTTCTGTGTGTGTGTGTGTGTGTGTGTGTGCGCGCGCTTCCATTGTTGGTTTATTTCCCCCCCCCTTAATAAAAGTATAATTCATTGGAAGAATTCTGCCTCTGTGAGGGTTCTCTATCTCACCCCCCCCCATACACACACACATTGAGTTTGCCTCCTGCTAACTATTTGAACTAATATTAAAATCCACAAGGTCAAGTTCATTTTACAATGGTATCCTCAGCACTCCTCTCCAGAACCACATCTCAAATGAGTTGACATTCTCCTTGTGGGCATCTAGAAGGTATGATGAAGCAATAGGACAGTAATCTCATGAATAGCATGACAGTAATGAAACTATGCACTTGCTATGTCTTTGGTCATGTAAGCTTTGCAGGGTTCTGTCATGCTTTCCGAACCTCCAAAACATTGAAAAAATCCTAGTCAGACCAAGGTCAACATCAGCGTGAGGGCAATTGACAGCAGTGTGCTTAGTACCAGCTCTTGGACAGGTAATCAAACAGATTGTTGTTCCTTTAAGATTTCCCACTTGATTGGAAGGGGAGGAGCCCAGAGAGAGAGATCCTGAGTCCCAGCAATATAAGCCTCAAATCAGTTTCATTCTTCATTAAAACAAATTGTTGCTTCATCATATGTTCTACCCACCCATCTAAACATGACATGCATATACATTAAGTGCATGGGTGGAGGGTCAAGACACATGGAAGTTTATACAGATAAGATGTTTTCCAATGACTGATATCACATACCTGCTTTCTACCTGGAGATAGAAGAAACAAGGAAGCTCAAAACTCCATAATCAATTACAGGATACAATGTAAGAACTCTCCTGTCCCATTTCGCTTTCTATCCCCCCCCCTCCATAAGAGTATATAAATAAAGATTAAAAAATCTGAAAAATATGTAAAATATCTATGTTCTTTCCTCTTATGCTTTTTTTTTATTATTGTGCAGACTCAGAACAGGCATCAATGTATATGATATACTGAACAGCCAGAGAGTAGTGATAGAAGTTATTCAGAAAAGTTATACCTTCTCTAGTTCCCTGAGCTTTTGGCGAAGAAAGAAAAGTCAGATTCAAGGTTATTTTATATAACATTTCATTGCCATATGTAACCACAGCATTCTATAGATTTTCAAGCAACAAAGGAAGTGGCCTTATTTCCTAGTGGGTCATATATAACACCATTTATCTACTGACTAGTATTAGCTCTCCAGGACTTCAACCAGGCTTCCTACTGCTACCCTCAAGCCCTACCTGGAGATCCCTGGTGTTAGAAGACACCAATTATTGACAACGATGACTGCAACTAAAAGCTAACAGATGCTGCTAAAATATGTAGAATAGGATAATCTTCCATTGTCTGGAGCAGGGGTGCATGACAGGTGACTCCACAAGACTTCCAGCTATGAATGAAAATGAAGACAAAAACCACAGAAGCTGCTATTAAAAAGTAAGACCTCATTGTGTTATCACTGTGATTCAAGAGAGGAGAGTTGCAAACATTCTAGCAGAAAATACGTAAACTCTGTTCCTCTCTTAGTGATTCTCCAACTACAGGGCCTCCAACCTGCTCTTCTATTCTTCTGTGAGATGGAGGGGCTGCTGTAGGAGGTGGTAGGGGTGGACTAATCTTTCATTCTCCCATGTTCAGATTTTGTGAAGTTGGTATGTTTTGATAAAAAAAATGAATTGAAATGAAAATGTCACCCAGGAAGAAGTGATGAAATTTGCTTCCATTAGCACATCTGCACATGTAAAATTCTTTGTTTTCAAGCATGATCACTCCCTTCTTTTTATGTGCTAATAGCATCAACTTATTCTACCAAATTATGCTTTCTTATTTCAAAACAGTTATATATATATATATATATATATATATATATATATGAGAAGTTTTGGGCAAATTTTCAGTGCAGAGTACAAAACTGAAATGGAAACAAGTGACATGAAATAAAGGCATGTCTGGAAAAAATGAGAAAGGTACACACAGTCATTGGTGGAATCCACTTTCAACAGCAGAGGAAAAAAATGAGCATGACTCATTGCAAAGAAGCATCAAGTCTGTAAAAGTTTACAGTAATCATTATATTTGATAAATTGCCTATAAAGTGTTATACTAGTGACTACCAACTGTTTTAACAGAAGTCAAAGAAGAGAAAAGATCAGAAAGATTTAAAAACTTTTTGTATTTGCTATTATGGAAAAAATAAAGAAAATAGAAAACAAGCAATCCAGGTCTGCTCAGGAACAAGCAATTTGTACATTATGGTCCACTGTGTCATACTAGCTCCAGGCAAGGAAGAAGGGCAGTAAAGCATACATCCAAGAATTATAGGAGATAAGGATAGATAACCTAAGATCTTTTAGCTATTTACATCAGTTTTGAACACACACACACATGCAGTAGATGAGCTATTGTCTGCTGGAGGCTTGAAAGAAAATGACTGAGACTATGGGGGGAAGCAGACGAGGGCCTCTGGGACGCCACAGGACGGTGCACCATGGGACCTAGGCATCCGCACCATGGCGCACCGTCGGCGCCCCTGAAAGGAGCGCTAAATCAGTGCTCCTTTCAGATGTCAGTGAAAGTGCGCCCCAAAAGCGTAGGGCGCACTTTCGCTGACTTATCCGCCGCAGCGTATGCGGACGCTGCGGCGGGAGGTTGCCCTGGGAGCGCCGGCCGTGCGGAGGGCCGGCGGCTCCGAGGGCGACCTCGGGAGGAGGAAGGGGCGCCAAGCGTGCAGCTGCCCCTCCTCTTCCCTGCCTCTAGGATGGCTCTATTAGCCGTCTGCCAAGGCCCTAAGTCTGAGCATGCTGGATGCCTGAATTAAAGGCAAAGGGATGAATGGGAAAACAAAATGCAAGAAAGCCTAGATCAAAGAAAATTTTGTGATCACTCAATCTATGACACCAAACAACATAGTCAGCCATCTGCATAAGGCCAATTATTTTTCCAAACATTTTTCAGCAATGTCACATCACATGAATGTTTCACCCACAATGTACTCTATAGAACAAGAGGTTTTTTTTAAAAACAACAACAACAACAACAACAACAACAACACACATGCTGGTTCTAAGATATGTACAACAGTTTAAATTATATGCAATATCAGGTGTCTATGTAAAAAATTAAGTCTGGAAGACATTAAAGATTCAAGCCCAAGAACAACAGAGCAAGGGACAAATGCATAACCAGGGAAACCTGGAAGGAGGAATTCACCAGTTGAAACATATAGACTAAGGAAAAGTCTCATAGCAAATTCATTGATTTCAAAGCAAATTAAAAAGACAGACTCTCTGTGGACCTCTTTCAGGTGGGGCTGTTGGGGATATGAAAATATGTTTTGTTATTCTTTTCTCATAATCTCACTTGCATTATTGTCCCATCCCATTTTCTTACTGGGTTGTGAAGTCCTCAGTGCTCCAGGATTCCCCTCTCCTTCTTTTCTCATAATATTATTTATTATTATTATCATGACTCATGGATCCCACAACCATGCTGTTGGGAATTAGTGCACTTTTCTGAGTGTGCAGTGTATCATTCATTTGCCTGTGCAATCAATTTATGTATGGGCTACCATATACGTATATACAGTGGGGCCTTGCCATTTGCAAGCTTGCCATCTGTGGATATGAACATTTGTGGATGGCAAGCCACATTGTCTCCAGTGGTGTTGTGTGCATGTGGCCATACCAGCAGCCACACACATGTCACACTGCCATTAGGAATAACAGGACTTGAAATCCCTAAATTTTTTTGTATGGGGGGGAGGGGTCCAGAACAGATTCCTTCATGAATATGAAGGTCTGACTCTATGTGTGTGTGTGTATGTGTGTGTGTGTGCGTGTGATGTATATGCCAGTAATGGTGTCAGTGGCAGCATAAGAGCTAGAAAATGAAAATGTTGTGGTCCTCACAGGAACTTCCAGTCAGCAAATTGTTACTGGTTTGCATGGCCCAAGGTGCCTGCTCCTCCCTGCTTCTACCAGCTGTTTGGCCCCTCCCCCATCTCTGCACCAGCATGTAGTCCACACACTGGAGTGATAGTTCACACTTTCCAGTTTGAACCAGAGCAAACAGGGGGTTATTTTGCTCTGGCGTTTAGCCCTAGAGTGCAGCTTCATTCCAGTCTCCTCTCGTTTTGCCATGTGCATTTTTTTGAATAGGTAGGGTTCAAACCAGGGCAATTGCTTCTTATCACTCATGCAGACAACCCCTTATATACTTCTTTTACTAGCATTTTTTTTTTAAATCTTGTAAACAGGCTTGAGTCTCAGCTTTTGGGAGGAAACAGGAAATTGAATTGGAACTCAATGCAGCTTACAAAATTGGAATAAAATTCAAGGACATAGTCATGTTAGTCTGGAATATCAGTATATAACAGGATCTTGTAGCACCTTTCAAACTTTAAACTTTCGCATCTGAGGAAGTAGACTAAGGTCCCATAAAAATGTATGGTATCCTACCTGTGGTTCTGACCCAACTCTGTTCCTGTGTCACATGGCAATGGCTGGGTGTTCATATGCCCACCCACCACCTCACTCTGGATCCACTGTTGCCATGCACCCCTTACCTTCCACCACTATTGCATTCCCTGGAGAGGCTCTCCCTGTGGCCCATAAGGGCAGAAACAAGGTGCCTGGTTTCACTCATATGGCCAAGTACTCCCTTCCACTGTCACAGGCTGCAATGGGAGCTTACACAGAGAATGTGATGGTGGCAGCAGATAAGTGGGTGCTGGGCTGTGTGGTCTGCTTGCTGTCATGACAGAGTTTCCGTGAAACTCTGTCACAAACAGTTGGTCTTTTTAGATAGGGACTTTGGCCTTTTAGGTCAGTATCAGTCCAGAACTTCCAGAATACTGTTTTGACCAGCTAATCCTGGCCAGTGTCTTTCAGCCTGCATGGTCCATTCAGGATGATGCAAAGTCAGGGGAACATGGGTCTTGTGTGTTCAGCCCTATGTCTATGAAAATCAATGCTACCACTTCATTCTCTGTTAGTCTCAAAGGTTCTACATTTGCATACTGAAATTAAAATAAGCGCAATATACATAAAAACATATTTTTCATACAAGCAGAGAAAAGGTTATATGCATGGACATCATCAGATGGCCAACACATAGATTATATAGTTGGAAGTAAAAGATGGTGAAGCTCCATACTGGTGGCCAACACTAGACCAGTTGCTGATTGTGACACAGATCACTAACTACTCATATCAAAAATAAAAGTAAAACTCAAGACGAGAACATAAACAGTCATCATACTGTCATGCCCAGCTTGGCTGAGGACTCAGGGAAGGACTCTGAGGCTGAGTTGGAGAGCTCCAGCAGAGTCTGTGGCCTCAAAAGAGACTCAGCAACCAAACCTCCCGGCAGCAGAGCTTCCAGGCACAGGAAAAATGGAGGAGGAGGAGGAGGACACCGACATACCTACCTTCAGCCAGAGAAGGTCTGAAAGGGCATGCCTCCGATGCTCAAGGAGGCTTTATGAGAAATGCCAGCTTATCACAAAACAGCTGAGCTCATGAGAGTTGATTATATAAACAGGTGAAGGACACCAGACCAATTGTCAGAGACTATTTGAGTTTGCTAGTGAAAGCACACTTGTTCCTGACCTTCATCTTCTCGACTTGGATCCTTGATTCTTGGATTGCCTGATCATCTTGCTTCTCTGGAACCCTTGATCTTGGACTGCTTGACTACGCTCTTGGTTTGATCTCTTGACTTGATACCATGGACCTTTGGTACTGGACTTTGTCTTAACTTTTGCTTTAATTTCACAAGCTCTGTGAGGTGTTATTTTGCTTATTAGACTGTGGCTATCAGTATTTGGCAGCTTTCCTGGACAGATACCAAAAATACAATTTAAATAACATTTCCGCAGAATTCATTGACAATATAAGGTGCAGATTTACAGTACTAAGTATAATAGATCGTAAAACGGAAGAGCTTTGGTCTGAAGTCTAGGGATATAATAAAAGAGGGCACTTCCAACAGACAAAAGGAAAGTGAAGAAACCATGGATGACAGATAAAATGCTACAAGCAATAAAGGAAGGAAGAGAAACAAAACAAAAAGGAGATAGGAATGAACTAAAAACCATGAATGCAATATACAACAGCCAGTGCGCAAAGCTAAGGAAAGTTACTACAATAACCAATGCAGAGAAATAGAAGGCAACAACAAAAAGGGAAGAACAAGAGACCTATTCCACAAGATTTGAGAAATCAAAGGAAAGTTCAAACCAAGGACCAGGACTCTCTATGACAATAAAAATAACATATTTCAAGACCAGGAAGGAATAAAAAGATGTTGGATGCAATACAAAGAAGGGTTATATGAAAGAGATGACAACAGGAAGGACAAATGGAACGAAGAGCCATATGAAGATGTACCCCAAATTCTAAACACTGATGTGGAAGCTGCAATAAAGGAAATGGCAAAAACAAGTATCTAGGAACAAATGATATTCCAATAGAACTGTGGCAGTTCACATTAACAGAGTCAACTCTAGTGCTAACCAACATATGTCAACAATGTAGAAAACATAAAGAAGGCCAACAGATTGGAAAAGATCAATATACATCCCCATTGACAAAAAAAGGAGACACAAGAGACTGCAGAAACTGTAGAACTATAGCATTAATCTCCCATGTTAGCAAAATTATACTCAAAATTCTACAACATAGACTCCAACCATACATGGAGAGAGAAATCCAAGCCATCCAAGCGGGGTTCAGGAAATGATAGTCCTGATGAGGAATCTGTATTCAGGACAAGAGGCTACTGTCAGGACAGAACACAGGGAAACAGTCCCCAATTGGCAAAGGGGTTAGACAAGGCTGCATCCTATCACCCTACCTCAGGGGTAGGCAACCTTTCCCCTTTAAGGGCCGAGGGACTTCAGCTCCCAGAATCCCAGGAGCTATTGGCCAACATGGGACTATTGGCCAACATGGCTGAGGCTTCTGGGAGCTGAAGTCCCTCGGCCCTTAAAGGGGAAAGGTTACCGACGCCTGACCTACCTGTTCAACTTATATGCAGAACACATTGTAATGAAAGCAGGCTTGGACATGGAAGAGGGAGGAGTGAAAATAGGAGGAAGCAATACCAACAATCTGAGATATGCTGACGACACCATAATAATAGCAGAAAACCTCACAGACCTGGAACAACTACTAAGGAAGATCAAAGAAGAAAGTGCAAAGGTAGGTTTGATGTTGAACATAAAGAAAACAAAAATAATGACCACAGAGTACTTACACACATTCAAACTAGACAATGAGGAAACAGAAATAGTAAAAGAGTTCTCATATCTGGGATCAAACATTGATTGGAATGCAGACTGCAGCCAGGAAATCAGAAGAAGATTAAGAATGGGGAAGATGGCTATGAAAGAATTATAAAAGTTCCTAAAATGCAAAGATATACAGCTCAGCACAAAAGTCAGAATCGTACAAGACACTGTATTCCCTATTACTTTGTAAGAAAGAAGATAATAGGAAAATCAACTCATTGGGCAGCGAGGAGGGACCCTTTAAAAAGGCTGCCTTTTCCACCTTGGGCAGCGAGGAGGGACCCCTTAAAAAGGCTGCCTTTTCCACCTTGGGCAGCGAGGAGGGACCCTTTAAAAAGGCTGCCTTTTCCACCTTGGGCAGCGAGGAGGGACCCCTTAAAAAGGCTGCCTTTTCCACCTTGGGCAGCGAGGAGGAACCCTTTAAAAAGGCTGCCTTTTCCACCTTGGGCAGCGAGGAGGAACTCTTTAAAAAGGCTGCCTTTTCCACCTTGGGCAGCGAGGAGGGACCCTTTAAAAAGGCTGCCTTTTCCACCTTGGGCAGCGAGGAGGGACCCTTTAAAAAGGCTGCCTTTTCCACCTTGGGCAGCGAGGAGGGACCCTTTAAAAAGGCTGCCTTTTCCACCTTGGGCAGCGAGGAGAGACCCTTTAAAAAGGCTGCCTTTTCCACCTTGGGCAGCGAGGAGGGACCCTTTAAAAAGGCTGCCTTTTCCACCTTGGGCAGCGAGGAGGGACCCTTTAAAAAGGCTGCCTTTTCCACCTTGGGCAGCGAGGAGGAACCCTTTAAAAAGGCTGCCTTTTCCACCTTGGGCAGCGAGGAGGGACCCTTTAAAAAGGCTGCCTTTTCCACCTTGGGCAGCGAGGAGGGACCCCTTAAAAAGGCTGCCTTTTCCACCTTGGGCAGCGAGGAGGGACCCTTTAAAAAGGCTGCCTTTTCCACCTGGGGCAGCGAGGAGGGACCCTTCAAAAATTGCATTTAAATTGTATTTGCATTTTATATTATATTTTGTATATTTTTAAAAATTGTTTTAATTTGCTTTGTTTGTTTTGTTTTTGAGGGGTGGGTATGGGTGGGGTTGGGAAGAAGGGATGGGCTCTGTATTGATGCTATTTGTTATTGTGATTGTTGTACGCCGCCCCGATTGCTTGGCAGAGGGGCGGGATATAAATAAAAACTATTATTATTATTATTATTATTATTATTATTTGAGATGTGGTGCTGGAGAAGAGTGCTGAGGATTCCATGAACAGCCAAAAAGACAAACAAATGGGTCCTAGAGCAGATCAAGCCAGAAATATCCTTAGAAGCCAAGATGACAATATTGTCATTCTTTTGACACATCATGAGAAGGCACAAATCATTTGGGGGGAAAAAACAATAATGTTAGAAAAGGTAGAAGGAAGTAGAAAGAGAGGAAGGCCACATGCTAGATGGATGGACTTTATTAAAGAGTTCACAAGTATGCGTTTGCAGGAGCTGGGCAGAGCAGGAGAGAACAGAGGGGCTTGGAGATGTCTCATCAACAGGGTTGCCATGGGTCAAGATTGATGGGAAGGCAGTTAACAACAAACATAAAAATATGCAAAAGATTTTCATTATAGTTTTCATTATAGGACTTCCATGACAGAATATGCCTCTGTCAGGAAAATGTAGAATGGTTCTTTTTGTAGGCAAAAAGAAACACAATGGGCTTCCTTTTCATCTCTGGGAGTTATTATGAGATTGATACTAACAAAGATGAAAACTGAAAGCATTCTTGAGACTCTTGAGACTTGTGAGACAGTCTCAACCAGAGTAGGCCCACTGAGGGGTGAAACAGACCACCCCAAAGGAGTGGATCTATGCTGCCATGGCCCCAATGCAGCACTTTTCTGGCCCCAAATAAGAGCTCCTTTCTCCACTGCCATGGTTCTTCTGCATTCCTGCAGCACAGCATGTGTAAGCACCATGCCACAGGAGCATCGCAATGCTGCCCACCATCTGATTGGGTGGGCAGTGTGACAGAGGCTTGAGGGTGGAGTCAGGGCATGGGGTGTGTGGTCACTACATCCCCACTCTACCCCAACGCAGGCCCTTTTGGACGGTCTGTTCAGCCCGAGTCAATGATTGGTAAGTCAGAAAACAAGTCAATCCAGTTGATTCAGTGGCCTTACTGTAAGCATCCACACATCCCTTAATATATTTATTGATTCAACTATAATTTGATGTAACACTACACGCCAGCATGAAAGATGTGGCTGCAGTACCATACATAGTGCCTGAATAGGTAGTGTGAATGACACATAGACCCAGTCATGTGGAAAAGCATGGGGATGGAGGAGTTTGTTGCAAGAATGCTGCCATCCCCTCCTACTCTGCATTTCTGATGGAAAACAAAAGTCAAAGATGAGTTCTGCCAAATCAAACAAGACCAGACCCCCCCTCTTCTTTTGTGTATTCCAAAACATCCCTTCCAGCCCTCTCATTCCTGGGGCCTCCATATGTGGTCTAGGTGCTGTAAAGCCCATGAAGCATCATCGATCAAAACTAACCTCTCTCATTTCTTGAATAACAAAGCAAGCTTGCTACTTTGGAAACCTTTTCTGGTTTCATTGATGGGCAATCAAGGTTTTGGTTTCCCATGGAATCTCCATGAATTGTGGTTGGAATGAAGGCATAAATAGGACCCTGAAATATAACCATTTTTGTTGCAGTCATCCCTCACCATGTGCATGTACAGTGACTGTTGCCCTCATGCTTCTGTCTGAGTTCCTTTGCTTCCTTCTGCCTCATTAACCCTGCATTATCAAGCCTCATGGCTTGAGTCTTCATACTTCCCACCTTTCTATGGACTCTTTCTTAAAGACAAAAATTAATAATAAGACAGGTAGCTATTATCTTATCCAACCCTAAAACTCCACTATCCACTTTCATTTTTCTATTTTGGTTAGCTCTGTATGCTGGTTGTTGAAATGGGTTATCTTTGTGTATGAGTTCTTTTGTATTTCTTCTAACAAAAGTGCATGAGCATGCCTGGAATCTCTATCATTTATTACCAGCATAGCTGGTGCTTAGTTCCTGTATATGGGGGGGAAGCAGATGGTGCAAAGTGTCATTTTGGGGGCAAGGAAGGGGAGGGGCAGCCACATGGTGGGCGCCCCAACCCCTTCCCGAAGGCATAGTTGCAGTGCTGGCCCCTCCGCACAGCCGGCGCTCCAACGATGCCTTCCTGCCACAGCGGCCACACGCGCTGCGGTGGAAGAGCCGCCGAAGGTGCGCCACCAGCCTTTTGAGGTGCACCTTCGGCGACTTGTGGAAGGGGCGCTATTTTAGTGCTCCTTCCTGGAGCGGCAAAGCTGTGCCGCAGGGCTGAGGTGTGGGGATGCCTCAGCCCCGCGCCGCAGCTTCCCGGGGCGGCCCATGGCCGCCTGTCTGCTTCCCCCCTTAGTTACCCTCTCTTGCAAAGCCAAGTTAACTTTCCCCCAAATTAACTGAAGATTGCTGCTACCAGTAGAGGCTCTATGGACGTATTCACACAGGCGGCTCTAAAGCCCCCTGGAAGCCCCCTGGAAGCCATCAGGAGTCATTCCGGCGGCGAAAACAGCAGCCGCCGGAATGACTCCTGATTGCCTCCGGCAGAAGCGCCTGTAATTCCTTTTTAAAAAAGGAATTAAAAAGATGGCGCTAAAGCCGGCTAGCGGCAGGGATGGCGCAGGGATTGCGCAACATGGGGCGGGGCTTGCTGCGACGTAGTTTGAACACGTCAAGCAAGACCCCGGAGTGAGGTAGGGATGGCGCAGGGATGGCGAAGGATGAGGAGGGGCTTGCTGCGACGTCATGTGAACTTTTCCTGCACAGAGCCGGAGTGGGGCCAGATGGAGGTAGGAACGACTCCCTTTTTTGCTCTGTGTGAAAACGTCCTATAAGTCACACACATTTAGGATAACATTACTCTACTGAGGACAAACAATATTATTTAGGTTTTATGAGTTTCTCTTAAGAGGCATGCTATATTACCCATTCTTTTGGTATAATTGTGATTCAAGAGAGCACCGCTGATCATTTTAAAACTAGTATGAAAAATGACTTCATTCATGAATTTGTTCCTTCAAAAACAAAGTATAAAAAGTAACAATAAAACTATAGTTAGAAAATAAAGTAACATGACTGCTGTGAAAGGCAAACCTAAGTGATAGCCTGGTTTCCAAAAACAAAATACCCTAGCACTTCTCTTTTAACAAGATTTTACAGCCTCATTTTGAGAATGAAAGGAATGGGGGGGGGGGGGGGAATGGCTTGGAATGAATAGCTCAGTTGAAACAAAAACTACAACTGAACATAATCAAGCTCCATTCTACTTGTGCTATTTAACACTACCAGCAAAGCTGAAAGCTCTAGATATTTTGACTCTGAGAAATTACTCGTGTCTAAAATATTAGTACGACATCCACATCTTTCTTGGATCAACAGTCTTGTCTTCATATGTTTAATTTTACCCATTGTCCATTGTTTGCATCAGTCAATACCACACCTTTAAAAATCCCAACAACAGCAGCTGCATATCTCAAGGAAGGTACAGCTGTTGTTGACTCTACTTAGAGCTCATTCCCACTACAAAATGACCTGATGTGCAAACTGGGTTATTTTGTGATAAAAGCTCTCCGGGGCCATTTACTCCCCTTTTACTCCCCTTTGTCATTCACACTTGGGGGGGGGGGGAGGAAGAACGGCTGCCATGGAGAATGAGGAGGAGGAAAGAAAAGGCAAACTCCTTCTGAACAAACCTTGCAAAGAAAACCCCATGACAGATTTGAAGACACACAACAACAGCAACAATAGAGGAGGGGTGGTGGCATGGCAGGAAGGCTTGTACGAGGGAGAGCGTGGGCTTATGGAGGAGTCCTTCCCTTCTTCTTCCTCCTTCCCCTACCTTCCTCTTCCTCCTTTTCTCCCCTCAAGGAGCCCTCGGCAGTCCTCAGCAAGGGTGAAGAAGGAGCAGCACTGGACAAGACCTCCTCTGGGTCTTGTCCAGTGAGTTTCCATGGCCGAGTTGGGAGAGACAGAGGAAGGAAGAGAAGTGAAGCCATGCTCCAAGGACTCTGGTGAGGCTCCTGGCTTGCCTTGGCTCTAAGAAAACCTCTCAACTCCATCCTTGCTGAGAGGAGGAAGGGAGAACAGACTGCCCTGCCTGCCAGCCTTGGCTGAACCCAAAACAGCACCAGAGCACCCGGGCTGGCTGAAAGAAGCCAACAAGAACTGGCACAATCCCCCCCCCCCATGAGAATCCGACCCATCGTTTCCACTTGTTGAACATGGTTTGGATTTGGGTCTTTTCAAAAGAACCGCCCAAAAATGAGTATCAGGAAAGAATGGTTCTTTTGTGTTTGCCTCACTTCATTGCAATTTAAACTGAGCTCAGTAGGATCGGAACTAGTTTCAAGTGGGAATGATAGTCATATAATCTGATCAGCAATTTCGGTTAAATCCTAGTGGGCACGAGGCCAACGTATCTTTATAATGAACCACAGTTCATTGGTAAAGCAATGTGCTTTGCCTGCAGAAGGTTCCAGGTTCAACCCCTAACATAATTTGTTAAGCTTCTATATTGGAATAAGGTGGTAAACACTGCATGCAGGGTTACACAGTGGTAAACATTGCATGCAGAAGTTTCCATGTTTAATCCCTAGCATTCCTAGCTAGGGATGGTCAGGGGTGCAGCTATGGAGGAGAGTGGAGAAATGAGAGTATTGTCCCCTATAAGAATTCTTCCTCCCATGAAATTTTCCTGAATTCCTCAAATTTCTAGCCTTACCCTAACATATCTATTTTTATCTATTGAATTTATATCTCACCTTTGTCCCAAAAATGGGATTCAAGGTGGCATAAAACATCAGCTGAGCATTAGAAATACAGTTTTAACATTCAAAGAAAAGGGGCAGACAAAGTTACAAAAGGACAATTTTGATTGTCATACTCTCTGGAATGCTACAACTTTGAATTCTGATAAAAAACTTCTTTGGAGGTAGGATTCTTATTTGGGAGGGCAATATTTTTATTTAGCCCCACACAGCTCTGATTAAAACTCCACTGAGCTTTTCTCAGATTATACTGAGCTAGATGTACTATGGTCTGACTCAGTATAATGCAGCCTCCTAGGTTCTTCATATCTTGTTCTGCCAGTTCTCTTAATCATAGTGGTCCCTAATATTCATATTCTTAAAATACATTTGTAAAAAGTATTAATTTAGTGCACATGCTATGTTCATATGGGTTCTGCAGGGCTCACTGTAGAAATGCACTTTCATTTTAGCTATTTTTATGTAAAAAAAAATTGTATTAAAAGTGGGCCTTCCACTCCATGAATTTCAAATGAAATGTTGCTACCCATTTATAATTCAAAATTAAGTGACAGTGAAGTAAAAATGAAATACAGTATATGCTATCAAGGGATAATGAGTAACACTTTGAGCTGCCAGATATCACTACAAAAACTTTCATTATAGGAACAAATTATCTTTAAGGGTTGTTTAAAAAAACACCCTTGTTTTGTGAACAGCAATACAAAATGTGATGTGCAGTTCGAAAATGCAGACCCTTTTTCCTTGATCTTGGATGCCATTTTATTACTGTTAATAAAAGGATTAGCTAAAACAGAACAAGGTTTAAAAATTATAGTTTTCTGTTTCAGTGGAGGGGAATGGGTGGGGTATCAAGACAATTTTCCTCTGAGGCTGAGAGGTTATGACCTGCCAAAGGACACACAGTAGGTTTCCATGGCTGAGTAGCAGTTTAAAACCTGGTCTCCCAGAATCCCAGTCCAACATTCAACCCACTAATCCATCCTGCTTTTCTAAAAGAAAAGTATACCTCAATGAAAAGATAAAATCAAAACTTAAAAATATTCCTTTTTGGACTGCAATTACCCGAATGCCATGCAATCTATGGAATTCTAAGGTTTACAGTCTAAAAAGTAGTTTTGCCAAGAACAGAATTAAATGAGATAAATATTCTGAAAGTGTGATAAAAATAGAGCCACTTTCATTTGGGTAAGCAATAAAATAATATGCCAGTGTTCAAAAAGTAATGGTTTTCTTCTACATCATTTTCACAGACTACTTAAAATTATCCACACCTAAAACTAAAATCATGAAACAAAGGTCAGTACCATTAGATCTGACTCTCATTACGTTTGCCTATTCATTAGTTTAGGTTAAGGAAAACCAAGTTCCAAAGCATCTACAAATGTAACACAGAGAGAGCCAAGTTCAAAGCTCTGCCCAGTTAATCTATCTCACCAAGCCACCCTGCCCAAAGCACCACCTAGGCAAGTGATAATTAAGGCTAACTATGTGATCCTCATTAGAAAATGAAACTTGAAACCTCAGAATAAGGTATGACACAAACTGAGATGTATGAGTCAATGAAAACGATCTTCCAATATTCCTACCCTTTCCTTTACCTCCCTCCCCTTTAATTATATATATATATATATATATATATATATATATATATATTTTAAAAAAAACAGTCCAAGTACCATGCCACAAAACTTCCTATAGTGGAAACAAAAGAGAGCAAAGGGAAATGATATTTTTTCCTTCTCAGGCAATAGCAGAGATGTCCTTCGTAGTTGTGGGAATCATTTGAGTAATGGTATAGTCTTTATACAGCTTACACACAAAATATTACTGTATATACTCACATATAAGTCTAGAAACTTGCTGTGGGTGCCCTAGTCTGGTTAATGTTTGTGGGTGATGGAAAACTTTTCTTTTTTAAAAAAAATGTACATTTTGAGGAGTGAATCAGTAAATTACCCCTCAGCACTCCCCTAAAACATGACACAAACACCCAAACAGGGTGGTTGAATCCATGGGTCAGTGTAAATACTGTACTTTAACTCTTATCTATAAAGGAACCATCCCCTCCTCTGAGTTGAGTGGTAAAAGGCAAGAGCTTAGTCTACCACAGGAGCACCTAAAGAATGCACTAACCCACTCTACTCTCTTCACTGCAGTGCCACCTCTGACCTTTTTGAATCATTGGCTGGGAAATGGTGGAGGTAGTAGCTCTTTAGTGTTTCTCCTCAAAGGAGCACTGAGAACAATCAGGCTTTGAAAGATTTGAATAAGAGCTTTGTGTATGTTTGACAGCTTTCTGGGTTAAGCCTGGAGGAGAAGAGACAGTTAAGAGGTGATATGATAGCCCTGTTAGGAGCCCTGGTGGCACAGTGGTTAAATGCCTGTACTGCAGCCACTCACTCATAGACCACAAGGTTGTGAGTTCAATACTAGCCAGGGCTAGTATTATTAGCCAGGGCTAGTACTAGACTCAGGCCTGCATCCTTCTGAGGTCGCTAAAATGAGTACCCAACTGTTGGGGGGCAATGAGCTTACAGTTATAAACCGCTTAGACATCCCATAGTGAAATATGAAGCGGTATATAAATGAAGCTGCTTTGCTTTATAAGTATTTGAAGGGGTGTTTTTGGCTGCTAGGACCCGGAACAATGAATGCAAGCTACAGGAAAAGAGATTCCACCTAAACATTGGGAGGAACTTCCTGACAGTAAGAGCTGCTCAACAGTGGAATATGCTGCCTTGGAGTGTGGTGGAGTCTCCTTCTTTGGAGGTTTTTAAACAGAGGCTGGATGGCCATCTCTCAGGAGCTCTTTGATTGTGTGTTCCTGCATGGCAGGGGTTTGGACTGGATGGCCCTTGTGGTCTCTTCCAATTCTTTGATTCTATGATTCTATGAAAGTTATCACATTCAAGTTAAAGGAGGTAATCACTGCTAAGGTAATTGCCATTTTCTTTGCTTTGCCTTTTCATCCTTTTTGACAAGTGTGCATTTTCTTAGCTCTGCCTGTGCCTGTCACTTACCCCATAAATTGCATAGCTACAATTTACCATATTTCCCTCTTCATCTATCCAGCCTTTAGGGTGAGCACCAACAATTATGCCTGCCAGAATTTTGTAAGTTCTTTGACATCGTTTTCCTTTACTTCATTCTTTACATCATTTGGTATGCCTCTAAGTTTTATCCTTGACTAATACATACATTATGCAAATTTAACCAATAAGTTACATGAACTAAAATTCATAATTGATCAATAGGGGTAGAATTTTGCTGATGGACCTGCTACTATCACCTAAAGGGGAAATTTCCCCTCCCCAATAAAACCACTTTCATGCCACCATCATTCTGGTTCCTGCTCCCTCAAAACTTCCTGCATGCCACCATTCTCTTGTTCAAGTGGGTTTTTCACTTCTCAAAGCAGTGATACTGCTTGAACATATAAGAAAAAACACTCAAGCAATGTTTTTTTGTGGCACAGAGGGCTGGAGCAGAAAAGGAAAGGATGCTTTCTGATTTATTTAATCAAGTTGCTCAGAAATTCAAAGAAAATGAACAATTTTGCTTCAGCTCTGTGTTAAGCAGCTTATTGTTAATTTTGTCCTTCTGAAACATTAGTGAATCACCTGCATTTACCCCCCATCCCTTCTTCTGTAAAAGATACATTTCTCTATTTAAAAATTGCCTACTATTTCCTATAAGATGTTGGGCCTCATTTTTAACATGAAAATACACTATTTATTTAATTTTTGCTTCCACCAAATATCTGTATTCAAGTGTTTCAGTTTGCCTGGGTCTTGGTTTAGGGACCAGTCAGTCAGTTGAACTAGCCTTCAATTACAGATTAACATAATGTACATTAAAGCAATTCAATAAGTGGCACTTTAAAATTAAACAGTTCCAATTTGCTTTCTCTTCAATTTTTCTGCATCTATGTCATTGCCAATTTGATACTACCCTTGGCAAATTAGTCAGACCTTTCCATAACTACTGATCCATAAAATTCAAAAGGAACATGATCACTTCATTAGACTAACCTTGCACCAAACACTCATAAATTTACCAGATCACTGAGCAGGATTTTTTTTAAAAAAAAGTCTTGGCAAAGCAATACTTACATTACCCATAATTCTCTTTATCTCTTATTTATTTGTACTACCTACCATGATATTTTCTCCACCTTCCAATCTGTTTATTTCCTACAATGAATTGATCAGTGTCTTGCCTGCGGGTAGTCATTCATCACTGGTTACAGTTCATATTACATCCTGCTAGCTTCAGTAAAATTGCTAGACAGTGACCAGTTTTTTGGCTCCACTATCCATAGATTGATCTTGCTGATTTTACCTTTCACAAAAGCAAGCATTCCTTGATTTTCTATATTATCCAATTTCCAACATTTTCATGGATAGAATCAGGCAAATCTAATCAGGCAATGCCACTCTAAAACTTATCTGCTCATAGCTCCATTATGTGGTTTCCAGTTCTGACACTTTTTCTGCCCAACTGAAATATGGAGTAGTACTGATAGGGTAAACGTTTGATGTAAAAAAAACTAAAGGCGAACACTTTTCCCTCCCTCTCTCTGTATATGTGTGTGTGTGTGTGTGTGTGTGTATTCATTCAACCCTTATTAAGCGTACAACAAAAAAATTACAATAAAATAAAATAAAGTAAAAATACATTTACAATAAAACTTTAGGATCATTATTATAAAATTTAAGCCATACTCTTGTTGTTTCCACCAGAAAATTGGCCATTAGCCTAGTAATATGAGGATTCTGATCTTCCAATAAGTATTCCACTGATAACCCATCCAAACAGATATTCATTTCCAATAACCTCAGCAATTTTCTCCTAGGAATTATATACAATGGACAAGGCAATACAATATGATGGAGAACATCAGGAGCTTGATCACAGTGGCACATATGTTTCAAAAAAAGGGTTTGTAAATATCTGCCCCTGGTCACATTTGAGGGGTGTACATTCAGCCTTGCAAATAAAAAGGCCTTCCTCAACATCAGCAATGAAAGGCTTTGAAAATAATCTGGAATCCTACCCTGCAAGGAGGGGATACCGAGCATCACTGGAGAACATACCCTAGGAGGTGTTGGATGTGACAGTTGATAATCTCTGTCTGCAAGACAGACCCTAATAGATTCAAAACACTCCTTTTCGGTTAGCAAAAGGAGAGAATCAAAATTTAAATCCATAGAAATTACTTTACTTTCATAGAATTTAGCCCATCTATCATAAAAAATATCAGATAGTAGGAACCATAAAAGACTAGATCTATTAGGCCTGAATTGTATCTTAAACCAAAACCTATATGTCATCAACCAGGTTTCAGTTTCAAGAGCATTCAATCCCAATTCTGCATAGAGAGTCAGATGGTGTACACATGGGGGTACAGATAGTAATTTCCTTTTAAAAAAGTGTCTGCAAACATTCAATCTCCTTATTAAAGGCTGGAATCCAGGTGAATATGCTATAAAGTAATTGCGGTCTAAGTTTGGCTTTATAAATTTTTAATGCCGCTAGGATATCCTGGTTGCCTTTTTTATAATAAAAAGATTGTATAACCACCAAGGATCTTTTCCCTGTTTGTATTGTTTCCCTGTTTTCCCTGTTTGCATTGTCTCTCTGTTTACTCCACTGCCATTAAAATGAAAAAGGACACCAAGGTAAACATACTTTTTGACCTGCTCAATTGTCTGATTTCCATCCTTCCATACACACACACAAACACACACACACACACACACACATATATATATTAGTTGCTTTAGTGCACACTCTTCAATATATATTTCATGGATGGGACTCTTAATACAATTCTTTAGATGATGTGGAACTGAAACTCTCATTAGAACAAGCTGCTATAGCCAATAATAACAGATGAGAGCTACAAATATTCCCTACCCTTTCCTTGAGCATGATTTGCACTCACCTTAATTTTATAAGAAATTGCTTAGACATTTTAATTGTGGGCTCAAATGTCTTTCATGAATATTAAGCAGTTCTGTAATTATGAAGAACAAGAGCTACCTATAGGCCTATTAAGACCTCTAAAGATACCAACAGAACCAAACTGTTTGAGTGTAGGAATACGGAGGATCACATCTTGCCCTTACTTGCAATCCAAGCATTAACAATATTTACCATATTAATAATAACATTAATAACATACAGTGATAAGGCATCCATACAGGTCAATTACAGGACCCAAAGAATTACTTCTTTATCATAAAAACCTTTTACGATCACTCTGGAAATGTGCATGCTTTTAGTCTCCAATTTATTTTAATCTAATCTACTAAACTCTTCTTTGGATTTCAGAGAGCACAATATAGCACATATCGCTTACATGGCAGTATCCACATTAGTTTGATGCAGCACAAAACAGAATTTGCTGAATTATTTGTCAGCAATTTCAAAAGAAGTAATGATGTCACTAGCAAATTGTTTAGAAATCTCATCTCTTTGAGTCATTCAGCAAATAGCAAAGCTTTAGTCTCTGTGTTAAAACTACACAGATGTTTTATTTATCTCCCCCCCTTAATACAAATTCCAATGCCTAATAATTCTGGATCAAAAGTATAGGCCCGGCTGGGTAAATCAATATTACTTCTAAGATAGTCTCTAAAGCATAAACGCTAATACTAATAATATACTAATAAACTATACTGTTAATATAATCCCTAAAGCACTCATTATTAAAGCAACTGAACACTTTTTGTTGTATTTAGAAGTTGAAATTCAAGGATAAATACAGACTACAAAAAGAAAATGAATCAATTTAGTTAGGGTATTTTGAATGGCCTAGGAGGTACTTTTTATTGTCAGAGCAAAGGAAGAAGCCTTCTCTCCTTAAGATATTCTTGTGTTTTTTGTAGATTTCAAAAGAACAGAACATATACACATACTTTATTGGCTGTCACTTACCTTTCACTATTAATTCTGCATAGTTTGAAACCCCTGATCCACCATCTGAGCGGATGACACATCGGTATTTACTGATGCTCCGTTGGGAAGTGTCAGCTACACTGACAGTTGCAGAAAAACGCCTGTGGTTGACTACTCTGGTAACCATTAAAGCTGTATCTCTGCCATTCCATTGCTGAAAGATAAACAATGGAGACAGGACAAAATAAATATAATGTACTCATGGTAAGAGAATTCTGAACTATTTTGTGTTTCAGGCTTCATAATTCTTAATTATAACACAAAATAGAGATATAGGTTGGAATTTCATGTCATTGACTACATTATGTAACATTATGCATACATAGCTACATAGCAGAGGCACTAAGGCCTGCACCCCCAAGGTGTGAGATATTGAATTCTGGAAGGGGGAAACAAAGCCTGGCTTGTGCCATCACTCATTTTTCTTCTGGATAAATTAGAATCTAAGTGTTCAATTAAGATTTGGATTTTCAGCACTGAGTTAAAACTTCTAAATTCAGTTTATTCACCCATAGTAATGTATGTGGTTCAATTTGTGGTTCAAAAATTAGAAATTGGACTTTTTCATCTTCAAATGTGATATTAATTTTGTAGAGGATGTGAACATTAAATAGACATTTCCTAGGGATGTGGGACATAGAAAAAGTTGGGAACCACTGCACTAATGATTCCCGTTAGTGAACTGCAAAGATGTGTAACAGGATACTGACAAGGGTGTATGCATCAATCCCATTGTGTATTAGGTCCCATTGTGCATCAGGCTGTGTTGCATATCACTACCATTCTGCATTTGTCCCAATCCACATCGGTCTCATTGCACATTGGGTACCATTCTGCATTGGTCATATTGTATATCAGTCACAATGAACAATTATCATTTGTTGGCTCCTCTACATAGTAATGTAACAGCTGCTTCCATGCTGAGTACTGATGTTGCAATATACTCAATTATTTTTCCTACAAACATAAGCCCACTTGCAAAGGTAAGTACCCAAGTGAATTCTGGTCGTATTTTTCATCTAATGATTTTTTTGGGGGAAAATATTAACTAATCTTGATAAAATTAACTCTCCAATCACTATCAGCTTTCCCCCCTGACTAGGAACCTAAAAATTGGCTTCAAATGTGCATCTCAAACTGAGCTCAGTGAATATTCTCCAAATGTTTCTGCCTTTAAATTTGTGCATGCAGCACTCACTTTGTGCATTTAGTGGTTTCTATACACAGTTTCTGGGTATTAGATATACCACATTCATATTAAACATACTATGTTTGTAAGTTCAGTTGATAAACTTTCTCACATACACTATGTATAATGGTTAGCACACATGTTCAGCTTTTTTGTGACTGTATTGAACTTAGTCCCTAAGAACATCTTTCTGGATAAACAAAATAGTTCCAGATTGCTTTTTGTTTAATGCATGAATACCTCAGACAGCGATTCTAATAATAATAATAATAATAATAATAATAATTTTTATTTATATCCCGCCCCTCTGCCAGGCAATCGGGGCGGTGTACAACATTACAAAACTTCAAAGCAATACATCAAATTAAAATCCCATCCCTCCTTCACCCACCCACCCATCCCCCCGAACATACAAGCAAATTAGATAACAGTAATTAAAAATACAATTTAAAAAGCATAATTTTCTTGTCTTGTCTTATTATTATTATTATTAGAATTCTACCATGCAATCCCTCGTCTTGAAGTGTATTTGTATGAAAACACACACTATATAAATCAAAATCAAATGTTACCATATCAGATGAATAATATGCAAACTAGTTTTCATTTGGGTAAATAACATAATCTCTAAGTAGGAAGCGGGGGGTGAAATGTGTTTTGGGGGTCATCCTTGGCTCTGTCACTGTGGGTTTTTTTTCCAGTTTATGTAGGGGTTTTTGTTTTTGGCTGTTTAGTCTTCCTGAAAACCACTTTAAAAACTTTTAGTTTTATAAAATTGCAAGAAGTGTGAAAACTATATAATTTATGGCATATCAAAGGTTTCCCAGTGGCAAAGATACATGATTTTAATTTGTTCATGACAGTGCAACAAGACCTGAAGGCTTCAGCTCAGCCAATATTAGGATCCAGCTGAGAAACCCATTGGCTTGGATGAAATAGAGAAAGCGTATATCTAAATACAGGCTGCACAGTCAGGCCATAAGACATTGTTTCATTATGTACTGTGACCTTTTATGACCTTGTGGCAGAGGAAAAAATTGCACAACTGCTGCCTTGAATATATATATATATATATATATATATATATTTCACTTTTATTCTTCTTTTCCTAATTCTTCCTCAATATCCACAGTGACTATGAATGATAGAAAGAAAAAGAAAATATAACATATGAGAAATTGTTCTTAGAGCTGGATTTACAGGCACACAACTCAGAAAAGGATAAAGGGTGTCAAGTGGGTTTACATGAGACTATCTGCTCAGCTATCCATTCCATAGCTGATTTCTAAAGATGGTTAACCTGGTTCATCTTATAGCACTGCATTAATCTGTTCTTGTTGTCAACCAAATTGTCATTGATTTTATTTTCCATAAATAGAATAATTATGACTGATCAGATCTATGGATAGAGATTAATGATTATGTACTATGAAAATATAAAGTAAAGAGTGCAGTTTGTGTAAAGTCACTAAATGGCTGCACATGCAATAAATATAAGGTATTCAAAAGCTAAACAAATGGTGTCATTCTGCATGTGGAGGACAAAATGATCTAGGAACAACCCTGGTTGTTCTAGAAATGTCTACAGTAGCAATTTGGCAATACAGCGAGGAGTCTACATTTCTCTCTAGCTCTCCCATATTCCAACTATCATTTCTCTGAGGGAAAGCAGAGCAGCTGGACACAGTTTCATTGTGGCTTGGCCCAGTGCCTGGTAAGAGGCCCTTCCTCTGGATTCAAACTACCATTGCGCTGGTCTCTAAGGGAGAGAATAGCAGCCAGCTGCAGCTGGATTGTGCCTTGGCCCAGTCAATAGTGAGAGCAATTCCTTCATATCCCAGTTGCCACTGCTCTGGCCTCTCCCTCAGCAGCCAAGATCCACTGGACAACCCCCTCCACACACACACACACACACACACACTGTCATTCTCTTCTGTTTATGTGTTGTGTCCTATTTACATTGCAAACCTGAGGGTAGAGAACTGTCAGAGTAATAATTTATAAGCCATTCTGTGACCTTGCATTTCTAGCAGTCATAGTTGTAAAAGATCAGTCATAGCCCTTCAGAATCTGTTGAAATTTTAATCCAAAATGTATATTTGCAGGAATGTAGATGGGTAAAAAAGATTCATTGTATATCCTTTCTCCACCCTTTCCACATGACCCATGCTGACATTCTTCACAATTTTCACATATCAATATCCAGTCTCATATTTTTGTCATCCTCTTTTCCTGATTCAGACCTCTAATTCTGCAAACTTCACACATTTTCACTGGAATAAATTAGGAGGTAAAATAGATGTATGTAAAATTCCCTAAAGGCACCAGATCATGCCTGATATTGGGAGCTAAGCAGTGTCAACCTTGGTTAGTACTTGGATGAGACACCACCAGCAAATACCAGGTGTTATAGTCAATGTTTCAGTGAAAATAACTGTCAAAACAACCTCTGAATATTTCTTGCCTAAGAAACTATGAAAATCATGGGGTTATAAGTTGACAGCTGACTTGAAGGCACATGCACATAGAAAATTTAGTATATTAGTCCCAGTTATTAATACCTGTAACCATCTTCAGTTGAATATTTTTTCACTGTACAATCTAAGAAGCTGATGGTATAGTTCCAAATATGCAGCAGATTTCTACCCAGGAAAATACTCTGTAGGCTTAAAGTTCCACCTAGTATTGCAAAATATCCTACTGCTGATAGAAAAGAACAGACAACCACTTCAAAGTGTGAAGCTCTCTTTGTGCTTTGGAATATTTGAAAAATAACAAAGGCTTCACAGCCACTGTACCTGTAGCCATAGTTTATCATGTTGAGACCACTTTCCTCCAGCAATACACTGAAATGTTGCATTCTGTCCGACATTAACCTCCACATTTTGAAGTCGCAGGAAGTGAGGAGCTTTTCCTAACAAAAATAAACAAATATTCCTGGGTAAAGCAACACAGTGCACAATAATAGCAAAGACATGGTATGATAATCAGCCATTCTTAATGAGTATGCAATGTTTTCTACAGAATAAATGGAGAGGAAGACTCCGTCAAAGAGATCTTACTGTTAGGAAGTTCATCCTGATGTTCAGGTGGAATCTCTTACATTTTAGTTAAAGAAAAGAAAAGACACCTCATCTGACAGTACAGAGATCTTGTAGCACCTTTGAGACTATGAGGGAGTGCAGATGGGTGGTTCTGGGCCGCCCCGGGAAGTGGCAGATCGAGGCCGTGGCTACTCCATGCCGCACCCCAATCCTCCCTTTTGCCACCTCGAAAAGAGCAGCTGTGTGGTTGCCCCGCCCCAATTCTGCCTCCAGGCTGGCCCTTTGGCCCAGTCTGCAGAGGCCCTAACTGAAATAAAGAAGTTGACAGCATGAGCTTTCGTAAACTTCAGTCTACTTCCTCAGAGGCAGTGGGTTAAAGGCCATAAATACTTATTTCATAGCCCAAATTTAGTGTGTAGCTAGATGTGACATGGAAGATATATGATTAAGATATCCTATGAATTATACTTGGAATCAGATCACAACTACAATGCTGGAAGAGGAGGGTCAGATACTTTTCTAATTAAAATAGTTTTTCAAAGTTGCTGTTTTCCCTAGATAGACATACAAGAGGTTAACTAGCATTTGGTGAGCAGCATTTACTACGTTCCTGAAATATCAGCCAGTGCATTTAAATAGTGCTATGCCATCCCTTTTAGCTGGTCAGTAGTTTATCCCTGTCACATTTTATTGATGTACTAGCTACTGGCTGAGACAGGGTCATAGATCTGTCACCTGAAATGGAGAGGCCTTGGTGCAAAACAACACTGCTTCTGCACAATATTTATAGTAAACAATTTTGACAGCCAGTACCTTCCATTTCCTCCAACTTTAGTACATCAAAATGGACCTATTTAATTCACAATAAGTCCTCTCTTATTACTAAGAGACAAATAAAATGACATGACCTTAAACAAAATAATAACATAATAGAATAACAGAATATGGCTGATGACATCATGCTCAGGTTGTTAGCTCCCAGCTGTATGTATCATACCTAAAGGACAAAGTCAGAAAAAGTGTGTGTGTGTGTGTGTGCATGCAAGCTCTACTTCTTTTAGGTGCTTAATAGCTTGAATCAATACTTGGATTGGCAAGCAACTTCATGAAAATGAATAAATTGAGGTTTAGTTTAGACAAGACAGATGTTCCATTGGTTAGAAGGAAAAGAAAAATCTACAAAAAGTCTCTGGGATAGTTTCAAACCCCTTGAAAAATTGAAAGCAGCCTTTATTTAATTTCAACTACTTTTACTCTAATGAGATTATCGCACCACACTCTTAAAACAGGGCTAGGTCGCTTTAACAGCTCTGACTGCCTTCTGTTGCATTTTGGGGTGTGTAGTTAAGTGAGGGTTAAAGGCCCTCTAGCTGAATATTCTAAATGTCTCTTCCTAAACTACAAGTTCCAGAATGCAACAGGAGGCAGCCAGATCAGTTAAAACAACCTAACTCCTTTGCAGACTGCCAGAAATAGTGCACATTAAATTGAGGCACTGCCCTGCCTCAGTGCTAGGGAATCATGGGAACCGTAATTTATTGTGGCACCAGAGCTCTCTGACAGAGAAGGCTCAATGTCCCAGAAAAAAATACAATTCCCATGACTCCCTAGCACTGAGCCAGGGCAGTGCCTCAATTTAATGTGCACTATTTCTGGCAGTCTGCAAAGGCCTCTATAGTTGTAGTTCTTCACCTCTGGCTCTAACTCACCACCTTGTTATGCAGCAGAGCTGACCAGCTTTGATCAGTGGTTGATGCTTCTTTCCCAAGCAGCAGAGTTTCAGAGAATAGGCTGAAGACCCTGACAAACTCTCCAAGCCTTCTCACTCTTCTTCCTGAGATGTCTTCAAACTTCTCCAGGATTTCTCTGGCTCTTGTATCTTCCCTCAAGACACCAGACAACTCAGTAGTCTTATATAAAAGATCTACTTTATTCTACTATATACATAAATACTATATGCCCTACAAATCACAATCTCTACACTTCACAATACACCACACTACTCCACAATGTACATTAGCAAACATTGCAATTTATAGCCATTGTTAGACACCACCCACCAGTCAGTTTCCACCCAGTGGGTGTGTATATACATCTTGATTGGTCCACATAGATCATCCCATACCTAAGACCAACCCAAGTGTTTCATCACTTTACCTTGACCACTTAATGAGTCTCAGGTGTTTGCAATCTATCACAGGTGTTCTCAATATACCTTATAACTTTGTCCTTGGCTCTCAAGGCTTCTTAATTATATTATCTTTTTCACCTGTGTATCTTCCTGACTGCTCCTGCTTAGTCACTTTGACATTCACATACATATTTTTATTTCTATTACTGTATATCCCATGTTGCTTTTTCCTTAACAAGCCTGTTTTAAAAGTGTAGAGCAATAGTCCCCTAAGGCAATTGCATGACTCCCAAACTGGATCAGATGGCAGGCAATGACTTATCCCTCTCACTGGATGTAATTTTATATTGAAAAATAGTTATCTACTGAAGCAGAGTAGATTACCCTTTCTAGGCTTGAAGGTCATGTCCAGTGTTGGCTGGGGATAATCAAGGGTTTGATACACGTGCATAAATGCATGGACTGAAGCAGAAGGAAATAGTAAGATGGTTTCACTGGGCTAACTTGGAAAAAATGCTTGAATTTTTTTCAGAATGGCATGCTTTAGTTCCAGGGACTTTCCTTCAGAAAAATTAGCTGACACATCTAGTTACATCCAGCATATTCCTTCCTCCTCCCCAACATATAATGGTTAAATGCCTCCCAATAGTAAGCAGTTAGGAAGAAGTCTATGGAAGGTCAGTTTTGATTACTAGGTTGGGAAAGTAATGTAAACATCTGGCCAGGAAAGTTAGTGGGATGGACAGTTACCCTGGGACATGCACAATGGAAAGTGATCTAGCACTTTCTGTATTAGAATGTACAAGTGCTGAACTCAGGAGCCCATTCTGTTCAGATTCTGGTCTGTCAGAATGTGTGATGAAGGGGGGAAGCAGACAGGCAGCACGGGGCCACCCCAGGAAGCTGCGGATCGGGGCCGAGGTATCCGCACTCCTCGGCCCTGAGGCGCAGCGTCCCAGGCCCAGGAAGGAGCACTATTTTAGTGCTCTTTCCACAAGACGCCGAAGGTGTGCCGCAAAAGGCCTCTGGTGCACCTTCGGCGCCTCTTCTGCTGCAGCGTGTGCAGGTGCTGCAGCGGAAGTGTGTCATTGGAGCGCTGGTTGTGCGGAGGGCCACCTGCTCTGACGACATTTTCGGGAAGGGGTTGGGGCACCCAGCATGAAGCTGCCCCTCCCCTTCCTGGCCTCAAAAATGGCGCTTTGCGCCGTCTGCTTAGGCCCAAAATGAATTTCTTTCAAGAAAATTGAACCTTTGACTCACCCATAATCTGACACACCCAGATATGATTGGCCCTGAGTTCAGCATTTGTACATTCTAATATAGGTGACAGATAAATTTATACTGTCCATGTGCTGGGATAGCTTTCTATTCTTGTTCACATACAAACACAAGTCATACATGCACAAATAACTCAGTACACATGTTTAAATTAGTCTCCCTATTTGCTCAGATGCAGAGATTACAACTACCCTCTCACTATGAAGATTTTTTGGAATTTTTGTCATGCTTGATGAGAAAGGATGGTGTTTCAACAGGCAGGGACACTTTAATGAAAACTGCTGTGACAGGAAAGTGAAAAGAAAAGCATTTCCCATCACCACCACCACCACCACCACCAGGAATAGTACATATCAAAATAGTGAGTGGTGGGTTTCATTGAGGGAGAGGGCATAAACACTATTTTGCTCAAAGCCAGTATATTGCATAAAAAACAAACAAAACCCTTAATTATTATTTTTTGCCAAAAAAGGTCATAAAATCACATTTTTTTACATTTCTGTAAAAAAAACAACAACACTCAGTTGAAAGAAAACTTTTTTGAAATTCTTTATGCTAACTTGCAAGTATGAATAAATAAACATTACCTCCTGCCTATCACCCAGTTATAGCACACTGAAATTGCTATTAGTGGTGGAAAAACAGCTGTAATAGAAACAAAGTTTCTTTGTTCTTCTCCAGCAGCCCAGATTATCAACTGGCATGTGGAGGAAAGATACGTGGGATCCTCTCCACTTCAGTGGCAACACAGGGAGTAGCTGAGAATTGCATGTGGTTCCAAAGGCAACAGGTTATACCACCTAGAACACGTTGTACATTCTAGTAAAGCAATTTGGATCAATATTTTGCATCATGAATATATATTGCAGTAAGAAAGAGAAACATATATGTTACCTGGTGCTCCTTAGAGGAAAAATGGGATATAATTGGATGTATTTTATCCTGTTCAACAAATAGGAGGCCAATAGAGGGACTGAGAAGATGGTCCTATTTTCCTGGTCTGAGTAGGGACTTCTACTTAGCCAGATAGCAAGGGGTGATTTCTGCCTCTTGCTGAAACAGTTTTAAAAATGTGTTGTCGGCAGATATGAGATAAGACTTCCTTTCATTCTGCACTGCCCATCTTTGGAATGAAAGTTAGGACAGGTGGATCAAATGTGTCCCCTTTAGAATTATTCCAGCAGACCACAAAAGCTTTACATTGAAATATGAGTGTGGGACTGAAAAGAAATGCAAGAGGGAAAGACAAATGCTGCTGATGCTATTCTCATAAGCACCACTTTCAGAACCAGAACCAGGGGAACCAGTTCACTCCCACAACTCTGAATATAGTCAAATGACTGCCCCTATTTCCCATAATGGCAATTTGGGGTAGTCATTTTAATCCAGGTCCTCCAGACAAATCTGAATATGGTACTCCATCAAGCCATGCCGCAATAGGCCTACCAAGAGCCATGCTGCAATCTATATGTAGTATACTATGCCATCATCATCAATACTTTTGCAGATTGCAGAGAGATGGATAATCAACAAAGATTATTGCTTTTACACTGATGGTATGACAATCATGTGTTAAGAGGCTATAAATCTCTAAGCAGTAGCTTTACTCAATCAACTAAGACCAAAAGCATCTGCGAAAGCTCATGTTGTCAACTTCTTTCTTTCAGTTAATCTCAATGGTGCTACAAGATCTCTCTACATAATCAACTATTATCATACTGGATTCAAGCACATCCTGGTTCAATGAATCCTTCCACGTGAAAAGTACATCCCAATAAATAAATAAAAAATTAAAAAACATAGCAGATCCCCTCCCCTTCCCCATTTTTTGGGAAAATCCCTAGAGACATGTGTCTGGCTTTCTCTCACAGAAATCAGGTAACCTAAATATGTTTAACTATGGCTGCATAGTGCTAAATACTATATTTTCTTCTATAGGCATATAGAGACCAGACAGGTCACATAAGCAAAAAAGGGATTGTACTGGACAAGTCTGTTATTTCAGTATGATGAATTGGACATCTCTCATGACAATAGGATACATTTTCCTAACTGAATGCTTTAAAATAAATTGGGACAAAATCACTGGAAGAAAATTCCACAGCCTAGGGAGTGTAGTGAAACAATCTTTGACTTCCTTTTCTGCTTCACAGTGTGAATTGCATGCTTTGAAAGTGATACATATTCTTTAAATGCTTTCATACAGGCATTGAAAAGATTTGCATTCCTTCAAAGAAAAGGCACTCTGGGGTGTTTCTTCCAGAGTGAATGCTATACTAATTTGCTTAACTGTATATATGAAGGCTGCCCCCAAATTCTCTCTTTAAGTTAGTTCTATAGGATACCATCAGAACCCTGTAATTCTTCTCCTTCAATAGACTGAATCAGAGCTAACAATCAGGGCTTTATATTCACTTAATAATGGACTGGAATTTTGGCACTAGCTACATGTTCATAGTACTTCTGTCTGTTGCACAACTTGAAAAATTACATATTTATTCAAGGCTGATTGCTTCCACTCTGTAAGCATTTGGAAGGGATAAAAGAAGACATTTCAGAACTGATTGAATTGCAGGAATTACTCCTCTTGATGCAAGGCCTACTATAACACATTACTATGGTTAGAAAGACAAAGAAGGAAAGGAGGAAGGAAGGATACTTACTACATGGATGGGCAAGAACTCTGACTTCATCTACAGCTATGTATCCAGGATGTCCCTTCAATGAAACTGCTTCAAATATCACCTGAAATATAGTTTAGAAAACAACCTAATTAAATACACTATCTGAAATACTTGAACAATCATCTCGAAGAATTAAAGTTCAAAAAGTAAATAAAATAAAATAATAAAAATAACATCTGGTAACAGAAGTTCACAGTGCAGCACACTGATTATTTTCTTTTTTTTTTCTTTCTTTTTTTTCCCAGCACACTGATTATTTTCATAGATTAATCAAACTAACTCTCCCTGCCATTTATTCATAAAAATATAAGAGAGAAAATGCAAACATATAAACTACCTTTTTCTAATATATTTCTATTGAAAAGAAATGTACAATCCACATTCTTACATTTGTTTTTTAACCCACTAGCTATTAAAATAGGAATACAAACAGTATGTAGACAGATATATCTTAAGCTAAGTAGAATGGTCACAGAGAATGATAGATTTCCAGATTATGATGACAGTAATGTTATAATGGCTCAACTCTAGGCTATTCAAAGGGCTGTTTCTTCTTACTGAACACTGACCTGGCTCTAAGGTCTTCAGTGAAGACTAAGGGAGACACAAAGTGCCATCTTGGAGCCAGGGAAGGGGAGGGGTAGCCGGATGCCAGAGGCTCCAACCCCTTCCTGAGGACGTCATCAGAGCACCCACCGTTTCATACAGCGAGTGCTCCGATGATATCCTTCCGGTGCAGCCTCTGCACGGGCTGAGCCAAAAGGAGCGGCATTTTAGCGCTCCTTCTAGGGCCGGCAGAAGGGTGTATTGGGGCCACTGTGTCTGTTAGCAGCAGCCCCAATACTCCGATTCTCGGGGCTCTCCCCCTATTGTCTCAGATCTGCCACCTTAACAAGCATGTCTGGTAGAAACACAGGAGAAGGTGTACTTGGTAGATCGTCCTAGGGTGACTCTCTCCTTGTCTTTTTGATCCACAAATCATTTTTTCCACTCCAAAGGGCTATGCAGACGCCTAAATGTCTCCAGGAAAATGCCCTCTAGCCGTCGTATGCTGAGAAAAGCAGCTCCAAAAAGGAGCCACTTTTTCCGCTACTTTGGTGAAGATGCACACCTTTGCATGTGTATATGTATGCAGTGACACCGATGCACCAGAAAACGGCTGTATAAATGCACTGTCGGACGTGCAGTGGAAATTGACTCAGTGATTCAGAGTATGCACGCTATGATGCAAGCTTTAATTTAAAGCACCCTATGCTTCCAGGTGTGGATGCAGTGGCGCAGGTATGCTTGAATATTAGAACCCTAACCCTAATTGTAACCCTACGCATGTGCCCTAGCAACTGTCCTCTGTTATGACAATAAATGCATTCTATTGGATGTATGCTTGCTGTCATCATGCACAGCAGTTTGCATGAAAGAGACTTTTGTGACCACTTCTGTGCAGGTGTTCAGGTGTGCATAAGACCTGCACTCCACTTCCTGGCATAATGGGGGGGGGGGCTCCTGGAGTAACATTTGTCTGTGTGTCCTGTTGACCATGTCCCTTGCATAACCACCAGCTGCACGTATCAAGTCTGTCCACACAAACCTCCTTTGCATGTACCTCTCTTCTCCCCCCTGATCTGTGTGGGACATGTTTTGTGGTGGATGATGGAGTGTCTTTTTTATTATTATTATTGTAACAAAAATATATTACATAGCTTTAAAGACACATTAATACAATATCCAGCAATAACAACATACATCAAAAAGGTATGCTTCAAACAAATTATTGATTAGACTGTTCTTATTATCGCTAAACTGACATATCTAGTTAATATGTTGTTGCATTATTTGTCAATTAAATTTCAACTTCTAAATTACTACAAAATTCCTTAATTATCCCATTCAATCACTGCTTAAGTTTCTAATCCCAGTATGTACTCTACTGCAGTTTGCGACAGATTGTAAGTATTATATTCCCCATCTTTTTTCACAATAAATGTATAGAGGCTTCCACTTTGTGTTTGTCTCGTGTTTTAGTTTCCCATCTACTATTTCTTCTTTCTTATCTAATTCTGCTATTTCCATTAATCTGTATAACCAACTGTCAATAGAAGATATCTCATCTGTTTTCCATTTATTGGCAATTTGAATTCATGCTACAGTGGTCATAAACAAAAGAAGCTTCCATGAGTCATTTCTTTCTTGTTCTTGATGATGGAGTGTCTTTTCAGTTGACAAACCCGTTCCTTCACCCTAAGGGTGGCACAATCATACAGTGGCACCTGTCTACTACACCCACTCCCTGGGGGAAGCTGAGGCCAGAGAATCCTTGCATGATATGTGGGTGTATGACAGAACCTGTACAGGTGCACAAGGATGCCAAACTTCAGTCACCTTTGTACACAGAGAGTGACAGACTGTATACTAGCCTATGACAGATCCTGTGCAGGTGCACAAAGATGTTTTCCTGCACAGATGTGCAGGTATGGAGAGATGGCCCTGCACACGTGCGCATGTGTTTGAGAACAACAAAAAAATTAAAGTAGCCGCTGCCGGCCCATGCGGTTGCTCCATCTCCCTTTGAAACATCCTTGGAGCTGGTGGTGCAGTTGCTGGGGCTTCAATACAGCCTCGGAAAAGTTGCATCGACTCCCCACAGTATGGTTACTCCGTCACCATTTAGGGCAACCTCAGGGCAGGCAATGCGGTTGCTGCAGCTTAGGGAAAAGGCAACTTCGGGTCACCTTTTCCTGCCCGTCTGCATAGCCCCCAAGAAACTGAAAAGACTTTTAATAGTACACAGTTTTATTTACTTTTCTCTTTTGTCCATAAGGATTGTTTGATAAGATTATTATTCTAAAATATAACTCTGTATATTTTATTTGAATTTTAACAATAATTCTTTATATGTTTTTACTTATCTTTGTAAATGTGTTTAACTGTACAGGTATAACTCAGGGGGATGCAGACGGTGCAAAGCCCCATCTTGGAGGCAGGGCAGGGGAGGGGCAGCTGCATGGCGGCCGCCTCAACCCCTTCCTGAGGATGTTATCAGAGCGTGCACCATTACACATGGCGAGCCCCCTGATGACATCCTCCTGGTGCAGCCTCTACACACGCTGCACCGGAATAGACATGAAATAGCCACGTGATGGCTCTTCCAGTGCCCTTTTTGACACTTGAGTAAGGAGTCTATTTTGGCACTCATTTCTGAGGCATCAAAAGGGTGAATTGGGGCCAAGGCATGCGGTAGCTTTGGCCCCAATCCTCCACTTCCCAGGGCGGCCCATGGCTGCCCATCTGCAAAGCCCCTCAGTTAACCAAGCCTAAGACAAAGAAGTTTCTTTTTACAAAGTGTTTTTAGGGGGTGGGTTGGGATATGAATTTTGTTGTATGGGGTTTTAACTGATGTAAGCCACTTAGATTGTCTTCATTTAAGCGGGGTATAAATAAATTTTATTTATTATTTTATTTATTTATTTATTTATGCCCTCAGGGTCTATTCCCCCACTTTTTTGGCATAACATTAGTACTTGGAGGATGGTAGAGAAAGGCTGAAGAAGCAATGAGTTTCTAAGTCACTTTGCAAGAGCAGGTCGGCAGCAAAAATAAATGCCATGTGCACGCTCAGAAGAATCAGATTCTGCTCAAGCATAATCTACTGTTGCTGTGTGTCCCTGCCTGTAGCATGCAAAATAAAAAGCAGCTGCCTCCAGAATCCCTTACTGAGCATGTGTGAAAAACAAAACAAAGAGGAAAGGAGAAAGATTACTGTCTCATCAGCTACCTCCATCACATCAAAGAAGCATAGATCTGTAAATGTGACCACCAAAATGGAAATCATAAGAAGAATGGAGGCTAGTGAAATTTTAAAAACTATCCTTAGGGCCTCTACAGATGACCAGTTTCAGGCAGCTCTGAGCCGCCCCTGCTAGCGGTGGATCGGGGCCACAGCAACCCCACACTGTGGCCCCAATCCTTCCTTTTGTCACCCCTAAAAGAGCAGCGAAATGATAGAATTTCATGAAAGGCATAATGAAAAAAAACTAGGAATGTTATTAATAGATCTAGAGAAAGCTTTTGATACAGTGAATTGGAAAACTCTTTTTGAAATTTTCAAAAAAAAAATGGAATTAGGCCCTAAATTTATCAATTGGATAAAAGAAATATACAAAGAGCAGAAAGCAAAAATGATCATAAATGGAGAATATACTGAATATATAAAAATTAAAAGAGGAACACTGTCCTCTGTCCCCATTATTATTTCTGATGGTAATTGAAAGATTAATAAAAGAAGTGAAAAATCAATACTTAATTCAAGGAATAAAAATTAAGAAATACAAGTACAAAATAAAGTCCTTTGCTGATGCTATAGTTATATTCTTATAGAACCCACTTGAATGTGTAAACTATTTTATGGAAATTATAGAAAACTTTGGGAAGATAACAAGATGTAAACTAAATAAAGAAAAATCTGCTATTCTTACTAAAAGTTTGAGTAAATAAAGAGAAGATAAATTAAGTGAAAAAACAGGTATGAAAATTCAAAAGAAAAGAAAATATTTAGGCATAATGATTACAAATAAAAGATCGGAATTATTTGATTAAAATTACAAAAATCTTGGAACGAAATCAAAAGAAATTTAAAAACAACTTTCAATATCAGGGAGAATATCAACAATCAAGATGAAAATCTTACCAAAAATGATCTTCTTATTTCAAATGCTACCAATAATAATTAAAGAAGATTTTTTTAAAAAAAAAATGGCATAGGGATATGAGCAACTTTATGTGGCAAAATAAAAGGCCAAGAATAAAGCTAATAATTTTACAAGATACAATCAGGAGAGGAAGAATGGGAGTGCCAAATTTAAAACTATATTTTGAGGCATCTTGTTTAACTTGGCTTAAAGAATGGATTATTTTAGAAAATCACGAATTGTTAGAATTGGAAGGAGACGGCCTATGTTTTGGTTGGCATGCTTATTTGGGCCATGGAAAAATTAAAGCAAATAAGACTTTTAATAATCATTGTATCAGACGAGCCCTATATAGAATTTGGAATAAATATAGAGATAGAATTATGCCTAAATTTGCAAATTGGTTCTCCCCTCAGGAAGCTATTCAAAGATAAGAATGAAACAGGAAACGAATTGGATAACATATGAAACATTATTTTAAAAAGATGAAACAGGTAAACATAAATTGAAAACTCAAATAGAATTAAATGAAGAAGGTTGTTTATTAAATTGGTTCAGATACAGACAAATTGTAGAATGCTTCAAATCAGATTTGGACACAAGGAATTGATTTAAAATTAAACGAATTCAGCAAAATATGGTTAGGAGATAATAAAAAAGAGATTGGTCATTTTTATAAATTGCTACTGCAATGGGAATTAGAGGATGAGGTAATAAAAGAAAATATGATTCAGTGGGCTAAGAATTTCAGATATCCTATAGAGTTAGAAGTGTGGGAATTAGTATGGAATAAAAGGTTGAAATATATGTCTTCACAAAACATTAAAGATTTTTTTTTATAAAATATATTATTGTTGGTATGTGACCCCTATGAAAATCTAAAAAATATATATAAAAATAAGAATAACTTGTGTTGGAAATGTGGCAAAGAACCAGGTACATTATATCATTGTCTCTGGACATGTAAAGTAGTTAAAGAGTATTGGAAAAAAGTAAATGAGATAATTAGTCATATGCTGAACAAGAAAATCCAGATGAGCCTGAAGATTTACTTATTAAATATGTGGGGAAGAGAGTTAGATAAAGAATTTGGCAAAACCCTAAATGCCAAGTATAAAAGACTGGATAGTAAATTTTTATGATGTAATTGAAATGGATATACTTACCAAATTCCTAAAAGATAATTTGATTGAAACGGGAGACAAAGAATGGACACCAATCTTAAAATATATAAAAGATCAATGGGGGAATATAGGTATAATTAACTACTGAGGATAAATGAGGAAGGAATAAGCTAGATAGATAGCAGAAATTTATATAAATATGTAATAAGAAAGTATGAATAAAATGGTATAAGAGTACTAAGAATAAGAAATAAGATAAGTTATTAGAGAATGAAAATAAGAAGGAGATAGAATTACACAAGTGGTTCAAAGATAGACAAGTAAACAAGTTAGTAAGTAAAAAGCAATGAAAAGGAGAGAGACAGGAAGGTTAGATAATATTTTGCTGGACAATCCAATGAAGACAAGTAGGAAGGGTAGAGAGGCATGAAAGAAAGAAAGAAAGAAAGAAAGAAAGAAAGAAAGAAAGAAAGAAAGAAAGAAAGGTGGATGAATGTAACTAAGTAGTTAAGGGGATAAGGTTAGGGAAGACAGAAGGAAAAAGGAAGTTGAAGAGGGTACAAGAAAGTAGGAAAGTAAAAGGCTCATAAATGGGAGCGAGGGTGAAAAGGTAGTAATAGGTGTGGCAGATAAGAGATAGATGACTGAGAAAGAGAGGGAAGGAGAGGAGAGAGGAGAAGGCAAAGAGAAAGGATTAGGAAGGAGGAATACAAAAGTGAAAAAAGAAGGAGGGTAATTGAAAGAGTGGATGGAAATGTAAAGATATAGAAGAACAGAAAAATAGGATGTATAAAAGATGATGATACAATGAAGGATAATGTGCAGTAATTCTCACAAGTATATATAAAACTTCTTTCTTTCATTTAGTTATGTTTAGGGTAAGGCAGAATAGGGTATTAGTAATGATATGTTAAAGAATAGGGTAATATGTACCGTGATACATGAAAGATGAGTCATAATTTCAAGTTGACAAATGTATTGATTCATATACTGGATGAATAAGAATGTGGAATGTATGTATAAATTTTAATTAATTAAAAAAAATTAAAAAAAGAGCTGGCGCCACAGCTCTTCTGAGCCCTTTCAGCTCAGCGTGTCTACACACTACACCAGGAGGGCATCCTGAGGCCATGTGCCATGCAAACGGGCACGCGGCATCACAACACTGTCGGGGTGGGGGTGGAGCAGCTTGCGTGTGGCTGCCCCACCCCAACTGCACCCCCAGGCTGGCCCTTTAGGCCAGTCTGCAATGCCCCTTAGTTACATTTGGAAGAAGTTTCCACGTGGTATCTAGATGGTTCAAAATGATTTGTTTACTTCTGTAAGTACTACCTAACATAAGTGCTTCATTTCATCTATAATGTGAATCTGGGTGATTTTTTTTTTTCTGAACTGCTCTTCTTTTTTGTGGTGTTGTAACCTGTCCATATTATTTCCATGTTATTTCTGCCTCTGGTACCATTTTTTCTTAAAGAAGTAATGCTCAGGAACACATCTACTTTGTTAACTGAGGTATGTGTGTTATTGTGATGTTGCTAACTTCTCTCAAGTAGACTACAGCTCATGGTGACCTTGTAGGTGAGAGACTTCCAGGACCCCCTAACTTCCACTGCTCTGCTTAGGTCTTGTAAATTCACATCCATGACCTCCCTTAATTGAGTCTCTCTATCTGGTGTGTAGTCTTCCTCTCTTTCTTCTACCTTCTACTTTGTCTAGCATTATTGTCTTTTCTAATGAGTTGTGCCTTCTCATAATGTGGGCAAAGTATGACAGCCTCACCTTGGCTTCCTGGGAGTTTTCCAGTTTTATCTGTTCAAGGACCCATTGTTTGTCTTTGTGGGCATTCATGATATACTCAGCACTCTTCTCCAACAATACATCGCAAATTAGTTATTTTTCTTCCTATTCACTTTCTCCACTGTCCAACTCTCACAGCCATACATTGGTGATGGGCTTAGAATCATTCAGTAGCTTGGACTAATCTAACTTTAGTAGTTGTATATCTTTACACTTTGGGATATTTACCAGTACTAGTTTTAATTCCTGTAAGTTACCTTGATCCCCAGCTCTTTTTTTCGGAAGGGCAGAATGTAAATGAATAAAGAAGAAAAAGAAGAAGAAGAGCAGGAGGAGACACATGACAAATAGCACAGCACAATGTTTACTTCTCTTTCATGGCATATATAACAATTGTCTGGTACTTTAAATTAAATGTATTGAATACTTTCCATCCCTACATTCATAAGAAATGAAGAGTAGGTGAATGCATGGTATAATACTATCAGGACATTGTGCCTCATTTTAAGGATAATACAGAAGAAATTTTGCACAGGATAGCTAATTACTGCTTCCCTGTAACATTATTTGCTCTCTTCATTATGATACACATGGAACTTAGAATTAAAAAGGCAAGATTGCTCTGGTGACAATTATTGCAAAGACAAATACTCAGCAAGGATTTGAGAATAGGGGAACCTTCCTTTATTTTTATTTCTTAATTACACCTCTTGACATTTTCGTTGGTAATATTCCCCTACATGCACAGTCCCATAATGCTCCCAAGCCAGAACTAATTTTGATGTTTTCTATTTTCGTTTTAAAATTTGCATGGCTGATGAGCAAGGACCTTGCATCAAATTGCTAAGCAAACTGCAAAGCAAGGCAAAAAGAAAAAGTATTACAGTATTTGCTTTTCATCCAAGTTTGGCACACTAACCACAGCTTAGGAAGAATGTTTAAAAACCCATAAAAATTGTTTTTAAGGTTCCATAGGACCAAGGACCACAACATTACAGGTTAAGTTATGGTGAGAGCTAGGGTAGATCTAGGACAGTTCCATGGACCATGAAGAACCCTTATGAAGTCTAATAAAAGTTTCAGTTCAGTATGGCTGGTATTACCATGTTTGATCATACAAGCTCAAGTAGAGTTGCTATTTGTCCTGGAAAACCTGGAAAATCCCAAAATCAAGGGAACAAAGAATATTCTAGCTGGTTGGGTCAATTGAAACAGTAATCCTGGATTTCTCCTTCATTGCAGGCCAATGACTAGGGGATGAAACAGGCAGGCAAAATAAAGCAGTTTCAAGCTGCTTTGAAGGTGGGACATTTAGACAGCACATACCTTGAAAGAGGCTGGAAACTGGTCTGAAGATGTGTTTTGGGGATAAAAGCCAGCGCAAAAAGAAGCCAGGATAGTCTGACTCAAGGTGGAAAATTTGCCTCTTTGTGCCTGCTTATAAACACCCCAATGTGAGTGTGGGGCTGCGACAAAGCAAAGAAATGAAAGTGTGACAACTCCAATGGATGTAATTACCATGTATACAAACCAGAAAGTCCAACAGAGACATGGGATGAAGGGAAATGAAGGAGGTATGTATGGTGGGCCTCCATGATTGTGCTTTGCCAGTGTATCACTCACACACCAATGTCCTGTACAGGTGGAGCATTGTACATGCATTTGTGTGGCTGATCAAAGGGATGGCCATCCAATGGGATGACATCTGGGCAGACCTGGGAGGTACTTGGAGGTTGCAGTGATGTGTTTATGTGACAGTGCACATGTATGGTGGAGAGGCAAAAAAAAAATTACCTAGTGGCATGTCTTGATGCCACACCATGCTGTCGGCCCATGCTTATGAGATCTGCCTTGGGAGCGGGCCATGTGGGTAGCAGGGTTTCATCCCACATTTGGAAAAAGCAAGATTGGGCTTTTTCCTTCCTGTCTGCTCCAGCCCTAGGTTGGACTGGCAATGAAGCAGGAAACCAGACAAGAAGACTGGCACTGGCAGGAGCCTCATCCCAGCAAGGTATCACTTGCTACTGTACAGACACAGCATTGCCACCTTATTATTCCATTATCTCCCCACTTCCCCCAACAAGCCTAGAAGGTGAGAAAGGGAAGGAAGCAAACAGTGATGGCCTTGTGTTGTGTGATGATTGTGTTGGCAGCTTGAGCCTAGGGGCTAGATAGATGGTGAAACTTTGCTTCCAAACAGCCTCAAGAGAGTAAAGAGAGTCCCTTTACTCTCTGGGCTGCTAGAAAGCCTCCCTCTCTTCACTCTAACTGTGGGGGGTGGGGGGGGAAGAAGAGAAAAAGAGCTCTTATCTTGGTACTGATACTGAGGCTGAAACATAATGGTAGAAATGTACAATGATTAAATCATTGAATTTGTATAATCAGAATGCAGATTAATAATTTGCATGATAATAATAATTTGCATAATATGCAACGTAGATACCCAAATATGAAGGACTGGAATATGATAACCCTAAGATCAAGGGGTTCTTAACTACCTTGCTCCCAAGGTTGTGTGTATGTGTGTGCATGCACCTTCAAGTCAAATATCAATTTATGACAACTCCATTAATTCCATGGGTTTTTTTAAAGGAAGGAATAGTCAAAGGTACCAATTCCTTCCTCTGAAATATTGCCTACAGCACCTGGTATTCATTGGTGGTTCCCATCCAAGTATTAACCTGTTTATCCAAGATTAGACAAGATCTGGTTGTAGGGGCCCCTTTATAATTCCTACCCATAGGTTATGGCACTGACACCAGCTATATCCTAGTTCTCACAGTAATTCTAATCCCAGCAAAGTCTAAAATCCACATTTTAATGGATGGAGTATGGACATAAAACATGTCGTTACCATAATCAGATCTTGTTGGCATGTTTATTGACCTAAATGTTCCTGACAGCAAAGCTCAAATGGAGTTCAAAGAACTGCATCTGTACTGAAATGCTTAGTCATAGGGAAATGTGAGAATATATTTAGGGCAGCTGCTAAAAAAAAGCACCTTTGGGATTTTGGAAGCTAAGCCTTGTATGGCACAAATCTCCTCACAATAAAAATAAAAATGGTACTGCTGCTGTCAACAGAGGTGAAAAAGAGATTCGTTTGGTCACATTTTCAGATAGAGAATATCAATTTAACATGTCCAAAATTGGGAGATGAGAAAACCTAATCTTGCCTTGGAAATCAATGTACGGTATTTTTGATTCTTGTGATACATTTCAATGAACTCAAAAAATATTTGTTTGTTGTCATGTGCCTTTCCAATAACATTCCATATGAATTAGGTGACTTAAGGTGAACCTATCATGTTTTTTTTTCCCCTGAGGTTAAGAGTGTGTGACCTCCCTATGATCACGCAGTGGATTTCCATAGCCAAGCAGGGATTTAAATCCTGGTCTCTGGACTTGTAGACCAATGCTCAAACCACTATTGCACACTGATTGAAAAATCTGCAAAAACATGCTTGAGACAGCAGGTAAAATGATAAAAAGATAAGATGTGCCCATTAGTTAAAAGTCTTTTCAAACAATGTACTTTTAGGATAAAAAACATGGACAAAATATCCACAAATCTCCATGTGAAATGAGGGCTAAATGTTTCACAACCTAACATGGAACTGGAATGGATAACAATGCTGATGAGGATTCTAGGGGCAAGGAGGGATGAAAACTGGGGATTCCCAGAAAAACCTTGATTACTTTTCTTCTTCTGTACTGGCCAGTAAAACTCATTGAAACATGTCAGAGAGTGAATTTAATCTCTGTTCCACATCATTTATTAATACTTGTTGAGAGAGAGAAACGGTGTGAAGTTACATTACCACATTGTGAATTTTCATTACATATTGCAGAAGACATGGGGGAACAAAGACTTTATTTTTAGCAGCAGCTTTCATGGCTATAGACAGCATTTAGGAAGTTTCACAGAAGGTGCACTTAACTGTTATTAAATCAGAGGTTAAGACAATGACCCTCACAATGCCCCATAATAATAATTATTACTTTTTTGCCAGCCTTCAAAGGCATTAACTTTACAGGAAAGAGAAGTATTGTTTGCCAATTAACCTTGCAAAGGCTTAAAACCTATAAAATTCAGAGTCAACATATTTGTAGTTATTTTGTGTATGGAATTATACTTCATTTAATTAAAGAAGTATTTTCTGTTTTAAAAAGAAAGCATGTCACCTTTCTAATTTACAACCTTACAATGTTCTGTCAAAATATAATTATGCATAACAGATTAATAATCAGATGTGAAATGAATGTATCTTTCATTTCTAACGCATATGCATAAGCCTAATTAAAAATAAAAGCATTTGATGTAACACATTTTTTCCAGCTTGGGGAAGTTTCTAAATATATTACTATGAACAGTGAGTTGTTGCCAGTGATTAATATAATATGAAGTATTAGTCACCCTTTGGGATTTTCAGATGCTCCAAGCAATGTGGCTTTCTTGCCACTCTGACATCTAATTTGGGACAAAACTAAAACTCGTGGAAAAGCTGAACACCCTGAAGCAGGAGCTGGGGAACTTTCTTGCTACTCTGGACAGGGATAGGAAACTGACATGTTGGTCTAGGAAACAATTATCTGCCCTGGGACTCTCAGAGATTGTGAAAAATGCAAATAAAGGTGGCATTTTTGATGCTAAACAGTGCAAGTAGGCCCTTGTTGTTATTTGTTGTTATGTGCTGTCAAGTTGGCTTTGGCCTATGGTGACTCTATGAATCAGAGATTTCCAAAAGATTCTGCTACTAACAACTCTGCTCAAGTCTTGCAAAATTGGATCATGAGTTCTTCAATTAAGTCAATTCATATGGAACATTGTTTTCCTCTGCAAGGTAACTTCAGGGTGGATTGCCACTCCTGGTAGCTTTCAGGACAAGAATTTATTCCCCCTCTTTTTTTGGTTCAAAAAAGAGTAGTTTGGGGAGTCTGGATATAGGTAAGGATGCAAAAACAGCTTTGGAAGATCACCTTCAGCACCACCCTTAGGTGATTTGCCCACCCTTGCCTTTGAGATAATCTATTTTAGGCATGCTTCTTGGAAATAGGCAGCACAAAGCCAACAGAGGGACACTTCCTTTTCTTTCTCTCTTTCTCTTCCTACAACAAACATCTTGCTAAATCCAAAGTAGCAATATTATCTATAACAGCAATCGGTTGTGAATCAAAGTAAGGTTCATACTAATTATATGAATGCAGTTAACATGCACATAGTTCAATGGCACCAATGGGAACTTCTTTTGAAATGTATCTAATAACTTCAGAGAAGAGATATTTGTTAAAATTATGGCAGGGAGAGAGACCTGAGTTCTATTCATACTACCAACAAGAGCATGCATCTGGAATCTATGGGATTTACTGAAATGTTGACTTACTAGGCAACTATTGATTCAGTGGATCAACTTTAGTGGGGACCTCCAAGGGGATTCAAGAGTTTGACTCTGGCTTACATCCAAACACACACAAGTACACAAGACATAAAGCTATTTAGGTATCATTGTAGGCATATTTACTTAGAGCTCATTCACACATTTAACTTCACATTTAGCTTAGTCTTGTGTCCTTTCCCATCATGACTTTACTGAATTTACTGACAACATATGAAACAGATTCACACTACTAAGCATAATAGACCAAGAACCAGAGGAACTATGATTTGAAGCCATAATATAAGAATGCAGACAGACACTTTCAGTAATCAGAAAGAAAGAGGGGAAAAAATGGACAAAAAAACCACTACAAGCAATAAAGAAGAGAAGAAAAACAAAAGGGAGATAGGAACAAATGAAGAATTATGAATGAAACAGTACAACGGCTTGTGCAGAAAGTGAAAGAAAATTACTACAATGACCAATGAAGAGAAATAGAAGACAACAACAAAAAAGGAAGGACAAGAGCTTTATTTCACAAGATCTGGGAAATCAAAGGAAATTTCAAAACCAAGACTTGGATGATCTATGACAATAAAAATAACATAATTCAAGACCAGGAATGAATAAAAAGACGTTGGATGCAATACAAAGAAGAATTATACAAAAGAGAAGACAAAATGAGGGACACGTGGAATGAAGAGCCATATGAAGATGAACCCCAAATTCTAAAAAGTGAGGTGGAAACTGTAATAAGTGAAACAGCAAAAACCAATCACCAGGAACAGATGATATTCCAATTGAACTGCTGCAATCCACATTGATAGAGTCAATTCTAGTGCTGAACAATGTATGTCAACAGATATGGAAAACAAAATGATGGCCAACAGATTAGAAGTGATCAATATACATTCCCATTCACAAAAAGGAAGACACAAGAGAATGCAGCAACTATAGGACCATAGCACTGATCTCCCATGCAAGCAAAATCATGCTCAAAATTCTGCAATATAGACTCCAACCATATATGGAGGGAGAGGAAAAGAAGAGGCACTGGGGACAACACTGCAAACATACAATGGCTAATGGAGCACACCAAGGAATTCCAAAAGAAAATCAGCATGTGCTCTATAGACAATAGTAAAGTCTTTGACTGCACAGATCATGAAAGGGTATGGGATGCCCTTAAAGATACGGGAGTGCCAACACATCTGACAGTCCTGATGAGGAATCTGTACTCAGGACAAGAGGCTACTGTCAGAACAGAACACAGAGAAATAGAATGGTTTCCAATTGGCAAAGGAGTCAAGACAAGGCTGTATCATTTCACTCTGTATGTTCAACAAACTAGGATATATCCCATAAAATTGAGTGTTTCTTTCATCACCTGAATTTGCATATGATCTAGATTAAAAGTTTATTGCTAATATATTTAACTCAATTTTAACAAAATTTTAACATTTTTAAAACAATTTCAACATATTTTAACAAAAAAAGAACGAATTGCTGCTTTGTTTTTACTTCAGTTATCATACGTGAATAATATGTACCACTATTATGAACTAAAAATCAAAACAGTGTTTATCTATGAAGGACGTTCTCTGCAATACCTCAGAAAAGTGTTTCCAAAGCTAATTCTGAATGCTCTGGAACCAGATAGTGACTTTTGATGTAAGTAAAGGGTATATTATTGGTCTAAGGAAAGGGAAAATTCAAACACACCTGATAAAAGTGTGGCCAGAAAGTGCTGATTGCAAGTTCTGCTTTCACCCAACCTTCTGTAACAATCCCAGAGACATTCCAGATAGGGTTGCCTTGAGGTCCACCATTAACTTTCACATAAACATTCAATGATCCTGGACTGGAACGGTCTCGGCTGGACAGGTAGTAATGGAAGTCAATGCAGTGGGTATCATTCTCCTTCAGTGTTGGCAAAAGCAAGTGAGCTTTTTGCCCAGATGCTCTCCCAGAACTATTCACCATCATGAAGGAGCCTACAGAGAAAAGTGAAATCAAAAAAGGAGGAAAAGAGTGAAGAAAATAAGGTCAACATGTTATTTCATCTCCCCTACAAGAATACTATGATGAGGACTAATGATTCTAAACAATCTACCCAGCAGTCAGAAAACAAAACAGGTACTCATTTAAAGAATCCAAGAACTATTATTTTATGTCAACATTCATCTAAAAAGACAAGGCATCAAAATTACAGTACTGACAAATAAATTTGTACCTGCCACTTCCAAAACACTTTGAAGAGGCTTATTTATTACTATTTTCACATTTTCCATGTATGTTTCTTTTTTCATTTTGCTGAACTATCAAATGAGCATCATGCCCTCCCAACAGCATAAGGAAGCATTATTAAGTTACATACTTTCTAAATCTATTGATTGCAATATGGCATTTAAGAAATGGCAGGTTCCATTAGATTCTCCATTGGATTTCAGTTCTGGCAATTGAACAAGTCAATGCCTATGGTGAGGACCAAAGCTTCATTATATATTAGCATAAACAATAATCCTGCAAGAAATGGACACTAACTTAAAACAAGGAAGCTAGCACCAGACCAAATCACACTCAAGACAAGAAATTTATTCAGTGACACTCTGTTGTTTTTCAGCTTATTTTTATTGCATTTGTATCCTACTGTGCCATCATTTATATGCACAATTCATCTCTGTCATTAAGAAAGAAAACTTAGCATGCATGGCTCCAAGCATAACCATTACACATCAGTTCTGGAGTGGGTACTGATAGGCTAAAAGTTGTTCGATTTTTTTTTTTAAAAATATAACAAATAAAAAGAAAATAAGCACAATTCTGGCACACAGAATAGTATTGTTAACTTTACAAGTCAAGATTTATTTGTGTACTGTGTTTTTCCTATTTGTTAGATAACAAGGCACACTTAAAGTGACACCCAAAATAGTTGTCACCTGTCCCTAAGTCAGGCCCCAAAAAACACATAGCATGCTACTGCCCATGGTGAGAGTTCTATGTTTTGACAATAAAAGTTCCTGCTAATGCCAGCCCAGGACACATCATGTAGTCCACCAAAAGCGTGCCTTTACCCCAGTGACTTTACTCTGCAATATACTACATACTATATACTATAACATCCTTTCTTTCAGTCATATTTGAGGGCATATAAAACTAGTAAAATAATCATAGCAGAGCAGAAACTTATACAAATGACAAAGTATTGCCACTGGCCAATTATCATTATTTCCCCCCCCCCAAAAAAAACACAACCCTTTATTTTAAGAATCTCCAAGCCAAGAAATGTCCATCATGTCCACACCTATAATTTGTCTTTGTGATGACCTTTATGGTAGTCAACACAATTCTGAAGTAGTAAAACCTCAATTGAGACAGTGTTTAGTCACAGACTGTTTTGCACATTATCCTCATGTTTCCATTTTATTTAATGGAGTGCCCATTTTGTCCCCGAAATGCGACAACAATCCAGAGAAATGGCTCCCATCCCCTTGAGTGCATGTCTGAGTAATAAAAGGAATTATTATTATTATTATTATTATTATTATTATTATTATTATTATTGCAATCAGGGCGGCTTACAGTAATAAAGCATCACAAATATATAATCTCAAAAACCACCCCACCCCTTAAAACAGTATTAAACAGCATAAAATTAAAAACACGACAAACTACTAACAATCAATTAAACAGTCAAAAAATATAAAAACAGAGCAGACAGATCTAGCAGGGAATGGGGGAAGGGCAAAACTCGTTCTTTAGGCCAGGAAGACAAATCAGGAAAGGCCTGCCAGAAGAGATCCGTCTTTACAGCTTTTTTAAAGCTGTTTAGATTGGTAATCTGACGGATCTTGTCTGGCAGCCTATTCCATAGTCTGGGAGCGGTAGCTAAGAAGGTCCTCTGGGAGGTTGCAGACAGCCTGGTTTTAATAGACTCAAACAAGTTCCTCCCAGAGGACCTGAGTGCATGGGGTGGATTGTATGGAAGGAGGTGGTCCCAAAGATAGGTTGGACCCAAGCCATGTAGGGCTTAAAGGTGATAACCAACACCTTGTATTGCGCCTGGAAACTAATCAGCAGCCAGTATAATGATTTTAAGACCGGTGTAATATGGTCTCTCCTAGATGTACCGGAGACCAACCTGGCTGCCATGTTCTGTACTAGTTGGAGTTTCTGGACTAAGCATGAGGGTAGCCCCATGTAGAGCGCATTAGAGAAATCAAGATGAGAGGTTACCAGCCCATGTACCACAGTGTCAAGGTCCCTTACTTCCAGGAAAGGGTGCAGCTGCTGTATCAGCTGAAGCTGATAACAGGCACTCCTGACCATCACATTTACCTGATTAGTCATCTGGACCAACGGATCCAGGAGCACCCCCAGACTGCGAACACAGTCCTTCGCGGAGAGTGTGACCCTGTCTAGGACTGGAGGTTGTATCCCAATACCTACTTTTGGGGGTGCTACTGTTAGTACCTCCATTTTGTCTGGATTCAATCTCAATCTGTTTTTCCTCATCCAGCCCATTACTGCCTTAAGACATTCATTAAGAGGAGAGACACCATCTGAAAACGTAGCCGATGACCGAGACGTGGAGAAGTATATTTGGGTGTCATCAGTGTACTGATAACATCCCGTCCCATGATTCTAAATGATCTCTCCCAGCAGGTTCATATATATATTGAACAACATCAGGGACAGGATGGTGCCTTGAGGGATGCTGCAATTATGCTCCCTCTTAGTGGAGCGACTGTCCCCAAGCAACACCCTCTGGAATCTGCCCAAAAGAAAGGAACAGAATGACTGCAATGCAGTGCCTCCGATTCCTAACCCTCTCAGGCGATCCAAGAGGATGTTGTGATCTAATGTGTCAAAAGCTGCTGAGAGGTCTAGGAGCACCAACAGGATCACACTATCCCTGCCAATGCTCAGACGAAGGTCATCGGCCAAGGCAACCATGGCAGTCTTAACTCCAAATCCCATCCTAAAGCCAGTTTGAAATGGGTCTAGAATAATCGGTTTCTTCCAAGACAGCTTGGAATTGAAGAGCAACCGTCCTCTAGGTCACTTTGCTTAAGAAATGTAATAATGAGATCGGCCTATAGTTGTTCATGTCCAGGGGGTCCAGGGAAGGCTTTTTCAGAAGCAGCCTAACCACCGCTTCCTTCAAGCATGGTGGAACATGGCCTTCCCTGAGGGATGCACTGATGATATCCTGAAGGAACAGCCTCAATGCATCCCCTCTCTGGACAGCCAGCCATGATGGGCAAGGATCAAGGGAGCAGGTCATCTTCCTCACACTATCAAGGAGCTTGTCCATGTCATCAGTACTCACAGATTGGAACCAATCCAGTATAATTTCAATAACGGAGTTGCTGGACACCTCATCAATTGATTATGTTATAACACTAGCATCTAAGTTGGCTCTTATGTGAGAGATTTTATCTGCAAAAAAGTTTTTACATGCATCACAGCAGGCCATTGTTGGGTTAAGTAGTGGGTTCTGTGCAGGTGGCACCCACGTTAACTCCCCTACCACCCTAAACAGCTCTGCTGGATGGGACTCTGTAGATGAATTTCGGGCAGAGCAGAAAGATCACTGCGCTGCATGTGTTGCCTCTCGATAGAAACAAGGAAAGTTCCTATGACAAGTCTTGTCATATAAGAGTCGAGTTTCCTGCCAGGTGCACTCCAGCCATTGTCCAGCCCACTTAATCTCTCTCAGCTCTTTCATATACCAAGGCTTTCAGTTTGGAGCGAGTTGGAAAGGGAGCTTGGGAGCGATTGTGTCAATAGCCTTGGTGAGATCGGTATTCCAGATATTCACCAAAGCTTCAACAGAATCACCGGCGTTCCCAACCACTGAACCCTCCAAGGCTTTCCGGAATCCAATTGGTTCCATTAGCCTTTGAGGGCGGACCATTCTAATGGATCCACCACCCCCAGTGGGGTAGACAGTGGTTCTCAGTTCAGCCTTGATCAGGAAATGATCCGTCCATGACAATGCGGAGGTTTTTAATATCTCCGCCCACAGATATTCCTGTTCCGTATTAAAGACCGCATCTAGGGTATGACCCACACAATGAGTGGGCCCGATGACTAATTGGGATAGGCCCATGTTTGTCATGGATTCCATGAACTCCTGAGCCTCACCTATTAGACTGATCTTGAGTGGCATTTTGAAGAACTAAAAGTCTGGGCAACTCCAGCAGCAACTCTGAGACCAGCTGTGTCAGTTCAGTTAGGGAATCTGCTAAAGAATGGGGTGGTTCTGGACAGGTATCCAGATCAATGTAAGGTTGTTTTTATGAACCAGAGCCACTCCACCCCCCTCCCACCCACTTCCCCTTACCTGCTCACTCACAGAATACCTGGCTGGGAGGGCCTGCGCCCATGTCAGAGTGCTATCCTCTTCCAGCCAGGTCTCTGTAAAGCAAGCCAGGTCAGCATCCTCATCTACGAGGAGGTAATGAATAATGTGAGTCTTGTTTTTGACCGACCTGTCATTGCAGAGGAGCAAGGTAAGGTTCTGTGGAATGGTTGGTACGCTCTCCAAGCCATTCCAAGAAATAGAGTGAACTGAAGGTGGGATAGCTTTCAAACATCGATCCCGCCTTTACTCTGTTGCCGCCATACCTTCCTGTCCCCAGCACAACTTCGATTTCCACTCCTAAGTCATTCCCAGCCACTGTAAGAGGAGAAGATGACAGTTGGCCAATTACTTCCTTCCCTACTTTTTCTGGCAGTTCAAAAGATTCAGATAAGAGGGTAGGAGGGCTAAGAGACCTCTACCCAGATCTAGTTCTCAGCCTAGTTCCTAGCATCAATGCTGTGAATGCAGCTGACAATGGAGGAGCTGGGCAACTGTCAGGTGAGGTGATGGATTGGGTGGGTCTTATATCTCTGCCCAGGCCTCTCCTGGCCTTGCTGCTGCTGCTAATGGCCAGTGGGTTGGAATGGGCTAAAATAGCCATAATAATCTAGATGTAAAAGGGCTGGATGGGCTAAATGGAAGGTCCTCTGCCCTAGCCAACTCTCGAGCCCGCCATCGTCCCGTACTGGTGGAAATGGGTTGGAGCGGCCTAAATAGCTCTGCCCAGCTCCCGGCTACACTGCTGCAGTGCCTCAGGTGGTAAGAGGCTGGACAGGCTAGGTGGGAAAGTCCTCTGCCCCAGCCAACACTGAGACCCGCTGCTATCACCGCCGTTAGAAGAGAAGGTTGGGTGGATTAAATAGCTCTGTCCAGCTCCCAGCCTCGCTGCCACGGTGCCTCAGGTGGTAAGAGGCTGGGTGGGCTAGGTGGGAAAGTCCTCTGCCCCAGCCAATGCTCGAACCCGCTGCTATCGCCGCCAGTAGAAGAGAAGGTCGGGCAGGTGAAATAGCTCTGCCCAGCTCCTGGCCTCACTGCCACAGTGCCTCACATGGTAAGAGGCTGGGCGGGCTAGGTGGAAAAGTCCTCTGCCCCAGCCAACGCTCGGACCCGCTGCTATCCCACAGTTTCTCATCCATTGGGAATATAATTATTCACTAATTCTGTTTGCAAAGGGAGCAAGAAGTAATTTTAGCTATTTTCTTCCCACTGGAAGTAAGTCACAGCACAGCTTTTAAAGACTATTCACAGTGCAGGACCTTTTCTACACAAAATCTGCAAACAATTTTGTGCATCTACCAGCATTTAATGGGGAGGGAACACCATTTTCTGTGCAGAAAATAATAGTTCTGCACAGGAATATCATGTTTCTTGCAAATAAAATGTTGTTTCCTATGCAATAAGCCACATGTGAATTTTACACAGAATGGGTCCTCAACTGCAAATATTCTTATCAATTTAGGATTCTCCTCATCAGGATTAAATAACATCCAAGATTCGAATAAAAGTTTTTTTCTTTTCTTTTTTGCTGTTTTTCAAATAGTCTTTCCATCACTATCATTCACATATTCTGTACAGACAAATGTTCTTTCTAATTATGGACAGCTATAGTGATAAAAAACCTCTCTAGTATTTTTTTTTTTAAAAATGAGAATTATTAGTTTTATTGTATTTAAAGAATTTATTTTGTTGAAATACACATATATGCCTTCAGGAAAATCAGAAAAAGTAATAAAAAATTAGGAAGTTAGAGGGAAGCAGGAGAAGAAGGAATATCAATTTCCGCAGTCAGGCATAGTAATTTTTAATCAAATGCAACCCTCTTGATATTTGCAGTTCCAGTGCTACTGCCAAGTCATGCTACAAATATATTTCTCTGCTGGCCCTCTTACAGTTCATAGCATTCAGAAAGACATGCTTATAACCCATTGAAGTCTGTTTTCTTTTGTGTGCCACATTGCAGCAGTGTGACAGCCAGCCAGATGAGCCAGATGCACATTCTGATCAATTCTGCTCAGTGAGCTGCCATATGTATTATATCTAAGGAACAGGAACTGGCAGAAGTGGCAGCATTTACCTAGCTAAACTTCAACTATGCAGTTTCAAATCATGTAGTGTTTATGTGTGTGTGTGTGTGAAAGAGAAAGAGAGAGACAGAGACAGAGACAGAGAGAGACAAGAGACAGATGTTTTGAGAGAGGGAAATGCCCCCTCTTCAGCCACCTAGATTGAAGTGATATACAATACATGGTTGAAAATATTTGATTCTCTACATCCTCAGGATTATTTGGTTTGTTCAGTCTTCTGTGTTCTGATGGTTTCTGGAAGGGTTCCTCTTTCTACTGCTAAGTTTATTTTATTACTTTTTGTACATCAGCCACCCTGAGAGCTTTTAAAGTGAGGAGTTGTGTAGAACTTTTTCTAAAGTAAAAAGGAAGTAAATAAATTGTGAGCATAGAATGCAATAATTTGGAGAAAATAAATTGCATTGCTTTTTTAAAAAACATTCATAGCACTTAGGGCCATATGGTAAATTGATGTTCATGCAAATGCATATCTAACTGTAGATGTGGTGCGCACTGCATAGCTAGCAGCAGAATGCTCACTTAGATGGGTATCCAAATATTTTCTGAGCATATGTGCAGTTGAACATAATGCACCTGCATTCAGCTGCACATTTGGATGTGCAGCAAAGTGCAGAATGGCAGATGCTCTTTTGTTGAACTACATAGCTTCCAATGTAATGTACACTTGAACAGACATGCTGCTGAAAGAGTCAAAGCGCAGATGCACAGTGTTCTGTAGATGCATATTAAATAACACAAGCTATTTAGATATTTGTTTGCATTGTCAACAGCTGTTTTAATCATCCGCTGGCTTTTAATGAATGAATGAATTATACATAATTGAATATGAATCCTGTCAAGCCACAAAACTGGATGAAGGGGATAGTTCAAAAACCATTTTAATTGTGAAATGATATATAGTTCAATAAATAAAATCTAGCTTCACATGATCTTGGAAATCTAAAACAGATTACAAGAAAAGAGTGCTATAATGGAAAGAAACCCTCTGATTGTACCATAAATCCATACTCTCCAACATTTCACAGATGAAAGCCTGGGCATGTATGGCAAAACAACATCAGAACGTAGTCAAGATAGTAAATGTCAGAATGAAGTCTGTCAGAATGAACAATACCAAGCTAGGAAACTCTGCAGCAGGGTTTTTTTTTTTTCTGAGTCTATGGGACAAGATTCTGCCCCCTACTCTCATCTCCCCTTGTTATCTCCCTGTTGAGTTAATAGTGTGCAAACTAATTTTGCACTTTGGACTCAGTTTAGAAGCAATTAAAGTAAGCTGAAGAAAAAGTGTGAAAGTAGAAGGAAGAAAGAGAAACTGGGGCATTTTAAAAGCAGCTGAAAAAGTAAAACAACAGATAATTAATTGGGACAGTCACTGCCAAAATAGGACAGTTGGAGGACATATATATCATGCAAATTTGAAATGTTTTCCCCCAGTAAAGATTAATCTGATGACTACACAGATCTCTGTACTTCCAAATATAGCTACTATGTTTGGGAGCTCTCACCCTAGTGTCAAAACTCAACTTGACTTCCTCTCTAGGCATCATATCTTCTACACAAACAGAACCAAGCAATTTTGGATAACTCTTGTGTTACAGCAATACTAAAAAGAGGCCTGAAACAGACAGGCCAAATAAAGTAGCTTCTAGCTGCTTTTGGGACATGGCATTTACATGATGCATGCCCCTAAAGTGTCAAGAAGCACACAGAGGCCGCACTGAGGTGGCAAGAATTGGCTCAAACAGGACCAGATTAAATCTACTCCTGCCAGCAACCTGTTTGGGATCACCGTGATGGCCTGCTTCAGGAGTGGGCCATGCGGTCACTGTGGTCCTGGTGCAATCGGTGCCAGAGCAGTCAGAACCACTCCTTCCAAATCCAGGTCATCTGCTTCAGCTTCCAGAGTCTTAGCACTAACAACTATAATATGGAATAATAGTTTATGAACTAGACTCTGCTTTATCACAAAGATTATCCTCTGTATGAGGGTGTGCTAAAACGTTCTTGACCCAATCCACTTCCCAAATCTGCCAATTTGCAGGACTGTAGTTCTAACTTCTGACTTTTTTTCCCCAGATCACAGATAGAACCATGTCAACGAAAAGTGTGGAATTTTCCAGTGCTGAACTCCATAATGAAGCTCCTGTTCTTGCAGGAAAAAAAATCTACAGGAAATCCAAATATAAGGTGCAAAAAACAAAACAAAACACCTTCAAAACAAATTCATGACTATATAATGCAAAAATTGAGTGATAATTGCTTGTCATATTCAACTGTGAAGAGGTGGTGAGACAACATTCAGCATGGAGATTTTGAGACTGAAGATTCAGCAAGGCCTGGAGGTCTTCAACACTGTCATCTCCTGGAATTATTGAGTATATCCATGACCTGATTTTGGCAGATCAGTTAAACAATCACAGAGGCAATAGAGATATCCCAGAAATTCATTGGGATTAGAATACATAAGCAGTTGGCTATGCAGAAATTGTCAGTCAAGTGCAATCATCACTATGATCTGGAGATCAAACAACTTTCCTTGCAGTGGCAACATGAGGGATAAGGAAACATTTTGATGATTGAGTATCTTCAGAAGGGCCAAATAATTAATGCAGAATGCCACTCTAACTTGTTCTGCAGATTAAATGAGGCACTGAATGAAAAATGGTGAGGGAAGCTTCTGAAAGGTGCTCTCTTTGTGCAGGACAATACATCTGTTCACAGGGCTGGCAAGACTATTGATGTTTTGTAGAATTTATGGGTTGCGAGCATAGGCCATCCACTCTACTCACCAGGGGTTCATGCAGATTGGCAGCTTTGAGTTGTCTGAGGCCACTCCAGCCCCAGTTGCCTCCCAATCAGTGCAGGACTGCAGTGATTGCATAGCCTGGTCACTAGGCTGCCAATGCAGTCCCAAACGAGACACCGGCAAAAAGTGGACTTTCCCTGCTCCTTTTAATGCTGGCTTTTCTAGGCTGGGCATGCTGTCCACACAGCTTCCAGCTGTTCTGGGGGACAACCTACCCCCAAAGTGGCCAGAAGCCCTCTTTCCTGCCTGTCTATTTCGGGCCCTGATCTTGATCCATCTGACTTGCTCCTGTTTCCAAACCTTAAAAAGAGTTTGAAAGGAAGGAAATTTTCAAATGATTCAGATGTGATACAGCAGTAGATCATTATTTCAGTGATCAGACTTTTTTTTTTTTTGAAGGGTTAAAGAAACCTGAAAAATAATGTACCAATGTGTGAACTTTTGGAATGGATACATGGAATAACATATAAGTTTAATGACACTAGGCCATTCCCTTCTTGGTCAGACCAAGACTTTCTTTGCACCTCTTCATAGAACGTATGTGGAAACACTGCCATGGGTCAGTTGTAAGGAGCACAGTCAAAAATATTTGAGAACTTCATCTTTGCCTATGTGGATGAATAATTTCCATGGCTTTCTCCCCACTAAGGTGGAATGTCAATATTTCTGCAGAGTTTTCACCCCATGTACTAAGATTTTGAAGTATTTCTGCCTTAATATTCTGTGCAAAATAATATATGTAAGGTTTTTATACGCAAATTGGAGTGTGTCTGCACAGACTGAAAACACATTTTCATGAAAAAACAAAACAAAAGCAAAACCTTGTTTCCACAAAAGTCCATCTATATTTCTGAAAAAAAAATTGTGCAAATTGAAGAGTTATGTACAACATACACAAAATTTGCCCCAGATGTTTCTTGACAGAGATTTTGTGCCCAAATATGCTTTTTGTACAAAATACATTTTCTGTAGAAGAAAACACATATTCACAGAAACTCTCATAGCACATTTATGTGTGCTAAATGATTAGATTTTATACAAAAGACAAGAGTATAAGCTAGAAAGAGTATTATCAGTGTAAAGAACAAAAGCACATTTTCTGAAAGAAAACCATACAAAGAAACACACATCTTCTTCTGGTAGAAAATCCCCTTTAACAACAAGAAGTCATATGTGTTGTGTGTAAACAGGATGTTTTACATTAAGAATACATTTCCTGAACTAGGAAAAAAGTGGGGGGAAAACCCTACACATATTTACTTGCAAAATAATATTCAATGATATGTGGGAATGCTGCACAAAATGTCTGCCTCTGTGTTATTCTTCTGACTAGCATTCCTGAGTACAACCCGCATTTTCCAACCAGAAAATAAGGTCTCATTCCCACTATGATATACACCAATTTGCTGATCAGGTTATATGTGCGTCGTTCACACTGGGAACCAGTTCAGAGTCACCTGCATTCAGTCTGAGTCGCGTTAAAGCAAGACAAATGCAAACAAACAAACAAACAAACAAAAACACTTTTTTTAGACACTAGTTTTTTGGCAGTTCTTTTTTAAAAGACCCGATTCTGAACCAAGTTCAACAAGTGTGAATGATGGGTCTGATTCACATCACGGGCCACATTGGCTCTCGCTGGCTTTCCTCAGCCCTTTCCCAGTGCTCTGGGGACATGGGGGAAGGCTGAGAACAAAAGTTTTGGAGAGGAGACGTTTGCAGGAGGAGGCATGCAAAATCCTACAGCCAAAAATATTAGAAAGAGCTGAGTGGTGAATGGGGAGGAGAATACATGGTGAACCACCTGTCTGATTTTCTCAAATTTTTAATTTCTTCCCTGCACAGCTCCTTCACTTCTCAGTCAAGATCCGTTCTGAGGCGAGGTGGTGAGCTGAGTGGGAGAGAGAGAGGGAGAGCAGCTTCTCCTCCTCAGTGCATGCTGGAAGGTCACCTGGCTGGCCACTTCCTCGCCCTCTCTTCCTTTGCCTGGAAGGAGCCCTTCCCAGCTCCCTGCAGTGAGAGAGAGGGGGTTCCTCATGGGCAGTGGCTCCTGAAGGCCATCCAGGGGCTGAAGAAAGCCCAGGAAGGCAGACAGGGGGCAAGCTGGGCAGCTGCTGACTAGCGGCAAGGGCTCACCTTCTCCCAGTGTGCCCTTGGATCTCCTTCTTTCCTTCCTGGCTCTGAGGATCGAAAAGAAAGAAAGTGGGGGGTCTTGGTGGCTGCAGCAGCTGTAAAGGGACTGGGGGGAGAAAAAGAGGGGGGGGGAGGGGGAAGGACTTTTTTCAGCCCCACTCCAGTTCTCTGGAGCAGCCTCGGATGCGGAGCTGGCTGTGTGCAGCCTAGCCGGGCCTTTGTGATGGGGCTTATTTACTTTAGGCCCTGATTCTTTGCCTCACACAGTAGGTTGCGCTGGGCCTTCACCCGGTCCCTAGCATTTTTAAAGGCACCATTTTAAGGGCCCTGGGCACCCCATCCTGTTGCTGCTGCTACTGCTCCTACTGCTCCGTTAAGCTGAGTCGCAGTTTATTTCCATGTCACTAGTGGGAACAACATGGAATAAGGACATAATTCACATCCCTAATGGGAACAAGGCATCAGCCTCAATCAAATCCACAACCCAGTGTCAACATGATTCACAAACTGGATTAAACGTAAGTGGGAATGCACCCTAAATTATGACAAATATTCCTTCAATCACTACTAAGGAAAATATCACAAAGAAATGAAAATAAAATCAGCTGTTGATAGTGAAATACTATCTCCTCTACATTTAAAACTAAACTATCTTGTTTTGAGCATGGTCCTTATTTATTTGTTTATTTCAAATATTTATGCATCACTTCCCAGCCCACAAAGCCTCCCAAGATATTCTTTATTTAAAACACTCTTTATTTAGCAGTCTAAAACAATCCTCAAATACAATTTTGAAATAATTAAACAGAATAGTTTCAAACATTAGATGTTATGTGGGAAAGTATGGTTTTAGGAGAGCACTGGAAATTCAAAATAGATGAAGCTAGCCTAACTTCCTTTGGCAGGGAGTTTCATACTCAGGAAAAACCCTGTTATGTGTGCATGGCAACATAAACATGTCTTTGAGACATGCTGCAGGGCCTTCCCTGAGGCTCTCAAATTTTGGATTAGCTGCAGATTGTAAACCCCAGAACGTGACAGAAGCTTTACATGGCCAAAACCATATCACCATAAACTTTTTTTCTTTTTTTAAAACCAAAATGTAATTCCGAAGAGACACAGGGCTTCTGTGAAAGTAAGAGTACTCCAAGAAATCTGAAACTGCTAAAACACAAAGCATATGAGATAGATGGAGTTTCTGGTAACACTATTAGCTTTGAAGAGAAGTTGCATATGCAGCTTGAATTTTGGTTTAAATAAGGCTAAAAAAGGTTGTTTTTGCTGGTGTTGTTGAGACCTTACAGGGAAGGCAGGCCATTGAAGGGTTTGTTTGTTTATTGAGTGTTATTAATGCATTATGTTATCTATTATTTGTCTCACATACCGAGAACATCTATAAAATTGAATGGGCAAGGGATAACATGCCACTATTTTTAGTAATGTTTCCAAGTGTTGAACTTAAGTTTTAAATGTGGGGGGAGCCCGCTATTGTTACCACCCACACTGGAAGATTTAGATATGGATGAAACAAAAATGAAATAAGGAAGGCCAATTTATGACTACAGTACATTTTGTCCACTCTGCTACCCTGACACACCTAAAATGTGGTAAACGAGTATCACTCTCAGAGGCTTAAATATCCTAAAGACACCAGATCCTCTCTGATCTTAGAAACTAAGCAAGATCATCCCTAGTTAGTACTTGGATGGGAGACCAGCAAAGAAAACCAAGTGCTGTAGGCTAGATTTCAGAAAATGGAACTGGTAAAACAACTTCTAGGTATCCCTTGCCTGTGAAAACCCAATCAAATTCATGGGGTCACAATTAAGTCTACAGGAGACTTGAAGGTACTTACATGAACACACACATTTCAGTCTCAGTATTTACAAATAATTCTGGAGAATAAAATTCAGACCCTCAAACTTGTTATTTTTGCTTGCAGGCAAATAAATATTTATCCAGGGAACCCTTTGGCACAGAAATAGTTCGCTGTCGATGAAAGATTTAATTAGGGGTGGTAATGATGTAGCCCTCTGGATTCTTTGGACTGCAGTTCCCAGCAACCCAAAGCAGCAGAGCCAATAGCAAATGCTGGGAGATTTAGCTGAACATCGTCTGGAGTGTGGCATGATTCGCACCCCTGGTTTAAATGGTTTGGTGCTGGCTATCTCTTTCATCTTGGTTTTAAAATGTATTTTTAATTTATTAGTTTTTACAGTATATTGTAAATTAAAATACGAGCCAGCATGGAGTAGTAGTTCAAAAAATGGACATGGTTCAATCCCTGTTTGGCCATGGAAACCAACTGGGGGGCTTTGCAGATGGCGCAAAGTGCTGTCTTGGAGCCAGGAAAGGGGAGGGGCAGCTGGACACCAGCCGCCCCAACCCCTTCCCGAGCACGTCATCAGAGCGCCCACTGTTACACATGGCAAGTGCTCCAATGACATCCTCCTGGCCCAGCCTCTGCATGGGCTTAGCCAGAAGAGATACAGAAGAGCCACGTGATGGGTCTTCTGGCACCCTTTCTGGGGCTTGAGGAAAGAGTGCTATTTTAGTGCTCCTTTCCCATGCTCCAAAAAGGTGGATTGGGGCCGAGGTGTGGGGCAGCCTTGGCCCCAATCTTCCATTTCACAGGGTGGCCCACAGCCGCCCATCTGCAAGGCCCCTGGGTGATCTTGGGCAAGTAACACTGTTTCAGCCTCAGAGGAAGGCAAAGTCCCTCTAAACATATCTTGCTAAGAAAACCCCATGATAGATTTGCCTTAAGTTCACCATAAATCAGAAACTACTTCAGTTAACTACAAATCATATTTTAGGCAAGATTTTGTTTTTAATCTGTATCATATTATTGTTTGATTTCAGGAATGATTTTTCTTGGTGGAATTATATAGCATACATTAAATAAATAAACAAATCATGAATTAGCCAGTGCTCGCTGATTATGCACACAGGTTTGAGTCAGAAACAAAGCAAAGCTGCATTTGATACTTTCAATTAACAAGGGGTTCATCTACAATGAGCACTTAATTTGGGGCCAGTCTGGAGCATTATACCCTGGACTGGCTCCAGAATGACCACCCTGGTGACCATGGGCCTTTGCAGACTGCCAGAAATAGTGCAAATTGAGTCCACTTTAAATTGAGGCACTGCCCTGGCTCAGTGTTAGGGAATCATGGGAACTGTAATTTATTGTGGCACCAGAGCTCTCTGACAGAGAAGGCTCAATGTATTAGAAAAAAATACAATTCCCATGATTCCCTAGCACTGAGCCAGGGCAGTGCCTCAATTTAAAGTGGACTCAATTTGCACTATTTCTGGCAGTCTGCAAAGGCCCCACATGCACTGGGATGAATCCAATGTGACACCAAGTTGTGCACAATTGTGCAGATGGGCCAACTGGACCAGCAGCACACTGGCCCTGCTGGCCCATTTTCTTTGGTGCTGTTGCTGCAGTCTCATCAGCCAAGCAGCTCCCTGTGAAATCCTGCCTGATACTGCAGCAGCTGAGGCCTGTCTTTGGAGTGACTGCTGTTGTTTTTTTGTAAGCAAGAGCTCCATGTAAACCCTGCATGGCATGCCATTACTTCTGCTGAGGACAGAATGGGGTACTCAGATTCCTCGTTGATCACATGTCTTGCTGCCTATGTCTTTCTCAATAAATATGACAACACTAGCAGGCTTTACACAGAGCTCTTGCCCACAAGGAAGTGGGGGTAATGGATCTGAAAAGAGGCCATTCCTTTTTCCTGGGCTGCTCAGCATGAGGAAGGTAGATGGTGCAGCTCTTGATTTGTAGGCAATGGATCAGGCCTAATTGGAACCTATCCAGCTGTCCACATGCAAAAAGGACACAAGGTATCTCCAGGGTTTCTAGGAAATATTGGGCTTTTCCTTGAGGTTGCTTTGTTTGAAGTGAAGGTGTATTAAGAATCAGATACTGAGGTATCTCCCCATAAGTAGCCATATGTTGTAAGTGTCATACTTGATAGCAAGAAACGTGAAGAACCAGGAAAACATTTTTAAGTGTAAATTCACTATAGCTTTATTCCAGAATCAAGATACTTCGCCACAGCAATCCTTTTAGAAACAACTCTGAGTCTTTCCCACCAAACCAGTAATTTAAAGCCCTCTGACCAAACCCCTTTCCCCCTCCCAGTAGTCCATTTGTCCATATCAAACGATCTTTGAAGTTTAGTTTCTCCAGGTTCATCTCTTTTCATCTCCTGGGATCAGTAGGCAAACTCTCATCCCATTCATAAATCCCATCTACTATTTACAATGCCCATCTGCCATTCCCTTTGATTTTACCTCCCTACATGCATCACCCCTTGGTGGTCAGATTCCTATGAGAAACACAGAATCCTGACAGTGAGGACTTTCAGTACCGGTGTGAAACATTGGGGGGATGCAGACTGCCAGAAAGATTGCAAATTGAGTCCACTTTTAAGGTTAGGGTTAGTGCTAGGTAATCATGGTAATTGTTTTTTTTTCTGAGACATTGAGCCTTCTCTGTCAGAGAGCTCTGGTACCACAATAAACTACAGTTCTCATGATTCCCGAGCCCTAACCCTAACCCTAAAAGTGGACTCAATTTGCACTATTTCTGGCAGTCTGCATCCCCCCATTAAACAGTGTGAGTTTAATGTTTTTCCAAGGTTTAAACAAGCCCAAGGACTCTTAAGGAAAAAAATGATGAGTACATCCAGACTGATTAAAAAGTCCCAGATTTTATTCATGTTATTTCCAATTTTATTTTGGAGACCCATACACATTTTGTTTCTCCCTGATTTTTTTTGTCAGCTTTCAGATCAGTTTATTTTACCTCAGTGTAAAAATGTAAAGAACTAAAACAGACTTTTCAATCAGTCTGGTTGAACCTAGTGATTTAGGGGGGTTGCAGACTGCCAGAAATAGTGCAAATTGAGTCCACTTTAAGGGTTAGGGTTAGGGTTAGGGAATCATGGGAACTGTATTTTATTGTGGCACCAGAGCTCTCTGACAGAGAAAAAAAAAACAGTTCCCATGATTCCCTAGCACTAACCCTAACCCTTAAAGTGGACTCAATTTGCACTATTTCTGGCCGTCTGCAACCCCCTTTAGTTGTCTGGATAGATATTTTTTTTTACACTCAATGTGTGCTTCTACCGTTTGTCTGACATCTGAGTCAAACAAACAGTAACTTGGTCTTCACCAAACTGATAAAGGTTATCACTCTCAAATACTGCATGGTGAAGTAACCGGCACTGGGAAAGTCATCTTAACAGTTAAATGTCTTAGAACTGCTGATTCTGGTGGTCAAATGGAGGTTGTTTTAAAACATTTAGAATGGGAGATGAACCCCAAGGATGAAAATGGTGAACCATAGGAGAATTTAGCAGCACTGTTAACAGCACTATTTTGGAGTGAGAAGGAGTACACACCACTGTCTCTTCTGTTGACAGGCCTGTCAATAGTGTCACCATCTGACACTTTAAAGTACTTGGCCAAAGACGGTCTGGTAGAAATGATAGTATCTGAGTGATATTCAGATCAAATACATCTATATGCTTGTCACTACACAAGAATCAAATGTGGACCATGTCATGTTAAAGGTCTTGATTATATATGCCATGCAAGCATCATCATCACCACCACTTCTTCTTTGTGATGCCTTGCCTTGAAAAGTGCCATTCATGGTGCAGAGGGTATGCAAATAAAGCATTCAAGCCTATCTCTGGTCCCACATAAATTCACTCAGCACAGATGTGTTGTCTGAATGGAACTATTGACTATACATGTCTTATACTAAAGCCACAAAATAGATTTACCAAAATGCAAGGTTTATAACAATGTATTTCTTTTACTACTATTAAGAGCAATTTCATTTTACCTGAATGAGAAAAGGAAACAAGTAAGCATCTACTTCATATTTCTAGGAGTACTAATTTTCTGTAACATGACAATTCAATTCTGGTCTATCATTATTCTCCCTAAACTGCATATTCATTCATCCACATTGTGATTTGTTTATTTTCATCTGAAAATCTGTAAACATATCAAGATTAAAGCAATATAATCCTAAAGCTTAGGAAATAAGAGATTTTGCATTTTCTAAAACGCCAAGGGTTATGTACTCAATAATGCAGACAAAAAGTCACATCATCTTTCAAGCAGACTGGATATTAGGTCAGCTGAATATAATGTGTTTTGATCAACAGGTTAGTGTAATTAATGTCATGCTGTTTCTGCCAGTTTCCTGAAGATTAAAAAAAATGCCCAGATCAATCCAGATTAAGAGAAAGATTTTTTCTTTAAAAAAAAAAAACACTCCTAAAATGATGGTGAGCATAAAATGATACTCAAATTGCTATTGTTATTGAGTCTATGACTGAAGAAGGGGAATTAAACCACAAAGTGCTCTCTAGATGCCCATAAATTTCATTTCCTCCCTCCTTATGGCATAATGATGCCTTGATAAGCCTCCTATTATTGATACATCTGCAACATATATCCTCTTTTCAGAGCTGAAATTGTGCTTGGTTCCTGATGTTGCCTATTGTGTTTAAACATCAGCACTTTACAATTGCATTTTCTCATGTCTACAGTAAAAAAAGAAGGCTATAATTGAGTTTTTTATGGCTTTGCACATTGTTCATTAACATTACATGACTGTGTTGCTGCAGATGACAGCTGAAGAAATGAGCCACCAATAAGAACTCCTCATGACCAGCTCAAACAGATCTCAGTTGAGGCTGCTTCAGCATATCCTTTCAAGTGCCACACTGTTTAAAAGCTAAATTATTGCAGACACCGTACTAGAAAGGATACACTTAGGGGTATGATTGTTACATTACCCAGGCACACAAATAAAAAAAAGTTCCTGCAGTTTTCAATGATTATGACGAAACTGCTAAACCATTTTAAGGACCTCCCTTTCCTTGATCAATTGTAATCAGGATGGCTAGAAGTGAATCCATATAAGTATGTCAGAAAAACATAGGCTTTATTGTTTAATAATGTTATTTTTAATAATGCTACTTTTAAATGACAATAAACAAATCCACTCCTAAGGTATTTACATAAATATTTACATAAATATTACTCAGTCCCCTCCAGCAGCACAGCATGGAAATCATTTTGTGATAAAACAGAGAGAGAGAAAGAGGGCTTTGTTCATTTATTTTTATTAGAAATATACTAAAGAAAAAATGCAGTTTTGCTCAACTGGAAATAGCAATATATAGCATTAGGGAAGATATTATCATAGTGATGCAGTTAATTTGAAAGGATGGCAATACCAAAAAGCGTATTTACATGATTCTTAACTAATAATATCAGACAATGCCAAGGGACTTACAGTAGGTAAGCTGGAAATGGAACAAGCACAAGGGAGAATTTTGTTCAGTTCTAATTTACCAAGCAATATGAAAATGGCAAAAGCTTTTCTTTGCTATTCTTGATTCTCAGGGATGCAGATATCAGGAAAAAAAAAGATATGTGAAATATGTATATACTAGTATATATATATATATATATGGGAGGGAACTACACCCAAAATTAATCCTTTAGAAGAAATGTATAGAAAAGTTCATGTGAATATCAATGGAGAGTGATTCTTATTTTAATTGCAAACTGACACAAAATTGGGACTAAATAAATCAAAATTAAACAGAAAGATAAATAACATTGACCAATTCACCCATCCTACGTTTTGTAGGACAAAAGGAGCAGAGGAAGTTACTTCCAGCAGTTCATAGGTTATGGCCTATCATGAATGTCAAATTGATAGACATTTGTTGTCAAAATCACACCAGAGTGGAAGGAGGAAACATTGCTTCTCACTATTATGCTTACTTTCATTTGTCTCCAGGACAGATACCATTAGAGTGAGGACAGAAGAAAGAGGTTCCCTGATGAAAAATGAAGAGAAACTAAAAGATGCTTGTGGGGAAAAGCCATCCAAACGCAGCTTGATGAAAATGTTATTTGCATTCCATATCCCACAAACAAACCAATAAAATTCTATACTTTCCACTTTCACTGCCTGCAAATGGGATGGCAAAAAGACTGCAAAATACTCACTGTAGGAATTTGAGAAATAGTTTATTCTGGACCTCAAGAATGGCAATGTACTGAGAAGGCAAATAAAAAGAAAGCAATAGCATTGTTAGCTGAAATCAATTATCAGAAATTCAATGCAGTCTACAGGTGTCCTAAAAGGATATGCTGGGCAATTCCTCACCATATTTTTCTGTTGAAATGGTTATTTTATGTCTTCCACAATCAAACAGAATAGGGGGACAAGTGTAACATAAACAGCTGTTCATGTCTTAACTTTCTGCTATGACTGGATCATAGTGATCTTGCTGTGTCCAGAAGTTAAAGAGAAATAATCATTATCAACCTACAGGATGAAAGAGGTTTTAACTATAAACATTATGTAAATAAAAATGCAGCTTGGAAGTAATGGAATTTTACATTTTAATATATGTTTACCTTTACATATATGATCTACTAACTCATGTAATGTTATTTGTCAAGGAAACAACTATTGTTTCAGTTATTCAAGTCATATGTGTCGTAGTAAATTCATCTTTCTCAACAAAATTGCATTAGAACATTAGATTAGATTTGCCCCAATTAAGCTGTTGTAGCACAAGCTGCAGCCTGAACTGTGAGAATGAGGAAATACAAGCAAACCACCTACTTTGCAATGTAATTCTCTGCATGTTTATTCAAAAACAAAAACATTCAGGGGTAGCTGTGTTGGCCATTTAGCAAATTCAAACAAAAATCCATTAGTGATACCTTTATTTGCCAAACAAAATGCACAATATACTTATTGCAAGCTTTGAAGCTCCAATGGACCCTTCATCAGGCAAGATGTTACAAACCAAACATGAGAGAAACAATTGGAAATGTTAGCCAGATCCTACATGTAGTTTCAGTCTTTAGTTAAGATGGTATATGGGGAGGATATCTTTTGCAGGCAGGCGCTTCCTCCTTCTGGCCCTGTGGCTATAGGAAGATTTGCAAAGTCCAAGAAATTTAAAATCTTCTTGCATCTCAACAGGAACCCCTCTTTTGCAATCCATTATGTCTCCATTCCAGTGAGGTTACAGGCCTCTTTGTGGCAGAGAACAATGGATTCCTCAAGAAGTCTCAATGTGTTTGCATCAGGAATATTTTGGTGGATGTAGAGGTAAAACAAGCAAATCCAGTCCAAATTTAACAGGCTATTCTTCCTGGTTCCCTTGTTTCAGCTACAATGCTGTATTGTGTTTTCTCACAATACAGAAAACATTCTGAATTTGCAAATCTCCCTATAGCCACAGGGCCAGAATCCCTGTTTGTTTGAATTGTTTGAATCCCCTACTGAGTTCAATAGGGGGTTGTTCACACCAGTAGCATCACTCAGGGGGTGCAGGGCACACTGGATGACACCTCAGAAGCGAGGTTATACCAGGCCAGCTCTCTGCCCTCATGTGGGGCCTATTCAGGTGGCCCAGCCCCCACGCAGGGCCTTTTTGGGTGGCCTTGGGGCCTTTTCAGGCAGCTCAGGCCTCACGTGGGGCCTTTTTGGATGGTCCAGACCCTGCGAGGGGCCTTTTCGGGCCACCTAGGCCCTGCTTAGAGGCACCCCAGGTGCAGTGGCTGCTTCCTAGTGGTGCACAGGGCATTTCTGGATGCATGAACGCATTCCTGCACACTCCGGAAGTGTACCGGAAGATGCATACTGGAAGTCCCACCCCATTAAGTCCTGCCCCCAAGAGTAACTGCATTGGGTGACACCAACCCTAGGCATGCCACTGGTTCACATTATGATTTGAACCAATTCACAGATTGGTTTATATATGTGCCTCGTTCATACTTGAATCGATTTCAGACACAACTGTGTTTGGTCTGAATCATGGTGAAATGGCACAATTCCAAAAAGAATAACTTATTTCAGAAATGGATCTTTTGGCATTTTTTTTTTTAAAGAATCGTGTTGCAGCATGTTGAACAAATGTGAATGCATTTGCGATCACAATTGGACTGCACTGGAGGGGAGGAAAAATGAGTAGTACCCACCACAGGTCTTGAGCAAGTCACCATCCCCCCCCCCCCCGCCCCAGTGCTGCTGTGGGGTTGTGGTTGGGCTGATGTGGGATTGTGGATTTTGATCTTCATCACAGACAAGTGGTGTGCTGCAGTGTGGATTTTTTTTTTTAAAATAAATGACAGTTTATGTGATCGGGCACATTTGTGTGTTTTTGGTTTTTTTATTCCAATCAGCTGTTGCCCCAATAGAAATAAAAGTTTCCCTGGGTCTGCATCAGCTGATTTGGCTGCAGAGGAAGAAGAGAAGGAGGCACCAGGCTGTGCTGGAGGAAAGGAAGAAAGAAGGAAGGAGGGAGAGACGGACGGACGGAGGGAAATAAAGGAGGAAGAGTAGCTTTATATCCTCCTCCTCCTTCTGGGTGGCCTTTTGCCACGTTAGCGCCCCGGAAGATGAGCATCACAGATGATGGACTCTCCTCCTTCTCCTCCTTCTCCTCCCCCTCCTCACTTCCGGCCACCCCCTGGTTCCTGACCCACATGGAGGTGGGTGTCCTGGGGGCAAGGGAGCTCTTCCTAAGGGGTTGTGCCCTTCTCTAGGAGAGAGAGAAAGTGGAGGAGAAAAAGTGGAGGAGAGAGGTGCATGTGTATGATCAGCTCTTCTCCCCATCTTACACACACACCCCGAGATCCATGGAAATAGCAACAGCTGATGCGCACAGCCACACCTCCGAGTGCTTGCATAATCAGAAACACACCCATGCACATCTTATGATTGACATTTTAAAAAAGCGCAGGATGAGCACCCCAAATCAAATTGCAAAAATCTGTAAGAAAATCTCAAATTTGTGTTGGAAATGTCAGTCAGCGCCAGGTACATGATTTCATGTTTGGTGGCATTGTTCAAAATTAAAAATATTCTGGAAACAAATACACACAACAATTGAGAAGATGCTAAGAATAAATTATGAGATGAAGCTGAAAATTTAACTTTTAAATATGTTAAACAAAATTCCAACACAGATTGAAAGAAAATATTCACAAATCATATTATATATGATAACAGCAGTGAGAGTGACAATAGCACAGTACTGGAAAAGGAAAAGACAAGAAATGCCAGAAATAGACACTTGGTTGCTTAAACTAGTAGAAATGATTGAAATGGGTAAACCAACTCCCTGTTTAAATCATAAAGAGAACATTGAAAAAGAATGGCTCCCAATTACAGACTATTATAAACTAAAGTGGAAAAAGATTGAAAGAACATGAAGGAGATCAAGTTAGAAAATGAAGAAAATAATAAGCACAGTTAAAATTACCTAAAATTAGAATATGCTCTAAGGCTCTGTTATAATTTTGTTTTCTTTTTCTTTTGTAGCTTCTTTATTTAGCCTTCTTGAGTTTATTGGTTATAAAATAAGTAAATGAAATTACGGAATAACTAAGGGCATGGAGAAGCAGAGGAAGTTAATGTTGGATGTATTTCTTTTATTGTATATATGTAAAGAATAAGTATTTTTAACATTAATAAAAAATTTAAAAAACCACACAAAAAAGCACAGGATGGATCTATCTCAAGAATCCATTTGAAGTGGACCAAATGTCATTGTGAATGAGGTGCATGTTTAAAATAGACATTAATGCATTTAGTAATGAAAAACATAGTGTGAACTATATATCGTTTTTAATCGATTCTGCGCTCCCATATTGAAACAACTCGGGAACTGGGTTAAATGCAAATGTGAATGTGTCCTAGGTTTTATTCCTACTTATGTATTTTATTTTATTTTATTTTATTTCAGCATTGCTGCAAGGGCAGGCAGGCATCACAAAGGCTGCCTCTGCACTGCAGAAATAATCCAATTTGACACTACATTAATAATAATAATAATAATAATAATAATAATAATAATAATTTATATCCCGCCCCTCTGCAGAGCAATCGGGCCAGCTTACAACATTAAAATTTCCATACAGATATGTTAATACAATGTAAACAGAACATAAAAATCCCGAAACCCACCCGCCCCTTAAAAAGTAAGGGTTCTTCTTCTTAGACTAGGCTCGATGGAGATGGGCCTGAGTCTCTCCCCCAGATGACATTGGATGGAGTGGAGGGAGGGCTCTTCTTCTTAGACTAGGCCCGATAGTTTGTTGTGGCACCAGAGCTCTATGACAGAGAAGGCTAAATCTCACAAAACTACAATTCCCAGAATTTCATCGCATTGAGTCATGGTAGTTAATGTATTATGAATTATTTTTGCAGTGTGGATGCAGCCTAATTGGGATTATAACAGCTCACAGATTTATTTAAAAGGATGTGTCCAGAAAATAGCTATTGAAATTTGAAAACATGGGAGAGTAAAAACGAATCTGTTGAGTAGTCACAATCCCCCAGACAGAAAGTCCTGGGTTCAAATCATTCAGACATTGAGCCCAATCCAATACATTTATCCAATGAATTGATACAGATCTAAATTATTTTTTCCACTGCAGCCTCCTTCAGCAACAATGGCTATCTATGCCTCTGTTAACCAAGATAAGAACCAGCCCTGTCAGTTTCTTGCTACACTTCCTCCACCCCTTAAACCAGGGGTAGGCAACCTTTTTGAGCCGGGGGCCGGTCCCCCGAAGTCGTCCCTTCCGGCAGGCTAGGGGGGGGGGAATAATGGTGCATGCACTCAGGCGTGCGTGTGCGACCCCCGCCACTGTGCACGACCCCCCGCATGCTGCCGCCGCCACTGCCAGTACTGCCACCGCCGCTGCACGCGCTGCTGCAGCTGCCTCTGCGCATGTCACGGTCGCCATTTTGTTCTCCAAAATGGCAGCCGCGACGCGTTTGCACATGCACAGTACTCCTGCTCATGCGCAAATGCGTTGCAACCACCATTTTGGAAATCAAATGGCGGTCGCAACGCGCGCGGCCGCACAGCGACCCAAACGCGCAGTGGTGGCGGCAGGCGGTGGCGGCGGCAGGGGCCCGCAGAGGTCAGTAAGTGCGGGGCCCTGGGCCGGAATCGGCCCACAGGCCGTAGGTTCCCGGCCCCTGCCTCAAACTGACATCTCCCTAGCTGCCTTTACCATACTCCTGGGTTGTTATTTCAGGTCTGTATGGATTTGTCTGTTAAAAGTTGAGGTAAAAGAAGAATTAAACCAAAGGCCCATTAAACAATATTACTTAACTGAAACAATAAAAGCCACACTGGAAAAAAGATAGACCAAATAAAAGGAATGCACTGTTCAAAATTTCTTCCTAATGTTTAGGTGAAAAAGAATTCCCACCTAAGCATAAGGAAGAAGAACCTTGTGATAGTAAAAACTGTTCAACAGTGGAATATGCTGCCTCAAAGTGTGGTCGTCCCCTTCTTTGGAGGTTTTTAAACAGAGGTTGGATGGCTATCTGTTGAGAGTGGTTTGATTGTGCATTCCTGCATGGCAGGGGGTTAGACTGGATGACCCTTATGGTTTCTTTTAATTCTATGATCCTATGGGGGTTATAAACAGGCAGACAAACAAAATCTCAAAAATAAAATGCCATCCAAATATCCAAGATCTAGGACAGAACGTTTCTTTTTACTACCCACTGCCACTGTTCCAACAGGAAATTTTTAAAATGCTTAGAATTTATTTTACAGATTTGTACAGTTGCAATCTTGATCTACTACACACATTTATATGTATGAAAGCAATGTATGCTCATTCAAGTTATGAGGGATTGGCAATTGCTTTTTTTAATCAACAGCAACATTTATTTAAAACCATGCACATTAAAGACTATTATTCACTGAGACTTTTTTAATTTATTTATTTTTTTCTTTTTAGAAAAAAAGGCTTGGGGAAGAAGGCAAAGACAATCATAGATAGTGGTAATGCCAGGAAAATGAATATATTGAAAGGGTTTTTTGCTATTAAATCTTCCAAATGTTGTAAGAAAACTGAGGTGGTTTTACAAGGCAATCACAAAATCATTGGATTTTCCAGCAGTTTGTACATTCAATTGCATTCTTTTAAAAATGAGCAGCTTCACAGATTACTATTCTTTGGATCACATAGAACACTTGAACTAAGGAATTTATGCTTTCCTACAGTTCCATAATTGCAATTCATAGATGTATTTGAGATGTCCCTGATTGAGCAACAGTTGATTGTAGACATTTTCAGTGCCTTCCTGAACTTGGTCAATGTCCAATCACAGATATTATTAAGCTAGATTCTGGTTTTAAAAGCTCTCTGACAGCTAAATAATGACATTGTTAAATCATCAGCATCTTTCACTGGCTTCTTCCAACCAACTAATTTGAGACAGAATGAAGAAATGATTGTTTTCTAGTATGGAGCAGGTCTGCCTACACAAACCAAACACAGACAAAAACATTAGAAGAGCAAACATGATTCCCCACTTAGATAAAAATAGATAAGTTAATTTCAATAAACTTAGGGAAACACTGGGAGTGATCCCATGGTCAGGAATACTAAAGGAGAAGGGAGTTCAGGATGAATGCAAGTTTCTCAAAAGGGAGATACTGAAGGCACAATCTCAAACTGTTCCAATGAGAAAGGAAAATGGGAGATGTCTCAAGAAACCGGGTTGGATGACTAAAGAACTTTCAACTGAACCAAGTTTTAAACAGGAGATGTATAAGAAATGGAAAAGAGGCAAAATCACTAAAGAGGAATTAAAACAAATAGCTAGCACATGTAGTCAGGAAAGCCAAAGTGCAGAACGAGCTCAGGCTTGCTAGAGAGGTTAAGAACAATAAAAAGGGCTTTTGGGGGTATGTCTGCAGTAAAAGAAAGAAGAAGAAAATGGTAGGGCCACTGCACAGACAAGATGGAGAAATTCTAACAGGGGACAGAGAAAAGGCAGAACTACTCAACCCCTTCTTTGCCTCAGTCTTCTCACAAAAGGAAAAGGGTGTTCAACCTGAGGAAAATGGTGCAGAGGACACAATAGGGGAAATACAGCACAGAATAAGTAAAGAGGTAGTACAGGACTACCTGGTTAACCTAAATGAATTTAAGTCTCCAGGACCAGATGAACTACATCCAAGGATATTAGAAGAACTGGCAAATGTAATCTCAGAGCCACTGGCAATAATCTTTGAGAATTCCTGGAGAACAGGAGAAGTCCCAGCAGACTGGAGGAGGGCAAACATTGTCCCCATCTTCAAAAAGGGGAAAAAAGAGGATCCCAACAACTATTACTCAGTTTGACATCAATACTGGGAAAGATTCTAGAACATTTCATTAAACAGAGAGTCTATGAACATTTAGAAGGGAATGCCATAATCACGAAAAGTCAGCATGGGTTTCTCAAAAACAAGTCATGCCAGACTAATCTGATTTCTCTCTCTTTTTTAATAAAATTACCAGCTTGCTAGATGAAAGGAATGTGGTAGACATAGCATATCTTGGCTTTTGACAAGGTCCCCCATGATATTCTTGCAAACAAGATAATAAAATGTGGGCTAGACAATACAATTGTCAGGTGAATTAGTAATTGGTTGATTGACCGAACCCAAAGGGTGCTCTGCAATGGCTCCTCTTCATCCTGGAGAGAAGTGACCAGTGAGGTGCCACAAGGTTCTCTCCTGGGCCCAGTGCTATTCAACATCTTTATCAATGGTGTGGCAGCTAAAAAGGCCAATGCGATTTTAGGCTGCATCAATAGAAGTATCACATCACATCACTCCAGTTTTGAGATCCCTCCACTGGCTGCCTATTGGTTTCTGGGCCCAGTACAAGGTGTTGGTTATTACCTTTAAAGCCCTAAATGTCTTGGGTCCAAGCTATCTCAAGGACCACCTCCTCCCCTATAATCCTCCCCGCACACTCCGGTCCTCTGGGAGGAATTTGCTACAGCTGCAAAAGTCAAGGCTTTCGGATACCTCCCGGAGGGCTTTTTCTCTTTTCACCCTCAGACTATGGAATGGCCTGCCGGAAGAGATCTGTCAACTGACATCCTTGGACAGCTTTCAAAAAGCTGTCAAGATGGATCTCTTCTGGCAGGCCTTTCCAGAATAGATTATCCCGGCCTTGGGAACTCTGCCTCGGGAATTCCCCCTCCTTCAGATGAGCCCCGTGATTGACATATATGTATGTGATTTATTAGTATTTTGACTGTGGTTTTAATTCTGTAACTTGATTTAATAACTTTTTAAGGGGGGAGGGGAGTATACTGTTTACTTTGTATGATGTTTTAATGTGTTAACTGCCTTGATTGGTTTACCAAAGGGCGGTATATAAATAAAATTTATTATTATTATTATTATTATTATTATTATTATTATTAAGTATAGTATCTAGATCAAGGGAAGTAATAGTGCCACTCTATTCTGCTTTGGTCAGGCCCCACATGGAATACTGTGTCCAGTTCTGGGCACCACAATTTAAAAAGGATGTTGAAAAATGAGCGTGTCCAGAGGAGGGCAACTAAAATGGTGAAGGGTCTGGAAACCATGCCCTTTGAGGAACAACTTAGGGAACTGGGTAGGTTTAGCCTGGAGAAGAGACAGTTAAGAGGTGATATGATAGTCCCATTTAAATATTTGAAGGGATGTCAAATTGAGGAGAAGGCTGACTTGTTTTCTGCTGTTCCAGAGAACAGGACCCAGAACAATGGATGCAAGCTACAGGAAAAGAGATTCCACCTCAACATTAGGAGAAACTTCCTGACAGAGATGTTCAAAAGTGGAACACACTCCCTCAGAGTGTGTTGGAGTCTCCTTCTTTGGAGGTCTTTAAACAGAGGGTGGATGGCCATCTGTCAGGAATGTTTTGATTTTAAGCTCCAGCATGGCAGGAGGTTGGACTGGATGGCCCTTGTGGTCTCTTCCAACTCCATGATTCTATGATTCTAAGAAGGCAAGGAATTTAAATATAAATTAAAAATGGGTAACATATGGGAAGCAACATTATCACCCAAATTCAGTACTATTTTTTTTCCAAGCTAAGTTCTGTGTCTCATTTTGATGTATCACTGCACAGAATAAAATTATATTAAAGGGAGTGATGCAGAATAAAATTATATTAAATTTCCCATAGGCTAGTCAGCAGAATTTAAGAAGCTGCCATGTACAGAATCATTCCTTGATTATCTTGTCAAAGTCTGCCTATGTTGACTGGTTGCCAAGGACTGTTGAGGGATGTGCAAACTACAGGAGTCAAGGATGTCAGCTTTCCACCTGGAGATCAGCTGTGGACAGCAGCAACCCCCTTCCCCATCAAATAGGAAGTACCAAAAGTCCACTCTGGGTTTTATGAAACCCCATTGGCATGTGCAGATGTCTCCAGAAGTAGCAATTCTCTTTTGACCAAATATTTTGTCAATCAGGGTGTGTCCTTCTGATGGAGATTGGGAAGGACATGGGGGCTGAAAAAAAAAGCAAGAATGAAGGCAGCCCCTGCTTTACCTGGACAGACAGATTGGTGGATTGATATCTGAAAGGAAGAGGTAGCCTTTTAAAAGGCATTTAAAATGAGTAAACATGTTTATTTTGTCAAATTTGCATAATCTGAGAAGGAATTATTATTATTTATTATCATACCTCTCAAGGCGGGGCACAACATGCCAAAACACAAAAAATACATAAAACCAACAGTTAAAATACATTACTATGAAACCATTAAATATATTAATATAATACATTCTTTAAAATATACCAATTAAAAAGTCATTATTTAAAATTGGCTGAGTAGAAAAGATACATCTTTTGTGCTGTTTTAAAATCAATCAGCATTTTCAGCTGCTGTATCTCCTCTGGAAGGTCATTACACAGTCTGGGCTCAGCAGATGAAAAGTTCTTCTGGGAAACCACTGCCAGTCTAATCCTGGCCAGTTTGATCAGATTTCCAAGAGAACCTGAGTGTCCAGGGAGGATGGTATGGGAGAAGGCAATCCTGTAGGTAACCTGGACCCAAACCATGTAGGGCTTTTAAAGGTAATAACCAATACAACCAAGGAAGAAAAATATTACATATTTCTTTAATATTCTGCAGTTACTCATAACCATTGTTGCAAGAATAATTAATGAAATAATGGATATTACTACCATATTTATAAAAGTTTCTTTGGGTCTTAAGTACAGGTGAAAGCAACATTTACCTAAGCACACAAAGAACAACATTGAAAATAGAGCTTGACTTTGAATCTACCACACGACTGAATCCCACTATGCCTTTAAGTACTGTTCTGATACAGTGGAGAACAGCTGGTCAGTCACAGGTGCAAGAGCTGTAGTCAAGGAAAGCAGAGTTCATTACCAGAAGGTCAGAAATGATGTCGGGAGATGGCATTAGGAGTACAAGCCAAGGACAGCCCAAAGCTGATATCCAGCTAATCAACATCAAGATCCGAAGGATTCAGTGGTCTTGTTTAAAGCCAGTAAGTGCCCAGGTGAGCACACGTATAGTCCACAATAATTGGTAGAGGAAATCCAGGCCAGACCAAGGTTCACACAGGGTTATAAACAGAAACATGATCCAGACAGCCCAAGGTTGTAAGCAGTCATGAGCAAACTGCAAAGCAGACAAGGGGTTGATGGAAAGATTATTAGTCCAAAAGTATGTACCAAATAAGCCAGGAAATCAGAACTGCCAAACAGGATTGCACAGAACATCCCGCTCGAGACCAGTTTAACAGGTGCGGCTCGGGAGTTCATGGAGACCATGACAAACATGGGCCTATCCCAATTGGTCAACGAGCCCACACATTGTGCAGGTCATACACTCGATGCGGTCTTCAGTATGGAACAGGAATATCTGTGGGCGGAGGTTGTAAGTACCTCCGCATTGTCATGGACGGGTCATTTCCTGGTCAAGATGGAACTTAAGGCCTACATCTGCCCCACCGGGGGTGGTGGACCTATTAAAATGGTCCGCCCTCGAAGGCTAATGGAGCCAATTGGATTCCAGAGAGCCTTAGAGGGTTTAATGGTGAGGAATGCCGGTGAATCTGTCAATGCCCTGGTTGACACTTGGAACATCAATCTTACCAGGGCTATCGACAAAATCACACCCAAGCGTCCTTGCCATCCCGCGTATACACTGGAGCTTAGGAGAATGAAGCAGCTTGGCCAACGACTAGAGCACAGGTGGCGGAAAACTCGACTCTTATCAGACAGAACTCACCATAGGAACTTTCTTCATTCCTATTGGGAGGCAATACTTGCAGCGAAGAGAGCTTTCTTCTCTGCACGGATTGTGTCTGCAGAGTCCCGTCCAGCAGAGCTGTTCAAGGTGGTGAGGGAGACAACGCAGATATCTTCTGCGCCGAATCCCTTACTAAACCCGACAACGGCCTGCTGTTTAATAACTACTTGCAGATAAAATCTCTCAGATAAGAGCCGACTTGGATGCCACTTTTGAATCAGAGTCAATAGGCGAGGCGTCCAGTAACTCCGTCAATGTAGTTATACTGGATGAGCTTCAATCGGAGTACCGAGGACAGGGAGAAGTTGCTTGGTATGGCGAGGAAGACGACCTGCCCTCTTGATCCTTGCCCATCATGGCTGGCCGTCCGGGGGGGGGATGCATTGAAGAGATTCCTTGCGGATATCATCGATGCATCCTTTAGGGAAGGATATGTTCTATCCTGTTTGAAAGAAGCGGCTGTTAGGCCGCTTCTGAAAAAACCTTCCCTGGGCCCCCTGGATATGAAAAATTACAGGCCGGTATCATTGCTGCCATTTTTGACCAAGGTAATCGAGAGGGCGGTTGCTCTTCAGCTCCAAGCGGTCTTGGATGAAACCGATTATCTAGACCCATTTCAAACCGGCTTTAGGACAGGCTTTGGGGTTGAGACTGCCATGGTTGCCTTAACTGACGATCTACATCTGAGCATCGACAGGGGTAGTGTGACACTGTTGGTGCTCTTAGACCTCTCAGTGGCTTTTGACACAATAGATCGGTGAGTACCGAGGACGTGGACAAGCTGCTTGGTATGGTGAGGAAGACGACCTGCCCTCTTGATCCTTGCCCATCATGGCTGGCCGTCCGGGGGGGGGGGGGGGCTCTTAGTCTGCTTCTGAAAAAAAACCTTCCCTGGACCCCCTGGATATGAGAAATTACAGGCCGGTATCATTGCTGCCATTTTTGAGCAAGGTAATCGAGAGGGCGGTTGCTCTTCAGCTCCAAGCAGTCTTGGATGAAACCGATTATCTAGACCCATTTCAAACCGGCTTTAGGACAGGCTTTGGGGTTGAGACTGCCATGGTTGCCTTGACCGACGATCTACGTCTGAGCATCGACAGGGGTAGTGTGACCCTGTTGGTGCTCTTAGACCTCTCAGTGGCTTTTGACACAATAGATCACGGCATCCTCTTGGGCCGCCTAAGAGAGTTAGGTATCGGGGGCACTGCTCTGCAGTGGTTCTGGTCTTTCCTCTCGGGTAGGTCCCAGAGGGTGCTGCTTGGGGGCAGTAGTTCCAGCAAAAGGGAACTCACTTGTGGGGTCCCTCAGGGAGCTATTTTGTCCCCGACTTTATTTAACATTTATATGAAGCCGCTGAGTGAGATTATACGGAGTTATGGTGCTGGGTGTTATCAGTACGCTGATGACACTCAAATCTATTTCTCTGTGTCACGTTCATCGGCCATGAATTCCAATGGCATCTCCTCTCTCAATGAATGTCTTCAGATGGTAATGGGCTGGATGAGGAAAAACAAATTGAGGCTGAATCCAGACAAGATGGAGGTGCTCACGGTAGTGGCCTGAAACCAAGAATTGGGTTGCAACCTCCAGTCCTGGATGGGGTCACACTCTCCTCCAGTGACTGCATTCACAGTCTGGGGGTGTAACTCGATTCGTCGCTCCTGATGATAAATCAGGTTAATGCGACGATCAGGAGCGCCTGTTATCAGCTTCGGCTGATACGCCAGCTGCGCCCTTTTCTGGAAGTAAGGGACTTCGAGACTGTTGTGCATGCACTGGTAACCTCCCGCCTTGACTTCTGTAATGCGCTCTACATGGGGCTACCCTTGTGCCAGGTTCGGAAGCTACAACTAGTTCAAAATATGGCAGCCAGGCTTATTTCTGGAACATCTAGGAGGGACCACATCACTCCGGTCTTGAGGTCCCTCCACTGGCTGCCTGTTCGCTTCCGGGCCCAGTACAAGGTGTTGGTTATCACCTTTAAAGCCCTAAATGGCTTGGGTCCCAGTTATATCAGAGACCGCCTCCTCCCGTACAATCCCCCCCGCGCACTCCGTTCCTCTGGGAGGAACTTTTTAGAGCCGAAAAGAGCTAAGTTATCTATAACCTCCCAGAGAGCTTTTTCTGTTTTTGCCCCAGACTCTGGAACGACCTGCCGGATGAGATCCGGCAGTTAACATCTTTGGACAGTTTTAAAAAAGCTGTCAAGACGGATCTCTTCCGGCAGGCCTTTCCAGACTAGGTAGCCGGCCTCGAGCTATTCCCTACTTTTAGGGCATTATGTGATATTTGGCTTCCTCACTGTATAAAATTGGGAATACCTCATGGAGCTATTGTAACTGTAATTATTGATTTTTAATGTAATTGATATTAGATTTTAATTTGTAATTGTTTAATACTGTTTTAAGGGTGGGAGGGATATATTTTGTATTGTATTTTATGCTGTTAACCGCCCAGATTGGGAAACCATTGGGCAGTATACAAATAAATTTTATTATATTATTATTATTATTATTATTATTATTATTATTAGAAGTTTGTAAACTGTTGTTCTGCAGGCTTGGGGTGATCTAACTGATAGCCAGCACTTAATCTGTCCAGCTGGTTTCATTAGCGTGGTGTCCTGTATTTAAAATTGAACAAGGTGTTGTTTGACCTTTTGCTTCCAATGCTCTAATTTATGTAGCTTCAGAGGGTAAAGTGCTGTGCCTTCTCATTTTAATCTGCAGCTGTTGTCTGGGATAGACAGGCTCTACCTCTGCCCATGCAATGGAAGGATTGTCAGCCTTCTCCTGCTCCAGCCGAAACCTGTTATCCTGGCTCTTCTTTCCCCTTCTTTGTCCAAAGAGGCTTCATCAAGGTAAGACATAACATCACCAGTAAGCAAAATTGTAAAACAATCCAGGGGTAGTAAAGGGCATTAGATTTCAAGTAGACATATGACAGGACTGGTGTTGTTTTCAATGAGCTGCTGCTCATTGTCTCCTAGGCCTATCCAGCTTCCTAAGTGTATTTAGTTAAAATTTTCAATGGATTCCATTCCAGAAGATCTTGACTGCCACCATCTGAGGTGGTGAGTTTAGACCAGGGGTAGGCAACTGAAGATCAGCACAGCTCTTCTGTTTGGCAAAATAGCTCAGAATCTGAATGGGGGAGTCATAGGTAAAGGTGATTAGTCTAAACCAGGGGTAGGCAACCTTTCCCCTTTAAGGGCCGAGGGACTTCAGCTCCCAGGATCCCAGGAGCTATTGGCCAACATGGGACTATTGGCCAACATGGCTGACGCTTCTGGGAGCTGAAGTCCCACAGCCCTTAAAGGGGAAAGGTTGCCTACCCCTGGTTTAGACTAACCACCTTTACCTATGACTCTCCTATTCAGATTCTGAGCTATTTTGCCAAACAGAAGAGCTGTGCTGATCTTCAGTTCTCTGACTGGGTGTCTGCCGGATCTGCTCCCTTTAGCAAGATAAGTCTTGTTCGTCATATGTTGAAGAGTCCAGAGGGAAGGAAGTGGCATGACAAACTGGTTGTATGGAAACAAGCACTCACAACTCATCTCTGCCTCCAAAATCCATACATGCAGACATCTGGAAGCTTCTATGTCAGTGGATGAGTGAATTCATTCCAGGGTTTAGTCTGAACTTTAGAGAAGCCATCCAAGGTATTTAATTCTATCTCCAAGATTGGTCAGGCATCTTGGACTGGTCTGTTAAATTTAGATCAAACTGCACAGCAGATTCAAAATGGAACCCACAAGTTCCTATTGTGTACATGTGTAGAGATAGTAACTGCTATCCATCATATGATTCAAATATTTTATTTTGTTTGTGTATGCACCTATGTATAAAGACAAAGGTGGAGGAGAAAAGACGGTGCACCAGGTGATTCTATTTGAGTATGTATCCTTCACTCACTGCACTGTGCAGAAGAATAGGAGAAACATCTGAAATGTCCATTATGTCAAAATTTCAAAAACATGAAACTACATTAAAAATGTTTTTGCTTGACAGAACAGGAATGGGAACAAAAAATGAGAGAAGCGATGGAGGCAGATATACTAACATCACTATTAAGAAATAAAACTAAAGAAGACATAGAAAGGGAATGGACGCCGTTTTTGAAATATTGGAAAATGAAGGATATTAAGATATAAATTGAAAATAGTTGGAAAAATAGAAATTTATTGATAGGAATATATATATATATATATATATATATATATATATATTCATATATAGGAAAAGGTGTGAATAAATACTAGGGTTAGAGGAAATGAATAAAGAAGAAATATAGTAACAAAAATACAAGGTTTATAAAGAGGGGTTAAGTATAAGATATCATTACGTAAGGGTTAAGCAAAGGAAGTGATATAAATATGAAAAGATTACAGAGTATATTATGAAGCTTAAATGTATGTGTATATGTATGGATGTATGTATTTGTATTTGTATTTGTATTTGTTTAATGTATATGTTTGTGTAGTTTATATGGTAAATTTGTGATAAGTTTGTCTATTTTTATATGGAAATAAAATTCTAATAAAAAAATGTTGTTGCTTGAACTGTACTTTCCAGTTAATTTTACCCCACATCATGAGTAATGTTGAGAATTTTGCTATGATGGTATCTTTCAGTGTATAGATATTTTTTACAAATATAAAATATTTTCTAAGTACACCATAAAGCAATCCAAACTGTGCACATGAAGCAATTTCTGTTAGACTGCAGTGGTAATATTTAAAGGAGTGTCGTTTGTTGTTGGTGGTTTTTTCAAAGTTTTTGTTATCTGTTTTCATCCCTGAGTAATGATTTAACCTATTTATTGCACAGAGAGCCATACTACAGGAGGCTGACATCATATAGGATGCCACTCTTCCCACTCAATCATGAAGAACTCAGTCATGAATTCCATGAATAGTTTTAGCTTTTAGCTCTCAAAATGGATTCAGGCACTCCTGGGCCGTACTTTTAAAAACCAGAACTCCTACATTTTGTAAATCAAATCTAATTTGATAGATGTATCCATTTATTCCACTTGTATTTATTTCATAGAATTTAGCAGTTCCCTCCCTACATGCCTTCATGTACACATATAGCGAACAAGTTCTTTTCGTAGTATATACTTAATCAGTAATTGATTTCTACTTTTCTCATTATGTTAGAAAATCTGTTATTTACTAGATAATTAACTTTGACTAGTGCTTTTTTGTCAATCTGCATTTGGAGAAAAATCAGTATTCAATTAAAATGCAAAGAGGGAGCTCTTTAATATTGTTTTCATCATGAAACAAAATTAACTTAAATTAGTTGGATAGACAAATAAGGCAGCAAATTGAAAGTGGATCTACATCTAAAGTTGTTCTACTAATCCAAAATTACAGAGCAATAATGAAGACATAAGCTCTCCTTTTTAAATGAAAGGAGAGTGCTGACATGTTGGGATAGGAAAAAACTTTCTGATATCAATATAAACTGGGATATAATTATTTTTGATACTTTAAGGAAATCTTCAAATTGGTTTCTTTCCCAGCCACACTGTGGTATCTGAAATATAACATCTGAAGTCCAACAGCACCTCTAAAAGGTCTACCCTGAGGATGATATATCTCCTTCATTAGTTATTGTTGGATAACCAGCTTCTAAAGTTTATAATAACACACTAAAATAAATTACTGGTTACTCTCCTTTCCTCCCTTCCCATTCCCTCCCCCTAGCAACATAATTACATCTAAACATTTCAGTAACAACTTTTGGAAAGTTTGCACTGCTTTTGTTTTGCTTTGAGATCTCAGGGGTAATGATAGACAGGTTGATTTTGGGAAGAAAAAAGAACACAGTGACAAATGAGTAAACATGCTACAGTGTATCTGCCCCATACATGGGCTTGCAATCTGTGGACTTGAGCTCATGTGAACAGCAAGCCCAGGGGAACAAAATGGCTCCCATGCCACCCGTGGCCTTTAGAATCAAGGGGACTTGAAGTCCCTCAGCTTTTTTCCATATGTGGGAGGGGGGGAGGGGAGAACGGATCCCCTGTATATAACAAGGGCCCACTGTACATTGGCATAACAATTTTGAGCTATGCTCAGTCTCTTGATTGCTTTTTATTGAAGAATAAAAGACCCTGGTAGATCAGACTGAAGTACATGATTCTGCTTTTCAACATGGCCAGACAGATACTGAAGGGAAACATGTACTGATATACATGACTATAAGTCATCCTCATGTATAAGTTGAGGGCATGTTTTGGGGCCAAAACCATAGATTTTGATATGATCCATGGATAAGTCAAGGGTAAAACTTGAAGGCAACAAAGAATGTAAAGGCTAAAGCAAAGGAAAACAATGCCAATTTCTGTTAGGTACAAGTGTTTTTGCTCACACTAAAGGTTGGATGTATGAGGAAGAAACTACAGTAAGGAGCTTATCACACAACCGAGAAATGCCAGTTTACCTTTGCCGCCTTCAAAGCGGCTTCATATAGATGTTAAATAATACCGGGGACAAAATAGCTCCCTGAGGGACCCCACAAGTGAGTTCCCTCTTACTGGAGCTACTGTCCCCGAGCAGCACCCTCTGGGACCTACCCGAAAGGAAGGACCGGAACCACTGCAAAGCAGTGCCCCCGATGCCTAACTCCTTCAGGCGGTCCAAGAGGATGCTGTGGTCTATTGTATCGAAAGCCGCTGAGAGGTCTAAGAGCACCAACAGGGTCACACTACCCCTGTCGATGCTCAGATGCAGATTGTCGGTCAAGGCAACCATGGCAGTCTCAACCCCAAAGCCTGTCCTGAAGCCGGTTTGAAATGGGTCTAGATAATCGGCTTCATCCAAGACAGCTTGGAGCTGAAGAGCAACCGCCCTCTCGATCACCTTGCTCAAAAATGGCAGAAGTGATACAGGCCTATAGTTTCTCATATCCAGGGGGTCTAGGGAAGGTTTTTTCAGAAGCGGCCTAACAGCCGCTTCCTTAAGACACGATGGAACATGTCCCTCCCTAAAGGATGCATTGATGATCTCCGTAAGGAGACTCCTCAATGCACCCCCCTGGACGGCCAGCCGTGATGGGCAAGGGTCGAGCGGGCAGGTTGTCTTCCTCACCTTACCAAGCAGCTTGTCCACGTCTTTGGTACTCACAGATTGGAGCACATCTAGTATAACTACATTGGCGGAGTTGTTGGACACCTCACCTAATGACTCTGTTCCAATTGTGGCGTCTAGGTCGGCTCTTATCTGAGAGATTTTATCTGCAAAGAAGTTATTAAACACATCACAGCAGGCCTTCGTCGGGTTAAGTAAGGGATTTGGTGCAGGAGAGACCTACGTCATCTCCCTCACCACCTTAAACAGTTCTGCTGGACGGGACTCTGCAGACACAATACGTGCAGAGGAGAAAGCTTTCTTCGCTGCACGTATTGCCTCCCGATAGGAACAAAGAAAGTTCCTATGGCGAGTTCTGTCAGATAAGAGTCGAGTTTTCTGCCACCTGCACTCTAGCCGTTGTCCATCCCGCTTCATCCTCCTAAGCTCAGGTGTATACCATGGCCTACGATTGGAAGCGGGATGGCAAGGACGCTTGAGAGCGACTGTGTCGATGGCCCTGGAAAGATCGTTGTTCCAAGTATTAACCAGAGCCTTGACAGGATCGCTGGCATTCCCAACCATTAACCCCTCTAAGGCTTTCTGGAATCCAATTGGCTCCATTAGCCTTCGAGGGCGGACCATTCTAATAGGTCCACCACCCCCAGCGGAGTGGTGATTGACTCTCAGTTCCATCTTGACCAGGAAATGATCCGTCCATGACAATGTGGTGGTATTTACAACCTCTGCCCATGGATATTCCTGTTCCGTACTAAAGACCGCATCGAGTGTATGGCCTGCACAATGTGTAGGCCCGTTGACCAATTGGGATAGGCCCATGTTTGTCATAGTCTCCATGACCTCCCGAGCCACACCTGTTAAGCTGGTCTCGAATGGAATGTTGAAGTCTCCCAGAACCTAAAGTCTGGGAGACTCCAGCAAGAGCTCAGATACCAGCTGCGTCAGCCGGTCAGGGAGTCTGCTAGAGAACGGGGTGGTCGGTAAACTAGCAAAATCCCCAAACTATCCCTGGTCTTCAGGCTAAGGTACATACACTCGATGTGGACCGTGTTCCGGACAGGTAACCTGGTCAAGGTCAGATTGTTCTTATGAACTAGAGCCACACCACCCCCCGCCCACTTTCCCTCACCTGCTCGCTAACAGAATACCCAGCTGGGAGGGTGTGCGCCCAGGTAACAGCACTATCCTCTCCCAGCCAGGTCTCTGTAAAGCAAGCCAGGTCGGCATCCTCGTCCAGGAGAAGATCCTGGATAATATGTGTCTTATTTTTTTACCGACCTGGCATTGCAAAGGAGCAGAGTGAGGTTCCATGGAATGGATGGTCTGCTCCCCAAACCATTCTGGGAAACAGAGGGAACTGAAGGTGGGATAGCTACTAAACAGCGATCCCGCCTTCATTTGTAACATTTGTCCACTCTGTTCCAGCCATATCTCCCATTCCCCAATGCTACTTCTATAGCCGCCCCTGTCTCTCCATCCACCTCGGAGGATAGAGGGCTTAACCCAATTAAAGATGTTCAAAGGGTCTACTCAGCCAATTAAAACATTTGAGCCAATTAAGATCTGCTTGAGTCAATTAAAGATGTTAAGAGATCTGCTCAACATAACTAATAAAGGCCCAAACCAGCAAATAGTTGTCTATATCACCCTCGTTCCCAATAAGTCCTAGATGACAGTTTGTACTTTAAATACCTCCACCCCAATATTTATAGTCCTCCATGCCAATTGTTCAGACAGGCTATATACTTCTGTACTGTGTCTGAAGGATCGCACCTCTACCGCTAATGGCGCTATGCCCTGGTGGAGAGATGGAGCTGGGTGTTTCAAGGGCCAACGCCCTCCTTCCCACGGCCCAGCCTCCGCAGTCGGCGCTGCCGTGTCCTCCGCGGCCAGGTCTTCCTGACAGGGCTTTTATAGTCCTGCCCTGGGTCACGGGGAACGCGCCCCCAATGCTGCTGGCGCTACGCACTGGTGGAGAGATGGAGCCGGGCGTTTCAAGGGCCAACGCCCTCCTTCCCATGTCACAGCCTCCGCAGTCGAGGCTTCCAGCTACCTCCCAGAGTGCCTTTTCTGTCGTCACCCCCAGACTCTGGAACGGCCTGCTGGACGAGATCCGTCAATTAACATCCTTAGATAGCTTTAAAAAGGCTGTCAAGACAGATCTCTTCCGGCAGGCCTTTCCAGATTAATTATCCCCACCTCAGATATAAATAGCCACCCCAATGATCCTTCCGTGGCTCCATCTATATGATGGTTAGGATTATTGTTGTAGGCCTATATACTGGATATCCTGGTCTGTACTGGGCTTTTTAATTGAATCTGTTATTTTAAATTATCACTGATTTAATACTGTTTTAAGGGGGGGAGGGGGGTATGTTGTATTACTTATGCTTTTATAGGGTGTTGTATGTTTAAGGTTGTAAGCCGCCCTGATTGGATTACCACTGGGCGGGATATAAATAAATATTATTATTATTATTATTATTATTATTATTATTCAATTTTCTTCCAGGACACACCTGGAAGTTATCATACGTATGCCAGCACCAATTTTGCTGTGATGCTGCCGGCGAAATGCAACCTGGGTGAGATGTGGGCTGAAGCCACATTCAGCTGCCACATTTTTTAAATTGCAAATTCCCATTTTTGAAAATTTGTTGGCTGAACGCAGCTTTGGCACATGTCTGATGCAGACAAAATCAGCGGTGACTTATGTATGATAACGTCTGGGTGTATCCCGGAAGAAGATTGAAGCTGACAAAGGTAAGCCAGCATTTTTGTTAGTACGAGAAATAATAACTGTGTGATATAAATCATAACTGTACAAATAGCCATAAGTGGAGCTAAGAAAGCACATATATGTGAAAGAAGGTGAAGGAGCAAAGCAAATAAATTTGTCAGTGATTATAGTTTTTAACTTTAATGTGATAACTTTGCCTGATTTTAACCCCCAAAAGCTGACAAACATGCACAAATGTCTTGTTCACATCCTTCAAAGCTCAATTCCTGTAGGCTATCAAAAAGTTGCTAGTACTGCAATTTTCCTGCCCAGGTATTCATAAAGGTCAGAAGCAGCACTACAGCATGGTGGGGGGAGGGGTGTCAGTGTTTCTTTTAAATACATCTGGAACACACTAGGCTCTTTCCTTTCTCCAATACATTCAGAGAACTGGATGGTTCCTTTTTTAAAATAAGAATTAAATTACAGTACTTACATTGACCCATGGATAAGTCCACCCAGGTTTGGGGGTCAATTTTTATACTAAAATTTCTAGACTTATACATGAGTATATGCAGGAAGGAGAAATCAGGAAATAGCTCTCCCTCCTTAATGTGCCTAGATGTAGCATACACTCATCATGACTAATACTCATTGATGTGTCAGTAAACACAATGTACCTTATATTAATTTGTTTCAGTAATAACAGATGATCAAGATTTTACAGAAAAAGCTTTTCCCACACATGGAGTGAGAAATGCCATACATCAGAAAAAGATCAGGCACTAGGGGTCATATTGCACATATGCACTGGATAAAGGAACATACCAAGGAATTCCAAAATAAAATCAATCTGTACAGTAAAGCCTTTGCTTGTCTATCTTATGATAAATTATTGGGTGTGTGTGTGTGTAAAAGAAATGTGTATGCCACAACATCAGAACACTCATTAGAAGCCAAGTTATAATATATAATAATATATAAAATTAATATAATGTCTGGCAAATCAGGAAGCAGTAGAAAAAAGAAAGACTGCATTAAGGTGGATAGATTCAGTCAAGGAAGCTACAGCCCTAAGTTTGCAATACCTGAGCAAGGCAATTCATTCACATAATTGCCATAAATCAAAGTTGACTTGACAGCAAATAACAACAATAAAGAGATATTAACCAACTTTTTAAAATAAGTAACAAAAATGCTAACAAACTTCACTTTCATTTGACTGAAATTAGTCATATAGAAGTTATCATCATATGGCTAGACAGAAAGAATATACACCTGTGACAAAAGCTTACTCAGTCATGTAAAAGTGCAAGTTCAAACTTAAGCTTACCATTCAAATGGATAAAATGGGCCCAGTAACAAAAAATGTTTGTGCTTTCTGATGATGTAGCATTGCTGTTACAGATGTTCAAATGATTAACCTGTGCTATGTCTCTTTACTATACAGAATTCTCGCATCTTTCCCTTGGATAAAGTATGAAAAATAGTCATAAGGATAGTAACTTAATTGCACATTGTTTCTTATTCAAAGTGAAAATTAAACTTTCTATGGGCCTTTGCAGACTGCCAGAAATAGTGCAAACTGAGTCCACTTTAAGGGTTAGGGTTAGGGTTAGGGAATCATGAGAATTGTATTTTATTGTGGCACCAGAGCTCTCTGACAGAGAAGGCTCAATGTCTCAGGAAAAAAAAAAATTCCCAGAACCTGCTTCTTTGCAATGCCAGGTCGGTCAAAAACAAGACTCATATTATCCACGATCTCTTGGTGGATGAGGCGTCCGACCTGGCATGCTTTACTGAGACCTGGCTGGGGGATGCCAGCTCCGCGACTTGGGCGCAGGCCCTCCCGGCTGGGTACTCGGTCAGTGAGCAGGTGAGGGAAAGTGGGGGGGTGGGGGGGTGGCATAGCCTTGGTCCACCTTAACCATGATCAGAAAGCCTATCCGGAAAACGACTCACATCGAGTGTATGTACCTTAGCCTGAAGACCAGGGATAGTTTGGGGATTCTGTTGGTATACTGGCCACCCCGTTGCTTAACAGACTCCCTGACCAAGCTGACTGCCCTGGTTTCTGAGTTGCTGCTGGAATCGCCCAGACTTTTGGTTCTGGGCGATTTCAACATCCCACTCAAAACCAGTTTGCAAGATTTAACTGGCATGGCTTGGGAGTTCATGGATACCATGATTAACATGGACCTATCCCAATTGGTCAACGGGCCCACGCATTGTGCTGGTTATACCCTCGATGCGGTCTTTAGTACGGAGCAGGAATATCCGTGGGCGGAGGTCAAGGAAACCTCCACACTGTCATGGATGGATCATTTTCTGATCAGGGCAGAACTAAAGGCTATTGTCCACCCTCCCGGGGGTGGCGGACCTATTAGAACGGTCCGCCCTCAAAGACTAATGGAACCAATTGGTTTCCAGAAAGCCTTAGAGGGTTTAATGGTTGGCAACGCTGGTGATTCTGTCGAAGCCTTGGTGGACACCGATCTCACCAGGGCTATTGACACAATCGCTCCCAAGCATCCTTTCCAGCCCGCTTCGAATCATAAGCCCTGGTCCACAGAGGAGCTTAGGAGGATGAAGCGAGCTGGACAATGACTGGAGTGCGAATGGCGTAGGACTCGACTCTCATCCGACAGAACTCGCCTTAGGAAACATCTTGATTCCTGCAGGGAGGCTTTGCGTGCAGCACGGAAATCTTTCTGTTCTGCATGCATTGCGTCTGCAGAGTCCCACCCAGCAGAGCTGTTTAGGGTGGTGGGGGAGTTGATGAAGGTTTCTCCAGTGCCAAAACTCCTACTTAACCCAACAACAGCCTGCTGTGAGGCTTTTAATATTCACTTTGCAGATAAAATCTCTCGGATAAGAGCCGACTTGGACGCCATTGTTTTGGCAGAATCCGTAGACGAGGCTTCCAGGAACTCCGTTGATGGCATTTTACTGGATCAATTACAATCTGTGAGTACCGATGACGTGGACAAGCTGCTTGGAATGGTGAGGAAGACGACTTGCCCCCTCGATCCTTGTCCATCTTGGCTGGTCGTCAAGGGGGGGGGATGTGTTGAAGGTGTTCCTTCATGACACAATCAACGCATCATTCAGGGAAGGCAAGGTACCATCTTGTTTAAAGGAGGTGGCAGTTAGGCCACTCCTGAAAAAGCCTTCCCTGGATCCCCTGGATAGAAACAACTATAGACCAATCTCCTTGCTCCCTTTTTTGAGCAAGGCGATCGAGAGGGCGGTTGCTTCCCAACTCCAAGCAGTCTTAGATGAAACCGATTATCTCGACCCATTTCAAACCGGCTTCAGGACGGGATATGGAGTTGAGACTGCCATGGTTGCTTTGACCGATGACCTCCGCTTGAGTAGCGACAGGGGTAGTGTGACCCTGCTGGTGCTCTTGGATCTATCAGCGGCCTTTGACACCATAGATCATGCCATCCTCTTGGATCGCCTGAGAGAGTTAGGAATTGGAGGTACTGCCTTGCAGTGGTTCCGTTCCTTCCTCTCGGGCAGATCTCAGAGGGTGAGGCTCGGGGACAGTTGCTCATCCAAAATCAAGCTTAATTGTGGCGTCCCTCAGGGCGCCATCCTGTCCCCGATGTTGTTTAATATCTATATGAAGCCGCTTGGTGAAATCATTCGGAGGTATGGAGCGCGGTGTCTTCAGTATGCTGATGATACCCAGATATATCTCTCCATGACCAGATCATCGTCTCAGACTTCAGATGGCGTCTCACCTCTTAATGACTGTCTTAGAGTGGTAATGGGTTGGATGAGGAAAAACAGATTGAAGTTGAATCCAGACAAAACGGAGGTACTCACAGTCACAGGCCTGAAACCAGATTTGGGAATACAGTCTCCAGTCCTGGATGGAGTCACACTCTCCTCTAAGGACTGTGTTTGCAGTTTGGGGGTGCTCCTAGATTCATCGCTTCACATGACTAGTCAGGTGAGTGTGGTGGCCAGGAGCACCTGTTATCAGCTTCGGCTGATATGCCAACTGCGCCCTTATCTAGATGTGAGGGATTTGGAAGCTGTGATACATGCCCTGGTAACCTCACGTCTGGATTACTGTAATGCACTCTACATGGGGCTACCCTTGTGCCTAACCTGGAAACTACAACTGGTGCAGAACATGGCAGCCAGGGTAATTACAGGAACATCACGGAGGGAGCACATAACACCTGTGCTTAAATCCCTCCACTGGCTGCCAATTAGTTTCCGGGCGCAGTACAAGATGTTGGTTTTGACCTTTAAAGCCCTACATGGCTTAGGTCCATCTTATCTTAGGGACCACCTCTCCCCATATGATCCCCCCCACGCCCTGCGGTCCTCTGGGAGGAATCTGTTACAGCCAATAAAAACTAGGCTGTCCCAGACCTCCCAGAGGGCCTTTTCCGCAACGGCTCCCAGACTTTGGAATGGCCTGCCAGATGAGATCCGTCTTATTACTACTCTTGCTGCTTTTAAGAAAGCAGTAAAGACAGATCTTTTTTGGCAGGCCTTCCCAGAATAACTCTCAGCTGAGAGATGAGTTTTTAATCTGCTGCCTCTGATTCCTGTGTTATTGTATGTTCTTAATTATTCTTAATTTTAACTATGTGGCATTTTTAATTTGGCTTGTAGTTTAATCCTATTTTAAGGGCATGGGAGGGTGGGATTATGCGATGAGGGAATGATTTTTAACTTTGTTCTGTTTTTAAACTTGCTGTACCCTGCTCCGATTACCACGCAGAGAGGCGGGTTATAAATAAAAATTTATTATTTATTATTATTATGATGATTCCCTAGCACTAATCCTAACCCTTAAAGTGGACTCAATTTGCACTATTTCTGGCAGTCTGCAAAGGCCCTATGTCTTCCCATTCAGGTTAATATGGTTACAGCACACAAATTTTCTCCCCTCCCCTTTCAATTCTAAACACACAATAACTATTCAAACACCTGTTAAAACAGTTAGTTGGTGCATTTATCTCAAACATAAAATCTACATTTATCTCATTCATAAAATCTTCAATTTTTGCTCCCAGAAATTAAACCACAGCCATTTATAAGATTTATCACTCTTATAATAGTATAGTAATGTTCTAAAAAAAAGAAAAGACATTCTCTAGAATTTTATGTTCCTGCTCCTAAATTCCAGCAAGTAACCAGTAGTTTTATCAGTCAATCATGTTGTTAATGGTTATTCTTGTTTAAAAAAATTGGTGAACAACATTTTTTTTTTTTTAAAAAAGATCTACTTAGAGTGTGGATATAAAATCAATGCTTCTAAAAAAATGTGGTTTCTGTAGAAAATATCATACAACATTTTAAAATGTTGAATACTCCCATGAGAGCAGGGATGAACTGCAGGCCACATGTGGCCCCAACAGAGCCATTTTTGTAACCCACAAGGGCTCCTGGTGGTCAAATCCGTCCTTCCTTCCTTGTTCTAAAATGCCCCAAATACCCTCTAAGCATGTGAAGGCATTTTTGTCACATTTTGCCCTCCTCCAGACCATTTCTGATCCAAGAAAGGGCCTTTTAAAAACATGCAGTGACTTCCAGGTCACATGTTGGGGCTTAAAATGGCCCAGGGTGCAAAAATGTTCACAGGACCCTCTAGAGGGGCTGTGGGAACATTCTTAGGCACAGTCTTTTTTTTTTTTTTTTTTTTTGCAGGCAGGTATAGCCCCCCTTGGTCTCCTAGTGGACTAGAGTGGCCCCTGTAATCCCCAACAATTCCCCAACAGTGTCTACTGGATTTCTTGTGAATCTATGGGTCTATAAAAAGAATGTCTAATTTGGATATTGTTTCAAAAGCAAGGTGAGTATTTGAAAAAGTGGATCAAACATGCTTGAAAAGTAACTTATAATGGGGAAGCAAGAGTAAAAGTAGCACGTGGTGAAGGGTGCAATTAGCAGCTGTTCATGACAACCAATACATCAAATGGTTCCAAATCTGTGCAACAGCAATACCATGCTTATAATGTCAAAGTCACTGCCCCAGCAACCATGGAGATGTAGGTTTTCTCTTCCCACTCCTCCTGCTGGTGCAAGGCAAGATGCAAGAGTCTGGGACTACCTGCTAAGGGTGTTGCTGCTGCCCTCAGCACCACAGTCTTCCTTGACTCGGTGCTAGGTCAAAGTGGGATGGAGCAGCTAAAAGCATGCCCATCCCATTGCTGCATAATTGTGTTTATTTAAGAATGAAAGAAAGATATCCTTTTTTTTCCTTCAATGTATGTGCACCATTTTGTCAAATGTCTAAATTGTTAAGACATAAACACTTATTAAGTTGTTTGGACCTATATAAATAAATGAAATGGTCAATATTTATTTTGGTCTAGGGGAGCTGTGATTTTTTTTTTTTTTTTTTTACTGAGACACTAAGTATGCCATGAACTGAGAAAGTTTGGGAATTGTGCAATATATGAAAAAACAAGTGGCAAACTACAGGGATACAGTACACTTTAAGGATATTCAGGCAAAATAAAAAAAATTAAAAAAAATGAAAAGGCCATTTTGACTTAAACATGCAAAACCCTCAGTTTATCTTTAGTGCAGATAAATCCATCCTTAGTCTCAAATGCCAGGTTTTCCAAATTTGTCACCAATGCCTTTCAGATTTAAGTGTTCAAGTTAATTTTAATTTAAATTAAATGAATTAAAATATATGTACATACACATATGTACGTTTATATTCTATTTAACCAAAATGCTCATTCAAGTTTTCTTAAAATGTCATAAAAATGAAACATAATCTATACCTTACTCTTCCAATTCATTATCAGGGTAGCTCACAATAAATCATTAGGGCACCATAAAATAATACATCATGCACTGTATATCCTCTCAGAAGGTTGTCCAAAGATATGTACAGCTTACATATATAATCACATCCTTTTAACCTACTAGTTTTTTAAAGGGGGGCATTGTCTCTTTTGTATCCAGCCAAGCAAACTTACAAACTCATTTTGTATTAGGAAATGTAGAATGTGCAAGAGGGGAAGTCAACACTGTCCAAAGGACTTTAGCCAATGAACAACACTGAGGGAAGTCCAGTCTGAAAGGGGTTGAGCAGACGGGCATAAAAGTGGCCCAGATCTGTTCTGACCAGAAGCAGGTGAACCCTGCTGACCACACAGCCCACTCTGAAGGCAGGATGTGGATGCAGGGCCTGACTGGCACTGGTCAGGAGTTGGGTTTTCTCAGCTCCTTTTTGCTCCTGTCTTAAGGACCAGAGCATGGCTTAATTGCAGGTTCTGGCTGCTTTCGAGGTATGCATCATGCAAAAGGCATTCCTTCAAAGCAGCCGGAAACAGATTCAGTTGACCTGTCTGTTCAGGGCCAAAGTGAGGATGAATGTTAATTGCAGGGAGAGAATATAGAAATGCACCTCTCCTTGGTCAGGACATGGGAGATGTGAATTTTGTTTGTTTTCTGTACTTACTTCTTACTGTAACTGATCTGATAAGACACTGGTAAATTGGGTTTAATTGACTAAGCTGATTTCCCCAGAACAAGGGGAAGATAATATTAATAATGTTCCTGAGATAATAACAATTTACAACCTGCTTTCAGAATGTATGATAACCTTTATATTCATTATTAATAAATTCTAATGCTTAATACCATGTGTGTCCATCTCTGATCTAGGTCAATTACTTATCAAGAACAGAAAGGAGGGTGGATTCTCTAGGTATTCTAGAGTCATGTCTGTTCTCAAAACACAGAAACAGAAGACTAATGGAGTCCTAATCTATATCCTCTTCATCTGTTTACAAAAGGACTTAAGAAGTTGTAGCAAAAGTGAGAGGCCCCCAAATTGAATGTCCACTTCCTCTGAAAGGAACTTAAATCCTATTGTAAGAACTGTAAATATTCCTGATGCAAAAACATAGAGACTTCTTTAGGAATCCATTGTTCTCTGCCACAAAGAGGCCGGTGACCTCATAGGAATGGAGGCATATTGGATGGCAAAAGAGGGGTTCCTGTTGAGATGCAAATGGATTTAAAATTTCCTGGACTTTGGAAATCTCCCTATAGCCAGAGGGCCAGAAGGAGGAGGAGCCTGCCTGCAAAAGATATCCTCCCCACCATATACCATCTTAACTAAAGACTGAAACAACATGTAAGCATCTGACTAACATCTCCAATTATATTTCTCCTGTTTGGTTTGTAACATCTTGCCTGATGAAGATGCCCATGGAGCTTTGAAAGCTTATAATAAGGATATTGTGCATTTTGGTTGGCCAATAAAGATATCACTGGTGGATTTTTGTATAAAAACAGTTGCCTTAAATATTATTCAAAGTGAAAAGGTTAAAATGACAAATAAAAGGGTGCTTGCTTAATTTTGGACAAACTGTCAGTGCCTGTGACTAAACATTAGCTCACAAAATTTCTTCTCTTTTGCCTTTGCTTACCCTATTCAGAGCCTAGAAGCAGTTATTAGGGATGCAATGCTTTGTGTATTTTATTCTTCCAAACAAAATTTCAAGAATTTTTTCTTCCTGCTGGGTGAGAATATGAAATTTGTTGCATATTTTTTAATTATTGTTCTCATTCAGAAAAAAAATTCCCACCACTTCTGCCAAGAAATAAAAAGGGGAAAAATCATTTTAAGAGGTAATTTTTAAAGCTTTCCTCCCCTGTTGAATTTATATTGTAAGCACCTAAGGACAGGGACCTGTTCTCAGTAAAGCTCACAGAACTCTGATCATGTAATAATGCCTCCATCCTTAGGTATGGAATGAGGTACAAATCAAATAAAGAAACTTCAGTATAAAGACATTTTTTGTCTGTTCAAGCTGGCAAAATAATGACACAATCTTCTTGCTCAGACCAAGCTATGGTACTCCATGCTTTTTTATAGCCTCAAGCCATGACTTTTCCAGAGTCCCTCTGTGGAGAATGAATTATGTTTGGCCATATATAGGAAATTCCTCTATTAAGGTAGCTCAGAAAAAGTAATGAAAGATATAAAAATAAAAATATAAAGGCTTCAAAACAGATAATCATGAAAATTATGAAAAAGCTGCATCATATACAGAGTTAAGCATCAAATTATGGAAGTGTATTAAAGCAAAACTATGCACACACATATTATATAATGTGGTATTTAATCTTATTTGAAGTGTTATTACAAATTATCAGTTATAGAGGCTTGCTTGAATTTCATACATCCTTTTTTCCTACTCCCATAAGAATTAAAATACAATCTATGTAAAGTTTTTTCATGTAATATGAACACTTTAAGTAAATATTTAGTGTTGAAAAGGAGGTTCACATTTGCTGTTCCTACTTCAGACCACCAAAACCTCAGCTGAACATCTGAACAAAAGTAACTTCTGCAGCAGTAATTGGTGATCCTGCTAACGCACATACAATGAGCGTAGTGACTGCACATAGTATAATCTATGCATATCTTTGGCTAAAACATAGATGGGTAAGTTCTAGAGTTCCATGGACCATTCAGGCTCTCCTAGAATCTTTTTCAGCCATTCTTATGACCCTGACATTTGACCTGTGACAGGGAGCACAGGAGGCAATTTTGGCATGCTTTCAGCCCCTAGGTATAAAAGTTACTTCTAGTTTTGAAGAAAGTCTCCACACCTCTGCCTCCCTGAAAAAATAGTGAAATTGCCCATTTTGCCTTAGTTTTATTTGATGTGTTTGTTTGTTTACTTAATTTATATGTCGCCTTTCTCCCAGGCACATGAGAGTCTTTTAAAAGTGAAAATAAAACTTAGGATATTGTGGGCCAAATACATGAGAGTCTTTTAAAAGTGAAAATAAAACCTAGGACATTGTGGGCAAAACTGGAGACTTGGGAGAGTGAAAGATCTAGCTGGGGGAGGCTACCACCCCTTGACTAAAACCATGAAGCTTGGGAGGACAGATTCCCCCCCCCCCATTACCGTATGTGCCTTGTAGTTGGAAACCCTAAAAGCCACCAAAAGATTCACTATAGTTTCAAATCATGGAAGCATATGTATGCATGTGTATTTCACGGGAACCTGACATTGTACATAAGCATACAAAGCTATAGTAGAATCACTTAGATAATTTGCTATTCCCTATTTTAATTGTCTCAGTCAAGACAATTTGAATTACCTCACTGGGTTGTAACAGGGCAGCGGGAGAGGGGAGAAAAACCTGGACCATCCTTCCTTATGATTGTTAGACACTGCAGAGTTTTAAGGTCCACACTGCTAACTGCAAGAGTGTTTTATAGGTCTTATTCTTTGTGAATTTGTCAAGAATGTTTTGCTTCATTGTGAAGGGCAACCAAGTTGAAATATCACTCTCCACAAAGGAGAAAGAAGAGTAATAAAACTCCTCACCTCTCTTCAAAGAAAAATAAAAAAGAGAGAAATTTACATCCCTATCAGCCACTGCATCTTTCACCCTGCCCATTCCTGTCATTTGTCTCACCTCACAGCCCCATGCCTCACACCTTTATATCTTCAGCTCTGTTGCTGTACTCCTCACGCTCCCTTCTCTTCCTTTACCTTGCACTTTTGCTATACCTCCCTCCTCTTGTACCTTTCACCTAACTGCTGCACCTCCTGCCTTTTCTCTTTTCCTCCTAACTTGCCTCACCTTGCAGCCTCACAATGCTTTCCTCACTTGAATACATTTATCTCCCTCACCCCTTCTCTCACTTTGCACTGCTACCTATCTACTAAGGAAACAGCAGCAGCACAAACTGCCAGTGCTGCTTTAAACAGAGGCCAAGTAAGTAGGCAGGCAGGTGAAGGCAGTGGCGCTTCTGAGGCCTGAAGGGGGGAAGGGAGATGAAATGAGGTCAGAAGATTATAGCAGGGCAGCAGTGTAGGAGAGGGGGTGAGGTGGTGTGGGAAAAATGTGGAAATACTTAAGGGCCTCTCTTGTTTCCTAATTGCCCATTGGAAAATGGAATTATTTATTTATTTATTTATTTTCCCCACAAAGACTATTTGTTGAACTCCATGAAACAAGAACTAGAACAAGACAGACAGGAGGGGAAAGACAATTCATTTAATAGAAATACAGGTCAAAAATAATACACAAAAAATTACAGAATTTGTACACCCCTGCTGTGAAATAATATCAAAGGGTGATATCTCTTATATTGAATAATGTAGATAGTGATTTACATCATAACCCTGGCATAAGGTAATTTATTACATGCTGGCCTATATTCTCACTCAGAAGCATGTTCCAGTGTACTACTTTGGGATAAGTCACAGGTAAATGTACAAAGCCACTTCAATAAAAATTAGAAATAAGACAAAATAAAATTTGAAGACGAGATAAAATAAAATAAAATTATGATCTGAAAAATAAACTGGAAAATGCTCTATGCCTTATAGCAACTAGGGAGGAAAGCTCTAGCCTACAGTTTGATAACTGTGTCCCCTGTTTTAGTCAATCATATATACCTGTGTATAAGTCAATTTCATGTATAAGTTGACAGCACGTTTGGAGTTCAAAATTATGGAATTTGATATGACCTGTGGATCAGTCAAGAATAAACCTTAGGATCATGGAACAAAGGACATAAAGGATGAAGCAAAGCAAAATGATGCTGAAGAACGTAACAAAATTGAGGCAGGCATAACTGTTTGTGCTCACCCTAAAGTCTGGATGGATGCGGAGGAAACTATGATAAATGATGAATGTGTGATGTGAGGGAGGTGACCAGGCAGTAGGAAAAGAGGAAGACATCATGCCAGGTGGATAGTCTCAATCAAGAAAACCACAGTCCTGAGTCTGGAAGAGCTGCTGATGATAGAGTGACTTGGAGATTCTCATAGGGTCGCCATAAATTAAAGTTGACTTCAGGGCAGTTACTAACAATTAAATCCCACCATCAACAAAATGTTTTTAATAACACTTTGGAAAGTCAGATTTAGGGCCTTTGCAGACTGCTAGAAATAGTGCAAATTGAGTCTACTTTAACTGTCCTGGCTCAGTGCTAGGGAATCATGGGAACTGTAGTTTTTTCTGAGACATTGAGCCTTCTCTGTCAGAGAGCTCTGGTGCCACAATAAACTATAGTTCCCATGATTCCCTAGCACTGAGTCAGGGCAGTTAAAGTGGACTCAATTTGCACTATTTCTGGCAGTCTACAAAGGCTCTGAAGATTAATTATATAGTCTTGAGAAGGATTTTAACAATCTCTATTCAAACCTTGATGTGTGAACTTGTGGCACAAACAGAAGAATTTCAAAAACATTCTGAAGACCAATACAGGATTCAAAAATTTAATTCAATTTTAATTCTACTCTGAAATTTTATAAAATCATAATAGATAAAGAAATATGAAATAATGTGTGTTGTGTGAATTGTTAACTCATAGTGGTGGTGGGGTAACAATCATCCCCCTCACACACACACACACACAATACAAAACATGGCAAGCCACATCCTACAAATCTTGCTTCTCCACCCAACATTCCAGGATCTGTGGTCAAACCCCTGCATGGGATTTCACAAACTCTTTCCCTCTGCCTATAAGAAGCAGTTCATTTTCTCCCTGGTACTGAGAATTTCTGAGAAATTTCTCTGATTGCCACACTGCAGGGCTTCAGTGTTTGCTTATTGTACTTTAACCAGGTAGTCGAGGATGCGTGTGTCTTTACTATACAAGTTATGTGCCATTCTCCTTTACTTTGAAGAATATGTAGCTGTTATTCTCCCCCGATAATCCCATGAAAGGACTTCACCTCATGGTTTCCATCCTTGGAGCTTTCTCTTGACACAGCTTCTTGAATGCCCAAAAGACAGTTTGTTGATTTTGCCTTTGCCTTAAAGTTAATAAAGGAAGAAAGTACCTCACACCTCAATATATGTTCAGGCAACCAACAGGCTGCAGTACTGTAAAATCCCTAAGGACTACCATGAGGTGGACTATCATGATATTAAACACTCTGGGGGATTTTCAAGTAGCCTGGCAAGCTGCAAAGCTCAAGAGACATGCGTGCACTCATGCATGCCTTCATATATGCATCCATACATGCACGCACACACACACAAAAGAGCTGCCTCCTTAGAGAAGGTAAGCACAGAAGCCTACACTCCTGCAGTTTGAAAAATTTCCCAAAACTGACAGTTGTCAACCTTTCCCAAGATTTACATGTAATTTCTTATTCATTCTTCCCCCAACAAATGGCCAAAATTAAAGTTAGCCCTCCATATCAGCAGGCTAGCCATCTATGGATTGGCTCATATACAGATGGCCCTGCCCCATTATCTCAATGACAGCACATGCACGTAGCCACGCTGATACAGTCACACACACATCAGCATCCATTGATGGTAATGGGACTTATGGTCCTATGTTTTTCAGGATCCATGGGAGGGTCCAGAATCAAACCCTGAGAGATATAGAGGGCTGACTGTATATACATAAACTAGGAACCATGCTAAATCAGCCATATTCCACAAGTCTGCCATGTTGTTATTCTTGCTACTCATGCTATTGTTCTTTTTCTTCTCCTTCTTCTTGTAGTTTTTATTTATTTATTCATGATGTTGGAAAATATTTTATAAAATATTGATAAAAAGTATGATTGGCAGTCATTTTTTGTTTTGAAGTATTGAAAGTATATGCATTACATTACTTACATAAAGGTTTACTCAACATGCATATGTAAAATTACTTGAAGATTGTTTCTAACTAATGTTTCATTAACATACATCTTGAACTCAGATGGAGAAGAAAATGATGGTCCAAAGGAACTAACAGCTGAAGTAATCAATATGTACAAAGTGATTTGTAGAAAATTGTGAAAGAACAATAGCAATAAAGCAATAGTATGTATGTTTCTATACCGCTTATCAGTGAACTCAGCACTCTCTAAGCAGTTTACAGTCTGTAAGCTTATTGCCTCCAACAAGCTGGGTATTCATTTTGCTGTTCTATTAAAGGATGGAAGTCTGAGTCTACTTTTGAGCTCTGCCTAGGATCGAATTCACAACCTTGTGGCTGCAGTACTGGCATTTAACCACTGAGCCACCAGGGCTCCTTTTATGTAATGAAATGTTATGAAATGTAAAAATACCACTACCAACAACACACAGAGACCCTAAAGAATCACCTCTGCCTAAGAAAACATGCCAGAAAAGCCAGAAGTTTAAAAATCTAGACAATGTTGGTTTTTTTCAAGCATCCATCTATGATATCATGGATCAGAAAATATTTGTGTGCCCACTGGAATAAGCTGAACTACATTGATATAACTGGTTTGTATACTCTAAGGATGGGCAAAATGAGTCCCCCATGGTCAGTTCCGTGCCTCCAGGCCCCCACTTTGGGGGCATGCACTCATGATTTTTGTGTGAAATGAGGTCCAGCCCTCAAGGATCCCCATGTCCTGAAATCAGCTTCCAGTCCATTATTAAAGTCTACACTGAAAGTCATGGTTCCCCAAGACCTCAAGCCTGCTATGAAAGATCTTAACATATTTTTTTCACTAAACTTGTAATGCCAGGAAATGAATCTGGAACCTTCTGCATACAAAATGACTTAGATTCAACTTTATCACCCTGATATGCTTGGAAAATCAAATATTCAAATACACACATACACACATAAAGGGTAGAAGTAGCTGCTCAAAAGCTTTTCATATATTTTTTCAGCCATCAGTGAAAGAGCTGATTTGCATTGGTTCAGTTATTTAAGTTATTAATCTATGGAATATCTACTCTGCATTCATCCCAGGTAGAAATTCTACAGATAGCTATGTACATAGCCTTCCTGACCCTTATCGGTTCTGCTATGGTCCATATGTTTGCAACTATGGAAATTCTGGCATCCTAGGATTTCCTCCATTGCATTTTCTAGCATTCCAGCCCAGCAACCTGATACAAGAAACTCTCTCTCTCTCTCTCTCTCTCTTCGTATAGTGGCAGAATTCATAGACATGGCACTGCAACAGAGGAATCCTAAAGAGTGTGTCAGTGGACTGAGACTTTCTATTTGAGGTTTTGACCTCCAACAAAGGTAAAACTGTTTTTCTTAAATTTGGATTGGATTGGCACATTTTACCTCAACACCACCTAAAGTTTTCCTGATGCAAAAGCATGCAGGCTTCTTGAGAAATCCAGTGAAATCCAGTCCTCTGCCTAACAAAGGGGCCTGCAGCCTCACAAGGATGGAGACATACTGGATTGCAAAGGAAGTGTCTTTGTTGTGATGCAAATGGTTGTTAAATTTCCTGGACTTTGAAAATCTCCCAGATGGCCCTGCCCCATTATCTCAATGACAGCACATGCACGTAGCCACGCTGATACAGTCACACACACATCAGCATCCATTGATGGTAATGGGACTTATGGTCCTATGTTTTTCAGGATCCATGGGAGGGTCCAGAACCAAACCCTGAGAGATATAGAGGGCTAGAAGGAGAAGGCCAGAAGGAGAAGGTGCCAGTTTGCAAGATATGCCCCCTCCATAAGAGAAACAGCAAAATGCAGGCCTATGACTAACATTTTCAATTTATTTCCTGTTTGCTTTGTAACACCTTGCCTGACGAAGCAGCCAGTGAAGCTTCAAAAGCTTACAAGAGGTATTGGTCAGCCAATAAAGGTATCACTGTTTGGTGGATTTTTAATAAGACATGGCTGTGTTAGTCTGGAAAATCAGTATACAAAATATTGTAGCATCTTTGAGACTAACTGAAAGAAAGAAGCTGGTAGCACAAGCTTTAGTAGACTTGAGTCTACTTCCTCAAATGCATGGAGTGGAGTGGAGGATCCAGGGCTAGATCTATATAAGCAGGCTGCGTGTGAGATTGGCAATAGAAATGCAAAACTTGGTGAGTATGGAGATGAGGTGACAAATTCAGTTTTAATTATGATCATTAGGGAACAAAGGCAGGAGGAAGGATGTTGCATAAAGCCAAGGTGAGTAGATAACCATCTGAATGGTGTGAGAATATTGAAATGTAGTATGCAAACCAGAAAGGGGATATGATGGATTGGTCAAGAGAGGTTTCACAAGGCTAGGAGATTATCTAGTGTTCTGTGTATAGTGTGCCAGTAAACCATTGTCTCTTTCAACCCTCTGTTGATGAACTGGTGTTTGTGGATCCATTCCAATTCTGCTATTTCTCTTTCCAATCTTTCTTTATAGACTTTTTTGTTCATGGACTGCTGTTCTGAGATCGCTTTCTTCCTGTGTGTGGCTTGCAATGAGAAGATATGAAAACACTTGTTTTAGAAGAATTATGTGGTCCTTTAAGTTTGATAATTCTCTGTAAAGCAGCTATTGTTCCAGAGGAGAATAATATCAATGAAGCCAGCTACTTCTGCAATACTGTAGAAGAGTAAATGATGCATTGTTTTGTACTCTAGCCCATGAAGTGATCAATTGTTGTGTTTATGCCAACCTTGAAAAGAGTCACAGTTATGTAATTATATACTACAGTTGTGGATATGCTTTGGCCAGCAAGAAAACTGAAATGTTAATACCTTGAAATATTACCTTTGGTGATGCTTTTTTCCCCCCTGGATAGCTCATCAGCTTAGCTGCATTGTGTAGTTACTGGACAGGGGATTTATTCTGGAAGAGCTACTGTTATAGTGCACAAAATAACATTTAGAACCCCCCATTCAGAAAGCTTAGCTATTTGCTTCTTTCCTTTTATTATAGCTGGCATATGGGCCATCATGATAGGAGCTGCTAAAGGGACAGAATCTTCTGAGCCAGCTCCTTTTTGACAATTTGCTCTGTAAATTTGCCTGTGAGAAGGAATCTAATTCCCTCAACCTACAGGCAGTCCATTTTTAAAATGCATCCTCTTATTTTTAACACCCATGAGTTACACAGTCCATGCTTTTAACACATCCAATTATACTTCTCTTTACTAAGGTGAAGGCTCATCACATCCCAGCATAATAGCTGGGAATTTACACCATGTTTAATTTTCCCAAAGAACTCTCAAAGTGCTGCATTGACAGATGCCTAGTTGATGATAAATAAGTGTGTTGGCAGCATTTGGAATCTTTGGCCAGAAATGGTTCTTTAGTCCCATCTTGTCTTAGAATGACAATATTCTGTGGCTCCAGGATTCTGGGAGCTGGTGTCTGCAGATTCTTGGCAATACTGTCATTCTATTTTTTCCCCTCATTTTTCCCCCTTATTCGCCTTGATCTGCCTTACTCTCTTTATCCCTCCAAGACTGTTTGCCTCCTGCTGGAACCTTACTTAGCCTTCCTCTGATATAACTATTCCATTCATATCTGAGTCCATTCATATTTGAGTTTCTCCCATTAAAAACCTTGGACTGATCTTCAAGGAATTCTATTCACATATCAAGTTCTTGCAAAACCAATGGCAAAACCATGCCAAAATAAGGGTCAGGCAGGAGGTTCTAAGAACACTGCAACAAGAGGAAGGAATCTGGATCAATAGCTTACCTAACCCCATTCAGCAATGATGTGTTTACAACATGGCTATTTATAAACATAGCAGTATGAAATTAGCCTTAGACTATTTGGGCCCTATGGAAACATCTATCATTACCTCCCTCACAAAAAAGGTAATGGAATAAGTTTACACTAAACCCCATAGTTTCCTTTACACTGAATTTACTGGTTCATAACATGTTTTAATGCCTGAACTTGAGCTTGTTTCAGCTACCTGTATAAAATAATAATAATAATAATAATAATAATAATAATAATAATAATAATAATGGAAACTGTGGTAAGCAAAACAACTAGCTCTTAAACTGAAACCATTTGCTTATCATATTTACTCTGCTGGGTGCATTTTTATCTGAATTTTCTGGACCATGAAATGTCACTTTCAAGCACATCAGGACTCAGGATAGGACACATCAGAAGCTACACCAGGGGACGGCAACCTACGGCCTGCAGGCCGGTTCCGGCTCAGGTCCTGGCACTTACCGGCCCAGGCAGACCCCTGCCGCCGCCGCGTGTTTTGGCCGCCGTGCGGCCATGCGCACTGCGACCGCCATTTTAATTTCCAAAATGGTGGCCGCAACGCATTTGTGCATGTGCAGGAGTACTGCACATGTGCAAACATGTCACGGCCACCGTTTTGGAAATCAAAATGGCGGCCGCAACATGCACGGAGGCGGCGGTGGCTGCGGCTGCACATGCCGCAGCGGCACTGGCAGCAGTGGCAGCAGCACGCGCTGGGGGGTCACGCGTGGCGGCGGCGGGGTGTGTGCACGCAAGCGCGCACCATCATTTCCCCCCCTTAGCCCAGCAGAGGGCAGGACTTTGGGGGACCGGCCCCCAGCTCAAAAAAGTTGCCTACCCCTGAGCTACACTATTCTCATGTCACAAAATGTGATCTTACAGTGATATTGCAGGAACGTTATGCCAATACAAATAGTGTGTGGGAGCCTGTTTCTCCAGAATATTTCTAACAAAACCTATACGGAATTAGGTCATATTGGTAAACGATACTTAACAAGACTCCAAATGCATTACTATTTTCCAATTCTGATTTTGAAGCTAAAAAAATGGCTAATTTGTTAGAAACATTCCCAAGTAGAACTTCATCTGAACAATTCTTTTTACTGTTATCCAACAATACTCTATGCTAATCCCCACATCTTTGAGGCAGTGTAAGACCTTCCCACTCTATGCCTCCACAAAAACATAACTGGCGATTTCTTGTTTAGCCACAATGACAATCAGTTGGATGGCATTGCCTACCTCCATGTTGGCGAACCTACAGTACGTATGCCCGATTGGGCTCACAAAACCCTCTCTGCGGGCACACCATCACCACTGCCATGAAGGTGGGCAGAGCATGCACCCCACATGTGTGGTGGGGCTGAAAGCAAGCATGTGCGCCTGGGTCACCAGGCCCAGTGCTGGGGAGGGATCCGCAGCTGGGGAGGAGAAGGCTAAGGGAATGTGCTGGCTTGGGCTAGGAGGATGGCTGAGACACTGGAGGTCTATAGCACTGCCGCTCACCTAGCCTGACTCCGGCCCAAGGAGCTAAGTGAACTGGCTGAGGGCTTCATCCTCCTCCTCCACTGCAAGGAACTGCAGCTGCCTCCGTGGAAGGGGAACAACAACAACAGTGGCTCTTCCTTCATCTCCAGAGGGGAGCACAAGGAAGGAAGTGGAGGAAAATGGAAAAGAAGGACTTGACCTTTTGTGTGTGTGTTTATGCTTTTGTGTGTGTATGAGAGAGGGGGGGAGTTCTAGGCAAACTCTGGGGCTAGAAGAGCAGCTGCAGCAGCAGAGGTGGGGATAAGAGGAGGAGGAGGAGGAAGAAGCAGAGGAAGGCAGAAAGAGAATGGAGGCAGGGGCTTGGAATAGGAAGGAAGGGAGGGAGGGAGGGAGGGAGGGAGGGAGGGAGGGAAGGGAAGGGAAGGAAGGGAAAGGTGGGGAAGATGAGGAGGAGGAAGAGGCATCAAGAAGCATTGGGGTGGAGAAAAGGAAGAGGAGACAAGAGGCAGTAGAATTGGGGGCAAGGATGAGGAAGGAGGTACAGGTGGGAAGAAGAAGAAAAAGCTAGAGGCAATAGCAGCAGGGGCAAACAGGAGGATGAGGATGAGGAAGGAGGTGATGGGGAGAAGAGGAGGAAGAGGATGAGGCAGCCCATTGCCACCCACCACAGTAAGAGTGGTGAGGCAGGCTTCAGAGTGGCAAAGAGGAAGAGGGTGAAGGAAGAGGGGGAGGGAAGAGAAAAGGTGGTAGTGGCAAAGGGAAGAGGAGAAGGAGTAAGGAAACAAGGAGGAAGATGATGAGGAGGAAGATGAGGAAAAGTGGTGAAGATGGGAAAGGGTAAGGGGAGGAGAAGGAAAGAAAAAGCTGGCAGAGGGAGAAGGAAGAGGAAGAAGAGGCAGATTCCAGCTGCCTGCCACAGTAAGAATAGCAAGGCAGGCTTCAGGAAGGGGCAGGGGTATGAGCACAGGTGGAAGACTGAGGGGGGAAGCAGACAGCGCAGAGCGCCGTTTTCGGGGCAAGGAAGGAGAGGGGCAGCCGCACGGTAGGCGCCCCAACCCCTTCCCCAAAATGTCCTCGGAGCAGCTGGCCCTCCACACGGCCGGTGCTCTGAGGATGACCTCCCGCTGCAGCGTCCATACACACTGCAGTGGAAGAGTCGCTGAAGGTGCGCCGGCAGCCTTTTGCAGCGCAAGTTTGGTGACTTGTGGAAGGAGCGCTATTTTAGTGCTCCTTCCAGGGGCGGCGAAGCTGCACTGTGGGGCCGAGGTGTGTGGATACCTCAGCCCCGCAGCGCAGCTTCCTGGGGCGGCCCCGTGCCGCCTGTCTGCTTCCCCCCTGAGTCCCTATGCAGAAGACAGACAGACAGGTAACAAACACTACTGGAAATTCAGAAAATAGTTCTAGGCAAAAACTCTTTCATCCAAACAGTTTTACTCACATTGCTGAGGTTCTTCAAAAGAGGCTTTTAATCTTAGTTGCAGCAAATATTTACAAGCACAATACAGCAATATTTACACCATCCAACATAATGCTCCACCACTATTCGACATCCACCTAACCACAATGCATTGGAACATTCTTCTTTATATACACAAAATCTGGCTAGGATTCTGACCCAACCTCCTGGGTCATCATTTTCCTGTCACATGTCCACAGTGACTGTGCAGTTGTGAATTTTTACCACACAACTTCCTGCTGAAGTTCCATCAGCTTCCTCTGAGTCAGCTTTTCTCCTTTTTGCACACTGCACACCACATGCACCTGGGACATTTTACATCCTGGGGCAAACCCTCAATGACAATCCCTTCCAAAATGTCTTAGATGCCATGCAGGGTGATTTGTTTCAAACTATGTCAGAATACACTTTACTCACACAGTGTAGTGGTTTCATTGAGTATACTTCTTTGTCCCAAGGCCCAGCCTACTTGTTAGTCTCTCGTCACTTTGTACAGGCAGTGCTTCTGAGGCTGAGACAGTGTGACTTGCCCAAGATCTCCCAGTGGGTTTCATGGCTGAGCTGGAATTCAAGACCTGGTCTCAGGTTATACGCTCAAACCACTAGCTCTCTTTGTTCTTGTTACTGTGCTGTGCCTTCTGTGCTTTATTATGATTGTTGTTATTTTGTTGTTGTTTGCTTCCAAGTTGTTTCCAACGTATGGGCCCAGAGCACCCTCCTTCCCTTCCAGGGCAAGCTTTATCAGAGTTCCACTGCTATCCTCTGAGGCTGAGAGACTGTGACTTGTGTATGTGGTGCCTTCAAGACTTTTCCAACTTATGATGACCCTAAAGTGAAACTATTATGGAGTTTTCTTGGCAAGTTTCATGGGGGGGAGGGTTGCTATTGCTAGCCTGAGGGCAAGAGAGAGTGTTTTCTTGGGTTTTCTCCTGGAAGTCCCACTCCCCGGAAGGTGGACATCCCACCCTTCAAAAGTCCTGCCCCTTGTAAGTCCCATCCCCTGAGAGTCCCGCCCCCGCCACCTGGTGATACCTGATGCAGGAATGCCATTAAGTTTGAGCACTTGGCCTCAAAAAGGTTCGCCATCACTGGCCTCCCTTGTATCCAATTAGATTAGTATCTGGAAGAAAGGAGGGCAATTATGATCAGGAAGAGAGGTACCAAGCTGGAATTTAATACTTTCTGTGAAGATGCCATTCCTGAATAAAGCCAGAATGGTTTAATGGTTTGACCACTGGCCTTCACCTCTGGATAACTGCATTTGATTCCCCACTCAGCCATGGAAACTCACTAGGTGACCATGGATAAGTCACAATCTCTCAGCCTCAGAGAAAGGCAATGATAAACCCTCTCTGAACAAATCTTGCCAAGAAAACCCCTGATAGGTACATCTTAGTAAGGCCATAAGTCAGAAACAACTTGTAGGCACATAAAAACAAGCATTCCTATGGAATTTTCCTCCCAGGAAGACCTGGATAGTGTCCAGTTTGCTATCATCTTGATAGTTACCAAATATTTCATTGTTGTAGCCTTGTCAATATAACAAGACTTTGAAGCTTTTTAAAAATAAATAAACCCAGATGATTTAAACTAACACATAAAACTGAACATAAGCTTATAATGGTGCTATAACAGTGTAGTATGATATTCTCTCTCGCGCGCACACGTGAGAGAGAATATCATACTACACTGTTATAGCACCATTATCCCACTTTTACTGCTACAGCTGACTCTTGTGGAATACTGGGATTTGCAGATTAGGAAAGGGCAATTAGAATTCTCAGCCAGAGAACCCTTAGGCTTCATTAAACTAAAAACAAACAAACAAACAAACAAACAAACAAACAAAACCAGAATGCAACAGGAGGCAGACATAGCAATAAAAGTGGAATAAAAGTGCTATAACAATGTAGTGCTGAGAGAGAGAGAGAGAAAGAGAGAGAGAGAGAATTATATATTGAACTATGCAGATTTCCATAATGCACATCCCTTGATAGGTACTGCTTTATACTTAGGAAACTCAACCCACTGAGCATTACTATTCTCTTCAAGAAGTCTATTCATAAACATATTGAAAGAGACCCTTTAGCATCATAGTTGGTGTGAACAAACAATGGTATCCCCCTTCCCTACACCTGTCTACATGAATGGGAATGTATACATTGGGGCTACACTGGAGACATTTTGCTGATAATGGGTGGAACCATTATTTACTATATCAGTGATGTGTACTTGTGTCTAATGTGTCTAATGTGATTTATATGTGACCTACATAGACAGTTTGTGCTGAATCCAGCCAGACCTTGGATCCTGACACTGGCAGACATTTTCTTACAAGTGGTTTTGCTTGCCAGGAAATACAAAGCAACACCACAATGATATATGACACTGTTTTTAGTGATGTCATTATTTGTTTTGTAATCAGCATAGAGTCATGAAACAAATGCTGAATGAGATTAGAATATATCAAACACTGAAGTAGGAAGCAACTTTTAAAAGGGATGGAATTAAAATATTTTAAGATCTTGAACATAATTTTTATCAGTAGAATTCTGAGGCTGCAATTAGTGATGCCTTAACAAAACCATTTTACTGAGGGCATTTGGAAGATGACAGCATTTAGCAGTGTTCCAAATTCATAGATGTAATCAGGTTGTAAGACTGTAAAATCCTGCTAACAGACTTTCATAATTTGACCCACAGCCAACATTAAATCCTCTTCAATAAAAACATTATGGAGAAGAGCCAAACCAAAACTGTAAATTGAAAGAGCTTAAACCTAAGTCACTAATTAAATGTTACACTAAGAAGACATCCAATTTTCACAGAGGACAACTTGGCTCATGTCAACTATCCTTGTGGCAAATATGAAACAATCAAATTTCACTGTGCGGCAGTTCTTGACTTTGTAATTTGGGTTACTAATTAGGGCTACTATTTTTGTTTGTTTGTTTTTAGGATCCAGCAGTACTATTTAACCTTGGTGTTTCAAAAGACTTCAGGGAGTCACTTATCAACAACTCTTGCCCCAATTCTGATATAGTGTTGACCCATATCAGCTTCCTATTTATCTCAGAAAACAAGTAAACCTGCACACGGTTGTGCCATGAGACTTTATCCTAGAAAAAAGCCATACATTTACCATCAGGTTTACCTCATTTCTAACCATGGCACTTTCTTTATGCAATGGTGGGATTGTGTGCTCCTGTAAGTGATGAGGCTATGCTGAAAGCATTATCTCCTATATCTGACATATCTCCTATATCAGACTTTTGCTGAGGAGCCAGACTAAATGGCCCAAATAGCAACTGGGTGGCAGCAGCAGTATTAAGATGTTACACTGATGGAGGATCTCTCAGAGATAACAGCAGCAGCTAACTCTTGGTAGTATTGTGAAGAACAAGGTACTGGTAAACCACTCCTGAAATGTTTTACCTTGACAACTCTGTGATAAGACATATTACTCTACTTGGTGATGTAATTATAACCAAGAGTACTATGAAAACTTAAACTCTGGAAAATGCTGTTTGACCAGACTGTATTTCACTGTAGTTGATTAAATGAGCTCCAGTTAATTAAATATTATGCAAAGAGAACCACTGCAAAAAAAGGTTTAGTTGAGTATTCAAGGATGGATCAGCTCCAGCAACACATCACAATTGTGATGACATATTAGAAGATTTGTTTTGATACTTTTCTCAATATGTTTTTCATCCTGTTTGGTTTCACAATTAATCTGCATTGATCTTTTAAAAAGAAACAGTTATTTGACCTAGACAGATACAAATTTTACTAGTGTTAATAACGTTTCCCAAATTGTTCAATTATGTATGCTGAAAAGTCAGAGATAACACCACAGTGGCAAGGGCTTCTAGCACAGATGGCTGAGCAATGAGACAAGCTGCTTGGTCTATATCTAAGGGATTAATTGTTTATGCTGCTGAGCTGGACACAGTTGGAAACTTCACAAGGGTGGGTTGCCCCTATTGGCTATGTATATCACATGACCTTTGTTCCTCTTGAAGCCATAAAAGAACCACCCCAGCCATCTGGAATATGAGATGCAGCCAAGATCTGCCTGACAGTGCCTTCTAATTTGAAGCTGGCACAGTGATGCAGAAAGTAAGGAATGTGAACCCCGCCTTTAAAAAAAAAATGATCTGAAATCTCTATCACCTTTCACTGGCTAGTTTATCTGATATACATTTATCTGCCATATACTGTACTCTATGAAGCAATTAACACCAGTTTCACTGTTCATACAAATAACAGAGAGCCATTACAACTTCCTAGAGTGCATATGCATTATATATAAAGATGTAAATGAACATCTTCCTTGATGTTAAATGGTTTTCCACAGGTACACGTGGTATATCTCTTAATTTAATTTGTAAAGCAGACTTTAGAATGCATTACTCATTCCTATATAACAGATAAAACATTAAATATAAACAAGTCATGCTTAAGTTCTTGTTATAATTTTAAAACATAACCCTCCACAGTTAACGAAAAGGGTAAACAGTTGCCAGGTTAAATGAGACTAGATATATTAGTCTAACTACTTGTTCTAATATTGGCCTATTTTTTCCACTTCAAAGTAAAATAAGTTGGTTTCCCTAAAGAACATGTCATTATCCTTAGGGAAAATGCTTTATTAATGTGTGCTTATTATAAAAAGGTTATCACACTACAGAAAACAGTGGCTAGTCAATTGAACATCCACATGGGATTTGCTGTCTCTTTGATGAAGCAGATATGCTTAGCTTCCTTCAGCAATGTACTTAAAAGGAGACCAGGGTCTGAGAAGCTTCCTGGAGGCTTTACACTTTTCAAAATCCCAACATCTTTATTTTACAAAATAATCAGAGAATTTATCCTAATCATTGTTTTTGTTATTGCTGTTGTTGTTGTTGTTTTTTGTTTTGGTTTTTTTTGTGGGTTTTTCAGGCTATGTTGCCATGTTCTAGAAGATTTTATTCCTGACATTTCACCAGCATCCGTGGCTAGCATCTTCAGAGAATGTTGGCATGGAAATAAGTGGGGTATATATATACTGTGTGACCCTTGGTTGAGAGAAAGTGATTTACATGTTAATCTGTGTGTCTTACTCATTGTTGCCAAGCAACATAACCTAATGGGGGGGGGGGAATTCTCCAGAGACAACAAGTTTAGATAAATCACACAAACATAACATATTTTCCTAAATCAAGCTTCTTATCCTGACACTGTTCCATGTGTAAACATGTGCAGACATGCTTTCCAGTGACAAAGGAATTCTTTGTTCTTGTCCTAAACAACTTCTACTGTGAAGAAGTGGTTGCCAACTTTCAGTCTGGAGATTTTGAGAGCAAAGATGCACCAAGGTCTGGGAGGCCTGCAACAGTGTCAACTCCTGTTGAGTGTGTTCATGACCTGATTTTGGCACATCAGCAAATATTAGCTAAAATAATTTCTGAGACATTAGAGATATCCCAGGAACACACTGGGTTTAGAATTCATGAGCAGCTGGCTATGCAGAAACTGTTAGCAAAGTAGGTGCCGAAATATTTGAATGCTGACCAAAAAAGAAACCGAGTGGATGCCTCCAAGTTGATTTTGCAGCATTATGAGTGATCTAGTGAGTCCTTTAAAAAAATGACTCATCACTGTTAATGAAAACTTGGTTACATCACTATGATCTGGAGACCAAACAACAATCCTTGCAGTTGTAGCACTCAGGTTCTCCAGGGATGAAGAAATTCAAAACTTAAATAATCATCAGGAAAGGTGGCCGGTTTTTGGGGATAAGGAAGGTATTTTGATGATGGACTATCATCAAAATAGTCCAATTGTTAATACAGAATAGTACTCTACCTTGCTGTGCTAGTTAAAGGAGGCATTGCATAGAAAATGGCAAGGGAAGCTGTGGAAAGGTGTTCTCTTTTTGCAGGATAATAGATCTTCTCACAGGGCTGGTAAGCTGACTGATGTTTTGAAGAATTTGGGGCTTGAGCGCATCGACCATCCTCACCACATCCACTCTGCTCACCAGACCCTGCTCCATCTGGCTAGTTCCTGTTTCCATGTTTGAAATGAAGGAAATTTTGAAATGATCCAGAGGTGATAGTAGCAGCAGAGCATTATTTCAGTGACCAACATGAGATTCTTTTTTTTTTTTTTTTTTTTTTGGAGGGGGGCAGGAGTAAAGGAACTTTAGAAATGATGTGACAAGTACATTAAACTTGGGGTGGATATGTGAAATAACATGCAGGTTTCGTGGCTCTAGGTCATTCCCTTCTTGTTTGAGCTGAGAACTTTTCAGCATTCTCTCATAAGAGCAGAAAACACACTGCAGAATTAATCAATTTGAGACTGCTTTAACTGCCCTGGCTCAGTGCTAGGCAATCCTGGGAATTGTAGTTTATTGTGGCACCAGAGCTCTCTGACAGAGAAGGCTACATGTTTTATAAAACTACAGTTCCCAGAATTCCCTAGCATTGAGCCAGGGCAAATAAAGCAGTTTATAACTAGATTATTTATGCAATGTGGTTTGGACTTCAGAAACAAATACAGGATAGGTTACTGCATGATAAAACAAACACAATGAAATGGAGAAAAGGCTTCAACTGCATATAATGCAGGAGAGATAAGGTGGTTTTTGATATGACAATAGGCACTGTAACCCATACACAGCCATCCATATTTTAACTCTAAAATATTGAACATCATGTATGTAGTCATCCTTTTGTATGTTTATTTCATGAGCAGAAAAAGTACAGGGGCCACACTCAACTCTCTGACGACCCTGTATCATATGACATCCTCTAAATTGCCCTACGAAAGTCAATTGTACCTTCTATTGTCTACAGCTGACCACTTTGTTGCATGGGAACATTGGTAACCCAAGTTCTTACTCATTTTTTACATCATCCTCATCACATCATCATCTATCCTAGTCAGAACAGCAAGCATTCATTATCTCAGAAATGAACAATTTTCTGGGAAAAATAAAAATATTATTGCTGGTTTTAATTACAGATATTTTAGTCTTTCTATCTAGAAAACACATCCCAGACATGGCATTGCTCCATGTTTTGTCATCACAAACCAACTCATACAATAGCATCCAAAATCCACAAAACAGGGATACCCTTATTGGACCAACCAAAAAACACAATATACATCTTGCAAACTTTCAAAGCCCTACAGTGGAGCTTAGCAGAGAAATGCTAAAGAAAATTAAATTTAATGCCAATGTATTAAACAAAATAAATGGAAAGAAACAAACAGTTGATGCAAAATGTCAGTCACTATTGTGGCTAGAGAAAGGAAAAATGTTCATATCAATTTGCCAAACAAAATCAGAATCTTCACCCCTTACCTCCATAAGAATATGAGTCATCTCATTATCTACAGCTTGTCTTCTGTCAATTTAAAGTAATTCTATTGAAAGCTTTATGTAAATGCAGCTTGGCTTCTATATTACTGCAGAAAATTTTCCATGACTGTTAACAATCGAAGAAAGTTTATCAATACAATGGGCAGAATGAGAACCAGGTGGAGCCTGCACCTCTTCCTTCTCTGGAGGAGACCCATCCTCCTCCTTGTCCTCTGAGTCCTCCTCAGGGCTGACCATGACAGAACCTGATTCAATCTAGCCTCTCACTAGTTCCACTGGGCTTGAAAAGAGCAGGTGTAAGGCAAGCTAAAATGGTTCTACAAATTGCTATACTGCAAAATGAACAAATACTCATGGCAACTACCAAATATTTCTGTTGGTTAAAAATAGGTCCCTATCATTTGGCAAATGGCAGCTGGCCCAGGCAGCAGATTTTGGTTAACATGAGAAGGTAGCAAATGGTTAAGTAATTCATAATTTTATTGTTAGGGGTATTTGTGGAATCCTCCTCTCAGTTGTCAAAATATCTTGGCTAGCTTTAGGTATTATGTACAGTGTCCTGGGCAATGATAAGATGCTGCCTGCTGCTATGCAGTAAAATGTCTTCAATCAGACTAAAGTAAAAACAAATGTTTGAATGCCTCCTTGAACAGGGAGCACTTGAAAGGTATTGTTCAATATCACTTCTGTCCTTATAGCTGCCTATTCCAGACCATCAATACTAATTCAATTTCCGCAATTGCAACAATACCATCAACATTTCATGCTGTACAACAGGGTTAATTACTGGTGTTGTATTCCTAGTTTGGAACACAGGGTAGGTATTTTACAGATGCTTCTAGTTGGGTGAATTTCTGCTTTAAGTTGATTTCTTCCTCTCTTTATTTCTGCCAACAAATATATGATGCCAAGCAGCACAGCACAAAAAAGTCCCAGTGGCATTATAGTTAAATTAGATCTAAGTCCGGTCTAAGCAAACAAAATTTATTGTACTCATTTGTAATAAACCAGAATCCCCTTAAGAGCCTTCATTCCTCTGACTGGAATTGGAATTTACCTTCTGACAGTTTTGCTTCAACAGGCTGAATGGGTGCTATGGGCTGGTTTAGAGGAGTCAAAGAATAGTATTTCATCTCTTAAAATTTAGGAGAACAGGGCTGGTAACAAGCAAAACAAAAACAAAAACATTTTTTTTTAAATGGCATGCACATTGTCACACTCTTTTTTTATTTTGTACTTTTCAGTTTAACACACATTTCAAGATGACAGAAATCCTTCAAAATTCAGACTAAATTCAAGGCAGGCTCATGGTCCCACTGACATGAAATCCACTAGCCACCAGTGGATCAGGTACTACAAGTTTTATTAAGTTGTGTGTCAGGGATCAGTATCACAAACCTGAACTTGCAAGACCTGAGCAGGGCTGTTGATGACCAGGGCTCATGGAGGTCTCTAATTCATAGGGTGACTTCATAGCAAGTAACACACACATCTCCTTGAGAGAACCTCTCATCAAGAAAACCCTAGGATGAGACAATCCAAACAGAACAAGAGATGGGGACAGGATACAAATAAAGAGCTAAAGGGTCGAACAGAAGGCAAGTATAGAGATCTGGTCAAGGCCACCATAGAACTCAGTAAGATGGGAAGCCATTCAGCAGAAACATTTAAAAATGAATAGAAGGCCCAAAGTTCTGCCACACATGGAATGTGAAAAGCATGAGTCAAGAGAAACTAGACACATAAAAAAGGAAATGCAATGTATAAACATAGCAATATTAGGCGTAAGTGGGCTAAAATAGACAGGAATGGGTCATTCTGAATTGGATAGCAATGCAGTGTTCTATTCACAAAATAAAAAAGGAGAAAGAATGGAGTAGCATTAATAGTGAGGGAGTTCAAAGATATAGCTGTATTAGTCTGTGTAATGCATCTGAGGAAGCAGACTGAAGTCTACAAAAGTTCATGCTGCCAACTTCTTTCTTTCAGTTAGTCTCAAAGGTGCTACAAGATCTTTCTACATATCAACAGTGAGGAAAGACATAGCAAAATTAGTCAAAGGATATAACGTAAAGTCTGACCAAATCATTTCATTATGACTTCAGGCAAAACCAATAAACACCACCAGAATCCAAGTATATGCATCAACCACAGAGGCAGAGGAAGAATAAATTTCTGAGACGTTCTGTGATGGTATCCAGGAAAAAATGGACAATGCACCAGAATAGGACTGCTTGGTAATCATAGGTGATTAGAATGTCAAAGTAGGAAGCAGAACAAAATCAACGATCCAAAACACACTGTAGAAATAATCCAGTTTGAGACTGCTTTAACTGCCCTGGCTCAGTGCTAGGGAATCCTGGAAATTGTAGTTTATTGTGGCACCAAAGCTCTCTGACAGAGAAGACTAAATGTCTCACAAAACTACAGTTGCCATGGTTCCCTAGCATTGAGCCAAACTGGATAATTTCTGTAGTGTGTTTTGGATCAAAGTCAGTAGGGGCATTTGGGCTCAGTTAAAAAAAGCAGGAGAGAGACTGAAGAGTTTTGCAAGGCTAACAGTCTATTCATTGCAAATTCTTTCTTCCTACAACCGGAGAGGAGATTGTACACATGGAGATCTCAGGATAGTCAACACAAAAACTCAGTTAAAAAAAAAAGTTTTAAAAAAGCAGGAGAGAGACTGAAGAGTTTTGGGCTCAGTTAAAAAAAAGCAGGAGAGAGACTGAAGAGTTTTGCAAGGCTAACAGTCTATTCATTGCAAATTCTTTCTTCCTACAACCAGAGAGGAGATTGTACACATGGAGATCACAGGATAGTCAACACAAAAACCAAATAGATTGCATAATAGGTAACAGAAGATGGGGAATCTCCATTTTTGTGGCAAAATCAAGACCAGGTGCAGAATGTGGCACAAGCTGAAGAAGAATACCAAAATCAATCACTATACCAAAATATGATCTGAAACAGAATTTAAAGAAACGGTGAGAAACAGATTTTCACTATTAAGCCAAGTTTATCAGGAACCAGAAGAACTATAAACAGAAGTCAGAGACATAGTCAAAGAGGAATGCAGAAAGATGATATATGTAACCAAAAAGAAAGAGAAGAAATAAAGGATGACAAACAAAATGTTTCAAACTATTAAGGAAAGATGAGACACAAAAGTAAAGGGAGACAGAAACAGAAGCAGAACCATGAATACTACTATCCAACAATTAGTATTCAATAAGAATTAATATAACAATCCATGCAGAGAAACAGAAGATAACAACAAAAAAGGAAGAGCAAGAGGCCTCTTCCATAAGATCTGAGAATTCAAAAAGAAATTTAAACTAAAGGTGGGGATGCTCTATATTCAGAAGAGGAACATAATGCACAACCATGATGAAATAAAAAGAAAACATTGGAGGCAATACACAGAATAGCTATATGAAAAGAAATGAAAGGATGAATCACACATGGGAAGAAGAAACCTGTGAAGATGAACCCCAGCTTTTGACAAGTGAAGTGAAAACTGCAACCAAAGCAATTGGGAAGAATAAATCACCAGGAACAGATATCATACTGGTATAATAAAAATCCACAGAGATATAGTCAAGCTTAGTTCTAACTAAAATCTGCCAGCAAATATGGAAAACAAAGCAGTGCCCAACAGATTGAAAAAACATCAATATATATTCCTATCCACAAAATGGGAGACACAAAAGAATGCAGTAATTGCAAGACCATTGCACTAATTTCCCATGCAAGCAAAGCTAGGCCCCAAATTCTACAGCAAAGTTTCCTACCATACATGGAGCGAGAAATCCCAGAGCTGCAGGCTGTGTTCAGGAAAGGAAAAGGGACTAGGGGTCACATTGCAAACATATGATGGATAATGGAGCACTGGCGAATTCTAGAAGAAAATCTACATGTGTTTTATTGATTACAGGAAAGCCTTTGTATAAAATAATAATAATAATAATAATAATAATAATAATAATAATAAAATTTATTTGTATCCTGCACTTTGGGAAACCCAATCTGGGTGGCTCACAACAGTAAAATCATACATAAAATCAAAAGCATTCCCCTCCCCCCCTTAAAACAGTATTAAATCAATAAAATTTAAAATCACAATCAGAAAATTTAAAACATAATACAAAAACATAACATTGGCCCATAGCAATATTTTTCATTCCATCAGTAGATAGGGCCATGAAAAGAACATTGGGGTGGAAGTACCCGAGGCTGGGATAATTAGTCTGGAAAGGCCTGCCTGAAGAGATCCGTCTTGACAGCCCTTTTGAAGCTGTTTAACGATGTTAATTGATGGATCTCATCCAGCAGGCCATTCCAGGGTCTGGGGGCGACAACTGAAAAAGCCCTCTGGGAGGTAGTCACAAGCCTCGATTTTTGAGGTTGCAGCAAGTTCCTCCCAGAGGACCAGAGTGCGCGGGGAGGATTGTATGGGAGAAGGCGGTCCCTGAGATAGTTTGGACCCAAGCCATTTAGGGCTTTAAAGGTAATAACCAACACCTTGTACTGGGCCCGGAAGCTGATAGGCAGCCAGTGGAGGGATCTTAAAACTGGAGTAATATGGTCCCTCCTAGTTGTTCCTGAAATAAGTCTGGCTCCCATATTTTGTACCAGCTGTAATTTCTGAACCGAGCACAAGGGTAGCCCCAAGTGGAGCACATTACAGAAATCGAGACATGAAGTTACCAGCGCGTGCACAACAGTCTCGAGATCCCTTACTTCCAGAAAAGGGCGCAGCTGGCATATCAGCCAAAGCTGATAACAGGCGCTCCTGACTGTCGCATTTACCTGATTTGTCGTCAGAAGCGATGAGTCAAGGAGCACCCCCAGACTGCGAACACAGTCCCTGGAGGAGAGTGTGACCCCATCCAGGACTGCAGGTTGCAACCCAATTCTAGGTTTCGGGGCCGCTACCGTGAGCACCTCCATCTTGTCCGGATTCAGTTTCAATCTGTTTTTCTTCATCCAGCCCATTACCGCCTGAAGACATTCATTGAGAAGAGAGATGCCATTGGAATTCGAGGCCGACGAATGAGACACGGAGAAATAGATTTGGGTGTTATCAGCATACTGATAACACCCAGCACCATAACCCCGTATAATCTCACCAGTGGCTTCATATAGATGTTAAATAACATCGGGGACAAGATAGCTCCCTGAGGGACCCCACAAGTGAGCTCCCTATTACTGGAACCACTGTCCCCGAGCAGCACCCTCTGGGACCTACCCGAGAGGAAGGACCGGAACCACTGCAATGCAGTGCCCCCGATACCTAACCCCCTCAGGCGATCCAAGAGGATGCTGTGATCTATCATGTCGAAAGCCACTGAGAGGTCTAGGAGCACCAACAGGGTCACACTACCCCTGTCGATGCTCAGACGCAGATCGTCGGTCAAGGCAACCATGGCAGTCTCAACCCCAAAGCCTGTCCTGAAGCTGGTTTGAAATGGGTCTAGATAATCGGTTTAATCCAAGACAGCTTGGAGCTGAAGAGCAACCGCCCTCTCAATTACCTTGCTCAAAAATGGCAACAAAGAAACCGGCCTGTAGTTACCCATATCCAGGGGATCCAGGGAAGGTTTTTTCAGAAGCGGCCTAACAGCCGCTTCCTTCAAACAAGATGGAACATGTCCTTCCCTGAAGGATGCATTGATGATATCTGTGAGGAATCTCCTCAACGCATCTCCTCCCTGGATGGCCAGCCATAATTTGCAAGGGTCAAGAGGGCAGGTTGTTTTCCTCACACTACCAAGGAGCTTGTCCACATCATCGGTACTCACAGATTGGAGCTGATCCAGTATAATTACATCAACGGAGTCGCTGGACACCTCATGTATGGTTTCTGTTAAAGCCCTGGTGTCTAAGTCAGCTCTTATCTGAGAGATTTTATCTGCAAACAAGTTGTTAAATGCATCACAGCAGGCTGTCGTTGGGTTAAATAAAGGATTTGGTGCAGGGGGAACCTGCGTCAGCTTCCTCACCACCCTAAACAGCTCTGCTGGACGAGACTCTGCAGACGCAATACGTGCAGAGGAGAAGGCTCTCTGTGCTGCATGTATTACCTCCCGATAGGACCAAAGAAAGTTCCTATGGTGAGTTCTGTCTGATAAGAGTCGAGTCTTCTGCCATCTGCGCTCTAGTCGTTGTCCAAACCGCTTCATTTTCCTAAGCTCTGGTGTATACCATGGCTTACGGTTTGAAGCGGATTGGCAAGGACGCTTGGGAGCGATCATGTCGATAGCTCTGGTAAGATCAGTGTTCCAAGTATTAACCAGAGCATCGACAGGATCACCGGATTCCCAACCATTAGACCCTCTAAGGCTTTCTGGAATCCCATTGGTTCTATTAGCCTTCGAGGGTGGACCATTCTAATGGGTCCACCACCCCTGGTGGGGCGGATGTAGGCTCTAAGTTCCATCTTGACCAGGAAATGATCCATCCATGACAATGCGGAGGTACTAATAACCTCCGCCCACGGATATTCCTGTTCCGTACTAAAGACCACATCAAGTGTGTGACCTGCACAGGGTGTAGGCCCAAGGACCAATTGGGGTAGGCCCATGTTTGTCATGGTCTCCATGAACTCCCGATCCGCACCTGTTAAACTGGTCTCAAGCGGAATGTTGAAGTCCCCTAAAACTAAAATTAAATCACAAAAAGCTATGCTTGCTCTTAAGAGGAATGGGAGTGCCACTACATTTGATTGTCTTGGTGTGTAAATGGCACTCAGGACAAGTGTCAGAACAGAATATGGAGAAACAGAATGGTTCCCAATAGGCAAAGTTGTCAGGCATGGCTGCATACAATTATCGTATTTATTCAAAACTGTATGCAGAAAATATTGTATGAAGGGCAGGCTTAGACTCAGAGGAAGGAGGAGTGAAAATCTGAGTAAGGAATATTAACAACCTAAGATATGCAGATGACATATTACTAGCAGAAAACAACAACGACCTGGAACAATTACAGAAAAGGAAAAAAAGGAAAGTGCCAAGGTAGGTTTAATGCTGAGCTGTAAGAAAACTAGGGGGTGCAATTTGAGTTTCCCAGGGAGTTAACCTTTTGAAAGGGAAACAAAAATATGTAAGTTTGAAAATTAAACTTGTTAGAGTCAGCATTCATCATCTAAATCTGTTTTCCTAAAGAATAAAGACTTACTTCAAAAAACAAACATGCAATTTGTAGTTTAAAAACTAATAATAATGACTTTAATAAATAAATACATAACAAACTTTGCTTCAGTCTTCTCAGAAAAGGCAAAGGGTGCTCAACCTGAGGATAATGGAGCAGAGGACAGAACAGGAGAATTTCAGCACAGAATAAGTAAAGAGATAGTACAGAAACATCTGGTTAATCTAAATGAATATAAGTCTCCAGGACCAGATGAATTACATCCAAGGGTATTAAAAGAACTGGCAAATGTAATATCAGAACCATTGGCAATAATCTTTTAGAATTCCTGGAAAACAGGAGAGGTCCCAGCGGACTGGAGGAGGGCAAATGTTGTCCCCATCTTCAAAAAGGGGAAAAAAGAGGATCCCAACAATTATTGTACAGTTAGTCTGACATCAATACCAGGAAAGATTCTGGAGCAGATCATTAAACAGAGAGTCTGTGAACATCTGGAAGGTAATTTCATAATCACAAAAAGTCAACATGGGTTTCAGAGAAACAGGTCATGCCAGACAAATCTGATCTCTTTTTTTGATAAAATTACCAGCTTGGTAGATGAAGGGAATGCTGTGGATATAGTATATCTTGATTTCAGTAAGGCCTTTGACAAGGTTCCCCATGACATTCTTGCAAGCAAGTTGGTAAAATGTGGCCTAGACAAAGTAACTGTTACATGGATTTGTAATTGGTTGACTGGTCGAACCCAAAGGGTGCTCAAAAATGGTTCCTTTTCAACCTGGAAAGAAGTGACCAGTGGGGTGCCACAGGGCTCTGTCTTGGGCCCAGTGCTATTCAATATCTTTATTAATGACTTGGATGATGGTATTGGGGACATAGTTATCAAATTTGCAGATGACACCAAATTAGGAGGAGTAGCTAATACCCCAGAGGACAGGATCAAAATTCAAAATGGCTTGAACAGACTAGAAAGTTGGGCCAAGGCTAACAAAATGAAATTCAACATGGAGAAATGTAAGTTACTGCACTTAGGGCGGAAAAACGAAAAGTACAGATATACGATGGGGGACACCTGGCTGAATGAGACTACGTGTGAAAGGGATCTAAGAATCCAGGTGGACCACAAGTTGAACATGAGTCAACAGTGCGATGCAGCAGCTAAAAAGGCCAATGCAATTTTAGGCTGCATCAGTAGAAGTATAGTGTCTAGATCAAGAGAAGTAATAGTGCCACTCTATTCTGCTTTGGTCAGGCCTCACCTGGAATACTGTGTCCAGTTCTGGGCACCACAATTCAAAAAGGATGTGGAGAAACTGGAGTGTGTCCAAAGGAGGGCAACTAAAATGGTGAAGGGTCTGGAAACCAAGCCCTATGAGGAACGACTTAGGGAGCTGGGGATGTTTAGCCTGGAGAAGAGAAGGCTGAGAGGTGATATGATAGCCGTGTTTAAATATTTGAAGGGATGTCATATCGAGGAGGGAACAAGCTTGTTTTCTGCTGCTCCAGAGATTAGGACCCGAAACAATGGATGCAAGCTGCAAGAAAAGAGATTCCACCTCAACATTAGGAGGAACTTCCTGACAGTAAGGGTGGTTCGACAGTGGAACACACTCCCTCGGAGAGTAGTGGAGTCTCCTTCCTTACGGGTCTTTAAGCAGAGGCTGGATGGCCATCTGTCAGGGATGCTTTGATTGGGAGTTCCTGCATGGCAGGGGATTGGACTGGATGGCCCTTGTGGTCTCTTCCAACTCTATGATTCTATGATTCTATGAAACTAAATCTGATCCCAACTGGTGATGGTTTAGATAAAGAGATGAAATCTCACTGAAGAGACTGTTACTCCTCACTCAGAGGATACTGTTGTTTTACCTGAGACTGAGAGGAGACAGTTTAGAATCTTGAGGGAGAGTCTGTTAAACAATCTCCAAGTGTGAGTGACAAGAGTGACATGTTTAGATAGAATGAGATAGATAGAGGGAAGTCCCTGTCTATCTAAGGAGGGAAAGGGAATGCATAAATTCTCCAACAAAAACAAAAAATAATGGCCATGGAAGAGCTACAAGAATTCATCCTAGATAATGAGAAAATTGAAATAGTTAAATAAGTTCTCATATCTTGGATCAAATATTGATTAGAACAGAGACTGTGGTGAAGAAATCAGAAAAAGACTAGGATTGTGAATGGCAGCTATGAAAGAACTGAACGTGATCCTAAAGTTCAAAGATATAACTCTGAAAACTAACGTGAGGATCACTCAAGCCATTGTATTTCCCATTACAATTTATAAATGTGAGAGCTGGACAGTTTAGAAAGCCAAGAGGGAAAATAATTTCATTTGAGATGCAGTGTTGGAGAAGAATGTTGAGGATACCATGGGCAGGCAGAAAGACAAGCCAGTGAGTCCTGGAACAGATCAAGCCTGAATTCTCCCTGGAAGCCAGGATGGCTAAACTGAGACTGTTTGGCCACATCATGAGAAGTCATGAATCATTAGAAAAGACAATAATGCTGGGAAAGGTGAAAGGCAGTAGAAAGAGGAATACGGTATGCCAGATGGTTAGACTCAAATCAGGGAGGTCATGGGCCTGACCCTGTGGGACCTGAGCAGAGCAACTGAAGACAGGGGGGAGGGCCTCATGGGCAGTTAACAACAACAAAACAACAACACATATATATGTAATCTATCTTCCAATGGTTATTGATGATTATGGTTATGTGATATATTTACTTTCCCATGTGTCTTAAATAGCTGTTATTTAACAATGAGGGAGAGTTTCCATGTCCTTATTGTGGTCCTTCCAAATTACAAAATCTAGAGACAGATGCTTAGGAGCTTATTGCACCCCCCAAAAAAAGGTGTCTTACCTTTCTCAGCTTCAATCTTCTTCTGGGACACACCCGGACATTATCATAGGCAAGTCGCTGCTGATTCTGCTGCAATGGTGCCAGCCAAATACAGCCCAAGTCAGACTCGGGTCAAAGCCACGTTCAGCTGGCAAATTTTCAAAGTTGGAATCAAATCTGGACTTCAAAAATTTGCCAGATGAATGCAGCTTTGACCCCCGTCTGACCTGGGCTGTATTTGGATGGCACCATTGCAGTAGAATCAGCAGCGACTTACCTATGATAATGTCCGGGTGTATCCCGGAAGAAGATTGAAGTCGAGAAAGGTAAGATGCCTTTTTTGGGGTGTGAAATAAGCTCCTTGGTTATGGATAATACCAGATAAATTTTATTTAGCCTGATTCTTCTTCTCTTATTAAAATATTGGCTCTATGACCATCTCAAAGATATATTTAAAAACAAAGGGGGGGGGAGCATTCCCTTGATTTCCTTGTGATAAGGAATTGTTCCTCCACCCTTTCTTTGAATATAGAATTAGAGCATCATCTTATGTAAGACTCTTCAGTAGATGCCCACTTTGATTATTTTCTTTTCCAAACATGCAGGTGGAATTACCTTGAGAATCTAAGCATATTAACTGGAGGGGGGAAAAAACCTTAAGCAAACTAACCTTTGCAAAATACTGTAAACAATTCAAATAACACTTTGTTTCACTCCTTTAAAAGGAAACAAGGGGGGAGACTAACATTGCCACAAGGGACTAGATTTCTTTCTTTCCTACTCAGTTACATTTAAAGTAATAGCTACTCTAAATAAGGAGGTTGTTGTCTATTTCATCTGACACATAGGCATGTTAAAGATAACTACCAAAGCATATGCTTTCTTAAACCATGTTTTCATGCATATGGGAGTGGGGAGAAGGGCTTCATCCTAGATTTTCACAAGCAACATGGAATTTAAACTCAGCATATGGTAACCAAACAGCTCCAAATGTGTCCAGTGAAGAGGAAAAGGATGAAACTGAACAAAGGAACATTTATGTTGGCTATCACGGAATACTCTCCAGTAGTGATGTCCATTAGACTGTGAAATGATCACCCAAGGGCAGTTATAGAACTCCCATCACTTCTTCCTAACACAATTGGACAGAGTCCTCAAGCACACAATGTAGGTAGAAATCATGTTATCATGAGCAATATAGGTAAGCTAATCAGATATCTGTATCAGATTCTACTTTACATTGGCTGACGTGAATAAAATACACCCTTTCCATCTTTGGTCAATATTTGTATTCATCAGTACTGTTTAATCTGACACACCTGAATGCATTACAAGGGTAGATGGGAACATAATTTTTAAATCACAGCATGGGAAATGCAGTCAAATTCAGGTTTAAGTCATCTATCTTTGTCATCTGGATCTGTGATTGTTGTTTTTAATAAGTCATGGGCCAACTTCCAGACTGCATAGTGGCAAGCAATACTGTGTGTGATGATGGGGATGACAATAGGAAAGAGAGAACAATGGTGGCATAGGGGAATCTCCTTTGCTTCCCTCACTTCCATGACTTTTTTGAGAGGTGGATTAGGAGGAACTCAGAAGAAAATATATAAGCCAAATCAATGAGAGCTTTCAAGGACTCTTCTCTACTGCCAGTAAGTCTCAGATATCTGTGAATAACCTATGTACTTGGGAATTATATGGACTAGAATGAAGTCTTCCCAGATTCCAAAACTGTAGAACAATTACCAAGAAGACCTTTCCACATGTTTGCAACTGATCATTGTTAATGGTGTTCTTAGTCATCTTTGAGATTGTCATGGATCAGAGGGGAGGAGGTTGTCAATGAGCCCTGGGTTACATGCTGACAGTGGCTGTTGACATTCTAACACCTTTATAGTATACACAGTAGTTAGGAAGCTCACTAACAACATTATGCAGAGCTACTGTTTATGTAATCCACTATCATGAATGATTGCAGATGCTAAAATAAATAAGCTGGCACCAAATTAAGGAGGTCACATGGAAAATACACATGGTGATGTGATTAAATGGTGCCTCCACATGGGTACCATATGGTGAAGTTTTAAAGCGAAACCTCTGCTTTGCCAAGGTGCTTTTGGGGAGACAGTGAAAGTTGTGAAGCAGTTCTAACATATTTAGGATCCAAAGGGCTTAAAACCATATGTATGTCATCAAACCCAGCATGCTGAATGCTTAGAGAGCAATGGCAAAATAGAATGGTAGATTGATTCAGAATTTTGTCTTGTAACAGACCAAACACACGTCTGTCCCAGTTCCTATTACTGCAACAACTCCATTTCTGCAATACACTCCTATGACAGGAAAACTGGTTACTAAGTAACATTATGTTCCAAGCCCTTTAATATGGAGCCAGAATGGAGTCTTCACTGTTTAGTGTTACTAGTTTTATTAATTCTAGAAGTATTTGCTTTTTATAATAGGCTTTTTAAAAAGCTTTTCAACATTCTGCTTGAAGGCAGTAGTTTCACCCTCCATCCCCATTAATCTCTCCCACTGTAAGAGTGCTGAGAGCTTCTTGTTTGTGTTGCAGCTTATTTTGATGCTATCAACTTATTCCATTACATGCTTTCACCCAGAATGACCTACTCTTTGCTCGTTCCTTTTCCTGTCCAAACAAAGTCACTGAGGTTTTATTTCTCTTTTGATTTTACCAGCTGTCACCTGAAAAAAGCTTGGATTAACACCTCACTGCAGCTTTTTAAATCTTCTGGCACTTTATAAAATCAAAAAGGCTGTCCTACATAATATCCCCATGGAACTTCAATAATTGTATTTCTCTAGTTCAAAATGCTGCCACTATACCAGTGGTGTCCCTAGGGTTGGTGTCACCTGGTGTGGAAACCCATGGTGTCACAAACACACCCCATTGATCTCCTCCCATTCCACAACATACAGAATCCTTAGTAATGCTTTTTTGCACTAATGTTATTTGTAAACCATAATTTCCATATAATAATAATAATAATAATAATAATGTATTTATATACTGCCCTTTGGTAATCCAATCATGGCGGTTAACAACACTAAAAATAATACAAAAACAATATACTCTCTCCCCCCCCCCCTTAAAAAGCCATTAAATCAATTACATATTAAAACAAAAAAATCCTCAGAAGGCTGAAAGTTTAAAGTTTGGGGGGGGAAGAACTGGTATTAATTATAAAAATATATAAAAATAAATAAAATTGAAAGGTAACAAAGGGGTTAAAGGGGTCCATGGCAGACTAATGTTATCTACCTGCCTTGTAGACAAAACACATGTCATCATAACTGGAGAGGTGAAAAGGAAATGAGATCTGATTCCAGATAAAATATTATAACCATAGAAGCAAGATGTGAAATTTACTCTTAATACCATTAAGAAGGCCAAAAATTTGTTAAAGAAATATTAGAAAGAAGATTATTGTTATGGAAGTGGAAATGGAAATAGAAAAAGTAAAGATTCTTTAGGCAATAATGCTGATCATGGCTCAGAAGACAGAAAAATGGCAGAGAAGGAAAGAACTCCATTGCCAAAAACAGATGACAAGGATATGGATTCAAATAATTCAGACATATGATGGTGGACTTAAAATTTGTCTCATGGCATGTAATGCAAATAGTTGTAACATAGAACAATTAGCAAAATTAAAATTACACTGTCAAATTACAATACCATATGCACAACCTAAATGTAGTTACATATACTTAGTGAAGATTTGGTTAAAATGTGATGTTGTTAAAGAAAATTTAAAAATAATTTTAAAAATTCTAAATTTCATTTTTTTGAAAAAAATAAAATTTTGAAATTTGAAATTTTAATTTTAAAAATCTGAGGCCTCTCCTTTCTCTTCCCACAGAGCTTCACTCCACTCCCACCATATCCTAAGGCATTTCAAACAGATACAGATGAATGCAGCAGCCCCTTTCTGCCAAAAAGTAGGGATTTGATGAGAAGTAGTGTCACCCCCACTTAGATTGTCACCTCATGCGCTCTGCACCTCCCACTCCCCTAGTGATGCCACTGCACTATACATCTCTCAGAACTGCCTTGGGTATTTACATCCATCTTAATCACCATCTCACTTCCCCTTCCCAAACCAAAATCTTGCAGTTCTTTATAACTTCAGTAATCAGCCATGATGTTGATTTCTTGTATTCAGGTTCACTGTCTTTAAATGCTCTTAATCCTTTCAAGACATTACATAGTTTACATGAAACAATATCTCTTTTAGTAAATGTGGAAAATATGTTTTAAAAATACACATTTGTTTCTTCTCACTAAGAATGCTAAAACTTAAGAATGTTAGGAAAGAGTAGGTTAAAAAATCAAATATGGCTGTTGTAGGAAGAGCTTGCGTATCCAGTGCAGGGGATGGAGCTTGTGGGGATGGAGAAAAAGGACACTCCTTCCCTCCCTGCCACACCCTATTCTACTCATTAGTAAAATGGCATGTGAGAGGGGAGGAAAGTGCCCAGAGTGCCCTCCCTCCCTGCTGCACTGGTTTACTTCAGAGTAAACTGGTGCAGGGAGGAATAGAGGTGTGCCCTTGGCCAGGTGTCAACCCTCATCTGGGGTTCACCCAGTGCAATCCGCACCCCCCCCCCCCATGCTACTGTTCTAGAAAATGACAGAAAGGAACTAAAATAAAAAGAAAGGCTTTTTAAAGTGTTGATTTATTTATGGTTGTGTTGTATTAGCAGAGATCTTGTGCCGAAAATGCCAGGCATCCATCCATCAGCCACCTCCATCTGGAAAGGCAGTTTGCCATTAATCCAGCCCAGAACAGAGAGTTCTTTATAAGGAGGTTTTTTATTTATGATTACATAGTAAAGAGAAAACTATATACATCCATCTTCATGCAGGTAGAAATATAAGAACGATAGATCCAACACACACAATACAGTGTAATAATGTGTAAGAACAAAGGAGGCTCTTAGCCAAACCCCAAACTCCTCCCATGGGTGGATACCTTCATAGCCAATTTGCTGAATAGCTTTTAGCCCAGCCTCTAAGCCAGCCTCTTGCTGTGAGTCATATGTCATGTGATCCTGGTTCCCAGACAACAAAGATGAGCTCATTGTTTATGTGCTATCTATCTGTTCCCAGACACTGACCTTGTGTGAAATTGTTTACACTAGCCACCTGCAAGCTCCAACTCTTTTCAGTAGAAATTTTCCCACATCTGTATATTTCCACTTTAACTACATATCCCAATACTCCTAACATTCCCCTCCGAAATGTATAGATGTGAGTAACAAAATATTTACAATATTGAAACTTTCTCTAGCTCAATAGCTAGAACTGTGCACTTAAGGTGCCATTACAATCAGACGTGACAGTTGTTCATGTCTTTCACTGGATAAAGCTTTTGTGAAAATGTCTGCAATATTGTTTCTGGTGTCAGTATATTGCAATCGCACAACTCCATTCTGAATCAATTCTCTGACATTCTGATATCTCACACCAATGTATTTAGTCCTGCATTTCCAATTCTCAGCTTCTGCCATTGCTATTCATGATTGTGAATCCTCATGAACCAAAATAGGCTCAGTACAATTCTGCCCTAAATCTTGAAGCAACTGTTTAATCCACTGTATCTCATTAACTATTTCAGACAAAGCTAAAAATTCTGCCTCAGTTGTACTTAACGCTACATAACTCTGTTTCCTGCTACACCAAACAATTAGACTTTCTCCAAACATTATCAACAAACCTGTGACTGATTGTCTGCCATGTTGCTCTGAAGCAAACAAACTGTCCACAAAACACTCAAGCTGAAACATACTTCCCTGTATCAGGAGCTTCTTGTCTTTGCTACCTTTCAGGTATCTTAACACATGTTCCACTGCAGTCCAATCCTCAAGTTTAGGATTGCTTACCTTTCTGCTAAGTACGCCAACTGCAAACATAATATCTGGTTATTGTGTTGTTTGCTATGAACATCAAGCTTCCAACGATGCTCCTAAACAATTCTGCATTTTCAAACTCTTTTGTTGACACACCACTGACATAACCAGTAGCCATTGGGCTTTTCATTACCTTAGCACTTTGCAGTCCACATTGTTCAATCAGCCTTTCTATCTTCTTCTGCTGACTTAACAAACATCTACCATCCTAAGTCCACTGAACCTCAGTTCCAAGGTAGGCTCTGAGAAAACCCAAATCCTTAATCACAATTTTTTTTGCCAAGTCTTTCTGCACTGCTTTAATTTCTTGTTCTGACTTTCCAGCCACGCATGAGTCATCAACGTAGATTACCAATGTAACAGCACCCTTTGTGTAAACACACACATCAGCAATGCTGCGTTTGTACCCTAGTTTAACTAACTCCTCATGAATACAATGATTCCAACTTCTTGCACTCTGCTTCAAACCAGACAAAGCCTTTTTCAACTTGCACACTTTTCTATCACTGTCCTGTTCAAAACCCAAAGGTTGTTCCATGAACACATCTTCCTCAAGACAAGCATTCAAATATGCAGTTTAAAAATCAAAATGTTTCACCAACTGGCCCCTCCTTGCTGCTAAAGCCAAAACCAATCTGAAGCTTTCAGGCTTAGCTGTAGGAGAAAATGTTTTATCAAAGTTCTCAAACTTCTGCTTACCTTTTGCTACCAGCCTTGCCTTGTATCTATGACTACCACCCATCATTTCTTTCCTTTTGAAAACCCATTTGCAACCTATCACCTTGTGATTCCTAGGTCTCTCAACAACTTCAAACACTTCCTTGTCTACCAATGACTTGTACTCCTGATCCATTGCAGAAAACCACTTTTCCTTTTCCTCCTCAGGAAAGCTCTGCAAATCCTTAAAACTCTCAGGCTCATCAGCCACCACTGTACAGGCTCTAGCTTCCTGCACTACAAAATGATCTGGAGGCTCTCTCACTCTCTGAGTCCTCCTAGGCAATAACATCTTTGTCCTACCTCTCTCACTGTCAGTGCTTGTCTGACCTTCTGTATCTCTGTGTCACTTTGTCTCGACATTCTGGTTGTGGTTGGTCTTGTCTATGTACAACAATCTGATGTACTAGACTCACTGTCAGAGGAAGCTGATTCTTGTTTTACCACCCCTCCATTTCTAGTACTCATATCCAACTGCCCCAACTTAAGAAAAACCTTTTTTTTGTTGGAATGCAACTTATCCCAACCTGAGTGCTTTTCAAAGTTGGCATTTCTGGATAGCAAGATTTCCCCACCACCAAGATGAACTGTAGCTATTCCCAGAATATCCCACAAACATTAACTTGTGCCACTTGGGCTCACCCTTCTTTCTGAAACTAGCAGGCACATACACATTTGCATACTGCCCAAACACTCTCAGGTATTTCAGGTTAGATGGTCTTCCATAAAGCATATGAAATGGGGTTTTCTTTACAGTTGAATTCCAGACCCAATTTACCAGATGGTTAGCTGTAAGAATTGCCTCTCCCCAAAGCTGTTCAGATGCCTCCGCATCGAACATCATGCAATCCTTCATTTGCTTTAGGACACCTATTCTTCTCTCTGCCAAACCATCCTCTGAAACTGCAGGGTTAATGGTGTTGTGGCAAATTCCCTTTTTTCTCAACCAGTTTTTCAATCTATTTGATAAGAATTCTTTTCCTCGGTCTGTGACCAAAGATCCCACTTTGTATTCAAATTTCCTTTCAACCATGTTAACCCAATCTTTGAAATATTCTGCTGCTTCACTCTTTTCCTTCAGAAGCATCACATAAGAATATCTGGTAAAACGATCCACAATTACCATGAAATACTTGTTTCTCAGAGATTTCTGAAAAGGACCCGCAAGGTCTGTGTGGACCTATTGGAAAGGTCTTTTTGCTATGAGTTTGCTGTGTTGTGCCACAGGAAAAGCCTTCAACTTTGTCCTTTTACAAACTGAGCATTCCAAGTGATTTGTACAAGGACACATTTTGAAATCTGGACACACCTCCCCCAGTTTCCCAAGACTATTGAAACCAGCATGTCCCAGCACTCTGTGAAAATAATGTGCACAATCAGAATGTAAAAGAACATTATTGACTACTGCAGATTCTGGTTTATCAAGCATGTAATACATTTTATCCCTTTTCACAGCTTTTGCACAAACCTCATCATTCTTGGTGATTACACACTCCTCCCTGACAAAATTCAGTGCATACCCCTCAGTGGTTAAAGGAGATGCACTAACTAAACAGTTTTGCAATTTAGGCACACACAATACATTATCAAAGTCTTTACCAAATCCTGGGATGAAAACAGTCCCCATGTCTTTGATCTTCCTTGCCGCTCTGTCAGCCAAAGTGACTGAAGCTACATTGGAGGGTTTCTTTTGAGAAGCTCAGGAGTGTTTACCATATGTCCTGTGGATCTAGAATCAAGAATCCAGTTCAGATTGAACTTGACCACCTGCTGAGTCACACTGTCACAGCTCTTTGCCACAGCCACAGCCACAGTGCTTTTTCTAGTCCCAAAGTCTTTGGGTTGATGCTGATCTTGATGCTTTTTCTTTTTGTCAGCTGCAAATTTCCTGCAATCTTTCCTAAGATGACCAGGCTTATGACAATAAAAACATGGCTTTTCTTTACACACAGCTGCTTTCTCTGGTTGCATCTAACTCAAACCCTCAGGTGTGTGCGTGGACTTTGCCGCTGCTTGCAGCTTCCTCTGAAGTCCTGCCTCGAAACTGCATCGCTGGCTTTCTTCCAATACCCTGGAAGCAACCATTTCCATTGTCAATTGTGCTTCAGGGACTCCTTGGAGACCATATAGTGTATTATCAAAGTCCCGTGAGAGACTCCCCAGCAAAATATAAGCTTTTTGTTCCCTTGGGAGTTGAACACCTCTCATCTGCACTTGATTAAAGATCTTGCATGACCTCAAGATGCTTTTCCAGACTCTGCCCATTTTGCATTTTTTGTGTATAAAGTCAGCAGCAACAAATCATTCGAGTTAATGCTGTAGTAGATTGGTGAAAGTCTTTCAGTGCATCCCACACTTCTTTAGCTGATGTTTTATCTCTTACATAATTTATCTGATTTTCTGAGATTGTTAACAAGATAGAAGCTCTTGCTTTATTATCTCATTCCACATCTGCCTGTGGAGCTCCAGCCCCAATCCCAGTTTGGATTATTGCCCAAAGATCTTCGCGAACCAAAAGGAATTCAGTATATGTGCTCCAGTATCATTTAATTTGGGGAACTTGACTGCTTCCATAATTAATTAATTAGGACTCAAAAGAGTCCTGGCAGCTTTCCCTCCTTCCACTGTCTAAAGAGTGTTAAGACTCAGAGCACTGTACTTGTGAGCTTAACACATCTGCCTTTCTGGCAAGAAAGCTTTGAAATAAATAAATAAATAAATAAAAACAGCAGTAGTTTCTCTTTACTTACAGCTGATGAAATCCAGATGCCTCTTTGCCCTCTTCCAGCAAACACTACACGGCAGGAAACTTGTCTGGTGCCATAACCTTTGTTGATTTATTTATGGTTGTGTTGTATTAGCAGAGCTCTTGTGCCAAAAAATGACAGGCATCCATCCATCAGCCACTTCTGTCTGGAACTTAGTTGAGCTGACCTTATCACTCTAGTATGCAGCTCCTTGTAGTTTCAGGCAGTTTGCCATTAATCCAGCCCAGAACAGAGAGTTCTTTATAAGGAGGTTTTTTATTCATGATTACATAGTAAAGAGAAAACTATATACATCCATCTTCATGCAGGTAGAAATATAAGAACAATAGATCCAACACACACAACACAGTGCAATAATTTGTAAGAACAAAGGAGGCTCTTAGCCAAACCCCAAACTCCTCCCATGGGTGGATACCTTCACAGACAATTTGCTGAATAGCTTTTAGCCCAGCCTCTAAGCCAGCCTCTTGCTGTGAGTCATGTGTCATGTGATCTTGGTTCCCAGACAACAAAGATGAGCTCATTGTTTATGTGCTATCTGTCTGTTCCCAGACACTGACCTTGTGTGAAATTGTTTACACTAGCCACCACATCTGTATATTTCCACTTTAACTACATATCCCAACACTCCTAACTTAACTGTTCTCTTTATTTGAAGCTCAAGGAGAACTTTAACCAACTAGTGAGGCCAGAGGAAGTAAATTTTAACTAGAATTTTGTAAGACGGATTACCATGCAAATGAAAAATGTATAAACGTCTTTCAAAATTAGAGACTAAAAATGAACTGGTAAGATGGCCCCCAAAATTTGGGAATAATGTTCAAATGGACATGTGGGGAAAAGTGTGGACCAATGATATAAAATTTGCTTTGGGTTGTAATTTAAAACAAAAGGTGAACAAGATGATGTACAGATGATACTTATTCCAAACAAGATGCCAAAAATGTCTAAGAATGTATCAAATCAATTTTGAGCATGTCAAGAGAAGGAAAGGTCCTTTTTCATAAGTGATGGACTTGCAAGAAAGCAAAAAGCTATGGGTCTAGGACAGGGGTAGGCAACCTTTCCCCTTTAAGGGCCGAGGGACTTCAGCTCCCAGAATCCCAGGAGCTATTGGCCAACATGGGACTATTGGCCAACATGGCTGAGGCTTCTGGGAGCTGAAGTCCCTTGGCCCTTAAAGGGGAAAGGTTGCCTACCCCTGGTCTAGGATATATATCTTTCAGAATTTCAGAAAATTCTAAATGTAGATTTTGCAATATCATGTGAGATGTTTTTGTTGGGTATTATGGATAATGAATTAGATAATAAATATGGAATACTTCTTTGATATATGAGAACAGCAGCAAACATGTTACTTGCTCAGACTTGAAATGGACTGAAATGCCAATGTTCAAAGAATGGATCACTAAAGTTACCAAGTTAGCACAAATTGCCAAGCTAATGTGGATCTTAAAAGCTAAGCCAAATGAAGACTTTATGCAAGACTGGAAGCCATTTAAGGAATTTTGAGAATAGCAATGATGAATTAATTTGTGGTTATGGATATTAATAATCCTAGTTAGTTCTATAACATGAGAATTGCATTTTTCTCTTTTTCTTGTTTTTCCTCTCTTTTCATAATTAATTACAATTTCAACTGGGGTGTCAGAAACTCATTGTCAAGACCACTTTATTTAACCACACTATATTTTTTGAGGACAGCACCATGGGCCTTTTCTACCACTCCTGTAACCCTTATTAACTCTCTTGGGTATGATTTATATTGTATAAGATTTAGTAGCGTGTTTCTGTTTTAAAACTCCAGCCAAGTATTTCTTGAAACAATAACAGAAGTTTATTTGAAAGTAGAATTGTACAAAGGATCCTGGATATGAAGTTGTCATTACAGTTTTTACTTGTATTACTTAGTTACATTTACACTCTTTTATTTTTATACATAGTAGTGTCTTATACTTCTTAAGGAACAACAGTTTCCAACTATGTTTCTCTTGTTACTAAGACCCTTCTCTTTCACCTATACTCTTTCATCACCCCAGGACTTTCCTGTCCATCTTTGGGCAATTCTTATCTCTAACTCAGCCACCAAGGCAATTGCATCTCACAAGATAATAAATAACCCTCTTTCAGAGTTCAGTTATCTCAGAGTCCCTCATCTTCAGACTTTCACACAGCTCTTCACTTTCACTACCATTCCAACACCCTAACCATCACCAATGGATTCTACCTGCCCTTCTTATCTTCATAGCTGGAATCTGATTCCTATTGGTTGTCTCTAGGGCTGGCTGAATTCTGCCTTCTCTTCACATTCATGGTGCGTTAATTTATTAGTTGTAGTTAGTATTCAGTATTCTGACTAGTTTGGTATCTTAGTATGATATTTTAGTCTTATTGTTATGCTAATTTGGTGTTAATTGTGTGTGTGTGTGCGCCCACCTTTAGCAGTGGAGAGAGAGCCTGAATCAAGAGGTGCTGATGTTTTACCACAAAGTTATAGAGACTCTGTTCTTGTGCAAAATCCTCTATTTAATGTACCCTAAATTGAACTATTCTCAGAGTAGTGCCTGAAAACTACATAAACACTACCTGCTTACCTACACACACAAACATACATCATTATATATGTTCTGATATTATCTATTTTTTCTTCCTATTTCCCCCTTTTCCTTTCCTCCCTTTTCTCTTTATTCAAGAATAAAGAGAAAAGGGAGGAAAGGAAAAGGGGGAAATAGGAAGAAAAAATAGATAATATCAGAATATATATAATGATGTATGTTTGTGTGGGTGTTTTTATGTTAGTATTAGTATTTATGTATTATTCAAGTCTAAACATTAATTTTAAACATTTATTCATACAAAATAATGTTAAAACATAAAATTTGTCCAGTCCACTTGAACATACTTGATATCATCATGTATGAATGCCTTCCTAGCAAGAGCAACCTGACACTAAAAGAGGGCTCAAAGGATAGAGGGAGACATGCCTCCAAGCTGCTATAGTATTATGAGCAGACTGCTCATAATACCTGCCATCATCATCATCTGCAGAAGTACCCTGTTTGAAGAGTGTAGGGGATCAGGGAAACCAAATGACATCAAATGGACTCAGCCCTTCCAGCTCCAAATCTTCCAAGACCACATTCAGGAGCAGTAAAGGCAACTGTCTGGGCAGAAGTCTAGAGCCAATTACACAATGACCATCAGAGAGCACAAAGTCACATGTTCTTGCCTAGAAGCACTACTCATGACATGAGGAGCAAACCAAGTATGTCAGGACAGAGTAGCAGAGGAAACAGCAAAGCTGCTCCTTTGGGGACTACGCAATGATAAAGCAGTACTTTCCTTACTGTGTTCCTTGTGTACCTTGCTGGATAAAAAATGGTAAAAGTCACCTCTTGACATGAATGTCTAGTCGTAACCAACTGTAGGGGGCAGTGCTCATCTCTGTTACTAAGATGAAGAGCCAGTGTTGTCGGAGGACTGCTCTGGCAGTCATGTAGCCAGCATAACTGCACTGAACACTGTTACTTTCCCACCAAAGTGGTACCTATTTATCTACTTGCATTTAAATGCTTTCTAACTGCTAGGTTGGCAGAAGCTGGGACTAATGACAGGAGCTCACCCCATCATGCAACACTCGGGCCTCAAACTGCCAACCTTCCAATCATCAAAATTGGTGTCTTAACCACTAAGCCACTGCATCTCTTGATGGATACTCCCCTCTTATTTTAAGTACCTTAAGTTATGGGAAAAGGACACATCTCAGTCTACAGGAATATATGAAAGGATGATGATGGTCTGAGTTGCTACTATCTTCAGTAAAAGTTCAGAATAACTTGTTTTCCAGAGGATTTTAGGAGTCACAGTCCCTAAATTTGCCATAAATTTTATTACTAGTAGCCCATTTTTCCTTTCCAGTAGCTCAAAATGAGTTTCATTTCAAGTCTAGTAACTAGAAAAAGTGAAAATTGTCCAGTATCTTTAGAGAAAATTTCTGTCCTGCGGGAAGAAGGGATCAAAGCCTCAGAAGGTAAGAAATTTGTAGACTTCATATATAGTCCATTTCTAAGCCCAGATAATTTTAAATTTAATACATGTGAGAAATAATTTCCTTCATCTTGACATGAAGATTTTGCACATACATACTTCAGAGGCACTATTTGCTGTGTGTGTGCATGTGCGTGAGCATGCACACATACACAAAAATAACTAATTGAACAAAGAGACTAGATATGCAAAGGGTGCATTACATGCTGGGCCCATCACTTGCATGTTCTGTCCAGTATTCAAAGGTATGAAAATTATACCCCATTTAGATTATCTGTAAAAGCAGTAATCCATTTGTGAGTTTGAAGGATGGAACTGGGGGATTCAGTTTCCTAGGCATCATCTCTCACATAAAACACACTATACAATCTATTACTCCTCCACTACTTGTACGACAGGGTTCATAAATATGTTCCAAAGAGAATACATGATGGCAGAGCAGTGCATTATGTATTTATTTATTCCTGACATCTGCACCTCATCTTTCTGTAACAAAATCAATCATATGATGAATCCATCTACAAAAATATATTACAAATGCCTGGTAAACTCTGCTATAAGGAGTGCCTCAGAATTACCTCCCTATAGTAGACATTATTTGAGGTTTAGTTGTAATTTCATATATTTATTTTATATGATGTAATTATAAGGTGCCTGCCCAAAGGAGCATACAACATAAAATCAAAGAAGGAAGGAGAGGAAGAATATGCCATGGTTTCAGTTACCACTTTGAAGAGAGTTTACTTGCCTACTATAAAACAGCATGACAACTAAGAACTTGTGTCAAATGGCTCATGAAAAGGTAAGAGAAGAGGGGAAATGTCTTAGGAGATCTGAAAGACCAACACTACTATCCTGTATAATATTTCTGTATAGATTTTTGTACCTATGCGCGTGTGCACAAAATGCTGTTTCTTACTCAGAAAGTGCTCTAATTCAGCATTTCTTCTGTGGAAAGGATGATGATTTGCATGTGATCATGAGATCAATTGGTATAGAAAACACATTTTTGTGCATAAAAACATTATGTCTCCTGCACAGAAAAATGCTATTTTCTGAACAAAGCCTCAAACAAATTTTGTGCAAAAATTCCAAACTACAATATTACAATCAATCCAGGATTCTTCTCATCAAGGTATCAAAAACATTTTTCAGCCATATGTAATTAAATATGGTTTAGATTGTATGGATGCTTCATGTAAAATTAATTTTTAAAAAAATTAAAAAATCAACTATTTGAGTATTTTTGAGCTATTTTGAGTATTTTGAATATTCTCTTCATCTCTGATTACAGTTGGCATAATGTTACACATTCTGCACATTATAAAGAAATACTGAGTGGTTCTTCACACTAAAGAAGCCTCTATGCACAGAGGTATATACATAACACATTCCCCATCTCATATGACTTCATAATTGAGAGGTGATGAGAAACAGCTCAGGAGGAGACACACAATATCAAGGTGATAAAGATGTAATTTGTTGTTCTTCTGAACACCACTTCCACATATGAGTCATTATTTCTAAATGATGTCACATTCTATTCCCACACAAGGAAATGTGGTATTAATGTTGCTCTAATGACCTGATCATAGCTTCTTTCCAGTGTTGTGCATCCTCTAGGTCAATGGTCCCCAACCTTTTTATTGCTGTGGACCGGTCAATGTTTGATAATTTTTCCGCGGCCCACTGGGGGATGGTTTGCAGTGTCGTGTTGATTATTAAATCAAAACAAGCAGTAGCAGGGCGGCCCTGTACCATTTGTTCTGCAGATCGGTACTGGGCCACGGACCGGGGGTTGGGGACCACTGCTCTAGATGACCTGAAAATGTCAACAAAACCATCATATCTTGGATAGAGAATATAAATACCCATTTACCTAGAAGCAAGCTCAGTGAAATTTACTGAATTCAGTGAAATTTACTGCTAAGCAGACATATTTAAGATTTTGCTGAAAGGGACCATAAGCTTTCCCAGAAACATGCCCACTTCCGAAATATGGGCATAACACTCATGAGTTGACCAATAAGTCTGCTATGAAGACTAACTAACATGGAAATGCTATATAAATGCTAAGCAGTATTATTGTTACACATGTTAACAGTATGCTGCTGGAAATGGTTATACCAAAGCAGCTTATATGGTGCTTGGGTAATCACAGGTATACAAACTAGGAAAACCTATATTTAAAGTACACTGTAGCAGTGTAAAATAATAACATTCTAGAAGATAACAGATCTGTTAAAATTAGGCATACATAACAACCCTCTGGAGAAGAATATTTTACATATGTTTGGAGCTTGTTCAGTATTAATTATATGAATTTAATTAATACATTTAAACTAATTAAAGCATATATGAACTATGAGTCCGAAGATTATTGGTTATGTCCCTAGTAAATTTAAGCACATTACTACTATTATTATTTTGTTGTTCCTTCTGTTTCTCATCTAGTCAACTTCACGTTATGGTGACCCTATGAACGACAGACCTCTTGGATCCCTAATCATCAGCTGCCCTGCATGTATATTGCAAACTCAGGTCATGGTTTGACTCAGGGGTAGGCAACCTTTCCCCTTTAAGGGCCGAGGAACTTCAGCTCCCAGAATCCCAGAAGCTATTGGCCAACATGGGACTACTGGCCAACATGGCTGAGGCTTCTGGGAGCTGAAGTCCCTCGGCCCTTAAAGGGGAAAGGTTGCCTACCCCTGGTTTGACTGAATCAATCACCTGTAATGCCACATCCCTCTTTTTCAACTGCTTTCCACAATTATAATCATTAGCATCTTTTTCTCATTGTAAGTTCAAAGTAAGACAGCCTCAGCTCAGCCTCACTTTAGTTATCTTTGCTTCGAACGATATCAGTTTTGGTTCTAACCTGGGAATCAGGCAGAGTATTCATCCAATAAAATAAAATTGTGAGCGTTCAGAATTAGTTTGCTCTAAGACCCATTTATTTATTTTTATCAGTCCATGTTATCTGTAGGAGTTTTCTCCAGTATCACAATTCATATGATTTGATTTTCTTTCTCTCAGCTTTTTTCACTGACATTGACAACCATGCATAGAAACTGAAAATACTATGCTTAGTATGATTCTGACTTCAGCAATTAATTATATGTCTTTACACTTGAGGATAGTATCTACTTCCTCTGTGGCTGCTTTTCCAAGTCTTAGGTCCAAAGCACACTACAGAAATAATCCAATTTGAGACCGGTTTAACTGCCCTTGCTCAGTGCTAGGGAATCCTGGGAACTGTAGTTTATTGTGGCACCAGAGCTCTCTGACAGAGGCAGCTAAATGTCTCACAAACCTACAGTTCCAAGAATTCCCTAGCATGGAACCAGAGCAGCTAAAGTGATCTCAAAACTGGATTACTTCTGCAGTGTGTTTTGGACCTTAGTCTTCCTCTGATTTCTTAATTATAGTCTCCATTTTGGTTACTGAGCAGTAAAGGTAATCTTTAACTGTCTTTGTTACACACTTTAAAGTTATGTAAATCATTTGCAGTTATATTTTTTGTCTTTCTAATTTTCAACTGTAATCCTGCTTTTGCACTTTCTTTAACTATCATCAGTAGTTGTGAAAGAAGAAGCTGCTCAGGAGTGGCTGGAACAAGCCAATCACAGCTTGCACATAATGTTGTGCAGTGCTATGGGGGGAAAAATCTTTATAACCTAGGGCTAGCCTACAGTAGGAACAAAAGTCTGAATAGACTCCAGACCTTCCTGTTCCTACAATCATCTCAGAGACTCACTGTGTACCTTTTTCTCCACAGAAACTTCAAGTACATTGTCTAAACTACCTGTGGAATTTCCTGGGCCTGGCATCACTCCTCCTGCCACCGCTGTCTTTAAAAGCCAGGATAGATCCTGATAGGCACCATCATTTAATGTCCAGACCAGTTCTCTGCCTGAACAGTGAGACTGCCCACTCCTCCTTGGCAATGTCACCTCTACTAGCATGCCTGCCAGCTCTCTGTGGCAAACAAGCTACCCAGCATGTGATCTAGGTGCCTCATTGACCTAAAGCAAGCTTTTGTGAGCTACCACTGCCAGCATTGCCAAGGGAAGAGAGGAAAACTTCACTGTTCAGGTTCAGGAACTGGCTTGGACATTTAAATGGCAGTGTCTATCATGGAAAATTCTGTAGAAAACTCTGGACTGTAAAAAAAAACCCATAAAAAGGTAACATACCCCAAATGTGGGAAAGATAGGGTCATGTGTCATGTGGGCTTATCCACCCAGCTTTGGAGCATGTCTGTTAAAGAGTTAGTTAGGACAATGACAAACAGAAGGGAGGCTGGTTAGGAAAAGAGGAACTGATTAAATCTGAATAGGATTTTGGGAGCAGGGAAAGTGGACAGGGAGTTCATATTTACCTTAATTGTTATGTAATAAATACTTACTGTTTATTTTCTACAACTGTGTCTGACTGATTTCAATTAAGAAGTGAAAAGGAAAAATTGTCATATTTTACCACAATGAGCCCACTTGCAGACCCAAGTATCATATCCAAGGTGGGATCTTGATGCTAAAAGGGCAACATATTGCAAGGGTTGGAACTGCAGGACCAGCTTGGATAGGGTTTATGTCACAAGAGTCTTTCTACATTTTGCTTTTTTCTGCAATTGATATATCATCTACATACCTTAAACTATTTTCGTTCCTTCCCTCAATTGCATCTCCTTCAAATTTAAGTCTAAACCTGCTTTCTATATGTAGTCTTTCCATTAACTAAACAGATAGCATGATAAAATGGATCCTTGTTTGACCTTCTTGGCAAAGGAAAACCATTGTATTTCTCTATACTGTGTCCAGAGTATAACGTCTGCCCTTGACATTTGTGGCGGTTAGGGGGACAAGACCCTCACAAAGGTGGGGAAAAAAACATGAATACAAGGAAAGCCCAAGACAGAAGAGGAAGAGCTTGGTTTTCCAGAACAGGAGAAGGAGGAGGAGGGTGATGTGTGTTCTTTCACACTGTTCCCATCCTGAGCTTTTCGCCCTTCCTGTCGAGAGGGGGGAAACCCCAGGACAGGAGGAGGAGGAGGTGCTCTGTGTAGAAGCTGGAAACTCAGAGAGGAAGGAGGATGCAGAGGAACCCAGCCTTGAGTAGAGACTGCTGCCAATGATGACACCCAGAACCTGACACCAGTGCAGAAGAAGTTCCTGCCAGCTTAGGCACCAAGGAGAATGAGGCAAACTTACCTATGCCTTCATTCAGCCAGTGAAGGTCAAAAAGGGAGAGCATGCACTACTCCCAATGAATTTATGCAAAACATCAAGCAATCAAGGAACAGCTGCACAAGTGAGAGCTGGAGATAAAAGCCTGGGAAGAATGTCAGGACATTGTCAGAGGTTAGCTGACATCTCTAGTGAAAGCATCCTTGTCTTGAACTCTTGTGTTGCCTGACTCTCTGGATCAGACCTTTGGACCTTTGCCTGACAATTCTGTTTATTGAAACTCTGGACTCTTGGACTGCCTGACTACTCGCTCAAATTCTGAATTCTGAGATTCCCTGGCTACCCTGCTTTCTGCTGTTCTGAACTCCTGGTAAGCTCTGACTTCTTCGCCTTCCATTACTTGGGACTATGGATTCTTTCAGATGCTTTGTTGCTCCTTTGCCTTGTTGTTATCTTGTAACCAAAGACTTTGTAGCTCTGTTGCTATCAGCTGCTGGCAGCTTTACCAGACAGAGGAGGAGGAGGAGGGTGTGCACCCTTCTAAACTGCTCCAATGCTGGACTTGGCTTTCCCCCATCCAACTGGGAGGGGGAAAAGCCCCAGGACAGAAAGAGGAGGAGGAAGAGGACATGTATGTCTTTCCAAACTGCTCCCATCCTGGGCTCCCCCCCCCCCCCAGGATCATGCATGCACCCTTCCAGGGCAAGGGTTGGCAGAAAGCATGGTCAGACTCACAAATAATCAAATTTGCCAATATTAAACCCGCCAATATGGAGGACCAACTGTACTTTACACACCAGGACAATCAGATGCTGTGGCATTCTCATTTCTTTTAAGATGAACCATAATGGTTGGAATCTATGTTGCAGAATTTTAAGCAAAATTTGCTTGCATGGGAGATCAGTGCTATGGTCCTATAGTTGCTGAAGTCTCATGTGTCTCCCTTTTTATGGATGGGGATGTATATTGATAACTTCTCATCTGTTGGCCAGTTCCTGGTGATTTATTTTTCACTATTTTTCTTTATTGCAGTTTCCACCTCGATTTTTAGAATTTGGGGTTCTTCTTCATATGGCTTTGTTCCATGTGTCCTTCATTTTGTCATCTCTTTTGTATAATTCTTCTGTGTATTGCATCCAACATCTTCTTATTCCTTCCTGGTCTTGAATTATGTAGCATCCTTATTATTAGTTTGCATTTCTCTTTAATTTTATTGATCCTGTGGAATTGTCAGAATTATGCCTGCGTGCATTTGTTCTGCCAGGTTATGGCTTGTTTGGTGGGGATGATGGTGGGGCTAATAGTGGGCTTAGGGTAGTAGCATAGGGTTTAGGCATAATGGGCTGTGAGTAGCTTGGGGGATGGAAGGTGATGAGTCTGAGGTTGTTTTGGGAAATTGGGCCTCTTGGAATGCATTGCTGGTGGGAGGAGGTTGGTACAGTGTGGAGTTAGCTGGGCCTGGGAATAGGAGGGGTGTGTAGCTGATAAGGTGGGGGCTGGGTGGAATGGTGGAATGGCTAGCTGTGGGAATTGTAGGTGGGTACTAGTTTTTGTGTCATGAAAGGAGGGGTGGAACAATTAATAAGTGGGGTTTAATTAAGTGCTTGCTGGAAGGGGGGTAGTTCTGGCTTAAACGTAGTCTGGTGGATTACTGTCTTTGTGTTCTTCGATAAACTCCTAATTGCAACAATTGGCTGGTTTACTGGCTACACAGAGTGCTGAGTCTGCTCAGAACTGACAGAAATAGTCTCCTATTCACTTTTTGTTTTGTTCTTTGCATTATTATATTCCCCCCATGCACCAGTCACTGAATAGTTCCCTTCAGGATCTGACGCTGTTTCTATCACATTTACTTTTTGCTTCTCATCTGTTCTTAATAATTTCAAGAGTTTAATATGTCATCCAATGAGGCTTTTATTTGTTTTTGACAACAAATAATATCTTTTGTATTCTTTCCTTACAATATCTCAGGTATCAATCCATAGTTCTTCTGGTTTGCTGTCCTTTAGTTTTAAGAGTGCACATCTGTTCATGTAATCCATCTTCAAATTCTACAGTGATATCCTAAAGATTGTGTTTTGGCAAAATGATTAAATTATGGGTGAAGCAGACCACCCCAAAGGGGTGGCATCACACAGCCCCTGAGAAAGTCAGGTAGGCGCCCCACTCCAGTGTTTTTCCAGCACAAAAAGAAGTGGCAAAATGCCTTTCTTTTTTGCAGCAGAAAAACATTGCATTCTCTACTGCCACCAATGCTTTTTGGTACTCCTGTGGCATGTGGCATCTAAACACCATGCTGCCGGAGTGCTGAAGAGCTGCCCCCATGTGGGCAATGGGATGGCATGATGCTGGTTTTGGAGCGGTGTCGGGGCATGCATCGTGTGTACACCTCAGTCCCAGGAAGCTGGCATATTGTGCCAGTCTTCATCAGCACTTAGTGTATTTCTTTATCTTTACCATAATTTTCAATATTAGTAGTTCATGGTCTATGCCACAAATTGATCTGATCCTGTACTTATTTTTGCAGAGAGAATGAAGCATCACCATATTCTGTTTCCAACTATATAGTCTATTTTATTTTTATATTAGCCACTTGGCAATATCCACATGGTTAGTTGTCTCTTTGATTGCCTGAAGAATGTGTTTGTACTGAACAAACTGTTGCTCTCTCAAAATTCAGTAACTCACTTCCCTGTTTCATTTCTTGATCGTAGGTCAAATTCTACAAAGTCTGACTCTATTCTGCTTTGTGCTTTTGTGTTCCAATTGCCTATGGTTATCAACCCATTTTAGTATGACAACGATTTTCCCTTGAACACCTGTGCAGAATCTTATGATTTCTTCCTTGATAAGCTTCCCCTGTAGTCTTATTGATATAATTCCCCTGGATCCCCTGAATGCTTTTGTCTTGCCTCACTTACTGCCACCCATTCCTTCTTTGATTGACATTTCCAAGTAAAACTGTGCAATTATCTGATTGCAAATGTCCCATTCCTGTGCACTTTACCACTCTCACATCAGGTATGGCTATGCCTGTGTGTTCAGTTTCTTGTTTTATGATTTGCTATTTCTTGCTTCTCACATTCCATAATCCTGCTACATAAATTGTGCAATGTTTGACTTTTTCTCACCTTTGCACATGTCAGGAGCTGAACTCCTGTTTGCCTGAGTCTGAATGTGTCATTAGATTCAGCAATACTCATGCTTGTCCTCTGCTTTTCCCCAGTAGTTGGGGCTGAGTGCTTTCTGACAAGGAAATCTCATCTTCCAGCACTATCTCTTGCTTCATTTTGGACCATCTCATGATACTGCTTTCAATTTATATACATTGCTCAAAGACATAAATCTACAATTTCTAAAGTTGTATGTGGAACATAATAGCTTCATTAATGAAATTCACCAACAGGATATGGAGACTTCCTTTTCTCATATTGACCTTCCCCATCCTAGCATATCTCAACAACAATTTCTTTTTGAAACTTTTCACTTAGAAAAAAATTATCAATGCAATAGCAAATATGAGAAATTGAAAGTCCCCTGGCCCTGGTGTGTTTCCAATTGAATGGTACAACACTTTTTCCAGTTTGTAAGCACCAAGACCTGCCCAACTTTACAAAAATATCTTAGAATCCAGCCCCCTCTCTTAACCATGAAATTATGTCTATATGTCTATATTGCTCTGAAACCTGATAAGGATCATACTCATTGTCCTCACTACTCTCTCAGTGATTGTTAACTGCCATCAAATCCAATTATGGTGCCCCCTTGAATGAGAGACCTCCAAGTCACCCTTTCATCAACAGCCCTGTTCAGGTCTTGCAAACTCAGGGCTGGGGCTGCCTTAATTGAGTCTATCTGTAATTGAGATTTTCTCTTTTCTTACTGCCTTTTACTTTACCAAGAACTGTTATCTTTTCTAATGAGTCATGTCTTCTCACAATACATCCAAGTCTCAGTTTAATCATCTTGGCAACTGGAGAAAGTTCAGGCCTGATTTATTCCATGACCCATTTGACTTTTTAGCAGTACACAGTATCCATAGAAGTCTTCTCCAGCAGCACATTTCAAATGAGTTGATTTTCTTCCTATCAGCTTTCTTCACTGTCCAGCATGCACATCCATCCATAGAAATGGGAAATACAATGACATGGGCAATACTAACTTTACTATTCAGTTATATATACATTTACTCTTCAGAATCTTGTAGAGTTCCTTGTATAGTATCTCAACTGCAGTCAGTCAGTGTAGTGGTCTGAGAACTGGACTCAAAGATAAGGGTTTGATTCCCTGCTTGACCATGGGAACCCAATGGGTGACCCTGGGAGAATCAGACTCTCTCAGCCCCAGAAAACTATATGATAGTTTCACTGCAGGGTCACCATAAGTCAGAAATGACTTAAAGGCACACTATGACAATAACAAAAGGCCTAAGCAGACTGCCAGAAATAGTGCACATTAAATTGAGGCACTGCCCTGGCTCAGTGTATTTTTTTCTGGGACATTGAGCCTTCTCTGTCAGAGAGCTCTGGTGCCACAATAAATTACAGTTCCTATGATTCCCTAGCACTGAGCCAGGGCAGTGCCTCAATTTAATGTGCACTATTTCTGGCAGTCTGCTTAGGCCCAAAGTCTACTTTCTGTTTAATGACTGAACCAAGATATGGAAAATCTTGAACTATTTCAATGTCTTCATCATCTTCTTTAAAGTTATGTAAATCATCTGTGATCTTTATTTTCCTTTTATTCATGTTCAGCTGTAAACCTGCCTTTGCACTTCCTGCCTTGACTTTATTCAGTAATTTTCCAAGTCTTTTCTATTTTCAGCTAGTATTATGGTGTCATCTACATATCTTAAATTATTCATGTTCCTTCCTCCAATTTTTACACCTCCTTCCTCCAGGTCTAACCCTGATTTATTTGTATTCAGCATACGAGTTAAACAGATGGGGTGGTAATATGTAGCCCTCCTTGAACCCCCCGCCCCCTTGCCATCTGGAAACCATTCCATTTCTCTATATTCTGTCCTGAGTACAACTGAGGACAATTGTCCTGAGTATAATCAAATGTTGTGGCACACCCATTGCTTGAAAGCAATCCATAGTTTTTCCTAACCTACATAATAAAAGACTCTGCTATAATCTATAAAGCACAGGATGATTTTTTTCTGGAATTATTTGGTGTGCTCCATTATCCAACCTGTGTTTGCAATGTGATATCTAGTGTCTCTTCCTTTCCCAAACCCAGTGTGAACATCTGACATTTCTCACTCCATATATAGTAAAAGTATTTCTTGTAGAATTCTGAGCTTCTTTGCTTGCATGAGAAATTAAAGGAATGGTCCTGTGGTTACTGCAATCCTTGGGATCCCTTTTCCCATAGGGCGGTATGAAGCGGTATATAAATGAAGCTGCTTTGCTTTAGCTAATAGATTACAATTTTTCATTTGATCTTTAAGTCCCGACAAGGAGAGATTTATCAAACACATGTAGGGAGATGGTAATATTTGAATGGTTGAAGACTCCATTGCTTTAAACTCAGATAAGGCTGTCATTATTTCTTTAAATGTTAAGAAGCCTTTGATAAAATTTGCTGGCCATTTATTTTCACAGTATTGGCTAATTCTGAGTTTGCTACAATATTTTTGAAACAGATAAAAATGTTATATTCAGCACCAAGAACATAGTTTATGACCAATAGTTCTCTCTCTCTCTCTCTCTCTTTGTTATATTGAAATGGGGTAGAAGGGAAGAATGTTCATTTTCTCCTTTAATATTCAATCTTGGCTTGGAACCCTTAGCATATGCTATTAGACAAAATTCCAGAATTTATGCATGCTGATTTAATAGTTTAAAACATTATTTTTTCAGATGATCTTTTGTAGTTCATTTTAAAGCCACAACAGTCAATCTTTGTTTTGATGCAGTTGATTAATAATTTTCATAAAATATCTAGGTATTCAATTAACTGGTCCAAGTTTAAAATACTGCCAATGGAAGACAAGACCAACTCTAGCATATTTAAAAGCAAGACAGTTTCAGCATAGCCTAAACTTTATTACTTAGTGGGGCATAATTAAGCCTAGGGATTTATTTCAGATGATTAATCTTAATATACGTAACATTATAAATGATAATGTACAAGATTTACAGCAGGGGTAGGCAACCTTTTTGAGCTGGGGGCCAGGTTGCTGTCCCTCAGACAATTGGGGGGGCCAAAGCACCAAAAATAAATAAACAAATAAATAAATAAATAAATAAATTTTGAAAAATTTAAAAAATTAAAAAATGCATGCACACTCTCTCAGCCCCAGAAAAGCCGTGGCAAAAACCCTGTGGAGATTTTGCCAAAAAAACCCCAAGAACAAGTAATAACAACAATAATCAATATCATCATGGCAGTCGGCGGGGGGTGGGTGGGTGGGTGGCGGGCGGTGGCGGCAGGACCAGCCTGGGGCCTGTCCAAAGGCCTCAGGGGGCTGCATCCGGCCCCTGGGCCTTAGGTTGCCTACCCCTGATTTACAGAAATGGATGGGCTTAAAGATGAATCTCTGGGAATAACACAATTAAAATGAATGCAATACCTAGAATTGTTTAAGTTATACATGGAATTTGTCTACTTACTCTCTCACACTTATTCCTAACAATGGATGAGACTGCACCTAGGACAAAATCCAAATAATGGATGATTCTAAGTACTGGAGGAAATGGTGTTTTCCTGGCAAAAATTACAGCACTATGATTTGTCAAACCCTGGTTATTTTATTCTTATTTTCTGGATGCCGTTCCCAATAACCAGTGTGTTTGGAAACTAGCTGTGGTTATGTGAAAATGAAGGAAAAGAACTCTGCGCAAAATGAATGATTTCTGCTTTATTTCTACTTTTGCCTTATCAAAACCAAGCCTTAGCACTGAAAACAGGTCATAGGGAGCCTGGAACCCCTTGGTGTAAATTAAGCCCTGAGCAATCCCCCTACCAGTACTAAATCCCATAAAATTCACCTGATCTGTTACACAACAGCACTGCCAGCAGAAGCACTGTGTGCATTTATACTTATTAGTTTGGCATTACAGCTCAATCAAAAAATAAAATAAAAAATTATTTGCCAGTTCAGAAGCAGCACACTAATTAATATAATCGGAAGCAAGAAGTTTCTGAAGTCTCCCAACAGCATTCATTAACATACACCACAAGAGATTTCATAAAGTTCAAAGCTTATCTTGTAGCCTTCATGCTCCACATGTGCTCAGAACAGCAGCTGCCCAAGTATGCTCTTTCTCTTTCACTCTCACAAAGAACAAATTTAAATTAGATCAGATCATCATATCTCCCCCCCTCACTTTGTTGAACTCAAATTGTGCTATATAAACAAGCCAATCAGCTTCTGAAACACACGATCTATCAGACAGTTAATATATTCAAATAATAAAAAAGAATACTTTTAGCACTATCCTGTCTGCAATGCAAGAAATCTGACATACACATGAAATGATTAGTTAATGCTCAGGGAAATGGGAGGGCAATTCTGGAGACAGAACTAAAAAATTCCCATCATCATCATCATCATCATCATCATCATCATCATCATCATCTCCAGAGTTCTTTGGTTGTAGAATAGAAGGAAAGACTTGAGGAAAACTTAAAGGAGGTCAATCAAATAAAAAAGCATTATGAGGAGGTAAAAGATAACATGGGATTACTATGTTCTTATTCCTACCAGTAAATGAGGTGAAGAGAATGGAGAAAGAAGTAATAATCTACATATTACTAATTATTTGCAATTAATTCATTTTTTCTAGAAAACAAACAAACAAAATTACATTGTGACTGTAACATAAAAAGAGAAAACTTAATTCCTTATTATGGTATGTTGCTTCATTAAGGAGCAAAAGAGGAGCAATATGACATAGTTATGGGCTAAATCCAATTGCAAGTTATAACTAGAGTAAATCTACTGACTAAACAGAAACTGGATAATTTGTGTAATTTGTGTAATTTCCATTGATTCTGTGGTTCTTCTATTACTAGAACTAACAAATGGATTGGATATGCTGGATGTGCTTTATGTCACAGGACAACAAATTTTTAAAGTAACTGTCCAGTATCTATTTTAGTAACTTTTTTAGAAGTGGGAAAGTAAAACTGTAAGTTTAATAGTAACTGATTAAAAGATCTTAGAATCATAAATGTAACTAATTCTCTCTTTTTAAAAAAATAGGTAACATCCCAAGCTATGGCTGAGCACTGTGTTAGATGGCCAGTCTATAAATTAATAACATAACAGATTAAAAAGTATATACCGGTATACTTCTAAAAATTCTTGCTGCTGTTTTAAATGAAAGCTATAGGATTCCTTAACTTGGTTTTCAAAAAAGCACTATAGAGTTCAGGCAGGCCACTAGAAATAGAACACTTGTCCTACCTTGACATGAAGAGTACAGTATAAGACCAACATCTACTGCTACTAAGCATACTATTACAAGGCCTATAGTATAGGGGGGAAAAAGATACTGGGGGAATTTAGAAACCATAAATATCTCTGTGTTCGATGTCTTGTGAAAACATCTGGCTTGTCTTTGAATTCCATCCATCACATCACTTTTATCATGACTTACATCTGTTCACATAATTCAGAGAAAATTGTTCAACAAAGCATAAGCAAGAGCAAAAGACTATTAGAATTCACTAACAATACTTTTTATTTGAAAACCCTCAAACTATATAAAATTACTTTACTCTGCTTCATTTTTCAACATTCACAAACATAATTGCATTTATTTTCCTCAGCAAGGCTGCAAAACAAGTGATAATTTACAATATTACAGCTTGTGTCTCCTAGGATTACAGATACTGTATGTGCTACCCATACTCATAAACTGAGTAGAGAGACAATTCAAAAGATTTCCATACATCCCTCCCTCCAAGGAAGTTATCTATGCCATTATCATCAGCTGCTTTTCCAGAAAAACAAAAACAAAACTCTTGGAAATAGCACACTTGTTAAATGAATCCATTTTCCACTTATCAAGTGGAATATGTACAAAGCAGAACTGACTTTGTAAATAAAGTATCTAGTGTAAGATCTGTTTCAGATTGGTAAGGATCAGAACAGCTTGATTAGATCTGCAGAATGTGCTCAGAAGTGAAGAAGGTACACTGGAAGAGATTTTTAGAATGTGAGGATTTTGTTACCATATATATGGGTTTCTGTGAATATGTTCCTTTTGGCTTTTCAGAGTATACAGTTGGGCCCTGCAGTTAATTTCTGCACTATATTGTTGGCCTGTACTACTTATGCTTCTTTGCAAGTAGTAGTCATATGGTAACAGGAAACTTCCTATGTTTTCCAAGCCACTTGGGTGCCAATAGCACTTTGGACAAGTGGGAAAGAATGCTCTGCCAGAGCTAATAGGTGGGCATGTGAATCCATTACAAGTTTTAATCAAACTTCAAAAGTGCTGATCCTTATCTTCAAAATAGGTCCAGTACTTTAACCTCTTGTTGGGCTGAGCTGTCATAGGGTCAGAATGAGGGGGTGGTTGTAGTAAGGTCTCACATGTTCTGAAGTCACTTATGGGAAACAAGCAGTGATGATGATCAAAGCTGAGGAAGTAGAAAGATTGCTGGGAGATTTGTAGTTGGCCTGACCCTGCCAGCCAGTTGGTTAATAACTTGACATTGAGTATTAGCCTAATCTTGTTTTGTCATGGAACAGCAGCTCTTCATCTTCTCTGTCTTACTTTTTTTAAACAATAGCAACAATTTTGCTGAGCTTTAAATGAGGATGGAGATGTAATCAGAAGCTAATCAGCATCTTCTTTCCATAAAATGGTCTAATGGGAACAATCCAGAAAATGCTACCTAAGGACTGGCCCTCCAGATAACGGATCTTCAGGTCTCAGAAGCTCCACTTGGTATGACCAATGGAAAGTTAAAAGTATGTGGTGGGACAAAGATTCTCCAGCCCCAAGGTATAAGATTTGAAAACACTGACCAAAAACAGAGCACAAAATTTTTGAGATTTCAGTTTCTAACATCAAAAACACCTGCCACTGGTTGGATGAGGGGAAGATAGAATGTTCTTAGCCCAGAAGGTGGTAATTTAAAACTAAGAGGACACATGACAACACTGAATTCACAAGGTACACACCCAGGTATAATCTTCTTTTCATATCACTCTTCCCCTGCCAGGTCATATCTCTAAGTCCTTGATGCTGTTACCTTTCTCATAATGGTGGTAATGGGATGGTGCCAATGTTCACAGCCAGTAGTGCTCACTTCTTGATTACTTTCATCGAGGAGGAGGAGGGAAACAGGCTGAAAATAGTACAAACCTCCTGTTTAACACAGCCAGGGTGTAGTGATTTTTATGGACCCCTAAGGAGAACAATTCATTCTGGACCATTAAAAGCCTCCCTGGGAATCTCACTTTCATAACATACATCTTTTTCACCCTCCATGTTTTGAGGGAGATGATATCTGTGGGCAATTGATGATGTCTGTTGAGCTCTGTGGGTGATGCATGATTTCAGAATAAAAGTGTATCTAGCACAGACATTGGACATTAAATGCCCTTGCCCATTTTTTTCCAGGAGATTTTACACACACACACACACAGTAAAGTAAAATACCTATATAGCTATTTATATTCCTCTTTAATAAACTGTGTACTATTGTGACTGTTATTTCTAATTTTTTTACACAGAGGAGTATTTTTTTTTAATAAACAGGTTTTTGGGGCATCACACACAAGCACACTTGTTCTAAGCCACCCCGATTGCTTTGGTAGAGGGGCGGGATAGAAATAAATTATTATTATTATTATTATTATTATTATTATTATTATGTATTGCTGTTGTGTGCTTTTAAATCATTTCTGACTCATGGCAAACTATGGCAACCCTAAGGCAAAACTATTATGGGGTTTTCTTGGTAGGATTTGTTCAGAAGGGGTTGCCTTTGCCTTCCTCTGAGGTTGAGAAAGTCATCTGGACAGAATGACATGAGGCCAAGGGGAACACAGGCCTGTTGACCTGTGTGGACAGCTCCTTAATAAAAAAATAATAGTTAGGAAAGAATTATAATGACTAGGATCATTATGATTCAGAGGGAAATAAGGTTGAATGTGTGTACCATTTCCATGGCTCAAGTTTTTTATATATATATGAATAAGAGAGTTGGCAACCCTAGCATTTATGTTTATATGTGCATGTTCACATATGCAACCCCGGACCCACACACCTGGCATCACATATAACCCTCAAAGCTTAAAATAGGCTTCTAATTCATGTGCTATATTGGTGCAAAATTGCATTCTGTCTGTGGTGCAACACTCCCTCCATTCTTGTCTGAAACTTCACAAATATAAATGCCTATGCACAACAATAAAATAACCAGAGAGAAGCTTGTCCACCTGACATGACATGCTTCCAAAGGTTGCAAGTAGGAGATGTGGCTCTTGTGAAGAGAGAAAAATGATAGGATGACTGAACTGAAATTGATTTTCCAGTTCCCCCTCCAGGTTGGAAAGTGGGGTGACCATTAAAAAAAATGGGGTGAATAGCTTTGGGAAACAATGCATTTACCATGATAGTGATGATAGTTTTCTCTCTCATCTCTATCCTTTCTTCCTTTTTGTTGTTTAAAAAATCCTCCACTATTGCCATTCAAGAGGTATTTTAAAGGGAAATATAAGAGTGGCATAGGCCTCATCTTCATGGCCCATTTCCGCCTTGTTCTTCAACTATCCTGTTTGGATGACACATGTTCCAACCCCTGGTTATGGTGTGGACAGTCTGGATGAAATCCAGTATGTTCTGCAAAATAGCCAGGGTTTAACATCCTCAATATGGATTTGAAAAAAACCTATCTTCCCAGAAAATATGGAATCTTTCCTTTACATGCTGCTGTAATTGTTTGTATGGGCATCCTGCAGAGCCAACCAACACATTCTGAGGTCAGAAAGAAGTTCCCAGCCTTGTACTCACTGTTTGGCAACTCATCCTGACATCGGAAGTGAGCAATCCATGGTGATGGTGGATATATCATGCAGCATGCCAGGATGACCACGCAGACAGCTACAGGGGCAGGTTGGGGTAAGTGTGGGGCCAGGATACTCTGGGCTGCCCCCAGAGTATCCTGGCCAATGCAGGCAAGGCCTTAGATAACAGTTTTAAGAAAGAATGAAGGGGGGAGAGCTCTTATCTCAGTAAGATTTAAAAATTATTTTAAACTATTTAAAAATAGAAGAAACTTCCAACAACACAACAATAAGAGATATTTCTTCCCTAACTCAAACAATTCAAAATATTTCACTCAAAACATCTCTCTTAGATCATGCCACCATTTTGGAATTTGTGCTTCTCCACAAATCTTTAAACTAGACAAAAGAAGCCCAGGCCTATAAACAACAAGGTTGATGGGGGGAGGCTTGGACAATGGTCTCAGTCAGCCCACCTGTTTCCCTAATTTCTGTCCCTATTGCATATTTCTTTTCTCTGCCCCTGGGCCCAATCAATACAATGACCCAGACAAAGAATAGAATGCCAAGGAAAATCTGCAGTTGTCCCTCTTGATTGTTGTCACTGCTTGAATATTCAAAGTGAACAGGGCTTTAGAAAGTTTGGGGACTGGCAGTGGGTCCCTTGTAGGAGTGAGACCCTGGGGGGATGCCCCAAAAAGCCTACTCTCAAGGTCAGGGCTTTTAAAATGGATTAAATGCCCAACATTCAGCAGACTCTAGAAGAATTTACAAAATTTGGTCTAACTGACATTCTTATTCCAGTGCTAAACAGTGCAATGATCTGTTTAATTTAGCATTCTACGTAACTCTTTTACACAAAAGGGAAACTCTCTCAACCCCTCTAGTCTTAAATTGTCCTCTAGTCTTAAATTAAAACAGATAATGGTTCATGATGTACACAGTCAAATTCTAAATGTATTCATTTAACATGTCTGTGTACTTCCTTGTAAACAAAATACTAATGCACCCAATCATGAGTCAAAATAAGCATAATTGCTATGCATTGCTTTTGAGGCGGGGGGGGGGGGGGAGAGTTTGTATTTCCAACAGCTGTTGACAACCTATGTAACCTGAACAAAAAGACAAAGATAAATGTAATGTCTGTGCACAGAGATGCACCTGTTGTTGTTGTTTTAAATCTGAAAAACAGTCTTTTCAGTAATGTAGACTAATAATATTGGACATGAAAAATAAGTTCATCCCATTTTGTAATACTGTGTAACATGTATCACAAAGTGAAAAGTTACAGATGTAATTCATCATTAATTTTCTTCTTGAAGAAAAGAATGAGTAATTTCAGCAATTTTCTTCCTACCATGGAGTTTTTGAAGCCTATTCACAATTTAGAATTTTTTTTCTGTGCAGAATTTATGTTTTGTGTACACACACACACACACACACATTTTACATGCAGGAAGCAGCTCTTCTGTACAGAAAATTATATTTTTGCATGGAAATATTCTCTCTGGGGAAAAAAAAAGATGTTTCCTGAGCACAAAAAGGTGTTTTCAATGCAAACCAACTACATGCAAATTTTGTGTGGAAGGTCCCCACTTTGCACAAACATTACACAGAAAAATACTGTTTTCTGTACAAAACATGAAGATGTTGTGCACAATGAGTCTCAAATTTTAAAGAACCTTGTCAGTTCAGGATTTTTCCTGTCAGAGCTTTTGATATTTTCAATCATTTTTCAAATATTTTCAAATATTCTTTCAACCCCTATGAAAGACTAGACTAGATGCACAAATGAATTAAAAGGTTCACAGAAGGTAAAAATTCCTGAAACCATTTCAATTCTCTGTCTCCTTATCTCATTGAAGCTAAGCAAATTGGCTAGGAAATCATGGGCTCAGCCCACGTTATCCTGGCCCCAGTGCTCACTCCGGTCACTTCCTGGGTCAGTGCAGATTGACCTAGGACCCAGGGCCAGCACATGCTCCTTACCTTGCCATGTCATTGCTTTCACTCAGAAGCCCCCTTGTCACCACATCTGATGCAGAAATGGGGCACCTGACCACATGAGTGCAACCAGGCACCCCATTTTCACATCATACATGGCAATGGGGGAGGGGCTTCTAAATGAAAGTGATGCTCAGAATAGTAAAGAGCATGGGGGGCAGGGCAGTATAAGCAGTCAGATTTTTTTCAGAGGTATTTTACCCCAGGGTAAAGAGTATTCACCCCAAAAGTGAGCCAGTTCCTCTAGATCAGGGGTAGGCAACCTTTCCCCTTTAAGGGCCGAGGGACTTCAGCTCCCAGAATCCCAGGAGCTATTGGCCAACATGGGACTATTGGCCAACATGGCTGAGGCTTCTGGGAGCTGAAGTCCCTCGGCCCTTAAAGGGGAAAGGTTGCCTACGCCTGCTCTAGATCTACATCTGGTTTGACAGGATCACACCCAATCCTGCCCTGGTGGTATTGGCCTGCATCATCTGAACAAAAAGCAGGGCCTTTTGGCCCATGTGGACAACCCCCTTGCTTCTTATAAAAGTGAAGAATTATGAGATATTCCCATTCTAGCACAATCAATTACAATTAACTATGACAGCTATACAGAATCTCCAAGTCTAAGAATATTGTTCCTCTGAATGCTATCAATGAGAACATAGGAGGGTAAATAAGTTTCTTTGATGTCGGTGCTAAAAAGGATGGGTCTGGGCCAAGATGTTATATTCTTATACTTTCTATAATGTCAGTTCTAAATGAGATGAGTTTGGTCCTATTTTGGGATTTATAAAGTTCTTTGAAGTGTTGATGGAAAAGCTTGGATTTTTATTTATTTATTTATTTATTTAAATAAAGGTGAGCAAATGCAAATGTGACAGATTCGTCCATCCAGAAAGAAGACTCAGGGCCTTTACAGACTGCCAGAAATAGTGCAAATTGAGTCCACTTTAAATTGAGGCATTGCCCTGGCTCAGTGCTAGGGAATTATGGGAACTGTAATTTATTGTGGCACCAGAGCTCTCTGACAGAGAAGGCTCAATGTCTTAGAAAAAAATACAATTCCCATGATTCCCTAGCACTGAGCCAGGGCAGTGCCTCAATTTAAAGTGGACTCAATTTGCACTATTTCTGTCAGTCTGCAAAGGCCCTTAGAGTGCTTAGCTGTGAAAAATCCCAATATGAATCCCAGTAATACTCAGATATGTTTCTGGTGCTGAATTAGTGTTTGTTTTTCATAAGAGATTCCTTATATTTAAATGCTAATGGAAGGAAGACCCCCAGTATAGTCTTATTCATTCTGCAAACAGCTGTATATGTTGAATTTGATCAAAGCAGTGAGGTTAAGAGTTTCAGATCATTTTTGATAGGAGCTCATCAAACTGACTAAATACATTTGATAGGTTAAAGGTTTGATTAAAATGTGGGAGAAAATGAACTGGCAGATTCCTAGACTTGTTGCCTGTAAGCCCTCTGGAACATTGTGTGACATCTGCACTTTGACTGTACCTCTCCTCCACTGAACAAAATAATTATTTATGGATAACACCAGAACTGGAAAATTAACATGAAGTATTATTGAAGACTGCATTGTAAAACTGCTGACGAGCAAGAAACACCATGTTAGTTTTATTAGCACAAAAATCCCTTCCACAAATAGAACAAGAGGTCAAGTTAGCCCTGTTTATGTGTCCACTAACTAATTAGTTAATGTTTAAGATAGTGTTTGAACAGTGAAAATATGAAGACTTTCTGGTAATAAAGGTGACTGGGCTAGACTTCTCTAGAGTACTTGGATTGCTAAATGGATCCTCAACTATTTCATAAAAAATCTATTTCTTCCTGATTGGCCATAATACAAGATTTTTTATTTATTTCATCAGAGTTTTGCTTTTTAAAATCAGAGGCCTTTTGACACATATAGACCTTAAGACTGAACAAACACATCTCTGAGGAGCCAGAACTGTTTAGCAGTCAGAACAATGCACCACTAAAAATGATAAATCCAGGTCATACTATACTAAATAAAAATGAATAGGAAGATAAGAGGTGAGAGCACCAAAGGTTTACATTTGAGTAGAAATGTACTTGAAGGTAATGCCCTAAATCTTATAGGTTCAAAGTGGGACCTTTTAAAAACTGGGGGCATGGTCCAGTGAGAGGACCACACCTGATTTAAAATGACAAAAAAAAATCAAGACAAATCTCTAAAGAGTAAAGAAAAAAACTGTTACATAGACTATAATAGGCAAAAACTGAATGTGTGTGTAAATATATTCAGTCTTTATTACTGATACATTGCTTTATACTGCAGTGGTGTCACTGGCAGGTGTGGGAAGTGTAGACTACACCAGGTGACACTGGGTGGGGGGGGGAGAAAAGAAAGATGGGGTGATGTCATGGCACAACAGAGGGAGCGAGAAAGGGGGCAAGATGGTGGCCACAGGTGTGCAGGAATGAGGGGCCTGGTGGGGCTACCAGGCAGGTTAGTGGCACAGCTCTAGGTCTCAGCCACCTCACATACAGGATGACCAAGATGTCCTCTTTTTCCAGGACATGCTCTCCATTTCTTTCCAGGAGGGATTCTTGAATGGCCTCCATTTTGAGCAAGACCAAGAAGCATAGATTTATATTTATATTGTTTTGAGGGTTTTTTTCCCCTATAAAGTTCTCCTCATGAGGAGAATGGGGCTGTGGCAATGAAGCAGGCTGAGTGTGTCTCCCACACTTCCTTACCGCAGCCCCATTTTTCATCTCCAGGAGCCCCATCCCCACTCCAGAAGCCCTGCCCCATTCTGGAAGCTCCACCCCCTGTGACACCATGGCCGGGGACACCTCTGATACATTACATACATACACACACCGTATCTCAACCATCCTGAAGGTACTGAAAATAAACCTGAGTAAATTTAACCTGGATAATTTATAAACTACTGAACCAAAATGCAGCAAATGTGAACCTTTAGTTCTTTCTTTCCCTCATTTTGGGCAGAAGGGCAGAAATTACAAAAGGGCAGAAATTACAAGGGCAGAAATTACAAAAAAAAAAAAAAAAAAAAAAGGAAAAGGAAAGAAAGAAAGAAAGAAAGAAGAAAGAAGAAAAAGAAAAAGAAAAGAAAAAGAAAAAACAAACTATATTTTGTGGGCTTAAATGGTGGCAGGATACCCACCAACTGCCCTGAACTGGCAGGAATGGACCTGATTAATTCTATTATCCCACTTTTTAACCTAATTTTAAAATGTCCTAGTTTCTATTTCTTCCTCCTGATTCCCCACTTAGTCCCTAGCTTACTTCAGTTGCGGTAAAATAAGTTCAAAGAGTAAAAGTAGCTTGCACTGATTTAACTCAGAAGGAGGAAGAGGACGGAAAGGGCAGGGATCTCACCCTTCCTTGTACACTCAGGCAGAAAAGAAACTACTTCAATCTTCTTTGATTTATTTTTTTTATAAAATGTGAAATATTGGAGAGCATACTGCACTTGGTTTTAGTTTGGAATTTTTTTCTTTTTTTCTTCTTCTTTTTTTTAGTGGAGAATCTATTGGTGGCCTGAACCTTATTCCATTGAATCAATGGAATGGAAATAAAGACTGATTTGCTAAGTTACCATTAAATCAATGGCCCTACACTACTTGGGACTAACAATATAATTAAGTCCTTTATAAGACACTTGCTAAACATTAAATCCATGTTTTAAAATAAGGACATGAACATCTGACACTGAACAAAGGAGCAATGACAGACCACTGACATGAATCAAACAGAACAAGCAAAAGAAAATGAACCAAAGTTCCATTAGCCTCTCTCAGATTTACTTTTACAAAAAAACATTAACAGAGAATACATTCAAAAGGAAAGTAAGTGAAAGAAAAATCAATATTTGCTTTTCAATCCTCTAATTAAGTCATTCCTTTGTTCCCAACTCTGAGACATCTATTATAAAATCGATTTGGTTGTAATGATCTAAAACAAATTGTCCCAAAAATCATTTGGGGTTGACAAAGAAACAGTTTAATCTCTTCTGGATTTGAAAAAAAATTGAAAAGAACGGACTGCAATTGTTATAATCCCTTCATGTGGCTTGTGACAAAAGCAGCTGTGAGTTTAATGTTATTGATAAATATTGTGGGCGGACAGAGCCCCCCCCCCCCTCGGGGAATAATTAGCTTAATTGAAAAATACTAATTGGGTTAATAAAAAATTCTATGATATATGTCATTAGGTTAACCAAATTTATATGACTTCAGTTTAACTTTGAATGATGTCATAAGGTTATGATGTCATAAGAATCTTTATGATGTCATATCCGGTTGGGGGGAGAGATTAGCTATTGTTGTTATTATATTGCATAAGCTACTGGACTTGACGCATGCTGTGTTCAAAGCAATGAATCAATAACGCTTGCGCTTAATTACATGAACGCATGTGTCAAGATCAAATTCTTGTTTAAGAAAACTGTTTATTTAAATGTTTAATTGATTGACATCAAGACCCTGTACAAAATAAAAGTTGTGGCCAATGATTTACCCAAAATAATTGCGTTCGATGTCCTTTGTGCCGATGCAACATTTATTGAGGCATACTCTTTCATGGGTTATAGTCCATTTTATTACATCTATGAAGTGCTATCCTAAAGTTACACAAAGGTTTGGGGGCAAAGATGGAATTGCAAGCGGTGAGCTCAGAGGGGAAATATTACATTCTGTAATAATTACACTAAAATGTAAAATATGTAATTTTATCAAATTGATAAAATACATATAGTGGTGAACTAATTAACAGCTGCAGTAGTATAAAATACATTATCTCAGTTCAGGCCACAGGTGATAGAAGTGAATTTCCTGTTCTCTTCCTGGGCCCAATCTATAACAGAATTTCCATAGCAAATACTATGTCAACATTTTTAAGCATGATCCTCCTAACTGTTCTCTCTTGTCTGGCAATATTTAACCTATTTAACAACTGCCATAGCAGGACTCCCAGGCGAGGCACAAGAGTTGCTCAAGGGCGATTTGGAGGCCCTGATACCTCCTTGTTCTCCTCCTCAAACTTTTCCTGTCCTGGGGGAAGAGAAAGGCAAAGAAGGTGCTTGAAGCCTCTGCCTAAGGCAGGGGTAGGCAACCTTTCCCCTTTAAGGGCCGAGGGACTTCAGCTCCCAGAAGCCTCAGCCATGTTGGCCAATAGTCCCATGTTGGCCAATAGCTCCTGGGATTCTGGGAGCTGAAGTCCCTCGGCCCTTAAAGGGGAAAGGTTGCCTACCCCTGGCCTAAGGTATGAGGAGGAGGAGAGCAAGGGAGTTCATTGGATCATGGCCTCTGGTGGGGCCCATCCCTAGCCACTGCTTCCCCCAACCATCCCATCACTGCTCTGAGAATGAATGTTTGTGTGATTGTGTGTGAGAGAGCAAATGAGTATGTGAGAGTGAAAGAAAGAATTAATCTGCTGAATCTACATGGCAGAAATAATACCATTTGACACCATTTTAACTGCCATGGCTCCATGCTATGGAAGTCTGGCTTTGTGAGCTATTTAGCCTTCTCTTTCAGACAACTTTGGCACCACAACAAACTACAAATCCCAGCATTCCATAGGATGGAGACATGGCAGCTAAAGTGGAGTCAAAGAGCATTATTTCAGCAGTGCAGATTCAGTCTGGGTGTATACTTATCTGTGAGCTTTGGTGCATGTGAGTCTGGCTGTGTGTGAGACAGTGTCTGTAAAATGTACATGTGTTAAGTATTGAATGTATTTAAATAAAACTGTCCTAATTTGAACAATGTTATTTCCTCATAAATGTTAAAATATGAATATATATGAATGTGTAAACAAAAATATGCAGACTAAACAAAATATTTTGATTCATATACTGAGCAAGGGGAAGGCATGATGTCCGCATATAAAGGGGATCACAAGGGTAAAAAGTTAGAGAGCCACTGGAATAACCAATTCCTTATGAGGCGTCCAAAAGCCTATTTGGGCTCAGAGTAAGAGAGACCTGATACCACTTGTTTGTGTGCAACTTGATGATCTCAAAATTGTGTCAACTTATGCACCTAACCAGGAATGGACAAGAGTTTTCCTGGGGCATGAACATTTCTCTTTTCTTTCTGGGTTAACAAAGAAAAATGGACTCATGGGTATATGTGCAGTTCAAACAGGGGAAATCAGAACCAGTGGGGATCCTGTACTGGGTGTCGCCCTGTGCTGGGGGGGGGGGACTTCCAGGCAGGACTTCTGGCAGGACTTCAGGGGGTGGGGGTCATATGAGAGTGGCCAGTGGGTGGGAGAAGTGGCTGTGCGGGCCAGAGAAGTGCCATGCGGGAAATGGCCGCCCACTGCCCACCTGGGCTTGAACCCCTTGGAGCACTTGCAAGGGGTGGGGGCTGACCAGGTGTCACCCCCCCCTTCTGAGGTGTCACCTGGTGTGCCCCCCCCACTAATTAGAACAACTCTATTCCTGAGCCGGAGCCCCAGCGTAAATCAGAAACATATGAAGAAGATACACAGGGAGTAACAGAATTGCTGGTTTTGTCTGTCTCATAGAGCTAATGAGTAAATAAAAGTACTGCTGTCTGAGCTTCTGATAGTTATGGATTATTTCAATAAGATTAGCAGTCTAATAGATCAGAACAAAGGTTCATTTCTGTCCAGTCAATAGGAAGTTCAAGATTGCATCTTCCTGTCCACATTTATGCAATAGACTATTTTATTCACTAAGGTGTAAGAATGTTTTTCATTGTTTTCCTGTCTATAAAAAGTAGTAATTACCCTGAATGCCTGAATGTAGTAGGTTAAAAAAGGAAAATCTGATGTTGACTGTTTGGGAAAATCCATCTACACTACGTTATGCTACTTCTTGTTGTTATATTCTACTGATTCTTGAAAACAAAGAAACAATTAAGGCATTCTAGGAAGAAAGAGCATGCAAGACTTTGATTTAGTTTAATTTAGTTTAATTCTGTTTTATGGGGGGGAGGGTTGGGGTCAGGGTTGTGATTTTAACTTGTTCTTATTAATTGATGTACGCCACTTCGATTGCTATGCAGAGAAGCGGGATATAAATAAAATTTATTTATTTATTTATTTATTGTCAATCAAGTAGGTGGGTGGGAGTTGTGTGTGAGAGAGTAAATGAGTATGTGTTTGCCAAGGCTTTTGATAAACCAAGTTGTATTTACTTCAATAAGTCAGAGTCAGCCATACACACACTTCCCAGCTGCAGGCAAAGCACCCCTTCTGAACTCAGTCAAAACAAAGCAGCTCTGTGGATGCCAGACTCTTGGAGAAATGCCTATATTAAAATGATTCATAAGGAAGATACAGATGAGACATTAACAAAGAATTACAGACCTATTTCATTATTAAATCATAACCACAAGATATCTACTACAAGTAGAATGATTTTAAAAAGATCTTAAAATGTCTATGAAGATCAGAATGGATTGTTGCCCAAAAAGACAATTAATGAGTAAATGAAGAACTATTCTTAATATCACTGACTATTCGGAATGTCATATTGATTAAAAGACTCTTTTGATTTGATTTTTTTTAGAAGCAGATATGTCACTTACTATTTCTTGGAATTGCTTATTTTAAGTACTGGAGAGATAAATTTTGGTAAAAATATTATTCAGGCAATACAGACAACATACTCAGTTCAAAAGGGCCAGATTTTAGAAAACGATAATGGAACAACATCAAATACTAAAGAGAAGTAGACAAGGTTGTCCACTCTCACCTTTAATGTTTATTTTGGTGTTGGAAACCCTACTGAGAAATCTCAAATAACATGACAGAATTGTGGATTGGTGTGTGTGTGTGTGTGTGTGTGTGTAAAAAAAAAATTGAATTGCGGGTTCATGCAGATGACCTTGTGATAAGGACACAAAATTCACTGTATTCAATGAAGGCTCTTCTGAAAAAAATTAAGGTATTTGAGGCATGCTCTGGGCTTAAAGTGAATTGTGAAAAACCAAATTGTTGACTAAAAATATGTCATCAGAAGAAGTAAATGAATTAACAACTCTTTCAAGTTTTAAAATGGAAAAAGGGGGGATTACATTTTTCTGAATTGCAATCACAAAGAATAATAGCTTACTATTTTAAAACAAGTATGAAAAAGTCTGGAAATAAGTTAAAGGAGATTTAGAAAATGGGAAAAGTTAAGTTTATTCCTTTAGGGAAGAATTGCAATAATAAAAATAAATGGTTTTGCAAAGAAATGGAATACATTTTGTGCAATGGCTGAAAGAAATCTCCAGATTTGTTTAGCAAACAAAGAAACCCAGAATAAAGATTAAAATAATGTATGATAATGAAGAAAGGGGTGGTTTGGGAGTTCCTAATATTAAACTGTATTATGAGGCCTGCTGTTTTCTATGGTTGAAGGAACTGATATTGCTTAGAGATAAGTGTCTCTTGGAAATTGTAGGTCATGATTTAATATTTGAGTGGCATGGCTACCTTTGACCTGATAAAAAGGAAGGCACATGCTGACTTTTAAAGGCATTTTATTAGAAAGGCCTTCCTATGAGTTCCCTTCAGATACTGTCTTTCACAATCCAAAGAATGAAAAGAAGAAAGAAAGAAAAAACACCCAAAACTCTGCACTTAAGGCATAGTGATCAAGGTGATGTCCAATTACAGCAGAACAAAATACTGCACATCTCCAAGAAGTCAATGTAAATTCATCCTATAATTCTCTTCCAAATATTTGTTTCCAATCCACAAAATTAAAAGAAACTGAAGAGTGAAAATGAACTGTGTTTTCAATGGTAACCTTTAAACAAGATTATCAATATCTAATGTATTGGTACTCACAATCAAGGCAATGCATTGCTCTTCTCAAAGTAAAACGATCAATTATTTCTCAGCATCACATTTATGACTGAGTCTTTAGACCAGGGGTAGGCAAATTGTCCCCTTTAAGGGCAAGGGACTTCAGCTCCCAGAATCCCAGACTATTGGCCAACATTCCAGACTATTGGCCAACATGGCTGAGGCTTCTGGGAGCTGAAGTCCCTCGGCCCTTAAAGGGGACAGTTTGCCTACCCCTGCTTTAGACATTCTTTAGGTGCACTTTAATCCCTTCCCTTAGGACAGGGGTAGGCAACCTTTCCCCTTTAAGGGCCGAGGGACTTCAGCTCCCAGAAGCCTCAGCCATGTTGGCCAATAGTCCCATGTTGGCCAATAGCTCCTGGGATTCTGGGAGCTGAAGTCCCTCGGCCCTTAAAGGAGAAAGATTGCCTACCCCTGCCTTAGGATGTGGGAGTCTCTTATCAGTAAAAATTGATTCCAAGGGAGAGACCTAAGCAACTGTCCACCACCCAAGTGTGTGAGTCATCTAGATTTTATAGAAGTTATTCAAAGATAAGTGGCTCCCACAAGGTCAGAAGAATGTTTAAAAAGCACTTGACTTTTTTTAGACCAGGAACATGTAATATTGGGTGGCCAATTCATTTTTAAATTAACAATTAGAGAAAATGAAAGTGAACATTCTTGACACTCATATTTTCTACACCCTTGCACAAAAGGTTAATCAGTTAAAGAGAGCTACAACAGGAATAAGGGTTGTGATTAAGAAAGCATGCCAAACTGAAGGAGAAAGCACTTCATGAGACTTCTAAGCTGGAGTAATAGTTATTCTATAATGCTGAGCACCATTTGTGGAGAGAAGGAAGAATAGAACATGCCTTAGCAACTAAGGCAGGTCTGTCAGAAGAGATCCATCTTGATCACTTTTTTAAAGCTGTCTAAAGATGTTAGTTGATGGATCTCATCCGGCAGGCCATTCCACACTTTGGGGGCGACAACAGAAAAAGCCCTCTGGGAGGTAGCTGAAAGCCTAGATTTTTGAGGCTGCAGCAAATTCCTCCCAGAGGACCGGAGTGCACAGGGAGGATTATAGGGGAGGAGGCGGTCCCTGAGATAGTTTGGACCCAAGCCATTTAGGGCTTTAAAAGTGATAACCACACCTTGTACTGGGCCTGGAAGCTAACAGGCAGCCAGTGGAGGGACCTTAGTACTGGAGTAATATGGTCCCTCCTGGATGTTCTTGATACTAATCTGGCTGCCATGTTTTGCACCAACTGTAGCTTCCAAACCAGACACAAGGGTAGCCCCATGTAGAGCACATTACAGAAATCTAGGCATGAGGTTACCAGCGCATGAACAACAGTCTTAAGATCCCTTACTTCCAGAAAAGGGTGCAGCTGGAGTATCAGCTGAAGCTGATAACAGGTGCTCCTGACTGTTGTATTTACCTGATTTGTCATCAGGAGCGACAAGTCAAGGAGCACCCCTAGACTGCGAACACAGTCACTGGAGGAGAGTGTGACCCCATCCAGGACTGGAGGTTGCAACCCAATTCTTGGTTTCGGAGCCGCTACCATGAGCACCTCCATCTTGTCGGGATTCAGTTTCAATCTGTTTTTCCTCATCCAGCCCATTACTGCCCGGAGACATTCATTGGGAGAAGAGACGCCATTGGAATTTGAGGCTGACGAACGAGACACGGAAAAATAGATTTGGGTGTCATCAGCGTACTGATAACACCCAGCTCCATAACTCCGAATAATCTCACCCAGCGGCTTCATATAGATGTTGAATAACACTGGGGACAGAATAGCACCCTGTGGAACCCGACAAGTGAGATCCCTCTTATTGGAGCTACTGTCCCCAAGCAGCACCCTCTGGGTCCTACTCGAGAGGAAGGACTGGAACCACTACAATGGTAGACTGGAGGTGTTAAATAAGACTGTTGCTAACAGTTGAAGTGAGAACGGGTCTGGATGGGTAACAGTCCAGAAGAAAGGGACTGTGAGGGCTAAAGTTCAGAAGGGAAGGACTTAGCTCTAGGACAGAACTCCAACTGAGGGAGTTTCTGGGATTAGTTAGCCTGAGGGCTAATGTAGAAATAAAGTTGGAAAGACCACAGTAAATAAGGACGGTGTGAGAATCCTAAAGACTAGTAACTGTTGTTCTTTAGAATTAAATAGTATGTAACAAAGTATAAGAAGAACAAGAGAATGCAACATCATAACAAATGAAACATTGTTAACCATCATTCAAATAAAGTTTTATTGTTGTTCACTTACAAGCTTGTTAGAACCTGGAATTATTATCCATGCTACTAAGAAATAAAGAAACCAAGATTGGGGAGTAAACCCATAGATATACATAAAAGTGGTCTGATACACCGCATATTGGGGCAGCGGTGGGAACACAATACCCATAGGGCTGTCATCTGAGGGGGGGAGGTTAAATGAAGGAATGGGTTCTTCACACCATTTGAAACAATTTTCTACATGCTTTCCTAAAGATGTTGTGGCGAAATTGGATGAATTGTTTTGTGAACTCATAGACTCCCTTTAGCTGGCATGGCCATTGGTTGTGTTGTATGTGGGACTCTAGGAGTTGTAGCCCCCAAAGTAACTTTTGCATGTTCTAATTGCTTCATTTATTTTTCTTGACATTATTTGTCTTAACTCATATAAAATGAGGATCTGGGAGACAGCCTTCACAGTGGCTAACTCTAGCTGTAGAATTCCCTCCCACAGGAGGTTCAGTTGGCCTTCTCTCCTCTCACCAGCAGGCTAAAACCTGGGAGAAATCTGACATTTTGATTTTCTCATAGATCTCAGTAATTGTCTCTGTCCCAAATATAGGGAAATTTTTAAAGCTGTCAAGTTTTTAAGAACAAATTGAAATGCATTTGTGTTGTTCAAAATCTTCAACAAGTACAGCTACTCTCTCCATGGACAAAACCACATGTACCTGTTTGACAGACAAGAGGCTTCTTTTTAATGGTAAGAGGCCTCTCGGGCGGAAAACATATGTGTGGTAACTACCAGTGATACATTCTAAGTCTTTTACTCCAAGTCTCAAGTCAAGTCTCATGTCCTAGCAAGATACTTACAAGTCAAGTCAAAAATCAAAACAGAAAAAAATGAGGTGGAGGGGGGGGGGGGGACAGAAAGATCCTTCTTTTTCAATGTGCAGCAGGGACAGGATCCTCAGTAGATTTCACCTGAAGCCCATTGCCTAACATGTGTCCTGTTTCTATATGATTCTAGACCAGCAAGTTGGCCACTAACAATATATAAATCTCAAGTTAAGCCAAGTCACTGCCTCATTTATTGCCAAGCCATGTCCAAGCTGAATCATTAAAGAGAACACACTCAAGTAAATTGACTTGAGTCTACATCACTGGCAACTACTATGGTTAAAAACCCAAGGATGCAAATGCAGACTTTTAACACTCAAGACCCTGGGCTTGGATGGCCAAATCTGTCAAATGCAATTTCTCCCACATACCTTTTAAAAAATCTCAAAATTCTTCCTAATTTGAATATAAAATAATTTACAATAGTTTTTTTAAAAAAAATAGAAATTAAAATTTCAGCCACCCCATCTACTAGTATATTAAAGGAACACAACTATCATAAAATCACCTAAAAATTATCTGATTCTGCAAAGGAAAGGGGCGAATAAAAATCATTAAAATAGTGCTTTAAAAACCTGGATGCTAAAAAGACCAGTAATGCTCTGAAAAGACTACAATGTTGGCACCAGGAGAGAGGGCACCTCACTAATGGAGCATCAGTATTCAAAAGGCCTTCTTTCCTTGCAGCCTCCTGCACCACTTCATTTGGTAGGTTATATTTCGGATAACCTGGCTCCAAGGTGAACTAGCACTGAAAATGTATTAGCCAGTGCTGCCAACAAAGCAGTTGCATGGTATGTACTGGATTTAAGTACATCTAAATGGGAATGCCAAGGGATGTCTGAATTATATAGAATTTCTGCTAATACTATCAATAACTGTAAATGTTTTTTTAAAAATGTTATGGGTTATGACTCTTCAGTTTACTTTTGTTTTATTTAGCCCCAAATTGCAAAGACATAGTTACCAACTTAACCATAGAAATAGAATCACAGTGACAATATCTACATTTAAATATGGTATACTGCATCTTCAATGCAATGTTTCTTTGCAGAATAACATTTTAAAGAAATGAAAACATAAATCTATGCCTAATTTAATACATGCAGATTAATAGCAAGGAAAGTTTCCATCTTTTGTTAAATTGAAGGTTCCACAAGGGTATATGTTGTGTAAAACAACAAAACAGATACAGAGGCAATAATTATTAGCTATCCTGAAACAAGAGATACTTTACCCCCTTTGAGCCTGTTAGGTCCATGTGATTTCCAAGACACTGACAGAAATGGAAGGAGTGGGTGAGGGAGAGAAGGAGCTTGTTGGGGGTGTGGCTGTCAATTCTACAACTGTCTTTACCATAACAATAGTCCCAGGATAAAGGGAGCTTAGATGAGATGTGAGGCTGGGCAGTAATTGCTATGAGAAGGAATCTTGTTGTAAAGTAACAAACAATTAAAAGAAAATCCCACAGAGGGGAGAGAAAAGTGTCCTATGGCTTTGCTGTTACTTCTGTCCTGACAAGAGCTTCAGAGCTCTGTAAATAATGCAAACTCCAGTTTTGTGTAAGGTTTTATATACACAGGCACACTCAATCATCAATGAACAAGGTGCTGTCTATTGTATCATAAGACAAGAGTGTAATGTTGCAGCTAGAACATAAACATCTGGCCATGAGATATTCATGAAATGGCAGACAGAAAACAGCTAGTGTAAATTTCTCTTCTTGTATGTCTTATAAACTGATCTGACAGACTTTCCCCAACCAGTGGCATAAAAATGCTCTAGAAGTGGATGCTAGCAGTAACCATGAATGACACTGTGATGAATAATGTTGAAGTAGCAATGTCTACATTGGCATTGGTATACCTGATCCCAATGGAATCAGTTTAAAGGCAAAACACTTTATTCCAGTTTCTGAAAATCAGGGAGGATTATTTCTGATTACAGACAAAAAGAGGTTCAAGGCAGAATGTGCACTTAAATCTTTCACACATTAGTATCTCTGCCTTGCCAGCTTCTAAAAGCCAATACTACACTACTTTTATCCTAAAGACAAAGATCCCCAGTTATATATGTCTCTCAAAGCAGTTAAAATATTAACCCTGAAGCATTGTAAAAATTGTCTCAAAATTTGTTCATTTTGATACAAGGGTAAAAAAATGTGTGTGGATTGTTGTCAGCCCAGATAATAGATGACAGTATGACTCATTCAACAAAGTGCTCACACATACAGTATATACTCCAAAAAGCATTCTCTAGACACCTGGGACCCTTTCATACTGTAATTTCACTTTAACAGCCATGGTGGCATCCTATGGAATACAGGGGTAGGTAATATGGTGAAATCACCATAAGTTGGGAACAATGAAACAGTCTAGTGCAACACAAGAGTTCTCTAGTTGAGAATTCTAAACACTCCTTCCTAAACTTTAAATACCAGGATTCCACAGGATGCTATCATGGCAGATAAAGTGGCTTATAATACTATAATACATAGTTTGATAAGGCCACTGGATGATTACTGTGACTGTAGTTTTTAGTCATATACTTCACATAGTCATTATGTGTTCCAGCAGCAGGGTGGAAAGAAGTTAGATCTCAATCTCCCTGTAGATCTCTAGAAAGCAACTCTGACACCACTGTAAACTACATTGGTGAAATTAAGTACCGTAAGGCTGAAGTAACCAGAAGTGATTTTTTTTAACATATAAGAACTACCACCAGTTCCATTCAGCTTTTCTGGTGCTCAAGATCAATTCCTGGATTCACAGTTCTTTCATGCTAAATGTATACTCTATTTGTTGAGCATAGTTTGGGAAACAGCCTTTATTTGGACAACTCCCAAAATGTTAATACCCATAAAATTTGTCAGAATATTTATGTCTAATCAAGATAGATTTGTTATTTATCTAGTCATGAAATTTGCTGTGGCAACTCAGATACTGATTGCATTTTTAAGGAACTAATTTAAGTAATTATATTACCTTTAATTTAGTTTTACTATGTCAGATACACAAGATGGTACTGCTACAAAAATAATTACCTGTAGCAGCACTTTGTTCTTATAATATTTGAACAGAGTTTTGTAATGACTGAATTGGTTGAACAATAATACACTCGTCCCTCCACATTAACTGGGATTAGGGGCATAGGACCCCTGTGAATGTGAAAAAACTGCAAATAATAAAAACACTGTCTTTTTTCTTGAGAGAACACTTCTCTAGGAATCTCTAGGTTATCCAGTGCAACTCTATTGTCAACATCTGCCAGACATTGACCATAGAATTGTGCTGGAGGAGCTACAAATGCCTAGTGGAGTGTTCTTTCTAGGAATCTCTAGGTCCTTTAGTGTGCCTTTTTGTTAAAGTTGACCATAGAGTTGTGCTAGAACCTAGAGATAAAATATTAATAAAATCTATGAATAATAAAATCCACAAAAGTCAAAGCTGCAAATGTGGAGGAACAAGTATATTTATGTATTTACAGAATTAATGGATACCTTAATACCTTACTATTCTACTACAGTACACAGGCATTTTCCAATAGATATCAAAACAAACCCTGCAATTCACTCAAAGAGTAGACAATAACTAGATGGGCAACTTTTTGTGGGTTGAGGTTTTTTTAAAGAAAAATTAAGCTAGTTAATTGAAACAATTAAGCAAGAAAAAGAAATACTTGAGTCATTTCTTCAAGAAAGTGCCTTATTTTGTAAAATAAAGTTTTATTTTTTCTATAAAAAATTGGAAATCCATCAACAAGGGACAGAAAGTATCTCTAAAGGAAAATAATTCCCTGGTATTAAACTCAGGAATTGAAAATGCCCTTTCCCTGTTCCTATCAATTGTGCCACAGATCACTGGGAGTACCAGAAATGGGATTTTCCAGTAGAAAATAAAGAATCAGTTAGGTACCCTTAACTTAAACTATTTAGGATTTCATAACCAGCACTCTGAGTTGTGTCCAGAAATGTACTGATAGCCAGTAAAGTTGCTAGAGGATTTTCATAATTCTTAAACTGAGGTTGTCTTGCTGGCATATGATCAGCATTATAAATGGGTGAAGGCATATGAATTTCTGCCTTATGAAAATAATTTTGCTGTTGAAAGGAAATAATTTGGGGTTCACATTTAATATGTTCTAAGAAACAACACTAACATCCAAATGCCACTAACATCCAAGACTGAACACATTCAGGATGGCATATAATGTAAATTGCTCCAGTTGTCATAATGTCTACACATTTCCTCAGACAAGCTAAGCTAATTCATGTACCTATAAGGCAATACAAGCACAACACTGGATAGCCTCACTGTGAGATGAATAGTTTTGTTTAATTCATTTCCTGGCTAGCATGCTTTTTACTCACCAGTTGGAACAGCTGGATCCATTGTCGGTTTCTCCCAGGTATTAATCTGTTCCCAAGTAAATCCATTGGTCCCCAGTGCCACACTATAACCACAGTTACTGTAGTGTTCATCAAAGGAACAACTGCCTAAGGAGAAAAAAGATGAATAAATACTTCTGTCTTAATTACTTCTGTCTCATGATGTTACTCCATTTAAATCAGTGTCTTTTATAAAATCCCTGCAAGGCAAAAAAAAAAAAAAATAAGATGACATTCTAGCACATTAAGTTTTTGCTGTTGCCTTGGGGGTATGTAGCAAATATTTCTAGATCTTAAATGTATATGTGGAACATATGGTTTCCCTTTCCTAATCTATAAAGCAATTGTTTCTTAGGTCACTTTTCTTAGTCACAGCTTTAAATCTTCACAATTGAGACAGTAGTGTCATATGCCAAATATTAATCTGAGATTTGCACTTATATGAAAATTATTTTCCCCCTAGGCATTGTGCAGTAAAACCTTATGTTCATAAAAGTTAATGTAGAAGGGAAGTAGACAACTTCATCTCTGGATAAGCAGAATGTTAAAGTTTTACACTCTCCTGCCATTTTTGTTTCTATTTGGCCCCAAGTTTCTCTCTGTGGCAAATGTTGTGCACTGAATTTTGTACTTCTATACAGTAATGTTTTGAAAGGCTAAGCTGCTATATTGTCATCATTTTTCAGATTGAAAGACCAAGGAGATAAAAGGCTCACCTTCTTGGTTTTGTAGTAAAAAAAAAGAAAAAAGAAAAAAAAAGCCATAGACACAAGTTGTTTGTGCATTTTCACACATGTAAATGGACATGCAACTATTTCATTAAAAAAATAGATATTTTGTTTTATTAAAGAATTTAAAATGTTTCATACTAGATCAATATAAGATAACTGTCATATCAAAGCAAAGATCATCCCATGGATCCATATAAATATGTCCATGAAAACCCTTCTGACAGCATCTGCTCCTTCCATGAGGAACAGCACACTACAGGCCTTTGACTCCATTAACTTTCAAGGAGATACCAAGCCAAAAGATCAAGTAAAGCAGTTTTATTTGCTCCAAGACCTTAACAGTCAACATAAGCTGCTCCAGCACTACTGCCTCAGGTTAAGGTCACCACAGGTTCTCAGAACTGGACTCCCAAAGCACTCAGATACACCAACATGTTTTAAATTGTTTAGGGCTCTGTTGGTGGCTACAGGGTAAGTTGGTGCTGTATTTCTCCTGGGACTCGTCTCCCTTTCTCTTTCCTTGGACAAGAGTGTACCTCAAGGGCACAGAGATGGTGATTTTTCTTCCTACCCTTGCTTGGACCTTCTTCAAGAATAGTCCTCTCCCCCAAGGCTAAGCCCAGCACTTCTTCCACAAGCCAGCTGCTTCTACTTCCATGACTACAGTGCTATTTTTTATAGTTGGATACTCCCACCCTCTTGGCTGTTGAGTCTTTACTGTCATCGTGGTGCTTGTTAATTAATCTTCTGCACACCTGTCTGCCTTTTCTTGATTACTGGTCAGCCTTGCAGCTGGGAACGTCATTGGTTTGGGAGGGAAAAAGACAAAGGAGGAGGTAGATATTGTGGCAGTCCCAAACACCTTCTCACACCTCTAAAAAAACCTGAATAGAATAACCATCTCTCAGAGTTGCCCTGAGCAACATGTACTGGGCTTGCCATAACCACTGGCTCAAAATCCATGGATTTCACTAAGCATGAATCCAAACTACAATACTGCACACCACACATTACACCAACTTTACACAACACAAGTAGTGTAGTATGTACAGTACTGAATTTGCACAGTTAGAGGCTGCAGAGAGATGTGAGGTGGAAGCGAGTGGCTGGTCTACTTGTTAGAGGTGGTGGAGCCAAAGAATGTGTGCCCTACTCTATATTAATAATAGGGGCTTGATCATCCACATGTTTTTGCAATCACTACAGGATCTTGGAACCAAACTCCATGATACAGAGGTATTGCTTCAATTATGAAAAAAGAACTACGGGCTATGGGTATGAGATCTGAAAATCACTCAATGTGAATCCTGTTATATTTATTTAATACTCAGCCTTTTCTCTTATTCAGATGGAGACTATATTCTTTCTGCACTGAAATTTGAGCACCTTTTAAAATGCATTTTTCCTAATTTGCAAATTTATTTAAGCATTTTACCTAATTCATGCAACTCTTCCCTATTGACATAAATGTATGTCTGCATCTTTTCCACTTATATGCCTTTTAGGTGCTTACCTTTCAAAGTGAGTGCATTGTGTCATGCATATTTTATATTTCAGAAATACCCAATACACTCTGCAAATGTACAAATGCTCAAGGTGAGATGCATATTCCTTCATAAACACTGGGAAGTGCAAAAACACTAATTTGTCAAGACTGATGAGTCTAACAAAATTATATTGCATCCTGAATGGGCAGCTAGTATTATAATGTCCACTTCAGGGTCACTGTGATATTGGAAGCTGCCTTATATTGCACCAGGCCAATCTGACTCAGGCCCATCTGGACCAATATTGCCATAAATAAATAGCAGAACTCTAGAATTTCAGAAATACTTTTTATCACCTTTGCCCAGAGATGTTGAGGAATAAACCTGAGAACATCTACAAATAAATCAGGTGCTGTACCAGTAGACAGCAACTAAGAATGAACTTGTATATTTATAACAACTTAATGGAATTGGGGCTGGGTGGGATTCAAACAATATGATTCTACCTCAGCCTGACAGCTGCTATGCAATTATTATTATTATTACTATTATTATAAAATAAAATAAATTAAATGCTCCCATTGGTCCCTACATTTGGCACTATAAACAGAAGACTTTTTAAATGAACAACTTTCTAAATCTGGGACCAGCAACTTCAAAATGATTGAGAACCACTTTTAAACTCCAATATCTAACATGGGCCACACCATTTCTGCTTTTATTCCTCCCCCTCCCCACTTTTTATTGTTGTTGTTTCAGTGTTTTTGCAGTGGGTGGGCAGAAGGTCCTGTGCTGCTATAACACAGAATTATAATTCCTGTAGAAGTAGGCAATTCATTTTTGATGGAGAAAGTTTCCAAAGGTGGCACTGGCAGGAAGTCTGGGCCTAGAAATAGAAAAACAGCCTTGGGTGATGTCACATAGGCCCATGAGCCACCCTTTGCTCACCGCTGCTCTGTAATCAGTTTTAACTGCTATAAAAGAACAGTTCATCTTTTTCCAAACCACAATAGACAATCTATGGAGATTAGTGCACTGGCTTTTATTCTTACACTAGGTGTGGGGTGTAAAAGCACAGGGATGGATTCTATTGCACAGCTCTGTCCTGGGGTCGGGTATGGGATGAGTATTGCATAGGGATGGAGCTGTGTGATAGCATCTGTCCCTGTGCATTTACATCCCATATCGGTGTGCTAATCTTTGAGTAGTTGATGCCACACACACCATGCAAAGTAGCTTTTGTCATACTCCAGTCTTCATGGAGGAAGCTTTACCCACCACAGACAGTTAATAAAAAAGACCAACCATTCCACAGAACCTCACCTTGCTCCTCTGCAATGCCAGGTCGGTTAAAAACAAGACTCACATCATTCAGGATCTTAATAATAATAATAATAATAATAATTATTATTATTATTATTAATATACCGCCCTATGGCGGACCAATCCGGGCGGTGAACATGATAAATAAAATATACAATAATACAATGTAAAACCACAACATTCCCCCTCCCCCCCTTAAAAATCCATTAAATCAAGATCAATATAAAACTAAGTAAAAAATTATCCTAATTATAAATTAATAATTAATAAAATTAATAAAAATTTCTTACAAACCAAACCCCTGCTAATGGGAAATTAAAAAGTGCATTAATAAGCACTCAGTCGCTGATCGCAGGTTACAAGACTGGGTAATTTAATCTGGAAAGGCCTGCCAGAAGAGATCCATCTTGATAGCCCTTTTGAAGCTATCCAGAGATGTTAGTTGACGGATCTCATCCGGCAGGCTGTTCCAGAGTCTGGGAGCGACAACAGAGAAAGCCCTCCGGGAGGTCCCCGCGAGCCTTGTTTTTTGAAGCTGCAGCAAGTTCTTCCCGGAGGAATGGAGAACGCGGGGAGGATTATATGGGAGAAGGCGGTCTCTGATATAACTTGGACCCAAGCCATTTAGGGCTTTAAAGGTAATAACCAACACCTTGTATTGAGTCCGGAAACCAATAGGCAGCCAGTGGAGGGACCTCAAAACAGGAGTGATGTGATCCCTCCTAGATGTTCCTGATAGAAGCCTGGCTGCCATGTTTTGGACTAGCTGCAGTTTCCGGACCAGACACAAGGGTAGCCCCATGTAGAGAGCATTACAGAAGTCTAAACGTGAGGTTACCAGCACGTGCACCACAGTCTCGAGATCCCTTACTTCCAGAAACGGGCGCAGCTGGCGTATCAGCCGAAGCTGATAACAGGCACTCTTGACCGTCGCATTAACCTTATTCGTCATCAGGAGCGACGAGTCAAGGAGCACCCCCAAGCTGCGAACACAGTCACTGGAGGAGAGTGTGACCCCATCCAGGACTGGAGGTTGCAACCCAATTCCTGGTTTCGGGGCTGCTACCGTGAGCACCTCCGTCTTGTCTGGATTCAACTTCAATCTGTTTTTCCTCATCCAGCCCATTACCACTTGAAGACAGTCATTGAGAGAAGAGATGCCATTGGAATTCGAGGCCGATGAACGAGACACGGAGAAATAGATTTGGGTGTCATCAGTATACTGATAACACCCAGCACCATAACTCCGTATTATCTCACCCAGCAGCTTCATATAGATGTTAAATAATATTGGGGACAGAATAGCTCCTTGAGGGACCCCGCAAGTGAGTACCCTCTTACCGGAACTACAGTCCCTGAGCAGCACCCTCTGGGACCGACCCGAGAGGAAGGACTGGAACCACTGCAGAGCAGTGCCCCCGATACCTAACCTCCTCAGGCAGCCCAAGAGGATACTGTGGTCTATTGTATCGAAAGCCGCTGAGAGGTCTAGGAGCACCAACAGGGTCACACTACCCCTGTCGATGCTCAGACGCAGATCGTCGGTCAAGGCAACCATGGCAGTCTCAACCCCAAAGCCAGTCCTAAAGCCGATTTGAAATGGGTCTAGATAATCGGTTTCATCCAAGACTGCCTGGATCTGAAGAGCAACCGCCCTCTCGACTACCTTGCTCAAAAATGGCAGCAATGATACTGGCCTATAATCTTCTCCTGGATGAGGATGCCGACCTGACTTGCTTTACAGAGACCTGGCTGGGGAGGGACAGCGCTGCTATATGGGCACGGACACTCCCAGCCGGGTACTCTGTTACTGAGCAGGTGAGGGGAAGTGGGCGGGGGGGGGTGGAGTGGCTCTGGTTCATAAGAACACCTTGATCTTGACCAGGATACCTGTCCGGAACACAGCCCATTTCGAGTGTATGTACCTTAGCCTGAAGACCAGGGATAGTTTGGGGATTCTGCTAGTCTACCAGCCACCCCGTTGTCTAGCAGACTCCCTGACCGAGCTGACACAACTGGTCTCTGAGCTATTGTTGGAGACCCCTAGACTTTTAATTCTGGGGGACTTCAACATTCCGCTCGAGACCAGATTAACAGGTGCGGCTCGGGAGTTCATGGAGACCATGACAAACATGGGCCTATCCCAACTGGTCAACGGGTCCACACATTGTGCAGGTCATACACTCGATGCGGTCCTCTGTATGGAACAGGAATATCCGTGGGCGGAGGTGGTTGGGACCTCCGCATTGTCATGGACAGATCATTTCCTGGTCAAGACGGAACTCAGAGCCAATGTCTGCCCCCCCCGGAGGTGGTGGACCCATTCAAATGGTCTGCTCTCGAAGGCTGATGGAGCCTCTCAGATTTTGGAAAGCCTTGAAGGGTTTAATGGTTGGGAATGCCGGTGATCCTGTCGAAGCGCAGGTCAATACTTGGAACATCGATCTTACCAGGGCTATCGACACGATCGCTCCCAAGCGATGGAGGAAGCTTTACCTTCTAACCAGAGGCCTTGGTATACGCCAGAGCTTAGGAAGATGAAGCGGTTTGGACAACAGCTAGAGCGCAGGTGGTGGAAGACTCAACTCTCATCTGACAGAACTCGCCATAGGAACTTTCTTCATTCCTATTGGGAGGCAATGCATGCAGTGAAGAGAGTTTTCTCCTCTGCAAGTATTGCGTCTGCAGAGTCCTGTCTGGCAGAGCTGTTTAGGGTGGTGAGGGAAATGACGTAGGTGCCACCTGCTGCAAACCCCTTACTTAACCCTGTGACAGCCTGCTGCGACGCATTTAATAACTACTTTGCAGATAAAATCTCTCAGATAAGAGCCGACTTAGATGCCACTATTGAAACAGAACCATTAGGCGAGGTGTCCAGCGACTCCGCTGATGTAGTTATACTGGATCAGCTCCAAACTGTGAGTACCGAGGACGTGGACAAGCTGCTTGGTAAGGTGAGGAAGATGAATTGCCCTCTCGACCCTTGCCCATCATGGCTGGCCATCCAGGGGGGATGCATTGATGAGATTCCTCACAGATATCATCAATGCATCTTTTGGGGAGGGACATGTTCCATCTTGTCTGAAGGAAGCGGCTGTTAGGCCGCTTCTGAAAAAAACCTTCCCTTGACCCCCTGGACATGAGAAACTATAGGCCTGTGTCATTGCTGCCATTCCTGAGCAAGGTGATCGAGAGGGCGGTTGCTCTACAACTGCAAGTTGTCTTGGATGAAACCGATTATCTAGACCCATTTCAAACTGGCTTCAGGACAGGCTTTGGGGTTGAGACTGCCATGGTTGCCTTGACCAACGATCTGCGTCTGGGCATCGACAGGGGTAGTTTGACCCTGTTGGTGCTCTTAGACCTCTCAGCGGCCTTCGATACAATAGATCACGGGATCCTCTTGGACCGCCTCTCCAGTGGTTCCAGTCCTTCCTCTTGGGTAGGTCCCAGAGGGTGCTGCTCGGGGACTGTAGCTCCTGCAAGAGGGACCTCACTTGTGTTGTCCCTCAGGGGGCTATTCTGTCCCCGATGTTATTTAACATCTATATGAAGCCACTGGGTGAGATAATACGGAGTTATGGTGCTGGGTGTTATCAGCATGCTGATGACACCCAAATCTATTTCTCTGTGTCTCGTTCGTCAGCCTTGAATTCCAATGGCATCTCCTCTCTCAATGAATGTCTTCGAGCGGTAATGGGTTGGATGAGGAAAAACAGACTGAAACTGAATCCAGACAAGACAGAGGTGCTGACGGTAGGGGCCCCGAAACCAAGAATTGGGTTGCAACCTCCAGTCCTGGATGGGGTCACACTCTCCTCCAGTTACTGTGTTCGCAGTCTGGGGGTGCTCCTTGACTCATTGCTCCTGATGACAAATCAGGTAAATGTGGCGGTCAGGAGCGCCTGTTATCAGCTCCGGCTGATACGCCAGCTGCACCCTTTTCTGGAAGTAAGGGACCTCGAGACTGTTGTGCACGCTCTGGTAACCTCACGCCTGGACTTCTGCAATGCGCTCTACATGGGGCTACCCTTGTGCTTGGTTCGGAAGCTTCAGTTGGTCCAAAACATGGCAACCAGGCTTATTTCTGGAACATCTAGGAGGGACCACATTACTCCTGTTTTGAGGTCCCTCCACTGGCTGCCTATTAGCTTCCGGGCACGGTACAAGGTGTTGGTTATTACCTTTAAAACCCTAAATGGCTTGGGTCCAAGCTATCTCAGGGACCGCCTCCTCCCATACAATCCTCCCCATGCTCTCTGGTCCTCTGGGAGAAATTTGCTGCAGCCTCAGAAATCAAGGCTTGAGACGAACTCCCAGAGGGCTTTCTCGGCAGTCGCCCCCAAACTCTGGGACGACCTGCCGGACGAGATCCGTCAGCTGACATCTTTAGATGGCTTTAAAAAGGCTGTCAAGACGGATCTCTTCCGGCATGCCTTTCCAGACTAATTATCTCAGCCTTGGGCCCCCGGCCCCTGGGCTACTCGGCCCCCTCTTCCTCTCGTGGCCCCATCATTTGATGGATGAGGAATGTTTTAGTGGTTGGCCGGGTTTTATTGTTCTTAAATATTTTTATTGTTTTGTTTATATGTAGTGTTTCCATTTTAATCACAAGATGTTTAATACTGTTTTAAGGGGGGGGTTGGTTTTTGGGGATATATTGTATGGGGTTTTTTTATTTATGTAAACCGCTTGGATTGTCTTTTCAATAAGCGGGATACAAATAAATTTTATTACTTTTATCATTATTAATTACTTCTACAGCCAACCTTAGGAATTATACTCCCTAGGATCTTGGCTTTATTATTTAAATCACTTTAATGTGCCTAAGCAAAAGTCAAAAGTGAATGTGTACAATAAACCTTAGCCCCAATCCTGCATTTTCATTTCAAACCTGAAATTTAATCATCTGACATGGTAATTATAATATAATTTGCTTTCTTCTCCCACAAGTCATTCAAGGAGGAATTCTCAACCTGTGGAATTCAGGAAAATCCTTGAAGCAAATTAGCACTATGCACAATGCCAGGAAACCAGCTGAAGAGAGATGTTATTTGACCACTCATAAGCGACATTCTCTCTATACGTGCACTGATGATAATGCAGTGTAAGTAGCCTGAAGAGGCTCTGCATTTTTATGTGACAACAGTAGAGCATCAGCAGAAGGGTTCTTCAAAACCTTTCTGTGCAGTGTTTACCATCTGTTCTATTTTAAAGTGTATTAAGAAAACACAAGTAGAACCACATTCCTACAACTTATTCAAACTAGCTCTCTAACACACATGAACTTAGTTTGTTGCTCTGCCTATTAGAAAAACAACATAAGAACAGCGCTGTTGGATCAGACCTAGACTGGACATTCAGTTGTCTAGGAAATCCCACCATCAGGACATAAGTGGATCTACAGCATCCATTTCTCATTCTCCAACAGCTAATATACAGATGCATGCTACTTCTGATACATGTAGAGAGTATATGTGTGAGTGAGGGAGCGAGTGAGGGACCAGTCTTGATATGTAGTTGCTGAATTTACAGAAACATAGAATTACAGATTTGGAAAAGAATTCAAGGGTAAAACTTTCTACAATGCAGAAATATACAACTAAAACTGTATTCATCCAATCACTCTTCAAAGTCTAACCAGTTGAGAGGCATGATAACATCCTGTGCTAGTGAATTCCACAGTTTAACTGTACTGTATGAAGAGGTTTCCTCGTTTCACTTCTAGAAATAAAAAGATATCTTTAGGAAAATTTCCCAGGCTATAGGTTTGATTAATATGCACCTTTTCAGAAGACTATTTTGGAAGGCTAATATTTCATGTTATAATGGAATTTCAACTAAAGGAAAATGTCAAGATAATTCCTGAGGTTGCTTAACAGAAATGGTTACATTCCTTGATAAATTTTATTTAAAAACAACAACAACCAGAAATCATAGTTTTTCAGTTATTCTTTTGTTAAGAATCATTACAATGACATTCATGAATGTAACTCAATCTGCCCACCAAGCCCAGTTTTTTTCCTTCCCTCCTGTGCTGATTGGCAGCAGCTCTTCAAGCAACTCGAACTTTTCAATCAAAGTTTCCTGGGATTGAACTAAGATTCTTAAAGTGCAGGCTCTATCACAAAGTTGTGGACCCACCTTTTGATGGTTATAGGGAATATAGGAATTTTGTAAACTTTCTAGATCAAGGATGGGCAAAGCACAACCTTCCAGATGCTATTGGGCTGTAATTCCCAGCGAAACTAGCTAGTATAACCAATAGCAAGAAATTACAGAAGATGCATCCCAGCAGCATCCAGAAGGCTACATTTTGCCCATCTCTATTCTAAATACTTATTGCAACCTATGCATCTGAGGAAGGAGACTTTTAGGGCCTGAACAGACTGCCAGAAATAATCCATCTTGAGACCACTTTAACTGCCCTGGCTCAGTGCTAGGATGAGAAGTGTAGTTTATTGTCGCACCAGAGCTCTCTGACAGAGAAGGCTCAATGTCTCAGAAAAAAACTACAGTTCCCATGATTCCCTAGCATTGAGCCAGGGCAGTTAAAGTGGCCTCAAGATGGATTATTTCTGGCAGTCTGTTCCAGGACCATACTTAGTCTCAAAAGTGCTACAAGACCTTTTGTCCACTTTTCCAGACTAATATAGCTATGCCTTTGAGTTCATCACTAAGTATAAGGAAAACCAAGAATTCTCAAGACTAAGGAAAGCAACATAGTGAATGTCAAAGAACTGGGATCTGAAAGTAGGAGAACAAAGGGTCCCATTATTGTATAACCTGTACAGAAGACGAGATTGTTTCATATAGAAAAGTATGTGCCCTCTTTGTGAAATCCACAAAGACACACAAGTATTGCCTAGTCTACTTGAGAGGTGTTAATATGCTATTCAAACAATTACTTGTCAACTGGATTCCAAGCAATCACTGTATACAAAATCCCACCTTCTATATTTCCCCTTAGGTTGAGCTCCCCTGTTGAGTTCCTGGGAGTGTAAATTGTTTTAACAATGTAATTAAACACTTCTAAAACAGACGAAAATTTACTTGCTTGTCAATGTCATGATATGAACCAAGTAAAGAGGGGAAAAACCTGTAACAGATATAATTATGAAGCAAGCAGGTCTGAAGGATATGGAAGAACAGTCAGTTTTTAGGGAGGAGTGGTGTTAGTATCTAGATTTTAGACAAACAGTATTCAGAGGAATAACAGGTATTTAAAAGAATGAGTAAAGAAGCAGTACTTACTTACTTAATAATGATATATCATTCATAATCTATTATTATTATTATTATTATTATTATTATTATTATTATTATTTGGGGAAATTATTTCTATGCTTCCTTAAAGACCTGGTGATCACAGCAGATGAAAGTATTTATTTTGTTCCAAGTATCATGCTTGGAATTCTGCAGAGAAGGAAATAAAGAATGGACCATGAAAGATATGAGCAGAGAGATAAAACAATATTTGGAGAATACATATTACAGATTATGGCATTGCTAACACACTGAATAATATGGAGAAGTGTTGTTGTTTTTAAACCTGTAGAGACTGAATCATATTGCTAACCTCTTGCCAATTCAACTGTTGAATATTTATGTGAATTCCATTTATTCAATAGATCTGATCCAGTTGACATTACCGATAGTAGCAATAGAACTCTTGAGTAAATAAATGTATATAACAATTAAGTATCAAGGCAGGGTATGCAACAAACATTTGATCTAGAATAGATGGTGAGCCTTTTAATAACCACGCAAGGATGGGCATGTATACTTCCAAATTCCTCCTCTAAAAGCAACTCAACTTTTCTTTAATAAGTCATCTCTAAAAGCTGGATAATTGAATCTCAAGCCTTTGTGTTAAAAACAAGTTGAAAAACAAAATGCACATATACATCACTTATTAATGGATGCATTCAGAAATTTCAAATATCCCTATGAGACCATTCATAACATGAGTAGTTGGAATATTATTTTAGAGGGGAAGGAAAAGAAGAATGATGTATCTTACAAATAAAGAGAGGAGTTGAATGCTGCTTGAAAAATATCAAGAGGACTATATAGTTTATAGAATGTAAGAAAAGATAAAGATTCATTTATTCCAGTGTTCTGTTCCTAAACAGAAGCCAGATGGATATTTCTGGGAAGCACAAGAGCAAAGCATAAAAGTAATGACCTTCAACTATTATTTGTCTACTAGCAACTGACATTTCATAATTGTAATACCTCTCAGCATTCAAATCTCAAGGAAGTACCCACTTAAGACCTACTCCCATGCACTTGAACAAAAATATTCAAATGCATGAACACATATTGGAATACAGAGTTCACTGCGGAGGGGTACTTCACACCCACCCATCTTAAAAGAAAAAAATTGAGAATCAGGAATAAGGAAAGGTATTTAGTGAAATATATAGCCCAGTTCTGCTAGTTGGTCAGAGTAAGTGCCAAGGAGAGTGAGGAGGATACCACTTGCCTGTCAGTTATGCTATTATATAAGATAGGTCTAAAAGACACTGCATTGAGCAGGGGGTTGAACTCAATGGCCCATGAGGACTCTTCCAATTCTGATTCTATTATTCTATCTGGCTCATGATTTTCTACAATCACCTTCAGCATCATGGGCCAGAGATGCCAAGTCATAGATTCCCAGACTTGTCACTTTCCTTCCCTTGACAACTAATAGGCATATCTTAGCTATGAGAATAAGCAATCCAACATCATTTGTGGACTGTTTCCAGGTGATTCCAATAAATGATTTTTAGTGAAATTGATATAATGGATGTGGAATGAGAACATACAAAAATAATGTACAGCTGAAAGGGATAGCCATTCATCCTTATATATAAAGAGGACCCTTTATTGACTTTACTCCTTAGTCTTAATTCCCAAATGAAATAAAACTTGAATAGGTACAATGAGATGTGTTTCCAGATATTTTTCTTTCCCTTTTCATCAGCTACACTCCACAAAAAGATATGCCAAACAAAATGTGTTAGTCTTCTTTATTGTGACACAACACTTTTAGTGGTTGCTGGGTTTTCTTTTTTCTACAACAGATGGACACCTCAACATTACTGGAGATTTATTTCTCTTTGACTCTCTTCCTCCTTTCTCTTCCTCTTGTTTGCATTCCCACACTTCTGAAACAAATGGCAAATCCTTCACAACATGAAGCTTTGTGCTTCTACTACTCAGCAAAACATCATTACACACATATTGGTGACTTGTGGCTTTCAATGGGGCAGCGAATGCTGCTCAAACATTTAACAAACCTCTGCAGGGCACTGAACCTATCCTTGGGATTTGCTGAGCACCTTGGATAATTCTTTTAAAGTGCAGATTACAGCTTGTTTCCTTGCTACCCCACTAACATTATAATGCCCTCCTTTAGGACCTTTCATATGATGAAGGGCTAGACTTGCCAGTAAGAAAGATCAGAAACCCAGCAGGCATCCAGTCAGATAACTGACAAAAAAACCCAGGCCCCCTTGACTGAGGCAGACCAGATCGGAGTCTGAACAGGCAAAGGAAAGACCACCCAGCCCTGGGGAAAGGTAGAAGCAGTAGAGGTTGACCTAAATTCAGATGCAAAGTGAAGCTGCAGGCAATATTATCTTGGGGAAAGACCATCTGAGAATGCCATAACTATGTACAACTGGGAAACTGGGTGGGACTAATAACCTTCAGCACTCTAAAGTTTACAGAAACTCCATCCAGTCATTAGAAACAACATTGATCCTGGCTACCCTCTGGTCTGCTTATGTTGCAGTTTCAGGTACTTGACTGGTTAACAACTCATAGATTGTTTACAATATTGTCTACGTTGGAAGCTTTTTGCATTCTCTTTCCCCCTCCTTAGTGATTTCCTATATGCAAACTTCTCTCTCTCACACACACACACATTCAAACTAACCATGTGACTGAGGTCACTCCCCTTTTCAGATTAACAGACTCTCTCAAGATTTTTCAACTGAGCTGTTCCTATCTTCCTCTTTCTCAATTTTCTTTTGAAAGATGGTGAGATAAATATTTTTCTTTATCTGAACAATTTACTAGCTAGATTAGGATATAGCCTTTTATGTAAATATAGATTAAAGCCATTGTTTTAAACTATAAGCTATGTGTTTATTGTTTCTGAGGGCCTCTACAGATGGGCAGCCATGGGCCGCTCTGAGAAGCCGAGGATTGGGGCCGAGGCTGCCCCACTCCTTGGCTCCAATCCACTATGAGTGGCCCTGGAAGGAGCACTAAAATAGCGCTTCTTCCTCAAGCTGCAGAAAGGGCGCCGGAAGAGACGGTGCATGCCTCTTCCACTGCAGCATTTCCAGATGCTGCGATGGAAGGACATCATCGGAGTGCCTGCCATGTGCAACGGTGGGCACTCCGATGACATCCTCAGGAAGGGGTTGGGGCGCCCGGTGTCTGGCTGCCCCCCTCACCTTCCTTGGCTCAAAGACAGCACTTTGCACCATCTGCAAAGCCCCTGAGTCAGTCTCAGTTCTTAGGGAAGTGCAGGGGCTCAACAGACAGCTGTAAAAGGGTAGCTTAATACCGTCCCTTTGAATGCTGGATCAGGGCTACAGCAACCACATACTGCGGCCCTGATCTGGCAGTTTGCCAGCTCAAAAAGAAGCAGTAAAATGTTGTTCCTTTTTCAGCTGGCAAAAAGCCACCCTTGTCATTGCGGTGGAATTTTTAACCATTTCTTCAGCACAAACTGTATAAATGCTGTGCTGCAGGAACATCCCCATGCTGCCTGCCATCTGGTCAGGCAGGTGGTGTGACAGCAGTTTGGGGGTGAAGTCAGAGCATGCAGTGTGCAGTCACCACACCCCCACTCCACCCCAACACCAGTGGGCAGTCTGTACACTCAGATAGTTAGGCAAAGGCATACATCTGCTATTCTGATAATTTAAAGCCTTACTCCAACGGGTTTGGCTTTCATATTTTGATATTTAAATATTTTTGTTTCCTTAAAAAGTCTGAAGCCTTAGGAAACTTAAATTGCCCCTTATTTTTGAGTTATGGTGTCCCATAGTATTTTGTTCTAAATTGCTTCTCCTGAAGATATTGGTCTGCAACAAAGCTTTTACTAATCAAATAATAGAAAATGGCTTCTACTAATCCTAATCACACAATGATCACTGAAATATTATTTGGAACAAATTATAAAATGTGGTCATGGAAAATGAAAATATACTCAACTACAATGGGACTATTTAAAACAGTGAATGGGCAGAGACCCACAAAAGTACGAATACAACAACAGCAGTTTGATGAAAAAGCAGAGAAAGCTGCTGCTTATATTTGCTTGTCTGTAGATTCTAACATTGCATACCATATCCAAGGTTTAACTGATGCAAAACAAATATGGAACAAACTACAGAAAGTGTTTGATTCTCCAAATACTTCTTATCAAACAGCTCTCATGATCAAACTTCTTAACACAAAGTTGCATCATCCTCAATTTTTAAATCAGCATATTGATAGCTTTATGATAACTTTGTCTGGAGTTACAGAACCTGGAGAATCATTTCTAGAACATGCAAAACATTGACTCTTTCTTTCTTTCTTTCTTTCTTTCTTTCTTTTTTTGCTGGCCTTCCAAAATTTTATTCTCCAATAATTAATTCTTTGCAAGTTAAAGGAGATGTTTCTTTGCAAGATGCTATTGCTCAAGTTGTTGAATTTCAAAATAGGCAGAACATGATGGAAGGCAACTATAATACAAAAACAACAGACAGAGAATTAGTTCAAATTGCTGTGGTGGATTTGAAAAAGGCCTCTTTCCCCCCCCCCCCACATCAAATAAAAACCATGTTAACAAGCCAAAGCCAAGAGCTGAGCTGCAAAAGCTGCAAAGCCAGGGGCTGAACACCAAAAGCAAAAGCAACTTTAAGAAAGCAGCTTTTAACCATAATCAGAAATCTTCCAGTCATGTTGATATTGGTTCGATTCATGAACAATTATTTCAAATTGCTGGAGATAAATATAAAAACCAAATTTTCATAGATAGTGGAGCAAGTGCATGTTACTTCAACAGCAAAGAATGGTTTATTGATTTTGATGCAAGTATAACTTTTCCTGTCTATCTTGCTAATGGTCAAGAAGTTCTTGCACAGGGAAAAGGGACTGTTATTTTTCAAACAAAACTTGGTCCTGACAGAATAGGAAATTTATAAATCCCTGAAGCTTACTATGTACCATATTTGCAACCCTTCTTTTACAGTATGCAAATCACAACATCAAGGAGCAACCGTGTCAGTTTCAGAAAGCAATCCTGCTTTGGTGTTCATGACAAAAATTTGATTTTTAGAGCAGACATAGGATCTGATTTTTTTCATTCATTTGCAAACAGTGTGACCCAATGCAATCACAAAGACTGTTCAACTTTACGGCATTGCAGATTTGCTCATCAAAGTGTGTAAATATTAAGGGCATGACCAATCAAGAGCTTACAAGAGACTTTAAGTTCAAAGCATGCTCCAACAATGAAAAATGTGTAGAATGCTTGAAAGCAAAGGCCACAAGAGCACCACACCCTCCATTTACTGAGAGACAATCCAACAAGGCATTGGATCTTTTACATGCTGATCTTTCTGGACCATTGAATCAGTCAGCAGGAGGCAACTCTTACTTTATGACTATTATTGATGATTTCAGCAGGTACACATAAACTCTTGCATCCTGACAGTACTTAACAGACCGGTTCCTGACCTAGGACTTGCATTAACTCATGCTAAACTTCCTATACTCCTGGCAAATGTTCTTTTCCCCCTGATAATGAACTTGGCTGACATATATTCAAGACTCTGATCAGTTAAATAGCCATTATAATTACAGTCAGAACAGGAATTGTGATGTTGCATGGTATAAGTAAAAATTTATTATTATTAGATCTTAGAGATGTGTGTGTGTGTGTCTCCAAGTTATCTGTTGACTTGTACCGCTCACATGAATTTCATAGGGTTTTCTTATACAAGAAATAGTCAGAGGTAGGTTGTTGTTGTTGTTGTTTGCAAGTTCCTTCTTCTGAAATATAGCCTACAGCTATATTGGTATTCATTGGAGGTCTCCCATTCAAGTGTTGACCAGGGCTAACTTAAGTGTGAAAACCTTTAGTTCTCCAGTAGCAGTCTGTCCCAGTTTTGTGTTGGATTGTAAGACATACTTTCTGATATAGAGTCTGTGCATAGTTTCATATTCATTTTTTAAACACACATACACACACTTACACACATACTTTTGCACGCATTTTTCCAATTCAGGCACTGTGTGTATGTGTTCATTTGTTTGCATGCTTTCAAATGACTTGTGTGCATTTTTGAAATGAATATACTATTAGTTTTGTGCATTTTTAAAAACTATGCATGCTTTTGATTCCTACACCCCATAGAACATGTGATAAGCCTCACAAGAATTTGACTGCAAGTTGTATACAGGTGGGAAAACAAATGTTTGATACATGTACACAAATTGCACAAAATAATTTGTGGGTGGGTGAGGTTTTGTTTTGTTTGAGTTTTGTTTTGTTTTTTATTTTTGGTATGTATGTTTTCAATACAACATCAGTAAGACATTCAGATCCAGTAAGGAAGTAAATTAAAAAAAAATCCTGTGAATTAATTTGCCCCATACAAGGCAAAGGAAGAAGCAACTGGAAACACTGAATAAACCTAATGTGGAAGAGAGTGTGAATCGCAGCATATATATAAATAAAAAATGGTTTATTCCACAAATTAGACCAATGAACATGCAACCTTTCAGTGCTCAAAGAGAAGCCCAAATAAAGCCTCCCTTGACCCACAATAAGCTTGGTGTAGTGAATCATAATAGGAAAGGCTGAAATAACCCGTTTTACATTTCATGCTGTTAACAATGCTGCTACTCCTCTGAATGATCCTAATTAATTTTGAATAGATGTATCATCAGTTACTGCGTCTTGCCCCCAGATTAAATGTAAACCAGCCTTGCATAAATTGAGTGCTTTCTTTGAATACATAATTGAATTTGCAGAAGTGTGCGCCAGGGGGGTGTTTAAATAAGTGCACAAATATGATAAAAAGGACTTCACACCATTATATCTAATTCAGTAAGCAAAAATAATGGCAGGGCACGTCCCAATTAGCTTTTGATTTATTTATTTTAACAAATCCAATTAGTAGAATGTTTTATAAAGTCATCCAATGTCAAAAACTCATGGACACACTAAAGAAATAGTATTTCCGAAACTGGAGAAAAGATTAAGCTAGGCTCACTGCATCAGCTACAGTGCTTTTAAACTGTGTGCAAGAAAAGCAAAGGGACTGGGAATTATTTGAATGAAGTTTGTCAGAATTCCAGGAGAAATAAAGGTTCTTGACACTCCCCTTTCCCCCTTCCTCACACTGTATCTAAGGGCCTTTGCAGACTGCTAGAAATAGTGCAAATTGAGTCCATTTAAGGGTTAGGGTTAGGGAATCATGGGAACTGTATTTTATTGTGGCACCAGAGCTCTCTGACAGAGAAGGCTCAATGTCTCAGAAAAAAATTCCCATGATTCCCTAGCACTAACCCTAACCCTTAAAGTGGACTCAATTAGCACTATTTCTGGCAGTCTGCAAAGGCCCTAAATCCATGCAGCTAACACAGTGGGCCCTCAGCATCTGCAGGCAATCCATTCTGGATCCCTCTGCAGATGCCAAAATCCACAGATACTCAAGTCCCATGGACTTCAATGGTGACATAGCCATGTGGCCATGCCACCATTGGGGACAATGGCACTTTGGAGGAGCTCTCTCCTCTTCCTCTTCCTCTCTCCCCATAGCCGCCTGTTCCACCTCCCTTTTCCTCCTCCTCCTCCTCCTCCTCCTCCTCCTCCTCTTCCCACCATCACCTCTCCCTCTATCTCTTCCCTATCACCCTTTCCTCCTCCCCCTCCCAAGTCTAATTGTCCTTAATGACAGTGTGGCCTTGTGGCTGCACCACCTTTAAGTACAAAGGGACAAAAGTCCCTTACCCCTCTCTACCCTCCTCCCTCCCCTTCCCTACCTCCACCATAAGGAAACAGGTAAGGAAGGAGGGTGGGGGAGAGGGGAAGGAGGAAGGGTTGAGGGATTTTTGTCCCAAATGGTGGCACAGCTGTGTCCATGCCGCCATTGGGGACAATCCAAGCTTGCCATCTGCAGATGCTCAAATCTATGGATGGCAAGTCCATGGATAAGGAGGGCCCACTGTATCTCTGGCTCTTTTGTTGATGGTGTTTCAACATTTGACACCGAAATCATGATCTAGAGAGACCGTCATTATTCGGGTCTGGTATCAATACATTGTGTGATGACTTCTGGAGGCAATAGTAGCAATGATGCCTCTAGGACTCATTGCTGACCATGATACCTAGCAAGGCAAGAACCTTAGGGTTTTCTCCCCCTCTCAAAACACAATTCTAAGTTTCATAAGCTTATACCACTGATTAAAAAATTCTTATTACCATAAAACACAGAATGGTTGGCGTAGGGAATTTACTGAGATGGTGAATGCAACTGTGACTATGGGTGAACACAACAAAAGGCCGGCACACTGGCTGGTATTCTTAACACATTAGTTACAGAAAGGATAACAGAGTCCCATGCTACCTGAAAGACAAACAATTTTACTATGGTTTGAGTTTTGATAGAATAGGAGTCTGCTATATCAGATGCATAAAATGTACTGTTTACAGTACAAACATTGTGTCATATATATTCTTTTTAGTAGAAGGGAAAGATATGTACTCTTACATATGGTTCTCATGTATTTCTTCCATATATAAACCTTTGTTCCTGAATGTGAAAACAACTATCTACACCAGATTTTTCACTGAAACTTGTGGTGAACATGGATATGTAAGTAATTCACCACATTTTAAAATAACAATAATAGATATATTCTATTATATCTGGGTGGTTCTACACCACCCAGATTAAATATACAGACAGCTGCTATATGTTGTTGAAAAGTGATTTTTAGTGTGTTCCATTAAAAACAGGGTGCAGAAAAATGTATTTGACAAAATGGCCTGAAAAATACTGTTAGTCCCAACTGAAATAGGCCATGGAATCAATGAAATAGTTTCCTTACCATTCAACAATTTATTTAATAGGTCTGATGTAATTGGAACTACCAATAGGATCCATGGCCATGTGTACATTCCATGAATGGTAAAAAAGAAAGACAATAGTAAAATTCTAAAATGTGCCCAAAGACATGTTAGTCAATGGTGACATGACCATTAACACATCCATTTTAAACAAATCCTCTCACAAATATCAATTTGTATTTATTTATTTTTTTTGGGGGGGGGGGGTTCCTGTTAAATTGGCATGCAATGGACTTAGGGTTGGTGGTGAGGACTGAAGTCTCAAAACAGATAGGGCAGCTCTATTCATCTCTAAGGGTGAATCTAGGGTTGTCAGGGTGGGGAAAAAGCACAAGATATATCCAAGATTCTACATGCTTCATCAGCATTTGATTTTGCTAGTGAGACATATATAAATTGTGATGGACCTATATTTTCAATCTCTATGTACAGGTGTGAAAGTTGGACAATGAAGAAAGGTGACAGGAATGAAATCAGTTCATTTGAAATGTGGTGTTAGAAGAGAGTTCTACAGATACTATAGTCTCTAAAAAGACAAACAAGGGGGAATTTTAGCAAATCAAACTTGAACTCTCACTAGTAATGAAGATGACTAAACCTAGGCTGCCATACTTTGGATATATTATAAGAAACTGACTCATTGGGTTAAAAAACAACAACTATAAAGCCTTGTAAAGTGGATGGCAATAAGAACAGAAGTAAAGCACATTACAGGTAGAATTAGTCATTCAAAGATGTTACTGCTGTGAGTTTGCAAGACTTGAACAGGACAGTTGATAACTGGAGATCCTAGAGGTCTTTCACTCATATGATTCCCAAAAGTTGAAGCCAACTTGATGACAAATAATAACAAGAAAAACAAAGCATGGGCATTTTCCACCAAGTTCAATTTCCACAACTGCCACTTTATATACCCATGGCTCTCCTCTTCATTGTTCATTCCACTGCTCTTTTAGGCATTGTAAAGAGGGAGGAACCTGTCTTAAATAACATCCTTAATGGTGAATGTATACTTGAGGAAGAAGGCAGCAAGTATATAAGCAGAAAAAAATATTCTGAGGCTCAGCTGGTGACTTTCTGCATAGGGAAATGGACAATGATATTATTAAAGTGGAAGCAATTACAATTTACCAGCAATCGTCACATAGTGATTTTTTGTTTTGTTTCCCATACCTAGACCTAATTGGCAGATCCCAGTCAGTCTCTTTCTTTCTTTTTTACTTATGTTACATTTCAAAAGAAAAGAAGTAGGAAGTACTTATATCAGGATGCCCATTGTTAACAGAATTTGATGTGATGAAGAAAAGTTTTTCATTTGCACATATCAAAAAGTATTCCAAGAGAACAAGACCATGACCCCCTCCATTCTAAAACTGCAAGGTATTCTAAAGTAATTAAAGAAGGAGGTCAAAGTAACAGCAAAGAGTGCAAATATCTTGGGGAAAGATAATGGGTATCTGCAAGCAATAGCAATAGCAATTAATAAAGAGGCAAAGATTTCCTGAAACCCTAAGATTTTATGATGAATTCAGATCAAGAGTAATTGAACAGAAGACCGATAAAGTTTCTGTTAGGCTAATGCTAAGCCCATTAATTATGATAGCTTTGCTTTAAATTATAATTTTAATTGGCACCAGGAAGATGTTGTTAAAATGGAACGCTTTACACCACAGTGTCCAAGAACTTTTGGGAAACTATATATTTTATTATATTTCTCCAACAGTAGCTATAAATAAACACTATACTGAGGCGTTCTTAAAAAAAACAAACAAACCATGGGATGGTTGCACCAAGGTGCAGCAGATCATCCAAAATCTTCACATAGTGTTATTCAGAAAGAGTTAGCTGACTCAGAACAAGGTATGCATCCCATGTATATACCCAAGGTATATGTCTATGCATGGATAATAATTTTGAATTTTCAGCATTACAAACTACTTCTTTACATAATAAATCTCTATGCATTTTTCACAGCTTGAAATGAAATTATCTCATTGTATTTTCATATACAAATATTGTCATTAAAAAAAACTGAAAAGGGGTCAAACAGATTCCTTCCCACACATCTCAAATTAACTTGGCAGAAACTACAAGTTATACTATTTATGTGGGAATTGTAATGTCAAACATATACACATTTTTAACTTTAATGACAAACAGTCCTATAATTAATGTCACTGAAACTGCCCATTGCTCAAACCTTTATAGATATTTTCACTTTTTACCAGTGTAAAAATTTCAAGTAAATCAGTATATTGCACCAAAGTTAAACATCTCTAATCCACAGTGCTCTGCAAAGATGTTTTGCTTGACAGGGATCCAGGGTTAGTTAAATAAAAAACACAAGAGGATGGACAAACATCATGTTTGATCTACTAAATTACCTATTGTTATGTTTCTCCCCCTCTCAATGTCATGCAAGATCATCTGGAAATTCTGTTAAGAAGCTTATTGACCAAGAAAGATAATTAATCATGCTATCTGAACAATGCAAATATATCAGTTCTGACTAATTCATGATTGTTTGTTATTATAATTTTAGTAGTAGTCATCTATGCATCCCACTGTTCCCCTACAATGTGAAGGAAAGCAGATTTTTTTCTGTTAGTCTAACAATAACCCTGTGGTGTAAGTTAGATGGAGAGATAGGGCCTTTGCAGACTGCTAGAAATAGTGCAAATTGAGTCCACTTTAAGGGTTAGGGTTAGGATTAGAAAATCATGGGAACTGTATTTTATTGTGGCACCAGAGCTCTCTGACAGAGAAGGCTCAATGTCTCAGAAAAAAAACAACAATTCCCATGATTCCCTAGCACTAACCCTTAAAGTAGACTCAATTTGCACTATTTCTGGCAGTCTGCAAAGGCCCATAGTAACTAGACAAAGATCACTCTATACATGTCATGGCTGAAAGGTTTGAACATAGGTATTTCCAGTACATTTATTATTATTATTATTATTATTATTATTATTATTATTATTATTCATATTACAATACATTACATATTATACATGGGGTATCAATAACATTGTTTCTGTGCTATCAAATTTATTTTGTCTTTATTATTATTATTATTATTATTATTATTGTAGTTTGCAAGGTATTAATCCTTAACATTTTGTGGGAATAGTTTTTCCTGCACTGTTTCCCACTTTTTTCATATTGTTGAACTGTCTTTTCTGCAGTGTGCATTGATAACTTATCCATTATTATAAATTCATGTAATTTATTCTGCCATTCGCTTTCATTAGGTGTTGTTTCTGATTTCCAATATTTTGCTAAAACAAGTCATGCAGCTGTCACCATATACAGTATTACACTTTTTTCATCATTATTTAGTTTACAATCTATCACATCAATTATGTTTAACAGAAAGAATTCTGGTTTAAAGGGGATATTTTTCTGCAATATTTCTGACATTTTCTCTCTAATTTCTTCCCAAAATGCTTTCCTTTTGTTACACTTCCACCACATGTGATACATGGTGCCTGTTTCTTTTTTGCAATTCCAACATTTGTTTTCATTATTTCTTTTTATTTTAGCTAACTTTGCAGGAGTGATATACCATCGATGAAATATTTTATGGTAGTTTTCTTTTAAAGTGTTGCATTTAGTTACAGTATTTCCATGTGTTTTCCCAACTTTGTAAAGGAATTGTATGCCCAATCTCTTGCATCCATGTAACCATATTTTGATTTATCACTTCTTCTCCTGTTTTGATTTCTAGTAGCCATTTGTATATCTTTTTTATCCATTGTTTCTCTCCTTCTTTCAATATTTTATCGAATATTTTTGTTTCTTCTTCAACTCCATATTTTTTATATCTCTTTTAAAGTCTTCTTTTATTTGCAAGTACTTAAACCAGTTGATATTGATCTTATTGTGGTGTAATTCTTCTCTAGTTTTTAATCTATATCCATGTACAGATTTTATTAAGATTTTTTCATAGGTAATCCATTTATCTTGTCCCATTATTTCTTTACTATGATGAGCTTCCTGTGGGGAAGTCCATTGTGGTAGTTTCTTGTAGAGATATTTTTTATATTCTTTCCATATCTTATATAATTTTTTCCGGATATAATGTGTATTAAAGCTTTTATCCAAAGATGTTACTTCGTAACAAAGGTATAGATGCCATCCTGATTTCATGTTAACACCTGGTATTTCCAGTACAATTTTGACATGCTTGTATGATTTTTTTTAAAAAATATATATCTTTTATTCCCCTTCTACAGGGCAAAGTCTGGTTACATGTTTCAATTTAAGAGACCTAGTCCAAGTTTAATCATCTTCTATTCATCATTCTATCAGCAAGGTACTAAAACTTGGAAAATTTTGTTCTTTTATAAGAGCATTTCTAAGATTAAATGCCATTTGCTTAAAATATATCACACTCATTTCGAAGATGGAGTATATAGATCAGCTCATATAGCTTGCTAGAATCCTTGTCTTATAACTAAAACACAAACACACACACACACACATATCTATGCCATAACATAGTTCTTAAGTATTTATACCAGGAAGCATTTCTGTCATAGGTAAATCAAGCAAATATATACATTTCTAAAATCTAGATGTCTTTGCAGTTACAGTTATAGATTTAAGCTAGTGAGGCTACTGAACGCATACAATAACTTTCAAGAGTCTCGTGTTATTAAGTCATATTTCTCTAGCAATCTTTCCAAACACACTATTTTATTTGTGTGTGTTTTTAGTAATACAAATGTCCCAGTCCAATGAATGATATTGCTCCATTTTCTCAATTTAAATTAATGAAGGTCATCTGTGCATATTGAACATGGTGTCCTCTGTTATAGTGATCATCGGTTTTTTTATGTTTTGTGACAAATCTCAAAAATATATTATTACATGCCATAAACATTTGTAGATAGTGTTATGACCATGTGACCCATAATAATTTAGATGACATGTATGAAGAAGCAGCAATTTATCTTATCAGTATACCATTCCTTATCTAATTTTAGATTGTACACCATTGGCAGGTTATATGTTATTTTGATGATGCCTGTAAAGTGCCATGTGAATGTATGATGCTATATAAACATTAATAATGATAATGATAATAAGGTCAGGCAGCATAAAGTGTTATGTACTTACATTCTGTTATTTATTACATCCATTTCACACATTTAAAAGTAATATTTTATAATATGTATTTCCTTTTTCTCTCTTCCCCAGACATATCTCCAAAGGGCAGGCTATGTACACACACTGCTTTGGCCTTGATCACTTTGTCATCACATCCACTACCCAATCTGCTTCATTGTGCCAAATGGGTGAGCTGACTCTGAAGCAGCCTTTGCTTATGCCAGAAAAACATGGGGATATGAGTTCCACCAGTTCTGCCCTTCCCTCTACAGCTCTTGCACACTGCTTTAGAAGTCTATGAAATACTCTGGAATCAGGGCAGGGGCTACAAAAGGACACTGGGAACCCCACAAAATGGCTACCATTCAAATCTACCTTTGAGTTCCTCCTCCAGTTCAAAAGCCTTCTATGTACAGAAGGAGCAGTTTTATCATGGAAGACTGAATCAGAACTCAACCAGTTTATATACGACACATTTGCAATGTCTTAGCACACACACAAAAAGATAAACTATTGTGTTACTCCCACAAAAATACACTCTTGAAAATCCTTAGAGAAGATTTCCAAGGGATTACCATTTCCACTGTTAGTTAAGATATTAGATATTTCTCGGAATAACTCAGACTGTATGGCACTATTCACTACAGGATTAAAGAACATTAATATTTAGCATTACTATCTAGATTAGCATTTCTTCTACAGAGAGCTTAACTTTAGGGAAGAGCTTTATTATTTTCCTGTTGAATGGAGAAGTGTGCTTTTAAGGAACACAAATTATCGTGCATGACTTGGACATAACTATGAACAAACAACTAGTAACTGCAAGCAATTCATTTTCCAAATAGTTATGGAACTACTTCACATAAAAAGGAATGACCTTTGCAGTGTAAATGTAACATGCAAAAAAATTTCTTTTAATCGTTATGAGGATGTGGTTCTAATAAATTGTGGAGGCAAAATGTAGCATACTTTAAGTGTTGGCTCTTGTTGTGTGGAGCCCCATGCTGCTAACGCATACCATTATGGTATTGGTTCAGTGTCAATGCTGACATAAGGAAAGTGTATTTTGTTCCATAGGCCTGCAGTTGTGTAGCATTCTGATGTCTGTCATTTTAGAGGTAACAAAGAATGACTATTTTAATTACATTTGAAAAATATAATGGTAACTAAATTAGGAAGAGGCTTGGAACATTGCTAGTGTTGTTATTGTGTGTCTTCAAGACATTTCCAACTTATGATTCTAAGGTGAATCTATTATGGGGTTTTCTTGACAAGATTTGTTCAGAGGGGAGGTGCCTTTGCCTTCCTCTGAGGCTAATACAGTCTGTCTTGTGCCAGGTCACCCAATGGGTTTCCATGACTGAATGGGGATTCAAACCCTAGACTCCAGAGTTATAGTCCAATGCTTAAACCACTACACCACACTCTCTCAACAATACTGTAGCTGTAGCTAATTACTTTTGCCTAATTACTAATTTCTACTAATTAATTTCAAATTCCAGACTTATCTGAAAGATCTGGTCTCCCTCTATGATCCAGTGATGTATTCAAATCTTTTACTTCTAGTTTCAAGTCAAGTCTCGAGTCTTTCATCTGGGAGCCAACTTTAACAGAAAAAAGGAGGTGGTGGTGGGATGTGTGAGTGTGGAGGTGGAGTTTCAATAACTAGAAAATCAAGAAGACATGACAAAGTTAGGTAAAAAAAAATGTCAGAGAGGAATAGCAAACACTTGATGCAATGGGCTTGAGATGGAAAGATCCTTCTGAAGCCTTTCAAAAGCTTAAGAAGGCTTGTCTGATGTGCAATGGGGTCAGGCTACTAAGCAGACCTCAACCGCTGCTTCAAGGGCATTGCCTAATGTATTTACTATTTCTGGATGCAGTTAGGCCAACAAGTCAGTTGCTAAAAATATACAAATCTCAAGGTCAATTAGTGTATTATTTATTGCTGAATCAAGTCCAAGTTGAGCAACTTAAGTCCAAGTTGAGTCCAAGTCAATCGACTCATGTCTATATCACTGCTATAAGCCTGTCATAACCTAAGATAATGTGGGAGAGCTTCCCCTATGACCCACCACCATTACAGGTACAGTTGATGAGGATGCAGGGAAAAGCCTTCTTGGTAATTTCTCCCACACTGTGGAACTTACTTCCATGGAGGCTTAGTTGACCCCCTCTATAATCTCTTTTCACAGAGAACAAAGATCTTTTTTATTTAAACGTGGCTTTGGCTTTAACTATTTGTGGTACAAAAATCTTTTTGTGTGGTTACTATAACTTTATTTTATATGTAATTTAAGCTATTTAAAATATTAAATGCAATGGTCTCATTTTTAAAAACTTTTGTATCATACATTTTTAACTGTATTCTTTTTCAGTCTTATACTGTAATCTGCCTTGGGCCTCATACTGAAATAAAGGTGAGACATAACTGCTTTAATCAAATTATATTTTACACTTTAGGGACATTTGAAAAAATTCTGTTTTTTTACAAAATACCTAATGTTGAGTTTAAAAAAAGTCTCAAATTTGAAGCATGCAGATCATCCAACCCACAACTGAGGAATGATTATCTTCCCAAATTCTCAAAGCATTGACTCTTTTCTTGTTGGAACAATAACTTTCCAGGGAGCTGAGTCTCACACTCAAAGAAAGATTCATGAGCTCAAATGAACAAGCCATATCCAAGTTTAAAATGGGTGCTTTCTGCTCAGCTCAAGGCCATTCAGTATTTCAGCCTAAACTACTTCACAGAGTTCGTGTAAGCTTATATACACAGTTACACAATCAGGTCTCCATATCCCTGGATTCTGCAACCATGGATTGAACCATCCCTGGCTTGTATAATGTCTCTCTGTGTGTGTAAAATGTCCCAAAAGCAAAACTTGAATTTGGCATTTAATATAGGGGGCCTGAGCATCCGTAGATTTTGGTAACCATGAGGAATCCTGGAACCAAACCCCAGTGTACACCAAGGGCCCACTGCATATTAGATTGAAAGTGTACAATTCCATACCTGCAATAACTGCATTGTATCCCTACTTGTTTCAATTAGTACTTTTAGCCTTTAAAACAATATATGGTTTGGGATGTAAATATTTGAAAAGCCTCATACACCCACATGAGCCTATCTGTACATTAACAGTATCTGCAAAAGTGAATAACACAAAGATGGTATTAGATTTAGATGAAATAAGGGACTGGGCTCCCAATCCTTTAATAGCTGTATAGAAAATAGAATTTCAACATGTTTTGTCTGTCACACAAGCACTGTCTACTGAAATTCCTTCTTCTACATAAATTTTAAAAGCATAGGAAACCTGTCCCTTATTTTACCTAGCAATCCTACTTGGTACCAAAATGAAACCAGCCTAGGCATCAATTGGGCCTTCAAGGGGAGAGCCACAAATGATAAGGCTCTCTCCCACATCTTTACCCATATATTAACCTCACAAAGGACAACCCCCCACACCCAGCAGACGTCAGTCCTTAGGGAGGCACATATAGGGAGAGGGACTTCCTCAGGTACTGAGATTCCAAGCTGTTTATGGCTTTAAGGGTTATCACAAACACCTTGAATTTAGACTTGTAGTATTTAACATCCAAATATACCATTTTTTTCAATTCCAGGAGGAGATTTCTGTCCACTTTCTGGGTTTTGTTCTTTGGCATTTTTGGCAGTCCTTGTAGCTCTCATATGGTCGCAGAGGAAGCAAATGGCTGACAAGCTGGTTTAATGGAATATAAACTGAGAGCCACATGGCAGTATTTAGCCCCATCTACAAGCAACCTAAATTTACAATATTTTTGACCAATGCTAGCAGATTCTGGAAGTAGTAGTTCATAAAAGCTATCTTTCCAAGCTCTACTAACAACTGCAAGGATACAGGACATTGTTTGCAAATTATGTAACACACTAGGGCTCTTGGGTGACTGCCTATGGCTCTTTCTTTCTCAGAGAAAGAGAACTAGACAATAGCAGCACAAAGCTGATCACACTATTCTTGCTTGTTTCTTTCCATGTATACCTTCAGGCATTCCAATTTCTGGCTAGGGACTGTATTTCCATATTGTAGCACTGAAACATGTTGTCCTGGTTCTTGTTTTCCAATGTAAATTGCACAGAGCAGAGAATACACAGGTAATGCAGAGGAGAAATGGTCAGAAAATACAGCAGGGATGCATAAACTTTTACGATATCATTTGAAGGTCTCCATTACAGCTCTCCCAGCAAGATAAACACAAAGCCTTAAGGACTTTTGTTCCAAAAGACAAATTCTAATGTGTCCTTTAAAAAAACTTTCTAAAACTTCATATTGAAGAAGTGCAAAACATATATATATATTTCACAACCAGCAGTATTAATCACCACTGACATCAGCTTGAAGATTATTTTACTTTGCATGCACACTGCAGAAATAATCCAGTTTGACACTGCTTTAATGGCCATGGCTCAATGTTATGTAGTTCTGGGAATTGTTTTGTGAGACATTTAACCTTCTCTGGTGACACAATAAACTACAATTCCCATGATTCCATAGCATTGAGCCATGGCCATCAAAGCAGTGTCAAACTGGATTATTTCTTCAGTGCAGATGCAGCCTTAAGAACAATTAAACATGAGACAGACACTTTTCATTTGAACCCAAATAATTATAGCTGGCTATTATCATTTAATAGCATATAATAAACACAAACAATTGGGGTGTTAATATAAAGAAGTTGGTAGATTAATTAGTATGAAATATATTTATTGAGGCTGAACTACTTTTATAATTCTAGGTTGATGTATTTATTTATTACAGAGCTGTTAAGGCTGAGTAAATATTCATTAATTCTCAATTGTACTTCCCATTAAATTTACATTAACTACAGGGAATATAAAGACATGTTCCTTATTAGATCCTCAAACAAGTTACTATCATGTCTCAGTATGCAAAAATAAACTCAACTCTGAACTAATTATGTTTCCCTGACTGTTGAACACTAGTGGAAGTTGAATGTGAATGTGGGACATACATCTTCTATTAATAAAGCTTATAGCCTATACATTTTTTCAAGGCTACGGATGATTAGTTTGTTTAAGATGGGAAACCAATTCTATTTGTTTGCTGCTCATTTAATGAACACTGATGGAGAGTTGAGAATTTACATAAATATGCCATGACTACCTGACAGGATGAAATTTAAAAGAAACAGTTTGCCCATTGGAATGATATTCTCATGGTATTGAGATGACTTATAAACAGCTGTTAAGAAACTGCTTGTATTTTTATTTTATTGGGTTGGTTCTTTACTATATTTATCTGTACTGTAAGAATAGGGATTTTGTTCAGTTTGATTTTTGACAATATTTTAATATGATGAAACTTCCTGAATCTGAATAAAGATAAACATAATTATCCTTCCATTCTTAAAAAAAAAAAAAACTTATAAAATGTGGATATTATGGGGGGGAAATAAGCAAAAATTTTGATGTTTGGGGAAAGTGAAGAAAAAATAGTTGCAAACACGTTTTCGTTCATTCTGTAGCCCCTTTTTATCTGTGTTGGTCTATGGCCATAATAAACATCCTATTCTATTCTAGTGGCAAACACATAAAATGGAATTCTGTCAATTAAAATTATGGCAAATGTGTTTTTAAAAAGGCACAGATGAGGAAAAATGTGTACAAAATGCAAGTGGCTTACTATGCAGATTTTTTTTCTTTGAGTTCCACATTGCTACAGAAACAGGATAGAACAAATGTAATAAAGGGGAAATTAGAAAATGAAAGCAACCAGAATTGACAGAAGTATCTGTTCCTCTGTTGTTGTTGTTGTTATATGCTTCCAAGTCAACTCTGACATATAGAGACCCTCTCCTGGGGTTTTCTTGGCAAAATGTATACAAAATTGGCAATTTGAAAACATGTATCTTGCCTAAGGTCACCCAAGGGGTTTCTAGAAAATGTAATCCTTAAACTCCTTTGTTAATTGAGGCAGTAGAAAACATGAACCTCTCCCTAGGACACCTCTACTGTATTAGTTCTTCCACCCATCACCATTTCTATTGCTCAATACACAGGTACATTTATTGCTTTCACTGACCAAATGTGCCTTCAAGCTGCTGCTTTTACCATCTTGTTAGTCATTTTTACCATCTTGTTAGTGACAGTGCAATCTTTGGATTCAGCAACTACAATATGTTTAATATTGCTTGCACCAACAACCACATTACAACCTCCACCCTCCATCCCTGCAGTCTCTCCATACTTAAGCAGAGAAGATGGTAAAAATAGGCTGCAGGAGTGTTAACTGTAGAAAAGACCACAGAGAAAATGAGATTAGCCACAAGAATTTCTTGTTGTTTGCATTTGATCTGAAGATTTTGGGTCATCTGTTCAGCAACTTAGTAGTCATCTCATGGTGAGGGTGGTGACTTATTGTCAAGAATGACATCTAGAAATTATATCAATTATTTGAAATGATATGACAAGTAAGGAAGTCAAACCAGTATCGGAGTCACCTTCTGCCAAATATTACTGAAGCTGCTAATGCAGTGGGTAGATTCTCAAAAACAAGTTGCCTGATGGAGAAAGAAGAAATATGATATTCAGGGATGACCAGTATGAAAGACCTCCAGTGTCAAATACCACCAGAACTGGAGAATCTGTATGAGCTGGAAACAATTCTGCAAGCAATTCAGCTCTTTCATTTCTTCTTTTTGAAATGAAACCTTTCTCTCCTATGGTCCATTTATCCTTTAGGGGCCTCTCCAAAGCCAGGTAATGCCTACTTGAATTGCTATTATGATATCAAAGTCCATCCCATGGGAAACACCTATCTTGGCATAGATTAGAGCCAGTCTGGGCACTATAAGGGAACATTTTCAAAATTCCAGGATAGTTAAAATTTGTCAACTCCATCATGGTATTCAGCACTTCAGTTAAGGTAATAACAGTGCTTCTTAAGCTATCTGGTATGGCAGACCCGACCCCAGCCCCATTGGCTACAACTGTTTCTTCTTTCTTGGAAAGCACCACTTTGAGTAGCACTAGTTTCTAGTACAAACCAAAGGTTCTGGGCTGTGGTCATGTTTTGCCACACCTCAGTAAGGAAAATGAGGCAACAACAGTAAATACCATGGCTTTATTTGAAAGAATCTTCCATTTACACACACATACCATGAGGCCATACACTACCAAGCTGTTTCCTCTGCCTCATGTGGGTGCCAAATGTTGTGGCTGTTGTTAACTCCTGTCAGGTTGACTTCAACTTATGGCAACCATATGAATGAGAGACCTCTGGGTTGTTTGTCATCAACAACCCTACTCAGGTCTTGCAAACTCAAGGCTGTGGCATGCTTGACTGAGTCTATCCACCTGAGCCAAATAACAAATCACTAGTCATACAAAAATAGGAAAAACAAACAAACCTGGAAAAGACTCAGAAAAAGAAGAGTAATAAATAATTTATTCTAGGGGTCTCAGGAGAATTTCTGCAAAAATGCTACTACCATGGCAGATATAACTAAAACTGGCAAGAGAGAACTATAGGCATGGTATGTACATAAGGCAGCAATGGTGGAGTTACCACCAAAATCTCAATTACCTAAAAGGTTCCAGAGGGTGGTTCTGTATATCCTCAACCCATAGACAGAATCTTTATGCATTTCTGTGTTTGCCCAGATTTTTAAAAGCCTAATGATGCTGCATATCTTGTCCAAAACAGTTACAAACAGAGAAAGAATTCTCACTTGATGAAGCTCTTTCCAAATCCACAGAGGCACTTTCCTGTTTAGTCAACTTTTCTAGTTACAAATAAACAGCTGGAAATCTTAGATTTAAAATATCTGATCCATGGCATACACATCAAGTCCCAGCTGTTCTGTTCTCCAAAAAGCAGGCTATTAAAAGCAAGAACAGCAGGTAGGAGAAAGAAAAAGAAATATGCACCTTGTAGCATTAACAACAAGAACAAAAAAGTCTAGCACTTCTATAGAGGCATTTTTTTAAAAAAAATCTGAAGTGCAGTGGAAGGAAAGGTAAAAAGCAAACCACCACATAACTTTGTTGGAAGCATTTATATTGTTGATTGTAAGATGAAAGATAAAGCAATTCATATTCCTGTCAAGGTTGCAGAGACATATTTTATTCCAGCCAATCTGCTCCCCACATCCAACTCCAAACTTCCAATTCTCAATTCTCTGTGTCATAATTACATTTTTAACTCTATGAGAGAAGGTATAAAGATGGCTATTTGTAACTTGTCCATTATAGGAGAGGTTGCTGCTGAGTTTGTTTCCCTAGTCAATAGCAGCTGCTGAAAAACTGCAGGTAATTTAAAGCCATAATCATTGAGCTAATCTTGGTCATGTTTCATGGTTTAGATCTTTGGGGTATTGTTACAGGCTGAATGCTACTTTTTGAGTAAATTTTGCAAAATGTTAGCCTCTATAATGGAAGAAACAATGACAATAAGTATACTTTGTGACTGGTATCTTGATAGAGTAATAAACCAGATGTTTGGGTGCCAGACAAGTGATTTCCCAAGGGAGAAATTTTAGCATTTCTAGAGAACACATCTTGTATGTACAAGGAATGAGTAGAGATTATATGTTTATTACATTAAAACTGTAGGCCTACATCCAATTATTAGGCTCATCTGGAACAGATCCATCAGTTAGTGAAGAGTAAATCAACAGTTATATAAATCTCATGTATTCAGTGTGTCTACTCTAGTTGTGAATCAATAGGTGGGTTTAGGACATATTACTTTATCTTTTACAGAGCTTGTTGCACAGTCTCTCTGGGTATCAGATAGGGAAGTATTAAAAGTAAAGGCTTCCAAACTGTTTGGGGGCATTTTGCTACTTAACTTAAATATGAGATAAAATTAGGTAAATATGGAAAGAGGAAGTCTACATGACAGGGAAAATTTAAAAACAGAAGTCAAGAAAGTGTGCTTATCCAGGGCAATAGTCCATAATCATGCTGAGTTTTACATATTGCAGTCACTTGGTGGCAGATACCAAAATGATGGTGGCCTGTAAAAGTGTGTATCTGATTGATGCCTGTCAAAAGATCAGTAAAATCTTATTTTCAATTGAATAATGGGTGACTTTGAACAAACAGACTATTACAAGTGATATTTACTGTATTTTCCGGCATATAAGATGACTTTTTGACCCTGGAAAAGGGTCTCAAAAGTTGGGGGTTGTCTTATACGCCGGGTAGAGGAGAAGGAGGATGAGAACCGGGGGGGAGGGAGAAGAAGGGAGGAGGAAGATGAGAAAGAGGGGAGGAAACGGAGGGATCCCAGGAAGAGAAGGGGTTACAAAAGAGGAAAGAAAATGGAGCACTGAAAGCAAGAGAAAGGGTTGCAAAAGGAGAGAGAAAACGGAGCAATGAAGGCAAGAGAAGGGGTTGCAAAAGGAGAGAGAAAATGGAACAATGAAGGCAAGAGAAAGAGTTGCAAAAGAAGAGAGAAAACGGAGCAATGAAGGAGTAAATATAAAAGGCACTGATTTGTTAGTTTAAACAAGCAGCCTAAAATTATACAAAGCTACCTACTTATTCTCCCATCCTCTATACCAGAAAATTCCAATACATAACATTACTTAAGGGGAGTGTTGATGCTAATCTCTCTATCTGGATAATACTCTTGTTCATGAGTTGAAAATTCAGGTAAACAGAAGGTAACTAGAACAAATCCAAGTTAGTGGATGAACAAACAGCAAAGAAACCTGTTTCACTCAGATAAAAGAGACCTGGTAGGGAACAATTCCTGTTTCAACATATCCATTTAAAATGCTAAACCAGCTGGTATGGAAAAGAAGATAATGAACATCAAGACAATCACCAGTCTGAATGGGGCCCAGATAATAAAGAACCAGAGTTCAGCCCTGTAGACACTAGTGGATTTTGTGCAAAACACGCATCTAATGCAAACATGTTTCCTACATGGGAAAATAATGTATTCCCCCCACAAATATTCTATTTCCCATGTGCTGGTCTATGACAGTTGTAAAGATAATTCTGATTCTATTTCCCAATGAAGTTCCAAAGTACAAACAGAAGGAAATTGTTGGGCTTACTCATTTTTTTTTCCATGTAGAAATAAGTAGATTTACATCCTTAAAAACTGGTTGGACAGCTACCTGCTAGGGATGCTTTAGCAACTGGAGATTCTGCATGGAACAGGGGTTTGGACTCAATGACCCATGAAACCCCTTCCTGCTCAGTGATTCTGGACTGTGCATTTCTTTCCATGATATACCAAAGGCGTTCCTCCAATATAAAGCTCTATATTCAAAGTCAATGTTAGACAAGTGAAAATTGAAACACCTTTCCAAAAAGTGTGATCTAATAGCAAGAATGTGTAGTGAGAATCCAATTATAAGGATTTTATTCCCATAACGGGAACATATGGTGTAATGCTGAAGCTTCAGAAGCAAGTATGAGGATCATTAGGAGTTACAGAAGATGAAAAGTTCACATATCCTCTCTTTCCAATTTAGTGATACTGTAAAATGTCAAACTGTAATTTTTTCCTTGCAAATACACATAACCCAGACTGTGCTCTACTGCCACTAGATTTTAGGATTCTAAAAATAGGCATATTAAACAGTAACACAGAGAAGCCTAGTTAACCTGTGTCAAGATTTTTCCCTTAAGGATATTAGATCAAATATAATTTAATTCAACAATTAATTGCAGCTTCTGGCCTTGTGAATTTGTATTTGTGACAGGAAAATTTGTGTCATGGTTTAATTATATTAACTACTGTCGTTCATTTACCTCTACCACAAAGAGTATCCACATGCACTCTTCTGATAATATGCTGGCTGCCATGCTTTTATCTTAATTTTAGAAAAATCCAAGATGAATTAACCCTTAAATTGGGTTTCTCTCCAGCTGTGGCCCTTTGGGACAGGTGAAATATATATATATATATATATATATATATATATATATATATTGGAAATAATCAAGATATTCAAGGTAAAGTCTTACAAACTGGAGGTAGTCACACCCATAGATCTGTGTGAATTGTAGTCTGAGAGAAAAAAAAATGCATAGATGTGTGTAAGCTTGTTAGCTGAGAAGATGTTGAACCTGCAGGTGGATTTTATGTAAACAACACACACACACAACACAACAAGGTCACAGTGTTCTGGGACCAGAGGAAACTAAAACATAAACAATGAGATCATCGTGTTGTGTGGGAACCAGGATCACATGACACATGACACACAGCAAGTAGGCTGGGTTAGAGTTGTTCAGCAAATGTCTATACACGTTACCACCCAGAGGTGGAGTTTGGGGTTTGGCTTAGTAAATAGTTTCCTGCTCTCCAAAACAAATCTCAAAATTTGCTATGTAGGAGCTGGTTCAAAAGAAATTATGATATGGAAATATTGATTTTCATGCTGGAAGAATTTGTCTTCAGTTAACACAGGCATACATGACAGATTGGGAAAAGAACTGCAGTTCAATAAGAGAGTATTTATGGTGGTGTTGTAGCAGAGATCCTGTGCCGGCATGCCAGGCATCCATTCATCAGCCATCCTTGTCTGGATCTGAGCTGAGCCGAGCTGTGTTCATGCTCTCTACCTGCATGATGGATGTATATAGTTAATTTCTATTTACTTTGCTCTGGGCTGTGTTTTCATGGCAAACTGCTGGAAACTGAAGAGAGCTGCATTCCAGGATGGTGAGCTCGGCTCAGCTCAGATCCAGACAAGGATGGCTGATGAATGGATGCCTGGCATGCCGGCATAGGATCTCTGCTACAACACCACCATAAATGCTCTCTTATTGAACCACAGTTCTTTTCCCAATCTGTCATGTATGCCTGTGTTAACTGAAGACAAATTCTTCCAGCATGAAAGTCAATATTTCCATATCATGATAATTTCTTTTGAACCAGCTCCTACATAGCAAATTTTGAGATTTGTTTTGGAGAGCAGGAAACCAGTATATTCTAGAATGCTAAGCTTTTCAGGTGCTGTACAGATATTCCTGCTATAATTTGAACTTTGGCCTGGAGTTCAGGAAATCTAAAATACTTGGTTGGAATTCTAAAGTAGAGCCAGTATACTGGGAAACACAAATTATTCTGTTGTGTTCATCCACTCTCAAATTCTGCTCTGAACAAAATCTACTGAAAGTTTACCATACACAGTTTACTGTATCCTTTTGTTCCATTACATGGAGCTAACTTACCCTAGGCTTACCTAGCACAGTATTAGCTGTACTGATTGGTTGTGTCCAGAAGATTTCAGAAAGAAGTCTTTTGGGCACGGAATCTAAATGAAAAGCATGCATTGAATGAAAAAGATGTGCTCTGTTCACTGAGAAATGACCTCGTTCACATCATCCATGCCTTCTTCCTTGTAGAAACCTAATAAAACCAATATGCATGTGCATGGAAGTAGTCATGGATCATGCACAGAAAAGAATGAAAAATGAATGAAAAAGTTATCTTACTGCATGAATATTTTGGTTGTTGTTTGGTTGTTGTGAGGTAGATTTGTATGTGATTTTTAAAGGGGGGTAGCTTCATGTTTTGCTAATAGTCAACATAACATTTAGGATTTCAGATTGTGAGAGAATGGCTGAGTATGTGGAAGGTAAATGGTTTCCTGGAGTGACAAGCCCCTGAATGAACCAAATAAAATGGATGCTGTGCAAAGCACTATTGAAGGAGGATCTTGGATGGTGGAAGTGAGGAATGGGAGAAACTTGGCCTCGGAAGCGAAGATGCTGACCAAGCATAACCAGGACAATACAATCTATTGAATATGAATGAAATATGTTGATATGGCTGAGCAAGATCCAGCACACACAGAATGTACTGAAACTTGTGCAAAGAACTGAATTGTTCTGAACCCATGGTGATCAGCAAAACATGTTTGTTTCAAGAAAGAAGAGACAAAGGTATAAAAGACAGTACTTCTCCCACTTCACCTTATGGTTCCTGATTTGCAGCAATGGGGGCCATCCACCCTTCTTGGAGGCTTTATCAACTTCCAGTGAAGGATCGTGAGTATGAATGTGTGTGAATGTGTGAGTGAATGAAAAGAGCTCTTGATACTTAAGGTGTTTGTTATATTGAGTATCTGATATTAGAAATGATTGTTTCAAGTGTCTCTGTTTCTGTGTCTCAATAAATGTTACATGCAAAGTGTCTAAACCCAGATCTGGTTTCCTATGCGTCTTTGTTGAAAGTCCTATAGTCCAAGGTGACTAAATTTCTCTCTGGATTAAAGAACAACAGAGAACCTCAGTTCATGACAAGATCTGGCCACAATGACACATGTCTTGATTACTGCCCTGGTGGCACAGTGGTTAAATGCCTGTACTGCAGCCACTCACTCATAGACCACAAGATTGCGAGTTCAATACTAACCAGGGCTCAGGCTAGACTCAGGCCTGCATCCTTCCAAGGTCGCTAAAATTAGTACCCAACTGTTGGGGGGGGGGGGGAATGAGCTTACAGTTGTAAACCGCTTAGAACCCCCATTGTGTGGTATGAAGCGGTATATAAATGAAGCTGCTTTAGATGAAGCTGCTTTATATATACTCATGTATAAGTCTAGAAATATTAGTAAACAAATTGACCTGAAAAAGCTGGGTTGACTTATTCATGGGTCAATGTAAGTATTGTTTTTTATTTTATCCAAAAAAAAAAAAAGTGAGAACTAAATCCCTTCTCACAGCACCTAAAAGAAGCATCAACCCGCTCTATCTCATCTATCTATCCTTTGGGATCAGTACAAACAGTTATGCCTGTCAAAAAAAAAAAATTATTTAGCATCGTTTTCCTTTCCTTCATCCTTTACATCTTTTGTTACATGCCACTAAGGGCCTTTGCAGATTGCTAGAAATAGTGCAAATTGAGTCCACTTTAAGGGTTAGGGCTAGGGTTAGGGAATCATGGGAACTGTAGTTTATTTTGGCACCAGAGCTCTCTGACAGAGAAGGCTCAATGTCTCAGAAAAAAAAAAACAATTCCCATGATTCCCTAGCACTAACACTAACCCTTAAAGTGGACTCAATTTGCACTATTTCTGGCAGTCTGCAAAGGCCCTAAGTTTTGTTGTTGTTAACTGCCCTTGAGTCGATCTTGACTCATGGTGACACTATGGATAAGACATCTCCAAGGCCCTCTGTCCTCCACTGCTCTGCTTAATTCCTGCAACCCCATAGCTGTGACCTCCTTAATAGAGTCCATCCATCTAGCATGTGGCCTTCTTCTTTTCCCACCTCCCTCCACCTTTCCCAGCATTATTGTCTTTTCCAATGAGTCCTCTCTTCTCATGATATGTCCAAAGTACGACAGACTCAGTTTGGTCATCTTGGCTTCCAGAGAGGTTTCTGGCTTGATCTGCTCTAGGACCCATTTATTAGTTCTTTTGGCTGTCCATGGGATCCTCAGCACTCTTCTCCATCACCACATCTCAAAAGAATTGATTTTCTTCCTATCATCTTTCTTAACTATCCTGCTCTCACATCCATACATAGTAATAGGGAATAGAATGGCTTGTATGATTCTAACTTTTGTTCTGAGTTGTATATCTTTGCATTTTAGAATCTTTTCTAGTTCTTTCATAGCCACCCTCCCCATTCTTAGTCTTCTTCTAATTTCCTGACTGTAGTCCCCATTTCTATCAATGTTTGATCACAGGTATGGGAATTCTTTTACTATTTCTATTTCTTCATTGCCTAGGTTGAACTTGTGAAGGTTGTTATTTTTGTTTTCTTTATGATCAACATTAAGCCTGCCTTTGCACTTTCTTCTTTGATCTTCCTTAGTAGGTGTTCCAGGTCAGTGAGGTTTTCTATTATACTATAGTGTAATCTGAATATCTTAGATTGTTGATATTCTTTCCTCCTATTTTGACTCCACCTCCTTCTGTGTCCAAGTCTGCTTTTTTTATAATATGGTCTGCATATAAGTTGAACAGATAGGGTGAAAGGATGCAGCCTTATCTGACTCCTTTGCTAATTGGAAACCATTCTGTTTCTCCATGTTCTGTTGTGACAGTAGCCTCTTGTCCTGAATACAGATTCCTCATCAGGACTATCAGATGTGTTGGCACTCCCATGTCTTTAAGAGCATTCCATAGCCTTTCATGATCTATGCAAAGGCTTTGCTATAGTCTATAAAGCACATGCTGATTTTCACTTGGAATTCCCTAGTGCACTCCATTAGCCATTGTATGTTTGCAATGTGGTCCCTAGTGCCTCTTCTTTTCCTGAACCCCACTTGGATCTCTGGGATTTCTCTCTCCATGTATGGTTGGAGTCTATGTTGCAGAATTTTGAGCATAATTTTGCTTGCACAGGAGATCAGTGCTATGGTCCTATAGTTGCTGCAGTCTCTTGTATCTTCCTTTATGTGGATGGGGATGTATATTGATCACTTCCAATCTGTTGGCCATTATTTTCTTTTCCATATCTGTTGACATATGTTGGTCAGCACTAGAGTTGACTCTGTCAATGTGGATTGCAGCAGTTCAAATGGAATACTGTCTGTTCCTGGTGATTTGTTTTTTGCTATTTCTCTTATTGAAGTTTCCACCTCATTTTTTTAGAATTTGGGGTTCATCTTCATATGGCTCTTTGCTCCTTATGTCTTTCAATTTCTCATCTCTTTTGTATAATTCTTCTATGTATTGCATCCAACATCTTTTTATTCTTTCCTGGTCTTGAATTATATTATTTTATTGTCATAGAGCATCCCTGTCATTGGTTTGAATTTTCCTTTGATTTCTTGGATTTTGCGAAATAGGTCTCTTGTTCTTCCCTTTTTGTTGTTGTCTTCTATTTCTCTGCATTGGTCATTGTAGTAATTTTCTTTATCTTTGCACACAAGCCATTGTATTGTTGCATTCATAATTCTTAGTTTGCTACTATCTCCCTTTTTTCTCTTTTCTTTTATTTATTGCTTGTAGTGTTTTTTTCTGTCATCCATGTTTTTTTTCCTCTTTCTTTTTGTTTATTGAAAGTGTCTGTCTGCATTCTTCTTTTATTATGTCCCTGGCTTCAAAACATAGTTCCTCTAGTTCTTGGTCTATTATACCTAGTAATGTGAATCTGTTTCTCCATGGGTTATATCAAAATCCACAATTTTGGCCCCAAAATGTGCCCTTGACTTATACATGAGGTCAATTTATAATTGAGTATATACAGTATATCCAGTTTGGATTACCATAATGTACTTTATGTGGAGTTGTCACTATAGAATGTTCAGAACCTTCAGTGGGCTCAAACCACCACAGACCAGGACTGATTAGAAGGAACATCATGAGCCAGTGTGGTATAGTGGTTTGAGAGTTGAACTATGACTCTGGAAACCAGGGTTTAAATCCCCATTTAGCCATGGAAACCCATCGGATATCTTGGGCATATCACACTATCTCTGTACTACAAGACAAATGCAAACCCTGTCTGAACAAATCTTGCCAAGAAAATCCCATGATAGGTTCACCTTACAGTCACTTTAAGTGAGAAATGACTTGAAGGCATAAAACAACAACCTAATTCCCTTGTGCAACATCTTCCCTGGCACAATTAAAGCCCTGTGTGATCTTAAAATCTTATGTATGGATCTACCTGAGTTTTAAGATATTAAATGGAAGGCTTTCTCTCAGTCTCACCTCACAGGCATGGTTGATGAAGACATATGAAAGCCTTTTCCATGGCTATTTTCAAACTGTAGAACTCACTCCCACAAGAGACTAGGTTTGTCCTTTCCCTGATCCCTTTCTGCCAGCAAGACTATTTTATTTAGACAAGATTTGGGCTATTAACTTGATTGTTGTGGAAGGGCTTCTTCTTCTTTCTTTTTTTAAAGAGTTATGTACATGTGTACTTATTGTAATATTTTAAATGATTTTCAGTTGTTTTAAATTAAGGTTTTTTTAAAAAAAATAAGATAAAGGGATTTCCACTCTTATTGTAACATTTTTTTTTAAAAAAAATCTTTGTTGTCAGCCAACTTCAGTCCTGTATTGGGAAAAAGGAGGGGGAATACAAATTAAATAAACCATAAATTAATATTTTTCATCAACATAAGGTACTTTAATGATGCACACCTCCAGGCTACCTCTTCTGTCTCTTTCTAGTAGACCAGAGTAAATAGCAGTAATATGATAGTGAACTGCTCACCAGTTAATTGAAGTGCCAAAGTAGAGACGTACAGCAATAGGAACCAGCAGTAGTCTGCCAGCACTGGATAACTAAGGCCTGAAACAGACAGGGGAAAAAAGATGCCTTCCACATGGTTTTGGGGCATGGCAACTAGACAAGGCACAGTCCCAAACCAAGTGGAAGCCACAGCAGGGCCACACCAGGGCCACCTAAGGTGACACAAACCCAACCTCAAAAGGAGCGGATTTTATCCACTCCTTTCCATGGCTCATTCAGGACTGTGGCAGTGGCCGGCCTCAGGACCATGGCATCTGGTCACCACAGTCCTGCAGCAACTGGGGCAGGAGTGGCTTCTGGCTGCTCCTTTTGCCGCATCTGCTTGAGGCCTAAGTCTGTAACAATGTCACCATTTGTATCTCAGGCTTTGGTTTATTTAATTGCTTTTGCTCTTGCTTTCCAAGACACCTTAGCCTTCTGCAGAGTCCCATAATTTCAGCATTACCAGTTAAAACAGGTCAATGAATAAATAACAGCTGAGGATCAGGACCCATTTGGGACTATAATTTTAAGTGAAATGTATCTGAAAACATTTAACTGTGATGCAGTAATACCATTTTCCTTTCTGCAAATTTGAAATAAATTGGGTGCTATCTTATTAATGATTATACAAAAGTTGTTTCTAGAATGGTTTAGAAATTAATCTCTCTGCTGACTCTTCTCAGATTGAATCTATAACAACAGCGATCAAAACTATACACTTGGCTGGCTCTGGGATTTATGGTTACCCTATTTCTTGAGGAAAATCTAATCCCATCCCCTCTTTTTATATGCACACACTTACACATGCATGTTTTGTATATATATAGACTGTGATGGAAAGAATATTCAAAAATATTCAAAATATGGTCAAAAACATGTTTCATGAGTGTCGCTTGATGAGGAGAATCATACGAGTTTATCGCACCACACTGTTAAAATGGGGATAGGTTGCTTTAAGGGCTCTGACTGCCTCCTGTTGCTTTTTGGGGTTTGTAGTTCAGTGAGGCTTAAAGGTTCTTTGGCTGAATATTCTAAATGCTCCTTCCTAATCTACAATTTCCAGAATGCAACAGGAGGCAGCCAGATCAGTTAAAACAATCTAGCCCTGTTTTAAGAGTGTAAAGTGATAGTCTCCCTAGACAGACGAGAATCTTCACAATTTATTAACTTATTATGTATAAAATTTGCATCCACACAGTTGTTTTGTGCAGAAGACAGCATTTTCTGTCCAGGAAATAGCATTTTCTGCATGGAAAAGTACAGCAGAAAATGCTGTTTTCTATGCCAAAAAGGGTGAATTTTTCACAGAATAAGTCCCCACCTATAGGATTTTCTGTGCAGGAAACAGCCTTTTATAAGCAGAAAATATTTCTGCATAGAAATATTATTCTGGAAGAAGAAGAAGAAGAAGAAGAAGAAGAAGAAGAAGAAGAAGAAGAAATATTATAACTAAATAATAATAATAATAATGCATAGAAATATTAATTTCTTCAGAAAAATCCATGAGTGAATTTTGAACAGACAAGTCCTGAATTGTGAATACATTCTGAAAACTGTGTACTCTTCAAGGACTTTTTTGCAATAGGAAGAAAAGTGCTTAAAATTACTCACTGCTTCATTCAAGGTCAAAATTAGTGAAGAATTAAATCCCTAGCATGGGCCCTTGTGTACATGTGCACATACTTAAACCTGCTATGAAAGTTGCAAACATGTAAGAGAGGAAATTCTGGCACCTGAACTGGATTCAGGATCAGACTTTTATGAGGTCATGTATGGACCCATGGTTAGAGCCCCCTGTGTCTTTAGGGAGATGAGACCAAAAATGTTGCAGGTGTCAGGAAACATGAGAAAGGTTAGTCCTGTTCAGGTACTATTTACTAAGTTAGAAGCACCATAAGATGAAAGCTGTGATGTAAGGGGCAGAACTAACCAATGCATAATGCCCCAATAAAGCTATGTTTTTCTCATTGTAAAGTTACACAACAGTATCATGAGAGCATCTTAGAAACCCTGTAGAAATATAGGATCTAATAAACACAAAAGCCACATTTTAATTTTTTTGCACTTTTACCTTGGTAAGTTTTGGTGATAAAAGAAGCAGCTGTGGTAGTGAGAGTTCCTGTTAAGAACTGCAAAACAAGTAAATTCATACTTCAGGGTAACACTATCAAAGACTGCATGTGATTGTATGAATTAATGCTACTGCTTTTTACAGTTAAGTGATCATGCCACAAGTAAAGTTGTTTTAAAAGCCAACATTATTCCATGAAATATACTTTTGCTCATCCAGATTCCTGGAACAACTGAATTGAGCCAGGGACATGTCATTCTCTTTTTGAGCATATTCTCATAGGTTTAATGCAAACTGTTTGAAAGCCTGTAGTTAAAAGCAAAGCAAAGGAGAATGAAAATTAATTGCTCCTGGTACTTGAAATTAGAAAGACTACCTTTTTCTTTCCCAATAGAGAAATCTGCTTATGGCACTATCTGTAAAAATGGGAGAAAAAGTAGGGCAAAATGTCTAGTGGGTCATCCTTCTTTCATGATTCAATTCAAATAACTACATGTGTTTCTAGGTATTTGATTTTTTTTCTTGAAAAGCCCTCTGCAGTGTGAAAACTAGTAAGTTCCTATGCCAGCACAATAAAAAACACAGAAACTACACCATGGGGTATGCGAACATAGGGAGGCCACCAGAGGGAATGTGCCAATACAAAAGTGCCTTGGTTCCTGAAATTGCCTTCCCAGTAGAGGCCCCCTGGAGTTACTTTATTACTGTAATAAAGCTGTGCAATAATTATGTTGATGAAATCCATTTAAAAAGGAAGCCTAATGTTGACTGCAATTTTAACAGCAGAGCCTGCAACTGGTACATTAACTCCATCATTTTCAAGTTACTGAAGAACAAAATAAGAATCCACTATAACTTATAACCCATGTCTGTCTCACAAATGTAAGAGGTTAGAATAAGGTAAGTTAAGGAGAGGATAAACCTGTTCTGCTCTCATTATCTGTCTGACTTCCTGGATATGCATCAGTTGTGCCATAGGCTGCACCCACACTGCAGAAATAATCCAGTTTTACACTGCTTTAACTGTCATGGCTCAATGCTATGGGATTTATAGTTTTGTGAGAAACATAGTCTTCTCTGTCAGAGAGCTCTGGTGCCACAACAAACTACAAATCCCAGGATTCCATTGCATTGAGCCATGGTGGTTAAAGTGGCATCAAAGTGGATTATTTCTGCAATGTGGATACAGCCAAAGCCATCACTTAACACTCTCAGCTACTGATTACCCATACCCCCCCCCTACACACAATCTTTTTGACACACTGCAGGAAAAAAAATAACGAAGAAAGTGCTCCTCTCATATGATTAAGAAATTGTCTGTTGGCCTCAGGAGTTTAGGTAGACTTTTTAAAAGTAATTATTTCACTTCCACAGCATATATTTATAGAGAAAATGGACACTGTATAAGCCTTTCAGCTTAAAAATGCCCAGAATATTAGAAATAAAGTCATATAATTGTAATCAAAAATACAATGAATAGGCATGATTTAAAATGGACTCACAAGATATACCAGAAGTGATGAAATTGCAGACCATGGGCTGTATGTGGCTCCCAAGGCCACTTTGTCTGCTTTCCAAGCATCTTTACACCTACCCATCCCCAAAATACTTGGGTCCTGGGTCCAAATATCTTTCTGTTTAGAAATGTCCATTGCTCCCTCAAAAGCTTCTGGGGGGCACTACTGCCATCCTACTTTATTTGACTGCAACTTTACTTTTTTTAAAAGGCATGTGCAGATTTTTGTTTTTGTTTTTCAAATAAGACGGGAATATTGTTCCAAAATGTTTATTAGAAATGCTTCATTTGAAAGAAATTAAGTGAAGTACCAAGCATTGCAATTAATAATCCAAGGTCATATTTGTTGGCAAGAGCAAGTGGTGAAAGAATGAAGAAAAACTGTCTGATGAACCTCTTGACATATTTGCAGATATTCTTGGGAGCTTGAGAATAATCTTTTATCTGGCCACTGTAGAGTCTCTTGTTAAGAATCATTTAAAATGTCTGCCACTATGGGAAACCAATACTAACTATTCTTCTGTCTGGTGTATTTCTGGAAAAGTGTTGTTGCTGATTTGCATAGCAACACACACACACAAATCCCCTTATTTTCAGGCAAACATGTATGTGAATTTCTGAGCAGAACACTTCTTGAAATAATTAATAATAATAATAATAATAATAATAATAATAATAATAATAATAATTTTTATTTATATCCCACCCCTCTGCCAAGCAATCAGGGCAGCGTACAACACATTAAAACATCACAGTAAATTAAAATCAATCCAAATCCCGTACCATATTCCCACACCCACTTACCCCTTAAGAATAAATTAAACTGAAGCAGATTAAAATAACAATTGTTAAAATATGCAATACAAAAATACAGTAAATTTTTCAATACAGATATACAGAGTGGTGTTAATCGAGGTGGTAGAAGGGCAATGGTCAGATCTTATGTCTTCTGTCTTCTGGGCTGGGATGTTATTCAGGGAAGGCCTGCCGGAAAAGATTCATTTTAACTGCTTTTTTAAAGCTGTCTAGAGTGGTAATGAGACAGATCTCGTCCGGCAGGCCATTCCATAATCTGGAGGCAGAGGCAGAGAAGGCCCTCTGGGAAGTCACCGACAGCCTAATTCTCATAGGCTGTAACAGGTTCCTCCCACAGGACCAAAGTGCACGGGAAGGATCGTATGGAAGGAGATAGGTCCTGGAGATAGGTTGAACCCAAGCCATGTAGGCCTTTAAAGGTCATAACCAACACCTTGGACTGTGCCCAGAAACTAATGGGCAGCCAGTGGAGAGATTTCAGCACAGGTGTAATGTGCTCTCTCCTGGATATTCCAGTAACTAGCCTAGCTGCCATATTTTGATCTAATTGAAGTTTCCGAGTTAGGCACAAGGGTAGCCCCATGTAAAGCGCATTACAGAAATCAAGATGGGAGGTTACCAGAGCATGTACCACAGTTTCGAGATCCCTACCTTCCAGGAAAGTGCGTAGCTGGCATATCAGCCGAAGCTGATAGCAGGCACTCCTGACCGTCACATTCACCTGACTAGTCATGTGAAGTGACAAATCTAGAAGTACCCCCAGACTGCGAACATAGTACTTAGAGGAGAGTGTGACTCCATCCAGGACTGGGAGTTGTATTCCCAAACCTGGTTTCAGGCCCATCACCGTTAGTACCTCCATTTTTGTCTGGATTCAGTCTCAATCTGTTTTTCCTCATCCAGTCCATTACCTCTTTAAGACAGTCATTGAGAGGGGAGGTGGCTATATTTATACTGGGCATAAACTCGTTAAAGTTCTTGCCTCTGTGTTTTGTGCTGATCAACTGGGGTTTCTGAGTATCCTAAGTAAATAATATTTTTTTTAAAAAAATAAATCCATCCCTACTCTAGAGCCATATCATTCCAAAACATTGGACAAAACATGATTAATTAAATGTGTGGCAATGACATTTTTTTTTAAAAAAAAATGTTATTTAAGTGATAGAATTTATGGTTATACTAAGTATATCAAGAAGTTTGTCAGCTCGTCCCCAACATGCTTATCTACCCCTCACATTTAACAGACTGAGAGGAGGCCTGCAAATACTACCTGCACTAGTCTTTTCAAATATATATTTCAATATAGATTCTTTAATAGAATGATTTGTCAGCCTTATTAGCAAAGTCCTGGTAATGTAATTGTCTGCAGAAAAAAATATAATTAAAGACCCAAATAAACTGTTAATTCAACATTTTCAGAAAATCAAAAGATTTTCAAAACTTGAAAGTCAAAAGAGTTTTAATATTTCAGGTTTCCTGCACTTAGCAGAGTTGGAGTGAAAGTTTTCACTTGCAGCAGCATAAAATGGAGCCCAGGGGGTTCATCACCCCTTACGCAAGACTCCTAGTCTAATCTCCCATAGTCATTTAAGTTCCCATGAAAATTTTGGCACATTTTGAGTCCTCTGACGTATTTCAGGCATGAGTGGTGAGGTAATCAAACCAGAAGTAGATAGTACTAAGCATTAAAGGGGAAGTTATTACTTTTTCTAAAAAAGAAAACTGTCTGCTGCTAGAAATTACTATAAAGTAGAAACCAAAGCCTAAATAGGATATAAACAATTTTACTGAGTAATTACCAATGCAGCCTTTATCCTTTAAACAACATCAAAAAAGAAGACTATTTCTCTGAAATGTCAGAGCACTTCTTGGCTAGCCCTCTTCTTTTCTATGATCAAGAACCTATCAGTCAGTAAGCAACCATAAAGTTGTAGCTGCTTCCAGCCAACTCACATTTATTTCATTTCCTCTGTGGTGGGTGTTGAGGCAATATTATGGCCTATGGGAGAAGAATGTGTTTTGGACTATGAGTAGGAGCCTATGGAGGAGAATGTGTTTTGTACAATGAGTAGGAGCCTATAGCATTCAAACTTTTTTAAGCAACTCAAAAATAGCATTTAAGAAACAGGAAAGTAAATTTCAGCTATAATAGTAGAGCTTGTAACTGTAACAAATTGTCCAAGGCCTTATTTTCAACACAGATATTTCTTATAAAGATATTTTAATATAGGTAATTACTTCCTTATATTTCACTTTTAACTGTGTTTCTTAAATGACAAGGAAGCATAGTAAATACAAACTGATCTGATATCAATTCTTCACATATATTGCTGTTGTCATTGTTACTCTGATTTTTGTGTTGCAGTTATTCTAACTTATAGTTACATGAACAGAGTTACATGCATACATAGGCTTAGTGCAGGGATATACAGTGTTGCAAAATCTTGCCTTTCTCTCAGTCAAGCACAGATGTTCAACAACTGATTGACATTACCCTTCCATTCTTTTTATCCATACAGGTTAGTCACTAAGCACTCTTCACCCCACTTTACTTCCTGCCATCTTCACAATATTGTAATGAATGAAAGCAGATACATCTTCAGACCTATAACCTTCAGGAGTGCTGACAATTCAAACACGCAAACTACATATCTATTTACTTTTTCCAGAGCAACCTCCAGAACTATGAGCATGCTCATAAACTTTTCATAGGTAAAAATGGGGGCATGCCTAATTCCCATCTCAATGATGAATGCCTTCTGCCCCCTATTATATACTGCTGAAAGCTCCACTCTGACTGGTATATGCAATACGTGTTTATCCTGCATTTACCTCATTCACTGAGGTAATCAAGGCAAGAGGTTGCTTTTAGTAAAAGAAAGATCCACTTGAAAATCATCACCATCCTATGATATACTACTAACAGTTCAAAACACATCTCAGCAGCTGAAGTGCTTGAAATGGGAAACTGTGCACTATATTGTGCCTTCAAGTTAATGTGCGTGCAATACATGTGAGAAGTAACCAATGATTTGACTTCCAAGAGGCAGGAGGGGAAATCCGAACAATGGCAATGCTGATGACTGACATTTTGTTAAAAAGGAAATAAAAAATCATTTGTAAAAAATCAGTCAGTTATAGGATTCCCCCACCCCACCCTGGAACAAATAATAGAGATCAGAAGATAGGGACCATCTTTCTAAAATAGGGGTGGGTGAGTGGTAAGGGCTTCCAGAAGACAAGAGATAAATTGTTCCCAAGGATGTTTTTGTGGGTTTTTGTGATCCTCAGTGCCTTCAGAATCCACAGACCAAATATCTTCTGGATAAAAAACATGAACTGCTGGTAATGGAAACATTCAGGTGCAATAACGTACCTTTTAAATAGGTTGCAAGGCCTCCCTCTACTATTTAACTAGAAAATACCTGTTTCAGAATCAAAACTGGACTCCTGATCACTCTGTTGTTGTACTTGCTGTTTTTTGTTAGTCCATGTAGCCCCCAGGGGGTCTTGAGCATAGAGGCACCTGATCTGCCAAAGCTGTTCATACCTTTCATAAAATAACACACATCAGCAGTCATCCTGAATGATAAGCCAAGCATAGCTTTAAAACTCAAATAGAAGGATAGCTTAATCATAATTTGAAGCTGGCATTCCATGGTGTCATAGGCATGGGCCTTAGATCTCTGTTGCAGGGAAGGTGGTTAATGAAACTGTAGGATGGAAATGAATAAGCAGATAGGAAAGGTATTCATAAAATCATTCTCCACATGCCGATTTTGCCTGCATTGTAGGATGGTAAGAGTATTAAAATATTCATAAAAAACAATAAAAATATGTTTCTCAAGTTTTGAGAAATTCCAATGAGAAGAGTTGTGCACTGGCAAGAATCTTCACATGCAGGTCTGATTCTATGGACAATTTGAACATTTGAATTTGCACAGAAAACAGCATTTTATGTGCTGTTAAATAATATTTCTGCACAGAAATATCACTCCCTGAGCATAAAGTAAACAGAAAATATTGCTCTCTCTACAAAACAAGATTGTGCAAATGTTATGCACAATTAGTCCTGAATTATGAAGAGGCTTTAAAAACTGCATAGTTTTCAAAGACTTTCTCACAACAGAAAGAATAGTGCTAAACTTACTCATTGCTTCGTTGATGAAGAAATGTAGGGAAGAATTACATTCCTCATGCACTGAGAACAGTATTCTATCTATATGCCTGCACACATAGAAGTACTACTGAATTTGTGGTTATTGACATCTAGCAATCATAGGTTTAATACCTATGTTGAGAATGTTAGTACAAGGCATGGCAAGAGGTCTTCTGTAGCTGCAAGAATCAGCAATAACTTCAAGGGAGCAGTGGAGAAGTAAATTTAAATAATTTAACTTGTTCTGAAAATGTCTGCAATGCCAGATTTCTACTGTAACCTGAAAAGCATGTTAAGCTCCAACATCAGCATTCATTGGCATAGAGTATCATTGGCATTGCTAAGTAGATAGCTGCCCAAGGCATCAGGTGGTTTAGCATCTCTTCCATTTAAACTTTTCTATTTTGAGTCCAATTCCTGTGTGCCACTGGCCAATACTATTTATTCTAGCACTGTTATTAAAACATCTGTCTTTAAATGAGAAAAAAAATCCTAACCTAAATAAAGAACTAATACAGCTCCAAAGGACTGCCCTGAAAATAATGAGGTCCTGCAACCTACTTTCTGTTGCCATACTCATTTATTTTTCTATTGAAGCAGAGCCCAAGGCACTAACTGAATAGATGTGGTCAAGATGTACATTCTGTGAAGATTTGACTAGCTTAGCAAGGCTACTTTCTACAGAAATTGATCACTCAAGCATCTCTTTTATTTACTTATAACAAGAGAAATAATACATGATGTCTAATACTGTCCTGGTCTCTTTCTTCATTCCACAGTGCTACACTGAAGAACAAGATTCCAACATCCAGTGTTACAAAAGAAAGTAGCTTCCTACAAAGCTGCTTTTAGTGAATCACAAACACTTAGAAGCCTAATTCTATATAACTGCTGGCAGAGGATTTCCAGATCATTCTTTGCATAAAGGGAAGAAGGAAAGCTGGTTCTTTGTGGCCATTTTGGTCAGAGACTTGCCTCTGGAAGGAGCTAGTAGCCAGGAACTCTCTAGATAACTAGAAGCCCAGTTAATTGAGCTTGCTAACAGAGCTTGGGGACAAAGGCCAAGCCAACAGGGGTCCTTTACACTGGTGTTTAACAGGGGAAGCCCACAATTGAGGGGGAAGCCCACAGCCTTGTTTCAGTGCCTCCTTAAGAGTTCTCAGTATGGACACTGAGGGACCTGCTGCAGTCACCTGCAATACTTGTGGGATGTTTGCCTTCTTGCCTATTGATGTGGGTAACTTCACCTGCACCAAGTTCAAGTTGGTAACTCTGTTAGAAGAGAACGTCCAGCAGCTAGAGGCCCAGGTATCTACACTTTACCATCTTAGGGACCAAGAGGTTTTCCTGGACAGACCGGACCATATGGTCTTGGACAGCAAACACACAGAGAAAATTGCTGGGGATGAGGTCACCTCACATACACAGGAGGTAGAGAGCTGGAGGAATGTCACACACAGAGGTAGGGAAATCAGGCAATTGTTCTGGGAGCTTGCAGCTACAGAATTGATTTGAAGCTCTTTCTCTTATCAGGAATGATGAGGAAGAGCAGTGGGGACAGACTTCAGCGGCAGTGAAGGGGAGCCTGAAAGTACTATTGCAGGGAAGAGCCACTGCTAAGCCTTGGAGGAGGCATGTGGTGGTGGTGGTGGTGGACTCCTTGCTGAGGGACAGTGGAGCAGAGGTTTATTGGCCTGACAAAATGTCTTGGGAGGTGTGTTGTCTCTCTAGGGCAAAAATCTGTGATGTGACAGTCAGGCTCGCAAGACTTGTCAAGCCTACTGACCATTACCCCTTCTTTTTGGTCCATGTGGGAACAAATGATACTGCAAGGCACAGCCTTCAGAATATCAGAAGGGATTATGAGGCTTTGGGTAGGAAGCTGAAAGAGAGGGGTGCACATGTTGTCATTTTATCTCTTCTCCCAGTTGAAAGGCATGGTCCAGGTAGGGAGAGGAAAATAACAGATGTGAATAACTGGCTCCACAGATGGTGCTGCCAAGAACAATTTGGATTCTTGGATCATTGACTAAGGTTCCCTGAGGCTTGACTTCTGGCAAGAGAGGGTTGCATCTCACACCAGTTGTCAGAAACATTTTTGCCAATAGTCTCAAAAATTTGATTGGGGGGGGGCTTTAAATTGAGTTATGGGGGGGGGGAGGGAGACAGTATTCTGGAAGGCAAAACAGATGGAGAAAATAGTCAAACTGTCATAGAGGGAACAAAGCAAACAGTGCAAGGACCCAATAGTGGGAGGCAAAAAAACTTGCACAGGCAGCAAGGACATGTGGTCTTAAATGTCTCTACACTAATGCACAGAGCATGGGAAATAAGCAAGATGAACTTGAATTCCTAGCAAGATAACCAAATATGTTATAATAGACATTGCTGAAACCTGATGGGATGAGTCTCATGATTGGAATGTAGTAATACAGGGTACAATGTTTTTAAGAATAATAGGCCAAACAGGAAAGGAGGAGGAGTAGCATTATATGTCAGGGATATTTACACCTGTGAAGAGATCCAGGACATAAATCCTGGAAGTCAGGTGGAGAGCATCTGGATAAAAATTAAAGGGGAGGGAAACAACAGGGATGTTATAGTGGGAGTCTACTACAGACCCCCAAATCAGACACAGGAATTGAATGATGCCTTTCTAGAACAGATGACCACACACTCAGAAAGGAGAGATGTAATAATGATGGATGACTTCAACTATCCTGATATTTGATGGAAGTCAAACTTAGCCAAAACTTTAAGGTCTAGCAAATTCCTCACTTGCCTCGAAGACAATTTCATTGTCCAAAAGGTGGAAGAAGGAACAAGAGGATCCACTATTTTAGATCTGAGCTGCCCCAACTGCACTACAGAGGGGCGGGACATAAATTATCATCATCATCATCATCATCATCATCATCATAATCATCATCATCCAACAGGGAAGACCTGGTTAATGGGGTGCAAGTGGTGAGATCCTTGAGTAAGAGTGATCATGTTCTCCTGGAGTTTGTTATACAGTGGAAGGGAGAAGCCAGGCATAGTAGATACGCATTCTAGACTTTAGGAGAGCTGATTTCAGTAAACTTAGGGAAATGCTGGAGGTGATCCCATGGTCAGGAATACTAAAGGAGAAGGGAGTTCAGGCTGGATGGGAGTTTCTCAAAAGGGAGGTACAGGTAATTTAAAACAGTTCAAATGAGGAAGAAAAATGGGAGGTGTCTCAAGAAATCAGGATGGATGACTAATGAACTTTTTGTCAGAGTATAGATGGGCTATGCAGTCAAAGGTGAAATATAAAGATATGTGTGTGTGTGTATTTTTCCACTTGAGAACATGCTTCTAGGCTGAACACAACAACTCAGTCCAGATGGCTAGAAAGACAAAACAATACAAAACTACTAGATGGGAAAGCAACCTTGTTTACATAAGGAAACAATAATAAAAGTAGTTATGGAAAAGTAGATCACATGGTGGAAGATGAACAACAAGAGGTTGGTTAGCATACGTCACATACAGATCATCCAATCAACCTGAAGGTTAACACCCAAAAGGTGGAGAGGGGCTGGGCTGAGAAACTTTGTGTTAGGCATTGATATTATTGTTATTTGTTTCAATTGGATCGCACTTTTTCTTCTCTTTACTTCACAATGGATCTATAATATGTTTATACTGCTTCACAATGTAACCTTAAGATCTGCAATCATGGATCTGTAGTTTTGTTCCTGTTTAGCCACATCTGCAAGATGTGATGCTTTAGTGGATTGTGTTTTACTTTGCATGTTATTATTCTTTCAACAATAAAGCTCAACTTTTAGAAGCTTGGATTTTTTGCTTCCTGATTCTGCTGGATTTACCAATACACTACTCCACCAAAACTGAACACTTTCAACTGAGTTAAGTTTTAAATGGAACATGTATAAGAAATGGGAAAAAAAGGGGAAACCACCAAAGAAAAAAATCAAACAAATAGTGAGCACGTGTAGGGGTAAAGTCAGAAAAGCTAAAGCGCAGAATGAACTCAGGCTTGCTAGAGAGGTTAAAAACAATAAAAAGGGCTTTTGGAGGTATGTCCAAAGCAAAAGGAAGGTGGAGGAAATGGTAGGGCCACTGCACAGAGAAGATGGCAAAATTCTAACAGGGGACAGAGAATAGGCAGAACTATTCAACACCTTCTTTCCCTCAGTCTTCTCACAAAAGGAAAAAGAGTGCTCAACCTGAGGAAAATGGAGCAGAGGACAGAATAGAGGAAATGCAGCACAGAATAAGTAAAGAGATAGTAAAGGAATACCTGGTTAATCTAAATGAATATAAGTCTCCAGTACCAGATGAACTACATCTAAGGATATTAAAAGAACTGGTCAATGTAATATTGGAACCATTGGCAATGGTCTTTGAGAACTCCTGGAAAACAGGAGAAGTCCCAGCAGACAGGAGGAGAGCAAACGTTGTCCCCACTTTCAAAAAGGGGAAAAAAAGAGGATTCCAACAATTATTGTCCAGTTAGCCTGACATCAATACCAGGAAAGATTCTAGAGGAGATCACTAAACAAAGAGTCTGTGAACATCTAGAAGGCAATGCCATAATCACAAAACATGGGTTCAGAGAAACAAGTCATGCCAGACAAATCGGATTTCTTTTTCTTTTTTTGACAAAATTGCCAGCTTGATAGATGAAGGGAATGCTGTGGATATAGCATATCTTGATTTCAGTATGGCCTTTGACAAGGTTCCCCATGACATTCTGGCAAACAAGCTTGTAAAATGTGGGCTAGACAAGGTCACTGTTACATAGATTTGTAATTGGTTGACTGGCCAAACCCAAAGGATGCTCAACAATGGCTCCTTTTCATCCTGGAGAGAAATGACCAGAGGGGTGCTACAGAGTTCTCACCTGGCTCCAGTGCTATTCAACATCTTTATCAATGACTTGGATGAAAGAATAGGGGGCATACTTATCAAATTTCCAGATGGCACCAAATTAGGAGGAACAGCTAATACCCTAGAGGACAGGATCAAAATTCAATAGATTAGAAAGGTGGATCAAAGCTAATAAAATGAAATTCAACACAGAGAAACTCCACTTAGGGCAGAAAAATGAAATGCATAGATATAGGATGGGGGACAACTGGCTTAACAAGACTTCATTTAAAAGGGATCTAGGAGTCCAAGTAGACCACAAGTTGAATATGAGTCTACAGTGAGATGCGGCAGCTAAAAAGGCCAATGTGATTTTAGGCTGAATCAATCGAAGTATAGTATCCAGATCAAAGGAAGTAATAGTTCCACGCTGTTCTGTTTTGGTCAGGCCTCACCTTGAATACTGTGTCCAGTTCTGGGCACAACAATTCAAAAAGGATGTTGAGAAACTGGAGCATGTCCAAAAGAGGGCGACTAAAATGGTGAAGGATCTGGAAACAATGTCCTATTAGAAACAACTTAGGGAACTGGGTATGTTTAGCCTGGAGAAGAGATGGTTAAGAGGTGATATGATAGCCCTGTTTAAATATTTGAAGGGATGTTGTATTGAGGTGGGAGCAAGCTTGTTTTCTGCTGCTCCAGAGAACAGGACTCGGAACAATGAATGCAAGCTACAGGGAAAGATATTCCATCTAACATTAAGAGGAACTTCCTGACAGTAAGGGATGTTCGACAGTGGAACTCATTCCCTCAGAGAGTGACTGAGTCTCCTTCCTTGGAGGTTTTTAAACTGAGGCTGGATGGGGGTGCTTTGATTGTGAGTTCCTGGAGTTGGACTGGATGGCCCTTGTGCTTTCTTCCAACTCTATGATTCTATGATTCCATGAAGTTTAGCTCTACTCAATCACAATAAATGTAGAGAAATAATTGCATGAGAAAGGGAACAATCCAGTCCTGTTCTTCAGTGTCACCCATCTCCTCAAATGAATCTCCTTATTTCAAATGTTTCATCTAAGGAGAAATTCACAAATTTATTTAAGCTGAAACTTCACTGGCAAGCCAACTTATCAAAACTAGGAATAGGTAGAATATTTAAAAATAGTCAAAAACATGTTTTTTAAGTGTTGAGAAACCCTTACAATAAGACTCCTAGACAGATGAGATTCTTCATAGTTTGGGACTTCTGCACAAATTTGCACTTGACAGCATTATCTGCACTGAAGATTATGGAATTATGTTGATGGATGTGTTGTAAAACAGTCCATAAACCAATCACCAAAACCTGGAATCTCCAGCAAGCTTCTTTTATTGTAAAACAGCATAAGCAAAAACAAATAATAATAATAATAACATCATCTTCACTTTAGCCAGAAGGCTAAACAGGAACAAAGCCTATCTGCTACATGATTCAAAATTGGTTAGTTGCAGCATCAGGAAAGTCTTTTAATTAGTCCATTACAGTTCAAAAGTTAAAGAACAAGTGAAGAGGCTTTTTGGATCACAACTTTCAGCCCCCAATTCTCCACCCCTTTGGGTGTAGCCTTTACAGACTGATTGGTTGATGATGCATGACGTGCTTTAGCCCAACCTTTAATTACCATACTAAATCATGTGACTGCAATTCCCATAACATTTCTCATGTTTATAAATCCTTTATGTAAACAGGTCTCTTTCTTATAGAACTGTACTTTGTTTGGGCTAAAGTAAACCTGGGCTGATAAGTGCGAATCTAGCCTCAGAAAAACAGCTTTTCTCAGCAAGGAAAAATACAGACACACACATCTTTACATTTCAACATTTTAATATTGACTCTATATCCCATTAAAAATCCTAACAAAGATAATATTTCTATAAAGAAATATTTCCTGAACAGAAAATGGTGATTTCCATACACAAAAATGCTGTAATTTGGGATTTATTCTCCAGAAAATTTACATATTATTGATTTGCATTAAAAAAAAAAACATTATCTGTGCAGGAAACTACATTATTTGCACAGGAAAACATATCTCTGCATAGGAATATTATTTTCTACATTGAAAAACTTGCTTTCTGTACACAAAATGCTATTTTCTTCCTGAAACAACTATATTTAAATTTTGCATAGAATAATCACTGAATTGCAAATAGCCTTCAAAAACTATGCAGTTTTCAGACTTTCTCACAATGTGAAGAACATTGCCAAAATTATTTTTTCCTTTTTGATAAGAAACTTAGTGGAGAATTGCATCTCTAACAACATTCCTTGAGTATATCATGTCATGGACTGTCAGGGATGATGGGAGTTGTAGCTCTTCACCTCTGGCTCTAACTCACCACCTTGTTATGCAGCAGAGCTGACCAGCTTTGATCAGTGGTTGATGCTTCTTTCCCAACCAGCAGAGTTTCAGAGAATAGGCTGAAGACCCTGACAAACTCTCCAAGCCTTCTCACTCTTCTTCCTGAGATGTCTTCAAACTTCTCCAGGATTCCTCTGGCTCTTGTATCTTCCCTCAAGACACCAGACAACTCAGTAGTCTTATATAAAAGATCTACTTTATTCTACTATATACATAAATACTATTTGCCCTACAAATCACAATCTCTACTCCACCAAAATACTCCACACTACACCACAATATGCATTGGCAAACATTGCACTTATAGCCATTGTTAGTCACCACCCACTAGTCGGTTCCCACCCAGTGGGTGTGTACATTCATTTTGATTGGTTTACATGGATCATCCCATACTTAAGACCAACCCAAGTATTTCATCATTTTACCTTGACTACTTAATGAATCTCAGGTGTTTGCAATCTATAACAGGTGTTTTCAATATACACTCTATAACTTTGTCCTTGGCTCTCAAGGCTTCCAAATTACATTATCCTTTTCACCTGTGTAGCTTCATGATTGTTCCTGCTTAGTCACTGTGACTATCACATACATATTTTATTTCTATTACTGTATGTCCCATGTTGCATTTTCCTTAACATGGACTTATTTCTCTGATACATACCACTCATAGCCAGAATCCAGCTTTAATCCACACTGCCTTTTTTAGAAGGCTGGGTTTCACATCAGCTGTAAAATTCTAGATACCACAAACTCTATCCCTCTTATCTCCATCTCTGAAGAACTCTGGAAGTCTTAGAAAGCTGTCTTATGTGGAAACTATGGGTTTCAGTACACACTCATTGCAACACACACTCAAGAGTTTCAGGCAGGCTTTCAATCAAGAGATTCCAGGAACTGAACATAGGATTATTTAAATCCAAAGCACTGGTTTACCGTTGATCAGTAATCCTTCTCTAACAAGGAATAATGGAGGGGAAAAATCCTCTTAGGGCCTTTACAGACTGCCAGAAATAATGCAACTTGAATCCACTTTAACTGTCCTGGCTTAGTGCTAGGGAATCATAGGAATTGTATTTTTATTCCTGAGACATTGAGCCTTCTCTGTCAGAGAGCTCTGGTGCCACAATAAACTACAGTTCCCATGATTCCCTAGCACTGAGCCAGGGCAGTTAAAGTGGACTCAAGTTGCATTATTTCTGGCAGTCTGTAAAGTCCCTTAGAGTGGTATCTGCCATACAACTTGAATTATCTCATTTGGGACAAAATAATTATTCAGCTAGGAAGCCTTATTCTCACCAATAAGCTGTACCAGTGAAGAAGAGAATTCAATCTTTTCAATCTTCACAGCATTAGCTCATCAACATTTTTCTTCTCCTTCCCTCCCACTCTACCACAGATCAAAACATCTGCTACTGCATTTGTATAGAGCTTAAATATTATAAATACTTGAGTTTTAATTACCAAAGGCCTGATAAAAAATTTAAACTAGCAGCTGTTGTCTTCAATACGGCTTCGGGGACTTTTTCCATGTAATAATGGTAAGAAGAAACAAAGTGACAGTAAAACTTTCAGTGGGACTGTGCTGTTGCCAAGGAATTCAGCTGAAGAGCCACCATAACACCTGTACTGCCATAAAATTGTCAAAAGCAATTAGGAAGAACAGAAAACTTGAATTTCTGGTTGGGAAGGGGAATGAAAATAGCAGCCTTTGCTTCCTGTAGGTTACCTGGTGCCAGAGCTGCATCCCTAAGAAACCACACTCCATGTCTGGAGCAAACAATATGATGTGACTGTATTGTTTAAGGATAATTATCAAAGTTTTCAAGGAAATACTATCAGTAGTCTCCATTAGATTACAAGACACATCTTTACTCCAGTTTGTAAGATCAGTTTGTAGGCAGCCTTCTCCAAACACATTACAGGCAGCACCATTGAGAAAGATCTCTGACAAAGTATACAGGTGGAAAGGAAATCCAGTAACATCCAAACAATGTTACCTTTATTGGGCCAACAAAATGCACAATTACTTGTTACAAGCTTTCAAAGTTACACTGGCTTCTTCATCAGGCAAACAGGAGGAAAAAAATGAAGATGTTAGTCTTAGGCCTGCATTTAGTGTTTCTGATCTCAGTTCAGATATTAGGGGAGAGCTATCTGCAGGCTGGCTCCTCCTCCTTTGGCCATGTAGTCACTGGAAAATTTTGCAAGCCAAGGAAATTTAATGTCCATTTGCAATCCAAAGAAGATGTTTCCTTGGAATCCAGTATATCTCCTTCCTTAGTGAAGCCTCAGGCTCCTATCCAGGTAGAGAATGATGAATTTCTCAGTAAGTCTTCATGTTTTGCATCAGGAAAACTTTAGGTGACGTAGGGGTAAAGCAGCCAATCAGTCTAATATTGGGACTTATTTTGGTATCCATGGGGTATCCTTGAACCAAACCCAATGAATAGCAAGGGCCCTCTGTAATGTATGAACTAAGAAAAGTGACCTTATGGGTAATCCTCCCTCCGTCCCTCATATTCCACGAAGAACACCATTTAGTGTTTGGGCTTGAATGAGGGATGGCTAATTACTGACTCAGACTCAACAGTTGAAGGCAGTCTTGAAAACAAATATATATTTTTTTAATTTGGTATTATATATATGTAGGAAGCCTCTGTGGGCCAATAGGGGACATTTCCACTGCCAATTTATACAAAAGGGAGTCAGTGTAGTAGTGGTTTGAGCATTGAATTATGACTGTGGAGACCAGGGTTCAAATCCTTGCTCAGCCATGGAAACCCACTGGGTGACCTTTGGCAAGTCATACTCTCAGCCTTAGAAGAAGACAATGACAACTCCTTCTAAATAAACCGTCACCAAAAAACTCTGTTCTAATTTTTGCCTTAGGATCTCCATAAATTGGAAATGACTTGAAGGCACACAATACAAGGCTTGCTCAACTGCAGCTAATGCATGAATGTCTGAAATTGTCTTCATGCAGGAATGCTGAGACTCATTGTTCAACTGTATTTAAGTGACAAAAAGAGAGAGAAAGAGAGAAAGATGTGACAACAGATGTTGCTGTGGGGGAGGGTAGTAGTTAGTGGAAATGTATTTAACCTAGCCAGCACTTTTTGTTCCTACTAAAAATAACTAATGTAGTGGTCTGAATACTTGCATTATGTTCCATTTGGTAATGAATCTATAAATCAAACTGGCCTTAGTTAACTGTCTCCAGCTAGTTCCGGTAAGAGTCAGCATGACAAAATGCTAGAACATTCTTGCATGCTTGGGCTGTGATTTGTTGACTGTATGCTTCTAAGTTGCCATCTGTTAAAGATAATTTCTGAGACCTACTCTTCATCTTATAATTTTATGGAATTCTAAATAGGTATACAAATCTTCATATATTTCATGATGGCAGGCTAAAATGATTATAGTCCAGACCTTCTTGCAGGCCAGAATTAATAATTTCACCATTTTCTTCCTTACTACCAGAATGTCTTTTGAAGGCCGTGCGCAAAAAAGCACTTTTTGTACAGAAAACATCTCTGTGCAGGAAATCCTGTTTTCTGTGTGTGTGTGTGTGTGGGGGGGGGAGACTCATGCAATTTTCTTTCATAGAATAGACAGTGAGCAAATTGTAAAGATAGTCACTTATCTATGAGCTGAAACAGATGGGTCAAAATGCCAGCTTCCTGGCAGCTTGGGGGCATGGCATTTAGATGCCACCTGCCCTGAAGACAGTGTCATGCTGCCCACCCAACCACACATGGGCCGGCTTCACAGCGCTCTGGCTGTGTGGCATTTATATGCTGCATACAGCAGGAATGGTGCAAAGCTGCCGCAGCACAGGAAAAGCTGGCTATTTGCCACTTCTTTTTGGACCAGCAAAAAGCTGGATTGGGGCCACAGTGTGCAGTTGCAGTGGCCACAACCCAGCTGTTTCAGGGGTGGCTTCAAGCCACCCCTTCTGGACAGTCTGTTCTGCCCCCAAGATTCTCACAAGGGCATTCCAACACTGAATAAACCATGATTTTATTTTTTTAACCATTTAAACATATTTTTCAATCTTTTAAAATTGTCTTTATCCTACTCAGTACTTTCTGTTCCTAATAAAAATATCTAAAGTAGTTATCTCAGTACCTGCATTATGTTCATTTTGGTAATAAATCTATGAATTAAATTGACCTTAGTTTCCCTTCCTAAAAAATTGTTTTCCTGGACTTCCCAATTCCATTCCTTGTGTGTGCACTTTTATTTGTGGGGTGAAGCAGATGGGCATGAAAGAGCGGCCTCTGGTTGCTCCACCCATGATGGGTCCACTATTAGCAAGCAGAAGACCTGCTCTCAACATGCGCTGCTACTGGCAAGGACGAGATTTTCGCCACTCCTTTTGCCAGCAGCTTCAGGCCGCCTTGGGCGTTCTCACAGCAGCTTCCAGCCACATTGAGGCATGTGTCATCTGCACACCACACCCCTGAAGCGGCCAGCTACTGCTCTTTTTGACCCATCTGCTTCGGGCTTTGATAAGGATCTGTCAGACTTGGGGCTCAAGTCTTATTATATACAATGATATGGTAAAATTGTGTCCAATATATCAAATTACAAAGGTTTTTTTAAATTATTTGCTGAATATTCTCAAGCCATGGATAGTTGAATCCATGCAGGATTATATCTCAGTGCTGTGAGTTCTGATTTAAAAACTACAGAGAAACATAAAACCATTAAGAACTATCTGTGGACATTGTGATGTTGGTCAAGACTCTGGCATACTAGGACTGGTTCCTTTTGGAGGCAGGATGATTGAGAAGAAGAAGGAAAATGTACCAATTTCACAGGAAAGGAAGAAAGGAAATTTCCATGAGCACAAGAAAAGGGGCAGGGGGACACCAATGAATTTCAGATAGTTCTTCCTTAGGAACACTTCTGAAGAAACACTTCCAACCTAATACATGCACACAGTTGCAATCTAATTGCAACAGTGTGCAAATATATTCAGTTGGTTGTTTGAGAGTATCCTTAAGGACAGACTTAATTCAAAATGCACTGAGAATTGAGAGAGAGAGAGAATTCCTTTATCTCCTTTCCCTGTTCTCTAAAGACATACTCTATTTAGAATATATTGGGATGATTTTTTAAAAAATCAAGCCTTGTCTATCTAAATGATGCCTTTCTCTTTTTCTGTAAAGAAATGCATCCAAATAAGTGATAAATCTCCAAATAAGGCTAAACACCAATATGAGAATGGTGGTGAACACGTCAGGAAGAAAACTTGAAAAGATGTTTGATAAATCTATATGTCTCAAGGTACAACCATTACAGGATTTCTGTGTCAACATATCATTAAAAATATTAATGACTGGAAATGTATAGCACAGGATTCTCATAATTCACAGGTATTTAATTCCATGGGAGCCCTGTACATCTGAAACTTGACATTATGCAATGGTTGTGTTACGCAGAGGAACGGGATAGAAATAATAATAATAATAATAATAATAATTATTATTATTATTATTTATTAATTATCAGTTATGTTGGGGTGGCTGGTGACAAAAGTTGTGTAATATTTCATCTCTGTGTGTATATGTCTTCAAGTCACCAGTCAATGTATGTCAGCTAAATAGTATCCATTCAAGCCTCAGTTAGCTGCAGAAGCACTTTCAAGTAATTTACACAAACAGTACAGTGGCCTCTAGTGGTCAATACAAAAACAATGACCTGAACAGGCAAACATCCAGTATTGTCTGCTTTTTGCTCTAGTTTTTTATGATTCCCCTACAAAGGAATGTATTTCAGTCTCTCAGGTCTAAAGCAAACTGATGTTTTGTAGCACAGGATATTGTAAAAATTAAAGGTTAAATTGATTAACTGATACAAAGGGGGGGGGGGGGAGGAGAGAGAGAGAGAGAGAGACCCATGTACTTTGAATGAGAACAATCAAATGAGAGTATAGTCTCAATGATAGTACAAGCCATTTCAGATATTGGTTTGTCATCATGCATTTGATCCATCTGGAGACAGATGTGTAAAAGGTCCCATTTTGCATATTCTCCATTAAAATCACTTTAACCATATCAACAGTTGTACTCATTTTAGCGACCTTGGAAGGATGCAGGCCTGAGTCTAGCCTGAGCCCTGGCTAGTATTGAACTCGCAACCTTGTGGTCTATGAGTGAGTGGCTGCAGTACAGGCATTTAACCACTGTGCCACAAGGGCTCATAGCACACATACAAACATAAAAGAGAAGCAACACAAATTAGAAGGGTGGGAAATCATAATCAGCCAGAAGATTAAGCACTGCTTAGTTGTACATGTCTGAGGTATGTGCTGTGTTCATGCATGTGCCAGGTAAATATGCATTATTTGTATTATGATTACAATCAGTTTTAAGTCACCATCAGACTCACTTAGTCAAAATGTTGGAGAGGAAACATCTAAATAGTTTCTGGAGATTAAAAGTGCAATATGTATATTTAATTCAAAGACATAGCCATGTTAGTCTGGAAAATCAGTATGCAAAGGAATCTTGTAGCATCTTTGATACTAATGACAGGTTGGTAGCATGAGCTTTGGTAGACTTGTGTCATTTCCTCAGATGCATGCATCTGAGGAAGAAGACTTAAATCTATGAAGGCTCACACCATCAACTTGTCTCTTTCAGTTAGTCTCAAAGGTTCTAAAAGATCCTTTCCCATACCGAACAGTTAGGTATCTTTACACAACGTAATATAAATCCTTGCATTGGAGGTTGTTCAAACCAGTAGCTGATTAGTCACTTGGACAGCAGTTACTTGAACTCTCATTCCCAGAAATTCCAAAGTCATGTCAGTTTCAATATATATCAGAGGAAATTCCCATAAAAAAGCTTGATCTTTGATAAAATTTGAAACAATCAAGATGAAATTAAAAAAAAAAATGATGGAAGCAATATGCAGAACAGCTATATAAAAGAAACAAAAAAAGAAACATTGAATGACCCATGGAATGAAGAACCATGTGAAGATGAACCCCAAATTTTGAAAAATGAGATGGAAGTGGCACTTAGAATGGTTCCCAATTGGCAAACAGGTCAGGCAAGACTGCATTTTATCACTCTACTTGTTCAACCTGTATGTAGAGCAGGTTTAGACACAGAAAAAGGAGGACTGAAGATAGAAGGAAGGAACATCAACAATCTAAGAGCCACTTTGGATTCCTTCTGGGAGAAAATCAGCAAACTAATGAAGTAAACAAATAAATAAATATGCAGATGACACTATAATAGTAGCAGAAAGCATCATAGACTTGGAACAATCAAAGTCAGGTCTAATGTTAAACATAAAGAAAACAAAAATAAAGACAATGGAGGATTTACATAAATTCAACCTAGAAAATGAAGAAATTGAAATAGTTAAAGATTTATCATATCTTGGATCAAATATTGATCTGAATGGAGATTGCAATCAAGAAATCAGAAAATTAGGAATCGGAAAGCAGCTATGAAAGAACTGGATAAAATCCTGCAGTGTAAAGATATATAACTGAGCACAAAATTCAGAATTGTCCAAGCCATGGCATTCCCCATCACCATGTATGAATGTGAGAGCTGGACAGTGAAAGAAGTGACAGAAAGAGGATTAACTCATTTGACATGTGCTGGAGAAGATTTCTGAGGATACTGTGGACAGCCAAAAAGTCAAACAAATCGTTCCTAGAACAGATCAAGCCTGAAATCTCCCTGAAAGCTAGGATAACAAAATTTAGGCTGTCATACTTTGCCCACATCATGAGAAGGCATGATTCATAAAAAAAAGAGAATGATGCTAGGGAAGGTAGAGGGCAACAGAAGAAAAAGAAGATTGTGCATCAGATGGTGTCAGAGTCCGAGGCATTGGCAGCCTGGATTCCAAGGTGGGCTGCCGGGGCCAACACTGTGGATGGCAAACTTTCAAGAGTCTAATTGGCCAGAGGCAGAAAGTAAGTCAGGAAACAGCCCAGGCATAAACACAGCAAGGCCAAGTTCCAAGAGTCCAATGGGCCAAAGGCAAGAGGCAGAATCAAGGAGCAGACCAGATCTAAACACAGCAAAGCTGACAAGGCAAAATACACACAGAGCAGCTACAGGCAGCACAAAAGACTGTGTTGCTGTGGAAAGGGTGGAAAGGCCAATGCTACCCTTAAATAACTAAATATCTCCAGCTGCCCCAGTTGCCCTGCATGAATACAGCTGGTTGTGTCTGTTGCCTAGTCCTGATCCTTCTAGGATTCTGGCAGCTCAGGCCTGGTCTTGCAAAGACTTTGGCAACAGGACTCCAACAGCAAGAAATCCCATCTTGCAATGATTTACACAGGCAGACCCTTATAGTTGGATAGTCTCAGGAGCTTATCACTTTACTAAATAAGTCAGCTTATCTTTGCCAGCTTCAATCTTCTTCCAGGATACTCCCAGATGTTATCAGACATAAGTCACTGCCCATTTAGCAGCAATACTGCTGGCCAAAATTCAGCCCAGGTCAGATGGAGGCCGAAGCCATGTCCAGCTGCCAAATTTTTGAAGTTGTAAGCTCCCTGACTTCAGAGCTTATTGCTCCACTAAATAAGCTGCTTACCTTTGGCAACTTCAATCTTCTTCCAGGATATCCCTAGATGTTCTCAGATGTAAGTTGCCACCAATTTAGCCATGATGCCACTGGCCAAATTTATGTTGGACGTAAGTCAATGTGGGACGAAACCACATCCAGCCGCCACATTTTTGAAGTTAGAAGCTCCCTGACTTTGAAAAGAAAGTGCCAGCTGAGCTCAGCTTCAGCCTGAGTCTCACCCGGCTGGCAGCATCGTGGCTAAATTGGTGGTGACTTATGCCTTATAACATCCGGGGGTATTCCAGAAGAAGATTGAAGCCGGCAAAGGTAAGCCACCTTATTTAATGGAGCAATAAGCTCCTCAGTCAGGAAGACCAAGGGCCTGAGCCTACAGGACATGAGCTGGGCAGTGGAAGATAAGGGGGTTGTAGACGTCTCATTCACATAGTCACCATGAGTTGAGGTCAACTTGAAGGCAGCTAACAACATAAATGACCTAAAAATTGGGAGAATAATCTCTCTGAACTCAGATATTTTCAAAACTAACAGATTAAGTTTAAAAACTTCATTTTTATACCTCATGTATAATTTTCCTATATTCTCTTTGCTGTCTGGCTTTTTTATAACATCCATCTATCTAACAGAATTTGCTAATCCCAAAATTTGCTGAATAGGTGTGTTATGCAAGAAAAATAAAAGCTGAGCACACTTCCAACAGATCTGAAGTGCCATAACAAATTACTTTAGTTTTTATACATACCTTCAGTTTGTATTACTTTGAGAATGTATGAATTTCTAATAAATAGAAATTAATTAAAACATATTTATTTGGAGCATTTCTACCCTGCTCTTCAGCTACAAAGGCTCTCAGAACAGCTTACAAATGGTTAATTAGATGCTTCTCTGCCCTCAGGCTTACAATATAAAAAGACATGACACAAAAGGAGAAGGGAATGGTAGTGGGGAAGGGGATCAGGTCCAGCAGTTCTTCTCTCCTTTTGAGACTTGGACCATGGCAGATGGACTGGAGGGAGGGCTCTCCTTCTTAATTTAGGGTAGGCCTGATGGAGCTGGCCTGCCTCTCTCCTTCTGAGGCTGAGGAGGTAATGTAGGTAACAGACACTTGCCTATGTCCAGCAAAAGGACAAACATTTGCCTTCTATGCCCAGTGCAAGAATAGAATGCAAGTGTAAAGAGCAGTACCTGCTGAGTAAGGGCTTCAGTCCTGCAAAGAACAAGACCTCTGAGTGGAGATATAAAATCTCATATGGCTGGAAAGATCCAAAATCTTACTGTCTGTACATTTTACTGAAAGACTGTCAAGCCCATTTTATTTGTGTTTCAATGAACTCAAAAGAAATCTGATAAGCTTTTAAAAAAAAAAGTCATATGTAGCTACCCATGCTGGGAGACAGGTGGGCTAGAAATGAAATATATTTTAATAGCCAGAATTCATGATTACAGTTACAAATGTCTAACACAGTTATTGTGTCAATACATTCATAACCAATTCATGTTCACAATCACTACATATTCAGCAGTGTAAAAGAATACATAGGGACCATAAAGGTCCCTCAAACCTGGCTTACCAGGCAGCAGTGTAACAAGAATCTGGCATTGATTGAGATGCAGCAGAATGGCTTTTTACCTCTCTACTATGAATGATCTCTGCTGTGACCAGGAATTGTGATAGAAGCCTGAAACAAATGGCCCAAAAAGTGTGGCTTCCAGCCACTTCGGGAGTATGGCATGCAAAAAGGAGGTGTGATGCAGCCGAAAGCCACTTTGAGCCACCAGCAAAAGGAGCTGGAAATAATATCTCTTTTCTGGCGGCCTGCTTGAAGAGTGGAGCTGGAGCAAAGCTGGAGCAACCAGAGCCACTCCAAACTGCCAGTCTGCTTCGCCCCAGAGATTCTGCTTCTGACTATGTAACAGAAATTGCTGGTGGGAAGGAGATGGGAATATCAGTCTGCTGCCTCCTAACTGAACATGTTCCTTTTGCAGAAGCTGCTCTCTGGTATATCAGGATGGGGGGGGGGGGTTTCAGGCTGGAAGACTCTACTTAGCTACATAACTAAGGTAGTTCTTCTATGACAAGTTTGCACTTTTAAAAAATGTGATTTTGATACACAGCCAAAAACTATAGGTATCACCTTGAAAGCCTACAATTTATCCAATGCTTAGAAAACATAGGACATTGCCACATGATATAGTGTAAGAGTACAGTTAGCATATGGCTAGAAGCCAGCATTCATCTAGCAAAATTTTAGACAGCTTATGTGTTCACTTTCATTAACCTATTACCACAGTGAATATAGAGATCACTTCAAATTGCTTTCTAACATCTCTGATGTTAGCACTGGCAGGCCAGTCTATTCATTTTCAACTAAAGCCACAATCTACCAAGATCTATGCTTTATGCCCTATTTATCACATCAACACATCTTCATTCTCTCTTTTCCCATCTTTTTCTTTTGCATACATCCTAAACCACAAATGAAAAATACTTAGTTCTTTGCCAGCTTTATAGGCATTCAAAACTAAATAGGAAGTTTCCAGTTGTTTAATTGAGCATGAAGAAACATTAACTACTGTAATATCCCATCCATCTTTTCACTGCAAGTGCACAGTTGATGTAAATCCTCACTTATCTTTCTCATGAGGGAGAATGGAATAATCTGATAATTTATTTCTTCACAGAAAGAGGTTTTTGAGAATATTTGGAGCTGGCAACTCGAAAGCACATATGCATATATGCATACGTTCATATTAGCAAAGTGATTTTATTGTGCCAACTTTGCAAACAATCTCTATAGACTTTTAATGTATGTCTGTGTACAGTGGACATGTTGTTTGTAATTTTTCATCGGTGTTCTAGTCCTTCTATACTTGCAGTGCATCTGCTTTGCTAATGAAGGGAAAAGAGGCTAGTTTTGTGCAGAGCCTTTAAAAACAAACAGAATTAATGGAGAAAAGCTCTTCTGCTCTCTCACAAAGGTAAAAAACTTCACAGAAGATTTATTTTTTGGGAGGCCAGGGTAACTGACATCCTTTCTCACTGATGCCAAAAATGCAACAAATATTATGTATGTCCATTAGTGAAATAAAGAAGCAAAAGGATAAATATGTATATTACATGTAATATTGTAGAGATTTTCATTTTTTTTCATCCTTTTCTTAAACTATGAGAAGTTTAAGACAGTACTGTACTATCAATGCTGTATGACAATATATAGTGAAGCCTACTTTGACAAGATATTGTTATGTAGTTAGCCACCATCTCTTGTATAGATGGGACAAAAAAAAGGGGGGGGTAAGGACAGCTGATACCCTTTCTTCAATGAGAAAGGAAAGCACCTGCCACCAGTCCTTGCCCCTTCCTCAAGGCTCAATGATATCAACATCATTTGGTCATAGCTAAAGCACATTTTTCCTAGTCCCTTCATCCTCTTGTTCTCCATGGATTTAACCCAAGATCCAGTAAATATATAACAGGGTTGTTACACTGGATCCCACCATTACACAACTGATCATGCAACAAGCATCACAGGGCCTTTGCAGACTGCCAGAAATAGTGCACATTAAATTGAGGCACTGCCCTGGCTCAGTGCTAGGGAGTCATGGGAATTGTATTTTTTTCTGGGACATTGAGCCTTCTCTGTCAGAGAGCTCTGGTGCCACAATAAATTACAGTTCCCATGATTCCCTAGCACTGAGCCAGGGCAGTGCCTCAATTTAATGTGCACTATTTCTGGCAGTCTGCAAAGGCCCACAGTCTTTTGCTCAATTGCCTAGTAGCTTCCCATCCAATTTATTCAAAGTGTAAAAGACAGTTCTCTGTGTGTGTACAATCAGGTATACAAGGGTCTGCACTAACACAAGAAAAACTGCTTGCACAATATGCCCCCCCATCTAGTGTAGTGCCCCAACAAGTTTACAATCTTAGTGTATATATGATGTTCTGAATAAGTTCCTTCAAAATCAAGGTTCTTTATAGCAGCCAACAAGCATGTCCCTTATTCCACATAAAAAAGGGATGCCCAAAGGACAATATGCATTTAGTACAGCAACTGCAGAAATGAGCTCAGATGGCTTTTGAAGGTGATAAGACAAAATCACCAAGGTCTATAAATAGTTCATACAAGATATGGTTATCTGAAATATCGTGTTAAGATACAGTGTGCTGCTGAAACACACATTGCTAGGAAGAGGTTAAAAGTGAATAAAGATTACTGCCTTCATACTATATTTTTTAATTCTGTCAAAACCTTGGATTGGCTATATAAGGAAACTGGATGCTGGATTAGATAAGCATTTGACTGATCAGCAGGGCTCCTCTTATGGCTACAATTTCAGATGAAAAAGCTGTGTACTATGGTGAATGCCTCTTTGGCCTCTCCCCACTTTCCCCTAGGATACTTTAGGGCCTTTGCAGCCTGCCAGAAATAGTGCAAATTGAGTCCACTTTAACTGCTCTGACTCAGTGCTGGGAATCATGGGAACTGTAGTTTATTGTGGCACCAGAGCTCTCTGACAGAGAAGGCTCAATGTCTCAGAAAAAAATACAGTTGCCATGATTCCCTAGCACTGAGCCAGGGCAGTTAAGTGGACTCAATTTGCATTATTTCTAGCAGTCTGCAAAGGCCCTTTATCTGCCTTTAAATCTGCCATTTCCATAGAAACAGAAGCACTGCATTTAATAAAGTTAAGACAAAAATATTGTATTCTGTCAACGTATATTATTTTTCTTGTATAAGGACACACACCCAGGGCTCTGTGTTACTTACTCACTGTTGACTCCAGTCCCCATCACCTGCCATTCAGGTTCATCTGCTATTAATGAACACTGCAGTCCCATAAAATTATTATCCTACTTTATTCTTAGCTATTTTGTTCTCTTTGGAAAGAAATGTTAAATCTGTTCCATAAACTGTGAATATGACAAGGCCAATTAAATGATTTTTTTTATTGCTATACAAGTGGCACTCTAGAGTTTTTGGCATCTGTTATTCCTGTGGGTCCTCAATTAATGACTGCACTACCAAGAAGAGAAAGTTGATGGCATGTTCTGAGCAAAGTACTGACAATAGTTTCTTGTTCATTTAATTTAAAAGATTTGTATATGCTATTGCTCTTGGGAATGTATAAACAAAGGAAAACATGTTCCAGTTTTTGCCAGTTTTGTCAGGGGAGCCCCTATGAAGTTGCCTTTTTGCTTTCCAGGAGGAACATATAGCAGGAAGATGACCAGCCTAGCCCTATCCATTTGCCAATGAATAAAAAACTATGCAAGAAAGAAAGCTCAGCTGCAATATTTGCTTCCTCTTCCTTCTCTTTTCTAACATGACTGTTAGCTGGTAAACAGGAATTATTTTTCTATGCATCTCTATACAACAGTTAGAAAATGCTTGGTGATGTTTTAAGTGATAAATAACAGTGGCGTACCTAGCTTTGGTGTCACTCTGTGTGGGTGGCGGGGCCCAAAGTGGAAGGGGGAGGGATTCCCTAAGGAGAGACTGAGCATGCTGAGTGCACACATGCACGCACACCCCCGAATCCTCCTCCCTTTGGTCTGGCTTCCCACAGGGGAAGCCCAACTAAAGGAAAGATACATGCCCTTATCCTCCTCCTCCTCCCTTCATCCTGGCTTTCCTCAGGGGAACCCCAGCTGAAGGAAGGAGCAGCTGGAAACAATAGCGTAGCCAGGAAAAATGGCCATGTAGCAGCGGAAACGGTTACTTGCCCTGGCCAGAAGCCCCTCCCTCAGGGCCCAGAGATTCCCCCAGGCCCATGGAAAGCAGCCGCACAAGCTGTGAAAAGCGGCTGTGTGGCTGGGAAAACAGCTGCCTGCCACCCACCTGGCTGGAGACCCCTGTGGAGGCTGGCGGGGGGGGCAACTGGGTGTCACCCCCCTTCTGGGATGTCACCTGGTGCAGCCTGAACCACCACCAGTGACTCTACTGATGAATAATACTAAGTAATAAATAATAGTACTACCTAAGTTAGCAATCTGAATCTTTTACATCTTTTTATCCAGTTTCAACCACACATTCCTAAAATACATCAGGAGAAATTAAAACTGCTCTTTATCTTTCCATCAGTTTCTCCCCTAAAAATTCCTTGCTCCTTTAGATACTGTCCTCAAAAATATCTGCCCTAAAAGTCTGGACAATTTCATGCGTGTTTGGTCAACATGAAGTAATCCAACATTCATTGTGTGAAACATTTTTCAGATGAAAACATTTTTGGTGTGCACATTTCAGACATGCGTTTTAGCTCTTTTTTGGTTGAAATGTGTCATAAGCTTAGAGATAGATAGATTTCAGACTGCAAATGGTGACTGATACAATTATGAATTGGATGATCTCACATAACAATGAAAGCCAAATAAATTTCTCACCTGACTCTGTTTTTCATGCACTGCTTAGCATACACTGTATGATTCTCAAAACACGAACGATCTTCTTTTAGATGATTGGGGAAACATTCAAGTATTTCCTTTTAAGTTTGTTTATTTATTTGCAAACAGGCATGAGGCCAGCCCTTTTATTAAATCAATGTTCCATGTACTCATTTGTACTAATAGCAATAGAAGGATTCCCTGTTTTCACAAGGGAATGCCAGGCAACAGATGTGCATGAATCTTTCTTCTTCCATCTGCTTCCCTTTTATTTGCCTACTGTCTCACAGCTTTGGGAATGAGCAAGATGACTGCTAATACATTACTTTGGAGCTAACACTAATATGTTATTCTTGTGATCTATAAGAAACCTCAGCAATAAGAAGGGAAGAGCAATAGTGACAAAATGTGAAAAGAGAAAGGCATGTAACTTAAAATGAAATGATAAGATTCCTGAAAAATGAATGAAAACTTCTGGGAGCAAATCAGACTTAGACCTACATATACAGTATTCTCAGTTATTTTACTTTTTTAGTTTATCAACAAATCCACCATCATGTGAGCTTCCTGAAACTTTTACCGATCAGCCAAAATCTACACATTAACAAAAACAATATGTATTTTAACACTTTTTTTTAAAAAAAGTATTCTCCAATTAGAAACTGACCCTGCCAGAACCAAAACTTTGTAAGTGTACATATTTCAAAACAGAGGAAAGGAAACTATCTATGTTAAGCACTTTTGATGTCTCACTGATTTTCATTACAATGGTCAAGAGTATAGTAAAGATACTGATTTAATTCCATAAGACTTCTAAATGAATTATGCCTCCCATGTTTTAAATAGAAAGCCACATCAGAATTTTTCCCAAAGTAAAATGCTAGCATTTAGCACAAGTGTGTGTGTGTGTGTGTGTGTGTGTGTGTGTGGCATCTGCCAAGAAGATTGTCTAGTAAGAGGGTCCCTCAGAATAATGACGTTCTGATGAAATATGGTGAAGAAGCATATACATTTTTTAAAAATAAAGATGTGCTGATATGAATTTGAACTTGTGCCTCACCCTGCATATGTTGGGTACTGCTATATTCTAATTTTTCAAACAAGGGGGGGGAACTGTACCCTTTCCATGATTATAATTACAGTATAAACAGTGGTGCTTATCATCGTTTGATAAATAGTTAAACTTTAATATAAGCACAGAGGCAGTAAAAAAATAAAATAAAACAAGAACCCTTGCCTATAGTCTAAAAGACAGAAACTGGTAGTGCAAGATATCAAACATCTTTCCTGTTTAGAATGTATGTGCTATTTCAAGTTTAAGGCAGGCTTAAAAAGGGGCTTCTTAATTCATGCTACCACTAATACAACTTTCATGGCTACACAAACCAAAAAAGGAAGGATGGGATGCCTAGTATCCCATAACAACCAATGTTATCCTGAGCCAGTACTTTTTTTTATAAAGCATCTCAGCCTTACTTCATTGCTAGAGGAATTTTCTTGCATACAGATTCACACACCTTTGTTGCTTATATCAGTCACTCCGTCATCCCTATCTGGATTTGGATATGAAGGATCAAGGAAAAGTGTTGGTGTGTGGAGGGTAAATTTTTTTTTTTTTTAAAGGAAGGTGACATTATGAAACAACATTTTTGCTCACAGGACACATCTGCCTAACTTTTCTGTATTTGCGGAACTCGAGTGAGCACAGAATAATCTTAACTCCAACCCTAAACCAAAAAGTCATATCTTGAAGTCATACCCATTCCCAATTTTTGTTCTCCATCAACTGATATTCAGAGTTACACTGTGTCTGATCCCAAATGTAGCATATTGTCACCATGACTAGAAGCCATCAACAGCGTTATCCTCTATGAATTTGTCTAAGCTTCTTTTCTGACCTTCTAAACTGATAGCTGTTGCCACATCTTATCAAAGACAATTCGCTAGTTTAACAATGTGGTTGGCAAAGAAATATTTCTTTTTGTCTGTCCTGAATCTCCCATTATTCAGCTTAATTGGATAATATAAATCTTTACACTGTGTGACAGTACTGTTTGAGCCCCAAATTCTATTTTTATGAGAAAAAGAAAAATGTGTCTCCATCCATTTACTCCACATCATGCATAATTATAGAGAACTCTTGGCATGGGACTTCTTATTCTTAGCATTCTATCACATCTCCTTTATTTGTTCTTGTATAAACTAAGAGACCCCAAGTGCAGTATCATTTCCTTGTGTGTGAATTGTTCCGATCTCTGGAATATTTTGTCCTTGTTTTTCAATCTCTAAAATACAGTTTTTGAGAGGTGATGCCCATAATTTTACATGGCATATGAACTATGATTCCAGTGCTGCCTTCAATAAGGACATTACAGCTATAAATCCATGGTCTCATTAGAAAATGACTTCTTGCCATGCTGAGGAGTGTTTCAGTTTGAGCCAGACAGTCAGATGGGAAAAAAAATCAACAATATTTGAAAAATAGTCAAAAACATGTCTCTTGAGCATTGGGAAATCCTCAACTATCAAGAATCTTTGCAGCTTGAGATTCTGGGCAAAATATACACATGGAAGCTTTGTGCAGAATGAGTCAGATTGCAGGCCCAGAATGGAAAGTGGGTGCCTGCTGCTTCTCCCCTTTTCTTCCCTCGAATCTCCATTTCCCTCCTGATAGACATTTAAAACAACAGCTAAAACTAAATGTCATCACTAGAAACTAGCTAAACATGTACTAACAGCCTTATAAAATGAATTAATAGTTCTGTCACACTCTCATGCTTTGAGGTGTCATCTGCAGTCAAACATAAAAAACTAGGAAAACTCACATTTCTGATTCAGTCTACAAACAAAAATGGCAATGGTAGTGTAGAAGATTAGATTGAACTGTAGATGTTTTAAGTACAACGTACATTTACTTACAGCTGTGATCACAAAATTAAAAATGGTTGTGTGTGTGTGTGTGTATTCTCTCAGCTAAAATCTAACAAGACATGTCACAAAAGGACATGACACAATCTAAACAGACATGACACAAAAGGAGAAGGGAATGGCAGTGGAGATGGGATCAAGTCCAGCTGATACTGCCAGTAGTATATATTTGTATAGGAACCATTCTTCTTTCATTGGTATCTATGTGCTTTACATAGATATTACATAGATAGCACATTTGCCTATACTAGGGGAACAGAGAGGACAATAGGGGACACTTGGGAGATGCAGTGATACAGACAGTGGTAGCTCTTAGATCAGGGGCAGGCAACCTTTCCCCTTTAAGGGCTGAGGGCCTTCAGCTCCCAGAAGCCTCAGCCATGTTTGCCAATAGTCCCATGTTGGCCAATAGCTCCTGGGATTCTGGGAGCTGAAGTCCCTCGGCCCTTAAAGGGGAAAGGTTGCTTACCCCTGTCTTAGATCATATCCATTTAAGAGCTACCATTATCTGTATCAATGCACCTCCCAAGTGTCCTCTGTTGCCATCTCTGTTCCCCTAGTATAGGCAAATGTACTATCTATGTAATATCTATGTAAAGCACATAGATGCCAATGAACGAATGGGTCCTATACAAGTATACAAGTATATACTACTGGAAGTATCTGATGTACTTGATCCTATCCCCATTGCCATTCCCTTCTCCTTTTGTGTCATGCCTTTTTAGATTATAAGCCTGAGGACAGGGCACTAACAATTTTTGCCTCTGTGGCAAAGGAGAGGGGTATAAATACATAAATGAAAAATGAATGAATACAAGTATGCATGTTGTAAAGACAGCAGCTGGTGACGCTACAGTAGCAAACATGAAACACACAATATGCAAGATTCAGTTTTGATAAACTATAGTCAAAATCCTATTTTAGTAGACCTAATAAATCAGTTAACCATACACACTTCTTGATGTTGTTTTTAACTGCCCTCAAGTTGAAAAAAAAAAAGAACACTGAAGCATAAGAGAAAGCATATGACTTCCATCAAACAGTATGAGCAGGCAGGACTTTGAAAATGGCAGATGAGCTGCTATTTCAGTCTCCTCAGATCCCACATAGAATTTGTTTGCATGTCATTAAATAGCAATAGGAGTTGCTCAGAAAAGCACTGACCATTAAATAATCATTGCATAACATGATATCTGTGTTCAAACAATGTAACAATTCTCACCATTTGTTGCCAGGCTGCAGAAATAAAGCAGTTTGAAATGGCTTTAACCTCCATGGCTCAGTGTCTGGGTAGTTGTGTGAGATATTTAACCTTCATTGTCAGAGAGCTCTAGTGTTGCACCAAACTACAAATCTCAGAATTCCATAGCATTGAACCATGGTAATCAGTGTCAAACTACTTTATTTCTGCTGTGTGGCAGCAGCCACTTTCTCCAATATCATAGTCTAAACACTTCAGACATATTATTTCCTAGCAGCATTGATTGCCTTCCTTTAAGAGATAGCAAACTGAAATGCAGGAAGATGGCAAGATTTGGGGATAGTGATGCCTTTAGAAAGATGAAATCTGCATTTAATTTAAAAAGACAATGAGTTTTGTTCAATTCAATTTGAACATAATTCAAATATAACCATTGCTGTGCAAGTCTCATCATTTCTCCTCAAAAGTAAGGTGTCATGATGGCAATTCTGCTCCTAGGTAATATATGATTGCAACTTGAGGGTGTTTTTAACACTGACCAAAAAAACAACAACAACCCATCATTTGAGGAATAATTTGATGATTGTATTACTATTTTAAGAAGCATCTCCCTACAAATGGATGAGTGTAACTTGTAGCTGGAAGGACTCATTGAAGTATAGCTTGCTGACAAATCAGCTGGAACTTGGACAAATAGGAAAACCATCTACGCCAATCAGGCAGGGCCAGGATTGCCAGCCAAGCCAGGACACAACTCACATGCCTATTGGCCTGAGCAAAATAATCCTCAGCAGCTGGGAGAGGGCGCCACAGCAACAAATAACAATGTAAGAGCTGCCCAGGAGGCTGACTGAAAAGGTGGGAGCAGTGGGCCAAGAAATATTCAGCTTGGTTTCCCAAGCAAATCGGACAAGCAGAGCTATCACCAGCTTAGCAACCCTCACTGGAACAGTAGTGCCAGGTACTACTAAAGGGAGCGGGGATGGGCATCCAAACAATCCCAGCAGCTCTAAGAACCTTCCTTGTGTGGGGAAATCTTGTAAGTATCAGACTCCAACATTCTCTCAAAGGGTACAGCTAGTGAGACATTTTCCTAGGATGGCAGGAAACCAGTTGGAGTCACCTGTCTGTTTACTGAGGGTTTTTTTAAGCCCCAGCAAGAAGCAATTTATCAGCATCTGAGGACAGATGAGTGTATCTGGCTGTGGATCTGTTTCAAGACACAGACTTACCGGTGTCTCATAAAGAAATGATGTCTTTGGAAAAACAACAGAAGAGTAAACCAAACATCTATAAACCTTCTACAATGTGAGTCCATGGACTAAGGAGACAGGCAGATTTGAAGTTCCCCTCCCAGGGCAGACATCTCAGTGGCAGTCAGATCCACATTACATCATCCTGTTCATGGCACAGTTCCCATTTAGCTGGAATGTGATTAGCAAGGAGATAATGTAGTAATGAGACCTAAAACCACCAAAGCAGCAGCTGAAACAGGGAAATGATTGTCCTGCTCTGATTTTAAGCACTGTTGTGATACAGTGGAGTCCAGCTGGTCATAATCTGGGATTGTATGATCCATGGTCCAGGAAAGCCAAGTTAATTACTGGAAGGTCATAAATACTGTTAGGGATTCAGACACATCTTTAAATCAACATCAGGATCCAAATATTCAGCAGTAAGCAGATCTATAAAACAATCCAAGAGTTATACAATAATCTGAGACTGCTACACAGAAGACTTTGAGCATAGATTCCCCAGGACTGGTGCTGTTTCTGGTGCTTAGTTGTAGCTACTGCTTATAATTTTGACAGCTCTCAGTCCCAGACAACTTTTCAGAGTGATCGTTGCCAAGGAAATCTTGACTATAGCTGCATCTGTAGGGGAGACTGTGAGCTAGTAGTTACTTCTGCCAGTGCTTCTCACAGAGGTTGGATAGCTATTTCTTTTCTTTTTCAGACCCTTGTCAAACAGAAGTGAGGTCTGGATGGTCTCATCTGGTGTGTGATGAGTCTTCACCCTTTCCTGCTGACAAGGGAAGTCTGGATCCTCATCTAATGAAGAGTTTTTGCTGTGAGGGAGGATGACATAAATAGTGAACAGGATTTTTTTTTTTGGAGGGGGGAGTTGATATCATAATTTTTAGGTTTCAAAGAGATGTATTATCTCTAATTAGTGATGACCAACCATGAAATAATGAGACCAGACACAGAAAACTGAATTAAATAAGGGCCTGGAACCTTTGACCTCGAACCTATTTAAACTGCATTAAACCTGGAAAGCAGTGGAGGGAAAAGCAACCTGATGGAGGATCTGCTAAGGCCAGGTGTCACCCCTTGACTACCTCCTCAGCCTTCCCATGGGTAATCCAATAACTGGGTTGCTCCTCAGCCAGCCATTTACTGGCAGGTAAATCCAGGGCACCTCCCCCCCCCCCAAGCCACAGACTTTTTAAGCAAGAGCAAAACTCTCAGGGTTACCTCAACTCCTTTCCCAACTTTCCGGGTTACAGGACCTAAAGAGGCAATTCCAGAGCCCTGCCCTTCACCACAAAGGTGCCAAAGTGAGCACCAAAACTCTTATATTCTCCCCTCACTATCTGCCCATTTACAGTCTATTTACAGACATCACTAATCATCAAAGATGCCTAGGTATAGTATAGGGTAGGCAAAAAGCCCCAGATAAAAGGGACAAAGTCCCTACCCAGACCCAAAGTAACCAGCAAAGTCATACTGCACTGGAAGCAGGAGGGGGGCATAAAGAGAAGATGAAAGTGGCATACAAAGGGGCACATTGGCCGTAAATAGCCACTGGCTCTGCCACCTACATGCAAAATGTCCTGGTCTCTTGGGCCAGATACAGTAACCTCTGGCCTCTGTTCATGACCCATCTTCTGCATTATCATTTGCTGGGTGTGTCCATGAATATATTTTAATTGATTCCCAAAAATTTAAAAGGGAGAGTAGTTCATTGGCTTTCAGAGTTAAGCACACATTATTCCAAATCTTCTTTGATAATGTCCTTATCAATGTTGTCATAGGACAACAGTGAAAAATCTATTACATCAACAATGGGGGGGGGGGGGAGTTGAGAAGACTGATTTTTTTCCATTTGAGATCCATGTATGCACAATATGATGTAGTATAAACCTCTCAAGAATAAAAACTAAAAGAGCACCACACACTTGCAGGGATCTGTAAAAATTACTAATCTGAACTCTTTTTCTCTCTCACACTGATTTCTCATTCATGTGGGCAAGAAATACTATTGCCAGCAATTAGTAGAGTGTCATCAATTATTATCAATTATTGTTATTATTTTGTCTCAATCAGGAAAGAAATATATAAAAATACAACCAGAAAAATAAGCACATCAAAGAGGGTTTTTTAAAAAACATACATTTCAGACCAAAAGAGGAAATATTCCGATCAATTCCAAGGGGGGAATGGGAGAGTTGAATGGGAAATGGCAGCTGAAAAGCAATAGAATTACTTCAGAGCTGTTTCTGTTAACACCAACAAGGCACACCAGAGCTTTGAAGCTGTATGGCTTTAGAATTCTGAGAAACCTCTGATTATCCACTCAATGTAAATCAAGAGTTACTTCACTAAGGAAAATAGGATAATACTGGTCCCCTTCCAGCTGATGGAGAGACACAAATGTAGGTCAATAATGCAAAAGTATAGAAACAGCAAAATCTGAAGATTATGTTTGGTCACACTATAGTAAGCTTGGTGTTCAGATATATTTAGTGTTAATTCAGGAACTGACAAACAGCTGGCTATTTCTAAAGAATATTTGGTGAGCAAACGGGCATGGAATACATAATTTAAATGGAAAGTTTTAGTAATAAATAATAACTTGGCTCTATTTCCTGGAAGGGAAGAAACAAATGGGTAATTTCAGACATAGTGATTCTCTTTAGTAACCTAAATACCCTAAAAACACCTAATCCTATCTGATCGTGGCAGCTAAGCAAGGTTTGATTTATATTTGGATGGGAGACCACCAACAAATACCAGGTGCTGTAGGCTATATGTCAGAGGAAAGAAATGGTAAAGCCACCTCTGAGTATTTCTTGCCTAAGAAAACCCTATGAAATTCATGGGACTGCCATAAGCCAACATGTGAGCTGAAGGTATATATACACAATTCTCTCACTAAGCAGCCAAAAATATATGGATAGCTACACATAATATTTGTATAAGCCAGTGTGGTGCAGTGGTTTCAAAATTGAACTAAGACTCTTGAGACCAGGGTTCAAATCCTGGCTCAGCCATGGAAACCCACTGGGTAACCTTGGGCAAGTCAGACTCTCTTACCCTGGAAGGATAGTAATGGCAAACCTCCCCTGAAGAAACTTGCCAAGAAAACCCCAAGACAGGTTCATCTTATGGTTGCCATGAGTTTGAAATGACTTGAAGGCACACAACAATAATAAACACATAAATCACCTGGGTCCATTTTCAGAAAATGCTTGACCATACAATGTTTATTGTAAATGATTTAATAATCTTCAATCATTGTGACTTAATCCTTAATTTTTGAAATTAAAAAATAAAATCAACACATAGAAATTTTCAAACCTCCTCTGCCCCTTGGTAGGATGTCATTGAGAAAGACATACTGGCACATACTGGGGATAGCAGATAGAAAGACTTATCTACTTTCCCCTTTGTCTCCCTGTTTTGCTGTTCACACATGGTTAGTATGTGATTTGGGAAGCAGCTGCTATTTATCTTTCCTGTTGTAAGTAGACACTGTGGCACACACTCCTGCCACCTTTACCTTTAAGCACTGACTTTCTGGACAGCAGTCCTGTGGTAAATCATTATCCCACACCTGCCACTAAATTAAGTATAAGGACCCACACTATTATTTGTATGATGCCCCACACCAAAGTTTAAAATATTAGTAGCATGGTTTGTTCTAAAAACATAGGCCAAGTGATGTTTAAACAAGAATAAAAGTTTATTTAAAAACAGCATGGAAAACATATAACTTGTATCAAGGCTTGTTACTGTAGTCTTGCTTGGTTAAATATAACATTTTTGGTTCCAAATCACTACAACTACCAAATCACTACATCCCAATACTAAGGATGATGATCACATAATAGTTGCCACTGTTGTTAACTGCCATCACATTGACTTGATAGCAACAACAACAATTATTATGTGTTCTTTATATGACTTTCATTATGATGACCCTAAGAATGAGAAACCTCCAAGTCACCCTTTTATCAACAGCCCTGCACAGGCTTTGAGTGGCAGTGGAGAGGCTGAAGTGTGTCCCGGACTGAACTGTTTGCCCTTGCCTGCTGTAACACCTGTGGAGGCTTAGAGGGCAGAGCCAATGCCGGGGGAAATCTCAAAAGCTCCCCGCTTGCCGGAGAAACACCTAGCAGCAGCGTAGAGGCTGAGGTTTGCGCCGGACAGGACTGTTCGCCCTTGCTCGCTGAAACACTTGTGGAGGCTGTGGGGCAGAGCCACTGCCAGAGGACACTAAAAACCTCCCCGCTTGTCGGGAAGGTGGGCGGTGGCTCCTTATTGCATCTGGGAACTATTATCTCCCAGCTTAGCAGCAACAATATTGGGGGGGGGGCAATTGAGGACCAACTGTTATATTTAAGACCTGATGAGGCTATGGGTTGGATTAAGATCTGCACTATTAAGCCACTAGGTCTTTTATCATCTGACCACTATAAATATTGGGTTAAAGGGCTGGGATTGTTCTATGCCCCAGCCATCCCATTTTTGAAGTGGCTTTAAGTTTTAGCGCTTCAACTGAGCCCGGGAATGAGGCTGGGGTGGCTATTGGAGTTATGCTGGGGAACGGGAGGTATGGTCGGAACAGAGCAAACGGATGTTACAAAAGAAGACGGGATCGTTGCTTGAAAGCTATCCTGCCTTCAGTTTCCTCTGCTTCCCAGAATGGTTTGGAGAGCATACCAACCAGTCCACAGAATCTCACCTTACTCCTTTGCAATGCCAGGTTGGTTAAGAATAAGACCTATGTCATCCATGACCTCCTCGTGGATGAGGATGCTGACCTGGCTTGCTTTACAGAGACCTGGCTGGGGGAGGATAGCACAGTCACCTGGGTGCAGGCCCTCCCAGCGGGGTACTCTGTTAGTGAGCAGGTGAGGGGAAGTGGGTGAGGGTGCGGAGTGGCTCTAGTTTATAAGAACAACTTGACCTTGACCTGTCCGGAACACAGTCCACTTCGAGTGTATGTACCTTAGCCTGAGGATCAGGGATAGTGTGGGGATTCTGCTAGTCTACCAACCACCCCATTGTCTAGCAGACTCCCTAACCGAGCTGACACAGCTGGTCTCAGAGCTGTTGTTGGAGTCCCTCAGACTTTTAGTTCTGGGGGACTTCAACAACCCGCTCGAGACCAGCTTAACAGGTGCGGCTCAGGAGTTCATGGAGACCATGACAAACATGGGCCTATCCCAATTGGTCATTGGGCCTACACATTGTGCAGGTCATACACTTGATGTGATCTTTAGTACGGAACAGGAATATCCATGGGCGGAGGTTATTAGTACCTCTGCTTTGTCCTGGACGGATCATTTCCTGGTCAAGACAAAATTTAGAGCCTGTATCCGCCCCACCGGGGTTGGTGGACCTATTAGAATGGTCCACCCTCGAAGGCTAATGGAACAATTCTATTCTGGAAAGCCTTAGAGGGTTTAATGGTTTGGAATGCTGGTGATCCTGTCGATGCTCTGATTAATACTTGGAACACCTATCTTACCAGGGCTATCGACACGATCGCTCCCAAGCGTCCTTGCCACCCCGCTTCAAACCGTAAGCCATGGTATACACCAGAGCTTAGGAAAATGAAGCGATTTGGTCAACGACTAGAGCGCAAGTGGCAAAAGACTCGACTCTTATCCGACAGAACTCGCCATAGGAACTTTTTTTGGTCCTATCAGGAGGCAATGCATGCAGCACAGAGATCCTTCTCTGTTGCACGTATTGCGTCTGCAGAGTCCCGTCCAGCAGAGCTGTTTAGAGTGGTGAGGGAGCTGACGCAGGTGCCCCCTGCACCAAATCCTTTACTTAACGGCCTGCTTTGATGCATTTAACAACTTCTTTGCAGATAAAATCTCTCAGATAAGAGCCGACTTAGACACCAATGTTCTAACAGAAACCATAGATGAGGTGTCCAGCGACTCTGTCGATGAATTTATTCTGGATCAGCTCCAATATGTGAGTACCGATGACATGCACAAGCTCCTTGGTAGTGTGAGGGAAAAAACTTGTCCTTTCGGCCCTTGCCCATCATGGCTGGCCATCCAGGGGGGGATGCATTGAAGAGATTCCTTATGGATATCATCAATGCATCCTTCAGGGAGGGACATGTCTCGTCATGTCTGAAGGAGGCAGCTGTTAGGCCGCTTCTGAAAAACCTTCCCTGGACCCCCTGGATATGGACAACTATAGGCCAGTCTTTTTATTACCATTCTTGAGCAAGGTGATCGAGAGGGTGGTTGCTCTTCAACTCCAAGCTGTCTTGGAGGAAACCGATTATCTAGACCCATTTCAAACTGGCTTCAGGACAGGCTTTGGGATTGAGACTGCCATGGTTGCCTTGACCGGCAATCTGCATCTGAGCATCGACAGGGGTAGTGTGACCCTGTTGGTGCTCTTAGACCTCTCAGCGGCTTTCGATACAATAGATCATGCCATCCTCTTCAACCGCCTGAGGGGGTTAGGTATCAGGGGCACTGCATTGCAGTGGTTCTGGTCCTTCCTTTCGGGCAGGTCCCAGAGGGTGCTGCTCAGGGACAGCTGCTCCAGTAAAAGGGAGTTCACCTGTGGTTTTCTACAGGGTGCTATACTGTCCCTGATGCTATTTAACATTTATATGAAGCCGCTGGGTGAGATTATTCGGAGTTATGGAGCTGGGTTTTATCAGTACGCTGATGACACCCAGATCTATTTCTCTGTGTCTCGTTCATCAGCCTCAAATTCCAATGGCATCTCCTCTCTCAATGAATGTCTTTGGGCAGTAATGGGCTGGATGAGGAAAAACAGATTGAAACTGAATCCCGACAGGACGGAGGTGCTCACAGTAGCGGCCCTGAAACCAAGAATTGGGTTGTAACCTCCAGTCCTGGATAGGGTCACACTCTCCTCCAGTGACTGTGTTTGCAGTCTGGGGGTGCTCCTTGACTCGTCACTCCTGATGATAAATCAGGTAAATGCAACAGTCAGGAGCGCCTGTTATCAGCTCCGGCTGATACGCCAGCTGCACCCTTTTCTGGAAGTAAGGGATCTTGAGACTGTTGTGCACACGCTGGTAACCTCACATCTAGATTTCTGTAATGAGCTCTACATGGGGCTACCCTCGTGCTTGGTTTGGAAACTACCGCTAGTACAGAACATGGCAGCCAGATTAGTGTCTGGAACATCTAGGAGGGACCATATTACTCCAGTTTTAAGATCCCTCCACTGGCTGCCCATAAGTTTCCGGGCCCGGTACAAGGTGTTGGTTATCAGCTTTAAAGCCCTAAATGGCTTGGGTCCAAACTATCTCAGGGTCTGCCTTCTCCCTTATAATCCTCCCTGCGTATTCCGGTCCTCTGGGAGGAATTTGCTGCAGCCTCAAAAATCTAGGCTTTCGGCTACCTCCCGGGGGCATTTTCTGTGGTCGCCCCCAGATTATGGAACAACCTGCCAGATGAGATCCGTCAGTTGATATCTCAAGATGGATCTCTTCCGGCAGGCCTTTCTGGGATAGATAATCCTGGCCTCAGGAACCCTTCCCTCTGGAGGGTCCCCAAATGGAAGATTTAATGAGAACTGTTGCTGTAGTCTCAAATCGCTGTTAATATTATTGTTGTATTTTAATTGTTGTTTTTGATTTAATTGTTTTAATCTGTAATTGATTTAATAACTTTTTAAGGGGGGGAGGGAATTAGATTTGTTGTATTTGTTTTGTATTTTATTGTTGTTAGCCACCCCGATTGACCTCAAAGGGTTGGGATATAAATAAATTGTATTATTATTATTATTATTATTATTATTGACTACTGCTTTCTTGACTGAGTCTATCCCCAGGTAATGTGCTCTTTCTCCTTTCCTTCTGCCTTACCAAGCATTGTCTTTTCTAATGAGTCATGTCTTCTCATAATATCTTCAAAGTACAATACTCTCAGCTTATTCCTGGCTTTTATGGAGAGTTCAGGCTTGATTTGCTCTAGAGCCCATTTATTTGTCTTTTTGACAATCCAGGGTATCTGCAGAACTCTCCTCCAACACCACATTTCAAATGGGTTGATTTTCTTCTTATCAGCTTTTCCATCCCTGCCCTCATGGTATTATTTACTCATCGAGGAATGTTAATTTATTTTCATTTCCAACCCACACACTTGGCATCATCAGGTAACTTAAACTAACTCAGAGATAGCCTAACTGTAGCCACCAAAAATATATGCTAAATGCAGTCTTTAGAGCTGCCAGAGATTGCTGTATCACAGAATGTGTGAAGCTTACCACAGCTGGTGAGCTTAAGTGGATATCTCATTTGACCTTATTAAGACAGGACATTAAAAAGTAGTGTTGAACTCATCATAATCTAATTGCATTGTTAGTACTTAGTATATTAGCACTGAGCAGAGTTTTATAATACTGCCCAACAAAACAAGTAGCAAAGCAAAATATTCTACAAATAATGTTACATGTTTTGAAAGAATGCCAGTGTAAGTATATGAATAAAAGTATATTTCATCCAGACGTCAGAAGTATATTTACATGTGGATGGTATAAAGACATATGTTTTATACAGAGAGCAAGCTGGTATGAGGTGCAGCCACTGTGAATAAATAAAATAAAATAAACCCACATTCTTGAGTGCTGAATGGCTGATTGTCAGGATAAAAACAACCAAGAATCAATCTGAAGGAAAACAGCCTATGTGAATTCAGGTTCTGAGATAGTACAGATTCATCCTCTAAGTCACCATGATCTTGTCTGCAACCTGTAATCTTTCAGGGATGTCATTTCATAACGATTCTCCACATGGTTATCTTTTCCTACAACTCTTTGTCATTCCCCTGCAGTTCTTTTCACTTCAAAATGGTTCAGTACTCCATGGAATTTTTGCCTTTCAAAGTAGGGTGTCATTTTCTGCCACAAGCTGACAACAGATTCTATAATTCTTTAAGATTTTCCCTAAATACCACACAGGAAAATGAAGCTGCTGGCTTACAACTGCTGTTACTACACTTTAGTCCATTCAAAGTCAGAAATACTGGTGTTTTTCCTGGTTGGCTACTTAATGGAAAGTTATTCAAGAGCAGTGCTTTACAGCTGAGAACAGGTTCAAACTCACCTTACAATAGCTTAAGTCAGTCAAACCTGTATATAGGAGAGGAGAGAGGCTTCTCCGCCATCAAGACAGAAAGAGCTATGTTCAGTGTGTGGTCTGTAAACATGGAGGAATCATTAAGTTCAACAGCTTTATCACCCATCCTATCACATCCCACATTTATATACAAGGATAGCTTTCTGCAGCATGGATCTTCTTATCTGCAGAGTATCTAATTTAGCTATTTGTTTCCTAAAAGCACTGTACATTTGTTTCACACTCAAAAATCAGTTTTTGTGGGTTTTTCAGGCTGTGAGGCTGTGTTCTAAAAGAATGTATTTCTGACGTTTCACCTGTATCTGTAGCTGAGAATTCAGAGAATTCTCTGATAATGCCAGTCACAGATGCAGGCAAAACATCAGGAATACATTCTTCTAGAAAACGGCCTCACAGCCCAAAAAACCACAAAAAACTATGGATGCCATCCATGAAAGCCTTTGACTTAAAAAATCAGTGTTATTCATTCACTGCATGAAACAAATTATACATAGTCTTGAATGCCCCATTAGTTTGAAATATGACCAAATACATAGAATATTTCTTTGAAAAAAGACATAGTGGTGCCCCATTAAAACAGGGGTTGGCAGTCTATGAGCATGTGGTGCTTAGGCCTATTTTTTAAGACTGTGTCATCACTCCTCAAATTCATTACTGTACTGATAAGCTTTTGATGGCACAGCACCAAGAAAAAGATCCAGCATGTTTTCTTAAAATAAGGCACACAAGGAATACAGACCTTGTTTTGAAGCCAAATTGTGCCTTGTCTCCTGGAAGTCCTATTTAGCTTCAAAAGAAAACATACATTCCATTTAAAGCAAAAGTGCTGTGTGTTTTTTCCCCCTAAAAGAAATAGTAGCAGTGGGGTGCACAGATAGCTTTAGTAGGTTTCTAGGTGCCCCTGAACCACAAAGCATGGCCTATTCCTTATCCCCTATGCCAAGAATGTAGTTCTCTCATTGCTTATTCTAGAACAGATTCAGTTTCATCAGAAGGACTTCACAGATATAGATAGCTTAAGAGTCATACAGTATTCTCCAATTTCTTTTTGCTTTAAAGATGGCTAAAAAAAATGCACCATTGTATTAAAATATTATTACAGTAGCCCCTCTCAATTTGTGGGGGATCCGTTTCAGACCCCCCCCCCCCTCACGTGAAAATGGGAAATTGACAATATTAGGGCCACATTGAAAATAATGGCATGAGCGCCATTGGCGTATGGGTGGGGCCACTCACGAGTGCGGGCATGGACCACCATTTGTCCCTCCCCACTTGCTGCCCCATGAAGAGCGAGACCACAGACCCCAAGTCTGTGAATGAGGAGGGACAACTGTATTTCTTTCGTATATTACTACTTTTATTGCTCTTTCAATTTCCTCTTGTATGTGACTAATAGATATGCCAAGCAGATTGAATTATAGGCTTTACAGGGATAGGAAAAAATGCAGTAGCTAGCAATCAAAAAGTTTTTCAATCCAAATTGTATTCATTTGTGGCCAGAGCAGGCAGAGGGGAAAAGCCATCTTACCTCCATGCTTTCCTAACTCACATGAAGAACATGTTGACTGCACCACTGGTTCTCACAATGGGCCCAACACCCAGGGGCAGTTTGCATCACTCCACTTCTCCTTCCAGGATGTACCAGCCAAAATAGGGCATTCATGGGTAGAAGTTGTGCACACCATTTTTCCTCTCCAGCACCAATCACAAGCACACATGCACATGGATGATGCACCAGCAGTTACCAATTGCCTCTCTTGTCCACCCACCTACCAGCCCATGTGATGTCCCGTGCAACTGGCAGTGTGAACAACCACTCAATCACACAAGTAATTGACCACATATATAGCACATTTGTGTGCCTAGTAAAACACTGTCCCAGCATGATCTTGGTGCCCCCTCCCCCATAAATGACTCTTCCCCCCCCCCCCCCCACCTATAGCCCTTTTAAGACTGGTTAGTTTGTTAATGTTATGATTAAATCCATTGTATTATTGGGAAAATCCCATGTTGGTTGTCATTTTGCTTTATAGGATATGTAACAAGTAAATGGGTAAATGGTGCAACTGACCACTCATGCAGATGTGTGACTGATTTACAAGCAGACAAAAAAAAAAAAAAAAAAAAGAGAGAGAGAGAGAGAGAGAGAGAGAGAGAGAGAGAGAGCAGCAATGCCACCAGTCCCTGCACTTTCTGGCTTGAAGTGCCCAACTCAAGGGTTATTTTGCTCTGGTATTTAGCCCTGGAAAGCAGCTTCATTTTGGATTCCCCCTGTCTTGGCCATGTGTGTCATTTAAACAGGTAGGTTTAAGAATGGAGCAAAATCCCAAGTGTTTTATCACTTGTGCAGACAGCTCCTTTGACCCTTCACAGTGCAGCAGACAATGTGTGTTCTCTCTATGCATTTCACTCAACTCTACCAATGTGGCAGAGAATGCACACATCAGGTGCCGAGTTAAACCTTAAAGCATCTAAAGATACTACACTGTCTTATTTACAGATACAACCCCAACCCATCCCGTTGCTCTAGTAAGTTACAGGGGTGGGAGCTAACCATGAGGGCTAGTATCTTTTCCCACAATATGACTGGATGCAGTTTTTGCTGTGGATTATTTTGCCCAATATGGAACATATTCAACAAAATAATCTGGGTTCCCCCAAACTACTAGCCTTTGCAGACTGCCAGTAATAGTGCAAATTGAATCCACTTTAACTGTCCTGACTCAGTGCTAGGGAATCATGGGAACTGTAGTTTATTGTGGCACCAGAGCTCTCTGCCAGAGAAGGCTCAATGTCTCAGAAAAACTACAGTTCCCTTGATTCCCTAGCACTGACCCAGGACAGTTAGAGTGGACTCAGTTTGCACTATTTCTGGCAGTCTGCAAAGGCCCTACATCACAACAAATGAAAGAAAGAGGGGGAGCCAATATTTAATCATCTTCAAAAGGTAGTTAATACTTAATTTCAAATTATTACATTAAAATATCATTAAGTAAAGCCAATAAAGTGGGTGATGCTATTATTTCAACCTCTATGTTTAAACTGAAGAATCAATAGATGTCCTCCTTTCAGCCAAAGAATAGAAATATCAAAATCAAAGGAGCATTCTATATACTTAGAAATATTTATGGAAAGAGTTACATAGATTCCTGCATGGTAATTTACATGCCAAGGAACAATAATACATCAGGCATTATGTAGGTTAGCACATTTTAAATGCACTGATTGCATTGAAATGTTTGAGTATAGGCTTACATCTCTGCCCTTGAAAATCAGTGGGATTTAAAATGTTGGCTGGATTGCGCCCATGGAGTAGGATCTTAAAAAGTTTTCAGAAAGGTTTATAGGCCACAGGTTTATTCTCCAGCATTACACGTTCATGAAACACATAAATACTACATGTTTTGATACTGCAAAACAGTTCTTAATCAGCATTGTCATTAGCAAGATTTCGGACTATACAGTCAGTCCGTTCTGCCCCCCCCCCAAAAGTGGAGATTCACAAATATTAAAACCCATAGGCTTGAATGGGGCATGCCTCCGCAGACACCCATGGGGGCACACCCCATTAATTTAAACAGAAGATGCCCTTCTGTGAATATGCAAAACCACAGACTTCAAGTCTGCGAGAATGGAGAGGCAACTATATTTACATGTAAAGCGACTTTGCAGCAGCTTTTAGACTAACTGCAAGAAAAATGTTTGCCGTGTAAGTTCTTACAGACTTAAATCTACTTCATCAGATGCAATATAAATCTCTGGAAAGCTTATACTAACAATTGTTTTCTCTCGGTCAGTCTCAAAGGTGCTACAAGATCCCTTTGCATACTATTCCATACTAACATGGCTATGTCTTTGAATTAGAGATTGATAATTCAGCACTCTGGATAGCTTCTAGACAGATTCAAGGGAGCTAGCCATTTTTATTTCATTTCTCTTTTCTAATAACTCAAACCAGAGATGCATAATTATAGAGATTTTATTACCATAGTAACTGTCCTTCACTCATTATGTTTTTTTTTGCTTTTCCCCATGATTAATGAAAACTATGGTATTGTCTCATTTATTATCCCCTTAACTTTGGTAGCACTTTTGTGCTTTCCAAAGGTCTATAAGAAAAACAAGCATACATTTCTGCACAACCAGCCAAAGCAGTGCTATATAAGCTTCTGTCAGTAATACTTTTTTTCATTATCTACAAACAAATAATAGAAACTAAAGAAAATGAACTTTTACCTAAATTGGAATAAAAACATTTAGAAAAAAACATAATGACATCACTTTGTTGCATACAAAACTCTGAGAAGAAAAACTGTTTCAGATAATTAAAGTATAACCTTTTGGTACATCATGATCCTCTCAGGATTTATTGGGGAACCACTTCTGTTTTCAAATGATAAAACTGAGAACATGTGGAACAAGATATAAGATGACAACAATGAAACAAGAGTTTTCTGGCAATACTTTAATCAAAGCAATCCAGAAAAGCATACTGCATGCTATTTTGAACAAAATATTCCCTCAATTCCTGAGAGACAGCCTGGAATAGTGGTTTGATTGTTGGAGTATGACTCTGGAGACCAGGGTTCAAATCCCTGCTCAGCCATGAAAACCAACTGGGTGACCTTGGGCAAATTGTACTCTTTCACCCTCAGAGGATGGGCAATGGCAAAAACAAACAAACAAACAAACAAACAAACCTGAAGAAACTTGCCAAGAAATCCCCACGATATGTCCATCATAAGTCAAAAATGACTTGAAGGCACACAACAAAAACTTCCTGATATGAAATGTTTCTGATTCTAGAGATTTCTAGGAGTTTACTACTTAGCTTGAACTACTGAACTAAGATTCAAACAATGTTCATTCCATGGTGGCTACTTTTTAATGAAACTCTACAGATGACTGTAAGTTCCTATGCCAAAGCTTATTAATAACTGCTTCATAACTAAGGCAAAATGTTGGATTCATGCTGCTTGTCTTTTTATTTAGAGTTCAGGGTGGACAAGGAAGTTGTGGATATCTCAGCAGGATTGCTTCCAAGAATGTTCTGGCTCGAGAGCAACCAGGGCCCTGCCTCCTTTCTATCAACAAGCAGCATCCCCCCCCCCAACTTATTTTCCTCATTCTGCTGGTAGACCCAGTCTTATCTCCAGCAGGGAAACAAGCCTTTCTAAGAGTTCTGGAGTACCAGTTGCTGTTGCCTTTCTCTGTCCCAAAAGCTAATTGTTTAGGGTGGAAGAAAGAAGCAGCAGCAATGCCAGTACTTGATCACATGTGAACCTTTTGTGAAAACTCCAAGGCTCAAGCTTTATAAAGCACTTCATTCTAAGTGCTGTAAATTTTTGATCCTTTCAGGGTGACAGCCTGTGAATGCTTTTAAATCTCTAATAGCAAGCACTGTGGAGAACTGCCAGATCATAACTAGTGTAACTGGAAATCTTTAATTGATACCTTAACAACAGGAGGGACAACAACAAATTGCCTTAGAAAAACTAGGTTTTTTTTAAGTTCAAGTGATTTTGGGGGTGGAAGCAGGAAGGACCAGAGGCAACCTGAAAATTGAGTAATTTACACACAAAAATCTACAAAAAAACAACAACAACAACCAGATGTTGAATGTATTCAGATTAGTTAACAGCTTACAGAATTCCAAGCTATGTTGCAGTCTAGTCTAAAAATCACATGCTGGTTGGACTATTCTGGGAGTTGTAGCCCACAAAGTAGCTTTTTCAAGGTCTGCAGTACACTACTATTTAATTTTATTGGAGGTCATACATATGGATGTGTTAAAATTCCAATTTATATGAGTCCCATTACAAACAAGTCTGATTCACAGATCCTCAGATAATGTGAAGATCAGAACTTAGGCATTCATATTTCCTATCACAGATCTCCATTCCAGGAGGAGGGGGGAGGGGAAAATAAAACATGTATTTTGAGAGATTATGTGTTTAGAAATGTGCACTTTGATAGAAATTTTAAAATGTTTGCTTACATGCAAATGCAAATGCTGTTTCATGAGAATTTAAAAGAGAGATTCACACATTAATGGAGAAAAAGAATAGAACAGATGTATGTGTAAACACAGGCAAAAGTGTGATGAACCAGAAATAGGCTATTTTCTCAGCCTCTAATGCTGCGTCCCAGTACTACAAGAAAAGGGTGAAGGTAGTTCCCATACCATGTTCTAAAAAATGATAGTGATTCTGAAGATCACGTAGAACAAGACATTGCAGACAGATGACCACTGAAAAGATGTACTTGTTTTAACTCTTTGAGAGGTCTACAATATATGTGATATAATAAATTGGAGTGGGGAGAAGGCAGAATAGAACATGCCTTAGCAACAGCTAATAGAATCCAAGCTGGTAGACTGGAGGTGTTAAATAAGACCGTTGCTGACAGTTGAAGTGAGACTGGGTCTGGATGTGTAACAGTCCAGAAGAAATGGATTGTGAGGGCTAAAGTTCAGAAGGGAGGGACTTAGCTCTAGGACAGAACTCCAAGTGAGGGAGTTTCTGGGATTTAATTAGCCTGAGGGCTAGTGTAGGAATAAAGTTGGAAAGACCACAGTAAATAAGGATAATAATAATAATAATAATAATAATAATAATAAATTTTATTTATAGCCCGCCCCTCTGCAGAGCAATCGAGGTGGGTTACAGCATTTAAAATACACAAGTTAAAACATTCAACTCCCCAGCCAACCTCCCACCCCTTACGACAATATTAAACTAATTATAGCTTAAAAAACATGCTCTGAGGTAAAGACAAACCAATAAATACAATAAAAGAACAATAGAACAATAGAACAATGGCACAACGATGGCGGCACAGAAAGGGGCGATGGAGCTATCCCCTCAAGCCGGATAATTATTCCGGGAAGGCCTGCCGGAAGAAATCCGTCTTTACTGCTTTCTTAAAAGCAGCTAGAGTAGTAATATGACGGATCTCCTCTGGCAGGCCATTCCAAAGTCTGGGAGCGGTTGCGGAGAAGGCCCTCTGGGAGGTCTGAGACAGCCTAGTTTTTATTGGCTGTAACAGATTCCTCCCAGAGGACCGAAGGGCACAGGGGGGATCATATGGGAAGAGGCGGTCCTTAAGATAAGATGGCCCCAAGCCATGTAGGGCTTTAAAGGTCAAAACCAACACCTTGTACTGTGCCCGAAAACTAATTGGCAGCCAGTGGAGGGATTTCAGCACTGGTGTTATGTGCTCCCTCCTTGATGTTCCGGTAATTAACCTGGCTGCCATATTTTGTACCAATTGTAGTTTCCGGGTTAGGCACAAGGGTAGCCCCATGTAGAGTGCATTGCAGTAATCTAATTGTGAGGTTACCAGGGCATGTACCACAGTTTCCAGATCCCTCATATCCAGATAAGGGCGCAGTTGGCGTATCAGCCGAAGCTGATAACAGGCACTCCTGACCACCGCATTCACCTGACTAGTCATGTGAAGCGATGAATCAAGGAGCACCCCCAAGCTGCGAACACAGTCCTTAACGGAGAGTGTGACCCCGTCCAGGACTGGAGGTTGTATTCCCAGATCTGGTTTTGGGCCTGTAACCATGAGTACCTCTGTTTTGTCTGGATTTAACTTCAGTCTGTTTTTCCTCATCCAATCCATTACCGCTCTGAGACAGTCATTAAGAGGAGAGACGCCATCTGAGGTCTGAGTCGATGATCTGGTCATGGAGAAATATATCTGGGTGTCATCAGCGTACTGAAGACACCGAGCTCCATGCCTCCAAATGATCTCTCCCAGCGGTTTTATGTAGATATTAAATAACATCGGGGACAGGATGGCGCCCTGGGGGACGCCACAACTAAGCTCCATTTTGGAAGAGCAACTGTCCCCGAGCCTCACCCTCTGGGACCTACCTGAGAGGAAGGAGCGGAACCACTGCAAGGCAGTGCCTCCAATTCCTAACTCTCCCAGGCGATCCAAGAGGATGGCATGATCTATGGTGTCAAAGGCTGCAGAGAGATCCAAGAGCACCAGCAGGGTCACACTACCCCTGTCGATACTCAGGCGGAGGTCATCGGTCAGAGCAACCATGGCAGTCTCCACTCCAAATCCTGTCCTGAAGCCGGTTTGAAATGGATCGAGATAATCGGTTTCATCCAAGACTGCTTGGAGCTGGGAAGCAACTGCCCTCTCGATCACCTTGCTTAAAAAAGGAAGCAAGGAGACTGGTCTATAGTTGTTTCTATCCAGGGGGTCTAGTGAAGGTTTTTTTCAGGAGGGGCCTAACCGCCGCCTCTTTTAAACAAGATGGTACAATACCTTCCCTAAAGGACGCATTGATCGTATCCCGAAGGAATACTCTCAACGTGTCCCCCCCTGGACGACCAGCCAAGATGGACAAGGATCGAGGGGGCAAGTCGTCTTCCTCACCTTTCCAAGCAGCTTGTCCACATCATCGGTACTCACAGATTGAAGTTGATCCAGTAAATTGCCATCAACAGAGTCACTGGAAACCTCACCCACAGATTCTGCCAAAACACTGGCGTCCAAGTCCACTCTTATCCAAGAGATTTTATCTGCAAAGTGGATGTTAAATGCCTCACAGCAGGCTGTCATTGGGTTAAGTAGGGGGTTTGGCGCAGGCAAAACCCTTGTCAGTTCCCCAACCACCCTTTGTAATGCCAGGTCAGTCAAAAATAAGACCCATCTCATCCATGATCTTTTGGTGGATGAGATGGCCGACCTGGCCTGTTTTACTGAGACCTGGCTGGGAGATACTAGCGCTGCAACATGGGCACAGATTCTCCCGGCCGGATATTCAGTTAGTGAGCAGATTAGGGAAAGTGGGCGGGGTGGTGGCGGCGTAGCCTTAGTATATAGAAACACCTTAACCTTGATCAGGAAGCCTATCCGGCAGAACTGTCATCCCGATGTGACAGTTCTGCCGGGCGAGACTCTGCAGACGCAATGCATGCAGAGCAGAAAGATTTCTGCGCTGCCCACAAAGCCTCCCTATAGGAATCAAGATGATTCCTAAGGCGAGTTCTGTCGGATGAGAGACGACTTTTTCGCCATTTGCACTCTAGTCGTTGTCCGACCCGTTTCATCTTCCTAAGCTCCTCTGTGTACCAGGGCCTACGATTTGGAATGGGTCGGAAAGGACGCTTGGGAGCGATTGTGTCGGTAGCCCTGGTGAGATCATTATTCCAGATGTACACCAAGGCATCGACAGAGTCACCGGCTTTGCCAACCATTAAACCCTCCAAGGCTTTCCGGAAACCAATGGGATCCATTAGCCTTCAAGGGTGGACCATTCTAGTGGGTCCACCACCCCCGGGAGGGCGAACAGCAGCTCTCAGTTCCGCCTTGATCAGGAAATGATCAGTCCATGACAGAGCGGAGGTCTTTTTAACCTCCGCCCATGGATATTCCTGCTCCGTACTAAAAACCGCATCAAGGGTATGACCAGCACAATGTGTGGGCCCGTCAACCAATTGGGATAGGCCCATGTTGGTCATGGTATCCATGAACTCCCGAGCCGCGCCAGTTAGATTTTGTAAACTGGTTTCGAGTGGGATGTTGAAGTCGCCCAGAACCAAAAGTCTGGGCGACTCCTGCAACAACTCCGAAACCAGGGCAGTCAGCTTGGTTACGGAGTCTGTTAAGCAATGAGGTGGCCGGTATACCAATAGAATCCCCAAACTATCCCTGGTTTTCAGGCTAAGGTACATACACTCGGTGTATGTTGTTTTCCGGATAGGCTTCCTGATCAAGGTTAAGGTGTTTCTATATACTAAGGCTACGCCACCACCACCCCGCCCACTTTCCCTAATCTGCTCACTAACTGAATATCCGGCCGGGAGAATCTGTGCCCATGTTGCAGCGCTAGTATCTCCCAGCCAGGTCTCAGTAAAACAGGCCAGGTCGGCCATCTCATCCACCAAAAGATCATGGATGAGATGGGTCTTATTTTTGACTGACCTGGCGTTACAAAGGAGCAGATTAAGGGATTGTGGAATGGTTGGTAAGCTCTCCATGTTATCCTTGGAAACAGAGTGAACTGAAGAAAGGACAGATACCAAACATCTGTCCCTTCTTCTTTTGTAACATTTGTTAACTCTGTTGCTGCCATACCTTCCCTGCCCCCGCACCACTTCAATGGCTGCTCCCAGACTAAGTCCAGCTACATCATGTAAAGAGGGAAAAGGATGATCCAGCTGATTTCTGTCCCTGGTCGGTGGCAGCTACTATCCAAGGTGAGTAACAGAGCAAAGGAGAAGATGTTAGAAGCTCCTGTATGACTTTTCCCCAGAGCAAATGAATTCCCCTTAATAACATTCTAGGGGCCTCAGATGTTAACAATAACCAGCTCTGGTAGTGATGGTATGATAAATCCCAGGGTGTCACTGCCACTGCCGCTTGTCTAGTGGGAGGGGGAGGGGAGAACATCCCAGGCGGTGTTATATTCCTGCCCTTTCCCTCCTGACTCTCTCACAGCTGTAGATGGAGACAGATTGCCCTAAATAATGTCCTTGAGGGCTGCTGAACTGCCCCAGGTGCTATTAATTACAAACAGATACCAGGCCAAGGTCTTCTGCCGTGATGGTAGGATAAAAAATAAGAACAATAAAAACAATCCCACTAGAGTGGCGACCTGGCCTCCCTAAACCCACCGCCAACACAGCTAGCCCTTGGAGCATCGAGCGCAGAGCACCTCTGGGGAGTGAGGCTCGATGGGGCCTTTTGATGGGCCCAGGTGGTCCCGCCTTCCTCCTCCTCCGCGCTGCGCCGCCCGGATCAGGAGAGCTTGGGGCCTTTTGCCAGCCGAGATGGTCAGTCCCTCAGCCTCCGAGGATGGTGTGAGAATCCTAAAGACTAGTAACTGTTGTTCTTTAGAGTTAAATAGTATGTAACAAAGTATAAGAAGAACAAGAGAATGCAACATCGTAACAAATGAAACATTGTTAACCATCATTCAAAACAAGTTTTATTGTTGTTTACTTACAAGTTTGTTAAAACCTGGAATTATTATCCACATCACTAAGAAATAAGGAAACCAAGATTGGGAAGTAAAACCATAAATATACATCACATATTGGGGCAGCGGTGGGATCACAATACTTATAGGGCTGCTATTTGAGGAAAAACGTTAGCCTGAAGTAGTGGCTCTTCACTCTAATCTTCCTTTTAATATACAACAAATTATTAATGCATCTCTCAGGGAGGGAAATTTTCCATCCTGTTTATTTATTTATTTTTAATTTCTTTATTTATTAAAATTGATCAACACACAAAAAAATCTTACAGACATAACGGCACTAACAACACACATTAACAACACAACATAAAAACAAATAAAAAAAAGACTTCCGAGTTTAACATTGTCCGATATATCTATTTCACCTCAATTCTATACTCCAATTACTCCTATCAATTCAATTCTAATGCCGCACCTCATATTTTGACACCCCTCATCTTTCTCTAATATAAATGTAATACTCTTTATATCCATCCTTTTAATCGAACTTCATTATCACAGCTCTACCTATTCATTTACTATATTAATTCATATCGATTATAAAACAGACATCCTTCCTTCCATCCTATTTAAAAGAAGCAGTAGTTAGACCACTGCTGAAAAAGCCCTCCCTGGATCTCCTAAACCTTAATAGCTACAGACAAGTCTCTAATCCTCCTTTTTTGGGGCAAGGTGATTGAGAAGGTAGTTACTCTCAAAACTCCAGTCAGTCTTGACACACATTTCCTTGATCCATTTCAAGGTGGTTTCAGGGAAGGATATGGGGTTGAGACTGCTATGGTTGCCTTAGTGGATGACCTTCGTCTCAACACCAGCAGGGGGAGTGTGTCCCTGTTGGTGCTTCTAGACCTCTCAGCAGCTTTCAATATCATTGACTATGGTATCCTTCTGGAATGCGGGGGGGGGGGGGAGGTTGGGAACTGGGGCACTATGTTGCAGTGGTTCTGGTCATACCTCTCAGGCAGGTTCCAGATGGTGGTGCTTGGGGACAGCAGCTCCTCAAAAAAGGAGCTGTTATATGGCATCCCACAAGGTGCCATTCTATCCCCAATGCTTTTTTGTCAGGGACAGCCAGGTGGAGGACTTGGAGGACTCTGAGGGGGAGGATGTGGGGCCTGATCCTAGCTTGGTGCTACCAGCCCCCATAGACCTAGCTGAACCTGGACCTAGCTATGTGGAACCCAGTGAGCAACAGCCCCTGCCTCAGCAGCCTAGCCTCCCTCCTCAGCAGCCTAGCCTTTCCCCAGCAGAGGTTTCATGCCAGGAAGAAGCAGAGGAGCAAGAGATTGAAATCCCTACCTTTGCTCAGAGGAGAACAGATAGGGAGGGGCTGCGGCGTTCTCGAAGGCTAGCTGAGAAACGCGCAGCTAAAGAGAAACACCTGGGGGAGAGGAGCTGAGGCTAGATAAGCAGCTGGGAAAAGCCAAGCTCTTTGTCAAGGCTTATCTTGGATTCCCCAGTGAAAGCTCTTGGCTCTCGGCTTGACTTTAGACTGCTTACACCCTGTGACCTTTGGAACGGCTCTGGACTACCTGCTCGCTATAACCCTGAACTTTGGAGTGCTCTCTGGACCTGACTTTCGGAACTCTTGGTTTGTTGGTATATCATTTGCAACTGGGTTGCTGTCTGGGAAGAGGCCTCTGTCTTTATCAGCCACGTGTTGGCAGCTTTCCTGGACATTTTTAACATTTATATGAAGCCTTTGGGAGAGATCATCCGGAGGCATGGGGAGGGGTGTTATCAATACGCTGATGACACCCAAATATATTTCTCCATGGCTTCCAAAATAGCCTCAGCTAAAAATAGCGTGTCTCCTCTGAATGAATGGCTGGAGGAGATAATGGACTGGATGAGGAAAAATAAATTGAAACTCAATCCAGACAAAACAGAGGTGTTTGGATCTGAATCTGGGAATGGACGTGTGTCAACCAGTTCTGGATGGGGTTACGCTCCCCCTGAAGGACTGTGTCTGTAGCTTGGGAGTACTCCTGGATCCATCTCTCCAAATGTCAGCCCAGGTAGATGTAACGGTCAGGACTGCTTACTATCAGTTTCGGCTGATATGCCAGCTGTGCCCCTTCCTAGATTTGGAGGACCTAAAGATAGATGCTCTGGTAACCACAAGGTTGGACTTCTGCAATGCACTCTACATTGGGCTACCTTTGTGCCAAATTCAGGAACAGCCAGATTGGTTACAGGAACATCCAGGAATAAACATATTACACCCATACTCAAGTCACTCCATTGGCTGCCAATTAGTTTCCAGGCACAGTACAAAGTGTTGGTCTTTGCATCCAGGTTACCTACAGGATCACCTTCTCCCGTACAATCTGCCCTGAACACTGAGGTCCTCTGGGAGGCGGCTGCTAGAGCCTGCAAGAACTCAACTGGCAGCCATCACCAAGAGGACCTTTTTCTCAGTTGCCCCAAGACTGTGGAATGACCAGCCAAAAGAAATCCAACAGCTAGACCAGCAGTTGGAATACAAAACACATTTGAAGACCCATCTCTTCTGGCAGGCCTACCCAGACAGTTTTAATCATGAATTTTAAACATGAAATTTATATTTAATTATTGTTTTATGTATTTTAATATAAATATTGGGTAGAGATCCATTTTAATATGTGTATTTTATGTAATGATTGTGTTTTTTTTAACTATGCTGTAACCCACCTCAAGGCATGAGGAAAGGCGGGTAAGAAATAAAAATTATTATTATTATTATTATTATTATTATTATTATTATTACCCATCAACCTCCCTTCTTACCAGGATGCTAAGATCTCATGTTGGCTGGGATTTCTGGCCCCCATGAGACCATAATATTCCAAATCTCAAAGGAACTCACAAATTTCCCCAGATACTATCTATGACTGACCATTCTCCAGTCAGATTTGTATGTATTATCTTTGCATATGCCAGTCATCTTCAGGACCTGAAAATAACTTTTATCACTGTGGCATGTTTTTCACCTTCCTTGGAGTGTTCTTTTGTCCTCCTTCTCTTGTGTATTATTTCACAGGCATCTGATATATACTGAATTTGAACTTGAAATGCTGCAATTACATCCCAAGCAGTAGGGGTGAAAGGGAGGGGAAAGAAAGTTTAAGCTCTAAATTGTGGGGGTAAATGTTTGAGATGAACTAAAAGGGAGGCCCAGGGGACTACTTTGCAGATTTGGGCAACTGTATTGCAGCATTGGATAGAAAACCAGCCTCTCTTTCAAACCTCAGACGGCAAGACTCAGCCTTGAGTCTCATGGGTCAATATAGCTTGTTCCTTCTTTGCTGTCCCTGACCATGCTGTACCTCAGCTGTCAAACAAACATTTTTTCCCTGTTCTTTCCAGAAAAGTATTATGTGGTCCTTATGGTAATACAGCTGTGGCCTACTTATTCACCCACCCCAGGCATATGGCTTTCCCCCTTCACTGTAGTATTTCAACCTGTAACTTGATATGGCATATAATAATTTTGCCACTAGAAAGTGAAAATAAAATCCTTATTACTGCTCTGGGAAGTAGGCATGTTTGTATCCTATACAAGAAAGAAAGCTAAACATAAAACCACCCACACAGAATTGGACTAAAAGTCTATCAGAGAACCAGTCTGTAACTAGTACACCAGATGATTCAGAGACAACCTAAAGTAGCACAGTGTATGGCCACACAAAAGTTTATATCTTGAACCAATATGTGAAATGTTGTCCGGTGTGAAAAAAAAGTTTAAACAAACAAAAAACACAGCAGAACAATAAGTCAACTATTAGCATAACTTGCAAAGCTGTTAAAATACACAGACACACAAGCCAATATTTTCTTCAAAATAACAAATGAGTCATATCCAGGAGTAAGGGGTCAGAATCTGTTAGCAACCCTGGCTATGTTCCACCAAATTCTCAAATGGGGAGGAGAACCAAGGAGATCAGATGAAACCCTGAAGGAAGAAAGAATTTCAGGCACAGCCTTGGAGAGACAGCTCTGGGTCCCATGGCCTTTGATTCAAAGAACATGCGACAAAAATGCAGCTGGAAGATGGAAAATCTTTTCTGATAGCTGTGTGATATAGTCATTGGAGGTTTTTATAGACATACTGTGTTTGAGAGCAACTAAGCCTCTGGGTTAGCTATCTGTGTATGCTCTTCCTGCATGTCAATAGGGTTTTTTTTCCCTAGGAAAGAAATGAAACAGCAGAAGCAACTATCTTCCCCATGGCTGATTTGTACTAAATGACAGCTTTAAAAAATAAATCAAAACACTTCACACAACTGTGTCTGAAATATATCCATTGTGGTGTTATGGAAACTGCACAAGAGATATGAGATGCCAGTACAGAGCCAAACTGATCCTACTATATTGCATTTCTAGCATGACTAAGAAAAGACATTGGCCTTAACATTATATTATGACTCCTCAAAAAGAAGGGAAATAAAGATATCCTCTCTTTGTTGACACAGTTCCATAGCATCTGTTCATCTGCTATGCCTACCAGTTGGTGGTTTCCTTGTTAGTGGGGCAATGATTCCATTCTGAATTTTGGTCTAACCTTTAAAGGAGCTGTCCATAATGCTTAAGCTATTTTGTCAATTAGATTCAGCATCCCAGCTAGATCCTTCAAAGTTCAGTTTGAAACCTATGAAAGATTCACTGCCCCATTGATATGGAAGCTATTAGCTGCCAGGGATGGTTAAATGAACCTAGATTTATACCTAGGAGCTTGTCACATTAGTCAGTTGTTTGGGTTGAAAAACTGCTTCACTAAACTTGTGAAGAAAGCTGAATGCTAGTGCTATGTATTACATCATCACCACATTTGTGCTTTAATATCACAACTTCCACTGTTTCCTTTTCTGCACTAAAGATTCCTCAGTACCAACACCTTTCACACTATCCTGTTTGTCTCACCTCCTGCATCATAATTGGTATCATTTTTTTTAAAAAGGACATAATAATGCAGTTACTGTATGACATTACAGTGCCCTGGTGGTGCAGTGGTTAAATGCCTGTACTGCAGCCACTCACTCATAGGCCACAAGGTTGCGAATTCAATACTAGCCAGGGCTTAGGCTAGACTTGGGCCTGCATCCTTCCAAGCTTGCTAAAATGAGTACCCAACTGTTGGGGGGCAATGAGCTTACAGTTGTAAACCACTTAGACATCCCATAGTGTGGTATGAAGTGGTATATAAATGAAGGTGTTTTGCTATGATGCTACTTTCTTATTTTTAATTGATTTTTTTTTTAAAAAAAGGAACACTGTGGCACTTAACATTGTGGTGCATGGAACTGCAGGAAATCAGTGAAGATCTCTTTAGATAGAAACAGCCCCATGCAATCTGAATAGTGACATCCAAAGGTTAACTGATCAGGATCACACTGTTTTTGCACTAGAATCATTTGTATAAAAATATACCCAAATTTTTTTTTTAAAAAAGTTCAAGAATGGAGAGTACAGTGGGTCCTTATTATCCACTGTGGTTTGGTTCCACGACACACACACACACACACACACACACACACCATGGATAACAAAATCTGTGGATGATCAAGTCCCATTAAATACAGTGGAATAGCAAAATTGTGTCCCTTATATAAAATGGCAAAATCAAGGTTTGCTATTTGAAGTTTATACTTTTCAAGCCATGGATGCTTGAATCCATGAATAAAAAATCTGTGGATAAGGAGGGCCAAGGGTACAGCAAACAGACCAGGAAACACTGCTATTCTTTTAGGAAATATTGTGCTCCCTGCTCAAGCACCAGAATTAGTCTGGGGCTTCCCTGCCAGAGATTTCTTTGACAATCTCCAAAGGAAGGACAACCAGACCACATCCAAACCGTGCTCACCATTCAATCATTCTCACAATGAAACAGGATGACACTGAAACTCTTCATTACACTATAACTGGAAAGGACATAATTAACAGATTATTGCCAGCATGGAAAAATATCAAATTCTCAATAATTCTATACCACAGTAACACCTGAAAAGCAACAACAATGTCCAATAAGGCTGAGAGTAAAGGTGGGATTAATCCACCACTAGAATGGTATACACAGCGTTGTGTGATACAGATCCAGTCACCAAGCAGAGGCTAATTAACTATTTCACCTCTGAACCATGACTAATAAATACCCTCTATTGTTACTGTTCTCACATAAGCAGCCTTATATAAGTGCAAGTGGGACAGGAAAATGCATGTTAGCTCCAGGCAGGGACTCAGCCTAAAGGTAAAGATATTCCCCATTGACAAGGTTGTCAAGTCATGTTCGACCATAGGAGGCGGTGTTCAACTCCATTACTAAGCCAAAAAGCCAGTGTTGTCCGAGGACTACTCTGTGATCATGTGGCCAGCATGATTGCACAAAATGCTGTTTACCTTCCCACTGAAGTGGTACTCATTTATCTACTTGCATTTGCATGCTTCTGAACTGCTAGGTTGGCAGAAGCTGGGACTAGTGATGGGAGCTCACCCCATTATGCAGCACCTGGGCTTCGAACTGCCAACCTGCTGACCTTGCAATCAACAGAGTCAGCGTCTTAACCACTTGAGCCACTGCCTAGGTATCAACAAAGATAAGAGTGAGGTAATAGCCAGCTGATAATAAAAATAAACCCAACAGTATAAGGTTAGTGGCCTAATGCCAGCAAAACATCTTTATACCTGTACACAAGTAAAGGAGACATCAGTAGGTTGGCAGAGGAAAATAAATCTCAACCTAAAACAGGTAGAATAGTTATGACACCTGCCTTACCTTAGAACGCTCTTTTGGCTGGACAGGAAAGCATGGGTGGAGTGTAGCTGACTGGCTAAAGGAAGGCTAAACAGGGTATAAAACACAAGCCTTTTGAGCTGCAAAGCACCAGATTTGCTTCCGGCAAAGCTGATTTACCTCCAGGCTGCTGCAAGGCAATTGCTGATAACTCCTACATGTGGTAAGATATTTCTTTCTTGATGATACTTGTTATTTAATACCCAACCTAATGCTGGCATATAGATAACGTTAAACAGAAACACTAGGTATAATGCTTTGTTATAAACAGTAAGTCTAACAGAGATGTACATTTATTATAAGAATGTGCCTAGGCTGATTCAAATTCTATGTAAATTGTGCCACTAAGGGCAGTGTATTTATCTGTGCTGTGTGGATGACCTTGGGCAAGTCACACTTTTTCAGCCTCAGGGGAAGGTGATGCAATCCTCCCCAACAAACCTTGCCAAGAAAGCCCCATGATTGGTCTACCTTAGGATTGCCATAAGTCAGAAACTACTTGGAGGCATATGATACACCCACATACATCTGTGTTACTAAAATAAATATTAGTATAAAGCTGCAGCTTGTTATCCTGTTGATTTCCTGATGGCCAAGGCTTAAGAACACTTAAAGGGAATATATGCTGATCTGATTATTGGATAGTACTGAGTCTTGGAACATTGGGAGCTTAGGTGACCAACACAGAAAGACCTAGAAGATCAGATTCAGACCAACTAGTATAAAGCAAACAAAACAAAACAAAATAAACTTCAATCTTCTACAGGATATAAGAGTGGAGGAACCACACTTGAGTCAAGCAGTCACTAGCTGTGTTTCCATGAGAGCTTTGTAAAAAATAAATTAAAAAAATCCACATTTAAAGAAGGGAGGGTCAATCCACAAATAAAAGTGACATGAAGTGTGTCAGCGAGCACTAAATGGTAAGTCAGAAAGGTATTGTGATTGGCTTCCCTTTAAGCATCAAAATAATTTCTGGGCCATTAAGGGGGGGAAGCAGACGGGCGGCCGTGGGCTGCCCCGGGAAGCTGCGCCGCGGGGCCGAGGTATCCCCACACCTCGGCCCCACGGCGCAGCTTCGCCGCCCCTGGAAGGAGCACTAAATTAGTGTTCCTTCCACAAGTCGCCGAAGGTGCACCACAAAAGGCTGCCGGTGCACCTTCGGCGACTCTTCCGCTGCAGCGTATATGGACGCCGCAGCGGGAGGTCATCCTCGGAGCGCCGGCCATACGGAGGGCTGGCTGCTCCAAGGACGACTTGGGGAAGGGGTTGGAGCACCCACCATGTGGCTGCCTCTCCCCTTACCTGCCCCCAAAACGGTGCTTTTAGCCGTCTGCGTCCCCCCAAGGTTACAAAGTTCTGTTGCTTTCCAATTGCAGCTTAACTTGTTACTCAGAATCTGCTGACTACATGATTATTTGTTGACATCAATAGTACTAATCTAAACACACATAAACAGGGCACTTGGAAGTTGTCTCTCTTGTCCAGGTACAAAATAAACTTTAGGAAAAAGATGGGAAGTTACTATAATTTGATGAAAAACTGCAAGCGTTTGCATGCAAAAATATTTCTGTTTTTAAAATATGTTCTGTCTTCACAGACAACCTATTTCTAAGTTATAAAAAAGTTAATCAAAAGATGCAATTTTATTTTTTAAAAACTGAGAAATTTAACATTTCTCTTTCTATCTGGTAATGAAAGCTGTCTAATATATATTAGTTTCGTGATGGCACTTGAAAAAGTGACAAGTAGAATAGCAAGTGTTATTTAAAGATGAGTCCCTTATTGCTTCCTCCCACCATTTCTGATAGAGATTAACTAGGACTGGCATTTTCCTTGAAAGAGGGAATTGCCCTGTTTTGGGAAGTACCTAGAATCAAACTAGTAAAGTGTCTTAACAAAAAGCATCCATCTCTCTGTTCAGATTTTATATGCCAATCAAGTCAGTGCTACCCACGGATTTGTAACTGGATTCCCTTTCCTGCATTAAGGATGTTGATTTGACTGGCAGGTTAGATATAAACAGATAGCAGATTCTCTGAACTTTAATACAATGCAGCTTCAACTAAATATACATTATGCTGCTTTTCCACAGCTTGAACTGTTTTGAAGTCTCTACTAAGTCTAGTTCTCCTTAAATGAAAATAGATATAAGACACACACACACACACACACACACACACAAAATGAGGCCAAAGCCACATGCAAATCCTCCCTGAATATAAAAGGATCAGACCATAGATGTCACTTCTCAGGTCCATTCCCCACCCCCACCCCCTGGGGATCAGTTCTACACTGGATTGGCTCTACATACTATTCAACATACAGCATGGCTAAGATACTGTTGGCATATCTACAGGATGCATGGATAGAGCTCCACCACCATCCTGACATCTTTCAGTACACTGAGGGTGTTTGCACACGGGGCTTAAGGCAGACGCTATCCTACCTCCGTCCGGCCCCAGTCCGGCTCCTTTGCAAAGTTTTCACATGACGTCGCAGCAAGCCCCGCCCCATCCAGTGCCATCCCCGGCACTAGCCTGCGTCAGTCCGGGTCCTTGCTCCAAGTGTTCACACTTACGTCGCAGCAAGCCCCACCCCGCCCCGCCCCATCCAGCGCCATCCCCGGCACTGGGTGGCATCAGCCCCGGTCTTTGCAATTCCTTTTTCAAAAAGGAATTAAGTTGCCGCTGCCGGATCCATTCCGGAATAATGCTGCTTTCACAGGTCTGAAGCTGCAGGATCCATTCTGGAATGGCTCCAGGCGGCTTTGAGACCCCAAGTGTGAAAACGTCCTGAGTATGAACAGAGTGCCCAGTCAATGGGATCTTGGATTTATGTTTAGGTAAATAAACCCTAAAGGCACAAGATCAGCTATATTTCAGAAGAAGGCAAAATCACCTTGTCTAAGAAAACCCCATGAAATTCATGGGGTCACCATAAATCAATAAGTGAATTGAAGGCGGACATTCACAACTAATCCTGTGTAATGCAGTGATTTTTTAAAGGGTAATGCAAATCTAGGCTGCATTAATAGGAGTGTCAAGATAAAGGATCCTTATAGTTCTACTCTATTCTACTATTCATCTACACTACTCTGTTCAGTAGTGTAAGTTTAAGAATATAAATATGCTGGTATGTGTCAGAAGGTGACAAAGGACCAGAACTGACATCCAGGAAGGGGTGGCTTGAAGCCACTCCCACTGAAGATGCATTGGGAGTGTGGCAAACACATGCCATGGTCCCAATCCACCCTGAACCTGACCCAAATAGGACTGGAAAAGATCCGCTCCTATTTGGGCCAGGAAAGGCTGCCTTTTCTGGCCTCCCTGCAGCCCCAGGGTGGCTTCAAGATGCACTGGTGGTGTGCAGCATGTAAATACCACACCACCAGAGCATCTTGAAGCCACCTACAGCTGGGCAGCCAGCCAGCTTCTGGGCATCTTCAGAGCATGCAGTGTGTAAATGCCGTGCTCCCAAGATGTCCAGAAGTGGGCTTTAACAAGCCATCTGTTTCAGCCCTAAGATAATATATGGTTTGGAAACCAAGACCTATGAGGAATGGCTGAGGGATTCAAGTGTGTTTAACCTGGGGAAGAGAAGACAGAGATCTGATATGACAGCCATCTTCAGCCTTTGAAGATCTGTCACATATATGATACAGCAACCTTGCTTTCTCTTACTCCAGAAGGAAGAACCTGAACCAATAGATTAAAATTACAAGAAATGAGATTTCAAGTAAACTTTTGAAAGAACCTCCTGAGAGTAAGAATTGTTTGATGGTAGAATGGACAATATCAGAAAGTGGTTGACTTAAAAAAAACAAACCTAAAAACAAAACAGAGTTTGGATTTCAGACTATGTCATGCTCAACCTGGCTGAGGACTCAAGGGAGGACTCAGAGGTTGAACTGGAGCCTCAGTTTGAACCTGAACCTGGCCCTAGTTATGTCCTGAGAGCTCCAGCAGAGTCTGTGGCCTCAGAGGACACTCAGAAGCTAGGCCTTCAGGCAGCATAGCCTTCAGGCATGGGAGACATGGAGGAGGAGAAAGAGATAGACATACCTACCTTCAACCAGAGAATTGCTGAAGAAGAGTGCCTCTGAATCTTAAGGAGTCTTTATGAGAAATGCCAGCTAATCTTAAAACAGATGAGCTAATGAGGGCTGATTATATAAACATGGCAAGGGCACCAGACTGGTTGTCAGAGACTATTTGAGTTTGCTGATGAAAGCACACTTGTTCCTGACCTTCATTTGTCTTCTTGGCTTGGACTTTTGACTCTCAGACCTTTGCCTAATCATCTTGCCTCTCTGGAACTCTTGACCTTGGATTGCCTGATCATCTTGCTTGTCTGGAACCCTTGACCTTGGACTACTTGAGTACACTCTCAATTTGACCTATTGGCTTGTTATTACAGACCCTTGGTATGGGACTTTGCCTTGCTTTAAACTTCACAAACTTTGTGAACAGTTTCTTTGTTTATTGTTTAAACCAGGGGTAGGCAACCTTTCCCCTTTAAGGGCTGAGGGACTTCAGCTCCCAGATGCCTCAGCCATGTTGGCCAATAGTCCCATGTTGGCCAACAGCTCCTGGGATTCTGGGAGCTGAAGTCCCTCAGCCCTTAAAGGGGAAAGGTTGCCTACTCCTGGTTTAAACTGTGGCTATCAGCATTTGGCTGCTTTTCTGGACAGATTGTGAATTTGTGATTTTAGCATCAATGATTTTAGCTAACAGATCCTCCTTTGAGGCAAGGAATCTTTTAGGTGTGGATTTTGTGCACTAGGAGAATGCATCCATCTAAACTAGAGTAGATCTTTAGGATTTTTTCTAGCTCTGCAATTTTAAATAAATATATAGGCAAAAAGATGTAATACAAAAGTGAAATAGACTATTTTGTCAGCAACTGAACTCAGCCCTATGAGGCTTGTCTTATGTGTACACAAATATCTGCAATAATTCTTTGAACATCAACTGTAGGATCTATCTCTTCTCTCAAAGGAGGATCTGTTAGGAGCAACTGAAGCTAAATCCACAAACTCACTATTTCAGTGAAAAATTACCTAGTGTCCCCTGATGACTTTATCTTTCCAGGCCAGTCACTGCCTTTCCTCATCAAAAAAAGGTGATGAAATCTTCTTGTTATACTTCAACTTTGCCTGGTCAGTGATATTGAATGAGATACTCACTTTATTCTGTGGTTATGATCTAGCTCTGTTCCCTGATTCCAGCTAAATTATTAAAAATTGTGGGGTTATCACTGGTTAAACCTTCCCAGTTGCTCTGCTGAAGCAAAAGCTTTGGTCAGCAGAATCAGAAAAGGGTGATTCTTTCTTCTTCTTTGCAATCCCCCCATATATCCTCAAAATCCCCTTTGAAGAACTGGGGGGGGGGCTTTTTGAAACATAGTTTTTGTGGTTGGGTCTGCAGGGATGGAGAAAAGGAGGTAGGTCTCTTCCCTGAACAAGTATCCTTTCATTGCATTCTACCAAATATTTTCAGATTGTAGTTTTCATTTTGCAATGACTTCCACTTTTTTAATACATTGTAAGCCACCTTAGGAAGATAAATGTTTAAGGATGACTTAATTAAATAAACAAATGCCCACAGCTCATCCCAAATAGGCCCAAATTGTATTCCAACAGGGCTGTCTCCAAAATATACAGATCAAAACGAGAAAAGTCCTATACATTCCAACATCTTGTTTCTCATAGGAAAATACATTTCTCATAACAAAAGACATTTCCACAAAGCTCACAAGTAAGACATGAGAGCAACAGCTTTCTTCCTCTGTAATTTTCCAAGAACTATTTCAAGACAGCCATGTGAGCTGAAAATATTTCTCTCAGAGAACAGGCTTGTATTGAGCAGCAGTAACTTAAAGAATAAGTGTGTAAACAAAATACAGTAAATTGATAAAGTAGGATAGACAGGCATGGAAAGATGAAAGCATGATTGTAAGAAACATATAAATGGTTAATTCTAACAAAGTATTGATGGTCAGCTCTTAACTATGCAATCCATGCAGCTTAGCACAAAAGTGGGACATCTATTATGTGCATGCATGCTTGTTGTGGGCTTGTAACATCTTGGCAACCTGGAGTGGTCCACAGATGTTAAATGCTATTAGAACACTTCAGGGAAAGCTCATGAAACACTGTTATGTCAAGTTCACAGCTGCCGCTCCCTGGAATTCAGTGATGAATTTGACACAAAACTCACTTTTATACTGCTGAGTTTTGAATGAATTTAAAATTATATATGAGTATCTGCGGACTCCAATGAGGCCTGTGTAAATCCTCATGTTAAGCCTAACTGTGGCTTATTTAACAAAGCTGCTCTGTCAAATTAATACAGATCATGTCTTTAGAGAAATATGTGAAATGATGCAGAGTATGGAGTATACTAATTTTGGCAGGACAGTTTCCAACAGAAAGCATAGTGCTGTCAAGAATGGAAATTTTGAAGTGGTATAATGATAGAATCTTAAAAAGAAAATAATTATTTTAAAGAAAAAACAACAAACTCTGCTTAACTGTTCTAATGTCTGCATAATATTCCACAATGAAGATGACTTAGAGTTGAAGGAGGCGGTTCATTCTGGGCACAAAGGAATACCAGAAAAGGAATCCAGGCCAAATCTATTGTTGGTAAGTGCCACAGAGGTCTAAATGCATTACGGCTGCCATGGAAAGTATTACAATAACAAGAAAAGTATAAATGCCACAGAGAAAGTCCAGGGACATGTTCACATTACACAATTATAGCAATATGACTCCACTTTAACTACCATGGCAACATTCTATGGAATCCTGGTGTTTTGTGGTTCAGTGAGGCCATAGAGCTCTATAATTGAGAATTTTAATAACCCATTCTTAATCTGCAAATCCCAGGATTCTATGGATGGAACTATTCACACTACACAATTATAACATTACAATTCCTTTAACTGGCATGGTTCCATCATACAGAATCCTGGGATTTGCAGTTTAGGGAAGTTTATTTAAAATTCATAGTCACAGAGCTCTAGTGCATCCCTCACTACAAAACCTAAGATTCTATAAAGTTAACCATAGTTTTATAACTTTATAGTGTGGGAAAGTTCTGGATACTCCAAAGTAGCTTAAAGCAACTGCAATACCACCCTTTATACAGACATCAAGCACCCTCTCCTTAACCACATGTACACATATGTGTGTGTACACATCCATCCACATCCACATACATTATCCTTGTGCCAAACAGGGAACGTGTGCAAATACACATGGGCAAAGACAGTTACTGCAACACTTAGGGCCAATACAGACGGCCCGAAAGAGGCGGCACAGAGCCTCCCCTGAGAGCGGTGGATTGGAGCCGCAGCAACCACATGCTGCAGCCCCAATCCTCCTTTTTGCCACCCTCAAAAGAGCAGCAAAATGCCACTTCTTTGGGGGTGCGGCAAAAGGCCATCCTTTCAGCCATAGCAGCGGCTTTTTTGTGTTCTTTTAGCACAGCGTGCCCCGCCCCAACTCCACCCACAAGCCAGCCCTTTGTACCAATCTGCAAAGCCCCTTAGGCCTTGTCTGCATAGTCCAAAAGCCCCATCATCTCCCTGTTCTGACAACACACAGCCCAAACCCTGGTTCTGGTGCAAGCAGTCTGGATGATATCAGGCATGTTCTGCATCAGAACTGGGTTATAACAACCTTAAATTTAAGTAAAATAACCTACCCTTGTTTATGTGCTGTGATGGCTGTCTACACAAGCATCCTGCTGAGCTGCCTGGTGATCCACTGTTCAGAACAAGGTGCGTAACCATGTGACTCAGGTCAGAACCTGAGAAGCAAGCAATCCACGGAGGTTGTGAACGTGTTGGGTGGCTCTGTAGAGAGCTCATGCAGACATCTGATGTGGAAATTGAGGGCCAGGTAACAGTCAGGGCAGTTCGGAGGCCAGGATACTCTGGCCTGCCCCCAGAGTATCATGGCCAGTGCAGACAAAGTGTTAGAGAAATGCATGCCAGCCTGGCAAAGGAAAGGACACAGCCAGGAACATTCCTGGGTTACCCAACCCATCCCTCATGGACCCAGGATGCCATGTTGTCATCTAAGACCACATACTCTGCCATGCATGAACACAAAATCACTTGTGTTTGCATGCATGTCCACAAATATGGAATGCACACAAAACAAAGACATAAGCACACTGAAAATTCAACAGAGCAGAGAGCCTTTGTTGTAATGCAAAAGTTTCACAGGGGCTTCACTTGAGGAACCAGTTCATACATCTGCAGAACCTGTTCAGAACAACACCTTTCATTGTGAGAAAGCAACCATACACACCAAAAACTGGACTGGATTTACTGCATGGAGGATAAAAGAATGGGTTGCATCAGGAAATTACCACATGGGTCATGGGGTTGTAAGCATGGCCAGTTTTAAAAGAACTGATAGCATGAGTTATCAAAGCCTTCCAGCTGACATCCTGGAAAGCTTTCACCAGTCAGATAAGACAGATGTGAGCCAAATAGGTAAATACAGTCTGACATTGGTTAAAATAACTGTCTGTGTTCATAAACAGACAACTTCTTATGTTTATAAATGTGCTTCCATGTTTTCAACTACAGGCCAAAAGAATAGAAAACTATCACAAGAAGCCTAAGCCTCAGTTGATGATTTTTTAAAAAGAGTCTCTCAGAAAAAGTACACCTCACTGAGCTGCAACTACATGGAACAAGGATTCAGGCAGATAGTCTGTTTTACAATTAAAAGACGTGACAGAACCCAGTAGCACCTTTGATACTAACTGGGAAGAAGACAATTCTGGCATAAGCTTTTGTGGACTCTATCCACTTGGTCGCAAAGGTGTTCTCTGTGATATGAAGGGCAACTCTATTTCAGAGTGACCAGGACACTGAAAATAATAGCAGTCCTATTGAAATGAACTTTATCTAGAGCTTTGTGAAATCAACTAGCTGCTGGGTATAGATTATTTTAAGATAACCCCTACTCTTGCAGAGGGGGGAAAGTGCTGAAACTCCATACAGCAGTAGAAAGTGAACTGACCATGACAACCACAAATGTTATGTTCCCTGCAGTCAAATCACCATCAATTTGGGACTTATTCTGCACAAAATTCACATGTGACTGTTTGGGGGCAGAAAAAAGCATTTTCTGCACAGAAAAAAGCTGCTTCCTGCACTGATAATGCTGTAATTGGCAGATTATACCGTGCAAAACGTGCACATACAGTGCAAATGTGGTCTCCACTGTGGTTTGGTTCCCAGACCCCTTGTGAATACCAAAATCTGTGAATGTTCATGTCCCAATATATCTAATAATGTTGCAAAATGGTGTTATTTATTTTTTTAAAAAAAATAACAATAATGGTAACCTAAAGTTTTGCTTTTTGAATTTAAAAAAAAATATTTTCAAGCTGTGGATGGTTAAAGCTGTGGCTACAACGGGCTTTATCCCATTTCCTGTGCAAATCAACCATATGTAAATTCTGCATAGAATAAGTCTTGAATTGTGAGTAGGTTTTAAAAAATGGTGTGGTTTTAAAAGATTTTCTCACAGAAGAAAGAAAATTGATAAAATTAATAGTTTCTTCCACCAAGAAGAAAATTATATCTCTACACCACACCTTTAGCTTTCAGAATCATGGAATGATAGAATCATAGAATTCTGTCCTTCGCTGAGCGCAGCATTTGTTGGATTTTCTTGGTTGGTTTGTAAACAGAAAAACCCAGAGGACTGAAGACAAGCAGCCACCAAAAGGGAAGGTATTTTTACCATATATCAAAGGAGTCACAGACAGAATTGGGAAAGTAGTGAGGAAACACAACCTCCAAATTGTTTACAAACCAACCAAGAAAATCCAACAAATGCTGCGCTCAGCGAAGGACAGAAGAGACCCTCTCACAGCTGCAGGAGTTTATCGCATACCATGCAGCTGCGGACAAGTCTACATAGGGACCACCAAACGCAGTGTCCAAACACGAATCAAGGAACATGAGAGACATTGCAGACTGGGCCAGCCAGAAAAATCAGCAGTAGCAGAACACATGATAAACCATCCTGGGCATAAAATGCTGTTTGAAAACACTGAAATTCTGGACCATGCCAACAACTATCAGGTCAGAATGCACAGGGACGCCATCGAAATCCATAAACACTTAGACAACTTTAACAGGAAAGAAGAAACTCTTAAAGTAAACAAGATATGGCTACCAGTCCTACAAAATAAGAAAATCTGCACTCAGCAAATGCAAAGAGAAGACCAACCAGGGTCAGCAGACAACAGCAGACAATCTCCTTGATTGCATTCCTCACCTGGAAGCCGGGCCATTAACACCAGAACAACACCTATTCAACACAGAAAAATACACAGTTTACATGGGAACAGCAGACATATCCTGGATTGCATAGCCTGAAGCGAAGCCATCAACACAGAACAATACCTATTCAACACAGAACAACACACAGTTCACCTGGGAACCACCCCTCCCTACCCAGGATCTCACAGTATATATACAACCAGGCTTTTCCATTTCAGTTTTCTCTGAAGATGCTAGCCACAGATGCTGGCGAAACGTCAGAAAGAAACTCTTTCAGAACATGGCCACACAGCCCGGAAAAAAAAAAACCCACAAAAAAACTATGGATGCCGGCCATGAAAGCCTACGACTTCACTACATATTGTTTCAAACATATGAATCAGATTAGTAAAGGAAAATGAGGGAAGGAGAACAAAATTCATTAACGATGACTTCAACATGCTAGTGAAATGGTTTTAAGAAAAACTGCTGCATGTTTGTGGTGGTTCTTCACCAGTTCAGTCATATTGGGATGTAACTGATTTACTTATGAATATACTGGTTTATGAAAAATGAACTTAGAATTATAGAATCACAGAATCATAGAATTGGAAGAGACCACAAGGGCCATCCAGTCCAACCTCCTGCCATGCAGGAACTCCCAATCAAAGCATCCCCGACAGACGGCATCCAGCCTCTGTTTAAAGACCTCCAAGGAAGGAGACTCCACCACACTCTGAGGGAATGTGTTCCACTGTTGAACAGTCCTTACTGTCAGGAAGTTCCTCCTAATGTTGAGGTGGAATCTCTTTTCCTGGAGCTTGCACCCATTGTTCCGGGTCCAAAGTCAAATTTCACACCTGTTGACTTCATCTTATTTCAAGCAGATTCTAATTACAGCTCAGATACCCTTGAAAGACTTCACCTTAAACTGGGATAGGGTTTCCTGCAAGCATGATAACCCTAGCTATCTAGCTAGAGAACATTTGCTCTGCATAGATTAGTTACAATCTGCAAAGTCAAGCATCACCACCAATGCCTTAAAATTAATTTGATATACAATGCAATGCAAGTCTCATCAAAGGTAAATCCAACTGAGTTCCAAAAGACCTATTTTATAAGTGTGCATCATTATACAGGCACAGACTTCAAAGAAATTGAACAAATATGTACATACATTACCAATAGGCATCTTGAAGTATAGCTTCTGAAAGGCAGCATTAATGTGGAGAAACAATCTAGCTCCAAAAATAAGAAAGCAAAACTTTACTCACCTAAACAAAGGTCACTACATAAATCCTGATTCTCGATCACTCTTACACAACAGTGAAATAACACTATGCAAGGAAGAGCAGATGAGGCAAGCAAGGTATTTGAACAAATGGTTTACAGATCAAATAGTGTCACTACCTAAAAATAAATCTCCCAAGCAAAGAGCCCATCCATTTTTGGCCCATAAGCAAATGATGACAGGTTTGTTTATTTTTGTTAATGTGTCATGGGCATGATTACCACATTGGCTGACATCAGATGAGGAAAGAAATAAAATGGCTGCCATGAAGGTGTGTTTAGTCAAAGAATCCCCCCGATTCTCTTCATATTTTCTCACACACTAAGAGCTACTATATACCACCCACAGAAGTATGTAACCACTCAGGTTTTAGCTGTCATATACATGTAGTCCACATATAAGAAGCTTTAGAACCCACAAGAATATGGTCTGCCAGGTGTGAAGGTGAGACATACAGAAATACATCTTGTGCATTAGAACTCCATTTTCCCACTTCCAACATTTCTTCTCATATGATTTTTGGCCATTAGAGTCAGCCCTCCTTATGTATGTTTTTTTTAATATTTATATACATGGATTCAACCATCTGCAGCTTGAAAATACTGAAAAATAAAATAAATTACAATACTGAATCTTGTTTTTTGCCATTTTATGTAAGGGACACCATTTCCCTATGTCACTGTATTTAATGGGACTTGAGCATCCACAGATTTTGGTATCTATGGGGAGTCCTGGAACCAATCCCCAATGGATATCAAGGGCCCACTGTATCTATATTTTTGAACTTTGCTACCAATGTACTCATATTATCTAAGCCATATACCTTTACAAAGGATAACAAGAAGGCCCATGTAGGCTTATTTAATACAAATGTAATTGTACAGGTTCAGAACTCATACCTTTTAAACTGGTCATTCTGGATTCTAACTATGGATGTGTGAAAGGAGCCCACAATTTTACATTGGAAGGTGTACTTTTCACATGCTCAGTGATACTCTTTATTATCTTACATATGTGGGAATAAGCAAAGGCATTGAAAACACCCAATGGCTGACTCTATGAAAGCATGCTTCAAACTAAACCCTGCTATTAATAAGACATATACATAAACATGTCTTGCTGAAAAATTAAAGAGAAAAAGAAGCTGGAGATAACCTTCTGTCATGCTTACCTTCATCTAAGCCCTGCCACTGGCTAAGACTACAGATGTTTCACTGCAAGACAACCTTCAACACTGGAACATAATTAGAAAAACCTGTTGCTCTTTCCAGCTCATTTGGCCAAGGTGGCTAGGGCTTGGTACTAATGCCTACAACTGTCACAGTTTAATGGAAGATTCAACAACACTGATATTTTTCTCCAAGACTGGCTTTTCTTTCCAAGCTGTGAAGGCTTCATTCTCTCAGCATTAATGCTACACTGTACCTGCCAAAAATGCCTACCTCTCAGATCAAAAACTTTCTCAGCTTTTGAGATTCCAAGTCACCCCAAGCGACTCTGTAGCTCAACTCCTAAGACTAAATTAAGATTCCAGAAACAATATTGTAAAGAAACAAATAACAGTACCATGCATTTCAGGGAGTAGGGTAGAGAGAGACTATCGAATATCACACTTATTTTTACATGATAATGAGCCAAAACTGCACAATGCCCAGAAATCTGGCATGCAAAATTCAAACATCCCTGTAATCCCTGTTTACAATACACAGAGAGAAATTAAAGGAGGCTTAACTAAGCAGTGTTTGTGAATACTAATAAACCTATATTCCAAATCCAGGTTTTTAAAAAAGGCTGAAAGAGGATTTGTGAAGTCGAAGGCTTTCATGACTGGCATCCATGGGTTTTTGTGGGGTTTTCAGTCTGTGAGGCTGTGTTCTAGAAGAATTTCATTCTGATGTTTTGCCTGCATCAGTAGCTGGCATCCTAAGAGAAGATTCTCTGAAGATATGAGCCACAGATGCAGGTGAAATGTCAGGAAGAAATTCTTCTAGAACACATCCCTACAGCCTGAAAAACCCACAAAAACCCACTGAAAGAGGATTGTTTTCAAACTAATTTATATTTACCAAAGACTACTTTGTATGTGTAATTATTGGAACATTACATATTATGCTAAAACAGGCTTAAAGCCCATTATAAAACCAAAGGATCATACTGTGATTAAATTTCCTGAGCAATATGCAGCAAGCAGATGATAGCATGATGTGCACATGAAACAGACTTAAGCCAAGCTATACCATAGGCTCCTCTAACCCAGTACTGTGTGTCTCATCTGGCTCTCTGAGGGCACAGAAAGCAAGTGCCAGCCTCACAACTCAAGAAACAGTTTAACCCTTATGCATGGAGACTGAGCTGCAGAGCATTTTCTGACCTAAATAAGAACTCCAGTATTTTATATGATACAAAAATGTCCCATTATCCAAATGAGCTTTTTGTTTGTAGAATTCTCCTCCACCCAACACCCAAAGTCAGAAAACACAAGATGAAATGAAATAAAATAAAATATTCATTATTAGAGACTAAAGTTAGAGGCAGGCCCAAGGACTATCTAGTCTAACTTTTCTGCCAAAGAAGTGATCCATAACTAAAGCAACTTTGAAAGATGGACATCTATACTTTGTTAAGAAATCTCTAATGACATATGTCCTCTGGACATATTCCAGTTTATCAGTCCCCTTCTTCAACCACAGTGCCTCAAACTGGACACAGTACTCTAGGTGACATCTGAACAAAACAAAACAGTATGTCCCTTCATCTAGGCACTATAGTTCTATTGATGCAGTCTAGCACACATTGGCCTTTCCCCCACTGCAGTCCACACTGGATTCATCATTACCTTGTGGTCTACTAAGAATCTTAGATACTTTTCATACATACTGGTGTCAAAACAAGGGCTTCCTATGAACTATTTGTTCCTCAAATTCAGCATGCCATGTACACAGCTTGCAATCCAGTCCAGATTCCAAATATTTGCAATTCCAGTTCAGATAACAGGTTTCCCACTATTAAATGGCAAGCATCTGAGGAAGTAGATTGAAGTCTACAAAAGCTCATGCTGCCAACTTCTTTCTTTCAGTTAGTCTCAAATGTGCTACAAGATCTCTCCACATACTGATTCTACAGACTAACATGGCTATATCTTTGAATCAGATGCTCTGTATGTCTCCCAAATAAGCAGCTAATTATGTAAAGTATCAACAGGTTAAGACCAAAATTCAATACCTGTCTGGCTGGCTAGTTGTCTCTTCGAGCTCTATCATGACAACAGGTGACCTGAATCACCATTACAGCCTTTCTGAACAAAATATCACCTGTAGGCCATGTATGTTACAGCAAAGAACAATCACCACCACAAAATATTTCTTTTGATTATCTATGGGAGCACTCATATTCTCTTTTTAAAGCTAGTAATAATAGATGGCAATAAATATTCCAATCTGGAAGAAATACAGATTATTCACTCTAAAAGATAATAAAAGACATTCCCAGATTCTATATCTGCCCTTCCATCTTGGTTGCTCTACAGAAAAACTGCAGAAAATGGGAACAAAAATGTTTTAAGAATTAGACCAACTCACTATGGGTAAACTTTAGTAAGTTTGCGCTGGTTAGTTTAGAAAAATGGGGAAGTAAAGGGAGACTAAACAGAGCTATATAAAATTATACAGAGAGTGGAGAAAGAGGATAAGAGCATGTCCTCCTCTTTCATAATACTGAGGCATGGATTATCCACTGATGCTGAACAGTGGAATATTGAGGACAGAGAAAAGGAAGTACTTCTTCACACAGTGCAAATGTGAAATTTGCTACAAGATGTAGTGACAGCCACACGTTTTGACAGCTTTAAATGAAGAATTTGAACAATTAATTGTAAATGTGCCTAGAAATGTCCACTAGCCATAGTGCATACCATTTTGTCCTGTACAAAAGGAACAGTATATGAGTAGGGGTAAGCACAGAACAAGGGACTGATGCTGCATTCTTATCCTGCTTATGGGCAACTTACTGGCCACTGTGTGAACCGAATGCTGCACTAGATGGACTTTCAGTGTGATCCATCAGGGCTCTTACATTCTTATAAATTATGACTTTGGTTAGTACAGAGATATCTTAAATGTGGACTATGTTGTAAACTCCATATATAGCAAAGGAACTATACAGCTGTATTTCCAAATACCCAACTGTCCTGATCCACCCAATAATCTCAATATATCCACTCAGTAATGCATGTTTTCAGTGTATCAGTTCAAATATTGGGATACACATCACCCACCCATGACCACTTTGCTGGTTTGAAATTTAATTTACAATACACATAAAGTCTGTTTAAATCCCTGGTGAAGCTCTTGCTTCTTTTTGGCACCATAAGTGCAACTATGTGGTGAGTGGAGTAGGGAAAATTGCAAAGTAGTGCTGAAATGCTCTTCATTTTAACTAGTTACGCATGCTACAACTAAATGAACAATAACCAATACTAAACTTACTTTAGTACAAAGAACAAAGTTGGCAACACTAATTATGATAAATGATAAATGATAAATCAGGTAAATGTGACAGTCAGGAGTGCCTGTTATCAGCTTCGGCTGATACGCCAGCTGCGCCCTTTTCTGGAAGTAAGGGATCTCGAGACTGTTGTGCACGTGCTGGTAACCTCATGCCTCGATTTTTGTAATGCGCTCTACATGAGGCTACCCTTGTGCCTGGTTCGGAAATTACTGCTGGTAAAAAATATGGCAGCCAGGCTTGTCTCGGGAACATCTAGGAGGGACCACATTACTCCAGTTTTGAGGTCCCTCCACTGGCTGCCTATCAGCTTCCGGGCCCAGAACAAGGTGTTGGTTATTACCTTTAAAGCCCTAAATGGCTTGGGTCCAAAATATCTCAGGGACCGCCTTCTCCCATACAATCCTCCCCGTGCTCTCCGGTCCTCTGGGAGGAATTTGCTGCAGCCTCGAAAGTCCAGGCTTTCAGCAACCTCCCAGAGGGCTTTTTCTGTTGTTGCCCCCAGACTCTGGAATGGCCTGCCGGATGAGATCCGTCAATTAACAATGCTAGATAGCTTTAAAAGAGCTGTTAAGATGGATCTCTTCCGGCAGGCCTTTCCAGACTAAGTATCCCAGCCTCGGCTACTTCCTCCCTTCGAATGATCTTTCCATAGCCCCATCTACTGAGGGAATGAGCAAACATTGCCATGGCCCAATTGCTGCTGTTGCAAGATGTTTGAAATTGTTTGAATGTGTTTTAACTTGTTATTGATTTAATACTGTTTTAAGGGGGGTGGGGGTGGGAATGTTGTGATTTATTATGTATGATTTTATTGTTGTGACCCGCCCTGATTGGGTCTCCCAAAGGGCGGGATACAAATACATATTATTATTATTATTATTATTATTATTATTATTATCATCATGCTGGCTCAAGATATATTGCTCTCTGATAGGAAGAACAAGATAGGACATCCCCACCCCATTTCATGTAGGGATGCTGACCAGAACAGGAAAAAGCCCTTTATCAATCCTAAATTGGAGAGCTAACCTCACATTGTATCTGTTAGCTCCATCTAAGCCACAATCATATAACCACTTCTGTGTGGTCTTATTTATACAGTAATGCATTGCTTCCTACATACAAACATGTATTTATGAATATAATTGATACAGATTATGTATATGATTGGGAGAAGACTTTGGACATCAGCCTCCTGCCTCTGAATTATAACAATTCCAGTAACATAAAGCAGAGATCAGTGCAAAATAATATATACATTAGATTTTGTAGATATTCACCTCAGAGATGTTGAACTCCTGATTATCTGAATTCATTCTCTATCTCACTAATAGCTCCAACTCACTGATACTTATTTTAACAATATTCCCTTTTATTCAAATATTTAATTCTCCAGATACAGGGCATGCACCCTGAACTACTCAAAGCTGTACAACTGCAACAAAGTATTTCTAGCATATCTGAAGACAGATTTCATTCTGCTCCCTGTCTTATTCTCCCTCCCCCTTCTAGGATCCAGTATCCATGCTTCCCAAGCCAGTTTAAAAAGAAACAGCTTAAATAAATCTTTTAGTAGCCCCTATCAGTCACACTCCCACATATAAACTGATCAGCCTTAAGAACCTTTTTGCTACAAGGGTGCCTGGCTTCTTTCCATAAAACTGGACTTCTCTATTTTCTCATCTCTATCAGTGTTAACGGCAGGAACACAGACAACTGCAGCCCACATTATTCAGCTTAAATGGAGATTATCACTTGCTTGAGCTTAGATGGTTCATTAACTTGTCATGCCTGAATTCTGAAAGTAGGGGGGAGGGGAGGGGAGAGAAAACAAAACAAGAGCACAGATGTTGACAGACCTTGCAGTAATCAAAGAATGGAACTTCCCTAAACACTTAAATATCCGAAGGGATGAGCTTTCTCTTGCTTCCTGGTTCATGTGTTTGCTCGCCTTCAAGTTGCCTGCCAACTTACAGTGACCCCATGAATTTCACATGGTTTTCTAAGGCAAAAAATACTCAGAGGTGGTTTTACAAGGTCCTTCCTCTGAAATACAGCCTACATCACCTTGCATCCATTGCTGGTCTCCCATCCAAGTACTAGTCAGAGCTGATCCTGCTTAGTTTCCAAGATCAGATGGATCTAGTGCCTTTAGGGTATATGGCCATTTTGAAAATACAAGAGGATTGGGTCCTTTACCTGACATTCCTTGCCTCCTCTTCCTGAGCCACAGAGAAAATGAGTACAGACATTTCAAAATTTGAATTCATTCAGGACAAGATCCAAAATAAAACTAATAAGCAGAAACACTGCATTGTATCAAACTGGAAAGCTTCAACACATAATAGCTGACATAAATGCATTATTCTTTGTTATCAGCCAACAAGTGGACTTTGCCTTATAGCAACCCTATATGACCCTGCTGAGGTCTTGCAAACTGAAGGCAATTACTTCCTTGATTGAGGACGTTTTCACACTGGCCTTTTTGAGGATGCTAGCCGGCCTCCCGCCGGCCTCACTCCAGCTCCATTTCCCATGTGTTCACACACATGTGGCGGCAAACCCCGCCCCTTCCGGTGTCATCCCTGCGTCCGGCCGGCTTTTGGCTCCGTGTGTTCAAACACACGGAGCCCTAAGTCCGGCCTCACTCCGGCAGCGGCAGGCTAATTCCTGGCTAACTCCAGCTTCAGGTAATTCCGGGTGGCAAAATGAATTAGCCTGCCGCCGCCAGAGTCATTCCGGTATCAGCGGCACCTTGTCCAGCCGGCTTTAGGGGAAGGGCTCCAGCCGGCTTTAGGGAGCCCAGTGTGAAAACGTCCTTAGTCTATCCACTTGTGATGAGGCTTTCCTCTTTTCCTATAGCCTTCTAACTTGCTGACCATAATTATCTTTGCTAGTGAATCAGGTCTTCTCATGATATGTCCAAAAGTATGGCAGTCTTAGTTTAATCATCTTGCCTTCTAGGGAGAGTTCAGTTTGTGGGGTAATTTAACTTTCCTAAGGCTTCAGCCTTTTTAAGGAAACAAAAATATTTAAATATCAAAATATAAAAGCCAGGCCTGTTAGAGCCTGGCTTTAAAACAGCAGAGTAGCTGATACTGACTCAAAAAACAACAAGCACATAACTTGTAGTTTTTTTAAAAATGGCTTTAGTCTATATTTATATAACAGGCTATATCCTAATCTAATTAGTGAATAGTTCAGGTAGAGAGAAATATTTATCTTGCCATCTTTCCAAACAAAGTTGAGAGAGCAGGAAGATGGAACAGCTCAGATAAAAATCTTGAAAGACTGTTATTCCCAAAGAGGGAGTGACCTAAGTCACATGCTTAATTTGAATGAGAGAGAGGGAGGGGGAGTTTTCAAGCAGGAATCCCAGGGGGTGGGGAAGAAGAATGCAAAAAATTTCCAAGATTGATTTGCTGTAGGACCCATTTATTTGTCATTTTGGTGTCCAGGGCATTATTGGCAGTACTATACTACCATATATATTATAATCAAGGAATCTGTAGCTTAGCTACAAAACAAAAATTTGTTTTAAAAATCAAAGATCTTGAGATTGTTGAATGAGAAAAGAGAATATATGTTGGTTTCCCCTTTCCCCTTGTACTCAAGAAAATCTTATTTAGAGATCTGTGGAGCCCTTTGGAGAAATGATGCAGATTAATTTGAGGGGAATGGAGAACAGCTGAAAATCACCTGTTCTCTTCCTTATGCCATTGGGGTCAATCACCTTGACTGAAGGGGTTCTGTAGAGATAATTTTGGACACCCTGTATTTTAACAGATTTTCAGGAACAGCACATTTTTTCATAGCAGCTCAAGTTTAATTCAATTTATTTGATTTATTTGATTTTATTAGATTTCCTTTAACAGGAAGGCAAAACCAACAGGTGCAAAATAGGTTTAATGAGCTGCTCTTCAAATTTCAATATATATATATATATATATATATATATACATACATACATATATATATATATATATATATATATAATCTCTTTTTCCTAACAAAAAACTGAAAGTAGTGAAAAACAATTAAAATCATGAAGGCCATTCACATTAGAAACAAAATACAGAGCTTACTCCTTCATTGTGAGCACACTGGGAACTTTGGAAGCTGGAGTGTTAATACATTTCTCTTATAATCACTGGCTTTGCCTGATTATTTTGTTGTGTGATATAGCCTTTATTCCTGTTACAGTTCCCTTAATCACTAACTATTGTTTGAAAAAACAAAAAACAAACCAGAATTAAAATCTACACTTCTGTTGCACATTAAGAGAAACCCACTGAGAAACAAAGGCAACTTTAGTAGTTAATCAGAAGAGTGGGCAGTAGTTGTTTAAAGACAATATGCTACTATTCAAAGCAAGGTACTTGCCAAGTTTGTCAGAAATTCACTTGGAAGTTACAAATTGTCTCACCACATTTGCATGTAAGGATGAAGTGAGACATGGTATAAAACTGAATTGAGAAAGCAACCCACACTATCCCATGTTTTCCTCCCTACCCCCTATATTTAACATGAAGATATGAAATTGTGTGATACTACCACACATATTTCCTTGTCTTCTCCCAGTGGTAGCCAGTCAGATGGAGCAAGGGTGGAGGAAAACACTTTGTGATCATCTCATGTCACATTTTTCTAGATATTAAAAAGGCAGAAGTTGGTAAGTGGATTGCCCTTTTGTCTTTGAACCTTCAGTAGTCTAGATATATGATGATATGAGAACAGGAAGTCCTGTTTCATTACATATCTCTAATAAAGCAGCTTACAAAGAAGCATTGCATCTGGTATGTTTTCAAATTAAATTGATATTCTTTGGCTTCAAACGTAGATGGACTGTTAGTATGTACCTGAATCAGAGTCACACATGTAACCCACCCCTTAACAGCCTCAGTTTCTGGGTTTTCTATACCGTATAACATCACAAAGGGGGGTTGCAGACTGCCAGAAATAGTGCAAATTCAGTCCACTTTTAGGGTTAGGGTTAGGGTTAGGGAGTCATGGGAAGTGTATTTTATTGTGGCACCAGAGCTCTCTGACAGAGAAGGCTCAATGTCTCAGAAAAAAAACAATTCCCATGATTCCCTCGCACTAACCCTAACCCTAAAAGTGGACTGAATTTGCACTATTTCTGGCAGTCTGCAACCCCCCAAAGTGACATAAATAGAATTCTTGGCTAAGAAGGCTTCTGAGTATTTCTCTGGTGCACAGTAACTATGCCAGGTTAAATGTCCTAATCTTTATTTAATCAAACCATTTACTTTCATATCTTCTATTGAACTTCCCACTTCACCCCATAATAATGTGGATTTTCAAGCCAATGAAAAAAGCCCAGGTGTTGTTTGTTCACAGTCCTACCAAATTATAGGGAGAGTGCTCATTTATTTCAGAGCTGCCAAATGCAGTGGCATTTGCCAAAGTTTCAATTTAATTCATCTTGTTCTGCAAAGCCCCATTTCCCAGAGGTAAATACTACTGTCTAATGAGGGAGAGTCATGCACAATTACACTGTGAAGCGGCAAATGACCAAATAGCTTGCAAAAGCTGATTCTTCTCTGCCCCTCTGCCCCCCCCCCCCAACACACACTCTGTCAACTAATTCCTGGAGATAAAGATCCTTAGCAGCAAGAACTTGACACTGAACTTACAAATCCCCAGGGGTTAACATAAAAAGGCTACCACTCCCTCTGTTTCAGGGAAATGACTGTGATTGAAACATATTGCTCAAGTCAAAGAGAAAAAAATGAAATGCTGAACACCATTCTAGACAACATGTAGGATTATTATTACTAAAGGGAGTATTGTGTTTGTTGTAGCTAAAACAACAGAGACCTATGGTACCTTTAAGACTAATACATTTATTCTGACATGAACATATTCATATGTAGGGGGTGCACTCTTGGAGATTTGGGTATCTATACAGTGGAATGTAGATGGTGAAGTGAGAGTAAAGTTAAATGCAGAACAATGTGTAAATCCAAATGTCTACTTTACTTATTTTAGAGGTATTGCAGAGTTCAAACTGAAATGTTGAGTTTGGCCTCTACATGCCTCCATGGTGAGTGTGCAGTCATTTTTCAAGACTATTTGTTCTCATAAAAATCTGCCTGAACTTGGATGCCTCTGATATAGGTCTTGGAGACTTTCCTCTCTGTAACTCTGAAATATGAGGTGAATAAGCACAAAACATGGGGGTATCTGCATTGGCACCATAGTTCTGGAAAGCTCTCCCAGAATAATTTTGTTATGTATTCTCTCTAGGCTCCTTTTAACAGAAAAAGAAAGTACGGTATACCTTTTTCAACTGGCTTTTGATGTATGATTGAGTGACTCTGGAATCACGATAAGATGTACTCTATATTAAATGCTACTTCTGTCTTAAGGGACTACATTAATACTGTTTTAAAGTTGTATTTAATATGCATTTGTTTCTGAAGGCTGTCCTCAATATTATTGTACTGTGGAAAATAAATAAATTATTTTAGAGTGTTGTGCCCATGGGCTTTTTTGTCCTTCTACCACCATCTATGATGACATGTTGCACCGTATACAAACAGCACTCCAGCCATACAGTGCATAACCATTATGAAAAACAAGTTGTCATTCACATGTGACTTGCTTAACTAAGCTAAAGTAGAAATGTCAAACAGAGAGGGGGAAAAAAAGAAAATATGAAAGGTATGGGTCAGCTATCCAGTTCAGCCTATAAAGGCTATGAGAAGGTGTTCTTTGATCATTCTATTTTAAATCATTAGTAGAGGAAGAAGGGAACATACTGTGAAAATCTCGTGTGAAATTCAAATAAAGTTTTAGATGAGATGTTATACCAATTTTAACATATTTGGATTAAAAACTTTTCAAACCATAAGGTTTAGAAAAAGACAGTCTTCCTGAAGGCTTGGAAAGGGTAAATGGTTCAAGTCTAACTTTATGAAAAGCATTCCACATCTGTCCATAGATGCTGTTCACAAGGTTATATAAAAGTGGAGGGCAAGTGCAGCCAGGCAGAGAGCCAACTTCTGGGTTACCCAAGTGTTCAAGGACTATACTTTGTTTTGTTTTTATTATAGAAAAGTAAAACCTAAAATTTCATGTGTTGAAATAGGGAGCAGAGTCCCTGTTCTGTTAATCAAATCCCAGGGGCCCAAGCGGGCACCCACAATTAATATTCAGTGGGGGAATTTTATTAGCTCAATTGAAAGTAGTGAAAAGATCTTGCCTGTGTATACTGGTTCAAAAAAAAAAAAAAACCCAGAGTGCAAATTAGTTTTATTTATTAAAGAGAAGTTCAAAATACTTTTATTTATTAATGGGAAGGAATTCACCATTCATGCAAAGCCACTCTCCCACGCACACAGCCAAAGACTAACAATATAGATGGCAGTACCAGACAACATGTTTGAGGGGGTGCTGGGGGCAACACGAAATTATTATTACATTATTATTTTATTTATTTATATCCCCACCCTTTTCTCCCAATATAGGGATCCAAGGTGGTACTATACCAATTCAAGAAGCAGGGCTCCAATTGGAGGGACACAGACAAGTGAAGTGTGGTTAGGCAAGCTGCTTGAGAATCATGGTGTGGCCAGCAAGCTGAGGAGTCAAGGAAAATACAGACAAAAGGGGTTGTCTGATCGTGCTCAAGCAGGTGTATTTATGGTGCAAAACCTATCCCAAGGCATAATTTGGGATTAGAGTGGATTTTCCTAGACAGAAAAATGGAAAGAGAAGTTGAAAATGATCAGACAATCAGTGCAAATGCACGTGGACAAAGGAATATTGCTCTTAGGCTGCATATGCACTGAAGAAATAATCTAGTTTGACACCACATTAATTGCTACAGCTCAGTGCAATGAAATTCTGGGGCACCACTCTCAGAAGGCTAAATATCTCACAAAACTACAAATCTGAGCATTCCATTCCATTGAACCATGGCAGGTAAAGTGGTGTCAAACCTGATTATTTATGTAGTGCAGATGCAGCCACAGAAGGAGGTACTCTTGGGTCACAGTTTACTTGTAATTGCAAAGTTCAGCACCCAAAATCGCTCCCACCATTAAAGGCATTATGCAGATTCCAATCTTACTCTATTCTTGGCTATGTGCTCTTGTGCTTCCCCATGCTGAGGGGCTTTGCAGACGGGCAGCCATGGACTGCCCTGGGAAGCAGAGAATTGGGGCTGAGGCTGCCCCACACCTCAGCCCCAATCTACCATTTTGGAGCCTGGGAAAGGAGCGTTAAAATAGCGCTCCTTCCTCAAGCCCCAGAAAGGGCGCCGGAAGAGCTGTCGCGTGGCTCTTCCACATCTCTTCCGGCTCAGCCCGTGCAGAGGCTGGGCCAGGAGTATGTCATCGGAGGGCTCACCATGTGTAACGTCCTTGGGAAGGGGTTGGGGCATCCGGTTGTCCCTCCCCTCCCCTCCCCTCCCCTGGCTCCAAGATGACACTTTGCACCATTTGCAGAGACCCTGAGTCTCCTGAACCTCCAAATATGGTCCTGGATTGTCTTATATGGCATGGCTATTTCCCCACACTAGAGGTACTCTCATGGCTTTTTGCTTTAGACAGTCCTTAATATCAGAAAAAGTGGGGGAGGAGGGTGGATCTTGGGGTAACGTTTGCCTTCCCAATCGCTCTCATTTTACCTCTTTCTTTGTAACACAAGGTAGGCCCTGTACTGTAGAAATGGGGCTCACCTCTGAGTAAACATGCACAGGAGATCACAGGAGGAGGAAGAAAGCCCTGAAATAAAAAGATGAGGAGAAGGTAAGCACCAGCAGCAGTTAGTGTTCCTTCATATGCTTCCATATTCAGCAGTTAGTCTTCTCTCATATCCTTCCTTCCTTCCTTCCTTCCTTTATTTCACTTTCATTTTTTACCTCCATGACCTTCCTTCAATGGAAGAAGGGGAGGATGAGAAACAATCTGAGTCCCCTAATGCTGCTGAAAAAGGAAAAGGTGCTCATTCTGGGAAGCATGAGCTGGGGGCTCTGGAATCATTGCTGCTGCCATTGCCACATCTTTGTCCTTCCCTCCTCTTCCTTCCACAACAAGGAGAGCAGAGAGGTGTCCCCACTACTGAAGAAAAGGGAGGGAGGAGCTTCTGGCTTTCATAGCAGGTTGCCACCAAATTCAGCAGCATACCATAGCAGCATGAGATGATGCCCATCAGTGGGGATTTTTTTTGGGGGGGGGGTTGTATTTTTAATCAAAAGATAGGAGAAGCTTGGGTTGATGTAAAAATAAAAATATGGAGGATTGCATGATGCTCACAGTCCACACTTTTCCAAGCCTTGTTTTAGAATAGTGTTTGTGAAAAGTTTTCACAGGATTTAACACAGGGTATCTTTTCTTAAGGCAAAGAAATTGGATTGGTAACCAACTGGGAAGCTCCTATGAAGTGATAATAGAAATGTTGGGCTGTAAATATTTATAAATCCTATTCAAAATTATGGTGGGGAAACTACATTGCTTTCACCAAATTCAGAGCCAAAACACTAGTTTCTGACCAGTACTGCCAAGCCAATCCTATAAGAATTTATTCATGTAATATCATTGCATAATCTTTAGAGACAGGTTCCAAAACATTCAGTCATGTATCCTTGTTGATGAGATGAACTCTTGAATGGGTAGAAGTACAGGTGCTGCAGTATGCAAAAGAGATAGGAAGATTATGCTGCATATGGTGTGGAGATTTCACTGACTTCTCTTGATAGAAAAAAATCTTCCATCTCATGAGTTGCAATGACCAGGAAAAGTGCCAATGCTTTTGCATAAGTACGGTAGTATCTTTTGTTTCCAAGAATACTGAAGCAGTGTAATAGTAATTTGATATGAGAGATACCAGTATCTATCTTGAAAACCAACTTTTGAAAAGAATTTCCAGCTAACACATTTGCTCCTTATGGAAAAGTAGAATGGGGGCGGGGGGGAAGCACAGTTCTATATCAGACAACAGTACATAATTCATTTTTTAAAAAAATCCTAGAATAGAAACAATGATTTGTATATTTCAACAAGAACCACAGCCATGTTAAAAGGGGGAGGCTATATGCAGGCAAAAAAGCTGTGCCCACCACAAAACTCACCACAATTTTTTTTTAAAAAGGAAGCTAGACTTGGTTCATATATTTTAATTAATATTAACCCAGGTTTTCACTTATACAAATGGAATCTTCTTGATACCTGCATCTTTCCAGGTGTGGCTCAAAAACCATCCTGGTTACACCAGTGATTTGTAAAGGATTTCCAACATACTTATACTGGAGTTGTTATTGTAGATGACCTGCTTCCAACAGAGGAAATAAAACCAAGAAACCAATACAAGTGATAAGGCAGTTGTTATTCTTTGAATGGAAACATTTAGACCTTATGGATTCCTTTGCTAAGAAAGAAAGGTACACTCCTTCACTTAGGAGAATTTGTTTGGTCACTACAAAAGCAATTTTGGGGTCAGTTGAAGGATGCTGGAAGCAATAGATCTCCCACTCTCTTTTTGGAGAGGAAAGAATTCCAATAGAGGCCTCCCTGGTGCAACGGGGAGAAAGATCTGCCACCATTACTGTACTACTTATGGCTGTCTGTGGGCCATATTGAAAAACACCTGATTCACCAAGATGCCCCAGAAACCTGAAACTACAACCTGGAGGTGATGTGCTTATCTTGTACCTCCCATAATTACTAATGGGAAGTGATGCCAGGATGGTGTAGTGGTGTCAGGGTTGGGTTAGAACTCTGGGAGAACTGGGTTTGAATCCCTGCTCAGACATGGAACCCCATGGAGTGGCCTTGGCCACATCACATTCTCTCTGACTCAAAAAAAAAAAAAAAAAAAAAAAAAAGGCAGTGTCAAACTTCCTTTTAATTCATATTGCCAAGAAAAATCCTATGAGAAGATTGCTGTATGTCAATGTCAACTTGAAGGCATATAACAACACAAATTATCAATAAAAGGGGTTCTCTTTAAAAGGCTAAAGGTAGAGCAGGGTGCTCCAAAAATCATTCCTCTACATCCAGGCTGATGCAAGTTAGTGAAGCTTACAAATTAGCTCTCTGTCACAGACTCTCGAAATACCACCCCCAGAAGATTTTGTAAAGCTGAAATCTTATACAAATTTACCTGTGAGAAGTCCTATGCAATTGCATTGCACTGAAAACTTCGGTTTCATAATATTCTAATTTCAATCACTCTCTAATTTTAGAATGTATCACCCTGATATTCTCTTCAGAACACACAATTTAGGACATTTTTTTTTTTAAAAAAAAGAACTAGATGGGGTTTTCTAGAATTACACTGTCTGTTCAATCCAGATTGACGAATCTGAATATGGGAATACTCAAATGTAAATGCTTCAGAGCCCTGCCCACCATGTCCCAATTTTAGAAGATTTCTTATTACTTAAAAAAGAGCATTCCCCACCACTGTTGATCCCTCTGGCAGACGTGCCTTTAATTAATCCAGAAGGGAAAATGGTATTTTTTCCCCCAGTACCTGTTTATGTTCACTTTACAAACAGGCAAAAGCTAATTACTTTGCAGTGCCAGTAAAATCCACCCAGGGAATATGGTGCTTTTTATCTAATGCCACTAGCAGCAGGACTAGACTGCTTTGAATTATACCTAAGATCAAAGCGGGCCTGTGCTGCATTATCATATTTCCTCCTCCTCATGCCACCCACCTTCTCTCTACATCCTCTTCATTCTTCAAGGCTGGTTTACATTTCAGATCATTGCAAATGCTAAGTTGGTTGCATTTAATTAGTAGCCAGCATCCCAGCTCATCACCTTTCCTCCCCACAAATCATAGCAACATGAAATCTGCTGTCATCCTGGCTTAATAAATGCAACTGTCTTACACACTTTCATAAAATGTTAGGCTGATTTTTATTTTTCTTCCTCTTCACCTTTATGGAGTGAAATCTGTCAGGTAGTTCATCTGCCAACAGTCAAGTCAGCAACAGTCATTTATACACACAGCAATTCCCTGTTTGCTGTTGCTAATATGGGTAGGTGAGGTACAGAGCAGCATTAATTAGCTATTAATTGAAAGGCATTACCATAATAATGAAAACAAGTGTGAATATGAAATTTGTTCCCCCCCCCCCCCCCCCGTAACATATCCAAAAGAAGGATTAACAAGGTAATTTGTATCAAACTCTTACTAAGAAGCCTACCAGGAATTCGCTATACATCACACACTGGGTAAGAGAGCAGGGAGCATTAAATTATGAACAGATACTGTAGGACACAGTGTCCCCTAATACACAAAGACATGAAATGTTGATGGGTGGCATTGGGGAGTTCCTATATTTAACAAGCAATCCTCAATTAAATATTACAGGGACCCTACACTCAGTTATAATGTTCCACCTCAGAGCACCATCCAAATCTACTTTACCACCTTTTGGCATTCAGGAATACATCAGACTGATAATAAACACCTCACAAGTGGCATTTCTACTATATATAAATCCCTCACAGCCCTCTATAATAAAAGTATTGAGCAAACCTAAGTGGGAACTGCAATAGTGAAGAACAGACAAGTCTGAGTTCTATGAAGAAGTCCCAATCAATATATGATTCCTGATAGGCTTGTCTTGGTCTACAGTTTGTAAACTGTCTACAGAGTGAACTCAACATGTCTTGCAGCATCTTTATATTGACGGACAGACATCTGTGGAAATGTCATTTAAAAAGTGAACTAAGAAGTCACACATTTTAAGAGCATAAAATTCAACACTGAAACATGCTTTATTCAGTGTGGAAATGCACTCAAACAATCTGTACAATTTAAAACATGCAAATCTTGTCCCATAAAAAAAAAAAAGATGGAGCTAGGTATGGATCAGAGATGGAAAAAAGAGAATTTCTATAGGTGCAGTCTCACCTAATCTAACTAGTTTCAAACAGAGATGTTTTGCATGACCTGAACATCAATCATTTTCACTGGAGATGCCAGCAACTTTATTTGGTACCTATAAAAGAATGTGGGTTTCCACCACTGAACTTTGGTCTGTCCTGAGGCTGAGCCCCATTTTTTGTATTTATTGTACATATGTATTTACAATACATATATTGTACAAAAGTGCAACAGTTCAAAATAGCAATAGTACAAATGTTCAAATATTTGAGAATATTTGAAGAGGGATGTGTAAAGGACTTGCTGTAAAGTACAACACACCAAAAGCACAGCCATGTGTACATCAGTTTTATTTTTCATGCAGAAGCAACAAGATAATTCTCCCTATCATGAGAGAACCTATTTCATGTTTATTCAGATGCATAGATGAGAGTTGTGGCTTCCAACCTTTGTAGCACAGTGGTTTCCAACCTTTTCTATGCCCACATCCCTAGGGAATGTTTGATTAATGTTTGCACCTGCTACAAAATATCACATTTGAAGATGAAGAAGCCTAATTTCTAATTTTTCAACCACAAATTGAACTACATACAATACTGTGAACAAACAAATTGATGTTTTTTAAAAAAATAAAAAAATAAAAAAAAGCTTTTAACTCAGTGCATAAAATGAAAATCTAAATTGAGGAATTAGATTCTAATTTATTCAGAAAAAAATGTAAAGAGTAAAATCAATCCCAACTATGAACATAAAATTCTATTATTTCTTTGCTCCTACATCTCGTTCATGATTTTGTCAAAACATGGACCTTTTTTGCTAACTGTGGACCTTTACAGACAGCCAGAAATAATGCAGTTTGAGGCCACTTCAACTGTCCTGGCTCAGTGCTAGGGAATCATGGGAATTATTTTTTTTCAGGGACCTTCTCTGTCAGAGACCTCTGGTGCCACAATAAACTACAGTTCCCATGATTCCTTAGCACTGAGCCAGGATAGTTAAAGTGGCATCAAACTGCATTATTTCTGGCAGTCTGTAAAGGCCCTGTGATACACAGGTCTACCTAATAATAATAATAATAATAATAATAATAATAATTTGTATCCGCTGAGGCAATTCCTAGATTTTGTCTTAGCTGACAAAAAAGAATTGAACCCAGATTCACACATGCATCTTTGTCACATCCCCTGAAATCCCATCTCACACCCTGGGTGTGTGGGTACGCCAGGTTGGGAACCCCTGGTCTAGCATAAGAAGTGACACCCAGTGTCGTATAGTGGTCTGAGTGCTGGAGTAAGACTCTGGGAGATCAGAGTTTCAATCCACACTTGGCCATGGATACACAATGGGTGACCCTGGGCAAGTCACAGGCTGGTAGAGATTTGATCATCAGCCTTAGAGGGTTGCAACTTCCTCTGAATAAATTTTGCCAAGTAAACCCATTGGTAGTGTTACTATAAGTCAGAGGTCCAAAACACACTGTAGAAATAATCCAGTTTGAGACCACTTTAACTGCCCTGGTTCGAAGCTAGGGAATTCTGGGAAATATTTTGTGAGATTTAGTTTTTTTCTATCAGAGAGCTCTGGTGGCACAATAAACTACAATTCCCAGCATTCCCTAGCACTGAGCCAGGGCAGTTAAAGAAGTCTCAAATTGGATTATTTCTGCAATATGTTTTGGACCAGAGTTGACTTGAAGGCACAAGTATAAAGAATGCTACCATTCCTTTGTAACCTATAGAAAAAGAACCCAGATATGCAGAATAGGTATATTTACACATGTAAGACTTGGAGACAAAGATAGGTGCATGCTCTACTATTCTGCTGCCATTATTTTGCATTCCTAAATAAAATAAACCTTTCATAGTAACATCTAGTGTGGCATAGTGCTCTGTGTGTTGGACTCTGGAGATGAGAGTTCAAAGCCCTGCTTGGCCCTGGAACCCTGGGTGAGTCACACACTCTCAGCCTCAGAGGATGGTCATGGCAAACCCCCTCTGAAGTAACTTGCCAAGAAAACGCCATGATAGCTTCACCTTAGGGTTGCCATAAATCGGAAACAACTTGAAGGTACAGAACAACAACAAAGTAACACCCTATACCATTGCTGTGACGTGCCTTGTCAGACTCCCATCCAGACGCCAAGTACAAATGGGGAAGTTAGACTGAGGTGAGCTCAATTCTACAGTAGTTTATAAAAACCTCAAATAATTCTTGAAGGCAGGGAAAAGGATATTGATTTGAGAAAAAGAGAAGAGAGGATTATTTTAAGCTTATACTTTTTGCCTTTCATTAATATTTTGTAAAAATTCTAAATTGCACATTTGCCTTTCACAGTACGTGATAGGGCATGTCATATTATAACTCTAACATAAATCAATAAAATCACCATCAGCACATAATTTCAAAGCTCTTCATCTCTATCTTGTTCCATTCATTTTTAAATGTGATTGAGCCTTTCTGTGACCATTGCTACATCAAAGACCACACTGTAGTCTAAATTGCAACACCCCTACAGCTACAGAGCCTCATCTCTAGAGGCATAGTCTGTAACAAGAATGTGAGAAAGTCACATATCCTCCAAACACTGTAAAACAATGAAATGTTTATTAACTCCTCCATGGTGACTGCATGAACTAGAATTGGCCAGCACTCACCTGTGTGCCTAGAAGCAACCTTAGGCTATAGGTCTACATTTCAGAAACACAATCCTCTTTCCTGATACAGACCAGAACACCAAGGTATTGTAGGTCCCAATGGAAAAAGAAAATGTTTTTAAGACACTTTGCTGACCCTCCCAGCACATGTACTGAAATGTATCATGCAAAAAGGTAGCCAAGGGGTTTTGATTTAGCAAGAGAAGACACATTTTAGAAACTTTCTTAGTAAACTTGAACATGAAGGGTTCTATTCAGGTTTCAGGGAAAGGACATCCACAGTAAAAATCAACAAATATCTGAAGGTTTGTTAGCAGTGCTGGCTCCCAAATATATGAGGTGGTGAGTTCTTGCTGGATTTCAGTCCAAAATTAGAGTTTTCTGTGGTGCTAAACCTATTTGGGAGATAAAAGTCATTACCTTGGATAGCAACTTCAGATTAAAACACAGAAAGAATTCATCATCCAACTGACATAGAAACCACTAGTCTTTTAGACAGAAGATTGAATTAGCTTTTCTCTTGCTTCATAGGGAAGGATAAGAACCAATGAGAGGAAACTGTAATGAAGAATAACTCATTCACACATTAGAGTCCTATTCAAGCACTGTAATATGGATCAAATAAACATCTGACAAAAGAAATCCACCAGCCTTGCCCCTTCTGTTGTTTGTCATTCTACTCATGTAGACAGAAGCAGTATCATATCAAAAGATTCTCCACATGAATGGGAATGCCTGTTTTTCAAGATTCACAATTATCCTCTTCAGACCATTGGTCTCCATATACACACTCTCTCCTTCTCTTGTGCTTATCCATATTGCAGAAGATCATCAAAGCTCTTTAAGAGAAACCTGTTAACTGTTAAGAGCTGTGAGAAGTGATAGATTCTCCTTTTCTGGAAATATTTAAGCAAAGGGCAGGAGACCTTGTGTCAAGGATATTGTACTTACATCCTGTATTACTCAGCCTCCCCGTTAAAAGGACGAGTAGATAATGTCCTATATAATCGATGGTTTGTTGCTTAAGCCACAAACTGAATGACAAACCACAAAACAAATTGCTTCTATTCCTCAGTTCCAGTATGTGTCTGTTTCTTCCCCCATGCCCACCCACAACCCCTTTTGTCAGCTTTTGTTTCAGAGTGTGCACCTGCAAAAATAAGCCAGGGAAACACCATGGTTTACTATTCAGATATCACACAAACTAACGTTAAGCAAGTCAGAATATTTACGCCAAACTGAGTTTGGACTGTAATTGATTAAAAAAATCCATGGTTTATTATTAGAGGCAAGTTCATACATCACAACACACCAGTTTTCAGCAAATCATACTACAGCTTTTAGTAAGATGTGAACACAGTCAGTGGCTTTGTTCATATGTACTGCCTGATTACTATTGTTCAGAGCTGTAGATATGCAAACCAAAGAACTTCAGCCCATGATTTATTTATCATGGTATGTAAACCTGGCAGGAGCAAGGTCTTTACCTCACCTTTCTTCTAATAAGCCAGATAAAGTATACTAGAATAAACCATGGATTTGTATCTCAAGAGATTTCTTATTTCTTGATGTGCAAACAAAGCAGAGACCAGAGAGCTGTCTCCTGCTGGGTTTGCACATATGATAAACAAATCACAAAGTGGTTTGCTGGTGGGACAGTTAGCCCACTACAAATGGAACAATTACTTGTTCATCCTTGACAAACCAAAATTCCCCTAGATTGTGAACCGTAAGTAACATCTGAACATGTCCAACATGAAAAGCCTCTGCCAAAGAACTGCTGGTCAGAGAAGAAAATAGTGGGCTACACAGACAAATCATCTGACCTGCTTTGTATATTCCACTGACTTCAATTAAACATACCCCCATCTAAACACATATAATATAGGCCTGCAAGTGTGTTGTGTAGTAAGCACAGGAGAAGGAGGTAGAAAAAGAACTAGAAATTAAAGCAACAACAACAACAAAAGATTTGTAGTATGGCAAGATAACATTGCATCAGCTATATGGTATTAGATGAGATGGGGAAGAATGTGGTCTGTATTTTAATGTGGCATTGTGTGCATCTGCATGTGCATGCACATGTGCCTTCAAGTTGCTTGTTGACTTATGTTGAGCTCATGAATTTCATATGGTTTTCCTAGGAAATAAATATTCAGAGGTGGTTTTACCAGGTCCTTTGTCTGAAAATATAGCCTACAGCACATGGTATTCATTGGTAGGCCCCATCCAAAAACTAACCAGGGCTGACCCTGCTTAGCTTCCAAGATCAGACTTGAACTAGTGCCTTTAGGGTATTTAAGCATAATGTGATATTGTGTGTGTGTGTGTGCACGTGCGCACACTTTCAAATCATTTCTAACTTATAGTGATCCTAAGGTGAACCCATCGCAGGTTTTTCTTAGCAAGATTCTTCAGGGAGGGTTTGCCACAGCCATCCATTGAGGCTAAGAGAGTGTGACTTGCCCAAGGTCACCCAGTAGGTTTTCATAGCCAAGAAGGGATTCAAACCCTGATCTGCTGATTTAGTCCAACACTCAAACCACTACTACTTAATCCTTATTTCCCAGACCAATATACCACACTGAAAGATACAGGTTGAGCCTCCCTTATATGAAATGCTTGAGTCCAGAAGTATTTTGGATTTTGGAATATTTGCATATACATAATGAGAGACCCTGGAGATGGGACCCAAGTGTAAACAAGACATTTATTTCCATTGTGAATAAACATTAAAATATGTTTATAAACCTAGCCTGGAGATAATTTTATACATATTTTAAAAATAATTTTGTGCATGAAACAAAGTTTGTGTGCACTGAGCCATCAGAAAACAAAGGTTTCTCAGCCTATCTCAGCCACCTGTTTGGATATTTTTGAATTTTTGAGTATTTCAGAATTTGGAATTCCAGAGAAGGGATAATTAACCTGTAGCTGTTTTTCAATATTCTTAGTTTTAAGGATCTTGCAGTGCACTTCTCCAGTAAAATGTTCAGGTCTAGGAAATGCGTAAAATCCTATATGGCTTGGGGATCAATACTTGAAGGTTTTGAGCCTGCTGGAAGTGTCCTCCTCTATGTCCCTCCAGTCAGGGCAACATGCTGTGAGAGGACATGGGAGAGGGCCTTCTCAGCTGTGAAGGTCATATTGGTACCAAAGCTGCTGTTATTCCTGTCCCAAGTATCACAGAATCACAGATTTGGAAGAGATCACAATGGTCATCTCCTGCCATACAGAATACACTATCAAAGCACTCCTGACAGTCATCCAAACTCTGTTTTAAAAACCTCCAAAGAAGAAAACTCCAACACACTCCCAGGCAATGTATTCCACTGTTGAACAACTCTTACTGTCAAGAAGTTTTTCCTAATGTTTAGGTGGAATCTCTTTTACTGTAGTTTGAATCCACTGAATTACCACCACACTTTCACTTTTGCCCAGAAATGGGTCGATACCCAGTGGAGCTGCAGCAATAATCCACTATCATTTGGCCTAAGGAAGAGCTCCTCAGGCCAGCTCCTCAGCCAAAGTAAGAAGAAGCCCCCCCCTCCTTCCAATCCACCATAATCTGGCCTAAGAAGGAGAGAGAGGCAGGCCAGCACCATCGGCAAAGTAAGAAGAAGACTCCTCCTTCCAATCCACCATCATCCAGCCTAAGGAGGAGAGAGAGGCAGACCAGCTCCATTGGCCAAAGTAAAAAGAGCCCCCCCTTCTTCCAATCCTCCATCATCTGGCCTAAGGAGGAAAGAGAGGTAGGCCAGCTCTATTGGCCAAAGTAAGAAGAAGCCCCCCTCCTTCCAATTCACCATCATCTGGCCTAAGAAGGAGAGAGAGGCAGGCCAGTGCCATCAGCCAAAGTAAGAAGAAGGACCCTCCTTCCAATCCACCATCATCTGTTTTAAGGAGGAGAGAGATGCAGGCCAGCTCCATCAGCCAAAACAAGAAGAAGCTCCCCCTCCTTCGAATCCACCATCATCTGGCCTAAGAAGGAGAGAGGCAGGCCAGCTCCATCAGGCCTAGCCCAAAGTGAGAATAAGAGCCCTCCCTCCAGCCCATCTGCCATGATCATGGCCCTAGAGGGAGAGAAGAACCAATGAACTTGATCCTTCCCTACTACCATTCCCGTCTCCCTTTGTGTCATGTCTTTTTAGATTGTAAGCCTGAGGGCAGGGAACTGTCTAATTTAAAAAAAATTGTAAGCTGCTCTGAAAGCCTTTGTGGCTAAAGAGTGGGATATAAATGCTCCAAATAAATAAATAAATAAATAAATAAATAAAGGAATTGCTCCCTGTAACCAGCCCCATTTACCAATTTGGTTACAGCTCTTTGGCAGAGCTGACATTTCTGAACACATTTCAAAGGAAGCTCCATGTAGGATTTATTACAGTAATGCAAACAGAATTAATAATAATACCATTTATTTGGCTTAGAGAAAGGATACTACCAAAGAACTGTGGTATTATTATCTTCACTCACCTTCACAGATGTCATTAACAAGGTTTAGAACTTGGCAGATCTTTTCACCAAGCTTGTTACTATTGACTCATTGATTCTGAAGTAGCACAAGACAAGAAAGAGGTCAGCTTTCTTATTTATTTTGTACTATCTTAATGTGTGACTTTGCTGTCAGTTCAGTGAATGTTAAGGCACAGCCCAATATGCCCAGACAGCACTTTCAAAATCTAGACTGCTCCCTACATCCCTCTTGCTGATGTTGAAGACAGTTCAATAGTTTAAAAAGACTGAGCCAAAATTCCTCATTGCATTAGTCTTAGAAGCACTATCCAGCTTTTTATTATTTTACTATTAGTTCAATTTGTAGGCAGAGAAGTAATACACAAAGCATTCATTTCACATGCACACCATTAATTTTCATGGGAGGTCATGTAACCCAAGTGAGATGCTTTCAAAAATTCTCAGTTTAGAGAGAAAAACTGGAATAAGCAAAAAATGAGAAATGTTGTGGTCTAGATTACTATTAGAAATCTCAAAAAGTAAATTCTTGTCAATAAGTTCTTATATGAAATTATTCTGCTTTATAATTATATAAAGCAGAATAATAGGGGGTTGGACTGGATGGCCCTTGTGATCTCTTCCAACTCTATGATTCTATGATTCTATGATATAACATGAATTAGAAAAATAGGGTAAAAAGTCTACTTGCTTTACATAAAAGAGGACCAGCAAGAGAAGCTTTTAAACTTGTAATTGGTTTAATTATCTTTTTAAGGGGGGGAAGGAATTAGATTTTGTTGTATTTTATATTGTATTTTTATTGTTGTTAGCCGCCCTGATTGATCTCAAAGGGGCGGGATATAAATTATTATTATTATTATTATTATTATTATTATTATTATCATCATCATCATCATCTATGGGGTTATCTGCACTGACAAAATAAACTGGCTTCAAACTACTTGAAATCTACTGTTCAGATGATGTGCAGGGCCAAACCAGGTGGAAATGGACACAAATGGATAAAAATATGGAGTAAAAAAGAAGCTCTAATACTCTGCTTTAATGTGGAAAATGTGCATCATTGCACCAACATATAAACAGCATGGCACAAGTATGGGAATAAGGGAAAGCTGAAGCACAATACAGAAGCAGTCTGGAGCATGTGCCCTGGGGCTGGTGAGATACAGCTGCCAGCACCATTGCTCACCATACTTTTATTATTATTATTTGAGCATACAGATGCATGAGTGGCCATCTGCACCATCGACTAATTGCATTGTTGACATATGACACACTCCATCATGCAAAAGTATGATCAACATGGCAGGTTGCCAATAATGCAATGGATATAATTAAAATATACACAAACCAGACAGTCCAATAGCGGGACATGGGGTGTAGGGGGGAAAGTTGGCATGTATGGTGTCCTCCATGATTGTGCTTTGCCAACATGTCACTGAGTGCACTGATGCACTGCATGGGCAGTGCATCACTCAATGGACTCTGTGGCCAGTCACACTGGGCAACTAATGGGATGGCAACTGGGAAGGAAGGGGGAGATAATTCCAGCCCTAGGTGATGTGTTTATGCAATTGTGTACATGCATGGTGGGAAGACAAAACACACACATACACACGCACACACACACGAGGTGATGCCGTGTGGTGCAGACTGCCCATGGGTGTTAGGGCCAACCTGGTTTTCACTGTCCATATGCTGGGTGCATCAAGACTTGGCATGCAGAAATGGAGAACAATGGTGGAAGCGCAGAATGGGGGTGTCCTGCTCAGTTTTGGGCATCCTCCTACTTTCTCAGCACCCATCCCTTTGGCCTTCAAGGTAAAATATAAGATGAGCTGGTTGAGAAGGAAATTTTAACTTGCCAAACATATTGACTCTAATTTGTTTGTGTTCCACCTTGATTCCAGCACTGAGACCTAAGATGATTCATAAGTTAGCAAAGTATTTTTTTTTTTAAAAAAAGATAAAAAATAAGTATGGATACTACATATACTCGACTATGTTAACCTCATGTATAAGTAAAGGACAAGTTTTGTAGCCAAAATTATGGATTTTGATATGACCCTGGACAGGTGGAGGTTAAAACATAGGGCCACGTAACAAAAGATCTAAAGGATGAAGCAAAGGAAAACAATGCCAAAGAATTTACAATATTCCAGCAGGCATAACTGTTTGTGCTCACAATAAAGGATGAGTGGATGAGAGAGTAGAGGGAGATCAGTGCTTACAGGAGAGATTACACTCTTGCCTTTCACCAAGGGATGGTCACTTTTTTAAAATAAGAGTTAAAGTACAGGGCTAATATTGACCCATGAATAAGTTGACTCTGGTTTTTGGAGTCAATTTTTGGACTAAAATTTCTAGACTTATACATGAGTATATACAGTAATGAGACAAAATATGTTAACAGCATTGAAGAAACTATATTATTAAAATAGATCAGAATTAAAATGCTTCTTAAAAACAAAACAATTAAACAAAGAATCAATCTTTTAAAAGCCCCTTTCTCAGCAACTACCGTACATATTCAACTATAAGTCAACATCATGTATAAGTCAAGGGCAGGTTTGGGGTGAAAATTATGGATTTTGATATGCCCCATTTGGGGAAAGACATATACATATTCATGTTACACATCCCATAGTGAATCTGTATGTAGATAGATCTTGTAGAACCTCTGAGACTAACTGAAAGAAAGAAGTTGGCAGCATAAACTTTCATAGACTTAAGTCTGCTTTCTCAGATGGCATTTGGAAGGAGGTAGACTTAAGTCTATGAAAGCTCATGCTACCAACTTCTTTCAGTTAGTCTCAAAAGTACTACAAGCTCTATCTACATACTGATTCCACAGACTAACATGGTTATATCTTTGAATCCCATAGTGAAATTTGGCACCATTACTAGGACAGGATTTAGCATTCATGCCTGAATCAATGAAACCATGTCAATAAGTATTGCAGGTAGGAACATGTAGCTATCTTATATAATATTATAAGAGAATGCCTGCATGTCTATGACAGCCAAAACTCATCAAGATTTTGTGCTAAGTGCCTCACAATTTATCATAGTGTTTCTGGTTGTTGTCCTATTGTTGTCCCATTGTAATGCTAAGTTTCAAGTTCAAATGGGAAAGGGATCCCTGAGGTATCTCTGGTAATATTTCTGAAGTTAACAAAGAAAGCAGGAGGGTCTATGGACTCTTTGGGGAGTATCAGATATGATCTCAGAGCTGGGTGCACATTTCCAGTAAAACGGATATAAATTATAGGCTTTTCTTCTTTAAAAAATAACAGATATTAAAAAAAAACCTGTCTATAACATTATAAGCATCCTTTTGTTCTGACAACCCTGTAAGACAAATACCATTATCCCTTCTTTCATCCCCCCTCCCCCTGCACAGTGGGTCAAGAACTCTGAATGCTTTGAATAGATTTTATAATGGATAAAAGGTGAATGTACTTTTATACCCTTGAGAGAGAGAGAGCATTTATTGAATATTCAAACCTTGTTTCATATCTTTGTTTAAGAATCACTTATTGGTGTTTATGGATTCATCCGAAGTCAATGCTGGCTGATTTCAAAAGGGCAGGTTTTTAGGTGAAGGAGAAGGATAATTGGGAATTTAATTTTGTCAGGACAGAGGTCTGTCTTTTATCACGAAGGACACTGATTTTCCAACCTTGCTTCCAAAACACAGGTTAATGTACAACTTCCATATGGACTCAGAATGCCTCTTCCTTTTCTTTTCTTTATTCTCTGATAAAGATTGGCATTAAATAAGATGAAAGTACTCCAGAACAGATTTCTTTGGTTGCAATCTTAAACATTCCTACTAGAAAGTAAGCCCCATTGGACATAGTGGAATTTCGATTTTAGAATTGCACTGACTGAAATTTTGGTTTCAACAAAATCAGAAGGCATATCAATCTTTTCCCTTTAATCAGTTGTATTCTATGGAGAATATATTGAATTTGTTGTATCATCTATTACAGTGTTTCCCAAACTTCGGTCTTTCAGGTGTTTTGGATTTCCACTCCCAGAAGCATTAGCCAATTTGGCCAACAAACAGGAATTCTGGGAGGTGAATTCTGGGAAGTCTACAACATCTAGAAGACAAAAGTTTGGTGAAAATGGGGGAAACTGTGTGGGGTTTTTAAAATTAAAAATGCCATTAAGAAAGGCTTCACACAGCAATCTCTTACCCTCTCTGATACCTTTTTAGGAAAGCCATCTATTGCTGTGTACCTACCCTTGAATCCCATTCTTCCTGAATTTCTGAACTGGTAGAGTTAGAAAACTCAAGGAGCCTGGTGCTGCAACAGAAAGTGAGAAACAGCAACATGTTCTACCATATGAGATGTACTGGATAGCACATAGTCATGCTTAGTGATAAGAAGAATTAATTCCTTTTTCACATAGACTTCAACAGTACCACAGCTTAATAGATGGTAGACATCATGAAGACTGGATAAATCTCAATCTTAAACCACACTACAAATCTCTAGACTGATGTTAAAGCAGGTTCCATACCACATCATGGGTCCTCCCTGACAAACAAACAAACAAACAAACAAGGATGCAAAATGTAAATAGCATATAAATATGTACTATTGAGGGCTAGAATCCAGGATAAAAAAACTGGGAACATGGCAACTTAGAGGAATAAATAGAGAATCAAAGTTGTAAACTAAGCCTGCTTTTATTTGTAACCATACATGACTGAATACTCATGAGAGTCTTCTTACTTCTCCCTTAATTACTACAAGCAATTTTATTAGTGTACTTTGCAGCATCATTAACTATTACTTTAGGCTTAACATTAAAAATAATGAGGTAATACAATATTAATGATATTAATTAATACCATCAAAGCTACACAGTCCCACGCTAGCCTGCCATGTAAGACCCCAAGAAGTCATTCCCATCAATCCTTCAATCTTAAGATTAAAAGAGAACTGGAGCAGGGAGAACTGTGTAATGGAGGGGACAAAGAAAGGAATGGGAGGGTCCCTATTTGGCAGAATTAGCATTTTATCATAGATTCATTTTTAGACCACGTTAGGGAGCTGACAGTAACAAGACTTACCAAGTCCCAAGAAGGTATAAAAATAGAGCCCCCTTTCCTTACAATGGTGACAATATAAACAATTCCTCATTATAGCTTCATTATAGCTGTTTGATGCCCATCACTGTCAAAGATGCAGTGTGACCACTGACTGGAGAGAGAGGAAACAATGGCATGTGCATTGGATCTGGAAATCAGTCACTGGCCAAAGATTGAAACAGTGTTAGCAGGCAATGGCATGGGGGCAAGAGATGAAAAGATCTCTGTTCTTCTGGTGACATATACAGAATTAAATCCAGGGAGCATGCCAGCCTGTCAGACAAGGCAAGACTTGGAAGCCTTTAATTATTTAAGAGACCATCTGAATTAATGGCTGTCATCACCAATGATTTTTTTAAAGTGTCTGGCCTTCAGATGATCTAACCTAGGGGTATGATGTAAGAGCTTATTCTCTTAGTGGCTAAAGAGCTATATGAAAGAAGATGACCTTGATGGAGAATTCTCCTTCTATATGATGTAACAGATCACAAATGCAATAAAACTACATACATTATGTAAATCCAAAATAAAATCATTCACATGAGACATGGGAAAGTAATGTATATCCAATATACATTGAATCAACACAATCCAAGTGGACTGGAATCTTCACTTAGTAAAGATCCCATTACCTCTGCTGCAGATCTGCCCCTTTACAAAGCAAGCATAGGCTCTACAATTTTATGTCAGATGTTGTCAGTGGCATCACTTGGGCATGTAGGGAGTACAGACCATAATAAGTGACATTCCAGAGGAGGGGTGACACCTGATCAGGTGTCACCTGTTCAGCTGACACCTGGTCACCTCCCATTCTGGGGGATGTGTGCACACCATCACACACCCGCCCCTACTCCACTGCTCAGTTCTTTCCCTGAGAAGGAAGCTGGGCAATGGAGGAGGCGGAGGAGGAGTGAATACTAGCACCTCAAGTCTTCTTCACTGCCTAGTTCTCTCCCTGAAGAGGAAGCCAGGCAATGGAGGAGAAGGAGAGGCAAACACATCTCAAGGCTCCTCCACTGCCTGGCTTTTTCCGGAGGAGGAAGCTAGAAAGTGGAGGAGAAAGGTGAGTGTGCCCCTTCCATCCTCCACTGTTGCCTCATTTGTCCAACTGTTATTTGGCCACCCTGGGTGGGCAGCCTGGCAAGCGAGAGAAGGACTGAGGCAGTAGGAGGGGAGCAGAGGCAGGGGAATCCACTGCCTCAACAGGTCATTTTAGCAATTCTCTTGCTCTGGTTTTGTCACAGGAAAAGACTTGACTTTTTACTCTGTTGCAAACCAAATACCACCCAAATCATTTATACAATGAGACATTTTCAATTTTAGGACCTATATCCCACCGGCTTAAACAAGCTATTAAATCCTATGTTCTTTAGGATTCCATATTATTGATGTGCATAACCAGAATGCAATTATTCATTTCCCACACCTGCATGTTTAGCATTTTTTCACTTTGTATAAAATACATATTCTCTCTCTTTATAACTTTTGAACACACCTCCCCATCCAGGGTGATTTCACATTTATCTCCCAAAAACTCAGTGTATATCCCCTGACACACTAACTAAACAGTTTTGTAAATCAGGTACACATAAAACATTTACAAAGTTTTCTCACCAAAACTTGGTATGAAGACATTTCTCAATTTCTTTAACATCTCTTACCCCTCCATCAGCTAGATAAACATCTTTGATACTGGAGGATTTTTTTACTTTTCAGCAAATCTACATTATTTATCATATGCCTGGTTGTCCCAGAATATAGAATCTATTTTGTCCTAAGGTTTTTACCACTTGTTTGAGTCACACTGTCACAGCTCTGTGTAACAGCTGCAGTTCCTTTGTTTTCCCCAAAGTCTCTGGGTTGTTGATTGTTGATTGTTGCAAACTTCCTTGTATTGCCGTTTTCAAATATCCTGCTCTGCCGCAGTAAAAAACATCATTTTCTTCCATGCATCAGCTGCCTTTTCCAGATGCATTTCCTTTGAAAACCTCAGGTGCTGTCCTAGGCGCCACAAGTGGGCATTTTTTACTTTTCTTCAAGCAAACCACTTGGCTCATCACGTTCCAGCCTCTGGAACTTTCTGGCATCCAGCAAAACTGCTGCAGCCCCCCACAGCATTGGACTACTGTGTAAAAATTCACCCTCACCAGGGATTTTTGTATTTTTCTTCCAAGGACTGTAAAAGCTGTGCAGGATTAATGAATTCTCTTCAGTTTCCCAAAAACCTTTGGCTGAAGAACATCCTCTCCCAAAATTTAACTGTGACTCAGAGAGGGTTAAAAGAATGATTTCTTTTTGGCTTAGGCATCTGCCTCCAGCAATTTCTGCTGCATTAGAACTCCATGCATTGCAACATGCATCTGTGACTCAAGTCCCTGAGCCTTGGTAACCCAGCTGCATCCATTTTAAACAAAATGGCCCTTAACAGAGTTTGCAGCCTGGAAAATTTTCAGACTGTGTTCTCCTGATTCCCATTGTTTGTAGAGTGGAGATTTCTCAGACAACTGTCTTTAAAGAGTTCTGCACTCAGCCATAAGGCAAAACAGCTTATCAATAAACTTTAACTGTTACTTACATCTGAAGAAGGTTTGAAGCCACCTCTGCTTTTCCCAGCAAATGCTTAAGCATGATCATCTTGTTCTGGCGCAGCTGAAGTCGTGGAAAGGCAGTCTTGCCTCCTGGCCACCTTGCACTTGAAATCTGGACTTCTGGGCTCCTTTCCTTCTGGACATTTGGCTTCTTTGTCCTCTGGCACACAAGCCTTATTCAGCAGAACAGCCTTTTCTGGCAGACCAGCCCTATCTGAGCCCATAACCTTTGTCAGTGTGTGGATGATGGGTGTTGCAGTGATGCTCTTTGGCACCCAGCAGAATCTCCAGGACAAGCTGGCTGCTGTGAACCACAGCCACTTTGTATCTCTTACCATCAACTGGCTCAGTTTCTCTTCTTCAGGATCCTATCTTCCTCAGTCAAGAAGACACATTGTAAAGTCCAAAAGCATAGTTTATTAATGCATATAAATGAAAAATAAGACAACTAAGTAAAATCCATTGTGATGAACTAATCCAGCTCAGCCATGAAAGGCTACATCTTTAACAATCCCAAAAGCTTAGGATCTCAACTTGTTGCAGTTGAAAATTAAAACGAAGTTACAGATCCATGTTTCCAGATCTAGGAGTTACATTGTAAAAGCAGTATAAACATACTCAAAAACTACATGCTAACACTTAGCTCCATGGTTAATACCACTGCTGCCAGACACACTAACGCACTCACATCTTGAATTATAAACATTCTTAAACAAAGGATTTTCTAGGCCTTTCCCATATTCCACCTTTTGGGTGTTAACCTTATTTTGGTTGGATAATGCCTGTATGATGTGTATTAACCCAGCCTATTGCTGTGCATCATCCACCACGTGGTTTCTTTCTCAGGCCTAACGATGTTGATATATTGTTATCTTTTTGATATCTCTTGCTTCCCATAACAAAATCTGTGTCTATGAGTTGTACCTTTGGGAAAGTTTGTGTTTATGACTTCTTGGCCATCTGGTGTAAGATTCACTTTGTTTCTCTAGATGTTGTTCTCATGAGGAAAATTCCACACACACATCTCTACATTTCCCCTTTGACTGCATAATCCATTCATATTCTAACATTCCCAGTGCTAGCCATGGCCAACTGTGGAAAAGGCAGGTAAGGAGGTCTCCTTTTTCTTTCACATTTTCTTTTTCTTTCACATTTGGAACATAGTGTAGCACTAGAAACCCTGGAAATACAAGCTTTGGCATAATAACAATATGAATGCATGGCCCAAAGGAAAAACCAGCACTGTTCATCAAACCCTGTGCACCCTGATTTTATTTATTATAGACACTGCATTATAGCATTGGTGTCCTCTGCACTCTCAATAGAAAAGGAGGAGTGGTTTCCATCATTCCTGCTTTAAACAAAGAAGCTAGCATCTGTTTAATGATACCTCCTTCTACAGTTATCCCATGGGAATGGGCCACACAGATGTGTTCTAATTTAGATGGAAAGATCAGAGATTCATGAAGTCACAGAATCTCTAACCTGGCATTTTAAAGGAAGACAGTCTAGCAAGCATGGCCCCTATGTGTGTGAATTGTTGTAACATCAGCCTCAAAAACTGTCAAGTTGAAAATGTTAAGCCCACCAACAAATGCCACAACCCATTTTATATTCCTGTATTATGCTTCCATGACTACCAAAACCACTCAGATTACTTGGAAGGAAATTCACCCAGAGACCTTATAGGAAACAGTAAGAGAGAATAATTGAATGAGCTCTTTTTGCGAGGAGGTTAAGCCCCCGTCCCCTTTTACCATTCCAATAAAGGAAAATATACCAACATTCAATGAGCTGGACTTGCAAAAAACTATGGAACATTTCCTAGAACTCAGTGGGATATGAGAGTCCTCCATGTTTTACTTGAAAAACTAATCTTCATTCAGGGTAGCACATAGCAGTTGGTGGCAAGGAAGCCTATTTATATTAGACATAACACTTCTGCACATAGAAAGGGAAAGTACAATTCCTTAAAAGGGAATGTTGCTGTTTTCACTGCAAGCTTTGTCCCCACTCTGTGATTTTATCCTTGCTGTCTAATTCTTCCACCACCACCACCCATCTCCAGGGCTTATAATTAATTCATCTATAGCTGTGGCGGGTGGAGGTGAATCAGCAATGAGGCCTTTCAAGCATTTCAATGGTTCACTAATTTCCTGAAGTTGCAATGCAAATTGAAGACTAAGCAATAATGAATGAGTTGTGAACCTGAACTAATGCACCGCAGGCTGAGATCTGAGGGCCAAGACAGGCTTAGTGTCCAAAAAGAATTTATTTCTGCTCTCAAAAATGTATCTTTCTCTAAACACTTACAATTCTGAGCCAGCTCTACAAAAACTTACTGGCACTATACAATCAATATCCATAATACAGACCAGCCATCCCAGATTATGTGACAACAGCTATGGTTCCATGTTGACAGCAGAACATCTTTCATTCTCTTCAAAAGAGAAAGTCCAAAAGGGTTTATATATAATTACATACTTTCCAATTAGAATATTCCTTTGAATTAGTGCCTCCTGACACAAAAGATGATAAATAACAATTTCTATTCATTTGTAACTTTTGTGAACAGTGAAAAGGGTTAGACAGTCACACTGGAGCCAGCATCCCACAAATCATGATGAACAACTTCACTGGCTACCCACCCATTTCCAGGAAGAATTCAAAGTGTTGATTATAAAGCTCTCTATAGCTTAGGTTCAGACTACCTGAAAGGCCACAGCTTCTTATACAAGCCTGCCTGCATTTTAAGATCTTAAGGGGAAGGCTTTTTCTTGGTCCCACCACTCTTATAGGTATGGCTGGTGAGGACGTGGGGTAAAGCCTTATTGGTGGCTGCTCCCAGGCTATGAAACAAACTCTATGCCAAGGGAGGCTCAGTTGTCCCCTCTCTGCTCTCCTGCCACCAATACGCAAAGACCTTCTTATCAGGGGCATAACTATGAGGTGTGGAGGGTATGGACCACAGCAGATGACACCATAAGAGAGGGTGAGACTAGTGCTCCCCAAGTGTCTACATTTTGGCAGAAATGGGCCATAGCATTCACTTGTGTCCCATTAAAGTAATGAAAAGATGGGGTGAGTGGGGTGAGACTCAACAGGAGAAAAAAGGAGAGGCCACAGTTTATTCATTAAAAAAATTGTTTTAAAATGTCATTTTTTTTAAAAAAAATTACTTTTTAAACATTATTCTTTTAAAGTTTTCTTTAAAATCATCACATCTTACCAATTTTTTTTATTTTAACCACATACACATATAAATGCATTTAGGCTGTTGTAATATGATATTGTAATTTAAAGGTATAATTTTTATATTTGCTTGTTATTTATGTCACAACTATTTCCATTACATTCATTAATATATGGGAATTATGATTTAAGAATAATATTAACGCAAAAAGCATTAGAGTTAAAACAATTGCATATTTAAAATATCAAAATGTATTTTAAAAACTTCACTTGTCCCTCCACTTTCACTAGGGTTAGGGACACAGAACCTCCATGAATGTGGAAAAACCACAAATAACAAAAGCATTATGTTTTTACCTGAGGGAACACCTCTCTAGGAATCTCTAAATCCTCCAGTACAACTCTGTGATCAACATCTACCAGACATTGGCCACAGAATTGTGCTGGAGGAGCTACAAATGTCTAGTGCAGTGTCCTCATTAGCAATATCTAGGTCCTTCAGTGCAACTTTTAGTTAAAGTTGAGCACAGAGTTGTATTTGAGGACCTAGATATTCCTAGAGAGAAGATATTAATAAAATCCATGAATAATAAAATTCGCAAAAGTCAAAACCACAAATGTGGAGGGACAAGTGTATATATAAACCTTGATCTGACTTGCACAGCATTTAAAAACCCAATCTTCATTAGTTTAAAAAGACTGACAGCACAAAAATTATTTTACCTACAGCTGAAAGAACAGCAGGGATGAGGCCATCCTGATCCCTTTAGGGAAGGAGTTCCAAAGCCTAGGAGCAATCATCAAGAAGGCTGTCCCCCTTGTTCCCACTAAACAAGCCTGAGAGGATAATGGAATAGCGAGAATGGCTCTTCTGGACTCTGGATACAGTTCTTCAATTAACCTGGACCCAAGCCATATAGTGCTTTATAGGTCAAAAACAGCACTTTGAATTGTGCCAGAAATTGACCAGCAGCCAATGGAGATATTGCAACAAGGAAGTTGTGTGCATCCTTTAGCCAGCTCAAGTTGCCAACCTGGATGCAGCTTTTTGAGCCAAATAAAGGGCCTTTATAGACTGCCAGAAATAATGCAGCTTGAGTCCACCTTAACTGCCCTGGCTCAGTGCTAGGGAATCATGGGAGGTGTAGTCTATTATGGCACCAGATGTCTCTGACAGAGAAGGCTCAATATCTCAGAAAAAACTACAGTTCTCATGATTCCCTAGCACTGAGCCAGAGCAGTTAAAGTGGACTCAAGCTGCATTATTTCTGACAGTCTGTAAAGGCCCAAAGTTTCTTTCAAAGGCAGTCTGAGATAGAATAAATACAGTTAAAACCTACAGGACTGAGGTCCAGGCTATCTTGTATTTTGAATCCCAGCCTGGTCCTAGCAGCTCTGCTTTCCCAGCTCCAGCAGTAGAGCCTCCAGCAGAGGGTGTGACTTTGTCAGAGGCTCCACAACCAAGCCTCCCAACGACAGGGCCATTGGACATGGAGGAGGATCAGGGGACCGTGCCTAACTTCAGTCAGCGTAGAGCTGAAAGGGCGGGCCTCCGGTGCTCGAAGAGGCTTTATGAAAAACGCCGAGGTCATCAAGATGATCAGCCCCAGCTGAGCTCTGGCAGCTCAGGGATTTAAGCAAGTAGGGAAGTGCTGCCTCAGTGCCAGAGTTTATCTGAACTCCCTGGAGAAAGCCTCTGTCTCTCCTTGCTTTTAACCCTGGACTTGTGCTTATCTTGGATTCCTCTGAATCCCTGGACCTTGGACTGCTTTGTTTCTCTGCCTCTCTGGAACCTTTGACTTACGGACGGTGTTTGACTCCTCTCTTGCTGCTTCCTCGGATTGGTAACCAGGCCTTTGGGACTCTCCCTCGCTTTGGCTATCAGCCCTGCTACTGGCTTTCCAGGACAGATTTCTAGTCTATTAAGGTCATTTTGAATTTTCATCCTGTTCTCTGGGGTATTCACTAATCCTCCTAATTTAGTGTCATCTGAAAATTTAATCAGTATGTCCCCTATTCTTTCCTCCAAGTCATTGATAAAGATGTTGAATAGCACTGGAGCCAGGACAGAACCCTGTGGCACCCCACTGGTCACTTTTCTCCAGGATGAAAAGGAGCTGTTGTTGAGCACCCTTTGGGTTCTGTCGGTCAACCAATTACAAATCCATGTAACAGTTACCTTGTCTAGCCCACATTTTACTAACTTGTTTGCCAGAATGTCATGGAGAACCTTATCAAAGGCCTTACTGAAATCAAGATATGTGATATCCACAGCATTCCTTTCATCTACCAAGCTAATAATTCTATCAAAAAGAGAGAGAGAGAGAGAGATCAGATTTGTCTGGCATGACTTATTTCTCTGAAACCCATGTTGACTTTTTGTGATTATGGCATTCCCTCCTAAATGTTAACAGATGTTTGTTTTCATTATGTTCAACATTAAGCCTGCCATTGCACTTTCTTCTTTGATCTTCCTTAGTAGGTGTTCCAGGTCTGTGAGGTTTTCTCCTAGTACTATGGTATCATCTGCGTATCTTAGATTGTTGATATTCCTTCCTCCTATTTTCACTCTTTTTTCTGTGTTTTAGCCAGCTTTTCTTATAATATGTTCTGTATACAAGTTGAACAGATAGGGTGAAAGGATGCAGCCTTATTTGACCCCTTGCCAATTGGGAACCATTCTGTTTCTCTGTGTTCTGTTCTGACAATAGCCTCCTGTCCTGAGTACAGATTCCTCACCAGGACTATCAGATGTGTTGGCACTCCAATGTATTCAATGCAGTCAAAGACTTTGCTACAGTCTATACATGCAGATTTTCTTTTGGAAAATCAATTTTGGAAAATTGAAAGCTTAGGAAAACCAATTCAATATCACCCAACCCATGAAATACATTATAATAAAAGATAAATAAAAGAAGGCAGATTTGCATAAAATTACCCCATACTTATTTATGTGACCTTGGGCAAGTCATATGGAAAACCTCCTCTGAACAAATCTTGCCAAGGGAACACCATGAAAGCTTCACCTTAGGGTTGCCATAAGTCAGAAATAACCTGAGGGCACACACAACAACAACCAAATTTATATTTTTAGGAATACATATTGTATATACATATAGTAGAAAATCAATCCATCTCACCACAGTGGGGAAGACTATGACATGTGTGCCTGTCCACTCAGCGTGCTGTCCAGGTGCTAAATGTGATTAAACTACTTCTTTTTTTTAATTTTATTTCTACAAAACAAATAAATACATTCTTACATTCATATACAACTTACAAAATACAATTTACACACTACTTAAGACATCCATACATACCTATAACATCACAAACTAATTAACATATATATCTACCACACTTATCTACTAACATTAAACATAAAACACGCATCATATACGATGCTTCATTTAAATGCTAGATACACTTTCAATATGAAGAAACAACTATTTGCCCTTTTTTTTTTTGTATAATTCCTTGGGACCCCTAACTTATCTATCTATACAGCGTTTCATCTTGATTTTTTGACATTCCTTTACATTTTTACTTGAAAATTAAACCTATTAAGTAAGTAACTGTTGGTTCTTTATTATTATTATTTATCTTCATATTTCCCCCTTTTCCAATATATCTTAAAGCCTTTCCATTCTTCTTCCACCTCTTTCTCTTCTTTCTCTCTCATTAACGCTGTTAACATATCAGATTCCATAGCTTCCTTCATTCTTTCTCTCCATTCCCTTTTCGAAGGTATTCGGTTTTGTTTCCATCTTTTTGCGTAAAGAATTCTTGCTATAGTAATCATATACAATACTATTCTTCTATATTTACACTCTTGTTCTTTTTCCATTAAATCTGTCATATTTAATAAAAAAAAGGTTGCTAAATGTGATTAAACTACTTCAAGGCTTCTGTCTGCTCTTCTTATCATATTTTTCAAACTGTAAATGACTGGGCAACTTTTGAAGTAGATGAACGCATCAAACAGCTGTCTGGCCTTTAACAGCCCTTTAAACAGAGGTCTGCCTTTTGGCTATGCAAGGGATTTTGCAGTGGCAATTGTTATTTGTTGCTGTGCAAGCACAACGTTCTGGGTATGCCTAAATTGCTACTGATAATAATGTGTCCTAGCCTGGACACAATGCCAGAAAGGTCTTGACTAGGAATGGTAGAAAACCACCTTGTCCCCCCCTTTTTTTGGGGGGGGGGATGAGTTATAAATACAGATCATCATCATTTCTACAGAACCCACTTTACCATTTTAGTGCAATCTAGGGGCCTACTTTGGAATATTTTTCTACAAAACCACTCTGTTTTTCTGGCCATAGTTTCAGCTTTTCCTTTTACATACTTTAAAATCATTCAGTGCAGTGATCAGAAGCTTTAAAACAGATTATTCCTGAGCTTCGAAGAAATACATACTGCAAATATTAAGTTACTTGTTATTAGTTCTTTTCCCCAGTCAAGTAGGTTTAACTATTTTACATTATAAAGTCAACTTATCAAGGTGTAATTTCACTTTTTTTTTTCAAAGCAACAGGACATTTTTGCTACCTTTTGATTTATATGTTTGGGCCTCATGCTGCTGCATTCAGATTTTTTAAAGTAACTAAAAGGTAAGATTTTAGTTACTTTTAAGAAACAGGAAAGTGGCAAATTGCTTTCAAATAACTTTAAAAATTAAAATATAATTGCAATAGTCACTTACTGCTTTGGTAGTCTTGATACTATCAAGGCTACCAAAGCAATGCAACTGATTATGTTTTAAAAGAAACTTTCCCAGCTCTGTTCTATTCTACATCTAAACAGAAAATAAACACAGCTTTTTCAAGCTACTTCTGGCCTAATTGGAAATGTGGAATAAATTAGGACACAAAAAGTGCCCAGGGATACTTAAAGCAAAAATAGTCTTTTAGCAGCTTTGCATATTTAAGCACAAAGCAGGAAGAAATTAACTGATAATCTTCAGTGCAAAGTGAATGCCATTTGTTAAATGAAAGCTACTTCAGGAAACATGTTCTGGGTTGCATTCTCAGTTTTCATAAACAGTGACATTTTCCTGTGCCAAAATGACCACAATACTCTCCATGATTACTTGTTTTATAGCTATAGAATGACTAACATAACTGTTGTTCATTTGTGCCATGAATACAGGCACAGAAAAGTTTAGTATCATTGCCATAGTGGATGAATTTTTCACTAGAACAAAGATGGAGCATCTGTAGTTCCCAAAGTCATTTTCATGCAGCTGTAGGATTTTAATGCATTCCCATGGGCCCCCAGTGCATGTGCTCTTTACTTTACAAGAATAATATTTGCAGATTTTGAAATGTAGTACCAGGTCTCTTGGGTGTCATTCTTCATGGAAAAGTGTAACTGACCAAAAATGGGCCAGTACTGTCACAAAGAGCAATAAAATGTTAGCTGGATTGTAAATCGCATCATACATAATTTTCTTAAGGAATTATTCCTTTGCAGGTTTTCTCTTCCAGGCAGGAATGGCAAACACAAAAATATGATTAAAACTAATGAAAAGCCATAGGAGACAGATATAGGATTTACAATCATCTTCTGCATGGCAGTTTATGCTCTTAGACAAGGTATTGCATTTACTGAACATTATAATTTTGATTATATGCATCTGCATAATTCATCAATTAAAACTTAGCATTCCATCATAAATGTCCTGTTATTATTTCATACTCTAGTCTGAATATTTATCAGAATGAAGCAGTATTTTCAAGAATGATGCTGTCAAAGATGTGGACTCATTCATTTCCAGTTGTTGTTAACTACCAGTTAAATCAACTTTGACTTATGACACTATGAATGAGAGCCCCCGAAGTCACCCTCAGGTCTTACAGAATCAGGACCATAGCTTCCTTGATTGAGTCTACCCATATGGAATGGGGCCTTCCTCTTTCCAACTACCTTCCTCTTTGCCAAGCATTATTGTCTTTTCTTGTAAGTTATATCTACTTATGATAGGGCTAAAGTATAATAGTCTCAGTTTAATTATCTTGACGTCTAAGAGGAGTTCAGGCTTGATTGATCTAGGTAAAGGTAAAGGTTTCCCCTTTGACAAGATTGTCAAGTTGTGTCTGACTGTAAGGGGTGGTGCTCATCTCCATTACTGGTTTGAGGGGCCCAGGTGCCGCATGATGGGGTTAGCTCCCATCACTAGTCCCAGCTTCTGCCAACCTAGCAGTTCGAAAACATGCAAATGCAAGTAAATAAATAGGTACCACTTTGATGGGAAGGTAAACAGCATTCTGCACAATCATGCTAGACACATGATCACAGAAGAATCTCTGACAACGCTGGCTCTTTGGCTTAGCAACAGAGATGAGCACCACCCCATATAGTCGGACACAACTTGACAACCTTGTCAATGAGAAATACCTTTAGCCTTAAAGATACATTCACAAATCCATCCATAGCTATTAACTACATAGAACTGTCACTTTTATTAGTAGAATTCTGAGTGAGATAATTTGCTGAGGAACAGGGGAGAAAAAGGCTGTTGTCATCATCTTCTCATAGGTAGCTGGTTCACCACTGTGAAAAACATAATATTTCATTAGTTATCTTTGGTTTGATCTAACGCTAACAGGAATTTCTAATCATGCCTATCCTATACATGACTATTATCATATTCATACCTTCATACACCTGCAATGTGTATGACTGGTCACAAGTCATTACCAAATTTTCAAAAAGAAATGGTGATGGCATTTGGATGACAAAATTCACCTTACAATTGAATGAAAATGGAAAGGCACCAATCCCATACAAGCAATCACTGTAGTGCGTCGTAGGCCATCCTCCACCAACCCACCTACAGCTTAATGAAGAAATTCCTATAAACAACTACACACTAAATTATTCATCTGTGTGGTTTTTCTAAAAAAAAGTGAAAGTTTCCTTTATCCACTGCCACACTACCATACTTAACAGCTGCATTTTGTGCTTTAGTGAACAATGTAAAAAACACAAGTGACCCTATTTAAAAAACTGTTCATGACGCAATGTGTTTCTTCTTTGATTCAGAGAAGAGCTGGAGTGCTTATAATGTAACACAAAATAAACAGAAAAGTACAATGATCATGTGCAGTATGTTGTGCTGTAAACATCATTTGTAGGCAGAAAATGAATCTAATTGCTTCAGGACAACTGCAACATACAGTATGGTGAACAAATGGAACATATCTTATTGCATGAAAGAACCAGGTTTTTCCCACATAAAAATCAGATCACAAGCGGAAGCTACAGATCTATGGAATACTAGATTTAATTAAACTGCATTAACAACATAGAAATGTGTGTATATATTTATTCAGGGTCACATTTCATTATGTACCCAAGTGAGATGTCCATACAGCAGAACTTGGAATAAGTTATATCCTTTAAATAAGAAAAAAAAAATCATACTAGTGGTGAAACAAAATCCCTTTCTTCTAGAGCATTCTAGATTTGGGTTTGGCAAACCATGTTTAGTCTGAACATTTGCAGACTGCTCCTTCTCTTTCTGCTTTTAAATTTTCAATTCAAAACTGTCTTGTCTTCAAAAACTTTTGCAGCTTTAGTTTAATATTGTTTTATTATCTTGTGTATTTTATTATATGTATTTATCAGTTTGCTTTATTTTATACTGTATTGGGTTTTTTGTATTCTATCTGGATAATTTGTGTTACTATTGTATAGTTTTATATTTGCATTACTCCTTCCTTCGTGTGTGTGTGTGTGTGTGTGTGTGTAATGGATTGTACTCCTTCAGTAGGGATGGCTATTTTGGGGTTGGGTTTTGGTTTCTATTTTATTTTTATTTTTTGCAATTTACTTGTAAAGCATACATACATTGATGGCACTATATAAATGAACAACAACAACAATAATATCACACAAAGTTTTATTCCACAAAACCCACTGCACTCCTGAATACCTCACTAGGGCTGTGATGGAGTTCAGAATTGTTCCTGCTACCAGTAATATTTCCAACCCTTCCATATACAAGCCCTTTTCCTACTATCTTATTCCCAGTTATCTAGCCTGGTAGTGTTGGAAGCAAGAACAGACAGGCAAAGTCACAGACACCCAGGACACTGAGTGTTTTCCCTAATGCTTGGCAGGTTTCACATGGCCTGGAAAAAAAATATAATCACCAAGATTTTTGGTATCTAACATGTCTTGTAGAAGTGTTGCAGATACCAAGGAAAATGAATAAGCTTATTGCCCAGCACTTAAGGAACGGGAACAGACTGGAACGGAATGGAATGGAACGAGGCAAAAACACATGCTACTGGACAGGAGAATGCCACCAATGCTTTTAGGAGTCCCCAAGCCATTCCTGGCAGCTGATTTTTAAAGGACGGTTCAAAATTGTTCTTCAAAATCGGCTGCCAAGAACAGCTGGGGAAAGGCTTGGGGACTCCCGGTGGCATCGGTGGCGTTCTCCTGTCCAGTAACATGTGTTTTTGTCCCGTTCCATTCCTTTCCATTCCCATTTTTGTAAGTGCCATGTGATAAGCTTAGAAGATGATGAAGGGAGATTCTACTGCCACATTGTTAGATACTGAAGCATTCAGTGATACCCTCCACCAGATAACATGTTCATTTCTGTAGGAATGTGAAATGTTAGACATAGCAGGATTTTGCACTGATGAAAACTGGAAGCAAAACAGTTCTTAAACAGTACATACTGAATTGGCAACTGAATATTCATGTTAAAGGTAAAGGTATTCCCCATTGACAAGGTTTTCAAGTTGTGTCTGAACATAGGGCGGTGCTCATCTCTGTTACTAAGCTTTGTCGGAGACAATTCTGTGATCATGTGGCCAGCATGATTGCCCAGAACACTTTTTATCTTCCCACTGAAGTAGTACCTATTTATCTACTTGCATTTGCATGCTTTTGTTGTTGTTGTTTTAATTTTTTAATTTTATTATTAAAAATAAACATATACATAATACATATATAAGACAAGCAAAAACAACAAACAAAAAACAAATAACACAACAGAACAGAACTTCCTCATCTTTCAAGTCTTGTTATCTCTTATCTTTTATAGTCAACTTCATTTTTTATACTTTACCCCTTTCCTTCATAGTCATATCCTCCAAACCAATTTTTATCAATATATCAAAAACATTTCCTCCATAAACCTATACCCAACCCATACTTAAAGGATTCTCTAAAGTCATTTTAAACCCAAGACAAAATTTGGACCCCATTATTTCTGCCAGTATTCTATCAGTGGTTTCCCTTTTTCTTTATCAAATATGTAAATTTATCAGTCTCCATATAATCATATCATTTTATTTGCCATGTTCTTATTGTCAGCATTTCCTTACTTTTCCATTTCGATCAGTAGTTTATCCTAGCAGCTACTATCAAATAAAACATCAATTTCCCATATTTGTTTTCCAATTTTTCCTCTTCTATCATTCCCAATAAGTACATCTTAGGGTTAATTGAAAAATTCTATATGTAATATTTTAGTTACTTCTTTATGTATATTTCTCCAATATTCCTTAGACTCCTTGTACCTCCACCATAAATGATTGAAAGTACCTACCTTCTTTTCACACTTCCAACATAGATTCGACTTTTTCCTCATTTTAGCCAATTTATGTGGTGTAAGATACCACCTAAATTGCATCTTATAATAATTTTTATATCATAATTCAGAGTAAATTTTAACCTCTTTCCAATATTTTCCCCATTGTTCAATTTATATCTTTTGCCCAATATCTTGTGCCTTTGATCATATGCATCTTCACTACTTCTAGCTCCATTTCTATTTTTAATAGAATCTTATAAAATTTTGATATTTTGTGATTATCCTTTAGTGCCATTATCTCTTCAAATTCTTTATTCATTACCCCAATCTTTTTTTGGTTTTTTGTCCAACAAAAATCTCTCTCTTAATTGCTGATATTTAAACCAATTACAATTATATCCCTCTTGTAATAGCTGTTCACGTGTCTTATTTGCATATTTGTTTCATTGTCCTTTATAATTTCATTATATGTCACCCATTTATTTTTACCTATATTATCATTCCGGAAGAAGGCTTCATTTATGGAGGTCCATTTTGGAATATTGTCTATCCATTTAGCTTTAATTTTCTGCCAAATTCTTAGAAGGGATCGCCTTAGATAATGATCATTAAAAACTTTGTGTACTTTACTTTTATCATAAATCAAATATCCATGCCATCCATATATATTGTTGTAACCTTCTAATTTTAAATTTTTTTCTTTTTCTAATTTAAACCAATTTATTAAATCCAATCCATTTAATCCAATCCAAAATATACGATCATGCCACAGGCATGATAGTATATTTTCAAATCCAGTAATCCCAGTCCACCTCTAGTAACATCATCCTACCTTACTTTCATTTTACTCTGGGTTTTTTGTTTTCTTTCCCCATATAAATTTAGATAAGTCTTTATGCCATTTTTGGAATGGTGAATCATTTATAATATTGGAATATTTTGAAATAGAAAAAGCATCTTTGGCAGCACATTCATCTTTATGATTGAGATTTTCCCCATTCATGATAAATTCAACTTATTCCACCTATCCATATCCTTTTTAATTTTGTTCCAGGTTATTCCATAATTGTTTTTAAATAACTGAGTTTTTTTATTGTAAAGTTTATCCTCAAATATTTGACTATTTTTTCTCCTGAAATTTAGATTTCTCAATTAGCTTTCTTTTTTCCTCCCTTGTTTAATGCATTAGTAATATTGCTGTTTTCTCCCTATTTATCTTAAGTCCTGCAACTTCCCCAAATTGTTTAAAGATTGTTAATAATCAATTAATGCACTCTATGGGATTAGATATTGATAACCTCAAGTCATCTGCTAATCCATGTAGTATAAATTCTTCTCCTTTGAGTTTTATTCCTCGTATCAGGTTACCTTCTCTAATTTTATTATTTAATATTTCCAAATTAATTATAAAAACATTGGGGAAAGTGGACATCCCTGTCTCACTCCTTTATGAATTTTGCAGCCTTTAGTCCTTTCTCCATTTATCAATAAAAAAATTCACAGCAGGCTAATAAATAGAAAGTCTTGCTTATTAAATATAAAGTATTGCTTATCTCTGACCATACTTTCCCCTGATAGGTGTCACTTCACCCTGAACTATATGCATATCCCAGTGTATTTGTGCAACAATACCCAAAGTCAGCCCCCCCATACCTGTTTCCATCCTTGCTTAAGAGAAGTATATATCTGTCTGAAAACCACTTGTCTGTGTTCAGTGATAAGGTAAAGGTATTCCCCGTTGACAAGACTTTCAGGTTGTGTCTGACTGTAGGGGGAGGTGCTCACTTCCATTACCAAGCCGAAGAGCCAGCATTGTCAGAGACTACTCTGTGATCGTGTGGCCAGTAATCTTTCCATCAAAGTGGCACCTATTTATCTACTTGCATTTGCATGCTTTTAAACTGCTAGGTTGACAGAAGCTCGGATTAATGACAGGAGCTCACCCCATCATGCAGCACCCAGGCCTCGAACTGCCAACCTGCCAGCGTCTTAACCATTTGAGCCACTGCATCCCTATTCATGTTATTAAGCTATTATTGTCATGCTATTCTGTTATGGTTGTATTTATTTTTAATTGTTAAGTTATTAAGTATTTTAAAAAGATGAATTTAAAAAGAAAAAAAAAAACCTAAGTGATTGTGGGATAGTCTACATGTGTGTTATGCAAATTGCTGCAGATGGCCACAATAACAGATCTTGTTGCTGAAGTAACAGGACAGTTAACTCACTTGTAATTTTTTCTGCAGTAACAGCTTGCTATAGGAGGATACTAGCATAACAGAAGAACCTAAAGCCTGATATAACAGTGCCTGCCTTAAGTGATGAACCTTTAAAGCCAATAAAACATAGTAAACCACAAGAACAAGAGCTATACAATATTTTTTAACAAAATGTCACATTCTGACTGCCTTTCTGCTAAAAGGAAATTGTGGGTGTCTATGGAAGCAGTGAAACTGACCTCTGACTTGTGATTCTTTAATCGAAGTCAAGGAAACTGACTTGGAGAAAGTGAGAACGGCATAAAGGAACAAAATCAGACTGACATTGATGTCTGATATTTTACTTATGCATTGGCAATATCAGCACCGTTGTTTAGAACAAGGGTCTCTGAGCAGGATGGCAAAGGAAGAATGAAACAATTTACCTCAGAATATCCACAAATAGCCTTCAGTTGAAAACACAGTGATTAAAACATCAACACCTGGATTATAGTTTGAGGAAATACATCTGAAGAATTATGCCAAGTTGGCATGACAAAGGATAAGGTTTTGGGATGAACTAACAAATTAAAAAGTAACACGACAATTGAGTAAGGTATCATTTATCTATTTAATATTCAACAGAAGTGTCATTTAATATTCAGAAGTAATAGTGCCACTCTATTCTGCTTTGGTCAGGCCTCACCTGGAATACTGTGTCCGGTTCTGGGCACCACAATTCAAAAAGGATATGGAGAAACTGGAGCGTGTCCAAAGGAGGGCAAGTAAAATGGTGAAGGGTCTGGAAACTAAGCCCTATGAGGAACGACTTAGGGCAGGGGTAGGCAACCTTTCCCCTTTAAGGGCCGAGGGACTTCAGCTCCCAGAAGCCTCAGCCATGTTGGCCAATAGTCCCATGTTGGCCAATAGCTCCTGGGATTCTGGGAGCTGAAGTCCCTCGGCCCTTAAAGGGGAAAGGTTGCCTACCCTTGACTTAGGGAGCTGGGGATGTTTAGCCTGGAGAAGAGAAGGTTAAGAGGTGATATGATAGCCTTGTTTAAATATTTAAAGGGCTGTCATATTGAGGAGGGAACAAGCTTGTTTTCTGCCGCCCCATAAACTAGGACCTGGAACAATGGGTGCAAGCTCCAGGAAAAGAGATTCCACCTCAACATTAGGAGGAACTTCCTGACAGTAAGGGTGGTTTGACAGTGGAACACACTCCCTCGGAGTGTGGTGGAGTCTCCTTCCTTGGAGGTCTTTAAGCAGAGGCTGGATGGACATCTGTCGGGGATGCTTTGATTGGGAGTTCCTGCATGGCAGGGGGTTCGACTGGATGGCCCTTGTGGTCTCTTCCAACTCTATGATTCTGTGATTCTAACAAATTTCGTGACATCTTTTTTTTTTAATGAAAGAAGATGTCATTTTCAAGGAGACACTATTTTGAATGGTCAAACAGACTTTTTTTTAATGCTCCAGGGTAAATGAAGGGACTGATAATGGAGTAGAAGGCACCTTATCCTTTTCTTCTCTCTGGATCCTGCGTAAGCAATTTATATTGCAAAACAGTAACTGCTCGAAGCTGATAGATAGCCCCTTGTGACTAGCTGCCATGTCACATTGCTGAAAAAAATCATATGCATAACATCAAGACCTGGTTGTAGGCCCTGTTGCAAATTCTGCCAGGAACTAGATGGAGGATACATGACTGTGCTTGTTCTGCTGGATCTCCCAAAGGCTTTCATTACACTACTCATGTTGTCAGAATGAAATTACACGGTTTTATAGTGGCCCCAGCATTTCCTGGAATAGTGAGTTCAGAAAATAATGTTCAGGGACTCTTGTTCAATGCCATAACTGTTAGGTTTGTAGGTAAGGTTGCCAGGTTGTATGTGGGATAGTGACCCTGTAAATGTTAAAGCTGAACAGATCATAGAGCAAGACAGGGTTCTGTAAAATTCTGTTGAACAGGACAGGCTATCTGTTCTCTCTTACTTTTCGAATTCACAGCCATGCCCTCCCAATATGGCTATTCATTCACCCATGGAGAGCAAGGAAGGGAGCGTTGAAATGTCAGAGAGAGAGAGGGAGCACTTACATGCTCCCTACTCACTCCCTACTCTCTACCAATGAGACAATGGGAGAAAATGATTGCAGTTGAAAACTAGAGTTTGAGAGGAAAGATACTAGTGTTTTACTATATTTTGTCCTCCTATATGATCAATTCAAGATTAAAATTGCAGGAGCTCCTGCATATCCAACCTGCCAACTCTACTTGTGGAGGTCTTTAGTGTAGTCCATGCTATTTAACATACACATGAAATTGCATGAATCGTGAGCCCACGTTCTAGAAAAATGTATTCCTGACATTTTGCCTGCATCTGTGGCTGGCATCTTCTCTGAAGGTGTGTAGCTGTGCAAGGGATTTTAATTATTGAGACAATGCTATTTCTTGTTTCTTCTGACTGAATGTGTTTATTTATTCATTTATTATTTAATTTGTATGCCACCTTTATCCTGGAGTAGGACACAAAACATCTCACAAAAAAGTACCAATAACAAAATCTAACTTTAAAAAAAGCTGTTTTAAATCATCATATTAAGACAGTATAAAATCATTTTAAAAGTATACCAAAGTTTTAAAATAATAAATAAAGCACACACACCAATAAGAAGCCTCCCTGCTTACATGTTAACATCTGACTAAAACAAAAATGTATTTTCTTGCTGGCAAAGGGAAATGAAAGAAAGAGACAGCCTAACATCCCATGGAAGGAAATTCCATAGCCTGGGCCTAGCCTCCCATAGAAGGAAATTCCATAGTCTGGGAGCAGCCACTGAGATTTCTCTTTCCCATGTACTCACCAATCAGGCCTGTGATGGTGGTGGGACTGAGAGAAAGTGTTTCTGTGAGGATCCAAGGCCCTGAGCAGATGGTCAAGCACATCTGTCCTGGCCTAGGATGATATGAGGCTGGAGGAACACAGATTTTTAGGTCCATGCAAACAGACCCCCAAATTCTGGCTGGCTCGTATAGGGAGGTATGGTCTGTCAATAATCTCAAACAAAGCAAATTAGGGTTTTGTAGGTCATGAATAGTTCCTGAAATTGTGCCTAGAAAATAAATCTAGTAGCCAGTGGAGCTGTTTTAACAAGGGAGTTATATGATCCCTGTCAATAAGCCTAGTCATTATCTTGTCTGCTGCATTTTGAACCTGCTGAAATCCAAAGAATTGTTTCATCTGGATATTCGTACTACTTTTTTAATGTTATCTGTTTCAGTTGCCCATTTTATTTTATTTGGAATGTACATAAATTTAAGTATCAGCAAATATTCAATATTGTTATGCCAACAGATATTACTGCATCTATCTTAACAGAAGGTTCTTGAATATCATAACACCTGAGCCAAAAACACAACAGTAAGAGGAAGAAAGGTTTGCTTTTGATTGCATTAACTCAGGGGTAGGCAACCTAAGGCCCAGGGGCTGGATGCGGCCCCCCGAGGCCTTTGGACCGGCCCCAGGCCAGCCCTGCCGCTGCCGGCCCTGCCCCCGCCGCCTGCCATGATGATATTGATTATTGTTATTATTACTTGTTCTTGGGTTTTTCTTGGCAAAATCTCCACAGGGGTTTTGCCATGGCTTCTCTGGGGCTGAGAGTGTGTGCATGCATAATTTTTAATTTTTTTTATTTTTTTTTAAAAAATATTTATTGTTTGTTTGTTTGTTTGTTTTTGGTGCTTCGGCCCCCCAATTGTCTGAGGGACAGCAACCCGGCCCCCGGCTCAAAAAGGTTGCCTACCCCTGCATTAACTGGATAAAAACAAGTACTCAGAAGTAGGAAATTGAACAGTGCAGTTGTTGAACAATCTTAACTTCATACCAATGCTTTTTAACTTCTATATGACCTACCCTTTGGGTAAATAGTATTGACTGATTTAGCTGGTGACACCAAATTACTCTAAAAAATTAAATTAAAAAATCTAACTATATATACATTCTGAGTCTGGTGGGATTGCAAAACCAGTTACTACAGGAACAATCTTGAATTTCCTCCATGAAAAAAATATGCTAACAATACAAGCATACACACATGTATATAGAAGTAAGGCCTGAATTTATTTTCAACTGAATTTATCTGAGGTGCAGCCTGAAATTGTCAGTTTACTGTATTGCAGCTGTAAAGGGAAAGTGAATACTGGAAATGTGGCAAGGGGATGCTGGTGGAATCTTCTTCATGGATTGGCTCATGCAGCACAATCTCACAACTAATTTATTCAGCTCTAAACCATTATATATGGAAAATTCCTGCACAAAATTTATTGGAGATTCCTTCCTATCTACAGGACATCTGTAAAAACAATAATAATACAGAAGCCGTTCTCATACTCATAACAATGGTCATCTAATACATTCATCACCCAAATTTAATGGAAAGTCCCAAACCACTGACTTCAATGGAACTTAAACCAGAATAAGCGTGCATAAATTTGAAGTTAAGTTTGCTCAGTTTACATTCAAAATACTTCATTGGGACCATGAATTATTCACAGTTCAGGCTTTACTATTCTGTTCTATTAGATTGAGCATATTTGTTGCCAGTTCAGACTCCTTCCCAGCAGGCTATAAATGTACATGTTATTACAAGTAAGAGATGGTACTTGTCCATTTTGCGTAATTCATTACTGCTGCAGTCTAGCTTCAGTTGGCCTCTTCTTACTTCCTTTTGACAACATCAGTAAATCTCTCACTGACTTTAAATAAAAGCAGCATCAAGTCCAGTATCTAATTTACTTTCTAGTTAAAAGGATTTTGCTATTATTAACTTTTCCACAGTTTCATTTTTTCATTCCTGAAATCTTTTTAAGATTTCCAGGCAATCAGTTCTGCAATGCATACCCAGTTATAACATTTAAAGCCTTGCAGTATGTACACTGCCTTCTTTTTACTTGCTTTTGTTTATTTTACTAGTTTCTAAATACTCAAACCTGCATTTCTGCTGACAAAACATCATACTCTAGAAATCTGAAAACAAAGATTATTCCATACTTTCTGAGTAGGAACCCTTAAGGTTCCCTTCTTTCACAAATGGAACCTCTTTCCACTGGAGAAGGGGGGCATTTGGATCTTCATCAATTATTTTTTGGATAACTGCATTGCAGTTTCACAACAAGAGCTCCAGGCATTAAAATCATCACTCAGTGTATAATATATTTTTCAACCCACTGATCACAACTCCACTCCTTACCACCCGTTTTCACCCTTATCTACATGGTGATGAGTAATTCAGGTTGCACAAAATGGAATCTCTGTGTCCCACCTCCAATAATATATAAGCTCTGTACATGATGCTTGTCATGATAATGGCTATAGAGTTATTGCATTAGTAGCAATATTCCTGAAGTAGCATCTCACTACTCTTATGCTATTTATGAGTATTAATTTATTATTTAATATTTACAGAGGCAGTTGCTATATGCTAGTAGCTTGTAAATTGTTATAATGTACTAGGGACGCATACACATGTATAAAATGAGATATAAAATCTACCAGTATGAACACAATAAAATATTTTACCCAGGATAATGTTTCTATTTCAAAATTTACCTGTCTTGAAGAATGACAAACCATTTAAGTAATGGGAAGCTGATATTTCAAAATTTATCTGGGCTGGGGAAAAACCCAAATAAAATGGAAAATCTTAAAAGATGCGAAAGAAAGAGGTGGGTTGGGAGTCCTAGATCTTAAATTATACTACTATGCTTGCACACTAGACTGGATTCATAACTGGATAACTTTTGAAGATGCCAAAATGTTAAATTTAGAAGGTTTTAATAAAGTATATGGATGGCATAGTTATCTCTGGTATGAAAGAGCAGAAGTGAACAAAGAATTTAATAACCACATAATTAGGAGAGCCTACTAAGAGTTAGACCAAAGCTAAAAACAAGATACGGTATATAGAGAAATACCAAACTGGCTATCTCCAAAAGAAGTGTGGATGTTAGGTCACAAAACACAACTAAATGAATGTTTAAGATATCATCAAATCTTATATTGGGAAGGGAGGACACAGAGGATGAAAACATGTAACGAGATCGAAGAAATAGGATCTGCTTGTCACTGGTTTATGTATCACTAGTTAAGAGAATGATTTTAAAAGGACCTCAAACTAGAAGGTTTTAATAGAGACCCAAATGAGCTAGATGAGGCCCTGATAGAATCTGTGAAAGGAATTATATCCAAAATATACAAGGTGTTGTTAAAGACTGAGTTAGAAATAGAACCAGTTAAAAGTTGTATGATAAAATGGCCACAAAACTTAGGCTACCAGGTCCAGATGGACAAATGGGAAAGGGCCTGGAATCAAGATTTAAAATATATGTTATGTATGGATTTAAAAGAAAATTTCTATAAAATGCTGCACCAGTGGTAGCAAAATCCCTGCAATAGTATCTGTATGCTGCCCAAATTAGAGTTGAATTTGAGGTAAGATGCTTTATTTAGTAGAGCAATAAGCTCCTATATTATTTGAATTTTTACCTCTTCAATCCAATAGCTGATCAAAGTAAATTGTTATGATGTAAGGACTTGAAAAGACAATTAAATAATAGATCAGTGAGATTGATGGCTGCTGATAAGAAGCTTTTACACCTCCAGGAGTGTTAGATTTAGCATATGTACAGTTTATACATCAAATTATGTCATTTGGGGTTATAATTACATAATAGCAGTTACTGACTAGTTAGTTAGTAAATAGGAATTATTTCAGGCATTTTGCTATAAGAGGTTGTGTTCAAATGCCCATCAGCATGTTATCCAATTGTATTTTATTTCCTCCTATGAACAAATCTGTCTACCTCAAATGGAGTTCGATGTCCAAACTCTCTCCTCATGAGAGAACTAGAGACACTTATAATGAGGATTGCTATCAGCCGATCAACATTTTTGAATTCAAAGTATAACTGGTAGCTTCTTCTTAGGTAGAAAGGGAATCTTTACTGTACAGTTCTCCATAATTTCTCTTTTCCTCTAATAATCCCACCTCTAAATGCAGGCTAAAAATGCAGCAGGGGAAAGAGAAGCATCCATTCATAACAAATACTACCATCTTTAGCTTTTGTTACTAAGTTCCTCCTTTGATAAATTAAGTTTAATATACACACAGTATTAATGCTTTCCTCATGGGATATGAACTCATCTATAACACTTTCATTTTTTTTAGACTAATGCTTTTAGACAAATAATACTGCTTATCTTCCCAGAACTGTCTGACTGTTTCATGGTGTAGTGCAGGGGTAGGCAACCTTTCCCCTTTAAGGGCTGAGGGACTTCAGCTCCCAGAATCCCAGGAGCTATTGGCCAACATGGGACTATTGGCCAACATGGCTGAGGCTTCTGGGAGAAGAAGTCCCTCGGCCCTTAAAGGGGAAAGGTTGCCTACCCCTGGTGCAGTGGTTTGAGGGTTGGACTAGGAAACTTGGAAACCAGGCTTTGAATCCCTGCACAGCCATGAAATCCACTGGGTGACCTTACACAAGTCACACACTTTCAGCTTCAGGGGAAGGCAAAAGCAAATGCCCTCTGAGCAAATTTTGCCAAGAAAACCAGTGATGGGGTCACCATATGTCAGAAATGACGTCAAGGCACAGAACAAAAGGAAAGGAAAGTAATTATCCCTAGTTTTACTAAGTGTGCATCCACTTGAAGGAGGTATGTGTGTGTGTTGTCCTTGTTTGGTCTCAGAACAAGAAAGGGAATGTGGGAAGATACAGAGCCTGAGAGAGACAGAGGGAGGGAGGGAGAAATGTGACTGAAGCAATGAAGTTGTTGCTGACAATGGACCTGTTTGGTAGAAGCAACATTTGTGCCTCACATTCCTGTTGGTGCTGCTGATAGTCTTAGACCTTGCTCTGTTCATTGACATGTTCCTGAATCTCCCTTTGGACTGTTGCCTGGATTTATTGCTGGACTGTGTAAAGAACTGGACTGTCTCTCTGTCAGAATACACACTCTCTATGTCAGAAACTGCACCAGGGTCCTGGAGAAAAGGCATGGCATGTGCATGTGTATGTGCACACGTGTGTTTAATTTGGGCATGATTATTTAGAAGGCCAAAAGTAGGAGAACAATGCAGTCACTTCAATGTTATACACCAAAGCTTTATTTTTGTTCTTAAAAGTATGAAGGTGTTTGATTTCATGTGCCACTTGGTGTAAGTTTCTAACCAGTATGTTTTATTTTATACCAATCTATTTTAATAGTAAAAGTGAGAGAATTCTATTTTCATTTGGCAAGTCTGTGGGGCAGTTTCCCATGTTGTTATTGAATTGCTCAAATGTTCCAGAGCATCAACCAGCCTTCAAACCAGTTTTTTGCACTGTGAGATAAAGGGAAATTCTAGAAAATAATACCAGCAGTCTAACTTACAGTTATATTCGCATAATGTGCCAATAGGTTTTCAGTCCACATTTTTCTGCTTCCCAACCTGCCTCCTTCTCTCTCTCTTCTTGTCTAGCATTCCCTCAAAAAAAAAAAAAATAGAAAAGAAAAGAAAAGAAAAGAAAACAAGAAAAAAGAAAAGAAAAGAAAAAGATGCCAAACTCCTCAAGGCAAGTACTTTTTCTATTTTACTTTGTAAAGTGCTATGCATATTGATACCACAATATAAACAAACACCACAGGTGAATAGTATTACGCACATCTCATCCATTTGCTAATATAGGGGGGGGGGGGGTAGAGTTAAAAACATTTCTTCCTGATCTCTGGCAAGCCTTCTCTTAAATGGTCCAAGCAGCTATACAATGACAAAAAGAATGCATTGTTGCATACACATTACCTTGCTTTGGTATAACACTGCAGCCATCATTATATAGTAAAAGACTGTAGCATTTAAGAAATAATCTGTTGACCGGAGTTGTATGTTAGAAAATTTTCTACTGTTTTACACACGCACACATTTATCCATAGCTGTCTGGGCTGTGACACTGTGATCCATCAATGTTACATGGACTAAATATAAAATATGAAGTTTTACTTATTCCATAAGGAGACAAGCATTGGCAAACACTACTGCTCAGAGGAATAGACTAACAAATAATCAGACTGCTAGGCTTGTTTCACAAAATGTTGTGCTACTCTACAAGTACAAGTACAAGCAGTCAAGACAAAATGTGATAAGTTGCCTGTGCCTCATAGATATCCTACAGTGAAATAAAATGTTCAGCTAGTTGTAATGATACAGTCTTTTTCTCAAGTTGAAATGGAACTGATAAGTAGTACAGAGAAGGAGGGAGTGAAGCTGAAGGTATTACAGTTGTACCTCAGCAAAAGAAAGTTAAACTCTTGATATAAGATATGTGTCTTTCAGGTGTATTCATTGTTTTGTTAAATATACTGGAAGTAAATGTTATTCTTTACTTTATTAGTAGAAATACAGGTTGAGTCTCCATTACTTGGGATTCCAAAATCCAAAAGATTCCAAAATCCAAAATTGTGCACATGGGTGCCTGAAATAGTGACACCTTTGCTTTCTGGTGGTTCAGTGTACACAAACTATGTTTCATGCATAAAATTATTAAAAATATTATGTATAAAATTACCTTCAGGCTCTATGTATAAGCTGTATATGAAACAAACTAATTTCATGTTTAGACTTGAATCCCATCTTTAAAATATCTCCTTATGTATATGCAAATGTTCCAAAATCCAAAGCCAAAAACATTAACAGTCCCAATCATTTCAGATAAGGAAAACTCAAGCAGTATTCTATTAATATGTTGGAATATAATATTTAAAACAAACATGCTCAATTAGATAACATTATTTACAGCACTGGAAAATGTTCTAGAAAAAAAATCAGTTCAGTTCTTTTTCTCTGGAGAACTGAGATCCCTGCTGTAGACTGAGCTTTGAGCGTTATCAAGGTTTTGATAAACATATTGTTCCAAAACAAACAAACAAAAAACACATTGCTCCTTTGTGAGAAACTTCTTTCAGGCTCTTTAATGTTGTCAGTCCAACAGAATGAGAATGAAATTATTCCTCATGACTTTTGAAACTGAGTTTATATTAAAGATTTATCTATTTCTTCCATATCAGGAATATTTCCACCCTCTTTTCTCAGGGATCCTACAGTATGGCTCCACTGTGGATCACCATTTAAAGTCCATCTGCTATTTTTCACACCTAAAAGAATCTATCAGAACATCTAAACACTTTAGTCTATGATTCTGACACAAACTTCATCTAAATAATGTTGCAATAGAATATGTTTGATTACAAACTGTAACTAAGTAAATGTTTATATATAAACATATACTCATACCTGACTAAAATTTTACTGTTCACAATTACAGTGCTCAGATCTTATATTGATCAATTATTATCATAGCATTCCAACTATTACACTTCCATAGAACTTAAAGAAATACAGCTGTAGTCCTTACCACTATCTGCAAATAACATGAAAGGATTATGCTGTCAATTAAAGCTTCATCCACAAACAAAGGAACTGGGGAATGCTGTACCTCATAAATACTGATTTTCAATTTGTAGGGTTTTCTTAGTTAAAATCTCTTTAAGCTTTATCTACTCACTGTGTGAGGAATGGGGACAGCAATTATATGTATGAGGAGATATATTGTAAACTAATAATTATCACCTGGAAGTTATTATGGTATATTGATGAAATTTTGTCAGTGTCATCATTGGTCCCTAAGTGCATGATGTTGAGAAAATCAGCTCATTGTGGCCTTTATTTTTGTTATTGGTTGTGCCAGAAGTGAATCAAGTGTAACATGGAGAAGCCTTGCAGAGAAACAAATGTGTCACTGCACAAGCAGTGTTTATTTGGAACAGAGAAATGGGTGTCCCTACCCTTTCATATAAGAACCAGTGTCATGCAATGGTTTGAGCACTGAACTACAACTCTGAAGACCAGGCTTTGATTCCCCATTCAGCCATGGAAACCCACTGGGTGACCATGGGGGAGTCACACACTACCAGTCCCAGAAAACCCTGCAATAGTTTTGCAATAGGGTAACCATAAGTCAGAAACAACTTGAAGACAACACAGCAGCAACCTGTCATATTAAACCTATCCTATACTTGTTCGTCATCTTCTAGTGCTCAGTCAGTACACTGGTCCACTTTTCCTGGTGCTTATGAATGATCAGAACCAATTACATGAAAACAGGATTTATAGAGTCCACCAATTGATCTAGAGTGTATTCTCTTATGACCAAGGTTGCTTGGTCATCTGCACTATGTTAACAAATGGAATAAATAGAACAATAAATAAATAAAATTATTGGAAAGTTACTCACTGAAAGTAATTTTTGTTTAATTTTTGTAAAACCCCAAAAGTAATTTGTACCTGCTTATATTCCAAAACATTTTTAGTAATTCATTATGTTGTATGTTACATTACTCATTTCTCTCTCTCTCTTTTGGAAAAAATCCACCTTAAAGGGAAGAAAATGAATTAAAATTTGAAAATATTCTCTGAAAATGCCTGAAGAAAATATTTAATAATAATAATAATAATAATAATAATAATAAATTTTATTTATAGCCCGCCCCTCTACTCGGCAATCGGGGCAGGTTACAGCATTTTAAAACATACAAAGTTAAAAACATTCCCTCATCCCGGAATCCCCCACCCATCCCCTAAAACAAGATTAAACTATAGAGAAAATTAAAATGCCATAGTACAATAAAACCAACAAAACAATAAGGCAGCCATGATACTAGGAGCACTAAAACCATCTCCCCTAGAGCCAGGGGATTATAAGAATAAGAAACAAAGTAAATTTAAGCTGCCAAAAAAGTTACAGGGACAAGTAGTTAGATTACACGGAACAGATGAATAATGTGGTCAATCATCATGTTATTCGTAAAATGAACCGAAGTATGCACCTGTTACCCCCCAAAGCAATATGTTAAAGATAATACCATTAGTATTAATGCATTAATGCCATGTTCCACATTAATTTCATGCTCTGAATAAATGTTACCACATAAGGTACAGATATCTGATAAAACACAAATGTGGCAGAATGAAATTCATACAGATAAGTTCCTTTAAAGTATCTGCACACTTTCACAGAACTGATCACACTGAAAAACTTTTAAGACCCTAAAGCATCTTCCACATTGTCATCTCAGAAGCACTGATATTTAATATAGAGCTTAAATGATGATAAAATGTTCCCTTGTTTGCTAGTTATTCAATCACAGAGGTGCCAAGGCCCATTTAGTTTTCTCTAGATTTGCCTTCCAGCATGTTTGTTTTAATTCCTGAGAATAAGAAACAAAGGGGGGTTGCAGACTGTCAAAAATAGTGTGAATTCAGTCCACTTTTAGGGTTAGGGTTAGTGCTAGGGAATCATGGGAATTGTTATTTTTCTGAGACATTGAACCTTCTTTGTCAGAGAACTCTAGTGCCACAATAAAATACAGTCCCCATGATTCCCTAACCTTAACCCTAACCCTAAAAGTGGACTGAATTCACACTATTTCTGACAGTCTGCAACCCCCCAAAGTAAATCCTGTCCAAGAATATGGTCAGCAGATGGTTTCTTAACTTGTCATAAAAGCTACAATAAACAGCTAGAGCTTGAATGGAAGATGTTTCTTTTAGACCTAGCTCACTACATGTAAATTGAAAACACAACCTGTTTAGCTTTGTAGATTGTCATGCTAGGAAATTATATGTATATCTTAACAGTATCAAAAGCCTAGGTTCCATTCTTTGAAATGTTGAATAGGCTTTCTAGAAATATTACACTGGACTTCATATCTTTGCTATAAAAAGAATAGTGTGCACAATTATACTTGCTAATATAAGTTACACAATAGTGAATGAAATTCCTAGCATGCTGCAGCATTCTGTTTACACCATTTTGGGATCTTGTAGTAAGCCAACATACTCATAAAATAAGGTCTGCCACCCCACATATTGTTAGGAAGGAGTCCCAGGAGTAAAATATACAATGTGGGGAATAGCAGCAGCCATGATGACACAGCATTTGATCACTGCTGAGTCATGCTGACACATGCTGTGTCATAGGATGTGACATCATGGGGATGGTCACCTGGTGCTGTAAAGCACACTGAACTGCTGTAAAACTGCAGAGTCACTCAGGTGAGTGACAGGTGTCCAGGTAGAAGAGGCAGGGCCAGAAAGCCATGTGGAGGCATGGCTAAATAAGGCAGAAGCCTCTGGACACACATGTGGGTTGTGAATGGTCAGTTGGTTGGATGGTTGTCATTATTGCTGTAAATAGCCTTGTACACACAGAAACAAAGATTAAAGCCTCATTTGTGAGACTTCTGTCTGTGGAGTCTCTTTGCTCTGTCTGGAAGGGGAGGTGCTTCTCCAGCTGACAAGCTACTGGCTTCATCTGAGAAAGTCGTGAACTTGGTGCGGCACGCTGCGTAGATCTTCATGCGGTGCATAACCACACTAATCCAAACAGGTAACTTACAGTCTTCCATGTCATTAGTATTGCTTTGGACAACTCTTGCAAGAACTGTAAAGAAGTGAGTATTTTCATTCTTTCATTCCTCGCCCACTCCCAGTAAGTATATGCCTCTCCCACCAAAATTCTAGGGAAATGAGCAAATATTCAGCATAGTGTAGCAGAGATACATTCAGCTGTGTTGTGCTTCTGAAGGAACATTCCCATGTAATTCATATGTATAATAAAACTATGCAGATTCTTTTCAAACATTCACTGGAAGCACAAATTAATTTTTTTTTCTGCAAATTGTAGAAGTAAATCCATTAATTCATTTGTAAGCTAAGATTAGCTTTTAAAATGGATCATGTAAAGAGACCTACTAGCTTTATCACACCATTATGTTCACACAAAATCATTTTAGTAATAATGAAATGTGCTTTCCATAATAGTTTGTAAATTCATTGAAATCATGATCAGTCACAGTACTTAAAGAACACTGGTCATAATTAAGCTATTTATAGTAGATGGATCAAATTGTTTCGGTATGGTAAGCTGGTCTCTTTCACATGTGGGAGTGAGGGAGTCACAGACAATGGTCGTCAAACTATCTGGAAAGAATTTTCATGACAATGAAATGTGGAATGTTTCAACTTCATATAAAAGTGTCGGGTTAGACAAGAAGATTCTTCCACTGGCAGATGTTCCTAAGTAAAAAGTTCAAAAGGACATTATGATTCTATCAAATTTAATAGAACTTATTTCTTAGTGCCCAGACATGCACAAGGCTCCCACCTAGACTACGTTTTTGTACTGAGAATAACAACAAAACCAGCATGCTTTCTTTGCATCTAATAACTAACGTTAGATGCAAGTTAGAAGGATGATGTTGTTGGTAAGCACCCCCCTTGCCTCAACACTCAAGACTAAGCACAATAGCTAAAGTGACAAGGTGTTAGGGCTGTGAACCCCCCAGACAACAATCTTCCAATGTTAAATTGTTCAATATCAATTCCTAACCCCAGCTATCATTGCCGCTAAGCTTACATTCCACCCACTTACACATTACATCACAGACCAATACAACACCAAATATGTTTAACCACATTTAATGCCCAGTCACATTATCTATAAGCACAAATAAGCTGAAAGCAAGAGGGAGACAGCACCATCCATTGAAAACCATGAAATAGCTGGCAGTATATGCATGCTATAAAAAGTGTACAAGATGTAAAATTGAGCATGCCCCCCACCAACCCCCTTTGATGCAAATCAACCCCACAGCCCACCAACCCCCTTTCACCAGCCTCCACACACACACAACCCCCAGTGACCCATCTCCTCCTCTCCCCCCTCCTTCATCCAGTCTAAAATCCCTACCACTACCCCATTCCCCACCCTCCCTGCTTGGCTGAACTCCCTGGGCCAGAAGTGCACACACACACAACCCCCAGTGACCCATCTCCTCCTCTCCCTGGGCCAGAAGGGCTTCAAAAAAAGTACTGGGTCACGAAAAATTGCACAGCCATTGGTCATTTTCAATGGTGGACAAGAAGATATGTAAGTATTCAGTACATCCTTAATGGGCTTGTACAAAATAAACCCATTCAATATTAACTAAATGTGGGAGCTTGATTCTCACTTCCAGGCAAGATGGATACTTTAAACATTTGTAATTGTCACATTTCACTCATATTTATAATCATAATAGTTACTATCCCTCCTCACACCTAGGAGTCAAAGTCCTGTTTACAATTGTTGAGTCTATGCTTTAAAAAGGTACATACACAAAGAAAAAACCTATTCTAGAAATACCCATGCCAATTAAACCAGTCATCAGTTTCTTTCATAGAATTGATGCAGAAAATTGCCCAAACTTTCTCCAAATTACTATAAACACAGAGAAACACATTTGTTCATAATTTGAAAACAAAACTCTATTTCTCAGTTCTCCCCCCATTCTTTGCAGCTTTTATCTTTAGGAAATATGGAGGCTTCGAAGTTCTATAATTTGAACTTCATTTGAACACTAATGAAAAGAAATGTTCTTCCACTTCAAGCTATTTCTTCAGTCAATTAGACAAATCCTCTAAGTGGAGCTTGTGAAGTGATTTGTGTCCAGGAACTTAATTAGTCCCTAATTCTGGAATTTGCAGCCTCCCGATCCATGCTTATCTATTAAGTAGAGGCAACCCAGACTATGGAGCCTGACAGTTTCAACAAATCATGCCAGGGGGTCACTAAGGAATGGGAAAGTCTTCTCTGGAATAAACACAGAGATAACCAATTTTAGAACAGACTTCAGAGAGAGTGAGTCAAAGAGGAGGAAAAACCCAGAACCAATTATCAGTGACTAGTGAGTTACCATCAAAAGTTCAATGGCCAAGCTAAAAGTACCAGTCATTTATATTCCAAGTTCACAAATTGTCCTTTAAAGGGAATTCCTAAGGCAGGTCCAACATACAGTTTACTATAGAAATTCTATGTTGGACCTGCCTTAGGAATTCCCTATATAGGGAATCAACAGAAGCAATAGGAGGGTACTCTCCTCTTCCTAGCAGCCCTGGTGGCGCAGTGGTTAAATGCCTGTACTGCAGCCACTCACTCATAGACCACAAGGTTGCGAGTTCAATACCAGCCAGGGCTGAGGCTCGACTCAGGCCTGCATCCTTCCGAGGTCGCTAAAATGAGTACCCAGCTTGTTGGGGGGCAATCAGCTCACAGTTGTAAACCGCTTAGACATCCCATAGCGTGATATGAAGCGGTATATAAATAAGCTGCTTTGCTTTGCTTTAGTGCAGCTTCCCTATTTTCCTCAAAAATCTACTCAAAGGAGCTGATTTTAGAGTAACTTCAAGATCTGCATAAAGGAAAGGAGTTGAAGGAAGGAAGGACTATCTTGAATTTAGGCCCCTTGTCATTCCCAATCAGCTGTATCCAAATTCTAGAATCACACAAGAAATCACAAGGGTCATCTGGTCTAACACCTACCAAGCAGGACTGTACAAGTCAAGCATCCAACCTTTGGATGACCATGCAACCTTTGTTTGAATACTTCCAAAGGAGAGTCCACCACCCTGCAAAGCAGTCCATTCCACTATCAAACAGGTGTTACACTAAAGAAGTTCTTCTTAATGTTAGGGAAAATTTTCTTGTAATTTGAATCCCTTGGTTCATGTTCTAGTTTCTGGAGACGTAGAAAAGTTTATTCCAACCAGGCAATCTTTCTTAAACTGTGGTTCCCAGACTTGAACACAACATTTCAGGTGAGCACTGATCTAAGCAGAATAGTGTGGTACTACTACTTCCCTTGATCTGGACGCTATGTTCCTGTTGATGTAGTTGGAGCTGCATCATGTATAACTAAGGGTCAGTTATCCCACCCCGCTCTGTAACACAACCAGGGTGGCTTACAACATTAAAATATGCATTTCATATCCCACAATCCCACCCACCCCTTAAAATAATATTAAACAATGACAATTTAAAACACATCTGTATCACTGTAGAACAGCACATTTTGGAAAACTTCAATCACAACTCCTTCATGGTCCTTACAAGTTGTGATTGGTTTTTTCCTCCTTAAAGAGCATGTTTCTGGTGAAATTCGGAGTAGTATCATATTATTATTATTATTATTATTTTTAAAAAAAGAAGAGTTGGAGATCTGAGAGAGAAAAGGAGTGAGAAGACTTTCAGACTGGAGGGGGAATCATCTAGAAATGAATGTAGAGAAAAGATCAGCAGCCATCTGTCCCCACATAACATTTTACCAATAGCTGCTCCACAATCAACCAATGGTTTAGAGCTGCAAGCCTACAGCTACATTTCAGCTCAGGTTTCAGCAAGAGATAAATCAGAAAAACACTAAGCCACATGTCTGTGAATATTTTTCAAAAAAAAATTATTTGTTTATATCCTATTTTTCCCCAGTCCTTGTTAAAAGAGGTACAGATAAAGTATGCATCATGCAAAAGTCAAACTATAACTTTTATCATTTAATTATCAATAAAATTTAAAGCAAATTTAAAATACTGATTAAAAAGAAAAATAACAAGTATAGACAATATAGCACATTCATAAGAACCCTTTCCCTGTGATCAATCAGCTTTTGAAGGGTTACTAAAACAAAAAAATCTTCACCAGTCCATGGAAGGATAACAAGGAGGGCACCCATCCAGTCTCTTTAGGAACACTAGAATGTTCCTTGAGCTTTTCTATTTTGTTGACTTCATCCTGAGGTTTAACAGAGGGAGGGAGTGAGGGAGGGCAAATGGGAACATTGCTCTCCAATTAGAATTCTCTTCCTTCCACGAAATGTTATTTAAGTCCCTTAAATTATAGTATTACAGTTGAGTGTTTAGAAATAGTTTAGGCATTTAAGGAAAAGGTTGTGGCAAATTCCTGCAAAACTGCAACAGTAACACTTCACAGATTTATTAAAGCATTGTACATGTGTGGAAAATCATTTTCAATTTTTACATATGTGCTGATACTATACAAGCAGTTGGTGCTTCACCACCAAAAACAACAACAACAACAATTTTGTAGTCTTGGCTTTTCAAAGTTCAGTATTTGAAAGAACTCCAAGTAGAGAATTTCTCCACAAGTTTGTAGAGAAATCAGTATGTCAGATTGTATTACCAGCTCCTATCATTACAGTAGAATGATTTGCACAGTAGAATTATAATTTCTAGTCAGTTTATGCAACTATTTTTGTAAGATACTGATTTGTAGTTGGCATTTTCTGAAAGCTTAATAGCAGACTTTCAAATCAAAATGTAATAACTGGTGGTTATTTTTGTCATTACTGCAGTGCAGGGGGGTGCAGGGGGTGCAGACCACACCAGGTGACACCCTAAGCGGGGGACACCACTTCTCCTCAAATACCAACCTTTTGGCAGAAACAGGCTGTGGCATTCACCTGCTTCCTTTTAAAATATTTTAATTGATGGTGGGAGTGGGGTAAAGCTCAGCAGGGGGAGAAAGGAGAGGCCCCAGAATTTTTAAAAAATTGATTTTTTTATTTTTTTTTATTTTTAAAATTCTTTTAAATTTTTCTTTAAAAACATCACATTTTGACCAAATCTTCACTATGTATATGTAAATACATTTAGGTTGTGCATATGATATTGTAATTTTAAGATATAATTTTTAATTTTGCTAGTTGTTTATGTCACAACTATTTACATTACATTCAGTGGTATATGGAATTATGATTTACCAGTAACATTAGTGCCAAAAAGCATTCCTAAGGATTCTGTACGGTGTGAAATGGGAGGAGGTCAAAGTGAGGAGCAGACACCATGAGTTACCACATCAGGTGACATCAACTCTAGGGACACCACTGTATTACTATGATACTTTCCCCCCAAACTTCTTTAACAGTGACCAAAGCCCAAATTTTTGTGCCCTCTCATTTTTGTCTATGCCTTCCCAAGTGGAAAACTGTCTCACTACATCATCCCTTCTTCTTTTCCACTTAAGGTTAGAAACAACTGTATCTTTTTCTGAATAGTTTCTCTTATTCCGCCTTCATCTTCTCCATCACCTAAAAAAATTAACTGTTAATATTTTCCTGTTCTACCATGTCCCATCCTTCTGTGAAAAGCCTTTTTGAAAAGCCAGTAAAAAGGACTTGTGGTGGTTGCTGTTTGGGCCCTGGCATTCTCTTTCCTCGTCCATCCCACTATGGTAAGAATCAAGGTCCACACACACAAATACAAAGACAGCATTCTCACTGCAGAAATAATCCAGTGTGACTCCACTTTTAACTGTCACGGCTGAATGCTATGGGATTCTGGGAATTGTAGTTTTGTGAAACATTTAGCCTTCTCTATCAGAGAGCTCTGGCACCACAGCAAACTATAATTCCAAGAATTCCACAGCACTGAGCCATGGCAGTTAAAGTAGTGTCAAACTGCATTATTCCTGCAGTGTGGATGCAGCCATAGAGGCAGTGCTAGTGGGGAAAGTGGAGGTTAAACACTGAATTTGGAAGCCGAATTGAGGGAATGACATACAGGTAAGGTCTGGATGTGCCCACTTGGACAGCAAGGATGCTTATGGTTTGGAGAAAACATCCTGCACTTTCTAGAATCTTTGCAGCTGTGGGAGTGAAAGAGCAGTAAAGACACCCACACATTTCCTTGTAAGGATTCCTGTAGTTATACCCTTGCCCAGCTGTGACAGAAGCTCTGACAGAATACAAGATAAGAGCAGCACAGGTGCTTCCAATTTAGGCAGCTCTGCAGCTGAGATAAAACAAAGGATTTGGCACTGCTGAGATGTTTCTTGAGGTCACTGTCAAGAGTGTGGCAGGGAAGGATTAACAACACTGCCTTTGCCATGCAGTTCCAACTGAAAGCGAAAACCCAGTGATGGCCAAGAAATGGTCAAATTCTCTGCCATTCACATAGGGAAGTTTTGAAAATTATTTTTTTAAAAAAACCTATATATATAGGTAATATATATATATATATATAATTTCCTAGCAGTAAGGCTACCTTAGGGCAAATATAACTTTTGTTCTGAAGAAAACAGGATTTTCAAAACCTAGAAAATAGTGGAGGCTTTTTAAAATCTGTAATACAAATGCACAAGCACATACTCTGCCACAGTCTGTCCTGCCAAAAGAAATATTATTGATGTTCTCCAACCAGCAGTGAATATACCTCACACTCTTTATTCATTCAGACTGCAACAGACAGAAAAAGATAAGTAGTGCCATTAGTCTGTAGCATAAACTTTATTGTATTTATTTATTTGGTAGCAATTTTGGGGGCTAAAAATGAAATCTGTTTACAATAAACATTTAAAAGAAAATACACATGTATATAACACAAATCTTCACATTTGAGGAGGGAAAATATGATCAATTTTGTTCTATCAGAGTATGCACACCAATTATTATGCAATGATGATGTGCAAATGGGCCACTGAAGAACTGCTTGCTGAATAGCTGGCACAAAAAAGAAGATGCAAATGAGAAAGCCACTGCACAATTTAAATTTTTCACATGAAAGTGTGGTTGTGTAGCATCAGTTCTGGAGTTGGAATTTCTTTAGCTCCATCCCTGACCAACATATAGATTGCCTTAATTATATGTGAGTAACATATACACTATATGTAATCAGCATTTATCATCACTGTCATCATCATAATCTCATTTTTATTATCATCCTCCCTTTCACCTAAAGGGTAAAAGATTGCTTACAATTTCACCTAAAGGGTGAAAGCTTGCTTACAATTTTAAAACAGAACATAGTTAAAACATACAAAAAGTTGAACATTAAAATGGAATTAAACTCTTCACAGTATTAAAAGAATTCAAAAGTACAGTTAAAAATAAAATGCAATTAAAAATAAAAAGCTATTAACAACAATTCTGTTTAAAATAATACAGCATCCCCTAGCCTATTCTTTAAAAGCTTTCTGTTTTCAAGGCCTGTAGGACTAGAAAGGGTTTGGCCTGCTGATGGAAGGATAGCAAGGAAGGGTCTATTCTGGCCTCCCTTGGAAGGGAGGGCCAAAACACATTGCCGAAACAATCCAGTTTGACACCACTTTAACTGCCCTGGCTATGGAATTCTGGGAACCATAGTTTTGTGAGACATTTAGTCTTTGTCAGATAGCCTGAACCTTAGCCATATAGGATTATATAGATCATAACCAGTACATTGAATTGTGCTTGGAAATCACCTGGCAGTCAGTGGAACTGTTGTAACACTGGAGTAGTATGGTCCCTGTAACCATATTGGCTATGTTAACATTACTGTCTGACCAATTAAAGGTGAACACATCTAATACAGATTAGAGTTCCTGATGTGATGAGTAAGAATAATATACATTGAGCCCTTGATATTTATTTGTTGGGGTTAGGTTCCAGTGCCCCCACTCATGGATATCAAAATCTGTGGATTCTGAAATCTCATTATATGCAATAGCATAGTAAAATGGTATCCATAATATAAAATGGCAAAAATCAACAATTGCTTTTTGGAATTTTTTAAAATATTTTTTCCCAAACAGTGGATAGTAGAATCTGTGGATGTAGAATCAGTGGATACAGAGGACAAATGTAGTGCCTAACCTCCAAATATATCCCATAGCTTTAAAATAGTCCAGAAACATTTCCTAAATGTTAAAGTTGACCTTCTATAGCCATAAATTCTTTAATAATAATAATAATAATAAATAAACTTTATTTATATACCGCCCAATGGTTGCCCAATCTGGGTGGTTTACAACATAAAACAATTACAGTAAAAACATATCCCTCCCCCCCTTAAAACAGTATTAAACAACAACATAGTTAAAATCCTAGTAACAATTAAATGAGTGGGGGGGGGAAATCATAACAATTAAAATAATAACCCCTGACACATCACCCCATTATTACTCTGCAAGGGAACCAAGGTTCAAATATTATAGCTAAAGGGAGAGGGAACAGCCCGGGGCCAGACTACCTAGTGTGGAAAGGCCTGCCGGAGATCCGTCTTGACAGCCTTTTTAAAACTGTCCAAAGATGTTAACTGACGGATCTCGTCCAGCAGGTCGTTCCAGAGTCTGGAGGCGAAGACAGAAAAGGCCCTCTGGGAGGTTGCAGATAGCCTAGATCTTTGTGGTTCTAAAAAATTCCTCCCAGAGGACCAGAGCACGCAGGGAGGATTGTACGGGAGGAGGCGGTCTCTGATATAGCTTGAAAATATTCAAAACAATATAATTTCCAAAAAGCAAAGCATGACTTTGCCATTTTATATACGGCATACAATTTTACTATGCCATAGTATTTAATGCGATGAGCATCCATGGATTTTGGGATCCATAGGGGGACTGGAACCAAACCCCAGCAGATACCAAGGGACCACTGTAATTTGCAGCTTCATCTCTAGTTCCGGCTGGCTTTTTCCCCTCACCAAAAAGAGGGGAGAGTCCTCTCTTGGGAAATGAGCATACAAGTAGAGACAGAAAGGTTTTCTGTCATACAAAACAGAAATTTCTATGCCAGGTGAAAAACACATATGTTCAGATGCATCATTCAAATTAAGAAAAAAGGCTACATGTGTCTTTTCCAGACAGTGGCCCCCTCCAGTGCTTACTACCACTTTCTTCAAAGTTAATGTTTTGTCTACAGGGCAAGAAAGAGGAAAAACTTTGGATAGGGCTCAATGGGTGTTAGTAAAATGGAGAAACACACTTCACAATGGGATATGCTTGGCTCAATCCTGCTCTTTTTAAATTCAAGTCCCATCCTTGGCTGCAATACTTTTGATGCTACCAGCTGCTCCATACTGGTTCCAATTATATACTTGAGTTTGGGCATTTCAGAACAGAATCATTCAGCTCTCTGCCATAACCTTCTGGCAAGGGCCCAAGCCATTCAGCCCATCCTTGTATGGGAGCACTTCCATAAAGTGCTACATATATAAAGGATTTTTATAAGGGCTGCACAGCAGATTGCTAAGGAATGTGCTTGCACTGCTAATATTGAAAACACCTGCTGAGGTTTAACAGCTTCTTGATGTATTTTGCTCCCAATATTGCCAAAAGATGTAATATTCAGTTTTGGAATTTGGAATTATTTATTGAAGAAGTAATTAAAGAAGATGACATCCATCCAAATGTATTTTACAGTATTACTTGCACCTATATGTAAAATATAAAAATGTATTCCTATTGTTTGTGTAATCATGTTGCTTATTTACTTCAGACATTTCATTAGAGAACCAACAGCTGTAATCTGATTTATTATTATTATTATTGAAAATCCTAGGCTTCTTTTCAGGATAAAACCCTTTAAAGCAGAGGTTCCCAAACTGGGGTGCTTGCAACCCCAGGGGGTACAAGATGGAATTTCAGGGGGTGCAACAAAGAGTGGTTTGAGTCATTACTCAATTTTTTTTCTGAATAAATCCAAATATAACTGTTCAGTTTAGATTTTCATTTTATGCACAGAGTTAAAAGCTTATTTTATATATATATAAAAGTTTGATTTGTTCATCTGAAGTATTGTATGTGGCTCAACTTGTGGTTCAAAAATTAGAAATTACTGTCCGGGAAGGCTGCCAACACGTGGCTGATAAAGACAGGGCCTCTTCCAAGACAACAACCCAGTTGCAAGTGACGTACCACTATTTGTTTGCAGCAGGCAACCAACAAGTCCAGAGTTCTGAAAGGCAGGTCCAGAGAGCAATCCAAGGTCCAGGGTTAACGCGAGCAGATAGTCCAGAGCTGTTCCAAAGGTCACAGGATATAAACAGTCTAAAGTCAAGCCAAGAGCTTTCACCGGGGAATCCAAGATAAGCCTTGACGGACAGCTTGGCTTTTCCCAGCTGCTTATCTAGCCTCAGCTCCTCTCTCCCAGGTGTTTCTCTTTAGCTGCGTATTTCTAAGCTAACCTTTGAGAACGCCGCAGCCCCTCCCTATCTGTTCTCCTCTGAGCAAAGGTAGGGATTTCAATCTCTTGCTCCTCTGCTTCTTCCTGGCCTGCAACCTCTGCTGGGGAAAGGCTTTCTGCTGGAGGAAGGCTAGGCTGCTGAGGAGGAAGGCTAGGCTGTTGCTCAATAGGTTTCACATAGCTAGGTCCAGGTTCAGCTAGGTCTATGGGGGCTGGCAGCACCAAGCTAGGATCTGGCCCCACATCCTCCCCCCTCAGAGTCCTCCAAGTCCGCCACCTAGCTGTCCCTGACAATTACACTTTTTCATCTTCAAATGTGAGATTACTTTTTTAGGAAGTGTAAACATTAATCAAACATTTCTTTTGTGTACAAAAGAAATGTTTGAGAACCTAAACACACTTAAGGCACTAGATCACATCTGATCTTGAAAACTAAGCAGGTCAATCCTGGTTAGTACTTGGACAGGAGACCACCAATAAATACCAGGTGCTGGAGTCTATATTTAGAGGAAGGAACTGGCAAAACTGCGGTACCTCTTGAGTATTCCTTGCCTAAGAAAACCCTATAAAATTCATGAGGTCACCATAAGTTGAGAGGTAACATGATGGTGCACATGCACACACAAGCCATTTAAAACCACGGCAACACAATAAAACTAACAAAATGTCAAAAGTATATAATTAAAGTGAGTTTACATATGAAATTCATACACTAGCCTTTTACCGAATTTGTGTTCATGCTGGATAACAGTAATATGGTTTACAGATAAAATATCAAAATTAAAACACTGACAAGAGTGAAAAACACATGACAAAGCAGAGGGACACCCACCATATAAAAATCTGCTTCGGCAAGCAATCATGTTCAAACTGTCTTTCCTTACTGTCATTAAGAACAACTGAGACAGAGCTAGCTGTCCTCTTTACTGAGGAACTTCCACAGCATGGAAGTAGTCTGAAAAAAATGTTGGGGTAGTATGGGGGATATTTGGTAATAAAGAAATGAGGCTTATTCAGTCCCATTTTTCTCAAGGCTTGGTACAATTGTCCAAACTGACTGGATTTCATATATTTTTAGTAGATTTTATATTACATGACAAACACTTCAAAGGCTACCATTACATTGCATAGGACAGCTCAAATGAAACAAACAAACAAACAAACAATGCTGATCATAATCTCTAAAGCGCTATACAGTTTGGGACCAACATACTAATAAGACATCCTGTTTCTTCATGTGAAGCTTGAATATGTTATCTTTGAATTACAAGTTCCAGCATTCCCTGACCAGCATGGCCTATGGCTGTGGAGAGAAAATACAATGCCCTCAAATTTTGGTTCCCAGCAACTGTTTTTGATACAGGAGGCAATATACAGCCAATACAACTGGTATCTATTAATACCATTTTTCTCCATGAATTCTCTAATTCCCTTTTAAAGTGAGATTTTTTTTAAAAATGCCAAAATTATGGTGTCCTAACTTGTCAACTGTCCTTTTAAAAGAATCACAAAACAGATGCCAACATGAGTCTGCACAAAGATCTTCAAATACTGCTACCTGTTGTTGTTTTTTTATTGGAACAGAAAGTGATTTCATGCTCTGCACTTAAAAGAATATATTTCTGACATCTGCAAAAGAGTTATGAGATTTTCAGGGGCACGTCCTTTAAACACAGTACAAGAATGTTCTCTTGGAAAGTAGTCATAAAGAGGCAGTGCTGCAAATTATTTAAAGAATACATTGTCCTATAATGAGAAGATGGGTCTGAGACTTTTTAGAAATGAATGCAGAGCCCATTGCTGCAATGAAAACCATTAAAAGGGGGAAAGATCACCATGCACTGCCTAATATCAGCTGGTTGCTTGTGCTACTCTTGTTCTTTAGATCCTATTTATAAGAACACAGGGAATCTTGGAGGTGCATGATATGAATGGCAATGGAATTGCACCAGCTGCAAAAGCCAAGTAGCTTTAACCCCCTATAAGGCTGCATTTGAGAAGCAACTGCTATTAGGAGAGAGTGCCAGAGATCTATCAGACACAAGTTCATTCATCTTGGCATTGGCACCGTATAGGTATAAATGCACATGCTAGCTCATGGGGAACTGAGTAGAAGAAAGGAAGGGGGGAATACAACATCTCTTCCAAACTGTAGAGGGTGGGTCATGCAAGATTCAAGTTCATTTTATTGAAATAAAGTCAGGCAGAGCCAACAGACATGAAATGAAGCTCACAGTGGCATGAGTAAAATAAAATAAGTGGGATGCAAAAGAATAGCATGGGAGAGGGGAGGATAAAGGAGATGAGTTCAAAAAGAAGTGTCCCTGCTATTTTTATGAGTATCTGCAGTAGTTGCACAAACACTGCATGCTCTTCAATATTTCATAGATGAATACAGGGGAAACTTTAGAGATTATTGCATGAGCCTCAGTCCCACCTTGCTCTTTCCACAATTACATTATTATTATTTCTTTTTTTAAAAGAAACCCCAAAAGCATACTGGTTTTGGAACTTTTAATACTGCACTTCCCTTCAATAGCACAACCACAATTGTGTTATCAAAAAATCTCAAAAACATATTGGTTGTGGAATTTTTAATACTGCACTTTCCTTTAATAGTGACAAGGGGCTTTCTGTGCCATAGAGCAGGGGTAGGCAACCTTTCCCCTTTAAGGGCCGAGGGACTTCAGCTCCCAGAAGCCCCAGCCATGTTGGCCAATAGTGCCATGTTGGCCAATAGCTCCTGGGATTCTGGGAACTGAAGTCCCTCGGCCCTTAAAGGGGAAAGGTTGCCTACCCCTGCCATAGAGTGTCCCTTGCATGCTCTCTTCCTCATTCCCCCTTAACCCCACCTCCTTGCCCTGTCTGCCTCTCCCCCTCCTCCTCCCAAATGAGAAATAATCGGGTCCTCATGGGTAAGCAGTCTTGCCTTCATTGGGAGTGGTGTGTGTGTGTAAAGAAACCTGTTTACATCCCCTTCTCCTCTCAAACAAGAAATGATTACCTCCTCATGAGTAAGCAGCCTTGCCTTCATTAGGAATGAAGGGGTGGGTGCAGAGAAACCTGTTTCTCAATACTTCCTTCTCTTCTCAGCACCCAAAGTAGAATATCTGTAAATATTGGGGGGGAGAGATGGGAGTAGTGCATAATAATAATAATAATAATAATAATAATAATAATAATAATAATAATAATAAATTTATACCCTGGGCTTCAGAAATGCTCTCAGAGTGGTTTACAAATTGTTAATTAGACATTTCCCTGCCCTCAGGCTTACAATCTAAAAAGACATGACACAAAAGGAGAAGAGAATGACAGGAAAGGGGATCAAATCCAGCAGTTCTTCTTTCCCTCTAAGACCATGACAGTTGGAATGGAGGGAGGACCTTTCTTCTGTCTCTGGGCTAGGCCTGGTGGAGCTGTGCTGGTCCCTTCTCTCCCTCTGAGGCCAGGCTATTATTAACAGCTATTCACAGGATTTTTCCATTCATTAAAAGTAGTGGCAGAAGCACAGATTGACTGCATGATAGCTACTGCCTAGCCACGAGGTTGTGCAGTAGGAAACCACCATTACAGTTAAAATCCTGCTTGTATACCATTATTTAAGAAAAGTGTGATTATCTCCTTTGTTAATATCACTATTCAAACATCCCATCCACTTGCCTACACACTCCTATTACACATTTCTTAAAATCATATTCTGCTCTGAGATGTATTCACTTTCCTTGCAATACTCTTTATCACCTACTGAGTGAAAATTTAAGATAATAGGTGCCCTTTGAGTTAAAGACATTTGAAAACATGCTATGAGTTCAAAACATACCTCAGCTGCAGCAACATGTACAATGTAGACTGTGCACTGTCTGATGCCTTAGTGCTTATACACGTGCACTCATATCCACTTGTCATAGTAGTTTGAGCACAATACTACAACTTTAAAGAGCTCAGCCACAAAACCCACTGGGTGACCTTGGGCAAGTCACACTCTCTCAGCCTCAGAGGAAGACCAACAGCAAACCTCTGAACAAATCTTGTCAAGAAAACCCAATGATAGGTTTGCCTTAAAGTTGCTATAAGTCAGAAACAACTTGAAGGAACACAACAACAAAAGGTATTCCCATAAAAATCTACATACTACAGTAGTCCCTCCGGATTCATGAACTTGCCATTCATGGTTTAGATTACTTGTGAAAGGCACAAGTAAACAACTAAACAAGTAAGGCAAACCCAGAAATCCCTTTGCCTACCATGCCTCGGCCCAGGAGGCCTGGAGGTGGCTGGCGCAGCCATTTCTCTAAAGGAAGTAAGGAGAAAGAGAGGGAGGGAGGAAGAGAAAGAAATACTCAAGCCCCATTGAGGTTGAGGACAATGGGACTTGAATATTCATGAAATTTTGAATTTGTGGTGGTGGTGGTGGGGGTCTGGAACGGATCTCCTGCGAATTCAGAGAGATGACAGTATCCTCATAGTAACTGTAAATTTAATTCTGGATTAATAGTATTGGTTTCCTTGAATTTGGCTCAGTTACCTGCTTCAGTTTTAAGCTTTCTTATAAACACATTCCTTCCTTATAAACAAATACACACTTTTATTTTAAAAAAGAAACAATGCAGAACATTCCATCATCCAAGGGCCAAAACACACTGCAGAAATAATTCAGTCTGAGACCGCTTTAACTGTCCTGGCTCAATGGAAGGGAATTCTGGGAACTGTAGTTTTGTGAGACATTTAGAGAGAGATCTGGTGCCACAATCAACTACAATTCCCAGGATTCCCTAGATTTGGCCAGGGCAATTAATGGTCTCAAACTGGATTATTACTGCAGTGTGATTTGGTCCTAAGACAATATATATATTGTGTGCTTTAAATTTTACCCTTCTGCTATCTTCATATTAAAATGGTTAAGTAAGGTAGATGTTTTGTACAATGTAATTCGACACAGTTGGCACCTAGCATCAAGAATCCTTTAAGGATCATATCCTCATGAGTCAGCGGTGTGATGTACTAGTCAAAAAAGCAAATTTAATTCTATGATGTATTAAAAGGAGCACAGTGTCCAGATCAAGGAAAACAGGATTATCACTCTATCCTGCTTTGGTCTGATCAGGAATACTGTGTCCAATTCTGGGCTTCTCAATTCAAGGATGATATTGACCAGGGGTAGGCAACCTTTCCCCTTTAAGGGCCGAGGGACTTCAGCTCCCAGAAGCCTCAGCCATGTTGGCCAATAGTCCCATGTTGGCCAATAGCACCTGGAATTCTGGGAGCTGAAGTTCCTCGGCCCTTAAAGGGGAAAGGTTGCTTACCCCTGATATTGACAGTCTGAAACAAGTTCACAGGAGGACAACTAACCCCCTTTGCAGACGGCAGCAAGGAAGGGGAGGGGTAGGCTCACGCTAGACACCCCAACCCCTTGCCAAGGACGGCATCAGAGCGCCCACCGTTGCACAAGGTGGGTGCTCCGATTATGTCCTTCCGGCTCAGCGTCCGGACACGCTGAGTCAGAAGAGGTGCAGAAAAGCAACCTTTCCCCTTTAAGGGCCGAGGGACTTCAGCTCCCAGAAGCCTCAGCCATATTGGCCAATAGCTCCTGGGATTCTGGGAGCTGAAGTCCCTCGGCCCTTAAAGGGGAAAGGTTGCCTACCCCTGATGGTAAAATATCTGGAAACCAAGACTTTAAACCTTAACAGAATTTTGGAGCAGGATGAATGAAGTACTTTAAAGTTCCATCAAGCATGACAGAGGTGCTTGTTCTTCCTCACCTTCCATATCCCAACTTTCAACTGCAGCAATCCTCACCTAAACTGCTGTAGTTGGGGAGAGAGAGCATGCAGGAGCCAGAGACAAGAGTGGAACTTGGCAAAAAGAATGGAGCTGGGTGCTGAGCTGCACCCCCTTGCCTCCACCAGGAAGATAACAACAGTGTTGACAAAGGACATCTGTGCCTGAAAGTAGGTGTTTAGAAGGTGAGGAGGGAGGACAGGTACCTCTGGGGCAAAACAGACAGGCATGTAGGAGCAGCCTCTAGCTGCTCCACCTGTGATCGAGCACTGATCAAGCCAGGACTGTGTTGACCTGACAGCCCACTCTTAAAGTGGCATGCTGCTATGGTCCCAAATGGGCCACCAGCTAGAAGTGAATTTTCACCACTCCTTCTTCCAGTAGCTTCGGGTTGCCTTAGGTGGCCTCAGAGCAGCTTCCGGATGCATTGGGAGCATGTGTCATCTGTGTGCCATGTCTCCAAAGTGATTGGAAGCCACGTCTTTTGGTGCCTCTGTCTCATTTGACAAAGCTTGCTACTGTTCTGAGGTATGTTATGTTTTAAATGTATAGGAGTCCCATCTCATATTTAATCTGGCAATCTTAAACAATGCATTCTTTATCAATATTGGGGGAAGGAGTATTTTCATACTTTTCCTTTCCACAACAAAACAAATGACAAGGCACCTTTGTTTCTGCATGGAAATGTAAAGATTCTAAAGCATTTGCTAGGATGCTCAAAAGTAAAACTGTTTCCAGTATAATAGTGCTTCCAGCTTTACATACATTGAGCAGTAAAAGAATATGACTGAATAATTGTGATTTTGAAAGAGAAAACGTGGAATCTGAATGTACTGTTTCCTGAAGTTTTTAGGAAGATTATAAGATATTTCTCTTTCCAATGGTAGAATCAATATTTCCAATTTCACAATGTTTCCTGTAGTTAAGGTGATTTACACAGAGAAAATTAAGCCAGAGAACATTACAAATTTTGTAGTTTGCCCAAACGATTTTTTCCTAGAGTACAGAACACCATTATTTATGACCAATGTTCACTGGAAGAAGAAGAAAATCAATGGTGCTTATTCATGAATCAATTTGTTTTAGGTGCTTTGAAGTTCGAAAATATAAAATACTGTGTACCTTCACATGATTGTCACTATAGGTGAAAATACAGTCAGCAGTAAGAGTGGGGAACTTCTGGCCTTTTTGTTATTGACCACTGGCCATGCCAGGGGTTGAAAGTCAACACTATCTGAAGGCCACAGGTATTCCATCTTTGTTCCACAACATACCTAAACAGGTGACTAGATAGAAATGGGATTCATCAAACTTGGAAATTCAACAATTGGTTTTAGGCTTTAGTTCCAAAGGGCTACTGGGTATCTGTGTTATGTGCTGCAACATAGTACACAAGGTACACTTAATTAGAGCAGAGAACTTGTACCCCTCCAGATGTATACCCTCCAACTGCTCCAGTTTGGCATGGGCAGCCTTGGTTCATCCTCTACCATTCTTTCTCAGCTACTTTTAAAATATGTTGGTTTCTTTCTCCTTCTCCCACTGTCCCCTTTGGCTTATTTGAATTGTTGCAAAGTGAATTCAAAATACAGAACTAATTTGCACTCAAAGGGCTTGATCTTGCCTCTCCTAACCTCTGTACATAAACTCCAGGGCTTCTCTGGTTAAAGTAGCAGTTTTGTATGTTCTTCCCCATTAATAATTTTTGCTTCTTGTTGCCTGACATCCTTTATACCACACTCTTATATGGCTCAACTTCACATGTCCATTTTCATTTGAGAAATATTGGCTAGATATAGAAGAGGCACACAGTTGTCCCTTTCTTTCCCCAGAGCTGCTCACCACCATTGGCAATTGCAAGCAATTCAGTTTTAAGGGAAGGGGAAGAGAATTTTAACCAAAATACAATAATTGGGAGCACCTAATATTTTCTTCTTATTTTTGGTATGCATTACTAGTCTGCAAAACAAACCTTTCTGTATTCTGCAAATACAAGTTTGGTGGCATAAACGTGAGCAGCAGAATGCATGCACAATTTACAGGAAAGAGCTAGCCACACTCTGTATTGAGTAGTAGCAATAACTGTCATTTGTAATGATGATTAAATATCTATAAAGCATTTTATGTACATATTTATAAGTACTTACAAACTGCTTTTCTGATCCCCAGGGCCTCCAAACCAAGATATGTAAAATTACAATATAAAAACAGGAGCAGGAAAAAAATCCAAAAAACAGTAATTTTAAAAGCCAAAGGCCTCACAAAGCAACACTGTTCTGGCTGTCTGTTGGAAATTCAATAAGGATGGGAGCCAGCTTGACTGCCTTTGAGAGACCTAGCCATCAGAAGAAAGGTGAGGTGGACACAGTGGTCAGTCTCTCTGACTCTACAAGACAAGCATGACTTTATATTTCCTTTGTTTGAGGGTCATGCAGCACACCTAAACCCAATGGTTAGCTAGCAACTTCAGTATATGGGCATTATATAATTTTCCAAAAACAGTCCTGTAAATTACATTTACACCCTTGGCTTCCTTCCCATAATTGGGAATAACATCTTTATAGCAAAATGACTTTTGTTTACCTTCTGGATGAAGCCCTTTCATGTAAAAATGTTAAAATAATCAATGATAGGATGACATGTGAAGAATTTCCTTTCTCTTAAGAATGATTGGAACAAATAGAACTATCTTTATGGCATTCTTGATAAAGGTTTTACTTGGTCAGCTTTTACTCTTTATTACACTTTATTGAAGGGGAAGTGGGGGGGGATAGAGTAAGGAAAAATAGGTGCTGGTTGAGTTGAGGCTCCACATCTGGCGAAAAGAAGAACAAAAATAAATATTAACAGTCCAAAATTGTACTAAGAACATACAATCTTTACAATATGATTGAAAGCTAACTTTCTTTTAAAAGCTTCTTGAATACAGGTACTGAATAGACAAAAATATTGAAAGCTCTTCTGTCTCAGAAGAGAGTTTAATTTGCGGGTTGAGTTTTACTACCACTCTGGACATCAATTAAACACTCTTCTGAAATTTTCTGGGATTCCACTTTTCTTTTCTCTTCTCTTCTCTTCTCTTCTCTTCTCTTCCCTTTTCTTTTCTTTTCTTTTCTTTTTATTACAATGATGGTTTGAAAAAACATATACGGAAAAACAGTAGGTGTTACATAGGGGAAAGGATGATACTTTTAAAAATGAGTACACTGGCAAAGCACATAATAGAAGCACACAGAAATGGAAAAATGTAGAAACAAATCCAACAAAATAGCACATTGATGTGTAGCTATGTCATAAGCAGAGATGGCTCCAGTGTTCTTCTCATCTGTGTTCTCAATCTAAATGTCTCTTTCCATCTTGTTTTCAAAACTGGGAAACCCATAGTTTTTCAACTTTTTATTCCTAAATTTTACCATAGTTTTCAGTGCCTTCATATCATTTGTGCCTTTCCTGTCCCTTCTGCATGGCAAGTGTAAAAATGCATGCTGACAAAAACACTATGAAAAGGCATTCTGATGTAGTTGTAAACATGATTTTGATATGACTACACATTATGCAGCCTTTTGTCTACACTCATAAAAGTACACAGATCAACATTAATGGATTAACTGTGGACACTCCAGTTCTGGATTTCACTTCAGAAAATGTCATAGTTGATTTCACCTTTAGGAAAACAGCAATGTAGAACAAAATAGACATAAAAAACAAAATGGGAAAATCAGTCCATTTCTATCTGTAGATACTGTCCAGTACTGGCACTTTTATAACCATAGCTACATGGCAGTTAGGGAAACCATAGCTACATGGCAGTTAGGGAAAGAACCATAGCTACATGGCAGTTAGGGAAAGAATCGGACTTCCACTGGCATCAATAGAGCTCTGAAATACCTTTCCTTGGTTTGTTCTCTTATTGCCCTCATTGATGTCACTTTATTGTGCTTTGGGAGAGCTAATTCCTCCCATTTATTTATTTTTCTGTTTGTAAATTGATTTTAATTCTTGATTAAAATGTTTTTACTTGTTTGCTGAATTTTATTCACCTTAATTGGAACACCATGGGGGTGGGTGGGTTGAAAAGTAGTATATACATTTTACCAACAAAAAAATATCGTGCAAGAAATTATTTCCTTACAGTGGAAACATTCTCTGAGGAAAATATTTTAAATTCCATCACATACAGACAAACTGTGCATTAAACAGCTATAAACCGAGAAACCTATTTATGTGATGGTTTGGCAACATGTCCTTTAATGATCATTTAACTTACCTCTCTTTAAGAGAGCAGCCCAACTTTGAAGGAGTACCTCTGCCACAATTTAGTCCCTAGCTACTCTATTGCTCCTAATATAGATTAAATGTACAAACAAAAGAGAGGTATATGCCTTCTCCTTGGTAGATTCAACGAATAAAGTTAGGAATCCTTTGATCTGAATGTTGGGGGTGGAGATGAGCTAATTTAAGTCTTTCAAAATACAGTCCAGGCCTTCTGAGATTTAAGATTAACTCTCTCCGTGGATAAGGAGATGTTAAATCCCAGCCTAATATTCAAGTCGGTGATAAATTCCATGGCATCTTCCTTACTTACAAGTGAATTTGCCTTATTAAAAAAGTAATGAGCTATTAATTAACTGCACTCATACAAAGCTATTTAATTCCCAATCCAATTAACAGCAATCTGTTGAAAGAGTCTAATGATTATTTTAAATTTGCTAAGAGAAACATCTCTGTTCCTTTCTTAATAAGGTATTTATATAATGGCTCATAAAGCAACCTGCCTAAATTTTAACTCAGCCACATGTACATTCCAGTATACTTACCTTTCTACATCATAATGAGATTATGATTTTAATTCAAAGCATACTGTATTACTGCACTTTCCTCTGGGCAGGCATACGCAAAATTAGAATTAAATAAAACCACGGATATACAAATGATATAGTCAAAGTAATTTAAAAACTACCACCCCCCTTTCCAATATTGGACAGAGGTAGATGCCACTGAATACATGTATTGGTCAATGCACCCTTCACAATGTATTAAACAACTACAATTTTCTATTATATGTATTAATAAAAACAGAGGTCTATATATAATGGAAAGGAAAAGGGTGAGGAAAGAAGATAAGGGTAACAACAAATTCCTGTACCAAGTCAAATACTTGTAATGCACAGTTGGAAGGGATAAACAACCCAAAGCATGCAATCATATTTGAACATACAGAATGGAACATCCCTCAGTAGAAGCCAGGAGGAAATATCTAGTGAAACTAATCATATGAGGCAAAGCACTTCAGTGTGCAGTTTCCCATTCTGCATCATTGGCTGCAGCTGATAGGAGTGTAGAAACTCATACTTGTGTACTAGACTATTTTATATGATGAATTTTATCAGAAAAGATGAATGCAACTCAAAGGACACCATTATTGGTGTCTTATTTGTATCTTCCATAATTTCTCATTCTGTCAGTTTAGGCTGAAACAATCAAGTTTAATCTAAACCTGTGTTTCTTTTTGTTTTGTTTTTAAATTCAAGCTGTGGCCTTTAAAAGGGGCTTTGTATCACTTTTAGCAAAACAAAAAAAATGATTTGAAGCAGAAAGAAGAGAAATCTGGCATAGCAAGGTCTGGACTCTGCTGTTTTAAGAAAATTCACACTAAGAGGTTGTCCACATTATAGATTGCCAGAAATAATGCAGCTTGAGGCCACTTTAACTGTACTGGCTCAGTGCTAGGGAATCATGAGAATTGTATTTTTTTTGGGGGGGGAACATTGAGCCTTCTCTGTCAGAGAGTTCTGGTGCCACAATAAACTATAGTTCCCATGATTCCTTAGCACTGAGCCAGGACAGTTAAAGTGGCCTCAAGCTGCATTATTTCTGGCAGTCTGTAAAGGCCCTAAGAAAGGAAAGAGGAGAGACAGACACAGATACCTTTAGCGAAGTCTGGCACCTATTTATTAGCTTTACAACCCAAGGGGTTCATGAATGGAGGCAAGCACTCTTGCAATACGGAGACTTACTGAAGAACCATTTTCACTATGTCAAATACAACAGCAAAAGGTCCTTGATGTACAGTCACTAGAGACACATTAGTTCTTTAAAAGTATACAGTTAAAAACCTGTAAGGAAAACTGTCCTTCCTCACTTGTATGATTTGGTAAAAATCTTTTGATTTGGTGTTTCTGTATATGCATTATCTTGAAAGATAACATGTATTCTTTGTGAGATGTAAAGTTTCTGGAAATTTTGTACTCAAGGGGGAAAAACTATTTCGGTTTCTCTTTTTAACAGAAAAAAATGATGTTTTCAGAAAAATGGGGTGGGTGGGTATATTAACATCCTTTCCAGAAAAAAAATCAACTGTTACTTCAGTAAACTAAAATGTACATTAGTATGCAAAGGGATCTTGTAGCACCAAAATTCATTTGTGAGATTATTGGATTAGAATCAGAAAAAACATGATTCCCAATCCACCATTAGGTTGGCTTTTGACCTTTGATTTGATAGCAGGAAAGGAATAAGTTACATACCCTGGAAGCGAGGGAAAGTCTGGGGAGGTGACCCAAGTTTCTTGAATGCAAATACTTTCAAAGTTTGCACAGAAGTGTTTCAATGGTGAAAAGACTGGGAAAGTAAAAATTGAGAATGGGACAAGACAAGGCTGTCCCTTGGCCCCATTCCTCTTTTTGATTATTATAGAAATTCTAAATAATAATATTAGAAAAAATGAAGAGATAAAAGATATTAAATATAAAGGATATGAGTTTAAGTTAAAGGCATAAATAAACAGATGACCTGTTTGTCACCATATCGAATCCGGATGAGAGTTTAGCAAGATTATTGAGAGAATTAGAAAAATTTAACCAAGTATCAGGATTAAAATTTAACAAGAGTAAGACGATAATATTAACCAAAAACACAACTAAGGAGGGAAATAAAAAGCTAGAAGAAATGTCAGGTTATCAAATAGGAAAAAAAGTTAAATATCTAGGTATTGAATTAACAACTAAAAATATAGATCTGTTTAAGAACAACTATGAGAAACTGTTTAAAGAACTAAAAAAAAAAGTTTTAATAAGGTGGGGAAAGCTGAATCTCTCCTGGTTAGGGAAGATTTCAGCAATAAAAATGAATATCTTGCCCAAATTTATGTTTTCTTTCCAGAATATTCCCATCATAGTTAATAATAAACCTTTCAAAACCTGGAATAAAGAAATCTCTAAGTTTATATGGAGTAGGAGAAGACCAAGGGTTAGACTTAAGACAATGCAAGATAGGAAGGAAAGAGGAGGTCTGGCACTACCGAACTTACAAATATATTATGAGGCGAGCTGCCTGGATTGGTTAATGGAATGGCTGTTACTAAGGGACAAAAAATTGCTCACTTTAGAAGGAGTGGATCAAAGATTCGGATTACATGTATATCTGTTTTATCAGAAGCATAAGGTGTATAGAGATTTCATGGACCATCGTGTGAGGAAATCTCTTCTGAGAGTATGGATTAAACATAAAGAGAGAATATGTCCCCAAATACTGATATGGGTATCAGTATTTGGGGACATATTCATAATAGAGAAGTGTTGAAACAAGAAAATTGGGTAACGTACCAAGATCTAATGACCAAATCAATAACTAGCCTTGAATTTAAAAGTTTAGAACAGGGGTAGGCAACCTTTCCCCTTTAAGGGCTGAGGGACTTCAGCTCCCAGAATTCCAGGAGCTATTGGCCAGCATAGGAATATAGGCCAACATGGCTGAGGCTTCTGGGAGCTGAAGTCCCTCGGCCCTTAAAGGGGAAAGGTTGCCTACCCCTGGTTTAGAACAACTACTGAGAGAAGGATATACTGTAGGATGGTTGGTTCACAGACAATTGAGAAAAAGATTTATGATAGCTTCTAAAACAATAGGGATAAGAAAATAAGAAAAATAAGTTGATGAAATAAACTTATTCTATAGACAATTGATGGATATTGAAATGGAGGCAGAAGTAGTGAAGGAATACATGATTAGGTGGGCTCAAGACATTGGCAACTCTATTGAGTTGGAACACTGGGAGAAGGTTTGGTATAAAATTTCAAACTACACCACCTGCTATGATTTGAGAGAAAACCTATATAAGATGTTTTATAGATGGTATATGACTCCAACTAAATTAGCCAATATATATAAAGGACTATCTGACAAATGCTGGAAGTGCAAGCAGGAAAGGGGGACATTCTACCACCTGTGGTGGAATTGTAAAAAAGCAAAAAAATACTGGTCTATGATGCATAAATCAATTGAAGAAATTTTGTCAATTCAACTGAATATAGATCCTAAATTATATCTGTTAAATATGTATAATGATAAAGAGGTAGAAAATAGATATGGGAAACCTCTTTTCTGTATCATCACTAGTGCTAGGATTCTCTATGCTAGTAAATGGAAAAATGAATTAGTTCCAAAACAAGAAGAATGGTTACATAAAGCGATTGAGTTAATGCAGATGGATAAATTGACAAGCATGTTGAAGCAGACAGGATTGGGGAAAAAATGAAAAAATTTGGGAACCACTACTTAAATATGTCAAAAGTAAGGGGGGGGGGGGAAAGGAAGAAGAATTAAGTAAGATTAAGTTATGTAGAGATGACTAAGATACTATAGAGCTAAAAACACTAGAAAAAAATCGAAAAAGGGATAAAGGCATAGAATCAGTTATGCTAAGTTATTTATTTTGTTCTATGGTTTTCAGTCAAATGAATAAATGTAATGGAAGAAAATTACATAAAATATATATGGCTATATAATATACGTATAGCCTAAATCTTAGTTGTAATCTTAAAATAAGAAGAAAAGTAGTTGTATATATGAAAAGAAATAAGACTTGGCTAAGGATCCAGGAAGTACTTTTTTGATGTGTATATAGTGTCTTTTTGTTTGTACTGTCTGTAGTTTTATGTCTTTGTTAGAATGTAGGTATGATAGGAGATGATTGTTAAGTTTAATTTAGTTTTTGTGTTGTTTGTAAGTATGTAGATGTTGTTCTGATTTGGTAGTATGAATGTATATTGGTTTTTAAATTAATAAAATTTATTTAAAAAAAAGTTTGCACAGAAGTGTTTAGAATTTGTGTCAGCTAACTTGTAGGACCATCCCACCACAGTCCATGATAGGGCTTTAAATAAATTGTTGACACTCAATTGATTGTGAGACTGCCAAATTGGATCTGCATTTGGGCAGAGGGCTTGGATACTGGCAAACTCCATAATGGGTCAAACATGCTCTACTATTTTGTTAAGCTTTGCTCCTTTATCCAGATATACAGACCCTCCCCCAACTGAAGGATTAAAGTATTCACTGTTAGTGAATCATCTGGTTTTCAAGTAAAAATGCTGAAGAAACCATTGTCATTAGTAAAACAGAGAAAATTATTTTGTCTTCTGTAGTCCTCTGTAGCATCAAGCAGACATTAAGCATGTCAGAATATTGTAATGCAAAATTAAGATCTGTAGAACTGCACAGTCATGACGTGTGTTTGATGTGTGTGACATGGCCAGGACGTGGTGATAAATGTCCTTGAGTAGCCAGACACCTAGATGTGTATTGACTTGTATGACTCAGCAATGTGATATAATGTAATATGCCATGTACTGGAGATCTGCATCAGCCTAATGTATATAAGGCTGTGGCTAATGTAAACTATTGTGGGTTATTGAAGAGTGGGTTATTGAGTGGAGTTGTGGAGAGTACAGTTGCAGTTTGTATAGTGAGTATCCAGAGAGTTCTAGTTTAGCTCTGGATAGGAAGCTACTGGATAGGAAGAGAAGTGTATCCTTCCTGGAACTCTGTCTGTTCTGTTCCTGCTTCTGTAAATAGCATCTCCTTATCACCTGTAAATAAATATCTTCACCATGAGCAGTCCGATTCAGCTTCCTGATTTCAACAAGGTATCTCAAGGTCTGGGTGAGATACTGAAATCATGTTCGCACTTCGTTCCCAACATGACAAAGATTATGGGCCCAGAGGACCACGTACAACACCACATGTGAAAGTATCTGCCATCAAGAGTGTTCAGGTGCCTGGAAGCTTCACCTGCATTGTGGTGAATTTGGCTTGGTATGGAGGAACCTGCTGTATGGACTTTGTTTTAAGTTCCTGTAGTGAAACATCAGAGATGGCAGCTGTAGGACAGATGGTGTCATGCCCTGCCTGGAGGATGAGCCAAAACCTCCTCTGGGACCTGAGCCTGCAGCTGAGGAGCAGAAGGGCTGCCTCCATGCTAGAGATTATCTGAGCTTCCTAGCAAAAGCCTCTGTCTCTGTCTCTCCTTGTTCCTTGGCCTGAAACCTTGACTCTCAGACTGCTGACTTATCTTGAACTTCTGGAAACCTTGACCTTCAGACTGCCTTGCCACTCTGCTTCTCTGGAATCCTAGACCTTTCGACTGTTTGACCATTTGCTGGCTGGACCCTTGGATTGGTAATACGGAGCTTGCTTCCTTGCTTTGCATTGACAAAATACTTTTGTTTGCCTTCCAACCTCACAAGAAGCTGCTATCAGCTCTCTTGGCAGCTTTCCTGGACAGATGGGTGGACTTCTTTTTGCGAGGCTAAATGGCAATAATTATTTAGCTTGGGCTCAGAAGATGGAATTCTTTCTGAAGAAGTAAGGTCTGTGGCAGTATGTGACTGATCCACCCCAGAGTCCTGATGAAGATGAAGTTAGACAGGAGGAGATTGCCCATTCATGGATTGGGCTGGCTGTGGAAAACTCCCAACTACTGTTAATTCATAATTCACCCTCTGTAAAACACAGCTGGCATGTTTTCAGAGAAACATATTTTAGAGACACTGCAATATCTAAAATTGCTTTGACCAGGTAACTGTACAGATCCCAGCTTGGGAAAGGAGGTGATGTAACTGTACACTTGCAAAGATTTCAAGCCCTGTTTGCAGATTTGGCTGAGTGGGGAGAAGTTTTTACTCCCACGCAACAGTATTTTATTGTGCTCAGTTCCGTGGGAGAGGAATGGGATATTTTCTCTCAAAGCCTTGAAACCCTGCCAGAGAGTAGCTTAAACATGAGTTATTTCATTGGTTGACTTCATGAAGAGTCTGCAAGGTGACACCGCAGAATGGAAGAGGCTGCAGAACATAATGCTATTCATGGGAGGCTGTCCAGTGGAGAGGAAGCTTCAAGTAGCATGTCTGAGTTGGAAGCAGTCTACAGTGCCCAGAGATGTTTTTCCTATGGCCAGTCAGGACATCTTCTTGCCCTGAGAAGAGACAAGATAAAGCTCCAAGGAGGAGACCACATGGCAGCAAGAAGACACCGAGAGAGGACACTGACATGATGTCCATTCTCTTCCAGCAAGGGAAGAATGAGGACTATATACAGAAACAAAGAACTGTTTCAGAGCCTCAAACCAGCTCCTATGCCATGTTTGTAAGTGGCAAATGAACAGAAGGTAAATGTTGAGGGCTATGGACACTGCTTTGTTCCACGTTTGAGTGAAGTAGTAGAAAATGTATATTTGGCACCTGAAATGTCCATAAATGTAATTTCTGTCAGTGGGATCACAAAACAGAAATATGATGTAAAGTTTACTGGTACTAGCTGTGAGATAAGCAAAGGTGGGATGGTGTGTGCCATTGGAGAGGAAAGAAATGGTTTGTATTTCTTAAAGGGCACTGCAGAAGCCACAGTGGGTGCTGTGCAGAATAACACATCTATACATGAGATAAAGGCTTCGTGTTTGCCTTGGACTCTTTTTGGGAAATGGCTTCACTTTGCTTTTGACTTGGCTGCATATTTCACATTTCAGAAATTTGTCACAACTTTTCACACCATGATTGTCATACATTTTAGCACATTCTTTAACACATCAAAACCCATGAGCCCCATTCTATGGCACAATTCGTATGAGCAACGGTACAGCAAGGTAAGGAATGTCACCAGTAGCAGGTCCCCAGTCGGCAGAGGAACAGGTGGGAAACACTCCCCATCCCTGTGCTGAATTGAAGACCAACCTGGGTGAACACCAGCATCAGGGTAGCACGGTCTGAGCTCAAGTTATCCTGGCCCATTTGCCCAGCCCCTTGATGGCAAATAATAATCTGCCTGGCCAAGTATTTTTTTTTTCTGAAACAGATTTAAAAAATGCTTTAAAATTTAAACATTAATAAATACATGACCCATGACATTTACTGTGCTAGTGTGTGTGGAAGTGAGAAGGAAAACACATTTCTCAAATGAAACTGAAAATATTGCTTTGTAACTGAATGTGTCCACTCCTCACTCAAGGGGTTTTGTGAAAGTGCCATTCATTTCAATAGAGCACTGGAAAACCATTCACAAGGTTGCTATCAAAAACACTCCCAAATGCACTAAAAACACCCTTCTTTGACAGGTTTTCTAGATGATCAACGTATCTGCAAAAAGTTCAGACAGACAATGAGAATGTGAAATCCACTGTGCTGCCCTCTTTGTATCCTGGATTAATTCCTACAATCCATTAGTAGTTGGTAAAGACAGTTTGCCTTCTGACAGATGAAGAACATTCCTGGGTTTATGCCTCTCCTTGTAGTTAGTTTATTTGCATGGACTTATTTTGCAGTTTGTTGATTTGGTGTTTCCCTTTGCTTGAGCCATAAGAGCTCTTTGCTTTATGTTATGTTATAGAGAATTAATTTTCGTGATGTGGATTCTTCTTTGTAACTTAATGTTGCCCAGTTGTTCAGATCATAGGGACCCTCCACCACTATTGATCTTTTCATATTTTTCATTCTATTGACCTTTCTATCTGTAACTCTACAGAAGGCAATGATACAGTGATTATATCACTTTTCTATGTTTAATAGAAAGAATCTTTATGAACATACAGTTAGATTGATAGAGCAAGTGAACCTGACTAATAACAGCATTTAAGAAAAGTGTTGTATTAATACTAAGTGCTCAAAAAGGTTAATATTATCTCAATAGACCTTGAAACTTTCCTACAAGGCACAGTGCAATCACCCTTCTAATTACAGTTGGGAATGCAATCTTGTAGAAAACATGTGGGAGTGAGCTCCACTGAACTCTTTTGTGAAAACGTGTACTATATAGGCCTGCAATAGTATAGGATTTTGCTTCCCTATTGAATCCATGACAAAGTTATGATTTTAGTCAGAAACTTTATTTTATACCTCACCTTTATCCCAATATGGAACTTTAGTTAATATCTCACATCTCATATTCTTAAGTGTAGTGCTAGTTTAGCTCCTAGCCTGAAGGTGGCTTAGTGGTTAAGACACCAATTCCGATGATTGTAAGGTTGGAAGGTTGGCAGTTCAAGGCCCAAGTGCTGCAGGATGGAATGAGCTCCCATCACTAGGCCCAGCTTCTGCCAACTTAGCAGTTCAAAAGCATGCAAATGCAAGTAGATAAATAGGTACCACTTGGTGAGAAGGTAACAGTGTTCCATGCAGTCATTCTGGCCACATGACCACAGAGTTGTCTTTGGACAACACTGGCTCTTTGGCTTAGTAACAGAGATGAACACCACTCCTTACAGTCAGTTAGGACTAGACATTCATGTCAAGGGAAAACCTTTACCCTTTTTTATTTGAATCGTTAGTATTTCACTTTTCTAAAACCACACTTAATTTCAGTCCATTTAATCTTATGTAACTAAAGTAGAATGTCACAACCAAGCAGGAATCACCGACTAATATCCAATGCTTAGGCTACAACCCAAAGAGTCCTGTGCAAATTTCTAAACATCTCTATGCTTACACTGAAGCTTCTCCTGTTTACCATGACGGACTGCAACCGATTGTCCTCTATTGATGTATTGTCTCAAAATCTTTTCATTTGATATGGAAACTGTCAGATAATATTAAGTATATTAGGGAGTATAGTTGGACCTCCTTATCCATGGATTCTTTATCCAAGATTCAAACATTCATAGCTTGAAAATATTTTTAAAAGACATACATTCCAAAAAACAAAGCCTGATTTTGCCATTTTGCCATTTTATATAAAGGACACCAGTTTACTACTGGTGGTGTGTGCGTGAAATACATTTTGAAAAGGAAGAAATTGGTGAAAAGTTGAGGGAAACCCTATCCAAATGCCTCAAAGGGACATCTTTATCCTTCCAAAGTAATGAGAAAAAGTAACAAGCAAATGTTACTTGAGAGTTAGCATGGTGGTTTGAGCTTTGGACTATGACTCTGGGAACCAGGGTTCAAATCCTCACTTGATCAAGTAAACCCATGGGGGGAGGGGTCAGAGGAGGGCAAAGACAAACTCCCTCTGAACAAATTTTGCCATGAAAAATACATGATAGGTTCACATTAGGGTCACCATAAGTCAGAAACAACTTGAAGGCACACAACAACAGAAATATTATTTGCTATGCATACAAATAAGTCCTTATGATACAATCACTATGTTATTTGTAAAAGGACTGCTATGACCTCACTGTCTAAATAATAATACAAATGTAACATCATTACTTCTAATATAGCAATATTTCCATTGTCTTGTTACATGTTATAATCAATAAGTATGAATATAAGACTTTGAGACATAAAATTAAAAAGTTGCCTGTTGCCAAAGTCTGCACAAATTGCTAAGAAAGCAAACTGGAAAGGTAGGGCTGCTGATGGTTTCCTGGACTTTTTGTCCATCCTGGGGAAAAACATACTTATTCTATACAGCAAATAGGAAATTCCCTCATCCCCCCCCCACCTCTTGTTGACAAAGAAATGGTTGCATTGACGAAAGTCTGAGACAAAAAAAACCCAATTAACTATAGATATTTTCTCTCTTCCAAATTCAGATGTGTTGCTCAACCTCTGTGAAAGCTGCAAGATACTGCAGAATGGGGGGGGGGGGGTTACCAGTCTGAGTCAGTTTGGCAGAGCTTAACTGTCTTATCTTCTTCCACTGAATTAAGACCTGGATTTGGAAGAGGGAAAATAACTACCATATACTTAATTGGCTTTTTGTCTCATGCACGCAACTCATTGTTCTACTGCTCAAACCACTTAAGAGTCATTATCAGAACCTTAAGGTCAATTCATCACTGCCTTTTTGCAAGCATATGTTTATGTCATGTTTTGCCCCACCCAGAGGTGTTTCCTTTGTTCTTAGGAGACTTCTCCCTAAATCTTGAAGATGTTAAAAGGCAGACATACAGAGAGAATCCCTCTCTTTTTGACCTTCTCCTCTCTCTTAGATCTCCTGCTCTCTCTCTCTTAGGGCCTCTACAGACAGCCTTTTGGGCCATCCTGGAGGCAGGGATGGGGAGAGACAGCTGCACAGTGGCCGCCTCAAACCCTCCCTGAAGACGTCATCACAGCGCGCTGTCAGGACATCCTTCCGGCGCAGCATCTTGACGTGCTGCACCAGAAGGGATGCAGAAGAGCTGTGCAGTGGCTCTACAGGCATCCTTTTTGCTGGCTCTGAAAGGATCAGCATTTTGCTGCTCCTTTTAGGGCTGGGAAAAAAGTGGATTGGAGCCAACGCGTGGGGTAGCCTCAGCCCCAATCCTCCACTTTCCAGGGTGGCCCAGGGCGGCCCGTCTGCATTCCCTCCCCCCTTAGACTTGCTTCTCCATCTCTCTGAGGCCTGCTTCCCTGTTCCAGTCTGCAGTCATCTTCACATCAGAGAGCGAGAAAATCCATATATGTGTTTTTGCCTATAGCTTAAACTTAGCTCTGACCCCCTAATATTAGTTAGGAGAAGGGTTTTTAAACTTCCAAGCTGCCTTTCCTGTCTTTTTCCTTGAGAAACAGCTTGTACTGAATGTAGGCTGTTCTGTTGGTTTCTTCTGCTATCTTTAATTGTCTTTTTAATAAATAAATTATTGTTTTTGCGGCAAAATCAACTTGTCCTTCTACCTCATTTTTACTTGAAGTTACCATGGTTAACTGCTCATTAAACAAAAAACAAAAAACCTTCAGCCTGTAATGTCATGCAGAGAGTTAGTTCCTAGATGAGCTCTCCCCTCAAAATAGTATACTGTTCTTAACACTCTATCTCATGTAATATCTTTACATAGACAAAACTGTTACTGGCTGATGGCTCATTTTTTATTTTTTTGTACCCCCCCCCCCCAACCCTGACATGACATGTTTAGATTATTTTCTTTTAATCAACCCACTTCATACTGCACCTTCTCCTCAAAGTCAGTGCCTCCCTAAATCAATTAACTGGCTGAAAGGGGATTCTCTGCTTCATTTCACCTAGTACCTATGAGGGGATATGCACAAACTTTAATAACATGTTGCTATATTAACACAAGGATAGCAGCATTGTAAAAAAGTAATGCAAGTGGGTGAGTCAAAAAAGCTGGGTTTCTTCAGATGGTTTAGCAAAACTTTCTGTTACAACTCTGAGTGTTTCCAGCAATGAATTAGTTTCCATCAATGTTTTTGGGTGAAAGATGAAAATACAATTGATCATTGTTTATACACAAAACTCTACATAACATATATGGATGGTTTGGGATGTTTATAAATAATCTCTATGCCACATTAACTCCCAAGAGGGAATGTTCAAGGCTTGTTCTTACAAACCCATGAACCTATGTGCATACAAGCTGTAAACGCATGGGACTTTTTGAGGCTGTCTAGAAGTTGCATGAACATTTGATCAGAAGACAGAATCAATGGATGGATGTTGGGGACAGTAGCAATTTTGATCTCATTTTTCCTCCCCTTGTTGATTTGGCATCTGAAGATTGATGATTTGGCATCTGCTTACCCATGCAATGTGCTGCACAGAGTAAAGTTGTTACATTCATTGAGCAGTGTCTCTCTCTTTCTCTATGACTGACTGGATAAGGCTAATGTGGCACTTCATAATGGATAATACAAACAGAAAATGATATTAAGATGCCTTTGAGTTGTACGAGGTACTAATATTAAAACAAGATGTGAAAGAGAAATCATCAGTCTCCATGGAGAAAGCCTCTAAAACTACATTTAAAATGTTTATATTCTGTTATTAAAAAACTGGAACCACCCATATTGCAATTTATGACAATAACAGACCATCTTTTGACAAGAGGAGGAACAAAGGTTGTACAGACTTGGTGAATTTTATGAGAACAGGCACAAATGTGCAAGCTCATAGAAACCAAAATGATAAGCTGGGTTCAGGTACCTTGTGTGGTTCAGGTGAGCACTATCCCCACTGTTTGGAATGCAGCAGAAAATATTTTAACAAATTTTGAAAAGTTAATAAACTACTTTAAGTATATATCCAGAGGTTTAGTCTCATTTACATAAAGGTCCTAGGTCAGTGATGGCAACCCTTTTAAGGGCCAGGAGCCCAACAAAGACCTTCTGGCATTGGGTGTTACTCAGTGACAGGGGTGGGAATTCTGCCCTCCAGGGGTGGGACTTCTGTGGTGGGACTTCTTTCCACCACCCTCCCAGGCCTTCAGCTGCCTCTCCAGAGACAGCTGAAGACCCAGGGGGCGAGGGGGGAAGAAGAGGAACAGGCACACTCCTTTTCCTCCTCCTCCCCCATGCCATCCCCAGCCTTCAGCAGCCTCTACAGAGGCAACTGAAGGCCTGGGACAGCTGGGAAGGAGGAAGAACAGTGCATACCTCTTCCCCCTCTTCCCTGCCCTCCACATGCCAGGAAAAATGGCTTTGCTTGCCATCTCTGGCACCCATGCCATAGGTTTGCCATCACAGTCCTAGGTTGATCAGTCCAGAGACCATGGTTGGCCTCAACATATTAAAAATGGACACCTAAAAGCATAGAAAATTACATAATCCACAGGGCTATTGAAATTACTAACATATACAAGAGAACACCTCTAAATTGTATGTAAACAGTAGTTCAATTATCCAGAGGATAGGATTCTTCTACCATATTCACAGTAAGGCAAAAACATACTGGGGAAAACTGTTCATGGAAATGTGAGAAAACAATCAAATTGTATATGAAGACTCAATACTGGTCTCATAATATATGAAGCCAGTGAGTACTGAGGACGTGGACAAGATCCTTGGAAAAGTGAGGAATACAACATGTTCCCTCTATCCCTGCCCATCATGGCTGGTCTTCCAGGGGGGTGATGTCTTGATGGCCTTTCTGATAAAGGTCATCAATGCATCCCTTAGGGAACAATTTGTTCCATCTAGTTTAAAGGAGTTTAAATCGCTTCTAATTTACCATTTTTGAGCAAGGTGATCGAGCGAGCCATTGCCTTTCAACTCCAAGTGATCTTGGATGAAACCGATTTTCTAGATCCATTTCAAACTGGCTTCAGACCTGGATATGGGGTGGAGACGGCCATGGCCACTGTGGTAGATGACCTATGCCTTAGCACTGATAGGGGAAGCGTGACCCAGTTGGTGCTTTTGGACCTCTCAGCAGCTTTCGACACAATAGACCATGCCATTCTTCTGGAGCGCCTGAGAGAGCTGGGAGTGGGGGGACTGCTCTTCAGTGGTTCTGCTCCTTCCTCTCAGGCAGGTTCCAGAAGGTGTCACTTGGGGACAGCTACTCCTCAAAAACGGAATTAAAATGTGCCATTCCACAGGGCACCATTCTGTCCCCATGTTGTTCAATATTTATATGAAGCCGCTGGGAGAGATCATCAGGACACATGGAGCAGGGTGTTATCAATATGCTGATGACACCCAAATATACTGCTCCATCTCTCGGTCAGCTGCCATGACGGCAGGTGGCAATTCTCCCTGTCAGTGGGTAGATGATGGGTGTTGCAGTGATGCTCTTTGACACCCAGCAGAATCTGCAGGACAAGCTGGCTGCTGTGATCCACAGCCACTTTATATCTCTTACCATCAACTAGCTCAGCTTCTCTTCTTCAGGCAATCCTGTCTTCCTCAGTCAAGAAGACACATTGTAAAGTCCAAAATTATTGCTTATTAATGCATATAAAAGAAAAAATAACTAAGTAAAATCCATTGTAATGAACTTATCCAGTTCAGTCATGAAAGATTACATCTTTAACAATCCCAAAAGCATAGGATCCCAACTTGTAGTTGAAAGTTAAGAAGAAGTTACAGATCCATGTTTCCAGATCTAGGAGTTACATTATAAAAGCAATATAAACATACTCAAAAACTACAAGCCAAAAACTCCAGGGTTAAAAACCACTGCCAACACACACACACACACACACACACACACACACACAGTGTTTATAAACAAGCTTAAACAAAGGATTCTCTTGGCCCTTCCCATACCCCACCTTCTGGGTATTAACCTTATGTTAATTCAATAATGCCTGTATAATGTGTATTAACCCAGCCCCTTGCTGTCCATCATCCCCCATGTGACTGCTTTTCTCATGATCTAAGATGTTGATACACTGACTATCTTTTCCCAGCTAAAACTATAATTGTTATGACTACTTGGCCATCTGGGCCGAGTTCACTTTGTTTCTGTAGATGTTGTTCCCATGAGGAAAATTCCATACACACATCTCTACATATCTCCTTTGACTATATAACCCAGGGATCGGCAACTTTTTTTGCTGACGGGCTGGGGGGGGGAAGGCGCTGGGGGACAGCACCCAGCACCGCCGCAGGGCCCCCCAGCAGGCTTCCCTCGGTAGCGCCGGGCCTCCAAGAGGCCCAGCACCACCACAGGGCCCCCCCAGGAGGCTTCCCTTGGCCACACTGGGCCTCCTCCAGGCTTTCCTTGGCCACACCGTGCCTCTGAGAGGCCCAGCGCTGCCGTGTGGGCCTCCCATGAGGGCTCCCTCAACCGTGCCGGGCCTACAAGAGGCCGAGTACCCCCGTGGTGGCGGGGTGGTGGCAGCAGCGGCACGACCGGGCAGGGGCCGGTCCAAAGGCCTCCGCGGGTCACACCCGGCCCGCAGGCCGTAGATTGCTGACCCCTGGTATAACCCATCCATATTTCAACAATCAATGTCTGGAAGTGGTAATGGTCTGGATTTGGAAAAAACGACTCAAGCTGAATCCGGACAAAACGGAGGTACTTAAAGTATGGGCCCCCAAACCAGGTATTGGGTTGCGACCGCCAGTCTTGGATGGGGTCACACTCTCCACCAAGGACTGTGTCCACAGTCTGGGAGTGCTCCTGGACTCATCGCTTCACATGACAGATCAGGTAAATGCAACAGTCAGGAGTTCTTGTTATCAGCTTCGGCTGATACGCCAGCTGTGCCCTTTCCTGGAAGTAAGGGACCTAGAAACTGTAGTACATGTTCTGGTAACCTCACGACTCGATTTCTGCAATGCACTCTACATGGGGCTACCCTTATACCTAACTCAGAAACTACAACTATTTCAAAATATGGCAGCCAGGTTGATAACCAGAACATCAAAGAGTGATCACATTACACCTGTTCTGAAATCCTTGCACTGGCTGCCCATTAGTTTCCAAGCACAGTATAAGGTGTTGGTGATGACCTTTAAAGCCCTACATGGCCTGGGTCCATCCTACCTAGGTAATATCTCCATATAATCCGCCCCGCGCCTTCAGGTCCTCTGGGAGGAAGTTGCTTCAACCAATAAAAACTAGGTTGGCGACGACCTCCCAGAGGACTTTTTCTTCCACAGCCCCCAGACTGTGGAATGCCCTGCTGGAAGAGATCCATCAGATAATCAACTTAGATGGCTTTTTAAAAGCCATCAAAACAGATCTCTTCTGGCAAGCGTTCCCAGAATAATATTATTTTCCAACTGGCTCCTTATCGTTAGATAGTTCTCTCCTTTCTTCCCCTATTTACCTAGAGTGCCGCTTGTTTTAATCTGTGTTAGATGCCTCATAGCCTATTGTTTTTAATCAGATTTTAATTTTGATTGGATTTAATTTATTTTTAGGGGGGGTTATATGCTTGTTGTATTGTTTGGGTTTTGTGATTGATTTTAAATGTAAGCTGCCTTGATAGCCTTGGCTAAAGGCAGGGTATAAATAAAATTTTATTATTATTACATTATAGGTAATTCTGATTAAACAGTAACTCCTTTTGCCAGTAATAGGGGTCACCCAACTCACCTAAGAAATAAATGCGAAAAAAACCTTTCCTGATGTTATATTGCTACCACTTCTTTTACCAACATGCAATGACGAGAACAAATCAGTTCAAACAAATGAAACTTCACTGTGCAGGAGCAATATATCTCTGATTCCCAGAATCTGGAAACATATATATGCCCTTTGCAATGTTCTTATTCTCTGTGTGTAAGCTTTCCCAAACATCTGGCTATCCATTGTTAGAATGCTGAAAAACTGAGCCTTTGAATTATTATACCCCTAAACCCTTTCCTTGTGAAACAACCATTAGAAAGTAATGGTTTGGAAGTCTTTGAATTAACAACATCATTCCCCAGTAACTGCAACCAGCACCTCACATTATGGCTTTGTTCCTATTTCTGTCCCTTATTTCATAATCTGTGTCTCAGTGCTTTCCTGCAACCTTAGCCTGCATCATCCCCAATAATGAAATTTATCGTATTCCCTGCAGCAGCTTTAGAGATGAATTCAGCAAGTCCATTTATCAGCATACAGAATGTCTGCCTTCCACCCAAATAAGGCTCTCAAACAGAAAAGAGAAGCAGGGCAAGCTTTCAGAATCCATTTATGGAAAGTTAGAAGCATAGGATTGCATTTCCCCATCCCAGTGCACCTCCCCACCCTCATTCCTGATCAAAAGGGTTCCCTTTCATGCCTGTAAACATGGTGCTTAGAGCACTAAATCTCAAGAGAAGGAGCTTTTAAATCTCATGTGTAAAACTGCAAGAACTGAATATAGATTTTGAAATAACTTTTATAGAAGAAAAAGAAGTCCACACAGGCACTCAAAACAGGACCTTGGTACCTGAACATTTGTGGGACAGGGAATGAAATTGTCAACTGCAAGATACAAGGAAGGAACTGCAAGGAAGTGTGGCTTCAAACTCCTCCTGACCCCTCCATCTCTCCCATACACATGTTTAAAAAAATGGAGCAGGAATGAAAAATCACCTAAAATTGGCCTCAGAAAGAGGGCAAGCTCAACCGCCATTCCTGTGGGTGTCCAAGTGTAGTAGTTTAACTCTAAATCCCCAAAACTGGCCCAATGTACCCAGAAGACTCAACCACATGTAACTTCTCACTGTAGCTCCTCACTAAGCTATAGCTGAAGGTCACATGATACAGCCACTGCAAGGGTGAAAACTGGCCCCAGTCACCAACCCATATTTTACAGAGATCAGTCAAGACTACAAAGCAGAGCTCTTCATGTATGTGATCAAGTAAAATTATATCTTGTCTGCTTTGAGTGTTTTGAGTATCTACAATTTTCTTCTTATGTCACTTTAGAAAAGAGGGGTATACCTCTCAGAAGGTAAAAAAAGAAAGTAATAGGCACTAGAGGTGACTTTTTCCATGTGCACTTGCAACATACAGAAAGCACTAGCTAATTTTGAGACAAAGAACAAAGTTGGAATTCATCCCTAAACCCTTGCAAATATTGATGAATTGTTGAACACATAAGATGCTCTCAGACTAAAAGGTGGGCACTCAGTCTTCATCAATTCCTCCTCTTGCCATTTTTATGACCATCTCATTTTTTCACATCTTAGCTCCCGCTGCTAAAACCATGGTACAGTTGCAGTATATGGAAGGGAAAGGGACAACAGAAGAAATTATTCTGGATTTGCTAATCTATCATATTACAGTGGCCCCTTAGTATGCACTGATATTTGGTTCCAGGACCCCCATGGATACTAAAATCTGTGGATGCTCAAGTCCTTTATATAAAATGACGTAGTAAAATAGTATCTCTTATATAAAATTGCAAAATCAAAGACTGCATCTACACTGCAGAACTAATGTGGTTTGGCACTGCTTTATCTGTCATGGTTGAATGGTATAGAATTCTGGGGTCTGTAGTTTTGTTAGATATAGAATCATAGAATCATAGAGTTGGAAGAGACCACAAAGGCCATTCAGTCCAACCCCCTGCCATGCAGTGACTCCCAATCAAAGCATCCCCGACAGATGGTCATCCAGCCTCTGCTCAAAGACCTCTAAGAAAGGAGACTCCACCACACTCCGAGGGAGTTTGTTCCACTGTCAAACAGCCCTTACTGTCAAGAAGTTCCTCCTAATGTTGAGGTGGAATCTCTTTTCCTGGAACTTGCACCTATTGTTCCGGGTCCTAGTCTCTGGAGCAGCAGAAAACAAGCTTGTTCCCTCCTCAATATGACATCCCTTCAAATATTTAAACACGGCTATCATATCACCTCTTAACCTTCTCTTCTCTTCTCCAGGCTAAACATCCCCAGCTCCCTAAGTCGTTCTTCATAGGGCTTGGTTTCCAGACCCTTCACCATTTTAGTTGCCCTGTTTAGACACGCTCCAGTTTTTCCACATCCTTTTTGAATTGTGATGCCCAGAACTGGACACAGTATTCCAGGTGAGGCCTGACCAAAGCAGAATAGAGTGGCACTATTACTTCGCTTGATCTAGACACTACTATTGATGCAGCCTAAAATTGCATTGGCCTTTTTAGCTGCTGCATCACAATATTGACTCATGTTCAACTTGTGGTCTACCTGGACCCCTAAATCCCTTTCACACGTAGTCTCATTCAGCCAGGTGTCCCCCATCGTATATCTGTGCTTTTTGTTTTTCCGCCCTAAGTGTAGAGGCTTACATTTCTCCATGTTGAATTTCATTTTGTTAGCTTTAGCCCAGCTTTCTAGTCTGTTCAAGTCATTTTGAATTTTGATCCTGTCTTCTGGGGTATTAGCTACTCCTACTAATTTGATGTCATCTGCAAATTTGATAACTATGCCTCCAATACTGTCATCCAAGTAATTGATAAAGATGTTGAATAGCACCGGGCCCAGGACAGAGCCCTGTGGCACCCCACTGGTCACTTCTTTCCAGGTCAAAAAGGAGCCATTGTTGAGCACCCTTTGGGTTCAGCCAGTCAATCAATTACAAATCCATGTAACAGTTACTTTAGCCTACATTTTACCAGCTCGTTTGCAAGAATGTCATGGGGAACCTTGTCAAAGGCCTTACTGGAATCAAGATATACTATATCCACAGCATTCCCTTCATCTACCAAGCTGGTAATTTTATCAAAAAAGAAATCAGATTTGTCTGGCATGACTTGTTTCTCTGAAACCCATGTTGACTTTTTGTGATTATGGAATTACCTTCCAGATGTTCACAGACTCTCTGTTTAATGATCTGCTCCAGAATCTTTCCCAGTATTGATGTCAGACTAACTGGACGATAATTGTTGGGATCCTCTTTTTTCCCCTTTTTGAAGATGGGGACAAAGTTTGCCCTCCTCCAGTCTGCTTGGATTTCTTCTGTTCTCCAGGAGTCTGCTGGGACCTCTCCTGCTCTCCAGGAATATTTAGCCTTCTCTGTCAGAGAGTTCTGGTGCCATAACAAACTGCAAATTCAAGGGTTCCATACGATGGAGCCATGACAGTTAAAGCGGTGTCAAATTGCATTGATTTTGCAGTGTGGCATCAAGCATGGTTTGTTTTTTGGAATTTTAAAAAAATATTTTCAAGAGTCATGAATGGCTGAATGCCTGAATGCAGAATCCATACATATGGAGGCTGACTGTATAAGAAAATGGAAGACACTGTCATAAAGATTGTTATAGCCAGATTTTGAACAGAAAATATAAGACAGAGAAAGATCTGTATAGTAAATCATGGATTTCAATTCAACAGTGATTTTTAAATTACAGTGATGTTTTCTTACAGGCAAAGTCACAGTGCAAGACAAGACTAATCTTTAAATCCACCAAGTACTGACATCACATTTGCAACAGCAACAACATTCCAGTACAGAGCACAAACAGCCCTACATTCCTTAGCTTGCCAATTTTTAGTCCTTATATCTTGTAACTATGTGAAGGCAGATTTAAAAAGAAATCTTACAAAAGAAGAGAGTCACATCTGCAAGCCAACACAGCTGTTCCAAATACCATAAAAGCAAACAAAAGCAATTTTAAGCCTTGTGCTCAGCTGCTTGGTTTAGGAGTGCTGAGCACATGAGCTGCTCCTCCTGCCAGGTTCATTGTAAGCAGCTCCATCTTCAGGGACAGAACTGGATAGTTTCTAGAGAACTGTCACAACTGTGTGCTTAACCCACTGTAAGAACAATGGAAACCAACAAAAAGGGAGATATGTTTCCAAACTAGGCTGAATGGAAATCATGGCAGATGTGGATAATGGAGAACAGGAATACAACCTTTGTTTCCAGGAGATAGCCTGCATTACGCTCTTGTGATGTGCAGATACTAGGGATATAAATCTTTGATTATTTTATATTCACATGTATGCACAAATAATTACTGTAGCTTCCTCCCCACTGTTAAAAACACACATACACATACACAAATATTTCTCTGCAGTATTCTTCCTGTATTTAAATGCCCTAAAGTTTTGTAGAGGAATTGTTTTGGCAAGAAATACACTTTGCCTTGCATTTTTTTTAAAAAAATGTTTTTTGGGGCAGACCTATCTCATTGCCAAAAATGGAGATAAACACATCATTTGGTTCCAATAGACGTTACAAATATTGAGAACTGGCCAAGGCCACGAACAGGCATTATGACTGAGTCTGTGTGACTGCAGAAGTAACCACTAGACCTCCTGGATCATTTGACTATGTATCATAGTACTATTTAATTCTCTTGGCTAGTGTATACCTACAGGCACCTTTAACATGATTGGTGATTCTAATTTTGGAAGCCATGACCAGGATAGTAGATCACCTTTGGGATCAATTTTCCCCATTCATTCAGAGTTCTGAGGGACTAATAAGGTGAAACATGATACTTTGATGTGAGCCTAGGATGGGGACATCTATCTTCTTTCTCCTATGGGTGTGGAAGGACTCATCCCCATTGGTTACTTCGAGCACTGCCTGTTTACATTGGAATTTCCTCACAGGTTCTCCCCACCTTTGCAGAATCTTGTTTAAGGTTTTTTTTAACAAAAATCTCACCCTTACTACTTCCATTTCTTGTGTTAAGTCTCTTTATTCACTCCTCTGGGGACAGGAGAAACAACCCAGCTTAGTAAGAAGGGTTTACATTCTTCAATAAAGTTTATGGGTCCCAATAGATGACACAATAACATGACATCACTCTATGTAGTCAATCCAGACAAATACTATCTACTCCAGAAGATAGCAGCTCTCCAAAATCTCAACCACGGATTTATCTTCCACTTTAACCTCACAACAAGATATTTCTTTTAACTGCTGAAGTCATGGATTACATTTAAAAACTTCCACATTCAGATCATGCATCCAATCACTGAGCTATGGCCCACCCAAATGTTGTTCATGACACATTGGAATCAGTACTCAAAGACTATTCTGCTGTGAATTCCCTAGTTGGCCTTACCAAGGCATTCACTGCATCAGTTCTTCAGTTATATAAAGTAGAAAAATTATGATGCATTTTTCAGGTTTGTTGAGTGTGAATGAACTAAAAGTCCATGAAGCAAGTGCTGTATTATTAATGTGGAACAGTAGGAGAAAAATGTCAAACATCAATGTGATCCTGAAGTGATTAGTGACAGAAACTGAAGGCATTTGGGGAACTGTACACTTGACGTGCACATTGGCCACAAAACATCTCAAAACTTAAAAGTGTACTTTTCTTTCCCCTGTTGAGGAATCCTTGCACTGTTTCTAGGTCAGTAATAAATTAAAGACTAAGTTTTAAAAGTGCAAACCCCAGCAATCCTGCAGCAAGCCGTGTGTGCCATTTATGTGTAGCAAATAACTTCCACGGTTTGCAGAACCCTAACAATAAAAGGGAGTCTGAGGAAGAAATCAGATTGGAACCATCACTCAATGGTTCAGATCTCTTAAAAGTAGCCAGGTCTTCTGATTTTTTTAAAAAAAAAATCCATTTAAAGCATTTCCATTTACAGTTATGAAATTTTACGTTGAATTACCTTCTATCTAGTGGAAAAGATAACAGAATTTATAAAATCCCACACAGTTTCTCTTCTAAAAACATCCAGGGCAGCCAATGAGTTGACTACACATCTGAGGATTTGGCCCCCATATAAGGTCCAGAACTTTAGCATGAGCATTTACCAGTACAAAAGGTGTCAGGAAATGATGTTTCAGAACAATGACAGGTGGTAGTATTTTTTCAGAGTAGATCATGGAAACTACACCCCTCTGTGTCTATTTTAGGAGGAGAAGTAGAAACTTCTAAGTAGCAACTGCAAGTCCCACTTTTCTAAGTTTCTAATGGGACCACACTCTGTTTCCAGGATTTTCCTCCTGTTAATAATAATAATAAAATAATAATAACATTTATTTATATCCCACCCCTCTGCGTAATGCAACCGGGGCAGCTTACAACATTAAAATATACATTCATATCCCATGATCCCACCCCCTTTAAAATACTATTAAACAGTGACAATTTAAAACACAGTTAAAATAATAACACAAATAAACAAATAAACAAATAACAATAACTACAGCCAAATCAGGGATACGCAGGATGGCTTTCTTTTGGTGGCTGGGATATCTATTCAGGAAAGACCTGCTGGAAGAGATCCATCTTAACAGCCTTTTAAAAGCTGTTTAAGATGGTAATATGATGGATCTCATCTGACAGGTCATTCCATAATCTGGGAGTGGTGTCAGGGATGATGGGAGTTGTAGCTCTTCACCTCTGGCTCTAACTCACCACCTTGTTATGCAGCAGAGCTGACCAGCTTTGATCAGTGGTTGATGCTTCTTTCCCAAGCAGCAGAGTTTCAGAAAATAGGCTGAAGACCCTGACAAACTCTCCAAGCCTTCTCACTCTTCTTCCTGAGATGTCTCCAAACCTCTCCAGGATTCTTCTGGTTCTTGTATCTTCCCTCAAGACACCAGACAACACCAGATAACTTCCCTCAAGACACCAGACAACAAGACACCAGTCTTATATACAAGATCTACTTTATTCTACTATATACATAAATACTATATGCCCTACAAATCACAATCTCTACACTTCACAATATCTCCAAAACTACTCCACAATATGCATTGGCAAACATTGCACTTATAGCCATTGTTGGTCACCACCCACTAGTCGGTTCCCACCCAGTGGGCGTGTACATTCATTTTGATTGGTTTACATAGATCATCCCATACTTAAGACCAACCCAAGTATTTCATCATTTTACCTTGACTGCTTAATGAATCTCAGGTGTTTGCAATCTATAACAGGTGTTTTCAATATACACTCTATAACTTTGTCCTTGGCTCTCAAGGCTTCCAAATTACATTATCCTTTTCACCTGTGTAGCCTCATGATTGCTCCTGCTTAATCACTGTGACTTTCACATACACATTTTATTTCTATTACTGTAAGTCCCATGTTGCATTTTCCTTAACAAGTGGTTGCCAAAAAGATCCTCTGGGTGGTTGCAGACAGTCTAGTTTTTATAGGCTGCAACAAATTCCTCCCAGAGGACCTGACTGCGTGGGGTGGATTATACAGAAGGAGGTGATCTTGAAGATAGGTTGGACCCAAGCCATTTAGGGTTTTAAAAGTGATAACCAACACCTTGTACTGGGCCCGGAAACTAATGAGGAGCCAGTGAAGTGATCTTAAGATCGGTTTTATATGGTCTCTTCTCTTGTTCCTGAGACCAACCTGGCTGCCATATTCTGTACTAGTTAAAGTTTCTGGACCAGGTACAAGGGTAGCCCCATGTAGAGTGCATTACAGAAATCAATATGAGAGGTTACCAGTGCATGCACCACAGTTTCAAGGTCCCTAACTTCCAGGAAAGGGCGCAGCTGGTGTATCAGCCAAAGCTGATAACAGGAACTCCTAACTGTCGCATTTACCTGATTTATCATCTAAAGCGTCAGATGCAGGAGTAACCCCAGACTGTGAACACAGTCATTAGAGGAGAGTTTGACCGCATCAAGGACTGGAGGTTGCATCCCAATATCTGGGTTCGGGACCGCTACTGTAAGTACCTCCGTTTTTTCTGGATTCAGTCTCAATCTGTTTTTCCTCATCCAGTCCATTACCACTTTAAGACAATCGTTGAGAGAAGGGATACCATCTGAAGTCAAAGCTGAAGACCAAGGTATGGAGAACTATATCTGGGCGTCATCAGAGTACTGATAACACCTGCCCCATGTCCTCGGATGATCTCTCCCAACAACTTCATATATATATTGAATAGCATTGGGGACAGGATGGCGCCTTGTGGTATGCCACAATTAAGCTCTTTCTTTGTAGAGTGACTGTCCCTAAGCATCACCCTCTGGAATCTGCCTGAGAAGAAGGAACGGAACCATTGCACTGCAGTTCCTCCGATTCCTAACCTTCTCAGGTGATCCAACTTAGCTTTTGATCTATAGTATCAAAAGCTGCTGAGAGGTCCAGTAGCACCAATAGGGTCACATTACCCTGTCGATGCCCAGACAAAGGTCATCAGCTAAGGCAACCATGACAGTCTCAACTCCATATCCTGTCCTAAAGCCAGCTTGAAATGGATCTAGATAATTGGTTTCCTCCAAGACAGTTTGGAGTTGAAGAGCAATCACCCTCTCAATCACTTTGCTCAGAAAAGGTAATAGTGAAACTGGCCTATAGCTGTTCATGTCCAGAGGGTCCAGAGAAGGCCTAACCACCGCTTCCTTCAAACAGTATGGAACATGACCTTCCCTAAGGGATGCATTGATGATGTCTCTAAGAAACATCCTCAAGGCATCCCCCCCAGATGGCCAGCCATGAAGGACAAGGATCAAGAGGACAGGTTGTTTGAGGAACCCTGGTGGCGCAGTGGTTAAATACCTGTACTGCAGCCACTCACTCATAGACCACAAGGTTGTGAGTTCAATACTAGCCAGGGCTCAAGCTAGACTCAGGCCTGCATCCTTCCGAGGTCACTGAAATGAGTACCCAACTGTTGGGGGACAATGAGCTTACAGTTGTAAACCACTTAGACATCCCATAGCGCGATATGAAGTGGTATATAAATGAAGCTGCTTTGCTTTGCTTTGCTTTTCCTCACTATACCAATACAATATAGCATATCATTACAGCTTCAACTGTCTTCAGACTTGTGGGTGGCAGTCTATCCACCATCCAAATATGTTGGTCACTGCTCACATTCTGTGTATTGCAAATATCTTCCCAAAATCTCCTATGGAGCCCACCAAAACATTGAACAGTAATCTCATTTTATCATGATGGCTGTGCAAGGTCACAATACTAGAAAGAAGAGGGCAGTGAGTTGCAGTTCCAGAAGCCTTTAATATTTTGAAAGAATATGAGAGAATTTAGAGGGTGGTGGAAATGCATGGCTTAGCCTTTTCTGACAATCACCAGTCTCACCTCTGACCAGTTTACAGGAGATAATCCACATAATGCTGGTTCTGTGCTTGGGCCCAGAAACACTGACCCACTAGTGCCAGGACCAAATGCAGGATGCTGCTGGTATGTACTAACATTCCACCAAAGATGGTGAACATGTGCTCAAGATGCTGATGGATTGCATTTACCATAATTCCCACCACTGGATATGCCAGTAAGGCCTAAGGTGAATTGCAGTCCAATTCTTAACTCCTACTCTTTATCCATTTTTCAACTATAGCTATTTAGCTAGCACAGTACTGTTTTGCTAATGAGGTGATCTCATTACTTGCAGTTCCATCCTTGTAGAATTCTGGAATTTCTGGTGTGTGATGCAAAGATTTACAAGTGTAGAACACACTGTAGTAGGAATGTAGGGTTCTGAGGTTTAGAATTTTTTTATTAACAGACCATGGCATCAGTAATTGGGGAAATTACTCTTTTAGCTTGCTCATTCTATTTTGCTTAACCCTGTTCAACATAAAGGTAAATGTACATAATCCTTTACTTCCAGGACACTCTTTATCCATACCTCATGAATTTATGTTCCTGCTTGATGAAGTGAGGCATGCAGTAAATCAGGATGGAATCTTTTTGGTTGGGAAATCCTCTTCCTAAACAGCTTTTTCCAACACTCATTTTGCTATAGCTTCAGTATCAGACAAAGGAGATTAGCACATTTTTGCCCAATCCGGGCATGGGAGGGGATCGGGCTGGGATGAGCTAGGACAGGTTTTATCACACACAAAACTGCTGCTGCGTTGCCATCCAACCATCACCCATCCCTCAGCTGCACTCTGCCTGCTAATTTTGGTAGTACGCTCCATACTACCAAAATCAGCAGGCAGAGTGCGGGTGAAGGACAGGTGGTAGTCGGATGGCAGAGCTGCAGCAATTTTGTGTGTGATAAAACCCATCCCAGCCTGATCCCCTCCCAATCCCAGATTTGGCAAAAATACATATGCAATAATCTCCAAAGACATTTTTTAAAAATGTCAATCCATGTTCTTTGAAAATTGAGTTTTATTCTGCATCCATTCTGTTTTAGTGAAAAGGTTATTTTTTTTAATCTGTTAAAAATGTTAACCACTCTGAGATCACATTGATAGAAGTGACAGTAACATGCTAAAAATTTGATGCTACAGGTCTAGGTTTTTGGTCTGATGCAGCAGAACTTCTCTAATATTCTATACTTGTCATTTTAAGACTACTGTCTGGATTGTGATCTCCCATTTTTTATTTGTATTCTCACATTTACAATTTGGTCATGTTGCCAACTCTATTTGAGATGGCTCACCATTTGAGATGACTCACTGTTTGCTTCTAGAATTTTTCCTGTCAATATGATTTACAACAACAATTCAGGAGATTGGTCACTGTATTCTACCCTAGTTAACAGAATATACTGATATTATTCATAGACAGGAAGAAAATGAATTCATTCAAGATTTGGTGCTGGAGAAGAGTGATGTGGATCCTATGGACAGCCAAAAAGACAAACAAATGGGTCCTAGAGCAGATCAAGCCAGAAATCTCCCTGTAAGCCAAGATAACAAAGCTGAGGCTGTCGTACTTTGGACACATCATGAGAAAGCATGACTTGCTGGAAAAAAACAATAATGCTACGAATGGTGGAGGAAAGTAGAAAGACAGGAAGGCCAGATGCTAGATGGATGGACTCTATTAAGGAGGTCACAAAAATGACTTTGTAGGAACTAAGCAGAAGAGTAGAGGACAGGGAGTCTTGGAGATACCTCATCCACAGGGGAGGACAGGGAGTCTTGGAAATGTCTTATCCACAGAGTCGCAGTGGGTCAAGATCAACTTGAGAGTGGTTAACAGCAACAACAAATCCATAGATCAGAGATGAGGAGATGCTCTCCCTCCAGCTACTGCTAGTCACCAGTTCTCATCACCATAACCAATGATGAGAAATGATAAAAGTTTTAGTCAAGCAACAACCAGAGAGCCACACATCCCCCAGCCCTTCTACAGCCAAACAAACACATCTTCTTCAATATACTTCCCTTTCAGATATTTAGATTACATTCATGAACCCGGGACAGCTCAAAGTCATGGATGATGGGTGTTTTAGACTAAGACATCTGGAGGGTCAAGCTTGCAGAAAGCTGGTTTAAGAGATTACAGGTCTGACACAAGAATACCCCCCTTTTAAAGTAAATTGTTTCTCTTTCTTTCTGCAGTCCTTTTTTTAAAAAAACAAACCATTGTAATCCCCAATAACACAGTATTACCTTTCCTCATCAAAGCAGACACCAATAAGACAGTAAGTCATATTGGAAGCACACAGTATGCCATCATGCAAACCAAGGCAAAAGGCATACAACTTGAAGTTCAATAGACAAGCAGTCTTCTGAGAAGTAAAATACTCACTAGCTGTTTTTAGTTATGGTCCAAAATCATTTTTGTTGATACACACAAGAAAGGAAGGTACTGAATATCTAGTATATAAACAGTAAACCACATTTCTACCATCTAACCTGGAAATGTTGATGTACTGACAAATAATGCACTACTAGAGCACTTAGACACACTCAACAAAAAGAAGTCAGTCATTTATCTTTTTTTAAAAAAAAGACTCAGAATACAAAACATACACTTTATTTCTTTTCTAGATGGAAGGAGAAGCATCTCTGAATAAAGTAGCAAATCATCAAGTACGTAAACTTAGGATGAAGAATGACCCCTATCCATTTTGAGTGCTCCCATCACTCAGAAGAGATGTATTAGTCTTCCTCCAACACTATAACACAAAAACAGCTCCACATTAAAGAGATGGTCTCAAATAAGAAATCAGTTCTTTCTTCACAGTCTCTCAAAACACTATGCCATTTACCCAGGGTTATGGAGTTGGTATGCCAAACCTTCAACTCCAACTCCTTAAAAATTGTAAGAGTATATTAATTATTTGTAACAAATTTACAACAGTAAAATGGTAGCACAATGCACTTTATTACCACCACATAAATCATCAGGCTGCTTATATTGATGGAACATTGTTGCCGTATGTCTTCAAGTCCTTTCCAATTTATGGCAGCCCTAAGGCAACCCTACCATGGGGTTTTCTTGGCAATATTCAGAGGGGCTGCCTTTGCCTTCCCTTGAGGCTGAAAGTGTGTGACTTGCCCAAGGTCTGTTTTCACAGCTTAGCAGGCATTCAAATTCTGATCTGCAGAGATAATCTAATGCTCAAATCACTACACCACACTGGCTTTCTTGATAGAACATAAAATATATGTATTGATTAAAATTTATGGACAAGAATTTTTTTCTAAATTTCTATGAAAGTAAATGGGCAATAAACTAGGAATTCAATATATTTTAAAAGGTAAAATATAAGTATGCATATATTTATCATATATTGTTATAAGTTTTTGATTTGAAGCCAGAGTTGGAGTTGGTACTTTTCTACCAACTCCACCTCCACACAAAATTGTTTCCAACTCCAACTTCAACTCCACAACCTTGCATTTACCAACATTAAGTATTCCCTATTGCTGTGTTCTTAACAGGAAATTGTGTCAACATGTCTCCGTTAACATTATAAGAATGCAAGCCAGCCCCTGCTTTCACAAACAGGGCATCAAATTCCTTCAGCAAACATGTACATATATTCACACAAATGCACACACACCATAAACACTGATACTTTTCCAAACCAAGAATATTTATTTATGTAAACAATGCCTTGTTCTTCCTTCAGGAAACTCATTCTCCTATAGCCTTCTTGTCCTTTACCCCTACAACAACCTTGTGAGGCAGTTTAGGATAAGAGTGAATGGCTGGTCCAAGATTGCCCAACTTAGTGCATATTTGAATGTAGATCTCCCAGTTCCTCCTTTGACATGCTAGCTGTAAGCACCACATGGGTGAGGAACTGGATTTTTAGGTTGCAATACTTTACAACATACCTTGGAGCAAACCCCACTGAATTCAGTGGCACTTACTTCTAAGCAGACACAGATGGGACTCTGTTGTTAGTGTCCTTTGGAGGTAATACAACTTGCAGTGAATAAGCAGGAGCCTTTCCCAGCCCTGCTTCCTCCACTATAATACAGAGGGGGAGAAGAAAAACAACAAAAACAGTTTAACATAAAGTAACAGATCCCCTGTTCAGCACTAAAACTATACCATACCACACTGGATATATGAGTAGCCAAATAAATATCCTTGATTAGCACAATCTTATCTATGCCTTACTAAAAAAATCTATGACACTGTGTTCAATGAATCTTTCTTAGGAAATTGGAAGAGAATTGCTTGTACTGTTTGTACTGTAAAGTTCATTGAGGTCAACACCTGTGGAGAAAGACATGTGTTGAGCAGCCACATCACTGTCTACCCTACATACTGTCAGGGGTTTCAGCAAGTAGTTTGTCCATAGCAGGGGCAAGCATACCATGGAGTTCAGCAAGCCACACACCACCATTTCTGGCTCCTCTAGAGGGCTGCATAGACACTTCAGAATCACACTTCTGATAGACTGGAAGAGACATTTTGTCACTTTGGGCTTTGCCACTTCTAAAAGGGAAATGACTATTTCAGGCTGGAGGGCAAAACAGCTTGGAAGTTCCAAATCTCTTTCTCGTTCCTTTTTTTCACCTGAAAACATCAGCTTCAAAAATTTTGACAGGAGGCCAAAGGGATTGAGGCATCAGGAGGGTACTGGGCATCACAAAGGTCATACAGCAACCTGCATGCACACACACGCACACATATTACATGCAGACCTAAGGTTACATGATTCTTATCCTGGCTGACAGGATCTTCACTTGACCAATTAATTTGGTGGTTTTATATTGCCTTGCCTTTACTTTTTTTCTTTTTCTTTTTTCAAGAAAAAAGACTGTGAATTTACATCATAATTTAAAATCTCAATTCAGAGATTAGCATAACTTCCAAACCTAGCCAGAGGAAATTTCTCATTCTGCAGAACAGCTTCTCCTAGTATTGAATTATAGTGCTATCATTCCTCTTTAACTGCTATGGTTCAGTACTATGGCCTCCTGGGATTTTCAGTTTAGGTGAGGTATTTAGAAATCTCAGGCAAGAAGCTCTGGTATCTCACCAAACTATAAACTCCAGGATTCCACAAGATGTTGCCATGACAGTTAAAGTGGAATATAGCAAATATTGTGTAGTGTGAATGAAACCAGGTCAAAAGCCTTTTTTTTTTTTCTTGGAAGGAACATCTAAGGGAAATTACTGGGAAGGGGCTGCGCTGACGTATAGAAAAGGTGTTTAATTTATTATTTAATTTCAGAAAGGGCTACTGCTTTTCTTACACTCTTATTTAAACAAAGAAGGCACATCATACTTTTTTTTTCTTTGTAAAAGAGCTTCAGTATGACTGTGATACCTAAACCAAGGATGACTGCATCCAGAGACATTCCCACACTGGATCACCCTGTGTGGGGGGCAGTACTTCCAGGGTGCAACTACTGGTGTGGTTTATGGGTGTGTGCGGGCAGGCAGGTAGAGAGTCAATCAGTCAGAGAGGTGGGCGGGGGGCAAGTGGAGAGTGGGGAGGTGGGCAGGATGTGTGGGAATGCCTCTGTCAGGAGGACCAACCTTTCTTCCCCCTCCATTTCAGTTGCCTTTGAACAGCTAAGAGCAGTCAGCAGGACACTGGGCAGGCAGAGAAGGAGGAGGCAGAGTGCTCTAGGACTCCCAACCACCCATCCCCTCCCTTGTCTGCTGCCTGGCAGGGATGCGGGGCAGGCAGGCAGATGGTGCTAGGGCCCACTTACCCTCGCCTTGCCTGGGCCTGCTGCTTCCATTGTCTCACCGTCGCTCTACTCTGCTCCATGCTCGGCTCCTCCACAAGAGGGTGGTGGGCAGCAGTCCTCCTCGGGCTGCCATTGCCTGTGGGATGCCCTTCCCTCTCCCAGCACCCTCTGACCTGCTGGATGGAGCCAACACCGCGCCCACTCACCCTCAGTCTCCTGCTTTGTGACTCCTCTGCCAGGGAGCTGCACAGCGGGGCACAGAGCTGTGCGGAGACCCAGCAGGTGCTGTGTGTGCATGTGCATGGCCCAGAGTATTGCATGCACGGGGGGTGGGGGGACATGTGTGTGCACAGATGGCATGGGGTGACTGACTGGGTGTCACTCCCCATTTTGGGGTATCACCCAGTGTGCCCCCCCCCGCACCCCCAATGACACTACTGACTGCATATTCCATCCGTTGCCCAGAACCAACAAATTTGTTTACAACCCCTGGGTAGGGAGGTGCTTCTGGATGTAAGCTTTGGTACCTCTCTAACTGGCAAATAATAATAAAAAAGTATTGCAGGCTTACATGTGACTACTTAGTATGATAAGGACTGGGAATGTGAAGGCCTCCACATGGTTTTGGGCTGCACCTCTCATCATTCTTCACCATGACTTAGGCTGAAACTGCTGAATGTTGCAGCTCTACAACCACAGGTTTCCCACATGTCAGATAGGGAGGCTTAAACCTACCAATGCTGCAGGCAAAGCCCAGTTCTGTGGCTTTGTGCAACACTGCTGCCTAGAAAGGAGGTGAAGCTTGTAATCAAGGAGATCTCTTGGGCAAGCTTCACAGCTTGTATTTATTTTTACGCTTTATATCCCCACATTTCTTTCAGACAGAACTCAAGGCAGTTTACAGCAACAGATAAAACCAAGATAAATCCTCCAGACAGTCATATCATATAGCAGCATGAGACGTAGGTGGCATATTGTCCTTAAATCTTACTTACCTAACAACTTCAAGCATTTAATCCTTTTCCCCATGACCAGGAAAAAGTGAACAGCAGCAGCTAGCTACAATTCAGAGATCTAACTTCCATCAATTCACCTCCCTTTTCTTAACCATGTTATGAATATGCTCCATCATCCCCCTGTGAGACTGTTATTGATCTTCCCACTGTCTGGGCTGCCCACTTCTGTTTACTTGACTAGAAGAGAATCTCAAGAAGTTCCAATTCGTGCCAAACACAATGTTTAAGTAAATCCTCAGACAGTCATATCTATCAGAAGCATGAGATATAGATTGCACACTATCCTTAAAGTGCCTAACATTCTCAAGCATCAAATCTTCCCCCCACCACACACACAGAAAAGTACAGAAATAGCTAGTGACAACAAAGTTACTTGAGAAAAAGAATACAGAGACCTGTATAAACTGTGGCAAAGGTAATCAGAGATTTTAAAATATATGGGATATGCATATGGTTTCACAAATTGTGCAGCTTAAGAAGAGTTGTCCTTCCTATCCATTTAATAAAATATTTATAACCTCATTTTTATACAACACAAATGGCAGCTTACAACAATCTGAAACATAAGCTAAAAAGAGCAGAACAGTAACTATACACAGAGTTGTTTTTCTATGAAAACAACATTTTCTCCTCAGGAAACAACATATACTTTTTTTTGATCAAAAAATGATAACTGCACTGAAACACTATTTTTCCATGAATAAAACAATGTTTCTGTGCAGAGAAATGCTGTTTTCTGCCCAAAACAACTACATACAATTTTTGTGTTTTAAAAAAGTACCAAACTGTAAAGATTATCATCAGTCCAATATTGTTCTTTTCAAGGTTTCTTAACATTTGCCTTGACAGCCACCTTAAATCCCATTTTGGGAGAAAGATGGGATATAAATTCCTGAAATAAATAAATAAATAAATAAAAATTGAACAGCACATTGTAAAAATATTTTTCAAGTATTTTTGAATATTCTTTCCATCCTTACCCTGAACTAAGTGGTAGCACAAATGGAGTATAGATAGGAGTAGTCTATGTTGGTCTGCTATGGTGAAAACAAAACAAAACAGAATATTGGCGTGCCCTTGAAGACTAACAAGCTAAGCTTTCATAAATTGCCACAAGACTGTTCTTTATACTGAAGAGATCCATTGGGGGGAACTTATCTAGAGATGTAAAATATCTGGAAATTTTGAAACTGTGGGAGGAAAAGTTTTCCCACTGGGAGGGAGATGAAAAGTTGGGGAAATACAAAAAAAATGTTTATTATTTATTTTATTTATTTCATTTGTATGCCACCTTTCTCCCCATAGGAACCCAAGGTATCTCACAGACAAAAACATTTAAAATTTCAGTAAAATTCAAAACAATTAAAATTGACACAGAATATAAAATCACATAAAAATATACAAAAGTTAAAAGCATAGCTAAAAAAATCCCTGCTCCATAAAAAAAAACAACACTGATATGGCTTATATACCAAACACCTGCCTGAATAAAACTGTTTTTGCTTGCAAATGGAAGGCAAGCAGGAAAAAGGTCAGCTTCACTTCCCATGGAAGGGAGCTGCAGAAGGTGGGAGTAGCCACTGAGAAGGCTCTCACTCATGCCCTCACCAAGTGAGCCTGTGAACTTGGGAGGACCAACAGAAAGCCCTCTCCTGAAGATCTTAGGGCTCTGGCTGGTTCGTATGGAGAGATCGTATTGAGAGTCTCTCAAACAGTCTGGAGTGGACCTAAGCCCTATAGGGCTTTATAGGTCATTACCACCACTTTGAATTATGCCCGGAAAGGAACGGTAATGAAATGGAAAAGTTAGCATGCTTTATAGATTGAAAGTCACGTTATGTTTCAGGACATAATATAAATACAAAAAATTAAACAGACATACAAATATAAAATCAATAGTATCATATTTGATATATTAATAGTACAGTTTATTCAGAAAATATCTACAAGTTGATTTGCTTTTTCAAAGTTTAGTTACAAAGTCCTGAACTGTAAAGACCTCTGGTTTTTTGAGGAGCAGCCAACAAAATAATAATAATAATAATAATAATAATAATGAAACAGATGAAACCATCAGCATTCGTCAAGCCACACAAATTACATTTTTCTCACCTAGGGCTCCATAGTACCAAACAGGTATTAAAACTAATTCCCATAAAAGAAAACAGTGAAAATGAAATCAAGATCAGGAATTGTAATAATGTGAGATACTGTACATAGTCTTACATAAAAATCTACCTGCTACATAATTTTTAGAAACAATGTTGAGGAAATATATCTATGAACAACTTGCCTGAAATACAATACAATGAACTATTCCATCATCCATTTTTTGGGGGGGGGGGAGGGGAATAGAGGGAGAAAAACAAGGTGGTTTTTTTTTCTGAATATTTCTTGCTTTTTCCCCTAGGTCATATCTCTAACCCTATAAGGAATAAATGTAGCTACAGCTTAATATGATTAAGGGTCAAACCAGATGATACATAAAATATGTGACTGCATTTATCCTATCTGGTTATTCCTTATTATAAAAAAAGCATGTGCAATGCTTCTAACATGCCATGAGAAGATAGTATGGAGTGCTAAGGCAGCAAGTAAAGGAGACATATGGTCTTAGATGTCTCTACACTAATGCACAGAGCATGGGAAATAAGGAAGATGAACTTGAACTCCTAGCGCAACAAAGCAAATATGATATAATAGGCATCACTGAAACCTGGTGGGATGAGTCTCATGATTGGAATGTAAAAATACAGGGGTATAACCTCTTCAAGAGAAACAGGCCAAACAGGAGAGGAGGAGGAATAGCATTATATGTCAGGGATATTTACACCAGTGAAGAAATCCAGGACAACAATCCTGGAAGCCAGGTGGAGAGCATTTGGATAAAAATTAAAGGGGAAAGAAACAACAGGGATGTTATTGTGGGAGTCTACTACAGACCCCCGACTCAGGCAGAAGAACTGGATGATGCCTTTCTAGAACAGATGACTACACACTCAGAAAGGAGAAATATAGTAGTGATGGGTGACTTCAACTATCCGGATATTTGCTGGAAGTCAAACTCGGCAAAATCCTTGAGGTCTAGCAAATTCCTCACTTGCCTCGAAGACAATTTCATTGTTCAAAAGGTGGAAGAGGCAACGAGGGAGTCAGCTATTTTGGATCTGATCCTAACTAACAGGGAAGACCTAGTTAATGGGGTGCAAGTGGTTGGATCCTTAGGCGGGAGTGATCATGTCCTCCTGGAGTTTATTATACAGTGGAAAGGAGAAGCCAGGCATAGTCAGACACGCATTCTAGACTTTAGGAAAGCTGATTTTACTAAACTTAGAGAAATACTGAGGGTGATCCCATGGACAGGAATACTAAAAGAGAAGGGAGTTCAAGACGGATGGGAGTTTCTCAAAAGGGAGATACTGAAGGCACAATTTCAAACCATGCCAATGAGGAGGAAGAATGGGAGGTGTCTCAAGAAACCAGGATGGATGACTAAGGAACTTGCAACTGAACTATGTTTTAAACGGAACATGTATAAGAAATGGAAAAATGGGGAAATCACCAAAGAGGAATTCAAACAAATAGCTAGCACGTGTAGGGTTAAAGTCAGAAAAGCTAAAGCGCAGAATGAAATCAGGCTTGCTGGAGCGGTTAAGAACAATAAAAAGGGCTTTTGGGGGTATGTCAGTAGCAAAAGGAAAAAGAAGGAAATGGTAGGGCCACTGTGTGGAGAAGATGGCAAAAAGTTAACAGGGGACAGAGAAAAGGCAGAATTACTCAACACCTTCTTTGCTTCAGTCTTCTCAGAAAAGGCAAAGGGTGCTCAACTTGAGGATAATGGAGCAGAGGACAGAATAGGAGAATTTCATCACAGAATAAGTAAAGAGATAGTACAGAAACATCTGGTTAATCTAGATGAATATAAGTCTCCAGGACCAGATGAATTACATCCAAGGGTATTAAAAGAACTGGCAAATGTAATATCAGAACCATTGGCAATAATCTTTGAGAATTCCTGGAAAACAGGAGAGGTCCCAGCGGACTGGAGGAGGGCAAATGTTGTCCCCATCTTCAAAAAGGGGAAAAAAGAGGATCCCAACAATTATCGTCCAGTTAGTCTGACATCAATACCCGGAAAGATTCTGGAGCAGATCATTAAACAGAGAGTCTGTGAACATCTGGAAGATAATTTCATAATCACAAAAAGTCAACATGGGTTTCAGAGAAACGGGTCATGCCAGACAAATCTGATCTCTTTTTTTGATAAAATTACCAGTTTGGTAGATGAAGGGAATGCTGTGGATATAGTATATCTTGATTTCAGTAAGGCCTTTGACAAGGTTCCCCATGACATTCTTGCAAGCAAGTTGGTAAAATGTGGGCTAGACAAAGTAACTGTTACATGGATTTGTAATTGGTTATCTGGTCGAACACAAAGGGTGCTCAACAATGGCTCCTTTTCAACCTGGAAAGAAGTGACCAGTGGGGTGCCACAGGGCTCTGTCCTGGGCCCAGTGCTATTCAATATCTTTATTAATGACTTGGATGACGGTATTGGGGGCATAGTTATCAAATTTGCAGACGACACCAAATTAGGAGGAGTAGCTAATACCCCAGAGGACAGGATCAAAATTCAAAATGACTTGAGCAGACTAGAAAGTTGGGCCAAAGCTAACAAAATGAAATTCAACACAGAGAAATGTAAGGTACTGCACTTAGGGCGGAAAAACAAAAAGTACAGATATACGATGGGGGACACTTGGCTGAATGAGACTACGTGTGAAAGGGATCTAGGAATCCAGGTGGACCACAAGTTGAACATGAGTCAACAGTGCGATGCAGCAGCTAAAAAGGCCAATGCAATTTTAGGCTGCATCAGTAGAAGTATAGTGTCTAGATCAAGAGAAGTAATAGTGCCACTATATTCTGCTTTGGTCCGGCCTCACCTGGAATACTGTGTCCAGTTCTGGGCACCACAATTCAAAAAGGATGTGGAGAAACTGGAGCGTGTCCAAAGGAGGGCAACTAAAATGGTGAAGGGTCTGGAAAGCAAGCCCTATGAGGAACGACTTAGGGAGCTGGGGATGTTTAGCCTGGAGAAGAGAAGGCTGAGAGGTGATATGATAGCCGTGTTTAAATATTTGAAGGGATGTCATATCGAGGAGGGAACAAGCTTGTTTTCTGCTGCTCCAGAGACTAGGACCCGAAACAATGGATGCAAGCTGCAAGAAAAGAGATTCCACCTCAACATTAGGAGGAACTTCCTGACAGTAAGGGCGGTTCGACAGTGGAACACACTCCCTCGGAGAGTAGTGGAGTCTCCTTCCTTGGAGGTCTTTAAGCAGAGGCTGGATGGCCATCTGTCGGGGATGCTTTGATTGGGAGTTCCTGCATGGCAGGGGGTTGGACTGGATGGCCCTTGTGGTCTCTTCCAACTCTATGATTCTATGATTCTATGATGGAAGTGCCTATTAGCAGAATGATACTTGTGTCCATACAAATAATTTCAGATAGTTTTAGTCATAATCCTCTTGGTTTATTCAGAGATCACTACATTTCTCTATGGAACCATGAACACCCCCCAGTAGAGAGATAACAGTACTATTACTGTTTCCAACATGATCACCGCTGATATGTTATCGCTCACAAAACAGTTTGACTCCATCAAATTTTAATCAAGGTGTAGCAGAATATGTTGTTCATAGGTTTGCTTATAAGTAAAATAAGAAATAGAGAGGTTCTATTGCACTTTCAGGGATTGCTAAGCCCTCTGTTATTTGCAAAATAGATAGCTAAGTAGCGTATTCAGTCCTAGCCCTTCCTTCTTTCTACCCACATTGCACCTGTGATGCCCATACTGACAGATGACAACATTTGTATTTTACTAGGTCCCATACTACTTATGATCAACAAACTGAAACTTCTGGCTACTCCATCAAATGTTTAAGATAAAAACAGTTCTGTATATAAACTTTTACCGCTGCTACATCTAGACTGTGGGATACTCTGCCTAGGGACTAGTTTCAATCCTATACATCTGTTTCTTCTCATTCTTCTCCAAGCATTTTTTTTGGGGGGGGGGGTAATTCCCCAAAGCTTTTAGCATTTGGGGGAAACTGTATGAAATATAGTATTTTTGTTCACATGAAACTTTTACATAGATATATTTATCTCAGAAAAAGATCTCCAGGTGCTCACAAACATTAATTTCCAAGGTGGAAACACCAACCAAGCAAGCATCTTAGGCCATTAACATGAAAACCAACGGTCAGTTTTCATACATGGAACATGGAAGAGCACTCTCAGTGCATCAGTTATATATGATGTGGAAGAATACTTATATTACTTAGGCCCAGAACAGATGGGCCAAATGAAACAGCTTCCAGCCACTTTGGGGGCATAGAGTTTACATGAAGCACACCCCAAAAGCAGCCCAAAACCACTCCAACATTGCATTCCAGTCCTTTGGACCAAAGCAAAAAGAAGACAGGATGATTCAGCTCCTGGCAGCATGGCTTGGGTCCTCTGGTGGCTGTCACTTTGGGAGTGGGCCATGCAGTTACTGTGGTCTTGGCCCGCTTGCAGCCAAAGCAGCCACAGCCCACTCCTTCCCACCTGATTGCTTCAGCCCTTACACTTAATAATAATAATAATAATAATAATAATAATAATTTTTATTTAATACCCCACAACTCTGAGAGCAATCGGGGCAGCTTACATCATAAAAAATCATCACATGACAATTTAAGAACAATTCCCCCCTCCCCCCTTAAAAAGTTATTAAACCAATTACAATTAAAACAAATTATAAAGGAGGTAAATTCCTCCATAAAATCACATAAAAACCATAACAGAGAAAAAAGTACAGGCAGGAGTAAGTATGCTGGCTCATAAAAGACCTAATCATAGAGGTCATAGAAGGTCATAGAAGGCCATAGAAGGGGGAGGATCTTCAAAAGGGACTGGAGCCATAAGCCGATAGTTATTCTGGGAAGGCCTGCCAGAAGAGATCCATCTTGACAGCCTTCTTGAAGCTGTCAAGTGATGTCAATTGATGGATCTCCTCCGGCAGGCCATTCCACAGTTTGGGGGCGACTACAGAAAAGGCCCTCTGGGAGGTAGTCACCAGTCTCGTTTTTTGAGGCTGTAACAAATTCCTCCCAGAGGACCGGAGGGTGCGGGGAGGATTGTACGGGAGGAGGCGGTCCTTAAGATAGCCTGGACCCAAGCCATTTAGGGCTTTAAAGGTAATAACCAACACCTTGTACTGGGCTCGGAAACTAACAGGCAGCCAGTGGAGGGACCTTAGTACCGGGGTAATATGGTCCCCCCTGGATGTACCGGATATTAATCTGGCTGCCATATTTTGGACCAGTTGCAGTTTCCGAACCAGGCACAAGGGTAGCCCCATGTAGAGCGCATTACAGAAGTCAAGGCATGAGGTTACCAACGCGTGCACAACGGTCTCAAGATCCCCTCCTTACACTTGCATATGGCTCCTCTGTAAAAACCAAAGTAGTGCATGATAAGACTAAAGATAGGAAGAATACACAAAAATAATCAAAGGGGGTCAAAAACATGGGGTTTTTTTTTAGTATCGAGAAACCCTAATGAGAAGAATCCTGGACTGACAAGGAACTTTGGAGATCAGGATTTATTTTGCACAAAATTCACACAAGGTTGTTTTGCATAGAAAACACTATTCTCCCTGTAGGAAATAACATTTTCTGCATAATATTTCCAAGCATAATTATCAATTCCTGCACAGAAAATGTCTTCTGTAAAGGAAAAAGCTGTAATTGAGAAATTGATCTGAGTAAAATTTACACATGGTTGATATTCATTAAAAAGCAGCATATTTTGCACAAAAACAGCATTTTCTGTGTGGGTATTAATAGGTCTGTATTGAAATATTATTTTCTATGCAGAAAATGCTGTTTCCTGCATAGAAAATGCTGTTTTCTGCTCAAAACAACCACATGTGAATTTTGCAAAAAATAAGTCCTGAACTTCAAATAGCTTTTGAAAACTGCATGTTTTTTTGAAGACTTTTTCACAATGGGAAGAAAATTGCTGAAATTCCTCATTACTATCTTTGAGAAAATACTTAGTGAAGAATCACATCCCAAGAGAAGACAGAAAATCCTATCATATTAAAACTATTAAGTTCATTAAAAATATCTAAATATTAAAAACCAATAAAAGAATGTAAAAGGCAAATATTAAGATTTGCATTTTTTTTTCTTAAGAGATACTAAGAAGGTTGCATTTCTAAAAGCATCATAGTCCATGTCTGGCAGAGACACAGGAGTGCCCCCATTCATATGCCTCTCTCAGGGGCTGAATACACAGGCCAGGATAGCATGGGGCAACCTCATGCTATCCTGACCCAGTTCAGTCTCTGGGCCAGTACAGGGATGGGCAATGTTTACAGACCTGCATGATACCACACCATGGACCTGCTACTTCCACATACTCCTTACCTTCCTCTGCCATCATGTCTACTGAGAATACCCCCATTGCAGCCTCTGATATGGAAACAGCGTGCCTGGATAAACTTTTATGGCCAGGCATCCCCTTTTCACATCAGAGGCTGTGATGGGGTTCTTCTCAGTAGAGACAATGGTGGAGGAATGTAGGGGTGCACAGGGCTGTCCGATCTGCTTGGTGTTGCTGTGGCGTTTCCCTGCAGACAGTAGGCCTTTTTAGCATGTGAAAAAGCCCTTTTGAGCCTGAGTCAGACTAAGGACTGCCGGATCAGTATCCAGTCTCCCTGATCCTGGCCCGTATTGTCTGAACAGGACAATGTAAGACCAAGGGGGAGCACAGACCTTTTGGGCAGTGCATACTCTTAGAATATAGATGGGTTATACAGTCAAAGGTGAAATGTAGAGATGTGTGTGTGGAATTTTCCTCATGAGAACAACATCTAGAAAAACAAATTGAATCTAACACCAGATGGCTACACAGACATAAACATATACTTTCCCAAAGGTACAACTCATGGACACAGACTTTGTTATGGAGAGCAAGAGATATCAAAAAGGTAAATATCATTAGGCTTGGGACAATAGTCATGTGGTAGATGATGGACAGCAAGAGGCTGGGTTAACATACATCATACAGACATTATCCAATCAACATAAGGTTAACACCTAGAAGGTGGAGTATGGGAAGGGCCTAGAGAATCCTTTGTCTATAATGTTTATATTTTCAAGATGTGAGTGCGTGCCTGACAGCAGTGGTTTTAACTGCAACAAGTTGAGATCCTAAGCTTTTGGGATTGTTAAAGATGTAACCTCTCATGGCTGGATTAGTTTATCACTATGGATTTTACTTAGCTAACTTATTTTTACTTCTATATGCATTAATAAACTATGCTTTTGGACTTTACAATGTGTCTTCTTGACTGAGGAAGACAGGATCCTGAAGAAGGTAAGCTGAGCCAGTTGATGGTAAGAGTTACAAAGTGGCTGTGGATCACAGCATCCAGCTTGTCCTGCAGATTCTGCTGGGTGCCAAAGAGCATCAATGCAACACCCATCATCCACACACTGACACATACAGCCCCAAAGAGGCTTCTAGGTAACACTATTCTCAAGCACAGTTTCACATAAGAATGTTCATGCTTAAACAACTGCATGTAAACTAGGACACCATTAATTGCAGAGATTGGAAAAGCCTGGATTATAACTGCCCAAATCCTCAGCTAGCATGGCCATTGTAACAGCAAAAAGAAAAGAAGATGCTGACATTTTCAAGGTTTGTTAATAAACATTAGGAAGACAGATTCTCCCAAAGAGAAGACTAATCCGAAACTTACTAAAGCAAAACAAAATGTTGATTTTCACCTCTTGGATGGCAAAATTAAACTGCTTTTGATACTGCTTTGCTGAAGAAACATGTTAGATTTTATGTGGAAACTAAAGTAAAATGTGCTGACTTCTGAGACTAATTAATGATCAATACTACAAAGAGATGCTAAGGAAAGTGGGAAAATATCCTTGATTCATATTCATCTTGGAATGTCTTCTATCATCATCTTCATTTAATTATACATATTATAATTAACGCATTTGTACTAGAACATGGCTACAGTACATCATAGTCATGTAAATCTTATCCTTAACTTTGGGGAACAAGACAAATTAGTTGTAAGAATATGTTAAATATTTCAACATATTGAAGAGAATGTTTTTTCACATCTCAGTTAAAATTCAGAATGTGTTATCATCACATGACTATGATCAGAAGCAATGACCCTGTGATTGCTAAATACTGAGGGGTAAATCTTTTACCACAAACCCCCTGTTTGGAAGTTTTCCAAGATGGTGTCTTACACAATCTTATACAACAAAAATGTTGTGCTGAAAACAGCATTTTTTGTACAGTAATTCCAAATGCCTGAGTTTTTTTTGGGGGGAGGGGCAAGATTATTGGATGTTCTGCAACATTTTTATTGCATAAGAGGCTGTACAACATTGTTGTTCTCTACATTTAAAAAAAAAACTTGCATAAAACACAAGTGGCTCTCTGGACACATTATTTTTGTGTGCAAACCCACAATAAGAATGTTGTATGATTTCCTTTCCAAATCAAAAGCTGCAGAGTTTTCAGGGAATCGTTGTGCAGTTCTCAGGAGAAAATGAATGTGTTCCAGAAAAGTTTTCTCAGTTAGTTCTACATCTTTCATTGGAATGCTACATCTGTCATTGTAAAGGAGGGGGGGGGGATCCTAAATGCCTGAAAAGTACAAGATGAAAAACTATTTCATTGTTCTCTACATCCATCAGGACTCAGAAAATTCAAAATTTACCATCCTGAACATATAATTGTCCATACTGCAGTCATACACATAAGCTGCCAATGACTATCTCCTCATTTGGTGAATCTCCTGATCATAGCTGCTTAAATTATAATTAATTATAGCAAACTGATTTGGTTTTAGCTGGATTCACAGGATTTAGACTGCCCCCTATGTATGTTCATTGGATATTGGATGGCAGATGTCATGGCATTGTGGGGGGGGGGGGGGGGGATAGACAATCAATGCAAGTATTTGCAGCCATTTCACCTGCTACAATGCCATTGTTCTTTGAATAACCACTGATTGCAGTGCATGCATATATCACAATACATAGCCAATGTTGTATACACACAAACTACAATAAAATAAAAAAATGAAGCCACACACTAATCTTACTCTTTAAGTGTGTTACCCTTTGCTTTCTTTCAGTGCCACAGCTTGAGAGATGAGTGAAACAAGAAGGACTTTCCACAGCTGCTGAAAACAATTCATAGAATCATAGAGTTGGAAGAGACACAAGGACCATCCAGTCCAACCCCCTGCCATGCAGGAACTCCCAATCAATGTATCCCTGACAGATGGCCATCCAGCCTCTGAATTCATAATAAGTGCATCTATTATGTCACAAAATATCCTTCAGGACTGGTAAAGTGTGTTTAGTCTTTCCCTCTTCAATGTATTAGTGATCATTTAATGTATTAGTGATCACTAAGTGATCATTTAGTGATCACTAATCAATGTATTAGTGATCATTTAGTGATCATTTATGGTTGTAGTTAGCAAGCTTAACTGATGTCAAAATGTTTCATGCTTCTACTTATGTCCTCAGGTTTTAGAGACTGATGCACTACAACTGAATAACACCACTGTTGAAGAATGGGCATTTCAGCAGTGTACAGGAAACAAGGTAAAGAAAAGCATATATATGTCTGCCTGATACAAACATTCTTATGCAAAAGATGTATTTACTTAGTAAGTTCATGTAAGGACAACTAATTATTCAGAGGCTGTTCTCTGACTTCTAATTTTTCAGGCTCTGGCAGCCTCTGGGGTTAATTCCGTGCCAGAAAAGAAAGCATGTTAGCTTATTTGTGAGCTTGCCACCCCTTTGTTGGTATCTATCATGTTCTAGTATTTTCTAATGTTCACTTACGTTCCCATTTTATTATGGTATGAAATATAAATGAAAACAGAGTCCTTGAAAAACAGTTCATGAAACCTTGCATTCAGACAGCATCCATTCCAAAAAGAATATTAAAAATCATACAGCATAAAATCAATTCATAGAAACTTAATGAAATCTAACAAATGTCTGGGGGATGGGAAGTTAAAGAAGCAAGATCTCCAGCTGGCTAGTGAACAGTTCAGGAAGACTATTTTTACTGTATAGTTTGGACAATTTACTTTACTGGACTACAAAATCCATAATCTTCCAGCTAGGATAGTCATTCATGTGCCTGAGGAATTCTGGGGATATAGATTTAAAATAAAATAAAAAAAACAACTTCTCAAAACTCTGTCCCATGGGCATGCACAAGAATAGATCAAAGTTCTATGATACTAACTAGATAGTTTACACACTTGTATGCAAGAACTATCTCACAGATGAAAGATAGGCACATTTTTTAAAAGCATAATGCAAACATCACTGCTATAGAAGCTATATTTAACTGTGTGGAAGCTGCACTCTAGCTAGCAATGGTCTATAGATTTTACCACTCAAGATCTAAAAATGGGTCCCTGAGCTGCATGGCAATCATTGCTTCAGGGGAACAGGCTGCTTGTTGCTCCCCATGAGAGGAGACCAGAGGGCTTTGCACTTGACCCATGGGAGCCAAGTAAAGTCACATGCAGAGAGCAAGGGAGGAGGCTATTTAAGGACCGGTCATCCTCTCACGGACCCCCTTTGTCTTGTGTTCCCACTTCATTTGCTCAGCCCCAGGCCTCAAACATTTAAATAGGTTCTAGGACAGTCCTTATTTAAACCCCAAATATTGTGTCTGGTTTCATTATTTCACAGTTGGTCACCAGTTTAACAAACCATACATACAATCTACTCAAGAATAATCCACATTTTAAATTCTGACCATGCATTTTTATCACTTGTCACATACCTATAACCTGCACATGTCTAAACAGAAGGGAGGAAAAGAAAAATCACAAAAAAATCCTGATGTTATTGAAAGCCAATATATGGAGGCAAATTGTTCATACTCCTGTTGCTAAAACTTCAATATTTGCTTCCCCAGAAAGAGTTTAAACCATCAGTGGAAACAATTTACAAAACATTTGTTGGAATTAGAGGCATGCTTTCATATAATCAATTTTTGGATCGACTATTAAGCTGACAGAAGCTTTGGCAATAGAGTTTGTGTGTAATGTTCTTTTGCCAGAAGCCCAGATAATTTTTAAAAATATCCTGGAAATGAGAGGAAATAAAGGCAGACAAATTTACTGTTGTAGTGTTAAATTCTATGTACTGATGATCCAGGGGTGCCAGCCATGACTTCAGATTTTAGTTCAGTTTATGCAACCAAATTAAGGATGCACAGAGACCAGTGAATAAAAGCAACAGAATATAGGACACCAAAGATTAATAAATGCATCGTGTCATAAGCTTTCCTGGGCCAAAGCCTACTATCTTCAAATAAAGGTGTCTGGCTTTGGTACATGAAAATATACACCCCAATAAGTTTATGGCAACAATGAAACTGGTGGCAATATGAAGGCTAAGAAGAGATGCATCTGCACTGCAGAAATAATTCAGACTGACATCATTTTAACTGCTATTGCTCAATCTTACGGAATTCTGGCAATTGTAGTTTGTTGTGGCAAAAAGTTTTTTAAAAAATCTCTGGCAGAGAAGGCTAAATGTCTTCCAAAACTACAATTCAAAGAATAGCATAGCAGTGAGCCATGATAGTTAAAGTGGTGTCAAACTGGATTATTTGTACAGTAAAGATGCAGCCTATGTTAGCCTTCATGTTGCCACTAGCTTCATTGTTGCCATATTTGGAATAAATATTCTGTTTAATGAGCTTCAGTTTAAGCAAGTTATTGTTAAGTAACCATTATGTGTGTCTTACATTAAAACTGAGAGCATTCAGTTTAGCATCTTACAGTCCAAAAAGCAGAAAAAGGTCATCACATTTCCTCAGATGTTCCATACAAATTGAACATGGCTTGTCAATTTGTTAGCTTCCATCTCATGCCTTGCTCTTTTATGATAATTTATTAAGACATATGTTCATTCTTCTAGTACAGTACCAGTATAGTTTAGCACCTAACTATATTTCTTGCCTTTACTTTAACCAAGCCTTTAGAGTAAGAATAAAATTTCTGATTCTAGCAGAATATTATGTAAAACAATTATCTCATATGTGACCTCATCATTTTCACACAATATCCTCTTACACAGATACAATTCCACAAAATAGGTAAGGTCTAAATCTAATTGTTAGGAGTTTTTTGCACAGCTAAAAAAGCAACATTAAGACTTTCAAACAAAATACGCAAAAGGAGGACAAGTAAAACTTTGTTGTTGTTGTTGTGTGCCTTCAAGACATTTCTAACTTATGGCAATCCTAAGGAGTATCCTGCAAGTAAACGTACACAGAGATCAAAGCATGCATGGACAGGACACGGAGGAGGAAAAATGCAGGGTAGGTCATACTTGCAGACCTTATTAATATCTCTGGCTTTTCTTCGCAAACAAAAATCAGGAAGGACTCATCCCATGCTTTTTGCAAGTGCGCTGATGACTAAAAAGGCCAATCCGAGATAAACAAGTCCGGTTGCAGAAAGCACAGCAGAAGATCTCCTTGGGTGATGTTTCCGGGTTGTGATTCTTTCTGCATTGTCATTTCTCTTCGAGACTTGTTCGGCGTGACTTCTCAAATAAGGCTGCAGCATTGTGGATAGTGCGTCTCCATGCCTCCCGATGTGAGGCCAGGGTGGACCATTGTTGGTGATCAATTTGGCCGAGCCTGAGATGTTGTTTTAGCGAGTCCTTGTATCGCTTTTTTGGAGTGCCCCTCTTACGCTGACCCGTGGCAAGTTCACTGTAGAGTACTATTTTTGGGAGGCGATGGTCCTCCATCCTAGAAACGTGCCCTGCCCAGCGCAGCTGCGTTTTCAATAGCATGGCCTCAATGCTGGTGATCCCTGCTTGCTCAAGGACAGCAATATTCGTCACATAGTCAGTCTAGTGTATATTTAGGATTGTGCGTATACAGCGCTGATGAAACCGTTCGAGGAGTCGTAAGTGTTGGCGATAGGTGACCCATGTTTCAGATCCATAAAGGAGAATAGACAGTACAATGGCTCTATACACACTGATTTTTGTGCTCCGCCTCAGGTGTTTGTTACTCCAGACTCTTTTGTAAAGTCTTCCAAATCTGCTATATGCCTTTGCTAATCTGTGATCGATCTCTTTGTCAATCTTGGCGTCTGAGGAGATGATGCTTCCCAGGTGGGTGAACTGCTGAACGGACTTAAGCACAGATTTGCCTACAGTGATGTGGGGATGGTGGTGTTTGTCCTGTGGTGCAGGCTGGTAGAGAACTTCCGTTTTCTTCAGGTTGACTTCCAGCCCAAACAGCTCTGCAGCTGTTGTGAAGCAAGATGTTAGGTGCTGCAGAGCTGCTTCTGTGTGGGCAACAAGGGCAGCATCGTCAGCGAAGAGCAGCTCACGGACTGGATAGTTTAGAGTCTTAGTGTGAGCCTTCAGACGGCTTAAGTTAAACAAGCTACCTTCAACACGGTAACGTATATAGATGCTGTCTTCTTCTTCGAGCTCTGCTGCAGCCCTTTGGAACATCATGCTGAAGAAGATTGTAAATAAAGTTGGAGCAAGAACACAACCTTGCTTCACTTCATTAGTTATTAGAAAGATCTCTGAAAGAGCATCGCCGTATTTGACTTGACCATGCTGGCCCTCATGTAGCAAAATAATCATTTTGAGGAATTTTTTTTTGGGGGGGGGGGCATCCTAGTCTTTCCAGGATCTGCCATAGACCTTTTCTACTCACCGTGTTGAAGGCTTTGGTGAGGTCAACAAATGTTACATAGAGTCCCTTGTTCTACTCTCTACATTTCTCTTGCAGTTGTCTAAGGGCAAATACCATATCTGTAGTACTCCTATTGGCTCTGAAGCCACACTGGCTTTCAGGAAGTTCTTCTGCAATAACAGGAACTAATCTGTTCAGGAGTATCCTTGCAAGGATTTTTCCAGCAATAGACAGCAGTGTTATACCTTGATAGTTTGAGCAATCGGATTTTGCTCCTTTTTTCTTGTACAGGGTGATGATGACTGCATCTTGGAGATCTGATGGCAGTTCCCCTTTTTCCCAGCAACTCACAAGGAGTTTGTGGAATTTAGCATGAAGTACATGACCTCTGTGTTTCCAAACTTCAGGTGGGATTCCATCAATCCCAGCTGCCTTGCCGTTTTTCATCTGCTGTATGGCCTTAAGGATCTCTTCCAAAGTGGGAGCTATGTCCAGTTTGTTTTTCATTGGTTTTTGTACCATATGTTGGATAGCTGAGCATTGGACTACTCGGTTGGCACTGAAGAGACTTTGAAAATGTTCAGCCCATCGATTCAGGATGGAGGCTTTATCAGTAATTAGTGTTTGACCATCTGTACTGTATAAGGAGCTTTGGACCTGATAAGTAGGTCCAAACACTGTTTTAAGAGCTTCGTAAAATCCTCTAAGATCACCCATATCTGCACAGTGTTGTGTCTTTTCTGCTATATTGATCCACCACTTGTTCTGAATGTCTCGGAGTTCTTGTTGAAGTTTACTACACATGAGACGGAAAGCTGCTTTTCTTACATGGCAAGTTGGTTGGGCAAGGTATGCCTAGTGAGCAGTTCTCTTCTTTGCCAACAGCTCCTGGATCTCTTGGTTGTTTTCATCAAACAACCTTATTAATGTGCACACCTATGAAATGGGGTTTGCAATCATGCAACAGAAAGATGGTTCCTTATCCAGTTTTATGCTGGCAAGCTCACTTCACTCTATCTCCTGAATGTCAAAAGGCTAAAATGGGGAATATGGGAACAATTCCACTTATACACACTCTCCTTATGAGCCGAGTGAGTTGCTTTAATGGAGCAAAGCAGAATTTGACTGCCGCTTCTCTACTGCCTATTCACCTTAAGAAAATATAACTACAGCTTGACGGTTTGACCCAATCTTTTGCCACTTTACCTTCACATGGATCTGAAAGTCCGGTGAGGTTATTTTGAATGTAGAGAAATAACATATTTTGGTCATTTGCTGATCTTTATGAGGTCTGAAAGAACCACAGTTAGCAAGCACATTAGGTGCTTTTCGACTTCCCTCTATCCTCAAGTAGTTTGGTTAGCTGCATCAACCTGGAAGTGATAGTCAGCCCTCCCTATCCATGGATTCTGCATCCATGGGTTCAACCATCCATGACTTGAAAGTGTTTTGTTTTTTTAATTCAAAAAAACAAACCTTGATTTTGCCATTTTATATAAGGGATATCATTTTTTAATGGGACTTGAACATCCATGGATTTTGATACCAAACCCCAGCAGTTACCAAGGGCCCAATGTATAAATGATTTTGCCACACATCATATGTTCTATGATAAATGAAAGATTTAAAAAAAACTTTGTATGTTTTAAAAATTAATTTATACTGTTTTAAATGCAATTATTTTAATTGTTTTTAACAATGTTGTTAGGTTTTTTAAAAAAATATTAAGTTATACCATAAAAGACAAAACATTAAGATATACAAAATTAGAAAAATTTACAAGACAAAGAACAACCTCGACATACATATGCGTGTCCAAAGGGGGGCAACTAAAATGGTGAAGGGTTTGGAAACCAAGCCCTATGAGGAACGACTTATGGAGCTGGGGATGTTTAGGCTGGAGAAGAGAAGGTTGAGAGGTGATATGATAGCCATGTTTAAATATTTGAAGGGATGTCATATTGAGGAGGGAACAATCTTGTTTTCTGCTGCTCCAGAGACTAGAACCCGAAACAATGGATGTAAGCTCCAGGAAAAGAGATTCCACCTCAACATTAGGGGGAAGTTCCTGACAGTAAGGGCAGTTTGACAGTGGAACACACTCGCTCAGAGAGTAGTGGAGTCACCTTCCTTGGAGGTCTTTAAGCAGAGGCTGGATGGCCATCGGTCGGGGATGCTTTGATTGGACTGGATGGCCCTTGTGGTCTCTTCCAACTCTATGATTCTATATAACAATAGACCACCATAGTTAAAACAGATTAGAATCTTCCTTGACTTCTGTTAATTAACATCCTCAACACTTGTGTACACCTTTTCTTACTACAATTTTTTAATTTTTTCATGTTTCTAACAAAATCAAAGTAAAAGACTCTATATTTTTGTATCTTAACCTCAGTCCTTTATCCTATACATTACATTTGAAAAATGGTAAATTTCCCTCTTTCTTTTCTTCTCAGTGGCTTTTAGTTCCTTAAATTATTTTTACCCATTTAATCTACAAAAGCTTTTCTTTTAACATCTTAATTCAGTTTCCATTCTCTTTAATCTCCAAAGACTTTAAGGCATTCCAATCATCTTTTATGTTTGTTTGGGGTTTTTTTTTTACCTTATAACAACTGTAAGAGTGTCCATATCCATTGTCTCTCTCAGTTTTACTATCTATTCCTCGTCAGATGGGATTTGAGATTTTTTCCAATATTTGGCAATTAGTATCCTTGCAGAAATGACTACATATACTATAATCTGTTAGTATTTTCTTTTGATCTTCTTATCCAATTTACCTGTCATATTTAGCAAAAATAAATAAAATAAAATAAAATAAAAGATTGGGATCTAGTGGTATTTTGTCTCTAGTATGTCAAACATCAAACCATGTATTTTTGCCAGTATTCTTTTGCTTTTTGGAATTTCCACCAACTGTAAAAAAAGTCCCTTCTGATTTTAGACACTTCCAGCATGTTATGTACCTTGTTTTGTAAATTGGATTTATCTTTGAGGGGGACATATACCACTGGTACATCATTTTGGAATTATTTTCTTTATAGTTCTGACATAAAGTAAAGCTATTGGTTATTTTCCATGACTATTCCCAAGTTTCTAAATCTATGGGCTTCCCAATGTCTTTTGCCCACTTTATCATTGAGTGCTTTATGATTTCTTGTTCCAAATCTCATTTTTAAAGGGCTTTGTAATATTTAGCTATATGGCCTTCTTCTTTGTCAAAAAAGATCTTATTTAATTAGTTTTTATCTTTTGGCAGGCCTGAAACTTTTTTGTCAACTCTAAATCGTTCTGTTAATTGGTTATATAGAAACCAATTAATGCTTTTTTCCCCCTTTCCATATTTGATCTATGGATTTCATTGTGTAATTGTTGTCTCCATCTATCTAATATTAGTATGTCCTTATATTTCATCCAAGTTTCATCTTTATTTTTAGTTCTATAAAGAAAAGCTTCTTGTGGGGAGTTCCACATTGAAATTTCCCTATAAAATAGGTTTTTGTTTTTTGTCCATGTTTTTATTAACAATCTTCTTATGAAATGGTGGTCAAAATTTTTATTGTCTTTTAGTTTGTTATACCACATGTATGAATGGAATCCGTATCTTAAATTGCTACCTTCTAGTGATGATAATCTTTCGTTATCTACCTTTACCCATTCTTTCAGCCACTTTAAACAAGATGAGCAATAATATAACTTAAGATTATATTATGATTCTATAAGATTGGGTAAAGCCCAACCTCCCTTCTCTTTATCATCAGTTAGGGTTTTCCACATTATTCTTTCTTTTTTCACTTGCCAGATACATTTGGACAGCTCTTTTTGCCACTTCTCAAAGCCTTTCTCATCAGTTATCACTGTTAAATTTTGAAAAAGAAACATGGAAGGATGTTCATCTTAATAATGGCAGCTCTTCCTAGTAAGGATATATGTAATTTTGTCCATCTTTCCAAATCACCCTTTATCTCTTTTCATGTTTTCTCATAGTTATTTTGGAATAGGTATATATTTCTCTTTGTTAGGACAATGCCCAGAACTATCTTGTTTTCTATCTTGAATCCTGTTCACCTTTTAGTTTTAATTCTTCTGTTGGTGTTAGATTTTTCAATAAATTGAAGTCTTATCTTGATTTATTTTTAAGCCAGATAGAGCACAAAATTCTTGAATTGTTAAAGTCAATTGTTTTGCACTTTTTAAAGGATCTTCCAGCAAATAGATAAGTTGTCAGCGAATACTTTAAGTTTAAAGCTCTGGCCCTTCACCCTGACTTCTCCTATTTCTGGGTTTCCCCTCATTTTGTTATTTAATATTTCAAGAACAATAAAAAAATAAGGGTGATGGGGGCAGCCCTGTTTGGTGCCCTTTTCAGTCTTTATGTATTCCATTTTTTTCTTCATTTATGAGTAGTTGGACTCTTTATTCTTTATATATAGATTTTACTCACATTGAAAATCTCTCCCCCATACTCATTGTTGTGATTGTTTCTTGTAAAAAGAGCCAACTAAGAGCCTATACAGACTGTCAAAAATAACCCAGCTTGAGACCACTTTAACTGTCCTGGCTCAGTGCTAAGGAATTATGAGAACTGTATTTTATTGTGGCACCATAGCTCTCTGACAGAGAAGGCTCAATGTCTCAGAAAAAACTATAATTCCCATGATTCCCTAGCACAGAGCTGGGACAGTTAAAGTGGCCTCAAGCTGGATTATTTCTGGCAGTCTGTATAGGCCCTAACTCTATCAAAAGCCTTCTCTGCATCTATCATTATTATTGCTAATTTTTTGTCATTGTGCTGTTCAAAATGCTTTATGATGTTTAAAACTGTTCTTAAGTTATCTTTTAGGTATCTGTTGGGAATAAAGCCATTTTGATCTTCGTGGATCAATTGTTTCAGAATCTTTTTCAGCCTTTCAGCAATGATAGCAGCAAAGATCTTGTAATCCACATTTATTAGGGAAATAGGTCTGTAGTTCCTTACATTAAGTTTATTTTTGGTCTTCTTTAAAAATGAATGTGATAAATGCATCTTTCCAAGATTCCAGGACTCCCTCCTCCTGTATATCATTTAACATATTCTTTAAAGGTGTAATTAAAATCTCCACCATTTTTTGTAGTAGATGGTTGTTAGCCCATTCGGTCCCGGAGCTTTACTTAGTTTCAACATCCTAATCGTGTCAGATATTTCTTTAGTCATGATGCTTTGGTTTAGGCTATCTTTCTGTGTTTCATTCAAAGTTATTACTTTTTGTTCACCTAAATACTTTGAAATTAGTTCTTTGTCTCTATCTGTTTCCAGCTTATTTTGTATAAATTCTCAAAGTATTACCTAAAAATGTTTTTGATGTATTTTTAGTCAGTTATTAATTTGCCCTTATCTATAATTCTGTAATAATTATCATCTTTTCTTATTCTTTTCTAAGTTTATTTGCTAATAGTTCCTCAGCTCTATTCCCATATTTGAACTGTTTCTGCTTAACTATTTGTAGTTTTTTTGCTATATCATTTATTGCCAAAGTTCTTAGTTGTTGTTGCAAGATTTTTACTTCAATTTGTAGTTTATCTCCTTTGTTTTTCCATTCCTCCTCTTTTTTATTCAGCTCATCAAATATTACTTTTTTTCTTTTCTCTGTTCTTCTTTTCTCCATTCAGCATTGATTTTAATGAATATTCCCCTAATATTTCCCTTTACATGTGTCCCATAAGGTTTTCTTCATCATCCCTTCTGTTTGATTTTCTTTAAAATAAAATTTGAGTTCTTCTTTAATTTTAGTTATTTTCTCATTGTTTAGTAAATTATTGTGTAGTCTTCAAGTAAACTCTTTTTTTTCTCCAAGATATTCAAAATTATTAGGTTATTATCTGAAATTGGCTTGGCTAAAATATCCATAGATTGAACGTGGGATAAGTGTTTTAGGTCCTTTGCAGACTGCTAGAAATAGTGCAAATTGAGTCCACTTTAACTGCCCTGGCTCAATGCTAGGAAATCATGGGGATTGTATTTTTTTCTGAGACATTGAGCCTTCTCTGTCAGAGAGCTCTGGTGCAACACTAAACTACAGTTCCTATGATTCCCTAGCACTGAGTCAGGGCAGTTAAAATGGACTCAATTTGTACTATTTCTGGCAGTCTGCTATAAATAAGTTGATTCTGAAGAAAGAGTCATGAGCATTGGAGAAGAAGGTGTACGTTCTTGTCTGATTATATTTATGTCTCCAAATGTCAATCAAGTCAAAGTCATCCATAAATTGGAAGAAAGACTTAGGGAGTTTACCCTGTTTTTCTTAATATTTTTATTTGGTTGGACATTCTATCAAGTTCCAGCTGTAATACTGCATTGAAATCCCCTAGTAGTAATATATTGTTGTATTCTATATTCTTTAATTCCTTGTGTATTTGAACAAAAAATGATTCTCTGTTCTCAAATGAAGCATATATTCCAACAGCTAAGATTATTAAACTTTTTAACTTCAACTCAACTGCTACATATGACCCTTCCTTGTACTTAAAGATTTCTCTTGAGTTGTATTTTTTGTTTACGTAGATTGCTACTCCTTTCCTTTCCTTTTCTACTGATGAGGTGTAGCATTGCCCTAACCTTGGATTTCTTATGTATTTTGTTTCATTATCTCTAATCTTCATTTCCTGGATACAAATGATATCACCTTTGAGTTTTTCTAGTTGGTGGAATACTATGCTCTTTTTATACTTTGAATTTATTCCTTTAATAGTCCACAATATTACACTTACAGCCATTATTTTTTAATTATTCTCTGAATTTGTTGATGTATTTTTAATGTACTTCCCCTTCCTCCCCTTTTTATTTATTTATCTATTCTTTAATATGGATTTTTTTATTCTTTTGTTTCTTGTGGGGCTCCATGTTCTCCATCATGCTGATCTTTAGTTCTCTTGCTGACCGCATCTATCTTTTCAGGTTATTTTTCATTCTCCTCATCTAATTCTGTCATGATCTTTTTCTCCCAGATTTTAGTCCATTCTCCTCCCTTCTGAAGTATCTTCTGACTCTATTTCATCTGAAAAGCACCTGTCTTCTACTTTCTTCTTCTCCTTATTTCTCCTAGCTCTCCATTCTCTTGTTTGTTGAAGCTTTTCTATCTTTTCATCTTCTCTTTCTCTATTATTTCTTTTTATCTTTTGTTCGATATCCTTTGTTTGTTTTTCAGATTGTCAATTTTGTATCTTCTCTGTTTATAAGTGACAGAGAGTCCTTAAATTCTCTCCCATCTGTAATCTATCTTCAGATTTTTTAAACAGTGGGTGTCTGGGAAAGCTGCCAAATGCTGATAGCCACAGTCTAAACAATAAGTGGAACTTGTGAAGTTAAAGCAAAAGAAAAGGCAAAATCCAGTACCAAAGGTCTGTGGTATCAAGTCAAAGAGTCCAAACCAAAAGCTAGTCAAGCAATCCAAGATCAAGAGTTCCAGAGGGGCAAGACGATCAGGCAATCTGAGAATCAAGGGTTAGGGTTTGCAAACTTAGATAATCTCTGACAACCAGTCTGGCATCCTTCCCTTGTTTATATAGTCAACTCTCATGAGCTCAGCTGTTTGGTGATAAGCTGGTGTTTCTCATAAAACCTCCTCAAACACTGGAGGCACACCCTTTCAGACCTTCTCTGGCTGAAGGTAAGTATGTTGGCCTCCTTCTCCTCCTCCATGTCTCCTATGCCTGGAAGTTCTGCTGCCAGGAGGCTTGGTTTCTGAGTCTTTTTTGATGCCACAGACTCTGCTGACACTCTAAGAGCAGAACTAGGGCCAGGCTCAGGTTCAAGCTGAGGCTCCAGATCAGCCTCAGAGTCCTCCCCTGAGTCCTCAGCCAGGCTGGGCATGACATCGGGTTAGAGATTTATATTTTTGTTTCTTCATCACAATTTGTTGAGGGATTTCTTTGAATATCTTAATTTCATTGCTTTAATTGAAAATTTAGAATTATTACCTTTTTTTTATTTTGGATGATTAGGCTTCTTGTTCTTGTCCTCACAAGACAGATCACTATATCTCACAGAATCTTTCTGTCTTTTGAGTGGGCAGAATTTATACTAAAAAGTTTATCTGTTTCCATTTCCATCCTCTCCATACTATATCTGATAAACTGTGCAAATGATGGTAGTATTCTTTCTGATAAGTCTTCATTAGGCTGTTCCATGACTCCTTGTATCCTTATACATCAGTCTTTGTATCTCAATTCATTAGTCCATTCCTTTGCTTGTTGTTGCATTTGTTTTTGGCTTATTTCTTATGAAGTTTTCTCAAGTAGATTAGTCTTTTCTTTTATACTTCTTTTTGAGTTTTTGATATATCCTGTGACATTCTCTCCATTCTTTTACTAAAGATATCCAATTCTTTGTTCAGGTCTTTTCTTGTCTCTTTGATCTCCTCTTTTGTTTCCTGACTAGATTACCTTAAGTCTTCCTTCATTTCCTGTCCCAATTCTCTCATTTATTGTCTTATCTTTCTGATTTCTTCTAATAGTAGCATTTTTGGATCAATTGTTCTCATAGTGTCTTCAACCGAGCCTCTTCTTTGGGTCAAAATCTGAAGTTGGGTTTGAGTCATTCCCCTTTGAGCTGTAGCAATTTATTCAGCCTTTTCAAACAGGTCAATAATTATAATGGTGTAATAATATATTAGTATAATACAGAGCCCTGTTTGAGCTCTAATATATCTCAATATTTAACAGTTAATATTGGAATTAAATGGCTGACTATCATTAAATAATGATCTATGTAGTATTACAAGCTTAACACAATGATTATTAAGCTATCAAATTTTCACACAATATAGCAAGAATAATATACTGCCATTATGTAAAAGAAAGTAGAAAAGTGTAAAAAGCAAAGAAAGGAGAGCAATAGGCTTATTAATAGATAACTTCAAATATTTGCTTTTTAACTATTATACTAAATTCAACGTATAAAGTCCTCTTCAGAGTTAAGCCAGCTGTAATAGTATATAGTATATAGGGAAACCACAAAGTAAACTTATCAATATTTCTACTAGCTATAAATAGCCAAGGGCCTTTACAGACTGCCATAAATAATGCAGCTTGAGGCCACTTTAACTGTCCTGGCTCAGTGCTAGGGAATCATGGGAATTGTATTTTTTTGTGGGACATTGAGCCTTCTCTGTCAGAGAGCTCTGGTGCCACAATAAACTACAGTTCCCATGATTCCTTAGTACTGAGCCAAAACAGTTAAAGTGGCCTGAGGCTGCATTATTTCTGGCAGTCTGTAAAGGTCCCAAGTCACACAAGTTTCCTCAATATGAACTGGTGTTGAAGTCCCACAAACTTATTTTACATTTTAAATTCACCTTTTACCTTTACCTTTTACACTTTTCAGAAATAAAATAGCTCATTCTTTTCTTACTCTTACTCTTACTCTTTCTTGTCTACATTGTGTTTCTCTTGTGACCATTAATTTTCTGTCTGGTATTTTGAACTTAAATTCATCCTTTAAAGGTCACTGGAGTCTCACTGAAGTTTTGAAAATATTTCTCCCTTTTTCTTTTTTTTTTTTTTTTGCAGTGTCTCTAAGTTAATTGTTAAATATATAAAACTAAGATTGTCCTTTTACTTGTATTCCCAGTCTTTTTTCCTTTCTCAGGATTTGTACTCCAGCCTCTTTTACTATCACTTTAATCTTTAGCCTTTGGTCTTTTCTTTCTCTTTCTCCCAAGCTCCATATCTCCAACTCCATCTCTGTACTGTTCTTTCCCCGTCAGTCTTTTTCTTACTTTTCTTTTTTTTTTTTCTTACCACCTCAGCATCTCTTTCATTCCGTCTCTCCAATTTTTCAACTCCTTGTTGTATCTGGTCTTTTTCTCTTTTCCCTTCTCCTCCAGTAAATCCACACTTCTTTCACCAGTCTTTTACTATCCAGGTCAACTTTTTCCTTTCCTCCTTTCTATTTACTTTTTAACTGTTTCTGCTACTCTTATGGTTTAGCTGTTTTATTCAGTCTTTTGTGATGTTTTGCAGCTTTTTTGCAACTTCTTTTAATTGTTTACAACTCTCTGTCTGTCCTTAAATCTGTATGAGTCTTGACTCACTTTGCTACTTCTTATTCTGTGTTGAGAAGAGTCCTTTGTCTTATTTTGAAGATTAGCCAGAGAAAATGAAGCTAAATAAAGGTAAGGTGAACACAAATGTGTCTGTAGACTTCTGTAGGCTCTCTCTATAATTTACTCTCTGATGGAATGTGGGGAAATGGGGATTTTATTTGGGACTGGATATGAGAGACAAAGTTGGAAGAGATATGGAGGTTCCATTGGCTTATTCAAACACATCAGTTAACACTTTAATAATGGATTCAGCTGATTAATAACCATGTCCAAATCAGCCCATCATATATAGAAAATTATTCTTTGTTCCTCCTTATTTATTACATTCTGATAGTATCCCAGACATCTTCACTGTGATAGACTTTTTGGACTTTTTTATTCTAGAATTCAGTCACTTCACTGACTATTCACCTGACAATTCAGCAGAACACATTCTACCATTCTGATGCAATTCAAGGCAACAACAAGCAAAGTGCAAGAAGCTCAGTATTAATGCAGCAAGTCTATACATTTTGTAAGAGGAAAAAGTGCAAATATATTTTACTTAAAATCAATGACAGCATGGTTTCAACACCCTGTCCACAGAAAACCAAAGCTGGCATTCTGTTTCATAAAGCTCTGCCAGCATACTGATGCAGATGGAGAAGATGATGGTGGTTTGGCAGATAGTTTCTCAGCTATTCCAGAGCTGAGCATTCTGGGAATGCTCTGATGGTTGTTCCAGTTGTGAGATGTGCTGCTTTGTTTGGTTAAATAATACTAACCACTCCCTTATGCATTGTATACTTTCAAGTTATTTCCAACTTATGGTGACCCTAAGGTGAAACTATCATGGGTTTTCTTGGCAAGATTTGTTCAGAAGGGATTTGTCATTTCCTTCCCCTGAAGCTGTCAGAATGTGACTTCCCCAAGATAACTCAGTGGATTGCAATGACTGAATGGGGATTCAAATTATATTGTTATCATTAATAGCCCTCAAGTCAACCTTGAGTCATGGAGACCCTGTGGATGAGACATCTACAAGACCCCTTGTCCTCAATTGTTCTGCCCAGGTCCTGCAGGCTCAGGTCTGTGACCTTCCTGATTGACTCTATCCATCTTGCATGTGGTCTCCCTCTCTTTCTACGTCCTTACTCCTTCCTAGCATTATTATCTTTTCTAATGATTTGTGCCTTCTCCTGATGTGGCCAAAGTATGACAGCCTCAATGGTCATCCTGGTTTCCAGGCAGAGTTTGGGCTTGATCTGTTCTTGGGCCCATCTGTTTTTCTTCTTAGCCACCCACAGTATCTTCAGCACTCTTCTCCAGCACCACATCTCAAATGAATTGATTTTCTTTCTATCAGCTTTCTTCAAACTGTAGTCTCACAGAAACCCAATCTGATCCTCAAACCACTACACCATGCTGAAACACCTCCTTATACAAGTTTTTAAATAGTACAACTGCTAGAATAAGCAGAAGGTACACCAGCATAACACCCAAGGATTATTATAGTCTAAGATTCAGCCTAAGCTTTGCTTTTATTGTGTAATGATAGATAATAAGTAAGTACGGGCATACTTTACAGTATAGCAAGGGCTACATTGTATATCAATTAAGTCATCACAAGCTCTTTCCTGATATGTCATTTAATGACCAGGCTCTGGTTCTTAGCATTTCTGGCATTTTAGAATTACTGCATAATGAGATTATATGCACTTATCTGCTATTAGAAAGGGAAAAAACAGAAGCTCTGATTAAAAGATAGGTGTGATATGCTTAGTTTAGATTAGACATAACAATTTTGTTTCCCCCATAAAAGAAATATGATCATGCTTGGTTTAATAGCAGCAGGAGGAGCTTATGCAATAATAGGGCCAGGCAACTGAACTCTGAGTCATGAGAAAGTAATTGTTTATATGCGGAATATTATTCATTAGTAAGAGTGCCACTATATTTTAATGGACATGACCTTCCTACAAAGGCAAAGTAAAGCTCATATGCAAGAGAATAGCTGCCTAAAGAAAAAGGCAGAAACTTTATTGAAATGGCCAATGGAGGAGGGTGAAGAGGTATAATGTGCTAAATGAGGCCACATGATGAGATGTGGGAGTTTATTAAAAGATTCCAAGAAAAGGAAAGTGTGTATAATAAGACTGCACAATGCAAAGAGCAAGGCAAGCCCATTGTTGGGGAAAAAAATCCAACATGCAATTTAATCAGTCGTATATATTAATATCCAATTATAGTAGTAGTATCATAAGCCTCTCAAGGAAGTTTAGCATAACTTATTCATAGAATGTTCTTATCTCCAAGGGCTGCAGATCAGAGAGCCACATAGTTTCCCTTCCTGTTTGCCCTGTAGGTAATATAGCAATGCTGCAAAAACCCCATCATATCTTTAAATTCAGCACTGATTCCAGACATGCTTGGCTTCGCTCAACTTCCACAAGTCCAATCCCTGCCTCTCCTCTTTGCACCTACTGAAATTAGTATGGCCCCAAATATATTGCAAGCTTGTAAGGGAGTAGAATGAACAAAGGAAACCTGCCAGAAGTCTGTTTTAATCCTTATCATTTGTACAAGTCACCACCCAGCAGTGCTAACAACCTCTTGGTACAGTTCATTTTGGCAAAGACAACATTCACTTGACCTAAACAGAACTATGCTCTCCAGCATGGGTGGGTATTGGTGTGTATCCAGATGTTGTTGGACTTCACTTTACCCAAATCCCCAGTTAGCTACACTGGCTAGGGCTGGTGCAAGCTACTGTCTAAATGCATCTGGAATTGCCTATCGCCTCCCTTCAGCCTTGTTCATGTGTGCACTCATTTCACTGAACCCTTTCACTGAGGTAAGGTACATTTCCTTTTTCTACCCTAATCTTCTCCAGCAAGCTCCTCGGATTCAGGGCCACCTGCCCAAAATCCCTCATGGGCCCTATTTTGAAGTACCAAAGCAGACCTGTCCTCTCCACCAATCCCATCCACCCACTGGGCCTAGTAGTTTTATGTAATTCAGGCAAGCCACAAGTGAAAGTCCTGCACCTGCCTTCTCTTACCACATGGCCTTGAAAGGGGCAGCTTATGGAAGACCTGTAGCTAAGCTGACCACTTTTGTTCTCGGGGGCTATGGGCAAAAGCTACCACTCCCTCACCAGCTAACCTGAGATGGGAGGAGGAGAATTACCAGCATTATAAGGTTATTACTTGGTTATTTAAATATTTTCCCAGATGTATGGAACCTGTGCAGAGACAAGTGATTCTCAAAAAGCTGAAAGAGCATCTTCAAGGCACATTCACCAGATGATAATTCTGAGTTACCAAATAGATACATCCCAGCAGTTGCAACAATACCTGAAGCACTTAGTCCCCCTTAGAACATTTTTAATGGGCAAAAAATGATATGTGTAGTATACATTTAATTCAAGCAGTTACCAAATGTGACAAGCATGTTGCAAATGTAAAAGCATAAGGCTTGGCATTGCTATTTATAGCTGAGAGATTAGGACAAGATACATAATTTCTCATTCCATTTAGTGGTCTGTGCATTTCTCCCCAGGCTTCTGAAAAGACTTTGGAAGTATCAGTTACATCCTTACTGGAGTGGTTCAACCTATTTAGACAAATATTTAAACAATCCTAATTATTAAAGAACACAATTTATTTCGAATCAGTGTAGAATTGTGGATTCCCCTTTGGATTTTCTTCAGTATTCTCAGGTGTTTACAGTTTTGCTCATATATGTAATTTTCAGAAAGTATCAGGGAAGTTAAGCATCCCTAGTCATGCATCATAGCCCCACTCTATATCAGGGCTACTAATGCCTTTCTAGGTGAAAAAAAAAGTGATCCTGAACTTCTTGGTACATATAAAAATCACTGTTCAGTTCAGCCTTCAAGTGGACAGCTAGTAAAACATTTAGAAAGGAAAATATAAACACCCTGTTTCTTCCACATACTGAAAGAGATTTCAAAGCAACAAATGCTCAGATCAGTTTATTTGGTTTAGTTTATTAGTAACAAAAGGTGTGAGTACACATTATTAATAGTAGTTGGAAAAAGAAATAGCCTTTGCCCCAATCCCTGCTCTGTAAGATCCACAAAAGTCTTACCTACATTTTTGGCAGCAGTTTCCATGGTAACTAATAGGAGTCTCTCTTTTTTAAAAGAAAGAATATTTCAGTATTCTGTAGTAATTGTCTAACACACACCATTCTGTAAAAAGAATGATAAGGGATGACATGCAGTACAGGCCCTACAACTAAACAGCAATCAGAAGAGATGGCTGGAGCTAGGCAGGGACAAGACTACTTTTTTGCAAAAGAAAATATCTCTGAACATACCTTAAGTGTTTATCGTTTCATGTAAAAAGAGCCATTCCCTGAAGTTGTAGAAAAGGAATATTTTTCCCAACCACATTTTAAGCATTAATTGCACTTTCATTTTTTTTTAATTACTAGCCAAAAAGGACAAATGGAAGATAGTTAAGAAGGAAGGAAAACAACACTGAAGGTTACAGTTAAGATGACCCATCCCAAGTGTAGATCACCCTACCACCATTCTGTTATCTTCAGCATGTCATCCTCTAATTAAAAGTAACTGTCCAAACTCTACATCAAACTGTCATACTGGTAGAGATGTAATTCTTCACTATGTTTTTTTTATCAAATGTAGTGATTAATAACATCAGTTACTTTCTTCTCATTGTAAGAAAGTCTTTTAAAATCATACACTTTTCAAAGGCTATTTGCAGTTTGGGACTATTTTGTGTAAACTTTGCATGTGCATGTTTTTCAACAGCATTTTCTGCATGGATTTTCTTTTAGGCAGAATAAACCCACAATTACAATTTTAGGAAGGATTTTATTTTAGGCAGAATAAACCCACAATTTTCTGCATGGAAAATATTTTTTCTATTAATTCATGTGCAGAAAATGCTGTTTTCTACACAGAAAATGCTCTTTTCTATGCAAATTAACTACGTGTGAATTTTATACAGAACAAATCCTTGATTACAGCATACTCTGCACAGAAAACAACATATTCTGTAAAGGAATTAATATTATTTTCAACACAGAAAAATATTCTTGCACAGAAAATGCTGGGTTTTTTACAAGAGACAGCCATGTATGGATTTTGCACAAAATGAATCCTGAACTCTGAACATTTTCATGAGAGTTTCTTAACACTCAAAAAACATGTTTGTCATCCATTTCCTGAATATTTTTGAATATTCATTTCATCCCTATGTAAGAAGAGTCACCTAGAGCAGCTTTCATTTGGCTTGCAGTAGTTTATTTTACACCCTACCAGTATCATAAAGGCAGTCATCTACCACTTTAATTAACTGCACCTTGGACTTCTTTCTAGTCCTCCCACATTTACCACCCCAACATTCAGCACCTATTTTCCCTATCAAGCAAGATTTCAAAGACTCAAAAATGGTATCTCTGAAACAGCCATTTCTAACGTAAAGGAAATGATACAAAAAGAACAGTGGTTCAGGCAAAATAATCCTTGAGACACACAAATTTTCCATTTATTTCCCAAGGTGCTAGGTTATCCACTGATATTTCACTTAATTATCGGTAGGTCTCTCAAAGAACAATTTGTATGTAGGGATGCAAATCTTTGTGTATTTTATCCTTGCACAGAAGAATAATTAATTTTAATTGTTTTCCATACCAAGTGAGATAAATTTTTCTACATTGTTTGATTTGGGAGGGGTATTTCTTGCAAGGTCTTTCTGCAGGACATTTTTGTAAAAGCATTTTGTATGCAAAACATTGTGCTATGAAAAAACAACATTTTTGTGCAAAAAAAATGTGGCTTTTGTGCAAAATACAGTAGTTTTTGTGGGGAGGGGAATTATGTCCTGTAAAAAAAAAATGCTGGGTTTTGTGCAAGAAAAATATATAACCAAGCACAAGTGATTGACAATTTAATTGCTAACAGTGAATTCTTAGGATTTTATCACACAGGGGAAATTGGAAGTTTAAATGGTGATTATCCTGTGAAAATCACACATTCGTGATTAAGATTTTCACACAACGTCATGATTAAAGTGCCATTATCCCAGGATATCCCATGAAAATTGTGTATTCACAATAAAGATTTTCATAAGACATTGCGATTAAAGCTCCTTTATCCTGGGAATAACCAGGCAATAAACAGCAACAAATCATTCATGGGAAAATCCTGTGAATGGTTGATTGATGTTTATTGCCTGTTTATTGCCTGTTTATTCCCAGGATAATGACTCTTTAATCGCAGTATGTGTGAAAATCTTAATTGCAATCTTAATTGTGATTGCATGATTTTCATGGGATAATCACCATTTAAACACCAAATTTCCCCCTTCCTCGTGTGATAAAATCCTTAGAAAGCATATCTGGGGTAGCTGTGTTTACAATGTAGCAAAGTACAACAACATCTAAAGGTAAAGGTATTCCCCACTGTCCAGTTGTGTCTGACCGTAGAGGGCGGTGTTCATCTCTGTTACTAAGCTGAAGAGCCAGCACTGTCAGAGACTACTCTGTGATCATGAGGCCAGCATGATTTCACAGAACGCTGTTTACCTTCCCACTGAAGTGGTACCTATTTATCTACTTGCATTTGCATAGTTTTGAGCTGCTAGGTTGGCAGACACTGGGACTAGTGACAGGAGCTCACCCCACCATGCAACACCCGGGCCTCAAACTACCAACCTGCCAATCTTGCAATCAACAAAGTCAACGCGTTAACCACTTGAGCCACTGCATCCCATACAACAACATCTAAAATCCACAAAACACTGATACCTTTATTGGGCCAACTGAAATGCACAAAATACATGTTTCAAGCTTTCGAAGCTCCACTGGTGTCTTCATCAGGCAAAGATGTTAAAAAGCATTTCTTCTGTATGGTTTTTAATACTTTTGCCTAACAAAAAAGCCAGTGGAGCTTCAAAAGCTTGCACCATGTATTTTATGCATTTCATTTGGCCCAATAAAGGTATCACTGTTTTGTAGATGATGAATTCATAGTAGAAGCAGCAAACTATTTATGCACATGTAAATGTACCTTCTTTGGAGATCTTTAAACAGAAGGTGGATGGGCATCTTTAAGGAGTGATGTAGTTGCATATTTCTGCATGGCTGAAGTTGGACTAAATGATCCCAATAAACCCTTCTAACTCTATGATTCCTTGAAAATCCTAAAAGGGAGTTTTAAAAATGATATCAGGCCCTAAGTACATATAATAACTGTTGTGACTACAAGACTACAAAAACACATCAATCCTAGGTAGAGGAGAACCATTTCCATTCGGACAGCAATATATTGAGGGAGGTTTAGCAATTTCCTCCCCAGCACCATTCCAGGTGAACCCCCCACCTAATGATCAAGCTGCAACTAGTTGGGGGGGGGGGGTAGGTGGGAAGCTGTGAGTCCTATTGACATGTCTACTACTAATTGTGCAGAGAGACAGTAAACTTGTCATCCTTGTGCATTTGATTAAATGCTTTAAATTCCATAATGTAGCTGCAAACCACAACATTAACCTAACATGTAATTAGCTCCTCAGAGCAAATCCAGCATTGCACTGACAGTTACAAATGTCCGTTTCTTGTCTCCATCCTATAACCTTCTGCTGCTCTCCTCTACTTGAAAACTGGTTCCAGAGGCTTCCAACCCTCTGGAGATGGTTTTGAAGGAAATGGAGGTATCATCCCCATCCATTTCTGCTAGGTTTTGCTCTTCATCACCAGATGTCCACCACTGGATTCTGCCCTTTCTACTAAAAGCTGCAATTAAGTGCTAGACCATTCAGGCCAACAAGGGTGTTCTTAATCAGTTTCACTAGAAATAAGCAATTGTTACTTCCTTGCTGTTGATATATTCCCTCCCCATACCCCAATAAACCAGGGCTGCAAATAGCTTGCAATGATTAAACAATTTTTAAATATTACAAAAACATATCTGTTTCTAGCAGAGAGAAAAATGTAAAACAATATGTATGGATCACTAAAAATATACAACATGCAAGCAGCTGGATAGAAGTATAGATTTTAAGATCACATCTTTTAAGAGCCAAGGAGAATACATCTACCTTCACCTGATGCTGAAAAGACTATAAAAACAATTCCAGGTGAACTTCTCTAGGGAAGCTGTTCCACAGCCAAGTGCCACTAAAAGGCCCTTTCCCTATCAGCCTCTCATTTTGTTTCACTTGATGAGGGCACTCAGAGTAAGCCCTTTAAAAGACCCCCCCATACACTACTTTTTTTTTTTTTTGAGGAGGGAGAGATGCAAGCAATACTAAGCCACTTAAATCTCTTCCACCATCATCCCAGCTTTGAAGAACACTATGCATTTCATGTTTTTTAAATCAACAATAACAAAACTGAAATAGACAGCTTCACAAAATGCTGAAAGTTTTGACAAAAGATCACCGAGGAAATACATAAAAGCATTGACAATATAGTTCAATGACAATGTCCTGGACAAAAATCTACAACTACGTTCTAATAGTTATGAAGGCAGCACCATCTGATGGAGATCTGGGGAAGTACATTGGCTGTGACAGATGGAAGCTTTCATGTGGTTCAGCATGAAAATCCATCAGAGAGGTGCAGAGTTCTTGAAGATTTTTTCTATCTTTGCTCTCATTATCTGAGTATTAGCTGTGCAAATTGGTTACAGGGCATTAAATAATCATTGGTTAAATGTAATCTTAAAAATGAAAGACATAACATTTGTTGTAGCCTCATTTATGGAAAAGGCTCACCCACCAAGTCATGTTTATTTCTATAAATAAGCCTCTTTTCTCTCTCTCTCTCTTTTTTTAACAACAAGGCTGAAGGATGGGGATAAAAGGTGATGTTCCCCATCAGACAGAGCAAACACTGACTTTCTTCCGTAAACAATGATAATGGAAGCTTCTGACCTGTTCACTAATCCTTGTTGCCCAATCTATCTCCATTTTTATAATTGCTTTTGTTCAACCTCTCCCACCTCTGGTTATCTTGCTCCATAGCTTCCTCTTCTTCCTCATAGAGTGTGCATACTTACTTTGAAACACATCATTAAAAATATGGTTGTATTGCCTGAGGACGGGCTATCAAGCATGTCCCTTACACTTTCTTTAAGACTGCTGCTTCCCATCCAGTTAGGAGTTCAGTCCCTGTCATGTCTTGTAAGACATCTAGAACCTTAACATGAAATACTCATATATGATATATTATCTATCAATTGCAGTGAATTTTTGTGCATAATAAGTATGCTTACAACTATGGTCACAATGAAACTCTGCCACCTGCAACCCTCAACCAATATCTAAGCTGGGAAGCAAGTTCTATCAAAATTTAAACATGGTCAAGATAAAGTTTAGGATTTATGTAACCATCCTAGACAGATCATTGTGATGAGAGAGCAAATCCTCTGAACAGCAGTGGGACTTAGTCCTAATTAAGATGTTTAGGATCAGACCATCACATTCAGAGTAACTTGCCTTGGAATTTACAAACCACAGAAACCCTTTGTTCAGAACAGTAACAGAAAAGAGCAGATAGAATTTTAGGGTAAAATCCTATATTCAGTTATCTAGAAGTGAGTATTATTGAACTCAGTGGGATTTAGTTCATTGAACTTAGTAGACAAGGTTCAAATCCTGGCTTGGCCATGGAAATCCACAGAGTGAACTCAAGCAAATCACACTCTCTCAGCCTCTGAGAATGGCAATGGCAAATCTCCTCTAAAGAAACTTGCCAAGAAAACCCTATGATAGGGTCCCATAAGCTGGAAACAATTTGAAGGCTCACAACAACAGCAAACAAGCACAGTAGCCTGCAGCTTCATAAAATACCCACAGCAAGTGAGCAGGATTAGCAAACTGATACTTCTTCATTGTTAAAAATATTACACCTAAGAACATATGCAATTCCTTACCATTCAAGAAAGAATGTAGCATTCTTTAGTTACACTAAAGTGCATGCTACACATATATCACTCTGTACTGTACAAAGCTTAATAAGGTCACTTCCACACTCATAATTTCTGCATAAACTTCCCTTGAAAGCTTCTACTGAGATGTAAACATTTGCTTCAGGTTTCTGATCTCCTTGTTGGCTAGGTTCCCAATACAGCTATATTTAGGAAACCAGACAAGGAAATTCTTTGATCTTTCAGGATTTTCTTTGCCAAAGGGGGAGAAAATCTCTTTCTTAAAGTTTGATCAAACTTGAAGGTTTCAGCAGGAGCCAATCCTAAAGGCACATCATAATCAAGCAGTCCTACCTTATCTATGGATGCCAAAGCAAAACTGAAGCAACATGGACATTTTAATAATAATAATAATAATAATAAATTTTATTTGTAACCCGCCCCTCTGCTCAGCAATCGGGGCGGCGTACATCAATTAAAATATTACAGTTAAAATCCACATTCTTGCCCTTCACCCACTACCCTCCCCCCTTAAAACAGTATTAAACATAATAGAGTTAAAAAATAAATACTAAAAGTTTACATTAATATGAGTAATATGACTCTTATTAATTTCAATCCAAATATGGTCTAATTTTGAAACACTCTTGCTTGCACAAACACTGGTCCAGAGCAGGGTAACAAAAACATACCAAGGCTCCCAAATATTTGATGGGGACAAGTGTCAGAACCACACTTAACCAGAAGGAAATTCCAACTGAAGATTACAGGCTCTATGTGTTCCAACACACAGCCATCTAGGGAAAGATGTTGACAAATGTGAAATCCCCACATCACATTCCTACCAATCTAAAGTTATGCCAACTTTTTAGATTCCAAGGTCTACTAGTGAAATGGGGATGGAGTGAAGAGAGGGAGCCTAGTGAACTTTTAAATATGCTGTCCAAATTGCGATTAAAGGTAAAGAAGGACTCTCCCATTCTGGTGTCACACATTTTTCAAATGCTTGGCACTCTTCCTCTTCCTTTGATGGATACCAACTGTTTACTATAAAAAGGATCCTAGTGTCTTAACTCCAAGAAGGAAGGCATGCCTTCAAGATCACATAAGGCACAGAAGAAGCACCCAGCCTCCAAAGGGAGCATCTATTTACAAGGATGCCAAGGAAAGCAAGCAAGCAAGCCACTCACAACATATTTGGAAGTTCCATTTCGGAGGCTCAAGACTTCACTGGATTTGTTTTCAGCTGTATACTGAGGCAACAACAGTCTTTATACATCATCGGGATCCACACTCTTTCCAGACAAAGGCTGAAAGCCGATCATTCACTTATTTCCTTTGGAAGAAACCTCGGTGACCCTCAATGAAGCTTACTTGGGAGTAGACCTGTATCCTTTACACGACTACTCAGAAGTAATCCCACTGAGTTCAACAGGACTTACTGCCCGGTAAATGAGCGTAAAACTATCTGGCTTTTTCGCTGTAGGCGTGTGTTTCTTTTTAAGATCTGGAGGAAAATGCAAGATAAAAGTCACATCTATATATATATATAGATATAGACACACAGTATATACTGCCTTCTGCTCCTGGAGCTTGGCAATCATAAACCTCTCAACTCACTCTGGTACAACCCAAGACCCTACAGCCAGCAACCACAAAGCAAGTGACCTCCAAAACATTAAGAATCATAAAAACCCTGAAGATAGAAAGAACGGCTATTTGACGGAAGATATAGAAAAGGGGACCGATGCAAAAGGCAACGCCACCCGTCCTTTTCTTCCAAGCAGAGGCTGAGTTCAAAAGCTGAGGATAGATCTCGGTTTCTTTTATTGAAGGTGGGGGGGGGACCTAAGGGGGAAAAAAGGCTCCCTCCTGAACGGGAGTCCCTTACCTGCGAAGCCCTGCGCCCCGGTGCTTTGCAACAGCTGCAAAAGAATGGCCAGCGTGGCAATCCTAGTCATGCTTTTTCGTCCAAAGGGAGTTCACATCCCCGTCTTCCCAGGGCGATGGTGGTGGAGGTGATGGTGATGGTGGTCGCGGTGGAGCCCGGTCTCGGAGCGCCTGGCCACCATCCCTGGCTTTTGGTGCGGAGACCCAGAGAGAGAGTTGGGCGCGCTCAGCTGGCGGGAGGCTCCGCTTCCTTCCCCTGCTCTGAGGAGGAGCAGAAGCGGATTGAAGGAGAGGAAGAGGAGGAGGAGGAGGACACACACAGACACAGACACACACACACACACACACACACACACACACACACACACACAGAGCGATTTCCCCCGAGTCCTAACGCTTGCCTTCTCTACCTCTCCCTTGCTGCCTTCTACAGAAGGGGACCCCTACGGCTCGGACTGCCTTCAGCCTCTGACGCCCCTCATTGGAGCCTGGTTTGGGGGGTGCCAAGCCAAGAGGAGGAGGAGGAGGAGGAAGAAGAAGAGGAGGAGGAGGGCGGGAGGGCGCTCCGTCATTCAGGCGCTCCTTCTGCCTCGGGCGCCGCGGTTGGAAAGGACGCCTGAGGGGGGAACCCACGCGGGGCAAAGAACAGCTGGAGAAGGGGAAAGTGGGGGGCTCTCCGCCTCCTTTGCCAGACTCTGGTCTTTTTATTTCTCTCCTTTTTCTAGGTGCGCTTCTTTTCCTCTCCGCTTCAAGGAAAGAGCCCCCGAAAGCTACCAACCAGCCGAAGGAGATGGAGGAGTACCCTGTTTATTTATCCTCTCCGCTTCAAGGGGGGCTGGGGGGGGGAGCTGCCCGCCAAAGGAGGAGGAGGAGAAGCAGCCCCGTTTATGTGTGCGCTTTTGTATCCTCTCCGCTTCGAGGAGGGAGCCCTGGGAAGCTTCCTGGCAAAGGAGACGGAGGAGCATCCCGTTTGGGGGGGTGCGCTTCTTTTTCCCCTCTCCGCTTCAAGGGGGGCGGGGGGGCTGTCCACCAAAGGAGATGGAGGAGCACACATTCGTGAGGGCGCTTCCCCCCCCCACCTCTCAGCTTTGCGGGGGACCCCCAAAAATCTGCCCTCTGAAGGAAATGTGGGCGCGTGTCTTTTCCTCTCTACTTCAAAAGGGGAGACCCCAAGAGCTCCCCAGCGAAGGAAATGGAGGAGCCCCTCGTTTTGTGGGTGCGTTTCGTTTCCTCCACTTTAAGGGGGTCTACCCACCAAAGGAGAGGGACGAGCGCCCGTTTGTGGGTGCGCTTTTCTCCCCTTCTCTCCTTCCACTGGGGACCCGCAGAAGCTACCAGCCGAAGGAAATGAAGGAGCACCCCTTTGTGGGTCCACTTCTTTTCCTTCTCCGCTTCAAAGGGGGGGGGGGGGCACTTGTGAGAACCAAAAGGCGAAAAGCAAAAAGGAGGGAAGAACCGAGCGCCGTTTCTCCTCAGACGCCAGAGAGAGAAAGAAGGGACATGGCACTCCCCCCCCCCCAAAAAAAGTGATAAGAGCCTGAAAGTCACCACAACGCCACGGTTTCCAGGGGGGCCCATGAGGAGAACAAGTCTCCCCCAGGCGCTGACACACACGTTCCCGCCTGAAAAATAGTCATTTCCCGTCATTATTCAATGACAACCTTGGAAAGAGTTGGGTGTAAGAAATGCCTTTGGCTCAGCGGGCGCAACACAACACAACACAACACCACGCGCACTAGAGGGACACAGCGACCGGGGAGAGGGCAACGTGTGTGTGTTTGTATTTTGTATGTTTGTGTTCACGCGGGAGCGCCCCCGAGTACCAGCGGCTGCATCCTCACTGGAGAAATAATCCGGTTAGATTCCACTTTAAAAGCCATGGCTGCATGCTATGGCATTTAAAGTGGCATCAAACCGGATTAGTTCCCAGTGAGGATGCACAGAGAGCGAGGCATTCCTCATGAATCATCTCTGAAAGTTTCCAAAAGGCACTTTCCTGCTCTCCCTTCTCGGCCAACCTTGGGTGCCTTTGAGTATCAACGCTTCCCATTCAACGAGCGCAGCTTCCTGGTCTATTTTAATTCTTTTGGCCTCGTAAGAGGCGCGCTCCACCGCCTCTCTTCTCTCGGCCGCCCCATCATTTCTTTATCCCTTTCTATAGCTATCATTATTCTTTGCCCCTAGGCAAGAGTTTATATTTCACCCGACTCCCTTTGGGAGGTGTTAGTCCCTGCATCGCCGGTAGGGGGTGATGTAGGCTTAAGAGTAACTTATTTCCATATTAAGCCCACCCTCTTTTTTGTGCAACATGTGGCTCAGTTGGGTTTAGGTCTGGACAAGTGGGGAAGAGTCAGAAAATAGAAAGGAAAACAGAAACGGGGGAAATATGAAGGATTTGGGAATGCTGGTTGTGTTAGGCAACTGGCATGTTATCTGTGTGAAATGGCAAGGCAGGAGTCCTGTTACCTGAGAACTAAGGAAAAGTGCTATATTAGACCAAGGGTGCATTCCCACTGTGGAAGTAATCCAGGTTGACACCATTTTAACTGCCATGGCTCAGTGCTATGGAATTCTGGGGATTGTAGTTTTGTGAGACATTTAGCCACCTTTATCAGAGTGCTCTGGTGCCAAAGGAAAGTATAATTCCCAGATTTTCATAGCCTTGAACTATAACAGTTAAGGTGGTGTTATACAAAACAGAAAGGAACTGAACCCACATTATGAAATTGGAAGATCGTTAAAGAGACTGGAAAAGTAATCAGTTGACATGCAGGGTAGGAGATTCCCATAGCTAAAATCTAGAAATTTTACTTTTCCAAGCTCTTCACAATTCAAAATGGTTTTATCCTTGCAACAGAAGCAAAGTAACAAGAATGAATGTAATATGTTTGTGTCCACAAGGAAATAAAAACGGTGGCTGAGAGCCACTGTGGTGTAAAGCTATGTCAGTGTAACTGTGTGGGATGTTCAACAAACCAAGTCATCTGGACTGGGGTAGGTCAGAGGATGGAAAATGTGCCATGTGTCTAGCCGTGCCACCCTGGGTGGGAGCTTACATAGGGATGTTTCAGAAACCTCTTTAAGCACATTAGAAGGAATGCCAATTAATTGTAACTTGGCCGTTACACAAACATAAGTCCCCAACAGGATTCCAGAACACAAGGGTTGGAGAAAGAGTGCAACTGTAACAATCTAATGAATTGTTACTAGTAAACTACTAGAAATTGAAGGAATTGTGACTAGAAAATTGAATGGCAGTCAGAAATGTGATTCTGTGATGTGAGTGCCATTTTGGGGGCTCTAGGCATACTTGGTTGCCATAAGTTGACAGGCACATATATACACAAATATACTTGGAAAGAATTCCCATGAATCATACGGCTCAGGATACATACATAGGATTATGTTGTAAATCAGCTGGGAAACCTATCCCCTCCTGGTCTTGCTGGACTCTACTTTCCAACAAACTCCTGCCAATTGAGGCAATGGTTATCGATGATGTGGGAATAGTAGTCCATCAGCAGAGGGCCATAGATTTCCCCAACCCTACTCTACATATGAGCCAGTGTGGTGTAGTGGTTTGAGTGTTGGATTAGCACCCTGGGAGACCAGGGTTCAAATCTTGGCTCAGCCACAGAAACTTTCTGGGTGACCTTAAGCAAGTCACACTTTCTCAGCCTCAGAAGATGGCAATGGCAAACCCCTTCTGAAGAAACTTGCCAAGCAAACCCTATGATAGGGTTCACCCTAGGGTCTCCATAAATCAGAAATGACCTGAAGGCACTCAAACAACTGTACAAACAACTGTACTACCCACAGTCTTATCATGATTATACTCTAACCTGTGACATATGAAAAAGGCTTCCATGGTATAAAAGCTGTTTTGGAAGAGTCTCTCTCATGTCATTTTCAGATGTGAGGACAAATTGGAAGAAATTTTATGAAAGCATGTGTATTTCTATTTTTTCCATGCTCCCTCTTTTTTTAATTATCTATAACCATTCTGAGAAGCGGATTGGAAGAGTTACTTTGGAATCTATTCCCCAGCCAGCATAGATAGCCACATACCAAAGTAACTTTTCCATGCTTTGCTAAAATAGTACTGATGCATTCCCTATTAAGTCTGCACTGCTGCTGGGTGTACCTTGGGATCTATACCGTTCCCAAACTCAATTGTTTGAAATTTGTCTCCTGCAATATTGGGAGTGTGGGTACAGGCCACAAATGGAATACATGAACTCTGGCAGAAGCAACCTTCTGTAGAATGTGTATTTCATGTTCTCACAGCCTCAGTGCAATTATAACCAGCCCCATTAGTGCACTATGTTGAATGTAAATACTAATCCTTTTCAAAGTCCTACTCTGCCTTACCTTGAATGTTTGTGTCTCCTTTGCAATCTCCTTAAAGTGAAACTGACACAGTGCTATCTTATAACCAACTCATACAATCACTCTTGGGGTTGTATTACTTCAGTCTCAGCTCTTCAGAATAATCTTTATCAACGTTAAGATTAAAACTAGCTGTACCACTGGATAAATATAAACTATCCCAATTTCTAAGGCCTAAATCCTATTGTTAGTCCAAACTAGAATAGACCTATAGTACCAGTGGAACTTATATAAATATTGATTTACCAAGTAACTGTAGATTCCAAAAAAAGTAATTTAATTTGGGTTAACAGTAGGATTTATGTGTAAGACTGCACATATTTTTTTCTGTTTTGATTTGTCAAAACTGTTTCACTATTAGTTGGTGCATCTTATTACCATTTACAGGTACCACTTCCCCAGAAACTCCTTCATTTTCATTCCATCTGATTTAGTCACAGGGGTGTACCTATAGGTTGGCAAAATTAGTGCAGTGGCTCCAGTATAAAAATTCTGCTCCTGCATGAAATTTTCTCTCAGCCCCCTGCCCCCATTTCTAGCTTTACAGAGTGGGATACTGAAAATGTTCACATCCAGGATGTTTATACTGGTGAAAAACCAAAAAATAACAGCTTTACTTTTGCACCATTTTTTTAATCACCCTGTATTTACTGTGTTCATGTTCCTTTGGTAACTCTGTCTGCCCCTTTCCTTTGGATATCTAAACCACAATTTCTAAATGTCCAATTAGAGTTTTAAGTTATTACAATGCTAGAAGTTTTGGTACAAAAAAAATATTTCATGGAGGAAGTTAGAATTTTTATTCGGACCAATACTCTAATTTTGCCCCCTCCCCCATAGATATACCTTGAAATCAGATATCCTATATTATCCTTCCCAGTTATATATCACAGAGTAAACAGGATGATATCATGATCCTATGGAATCAGCTGCATTTCCCTTCTTTATTTATCTCTAATAATAATAATAATAATAATAATAATAATAATAATTATTATTATTATTATTTCTAGCCCGCCCCTCTGCAGAGCAATCTCTAGTGTTGAACTAATGCAATCTATATTACAGCCACAGTGGAAAACAAGGACCAACTGGACGCGTGCACATTTAAACAAGGAAGCCACGATTTCACAATAAAAAAACAACACAAAGGTATTTTTTCTTGCAATTCTGAAAATGTTTATGACCAGCAGTTAATAGTTTCCAGGCCAGCTCACTTATAATTTCAGTATGAGCTGGCATTATCCCTTCCCTCAGTTTGGCTTGAATGTAGTTGCATTGAAGCAGTCATCAGAGTACCATATATCCAGATTTCCATGTAGTATGCCACTGAAAACATTTCCAACTGAACATTTGCTGTGGCCCAGTAACTCTGGTACATAGTTTCCAAGTTGGAAATTGGGACAGCCACTTCAGTAAGCAGGAAGGCATTCCATTTAGAGGCCAGCTTTGTAAATGAAAAACAACAATAATGACCAAAAAATCAGCATAGTTGAAAATAGACTTCAAATTTGGTTGTGTGAATTGGCTCTTGAAAGCAAAAATTAGAAAATGAGATGCTGATTAAAAGAAAAGATCCCAAAGTGATCTCTCTCTCACACACACACACAAAGGCACAGGCAAAGCAAGCTGAGAAAAGAGGCAATAGACACAAAACCAGGATCTGAAGAAACATAAACCACTGATGGAATACTTATCAGGCTCATTATTCTCTTGTGCCTGCAGTTGGGGATAAAGCATGAACAGGGACACCAGATTTGAATAAAAAACAAACCACATCATTATTGGTTACAGCTTCACAGCAGCAGGCCTTGCATTCTGGCAAGGAGCCTGTTTCCAACAACCACACATTGTCAGAAATGCTTAGTCCAGCTCAGCTGCTGGGATATGTTTCAGAAGTCATTGCCACTAACAGTTCCTACTATTCCCCCACTTGTCCCTACCTGCCACTATAGTTTGGAACAATAACTCTAGCTCCTAAAGTGGGTTGGCCCATGCCCTTATCCCATAGCTCCTTATGAGGGACTCTCCCTATAGGAGCGATTGAAGAACCCATGACTGCTCTCTCTTGAAAGGGAGGAGTCATCATCTTATAGGCCAAGTTGGAGACAATTCTGCTTGAGTTTCTGGAGAGCCACTGCCAGTAAGTGTCAACAGTATTAAGCTACATAGACCATGGTTCTGATTCAGTATAAAACAGCCTTCTGTGTTCTTATATTCTTGACTAAGGGGTATATTTGAAATCCCACTACCAGTATCAGATAGCTGAGTAGTTGTGTTGATAAGATGAACAGTATATATACAATTAGAATTACTATGATGAAGGCAAAACTAAGGACAATATATGAGTAAATAAGTTACAATTTAGGTAAGCTTTCCCAACCTCATCTACCACCAGTGAGAGTCTGTAACATTCCACACCAGTAATATAAGAGAGATCACCGTATTTTCCAGTGTATAAGATGACCGGGCGTATAAGACGACCCCAACTTTTCCAGCCAAAATATAGAGTTTGGGATATACTCGCCGTATAAGATGACATCCCCCCCTTCCAACGTACACCAAATAAAAATTAAAAAACAAAACATCAGATTTAATTTCAGCATGGTAATTTTAATTCAAATGCATTGCAGAAATTTATTAAAGCAGTTTGACACTGCTTTAACTGCCCTGGCTCAAGGCTATGGAATTCTGGGATTTGCAGTTTTGTGAGATATTTAGCCTTTTCTGTCAGAGAGCTCTGGTACCACAAAGCAAACTGCAGATCCTAGGAGTCCATAGGATGGAGCCATGGCAGTTAAAGCAGTATCAAACTGCATTATTTCTGCAGTGCAGACTCAGGCTGCATCCATACTGCAGAACTGAAGAAGTTTGACACAGCTTTAACTGCCATGGCTCCATATTATGAGAGCTCTTGGATTTGTAGTTCGATGAGCTACTTAGCCTCCTCTTTTCCAGGACATGCCCTCCATGTCAACCCTCTCTCCAGGAGGAATTCCAAAACATCCTCCATTTTGAGCACAGCTCAAGAAGCATGGTTTTACATTTATGTTTTTAGCTTTCTCTACATTTTTTTCTTGTGTGTCCTCCATTTTTTTTAGTGAGTCATCCTCCTTTGCATTTAAGACATTTGGTCACCCTGTCTGAGTATCGGAGTATAACTCTGGAGGCCAGGGCTTGAGTCCCCACTTGGCCATGAAACCCACTGGGTGACCTTGGGAAAGTCACACTCTCTCAGCCTCAGGAGAAGGCAACAAACTTCCCTCTGAAGAAACCTTGCCAAGCAAACACCATGATAAGGCCGCCTTAGGGTTGCCATAAGTCGGAAATGACTCAAAGGCATACAACAACAACAACAACAACAACCTTAGAAGTGGCTTCCTTCTTTTCTCCCCCCCCCCCCCATCCTCTTCCTTGGATTCTTCCATTTTCTCTCCTCTTTCTCATCCCCTTTTCTTGCTGGATTCCTCTATTTCTTCTCTCCTTTTGCAACCCATTCTCTTGCCTTCACTGCTCCATTTTCTTTCCTCTTTTGCAACCCCTTCTCTTCCTGGAATCCCTCCATTTTCTTTCCTCTTTGCAACCCCTTCTCTTCCTGGGATCCCTCCGTTTTCTCTCTCCTTTTGCAACCCCTTCTCTTGCCTTCATTGCTCCATTTTCTCTCTCCTTTTGCAACCCCTTCTCTTGCCTTCATTGCTCCATTTTCTTTCCTCTTTTGCAACCCCTTCTCTTCCTGGGATCCCTCCGTTTTCTCTCTCCTTTTGCAACCCCTTCTCTTACCTTCATTGCTCTGTTTTCTCTCTCCTTTTGCAACCCTTTCTCTTGCTTTCATTGCTCCATTTTCTCTCTCCTTTTGCAACCCCTTCTCATGCCTTCATTGCTCCATTTTCTCTCTCCTTTTGCAACCCCTTCTTTTGCCTTCATTGCTCCGTTTTCTCTCCTCTTTTGCAACCCCTTCTCTTCCTGGGATCCCTCCGTTTTCTCTCTCCTTTTGCAACCCCTTCTCTTACCTTCATTGCTCCATTTTCTCTCTCCTTTTGCAACCCTTTCTCTTGCTTTGATTGCTCCATTTTCTTTCCTCTTTTGCAACCCCTTCTCTTCCTGGGATCCCTCAATTTTCTCTCTCCTTTTGCAATCCTTTCTCTTGCTTTCATTGCTCCATTTTCTCTCTCCTTTTGCAACCCTTTCTCTTGCTTTCATTGCTCCATTTTCTTTCCTCTTTTGCAACCCCTTTTCTTGCTGGCTTCCTCTGTTTTCTCTCTCCTTTTGAAACCCCTTCTCTTGCCTTCATTGCTCTGTTTTTTCCCCTCTTTCTCATCCTCATCCTCCCTTCTTCTCCCTCCCCCCAGTTCTCATCCTCCTCCTCCTCTACCCGGTGTATAAGGTGACCACCAACTTTTGAGACCCTTTTCCAGGGTCAAAAAGTCATCTTATATGCAGGAAAATATGGTAGTTAACGCTACCAAACAGACAAAGAATGTGGTTGGGTTGGGCATATGGGGGAAACAATGGTCAGGTCTATATGGGAACACAAAGGGTACTTAATGATGGCTCATAATCAACCTGGAGAGAAGTGACAAGTGGGGTGCCTGGAATTTCTGTCCTGGGCCCAGTGCTATTCAACATCTTTATCAATGACTTGGATGATGGAATAGAGGGCATGCTCAACAAATTTGCAGATGACACTAAATTAGGAAGGGCAGCTAATGCCCCAAATGACAGGATCAGAATTCAAAATGACCTTAACAGATTAGAAAGCTAGGCCAAAACTAACAAAATGAATTTCAACAGGGAGAAATATAGGATACTACATTTGGACAGTCAAAATGAAATGCACAGATACAGGATGGATGACTCCTGGCTTGATGGCAGTACATGTGAAAGGCATCTAGGGCTCTTAGTGGGCCACAAGCTGAACATCAATCAACAATATGATATGGCAACTAAGAAAGCTAATTTAATTCTAGGCTGCATCAATAGGAGTATAGATCAAGGGAAATAACAGTAATAGCAGGGGTAGGCAACCTTTCCCCTTTAAGGGCCGAGGGACTTCAGCTCCCAGAAGCCTCAGCCATGTTGGCCAATAGTCCCATGTTGGTCAATAGCTCCTGGGATTCTGGGAGCTGAAGTCCCTCGGCCCTTAAAGGGGAAAGGTTGCCTACCCCTGAATAATAGTATCACTCTATTCTGCTTTGGTAAACTGGACTAGCTTGAGCATGTCTAGAGGAGGGCAACCAAAGTGGTGAAGAGGTCTGAAAACCCTGTCCTATGAGGAGAGGCTTGAGGAGCTGGGTATGTTTAATCTGGAGAAGAGAAGGTTAAAGGGTTACATGATAGCCATCTTTATATATCTGAAAGGATGTCATATGGAAGAAGGAAAAAGCTTCTTTTCTGATGCTGTAAACAACACTTCCAACCACTGGTGGGTGGTGCTGTTCTACATCATTTGAGTTTAGCTAAATTTCTGTGTTTTGTTTTCCTTTTCTCTTGTTTTTCTGGGGAAGTTCCTGTGAAAAATAGATCTGTGCTGGAGGCTGTGCTGTTGCCTGGATTGGCAGATCACTAACCAGGTTGGATCTTTTAAGTATAGCAATAGGATTATATTGTCAATCAGGTAATGCAACATGTCAATCAATTTACTCTGAGTGATTCCCAACCTTTGGTCCATTTGTGGACCAAATTCCATGGCCAAGTGCGGGATTGAACCCTGGTCTCCAGAGTCATATTCCAACATTCAAACCTCACCACACAACTCCATAATGAAGATACTTACCCCCTCAAAAAAGATTTCCCTCTTCTAGTGTAATGCTGTGCATGCATCTCATTTTACCAATGCATTCCTTTTTAAAATTTACGTCCCAATTCATAACTAAAAGTTACATCTGCATGCAATTTCCTGTATCTTTACTCAGAATAAGACTAGCCCTGCCATAAGACAAGTGAGGCAAATGCCACAAATGTTAGGAAGTAGTAACAAGGTTTGGAAGAGAGAGCTGTGTCCCACATAGACTCTCCTGCTACCTCTTGGTGCAGCAGAGGACAATTTTTTTATATAAAAATGTAAATCTTCCACTATTTCACCCTTACCAGCAAAGATGAATAATTCCTGCAATTTTCTATTGCTGCAGAGTGTTCACCCAGTATTTGCACACATCAGTCCATTTCATAAAATTATTCTGTACAGAAACAATGGGGGGTGTATGGGATTTACAGGGATGGGCATTGTGCAAAAAACATTTTTTCAAGAAAAAATATAATTCTATTTCCAAAAACATGTAATTTGCATGCAAAGTTGCTGGATCTTGTACAAAGTACATACATTTTGTAGGAAAAACTCGTATGTTTCTGGAAATAAGATTTTATTTGTCTGTCGAAAATGTTTTCATGCAAAACCACCAAGTTTGTTTCTGTACAGAATAATTTTCTACATTTCAAAATGCGTGGATGAAAACTACAAAATTATTGCTTTGCATTAGTCTTCCTAACTAGGAAACTGTTAGGAAACTCATTTTGAGCAAGGAATGTGCATTCCATTCTTATTCCAACAGTCAGCATTGAAGATAAAGTGAATTGCCAGTTCTAGTTTTGTAGCTAGAATGAGAAAAGGCACCCTCTTTTTTCTTTGCTTAAGGCAAAAATGTCAGCCTTGTCTTAGAAGTTGCAGAGTCCAATGGAGCTTACTCCCAAATGTGTATTACATTGCTGCCTAGAACACAGAGCAATCCTACACATGTTTAACCAGAACGAATTCTCTTTGAATGTGAAAGGATCATACACACATGCAGATGTACTACAGCAAATGTCCAACTCTGAGCCAAACATACTTTTTCTTTTTTATTGGCATGTGTGCAGTAATCCTTGCATACATAGAGTGCCATTCCTCATTTCAGTCATGGGGTGGGCTGGGGGTGGAATTCCATTGCTAGTAAAAGAGATCTAATTTTAAAAATTTCAAGAAGGCAAAAGGTAGCCCTTACTTTCTTGGGTGACACTTGGACTCAGCTGTTGTCTGTAGTCAGACTAATTTTGTGTCCATGTATTACAGTTATTGGTGTGCTATAGGTGGTTTACTGTCAGAGATAGGGGGTTGCAGATTGCCAGAAATAGTGTGAATTCAGTCCACTTTTAGGGTTAGGGTTAGAGTTAGGGAACCATGGGAACTGTATTTTATTGTGGCATCAGAGTTGTCTGACAGAGAAGGCTCAATGTCTCAGAAAAATAACAGTTCCCATGATTCCCTAGCACTAACCCTAACCCTAAAAGTGGACTGAATTCACACTATTTCTGGCAGTCTGCAACCCCCCATAGTTAGAGGTGCTTTGGGGATTGCCTCCTTCAAGTGCAAAAATAACTTGGCAGCCTTTGGATACTGTGACACCTTGGCAGCAGATGGGTCCTGGTTGCCTTTCTTTCCACATCAGAAAATGCAGAAACCTATATACATTACACTTCGCTGAGAAGTGTTTCTTTGTTATATGTCCAGGAAGGGAACAGTTCAGAAATGTGTGGCATCTTGAATAGCAGCCAGTTGACAATAAGCCAGCAGAATGAACATCTGACCACCTGACTTCATCCACCACTCACTTAAGTAACTGCTACTCTGCCCTCAGCTTCTTCTCCTGGACTTGTCAGCACATTTGCAGCCAACTATGAGCATAAACACAGATACCAGCTGTCTTTTTAAATCTAGTTGCAATATGAAAATGCTGATAGATACCTGACACTTTGGCACTGATTTCCTACATATTTTATGGACTCTCCCACTGTCCCATAAGTGTGGTTGCTCTACTCATTCCACAATGCCTCATTTTAATGAGGGTTAATTTTAGATTGATTTTAGCAATTTGATTGTATTTTATGATGTTTTCTATTTTAATTTGGGGTCAGGGAATTATGTTTAATTAATGTCATTGTGATATTTTTTGGTTGTTATCTGCCTCGATCTTTCAGGGAGAGGAGAGCTATAAATATTCTCCTCCTCCTCCTCCTCCTCCTCCTCGCCCAGGGAGAAGTTAAGCAACTATGCATCAATAATTCAGAAATATCAATTTCACTTTTACAACATTTTTTAAATGTTCTTTTTGTGTGGAGGACTGAACATTTCAAATCCTTTATACCATTTTGGCAACATGGTTCAGGAAAAATTTGGGATGGTAATAAGATACATGTGGGTCAAAAATATGACTTGATTAGAGATGTAAAGAATACTGAGAAATGCTCTAGTCCTCAAAGAGAAAGACTGTCTTGGTATACTGAGGCATCCCACTGACAAAATAGTTAAGTGCTGGGAGATTTTCCAAATCTGGGAACTTTGGGGCTAAAACACTTGTTTATATGGGGGGGGGGGCGTGTGGAGAAAAGTGTTTCCCACAATAAATGCTGAAAGGAATTTTTGTGCAAAAATGATGAATCCTCAGTCAGAGAGCCCTTAAGCCTCACTAAACTACAATTCCCAGAATCCAAGGATAGTGTCAAGGCAGTTAAGGTGGAAAATAGCACAATAACAGTGTAGTACAATAAGAAAAGTTCAAAACTTACAAAACTACATAGATGGACCAATTTTATTTATGATCATTTAAATTCATTTAAATAAATAAAAATACATACAATTTTATTTATGATCATTTGTTAATTTGTTGTATATTATTAGTCACAAATTTCCATCTTTCTCTGTAAACACCCAACACTATAAGAAGTTGTATTAATGAGGAGCTGTTATGTTTTCATCATTGGTAATTGTGTAACTCTTTTGGAGGATTTGCATGATGGTGAGTGGTTTAGGATTATTTCTCCAGACAAATTCAGCAAGACACTGATTTCCAGCATTCAGTGATACTTCAAAAATATATTTCATAATGTTCATATCTAGTGCTGTAGGTGGAAAAAGAAAATAGATTTATTCCTGATACTCTCAGGCACTTAGTTTATGCCTGGAAGCATGAGATTTAATTGCCCTTATTATCTGAGTGTAGCTACTATAGTAACTAGCAGTGATAAAATGTACCCACTACTGTTGAAACATTGTATATCTATGGAAGCCTTCTGGAAGTGGAGGGGAAGGAATATAGAGCAATTTTCATTGATCATATGGTTCAACTTGCCCTCAAATGTCTTTCCTAGAATAGCCCTTGCATATTCTATCTTGTGACAGCTCATACTGCTCAAACCCTACTCTATAGTCATTCTGAAGCAAAGGTCTCACACTTGATGAGCCTCTACCTTCCATTTATCGTATTTTTTTTCCTCCCCAGCCAGAACCCTGTTATTCTGTGTGCTTTGCACTCAGGAGTAATTCAAGCTGTCTTCTTTCAGGTGCATTGGCCATCTCACTTCCATGGTGACAGATAGGTAGCACAATACCAGGTGCTTAAGGGGCTGATAAGAGAGAACAGAAGCTGACTGTTCCTTGGCCAGTCAATTATATCTTCTCAGCACTCACTGACGTGGCCATACTTTAGTTTTGCAAACTTATCTCATTGTGGAGTTGGCATCTAGCTTCTTTAATTGTGAAGCTGCTATCTAGACAAATCACTGGTATATAGTGTATATATCCTGTAGGATTCACTCTTTCTGGTTCTTTGGTATTGGCTTATATCCAGAGCAAGTCCTACCAATGGTCTCATGCAATACTGGTTGTCAATGACCATCTCAGTAGTGGTCAGTGTCCATTGGGGCTGGAGGTACAATGTGGCCCTCTTATGGGGAGCCAGCTGCAACTACACCTGCTGCAATGTGAGAGTTTGGGGATGGACACAGAGAGGTTGGGGAGGAGTGCCATTGCTTAAGAGGTAACTGCTGCTGCTGTTGAACACATAATGGTGGCCTGATCTATCAACAACACCAAATTAATGAACAGTGTCAAGGAAGGTTTAAAAGACTAGAAGTCTATTCTTTTAAGAAGCTGAAAGGATAGGAAGGAAAAGTATGGGACTATAATAATAATAATAATAATAATAATAATAAAATTTATTTATATCCCGCCCAGTGGTAGTCCAATCAGGGTGGCTTACAAGCTTAAGACACACAATCCACAATAAAAACATATAATGCATCATACCCCCCTCCCCCCTTTAAAATATTATTAAATCAGTGACAGTATAAAACAACAATTCAATTTAGAATTTAAAATCCCAATACCGAAAATAAATCCAGAAAAACCTGGCTCAACAATCCTCTCCATCTGATTGATGGGGCCACGTGAGGATCATCCTTGGTACGGCTATTTAAATCCGAGGCGGGGATAACTAGTCTGGAAAGGCCTGCCGGAAGAGATCCATCTTGACAGCCTTTTTGAAGCTGTCTAAAGATGTTAATAGATGGATCTCATCCAGCAGGTCATTCGAGAGCCTAGGGGCGATGACTGAAAAAGCCCTCCGGGTGGTAGCCGCAAGCCTCAATTTCTGAGGCTGTAGTAAATTCCTCCCGGAGGACCGAAGAGTGTGGGGAGGATTATACGGGAGCAGGCGGTCCCTGAGATGGCTTGGACCCAAGCCATTTAGGGCTTTAAAGGTGATAACCAACACCTTGTACTGGGCCCTGAAACTAATAGGCAGCCAGTGGAGGGACCTCAGAACCAGAGTAATGTGGTCCCTCCGAGATGTTCCAGGTACAACAAGCCTGGCTGCCATATTCTGTACCAGTTGTAGTTTCCGAACCAAGCACAGGGGTAGCCCCATGTAGAGTGCATTGCAAAAGTCGAGGCGTGAGGTTACCAGCGTGTGCACAACAGTCTCGAGATCCCTTACTTCCAGAAAAGGGCGCAGCTGGTGTATCAGCCGAAGCTGATAACAGGCGCTCCTGACCGTCGCATTTACCTGATTTGTCATCAGGAGCGATGAATCAAGGAGCACCCCCAGACTGCGAACACAGTCACTGGAGAAGAGTGTGACTCCATCTAGGACTGGAGGTTGCAACCCAATTCTTGGTTTCGGGGCCGCTACCATGAGCACCTCCGTCTTGTCTGGATTCAGTTTCAATCTGTTTTTCCTCATCCAGCCCATTACCGCCCGAAGACATTCATTGAGAGAGGAGATGCCATTGAAATTCGAGGCCGACGAACGAGACACAGAGAAATAGATTTGGGTGTCATCAGCGTACTGGGAACACCCAGCACCATAACTCCGCATTATCTCACCCAGCGGCTTTATATAGATGTTAAATAATATTGGGGATGGACCCCACAAGTGAGGTCTCTCTTACCAGAGCTACAGTCCCCGAGCAGCACCCTCTGGGACCTACCCGAGAGGAAGGACCAGAACCACTGCAGAGCAGTGCCCCCGATACCTAACCCCCCTAGGCGGTCCAAGAAGATGCCATGATCTATTGTGTCAAAAGCCACTGAGAGGTCTAGGAGCACCAACAGGGTCACACTACCCCTGTCGATGCTCAGACGCAGATCGTCGGTCAAGGCAACCAGTCTCAACCCCAAAGCCTTTCCTGAAGCCGGTTTGAAATGGGTCTAGATAATCGATTTCACCCAAGACTGCCTGGAGCTGAAGAGCAACCACCCTCTCGATCACCTTGCTCAAAAATGGCAGCAGTGACACAGGCCTATAGTTCTTCATATCCAGGGGGTCCAGGGAAGGTTTTTTCAGAAGCGGCCTAACCACCACTTCCTTTAAGCAAGATGGAACATGTCCTTCTCTGAAGGACGCACTGATGATATCCGTAAGGAATCTCATCAATGCATCCCCCCCCCCCCCGGACGGCCAGCCATGATGGGCAAGGGTCGAGAGGGCAAGTCATCTTCCTCACCTTACCAAGCAGCTTGTCCACATCTTCAGTACTCACAGATTGCCACTGATCCAGTAAAATTACATCGACGGAGTCGGTGGACACCTCACCTATAGACTCTGTCCCAATAGTAGTGTCTAGGTCGGCTCTTATCCGAGAGATTTTATCTGCAAAGAAGTTGTTAAATGTGTCACAGAAGGCTGTCGTTGGGTTAAGTAAGGGATTTGGCGCAGGGGGCACCTGTGTCATCTCCCTCACCACCTTAAACAGCTCTGCTGGACGAGATATATAAAGTTGACAATAAGGAGAAGAGAACAGAACTTACTGGTCAAAATAGCTACAATATTTTACATCAGAAGCATACCTGAAGCCAGGGAAATGATTGTCAGATGGCAGATTACAAATATGTGTGAGAGTTTTAGAAGCAACACAAAAAGATTACATAGAATATCATCAAATTTTTGCAGTGACTGTAAATGGTGGAAGATGTTGAGAAGAAGCCATAATGAAATTGCTTCAAGAATTTCAAAGTTGAAATTGAGATGACTGCATGTAGCTGTAATTTTAAGACAGAGATTCTTGGAGGAGTTTGGAAATTCACTATAAAAATGGTGAAGCTTGGAAATGTTAGGCTGCTTGGCCTATGATTTGTTTTTATTGGGGTGGGGGGTGGGTGGGAGAAGATTAATGTTACAAATGTGTCCATATAGGGTGGGTACATGGGTCAAAGTAGGATTATGCAAAGCAGATTGCCCACCCCGCCCCCATGTACATTTTACTGTGTTCATTAGCCCCTTCCTGATGTCCATGAGCACTTCTTGAAGTGAGAGATCTGTAGCTGCACACATACAGGAACTTACCTGACTTAGAACCTGGTGGTATAGATACATGGTTATCAGGGTCTGTATTAAGCAGTCAATTTCCTCTTCCATGTGTGTAATGTGTGTTTGTGTGCACAGGTCAGTGTGTACATCCCTGACATATGGCAGTAGAACACTCTAGCAGAGAATTGTAAATACTTCACCAAACTACATGACCCAGGATTCTGTTGCAGAGCTCTGAAGCTTTAATTCCCCAAATCTACAAATATAATCCTGTTTCAAGGTACTGACATAAGCAACAAATGAGTATAAGTCAATTTCTAGGATTCTCTTAAAAATATAGTAAGACTCAAATGTCTCGTATAGAGCAGAATGGAGCATCTTTGCTGGCCCCAAGTGCTCCATCTTTTCTTTCATGATTTGGGCCTGAAAGACCACAGAAAACAATTGGTACATGGTTACTATGTAAGCTTGAATAACTTGTGGCACTGTAGATGTCACCTAGAAACATCGTTTTTGATCTTGAGGGATGGTGTTAATTTCTAATTCTTTGTGGATCTTGAGCCAGCCTTAAACCTAGTTTTAAACTGACATAATTTTATAATTAATTATTTAAATCCATGAATTTTGAATGTGTCAGTTTTCAACATTTTTAAAACCTGCTATATTTGTAGCAATTCACAAGCGATTACTTTGACAGTTTCACATTTACAGACCTCATCAAGTAAGTCATTAATGCCGGTCTCTAGGTTATTGCCTCAACTGGTGTCTTTTTTGTAAAAAATATAATTCTGAGGCTTATATAGCTTTTGGGAGGAGGCAAATACTTGTGAGATGTTTCAGAACAGAATAAACTGAGTGCCATGTAAATATCAGGACTAGGTTTAATCCTTCTCTTAGTAGACTCTTTTTTCCATTTTTGCATATGTTGCTTAATAATGGTTCTACTCGACATACACAGTGGTCTTTCATTCTACGAAGGCCATATTTTCCTGATTTTGTGAAGGATTGGTTATAAACAAAAACGTTCAGAAAAGGCAAGGATTCTACATGGCGGTTGAAAGAGCTGTTTGAAATCCAAAATGCTCTGAAATATATATGAATGGGGCTTTGCTCATTCCTCAGTAGCTGAGCACATTCCTTTGTTCCCTGCCTTCACCAGTCCCCAAGTGTTCATAAAAGAATCTGTTAATGTCATGAGGACACTGTCATAATTGTAATAATGGTTGGTTGTGTTGGTTAGTGTTTTGAACACTGACCCCTTTAAAAATAATCTATCTTCAACATGTAAGTCAATCTCATTCATTATTAGATATTCTTCTTGCTATCGGTCTCAGTAAATTATTAAGGAACTGGCCTAGCTTTGTTTTAAAAACCAGTTTCTTATGAAGCTCAGCAGTATATTTACCATTAATAGTGAATTGCCTCAGGGTCTCAAAGGGCACATCAATGAGACCTATTCTGTACCTTAAGCAAAATGCTTAAATAATCATCAGCAGGGATTCCCTTATAATGACTTTGGGAGGAGGAAAGAAAATCAAAAGCTCTAAGGTATTATTGAGGTGTAGAGATTTAAATACATGATTAATGAAGTACCTTTGCAGATTCTTTCCCATCCATTGTTTCAATTTCTTCCCAGGGGATTAAGATGCATTAGAAATATATTTCTGATTTGTTTCAAAACAGAAACCTTTGGCTCTCAAATCAGTAGCTAAAGCACATAAAGGGGAATTTATATTAGTTTCCTTACAGCAAGAAAAAGCAGATTTCACAGCTGAAAACAACTGGTCACCCTTCTTATGCCTCCAGCCACTAGAGGGCATGATCTTCACATTCAGTTCTTCCCAGAGTACTTGTTAAGTTTTCCTCTTTCTATCTACAATACAACAGAGCCTGTTAGATCATTTCCAGCAATTCAGAGAGTAATGAGGGCTTTAGTATTGGGAGACCAAAGAAAATAAATGGGAACAACCATGAGTACAAACTGTGCTGTTTGGGGCACAGCTGTTTCATTCACTCAGCTTGACTTATCAGTGAGTTATTAAGTCAGAACACATGGATCTATGCAGCTTGGAATCTCAAAGAGAATATTTTTGTGCTCAATAATGGCACACTTGCTAGCATTCCACACAGGACTGGTTTGCCACTTGATATTGCTTCTCATCTTTTCTTGCACCTGCTGTAATTCAGGCAAACAGCTAAAAGTTTGCAAGTTTATATAGGGCTATGCTGAAGATCAAGAGATAACAAGAAATAGCAATAGCAAGTACATTTCTATACACTTATCAGTGAACTAACACTCCCTAAGCCAAGGGAAGGCAACCTTTTTAAGACCTGGGACGGTCTCCCATAGCTCAGGTCTTGGCTGGGCCGAGGGGGGGGAATGGCGGCATGCGCGTGCACGCCCTCCTCCACTGCGGCCACAGCGCACGCAGCTCATGCAGCCGCAGCCACCGCGGCGCATGTCGCAGCCACCATTTTGGAAATCAAAATGGCGGCTGTGATGCGTTTGCACATGCACAAGAGTACAGCGCATGCGCAAACGCATCACGACTGCCATTTTGATTTCCAAAATGGTGGGGCGGCAAGCGCGGCCGCAGAGCGGCAAAAACACACCGCAGCGGTGGTGCGCGGCGGTGGTGGCAGCATGCGGCGGCAGCGGCAGCAACCTTCGGCCTTGGCCGGTAAGTCCAGGGACCGGGGCCTTAACCGGCCCCCAGGCCATAGGTTGCCGGTCCCTGCCCTAAGCGGTTTACAATGTGTAAGCCAATGAGAAAGCAAAACAAAGCTGAGAAATCTGTAAGTAACACAGGAGATGTTACAAGTGTACAAATGTTACAATCTTGTGTTTCCATTTTTCTTCATATTCTTAAAGATTCACAAGAATCATACTTTTGCCTGAAGAAGGTTAAAGACTCTCCATACAAACGAATAATTGTGAAAATACCAATGGACAATTAAGAAAATTCAATTCCCACTCTGTAGAAAAATATACTAACCCCCACTCCACTTATTTTGTGCATCTATTATAGATCATGCTGCCTGTCTCAGTCCTTTCAATCCTTGTCCATTTGCTCTGGAACCAGAGCACCAGCAGCTTTGGGCCAGTCTCTGAGCAGAGTTTGGAAAAGATACTTTTTGGAAGTACAGCTTTCAGAACCCCCTAATAAATATGGTGTTCATGCTTACCAGCTGGGGAATTCTGGCAGTAATGTTACATTCATTAAATATTATGGCAGCCCTGAGAAAATAATTGAACAGTTTCTAATCCCTTGATCATTATAGGGCACACCTTCCAAACTGTATTTCTGCAATGTACTTCACACTGAGTTCAGGAGAAAAATGTTAGCTGTTACATGGTCGTGCTCATTTTCACCTCCCCATTCTATTGCAAATAAACTACTCACATCTCCCACAAGTTTTTGATCTTTGAGTATTCTTTGTCCTTACAGATTTATCTGTCAGAAGGATGTGCAACTCCATAGTACCCATGCAAACAAATTATCTTAATATTATTTAAGAAAGATTTTGGGGTTCTTCTGAATAAACTACATTGTTGTATTAAAACAATAAAGTAATCTGTGGAAAACTTTGTGCCATCCCCCAATAATTGAATAAACCATGGGGGACAAGCAGATCATTAACCATATAGGGAGCTTCTAATACTACATCTAATAAAGTGACACACTATTTTGCGAGCAGGAGAATTGCAAAGCAGAGATATGCAGCTCCTTAATGTCACTTGAGAGCCTTAATGGACTTGTCTGCTTCAGAAGAAAATCCAGGTTGTTTTTCCCATAAGAGCTGCCTCATTGGTTTCCATCAGAGGGCAATTGGAATAATGATTCTATATAATGAGCACATTACACATTTTAGCAAAGAACAGTTCAAGCTAGAAATATGGAATCAAAGAATGAAAAAGAATGGCTAAAATTTGTGCATTTTTCCATGACCTTCAGATCTCATTCCCCAATCCAATGGAATTTCTGTTGACAAATATTTCTATAGCCCAGGAGGTTGAAGGAGTGAAAATCTGGTCTTTGAAATAATTTTAACATAGATCTGTCCTTTCACCATCCAAACTGGTGGATGGATTGTTGTTATTTGTTTCCCACCTCTCCCCAATGGATTAATGAACACATAACATCTGTTAAAAACATAACAGTTAAAAACACATAAACCATGTAACAAACATAGCATCCATTTAGAAAGACAAATAAGGCCAGTACATATTAAAACAATCAATCCATAGTTTAAAATTCACAATTGAAAAATCATCTGGATAGGCCTGCTCGAAGAGATTGGTCTTTAATCCTGTTTTAAATCCAGACAATTTATTCAGCTGTCAAATCTCTTCCAGCAGGTCATTCCACAGTCTAGAGGCAGCTTAATAAAAAATCTCTGACAGTTGCCACCTAGTCCTAGCTGACTGGAGTAAATGTCCACCAGAAGACCTGAGTGTACAGTGTTGATTATATGGGGGGAGGTGATACCATAAGTAACATGTACCCAAACCACATAAGCCTTTAAAGATAACAACCAACACTTTGTACCTTTCCCAGAAACTGCCAGAAATAGTGCAAATTGAGTCCACTTTAACTGCCCTGACTCAGTTCTAGGGAATCATGGGAACTGTAGTTTATTGTGGCACCAGAGCTCTCTGACAGAGAAGGCTCAATGTCTCAGAAAAAAAATACAATTCCCATGATTCCCTAGCACTGAGCCAGGACAGTTAAAGTGGACTCAATTTGCACTATTTCTGGCAGTCTGCAAAGGCCCTATTTGGCAGCCAGTGGAATGATTGGTGTGATACGGTCAGTCCTAGATGTACCAATCTGTCTGCCATGTTTTGGACTAACTGAAGCTTACAGACCTGGTCCAGAAGTAGCCTAATGGACAGCCCATTGCAGAAATCCAACCTTGAGGTTCCCAGCATGTGTGCTACCATTTTTTAGATCCCCCAGTGCTGGAAGAGGAGCAGCTGATGTAACAGCCAAAGCTGATAATAGGTACTCCTGGCCATCATATTTATCTGAGTTGTCATTTGCAGTGATGAATCCAGGAGCATTCTCAGGCTGCAAACACAAGCTTTCAAGGGGAGTGTAACCCCATCCAGGACAGGTTTACACACCTCCAAACCCAGACGGCTAAAGTAGGGTTCCCAGGCATCCTATTTTGCATGAGATGTCCTGTATTTCAGGTTCTAAAGTCTGGTCCTATTTAGGGGTGATATGGGATGCCATATCACCCTCATATGGATGGTGGTAGCAGTTGTTCTATCTCCAGACTGACCCTCCCACCAAGCTTTTGGTATGCAACAAACTGACCTAATGCCAGGGCTCCATGTGATGGGATCATGGCAGGTATATGTCCATCTCTCTTCCTTTCCAGCCAGGCTAGGATCAGCAGATAGAGCCTACTCTTACAATGGCAAGCCAGCATAAGGTTTTTATGGGTTTGTATTCTTGTCAAATTTGAGAGGCTGTCTTCTCACAAGATTTGAGGCAGCTTTATATAGGTCTTCCTCAAGTGTTCCCAACCAGTCTTGCATTGGTCGGCAACTGTAGCAGTAGTGTTTAGATTTTTGATTGCAGTGACTGATAATATGCAGATTTGCTTGCATATGGAATATTGAAAATAAATCAATAATATCAATGTTATTAAGCAGGAATATGTCAGGTTTATAGCTAGGGAGATTATTACACCCTTAAATCCCACTGGGAGAGAAGCAGGATCTAAAAGATGAAAACAGGCATTATCTTAGGGCCTAAGCAGACTGTCAGAAATAGTGCACATTAAATTGAGGCACTGCCCTGGCTCAGGGCTAGGGAATCATGGGAACTGTAATTTATTGTGGCACCAGATCTCTCTGACAGAGAAGGCTCAATGTCCCAGAAAAAAATACAATTCCCATGACTCCCTAGCACTGAGCCAGGGCAGTGCCTCAATTTAATGTGCACTATTTCTGGCAGTCTGCTTAGGCCTTTACTTACCCATGCCCAGGCTGTAAGCAGACCGATTCCTTCCAGGCAGCTCAACTGAAACCCAGACTTCTCCTGCAGTTTTTTTAAGAACAGGAAAATCTCATCTTGAAAAAGTCATGGGAGAAGTCCAGGTTGCAGATGGGCTGCCCAGGACGACACAGGCTACCTACAGCCCGGCCATGGGTAAGTGTGATAATACCCATTTTCATCTTTTAGATCCCCCAGATTTCTCGGCAGGATTTAAGGGTGTGATAATCTTCTCAGTGTGTGTGCATGTGTGTATGTGTTTTGTATTATAATATATAAATTCCATTAGGCAGATGATCTATAGTTAGGCAGAGAAACTACACTTTCATATTTATATTTTATTTATTTAGGAATGAGGTGAATTATGAACTGAGGTAACACTGGTCAATTTTAATGGATTGATAGATGTTTCCTTTTAAATTATTTATGTATTAATTTTAATACAGACAGTCTAATTCATAACCAAAGTAGAACCATAGTAAAACCATAACATTAAGAAGATAAAGTGAAAGGAACAAAAGAGAAATAGATAATGGTCTAAAACACACAGCAGAAATAATCCAGTTTGAGACTGCTTTAACTGCCCTGTGCTAGGGAATCCTGAGAATTGTAATTTATTGTGGCACTAGAGCTCTCTGAGAGAGAAGGCTAAATGTCTTACAAAACTACAGCACCCAAAATTCCCTAGCATTGAGCCAGGGCAGTTAAAGCAGTGTCAAACTGGATTATTTCTACAGTGTGTTTTTGACCAATGATATACATATATATGATGACTAAATGCATCTGGGGAAGTAGACTTTAGTCTATGAAAGTTCATGCTGCCAACCTCTTTCTTTCAATTAGTCTCAAAGGTCCTACAAGAACTGTCTACATACTGATTCTACAGACTAACATGGCCATATCTTTGAACTGTACTGGATAGTAACCCAACCTTGTTAATAGCCACTTCCATACTGTTGACCCCATGCCACAGTGCTGCACATCATGAATTTTTTGACTTACTGTTGTTGTTGTTTTTTTAAATGTTGTTGGTTGAAACTTGCCTTTAAGTTGTCTTTGACTTATAATGACCTTACCATAAGATTTTATTGGCAAAATTTGTTCAAAGGATGTTTTCTATTGCCTTCCTTTGAGGCTCTTCCAAGAAGGTGATTTGCCCAAGTGGATTTCCATGGCTAAGTGGGGGGATTCAAAAATTGGTTTCCCAGAATCTTAGGGGGGATGCAGACGGGCAGCCATGGGCTGCCCTAGGAAGTGGAGGATTGGGGCTGAGGCTGCCCCACACCTCAGCCCCAATCCTCCCTTTTGGCGCCTGAGAAAGGAGCGCCAAAATAGCGCTCCTTTCCCAGGAGGCGAAAAGGGTGCCCGAAAAGCTGCCATGCGACTCTTTTGCACCTCTTCCAGCGCAGTGTGTCCAGACGCTACACCAGGAGGATGTCATCAGAGCACTCACCATGTGCAATGATACACATTCTGATGACATCCTCGGGAAGGTATTAGAGCGACCAGTGTTCAGCTGTTCCTCCCCTTCCCTGGCTCTGCAGATGGCGCTTTGTTGAACACTCAAACCACTATATTACACTGGCTCTAAAACCTAGTTACCCTAGCTTAAATATTATTGCAATCTTTAGAATACTAGTTCTTAACTTTTTATTTGGGGGGGGGGGGGCATCACAGACCTCCGTAAATTTGATGACAGTCCTGAACCTATCCACAGTAGAATGCAATCAAACACAATTTTCATCATCACAGGAGGGGAATCAGAAGACTTTTCTTTTTCTGCTTGTTCACAGGCACCCTCAAGCCCTCAAGAACTCATTTGCTTTAGATCCTTATTTTTATACTCATTGAGAAGCAAAGTAGAATGACAACAGTACCAGATTTGACTTTCATCAATTAATATATCTGATGGGATGTCAGCAAACAGCCCAGAAATGTGTTTGCACCATGATGCTAATCCTTAGAGGAAATAGGTCACTACACCTTCTTTGTTATCAATGAAGCTAAATGCATACACACCAATCCAAATGTTAGTCCAAAGTGTTATCAAATCTGTATGAATAATGCATACATTTATAAAGCTGAAAGTCTTTTCATAGATAACTCATGAACACAAAAGGGATGAAAATTTGTTGGCTAAATTATTCTTAGTGCAATTTTGCTGGCTTTAGTTTTCAGATATTATATAAAGTAATTTTTAAATCATAGTTTACACAGCCTTTATAGCTAAATAAATGAGGAACAAATTATATGTAAATTGATGTAAATCACTCATCTATATACACAATATTTTCCATGTGAGCTATTTTTTATAATAATATTTTACTCTTTCTTGGCACCTTTCATCAGAGCAGCAGCAAATGAATTACAAACACTGACTAATTAATTTCTCACAGGATTATACTAGTTGTCCATTCATGTTGCTTCATTCCCTAATGCCCTGCTCTGTTCAAAGTACAACTGCAGATGATCAGCATCATAATAGGAAGAGATTTCAGCAGGTAAAATTACATTCCTGGGCATACATGCTTCTGGATGCCTTTTTGTCTGTTGCCTCTTTCCTTCAGTTGCAAAGATTCAGTGAAAGAATCAGACACCATTTACTTTGACCTTGTGAATAAACCAGTATTATTAAATGACAAATTGCCAGCCTGTGACTGATTTTCTCTTTTATATCCTAGTGAACTGCACATAACTCATAGTCTCCTTCTGAGCACATGAGACAAACAAAGACACTGTGCATACAGTGTATGTTATTCATATTTGGTTTGTGGCAAATGTGTCTCTGGTCCAGTTTAATAACAAGATCACATGAGATGAGCAGAATACATGGATGTTTCATCAACAGTTCCAACTGTTCTGAGGAGATGTGGTGCCCATCTGAGAAGGAAAGTCCCATATGACCTGCCTTTCCTTGTTGGGCTAAATTAAAGATTCTGCGGCTTTTACTGGTCTAGTTGAGATAACTAATTAACATTCCATTTTGAGGCATCAGAAGAGCTAACTGGTTCTATTTCTTATTTAAATTCTTTTGATTTCATTCAAACTGAAATTTCTCTCTCTCTCTCTCTCTCTCTCTCTCTCTCTCTTCAGTATTAACTTATTTGCACTCCCTGATAAGTGTTCAGATTGGCTCTGGGAGATTCCATGAGACCCTGATTAGCAGCTCTTATGTTCTTCTGTCTAATCAATGGGCTGAAACAGACAGGCACAAAGGAGCAGCTTGAAGCCGCCCCCACCGAAGATGCCTCGGGACCATAGCAAACACATGCCATGGTCCCAAAGGCACCCTCTGCTGCTGGGCCAAATAGGAGTGGAAAAGATCTGCTCCTTTTTGGGGCGGGTTTGGACCACCTTAGGTGGCACTGGCACAACCCCCAGGTGGCTTTCATGTGCTCTGGGGGCATGCATCGTCAAAAAAACCTGTCCCAGAGTGGCTTGAAGCCATCCTCATCTGGTTAGCTGTTTTGCCCCAGGGCAGCTTCTGGGCAGCTTGAGGGCATGCACCATCAAAACACCATGTCTCCAAGCTGCCTGGAAAATGGCTTTCCCAGCCAGTCTGTCCAGGCCCTATATAAAGGTTTAACATTCAGATTTTAATTATTATCAAATTAGTTTCAGTATTGTACACATCTCCACCAATCTTGCCAGAACTCTCTCTCTCTCTACCCTGGTATTCCCTTTTCTTTTCTTTTTTTAAAAAAGGCCCTTTGTGTCATAATTTCATTATCCCCCACCAACAAAAAATGTTTTGAGGCCAAGTGGGACTTTCCCTAAAACTGGAGGTTCCAGAAGTCACTTCCAGTTTGGCATGGTGAAAAGAAACCCTACACAATACCAGAAAAAGAACATTGCAAAATCCCCCCCCCCCCACTACCCAGCCAGTGTAGTATAGTAGTTTCAGTGCTGGGCAAGCACACCAGAAGTCTAGGGCCCTGTCTGCATAAGCCAAATAAAACATTCTCCAATGTCCTCTTGGTGAGGAGGTTAAATGATGCAGGGCCCAATGCCTGAGTCAGGTCCAAACCGTCCAGATGACATCCACCCAGTTTAGCACCAAACCTGACGTATAATACCATTATAACAGATGTTAAAACTATTATTTGCTCCAAATATTCCCAGAAGATCCAGAGTCCCCCTGCTGTTCTGATACCAGGCAGCAGTTCACATATGTCCTGCTGTGCCATGGCCACCATATTGGTGCATCACTCAGTTTGAGGTCAGAATGAACCATGTGATCACGTTGGGCATTTCATTTTGACCTCAGAGTAAGCAACAATCCACAACAGTGGCTGTGTTGAGTTGCACAGTGGAACACATGTGAACTGCTGTCCAGTAATGGAGGGAGGTCAAGACAGTTTCAGAGCCAGGATACTCTGGGCTGCTCTCAGGGTCTTCTTGCCCATGGAGACATCCCCTGGAGTTTGCTCCCTATTCAGCCATGAAAACCCACTGGGTGAACTTGGACAAATCACATTATTTCATTCTTAGAGAAAGGCAATAACAAATGAATATTCCCAGAAGATCTGAATAAATTGCCCTTAAAAAACAACAACACCTATGACAGGATCACAATGATTAAGAGTCAGCTTGAAGACACATGATCACAACAATACAAACCACTAGAGGTTTTGGAATACTATTTAATATTTTTTCAGGGGGGAAAAACATTTGGAGGGGGCATATACTATCCTTGGTGGCTGCAAATACAATTTGGCAGAGATACATGTGGTTGTTAAGCTATTGGGGTGTGCACTGAAACTCAGTCCCAAGATAGATTTTGTTTTATTCTTGTTTTCTGAGTTCATTAACAAAGGAACATATTTTGTTTTTGATTTAAATTTGTTGTGAAAATATGTTCCTGTTGGAATGCATACAATTTTAGTACAGCCCAAAATATCACAAAACATAGAGAATATCCTTGTATCATAATGGCTCGGTTCAGCAGCTATAGTCAGTTGTTTCTGAATAAAACCAGTGTCATGTATGAACTTCTAATAAGCTCACATAGCATACTTGCCAGAGTTTCTGAAACCAAACATACTTGTAGCTAAGACGAAGCTTATTAGCTCATTTCTGAAGAAAAACTATCCTCCCCCTAAAGGAAAATGAATGGACTGAAAGATCTTTAGGGTGTTTTCTCATCTCACAGCCATACTTTACTTTCAGTTATGCCTGTAAAGCTAAATCAGTATGATTACCTTAGGAGCCAGCTTCCACCATGAGTTAAAGCCAACTGAACAAAGAAAAAGAAAAAGTGTAATTTTTTGCCTTTGGCTGTGGCCTTAAAGTTGGCAAAGTACCTTATAAAGTGAGATTTGAAGGAAAGATGCTGGGGGCGGGGGGGGGGGCACATCCAGTAACCAGAGCTGGCACCAATTCAAGCAGCAAGGAGACAAGATTGCCTATAGGATCCAAATTAAATTTCTGGGGAAACTATTGCAGCTGGTAAAGTGAATTTCTTTTCTCACTTTAATTAATTCCTTCTCCCTATCAAAAATGTACAGCATTGTCATCAGTTAAACTGACAGAGCATTTCCAAAGTTAAAAATGAATGCTAATACACATTGCAAAGAGTTTTAATAGATGAAGTGTTTGGGCTTTTTTTTTTTTAACACTGCTGAATCAACTCCTTCATCACAAAGAAATCATATTATAAAATAAAGTTGGACTATAGGCAGAGATGTGAAACATCTGGTTAAAATTCAGGTCACAGAAACCACATATAGTGTGATGTTTCTCCAAATTCCCAACACTTAAGAATATTACCATGTACATGTGTAAGCCCTTTCAGACAACTAACTCTGGTGTGAGCTCTCTAACTCCAGGACACCCCAGTGATCTCCAGCATCTTGTCAATTCAAAAAGGCTCATTTTAAATCACACATGGTTAAGGTGGGTGTGGTATAATAGTTGTGTAAATAGGCTTAAAGCTGAGTGAGATGGGCTGTTAGAACTGATTGTGGAAAATTGTGAAATCTTCATAGCAACTACCTCGTGTTAGGTGAGACGAGTTTTATTGCTCTTCTTCTTCTAATATTATCAGTACTTTTAGTTCTAGGTATAGGTCTCAAAGCACCCTTTGAGCAAAAGGTTTCACAAAGTAGCTTACAATGGGTTAGGCTGGCAGTTCTCTACCAGTCTTATAAAATAAATAAGATATGACACACAATGAAAGGGGGATGGGGGTGGTTGGGAATTAAATTCAGCAGTGCCTGGCTGGTCTCCTTTCCCCTTAGAGCCCATAGCAATGGCAGTTGGAATATGGAGGGAGGGGCTTTCAAAAATATCTGGAGGTCTGCCGTTGCCCACCAGATAGACAAATAGTCCAACTCAGTATAGAGCAAGAACTGGGGAGGACCACATGGTTCCTATTGAGTCTTTAAAATGCAGGTTGACTCATGTGAAAACACATGGACCCTTAAGTATCCCAATCCCAAGACAGTTGACAAATGAATACATATACAGTACTGGCATTTGTTAACACATAGGTGTACTCAGACCAGATCTTGCAAAAGTTCTCTGAATTATAAATTCAACAGTCTCTGTTGGATTCTGAGACTTCTGATTTTTAAAAAGGTAACATTTCCATGCCCTGAATCAAATGATTGATCAGGTTTCTTGTTTATCTGTTAAAAGTAACATTCTAGTATGTGCTACTTGATCTTCCTTTCTTGGTAAAGGTAAGGTAAAGGTTTCCCCTTCGACATGATTGTTGAATCATGTCCAACTGTAGACGGCAGAGCTCATTTCTGTTACTAAGCTGAAGAGCCACTGTTGTCAAAGACAACTTTGTGGTCATGTGGCCAGCACAACTACATGGAATGCTGTTACCTTCCCACCAAAGTGGCATCTATTTATCTACTTGCACTTTTTCATGCTTTTGAACTGCTAGGTTGGCAGAAGCTGGGACTAGTGACATCCCATCATGCAGCTCTTGGGCCTTGAACTGTCAATCTGCCAACCTTGCGATCATCAGAGTCAGCATCTTAACCACTAAGCCACCATGTCCCTTCCTCCACATCCTTTCCTTCTTGACTTTTCCTAAAAAGTGTTAAACATGACAAAAAGTAGGGGCTCAAGATGACTTGCTCCTGCCTAACAGTCCAGAGTGTTTGGCAAAGAACAAACCATGCCTTAAGATGATATTTTTGTAGGAGAAGAATATGGAGTTGTTTGTTTGGATGCCACTAGGGATGTAATTATTCACAAGTTTCTTCTTGAAGGAAATAATTAGTACATTAATTTTAGCCTCCCCCCCCCCCCCCACTGAAAAAAAGTCTTTAAAAACTATAGTTTTCAAAAACTATTCTCAGTTCAGGACTTATTCTGTGCAATATTTGTACATGTCACTAGTCTTTTCTGTGAATGTTTTCAAAAAAATTTCTCCTTTAAACCAGAAGTGAGCAAATTATGACCCACCAGATGTTGTCAGATTGTATCATACCTCACAATTAGCTAATGTCTAGGATAGATGGGAGTTGCAATCAGTGCATGTTGAAGTCCCTGTCTTGAAGGATCTTTGGAGAGAGTGGCTGTGGCTTTAGCTACTCCTGCTTGCAGGAGAGGTTAGGCAGGAGCAACCAAACCATAAAAGCCAAGCATAATAGGCCACAGACAACATTTTGTTTTACTGTGGGGGGTTTTGTTGGGTGGAGAGAGACTGAAAAAAAGGGAGTAATCCTGCTGTTCAGGCTAAGATTGAGCTAGCCATATGCTTAATATTAGGTGCTTGGAAAGATAAGCTTATTTGAAAGCAGTAGTTGTAATGATAACAATATTTTGGTGTGCTGAAGAAAAATGTTTAGTGGGATTCAAAACAAGGGTGCTGACTGCCTTCAATGCATCCAGGAATGTCAAGGAAAAGACAAAATTAACATGAGCCATGCTGATACAACAGCCATTTAGTAGCATCTATTCTTTCATAAATGTCAATGTTATTTCACCTGCTCATTCTACCCCACTAGAAATGTGGTTGCATCACCAGAAAATGGCAAAATGTAAATAAATATGCACCACACTTCCAACACTACCATGGCACAGAGAGAGAGAGAGAGAGAGAGAGAGAGATTCATTCAGATAAACAGATATTCTGTCATAAAACACTCTTTTGGTGTCAGATTTATTCGTCTTATTATATAAAAGCAAAAAAAAAATGCATTGTATATCTCAGACAGATATTATCACTTACACCTGGCATATATATGTAAATTGCATTGCTGTAGAATGACATTACAGCACTGCACAGGACTGCTTGCTTTAAACAACTGTCAATAGTTACAACTGTGAGAGTCCAGCAATAGATGAGTATATAATGCGTTCTGAGCTACAGGGCTAAGAAAATTTACTGAAACTATTCCAGCTATTGAATTGTCATAAAGAACCCTGTCAGGCAGATAGCATTCTATCAAATCAGCATGATCTAACAAATTCACATGCACCTCTAACCCACTAGAGAGGAAACATTGAATGTCATCTGATACACACACAAACACAAACACATACACACTTGAGACAATGACCTCCATCTCATCAAGTGCATATTCCAGCCCAGAATGATCTATAACTGTCTTCCAATCATATTCCAAGAGGATGAAGAAAGAGTAACAGCAGCACTAGAGAAAAAAAAAGCTATCTGGGGCATCTTTTCTTTTCTTTTTTCTTTCCTGTTACAGTATGCAAACATAGGCAAAGGTCAACTGGAACTCAGCTTGCATGCTCATTTATTTATTTTAAAGACTTAAGTTACCAACTAATCTCCAAAGCATATTACAACAGATTGTAGCAATATAATAAAAAGCAATTAACATGTCTTTCAGATGGGAGGTAGAGTGTTTGACATTAAGCTTTTCCACAGTACTCCAGTATTTCTGACTCTAGTGCTACTTTTCCTAGAGGGATTGGGCCTAAAGCTGAGGTGAGCAGCCTCCATTTTGTGCAGTTATTTGCCCTTCACAAAAAGAGGAGTGGGCAAATTCTATGAATTTTCAGGAGGGTGTTTTTACTACAGAAAACCCCACTTTTCTGATAGGTTAGGGGATGGAGGACTGTCAGAAAGTGGAATTGATTGGAAAGTGGAACACTGGAGGGGAGTAGCTTGCAAGTGCATTTTGGCCACCAAAAAAGTAAACAACACATTATATATCACTTTTGAGTGCATGCAAAAGATAAATAAGACTTTTGTTGTTTTTAACTGCCCTCGAGTCAATCTCAACTCAAGGTGGCCCTATGGATGAGACATCTCCAAGACCCTCTGTCTTCCACTGCTCTGCTTAATTCCTACAAACCCATAGCTATGACCTTCTTAATAGAGCCCATCCATCTACCATATGGCCTTCTTCTCTTCCTACTTTCCTCCACCTTTCCCAGCATTTTTGACAAGTACCTCCATCTTACCTGGATTCAGCTTGAGTCAGTTTTCCCTCATCCAGTCCATTACCGCCCCAAGACAGGCATTCAGAGGAGAGATGCCATCCTTAGTCACTGCATCAGTCCGAGACATAGAGAAATATATTTGGGTGTCATCAGCGTACTGATAACACCCTGCCCCATGCTTCCGGATGATCTCACCCAGTGGCTTCATGTAAATGTTAAATAGCATTGGGGACAGAATTGCACCTTGAGGGACACCCGATTTGAGCTCCCTCTTGGCCGAACAGCTGTCCCCAAGCGACACCATCTGGAACCTACCTGAGAGGTAGGACTGGAATCACTGCAAAGCAGTGCCGCCGATTGCCCAACTCTCTCAGGCGGTCCAGAAGGATACCATGGTCTATGGCAGGGATAGGCAACCTTTCCCCTTTAAGGGCCGAGGGACTTCAGCTCCCAGAAGCCTCAGCCATGTTGGCCAATAGTCCCATGTTGGCCAATAGCTCCTGGAATTTTGGGCCCTTAAAGGGAAAAGGTTGCCTACCCCTGGTCTATGGTATCAAAGGCCGCTGAGAGGTCCAAGAGCACCAACAGGGTCACACTTCCCCTGTCAATGCCCAGACGGAGATCATCGACTAAGGTGACCATGGCAGTCTCAACTCCGTATCCCATCCTGAATCCAGTTTGAAATGGATCCAGAAAATAATTCATTGACTCTGCTAACTGTTGACTTTGGATTCACCTTTCATTGGCCATCTGCCTAGCAGCCCAAATGGGAACTAGCAAACACAAAGCAGAAAGATCTGGGGGCTCGTCACACTACATGGTGATATTGCTATGATTCCACATTAACTTTCCTGGTTGAATCCTGTGGAATCCCAAGATTTGTAATTTGGGAAGACAGTTGAGCTCTCTGATTGATAATTTTAAATATCTCTCTAATTTCAAATCCTTGAATTCCATACACTGAGCCATGGTGCTGCAATGTTGCTCTTATTCAGCTGTATCTTTTCAAGCTCCTTTCTTCCTCACCTGACAACAGTTGGTCCATCCTAGGGAGAACTTGGAAGCAGGACCCACTTGATCAGAAAATGTAGCTCCATTAGGTTCCTCCTTCAATCACTGTGTATTATTATACAGAGCATGAGCTTTTGTAGACTTAAGATGCATCTGAGCAAGTAGACTGAATTCTATGAAAGCTCATGCTGACAACTTCTTTATTTCAGTTAGGGCCTATACAGACTGCCAGAAACAATCCATCTTGAGACCACTTTAACTGTCCTGGCTCAGTGCTAAGGAATCATAGTTTATTGTGGCACCAGAGCTCTCTGACAGGGAAGGCTCAATGTCTAAAAAAACCCCTACAGTTCCCATGATTCCCTAGCACTGAGCCAGGACAGTTAAAGTGGCCTCAAGATGGATTATTTCTGGCAGTCTGTACAGGCCCTATAGTCTCAAAGGTGCTACAAGATCTCTCTACATACTGATTCTACAGACTAACACAGCTATATTTTTTATTTTAATTTCAGCAATTCTAACTTGGCTTTTAAATTCATTTATACTACTTAATAAAAAACCTTACCAAATGTAGGTGAAAAGCACAGTCATAATTTTGCATACTTGCCCCCCATCCTTTGTCTTTTTTTTGACCTTGAAGAGAGAGACAGTGGCATGCATTTGGGAAAAAGCAATTTTTCATCCATCTATCCACAGATAAAAAATGAGTCTGGTTAGAATGAAAGATACACACAGAAGAATGGTGGAATAAATACTTTTATCTATATCTATAAAGTAAAAAGCTGGACTCATTCCATCCTTAATCAACAATATCCCACAATGAACCACACACAGGGCCAAGCTAGCCATATTTTGACATCCATCTTTGCAGTTTATGTTTTGTGGATTTTATGGGGGTTTGTGTTTTGTTTATTTGAGTTTATTTCAAGTTTATTTGAGAAAACAAAATAGCTAAAAGTCAGCCCCAAATGATGGTCAAAGTGACATCACATCACTTTAGGGGCAATGAAATATACTGGTGAAATCCACTGGGCAGGCAGGGGAGGAAAATAGCCTCCATCCCCTCTGCTGTTGCCCACCCCAGCCCTAAACTTTAATTCATTTAGCTTGTACACAAAGATGATGTATCCAAGATTTCTCTCTCTCTTTAAAGTACATGTCTAGCTGTTTTCAGTTATCCAAACACAAAGAAAAGCATGGAAGTACTATGAGAAGTAAAGTAGTGAAAGAACTTTAGACACTGGGCTGCCCATGCTTATATTCTGTCAAGAATTACCTCATAGGTCTGTACCTTCTCTTTCCTTACAGAATAATTTACATAAACACTTCAAAATATGTAGTTTCCAGGCAATAAGAAAAATAAAAACAAAAAAAAATCATGCAAAATTCTCACCTCTGTGTTATTTTAATTTTTTGTGTGTGATTGGGTTCTGCAGGTGTTCTTTTATATATATATTTTTGCCTGGGAAACAAATAGTAGCAAATATTCTTGCCAGCCCTAGTTCAGAGTGTGTATCCACATCTGTAGAAAGAGCAAGAGAGATCAAGAGAAAAAGACAAGTAGCTCATGGAAATAAATATGCAATGGGAAGCAAGCTGTGCATATTCTCTAAATCCAGCATTTTAAATAGGACTAGACATGTATAATGCAATGGATGATGTAAATGATGTTAGTTGAAAGTTTAAATATTATGTAGCATTATTGTTTCTGAATGGTGGATGGCTCGATTAGCAGTAATACTTTAAAAAAACAAAACTATTTCCCCAAGTTGAAACAAGTAGGAAAGATTTTCATTTTTCCTGTATTTCCTTTAATGCTTCTCTGCCTGAAGCACAGTGGAAGGAAAAGGAAGATAACTAAACTAATTTTCTTTTTACTGTAGCAGTTAGAATACAAAGCAGCTACATTTTAGTGGCCTTGAAGGACCCTTGGCTTGTGGGTAGCACATCTCAACCTTTCTTGATTGGTAGCTCTGTAATATAATTGCAAACCAATTCTCTTGTCTCAAGACTTTAGGGATAATCCAGGCCTTACACTCCTGCTATCACAATCAACAAGAGACAACAACAACAAAAAGTATGTGCTAGCCCTCAAAGTATTCATTTTCAGTGCAGGGGATCTGTGACACTCCATTTACTAAGTAATGGGTCTCTCTGGGATGCAGAGATACAAGGGGTCTCTCTGTGATATATTCACAGTTCTTGTATTTTGGATCTGATGGTCACAAATTTCTTGACTCACATTGCTTATATGCCTGCTGCTGCTGACTGTCCCTTTCTCTTCTTAACAAAAAGTATACCTTCACTAACAGGAAGACGCTGCTTCACATAACAACCTTTTGTAGCTGGATAGGTACATGTAATTCTGAAATATCAAACATTTTGTTCTGATCATATCTATACAGTAATTTATTTTATGCCATGATACAAAGTCTATTCCATGATGTATTAGTGTTCATATGACTTCAGTAACTTTACGTTACATTCAACTGACAGTGTAATCCTTGGATTGATTTTTATTGCATTTAAACATATATATATATATATATATGTTCACAAATCCCCCCTGCCCCCAACAACTCCTGCTACAATAGAGACAGACAGATGGACTGAGGGTATATCCCTCAGTGGGTATCTCCTGGATTAGAGCCTAGACATGTCTAGCAATATATTAGTGTGCATTTGGCAGGAATAGAAAAACTAGCTATATATATATAATATATATATATATATTATATATATATATATATATATAATATGTTTAAATGTTTAAAGTGAGGTAACATTAAATTGAAAGTAACTTGCATGAGCCCTTTCACACTACACAGTTATAGCACTATGATTCCACTTTAATTGCCATGGCTTCATCCTTAGGAATTATGGGCTTTGCAGTTTCATGAAGCACTAGAACTTTGAGGCTGAAAATTCTAAATCTTCTCCTTAAACTGCAAAATGCCAAGATTCCATAGGATGTGGCCAGGCCAGTTAAAGGGAAACTATACAGCTATATTCTAGAATGTGAAAGAACCCCCAAAGAAGTGTGTGGGAGGGTAAACAGCCTTCAACAAGTGACAGTAAGGCATACCAGCAGAAGATTTGTATTCCAGTGAGATTACACATAGAATTTCCCCCATTTTTCAAATGAATAAGACAGTCTGGATATTAGCAAAGCTTCATATGTCCATGAGAATGTTCAGCTGGGTGCTAACATAGTGCAGGGAACATGTGTCTTTCATCAAAATGTAGTACAAGTGTTCATACAAACTTGTGACAGGTTCAAGTTGATGTGAACTTAAATCTGTCCAGGTCTAGAACATTGTTGTCTTGATTGGACCATGCCATACATCTTATCACCATTAAGCTGAAATGGCCTATGAAATTCATGAACATCTTTGTAGTCTTAAAAGAGTTACTTCCAATTTCAGATGTTTTTCTGGCTCAGCAGCCAAAGACATAAAAAATGTTTAAAGAGTGGATTTCTGGCTTTTCTGCTTTTACATCCATCAGCACACCAAAAAAGAATTCCTAGAGTATTTTAATATGCATTAGTGCACAGAAATAACTTTTAAAAAATATATCTTTTTAAAATGCACATTAGCTCCTATCAACAGACTTTTAAATGACTCTTTTAATTCCACAATTGTTTCTAAAGCCAGACATTTATGCTCATTATCACACAGTAAGAAGTTCCAAACATGCATTAGTATGCATAACAGCTCACATCATGCCAAAACAGCCACAGCTCAGAAGATACAGGGCTTCAGTGCAAAAAGGCACACTTTACAAAGGTGAGAAACAAATGGGGAAAGCATCAGTTAGAACAGTGAGGGAAGGGAGACTCCAAGTTCACAAGATAAATGCTTTAAAATTAACTGAAAGATATCAGTTCAACTGTGTAGATCCACTGTTGATTTCTGAAGTTGCATTGATTCAATGGGTTTGCTGTAATTAATGACTAATTTAATTTTAGGCCAATCTCAGTTTGAGAAATCATGCGCATCTGGAGATCTCCCTTTTTTTTTTTCTCCTCAAAGGAATGAAAGAGTGAAAAGCTTCTGCTTATGAAAGGAAGAGATATACAGGCATTACAGGTGTTTCCACAGCCTTCAAATGAAAAGGCAAATCTTGCACAAAAAACTTAATGCCTTGAATCAGATTGGATTTCCACTTCTCGGGAATGCTGTAGTAACAATGTATCATGGAGTGCTTGACCACTTTAATGGTCCAACATTGAAAATTCAATGCAGCATTAATAGTGACCTGTCCCTTCTCAAAATTCAGCTAATTATTTGCTTGTACACCTGATGACATCCTCCTGGTGCAGCGTCTGGACACTGTGCCAGAAGAGGTGCAAAAGAGCTGCATGGCAGCTCTTTGGGTGCCCTTTTCGCCACCTGGGAATGGAGTGCTATTTTGGTGCTCTTTTCCCAGGTGCCAAAAGGGAGGATTGGGGCTGAGGCATGGGGCAGCCTCAGCCCCAATCCTCCCCTTCCCAGTGCAAGGCGTTGGTTGCACGGCCACCCGTCTGCATCCCCCCTTGGTTTACTTTAAATGCAATTATTAGTTTAAATGCAATTAGGACAGTACTGCAACATTGGTGAAACTTAAGCCTCTGTTTTATGACTACAAGAGGAAAAAAGATTACTTTTTGCAACCATGCCTTGCACTGAAATGTTGATGATTGCATTGCTGCCCATACAAATTACTACAAGTTTTAGTTTGGATTCTTGGTACCAATGGAGGTTTTCACCTTTTTTGAGGGGTATAAATGTGAACTGGGAAAGAAGGTTTAAACTTTCAGCAGTTCTGATCAGCATGCCACACATTTACTGAAGAGTTTTAGAAGGAAGCCTAGAAGTGCATGCTGCCTATTTAGTATAACATACAGTTACTGCTGTTGTATGCCACTGCCAGTAGGCATTTTTCTTAACTGTTCATTAGATATTTATGCTCCAAAATGAGTACCCATTCTTTTGACTAGTTCAATCAACTATAGTTTAAATCTTAGCAACACTGAAATAGGATTATACCTAGTGAGGGTGTGGATTATGTACTTTGAGGCAGGGTATAATATCCATGGATATCATATTGCATCAGAAGCCTTAAAAAAACCCAACAACTTATTATAATAATACAGTTTATCTCTGTCTTGCAGCTTTTATTGTTTCATTCAACCTGGAATACAAGCCCAAAATTTGTTAAAGAATTGCTTTTGTAATATGTATATTTAGAAACATTGGATTCCAAGGATCATCTCATCACTTTCCCCATATTTGAAATATACAAACTCTTTATTGTTGTTATGCTAACATGTTGACTTCAACTTATGATAACTCTAGGAATGAGAGACCTTCAAGACCCTGATTGTCAACTGTCCTGCTCAGGTCTTGCAAACTCTGGACTATGAATTCCTTCCTTGAATCTGTAGTATGGTCCTCCTTTCTTATAGCCTTCCACTTTACCAATAATTATCATCTTTTCTAATGAGTCATGTTGTTTTGTGTAATTTCCAAAGTGCAACTGCCTCAGGTTAGTGATCCTGGATGCTCTGCAGAGGCTTATTATAAATAAGTTGTAACATATTAGGTTACTCCTGGAGCAGTCTTTAGTTGTGCAATTAGGCTGCTTCATTAACAGAATTTTATGGGAGAGTCAAACATTCTAGCCTTCCATTTATAACCCTTCTGTGTTTTCCTACACCACCTTCTCTCATTTTCTTACTATAGAAAGTCCCCAGCAAAGGTAAAGACAGAACAGTTGTATAACATCCTTCCACAAGAATTTGGTAAGTTACTTTTCAGTGGTTTTAATTTTTTTAAGTAAAAAAAACCCTTTTCATAAATAAAAAATAGTTTTAGTTACAGCATTATTCCCTTCCCAGTAGTCAGTCACCATCATTGTTAACATTCCAGGGAATGGAATTTATTTAATAAGCTCTAGGTACCACTTTTGGTTTAAGAAAAAAGAGTACACTCTTTCAGGATCTGTTAATAATATGGGCTTGAGATCCCACTGCTTCTGCTAGCTTCTGTTTCCCCACTGACCACCAAAAACATTGATGTCCTGTTACAGAAGGGAGCCAAAGTTCTTCCATTCCAAAATCCCTTAAAAATTACATGCCACAATTTCCTATATGAATTTCAGCAGCCACCAACACTCACTCCACATTTTCAGATCTAATCTCATTTCTGATTAAACTATTTCCCCTCGATCCCATTTGTAACCCATGCTTGGCAATATGATTTGTGCAGCTCAGTATAAATATATGCTTTGGCATTAAACTGGGTCGACAATTCTGATGATAATTTCTCTTGGAAATTGGGCTCAGCCAATTTATTTGGGTTGGGGCAAATCATTTGAAACTTATATGATAGAAAGGCTATAAAGCACTTTTTGAGTAGTGTGTACAGAGAAATATTATGGACAGAGATCTCATTTATGTCTCCTTTCAAGGGTAAAGGAGAATCTCCATAGGAAAATACTGCCCTCTGGCAGCAAGTGAGAATAAGAGTATTAAGTTAGAAAACAAAGTACATTGTCAGACAAAAACCATGATATTGGCCTTAGTTACTTTTGCCTAAAGTGTAAAGTGTAAAATTCATTTGGATGCAGCCAGTGTTGAGGAAACCAAACAATTTGTTTCTTATAATTTACAGAGCTGTTCATGGCATATATTTTAAGGTTCCAAAATAGAATCATAGAATCATAGAATCATAGAATCATAGAGTTGGAAGAGACCACAAGGGCCATCCAGTCCAACCCCCTGCCATGCAGGAACTCCCAATCAAAGCATCCCCGACAGATGGCCATCCAGCCTCTGCTTAAAGACCTCCAAGGAAGGAGACTCCACCACTCTCCGAGGGAGTGTGTTCCACTGTCGAACCGCCCTTACTGTCAGGAAGTTCCTCCTAATGTTGAGGTGGAATCTCTTTTCTTGCAGCTTGCATCCATTGTTTCGGGTCCTAGTCTCTGGAGCAGCAGAAAACAAGCTTGTTCCCTCCTCGATATGACATCCCTTCAAATATTTAAACACGGCTATCATATCACCTCTCAGCCTTCTCTTCTCCAGGCTAAACATCCCCAGCTCCCTAAGTCGTTCCTCATAGGGCTTGCTTTCCAGACCCTTCACCATTTTAGTTGCCCTCCTTTGGACACGCTCCAGTTTCTCCACATCCTTTTTGAATTGTGGTGCCCAGAACTGGACACAGTATTCCAGGTGACTTATGATCCACCTGGATTCCTAGATCCCTTTCACACGTAGTCTCATTCAGCCAGGTGTCCCCCATCGTATATCTGTACTTTTCGTTTTTCCGCCCTAGGTGCAGAACCTTACATTTCTCTGTGTTGAATTTCATTTTGTTAGCTTTGGCCCAACTTTCTAGTCTGTTCAAGTCATTTTGAGTTTTGATTCTGTCCTCTGGGGTATTAGCTACTCCTCCTAATTTGGTGTTGTCTGCAAATTTGATAACTATGCCCCCAATACCGTCATCCAAGTCATTAATAAAGATATTGAATAGCACTGGGCCCAGGACAGAGCCCTGTGGCACCCCACTGGTCACTTCTTTCCAAGTTGAAAAGGAGCATTGTTGAGCACCCTTTGCGTTCGACCAGTTAACCAATTGCAAATCCATGTAACAGTTACTTTGTCTACCCCACATTTTACCAACTTGCTTGCAAGAATGTCATGGGGAACCTTGTCAAAGGCCTTACTGAAATCAAGATATACTATATCCACAGCATTCCCTTCATCTACCAAGCTGGTAATTTTATCAAAAAAAGAGATCAGATTTGTCTGGCATGACCTGTTTCTCTGAAACCCATGTTGACTTTTTGTGATTATGAAATTATCTTCCAGATGTTCACAGACTCTCTGTTTAATGATCTGCTCCAGAATCTTTCCGGGTATTGATGTCAGACTAACTGGACGATAATTGTTGGGATCCTCTTTTTTCCCCTTTTTGAAGATGGGGACAACATTTGCCCTCCTCCAGTCCGCTGGGACCTCTCCTGTTTTCCAGGAATTCTCAAAGATTATTGCCAATGGTTCTGATATTACATTTGCCAGTTCTTTTAATACCCTTGGATGTAATTCATCTGGTCCTGGAGACTTATATTCATTTAGAGTAACCAGATGTTTCTGTACTATCTCTTTACTTATTCTGTGCTGAAATTCTCCTATTCTGTCCTCTGCTCCATTATCCTCAAGTTGAGCACCCTTTGCCTTTTCTGAGAAGACTGAAGCAAAGAAGGTGTTGAGTAATTCTGCCTTTTCTCTGTCCCCTGTTAACTTTTTGCCATCTTCTCCACACAGTGGCCCTACTATTTCCTTCTTTTTCCTTTTGCTACTGACATACCCCCAAAAGCCCTTTTTATTGTTCTTAACCTCTCCAGCAAGCCTGATTTCATTCTGCGCTTTAGCTTTTCTGACTTTACCCCTACACGTGCTAGCTATTTGTTTGAATTCCTCTTTGGTGATTTCCCCATTTTTCCATTTCTTATACATGTTCCGTTTAAAACATAGTTCAGTTGCAAGTTCCTTAGTCATCCATCCTGGTTTCTTGAGACACCTCCCATTCTTCCTCCTCGTTGGCATGGTTTGAAATTGTGCCTTCAGTATCTCCCTTTTGAGAAACTCCCATCCGTCTTGAACTCCCTTCTCTTTTAGTATTCCTGTCCATGAGATCACCCTCAGTATTTCTCTAAGTTTAGCAAAATCAGCTTTCCTAAAGTCTAGAATGCGTGTCTGACTATGCCTGGCTTCTCCTTTCCACTGTATAATAAACTCCAGGAGGACATGATCACTCCCGCCTAAGGATCCAACCACTTGCACCCCATTAACTAGGTCTTCCCTGTTAGTTAGGATCAGATCCAAAATAGCTGACTCCCTCGTTGCCTCTTCCACCTTTTGAACAATGAAATTGTCTTCAAGGCAAGTGAGGAATTTGCTAGACCTCAAGGATTTTGCCGAGTTTGACTTCCAGCAAATATCCGGATAGTTGAAGTCACCCATCACTACTATATTTCTCCTTTCTGAGTGTGTGGTCATCTGTTCTAGAAAGGCTTCATCCAATTCTTCTGCTTGAGTTGGGGTCTGTAGTAGACTCCCACACTAACATCCCTGTTGTTCCCTTCCCCTTTAATTTTTATCCAGATGCTCTCCACTTGGCTTCCAGGATTGATGTCCTGGATTTCTTCACTGGTGTAAATATCCCTGACATATAATGCTATTCCTCCTCCTTTCCTGTTTGTCCTGTTTCTCTTGAAAAGGTTATACCCCTTTATTTCTACATTCCAGTCATGAGATTCGTCCCACCAGGTTTCAGTGATGCCTATTATATCATATTTGCTTTGTTGTGCTAGGAGTTCAAGTTCATCTTGCTTATTTCCCATGCTCTGTGCATTAGTGTAGAGACATCTAAGACCATGTGTCCCCTTTACTTGCTGCCTGTGCACATTTTTTTGCCTCCCACTGTTGGGTCCCTGTACTGTTTGCCTTATTTCCTCTATGACAGTTTGACTATTTTCTCCAGTCCTTTTGTCTTCCAGGACGTTGTCTCCCTTCCCCACACAGTTCAGTTTAAATCCCTCCTGATCAAATTCTTCAGACCGTTGGCAAAAACATTTCTTCCAACTGGTGTGAGATGCAGCCCATCCCTTGCCAGGAGTCCGCCCTCAAATAATACTGATGGAATCTTGTACAAGCATTATACACCATATAGCTTCATAATTATGTAGTGGATTCTAGCCTGAGTGCCCCCCAACATCACTAATTGATAAGCAAATGCTGGGATCTAGAGGGGTCTGTCCATTCCCATCAATTAAGAAGTGGCTGGCTGATGTTCCCACTCTCTACTGTGAATGATCTCCAATGCAACAGGCAGAAAAAGGACCCCTGTTGCAAATTCCCCTTGTGCTGTAGAACATTCCTGTGAGGAGAAATGGGAATGTCAGGCAAGATAGTGCAGTGGTTTGAGGATTGGACTATGACTCTGGAGAACAAGGTTTGAATCCCTGCCTAGCCTTTGAAAACCCACTGGATGACCTTGGACAAGTCAACTTCTCAACCTCAAAGGAAGGCAAAGGCAAACACCCTGAAGAAATCTTGCTTAGAAAACTCTGTGATAGGTTCACCTTTGTGTCACCTTAAGTTGGAAACAACTTAAGGCACACAGCCACAACAATTATATAGTAATCTCTCCCCTCCCTGTCAACATAGATGGGCAGCAGCAATCTTCCACTCATCTTTGAGAGAAGTCTTCAATAGAGGGCACTATAATTATCTAACCAGATGGTAATAAATCATGGACTAGTGTCACCAGTTTTTCTAGGTCCAGGAACAAATGAATATGGCAAACAAGTTATATGTATTTCTTGTCACTGAGGCCACCTTTACCTCCTATGACAAATCTGAACTGAAGAGTATTCATAGACTTTGTACCCTCTCCATTCATGGAAGTGCTAGTCATTCAGAATTGGCCATCTACATAATTCTGTATCCCAGAAATTCCTCCCAACAAAGTTTCCATTTTTTTAGTTTTTCCTTTCACTTATTGGGCCTTACTCACCACGCCACTACTTCCAGATATTGGTCTACCTTGAATCGCCTCTCCAGATTCATACAGAGTGGAGAAACAGAGCCGAGTGTCCATTGTACAATGTTGACATCTTGCTCTAAATCTCTGAAAGGTCCAGCCCTAGTGGTTTTCATATAGATGATGAATACTCTGGGAAGATAGGATGCAACTTTATGGAATCCTACAGCCCAACTGCCATGGGGTCAAACTGCTCCAACTGCCATGAAGTCTACCAGTATTACTGCCTTGTAGCAATCAAAACCCTGTTGGAATGGAACAATTATAGCACATTTCCTTGTCCTTCCAAATTAATGAGCTATTCCAGCATGATTCCATGGGCAATGCTATTGAATACTGCTGGAGATAGCATTCTAGAGCAATTATGTTGGGGTCATATTTACTCCTCCTTTCAATCTACTGAGTGCTTCAAGTCTATGGGTCATTCTTTTGTTTACTAAATTTGTTGAAATATTTTAGTTAGAACTAGATTCTGTCTCTGTAGCTTGGAGCAGCTATGTTAGCATTCCATCAATTCCTGGAGATTTATTATGTTAATATAGGGACACAAATCTTCATTTATCTAATTCTTGAAATCCATAACTAATAATTTAAACAATTTTCTCCCCACTATGAGAGAGTCCTTGAAAGCTACAGAGTTCTGGAGGATCATTCACAAGCCAGGGCTTATTCCATACTGCTAAAACCACATTTTGTGTGTGTGCATAAAATGGCCTTTTCTGCATCAGACATGGCTTTTTAAACACACACACACACACACACACACACACACACACACACACATTTTCTGCATAGCACACACACTACCTGTACAGAGAATTCCAATTTCTGAACAAAGCACTATGTTGTTTTACAAAAAATATGTTTACTTTGCAGAAAACAAAACAAAAACAAAACAAGTGTTTGGCCACAAATTAATTTTGTGCAGAAAAAAAAACACCAAATGGCAAAAAACCAAAAACAAGCAAACTCTAGGTTTTTTTGGTGAGACATCCATTGATAGGGAAGCCTCTTTTTCTTCCAGGATTAGAAAAGAGAAAAATATTATTTCTGTCCTTCATGTTTGTTGCATACAATAGTTAAACAGACATTGATGTATTTCATTACTTCTATTCAACATCTTTAATTAGATTATAGATTAATTAATTAAAAAGCTGGAGCTTCAATGTACATTCATAAAAAGTTGAGTTTTCAAAATGTATACTCATTATATTAGATTTTTAACATCCATTTGTGTGTGTGTGTGTGTGTGTTTCTTTATGGAACTGTGCATATAACATACGGTACTATGCAGAGTTAACCTCTGGAATTCCCTTATTACATAAAGTGTGGTGTTTGTCAACTTGGATAGTTACAAGGGGAGATAAAACAGTTTGTGAATATTAAGATTGTAATTAAATAATTGTCATCATGGTGTATATCAGCTTCAGTGTCAGGAGTAGTATGTGTGTCAGTTGCTGGGGAACATGAGTGGGAGGACAGGGTTTCTTTTTGTTTGTTTTGTCTTTTTGCTGTGTGAGAGAGTGCTGGACTGGATGGACTAATCCAGCATGATGGCCCTATGGATGAGACATTTCTAAGACCCCCTGTTGTCTACTTCTCTGCTCAGATCCCACAGGGTCAGGCTCATGGCCTTCCTGCCCTGGCAGTGAATCCCACCCCACAATTGCATGGAGGCCTGTATCAGCAAGAGGGCCACCCGACCTCAATTGGCACTTGTACCAATTCCTATGTCCCATCAGCTGGTTTTCTGGTGGAATATCTGAATTGCTCTCTGAATAACTTATGTTCTGTGAACTTAATAGATTATCTATGGGTATATTCACACTGCAACAGTGTAGCAGTTTGATACCAATTTAAGTGTCATGACTCCATTGTATGAGATTCCAAGATTTGTAGTGTTGTGAAGTATCAAGAATCTTTAGCAGATCAAACACTATGGCACTACAGATTTCTAAATGCTTCCCCAAACTACAAATTCCAGGATTCCATAGGATTAATCCATGGCACTTAAAGTAGTATCAAAGTGCTATAATTGTGCAGTGTAGATACACCATATATTGAAGTCTTACTATCTTTTGTTGGCATTGCCATGAATCTTTAGCTGCCCTGATTGTTTGATAGAGGGGTGGGGTATAAATATATTATTGTTGTTGTTGTTGTTGTTGTTATTTAGACTGTCCAGGGTTATTTGCTCTGGATCTGATCCTACACACAGACTGGGTATGGGCTTGACAGTAAGGAAAGCAGATAAAAAGAAAATCAACTCATTTGAGATTTGGTGCTAGGAAAAAAGTGCTGAAGATACTGTGGACAGCCAAAAAGACAAACAAATGGGTCCCAAAACAGATAAAGCTCAAACTTCTCCTGGAAGCCAGGATGACTAAATTGAAATTGACACACCATGAGAAGGAAAACTCATAGAAAAGGCAATGATGCTAGGAAAAGTGGAAGGTAGCAAAAAGAGAGGAAGACCTGAAGCCACATGGCTAAGGGCCAGCCTAGGGGTGGAGTTGGGGTGGGGCAGCTGCACGCCGGCTGCCTCAACTCCATCCCAATGCCGTCCTGCCACCATGTGCCCATTTTCATGGTGTGCAGAGTCAGGACATGCTCCTGGCACAGCGTGTACACACATTGTGCCGAAAGGGCACGGAAGAGCTGTGGCGCTGGCTCTTAGGGCAGCCTCTTGTCGCTCCTAAAAAGAGTGGCATTTTGTTGCTCTTTTGGGGATAGCATAAGGGAGGATTGGGGTTGTGGTGTGGGGTTGCCATGGCACTGATCTACCACTAGCAGGGGTGGCCCAGAGCAGCCCAAAATGGGCCATCTGTGACCCTGAGCCAGTGGGATCTGAACAGAGAGGGAGACAACAGGGGGTCTCAGAAATGTCTCATTCACAGGGTCATCATGAGTTGAGGCTGACTTGAGGGCAGGTAACAACAACAACTTGTCCTGCAGGGAAAGTAATTTTCAGAGTGCCATACTCACTTGCTAAGAACTAAACAAACCCTTCCCAAGCTAGGAGTGTTGGAAATTACATTGGACTCTTCTTACTCTGGCTTAATCTTGGGCCATCATTTTAGTTAGAGCTGGAGGACCTCAGCTCCTTCTTTGCCACACCACACCTCTGCTTCCTTTTTAGCCCTTCTGCTTGTAGATCTTAGCCAGAAGAGCACTTCTGCCAGTATAGGGCAGCTGGCAGAAGAGGATTGTGTTGGTAGAAGAGTATTTTTCCTGGCAGAAAATTTTATTTTTTCCAGTAGAAGTGGTTTGTGTCTAATCCTGACCCCCCTACAGCTTTGAGTAAAGAACACACTGGAAAGAAATGGGAGAGGTCCAATAAACAAAGCCAAAAAGGAATGCAAAAGGTAGCTGGCCGAGACACTTTCCATAATGGCAAAGCAGGGACAAGAGATTCACTTAAGCATTCATTCAGTAGTCCTAAGAAAGCCAAGACTTTACTTATAGAAACATCTTTTAAAATAAAGCTTGTAAAAAGAATTATCTTTGTAAATCTTTTCACTGAAATCCTACTGAGGTGGTAAACAAGCTGTACCAATAATATCAAGTGAGCTTTGACCTTTGTCCATTTATCTTCAGTTTTCAAAGCCTATGTTTGATGGGTGACCCATCAGCTTCAAGTAAAAAGGCAAACACCCAGCTTGAGTAATTGAAATGTAATTATAGGGTTCACCTTAGAGAGCTGTCTCTGAGATGTCTGCCATCTTGACATAAGCCTAGGGAGATGAAAGAGGTGCATAATTACTGTGAAGGACTTCCTTGGTAAATTCTTGAACAAATGTACATTAGAGGGTTTTCAGATAAGTGTGGATTTCTAATATACTCCCTATTTAAGGTTTATGAGTCACCATGCATATTCAAAAATGGCTAGCATTAGGTCAACTGGAAGCAGTAAAAAATTGATTTTGCCATGTTTAACTTTTTTTTCTTTAAACATTGTCAGTTCCTTTATCTTGTAAACATTTTTCTTATTTGCCCGAAAAAGTGAGATTCATTTATATGTATTTAAAAATTAGGATTCCAAGATCAACACTTTGAAAGCACACTAAAAGTGGGGGGTTGGGGTTCCAAACTCATGATGCCTTTCAGCTTAGCCATTCTGTCAGATTCCTACTGAATGATAATGTTAATGTTTGGGTTTCATTAGGATCTGGTAAATTAAAGTAATGTGATTTGGCTACAAGGTTTAGGTTTTCTTGAGGTTACACATAAACATCTGAGGTGCATTGTTAAATATTTTCTTTCTAAAACTATGAAAAGTTGTTATCTATTATCTGTTATAAAAGTATATAAATGTCTAAATTGTGATGAAAGACATGATTTCCAAATCTTACTCTCCAGGGCTTGAATTCTTGTGTGACAAACTAATGGCAATTAAAAATGTTTGAGAGAAAAAATAGGAATTTAGATTGAAGACAGGTATATAGTCAAAACTGCCATTAAAATCAGTTCCCTCATCTTTGAGGGAGTATAGTTTGAGAATTCTTCTGAAGGGGAAGGAGATACTAAAATGGCTTATCTTTGGCTAATTTAGAAAAAAAAAATCTTTCCTTTCTTTAGACTTGTATGTGTTGGATTCTGGGACAGTTCTTCCTGAAAAATAAACTGACGTGGCTAGAATTACATCTACCATGTATCTTCCTTTCTGATATGTAAGAGTTAAAGGTTTGACAGCAAAGAGGCTGAAAGAAGTCTGCAGAAGAACAAATTTGATGTTTAGCATGGGAAGCAGTGGCATCTGTAGGGTTGATGTCATGCAGTGCAATGACACATGGCATCCACCTCCCCACACACACATATACCTCCTCCTGTACCAGACCATGTGGAAGCCTTAGTAATGTTTTGTGTACTAATATACAGCCTTGCTACTGCAGTCCAATTTTTAAAGCTGAAACCATATGCTTGCCTATTTGGAAGCAATGTCCTACTGAACACAAACAGAAATTACTTCTGAATAAATATGCAAAAGGATTTTCTGTTAAAATCACCACATAATACTCATCTTCTAGAAAAGTTAAATATACAAACTTAGGTGTGCCCAAAATGGAATGTGCAAAAGTAGTGCCACATATGCAATCCAGTAAATACAACCCTATACTACTCAGGATCCATAATCAGGATATCCTTGCTGGCCATAGAGCAAAATAAACAAAATACAAAATTCACTAAGGAGTGATACTTTAATTGGCCAGCCAAAATGCACAAAACACATAATGAGAGGAGAAATAATATAGAATATAGAATAGTATAAAATAGTATATATTAACTATTGCTTTTTGGCTTCTGTATTTCTGCTTGCTTAGTTCAATTTGCTCAGACAGAGAAAATTGAACATGCTTCAAGAAGGGTCCTTCACATTTCACCTAATTCCCTTTGTCTTTCAACTACTTGTTTTTGCTTAAAGAGAAAACACCATATAAGGAGTTAGGAAGTTGGTGCATGTTCTGCAGCACATAACCAGTCAGGGGGGCTGCATGATCAGCTCGTGAACAGCTCGTGAACAGAACATGATGCCAATTAGATGCTGACACAGTAGATGCTTGTAACCAATCAGTTTAAACCTGTAAAGAAACAATTCTTTTAAAACTCTGGAGAACAATAGCTGGGGGTGGTGGCTCTTTGAATGCTATCTTGGCATGCTGCCGCCCTGGCCAGAAAATAAAGAAAAAGTGCTTTCTGGATTAATTCGGTCTCTCTTGTCTTCTCTGGGGTGAATGTAACTCTGCTACAATAACACAAGTTTTCAAAGCTTCATGGGCTTCTGTCAGACAAAAGATGTTAAAATCTCATACAAGAGGAACAAAGGTGACAGTGTTGGAGTCATAGACCTACATTTTGTATAGAAGTTGTTTCTGCTCTGATTCAGTTGGTTTGGGGGAATATCAATGCAGGCCAAGGGCACGCCTCTCTTGGCTGTGTGGGCTGAGACAAAGGGCAGTAAAATTTAAACTCCATTTATATCAGTAAAGTATCTCCTTTTGGGATCCAGGGTGCTTCTGTCCCTTGTGAAGCCACAGACCGCTTTCTGGGCAGAGAACAATGAATTTCTCAAGAAGCCTCTGCACTGCTACAGAATCCCTCACAAACACCTTCAAGACTCAGTGGGTGGAGAAGGAAATGAGCGAGTGCCTACCTTCTCTGCCCACTGAGCCTCCCACCTACACCTGTCAGACTCAGCAGGTGGAGAAGGAGATGAGTGAGCATTTCCTTTGCCACCCACTGAGCCCTGCCACCCACAGCAAGTGTCTCCTTCTCCACCCTCTCCACCCACTGATTTGCACCTCACCCATGCTTGGCTTCAACATTTGGGGAGCACAGCAGAGTTTTAGAAGCAGTGATTTCCCCTCACTTAGAGTGTAATCCCATGCAGCCTGCACCCCCTAGTGATGCCCTTGCTGGGAAGATAATGTAAACAACTGCTCAGGAATGTTAGTTAGATGGAAAGTTACTCTGGCACATGAATAATGTATGACACCTTCTATATTAGACTGTAAAGGTCTAATGTATGACACCTTCTATATTAGACTGAACTTAGGGGCCTCATCCTGTTCTGATTCTAATCTGTTGTACTATTAAATAGGAATGCATTTTTTTCATTAACACTGAATCCTTGATTTACCAGCATGGCCTTCTAATTTTTATTGGATATTAAATAAAAATTATTATTATTATTATTATTATTTATTGGAATTGCTGGGGAAGGAAATTCTCTTTCACTTCACAGATAGTATCTAAGTTAGACTTAAATATATTCATTTTAATTAAAGTGGATTATGTTGGTGTTGATGTGTTGTTCAAATCACTTATATACACTTAAGATGGTTTTGTCCATGGCTGATGTTTTTGCAGAATGAGTTTACATACAGAGCAAATGTTGCAAGTATTACCAACAATAGTACTTCTGTAATTTTGTTTTATCCAATGAACAGCCATAAGTTAATTAATTTTATATGTGAAGCCGCATATTTAGGAATTGCCATGAATTGAAAAGAGGTTCTTAATATATTTTTGGACAGTTGGAGAGGCAAATTATGGAACTTTACTCTAAATTGATATCTCAGTCTTTTGAATATAATGCAAATAACTGAAAGTTTTTATAACTTTTGGTCTCCATATATTGAATATGTCAGTAATGATTCTGGTAATATTTTTGCTCTGAAGTCACATGTAAAAAAATGTGACTCTTAATTTGGATCAATTGATAGATTGTGAATTCCTTCCTTGAATATAGTTGCACTTCAAATAGTTTTTGTTATTGTTACTAGAGATTTTTTAAATTTTATGGATACTTTTAATGACTGTATTATTTTAAATAAAAATATTTGATCATAAAAAGAATCAAGAAAGCTATTTGTGTTTTGGAAACTTTCTAACTTGTAAATTTCAGATTCAGAAGATTTAACAGTTTGGACAAGTTTAACCAATAAGCCAGGCATATAAAACATGCTTGTGATATTCATACTAAGTGGCTGAGCACCCTTTCTTCAAAATTTTCTTTCCTCTTTTCCTTTCTTTGGGTGGTGGTGGTGGAAAAGAAAAAACATGTTTTATTGGGCAAAGGTATGTATTTTGTTATTCACAAAAGACAGCTATGGTGATTTGGACTAAAGATACTACTGAACTCTATCCACAATGAAAAATTAACTCATACTGCCTTACATAGATTACACATAAATTGGTGCAGCTCTCAAACATCATTTTAGGAAAGTAAAATTACATCAGTCACACCATCTAACTTTATTTGATACTTCCTTTTGCAACCATTTCCTAGTTGATGTACATGTACAGAACAGACAGGAATCTAATCAGCCCATGGCAGGTATCTCCACATTACCCCCCTTCCACCTATGCATTTTGTGGAGAGAGGGAATAATAAATAGAATGGACCTATGGAAGCATACATCTGTTTCTGGTATCTTATATCAGTGTCTTCCCCACAATATTCATGAGCTAGACACAAGCATCTGCAAAAGCCAACATAAGTAGATACTTAATATTTCTATGTGCTCTATGTGTGATTGTGTAATGTTCCAAAATGTTTGGAAAGCCTATGCATACCCAGACCTATATGCATATAGAAAACCAATAAACAGATGTGTAACAAGGCCATTTGAAGTGTTATACCTCATACAAAAAAAAGCAGCTTCATTTATATACCGCTTCATATCACACTATGGGATGTCTAAGCGGTTTACAATTGTAATCTCATTAAGAAGTTGCATATGGGAAGCAGTTAATGTGGTGATAATGACCATGGGTTGATTAGGTTAATGTCTGTTTTATACATATACATTCACTAGGAGATTATTGCAAAAGGAATGTGAATAGGCTGTTCTTTGTAGATGTACCCACCTACATGTATCTTGGGATTTATCATTCCAATAATCTTGGCAGTGGGGTCAGAGACCTGTACCTGCAGCCCCATTGTACATTTGTAGGGAGTATTCTTAAAGGTTCTCTTTGTTTCTTTTACCAATACCTTTGTTTTGTGCTGTTAAACTACGTCCAGGGTTGTAGTCATAGGATGAGCAGATGTGAGCAGCCCTCACCTGAAATTCTGCTGGCTTTTTTTTTCTTTTTAAATAAGTTTGAGTGGAACAAATGACATTTTAGAGGCAGAAAGTCAAAACCTTTAGTTAAGTACATCATGGGGGCAAGAAATCAGTCACATATCTGCTGAAGGTTTGTAGATTTTCATTTTTCTGTTGCTGCAGATACAGAACATTGAATGTATCTGATAAGAGATGAACAGAGATAAAGTAATTTCATGTCCCTGTATGGTTTAGTGGAGAAAGAACTACAACAACAAAAATCTATTTCCTCCAATACCAGACAGCCAAATAGCCCAACTGGGGCTCTGTATGCTACAGCAATACTTTTCTGATGCACATTTCTTTCCAGTATAATAACTTCTGTGCCTTTCCAGGCAGCATCTTAAAGTAAAAAGAGTAATTGAGGCACTCAGAACACTGGTATTTACTTGTTTTTGGTCCTGATGACAAAGCTAAATGACTGTACTTAACAAAAAAGTTCTTTATCTGGATTAGGCTGCTTCTCTTTCCCATCCCTTCCTCTGAGGAGTTTAAACATTTACACATTATTGTCAAATAAAAATAAATTTCTTACTGAACACAAGTGTTACTTTATGAGGTAATGCTGGGGGAAGAAGGAAGAAGGCACAAAAGGAATGCTGCACTTTTGCAGTCAATAAAGTGTCTCTGGCCCCAGCTACAGAGAAAATAATTAAAATGCAGTCAGCACTGCAAAATGGTTGCAGGAATTGCTTTATCCACATTTGTCAGTGTTTCTCGCCCAGATTTACCGAACATTAACATAGGTTAAAAATTTCTATATGATGCTGTAATAAAATTGTTAAAGGATTTTCAGAGGCACCAGATGGATTAACTTCCTACAATATAAAAAGAAAACCAATTAAAGAAGGCAAACCAGTTACTCTTCGGTAATGAACGTCAACAAGATAATCGTCTGTCTATATTTAGGGCTAAGCTGAAATGAGACAGTTCTGAAAGCAGCTTTCATAAATTGCTAAAAGCACCCCCACTTTAAGCCTCAGGTAGAATATTTGCCCATTCAGAGTAGGAGTTTGAATCATTATCCTCATTCTGAGTCAGTTTTGAAACATCATATCACAGACAAATATGGTTTGCTATATGGCATCGTCATAGAATCATAATGTCATAGACATATTAGATCATCATGAATTGGCTATAATTACATTGTCATCATAAAGTAGCATCACTGTTGCCTTTTTAAATAGTGCCACAGCAACTGGTAATTAGTTGAGAGCAGAAAAAGTACAGCCCTTCACCATCCAAAAGTAAGGTTTGCACTAATAATTAAGAACATAGGGAAAACTCTACTAGCTAAGACTAAAGATACAGTAGTATATTGACCTCCTTCCTCTGGTAGCTAGCCAGATTTACCAAAATTTAACATAGGTTAAAAATTTCTATATGATCCTGTAATAAAATTGTTAATGGATTTTCAGAGCCCACATCCAGGGTCTGAAGACAACAGATGATCCTGTGATTGCTCCATGTTAACAGGGATTTAGAGAGATATTTGATATGAACTTGGAGGTTCAATATACCATCATGGTTATATCTTCTGGTCTTGTTCTGTTTTAATTTCAGTCTCCTGGGGGCATTTTATGTATAGAGTCCCACTATATACCAGGCTGAAACTTTTCTGTCCTATTTATTTGTCCCAATGCTCTCTGCCTAAGAAAGAGGCAGTCAGCCCTGCACAGGAAAGATAGCCTGGATCTCAACAGAAGTTGCTTTGTTACTGCTAATGGATTTCAATTGTGATTGTAAGTCATTTATTGCCCATTGTCCCCAGTCCCCACATGGCCAAAAAGGGGAATGGCCTCTACACTATCTTAATTGAAAACAGAAATATTTTTAGTTTTTGTGGGTTTTTCGGGCTGTGTGGCCATGTTCTAGAAGAGTTTCTTTCTGACGTTTCACCAGTATCTGTGGCTAGCATCTTCAGAGAAAAAGCATATTTTTCTCTGAAGATGCTAAAAAGCATCTTTTTCTCTGAAGATGCTAGCCACAGATGCTGGCGAAACGTCAGAAAGAAACTCTTCTAGAACATGGCCACACAGGCCGAAAAACCCACAAAAACTATGGATACCGGCCCTGAAAGCCTATGACTTCACATTAGAAATATTTTTATTATTATTCTGCATCTTCTCTTAGACTCTCTACCTAAAACTTTATATAAAATATTGGCCTAGATTGTAGTCCCAATTAGAATACATCCACTGAAACAATTGTCAAATGATGAGTCAACATGTAGGTAAATACTATTGATTCAGTCGGTCTCCACCAACAGGATTCACATCATCAGGAAAACTTTATAAGCAAACATTGAGAATTTGCTGGATAGCACATATGGTGCTTCTGCATTCAGTGGTACACATATGATCTGTACAGATGGTCAATAATAATAGAGTGATATTCACCTAGACCCATTCTGCAAAATGTGCATAAAGTCAGGGCATGGCCATAGATGCAATATTGCTCCAAGTCCATGCATTCAGTGAGTATACAGATGTACAGTGGCAAATAGGATTAATCATACAGCTCTGAAAAGGTTAGTCTATCACTGCAATAATTTACAGTTTCAATTGCAAATTTAGAAATACAGTTTAGGCATCCTAAGAAAAAGAGCAGGCAAAGTTACCAAGGTAATTTGAACACAGTAAATATAAGAGTTGTAAGTGTAAACAATTTTCATTGTCTCAGTTTCTGCATTGCTAGAAATTTGGGGACTGGAGGAAAATTTCACAGAGAAAGAATTCTTATTTGAGATTCCCTTGCCCAATAGTTATACCTGTGAAGTAATGCTGCTAATCTTTTCTGCAATGGGCTCTAGGGCCAATAATTCTACCTCAAAGTTAACAAACTAGCTTATGATTTATGGCTGATGGTATTTTGCTGCTCACTGATTTTAATTCTTATCTTCCTTTTCCTTCTCTTCTTCTTTTATGTTGCCTTGAGTATCTCTACAATAGAAAAACAATTAAAAATCACTGCAAATATGTATTTTTTTTTAATAAGAGGGAGGCAATTCCAGTTTAAAAAATTAAATAGATTTCAGCAAGGACAGACACACCTTTTGCAATAGCCTTTTAGTCAGGGATCAATGACATTTTAATGTCAGACCAGACCAAAGGTGCAGAAGATAATACGGTATGAGCTGATCAGTAAAAGGTTGCAAGAGATGAATTTTTCAATCTGAACCAAACCAAATGCTACTTTATTTCATTTGACTGTTTTCAGCACACCCAATCAATATTTCAGAATAGAGACATCAATCATTTCAGACAACTTTTTTCAATCACTTGTGTGGAGCTGTGGGGAGAGGCAAAGGTAACTTTTTTCCCTTTGAACCTTAGAGGACTATGTATGCAGTACAGTTAAAGGCAAAACCTAAAGGGTACTTCTACATACTCTGAACTTCAACAAGAAGCTTATTCCCTTATATTTCAATTAGAACTTGAAGTTCATCTTGAATAACAAATACTAAATGCCTATGTATATCTTCATACTTGCAGTTGATTCCTAGTTTTTGTATTAAAATTTGTCCTTTTAGATATATTGTATTCTGATCTTCAATAAGCTTCCCAGTATACATTGGAAGAAAGAAAAATAAAAATATTAGGAGGGAAATGGAGAAGGAGAAGCACCAGGATTGTAGGAAAGGTCATCATAAAAATAACTCAGATTATTTTCTCCTTGCCAAGGACACATTAAGCAGGAAATGAAATATTTTTGAAAAACAATAACCACAATGCTTACAAACAAGATAAGCTACAAAACAGTAACAATAGTATTTCTAGAATCATGTTGAATTGATCTGCTTTACACATACTGGCAAATATGCTGGTATAATCTACTTCATATCACAAGGTTGTATCCTTTTATTCCAGTAGCTATAAGGTTAGTCAGGGGTAGGCAACCTTTCCCCTTTAAGGGCCGAGGGACTTCACCTCCCAGAATCCCAGGAGCTATTGGCCAACATGGGACTATTGGCCAACATGGCTGAGGCTTCTGGGAGCTGAAGTCCCTCGGCCCTTAAAGGGGAAAGGTTGCCTACCCCTGGGTTAGATAGACCTTGGTCAAGAAAACACCTAAAGCTGGCATTACCATGTCAGGACTATTTCCTAGGAGTTCATCATTAAAACCTGTGACCCAAAGATGATCCCCTGTAATGTCATAACAGGTGCTCCCTATGATGTTACAAGGATGATGTTAAAAGGGTCAGTCCCTGGTGATGTAATTAAGCTTGATACATTCAGCATTAACTGCAGTTGCACAGAATATACCATTCAAAATAAAAATACTTTATTGCACAACCTACATTCTTGCCTTGATTGCAATAATGAAAGGAAGTGCATACATACTGATTTGGGAGCACTTCCTACAACATGTCCCTTCAATACCATGACTGGGCTCTTGCTGGTCCTGCTCTCTCTCTTTTGCCTTTGTCTTTACCCCACTTTCCTGTTCTATGCCCTACTGGGCATGCCCTTCATGTGTGTGTGTGTGTGCGTGCGCATGTGCACGTGTGCATGTGTTCTTTTTTTAAAAAAAAACTCATTCTGGAATTATGCTATTCTGGAATAGAGAAGGAGAAGAGGGACAGAGAGAAGAGGAGACACTGACACCATGTGATTGCCCAATCTCAGAACAGCCACAAGAATAACTTAGCAAACCTGAGGACTCTGTTACTAGTGTAACAGAGAGCTTATTATTGGGTTTTCCCCATCAATGGCAAGATGCAGGCTAATCACACTGGGAGGACAAGGCAGCAATGAGAGAGAGAGAGTGTGCAGTAGGTATTGCCAAAGGTGATATTATTCAGATTTTATGTTTTAAAAGCCAAGTATGATAAAGTCCTGAGTCTAACAGATAAGGAACACACACACATACACATTTATCAAGTCAGTACTCGCATCCAGAGATTCTTCCCTCTTGCCCTAAAGAGTGGAGAAGAAGGGACAGGTCCTGAGATCTGGCAACCCTATTTATAGTGGAAGTGTGAATCATGTAGCCCTCATATGTTGTTGGACCACAACTTGTACCATTCCTCTGCATTTACTGTTCTGACTAGGATTACTGGGACATCTGGTCTGACAAAATCTGGAGGGTTGCAAGGTTTCCAACACTGAGCTAAGAACATAATCATCAGACTCACATAAATTATAATGTATACAACAGTGATATATAACTGGCCAGGTTATATAATCAGTAGGTGTGAAAACATGAAAGGAACCATGCAGCAAAACCCAAAATCCACAAACAGCAATACCCTTTTTGGGGCCAATACCAAACCATGAAATATATTATGCTAGCTTTTGAAAATCAGGCAAGATCAGAAGATTTGGAAGATCAGGCAAAGATATGAAAAATTATACAGTGGGAATAGTGATGATGTTAGAGTCATAGGCTAATATTCTGACTGAGAAGTCAATTAGGATGGTACTGAATGATTTCAGTGTAGGCAGAGGCCATTTCCCTTATTTGCCATGTGAGGACTACACATGAAGAGGAATAAAAGATAGGTAATCAGCTTCATTAGCAACAGAAAAAATAATTTATCTAGAGCTGCAGCTGTCCCTGTCCTGTTAAAAGCTAACTGCTCCTTTCTTAGATAGAGAACATTGAATTTCTCAAAAAAGTTTCTGTACTGTTTCATCTGGGAAAAACCTATGTGCTGTAGAGGTAAAACTTGCCAAATTGTAGTCCAATGTAAGAATTTTACCTTTGCTGGAGGTAGAAAACTTCAGAAAGTTAAGTCCCAGTCCTTTGGTTCCCTCTTGTTGCAAATTACCCTATTACAGCTACATTTGGTATATTGAAATCTAACGTCACTACTATTTTTTCCTGGAACACCTACTAAGGAAGATCAAAGAAGAAAGTGCAAAGGCAGGCTTAATGCTGAACATAAAGAAAACAAAAATAATGACCACTGAGGACCTTCACAAGTTCAACTTAGACAATGAAGAAATAGAATAGTAAAAGAATTCCCATACCTGGGATCAAACATGGATAGAAAGAAACAGTAAGCTGTAGATATTGAACACTGGAAGAAATTTTACTGTTTACTTACTTTGTGAGAGATGTATTTATTTATTCCTGAAGAGCAATGTTTTATTTACATCAACAGGTTACTCCTACATAAATATATACACAATTATAACCTGAGACATTCCAAAAGGCAACTGGAATGCATGTATTTCTTTATGACAATCATGTTTTTTTCCAACTATATCATTCTTAACTAAGTATATTCTAGTTATCTCCTGGAGCTGAAAGGGTTGCACATTATTTTTCTTCAACTGTACACCATTTTTATTTTAAAAGCAACCCTGTGAAGTAAGTTATGCTAAAATGCTATGATTGGCTCAAGGTGGCTGCATGAGTGTTATATTATGGGGAAGATCAAATTTGACCAGATCTATAATGTGCATTGGGCAAAAGGGCTGGGCAGAGTTCCTACAATGAATCTGAAGGAAGGCTATAATTTTCAGCTCTTATGAAAAAGGCATTGTGACTTTAGGAGAATCTTATGTAATATTGTATTTATTGTTAATCATGATGTATGCACGCATGCACACACACAGTTGTTATTGATTTGTGTATTTAGGCTTTCCTAAACTCAGTACATAAATTTCAGGATTTCCTTGCTTAAAACAGTAGTTTTGTGTGTTCTTCCTCATTAATAACTTTTGTCATCTTCACTACACTCTCATATTTCTCAGCCATATGTGTCCCAGTTTTCATCTGGGAAATGCTAGAGGGTATGCCCATCTCCATTTCTGAGACTTGCATCAACTGCTTGGCTCATTCTCCATCAAAGCTTTGCCTAACTCCTCCTATTTCAACTTACTTTGCTTTCTACTGTTTTGTAAAGCTCACCTGCCCAGATGGCAGCCACGCTCTCCTCTCCTTTCTCCTCCTGCCAAAATTACATGTGCCTAATGTAGGGACTGTTCAACTTCTATGTAGAACATACTATAAGAAAAGCAAGCTTGGACACAGAAGGAGGAGGAATGAAAATAGGAGGAAAGAATATCAACATTCTAAGATATTCAGATGACACCATAGTACTAGTAGAAAACCTCACAGATCTGGAACACCTACTAAGGAAGATCAAAGAAGAAAGTGCAAAGGCAGGCTTAATGTTGAACATAAAGAAAACAAAAAGAATGACCTTCACAAGTTCAACCTAGGCAATGAAGAAATAGAAATAGTAAAAGAATTCCCATACCTGTGATCAAACATTGATAGAAATGGGGACTGCAGTCAGGAAATTAGAAGAAGACTAAGAATGGGGAGGGTGGCTATGAAAGAACTAGAAAAGATTCTAAAATGCAAAGATATACAACTCAGCACAAAAGTTAGAATAATACAAGCCATTCTATTCCCTATTATCATATATGGATGTGAGAGCTGGACAGTTAAGAAAGATGATAAGAAGAAAATTAATGCATTTGAGATAATGTGGTGCTGTAGAAGAGTGCTGAGGATCCTATGGACAGCCAAAAGGACAAACAAGTGGGTCCTAGAGCAGATCAAACCAGAAACCTCCCTGGAAGCCAAGATGACCAAACTGAGATTGTTATACTTTTGACACATCATGAGAAAACAGGTCTCTTTGGGGAAAAAAAACAATAATGCTGGGGAAGGTGGGGGGATGTAGGAAGAAAGGAAGGCCACATGGACTCTATTAAGGATGTCACAGATATGGGTTTGCAGGAATTAAGCAGAGCAGTGGAGGGCAGATGGTCTTGGAGATGTCTCATCCATAGGGTCGCCATGAGTCAAGATAGACTTGATTTTTAACATCTTTGCCTGAGGAAAAAACCAGTCAAATTTGGAAAGCTCACATAATGTATTTTAAGCTTTGCAGTTTGCCCAGTAAAGGTATCCCTGCTTGTGGGTTTTGGATTTTATTGTATTTTCCTGCACAGCAAACATGGCTATCCCTGAATATTGTTTTTATCATGATTTCAGGATACCAAACTAGTGAAGGTTTGATTTCTTCTGATCGTCCTGGAAAATTTAATTAAGAACCTGATGAGTTAGCTTATTCTTGTTTTTTTTAAACTCAAAAATGATAGGATAAAATCAGTATCTCACTGTCAGAAACTGCATAATGAACAACACCACATACCCCAATGTCTTGATTAAAACCAGACATTTATTAAGCCACAAATTTTTTTGCCTCCCCTTTCCTAATATTAGAATAGATGTTCTCCAGAACAATAAATTACACATTCTGGAGAATGACAAGACGTCACTAAGAAGAAGTGCATTAATCAGGAAATTGTTGACAAGCAGTGTAGGGGAAATGTTTACTTTAATTGCTACTAAAAAAATGAATGTTGCAAGAATAATTTTAAAAATTAGGATTTAGTGAGGAAGAGACCTATTTCACAAAATGGTGTGAATTTTTTAAAATAAAGGTCACTTTGACATCCATGTTTAAAACAGTAAAGAAAAAAAGGTATTCCACGAAGTGGCAGAAGCAAGATAGTGCAGATAATGGGGCCGGGGGGGGGAACTCTGCATGCCCCTCTCATTTGCATGTTGAGTAAAGCTGTATCATACATTTTCTACAACTATTGAAATAACTGAGGCCCTGTACAGACCGGCCACAAGGGCCAGCCTGGGGGAGGAGTTGGGGTGTGGCAACCACATGCCAGCCGCCCTGACTCCACCTCCACATTGTCTTCATGCCACTCACCCAAACAGATGGCAGGTAGTGTCAGTCCCTTGGTGCAGCATTTAGACACACTGTGCCAAAGGAGTGCAGAAAAGCCGCTGCTGCCACAGCAATGGCAGCTTTTTGCTGGTCCAAAAAGGAGCAGCATTTGCCAGCTCTTTTTGGAGCAGCAAAGTGCTGGATCAGGGGTATGGCGTTTGGTTGCCACAGCCCCAATCTGGCAACCAAATGGAGCCATCCCTTGGGGCCATCTGTAGAGCCCCCTAAAGAAGAAAGGGGTGCTAGTAATGGGTATCCCTTTTTCCTGGCCAACCTCTATAAGAGTGCTGCATACAGCTCTGTGCCAGCTCACCCTGGATTCCAGCAACCCTTTGAAAACATGATCTGTGTAGGATTGCCATTTGTCCTGGAAAACCTGGAAAATCCAGGACTGGAAGGTCTAAAAAATGTCCTTGCCCTCTAGACCAGTTCAAGCAGTAAATTGTGGATTTCTACTTTGTAGCAGGATGATAGATAGATTAAAATATGGCAGTGGCAGGAAACTGAGCAGGGAGACTGGTACTGGTTGACTGACTGAACCCAAAGGGTGTCCAGCAATGGCTCCTTTTCATCCTGGAGAGAAATGACCACTGGGGTGCCACAGGGCTCTGTCCTGGGCCCAGTGCTATTCAACATCTTTATCAATGATTTGGATGAAGGAATATGGGGCATGCTTCTCAAATTTGCAAATGACACCAAATTAGGAGGAATGTCTAATACTCCAGAAGACAGGATGAAAATCAAAATGACCTTATTAGATTAGAAAGCTAGGCCAAAGCTAACAAAATGAACTTCAGCACAGAGAAATGTAAGGTACTGCACTTTGGGCAAAAAAATGAAATGCATAGATATAAGATGGGGGACACCTGGCTTAACGAGACTACATGTGAAAGGGATCTAGGAGTCCTAGTAGACCACAAGTTGAACATGAGTCAACAGTGTGATGCCACAGCTAAAAAGATGAATGCAATTTTAGGCTGCATTAATACAAGTATAGTATCTATACCAAGGGAAGTAATAGTGCCACTGTATTCTGATTTGGTCAGGTCCCACCTGAAATACTGTGTCCAGTTCTGGGCATCACAATTCAAAAAGGATGTTGAAAAACTGGAGCGTGTGGAGGGTGACTAAAATGGTGAAGGGTCTGGAAACCATGCCCTACGAGGAACGACTTAAGGAACTGGGTATGTTTAGCCTGGAGAAAAGATGGTTAAGAGGGGATATGATAGCCCTGTTTAAATATTTGAAGAGATGTCATGTTGAGGAGGGTGCTAGCTTTTCTGCTGCTCCAGAGAACAGAACCAAAACAATGGATGCAAGCTACAGGAAAAGAGATTCCACCTTTCATTAAATAGAATTATTAAGAATATTGTATTATATTAGGTATTTCTTTAGATAGACTAAGAGAAGAAAAGAAAGGAAAAATGAAATACTAAGTTGGAACATAAACGGTTTGAATTCAATACATAAACGAAGGATGGTTCTTCATGTTTTGGTAAAACAAAAATGTGATATTGTTTGTGTACAAGAGTCGCATATAAAAAAGGGAGAAGAAAAGTATATAGTTAATAAAAGACTGGGTAAAGTTTCTACATCTTCAAATAGTAAAAGAAAGAAAGGAGTGATAATTTATGTGAAAGAACAAATAGAATCCAAAGAAATCTTTAATGACAAGAAAGGTCATATTTTGAGAGTTCAAATCAAAGTTAACGGGGAAAAGATACTATTGGTGGGAATTTATACACCACAGGGTAAGAAATTTAACTTTTATGAGGAATTGCAAAAACTGTTAATAGAGGAAACATTTGATAACATAATTATGATAGGAGATTTCAATGGAGTTATTAAACCAGAATGGGATAGAAACTCAAGTAAGATTATAAAAGAGAAACAAGGAAAGTTACCTAAATCTTTCTTCAATTTAAAGGAAAAATTTATCTTTATTGGATACTTGGAGATTTTTATATGGAAATGCTAGAGCATATACCCACTTTTCAGATAGACATAGATCTATGGCTAGAATTGATTTAATATTAGTTACTCCAACAATAACAAAACTTTTAAAGGAAATGGAAATCATGCCCAGATGGTTATTAGATCATAATCCACAAATTCTGAAATTAAAAGAATTTTAAAAAGCAAGGATGTGGCCTAAGTGGAGATTGAACACTAACCTTTTGCTAAACGAAGAAATAAGCAGGGACACAAAAATAGTGATATCAAACTTTTTTAAAGAAAATTTAAACAAAGGGACAGAATTGAATATTGTCTGGGATGCGGCGAAAGCTGTATTTAGAGGCTCTCTAATGCAACAAAATGCACTCATTAAGAAAAAGCAGAATTTAAAATTGGACCAACTAAATAGAAACTCAAAGAGAAAGAAATGTTATTTAATAACAACTTGAGAAATGAGAAAATATCTATGGAGATTAAATGGCTGAAAGATCAAATAGCCCTGGAATTGGCAGAAGATCTTGTTTGCAAGAATATCATGGGGGACCTTGTCAAAAGCCTTACTGAAATCAAGATATGCTATGTCTGATGATGTGGATAAGCTCCTTGGTAGTGTGAGGAAGATGACCTGCCCCCTCGATCCTTGCCCATCATGGTTGACCGTCCAGGGGGGGAGAGTGGGATGCATTGATGCTGTTCCTTAGGGACATCATCAATGTATCCCTCAGGGAAGGCCATGTTCCACCATGTTTGAAGGAAGTGGCTGTTAGGACGCTTCTGAAAAAGCCTTCCCTGGACCCCCTGGATATGAACAACTATAGGCCAGTCTCATTATTACCTACAAAGTGATTGAGAGGGCGGTTGCTCTTCAATTCCAAGCTGTCTTGGAAGAAACCGATTATCTAGACCCATTTCAAACTGGCTTTAGGCTGGGATTTGGAGTTGACACTTCCATGATTGCCTTGGCTGATGATCTTCATCTGAGCATCAACAGGGGTAGTGTGACCCTGCTGGTGCTCTTAGACCTCTCAGCGGCTTTTGACACAATAGATCACAGCATCCTCTTGGATCACCTGAGAGGGTTAGGAATCGGAGGCACTCCATCGCAGTGGTTCCGTTCCTTCCTTTTGGGCAGATTCCAGAGGGTGTTGCTTGGGGACAGTTGCTCCACTGAGAGAGAGCTTAATTGTGGCATCCCTCAAGGTGCCATCCTGTCCCCGATGTTGTTCAATATATATATGAAGCTGCTGGAAGAGATCATTCGGAGTCATGGGGCAAGGTGTTATCAGTACGCTGATGACACCCAAATATACTTCTCCATGTCTCAGTCATCGGCTATGTCTTCAGATGGCGTCTCTCCTTTTAATGAATGTCTTAAGGCAGTAATGGGCTGGATGAAGAAAATAAGGATTGAGATTGAATCCAGACAAAGCAGAAGTACTAACAGTAGCACCCCCGAAAGTAGGTATTGGGATACAACCTCCAGTCCTGGATGGGGTCACACTCTCTGTGAAGAACTGTGTTCTCAGTCTGGGGGTGCTCCTGGATCCATCACTCCAGATGACTAATCAGGTAAATGCGATGGTCAGGAGCACCTGTTGTCATCTTTGGATGATACGCCAGCTGTGCCCTTTCCTGGAAGTAAGGGACCTTGAAACTGTGGTACATGCACTAGTAACCTCTCGTCTTGATTTCTGTAATGCACTCTACATGGGGCTACCCTCGTGCTTAGTCCGGAAACTCCAACTAGTACAGAACATGGCAGCCAGGCTGGTCTCCAGTACATCTAGGAGATACCATATAACACGTGTCCTAAAATCACTACACTGGCTGCCGATTAGTTTCTGGGCTCAGTATAAGGTGTTGGTTATCACCTTTAAAGCCCTACATGGCTGGGGTCCAACCTATCTTTGGGACCACCTCCTTCCATATAATCTGCCCCATGCACTCAGGTCCTCTGGGACAGATTTGCTCCAGCGTATTAAAACTAGGTTGTCTGCAACCTCCCAGAGGACCTTTTCAGCAACTGCTCACAGACTATGGAACGGCCTGCCGGATGAGATCCATCAAATTACCAATCTAAACAACTTTAAAAAAGCTGTGAAGACGGATCTCTTCCAGCAGGCCTTTCCTGATTAGTCTTCCCAGCCTAAGTAGTGAGTTTTGCTCTTCCCCTATTCCCTGCCATACCTGCCATTGGCTGTCCGCTCTGCCTTTATGATTCTTGTTAATTGTTTGTTGCCATTTTAATTTTATGATGTTTAATACTGTTTTAAGGGGTGGGAGGGCTCTGGGATTGTGCATTTGTGATGTTTTATTACTGTAAGCCGCCCCGATTGCACCTGCAGAATACAAATTATTATTATTATTATTATTATTATTATTATTATTATTTATTATCTACCACATTCCCTTCATCTAGCAAGCTGGTAATTTTATCAAAAAAAGAGATCAGATTAGTCTGGCATGACTTGTTTTTGAGAAACCCATATTAACTTTTAGTGATTATGGCATCCCCTTCTAAATGTTCACAGACTTTCTGTTTAATGAACTGTTCTAGAATCTTTCCTGATATTAATGTCAGACTAACTGGGCGATAGTTGTTGGGATCCTCTTTTTCCCCCTTTTTGAACATGAGGACAATGTTTGCCCTCCTCCAGTCTTCTGGGGCTTCTCCTGTTCTCCAGGAGTTCTCAAAGTGGCTCTGAGATTACATTTGCCAGTTCTTTTAATATCCTTGGATGTAGTTCATCTGGTCCTGGAGACTTAAATTCATTTAGGTTAACCTGTACTTCCTCTTTACTTATTCTGTGCTGCATTTCCCCTATTGTGTCCTCTGCTCCACTTTCCTCAGGTTGAACACCCTTTTCCTTTTGTGAGAAGATTGAGGCAAAGATGTTGGGTAGTTCTGCCTTTTCTTTGTCACCTGTTAGAATTTCTCCATCTTCTCTGCGCAGTGGCCCTACCATTTCCTTCTTTTTCTTTTTTGCTACTGACAAACCCCAAAAAACCCTTTTTATTGTCCTTAACTCCTCTAGCAAGCCTGAGCTCATTCTGTGCTTTGGCTTTCCTGACTTTACCCTTACATGTGCTAGCTATTTGTTTGAATTCCTCTTTCGTGACTTTGCCCTTTTTCCATTTTTTATACATCTCCCATTTAAAACTTAGTTCAGTTGGACGTTCTTTAGTCATCCAACCCAGTTTCTTGAGACATCTCCCATTTTTCCTTCTCACTGGAACAGTTTGAGATTGTACCTTAAGTATCTCCCTTTTGAGAAGCTCCCATCCATCTTGAATTCCATTCTCCTTTAGTATTCCTGACCACGGGATCACTCCCAGTGTTTCCCTAAGTTTGATGAAATCAGCTCTCCTAAAGTCTAGAATGAGTGTTTGACTATGTCTACGTTCTCTTTTTCACTGTATAAGAAACTCCAAAATATAATCAGTATTTTCTCTATTTTTAAGCTCTTATTGTTTGTTAACTTGGATAAACACTACTGCTAGTCAAACTTCCCAAATGGAGTCCTCTGGACTTGGGAGCTTGATCTAGAACTTAGGAAGAACAATGAATAACCTTTAGATACTGAAAATGACTTTGAGTGGTATCCACGTTTTACACAAAATCTATGCTTCATAAGTATTTCATTAAGATGCTTGCTTGACTCAAACAGTGTTTGTGTATGTATGTGTTTGGGTATGAAAACGTCATTGAAATTGCTGTTCTTTAAATGCCATTAAATGTCATTTGCATGCTTGCTCACTTTTTTTCTGCATTTTATCAATAGGTCTGCCTTGGTTGCTTAGGCTACACTTCAAGTAGGTATCTCATACTGAAAAACAAAACAAGACTTATGAATAAACAGAGTCAAGATGGCTTGAACTTCACCTGATATTTTCAAAGTACTTATTTTGATCCCTTATATCTATAGTACTGAGTTATTGGAATGCTTTGAGATCTTAAAGCAGTGTGAGAAAATGAGGCTTTGCAGTAGTAGTTATAATTTAACCATAAATCAGATCATGCCTGTATTCAATAAAAAGAAGTATGCATACAACTTTATAAATGGATTTGCTTACATCCTGGTGTGCAATATTTTTAGGTGGACCTATTCTATTTTATCTAATGTGGGCTCTAAGCTAAGGGACGTAATCATTAATAAGGCACAGCAAGGCTCAGGCTTGTGTGTTTTATTTCCTCTGCATGAAAAAGAAAGTGATGTCTTCTGCTTTCATTTTTGATTAAATCATAAATTCTCATTACATACAAATCAGGAAACTGTGGTTGCTACTAATATTAGTTAACTGAAATAAAATATCAACATATGTCTAGAAGCCAGCATAGTGTAGTGCTATGACTGTTGAACTAGGACTCATGAGAGTAGGCTTTAAAATCAACTGAGTGATATTGGGTATGTCACATTGGACAAGATGGAGCCCTGATAGTTGAAGTCAAAGTTCTATTATTTGCTGTGTGGATATATCCTTCTTTCATTAAGCAGATTCCCTCCTTAATGTCAATAAAATGAAATATGGCTGAGATCCCAACCTGCAAAGTTGATAGAAGGGGAGCATACTTCAAACAAAATGTAATTTTGGGAAAGGGAGCAATTCAAAGCATCCATTTCAATTTGGATTCATCTGAACCTACTGAATTGTATATCCGGCTGTGAACACCAACTGAAGCTCCCAAGTCAATTGTTTGCCCTGGAAGGATAATGAATCTGGAAGCACTAGTTCAGGGGTAGGCAACCTTTCCCCTTTAAGGGCCGAGGGACTTCAGCTCCCAGAAGCCTCAGCCATGTTGGCCAATAGTCCCATGTTGGCCAATAGCTCCTGGGATTCTGGGAGCTGAAGTCCCTCGGCCCTTAAAGGGGAAAGGTTGCCTACCCCTGCACTAGTTCCTCAATGTTCCAAAGCAATACTTTTTTGAAGCCCTGTTTTCCCAAAATGCTGCATTTAAAGCATAGAGATAAATCAACCCAGGAGATGGCATGGTGTAGTGTTGCACTAGGGCTCTGAGAGGTCAGGGTTTGAATCCCCACACAGCCCTGGAAACCCACTGAATGACCTTGGGCAAGTCACAGTCTCTCTGCCTCCAATGAAGGCAATATCAACCCCCACCCCCGAACAAATCCTGCCACCAAAGCCCCATGATTGGCTTTAGGATCCCAATAAGTCATGAATGGCTTGATGGCACATAACAATAACAACAATGTATTTTAAGAATGCACAAATTCCTTTTTTAGTCCCCTGTAAAGCGTTCTGATAGAAGCACATTTTAAACACTCGGTCTATCCTCATTATTAGTTCAAACTCAGCCCTAGAGGAAAGGGTGCCAGATTTATTAATTCTGTTAGACCAATTGAAATCACTAAGGCTTAACCATAACTAACTTGAGGGCCTTTACAGACTGCCAGAAATTATGCAACTTGAGTCCACTTTAACTGCCCTGGCTCAGTGCTAGAGAATCATGGGAACTGTAGTTTATTGTGGCACCAGAGCTCTCTGACAGAGAAGGCTCAATGTCCCAGAAAAAACAACAACTACAATTCCCATGATTCCCTAGCATTGAAGCAGGGCAGTTAAAGTAGCCTCAAGCTGCATTATTTCTGGCAGTCTGTAAAGGCCCTGAGTCCCATTGATTGCAATGATTGTATGATTAACTCAGGATCCAGCCTATGCTGTTTGGCCATTTGATGTCAGAATCTGGCAGAATCTGCCATAAGATGGTTGTTTCTGTGTAACTGAAGTGGTTGTCATAATAATATAAATGTTTTGGGGTTATAGAAGTCTATGAGGTTTGGAATTGTTTAGTATGGGCAGTAGAGCTGTTGGGAATGATGGGAGATAAAATGAGCAATTGGTGGTTCAAAGCAGAGGTAATTGCCTGGCTCAGGAATGCACAGATTTCTGTGGGAGGATGGTCTCAGAGCAACATCATGGGAAAAGTAAGGGGGAAACAGAAATGAAAATGCATGATAGGGGTCTGGATAATAAGGTAAACTAGGATGGAGTCAGGTATGTTTTAATTAATAACCCAATCAAGGTAATGCCCTTAAAACTAGAGGGTGGGGCATTGTTAACTATAGATTTGTGTTGGTAGATTATGGTGGTTCTGTTTACATATGTCAAACTGTGAACTTCTCCAGCTACCTAAATTTCCAATTCTACTGATTGAATATAGAAGATTGGTTGACTGAACTGTGGGGAGCGAGCAGTTTCTGGCACACATGAGTCAACATCATGTTTTGGGGGAAAGGGAATTCATGTTTTGGGGGAAAAGGAATTACATTATCTGTTTGTCACCTGGAACCATGGTTACACCTTTGTTTAGTTTTTTGAGATTTTTAAAATTTTATTTTTGCAAATAAAAATTCTATAACCTTATGAGGGGAGTAATGTTGCCTGTAAAGTAATACAATTAAACTGTTCCTATGGGATATATGGGTAAAACTGTTATTTATGTAGATCTTGTGTTTTAAATTAGGAGAAGAAATTTTGGGGGAGGGGAAAGGAGAACAATGCACACAACACTCTCGTTCTTGTTGTTTCCCCTTTCCTCTACATCTCCTAGAATGAATAGCTTTATTTTCTGGTCTCCAGTTATTGAAAGTCTTCATACATTAGAAAACCAAGAAAAAGGTATTTTCAAAGAAATGAAGTTTACATTTGTCTTTAGAGATTGTAAGTCATAAATCATTTGTTTGTTCTGCAACATAATAATAATTCTTAAACATATCTATTTTTATTGTGTGTACTATGCTGCCACACAAAAATACCAGATTTTCTGCTGTCTTTTGTTTTGTATTTTAGCTGTTTGAGGTGAAGGGGCTTAATCTTCAGCAACTTCTTAAACTTTTTTTTTTTTTTGTCTGACATAAGTATTTCCCCTAACAGAAGGCAAAATTATTCTGTCAAGCTGTTTGTTTTTTTAATATTCTTCTTGTAACTTTTGAATGAGATTTTCATTGGCCTGGATGTTTATTTTCTTGTAGTTGTGCCCACACACATCCTATCACTTCGAACAAGGAAATGTCACAAACTATCTGTACAAACCATTACCCTTACTGGCCTACTTAAGATTTTTTTAAATCAAAGCAAGAATCCAATAACAATACATATAGTTAATATAGGGCCAAAACAGACCAGCAAAAAACACTGGCTTGGGTGGCATGGGGCTATGGCATACACACACCACACACCTCGATGCCACCTCCAAGCCGGCATCACACTGTCCCACTGACCACACAGTGGGTGGCATCAGGTCATTTCAGCAGCATAGTGTTTTCATGTGCCATACCACAGAAATGCCAAAAAACCACTGCAGCGGCATAAAGAGTGCATTTTTTCCATGCCAAAAAGGAGCGGCATTTTGCCACTTCTTTGGGGGATGGAAAAACACCAGATCAGGGCTGCAGCATGCACTTGCCATGGTCCTGATCTGGTGCTCAAAGGGGTGACATGGCGCTGCTGCTTCGAGGGCATCTGTTTTGCCCCATAGACAACTATCTCTTGATCTCTAAGGGCCTAAACAGACAGGCTGGATACCAAGTGTCAATCCTGTAATATCCTGTCTGGATTTCAAACTGGTTTAGTTCTCGGGCCAAGCTGGAATAGTGACAGGTGAATGTTCACATGCCTGCCTGCCACTGCACCATGGATCTGCTGCTGTTGTGCACCCCTTATGTGCCACCACTGTCAAATCTTACCTGAAGACCCCTGCCACAACCTGTAAGGGTGGAAATGGGGTGCCTGGCTATATCCAAATGGCCAGGCATCCCCTTCCAATGTCACTGGCTACAGTAGGGGCCTTCAGAACAGATACGATGCTGACTTCAGGTAAGGGGCGTGTGGGCCCATGCAGTCTGCTGGCTGTTTGGCAGAGTTTCCAGGAAACTCCACCACGAAATAGCTGGTCTTTTTGGACCACATTAAAGCCCCTTTGGGCTGGGATCAGTCTTGGACTACCACATCAGTGTCCAGACTGGCCAATCCTAGTCCAGGACAAATCATCCATACAGAATGATGCCAGATTGAGGTGAACACATGCCTATTGGCTTGTGTGTTCAGCCCTAAGAGAGGGGGAGATTAACAATAGTTTAAGACCAAAAAAGAGTCCCAAACTGGGATACATCCATTAACACAGTACATGTTTTCCTGAATATTACTTCTTTAACAGAAAATTTGCTACCAGAGGCAGCAATGACATGGAAAGGACACCACATGTTTCAGCAAATTTTTATTCAAAACAATATGCACATGTGAAATGAAAGACTATTAGTGCACTCTCTTTTAATGCACCTTATGCCCAACAGGATAAAGGTGCATTTATTTTTAAAATGGGTTTTCTCATATTTGCCATGACCAGGCAAATGCATCCAGTATGCATCCTGATTCCAGCTGGGCTTATTCTGTGGCTTTTCAAGCACCCTAGTGATGCCACTGCCTCACTTCAGTGAGGGAGTATTTTTAAAAAAAATCAACAGAGAAAAAATTACCATTTATGGTTGATTCAAAGGAAAATGTAAGGGACAGTGTGAAACATGGCACACAGGAAGCCTTATACTATCATACCTCCCAACTGTCCTGATTTGGCAGGAATAGCCCAGATTAATCCTCTGTTGTCACACTTTTTCAGCTGATTTTGAAATTTCCCATTTACCCCTTTGTCCTTAGCTTATCTCAATTGCTATAAACTGAATTTAATATGTCAAAATACATCAACAAGAGAGAGAAGACTGTTTAGACCAGTGGTAGTAAACCTATGGCATGCGTGCCAGAGGAGGCACTTAGAGCCCTCTCGGTGGGCACTGCACATTGCCCCAGCACAGAGTTCTCCAGAGTTCATTACTAGAAAGTCAGAGGGACATGGCACTTTTTGATAAATAAATGGGGTTTGGGTTGCAGTTTGAGCACTCGGTCTCTAAAAGGTTAATCATCACTGGTTTAGACTCTTGCCATTTTCAATAGGTTAAATATAAAGCAAAATGCTGCAGCCTTTCGTAGTTCGAGTGTTGTTCCTCATTAATAACTTTTATCATCTTGATCATCCTCTGATATTGCTTAGCCATGTGTCCCAATTGTCTCCTACAAAGTATTAGCATCTGTAATTATCATCTGTGAGGTTATGTGTTACCTAAGCATTCCCATTGTTAGGAGATTTCTCCTAATCTGGGAATGGGTTGAGACCAAGCTGGGACCATGTCATATTGCCCAGCTCTGTGCCCAGATTGTTATCATCCCATACCCGATCAGAACATCTCCCATTATGGAAAAGAAGCATTTTTAGCTAAGGATGGGTGAATGACAGGATGGTAATGATCTAAGCATGGAACTGTGTAATAAGATGTAATAAGGCATGGTCCCAGCCCAGTCTCAGCCCATTCTCAGATCAGGAAAATGCATCCAGTGCAATACTCTCCCAAGTGTTGTCAGCATGAAAACTGCATAGGACTTCTGTTTCTTCATTGGTTATATAGTTGAGGAAATTTCAACAGGTGTTGCTTGGCACACATCCAGGTAACAGGCAGCACCTATAGAAATGTCCTCTTCTACACAACCATTAAAAGTGTAGAGGCTTTCTCCAGTTTTCACTCTGACAACCCTGCACCATTTTGCTCTGGTTTCAAAAAAGAGTAGGGGGTCCATTGTTATGAATACCGGAAGTCTTCTGCTTTGATATTAAACATGGTGAATGTTGCCCCTTTATGACCCTAAATGTACCCTACAGATGACCACCATGATCCTTAGAGAGACCACGTAGGCAGGTTAGAGGGTTACGATAAGGGAGATTCACACACACATCTCAGGAAAGCTAGACAATTAATCTCAGAATGTTTGGCATCTCAGCTGGAGAATGCCCATTTACAACCCCAATTCCCACTTCAAAGATTTCCATCTTGAATGATAATTCCCATGTAGATTCATACCTCTGATGTAGGACACCTGTTCTTTGTCCCAGGCTAGTTTTGCTCTATACAAGACCCCCAAACTCCTCTGTTCCCCTGGCTAGTTTGGATTTTAGGTTGACTCCCCACCACTCAGGAATTCTGATAGTTCTGATCTGCCTCTACCACACTCCGAGTGTCCCAGAGCAGCTGGATCCCATGTCCCCAGTATTGGACCTCATCTTCAAGGACCAACCACATCAATGGTAATTATCATTGTTAGTGAAGCCTCTTGCTCTGCTCCAATGCTTACCTCTTTATTTCTTAGGTCTTTTGTGTGTGTATCTGCATGTGTATTTGGTGCATGCTTTTCCCTTAATAAAATATAATTGATTGGAGAATTCTGCCTCTGTGATCCTTTATCTCCTCACCTCTGTAAAAGTTGAGAAGATCCCTGGGCTGCTTGTAACTCGGCCCATTTGTTGAGCTAATTAATATTCCCTTCAGACCCTTAGTTACACCATATAATGATTGATTGGAGTAATGCTTCCACCATGCTTGTTACTAGAATGTTTTACAGTTGTTTGCCAAAAAAAAAAAAAGCTGGTGTTACCAGGGTCTTTTGGGAATCTGTGAGGAATTGCACGGGCCACTAGAGACTCCAAGATGGCCACATGTAGTCCTTGGGCAACACATTTCCTACCTTTGTAATAAGCCAACACTGCCATTACACACACGCACACATGCACACACACACATTTAAAACCCTACTGGAAGCAAGCATAATGCCCTTTCTACCATGCTCAGAAGTCCAACAGTTGGCTCATAAGCATTTACCTCAAACTGAACACAGTTGAAACTGCACAGGTTTGTCAAAATGATTTTGCTTCTGAAGTTTATTACCTTGTTATAAGATTTTATGAGAAAGAAATTAAATAATGCCCATATGTGTGTCTCAAACCTGACAAGAGTCCCTAATGTGTCTAGTTATTGAAAAACCATTTAGTCACTGTATACTTCCATTTGCTGGAACAATTATTCTAGTTTTAAAACTGTTTGCAAAGTTGTGTTTTAAAAGTACATGCAAAAGCTCTCAAAGGTATTAGACTTTTCCATGAATTTCATATCAATTTACATTTGTTTCCATCTGCAAATAGATCAAATGCCTGGGGACATAAATACATAGATATTGAGAAAATATATATAGTTGAAATTCACATCTAGTCATTTAATTTTAGTCCCGTCTTATCCATAGAAGAAAGGGTAGATTTTGTGATGATGGTGTGTTACAGAGCACATATTTTAGATCCAAAAAAGTAAATATAAACACACACACACCAGTCAATTTAATCAGATATCAGCTCTAATTTTGTAACTTGCTTAAAAGTGTGGTGTAGTGGCTTGAGCACAAGACTCTGGAGATCAGGATTCAATTCCTATAGAAACCAATGGGTGACCTTGAGCTAATCACACACTTTCAGTCCCAGAAAACCCCTGTGATACATAACAACAGCATCCAGGTGTAGCCATGTTGGCCATGTAACAAAGTACAATAACATCCCATATCCACAAACAGGTATACCTTTTCTGGGCCAACCAAAATACACAATATACATGTTGCAAGCTTTTGAAGCTCCATGGGCTTCTTCATTAGACAAAGATGTTAAAACCATACAGGAGAAAGATGTAAAAAGGTTTTAACATTTTAAAAGATTTAACATTTTGTCAAGATGTTGTGGTTGTAGTCCTCAGTTCAGATGGTGTGGAAGGGTATTCATGCAGGCATACACCACCTCCTTTGGGCCATGTGGATATTGGGAGATTCTTAAAGTCCAGGAAATAAAGTTTAAATTCCATTAGCAAGACAAAAAGTTACTGTCTTTGAGATCCAGTTTGTCTTGAATCCTTTGTGAGGCTACAAGCACCTTTGTTAGACAGAGAACACTGAATTTCTCAGCAAACCTCTATGTTCTTGCATCAGGAAAAATGCCAATGTAGTCCCAATTTTTTTTTTTAGAAAAAAAGCTTTACCTTTGTTAGAGGTAGCAACCTCAAATAGTAAAGTCCCAGTCCATTGGCTCTCTCTTTAGGATTTTTTCTTCTTGAAAAAATCTGTGTTGTTTTTCTTCCTGAGAATTTCAATGTTTTTTGCCTGATGAAGAAGCCAGTGGAATCACAAAAGTTTGCAACATGCATACTGTGCATTTTAGCTGGTCCAGTAAAGGTACCAACAACAACAGTAAGCCTTCAGTCTGTCCAGGTATGAGATTCTCCATTTAGTTTAACTTGGAAGTTATTCTCAACTTTTTAGCTCTTATGCAAATAACACAATTTTATTTTTAACATAAAAGGCAGATAAAGTTGAGTAACCCAAAAAGCAAAATACAAAAGATCACTGTACCATGTAGAACAATATATGGAGGGCTATACAATACCTATGACTCATGTAGATTGCCCTGAACTATTAGGGGGCCACAGTGGAATTAATATGTAAAGAAGAAGAAGAAGAGGAGGAAGAAGAAGAAGAAGAAGAAGAAGAAGAAGAAGAAGAAGAAGATGATGATTCATCAATTATTCTTCCATTCTCAACAGCCATCTGGGGAAAAAAATCATTATTGTTGTTGTTGTTGTTGTTAGCCTCATACTAACCATGCATAATAACCTCATGCCAACCTAGCAGTTGGAAAGCATGCAAATGCAAATAGATAAATAGGGACCACTTCAGTAGGAAGTTAACAGCATTTGGTGCAGTCATGCTGGCCACATGACCACCAGAGTAATCCTCAGACAACACTGGCTCTTCAGCTTACTAACGGAAATGAGCACCACCCCCTATAAGTCAGTTATGACTAGACATTCATGTCAAGGGACTATCTTTACCTTTACTAACCATGCAAGGGAGACCAATAAAATTATTTCCATTTCATCAGTGGAATGTGTCTGAATTGCAACAACTTGCTGGTGAATGTTCCCTGAGCTGGAATGTAAATCCAGCTGTTACAGATCTTAGCACAATCCATGGAACCAAACTACTAATGTCTACATGTGTATTTCCCATAAAGCAGCACTCTCCAGATGTTTTAGACTACAACCCTATCATAACGGTATGATAGGAGTTGTAGCCCAGTGTATCTGAGGATGACAGGTTGGGGGATACTACTGTAAATCATGCATACTCATATCTGTATGCACACTTACACAAGGCATACACCAAAAGCTTAGTAAGTAAGAGGCATGAAAGGGATATAGAACAGAAATACCTAGAGAAGATACAAGAGGCAACACCATGGGGGAGATGGAACAGAACGCATGAAAGAGCACAAAACGCACACACATGGAGGAAACCACACACCTAAGCACAGCAGGACATTTTGACACAGACACAAATATTCCCTTCATAAAATCATCTACACAGAGAAAGATAAGGAAGAGAATTCACTGGCACTGTCTGAAGCTTCTCTTTTGCTGCTCACCTGCTGTTAAGTTTGCTGCAGTACTCACACTGCTACAGTCTACCCACTGCCCAGCTTCCACTATTTCGTTTTGTTTTTTCAACCACAGGGAAGCAATCTCCTGAATCTGTTTCCCTTCCAGGAGAGATGGAATTATGACAATGAGAGATGGAAGTTGTTAGGCCCAGTGCTAACAAAAAACCAGGATATGAGAGAGAAGGAGAGGGAGAGGGGCTAGGGTCAGGTGGATTCAAACTTTGTGGGATTTTAGCTTCTGCCTCTCCAACACTAACAACTCCTCCCAAAAATGAAGATATATCAATGCTTCCAGCAGGGAGTTCAGTTCATTGCATAGAAACACCCCTTCTACATTATGTTTCTACTCCATATAAAGTGATACTGAAATTAGACCTGTGGTGTGGACTGTAGCTCCTATCATGTCACTGAGTGTCCATAGGATGCAAACTCTCAAGGATGTTACACTCAATTATGGACTTTTAAATGACAGCAACAAAGAAGGATGAAATACAGTGGTTCCATGATGAGCTAATGACCAATCTAGCAGCCAGATCTATGACGCTGATGGGGAAAATGTTAAATGTTGTCTCTCTCACACACTAAATCTTTTGTGATTTTAAATCAAGTATTTGCATACCCTCCAACATTTCACATATTAAAACTGGGTTATATATGGCCAAGCAATATGGAGTGTGGTCAAGATGGCAAAAGATATTCATGACGAAGAACATGTTAAAATAACGTTGTAGGAGTGTTGAAAACAGTCCTTTAAAACCAAACATCCAAACCTGGAACTTTCAGCAAAGCCTCTTTATTGTAAAAGAACAAAAGCAAAAAACAAATAATAATAATAACATTTCTACTTTAGCCAAAGCTGGCTAAGCAGGAATAAAATCTATCTGCTACATGATTCAAGATGTGTTAGTAGCATTACCAAAAGAATGGTTTTATTAGTTCATTATAGTTCAAAAGCCAAAAAGCAAGTGAGTAGCTTTCTGATTCTCAGCCCTCAGTCCCACAAGACTCCACCTTTCTGGGTGTAACCTTTACAAGCTGATTGGGTGATATTACGTGACGTGTACTAGTCCAACCCTTAATTACAATAACAAATCATGTGACTACATTTCCCATAACAAAAATGTGTTTACATAAACCATAATATAAACAAACCTTCTTTCCCATAGAATGGAGTCCTGTTAGCCTCCTGTTTTGGCTAAATCACACCTGGGACTGATAAACTGTGAATCTAGCTCTCAGAAAAACAACTTTTCACAACATGGAAAAATACAGACACACATCTTTTACATTTCAACATTTTTAACATTGACTCTATATCCCATTTAAACCTAACAATCCCCTCCTGAAATGTAAGATGTGTGTATGTTGTACACTAAACTAACCCTGTTGTAAAACTAACTTAGCTCAATGGCTAGGCCTAAACTTAAGACATGCCAAGTAGACGTGACATCTGTTCGTGTCTATCAATGGTCAATGCCTTTGTCAAGATGTCTGCTTGATTATGAATTGACTCAATGTATTGCAGACTCACAATTCCCTTCTGTACCATTTCTCTGACATTCTGATACCTCACACCAACGTACTTTGTTCTGCACTTCATGTTCTCAGCTTCAGCCATAGCAATGCATGTCTGAGAATCCTCATTTATCATCACTGGATCAGCACATTTTTCATTCAGATCTTTCAACAACTGTCTAATCCATTCAATCTCATTAACTAACTCAGATAAGGCCCCGAATTCTGCTTTTCCTGTACTTTGTGTTACGTATCTCTGTTTTCTACTTCTCCAAACAATTGCACTTTCTCCAAACTTAATCAACAATCCTGTCACTGACTTTCTATCCTGTAGCTCAGAAGCAAACGAACTGTCAACAAAACATTCAAGACCAGCTCGACTGTTTTGCAACTTTAATTTCCTGTCTATGTTATCCTTCAAATATCTCAACAAATGCTTCACTGCTGTCCAATCTTTCACTGTAGGACAATTTGCCTTTCTTCCAAGCATGCCCATGGCAAAACAAATGTCAGGCCTCGTGTTATTAGCAATAAACATCAAACTTTCCACAAAGCTCCTATACATTTTTGAATTTTCAAACTCCTTAGTCCCTTTACTATTCACATAACCAACAGACATTGGACTTTTCACTGTTTTTGCATCCTGCAATCTACACTTTTCAATCAAACTCTGAATTTTTCTCTGTTGACTCAACAAACAACTCTCATCTTTACACCATTCAACATCTATTCCTAGATAAGACCTCAAAACTCCAAGATCTTTGACACTAAATTTCTGTGACAATTCCTTCCTAACTGCCTGAATTTCTTGTTTTGAATTTGCTGTTACACACAAGTCATTTATATAAATCACCAAGACCACATCTCTTTTTGTGTAAACACATGCATCAGCTACACTGCGTCTGTAACCTAGCTTTACCAACTCTTCATGAATGCAAAGATTCCAGCTTTTGGCACTCTGTTTCAAACCATACAATGCTTTCTTCAACTTGTACACCTTGTTATCACCATTCTGTTGAAAACCCAAAGGTTGTTCCATGAAAACAGTTTCATCAAGACTTGTATTCAAGTATGCAGTCTCAAAATCAAAATGATGCACTAACTGGCCCCTCCTTGCAGCCAAAGCCAACACTAATCTCAAACTCTCAGGCTTTGCTGTTGGAGAAAAAGTTTTGTCATAATTCTCAAACCTCTGTTGTGCAAATCCTTTAGCTACCAATCTGGCCTTGTATCTCTGACTACCATCCAGCATCAGCTTTCTTTTGTAAACCCATTTGCAACCTATCACCTTGTGATTTGTAGGCCTGTCAACAATTTCAAACACCTTTTTGTCTACCAAAGACTTGAATTCCTGTTCCATTGCAGACTCCCATTTCTGCTTCTCTTCATCACAACACTCCTGTACTTCCTTGTAACTTTCAGGCTCCTCTACCATAACTATACAAGCCTTAGCTTCCTGTACTTTAAAACGATCTGGAGATTTCCTAACTCTAGTAGTCCTCCTCAAAACTATGGTCCTTGTTCTTCCTTCATCATCCTCAGTGTCTGTACTTGAAGCTTCTCTGTCTGTGTGTCTCTTTGTTTCTGTCATTCTAGGTGCAGGTGGACGTGTGTGTGACAACTTGTCTGATGTGCTAGCCTCACCATCTGAAGAATCTGTTTCTTGCTTCACTGTCCCTCCATTTCTGGCAGGTGGTGGTGTCTGTGTTTCTAACTGACCTAGTCTGAAAAACACCTCTTTGTTTGAATGAATGTTTTCCCACCCAGAATGTTTCTCAAAGTTTGCACTCCTGGAAAAAAGAATCTGATTTCCACCCAGGTAAAACCTGTAACTGTTTCCTGTGTAACCCACAAACATCAAACATCTCAATTTGGGCTGACCTTTCTTTCTGAAAGCTGCAGGTATGTACACATTTGCATACTGTCCAAACACTCTAAGATATTTCAAATTGGGTGGTCTCTTGAAAAGCATGTGGTAAGGAGTATTCTGCACAGCTGAATTCCAAGTGCGGTTTGTCAGGTAATTAGCTGTGAGAATAGCCTCCCCCCAAAGATGCTCTGGAGCATTGGCATCAAGCATCATACAATCTTTTATTTGCTTCAAAATGGCTATTTTTCGTTCGGCCAGACCATCTTCAGCCGCACAAGATGGGTTAGTAGTAAAATGTCTAATTCCCATTTTTCTTAGCCAATTAGTCAAATGAGTAGCCAAGAATTCTCCTCCTCTATCTGTGACCAAAGTTCCCACTTTGTAGTTAAACTGTCTCTCTATCATGTTCACCCATTCTTTGAACTTTTCCCCTGTTTCACCCTTTTCTTTCAAAAGAATCACATAAGAAAACCTTGTGAAGCGATCCACAATCACCATGAAGTATTTACACCCTCCCTGAGAGGGGGGATCAATTGGCCCAGCAAGATCACAGTGCAGAAATTGAAATGGTCTCTGGGCTCTAAGTTTTGTTCTTTTTGCCACAGGATAAGCCTTCAGCTTAATCCTGCTGCAAACTGAACACTCCAAGTGGTTTGAGCATGGTGACATTTTAAACTCAGGACAAACCTGCTTCAATTTCAAAAGATTTGGAAAACCAGCATGACCCATCACTCTGTGAAAATAATGAATGCAATTTTCATGCAAAGGCTTATTTTGTGTGACTGCACAGCTTTCTCTGTCTATCATGTGGTACAGCTTGTCTTTCTTAATGGCTTTAGCACAAAATTCACCATCTTTAAAGATTAAACATTCATCCCCCTCAAAATTCACTTTGTACCCATCTGAGGTCAAAGCTGACACACTAACTAAACAATTTTGCAATGTAGGTACATACAAGACATCATCAAAATTGGTACCAAAACTTGGAATGCAAACAGTTCCCATTTCTTCAATTTTTGGCCCTTGTCCATCTGCCAAAGCAACAGAAAAAACATTAGCTGGTTTTCTACTCTGGAACAGTTCAATTTTGTTTGCCATATGGGTGGAAGCTCCACTGTCCAAAAGCCATACTGTGTGTGGCTGAATTTGGGGCACACCATCTCGGCTTTGAATTGTGGCAACAAATCCCTGGTTAGCACTGTGTTTCTTTTGTCCACTAGGGGGACGTGGCTGTTGCTGCTGCTGTGACTGCTGCTGTTGTTGGTGCTGCCCCCTTCTGGTATCTGCAATTAATTTTCTGCAGTCTTTTCTTAAATGTCCAAATTTTTTACAATAGAAGCACATTTTTCCCTTTGAAATTGCAGCTTTCTCAGTTTGCATCTCTTTCGGAGTTCCCTCTGGGACATTGTGAGGCTTTGTAGTTGCAGACCCCTGCTTTCGTTGCTCTGCCTCAAACCTCCTCCTTTCAGCTTCTTGTAAAATTCTCTCACAGACCAATTCCATAGTTAATTGAGCCACAGGCAATGCTTGCAATCCTAACAGTATATTATCATATGATTCATTGAGGGAACCCAGGAGAATGTAAATTCTGAGGGTTTCATCTAGGGCAATGTCCCTTGCTTGAACCTGGGCAAACAAATCTCTCATTTTATGAACATGAGTCTCTGCAGAATCTTTGTCTCCCATTTTACATGAAAACAATCGCTTTGCCCAAATCATCTTTGCTAGATCAGAAGAGGACTGATGAATTCTAGCCAAAGTGTCCCATATTTCTTTTGCTGAAGTAAAATCTTTTACAAGATTTAATTGTCCCTCAGATAAGAGGAGTAGGAGGGTGGCTACAGCTCGAGAATTTCGGTCTTGGTCAGCTGCAGACGGAGCAGCCCCCAACCCAGCCTGCACAGATTGCCACAAACCCTCCCTTATCAAAAGAGATCTCGCATAAACATTCCAGGATACATAATTTTCCGTGTTTAGCTTTGGAAACCGGGCTTGTTCCATCATTAATTAATTTTAAAATAGTCCAGCACAAGTCTTAAAATTGACGGCCCCTCCCGGGTGCCTTCCTCCAGGACTCTGCCTCTTTAAACTGCAGCTTTTCACAGCCTCCGGCTAATTTGCTGCTTTTCTTGCTGCTTTACAGCTTTGAGACAGCTTTGAAACAGTCCATTTAAACTAATTGCCTTGAGATAAGGGAGGTTTTCTACTTACAGTCCTCTGTGGAGCTTATGCCATAAATCAGACGTGAAAAATCCAGGCTCCTGCCTCCGTGGCTCCCGGCTGTAGAGCTGCTGCCATAAATCAAGCCTGGAATTCCAGCCCGTCTGTTTGCTGCCTCCTCCTAGCCTTCCGCGGGTCCCCGCTGGCCAGGACAGGAAAAAAGTTGCTTTTTAAACTCCAGGTTCTGCAGCAGAGGTGTCGTGGATCAGAACCATCCTCTGCTACCACATGTTAAAATAATGTTGTAGGAGTGTTGAAAACAGTCCTTTAAAACCAAACACCCAAACCTGGAACTTTCAGCAAAGCCTCTTTATTGTAAAAGAACAAAAGCAAAAAACAAATAATAATAATAACATTTCTACTTTAGCCAAAGCTGGCTACATGATTCAAGATGTGTTAGTAGCATTACCAAAAGAATGGTTTTATTAGTTCATTATAGTTCAAAAGCCAAAAAGCAAGTGAGTAGCTTTCTGATTCTCAGCCCTCAGTCCCACAAGACTCCACCTTTCTGGGTGTAACCTTTACAAGCTGATTGGGTGATATTACATGACGTGTACTAGTCCAACCCTTAATTACAATAACAAATCATGTGACTACATTTCCCATAACAAAAATGTGTTTACATAAACCATAATATAAACAAACCTTCTTTCCCATAGAATGGAGTCCTGTTAGCCTCCTGTTTTGGCTAAATCACACCTGGGACTGATAAACTGTAAATCTAGCTCTCAGAAAAACAACTTTTCATAACATGGAAAAATACAGACACACATCTTTTACATTTCAACATTTTTAACATTGACTCTATATCCCATTTAAACCTAACAGAACAGATAAACTAGGAGAGGATGCAGCAGATTGCTTTTGCCTGAACTGAGTGGAAAGAGCAAAATTCCAAGTCCTTCTCTCCTCTCACACCACTGAGTTAATTGAGTGAAAACCAATTTTGCATTTTGAACCCATTTTACCACTTAAAGTAAATAGAAGATGTAGGGGAAAGTGGGAGGAGAAAAGACAAACTGGGACATTTTAAAACAGCTGAAAAAGTGGTACGACAGAGGATTGAGACTATCCCTGCAGAACTGAGACATTTGGAAGAGATGTAATTGTATGTAGTCAGATAAAGTAAAGTCAATCTTCTAGTTTATAGATCAGTAAGAAAATGTGGCTGAGAAGCTTTTTCAAGGAATTCCAGAGACATCAGCATCAACATATTAGGTTTACTAATGTAAGAAAACATCCTTGTAGAGATCTTTTTGCTGTTCTGTGTATCTATCAGAACTGGTGACACACATATTGGAGTAGCAATCCCATATACTTTATCTTAAAGTGAGCCTCAGTGAACTCTGTGGGACCTCTGAGTAAACATTTATAAGGCTGTGTTGTGGATCTCTGCTTGTTATCCCTTCAATTATCTGTTCAAGATAGATGGTAGGCTTGAGTTGTATAATGGACACAGGTATAGAAAAATCAGATTACAGTGGCCTTGTTAAATCAGTTTAGACCATACAGCGTCAATAACATAATCTGTGGTATTTTATCTTTGTTCACCGCCCGGATTGGCTTGCCACAGGGTGGTATATAAATAAAAATTATTATTATTATTATTATTATTATTATTATTATTATTATTATTATTATCTACAACACAAGCTTTCACATGATGCACTTACTGATCAAGAGAGCATCATTTATTGATTAATAATTCTCTCTCTGCAACTCAAGTACATACTATGTAAATTTTGGTACATTTCTGTTTACATAAAAGTGGATATATACACAAACATATTGCCATACCATAAAAATATAGCAGAGTTATGATTTACTCCAAGTCCCACAATTCTGCATGTTTACATATAAAGCTGTCCTGCATAATTCAGTGAAATTGTTTCATAGGCCACATTTATCCCACTGGCAAAATAGATAGACTCATAGCCTGTTTTATTGTGGTTTATTTATTTATTTGGCTTTTGTTGACTAAAGCCTCCTCTAATTGGGCTAAATATGTCAGGTGGTCACTGTAGTTTTGGAGTTCAAAAAAAAATCCAAGTTGCATTTTTGTTGTCTTGGACTATATCCTGGCAATTCCTGACACCAACTGCAACATTTTATTCCCACCCTTGTGTGTAGTTCTTTTAAATTCTGAGACATAGTAGAACAACAAAAATTGTCCTCACTTCTCCTTTCAATTTTTATTTTTTCCCCTTCAGGGTATCAGTAAATTAGCACTATAACTTTAAGAAAATTGTTTTTAAAAAAAACCAGAGGAGAAAATTGCCCTTCAACCTATAGGATGACCTTAGCAAACCACACTCCATTTCTGAAGAAACTTTGGGAGATCCTTAGTGCAAATACAAGAAATTGTCTCCAAAAAGAATGGAACACGTAGATGGGGAATCAACAACAACCCAACAAAACCCAAGCAGCTGTTTCAAGAGAATTCATGCTTCTTTAGACCAAGAATAGCAAATGAGAGAGGACTTGAACCAGAAATTCTGGTATTCATAACTATGTGAACTGGGTGATCCCACATAACTAATCCCATGTCTCTGGATGCATCGACACTATAGAAATAGTACAGTCTGGAACCACTTTAATGACCATGGCTCCATCCTACAGGATCCTGGGGTTTTTAGTTTTGTGAGGCACCAGAACTCTGTGGCAGAGAAGGCTAAAGACTTGCAAAACTATGAATCCTAGGATTTAATAGGATGGAGTACTGCACTTAAAGTGGTGTCAAACTGCAAGTATTTCTACAGGGTAGATGCATCTTTAGTCTACTAATATTAGTAGGTCTGCTTTATTCATTCATTCTGGAACAATGTTTTATTGAGTACAGTCACCAAACCGTCCTTCTGTACCTGCTTAGAATATATGGTAACAGGAGGGCTGTTTACATGAATCATCCTATGCAGACCTGGTTAGGTGTTAGTGCAAATGTAGATGACAAAACTGCTGCAGAAGGAGATCCTCTTCTAATCATCTGTTCAGCTTCAGAGGCCACTGTCAGCATAACCTACATCTATTGGGTCATGGTACATAAAGCTGTGGCTTCTGGACTAGCTCATCCGTCTGACCTAGAACGTGTACATGTTACTTTTATTTTCTGCTACTCCATAGAATAGGACCTGGAGCAATGGATTCAAACTACAGGAAAAGAGATTCCACCTCAACATTAGAAAGAACTTCCTGACAGTAAGAGCTGTTCAACAGTGCCTCAGAGTGTGGTGGAGTCTTTGGAGGTTTTTAAACAGAGGCTGCATGGACACCTTTGACGTATACTTTGATTGTGTGTTACTGCATGGCAGGGGTAGGATGTGATGGCCCTTGAGGATTCTTCCAACTCTATGATTCTACTTTTTTGAGCTGCACCTCCCTGAATCACCAACTACCATAGCCAATGTCTAGCGGGGCAGGTGGGAGTTGCCATCTGAAAAGGTAACTTTTCTAATGAGCACCTCTTTGTTATGAGTAGCTTTACACAGCAACCATTACTACAGTCAACAATTCCTGGTACCTTGTACATGTTTGGGTTATGCACATTTGTCTGGAAGTGTTCTACTTTCTGCTGCATTAGCCTTTTCCCCTTGATGCCTGACAACCAAAAGGAGTCCACTGCTGAGATCTGACACCATCTCAAACTCTGGCTTGAGCAGTGGACAAAAAGAAGCCCCTTTGAAGATTAATTAATTCTCATGCTGCCAGATATGGTGTGAAATGTGGTGATTTGCTTGAGACATCCCAGTCATTTTTAGATGTTTTAGCAGATGTTAAAGCAACATTTATTGAAAAGTGTGTGTTTTGAGACTCAAACAGCAGCTAGTTTACAGATAAGTGTGATTTCTTTCTGTCTTGAAAAATAACAGAACAGCAAAGTGTGAGGTGTTGTCAAATCAAACCAGAGTAGCAGTGCCCCCTGTCACACATATATGTCTGAACACTTAGCTAACTAGATTTTATTTTTATGCCACTTCTCGCTTTTCAGCCAAAATACACCCCTCCAAGCAGTGCATGCAAAATTTAAAATAAAGATGGAATGATAAAAGCAATATCTTTACTATTTATTTCATCATTCCTTCTTCTTTCAAAGGGGAAAGACGTTCCTTTTAAACTGCAACATCAACAGCGATGCCATAGATAATTAACAAGCATCTCTAAGAACCAGACTATCATATTACCTATAAGCTAGGTGACTGTGACATGTCTGGGGACCTATTTGCTCTGTGACTCTCCAAGGGCCACATGGACAGCCAAAATGCCTCCAAATGAAACTATCTGGGAAGCCTATTTCTGGTTTTCAAAAACTCAGTACTTTTAATGGAACAGCAGAGGGGGCTCTGCAGTCTCTGACATTCTTGGAGTCTTTCAGAAGAGATGATTTCATCTTTACATTTGGGGTAGAAAAAGGGCCATCTGGGAAGCCAACTGGAGGAATTGAGGGATACAAAAGCAGCTGGAAGGGATAATTTGTGGACAGCAAACCAACAAAAGTCCCTACAGCCAGAAAACCCAAGACATATGAACAAAAAAAAAAACCAAACTGAAGGGCCTTGAGTTTTTATTATTTACTATTATTATATTATTATATTATTTTATTTTTAGCATTTGCACACTTTTCAGTTACCCTTTTAGAAATTTTACTGACTTATCTACTTCAGGGTTCAGGTTTTTTTGGCCTTGATTTTTGAAGTTTTTATTATCATTATAATATTTACTTTTAGCATTTGCACACTTTTTGGTGGGGTATTTTTACCCTTTCAGAAATTTAATTTTATTGGATTTTCTGCTCCAGGGTTTAGTTATCCTTTTATTTCTTCATATTGTTGCCTTTTTGTAATTGGAAGTGGGATTATTTTATGCTGGTTATTTTTTGGCAGAACCCTTCAGTTTGGTTTTTTAGGGATAGTTTGTAATCCTTTGCCCACTCCCTTCTATAAGCAAGCTGCTCCAATCATTGCCTATAATGCCTTAAATCTAGGGTAGTGCTAAAAGGCCTCCTTTTAATTTTGCGGCAACAGGGATGTGCCATTGGGGGGGGGGCATGCATAATATTACTTGGCAAGAAACATCCTCTAATTTATTTGCATTTTAGTGACATTGACTGTGTCTGCATGGGCCAGGATACTTTGAGGGCAAGTCACGACCTCAGAAGAAAGCAATGACAAACCTCCTCTGAACAAATCTTGCCAAGAAAACCTATGATAGGTTTGCCTTAGGCTTGCCATAAGCTAGAAACGACTTGGAGGCACACAACAACAAACAAACAACAAAGTCTCTGGTGTGGAGCATGGCAGACATCATCTGAATTGCTGACACCAGAACCAGCATCTGGGGCATGAGTCATCCAAACAGGATGATGTCAGAACAGAGTGAGATGGGCCTTTTTGCCCATGCAGATGGGTCCTTTGTGTCTACTGCTGCATTAGAATGACACCCACCTACCCTGAGCTAAACATTTGTTTCTCCATAGATGATCCCAGCAATCAATAATTACATGAACCCTATTCAGAGTTTCAGGAGAATTGTGTGATCAGATAGTGGTAGGAAATGGAATAGAGTGGCTCTAACTATTCCCATATGTGTGGTGAATGAACTCTGAGGAAGAAAAGATCCTTGACTCATGAAGCCCTAATTCATCAAAAACCCTATTTTTTCAGGGTCCCAGATCATATAGGTAGCTTCCCTTCATAGCAAAACTTCTCCTTTGTTTGTATGAAGAGAAAGTATAGAAGAGGACAGCTATGTGTGCCACTTTGATATTGTTGTATGAACAATATATAGAAATGTAAAGAATAGACAACTAACAAATAAATGCCATGCCTTTTGTGAGGGAGAAGATTCAACTACAGGACTATTCCCATGTTCCTGATGTTCAAGGAAACAGCAAATCCATGTTTTCTCAAGCACTGATGAAAGGCCTAACTATTAATTAATTGCTTAGGTTAATTTCACCACTGAAAGGAAGCTGCCAAAATATTAAAAGCAATAAAATCTACCAACAATAAAAACATCTGATCAAAACATTCAGAAATGTTTTTAAAAAGATAAAATTTATTCAGATTTCAGCAATATATATAACTCTATAACCAGGAAAGGTGAAGGAGGATGGGGAGGAATGGTGAAAACAAGAAAGAGAGAGATGTATTTTGATTGCTAATGTGTTTATGGTCTACATGGTGTGCATAGGTTGCACGGATCAAGAGGGATACATAAAGTACCAGCAAATAAGAAAAGCCTTAATAATTGTCCAGTATCTTAATATCGGACAATTCTACAGCCTTCAACTGTATGCCAATAATGTGTACATGAAAACAGTGGGCAGTCTATATATGGAATCAAACAGGCATACATTCAGAAGTAACATGAGAAGCACAGTTACATCATCTTCATTTTCATGATTTGGACAAGGGTTTTACTCAACAATAATGATTTGTCACTTTTTGTCTGAAGACATATTAACTTAGGACACAAATTTCTTCTACTGACCACTACAAATAGCTCTTAAAATGATATCAGTCTTGACCTTATATTCCTTTGATCAGATTCATTTCTTAGTTCTATAAATGCACATATCATTGAACTATGGGTTTGTTTGTTTGTTTCTAAAAAAAAAATGTTTCTCATCATTGGTATTGCTTCTAATTGCTATCTTTCTCTTTTAGGCAACAATAATAGATATTTAACAAATTCTAAAGGTGTATGGATGTGATTTTATATCAGGAAACTGGTACACAGAGGTTCACTTTTCCTTGCCACACCATAATACATCACAGTTCTAATCAGAATTGTGGGCCCTATTTCCTTTAGGTATTGGGGGGGGGAAACCATATATGGCTTGGAACCTTGATACTTGAGGGTGCATCTCTCTCTCTCTCTCTCTCCTTATTAGTGGGGCCCTCCTCTATATCCCACCAGTAGGAGAAATGCATAGTGGGGGGATATGGGAGAAGGACTTCTCTACAGTGGCACCCCAATTATGGAATTCCCTCTCCCTGGGGGCCCAATTGGCACCAACACTGGGATCATTTCAGTACCAAGTCAAAAATTGGCCTATTATTGAAACCTTCAGGTATTGAAACTGATTTTGGAGATCTTCAGATACAGGGTGAGATATAAATATTTTAATACATGCATTGTTGTTATTGTTGTTGCTGCTGTGTGCCTTCAAGTCATTTGTGACTTAGGGTAACCTTAAGGCAACCCTATACTGGGATTTTCTGGGGTTGAGAGTATGTGACTCCCTCAGGGGCACCCAGAGGGTTTCCATGGCTGAGCAGGGAATTGAACCCTGGTTTCTAGAGTCTTAGTACAATGCTCAAATTACTACACAATGCTGGAACCATATTCAATACATACATACATACTTTGGAGCAGTAGCATCACTAGGGGATGGGTGGATCACAGCAGATGACTCCCTAAGAGGGGGTGACACTACTGTTTCTCAAACATCTGCTTTTTGGCAGAATCAGGCTGTGGCATTCACCTGAGTCCATTAAAATGCTGAAGAGATGGTGTGAATGGGATGAGTCTCAGTGGGAGAAGAAAGAAAAGGCCCCATGTTTTTTCTTTAAAAGTTAAAATTTCAAATTTCAAAAAATATTTTTTGTTAAAAAAAAAACATTTTAAAATAAAAATATTTTAAAATTTTTCTTTAAAAACATCACATTTTACCAAAATTTCACTTTAAGCACATAAAACTATGTATATACAAATAAATTTAGACTGTGTGTGTGATATTGTAATTTAAAACTATAATTTTAATTGTGCCAGTTGTTTATATAACAACTATTACCATTATATCCAGTGATATATGGGAATTACTATTTATGAGTAACATGAATACAAAAAAAAAAAATTACTAAGGATTTTGTAGTGTGGTATAGGAGTAGGTCAATGGAGGGGAGACACTATGAGTTACCGCACTGGGTGACACCAACGCTAGTGACACCACTGCTTTGGAGTCTAATCAGGGATGTCTTGCAGTCTCATCTAACAGCTTTTCTAGTTCTGAGATAAGCACATATCAAGTTTATAAAAGTGCATGTACAAATACATTTGACATTATTTTTCTCTATTCCTCACCTCCAGTAATAATCTTTAATCTTGCTGCTTTTCAGGAAGGGGAAGATAAAATATTTTATGGTAAACTGTATGTTTCATGTTACTAAAATGCCTACCAAAAATGATGAACATTTTTTTTAAAAAAGTACACCTACATAAATGCTTATTTCATTCTGCTTAGACCACCATCTCCTACATTTAGCTCATTTAGGGGCTGTACAGATGGCCCCTAAAGGGCAGCAGGATGCAGTCCTTTTCCTTGTCAGATCAGGCCCATGGCAACCATGTGCTGCAGCCCTGATCTGGGCTTTCCACAGTTCAAAAAGAAGCCACAAAAAGCACCTCCTTTTTGTGTCACAGAAAAAGTGCTTTACCTATAGCAGCAGCAGCTTTTCTCCACTTCTTTGGCACAGCGTGTGTAAACGTTGTGCTGAAGACATGCCCTTTTGCCGCCCGCCGTGTGGTTGCTTGTGCAGCGTGAAGCCAGCCTGGGGACAGAGTCAGGGTGGCCAGTGTGCAGTTGTCACACTTCCACTCTGTCCCCAGGTCGGCCCTTTTGGCCTGTCTGTACTGGCACGTCTAATTTCTAGCCTAAACACAACATAATATATTATTTTAATTTCCAGTGTAAAAACAAAACCCCAGACCTTCAGATCTCTTGCTAAAACAGAAAATACTTGTTCCTCTCATGTTCAGTCTCCACAGGTTTTGAGATGCATCTCTGGGGACAGACTCTGTCTCCCCAAAACAGCACTTGCATATGGATATAAGCACTGTCTTAAAAAGATGTTAAGCCATAAAGGAGCACAAGCACTTGCTAATTTAAAAAGTTTAAGAATAAGAGAGGCAGCCTCCACCCATGCAGTGCATGCTCATAAAGGTTCCATCATTAGTCAACTTTACTTGACTTGGGAGGAAAATAAAGCCAAGAAAATCAGACAAATATTTGCATTCTTTAGGAGCTTCTTACTGTCCTCAGAGGTGTGCTACACTGCAACGGCAGGGGAATCCAGAAGCAAACAATAAACTGTGGTCACCACAACAGTAGTATTTATATAGGTATGTATTTGATTCATATCCTGCTTTTCTCCTTATGCAGGATCCAAGGCAGCAATCCAAGCAGCACCTCTTACTCAGAAAGATCTTGTTTGCCACACACTAAATGGTTTTCTTGAAAGGTAGATATAAAGAATACTAAGTATGCTATCTCACTGTCCCAGTATCACATGTGAGTGTAATGTCTGAAGACTTGTTCTGAACTACAGATAAGATTCATCTCCCTGTTAGAAAATAGCAATGAAGACTGGATAAATTATGGAAAATTTCCTCAATCTAGAGAATAGGATCTGCATGCCAAAATAGTTTTCTGTGACAAGATCAACTCTATTGAGTAATAAAAAAAACACCAAATTTCATAAGCAGGAAGAGAGAAGAATACGTCTTTATTTTGTAATGAAGGAAGTGGTCCCATGCTTTTGCTAGCAATGATTATTTCTTTCATGTGATAGGATTAGAGGAAGAAAGTATAGATCAGTGCTGCAGCAGTACTTAGGTACTGAGTGCAGACACAGTAGTATATGGCAGTGATTTAGACTCGTGTAAATTCACTCGGAATTAAGTAAAACTCAAGTTGCTTCAATGACTTGACTTGGACTTGGCTTGGCAAAAATGACACAGTGACTATGCTTGACTTGGAGCTTGTATATTTTTAGTGACTGACTTGCTGGTACCATTCAATTTGAACAGCAGGAAAGACCCACCCCAAAAGTGTGGCTTTCTTGGAAGAGAACAGCAAATACATTAGGCAATGGGCTTGAGGTGGAAGGATCCTTCTAAAGCTTTTGAAAAGCTTGAGAAGGCTCCACTGAAGTGCAGCGGGGACAGACAAGCAGACCTCAACCCTCATCTCAAGCCCATTGTCTAATGTGCCTGCCATTCCCTCTGAGAAATACATCCTGCATCCTTTATTTTCTGATAAAAATTGGCTTCCAGACATGACACTTAACTTGAGACTTGAAATAAAATACTTTAATATATACTCCATATTATTCCTTAGTAGAGCTATGACTGTACTGAGCATTATCCTTTTCTCCAGTAGTTCTTTCTCAGAATGCACAATCTTCTCTGTTTATACGGGGTATAATTGGGATATCTCTCTTCATAAGTTCAAGATGCCCTGGACAAGACCATCCTCCTCCTTAGGTTTCCAGGTGTCATTTCTAACCATGGAGGCAAAGCAGAAATGCCAATATGACAACATAATCCCTGATCATGGTGACTGGTATTTGTAGACGTTGTAGTCTAAAATATGTTGAGAACATTGAGTTCGGGAAGACTGGCAGAGACAATATCTCCACACACTAAATATCAAACTAACCAATGTGGGATCAATACTTGACTTCAAGGGGACCAGTGACTAAGGCCTCAAGCAGATGGATGGCTTGGAGTGGCCTCTGTCCACTCAGGCCACAAGCATGCCCTGAGCAGTGTGGGATTGTGGCGACCAGACTCCGTGATCTGCAACGGGCTGCTGGCTTTTTTGCACTCCTTTTGCGGCTGGCTTTGGGCTGCCTTAGGCAGCCACAGCGCAGCTTTGGCCCAATCCGGGGCATGCATCATCTATATGACATGCCCCCAGATTGGCCTGAAGGCAGAACTTTTGGTCCATCTGTTTTGGGCCTAAATAAAAAATCATGGCTAATTTTGGTATTTTCAACAAACCAGAAATGAAATCATATTATTTTGCAACATGAGTTATTGGGACTGCTGGCACCAGCACATTGTGAACTATTTAGGACATTTTCCAGGAGAGTCAAAAGAAGGTAAATTCTGGCTCCATCAAACTAGTTCTTCAACAGTTTTCTTACCACCTCAAATCCCCTTTTGTAATAAAAACAGTGTTTATTTTTCTAGTTCTTCACATGATTAATAGTCTGCCTCCATGTACTTGGAATGAATCAAAATACTAGCCAACAGGGGTGTGCTTATTTAGTCATACCTCTCATGAAATCTTATGCTGCATTAAACTGGTTAGTCTTTAAGTTGCAGCATATATATATATATATTTATTTACCTTAGTTTGTGCTCAGCAACAAACTGGGTGCTTAAGATTCTTTGGGGTTTTCTTTATATTTCTTCACAATCCACCTTTTCCCTGGTGACCTAAAGTCAATGTATATTACTCTTTTCCTATCTTCCTGTCATCCTCACAACAGCCCTGTAAGAAATCAGAGTGACCACCATAAGGCTGAATGGTGACTAGTACCTGGATCTCTCAAGTCCCAATCCTATACTCCAACCACTACTCTATTGTGGCTCTCAATAGTGAAGAACCTATCATCCTTCAAGATGACTATTCCAAGGTTCTTTACAATGCTTTTAGAATGTAACTATAACAACACAGTATATAACAGCTCAATTAAAATCAATAAACAAATAGCACAACTAAATCTATTAACAGAGCAGGGCAAAAAAAAAAACCATATCAATTGTTTAAAATACAGTATTCTCCTTGTGTTTTTTAAAAGAAAGAAAAACAACAAAAATGCCCAATAAAGGGAGAAAAATCTCCTTAAAGATAAGATAATGGATGCACTCTGAGAAGGATCTCAGTGGAAGACTTCACATCAAAGTAGGATGATATAGAAGATCAGGGTCACATTCGATGTGAAAGAAAAAAAATGAAAGATTAAAATTGGGCTAATTATGGAAGAAAGCCAAAGCAGATCGAGCCATGAAATAGAAGGAGTGGAGCTAATGCACTTGGTCTTGCTGTCTTCCTTATTGCTTCAGGAAGGTCACACCTACAGAGGCATAGAACTATTGAACTAAGGTCACTGGGTAAATGTCATGGCAAAATAAGGGTTTGAACCTGTTTTTGCCTTGTTTATAGCTGACCACCTACACCATAGGCCATTAATAAAAAACATCACTATAGTATTTTATAAACGGTGACAATCCTATGTGTATGCAGATGTCTGCATATTCCCTTTGTAATACTGTCTGAAGCTATATTCAAGTATGGGGGAGGGAGAGAAGAGAGTGTTTATTCCATTAATAATAACCTTGCTGCTCTCTCCACCCACATATGGTTGCAGTACAATCCTTTTAATGCTAAGTCAGTGGTGTAAATAATCAAATGTAATTTGTCAGGAGATTAAGGAACATGAGCTTGGATTCTGTCTCAACATAAATATCAGACAAAATATTATCAACAGATGGCACACTGATGGCACCTAAACTCTATTACAAGGGGACGTGTTCCATATTTTCCATTAGGCTGTAGCCTTTTCACAGTCTGCTGGAGTTAAGCCAACTCGTTTGGCTTTATTTCTCTAAAATAAACCCACATACAGGAACATCACCATGGGGAAAGCTGATTTCAACCCAATATGTACATGAATACTGTAGTTAATCTACAATATGCAGTTCCAAACCTAACCTGGGATATGGGATTGGGTTCCTTAATGACAGGGAAGACCCTCCAAACTATATAAATGTTACGTATGAATGGTGTGTCATTCAGGAAAAGTTTGCAGAGATTCCTATGGTGGGAGCTAGCAATAACTATGTACAATCAATCAATGGAGTAGGTGTGTTTGTGGCCATTACTTCCTTAATAGAAAACTGAGTACCAGATTCAGTGACACATGGCGGCTGCAGGGGAGGGGGTTAATTTTCCATTTTAGGTTGTGCAGACAGAAATAGTTCTATCACCAAAACATTCATATTGGCTCCTAGCTATTGCACTTCACACTGCACAATTATAGCATAATCATATGACTTTAATTGTCATGGCTGCATCCTATGCATTTGCAGGTTAGTGAGGCACTACATCTAACTTACAGAGAATTCCAAATATCTCACAAAACTACAAATTCCAGAATTCCATAGGATGCAGCCATGGCAATTAAAGTGTTATATAGCATGAAAGAAACCTTACAAGCACACAGAATGGTTCCTGTTGATTGTATAGATCACTACAAACTCTAGCTTGTTCCTGTGTAATGTGAGAAACAGATCTCAGAGGTGTCCTGTTTCTGCATGCACACAAATTTCAGAAGATCTAAAAGATAACAACTTCAAAATTACTATGCCAAACTATCTGAGTTTCCATTCTTCCACAAAGAATATAAAATAATCAATCTGCAATATAGAACCATAAGCAACTACCACACAGTTGTGATCATGCAAATATAGCAGGAAAAAGCATAAGAAAGCAATCTAGAGAGTTAGGGCAGCTTTTACTCCTTGTCCCACAATTCTAACAGCTTGGGCTCTCCTATTTTCAGAGTATCATCATAATAACTGCCATTCATTTTGTTAGCATAATGTGTGAAGTGAAGTTACGGTTACACCATTAAAATGGTACCCAAAGAGATTACAAGTACTGTTGATGCTGAAGAATTAAACCAGAAGAAATTGTAGTTTCAAAATTACCCATATCCTTTGCTTTCCCACATGTAGTGCAACTAGATTTTGCTAAAGTGACCCCCTGATGGGAGTAATCCTTGCCACTCATTCCTGTTACTCCATGGCTCATTTCAAATACTATGTCACCAGGAATAAAACCAAGAGAATTACTTTCCTATATTCCAGAGATAACCAAATTGCCTATATATCCTCAACTGTCCCGATTCCAGAGGGTGGGAGCAGCCACTGAGAAGGCTCTATCTTGTGTCCTCCCCAGCAAGTCTACGATGGTGACGGGACTTAGAGAAAAACCTCCCCTGTAGATCTTAAGATTCTGTCAGGTTCATATAGGGAGATACAGTGTTTCAGACAGTCTGGACCTAAAACCATAAAGAGCTTTATATGCGCCCAGAAACAAACTGGTAGCCAGTGAAGCTTAGGCAAAAGCAAAATGCAGAATCCTCTCCCCACTTGTGTGTTTTTCCATCATGAATAAGTTGCCATCTTGATCATACTCTGATTTTACTTGGCCACATGGGTCCCCGTTTTTATTTGCAAAATGTGTCTAGTGTCCATTGCATTTCCTTCCAACATGCAGAAGAGTTGGCCAAGATGGTTTCAAGGGCCATGAGAAGGGAGCAGAATTTTCAGACAAAGAAAAGGAAAGACTAGACCACATATAACCAACACACCCTATTTTCTTTTTAGCAAAACAGCTATCAAAATGAACTGTTCACTTGTTTACACAGAGCTAGAAATTTACTTCTACCATGCAGCTGAGTGGCTACTGACAGACTGGAAAGCTCTTTTTCTCTGTTGGGTGTAGGCTCCTTGTTTCCAACATCTGAAAAATCCAAACATGGTTTTCAAATACAGTGAATGAACAAACTCTAGGCTGGCTCTTTTTTGCTTATTTATGTGACTGTTGTTTTCCCCCATTTTCTGTTTGAGTCAGTTATGCCTGGGTTTCCTTGGCAACCAAAATGAGAAAAATACTGCTACTTGCAATCAGACCAGCAGGTAGGACCTCAGAGACATTCCCTATACAAAAGAATCATGTGCTGGCCTTCTGCCACTACCCCTTCCTGAGCTCTAAGTCTTGACCACTCCTGCAGAAAAAGAAGCCCTTAGCTCCAGAGCAAGATAAAATCTGGAGGGCTATCTTTAAAGATATTCTGAACTGGTCACTGGAAGGGTGGGTTCTTTATCAGTCTATACAGACAAAGAAAAATTTATCAAGTGGAAGAGAAAAAAAGAAAATCTTAATCAAATAAATTCCCTTGACCTCCCTAGTTGTAGCAGTGGTCTAGGAAAAATGAGATCTAAGACGTTGCCTCTGGGAAATATTTTTCTTTCACTTCAGTGACTTTATCATGGGATAAGTGGAAACATTAAAAGAGGCACACAGCAAGTTTATTAAAAGAAACATATAGAAGTAAATCTATACTACACATAGTACACAATGTGATATCACATGAACATGAATCTTGTTTTTATCTTATAAAATCCTTGGATTTATAGTTTGGTTGAGTACCTAGAATTTTGTGCTAGAGACTCTAGTGTCATATTTCAGGCGAGTTCTCTATCATAGAAATCTAAGTACTTCACAAAACTGCAAATTCCAGAATTCTATAGAATGGAGCTACAACAGTTGAACTGATGTCATACTTTAGGGCTCTTTTTGTTGTTGTTATGTCTAGCAAAAGGAAGAACAAGGAAATGATATGGCCACTGCATGGAGAAGATGGCAAAATGGTAACAGGAGACAGAGAAAAGGCAGAATTACTCAACACCCTCTTTGCCTTGGTCTTCTCTGGAAAGGAGAATAATGCTCAACCTGGGAAAAATGGAGCAGAGGATGTAATAGGGGAAATGCAGTACAGATTAGGTAAAGATGTAGTACAGGAACTCCTGGTTACACAAAACAAAATCAGGTCTCCAAGGCTAAATGAACTACATCCAAGGGTATTAAAAGAACTGGCCGAAGTAATCTCAGAACTACTGTCAATGATCTTTTAGAATTCCTGGGGAAATGGAGAGGTCCCAGTAGACTGAAAGAGATAAAATGTTGTCCTCATCTTCCAAAAAAATAAAAATAAAATAAATGGAAAAAAAATTAGAGGATCTACCAAAGAGGATTCTACAGCAGATAATTAAACAGACACTCTGTAAACACTTAGAAAGGAATGCTGTGATTACTAAAAATCAGCATAGCTTTCTCAAAAACAAGTCATGCCAGACTAATCTTAATTCTTTTTTTGATAGAGTCACAACATTGATAGATGAAGGGAACGCTGTGGATGTGGCATTTCTGGATTTAAGGAAGGCATTTGACAAGGTCCCCCATAATATTCTTGGGGGGGAAACCTATTATAAGTGGATTAGAGAATGAAATTGTTAAGCAGATTTGTAATTGGTTGACTGACTGAACCCTAAGGTTACTCAACAATGGCATCTTCTCATCTTGGAGAGAAGTGACTAGCAGAGTGCTACATGGTTATGCTATGTCTTGGGCCCAGGGCTATTCAACATCTTTATCAATGACATTTATCAATGACTTTGATCATGGAACAGAGGGCATGCTCATAAACTTTGTAGATGACATCAAATTAAGAAGGGTAACTGATACCCCAGAGCATAGGATCAGAATTCAAAATTACTTTAACAGATTAGAAATCTGGACCAAAACTCATGAAATGAATTTCAATAGGGGGAAAAATCTAAGATACTACATTTAGGTAGAAAAAAATTAAATGCACAGATATAGGATGGGTGACACCTGGCTTGGCAACAGTACTGAACAGGAGTTAGGAGTACTAGTAGAACACAAGCTGAATATGAATGAACAGTGTGATATGGCAGTTAAAAAAGACAATGTAATTCTAAGCTGTACCAATAAGAGTATTATGTCTAGATCAAGGGACATAATAGCTCCAGTCTATTCTGCTTTGGTCAGACTTCATCTGGAATACTGTGTCCAGTTCTGGCCACCACAGTGTTTATGTTTACGTTTAGCCTTAAGAAGAGAAAATTGAGAGGTGATATAATAGTCATGTTTAAATATTTGAAAGGATGTCATATTGAGGATGGAGCAAGCTTGATTTCCACTGTTCCAGAGACTGGGGCTGAAGTACATGGCCCAGAAGGAGCACCCAGATGCCACTCCAGACACGATTGGGCTAGCACCATGGTGACTGCACAGCCCGCTGCCAAAGTGGGCTGCGGTTGTAGTCCCAAGCCAGCCACTGGAAGGAGCGGATTATATCTACTCCTTTTTCCCTCACTTAGGGGGGTTGCAGACTGCCAGAAATAGTGCAAATTGAGTCCACTTTTAGGGTTAGGGTTAGGGTTAGGGAATCATGGGGACTGTAGTTTATTGTGGCACCAGAGCTCTCTGACAGAGAAGACTCAATGTCCCAGAAGAAAAAAAAAACAATTCCCATGATTCCCTAGCACTAACTCTAAACCTAAAAGTGAACTCAATTTGCACTATTTCTGGCAGTCTGCAACCCCTATTAGTGCTGCCTTAGAGCAGCTTCTGTCTGCTTTGGGGGCATGTGTCATGTAAATGCCATGTCCCCAAAGCAGCAAGAAACTGCCTTATTCATTCCCTTCATTTCAAGCCTAAGACATGGAGGAATGGATTTATGCTACAAGAAATTCCACCTAAACTTTAGGAAGAAGCTCCTGATGTAAGAGTTTATTTGACAGTGGAATACTCTGCCTTGGAGTGTGGTGGAGCCTCCTTCTTTGGAAGTTTTTAAACAGAGGCCAGATGGTCATCTGCCAGAAGTGCTTTGATTGTGTATTCCTGCATAGCAGGGGTTAGACTGGATGGCCCTTTTGATTTCTTCCAACTCTAATAATAATAATAATAGTAGTAGTAGTAGTAGTTTTATTTATATTTCCCACCTCTCCCTATGGATTGAGGCGGGATTACAAAATAAAATGAATACAATGTACAAAATATAAACAATAAAATAATAAAAATCAGAACAATAATAATAGATTAAGAGAATAGAATACAATATAATAAAATAAATGAAAATAAAATAAAATAGGATAAAATAAAATAAAATAGCCAATCATTGTCAGAGTCTAAAAATCTGAAAGATCAGATGGATAGGCCCACCGGAAGAGCTCCGTCTTAAGTGCTTTCTTGAAGGCTTCTGGAGTAGTAATAAGACAGATCTCCTCCAGCAGGCTGTTCCACAACTTGGGCTCTGTGACCATAAACGATTTTTGGGAAGTCGTGGTAAGTCTAGTTTTATGGTGTTCTAATAATTTCTTCCCAGATGTTCTAAGAGTCTGGGGCGGATTATGTGGGGAGCGGCGCTGCTTCAAGTAACTCAGGCCCAAGCCATATAGGGCTTTAAAGGTAATAACCAACACTTTGTATTATGCCCGGAAGCTAATCGACAGCCAATGAAGAGATTTTAATACAGGTGTTAGATGTTCCAGTGACCAATCTGGCTACCACATTATGAACCAATTGGAGCTTCCGAACGTGATACAGAGGTAGCCCCATGTAAAGCGCATTACAGAAATCCAAACGAGAGATTACCAGGGCAAGTACTACTGCTTCAAGGTCCTTTCAGTCCAGGTAAGGACTCAGTTGGCGGATCAACCAAAGTTGATACCAAGCACTCCTGGCCATCACATCCACTTGAGATGACAACTGTTAAGATGAATCCAGGAGTACTCTCAAACTGTGTACTTTGTCCTTTAGGGGAAGTGTGACTCTGTCCAGGACTGGATTACATCAGCGAACTGATAACATCGTGTCCCATGTCTCCGGATGATCTCTCCCAGTGGCTTCATGTAAATGTTAAACAGCATGGGGGATAAAATGGCACCCTGAGGGATGCCAGATATCAGCTCTCTTTTCGCCAGATGTCAGCCGCTATCCCCCAGCATCACCATCTGGAATCTGCCCAAGAGGTAGGACCGGAACCACTGAAGAGCAGTGTCCCCAATACCTAACTCCCTTAGGCGTTTCAGCAGGATACCATGGTCTATGGCAGGGGTAGGCAACCTGTCCCCTTTAAGGGCCGAGGGACTTCAGCTCCCAGAAGCCTCAGCCATGTTGGCCAATAGTCCCATGTTGGCCAATAGCTCCTGGGATTCTGGGAGCTGAAGTCCCTCGGCCTTTAAAGGGGAAAGGTTGCCTACCCCTGGTCTATGGTATCGAATGCCGCTGAGATGTCCAAGAGCACCTATGATTCTATGATTATCATCCTTGCTTTAGAGGTTGTTTGTGGTCTCCATGGCTGATTGCCAACAAGAATTCATAGTTTTTTATACCCCTCCCCCTCATACTCACATAAACAAAATTGTACCCCCAGATGTGAGGTTAAACCCAAACTAGCTATGTAATTTGGTGGATAATAACTAAAGTAGATGTATTCTACCGTTAAGCCACCAGCTAAGTTAGAAATATTTTTTAAATGGAATTAAGATATAGGAACAGGTGTATACAGTTCAAAGGTCTGTCAGAATTGCCAAATGAAAATATTTTTGATTGGTAATACCTCTAGCAAGATTCTTGGGACTAACAGGTGACAGATTGGACAATGACCTGGACCTTCAGGGTTAATTTGGCCATAGAAAAAGAAAAGAGATTGCCCAGGGATGCAGTGGTCTGTTGGACTAGAATGAGAATGTGAGATATGATAATACAACAAAGTTAGAAAGAAAAATTAATAGTAGAGAGCAATGAGATATTGTATCTTTAAAGATGTATCTAGGCAGATTGCCAAATAATGACAGGAATATAGATTTTTTTTTAATACAATCATTGGCAAATAACAGAATAAATTATAGTTGGGACAGACTGGAATAAATTTCTTTTATACACTAACAAAGAAGATTCAGAATAAACTCAATCCCAAAAGCAATGAAAATTTGGACAAAACTAAAAAGACTAAATTAAAGAAAAGAAAAAGTGAAATATAATGAAATAAACAACAGCCAAGAGAACATCCAAGAAACTTTACCTTTGGAGGTACAAAAAACAAGTAGGATCTGAGTAAGAAGGAGAAATAGGGGATAGTCTATCAGAAGAAGGAGAAGAGCAAAACAATTAAGAGAGAGAATAAATTGTTCTTTGATAAAGGAAGGGAACAATTAAATCATAAATTACATCAACTAATATTCTGTCTCAGAATGTAAAAAGTCAGAAATCAAAATATAAAGGATTAAAGTGTTTAATAATCTTGAAAGAATTTAGGTGGACATTATTTGTTTTGTTGAGATACAGATAAAGAATATAGATTCAAAATATCTGAAGAACCCTAAACTAGGACATAATTTTATATCAACTACAGATGTGAAGAAAAGAGGAGTGGTCCTATAAGTCAACAAAAAGATACATGTGGAAGAGATCTTCATTAATAATAATACAGTTGTCCCTCTGGATTTGTGGGGGTTAGGGACAGAGAACCCTTGCAAATTAAAAAAAAAAAAAAACTTGAATAACTCCACCTCCTCCATGCCACCCCATATCTGGCCCAATTGAGTTGGCTACAGAGTGGCAGGGAAGATTTTAAGGCAAGCACACCCATGCTCATCTTAAGCTCTTCCCTCCTGCCCCATAGCCAGCTCAATGGGGCCAGCTATGGGGCAGGAGGGAAGAGTTTAAGGCCACCCACCTCCTTCTCCCATGCCTAGAACAGCTGTGGCCAGCTGTCCTAGGCATGGAAGAAGGGGCCAGGGCAGTGTGCATGCAGGCCCTGCCCACCATCTCCCCTGCCTGGGGTGGCTGCAGCCAGCTAACCCAAGTACAGGAGGAGGAGGTGGGTGGGGCTCACACTGAGATTGCAAGTAACCAAATTCGTGAATCCCAAATCCACAAATCTGGAGGGACAACTATAATGGTTCTTGTGTTGAAGCTGAAGCAAATTATGGCAATTCATAATTACTTATTGTAGAAATGTGTGCACTGTTACAGTGCATAAAAACATTTTATAATAAATTGACTAAGGAAATTCAAAAATATGGAAAAGGGAATAGTGACAATTTAGAGCAGGGGTAGGCAACCTTTCCCCTTTAAGGGCTGAAGGACTTCAGCTCCCAGAAGCCTCAGCCATGTTGGCCAATAGTCCCATGTTGGTCAATAGCTCCTGGGATTCTGGGAGCTGAAGTCCCTCGGCCCTTAAAGGGGAAAGGTTGCCTACCCCTGATTTAGAGACTAGAATGGAGTTCAATCTGAACATGGATAAACACTCATCTAAGAAGATCAGAAAAACTCAGAGGAGGTTGTCCAGGAAAGCCACCAAGAGGGCTGATACCAGCTTCTTGTGAGTGTGGAAGGCAAACAAAAGTCTTTTGCTAATGCAAAGCAAGAAAGCAAAGGTCCGTATTACCAATCCAAGGGTCCAGCCAGCGAATGGTCAAGCAGTTTGAAGGTCTAGGATTCCAGATGTTCAAGATAAGTTAGCAGTCCGAGAGTCAAGGTTTCAAGCCATGGAACAAGGAGAGACAGAGACAGAGATTTTTGCTAGGAAGCTCAGATAATCCCTGGCACTGAGGCAGTCCTTCTGCACCTGCTTAAATTACCAAGATACAGGAGCTCAGCTGAGACTAATTACTCCGGCATTTTTCATAAAGTCTCCTTGAATGCCGAAGGCTCTCCTTTTCTGCTTGATGGTGGCTGAAGATTGGTATTGTCCCTTGACCCTCCTCCATGTCTGAAGGTTCTGCTGCCAGGCTCTGCTGGAGCTGGCAAAGCAGAACTAAGGCTGGACTGAGGCTCCACAGCTGCAGGCTCAGGTCCCGGAGGAGGTTCTGGCTCATCCTCCAAGTCTTCCTCCAGGCAGGGCATGACAGAAGTTACCAAAGTCCTTTTTAGAAATGCTGAAAAATTTAGCTTTTATAGATGTCTGGAGCTACAAATAGAATGAAACTCAGGGGTTAACATTTTACTCAGACACCCACAAATCAATGTTGGGAATAGACATGCTTATTATGACCAAAAGCTGGAATACAAGAATAAAAAGTATGGAAATACTGTCTAAGATAGTCTTAGATCACAACCCAATACTATTAATGGTTAAGAATAGGAAGAGAAGGTTAGCTGAAGACTTAATGAAAATATTCTTAAAAGTGAAGATTTTTTTATTGACAACAAAGGAAGCACTTTGTCTGTACTTGGAGGAGAATTCAACACCAGACATCCCTACGAAAACTGTTTGGAATGTCAGCAAGGTGGTCATTGGGGGCCATTTTTTGAAAGAGATTCAGAATTAAAGAAGAAGAGCAGAGAACAATAAAAAAAATACTGGAAGAGATTCAGAAAGGGTAACAAGAATTGAAAGATAAACCTGCATGAACTATAACTGAAAACATAAAAACTGAAATTAGAAATTTCAAAAACAACTAGACCTAGATATATCATTGGAAATAGAGAAAAATTAAGAATTGGCCATCAGAAATATTTTGAACAGGTGAATAAACGTCAAAAATGGTTGTCATATAAATTTTTTAAAAAAGAATAAGGAAAGAAATTGATTATGGAGAATAAAAGAGGTGACAAAATCTATACAGACCAAGAAGCAATAAAAAGAACATTTCATAAGTATTGTGAAAATTTGTTCAATTATAAGGTTATAATGGAAGATATAATGGAAAAAATAAGAACATACCAGGATAAACAGGACATTGGTAAAATTTCAAAAACAAAAAAACAAAAAAACAAAAACAAAAAAAATTGTTAAACTCCCTAGTCACAGTTGCAGAGGTTGCCAATGTAATACAAAATTGCAAGTCAGGGAAGGCATCTGAACCTGATGGCCTGTTGGCAATATATTACAAGAAACCACAAGAGTAAATCTTATTGCCTCTACAACAAACATTAAATGTTGCATTGAAAGGAAAGAAGACAGATTATTGGAGTAATGAAAACATCTGTATTATCCCAAAAGAGCGGGGGGGGGGGGAATAAAGAATCTGCATAACTATCAGCCAATTTCACCATTAAATGTCAATTATAGATTATTATTTTTTTGCAGGTATCCTAACAGAGATTTTTTTTTTTTTAAGTATCCTGGTAGGAAGATTAAAGAAGGATAATTCTAGGTCAGTGTTAAACATCCTAGAATATTATGAGAAACATCCAGGGGGGAGTGGTGTTGGTCTTGCTAAGAAAGGTGCTGAGAAAGTTTTTGATATGGTACACTGGAACTTTATGATTCAAGTATTGAGAAGAATGTAGCTTGGACAAAACTTTATTAAAGGAATCAAGACTATGTATGAGAAGCAGACAACACAAGTTATTGTGAATGAAGAAAAACAAAATTGTTCAAGAGGGACAAGAAAGTGTACAACATTATTCTGCAACTTGACTTGGAAAAAGAAATAGTTAATGGTTTGATGATCAAGTGGGTGAAAAATATTGGACACATGTTATAATTAGACCAATGGGATAACTCATAGGAAAAATTCACCCTATATTAGGATGTTCCATCAATGGTATCTAACCCTACCCAAAATTAAGCAAAATGTACAAGATCAAAGATAACATGTGTTGGAAATACAATAACAACATAAGCTCTTTTTTCCACATGTGGTGGAGCTGTCCATAAGCCAGGAACCAAATATGAGGAATCAATTTTCCAATGTACACAGAATTATATATCTTAAATATGACACATATATTAGGCCAAAACAAAGAAAGAGAATATTGGAAAATATGGCCCCTATACTATATGCTAAGACATGGAAAGCTAAGGAGAGTCTGACAACAGATGACTGGGGACTGAACAGATGGTCCAGAAGGGTGGCTTGAAGCCGCCCCTGACAAAGCCAGATTGGGGCTGTGGCAAGCGCATGCCACAGCCCCAATCCGGCCAGAATCTAGCCCAGATAGGAGCAGCAAAGAGCACCTCCTATTTGGGGTATATTGATGTTGCCCCACCACAGCTTCATCCAGCTTCCAGCTGGCTTGGGGACATGTGGTGTCTAAATGCCACACACACCAAGGCACCTGGAAACCACCCAGCATGGTAATTGCTGGTGCAACTTTTGGGCAACTTGGGGGTGTGGTGCATGTAAATTCCACACCCTCAAGCTGGTTTGAAGCTGACTGAAGGTGCCAGTCTGTTCCGGCCCTGGTTCATAAAACTAGCTGACATGTTAGAGCTGCATAAAAACATCTGTCTAAGGGGGGTTGCAGACTGTCAAAAATAGTGTGAATTCAGTTCACTTTTAGGGTTAGGGTTAGTGCTAGGGAATCATGGGAATTGTTATTTTTCTGAGACATTGAACCTTCTTTGTCAGAGAACTCTAGTGCCACAATAAAATTCAGTTCCCATGATTCCCTAACCTTAACCCTAACCCTAAAAGTGGACTGAATTCACACTATTTCTGACAGTCTGCAACCCCCCTAAGTAATGATAGGTCATTGGAAAAAATTGCAGAGGATTGCTCTCCAGTACTAAGGTATTTGAAGGGGCAGTGGACAGGACTTGATAATGCATACTAAATGCTTATAGCAGGGGTAGGCAACCTTTTTGAGCTGAGGGCTGGGTTGCTGTCCCTCAGACAATTGGGGGGGGGGGGGGCGAAGCACCATAAATAAATAAATAAATAAGCTTAAAAATAAATAATTTTTTTTTAAAAAAATATATATGCATGCACACTCTCTCAGCCCCAGAAAAGCTATGGCAAAGCCCCTGTGGAGATTTTGCCAAGAAAACCCCAAGAACAAGTAATAACAACAATAATCAATATTATCATGGCAGGGGGCAGCGGCGGCGGCAGCGGCAGGACCAGCCTGGGGCCAGTCCAAAGGCCTTGGGTGGCCGCATCTGACCCCTGGCCCTTAGGTTGCCTACCTCTGGCTTATAGGAATGGAAAACTAGCCATCACATATGATTGAACAGAAGGAAAGATTCCAAAGCAGTAATATTGATTATAGGCTAGAAAAAGCCAGTTAAATAATACAAGAAGTGATTGAGAATTTTATGAAACAGAATTGAATGACTAGAATTTAAAGTCAGAATATAAAAAGATTTATTTTTTATATAAGGTATGAACTTAATGAAGAATCGTAGAAATTTTAGATAGTAGTTTAAACAGTTTTTAAAAACATAGTACTTTGAACAAACAAACAAAGCAAGAAAGGAAGTTGAGAGGTATAGATAGAAGTCTGTAAAATATTTTTAAGATGAATGGTACAAAGTCAAGAGATAACAATGATGTATGATGCAATTTGAATGTTTCTACTTAATTTTGTTTTATATAACAATTATTGTGAAAGTATTTAGACATAGCATTATACTGAATAAACGCTTCAAATAAAAAAAATTTTTAAAGTGTTGAATAAGAAACACCATTCTATCTTCTGACTACTAAAGTTGTTTTTTCTGAACATTATTTTTAAATGCAGGAACTAAAAAGTTCAAATATTTGGAAAATAAAAGAAAAATTGGTGGCAAATATATACACACGTATATATAGTGTTCTTAACTAACCTAAAGGAAGGGTAAGAGGAAGGGAGAGAAGTCATTAACTCCCAATCACAGCTGTTTAAAGAAAAGATAGCTTTAATATATTTTTTTCTTGAGGGATTTCTGAGGAAGTAAATATGATGTAAAATGAGTCCTCGGTAGACCAACTATATGCTCATAGTGGTGTTATCTGGAAAGAGAGGAAAATATATTGGTTCATAAATATATATGATATTAAATCCAGCAATTACTCTAATCTGTGTATGTTTGGCAGAACATGGGGCAAGAGACACAATTGCCTCCTAGGACTTTATTTCTTTTTGTCTCTGGGATAACAGAAAGTATAATAGAAAGGAGCAGTTGCTCAATGTCATAAGAGAATTTCAGTGTATTAGTAGTATTCTGTTCTCTTCCTTTCTCACATATTTGTGTGTGTGTGTGTGTGTGAGAGAGAGAGAGAGAGAGAGAGAGAGAGATTGAGATATATAAAGACAGAGTACTGTGAAATAATTAAAAGAGATTCACACAGGACCTGCCTACAAACAAGATTGTGCTTCCCTTTACCATCAACTGCCTTTGGACAATATGGTATCATTGACAATTAATCTGATCACTGGAAATCAGCTAATAATACTGTCACAATGCATGTGGACTGTAGAAGATGAAGAGAGAAATGTTTGTGATTTCCACAAAATACACTGAGTTGTTGTGTTTTCTTTGCAAAAACATCATTTAGGAGATTGGTTCTCCTAACTCAGGTGAGGATACTGGAGAGGAAACAGGAGGCATAATTCCATATAACTGTTTATTTTCACTTGTTCATAATGTGACTATTTATATGCAGTTTTTTTGCTAGTGCAAATTCTAGTGCAATAGATATAAAAAATAGGATTAACAAATGGCCAATCACTAGCCCTATATTCAGAGTTGCCAACCAAAAGGAATCCATTTTCCAGAAGATGATCATTTGGATTGTGTCTAGATTCCATTTTTCGTAAAGTACCTTCCAGCATATTATGAAGCAAATTGTTTGGAGTGGTTAGTAGACTGGATGATGCTAAAAGATAAAAAACTGCTTACCCTGAAAGGGGAAGACCAGAGATTCGGACTACATGCACACTTATTCTAACATAAATGCAAAATTCATAGAGATTTTATGAATCACTCTGTAAGAAAAACCTTTTTGAGAATGTGGTTCAAATATAAGGAAAGGATATGTCCTAAAATACCACTATGGGTTTCAGTCCATGAGGCCTTTTATTATAGGGAAGTAATAAAGCAAGATAAATTAATAACATATAAGGACTTAACAAATATTAACCCAAATAATAATAGTATAGAACTCAAAAGTTTAGAGCAACTATTAAGCAAGGGTTATAACTTGGGATGGTTAGTATTTAGACAACTGAGAAAAAATTATGATCGATTTAAAAACAACAGGAATAAGAACCGAGAAAACCAAATTTGAAGAGAGTATGATGTCCGACAACCCACATAAGATAGCTTTATTTTATAGATGTCTAATGGATATAGAATTAGAAGAGGAGGTAGTAAAAGAATATATGGTTAAATGGGCCCAGGATATTAATCAGACAATCGATTTAGAACAATGGGAAAGGACCTGGAACAGAACGTTACATTATACTACCAGTTACGATCTTAGAGAAAACCTCTTTAAAATGCACAGCAGGTGGTATATAACTCCAGAAAAATTAGGTAGGATCTATAAAGGTATATTTGAAAAATGCTGGAAATGTAAGCGGGAAAAAGGGACCTACTATCATCAATGGTGGAGTTGTAAAAAAGCAAAAAAATATTGGACTAATATACACAAAACTATTGAAAAAATTTTATCAATTCAACTGGAAATGGATCCTAAAATGTATTTGTTAAGTATGTATACTGATAAGGAGATAGAACGTAAATATGGAAAATTTCTTTTTTATGTGGCCACTAGTGCCAGAATTGTGTATGCAGGCAAGTGGAAAAATGAATCAATCCCACATCAGGAAGAATGGTTGGGTAAACTAATTGATTTAATGCAGATGGATAAACTAACTATAATGCTAAAAGGGCAAGACTGGGGAAAAACAAAAAAAAAAAAAAATTGGGAACCACTGCTTAATTACATTAAAAATAGAAAAAATAAGACCAAAGAAGAATTAAAAATGAAAAGTAAAATAAAGAGAGATGACTAAGAAATAGCACAGTGACAATTACGTTAGAGTCCACAACTTAATATATATAGTTATGTAATAACTATAGGTAATAAAAGACTATAGTAAACCATATGTTGAGATACATTATTAAAATATGATTTAGATATGATGAGAAGCAGATTACATCTTAGTCTTTCTCTTAACTAAGAGGAAAGGTATAAGATTAAATGATATGGAAAAGGACTTGGCAAAGGATCCCGGAAGTCACGACTGTGTTGTTTGATGTTTCTGTGTTATGTTGTGTGTGTGTGTTTTTGTACGTTCTTATTGTACATGGAGTATGTATGTATATAAATAAGCTGTATGTAAATTATTTTTAATCTAATTAAACTTTATTTAAAAAAAATAAGATACCTTCCAGCATATTGACCATTTCTTAGCTTTAAATATGGAGAAAGCATATAATTTTGTCTTATTTCTCCTGTTTTCTGTGGCTAACCTAAAATAATGATTTTCAAAATGAATAAAGATAAAGGTAAAGGTATTCCCTGTGTCCAACCATAGGGGACAGTGCTCATCTCTGTTACTAAGCCAAAGAGCCAGCATTGTCAGAGATTACTCTGTGATCGTGTGGCCAGCATGATTACACAGAACACCATTTACCTTTCCACTGAGAAGTGGTATCTATTTATCTTCTTGCATTTGCATGCTTTCAAACTGCTAGGTTGGCAGAAGCTGGGACGTGATGGGAGCTCACCTCAGCATGCGGCACCTGGGCCTCAAACTGCCAACCTGCTTATCTTGCAATCAACAAAGTCAGCGTCTTAACCACTTGAGCCATTGCATCCCTTTCAAAATGTGATTCCAAGAAAAAAGTTGAACTGTGACATGAAAAACGTAGCCACCATCTTGGATACAGCCACCTTTCTGAGTATGTGCCCTTCAAAACAGGGCTCAGGAACCTAGGGTTTAGGATATTGCAGTGGCTTTTCTCTGCTGGTGTTCATTCTGAGGGTCCAGTGAACACTAGCTCTGTGGATATAAAGCTACCACCAGCTGTGTCTTTAATAAGGTTGCCAGTTCAGAATTGTCCTAAGCTCTTAGGTTTCCAGCCAAATCCTAAAAATCAGTGATGGCCCTAGTAATGGCATTAAGTATTAATGCATTAAGACTAATCTAGATTGCTCACAAAAATCCACCAAACTGTGATACCTTTATTGGCCAACCGAAATGCACAATATACTTGTTACAAGCTTTCGATGCTCCATTGGCATCTTCATCAGGCAAAGTGTTATAAACAAAACAAGAGAAAAACAATTGGAGATGTTAGTCAGATGCCTACATTTTGTTCTTTCTATCCTTAGTTAAGACAGTATGGGGAGGGTATCTTTTACAGGCAGGCTCCTCCTTCTTCTGGCCATGTGGCAACTGGGAGATTTTCAAAATCCAGGAAATCTAAAGTCCATTTGCATGTCAACAATGACTCTTCTCAGTCTCTCCATTCCTGAGAGACTGCAGGCCTCTTTGTAGGTAGAGGACAATGTATTTCTCAAGAAGCCTCCATGTTTTTTCATCAGGAATATTTTGGTAGGTGTAGAGGTAAAACATACCAATCCAGTCCAAATTTAAGAAGAAGAAAAATTGTTCACCTTTGTTGGAGGTCTCAGTCCGCTGGCTCATTCTTCAGGGTCCCCTGTGCCACTATAATGCATTATTATTATTATTATTATTATTATTATTATTATTATTATTATTATTGTTTATTTCTAGAGTGCTGTTGGTGTACACAGTGCTGTACAAAAGACAATCAAGGATAAAACAGAATAAAACCTGCCAAAGGCGTACAATCTAAGTAGAGCAATAAGCAAAATAATAAAAGTCAATTAAAACAAAGACAATTACAGCAATTAATAACAACATCCACTGTAAACCCAAGTGACAGAAAAATAAATGTATATCAGACAAAGTAATACAGTATCTCATAATCCAGAAAACATGCAGGAGTAGCTGTGTTTGCCATTTAGCAAATTCAAACAAAAATCCACCAGTGATACCTTTATTAGCCAACCAAAATATACCTTTATTGGCCAACCAAAATGCTGTGTGATACTAATTATTACTTTTTAGATTCCTAAATGTTGTCCTTAAGGGGCAGAAATTTCAACTGAGTTAGCCATATGTACTGTATTTAAAAATAACTCACAGCAAAAGTTCTAGAAGTTAATAGCTAACATTTCTTAACTGCCTTCACATTGTTTTTATTGTATTGTACAATACAATATAATACAGTAATTATTATACATTAATTACACTAAACATTCACACCACAAAGAGTATTATCTTTTAATGCTAGGACCCACTGATGATGATTTAATAAGTGTAAAGTTTGCAAAGCTATCTTACACAGAAAACATCCTCTACATCCCAAAAACCGCACACACATAAGCATTGACCCTTTGCAACATGTTCCAGTATAAATTTTGCAATACATCTGTCTCAGAGGAAAAGTATTGCTAACTCTAAAAAAGAGTGTACATGTGATAATGATACAGCACTTGTTGCTGATACATTTGAAAAACCCATAGGTGAAGACATATGGCTTTTTTCAATATATAAGAGTAGCAGAAGAAAGAGTTGTTACCAACAGTAATGGGAAAGGCTAATGATGACAGTGGGTTGGATCCAAATTTTGTTTTCTGGTCATAGAACAGTTCTTTCCATTTGAAGAGAGGTTCACTAGAAGAAAGGAACAAAGGTTCCCCCCCCAAAAAAAACCCTTCACTTTCCAGGTGTGTGTGTGTGCGTGTGTGTATGTATCTGTCTGTCTGTCAGTCTGTCTGTTTAAACCCTCCTGCCCCACTATCTAATCCAGAGAAATCACTGACAATTGTCCATATTTTCTTCTTGGGATAGGTGTGGCTGGTGGATCCTATATTGCCAGATGGTGACTCCACCTTTGGTTTTAACAGCAGCTTCCTCTTCAGCCTATCCAGATGTTACAGGAGTGCCCTTCAACACATGAAAAAGCTGGTAACACCTGCAGGAGCTGAATGAGAGGCGATATGGAAATAGCCCACAATAATATAACAACTGGCTATGTCTGCTTTGTGAGAATCCTTCAACCAATATTAGGGTTTATATAACGCTAGACCACAGAAAGAACAAAGGAAGGGGCCTACCCTCCTACATTTAGCTAACAATTAACACCCCACTAAAAGAAGGAATTGCAGCATAGTTTCTTCTTCTGTACATGAATTCAGTCAGGTGGAATAGAATTTATTAGCTCTCATTTCAGCATACCTGTTTCAGAGATTCCATCAAAAACTTTACATTACTATTTCTATGTTGGAACATTGATGCTCTGTAACTAAGCTATTGATTTCTTTGCATAGCATATGTTGCAGTAGTATAGGTTTAAGTGGAAGTATATGGAAAGTATCTGTGCTGTAAATAAAGAGTTATCTTATACCTAGACAAATTGATGAACCATCTAGCTCTGCAACTGCAAAAACAACTGTCAGTGAATGGGATATCCCATTTATACCAAGCATGCTTTTAATTAAAAACAAACAAACATTGCTGACTCAAGTGATAAGACATTGCCTTGTGATATATCTGCATGATTCTACCTCTTTATTGTTCCAAAGAATCCTATCAGCAGTAGGATAACTAACTTCTCTGGTTAAGAGGGAGGATGGGATGCAATCTAGAATTCCGTTAGTCTCTTTTGAAAGATTTGGAATTGTGTTATATATGAGGATTTATTTGTTCAAATTTTAAATATTCTGTTTATACTGGATGTGATAATGATAGGCATGGATTGGTTAGAGAAATGTCTAGCCATCATGATTTAATTTTGCTTTAAAATTTAATTGAAATAATTTAGTTGAAATTCTGGGTAGAGTGTTCTTGCTTTGTTACATCAGAACCAAGTTTTTAATTTGAGATCAGAAACCAATAGGACTACAAGTACAAGAAAGGACCAGCATAATATGTTCACGACAGAACACTGAAAACTCTTCCAGCTATATTCTGCAACAGCTGAAGCTTCTGAACCATCTTCAGTGAAAGCTCCACATCCAATATGTTGGAGTAACCCAAAAGGAGTTTACCACAGCATGATCATGTGGTAACCCACATAGCTAACCAGAGCTGCTAAAGAGCCTCTGTACTCTACAAAGGCTTCCTGTGTCTCAGATATTGATGAATCCAAGGTTAATATCAACCTGATACTTTAGGGGACGTCTGGGCAACTCAACTCACTGTGTGCTATACCACTGATTACATGGTTATATATATGTGGTGGTGCTGGTATCAGCAATGGGAGGAGAACAGACTACAAAAACAGCTGAAAAGTGACACACTTCTACAGCCCCCTACTCAATAGACTCATTTAAATTCAGAAGGAGGAACTACAGAAAAATGTGCAGAAAGCAATAAGAAAACCCAAATAATAATTTCTCTGAATTGTGTATGCATCAAAAACCTGTCCAATTGCATGGTATGATTGCACAGTTAATAGCAATTAGTGAGCACTTCATCAAGGGCAGGAAATTATTTTTAAAAGAACTTAGCATTATACTTTCATGTGTGTGTGTATGTGAGTGAGTGAGTGCGTGCGTGCGTGAGTGAGTGACAGAGAGAGAAAGAGAGAGAGAGAGATTAACAAACATAACTGAAAAATATATGGGCAAAATGTTTCAGCTTCTGCCTTCTTCAATTGCTGCAGATAAAGCTGAATTGCATCCAAGGTGGCAGCTTAGAACACTGTTTCCAGCATTTCTTCAATGGATATCGATATTATCCCCTAAAAAACTGAGGCCATATGATATTAGGAATTTAAGTCAATGAAACAAAACAAAAAATCCCTTTTGACAAAAATGTCTGGAGGAGAAGTCACCTTAATATAAAACAAGAACAATTTGCTATAGCTTCCTGGGCAGGTTTGCAAACATATGATTCCTGAAGCATGTACACAGGTATGGGATTATTTTGCCACATACATGCAGACACCATTCTGTATGTCTGCATTCAATCATATAAATAAGATTGTAGGACTAAAAGGTGATGCACTGTTTACTAAAGTAGGCCCTGCCAGTCAACTGGATTGCTGACTGGCTGCTGGATTGCTGACTGGCGTTTTCAGGATAGCTTTCACCAGCATTCATGGTAGAATTGGCAGGTAATGGAAAGCTATAACTGGAGTGCAGCCCATGGCTCTAGTAAATTGTTCAGAATTTGTTATTAATGGATTTTTGTTGTTAGCTGCCCTCAGGTCAATCCTGACTCATGGATCTTGATTTTTGATTGATGCCCTCGACGCAGTTTTTAGTGTGCAGCAGGAATATCCGTGGGCGGAGGTTATAAAAACCTCTGCATTGTCATAGACGGATCATTTCCTGGTCAAGATGGAGCTAAGATCCACTGCTGCCCCCCCCGGGGGGGGGGGACCCATTACAATGGTCTGCCCTCAAAGGCTAATGGAACCAATTGGTTTCCAGAAGGCCTTGGAGGGTTTAATGGTTGGTAACGCCAGTGATTCTGTCGAAGCCTTGGTGAATACCTGGAACACTGATCTTACCAGGCCCATCGACACAATCGCTCCCAAGTGTCCTTTCCAGCCCACCTCTAATCGTAAGCCCTGGTATACAGAGGAGCTTAGGAGGATGAAGCAAGCTGGGCAATGACTAGAGTGGAAATGGCGGAAGACTCAGCTCTTATCTGACAGAACTCGCCATAGGAAGCATCTTGATTCCTATTGGGACGCTTTACGTGCAGTGCAGAAATCGTTCTGTTCTGCACGTATTGCATCTGCGGAGTCTCATCCGGCAGAGCTGTTTAGGGTGGTGGGGGAGTTGACGAAGGTTCCACCTGTGCCAAACCCCCTACTTAACCCAACGATGGCCTGCTGTGAGGCATTTAACATCTACTTTGCAGATAAAATATCTTGGATAAGAGCCGATTTGGACGCCAGTGTTTTGGCAGAACCCATAGATGAGATATCCAGCAACTCCATTGATGACAATTTACTGGATCAGTTTCAATCTGTGAGTACTGATGACGTGGACAAGCTCCTTGGAAGGGTGAGGAAGACGACTTGCCCCCTTAATCCATGTCCATCTTGGCTGGTTGTCCGGGGGGAGGGGGAGACGCGTTGAGAGTGTTCCTTCGGGATATGGTCAATGCGTCCCTCAGGGAAGGCACTGTACCATCCTGTTTGAAGGAGGCGGCGGTTAGGCCACTCCTGAAAAAACCTTCCCTGGACTCTCTGGATAGAAACAACTACAGACCAGTCTCCTTGCTACCTTTTTTAAGCAAGATGATCGAGAGAGCAGTTGCTTCCAAGCAGTCTTCAATGAAACCAATTATCTCGATCCATTTCAAACCGGCTTCAGGACAGGATCTCTCAGCGGCTTTTGACACTATAGATCATTCCTGGTTGTTTCAAAGATTACAAACATAAAAGGTATCAGATTGACCGGGGTATTTTCTCAGAAGGGGAGTAATCAACTGGTGGCGGATGTCTTTATAAAATTGACAATACAGAAAAACATGCTCTATAGTTTCAATAGCACCTTCATCGCAGTGACAGAGCTGGGATTCATAGGGCACTTTCTTAAATCTTCCTTCCAAGACTGGCAGCCAGGCTAATTACTGGAACATCTAGGAGGAGCACATAACACCGATGCTTAAATCCCTCCACTAGCTGCCAATTAGTTTCCAGGCACAGTACAAGGTGTTGGTTTAAACCTTTAAAGTCCTACATGGCTTGGGTCCATCTTATCTCAGGGACAACCTCTCCCCATATGACCCCCCACATGCACTTTGGTCCTTCGGGAGGAACCTGCTACAGCCCATGAAGACCAGGGGCTTTCGCAGACTCCCAGAGGGCCTTTTCTGTGACCGCTCCCAGACTATGGAATGGCCTGCCGGATGAGATCTGTCTTACTACCACTCTTGCTGCTTTTAAGAAAGCAGTAAAGACGGACCTCTTCCGGCAGGCCTTCCCAGAATAATTCCCGGCAACTATGGAGGCTTATTACCTCCCCCTTAACCTTAACCTTAATTTGCCCTTAACCTGCCATTGAATGTATGTTGTCTAAAATCTGTTTTATTTGTATTGTGTTTTGAATTTGTTTTAATTCTATTTGAGTTTAATTCAGTTTTAAGGGGTGGGAGGGCTAGGGTGTGGGATCTAGGAATGTTTAAACTGTTCTTTGTTTTAATAATGCTGTACAACGCCCTGATTGCCGTGCAGAGGGGCGGGTTACAAATAAAATTCATTATTATTATTATTATTATTATTATTATTATTATTATTATTATTATTTCCAAGACCTCATGTTCTCAACTGCTCTGCTTGGGTCCTGCAGATTCAAGTCTGTGGCCTCTCTGATTAAGTTTAGCCATCTGACATGTGATCTCCCTTTCTTTGTAGTATCTTCCACCATTCCTAGCAGTATTGTCTTTTCTAGTGAGTCATGCCTTCTCATGATGTGGCCAAAGTACAACAGCCTCATTTTCATCATCTTAGCTTCCAGGGAGAATTCAGGCTTGATCTGTTCTAATACCCATTTGTTTGTCTTTTTGGCCATCAGTGGTATACTCAGTACTCTCCTCCAGCACCATATTCCAAATGAGTTGATTTTCTTTCTATAGGCTTTCTTCAGTTTCCAGCTTTCACATCCATACATGGTCATGAGGAATACAATGGCTTGGCTGATTCTAAATTTAATACTCAGTTGTATATCTTTACCTTTTAGATCTTATCCAGTTCTTTCACATTCTCATTCCTAGTCTCACTCTGATTTCTTGACTGCAGTCTCCATTCTGATTAATATTTGATACAAGATATGGGAACTCTTTAACCATTTTAATTTCCTCATTATCTATGTTGAATTTGGGTAGTTCCTCCATTGGCATTATTTTTGTTTTCTTTATGTTCAGCAGTAAGCCTGCTTTTGAACTTCCTCCTTTAACTTTCCTTAGTAATTATTCCAAGTCTATGATGTTCTCCATTAATAGTGTAGTAGTGGGTGGCTTTCAGTAATTGTTATAGGATTCTGGCTAGAAATCTAACATGAATGGAATGCATTGTTGGTTGTTATATGACTTATGTCTTTTGTGGAGAAGATTTTCTCTCAAAATGATGGCTGCCCTACTAATGCTATCATTAATTATACCGGGAACATATTGCCTTTGAAGCAGATGTTGCTTGAGTTCCTTGGCCCTTTTATGATAGCTTTCTTCAGTAGTACATATGTGTCTGATTCTTAGAGCCAAACTGTAGTAGATAATATTTCCTATTATGTGTTTGGGGTGGCAGGATCTCCAGTCCTGGTAAGCATGAACAACTGTGAGCTTATTATGAAGTTATATGTTATTTTTCAGTTCTGTTTGTCAATCAGTTCTCTGTGTGTGTTTGTAGTGATTCTTGCTGCATCCTTCGGGGATTCAAGATAATGCCCTATAGAAGTTTGGATTGGCTACCTGATATTTGCTTTCTTTTGTTTATTTTCTTTCTCAGTGTTACTACAGCTAGTTTACTGTATGTTTTGTATTTTGGTGCTAATTATTTCTTGTATCATATAATCCTTAAAATATCACTACCTCTACCACTGCTGCTGTCTAATAATGATGTACTTTCTAGAGCATAAACATTTATCACTGCTCTCCTCCTCTTCCTTCTCTTCCTCCTTCTTGAAGAAGTGAGTTCATTATGACAGTCTCTCAAACCATGACAACAAGAGAGTCCAAATCTTCAGGCACCTATGTTACTTCTAATCAACTAACCAGTTTTCATCTTCAGAAGGGAAAAGGAATTGACTTTTTGAAAAAACTAATGGGTCTGTTCAAAGACCGAGCCACCAAAATATAACTTTCATTATAAAAAGAGTAAAATTCAGTAATATATTGTTCCTGGGAAAAAAAATATTTCCTGCCTAGGTACTGTGAGGAATGCACAAAACTCAGAACTAACAAGGAAGCCTGGAGTGGGAAGAAAGAGATCTTGTCATCATCCCTGATAATAAAAATGTTCTGACAGTTTGTGTAAGCTACATCACTGTTGATAGTTCTTATAGTAACCCCATAAGGTAAGCTGATATATTAGACCTATATCAAGCATGGGCAGTGTGTGGCCCATGGGCTGCATATGGCCCTCAGGGGCCCCTGCGGTTCAAACATTTTTAAGAAAAAAATGCCCCTAAAGACTCTATAGTGTGTATGGGGACATCTTTGCTATATTTTGTGGCTCCCTTGACCACTCTTTGTCCAGGAGAGGCATTAAAAAATGCTTTCCTATTGTTTTGTTTTGTTTTGTTTTGTTTTTTAAAAAAAAAACGCCTTTCCTGGCCAACAAAATGACAAAATGCCCCCTGCCTCATGGACCACAGTACACGTTGGGGCCTATTTGGAGAAAAAAAAGAGATTTCTTGTGAAGGTAGTATAGTGGGATGTGACATGTAATGGAGAGAACATGTGACCATCTAGCCTTCAATAATTGCCTGTCTTATATTGCTCATGCTCTGAAGCCAATACAAAGTACTTTGACTAGGCTACTCAGAAAGCTCATGGAAGAGCAAAGATCTGGAACAAAATGTATTGATTCAGAAGTAGTCTAAGGAAGAAAATCATTCTGTACAGAACAATGACTGAAAACCTGCCGAGTATTTTTTCCAGGTTGTGTGGTGTTATAGTGCATAAACACAAATCTGTCCTATATTTACAATTATTAATCCATAATAAGTATTTAGTTATTAACCAAAGATAGTTCTCTTTTCACACTGTTTAAAATAGAAAGCTGGTGACCATAAAAATAATTCTGAGGAAGTTCATTCAAACCCTCCAAGGTGTTTGATGAAGTTTAAAATGCAATGCATCAACCCACACAATACAACAGGGGATTTTGGATCTGTATAAGTATTTGACAGGTTAGGTTTTGAGATGCTGACTAGAGCAAGATAGGCTTGGGAAATTATCTCTGTTAAAATGACAGGTTAAAAAATGGAATGCAATATGTTCTTCACTTTCTTACAGATTGATTTCAGTTCTGTAACACAATTCATAAATGGCATCTGTATCCTGTGTTAACAGCAGTGCAGTGGGTTTACTGGTTTGGGGAAAGAGCTCCTCCAGGCACTGCAAGCTTTGGTTTTAAAAACATACAATTAACCAGAGTGACTCCAAGTGAAAATGAGGGAAGAAATCAGGTCAATGACAAACTGATTTTGCAGCAAAAAACAATTATTTCTTTATTAAAAAGAAAGAAGAAGATAGCAGTAGAAGCTATCAGAACAGTCTATATTGAATGCAAACTGTTTCTCAAGTTAAGAGACAAGGAAAACAGCATGAGTGTTAAGAGCCTATTCCTGAGTAAACTAAGGGGGGTTGCAGACTGGCAGAAATAGTGTGAATTCAGTCCACTTTTAGGGTTAGGGTTAGAGTTAGGGAACCATGGGAACTGTATTTTATTGTGGCATCAGAGTTGTCTGACAGAGAAGGCTCAATGTCTCAGAAAAATAACAGTTCCCATGATTCCCTAGCACTAACCCTAACCCTAAAAGTGGACTGAATTCACACTATTTCTGGCAGTCTGCAACCCCCCTAAGAGGGTACATTGATGTAGCTTAGGGACTACAGACTAAAAGACCCATAACATTGTCTCACCATCTGACATGAAGAAGAATCTAGGTAAGCTGGTTGGCTGGAGATCAGCAGCAGCACAATGATGGAGGGGGTCTTGTGGAAGGTTCAAAATGAATGAGACCCTCTGGAGACTCAGGGCCTTTACAGACTGCCAGAAATAATGCAGGTTGAGGACACTTTAACTGTCCTGGCTCAATGCTAGAGAATCATGGGAATTGTTTTTTTTCTGAGACATTGAGCCTTCTCTGTCAGAGAGCTCTGGTGCCACAATAAACTACAGCTCCCATGATTCCCTAGCACCGAGCCGGGCAGTTAAAGTGGACTCAAATTGCACTATTTCTGGCAGTCTGTAAAGGCCCTCACTCTCCTTATCTTTGTCTGTTGGTGGGTGTGTGGGTGTCGTGTCTGGGTGCAGATTCTGGAGTCACTTATTTTGTTTCTGTCATCCCCTTTGAGATTTTGGCTTCTGAAGACAAAACAGACCTACTGCAGCCACACCCTCCTTCAACACAATTTGATAACACCTCAGTGCTGTAAAGGAGTAGGATGTAGGAGAGATAGCTCCAAGTCCTTGAGAAAGGTGATGGCTTCTGCATCTAGCACAAACCCAGTCCGTCCCCATCAGGCAAAGTGAGACACTATGCACACACGCAGCTGAGAACACCCTCTTGAAATATGGTCTGTAAGTAGGGTGGGGCTCAAAATGGTTCATACATGAAGGGACTTTCCCACTTTTAACTGCTGGAAACAAACTTGGTTTCTCTCAGCCTACATGTTCTGTGAGATCTGACTCTGTGATTTATGGCCCTGGACTGTTTCTTGACTCTGTTAACTCGTTATTCATGGACTTTAATTGGATTTTTAGCTTATGACCCTGGACTGTTTGTCACTGGATATTGCTTATTCCTTCAGCTTCTGAACTGCTGTCACTCTGCCTGCTGGTGCTGTGGGAAAGCAGGACAGTCCTTTTTCCTGTATTTAGTCTTTTTATAATTTGGGTGCTGTCACCTGGAGTGAAGGAGATGCATCTAGGTGGGGCAAACAATTATCATCTGGTTAGATTGACATCAGTACCAGGAAAGATTCTAGAGCATATCATTAAACAGAGAGTCTGTGAACATTTAGAAGGGAATGCCATAATCACAAAAAGGCAACATGGGTTTCAAAGAAACAAGTCATGCCAGACAAATCTGATCTCTCTTTTTTTTTTTTTAATAAAACTACCAGCTCGGTAGATGAAGGGAATGCTGTGGATATAGTATATCTTGATTTCAGTAAGGACATTGACAAGCTTCCTCATGACATTCTGGCAAACAAGCTAATAAAATGTGGGCTAGACAAGGTAACTGTTATATGGATTTGTAATTGGTTGATTGACCAAACACAAAGGGTGCTCAGCAATGGCTCCTCTTCATCCTGGAAAGAAATGACCAGTGGGGTGCCACAGGGTTCTGTCCTAGGCCCAGTGCTATTCAACATCTTTATCAATGACTTGGATGAAAGAATAGGGAGCATACGTATCAAATTTGCAGATGACACCAAATTAGGAGGAGTAACTAATACCCCAGAGTACAAGATGAAAATTTAAAATGACCTTAATAGATTAGAAAGCTGGGCCAAAGCTAACAAAATTAATTTCAACACAGAGAAATGTAAGGTACTGCACTTAGGGCAGAAAAACAAAATGCATAGACATAGGATGGGGGACACCTGGCTTAATGTGACTACATGTGAAAAGGATCTAAGAGTCCTAGTAGACCACAAGATGAAAATAGGTCAACAGTGCAATGCAGCAGTTAAAAAGGCCAATGTGATATCAAGGGAAATAATAGTGTCACTGGATTCTGCTCTAGTCAGGCCTCACCTGGAATATTGTGTCCAATTCTGGGCACCACAATTCAAAAAGGATGTTGAAAAGCTGGAGTCTGTCCAAAGGAGGGCGACTAAAATGGCAAAGGGTCTGGAAACCATGACCTATGAGAAACATCTTAGGGAACTGGGTATGTTTAGCTTGGAGAAGAGATGGTTAAGAGGTGATATGAGAACCCTGTTTAAGTATTTGAAAGGGTATCATGTTGAGGAGGGAGCAGGCTTGTTTTCTGCTGCTCCAGAGAACAGGACCCAGAGCAATGGATGCAAGCTACAAGAAAAGAGATTCCACCTGAACATTAGAGGCACTTCCTGACAGTAAGAGCTGTTTGACAGTGGAACACTCTCCCTCAGGGAGTGATGGAGTAACCTTCTTTGGAGGTTTTTAAACAGAGTCTGGATGGCTATCTGTTGGGTATGCTTTGATTGAGAGTTCTTGCATGTCAGGGGGTTGGACTGGATGGCCCTTATGGTCTCTTCCAACTCTATGATTCTATGACCTCAATGTTGTTTTTTGGAGGATTCACAAACAAAACCATGTGTTTAAATTGATGAATGCAAAGCTTGTGCCTTGTATGCAAAAGGGCCAATGTGAACATGCTCTCTGGGCACTGATAATGACTTTTAGATGAGCTGATTGAAAACAATGGAGTTGCATACATGAGAAAAGCCAATTAAGTATAGGCATTTATCCTCTTTCAAATCCACATAGGAATGTCCAACAGAACATTACATACCATTAAATCATATAGACATTGTACATACCAACAGACCAACCCACCCTCTTTCTCCACCCTGGAAAAGTACAGCTGGAGTGTTTTCATGAAATACAACATTCTTGGTCTACAGAACTGCCTGTGGCATGGAAACTGAGCATAGGTCTTTCAGCCTTAACCATTTGCAATGCATTTTTCCAAAACTCCAATGAATTTCATGGTCAACTCATATTTTTCACCTTTGTATTTGTAAACTGCAGAATACCTCACAGTAGGGGTGTACCGGTGTGAGCCTGTTTAGCAGGGTCTCCATTCAGTGAAAGTAAACAAGATATTTCAATACTGATTTCTCTCCTGAATACATCATTGAAACCATCTCCTTGTCAGCAGAAAGGGGGGAAGGTTGGAGGGAAATTTAAGTTTGTATTTTAAAATGAGACTTGATTTGGACAGGGATCCAGGTTGTCTTGCCTTAGTCATCCAGCATACCTCCTTACAATGTGTGCAGACTGTGGCAACATGAAACTCCCTGCCTCAGGGTAAATGTCTAACAATTTGTACTTATTGAGCATTTATTGAACTTGTAACACCTGATAAGCTCAATAGTATCAATAAGGAAATACCATCAAGGGGCTGGAGGGGCCATAGACAAGTAAACAATTTAAGACATATGTTGTTGGTCTGCCTGAATGTTTCAAATTCTAAACTCAAGTGGCAGAGCTGATGGGAAAGTTTACAAATCCCACACCTGAGGGGATTTGCTGATTCTCTCTATTTTTGAGGAATGCATGAAAATTCCAGCTAATTTCAGTTATGATCAGTTCACATGGAAATGATACAACAGATTGGAAATAACAACACTGGGCAGAACAAAAAGGACTAAACATAAGGAGATGGCCAGAGAGAGCTTTTACTGAAGCGATGAATGAAAAACTAACATACAGGATGAGAGACTAAAGAGGAAACAGTCAGACAGATAATTTGCAGAAGTTCAGTTACCATTTATATTTGCTTACAAACACAAAGGTGAAAAATATGGGTTGACCATGAAATTCATTGGAGTTTTGGAAAAATACATTGCAAATGGTTAAGGCTGAAAGACCTATGCTCAGTTTCCATGCCACAGGCAGTTCTGTAGACCAAGAATGTTGGTTTTCATGCAAACACTCCAGCTGTACTTTTCCAGGGTGGAGAAAGAGGGTGGGTTGGTCTCACTTGGTATATACAATGTCTATATGATTTAATGGTATGTAATTGTTGTGGAATTGGCTTATCTGTGAAAAATAAATAAATATTTTTGAAGCAAGAAAAAGAGACAGAGGAGGAGGAGGTAGTGAAGGTATCTTCTCTTGTCTTTTCTTAAGTAACAAGTGGTTTGTGGATTGAGGGGGAGGGGAACACAGGACTCCTCTAGGTCAGTGTAACCATGCTACATTGCCAATTTCATTTTCTTTTGTAGGCAATTGGACTATTTCATCAATAGAAAGAAAAGGAACTGGACCTATTGCCTACTTCTCCTCTCCTTATGCAATAATGTATTTGCGATACCTAGACTGAAAATCTCAAAACAGAGAGTAGCTGTGATAAGTGAAGCAGTTTCAGATTAGCCTTTGGAATTATGCTTTCTCAGCAGAACCCTCCCCTCCTCCCCATTTCCCCTTTCAACAGACCAACTATCTCCCCTGCAATTCTATTAAAATGCTCAAAAATAAACCCTTTAGCAGCTACAACAGGGCAAATTAATGTCAACATGCCAGGACATATGTCTAATTTTGGAGCAGAGACTTAAAGATTGGAATCCTCATTATAGGCCTCATCAGCTGTTTCCAAATACCCTTCAGGTCTAGAGAGATTTGTTTCAAACGAGGAACATCAGCACAAAGCAGAGAGATAAAAAGAGGGAACTGTTCAGATGGCACATTAATTTCTATCACTCAGCAAGGGCTGTGATGATCATCATTTTGAATTTAATAATTTTTCTGCTAAGTTGCTGCTCATGCAGTTTTGCAGGACATAACGTCTGCTTTTCTGTTCCACAGGAAATGACCAATAAAAAGGCAGTTTACTGCTGTCAGTTATGGGAAATTTTAATGAGGGCACACTGCTAAATAATTGTTCTGCCATCAAAAATGGCATTCCATGCTGATTTCTATCTTGTCCTTTCTGTATCATGTGTACATTTCAGCACCTCTTTTTTTTCTTCTTTTTATTTTTTTTATTATTATTATTTTACATTATTAGATGCCACTGTCAGGAGCAAGGAAATATTCAATGAACTGACTATGGAGAAACAATGGTTAATAGTCAGAAAAGGGGTCAGGCAAAACTGCATACTATCACCCTATTTATTCAAACTGTATGCAGAAAATATCGCACACATAGCAGGCTTAGATTCAGAGGCAGGAGGAGTGAAGATTGGAGGTAGGAACATCAACAATCTAAGATATGCAGATGACACAATACTACTAGGATAAGCCAACAAAGACTTGGAGCAATTATTTAAAAGAATCAAGGAGGAAAGTGCCAAAGTAGGCTTAATGTACAACATTAAAAATAATAATAATAATAATAATAATAATAATAATAATAATAATAATAATAATAATAATAATAACCACAGAAGATCTATAAGAATTCATCCAAGATAACGAGGAAATTGAAATAGTCAGAGTTCCCATACCTTGGATCAAACATTAATCAGGATGGAGACTGCAATCAAGTAATTAGAAGGATTGGGAAGGGAAGCAATGAAAATAATGGACAAGATTTTAAAATGCAAAGATATAACTCTGAACACTAAACTGAGGATCGTCCAAGTCAACATATTCCCTGTATTCCATCATACATTGTATACATGGATGTGAGAGTTGGACAGTGAAGAAAGCCTATAGAAAGAAAATCAACTCATTTAAGATGTGGTGTTGGGGAAGAGTGTTGAGGATACTGTGGATGGCCAAGAAGACAAACAAGTGGGTTCTAGAACAAATCGAGCCTGACCTTTCCCTGGAAGCCAGGATGACTAAACTGAGGTGGTTGTATTTTGGCCACATTATGAGAAGGCATGAATAATTAGAAAAAGACAAGGATGCTAGGAAAGGTAGAAAGCAATAGAAAGAGAGGAAGACTGAATGCCAGATGGCTAGATTCCACCAGGGAGCCCACGGGGCTAAATCTACAAGATGTAAACAGAGCAATGGAGAACAGGGGAGCTTGGAGATACCATATACACAGGGTCACCATGAATTTGAGGTCGATTTGACATCAGTTAACAACAATAAAATGAAAGTAGGGCATGGTTAAAGAAGGGGCAAAAGTAATCTCAAAATCACTGGCAATATTCTTTGAGAATTCCTGGAGAACAGAAGAACTCACAGCCTATTGGAGGAGAGCAAATGTTTCCCCTATCTTCAAAAGGAAATAAAAGAGGATCCAGGCAATTACTGCCCAGTCAACCTGATATCAATACCAGAAATGATTCTAGAGTAGATAATGAATAAACAGTCTGTTTTTTGTATCCCTAACACCTCTCCCACTGAACATAGGATATTCATATTTAATATCTAGTGTGGAGCAGGACTGGAAGTCATGATTACCTTATATGTGTTTTGGGGGAATCACAATGACCCAAGGAAGTTAAAAGTGTTGGAGGCTTTTGACCTATGGTGTGCCCATCTTAAATAAGAACAAAGGACATGCACCCTGGGTTATTCTAAAAATGACACATTCCTCCTACCTGCTTATTTTGTATTTCCAATCGGAAAGGGAACAACAGCAATAAAGGAAGTCATTTGTCAAAACAGACAGAGACCAAACACTGTTTTCTCTTTTTGACGTTCCTAGATTCCCATGCCTGTCCTTCATCAAAGGATTGTTTCATATTGCATCAATGCAATCACTACTTATTACAGATCAATTTGTCCATTCCCAGGAAAAGCCTCAAAGCTTTCCTGATACCCTTTTGAGTACGTACTTGCATGCCCTGAAGGAAGGTTTGTGGGTATAACTCCTCCCCTAGTCTGGGCTATTCGTTGTACTCTCAGATCCCTGTACAGGTTACCAGCATTTTTCTGTGTTCACTTTTCACACATGCACCCTTGGGTGCTGCTTCATGGTTCACTCTTTCTTGTTGTTTCATTGGCTGTTGTCCAAGTTTTCAACTTTTTTTCACATTTGCTCTTTATTATTATTCCCTCAGCTGATGTCCTAGCCTTTCTATTGACTTCCCTCTGCCAGACTGCTATTTATTCCCCACTTAATCCTTAACTATCCTGTATACAACTTTTCAAACCTTTCCTTTCTATAGCCTTGTGTAAATCTTTGGTTGTTTTGCTTTGTTCATGTGTGAGGAAAATAGCAGATGTCAACAATTGGCTCCGCAGATGGTGTCGTGGAGAACAATTTGGATTCTTAGATCATGGGCTGTGGTTCCATGAGGGTGGACTCCTGGCAAGGGATGGGCTGCATCTCACACCAGTTGGAAGAAATGTTTTTGCCAACAGTCTCAAGAATTTGATCAGGAGGGCTTTAAACTGAGTTATGTGGGGAAGGGAGACAGCATCCTGGAAGACAAAAGGACTGGAAAAAATAGTCAAACTGTCATAGAGGAAACAAGGCAAACAGTACATGGACCCAACAGTGGGAGGCAAAAAAACATGCACAGGCAGCAAGTAAGGGGGACATATGGTCTTAGATGTCTCTACACTAATGCACAGAGCATGGGAAATAAGCAAGATGAACTTGAACTCCTAGCACAACAAAGGAAATATGATATAATAGGCATCACTGAAACCTGGTGGCATGAGTCTCATGATTGGAATGTAGAAATGCAGGGGTATAACCTTTTCAAGAGAAACAGGTCAAACAGGAAAGGAGGAGGAATAGCATTATATGCCAGGGATATTTACACCAGTGAAGAAATCCAGGACATCAGTCATGGAAGCCAGGTGGAGAGCATCTGGATAAAAATTAAAGGGGAGGGAAACAACAGGGATGTTATGGTGGGAGTCTACTACAGACCCTCGACTCAGGCAGAGGAATTGGATGATGCCTTTCTAGAACAGATGACCACACACTCAGAAAGGAGAAATATAGGACTGATGGGTGACTTCAACTATCTGGATATTTGCTGGAATTCAAACTCAGCAAAATCCTCAAGGTCTAGCAAATTCCTCACTTGCCTTGAAGACAATTTCATTGTCCAAAAGGTGGAAGAGGCAACAAGGGAGTCAGCTATTTTGGATCTGATCCTAACTAACAGGGATGACCTAGTTAATGGGGTGCGAGTGGTTGGATCTTTAGGTGGGAGTGATCACATTCTCCTGGAATTTATTATACAGTGGAAAGGAGAAGCCAGGCATAGTCAGACACGCATTCTAGACTTTAGGAGAGCTGATTTTGATAAACTTAGGGAAATACTGGGGGTGATCCCGTGGTCAGGAATACTAAAAGAGAAGGGAGTTCAAGATGGATGGGAGTTTCTCAAAAGGGAGATACTGAAGGCACAATTTCAAACAGTTCCAATGAGGAAGAAAAATGGGAGGTGCCTCAAGAAACCAGGATGGATGACTAAGGAACTTTCAACTGAACTAAGTTTTAAATGGAGCATGTATACGAAATGGAAAAATGGGGAAATCACCAAAGAGGAATTCAAACAAATAGCTAGCATGTGTAGGGTTAAAGTCAGAAAAGCTAAAGCGCAGAATGAACTCAGGCTTGCTAGAGAGGTTAAGAACAATAAAAAAGGGCTTTTTGGGGTATATCCACAGCAAAAGGAAGAAGAAGGAAATGGTAGGGCCACTGTGTGGAGAAGATGGCGAAAAGTTAACAGGGGACAAAGAAAAGGCAGAATTACTCAACACCTTCTTTGCTTCAGTCTTCTCAGAAAAGGCAAAGGGTGCTCAACCTGAGGATAATAGAGCAGAGGACAGAATAGGAGAATTTCAGCATAGAATAAGTAAAGAGATAGTACAGGAATACCTGGTTAATCTAAATGAATATAAGTCTCCAGGACCAGATGAATTACATCCCAGGGTACTAAAAGAACTGGCAAATGTAATATCGGAACCACTGGCAATAATCTTTGAGAACTCCTGGAGAACAGGAGAAGTCCCAGCAGACTGGAGGAGGGCAAACGTCATCCCCATCTTCAAAAAAAGGGAAAAAAAGAGGATCCCAACAATTATCATCCAGTTAGTCTGACATCAATTCCAGGAAAGATTCTGGAGCAGATCATTAAACACCGAGTCTGTGAACACCTGGAAAGTAATTCCATAATCACAAAAAGTCAACATGGGTTTCAGAGGAACAAGTCATGCCAGACAAATCTGATCTCTTTTTTTGATAAAATTACCAGCTTGGTAGATGAAGGGAATGCTGTGGATATAGTATATCTTGATTTCAGTAAGGCCTTTGACAAGGTTCCCCATGACATTCTTGCAAACAAGATGGTAAAATGTGGGCTAGACAAAGTTACTGTTACATGGATTTGTAATTGGTTGACTGGCTGAACACAAAGGGTGCTCAACAATGGCTCCTTTTCGACCTGGAAAGAAGTGACCAGTGGGGTGCCACAGGGCTCTGTCCTGGGCCCAGTGCTATGCAACATCTTTATCAATGACTTGGATGACGGTATTGGGGGTATAGTTATCAAATTTGCAGACAACACCAAATTAGGAGGAGTAGCTAATACCCCAGAAGACAGGATCAAAATTCAAAATGACTTGAACAGACTAGAAAGCTGGGCCAAAGCTAACAAAATGAAATTCAACATGGAGAAATGTAAAGTACTGCACTTAGGGCGGAAAAATGAAAAGTACAGATATACGATGGGGGACACCTGGCTGAACGAGACTACATCTGAAAGGGATCTAGGAGTCCAAGTTGACCACAAGTTGAACATGAGTCAACAGTGTGATGCAGCAGCTAAAAAGGCCAATGCAATTTTAGGCTGCATGAATAGAAGTATAGTGTATAGATCAAGAGAAGTAATAGTGCCACTCTATTCTGCTTTGGTCAGGCCTCACCTGGAATACTGTGTTCAGTTCTGGGCACCACAATTCAAAAAGGATGTAGAGAAACTGGAGCGTGTCCAAAGGAGGGCAACTAAAATGGTGAAGGGTCTGGAAACCAAGCCCTATGAGGAACGACTTAGGGAACTGGGGATGTTTAGCCTGGATAAGAGAAGGTTAAGAGGTGATATGATAGCCTTGTTTAAATATTTAAAGGGATGTCATATTGAGGAGGGAACAAGTTTGTTTTCTGCCGCCCCAGAAACTAGGACCCGGAACAATGGGTGCAAGCTCCAGGAAAAGAGATTCCACCTCAACATTAGGAGGAACTTCCTAACAGTAAGGGCTGTTCGACTGTGGAACACACTCGGAGTGTGGTGGAGTCTCCTTCCTTGGAGGTCTTTAAGCAGAGGCTGGATGTCCATCTGTCAGGGATGCTTTGATTGGGAGAACTGGCCTGGGGGTGGAATTGGGATAGAGCAACTGCATGCTGGCCACCCCAACTTCACCCCAACACTGCCTTGATGCCACATGCCCCACCGCATGGCGCACAGTGTCAGGGTGCTCTGTTGGTGCAGTATGTAGACAGCTGCATCAAAGGGGCACAGCAGAGCCATGGTGGTGGCAGTAAGGGCAGCTTTTTGCCATTCCAAAAAGGAGCGGCATTTGTCAGCTCTTTTTGGAGTGGCAAAAAGCCGGATCAGGGCCACAGCGTGTAGTAGCTAAGGCCTTGATCCAGCGCTCCCAGGGGCGGCATGGAGCCACCCCTTAGAGGCCGTCTGTACAGTTCCCTAGTTATTTGAAACTAGAGTTTACATTTTGTTAGTTCTAGGTATGCATAAGTGTAAAAGATCTTAGCAAAAGTTGTCCATCTCTCCCATGCCTTCTTTTGAGTTAATTAATTCCTTAACATTTTAAGGAGACACTAGCATTGCTGGTCACACACCCCAAGCCCTACCTTTTTGGGTAACAGTGCAAGCACTTAAAAAGGAATGCTGTGATAATTAAAAGTCAACATGGGTTTCTCAAAAACATGTCATGCCAGATTTCTCTCTCTCTCTCTCTCTCTTTTTTTTTTCTCTTTCTTTTCATAGAGTTACAAGTTTGGTTTGTTGCTGTTAACTACCCTCGAGTTGATCTCAATCCATGGTGACCCTATGGATGAGACATCTCCAAGACCCTTTGTCCTCCACTGCTCTGCTTAAATCTTACAACCCCTTAATACCCATGACCTCCTTAATAGAGTTCATCCATCTAGCATGTGGCCTTCCTCTCTTCCTACTTCCCTCCATCGTCCTCAGCATTATTGTTTTTTTTCCCAAAAAGTCCTCTCTTCTCATGATGAGTCTGAAGTACAACAATCTCAGTTTGGTCATCTTGGCTTCCAGGGAGGTTTCCAGTTTGATCTGCTCCAGGACCCACTTGTTTGTCCTTTTGGCTGTCCACGGGCTCCTCAACACTCTCCTCCAACACCACATCTCAATGGAGTTGATTTTCTTCCTATCATCTTTCTTAACTGTCCAGCTCTCACATCCATACATGGTAATAGGGAATACAATGGCTTGTATGATTCTAACCTTTGCACTGAGTTGTATGTCATTGCATTTTAGGATATTTTCTAGTTCTTTCATAGCCACCCTCCCCATTTTTAATCTTCTGATTTCCTGGCTGCAGTCCCCATTCCTATCAATGTTTGATCCCAGATATGAGAACTCTTTTACTATTTCTATTTCCTCATTGTCTAGGTTGAACTTATGAAGGTCCTCGGTGGTCATTATTTTTGTTTTCTTTATGTTCACCATTAAGCCTGCCTTTGAACCTTCTTCTTTTATCTTTTTTAGTAGGTGTTCCATGTCTGTGCTGGCTGGTATTATGGTGTGATCTACATATCTTAGATTGTTTATATTCCTTCTTCCTGTTTTCACTTCTCCTTCTTCTGTGTCCAAGCCTGATTTTCTTATAATATGTTCTGCATACAAGTTGAACAGATAGGATGAAAGAATGCAGTGTTGTTTTACCCCTTTGACAATTCTGTTTCTCTGTGTTCTGTTCTGACAGTACAGATTCCTCATCAGGACTAACAGATGTGTTGGCACTTCCATGTATTTAAGGGCATTCCATAGCCTTTCATGATCTATGCAGTCAAAGGCTTTACTATAATAGCAACAGTAGCTTCATTTATATACTGCTTTATACCATACTATGCAGTCTCTAAGCGGTTTACAACTATAAGCTAATTGCCCCTAACAAACTGGTTACTCATTTTAGTGACCTTGGAAGGATGCAAACCTGAGTCGAGCTTGAGCCCTGGCTGGTATTGAACTCTCAACCTTGTGGTTTGTGAGTGAGTGGCTGCAGCACAGGCATTTAACCACTGCACCACCAGGGCTCTATAGAGCACATGGTGATTTTCTTCTGGAATTCCTTGATGCACTCCAGTAGCCAACGTATGTTTGCAATGTGGTCCCTTGTGCCTCTTCCTTTCCTGAACCCCACTTGAAAGTCTGGGATTTTTCTCTCCATGTATGGTTGGAGTCTATGTTGCAGAATTTTGAGCATGATTTTGCTTGCGTGGGAGATCAGTGCTATGGTCCTATAGTTGCTGCAGTCTCTTGTGTCTCCCTTTTTGTGGATTGGGACATATATTGACTGCTTCCAATCTGTTGGCTATCGTGTTTTTTTCCATATCTGTTGGATTGCAGCAGTTCAATTGGAATATCATCTGTTCCTGGTGATTTGTTTTTTGCTATTTGTCTTATTGCAGTTTCCTCCTTGTACAAGCTTGGTAGATGAAGAGAATGCGTGGGCTGCAGTATACCTAAATTTCAATAATGCCTTTGGCAAAGTTTCCCATAATCTCACAAACAAGCTAGTAAAATGTGGACTAGATAATGCTACTGTTTGGAAGCTTTGTAATTAATTGACTTGAACCCAAAGGGTACTCAGTAATGGCTCCTCTTCATCCTGGAGAGAAATGACTAGTGAGGTGTCAAAGGGTGCTCTCATAGGTCTTATGCTGTGACTTGAATGATTGAATAAGGGTATATGTATCAAATATGAGATGATACCAAATTAGGAAGGGTGGCTAAGACCCTGGAGGACAGGATAAGAACACAAAATGACCTTAACAGATTAGAGAGCTGAGCCAAAACTAACAAATGAATTTCAACAGAAAAAAAAATGTAAGGTACTACTACACATAGGAAGAAAAAAATGAAATATGCATATACAGGATGTGTTGACAACAGAACATGTGAGCAGGATCTAGGAGCCTTAAGAGGACCAGAAGTAATAATCAGTCAACAGTGTGATGTGGCAACTTAAAAAGCCAATGCAATTCTAGGCTGCATCAATTGGGGTATACTATCTAGATTGAGGGATGTAGTAGTACCACTCTATTCTGCTTTGGTCAGACCTCACCTTGAATCCTGTGGCCAGTTCTGGGTACCACAATTCAAGAAAGCTGTTGATACACTGGAACATATTCAGACAAGAACATCCAAAATGGTAAAATGTCTGGAAACCTTAGGGAGCTTGGTATGTTTAGCTTGGAGAAGATGAAAGAGGTGACATGACAGCCATGTTTAAATATTTGAAAGGATTTCATGTTGAGGGTGAAGCAAATGAAGGGCCAATACAGACAGCCCGAAAGGAGCTGTACCCTGGGAGTGGTGGATCGGGGCCGCAGCAACTGCATGCCGCAGCCCTGATCCTCCTTTTTGCCACCCCCAAAAGAGCAGCAAAATGCTGCTCCTTTTAGGGGCAGCAAAAGGCTGTCCTTTCAGCCACTGTGGCTTTTTTGCGCCCTTTTGATGCAGCATGTGCACACGCTGCACCAAAAGGGCGTCCTGATGCCGCGTGCTGTGAAAACAGGTGCACGGCATCAGGATGGGGTCAGGGTGGAGTTGGGGCATCTGGTGTGTGGCTACCTCACCCCAACTCCACCCCCAGGAGAGCCTTTTGTGCCATTCTGCAAAGCCCCTTATTTTCTGCTGCCAGAGACTAGAACATGCTGCAATGAATTCAAAGGACAGGAAAAGAGATTCATCTAAACATTAGAAAGAACTTCCCAATGGTAAGAACTGTTTGATGGTGGAATTCACTTTCTTGGTGTATGGTGGAGTCTCCTTCTTCAGAGGTTTTTAAAGCTAGATGGCTTTGGGAATGCTTTGATTATATATTCCTGCATGGTATAGAATTAGACTGGATGGCTCTTGAGCTGTCTTAAAACTCTATGATTCTAAGAAAGAGAGAGAGAGAGAGAGTTGAACCAGGGTTACTCTTTGACTGTCTTCCAACTCTATGATTCTATGTCAGAAAGAGAGAGAGAGAAAGAGAGTTGAACCAGGGTTACTATTTGAGTTTCAGCCTTCTTATCTTAACAAGTCCCATGCTGGGAAGCATTATCTTAAAATCACAGATCTTAAAGTATAACACAGATGTTACTAAGGTGACTTTAGCCAGTAGAAATGTGTCCCATTTCATACATGTCTAAGGAGTTTATCACACGGGGACCATATGCACCTCCATCCCAATAATGATTAAAGTGGTTCCAACCTGCAAAAGCATGAAATGCATGAATGATATTCACACACAGAGAACACAATAACACATTATAAGCTCATTACTAAAGCAAGAAAGAGGGTAGAACACATGGTTTTCACACAGATGTGTTTAAATCCCGATAATGGTTTTGGAATCACTTTTTTGTGCATGTGCACAAAAGAAGTAGTTCTATCAGCAGCAATCACCCATAGACATAAACAATTTTATTTACACAATTTTCTTTATAAAAAATTTACTGCACTTCTCCTTACTTTCTAAGAAATGGTATCCAACCTAAGTAAAAAGAACAAAACATTACCCAAAGAAGTAGGAAAGGAAGCAGAACAGCATAAAAGGCTGCATCCCTGCAACCAGTGTCCCTGACTTCCCTGAGCGGCTGCTCCTTTAAGAGCCCCGGCTAATGGGGAAGGGCAAGAGAGAAGAGACATTCACACAGACTAAGGAGAAGCAAAGTTGCCTTTGCCTCAGCAACTGTTCCTTTAAGAGCCCTGGTTACTCACCCCAAAGACCATGGGAAATCTAGCAACAAGTACAGAAACAGGGAGAATCCCTCAAATGGCTTTCACACTAGAGCAATTGCACATAAAAAGTGAATTTGTGAATGAAAGGGAAATGAATTTAGGGTATTTTCCTGGAAATGCCTATTTGCTGGTTCATGTAACTTTCCTGTTGGATTCCAAGTGGTTTGTACACAAGGTTGTATTTGCACAATTGTACCTAATACTCTGGATAACCGTGGGTTCCAACCCATTTACATTTCCAATTTTCCCCATCTGATAAACTCCTTAGTCCTAAATACTGTTGTAATGGTGGTAGGGCTTAGAGGACTGAAGCACTGACGCTTGTTGACTTGCAGAGATAGCAATGTTAATAGCACCCCACTCAGGCTTCTCTGCTTCCTCTGACCTCAGCTACAATTGTGGCAGTAGGACAGAGGAGAAAAGATCTTTTCCCAGCAACTGTAAATAATTCTTAGCAATTACTGTTGCAATAAAGAGTACTTCTGGGGTAGCATTTTGCTGACTGAGCAGCAAAGACCTCTTAGTTTTGTTGTTTTTTTACAAAATATCTGTTCCTGAAAGAGAAGAAAACTACTAGATCTGTCTTGTTGATATTGATCAGCATATTCATCTACATTTTGATACCCTGATTGGAAGCATGGCTATGTGGCCTTTTTGATGGTGGCAGTACACCAAAATTTACCACTACACTACCAGTCCTAAATTAGTATCTGATACTCTTGAATCAGCCAAGCAATGGAATACAATTTCCATGTAAGTAAAGCTCAGATGGATTGGGATTATTTGCTGGATCAATATAGTATACACTGGATTGGGGAACTAATTGGGACTTCTAATTGTATTGATGTTGCATGGGCTTACAAATCTAGAAACAAATAGAACAAAAAACAAACAAACAAACCACCCTGTAATATCAAGTTCTTTTGGTTTCCATGTGTTTCAGCCTTGGGAATATACAGTTTTCTGTAGGTTGATATGAATACTTTATGCATTTTATTTCATAGTGTACTAAGAGAAGAATGCAGTTTAGAGTTAGCTAATCTATTTGTTGCAGCTGTATTTGGAAAAAGGAGCCATGCATATTTTAAACTAGAAATTAGATGTCAGAATGATGCTAGGGTGAAAGAACCATGGATTATTAGGATGCTATTTTGGAGGAACGGTAGAAATGCAATACAAAGAAATAACATGTTTTCCCTTTCAATATCATGTATTTAAATATAATATGTTGGACCTATATTACAAAAATATAAAGGCCTTTGTGGTAATTGTCTTAAACTTTCCATCAGTGCATGTATCTATTTTATTTGTGGACAGCTCCAAAGGAATATTAACTTGATGTTCAAGCAAATGCTTTGTTTGCAAGAATCTCAAAATTCACTCCTTGATGTCTCCAGATAAGATTGAGAAAGACTCTTGTCTGAAACCCAGTGCCAGTCACTATAGACAGTATTGACTTAGACCAAGCATCGGGCTAGGTCAGTATAATGTAGTTTGCTTTCCAATTCACGATGCAGGGTGTCATTCAAACTATTTTGGCTACAAAGAGATGCTGCATTTTTGCTCACTCTATACTGTGGCAAGAACAATGACAATTCCACACTGTTTTTTGTTTTTTGTTTGTTTGTGGGATTTTTTTGGGGGGGTTGGCCCTTCACTACAAGTGGAGCAAAATAAAATGGCTCTGCATCAGACTTATTCTAAGATGCAAATGAACCCAGAAACATTTCAAGGAGGTCACTTTATTCTCATGAAATTTCCAGGACTTGCTTTGGTTAACTGGGATGTTACAGTTTCTTTGCAAATTGATTATAACTGTAAACCTGTAAAAAATAATAAAAATAATAATAACTGGTGATAACCTGCACCTTATTTTATCCAGATGGAAACCATGCAAAAGGTGCTTGTGTTCATCTACTTGGAGAGACTTAGCTGTGCTCAGACACAAATCTGAAATGATCAAAAGCCATTCTCCTCTGTTTTTCTGCTGTCTCCTCTTGCTTTCCTTCCTGTTTGACAGATGCAAATATACTCAGCAGGAAGCTGCTTCACTCTTGATATATTCACTGCAGACAATCCAAAGCATAAATATTTCCCTTTATTCCCTTCAGCAAATGCATATCATGTGAAAGATAGTGCAGAAGCATGTAGGATGGTAAAGACTTTGCCTGATCCAATATATATACGTATATATGTATAGAGAGAGAGTGAGAGAGAGAGAAATTGAGATTGAGAGTCAGAAGCCAATCTTATTTGCCAAGTTCTGTGTAGTTACACATGACATGCTATGCAGATTTGCCAAAGTGAGGGACATGCATATTTGACAAACATAACTTTACTAATACAGGTTTTACATCTCTAGACATCCAATCATCACAGGCCAAGCCTTGGTAGCTGGCCACTCCTTGCTGAATCTAACCAAATCCCATACACCCTGGGGCCTGTACAGACTGCCAGAAATAATCCAGTTTGAGACCACTTCAACTGTCCTGGCTCAATGCTAGAGAATCATGGGAATTGTAGTTTTTTCTGAGACATTGAGCCTTCTCTTGTCAGAGAGCTCTGGTGCCACAATAAACTACATGATGATAGGAACTGGTGTCCAAAAACATCTGGAGGGGCATGGGTTCCCTGCACTGCCCGGGGAAGCAGGGTTCATAAAAAAAGTGTTGTATTGTTACTACTGTGCTCCATAATGACAGAATATTTTGAGTATCATTATGAAATAGCTGAATAAAAGGATATGCTGGGTCTGAATGATGGAGCTGCATCCTGACTACAGACCTGATCATATTTAGAGCAGAAACCAATGGTACTTAAACTAGACATGACTAACTTAAATCCCTTTGATGACAATTGGTCTACTATAAGTATAATTGTCAATCCAAGTCATTGTTCACATTAGCAACAATAGCCAAGCACAAACCCAGGAATGCTCATAAGGATAGAATTTGGACATATCCATGTCCTGATAATCAGAAATATACTGTATTTGAGTACAAAGGTTGTGCTTCATCTATTCTCTAGGTATTTATATGTTCCTGAATTCACTAAGGCAGTTATGAATGCACAATTGCCATGCCCTCCTTGAGGGTTTAGCCTCTGAGGATGAAACAGATCCACCCATCAGCCCACCCCTGGAGTTTGGATCCTGAACATAAAGCTGACTTACCATATCCAGGCCCTCCCCCAGCTCAGTCTGACAGCTACTTGAGTGATCCACAGGAGGAGAAGGTAGGAGAGATAACACATCAAGGAAGGAGAAGTCTATGTTATCTGGAACAGACTCAGGTCTTCCCCCAACAGGAAAAGTGAGAGGCTACATGCACACAGCAGGAAAATGCCCTCCTGCAATACAGGCTTCAAGGAGAATGGGGTGTGCTTTGTAAGGCTTGTACTTTTCCCTTCCCAGTTGCTGGAAACAAATTGGATTTCTTTCTAAAGCCTGCATTTATAGCAAGACCTGACTCTATGATTTATGACCCTGGACTGTTCCTTGACCTTGTGCATGGTATTTATGGCTCCTGACTTGGGATGTTGGATTTTGCTGGCTCCTTTGATTTCTGAACTCCTGGCACCCTTCCTGCCAGTGCAGTGTGCAGACAAAACAATAACCATCTTAGTTATGTAGCTACATGGTTTCTCCTGGCCTAAGCTCCAACCCCCACCTCACTTACTGGGCAGCTGCTGCTGTGAGTAGACATGGTTCTGTTCTGTCAATCTGGAAGAGCTGACTGTGAGCAATCCTCAGTATGAGAGTAGGGTCCCTGACACAATTGCCCCTCACACCAGAGATCACTCATGTGAGTTGGAGTGGGAGCATCAGTCAACTGCTTTCTGATCAACAGAACAGGCTCCCATCAATTGCAACATCTGCTGATTGATAAGTGACAACTGTGGGATGTTCATGGTCCCTATGTATTCCTTAAACTAATGATGTAGGGATCATGAATACAAACCTGTCATGAATGTGGAACTCTAGATTATGCATTTGTAACTGCCTTAGCAGATTCCATCCTTCATTCTTTAATTAAAGCACTTTTCAACAGTAATTTCAACAAGATTCTGTGGGAATGAATTATATTATGCACTCTGGGAATACACAATTCCTTCTACTTGCTTTTAACTTTCTGCTCTTCAAAATATTAGATGATTGGGCTAAGATGGGAGAAGGTAACATGCCCAAGATCACACCATAGGCTTCATATCTCAGTAGAGATCTAAAAGTGAATTTCCCTGTCATAACTTCCAGCAGAAACCTCAATCAGCAAGAAGGAGTTTGAGATCAACATGGCTAAAAACATCGAAGAGCTGCACCCTGGATGGTGGTGGCTCAGCCTCAAAATCAGGTAAGGAATCTCAACCCTCTCCAGTCCAAACTGATTTATAAAGCAAGAATTTAACTCATGACTGTCAGGAGAATTGTTCATCTCCAAGAAAGATCTCCTCCCAAGCAGGGATCTTCTCACAAGGAAAGTAAAGGTTGAGTGGCTTACAACTCACCCTTGGTTGGTATATCATGCAATGTAATAACAAAAACCTCAGAGCTGCCGATTCAAGATTTTGGGAGCTGTCTTTGGAGATATACCACGCAAATTCTTCAAACGGGATTATTATTCTTTCAGGTATGACCTTGAACTCCACATCTTTTGCTCTGGGCTTATCCCTGTCTTGGTATTACTGGCTTATTTCACTCTGCACTAGTTGGACCTTGGCTATAGAACTCCTTGCTTTAAATTTTGACTGATTTTCTCCTTCTGGGTGAGATTACAAGAGTTTTGTACACTTTTTTATTATTCTTTGCATTTTGGAAAAATGTCTTTTGCAGAAGTCCATTGTTTTGTCCAAAGCATTGTATTTTGTGTAAAATAATATTTTATTCATTGCATTGTGTGTAAAATACAGTTTTTTTAAAAAAAACAAACAAACTACAATATGAAAATTCATTTAAATATACAAAAATTCCTATATTGTACCAAGGCACCATTTATCATCAAAGACAAAAAGAAGTTTGGATAATTTTTATCATCTTCATTGCAAGACTACCTAGAGTTTGGAAGGGTTATCTTTTGAAACACAACTCCCTATTATTATTTATAATTGATTTAACATTCTCCATTTCTTTTTCCTCCCAACCTTAATAAAGTCTTCCATATTCATCTTTATAATAATAATAAATAATAATAAAATTTATTTATACCCCGCTTAAATGAAGACAATCTAAGTGGCTTACATTTATCTGTTACACATCATATATATTAATCCATTCTACATCTTATTTTAACAGGGCCTGTATTTTGTTACAGTCTTATATATTTGTCATACCTCTTATATATTTGTAATATCTCTAAACTTTAATTAGTCCCATTTCTTATTCTTTCAGAGAGATCACACTGTTTTGTCCCCAACGTTCTTTAAAATATTCTGTAATTGGTGACCATTCTTTCCCAAATTTTCTACTATTATATCCTTTTAGTAGAGATGTTAATTTGTCCATTTCCATGACATCATATAATTTACATTGCCATTCTTCTAAATTAAGAGCCTCTTTACTTTTCCATTTTTTTTTTTTTTTTTGCAATTATGGTCCTAGCGGCATATAACATATAGAATATTATTTTACCAAATTTCTTTTCAATTTCATCATCTAATATTTCCAACAAATATGTGTCTGGTTGCTTATTCATCTTAATTTTCAAAAGAAAATTCTATTTCTGTGTGTATTTGCGACCAAAATTTTTGTGTCCTTTCACACTCCCACCACATATGTATATATGTACCAATTGACTTTGAACATATCCAGCATTCTTTGTTACTGTTTTTATAAATCTTAGATATCTTTTCTGGCATTAAGTACCATCTATATTGCATTTTATAATAGCTCTCTCTTACTTCATAGCTTAATGTAAGTTTTATTCTTTTTTTCCAATTCTTTTCCCATTCATCAAGCATTATTGGTTTTCTCACATCCTGTGCCTATTTTATCATATATTCTTTCACAGATTCTTCTTCCATCTCTACATTCAGTAATATTTTATATAGTATAATAATAAGGATGATATATGAAAGTCAAAATATTAATCAAAATTATTCAAAGTAAAGGAAGGGAAGTCTTATTTTATGTTTGTAAGTTATGTATTATGTTTGTTTATGTTATATTGTTGTTTGTTATTGTATGTATAATGTGTTGTATGTTTTTTAATGTATGGAAATAAATTTAAAAAAAGAAAAGAAAAGAAACACAACTCCTAGAACCCCCCAGAATGCTAAGAGTTGTAATCCAAAACAGTAACCTTTGCAAGATTCTAGTTTACCTGATTCACACCTGCTGGAACTGAATAGAAACCTAAATGCAGTTTGCAGACAGATACAGTTACCAGTGGTTATCAAATATTCTAGGAAATGCTTTTCTATCACTTCTTAATTTTCTGGACATGGTCTGTCTCCCAGTCTATAAACACACACTATGCATGGTTCTTAAGTCTCCCTTATATAAGTTCTATGCTTGCTTTGACACTTACCTTCAAAGTGTCTCTGTATCTAAAAACAGGTAAATCCTTGGAACAAGTTCCTATGCTCATTAGAAAATACAATTTCAGGTATTCAGCAGCAGACTGCCATACAGATCACTGTGGAATAGTCTTGTCAATTTAAACAGAATTTTTCATCAATTTTGTGTATGGATGTATGTGTGTGAGAGAAAAAATGTTGAATTCAAGGTCTAACAGCCAGTAGCACATACTCCCTGCTGGAGGCAAATGCAAAATACAAATGAGAACCAATTATAAGGCTCTCATTACAGGACTTGGTGTAGAGGAAAAGAAATTGACAATTTATCTGTATGACTGAGGGCATAACAGGTAGCACTGCAACTCGAGAAAATTAGATGACTGAACAATAAAACAAGTTTAATAAAATAAGCACAATCAGTAGCATTGGATGGTCTACAGCAATGGATTCAAACAACAGGAAAAGAGATTCCACCTAAATATTAGGAAGAACTTCCTGACAGTAAGAGATGTTTCACAGTGGAATATGCTGCCTAGTAGAGAGGTGGATTCTCCTTCTTTGGAGGTTTTTAATCAGAAGTTGGATGATCATCTGTCGGGAGTGCTTTGATTGTGTATTCCTGCATGGCAGGGGGTTGGGCTGAATAGCCTTTGTGGTCTCTTCCAACTCTATGATTCTACTACTCTTCATGGATCTCCTTTTAACAATAGCCTGATCAGTGGACATTAGCAGGTTATCCTGGAAAACCTTACACTCCTGATTTCTATATATAAGATTGTTGGTGGAGCCAATGAACAGGGCAGATCTCATCTTAAGTGTTTTGGGAGGGAAGGGGCATCTGGGTGTATTTGACATTGCTGTATAACTCACATGGCCAGGGCTGACAGAATCAGGATTTTCGGGTTATCAGGGATGATGATGTCATCTGTCCACTGAATTCTCTATTCCCAATAGCTGGGACTGGGTAGGATTCAGTTATATTCAAACAAAAAATCATCAGTGATACTTTTGTTGGTCAATCGAAATGCACAATATACTTGTTGCAAGCTTTCAAATCTCCATGGGCTTCTTCATCAGGCAAGATGTTACAAACCAAACAGGAGAAAAACAATTAGAGATGTTATCAGATGCCTACATGTTGTTTCAGTCTTTAGTATATGGTGGGGGGATATCATTTGCAGGCAGGCTCCTCCTCTTTCTGGCCATGTGGCTATAGGGAGATTTTCCAAGTCCAGGAAATTTAAAGTCTATTTACATATCAACAGGGACCCCTCTTTTACAATCCAATATGCCTTCATTGCAGTGAGGTCACAGGACTCTTTGCAGGCAGAGAACAATGGATTCCTCAAGAAGTCTCCCATGTTTTTGCATCAGGAACATTTTGGTGGGTGTAGAGGTAAAACATGTGAATTCAGTCCAAATTTAAAAAGAAAAAATACTTATACTTTGACTTTCCCAAAAAAACTAAAGGCAGCTTAAACAAATAAAAACAAAGACAGATTCTTTAAAAGAAATGTGTGGACCTATTTTTTAAAAAATCAAAATCAAAATCAATAATGTTAGTATTAAAATGTAATAGAACTAGCTATAAAAATTAAAACAATTTAAACCAAACCATTAAAAGGGGACAAAAGATTTAAAAAATGCCAATAGAACAGCACACTATTGAAAGTGTTTGCAGTCCTAAAAGCCTGTTGGAATTGAAAAAGGTCATCTGCCAAAAAGAAGTACAGCAAAGAGCGAGTCTTCCCATCCGCCTTTCGAAGGGAATTCCAAAGCCTGCAACATATGCTGTTGTTTTCTCAGCAACATATTTTGTGTTGTGTTACCCTGTTTGGAATGCAAAGGATTTTGGGTGGCTTGTCTTGAATAAGCAATTAAAGCCCACATCTTGTATCGAGGAACACTGCTAGGAGTTTTTCTTAGATGGATTAATACAGCTTCCTGTATTTTTGTTCCCACTTCTCTTCAGGATACAACCAAGAAGCATTACACTGCTACAATTTACCATTTACCATTACACTGCTACCATTGGCAAACTGCTGCAGCAGATTAGTGGAGTTCAGAAAATGAGAGGAGGGAAAAGTATCTCTCCAAATAATTTTCACAGGTGGCAATGTGTCAAACAGCTTCTGAAAGTGGTGTTTTTAGGATGACATCTGAAAAACTAACATCAGCCCTATCTACTCAGCAGGGAGTGTTTTTTGAAGCTCCATTACCGGTCATCATTTTTATATCCTGTATTTAGCTATGCTACAAATCAAAAGAGAATGCAAATTTGATTTGCCTGGAAGTCTCCAGGGCGTAAAAAGCCATATGTAGGTGTCAAAAGTGCCTAATAAACATGTTCTTCAGATTCCTTTTTGTCTCAATATGTTATAAACTTTCATCTTTTCAGATTAGTGAGTGAGGATGATTAAAATTGGGGGAAGCACATGGACTACCTATTAGAACAAGCATGTAGAACCCAGACTTCATCAGTATAAGCTATTAGTCTCAAAACAGCTCTGATGAATCAAAAGTGATTAAGATCTTTTAAAAAGTCAAGTAGGCTTGCCTGCTATAAACCCTGAAATTAATTATTTGCCCTCAGCAGCCATCTCAGAACACTTTTTGGTTTAAGAGAAAAGTCAGTGAAAGGATGCCTTTTGTTCATGCATTGTTTTGTTTTGAATTCATGAGTGTTGTGTCCTTTGTAGGTTTTCAGAGCAAAAGAACATCTCTTAGGTCTCCTTACTGATTCTGATTTTATGTTTGTCTTTTGCTCAACATGCTTATTTCGACTGCTGAAAGCTTTTACTGCTTAGAAGCCTGTGACTGATAAACCAAAGCAAAATGAAAAAGGCCACAATGACAGCAATTTTGTGAGCCATTGTAACTCACACCTTGGAAAATATACTTTTCTAAAGCGAGCCTCTCAGATATGGTGGCCGGAGGATTTAGACATTTATAGTCTTTTGTAACTTTCTCAAGTTCTACTATAATTCACAGCACTTTCTTTCCCCCCACCCCCAGGCCAGAATATACATTCAGTGGAGTACCCTAGAAGGTATGGCTTATCCTGTTCTGGAACTGGGTATAGTTCTAGGCCACCCCAAAAGTTCTCAGAAACAAACAGTGAAAAGCATTACTACTATAAGCATAAGTTTTATTGGTAGATAAATAATGCAACAGAGTGTACATGGCAGAGACACATTAGGGCCACAAACTATTTCCACTCAGACTATCCCTGGTTGGATATCAAATTTAGTCTCCATTGTGAAGTCAAAGGCTTTCACAGCTGGCATACATAGGTATTTGTGGGTTTTTCGGGCTGTGAGGCCATGTTCTAGAAGAACGTATTCCTGACTTTTCACCTGCATCTGTGGCTGGCATATTCAGATAATGGTGGCATGGAGGTGTGTGGTATATATATACTGTATGACTCTTGGTTGAGAGGATTAGCATGATAAGAGTATAAGTGTACTTTTAAAGTATGTATTTTTATACAGTATCAAAGCATCCTTTTAATGCTAATGAAAATCCTGCTCAGAAATCTTATTTCAAATATGCTCTATCTTATACACATTGTGTCTGGAAAAGTTGGACCTTCCCATTCTTAACCTTCTCATGTAGCCCCTTAGCACTTATTTTCTTTCTTTGAGTTTAATATTTTATCAATTGTTATAAAATATAAATATGCATGTTCTCTAACCCTAGATAACATGCATATTTAAAAATAAAAGCTGAGGTTCTCAGGACATTGAGAAAGGCAATTTTTTTTCCAGTAGATATACATATATTATGTCTTATGCTGAACTTGTAAGTTCTTTTTTCTGTACAGTAAGTTCCAGAATTCTTTTGTTGTTGTTGTTAACCACCCTTGAGTTGATCTTGACTCATGGCAACCCAATGAATGAGGCATCTCCAAGACTTCCTATAGCAGTAGCAAGCAAGTACACTTCTATATTACTATTATTATTCTGTTTATTTATACTGTGCCTTCCTCCCAACACAGGGACTCAAGGCAGCTAACAAACCTAAAACAGTCCAAGTTAAAACAGTAGAAAACATTAAAAATACAAAGTTTAAAAAACAATTAAACAATCCAAACAATTAAAAACATTACATTATTAAAATTTTACAGTTTAAAATTCTTTAAAACAAAAACAATAACAAAACAGCATCCATGTCATGTGAAGGCCTGACGACATGAAAACGTCTTTACCTGCTGCCAGAAGAACAGCAGGGATGGAGCCATCCTGGCTTCCCTAGGGAGGGAGTTCCAAAGCTTGGGAGCAGCCACTGAGAAGGCCCTTTCTCTTGTTCTCACCAAACGCACCTGAGAAGGCAGTGGGACAGAGAGAAGGGTCTCTCCTGATGACCTCATTAATCTGATGGGGCCATACAGGGAGAGACGGTCATTCAAATAGCCTGGACCCAAGCCATATAGGGCTTTATAGGTCAAAACCAGCACTTTGAATTGTGCCCAGAAATGGACTGGCAGCCAATGGAGCTGTTGCAACAAGGGAGTTGTATGCTCCCTATACCACTTATCAGTGAACTAGCACTCCCTAAGCAGTTTACAATGTGTAAACCAACTGCACCCAACAAGCTGGGTACTCATTTTACCAGTCTATGAAAGGATAGAAGGCTGAGTAGACATTGGAGCCCTCCTCAAGGATCGAACTTACGTTATGGCTGCAGTACCAGCATTTAACCACTGTGCCACCAGGGTTCCTTATCCTCCAATGCTTTAGTAGATTGCCACACTAGACTCTTGTAGTGCTGCTATTCCACTTTAACTGTTCTGGCTTCCTCCTGTTTTATTCTGGGATTTGTAGTTTAGGGAAAGGCATTTAGAATTCTCAGAGCACTCTTAGGCCTCACTGAAATACAAAGCCCAGAATGCAACAGGAGGCAGCCAGAGCAGTAAAAATGGAATAGCAGCACTATAAGAGTCTTAGAATGTACTTAGTTCCTGCAGATTCATACTCATGACCTGCTTAATAGACTCCATCCATTTAACATGTGGCTTTCCTTTCTTTCTACTTCCCTCCATCTTTCTTAGTATTATTGCCTTTTCTAATGAGTCATGCCTTCTCATGGTGTGACCAAAGTACAACAGCCTTAGTTTAGTTGTCTTGGCATCCAGGGAGATTTCTGGCTTGATCTGTTCTAGTATTCATTTGTTCATCTTTTTGGCTATCCACAGAATCCTTAGCAATCTTCTCCAGCACCACATCTTAAAAGAAATGATTTTCTTCCTATCCACTTTCTTAACTGTTCAGCTCTTGCTTCCATACATGGTAATAGGGAATGTAATGGCTTGTTCAAATCTAACTTTTGTGCTCAGTTTTATATCCTTGCTTTTAAGGATATTTTCTAATTCTTTCATAGCTGCCCCTCTTAGTTGTTTCCCAATGTCTTGACTGAAGTCCCCATTCTGCTCAATATTTGATCTCAGGTATGAGAACTCTTTTACTATTTTTATTTCCTCATTGTCTAGGTTGAATTTGTGTTGGTTCTCCCTGGTCATTATTATTTTTTTCTTTATATGCCTTTGCACTTTCTTCCTTCATCTACATTGTAGTTGTTCTAGGTCTGTGATGTTTTCTGCTAGCAATATGGTGTTGTCTGTATATCTTAAATTGTTGATATTCCTTCCAAGGACCTTCACTCCTCTTTCTTCTGTGTCCAGTCCTGTTTTCCATATAATATGTTCTGCATATAAGTAGGGTGAAAGGATGTAAAAAAAAAAAAAAAAAAGAGGTTACAAAAGACTGCAGTAACTCTAGGACTATAATGCTAATCCTCTATGCAAAGAAAATTATATCCAAATTCTGCAGCATAGACTCCAACCATACATAGAGAGAGAAATCCCTGAAGTCCAAGTAGGGTTCAGGTAAGGAAGAGGCAATAGGGACCACACTGCAGACATAAAATGGCTAATGGAATGCACCAAGTAACTCCAAAAGAAAATCAGCATGTGTTTTATAGACTACAGCAAAGCCTTTGACTGCATAGATCATGAAAGATTATGGAATGTCCTTAAAGGCATGGGAGTGCCACTTCATCTGATAGTCTTCATGAAGAATCTATACTTATGACAAGAGGCTACTGTTAGAAGAGAACATGGAGAAACAGAATGATTCCCAGTTTGCAAAGGGGCCAGGAAAGGCTGCTTCCATCTAGAATTCTACCAGACTCCAATTGTGGAAGTAGTAATGTAAAACTGTAACATTTTCATGATCTTGTGTTATGGTATGTTCCTATTGCTATATTTTTCTAGTTATAGACTGTCATTTATTAATGTTCCACTAAGCATATTTAATGCTTTTAATCCTTTCCCATAACTCCAGTCCCTTGGAAGTGTAATTGTTTTGATAGGTTCTTACAGCTCTGCTGGAATTGTCTGATAAAAAGACAGAAACTCATAGTCATTTATAATTTCACTTTAAAGTGGTAATATCTCTTCATTCCCCCCTCTCTCCATTCACTGATTTTGTCCTTTGCCACTTGGTAAATACTGATAGTCCTTCCTTGGCCCACCGTTTGAATAGAGACAAAGGTTTGTTTCAATAAATCCCACTGTTGCAGAATGCTTTATCATACCCAAACAACTTTGTTTGCACACCAGAATAACTAGCTGTTATTTGCACAGCCTGAGAGAGCATGACACAACATGTGTGGTTGAATTTGTAGGCTGCTTAAAATAAGGCCTGTGGATAAAGATATAAGGTTTTGTACATTTATCCTGACATTTAGTATTTTGGAGAGCAAGGTAACCAAGCACTGGGGTCAAATAAATTATATATCAATTTAAAGACATTAGGTCTCCACAATTTAGGACATTGTCAAACCTATATTAATGACCTGGGTCAGGATGACCCATGTGCTATAAATGAAGTGATGCTGAAGTGATGGGAAAGCTATTCATAGCCATTTGTTTGAAGAGAAAAAGCACAAATTCCTGGTGAATCAGACCCGATCAATATATTGTTTTCAACAGAAGTTGGAAAGAAAATGTTACAAGTAACAACATTACTTATATTATATTCCTTATCAGGTGAATGAGGGTCTGATTATGTTCTTTTTTTCCATTTGGCAAGTAATGTTTGATTTTTACTTGGGAGGAGTATGGTATAGGGTTTTCTCCGTTAATTTATTTGTTCATTTATCTTGAAAAAGGAATGTAAAAGGAACAAAATTAGTGAACAACACAATGAGTTGTGCAATGTATTACTTTTTAAAGTATTGCACTGCTAATGGTGATAAATTATCACCCTGTTCCCCTGACCAGCTTTTGGCCAGGCCTAGTAATGCTTTACTTTTAAATTGCTTATAAAAAGTATATTTCCATGCTCAGGTTTCCACAGCATCAGGCTTGGAAAGCCAATTTTAAGAGGCACAAATATAATGGCATGATGAAATGAGTCTATCACTAAGCAATGATAGGCTGATGCTTTGAATCCAGTGATGTGGCCATTTCTGGTGTACCAGTGCTTTCAGATGTATACTTAGCGTGTACAGTAAATTTATTCATACAATGAATCAGTAGCCTTTTGAAGGTTTCCCTCTTCACATTAAAGTATGTACAGCAACAGTACCATTCACTGACATGAACAGAGTAATATTTTCAGAAGAGCGTCCCCAGTATTTTGGATCAGCTACTTAGTTAAATATACTTAAATATACTTAATATAGTTAAATATAATTAAATGGCCAGATGGAGAAGGGGCGTACTTGCATGAATACCACTCCATACTATCTGAACTGAGAACAACCACAACATCTTGACAAAATGCAAGCCTATGACTAACATCATTTTTTTCCTGTATGATTTTTAACACCTTTACCTGATGAAGAATGTATATTGTACATTTTTATTGGCTCAATAAAAGTATCACTGTTTTGTGGATTTTGGATGTTATTGTACTTTGCTACACAGCAAACATGGCTACCCTTACTTAATTAAGTAATCTCACCTGGCCCAACCTATGCATAGTTGATGGAAACATCATTCACTCATCCTCTAATCACCAGTAGAATGGACTTCCTTCTCCCCATGCAGCTGATACCTGGTAGAGCAAGTTAAGGGGGAGTTAAAACTGTAGCAGTAATGTCACAATCATGACTAAATAGTGACCATGAATATGGAACAGTTTCTTAGTCCATAGCTTCATTGAAAAAATGGTCTACCAGCATCCAGGGATTTTTTACCTGTGGGCATTCTCTCTGTATGTATGTATGTATGTATGTATGTGTACATGCATGCGTGTGTGTGTGTGTGTGCATGTATGTATGGGGGGGAATCACTTGGAGAAAGAAAATATACTTTTGTACACAAATAAAGTTCTGGAATGTAAAAAAAATGTATTCAGGAACTCTTTCAATCTCACCCAGTAAGAAGAACACTGCATGCATACAAACATATTTTAGCCAAAGAATGACATTCTAGGAACAGACAATGGAGGTTAGGTGATACTCTCACCCAGATCCTCTTCCCAACGCAAGGCAAGAATGTTTTTTACTCATTCCATTGTCTCCATATATTAACTCTTTAAATGTTTTAGAAGGTTATTTGCCATCAAGTTGGCTCTGACTTATGGCAATCCTATGAAGAAGAGATTGCCAACAGCCCCAGTCATCAGCTGCCATGCTCAGGTCTTACAAATTTAGGGCTGTACCTTTCTTGATTAAATCTGTCTGTAATGTGATATTCCCAACATTCTCAACATTATCAGCTGTTCAGTAAATCGTGTCATCTCATGATATGCCCAAAAGACAATAGCTTCAGCTCATTTATTTTGGTATCTAGTGAGAGTTCTGTCTCGATTTGCCCTAGGACCCATTCAGCTGTCTTTTGGTTGATCATTGGAATAACTCTCTTCCAGTACTAGATTTCAAACAAGTTGATCTTCTTCCTGTCAGCTTTCTTCACTGTCTAGCTTTCACAGCCATACACAAAAATTGTATGATTCTGACTTTACTAGTTAATGCTATATCTTTATACTTGAGACTCTAGTTCCTTCATAGCTTTTAATCTTCTTTTGTCCATTTTGATTCATGACTGAGCAGGGAAAAATCTTTAACTATTTCAATGTCATCATTTCAATGTCATCAGAACCCAGTTTGAAATTAGGTATGTCTTTTGTGGTCATTAGTTTTGTTTTCTTAAGTTTTAGCTGTAGCCTTGCTTTTGCACTTTCTTCCTCAAGTTTCATCAGTACTCTTTTCAAGCCTTTGCTATTGTCTGCAAGTAATGTGATATCATCTGCATATCTTACATTATTGATCTTATTTCACAGAATTTTCATGCCTCCTTCCTTTGACTCAAATCCTATTTCCCATCTGATATGATCAACATAATGAGAAACAGTTTAAGCTACTGTACTCTTGCATGCATATACCCAGATCACACCATCCATTCTGGATTTTATTCAGGAATTCTACTGTGCCATTTAGGCTTCTTTGTATTGGATTTTACATGACTAGGCTCAGACTGAACACTATGCTGCTCTAGTGCATTGGAGTTGTGACAGGGGGCACAGATTAGACAAGGAAGGAAGGTGCTCCCTTATTCTTGCCCATGCCTAGTAAATGGAAACCACAATGTGATCCCGTCCATAGCCAACATTCACTGCTTAAAGTTCATATTAGGTGAGAGTTAAAAACAACTTTCCTATTGTGCTCCAAAAAAATAGCAAATTACAAACCTCTGCTCACTTTGCTTTTGCTTGCAAGAATGAAGAGTTAGCAAAGTTTTATTCTCCATGAGTGAGGACATGGAAGTTTTTTGTGCACTTTTCACCATTTGGAACTATTTTGTGAAACATTCATTTCTGAAGGAAAAAATGCTAACAATATTTTGTGCAATTTTAGGGGGGAGGGGTTGCAAAAAGGTCCCAGATGGAGAAAAACCTTGCAATGGTTGACTTTTTCCCCCCAAGGGTCAAGTCACCTTTTCTTGGCAATGATTAGAAAATCCATATTTATTCTTTACATTTCAACTTTAAAAAAGTCAGTGGCCAGACCCATCCAATAATGCACTGTCTCCATTCTCAGTGCCTCATAGTGTGTATCTATTTTCTTTATGGCTTCCTGCATCAGCAATTCTCTGTATTCAATCTTTCAATTGCTCCCCCCACTATTTTAATACCAACCAGTCCCTTGGGTTTCTCATTTTATAATTATCCCCACTTATTATCTTGTGTATCAGAACTCTCCTCTTTCTGCACCATCATAGATCTCAGTGTACCCCCAACATCATTCCCCTCCTCCACTTCCCCATCTTACAAATCTCACTGAACCACATCTACAAGCTATTCTCTTCTTAACTTTGCCTACTACAAAGTTATTTCAGTACCTCCATTAAATATACAGGAGGAAAAAGAAACATCTTCTGCCCTCTGATAGCATTACTCATTAATTTCTGTCAGGCAATTCCATTCTCTGAGGTTTTTGCATTTTTCTGATTCACAGGATTCTGATGTTTCTTATAGAGTCCTAGGTTCACTTATAGGACATGTTCCAGTTTTTAGGGTTCATGTGATGCGCTCATGCTGCAATCAAACTATACATATAGAGAGTAATGTACTTTAAGCCTAGTCCTTCCTCCGAATCCAAAACCAGCATTTTTTTTATTAAAAAAAAAAAAGAACAATTGTGGGCACCCTGAAAGTCTTAGGATTGATTTATGCATGATGTAATAGGTGCCTGGATACTTTTGAAGTAGAGGATACTAAGAAGAAATAAATGATTAATTGGATTTCAAAGCATTTCAAGTCTTTCTTGGTATAAACAAAGTCATACACACAGTTATAGACACCACACAACAGTAAATTCTACATTTTGTTTCAGTGTTCACACAGACCTGGATTTAAAAAGTAGGTATTTTATGACATTATCATCCTACCTCAAGAGTTTTAAGCAATGCCCCCAAATTTCAGCAACCTGTCATTTTCTCTTTTTTCCCCCAAAGGCAAATAAATACCATTTTACCATTGGGGTATTTTTATTTATGTAATTGTCCAATACAGAGTGATGTATTGGGACCAAAAAATAAATCTCTATTCTAGTTTGTGTTTTAAATATGATGTAAATAAATTAGAGTGAATTCTTGGATGAGAAACTACCCTACCATGTACTCAAAGGTGAAAAGACAGGAAGTGCATTCAGGAACAAGTGACAATACTAATGTCCTGAGTTTGTGACATTACACATGGGCCAAAGAAGTATTCAAATAAATAAACAGTACTAGAAACTTTTGAACATCACATCCCAGAAAGCTTTTCTTTTATAATGTAATCCAGGAAACAAATAGGTGTGGAATGTATTCAAGGAATCAAACAAGGTAACCCTACCAAAGCCCCATGGAAGTCCCTTAACCAAGGCCAACAAGATGATGGGGAAGCTGATACAAATTATCAGGGTCCAGAAGTCTAGAAAGGACTCAGCACCCAACTACAATGTTTTTTGTTGGTTGGTTTTGTCTTTGGGGCAGAACAGCCTCAGATGCCATATTTTTTGATATAGTGACAGCAGATAGAGGAAGCACTAGCTGCATTCACAACACATTGACCTTGAACATTTGGTATGCAGCAAAATAGACTCAAATTACATATCAAATGTGCTGGAGGTCTATCTGTTGCAAGTGTGACTAGAGCCTTGGTCTCATCTCCACAGCTCCAGGCAAGAGGGAAGTAGCATGTGAGGCAGGCCTATATAAGGTCTGCTCCAGGTCATGCAAAAGAATGGTCTCTCACCAGAGTTCAAGGTTCCCACAAGAGATTTGTGAGAGGCCCTCTTCTTGAAAGACTTGAAGCAGGATTTTTATAGTAGTGAAACAAAAAAGAAATGCAGCTCACTGATAAATGGATGCTATTTGAGACTCACAAAGTAGAATTGTTGAGAAGCTTTATTGAGAAGCTTTAAACATAGTACACGCTAGGGACAAATCTAACCTCTGATGAACAACTATTTGATTCAGAGGTAAATGCTTATGTAGTATCCAAGTAAAACAATGTGGCATAACAGTGGTGCTATTGCAATGCTAAGACATCATAGCTTCTGAAAGAAGATATTTACTGAGTAGGCAGCCTGGACCACCTCAGGATAAACAGTATTTCCACAGTTGACATAATGTGGTGGGAGATGTTTATTTCACCAGTTTATAGCTCTCAAAAGGTTTGCTAACCAAAGCCCTAATTCAGGTTTGTATAACTTGACAGAATAACCCATGCACACCCCTCTGTTACTTCTGCAGTACAGGAGAAGATTTGAAAACCAGCAGATGATGCACCACATGTGGGGAAACTGGTTTGCAAGATCTACTGCAGTACCCAGGTGATAAGCTATGTTCATCATTGTGGTACATTTCTCTCAGCAGAGACTATTTTGTTAGTCTGATAGAAAATTACCCAATGATATAATTGGTGCCAAGTCATCATGTAACTATACAGAAACAGCTACTTTTCTTGATGGTCTAGTTCATAATTAGGGGAGTTCACTGCAAGAGTATTTTTCTCTTTTCATTTAGAAATTAAGCTGACTGATTTTTTTTTTCCAGATAAGGAGATCTGTTAGATAATAAAAACAGATGTTTTGTCTCACATGAACATGTTTTCTCACTCCAGGTGTTTAAATATTGTAGAGTGACTTGATTTTGAACTTACAAACCCTCCTGGGAACATGGGAATTTTTCATCCCCTGAAATAGAATGTCTTTCCATTGGATCAGAAAAGGCCCTAGAAGTCACATGATGATAAATAAAGAAAATCCATCTTGACAGTGCAGCTGTTGGCAATTGTGGCAATTAATCTATTTTGTGGCTAGAGTTCAGCACCTAAGATAGCTTCTCTAGAGTTCCAGTTGAATCCCAGATTTGGCATTAGAGCCACTAGCCTCTACTATATCAGGATGAGGATTACACGAGTGAGAGAGCAAAATATTAATACATTCATGAAACAACATTTGCACACTTAACAAATTATAATTAAATTGATTAATTAAACTTTATTTATATATGAAATTATATGGTCCTTATCAGCCTCTCTTATTCTCAACACATGCCTCTCTCGCATACACACACACATACACACAGACACACTCACACTCACATATATCTGTGGATGGAATCTTATTGATTCACTATGACTGCGAATACACATTTTTTTCCAGAACCTGTGGCGGTATCAAAGAAAGACAGACAAAAGCTGTTGGCTTCAAGCAGCCTTTTTTTTTTTTTTGCCAATGCCACACTTCCTTCATAGCTGCTACAACTGCCAATCTTTTCCTCCTGCCACCATTGTGTTGTTGTTGTGTGCCTTCAATTTGTTTCTGACTTATGGCAACCCTAAGGCAACCCCCACCATGGGGTTTTCTTGGCAAAGTTTCTTCAGAAAGGGGATTGCCATTGCCATCCTCTGAGGCTAAGAGAGTGTGACTTGCCAAAGCTCACCCAGTGAGTTTCCATGGCTGAGCTGGGATTCAAACACTGGTCCTAGTCTAGCACTCAAAGCACTGGGCCACATTGGCTTTCCCTGCCACCATTACCTACATTGAAACACTTAGGCAAGTGATGGTGCAGCAATAGGATTCCAGCCAGCATTTTCCCCAACACCTCATCATGAATAGGTGATATAAGAGGGCCCTTCTCAATGGCTGTATCCATAGTTTAGAACACCCTTCTGAGTACAGTTGCCAAGTCAAGAGTATCCCAGGCTCTAAGATTTCAGTGTCAAAACATGCACCTTAGGGATAACCCCTTTGTTCCTTTCACTCAGCCTCAGTTTCTCATGATGATGATAGCCTCATTTTGGCTTCCAGGGACAGATCTGGTTTGATCTGTTCTAGGACCTATTTGTTTGTCTTTTTGGCTATCCACAGTATCCTCAGCACTCTTCTCCAGCACAGCATCTCAGATGAGTTGATTTTTTTCTTATCCACTTTTTTCACTGCCCAGCTCACATCCATATATGATTCCACTTTAACTTCCATGACAACATCGTATGGAATCCTCAGACTTGCAGTATATGGAAGGGGGTTTAGAATTCCCAGCCAGATAGTTTCATTACCTAATCAGACTACAAGCCTCACAATTCCATAGGACATTGCAACGACAATTAAAGTGAACTATAGCATTATAAAAGCGTAATGTGAAAAAGCCATTTGTGGTGTCACAAATCATGGAACCGATGTGAAAAGGATTATTTTACAAGGAAAGGACCCTGGGTATGTTTTTAAGGTTGATGCATTAAGCACAAATCATTAAACATAAAGAGTACACCATTAATTTAAAAAAAAAAAATCTAAGAAATAAGGAACACACATATGCACAGTTTTCAAAATAATGCTCTTACTTTGAGAATCCTCCTCCTGCATACAGGAGAATCTAGGCCAGGGACCGGCAACCTTTTGGAGACCTGGGCCAGTCTCCCGTAGCCCAGGTCTCGGCTGGGCCAAGGGGGGGGAATGGTGGCGCACGCACACTCACGTGCGCAAACCCTGCACATGCCTCCACTGTGCATGGCGTGGCGCAGCCGCATGTATGGGGGGTCATGCGTGTCGGTGAAGGGTGCGCGCGGGGACGCTTCCCTTGGCAGTGACGGGCCTCCTGGAAGCCAGTCGCGACCAAGGGTCCCCCCGGGAGGCTTCCCTCGGTGGTGATGGGCCTCCTGGAAGCCCATCGCCACCGAGGGTGCACGCAGGGAGGCTTCCTTCAGTGGCGACGGAACCGGCCCGGGGGCGGTAGGTTGCCGACCCCTGATCTAGGCCATGAAGCTCAGGGTTAGGCCTTAATATTGGAGAGCCCTACTTCTGAGGAATGGCCTTTTCCAGCTCCATCTAGACTTTTCTCTTTAGACAGGTGTTGATTTTCTGAGACAAGTTTATCTATGTGGTTAACTTTGTTTTGCTTGTATAGCTTTTTTGCTAATTTGTAAAGTCTGACAGCATCTTGCTTTCTCTTCATTCAGTCAGGCCAAGGGCCAAAAATTGCCATCCTTATTATTTTTTCCAAAGTAGGGACAAAGTAACTAGGAGGCACTGGTTTGGGTTAGAAAAACAGCATGAAGAGGAATGCCATGAAAGTCATTTTTCCCCTAAGTACAAGCCTCCCACTTTAAAATGCTGAAGTGCCTATCTTGTCTTTTGAAAATACAGATGAGCCCCAGTTTTGTGGAAAATGAGTAATATAAATCCATCAATCAATCCAACACAGTTCCAGATGGAAAATGTCAGATGGCATATAATTTCATCTCAAGCAACTGGGATTGTTGCCTGCAGTTTTTCCTCTGCTTATCTTTCTATGTAAGTAAGAACATTATAAGGTAAATATACCCTAAAATCTATGGGAGTTCCTTTTCTGTGGCTGCACAATTGATAAAGGCAAGAGAAAAGCTCTCCTTAGTGCAGTAGCTCTGGAGTGCTTTGCCCCAGGGGCCATACAAGAAAGACTTTTAAATGTTTTTTTTTTTTTGGCCTTATGAGTTTGTACTTAACGATTTGTCTGTAATATTTATCTGTTTTGTTATATTGTTGTGTGTTGGATTGGCACACTATTGCATATTATTATTGGCTGAAACTGTTGTGAGGTGATCTGAATGATGAGTAACCATTGACAGGACAAGATAGGTCTCTTTCAAAATGAAAAAAAAAATGAATACATGTGAGAACACTTGTAAAGAATGTGACCACCACTGCATATTACCACCTTCGTAAAGCAAAGCATGCATGCACTTACACACATACATGCACACACAAAATCAAGGCCAGAGATGATAATGTGTGTAATAAGTAGGGTCAATAAGGAACAATACAGAACCTCTTGGTCTCCCTGGTAACATTTATTTTATTTTATTCCCCTAAGGTGCTGAGCGATTTATTTCAGTTTTGAAGCAGACAAGCAAGTAGGCAGGTGTTCCATCAGAATTCTCCACAACAGGCCTCCTCTGTGTGATTAATGAAGTATTGCAGGAAATAAAGGCACATTGGCATATGCAGCAAGGGCTATACTATTTCAGAAAGAGCTTTGAAAGAGAGGAAATCAGGGCAAATTAAGACCTTCTACAATTAGGGCAAAGTCAAAAAGTTATGTCCAGTTCTTCAGAAATGAAATCACCCCATCAATCTATATGACTTTAAGTGAAACGAGAAGAGCAGCAGAACAAGAAGCAGTTTCATCACCCCATCCCTCCAGTCCCCTTTGGTTTGTTGAGTGAACAGCTGATAAAAGAAGCAAGTCTGTAAGGAATAAGATTTCATTTGGAAAGAGTTAGGGTGGCAAATTGAAACAAATCCCTTAGGGCAACTCACACAAAGAGAAGAATATACTCAGTTGCAAACAAACCAATCCTTACACATTTCTGGACAAAAGAGATATTTGGTACTCCATCTTCACTTCCTAATAATGCAGTAGCCACCTTTTTTTGTTGGCAACCATTGCTCCATACTTCAAATTATTAATTCATTACTTAAATCTATATGGCTGGTCATCAACAAATATTCTCTGGGTGGCTTAGAGAGCAAAAACAAATAAAATGCGATATTAAAAGCTGCAACAGAAAGTACTAAAATGCAGCACACAAAATATCACTCTAGCAGAGACAGAATAAATCAGTTAACAGCTCAGATTTTTCAAAAAGTGAGTGTCCAAAGCTTCCTTTTTTAAAAAAATCTGGTTAGAAGAAAAGAGTTCTGTTATTTCTAGTGGAACCCTACAAATATTTGGCCATCAGAAGAGAGCCTGTTCTTTTAAAATAAATGTATCTATTTTCAGAATATTCCTACACTTGTTTGTCATTTCTGACTTCTGGTGACCCTAACATGGGGCTTTCTTGATAAGATTGAAAGAGTCTGCCTTGCCTTCTTCTGGGTTGAGAGAATGTGACTCATCCAAGGTCACCCAGCAGATTTCCATGGCAGAGCAAGGATTTGAACCCTGGTTTTCCAGTATTTTAGTCCAACACTCAAACTACTACTCCACACTGGCTCTCATTCTATGTGAGAGAAATATTCCTTTATTTTATGAAGTTATGGATTAGAAATGAAATATTCAGGCATTCCACAAAAACAGAATTTGCAATATGTTGTGAAACATTACTTTTTAATTCAGAATTAGCTCCTCCATCATGACTTTCTCCAAATCTATTCCTGGTTAGGCTAGTGAGCCCCCATTTTAGAGTCAATAATTTTAGAGGTTTCATTATATTTTTGTGGCTTCAGAAAAGTTGGTTGGTTTCCTGTTAGTGAGTTACATAGTCATGAATCCAACCTAGGTTTAAGGAACATATATTTTTGGTTGTTGTGAGGTCAGAATACTCTACCAAACAAGCAGTGACAAAAACTCCTTCTTTAATCTATTTTTAGCTATGCCTTCCCCTTTCTCCAACATGGCCATTTTTATGGACAGTGGAGAGCGGAGTGAAATAGAGAAGCACTCATCTTTGCTCCTATGGTGGGACACATAGCAATGACCTCTTCCTCCAAGGCCTCTGCAGGATCCTAGAAGGTCCTAGATTATTCTGTTGCTATGCATCCCAATGTAGGAACACCTGGACATTTCTCCATTGCTACTTCCCTCTCCTTTGGTCAATAAATGTCTGTTTTGGGGATGTACAAGCCTGGCTGTGTTTTGAGATCTTTAGGAGAAGGATTTCTATCAGTCCCGCCATCATCATTGGAACATTTAATGAGATAATGGGAGAGATCCTTCTCACTGACTGCTCCCAAGCTATGAGACTTTCTTAATAATAATAAAAATAATAAATTTTATTTTTATACCGCTCATTCTTCTGAGAGAGTCTCAAGTTAGCTTTCTTTCTGCTCTCTTTTCATCAGCAGGCAAAGACTCCTTTCAGATTTTAACTGGTTGGTGTAAACAACAATGGGTTCTTAATATGTAATATATTTCAGTGTGTTTTAACTATTTTAAATTAAATTTTAGGTGGATTGTTGTTTGATGCTTTTTAAAATGTTTGTGCTATAAATTATTTTAGTTTTTTTATTATATAGTGTAAGCTACATATGGTTCCATGTGAGTAGAAAAGTGGGATATAAGTTAAATGAATAAATAAGTAAGGGATAAAGCACCTAAATGGTGAGGGGGGGGGGATTGTGGAACATGAGGGGGAGATGTGTCATTGTTCCACATGTGTGAAACCTTATGATGTGTGTCTTGCTGCATGAGTTCTGTTGTTGTGTTCAAGGTTTTTACCTTAACAGCGATAGATACACTTTAAGATTATTCACAAAGCTCTCATCCAAAATATTATAACATAGGGCTGAAACAGATGGACCTGAAGGGGCAGCTTGAAGCTGTCTCTTCCAAAAATGGATTGGGGCCACAGCGAACACACACCATAGCCCCAGTCCTCCTTGAAGCCAGCTGAAAAAGGAGTGGCAAAGAACTGCTTTTTCGTCCAGCAAAAAGCTGGCTTTGCCGCTCACACCACAGCTGAAAGACAGCTTCATGATGCTCCGGCTGTGTGAGGCATGTAAATGCCATGCCCCCAAAGCACCCAGAAGCTGGCCCATGTCTGAACAGCTGGCCAGCTTCAAACCAGCTTCCAGGTGGCTTCAGAGTGTGTGCCATCAAAACGCTGTACTCTGAAGCCACCCGGATGGCGGCACAAAAGGGCCATCTGTTTTGGCCCATAGTAACTTTGCTACTATAACATCTATATTATCTCTTCAATTATAGGTTGTGCTGCTTTCATATCCCACTTTAATTCCAAGGGCAAATTTTTTCTTATGTTATGCTGTTTCTATCATGGCTCTAGAGCAGGGGTGGGCAGAGGGCAAAATGCAGGTTAATGGGGGGGGGATAATCTAGATAGCATTTCCAGTCCACTTCTTACTTTGTTTAGGAGGACGCTTAGGGGACATCTGCAGATCCCCAACACAAAACTTCAATTCCTTTAAGCCTGTGGGAGCAGAAAGAAAATATTGCATATTTAAAAAGTGGTCCATGGACTACAAGAAATGCCTGGAAAGAGCTACATATTACCCACTTCTGATCTAGGGGGTAGGAACAATGGGAATATTTGAATTCAATTCTGTCTCCTTTATGGTGATGGTAGTGATGGAGACTTTAGCAGGAAGCATTTTCCATCAAAAGGTGTCCTTCACATAAGGCACCTTCATGGGTAGCAATTTCTGATTTACTTTGCATTATATTTCTCAGCCTGGAAAATCAGTGACTTAAATTGGTGCAGGCTGAGTATCCCTTATCCAAAATGTTTGGGACTAGAAGTGCTCCGTATTTTGGATTTTTTATTATTATTATTTTAGAAAATACATACGCACACGCACACGCACATGCACACGCACACACACACACACGCACACACGCACACACACACACACACACATATATATATATATATATATATATATATATATATATATATACAGAGAGAGAGAGAGAATGAGACTGGGCATCTGTGAAATGGCAGGAATCTATGCATAATGCTTGATACAAATCCATGCCTCTCACCATTTCATAGATCCTCACATCTCTTTCCAGCCATGTCTCCCTCCAGCCTCACAAAAATAGTACAGGTACACAGATAAAAACAGTTTCAGATTTTGGAATTTGGCATTTCATATTTCAGATTTTGGAATTTTGCATTAGGCATACTCAACCTGTAATGCTGTAAAGAAAATATTGGCGGGGGGGGGGGGGGGGACACATGTAGATACCAAGAAAAGAACAAAGTGTTTCAGAGAGTTGTGGGAGGTACAGAGTAAATATTACCTGTGATACATACTATTGCATCCACTCCAATTCTTGTACCTCCCTGGGTTTGGTGTCCTTTAAATGAAGTTACTGGATACTTATAGGCACTGTGTAATATTTGCATTGATTTTTATAGAGAGAGAGATTGACAATAGGGGGATATGTTCATAGATGAAATGACATTAAAATAGACACTACTCTGAGATCAACTTAGCTCTCATTGTGTTTCTTCTAGTCCTGCAGGCTTGGAAATACTATTAAAACTAATTTAAACACATTTTAAAGCTTGTTTAAAATATAATTATCAAAGTAGAGTGCATCCCATGAAAAACCCCTCTGCATGACCAATTAAAAGTAGAAAGCCTGCTAGTGAAAAGAAAATAGAGAGAGGTTAAAAAATATAATGCCCCACACCATACTGATAAGTTCTCAGTCATGTTGGGTCCTTTACACTTACCACTGAACTAATATGGCAGCCTGTATTGTGACAAAAGTAATGTGCAGCTTTCTTCTAAGGATCAAGAATCTCAGAGCTGGAAAAGATACTGAGAGGCCCTTCAAACTAACACCAATTTTACAAGGAAAGAATCAAAAGGATATAATGGGCCCAGAGCTTAGCCAAACCAATACATTCACTTTTTCACTGGAATCTCTTATCAAAGATGCTTTTTGAGTTTTTGTCATGCTCTGTAAAACTGCAATAGCTCTTTGGTGAGAGATCTTAGTGAGATCAAAGGAACAGAGATGTAGACTGTGCACAATAGATGTTTGCCATACTACCTCCAGGTCTCTTTTTAAAATGTCAACTATACAGATCTTATGATAGTCATAATTTCCTTGCATAGAATCTCTCTATTCCTTGTGCCTTTTCACAGTATGAAAAGCTGAAACCAGGGAATGTGAACCTCCACTGCTCCATTCAATTTTCACCTGGGCAGCTCAATCAACAAACAGTACAGATCAACATGGGTCTGATAAAGGGTATATTTGTGCTACAGTGTAGAATGGTTGGGAGACAGGAACATAATGGTGATTGCAATTGTATTAAATCAAAATAAACAATTGACACACCTGTTAAGTGTTTTTAGATTTCAGCAAAAAAAAAAAAAAAAAAAAGCCAAGTCATGTTGAATTGGGAATCATAGAACAGCAATGTAATACGAAAATGCCTGTTTATCTGGGGTTTTTCCCATCGTTATTATTATTATTATTATTATTATTATTATTATTTGATTAATCTCTATAGAATTAGCTGAATCTTTGTGTCCATTGGTGTAACCAGCACTGGCTGGTGGCTCCAATGTCAATGAGGCAGCAAATCTGGTCTTGGTTTAAATCTAAACTTTAAAGATGCTGTCCAAGATGACAGACTAATGGCCTTTGCAGACTGCCAGAAATAGTGCAAATTGAGCCCACTTGAACTGCCCTGACTCAGTGCTAGGGAATCATGGGAACTGTAGTTTCTTGTGGCACCAGAGCTCTCTGACAGAGAAGTCTCAATGTCTCAGAAAAAAAAATACAGTTCCCATGATTCTCTAGCACTGAGCCAGGGCAGTTAAAGTGGACTCAATTTGCACTATTTCTAGCAGTCTGCAAAGGCCCAGTCTAACCCAAAGCAGAATGAGCGTGGGAATTACCAACCACCTCAGGGTGCAACACTGGCAGAAATCAAGCATGCACAGTCTAGTCCTGATCATGTGGACTGCACCCATGTCAGCTGCAGAGGTGTCATTAGGAGGTGTCGGCTGCCTCAGGTGACACCACTTCTTCCCAAAGATCTGCCTTTTGGCAGAAATGGGCTGTGGCATTTGCCTGCATCAGTTTAAAATTCTGAAGAGATTATGTGAGTGAGGTGAGGCTAAGTAGAAAGAGAAAGGAGAGCCCCCAAGTTTTTTTAAAAAAATAATTATACTTTTTAAATTTTTGATGTTTTTTTAAGTTAAATGTTCTTTTAAAAGTTTCTTTAAAAACATCACATCTTACCAAATGTTCACTTTAACCACATGAAACAATGTGCATATAAATACATTCAGGCTATGCATATGATATTCTAATTTTAGGGAATAATTTTAATTTTGCTGGTTGTTTATGTCACAACTATTGGCATTGCATTAAGTGAATTACAATTTATGAGTAACTTTAATGCAAAAAAAAATTACAAAGGATTTTCTATAATGTGGCATGGGAGGAGGTCAATGGGGGAATGACTCCTTGAATTATCACACCAGATGACACCAATACTAGTGACACCACTGGTCATCTGTTGGCATAAGAATGAGACATTAGTAGCCACTACACCAGTTCACAGACTTTAGCTCAGACACATAGCGATCAAACCATTCACCAAAGGACAATTTTCAGTGTAGTCTGAAGTGGCTTTGAAAGTGAACAACAAAGCCCTTAGTGGGAAGATATATCTTAGATCAATATATGCATGATTTAAGTGGATGTAGAATTTCAAATGGAACCCTCTGGAAGGGCTGGAAAAGAAACTCATTGCTTTTATCAGTCTTGATGAAAGTATACTTTTCATGCCACTTGTGACTTGATGTGAGAAGAAATGCACCTGTCCTCATAAATTTTCACATTTTCAGAATTTACAGGCTATATTGCAGAGCACCTTTTAAAAATACAAAGAGCTAACATGCACATGGGGGATTTTCACACTACACAATTATACTACTGTGATTCCATCTCAACAGCCATGGCAGCATCCTGTGGAATCCAGGGATTTGCCTCTTAGAATCCCTAACCAGAGAGCTCTACTGCCTCTCCAAACTACAAAAATAAGGATTCTACGGGAGACAGCCATGACAGTTAATGTGAAATCATAGTGTTATAACTGTAAAAAATACACTTGAATACACTTTATCTAAAGGGGGGAAATGCATCAGTTAGATAAACTGCCTAGAATGTTCTAATTGGCAAAGATGCACTAAAATGTGTATGAATTTCCAAGAAAGAAAATAAAAATGTTGCACCCTGACTTAAAGTCACATCATTGTCCTTTGGTTGATGAGGCTTTAAACACAGAATACTTTTTAAACCAACTGTTTGTTTGTTTATTTGTTTATTTATTTATTGCACTGATAGCCCATCTTTCTCTTAAAATGGGATCTAAATCTTCCCCAACCTCAGTGCCCCTGCCCACCCCCACCAAATAGGCAGGCTGAAGATTTTAGCTCAATGTGTCTAAACCAGGGGCCGGCAACCTACGGCCCCCGGGCTGGTTCCGGCCCAGGTCGCCGGACTTACCAGCCCAGGTGGACCCCTTCCGCCGCCGCACATTTTGGGCTCCGTGTGGCTGCGCGCACCGTGGCCACCATTTTGATTTCCAAAATGGCAGCCGTGACTCGTTTGCACATGTGCAGTACTCCTGCGCATGCGCAAACGCATCGTTGCCACCATTTTGGAAATCAAAATGGCGGGCACGACATGCACGGCTGCGGCTGTGCGCGCCGCAGTGGCGGCGGCAGTGGCAGCAGTGCATGCGGGGGGGGTCGCGTGCGTCGGCGAGGGGTGTGCGCGCACTGCCATTCCCCCCCCTCTGGCCCAGCGGAGACCAGGACTTCGGGGGACCGGCCCAGGTCTCAAAAAGGTTGCCTACCCTTGGTCTAAACAGTACCAACAATGTACCAACATTGTTCTGAAGCTTTAAGTCTAAACAATAGTTTAGTGAAGCTGGACAACATGGATTTAGGGCCTTTGCAGACTGCCAGAAATAGTGCACATTAAATTGAGGCACTGCCCTGGCTCAGTGCTAGGAAATCATGGGAACTGTAATTTATTGTGGCACCAGAGCTCTCTGACAGAGAAGGCTCAATGTCCCAGAAAAAAATACAATTCCCATGACTCCCTAGCACTGAGCCAGGGCAGTGCCTCAATTTAATATGCACTATTTCTGGCAGTCTGCAAAGGCCCTTAGTCTCTTGTTCTTTTTTTGTCTTGATTGTTGTTATTCTATTCAAAATCTGGGGAAAAAATATGCTGACATGTGGGTATTCTTGGCAAAGGTTGGTCTTATGACCTTCACGGTATTAAATGTAAGACCTGATGTACAAAAGCCTGAATGAAGCATGCATTTCTCACACTTCCCTTCCCACATTTTATTGAATTTTATAAGCTCTACAGTGGGGTCAATGGGGTATGTCATTACACAGCCAAATCATATCTGCTGACATTGAGTGATAACTTTGTTTGCAATTATTTTTCAGTTGCTGTAAATTGGTATATTGATTTCCATTCCCTGCTGTAACTTAACACCATTATCCCATTACCTTACCATTATAAACAGTCTTACTGAAGGTGGTAAAGAGTGAAAATTGTCAAGTTAGTGTGTTGATGTCTAGAATGCTGAAGATGGATTCAGAAGATCTGGGTTCAAATCTTTGTTCAAATTCACTGTGTGACCTGAAAATGATATGATACCACATATGCTGTCCTGAGGTCTTTAAAAGAAATGTAGGATCCATATGTAATGCCTTTTTTTCCAGCTTCAATTGGTACACTAATTGTGTTCCTTCCAGCAGATGGATGACTTCGCCACAATTAATACAATTAATAGCTAACAGTTTGTTAGCTCAGAAAGACCATCATGCCAGTTTTAAAATTTTTCAGTGGTTGCTAATTTGTCTTTGAGCTCAATTCAAAGTGCTGATTTAAAGCTCCACACAGCCTGGGACAAAACATATATCTCATAGAAACCTGGCTATCAGTTAATAAACACCATCAGAAGATTTTCTATCTGTATCCTTGGTTTCTTAGTGTAGACAAGAGGTTTAATAGACTAAGGGGTCATACAGGCTGCCCTGAAGAGGTCGCTATGTGCTGCCCCTGGGAGTGCAGGATCGGGACCGTGACAATCACATGCTGCGGCCCCAATCCGGCTTTTTGCCATTCCAAAAAGAGCTGGCAAATGCCGCTTCTTTTTGGGGTGGCAAAAAGCCGCCTTAGTGCCACTGTCATGGCTCTTTTGCATGCTGCGCCAACAGGGCACCCTTACGCTGTGTGCCATGCGTTCAGGCATGCAGCATTGGGGTGGAGTCAGGGCAGCCAGCATAAAGTCACCCTGCCCAAACTCCACCCCCAGGCCGGCCCTTTTGGCCAGTCTGCATTGACCCTATGGGATGTTTCTGTGGTGACTCTTAATTTGTGGAACCTCTTCCTTTAGATATGGTCCATTGATACCTCTTTTCATTGGTGGGATGGCATTTAGCATAGCAATAGCATTTACATTTCTATACCGCTTCATAATAGCTCTTTAAGTTTACAGCACTCTCCAAGTAGTTTACAGTCTGTAAGACGATTGGTCCCAACAAGCTAGGTACTTATTTTACTGACCTATGAAAGAATGGAAGGTTTTCTCAACCTTGGAGCCCTGGGATCTAACTCACAACTCTATGGCTGCAGTACCCGCATTTAACCACTGTGCCACCAAAAAGTTCTCCTGCTTTTTAATGGTAGACTTTAAGATAACTAGGTCTATTATTTTCAAAGTTTTATTATTATTATTTGTTATGTTTATATTTCAATATAAATATAACAACCTTGATCAGGTACAGAGCAGGAATTACAAGAATATTTGAGTAACAGTTGAAAATTGGTTTTGTAAATGTTAGGAAACCCTGGTTAAGAAAACTGTGGACAGATGAGAATCTTTCCAATTTAGAAGTTATTCTGCATGAAAAATGCATATGTCGGGGGGGGGGGTATGTACCAAGAAAACCCCATGATATGTCACCTAAGGATCACCATAAGTCAGAAATGACTTGAAGGCACATGGCAACAAAGGGGGGGGGTGCAGACTGGCAGAAATAATGCAAATTGAGTCCACTTTTAGGGTTAGGGTTAGTGCTAGGGAATCATGGGAATTGTTGTTGTTTTTTCTGAGACATTGAGCCTTCTCTGTCAGAGAACTCTGACGCCACAATAAAATACAGTTCCCATGATTCCCTAACCCTAACCCTAACCCTAAAAGTGGGCTCAATTTGCACTATTTCTGGCAGTCTGCAATCCCCCTATGTTGTGCAACTGTTGTGCTACAGGTGAGGGTGAAGCAATTCTGATGTTTTGTAATCAGTTATATAAAGATGTTATTATCTAGTACCCTCCCATAATCCTGATGAATCCTCTGTTTTCCAGCTGTTTCCAATGTCCCAGTTTTTGTCTCTTACTTCCACTTCCCTCCTTTGTCCTCAGTTTACTTTAATTGCTGCAAACTAGGTTCAAAGTCAAGTAACTCAACAGGGGAGAGAGGACTGGGGTGTGAAATCTTACCTTTCCTTGTAGACTCAGGTAAAAGCAAACTGTTTCTAACTTGTGTGTTCTTCCTCATTAATAACTTTTATTTTCTTGACAACATTATGATGTTGCTTGGTCACATATGTCTCAGTTTTCATCTGTGAAAACTTGGATGACCTAGAGTTCTGGCATAGCTCTGGCATAGCTAAGGTAGTGTAAATTTATACTATCAACAGCTGAGCAGGATCTTGGCATATATGTGTTTTTGTGGTTAAATGCTAGGACAGATAAATTAACTATTCTGACCTTTTTTTTAGAGGATGAACCTCTGGGCAATCTTTGTACAGAAAAAGCAATACAATTGCACCATGATCCCACCTACACAAACATATGAAGCAGTATGCATGCTTTCCTTGAACAATGGCAGAATGAGAGAAATAAAACAGGGAGACATTGGATGTTATCACACGCGGGTCTCAAAGCGGCAAGAAAGCTGTATGGAATCAATCCAGAACTATACCAGTATAGACCCCACAAGACGGAAATTGCTATCAGACGCAACTAGCATCATTCCGCAATTAACGAAAGCAGCATCATTGCGGTATCATTCTGATCGCGCAAATGTAATTCCCCAGGAAACCGGCATCCAAAAGAATGGGGATGATGCCGCATTGGGACGGGGATGGGACGGGGTTCTCTGTGACATAGTGTGAACACACGGGAAAAGGAACCGCAATGGGACGGGAATGGGACGGGGTTCTCTGTGACGTCATGTGAACACACGGGGGGAAAAAAATGCAGTGGGACAGGGATGGGACGGGGTTCTGTCTGCTTTAGACCCTGTGTGATAACGTCCAGTGCTTCAAAACACAGGGACCAAAAGGTTTAAATCAGTGCCACATCTATTAAGCTACAAATATTTTCATAAAACAATGCATCTAAACAGCAACCACCTCCATCTAGTGGCAATAAAGTATAAAACCAAATGCTGTAATAAGCCACTAAACTTTTTGAACTGCATATGCTGTGTTTCATACTAGTGTTCTTGACATATCCATTACAGTTTGAGGGCCCAAATGCTGGGGAATTGAAAATCTAATCTACAGTCTCAGAAGCATTTGCAATAGTAATACAGCAAGGTAAGCATGCAGAAAAACTACTTAGAAGAGTCCCCTCTATGAATACAGCCAATGCACTCTTCACAACATCTGCATGCTTTTCAGCCTCATCCCATATTGAACACAACAACCAAAAAACCTCAGCAATGGCCCATGTTCAACAAAACAACTGTTTGCATACAGTTTGGACAGAGGAAAGGGCAGAATCTTGTCCTTCTCTGTGAAACCAGGGAAAACCAAACTGCTGCAACCTCTCCTAGTTTGTGTGTTCTTCCTAGAAACATAGAATCTCTGGAAGGGACTGAAAAGGCCATCTAGTTCAATCCCTGCCATGCAAGAATACATAACTGAAGCATTTCTGAAAAATGGCATCCAATGTTTGTTCAAAAAAATTCAAAAGTAGGGCCTTCTCACTGATAATATTTGCCATCTTGACCACATTCTGATGTTGCTTGGCTATATGTGTCCAGTTTACATTTGTGAAATGTTGGAGGGAATTCTACAGCTGTATATACCTAGGGTTTCTGCACTAGTCCATGGGATGGATACATATACATGGGTGTTGATCTTTCAAATGCCCTAAAATCAACAGGATCTAAGCACACAGCAATACTCTTAAGTCCTATCAGTATCCATATATATATATATATATATATATATATATATATATAATTACATAATTAAAACAATTTATACAATACATACTTTTAGTACAAAAGTTCTATTTACAATACATATATACAACCTTCCTTTAGTTCTTCCACAATGAGTACTTATATATTTTCAATTGTTCTTAAGTTTCTATCTTAGATTATTTTTTTCTTACAATTCTTACTAATAAACCATTTACGTTACTTTTCTTTTAATATCTTAGCTTGTTTACTTCCAGTTATTTTTAATATATTTCTCTATTGGAGCCCATTCTTCTTCAATAAATTCCAAGTCTTTATTATTCAGTATATTTGTTAATGTGTCCATTTCTTTCATTTCTGCTAATTTTAAAAACCATTCGTCTACAGTAGGTATGTCCTGTTTTTTCCATTTTTGGGTGACTAGTATTCTGGCAGCTGTCACCATATAGAGGAGGATTCTCCAATATTTTCTCTCAATAACCTGATCCAAGCAATTTAACATATTCAACAAATAAAATTCCGGACATATTTCAAATTTAATATTCAACATATTTTGTATATTTATGTGTATCTTTTTCCAATAATTTTTTATTCTTGAACAATTCCACCATGTATGGAACCAAGTACCTACATTCTGTTTACACTTCCAGCATTCTTTCTCTTTTATTTTGTATATCTTAGCTATTCTAGCTGGAGTCAAATACCATCTTTGTTCCATTTTCCAAAAATTTTCTTTTAGATCTTGCGATTTTGTAAATTTATCTGTCTTTCTTCTTGCTTTTTCCCAATGTTCCAATTCTATTGTCCTTCCTCTATCCGTTGCCCATTTTATCATGTTGTCCGATATTTTCTCTGATTCTTGTTTAATTTCCACTAAAATTTTATAAAATTTACTTATCCTATGTTTGAGTGATTGTTGCAGCACCTTTTCTATTTCAAATGTTTCTTCTTCAAATCCTTGAAGTTTTATGTCCATTTTAAATCTTTCTTTTAGTTGTATGTATAGCAACCAATGCATTTTGGAGTCCAATTGTGCTATTTCTTCAATTGATTTTAAATCCAATTTTTGATCAACTCCTTTTTTTAATATATCTTTATATTTCAGCCATGTTTTTACTGTTGTCCATCTCCCATAGAAGGCTTCATGCGGTGAAATCCATAATGGTATTTTCCTGTATATTTTCCCCTTAATTTCCTTCCATGTATTTAAAAGCACTTTTCTTATTATATGGTGCTTAAAATCTTTGTGAATCGAATCTTTTTCATACCATAGGTAACTGTGCCACCCATATCTGTTGTTGAATCCTTCCAAATTTAAAATTTCTTCTCTTTTCAACATCACCCAATCAGATAACCAATCTAATGCATTTGCTTTATGGTATAACTCCAAATCTGGTCAATTCATACCTCCATCCTTTTTCTTTCTTGTCATTTTTAACCAATTAACTCTTGCTTTATTATTGTTCCAGATGAAGTTTCTTATATCTTTGTGCCAATCTTTAAATGGTTTTTTATTATGGATTATTGGGATACATTGAAATAAAAAGTTCATTTTAGGAAGAACCATCATCTTAATCGTTTCTATTCTTCCTGTTAAAGAAAGTTTCAATTTACCCCATTTTGCCAGCTCTTCTTTTATTTCTTTCCACTTTTTCTTGTAGTTGTTATCAAATAAGTCTGTATTCCTATTGGTTATCCATACTCCTAAATATTTAACTTTTTTGGTTATCATACATTTTGTTTTTGTTTCTAATTCCTTTTTCTCTATGTTTGTCATGTTCTTTGTTATAATCATTGTCTTCTCATAATTAACCTTAAATCCAGCCGCCTTTCCAAAGTCTTTCAAGTTCTGTAACACATTCTCAATTTGTGTTAACGGATCTTCCCAGTATCCATATATTTTAAATGCACTTGGTTTTCTTCCAGTTACAGCATGGGCATCCTGATTTTGTGACATGGACAAAGTAGACCAGTCTGCCTTGGAATTTATCACCCTAGGAGGCCAGTTTCTAAAAATAAAAACAAATAACTACCTCAGTCATATGCTCAACTTCCTTTACAGCTCTTAGATGACTTCAGAAGACACATTTTGAAGCTCACACAGGAATCAAAAAATAAAAATTTTAAAAAAAACCCTGCAGGTTACAGAAGTATCTTTGCCCTAGTTTCTTCTCTGTGTGATATCTAAAGAAAGTTGTATGGGTCAAGCCTTTTACTCATTACTGGCTTTGCTATCAGCATGTACTTGGACAGGATTGTGGCTATGACTGGGACAAATCTGCTATTTGTTTTGACGTCTTTTTTACTTTTACATATATATGCAGGCCATCAAGAATTTGCAAGCCACTAGAAACCTATCAGGCATGGCACTATAGTCCAAAAGGAAAACTGGTCTCTTCATCTATCATTTATTTGGTGTTACTACTGAAAAGCACTACTTCTCTCATATGCCTCTTCTCCTTCATGATACATGAACAATAGGAAAGGAGGAAGAAAAATCAATATGCTAGTTTTTTGCTAGATTAGAAAGAATGTTTGTTTCTTGTTGTTAAATATCCCACCTGTTTTTGACTCAAAGTGTCTTAAAACAACTAAAACTTAGTTAAAAATTAATGACATATAAAAATTAGGAATGAAATTAAACTAATGAAAAATTAAAATCTGTTTTTTAAAAAAATCCCATAAACCATTTAAAAAAAATAGAAATATAAAATTCAGCATATTGTGCAATGGTCATTCCCCTTGAGCAATCAATCTTCCAAAGGCATACCAAAATAAATTTTAAAAAGTCTTTATCTGCCTATGGAAAGATAGCAAAGAGGGTACCAGTATAACCTCTTTAGGAGTGGAGTTCCAGAGTAACCACAGAGAAGTCCCTCTCCCATATTCCTACCAGATGTACCTGTGAGGATACTGGGATGGAGAGGCCCTTCTCTCAGTCTCAAAACATGGCAGGTTTGTATGGGAGAACATATCCTTCAAATAACCTGGACCTGAGTCATATAATGCTTTGTAGCACTTTGAATTTTGCCCAGAAATGGACTACACGTCAGTGGAATTATTGCAACAAGGGAGTTGTGTACTCTCTGTATGCAGCTATAATTAACAGTTTGGCTCCTTGGACCAGGTCCTTGGACTAGCTGAAGTTTTCAAACATGCTTTCAAGGCCCCATGTAGAATTGCTGCAGCAATGCAAACAGGATATAATGTAGGGCTTCTCTACACCTCTGAAAAAAATGCCATACTTGCCCTGAACAGTCCTGATGATGTACTGATGATGTATTGCTACATCTGAGGATGATCTGTAGGGGATTTTGCCTGAATGAAGCAAAGTTGAGGTAAATCCCAGTGTTTCCTGGCAACCTCAAGGTGACCTCGGGTTCTTTTGGCATATGAACAGTTGGATTGGGTCTAATTTGGCCCAATCCAATTGTCCACATACCAGGAGCTGTGCCACCCCCCTTCCCCACAATGAGTAGTGCAGGGAAAAGGGGTGCTTTCTTTTTGGAGCCACTTTTATCACTTCCTCATGGGAAAGGAACTCCACGTAAAGCCTGTCCAGCCCATTGATGCTACTGCTGAGAACAGAAATGGGTGCCTGGGCTCCTTGTTGATCACATGTCCCAGTGGCTGTTTCTGACCTCAGCAGTGATGAAGTGGTGGTGGAGGCAAAACGGGGGATGGGACAGTAGGGACGATGCAGTGTCACCCAGATAGCTCATGTGAACAACAACGCAGCATCACACCAGATTCAGCCCTTTGTGTGTGGCTATGATCATGTTCAGTCTGGGCCTCACCTAGGGAATAATGCTTTGGTTCTTTGGACCAGCAGCCTTTGTAGATGTGCCCTAAAGCATGTGTCACTGTGGCTAGATCTCAAGAAATGTATGTAACTGCTGCACAAGACTTAACTGTGCAAATGTACTTCTGGCCACTGCTCAGAGTTACTTCCAGGAGTCCACCCAATATGAAGATCTACATATTGAGGGAAAGTGTAACCCCATTCAGCACAGACTGAATCATTGCTCCCCAATCTGCCCTTTAACTGACCAAGATCACTGTCTTTGAAATGGGTCAACACTACTACATAAAGCATTTTATCTACTAGTGTGACTTCCTTAATATGGCAGAGAATGTATTATGGGCAGGAAATCCCACTGATAGGGAAAGTCACCTTTGAAGGTTGGACAATTAACTCAACATCCTTCTCTTTTGTTACACAGCCATGACTTCACCCATATCATCCAAATAACTGGAAAACCAGATGGGCACATCTGAGTATAAGTGATTGTCAAGTAAGTGGCCACTTATAAGAGACCTTAGAACATTTTTGTCTCAATTGATTCCATGCTTCTCCAAGATAGAGCTTGGGTTCACTGTTCTATGAAGATAAACACAACAGAAGAAAGGAAAGAATATCACTCACACATACATACACACACACACACACACACTATTGTATTTTAACCCCCATGCGTGGGAGGAGTGTTCACAAATGTTTAAAGTTAAGATGAAAAACTGTGTACACAGGTATTTAAAGGTGCAAGTGTGCATGTTTATATCACCTAATTTTACATGTTTGCTGCATAAAACAAGACACCTGGCACTGGAATTTATTCAGGAAACATACAAGTACAACAACAACGTTTACAGAGTACTCATCATCAAACTTTCAGGGCAATTTAAAGTAGCATAATTAAAATTCCAAGGCAAATAAGATGCTATTCTCAGCAGTAATTTGTGTTCAGCAAGGATATTGTGATTAAATGAGGTTGGACTGGATGACCCTTGTGTGTTTCTTCCAACTATGGAGTTTATTGCATGGGCTTTGCTCCTGTGATAGACGCAGGATGTAGCTTTAAGAAGGCAGTTCTTATTGCATTTCCCCATTGCCAGGGAGTACGCAGCCCATATGCAAGCCAGGCTTTTCCAGGCTCATCCCACATCTTTTCAAGAACAGGATTTTCCCATTCTTGAAAAGATGTGGCAGAAGCTCACTTGCATTCAGGCTGTGTACTCCCTGGCAATGGGGGAATGTGATAAGATCTGCCTTTGAAAAGTTACATCCAGCATCTATCACAGGAGCAAAACCAATGTAATAAACTCCAAAGTGATTCTATGATTTTATAGCATGGTCTCTTCTTCAGTGCAGAAAAAGGTAATATAGAAAATAAAAATAGAAAATTATAATATAAAAATAATATTGAAAAGGAAGTGATTGTTTCTGTGGGAAATGATCCCAAAGATACTTGGGAGAGATATTTTTTAAAAAACAAGAAGGATCTGCCTTTCTTGTCCCTCTCTACTTTGCTCCTATACAAGAATGTGTATGTGTGCAAATGGATAACATATTTGAGCTCATAGAAAGACTGTTTTCTTCAGAGGCGGTTTAATCTTCTATTGTTTGGAATATGTGAAAATAATAATACTTGGTTGTATTTGAAGCTCTAAATATGATATATTAACGTGCGGACTTTCTTTTCAGAAATGTAAAACAGAAGAGATCTTAGTTATGTCAAGATTATGTTGCAGTCCTTGCTCCGAGAATTATATGACTTTTGTAATTTGTTGGTATATATGTAAATGTAAAAAAACCCAATAAAAATAATTAAAAACAAACAAACAAACAAAAAGAATGTGTATGTGTGTGCATGGGCAGGAATGCCCATGTATATGACTGAGATAAGAATGTTAAGTGGGTTTTATCTCTCTGGAACCAAGATTGTCTTGCAATATCACTCTGCCAATGCTGCTACTCAGGGAGACATTATTGTACAAAAGACAATGTAGCAGTACAATACAAAATGTCTGCACCCTAGAGTCATTTAATGCTGTGATAAGTATCTCTACAGTGTGAACTTCATGAGTGTCATTAAAAATATTTCCCACTAACCGGCTTTCTACTGTATAGATATTTCAGTCTCACTCGCTGCCTGTAATATGTAATATGCAGTCTTTACTCCTAGTTTATGGAGTTACCCTACAACTTGTACAGAGGTATGTCTAGAGTTGGTTCAAAAGTTGCAGCTAGAAATTAATTCATACTGGGGTTTTGACCTAACAGAAGGATATTTCATAGGGCTGGGAATGGAAGTTACTTGGCAAGAAATCAAAGGGTTTTCCACAGCACTGTATATCTGAATGCATTTATATTGTTTTCAGTTCAAACTTTTTAGGTCTTATCCATCTTGTCCATCTTCACTTGCCCAGAAGCAAAGATGTCTATATAGGTCAACTCTCTCTCTCTGCATGCCATGTCAGACAAAGTTATTCACCTTCCCTAAAACCTCAGAAATAAATCAAATCAGTGTTAATTGGACATGCTTCCAAGTAAGTGTGCTACTGGAATTACAGGCTTTATAGGGCTATGCAAATTTCCCTCCTAAAAAATGTAGAGGACAAAAGGAGAGAGTTAGGAGGAAACTCAGTCAGTAAATTCTCTTGTTCCCATCATCACATGCCATTTAGTGTCTGGTGACAGCTTCTTTCTCCAATTTGCTGTATCTTTTGTCAGTTTCAAAAAAAAAGAAAAAAAAGGATGGGGGAAGAAATTTTCCTTAGTTCACCCTAGTCAGTAAAGTAACATATAACAAATGTATTAATATCCTGGCTACACAATGTGTACATGGCTACATCCATTCTCATTTTAATACTTGGCATGCTGAAAGAATGCTGGGAAAAATGCCTAGTGATTGGAACTCCAGTATCACCACAATTGTTGTTCAAATTGATTAGTGTTGTTTCAAGGAAAGAGATGGGGAACCTTCAGGATGGTTGGTTCAAACACAAATTGACTTACAAAGTAAGCTTAACTATTCCATGATTTGAGTATAAATCCCTGAGTTTAATTCTAAACTAATCTGATTAAAGCAGGGAGGGAGGGTGACATATTACTAACTGACAGTAAACTCACTGGAAAGTGTCTGTCATTACAGTGCCAAAGTTTGTGATTAAATACATCTTTCTAAATTTGGAAGCTCCTAATGTCAACAACACTCACTCTTCACAAAGCATGTCTTACAGTTAAAGGTATTTGTTTAAGCTACTGTAGGCTGTCTTTACTTTGTCCAGGTTTGTATATTTACAGAAAACAATTATTGCCAACACCTTACCTAAGTTGAAACTCTCATTGTAACACAGAGAGATGCTTTACAACAGGCATGCAGTTTACAAAAAAGTATGGTATTCTGTGAATAAATAATCACTGATGAATAGTTTGTCAATAATGTGTACATGATTTACAGATAGCTATCTTATGTGATTTCCATTTATTAAAAATCCTCACACACCCATGCATGGGGAAAATTCTAAGGCAGTAATTTTGAGAAACCTTTTTACATGCCCAACTCCATTCTGCATTTTTATAGCATTGAGATGTGAGTTTTCCTGCTCGCTATGTCCAGCTGTTCAGTGGATACTGCCACCATTTGACTAAAGAGGCCTTCTGAAGCTTGGAAAGTGGAAGGAGCCTTGGCCAATTTACAGGCCAGCATCCTGTTAGTGATATACACACACATTAAATCTAGCTTATGATTACACATGGTTGTGTGTGGTTTTTTCTTTGTTTGGTTGGTTTGGGTTTTTGGTTTGGTTTGGGTTTGGGTTTGTTTGTTTTTTGTCATTGTGGGCATTGATATACTTTTTGTTCTTCTGCAACATCCAAAGTGCCTACCCAGCCACACTGTTGCATTGTGATAGCATCTCCCAGATTATTCTATTGATATTGGAGAGCTGAGGGGATTACAGAAGTGTCTGAATATATTCCCATAGCCATTTGCATGCCAAGAACATCTTCTACCAAGAACAACTTGAGTCCTCTGAAGGTCGCAGAAGATGATGTCCTCAGTTCACATCTGGCTATTGGAATATAGCCAGACACATCTCTAATCCTCTGCTCTCCACTTGCAACAAAATGGCTAGGGAGGAGCTAACCCAGTACAATGGTTTGCCCTGAAGAGTGGCAGGGGAGGAGCAGCACAGTTCTGCATGCAAACTTCTTATGCTAAGCTAGACCATGTAGGTCAATATCACACTACAGAGTTTTAGCACTATTATTCCATTTTAACTGCTATGGCTGCCTCCTGTGAAATTCTGGGATTTGTAGTTTAGTGATGCATTAGAGCTGTCTAGCTGAGAATTCTAAATGCCCCTTCCTAAACTGCAAGTCCCAGGATTCCACAGGAGGCAGTCATAGCAATAGAAGTGGGATAATAATACTATAATGATACACTGTGATATCAGGCGAGTCATTTTAGCACTGCTACTAAAAATTCAGATCTTATGAAAGCAACATGTCCTGGGATCCTTGGCACTTGCTGAGATGTTGATTTTTTTCAGTATTTCAGGCACACCAGACAAATAGGAGTTTTACAAAGAGGTTTTTATTCTATAAATTCTATAGTCTTTTCTGTATGTAAGTTTCCAAAGCTATAGGATGGCAAAACTTTCCAGCACTCTCTCTGATGCACATTTCTGAGGTTCAGAAGGTGCTAAGTGAAAAGTCAGTGTGCCTCACACTAAGATACACAGGGAATGCATAGAAGGAAAATGTACTTACGCAATGATGATTTGCAGAGCGTAAGTAGTGATGGTTTATATGCACACACCAGATACCGAACAGAACGTTCTTTGGTTAAACACACTTATTTTGTGAGACATTAAAAACTGTAATAGCTGCTCATGACTCTTATTAGTCATAAATATCTATTTGAATAGAACTCAGCATCTGTTTGCTGAGTGTATCACATATTTCTGGCTATTGGGCTTGTATGTGAATTGTATTTCTACAGCATTATCCAGCAATAATTTACTCAGCTACACAAGGCTGCATTGTAGATGGCCTTGTCATTAGGCAGAGCAAGGCAACTGCCTCAGATTTCAAGTGTCATGAAACAACAGAAAAAAAAATTAAAATTTTGTTGCTGCAGTATTTTTTATTACTGAGTATGCTTGTGCAATGTTCTGTTTTATATACCCAATGAACATGGTCAGTTAAGGATATTATGCACCTTGATTTGGATGTGGGGGAAGGGTGTTATTTGAGTTCTGCTACAAGAAACAAAATGTCTCATATCTGCCATAAGTATTGCATGCAGCCTCTGAAGGAATCTATTCATTATCTTTGAAGAGAGTGAAGGCACCCCCCCCCCATTTCTAGGGACAAAGTGAGTATAAATAACATATCCTCCAATATTTTACAGGTGAATACCAGGACACATGTAGTGAAACAACATTGGAGTGTGGTCAAGATGGCAAAACCTATTAATGGGAAAGAAAAATTAAGTTAGGAAAGCTGAAACAATTTGCTTTTGCCTGAGCCTACTGGAAAGGGCAAGATTCCTCCCCTTCCTCTCCTCTCCCTGGTGCTATGCTGAGTGCAAACTACTTATCCAGTAACATAAAAAAGTTAAAATAAAACTCTCAATAGAATTTTTAAAAAAATAATAATTAAAATTATGAGCAGTCATAGACCTTCTTAGATGTTCTCTAAGACCAAAGACCTTCCAAATAAAAATGCTTTATCCATTGTGGAAAAGAAATGAGAAGCAAAAGACATCATGGAGAGGTCCTATATAGCCACCCAGGGAAGGGACTCCAAAGTCTAGGGGCAGCCACTAAGAAGGCCCTCTCTGTGTTCCCATCTGTGAGGGTAGTGGGACAGAGAGGAAAGCCTCCTCTGGGACTCCCATGTCCCAGGGCATGCTCATATGAAAGTATATGTTTCTTTAGGTAACCTGGACCTGAGCTATAGGATTTACTGAAACAGTCCAGTAGCCAATGGAACTATTATAACAGGAAAGTTGGAAAGATGTTACTTCTGTCTCACTGCTCCTTACAGAAGTTGTTCTTCAGAGCCAACCCAAGGCTTTTTGCTGCCTGAGGTGAAGAGCCCCCCTCCCATTCATGTACAAAAGCCATATAGAATTGTAATTAAATCTTCCTTTGGCACTGAGGTGGAATAGTGTCTTCCACTTTAGCTGAAGGCAAGAAAATAGTTTACAGCGTGTAAGAAGAGAATGGCATCCAGCTCATTCTCCTTCAGCTTATTGCTACAGCCTCTTAATATTTGCCACTTGAAGCAATGGCCTCAGTTTGTCCAATGGTAGGGCTGGTCAGGATGTTAAAGAGAACATCTAAGATTTCAGCAATCTTAACCTAAATTTTATGTGGGTCAGAAGGCATGTTAATTTAACACTGCGGCCAGTATGTGTGTGTGTGTGTGTGTGTGTGTTCACTCTAATGCAGGGGTAGGCAACCTAAGGCCCAGGGGCCAGATGTGGCCCCCCGAGGCCTTTGGTCCGGCCCCAGACCGGTCCTGCGACCGCCACCGCCGCCACCACTGCCCGCCATGATGATATTGATTATTGTTGTTATTACTTGTTCTTGGGGTTTTCTTGGCAAAATCTCCACAGGGGTTTTGCCATGGCTTTTCTGGGGCTGAGAGAGTGTGCATGCATTTTTTTTTAATTTTTTATTTTTAAAAAAAAAATATTTATTTATTTATTTATTTATTTATTTATTTATTTATTTTTGGTGCTTCAGCCCCCCAATTGTCTGAGGGACAGCAACCCGGCCCCTGGCTCAAAAAGGTTGCCTACCCCTGCTCTAATGGATAAAAACTCTGAGAGTCTCTTTCAAAGGTATGTCAAACTGTGTTGTGGAACTGGATGGATGGCAAGAAGAACCTGAAAATCCAATAACAGGTGAGACTAGATGCTCCCCCCACCCAATTTTCTTTAGTCTAGTGGGTAGCAGTATTTGCTGCATATTGTACTCTCCTAACTCAATTTCCTTGCACTACCTTAATGGTTTTAATATAGTTTTCATACTAGCAATAATAATTTTCTTCTGTCTTTGCTACTGATAGTTACACAGCTCATTTCTCTTTGTCACTTAGTGCTGAACCATAGCTTTGCTGAAGGTTTATCATCCTTGAACCTGAAAGGGGTGAGAAAAACACAAACATTTTGGACTAATGGGCCCATTGATCGATGCCAGAATCAGCTTTGTCAGGTTGCTCACTGCCACTGTAAAGAAATCCCCAAAGCTCTGTTGTGGTACTTTAGCCTGAGAAAACTAACCCTGCCCTTCAACCCATGGGTATCAAAGGAGTTCTGTCAAGGATATCACTTGTACTTTACAAAATTGGCAAAGTCATTTACTGACTCTCAAGTACGTATTTGTAATACTATGCCATGAGACCAGCTAAGGAAAATACATTCAATTAGGTTTGGTCAACTGGCAGTTCAGCATTGATATTTAACACACACACACCCAAAGGTTTCAGTGTAGTGCTGCTCTTAAAATATTTCCTTGCACTTTTTCTTCTTGCCTTCTTTATTATGTCCATACATACTCAATACACATATTTCCAGACAAAAAGATAATGAACATTCCTTGACATATCAGGTATAAAGACATTATATAAATATAGAAAATAATGCATATATTTTCATATGTATGCACAAAGTGGGGGTCACCTCTTTTTTTTGAGATGCATTTATTGATGAAAATATTTATTGGCACTTATTAATTAAAATATTTATGTTCCACCCTATATCAGAGGGTGTAAAGAGGAAACACTCAATAGCATTGCAATGTTAAATAATTTCAACATTATAAAAGAAGTTGACATAATCAAAATCAAAACAAGTTGAGATAATCAAAAAAGAACCCAATGTTCTACAGAACAAAGACTAAGACAAGTGGACACCTGGCAAACCTAGGTATATGCCATGTGAAACACACAGCTCTATTTTTCAACAGCCAGGAACAGCCAAGGGGCTGCCATGTTGCCATATCCATACCACCCATCATCTGTTTCCTGAAATCATTGTTTCATTCTCCCTAAAGGTAGAGCTGGCCCTGCAACCTTGCTTCTTTCTTCCAAGATTTTTTAAAAGTTAAAATTGCTTTACTCTTTTCTTTTCCAAAATTTTCTTTTCACAGAGACATTGGTGAAATTATACCTCCATCTAACTTATATGTGCTGTGTGTGTAGTAAAAAGAGAAAATGTGCCATACTGCCTCTCTAGCTGTACCTATCCAGCCACTGGATGACCAATCTGCAAGGTTTTCTTTTTTTTCCCTCAATCAATATTTTACTTCCTTTATTACCAACTGATCTGTAGGGTTTCTGTTTTTTAAAAAAAATATCCAAATATAAAGGGCAGTTTCTTTAAAAGCTGTGCCTTAATGCCAGAGTCCAGCAGCAGCCTAGTGATTCAGGAAGCAAAGGTGACAAAGTATCACCCATTATACAGCATAATCTCTTTGGGTTTGCTTTTTTTTTTTTTTAAAGCATCCGCAAAACATTCTCTTTGAATAAATAGCCATCTTTCCTGATTACATAATCTTCCATATTTAAAACATTTTTGTGGCAGCCATGGCAACTCACAGAACCAACTATATTCAGTTTATACTTTATTCTATATTTGCTTCTGAAGGCAAGGAAACAGATTGAGTAGCCTCCTACCAAGATTTTATGTTTTCACAATTTGTATGTGGAGCTCTGTCCAAATCAGGGAGCTTCTGCAACAGCCTCCAATTTTATTGTTCTTGTCAGTTGCATTTGAGTAGATTTTGACTCACAGCGACCCCATGAATGAGACACCTGCAAGCCCCTCTGACCTCCATTGCTTTGCTCAGGTCCACAGTGCATAGACTTGGGATCAGAAGAAGCTGCCTTATACTGAGTTATAGTCCTTGATCCATCTAGCCCAGTATTGTGAACTCGGTTGATGGTTCTTGAGGGTTTCAGGAAAGATTATTTCCTAGACTACTTGAAGATTCCAGGTATTACAAATCATTTCAGTAAGAAGCCCATGTATAAACCAGGCCTGACTCTGCTTAGCTTGCCAAATCAGATGATCTCAGTGTGTGCAGGGTGGTACATAGTGATTCCTACAGCTGGAGTGTGCCTTAAGGAAAATGAGTGTCCTTTCTAATCTACTGAAAATCACCCAAAAGCTCACCTATAGAACCAGATCAGTCCACCCATGAATTCTAGGTTCAGTATTCTATGATACTAGTTGATACAGAAGTGCAACCTCACTTTACTGAGCCGAAGGGCAGCCAGAAGAAAAGAATTGGGTGTGTGTGTGAACAAGCTCTCTTTCCCTAAAGAAACCCATTATTGAATAAATTGTTCCAAGCAGATAAAAAGCTATTTGATGCATACCAGTATCATTTGTTGTTATTAACTGCCCTCGAGTCGATCTCAACTCGTGGTGGCCCTATGGATGAGACATCTCCAAGACCCTCTGTTCTCCACTGCTCTGCTTAATTCCTGCAACCCCTTAATACCCGTGACCTCCTTAATAGTCCATCCATCTGGTCTTCCTCTCTTCCTACTTCCCTCCACCTTCCCCAGCATTATTGTTTTTTTTCCAAAGAGTCCTCCCTTCTCATGTGTCCAATGTACCACAGCCTAGTCTGGTCATCTGGGCTTCCAGGGAGGTTTCCGGTTTGATCTGCTCTAGGACCCACTTGTTTGTCCTTTTGGCTGTCCATGGGATCCTCAGCACTCTTCTCCAGCACCACATCTCAAATGAATTGAATTTTCTTCCTATCATCTTTCTTAACTGTCCAGATCTCACATACATATGTGGTAATAGCTTGCATGATTCTGACTTTTGTGCTGAGCTGTATATCTTTGCATTTTAGAATCTTTTCTAGTTCTTTCATAGCCACCCTCCCCATTCTTAGTCTTCTTCTGATTTCCTGACTGCAGTCCCCATTTCTATCAATGTTTGATCCCTGGTATGGGAATTATTTCACTATTTCTATTTCTTCCTTGTCTAGGTTGAACTTGTGAAGGTCCTCGGTGGACATTATTTTTGTTTATGTTGAGATATTACTTTCTTTAAGTGCTCTGCTCAGGGAATAAAAACACAAGCTGGAATGGGGTGGCTTTCACAATATGAAAAGTATCATACCAGTATGGTATTGACACCAGTGATATACCATTGATACCAATGATAAGAAGCCATTTATTATGGAGCCAGAATAATTGATCTGTCCAACAGATCTCAAGTCTTTTGAAATATTAGAAAATATTTATCCAGCTATGTTTTCTTAGATATTTATCTGCAGATTCCAAGAATATAGCTCCTTGCCCTATATTAATGACATGAAACACCCTACTTTTCAAAAGGCTGCAGAGCGCATCTGATATGAAAATAAGAAAGGGACACCATGAGAAACAATACAACTTTATCCTGTTTCTTCAAAAACCATTGAAATTTCTCTCTTTTTTAAAGAAAAATTGTAGCCCTCAGCTCTGTTTGCACAACAATTAAATATAAATAGAGGTGCACTTAGAAACCTGCCACAATATAAAATCTGTAATAGAAAATAACAGAGTAATGTATAATATTTGTCTTGATGTGTTTAATGAATGCATTTCTCTCCCCATCCCCTGTGAGCTTTTCCAGTAGTAAAGGAATGCAGTTGTGATTTTTTTTCCCTTACCCTTTAGTTTGGGCATTTACATTTTTAATTTTCTTCCATCAAAGGATATGTAGCATTAAATGATCTGGTACCTCACAAGCAATTAAAAAAACACATTATAATTCCAATTACCTTCTCCTCCTCCCCAACAAGAAGAGAGGCTAACAGTTTCTCAGATTCAGGCAGAGGCTTCAGCTAAACCTGATCAATGGCAAAGCAAATTATGTAATATAACTATTAATATATTTCCAATTATTTCTTAATTACAGGCGTCCCTCCATTTTTACATACTTGGAGTCTACGGCCTCGCCCATTTGCAGGCAGGGAGGAACACAATGGACAAAATTGGGTGCATGCCCATGGCACATGCCTCCATTAAAGCCAATGGGGCTTGAATATTGGCAATTTTCCATTTTTGCAGGGGGGTCCCGAATAGATCCCCTGCAAAAATGAAGGGATGACTGCACTACCCTAGTTAAGTCAAGGTGGATGAGACACTCTGTGCAATGACAGACTATATATTTTCTTACTTCTCCTGTCTGGAGCTTTTGCACATGAATTGTTGGTCCACATACTGTGGAGAGAGAAGGACAATAAAGATAAAATGTAATAATTGATTATGTGCATCTGAAATAGAACAGGAAAAATACATTGAAAATGAGTAGCTGAGCTCAGACATTAACTGTAGCTTGTTGCTTTAAATAGAGTAGAGGGTGTATTTTTCTTCTTTTATTTTATTTTCCATGGAGGCTTTCTTAATTCCTTTTTCATTAGGTTCAGAGCAGGGATAAATTCCAGCAAAGTTAATGCTCTTTTTGTGTGCAAATGCTCGAGTCATTTTTAACACACCTATTTTCCTACCTGCCAAGGTCAAATCTCTTTATTTTCTCTACTACTGCTTGATAATCCTGGAGAAGGTTCAATAAACTCAGACACTCACAAAAATAATGATAATATGGATGGTCTGATTTTATCAGAAAAACAAAAGGGCAAGAAGAATATAGGGAGTGGTTGGGGTTGCTACAAGAGTAGAAAAGGTTGTCCCAGAGATGTGAAGAACCAGAAGAGGCTGAAGATTGCCAGCTGTTCCAATACACTTCTGATACACAAGCTTCTAGGACCAGAGTTTATAGGACCAGTCCAAAATATTTATGCTGCTAATTACAGAGCAACCCAATGTGCCCCCTCATGAGTAGGGTTGCCAGATGTCCCTTATTTATTTATTTCATTTATATGTCCCTCTTCTCCCTGAAGGGACCTAAGGAGGCTCACAGATTTTAAAAAATACAATAAAATCTAAAACAGTTAAAATCACCTAAAAACAATATAAAATTAAATTAAAATATAATGGAAGTTAAAAAGCAATGCACATGCTCAATATAAACACCACTGTGGTTATAAGGAACATCCTATATTTTAGGGCCAGAAAGCTTGTCCCTTGTAGGACTGACAGTTATACTTAATTGTAAGAGATGCCCTCTGTTACATGTATACATCTATACATGTATGCATGTATAAAAGGAAAGCTTTATACATGTGTACATATAGTTATGTAACTGTCTATGCATATACTCGTATGTATATATTTGCTATCCTGCTTTACTGTCAGTATGGAACTCAATACAGGATTTCTACAAATCCTCCTATCTCAATGCATAAACTAGCATCTACAGCTTGAGGTCCATGCCCTATTCAAAGCTGGTAGTACATAAGGTTCAGCCAGCATACTTGGGAGAGCAATGGCTAGCCCTTCTTCTTTGCTATGCAATGGCAGCTGGGCAACAGCAGGATCCACTTTTATAGCCAGTCACTGGCCAGTGAGTAGAACTGAACCAAGGTCTGTCTGCTGTTTCACAGATGTGGAAGAGGAACCTTCTCTTGGACCTGCTGGAAGTTGAGGAGGAAGAAGACCGATTTAGTCAAATGATTTTAATATGCTTTTAAAATTATGGCCTACTGTTTGATATTGTTTAAATTGGTTAAGCTGTTACTATTGTACACCACCCTGAGATCATATGATAGAAGACAGGATTTAAATATTTCTATAAATAAGCACAAAGTAAAATAGCACTTGAACGAAAAGCAGCCACCACAACCCTCAATGAGAGAATTTAAAAAACACACCAAGGACACTAAACTAGAGTTATGGTCAATGATTGCTTTGCACCCATTGTTGCCATCAAAAAAGGCATTATCTCTGTATAACATGCTACACACCCAAGCAGTATAGAATGTAAAGAAGAGATGTTAGAAGTAGAAGAAACTCATCAGATTTATTCCTGGTTTTTCTGGCATTGGCCTTTGAAACTATAACCAATTTTTGTTTCTTTGTTTTGTTTTCTGTATTTGCAAGTTTTCTGTATTTGTGGATTTTTTAAAAAAATCTATGTGAAGAACAAAACAACAACAACCCTATAATGAATATAGATTAATTGGTTTTTAAAATTACTTGAAGGACTGACCTGGGTAATCATTTCCACTCTGGTCACCATGTTCTTTGGCTTTTTAATATCCAGTGAGCCCAGGTACGCAGCCCTGTAAAACTAAGTAACTAAAGAGCTTGACTCTTAAGATTTTGATTGCTATTACAAGTGAAGCTCATGAAAAGAATTAGGTTGTATAACTCTTTTTTATAAAGAAATGGAAATAAGAAATGGAAACAAGAAATATAAATGTTCCATAATTATTATAATTATTTCAGCTTGCTGTTTAATTACTTACCTAATGAGCCTGCAAAACCATAATAGGCAGGTAAAACTGAGATGTCCTGTTTATTTTATTTTTGAACTTCTGATTTTAACAGTAACATAATTTCCTCATTTTATATTTGAAACTTGATAGGTTTGTAAACATTACAGCACAAGGACTGATTCACCCATGCAAGAATTATTTCATGATACTTAACTCTTAACCCTTTCCATCTCAGCTTCTCATGACACTGAATTTCTGTGATGAGAGGCAAAGGGGGCAGTGTTTCTAAAACGTAATTCATGGTTCCCTTGCCAAATGACAGTTCTATAGGAAACAATAACAATGAATATAGTAATAAACTGATAAAATGACCTGGCCCTTAACAGAAACCTGAATGCTTCTAGCCCTGGTAGTGCAGTGGTTAAATGCCTGTACTGGAACCACTCACTCACAAACCACAAGATTGCGAGTTCAATACCAGTCAGGGCTCAGGCTTGACTCAGGCTTGCATCCTTCCAAGGTACTCAGTAAAATGAGTACCCAGTTTGTTGGGGGCAATTAGCTTACAGTGGTAAACAGCTTAGAGACTGCATAGTGCAGTATGAAGCAGTATATAAATGAAGCTGCTATTGCTATTGCTATTCTATATAAATTTCTGAGGGAATGCACCAGAATGGTGAAGTGGTTTTTGAGTGTTGGGCTAGGACTCTGAAGACCAAGGTCTGATTCCCTGCTTTGCCATAAAACCCAGTGGATGACCTTGGGCAAGTCACATGCTCTCAGCCTTAGGGGAGGGCAATGACAAACCTCCTCTGAACAAGTCTTGCCAAGAAAAAACCTATGATAGAGCCTTAGGGTTGCCATAAATTAGAAATGACTTGAAGGCACACAATACAGTGAACCTCTGGCTTGCAAGCCAATGTTTCCTGTTTTTGTTTTCCTGCCTTTTTGCTGGCTGTTTTCATGATCTTGGAATCGTGCCTCATTTCATTTTTTAAAAAATTCTAGCTCCATTTACCTAGTTTGGAAATGTCAGGAACTGCTGTGCACTGCTCCATGGGGTGAATCACACCATTACACTTTCTCAGGAAAGTATCAGGAACTTCTGACCTCACATGACAAGCCATCTTTACTACATCACATGAAAGTAACTTACAATCCATAGGCATTGGCAACTGCAAGGGTGTCATGGATCAATTTGCCCCACCAGATTCTCTCCAGCCACACACACCCTTCACAGCAAGCCCAAATACCTTCATTTTCCTAGGAAGTCCATCTCAAAATGGTGACAGGAATCAGCATTTTCAATTGTAACACAATGTCATTCTATGCACAGAAAACAACATTTTTTTCCATGGAAAATAATATTTTAATGCCAAAATATTAATTTCTGTACAGAAAACTATTTTCTGCACTGAAAGTGCTATAATCGAGGATTCATTCTGCATAAAATTCATACATGGTTGATTTACATAGGAAACAGAATTTTCTATGCAGAAAACAGAATTCTCTGTGCAAGAATTAATATTTATTAATTTAAATATGGTTATGTTTCAGTGTGGATTCCCTGACCTTAGCTCCTCACTCCAAACTGTTACTGATGGCCTGGTTCTGTTTTCCCCTGAATATTTATCTAATGACCCAACTCCAAACCTTCAGAATTCCCTTCTGTTAGAGATCTGATTATTTTACATACATCTCTTTTGTGGAGCCTTGTTAAAAACATATTTATTTATATATAAATCTTTAGCGAATACATTTTTCTTCTGCTTTATTTTCATATGTTTGTCATTTGTGATTTTGGATCCTTTTAATTTGATATTTTAACTGTGTTTTTCTATATACAGCCAACCTGAACTGCTTTGAGAAAGGACAAAATAGAAATAAAAGTAGTCTAATCATATAGGTTTGCAAACTAACCTTGGAAAAACCTAGCCTAATCTCCTGTATTATGAATAACAGTTTGAACAGAAATCAGCAAGTAAAACTTGTCACAGATAGAAATTGAATTCTTCACTAATTTTCTTCCTGAAGGAAGTGATGATTAATTTTACTGATTTTCTTCTTTCTGTGAGGTCTTCAAAAACTGCACAGTTTTCAAAGTCTATTTGCAATTGAAAGCTGCTTCTGTACAAAATTCACACATGGTAGTTTTGTACAGAAAACAATATTTTCTTCACAGGAAACAGCATTTACTTCACAGGAAACAACATGCTTGTTCTGTACACATGGTTGCTTTGCACAGAAAACAATACAATTCATTTTCTCCACAGAAGACTATTTCTTTGGAGAACTATCACTTGTTATAGAGAAAATGCTGTTTTCTGAGAAAAACAACCACTTGTGATTTTTACTCCCCCAAAATCTCAAACTACAAAAATTCACATCAGTTCAAAATTCTTCTCATCAGGGTTCCTCAACACTGAAAAACATTTATTTGGATTTTTGGAGTATTTTAAAATATTATGTTCTTCCCTTGACAAAGCAGTTGGAAATAATCAATTGTTTTTATTTTAAGCTGTCAATAGCAGACTTTTCTAGTCTGCTATTAAGTGCTACAAATGTATTTTACAGATATCAGCTTCAAGAAAATGTATTTTTACATGCCTACCCAATATTAAAGACCTATATATTTCCCCTCTTTCCTCCTTCTTTGTATTTACATTTTAAAACACAATAATGAGCTGGAAATAGCAGATCAACCTCTTGTTAAGGATGTAGTCTGATTCTTGAAAAATGGCAAGTCTAGGTTGATGTATCCTTTAGCAATGTTTGTCTTTCTCTGTATTTTCTTTCTTTTTTTTTTCTTTCTTCAAAAATTATATGCTATCTTCCTCTCTCTAAGGCAATTGACAGCATATCAATAAAATGTCAGTAAAGCAACCATTAAGAATCAAAACACATTGATGTTGTACACAATTACTGTTAGGATATGGATAGGTTATACAGTCAAAGGTGAAATGTAGAGATGTGTGTGTGGAATTTTCCTCATGAGAACAACATCTAGAAAAACAAAGTGAATCTAACACCAGATGGCCAACACAGACATAAACATATATTTTCCCAAAGGTAGAACTCATAGACACAGACTTTGTTATGGAAAACAAGAGATATCAAAATAGGTCAACAATCGTTAGGCTGGGAAAGAAAACCACATGGTGGGTGATGAACAGCAAGAGGCTGGGTTAACATACATCATACAGGCATTATCCAATCAACATAAGATTAACACCTGGAAGGTGGAGTATGGGAAGGGCCTAGAGAATCTTTTGATTAAGAATGTTTATTGTTCAAGATGTGAGCCTGCCTGGAAACAGTGGTTTTAACTGCAACAAGTTGGAGATCCTAATGCTTTTGGGATTGTTAAAGATGTAATCTTTCATGGCTGAACTGGTCAAGTTCATCACAATGGATTTTACTTAGTTATCTTATTTTGCTTTTATATGCATTAATAAACTATGCTTTTGGACTTTACAATGTGTCTTCTTGACTGAGGAAGACAGGATCCTGAAGAAGACAAGCTGAGCCAGTTGATGGTAAGAGATACAAAGTGGCTGTGGATCACAGCAGCCAGCTTGTTCTGCAGATTCTGCTGGATGCCAAAGAGCATCACTGCAACACCCATCATCCACATACTGACAATTACAACACTTAAAGAAACAGGGGAGAAAATCAGTATATCAGCAGTTAAAGTATAAGGTTAAAGGCAATGTGAGGCAGGAAACACCCAAGAAATCAAATTAAATTATCTACCGCAAAGCTGAATGAACATGACTAATTTGGCCTGGCACCTGAAAGACAACGGAAAGGGTACCAGCTGCTGTTCCCATAGGAGAGAATTCTATAGATGACACAGAGCCACAGAAAAGTCATTTCCTAGGATCAACCCAAGAGCTTCTGCTGTTTAAGGCAGAACACCAAATGGTGCTCTCTCCCTCCTCAATAGCACAAAAATTTTGCATGTACCTCTCTTCCATTTCCTGGCCACAGATAAGAAAAAATATTTTTGGACTGCAGTTCTCAGAAGCTCACAGCAGGCCTGGCCATGAAGATTCTTGTGTTCAATTCCTGTTAATAACTTATGCTGTTATAACCCACAATTATGCCAGTGTAAATATTTTTTGACACACTGCATAAGGAAATTCTAGTACGAGGGGGCATCATAAAGTTTCTTGTACTTCTCCATCTTACACTTTAGTCACTTCTGGCACAATCTGTAACAAAAATAAAGGGCACAATGAGCTGATTTTCTCAACATCATGCACTTGGAGACAAGTGACGACACTGACAAAATTTCATCAATATACCATAATAACTTCTGGGTGATAATTATTACTTTACAATAGCCCCTCGTAGCTTCTTGAGGAATGTTTTGTCTCCCAACTGTGCAAAGACAGCCAGAGGTTGCCTGACACAGCACTACTCACTCCCCTCACACCAGTTGGTCAAAGAAATGTGTCTTGGAGTCATCCTGCTGCCCCTGAGAATGTGAGGAGAAAGTGGCAACCTTTCCTCTTATCCAGTGTGCAAAGACAGTGTGATTACTCTTGAGTATACCCCTATGAGCAATCATCACCCCATGACCAATCATCAGAGCTATACCATGAGTTTACAGCAGCCCTTGCACACCCAGAGAAGAAGATGCAGCTCTCACCTTCCAAGTTTTGATGTGTATCCACTGGTAGAAATTTTCATTCTGCAAGTGGATGAACAAGACTTTAACCTGGATGTATTCCAAAAAAATATTTTTTTTCAAGCTCTGTTCCAACCTGTGGGGCTAGTTTGCATGATCCTGAGACTCCTATGCATTAATTGAATGCATAGAAGAATTAATGTAATTACTATTCAAGTAGAAACCAAGACCAGCACTTCACATTTGGAAGCAAATTCACACTGACAATCACAACTGAAACCCATGATGTTCTTCCAGCATGGCACTAATCAGCCCTGACCAACACTTGGCTGCTATATTCTACATCTGGGGTGGGAAGCCTATAGCCCTCCAGGTTCTGATGAACTACCATTCCCATCATGCCTCACCACCAGCCAAGCTGAAGGAAGTTTTAGCCAGGCTCATGAGGGATTAGTTGTAGCTCCTCCCCTTATAGTGATGCTACATGTAGTTCATCAGAACCTGGAGGGCCATAGGTTCCCCACCCTTGTTCTACATAGAATCACAGAACCACAGAGCTGAAAGGGAGCTCAAAGATCATTCAGCTCAATGTCCTAATGCAGGAAATCCAGTACTACACATCCATGATTGGAAGCTATCAGCCTAATGAAAGCACTCTTCTACCTTCCAAGGCAATCTGTACAGATTGTACACTGATTTACAGATTGTATCATTAGGGAATTCTTCCTCATGTTTAGTCTAAATCCCTGTGCTTTTAATAGCAAACATTGGTTCATGTCTCTCCTTCTGGGGAAAGAAAAAACATTCTGTTCATTTGTCTACATGAAAGCTCTTCAAATATTTAAAGATGGCCATCAGCACAACTTTATTATCTCTTCTGCAGATGAAACACATCCAACCCTTCCAGCCTTTTCTTCCAGCCTTTTCTTCCAGGCTGGTATTCAGCTTCCCCATCCTCTTTGTTGCCCTCCTTTGGACACTTTTCAGTTCATTGATATCCTTAAATTGCAGTGTTCAGTGTTGGATAAAGCACATATTGCCCATACAAAGCAAACATGTGGTCCTATTAGTTTTCAAGATCTGAACACTATACCTCTATCGATGTGATATGAAAGTGCTTTTTTTAAACTACCACATCTCATTGCTGACCCTGATTTTTCTTGTGGTTTAGTAAAACACTAAATCCTTTGTGTATGCACTGTGTATGCACTGCTGTCAAGCTAGGTACCACCCATCCTATATTTTGTACCTCTGAATCTTCTTATAAAAATTCATTTAGTTCTGTGGAAATTCATCTTGTTAGTTTTGCCCTAGTTCTTCAACCACTCAAAATAAATTTTGCTTCATATCCACTCTTTCCTTAAACTTGCCACTGATGCTGTAGGGTTATGTCCTGGCCCAATATTATTTAACATCATTATACATCGCTTGCATGAAGGAGTAAAGGGGATGTTCATCATATTTGCAGATAATATCAGATTGGGTATGATGAGTAATATATGAAGCAAAATTTATTTTGAGTGTATGGAGAACTAGGGTAAAACTAACAAGATGACATGAAAGTAGCAGAGACCCAAAGTGATTATGGCCATGTTGTTTGGTAATCATGATAATTACAAAAGGGTAAGTTAAGTGGTCATGCATGCAACCTAGACATTAAAAACAAATCTAGTAATTATTAATACAGATTAATCTGACATAACACCTTCCTGAGGAACTCTCTATGGTTCCAGATACAGTTTATCCTTAATGTTCTCTGATTTCCACCTCTATTTCCTATACTTTTTTTAAAAAAAACTAAGCTTATTGAAATGTTCCCTTTGTAGCCATTCTGATTTCTCCAATTTCTTTGTTGACAGGAATGGTGAGTGATTGTGTCTTCATTGTCTTGTCTATAGGACATGCCTACCATCATGAATTCCCTTCTTCATGCCCACTCTTTCCTTAAACTTGTTCAAAACAGATTTGTTTTTAATGCCTAGATTGCATGCATGACCAATCAGCTTACCCTTTTGTTACTATCATGATTTCAAAACAACATGGTCATGATCACTCTGGGTCTCTACTACTTTCATGTCATTAGCCACCTGTTTCCTACAGTTGATAATCAGGTCTAGAAAAGTTGTTCCTCTTATTTCTTCTACTACTTTCTGAAAGTCTTTCATTCCATTCCTAGCAGAATCTGAATTCCAGAATATTCATGCTGCTTTCTCTCATCTCTTTGAAAATTTGGTAATCTAATCTGTAAAGGCATTAAGGGAAGCTGTTAAAAAAAACTCAAAGGCAGCCCATTACAGTCATCAATCCTGGATGCTACTTAGGCACAAATAATGTTGGCCATGTCACTTCTTTCCTGGCCATTGCTTTCCAGGAAGGGACATAGCTGACTAGCCAAGATTTGAGGAGGGGGAACCTTTAAGCAGAGTAGTGGCAAAGTACAGATGGAATACCCAGAAGCAGAAGGTATTGGTTGAGATCTTTCATCATGTGAAGTGCTACCAGTCATAATACTGCTTCCTTCCTCCTCCCCACCCACACAACCTACCTCCCTGACACAACAGACAGTCCCTCTGTGATTCTGAACGACACCATCTTCCCAGAGCTCCATAGAACCTCCAAGGGGCCTAGTAGGATGGCTTCTTCATATGTATAGCTAAAGAAACACAGCTGGAAATGGCTTATGTGTTCCTGGCCTCCTGCCAGCCACTAAATTGCTATGGGGACACAGAAGGCCATGAAGCAGACTACACGGGAAGTTGATAATTGCTTAAAAGAGTTGTTGGATGCCTCCAACTGCAATAATCACAAAAGGGCGTATGCAGGGGTAATGTGGCATTCTGCCTACATAGGTCATCACATGATTCCAGATATTGTTTTTCCAACCCCTGCATGCCATTATGCTACTTGCAAGGATAGAATGGTAAAATATAAAGATGTTTTTAAAATGAGAGTTGTTTATGGGGGGCAACAGCTTGCTTCATTTTGCTTGCTCCAGTATAAAAAACAACAACATCTTTTTCCTGTCTAAATAAAAGTATGCCAGTCTTCAATTCTGTCAGGCAGGCACCTGCCTCAAGCACCAGAATTCCTAAGAGGACAATAAAAGATTCTTTTGCAAAGTGCTATGAACACAGAAATTGTTTTGGTGCCTATCATGATGGATGCATAATATTTGGATTCCCAGGTGCTTAGAGTGAGGATATATATCTGACAGGGGGAAAATGATAATGAAATTGCAGTGCACATTAATTTTTAAAGGAGCGTGCAAATTTTTGTGCTGTGTTAAATCTATGCTAATACATTTTGTGGTAGTACTAAGAAGCCCTTGTAGCTGAAGTCAGGTGATGGGGAAGGGTAGGAATTAAGGTTAGATTAGGGTTTCCTTGACATCCCACAAGTGAGAGAAAGGGAACAACAAAATGTCAGCTGTCTGATGCATTGCCATTTATCTGCATGTTTAGAAATGGTAGACATTTAAATTTACATCACCTTGAAACAAACATTGACGCTTCTTGCACTGTGAGTGGAGGAACTAAGCTAGAGGATAGGGCTCCAGTTTTCTTTTCTTTTCTTCCTTCCTTCCTTCCTTCCTTCCTCTTTTTTTTTTCTTTTGGCCTGGCATATCAAAACTGCTGACAATTAAACATAATTGTAGAAATAAGCTCCTTAACGGAATTCACCACTGGGCATTTTTCCACTGTATAGCAAGTAGGAGAAGGCAGCTTTTATAAGCAGTCTCTGTCAGTTCTTGGCAACTGAGAATGAAGGGAGTGGGTGAGGGAGAAGGGAGCTTGGGGGCAAGTTTATTACATCCTAATTGAAATGTTAAAAGGTTCCTGGTTTCCAATCCTTTCCAAGCAAACTTCTCCGCCCTCCTGCATATCTCTGAACATTAATATTCTCCATAGCCTGCTGTTCATCTTTTTCCATTTTTTCAAGGTAATTTTTTTCTTTTTAAAGGAAGCATTAAGATCACTAGGCTTTATCAGATGACTAGTTTGTGACAACCCAAATAATTTGGAAATGGAAATGGCACAGAATGGTACATGTGCCATTTCTAAACATATGTCTAATATTTTAAGTTAATGTAATGCTAGAAATGTGGGAATTGAAACAAAATTACACTTGTGGTGATAGAATTCTTATTTGAGTGGACAATGGTGATATTTTGCCGCTCCTCGAGCTGCACCCCCTCCTCGAGCTGCACCCTGGCCTGGACTCTTTTCTCTAGTCTGAAGGGCAAGGGGGGGGGGATATCAGGAAGAGAACAGTTTTGAAAATGTTGGGGTGTGTGTGTGTGTCATCTATTAGACTTTCTTTTTTATTTGAACACTCTGTGCCATTGTGATTTATGCTTAATGCTTTCTGTGTAATATAAACCAGGACTGCTCCATGTAATATCACCCTTGTAAATCACCAGGGCCCACCTCTTGTGACAATAGTCTTTAGTTCTTAGGCCCTAAAATGTCAGGACTTGGGCTAGAACTATCACTTTATGGCTATAAGAGAGAACTTTTCTTGATCCTTATAGCAGGGTAAAAAGGAAAAACATACATTTCTTATCACAGGAAATCCATTCTAAGACAGAACAATAGATGGTGATGATGATGACGATGATGACGATGATGATCCTCCCAGTACAGGGACTCAAGACAGTTTCTGCTGGACTGTTTGGTAAGTTATAGAAGCTGCCAGTGTAGGATTCTCAGCATGCAGTCTAATCCATTAAAGAGACTTGGGGCTGAAGCACATAGCCCAGAAGGAGCAGCCTCTGGCCACTCCAGCCCTGATTGCACTGGGACCACAGCGACCGCATGGCCCACTTCCAAAGCCGGCAGCTGCTGCAGTCCCAAGTAGCTACCAGCAGAAGCAGATTTAATCTGCTCCTAAAAGGTCTGGCTCTTTCCGGCTTAGCGCAGCCTCAGAGTGGCTTCTGGCTGCTTTGGGGACATTCGCCATCTAAACACCATGCCCCCAAAGTGGTCAGAAACCATTTTATTTACCCATGCATTTCAAGTCATTGGCCTGAATTCTATACATTGTCCAATTAGAGTAAAACCATAGAATCAATGGGCTTTACAAAAGTGTTCACTCGGCATTCAACAGTTGATTTAATTGATCTACATGAATTGGGATTATCAGTAGGGTGCGAACCTATATGTGCTGCCTACCTTGCTTGAGAGAAAATACATCAGAAGGATTGACCACAGAGAAATGAGGAAGTAAGGCCTAAGTGTAGCAAACATTATTATTATTATTATTATTATTATTATTATTATTATTTATATCCTGCCTTTCTCTCAATATAGGGACTCAAAGAACGAACAAATATAAAACAATACAATTTAAAAACAGTACAGCAATATTAAAATATATAAATATAAAATTAAAAAAAAACAATTAAACAATTTTAAGAGTTAAAACATTTATAAATTAAAATATAACATGTTAAAATACAAACCATTAAAATTTATATCATACAACATTAAAAACTCAGTCCTTATCAGTTTGCAAAGGCCTGCCTGCAGAAGAATAGGGATGGCACCATCCTGGCCTCCCTAGGGAGGGAGTTCCAAAACTTGGGAGCAGCCACTGAGAAAGCCCTCTCTCTTGTTCCCACCAAACATGCCTGAGAGGGTGGTGGGACATAAAGAAGGGCCTCTCCTGATTATCTCAATACTCTGGGTGGCTCATACAGGGAAATACAGTCCTTCAAATAGCCTGGATCCAAGCCTATACAAATATCAAGAAAAGAAAGACAGGAAAAATAGGGTTAGCTATTTGCTTATTCCCTCCCTACTCTCCATCCCACAGTACAGGTTACCTGCTACAGCACTGACAATTTAATTTAGAATTATAGAATCATAGAGTTGGAAGAGACCACAAGGGCCATCCAGTCCAATCCCTTGCCATGTAGGAACTTAAAATCAAAGCATTCCTGACAGATGGCCATCCAGCCTCTGTTTAAAGACCTCCAAAGAAGGAGACTCCACCAAACTCCGAGGGAGTGTGTTCCACTGTTGAACTGCTTTCACTGTTAGGAAGTGCCTCCTAATGTTCAGGTGGAATCTCTTTTCCTGTAGCTTACATCCGTTGTTCTGGGTCCTATTCTCTGGAGCAGCAGAAAACAAGCTAGCACCCTCCTCAATATGACATCCCTTCAAATATTTAAACAGTGTGATCATATCACCTCTTAACTGCCTCTTCTCCAGGTTAAACATACCCAGTTCCCTAAATCATTCCTCATAGGGCATGCTTTCCAGACCCTTCACCATTTTAGTCACCCTCCTCTGGACACACTCCAGTTTTTCAACATCCAATGAGCTTACAGTTGTAAACCGCTTAGACACGTCATAGCACGGTATGAAGCGGTATATAAATGAAGCTGCTTTGCTTTGCTTTTTGAATTGTGGTGCCCAGAACTGGACACAGTATTCCAGGTGGGGCCTGACCAAAGCAGAATACAGTGGCACTGTTACTTCCCTTGATCTAGATACTATACTTCTATTGATGCAGCCTAAAATTGCATTGGCCTTTTTAGCTGCTGCAGCACACTGTCAACTCATGTTCAATTTGTGGTCTACTAGGACTCCTAGATCCCTTTCATACGTAGTCTCCTTAAGCCAGGTGTCCCCCATCTTATATCTATGCATTTCATTTTTTTGCCCTAAGTGCAGTACCTTACATTTCTCTGTGTTGAAATTCATTTTGTTAGCTTTGGCCCAGCTTTCTAATCTATTAAGGTCATTTTCAATTTTCATCCTGTCTTCTGGGGCATTAGCTATTCCTCCTAATTTGATGTCATCTGCAAATTTGATAAGTATGCTCACTATTCTTTCATCCAAGTCTTTGATAAAGATGTTGAATAGCACTGAACCCAGGACAGAACCCTGTGGCACCCCACTGGTCACTTCTCTCCAGGCTGAAGAGAAGCCATTGCTGAGCACATTGAGTTCGGCCAGTCAACCAATTACTAATCCACCTAACAGTTGTATTGTCTATCCCACATTTTATTATCTTGTTTGCAAGAATATCATGGGGGACCTTGTCAAAAGCCTTACTGAAATCAAAATATGCTATATTTACCACATTCCCTTCATCTAGCAAGCTGGTAATTTTATATATAAAAAAGAGAGATCAGATTAGTCTAGCATGACTTGTTTTTGAGAAAGCCATGTTGACTCTTTGTGATTATGGCATTCCTTTCTAAAGGTTCATAGACTGTTTAATGAACTGTTCTAGAATCTTTCCCGGTATTGATGTCAGACCAACTGGATGATAGTTGTTGGGATCCTCTTTTTTCTCTTTTTGAAGATGGGGACAATGTTTGCCTTCCTCCAGTCCTTACAGGAGAGTATGACCCCATGCAGGACTGGAGGTCGCATCCCAATACCTGGGTTTGGGGCTGCTACTGTAAGTACCTCTGTTTTGTCTGGATTCAGTCTCAATCTGTTTTTCCTCATCCAGTCCCATTACTGCTTTAAGACAATCACTGAGAGGAGAGACGCCATCTGAAGTTTAAGCTGAAGACGGAGAGATGGAGAAATATATCTGGGTGTCATCAGCATACTGATAACACCCCACCCTACGTCTCTGGATGATCTCTCCCAGCGGCTTCATATATATATTGAATAGCATCGGGGGACAGGATGGTGCCTTATGGGACACCACAATTAAGGTCTTTCCTTGTAGAGCAACTCTCCCCGAGCATCACCCTCTGGAATCTGCCCAAGAGAAAGGAATGGAACCATTGCAGTGCAGTGCCTCCAATTCCTAACCTTCTCAGGCAATCCAAGACAATGTCATGATCTATTGTATCAAAAACTGCTGAAAAGTCCAATAGCACCAACAGGGTCACACTACCCCTGTTGATGCCCAGACAAAAGACATCAGCTAAGGCAACCATAGCAGCCTCAACTCCATATCCTGTCCTAAAACCAGTTTGAAATGGATCTAGACAATTGGTTTCCTCCAAGACAGCTTAGAGTTGAAGAGTCTCAATCACTTTGCTCAAAAAAGGTAGTAGCGAAACTGGCTTATAGCTGTTCATGTCCAGACAGTCCAGGAAAGGCTTTTTCAGGAGCAGCACAACCACCACTTCCTTCAAACAGGATGGAATATGACCTTCCCAAAGGGATGCATTGATGATGTCTCTAAAAAACATCCTCAAGGCATTTCCCCCCTGGATGGCCAGCCATGAAGGGCAAGGATCAAGAGGGCAGGTTGTTTTCCTTACTCTACTAAGAAGCTTGTCCATGTCATCAGTACTCACAGATTGAAACTGAACCAGTATAATTTAATCAGTGGAGTTGCTGGACACCTTGTCAATTGATTCTGTTATAATACTGGTGTCTAAGTCAGCTCTTATGTGAGAGATTTTATCTGCAAAGAAGTTGTTAAATGCATCACAGCAGGCTGTTGTAGGGTTAAGTAGTGGGTTCTGCAAAGGTTGAACCTGTGTCATTTCCCTTACCACCCTAAACAGCTCTGCTGGACAGGACTCTGCAGACGCATTATGTGCAGAGGAGAAAGATTTCTGTGCTGCACATATTGTCTCTCCATAGGAACAAAAAAAATTGCTATGATGAGTCTTACCTGTGAATATCTGAATTCAGCAATTAGTGTGCCTGTGAACTATGTTGTTGTTGTTGTTGTTGTTGTTGTTTTTCAAACTTCCATTATCATTTAATTTAACAGTTCCTTATTTTTTCCCTTATGGTATACAGTCATCCCTCTGAATTCATGGGGATCCATTCCAGATCCACCCACCCACCCAGCAATTCAAAATTTCATGAATATTCAAGTCCCCAGGACAATGGGACTTGAGTATTTCTTTCCCTCCCTCCCTCCTTACCACCTTCTTCTCCCCCGGGAAGGCCGGCACAGCAGAGAAATGGCTGTGCTAGCTACCTCGAGGCTTCCAGGGCCAAGGCACGGCCAGAGCAACTGCCTCAAGCCTCCAGGGCTGAGGCAAGGCTGTGGCGGCTGCCTCAACCCTCTGGGGCTGAGGCAAGGCCATTCTGGCTGCCTCCAGCCTCCGGGGCTGAGGCAAAGCCAGCACGACTGCCTCAAGACCTCTAGGGATGAGGTGCCAGTGCAATTGCCTCAAGCCTCGAGGCCAAGGCAAGACTGTGCCAGCTGCCTCAAGGCCTCCAGGGCTGAGGCAAGGCTGCACTGGCTGCCATAAAGCCACGCAGCCAAGGAAAGGCTGGCACAGTCAAGGAAAGGCCAGCACAGAAGGAAGGGAGGGAGGGAGGGAGCGAGCTGTGGGCTTGCCATTTGCAAGTAATCGAAACTGCAAATTGCAAGTCCATGAATCCAAAGGGACAAATCTAATTTGCTCAACAATTTGCTTTGAATGCATCTGAATAACATTAAAGCAGGGGTAGGCAACCTTTCCCCTTTAAGGGCCGAGGGACTTCAGCTCCCAGAATCCCAGGAGCTATTGGCCAACATGGCACTCTTGGCCAACATGGCTGAGGCTTCTGGGAGCTGAAGTCCCTCGGCCCTTAAAGGGGAAAGGTTGCCTACCCCTGCATTAAAGCTACCTTTGGGCTGATTCACACTACTATTTTACACCACTCAGTTATGCACACTAGTAAATAAATTGTGAACTGGGCTGTTTATCCACAGTAAACAAACAGCATTTTCCATTATGGAGTGTGGGTTGCTGAACACTTTCCCCTATGTGGTCACTGCAATGGACTGTTGTAAGTTATGAAATTCACTAAGTCCACTTCATTCATTACCTTTCTTTCTCCATATGGACACATATGTACATAATGACAAGGAGCAGGGAGAAAAGAGCTACGTGATGCATTACTGTTGACTTTTCTTCCATCTTACCTCCAGCCCCCACATCTGCTCCTGCTATCATGACTTCAAACTCATTTTTGCCACCTCCCTGTCTGTTTACTTGCTCTCTCTTTAAAGCACTGCTAGCACCTTTGTTTATCCAATGCCTCTGTAGAAGGATGGGCAAACAGAAGCATGAAGTGAGACAAGCTAAAGTATGGGGGGGGTGAAGGAGGGTGAATGATGTGGCATTTAGTGCAATGTGGTGATGTCACTAGGGGGTGTGGGGATTACGGCCACACTGGGTGACATGTTCAAAAATGGGTGACACCCAGTTGAGCCCTGCTCCCATTGTGGGGTGAGAAGGGACGATCACACCCATCCTGACTTTGCTGTGATAACAGTGGTCTCCTTGTGAGGAGGCTGGTGGCATAGAAGCACAGGAGAGAGCCAAGTGCATCCTTTTGGATGCCCCCAGCAGCCCCCTTATGACACCAGGGGTGGGGACATCACTGGTTCAAGGTACAAGGAAAGGAGGTGCAGGGAATACAACACAAGATGAGGCAAGGAAGGAAAGGATGAAACATGGAATGGAGGTGTGGCAACAAGAAATGAGGGAAGGAGTAAAGGCAGAGTAGAAAGAGTGTATGAAAAAAGGGAGGGAGGCTTGGTAAAGGTGTGTGGCCAGTTGTGGAGAGAAGTCAAGTGGGGGTGGGGGTGATCCACCAAGGCTATCACTGGAAGCGTATGTGCATTCCAAAATGTAGTAGTAGATAGTAGTAGTAGTAGTAGTTATTAGGAATGTAGGTAATTCTTCACTATGTTGCTGGTCACAGGGTTTTAAAACTATTTTAATCTTTTAAATCTCTTAACTTCTTAATGTCTTTAATATGATTTTATTCTATTTAAATTATTTTTCTTGTTTTAACATGTTCTAACTTATTATTATTGATTTAACTTGTATACTGCCCTAAGATCCTTTGATCTAGGACAAGATGAAAATGATGATAAAAAATAAACCACTAGGAACAGGTGATATACCAATCGAACTGCTTCAGTTGATACTGACAGAATCAACACCTGTGCTAACCAACATACGTCAACAGATAAACAAAATGATGGCCAACATATTGGGAACATAAAAGTCTGCAGCAATTATAGGACCATAGCTCTAATCTCTTATGCAAGCAAAATTATGCTCAAAATTCTGCAGCATAGACTCCAACCATACATGGAGAGAGAAATCCCAGAAGTTCAAGCGGGGTTCAGGGAAAGAAGAGGCACTAGGGACCACATTGCAAACATACAATGGTTAATGTAACACAACAAGGAATTCCAAAAGAAAATCAACATGTGCTTTAAAGACTATAACAAAGCTTTTTACTTTTACTTTGAATACAGCAAGCCTAGTCCTTTAAGCTTGTCAGATAACCCCAGAGGACCCCTTTTTCTGTTTCTTCTCATTTTGCCAGAGATCTAACTGGAACTCTGAGGAGTTTTAGAAGCACCACAGAAGAAAGTCCAGGATTCACCTAGTTTGGGGCATCAAAATAGATATGATATTAATTATGTGACTAAATGCAGTCAAAAGTGCAGAGCTTTTAAATTGTAAGCATATTTACAATGTTGTGGGAGTGCAAATGGGATGAAATGTAATAGGGTTCAGAAGGATGCAAATCCTGATCCTTCCTTTACATTTTCAAAGGGCTGCATAAGGTGATACGTGTCTTTCAGATCTTTACAGTGGTCAGTGGTCATGCCTGAAAGCAATGAATCTGTTTACCAAAAGTCAGTTTCCCAGAGTTCAAACTTTCTGAAAAGATTCCTTTTGTTTTATCACTACTGCACATATAACAAAAGGAATATTCTCAGATAAGGTTTTGAACCCAAGGAAACTGACTTTTGGTAAGCAGATTTATTGCTTTCACATATCCATTAACTGACCACTGTAAAGATCTGAAAGTTCATCATTGTTGAGGAATGCTGAGTGTTGCAGTCCAACAACACCTAGAAGGCCACATAGTTCCCACCCCTGCTGTACATACCTTTTTGGGGGAGTGTGTGCCATGGACTTAGGTCATCATGATTACATATTTATATTTTGCTAGCTGTCCTCTCATAATGTCCATAGTCATTATTATTTTTTCTATCCATTGCAAGATGTATCACATGGCTACCACAGCCAACTCTGTCCCATATATGATACCTCCTTTCCGATTCTTTTGTGTGCGCATGTAAATAATACAAACATAGATTATCTTTCCTGCCACACATTAATCTCCTCCCTCCTACCAAGCTGGCATTGGCATTAATATTCATTACATTACATTTTAACAGGCTTTCAGCCTCACTTAAATGTGTTTTAGAACAAATAAAAAAACCTTAAATTGATTCATGAGAATTTGCTGTATTTTAATTATGGAGTGTGTTTTTGAGTGATTTAAAGGCTGATAAAGAGTTTGAAACAGTCTGAAATTCAGGAAGGAAATGAGAAACATGACATTATGAAAAGGAAAGCAATTTTCTTCAACTTAAACTGTACCTCATATAAACCAAATTATAAATATACTGTGTGACTATAATGCTACAGAGGGCTGCTTATGGAAATATGATTAGTAGTGCAATTTTCTATGAGGCTTCAACTGCTTTCCTCCCCCACTCCCGATACAGAACCATCTTTAATGCAGCTAAACTCAAACAAACCTACATATTTTCAAATGAAAATAAAATACCAAATCTAATATGGGATAGCTGGAGGCATTTCATAATAAACCTTCATTATATCACATAAGAGGATTGGCGACAACTCTCTGTGTTAGATCCTTGGAGAGCTCCAGGTGGATTTGCAAAACATTATATTGACTTGAACAAAATGTATGTTTTTGCATATATGCGTATGCTGGTAAAGATTTTGACTGGTATGCAGTGGACTCCTAGAAATTCATCCCACTTAAAATCCAGCACCAGTACTTTCTTTTTCTGTTAAGGTTTTGATAGAAGTGGGAAAGGCATATCTTTCAAGAAAAGGTCAACTGTTAGAGTCAGAGAAAAATTCAAATACTTCTCCCTGTAATATTTTTGTTCCTTGAAACAATTTTTTTAATGGGTGGATTTACAGTTTCTATTTGGCAGCTTGGTAAAAATTAGCAAAATGGGACATAAATGCCACAAAGTGCACAGAATGCAGATTGCAGTGGGGCAGCTATCTCTTCTGAACCCTTTATAAAATGCTAAGAACTGGTGGCACAGTAGTTAAATGCTGGTACTGCAGCCACAAGGTTATGAGTTCGATCCCAGGGCTCCAAGGTTGATTCAGCCTTCCATCCTTTCATAGGTCAGTAAAATTAGTACCCAGTTTCTTGGAGGCAAATGGCTTACAGAGTGTAAACCACTTAGAGACTGCTGGGTTCCCTATTAAGCAGTATAGAAATGTAAATGCTATTATTATTGCTAAGAACTCACTGTTCAGCTCTTTGTGAGGGAAAACAAGGAGAAAATTTACCATGTCAAGGGGATCCATAACCCCAGCTCCTAAATGAGGGAGGAACACAATGGCCTCCCCATCCAGCTAAGACCCTTTGGGCCACTTAAGGCCTTTACAGACCTGCCTAAAGGGGCAACACAGAGCTGCCCCTGGAAGCAGCAGATCAGGGCCACAGCAACTGCATGCCACAGTCCTGATCCTCCCTTTTGCCACCCCCAAAAGAGTGACAAAATGCTGCTTCTTTTAGGGGTGGCAAAAGGCTGCCCTAAGAGCTGGCGCCGTGGCTCTTCCATGCCCTTTTGGCGCAGTGTGCGTACACACATAGCCAGGAGGGTGTCCTGATGCTGCATGCTATGCAGACTGGTGCACAGCATCAGGACAGTGTCAGGGTTGAGTTGGGTGGCTGGCGTGCAGCTGCCCCACCCCAACTCCACCCCCAGGCCAGCCCTTTAGGACAGTCTGCATAGCCCCATAATTTCTTCTCTTGCATTGCTTGGATCAGGATGGTAAGTTTAAAAAAAATACTGATGTATGAGTCATGGACTCCACCTCAACATTAGGAGGAACTTTCTGACAGTAAGGGCGGTTAGACAGTGGAACACACTCCCTTGGAGAGTAGTGGAGTCTCCTTCCTTGGAGGTCTTTAAGCAGAGGCTGGATGGCCATCTGTCGGGGATGCTTTGATTGGGAGTTCCTGCATGGCAGGGGGTTGGACTGGATGGCCCTTGTGGTCTCTTCCAACTCTATGATTCTATGATTCTATGATTCTATGACTCATAGAATTAGAATGTGTCCTGCTACCACCACACAATAAGCTTCTGTTATTAACTGGATCTTTTCTTGTCCCCCTCCCATATTATTGTTATGTCACAGGAGAAGATATGTAGTGGAAAGTTCCTTTATGCATATCTTCACTCTTCACTGTCCACCCCATATTGTCATTAATCATGGAAATGGAAATGCCTGAACAGGGCTTATGTTTCTTTGTCCAATGAGCTGATGAAGTCAGAACTGATTAATGCATGGTTGTCCAATCTTATCAAATACTGAGCTGCATAATGCTGTCTCATCTTAGGCAGCATCATGACCTTAAACCATGGACTGGCCCATGTTCCCAGAGCTGGCTGTCAGATATTTTCTTCTTGTGCATCTTCCAGTCCAGAGGGATCAAATTCCAATGTCATGCTTCATCTCCCTACATATGCTATCAACAAACAATAAAGCATACTAAACATAGTACAAGGAAACTTCTAATCAACATTGCAGGAAATCTTTTTCAAGTTAATTGTGTTCTGACACCTTTCTTCATGGTCCAGCTTTCACAACTGTACATAGAAAATGGAACTGTTAAGGAATGGATGATTCTGATTCTGGTGTTTAGAACTTTACACTTGAGGATCTTATCTAGTTCCTTCATAGCTGTCCTTCCAAATCATAATCTTCTGATTTCTTGACCATCTTCTCAATTTTGATTAATGAATGAGCCATGGTATAGAAAATCTTCATAGCCTGAGCCAGGAAAGGCATTGCTGGGTACCACAGTACTGCACTAAATCTTGTGTGGTACATCTATAATTCCATCTTATTGAAGATTAGCAATACTGCAGTATTAAAGATGGTACTGTGGGAGCAAATATAGTCACTGACATCTTTATCTAACAGGAATTACATACCAGTGATAACAGAACTGGAGAACTTGTAGCTCCCTACCAGCCCACAGAAAACATTTGTGAAGTTACTTCTATAATAGAGGCTGGTATCCTGTTTAGTAATTGTGATTTCATAAATCTGCCTTATAATTTGCAATTTGCTTTTACTGACATTCTTTCAACAGTGTACTCCCCCCTCCAATATGAGGAGGGAGTACACAATAGCAATGTATTTGCTATTGCTATTGCTGTTGCTATGACTGTTTGCATGTTGCCAGAGAGCAAGGGCATAGGAGGAAATGTCTCCAACTCTCTTCCTCTAGCTGGATAAACTATGATAGCATCAAGCATCTTCATAACTACACTTCCTCATGCAGGATCTCAGCCACTGCCTATATAGTCTGCATTACCCTAAACATTTACCTAGGAGCAAGCTTTAGTTCACTCAGGGGTGGAACAGACAGGCAGGAAAAAGCAACTGAAACCTACATTTTCTTAAAGTGGGTCAAATCCTTGCTGTTCACACCAACATCTCCCAAGGTGGCCCGAATGTGCATGGCCTAACCACATGTTGTGGCATCAAGCCATGCCACTGGGTAATTTTTTCTCACCTCTTCACCATACATGTGCACCATCACACAAACACACTGCCAGTGACTGCCTCCTGCCTAGCTGCCATTCCACTGAATGGCCATCCTTTTGATCGGCCACACAGTCACACCTGTGATCTGGGGCATTGGAGTATTGGTGTGCCCAGTAAAACACTGGCAAAGCACAATCATGGAGATACCTCCTACATGCCCCTTTGCCCCCCCCCAACCCCATGCCCCCTTCTTAGGAAAGGCCAAAGCAACATTTCTCCTTTTTTTATAATGATTTTAGCAAATACTATTTTGGGGTCTTTTCATCCATTTTGTATAGGACCTATTGGTCTTATTATTATTATTCTCTTGGAACACAGAGTAGTGCTAGAGAAATAAATCTCACCACAAACAATATCATTTGCATGTTATCTCTCTCTACCTAAGAGTGTTAATAGTTTCCTAACTGTGTACATTTTCCAGCAGGTGCTGAAAGCAGATACAATACCTTTTTAAGAAAACCAGTAAGTGAAACAAGCCTTCCATTTCTATAAACCTTTTTAATTTTTTTCAGGGCAGTGAGATAAACAATAAACAGCAATTTCAAAATCCTATACATATGTATGGGTTTTCTAAATGACAAGTGCTTTGCTCTTACTTAGCCCCTATACCTATTACTGTTTCTAAAATTGCAGGACTTCTACCTTAACTACCAGTTGGGTACAAACAGAAAATTACAGCCCAAGTTCTGGTTTTACCTTCCGCTTCCTGCAAAACATCAGAAATGGGTGCAACTAAATATCAAGTGGGACTTCAAAGAGCTCTACATCTGTTCCTGTTAGGAGGGTAGCTGTTAGCTCCTAGTTATAGATGCAGGGATATTAGATAATTTTGTTTGTGTGTGTGCCCTATAAAGTTAAGATACCACATGCACCTCCTACCATTGCATAAATGAAGCATTGCCAGGATCTATTTAAGATATCCTTGGAGTCCTTCTATCTCACCCTTAGTGAGTTATCCAGTAACATCTTAGGCCCAATAATGGGGTGGTGGTGGAACGAATGGAATAATGGAATACCAGGGAATGAGATGGTGCCAGAAGATCTCTCAGCAGATGAGATCTTTGCACTATATCCAGACAATCTGGCAAATCAATTCAACACTGTATTAAAATATGTCCTATAAATTGTGGCACCATCAAAAATTTACCCAGTTAAACAGTGCTGCTGAAGACCTTGGCTGCATGCAGAGCTGCATATGGAATGGTCTACTGTCAGTTGGAAAGCCAGTGGAAACAGAACCCATCAGACAAGCTGCTTGAGGACAGCCTGCACAACTTATTATTTTCATACAGATGAATATTGACAATTTTATCTTCAGGAGAAGATACAAGCTCAAACCCGTATGCCTCATCAACTATTTGGCAACATTAACAGTGTACTGAATCCAGTGACTGGCTGCAACAACAGCCCTTCAGTTCAATTTTCCCCTATTACAGAGGCTGTTATGGGTCAGATTGTGTTGTCTTCCTCCCCTACATTTTGTCCTATTGACCTTTTTCCTTATTTTCTTTATCCAGTCTTTTTGCCTTTGCTTTTGCCTTATATAACTCACTTGGTGAACTGTTCCTTCTTAAAGGGTGTTTTCCAGGCTGTTTTAGGCATGCTGTTGTGCATCCTTTATTATAGAAACCTTCTCTGCATCCTTCACTTTGTGTTAATCATCACCCTATGTCATATCTCCCATTTCTTTCTAAATTTCTGGAGAGAGCAGCCCTCCCCCAACTGAAGGAGGAGAGACACAGGGTGTCTCTAACCACACATGATTTTCTTTTTGACCCATTTCACTCAGGTTTTGTACAGGTCACTCCACAGAAATAGCTCTGGCTCATGTTCTTAATGATATTCTACTTGCAAAGGCTCAGTGTCCAACACTGGTGTTGATCCTATTGGATCTCTCTGTGGTATTTGACAGTTTGGGGCATCAGATCCTGCTATTATGGTTGGCATCATTAGGAATAAAGGGGAACTCTCCATGGAGATTATTGCTCTCTTAAATCCTGCCAGGAGAGACATGGAATCTAAAAGATGAAGATGGATATTATCATACTTACCTGTGCCCATGCTATAGGGAGCCGGTATTCTCCTGAGGCCTGGGTGCAGCATGATGGGATGAGCTCCTGTCACTAGTCCCAGCTTCTACCAACCTAGCAATTTGAAAACATGTAAATGCAAGTAGATAAATAGGTACCACTTTAGTAGGAAGGTAAACAGCATTCTGTGCAATCATGCTGGCCACATGCTCTCAGAGCAGTCTCTGACAACGTTGGCTCTTTGGCTTAGTAATACAGATGAGCACCGCCCCCTATAGTGAGATACAACTTAACAACCTTGTAAACGGGGAATACCTTTACCTTTACCTTTTGGTCCTCCCAGGCAGCCTGTCTGCAATCTGGACTTCTACCATGCCTTTTTCAATCCGCAAGAAAAATAATCACTATGACTAGATCTCCGACTAGATCAGAGGAGGTGTGTGGTCGTGGTGGGGGACTCCTTGCTTAGGGGGGCAGCAGCAGTGATTTGTGGGCCTAACAAGATGTGTTGTCTCCCTGGGGCAAAAATCCGAGATGTGACAGAGAGGCTGACAAGACCAATACCCCTTCCTTTTGGTCCATATGGGAATGAATGACACAGCAAGACACAGCCTTCAGAACATCAAAAGGGATTACGAGGCTCTAGGTAAGAAGCTGGAAAAAATGCACAGATTGTCATCTCGTCTCTTCTGCCAGTTGAAGGGCATGGTCCAGGAAGAGAGAGGAAAATAGCAGATGTCAACAATTGGCTCTGCAGATGGTGTCGTCGAGAACGATTTGGATTCTTAGATCATGGGGGGCTGTGGTTCCATGAGGGCGGACTCCTGGCAAGGGATGGGCTGCATCTCACGCCAGTTGGAAGAAATGTTTTTACCAACAGTCTCAAGAATTTGATCAGGAGGGCTTTAAACTGAGTTATGTGGGGAAGGGAGACAGCATCTTGGAAGACAAAAGGACTGGAAAAAATAGTCAAACTGTCATAGAGGAAACAAGGTAAACAGTACAGGGACCCAACAGTGGGAGGCAAAAAAACATGCACAGGCAGCAAGTAAAGGAGACATATGGTCTTAGATGTCTCTACACTAATGCACAGAGCATGGGAATAAGCAAGATGAACTAGAACTCCTAGCACAACAAAGGAAATATGATATAATAGGCATCACTGAAACCTGGTGGGATGAGTCTCATGATTGGAATGTAGAAATGCAGGGGTATAACCTTTTCAAGAGAAACAGGCCAAACAGGAAAGGAGGAGGAATAGCATTATATGTCAGGGATATTTACTCCAGTGAAGAAATCCAGGACATCAGTCATGGAAGCCAGTTGGAGAGCATCTGGATAAAAATTAAAGGGGAGGGAAACAACAGGGATGTTATTGTGGGAGTCTACTACAGACCCCCGACTCAGGCAGAGGAATTGGATGATGCCTTTCTAGAACAGATGACCACACACTCAGAAAGGAGAAATATAGGACTGATGGGTGACTTCAACTATCCTGATATTTGCTGGAATTCAAACTCAGCAAAATCCTTAAGGTCTAGCAAATTCCTCACTTGCCTTGAAGACAATTTCATTGTCCAAAAGGTGGAAGAGGCAACAAGGGAGTCAGCTATTTTGGATCTGATCCTAACTAACAGGGATGACCTAGTTAATGGGGTGCAAGTGGTTGGATCTTTAGGTGGGAGTGATCATGTTCTCCTGGAATTTATTATACAGTGGAAAAGAGAAGCCAGGCATAGTCAGACATGCCTTCTAGACTTTAGGAGAGCTGATTTTGGTAAACTTAGGGAAATACTGGGGGTGATCCTGTGGTCAGGAATACTAAAAGAGAAGGGAGTTCAAGATGGATGGGAGTTTCTCAAAAGGGAGATACTGAAGGAACAATTTCAAACAGTTCCAATGAGGAAGAAAGATGGGAGGTGCCTCAAGAAACCAGGATGGATGACTAAGGAACTTTCAACTGAACTAAGTTTTAAACGGAGCATGTATACGAAATGGAAAAATGGGGAAATCACCAAAGAGGAATTCAAACAAATAACTAGCATGTGTACGGTTAAAGTCAGAAAAGCTAAAGCGCAGAATGAACTCAGGCTTGCTAGAGAGGTTAAGAACAATAAAAAGGGCTTTTTTGGGTATGTCTGTAGCAAAAGGAAGAAGAAGGAAATGGTAGGGCCACTGTGTGGAGAAGATGGCAAAAAGTTAACAGGGGACAGAGAAAAGGCAGAATTACTCAACACCTTCTTTGCTTCAGTCTTCTCAGAAAAGGCAAAGGGTGCTCAACCTGAGGATAATAGAGCAGAGGACAGAATAGGAGAATTTCAGCATAGAATAAGTAAAGAGATAGTACAGGAATACCTGGTTAATCTAAATGAATATAAGTCTCCAGGACCAGATGAATTACATCCAAGGGTACTAAAAGAACTGGCAAATGTAATATCGGAACCACTGGCAATAATCTTTGAGAACTCCTGGAGAACAGGAGAAGTCCCAACCGACTGGAGGAGGGCAAACGTCATCCCCATCTTGAAAAAGGGGAAAAAAGAGGATCCCAACAATTATCATCCAGTTAGTCTGACATCAATACCCGGAAAGATTCTGGAGCAGATCATTAAACAGCGAGTCTGTGAACACCTGGAAAGTAATTCCATAATCACAAAAAGTCAACATGGGTTTCAGAGGAACAAGTCATGCCAGACAAATCTGATCTCTTTTTTTTTGATAAAATTACCAGCTTGGTAGATGAAGGGAATGCTGTGGATATAGTATATCTCGATTTCAGTAAGGCCTTTGACAAGGTTCCCCATGACATTCTTGCAAACAAGATGGTAAAATGTGGGCTAGACAAAGTAACTGTTACATGGATTTGTAATTGGTTGACCGGCCGAACCCAAAGGGTGCTCAACAATGGCTCCTTTTCAACCTGGAAAGAAGTGACCAGTGGGGTGCCACAGAGCTCTGTCCTGGGCCCAGTGCTATTCAACATCTTTATCAATGACTTGGATGACGGTATTGGGGGTATAGTTATCAAATTTGCAGACGACACCAAATTAGGAGGAGTAGCTAATACCCCAGAAGACAGGATCAAAATTCAAAATGACTTGAACAGACTAGAAAGCTGGGCCAAAGCTAACAAAATGAAATTCAACACGGAGAAATGTAAAGTACTGCACTTAGGGCGGAAAAATGAAAAGCACAGATATACAATGGGGGACACCCGGCTGAACGAGACTATGTGTGAAAGGGATCTAGGAGTCCAGGTAGACCACAAGTTGAACATGAGTTGACAGTGTGCTGCAGCAGCTAAAAAGGCCAATGCAATTTTAGGCTGCATCAATAGAAGTATAGTGTCTAGATCAAGAGAAGTAATAGTGCCACTCTATTCTGCTTTGGTCAGGCCTCACCTGGAATACTGTGTCCAGTTCTGGGCACAACAAATTCAAAAAGGATGTGGAGAAACTGGAGCGTGTCCAAAGGAGGGCAACTAAAATGGTGAAGGGTCTGGAAACCAAGCCCTACGAGGAACGGCTTAGGGAACTGGGGATGTTTAGCCTGGAGAAGAGAAGGTTAAGATGTGATATGATAGCCTTGTTTAAATATTTAAAGGGATGTCATATTGAGGAGGGAACAAGTTTGTTTTCTGCTGCCCCAGAAACTAGGACCTGGAACAATGGGTGCAAGCTCCAGGAAAAGAGATTCCACCTCAACATTAGGAGGAACTTCCTGACTGTAAGGGCTGTTCGACTGTGGAACACACTCCCTCGGAGTGTGGTGGAGTCTCCTTCCTTGGAGGTCTTTAAGCAGAGGCTGGATGGCCATCTGTTGGGGATGCTTTGATTGGGAATTCTTGCATGGCAGGGGGTTGGACTGGATGGCCCTTGTGGTCTCTTCCAACTCTATTATTCTATGAGTCTATGATTCTATGATTCCTTCCCAAGGAAAGGATATAGCTGGTGTGCAAACTGTAGGTGGAAAAGATACTCATAGCCATAGCACTACCTGGCTTTCCAAGGCTCCAAGAATGCCCTTAAGCTTTTAATGTGATCTTTCAAAAGGAGTGAAACTCTATCCAGAAGAGGCTATGATCCCAATCCCAGGTTAGCTTTTCTACTTACTTATAGAACTTCTGACTTGTCTGGATTGAGCCTAAGTATTACAGTATGTATAACCCCCATACCCACAGGATATCTATTCTCCGACTTGCCGTGGATATGTGAAACAATGGAAAACAGTGGACCCTATTGAAATAAATTATTTTTAGAGGAAGTTGACCATAGAACCACACTGAACGACCTAGAGATTCCTAGAGAGAACACCTCTCTAGGCATTTCTGGGTCCTTCAGTATGACTTTATGGTTAACTTCTGCTGGCAGCATACCAGAGAATCATGCTGGAGGAACAAAAAAATGCATATAGGTGACTTTTTTTCCAGACCTGGGTAAGTGAAACCATGGGTACTGGTCCATGGATACATGGATCATACTGTGTTTTTTAAACTGAAAGTAAACTTCAAAATTGTCCAGAAACATAAAAAAAGTAGATACACAAAAGATTCCATTAGCTTAAAGTCTTGTTTAGTCACTCTCTTCCAAATGTACATGGTTCTAAGAGTCATTTGTTTTAAAACCATTTCAAAATGGAGTCATCTACAAGTTACGGCCATAACATTTCATTCAAGCCATTTCACTTAAACTGGAGCCTAGCTGACTCCATTCCTTTCTGATGAGTTCACATTTTCTTTTCTTTTCTTTGTTTTTTTTTTAAATAAAAAATAGCAAGTGTCTGCTTCTAAATCTAAAGAATACTGACATCCCTTATTACTGGACAATGGTTTCAGTATAATATTACACAGGCAATGGGGAAAGTTTCACAAATTCAGTTGTGGCTCCAAAAGTATAGGAAGGCTAATAGTAAAAGTGGAGATAAAAGGGCTTTGTGCTTTCACCCAGTAATGGTGTCTATGGCAAATTTGAGTCATTAAAACTCATGCATAAAATAAGAAGGTGGGGAAATTACAATTAAAAAGCTAATGATTTTTTTAAAAATTATATTAAGAATGCAGCTAATCCCAATAATGTAAGGATTTTCTCTGTCCTGAATGCTGAATGAGCAAAAAGCCTTCAGCAGGCTTCATGAACAAATCCTAATGTTCCAGTAAGATAAGTTTGTTAGGATATTATTCTCTCAATTATTACAGTTATGGGTTTTCACCAAGTAGAAAGCCAATGAGATCAATAGTAATATAAGAACTGTTAATACGGCACATATGAGCAGATAAAACAGCTCCTGCTTAAACACATATTCATCAGTAAAGCATTCCACCCTTACCAGAGGCTGCAGACCATGCCATCTCTTGAATACATTTCATTATATTCAGCTTCCAATTAATAATTACTATGCATGAGACTCACCTTTGTCCATGTGAAGTGATTAGTCTACCTATGTGTAACAGCCTGCCCCCTGCCTGGAAGCTGGCTTAGAATAAGTAACGTCAATGGATACAAGTGGCCTCAAACCACAATTGCAGTCATTTCAAAAACTAATTATCTCTAAACCCTGTTTTAAACCACCATATGTGTCATTTGTTTTCCACCAGGTGAAACAGTTCAGGTTAGAAGGGTCAAGGTAAAAAAAATAAAAAATCAGCAACAGGAGAATGGAAGAGGCAGTTGGCATGCAAGGAGGAATACATAGCTTTCTGATGTAGTCGAAGAGGTCCACAAGAAGCTGGTAGCAGTAAGAAAAGAAAGGAACCAAATTTCATACAGATAATGTTTCCAAGGTGAGGAAGAACAGTTATAGGAAAGAAAGAATAATTTTTTAAAAAAAAAATTAAAATGAATGGATCAATTAAGATTGAGGAGGGTTCTGAGTAAATAACTCAACTGTCACAAGAAATTGTTAGAGTTAGCAACCACTGCATCCCTGTACTCAGGGTACATCATCCAGGAATGAAGTACCGGCAAATCATTAGAGAACTGGGTTAATCAGAGCTGGCAGATTTTGTCCACCTTCCTTTACTAATGCCTTGTGAGTGCAACAACAGATTTCCAGTCTGCCTTCCTCTTTAGTCTTTCATTTAAAAAAAAAATAGATTTTTCTTTCCCCTTTTTATCAGTAAGAGGCATCACGGTATATTGGTTTGAATGTTGGACTAGGACTTGAGAGACCAAGGTTCAAATATCTGCTTGGCCATGGAAAACTGGGCAAGTCATGTTTCTCAGTATAAGAGGAAGACAATGACACATCCCCTCTGAAGAGATCTTGCCAAGAAACCCCCATGATAGGGTTGCCCTAGAGTTGCCATAAGTCAGAAATGACTTGAAGGCACACAACAACAATTTCTATCAGAATCACATGTATGTTTATTTATGTGTTGGATATATTAAAAATAATTATGTGGTATATTAAAATTAATGCCTTCTAAATATCCTCAGATAGACAAAAGAAAAGGGATTTATTGAAAAGAAGACATCTAAACATTTTGCACAGACACAAAAACTGGTTCTAGTATCACAAAAGGTTAGGCACAAATTTCTGCAATCTAATGCTGCTTCTTGTGATGAACATTATTTAATGTTTTCTCTGGATTCTCCACTCCAAACTTGCATCTAAGGAAGTAGGTTCAAGACTATGAAAGCTCATGCTACCAACCTCTTTCTTTCAATTAGTCTCAAAGGTACTACAAGATCCCTTTGCATACTAAACATTTAATATAGCAGTAAGTGCAGATATACCTAAATATAGCTACTCACCACAATGGCTATGCATAGTCTCCATCTTCACACTAACCATGCTAATTGCTTATAGACAATGGACAGAGCTTGGAGGAAGTGTGGGTATTTTCATGTTCTTCTTCTTTGCTTCTTGTGGTCATCTTTAGGTTATGGATAGAAACCAATCTGATCGGTTAGGGTTCTTCTTAATTTTCTATTTTTTTTATAGATTGAAATATTACTGAGCATGGTACAATCAATAACACCACTTTTAAAATAACCTTAAATTTAAACATTTAAAAACAATGTATGACATGTACATTGTCATGCAAGCCCTCATTTGTGACTGCAGTTTTAAACATGCATCAGTTTGGTCATTTTAAAAGGATGGTGGTTTGACCCTGGCAAAGTGTCTGCATTCATTCTGAATGGAAAGGTACACAATTCATTACCCAAAACAAAGCTAATTTAATTATTCTTACACACACACACACATCAAAAATGAATTGACTCTCCTGGAACTGTTCAGTTGCAAGTCACCTTTTCAATAGTTGCAGAGCCCCACTACACAGTTTAACACACACACACACCAAAAAATCTTCAAAATTAAAAATGGAAGTTTGTGTACTTTTTGGAGGAGGGGGAGATTTTTTGGAAGTCTGTCTGTTATCCAAAGTGTTCCACAAGCGGAAAATTGCCCCATCTGACCCTCTGAAGTTGGCCACTCCTTTACTGCTCCCTACCAAACCCAGAGTGATTCAGCAATGAGTATTTGCCCTCTGACAGTACTTCTGTTTGGATACTTCCACTGCAATTATAAAGTTTTTCACATTTTTCAGGCACACCTATTCAAGGGTGCTTCAAGATAGAAGATTCCTAGTGTTACAAGTTGTTGCTTTTCTACTGTAAGTCCAAATGGAATTGCAATTGATCTTCCATAGTAAGTGGTTTACTGACTTGTGTCTGGCTATGTTTAATCTGTGCAGTGACCATGGCAAGTCCAAGTTGCCAGTATTGTCCTCCATCCTTCCCCAACCCCTCAAGGTCCTCACATCCCACCCATCACACTCCATGAAACGTTAGTGGGTACTTCTCAGAACCATTTTAGTATTTTCTGTTGAGTGTGCACATGCATTATTTTTACAGTTTTTGAAGCAGTGCATTTGCAACAATTAAAAGAATTTGTAACATGCCCACACACAGTTCAAAGGCACTGCAAAGCATACTTCTCGGTAAAATATTGTCCTATTGATTTCACCTGAGAATGCCTCATGTCTATACAAGTCAATTTCACAACCCAGGTAGAAAACCTGCATCTTGATTTTTTTCTGCTTGTCAGTTGCAGTAAACATGATTATGGGTTGAGCTTGCAATGCAAGATCTTATAGGTCTCTGAAAGTGGAAATTCACATGAAGCAACAGAGAAAAGAGGGGCATCCCCAACATGCCATCTACCTTCACCAAGGACAATTTCTCTTACTCACAGCCCCTCTAGATAAGGGGGGGAAATCTATGAAAGTCCCAGGTTTTGTTCCTGTATAAACAAATTGATGATGATGATGATGATGATGATGATGATGATGATGATTTCCACATTGCATTTTCTTCATTCCAAAATATATCCTGGGAATTCCTGGAATTATCAAGGACTTTTCATTCCTCCTTCCCAGGTCAGTTTAAGTTAATCCAGTATTTTCCAAAATGAAATGTATCTTGCCCTTTGTGGACTGTTTGTATTATTTCACAACAGCCAAAATGGTGGCCACCAACAAAATATAGCTATGATTATAGGACAAAGATTCAACCAAAATCAAGCAAGGGAAAGAGAAATGTTTGCACCAAAACAAAAAGTTTCTAATGCTTAACTAACTGACTATTGCTAGTGTATTTCATCACTTTGCTGAAAATCAATCTCTGAAACATTCCCTGCATCTAGATGTGACACATGCTCAGTGCACTGGGGGGCGGGGATAACACAATGGGGGGCAAGATATTTCAAGAAGGAGTTTAGATGCAAAATGGGGAATATGTAGGTAAAATCAAAACAAAAATATTTGGAAAGTCTCAATGTTTCCAGAGATGTTTTTCCTTTCTGGATACTGCCTGAATCTCAGGAATGCATTTTCCTATTCATACCAAAAATAGATTGCTCTGTGACTCTGCTCTTTCCATCCTGAAAGAGCAGTAGAGAAGAGTAGAAGCAGCAATGGGAATACATGGAATGATTATAGTTGTCTTATGATATCTGGACTGCCTTCACTCCATGAAATTATATCAAGGTGACATAGAAACTGCACATTAAAAACCTCATCTGAGAGTGCTCGAATCTTTATCTAGCATCTTTGTTGCTTATGTGATGAATAAAATGCTCTCAGATAACATAAAAGTAGTCTAAGGGCCTTTGCAGACTGCCAGAAATAGTGCACGTTAAATTGAGGCACCGCCCTGGCTCAGTGCTAGGGAGTCATGGGAATTGTATTTTTTTCTGGGACATTGAGCCTTCTCTGTCAGAGAGCTCTGGTGCCACAATAAATTACAGTTCCCATGATTCCCTAGCACTGAGCCAGGGCAGTGCCTCAATTTAATGTGCACTATTTCTGGCAGTCTGCAAAGGCCCTAAGACAATGACATGTCTTGTATGCAGAGCACAAATTCAGGTTAAATGCCACGTCAATAGGTTTTTTGTGGGTTTTTCGGGCTGTGTGGCCATGTTCTAGAAGAGTTTTTTTCTGATGTTTTGCCAGCATCTATGGCTGGCATCTTCAGAGAAAATTTTCTCTGAAGATGCCAGCCATAGATGCTGGCAAAACGTCAGAAAGAAACTCTTCTAGAACATGGTCACACAGCCCGAAAAAACCACAAAAACTATGGATGCTGGCCATGAAAGCCTACGACTTCTCAATGGGTTTTGGGGTTTTTTTAGTTCAGAACACATCACTTAGCCCTGAGTTCAGAGTCATATGTATTTATGACACATGACTTGAAGAGTTATTGAAGCCTGTCTTTTCTGTTCCTGGTTAATTAGTGGAATCTGATGTGAAAGGTTACTCTACATACTGGCAGAGTGCCATCTTGTTTAAATTCTGATGAAAGAATCTCAAGCTTGCATAAAGAACACATGATGCTTCAGCACCAAAGGTCCTTCACCTTCCTGCCCAAGCAAAAATTTCAGAGGAAGACAATTCTATAACCAGTATTCTTATTAGTGAGCCTTTGGGAATGTGGTCGCTTGTAAAGCAAAAACACCATCTCCAAAGTCTTTCTTCTGCTTAATTTATAACTCTTACAAGTATTTAGACATACAACGTCTTAGCTATGCAGTATGGTTTAGATTCCTTCTTTCATTTTTTTCCAGAGTTAAATTAATAACATCAAGAAATTCCAAAGGTAAATTAATATCATCAATGTATCATTGGCCCTCGATAACCACAGATTCAACGATCCATGGTTTGAATGAATGTGTGTGTGTGTGTGTGTGTGTGTATATATATTTTTATATATTCTTTTATATATATATATATATTCTTTTTAAAAATATATAAAAAAATCAGACCTTGATTTTTGCCATTCTATATTAGGAACACCATTTTACTATGCCATTGTATATAATGCAACTTGATCATCCACAAATGTTGGTATCCACGGGGAGTCCTGGAACCAAACTGAAGCAAATACCAAGGGTCCATTGTAACTGGAAACCTTCGTTACTTTTCAGAACTCCCTTAGGAATCAATTTGTCTCTCTCATTTCCCCTTATTTTTCTCACATACTAATATTTCATTCAATGTATATATATGTCCCAGCAATTCTCAAGAAAGCTGTTTGTTACTGGTTACCAATTAATACCTGCAATTCATTTTAGACATGATTTTATGACCACAACCATATTTTTACACAGTGGGTAGTCATAGGGAGCCAAGTGTGGTATAGTGGTTTGAGTGCTGGACTAGGACTCTGGAGACCAGGGTTCAAATCCCAGCTCTACCATGTTAAACCCACTGGTGACCCTAGGCAAATCATACTCTCTCAGCCTCAGAGGATGGCAATGTCAAACAAACCCCAGATGTACCCTGCAATGGACCCCAAGTGCTACCTGGGCAATGACAGGCAGGTCATACCAAAGTCACTTGGAAGACTGGAAAAAACCCATCCCAAAGCCAGGCAGATAGTGTGGGAGTTGCAAATGCACCATCATCACTTCCATAATCAGAAGAATGAGTGATAATTGCCTAGATGTCTCATCTGATGGGCCAGCTAATGACTTAATCCTTTCCCATTCACCTTGAATATTGCCAGACTGGATTACCCCACCCATACAATCTCACACCTTTGACCTGCAGCTAGTTTTAGCTCTTAAAAACCCCTGGATTTTTTCCCCTCAGTGCCCCTAGTTTGGAGTTCATGTGGACACTACATCACTGTCCTCTCTAGTCTAGTTACTGGCACCTTTGTTCAAACCATCACTCTCGGGATGGTTGTGTCTCATGCCACATCACCCAATTGGATCCCAGAGAAAGCCTCATCCGTAGTTTTGCCTCAACATCTTTTACAAGCTAACCCCTGACTTCCTGAGCCTTGAAGGAGTGTGTGTGTGTATGTGAATAGCTGTGTGATTTTCCCCTTTAATAAATTATAATTTAATTGGAGAATTCTGTCTCTGCACCAATTCTTAGATCCCTCGGCCTCTTGGTATACACACGGGAGATGGTCTCGCATGGTCCTTGTAGTCGAACTCCTCTCAATTTGAGCTAAATAAAATTCCCCATAATAGACTTTTGGCTATAGCACACAACAAGTGGTAGTTAATCCTACTTCATGGGATATCCATCTGTATATTTGTCACTTGCATACTATATATATATATATATATATATATATACACACACACACACACACACACACACACACACACACAGATATCAAGGTTTCTCAACCATGGTTTTCTGGAACCCTAAGGTACCATGACAGGTCACTAGGAGTTCTGCAAAAGATTACGATTTTGAAAAATAAACCTTTTTAAAGCTGTAGATGTAATTTTTATGTAGGCATTCCCTGAAGTCAAAACATCATTTCAAGGGTTCCTCTAGAGTAAAAGTGTTGAAAAAGTGTGTGTTTGTGTGTGTGTATGTGTGTATACCTTCAAGGTGCATGTTGACTTATGACAAACCTATAAATTTCATATGGGTTTCTTAGACAAGGAATACTCAAAGGTGGTTTTGACAGTTCCTTCCTCTGAAATATAACCTACAGCTCCTGGTATTCAGTGATGGTCTCCCATCCAAGTAGTAAACAGGGCTGGGTTGGCCTAGCTTCCAAGATCTGATGGGTTCTAGTGCTTTTAGGGTATTTAGCACTATAATATATATTTGACATGCATGTGTGTGTGAGTAAATGTGTCCATCTGTGAATTACGCAAGTGGAGTTTGTCTTTTCTTCCATCACCAGTTCATCAAACTGCCAGAATGTTGGGAACAATGATCAGATTGAATTTTCCTGACAATATTTCTTAGCTGTTAAAGAAGAAAACCAAATCCTTCTGCTCTCACCTCACCAAGAAACAGTGAATAAGCCTGAACACACTTCTATATATCATCCACAGTTTTTCTGCATATATACATTTGAATTGAGGTTTTTACAATATCTATCATGTATAAAACAAATTATAATTGTATCTATGATTCACCTCCATTCATATAAGGGTAAGATGACATTGGCCAACTCTGCTGTCCCCCACCCCATCTCTAGTGATCCTCTTTCCCCAGTTCCTATGGAGCATGCTACTATGGGATATGGGAATCTAGAGAGAAAAGAGCCAGGGAGATGAGCATTTTTTTAATTCTGTTTTCTTCATGTAAGAGCCAATATGTGAAACAGCCAATGTGTGAAACAGCTCTCTGTTTCCAGGCAATTAACCTGGGTCAAGCTCTCTCTTCTTTAGATGAAGCAGAAGTAAAAAAAAAAAAAAAAAAAAAAAAAGCAAACCCAATAAACATTGCATTCCTTAACACCTACAGTTTTTTTTCCTTTCTTTCAAGTCATTGGGTGAACACCAGACAAGATGGTACAAGGCTGAACTTTGGCCATTAGTTACATGCTGTAATTTAATGTAATTCACAGACATCAGAGCCTGGTAGCAGTTAATCCCTAATGTAGAAAAAGCTTCCCACTGATACTTGATCTGTATTTTTATGCTGGATTTGAGTGAAGATCAAAAAACCAAATTTGATTAGCATATAATAAATCTGAAAGAACTGACTGAGTTCAGTACCATTATGTTGAAATAGACAGTGATAGCTCCAAATAAAATTTAAAGTCAATAGCATTTACAAACAATTCCCTTAGCTGCTTGTTCTTTAATTTTGTGATATTCTTGCACCCGTCTTTTTGTTCTTCTTGAATCTCATTTGTGTGTCATTTATATGCTTTTGGCGCAAAAGATTTAATTTTCTAAGTTGTTAGCTTTATCATTTAAAAGCGTATAATAGCACATATAGGTGTGCAGCAGACGAAATAATAATTCACATTGTATCAGTCAGAATCACTCTACCATCTTAATCTTTTATAATGGTTTTTCTGCAGCTTCCAATTTTCTTCATAGTAAAACAAATTACTTAGCAAATGGAATATCTTTTTTCATAATAATTTAATATTAAAATATCAATAAGATTCCAGTACACATAGCAGAGGGCATAAAGGTCCAGCAACAGAACAGAAATGAAGTGAACTTAATAAAAAGAAGTAGGGAAAGGCCCAGGGCCAAATTAAACTCTGGTACTGGATTTGAAAGTATCACTCTCTTCATAGAATCATAGAATCATAGAGTTGGAAGAGACCACAAGGACCATCCAGTCCAACCCCCTGCTATGCAGGGACTCTTCTATAAACAACAGAATTCAGTGGCAATCTAAAGGGTCATTGGGAGGGGTTATAGCAAAGTCAATGGAGCACATGATTGCATGGAAACAGTTTTGGGTTCTATTTCTAATACTTGCAGTCAGGACTAGACAAGACAAGACATCCTTGTGTGAAACCTTGATGAGCTGCTGCCCTTCACTATGGACAAAATTGATCCAGATGGACCAGCAATTTGACCTAGCATTAAACAGTTTCCAATAGCCTATCAGGTGTACTGTAATGAACTAGCTGTCCTAAATGAAGTATTCCCACACAATAATAAATTTGAGTGGTTGATTGCCTATCAGTGAAAGAATCAACTACCCTCATACTTCATATGCATTGTTTCACTGGAGGATAGGTTTGGTACCAACAATAAAACATAACAAGACATCTGTTGCAACCCTTTTCATCCAGTTCCCCTTTAGTAAGTACTCTTCCCATCTTCAAGAACTATTCTAGTTTTTCTTTTCTGGATTATGAATTCTTTCTAGAAATATAAAACAGTTCCCCCCTTTCGGGACAGATTATCCTATGTGAATTTCAATATTATGTCAATCCATTGTAGATCTGGCTCTGATATATCTGTCCACACAGATGTTAGCAAAACCTCAGAATTTTTAGATGATTTGTGATTTGTGAGTTTAATTAATGTACTATTTACCTTCTTTTTTAATATCATTAATGTCATAATTAAATAGAAGCAGAGACAATACATGCCCCAAGACATTTAATGGGCAGCTTCTCCTAACTAGATATATTAGAAGCCAATGCTATCCTACATTTATGGAAATCCACCAAACAGTGATACCTTTATTGGCCAAACAAAATGCACAATATACTTGTTGCAAGCTTTTGAAAGCTCCACTGGCTTCTTCATCGGGCAAGATGTAACAAACCAAACAAGAGGGGAAAAAATCAGAAATGTTAGTCAGATGCTTGCATTTTGATGTTTCTGTCCTTAGTTAAGATGATAAGGAGAGGGTATATTTTGCAGGTTGGCCCCTAGAAACTGGATTGGCATGTTTTACCTCAACACCTACGCAAATGTTCCTGATGCAAAAACATGAAGACTCTTTGAGGAATCCATTGTTCTCTGCCTATAAAAAGGCCTGCGACCTCATAGGAATGTAGACATATTGAATTGCAAGAGAGGGGTGCAAATGGTTGAGATGCAAATGGACTTTAAATTTCCTGGTCTTTGCAAATCTCCCAGTAGCCACATGGCCAGAAGGAAGAGGGGCCAACCTGCAAAAGATACCCTCCCCTAACCATCTTAACTAAGGGCAGAAACATCAAAATGCAGACATCTGACTAACATCTCTCATTTTTTTCTCCTGTTTGGTTTGCAACCTCTTGCCTGATGAAGAAGCCACTGGAGCTTTGAAAGCTTGCAACAAGTATATTGTGCATTTTGTTTGGCCAATAAAGGTGTCATTTTATTTTTGGTGGATTTTTGTTTGAATTTGCTAAATGGCCAATACATTTGTGGACCTCAGGTACTTTTCAATCTTTTCAAGACTGGTTATATACAGATGCAATAAAAAAAAGATTTGTTTTTCCTCAAGCAATACTTAGCAAGACCTATATAAAATATGGAGCAAATTCTCATAAGATGCTATAAATATTTGATGTGCTTCCTCTTTTAAATTAATAAAATCACTGCAAGGGCCAGAGTGGTTTCAAGGATCAGGCTAATACTGGAGACATGGATTCAAATCTCCATTCCACTATCATTCACTAAAGATAAAGGTAAAGGTTTCCCCTTTGATGTGATTGCCTAGTCATGTCCGACTGTAGGTGGTGGTGCAAAGAACCAGTGTTGTCCAAAGATTACTCTGGTGGTCATGTGGCCAGCATGATTGCCCGGAACTCTGTTAACTTCCAACTGAACTTGTACCTATTTATCTACTTGCACGTTTACATGCTTTCAAACTGCTAGGTTGACAGAAGCTGGGTCTAGTGATGATAGCTCACTCTGTCACATGGCGCTTGGGTCTCAAACTGCTGATCTGCCAGTCTTGTGGTTGTCAGAATCAGCATCTTAACTGCTGAGCCACCACATCCCAAATCATTTACTGGATAGCCTCCTACACTTATACTGTTAGCAGGAATCAATCCAAGCAAAGAGGCTTACAACTGCTGATTAATTTTAGAAGGTTCAACTGTTTTTATTGTAGTGCTGTTTATTCTATCAGTTTTGTTTTAGGTCTCATTTCCAGTTTTTGTATCTTATTGAGCTTATGGTTTTATCTGTAATCACCTTGAGTGTTCATTGAAGAGAGGAGGATGGTTCAGAACAGGTTAAAAAAAATGTTTGCATATTCAGAATTTGATTGTTTTAACTCTAAAGCCAAGATCCTGTCCCCTAGTTGCATGGGCTAAAATTACAGCAGTATTAACTATAATCAATTGCACCACATTGCAATGAATAATATAGTTGTATACTCTCCTGTTGCACAACACTCAGTGCAGCTTCTCACCCATCACCAAGGATCACAGTTACAGAACCTCCTGGACAACACATCAATCTATGCAATTATTTACTTCAGTGTAACACAGCTTGTGCAAACCTGAAATGGATACCATCCTTGTGTATTCTCTGGGAAAGTGCAATCACTTTTGTAATGGCATTTATACCAACATAAAGCCATATCAACATCCCAGTTTTAGAAAGAAAATGGGGGAAAAAGGGGAAATGAAAGGCTGATTTAGGGCATGTGGTGAAGGCATAGGTGTCCACTTTAGAAAAAGGATGGACAAACCTGATAGCTTTCTTTCTCTCAGCATCAGAATTCTTTGCATCAAATTCACATTTGTGAATTTTGGGAAGTCCTTATCATAAACAGGCTGAACTGAAATTTATCCTCCTGCTGTTAGAGGTTGCAACCTTAGTATGCTTATACTCATTGGAGGCACATTTGTATGTTTCTCCAGGAGTTTTGGCACAGCGTGTATTATGTCATTTCCAGTCTGTTGGTCTTAGCCACACCCTTTGTCTTCCTACATCAATCTGCAATTAATTGTGCTGCATTTGTAGTTTATTGCTCACTTGCTCCTCCATGTTTCAAGAGCACATTTTACAGAGCTTCTCACTATAAGTTATAAAACCTTTAGTATTTGTTGGCAAACCTATTTATGGTTTTACAAAAGAAGATTACAAGTTTGCTTTATTTCAAATTCATCCCAGTATGTATAGCTATACTGCTGTGGCCACTCTGTTCCCCCCCATCACCATCATATGTGAATGTACATATTCCTGTGAACTCCTCCCCAACCTCACACCAAAATCACTATGGAGCACAGTACACACACACACAAAAAACTATCCAGATTTTCTGCTCAAAACTAGGATAAATCCCATCATCATCATCATCAAAGCCCTGGGGTGATGAAAAGGCCTGCATTCAGCTCCAATTGTCCTGTGCATTGTTTGGACAGTTTGCTGTGAAAACTAGGTGAGACCATTTTATTTAGCTGATGTAGATGCTCCCTTAAAGAGATGAATGACTTTAGAGTTGTTTAGATGGACAAATGTTGCTTTTACTCAGGGTCCCCCCCCCACCTCACACATACATACCCCAAAGTTCTGAAGTCCTTTCCTTTAAATGTCTAGAGATATTTCTGAGTTTTGGAAATATTTGCCTTTTTAAAAAAATAATGTAGCAGCTGAAATTATCATTCTTTTTTTAGAATGGTATCTGCCTGCAGTGTGTGTTCTATCACCTTTTGGGGCTGCAATTGTAGCAGCTCTCTTGAGACTTTGCACTACCCACTCCAGCACTAAAGTTTCCAAACAGAATCACAAACACAAACATGCAAAAACATTATGGGTCAGTTTTGAACTTCTACAAAAGCCAATAGTTGTTTCCTATTGTTTGTTAAAGGACTGGAAAAAGTTCAGCCCTTCAGATGTTGTTCCCACCAGCTCAACTCAGTATAATCAGTAGTGAGGAATGTTCCATGCTGTAATCTAAAAGCAGCTGGAGAAGTACATTTTATTCTCCCCTGTTGTTCAGTGAAAACTAGAAATGAATGGCCTGAATGCAGTTTGGAGGTTCCCAAATCACCAATCTAGGGTAGTGTCTTTGAATGGAATCCAATTAGTGTACTTCATGGTTTTATGGGGAGCAACCTATGCCCTTCTTTGGGAAAAAAATAAAGAATGGCTTTCTACTACAGTTTCTACTAGCAGTTTCATGTTAACAGGGAAATACTATGCATGTCTGCTTACAAGCAAGCCATCTCTGTTTCATGAGGCTTATTCCCTGGTTGGATGCATAGGGTTACAGCCTTGATCTTTTATTCAAGACTTGCATAATTACTTTAACCTTTAAAATGATTCTAAATTAATTATTAATTCATCATCTTCACTTTAAATAAACTGTGCTTGGGACTCAATAGATACAATTATTAATTGATGAAAGCACAATTAGGTCCAATTAACATGGTATCCCAGAAAGATAATGAAATCCACTGCTGCCAGGATGAGCGTTCTTCACCAACAGCTTTTGTACAAACATCTCAGTTGTATGTCAACATCAAGCAGCTCTTGGAGGAAACTAGAGGAGACTCCAGGTTACTTTGCAGCCACTAATATAAATGGGCCATCATGAACACTGAATAATACATCACACTAATCTGATTGCTATCGACTGGTAGAGTTGCATGTATGACCTTCAGGTTACATTAATCAAAGAATAAGCTGTGTGTGCTCTATCTGATCGTATCTATAATTTCTCCCTGTATTTTTTCAACTCCCATTTGCTATCACACATCAAACAGCGTTTAATACTTGGTGAGAAAATCCTGATTGTGCCAGCAATAGTTATTGTTTTCTATTATAGCCTGATTCTATGAATTTTTCAAAGTAACTATGTAAAGATATACAACTGAGCACTGAAGCCAGAATCATTCAAGCCACTGTATTCCTCATTACTATATATACATGTGAGAGTTTGACATTGAAAAAAGTCGACAGAAAGAAAATAAACTCCTTTGAGATGTGATGCTGGAGAAGAGTGCTGAGGATACCATGGGCAGCCAAAAAGACAAACAAATGGATTCTTGAACAGATCAAGCCTGAATACTCCCTGGAAGCCAAATTGATGTTATCATACTTTGGTCACATCATGAGAAGGCATGACACACTAGAAAAGACAATAATACTAGGGAAGATGGAAGGCAGCAAAAAGATAGGAAGACCACATACCAGATGAATAGACTCAGGGGAGGAGCAGCCGGATGCCAGATGCCCCAAGGATGTCATCAGAGCACATGCCGTTGCACACAGCGAGTGCTCTGATTACATCCTCCCGGCGCAGCGTCTGGACACACTGCACTGGAAGAGGTGCAAAAGAACTGCATGGCAACTCTTCGGGCACTCTTTTCTCCACCGGGAAAGGAGCGCTATTTTGGTGCTCTTTTCCCAGGTACCAAAAGGGAGGATTGGGGCCGAGCCATGGGGCAGCCTCCCACGGCCACCCGTCTGCATCCCCCCTCAGTCATGGAAGTCACAGGCCTGAATTTACAGGCCTTAAGCAGAACAGTGGAAGATTAGCAGGTCTTGTGGATGTCTTATCCAGAGGGTTGCCTGAGCTGACTTGAGAAAATTAACACAACACACACAGCTGTGTTAGTCTCTTGCAGCATAAAAAGGAAGAAGAGAAAGGGAGAAAAAAAGAAATGTGGCACCACCTTTAAGACTAACTGGTTATTATTTTAGCATGGGTTTTCATAGATATAAGATACTTCTTCAGATGCAGTACAGAGTGATATTAAAGCTTCATGTTATAAATATATAGTCATGAGAGTGGGATAGAATGCAATAGGATCTAGAAAGATGCAAGTCATGTTTCCCCCTCCCTTCCTCCTTTTTATAATTCTATGAAAGTTTATTCTAAAGTTCAATTCCCAGCCCAACCATGAAACCTACTGGATGAGTTTGGGCAAGTCACATGCTCTTATCCCTCAGGGTAAGGCAATGGCAAATCTCCTCTGAACAAAGCTTGCCAAGAAAACCCATGATAGGGTCACCTTGGGATTGCTATAAGTCAGAAATGACTTGTAGACACAGAACAATAAACAACAAACACAGTACTGTACTCTAAATACATAGGATGGCAGTATTTGCTACATTCTGTTAATCTCTTCGTTTTGTTTGCTGATTTTCAGTATGTATACATCTGCCTTAAACTGAGTTTTCAGGGTATTTTACATTCAAAGTAAATACAATAAAATAGCAAAAATCAGCAATAATAATACAATTGTTCATGTGCACTAAACACTATATGTAAAGTGCAGCATGCATTGCACAAACTTTATTATTAATGCAAGATGCATCAGCTCAAAGGTACAAAAGCTAGTTTTTCATTTGAGCTTTCATGATTAACAAAGTGCGGTCATAGAGGGAATGACTAGTAATTTGCTCAGAAGAAATTAGAGAGGAGCTGATTTAATTGCAGTCTTTAAGCATGCAGTTAAAGGAATCTTAAATTGTTTCAAGTTATAGATTCTCATTTATGTTTCCAGTACTTTTTCTTTGTCAGTCTTGTGACCTGATATCCCGTACTTCTGTAAAGCTTTCTAGTATATCCTATCCAGCTTCCACTTGGAGAATCCAGGGAAATTAATGGAGAATGTGTGAGGCAGATATGAAGGGGTACGACTGGACTTTTATGAGGCTTTATTATGATATCTAGTCTTCACAACTATTTCTACAGGAATTATTAAAGCAAACCTAAGCTAATCTTCCATATCCTCCATATGTAAAGCATACACTTAAAATGATTGAAAACAGTTTTAAAATGATACAAATGTGATGCTGGAGAAGAGTTCTACTGATAACATGGAGTGCTAAAAAGATGAATAAATGAGAGCAAATCAAGCCTGAATTCTTCTTAGAAGCCAAAATGAAGTATAATGATATATCTTTGAATATTAAAGTTAGAATTGTGCATGACATTGTATTTCCCATTTCTATGTATAGTTGTGAAAGCTGGACAGTGAAGAAAGTTGATAGCAAGAAAATCAACTCATTTGAAATGAGGTGTTGGAGAAAAGATCTATGGATACCATGGACTGCTAAAAAGACAAATTAATAAGTCCTAGAGCAAATCAAGCCTGGATTCTCACTAGAAACCAAGTTGACTAAACTGTCATTGTTGTACTTTGGCCATATCATGACAAGACATGATTCATTAGAAAAAACAATGATGCTTGACAAGGTAAAGAGCAGTAGGGAAAGAAGAATACTGCATCCCAGCTGAATAGACACAATCAAGGAAGCCACAGCCTGAGTCAGCAGGACTGTTGATGATAGGGTGACTTGTAAAAAACCGAATGTCAAAAGATCTCAATTCCTTTCGGATTAGCTCCGGGTTCTGTCTGGATTCTGTGCGACGTCGTGTGAACACACGGAAAAATAATACGTATTAGGCCAGGATTTCTTTTGGATTCTGTCTGCTTTAGACCCCGTGTGATAAGGTCCATAGGGTTGCCATAAGTCAAAACCAACCAATGAGTGGCTATCTGAATGTCAGCTAAGCTTGCAGTTTCTGCTGCCACCAGTTATCCTCTACACCAATGTTTATTGTTATTGTTGTTATTTGCTGTCCAGTCAACTTCAGCCATGGAGACCTTATGGATGAGAGGCATCCAAAAGTCTGGTCATCAGGTCTTGCAAACTCAGAGTCATGACTTCCTTGATAGAATCTACCCACCTATCATGTGGACTCCCTTTTTTATTTTTATTTGTTCTTTCTTTCTTTCTTTTTCTTTTTCCTTTTTTTTTTTTTTTTTTTTTTTTTTTTTTTTTGCTACCGCCTTCTACTTTATTGAGCATTACTGTCATGTCATCTCATAATAAGTCAAAAATATAACAGTCTCATTTTAATCATTTTGGCTTCTAATGAGTATTCAGGCCTTATTTGCTATGGGACCCAATAATTTGTCTTTGTGTGGTCTATGGTATCTGCAGAACTCTCCTGAAACACCACATTTCAAATGAGTAGATTTTCTTCCTCTCAGCTTTTATCACTGTCTTACTTTTCCAACTATACATAGAAATAGGAAACAATATAGCATGAATGATTCTGATTTTGATATTTGATTATACAGCTTTATACTTAAGGATTTGAGCTACTTCCTTCACAGCTGATCTTCCAGGGCTTAGTCTTCTCCTTTCTTGACTAGTAGCTCCATCTTAATGACTGAGACAAGGTATAGCAAATTTTTAACAACAGTGATATTATGGAAATGAACAACAGAGTTTTTTTAAAAACAAACAAACAAACAAACAAACAGGAAATCCCTTGAGTGGCATCAATGCAGGCTCCCTCCTCAACCAGCTTCCATATGGCAGGAGTGGGCATGAATTTAGAAATAAAAACTAGTTCATGTAGGAAGTTTAAACCACCCCCACGAGTGGTCCAGTCTGGATTGCAACTGCACACACTTTCTGGACTGTGAAAAAACAAAAATGACTCCAAATTGTACCCTGTGTATTTAATGTAGCATATAGTTTAGCTTTTGTCCTCCACAAATTTGGCTAATCTTCTCACTTTGCATTTAAGATAGTGGCTGTTTCATCACTTTGTGGCAGTACATTCCATATATCAATAAATATTCCACAATATAATATAGATTATCATTGTTGTTATGTTGTTGTCACATGTAACTCACTCTCATGCTTGTTTACTCAGAAGTGTGTTTTCTTCCACTTTACTCAGTGTGCTTTCATTCCAAGTAAATGTCCATAGGATTTCAGAGTAAGTGACGGTCCACCTCTGTTCAGATATATTTACATCTTCCATCAGTCACATGATTGAGATTGCAACAGAAAACCCTCTAGAGAGGATCAAGAAGCTTTTGCTTTTATAAATCTTTAACAAAGGGTCTATTACTTTGAGTGGACCTCAGCTCTGTAAGAATAGACTATGATCCCTCTAGACTAGCTGATGTTCAAAGCAGGTGCTACAAAGAACAGAAATAGTGCATGCTAGCCACTTTTCAGCAACACTTCCCATTAAAAACTGGGTGTTTCAGGAAGAATTAAGGAATGTTTTCAACAACCCCAAAAAGCATTTTGAATTAAAGATGTTCTGGGCCTCTGTTTCTTGTGTGAGGGGGAAGGAAGCAGATGAGGGGCATCCCTCAAAAACTTTCAAAGCCAAGATTCAAATATGGATGGGGCCTAGAGGAAATTATAGAATAGTCATGATGCCCTAGAGAAGAAAGATTAGTCACACTATTATGGCCAGAGGCTATGCTGGCTGGAGGATTCTGGGAACAGCAGTCAGCAAAAAATAACTTTCCCAAGTTCTCGTTTTTGTTAAGTGTGGCTCATAGGAAGTCCAAATTATAAGTTCTGACCTTTTCAGTTATTGTAATCCCTTCCACAATTAGAACTGCAATTACTTCCCTGTTCCTACCTCCCTCTGTGAGTTGAAGGTTGACTATTTGCAGATATAGGGGCCTGTTTTACTTATGGAGATATTCTGTGCAATTTTCCAGGATTCTGAAACACAGGGGAGCATAAATAAATGGTGAAGGCAGCCTGCTACAGATATGGAAGGTGACATGCAATGGCAGTGTGAAGTTTGGAAGGCCTGGGGCATTCTCCAACCCATCACTTATCTTTCCATCAGTGCTTCCACCTTGGTCATTTTGCCTCATTCCATGTCTTTTTTCATGTCCTTTTTTTCTCTTTCCCAAACTGTTAATAGAGCTGTTTTTCTTATACCCCCAGCATTTCTAACAATAACCTATGTAGAAATGTTTTTCTGACCTGTTCTGGACCTAACAATACAGTCACCCCTCCCAATTCATAGGGGATCCATTCTGGACCCACAAATTGGGGGAAAAGCCAATACTGGAACATCATTGATTTCATTTGGGGCCCACTCTTGTCCACGCCACAGCATGCATGCCTCAGCTTGCTATCTGTGAAGGAGCAAGGGACGCAAACAGCAAGACCGCAAATGGTGAGGGACATGTGTTACTGATAAAGATAGAGAAGCAAAGCCAGTACAGTTAGTCTCTCCCCTCCCCCTAAATCACAGAAGAGGGCCTTTGTACTCTTTGGATGTGTACTTCTGACTATAATCCACATCAATGCATTGGGGGTTGCAGACTGCTAGAAATAGTGCAAATTGAGTCCACTTTTAGGCTTAGGGAATCATGGGAACTGTATTTTATTGTGGCATCAGAGCTCTCTGACAGAGAAGGCTCAATGTCTCAGGAAAAAAAACAATTCCATGATTCCCTAGCACTAACCCTAACCCTAAAAATGGACTCAATTTGCACTATTTCTGGCAGTCTGCAACCCCCCTAAGGCTTCTAATCCACCACACTAGAGAACACAAAACATTGAAGCAGGCAGGAGTGCAGCTGTATGCACTTCAGTTGTTTTATTTGCCAACTTGAACAAAGTATTTTTCATGTATGGTGTCACATCAGAAGCATGGTCTACTTCCTGATTTTTCTGCCTGCTTCAGATTGCAGAAATGGGGCTACATGGGAAGTAATGACAAATCACAATACTTAACTCAGGACAGAGAATCTGTGGTCTTCCAGCTATTTTGACCTCAGCTCCTAGCAATTCCAGTTAGCAAAATCAGTGGTGACACAGAATGGGTAGTAAAGAAAGATGTGCAGACCAACATGTTTTGCATCCCAGACATCCTGGTGGGCCTCAATCAATTTATATATTTTGTAATTCTCTTCAACTAAAGTGGGGGGATTGAATAGTTCTTCCATTTCTAATGAAAGAAAGCAAATGTGATAGCTAAACTATTTTAAGTTTTAAATTATTTATATTATTTTAAAATTATTTAAATTATTTTAAGTTTTAAATTATTAAGTTTTAAATTATTTTAAGCCAATTTGAGATAATGGGATAAAGTGGAATACAAATTAAATAAACAAATAAAGGCATTACTAGAATGCAATTCTCAATTATTTTCATGGGACTGCAATATTGACTGAGATTTCCTGGATACTGTGTCAATTGTCTTCAAAAAACCAGAAGTATAATATTGAAGAGAAGTAGGGAGAGATGAAGGCCATATGCTAGATGGATGGATTCTATTAAGGAGGGGTATGGGGTTGCAGGAATTAAGCAGAGAAGTGGAGGACAAAGTTTTGGAGATGTCTCATCCATAGGGCCGCCATAAGTCGAGATCGACTCAAGGGCAGTTAACAACAACAACAAATAATAATAATAATAATATTGGTTAAATGGGACTAGCCACTAGCTTACTGGATGAAACTGTTAAGTAGACAGTGTAAGCAGCCCACAAAATTTCAAGCAGATGTTGAAACAAACCAACAGCTTATCTACGTGTGAAGACACACCCAACTAAAGGTGGTGGCAAATATGGGTGTGCAATGCCAGTACCCTGGTGAAATCAATCTCTAACCCAAAAAAGTTTCCAAAGCTGAGTGTAAAGTCCAAAAAGAGGAAAATTTATTAAAGAAAAACAAAAAAAGGGCTCCTTCCAAGCTCTAATAGCCTTAAAATAAAAGGTACTTTACAGTTCAGGTTTAATGATCTTCAGTGTTGTCATCTCTCTGGGTTTGTTCCTGGATTGATCTCCTTCTCAATGAAGCTGGTGCAGGGTCTTTCAGCTTCTGGTGCTCTTGTTTTCTTTGATGTTGATGTTTACTAAAATTAACTGCTGCAGGTAACTAAATTTGGCTAAAGGTAACTAATTTGGCTGAAGGTAAATAATTTAATAATAATAATAAAAATAAAATTTTATATACCGCCCTGTGGCAAGTCAATCCGGGCAGTGTACAACAATAAAATAAATACAACTTAAAACAATATAATTCCCTCCTCCCCCCCCTTAAAAAGTTATTTGGCTGCAGGTGTAAGTTGGCTAAATGGTGTAAGAAATGCCCTTTCCCTCTGCCTGAGCCTGTTTTTACCACCAAACAGATGAAGCCAAGCCTGCCTAAGAAAAACTAAAAAATCCCAAGCCAAAGCAGAGCTTGCTGGGAAGGGGCAAACCAAAAACTAGAAAAATGCTGGGGATTCCTACAGCTCCTCCCACAAACTAACACAGTGGAACATTCCTATGCTCAAACTGAACTAAAAATGAAGGAAAATGCAGGGGAGAATCCAAGCAGTCCAGGCTGGACATCACACTCTCCACTCAAAATTTCAACAAAATTTTGCAATCTAATGACCTATTCTAACCATTTATACAATAAATCAAAAATTTTATACAACTTTGAACAGAGTAACTAAGGGGCTAAGCAGACAGCTAATTGGGCCATCTTGGGGGCAGGGAAGGGGAGGGGCAGCCGCACGATCGGTGCCCCAACCCCTTCCCCAGGTCGGCCTCGGAGCAGCCGGCCCTCCACACGGCCGGCGCTCCAAGGAGGACCTCCCGCCACAGCATTCGCACATGCTGCGGCAGAAGAGTCACCGAAGGTGCGCCGCAGCCTTTTGCGGTGCACCTTCGACGATTTGTGAAAGGAGCGCCAATTTAGCGCTCCTTTCAGGGGCAGTGAAGGTTCGCCTCAGGACCGAGGCATGGGGATTCCTCGGTCCCGCAGCGCAGCTTCCTGGGGCGGCCCAGCGCCGCCCGTCTGCTTCCCCCCCCCCCGTCTGTTAAAGGTCTTTGATACTTGATCGCTTTGCCTTTGCTTATAGTTCTCATGGTGGCCTTTCATAGTAGTGTCTGACTACTTGAAGGGCTACATGGCTACTTGCAGGTAGAATGATAGGATTTTTTAGGCTGTTCTTGATTTTTGCTCTTTGAAGTCTACCTCCAACACATCAAAGACTTCTGTTGTCCATAACCGGATACAGATCTTTAAGGACACTCTGTCTAGGTAAATAGTGTTGCTTTTCTAAGCATCTGAACTCTTCCTTGAATTCAGATCTCTGTACAGACCTGTAGATCAGGGTTTTTGTTTTAACCATGTCCATAGTTGTTAGTGCGGCTTTGTCTCTGAAAGTTATAAAATGGATGAGTCTAGCAAGGGCACGCTGAAGACTCAGCCACTGGGAGAACTTTGTGAATTTCTTGGCATCTAAATGAGGCAACCTTGTGCTGGGTGCATTTACCAAATTTATTTTGCAGCTGCTGATCTCTGGCAGGCACTCAGGTAACTCAGAGCATGTTTCAGCTCTACTTCTGTTGTGATCAGGAAACTCTAACTCCATCAGGAATTTTGGACCGGTCAGCCAAGTGGATGACTGCACCTTTTGGGCTGAAGCTCCTCTTGTAGCAATATCAGCTGGATTTAACTCAGAAGGAGCATATTTCCATTGACTTTGTTGAGTGCGAGAAAGAATTTTGTTTAATCTGTTGGTTATGTACATTTTAAATCTCTTTGTAATGTGTGAGGTATTCTAGTACGAACATACTGTCAGTATATAATAATATTTTATGGAATTTTGTTTCCACTTCCTCACAAATGGTTTGAAGAAGCTGGGTAGCTAGCAAAGCAGCACACAGCTCTAATCTGGGTATTGTCTGTTTGGGTGCTACTGCTGGGCTAGGGGTGTTTCTGAAAACATGCACTCTCATGCGGAACTCGGTGATATCTTCCAAGGTTTTCGTGTTCTGGAACCACAGGAACTTTAGGAAGCAGTGATGTTCTGGCTTAACCAGGAAGGCATAGAACATTTTGTGTATGTCTGCTGTCACTGCTATTTTTCTTTCTTTAAACTTCAGAAATGCTCCTAGTAAGCTGTTAAGCAAATCTGGACCTTTAAGAAGAACATCATTAAGTGAGATGTTTTGCACCTTTGCACTTGAGTCAAAAACTATTCTCACCTTTTCTGGCTTTTGTGGGTGAGTTACCTTATGGTATGGCAGGAACCATTGTTCTTGGGGTTCACTGCACAAAAGGAACTCTTTCAGCATAGTTGCTTACAAACAGATCTTCAATGAACTGTACAATTTGATCCTTCAAAGTGGGGTCTTTGAGCATTCTATTTCTCAAAGCAAAAAGTCTTTTCTCAGCAAGTTGACGGTTGTTAGGCAAAATTGGTCAATCTTCTCTAAAGGGAAGGGATGCCATCCAGCTCCCTTCACTATTCTGGACTGTTTCTAGATTCATTATGTCTAGGAACTTTCTTTCCTCACGGGAAAAGGCTATGTCTTCGTCTCTTGTTGAAGTTTCAAAAATGGCACCATAGTCTGGGATAACACCAAGGCAACACACTTTAATGTGGCTCAGGCAACTTTGTAGTTGCGTGGGTCTTGAATTCGGAAATTGACTATTGCCCGTAAGATTGAACACTGCTGGCGGGCTTTTGCTGTGGATGCACACAGATCCAATTACTATCCATCCTAGTGGCAATTTTTGTGCTATTGGCGCACCTGCTTGCTTTAAGACCTGGAACAGCTCTGGGCAATCTGAGCCTATCAGAAGGGAAATTTCGGCATCTTTGTCCAATGCAGCAATTTCTTTCGCTATAGCCTTCAGGTGTGCGTGGCCTCCAGCTATAGCCTTGGTTGCTATTTGGTTCTTGCTTCTTGGGATAGAAGGGCACCCTATTAATGGAGGAAGTTTAATGCACCTTTTGCCATCACACGGCGAAATCATGAACTCAGTTGCCACTCTACCCTGCATTTGTTGCTGTCCAGTGCAGGTAGATATGGTATATTCAAGCACCTTGGATTTAACTGGTGTGGCCAAAGATGCATCACTCTGTGAGTCAGGGCAATATAAAGTCTTTTTCTAAAGTGAGGTTTGTTCTCTGGGAAAACTTCAGCTAGACAAATCAGATGGCATATCCTCATCTGTGTTGAGTCCTGGCATAGCTTTGTACATCCCACAACTGACTCTGCTCCTGAAGTAGGTTCGGCTGTCTTTTCTGCAGCCTCACTTTTAGGACTCTCTGTTTTCTTCTCAAGTTTAGGTGACACTGAAGGTGATTTAAAATGGTGCATTGCTGAACAGTGCTGTGGGCTACTGCATTCTGCACATTTCACATTTGCTTTGCAGTTTTTAGCAAAGTGACTTTTTGAACCGCAGCATTGGAAGCAAACCTTTGCTTTAGCTGCTATTTCCAGCCTTTCTTCATAAGGCCTTTTTGAGAACTCTTTACAATCTGCAAGGCTATGCGGTTTGTTATGAATGGGACATGGAATTTCTTTAGTCTCTTGCTTCTTATCCGACTTAATCTGAGTGACCTCAGTAGATTTAACTACAACTGTGCTCTTTCCCATCTCTTTGATAGGTTTTTTGTCCTCCTTTACAGTCTTCTCTGGATGCATGCTCTGGTAAAGGGTTGGGAACCCAGTCTGTGGGTCATTCCTTTCCTTTGCAGCTCTTGTCACAAAGGTCACAAGGTAACTGAAGAGTGGGTAGAGTTGCATGTTGAGTTCCTTATAAGAAAACACCTCTATTCCCCACATCTCCTGGAGCTGAAAGGGTAGTTTTTGGAGCACCTGCCTCTGTGTGATGTGTTGATCTAAGCAGGCTAGACCAGGTAACTCTGGATTACATTTTCCAGACTGAAGTTCAACTAAAAGATCACTTACATCCCAAAGTTGACGGTAGTCCTTTGACTTGAGGATTGGGAACTTATAAAGCTGATTCAGTAAGGATGCTTCTATTTCTGTTGATGCACCATATCGCTCCTCTAATCTGTTCCACGCTGTCTGCAACGCCTTAACCGAGTCTGACACAAAGGCTGCGTAGACTCTCTGGACCTGAAGGGATGAGTTGGGGCCCAACCATGCCATGAGTAAGGTGAGCTCCTCATCTGCTTGCAGCTTTAAATCTCTAATGGCTCTCTGAAAAGTTACCTTCCATAAGATGAAGTCTTCAGGAAGGTCTGAGAATTTCTGGACTCCCTTGTCTCTAAGGTCCTTTCTGGGAGTTTTAAACATAAGTGGTGAACAAGACTCCGTGAAAGTGGGAATTGTCTCTGCGGGCTGGTAGAATCGTGGACTCCTATTAGTTTGCAAATCAGCTGGACTGGCAGGCAAGTCCATAGATTCTCTAGACCTGTAAGTCTTAGCAGCTTCAGCAGCCGGGGCTTGCTGGATGGCCACACTAACATGGCTAGGAATTTGGCTCCCCGCCATGGGTTTCTGGTCTCTAAAGGATTCATTGACTGGCATATTTATAGGTAGATGGCCATGAGGGATAATCTTCTCTGTGTAATCAGGTTCCTCAGTAGGCTGGTGCCTCAGAACAGCAAGCGGATGCATCTTGCTAGCCTCTAAGTTAGGAGATGACATAGCTTCTGGGTCTTGTGGGGAGCTCTCACGCACAAGGAACAAGGTAGACATCCTGTCTCTAGGCTCTTGTGTAGGGAGCTTCCTCAAGTTTTCCTCACTCAGATCATCCTGGAAAATCTTGGCTAAAATCTTGGCCTTTATGGACAGTTTTGCAGCCTCCTTAGCCTTGAGCAGAAGTTTTTTCTCATTCTGAATAGCAAGTTCCTGCCTTTCTTGCTCTGCTTTGAGGACAGCTTCTTGCCTTTCTCGTTCTGCTTTGAGGGCAGCTTCTTGCTTTTCTAAATCAGCCTCTTGATGAGAAAAGGTTAGTTCTTCACTAGCCGTTGCTGCTTCTGCTTCAGCATGCAATATTTCAGACTTCAATTTCATTCTTTCTACTTCCTTGAACTGCTGGGCTGTCATAGACGAACTCCAGCTAGCATGGGAAGAACAACTGTAACTACGACTTTTACTGGAGTGGGAACCATGTCTGTGTGAAGAAGACTTGCTGGTGTGAACGGTTTTTGAGCTCTTTGCACTTTGAGGTTTCTGCTGGACTTGGCACTGCCGGCAGGGGACTTCTCACTTTCTTCACTAAGTTCCAAACTTTGCTGCTGGAACTTAACTTTGTCCAAAACTGCACTGTACTCCTTTTCTTTATCCACGACTTCTTCTAGAAACTGTTTTAGTCTGGATTCCGCATCGGGATTGTTAATGGTCTGAAGTGTTTGGATCCTTTTATTCACCACTTCCTTCCATTGTAGATAACTGGATTGCTGGGCAAGCTCTCTCCTTTGCGTGTCTTCTGAGCCACAGACTGCTGACAGCAAGGACATGGCATGTTGCAAATTCTTCCAGGCTTCTAGTTCCTTTACACTTAAGTGTCTTTCTTCCTCTAACAGCAATTCTAGGGCCTTCACAGTCGGGTGTCTTTCTCTGAGGGAGCGGGTGTCATGTGTGTTCATGTGCTGCTTCTTTAGAAAGCCTATCCATTCTGGCTGGTCCTAGTTGCCAAAGCAACAACTCAGCAAGGATGAAGAGGACTGAACAGTGTAGAGGTGAATTTTACTCACAGCCTACTACTTTTGCTCCGCTCTCCTGCTGTCACCACTCCTATGCTACTTCAGCACAGCCAGACCTGGAGTCGGTTGAAGAGTCTTCTAGCTCTTATCTTCAGATTTGCAACATGAACAAAAACAAACACACATTACTCTCCTAAGAAAGCTCTATCCATTAACTTAAATGGAAAAAGTTTTTCCAAAATGGCCACCGACCATGTGCTCAGAAATCTGCAGGAAAAATAGACTCAAAATGGCTGCCGACCATGTGCTCAAAAATCTGCAGGAAGAAGCGAACTCAAAATAGCTGCTGTAGCAAAACAGACGAATTAAGCACAGCAATTATAGCCTTCTCCCCCTTTTCCAGCCACAGGAAGGCCTCTTCTCTCTCTATTGACAGGCGGGAGCGGCACGGCCACCAGGCTTTCTTACACTGTGAAGACACACCCAACTGAAGGTGGTGGCAAATATGGGTGTGCAACGCCAGTACCCTGGTGAGATCAATCTCTAACCCAAAAAAGTTTCCAAAGCTGAGTGTAAAGTCCAAAAAGAGGAAAAATTATTAAAGAAAAACAAAAAAAAAAAGGGGGGGGTTCTCATCCCAAGCTCTAACAGCCTTAAAATAAAAGGTACTTTACAGTTCAGGTTTAATGATCTTCAGTGTTGTCATCTCTCTGGGTTTGTTCCTGGATTGATCTCCTTCTCAATGAAGCTGGTGCAGGGTCTTTCAGCTTCTGGTGCTCTTGTTTTCTTTGATGTTGATGTTTACTAAAATTAACTGCTACAGGTAACTAAATTTGGCTAAAGGTAACTAATTTGGCTGAAGATAAATAATTTGGCTGCAGGTGTAAGTTGGCTAAATGATGTAAGAAATGCCCTTTCCCTCTGCCTGAGCCTGTTTTGCCAACAAACAGATGAAGCCAAGCCTGCCTAAGAAAAACTAAAAAATCCCAAGCCAAAGCAGACCTTGCTGGGAAGGGGCAAACCAAAAACTAGAAAAATGCTGGGGATTCCTACAGCTCCTCCCACAAACTAATACAGTAGAACATTCCTATGCTCAAACTGAACTAAAAATGAAGGAAAATGCAGGGGAGAATCCAAGCAGTCCAGGCTGGACATCACACTAGGGCTTCTTTGTTTTTTTAGGAAACACATTTAAAAAGATGGAGAAATGCAATTGTTTTATTCCAGCACTGGTAAATATAAGTCTGTTTTGGGAAAGTCTGAAAATTATGCAGTCAGGAAAACTGAACAACCATGAAGGAAAGCAGAACAACAAGGGTAAAAAGAATTACTTTTTAAAGTAACGTCTAAAAACCAAACTTTTGTGTTCTGTTGTGTGGCCTAAACTTGTGGAGGAGCTTAATTGAGAATGAGGATTTGTTTGTGGGTTGTAGGATGTTGTTGGGAGAGATTGATGGCATGTTAAATTGCTGTAGCTGATAGGATAATTAAGTAATAAAACTCTCCAAGTAGTAATTATAGAATATGTCAAATGGAATTATAAGGCAAGAGGCCAAAGGCCAAGTGATTAACCATCAGTGAATTACAACAGCTCCCTGGAAATGCTCAGTTTGGTGTGCATTAGAGCTTCCAATGAAATAGAATTTTATAAGTAACAAGAAGAAACAGGACGGTGCATGTACATCTCTACTATGGTGCATAATTGGAACAAGAGGATAAATGCAGAAGTGATGTAATACCATTTATATATTGCTATTTTATAAGGTCAGTCAATGCTGTAGCACTGATTAGCAGTGCTATGGTCATTGTCTATATCTGGACACTAAGGCCACATGAGTCTTCCCTTGAAAGCTTAGAGCATTATTCTGTTTTTATTAGTTCACCAACAAATTACAATCAGATTTTTATATTTCAGATCCAATTTTTGGATCTTTTCATATTTTATCATAGAAGTGAAAAAATAAAGTTGAAGAGAATTTTTTTTACAAGCCACTCTTGCATGACTTTTGGGGCCTAGCTATAAGGAGAGGAGAGAACTGTCTGTGAAGATGATCCAACAGAGTTATTCTACCATTGGAACTGCTTACCTCAGGATAACTGGGATCACAGAGGAGTTTATCACACGGGCAAAAGTTGGAAGTTTAAAATGGTAAGAACCCATAATTAACTCACAATTGTGTAAATGGTTTTCACACACAAACTGCTGTTATCCCGTGCAGAATCTAAGATTAACCCACACTTGCGTGCAAATGCAGGAATAATTTTCACATGACAGGACCAAATGTGCCTCCATCCCAATAATGATTAAAGCACATTTATCCTAAAAAAGCGAGCAAATGCACAAATGATTTTCACACAATGAGCCCTGGCTATGGAGGAAGGCACTTGTGTGTCTCTGCAGTAGCTGTTTCTTTCAGAGCTGTGGCTAGGAGGGAACGCTGTCCCCTTTGAGGGATTTTGGACTTCAGCTCACAGAAGCCTCAGCCATGTTGGCCAATAGTCTGGGTTTCTGGGAGCTGAAGTCCAAAATCCCTTAAAAGGGACAGTTTGTTGATCACTGCTGGCTCCAGCAGACCAGGAAGCAAGAATTCATTCACTCTCCTCTCTCTCTCTCTCTCTCTCTCTCTCTCTCTCTCTTTGTCCTTGCATCAACTGTTTGGTACAGGGGTAGGCAACCTTTCCCCTTTAAGGGCCAAGGGACTTCAGCTCCCAGAATCCCAGGAGCTATTGGACAACATGGGACTATTGGCCAACATGGCTGAGGCTTCTGGGAGCTGAAGTCCCTCAGCCCTTAAAGGGGAAAGGTTGCCTACACCTGGTTTAAGAGCTCTAGCTATGAAGAAGGGCAGGACAAAACAGCACTGGAAGCAAACTTCTCTCTAGCACACCCTCTGTGTTCCTGACTTCCCTCAACAGCTGCTCCTTTAAAAGCCCTGGCTGGAGGAGGAAAGACATTCACAGAGAGAGAGAGGCATGGGAAGAAGAAGCAAGCTTTTTCTCTTGTGTGCCTCTGCCTTTTCCTGAGCGGCTGTTCCTTTAAGAGCCCTGACTATTATCCCTAAGGAGCCATGGGAAATCTGACAACAAGAACAGAAATGGGGAGAATCCCACAAATGGCTTGCACACTACAGCAATTGAACAAAAAAAAAAAGAAAGAAAGAAAGAAATTCGTGAATGAAACAGAAATAAAATCATGATATTTTCCCAAAAATGCCTATTTGCTGGTTCATGTCACTTTCTTGTCAGATTCTAAGTGGTTTTCACGCAACGTTGTGTGAAAACCATTCATGTAATTGCTGCTAATACGCTGCATATTCTCTCTGGGCTGAAGCAGATGGGCAGGGAAAAGTGCCTCAATCACTGATTGGCATGCTTTATCCCTACACTACCTAAGGTTTTCCTGATGCAAAACTTGAAGACTTCTTGAGAAATTCAGTTTTCTCTACCTATATAGGAGCATGTGGCTTCACAAAGGAAAGAGACATGCTGGATTCCAAGGAAACATCTTCTTTGAACTGCAAATAGACATTACATTTCCTTGACTTTGAAAATCTTCCAGTGACTGCATGTCTGCAGATAGCCCTCCGCTACCATCTGAACTAAGGGCCTTTACAGACTGCCATAAATAATGCAGCTTGAAGCTACTTTAACTGTCCTGGCTCAGTGCTAAGGAATCATGGGAACTGTAGTTTATTATGGCACCAGAGCTCTCTGACAGAGAAGGCTCAATGTCCCAGGAAAAAAAATACAATTCCCATGATTCCCTAGCACTGAACCAGGACAGTTAAAGTGGCCCCAAGCTGCATTATTTCTGGCAATTTGTAAAGGCCCTAAGACCAGAAACAGAAAATGCAGGCCTATGACTAACATCTTAAAAAAAATTTTCCTGTTTGCCCAATGAAGAAGCCAGTGTAACTTCAAAAGCTTGCAACATGTAATTGTGCATTTTGGTTGGCCCATTAAAGGTATAATTGTTTAGATTTTACTGGGTTTTCTTAAAACAGATCGAAACCCTGCTGCCTGTATGGCCAGCTCCCAAGGTGGGCCAAACACTCATGGATTGTCCACATCATGTGGTGTCAAGCTGTGCTGCATTATTATTATTTTGTCATCTGCACACCATGCATGTGAATCATTGGACAAGCATACTGCCTTCAACCTCCAAATACCTCCCTCTTCCTGTCTAGGTGCCATTCCATTTGATGCCTGCCCATATGACTGACCACACCATCACATGTGTGATGCATTGGTGCATTGGTGTGCCAATTGATACATTGGCAAAGCGCAATCGTAGTGGCCTCCCATAGATGCCCTATTAACCCTCCTTCTTCCCTTACCCCCCTGTTGGACTGTCCGGTCTGTGTATATTGTAATTACATTCATTGCATTTTTGCTTTGCCGCAGTCCCATACTGACACTGGGCTGTATGTATGCCAGTGAAATGAATTTTCTGCCTTGAGTTGGAGTATCCCAGCTTCTCTTTGTTCTGGTTTTTAGCCCCAGAGCATGACTTCATTTCAATTTCCCTGTTTTACTTCGTGTGTCGTCTAAACACTCCATCTTCAATGTGATTAGAAGCTGTGTAATTTGGCCAGTGTGGAAACACACACACCCCTTTGTATACATGTGTAGTTCTGTTCCTAATTATTTTTACAACATGGACTTTCTGGTCCTGGTATCTTTGACATTGTATCCTCCATAGGTAGCATATTTTTATTGTTCTGCTTGACAGCCCATTTGATTCACAATGTAAAGGTAGCAAAATTCCTTCATATGGAACTCTTCAGGATTAAATCAAGAATTGCCTTTCAGTCTCCTAGAAATAGACCTGGCAAGGAACTCATTACTTGTGGTTTTAAGAAATTGCTTCTCCAGTCCATTCCCTAAAGTGACATAAGACCTGAAGCAAAAGCCTTTTGATTCTTTTATTGATCTTCTGTTGCAAACTGTTCCCACTTTCTGGCATTTTAGTGCACTGTTAAAATGACAACAAATACATGATATTATCAGCATTCTAGTATATCAACATTCTTACGTTTTGGTAGTACTCCTGTTATGAAGCCGTGAATGCTACAATAACTAGCCCTCTCGGAGATTTCATGTGTTTCAGACATTCTTAAAGGATGTAGCATTGCCGTGTCATTTTATAAGACACCGATGGACAAATATTTCTCGAAAGAAAACAGGTATTTGCTCCAAATTATAACCTCATTGCAAATTATTGTCCAAGTCTACAAAACAGTGGCTATACAGTTGCCATGAGGTAAGCCTTAACACTCTCAAATTGGTGTAAATGTTGGCTACACTATTGAACACACTCATCAGGCCTAGGCTTTCAAGATGCAGTACTAGAGGATCTTCTTGTCTGCAGTCTGGGAAGAAATGTTGCCGGAGTAACATGTATACAGTAATATGGTGATGTTTGGTTTGGGTTATATCAGGAGATGGACAAACCCTCTCATTATCTTAATTCTGCAGGAACAGTTACAACTGGTCTTCTATTGTCCAATTTTTCCAGTGGCTTTTCAAATGTCTTCCTCTTCCCACTTTCTGCTTTGTCCTCACGCTACTTCAGTTATGGCAAACTGCATTCAAAATATTTTATTATTTTATCATTATTAAAGTGCAAAAATAATCTGCATTCAAATAACTCAGCAAAGGAGGAGAGGAGAGAATAGAATCTTGCCCTTCCTACTAAGCTCAGACAAAAGCAAACTGCTGCAGCCTCTTCTAGCTTGTCTGTTCTTCATTAATAATTTTTTTATCTTGACTGCACTCTGAGGTTACTTGGCCACATATATCACAGTTTTCATCTGTGAAATGTTGGTGGGCATAGAAGACAGGGAGCAGGACCAGGGAATGAAGGGGGGGGGGGCTGGCTAGCTGGCTGGCTGTATGTAGTTATGTGGTCTATGGGTCGGAGATTCCCATCTCTTGATTGGAAATCACCTTCAGGGACTAAAGAGTATAACTGATCAGGATTGTGGAGCCAGGATTGTATTGTTCACCAGAAGTGACTTTACATTGTGAGCCACTTTGGAATTGTGAACTTCCTTGGGGCCTTGTCTGCACAGGCCAAATGGTCCAACACCCCCCTTCTGGAGTCATCCTGTGCAGATTATGTATGTCCCAAACTCTGGTTCTGGTACAAGCAGTCCAGATGATGTCCAGCACATTCCACACCAGAACCAGGGTATAACACACTTAACATGGTTTATGATAAGTTACCTGTTGCTCCGAATCTTCCAAAAAGATCTTGAACCCTCCATTTCCACACTTCAGCAACTGTCTGTATGAGAGTCCTGCTGGGCCACCTGGTGCATCCACTGTCACTGTGGGTCACTTGTTCTATGGCCAGAGGTAACAGGTTCAGGGCAGGGCAGCTGCAGGGCCGGGATACACCAGGCGACCCCTGGAGTGTCCTGGCCAGTGCAGACAACAACTGGGTCTCATATTGGGAGAAAGTGGGATATAAAGTAATTAAGTAATTAACCTTCTTAATTAATTAAATTCTCTCCACTTTCTCCAAAAGTAAGGATGCCTGGAAAGTTTAGACTTTAGAAAGTTTAGATTATAACCAATGAGGTTATAATCTTTGTTGAAGTTATTAAAACTTGTAGCCCTTTGACTCCCACTTTGCATTTCCATTCTAGGTGTGAGGACAATGAGGTTTATCAGACAAAATCATGAAAATATGGGATGATATAAAAAACTATTTATACTGTGAAATAATAGTAGAGGAGGCAGAGGTTGATGGCATAAATGCATGGCTGAACAACACAAGGGGGAAGCTCTTTCAATACAATTAGAATGTTCAAATGATTAAAGATTTTTCAGTTGAATAAACATATAGCTTTTAAATGCCAATACCTCAATGTAGGTCCCTTTTAAAAAAGTCACCGAAAGAAAGATTTATCAAGCATGAGATTACTGACAACACAGTAAACAAATACTATCATTCTCATTAGAAAGTAAAGCCCTTGTAGGTCCTTTTCATTTTCATCAGTTGGAAAAGCAAGCATACACAATATCTCATAGAATCAAAATAAAACTAATGCTAAATGGTTTTCATAATTAACAAACTGAAATCCTGTTAGTAGTAGGGAAGATTCAGATTTCAGTCAATTACAGGTGAACACTGTAAAAGTTCAGTTGCTTACTGACCTTGTTCCTTCCTATAGAGAAAATCACAATGTTTTCATTCTGAAATGCAAAATGACTGTAAGCTTTCAACATAAACTGGAACAAAAAAAATCTATAAATGTGTTGTTTTTATGGCAGGGAGAAGAGATGCTGTGAATCTGTGTGTCTGTATCACAATGATCCAGACTTAACCATACTTAGAGTAAAAACCATTGAAATCAGAAGAAACAAATTAGTCCTCTTATTTCATTGAGTCTTCTCTAAGCACAGCTGAATCTAGGCACGGTGGTTTGAGCATTAGGCTATGATTCTGGAGACCAGGGTTTGACTCCCTACTCAGCCATAAAGTCCACTACAGGCCTAAGCAGACTGCCAGAAATAGTGCACATTAAATTGAGGCACTGCCCTGGCTCAGTGCTAGGGAATCATGGGAACTGTATTTTTTTCTGGGACATTGAGCCTTCTCTGTCAGAGAGCTCTGGTGCCACAATAAATTACAGTTCCCATGATTCCCTAGCACTGAGCCAGGGCAGTGTCTCAATTTAATGTGCACTATTTCTGGCAGTCTGCTTAGGCCCTACATGACCTTGGGCAAGTTACATGCTCTCAGCCTAGGGTGAAGGTAATGGCAAACCTCCTCTTAACATATATGGCCAAGAAAACCCCATGACTGGTTCACCTTAAGGTCACCAGAAGTCGGAAACAACTTGAGGATACACAACAGCAACAAGAACTTCTCTAAACATATAAATCTGAGGCCCGTTCACATCACACAGTTCTAGTATTATATTCCACTTTAATTGTCATGGCAACATCCCATGAAATCCTGGAATTGACTATTTGTTGTTGTGTGCTTTCAAGTCATTTACGACTTATGGAAACCCTAAGCTGAACCTATCACAAGGTTTTCTTGGCAAGTTTTTCTCAGAAGGAGTTTGCCATTACCATCCTCTGAGTATGAGAGTGGGTGACTTCACAAGGTCACCCAGTGGGTTTCTTGGCTGAGTAGGGACAGTTGATTTAGGGAAATGTATTTAGAATTCTCAGCCACAGAGCTCTAGTGGCTCACCAAAGGGTTGCATATATGTTGCCATGGCAATTAAAGTGAAATATAATGTTATATTTGTGTAGTATGGATAAGCCCATACATTCAACTCAATGTGTCCCTTAGTCTCAGCCTCATCATGTAGCCTATTGTCTAAATCTACACTTAGTTTTAAAAAATCAGTTAGTCCACCATTTATATTGATTAAAGTTTTCATCTCTGTAACAACACAAGAATTATGCCTTTTCAATACCCCCTGGTAACATGGAGAGGTAACACTATTTCTGGCTTTTTAGAATCATCAGCATGGCAACATCTTTCATACAATAACATATATTTCAAAAAGTGCTTGCTCTTGAGTTTAGTTTATTTAAACAATGTTGAAAATCTGAAATATCATACTCTGTAAATCTGCCATTAGTGTAGAAAAACAATGAATTTATTATAGGAGCATGGTTATTTCTCTTTCCTTTTCCCGCTTTCTTTTCTCTACGTTAAATATTTTTTATGATAAATTTCCTTCCTAGGACATTCTGAATAAGGTGAGATTTTTAATGTGCCTTTCCCCTTGAGCTTTTGTTTTATAATGAAGCAGTGAGAGACTGAGTAATAATATGTTGTGGACAATTTGAGTGGTATGATTCACATTTCTCAAAAAAGGGGGTATCTGGAGCTGTGTCTTCTAAAATAGAAATCATCCATTATGAAACTGATTTGAAATAAGGAACATCTGTTATTGTCTCTAGGGATCTGAAATTGTAGATAGTCATTATTCTCAAATGGGGCTATGATGGGGCTAAAGAACATTGATGAGGCACTTGTTAGTCAAACCCAGAATTTGTCACTTGTTGAAAGTGTTTGAATCACAACAAAACAAAAATCAAATCCACAATAGCTATTTTAGCAGAGATCTCACTTTATTTTAGGAACAAAAAAGTTAGAAATCACTGAGACCAAGACACAAATATGAAACATATATTTATATATGAGTAATAAGAATTGGTATAATCCATCTAGACCAGGGGTAGGCAACCTTTCCCCTTTAAGGGCCGAGGGACCTCAGCTCCCAGAATCCCAGGAGCTATTGGCCAACATGGGACTATTGGCCATCATGGCTGAGGCTTCTGGGAGCTGACGTCCCTCAGCCCTTAAAGGGGAAAGGTTGCCTACCCCTGATCTAGACATTCAGAAGTGAAGGCAGAGGTGAAGCCAATCAGGGGTTCAAAAATGGAGGCATAGTACTGAAATGTATAGAAATATATACATTTTCGGGGGGGGGAAATATATCAGAGTATATATATATATATATATATATATATATATTCTCTGATGATGTCTGATCAACTGATGCTTCCTTTCCCCAATCAATTCCACCCATGCACAAAAGACAACTGTCTTCAGTGCCCCAACTGCATATACCTGGACTCATGAAAAATTGATTTAAGAGGCTAGAAAGGCCCCTGCTTGTTCCTCTCCCTCTGTCTGATTTTTGGATGATGATGCTTTGTAGTAATCAATGAAACTGTAGCCACTAGCACCTACCACTCAATCCTGTAAAGTGTTTGGTCTAGAACTATATACTTCTTTGGAGTGTTCATATTCTATTCTTCCTTTCTTAAGTCTTTGAAATTCCACAATATCCTGAACTTACTTTTTTTGTTGTTGTTGTTAACTTAAACCCTACTTCAGTGAACACAATGGATTAAATAAAGTGGTTTCCAGGCAGGGCCTCAAGAGCTGTTAATTAGTGTCTGTAAAATACTTTTGAGTGCCTCACTGAAGCTATTGTAAGTGCAAATTAATTATTCAGAAAGTACAAAAAGATTGAGTGTTTTACCTGTTGGCAGCAGTTCAGACTCTTCTAAACTGTTCAGCTTCTATCAATAACCTAACATACTCTATACTGCAGTATTTTGTTATCCTTCAGGACTCCTACATTCAATTTCTTTCAGTGCAATAACTATGCAGTAGTTATGTAGAATCCATATTCCTTTATTTGCATCCAGGTGTCTTTTTTGTGTCTGAATTAATTTAGCAGTAGAATAAAGTGAACTGCTCCTCCCACTGATAGTGCCACATTATGATTATGATGAATTAAACATAAAATAAAACAAGACAGGTATCACTGATGTCTATTGGGCTATGGTACAATGAAGTGAACTGAAAATGTTTCAGGGTCCAGGCCGGAATTCAAAGTCTCAATTGTCCCACTATTCAAGGTACTCATAGAGTTGCTTTCTTCTAAATCAGCTGCAGCTTAGATAACATACCCAATGGTCACAAAGGTGGGAATTGCAGTTGTATATCTGCAGTTGTATATCTGGGCCACACAGTTTCCATCCATACTTTAAAATAGGGTGTTCCCAACATGGAGTTCCTGCAACCACAGTGGGTGCAAGATGGAATTTCAGGGGGGGAAACAAAGAGTGGGTTATGTTCTTGAGAGATGAGACACAAGAAATCACATTTTTTCTGAATAAATTAGAATCTAATAGCTCAACAATTTATTGTTGTTGCTGCTAACTGCCCTCTAGTCAATCCCAACTCATGCTGACCCCATGAATGAGACATCTCCAAGACTCCATATCTTCCACTGCTCTGCTTATGTCCTGTAAATTCATACCCATGAGCTCCTTATTAGAGTTTATGCACTGAGTTAAAAGCTTCAGTTTATTCACCTGCAGTATTGTATGTGGTTCAATTTGTGGTACAAAATTTAGAAATTAGACTTCTTCATCTTCAAATGTGATAATATTTTTGCAGGCGGTATGAACATTTTTGTACATTTTTTGAACTTTTTTTACAGTTTGTAGTGGGATGCAGTGGCTCAAGTGGTTAAGACGCTGACTCTGTTGATTGCAAGATCAGCAGGTTGGCAGTTCAAGGCCCGGGTGCTGCATGATGGGGTGAGCTCCTGTCACTAGTCTTAGCTTCTGCCAACCTAGCAGTTTGAAAGCATGCAAATGCAAGTAAATAAATAGGTGCCACTTCAGTGGGAAGGTAAACAGTGTTCTGTGCGGTCATGCTGGCCACATGATCACAGAGTAGTCACTGACAATGCTGGCTCTATGGCTTAGTAACGGAGATGAGCACCGCCCTCTACGGTCGGACATGACTTGACAACCTTGTCAACAGGGAATACTTTTACCTTTTTATGAACATTAATCAAACATTCACTAAGGGGGTAGGGCATAGAAAAGGTTGGAATCCACTGTTTTAAAACAAAGATATGTCCATTTATTTGAAAAATGTGAACACCTACTGAGCTGCTTTTCTTATAGTGAGGTTAGTTGATTGCTAAGCATCCAAACTGCTAAGCATCCCAATAAGTATGAAAACTCATAATTACTGCTAGCATCACCAAGGCACTATTACCACGTTATCCATATGAAGGGGGCTTTCTATATTAAAAGGAAAGAGATCTTACGTTGTTAGCTCTGCCCTTCAAACCATACTGTTCCTCACACCCAAGACCCAACTTGTGATGACTGTGGTTGTCTGCACTAGGAAAATGTAGACCTCCCTGAGGCAGGGAGCTGTGTGCTACCATAGCCCTCATGTGAATTACTTTTCAGATTGTGGCCTTTATATTACAGTGATTTAATTGTAGCAGGAAAACATTTCACTCTACTTAACTGCCACAGAAGAGTGCATGTTCAGAGGCTGCATTATTTTAAAGATAACTTAATTTCCTAATTGAATCCATAGGAGAGTATGAGATGTTCTACAGAAACATTTCTCTGGATACATATTGCATGTTAAATACCACTTAGCAATTGTTTAATGAGGTTTAACAAATGTGTAAGAGATTCATTACTTACACTCTAGGTGTGAAACCTCGATGAATATGTTTAGCCAAGTGGCATTCCGTTATCATTTAAAAAAAAAAAAAAATATCCCATATTATTTTTGATAGAGTGATTAGGAGAGCAGCTTTTCTGTCTAAAGAGTATCTCCAGTCATTGGACCTCTCCTTTTGGTGTCTACTTAATTTAGTGAATGAAATTATTTGCATGATCAAACAGATCTGTTTGTGCCCCATGAAACAATATGTATCAGAAGAAATCAGTGACCTAAATCCAATGTACAGTCCAAACTGGGTTAGATCCATAGGTTCAAGAGCATTTACATGGGTACTGATTTATTAATGTTTTCATTGAGTCAGTGGGTACCACTTGGATTTAGGCTAAATTACCCTCAATTTAAGAAGCAGAATCAGTGAACTATACAACCAATATGTAGAGAGATCTTGTAGCACCTTTGAGACTAACTGAAAGAAAGAAGTTGGCAGCATGAGCTTTCATAGACCTCAGTCTACTTCCTAAGATGATTTTGGCAACCAATGTTTTTCCACAACGCTTCACAATTATGGGATGTACTGTTTGAAGAGTACATTAAAGGGTTTTCAGTGCAGCCAATATTATATCGGGGGGGGGGGGAGCTAGGCTTCTGCTTTTAGTATTCATAGTCTTATTAATGATCTATAATGATGATGATGATGATGATGATGATAATAATAATAATAATAATATAAGTTTAATCAATGGCACCAAATATAATGCATAAATCTACCTCCATGATGCACTGTTTCAAGTCTTTTTTCCTCCTCATAGTTGGGTATAATTAGTCAGATCAGCGAATAACAATTGTGAAAACATGGAGTGCTATCATTTTAATTCTAAGGAACACATTCCATCCCTCCTCAAGGAATTCCAATAAATCAAAATTCTGAGATGTGTTATAAATTTTGAACTGAATTTGGACAGAATTTGGTAAGTTCGATTAACTGCCATTGAGAATAAGGTCATTTTCTATGTTCAGTTATGTGTTAAGCTCTTCTGGTAAATGAGATGTTCTGATACTAGGGACTCGGCTTCACTTGCCAGAGTACTTTGGGCTGCCTCCAGAGTATTCTGACCCCAAATTCCCCCTGAATTCCTCCCTTACCTGCACTTTTTTGCTGCAGGTTTTCAGGTGTCACAGCAAACAATGGGTGACTGCCTTCTCACATAGACCCCATTCATCACCTGGCACCACTGCTGAGGTCAGAATGAGGTGCCCAGTCATGTTATCAATCCTGGGCACCAAATTTTAACCTCAGGGCAACTTGTGCTTGCAGCAGCAATGCCAGGCAGCCCAGAGGGACCTCAAATGAAGGCAGCTGCCATGATCACTGTGAAGAGAGCCAAAGACTCACAGCAATAGGTGAGATGTTTAAATGCAGATTAGGGGAGAAAGCCCCAAATCAAGTATGGGTGTCTTGAAGACAGTCTACACCCAATTCAGAGGACACAGTGAGCCGGGGGGGGGGGGGTTCAGGGGAATTTGTCCATGCAGATAAGTCCAAAGAGTGTTAGTACGCTATATCATTTTAACAGTCATGACAGCATCCCACAGCACCATGTCATTTGTGATTTGGTGAGGTATACAGAATTTTTCAGTGGGAAGTTCAATTGCATTCAAAGATCAAAGGGTAGGACAAAGGGCCACCTTGCATCCCAATTTTGCAGACAGAGCAGGGTGCAAATAAAAACAAGGTCTGGAATTTTGTATTAATTACTTAGATAAGTATACTTAAGTAACTACTTATATGTAACTAAATAACTTATCCTGGTCCAATACCCCAATTCATACAGAAAGATGTTCATCCATGCACTGATCACTGGCAGAATGGATGTCTTTCTGCCATGCCGCTGATGCTTGGAAAAGTAGTCTGGGAGGGAGTTGCAATTGTGTCAAAATTGTGAATAAGTAGTAATCATGAATATGCAACAGTTATGGAAGAGTAAATCTAGGTAAGTATTTTGTAGTTAAGCATACTTAACTAAGTAGGTGATAAAGAATTCCAGTCAATGGTGGTGGTGGTAGTGAAGATGATCATGATAATAATAGCATAAAATAATTTTAAACAAATTAAAATTATTTAAAATAGTGAATAAAAATCTGATTATTTCCAATGGTGCAAGTCACACTCTTCCTAATAGATCATATTGTGTCACTTGTTTTCATTGTAGGTTTTGAGCAAGTAAGCTGCTGTAAACTAAACAGATTTTTTTTAAAAAAAATAGCTAGTTTGATAGCAGGAAAAGTTATCAATAACCTTATGTCTGACATACTGTTTCAGTTGTGGAGCCAAAAATATTTTTGTCCCACCTACACATACAGAGGAGTGTAAACCTCTGTCAGTGTTCAATGAAAAGGAGGAAATTATATGCTGGGATATTTTTAGCACTGGTTATATTTTCCAGCCTACACGTTTCATTATATATCTTGCACCATCCTCTACTGCCAATGCCATAATTCCTTTGATTTATTAGTTTCCTTCCAAATGGTTTGCTGTAGTCTCTGAATAATTCTTGTTGCAGTGTCAAGAAGTATGACATGTCACTTAAAGGATACACAATTTTTCAAAGAGGACACGGTTCTATGAAGCACAAAAATATTTCTGATGGAATAAAGGTTCATTTGTGAAGTGCACATTTTCTTTTCTTTCATTTGTGGCCACACCATGGACCCTTTTCGTCTCACAGCTGCCAGCCCCCTATGCAAAAAGCCACTCCTTCACCAACCTTCTCTTCTAAAACTCTTTGGTATAACCTATCTTGTATAAGGTTTAGTAGCATGGATATTCATTCACAGTATAGACAAGTGTTTCATAAAGGAACAATAAAACTTTATTTACAATACAAGTAACAATGTTTCACTTGGGGCCTTTGCAGACTGCCAGAAATAGTGCAAATTGAGTCCACTTTAACTGCCCTGGCTCAGTGCTAGGGAATCATGGGAATTGTATTTTTTTCTGAGACATTGAGACTTCTCTGCCAGAAAGCTATGGTGCCATAATAAACTACAGTTCCCATAATTCCCTAGCACTGAGTCAGGGTAGTTAAAGTGGACTCAATTTGCACTATTTCTGGCAGTCTGCAAAGGTTTTTGGTCTTGCTACCCTGGTTATAATTGGTTACAGTTACAAATAATAATACTCTAAAACCCTCCTTTCCTTGGAACACTTTCAATTACCTCTACCACAGGACACCCTTAGCCCTTCTTTGGGTACCTTTACCACTATTTCTTAACCAGCATCTAAAGCTATCAATACTTCTCAGGATATTCTCTTTATTAACTCCCTCACTTGGAGTTTAGCATTGGGATTAGGCCCCTCTCTTCTGGACCTTAGAGCTGGAACCTTCCCCACCAGACCCTCACTGTCTGGAATGCAAACCCTATTTGACTTCCAACTGTTCCTAACAGATTTTTCTCTTTCAGCCCAACATTCTGTTGGCTGTTGCCAGCTAAGTCCTAATTGGTTGTCACCAGGGCTAGCTCTAACCTGCCTTCTCTCTACACAAATAAACCAACATTCTGGGTTGGATCAAAGGTATGCTTTTTGTACAGTCATGGAAAGGTGTCCACATCATCTTCTGGGATCTCTTCCATCTATAGATGACCCCATTCAAGAGGACTGCCAAATCCACTATGTGAGGATGCTGCCATTGGAGGAGAAATTGGCTCCTTTTAAGCCAGTTGTACATGTCTGGATCCAATGAAATGTTTCTAGCAGAGACAAACCACATGCCTGTAAGGAGCCTAACAGCAAGAGAATGAATGAAAAAAACTCTCCTATTTATGCTACCAGTACCTCCAACTTGGAGGCTCCAAGTTGTTCTGGATGAGGGTTAAATCCAATATTGCATTAGCAGAAAAATGATAAGACCTGGCACTGGTCCCCTAGTCCTTATGCAGCAGGTGAAAGAATAATTAGCACAACTAATGAAAACAACAGTTAATCAAATTATGAGTTGTTGAGTGGCTTGTGCAACCACTTGAAGGAAACCGCCACAAAGCTTCTAGGAAGTGTTTGGGCAACTGAGATAACAACTATAAGGATGTATGTAACAACTAGCACAATAGTCTGTGAAAATATAGGGGCTAAGCAGATGGTTTATTGGGCCATCTTGGGGGCAGGGAAGGGGAGGGGCAGCCGCACAATCGGAGTCCCAACCCCTTCCCGAGGTTGTCCTCGGAGCAGCCGGCCCTCCACACAGCCGGCGCTCCAAGGAGGACCTCCCGCCGCAGCGTTTGCATGCGCTGTGGCGGAAGAGTCAACGAAGGTGCGCCGCAGCCTTTTGCGGCGCACCTTCGGCGACTTGTGAAAGGAGCGCTGATTTAGCGCTCCTTTCAGGGGCGGTGAAGCTGCGCCGTGGGACCAAGGCATGGGGATGCCTCGGTCCAGCAGCGCAGCTTCCTGGGGTGGCCCACGGCCACTCGTCTGCTTAGCCCCATAGTTAGTTGAGAGACTTATCATGGATACTGGCCCTGTACACTAAGGGGGGGTGTAGACTGGCACTTTAGGCCAACCTGGGGGTGGAGTTGGGGCGGGTCGACCACACGCCGGCTGCGCAGCCACCATGCACCCAAGAACACAATGCATGGTGTCAGGGCGCCCTCTTGGCACAGCGTGCAGGCACGCTGCACCAAAGGGGTACAAAAGAACCACCACAGCTACTCTAAGGGCAGCTTTTTTCCACCCCAAAAAGGAGCAGCATTTGCCCGCTCTTTTGGGGATGGCAAAAAGAAGGATTGGGGCCATAGCATGTAGTTGCCGCAGCCCCAATCTGCTGCTCCCAGGGGCAGCATAGAGCCACCCTTTACGGGCCATCTGCATCGATCCTAAATGTTATGGCACAGCCTGAAAATGATCATGAAAGTGTTGTTCACAATTAAAACAGCATACCATCTGTGGTGAATAGAATGTCCAGCTGGCCAATCAGGAGGCAACTGAGGGCCAACCAATAGAATTCAAGCTGGGTGCACTTGAAAAAAAAATCAAGCTCACAGTTGGGGGAGATCAGTTGGGGATTCGGGAGAGTTAAGCCAAAGAGAGAGAGAGAGATGCATTTCTGGGATTTCCTGAGGGAACTGTAAAAAATTTTAGCTGGAGTCCAGATGGGAGGGACTTGGAACACATACAGAACTATAAGGAAGGGAGCTGCAGTTGTGTTGTATCCTGAGGGATATTGCTAGCCTGTGTGGCTGAAATATTAAGAGGAAATTGGAAACAAATGTTGTTTATATGTAATCAAGGGAAACTATAGTGACAAGCTTTGGTACACGTTATATTTATTCCATTCTGTTCTAGAATAAACTTTTATTCTCATTTAAACATCACTTGGCCTATGTTTTCAAATCAAACCATGCTAATAACCTTTTAAAGCTTTTAGTGTGGGCCCTTTAGACATATTTGGTTGGCGGGGGGGGGGGGGGGGGAACCAGGACTGCCATCTTAAAAAAAAAAATCAGTGCTAAGGTGAAAGGTGGCCAGAGGATTCGCCACATAATTTGGTGGCAGTAGTCGGATCCTACAAATCCGGTATCCAGAAGTGTGTTCAAATTGTAGGGACCTGAGTGCAAGATACCAGACACCCAATATTTGGTTTAAAGTGGAAACGTTAAAAAAAAACAACCATTTGAAATCTAGGCATTGGTGTCAGTAAAGTGATCTCTGAGGTAATCACACAAGGGTATTTTTAGGAGATTACTTGGAAACTGACAACACTAGAAATTAACTAGGTAAACATACTGAGGTAAACGTACTGAGGTGTTGGTAGGAGACTAGTGGCAAGGGTAAAAGCACACTTAGTGGTTCCTGAGGTAAAAGTTGGTGGTAAAGTAAGGAATCACTACTCTGACTTCAAGATACAAGTGTTGTCTTTACGTTCAGTTGAGACACTGACATTTTAATACTATCCACATGCCTCCTAAAAAAGTTAAAACCTCAGCAGTGGCTGAATTGGCAGAAGGAGAGGAAGTTAGAGAAGAAATGGTGGCTAGTCTTGGCACTGCCATTTCTGAACCTCAAGAAAGTTTAGAAATTTGGAAAATAAAAGAAAGAATAGAAATGGCCAGAATAAAAGAAAAGGAAAATGATAGGCTTTTAAAGGAAAAAGAATATGAGAGGGTTTTAAAAGAAAAAGAGATTGAAAAGGAACAAAAAGTTGAAATGGAGAGGCTAAGACAAGCTGAAATGGATTTTCAAATTAGGATAAGGAGTCTAGAACAGGGAATTCCTCAAACCCAAATGGTGGCTGAAGTAAATAGGGCACCTCAGATTGACATGAAAAGATTTCCCAGATATTATAAAGGGAACAATATTGATTCCTTCTTCACCAGTTTTGAGACAACTTGTGAAGAATTGAAAATAAAAGAAGAAGAAAGGATGAGTTATATTAGATCCCACATTTGTGGTGGTCTAACAGAATTTTTTGCTGAGATGAGAGCAGCTGAAGCTCAAAATTATGAGTTATTCAAAGAGACGGTGAAACAAAGATTTGGATTAACTCCAGAACACCACAGAAGGGAGTTTTATAAAATAAAGAAAAGACCAGATGAAACTTTCTCGCAACTGGCATGTAGACTAGATTATTATCTAAAGAGCTAGGTGGATGGATACAAAGTAATTTCCAAAGAAGAAATGCAAAGCTTAATAGGCTTGGAGAAATTCTATAATTTAATTCCCTAAGAGTATAAATGGCTAATTCAAGAGAAAAGGGCCAAAACAGTAGCAGAAGCCACTAGAATGGTTGATGAACTAGTATTAATTAGAGGAGATGACCGAGAAATAACAAGGAATAAAGAAGGGTCTCAGGGGAAAGACAAAAAAGGATCCCAAAACATGACAATCCACAAAAGAGAGGAATAGTGAGGAGAAAAATTATAAACCCTGGCATCAAGGGAGAGCACAGGAATCTGAGAGAAAAGGTTTTGGGTCAAGAGAGTGTGGCCTTGAACCAGAAGAGGGATAGATGGTCAGCTGAAAATCAGTCAAAACCAGGCCAGAGAAGTGGCTACGGATGTGGGCAAATGGGGCACTTAAGATGCAACCAAAATTTTATCCTAAGAATTCAAAGTTACCTATAAAGTCAGCATATTGTATAACATCAGTTAGTCATGCAGAGAAAGAGTGTTGCTAGAGAGGAAATGCAGAGGCTGTGGTTGCCATGGAAATGGCAGTTGATAAAGCAACTGACGTTAGAAGAGAACCTTCTCCAAGGTCATGCCTACTTGTAACCACTTTGCCTGAAGAATTATGTTTTGAGGAACACAGGAAAGTAATACAAATAAATGAGACCTGGTTATGGGGTTTCTGTAACTCTGGGTCTGAAGTGTGTATAATTAAACCCCACTTAGTAAACCCTCAAAAATTATACCCAGAAGAAACAATGACTTTAAAGGGTTTAGGAGGTCCTGCATTTGTAGCACCAATAGCCAAGTTAGAAATTTCTTTCAGAGGACACAAACTGTAGTGGAAATTTGCCCTCTGAGATGACATTCCTGTTCCGTGTTTAATTGGAAATGATTTGGATAGATATCTTAGATTCGCTTTCATGGTCACTAGACAAAAGGAAAAGGAAAAAACTTCCAAACTGGTTGATCAAATACCTGGAGAAAGAACAGAACAAGATGTGGTCCTTAACAATGAGATTAGTGTGACCAAGATAACAGAAGAGGAGAGTTGTGAGGAAATTAAAGTTGAGAACAAACCCGACTTTAGTCAAGAAAAATAGAGAGATGAAAGTTTAAAACCTTTGTTCACTCTAGCTGAGGAAGAAATTAATGTAGAGCTGAGTGAGAATCACCCTCACAGATTTAGAATCATTCAAGATCACTTATAGAGAGAGGTTCTCAAATGTAAATATAATACCCAGAAGGAAATTCAAAAACAGTTGGTAGTCCCTCAGAAATACCAAAGCAAGATACTGGAAATAGCCCATTCTAGTTCATTCGGAGATCATTTGGGAATTAAGAAAACAGCCCAAAGAATCTCTTTAAATTTTTACTGGCCAAAGATGGGACAAGATATAAAAATTGTTCTAAATCTTGTGACACTTGTCAAAAAGCAGGCACAGGGTGAGATTGGACCAGAGCCAAGCTTTGTCCATTACCAGTAATGTCACAGCCATTCCAGAGAATAGGCATAGATATCATAGTGCCATTACCACAGGCAACCCAAAGAGAGAATAGATACGTTCTTACTCTAATGGACTATGCCACAAGATATCCTGAAGCAGTAGCTTTGTGGAATATAGAGACAATATATGAAGCCGCTGGGGGAGATTATACGGAGTTATGGTGCTGGGTGTTATCAGTATGCTGATGACACCCAAATCTATTTCTCCGTGTCTCATTCATAGGCCTTGAATTCCAATGGCATCTCTTCTCTCAATGAATGTCTTCGAGTGGTAATGGACTGGATGAGGAAAAACAGATTGAAACTGAATCCAGACAAGACGGAGGTGCTTATGGTAGCGGCCTCGAAACCAAGAATAGGGTTGCAACCTCCAGTCCTGGATGGGGTCACACTCTCCTCCAGTGACTGTGTTCACAGTCTGGGGGTGCTCTTTGACTCACCGCTCCTGATGACAAATCAGGTAAATGCGACGGTCAGGAGCGTCTGTTATCAGCTTCGGCTGATACGCCAGCTGCGCCCTTTTCTGGAAGTAAGGGATCTCGAGACTGTTGTGCATGCACTGGTAACCTCACGCCTCGACTTCTGTAATGCACTCTACATGGGGCTACCCTTATGCTTTGTTCAGAAGCTTCAGTTGGTTCAAAACATGGCAGCCAGGCTTATTTCTGGAACATCCAGGAGGGACCACATTACTCTGGTTCTGAGGTCCCTCCACTGGCTGCCTATCAGCTTCCGGGCCCAGTATAAGGTGTTGGTTATTACCTTTAAATCCCTAAATGGCTTGGGTCCAAGCTATCTCAGGGATCGCCTCCTTCCATATAATCCTCCCCATGCTCTCCGGTCCTCTGGGAGGAACTTGCTGTAGCCTCAAAAATCTAGGCTTGTGGCGACCTCCCAGCAGGCTTTTTCTGTTGTCGGCCCCAAACTCTGGAACGACCTGCCGGATGAGATTCATCAGTTGACAGCACTAGACAGCTTCAAGAAAGCTGTCAAGATGGATCTCTTCCGGCAGGCCTTTCCAGACTAATTATCCTGGCCTAGGGCTTTTTGACTCCTGTGTCCCTATCGTGGCCCCATCATTGTTGATGGATGGGGAACGCAGTAGAGGCTGACCAAGGTACTGTAACCTGTTTAAGTATGTTATAAGCTGTATATTGTTTATGTTTTTATTCTATGTTTATTGTTATTTTAATCATGCGTTATTTAATGCTGTTTTAAGGGGGATGGGTTGGTTGGATGAAATGATGTGGGGGGGTTTACTGTAAGCCGCTTGGATTGTCGCCAATAAGCGGGATACAAATTATTATTATTATTATTATTATGACTGTGGCTAATGCTCTGATAAACATTTTCTGTAGAATAGGATTTCCTAGTGAGGTGATATCAGATTTGGGAAGTTATTTTACTTCTTTTACTTCTAAAGTGATGCAAAAGTTATGGGAAGTCTGTGGCCCCTTATCACCCACAAAGCAACAGGCTTATAGAAAATTTTAATGGAACATTAGTTAACATGATAAAATCCTATACTCCAGAAAACTGAAATGATTGGGAAACCAAGTTGCAACACCTGTTATTTGCTTATCAACAGGTGCTGCAAGAAAGCTTGGGATTTAGTCCATTTGAGTTAATGTTTGGACACAAGGTAAAAGGACCTTTAGATCTCATTCAACATGAGTGGAAGTCCCCAGAAGAAAGAGAGCTGGAAGATGTGGGATCATATGTCCAGAACCTGATGACATCCTTAAAGCAACTCTTGAGAATTGCCAGAGAAAATTTAAAAACAGCTCAAGGTCAACAAAAGACTTGGAATGACAAAAAGGCCAAAACTCGATTTTTCCTTCCAGGAGATGAGGTGCTAGTCCTCCGACCAATGAGAGGAAATAAATTTCAGTATGCATGGATGGGTCCAGTTCAGGTCACAGAGTAGATCAATGATGTGAACTATATTGTGGACTTGGGAGATGATGGGGGATGTAAATTGGTACGTGTAAATATGCTGAAGCCCTATGTTAGGCGGGAAAAATTGGTGTTATATGCTGTCAAAGAGAGGGATAATGAAGGCATTGTCCTTCCTCAGTGGAAATTTGTGAATGCGGGGAAAGAAAAGATACAGGAGGTTACTCTTGACACTTCTCTTACTCCCCAGCAACAGTCAGAGATACAGAATGTGTTAACAAAGTTTGAGGATATTTTCTCAGATATACCTAGAAAAGTCCAGGGAATATATCATAATATCAATACTGGGGAGGCAAGCCTGATAGCCATTTCTCCATATTGAGTAACTAGTCATTTAGCCGACAGTATTGAGGATGAAATTAATGTAATGCTAAAGATGGGGATTATTATACCATCCAATAGTCCTTGGGCTTCACCAGTAGTGTTGGTAGAAAAACCTTACCATACTATCTGGTTTTGTGTTGACTATAGGCAGTTAAATAAGATTACCCAAACTGACACCTATCCTATGCCTAGATCTGAGGATTTGATTGAAGGGATGGGAAGGGCTCAATACATCTCCACTTTAGATCTGACCAAGAGATACTGGCAAGTACCTATGTGTTCCAAGGATCAGATGAAAACTGCCTTTGTCACACATAGAGGCTGATATGAATTTATAGTGTTGTCCTTTGGATTAAAGAATGCTCCATCGACTTTTCAGAGATTGGTAGACAACGTTTTAGTTGGGCTGAAACATTGTGTTGTGGCATACATAAATGATATTGGTATCTTCAGTAACTTCTGGAGTGAACATATACACCATCTTACTGAAGTGCTAAAAAGGCTTAGGAAGAGTGAGGTGACGGTCAAAAGTTCCAAGTGTCACCTAGGCAAAATAGAAAGCCGATACTTGGGATACATTGTAGGCAGTGGGACCATCAAAGCAGAAACTTCAAAGGTGGAAGCTATAGTTAATTGGTCAAGGCCTACTTCTAAAAAATAGGTGAGGTCATTCTTGGGACTAGCAGGATATTATCAGAAATTTATTCCCAATTTTAGCAGCATTGCAAGCCCTTTGTCCCATTTAACCAAAAAGGACAAGCCTGTTTAATGTCTCCTGGTCAGATAAATGTGATAATGCTTTCAGGGAGTTGAAACACCTAATGACCACAGCTCCTGTTCTACCAAGGCTTTCATAGTCACTATGGATGCCTCTAATGTTGGACTTGGAGCAGTGTTGAGCCAAAAGATGGCCAAATACATCCAATCTTATATATGAGTAAGAACATCCTTCCCAGGGAAAGACACTTAGCCACAGTAGAGAAGGAATGTATGGCCATAGTGTGGGCTTTAAACAAGCTCAAGCCCTATCTACGGGGAAGGAAGTTTATAATTAAGACAGATCACTCACCCTTGTGTTGGTTAAATCATGCCAAGGGAAGTAACAATAAGTTACTGTGATTGAGTCTATTATTACAAGACTTTGATTACTTCATCCAGTACATAAAAGTTAAGGAGAATATAGTAGCTGATAGTTTCTCCAGATTGTCTGAAGAGGGATAAACTACAATACAGTAATGTAATATAGTTGAACAGGTGATGGGTCTTATGTATATAAATGTATTGTGTATATAGAAGTTGTTGTTTATTGGATGTTATACATATTATGGTTTGGTGGTAAGTATAATTTATTAGAGGGATTTATGGGCCCACATAACTGATAAAATAAAATAGGGATGGGAAAGTGGAATATGTGGCCATGAGCTTTGGTTAACTGCTTCCACATCACTTGGTAGTCCCTCAAGTTGCTAGTAAGGCCTATAGGATACTTGGCAGCAAAATCCTACCCCGCCACCCATTGTCCACCCTGGTTTAAAAGATTTATTGGTTATTAGTGGATGCAAAAGGAAATAAATCCTGTCTTGCCAGGGTAAGCCCAGTACCTACAGAAAGAGCACCCTTTGAATCTACTATGTTTCTTTAACATGTGTGTACACTTTCAACATCAAGGAGAGACAAAAGGTATGGCTGTAGACAAGGATTTATATAGGCTATCCAAAAAAGTTACATAAAGAAATCTCTTCTGTGCAGGAGCACCTGGTAGTAAACACTTCCTTTATGTAGAATCACAGCCTGAAAAGTGGTGCACTTACAGAAAGATGTATCCTCTGCTCAGTCTTAGGTTTTCACAGGAAAGCCTGTAACTTCAGTGTATCTTATTGAATGGAACATCATGTTGTGGAGGTTAAATTAATGAAGCCTAGCTTCAATGATTGCTTGTTTCATACCTTCTAGCATTCTACAGATAAAAATGGGGATATGTGTGGCCAAGTAACATCAGAGTGGGGACAAGATGGCAAAAGTTATTGATGATAAGAACAGACAAGCTAGGAGAGGCTGCAGAAGTTTATTTTTGCTTGAGTTTACCGAGAAGGGAAAGATGCGGGAAACTCTGTTAAAAACAATTGGGGCGGCTAACAACAGTTAAAATTACACCAAGAATACAGACTAAAAAACCCCAAAACCCCGCCCTCCCCCATTAAAAAAAATATTAAGTATCCTTAGAACTGAAGCTTAATATGGATTCAGAAAATCAGTAGCATACTCACGTTCATAATGATCAAAAATACCTTCATGGGAGATATATGGTGCAGCATGTTTTCACATCCCACAAAGCTGAATAACACTGGAGTTGCAATGCTCTGTAGGGATTCCATCCCCCTAAACCAGGTGTCCTATCCCAGGGTCTACCGGGGTTGAATGTGTATATCTAAAGATGGTTGTTGGGGGCAGAACTGGAATTCTGATGTAGTATTGTCCCATCTTCAACAGCTGCTTAACAGTTTCCCCTCTTGAGCCGGCTGGGGTAGTCTTGTGGTGCCTGGGAACTTCAACATCTTTATTGAGCCTGCCCTCCTGGGAGTGGCTCCAGACCTCATGTTCCCCAAGGCAACCATGTGTTGGGAAACAAGCCTAATTTTGGGGAATTTATAATTAGCTCAAATGTGCGAAAGTGAAGCGTCCAACTTCACTTCAGGGATCTATCCAAATATATACCAGAGACATAAGAATTTAGGTGGGGAGTGACACTGAGAGGAACCAAACTCTGAATTAAAGTCTAAAATATTTATTAGCACAATAAGCACATATCCATGATAAGGCACACACACACTAGAAGAATAAGCAGGAAAGAGCGGGGAGAGCAGAGAGGGGGACCAGGATAGAGGGATATACTTACGCCCGAGAGACTTCTCCGGACTTCTAGCAGTAAATGCGGATGGATTCGGTTGAGGGGCACGACCAACAAGAGGGGGGTCACGGGAACTATCTCAGAGCGCAGACCGACAGAGATTCAGCATGCACTTCCAAAGTAGCACACGGTCTGCCAAAATCCAGGGGTTTTTAAGGGCAATTTCTGCCTCCTAGCTATGAGCCTTACTATAGGTGGACAAAGGCTTGATGGGTTTACCATTGTTTACCTAAGCATGGGCATAGCCTAAACAATGCATTTGGTTTCAAAACTATCAAGGAAAGAAAGCTAGAGAAAAGGGGTGCAATCAAATCTGATCACTGTCCCATTAAGTGTGAGACTACGACAAACAAACACTATTGTGTATCTTTTCCAGTATAATGGGTTATTCCCAAGGGCAACTCCCAAACCTGCCTGTCCAGGAAATCTCTAGTGATCTTGGGCAACTTCAACAGTGCCTACCTGACCTTATATTTAGGGGATTATGGCTTCCATCTCCCAAGGGTCAGGCTGGGGTCATAGGGAACTCCACATGGCTAAAATATCAAGAAAAATAGAGCACATACGTTAACACATGGATATGTCCCAATAGAGATCTGGCCCCACTGTGGACCCCATTTTCTGTGCTGAGTGTGCTGGTGGTGATCTAGGAGTGGAGGAACTGTTTATACGTTCATTGTCAAGGATAGTTCACTCCCTGTGGGAATTGGACTTGCTGGGATTCAGAACCTCTGCAGAACTGGGAAGCTGATTAACATGGGATATTCCAGGATTTGGATAGCTTCTTGATGGCTCTCAAAGTTCTGATCAACCCCTGGAATGGAGTAATGGCCAAGGTGGTGGACACAATTGCTTCTGAGTGTCCTCTTTCATCGCATGGAGCCAAACCCAACCCCTGGTTTTCTGTGGAGCTGGCAATGATGAAACAAGTGAGAATCAATTAGAGAAAACTTGGAGAAAAGTTGGAGTGGGGCTAACTGAACACAGGCTAGAGCCTCTCTGAGGACCTACTCTGTGATAACACAGATAGAACAGAAACATTTATTCTCTCCCACCATTGTGTATGCAAGGAGCCAGTCAGAGGAGCTGTTTTGCGTGTTCAGAGGTCTTACATATGCCAACCCAAAAGTTGAGAATTTTGACCACTCGAGAGCTTGCTGTGAATAACTTGCCTTTGCAGATGAAATCTCTTGAAACCACACTGAATAGGATGTTATAACTAATAGAGATCCAACAGATGAAACTCCCCCCCCCCCCCATGTAGAGTGGTAGTGGATGCTTTTCAATACTTTTCAGTTTGTACAGCCCAGGGATATGAAGGGAGGACTGGTAAATGCAGAGAGAAGAAGGAATATCAACGTCCATATCAACCAAAAAGAGATATACACAGGTGTAAAGTTTACTTATACTTGCATAAGCCTCTAATAAGATGCCAATTATCATTGTGCAAAACTGTCCTGGACTACAGCCAGCCTCAGTTCCCACAGCTGCTAGGGATGGAAAGGGTGAGCTGCAAACAGCAAGGCCAGCCACAAACCTTCCGTAGTCAAAACACCAGCAAAACAGAGTCCAGAAATCAGCGTCAATCAGTCTAAGGTCAGGGCAGGCAGCTATCAGCAAAAGTCCAGTCCGGTCCAGGGTCAAGGCAACCAAAAAGCAAAAAGCAAAAAGCAAAAAGCAAAAAGCAAAAAGCAAAAAGCAAAAAGCAAAAAGCAAAAAGCAAAAAGCAAAAAGCAAAAAGCAAAAAGCAAAAAGCAAAAAGCAAAAAGCAAAAAGCAAAAAGCAAAAAGCAAAAAGCAAAAAGCAAAAAGCAAAAAGCAAAAAGCAAAAAGCAAAAAGCAAAAAGCAAAAAGCAAAAAGCAAAAAGCAAAAAGCAAAAAGCAAAAAGCAAAAAGCAAAAAGCAAAAAGCAAAAAGCAAAAAGCAAAAAGCAAAAAGCAAAAAGCAAAATGCAAAATGCAAAAAGCAAAATGCAAAATGCAAAATGCAAAATGCAAAATGCAAAATGCAAAATGCAAAATGCAAAATGCAAAATGCAAAATGCAAAATGCAAAATGCAAAATGCAAAATGCAAAATGCAAAATGCAAAATGCAAAATGCAAAAAGCAAAAAGCAAAAAGCAAAAAGCAAAAAGCAAAAAGCAAAATGCAAAATGCAAAATGCAAAATGCAAAATGCAAAATGCAAAATGCAAAATGCAAAATGCAAAATGCAAAAAGCAAAAAGCAAAAAGCAAAATGCAAAAAGCAAAATGCAAAAAGCAAAAAGCAAAATGCAAAATGCAAAAAGCAAAAAGCAAAATGCAAAATGCAAAATGCAAAATGCAAAATGCAAAATGCAAAATGCAAAATGCAAAATGCAAAATGCAAAATGCAAAATGCAAAATGCAAAAACCAGGAAACCAGGAAACCAGGAAACCAGGAGCCACACTGACCATAGTCTCCCAAGGAAACTACAATAAGTCTTAACACTGAGGAAGCCTCTTGCCACTCCTTAAATAGTCAAATCCTACCTCAGTGCCAGCTGAGGCTTGTTAAGCAGCTGCTTTTCAGCCAGTCTCCTGGACCTGCGACTGCCAGCACTCTCAGCTCTCCTCTGCCTAAAGCAGGGGTAGGCAACCTTTTTCAGCCCTGGGCCGGGTTGCTGTCCCTCAGACACTTGGTGGGCCGAAGCGCAAGAAAAAAAAAAAACAAAAACACCTAAATAAATAAATAAATTCTCTCTCTCTCTCTCTCTCTCTCTCTCTCTTCGCCTCCTTGGCTGTCCTCCCCTCTTTTCCCCAAGGAGACAGCCAAGGAGGCGAAAGAAACGCCTCAGAAGAGGACCCTGGCCGGCCGGGCGCTCAGCTCGCTCTCCTGAGGCCAGTCTCCTTCACTTTCCACGGGTGTCCTCAGCCCTCCCTCTTCTTCCCAAGGGAGGGCTGAGGACACCCGTGGAAAGTGAAGGAGACTGGCCTCAGGAGAGCGAGCTGAGCGCCCAGCCAGGATCCTCTTCTGAGGCATTTCCTTCGCCTCCTTGGCTGTCCTCCCCTCTTTTCCCCAAGGGAGACAGCCAAGGAGGCGAAAGAAACGCCTCAGAAGAGGACCCTGGCCGGCCGGGCGCTCAGCTCGCTCTCCTGAGGCCAGTCTCCTTCACTTTCCACGGGTGTCCTCAGCCCTCCCTTGGGAAGAAGAGGGAGGGCTGAGGACACCCGTGGAAGTGAAGGAGACTGGCCTCAGGAGAGAGAGCTGAGCGCCCGTCCAGGATCCTCTTCTGAGGCGTTTCCTTCGCCTCCTTGGCTGTCCTCCCCTCTTTTCCCCAAGGGAGACAGCCAAGGAGGCGAAAGAAACGCCTCAGAAGAGGACCCTGGCCGGCCGGGCGCTCAGCTCGCTCTCCTGAGGCCAGTCTCCTTCACTTTCCACGGGTGTCCTCAGCCCTCCCTCTTCTTCCCAAGGGAGGGCTGAGGACACCCGTGGAAAGTGAAGGAGACTGGCCTCAGGAGAGCGAGCTGAGCGCCCAGCCAGGATCCTCTTCTGAGGCGTTTCCTTCGCCTCCTTGGCTGTCCTCCCCTCTTTTCCCCAAGGGAGACAGCCAAGGAGGCGAAAGAAACGCCTCAGAAGAGGACCCTGGCCGGCCGGGCGCTCAGCTCGCTCTCCTGAGGCCAGTCTCCTTCACTTTCCACGGGTGTCCTCAGCCCTCCCTTGGGAAGAAGAGGGAGGGCTGAGGACACCCGTGGAAGTGAAGGAGACTGGCCTCAGGAGAGCGAGCTGAGCGCCCAGCCAGGATCCTCTTCTGAGGCGTTTCCTTCGCCTCCTTGGCTGTCCTCCCCTCTTTTCCCCAAGGGAGACAGCCAAGGAGGCGAAAGAAACGCCTCAGAAGAGGACCCTGGCCGGCCGGGCGCTCAGCTCGCTCTCCTGAGGCCAGTCTCCTTCACTTTCCATGGGTGTCCTCAGCCCTCCCTTGGGAAGAAGAGGGAGGGCTGAGGACACCCGTGGAAGTGAAGGAGACTGGCCTCAGGAGAGCGAGCTGAGCGCCCGGCCAGGATCCTCTTCTGAGGTGTTTCTTTCGCCTCCTTGGCTGTCTCCCTTGGGGAAAAGAGGGGAGGACAGCCAAGGAGGCGAAGGAAACGCCTCAGAAGAGGATCCTGGCCGGGCGCTCAGCTCGCTCTCCTGAGGCCAGTCTCCTTCACTTTCCACGGGTGTCCTCAGCCCTCCCTTGGGAAGAAGAGGGAGGGCTGAGGACACCCGTGGAAGTGAAGGAGACTGGCCTCAGGAGAGCAAGCTGAGCGCCCGGCCAGGATCCTCTTCTGAGGCGTTTCCTTCGCCTCCTTGGCTGTCCTCCCCTCTTTTCCCCAAGGGAGACAGCCAAGGAGGCGAAAGAAACGCCTCAGAAGAGGACCCTGGCCGGCCGGGCGCTCAGCTCGCTCTCCTGAGGCCAGTCTCCTTCACTTTCCATGGGTGTCCTCAGCCCTCCCTTGGGAAGAAGAGGGAGGGCTGAGGACACCCGTGGAAGTGAAGGAGACTGGCCTCAGGAGAGCGAGCTGAGCGCCCGGCCAGGATCCTCTTCTGAGGAGTTTCTTTCGCCTCCTTGGCTGTCTCCCTTGGGGAAAAGAGGGGAGGACAGCCAAGGAGGCGAAGGAAACGCCTCAGAAGAGGATCCTGGCCGGGCAGTGAGTTCGCTGCCTGAAGCCGCTTTCCTCGGCTTCCATGGGTGTCTCCCCTCCCTCTTCTTCGCAAGGGAGGGCTGAAGACACCCGTGGAAGCCGAGGAAAGCGGCTTCAGGCAGCGAGCTCATTGCCCTGCCAGCAAGGATCCTCTTCGGAAGTCTTTGCTTCGCCTCCTTGGCTGTCTGTCCTTCCTCTTTTCCCCAAGGGAGGCAAGCCAAGGAGGCGAAGCAAAGGCTTCCGAAGAGGATCCTTGCTGGCAGGGCAATGAGCTCGCTGCCTGAAGCCGCTTTCCTCGGCTTCCACGGGTGTCTTCAGCCCTCCCTTGCAAAGAAGAGGGAGGGGAGACACCCGTGGAAGCCGAGGAAAGCGGCTTCAGGCAGCGAGCTCATTGCCCTGCCAGCAAGGATGACACTGTACAGGGGGCGGAGCTTGCCGAGAGCAACCCGGCAGCCATTTTATGTTGCCGGAGAAGCCGGCAAAAAAACCTGAAGCGGTGGTAGTGCCGCGGCGGCGGCGGCGGCGGCGGCGGCAGGAATAAAACGGGGCCGGCAACAAGGCCTCTCTGGGCCGGATCTGGCCCGCGGGCCGTAGGTTGCCGACCCCTGGCCTAAAGGAAGGTACTGGCTCTGCTGTATCTTCCTGATTCTCCCCACTAGGCAGCTGAGCCTCCAAGGAAGGAGCACTAGGACCTGGCTGTTCTGGGGCTGGGAGAACCCGGCTTGGCTCAGGCAGATCAGAATGAGAGCCAGGTGGAGCCTGTATCTCTTCCTTCTCTGGAGGAGACCCATCCTCCTCCTCATCCTCCGAGTCCTCCTCATGGCTGGCCGTGACAAAAACCAGTATTACAGCATGACTTTAAAATATGCTTGGTTAGAAGTCCATTTCAGTGAGCTTCAACATTATCTAGTAAATATGTATAAGATTATAGCTGTACTTTGGTGGACTTAAATCTTTAACCCAGCTTGTTCGGGAACATCTACCAGAGAAATGTATCCAGTATTCAACATTAAGGGCCTTTACAGACTGCCAGAAATAGTGCAAATTGAGGCCACTTTAACTGTCCTGGCTCAGTGCTAGGGAATCATGGGAATTGTATTTTTTTCTGGGACATTGAGCCTTCTCTGTCAGAGAGCTCTGGTGCCACAATAAACTACAGTTCCCATGATTCCTTAGCACTTAAAGTGGCCTCAGTCTGCACAGGACAGTTAAAGTGGCCTCAATCTGCACTATTTCTGGCAGTCTGTAAAGACTCTTAGACTGTCATACTTTGGACACATCATGAGAAGGCATGAATTGTTGGAAGAGACAATAATGTTAGGAAAGGTGGAGGGAAGTAGAAAGAACGGAAGGCCACATGCTAGATGGATAGAATTTATTAAAGAGACCACAAATATGAGTTTGCAGGAGCTGGGTGGAGCAGTAGAGGACAGGGGGGCCTGGAGATGTTTCATCCATAGGATCGCCATGAGTGGTGATCAATTCAAAAGCAGTTAACAACAACAACAAAAAGATTTTCCTCTTTGACCTTCTTTGTTGTTTTCTTCTAGCGGTATTGTGTCATCTGCATATCTTAGGCTGTTGATGTTAATGTCTTTGGTACTTCTATTAAAAAAATAAAGGCTGCATCTGCACTGCTGAAATAATGCAGTTTGACACTATTGTAACTGCCATGGCTCAATGCTATGGAATTCTGTGATTTGAAGTTTTGTGAGATATTTAATCTTCTCCATCAGAGAATCTGGTGCCACAGCAAACAAAAAAATCCCAGGATTATATAGGATGGAGCCATGGCAGTTAAAGTGGTGTCAAACTGCATTAATTTTGCAATTAAGATATACCAAAGTCTGTTATTTCTATGATATTTTAGGAGGTTTTAAAATTAATATTAATAGTATTGTCTGCTTAACCTCCAGAGTCCAACACTCAAACCACTATAACACACTGGTTCTTCTGGGTTTCTGGGAAAGGGTTGTTGGTTTTTTGGTGTTTTTTGTGTGTGTTTGTGTGTGTGTGTTTAGCATGGGGAAAAAATCTACAGTATCTCCCTCCCCAGTTAGGTCCATATTAAAAAAAATAGCAATATCAAAAAACACTCCCAGAACAAAACAAAACAACAAAAATGAACAACATCCCTTCCAATTTCCCCCCTTTAAGAAACAACAAAACACATTCCAGAAACCTACATTAATTTTTTGAGCACAATTAATGTTTTCTGTACAAATTTTATTTACAGATTTATGTGCATCCCTAGTGGTCTGACCCAGCTGTATGTTATGCATGCCTTAGTTACAATTAGATTGGCCTGAACAATGTTTAGAAAGGACAGTCCAGAATGCAGCCACAAGTACTAAAGGCAGATATTTGCTTATGGGATTACATTGCATCTGCCTTACAAAGTCTGCTTATGGTTTCACATTTATTTTTATTTTTCAGCACAGTTCAAAGTGTTGTTGATGATAACCTTCAGGTGTATCAATAGCATGAATCAAACAGGATAATGCAGGAACTGTTTCTCCCATTCTACTACACCATTTCACTAAGATCTGATACAGTTAGTGTCACTTCAATTAAGGCAGAAGAATAATTGATAGCAACAAAGGAAAGGGCCTTCTCAGGATGCCACACCTAGGTGGAATTATTTGCCCGAGAGATTTGCAGCCTCCCTCATTATATTATGCCATATGGTTTAGGAGCACATTGGCTTTATGAGTGTTATTTATGTTTTCATAATGCTTTTACACTGTTTTGAAATTTTGTTTGCATTTTCTGTCTGGTTTTTATTTGCAGTTAGCATACCTGAATGGCACATAAACTCTGAGTGGTCCTCTCCCTCTGACAATGGGACATCAATTTTTCTGTAAGTAAATGTTTGCTCTGAAGTAAGTCCCATTGAATTCAGTAGGAGTTGCTCCCAGGTAAAGGTATAGTATTGCTGCTTCAATCACAATTCTGCTACAATGGCCTCGGTAAAGTTGCACTGTTAATGCTGCAAAATAAAAGAGTCTTTTATTTTGTTACTGGCAGTAGTTTTTGGGTTTCATCTGTTGGACCGGCAAAACAGACAAGTGCATGTGTCACATGTGGAAAACTAACTGGATGATTTGTGCCATTTTCTTCACAGTGGGGCTTGTGTGAATTGGGAGCCCACAAACATTTTGAGAATATTTTACCTTAGATGAAGCCACTTGCAGATCATTTGCATGATGAATGGGTTGGAACAGAGTTCACCACATGAAAAGTAATTTTATTCTCCTCTATCATGTGATCCTTTCCAAAAGCAGGACATAAGGCCATCCCAGAAGAAAGGAGAATATAATTGAGTCTCCTGCTGCCCTACTAGGAAAAAAAGGAGAAAAATGCCTTAGAAATGTAGTTAAAACACACACAAAAATAGATCAAATGAAGACACCAGGTTCTGTCCAACACAGAAATGTCCCATGGAGACTATTCCAATGCAATAATAATTATTTAAGAATTTAGCCAAGTATACTTAGTTTTAGAAGAATAGCTGAAGTCATCCATACTGAATATAATTTCATTTTAACATATTGCTCTGTGCTTGAGTTATTATCTCCACTGTGCTTGGAGAAATAAATTATATTGAAGCCTTTATTTTTGACCTGTGACATCAATACACGCCATGGACCGATTCCAAAATCTTATCAGCTTTGGCTTGGCTATTAAATTATAGTAGTGAACAAACCTTTTTAGAAATGAAAAATGCTTTTGGAGCCTTGACCTTTTACATTTCAATTCACAGAGCACCTAGTGAAAATGGGAAATGCTGATCGAAATCCAGTTACTTTAATTTGCCACAGTGTCCTTTACACATAACAAAGAGGAACAAATTGTATCTCCTTGCCTACAAGCATTTGGGATCACCATACTCAGTTTTGTGTAGAATCAAAAAGGAACCTTTACAGAGAAAGTGATCCTTACTACCAACAAACTGATAATTTTATTATTTTATTTATGCACATTTATGTACTGCTTACATCTGAATATTTCAAAACAATATACACAAATAAAAATACAGTATAAAACAATAGATAATAATGAATCACACAACCTACATAATTACACAGATTGTAAGGAAGTTGTCTTTTTGCAGACTGCTAGAAATAGTACAAATTGAGTCCACTTTAACTGCCCTGGGTCAGTGCTAGGGAATCATGGGAATTGTGTTTTTCTGAGACATTGAGCCTTCTGTCAGAGAGCTCTGGTGCCACAATAAACTACAGTTCCCATGATTCTCTAGCACTGAGTCAGGGGGGAAGCAAACAAGAGGCTCTGGGACGCTGTGGGACGGTGCTCCACGGGACCGAGGCATCCTCACCGCGGCGCACCGTCAGCGTCCCAGAAAGGAGCGCTAAATCAGCGCTCCTTTTACACGTCGCCGAAAGTGCACCCCAAAAGCGTGGGGAGCACTTTCGGCGACCCTTCCGCCGCAGTGTGTGTGGACGCTGCGGTGGGAGGTTGCCCTCGGAGCGCCGGCCGTGCGGAGGGCCAGCGGCTCCGAGGACGACCTTGGGAGGAAGAAGGGGCACTAAGCATGCAGCTGCCCCTCCTCTTCCCTGCCTCGGAGATGGCGCAATTAGCCGTCTGCCGAGGCCCTCAGGGTAGTTAAAGTGGGCTCAATTTGCACTATTGCTGGCAGTCTGCAAAGGACCTAAATTACACTGATTTTTTTTTATTTATTTTTTTACACAAATAAAGTACACATACATAACATGTAACATATTACAAATAACATAAACCAATAACATTCATCTCTATTATCCCCTTCCCTCCCCCCTCCCCTAAACTTAAAATACCTTCCATTCTCCTCTACATACATTCCCAAGACTAGACAACACAAAACTGACTTCCTTGGTCTGAACCCATGCCGTTTATTTTATTGACTCTAATTGTCTATCTTTTTGTTAGTAGTAGCTGATTTTCTTTTGACTTCACCTATAACACCTTTGACTTCCCTGATCTTATTCTCCTTGTTTATATTACTTTCTTAATCGTTTCAATTTCTTTTAATCTGATTTACCTACGTAAGTACCTTGTTAGATTTTGTCTTGTATGTTAGGCCATTTTCCCCTTATGTAACTATACAGATTTTCCCAAACCTTTCTATCCTGCTTCCTTTTTTCTTTAGCTTCTGCATTTATGGCTAAATTATCTCTTAATCCTTCTGAAATTATATCTATTTCCAACATTTCTAACAATTTAAGAATCCATTCTTCCAACATAATACCCTCGGAGAGTAGTGGAGTCTCCTTCCTTGGAGGTCTTTAAGCAGAGGCTGGATGGCCATCTGTCGGGGATGCTTTGATTGGGAGTTCCTGCATGGCAGGGGGTTGGACTGGATGGCCCTTGTGGTCTCTTCCAACTCTATGATTCTATGATTCTATGATAATATCTTTCTTTTTTTTCCAATATTTTGCGTACGTTAATCTAGCAGCTGTTAACATGTAAAAAATTATTTTGCCGAATCTTCTTTCTATCTCATCCTCCAACATATTTAATAACAAAATTTCGGGTTTATGCTTTAACTCTATATCCAATATTTCTTTGATTCCTTTAACTATCATTTTCCAAAAATTTTCAGCATATACACAATTCCACCATAAATGATAAAATGTACCTTTCTCCCTTTGACATTTCCAACAAAGGGTTTGACCATTACCATAGCTTCTACACAGTTTTTCCGGAGATAAATGCCATCTATACATAATTTAAACAAAATTTTCCTTTATATCCTGACTTACAGTATATTTCATTCTTTGACCCCACGATATTTCCCATTGTCTTAATTCCAATGATTTTTTACAGTCTTTCACCCATTTGATCATGTTTTCTTTAACTAGATCTCCTTCCATCTGGTAATCCAATAATGTTTTATAGAATCTTGATAAAGCAGCTGGTTTCCCTTTCAACATTATTTCTTCTAGTTTCGAAAGACTTTCTGTAATTTTCTTTGTACTTTTATCCATTCTAAATCTAGCTTCCATTTGGTAATATAAAAACCAGTTACATTTAAAGCCTTCATCTTTAATCTGTTCTAAAGGTTTCATTGCAAATCCATTACCCGTTTTTTTTAATACATCTTTATACCTCAACCAATTTTCTTTTTTTTTTTTTTTTTTTTGTACATCAGTGTTGAACAATGCTTCATGGGGGGATAACCAGAGGGGGATATCTGAGCTAATCCATCTTTTATATTTCTCCCATATTCTGTACAGGGAAGCTCTTATAAAATTATTTTTGAAGGCAACATGTACTTTGACTTTACCATAAAACATATAGGCGTGGTATCCAAATCTAAGATCATGACCCTCTAATTTTAGTAATTTCTTATCTTCTAGTCTAACCCAAGCGCTTAACCATTCTAGATTGCATGCTTCGTAGTAAATTTTCACATTAGGAACTGCTAACCCACCTCTATTTGCTGAGTCCTGCATGTAGTTTTGTTTTATTCTTGGTTTCTTGCCCTCCCAAATGTATTCTGAAATCTGTTTTTGCCACTCTACAAAAAGTTTGTCATTTTTAATCACACGAATGGTACGAAAAAGAAATAATATCTTGGGAATTAAATTCATTTTAACAGCTGCGATCCTTCCCAAGAGAGACAACTTCAGGTTTTTCCACTCTTTCATCTCCCTCTTCACTTCCTCCCATTTTTTTACGTAATTATTCCAGATTAAGTCTGCATTTTTATTTGATATTATAATGCCTAGATATCTTGCTTTTTTGGTCATGTTAAATCCTGTCATATCCTTTAATTGTATCTCTTCTTCTCTCCTCATGTTCTTGGTAATAACATTTGTTTTATCTAAATTTATCTTTAACCCTGAGATTTTTTCAAAGTCGTTAATATGATCTAACAAAAATGATATACAGGTGGTGGGATTTTCTATTGATACTGTGATGTCATCTGCGAAAGCTCGGACTTTATAGCAATCGCCCTTTATATTCACCCCCTTTATTTCTGATTCTTGATTTATACGCCTGATAAAAATATCTAGAGTAATCACAAATAAAAGTGGGGAAAGGGGACAGCCTTGCCATGTTCCCTTTTTTATTTCTATTTTAGTTCTGTTTCTGTTAATTATTACCTTCGCTGTTTGTTTTCTGTATATTGCATTTATCCATTGAAGGAACTCCACCCCTAATCCTATCTGTTTTAGTATCATTTTCATTAAATTCCAGTCCAAATTGTCAAAGGCCTTTTCAAGATCCAATAGGACTAAGGCCATTTGTTTTTGATTATGAACTTCATAGTACTCTATTATGTTGATAATTTGTCTAATGTTATCTTTTAATTGCCTGTTGGGAATGAAGCCACATTGTTCTTTAGAAATTATCTTCTCTAAAATTTTCTTAAGCCTGTTTGATAGAATACCAGCAAATAATTTATAATCTTCGTTCAGAAGAGAGATAGGTCTATAACTATTCATGTCTTCCTTAACCTTTCCTTCCTTTAATATTAGACATACATTAGCCTCTTCCCATGTTCTAGGCATATTTCTTTCTTTAATATTATTCATAGTTTGAGTTAAAGGATCCTTTATTTCATCTAGAAAGATTTTATAGAATTTGGAAGTAAAACCATCGGGACCTGGGCTCTTATTATTTTTAAGATTCCTTATAGCTTTCTCTACTTCTTCTTTAGTAATTGGTTGATTTAATTGTTGACTAAGATCCTCTTCTATTCTAGGTAATTTGCATCTATTTAAATATTCCTCCATATCTTCTTTTTTCAGTTCTTTGTCCTTAAATAATTTGTTAAAGTGTTGAAAAAAGATTTCTTTAATTTTTTTCTGTTCAGTAAAGGTTTTTCCATCTTTCCTAATTTTTGTTATCACATTCTTATCTCTCTCCTTTTTTAGCCCCCATGCTACACTGATTATTTACACTGATTTATTAAAAAAAATACAGATGTAACATTAACAAAGAATTACAGACCAATTTCATTATTAACCAACTATTATAGCAGGGGTAGGCAACCTTTCCCCTTTAAGGGCCAAGGGACTTCAGCTCCCAGAAGCCTCAGCCATGTTGGCCAATAGTCCCATGTTGGCCAATAGCTCCTGGGATTCTGGGAGCTGAAGTCCCTCGGCCCTTAAAGGGGAAAGGTTGCCTACCCCTGTACTATAGGAATCATAGAATCACATAGTTAGAAGAGACCACAAGGGTCATCCAATCCACACCCCGCCATGCAGGAACTCTCAACCAAATCATCTCTCAACCAAAGATTTTAGTAAATGGCTACAAAACAAGACCGATTGAAATATTAAAGGGGATCGTGCAGGGTTTTCCCTCTCACCTGTGCTTTTTATTTTGGCACTGGACACTACTGAGAGATATCAGACAAGATGAAAGGATCTGTGGAGTGAGGGTAAAAAAAAGAAGAAGAAGAACAGTATAGAATAAGGGGTTATGCAGATGATCTTGTAATCAAAACCAACTGGACTCAATGAAGGCTGTTCTGGAAAAAATACAGGCCTTTGGGACATGTTCCAGTTTACAGTGAACAATGATAAAACAAAGTTGCTGACAAAACATGAGTTCAGAAGAGGACAATGAACTGATTGCTCATTCAAATTGTAAAGTGGAAAGGGGTGAATATCAGAGTTACAATAATGAAAAATAATAGTTTATTGTTTCAAAACAACTGTGAAAAAATTGAGATTTTTTTTTAAAGATACCTAGAGAAATTTACCCTTATCCCCTTTGGGGAAAAATTGCAGTAATAAAAGCAAATGTTTTGACAAGACTTTTATTTTTCTATCCAAATTCCTATTATAAGAATTAGAATACTGTTTGTGCATTGACAGAGAGAAATTTCCAGATTTGTTTGGTGGAATAAAATTTAAAATATTGTATGATGCTAAAGAAAGTGTATTGGGAGATCCTAATCTTAAACTGCAATATGAGGCCTGTTGTTTTATATGGTTGAAAGAATGGATATTACTTAGAGATGAAAGACTCTTGCAATGTGAAAGTCACGATTTAAAATTTGGGTGACATGGTTGTCTTTAGTATGATAAAGTAAAGGCACATGTTGAATTTAACAATCATCACTTATAGAAAGGCTCTCTTACTAGTTTGGTATGAGTATAAACAGATATTTTTTCCTAAGATGACTTTAGCCACCTCATCACAGGAAGCCTTTTTTACATGAAAGAATAGATTAAATATTGGAGATGTTTTTTAATGATGATTTTTTTTTTTTGTATTTTTAATAAGACAACTGGAAGTTTAAATCAAAGGAGATGCTTCTTAAGGAAGATAAATTGGTTTGCTTATATGCAGCTTAATGAAAAATTTAATCAAGATAAGAAAGATGTGGCAATAGAAGTTGGAGAAAATTAATTTAATTTGAGTTGTGTAAAGATGATGAACATGTAATTTGGAAAGTGCATACTGTAAATTTCTTTTGAAACTAGAGTCTGAAGATGAACCTGTAAAAAAGTACATGATAAGGTGGGTCCAAAATTTTGGGCATAATGTTCAAATGCATATATATGAAGAGAAATGTGGTCTAAAGATATAAAATTATTTTGCATAGTAATTTAAAGAAAACCTGGATAAGACAATGTAAAGATGTTTTCTAGACCCAAATAAATTATCAAAAATGGCCAAGAGTGTTTTGAACCAATGTTGAGGATGTCAAGATAAGAAGGGCTCCTTTTTTAATATGTGGTGGAATAAGGTTGTAAGAAGACAAAAAGTGATTGGTCTAAAATTTATATGCTAATCCAAAAAAATTCAAAGACAAATTTTGTATCAGAAATGTTTCTACTGGTCATTATGGATAAAAACCTGGACAGTAAACATGGATTATTTCTTTGTTAAGTGATAACAGCAACAAAAACATTGTTTGCCCAAAAGTGGAAATGAACTGAAGCAACAATGATGGAAGGATGGAGTGTTAAGGTTGTTGAGTGATCCCAAATGGCCAAACTAACATGGATTCTAAAGAACAAGCAAACTGAATTTTTGTGGTTGGTTTGGTGTGTGGGGGGGGGGGTTGTTTTTGTTTTTGTTTGGTGTTTTTTGTTTTTTTGTTTTTTTTTAAGACTGGAAACTGTTCATGGACTTTTTGAGCTATAAGAAACCTAACAATGTAATCTGTATCCCCCCCCCCCGATTGGACCTGTAATGGTGCAATAATATGTTTCCTTTTTATTATCTTTTCATTACCCATCTTTTCATGGGTCAGAGCCCTATCATGTTCATATGTTCTTTTTTTTTTCCTTCTTCTTTCTCTATTTTTTATTCTATCTTTTTCTTTCTTCCTTTTTGAATGCATTCTTGAATGTATATGATCATGGTTTCAATTGAAAATTAGATTGCTAGTGTTAAATTAATTGATGAATATATCATTTAAAAATGAGTTCTCTCTCTCTCCCTTTCTCCCTATCAATTTCTCCCTATCAATTTCCCTGTGTGAGTGTTTATGTGTATTACAACTGGCTTTCATAGAGCCTCCAAGGGCTGAAGCAAACAGTGCATAAAATAAACATATGGCTAGCCAGACAGCAAAGAATGAACAGATAAATCTATATAAAAAAAGGGAAAGATAAAAAGCCCTACGGATTGATAAAATGTGGAAATGTTAAGACAAACAATTTGGTAAACAAAGCTAGAGGGAAAATAGCTGGATGGGAAATAGGTCACCTGAGAAGTTTCAAATGTGTTTGTATGCAAATACAAGGAAAGCAGGACAAAGCAGAATGGAATTTAAGGATACTGAACAGCCAGTGCTCATGTAGGGGACAACAATGTCTAGTGTCAATAAGATGTCCTACTGTGGTAGCATTACCCTACAGAGATTCATATAACAGAATGTACCATACACATAAAATGGGAACAGAATGAGCCATCAGAATTGCTGTTTCCAGGGAATTTTTGAACAGAACAGAGAGAGACAGACAGATAGAGATCTGGCTAATCTTCAAGGTTTAATTGGCTGATCTTCTGGAATCCTGCAAAAGTTACTTGATACACATTCCAAAAGATATTACTGTATATGGTACTAACTGGAAGTTTGGAGTAGTTAATATTATGGTAAAATGTCAATTTGCAAGTTCATTTCTAGAGCTTGCTTTCAAATAGCACTGATTTTGTCCATTAGTCTGGAAGCTTCTACCTGGGCCCTGGAAAATACAAAATAATGTCTAAGCAAAATATAGTTTTATCACAACAGCTTAGTAAAAAAAAAAAAAAATGCAGCAGATGCCTGACCCTGATATACTGAGGCATTTACCATCCCCTGGGTACACCGGGGAGAAAAATGACAACAACTTTACCATCATTAATCTGTTGCTGCTCGCAAACTAGTCTGGCTTAGATATGTATGAAGCAAAGGATATCAGACCTTGCACAAAACCTGATTAATGATGCTTAGAACTGCTAGGAAAATATGGAAAATATGTAAAATTGATTTCACAGTATTTTAATATCTCATCTTTACTCCAAAATGTTCAAAATGGCATTCTCATGCACCCTGTTAGTAGAACCCCATAGTTTTATGACCAGACAACACTGTTTAAATGAAGTATAATAGATGAAATATTAACATCAGTACCAGTTACCCTAGGTAACTTAATTTTTTTCTGAGCAATATGCATATTGTTAGAGGTGACTGGCACACAAACAATTGCCTTCCTATGGTTTCAGATACAATGTACAACACTGCCTATCTCAATCTCTGCAGCACATATGGATTACACTGCAAAAGTAATAAAACTGAAAGATTAAGGATGATTTAGGAATGAAATAAATACATTATAGTTAAAAATATAAATGATGAATAATACTCCGTATTATCTCACCCAGCGGCTTCATATAGATGTTAAATAACATCGGGGACAAAATAGCCCCCTGAGGGACCCCACAAGTGAGTTCCCTCTTACTGGAGCTACTGTCCCTGAGCAGCACCCTCTGGGACCTTCCCGAGAGGAAGGACTGGAACCACTGCAAAGCAGTGCCCCCGATACCTAACTCCCTCAGGCGGTCCAAGAGGATGCCGTGATCTATTGTATCAAAAGCTGCTGAGAGGTCTAGGAGCACCAACAGAGTCACACTACCCCTGTCGATGCTCAGATGCAGATCGTCGGTCAAGGCAACCATGGCAGTCTCAACCCCAAAGCCTGTCCTGAAGCCGGTTTGAAATGGGTCTAGATAATCGGCTTCATCCAAGACAGCTTGGAGCTGAAGGGCAACCGCCCTCTCGATCACCTTGCTCAAAAATGGCAGCAGTGACACAGGCCTATAGTTTTTCATCTCCAGGGGGTCCAGGGAAGGCTTTTTCAGAAGCGGCCTAACAGCCGCCTCCTTAAGAATAGATGGAACATGTCCTTCCCTGAAGGATGCATTGATGAGTGCAATTTTAGTGACTCTCTTGTCTTTGGCTAGAATCCTATTGGTGGCATATACTGACAACCCCAGTTGTGCCAGTGTATGTACTTTGGAGGCATTAAAAAAGGAGGCATCTCCTTCCACAAAACCCCTGTCAATACCTGGGAGAGGGACTCATAGCCACAGCTCCATCTCTCAGCCACTGGTTGACTGCAGGGTGTATTCCTAATGTCCTTGAACACCAAGGAGAGGCAGAGGAGCCTTACAATAGAGACAGGGGGCATTCATTCTTCCTTGAGTGCACAAAGGCAGCTGGACACACTTGGACACATCTCTGTAGCCATGTAGAGTCTGGTGCTATGCACCTGAGAGCCTGCCTGGTTGCTGTTCTACACCTGGAGAAAAACCAAGGAAGAGGGAGGAGCCTCCACCTCAAACAATGGGATAAGTAAACTGGTGAGGAATCTGCATTCACCAGGCTTAATAGATTCTGGCCATTGTAGGTCACATTGTTGGCATTTGTTAGATCAAAAGGCAGTCAAGAAGTGTTCTTATAAATCATTAAAAGAATAAATAAGAGAGACAGACAGACAATCTGACAGACAGACAATTTCATAGATAAACCATAGCTGCGATTATATTCGATTTCCTGTTTCCAGACAAATACATCACTGATTCTTTATGGGTGCACAGAATATATAGAATCTATAAAAGGCAGCAACCTGTGACTCTGAAAACCTTCACCTTCTGAATTTGTTGCCCCCAGCACTGGAGTCATTAACAATTAGCCTCCTTTCAAGCAGTTTTTTAAATGAAAACAAAGCTATAAAATCTCCATGAAGCACAAAAGAAACTGTTCACTTCCTTCACAAACCCTGTTTTAGAAAGAGTCCTGGGGGAGAAAAAGCTTCTTGAAAACTACTCAGAATGCTTTGCATTATGACCAGGATGTGGCTAATAAACTTTCAGTTGCTAAATGTTCTCATTTATATAGAATATTTTGATAAGTTCATGTCCCACTATCACAGGTATGTGAGTTCCCTCAAAAACAAAATGTTGCTTTTTCTTTTTTTAAAGGCACATTTTATGCTGGAACAGTACATTTGCCAGCAGTTGGATGTGGTTTTAAGCTCCCTTGATGTCTTCTGTTTGTTTAATACAAGGATATATAAAATCTGTTCCTTGGGCTCCTAATGAGCAATAGGAGACACAAAGTCATTTTTTTAAAAAAACCGAACAATGTGCCAGAGTAAGAGAACACCATAAAGACTGCTGACACAAGATACTCTACATACAGAACAGTAGTTTATGGTAAAGAAGGCTGGATCTATTCAGAAGCAAGATTGGCTATTCATTCATTTCATATCAAGTGAAGAAATTAGGAAAGCCAAATCTCACCTCAGTGGATGCAACACTCTTGGCTTTTAGAAAATAATTCCACTGGTGAATTGATGACAAGATAATCAAAAACAGATCTCATTCTATCCCCCCCCCCAAAAAAAAAAAACTGGGGCTTAAATCTGTTCACAAAAATACTAAGAGGCATATAGAAATTAGCAGCCTAAATATCCTAAAAGCACCAGATCCTGTCTGATCTTGGAAGCTAAATAGGGTCAGCCGTGATTAGTGATGTGGTGACTTAGTGGTTAAGATGGCAATTCTGGTGATTGGAAGATCAGAAGGTTGGCAGTTCGAGGCCTGAGTGCTGCATGATGGGGTGAACCCCTATCACTAGTCCCAGCTTCTGCCAACCTAGCAGTTCAAAAGCATGCAAATGCAAATAGCTAAACATGTAACACTTCAGTGGGAAGGTAACAGCATTCAGTGCAGTCATGCTTGCCACATGACAACTGGTGTAGTCTTCGGACAACCCTGGCTCTTCGGCTTAGTAACAGAGATGAGCACCACCTCCTACAGTTGGCTATCACTAGACATTCATGACAAGGGACTACCTTTACCCTTTTACCTACCTGATTAGTACATGGATGGGAAACCTCCACCAAATACCAAGTTCTGTAGGCTATATTTCAGAAGAAGAAACTGGCAAAAGCACCTCTGAGTATTCCATGCCTAAGAAAATCCTGTTGAGTTCTTGGGGTTGTCATAAGCAGACAGACAACTTGAAGGAACATAAGCACACATGCAGAAATAGAAACACTAGATCCAGTTTTTAATCTTAACCAGAGTAGATTCTTTAAACCAATAGAACTTACATACATTTCAATTTTGCAAGACTCTAATGATTCAATGGGTCCCCTCAAATTGGGATTAACAATGGAAATTAGCCCAATAAATTATAACATTAAAAACAATTAAATGTATTATAATTGTCAAGGGAGGAAAAGGAAAAACAGTAATACTAGCCAAGATTTCACAACTGATCTCAGGTCCTGAGCTCTGTCAAAATGGTTTCCAGGATTGAACAATAACTTTGTAAGGTAGGTTCTGTGCCATCACTCCTTCTGTCCCTCATACACTGCAGCCATAATGCTATGTAGTTGTACCTTCCTCATTGGGGAAAGGAATTAATTAGAATTAAGTAGCCATTTCCAAGCTCTGGTCCTGGCAATGTGATATTCTGGTGCCTGTCAAACAACTTCCAGCAATAAGAAAACAAAACAATCCATTTGTGATCAGACAATAAATATTTGATTTCATGTTTTTTTCAATAATTCAACACTTGCTTCACACTACAGATATGAACAATGGGGAAAAGAATCCCAAAAGATAAAGAACTTCTCTCTACCTCTTTCTCTCTCTCTCTCTCTCTCAGCTAAAAGCAGCTCTGGCTACTGACAGTCTCGGGGTCAGGTATAATAGGAAACGTCTTGATGCACTTAATGATATTCCACAATGTTATTCCATTCCCATACTGGAAAGGAAAATATCTTTGCTGTCTCAATAATTTAGAAGAAACAAAGATGCAGTAGGTAGTAAAGGGAGGAAAAGCTCCTTCATGACAGGACCAAAGCAAGAATTATTGGACAAAAAGATGTTCTTCTAGAACAGATGTTCATTTTTATATACTACTTTCTTTGCTGGGTTAAAAAGCTTTTGGAAGAGAGAGGGGGCATCCCAGATTTTGCTTATTTGTTTTTACCTTCAGGGGAAACATAGCTTTCTCTCCTCTGTCATGGTGGATTGTAAATGGAAACACCTGGCAAGCAACATAACATTAAGCACAAAAAATAACATGTTAAACCTGTTTATTCATGGTCAACAAAATATTCAGATAAATAAAGCTTATTGAGGAGCATTCATTATTTTGGAAGGAACTTCCTAAAATGGAATCATAGGTTATGGAGATTATCACGTCCTTTTCCCATCCTTATCACGTCCTTTTCCCATCCTTATCATGCGAAAGATATCAGATGATGTTGTGCTTATTTGGTGATTATCCGATCAGTGAAGTGGAATTGTCCGTGGTCATGTGAAAACTATCAGATGACATCACACTTATGCTGTTATAATCCTGTCAGTGAAGTAGAAGTGTCCTGTTATTTTTCATTAATGGAAGTTTGCATTATTCAAAAGTGACAGAACAATTCCACTTCATTGACAGGCTAATGATGGGATAAGTGCAACATGTGTGATGGTCTTTCATGTGATCGCGCGATCAGGAGCGATCCAATTTGCTCCCGTCCTTTGTCTCCCCGTCTGATAATCTCCTGAGTTCTTAGTTGTCTTTTCAGAGCCTCCTGATGATGTCTCATCCATCCAAAATGTTCAGAGCTGATTCCTAATTGATAGTATCACAAAGCAATATTATTAGGTTTGAAGCTATGCAACATTTAAACTGTGAGCAGATATGTTTAATTTCAGCACTAAAATACATAGAGAAGATGTGAAATCTGTTTTTTGGTAAAGGCTTTAGAGGTACAGTTGGCAGTCTGTATCCATGGAATTTTTATCCACAATTCAACCATCCACAGCTTGAAGATATTAAAAAATAATATAAATTCCAAAAGCAAACCTTGTTTTTACCATTTTATATAAGGGGCATCATTTCATTATGTCATTCTATTTAATAGGAATTGAGCATCCATGGATTTTGATATCCATGGGTTCCTGGAACCAAACTCCAACAGATACCAATAGGGCCTTGTCACACTGCACTGTTATCATGGTATGTTCCACTTTAACTGCCATGGCAACATCCTGTAGAATTCTGGGATTTATAATTTAGTGAGGCCCAAGAGTTCTCTGGCTGAGAATTCTAAGTGCCTTTCCTTAAACTGCAAATCCCAAGATTCCATAGGATGTTGCCACAGCAGTTAAAATAAAATATAGCACTATAGCAGTGTAGTGTGATAGAGCCCATAGTGAGCTGCCTTATACTAAGTTAGGCCTTTGCAGACTGCCAGAAATAGTGCACATTAAATTGAGGCACTGCCCTGGCTCAGTGCTAGGGAATCATGGGAACTGTAATTTATTGTGGCACCAGAGCTCTCTGACAGAGAAGGCTCAATGTCCCAGAAAAAAATACAATTCCCATAACTCCCTAGCACTGAGCCAGGGCAGTGCCTCAATTTAATGTGCACTATTTCTGGCAGTCTGCAAAGGCCCTTAGATCACTTGTCCATTTAGCTCAGAATTGTATGCAGAACAATTGTCCAAGTTTTCAGAACAGAGTTTTTCTGTTACCCATCACTGCCCGAGGTTAAATGTTTGCTACAATGTATGTGCTTTTCTACTGAGCTACAACTCCCTTCTTAAGCCAAGGATGGGAAACATGTGGCCTTCCAGATATTGTTGGAGTTCAGCTCCCAATCCGAACCATCAGATATGTTTTCTGGGGATGATGGGAATTGCAGTCCAACTGTGTATCCATCCCTAGCATAGTCAATTTTTAACCAAGCTATAGTGTAGAAAAAGATTAGTTACACTTTTACATTTCTTCTCCAGGAACCACCAGTGATCTCTGATGCATAATCAAGAATCTTCATGACTTCATGAGAAAAAGATGAAGAGCCAGTTGTTAAATGGACCTTTCTGATGCATGATTTAGAAGGAAGCTACATCTAGTTTTATATTAAATTAAAAACCAACTTTCCTCTTTAGCAGTGGGGAAGCTAGCAAATCTGTTACTGTGAGATGGGGATGAATTCTCTCTCAGGATTCTGGCTGCTCCTCCAGGTCATAGAAGGGTTATCCAGGTGCTGAATCTCACAGAGGTTTAACTTCAGGAGAACTCCCATACAACCTGGAGCAGCTGCAGGAGGATTTGCTGAGAGTGGGTTTTTTGTTCCCATGGTAAGATGAACAGCTGCCCCTGTTCATGGTGAAAGCTGCAGCAGAAAAAAATTAAGCAATCAACAGAGCAAGTTTTTTCCTCATTGCTGGAAAATTTATTGTATTGCAATTGAGAGGGTTATATGAAATGTCAACATTTAAAAACAGCAATCATCATCTTAACAGTTATTAATAATGAAATAACAAATCAATAATGACATGGATATGATAATGTAGAGGTTCATAGTGTTAATGAAGTTCTGGCACAGCTGAGTCTTCATGTAGAATGTCTTTCCAGAAAGCTTGATGGTGCAAGTTTAAACAATTAACGGTGTAAACTTAAACAGGACTACTTTGACCTTTCTTTTTTTTTTTTTTTACTTTTTTTTTTTTTTTACTTTTTGGGATGACAACTCCAAGAATTTCATAGCTAACATGCCCAGTATAATTTGGACCGTAGTCATACTAGCTGGGGGATTCTGAGAGTTGCAGTCCAGTTTCTAAGCTCTGTTTAGAAGCAAACCCCATTGTGCTAAATGAGATTTAGATGGTATCTACAGAGTAAAATACACATTCCCAACCCACAGGCCTAATTAGGTGATACACAAAGCCAAAACAGGTTAAACACAGGCCCAATTTACACTCCAGAGTGATTCTCCAGAGGAAAAAAGAGTCCTCCTTTGCTCTGGATCAGAGAAAAAACTTTGAAGAATCCTCTGGGCATGTAGACTGTCTGCCAGTGCAGGTACAGAGGGAGAAGCACTGGCAAATGGGTAAGCCACTGACCTCTCCCTACTTGGAACATCCAACTCCTTTCCACAGCACTTTCACTTTCAAAGGGGGCATTCACACTACAAAAATAATCTGAAATGAACCTGGGTTATTTCCTTGATGTTCACACTTGCCCCAAATCTACTCAGTGCACTTCTGGGGGAGCTATCAAAAAAAACATTTAACCCAGGATATTCAATACTATCCCCCCTAGTTTTCCTGAAAGATCTGCATCAATCCATGTCCTCAGCAATGTGAACACGCTACCAAATTAATTTGGATTGCCTGGCGACCCCCCTCCAGCTCCTCTGAGCCTTTTCCAGAGCAGCAGACAAACAAAAGGGGGAAGAGTTTTTTGTTGTTTTTCTGGGCCCAGGGAGGGAGGGAGGGGGTCTCATCCTTCCCAGTCTCTCATCACCAAAGGAGACTTTGGGGGAAGCACTGGGTGGAGGTTGCCATGGACTGCGCCAATCCCAGGCCTTAGGAAATATATGGGAGACCAGTGTAGGGTCCTGACTTGAACCTCGAATGATAACTCTAGACCCCAGAGAGAGTGAGGCACACTGTCTCAGCCTCAGAATGAGGGAGAGGCAACCCCCCTTCAGGCAGTTCTGGTCAAGAAATAAGCATGAGAGGGTCAGCGTAAATCAGAAATGACAAAGGCACACAACAAAGTGAAGACCAGGCCAAGGAGAAAGGCACTCTGGACATGCTCAGAGGTGCCCTGCCCCCTGCTCCAGGCCATCCCAGGCCATCAGACTTATATTGTATGTTTTATTCTGTATTGTATGTTTTAATTGTAAGCCGCCCAGATTGGATTACCAATGGGCGGGATATAAATAAATTTTATTATTATTATTATTATTATTATTATTATTATTGCAGCAAATATCCACTTATAATAACAAAGAAAAGGTATGCAGCAGTTTACTACTTGTAGAGATTATTAAGCAGTGAGAGGAGAGATGGTGATGGCCCTCCTCCAGAGGTTTTAGGACAGCAGCTCCCATCCATCCCAGGCTTGTGAGCCAATGGATGATAGGGGTTGGTGTCCAGGAGCTACGGGGGGGGGGGAGGAAGAGGAGGAGGGGGAGGGGGAGTACTGGGAAGGACTCCTGAGGCTACAGGCTGCTCTGATCTGGAGCTATCTGTCTGGAATGGGCCAGGAGATACTGGTGGTTGCGATAGTGTGGGGGGCTGCCCAGGATGATAGAAGTCAGCCTGCCCTGTGCATGCCTGTCTGTGGATAGGGTGTGTCTATGCACACAGGCACCAAATGTGCCACTCTGCTTCTGCAATCCTGAATGTAAACCAAAATGATGGCATGTGTGAATAACACAAGGGTTAAAATGCCTCAGAGAGATTCACGAACCCAAAAACGTAATGGGAACAATGATCCTGACATGTATCAGTGCAGTGATCCAAATCTCCTTAGGGCAAAAAAGTGAGTGTTAATGCCCCTACATCTGCATGATTCCCCCAGTGCCATTCTATTTGCAGATGTGAGAACTGAATGCACAAGTACACATTAGCCCAAAAATAACATCACACTAATGCTCAATAGGATGGCCATTGCCCCCATGATCTAAGGGAAAAGAGAGAGAGGGGTCTCCTGGAAGTATGTGGACAATGTTGCCGGCATTGGCCTGTTGTGGGTGCCAGTTGTGCAAATATGGGTTTTCCTACAGTGCAGACATGACCTCAGTCTCTAGTAAATATGAACAGGATTGTTTCTGCACAAAGCTAAGCAGGCAAGTGTAGAATTGTAAATGTAGAATCCTGCACACATTTTACATTTTCCATGTTATTTAAACATAAACATAATTGTGCTATTTCACACCACTTAAAATATAAGAAATCATTGCTCAGATGAAGGGTCCATTAGGGTTTTAATTCCAGCAGCAGCCATTGACCAAAAAGGTCCTTCTGGAAAAATCATAAGGAAAGCATCAAAGCAAAATCTCTCCCCTGCTGCTTGCATCCAGTATATGATATTCAGAATCATGCTGACTGCTTCTGAACTTAGAAGCTTATACCTGAGTGCTCATTTCTCCCTTATGCAAACCTGTACTTTTGTTGCACTGCCATGAATGTTCCACTTGAATTTAAATTCAAAGATCTTTCAGCTATTTTCCTATGTGATTACTATAAAATTGTAAAAATAAAGTGCTTTGCAGAGTACTAGATTAGATGAATCATTCTGTCTTAAAGGTAACCATATTTCTGTTGGAGAATGTATTTAATCTAAGACTTAGATTTTAAGTCTTGCATGTGCGTACATTTGTTCTATTAAAATCATTTGGCTTTATTCCAAGCAGATATGATGAGGGCTGGAACTGAGTAAAGGTCACCACTTCTGATTGAAGCATCAGAATGCTGACAGAACCATCAGGGTTGCATATATGAATGTGTCATCAAAGATACACTACCAGAAATAGAACATCCATATCACCACATCATAAATGCTTTCCAATACAGTCAGTTAAACTCAACTTCCAGCTATCAAGAGTATGTGATCAAGTAGATAGAAACTGAGTGATGTGCAGAGGGATGTGAATTGGTCTTTAGTCTCAATTTACTTCAGGCCAAAAAGCTTATTTTGGCTGCAACTTTGGAGTTTTCCACTTTCACAATCTTTTCCTAAATTCTTTCACATACTATCATAAGAACTGTTGGCATTGTTTCTGGAGATTAATTTAGTGGCTATCATTGTACAATTTTTCTTTCCACTTGGTTATGCAGGTTCTCTAGGATTTCTTCCCCAAATATCACTTCATGTGCCACTCTCCCTACAGTTTTAGGCAAGACTTTAGAAAAACAAATCAGTTGTTTAGTACAAGCTAGAGGTGTAAACTTAAAGTTCTATTAGACTCTTTAGTATGATTAAGATATTTTTAGAGTTTATAAATTGTGTTTTCATTAACATTTTTATTATTTTTGTAAATGATTTTGAGTGTTGAGGCTTTTTAAGAATCTTGTTATTTGAAAATATGGGTGAGGAACCTTTTTTTCCTGCTGTTGTTGCAGGTCACATTCCTTAAATGATCATATTTTGAAGGGCACATGGAATGATAGGTGGTGTCACAGACAAAACTGGGATGACTTAGAGACAACAATCTCTCTCTCTTCTCTGAGCCATCCAAAGTTTTTTTTAGAAAAATTAAAAGAGTTTTTCTTCTTTCCATTAAAGACACTAGGACTTTTGATGCTGAGACATTTTGCCCAATTAATCTTTGTGTCTAGTCAATCCATGATGTCAGTATCCTTCCTCTTTTCCACCGGGGATACAATTTGCTATCCACTTACAACAACAAGGAAAAGGTATGCAGCAGTCTACTACTTGTAGAGATTATTATTTATTATAGATAATAGTAATAAAAGGCAGGAAGACAGGACTGTAATGCAAATTTGTAGGGAAACACAATTGAACTAGAAATAAATTATCTCCATATCACAGCTGTGAAATAGATGTAAAATGGAAGTCTGACAAATATTTCTTATCCAGTGAGAAGTATCTCTTGGAGATTTGTGCTCTAGTTCACAAACAATTGACAGGTACTGCCTCTTTGGAAATGCTGGAAAATCTGAGCAATATTTTAAAAGACAGAGAGATTGCTAGAGAGCCAGGAGCAAGAATCCAATGTTGTTTTCTTTCTGCCTATTGACAGGTCTTGTTTAGATATTGGCAGCTATATGCTCTTGTGAAATGCCCTTTATAACTCAGCTACTAGCTATAATATATCAACTTGCAAAATCTGACAGAGTTCAGTCATTTTCACTTGCTTGTTGGAACAGAACTACCAATAATCTGCTATGAGAAAGGCATGATGCTCTGTACTGCACTTCTGGCTAAATATGTGTGTCTAAAACAGTGGAAGTCTAAAATTCCCCTTAGCCAGGGGGACAGATGGCTTGATGATGATTTGATTGATTGGGTGACTTGGGGGAGAGTCAAGGAAAAACACTCCTGGTGTATTTATGAGCAATGAGAACTTGGAAAGAATTGCTGCAAGTGGTAGAATTCAAAATATAGCTGTGTTAGTCTGGAGAATCAGTACGTAGATATCTTGTAGCACCTTTGAGACTAACTAAAAGAAAGAAATTGCTGCAAGTGTTTGCTTAATCCTGTCCTACAGTGCACCCATGTTCTCTCTCCCTTTCTCTTTCTTATACAGGACCTTATCACACGGGGGAAATCCCATGTAGAAACAGGATTTAGAAGGTGGGGGAAAACCCACAAAAATGGGTAGATTTTCACACACATCACTTTTAAAGTGTGCTTAACCCAAACAGATAGTGGTCAAAAGCTGCTTCTTTTTACTTTCAGGATTTTCTGAAAGTAAAAAGAAGTGGCTTTTGACTACTTTACGTTTGGGTTAAGCACACTTTGAAAGTGACGTCATCTGAAAATCTACCCGCTTTAATGGGGGGTTTTCTATTTAAAACCCTATTTCTGCATGGGATTTCCCCTGTGTGATAAAGTCTTTACTTTACTCACACACCTCTTTCCACTACTTCATCACCTTCCAAATTTTCTTTGTCTTTATCCCATGCTGGAAATAGCTATACCTACTGAAATGGGCCCGTGCAGATGACTTAGATTTTTGTTCAATTCCTTTTTATCTCTCTACAAAAACTTGTCAAAATTTGCCAGCCACAGTATCTTTAAAAACAGGATAGAAAGAACTTCAGGTTTTGATTTTAAAATGAATATAGGAGAAAAGTAAACTGACAGATGTCTCTATCCCTATATTACACATGAATATACCACATCCTACGCTTTCCCCAGAAAGTCCAAAAACACTTTACAGGAAGTCCTACCATAAAAGCATTACCAATAGCTGAAAATGCAATTTTCAAGTCTCAGCACCTTCAAAGATACATGATTTCTATTTTAGAAAGGAATAGCTCTACATTGACTATACTTGTGCTCCCTGTCAAGCTGATCTTCTGCAAACCGTGACTGCAAAATGAGTGTGAATATGTTAAGTGTGTGGTACACATGGACCTTTATTTGAGTTAGCATCCAATTTATGGCAGAATGCCATTACATAAAGCCTCTCAATATGACTTTGCATCTTAAGTCAAGCAATTCCTACTTCCTGATGCCAAGAAATCTTCATGACAGAGGCCATGAATTACTTCACTGATGGACCCAATACTGATGTCAAGAAAAGAGTTAGATAACCCAGCATGTCCTTTCCATGTCTAACTTCCAGAATTCTATGATAAAATCAAACATGCAGTATAACAAAAGCAGATGTAGAAAAGCAGTGACAAGAGCAGATTACATTATTCATTGTAAATTCCATGTTCCCTCTGTCATACACATGACAGAGAGAGAAAAAGAGGATTTACAATTCATTATTTTTAAAATGTATGCAACCACAAATGAAAATTTGTCTGTACAGCCCTTCCACTGAAACTGAGCTGTGTGGGCTTGTTTATTTCAAACTCCATAAGAACTAAAGTCTTCTCACCTGCAAGCAGGCCAAGGTCTCAATTCCATCCATCATGGACCTTCAGGGTTGTACAAGACATTTAGCTGAACTTCAGATAGGAGTTTACATATTATTAATCATTTTAAAAGGTAAAGGTAAAGATATTCCCCATTGACAAGGTTGTCCAGTTGTGTCCGACCATAGGGGGAGATGCTCATCTCCGTTACTAAGTCAGTGTTGTCAGAGACTACTCTGTGATCATTTGGCCAGCATGATTGCACAGAATGCTGTTTACCTTCCCACTGAAGTAGTACCTATTTATCTACTTGCAATTGCATGCTTTCAGATTGCTAGGTTGGCAGAAGCTGGGAGTAGTAACAGGAGCTCACCCCAACAAGCAGCACCCAGGCCTCAAACTGCCAACCTGCCGATCTTGCAATCAACAGAGTCAGCTAGTTGAAAGGAGGTGGAGATTCATTTGGATTGGGAAAATTCATCCACACCCCAGTCTGAGATTCCTTTTCAGTACACTTCAGGTTGTTCACAATTGTGCATCTTGCTAACTTTTAGGGTTCCTGTACAGTTGATTTGTAAATAATCACTCTTCCATCTATCTTCTATTCAGAATAGTCAAGCATTCATCCTCCCAATAAAAAACAAGAAAATTCTTTTGTAGAAAGGCTTCCTTATAATGGGAGCATATCCCATTAATAATGTTCCTAAAGTGAATAATTACAGTCATGTGACTAATGTAAAAAAAATAATGACTGAAAAATCTAATCTGATCCATAGTCTTCACCAGACAGACTGAGCCATTCCTGTAACATTTGCTATCAATGGGTCATGGCCAAATCCACCCTAACATTGGCTCCAACCCACTGGAGTCAGTTTTCCACTGTATGTTGCATACTAAATAGATTGTATCTGCTCCAGAGTTTGGGGGAGAAGAAAGGGGAATTGCAGCAATGTAGTTTTTTGTTGGCTAAATAACCCTCAGACTAACTACACCTATCCCCATTCCAAGTGTGGATGCTAAGTTTCCACCTCAAACCTGATCACTGAGCTCTTCTTTCTTTTCTTTTTTTCTAATTAAATTTTTATTTAGTTTTTACAATAAAACACATAATGTCTGTAGCTCTTCTTTTTTATACTTTGATGTGTTTCACTTGAAATCACTGAGTTTCCAGTTTTGTTTGTTTATTCTGGAAGATTCTTGTGGGGCTAACAACTGTATGCCATAGGGAAGTATAGATAAAAAAGAAACTTTTCATCTGGAATGAAAATAATGGGCAAAATCTATTTCCTGAAAGCTTTACCTACCGTACAACTGTTAAAAGCACTGAAGTGCTGCTACATATATTTGTCCATCCTGCAAACATTTGACCGTTACCCACACTGTCAGTTCTACTATTCCAGACATTGGATGTGCAGTGTACAGGTCAAATGAGGTTTTCTAGATCCAGTAAGTTCTCAGCCCAATAACTCTTAATTCCACCTTTAAGCAAGGAAAAGATTTATCGGTTAGGTTTCTAGCTAGGAAAAGAAAATCTGTTGGCAGTGCTATTCCCATGGACAGGTCACATTCTTTCAAAAGTAATGAAACAACCAGTTCTCCATAGAGCTCCTCAAGGCTTTTTTTAAATAAAGTTGGAAATCTGTTGGAAAATTGGACATTAACATAAAGCCAGAATAGAGTAGACTACACTACCATTCTGTCACTTTCTCATGCACAGTTCCTCTACTTAAAGGAAGCAGCAATTCTAGAAAGTGATCAATGCACAAAGCTTGGAAAAACAAGTATAGTACAAGTACAGCAAGTATAACTACTTGTAATGAGTTCCTTTCTCTCAAAAGAACAAACAAATACATACGTACGTACATGCGTTACATGATGATAGACACTGAATGAGGAATAAGGTTATTCTTTTTGTAGTATAACTATTTTTAGTTACCTTTATTGTTATAGAAGTGTGGCCTCACAAAATAATAAGAGAGGAAGAGCAACATGGTTCTAGTGGTGAGTCATGTTGTGCCTCATTCTCTGTTATGGTTACAGCATTTACAGTAGAAGATATTGTGCCTGGAAATAGACTCAGCCTGTGGAATCAATGTTGTGAATGGATTGAGCAGAAGGAGGGAAGCTGGATTGGAGATTCTGGAACAAGCAGTACAAAAAGTAATTTGTTCAAGCTTTGAAACAAGATGATGATGGTGATGATGTCAATTGTATAATATCATCAGTGTGCACAACACTTTCCATGGTACTAAAGAAGAGTTTTGCCTTAAGGACCTTACCATCTACAACTGGCATAGAAGAAAAGAACAGAGGAAAGGCAGAGAAGTATAATGTAGGTGGAAAACACTATTATTGACCCAACCTTGGAAATAGATTCTGAAGGAATTGTAGAATCTCATGAGCTGTGGTGGCTAGTAGCTTCTATGTCATTGGGGTAATAAATCAAATCTGGATTTTAGTCTGGACTTCAAATACAACATGCTGAACACTATTCCCAAAATAGGTTCTGCATCTGAAATAGCTCATTTAAACTTTGGGCTGAAACACACAGCAGAGTCATCAGCTTGCCAGCATGGGAGCCACCAGCCCCATGGTTAGTCCATGAATGGTTAAGCTGAGATTGAACACAATGACTTTCCCTTTCAGGTTTTTCACTAAACAGTTACATGAAACCAGTTCACATGCTGGTAGTTAACCAGAGCTTTTCTTCTTCACACAGCAGCAGCATGCAGCTAATGGCTGGGAATCAGAACCAGCCCACGGACTACAACTCTGAGCAGAGTGGTATCTTCGCATATCAAGCTTGGTTTGGCAATTGATACCCTCCAGATATTGGACTGCATCTCCTATAATCCCTCACTATTCACTATGATGTTCAAACTTGGAAGGTTATGCAGTCTAACAATAGCTGGTATGCCACAGTTGCCCACCCTTGATGTAAAGCATGGTGTGCACCACTGTCCCTCTGAGTTACAGTACTTTGCAAGAAATTTGTAATAGGATAAAGAGAAATCAAGTTGTCAATCAAGTTCAAAATATATATTTATTATTATGATCAACCGATCAGACATCAAATAAACAATCAACTGACATCATAGTAAAACACAAATAAACATAATAATAAATCATCAGATTATAAAAATAAGTTATATTAATTGGAAATTCAATTAGAAAATTATATTAAAAGAAAAGGTAAAATTTAACAATATAAATTCATTATAAGAGTGTAAATTGTATTATAAAATTTTTAAACAAACTAGAAGACATAATAAAATGTTAAGATACCATCTTACGCTGGCAGACCATTGCTGCTGCACAAAAACTGGCTACCCTTGTTGTTATTGATGGGCAGTGGTCCACTAGCAAGTAAGATACATAAAACTCATCCGTTCTTCCAGGAAAATGATTAAGAATTGGATAAATAAAAATTTGATGATAACCATAGTAAAAAGGACAATATAACAATACATGACCTATAGTCTCCACTATGCCAGTTCCACAAGGACAAGTGCATGCAGCATAGGGGATACTATTGTCTCTCCCTTCCAATAGGGCTGAGGGTAGAACATTAAATTTTGCTAATGTGAATGCTATCCTGTGTTTTGGAAGGGTTAGAAGACTCAAATGGTTAGCTAGCATAAAGACATTTCCATTATCTCTAAAATCAGGAGATACAGAGGCTGCTTTTAGATGTTGTTGCAGCTCAGAAAATACAGAAATAATCATCCTTCTGTATTAATAGAGAACTCTTTCTCTAAGTGCTGTTCCTTTTGTAGCCAAAATGGAAGTATCCATATATGCAAGGGAGTAATCCATTGATTTAGAGGAACTTCCAGGTTTGTAGAAGCCACACATACACTCTCTCCACAAATATACACAGACATACCTCTTACCCTTCAACATTTCACAGCTGAAAACTGGGGCACCTACAGATGAGCAACATCAGAGTGGGGTCAAGATCGTAAGCATTACTAATGAGGAGCACACAAGCAGTTTGGTTTTGTCTGATCCTACTGGGAAGGGCAAGATTCTGCTACCTCCTCTCCTGGCTTAACTGCTGGGGTAACAGAATGCAAACTACTTTGATACTTTGAAATCAGCTTGCAGCAAGTGAAGTAAGCTGGGGAGAAAGTGAGAGGAGGAGAAAGAAAGAAACTGGGACATTTTTAAAATGGCTGAAAAAGTGGGATGACAGGGGGTTCATCAGGATTGTCCTTGCCAAATCAGGACAGCTGGAGGATCTTAACACACATACACATGGGAAAACAATACTAAGAGAGAAAGGGAAATCCCAAAATGTGCTAGCATCTGTTCTGGGTAGATATGTGAATGAAAGGGGTGGAACTGCATTCCAGACTCCTCTTTTTTTCCGCCTAAGGTTTGTTTTTGTTTGATTGGTTTTGCTCACCTGTTTTTCTTGCATTCAGGAAAAGTCACACTCATTTCCAAAAGTGTTGTATGTAGTGACACCTTGTATTTTTTGCTTCCTCCTCTAATTTGTTGTAAGGGTAGAGGTGGATGTTATTCAAGTTATGGTGCATAAGCATAGGAAGCTCATCTATTCCCTTCCCAGGCCTGATCAGGTTGATAAGCAGGACCCTAAATGGCTATAAGTCATCAAGGGGGTGAGATGGGGAAGTCCCCAGGCACCTTTCAGTGCAATATGTATTTTGGCCCAAAGGCATGTACTTCCATGTACCTATGAGCCCATCAATAAAAGAAATGTGGCACTTTGAAGGCCTTTTTGTAAAAAGCAACAGTATAGTCCCACTTCTGTGACCCTTTGGTCCATTTTAACTGATCACCAATCAGTCTTTGCCACAGCTTTACTGTTCCAGACCCTGGGATTTTTTTACAAATCTGAAAGGCTTCAGTGTATATGTGACAGTAGGCTCACTAACTGAGAAAATGACTGGCTGCAATGCTTTGCAATGGCAAGTCTATTCCATTTATATTTCACTTGGTGTCTTGGCCCATTACCATCTGTCTCCTGTCATCTTGTACAAGGCATGCCAAGTAGTCTCACTCTCACTTAAACCTTTCTTTGTGCTTTGCACAGTCTAATAAAGTTGCTTAATTCTGTTTTGCCCTGAATTGGCAGGATGATGTTTCATTCTTGACTGCTTTGTTAACAAGGTTCTGCAGGAAACAGTCACCTGGCAATCTGAAATTCCTTCTTGCTTCCTATCACACATTTTTCCTTTGGTTGTTTTTTTCCCCCCAGTTCCCTAGGTCAGAGCATGATATTCTGCCATCCAGGATTTTGAGAATCATTTTATCAATAAATCAGATGATCAAGGGATAGCATGTGTGTTTTGGCATGCTTTAGGTGGCCCAGAGAAATATGGATGACCATTTTTCATACCATGATGTAGATCATGACAGGAGAGCCTGTAGTCTCACAGATGTAGACAGTCAGAGCCAGGCTAATAGTAAGAGATGATGGGAATAGTGCTACATCATCATCTGGAAGGCCTTGTTGTTATTTGCCACCAGGTCAGCTTCAACTTATGGGAAGGAATGAAGGCTGTCCAAGAGCCCCAGTCATCAACAGCCCTGCTCACATTTTGGAAAAGTCAGTGTTTGGCTTCCTTTATTTAGTCCATCTATGATATGGTTTTACTTTTATCCTACTGCCTTCCACTTACCAATAATTATAATCTTTTTCTAGTTAATCCTGTTGTCTCATGGTATGTAAGTATGATTGCCTCAGTTAAAACTTCTAGAGAGACCCATCCCTTGTCCAGATGATTAATAAGAAAAACACAGAAGAATAAAATTGAATTAAAAGCATAAAGGGATCTAACTGTATAATCTAATAATTTGCAGTTAGCCTTTGTGTGTGCGTATGTGTGCACCTTCAAGTTGCCTGTTGACTATGGTGACTCCATGAATTTCATAGGGTTTTCTTAAGCAATAAATACTCAGAGGTGTTTTTTGCCAGTTCCTTCCTCTGGAATATAGCTTACAACACCTGGTATTAATTGGTAGTCTCCCATCCAAATATTAATCAGTGCTGACTCTGCTTAGCTTCTGAGATCAGACAGGTCTGGTGTCTTTATGATATTTATGCTCTTGTACTTTTTAACTTTTTCCTTTTATAAATAATCATGTAACCATTGTCAATTTACAAAAATAATGGTCAGGGCTGCATGTGGCCCCAGAGTGACACTTGAGCAACACTTAGGCTACTGGAGGCTTCTCCAATGGGTCACTTACACTTTAGAATATGCTTTTGGTAGCTGCCTTCAAAGCCAGAACTCCTTATAAAACTTCTTGGAGAAGGAGTGAGGCAAAGCAGAAATCCCTGGCTGGCCCCACCATATCTCACCTCACAGTCAGTAGCAGGTCAGGAGAAACATTCTAACACTTCCCTGGAAGGAGGTAGAATGAAGCAAATGGAGATGCTTAGACTTGATGACCCCACTGTCTTCCATCCCATACAGATAGATGCCATACTGACATCATCCAGATTACAAGTCCATGCCTATTTTTGGATCTCCATTCTGTGACTCACTTCATTCTTCTTGGAACACTTACAAGGCAATCTGTGTTCTCAAAATCAGAAGGAGAATGGGCTAGGAACAGCCAAATACGTGCCTGAGAAAAAAGTGGTGAGAAAAGGATTAGCAGAGTGGGTTGCATTCATAAAGAAATTGAGTTGCCAGCTTTTTGATCTTGCAAGGAGCTTGGGAGCTCTACAATATGATAACGGATGGAAGGAAGAAATGCAGCTTTCCCATGCTTGCATCTTCAGGCTGCTAGAGCAACAAATGCTTCATTACTATTTGTCATGTGCTCTTGAAAGCCACAGTATTCCTAGGAAGATAAGAAATGTGTGTGTGTGAGAGATGATGTGAAAGCGTGTCTTAGTTTTATGGAGTTTCTTTGAATCATGTCTGTATTTTTTACCCATCCTTTGTTCATACTAGATTGCAAGATTTCTTGCCTCCCTGAACTGCAATTTGTGCCATTTTAAAGTGCATTTTAACTCATCTGTGCATTTATTTTTGCAATTTACTAACTTGTTACATCACTTTTCTCTGGACAAAATCAGATCTCTGCACATTTTTTAAATGTTAGGTATTCACATTTCAAAATTTGCACATTGTTCACACTTCATTTCTCAAAAACACCTTTACAAATGTGCAAATGTTCAGAATGAGGTATGCTTTCAGGAGGTGCAAAAATAATACTTTCATGAAGACTGTTGCATCTAATTAAATTTCTTTAGCTCTCAAAGCCATCAACACAGACAAATACCATCACCATCATCATCATCACCATCATCATTTCTTGCCTTTTCCTCAAAATAAGGATTCATTTGACTTCCTATAGTTGTTACTTTTTTGCTTGTAGATACATGCCATTAGAGAAGCGGCACTTCTAAATCATCTTGAGGATCCTTCTAATCAAATCCAGAGAAGGAATCAAATCAATAAATAATAAATGGAATTAAGATACAATCATATTGTCTTTTTACATAGGAAAAGATATCACACATGTTTGGGCAACCATGACAACTGAGGCAGTGAAGAGCATGAGTTTGCATTGGCAGATGTGCTCTCCACCATCTTTATTGGTGCATGGTGAAAGCTGCCTGCTATGTCTAAATGGTGAGCCTATCTGAAGAACACATACTTACTAGAGGTACACAAAAACTGTGGGCTCTGCATAATAGCCCCACTTCTGAGAAATCCAGGCCACTGTAGAATTTGAATTGACTTGGATTAGAAATAGCCAGAGGCAAAATGAGGCAGTCCTATAGGTTTGGGATGCTCTCAAGAGTCTTGAGAAGCTGCTTTTTCTTCTTCTTCTTCTTTTTATTATTATCAATATAATACATTACTGTATTTCTTTGAGCAGGAAAAATGCAGGGAAGGTGAGGACAGGTGTGGGAGATGGTAGGTATTGCTCTCCAACTTACAGCATTCATGTCCAAATAAGGGATAACTCTCCCAGAGTTTTCCCTTTTACTTCAAATCACATTGTTTTAGATACTCATATGAAGGATATATCAGAAGAGGTTCTCTGATGTTTGTAGCAGTATCTGTCTAGCATAAGCCTTGGCTCTAAATCACCGCAGTTATTTAGATCAGGTGCTTACTACTATGAAAAGCCCATGAGGCAGCTTCTAGGATGAATAAATTTCTGTGCACAATCTTGTGTCACCTGCCATTATCCTCTCCAAATACTTTGGAGCAAGTAATATTTCCTCCACTGTCACTGATCCTCACCTGCATACAATTTGTTTGTTACTCCATTTAGTCATTAAATATCTATCCTCTTGTTCCATTAAATTGTGATTAAAGCAGTTAGCAACACCTAAGGATAGAGTAATGCAAAGGATGCCCCCAAAATTCTTCATTTAGCAGGGCAATAAATTTTTCAGGAATATCATGTCTTCAGCTAAAAACAGATGGACAGGAAAAGCTGGCTCACACACACACACACACACACACACGCATGTTTCCTGATTGTGGGGACAATGCACTGTCCATTCCCACAATGGACCAACAATTGGTGTGCAATCCATATGGACCTCCTCCCACTGTGAGGATGTACCTGCCATAATGGAGCAATCATGGCTACAAGCCACACCACACCATTATTTTTTTCTGTTCTACCTAAAATGCATGCACATAAATGCACAGACTCTCCACTTGCAGCAGTCAATCGTCCCTCTGTCCTACCTAGCCACCAGCCCATTGGATGAAGTAATGTAAAGGATGCCCCCAAATTCCTTCATTTTGTACAATATATTTTTCAGGAATATCATGCTGCCGCCTCTGCCTCTGCCTCTGCCTCTGCCTCCTCCTCCTCCTCCTCCTCCTCCTCCTCCTCCTCCTCCCCATTGTTTAGACATGAAGATTAGTATGAAAGCCTAAAGACATTTCCTCACAAAAGAGGCAAACTCAAAGGTGTCCTTATTATTATTTTTAATTGAATAGCAGGCAAATTCAGAAATTGCAACTAGTTCCACTTGGTCTCTTAGTGTTCTTTGTGTATTTGGAATAATAATTCATAAATTAACAAAAGATTTATTCCCAGCTCCTACAAAATGACACAATACAATGAATTTTAAAATAGAGGAGAGAAATCTGAGGAGGGAAAAAAGGAAGGTAATTACACAGTCTCCCTTTTAATGTCAGTAAATGTTATGGACTGAAATTCAATTAGTGCAAGGAAAAGTGCAGAAGTTTCATTTTATATATTCTTTCCCTTAATCATTGAAATGTCCAGGGAGCTGGGAACATTACAAAGGCACTGAGGTTGCTTATATATGGCATTCTCTATAGAACATATTTTTAGCCTGCAAGGTTTTTAATACAGAACTATGTGAATTTGTTTCCAAGTACCAACATCTTGATTTAATGAATACCATTCATGCCTGGGTCATTTGGGCATTAGTTAAAATGCACTATTTTATAAAGGTCTCTTTCAAAACTGAGATTAAAGGATGAAGAAATGCCCCCCTCCATAAAATAAGGTCCTTTGTTCCTTCAAAAGGATAGCACTTACATGGACTAGTCCTAGAAAGTACTTGGGCCAACTTATGAAATGGTAAAAAAATAAGGAAGAATTACAGAATTATTCCTTAAAGTTTCTGATAAAGCAGACTATTGAGTATTAAGCTCATACCATACCAAATCAGTTTGGTTTTATGTTCACCTAGTTCCTTTTCCCTATCATAATTTTGTATCATCAAAACCTAAATTTCCAGGGCATGAATTATAGGTGCAGTTTGGGAACTGCACTGATGAAGATAAATGGTCCAGTTCCAGTTAGTGCCTTTATGTTAGTACCTGTGTGTGCTGCTTTGCTATTAAGTCGCACTTTCCCAGCCCCAATGGAAGGTCATGGCAAAACAAATCTAGCCAAGAAAACCCCATGATAATGTCTACTTAAGTTGGAAATAACATGAAGGCACACAACAAAAAGAAGGAAAGCAGGAGTGCAGTGCTAAACCTCTGGGTCCAAAATATGGATGCTTTCATTTCAAAATAGGGCAGCAAGAGTTACAGCAGAGAAAGGTAACTGAGACCAGGGAGCACCTGTTTTTCCCCTTGGGAGAAGACATTTGTGGTACTAGGACTCTTTCACTGCTGAAGTACTTCTTTACTGGATCCTTACTGCTAAATGTCTTCTACCACTCCTATCCCCCTTGGTGGGCTGGTGTGAAGGAACCTCTACATCCCAAAGCAGGAGCACCAACCAAGGAAGTATTTGTTTTCCCTTGCTTTCACTTTCTGTTTGGTGGCTGAGAAATAATAGAATACAATAAGACAAAATCCACACAGAACACTCTCTTTAAAAAGCACGTGACTTGCAAGTGTAGAGGTGAGATCATCAGTTTGCACAACTGGCTTTTCTAGGTTTAGCTTTTTAACTGAGTACCAACCTTGGCTTCTTGAAATTTGACTCTGAACTTTGAAGCTATTCTGGACTCATGTTGGAAATAGGAATCAGCACCTTGGATAGTGCTTTTAAAGTTTGGATTAAAACCCTATATGAAATCAAGAAAAGCATTAGCCATCATTCCTTCCCTTATTTCAACATGTAATGAAACCATTTCAGTTGCATTTGGGAGTTTTCCTCTCTAATCTCCTGAATGAGGTCTTGGCTTTCTTCCCATACATCCTTTCTTGATGGCACCATTGGACAGGATTGTCTTCTTAGAGATAATGTCCTCCCTTGGTATTTCTTAATTCAATTTATTGTATTAAAGGAAATGCACAAACAAAAGGAAATTCTGCTATCAACAAAGGCAGGATGGAAATTTAACATTCATCCTTTCATCAAGTGTTATCAATTTGATTATTAAAACAGAAAGATATTGTTGAAAAAATAGAAAATAGAAAGCTAGCACTGATAAACATGAAGATAGGAAAGCAGACATGCTGAAAAATAACATATACAATGAGACTAAACATGAAAAATCAGGATATTTTTAGTTTTATTAACTAATTAGCTCTTCTCCAGCCCCTAGTACGTGAACGTGCCTGGGAATAAATTCTATCAAATTCAAATAGATTTACTGTTGAGTAGGCATGTCTAGAATCTGACTTATCTAAAAGAAAATATTCCTTAGGCATCATCATGAAAAGTATTATTTCCATGGTGTATATATAAATTCCATTTGTTCATTTATTTATTTTTTCTATGCCCCAGCCTTCTTCCAAAACTAGGATTTAAGACACCTAACAATAAAAAGTAAAGATAAAAACATTTTAAAATTAGAATATTAAAACACAATTAAGCAAATTATATGTTCAAGCACAACTAAATTAGGAGTCATTTAAAAGCTAATGGGGGCAGGGGGGAACAAAAGCACTCACCTAGGAAAACCCCAGCCCTTAACAAGAAGGCAATTGTCAAAAGTTCACCAGAGACCCCTTTGCATTACACAGAGCCTTTGCAGACTGCCAGAAATAGTGCAAATTGAGTCCACTTTAAATTGAGGCACTCCCTGGCTCAGTGCTAGGGAATCATGGGAATTGTATTTTTTTCTAAGACATTGAGCCTTCTCTGTCAGAGAGCTCTGGTGCCACAATAAATTGCAGTTCCCATAATTCCCTAGCACTGAGCCAGGGCAGTGCCTCAATTTAAAGTGGACTCAATTTGCACTATTTCTGGCAGTCTGCAAAGGCCCACAGTTTTTAACATTGTGGTTCCACTTTAACTGCCATGCCTACAAAATCCTGGGATCTGCAGTTTAAAACGAATATTTAGAATTCTCTGCCACAGGGTTTCAGTGCTTCACCAAACGGCAAACCCCAGGATTTCACAGGATGCAGTCATACAGTTAAAGTGGGATCATAATGCTATTGATTGTGTAATGCAAAAAGGGCCCAGGAAAGAAAGAAATGCCAGCCTAGCTTCTCCCTGATGGGAGTCCCACAGTCTGAGAAGGCACTCTCTTGTTCTTCTGGCAGCGATGGGATGCAGAAAAGGGTCTGCATCTATCTATATATTGTGTTTCCTTAGCTCTTTTATTTTGATTTAAAGCACTGTTAGTCAAATATGTCAATTACAATATGAAATAGGAGGACTTCTCATGAACAGCAATGGTTTGTCTGGTTTAAATTAAAATAATTTTAGCTGAAAAAAACTTAGAGACCAGACCTTCCAAATAGCCAGGCAAAGCAGCTTTAGAAGTAGGTGCTATATCATCCCCAGTAATCTGTCGTTTATTACTTCCAAGGTTTCTTTTCAAATGGGATACAGAAATGGGCACACACACCCATGTATAATATCTGCTCCAAGAACCAGACATCCTCAGCATTAATCTTTCTGGAGATTATAAATCACAAACATAAATATTAATGTGAATCTCATTGTTATAGTTTAGGGAAATAAAGATTCAACCACCTTTCTTCAGTACTGATGGTAGACTGAGAACAACATGTGGGTGCCTAAACAACATGAGCACAAGATAAGACCGCCACCTAGTGGCACACACATGCAAGACAGTTACCAGCATGTATCCATACAAGTCATCCAATTGCTGAATATTTCCATTCTGTTGTATTCCATTCAGATTGGCAAAACCTTGCAAATCTACCTGTTACTCAGATTAACATCCCACTCTTATGATGTGCAATATCATGATACCTGCTAATTTTTAGGTTTCTTCCAGGAGTGCTTCTCCATGCTGAGGGATAAATTAGATGCTGGTTACAGATGAATAGGATCTCCCATGGTTGGTTAGTTGATTTTACTTAAAAGGAGGAGGAGAAGGTATTCAGAGCAGGAACTGTTGCTATACTAGAGTTTTTGAACTTCTGCCCCCTTCCCTATATCAGAAGACAATGGTTTTCACTGAGAAAATGGTACCGGGGCATTTAAAGCCCTTCAGTGCTGGGACACTAGTCTGAATTAAGGAGTTTGATGTTTCTATTCACTCAACCACATTTACACCCACAAAGACACATAGTCACATACATGCAGGATGATCTTTTATGGACTGGAAGTTTCAGAGAGGATATGCCCACATAACAATTGCCACACACAGAAGAAAGATAACCACTTCTAGTCGTTGTGCTATGTATTAGTTCTAGAGTTAGAAGCAGTGTCCCTCAAACACATAGGAGCCTGGGTAGCTGCTTCATAGTGAGCCAAACTATTAGTCCATCTATTCCACTTTTGTCAACTCTAACTAGTAGCAGTGCAGCAGCAGCCAGGTGGAATGGCACATTCACTCTGGATTTCAGTGTTGCTCCTCCCATGTAGGGTTGCCATATTCCAATCCCTCATATTCTTATTAATTTGCATATTATCAATTTGCATTCTGATTTTCAAATTTGCATTTGCATGCAACTTCAACACATTAATCATTGCACTTTTACTATCATTATGTTTCAACCTCAGTACCCGTACCAAGCTAAGAGCTCTTTTTTCTTCTTTTCCCTCTTAGGTGGTGTGAAGGAAGGAAGGCTTTCAAGCAGCCTCAGAGAGTAAGGGGATTCCCTTTATCCACTCAAGACTTATTTGGGAACAAAGTTCCACTGTGCTGCCTAGCCCTAGTGTCAAGGTGCCAAAATAATCACCACACAACACAAGTGATTCCTGCTCTCCTCCTTTTCTTTCCCATTTCATGGGCCTGTTGGGAGAAGAGGGAAGGGAATTGACAAATAAGGTCACAATGCTACCCCTCTGCAGTAGCAACCTGAGCCTACAGGACAGGATGAGAGTCCCACCAGTGACAGTGTTCTTGCATGTTTTCCTGCTTCATCACCACTGCAACATTTTTACCTTCCCATTAGCATGTGGTGAAGATAGGAGGATGCCAGCTAGGACATTTTTAGACCATTTGACGGAAGATCCATCTGACTACCACACTTGCTGCTTTTAAGAAAGCGGTAAAGATGAATCTCTTCCGACAGGCCTTCCCAGAATAACATCTGCAGCAACGAGATGAGTTAATTTTTTTTCCTCCAAGCTGCCACAATTGATCCTTTGGTTTTATTATATTATAGTATTTTAATTTAATGCATTGCCTTGTTTTAACCTTTTTTGATTTAATTCTGTTTTAAGGGGTGGGAGGGAGATTGTGGGCGCTGGGTATGTTTTAACTTGTTATATTTTAAATGCTGTAACCCGCCTCGATTGCAATGCAGAGAGGCGGGCTATAAATAAAACTTATTATTATTATTATTATTATTATTAATCTAGGATTTTCCAAGTTTTCCAGGACAAATGGCAACCCTACTCCCGTGGCTGCTCTAAGTTGAACAGGAGCTCTGCCACATACCATCAACAATGCTCCCATTCAACTCAGAGCAGCCATAGCAGTGATAAAATCAAGAGTGGATTCACTTCCCATACAGTGGTGGCTCCACCAGCTGCCCTTGCAGTGATGGCTGTCTAGGATTTCAGAGAGGGCTGTTTCCTAGCCCTAGCTGAGCATTCCTGCTATTCTCTGGTGGTGGTGGTGGTGGTGGCCTTCAAGTCATTTCCAACTTATGGCGACCCTAAGCAAGATTTGTTCAAAGTATTTTTGCCATTGCTTTCCTCCAAAGCTGAAAGCATGTGACTTGCTCAAGGTCACCCAGTGGGTTTCATGGTTGAGTAGGAACTGAACCCTGATCTCCTGGAGTCTTAGTCCAATGCTCAAAACACTATGCCATGCTGGTTCTACTGGTATTCTCTGGTGATGTCCCATCCAAATACTAAAAAGGATCAACCCCAAATAACTTCTGAAATCAGGTGAAACTGGATGTGTATAAAGTGGCATGGCTGGGTTGCTAGGGACCACAAGGAAAATGGTGCTGTAGTACTCATGCCTGTCATATTGGCTTAAAATAACTTATTTACCATTCTGTAAACATAATACTGGAGTAGATAGGCATTTGGTTTAATCCAGCACATTCATCCTAAATTCTTATGATGACACACAATATGCTTCTGTGTCTTGAAAAGAGCTACTTCTGTTAAGTAACTGCCTGTCATGCAGCTGTTGACATTATGAAGTGGCAACCCTATTCACTTTTGCTAAAATTAGGTTTCTTCCAGGGTATAGAGGAATAAGTCACTTGAAGGAAAAACAATGCTTATATGTCAAGAGCTGCCTCCACCTTTCATATCAGGTTTCATAGCACCAGTCTAGCATGTTAGGCTAACATAGGACCAATCCAATTAGTTTGATCCTCATAGAGTTGAATTTGATAGAAAGACACTGAGTTGCTTTGAAGCTATCAAGCCATTCTTTTTATTTACTGTATTCAATGGTAAAGCCAGAAAATTTCACAACAGGCCTTCAACATTTTGTCTATATTTGGTTTGTTTTTGTTTGTTTGTTTTTGTCAAGAATTGGCTATTCTGAGCCTTCCATTTGTTTAATGAATCTTTGCTCTGAATCAAGACTATGCCAGACTGCTGTATACATGAAAACTAATGAGTTCACTAGGTTCCTCTTCTTAATGAGTATCTAGGCCAACCTGGCAGAAAGGATAAAATGGTGCCCACTTTCTCCTCATTTCATGTACAGAAGCAAGATGAGACTGGCAGTTGATTTTTTACTTCAGCACTAGTGGTGCATTATTATCTTCTACCACTGTTAAGGCAACATGCTAGTTTGGAACAAGGCATGAAATACAGCACATGCAACTCAGTCCTCCAGTAGAACAGTTAAAGAGTTCAACAAGAAAGACTGTCAGTGTTGCCATGCTAGAAGGTTCTAACTTCATTCTTCCTAAACATGGGACTACTCTTGATTAGCATAGGTTTGCAGAACTACAGCCCAGTCCTATGCATGTTTATTTGTAGTCTCTTCCACTAAGATCAATGGAACTTAGGACTATATTACACCAGGCTTGTAAGGCACCACAATCCTGTTAGTCTAACAAATGTAACATACAAGATTGGGAACAATTATAACCACACAGCTGTTCAAAAGTGTGTTGGTGCTGTTTCTGTCCCAGCCTCTGCCTTCATCATGCTGGCCTCCATAGCACAGTCTCCCTGCCCCAACTCTTTCCCTTTGAATTTATTTTTATTTATCTTTAGTGCAATTGCACAATCATGGAAGTCTATTAGAAAATAAATGGGAGAGAGGAGAGAGAAGCAGCCTGGTTGGGAATAGCAAGAGTGAAGGGGGAAGGGGAGAGAAGAGCATAATCCCACCCACTCACATCACTATCTGTATATTGAAACTGCTTCCGGAGGAATTTATCACATTATCTCAATAATGAAAAAGCAGCACCAAAGGGAGGCATTGATGGCTTTTGCCCATCAATGAAAAGGAGCACACTAGCAGTGGATAGACAACAGACCAGCTACTGGACAGACACAGAATCATGTGACAAGATATGGCCCCAAATGTGGCTATCTTGCTCTAATTCCACTTTCCAAGCCTGATATGATAAAGTCCTTACTCCCATGTATGAATATGCTTGCAGCCTTGAACTTATTGTTGTGCTTTAGTGCCTGATTTGTACAACCTGAAAGTCTGCTGGTGAACAAATTGAAATGAAATCAACTTTTGATTCCTGTCATTCTGACAAAAGGTAGCACTGGAATTTGAAGTCACAGAGCTGTTCTTTCATTCTCTCTCTCCTTCATTTTAAACATGGTGAGATTCAACCCCCAACAGTGACAGCAAGACATAGAATTGTGTGAGCTTCCCACACACATCTCTACTCACATATTTTAATTTGGACTTGCAAATGCATCCTTTCTGCTATTCTAGTCCTAGCTGTAAAAAGAAAAAGAAATGGTGGTTGATTTTCCTGCTGAGGATGAATTTCACAGGTGATTCAGCTAAGATCATTCAATCCATCTAATTTGTGACCCTCACCTGTGTTGGAGATTCAAGTTTCCTAAGGCTTCAGCCTTTGTTAAGGAAACAAAAATATCAAAAATATCAAAGTTAAGCCTGTTAGGATCTAGGTTTAAATCAGCAGAGCAGCAGAAACATGTCCTGCCTAACTGTGCTTCCATAAAACTGAGGCTGACTCAAAGAGAACACAAATAGCTTGTAGTTTAAAAAACAAAACTTTACTAATAGCTTTAATTTACATATGCATGGAGGCTACATCCTAACTAGCTAATGAATAGTTCAGGTAAAAGAAGAAATCTTTATCTCCCCATCTTTCGAAAAAAAGATGATAGAGCAGGAGATGGGAGACCAGATTGAAGGAGAATCTCTTTTTGTGTGAGAAAACTTCCTAAAGGAAGTGAGCCGAATCACATGATTTGTTTACCAATCTACAAAGTTATTTATTGCCCCTGAGATTCAGCAAGAACCAAATGGGATGTTTAGAAGAGAGGACAGCACAGTTTGCATGTAGGAAGATCCTATCATAGGAGAGAGAGGGAGAGGGAGAGAGCAAGAGAGTACAATTATTTTCCAACAACCTGAAACTCAGTTAAATTCTTTCTAAAAGCAATCATTTTTCTTTGTATTTGTTCCTAGGAAACAATTACCAGGAAAAGCAATGAATGTACTGTTAATTACATCATCAACCCTTATCGTGCTCTGCTCATAGAAAGCTTTAATAATATAAGTTATTAGAGAAATAATTGTTCCACTCTAGTATGAATGGGTAAACAAAAGCTGCCCAATGCAGACCTTGTTTTGATTAATTTTACAGCTAACAATTATTAGGACTTTGTAGCAAAGATTGCAGTGGAGCGGAGAGACCAGGCTATGTAGTCCATGGCCAAAAGCTTTAGAGGACATGGGTTAAAATCTTAATCAAAAGCACAGAAGGAAGCTTTGAAAAACTGGTACTGTTGTCAACTTTTCAACATATCCTTTCTCTGACTTCTTGAGCAGCATTAGCAAGCAACCATAGCCTTGGTCAGATATTGCAAGTTCTTAGATAGGGTGAGCAAGGATACATCAGAAGGGCTCTGTATGATACTATACCACCCTGAACACACTGATCTTATCTGATTTCAGATACTAAGATCAGACCTAGTTAGTACATGTATGGGAAACCTTCAGGAAAAACAAGAATGTCCAGGAGATAATCCATTCCAGGCTTGAAACCCTGGAGTGCCACTGCCACTTCCTCACTCATTATAAGACATAACATTGAGGGAGAGAGGGGGGGAGGGAAGAATGTGGCAGTAGTTTAGGATTAACTAGTTTATTTATTTATTTATTTTGGCATGAGATTTCATGGATATTATGATATTAGAGCCTCAGGTTACAAAACATATTTATACAGTTGTGGGACTGGAAAAGAGTAGAGCAGGATCCAGAAAATTGAAAATGCTCTCTCAGCAGAGTTTTTAAGTTCAAAATTATAAAAATTATAAAATCTCTCTGAGAAGATTCCTTTTGTTATATGTGCAATAGTGAGGAACTAACTCAGGGAAACTTTCATAGGCAGATTTTTTGCTATCACACATTGATACCAACTGGCCGCTGGAGCAATCTGAAAGAACTGTATCATCTCTCCCAGCCTTCTTTTGAAAATTTAGGACAAAGGACATGATTTGCATCTTTCAGTATTCTATTGCATTCTATCCCACTCCCATGCCTTATAGCCTGAGGTTTTAATATCACTCTTTATTGCACCTGAAAAAGTGAGTTTATTTCTGCAATGCTTCACACTTTAAAAAAAAACAGTCTGAAAGGTGCTACTGCAATCCTTTTTTTTTTTCCCTCCCTTCCTCCTTTTTATGCTACTTCTATGAACTACTTCTGTCATTATAAGGCAGTTTCTTATTAACCCTACCCAAAAATGTTCACCATGACCTGAATTCTGCAGTTAGTCTGGGCTAGAGTAGATTGTGCTGACTTTACATTCAGATCTCTACTACATTCTCCTGAACTATAGTATCAGATGGTATTGAATTACTTTATGTATACCTTGCTTTTCCCCAACGTACTAGAGCTTTCCAATAGATAATTCTAAGTAGCTTCTTGAACTATAAATCCGAGGATTCCATGGAGCCATAACAGTGAAAGTGGCATCAAACTGCTCTGGCTGTGTAGTGTGGATATGCTCACTATGTCACATTTCTCTGGGCAAAAATTGCTTCTTACTAAGGCTTTGGGAACATCTCTTTGTTAAGGCTTTAGGGCAAGGGTCGGCAACCTACGGCCCAGGAGCCGGATCTGCCCCCCCCAAGGCCTTTGGACCTGCCCCAGCCTAGTCCTGCCACCGCCGCCGCCCGGCGCCGCATGAGTGGCGACCACCAAAATGGTGCCACAACTCATTTGCACATGCGCTGGAGTACTGCACATGAACGAATGAGTCGTGGCTGTCAGTTTGGAAAACAAAATGGCAGCCATGACTTGTTTGCACATGCACAGTACTCCGGCGCATGCGCAAATGAATCATGGTGCCATTTTGGAAAACAAAATGGTGGCCGTGACTCGCTCACACATGCGCAGTACACTGGAAGTACTGCGCATGCACGAGCGAGTGTGCACACACATGTGCAGTACTTCCAGTGTATTGTGCATGTGTGCACGAGCATGCGTGAGCAGTGCCATTCCCCCCCTCGGCCCGCAGAAGACCTCGGGACCAGTGGACCAGCCCCAGGTAGGAAAAAGTTGCCTACCACTGCCTTAGGGCCTCACAAAGGCCTGATGAACCATCTCAGAATGTCAGGGAAGCTTTTCTCTATGTTCCTATACTTTAGCTAGAATCCTGTTGGTTAGTCCCCAGCTAGAGTAGACCGATTGAACCAATTGCTGAATGAAGAGTCAGTACATAGGTAAATTCAATCAGTTCAATTGGCCATAACTAATGAATGACTTAAACCTATGTCTCAATGAGAGAGAGAGGCTTTTCAGATGTGGTGCTTCACCTATGGAATATCCATGTTGACAGCAATGTGACTGATGACAACAACCCTGTAGTTATCAAGGATACTTTGGTACTTTATTTTGTCTGAGTATATGAATTGGCTATCATACCTGTTTTATTGTGTCTGTTGCCTTTTTGTTTTATTCTGATGGTGTGTTTTAATATTTTATATGTTTGATATATTTGTTTAGTCATATAGTTATATAATTATATTTGTTGTTCTGTTGCTTCTGTAATGATGAAGTTCAGCTTATACCTGTTTTAAAACATAAATAATAGCAAATAAAACCTCCCTGATACTGGAGGATATGTCTGGGGGAAGCCTAGCCCTCTCACTTGCAAGCCTAGCTAAAACTTGTAATGCTTGTTATCTCTGAATTAAAGGGAGAGAATTTTGCTTACCCAGTTCCAAATGTGAACTTCAGTATTTCCAGTTAGTAACCTGTGGTGAAGATTGTCTATGTGACACCTTATTGAGCTTTTTTGCACTCAATAAGTATCAAATATTGAAACACAGAACTAGGCAATAATCAACCCAGATGTATGCAAGCAGCCACCTAAAAATTCTAATGGAGAAACATGCTTCAGCAAGGTCAAAAAAAGTTCTATTTAAACTTCATTCAACAAAAATTTTCTATTTCATTCCTATCAGCTCAGCTCATTCATAATTCCTTTCAATGAGACCTTTTTGTCACATCACCCAAAATGTTTGCATTTTATAAAATCTTTATCCAGAGTGTTCTGCTTGCATAGCAAAACTGTTATATGAGATTAGGGTTGTGATATCTGGCTATTGATTTAGCAGGGTATTATCTCAAAGCATTTCTATCCTTCCCCCGCCATGGTCTTTGAGAGACATATCGTTCCCTCTTTAAAACAGCTCATCACAGATGTATCACCCGAGGATCTATTTCTGAGTGAGATTTCACACTGAATGAACATTATCCTTGATAGAATTTTTAATACACAGCTAGCAACTAGGCATTGATGGAGGAGAGTTAAGCTGGGGCTGAAGGCTCCATAAATATAAATGTGTCATAATTGTTTACAATAACTAGTTATATGCTTCAAAATAGCCATCCTTATCTCCCAGAGTGTCTCCTCCTCTATTTCTGGTTGGTTTTGTAGTCTTAAGAAATCAATTGCTATCTTTTCTAGCTCTAAAGTGAAGATGTTTGGGGGGGGGGGGGAAATGGGGCACTGCAGACACATACTATAATCCATCCATCACTAACTGGAAAGTGGTTCTTGCAAGGTTACAATGGGCAATAATAATTATGCTTTTTTTCTCCCTCACCCGATGTACTATAATTTTCCAAGAGCAACGATGTTAAGTTGGAAATGGATCAGTGGAATTGAAAGTAGACCCTTTGCCCCAGTGTCAGAATCTCATTGACTCTGTCATGAATTGGATGATTTATGTTAATGTTTAGTAATTATGGTTAATGTTAAATGGTTATTAATTTAATGTTTTAGAATATATATGTATATCTGAAAGATGAGAGATGTTGTGTTGGAAAAACCCAGACACTGGCTGGTATCTTGTGCTAAAGATAACTGCCTGGTTAAGGAATGCACAGATGTGGGGGAGATGCTGTTTCCCATGGGAGAGGACTGGAGAGAGTAAACCAAAAGTAGTAAAGGGGAGGGCTGAGCAAATTGATTAAGCAAAGTGGTACTCAGATTTGTATTGAGTTATGGGGAAATTATTTTAAAAGCCCACAAAACTGTAGAGAGGAGTAAAGGGAATATTAGACTGGTGTATGGAAATGATAGCAGTTCTGTCTGCAGACATATTCCTGCTAATACCTATGGTTACTGGAATAATGGTTTACAGTTTGAAATACAGAAGACTGGTTCACTGAACAAGAAGGAGGAAGCAATTCTTGACACCCTAAATAGAACAGTTAACTTTTTGTGAGGATCACTTGATCAAAGCTGAATTGTGAGGTTCACTTGATCAAAGCTGTGTGAGTTAGGCTGCACATAGGGATTGCATGTCCTCCAGTTATTGTTAGATTTCACTTCTCACCAGCCCTTGCAAGCACAACCAGCAATAATTGATTTTAGACATTGCAGCCCAGTAATATATGGAGGCATACCCTCCAATATTTCATATATGAAAACTGGGGCACATATGGCTAAGCAATATCAGAGTGTGATCCAGAGGGAATTAGTTATTCATGAGGAAGAACACAGAAGCTAGGAAAGGCTACAGCACTTTGCTCTTGCCTAAACCTATTGGAAAAGGCAAGATTCCACCTCCTGCTCTTCTCTCCTCATTGTTGGTTTGAGTACAAACTACTTTTATACTGTGAACTCAGTTTGCTGCAACTGAACTGAAGATAACAGGGGAAGGTGAAAGGAGAAGACAGAAACTGGGACATTTCAAAAGGAACTGAAAAAAGTAGCACGACAGAGGATTCATCGGAACTGTCCCTGCCAAACTGGGACAGTTCGATAATATGCCTTCGTAGCTGGCAATAATAGGTCATAGTCATTGCAGCCCAGCTATATATGGAGGACTACACATTTCATCTTCATCCCTGGATTAGACAAAGTGCCAAAAATAAAACTTTGGAGAATTAAGTCCTCAGGAAAAGTTAAATCCTTTGACTAAATAAATAAAATATCTCCAGATATTAACTGGATGTCATCCTGCTTCAACTTACTGAAAACTGACTTAGGTCTTTTTTTATTCCATTGTTCCTGCTCTGACTCTGAATCCAATCAATTATTTGGTTTTCAGTAGGGTGAGTCACCCATTTAAAAGCTAAAAACATTGTGCAATGAGACATACAGTACATGTAACAACATAAATATGACATGTGAAGCTACTGCTTCATCATGCATCCAGTATTTTTAACTTTTGGGCATATGCTGCTCACAAAGAGCTCAATATCAATGAGGATGAATTTTTTAAAAAAAATTCTCCATAATCCTCTTGCTCCTCATGCTTTGACTCCTACATAACCTCCCACAGACTTGCAATCTTTTCCTTCCCGTTTTTCTTCCAGTACTGTGATAGTGGGTTTCTTTTCTCTTTCACAAAGGAAATGTGTTGGAGATAAGGCTGCAATATTTAATCAATTAATCAGTTATATTAAACTATTTCTAAAATAAATTTTAATCAGCTGAATGATGGCGTGAATGAAACAAATAGCAGATTAAAAAAAATAACCTCAATGCGCATACCTGTAATACCTTCAGATAGCAGATACTATTTGAAAAGGCATTCCCTTATTGTCTCTCAACCTTATTGTGTCTTACCTAGGAAAGAATGCCTGTTCTAAGATGTTTCCTTGTTCAATATGCATTATCTGAAAATACTAGAGTATGTTTCTTTTTTACTCTTTTATCCACAAATAAATCTACTGATATAGCTGGTCATCTAAAACAAATATTATTAATCAATTAAGGCTATAGTTGCAAACAATTGTAAATCCCAGTTCGGGGTGGAGGTATAAATAAAAAATATAAATTCCTTAAACAGGACTGAGCCTCCTTAAACAGGGCCTGGTTTCAAGTATTTATGCATAAAATTTCACTGTAAGATGTTTTTAACTGGACTACTTCCCTAGTTTGAAAAGATGGGACAGCTTTTTATTTTTATTGACTTAATTACTTTGATATCACAGAAGGCTTGACAACTTCTAACATGAGCAGCTGAATGCTTTGGGGTAGTGTTACCAAATCACAGCTAAGTGAGTCCTGGTACCTGCTGACCTGGAAAATAAAGCAGACATAGTTTCTTCTATCTGCCTACATGCAAAAATGTAAAGAATGGAATGTCATAGGACCCTGTGCAAGTAATGCTGTAAGTATTTGAAACATATTCAGGGGTAGTCATGTTGGCAAAGTACAATAACATCCAAAATCCACAAAACATGATACCTTTATTTGGCCAATCAAACTGCAGAAAATATATGATGCAAGCTTTTGTTTTATCTCCTGGACTTTGGAATGCTTTGTTCCCAGTGTCACATGCTCAGAAGGAGGAGGGACCTGCTTACCTAATATCCCTCCAAAGAACAACACAACAACAACAACAATATCTTGAGAAAATGAAAGCCTGTGACTAACATCGTCATTTTATTTTATTTTTATTTTTATTTTCTCCTATATGATTCTTTACACCTTTGTCTAATGGAGACGCCAGTGGAGATTCAAAAGCTTGCATCACATATTTTGTGCAGTTTGGTTCGGTGAGAAAGGATATCACTATTTTGTGGATTTTGGATGTTATTGTACTCTGTAAGTATCATGTCACCATGTGTCAACAGGTGTAATCTGATCTTCCCTCTGAAAGCATTTTTCATGCCTGAACTGTGAGACAGACTTGAAGAGGGAATAATCTTCATTTTTAAAAGTGTGTAGTACAGATAGGCACATTACTATAAATACTGCAACATTAGGGTCTGAAAGTGCAAATTTCATCTTTATGTCAGTAAGGAATCATGTGCCTAATAGCTGTTTGTCAGAAAGAAATTCATCTGATGGTGCCTTCCTAGCATGGAAGGAGAAAGATGGGGATAGCCAGCAATTTGCTCACGTCTGATTGAATGAAATATCAGATATTTAGATTCAAGATTCTATAGAACACAAAAGAAGAAATCTAGTAATGATGATAATTAAATTGTTGCATTGTCCATTGAGCCTGCATGGTGTAGTGGTCTGAATGTTGGGCTAAGACTCTGGAGACCAGGATTCAGATCCCCTCTTGGATATGGAAACCCACTGGGAGACCTTTGACAAGTGATACTGTCTTGGCCTCCGAGGAACAAATCTTGCAATAATACCCCATGATAGGATTGCCATCAGTCAGAAATGACTTTAAGGCACTTGACCATTAACTTGTCCATTAACTACATAACTTGCCTTAGATCAGCTTTCCCAAAAGTGATACCTTCCCGGTCTTTAAAAAAAAAACCTCTCACTAACTCTTGGCCAGTAATCAAGATGGTCATTTGTAATTTAAAATATGTAAAGGGTACAAAGTTGGAGAAGGCTGACACAGTCATTCACAACAATGTTTTTCATGTTAAGGGTCTCTCCTTTTTTAGCAGAGAGATAACAATGAACACAGCTTTTCATTTTTCATGAAAACATTAATGTTCATTAAAATTCCCAGCTCTTTCTTTGGGTCATGATAGATTTTTATTGTTATTATTTGGAATGGCAATATTTATAGACAGCAGCCCAACAGCAATTTTGATTAGTTGCCAGATGCTAAACATAGAAAGAAAGACGCGGAAAGCTACTTACTGGGTAAAAGGAAAGATACCTTGCTGTCCTTTATAAAGAAAAATGATGTGTATAGAAATACATGATGCATTCTCTAACAGTTGTTAAAATATATGTAATTTCACAAGAATGTGAAAGCAAAAGCCAAAATGTAGTGAGGTGGAAGATAATATTTCAGCAAACGTAGCACAATATTTTAAAAATGAATTGAAAAAAGATTACAGAGGAATGTATAAAGCAATCCCCTCCCCACATCCCCATAGATTTATCTATTGTACTCTTTGTGAACTGAAGTAGTAACCAGAAAAGAAGATTTATATTTTCCGCATCTTTGCCCCATGCAGAGTGGATAACTGTACTGTAATGATGTCAGCATGAGGTTACTTTTAAAAGCCATTTTGAAAAACATTTGAAACATTGGTGAAAGTTCAGCAGAATTACCTATCTGTGAGTGACCTAGATGTAATTTAAGCTAAGACTCACTAGGGCTTAGCCCTGGATCACATTCTGACTGCTGGATGTACACAACCAAGGATTTGGCTGGCTATCTTGCTTCAGTGAGAAATTGCTGCATCTCCAATGGCCACACTGACCTTGCTGCATGTTCTTTCTTTCAGATTTTCCCCCAGTCAGATTCATTATTTTGATGAGTATTTTACTTATCCAGTTCAGAATTCAACACTAGACCAGCCATCAGATACTGTAAGACAACCACATTACAGTAACAGGTTCTGGGTCAGCAGTAGGATACCAGCAGGAGTGGCAAGGAGGTCTTGAAGACAGAACTGTCCACTATGTATCCCTCCCCAAGCAATCTCATTTCATCTCAGTTGTGTTAAAGATGCTGTCCCATTGGCACAGCTAAAATAAGATTTAACTGCCATTCATTTGGGCTCCATGTGTGATATGGGGGAGGCACTATTTTGTCCTTTGCCAAAAGAGAGCAGGAGCCTGGGATTTGCCCATCAAGACTTAACATCTAAACAACAAACTGAACTTTCATACAGTTACAGTCTTCCCACTACAGTGAAATGCATATCATTTCTATTTAAATTATAGTAAATGTTTGCAAATATGCATCCATACATAAGGTAGCCTGTGCAAAATGATGGAAGTTTATCAATAGGCTATCATATGTCCTTCCTCAGAGGACTTCCTCTTAGATTATAAGGTGAACATGAATCAACAATGTAAAGAGGAAGCTTAAAAAGCCCATGTGATTCTAGGCTTCATCAATAGGAATATAGTGTCTTGACTGAGGGAAGTAATAGTACCACTCTATTCTGCTTTGGTCAGGCCTCAGCTGGAATACTGTGTCCAGTTCTGGGCTCCACAATTCAAGAAGGATGTTGACAAGCTGAAACATGGCCAGAGGAGGGCAACCAAAGGGATAAAAGGTCTGGAAACCATGGCCTATGAGGAGCTGCTTAGGGAGCTGGGTATCTTTAACCTAGGGAAGAGAAGATTAAGAGGTGACATGATAGCCATGTATAAATATTTGAAGGGGTGTCATATTGAGGAAGGAGCAAGCTTGCTTCCTGCTGCTCCAAATACTAGAACATGGAGCAATGAATTCAAACTATCAGAAAAGAGAATCCACCTAAACATTAGAAAGAACTAAAGTTTCAATAGTGGAATATGCTGCCTTGTCATATGGTGGAGTCCCCTTCATTGGGGATTTTAAACAGAGGCTGGATGTCCATCTGTTGGGGGTGCTTTGATCATGCATTCCTGCATTGCAGGGGGTTGGACTGGATGGCCTCTGCAGTCTCTTCCAATACTATTAATCTATAGCCTCCTGCTTTCTTGACTTCAGTCTTCCATTTTGATAATTTACTGAGCCAAGGTATAGGAGATCATTGACTATCTCTGTATCTTCATCGTCTGCTTTAAAGTTATTTTCTATGAACAAAACTGAATGTGCAACACAGCTTAACAGTGGACCCCTACTAGCCATGGGGTTACATTCAAGTGTTGGAAAGCTGCAGTCCAAAGGTCAGTGGCATGGCAGAAGCAAGTGGAAGAACACATGTTGTGCACCATGCTACTATTTCAAACTCTATTGTGGATTTTGAGGCACTGATGAGATAGATAGATGAAGAATATGTTTTGTAGCATAATAAGAGCAGTAGCTTGTAGTATTCCATTTTCTAAAAATGTAATTTAAAAATACATAGTTTAGTTGAGAACCATGAAAAGAAAATATTATTTCTTTAAAAAAATGAACTACTTCAAGGTTAGGCTTGGAATTGTAGCTGTAGCTAATTATGTTTAAAGTCACTTTTTAAGATTTTTTTTTTCATGGACTTATGTTTGTTGTATTGTTAAAGTTGTGGTATGATTGTCTGTTTCCTCAGTATGAGGAATTTACCCCATAGTGGAGTAAATAATAATATTATTTAGCAATACAAGTCTAGTTTTTCAGTGAGTCGTCTTAGCAGCCAAAGCTGATAATCTACAAGCCTTATTGACTGAAATAACAAATTGAGAGGTTTACACTGCCAACAGTGGTGGGCTTAACAGACAGTTCTGATGACAAGTGGAATTGGTGAGAGAAAAGTTTCTAAATACTTGACAGTTTCCCAAGCCAGTTCTTAGCCCAAGAAATGTTAAATTAATAGTGTATACTTTATGACATTGGAAATGAAGCACTAGAACATGCAAAAAACCCTCTTTAGATTCTGCAAACAAAACTACTGCAGATGTTTTTAAAACAAATCTAGAATTGTTGTGAATCCAGAACAAAAATATATTGAGAGGTCCCAATTTGTATGTGTTAAGCCTGAAGAAGCATTGGGTATAGATAATTTGCCAATATAAAAAACAAGAGAGCAACTCATAGGGAACAGAGCTTTAAAATGATGCACCATTGGTATTCTACTCTAGATAAATCTTTCAAAAGTAATATTGCTTTCAAAATTAATATTGCAGGTTGTTGGAGAGGCTGTAGCAACCCTGTCTTCTATACCCATGAAAAAATTCTGGAAGGAAGAGATAGAAATATAGTTTTGTGGTGATCTCCTTCTAGTTTCCATTTTAACAGAAAGCAATAAGAAGGTATAGCATAAAGATTTAATATCATTTTTGCTGACTGCAGCATGGCTTGAGACCTGCTAAACAATGGAAGACATTAAATGGAATTGCTCTTGCACAATGGTTTGATAGAGTATGGACAATTGCACTAATGCAAAAATTAAGCTGCCAAATTCAAGCCTTCAAAGGATTAATAACAGATACATTTACCCATACATGGTATGTGTTTATTCTGTATATCTACACAGATTTCTCCTACTATGGATCCCCATCTGCCCATCAGAAATATTGAAATATTTTTTTCTGGATAGTTGTAACAATATTAGCTGTTGTCTGCTTTCAAGTCATTTTTGACTTATGGCAACCTTAAGGTGAATCTATCACAGGATTTTCTGGGGCTGGGAGTGCATGACTCACCCAAGGTGGGTTTCCATGGCCATGCAGGGAATCAAACCTTGGTCTCCAAAATCATAGTCCAATGCTCAAATCACTACACTGTACTGGCTCTCAAAAATATTTATTTATGTAATTTTATGTAAAATGAAATTGTTTCAATGTTTTTTAAATGTAAAAACATTTTTAAAAGGACACTGGGTGAACCTGCAGCTGAAGAAGATCTCATGCTGAAGAAAATGATTGTTCACCAAATGCCAGTTTATTTTTTTTTATTTTTTTATTTAAAATATAAAACAAATCAGTACCATCCAAACATAACCAAACATATCATATTCAAATACAATCTCCCCCAATATAATGCCTTTTTCACTCTTATTTATCTTCTCTTCCTTCTACTTTCGAATAATAATAATAATAATAATAATAATATTTTATTATTTATAGCCCACCCCTCTGTGTGGCAATCGGGGCGGGTAACAACATTTAAAACAGACAAAGTTAAAAACATTCCCTGGACCCACAGTCCAACCCTCCCATCCCCTTAAAACAGAATTAAACTAAGGAAGAGTTAAAATCAGCAGTACAATAAAATGATAAAACAATAAAACAGGAATCAGTGATATGAAACAAGATAAAAACTCATCTCCCAACAAACAGCTGTTATTCTGGGAAGGCCTGCTGGAAGAGATCCATCTTTACTGCCTTTTTAAAAGCAGCAAGAGTAGTAATGAGACAGATCTCGTCTGGCAAGCCATTCCACAGTCTGGGAGCGGTTGCAGAGAAGGCCCTCTAGGAGGTCTGAGACAGCCTGGTTTTTATTGGCTGAAGCAGATTCCTCCCAGAGGACCGAAGGGCGCAGGGGGATCATACGGGGAGAGGCGGTCCCTAAGATAAGATGGACCCAAGCCATGTAGGGCTTTAAAGGTCAAAACCAACACCTTGTACTGTGCCCGGAAACTAATCGGCAGCCAGTGGAGGGATTTAAGCACCGGTGTTAAGCACCTCCTAGGTGTTCCTGTAATTAACCTGGCTGCCATGTTCTGCACCAGTTGTAGTTTCCGGGTTAGGCACAAGGGTAGCGCCATGTAGAGTGTGTTGCAGTAATCCAGGTGTGAGGTTACCAGGGCATATACCACAGCTTCCAGATCCCTCACATTCAGATAAGGGCTCAGTTGGTGTATCAGACGAAGCTGATAACAGGCACTCCTGACCACCGCATTCACCTGACTAGTCATGTGAAGCGACGAGTTAAGGAGTACCCCCAAGCTGTGAACACAGTCCTTAGAGGAGAGTGTGACTCCATCTAGGACTGGAGACTGTATTCCCAGATCTGGTTTTGGGCCTGTAACTGTGAGTACCTCTGTTTTGTCTGGATTCAACTTCAATCTGTTTTTCCTCATCCAATCCATTACCGCTCTGAGACAGTCATTAAGAGGAGAGGTGCCATTTGAGGTCTGAGACTATGATCTGGTCATGGAGAAATAAATCTGGGTGTCGTCAGCGTACTGAAGACACTGCTCTCCATGCCTCCGAATGATCTCACCCAGTGGCTTCATGTAGATGTTGAATAACATCGGGGACAGGATGGCTCCCTGAGGGATGCCACAATTAAGCTCAATTTTAGATGAGCAGCTGTCCCCAAGCCTCACCCTCTGGGATCTGCCCAAGAGGAAGGAATGGAACCACTGCAAAGCAGTGCCTCTAATTCCTAACTCTCTCAGGTGATCCAAGAGGATGGCATGATCTATAGTGTCAGAAGCTGCTGAGAGATCCAAGAGCACCAGTAGGGTCACACTGCCCCTGTTGATGCCGAGGCAGAGGTCATTGGTCAGAGCAACCATGACAGTCCCCACTCCATATCCTGTCCTAAAGCCGGTTTGAAATGGATCAAGATAATCGGTTTCATCCAAGACTGCTTGGAGTTGGGAAGCAACTGCCCTCTCGATCACCTTGCTTAAAAAAGGAAGCAAGGAGACTGGTCTGTAGTTGTTTCTATCCAGGGGGTCCAGGGAGGGTTTTTTCAGGAGTGGCTTAACCGCCGCCTCCTTTAAACAACATGGTATACTACCCTCCCTGAATGGCACGTTGATTGTGTCTCGAAGGAACACCTTCAACGCGTCCCCTCCCTGGACGACCAGCCATGATGGACAAGGATCGAGGGGGCAAGTTGTCTTCCTTACCTTTCTGCGCAGCTTGTCCATGTCATCAGTACTCACAGATTGTAATTGATCCAGTAAAATGCCATCAACGGAGTTCCTGGGTGCCTCGTCTACGGATTCTGCCAAAACACTGGCGTCCAAGTCGGCTCTTATCCGAAAGATTTTGTCTGCAAAGTAGTTATTAAATGCCTCTCAGCAGGCTGCTGTTGGATTAAGTAGGGGGTTTGGCACAGGGGGAACCTTCATTAGCTCCCCCACCACCCTAAACAGCTCTGCCGGGCGAGACTCTGCAGACGCAATGCATGCAGAAGAGAAGGATTTCTGCACTGCACGTAAAGCCTCCCTATAGGAATCAAATGTTTCTAAATGTTGGAAGATAGATGTATGGTAATGTGGAAAAAAGAAAGTTGAAGAAGGTGAGAGCAACTGATAGAGGGTTAGAGTAAGTGAAGGATGAATGGAAAAGGGAGGTTAGAAAGAGGAAATCATGAAAGAAGAAGAAGAAGAGAAAGAGAATATAAAGAAATGAAAGAGTGCACTTTAAGAAAGATGCCAGTTTAAAGGAGAGGTTCATGGAATCCAAACATAATACTTATCCAAGTTTTTGTATAGCTAATGTCCAGACACAAATACTGGTTTCAGCTGTACATCAGCCCAAACAGCCAGTTCTTGACTAACAGAAAAGGTTTACAGGGACCCTATCTTAAGGGAGGCAAGTTACAGCCTGATCTGCCTGACTAAAGAACAAAGGCCTTCAGAAAAATGGTGATGTTCACAACTGCACAGCATCACCTTCCTATGGTACCTCATGCCTATCAAGTACTCTGACAAGCAAATGAGTTCACCAAAAACATAGACAGATGCAAATAAAAGCAGCTTCCAAGCCAAAGAAGAGCATGAATACGTTGTTGATTCAACTAATAATGGTTTACAGATATCCTTCAAATTAGATAGTAGAGCTAGATGCACATGACACCAGAAAACTCTAAAGAGAGCAGAAACTGGTATTTGCAACGACTGGGATTGTTTGTTTGTGTGTGTGTGTGTGTGTCTGTGTGCACTTAATATCTCTTTTTGGTACCTTGAATTTGAATGTGCACATTCTCTATGCTATATTTCTGAGGAAGGAACTGGCATAGGCACTTCTGAGAATTCCTTGCCTATGAAAATCCTATGAAATTGATGGATTTGCTATAAGTCGACAAGTGACTTGAAGTCTCTCTCACACACACGCACACACACACGCACACACACGCACACATCTTTATACATTACTCAAATATTTTTAAATAGAAACAATCCATTAAGCTGGCAGGGGATCCACATTCATGGTGAAGCTTACAGATCTGTAAGAACAATGTGTGTGTGTGTGTGTGCCTTAAAGTTGCCTGCTGACTTATGGTGACCCCATGAATTTCATAAGTTTTCTGACACAAGTAATACTCAGAAGTGGTTTTGCCAGTTCTTTCCTCTGAAATATAGCCTACAGCATGTGATATTTGTTGGTGGTCTCCCATACAAATACTAACCAGATCTGACCCTGTTTAGCTTCCAAGGTCAGATGAGATCTGGTGCCTTTAGATATTTAGGCCCTGAAGAGGAGCAGTGTACAGAAGCATTAATGTGGAAATTCCAATAAGATGAATTCATTTATGTACATATTAGTTTGATTATAGTTATATTAGGACAGGTGAAAGATACATAATCTAACACTAAAACTTTGAGGAACGCCCACTGGTTTTTAACACAGTATGATTATAGTAGCAAGTGGCTTTGAATTGAACTTCTGTGCACTGAAGTTGCATGTGAATTGGATCCCAGCAGTTTCACTGTGAATGAATCATCAAGTGAACTTGTTATAGCATGTGAAGCAGTTTGATTGGGAATAAAAATTCTCCACTGGCAATTATATTTGCAACGATAACATTTGCTTTCCAATCTCATGCAACATTAATAATTTGCTCACCAATTCCTCCCCCATCATAAAAAAAAAAATGACAAGTATAAAAAAAAGAAGTTGGCTCAGCTGAGGATTTGTTCCCTGCCTTATAAAACCAGACCTCTTCACAATTCAGGATTACAGATTCCAAAGGACTGGCTGAAAGAATATTCTCTCTTTAAATATCTTCAGTTTGCAGCTTCCAAAGGAAGGTTGAAAAGAAGCAGAATGTAACTAGGCCATTAACTAAGCTGATGGAATCAGTTCTCTCTCATTAGTGTTTTTCTTTAACTCCCATTCCACTCAAACCATGCACACACAGCTAATTCAAATGTTACCAAAGTAGGACAGTGGCTCTCCAACTAGGTCCCGGGGATGACATTTTTTACACTTGATGTTACTGATACAGAGGAGGAGCTCAGGCACTGGCTGCTGAGACTCTCACTGGTAAAGGGTTTGTGCAATTTCAGGGAGTTTTCAATTAACAGAGACCATGATATCATCTACCACCCATTTCATAATGATTTTCTGTCTCCTCTAAGATTAGATTTCACTTTACAGAAGCCAGGTGAAAACTACTGGCATGAATTTTTTATATTGTGATAGAAAGGATTTGGCAGTTGATCTGGTTTTGAGTGGGCAATTGGGATTCATTAGCTTTACAAAAGACCTGATCCCAGTGAAAATGAAAAACTGCTCTAACTACTTTATGATATGGATCAATACAACTGCCTATATTTCTGGATTCTTGAAGTTGTGGCAATGGGGATGGCCATGATGAAGCACCTGAAATTTAAAAGGTATCATTGTGAAAGAATTAGCAAAAATAATGAAGTAAATAATACGATCAGTGCTGATTTTATTTATTTATTTATTATACTCTTTAGTTCTCTAGCTTTAACCTTTTATCTTATTCCCTTTATCTTCTCACTTTCTCTTTTCCTTATTCATTTCCTTTTCTATATATTTCTCTACTGGTTCCCATTGTTTCTTGATTTTATCTACTGCCTTATCTTGCCTTAATGCTGTAAGTTTGTCCATTCTCATAGCTTCCTTCAGTCTTATAAACCACTCTCCTATTTTAGGGATTTATTTATTTTTCCAGCATCTCACGTAGGTTAACCTAGCAACAGAAATCTTATAGAGGATGATATGTCCATATTTTTTCTCTATTTTTTTATCTATTTTGTTTAACGTATTGAGTAGAAAGATTTTCGGGCAATTCGGTATTTTTATACCTAATGCTTCATTTATTGTTCTTCTTACCCTTTTCCAATATCTTTTGGCTTTGGGGCATCGCCACCACATGTGGTATAATGTCCCTTTCTTCATCTCACATTTCCAGCATTCCCTTTTGCCTGTCTTGTATATTGCATTTATCTTAACTGGTGTGAGATACCATCTATTCATCATTTTCAAGAAGTTCTCTTTAAGGTCTTGACAAGCTGTGAATTTATGTGTCTGGGTCCAAGTTTTTTCCCTGCTTTCGATACTTATACTTTTCTTCATATCTCTTGCCCAGTCAATCATAACTTGCTTAATCATTTCACTTTCCAAATTTCTGGTTATGAATAATTTGTAATATTTATGTGATGTCCTTCTTTATCCATTATAATTTTGTCCAGCTCCATATTTTGGTCTTCAAATCCAACCGTTTTCATATCCAATTTAAATCTTTCTTTTAATTGTAGATATAAAAACCAGCTGTTTTCAATTCCTTCTGAATCCTATTGTTCTTTTTTTTTTTTTTTCATTATTCGAGTTCCTTTTTCATCTTTTTCGGTTATATCCTGATATCTGATCCATTTTCTGTTCTCATTTTTACTTCTTCCAAATACTGCCTCCTGAGGGGATAGCCATAGAGGAAGTTTCCTATAGTGCTTTTCCCTTATTTTCAACCACGCCCTTAGTAAGCTTCTTCTTAAGCTATGATATTCAAATTCTTTATTTATTGTGGCCTTGTTGTATTATAGGTATGCATGCCAACCAAAGCGTATATTACTGCTTTCAATAAGTGTTTTTGTATCCTCCAGCTTGATCCAAGTTTCTATCCATTCCATACAACAGGCGTAATAGTATGATTTCAAGTCTGGAAGATTACAGCCTCCCCTTTCCTTTGCTTCAATAAGGTTCTTCCATCTGATCCTTGGTTTTCTACCCTTCCATATAAATCTAGAAATTTCTCTTCTCCAAATTTCAAAACAGTCTTCCTTGTAGATTATTGGTAGTGTTTGGAATAGGTAGATAAATTTTGGGAGAACGTTCATTTTTATTATAGCAGTTCTTCCTAAGAACGATGTTTGATATTTAGACTATTTAGTTAGATCTTTCTTTATTTCATCCCATATTTTGCTATAATTATTTTCAAAGCGATCCGCATTTCTTATTGTAATAATCAATCCTAAGTATCTTATCTTTCTCTCAATCTTGATTTTTGATGTTTCTTCTATTTGTTCTTGTTCTTCCTTACTTACATTTTTTGTTATTATTGCTGATTTATTATAATTTATCTTGAAACCTGAAATTAAACCAAATTCTTTCATTATTCGTAGCAATCTATCCAAGCTCTTCATAGGATCTTCTAAAAAACAAATGATATCATCAGCAAAGGCTTTTATTCTGAATTCCTGTCCCTTTATTTTGACTCCCTGTAGCTCTTAATCTTAGTTTTCTAATTAAGATTTCTAGAGGCATAAGGAATAGGAGGGGTGAAAGAGAACACCCTTGTCTTGAGGACACCTCTTTCTATTTTTATATTTTCCATTGCCTCTCCATTTATTATTAGTTGTGCTTTTTGTTCTTCATAAATCCTTTCAATCCAGGTATTGAAATTTCCTCCCATATTCATCTTTACTATAACTTCTTTCATGTATGACCAGCAGACTTGATCAAAAGCTTTTTCGACATCTATACATATTAAGGCTAGTGGGGGTTTTTTGTGTGTGTTTTTTTTCATTGTGAACTTCAAAATGTTCAATGATATTGACTACTGCTCTCACATTGTTCTTTATATGTCTCCTTGGTAAAAAGCCGTTTTGATCTTCTGTTATAATTTCTTTTTCAGTCTGTCTGCTACAATCGATGTAAAAAGTTTATAGTCATTATTGATTAGTGAAATGGGTCTATAATTTTGAACATTCCAAAATTCTTTCTTTTCTTTTAGTATTAGTGTGATGAACATTTCTTTCCATGTTTCCGGAATTCCGTGTTCTGATATATCATTCATCATTTTGCAAACTACCTTCTAGTTTTTTATAGTAGATGCTTGATAAACCATCTGGTCCGGGTTTCATCCTTTTTATTGCTTTTGCTATTTCTTCTTCTGTAATATTTTTGTTTAATTCTTTCTGTTGCTCCTCATGTAGCTTTGGGATTTTTTGTCTTTTCAGGTATTCCTTTGCTTTTTCTCTCATTTTCAGTTAATTATTTTTGTTTTGGTATAGGTCTTCATAAAATGTCTTAAAGCTTTTTTTTATGTTTTCTTGATCTGTCAGTTTTAGTCCTTTTTCCCTTATTTCCATTATTATTTTGTTGCCTTTCTTCTTTCTTATCATATTGGCTAATAAATTGGCAGATTTGTTACCCATTTTGAAAAATCGCTGTCTGTTCTCCTGTAGCTTCTTTTCCATTTCTTTTACCACAAGAGGCAACAAGGGGATCAGCTATTTTAGATCTGATCCTAACCAACAGGGATGAGCTGGCAAATGGGGTGCAAGTGGTGGAATCCTTAGGTGGAAATGATCATGTTCTCCTGGAGTTTCTTATATAGTAGAAAGGAGAAGCTAGGCATAGTCAGACACTCATTCTAGAATTTAGGAGAGCTGATTTCAATAAACTTAGGAAAACACTGGGAGTGATCCCATGGTCAAGAATAGTAAAGGAGAAGGGGGTTCCGGTGGATGGGAGTTTCTCAAAAGGGAGATACTGAAGGCACAATCTCAAACTGTTCCAATGAGAAGGGAAAATGGAAGATTTTCAGCTATTGCTCCCATACTTTGGAACAGCCTGCTGGATTAGATCCATCATTTGACCACCCTAAACAGCTTTTAAAAAGCTGTTAAGAAGGATCTCTTCCGGCAGGCCTTTCCTGAGTAGGTAACCAGCCACCGAAAACAGTTAAGCCTGTCCCTGATTTTCATTTAGCCATTTTAAATTATTTATTATTTGTAATTTTTTAATTATGTTTTTATATTTTGTTTGTTTAATTGCATTTTAAGGGGGGGTGGGCTATTGGGGGAAGGGATTGTTTGTTTTATCTAGTAAGCCACCTCGGTTGTTTTTACAGAGAGGCAGGATATAAATAAAAATTATTATTATTATTATTATTAAGTCCCAGCAGACTGGAGGAGGACAAACATTGTCCCCATCTTCAAAAAGGGGAAAAAAGATGATCCCAGCCTCTATTGTCCATTTAGTCTGACATCAATACCGGGAAGAGTAGATCATTAAACAGAGTCTGTGAACATTTAGAAAGGAATGCCATAATCACTAAAAGTCAACATGGCTTTCTCAAAAACAAGTCATGCCACACTAATCTGATCTCTGTTTTTGATAAAATTAACATTTTGATAGATGAAGGGAATGTGGCAGACAAAGCATATCTTGATTTCAGTAAGGCTTTTGACAAGGTCCCCTACAATATTCTTACAAACAAGATAGTAAAATGTGGGCTGGACAATACAACTGTTAGGTGGATTAGTAATTAGTTGACTGACCGAACCCAAAGGGTGCTCAGCAATGGCTTCTCTTCATCCTGGAAAGAAGTGACCAGTGGGGTGCCACAGGGTTCTGTCCTAGGCCCAGTGCTACTTAACATCTTTATCAAAGATTTGGATGATAGAATAGGAGGCATACTTATCAAATTTGCAGATGACACCCAATTAGGAGGAATAGTTAATACTTCAGAGGACAGGATGGAAATTCAAAATGACCTTAATAGATTACAAAGCTGGGCCAAAGCTAACAAAATGAATTTCAACACGGAGAAATGTAAGGTACTGCACTTAGTGCAAAAAAATGAAATGCATAGATAATAGATGAGGAACATAGATGTGAAAGGGATCTAGGAGTCCTAGTAGACCGCAAGTTGAACATGAGCCAACAGTGTGATGCAGCAGCTAAAAAGGCCAATGCGATTTTAGGCTGCATCAGTGGAAATATAGTATCTCGAGCAAGGGAAGTAATAGTGCCACTGTATTCTGCTTTGGTCAGGCCCCACCTGGAATACTGTGTCCAGTTCTGGGCACCACAATTCAAAAAGGATGTTGAAAAACTGGAGCGTGTCCAGAGGAAGGTGATTAAAATGATGAAGTATCTGGAAACCATGCTCTATGAGGAATGACTTAGGGAGCTGGGTATGTTTAGCCTGGAGAAGAGACTGTTAAGAGATGATGTGATAACTCTGTTTAGATATTTGAGGGGGTGTCACATTGAGGAGGGAGCTAGCTTGTTTTCTGCTGCTCCAGAGAACAGGACCCAGAACAACAGATGCAAGCTACAGGAAAAGAGATTCCACCTCAATATTAGGAGGAACTTCCTGACAGTGAGAGCTTTTTGACAGTGGAACACTCTCACTCAGAGAGTGGTGGAGTCTCCTCCTTTGGAGGTTTTTAAACAGAGGCTGGATGGCCATCTGTCGGGGATGCTTTGATTTTGAGTTCCTGCATGGCAAGGGGTTGGACTGAATGCCCTTGTGGTCTCTTCCAGCTCTATGATTCTATGATTCTAAGGAGAAAAAGTAGCCATTGGGGTTCTGCTGGTGGGAATGGATAATGCTGTGCATAACCACTGGATGGACTCATCAGCTTTTCAGTCAAATCTCCTCATATAGTCAGGTGGATACATTGGCTTTTCTTCTTCTCGAAGCTGAATGGCTAACAACGATCTCTGCAAGAAAAAAAGGGGGGTACATGTGTTCTTTGAGGGTTCTGCAAAAACCTGTCTTTTTGTGTGCTTCCATAAATAAAGCTTCTACCATTAATACTCAAAAAGTTACTTTTTGGGACTACAGCTCTGAGAAAAGTAATGCATGCTAATCATGCTGGCTACAGAATTCTGGAAGTTGTGCTTAACTTTCCCAAGCTATTCTAATAGCCTGACAACCCTTCATAAATCTGTTTAATCCTTTGAAAAAGCTTTAATCTCACTCTCTCAACAATTGAGGCTTCAAGAGTTCCAGCACTTACCTGGGTTTGGTTTCTCCTGGAAGGAGGTCACATTTTGTAACGTTTGTGTGTTTTTATTCTAAGCATAGGTGGCGGTTCACATTTTAAAGGCCCCGACACACACCCTCAGATAATCCTCCACTGCTGCAGCTCTGGTATTTCAGCATCAAAGGCTACGAGCTGCTTGAAATTACACAGACAGAGCTGGAGGTATCATCCCCAGACAAGTAATGGGGAGAAAACTGAAGAAGAAAAAACCAGCTTCCTTCTAAAAGCAGCCTTACCCTTTCTTTTTCTCTCTCTCTTTTTTTTTTTTTTTTTTTTTTTTTGGTCGCTGCCACACTGCAGAATTAATACAGTCTGACACTCCATTAACTGCCATGGATCAAAGCTATGCAATTCTGGGATTTGTAGTTTTGTGAGATATTTAGCCTTCTCTGCCTGATACCTCTGGTGCCACAACAAACTACAAATCCCAGAATTCCATAGGATGGAGCCATGACATTTAAAGCAGTATCAAACTGCATTAATTCTGCAATGTAGATACAGACCATCTTTGTTGCATTAATTTCCTTTCCTTCACAAAGGGAAGGTACTTAAGTGCTTACATACATTTCCCATCATACATTGGGTGATTAGACCTTAGAACAGCTACCCTTTTGAGGTAGGGCAACTGTTTCAAATGTAGTAAAGGACACTATGAAAAAACTGGATAAGATCCTAAAACTTTAAAGATATAAATCTGAACACTTAAGTGAGGATTATCCAAGCCATCATATTCGCTATCACCATGTATGGATATGAGACCTGGACAGTGAAGAAAACCAATAGAAAGAAAATCAACTTATCTGAGATGTGGTGCTGGAGAAGAATCCTGAGAATACTGTGGATGATCACGAAGACAAACAAATGAGTTCTAGAACAGATTAAGCTGTAACTCTCCCTCAAAGCCAAAATGACTACATTGAGGCTGTCATATTTTGGCCACATCATGAGAAGACATGAATCACTGTAAAAGACCATAATGCTAGGAAAGGTAGAGGGCAGTAGAAAGAGGAAGAGTACATGCCAGATGATTAGACTCAATCAGAGAGGCCACAGGACTGAGCCTACAGGGCCTGCGCAGAGCAGTTGAGGACGAGTCTTGGAGATGTCTTATCCACAAAGCTGCCATGAATCAAGACCAACTGGGTGGCAGTTAATAATAATGGCAACCTCCTTCAATTGCAGTTCCCAGAATCCCCTGTGCAGGCTGGGCAGGGGGATTACAGAGTTGCAATCCAAAAATGTGATTTTACAAGCACTGAATTTGTTGGTAATAGATCCTAAGGCAGAACCCTTACTGCAGACCTCTATGCAGATCTCCATAGGTATGAAGCATTGCTGAGCAAAGAGGTAGTATGAATGTTACTGGCACCATGTACAGAAGCTGGGCCTGAGATATGGGCCCTTTGCTCTGTAAACTGCTGGTGCTACTATCCCAGTTTCCTTCCCATCTGGGTAGCCTTGGTAACAGTCAGTTTCCACATTCCCATGTCTAACTGATTCATCTGTTAAGAAGAAGTAGCTCTGTTTTTCATATGGCAAGTAGCACAAACAGAAGAAGAGAAAAAGAGTACATCACTATGGAGTACATGGCAACCTTATCTGTCAGTGCTGGGACAAAGGGCAAGGCAGTGGCAATGCCCCTGCCAGTCCAACAATACTTTTCTCTGTTATACCCACCAACTGTCCCTCCTTGTCAGGCACAGTCCTGATGAGTCCTCTGTCATCCCACTTTTTCATCTGCTTTTCACACGTCCCATTTTCTCTCTCTTCCTTTCACTTTCCCCCTTTGTCCTCCACTTACTCCAAACTGAGTTCAAAGCAAAAAAGTAGTTTGCTAACTCAGTGGTTTGCTGAATCAGCCAGAGGAGAAGAGGTGGAATCTTGCCCTTCCCAATAGGCTCAGGCAAATGCAAACTACTGCAGCCACTTTTAACTCACGCATTCTTCCCCATTACGAACTTTTGCCATCTTGACCACACTTTGATGTTGCTTGGCCACATGTGTTCCAGTTTTTGTCTGCAAAACGTTGAAGGACATGCTCTGTTATTTTAACTACACCACTTTCTCTCAGCTTGGCACATTCTGGTACTTAAACTAAGTTGGGAGAAAACGTTTAAAACAGTGGTCCCCAACCCTGGCTGCTCCATTTCATGGAGAGAGGAAAGAAACAGCCCCACAGTGAACCTTTAATCCATGAATGGTGGTGCAGACCTATGGATGCATGCCCCATCTCATTTACTGTATACACTAAGCTGCTGCAAAAGGCACAAGATCTGGGGCAATAAAGTGGAGGAGCAACTCTTCTCATGTCTGTATTTATGTTGGTGTCATTTCCTAACTCAGTACAAGCCAATTCCTAGATACTTCTCTAGGTTCTAGGTTAATATTCTAGATTAATATTATTCATTATACTCCAACATGCTGGGACTACTCCATGGACAGGCTAGCTTGAGTCAGCAGCCAGTCTAGATAGCTAATTTGAATCCAGAACATGGAAAAGTTATCTTTTGGACTACAGGTTATAGAATCTCCCATCCAGCATGGGCACTGCTTAGTGCTGAGAAGCAAGAAGTACAAACAGGCCCCTCGGAGTACATCACTCTGGAGTACATGGCAACCTTATCTGTCAGTGCAGGGACAAAGGGCAAGGCAGTGGCAATGCCCCTGCCAGTCCAACAATAGCTATGCCCTACTGACCTTCCTAGAAGGGCAGTTTGTTTAGGAATTGTCATCCAAAAAAGTAGTTTCCCAGATCTGAATCTGACTGATGATGCTGTTGGGACTAAAAGTCAGTTCTGTACACAGATGAGAGCCATTGCTACAGGTCTTACAACTGATGAAATGTTGTGTCTGGCTTATCATACAACTAAAAGATGGAGCAAGGGAAAAATAACACCAGAACTGGCAGAGGAACAAATGCAAATATTTGTTCATGTGATTTTGTATATAGGGACCTCTAAATTTTAGATCAATGACAACCCATTCTCAGAATTTTCATAGGTTAGTGGAAAGTCTGAGATGGAAGTAATGTGGGAGTTTCTACTGCTGACATTGACTTGGAATGGTTTCATTTTTCTCTGTTTATCCAGCTTTAATCTCTGCCTCACCTGAAACATCTGACAATGAATGTCACCTTTGCGTTTACACAAAATGCAACATTTGTAGAAACCTGCCAGAGGAAAGACTGGAGAGGTGACAGCTGTATAAAGGTGGATGCTTGGTCCAGGGACAAACATTCCTTTTAGAGGTGGGGAGGAACACTACCTAATATTAAACATTAATCTGCCTTGTACATACAAGAAGTCTTTCATGACACACATGCATTAGGCTTATGTTGAGTCTAAGGGTCAAATTATATCATATGTTAGATAGATAGCTTAAATATAGATCAGGGTGCATAGGCTGAGGAATGAGGAATTAGTAATGGTAGGGATGAGGAGTGGGGCTAGTTGGATTTACTTTCTCAAATAACTGTGGGCCAACATACTGCAGAAATAATCCAGTTTGAGACTGCTTTAACTGCCCTGGCTCAATGCTAGGGAATTCTGGGAATTGTAGTTTGTTGTGGCACCAGAGCTCTCTGACAGAGAAGGCTAAATGTCTCACAAAACTACAATTCCCTAAATTCTCTAGCACTGAGCCAGGGCAGCTAAAGTGGTCTCATATTGGATTACCTCTGCAGTGTATTTTGGCCCTAAGAGACCTTAGCCAAATCACACTCTCTCAGCCTCAGAGGGATGGCAAAAACAACCCCCCTCTGAAAAAATCTTCCAAGAAAGCCCTGTCATAGCCTTGCCTTGGGGTTAGAAATTATTTGAAGGCACACAACAAAACACTGGGTTGGCCACTTGAAATTTACAAGGAAGGTGTCCCTTACATTTGCACAATGTGGAGCACAAAATAGTGATTGGCAACACATGTGGGTTGCAGGCCGCACTTTCCTCACCCCAGTGCAGAAAAATAGAGAAGAAGCAGATGGTGACAAGTTAAAGAAGCTGACAAGGAATATACCTAGAATCTTTCTTCTCTTGAACTGCTATCTGCATTGTGCTGTTAAATCAGTTTCATATTATTCTAATAGGCATGTCATCATCCCAACGAATCCTGGAATTTGTTGTTTGATGAGGAACTTAAAATGTACCAAGGTATAAACTCTGAAAAGAGAATAATTAAATCAATATAATTCTGTAATGTAAACAGACTAGTGACTTCCTTGCTGCTGTTTTTGGGGGGTGGGGGTGAGAGGCTATTACTCTCCAGCAGAGGATTCTAGGCACCAAACTACAAATTTCAGGATTTCTTCGGATGAAGCCACAATAATGGATATGGCATGAAACTGATGTAAGTGTGCAGTGCAGATATGCCTTTAAATTCTAGAGCAGAGTCAGTCAGAAAAGAAGGCACAGATGCTCCGGAACTTCAACTCCAAGCAGTTCAGGTATCCTATTTTCCCTTCACCTACATAATATTATCAAAAATGTGTGAGACATGACACATCAAATATAGTTCCAAAACACATTGCAGAAATAATCCACTTTGAAACCACTTTAACTGCCCTGGCTCAATGCTAGGGAATTCTGGGAACTGTAGTTTTGTCAAACATTTAGCCTTCTCTATCAGAGAGCTCTAGTCTCACAATAATCTACAATTCCCGGGATCCCTTAGCACTGAGCCAGGGCAGTTAAAGTGGTCTCAAACTGAATTATTTCTGCAGTGTGTTTTGGACACTAGTGGATTTCCAAGGTCAACTGGGGATTCTAACTCTGGTCTCTAGAGTCATAATCCAGTGCTCAAAGCACTACACAATGCTGACTCTCAATTTATTGTGTAGATTTTAATACTAAATCTGCACGTGCTAGAGAAGAACAAGCAATTCTGTAGTGAGGGAGACATATGTTCAGACTCTGAGCTCATGCTGGGAAGGCAAATATTTTGGAAGACTGCTAGTGTTTGTGGTATTTGTTCCTGTAGCTCTCGGAGGCCTCGTTCCCACTAGGATTTAACCTGAATTGCTGATCAGGTTATATGACTGTTGTTCCCATTTGAAACTGGTTTGGATCCTACTGTGCTCGGTTTAAAATCATGCTGAAGCAAGACAAATGCAAAAGAAACACTCTTTCCAGACACTTGTTTTTGGGCGGTTCTTTTGAAAAGACCCAAATCAGGTCCGTTTTCAACAAGTGGGAACCACGGGTTGGATTTGTATTCAGGGGCTGAGCCCAGAGTTTTTAAAATATCCAAATGAAGTTTCTGTTCTCCTGGACTATTTTCTTGCAGTTCTTGAAACCAGATGCAACATTTGCCCACACTTTCAAGTCAAGTTCTTTTTTATTCTGAGACATATCAGAACAACAAAGTCTTCTCTTTGCCACCTTTCATGATCTTTTTTTTAAAAAATACAATTATCCTTCATCAGTGCCTTAGTGAAATGGCCTTTTTGAACTAAAGTACTATAACTCTTAAGAAAATGTTTATACTAATTTTAATACTAAATCTGCACGTGCTAGAGAAGAACAAGCAATTCTGAAGTGAGGGAGACATATGTTCAGACTCTGAGCTCATGCTGGGAAGGCAAATATATTGGGAGACTTGTTACTTGTGGTATTTGTTACTGTAGCTCTCGGAGGCCTTGTTCCCACTAGGATTTAACCTGAATTGCTGATCGGGTTATATGATTCAAAGACAACAAAATTTGCCCTTCAGACCTCAACAAACCATTCCCTGGTTGGGGGAAAAAATTTGAAAAACCCCTAGTGCAGATCCAAAAAATAAAAATCATTTCAGACATCCCCCAAATAGAGTGAAATGAATGGATATAAAAGTTTGATAATAGTGTTTTTGGCAATACCTATCACACCACGCTGTCTCCCTCTCATCCCTGCCTTTTTCTGGAAGTGTAGTTAGCATCTTGCCATTGATGGGGGGGGGGGGGAATCAATAAGCTCCCAATAGAACTACTATAATGCTAGTCCTCAGGCACAATAAATGACTCCCATGGCAGCTCTGGGACTATACAAGGGGTAGGCAACCTTTTTGAGCCGGGGGCTGGGTTGCTGTCCCTCAGACAATTAAGGGGCCGAAGCACCAAAAATAAATAAATAAATAAATAATATGCATGCACACTCTCTCAGCCCCAGAAAAGCCATGGCAAAACCCCTGTGGAGATTTTGCCAAGAAAACCCCAAGAACAAGTAATAACAATAATTAATATCATCATGGCGGGGGGGCAGCAGGGGGGGCAGCGCAGGGCTGGCCTGTGGCCAGTCCAAAGGCCTCGGGGGGGCGCATCTGGCCCCCGGGCCTTAGGTTGCCTACCCTTGGACTACACAGTCACATGGTGTCAATGTCTCCTCCTCTCCCCTTACCCTACTCCTACCCTTTGTTATTCCAGAACAGCCTTTTTAAAACTTGTTTTGTTTGCTTGTTACTTGCTTGCTTCTGTTAAACCACAATCAAATAACTCTAGAATTGTACAGGATTTTTGTTTTGTTTTTAAATTAAAACCACACAGAAATGAAAGGCATGCTGGGTAGGGCATAGGGCAGGAAGGTGGTATTAAAGACAAGAGCAGGAAAAAATTGCGAACATACTATCACATTTGGTGGGATTGCAGATATGCAAAAAAGTTCTGGGACAAAATACATCTAGAAACAGAAAATATTGGAGCAGTCAGTACCAAAGGATCCGGGATTGCATTTATTGAACATAATTGAAGAAGATAATCTAGAAAAAGAACATGGTAGATAACGGCTGCGGTCAGATTAGTGTACGCAGCAAAATGGAAACAAAAAATAATTCCAGATACAGATGAGTGGATTTGGAAATTATACGAATTGATGGAAAACGATAAATTAACACAAATGCTACAGAAACCAACCAAATATTTTGTAAAGGTTTGGAATCCGTTTATTAGCTATATTAAACTCAAGTGGGTTGATCTTTGGGTAATGGGTTTAAAAAACCTGTAAATAGTAACAGAATCTAGATACTGTTAACTTGATACAATGTTATATTATAATAATGCACAATATACAATGAAGTCAGAATAGATTAAGAAGAGAGAAAAAGATGGAAATATGATAGTTTAGAATTAAAATAGAAAATTTTGGAATAATTGTCAAATTTTTAGTATTTGAAAAGCAATAGCACAATACAGAGGAAATAATTACACAATTTATGAGGAAAAATTATTTGTTGATAAGGGAGATCAGGAGAAATATAAGGTAGTCAAATTATTAAATGTTTTTAATTGTGATATATGTTTGTAAATATGTAAGTTGTTTCTTTGTTATGATGTCTTGTTTTGGTGTGTTTTATATGTTCAATATGTTTGTGGTGTTTATTTTTGTACTAAAAGTTTAATAAATTTATTTTTTTTTTAAAAAGACAAGAGAAGGAGAGAGTGTGAGGGGCCAGACACAGCCCGGTCATACTAATGAAGAGACGTGCAGTAGGGAGTGCTCTCAAACTGGTATATATGCACTTCCTTTCATTAATGTAATTGTAGCGGGAATGGAGGTGATGTGATAAGTTCCTACAGTCCCAACTTCTGGCCAGATGTGGAGATATTCTTCAGCCCTACTGCACATGCACTGTTAGACTCCATTTACATTAGTGAATGTCCAAACATCTTAGGCTCAGCAGCACAGTTCATTGGGGAATGACAATCAAAAATTGTTTGTATTAATGGTACTGCTGGCTGGATAACTGGATGTTTTAGATAATGTCTTACAGCTCATAGGAGGTGCCATCTTAGAAGAGAAATCCCCCTTCTGCCAGTCAAAGAATCCTTTTTTACAATCCATACATGGCTTTGGTAGGTATATTAAAAACAATCCTTTTTTTTTTAATGTTGCACATTACCAAAGGGAAGTGTTCAAATAAACATTGGAGCCTACCTTCTTTGTATTATAAGATAAACCTTGAAATTATCATGGATTCTTATGATACAACCCTGTTGCTGTTGTTGCTGCTGCTGCTACTGCTGCTGAGGATGAGAATGTTTTGCTCATTCACTCTGCTAGTAATTTCAGACAGTGAATAATTGTAGCTGTCAAGCTCATTGAATTCTGCAAAGATTCTAGATCCAGATTTACTTTATTTGACTGACCTACATTTAATTAAAAACAACAAAATGTCCTGTGGCATTTCAAAGTCTAACACATTTCATTGTGACATATGCTTTTTGCAGACAAGTCCCATTTTGTCTGATGCCTGATGCTGATATGCATGAATTTGAATATTCATTTCAGCTTTTTATAAAATCTTCCCTTTTTCCATATTGTAGACCAGATATATCCAGCACTTAAGAATAATGATGTACAGCTTGAAGCTAAACCAGCAAAAGCCAAGAAACACAACACCACAATTAGCTACTGCTTCCATCAGCTGTCTCTTAGGACCTATTCTCACATGTATATCATCCATGGTTGCAAATCAATCCACTTGCAGACATTATGTGCTGAGAAAATCCCAGGAAGGCCATTGCATTACCACTGAGGGAGAGGAGGAGAGTAATAAACACCCATGCAAACACCATTACAGTCAAAGATAAAGGTTATTTGTTGATACAGTATGCAGTGATATGACACACTAGCCCTGTAGCTATGAGTTTTCTGAAAGTCTTCACCACTGGCCACATGTAGAGGTATTCTCCAGCCCTCGTGCATCTGCACTGTAAGAAACCATCTGCATTAGCCAATGTCCACATGCACAATTTGTTGGTGAATGTGAGATGCAGTAATACACCTTGCAAGCAGAATCATTAGTATTTGTAAGCAGAAGTGAGCAACAGCCAATCCCCCTCTACCACACACACTCCACACAGGGTCTAGTAAAGAAAATAAAGCAAATATTGTTTTTGTTGTTATATTTATTATATTAGTTATACCCCACCTTTTCCCTTACTTTGGTTTTAAAACAATATAAAATAGGTTTAATTATAAATACTAAAGGTTTCATAACATGTCATGGTGAGAGGCTTTATAATATTGCTATTTAAAGAGGGACATGAGAAAGAGAAAGAAACAGACACTATAAAATGAGGGGGAAATAAATTCAGAGCTTGTCTAGACTGACAGGAGGCCCTGCACTCACCCTGTAATGGCTGAGACCCAGGCATATGACATTCCTCAGGATTCACAGGCAATATGGTACTTTTCTCTAAAAAAATTGGAGGGAAAAAAGAGCTATCTTTTGCCCCACATTCACCTGGAAAATCTGGATCGGCACAAGGAAACAGGCATGTGGCCAGAAATACTCCAGCCTGTAGGGCACATGATCATATCATGGATCATTTCAAGTACAGCATAACTGTCATACAAGTCAGCTTGGGTATAAAGCTGGTGTAGGGTTGCCAGATGACAACAGGGCAGGACTCATGTACCTTTATGTAAAAGGGGGGGGGGGGTCAGCAGGTGATGCTTGTCTCAAAACTCTGTCTACTGAAATTCCCTCCTTGGCTTGTGGCTACACACACAACCAGGATTCTGTTACATGGACAGTCCTATCAGATATACAGGGGAGGCAGAGTGACACAGCTGCCTCCAGCAGCAAAAATTTGGTGTCATAAAACACTGCAGATTAGTTACTTAAAGTTGGTTTTGGGTTCCTCCAGAATAAATGTTGTTGATGGCTGTGATATTTGTTGCTGTAGTTCACTCGATTTTTCTAAATAACCAGACAGTGTTTCTGTTATCCTAGGAAATTTCTCACACCATCAACAATAATTATTCCTACCACAAGTGGTTTGTTTGTTGTTGTTGTTTAAATCTGAGGTGCATTGGAACAAACAAACAAACAAGCTTGTCTTCTCTTTTCCTCCTCCTCCTCTCTCTCTCTCTCTTGTTTTAAAAATATATTGAATCACTGAGCATCAGTGAAATGGTGGTTTAAAAAAATTCCAGGATACATCACAACAAAAAAATTCCAAGGTATTTGGAATTCAGTACTTGCAATTTATACTGAGTTCCTTGGCCATTCCTACTCCTTCTTGCTGTAGTGGGAGGAGTACAGACATTTCCTTAGTTTACACTAAAGGATTTGTAGCTCACTTTTCCTTTTTAAAAAGAAGGCATTCACAACATCCAGTGCCAATACTGAGTAAAGTCCCTAAAGAGAGCTGAATGATGACTGGGCAAGTTGTCTAAAATGACATACAGCTACTTGTATCCTCTTGCCTTCCCCAGTGGTTTCCACAGGGACTAGAAAAGCAGGAGAGGCTCCAAGGAGGTGCAGAAACAGTACCAAGAGGCACCAATCAACAAAAGTGAGGAGCCCTGTTGAAAGTGCTATCATTTCTATACACTAATCTGGAAAACCCCATTCTTGCCATTTATTTTATTTTATTTTTTTATTGTCATGACTTGAAATAAACATTGATGAGATTTTTCTGCCTCAGGTGGCAAAATAATACAGCCCATAAACTTTGGTTTAAATGGTTTATATGCAGGACTGCCATTTGCTACTACAGGCAGAAAATATCTTGAACAGGCCTGTGTAAGATGTATGTTGCATTCCTTAGCAATGTGTGGAGGGCTAAAGAGTTGATGCAATGGAGGGGATTAGCCAGTAACTGTTGGTCTGCTCTTCTTTTCACACCATTGTAATTAGATAAGGCTTGAACATCTGAAAGGGGTTCAGGTCTTATGATTGCCAGCGGAGGGCCTTCTCTCACTTCCACCACCATTACAGGCCTATCTGGTGAAGACACAGGATACACCCTTCTCAATGCCTATCCTATGCTCTGAGATTTCCTTCCACAGTGAGCTAGGTTGGCCCTCTTTCTGCTCTTCTTTTACCAGGCGGATGAAGACCTTTTTATTTAAAGAGGGAATTGATGATTAAATGGTTGTGGACTGCCTTGGATTCCCTGTCTTCAGCCTCTCTCCTGAAGTCCTGCAGGCTCAGGGCCATGTCCTCTTTGATCAAGTCTAACCATCTGGCATGCAGTCTTCCTCTCACTTTACCGCCTTCCACCTTTCCTAGCATCATTTCCTTTTCTAATTATTCATTTTTCCTTATGGTCACCTTAGGGTCACCATAAGTCAGAAATGACTTGAAGGCACATAACAACAACAAACAAACACACCTTTTAAGAAAAACACACCTGTTTCTCCATATGCACATACAAGTATGGATATGAAGAAAGTTAAGTTACAAAGAAAATTCTCTGAAAGAAAAGTTTAGGCTGTCTTTTACTAAAACTGTCTACATTTTAGGAAATGAATCCAAGCTGCTAACTCTTCTCAGATTTGAACATCACTGGAAGCCGAAAATTACTTTAAACTTTAAATAAAATACCCGTAATGATGGGTTGATGCTTCAAAGTAAATTCTGGTTCAGTTAAAACGTGACCTCAAAATGCCCTAAAATTGCAGGGGATATTTAAGGTCTCTGAATCTCTCAAGATATACTGAATCTTGTGTTCATTTCAAACATCCCCCCCATACTGCATCCTTCCTGTCTTTACAACTCTCTTCTTCATTTTGCTTTTCCTCCCCCACCTCCAAAGAAGAGGGCAAAGTACTTTAACAATGCTGAAATTGTTGTGAAACGGAGTAATAAGCGACATATTTGCTGGGTTTAAATTGAACATTTTGACAAGCTCTCCAACTCCTTTTGTCTCCAGTTATTATGTATTAAGTGACAACCGCTTATCCTTTTAGAATTGAAACACAGACACCTGCGGTTAGAGCTTATAGGGCTTTAGCAATCTACAAGGACTGTCTTGGGAAGAGAAAAAATTAGAAATTGTACAGCCAGCCATAGCTTTATTGTGTCATTTTAGATCACACTTCCAATTCTTTAAGGTATTGATCTTTCATCTCAGCTTTTGTGACGTTGGCTATTAAGGCTATACTATGGGCAGAAGAGCTTCAAATGCTCTTTTTTCATGCCTGAAAGTAAAATCAAAGGGACAGAAAGCCAAGGTCAAACAACTGAGTATAGTGGCCTACAAAGGTCAGAGAGGATTCTTGGTGTTATATTTGGAATATAACTCCAAATGAGGCTGAAATCAGAATTCCATGTGTGTGTGTTTTTTTAAAAAAAACAAAACCAGAAAATGATATTTCTAGCCACATTTTCTTTAATTCTTCTGGGATTCAGATTCATAAGCAGAGTAGTTAAGGAAGAAATATTGAGAATGCCTTTACATCCAATGGAATTCTTAAAATGTACTTAAGAATAACTTTGAAACTGCATATTTACCCAAACAGGAAAATCCTTGGTAAGTTTTTATTTAACTTGTAAGTTGTTGCTGAAATTATTATCTTCTCTGTGTGTGAAATGCACATGACATAGGTGTTTATTTTTAGAGAGGATATTTAAGCCTCAGGAGGTACAATAAAAGCTTTATACCAGTACTCTTGTGACAAACAGACATCACTTTTCCTACTGAGCATCATCTTCTATTCCTGGGATCTCTATAACACAGCACACCTAAAGACAGGACACCTAACATTATGATACTAATATTTTCACACTTACAAAGCTGGGACAAGAAATATATCAATACAACTAAAACCACATTTGCCTAAGTCTGAATGGGCAAACTCCCAAGAAACAATAGGGCCTTCAGAGAGTGGGACTAGCCACAGCCAGCTAACCAAGCAGAAAATGCTCAGCTTTGGAACAAACATCACAAAGCAGAGGCAGGAATAAAAACAGCTGAAGTTGGAATAAATAAATAAACCTAGCTGACTGAAATTGAAGAAGGATGTGAATCCCATCCTTGTCTGAAACCAGAGCCTAGAAGAGGAGCTCTAATGGATGATGAGTCCCAGAATCCCTGATCTGGCAGTGGCCGCACTGGCTGAAGGATTCTGGGACGTGTAATTGAAAAAGTAATTTTCCAGAGTTCCATCTGAGACAAAAGACATGACTGTAAGTGACCACCATAACATATCTGTCTACTTTTATGAGAATTTAAAATCCAAATCTTTGCCAAACTAAAAAGCCTATCAAAGCTTCATGTACACACCTTCCATCATAGTTTGGGAGAGTTACTTTTTTGGACTGTTATTCCCAGAACTCCCTATGCCACTATGGGGGGGTTGGAGGTTGTAGTCCAAAATGTAACATTTTCACACACTTTCTTTATCCTAGTTATCATGAGCCAGCAAATCTTAGAATAATGTCTTACCACTCCTTTTTCCCCCAATCCTATTTCTAATTGCTTTTTCATTATCTAAAGAATATATCAACATTTGCAGTGCATGTAAGGTGCCTTTTGTCATGAGCAGCCCTAAAGAACTATTGGGAAAACTCACTAAGAGTGGGCTTCTACAGGGCAATTGCCATGGCTTGCTTATAGCATTTCACCATAGATCTAGCCAACATTGGGTGAGATCCTATAATACACTGGCAGGGCCTAAAGCTCCACCAAGAGTAAGTGAAGGCTTTTCCAAACTGTCTACAGAAGCATGAATTCTTACAATATAATGCCTTGAGTTTTGCTGGTTGTCGCCTCTGTATTCACATTAATTCCATTCTTTAGGGGGTCTGTTTGTAATTATTTCTTCAGTCCTGAACTAGGGCTCTTCAAGATTTGGATTTTGGGGGAGGGGATTTTTTGTTTATTTGTTTGCTTGTTTGACTTTTGGATATTTTTTTTTTTACTGAAACGTGGTTTGCTGAACTGGTTCCATGGTATGAAGGGAATTTTTCTCTGCTGATGTTTTTAAATTCTTTTTTAAAACTAATAAAGCTATAGTGCAAACATGTTCTATAGCATGCAACTCTTTTTTAAAAAAAAGAGAGAGAGAGAGAGAGAAGAGAAGAGAACATGGTAATAAAATATTGCAGCTGGTGCCAGAAATTGCCAGAAAATAATTCAGGACAACAGAAAAGTCATTTGGACACACACACACACACACACACACACACACAGCAGGAACAAAAACCACTAAGCAGGGTCAGGAACAAAAACCGCTGAGGTTGAAATAAATAAATAAACCTAGCTGGCTGAAATTGAAGAAGGATGTGAATCCCTTCCTTGTCTGAAACCAGAGCTTGGAAGAGGTGCTCTAGTGTGTGTGTGAAACAGAATCACAGTAACAAGTACCACAACTTCCTGACACATTTGCCCTGGCTAGAGGACCCTTTAGATTTCCATCTTTCTTCAACCCTTTGTACACCTTGAATGGTAGCAGTAGTTCTGTTGCCACTGTGATTCCTCTCCCTAGTGGCCACTTGATGGCCAGGGAATGAAGAGGAAAAATAGCCAAGCAGTGGTTGGGTGAGCTTCAACTGCTGTCCACAGGAAGGCAACATCATCCTTCTGGACTTCCGGAGGATTCTGGAAATATGCCTTTGTCTTTTTGTAGCCAGCTGCTGAAGCATAACCATCCACTGTCTGGCTGCCCTTCATCGTTCCTTGGCTACCAAATGGCTGGGGAGAGCACAGTGAATTAAGGATGCAGGAAATCATTGCAGTGACAAAGCTGAATACCTGAGTCCTCATTCATCTTTAAAATATATAGACATGTATAATTTGGCTGTACAAATGTGTATGCCAATAACATGATTCCAACCATTGTTTTCAGTTGTCACCCACATGTGTTTTCCCGCCGCTACTTCTGTCCTTTTCTTCCCCTTACCACAAGAGAATATGAAATAGCTGCATAATATATTCTCAAGCTCTATTAGCCATAATAAATCAATAGATCCACCATGTATAAGAGCAGTGTACTTCTAAGTACCAGATGCTGGGAATGCTGAAAAACAATGAGTTAAACTCTTAGAATCATAGAATCATACAGTTAGAAGTAACTGCAAGAGCCATCCAGTCCAAATGTCTGCCATGCAGGAATACATAATTAAAGTAGTCCTAACAAATGGCCATTGAGTCTCTGTTTAAAAACCTCCAAAGGAGACTCCACCACACTCCAAGACAGCATATTCCATTGTGAAACAGCCCTTACCATCAGGAAGTTTTTCCTAATGTTTAGATGGGATCACTTTTCCTGTACTTTGAACCCATTGTTCCATGTCCTAATGTCCAATATGGCATCAATTCAAATGTTGCTATTATATCATCTCTTAACCTTCTCTTCCACAGGCTAAACATCCCCAGCTCCCTAAACCACTTCTCATAGGGCATGGTTTCCAGATCATTCACCATTTTGGTCACCCTCCTCTAGATACATTCCAGCTTGTCAATATTATTCTTGAACTGTGGTACCTAGAATTGGACACAGTATTCCAGGTGATATCAGCTATAGAAGACTGGAAAAGATAGATGTTTGGACCTCCCAGAAGAATTCCTCTTACATTATTATCTTCATTATTTGCATATCAGATCTCTGATACTGAAGCTGCAAATACTCCATAATCAGCAATTAGCAGATAGTCCAATATGAATACCATGACTGGTACTTGGCTGGCATATATTATGCAAGCCAAATTGCATGCTAAACTACCATAAGCTAAGGACTGCAGAATTATGCAACCACATGTCACTGTTCTTGTGGTTTTCAATTTTAAGAGGAGATATTTCTGCAGCTTTAAAAAAAAACAAAACTAAAGAGCTGTGATCCTAGCTAGCATTGAGGCTAAATGACAATTTAAGACCTTTTCAGTATGTTCACCTTTGGGGGAAAATTAATTATGCACCAAGCATAAATCATTCTGCAAAATGTAATAGTAATCTTTCCTGCTGAGAAATGGCTTAGCAAAGATGTTATTGTCTCAGCCAGACAAATGATCCACAGTGGATGTGCAGAACAGAGCAATTCTCAAGCCTTAGACTTTCATGAAAGGACTAACTTTGAAGAACTAGCGATGTCCCTCCAATTAACAATAAGCTATAATACAAAATGATGAGATGTTTTCTACCTAGTAGGAGGGGGGGGAAAACCAATAAACCTTATTCTGTTTGTGCCATTGGAGGATAACTTCTGAAATATGATTTTTATTCTCCCAAGGGGCAAGAAAGAAAATAATGAATTATATATTCATTTTCAATATTTTTGTACCACCCAAAAACAAAAGTTCTCTGAACATTAAAACTACGATATACAAACATGCAAGATAAAAACTGAACTTAAAAGACAATAAAAGAATGAATAAAATCAAGAGCAAATGATTTTTTAAAAAAGAGGGGAGAGAAAGAAAAGTAAAGAAAACTTATTCAATGAAATCTGATGTGCTACTCTTGGAAGCCTCCAATCATGATAATTTTCCTTTTAACTTAAATTTAAATTAACTTAACTTAACTTAACTTAAATTAACTTAACTTAAATTTATTTTGGATTTTAACTCCTTTTTAAAAAAGCAGATGTTGGCTTCCAGCAATCTACAGTTTCAATTGTTTTATTGTTTGGTCCCCATTGAATCTCAAGTGTGGGAAAGTGGCCCTCAGACCTCTGGACCTTGCCCAAACCCAAAGCAGATGTTTTATCTCTTCATACTGTTCCATGTTGAAGTTAAACAAAATAAGGGATAAAATAGTGCCCTGTGGATGATTATCAAGGCATAGGACAAAAATCGCACAGTATCCCTTCTACAGATCCCCTCTGCCAGTAGAAAGACAACCACACTGCCACACAGTGGCTTACAGGACCTGACCTAAACAGTCTATTCAGAAGGAACCCACAGCTTATGAAATGGAAAGTTCAGCATAACGCAAGCAGAAACTCTTGTCAGGCTCTTTTCCCTGAACTGACATTTCTTGACAACTTCCTCCTCTCAGTAACAGAATCAGTAGCAGAATACTAACACTCCCAGTTTCTCTAGAACTGCTGAAGGATGTCTCCATGGGATAATGCCAAGAAAGAAAATTACAGAAACTCTGTTTTGTCCCATCATATATGGCCCTGTGTACCTGCTTGCCTTCCTGTCTGCCTGTCTTCAAATCACCTGTCAACTTATGGCAACCTCATGACCTTCATAGGGTTTTCTTAGGGAAGAAATATTCATAAGTGGTTTGCCATTGCCTTCCTCTGAGATATATGACTACCGCATTGTTACTCAAAGTGGTAGTCCCTGGACTGGAAAGGAAAGGGAGGAAACAATTGTACCCAATGGGAACAAATACAAATGCCTGGTACACTGGAAAAAATAACTGCCAGTCCCCCACATCAGATAGTTTGAGAACCGCTAGGCTACAGCATCTAGTATGCCTGGGCAGTCCCCTTTCCAAGCATTAACCAGGCTTGACCCTACTTAGCTTGCAGAATCAAATGGATCTGGTACCTTCAGTGTATTTAGGCCTCTATGTGTATGTCTGTATCATCTCAAAAACATTCCATGAATATAAATGTTATTTCAGGAGAGGGCTTTATTTTATCTCAGAGCAAAAAGAAAATAAATCTGTTTTTAAATTAGCTTTATCTAGTCCTACTGGATAAATTATGTTTGTATTAAGAAAAGAAAACCCTTCATGAGTAGTACTGATTCCCAGTGCTGATGCTGATGAACATACTGATCATGCACAAATAGAAAAATAAATCTGTGACTTGTGAAGACACAAGATCTCTTTTCTGCTTTCTTGGGATATCCAATTTCTGCTTACATATTTATTTCCAAAATTTAGCACACAGGAAAATACTTCTTGCAGTCTAGGTAAATGCATGAACATTTCCAAATCTGGAAAGCTATTACAAGAGTTGGAATTGACTGCCCTTGTGCTGGGCAATATATACATATATATGCAGAACATTCAAAGCATTTCCATATTGATGAGGTTGACTTAATCCAAAATATACAGTTCCACTTGACAGTGAATAACAGCATTGATAACCAGGAGTTTTTGTGTACATAAAATCAATTTTTAAAAAATTAAGCCAACAAGTCATTAATGGTATATTTCACAACTGTAAAGAAAGGGTAACAGAGACAGAAGCTACTTTAATGAGCAGTCATAATTCTTCATGTTTTCCTAAAGTCCAACAAAGAATTTGGCCACTGTAGCCTTGAAGCCACACTCACTTTCTAATTTCTAAAATGAGAAATAATAAGACTGCATTCAGTTTAAAAACAAAATCCTGTACTAATCCATCCAGTAATGGAATCCTATGCCTTTCTACTCAGAGGTCTTTTCCTACTGTATTTAATTGGACTCCCTCCCTGATTTGTGTGTTTAGAATTGCAACCTAAATATCTTGGAGCAGGGGAGACATTCTGCACAGTCTTTTACTTTAGTATTATTTTATTCACATATTCTGAACATGTAAAAAATGCTCCAAGCTTATCCTTGGCTGACCACAGCAGGTCTATGTGTATTCTTCCCTTGTCCACAGAACTTAATTCTCAGATTCTATTAAGGATGGCAGTGGTATTCTAATGCAACACCACCACCTTGTGGGGTGTCTTAAAAGGATTAATAGAATGAAAAATACTTCCAGGCTTCATCATCGCTAGATTTTATGACTGATTTATATATATTCATGCAGTGCCAATCACATCATCATCACAGGATGATTCAGTGATTCAGTTAGTCCTGATAAAGTCATTGATTTGCTGTAGAGAGCTCAAATAAAGGTTGTAGCACACATGTGTTGCATGTAGATGGCTACAGATGCTATGCCTGATATCTTTTATCAGGGGTAGGCAACCTAAGGCCCGGGGGCCAGATGCAGCCCCCCGAGGCCTTTGGACCGGCCCCAGGCTGGCCCTGCCGCCACCGCCGCCCGCCATGATGATATTGATTATTGTTGTTATTACTTGTTCTTGGGGTTTTCTTGGCAAAATCTCCACAGGGGTTTTGCCATGGCTTTTCTGGGGCTGAGAGAGTGTGCATGCATGTTTTTTTATTTTATTTTTTTATTTTATTTTTACTATTTATTTATTTATTTATTTATTGGTGCTTCGGCCCCCCAATTATCTGAGGGACAGTAACCCGGCCCCTGATTCAAAAAGGTTGCCTACCCCTGTCTTTTAGTAAGATTTTGTATAAAGAGTCCTGCCTTAAAATCTGGAGAGCAGGGTGTGATTACAGGGGTGTGGAAGAGCAAATTGTCCCCCATAAGACTTTTCACCCCCAATAAATTTTCCTTCAGTGCCCAAAGTACTAGCATTGCAGAGCATGAGATAGTTACAAATACAGCTTTTATATTTGCTGCATTTGTATTCCCTTGGTAACTTTGCTTGCTGCTTTTCGTTGAAAGCCTGAAGTGTATTTCTAAATTCTCAGTTAAAGTTTTACGTCAGAGCTATCTGAAGCTCTAAGCCCAGGCATAGGTTGAGACTACTGAAAGACTGCATCTCCCCATACAGACCTGCAAAGGTCCTAAGGTCTACAAGGGAAAGCTTTCTCTCAATCTTGCCACTTTCACAGGCTCACTTGGTGAAGCCATGAGAAAGAGCTTCTTGGTAGTTGCTCCCACTTTCTGGAATGCTCGTCCATGGGAGACTAGGGTGGCCCCCTCCCTGCTTTTCTTCCAACAGCAAGCAAAAATGTTTTTATTCAAGCAGGCTTTTAATATGTAATAGGTCAGGGAGGTTTTTATATGGGGTGTGTGCTTTAGTTATGCTTTTAGCTTTTGTATGTTTATGTAATTTTAAGCTGTTTCTAGCTTGTTGGTTTTAATTGCTTTTTTAAAAAAATTATTGCAAAGTTTTTAAATGGTTTTATTTGTGAGCAGCCTTTGGTCTCTTTCTGGGAGAAAGGCAGCATAGAAATGAAATGGAATAAATGAATAAAGTTACTGCAATGCCAGAAATTTGGAGACTGGAGAAAAGATTCTTTGGTGGGACAGAATTCCTCTTTGTCAGGGCTCTGTACCCATTTTGTTCATCATGTAGCTATTGCCCCGTACCCCTGAGAGGCAGATAACATAGACTTGGCATGTGACAGCTAAACTTGCTCCTAGATTTTGGAAATCCAGTGTGGTGTGGTGGTTAACATATTGGATAAGGACTCAGGCTATGTGGCTTCAAATCATGACTTAACCATGAAGTTCCTCTGTAGTAACCTTAGGCCAATCACTGTATTTTAGTTTTATATACCTTACAGGGCTACAGTGAGGATAAGAAATGGAGATGAGGTCCATGAATGTTGCTTGAGTTCCTTGGAGAAAAGGCAGGATAGAAATGTAAGAAATATTCCCCTCCCCCCTCCCATATTGACCAACATCATAGGGTTTGGTTGTTTAGTTTAGTTTAATCTTGTGTTTTGCTAGTTTGAAATTGAGGCTGAAATTCTATTAGTGACATGTTGTTGTTGTTGTTGTTGTTGTTGTTGTTGTTGTTGTGTGCCTTCCAAGTCATTTCCAATTCATGGTAACCCTAAGGTGAACCTATCATGGGGTTTTCTTGTCAAGTTTCTTCAGAGGGGAGTTGCCATTGCCATCCTCTGACTTGCCCAACGTTACCTAGTGGGCTTATATAATAAAGCCAGGATTTGAACCCTGGTCTCCAGAGTCATCATCCAATACTTAAACCACTACACATGCTATGCATGTATAAATCATGCTACACAGGTGGGGTAAATTATTCACATTATGCAACGGGTGAATTGTGCTGACAACAGTGGAAGCCGATGTTACCCTAAAAGGTGGAGGACATTGGAGGTCCCCACTATCATGGCCAGCATCCCCTTAAAATCATGAGGGAATTATAGCTCAAAATGACGTCTGCAAGAGGAGGGTAATCTGTCAGGATCTTTTCACCTGTGTATAACAGGATTAACCCATCAACACTTGTATTTTGTTCCATCTAGGTCTCACACATGTCCTTCGGTAAACATGATTCTTTCACATGTACTTCTGCAGCTCATTGTGGCCTCCAAACATGCCCAACACCAGATATTAATTATTGATCCCCATATCTGGCAGGAGAGGTGTGAGGTATGCTAACACAGAGTTGTTCATCCAGCAACATTGTGCATTGCAGGTTCACACTGTGCATTGCACATTGCAATTACATGTTGGAGGGAATCCTTATCAAGTTTGCAGATTACAGATAAACTAGCAACTGGACAGAAATTAATAAAATTAAATTCAACAGAGACAAATGCAAAACTCTACATTTAGACAAAATAAAAAGCAAATACACACATATGGGATTAGAGATATATGGCTCAATGGTACTATATGCAAAAGGACTTGGGATTACTATTTATCATAAATATTATTGATTATAAATTATCATGAGCCAGCAATGTGTTACTGCAGCAAAGAAGGTGAATGCTATTTTAGCCAGCATTAATAGAAGTATAATTTCCATGCCGAGAGAAATAATAGACTCACTATTTTCTGTACTGCTCAGGCTCATCTGGAGTACTGCATTCATTTCTGAACACTTCATTTTTAAGAAGAATATAGACCAGTGGAGCAGATTCAGAGCAGGGCAAGAAAGATGAAGTATGGATAGAAACATATGAGGAAAGATTGAGAGAGCTGGGCATGTTCACCTCGGTGAAGAGAAAATTGAGGGGTAATATAATTGCAATCTTTAAATACTTCAAATGCTGTCACAGGACCTTATCCCACGCTGCTCTCAAAAGTGGCAAGAAAGCGATATGAGCATCATTGCAGTACTATAGCGCTAGTATAAATATGGCGCTAGCGCTATAATAGCGCTATGGATAAGCTCGCGCCATTGCAATGCCCGCTGAAACCGACATTCAAAAGAATGCAAATGATGTTGCATTCTGAGCGGTTTCTTGCTGGATTCTGAGCGACGTCGTGTAATCACACGGAAAACTATAGCGCTATAGCGCCTGATTCTTAGCAGATTCTGAGCGATGTCGTGTAATCACACAGAAAACTATAGCGCTATAGTGCCTGATTCTTAGCGGATTCTGAGCGACGTCGTGTAATCACTCAGGAAGATATAGCGCTATAGCGCCTGATTCTTAGTGGATTCTTGCTGCTTTTGGCCCCGTGGGATAAGGTCCACAGAGAGGAAAGGACAGGCCTGTTCTCTGCTGCCCCACAGGGCCATACCAGGTCTAACAGAATAACTGAAAACCTGGACCCTTTCGCATCATACAATTATAGCATTATGATTCCACTTTAACTGCCATGGTTGCTATAGGTTTCAGGATTTGCAATTTAGGGACAGGTATTTAGAATTCTCAGCTGGAAAGCTGTAGTGCCAGATTACCAATCCCAGAATTTCATATTATACTGCCATGACAGTTAAAGTAGGGTCCCAAGAGAAGAGTTTGAGGGCAAAGTTAGAAAGAAAAGAAGGTTGATTTATTTCTACAATATAAATTATATACATATGTGTGTGTGAAGACAGACCAGATATTCAAACATGCCTCTTGACACCAGTCATATCTGAGTAGTATGAGTTCTGAGACCCAGAGTGGGAATGGGTATGGTGCAGCCATCCATATGTTGTTGAACTGCAACTCTCAGCATTTTTCACCATTGGCTATGCAGGTGAGGACTGGATGTTCAATCCAGCAAAATCTGAATAACCATGTGATTCTGGGATAGCGCATGAAGGCTAGTCCCAGCTAGACTACACCAAGTAAATCAATTCCTGAGTAGTCAGTCAGCATTGGTGTGTGTTCCACACCAGTTCTATCGGTCGACTCTAGTTGGGACTAATCTACTCTACTCTTGTTGGGACTAATTATTGGATTTAGACCAAAGTTTTATAATTCATCTTTGTTATAGTCTTCTCATCCTAGTATGCAAAGGGATCTTGTAGCACCTTTTAGACTAATTGCTAACTGAGTACTGCAAGATCCCATTGTATACTGATATTCCATCCAGACTAACATGGCTAAGTCTTTGAATCCTTCTCCCAGTGTTATGCAATTTAACCATTTCTTCTGCATAGAGGACCCTTTCCTGAAATGGCAGAAGGCTTCAGACTCAACATCAACACATACAAATCCTTGAAACATATAGATCCACCAATAGAGCTTGCATGCTTGTGTGGGATATTACAATATATTACAGAAAAATTGTCATACACAAACCCAACCAGGGCTGTACCAGCTAGGACCAAAAATCGAGCAAAAGCTTTTGTTCCCCCGCTATATTAGTGACAGCACTAGAGTAGTGTTTTTCCATATTTTTAATGAGTCCCAAAGGAACAACCTGCCATGGTTGTCAATTTTGGGGAGAAAAATGAGGTATCAATCCATTCAATATGAGGGAGGGAGGGAGAGGGCACTGGTTCTAATTTTTTTTAAATAAATAAACAAAGGTGCTTTTGATCTTGTGAATGGCAGTACCTCCCTCCATCTGATGATGACACAACCAGCTAATGACCCTCCCAAGAACAATAGCCTTGTGTCCTAATAAACTATTGTCAGAACCTCATTTCAAAAGGAACTAGTGATAGAATATCACCACATTATGTGGATTGGAGACCCATCTGTGGCACCACATGTCTATCATTTGTAGGATAGCTGTTTTTACAGTAAAAATGGCAGAGCCCAGTAAGTTCAAAACAAAATGTTGTGCTAAATTAAGTGCATTTTCAAGGCTAGCAATCAGATGTAGGCTGATTTTTGTTTCTTTGTTTGGTTTTGTTTTTAACTAAGACTTTATAGAGCCCTTGGAACTGTTTTGAAGGGAGCAGGAGTCAACATTAGTAGGCAGCTTATTATTGATCATTTAGTCATAGAATCATAGAGTTGGAAGAGATGAGAAGGGCCATAAAGTTCAACCCTCTGCCATATAAGAAGACACAATCAAAGCATTCCTAATGGAAGACCATCAAGCCTCTGTTTAAAAACCTCTAAAGAAAGAGACTCCACCACACTCCAAGGGAACAGATTCCACTGTTAAACAGCTCTATGATTTTCCTTACTTGCAGGTATTTTCCCTGTCCACTGTTACTGAAATATCTTTAAATATGAAGCTTCTTACAAGCACAGTGCACTCCCCATGTGTTCATTGTAACTTAGGGCTTTTGCAGACTGCTAGAAATAGTGCAAATTGAGTCCACTTTAAGGGTTAGGGTTAGGGTTAGGAAATCATGAGAACTGTATTTTATTGTGGCACCAGAGCTCTCTGACAGAGAAGGCTCAATGTCTCAGAAAAAAACAATTCCCATGATTCCGTAGCACTAACCCTAACCCTTAAAGTGGACTCAATTTGCACTATTTCTGGCAGTCTGCAAAGGCCCTTACTCTTGAGTCAGTGTGCTTGCAGCCTTTAATATAGGGCTCAACACCAATAGCTGTCTTGATATTTCTTAGAGCTGGATTATTTAGTACACATCATATTAACAATTCCTGAGGGGGCTCTGCTACATAGGGTTCTTGGTAGTCCAAGTTTTGCCAGATCACTTCAGGAAGAGCTCAGTCTCCTTAGCAGAGTCTTAGCAGGGATTTGAGCTTCCCCACTACCCACCTTGTGGGATCCATGAGAACCAGTGGCATCACTAGGGGGGTGCAGACCATGCCAGGTGACACCCTAAAGGGGGGGGGGTGACACCACTGCTCTTTAAACATCTACCTTTTAGCAGAAACAAACTGTAGCATTCATCTGCTTCCCTTTAAAATGCTTTAAGAGATGGAGAAGTGGGGTGAAGCTCAGTGAGAGAAAAAAGGAGAGGCCCTAGAATTTTTTTAAATTTAAATTTATTTATTTTTTAATTTTTAAAATTCTTTTAAAATTTTCTTTTAAAAATCACATTTTAACCAAATCGTCACTATGTATATGTAAATACATTTTAGTTGTGCATGTGATATTTTAATTTGAGGGTATAATTTTAATTTTGCTAGTTTATGTCACAAGTATTAGCAGTACATTCAGTGATACATGGGATACAATGTATGAGTAACATTACTGCAAAAAGGCATTAATAAGGATTCTATATGGTGTAAAATGAGAGAAGGTCAGTGGGGGGGGGGTGACACCATAAGTAATTCGTTATTTCATTATTTCACAAAATTATCTTTTTCAGTCTAAACTTCCCAAGCAGAGGATTTCTAGGAAATGTCAAAACATAACTTTGCCAAGCTTTGATGTCTTGTGACCTAATCTGCAAACCCCTGTTCCCATGCTACCATGTTGTCTTCAGATACAATGGAAAACACTAACTTGTCACCACTGCTGAAAAACAGATTGAAAAAGATCATTTTTGTGGTTGATGGAGAAACTATCTACTACAATGAGGTTTTGCATTAGCCACAAAAGGACTGACACATTTCAAGAAGACTGGATGATCTTTATTGTTTATGTTATGTATTATGTATCATCACTTCCACTGGATCCAATCTCCAACTTCACAGATAGATCTTTGGATGGACACTCTACACCTTGACAAGCCAGACTCTCTGACTCTTGCTGAGAACTAATTTTTTTATTCTGCTGCAGAACAAACACTCATCAGATACATACTTTGGCCTTTGTAGTTAATTGTTGTTGTTGTTGTTGTCATTGTTCTACAGACATTATGTATTTCATTGTAAAAACTCAATAAAAATTTAATTAGAAAAAAAGATATTTTTCCAAGTTGTGCATGGTACATAAGCCTCTGCATGTCATCCGCACCTTCCCCCTTATGAATTCTTTGAAATCCTGAACAAGACTAGTACATACCCTCCAACTGTCCCGATTTGGCAGAAACAGTCCCAATTAATACTCTATCATTCCACCTTTTGAGCTGCTTGTATAATAACCCAGTTTCTCTCTCCTACTACTACTACTACTTTCTCCCTTTGTCCTCAACATACATCCATTGCTGAAAGCTGAGTTCAGAGTACAAAAATAGTTTTCACTCAGTTAACTCAGTAGAGGTGAGAGGAGAGGAGGGGGCAGAATTTTGCCCTTCCCAGTAGGTTCAGGGAAAAGCAACCTGCTGACCCATGTTCAGATGTTATTCACATGAAACACTTCTTCATTCTGGCTTTCAAAGTTTTCATTTGAGTGTGTACCTTCTGTACAGTGCTTCTATACAATACAAAACAAATGTGGGTTGTTTTTTTTTAAATATTGGGAAGAGCTGCAGAGCTTCAAAACAAGTTGTGTAGTTGGATGTGGGACATGTGCTGCACTTTCTTTTCTTTCGCTGCCTTCAGGGTTGGTGGAAGATGCTTTCCCACTTTCTATGTTGGAAAAAAGATTTGGCTGCTGGTCCATTTGCTTTTGTGTGCAGTGGGAGGGGACACCTTCTTTTTATGTACTTCAGGCAGCAAAATGTCTTGATCCAGCAATGACAATGAGCATGCATACACAAATACATGGGTGCATGCACACACATATGCTTGCAGATAGATAGATAGATAGATAGATAGATAGATAGATAGATAGATGCTCACACCCCCTAGTGGGTGTGGAAGAGGCAATTTTGTTACATTTTTGCCCCAGCCCATTTTTTAAAAAAAACCTTTATATATGGTGAAATTACCCCCCCACTCCCTAAATAGGGGGGCATTTTCAGCAACAAAAAAAGTAAATGACAGAACATGATGGGGATTTGGCCTTCAAGGTCTTGTGGGCAGTGAATGCTCCCAACAGGTGTTCATTCCTGACATTTGAGGTATAAGGGAAGCTGTATGGCAGAATGTTCTTTCTTCTACTACCTTGCTGCTGCCTAGTAGTAGTGCTGGCCTTGTTGTGTATCTCTGTGTGTGTCATATCTTCCAGCTGTCCCACTTTGGCAGGGACAGCCCCAATGTCCCACTTTTTCAGCTGCTTTTAAAATGTCCCAGTTATTTTCTCCTCCTCCTCCTTTCTCCCTGTGCCCTCAGCTTATTTCAATTCAATCAATCAATTAATCAATTAATCAATCAATTTAATTTATTCGGTCCTTGACCAGTACAAAAATGTTAAAATACATAAAAATATATAAAATATATAAAATGTCTAAAATATAATATGTGTATATATATATATATATATATATATATATATATATATATATGTATAGACCAACAGAGCAATGGACAAACTAAGAATAAACTATAAATACAATGACCAACCAAATCTTCCTACACAATTGTGAGATGTTCATTTATCAATTTATCAATTTATCAATCGAGGTCGCAATTTACAAACAATGTAGCACTTATTTCAATTACTGAGAATGAGTTCAAATTGAAAAATTACTTTGCACTCCATTAGCTCAGCAGGAAGGAGAAGCAGGCAAAATCTGATCCTTCCCAGTAGGCTCAGGCAAAAGCAAACTGCTTCAGCATCTCCTAGCTCATATGTTCTTTCTCATGAATAACCTTTGCCATCTTGACCACACTCTGATGTTGCTTGGGCACACAAGTTCTATTTTTCATCTTTGAAATGTTGGAGGGTATGGTAGGTGGAGGGGGATCCCATACTGCACTCTAAAAAATTATTTACATGCTCCTGGTGCGCTGCATAGGCTGTTGAACAGAAGCAATGTTGATTGTTGAGCAGAAGCAATGACTGTCCTTTCTACACTTGATTGGGTCCTGTTTTCCCCCCTTGCACCAACTGTGGCTTTGCTCTCGTCTCACTACTAGTAAAACTGGATTGTGCTAGGCTGTCTTTTATCTCTTAATCAAGGACTGCTTTCCAAACCACAGAACTGGAAAAAAGTTATGAAGGCAAAGGTTAATATTGTAAATCTCATTGTGACTTCTCAAACAACTTCTGCCTGGTAGGGTGAAAGACTTTCTCACAGGAAGTTGATTAAAGACTCTTCCTTCCAGTTATTAGCTCGTTTTAAATTGGAAAGTTTAAATACGGAGCTTTGTTCCTCTTCACTGCCCCTCTGAGCTTTTGAAATCTGTTCCCTATGCAAGCTGCCTCTGATTAAGAGCTACAGATTTGTTTTGTTTTGTTTTGTTTTTTGCAATGATGTGGCTTTTTTTACCCAGTTTGCTGATTATGCGAACACAGAATGACACTCAATCTTTCTCAGATTCCAGAAACTGAGATTCTCCTAATTCAGGGGAGAAATGCAGTGGCCCCTTAATATCTGCTGGGTTTTTTGTTCCAGGACTCCCATGGGTACCAAAATCCATGGATGCCCAAATCCCAGTATATAGAGTGGCATAGTAAGATGATGTCCCTTATATAAAATGGCAAAATCAAGATTTGCTTATTGGAATTTGTTTATTTATTGGAATATTTTCAACCCATAGAAGGTTGAATCCATCAATACAGAATCTGTGGAGACAGAGAGCAAACTGCAATTTGTTTAAAAGAAGGTCAAGAAATCTGTGCCCAGCTGTGTATGTGTGTGTGAGAGAGAAGAGATTCCCACGATCCACATCTTCAGCTGCCCTTGTCGTGTGATCAGGGTGTCCCTCTGCCCACTCCTCATTGTTTGTACAGGTGAGCTCAACCTCCAGAGAAGTGGTGGTGCTCTAGGAGGCCTCTCCATGGAACTCCTACAGGTAAGATACGCAGCAGCAGCTCCAACGACAGGGGACAAGCCAGCCATGTTGATGCAGTGTCAGCCCAGCTGGACCATGTAGATAATGTTATTTTGCTGCACTAGGCTTGCCCCAGTATATACAGTTGCCATCATGGCCAATCCAGGACCAATTCTGGAGCACAATGCTCCAAACCGGTCCCAGACCTATCAGCCAGGGAAGACAAGGCCACAGTCTTTATTAACTAGATGTTGCTGACCATTAAGTAATAAAGTAACTTTGGTTACATTGTTATATTTGAATAATAAATTGACCATACACTTAACTACAAATAAATCTTTGAACATTAGGTTTTGGGAGCTTGTCATTACTCAAATATCCCTTTGACTTGAGTGACAGGGTTTTAACTAAATATTCTCTTCTTGATCTACAAATTATTAAAGCTATCTAAGTTATATGCTATTTTGCATATCCACTGATCTATGGCTTGCCTTTTGAAAATGCAAAATTCAGTTTCTCTTTTGTAGATGAAGTAGCACTACTCTCAACAGACATTTCCAGCAGTTCCAGAAGCTAGAGCTACAAGAATCTCTTCAAATCTATGACATGGTTTGATGTTTATCTGCTGCCCTATTGTTTCATGGTTTTGTGTTTACTTTAGAATTTAATTTATTGTTTTTATTGGTTCTTTATGTTTCAGTTGACTTTTTTCTCAGTTTCATTTGCATGAAATATGTTTACAAGTTATTTTATAAACAACAAAACAAATATTTCCATTCCCATGTTCAAGCTCTGGCATTTGTAGTTTAAGAGTGTGTTGGCAATCCACTGCTAAATGGTCAGGTTATTTCACAAAGTCCTGTGAATACAAAGTTACAAATGAATTTATCTTCCTATTACTTGCCCAAGAGCTTTAGCAAGGGGGCATTCAAATGTAGGTGGGGAAATGAGGAGAGGGGAAATAATGCTAGGCTTCCCCCCATATCCACATGTTTTGTGGATTGTGAATTGGTTGTATTTTGCTGTATGGCCAACACGGCTACGCCCGAATATGTTTTCTGGATTTGAGAATACTGAATTTAGCCACAGTAGGGGGATCTTGAAGAAGAGGGAGCCAGGGGACTGGGGCTTAACTTTGAGGTTTCTGTACCCAACAAAAGTAAAACATCTCAAGACAAAGTGTAGGTCTGTGACTCTAGCATGATCATTTGTTTTCTTCCCCTGTATGATTTTTAACACATTTTCCTGATGAGGAAGCTAGTGAATCTTCAAAAGCTTGCATTATATTTTTCATGCAATTTAGTCGGCTCAACAAAGGTATTGCTGTTTTGTGGAATTTGCAGTATTTTGCTATATGGCCAACACAGCTATCCCTAAATAATGTGCATTTATATGAATATATTAATAAAAATGGTGTTAACATGATTGACTGTTTCTTTCCCCAACTTTTCCCCACTAGAGGGCACCTATGCAACAGTCCTGACCATGAGACTTCCCATAACATGGAGATAAAATAAATGGAAAACAAGTAAAAATAGCACTGTTTATTACTCCAGGTTGCAAGATTTATTTATTTATTGGCATCTTCTAAAATATTTAAACAACTGTAATTACACCACCAAAATATATTATACTATTAATTTTCTTTAGCTCTATTGTATGCATTTTAAAACCAAATCCAACTTAATGGTATTCACAAGGTTACAAATTAACCACCATATATCCCTTCTATATATTACAACATTTTTCATTAGGACAGAAATCAGTGTAATCCATTGGTTAAATGGGAATGGATAAATTTCTACTAAGAGAGATCTATCTCTATAGATTTTGTTTCCTGACAATTTCTCTCCTTGTGACAAACAATTCTTCAAACAATTTTCTCTCCTTGTGACAAACAACAATTTGTTTTCTGGACAGGCAAGATAGATACATTAATAGTGCAATGCTACATGTGTGGTGAACTGAGCCTCTTGTCCCCCAAATTTTTTTAGAAATGCTTCTGAATTAATAAAATGCCCAGACAGCTTTGGGTACAAAATCTGAATAATTCCACATCTGAGCTTTGGCTCAGTTTTATGTTAAAAGAAGTATGGGCAAGAATCACCTGGGTTGCATCCAGGTTGACACCACTTTAATTTCCATGGCTCAATGCTCTGGAATTTTGAGAATTATAGTTTGTAAGACATTTAGCCTTCTCTGTCAGAGAGTTCTAGTGCTACAACAAACTACAAATCCCAGGATACCATAGCATTGAGCCATGGCAGTAAAGTGGTGTCAACCTGGATTTTTTTTCTGCAGTGCAGATGCAGCCCTGATGAAGATATAATCAGGTGATCCCCTTGTCAGATTTTTGATAGATGGGATATACAGTCAGACATGAAATGTACAAGATGTATGAGGATTTTTCCTATGGGAAGGGTTTGGAAAAGAAGTTTGGGCCAGACAAACAACAGGTGTCACACCAGACAATAACAAAGGACCAGAGAGTAGAAAACACTAGGGTGTTTTGGGAATGGAAATGTCCTAACCGACACACACAACATCAGCATGGCAGGTCACATGGATAAAGACGTCAACAACAGGGGATGGACTGGAGTTCTAGGAAAGTTGGACTCAGCCAGTTATCTAGTAAGTACACGCTCAAGTGGGTGGTAGCTTGGGAGGAGACAAAATCCTTTGTCCATGTATTGTTGAGAGAGAGGGGGAGTTTGGAAGGTTCAACTGGTTAATTCGCTCCATGGTGTGTTGCAAGGATTGTTTTGTAAATATACAAGGACTGTAAATAGTTCCTAGTTGTAGCAATAAAGCTTCATTTTATTTGCCTACAACTGGTGTGTTTTCCTGACTGCTGGTAAAGCTGGTGAACTGAGGCAGTGTCATCAAGTTCCAGATGGGAAAAAGTCTGGAGAGTGCAGGAGAAGAGTCAGCTTTTCCTGTCAACTCTGCTGATTGGTAAAAATACTGCAACACACATCATCCACCATCCTGACACCCCAACCATGATAAGTAAGATTGAATTTCATTTTCTGGGAGTTAGGTGTGAACTTTTCATTTTCTATAGGGGCCCTATCATGTTATTATAGCACTTGTAATGCTAGATATGGTCCTATAGGCAATTATAGCAGTATGAGTCTGCTTTAATTGTTATTGTAACATGGTATATCATCCTGACATTTGCAGTTTTGTCAGGTTCTAGAACTGTCTTGTTTAGGATTCTAAAGACAGCTCCCTTAATTACCAATCCTAGGATGCCTTAGGTTCCACAGCAGTGGAATCATAGTGGTGTAATCATAAATTTGTAAAAGGGCACTAAACTACCAGTACTTTGTAAAATCTCAGAGTACACCCTGCTAGTTGTTTCAATGACTTATTGTTAGCATGAGAATTAATTTCATTAGCCATCTTTTATTTCATTTTGAAAAGAATTTACTATTTCTGAACTTCTCTTTGTTTCATGTACGCAGAAGCTAGACCTGGTTTAATGATTTTGCCTAATCTGAAGGTTAGTCTTAACTTGTTTCATTTAGGGCTACATCCACACTATAATCCAGGTTGACACCACTTTAACTGCCATGGCTCAGTGCTATGGGATTCTGGGAATTGTAGTTTGTTGTGGCACCAGAGCTCTCTGAAAGAGAAGGTGAAATGTCTCAGAAAACTACAGTTCCCAGTACTCCTGCGCATGCTACAGTACTCCTGCTCATGTGCAAACGTGTCACGGCTGCCATTTTGGAAATCAAAATGGCGGCCGCGACATGTGCGGAGGAGGAGGAGCCTGCGTGTGCCGCGGTGGCAGCGCATGTGGGGGAGGTCGCTCACGCGCCGCCATTTCCCCCCCCCCTCAGCCTGGCGGAGGGGAGGACTTTGGGGAACCGGCCCCTGGCTCAAAAAGGTTGCCTACCCCTGAGTTGGAGGTATATCAGACTCCCATTTGTCACAAGTCTACTCAGAAATAAACCACACTGAACTAATGGGATTCTATTTCATTCACATTTATACTTCCCATGGAAACATGAGTTTGTATAATTGGTACTTCTGAGTGATCCCCACTGGCCACGAATCTGGAATTTTGGACTGTGTCTTCCACAATCTCTTGCCATTGGTCATGCCAAAGGATTCTGGAAGTTGAAGTCCAAAACATCCAGAGACCCAACAGTTTCCTGCTCCTGCTTTACATGTTTCAGCAACAGGACAACATTTTTCTATAAGTTCTTCCCATGGCTCTCTGACCATAAGGGACCATCTGTATGAGGCTCCTAGGAGGATGGCAGTTCTGTTACAGCCAAAAGGCACCCATGTGACTAGTCTGGCCCACCTAGTGTAGCTTTTACAAATGTTTCATCACCTAAATCTCCCTCACCATTTCACTTCAGCATAATTCCCAGCTCCAGTGGGTGAGAAATTTTGTAGCTGCTGAGGGTATTAATTGTTATAGTCTTTGCTGCTAACACCCTACTCCAAATTTTATAGCACCTTGAGTCTTTTTTATATATATATTAGTTGTTGTTATGTGTCTTCAGGTTAACTTATGACAACCAATATAGGATTTTTTTGGCAAAATTTATTCAGGGGAGACTTACCACTGTCTTCATATAAAGTTGAGAAAATGTGACTTGCCCAAGGCCACAGTGGTTTTCCATGGCTGTGCAGGGATTTGAACCCTGGTTTCCTGTATCGTAGTCCAACACTGGAACCAATTCACCAGGGGTGGACAACTGCAAACAGGGCAGGGGGCATTTTTCCTTCTGGTGCCCTCCCTACAGATCACAGCAGCATGTTTTAGTGTGCCTAAAGTGACATAATCACATTTTTTTCCCTTTACAGCTCACATTTTTTGCTATTTTTTCTTTTTTTTTTTTTTTTTTTTTTTTTTTTTTTTTTTTTTTTTGTCTGTTTTGTGAATGTTTTGGGGACCAAGAGGGTCAGGGAGCAAATTGTTGCCTTTCTGGCAGTTTTGGAAGATTTGGGGTGGCTTGGGGGCAAATAAATTGCCCCAAAATCAACTTCCCATAAATAAAAAATGGATCAGATCTGGAGGATTTGAGGGACTTTACACGGGTTCCAAGGGCCATCCTTAGGATCCCAGTGTCTCTTGAAATTGTATAGATATTTAATTTTCTGAAACTGAAAAACATTATATAAATTATAAAAATATAAAGCATAATAAAGAATAGATGTTGTGAACTATATACAAATCAAAATTAAAAGGCAAGAAGAATCACATTTCTAACCCGTGTAAAAAAATTAAAATCCAAATAAACATTAATCCATAGAACTAGCAAAAAAACCAGCAAAAGTACAATATATAAAAGTGATGACAATACAGTGAACCAAATCCAAACATCAACAGGAATCAATAATGTTGCTACTAGCAAGTGTAAATCAACATTTAATAAAGCAGCACACATTGAAATCTAGAGGTGGTAGAAACAGATATTTAGGGCGATTCTTGATGAAATCAGCCATACAGTAAATATTGGAATTACATTGCCAAAACCTGAATTGTATGTTTCTACATAATCAATATTATATTATATACCAGACTTTATTTAGCCAAAGGGATCTTGCAGCACCTTTGAGACTGTGTGAAAGAAGTTGTAGCATAAACTTTCTATGGACTAGGTCTACTTCTTCAGATACATGGAGTGAACTGGTGCCCAGGAAAGACCTTTATCATCAGTCTATGAATAGCCATAGAAATGAAGAGGGGGGGGAAATAAAAATACAAAACTTGTGGTGATGGTGATGAGGTGACATTTTTAGTATTGATTATGATTATTGAGAACCAAAGGAAGCAGGAAAGATGTTGCCTAAGGCTAGGATAAGTGGAGGACCATCTGGATGGCGGAGGGAGTGTTGGAATGTGGTGTGCAGGCTAAGAACCAGAAATGAGATGTGATATACTGTCCAAGATCATCCTGATAAGGCTGATGTGTTAACCAGTGTTATAATATGTGTAGTGTTCCAGGAAGCCATTGTCTCTGTTCAACCCACTGTTGATGGACTGGAGTTCATGGATATGTTCCAATTCAGCTGTTTCTCCTTCCAGTCTTCCTTTCTAGGTTTTGTTTTGTTTTTGTTTGTTTTTCTTTTTTGTTCAAGAACCTTTGACCTGAGGTCAGAGATTAAATTTATTCATGCCATTTTTCATAGATTATTTCCACTTAGTGGCAAAATACAATTCAGCCTCTAGAAATGATACTTTTTAAAATTCAGGTGTTAAAGAGTAATGCTCTCCAGAGGTGCTCCCTTGCCTTCTCCAACTCCCTCACTTCAGGATGAAGTGAGAGCCAGCTAAAGTGGGGAGGGGAGTCAAGACATGGGAGGAAGAAACTGCATGAAGGCAAGACTGATGCATGAAGTGTAGACTTCTCTTTTGGATCTGAGCTGGAAGGAAACAGAGGACCATTACACAGGACTTGTGTTATAGTTTGTATAACAGCTTGAATGTCTGTATGATACCCAAGAGATCCTTGAGCGCTGAGTGACTTAAAAGGGGAGTCAGAAGATGAACCACTCTGCAAAAAGGAAGCTGGGCAATTTGGCAAGGCAAATAGAAGCCTGGGGCATCTAATGCTAGTTACCCTTTCTCATCTTTTTTCTTACTTTTCTCCTATTAGTCTGGATATTTGCTTGATCTAAAACACCCAGACTACATCTTCCTCAATTTCTCATACTATAACCACTTGCCAGTGTCCTACCAAGGACTTTATCCTGAGACCACCTACCTGCACACTTCAGACTTGCAGGGGTAGGCAACCTTTCCCTTTTAAGGGCCGAGGGACTTCAGCTCCCAGAAGCCTCAGCCATGTTGGCCAATAGTCCCATGTTGGCCAATAGCTCCTGGGATTCTGGGAGCTGAAGTCCCTCGGCCCTTAAAGGGGAAAGGTTGCCTACCCCTGCTTCAGAGGCTCATCCTGAAGCTACTTTGGCTGGTTCCTCATCCAAATGTCAGTTTAGTACTTTCCAATCTTAAAATAAAACTATTCTTCCCACATGCATTGTATTAAGCTTGACTAAATGGGTATGAAAGAGGGTAATGTTTTCTTTCCAATGGAGGCTACAAGTGATGGTAAACAAAGCAAAACTGTATCTCGTACAACCTGCAATGTAAAATGAGGCTGCCAATCAGCTGGTGGGGAGCTGAATCCTTTTTTTAAAAAATTCCCAATATTTTCTACATATATATGTCTGCAATATTCTTCCTGGATTCCACCCAACTGCAGGAATTGTAGCCCACTTACTTTTGCTACATTTTAACACTGAGGAAAAACAGCAGGGTATAACAAATTGTTGTTGCTGTGTGCCTTCAAGTCATTTCCAGCTTATGGTGACCCTAAGGCATGCATATGTTCAGAGGTGGGTTGCTTTTGCCTTCCTCTGAGGTTAAGGAAGTGTGACTTGCCCTAGGAGATCCAGTGGATTTTCATAGAAAAACAAGGATTCAAACCCTGGTCTCCAAGGTAGACCAATGTAGTCATAGTCCAACATAGTTGTAGCACCATGCTGGCTCTCACAGACAAATATATCCAACTTTAGGGCTCATTCAGGATAGGCCTTCTGTGTTTCAAATCCAAAACATCCCTTTCCACTTACCAGATCTTTCTGGCACCTTTTTCCAACTAAGAAACAGTGTATCTTGCAGCCTATTTCCAGGCCATTATATACTCTTTCAGTGTCTGTGGAATGCAACTGGTTTTCAGATTTATCGTTTCCAAGTGCTGCTGAATATGGCATTTAACTTGGTTCTCTTTCACCACCTGAGACCAGTTATATATCTTCATATTTGGTTTTCTTCTCACTCTTTACATTCTGGATGTTATGCCCTCTCATTAGATAGCCTGCATCACAGTAAAAGTCTCACCTAGATTTGCCATCTTTTGTTTTACTAGCAAATTAGGATGATTTCAGGGGGATCCTGGTGTCTTTTATTTATGAAAGGTCTCTGGGCAAGCATATCAATATCTTTTGGCATCAAGTATAGGTTATGAAGTTAAACACACACAGGTCTCTATTGCAGTACACAATTATAGCACTTTGATACCACTACAACTGCCATGGTTCCATTTTATGGAATCCTGACATTTGTATAAACCCCATTCTGTATCATATATTTAACTATATAAGATCAGACCTTTGTCTTGTCATTAATCTTGACCATCAGAATTGCTTGAGAGGTTCTCCAAGATGAACTCCATTGGATCATTTTCTAGCTTCTCCCTCACCCAGAACTGTGCTGTCTTCAGCAAATAACAAGTTATCTGTGAAAAACATCAGTAATAAGGTGCTGGCATATGAAGAAATATATTAATGGAGAACCAGTGTGTAAGTTCCTTGCTCAACACTATCAAGAGAAAGCAGGATCCATGAAGTGATTCCTCACATATTTTCACAGTGCCTCATAATGCACTCATCTTAAATGGGTACTTTGGTAAAGCATTGTTTGGAATTTTATGGAAATTGGATCCATTAGACAAAGTGGATGAGGTTATACTGTACAATTTAGAAGCTTTGCTCAAAAGCTTTCACTATTTTATATGGCCACAAGATGGCACTGCAGAAAATGACTTTTGTAAATTGTCCATATTCTGGGGTAGCCATTGGCTAAGCAGCAAAATAAAACAAAATCCACAAAAGAGTAATACCTTTATTGACCAACCAAAATATGCAAACACATCATGCAAGTTTTTGGAGCTCCACTGGTGCTGTGTTGTAGTGGAGCCACAGCTCACAGGGTCAAAGGGCCAGGAAATTTTAATGAGCAAAGGCAATAACAATAGCATCAGCCACCTACACTCTCAGGATTCTAGTGCCCAAATCCTGAACATCCTTAGCCTGATGTAAATATACAGCAGCAAAGTTGTGCTAGAAAGATAAAGTTACCTTGGAGTTATGCTGGAAATATAAATATTCATCAGCAAAGTTACACCACTGAGTTGTGGTGGTGGTGGCTGCTGGCTCCCATGTCAGTGGAGAGATTAATCTGCTCTGGATTTTAATCTGGACATTAGAGGAGCTATTCAAGGTTCTGAACTAATGCAAGGGTGCCCCCTTGACCAGGGAGCTGTCATTGTCCCAGTGGGTACCAGGGCCTTGTACTCATTCCTTGCACAATGGTTGATTAGCTCCTTAGCCAAGAAGTCAGAAGTGAGTGTGCTTGCAGAATGATAGACTGAGCTACGGTTGCCCTTATGCAACTGATGAGAAAATGCAGTCACTTGCTGCCAGCATGGTGCCCCGTAGGCTTCAGACCTTTATTCCCTCTCATTCTGTGGGCATGGCTACTAAATTCACAAAAGACTGGGGCATAGCCACACAGCATTTAGTGGAGGGACTGGATGCACATAAAAGATCTGTAGGATTATCACATATATACCAGTGTAGCATCCAAAAGCAGTTCTGTTCCTTTAGGGTCCAGGGAAAGGTTCTATTTCCTGAGAATGTAAAAACCCAGGAACTTTATCTGGGCTAAAATCACTGGCCTGAGTCCTAGCAATAATCTCAATAAGAGTAGACACATTGAATCAATGTGATTTATATAAGTTGATTAACCATTCAACAATGAATCAATGAATCTAATCCAGCTGGAACTACCTAAAGGACTAGCATGATATAGTGGGTTGAGAGTTGGACTATGGCTCTGGAGAACAGGGTTCGAATCCCCACTCAGCCATGCAAACCCACTGGGTGACCTTGGGCAAGATTTTCAGCCTCTCAACCTCAGAATAAAGCAAAAACAAAAAAAAACTTTGAACAAAAAAAAAATATGTTAAGGTTGTCATAAATTGGAAAAAAATATAAAGGCACACAACAACAATAAGGAGCCATGCAGCCCTTCATATGTAGCTGGACATTACAAAGGAACAGTGCCTGTTCTCCTTGGGTTTAACTATAAACCACATGGCAGCTGGGAAGAAAACAGATTTTTCCAGGGACATTGTAAGACGTTGGCCTGGATCCTTCATCTGGGATTGCATATTTTCTCAGTGGTTGTGCAATGCAATGTTTGTACTGAATGGCAGTGTTGCAGAACCCAATACACAACTGAATCTTCATGTGAATCCATGCATTAGTGTTGCCAGGTTTTAAAAATAGCAATAAAAGAAAGTCAGAGTTCATGACATTCAGGATTGACAAGCAGGAAGTAACTATTAACAATTTTATGTTCTATTGAAATACCAAATGAAAGTAATTATTTCAGTCAACTTAGCCATGTGTTCTTTGTAAAATTAACATATTGTCCACATTCATAAATTGCATACTACTCATATTTCTATCTTTATTGTTGTTGCTGTTGTGTGCCTTCAAGTCATTTCTGACTTATGGTGACCTTAAGGCAATCCTATCAAGGGATTTTCTGGGGCTGAGAGTATATGATTCATCCAAGGTCACCCAGTGGATTTTCATGGCTGAGCAGAGAATTGAATCCTGATCTGCAGAGTTGTAATCCAACACTCAGACAACTCCATCATGATGGTTTTCATTGGGAAGGGCCCACACACTGCTTTTTTTTTTTTTTTTGTCTCATTATATAAAAGGAAAAGCATCCCAACCCTCAAAATTGGAGATGGACTTCAGATACCTGGCAATCCTACCATGCCTGCATGTGACTTTCATGTGCATACTACCTGCATGAGCATCTGAATATGTAATGTGTGCTATTCTGCTTCCACACATTTGAAGTAAATACAAACAATACACATCAAGCAAAAACATCCAGTTGCTTCCATGGGGGAACCAACACATGTGTAACACATCAGATGGATTCCAGCTCCAGTACTTTGGGGCAACCTGGTCTTGAATGTCCAGTAAAGACCCATTAGTTTTTCCAAAAAACTTGAGGAAGATGTAAACTTCTAGAACAGTGATGGCAAACCTTTTAGGCATCAAGTGCCCAAACTAATGGTCTTCTGGCACCAGGTGTTACCCCATACCAAAGGCAGGACTTCCAGGACTTCTGGGGTGGGACTTCTTCCCCCCAGCACCTTCCCGGGTCTTCTCTGGAGGCAGCTGTCTGGAGGCAGCTGAAGGCCTAGGAGGAGGAGGAACAGGCACACGTCTGTTCCTCTGCCTCCCCCTGCACCTTCCTGGGTCTTCAGCTGCCTCTCCGGACAGCTGAAGGCCTGGGATGGCTGGGAGGATGAGGAAAAGACATGCACCATTTCCTCCTCTTCCCCACTCTGCGTGCCAGGGAAAATGGCTTTGCATGCCATCTCTAGCACTTGTGCCAGAGGTTTGCCAACATGGTTCTAGAATGATTGCTTTGTGCAGATCAACACTGCTATCTTATTTATTTATTTATTTATTTTCTCCTTGAGGACAAAATGGGGACAGTTAAGAGGGCCTGCACTTCAGAATGTATCATTACAGTTCCAAGTATATGAGAAAATAGAGGAAAAACTAGGAAATGTTACTTTTGGCGACAAGAGCTCCCAGTATTCCCATCTTGCAAGGCCACTGGCCATTGATTTCAGCATTCTATAATTATTATTATTATCATCAAGTAAGTAGTAATAGGGAGCGTGATGCAAGAGTGGAGTGGATGAATTGCCCCTAGTTTGTTGTTGTTTGGTGCTTTTTTATTTTGATTTGTTTTTTTTAAAAAAATGTCTTTGTGAAAACTCAGGTTAGGGAGTTCAAGTGATGCAACAACTCTATCTACCAGCAACTATCCTTTATTGCATGGGTTCCAGCACTAGGAGGCCCAGCCTCACAGTGGTGGGGCAAGTGATTGTCCATCTGGGCAGATGCCAAATTCTTCTGTGGACCAGACAGGAGGAAGCAGTGGACCTTCGCCTGTCACACCTCTCAAGCCGTATCCAAAACTCATGTGTTCTGACACTGAGAGGGTGACAGATGCAGAAACTATTGCAAGATTAAGCAGGAGGGTTTCAAATAACTACATTTACCATATTCTCAGCCATGATGGGCATGCACCTGTTCCTTGGTCCATTTTTCTCGATCCTGCCAGACGAAAGTCTTAAGGCAGCCCTTGGGTCATGTGAAGCTCCTTAGGGCCATTTTTGTGGCCCCTCATAGCCCCCCAGGGTTAAAAAAGACATTATTATTATTATTATTATTATTATTATTATTATTATTATATTTTAAAATGTTCTATCACTAAATACCATGGAGTATGGGACAATTTTGCCACTTTCAGTCCAAAACAGACTTCTTCTTCTTCTTTTTTTCTTTTTTTCTTTTTCTTCTTTTTTCTGGTAGGAATTGATCCAGAAGTTGACTTCCACATCCTGTAGGTTTTCCCCCCCAAAGGGGCATGAAGTTGCCCCCACGTTTCTAGAGGACATGGGAATTTTATATTTTCCCTAAGGGGTGCAGGCTTCTGATGCAGAGACTGCTGAGGTGCCAATGCTCATTCCTGGCCATTGCCCACTCCTGCCCTTGTTGAGTGCCTTCAAGTGGTTTCCGACTTCTGACAACCCTAAAGTGAACTTATGGGGGGGGGGGGGTCCTGTCAAGAATTGTTCAGAGGAGATTTTCCTTTGTCTTCCTCTGAGGCTGAGAAAGTGTGATTTGCCCAAGGTGACCAGTAAGTTTCCATGGGCCAGTGGAGATTTGAACTCTGTTCTCTAGGTTGGTAGTCTACTGCTCAAATCATCTCACCATGCTGGGTCTTTAGGGAAGCAATCCAAAATCAGCAAGCATAATGTGAAATCCAGCTGATGGTCTTATCTAGTGTAGACCCACTGAATCAAAGGCTGAATGATGAATCTGTCAGTGAGCCCCATAATGGCTGTACTGCATTAGAAATTAGAACTATGTACCCTCCATATTTCTCCTCTGTCCACCACCAACCCTGCCACTGAAGAGCTGTATCAGGAGTAGAAATGCTGGAACCTGGAACCATCAGTCCATCCCAACCTCTTTTTGGTAAGTAAAACCTATTTATTTATATAGAGTTTTCTTCCCAATCAGTCTGGACTGTGCCCTTTGTAACATAAGTCTTCTGAGGCCAAAGTCTTCTGAAGGTCCTGCACTGGGAGGGTAGTGAGGCCCAAAACACAGGGCAGAAATAATCTAGTTTGAGACTGCTTTAACTGCCCTGTCTCAGTGCTGTGGAATCCTGGGAATGGTAGTTTATTGTGGCACCAGAGCTCTCTGACAGAGAAGGCTAAATGTCTCACAAAACTGCACTTCCCAAAATTCCCTAGCATGGAACCAGGATGGTTAAAGTGTTAAAGTGGTCTCAAACTGGATTATTTCTGCAGTGTGTTTTGGACCTGTTGGAAGATCTTTGCATTCTCTCTCCCCCTCCTCCTAAGATAGACAAGATCTTCCCTGCATGCACACTCTCCTGTCCCCTCTTCTAAATATCCCATTTGGTTCTTGCTGAATCACAGGGGCAATAAATACCATTGTAAATTGGTAAATAAATCATGTGATTCAGCTTCCTTCCAAACAAAGAGATTTTCTCCTGTCTCCCATCTCCTTGCTCTATCAACTTTCTTCAGAAAAACTGTGAGATAAAGATTTCTTCTTCTACTTGAACTACTCAATAGCTAGTTAGGATGTAGCCTCAGTCTATGCATATGTAGAGTCAAGCTATTAGTAAAGTTTTGTTTTTTAAACTACAAGCTATTTGTGTTGTCTTTGCTTCAGCCTCAGTTCCAAGAGGGCCAGTTAAACAAGGACAGGTTTCTGCTGCTCTGCTGATTTAAAAGCTAGATCCTGACAGTCTTGGCTTTGATACTTTTCATATTTTGATATTTTTGTTTCCTTAACAAAGGCCGAAGCCTTAGGAAACTTGAACCCCCACAGGACCTGAGTTTCTGCATAACACAAAACTCTGCTAGACAAGTGAGAAAGAAAACTAGGTTCCAAAACACCCTGGAGAAATAATCCAGTTGGAGACCGCTTTAACAGCCCTGGCTCAATGCTAGGGAATCCTTGGAACTGTAGTTTTGTGAGACATTGAGCCTTCTCTGTCAGAGAGCTCTGCTGCCACAAGACAACTGGATTATTTCTGCAGGGTGTTTTGGACCTTGAGATCTTCAACATTACAGTTCTTTGCTTCCACTCTGGTTTTCATCCAGCATCTTTGCCTGACATAATGCCATGTGGCAATTGCCCACCCTCTAATCCAGGGGTGGGCAACCTTTTTGAGCTGGGGGCCAGGTTGCTGTCCCTCAGACAATTGGGGGCCTGAAGCACCATAAATAAATAAATAAATAAAAATATTTTAAAAAAATAAAAAAATATGCATGCACACTCTCTCAGCCCCAGAAAAGCCATGGCAAACCCCCTGTGGAGATTTTGCCAAGAAAACCCCAAGAACAAGTAATAACAACAATAATCCATATCATCATGGCTGGCGGTGGCGGCAGGACCGGCCTGGGGCCGGTCCAAAGGCCGGGGGGGGCGCATCCGGCCCCCGGGCCTTAGGTTGCCTACCCCTGCTCTAATGCCCCTCTCATGAAAAGATATAGCTGTGTTTTAGTCTGTAGAATCACTGTGTAGAGTGATTCACCTTTGAGACCAACTGAAAGAAAGAAGTTGGCAGCATGCGCTTCATAGACTTCAGTCTACTTCCTCAGATGCTTTTGGTGGAGTGGAAGCCAGGGACAGACATATATATGCCCTTGGTATGTGAGGATGTCAATTCAAATTCAAAATCCTTTATGTACGCAAAAGAAATAGCAAGTCCAGTGGACAAAGACATAGCCATTGGGTATGGAAATGAGGTGGCAAGACCAGTTTGGTCTTGGAAACCATCCTGTAGATGGGGAAAATAGAGGCGTGTGGGATGCCCCCTAGCATGCAATATGGAAAGAAAAGGAGTGACCTACCTTTCAGAAGTGTCCTGAGAGCTATAACCGGGTCTGCATGGTAGAATTCAAAGATACATCCATTTTGGGGTGTAGAATGAATATGGAGAGAGATCTTGTAGCACCTTTGATACAAAGAAATCCCATCTATTTAGCAGAAGCTCGTTAATGTTTGTGATCCGCTTTTAAGGCTCCCTCCAGAAACAGGGCTCGGATGCTTAGATTATTGCAAAACAACTCCATCCCCTCCACCCCCAAAAAGAAAAAAAAAAGCTGAGGATGGATCAGAATGGGAAACGAGGAAGCAGCAAGTCGTTACATTCTCCGCATTAAAGACAAAGGGAGCTGCAGCGAAACTGACGATCTAGTTGTTTCCATTCAATAGAATTATTTTCTATTGCTTGGAGGTGTCATTGCTCTTTTGGAAGGTACCATGGGGTTTTTTTTTGGGGGGGGGGGGTAGTTCCTTCCTCCTTTTTTTTTTTTAAACAAATTCCCCAGAAATCATGGGAATTGTATTTTTTTCTGAGACATTGAGCCTTCTCTGTCAGAGAGCTCTGGTGCCACAATAAATTACAGTTCCCATGATTCCCTAGCACTGAGCCAGGGCAGTGCCTCAATTTAAAGTGGACTCAATTTGCACTATTTCTGGCAGTCTCCACAAAACTATAAATCTACAAGTCCCACAAAACTACAAATCCCAGAATCCCATAACATTTTGCGCCCTGGCAATTATTCAAGCATTCTGGGAATTGCAGTTGGTTGTGGCACCAGAGCGGGGCGGAGCTCTGGTGCCACAGCAAGCTACCATTCCCAGAATCCCATAGCCTTGAGCCACGGCAGTTAAAACGGCGTCAAGCCGGATTATTTCTGCAGTGCGGCTGCAGCCTCTGATGATCCCTTTCGCTCCATCTTTTTTTTTTTTCCAGTCCATCGCCGCAAAACGACCATTCCCTCCCGGCCAGGTGTAGGACATCTTGCCTTCTGCATTGCAGACTTACCTGCAGTGGAACAACCTGGATTAAAAACACCCCTCTCTTGTTTGCTAAAGTGGTTTCAAAAAAAAAAGAATTGCTCCAGTCCAGAGCAGAAGAAATTCGATCCGAGGGAGAGTCTGGCTTCTTCTATTTTAGGAATCACTTGTCTCAAAACGTGAGATGGGGGGGGTTGCAGACTGCCAGAAATAGTGCAAATTGAGTCCACTTTTAGGGTTAGGGTTAGGGTTAGGGAATCATGGGAACTGTATTTTATTGTGGCACCAGAGCTCTCTGACAGAGAAGGCTCAATGTCTCAGAAAAAAAACAATTCCCATTATTCCCTAGCACAAACCCTAACCCTAAAAGTGGACTCAATTTGCACTATTTCTGGCAGTCTGCAACCCCTAATGGTTTCGATCCCTTTCAAAGAAAAAAAGCCAAAGCAACATAGCTAGCTTCTCCTGTCTCAAATACCGACAACCGGGTTAGGTCAAAGCTTTTATGTTTTTACTGCTCGGCTGTCACGAAATGGAAGGATTTGAATTTGTACGTGTGTCTTTTAAATAGTGAATCCCCTCTCTCACACACACAAACACACACAAACACACACGAGTGTCCCTTCCTGGGAAAAAGATCGCCCATTTCCACAAATAGAAGTCCAGCTAAGAATTAAATCCATAGAAGAATTGTCTCGCTTTCATAACGCTGATCAAGGGTGCTTTCTTCACTTTGGGTGGTGTGAAGAATCACGTTGTTGTGTTGTGCGCTTTCCAGTCGTTTCCGACTAAAGGGAGCCTAAGGTAAACCTATCCTGGGGTTTTCTTGACAAGTTTCTTCAGAGGGTTTTTGTTTTTGTTTTTTGACCATGGCCATCCATCCTCTCTGAGGCTGAGAGAATGTGACTTGCCCAAGGTCACCCAGTGGGTTTTCATGGCTGAGCTGGGATTCGAACCTTGGTCTCCAGAGTCATAATCCAATGCTCAAACCATAACACCTCAATGCTCATAGAATCATTGAAATCTCGGCTTGACCAATCTATCTCGGAATAGGCAAAGGACCAATTTTAGCTCCTTCTCTCTTCTCTTGGAGACTCATCAGCTTCCCCACCATCCTTTTCAAAACAAGAATGCGAAGCGAGGCTGACACCTGGATCACGCTCCCTGAGGAAAGCAGGCAGGTTGGAGGGTGGTCAGGAGGTCAGCCCAAGATATTTTGCTGCCTGAGGCTGGAGCAGCAAATGGCGGCCTGTCCCCCCCCCCCCCCCTCCTCCTCCCCAAGTTAGCTTGGCACTTTAAACAGAAAATGCCACAAGCACCTCTCGCCATCCATGGCACTGGCATGTGCGTAACACTTGGCTGCCTTTCATGCTGTCCAAAACTTGCTGCCTGAGCCAAGGTGACCAGAAGCCACGAGGAGGAGGCCCCGCAAAATGTAGGGCGTTCCAGAAAAATGGAGGACATGCCCAAATAAAAATATAATACTCCATTTATACTCGTATATATACATCTATTTAGTCCTGCTCAAAATGGAATGCATTTCGGAATTCCTCCTGGACTGACGGCTGAAATGGAGGACACGTCCGGGAAAAGGAGGACGCCTGGCACCCACACCCCTCCCTAATGGTAGGGCCCACCCAGAGGAGGATAGGGATGCTGCTTTGACTGATATGTTGTTGGCCTTCCTTACCTTTCTATAAATAAACCCTTTCCTGGATCTTTGCAATTGAAATATTCCATATCATGTTTTTAATTTTTGCAAGAATGGCCCCCTAGTGTAAAATAAACAGGCAGCAGCACAAGGTCATCAGCTGGCCTTCTGGTTATCCAATTAATTAGGATTGCTCCGTTGCAGATGAGATCTCTCTCTCTCTCTCTCTCTCTCTCCTTGCAAAGCATCGCTTCGTGCAATTGCTAGGATTGTCCGCCGGCGCTAAAAATACAGAAAAAGAAACGCTTAATGGCGTTGGCTATCCATTGCACGTTACATGATGTCACGCCCGCAGCAATAAGAGCGCGTTGCCCTCGGCTGGACTGCTGAGGCTGCATCTGCACTGCAAAATTAATCCAGTTTGACACCACTTTAGCTGCCTGCCACGGCTCACTGCTATGGAATACTGGGATTTGTAGTTCTGGGAAAGTTTTTGTCAGAGAGCTCTGTGGCCACAACCAGCTAATTATTATTATTATTATTATTATTATTATTTATAGCCCGCCCCTCTGCACAACAATCGAGGCGGGTTACAACATTTAAAACAAACAAACGAATTAAAACATTCCCTCATCCCCAGCTACAAATCCCAGGATCCCATAGGATGTTGCCATTGCAGTTAAGACAGTGTCAAACTGCATTATTTCTGCAGTGCAGATGCAGTCTACGTCGAGGATGAAATATGCTGCTGGTGGTGTTTTTGGGTCTTCCAAACAACGAAGGGTTGTATGACACGATCCTACAGAAAGAAGTTGGCAGCATGAGCTTTCGTAGACAAAAGTCTACTTCCTGAGATGCATCTGGAGAAAGCTCATGCTGCCAACTTCTTTCTTCCAGTTGAGTCTCAAAGGTGCTACAAGGTCTCTTTGAAACGATCCTACAGACTTATTCAGAAGAAAGACCCACTGTATCAAATGGGGTTTACTCCAAGGGAAAGTTTCATAGACTTGCAACATTATTGTGGCATTATGTTTTTAAGCATTAGCATCATCTTCCAGGTCAACACTATATAGAGAGATCTATGCATACACAAACACATGCACAAATACATGCATACCATTATCTTCAGTGTTCAAGGTAATACACATCCACATACCAGCTGATCCTTCAGACAAACACAATCCAGTGCATAGAGTTCAATGGGACTTACTCTCACCTCAGTGAGTATGGGATTCAAGTCTTATTTTCCAGAGAGAGAATGATAGACCTAAACACCCTTGCTCCTACTAAGAAAATTCCACCCTAATTTTTGCAAACCTATTTTTTATTATTTTCCAAATGATTGCAAAATGTAATTTCGATGTATCAGATTAGCACAGATGTTCTTGAAGCTAACTGTGCATCAAAATCTAATGTACAAAAAAAGAAAGAAAGAAATCTAAAATAACATGTAAAACACACACATACCATGTATTGCATTGACATATATTTGAGGATTGCTGTTGTTGTTTAAAAATGCAGAATGCTTTGCAATCTATATTGCTATTCCAGCAATATAGATTGCAGAAGCACTTGGCATTCTCGAAGCTTCTTTTTTAAAAAAATGTTTTGCCATATTGGGGAAATCTGATCTGCCCGCTAGGAGTCACTATTTGAAATTTTCTTGGTTTCAAAGGAAAAGATGTGGAAGCTGGAACTCGTTTAGCTAATGCAGCTGTATGAAGGAAAATCTAGAATTTGCATTACAGTGCTGGGCATATTTAATGAAAATTAAGCTCCACTATGTTCAATGGGAGTTGCTTCTACATAAATGAATATAGCAACCTCCATCCAGGTTGCTATTTGGCCAGGTTGCCATCCAGGAATCTTTCAGGTGAGCTGGTACACAAGCCCCATTATCAGCAAACCAGTATGGCTTTTGACAACAGTGGCTGGAATATACTGGGATTTGCAGCCTGAGTCTGTCCAGGACATCTAGAAGGCACCAGACTGAGAGAGAGACTGGTGTTCAGGATTGCTAGCTAAAAAGATGACAGGGATAAGCAATCAGGGTTCTGATTTCTTTGTTTTTTCTAGCAATGGCTTGGAAATTGGGACTAGGATCATAATTCCATTATCTTCCAGCTGAAAATAAATTGCCTCATCTCTGTTGGTTTAAGTATAATACATTGTTTTCCCATAACAGTGGGTGAAAATCCGGAATGACTTACATTTTGTTGCATTTTTCTTTTACAATTCTACCCTTTATCCCACCACAGTAAACACCGCACTGGTCAAGAGATGAATCTCATTAATGGGGAAGTTAATGACAATTTTCTTCAGTTTGAAATTCTCCTATGGTCTGTAATCTCTAAGCATGTTTTACTACTAGTTCAAACACTGGAGTGTTTTGCACATCAAAGTTGAATAATAATTGACTTCATTCTCTTCTTTAGTTCAAAATACTGCACAGGTCTAAGGAAGGGCCTAATATTTTAGAGAAGAAATGTCATATTTAAAGGTATGAAAATTTGTCTCTTTCCTTTGCTGAATATCACCTTGTCACCCAAAGCTCTAATAAGCGGAAAATCCACAAATAATTCGATTGTCAAATAATAAATTGAGTATTTGCATCCCACAATGAACTCTTCAGAGTTTTTATATATCTATCTGTCAATTTGATATTAGAGATCTGGAATGAGAAGTTCAGCTAGAAAATGCAAAAGTGAAAACATCTGAAAGACAATCTCTCCATATTTCTTCATGAGACAAGTTTAGTAAACAGTGCAATGAATTAAGAGCTGAAATAAGCCATTTAGAACTAGCATGTGTTGTCGTTCTTACAGGGCTGCCTCACACTTCAGAGAACATGGAGTTAAACAAATACAAACACAGAAAGCCAAAGAACACACTTTTGCCAACATTTTAAAAAGCCACCTACCAACATATCAGGAAGAAGTCCTTTGCTCCCCATTTTAATCAGAGTTTAAGAAGGTCATTATTTTGGTACTACAATACCCAGAATCCCCAACTATGCCTATTTGGGCTTTCTGAGAGTTGTTGTCCATTTAGTAAATTTAGCTTGTCACAAATAGAGTGGGCACAGTATATATCAGGGGAAATTCAACCCTGCCATTCTTCTACCTGCAATCTAAACAAGCATAGTCCAGAATACCTTCTAAATCCCCTAAATACCAAGATCCTATCTGATTTTGGAAACTAAGCAGGGCCAGCCCTAATTAGTACTTGGATGGGAAATCACTAACCAATACTAGGTGCTGAAGGAAGAAACTGGCAAAACCACCTCTGAGTATTCCTTGCCTAAGAAAACCCTATGAAATTCATGGGGTCACCACAAGTAATTTGAAGGCACATACAGAGAGAGAGAGAGAGAATCCAGAAAGAGCTGTACTATTTTATGGTTCTGAATGTGCTATTTGACTCTTACACCTGGAAGTTCTTATCTCATCCAAACCTTCTCAGCTTCAGCTTCCCATCAATAAAATGAGGACACAAGTCACCTACTGCAGCTGCTGTAGAGAGATATGCTATGTAAAGATTTTACATTTAAAAGTATTGTATGAATTAAGCAGTAAAAGGTAAGAATGGGATTTGGGATTGGAAATACAGACACAAAATTGGCATTAAAGCAAAACTCTGCAGGGAAGCCACGAAAACTTTTATTATTTTTCCTCCATAGTCCAGTCAAGACAAACCTGGAATGAATACGTAAAGCAGAAACATATTTCTCGTAGTAGCTGTGTCTGTTCCTCGAAATTACTTAAATCAGGCTTTGGCTCTACAATAGAAATAAGGAACTTTAGACCTTCCAGATGTTTTGGACTTCAGCTTACCATTGGCCATACTAGCTGAGACTTCTGGGGGTTGGTGTCCAAAACATCTGGAGCAGCAAAGATTCTCCATTCCTGGAAAAAAATGACACATTCACTTGCATTAGATGAAAATTAATATAAAGAAGGAGGTAAAGAAGGATTGATGCACGTTTACAGCAGACCCACTGGAATCCATGAGGCTTATGTCTGAATGAAGATGTATCCAGCTACTGTACAGGTGAGCCAAGACATTGCAAGCTCATAACTTATACCTGTTTTGTATTCATTCATGTATGCCTTAATAGACAAGCCCTGGTTTCTCAGCCTCTGGCTTGTGTCTACACTAATACTGACCAGGATTATAGTACAATCCTATCCACCCAGAAGAAAAGCCATTGTATTCACTTGGATTTACTCCTAGATCAGTATGTGTGTAGGATAGCAAAATCCTATTGTTGGTCCTTTTGATAAGCTGGACTTAAATAAAAGTTTACTTACCATTCAGCAATTGATTCACTGGATCTTCTCTAGCTGGGTCTGCCAATAAATTCAATCCTGTGTAGATTTTTGCAATAAGATAATGTATTTGTAATGTTTTGAACACACTACAGTACAATATGTTATAAATGATCTTAGTGTGTTCCCTAGAACAAAAAATTCCAGCCACAGTTGTTATGGTTTCTCTTTATTGTTTGATATATTTATGTACCACATTATATGTTAAAGATAATTTTTCTGATATACATTTGTCATCTTATTTACCACAATTACAGCACACATACATTAGAAACAGCTCCACAGATCTGGTAGTTGCACAGAATGGTTTTCTTGTGTGTATGTTGGTTTCATATCCAAAATACTTTTCAAATCCACTGATTAATCTATCTAGATATGTATTTATTTTTGTAATTTAGAAAGAAAAAAATTGCTCCAATCCAGAACTGAACTTCAAGTCTCTGATCTCAACTGGAGGTCAGGTGATTCTTAATCATAAATGGGAAGTGTTGGCATTGGACATGAGCTGGTATGGAAGTATTAAGCTTTCCTTATTTGGTATTTAATATACAGTGTACTACTGCTCATTGGAGACATTGTTGGTCATCACAGCCATTTTAACTTGTTATTCATACAGTCTAAATCTTACATTAAGGTTCACCAAATTGTATGTTTCAACACAATGACTCCAAGCAATTGGGCTGACATGTAATTTTTTTTTTTAAAGAGACTTGAATAACATTTGCAAAATATTACCATGAAACCACTCACTACAGTATTTCCAAATAGGACATCTGAATTCTCTTATAGAGATTTGAGAGTTTAGACTATTGAATGAATGGGACAGGGAAATAGTTCATATTTTCTCTCTGATAATATCTAAATCATACAAAATATATATTTATATTTTCCCATTGTTTATTTAAAAAGTCTGTAGACTAAGCTTTTGATCTGCAAACTTTGCTGAAGGCTCTATGATAGAATTTTTGGGAAGATTTAACTAAAATAACAACATTTCTTCTTTAGGGGGATGCGTCATCATTTGGTTATGTGGATGTTCTCTGTGATTTTTCTCTCTCTTTCCTCCACCCCTTAATAACATCAGCTCATTCTTGACTTCAGTCTTCTGTATTGTATCTAAAAGCCTCAATGAGACCTTCTAAAGAGTGAATGAACCCAGACACACTGCATATACCACCTATTACAAAAATGGCCACATCAAAGAAGACATGGTGCCACAAGAGCTTCCTCCACAAAAGCTTGAGATGGAAGAGGCTGGGAAGTAGGAAGCAGAGGCCTGCACCTGTGAGGCTCCCTGTGAGGCCCATCAGGAGGGCAAAATGGGGAACATAAATGGCCATCAACAAGGTGAAAACCACCAGTGCACACCTAAGGGTAAGCCCCCAGGATTTGAGCCTCCCATCCCCTCCATAGCAATTAGGGAAGAAGGCCCTGTTTCCATCTTGGAAAAGGGATCTCTCCAGGACCTCCACAGCTGCAAAGAAGGGCAGTGGGTAGGACAGCAAGGCTTTGGCCACCAAAAAAATATTAACAACAGCCCTAATGGTTGATGGCAAGTTGTCTGTGATAACTTCTTTTGTGTCGTCAGCCCAAGTCAGATAGGCTACCAAAGCAAAGAGTCCCTTCAGGATGCAAGCGGCTATGTGAGTCCAGTTCATCATGCAGTGGAACTCCTTGGGGTTCTGCATGTTCCCTTCCAAGGAAGGCAGAAAGATCTGAGAAGTGTAACTGAAGACAATGATGCCAATGGAGATGGGAAACTTCTTGACATCAATGTAAAACTTGACTTTATCCCACGCCCAGTCACGAGCTCTGGAGAGGCAGTAGGCAATCACTAAAATGTTGATCACAAAATGGGCCAAAGTGCAGAGCAAGCTGAACTTGGAGACAGCCTTGAGATTTTTCAAGAAAGCGCAAGGCAGGAGCACTGCTGTAGCAATGATGGACCATGATTTCTGGGAGACTGGCAAATTTGGGAAGCTATTGTACATCAGGTTGCCGCTGACCACCACATAAAGGATGCAGGTCATGACCAACTCTATGATCTGAGCCACATTGACAATCCTGCCCCCAAGTGTGGGAAACCTGGGAGTGCAGCAAGCATTAGCAATGTCCACGTAGGAGTCTCTCACCCTGACTATCTCCCCATCTTCATTCTCTTCATAGAGACAGGCAATAAGGATTTTCCCAGTGTAGCAGCAAACCACTGCTGCAAAAATAATTAAAAAGAGTCCTAGGTATCCACCATGAAGAATAGCATAGGGCAGACCAAGAACAAACATCCCCTAGAAAGAAACAAAATGGAGACTGTATTGCTTATTTTATTTAGCCTATGATAATTCACTCTCCCAATACAGGAACCAATGCAGACAGCAAACCCCTGATTTCCTCCCCCTGTTCAATGCATTCAAATAAAAAAATGTAAGGCTTTTAGAAGCTGAAATGTCACATTTACTAATTCTTAAAGAACAAACAGCTGGGTGCATCCATAAAATCCTTATGCAACTAGGATAACTGCATATATTTATTATCCCAAAATATTTTAAGTAAGAAAGAACCCACAATATTTTAGTGATTTTTAATAGTCTGAAAATGCTTTTTTTATTTAAAAAAAGCATTTCACTTTAAAGTTAGTATAACTTGTACTTTTGCAGATGATGATGATGATGACAACGATATATTATTATTATTATTATTATTATTATTATTATTATTATTATGCACCTGTACTTTTGCAAATGATGATGACGACAATGATTTATTATTATTATTATTATTATTATTATTATTATTATTATATGCGTGGAGACGGTGCGTGGAGATGGTGCATTAAGATTTTAAAACCACCTATAACCAAAATAAATTCTATTGAGTTCAGTGGGACAATGGGCCTTTACAGACTGCCAGAAATTGTGCAGCTTGGGGTCACTTTAACTGTCCTGGCTCAGTGCTAGGGAATCATGGGAATTGTATTTTTTTTTTATGGGACATTGAGCCTTCTCTGTCAGAGAGCTCTGGTGCCACAATAAACTACAGTTCCCATGATTCCTTAGCACTGAGCCAGGACAGTGAAAGTGGCCTCAATTTGCACTATTTCTGGCAGTAAGGATGGATATGATTTACAGGCAAAATGCCACAATGCAAAATAAGAAAAAGCAAAATCGGTCTGATTTTTTGTTTCCTTTTCCTTTTCGTCTACTGGAAGTTGCATTGCAAATATGCTTAGCTGAATGAACGGGGGGGGGGGGGGAGGTAAAACCCCTGAGGGAGGGAACAAGCTCTTCTGTTTGGGCCATCTGTTGCCTCAGTCAGGTCCAGAACCATCTCAGAAGTCGTGCTATGCACCATATTTTTTAAAAAAAAAATATCACGTGGAAAGAAATATGAAGCGGAAGGCTTGTGTAACTGCGGTCTACCTATTTTTGCACATAACCTACGACGACAATCTTGTATGTGCCTAGAATCTACGAAAGCTTGTGCTAGCAATGTCTCTCTCCCAAAGGATTCGTTTAGGGATTTCTTGAAGCAATCCCATCGGAGACAAACCTCCCAGGGGAGAGAGACAGCCAACCTTTGGCATTTTTTTTTAAGCCATCCTGTCTGGAACCACAAAAAAAGAGCGGTTGTTTGAAAGCTGATGTGGATAAGATCATTTTCAATATGCTCCCGAAAATGTATTTATTCTTTGAACCTACGATCACCAAGAACATCAGTCAACTCATACCTGATTCGTTAGTCCTACCCCCTCCCGTCGTTCGGGGTTGATCTAGATGACCACTGGAGCTCCCTTCCCCTTAAGGGAAGAAGCAAAGGTTCCACAGGGTACCGCTGGAGGGTCTGCCAGGCAATGACCACAAGGGCCATCCATCCCAACCCCAGTCTGCCATGCAGGAACACACAATCAAAGCACCCCCAACAATGGCCATACAGCCTCTGTTTAAAAAAACTCCAAAGAAGGAGACTCTACTACACTCCAAGGCAGCATATTCCACTGTCAGACAGTTCTTACTGTCAGGAGGTTCTTCCTAATGCTGAGGTGGTATCTCTTTTCCTTGCATCCATTGCTCTGTGTCCTATTTTCTGGGGCAGTAAGAAACAAGCTTGCTCCCTCCTCAATATGACACCCCTTCAGATCCTTAAGCAGGGCACTCATATCACCTCTTAACCTTCTCTTCTCCAGGCTAAACATACCCAGCTCAGTAAGCTGCTCCTTATAGGGCAAGGTTTCTAGACCTTTCACCATTTTGGTCGGCCTCCTCTAGACACGCTCCAGCTTGTCCACATCCTTTTTGAATTGTGGTGCCCAGAACAATATTCCAGGTGAGGTCTGACCAAAGCAGAACAGAGGGGCACTTCTATATATCCTTCGATCTAGATAAGACATTCTTTCTGCTCCTATTGGGGCAGCCTAGAATCGCTTTGGCTTTTTGAGCTGCCACATCACAGAGTTGACTCATGCTCAGTTGGTGGTCTACTGGGATTCCTAGATCCTTTTCACATGTATGTTCAGTAGCTGATGAAAAAGGATCAGCAGAATAATTATCAGTGATCAGATGGCCATCTGTCCTGGGAGTGCTTTGATCGTTTCTAGTGTTGTAGTCTTGTGTTTGCTTGCATTCTTGAATGGCAGGGGGTTGGACTTAATGGTTCTTGAGGTCTCTTCCATCTCTATGATGCTATTCTAACAAAGCCAGAGAGCAACTGACTACAATGAGGCAGTTTTACAACCCAGCAGCCTAGAATCTCATGGGCCATCTGATCATTGGTAAGTGTTCAGTTGATGGTTTTTCATCTGGTACTGAACATGCATATGAAAGGGACCTAGGAATCCCAGTAATCCACCTTTTGAACATGAGTCAACCGTGTGATGCGGCAGCTAGTCAATCAAAGGAGAGTGGTGAGGGTGGCCAGGGGCAAGGTTGGCACCCTGGTTCTGTGGAGGTCAGGGCAAGTCCCCCCCCCCCTCCTCCACGTCTATTGATGCAGCCTAGAACGGCCTTGGCTTTGGGTGCTGCCGCATAACAAGGTTGACTCCAGTTAGCGGTCTGCAAGGATTCCCAGATCCCTTTCACCTGTCTGTTCAGGAGCTGATGCTACAACGATCAGACGAATAATGACCAACGGAATAAAAATGACCAATGATCAGATGGCCATCTGTCCTGGGTGCTTTGATCGTTTCTGGTATTGTATTCTTATGTTTGATTGTATCCCTGCATGGCAGGAGATTGGGCTTGGTGGCCTTTGAGGTCTCTTCCAAGTCTAGGATTCCATTCTAACGAAGCTAGAGAGTAACTGATCACAATTCAGCAATTTTATCACCCATCTCTTGATGCAGCCTAGAATCGCAATGGCTATATATATATAAGCTGCCGCATCACACGGTTGGCTCACGTTCAAATGATGGTCTGCTAGGATTCCTAAGTCCCTTTCATATGCATGTTCAGTACCAGATGAAAAACGATCAACTGAATACTTACCAATGATCAGATGGCCCTCTGTCCTGGGTGCGTTGATCGTTTCTGGTATTGCATTCTTTTATCCCTGCATGCCATGGCATGGCAGGGGGTAAATAATTATTATTATTATTATTATTATTATTATTATTATTATTATTCTGGGTGAGGGAGGAGGGAGAGTGGGGAGGTTGCCCGGGGACAAGGTTGTCACCCTGGCTCTATGGAGGAAAGGGGCAAGTCCAACCCCCCCTTCTCCACGTCTATTGAGGCAGCCTCGAATCGCCTTAACTTTTGGAGCTGATGCATCACAGAGTGGTCTGCGAGGGTTCCTAGATCCCTTCCCCTGTCGGTTCAGCAGCTGATGCTACAACGATCAGACAAAGAATGACCCAGAGACTAATAAGGACCAATGCTCAGATCGCCCTCTGTTCTGAGTGAGAGGAGGACGGAGAGGGGGGAGGGTGCCCGGGGGGCAAGGTTGACACCCTGGCTCTGTGAAGGTCAGGGGCAAGTTCACACACACACACACACACACACACACATGTCTATTGATGCAGCCTAGAATCGCCTTGGCTTTTGGAGCTGCTGCATCACAGGGGTTGACTTATGTCCAACTGGTGGTCTACTGGGATTCCAAGATCCCTTTCACCTGTATGTTCAGCAGCTGATGCGACAACGATCAGACGAAGAAGGATCAACGGAATGACAAGGGCCAATGATCAGAGGGCCATCTGTTCTGGGTGAGGGGAGAAGGGAGAGGGGGGAGGGGGCATGGGGGGCAAGGTTGGCATCCTGGCTCTGTGGAGGTCAGGGGCAAGTTCCCCCGTCGGGCTTCGACCCCCCAGGACCCGCGATGCCCCCGGAGGGGGCATCGCATGTCTTGGGGAGTCGAAGCCCGACGGGGGGGACTTGCCCCTGACCTCCACAGAGCCAAGGTATTTCTCCCAAATCTTTACCTGGATGGCATTGGTGACATTCCAGCCGGCTTCCCAGGCGGTGATCTTGGGCTTGCCTTGCCCAGAGAGCTCCGAACAGACGCCTTCGTCCTTGGAGGCGGAGGGGGGCAGGGGTCCCGTCCCGTCCCTCTGGTAGTGGAGGTCCCCTTCCAAGGGCGCCTCGCCGCCGCCTCCTCCTCCTCCTCCTCCCAATCCTCCTCCTCCTTCCTCGCCGTCGGCCTTGAGGATGTCCATCTGGAGCCCCTGGCGATGCTCGTAATCCAGGTCGTCGCAGTGGACGAAGCCCACCGCCTCCTCGTCGGTGGCCGCCTGGAAGCCCATGCGGGCGAAGACCCCGCTGACTTTGGCCGAGGACTTGTGGGAGACCGAGGTGGCCACGTTGGAGAGCTTGCTGCGGATCAGGGTCGCCATGGTGGGCTTCCTTGGATGGCCTGGTTATTGGGGGGGGGGGGCAAAGGAGGAGGAGGAGGAGGAAGAGCCACCGAGCTTGGGTTGGCAAAGGAGGAGAGAAAAGGGAGGAGAGACAACGCCTGGGTGCCAAAGGGCGCCTTGGGGTGGGGATCGGGATGGGTGCGCTACCAGGGCGCTATCTCCCTTCTTTCTTGGCACTGGACCTTCTTCTTCTCCTCCTCTGCAGGGTCGCTTGGAGCATGACACCGCTCCACAGGTCCAGGCTGTCCCAGTGACCTCCCCTCGCCTTCTTCCTGGGGCATCAGATCCACAGAAAAGTCGATGGGGCTGGGAGGAAGGGGGCGATGCCGGGTGCCCCCTCGGATGCCCGCCTGGCACTGCCCCAGACTCCCGAGGCGGCTGCTGCGCTTGCCTTCTCTCGGTGGCTTCCGCGGTGGCAATGCAATGCAATGCAATGCAGAGGAGCCTGGGGGAGGAGGGGGGAGGAAGGGGAGGGGAGGGGAGGGGGAGAGAGAGAGAGAGAGAAAAGGGAGGGGGGGGGGAAGCAGAGGGACGTGCGGCGATCACCAGACTGGCAACGCAAGCCTAGGGCACAACGCTTCCCCAGCCCCACACGTCCCTCTTTGCAAAGGAAGGGGAGGAGAAATGGAGAGAGAGAGAGAGAGAAAAGAGGGGGTGTTAACGCACCAAGTAAGGTTTGCTGCATTTCTGGGGGAGGTGCTGCCAATCCCCATCCAAATCTACCTCTTCTCTCCCCCCCCGCCCTCTGCTTTTTTTTTCTCCCCCCAACAGCAACACCCACCCACGCCTGAGAAATACTGCAGATGGAGGGGAGGGGGACGATGGAACCTCCACCTCCTGTCTCTGCTCCTTCCCAGGTGCAGAAAACACTCCCAGGCAAGGTGGGCGCAGAGGGAGCTCCCTTCTAGCCCTCAAACCCCAAGGAAATCCGTCCCCAACCCAACCCTAGGAAGGGGAGCGCTTCTTTCTTTCCAATCTTGATATTGGCTTCCTCCTTCCTTTTTAGAGCTGCCCCCCCCCGACCCGATTTGGGCCCTTTTTCATTTTGGGGTATTGGAGGGAACGGAAAGGAAGGCCTGGAAAGGTGGCGGGTTTTGTTCGATGCCAAGGAAGGGAGAGAGGCGGCCTGAGGACCAGTTTGGCTTGGGGAAGGGTAAAAAGAAATGCGAGCAGACAGCGGGGGTTTGTCCGTATTGTTTTTTCCTGTTTCGTCCCTAACAACTTTCTATTGATCCTCAACGAGAATGTTGACTTATCATCAACGTTAATATTTCTATTATTTCAAGAGAAATTATTATATATACGCGTGTGTGTGTATGTGTGTATGGAGAGAAAGAGAACGTCTCTGTCTCTCTCTCTTCCTATGTGTGTATATATATATATACATATATATAGCGTGATTATATATATATATATATATATATATATTAAAAAGGAGAAAGAGAAAGACTATCTGTCTATACACACGTGACTCTCTCTCTCTCTCTCTCTCTCTCTCTCTATACATATACACACACACACACACACGTGATTATATGTCTATTAAAAATGAAGAAAGAGAAATTGACTATATATATATATATATATATAGTCACTTTCTCTTTCTCCATTTTGCGTTTGACTATAATATATATATATATATATACACACACACACACATATATGGAGAAAGAGAAAGCGACTATCTATACACACGTGACTCTCTCTCTCTCTCTCTCTATATATATATATATATATATATACATGGAGAGAGAGAAAGAGGAAAAAAAGGATTATGCTTATATATTTGCTTATCTGCGCTCTATATACCAGGTGTCGTACTAGGTAGCATTTCATACGATATTGCTAAAAACAAAAACAAATACGGCCATTCAGTTCCACAAAATCTAATTTTAGACAGCACCCCAGCCTCCCAAATACTGCACCAAGGGCAAACGCATTTCTGCTTTATGGGCGGAAATGGCGAGGAGGCTGGTGTTACGAAACCCGATCCCCAATTCTGTGCGTATCTTCTCAGAAGGAAGCCCGTTAGCCTTCCATGCAATTACTCCCAGGTAAGTGACCAAAGGGGATCGCAGCCTTGAGCATCTTTGAAGCAGCCTCGTTGAAGATCAATCTTTTCTCCTAGGATTGGCATCTTCCCCCTCCCCCAAACCACTCAGGCTTCTATTAATACGGCAATTAAATATTTCTAAAATTAGATCCTGCCGGTAGTACTGAGGCAGTGGATTTTCGTGGGAGAGGGAGATCTAAACACCACCCGAAATATTTAAAATATGCTTTTTTATATGGACTGGAGGATTGGAATCAGACTTGGAAGGGAGGTGAAGAAAATTGAATTATCGAGAGAAAGGAGGTCAAAGAGACAAGGGCGACCTTGCAACGCTTCTCCAAAAAGATTGGCAGCTGCAATAATAATAATAATAATAATAATCGTTCTATTAGTCTGGATTTTGAACTGCTCACGGCTCAAAAGAGTCGGCTTTTATAGCACGATTCAAACCATGTTTAAGCTATCTGATGTGGCGTCAGACTCAAAAACGGTTTTGAATTCACTGCAGGTGTAAATGGGTGCGTTTATACGGCGGGGGGGGGTTCATTGCTCCTAATGTTATGAATGATCAAGGTTTAGAAAACACAGATATATTCATAAATAGAGAGGCAGATCAGAAGGAGTCATCCGTGCAGTTTAGCAAAAGCCGTCTCCATCCTGGCTTTGGAGAAGGCATTATCTCATATCATTGCACAAATAGGTCGAGAAAGGCAAGCCATTCTTATGTTGTTGTTTTTCCTTCCCCACCATATTTAGAGACATCCAGTACCCATCTGGTACAAAAAAAACCCACACCCACGACCGAATAGTATCCAAATTTTAATAATTTCCGTTGCCAAAGGACGGTGGAACTTGCTTTCAAACCCACCTTCTTGGGATGGAAAGAATTTAATCTTTAATAAATGCCTCTGAGATAGATGCCTCAAATCTCCCAGCCACGAATCGTGTGGTTAAAAAGAAAGGTGGAGAGGGATCCGCATCTTCTTCGTCACTTGGTCTCGTTGGATCGGTCCAGTGATTTTCCATGGAATCAGTCCAGTCATTTCCCAAAAGGGTCTAGATTTTGGCTGAGCGGATCTTGTAAGCCAAGTCCCTGGCTCTGCGCGGGGGTTTAAGCCAAGTCCCTGGGGGATGTTCCAGATGAAACCCAATGACAGATTGATTTTTTAAAATCCCCAGTGGGCAAAAAGAAACCTCCCCGATGAGAACTGAAGGAGACAGCTGAAGAGCTCCTGCCCTCCGGGTATTGAACGACTCTGCCCCAAAAGAATGGCCTTTTGAGTCTCCTTCTAAGGACCTTTTAGTCTCGTTTTTTGCCCAACTTGGCAAGGCGGAGTGGTTTGAGAGCCGGACTGCCACTCTAGAGACCAGGGTTCGAGTCCCCCCCCCCCGCTCGGCCAGGGAAACCTATTGGATGACCTTGGGCAAGTCACACTCTCTCAGCCCTAGGAAACCCGGTGACAGAGTCGCCTTAGGCTCGCCATAAGTCGGAAACGACTTGAAGGCGACACTACAACCACAAAAATGCCCTTTTCCCTTCCAACCACAAGATGATGATAATGATGATGATGATGAAATGAAGAAGAACTACTGCTACCACTACCATTACTATACAGGTATAGAAGGGAACTAGGCAAGACGCAGGTGCAATTCCAATTCAAAGGCATCCAGGAAGTGAGCAGGTTAACTTTTATTATGTTCGGAGGAGGAGGAAGGAATAATGATGATGATGATGATGAAGAGGAGGAAGAAGAAATGATGATGAAGAAGAAGAAGAAGAAGAAGAAGAAGAACTGCTACTACTGTTGTTATCCCTATTGTTATTCCTCCTCCACCTCCTCGACAGGTATAAAAGAAACAAGACAAGCCCGAGGTCCAAGTCCAATTTTAAGGCATACAGGAAGCGAGTATGAAGAAGAAAAAAGCACTACATGCTACTGTTGTTATGATGGCTATTGCTGCTCCTACTACTATTCCTACTACTACAGTACAGGTATAGAAGGGACAAGGCAAGATCGAGGTCCAAGTCCAATTCAGGCATACAAGAAGCGAGCAGGTTAACTTTTATTACGTTCGAATGATAATGATAATGATAATGATGACGACGACGAAGGAGAAGAAATGATGAAGGTGAAGATGATGAAGAAGAAAAAGAACTGCTACTGCTGTTCAAAGATACAGCCGTATTAGTATGCAGAGAGATCTTGTCGCACCTTTGAGAGTAACTGAAAGAAAGAGGTTGGTAGCATGAGCTGTCCTAGATTTCAGCCTACTCCCTCAGATGCATTTGGTCTACTACTGTTGTTATTTCTATTGTTACTACTACTACTACTACTACTACTACTATAATACACGTGTAGAAGGGACTAGGTAAGACCCAGGTCCAATGCCAATTCAAAGGTATACAGGAAGCGAGTATGAAGGAGAAAAAGAACTACTACTACTGTTATTATTTCTGTTGTTATTCCTACTACTACTACCACGCCTATACAGGTATAGAAGGGACTAGTCCAAGACGGAAACCCAAATCCAAGTCAAGGCATACAGGAAGGGAGTATGAAGAAGAAAAAGAACTGTTGTGAATCCTACTACTACTACTACTACTACTACCACTACTATACAGATATAGAAGGGCCAAGGGAAGACGGAGGACCAGATCCAATTCCAAGACATACATGAAGCGAGTATAAAGGAGAAAAAGAACTACTGCTACTCCCTTGTAATGCCTCCTCCTCCTCCTCCTCCTCGGCAGGTATAGAAGGACAAGGCAAGACCAAGGTCCAACTCCAGTTCAATTCTAAGGCATCCAAGAGGCGATCGGGAGTAACTTTTCTTCGGTTGGACTCGTTGCCGAGGGAGGAAAAAGAGACCCAGCCGGGCGCCTCCTCTCCGGGCGATGGATGCTCCCTGGGCCGGGTCAAGGGCAGCAGTCATTGTCTGGGGATTCCCTATAGGCGGATCCTTCCACGGGGAAACCCCCTTTTCTCCTGGAGGCTGGGATGACGCGGGGATTCCCCAGCCAGCCAGCCAGCCTCTGCCTCCCTCCACCCTTCCTTTCCATTCTCTTTCTTCTCCTTCTGCCAATCACTCTGGATCCGACTCCAGGGTTTGGCAGAGCTATGGAGACAGAAGCCGCATCCACACTGCAGAAATAATCCGGTTGGACGCCGCTTCAACTGGCAGGGCTCAAGGCTGTGGCATTCTGGGAATTGCAGTTGGTTGTGGCACCAGAGCAAAGCCTTGCAGTTGGTTGTGGCACCACAGCCTTGAGCCCTGCCAGTTCAAGCGACATCGAACCTGATTCTTTTTGCAGTGTGGATGCAGCCAGACTGAAAGGAGCAGCGAGGTGGGCAGAGGACGCCTTGGTTGCCGTCGCGTCCTCCTTTTCCAGGACCATTCCAACCAGGAAGAATCCCAGAATGCCTTCCATTTCGAGCATGACCAAGGGTCATGAATTTATATGAGTGTTTTTTCCGCTTTAATTTAATTTTTGATCATGTCCTCCACGTTTCCTGACGGTCCTCCATTTTGCGGTGCCTCTTCTTCCTTTGCGGTAAGGACATCCTCTGGGCCAGGGTGCCCAGGTGTCCTCCTTTTCCAGGACCTGTCCTACATCCCAACCTCCTGCCCAGAAGGAATTCCCAAATGCCCTCCATTTTGAGCCTGCCCGAGAATTCATATTTATAGTAAGCATTCTTAGCTTTTATTTGGCCATGCCCTACCTTTTTCTTGAATTTCCTACATTTTGGGGTGCCTTGTCCTCCTTTGCGGTTAGGACAGCTGGTCACCCTGTGCTGTCCTTGGTCTAGGGGTGCATCTACACCACAGAAACAGTGCCGGTTTTGACGCCATTTAACTGCCCTGGCTCTATCCTACATAATCCTGCGATTTGTAGTTTTTGTGAGGCGCCAGCACGCTTTGCCTAAAGACCTTGTAAAAGAATTCCATGGGATGGAAGCTGCAGCACTACTGCTCTCTTGGGTATAAATAATGCAGTTTGACACCACTTTAAGTGCTGTACCTCCATCCTATGGCATCCTGGGATTTGTAGTTTTACAAGGTTTTTCGCCTTCCCTGCCAAAGAGGGCTTGTGTATCACAAAGCTACAAATCCCTGGATTAGGTAGGGCAGTGAAAGTGGTGGATTATTTCTACAGTGTAGATGTACCCCAAGTGAGAACCTTGGAGCAAAAGAAAGAAACTTTGAATTAAAAACTTCAACAGCCTATGATTTGGAGCAGGGGTAGGCAACCTTTCCCCTTTAAAGGCCGAGGGACTTCAGCTCCCAGAAGCCTCAGCCATGTTGGCCAATAGTCCCATGTTGGCCAATAGCTCCTGGGATTCTGGGAACTGAAGTCCCTCGGCCCTTAAAGGGGAAAGGTTGCCTACCCCTGAGAGGATCATTTAACCAGCCTTCTTCTGGCAATCCCAGGATGAATCCATTTCAACAATGAGATTTAGGGTCGCATTTATTATTTATTCAACAATGAGATTTAGGACTGCTGTTAAACTGTTGAGAATCAGAAATCCCGGCTGGTCTATTGCAAATCATCCAAAGATCAATCTATTCGTAGGTTCTGAGTATCTTTATGGAAGGCTGGGGCAAAATGAGGGCATTCCCTTCTCATAAGACTTCTCCCCACCCAATAAAATTTTCCTTTAGTCTCCAAACTTGTAGCATTGCAAACAATGAACCATCAGAACTCTTGTATTTATTGCTCACTTTGCCTGCCCTCTTCTTCGGATCCCCCCCTTGGGATAATAATAATAATAATAATAATAATAATAATAATAATAATAATATAATTGTGTTTCCAAATGCTCAACTGAAGTTTTATGTTACTGCAATGTTAAAAATTTGGAGAGTGAAAGACAATTTCGTTGGGGCACAGTATTCTTATTTAGGAGTGGGCATTGCCCTCATTTAGCAGCTAAACCCAGGCCTTTATGCCCACCCAACCCTGGAATATAGATCCAAAACACACTGCAGAAATAATCCAGTTTGAGACTGCTTTAACTGCCCTGGCTCAGTGCTAGGGAATCCTAGGAATTGTCGTTTATTGTAGCACCAGAGTTCTCTGACAGAGGAGGCTAAATGCCTCAATAAACTCAGTTCTCAGAATTCCCTAATATTGAAGCCAGAGCAGTTAAAGCGCTCTCAAACTGGACTATTTCTGCAATGTGTTTTGAGCCACAGTTTTCATTCTCACTCCTTCCACTGGGTGTACGTGTGTGATTTTAATAAGTATGGTTGCTTGAAAATTCCGATATTTTGCCCTGTATCTTAACATGTTACTCGAACAGACCTCTGTCTTTTCAGGATCTCCACACCTTTCAATCCTCTTTTCGGAAAACAAGTAAATAAACTCCCAATTCCAATGAAACCCATTTTTAAAATTACCTTTGGCGTCCACATTGCACAATTGTAACCCCTTGATTTCACTTTATATGGCATGTCTCCAGCCTATGGGATGCTGGGATGTGCTGTGTTTCATGAGGTACCCAAAATTCTCTGCCAGAGAGTTCTAGTGCTTTAATTCAGGGGAGAACACCATCCCAAACTACAAAACCTAGGATTCTACAAAGTGGACCCCTGATGGTTGAAGTAATATCGAACTTCTATGATTTTGCTGTGTGGATATATCCTCCTTTCTTTAATCTGTCCTGATTTCCTCCCTAACTTCAGTAAAATCAAGTATGGCTGAGATCCTAAATCTGCAAAGTTATTATAAAGATATCGTACTTCCACGGAATGTAATTTTGGGAAAGGGAGCAAGAGGAAGCGCCCACTTCAATTTGGATTCAACTGAACCTTACTGGATCGTGCATCAGGGTGTTAAACGCCACCAGTAGCTCCCAAATTAATCCTTTGTCCCGATAACGAATCCAGAAGCACTAGCTCCTCTTAGTGCTCCAAAGTAACGCTAGTTCAGAGTTAACACCCAGTTCCCAAAGGGTTTAAAACAGGGGTAGGCAACCTTTCCCCTTTAAGGGCCGAGGGACTTCAGCTCCCAGAAGCCTCAGCCATGTTGGCCAATAGTCCCATATTGGCTAATAGCTCCTGGGATTCTGGGAGCTGAAGTCCCTCGGCCCTTAAAGGGGAAAGGTTGCCTACCCCTGGTTTAAAACTTAGGGATAAACCAACTCAGGAGACAGCTTGGTGTAGTGTTGCACTAGGACTCTGGGAGGCCTGGGTTCGAATCCCCGCTCAGCTATGGAAATCCAAGAAGTGACCTTGGGCAAGTCACATTCTCTCAGCCTCAGAGGAAGGCAATGGCAAACCCTCTCTCAACAAACCGCATGATACCGCCTTAGAGTCTCCGTAAGCTGGGAATGACTTGAAAGCACACAAGATAAATAAATCAACAATCGGAAGAGCCAGTGTAGCTGGTGAAAAAGAACTTGCCTCTTTTCCGTTTTGGGTCTGTTAGCTCCTAAGTCAAAGGGTCTTCAGTCTTGTTAACTGCCCTTGAACCCACCTCGATTCATGGGGAGCTTATGGATGAGACAACTCCAAGCCCTCCTGTCCTCCATTGCTCTGCTCAGGTCCTGCAAGCTCAGGCTTGTGGTCTCTTTCTATTACCCTCTACCCAAAGTACGACATCCTCAATTTGGGCTGCATCCACATTACAGCAATAATCCGGTTTGAGCCCACTTTAACTGGCACGGCTCAATGCTGTGGAATTCTGGGAGTGGTAGTTTGTGGTGGCACCAGAGCAGAGCCGCTTTTGTACCTCTTCTAGCCAAAGCACCTAGAAAAGACTTCATAGAAGAGGCAGAGCCAGAGTGTCTGCGTCTTCACGGCCCAAAGGAACCGAAACAACTTCGCATCCTAGGAGACAGCCGCCTTCCTCAGCCTTCCGGTAGGGAGGCTAGGAGATCCAGAACTTCTGGAAAGCGAAAAGAAGGCCAAACTACACCTACCTCTCTTCCCACTTCTCTCCCTGTCCCTCCCATTCTTGGCACCGCTTGGCTCCTACTTTGTGAAATGTCAAAAACAGCCCAGGAGGCCAACGTGGAAAGCATGATGGAAGGAAAGGACTCCGTACTAACTCACGCTGGCAAGCTGAACCCTTTTGACCCACATCTAAGTCCAAATGCATCTGAGGAAGACGGCTCAAGTCTGCAAAAGCTCATGCTACCAACTTCTCTCTTTCATTTGTCTCAAAGGGGCTGCAAGATCCCTTTGTATACTTTGCATACATACCTAGCCACGCTTTCCCCATAAGTCTAAGCAGCATAATCCACAGCTACCTACCCAGCCTTGAAGCCAGCATGGCACAGTGGTTTGAACGTTGGACTATGACTGAGGAGACCAGGGTTTGATTCCCAGTTTGGCCATGAAACCTTGGGGAAGTCACACACTCTCAGCCTCAGGGGAAGGCAATGGCAAACCTCCTCTGAACAAATCTAGTCAAGAAAACCCCATGACAGCTTCATCTTAGGGTCGCCATAAGTCGGAAACGAACAACAACAAGGCAAGGAATACTCAGAGGTGGTTTAACCAATTTCTTCCTGCGAAATATAGCTTAAGCACCTGGCATTCTTTGGCGATCTCCCATCCTGACCCTGCTTAGCATCTAAGATCAGGCAGGATCTGGTGCCCTTGGGATATTTAGGACCCTGAGCCTACCTGTGTACCATCCTTTAAAGCAGATCTTCTCAGACTACCTGATGCCAAAACCTGGCAATTATGAATATTATTTATAATGTGGCAGGGACTGGCACCATATTTGGGGGGCCCCATTGGCGACCATTGTTTCTTTCTTTCTTTCCTGGAAATGGGCCAGAGGGGCGTCAGTCCATGGCTCAGGGACCAAAAGTGGTCCAGGGACCCCATATTGGACTAGCTCTGATCCAAAATCCATCTCACAGCAATGGCTGGCACCTAGTTCTCAAGTCAGTACGTCGGAAAAGCTGACAGCTAGTGATTTTTTTCAAAATCTGGAAAAGGAAGGAAGGAAGGAAGGAAGGAAGGAAGGAAGGAAGGTATTCTCTTCCTACCCACCCTCCTTCCCTTTTCCCTTTCTACCGGTTGGTAAGAGGCAGCTTGGTTTCGTGGTTTGAATCAAGGACTGGGATTTCTGGAGACCAGGGTTCGAATCCCTTCTCAGCTATAAAAAAAAAAAAAAAAAACCTCCTTGGGGGACTCTGGGCAAGTCACACTCTCTCAGCCTCAGAGGGAGGCAATGAGTAACCTCGGAATAAATCTTGAGAAGAAAAGGCTACCAAAGGGCCACCCTAACTCAGAAGCAACTTGACGACCCATAAGAACAACATCTAGGGACAAAGGAAAGAAAGAAGGCCCCATCCCGATTCCATTCCTATACTTGCCCGACCTGGTAAGGTGCGAAAGTTTTCCTTTTCTTCCTGTCTTCCTGGAAGGATGGAGGGATGGAAGGAGGGATGGAGTTCAGGAAGGCAGCATCCTCTCTAAGGTCGCCCCTGATACCTGCATAAACCCAGGTCTTCTCCCACGGAGTTGAGCAGAATCAGGGTGACCCGACGTCCTCACCGCAAAGGAGGACAAGACACCACCAAATGGAGGACATTCCAGGGAAAAGGAGGACAGTCCCCGAAGGAAAGCTGCAAAGCCTCCTAGAAAAAGAAAGACGTGCTCCTGAGTCCTGCTCCGAATGGAGGACAGTTTGGAATTCCTCCTGGACAGAAGAAGGCTGAAAGGAAGGGCAGGTCTTGCTGGGAAAAGAGGACCCCTGGCGGGGGGGGGGGAACCAGGTGAGGTCCTCACCGCACAAGAGGCCGAGGCACCGCAAAATGGAGGACGTGGGAGGGACAAAGGAGGACGTGCCCAGAGAAAAGCACTCCTAGGAACAGAATCTAGTCATGCTTGCTCCAAATGGGATTCCTCCTGGATAAAAGAAGGTTGAAAGGGAGATGATGTCCTGGAAATGGAGGACCTCTGGGCAAGGTTCCGTGGAGGAGGAGGAGGAGGGAAGTGAAGGAGAAACAGAGCCTTAGAGAAGGCAAGGCAGAGTGGGAAGGAGGGGAGGCGTTTACCTCTGCTTCAGCTTGGCCAGAGGTTGCCTGGTCTTCCTGGAGCGAGAGGAGAAAGAAGGCAGGCGGCAGTGGAAGAAGAGCCCAGAGAGAGGAAAGGATGGAGAGATTCAAGGCGAGGCGAGGCGAGGCGAGGCAGGGACTGGACTCCGCTGCTCAGGCTCCCCGCCAATGCCTCATGATGCCCAGGCAGGGAAACGTTACAGGCCAATATCGTTGAAAGGTTAGGAGGTCTCTGGAGGGGGCTTCTCAGCAGCCAATAATGTAGGAACGGAGCAATGCAAGAGCCAGCCATTCAGAAGCTCAGCAAGGAAGAGGAGCCTGTGTGTGTGTGTGTGTGTGTGTGTAAGAAAGAGAGAGAGAGAGAGTAGTTAAACTGGTGTCAACCTGGATTATTTCTGCAGTATAGATGCAGCCTTTCGAGAGAGAGACAGAGAGAGAGAGAGAAGCTGCACCTGCATTGCAGAAATAATCCAGGCTGACACCAGTTTAACTGCCATGGCTCAACACTATGGGGTTCTAGGAACTGGAGTTTGTGGTGGCACCAAAGTTCTCTGACAGACAAAGCTAAATGTCTCACAAAACGACAGTTCCCAGAATTCCACAGCATCGAGCCATGGCAGTTAAAGTGGTGTCACACTAGATTATTTCTGCAGTGTGGACACAACCGAGTTGATTCTTGTATATATACCTCTTTAACATAAAATCGAACCAAACCTCAGAAACCGGAATGATATGCAGATTTTGTACCTAGAGAGAGAAGGTGCATCTGCACTGCCGAAATAATCCAAGTTGACATCACTTTAACTGCCATGGCTCGATGCTATGGGGTTGTGGGAATTGTAGTTTGTGGTGGCACCAGGGCTCTCTGACAGAGAAGGCGAAATGGCTGGATTATCTCTGCAGTGCGGATGCAGCCAGAGAGAGGTGCCATGACTGACGCTGCGTCCAGACTGCAGAAATAGTCCGGTTTGACACCACGTTATCTGCCCTGGCTCAATGTTATGGAATTCTGGGCGTTGTAATTTGGGCTCAAGGGCCTGAATACCCCAAAAGCATCCGATCCTGTCTGATCTTAGAATCTAAGGTCCAAAACACACTGCAGAAATAATCCAGTTCGAGACCCCTTTAATTGCCCTGGTTCAGTGGTAGGGAATCCTGGGAACTGTAGTTTATTGTGGCACCAGAACTCTCTGACCGAGGAGGCCAAATGTCTCACAAATCTACAGTTTCTTTAGCATCGAGCCAGGGCAGTTAAAGCGGTCTCAAACTGGATTATTTCTGCAGTGTGTGTTGGACCTAAGCAGGGTCAGTAGTTGGATGGGAGGCGGTCAAGGAATACCAAGTGGTGTAGGCTATATTTCAGAGGAAGGAACTGGCCAAACCACCTCTGAGTATTCTTTGCCTAAGTATTCTCTGTCTACCATTAGCATTGAGCTAGAGCAGTTCACAGGGTGTCAAACCAGATTATTTCTGCAGTGTGGATGGAGCCTGAGTAGTCCAGACACAAACTAGCCGGAGGCTTTTTTTGCCTATGAATGGGCTAACCAAAACCAGGTCAGGAAGGATACGCCTTCACACACACACACACACACACCATCCCTACCATTCCCCCTTTCCCTGGATTTCAATGAATCAGGTTTCTCACATGCAGAACACGTGTCACTATTTCTGGAGGAAAACCAAGCCTCTTGCTCCTGAGGTTTCTCTTTTAATAAATAATAATAATAATAATAAATAAATAAATAAATAAATAAAATTTCTTTATATCCCGCTTATTGACAAACAATCTAAGTGGCTGACAATAAAACCCATACAACATATCCCCAAACCAACCCACCCCCTTAAAACAGTATTAAATAACACGTAGTTAAAACAACAATAAACATAAAATTTAAAACGTAAACGATATAAAACATATCACAATAAAACATATTAAAAACAGGTTACAGTGCCCTGATCAACCTCTACTTTTAAACGGTCCATCTCTCTGGAGGCTTTGCCAGGCAGCCCTCTTTGTCCAAAGGCCAGGCTGATAAACTGCCTTGCAGACAGTGGCCCAGCTCTCCAAAGGGTTAAACGGCTTGAGCCTTATCTCGTCGGAACAGGCGGCGTTTGGCAGAGCTTGAATTAATAGCAGGCGATGTAAATAAAGCCTCCCAGGGCTCGGGATTCACTGGGAAGGGATGCAATAAAGATTGGGAAGCAGACAGGCTGCACTCCTTCAGGGAGATTTCCCAGCTCAGCTTCTCCCTCGCCTTCCCTTCTGTTGCTTGCAGACAAAATACATTTGCTTGCAACTCTCATGAAATATCAGACCTCAAAATTCCCAGAGCATGGGGGATTCAGGGAGTTGCAGTCTCTCCCAAGCTGGAGATTGTCTTGCCAATGGTTAGCTATCCAGTTCTCATAGCTGTTCAACAATTATTATTATTATTATTATTATTATTAATTTTTCATTTTATTTATATCCCACTTTTCTTCCCCTACAGGACCCAAAGTGGCCAAACTGGGAAACAAGCTTTAATTTAGAAAATAATAATAATATATAAACAAATAAATGAGAGTATATCTACACTATACTTATAGTAGTTTGGCCTTGGGCAAGCCTCTCAGCCTCAGAGGATGGCCATGGCAAACCCCCTCTGAAGACACCTGCCAAGAAAACCCCATGATAGGTTCGCCTTACAGTCACCATAAGTCAGAAATGACTTGAAGGCACCCAACAATAACAATGATAACAAACCACTTTAACTATCATCACTGCCTTGGGTTTTATCCTATGGAGAGGGGAGCTTTAATGCTGCTGCCACACTGTAGAATTAATGCAGTTTCACAGGCTTTAGCTGTCATGGCTCCATCCTACGAAATCCTGGGATTTATACTTTGTTGTGGCAACAGAGCTCTATGAGACAGAAGGCTAAATATCTCACAAAACTATAAATTGCAGAATTCCATACCAATGAGCCATGGCCATTAAAGCAGTATCAAACTGCATTAATTCTGCAATATGGCTGCACCACATAACAATAACAGCACAATCATATATGTAGGGACATGGGGGACTCCCCTATACTCAGTCAGACCCTCAGTCCATCCATCCATAATTTGGTCTCTACAACTATAGAGATGGATGTCAGTGTCAAACAAGATTATTCCCTAGCCCTATCTGGAGATCCATAATAATACCTGATGGTCTCCCATACAAGTATTAACCAGACCTGACCCTACTTAGCTTTCAAAACCAGACAAGATCTATATATTCAGAGATGACACAGTACTATACACAAGGCTTGTTGAGATCAATGGGGCTGACCATCATTGGACTCCAAGGATGCATCTACACCGTAGAAATAATGCAGTTAGACACTACTTTAATTGCTACGGTGTCATCCTACAGAATCCTGGGATTTGTAGTTTTGTGAGGCACCAGCACTCTTTGGCAGAGAAGACTAAAAATCTTGTAAAACTACAAATCCCAGGATTCCATAGGATGCAGCTACAGCACTTAAAGTGGTGTCATACTGCATTATTGCTACACTGTAGATGCACCCTAAATCACCATGTCCTGCTCTGTCACCCACCACCAAGGTGTGGGGGGGACTTGTCTAATGGTACAGTGATGAGTAATAAAACTCACTCCCTGCCTCTTTGTTCAAAGAAGGAAAATTTATTTCTTTGCTTCAAAGCTATGGGGATTCTTTTTCATTGACATGGGACTGATTCAGGTTGTGCATCAGCAGCCAAAACTAAACACACACACAAACAAAGCCAGAACTTCTCTCCAGTGGGACAGATGAATCAGCCTTAGCTATTTCATGCCAGTCCATCAGGCAATTGTAAGATAGCACTGCTGTAAGATCTCTAACAAAACTCCACACTGTGACTACAGGGATGAGATGAATAAACATTAAATTCACAACTGCTTTTATTCAAGGCAGAAAAATGTACTTGCTGATTCATAGCCCTAAAAGTGTAGTCATTTTGCATGGTAGGATCAGTTTGCATTATCGCTGCTAGTTGTGAATATATGCAGACAAGTTGTTGTTCTGAATAATGGATCTTCAAAAATGCACTTAGGACAGGTTCCTGCACCAAGCAGCTTACAATTGAAAACTGTGTAGAAGAGGAATAAAATAAGAAAGGGATTGAAATGAAGATATGTTAAACAAGGCATCAATATGTACTTGTTCAATTCCATGTGTCTAGGCTTAGTTAGAACTGCATTACAGTGACACATGGAAGGCAGGAAGTACCAAAAAGCTGAAGAGTGATTAATATAACACCTGTTTTAAAAATCTGGTAGGAATGTGTGTCTATGTATGAACGAAATTACAGTGATTTACAGCCAGTAACCTGAGCATGATGTAGTGGCTTGAGTCATGGGCTAAGTCTCTGGGAGACCAACATTCAAATCCCCCATTCAGCCATGGAAGCCCACTGAGTGACCTTCGGTAAGCTATATTCTCTCAGTCTAAAAGGAAGATAATGCAAATCTCTTCTGAATAAATCTTGCCAAGAATACCCTATGATAGGTTCATCATATTTCAGAGTCAATTTGGAGGCACATAACGGCAAACCTCTTTTTCCTAGTAAAACATGTAGGAAATGTTATTAAAATCATCAAGCATAACTCAGAGATGGGCAAAATGCACCCCTCCAAATATTGTTGTTCTGTAGAACTTGTTATCCCTAGTCAGCATAGCCAGTGATGAGGTATGCTGAAATTTGCAGTCTAACAAGATCTGGAAGGCCACATTTAGTTTGTGATGAACCATGTAGTCTTTTGGTCTGAAACAGCAGGGCTTGTTAGTGTGTGGTTTTTTCCCTCTCAGCCAGTTTCTCAAACTGTGAGACAAGAATTCTCCTTTTTCCAGTCTGTGAGCAAAGACCCTTTGTAATCAATTTTATATATATATATCCATTGTTAAAAACTTTCAAATGTATCACATTTCTCTGTTTTAAAACTCTGACATATGAAAAACTCTGGAAAATCTATCTATAATCACTAAGAAAAACAATATTTGTTGTCACTTAGTAATATACATTTTGTCCCTTTTTGCTTAACAGCTTAAACCAACCTCAACAGATCATTTTTAGCAATTCTCTTGTTCTGGTTCTGTCACAGGAAAAACCTTGACTTTTTACTCTGTGGAAAACCAAACATCTCTCAAATCATTTGTATAATGAGACATTTTTCAAAATTCAGGACCTATATCCCACCAGCTTAAACAAGCTACCAAATCCTATGTTCCCTAGGATTCTATATTATTGATGTGCATAACCAGAATGCAATGATTCATTTTCTATACCTGCACATATAGCATCTGTCTTCACTTTGTATAAAATGAACATCTTATGTTCTCTGAGCCAGAGAAGCCATCTTATGTTCTCTGAGCCAGAGAAGTGTAGAGGCTGACAGGCTGGACTAAGGTAAGGCCACAGTCATCTGGGCTTATTCAAACAGAAATATCCAGAGCAACCTTGGACCATCCACAACTACTTTCAGCCTAATCATGTATTACACAGTTATGTAGTTTAAAAGGAAGGGTGGAGAAACCTTTACCTGCTATCCTGAGCTCCATGAAAGCAAAGATCCTATAAAAATGTAACTTGAGCCTAACTGCCTCCAAGTCTAGAATTTTGGAAGGAGCTGCTTACTTTTGTCTTGATGCCCTCTTAGGATGTGATAGTCCATCATCAATTAAGCCCTAGTATAGAACATGGAAAAGTTTTTCCTAGAATTGGCCATGCTGGGTAGAGGATTCTGGGAATTCTATTCTAGGACCTATATCTAATTGTTCGTGCCAGCTAGAATGGAATCTGTAAAATGTACATAAGCCTTAATTTGCCAATTTCCCATTGGTTCAATTGATTAGCTTTAGTTGGGAAAGGAATTGGATTTAAGTAAGTTTTCCCTAAGTTCTGTAGTTTTCAAGGAAGATATGAAGAGCAGGATGAAAGACCAGCTTCTGACAAAGTAGTCTGACAGTTCTCAGCATGCTCCAGCCGTGGCTGATGGCCCTTGTCTGAATGGGCTGCTGGTGAGTCTACTGAATTCAGGTTTTAGCTGAGACATAAAAGAAACTGATCCCCATCCCTGAAATAGATCCAGCACCTTGGATAGCTCCTTCAAGCCTATTCAAAACAGAGGTGCTCCTGGTCAGTTCTAAGGCAGATCAGGAACAGGGACTTTGCCTGTATTGGATGTGGTTATACTCCCCCTGAAATCTCAGGCTCACAGCTTGGGTGTTCTCCTGGACTCAGCTCTGAGCCTGGATATCCAGGTTCCACCAATGGCCAGGAGTGCATTTTCACAGCTAAACTGCTTGAGACATCAGATCTGGGTACAGTGACACATGCCTTGATTACATCCCACTTGGACTACTGTAACACACTCTATGTGGAGCTACCTTTGGAAACTGTACAGAAATTTCAGCAGGTTCAAAATGCAGGGGCCAGAATGCTGACTGAGGCCAGTTACAGGGAGTAGATAACTCCCTTGTTGAAACAGCTTCACTGCTATTGTAGAGTGTGCTGGAGGCATCTGACCAATTTGAAATTGCAACATGCTATAGGGATAGAGTAGAAAGCCAGCATGGCACAGGGGTTTGAGTGTTGGACTACGACTCTGGAGACCATGTTTCAAATCCTCACTGAGCCATGATCACTTAAAGTGATATTTAACAAAGAGTTAAAGCATTCCAATTAGCCTAGCTTGACTGTAACATCTGTGGTCCAACACCTCTGGAAGTTACCAGTTTGAAGAAAGGCAGATTTATTTATCAGCTGCAACCCCCCAGAGTAATCTGAGAATACAGGGTTCCCTTTTTACCATCACATCTTTTTCTCATGTGTGTACATATTTTCTGGGCAATTCATTCTGGCTTGTCCCTACTTCCCTTCCCCTTGTCTGAGCCTTGGAGCAGAATTCTGACAGAATAATGAAGACTTGCATGAAACACTATAAAAAGGCAATTAGGTAAACTGCTGGTTTGGGAGAAGCTTGTGACCTGGTTAATAACTCTGAAGGGGCCCAGGGAATTTCAAGATCATATAGAAAGGAAATGGCTGATTTGTGTGTTTGAGAGTCAAGGCTTGTGTGTGAGGTGTGTGTGGGGGGGTGTCACAAAAATGCCATTATGTATGTACTCTGAATGGTGTTTCAGTTGTCTATGGAATATTATGTTTGGTTACCTTACTATGCCAGAGCCTTTCTTTCTAAAAAGTTGTTCCATCTACTGATATCCATCCAGCAGTGGACTGGAAAAATTATTCTCTCTTGCCCATGTAATTACCCACATTTACTGGCTTTCTGTTCAATCCCAGATCCTACAAAAAAAATCTTGGTCTCATCTTCCAATCCCTCCATGGCTTTATCCTTTGTCATTACTTGATACTTATATCAAACACAACTTTTCCTTTGACTTTTGTTCATTCACTTGTGCCAACTTCAGCCATGTCAAGGCCTCATACTCTCCAAAAGGACACCATCCATTCCCCCTTGCTGTCCCTTTGCCTCTGGAACTGCTTCTGAGAATATCACCATTTTTATTTCCTTTACTTTAAAACAAACAAACAATCTTTCAAATCTTTTTTAAATAAAGCCTATTCTTCGAAGTCCCCATGCCTAAGAAACCTCTAAGAAATTAATGGGATCACCATAAGTCAACAGGCACGTTGAAGACACACACACACACACATACTTTTTCAGCCAAACAATTTTAAACTAGCAAAATCCAATATGTGCACATAGACCAGGGGTAGGCAACCTTTCCCCTTTAAGGGCCGAGGGACTTCAGCTCCCAGAAGCCTCAATCATGTTGCCCAATAGTCCCATGTTGGCCAATAGCTCCTGGGATTCTGGGAGCTGAAGTCCCTCGGCCCTTAAAGGAGAAAGGTTGCCTACCCCTGACATAGACTCTGGTTTTGATTATAATTCTGTAAAGGATGGCTGGACAGCTGTGAGAGGCTAGGGGAGCACAGTAGCACCTGAAGAGACCTTAGAGAACCACACACAGAGATATATTACAACCCTCCTGCAAACACACACACACACACACACACACACACACACACACACACAATTCCAGAATCTGGTACCACGACAAACTACAACACCCAGAATTCCATAGCCATGAACCATGGCAGTTAAGTGGTGTCAAGCCAGATTATTTCTGATTTTCTTTGTTTGTAGAAATCTAATTTCCACAGCCCAAGATGATGCTTACAAATTTTGACTGAAAACAACTGGCCTCACTTCTTCCATGTCAATCTTTCTCAGTCAACATTTTCAGGATCCAGCTGGTTTATGTCTAGGAATGAGCCAGATCTTGAAAGTGCCAGCTAAGAGTAGAAAAGGCCATCTCTGCTGTCCCTAATTAGATTTCTCCCCTTCTTTCTCTGTTAGTTGAGAAGGAATGGAACTTCGGGGGGGGGGGGGGTAGAGGTAGTTTGTATAGATTAAGTCCATGGTCTGGACCCACCCTCTTCATACAGTCTAGATCAGGGGTAGGCAACCTTTCCCCTTTAAGGGCCGAAGGACTTCAGCTCCCAAAATCCCAGGAGCTATTGGCCAACATGGGACTATTGGCCAACATGGCTGAGGCTTCTGGGAGCTGAAGTCCCTCGGCCCTTAAAGGGGAAAGGTTGCCTACCCCTGGTCTAGATCTTGGAGATATTGTCAGCCAAAATAAGTGATTTTGTCAATGCTGTCTCTCTGCCTAGTCATAAAGGTGGACATGTAGGATGTTTTGCTCAGTGGCTGCTCCACCATGATGGAGCTTCTTCTTAGCTTGAGACAAAAGACCATATTACTTAATGTTTCTCTATGATTCTATCCCACATGATGAAAAGAGATGAAAAGATGAAATTATGTGGAATGTGTAGAGTCAAGTGGAAATTTCTCATGAGAGTGCAAAAAGCTACAACCTTCTATAAATTGCATTGTGACCTGCCTCTTTAATGTGATTGCCATTTCATTCATCATCAGAGCAACTTGGTATGTATCTAAGGCAGGGGTAGGCAACCTTTCCCCTTTAAGGGCCGAGGGACTTCAGCTCCCAGAAGCCTCAGTCATGTTGCCCAATAGTCCCATGTTGGCCAATAGCTCCTGGGATTCTGGGAGCTGAAGTCCCTCGGCCCTTAAAGGAGAAAGGTTGCCTACCCCTGATCTAAGGGGATGTAGTAACCATGCCATTTGGATGATGTCCAGCTCCACCAGGCCTAGCCCAGTGAAAGAAGAAGGGCCCTCCCTCTATTCATCTGCCATAGCCATGGACTAAGAGGGAGAGAAGGAGCAGGCACAGCTTCACCAGACCTAACCCAGAGACAGAAGAAGGGCCCTCCCTCTATTCCAGCTGCCATCGCCATGTCCTCAGAGGAAGAGAAGAACCTCTGGACTTGATCCCTTCCCCACTGCCATTCCCTTCTCCTTTTGTGTTATGTCATTTTAGATTTATGAGCCTGAGGGCAGGGAACTGCCTTATTAACAATTTTGTAAGCTGCTCTGAGAGCATTTCTAAAGACCGAAGTATAAATATCTCCCTCCTTTTCCTTTATAGTTCAAGAAGGAAGGTGGAGGCACAGGTTTCCAGATTCCCCTGCTTAATAAAATAGTGTAAGTGGCTCCTAAATGGCTCTTTTTCTGGAAATAACTATTAATCATAATATCTTACTATTAATTATACATGATAATGATGATAACTGTTGTATTACAGAAGTGCATATGTACTCTCTTCAAATATACTTTAATACTTTAAAATGTATCATAAGCAAAAATGGCAGATTCACATCTGCAAGCAGTGTACAAATTAAATTACACTCGTCCCTCCATATTCACTGGGGTTAGGGGCACAAGACCTCCATGAATGTGGAAAAATTGCAAATGACAAAAATACTATGTTTTTACCTGAGAGAACACCTCTAGGAATCTCTAGGTTCACCAGTGCAACTCTGTAATCAACATCTGCCAGACATTGACTGTAGAATTGTACTGGAGGAGCTACAAATGCCAAGTGGAGTATTTTCTCTAGGAATCTCTAGGTCCTTCAGTGCAACTTCTGGTTAAAGTTGACCATAGAGTTGCGCTGGAGGACCTAGAGATTCCTAGAGAGAACATATTAATCAAATCCATGAATAATCAAATCTGCAAAAGTTAAAGCCACAAATGTGGAGGGGCAAGTGTATAGAACAGCTGTTGTCTGTTAGTCATAGTGCAGGTGCCACAGGAATATTTTTTTTTTAAAAAATGTGATCATAGATTCAACTTAAACAATAAGGACATTGATATAGTTAAAGAAATCCCCATACCTTGGATCAAACATTGTTCAGAATGGAGACTGTAGCCAAGAAATCAGAAGAAGGCTAAGAATGGGAAGGGCAGCTATGAAATAACTAGACAAGATCCTAAAGTGTAAGATATACAACTGACCACTAAAGTCAGAATTGTACAAGCCATTGTATTCTCCATCACTATGTATGGATGTGAAAGTTAGACAGTGAAGAAAGCCAGTAAGAAGAAAATCAATTCATCTGAAATGTGGTGCTGGATAAGAGTGCTGAGGATACCATGGATATCCAAAAAGGCAAACAAATGGCTCCCTGAAGAGATCAAACCTGATCTTTCCCTGGAAGCAAAGATGACTAAATTGAGGCTGTCAGATTTTGGCCATATCATGAGAAGGCATGATTCATGAAAAAGGACAATAATGCTAGGTGAGGTAGAAGGCAGTAGAATGAGAGGAAGACTGTATGCCAGATGGATAGACTCATTCAGGGAGGTCACAGACATGAATTTACAGGATCTAAGCACAGAGTAAAGGATGCTGTGTGTGTGTTAGAAATGTCTCATACATAGGATTGCCATGAGTTGGGATTGATGCAACAAATATATATCTTTGTCTTTTCTATTGCTGATTTTTTTTCCATTCATGTACTTGGTGTAATCTCTTAGGGAAAAAAAATTAAGGGCTAGGAACAGGTGCCCAAATATGGGGTGGGGGGGGTTGACCCTATATTTGGAATTTATATGCCAAAAGAAAAAAATGGAGTTATTCAATTTGGGGTAATGTGAGCTATCCTAATTTTGTGTGGTTAATATACATCTATACTTCAATTAACAAAGTAGATGTGTTCTTGGATATTACCTCCTTAACAGAACATTTGGAAGCAGAGGCAGAAATAATATGGAAAGGATAGGGATTGATTACTGCACCACAAACAAAGAATAGCAGTTCATCATGCTACAGCAAACGTTTTATTCAACACTGACAATATGTACACATGGAATGAAACAATAAGGCCAGACAAGCTTTCCATAAGTAATCAAAAACATTTTTAAATTCGTAGAGGCCACTAGAAAACTCCTTCCAAAATGTATCCAAGGATGACATTTTTTTTCTTTGACCAGTCTTCATTATGATTTCCATTTTGGTACCCAGTTTTTTTAGAGCTATGTTTTTTTAATATGTTGGGGGTAACTGGTGAAGCATGCCAATCTGCTTTTTTCTGCCCATTTTTGCTGTTCATAAAGTGATTCTGGAAGCAGCTGCTGTTTACTTTGCCACTTGTGGGCAGGCATATATGACTATAGTACAGTCAGTGAGAGCAGAATCCCATTCTTTCCAAGCTCAAGTTTTATTTACATTGTTTATGGCGGACATGCTGATACCAAAACTCTGTGTTTCTCCAGCCCTATTTCACCATCCTCCCGATGTCAATGTTACTTTAAAAAAAAAAATTCCAGCTGGGCAGAGAATGAGGAGTAAAGGGGTTTGGTAGTTATTTAAAAGACTTTGTAAAAAGGAGGTTCTTTACCAGATGCATTATTAACAATGGTGTGTGTGAATATAAATGTATGTCTGCTATGATTAGCAACTTTTTTCTTTCTTTCTTTCTTTCTCTCTTTCTTTCTTTCTTTCTTTCTTTCTTTCTTTCCATATTGGATAAAGATTACTTGCCTGCTGATAGTATTTCAGTCTGGCCCTTTCAACTTATCATAAAATTATGTGATTTGATTTCTGTCTGATCATAAGTATGTTTACTCAAAATTTTATGAGACCTATCTCTAAGGAAGTGCATTTAGAACTAGAGTTTCAGTTTCCTATCACTGTCAGATACAGCCAGTGCAGAACTGTGCAGAACCTGGATCTCAGGAACAGCTGCAGCATGTTTATATGTGTAATATATAAGGAAAGTCCGGGCAACAGTAATGCACCACTGTACTGTTCCCTCGGGCAAATCATTTTTGTGTAGAGCAGAAGCAATCTACAAAAGCAATGGAGTTTCTGTGTTGCTGCAGTGATTAGGTCAAGAGACAAATGCTCTCTGTTCTACAAAGCACACTTTACCAGCCCACAGGGATTGTTGCACAATGTTACTCTCCAAGATTTTTCACAGATTCTTGGAACTTGGCAGCCAACTCAAACATGGGTTCCATCTTAGTCTGAACTTCCCATTTATTTCATATTACATTTCATGTGACAAGCAGCAAAGCAACTTCTCATGTTCCCCAATGATGTCATCTATAAAAGCTTGGTAAAAGTTCCTTTTTGGGGTTTTAATTGCCATTTTCTTGTGAAGGTGGCTAAAACAAGCCTTTCCCAAATTTTGCTATATATACAATCTTATGACATTATGCATACAATAGTGTTTAAAGGGCATCTTTGTTGTCCATTCAAAGGCATAGATGATAACTTTTAAAGCTTTAAACTGCTTAAGTCCTTAACAACTCTTCCTTTATGAATTTTTATCCATCCCTGCACCTTCTGGATGATTTTGACAGTAATTTCTATCAACACAAATTCACATGATTTATTGGGTAATGGGAATGGTAGTCAGGCAAGTCTAAAGGACCCAAGGTTGAGAAAGGCTGGCTTATGAGCTTTCTATACTTTACAATGTGACACTGACTAGTGTCCTGGTGTCATTAGAAATACCTGAAGAGAGATACAAGAAACAACACATTTTCTATGGCAGTTCCCAACATTTGAAAGTCCACCTCACAAATGCTGGAGGTCTCCCTTTATGCTTCCCACACCAAGCTTGTCATGATGGCTACTTTCTTTGATGGCGCATGTGTTAAGATCAATGGGGTCCTCAATACACCCCTCCTCATTTGATATCAAAAAATATAGGCTAGGTGACCCTTCAAAGACCCTGAATGCAGAGCCATCATCACAGCCTACCCCTCTCATGTAGGCAGAGCAGGAAGGAGCTGCAAAGGGGCGCCAGGCATTCTAAGGAGGCGGTGACACCCCACCACTACCACCATAGGGTTTGTGATAAACACAGCACCAGAGATCTTTTGCAATGAGCCTGTCCAGCTTGGAAATTGCCATCCTTTCACACCTCAGTGCCAAAAACATATCAAAGCAACTTCATGCCCATTTCAAAGAGCTTCAAACAGAACCTTTTGTTCTTTTTCAAACTCATTGCATCTGCCCCAATGAAGAATTTGTGTGTATAAATACTGGGTCATTTTGCTTCATTCTTTGGTTCAGTTTGGATGGCTGGCAGAAACTCTGTCATCTTGCTAAACACCTCTGCAGCTACCCCACCCCTCCTTGGCACTGGAAGTTCAGAATCCTACATTTCTCCCAGGATCTGCTGCATTTGAAGACAAGCTCAGTTAAGGTAGTATTTCTGTGGAAGGTGCTTCAATCCTATCCTATCCTTCCCATCCTAGATGCCTTTAGCCTCTGCAGTGTGTATGCATATGAGCATGTGTGAGTGTGTTGTATGTGTGTGCTGCTTATTTCAAAATTATTATTTTGTTATTATTTGGAACTTTGCCTCTGATATAGCTGGTAAAAGATCCCATCTTCTCTAAAGATGCCAGCCACAGATGCAGGTGAAATGTCAGGAATAAATTCTTCTAGGACATGGCCTCATAGCCCCCCCCCCCAAAAAAAAACTATGGATGCCAGCAGTGGAAGCCTTTGACTTCACATCCTATGGGCTGTTTACCTCCAGCCCCTACCTTTGAGCTAGATACATATTCCCCTGAACAATTGGGTTTATTTTCATAGTGTCCTGCAGGACTTGTCCTCCAGGGTGGATATCACATGCATTTGATCTAGTGTGCCTTTGCATTTCACTGGTAATATTTTTAACCTCCAAACATGGCAGAGCAACCCTTTGGACTACAACTCCCACAATCCCCCAGCCAGTTGCCCAAAGGATTATGTTTCCAAACTCTAGTTAAACTCCCCTTTGGACTCTTGAGTGGAGAAAAGTTTCTGGGATGTAACATTTAACTCAGGTTTGATTTCCTATAGAAGGAAGAGACTGGAAACATTGATGCTTTGGCTTTTATTTTCAAATAATGCAGGTTAATTGGAAGTGGAGGTACAAGCTAAGCACTCTAAAAGGCTGTCTATCACTTTTACCTCAGATTTATAGGGAAACACTCAGCACCTTAAGATGCTGATTGAACCCAAAGATATCTGCCTGTATCTCTTGTTTCTGGTCTGCTGATTGAACCCAAAGATATCTGCCTGTATCTCTTGTTTCTGGTCTCAAACTGCAGGCCCCTGTTCTACCCATTGACTCCTCTCCCCACTCCCTTGAACTAGGGGAAAATTAAGTCAGTCATTTTCCCTGATCTTCTGCTATCCTTTCTGGGCTATTTTAGGGTTTGACTAGTGTTACCCATAGTGCTCTTAATATCCAAAATATGAAAAACCCCATATGTAACCCATAAGTGCCCCTGCTACCAAAAATATGAAATTCCATGATGACCTCCAGATGAACTCTGGCAATGGAATTGGAGGCAAAGGTCCTCTGCGCCCTTGGCATGGGCCAACCACCCTTAATCCTCAATGCAAACATAGCCCCAAACAATCTAGGAGAGTTGCAAATGGGATTTCCCCTGATAAGATCATCCAAACCATCAAAAGGGGTATTGTGTCACCCAGTCACAAGCACCCCCAGCCATCAAAGGTGTAATGTTTGTATTGTGTCACCCAGTCACAAGCACCCCCAGCCATCAAAGGTGTAATGTTTGTATTGTGCCACCTAGTCACACATTCCCCCAGGATATTGGCCCTTCAGATTAAGACTAGCAGACACAATATAACCCTATACAGCCGGGTGTCATCTTTGCACTTATCACCTTTCGCCTCAGGCCCAGTTTGGCCCTATATAAACCCCAGATTTTAGCCAGTCGGTGTGCTATCTTCCTGGTCTAAATGACTCCATGTCACTCTGACCTCTGAAGCTAGTCACCGGCATTTCTGCTCAAACCCACGCGCGGAGCAGACTTGTCCCCACATCCACTCTTCCCATCTGGACCCCAAAAGGCGAGCCTAGTCTATTGGTGAGTATTTCCCCAGTGAAGCCTATATTCTATCCTCATGCTAACCTCTACTTTTCCTGAGCCTGTATGAGTGTGCGAGTGCATGTTAGTGTGTGATTTTTGCCTTATAATAAAACTACATTCATTGAAAGCATCTGCCTCAGCCCCATTTCTGGGATTCCCTGGTCTTCTCAGTATACACATTGGGAAGACGGTTCCTCAGGGCACAGTAGCCTGCCCATCTCGCAACATTGGGCTAATCATAAATTCCCCTTAAACAGACTCTTGGCTACACTAGTCAAATATCCTATTTGAAGCACATACTGCTTCAGATGGTGAAAGATGTCTGGTTGCCATAGCATGCCATTGTCTCCACTTGTATATCTTGCATTTAAAAAGTTGAATTTCACTCAAGAAATATGCATACCCCTTAGCTCCCGTGGAGGTACATCACCTGAATATTACAGACAATTGACATTCTATTGTCAAGTCTAGGTATTCTTTCATATCAACTAATACTTATGGACTATGGGCCTTTACAGACTGCTAGAAATAATCCAGCTTGAGACCACTTTAACTGTCCTGGCTCAGTGCTAGGGAATCATGGGAAGTCAGAGAAATATTATAAGGAACCTATCACAAGTTTTTAATATATGAACTTGTTTGTTATTAAAGTATGTTTTTAATGTGTGAATTTTGGTTTTGCATTTTTGATTATTTTTATGGGCCATGATAACATTTCAGAATTCCTTCCTAGATGGTGTAGATGTAGTCTGTAGAAATGCAATGTATACATGAATTAATCAGCTACATAAATGTATGAATTAATTTTTAAAAGATTTTGGAGGGAAGGTTTTAAAATCCTCAGAATCTAGGCCTTCTCAAAGTTGGTAAGAACTCTGAATAAAGCTTTCCCTTCTGCTAAATCCCCATCTTGTCTTCAGCAAAGCCATCTAAGCCATCTGTTAAACTGGAGATAATAATACTAGCTTCCCTCACTGAGGGATATATAGTTAAGATTAATTAGTCAATGAAAAGTGCTTTGAAGATTTATAAGTATCCATATCTGTGACCTGGTTAAGAAAATACCATGCCTGGCTGTAAGGCTGAGCTGAATGTGGGCGTTTGCTCTTACTCACTTTTGATTATATTTTTAAACCAGCAGGAGTCTGCTTGCAACTGGCAAATTTATCTGGGAACAACAGCTGACTATGTATTATTTCTGTATTGCAAGATATGTTAGCATACCCTACACTCCTCTTGCTGAATATGGGATTTCGTACTTAATATCTATCATTGGGCATGTTTTGACAGGTCACAATGACCTGTGATGACTAGGAAGTTACACATGTAAGAAGTCATGCTGATCTAAAGACCTGTGGGAGACCTAGATAGGACTAAAATAAATGGTAACTGGGTTTGCTAATCATTCCATCCCACCCATTCTTTTTGCATTTCCTCTCACAATGGAGCCAAAGTGAGTCCCATTGTAAAAGCAGTCAAAGACCATACCTTCCACCTCACCCCATGTTGTGTTCCTATTCACCCTTCCTATCTGACTATCCAAGGGCTGTCTCAATTCCAATCAATGTTTTGTGACTCTGGAGCTAAAGACATCAGCCAATCTGGACCTTTTTGTAAATTCCATGGGGAAACCATCAAAACATTTGTTACAACATGTGGTAACATCAAATACCCTTTGAGGGTATGAAATGGGATATAAATATCTGTCCCAGCAATAGCCATTTTGCTCACAGACCATGTGCACAGAGGGTCCTATCAACACTCTGTGTGTAGCCCTCAGATGCTGCCTGAGCCCCTCTCCTTTTTCTGTAAACCTCTCTTCAGGACTGATAATTATCTCCCTCTTTAAATCCCAGTTACTCACTATCCAACATTTCACATCTTTCTTTCTGATAACCTTGTATAGTTCTTGAGGTTGCATTAGTTTTTATATGTTTGCATGCACCCTGGCACAATTCTAAATAAAAACTCTTCTGTTCACTGAAACTGGAGTCTCTCTGCAGTTAGTACTGGTATACACAGGTGAAAAATCATTGAAGGTACTCTCCTCTATTAGACCTTCTTTTGTACTATAATTTCCCCCAAATGTAAGGAGATGCTGACACTGCATTTCCCATGCCCCCACATTTTAGGTTAATTGTTATGTTTTGTGTTTCTTGGTATGCCACATACATGGAGAGGGAAGCAGGGAGGGAGGAGATCGTAGATGACTGGAGGCTTTCATGGCAGTAGTAGGATGTTGATTATGCTCTGGATTTAAAGGAGCTATCAAAGGTCAAAAGTTAAAATCATTGAAATTAATTAAAAGGCTATACACAAACCACAAAACAGAGCAGCACACCATTAAATGTTCACCCCAATCAGTTTCTAAAAGCCTGATGGTATAAGAATGTTTTTACTTGATTGTGGAAGCCCAATAATAGATATTAAGTATGAAACTCCATATCCAGCAAGAAGAGTGTAGGGTATGCCAACTGAAATGGAGGGAGTTCCAAAGTCTGGGAGCAGCCACTAAGAAGGTCCTCTCACTGGTTTTTCCAAACAAGCATAAGAAGGTCCTGGGACATAGAGGAAGGCCTCTTCTGAAGACCTTAGCACTCTAATGGACTCATAAAAGGGAATATGGTCCTTCAAATAGCCTGAACACAAACTATCCAGGGCTTTATAGGTCATCACCAGAAATAAGGCAATCATGCCATCAGTAACAGTTTCCTCCTCCCACACCCAAAATGAATTCATAGTACCAGGGTTTTTCTCAACCCCCTCCCCTTGCATCCCTCCTGTTTTTCCCCCCCAATGCTCATCTTTCACTTTGTCATTCAATTCCCTGTTGGCCAAATGTAGTCTGTTTCTCTCCCTTTTTCCATTACACACTTGACTGAACTGAGGCTGAAAGGGCCCCTGGATTCCAGCATGAAGGTAATTAATTGACTTTCTCCTCTCGTTGCTATGCTGCATAGGTTGAAGCTGCAGCGGCTACAATTCATTTTCAATCCTGGAAAATTAGCCATGAATGGCATCATTACAGAGATGATCATCTGCCTGGTATAACAACTATGATGTTGACATTAGGTGGTCTCAGAGAGGCCACAAGGAAGGAGGTTTATACGCTGCTCACATAAATGCCTTCAAACTGTCAAGCAGGTTCCCTTTGCTTCACACCTTCATTTTCTCTATTTGATTCTTTTTAAAATTACAAGCTGGCTGGACACCTCCATGCTTGCCAATGACAGCTTTAATATCTGTGGAGAAGTGAGTCTATTGTGAGTTTTAATCTAAATTTTAAAGGAACTATCCAAGGTGCAAAGCCTATTAGAATGATAGGGATAAACACCTCGAATAATTCCTGCAAAGTTCAGGCTAAAACCCAGAGTGGATTCACCCAGTGGGGTACCTGGCATATTTTGACACCCAGTGCAGATCACTGTTTAACACCTCCCAACAAAATAGGGGGGAGTGTTAAAAGCCTGCGAAGTCCTCTGTTTCTGCCTTGTCTCTTGGCACTGTAGCCCCACAGAGTCAAGTAGCAGAAGAAGCAATATGGAGGACCTGGTTGGACATTCCCATCACCACCGTACCCCAACCCCCCAAGAGAGAGTTTGGCAGCAGCAGTGGTGGGGTGGTGGGGTGAGTCCTCCATGTTGCCACTGCCAATGTTCATCTTTTCAGGGCTCTGTGACTCCCAAGAGATGGGCTATTAGCGGCAGTAGCACCATCACTGAAGAGTAGTCGGGGGCTCAACTGGACAGCATGGAGGCAGGCAGATGGAGACTTATCTCCCTCTCTGCCTACTTCCACACTGCACAGCTGAGCCACCAGCCTACTGCCACCACCAAAGAACTGGAGGAGGAGGAGGAGGAGGAGGAGGAGGAGCAGCAGCAGCAGCAGCAGCAGCTGGCTGGGCTAGAGAGGGAGGACACTCTCTTTCCCAGTCCACCAGCAAATCCAGGAGACCCAGAAATTCAGCACCCATTCCTGCCACCACATAGCCTTTCTGGGTCTGACAGCTGAGAGAGGGAGGAGACTCATTTCCCTGCCTGGCCAGCAAAGCTACCCAAAACTTAGGCACACCTTGCCACCAACATGCCAAGTGTCACTCCCCTCAAAGATATCACCTGATGTGGTCTGCTCATTCTGCACCCCCTATTGATACGTCTGGATTCACCATGCTACTGCCATAGTACTTTGAGCTACCACTTCATTCCATTACATCATCAACTGCTAATATAGTGAGGATCAAGAAGTCAGGATTTCTTGTGGAAATAATGAAGAATTTAAGTCTGAAAGACTGTCAAGTGGCTCTAACATTAAACACAGAAATCACATATTCTGTGGACAAACATTACAATATTATTGAGGGCCAGATGTGCTGGTAGAACACATAGATGTAATGGCAGAGCTACAGAATATTCCATATATGAAGGTGATTGATACTGAGGCAGCCCCTCAAGCTAGTGAAGTGTAGTCATTAAGATCATTTGACTAGGAGAAGGAAAACCTGAATTCAAATCCACATTGAGACATAAAACTGATTGGAATAATCTCAATCTCGGAGCCTAACCCACTTTACAAGGTGGTATGGTTTTAAAAATGGGAAACAATGAATGCCATCTTAAATGCTATTGGGGAAGGAGGCACATCAATGTAATAAAGCAGGAGTGGGCAACTGCCAAGGGTTGAAGAGACTGAATTGTCACCCCAGTCCAGCCAACCAAGGCAACCTGCCTTGTATCACTACCATGCAAACAAAATTGAGCACTGCAGCAGCAGAAGCGGGGGGTGTATGTTCATATTTGCCTTTAACAAGGCACTTCCTTTTTAAAACAAGTGTGGCTTGTTTGAGACCCAATTAATGTTTCTAGGAGTGCTAATTGGCTCCTTATCAAGGCACCCTACATGCCTACATAAAGGCAAATAGAGGACTTTTGCCATCGCCACTACCCCTGCACACCACCACTGAATTATGCAGTAGGGCCAAGATTGATTGGTAGGGACGTTTGAGGAATCCTAGGGGGCTACAAAAATTCCTTAGGGGTGCACACTGCCTGTGGATGATGTGTTTTCCTCTCTGTAATAAAATAACAAAGCACTACCTGTTCAGAGCCTTCCTGCTCTAGGTTTTTAAAGACTATTGTACCAGCATCTTCAATAGAACTCATCTCTCAGCAAGTCTATCCTCTTACAGCCATTGTCACCAACTACTGTGCTGTAGTTCCTCCTTCTCAACTTACTAGTCCTTCACATCATCATTGTTATCATGAGCTCACTTGACCGGCAGGGAGCCAGTGGGTGAGATAGTGGCATCTGCTTCTCCTCTTTCTCACATCTCTCATCAGAATGAGAGATGGCTGGGGAAGGTTAGTGACTGTAGTGATAAGGGGAAAATTCAGAGTGACCTTGAATGTGAGTCCCCTATTGGGGTGTAGGCCCTCATCAGAAACCCAACCATGCCTTCTCTTGATTCTATCCCACTCCCAAAAGTTGACTGCTGTCACATCTGACCAGAGGACCTTTCATACTGCACTCACACTACTGTAAGCCCACTTTAACTGCCATGGTTCCATTTTATGGAATCTCAGAATTTGCAGATTAAGAAGGAAGTATTTAGAATTCTCAACCTGGTGCCTCACCAAACTACAAATTCCAGGTTTCCTTAGGATGCAGCCATGGCAGTTAAAGAGCAATAATTATGTTGTGTGAAAGGACCCCTGATATTTAGTGCTGCAAGCACAAGTGCTGACCCAGGGGCAAGAATTGTACATGCAGTTCCAAATGCTAGACATATATGCATGGAAACTCATAGTATTTATCCTCCCTTCCACTCAGTAGACTTGAAAAGAATATTGGCATCACAGTAAAGGAAAGGTTGTCTTTGTTTGGACAGATGTTATTCTAAAAATCCAAGGATTTTATTTAGCTGTATTCACAGTGATAATGGCTTTTCAGAGTGCAACCATTTGCAGAATTCATTATAGCCCCTTGGAGCAATCTGTTGTTTCCTTTCAAACCTTTCTCACTCCTTTTTTAATGATTTCTCACTTCTCTGAAGTGCAAAGCTGCAAGCTCCATAACAGCGTAATGCACTATTTGCTGGAGAAGGTCAGTAGCAGAATAAATATTTGCCCCTCCTGCGTCTGTTTCAGGGCTTTATAAGAATTAAAGTTTTATTTCACAGTCTAAATCTATCAACACCACAAGGGAGCAGCAGTTGTGGTGGGGGAGTATAGTCTTGTTATTGTTGGACAATTTCCCACTTTATCTAATTACATATCAGTATCAAAGCTTTGCTATTTATACAGGGATCTGCATATAAGTGTGATAACTTGCTTGAATGTTGGCTGGCACCCAGAAGCATTAACCAAAGTTCATCACTCATTACTATCGTTGATGTTGAACACTTGCTCTTACAAAGACTGGCCAGAAGGAATCAATGTTTGCCTTTTTAAAAACAGTTCCTAAAAATTAATTGTACAGAGGATTCCTTCTGTTTAAAATGCAGAAGGGTAAGGTCAGCAGATCAATCTCTGTTACTGTGCACATTCCCTTACTGAAAAGATGGAAGGAGGCAATGACTGGTTTCTTAGCTGAAGGAGAAAGTTCTTCACATGGACATATCATCCTCATCTTTGCAGCAGTGGCACATGGTCTTCACAATCCTGTCTCACTTACTTGTTATTTTAAGGAAACTCATGAAGTCTATTTTGGCATGAGATGCTGTGATTTATGTTGTAACTATGTGGCATTTCAATACTGTTGAACTGAAACTTGATTGTATTGATTGCTTTGAATGAATAGTTTCACAACTGAATAGATGGTTTCATTGCCACTTTCCTGTAAGAATACTGGAATAGATGGCCCCCAGAGCACTTTTAAGTACCTCAACATTTCTCTCTTGAATCCTGAAGCCAGCTTCCAATGGAGTGATTTGAGGAAAAGAACTCATTACATCAGCAGGACCAGAAATTGGAGGTAGTACAAGAGGGAGCTACAGGTTGGGGTAAAATGAAGGCATTGCCCCTCCTCCAATTTCTGTCCCCCTAAATGAAATTTTCCTTCAATCCCCACATTTCTAGTATTATAATAATTTAAAACTTCAGTTGAACATTTAGAAATAGAGTTTAGGCATCCAAAGAAAAGGGCCAGGCAAAGTTATGAAGGAATTGAGAACCCAGCAAATATAAAAGTTCTAGGTATAGATAATTCTCAATGTCTCACTGTATGCAATGCTAGAAATTTGGAAACCAAAATAGAATCTCATTGGAGGGGGGGGGGCAGAATTCTTATTTAGAAGGCAGTGCCCTAATTCCTCCTGCCACCATAGTTGGGGTTAGACATCTACGTCCCTCATTATGGGTCTTTAACATCAACTCTGGAGGGTTTCCCACAAATTCCTGGGAAGATGTGTTCTCTTGAATAAGGTTGCAAAACTTGACTTCTAAAGAAGATAAATCTGCTCCTCTTCCCCATCTCAGCACTCTACATTATAAAGAATTTATTTTAGAATGCAATTATTGTGGAATGACTATTTATCCCACCGATTAACTTCTAGCACCCTCATCTTCACAATTTCTTTACTACATAGCTTGTTGCTGACTAACAATTACACATTTTAATTGATCAGTCATTTGCCTATTGTTGTTGTGTTGTTAACTGCCCTCAAGTCAATCTTGTCTCATGGCAACCCTATGGATGAGACATCTCCAAGATCCTTTGTCCTCCACTGCTCTGCTTAAATCCTGCAACCCCATACCTGTGACCTCCTTAATAGAGTCCATCCATCTGGCATGTGGCCTTCCTCTGTTCCTACTTCTGTCCACCTTCCCCAGCATTATTGTTTTTTCCAAAGAGTCCCCTCTTCTCATTATATGTCTAAAGTACAAAAGTCTCAGTTTGGTCATCTTGGCTTCTAGGAAGGTTTCGGGTTTGATTTGTTCAAGGAACCATTTGTCTGTCTTTTTGGCTGTCCATGGGATCCTCAACGCTCTTCTCCAGCACCACATCTCAAATGAATTGATTTTCTTTCGATCATCTTTCTTAACTGTCCAGCTCTCACATCCATACATGGTAATAGGGAATACAATGGCTTGTATGAGTCTAACTTTTGTGCTGAGTTGTATATATTTGCATTTTAGAATCTTTTCTAGTTCTTTCATAGCCACCCTCCCCTTTCTTAATCTTCTTCTGATTTCCTGACTGCAGTCCCCATTTCTATCAAAAATTGATCCAAGGTATGGGAATTCTTTTACTATTTCTATTTCTTCATTGTCTAGGTTGAACTTGTGAAGGTCCTTGGTGGTCTTCATTTTTGTTTTCTTTATGTTCAGCATTAAGCCTGCCTTTGCACTTTCTTCTTTGATCTTCCTTAGTAGATGTTCCAGGTCTGTGAGGTTTTCTGCTAGTATTATGGTGTCATCTGCATATCTTAGATTGTTGATATGCCTTCCTCCTATTCCTCCTTCTTTGTCCAAGCCTGTTTTTCTTATAATATGTTCTGCATACATGTTGAACAGATAGGGTGAAAGGAGGCAGCCTTGTCTGACTCCTTTGCCAATTGGGAACCATTCTGTTTCTCCCTGTTTTGTTCTGACAGCAACCTCTTGTCCTGAGTACAGATTCCTCATCAGGACTATCAGATGTGTTGGCACTCCATGTCTTTAAGGGCATTACATAGCCTTTCATGGTGTTCCATAGCCTTTCAATAAACAAAAAGAAAGAGAAAAGACCATGGATGACAGGGAAAAAAACACACTACAAGCAATAAAGAAAAGAAGAGAAGAAAAACAAAAGGGAGATAGGAACAAATTAAGAATTATGAATGTAACAGTACAATGGCTTGTGTGGAAAGATATAGAAAATTACTGCAATGACCAATGCAGAGAAATAGAAGACAACAACAAAAATGGAAGAACAAGAGATCTATTTCACAAGATCCGGGACATCAAAGGAAAATTCAAACCAAGGACTGGGATGATCTATGACAATAAAAATAACATAATTCAAGACCAGGGAGGAATTAAAAAGACATTGGATGCAATACACAGAAGAATTATACAAAAGAGATGATAAAATGAAGGACACATGGAATGAAGAGCCATATGAAGATGAACCCCAAATCCTAAAAAGTGAGGTGGAAACTGCAATAAGAGAAATAGCAAAAAATAAATCACCAGAACAGATGATAGTCCAATTGAACTGCTGCAATCCACATTGACAGAGTCACCTCTAACCAACATGTGTCAACAGATATGGAAAACAAAATGATGGTCAACAGATTGGAAGCGATCAATATACATCCCCATCCACAAAAAAGGAGACACAAGAGACTGCAGCAACTATAGGACCATAGCATTGATCTCCCATACAAGCAAAATCATGCTTAAAATTCTGCAACATAGACTCCAACCATACATGGAAAGAGAGATCCCAGAGGTCCAAGCAGGGTTCAGGAAAGGAAGAGGCACTAGGGATCACATTGCAAACATGCAAACATTTGCCTGTATACTTTTTAAATGAATGAATCAATTAAATTTATTAAGTAATTATTGATTCTTCGCCACAAGTGAATTTAGGTACACCAACATATTATTTAAATCTCAAACCTTTTCGAGATATTAAGGAAAGGGATATATAACTTATTATTTAATAAACAAGCACTATTATTCATTGGCCAAGATCATTCTACATTGTTGAGCATAGTGTAAGAGGTCCGCATATAGAACTCCACTGTGGCTCCTTGTCACCACCCCTACGACTATATGGGAATATAATCAGACACTTCTTCACTCCTCTCTGCTCTCCACCAATTACAGAATGGCCACTGTGATGGTCCTTCCCACATGGCCATTCTGTAATTGGTGGAGAGCAGAGAGGAGTGAAGAAGTGTCTGATTATATTCCCATACCAAATTGCAGACTGAGGACATCTTCCACAAAGATCTGCCAGAGTCTTCCAGAAGTCTCAGCTGATGATGTCATTGTTCTGCATCCAGCTATGGGTCCATAGTCAGACACTTTTCCAGTCCCCTTGCCACTCTTCACCAGCCACAGAATGGCTATTGGGGGCTATAAACAGTAAAATGGTAATCCCAGGGGGGCGTTGGATGTTGCAGAGGGGAGAATACCAACATCTGCAATAATCAAAATGCATGTGCAAGCATAAGATGGACTTAAGCTTGCATATGTCACTAATAGGACACCAGTCATTGTCAGAAAGCATTTTCCCCTTTTTCATTGCCTTTTACAGATTCAGAAAAGTTCCCAGACTCATTTTCTGTCTCTCACCAATTATCAACGTAAGCTTTAGTGGCTTAATTCATCAAAAGTATGCAGTCAGACATTTGAAGGAGCACCTTTCCACATGCTCAAGAACTGAAATCTGTTGGATGGGCACTCCTTTATATCCCACTGTTGGGGGCAATATTTGTGGGAGGACAAGGGAGATGGCCTTCTCTGGTGTGGCACCCTGGTTATAGAATACTGCCACCCATACCCCTTGAAAGGCCCAATTGGCACCAACACTGATGTCTTCTGGCCACAACTTAAAACATGGCTTTTTATTACATTATTCAGAGCCTAACTTATTTATCCAATTTGCATGTGTGTTATGATTTATATTGCTTTAAATTTTAACTGGTTTTGAATTATCCTGTTTTAAGTGTCTATTTGTTTTATGTGCTTTTAATATTTTAAAATTATTCTTATCATTTTAAACTTTTATAAACTGATTTTATGGCATGACACCTTGAGATTTTCAGATATAGAGCAGGATGTACATATTTTAAAAAACTAACAAATGAATAAATAAATAGTTGTGTGCCCTCAAATGGTTTCTAACCTATGGCAGCTCTAAGGTAAACCTATCATAGGGTTTTCTTGGCAAGGTTTATTCATTGTTATTGCCTTCCTCTGAGGCAAATAAATAAATGCTCCTATTAAATGAAATTCATTTTATTCAGGCCCCCTTTATCTTAATATTGTGATTATCCTTTGTGATTCTCTAATGTTTGCATTTTTTGTCTCCTGGTTTCTGTCATCTTGGAGCCTCAAATGTAAAACATATTATACATGCATGTATATAAATGAATCCACACACACATTTTATTGAATGAAATAGAAAAGAGTTCAAGAAAGAGATTTTTGCAGCAACAACTACCTCCAACATTTATTTGAAAACAGGAATGATTGGCACATGATGTTCCCAATGCACTTTCAATGACATATTTCAATCTGATATGAGCTGTGCTTTTTATTGTGATGAACAGCCACATATACAGAAGCAAAGGGGCTGTTATGATGTACTTTGCAGTCAGGAGGGGCTGAGAGCCAAGGGAATTATTTCTTTGCTGTATCTCCTAGCTTTCTGCCACACAGGCATCATTTCTGTTTATCGTATTCTGGAAGCTCCCAGAAGGAGCCAATACTTCACCATCATTTCTGAGATAAGAGACATGATCAACAACAACAACAACAACAATATTTATTTATATCCTGCCCTCCTGCAGAGCAATCAAAACAATTCTGTTGTGCACTTGGTTTTTCCATCATCCCTGCATAGCAATGGTTACTATATCTTTAATTATGAGATTTGAAGGTTAGCATGGCAGTGTAAATCAGTGTTGAATTCAGAGTATTGAGGTGATTATAAGAAGACAAAATACTGAGGTCATTATAACAATAGTCATACCTCTAAAAAATAGAGGTAACATTAAACCATAATGACTAGCAGCCACTGATAGACTTGGATATAATGGAAGGAACTCTTTCCATCTTTCACTGGAGTTTTATTATGCTCAGTCAATACACCTTTAACTCCAATATCTCTGATGATTTTCATATCAGATGCATGAGGTGAATGGTGTAAGAAAATTCATCCCGAAACAATATTGTTAATTAAAGATACATCAAAATCATCATGTATTCCTATACAGAGGTTTTAAGCTCACATTATCGAAGACTTCCTTGAGACCTGCCCTAGGTCTCAATGGCATACAACAATCAGTTCTTAAAATGAAGTACCAGCTGTCTGATGAGATGGCATCATTGAATTTGACGAGTGTACTTTTTAAAAAGAGTGATAGATTTAATGTTTATTTTACATTCTTTTGCCAAATTCATGCCATTTATAATATTTTTCCTTAGTAATGCATTTAATTAATAATATATAATGGATAATACTTGATATTTGACAATTCAATTCAATTCAATCATTTTTTTTTTAATTCTTAGGACATAACATCCATTTTTTTTCAGCCCTTAATGCATATGATTTCACATTTTGCAATATGCCTGAAAAAGTGTATTTTTCATTAGACTCAATAAATATTCTCAGCCCTATTGTTTTACAGTCTTCTCCGCTCTCTGTCTTCTATAATGTTCATTAGCTGCCTGGATGGTAACCAAATCTCTCCATTCTTTTATTTTTCAATGCAATTTTTCTGGATTATTTTCTAGCCTATTAATTTCTTCAATTACATGAAGATCAATGCAGTAGCCCTATTTCACTGGGTGACAGCAGGAGGCACCTTTTCATGTTCTTTGACCTAGAGCCGACACCATTTGCTGCCTATCTGACTAGCTAGTGAAGCAGAAAATTCACATAATACAGCAGAGTTAAGGGCAGGACTTGAAAATCACCCCAAGTCCCAACAGAATAGAAAATTAGCCATTTTCCCCACAGTGATAGTACTCAGGTTTGCTGATGGGATTTTTACATTTATGTAGGTTCAAAATTACAGAACACACCCAAAGATAATGTTTAATGAAATGCATCCCATTTTTTTCCATATTAAATTTTTAAAACATAATTGTGAAAAATCTGGTGAAAAGGACAACATATCTCAGATATTCCTTGAAGCCTGATTTTTAAAAGAAATGTAGAAGGAAGCAGCTTTAGTGTTGATGAAGATGGATACCATAGTTTAGAATATGGCAACAGAATATCATAACTGTTTCTAACCCATATGGAATAATAATTTTTGCCAAATTCACCATTCTCCCAGTCTCTCTCCTTCACCACCATCACCCCATATGCATAGCACTGAATTTTCATCTTATGTTTCTATTCAAGATTGAAATTAATTTGAAGTTTGTATTCCACTTACTAAATCTGACACATGATTCATAAGAATCAACAGTTCTTTGTTTCCACTGTTAGAAATGAGGTACACATTATGTGTAGTAGAGTTCAGTCTCTAGCAAGCATGTTCAGGATTATTAGAAGTTAGCTAGCATCTTGTTAGTTACTCCCAACTAGAATGGAAACATTCAGTAATTTGCTGAATGGTGAGTCAACATGTAGGTAGATTGCATTGATTCAGTGGATCTAATCCTGTTTTGCCCTTGGAATGCTAGCCAAGCTCCCAGCTCAAAATCTCAGTGTATAAGCAGGGAGAGAGAGAGAGAGTTTGGCTCACCAAGGTATCTATAGCAGAAGCAGTGGTTTTTAAATCCAGCCCAGGTCCTTCACAAGTCAGCAGTCAGTCCAGTAAAGTAGTCCAAAGGGTAATCCAAAAGAATAGTCAGAGTCCAGGCAGCGTTCAAGGCAACAGGCAATCGATTAAGGAAGACGACACCACGTCCAAGGAAGATTGATGGTTGTCAGCCATACTAGACCAAGGGAGATGTTGGGACATTTATAGCCTGTCCAGGTCTTGCAGGTGCTCCCTATTAGCATCCTACTTCATACTTAAACACTAAGAATGCCAGCATCTCTCCCTTTCCTGGTGTCTCTCCATGGGGGTAGGCACCAGGAAGTCTGGCTCTCCATCTGACAGTTGTGGTCATGATGAACTTTGCTCCTGTGGTTGCTGGGAACTCAGCCTCTGCACTGGCATTGATGCAGCTCTGGCATGTTCCCTGGGCTCTCAGCCTCTCCACCAGAGCCTTCAGACTCAGAGGACAAGTTCAGATCCTGATGGTAGAGCATGACAGATCTATTCCAGTCAGGTCTAATAACAGGACTTAGGTCATAATCTGCTCAATCAGCATAACCCCCCTCATTTCTTCCCTGAGCAAGAAGAGTGTTTACTTAACCAGCTGCAAATCCTTTTTCCTTTAAATATACATTTATTTATTAATGTTCCCTCCTTCCTCCCCATGCAAGACCCAAGGTGGCTCCCCAAAATACAACTATAACCAATTGGTTATAGTGTTAAAGGACAATTGAAAAACAATTAAATACAGTCTCATATTAAAACCAAGAAGTGAACGAAAACAATTTTAAAACATTTAAACATATAACAAGAAATGGGAAGAAGTACAAGCAATGGAGTCACTAGATATGGTGTCACCCAGTGTGGGGAGTTGTTGGGGGGGGGGGAGTGGCCTGCCCTTTCTAGCCACTCAGTTGTCTGCCACCTGGCCAGACTCTGCAATAGTTGCCAGGTGGCAGCAGCAGTGGTGGCAACAGAGTCCCTTGCCTTCCCTCCCCAGCTGCTGCCCAGCCTCCTTGCATTTAGGCAACTGAGGCAGTGGGAGGGGACAGAAGGGGCACATTCATTCCTCCTCTCCTTCATCACCAGGCTTCTTCCCCAGGGAGAAAGCCTGGCAATGAAGCAGCTGGTAAAGGTGTGCATTTGCCCCTCCTGTTCCTCTATCACTGGGCTTCCTTCTCAGGGAGAAAGCCTGGCAATGGAGCAGCTGGGAGAGCTGTATGTTTCCCCTCCCTACTCTCTTCCTCTCATGCCCACCCACCCAGGGCTACTGGGGGCAGCCAGGCAAGTGAGGCAGTGGGAAGGAATGGAAGGGCAGCATCCCCTCATCACAGAGAGAGCTAGAGCAGCAGAGAAGAAGGGGCAGGTGCCTAGTGCATATACACACACAGAGAGAAGGAGGAGAAACACCAACTGGGTGTCACACCCTGCACCCCCAGTGATGCCACTGAATACAACATCCCTCATTAACAAACATTCCACATTGGTCCATTTGTGGCCCAAAGTCTATCTGGATAAAAAGTGCTTTGCTTCCTAGTGGAAGGAGAATAGAAGAGATCCAGCTTAACCTCTTGTGGAAGTTAGTTCCACACTGTGGGAGTCGCCACTGAGAAGGCCCTCTGTCATGGTCTTCAATCAATGTGGCTTCCCCAAAGATCTCAAAATTTTGGGCAGGCTTCTACAAGGTGATGGGGTCTTTCAGAAAGTCTGCACCGAAACCACATCAGGCTATGCAGGTGGTAACTAGCACTCTGAATTCAGCCCAGAAAGAAACCAGTGGCCAGTGATGTTTCTGTTCAATTTTCATGCTACTTGTAAGTGCCAGTTACATATTTGCATGGAAAGATATCATCAGATTTGTTCTACTGACTTTTTAAGAGCCAGTCAGTGGATTATAGTACATGTTCATTGGCAAATAGCAATGTCATCTATTTGCCACTTTATCATTTCATGGCAAAAGTGACATTTGGGCTTCCTAGTTCTCATCTGAGTTGTTTATCCATCATGCTAGAGTAGCTGAACAAAATGAAAGTTAAGTCATGTTATGGGGAATTGGACTAAAAGAGGAATTATATCTCTAAAATATGTTCCTAACAGCAATGCCAGTTGCTGGATTAGTTCTAAGTATACTCCAAAATCTGGATAAATTTGCAAAAGACATTTGATGTTGTTTTTGTTGTTAGTCTGGACTATCTGTAGCATCTTCTCCTCTCCTGAACCTGACACATTAATTAAAATTGATTGCCCAGACTTTAGGAAGTACTTTCAAGATATATGGGTATGGAATGTGCCCCCTGATGTGATTTTTTTCTGTAAAATTAATGAAAATGAAAAGTATCTAATCTTTCAATGATATATTTATTATATATCAGTTCTGCCTTTGATCCAGATTTGTTTTGGCTTTGCACATCTTTTTTTCTAGTCAGCACTATATACAGGTATCATCAAAATGAATGAACAAGGTAGATACCTTTTTGCTAGTAGATTTCAAAGATATCATGGGTGCTCTGAAAGCATTTAAAACAATTAAAGCTTTTTGTGATGCATGATGGTAAGGAACATGTTTTGAAATCAAAAAATAACTCATCTTCTTCACTCTGTGTGAACATTATAACGAATAGCCCTGGAGATTTTGTTTGTTTGTTTGTTTAAAATGTAAAGTCCTACTTTATAGTAAGGACCTTCATGAAGAATTATTTTGTGTTTTGATTTGGCCTATAAGGTGTCTATAAAGCAGGCTTTTGATGTGTATCTTAGGGTGTATCTACACTGTAGAAATAATGCAGTTTGACACCACCTTAAGTGCTGTGGCTCTATCATGGCATTCTGGGATCTGTAGTTTTACAAGGTCTTTAGCCTTCTCTGCCAAAGAGTGCTGGTGCCTCACAAAACTACAAATCCCAGGATTCTGAAGGATGAAGTCATGGCAGTAAAAGTGGTGTCAAACTGCATTATTCCTACCATGTAGATGTATCCTTAGTGACAAATATTCTAGGCATAGAATGCATGGTTCAGTTAGATGATCGTGCAAGTCATGCTCTCTTAACCTCCGGAGAAGACAATGGCAAACCTCCTCAGAACAAATCTTGCCAAATATCATGATAGGTTCACCTTAGGGTTGCCATAAATTGAAAACAACCTGAAGGCACACAACACAACACACATAGGTCAAAAGGATAGTAAGAGTAACTTGGACAAAGAATACACATTTAAAGTAAGTGCAGACAGGGAAATTTAAAAAAACAGATAAAAAGTAAGATTTTTCCACTTCAGTTCATGAAAAATCTTCTGAAGCTACAATGGAGGCTACTAATATAAGAGCTCAGGAAGAGGACTCAAAGTATGATATGTCTAACAGCAAACTTAGATGGTCTACTAGGTTCTAGAATCAAGGACATATCCAGACAGAGGCATCACTATGCAGGTGCAGGGGATGTGGACTACACTAGGTGAGATGCCAGAGGAGGGCTGACACCAGGCCAGGCTTTCCTCCCCCTCATGGTTTCACTGCTGCCCCTGATCTCTCACCAGGGAGAGAGCTCACATGACAGTGAGGGTAGTAGAGGGTGAGCACAGCCCTCATGGTTTTGCCACCACCCCAGCTCTCTCCCCAGGAACCCTGGCTGAGTGATGCCCTGGTGATGACCCAAATTGAAGGAGGCTGTGGGAGAGGGGCAGGAGCAAGGCCAGGTGGTGGTGCAGAGGTCCAAGCAGAGAGGAAAGAAACCCTGGCGCTTGCACTCTGTCATGCACACAGCACAGGCAGGCCACCTCAGGCAACTGCTGCAGGCAAGATGGGGCTGAGCCAGAGAGATTTTGCTGCCTACCTGCCGACTTGCCCACCCATCCCACTGCCCTTAGAGTAAAGTGAAGGACAGTAGTTCTCCAAGACAGACAAATTATTTGGGCACAATCTGTGGGGATAGAAATTCACTCAAAAAAATCTCTCCCTATTTCTCTGGCAGTAGGGTGGCAGAGGGCAGAAGGTGAGCAAGGCAATGGGAGAAGGAAGGGACAGGCTGAACTCCACCCACCCTGCACAGCCTCCATACCAGGTGTCACCAAGAGTGATGATGCCACTGTATCCAGATACAAGACAATGCAAACATTCAGTTCTGTGTGAGTTTCTAATAAACGCTTGCATCAGATCGCTCAAATCATAATGCCATGCTCATGTCACTACACTGAAGGAAGTGATGTTTATTTCCATATAGCATAAGTCCCTGTTCCAACTCCAGTTTGAATGTATTGGTTCATGTCCAAATCTCTGGAGAGGCAGGCTGCAGAAAACAAGCTTGCTCCATCTTTTACAGATATCTCTTCAGATATTTAAAGATGGTTATCATGTCACCTCTCAGTCTTCCCTTCTCCAAGCTAAACATATCCAGCTCACAGGTGAACATACAAAGATGACATTGAACTTAAAGGAAGCAGGCCACAGTTCAGTACTTTGAAATTCTATTGATTTCTGCGGGAGGGAATTAAGTACATGCTAATAGTCCCACTGAGAGTAATAGAAGCCAAATGCCCTGATCTTTTAAATGGTAGCTGGTGGCTTCTGTAGCAGGCTTGCAATGAATGCTTGCTGGGTTTTATCCCAGATTTTTTTAAAGAAGCTGAAGGAGTTGAATCCTATCCCAGGATTAGGTTCAGCACCTTGGATAGCATCTTTAAAATTTAGAATCAGAGCAGATTTAAAGAACAATTTTAAATGAGCCATGGAAGAGCTATCCGAGGTCCTGAAATGATTTGGTGGCAAGACTTTAAATAACTCCACCATAGTTGGAAATGAAACTTAGAGTAGATTCATTGCACCTCTGACATGGAAATCATGAATTCAGCTGCCACTTAATGGATGTAAATGTTTTTACTTTTTGCTAGGGTGTCCCCGTATTTATACATAACAGCAGAGCCTGAAAATCACAAGGATAGTAGCTGCATTTCAATTCAACCATATCCTCTATTTACAAAGTTCAGAGTGTGGATTCTTATGTAACCAAAGCAGCACTACTCCATATGTGCACACAACAGAGGTTTCACCAGGCTTGGAAAAATCCATGAATTTGCAAAAGTACAAAATGTCCTTTAAAAAAACAACTAAAACAGAGGAAGATTACAGTCCAATGGTTCTGAACATATTGAAAGGTCACAGAATGCTGACTGACTGACCATTTGGGGTGAATGGAAAGAAAACCATTTGGGAGGGGGAGATGGGTTACAGAAGAAAGCATGGCAGATTGGAACACAGAAAAGAGCACACTACCTTGCAATGTTTTGTTACAGGTCCTCCTTGTATTACATTAAATGGATTTCTCTGCACTAAGCAGCAAAGAAAACCCCATGTGTGTCCTGAAGGCACATAACTCTGCTGTGTTTAGCCAACCTTCTTACATAACTCAGAGGAGAATGCATACAAGCAAAGCAAACAGCATCTGGAAACCAAAAATAGAAGCCCCCTGGAGTGAGATTTACACTTTGGCTATTAATATATCTCCCTTCTCAATGAACCAAGTGATAAAAGAAAGAGTTGACTGTGGCCTTTTCTCTTTATTCAGTGCTTTGGTCCTTCAGGGACCCTTGAACATGATTTCATCATTTTCAGGGTCAGCCTCAATAATACACTGATTGTGTCTTTCTCTTTTTTCCAATGGCACAGAAGTCTCTCCAGGTAACCCGAAATGTTAATTCAAACTGTCTCACCATATTAATCCATGTGGCTTCCCTTTGCATCCCACTGTAGCACATTAACACAACAAATTAACATTCTAATTGCCTTTTAACTATTTATCAATATGGGAGAAAAAGACCACAGGCAAGAAAGAACCAAAAAAATCCCAGACTGCCATCCTCTGTATACCCATCTCTTTCTCTTTATAGAGAACCACTGAGCTTATGTTAATAAACAGTGGTCTGTGGGACTGGGAAGGACACAGAGATTGTCCTACAGTAGGAGATAATAATGGGAAGTTAAGCATGTGCATAAATCTGTCCTGGATTTGTTGTGGATAGATCACATTCTTTCACAATGAGGAATCTAAACGAGACCAGCATTGAGAAAATCTATAATTTCTTTCTTTCTTTCTTTCTTTTTTTCTTTTCTCTTTTTTCTTTTTTGCAAGAATCATTCTGGGTATATTTGGTGGTTGGGTCTATTTATTTATTTTGTTTATAAAAATAATTTTGGGAGGATTCAGATATCTTTATTACATATTTTGCTTTGCTCCTCCTCCATGGTGCTCAAGACAGTTCATAAGGTTTTGTTTTGTTTTATCTCCACCCAGATCATTGAAACAACAGGGCTGTAAGGTAAACTAAGCCAAGAGAGAACTTGGCCAAATGTCACTGTGAAAATAAAACAGTTTGACACCACTTTAATGAATTAAAGAATGATAGAGGTGGAAGAGACCACAAGAGCCACCCAGTCTAACCCCCTGCCATGCATGAATACACAGTCAAAGCACCCCCAACAGATGTCTATCCAGCCTCTATTTAAAAACCTCCAAAGAAGGAGACTCCACCACACTCCAAGGCAGCATATCCCACTGTCAAACAGCTTTTACTGGCTGTGAACCTATCCTACAGAATCCTGGGATTTGTAATTTGTTGAGGTACCAGAGCTCTCTGATAGACCAGGCTGAATACTACAAATCCCAAGATTCCATAGGATGGAGTCATGACAGTTAAAGTGGTGTCATACTGCTTTATTTCTGTAGTGTGGATGAATCATCAATGACAGCTTCATAGCTGAGAGTATATTTAAATCCAGCTCTGTCCAAATCACGAACATTCTATCTAGAACACTACCTGCCTTTGCAGTCCTCAGCTCCTTGGGGATACAGTTCCATTACAGTGAAATAAATTAACATAAATACAATTTCCCAGCAAGACAATTTAGGGTTAACACACACCAACAAGCCATATTATAATATTATAATAATATCATATTAAAGGAATAAAAGTCCACCCAAATTTTGAGTCTGGCTGAGGGAAGAATATATTCATGTGGTCCATTGATTTTTCTATCTTCTTTTGCTCAGGTTTCACTGACTGAGCAGGTGGACTTGGGCAAATAACTATATATGACAACCTCAGTTCTTCATGAGTAAAATGAAACAAATAGTGAATTGTCTTGCAGTGGTGATAGGAAATAAAAATGAGCTATTAACAGCCTTGGCCCTTAGGGGATATTGTAGGATATACATCTAAAATATAACAATTAATTGACATTAGGCACACAGTGGCTTTTATTGCAAATTCAAACAAAATGACCAATATAAATGATTCAATAAAGAATTTTAATTTGTTCATCTAAAATCACGATGGCACTGAGGAACAATTCACTTCAGCCTTGTAAGAAAGATATTAATCCAGAAATAAAATCTCATTTATCAAAATAAATGTACACTGCAGCTGCTATCCACATCTCCATATTACTTTTCCAGCAATGTTCTAGCTGTTCATTTCCTTTTTCACAGTAAGACTACAGAGGCATCAACAAAATTTTCTCACAAAGAGTTTTAAGAGCAACTGAGAGCCCTTCTATTTGTTGTGTAGACTGAGATGCATATTTCTGGGCTGTGTCACTTCCATCTGGAGGTGGTGATTGTATTTTCCGAGTGTTTCTTCATAAAGCTTCATCCAGATCAGAAAGAATTCTTCATCATCTTCATCAGTGCCTTCACTGTGAGGCTCTAGTTTATTACATGCAATGAATTCTGTATGTGCTATTTTTTGCTATGTATTTTGTTGCACTTACTATGATTAAGCACACCCCAACAAGCCTCCTTCTCTGTTAAAACATTAGCATAGTCACCTTGAGCATCCATTTAATGGAAAAGTAGGAAGAAAAGTTAACAAAGAATTGAGTCTCTTTCAATCAACTACTTAGACTTCTTTTGAAGCTCTTAGAAAAACTGTATTCCATGTTTCATTTTCTCAGAACCAGAAACTGACCTTCATCAAATTGTTTTACCTACTGTATTTTTTTTCCTGTGCAATGCTTGCAGAAATTGTTGTTTGCATTGTTTCTGAAATTCAAACTGCAAAGCTCTATAAAGCTGTGTAAAAACAACCCTCACCTCACGCTTAGGCCCACATCTCCATAAACTATCACAACTTGATGTTTTACATCAAGTTTGACATCCTTTATTTCAAATTCTTTAATTCCTGTTAAAAATAACTATTCTGTTTGCCACAGTTACTTGAATGAAGCAGCAGAAAACTGAAAAATTCATGAATATTTATCCACTTAATGTTACAAGATTAACTGAATGCTTGTAAGGGAACATTGGCATTCTCCAAATCAGAATGAATCATCAGATGCCTTGTGACATTCCAGGGCTTTTTGCTTTGGTTTAATTAGTCTTAGTGTGATGCTTCATAACTAAAACTATAAGAGGAAACCTGTTGGATTAGACAAAAATGCACTGCCATACTTAAGATATGCCTGCTGAAGGGCAATACAATATGAGATACAAGCACTGCTATGGGAGTGTAACATGATATGGTACTGCTATGAAAGACGCACAAGTGCAATTGCTCAGACATGCCCACAGAACACTCTAACAGTATATCTTTTTGTTGGAAAAATACTGTGCCAACCAACACAGCAGCACACTTATGTAGTATCCTATGTTGTACTAGACTATGGGCCTTTGCAGACTGCCAGAAATAGTGCAAATTGAGTCCACTTTAAATTGAGGCACTGCCCTGGCTCAGTGCTAGGGAATCATGGGAATTGTATTTTTTTCTAAGACATTGAGCCTTCTCTGTCAGAGAGCTCTGGTGCCACAATAAATTACAGTTCCCATAATTCCCTAGCACTGAGCCAGGGCAGTGCCTCAATTTAAAGTGGACTCAATTTGCACTATTTCTGGCAGTCTGCAAAGGCAATATGATTACTTTCCCACTGATGGTGCAAACTGTATACTGACCATGGAGAAAGCATAAGGATTGTTCTTTGAACACAATGGATAAGGGCATGAAACATCAACACTGTCTTCCAGAAAATCACTCAGCACACATTTCAGTGAAAGAGTCTAGAATATGGCAGAGCTCCAGCTCCAATCCCAACACACCAAGGACAGACAGGAGGATGATTTCAGATGAAAGGATAAGCAGCATTGAGCTATATTTTTTGGACTTTATGTTGCGAGTACTTGAAGCATATAAACAAATACCCTGGAGCACTCCAGTAATGAGAACTATACAATCCCACTGCTAATCCTTTCCCACCTGGAACACTTAGAAGTATTGTACATTGAGGCTTTGAACACCGAAGAGCAACTTCTACTCCACTCCACTGCAACAAATGAGAATTGCAAAGTATAGCATCTCACACAGGTCCCATGGTTTTGGTTTTTGTTTTCTCTTTCATGTACACCAGGAAAATAAGCCAGGTCTTCATAAAGTGTCAGTCCTCAAATTATTAGCACTGCAGTAACTTAAAACTTCCATTGGGTATTTAAAAATAGACTTTAGGCAGTCGAAGAAAAAGGGTAGGCCAGTTATCAATGGAAGGCAAACACAACAAAAATGTGTACTAGATGTGAACCATTTTCAATGTCTCACTCTTGGCAATGTTAGAAATTTAGAGACTGGAGAAGAATTTCATTGGGAGGGCAGAATTATTGCTTGGAGGGATAATGCCCTAATTTCCACCCAACACACTACATCCTATGAGGGATGTATTCCCATCATTATGAGAAGAGAACTTTGAAAAGAGAAAAGAGAATTTTAGAACACTTTATGTGGGTTTTTATCCACATTAGTGAATACAAGCAGAGAACCAGAAAGTAGAACCTATCCTGAAGTTAGTACACAAAGTACAAATGCACATTCTTGGGAATGCAGTACCAGGAAAATGCAAGAAAACTCACAAAACTCCAAACCCTTTTCTTTGAATTGAAAGAACAGGCATCAATCTCTCTGTTCCCAGTATATCTGATATTCCCCCAGGCCCCTTTGTCCTCCCGTCCCTCATTGCACCCTCTGCATGATGAATAGAAGGGTATTTTGTAGTCATTAATTTTTCATTTTATTTTTAAACAGACATGCCGTCATTTGAAATGCTCCCTGGTGAGAGAGGGAATTGATAACTCCCATAGACCAAAAAGAAAAGGAGGATGGATTTGAGATGGCAGGCAATTACATGCCATGATTTTAGAGTGCTGGGTGGAAGGGGAGGTAGTTCATTGAAAGCCCATGCTGCTGTTCAAGAAAGTGGAATAGGGGAGGGCAGGGGAAAGCATAACTAATAACCTCAATTACAGCCTGTGTCCTCCCAAGATAGTTCTTGGCACTTCTGTTTACTTGGCTGTCCAAATATGGAGGCAAAGACTGTTTTTATATTTCATGGGCATATGCTGCACAGACAACAACAGTATAAACAGACCAGGCTGGAGTGCAGATAAATATCAGCCTTTCCCTCCAAAGCAAAGGGGGGGAAGCAGTTTCTCCCCAAATATGCTTTAGGTCCCAACTATATGAAAGTCTTTCAGTCTGAAGTCTGAAACTTTTTCAATCTGACCACATACAGCTGGGAGTGGATTAACAGAGATGAGGCATTGCTCACTTGACTATTGTTTTTGCACTACTACACCACTTTTCTCAAATATTTTCTATAATCATACTTAGGAGAAGAGTTTAAACTATACATTTTAAACTGGACTATAAGATCTAATTGCTCAATTCTTTTCCCTTCCCCAGCCTGGTGGCCTAGAGATAAACTGGAGGACCATCATCTCCAGCAAGGCTGGGAGAGGATAGAAGGTGTAGTCCAGCACAGCATGAGAACATTAGATGTGATTAGGATGGATTAATCAGTTATGTTAATTCATGAAAATAACTTTCAGCCATCTAAAACAAACCCATCTAGCATGCAGGCAGGCAGGCAGGCAGGCACACACACACACAGAGAGAGAGATCATTTATAAGAGAAGAGAAGTATTTTTAAAATGACAATTGGCAAGTAATCTTTCCAAAGTGGCATTTCCACTTTCTTTTCACATAGGATGAGATGCTGTTTCAAAGATGCTGCAGCATATGAATTTTGAATTTCCATGCTGGTGGGAGATTCTAGGAGTTGCAGGCCAAAAAAGCAACTTTTCCAAGCTCTACTTCTTATTTCTGAATCATTATTTTTACCCAGTGGCAAATTGATGCACAGTTGATCAATCAATTATTATTTATTTTAAATTAGATACTAGCACCAATTGTAAAACAATTCGAGGCTGCTCAAATGCTTTGTGAAAGTTCAGTGTAGTAGAAGTTATCTGCAAAGTTGCTCAGTCAAGAGAAGCATCCTTACACCAGTGCAGTGACTAGGGTTGCCAGATAAAATGAAGAACAGATCCCCTGTCCCTTTAACAGCTATGTAGACAGGCCATTTAAGCAAATACTGCTTCTCACACAAGCACCACCTGCTGAAAATTTACTCTTCTACAGAACTGTTAAAGAGACAGTCTTAGAAACCATAACCAGCAATGCTACACTATAACTTTGCACAGAATTTACCTTTCAGATAGAGCACTGATGGTGAGCCTTTTAATAATAATAATAATAATAATAAATTATTTGTACCCTACCCCTCTGAGAACAATCAGGGCAGCTAATAATGTTAAAATACAGAGATACAATTATACATCCCAATACCCATCCACCCCTTAAAAAAGTATTAAATCAATGGTACATTAAAAAGTCATAATTAAACATAATAAAAAAACCAGAATAACATGGGAAGATACACAACTAGTGACAAGGAGGTGGCGACATTCATAATGGGAGGGATGAGACTGAAGGGAATTTCCTGAGGCCGGGACAACTATTCTGGAAAGGCCTGCCGGAAGAGATCCATCTTAACAGCCTTTTAAAAGCTGTTTAGAGATGTAATTAGACGGATCTCGTCTGGCAGGCCATTCCACAATCTGGGGCAACCACCGAGAATGCCCTCTGGGAGGTAGCAGAGGGAGGTAGCAGATAGCCTAGATTTTTGTGGCTGAAGCAAATTCCTCCCAGAGGACCGGAGTGTGCAGGGAGGATTCTATGGGAGAAGGTGGTCCTGGAGATAGCTTGGATCCAAGCCATTTAGGGCTTTAAAAGTAATAACCAACACCTTATACTGGGCCCGGAAACTAATAGGCAGCCGGTGGAGGGACCTTAAAACCGGAGTTATATGGTCCCTACTAGATGTTCCAGAAACCACTCTGGCTGCCATATTGTGTACTAACTATAATTTCCGGACCAAGCACGAGGGTAGCCCCAGCACATGCACAACAGTCTCAAGATCCCTTACTTCCAGAAAAGGGTGCAGCTGGCGTATCAGCCGAAGATGGTAACAGGCACACCTGACTGTCGCATTTACCTGATTCGTCATCAGGAGCGACGAGTCAAGGAGCATCCTCAGACTGCGAATGCAGTCCTTTACGCAGAGTGTGACCCCGTCCAGGACTGGAGGTTGCAGCCCAATTCTCAGTTTCAGGGCAGCTACCGTGAGCACCTCTGTTTTGTCTGGATTGCCCAAAGACATTCATTGAGAGAAGAGATGCCATCGGAATTCACGGCCAACAATAGAGACATGGAGAGATAGATTTGGGTGTCATCAGCGTACTGATAACACCCAGCTCCATAACTCTGAATAATCTCACCCAACAGCTTCATATAGATGTTAAATAACATCAGGAACAGGATGGAGCCTTGAGGGATGCCACAAGTGAGCTCTTTCTTGCTGGAGCAACTGTCCTCGAGCAGCACCCTCTGGGACCTACCCAAGAGGAAGGAGTGAAACCACTGCAATGCAGTGCCTCCGATTCCCAGCCCCCTCATGCGATCCAAGAGGATGCCATGATCTATCATGTCAAAAGCCATTGAGAGGTCTAGAAGCACCAACAGGGTCACACTACCCCTGTCAATGCTCAGTGCAGATTGTCGGTCAAGGCAACCATAGCAGTTTCAACCCCAAAGCCTGTCCTGAAGCCAGTTTGAAATGGGTCTAGCTAATCGGTTTCATCCAAGACAGCTTGGAGCTGAAGAGCAACCACCCTCTCAATCACCTTGCTTAGAAATGGTAACATAGAGACTGACCTATAGTTGTTCATGTCCAGGGGGGGCAGGGAAGGTTTTTTCAGAAGCGGCCTAACAGCCACTTTTTTCAAACAAGATGGAATATGTCCTTCCTTGAGGGCATTGACGATGTCCATAAGGAACACCATCAAAGCATCCCCCCCCCCCCCGGAACGGCCAGCCATGAAGGGCAAGGATCGAGAGGGCAGGTCGTTTTCCTCACTCTACCAAGGAGCTTGTCCATGTCATCAGTACTCACAGATTGAAACTGATCCAGGATAATTTCATTAACAGAGTCACTGGACACCTCGTCCATTGTTTCTGTCAAAACCCTGGCATCTAAGTTGGCTCTTATCTGAGAGATTTTATCTGCGAATAAGTTGTTACTTATCACAGCAGGCTATTGTCGGGTTAAGTAATGGGGTCTGCGCAGGAGGTACCTGCATCGGCTCTCCAACCACCCTAAACAGTTCTGCTGGATGGGACTCTGCAGACGCAATACGTGCAGAGGAGAAGGATCTCTGCACTGCATGTATTGCCTCCCGATAGGACCAAAGAAAGTTCCTATGGCGAGTCTGGTCAGATAAGAGTTGAGTTTTCCACCACTCGCACTCTAGTCGTTGTCCAGCCCACTTCATCTTCCTAAGCTCTGATGTATACCAAGGCTTACGGTTAGGAGCGGGTTGGAAAGGATGCTTAGGAGTGATCATGTCGATAGCCTTGGTAAGATTGGTGTTCCAGGTGTCAACCAAAGCTTCAAAAGCATCACCGGCATTACCAACCATTAAATCCATTTGGTTCCATTAGTCTTGGAGGGCAGACCATTTTCGGCACTGAGTGCCCAAACTAAGGGCCTTTACAGACTGCCAGAAATGATGCAGCTTGAGACCACTTTAACTGTCCTGGCTCAGTGCTAGTGAATCATGAGAATTGTAGCTTTTTCTAAGGCTTTGAGCCTTCTCTGTCAGAGAGCTCTGGTGCCACAATGAACTACATTCCCATGATTCTCTAGCACTTAGCCAGGACAGTTAAAGTGGCTTCCAGCTGCATTATTTCTGGCAGTCTGTAAAGGCCCTAAATGACTTACCGGGATCAAGTGTTACCCCATGCTGGAGGCGGGACTTCCAGATGGAATGGGACTTCTGGGGCAGGACTTCCACCCTATGGGAGCAGAACTTCTGGTACAGGACTTCTCCCCCCCACACACACACACCTTCCCGGATTTTCAACTGCCTCTTTGGAGGCAGCTGAAGGCCCAGGAGGAGAAGGAACAGGCACGCACCTTTTTTTCTTCTTTCTCACTCCACATACCAGGGGAAATGGCTTCATGTGCCATCTCTGGCACACATGCCATAGGTTTGCCAACATGGAGATAGAGGGCTGCAAAATGGCTATAAGACCATGAAACCATCCTGGTAAAGTCACTTGAAATTCTTCCCAGTTTTTAGGCTTAGAGGCTGAATTGTCCTTCTGCTTCAAGAATTGTCCAAATGCCTTGAGTGTGAGCTGTTATGAACTTGGCAGCCATTGGATGGGCATGACATGCTATACAGAGATGTATACATTGGGGCATCCAGTGTCTAAAACATATCCAACTTGGCCACTAGCCTATTGCACCTCATTATGTCAGAGCATGTATGTATGGGCCAACACAGAAAAATGAGAGCAGATGGACCTTGGATAAATTGAGAAGAAGGCAACGTTGGAAGATCTGATGTGTCCCTTTGTCACTGTACTTCATAGTTCCATTAGTTCATTGCTGAGTCAGAAAAAAGCAAGGCTTCAGTCTGGTTGCAGATTCCCCTCCAGCAACTGGCTGCAAATTCTACATCAGCAGAAGGTTAGGCCTGATGGGAACAGTGAAGGGGATTCACTGTGCAAATACTTGCTCTGAAACACTGAGTTCATTTAAGAGCCTGCTATTTGTTTACTGTCCCTGATTCCCCTCCCTAATTAAATTACTGGTTCTTCTGGGATGTGGGTTATATGTCAGTAATATCACAGAGATCATAAGGGGCAAAAAATGTTAAACAAAATCACCCATCTTATTAGGGTGGCCACTGTACTGGAAAACCAGACGCTGATCAAATTAGGCCCCAGAACAGTGAAGTCAAAGAATTAAAGTTGAGTTATTGTGTAAGGGTTTGTGGTTTCTGCTGATTCAACAATAATGAAGAAAGTGGGGGGGAAATGTTAGACAATCTCAGATTCACACTGACCGTGCAGAAATATTTGCTTCTACCACAGACAGATTTTGTGATTTTATGAAAAAAAATTATTTACACAGTGAATAAACTGTATGATCATAAGATAAGTGATGGCTACCTACACAGACAACTTGAAAAGAAAATCAAACAAATTCATAAATGATAAAGCCATCATTGGCCTGATGGTTCTATAGTCTCTTCAGCACCAGGGCATCACATCTTGACATGCATATCAGTACAGAATTTGAACAGAAGGGTTATTGTATTCACATCTAGATTATAGGATTGCTGTGGACATCTGATTAGTTGCTATGGGAAAAGAATGCCTTAGGTTTGATCTGACATGGCTCTTTTTTTTTCTATGAATAATTAATAGTGTTTATGGATTTCAAATAGTCGTCCGGCAAATAAGTCTACCAGGAGAATCACTGTGTGAGAGGCTGGAGTTCCTTCCAATTAACCTTCAGAACTAGTTATGGGACAGTGATAGCTTTGATGCCTTGGTGGAAGACTTACACTAGAAACTGAACAAGCAGATGTAATTATTCATTAAGATTCTTCTCAAAGGAAGAAGTGAGTCATTTTAACAATTTTCTTCCTGCTGTAAGGAAATCTTCAAAAACAAAGCAGTTTTCAAAGTCTATTTGCAATTTAGAATTGGGATTTATCCTGCACAAAATTCATAAGTGGTTGTTATGTAGAGAAAACAGCATTGTCTGTGTAGGAAGCATTTTCTGTGAAGAGTCTTGTCAGTCCAGGATTCTCCTAATCAGGAGATTTCTCAAAACTTTCTCAAAGTTTCTCAAAACTTCACAAAACTTTCTAACAATGTTTTTGCCTATTTTCTGAATATTTTCAAATATTCTTTCCATCCATAAAACAAAATCATCCTAAATTTGAAGAGGCAGCCTTTCAAGTGTCAGCATGAATCATGGGCTGCATGTATACTGCTGAATTAATGCAGTTTGACACTGCTTTAACTGCCATGGCTCGGTGCTATGGAATTCTGGAATATATAGTTTTGTGAAAATTTAGCCTTCTCTGTCAGAGAGCTCTGGTGTCACAACAAATTACAAATCCCAGGATTTTATAGGATTGAGCCGCAATGCATTAATTCTGCAGTGGGGCAGCAGCCACTATCTGGGCTTGCCTTCTCCCCATTAGGAAAATACAACCAGATCAGTGAGTCTGTTAAACAAAGCTTGGAAAAAGTATTCTTTTGGACTGGAATTCCTCTGCCTTTGACAACCAGCATGACAATAAGTACTCACTTATATTGCTCATTACAGCACCTTCATTACATAAATGATTTTATAAATCTCTAATTCAAGAGGATCAAAGGTCACCCAGTGAAATAAACCATCATAAATTGAGGATGGCATAGAGAAGGCATAATTTCATAAAGTGCACAGGTAACACACACAGTTTAGTACACTTTCAGTCCAGCTCAGTCACTTTCACTATAGTCATAAAGATGAATGGGAATTAAAATGACTGAGGCCCAAGTGATTCATTGTTCATCAATGACTCCTCAATGTCATTTAGAACTCATTCCTTAGACTCACAACCTGGAACAATCTGTATTGGGCATAGAAAAATAACAGTAAGGAGATGAAACTAATGAAATTGTCTGATTGCTGAAACTGCTTTGTACATTTAAAAAAAAATGAAATAGCGAGGCGACTCACTCGCAGCATAGGTATGATTAATGTGATTAATGTGGTCAGCCTAATTAAGTCTATCTATCCAAATGAGTAGTACCTTACAGATATTACTATCTTGACACACTTGGCAGAATATCCCTTTGTCTTATATATATTTATATATATATATATATATATATATATAACCAAAGGGAATGATTGTACATGCAGGAAAATGTCTCTTAGGGATAGTACCAAGCGACTAGAGCTATGTATGAGGTGGTACCACCTTATTCCATTGCGGTTATTAGAATTTGTACTTATTATGGTGTTTAGTTCATAATTTAGACTATTTTAGACTATTATACTGTCCCATTACTATCTATTTTCGTATAAATCAGGATTGGTAGTAGCAACTGATAAGTCTCCGTAAGAAACTACTGTATACAATCAAGATATGTTTTCGATAATTTTGTGCTGGCCGAATGGCCGTAATAAAGCTTATTATTATTAGAAATAGCGAAGTCTCTAATGAAATTATTGACATTCCAATAGATTTAGCAGTGACAACAAAAGTCATTCACAGCAGTGACAACAGAAGTCATTCACAGTGACAACAGAAGTCAAGGAAAGAGAGTCTATACAAATGAGAAAGGTACTTTAATTCAGTTTGTTCTCTTTTCTTTCAGGTTCTCTTTGCTCTTTGTTATATCCAGAATCAGATCAGTTTCTCTGCAACTGTTTAAAGCTTGCTGATACATGGCTCCTTCACTGTCAAATTCTTTCACTCTGCTGCTGGTTAAGAATTGCATCCATTTAGTCAGCAGTTACCTTATATCTATGAACCTTCTCACATTGTCCATAAAACTGCCCCATCTCCCCACAAATTACCCTTTTGCATGACAGTAGGTTGCCTATGTTGAAATGTTCAGATTAACAAAATGGATACCCTGGTAGTGCAGTGGTTAAATGCTAGTGTGGCAGCCACAACATTGTAAGTTCAATTCCAGAGGGCTCCAGGTTGACTATGCCTTCCATCTTTTGTAGGCTGGTAAAAGGAGTACCCAGCTTGTTGGGGGCAATTGGCTTACATTTTGTAAACCACTTAGAGAGTGTTTAGTTCACTATGAAGTGGTATGGAAAGCTTCTTAGTTGACTATAGAAGCGGTAAGTGCTATTGCTATTGCTATACCCACAGAAGTTACCAAAAAAAGGAGTGATAAGCCTCCCATTGAGAACAATGAGAAATATGCCATTACCTATAAAACTAGCTTGAGAGGAAAAATTAATCTCTTCAGTCTTTGCAGTTGCCTACCCCTTCACTGAGTTATAGCTTCTTCCCTTTCATGGAGGCCTCAAGCTGGACATTTGGAAATGGTTGCTTGAGGAAGTTAGTTTGTTGGACTACAACTCTCAGAATCCACCAGCCAGCATGGCCAGTGTCCATGTTGATTTGGAAATTCTAGGAAATATGTTACAAAAAAACTGTTTTCCAAGGTCTGGACCAGATGGACCCTTTCTCTGACACAGGAGGGTTGATCTTTTTATGCTCTGAGCATTGATACATAAGCAATTTTATATACACAGAACAGGCCAAGTTACATCACAGAGATTGATGCAAGCCTTTTGCCCCTTGATAAAGACAATAATGTCCTTGTGCACATTCAGAACTCAAGGGGACCTAATATGTAGTCTAACTACTCAAAGTCAGATGTCCCAGCCTCAGGCTAACAATTTGTTTTTGGGGATTTTTTTTCACCCTTTGCAAGAGAGATGACTGTATGATTTAACCTCTGCTTGATTTCATACATGATTGATCCATGGACAGAAACAGTAATTGAAGGAAAAGGCCAGGGAAAACTCAAAGGGATACATTGTAGCAGTGGCCTCCTTTGTCTATTTCACAGTTCATAGAATCATAGAGTTGGAAGAGATCACAAGGGCCATCCAGTCCAAACCCCTGCCATGCAGGAACTCAAAATCAAACCATCCCCGACAGATGGCCATCCAGCCTCTGTTCAAAGACCTCCAAAGAAGGAGACTCCACCACACTCTGAGGGAGTGTGTTCCATTGTCAAACAGCTCTCACTGTCAGGAAGTGCCTCCTAATGTTGAGGTGGAATATCTTTTCCAGTAGCTTGCATCCATTGTTCCAAATCCTATGCTCTGGAGCAGCAGTTGGCAAAGGATGAGTAAAAGTTGCTGGTTATTCCCTGGTTATTCCCGGGATAAATCCTCTCTAATCGCGATGTGTCTTTCCGTGGTCTTGGGATTTTGCTGGGAAAGTGATTTCAAACTGCATTATTTCTACAGTGTAGATATATCCTTGAGAGCCAATGTGTTGTAGTGATTTGAGCAATGGTCTATGACTCTGGAGAGTAGGGTTTGAATCCCCAGTCAGCCATGAAATCCACAGGTTGACCCTGGGCATCTCAGCTTCAGATGATGGCAATAGCAAATCCCTTTGAAGAAATTTGCCAAGAAACACAATAATAGATACACCCTTACAAAAGATAAAACAGATACATCTTTAAAATTCATATAATCCAAACATTTAAAATATAATTAAAATAATGCTAGAATATTGCCAATACTTTAGTCCATGATTTAGTCCAGGGGTAGGCAACCTTTTTGAGCCAGGGGCTGGGTTGCTGTCCCTCAGACAGTTAGGGGGCTGAAGCACCATAAATAAATAAATAAATATTTTAAAATTTTAAAATTTAAAAAATATGCATGCACACTCTCCCAGCTCCAGAAAAGCCATGGCAAACCCCCTGTGGAGATTTTGCCAAGAAAACCCCAAGAACAAGTAATAACAACAATAATCAATATCATCATGGCGGGCGGCAGCGGGGGGCAGCGGCAGCGGCAGGACCAGCCTGGGGCCGGTCCAAAGGCCTCGGGAGGCCGCATCCAGCCCCCTGGGCCTTAGGTTGCCAGGTTGCCTACCCCTGATTTAGTCATTTCCCATCTCAATTAATGTAATTTTTTTATTGGTCTTCTATTGTCTCATTTTAGTCCTTTGGCTTTCATTCTTCATTCTGCTGCCTAGATTATCTTTTTGGCCCATCATTTTCATCAAATTATCCCACTTTTGATATCCCTTCATTGGCTACCTATTCCCTCTAGGATTCAGTATAAGCTGCTTGTTCTGACATTCAAGGCCCTGCATAACCTAGTTCCTCCTTATCTTGCAGCTCTTATCTCTTCTTACCAGCATGTTAGAAATAACGCACTCTGGGAATACTGGGCTTCTCACCCAGCCAGGGGTTTCCTCCTCCTTGGCTTAGGTGTGTCCTTTTCCTCTTCCCTCTCCCTATTCCTGGAATCACCTCTCTATAAACTTGTGAACTGTTCCTTCTCTTGCCATTTTTAAATCCAAATTGAACACTTTTTTCCTGTTTGTGTGTGTAGCTTTTTTCTTTTGCATTGTCATTTACTATTATATTTTGCTATTGCATTTTTAGTATTTTATTTTAGTATTGTATTTTAGTATTTTATATTATTGAAGTAGTTCTAAATGTTTTATTCTCTTGTAAAGTGCCATGTACATGGATGGCACTATATTAATAATTATTTTTTTAAAAAAATAAGGACATTAAAAAGAAAACAACAAATAAATACACAGTACAGCACATTCTGAAAGGCACTTCCCTCACCCCCAAACAATCAGCTGTCAAAGGCCTTCTAGAACAAAAAAGTCTTCAACTACCTACAAAAGGATAGCAGAGAGGACACCAGTAGCACCTTTGAGACTAACGGAAAGAAATAAGTTGTCTCAAAGGTGCTACAAGATCTTTCTACATACTGATTCTACAGACTAACACAGCTCTATCTTTGAAATCTTCTTCTTCTTCTTCTTGCTTACCTGCCTCTCTGCATGGATCAAGGTAGAGGACAACAACAATTAACAAACAAACAACATGAGCTAAAACACATTGGTTAAAACACACATCAGTTTAAAAGAATAAATAAGATGTGCACATAATTAAAACAAAGCACACACAAAAATTGTCATTTAAAATTCACAGTTTTAAAAATCATTTGGATAAGCCTGCCAGAAGAGGCTAGTCTTCTTTTAAATTCAGACACTGTATGTAGCTGTCAAGTCTCTTCCTACACAATCTAGGGGAAGCTGAAGAAAATGTCCTCTAGCTGACAGTTACCTACCTAGTCCTGGCTCACTGAAGTAAATATTACAAAATGGTGGAGGTGATCCTGGACCCAAACCATGTAGGGCTCTAAAAGTAATAACTAACACTTTGTACCTTGCCTGAAAACTAACTAGGAAGGGATTTCCAGAGCAGCCACTGAAAAGGCCCTCTCCTGTGTTCCCACCAGACATAACTGTGAGAATCATGGGACAGAAACAAAGATATCCCCAGAAGATTTCAATATAATGGCAAGCTTATATAGGGAAATGCAAGGCAGATGCAGACAGCCCGTAAGGGGCACCTCTGTGCCACCCCGGGAACACCAGATTGGGGCCACAGCAACCACATGCCGTGACCCCGATCCTCCTTTTTGTCGCTCCTTTTTGGGGTGGCAAAAAGCCATGGTTAGAGCTGCCATGGAGACTCTTTTGCACCTCTTTGGTGCAGTGTGTATGCACGCTGCACCAACAGGGCACCCTGACACTGCACACCATGTGGTCAGGCATGCGGCATGAAGGTGGTGTCAGGGCAGCGTTGGGGCAGCTGGTGTGTGGTCGCCCCACCCCAACTCCATCCCCAGGTCGCCCTTTTAGGCTGGTCTGCATTGGCCCACAGTCTTTCAGATACCATCAGCCTAACCTGTATAGCAGGGGTAGGCAACCTTTTTGAGCCAGGGGCCGGGTTGCTGTCCCTCAGATAACTGGAGGGCCGAAGCACCAAAAATAAACAAACAAACAAACAAATAAATAAATGATGTAAACAAAAAATTAAAAATTAAAAAATATGCATGCACACTCTCTCAGCCCCAGAAAAGCCATGGCAAAACCCCTGTGGAGATTTTGCCAAGAAACCCCAAGAACAAGTAATAACAACAATAATCAATATCATCATGGCAGGTGGCGGCGGCGGCGGCAGCAGCGGCAGGATTGGCCTGGGGCCGGTCCAAAGGCCTCGTGGAGCCGCATCTGGCCCCCGGGCCTTAGGTTGCCTACCCCTGCTGTATAGGGTTTTATAGTCATAAGCAGTACTTTGAAATGTGCCTGCAAACAGACCAGTTTGCAGGCACATTTCAAATTACTGCTTATTACTTTGGTAGTCAGCAGAACTGTTGCAATGATAGAGTTGTGTGCTTCTAGGAGTAAACACGATATACTGAGTGCTAATCCTAAATCACTCCTCAGCTGTGCAACACTGAGGGCTTTCTCTACATTGGAGTGGGCAAGATTTCTCCAGATTCCTTGACATCTCTTTTTTCTGGACAAAGAAAGAAGTGAATTGCTGTTTACCATTTCAGTGAGATGCAGGAGTCCTCAGCCCTGAAAAAATGTAGATTTTTCAAAACCAGAAGTGGATTTCTGGTCACTTACAATCTGTTGGGGGGGGGGGGAGGGTTTTTTTAGCAGTCCATCAAGCTTCTGAAAGATCCCAAGAGCAGAAAAGTGGTCCTCAGAGCTCAGACAGTTGCCAACCCAAGCTCTACAAAAATGTCAATGTGGCATAAAGTTGGATTCAAGCAGTTTCAAGCTGCTGACAGAAGAAGGGTTTACAATGAAAGGTTCTGTGGTTTACACAATATAAAGATGATTTGAGAAAGGGAAATCTGTACTCATATTACTGGGGAGGAAACCTTTACTCTCCTACCTTTTATATGAATCACATTAGCTGCTGTTTTTGGAAACTTATGGGGGATTGGTTTTAGCTGAAATTGGGAGTACACACAGCATGAAATGTGTGGATTTCATTGACAAGCAGCCAACCTCTTTCCTCTTCAATTGGAGTACTGGAGGAAAGCATTGTTAAATGTCAGCTATATCTTTTTATACAGAAAAAGAGTAATTAATGCTAAAGTATTTTCATTTTTGTCTAGGGTCCTAACTTAGATTATTACAAAGGAGCAACACTGTAAGATGGAAGCAGCCATTGTTACTTTTTTTTTTTTCAAACAACCTGCAGATACTGAGCTGATTAACTCTTGGTGTTGACCTTTGTGTGCCACTGGGAGATAAGCCAAAATCAGTGATTCTGCTGGCTGCAGATAGCAGCAGTTCCCAAAACAGGGCAGCAAGCATATGAGAAGGTGAAATGATGATGTTTGTCATGAAAAATGTGGACACAGGGCTATATCTAAAGTTTGTTGTTGCTGCTGTGTGCCTTCATATTATTCCAATTCATGGTGACTCTAAGGCTAATTTATCATGAATTGTTCTTGACGGGTTTCTTCAGGGAGGGTATACCATTGCCATCCTCTGAGGCTGCGACAGTGTGACTTGACCAGGGTCATCCAATGGGTTTCATGGCCAAGCAGGGATTTAAACTCTGTTCTCCAGAATCACAGTCCAAGGCTGAAACCACTACAACATGCTGGCTCCATATCTAAAGTAGTACAGATAGAATAGAGCAGGTGGGAGGAATATTTTGTGGTTGCAGGTCAGACTTACACTTTGGAGGTTTTCAGGTGGAGAGGCATGTTCCAGCAGTATGCATGGCTAAAGGCACAGAAAGTGGCCAAAGCAAAGTCACAGATCCAGGCCAGCTGGTAGAAGTATTATTGCAGGGGCAGTGAACCTATGCTTGGTTTTACAGCCACTCCTCCTGCATCTGCTCTGAATTTCAAAGGTACAGGACTCGACTTGACTTTGTTTTCATCAAGTGTAGCATCAAGAGAGCTCCTGTATAGCCCAGAGCAACCTGGAATCCACCATCCACACAAAAATAAATCTACCAGTCACCCTTAGGTAAAGCCACACATAATTCCTGCCATTGTGAACATGTGTCTACCAAACAGACAAAGCACAGCTAAATGCACTGCATTTCTACTCAAGAGCAAGTTGCAGTAACTGCAGAACAGAGCTCCATTCCATGCAGCTGCCTTCATGTTGCATGAAGCCACATACATCTCAGAAAGTGCTTTCCCCCGTACAGACTGCCTCTACATGGTGGAGGTGGGATCTATGTTAACTGTACCACAGTGTAGTAAGCTTATTGGGCTGCAGTGAGAACTAGAGGAAGTAGACCAATTCTATGAAAGCTTATGCTACACCGCTACACCTTCTTTCATAGTCCCAAAGGTGCTACAAGATCACTTTGCATCACTAATTTCCCCATTTTAATTCTTACTGCAAGACAATCATTAAAATTGTGCAGTTTTTAAGGACTATTTGCAATTTGGGATTTGTATGTATCAAATCACCTGTCAACTTGTGATGACCTCATGAATTTCATAGTGTTTTTTAAGGCAAGCACTACTCAGAGGTGGGTTTTGCCAGTTGCTTTCTCTGAAGTATAGCCTACAGCACCTGGTATTAATTGGTGGTTTCCAACCCAAGTGTTCACCAGGGCTGACCCTGCTTAGCTTTCAAAAGGATGTGGTGCTTTTAGGCTACCTAGGTCTGTCTGAGATTTAATCTGTATTTTTAAAAATGCATTATCTATTTCACAAGATCCAAGAAATCAAAGGAAAATTCAATGCAAGGACTGAGAAAATCTATGACAATAAAAATAACATACTTAAAGACCAGGAAGGAATAAAAAGATGTTGGATGCAATACACAGAAGAATTATACAAAAGAGATGACAAAATGAAGGACACATGGAATGAAGAGCCATATGAAGATGAAACCCAAATCCTAAAAAGTGAGGTAGAAACGGCAACAAATCAGCAGGAACAGATGGTATTCCAATTGAACTGCTGCAGTCCACACTGACAGAGTCAACTCTAGTGCTAACCAACATATATCAACAGATATGGAAAACAAAACGATGGCCAACAGATGGGAAGTGATCAATATACATCCCCATCCACAAAAAGGGGGACACAAGAGACTGCAGCAACTATAGGGCCATAGCACAGATCTCCCATACAAGCAAAATCATGCTCAAAATTCTGCAACAGAGACTCCAATCATATATGGAAAGAGAGATCCCAGAGGTCCAAGCAGGATTCATTAAAGAAAGAGGCACTAGGGATCACATTGCAAACATGGAACATTTGCCTGTATACTTTTTAAATGAACAAATCAATTAAATGTATTAAGTAATTATTGATTCTTCCCCACAAGTGAATTTAGGTACATCAATGTATTATTCAAATCTCAAGATATTAAGGAGGGATATATAACTTATTATTTAATAAGCAACCACTATTATTCATTGGCTAAGATCATTCTACATTGTTGAGCATAGTGTAAGAGATCCGCATATAGAACTCCACTGTGGCTCCTTGTCATCAGCCCTAGGACTCACTGTTTCACTGTGATGGTCCTTCCCTCGTGGCCATTCTGTAATTGGTGGAGAGCAGAGAGGACTGAAGAAGAACAATTTAAGATATGCAGATGACACCATAGTACTAGCAGAAAACCTCACAAACCTGGAACACCTACTAAGGAAGATCAAAGAAGAAAGTGCAAAGACAGGCTTAATGTTGAACATAAAGAAAACAAAAATAATGACCACCGAGGACCTTCACAAGTTCAACCTGGACAACGAAGAAATAGAAATAGTAAAAGAATTCCCATACCTGGAATTAATCATTGATAGAAATGGGGACTGCCGTCAGGAAATCAGAAGAATACTAAGAATGGGGAGGGTAGCTATGAAAGAACTAGAAAAGATTCTAAAATGCAAAGATATACAACTCAGCTATACCTGTGTAGTGTATAAACAGGAATAATTAGCACTAGAAATATTCCTAACCTTTATTGTATTTCAATAACAACCATCTTAATTAATTATTTAGTGATAGTTAATATCACCAACAGAAGTACAGACAGAAACTTTAGTTCTGAAAAAGAGGATGTATCTGATAAAAGGAGGACGTATGGTAACCTTAATCTACACAAAAATATATCCTTTGAAATTGAATAGTGTGCATACAACAGTTTGGACAGGTTTAGACTGACACTGTGTATATAAGGCTGCATATTGACACTTAGTTGGAAGTGAGTCCCAACTCACTATTTCACAGTAGATACGGTAGGTATAGCATTACACTATTTGTATATTTAGACTCAAAGGACAGGCAATGAACAATGCAGGGAACCAAAGTCCAGCCTCCAGATCAGGTTATAACATTTATCTACCTTTGACTTTTGAAATAGGAATGTCCCATAAATTTTAAGTTATATTTTCACAGCAAGGAATTTGTTGATAGAAGGGGATAAAGAAAAAGCCATGTTTTAATAAAACTGAATTCTAAATCCACTGACATGAGATTGCATGATATAGCCAATTTACATAGTAACAATTTTTTTGAAGCTACCAAACAGGTAAAGTTTACCAGCAAAATAGCATCTGCAGACAGATTTTTAGTAATCCCAACACTCCTGCTTGCCTCTCTGCAATTCTCTTTTGCTCACGCATTATCTTTAATCACAAGAATAATGGTAGTTCCATTTGAGCCCTCAGCTGCATTTCCTTCCCCGTTTTTCACAATGCTGTAATTTTCCTTCTAATAAGCAATTTTCCCTGCTCTTTTCGGCATTGATCATGCTGGACTTTCAAAGAGAAGAGTCCTTTTTTAAAAAAATATATAATTTTTATACATTATTACATGGAAGCCCCTGGCTGGTAATGAAGATAAAAACCTAGAGCTCTTAACCAGAGCATTAAACTGCACAAGGGTACAATCAGTGGACTGCCAGCTTTCTTTGTTATCTTTCAGATGCAGTCTCTAGAAAATAATTATACTCATTTGCAGCTATCTCTTAACATAATTTCTTCTATCACAAAGAGATGTGCATTCAAGGCAAGGCTGGAAATACAGAGCAACCTCTGAAACCAGCACTACTCTCCTGCTGTTACTGGCCTGTTCCATCTGCTGATGCCACCTTAGACGTATTTACTCAAAGGTAAATCCCACTGTGTTCAATAGATCTTCTCTCTCTGGCAAGTGTGCCTAGTATTGCTGCTACCCATGGGGAAGACAAATTCATCTTCTGCCTTAAGTACTATGTGGACATTCAGGAAAATAGTTTTATAAATACTCCTTCTTTTCATTTCCAAACTGAAGCTTGTGATTATGGTAATGTATATAGCTTTCCTGCTTCAAATATATTTTTGATACTGTTCTAGAAGATAGGGACCTTTTACTACATGTGGTAGACATGTATTGAAATACAGAATCACTTGTCTCAAATACATCTAATAATGGAGAACTTTTTCAAAATTAAACTGCAGTTGAAACCGGAAACCTTTCTGTTGGGAATGTTAAATGAACAAACTGAGAAGAAATATGAAAAGACTCTACAATGGGCCTTATCACATGGGGGTCCAATGCAGAAAGTATCCAAAGCTGATACGTATACTTCTCCCGTGTGTTTACACATATCCAAAGGCAATCCAAAGCTGAAACGAATTTCCCCCCCTTGATCCGAAGTCAAAGGGGATCTTTTGACATTCGGATTTTTGCGGATGTACAAGCGTCCTCCACGGCCAGAGCCACCTCTCCGCCGGTGCCTTGGGCTGGCTGGAGGGCTGGCAAGTGCGGAGGGAGGGCGAGGCGTGGGAGGGAGGGAGCCTCCTCCGCAGCCAGAGCCACCTCTCCACTGGTGCCTTTGGGCTGGCTGGAGGGCTGGCAAGTGCGGAGGGAGGGCGAGGCGCGGGAGGGAGGGAGCCTCCTCCGCGGCCAGAGCCACCTCTCCGCCGGTGCCTTTGGGCTGGCTAGAGGGCTGGCAAGTGCGGAGGGAGGGTGAGGCGCGGGAGGGAGCCTCCGCCGCCGCCTTCTCCGAGGTTGGAGCCGCCTCTCCGCCGGTGCCTTTGGGCTGGCTGGAGGGCTGGCAAGTGCCGGAGGGAGGGCGAGGCGCGGGAGGGAGCTGCCGCCGCCTCCGAGGCCCGAAACATTGCGCTATGGCCGCGCAGGCGAAACAGATTCCTTTCGGAATCTGTCTACTTCACTTAAACTTCGCTTATACTTCGCTTGCTGGCCAGCATTTGATAAGGTCCATAATATGATCACTGCAGCAAGAATAGTCTGTGCTCAAAAGCGGAAGGATGTTGCTAGTGAAAACAATTGAACTTGCTGAAATTGATAAACTGGAAATGTTGATTCATGGAAAATCATTGGATAACTTTAAGCAAGACTGGGAATTGTTTATAACTTTTTTACAATCTCATTGTGGCCATATATCAGTTTTAGATTTTGTAAGTTAAACAGAGTTTGTATGAAGTAGAAGCATAAACATATTATCATTTATAGTAAATAGTGGAATATATTCATCAGTTGAGAATGGGAAGTCAGTAGTGTAGGTATTGTTTATTTGTTATTTAGTATTGTTTATATTTTTGTTGTTTGTGTATGTGTATTTTAGATATATAGACAAAATATGTGTGTGGTTGTTGTTTTCTTGTTTAATAAAAATTATTATTTAAAAAAAACAAAAATATTTTTGATACTGTACCATAGCACAGAGATGGCAAGGAGCTAGATCAGGATTAGATTTCTGTATCCTTTACAGACAATTTGGAAGTATTTCTTAATTCCCAGTTGTTTTTAAAGTATAGCAATGAATGAAATGCTAATTCTCTTCCCTCCCTTCCTCTCCCACAAATTAAGATGTTGAAATGAAGAAACCTAAATCAAGAATTATTGTCTGATAATGAGAAGAAATTATTGGTCTGAGCCATATGCTCAGAGACAACCTGCTCCTTTAGATCTGAGGTGGAAATCATGTAGGCTGCCAGGTGTTGCTGAACTGCAATTTCCAGCATTCTCCACTATTGGCTAAGCTAGGTAAGGCTGCTGGGCATTTTTGTTCAAAGCAATCTAGAGGAACATGCTCTAACTCTATGTTTGCCTACATAAAAATCTGTCTCCAGTCTGTAGACCTTGAAGTTCCAATGAGAAATCTAGTATCCTCCCAGCCAGCCACTGGTTCTCTGCATCCATTTTTCCCAGGTGTCTTCTCCTGTAGCTGCAGCTCCATTCATTCATTCATATGACAACATTCAAGCAGGAATCATACTGTAAATGAGATGATATCAGTACCGTCTAATGAGTCTGATTGTGCTTCATGCTGATATTTTCCCCATGAGTAAAAGAACATTTTTGTTTTTAAGAAATTTATAACTATATGAACAGTGCAACTCAGTGGCTATGTGTTATGTTATATACTTATCCCATATCAGATTTTGAATAGGGGAGCATTTAAAGGAATTTACAAACTTGGGAGCAAAACAAATACCTTCACCACACAGGAATTTGTCAGACATGAGAAATTCCTAAAGTAAAGCAACACTAATGTTTCAAAACAAATTAATCTCTCTTACAATGTTCCTTATTGGGAGAAGATTGATAGATCTGATTGTAGATCTCTATCTAGGGAGAAGCAGACTAAGGAAAAGGATCCTTGTAAAAAGGAATGTTCATGAATAAGATCAAAAATGGGGGGGGGAGAGAGAGAGAGGGATGGTCAGCCTAATAAAGGTACTATCCTAATACAAATTTTGAAAGCTCATATGATCATAGAATCATAGATTCATAGAGCTGGAGGAGACCACAGGAGCCATTCAGTCCAACCCCCTGCCATGCCGGAACACATAATCAAAGCACTCCCGAGAGATGGCCATCCAGTCTCTGTTTTAAAAACTCCATAATAGGAGATTCCATCACTCTCTGAGGCAGCGTGTCCCACTGTCAAACAGCTCTTACCATCAGGAAGTTCTTCCTAATGTTTAGGTGGAATCTCTTTTCCTGTAGTTTGAATCCATTGCTCAATTTCTTTGTCTCTGGAGCAGCAGAAAGCAAGCTTGATCCATTCTCAATGTGACATCCCTTCAAATATTTAAACATGGCTATCATGTCATCCTTTAACCTTCTCATGTTAGGATGATGAATCCCCATGCAGTTTCATGGGAATATGATATATGAGCAGTAAGAGAGTTGGACAATGCAAATTGTCCTACACATCTACTCTGGTTATGTAGTTAAGTAGCATGACCTGGCCTGAACCCTCCCATCCCGACTTACTAGGGAGCAACAACTGCAAGCAACAGGAGTCTGTTCTCTTGTTGATCAGGAAAAAAACTGACTGACATTCCAAGCCCAACCTATTCTATGAGCAGTCTCCAGTGTGACAGTAAATAGCAGAATCCCTGTAATAATTCTTCCTCTCACAGAGATCTCTCACAAGATGGGGGTGGGAATGTCAATTATCTGCTTCCCAATCAACAGGAAAACAGATCCCTGTCATTCACATTGACTGCTGCCTCGTAAGTAAGGATTAGGGGGCTGTCTACAGTCCTTACATATTCTCTAAACTAGCAAATTCACAGCAAATGTGGATATGAATCAATTACCAACATGTAACTCTAAGTTAACTTCAAAGACATGGCTGTGTCAGTTTGAAAAATCAGTATGCAAAGGGATCTTGCAGCACCTTTGAAATTAACTGAAAGATAGAAGTTGGTACCATAAACTTTCATAGACTTGAACCTACTTCCTCAGATGCATTTGGGGGAATAGAAAGCTCAGAGATAGACATATATAACCATCTGTGTTGAGAATGTCCATAGGAATACAAAACTGAATGGAGTTTGGCTGTGGAGATGAGATGACAAGTTCAGGTTTAACACTGGACAAGGCAAGGATGTTGCCTAAAACCAAGGTAAGTAGATAACCATATGAATGAATATTGGGATGTAGTGTGGGACCCAAAAAGAAATTGTGATGAACTGCCCAAGAGAGTCCCATGAGTCAAGGAGAGTTAGCTAGTGTTATAATGTGGGGTAATTTAAGTTTCCTAAGGCTTTAGCCTTTGGTAAGGAAACAAAAATATTTAAATCTCAAAATATGAAAGCCAGGCCTGTTAGAGTCTGGCTTTAAATTAGCAGAGTAGCAGAAGAGTGACTTAGCCTAACTATTCCCTAAGAATTTAGACTGACTCAAAAACAATAAACACATAGCTTGTAGTCAAAAACAATGACTTTATTCTATATTGGTACATAAAACTAAATCCTAATCTAACTAGTAATGGTTCAAGTAAATAGAAAAGAATCTCACCATCTTTAAGAGAGCAGGAAGATGGAACAGCTCAGTTAAAAACCTTGAGAGAAAGTCTGTTAGGCCCAAGAGAGGAAGTGACCTAAGTTACATGACTGGCTCAAAGGGCTGGCCTAGAGGCAGAGATGGGGAGGGGCAGCTGCATGCCAGCCACCCCAACCCCAAGCTGAGGATGTCCTGATGCTGCTAGGGGTAACGCACGGTTTTGACACGCTGTGCGGGAAGAGGCGCAAAGAGCCGTGCGCCAGCTCTTAGGGCAGCCTTTTGCTGCCCATAAAAGGAGCGGCATTTTCCCACTCTTTTCCAGGCAGCAAAAGGGAGCCACACGATGCGACAGCCTCGGCCCTGATCCACCACTTCCTGGGATGGCTCTCTGCCACCCCTTTGGGCCCATCTGCAGATGCCCATGGTTAGTTTGAATGAGAGAGAGGGGGGAGGAGTTTGCAAGCAGGAATCCCTGTCTAGCTAAAGAGGGGGGAATGCAATCCCCTTCTAATTCTTTTGAACTGACATCAAGGATTTTTATCCCTTCGTGTAGTCTCTGGAACTGATCTCTTGGTAGAGGCTTGGTAAGGATGTCTCCAATCATCACTTCCATGTTGCAGCTCTCTAACTGGACAAGTCTATTTTGACACATCTCTTCTACTTTGTGGAAAGCAATGTCAATATTCTTTTTAAGTGGCTTTTCACTCTCAGAAATCTTGATTCAGCTTTGATTATCTTCAATCAAAATGGTTGGTTTGGGCTCTGTTATCTCAATGTCCAGAAATAAGTTGTGCAGCCATTTCATTTCCTCACTTGCTCCCTTTGCTGAAACACCCTCAGCACCAGTAGAAGAATCTGTAATTGTGGATTGCTTCTTACTTGTCCAACTTTCAGCTCCTCCACCACAGAATATCAGGTTTCCGCTGGTTGATTTTCTATCTGTCAGATCTGCAGCCCAGTCTATATCTGCATAGGTGATCAGTTGTGGTTGGTTAAAGGCTGGCAACATCAGTCTGTGATTTGCAATTCCTTTTAAGTATCTGGCAACTCTCTTCACTGCAATGAAATCTCTTTCAGTAGGAGAGTTGACCATTCTGCATAGCATTCACATCTTTTAGGTCAAGACAGTGTAGAAGATCATTTATCTTCTGCTTCTGATTAAGGAAGAAACTTCCATCACTACCTCTTTGTATTTGCATTCCAAGATAGTGTTAAGATGTCTCCCAAATTCTTGATATCAATCTCTTTCTTGAGATTCTATCTGCTTTGTCCTCACTGCACAGGATCAGATCATCAACATAACTTGTGATATAAGTGTCAAGACCATGTGACACCCTGGTCTGGAAAATGACATGGATATGGCCACTGAGAGGAACTGGAGCAATAGTAACAGGGTTACTAGAGTTCAAGTGGCAGGTGCATGAGTTAGCATTTGGTAAGCTGTGCATCATGGGAAGCATGCACAGTGGATGGGACAAGTCAGGTATGCATCATGAGAGGTCTGATGCAACAGGCACTGGGATGAAATCAGCCAGGTTTCATTAGTGCATGGCTGTCACATGTTCTCAAGAAGACCACCTATATATGGGAGAGGCTCAGAAACTCCATTTGTTGGTTAGTTGTGGTTGGTGGTTGGCAAAGCACTTTACTAGTCTGTGAGTATTCAAGACAGACATCTGATACTCTGTGTATCTTTATAAATACTTGCAACAAAGAGTAAAGCCCTCATTGAGTGAAGTCTTGCTGCCTAGCTATTCATTTAATCGAGCTAAAAGCAGCACCTGCATGTGGCAGGATTTTTTCTTTGCCGTCTGGAACAGACTCTTCACAGAAGACCAGCATCTGCACATTCCTGCCTATATGCATCTACTCTGCATATGTGTATGCCAGATCCTACACTGTCTGTATACCCCAACAATAAGTCCATTTATTATTCCTGAATCTCTTGTACACAGATTTGTCAACAGTGCCTGGAGTGAACTCCTCTTTGATAAGAAGCTGGCTCAGTTTCTCACTCCATGCTCTGGTGGCCTGTTTTAAATCATAAATGTTCTTTTGAAATTTGCATACAAGATGGGTTTTTCCAGGAACTTGGAATCCTAGAGGCTGTTCCATAAATACTTGTTCAGAGAGGTCTCCATAAAGAAAAGCTGTTCAGACATCCAGATGTTGAATATTTATTTTCTTGTAGGCTGTGACAGCTAGGAGAGTTCTGCTGGTTGTGTGTGTGATTACTCCAGCAAAGGTTTCATTGTAGTCCTCACATACTTTTCACTATAGCCTGTAACCACAAGTCTTGCTTTGTATCTCTGAATCTCTCCTTCTGAATCTTGCTTTGTGGTAAAGACCCATCTACAACCAATTGCCCTTTTTTCCTTTTGACAAAGTCCATGTCTTATTTTTTATAAAACAGCTTTTACTAGCAGCTTGTATCCACTTTTCAGAATCTGTCTTTGGCAATCCCTTGATCTTTTTCCAATCAGAGGGTTTTGGAATTCTTTCCCCTGTGGCTTAATAAGAGAATCTGTCAGGTGGCTTTATTGGAGTGATCTGACCTGGCTCTGCTTCTTGCTCACTGTCCGGTTCCTCATCATGGTGGTCCACTGCAGGTGTAGCCCCTTCTGAATGTAAGACCTCTGGAGAATGAAAGAACTCCACATGCTCTAGTCTCTGGTGGGAGTTGTTTTCCACTGCAAATAAATCTGGATAGACATCTTGGTTAGGATTAGATTTAGGCTGTGGTCTTTTATCAATATAAACAAGACTTGTTAATTTTATTGTGCATCCATCTGGAGTTAGAGTTCTGTAACCATTTCTAGCATAACCAACAAAAAATCCCTCTTCACTTCTGCTCTCAAGTTTTTCTCTTTTCTGTTTGGGAATATAGGTAAGTGCTTTGCTTCCAAAAACCTTCAGATAGTTTAATTTAGGCTTAACTCCATGCCATACCTGGAATTGGGTTATATCTTTGGATCTAATTGGCAGTCAGCTATACAGGTATGTAGCAGTCATGATTGCTTCAGACCAATAGCGTTTAGACATATTGGCTCCCCAAAGCATGGTGACTGCAATCTCCTTGAGAGGTCTGTTCATTCTCTCTGCCATGCCATTCTGTTCCAGAGAATAAACCTGTGTGGTCTGATGCTCAATGCCAGTTTCTTTTAAAAATTCATCAAATGCATTATGGATAAATTTGATGCCTTTGTCTGTGGTTTGTAGCCAAATTCATTAGAGACTTGATTAAAGTACTCTTAGAATTTTTGAAATGCTTTATTCTTCTCTCTGAGAAGGTAAGTGTATGTGTATCTGCTGAAATCATCAATAATAGTCATAAAGTAAAAGTTGCCACCTGCTGACTTTTGATTCATTGGTCCTGAAAGATCAGGATGTAAAAGATTCAATGGCTTGTTGGATTGTCTCTCAGTAACTGGAGGGTGTAGAGCTCTTGTGGCCTTTGCTTTTATGCAATCTACACATTTTTCATTATTGGAGCATGCTTTGCATTTAAAGTCTCCTTCAAGCTTATGATTGGCCAATCTATTAATATTTTCTAGACTTCAGTGAGCAAATCTGCAATGCCATAAAGTTGAACAGTCTTTGTGATTGCATTGGGTCACACTGTTTGCAGATGAATGCAAAGTCTGCATCTGATAACAGCCATAAGGTCCTAAGTCTGCTCTAAAAATCATATTTTTGCTATGAAAACCAAAGCAGGATTGCTTTCTGAAACTGACACGGTTGCCTTTTGATGTTCTGGCTCGCACACTGAAAAAGGAAGCTTGTAAATCTGTTACATAGTAGCATCAGGGATTTGTAAGGTTCCCATTCTATTAGGACCAAATTTTGTTTGCACAATAACAGTCCCTTTTCCATGTGCAAAAAAATCTTGACCATTAGCAAGATAGACAGGGAAAGTTACATTTGCATCAAAATCAACAAACCATTCTTTGCTGTTGAAGTAATGTGCATTGGCTCCAGAATCAATGAAAACATGGTTTTTATATTTATCTCCAGCAATTTGAAATAATTGTTCATGAATCAAAGCAATATCAACATGACTGGAAGATTTCTGTTTAGGATTAAAAGCTGCTTGCTTAAAGTTGCTTTTGCTTTTTAGCTCCTGGCTTTCCAGCTTTTGCATTTCAGCTCTTGTCTTTGACTTGTTAACACTGGGGCTCTGCAGATGGTGCAAAGTGCTGTCTTGGAGCCAGGGAATGGGAGGGACAGCCGGACGCCAGATGCCCCAACCCCTTCCTGAGGATGTCATCGGAGCACCTTCCATTACACACGGCGGGCACTCGGATGACATCCTCATGGCCCAGCCTCTGCATGGGCTGAGCCAGAAGAGATGTGGAAGAGCCACACAACAGCTCTTCCAGCACCCTTTCTGGGGCTTGAGGAAGGAGCACTATTTTAGCGCTCCTTTCCCAGGCTCCAAAAAAGTGGATTAGGGCAGAGGTGTGGGGCAGCCTTGGCCCCAATCTTCCACTTCCCAGGGCAGCCCATGGCTGCCCGTCTGCAAAGCCCCATTGTTTCTATTTGACTTGGGAGAAAAAGAGGCCTTTTGCAATTCCTCTGCAGCAAATTGAGTTAATTCTCTGTCTGTTGTTTTTGTATTATAATTGCCTTCTATCAAGTTCTGCCTATTTTGAAATTCAACAACTTGAGCAATAGCGTCTTGCAAAGAAACATTTCCTTTAACTTGCAAAGCATTAATTATTGGAGAATAATATTTTGGATGCAGTGGCTCAAGTGGTTAAGATGCTGACTCTGTTGATTGCAAGATTGGCAGGTTGGCAGTTCGAGGCCTGAGTGCTGCATAATGGGGTGAGTTCCCATCACTCGTCCCAGCTTCTGCCAACCTGACAGTTCAAAAGCATGGAAATACAAGTAGATAAATAGGTACCACTTTGGTGGCAAGCTAAACAGTGTTCTGTGCAATCATATTGGCCCCATGACTGCATAGTAGTCTCTGACAATGCTGGCTCTTCATCTTAGTAACGGAGATGAGCACCGCCCTTTATAGTTGAACACAACTTGACAACCTTGTCAATGGGGAATACCTTTACCTTCTGAAGAATTCCAAATATTTAAAGAAACAAGGCAAGGATGCCCCATATCACCTCTTTTATTTATAGTAGTTCTTGAAATTCTGCTGAACAAAATAAAGGAGGAAGAAGGAGTAACGGGAATGAAAATCAAAGGGCTGGAATATAAATTACAAGCATTTGTGGATGATTTAGTCCTTATATTAGAAGACCCAAAAGAGCAAATTGAAGGCACTTTCAAAATAATGAAAGAATATGGAAGATTGGCAGGATTTAAAATAAACCAGGGAAAAACAGTAATAGTGACCAAAAACATGTCTAGAAAAGAAAAATATCTAGAGGAAATTACTAAATGTACAGTACAAAACAAAGTGAAGTATCTAGGGATATGGCTGACTAAATGAAATGTTGACTTGTTTGATAACAACTATAAAAAAAGAAAAGAAAGAGATTAAGAGCGATTTATCAAAATGGTCCAAACTCAAGCTTACAATATCAGGAAGAGTCGAAGGGATAAAAATTGTAGTACTTCCAAAAATGAACTTCTTGTTCCAATGTATCCCAATTATACACAATACTTGGGATTGTGGTCCACTGCAGGTGCCACCTGAGAGGAACCTCTCCTGGACTCTGACCTTCCTTCCTTCTTCCCACTGTTTGGGGCTCCTTGGAAGTAGCAGCAGTACCTTCAGCTCGGCAGGGAGAGAGGTGGGGCCGGACTTTCCCCTTAAAAGGGCACTGCTCTAGCCCTCCCCTCCTCTGAGAACAACAGCCAGCTTGCCACCTGCGAGGAACCTCTCCTGGACTCTGACCTTCCTCCTCGCATTCCATTGTCTGGAATTCCCTGGAAGTTGCAACAGTAACACCTTCTGCTTGCAGAGAGAGGGGCAGGGCAGCATCCCCTCAGCCTTTCTTCCCACCACCACTCTTAAAATCTGGGATGCTCATCATAGCTACCCCTTTCTTTTCTGTTAATTCCCTCATGTCTTGGGATCACCAGCCTATCCCATTCACCACAGTTGGACTTTATCTATGTGTTTCTGCTTTTCTCTCTTCTGCATTTTCTCCAGCTATCTGTCTCTTGCCCAAACTTCTCTCTCCTATGGCTCCTCCCACTTCTCCTTCTCCCTATCTTCTCCCCATCCGTCCCCTCCCCAATTCCCAACTCCCTTTCTCGTGCGCTCTCTGGAATTGCCGCTCTGCTGCCTTAAAAGCAACGGCGATCCACGACCTCTTTCTGTCACAATCATTTAACCTTCTCGCTCTCACCGAAACTTGGCTTCCGGCCCATGATACCGCTACCTCTGCTGCCCTTTCTTTTGGCGGTCTCTCCTTTACCCACACTGGCCGCCCTGAGGGTCGTGGAGGAGGGGTCGGCATCTTATTATCCAAGTCCTGCCAGTTTCAGGTTCTCTTTTCTCCCCCCAGCTATTCTTTTTCCTCATTTGAACTACACTCCATTAGGCTCCTTTCCCCTCTGCAACTTCGGGTTGCTATCATCTATCGTCCCCCTGGTTCAGCTTCTCAGTTTTTCACAGATTTCGAGTCTTGGCTGACATTTTTTCTTTCAGATACTGTCCCCTCCTTGATTTTAGGTGACTTTAACATCCACCTGGATGATCCCAAGAATTCTTCAACCTCTCGCTTTAGCTCTCTCTTAGCTTCTTTCGGCCTCCAGCCACATTCTAATGCTCCAACCCATTCTCTTGGTCACTGCCTTGACCTAGTTCTCCCCGCCAAGTGTGTCATCTCCGACTACTTGGCCTCTGCCTTTCCACTATCTGATCATCACCTACTCTCCTTTACCCTTACCTACATCCCACCTCCCCGCCATACCATTCTCCGCCAGTTCCGTGATCTTCATTCTCTCAATCTTAATAATTTCACTCAGTCCTTAGACTCATCCTTTGTTTCACTCTATCTTGGGGACTCTGCTGACTCAGCTATGTCTTTATTGAATTCTACTCTCTCCTCAACTCTTGACAGCTTTGCCCCAGTATTTACGCGTGTGTCTTCCTCTTCCTCTATGACTAGGCCTCAGCCCTGGATTACTCCCATTGTTGGATTTCTCCGGTCCTGCTCCCGAGCAGCTGAACGTCTTTGGAGAAAGTCCAGTGAGTGGGCCGATTTTATCCATTATAAATTCATTCTGTTATCTTTTTCATGCGCTTTGTCAATGGCAAAACAAGATTACTTTAAATCATTGATCTGCGCCAACGAGAGGCGCCCGCAGCGTTTGTTCTCCTCTTTCAATACACTGTTAAAACCCTCTCCACCTTCTAATTCTCCATTATTTTCTCCCTCCGATTTCGCCAACTATTTCATTACAAAGATCAATACCATTCGTTCTGAGTTAACTCTTCCTGACTTGCCTCCTACTACTAATCTTCTCGCCCCTCCTATTAATAAATTTTCTGTTTCCTCCTGTTTCTCTTGAAGAACTTTCTTCGCTGCTGAACTCATCCAAGCCTACCACCTGCTCCCTTGACCCAATTCCTTCTCGTCTTCTAATCTCTATAGCCCCCTCTTTGTTACCCTCCCTCCTCTATATTTTCAATCTTTCTCTCTCTTCGGGTTCCTTCCCCTCGGTCTTCAAACATGCCTTAGTTTCCCCCATCCTGAAAAAACCCTCTCTTGACCCCTCTTCCTTGGCTAGCTACCGTCCAATTTCTCTTCTTCCTTTTCTTTCTAAGGTGTTGGAACAAGTTGTCTATTCACGCTGTCTCGAGTTTCTTGAAACCAATTCAATTTTGGATCCCTTCCAGTCTGGTTTTCGCCCAGGGCACTCCACAGAGACGGCCCTCACTAAGATCTCTAATGATCTTTTGCGGGCCAAGACAAATGGCCTCTATTCTATCCTTGTTCTTCTTGATCTTTCTGCAGCCTTCGACACTGTGGACCATTGTCTCCTAATGGATGTACTCTCTGACCTTGGTTTTGCAGGCCTTGTTCTCGAATGGTTTTCATCTTACCTGTCAGACAGATCCTTTTCAGTAGTCTCGGGTGGCCAAACCTCATCCCCTGTCCCCTTATCTGTTGGAGTTCCTCAGGGCTCTGTTCTGGGTCCCCTTTTGTTTTCTATATACACACTTTGGCTTCTCTTACCATCTGTATGCCGATGATACCCAGCTGTACCTCTCCGTTCTTAAACTCTCATCAGAGCTAGAACAGCAAGTGTCATCTTGTTTAACAGCTGTCTCACACTGGATGTGCCATCGGCGTCTGAAGCTCAATATGTCTAAAACTGAGCTTCTCGTTTTTCCACCTAAGCCCACCCTTCACTATACCTTTTCTGTTTTAGTTAACAACATTTCTATTCAGCCGGTCCAGGAAGCCCACAGTCTTGGTTTCATCTTTGACTCTTCCTTGTCATTTATCCCCCAGATCCAGACTACAGCTAAGGTCTGTAGATTTTTTCTGTATAATATTGCCAAAATCCGCCCATATCTCTCAGCCTCTACTACAAAAACACTGGTCCATGCCCTAGTGGTATCGCGTCTAGACTACTGTAATCTTCTCCTGGCAGGGCTTCCTCTCTCCCACCTCCACCCATTAATCTCTGTTCAGCATTCAGCTGCACACATTATTTCACTTGCTCGCCATTATGATCATGTCTCCCCTCTGTTATCTTCCCTCCACTGGCTCCCTTTTCCTTTCCACATCAGGTATAAACTTTTGTTACTCACCTTTAAAGCCCTGCATGGGCTGGCTCCTCCTTATTTAACCGATCTCCTCTCTCCCTACATCCCTACCCGCTCTCTTTGTTCTGGCAGTCAAAGTCTCCTGGCTCAACCCAGGATTTCCTCTGCCCCGTCCCGGATCTGTCCATTCTTTCTTGCTGCCCCTCATTCTTGGAACCGTCTTCCTCTGCATGTACGGCTCATCACCTCCCTAACCAGTTTTAAGACTGAATTGAAAACCATATTGTTTAGGGAAGCGTTCTCAGGGATTTCGTGATTGTTATCTGGCTGTTTGATAATCTGGTAATTGTTCTGATAATGTTAATTGTGTTGTGATTTGTTTGATATTTGATCTTTTAATTTTCTTTCCTCTATATGGTAATTTGTTTATCTATTTATTTTATTTTATTTCTTAGAGTGTACGCCGTGGGCAGGCTTTTTTATATTTGTAACTTTTTTACTTTGTACAGCGCTGTGTATAATTACAGCACTCTAGAAATAAAGTTTAATAATAATAATAATAATAATAATAATAAGCCATTTAAAGAATGGCACAAAGACTTAAAAGAATTCATTTGGAAACCAGGAAGACCAAAATTAACTGGATGACGATGATGAGATATAAGAAAGATGGTGGAAGAGGATTCCCAGATCTGGAAATATACCATGAGGCAAATGCTCTAAACTGGTTGTTGAATTGGATACAAATTAAAACCACAAAAAAAATTGAACATACAAGGATTTAACAACCGGTTTGGCTGGCATGGCTTCTTATGGTATGATAAAGCATTGATAGATAAAGAATTCAAGCATCATGTAATTAGAAGGATATTGCTGAATGTTTGGAAAAGATTTAAAAAAAGAACATACAATAAAATTCCACTATGGGTATTGCCCCATGAAGCTTTTTTTGGGCGATGGACAGCACTAGACACATGGTTAAGATATAATAACATATTGGGGAAAAACAGAAGGATGGCGGGAACTTAAATCAATGGAAGAGCTAGAGCAATTAGATGCTCAAGTATACTGGTTGCTATATACACAATTAAGAGAAAGGTTTAAAATGGAGTTAAAACTAGAAGAATTTGAAGGAGAATTCTTGGAATTTGACAAAATCTTGACAAAACCAGAAAAAAAAAGAACAAGTATGCTGTACAAGTTTATGGATAGGAAACAAGAAGGAGAATTAATTTCAAATAATATGATTAAATGGGCAACAGATATAGGAAAGATAATTGATGTAGAGCAGGAGTAGGCAAATTGTCCCGTTTAAGGGCCAATGGACATCCCAGACTATTGGCCAACATGGCTGAGGCTTCTGGGAGCTGAAGTCCCTCGGCCCTTAAAGGGGACAGTTTGCCTACCCCTGATGTAGAGAGTTGGGAATATGCAAGAAAAAATGGAGAAATTTACTAAGTCACAAGATTTGGAAGAAAACTTCTGGAAAATGGAACACAGATGGCATCTGACCCCAGCAAAAATTGCAAAAATTTACAATACTAAATTGAATAAGTGTTGGAAATGCAAAAAGAATATTGGAACTTGGTTCCACGTTTGGTGGAAATGTCAAAAAATAAAAAAAAATGGGGGAAAAAGTTCATGACCTAATACAAGAAATTTTAAAAATCAGATTCAAAATGAGACCAGAAATTTATCTATTGAATATGACAAATAAATTAGATCCAATACTCGAAAGGAAATATTGTAAGATGCTTCTATATATGGCAACTGCAGCAAGGTTAATTATAGCCAAAAAATGGAAGAATCAGGAATTAACAACTGTAGATGAATATTTGATAAAACTAACAGAGATGAAGGAAATGGACAAATTAACAGCCCTATTAAACCATAAAGATATCGAGAGAATTAACAATGATTGGTCACCACTAGAAGATATGTAAAAACAAGATGGAGTTAAAATAGCAAATCAGATATGATTTAGAGGTAATGAATTTCATTAGTAAGGATTAAAAGTAAGATTACTTGTTTTTATCTTATGAACAAGAAAGACAATTATCTAAAAGTTTTAGAGAAAGACTGAGTTATAAAGTACTGGTAAATCAGTATTTAGTGACAATGAACTTATGGAAGGTCAATTATGAATGTTGATTTGAGACGACATCGTGAAAATGAATCAACTCTATGTAATTTTATATAGTAATGTAACCTGATATTTTATAAATAAAATTATTTTTAAAAAATACCTTTACCTTTTTGATATTTTGGAAGGCTAGCCAAAAAATAGTCCAGGTTTTTCATGTTCTGGAAAGGATTCTCCAGATGCAGTAACTCCAGACAAAGTTGTCATAAAGCCATTAATATACTGATTCAAAAATTGAGGATGCTGCAACTTTGTGTTACCAAGTTTGATCATGAGAGATGTTTGATTAAGTACTTGGAAAATCAAACACTTTCTGTAGTGTGTCCCATATTTCTTTTGCATCAGTTAAACCTTGGATATGGTATGTAATGCTGGAATCTATAGACAAGAAAATATAAGCAGCTGCCTTCTCTGCTTTTTCATCAAACTGTTGTTGATGTATTCCTGCTTCTGTGGGTCTCTGCCCATCTATTGCTTTAAATAGTCCCATTGCAGTCAAGTGCATTTGCATTTTCCCTGACTACATTTTATAATTTGTTCCAATTAATATTTCAGTGATCATTGTGGGATTAGGATTAGCAAAAGCCATTCTCTATTATTAGAGTAGTAAAACTTTTCTTGCAGTCAATATCTTCATGAGAAGCAGTTTAAAACAAAATAGACTGGGACCCCATAACCAAAAATTTGGGGTAATTAAAGTTTTCTAAGGTGTTACCCTTTGGTAAAGAAACAAAAATATTTAAATCTCAAAATATGAAAGCCAAACCTGTTAGAGTCTGGCTTTAAATTAGCAGAGTAGCAGAAGAATGACTTTGCCTAACTATTCCCTAAGAACGTAGGGCATCTGCAGACGACTGCTTCCGGGACGCCGGCGGATGGAGCGCCGGTGGAGCGGAGCCTCTGCACCGCGGCGCTCCTGCGGCATCCCTAAAAGGAGCTCCAAATTGGTGCTTCTTTTAGATGTCAGGGAAAGTGCGCCCTAAAAGCGGAAGGTGCACTTTCACTGACTCTTCCACTGCAGTGCGTCCGGTCACTGCAGCGGGAGGTTGCCCCGGAAGCGCCGGCCGTGCGGAGGGCCGGCAGCTCCTAGGGCGACCTCAGGAAGAGGAAGGAGCGCCGCTCGTGCGGTGGCTTCTCCTCTTCTGGGCCTCCAAGACGGCTCAATAAGCCGTCTGCCAAGGCCCTAAGACTGACTCAAAAACAACAAACACATAGCTTGTAGCTCAAAACAATGGCTTTATTCTATATTTACATAAAACTAAATTCTAATCTAACTAGCAATGGTTTAGATAAAGAGAAAAGAATCTCACCATCTTTAAGAGAGCAGGAAAATGGAACATCTCAGTTGAAAACCTTGAGAGAAAGTCTGTTAGTCACATGGTTAGTTTGAATGAGGGGGTGGGAGGGACTTTGTAAACAGGAATCCCTAAGGAGAGGGGAAATAATGCAAATATCTTCCAACATATAATGTGTGTAATGCGCTGCAAGATCTCTCTGCATCTAGGGTCCAAAACACACTGTAGAAATAATCTAGTTTGAGATTATTTTAACTGCCTTGGCTCAATTCCTGGGGATTTTAGTTTATTGTGACACAAGAGCTCTCTGACAGAGAAGTCTTATAAAACTACAATTCCCAGAATTCCCTAGCATTGAGCCAAGGCAGTTAAAGCAGTCTCAAACTGGATTATTTCTGCAATGTGTTTTGGACCTAGGTTAACTGTGATAGTGAATTCCAGCCTCTGCTTTTGCAGTCCCCCCCCCCCCCCCCCCCAGTTTTTAAAGCCCGTTTCTGCACAGGATTCTTGCAGTCTGCCCCTGTGTGATAAATCAGTGTTTTTCCATGGACGAATAAACCATTCTGAATGAAAAAAGTATTAGTATCAGTAGGAAGCATCAAGACTGCTACTTTCACTAGCAGTGATCTGAGATTTTATTCACTGAAGTTCCATTCCATTTCTACTAGCTTATAGATATTTACTGATTGTTTGAAACTGCTGGGTTATAAACCTGTTACTCCTTGATCCTTGAATATAGTGGATGTTTTATTTCAAACTGCTTTGTGTTCTTTGGATTGATGATTGATTGGATTTTGTGAGCTTTACCTCAGCTAGCCAGATATGTATCCAAGGAACATATCATTCATCAGATTAGTCCTCTATATTCAATCATTCCTACATTTTCTCCTGATATCCATATTATTATTATGACTATTAGCCTTGGGGCAGTCTCATAAGCTATTTCGTTTGAATTAACTGTATGTGTCAATATCAAAAACATAAAGATTATGAATGAATGAATGAATGCCTTTATTTCAGTTAACAAACCATAGGCAGTTTTAAAACAGACAAAAAACAAACAAACAAACAAGCAACGAATTTTCTACAATTACCAGTAGAGTCACAGTAAGAGTAATACATAGACAGCATGAAAACAGACATGTAAAATACATTATGACAAAGTTTTGTGGACACACTCACCACTTCCTAAACCAACCCATTACCCACCCCAATTTTCCATAAGTATTTGATCTGGGAGAGAGCAGCACTACTCGCCTTTGTAGCACATGACTTTACGAATGTTGATAGCAGAGAAAATAAACTTTGCCACTTCCTCTGTGATCTTTTTGTCCTCATCTGCCAATAAAAACTTCACGTACCAATCAGAGGTTCTGCCTGGGTGTCTATGTAATAAAGGAGTAATTATTCGTAGTCTATCATCTTTATAAAATATACAATAAAGAAGAATGTGAGATATGGATTCTATTTGGCACTCTCCACATGGACAAATTCTATCCTTATATTCATTTTTATGGAAGCGTCCCTCTAGCATAGCTGAAGGAATTACATTAAACCGGCCCTTGCTGAACGCCAACCGATATTTGGAGATTGTTAGATTTGCCAAGTATTTTGCCCCTTTTGGGTTGAAGCACAATCCCAAACCCCTTGGGGAACAGGTAGAACATGCGACAGATGTTGAGTATTGCATATCTATGTCTTTAATACATTGTATAAGGATCTGTTTTGCCTTAGAACAGTCAAGAGTACCTAAAAAATCATGCGAGAGACCCAATTTCTGGAATTTTTCTGTCACTGATTTAATCAAATCGGAGGAATATGTATCTTTATGTATTAAGTAGGTATATCCTATCTCAGGGCCTGCAAAAAAAAGTTTCAGGAAATAGCCTAAGGTCCATTTCCATGCAAAGCATTCCACTGATGAGCACCCGGCCTCAAGACGTAAGGCTGCTGTTGGAACGCAGTTCGGCATGTGGAAGATTTTCCTGAGGAATGCAGAAAGGACTCTTTCTACAGATGATGTAAAACCTAGAATCCACACTGGGATACTAAACAAAAGTTGTGGCAGAACCTTAGCCCAGAAGACCTTTAGAGCAGATGGGATCAATTGCCCGCCTTTAGTGTAAAAGAAACGGACAATAGCCATACTGCTGTTTGCAGCGTTCTGAACAGAAATTTCCCGGTGTGCTGTCCAGGTACCTGATGCATTGAATGTAATTCCTAGATATCTAAATTGCCTTACTTGTTCTATTTCATGGCCTGCAATCTTCCAGCTGAATATGGTGCGTTTCTTGGAAAAAACCATTATTTTTGATTTATTGTAATTAATATCTAATTGATTATTTCCACAGTACTCAGTGAAAGCTCTTACTGCTCTTAATAATCCCACCTTAGAAAAAGATAACAATGCAGCATCATCAGCATATAAGAGCAGAGGGATGCTGACTGAGGCTAATTTTGGAGGGTGAAAGGTCTCTGAGGAAATCACTGAAGGGAGATCACTGAGATATAAATTGAAGAGGGTGGGTGCAAGAATGCACCCCTGTCGTACTCCTCTTGCTACAGAAATGGAGCTGGTTAGGTTTCCCTGTAATCCACACCTTACTCTAATGGTGGTGTTATTGTATAGCTTCATGATTAGGCCAAGCAGTCTTTTATCAATCGAGGAAGCCAGAAGCTTATCCCAGAGTTTATCTCTTGATATTGAATCGAAAGCAGATTTCAGATCCATAAAGGCAACAAATAATCCATTACTATGAGCTCTAGTGTACTTCTCTGCAAGATGACTAAGAACTATACAATGGTCAGTAGTTGACTTGCCTTTTCTGAAACCGGCTTGTACATCCCCAAGGATTTTTTCAGCCTCTACCCAGTCTGTGAGTCGGTTGCTTAGAAATCTACCGTACAGTTTTCCTACTACTGATAACAAGCTTATAGGCCGGTAATTAGTAGGGTTGCTTTTGTCACCCTTTTTGTAAATTGGAATTATAATAGCTTGGGACCAGCTACTAGGCAGCTGGGCCGTTCTGTTGATATGGGTGAATAGAGTTGCCAGAAGGGGTGACCACCAAGTGCTATTCACTTTTAGTAGTTCAGGAATTATATGATCAGGCCCTGGAGCTTTGCCTGGTTTCAGGCAAGAAATTAAGCTTTTGACTTCCTGTTCAGTAACAGGGGGCCATTGTGGGGTGTCTAAGAATTTCAAGGAAGCTATACCTGATTCACATGCTGGACCAGAGTTGTATGCCTCACGGTCTCTGTACAGGGTGGAAAAATAGTCTTCCCATATATGAGCAGGTATGCTGCATTGGGCAGCTCCCTCAAAATTTCCCAGGGCACCAGTAACGATGGACCAAAACTGTTTGGTGTTTCTCTCTAAAGAGGAAGCCAAGAGTGCCTGCCATTGCCTGTGGTTTTTTTCTTTATTCCTTTTAGCAATCAATGATTTATGATATTTTTTAATATCATAATAAATCTCGGGTAAAAAACGGATATTGTCTCTCCGGTACTGAAGGTATATTTTCCTCATTTTGTCTTTAAGGATTAAACATTCTCTATCTAAGCCAGTGGCAGTATCCTTATTCTTTTTCCTACCGACAAAATTTTGAGTCTCCCTCATACTTTTGGTCAGCAATTCCAAGAGAGTTGTGAAGTTTGCAATGGCCACCTGTACATCTTGCGTCTCCATAATCAAACTTTTATGATTACTACATGCTGGGGAAATTAGGAGAGATTCAATCTTACTACTAGTGCTATCTGACCATCTCAGTCTTCTCTGCCTAATGTCGATTTTTGTGTTATCAAAACATTGTTGAGGGCTGAGGAGAACTTCATTGGGAGTGCTTACAAAAAGAAATAGAGGGAGGTGATCACTCTCAAGTATATCTGCTAAGGAGAATTTGATTACTTGTTTATACAAAGAGTTGGAGACTATAGCATAATCTATTGTGCTGCTTCCTTTTCCTGAGATATACGTAAATTCTCCATGCCGTTCAAATTTTGGGTCTCCATTTAAAATTCTGAGAGATAGGCGCTCTGCCATTTGAAAGAGATTTATCCCTGCATAGTTGATCCCACTATCTTTTGAGTGCCTCCTGGTGTTTAGTATATGACCCTCCATCTCCTTTAGATGCCAGGAGCGAGAAGAGAAAAGTGCCTCGTTGTTAGCTCCAATTCTGGCGTTAAAGTCACCCATCACAATTAAGTGTGACTTGGGTGACTGTGCTTCTAGGTTTATTAAATATTCTTCTAGATTTTCCCATATGTGTTTTAGGTTTTCTCTCTTACTAGTAGGAGGGATATAAACATTAACAACTATTAAGCTCATAGATCCAGCATTAACTAAACTTGCAATGGCGATCTGGCCACACTTCGGTAAAGTGATAATTGAGACCTTAAGGGAAGTAGCAATCAAAATAGCTAGACCTGCTCTTGGTCTCCCTTTGCCTGTAGGAATTGTAGCAGATTCTTCAATAACACTGTAACCATTAAAGTCAAGATGAGCTGTGCACCATGTCTCCTGGACCAAAATAATATCAAATTTCTGTAGGTACTCTATGCACTCAGGATTTCTTGATTTAAGGTTCCACCCCGCAATGTTCCAAGATAGGAAGCTAAGTTGCGTTTTACCTAGGGCAGGGGATATGACATTACTCGAGCCCAGAGTGTCGTAAGAGGGGACCAATGAGTTTACAAAGCCAGCTTCTAGTAATAATACTTTTTTCTCATTGTGTCAATCCAATACTTGGATCTGATCAAGACTACCACTTTCATCATAAAAAATAGCACCATTTTGTCTTGGTCCCCTTCTCTTGGATGCCACAGGTACTGCATTTATTTCCTTGGCCTCCTCATTATTGCTATGATTTAGGTTATCCAAAACTATATTGTCATGCTTTATCTCATGTCCCAGTAAGGGACTATCAATTTCTCTGCCTTCAATGGAAACCCCTATTGGGGAAGTTACTGGCATATTTAATAACTTAGGCTCACCCAAAGCCCCCTTTCTCTGAAGGTTTAATAGTGTTTTGCTGAGGGATGAGAGTCTATCTATAATCTCAGATTGTAGAGATAGGGGCAGGGACTGGAAAGTTTTCAGAAGTGTCTCTTCTTCCTCTATGACCATTTCATTGAAGGTGTTTGTTGGTAATACTTCCACATGGGACACCTTTTGGGGGTCTTTGGTGGAGGGGGATTGAGCTATTTCCATCATGGGAACTGATAATTCAATGAGGTCGGTCACTGTATTATAATTAGGTTCCTTCTCAGATTTATCTACTAATTTCTGGGTAACTAATGGTGCAGGAGGCACATCATTTTTAAAAAACCGGGAGATTGACATGCCTTTTTGTAAAAAATCACCTCTAAGGGAATACAGTTTCTTTGTGGAATCTTCATTAGTAAATGACACAATAGCTCGGACTTGATTGTGGTTATATAGATGATACTCTACCCATAAAATTTTAGAAGGGGGGAGGAATCCATTAGTTATAGAATCTACCACATGAGACAAGTGTTCCCTGCGTACAGTTTGAGATAGTAAGCCCCTAATTTTGGGATAATTACTAATGGCGAGCTTATTTTTAATTAATAACAAGTTCCAAGAGCTGTGTCCACTGTTGTCCAGGCGGGGTAACGGTTTATGACTTTCTTGATGCAACATCGACTTCCGTTTCTGCGGGTCATTTTTAAGGATGTTGTCCCAGGGATCTTGATTGTCTGCTTCACTAAACCCAACTGACATTCCCTTCTTTGGGGGGTCACTAAAGGCAATAGTTTGACCAAGTGTAGGCTGCAAGATCTTCATAGTTAAGCTGGGTGTGTTGCTAGAAGTCACTCCTGAGTCTTTCTTCTTTGGGTGCCTTAATGGCAGTTGTTCCGCCTCAAGCAGATTGAATAGTTTCTTAAAGTTCAGCTTAACCTGTTTTGCTAAAGCACAGCAATGTTTAGATGATCTCTTGATATTCTTTGATTTTTTAAAATTAATTGCTCTGTGTGGAAGTGACTTAATCTTATTCCTATTGTCCTTAACCACCCTCTTGTTAGCTATCCTCCTTCCTGTACTATATTGACCTAGGCCAACCTCGCAGGCAGATTGTTTGGTTTCAGTCTGAAATTCGAGCTTTACCAACAATTTAGTGATGGTTGTTAATAGACTATTGCATTCAGAGAGATAAGATTTGATAGACTGCAGCTCTTTGGACAGCCCTATAACATAATCAGTTAATTCTATGGGTTGTTCTAAGTTCTTTACCTCTTGTGGAGTGAAGCTTAGGTTTGGTCCATTTCCTGTTAAATCATGAAACGAGTTTTCTTTAGTAGAATTTAATCTAGATCTGTTCCTCCAGTCCCATGACAAAGTGTTTTTGTGATTGCTATCCACCCAGGCAATTTCCTCTGCCAAGCTAATGTTATTTCCAGATTGGGGATCAATTAGCATATGTCTCTGGTCAAGTGTCCATTCCAACTTTGATTCAGGTGATTGGACAGATCCTTTGTCATTTATCTTAACAATTGGAGAGAAGTAATGCTGAATCTCAGTCTGTTTTGTTTGTTTCTTGTGAACATCCTTGTTTACTAATAAACCATTACCTGTCAGAGAAATTCCAAGTCTCTTGCATCCCTGTCTGGTTAGGACCACCATCTTTTGCTAAATTATTTATCTGTGTCACCCCAATCTCTAGTTCATGTGCAGTGTTTAATAAAATCAGGCGAGAGCATGGAAACTAAGTTATACAAATTAAATGATAATGCTTAGCACTATCTCTTAGGATTTCCTATCTTGGAAGGCAATCCCTCAAAAAAACAGAGGTGGAATATTTGATTTTTTTTTTTTTAAATGATGACTGTAAACTCTCAAATTTTAGTTAAAACACTTGATTCATTCGAATCACAACTAAAAATTTAAAACTAGATAAAAGTGTTAAATAATAAAAAAATAACATATTAAAATATCAAAAACTTTTGGTGTGATTATTTACCACAGCCACCGGTGCAAGAGGGATGATGTTACTAATGACTCCCCACTGTTGCAGTTTTCGGTGCCAGTATCACACTGATGTAGAAGGCGGGGGTGTGGGATGTTTCAGGGCCACCTTCTCGCCGTGCACACTGCTGCCTCAGTCCCTCAGTTACTAGGCAAGAATGGTGGCCTCTCAGTCCAGTGTACTCCTTGAGTGGCACTGGGATAGTAGTAGAAGTGGCAAACAAGCCCTCTGCTCTGCAGTCACAGCTCCTTCCCAGCTTTTGAAGGCTCTGGTGATGGTGGTTGTGGCAAACAAGCCCTCTGCTCTGCAGTCACAGCTCCTTCCTAGCTTTTGAAGGCTGTGGTGATGGTGGGTGTGGCAAACAAGCCCTCTGCTCTGCAGTCACAGCTCCTTCCCAGCTTTTGAAGGCTCTGGTGATGGTGGGTGTGGCAAACAAGCCCTCTACTCTGCTGCAGTCTCAGCTCCTTCCCAGCTTTTGAAGGCTCTGGTGATGGTGGTTGTGGCAAACAAGCCCTCTGCTCTGCAGTCACAGCTCCTTCCCAGCTTTTGAAGGCTCTGGTGATGGTGGTTGTGGCAAACAAGCCCTCTGCTCTGCAGTCACAGCTCCTTCCCAGCTTTTGAAGGCTCTGGTGATGGTGGTTGTGGCAAACAAGCCCTCTGCTCTGCAGTCACAGCTCCTTCCCAGCTTTTGAAGGCTCTGGTGATGGTGGTTGTGGCAAACAAGCCCTGTGCTCTGCAGTCACAGCTCCTTCCCAGCTTTTGAAGGCTCTGGTGATGGTGGTTGTGGCAAACAAGCCCTCTGCTCTGCAGTCACAGCTCCTTCCCAGCTTTTGAAGGCTCTGGTGATGGTGGTTGTGGCAAACAAGCCCTCTGCTCTGCAGTCACAGCTCCTTCCCAGCTTTTGAAGGCTCTGGTGATGGTGGTTGTGGCAAACAAGCCCTCTGCTCTGCAGTCACAGCTCCTTCCCAGCTTTTGAAGGCTCTGGTGATGGTGGTTGTGGCAAACAAGCCCTCTGCTCTGCAGTCACAGCTCCTTCCCAGCTTTTGAAGGCTCTGGTGATGGTGGTTGTGGCAAACAAGCCCTCTGCTCTCATAAAGATTATGAGATTTAAGTCTGGATTCGGTTCGTATCTAGTATGCTGTATCTAGAGGGTTGGTTATTAAATGGTGGGCGGATTGTTCTTTTTCTTAAACTGTCAACATAATTTTTATGCAAGTGTCCTGGCATATTAATATTTTAAGAAGATATAAAACTGGAATATTTTTCCCCCTCTGACTGAAAAGTGAAGGACTCAGAAACAAGATAATAGGTTATCAGATGAAAAGAGGGCAGTTCTTTTGCTAACTGCTGGTTTTCTAATTCCATAACACATATGCTCTTGCTATCAGGCAAACTGAGTTGGAAATTGAGTTTTGCAGCCAAATAAATATCTGGTTTGTTAAAATTAGCAAGTGAAATTTCTAGAGAAGTGGTACTTCATCTGTTGGATCAAAGCAAAGTCTTGTGGCATCTTGAAGACAACGGTAAATGAATTTGGTTCTCAGCCATCCTATTCCCAGCTGTCTTGGTCTTAATATTGTCTCTATGATTGGTAGGTTGCCTAGTACTGGCAACTCTATAACAGGATTTTCTTGGCAAGATTTGTTCAGATGGGGGGGTTGCCTTTGGTTTCCTCTGAGGCTGAGAGAGTGCCTAAGGTCACCAAGTGGGTTTCCATTGCTAAATGGTGATTCAAACACTGATCTTCAGAATCATAGTCCAATGATCAAACCATGGAATCTAGATGAACAATTAATTTAAAAATTGAGCAACCCTATATAATTCAACCCAAAATTGGCATAAAAACATCTCTTTCAGGGATGATTCATGTTTGATATAGCCAGTAATCTTGGTATCCTATGATCTGTCCAAGCAAGTGACAGGATACCTGCTGGTAATTATACTGTGAAACCTTTGTCTTTCTTTTATCTCCCTTCCCATTACTCCCTACTTTGCTAAAAGCTCCTGTTGTTCAGGGACCCTTTCACACTGTACAATGGTGGATACCAAAATCCATTGATTCTCAAGTCCCATTAAATACAATGGCATAGTAAAATGGTGTTCCATATATAAAATGGCAAAATCATGGTTTGCTTTTTTGTATGCATTTCCACACCTTCATTGTGATTCCTCCTTTCAACTCAGGTATAAATTATTGAGATAGAGAAGGTACTCGCTCTCTTTTCTGAATAGCAGTGTATGTATTGTTGGTTGGAGCACCACTCCTTTACAAACAGAAATATTATAGCATAAGAAGTAACAAATGGAAAACTATTTTGCTGGGACTTTACCTAACAGATACATAAAATGATTTCTAGATCTACTCTGGTTACAATGCACTTGTCTGTATTACCTGATTCAGTGGTGGGAGGGTTAGTGAAATAACTGCATATGCAGCAGCATTTTGAACATTTGAAATGTTCAGTAGAAATGCTAAGTTTTACTTCATGAGAAAGCACAGTCCCTACATGGAAGTAGGACAAGGCTGGTCCTTTAAATCTTAAGTTGTTTTATAAAAAGAAAGAAAAAGCAGTCAGCAGTGATCTCTCTCATTCCTTCTGATGTAGCAGTTGGAGGGCATCCCTGCGTGATGTTCTGTGTTCCAGCATTTTTAAATATAGTCATTTGTCCCTGCAGCTCAACTCATCTTGTGATGACTCAGAAGCATCTTTGAATGCAGAGACATCCTTGCTTGACAAGAGGCCAGGCAGGAAGGAATTATGATGGGCAAATGGGTAATCTGTTTTCCCATTTAATCCATCACAAATAACAAAAATAATAGGCTTAGCTATATTCAGCCAACAGACATGAGGGAGCTGTCCTGTGCAAAGACCCTTTGAAGTGAATTCTTATTCATGACACTGATGCTTTACAGGAGAACTTCATAGTGGGTTGTATCATATGTATGAGCAGCAAATACATGCAATTGTGAAATAAATAAATAAATAAATAGACATGCTTGAAGTGATTATGAATGGTGGTGGTGGTGATGGTGGGGTTAAATCCAAGGTGAATTAATTTTTTTCCCATTTCATTAGCCTGCCAGCTGTAGCCCTTTCATATGGCCACAGAGAGATGCCAAAATATCCTGATGGATTTGGTGGCAGAAATCATAGCTGTTAACGAAAGGAGGAAGAATAAAGAAGAAACAAAGATTTTTTTCCCCTTTTGACTCACTTTTTCTTGAAAAGTCACCAAAACTGCATTTTATTTATCTAGATTTTGGGGGTGGGTGGGTATTTACCCTCCCTGTGATTAAAGGCTTTAAATGATTATATACCAGTTTCTCTACAGCCTTACCTAATCTGATATCCTCGTGTGTATTGGACTGAAAAACTCATCATTCCCATCAATATCCATTAGTTATGTTGGCTGGGGATGATGGGAGTTCTAGTCAAACACATCTGGATGGCACTTTGGTTGTGGGAAGGTTACTCTGAATGATAGAATTTAGATCTAAAATAAAAAACTAATGGATTTTTGAGAAAATCTTGAAAAGATCCCCCCCAACATTTTTAGACAGAAACACAATGGGCTGACCAATGGGGGGGGGGTGAATGAAAGCTTATTTTACCTTAAAGGTCTTTCTAACATTAACAAAGCCATAAGAGAGGTATTTTGATCTTTCAGAACCAGCGAGGAGCATTCAGAAGCTTAGAAAAACACAAAGATTAGTTTCATGGGAAAGGGGCCATAGAAAAATCTGGACAAAATTGGGACCCCAGGAATTCCTTACCCCTGGTAGTGCTATTATCACTATTAATGGGTGACCCGGTTTCCTTTTCTTATCCCTATGTCATGTTGTGTAGCTTTAGACACTGAGTTCCTCTTTGCCCACTGCTCAAAATTTTTTCAGTAATCTTTACATCATCACCATCCTCTCAGTTTTGGCAGCAATGCCTTGCCACATTTAAATGTTTATTTTAATGTTTTGGTTAGTTCTGCATAGGCTGTACATTCTTTCTCAGGTGCTTTGGAACAAATTTCATTTTATATATAAATGTTTCACATCAATAATCTATCAAAACTTTTGTTTTTCTCTGTGTTTCTGAAAAATAGCATGTATTAACTGAAACATAGCTTCCACACACAAAAATTAAGAGACTTCTACATCTGCTCCTATTTTCAAATATTTCCATTTCCCAAATTAAAAACTTAATAATTTAACTTAATTTGTTCCATGTATTCTAACATTCCCAGACATAGATTAAAAAAAAAACAACAACAACCAACCAGCACTGTATATCTTTTCTTTAAACTCAATATTACACACAGAAAAAAATGCCATCCAAGAAATATATGTATTATTGACCCGTCAGAGTTTGGATATGTAGCTGAAAATAAATGAGTCTAAATGCTTTTGATTCTGGAGTTGTTATTAAAGTGTTTGGCATTGAGGAAATTGCTTTTCATAAACATCCTGGTTTCTTCTAGCTTTCTGTGTTGTTGTTGTTTTTTAAAAAAATATATCTGCTACACAGAAGCATAGTTAATCTGTGTGAGTCTACAGACTGCATCACTAATAAGACAGGCAAATCTATCATTTCTGGATATTGAAATACTGGGGCAGAAAATGAGACTAAAGAAGACACCTCCTTTCTCAGATTGCTGTTTAAATGTGGTAAAAATTCTGATGCGATTATTGATTTGAGTTTGGCTTCTGCCCTATATTGAAAGCTCAAGATAAATAGCATATTTTTTTAAAAAAAAATACAGAAATCAACATAATGATCCAAACTTGTTAGCTTAACTATGACCATTATGTTCAAACAGAGTTCATATCTGCTTTCATAAACCTACTTGGCACTACAATAGTATGGTGGTTTAGATGCAACATTATACCAATGGTTAGTGTTACAAGAATATACCTTGAGTTTGTGAACCTTTCCTTTTTCCCAACCAACTTGTGGGACACTTTTGCTTTAGATTTAGATTAACCACACCATGCCATTTATCTAAACCTGGTTAAATTCTGGTTAATGCAATGGCAATTACACCCAAATTCAAACAATAATTTAAGAAACTTCCTTGTTTAAATAAACCTCAGCTGACCACAGTTAAGGGCTGTTGGACTTGTTTCATTTGTTGCCAAAACTGGGTTCCCTCACTGTTATAATTAGGAACATAAGCAAAATTGTTGGACCCTGGTTATAGATGTGACTGTAATGTGAATAATTAAAATAAAATCTACCCACTAGCATGAGCCATAGGAACTCAAAGAACCAATTTAGACAATGACTCATATAAGCCTGAAGGGCAGTTCTGACAGGGGACAAAAATGACAGGCATGAAATCCTAGGAAAATGTTGTGAATTAGTGGGAAAATATTTCATCCATGTTTATTAGTGAGCCAGGCACCATCTCTTACAAGCAAGTGGCTTGGACATAGACTAAAGCCTGAAAGACTGTGATTCCAGCAGGGCTCTTGTGGGCTCCCCACATCACTTAATTCCAGAAATGGCCACTTGTGTATTGCCAAAAAAGAGGAAACCTGTCACCAGAAGGAAGGAAAGAAGAGGAAAGGGAAGGGGAAGGTGTTTTGTTCTCATACTTTTAATATATTTTCAACTTTTGGTCAAGATCGAAGGATCTTCCTGAAAGCAGAGCTGTTACAATGAACAACTGACCATTGCTCCCTGAAGAAACAAAATATTGTTGCATAACATACTGCACCATTCAAGTTTGGGTTCTCAGAGGTTTTCTTTCACCAAAATGATAAAGAAAAAGCCAAAGAAGGAATTTAAATTCCAGGTACTTGACATCTATCTATAACATGATTATGTGGCACTGGACACCATCACAATTGCACCATGGTATTGTATATTTTTTAAAAAAGACAATGGCCCAGAGGACTATTTGCTTACAACTGACAAATGTTACTTAAGGAGAGAATATACACTAGCCAGATTTCAACTAATGCCTTTAGCAGTAGTAGAGGGCAGATTTGCCAAAATACCATATCAACTGTCTCTGTTGTGGTCTAAATTAAATCAAAGTTCTTCCCCACTATTTATTCAGCTGTGCCCTGTCATCTGAAATTAGGAATAAATTCCTTTTGGAACCCCTACAATTTAAAGATTTCTGACCAGCAAGTTGAAAGATTAAATTTCTACTTTACAATAATGACCCCATTTTATATAGAAGAGCTGCAACTTATTGGCCATAACTAAGGCGGGAAGCAGACGGCACTTTGCCCCGTCTTGGAGGCAAGAAAGGGGAGGGGCAGCCTCACGCTGGGTGCCCCAACCCCTTCCCAAACACATCATCGGAGCGCCCGTCGCTTCGCACGACCAGTGCTCCGACGACGTACTTCCGCCTCAGCATCTGCACACGCTGCGGTGGAAGAGATGCCGAAGGTGCGCCCAACGCCTCTTGCAGCGCACCTTTGGCATCTTGCAGAAGGAGCGCTGTTTTAGCGCTCCTTCCAGGGCCTGAGAAGCTGCGGATTGGGGCCAAGGAGTGTGGCTACCTCAGCCCCAATCCGCAGCTTCCCAGGGCGGTCCACGGCCACCCGTCTGCTTAGGCCCTAAGACAAGGGCCAGTCATTGTCAATCAAACAAGAAGATAGAATAGAAAGGCCTAGAACCTGATATGAAGTTGCCTTAAGTGACACAGAATGAATTATGTACTTCCATAATGTTTGGCACATCTGTGTCACTCAAATTGAAGAAGGTTTTGGGATCTAATCTGGTTTTAAAGACATATCTAATGTAATATTTTAACAGAGTTCAAATATACAGTTGCCCCTCCGTTTTTGTGGGGGATCCATTCCAGATCCCCCCCCCTCATGAAAATGGAATACTGCAAATATTCAAGCCCCATAGACTTGAATGGGGGCATGCACCTGCAGGTGCACACCCCATTTTATACCCCTCCGTTTCCCGCCTGCAAACAGGCGAGGGTCATGGACTTCAAGTCCATGAAAACAGAGGAACAACTGTACAGCCATGTTAGTCTGCAGAATCAGTATGTAGAGAGATCTTGTAGCACCTTTGAGACTAACTGAAATAAAGAAGTTGGCAGCATGAGCTTTTATAGACAAGTCTACTTCCTCAGTCCTACTTCCTCAGTCTAAATCAGGGGTAGGCAACCTTTTTGAGCTGGGGGCTGGGTTGCTGTCCCTCAGACAATTGGGGGGCCAAAGCACCAAAAATAAATAAATAAATAAATAAATAAATAAAATTAAAAATATGCATGCACACTCTCTCAGCCCCAGAAAAGCCATGGCAAAACCCCTGTGGAGATTTTGCCAAGAAAAACCCAAGAACAAGTAATACCAACAATAATCAATATCATAATGGTGGGTGGCGGTGGCGGCGGCGGTGGCGGCGGCAGAGCGGCAGGGGCAGGACCAGCCTGCGGCCGGTCCAAAGACCTCGGGGGGGTGCATCTGGCCCCCGGGCCTTAGGTTGCCTACCCCTGGTCTAAATACACCTGAGAAAGTAGACTTTAGTTTATGAGAGCTCATGCTACCAACTTCTTTCTTTCAGTTAGTCTCAAAGGTGTTGCAAGTATATAGTAATATTTTAATGTTTCATTTATTTATCATTTTTGTTTTATTTATCATTTGTTTCATTTATTTATCATTTTTGTATTATGCCTGTACTCTTTGTGATGACCTATGGTCATGTACAATAAATGTGTATGTAGATATGTATACAAATTGCCTGTGATATCACTCTATTCTGTTTTGGATAGATCTCACCTGGAATACCATGTCCAGTTATGAGCACCACAATTCAAGAAGGACATTGACAAGCTGGAGAGTGTCCAGAGGAGGGCAACCCAAATGGTAAAAGATCTGGTAACCATGGCCTATGAGGAGTGGCTTAGGGAGCTGGGTATTTTTAACCTGGAGTAGAAAAGGTTAAGAGGTGACATGATGGCCATGTTTAAATATTTGAAAGGATGCCATATTGATGGAGGAAGTTTGTTTTCTACTGCTCCAGGGACTAGGAGCAATTAATTGAATCTACAGGAAAAGAGATTCCACCTAAAAATTAGGAAGAGCTTCCTGACAATAAGAGCTGCTTGACAGTGAAATACTCTGCCTCAGAGTATGGTGGAGTCTCCTTCTTTGGAAGTTTTTAAATAGAGGCTGGAGTGCTTTGATCATGTATTCCTCCATGGCAGGGAGTTAGACTGGAAGGCCCTTGTGGTTTCTTCCAATTCTATGATTGTGTGTGTGCTTTGCAATTTTAGAAAAAAATAAGTATAATTTAAGTAAAACAATAATACTTTTCCCCATCAAAGGGAATACTGTGACCAGGTAACCTATCTACTTGCTCAATCTGCTACTCAGGTGCTAACAGCCAGGACATTGCTCTAACACGTTGCATGTTGATCCTGGGCTTGGACTGTATGGCCCTTCAAAAAGAGGATGCCTTCAAACAGGGGATGGTTGTCTAACTACCTTGCAAACAGATGACAGGTCTATGTAAAGTAGGCCACATGGATGCTCTATCACTTCTTCTGGCTGACAGATTACAATCTCCTGTCTGGCCACTGTCAAGAGGATGCTGTGGAAGAGCAGATCTCAGGCTCACCCATCCCACTACTTGAGTAGTGCTGGCAGGTCGTACTTCCAGTTTTTCTAGCTTGAGTCCATCACTAGCACAACACAAATAAAGCAACATATTGAATTTCATGCTTTCCAGCCTTAGGAACTGGATCAGGTTGGGAGTGCTATAAGTGGTTTAGGGTTGTTATTGAGCAAGCTGTGGTATATTACTGCAGGGCAGGGGCTGAATTTGGGTTTTGAAAGCATCTGAAAATGTCACACAAACACAAAAAATATGGAACATGGAAAACATTAGCTGTGGTTTGGGGATTTAAAAATAGAAATGCAATCAGGCTGCAGTGGAAATTTTGTGACCTTCCACATGTGGTTTAATTGTGACTTTCAGCAGCTCTAGGCAGAATAGCCAGTGGTGAAGAATTCTGGGAGTTGTAGTTCAACAACAACTGGGGGGCTGCAGAATTCCATTTACCTTCCCTACATGCCTGAAGGATTCCAGCTGACATCAGAAAAGAAATAATTCAGCAAGCATGCAAATCATAAAATTTACAAAAGGACCAAATAGTGAAAGCCAGACCTGGGGGTTCCTTACTACATTTCAGACGATGTGCATTTTAAAAAAGAGGGCTGTTATAACAAAGAAGATGAGATTTCTTGGCATAGTCAGAAAACGTAAAGCCTATCAATATGTAACTAGGAATAGATTCTTATTTGCACTGCGGCTAAATTGAAGAAAATTATAAGTACTGTATTTTCTTTCTTTTCCTCCCAGAAAACGGGAGATGTAGACCAATCTGGGTTGCTAGGCAACTGAGGCCTGCACATGGCTGATAACACTCAAGGCATTATTTGCCCGCCTGACTGCACTGAGTCAGAACAAAGGCCAGTAATGAAGCTTTCAAATGCTGTTGGCTCTTGCCTTTGACGGTTCAACACAGGTTCTCCCTGCATGTATGCGACAGTTACAGCAGCCATGCAGCCTCCCCTTCAAAAACATAAATGCGTCCAGAGCTTGAACAGGAAAAGCCCAATGGAAAGTGACAGACAAACAAGATTGTAGATGAGCAGCAAAATGTCTGACAGATATCCAGCCTCTAGTCTCCAAAATGGAGGACAGCTGGGAAGACAGAGAGAGGCTAGACACCACTGAAGCAAAAGTACAAAGCCAAAACCATGCACTACAAGAAACCTAGTGGATGGTTTAAATCTAAAACAATCCATCTTTCACTTTCGCTACCCAGTAGCATGATATTTCTTCCTCCCAATGGTCAAATGAGTGGATCCATCAACTTCTCAATACAGAAAAATACCACTGAAAAGTGGTCCAGCAGTGGTAGCAATTGACATTTCTTCCTGGATATGTTCATTGTTCAGATTTAGAAATGAATAAATAAAACAAAAGGATGGTGATATATTAATCATATCCTAGTAATACTTCTCTTGTGATGGCTGTTTTGAGGATTAGCCATACTAATTACCATTTGGTCCATTGTATGTCTCACCTAGAAAATAAATTGTTATTTTAGATTTTCATCACTTTACATCAGGAAGCCAATGCACCTCTTGTGGTATAGTTATTGAGCGATGAGAATGATATAATTTCCTTAAGCTTCATTATTTAATCATTCAGTTTTATTTTGGAGAATTTTTCTATAACTCACCATTCTGTATCCATCTCAAAAAATCTTATCTCTACTATTTGCAATGAGCAACATATAGAAGCCATAAATACTGGTTGCTTTCTTGCTTGGTTGGTTGATTAAGAATGTGTTCAAGGTGAGTAATATGGATGGAGTAACATATGCTGACTAGCATGAAAAACAGAGACACTGTTGAAAAAGGCAACTGTTTTATTTTTATTGAATAAAAACAAAACCCACAGGTAGGGAATATTATATTAGGACACACAAAAATGAGACAGCAGTTCAGGCTGTCAGTTTATCCAGAACTCCTCATCGAACCTAACAGTACAAAAAATATCAGGAAACAGAAGAAGAAATAGAATAGTCCCAAAATTAGGCCAAAAATGATAACCATGAGGTTTATAGTTAGATTCAATCTCAAGGTAGATATCTCATATAGAATGAATCACTACATACTGCACAGATGTGAAATTAAATCTAGCAATTTCAAGGAGTGCAGGTATGGTGGGGCAAAATGAAGGAATTGCCCTCCCAAAGAAGAATTCTGCTCTCCCAATGGAATTTTCTTTCAATCTTCCAAATTTTAGCATTGCAATAACTTAAAATTTCTGTTTGGCATATAAAAATTCAATTTAGGCATCCAAAGAAAGGGGCAAGCAAAGTTACCAGGGGTGTGTGAACACATCATTGTTCGTTGTTAACTACCTTCAAATCAACTTCATCTTATGATGACCCTATGAATGAGAGACCTTCAACTCACCCTGTCATCAACAGCTCTGCTCAGATCTTGCAGACTCAGGGCTGCTTCCCTGATTGATGAAATCTGGAATGGACTCTTCCTTGTTTCCCATTGCCCTCCACTTTACCAAGCATTATTGTCTTTCCTATGAGTCATGTCTTCTCATGATATGGCCAAAGTCTGGCAGCCTCAGTTTAATCATCTTGGCTTCTAGGGAGAGTTCAGAAACCATTTTTCTAGAACCCATTTTTGTGTGTTTTTAGCAGTCCACAATATTTATGGCTTCTATACATTGCTCAGTAGAACTCTTCTCCAGCACCACAACTCAAATTAGTTGATTTTTTTCCTATCAACTTTCTTCACTCTCCACTTTTCACAACCATACATAAAAACAGGGAATACAATGGAATGGTCCATCCTAATTTTAGTATTCAATGGTATATCTTATCTAGTTCCTTCATAGTTGCCCTTCCAAATCCTAGTCTTCTTCTGATTTCTTGACTGCAGGGGAGTTGCAGACTGCCAGAAATAGTGCAAATTGAGCCCACTTTTAGGGTTAGGGTTAGTGCTAGGGAATTATGATAATTGTTTTTTTCTGAGACATTGAGCCTTCTCTGTCAGAGAGCTCTGGTGCCACAATAAAATACAGTTCCCATAATTCCCTAGCACTGAGTCAGGGCAGTTAAAGTGGACTCAATTTGCAGTATTTCTGGCAGTCTGCAACCCCCCTGCAGTCTCCACTCTGATTAATAACTGAGCCAAGAAATGGAAAATCTGGAATTATTTCAATGTCTTCATTGTATACTTTAAAGTTATGTTAAACATCTTTAATCATTATTTTTGTTTTTTCAGTGTTGAGTTGTAAATCTGACTTTGCACTTTCTGCCTTGACTTTTTTCAGTAATCATTCAAGTCTTTGCTATTTTCTGCTAGTAGTATGGTGTCATCTGCATATCTTAGATTGTTGATGATCTTTCCTCCATTTTTCACATTCCCTTCCTCTGAATCTAATCCTGCTTTATGTATGATATTTTCTGCATACAGGTTAAACAGATAAGACAATAAAATGCAACCTTGCCTGTTTCCCTTGCCAGCTGGAAACCATTTCTTTTCTCCTTATTTGAGTCTAACCATAGCCTCTTGTTCTGAGTAGAGATTATGTATCAGGACCACCAAATGTTGTGACACACCCACTTTTTAAAAGAGCAATCCATAGTTTTTTATGTTCTATACCAGGGGTAGGCAACCTTTCCCCTTTAAGGGCAGAGGGACTTCAGGTCCCAGAAGCCTCAGCTATGTTGACCAATAGTCCCATGTTGGCCAATATCTCCTGGGATTCTGGGAGCTGAAGTCCCTCGGCCCTTAAAGGGGAAAGGTTGCCTACCCCTGTTCTATGCAATCAAAGGCTTTGGTGCCATAAAACACAGCCTGACTCTCTTTGGTATGCTCCATTATCCTGAGTATGTTTGCAATATGTTTACCTAGTGCCTCTTCCTTTCCTGAATCCAGTTTGGACATCTGGCATTTCTTGCTCCATATTTGGTAAAAGCCTTTCTTGTAGAATTTGGAGTGTCACTTTGCTTGCAAACCTGAAATCAATGCAATGGTCCTGTGATTATTGTAATTCCTGGTGTCCCCATTCTTGGAGAATGGAACGTACACTGTTTCCAATATGTGGGCCATTATTTGATTTTCTATGTTTGTTGACATATTTTAGTTATGACTAGAGTAGTTTCTGTCCATCTAGCTTGAAGCACCTCTATTACTATGTCATCTGTTCATGGTGACTTATTTCTCTCAAAGGTTCTAGTGCAACTTCCACTTCATTTTTTAAAATCTGAGGTTCGTCTTCATATCATTTTTCTTCAAATTAATCTGTCATCATTTTATCACTTTTTTATAGTTCTTCCATGAATTGTTTCCATTATCTTTTTATGTTCTACTTGATCATGAAACATGTAGAGCATCCTCACTTTGGTTTAAATTTCCCTTTGATTTCTCAGATCTTGAAAAAGTCTCTTTTTCTTCCTTTTTTTTTTTTTTTTTTATTTTTTTTGAAGCAATGGATTCAAACTACAGGAAAGGAGATTCCACCTCAACATTAGGAAGACCTTCCTGACAGTAAGAGCTGTTTGATAGTGGAATATGCTGGCTTGGAGTGTGGTAGAGTCTCCTTCTTTGGAGGCTTTTAAACAGAGGCTGGATGGTCATCTGTCAAGGGTGATTTGATTGTGATTGTCTGCATGGCAGGGGGTTGGACTGGCTGGCTCTTGAGGTCTCTTCCAATTCATGATTCTATGAAATTTCCTCTTGAACTGCATAATATCTTTCACTGTCTTCTTCTACCTGTGTAGTTGGAACATAAACTTGGATAATAGTTATATTAATGGGTTTTCCCTGAAGTCTTATTGATATGATTCAATCAGACTTCATATTATATCTTTTGACCACTTGTTAGCATATGTGCTTTTTCATAAAATTTTGGACACATGTGGAGTTCCCTCTATGACCCCAAACTGACCTCTGAGGGATGTCAGCCATAATCCCCTAGATGGCAGGTTGTAGGCACTGAGAGATCTGCCCAGAACTACTGGAAAATTCCCTACCAGACATGTTTGGGAGTTGCCAAAAGGGAAAAACCATTATACTGGAAAACACACATAATAGTGCTTATTTGTCTTGAGTCTCACACTTGATGGGGCAGTGATCAGATTTGACTGCACCCTTTTGTCTAACCTCCCTTCCTTGATAGCTTCAAAACTAAATGCATTGTTTAGACTATGCTCACACCTAGGTTAACAAAGCTAAGACTATCAACGCCTTTGTTCAAACTCAGGCTAAGCCATTAAGCTTATAGCCAGAAGGCAGAAATTTCCTATAAGAACCTTTGGATTTGTAGGCTCCGTGTGCTATCTTGAGAGTGCATACTGACTCCATGTCGGTCTGTACTCTGATCATAGCTCCTTCGGCCATCTTCTTCCCCCCATTTTGGCGGCCGTGATTCATCATCATTATCATCAACTTCCACAGCGGAACACAGAAAAGCCTTCAGAAGTGAGTAACTCTCTCAGTCTGGTCCCTTTCTAAGTGTGTGTGTGAGAGAGTGCCATATTTGTGTGTGTGTGTGTGCAGTCTCCCCCTTTCTAATAAATATTTAGACTTTAATTGGAGAAGCCTGCCTCAACGTTATCCATTGCGGGATTCCTTAGTCCTCTGGTATACATAATGGTACCCAGTCCCGTGGGGTTTTTTAGGACCCCACTCTTGCATATTTGAGCTAATTATAAATTCTCCTGATTAGATCCTTCCTAACACACTTTCGCTACATCTTTTTTTCATTGTAAATGCCACCCATTTCTTCTTAGATTTTCACTTCCTTAGTAAAGCACTGTGTAATTATCTGATTCAAAATGTCCCATTTCTGCCCATTTTAGCTCACTCACCCCAAATATTGCAATGTTTATACATTCCATTTCTTGTTTTGCTATATCTTCCTTCCCTTGATGAATGCTTCTCAGATTCCAGGTTCTATAATATGAGTTGTGCAGCATCAAATTTTCCTTTCACCTCTGAGCATGTCAACATTTGAATATCCTTTCATGGAGTCCAGTTGACATAACACTACTTGTAGTTATCCTTTGCTCTATCCCAATAGCTCATTGGGTGCCTCCTGATATTATCTCTTGTTTCATTTTGGATTATCACATCATAGGCTTTCCATGGTCAAAAAAAAAATCTTTAAAAGGGGTTTAAAATACCTCCATTTGTGCAGTACTGACAAGCGTTAGCTATGGTGCCACAGTTGTTGTCTCTGAGAGTTGCTTTGCAAGTGTCAACCTTTACTACTGCTGCAGATCAGTAGCTCTATGGCACATTTTGTTTGTCTCCTCAGCAAAAGCCTTTATATTCTGGTCAGTATAAGGACACACTCTTTGTAGTCTCTCGCCTCCTCCCAGCCTTTGTTGTTGTTGTAGTTGTGGTGGTGGTGGTGGTGTACCTTCAAGTCATTTCCAACTTATGGAGTCAGTAAGACAAATCTATCATGGGTTTTTCTTGGCAAGATTTGTTCAGAGATTTGCCATTGCCTTCCCCTGAATCTGAGAGCATGTGACTTGCACAAGGTCACCCAGTGGGCTTCATGGCTGAGAGGAGAACTGAACCCTGCTCATAGTACAATAATGAAACCATAAGCCACACTAGCTCTCCCAGCCTTTAGGCAGAGACAATCCCTCTGAGTTCTAGGTGTATACAATTTTCAGTGTCTCACTCTATGCAATTCTGGAAATATAGAAGCTGAGAGAAAATTTCAGTGGGGGGGCACAGAATTCTCACTGGGTGAGCAATGCCCTTATTTTGCACACACTCACACCATTGCCACATCTGGCAATGTCCTATTATCTATTGTCTTTTACAGAAGGAGATTTCTTCTATATTTCAAACCACATATGATTACAATTGAAAAATGTATTCCTCCCCATGGATGTACTATAAAAATGTGCTTAACATATACTTCTTTGCTATTTAATCTTGAATGTATCCAAGAATCCTCTAGGAGGGGAAGTGTGAAAACCTGCCCATGGTAATATAAATATTCTTTATTGTACCCTTCTCAGATCTAGTGAGGTCATTGTTACGTAGCCTGGTAAAGCATGTGATCAACACACAGGGAATATATTATAAAACAATGTTCCAGACATTTCCAACTAAGTTACACTTTTCCACTCTTGATTCTATACAAATTTCTGAGAGTGGGCACAAAGTGCAAGGTGCTCCTGCTGCAGACCAAATGACCCAACAAAAGAGAATTGTGCAATCTTGCTACTCTAATTATTATGACAGTTTTATATGCTCACCAATCTTTTACTCTCTACATTTACAGCTCTTTTTTGCCTCAATGCCACAAAAGCTGCTTTAATTTTTTTGTCCCTTTTGTTCTATCCCAAGCCAGTCAAATAGCTGCTGGGATTGATCCGTTCCTTAATTGCAGTAATTTTACCGTAAATACAGGCAGCTGAGTGCTCATAATCAAGTCACAAATTTCGCTGTTGAGTAAGAGACCTCCCCCAAGCAAAATAATTACAGATAATAACAAGTGGATCATAATAAATGCAACACACAACAAATGTGCTCTAAGGACATGAAGCAGAGTCAGAAGGGCTATTAGGGAACCCCTGCAACTTTCCCCCCTTTTGGGGGGAAAGAAGAAGAAAAACAATGCAATATCCTTAATTGTCTCTTGTAAACTGGAATCTGGCTCATCAACTGGCTCTGTTGGTTTGTTATAAATAATACCCAATTATTCCCTTTTGGCAGCCTCTTCTGTCCAGAGAACAGCTTACCAGTGTCATCAGCACAGATGAGAACTGTCACCTCAATTTACATTAAGGCATAAAAGGGTGTAATGGAAGGCAGTAGGAGACAAACACTTAGGTTAATTATAGTATTCTCCCAGAACTGCACCTGACAGAAACCAATTTGCCACCACTTCTCTTAATCTTCCACAGTTACTTTAGCCTTTGGTTTCCTATTCATAGCAACAACTCCAAGTTTTTGTTGGTTCGTTTTTTAAAAAAAACACAACAACAATGAACAGCATGAAGAGTCTCCTTTAGGTTACATATTATATGTAAAATATTCAGGAGTAGCCGTGTTGACCTGAAGCAAAATATAACAAAATGGAAAATTTCCCCAAACAGTATACTTTTATTGGACCAACAAAAAAGCACAAAGTATATCATGCAAGCTTTTGAAGCTTCACTGGTTCCTTCATTGGACAAAGATATCCTCCTAAAGCAGGAATTTCAGGGTTTGCAACAAAGTGTAGCTTATGTCCATGAGTGACAAGTCACGAGTTATCACTCATTTTTTTCTGAATAAATTAGAATCTAATTGCTCAATTTAGATTTGCATTTAATGCACTGAGTTAAAAATTCAGTTTGTTCACCTGCAGTATTGTATGTGGCTCAATTTGTGGTTCACAAATTAGAAATTAGATGCTTCTATTATATGCTTTTTAACATCCTTGCCTGATGAAGAAGCCAGTGAATCTTCAAAAGCTTGCATTATATATGTTTTGTATTTTATATGTAATTACACAGAGCCAACATGATGTAGTGGTTTGAGTGCTGGACTACAGCTCTGAAGGCCAAAGTTGGAATACCCACTCAGCCATGGTAACCCGCTGGGTGACACTGGGCAAGCTGCACTCTCTCAGCCTCACAGGAAAGCAACGGCAAAATCCATCTGAATAAATCTTGCAAAAAACCAAAACAAAACTCCAAAACACCTGTGATAGGTTCACCTTAGGTTTGCTATAAGCTGGAAATGACTTGAAGGCATAGAACAATGTAAGTATTTACAGAACAGTTTAAAAATTGCAGCTACTTGTTCCACGCAGGTGTTCAGAAGCATACAGGACTGCTAAAAGAAGGAAAGAGGCAGACAGACCAACTCAAAAGATTTCAAAGCTGAAGTAGAAGAGCAGTTAGGCACTCAAAATCAGGCCACTGGTACATGTAGCCCAGTATAGATGGATTTGATTTAATGGGTTTGGTTTCTTTAAAGCACATTCATTCATTACAGCAGAGAAAAACAGTTTACTATATTCACTGTAATGTCTAATAATAGACTCAGAGAATGATGGAGGCTTGGAGAAATTGCTTCATGCCAAATAAGGAAGGGAAGTTGGCATTATGGATATGGAAGATCATGAGATTAGTAAACTATAGGCCTAAGCAGACTGCCAGAAATAGTGCACATTAAATTGAGGCACTGCCCTGGCTCAGTGCTAGGGAATCATGGGAACTGTATTTTTTTCTGGGACATTGAGCCTTCTCTGTGAGAGAGCTCTGGTGCCACAATAAATTACAGTTCCCATGATTCCCTAGCACTGAGGCAGGGCAGTGCCTCAATTTAATGTGCACTATTTCTGGCAGTCTGCTTAGGCCCTATATCACTAAGGCTGCATCCACACTGCATAAATAATCCAGTTTGACACCATTTTAACTGCCATGGCTCAATGCTATAGAATTATGGGAATTGTACTTTCGTGAGACATTTAGCCTTCTCTGTCTGAAAGGTCTAGTGCTACAACAAACTACAATTACCAGAATTCCATAGCATTCAGTCATGGCAGTTAACGTGATGTCAAATTGGACTATTTCTGCAGTGTGGTGCAGCCTACGTGATTTAAGGTGCAAATAGACATGGTACACCACTGGGATTAAAAAGGATAAATTTAAGAATAAAGGGAATGGAGTAAGACTCAGTTATAGTTACCTAACTTCAGAGGAAGGACTTAACTTCCACATGGGCTTAAGCTATTTATGCTTAAAATAAATATAAATAACTGAGATACTATTGTGTTTCCATCATGCTTAAAATTATCTATATGGAACTAGCAAGTGACATCTAAACATTTGAAGTGCCAATAGTACACTTATGACACTGAAGAGCTATTTATACCACACTGGAGTCAAGAGAAACCTTGAAAACATGCCTTGGATCAGTAGCAAATGGATACACAAAAGCAGAGACATTACTAAAAATAGATCCATAAAAGACAGATGCATTATTGAAGGCTGGTTCATGGGAGATGGTATTCAACCTATTCTGGATGAGACTGCATTTTCCATGACCAATTTCACAGTCTGGGAGTGCTGATGGATGCCAATTAGGCGGCAGACTGTAGGCTGCCACGTGCAACCTCTGTTTTTCAGAGATAACCCACATATCCTCTGGTAATCTCTAGTTGCACTGCAGCAATCAGGCTGCCTTTGTAGAATTCTGGGTAATTTCATTTAGCCTCAAATAAAGCTGGTTACAACCTGGGACTAGCCAAAGTGATCCTTTCTTGCTGGTTCTTAACTAGGGATGGAAAAATATTTATCAATATTTCTTTCAAGGCAAATGTATGAGTTTCCTGATGCTTGGGAAATCCCCCTTAGAAAATTGTGTTTCCTTGCATTTTGTTAAAGAATACTTCTCTCGGAAATCATTCAGTACAGAAATACATATTGTTCTAGGCTTCTTGGATGCATTGCCCAAAGTGGCTCGCTTGATCTTTTCAGTGCAGAGGAAGACTGTGCTTGTCTTCCATTTCCAGTGTATCTTATCTGAACTGGGTTTGAGTCTTGAATCATATTATCACTGCAGCTGTTCCGTTTTTAATTACTCTGCTGAACTTTTGTTGCTATAAGCTGCTAGTTTACAATTGCTTTAAATGTTTTTTGGACGTCATTAATGTGTATTCTGATGTGTTAGCTGTCCAATAAGGGCTACAGTAAATTTTAAAGAATTCTGTTAGGTATAGCCCAACTACATTTAAAGAACCATATAATTTTCCTGCTTATTTTTTTAGCTGGACATTAAGTGAGCTAAAAGTTTCCATAAAAGAAGAGTGGGCATAAATACTTTCCTCATAAATGTAACAAATAAGTCTATATCAGTGGCTAGTTTCAACTAAAGTATGCCAATCGAATTGGTAGGTTTTGCATATATTTTGATTTGCAGTAGATTCAATGGGTCTACTGTAGCTAAAACTAGAAACTGTATTTAGGCTATATTTGTTGATGAAGCTCATTCATCTATTATTATGCACTTCCAAACAGTTCTGGAACTCTTTATCAATGCCTTGCAGTGCCTTCTTGAATTTTTTGCTTACTCTCTGCTTTTGCTCTGAAAGCCTATCTTCTAGAACTATTAACTTCCTTCTTGGTTTAGTTTGAAATAACAGGTTGCTTACTTATAACTGTGGTTCTTCCAGTGGTTATCTGCTGTCTCATGGCAACCAGTTACAAAAAGCTTTGGCAAGCAGAATACTGCTGGACAATGTGACCCTCTCCAAGGCAAAATAAGTATTTGGAACTGCTGACAGATAAAGCAACTTTTCTCCTGAAAACAACTTGCTGCTGTTGCTGTTTGCCTTCAAATCATCATGGTGACCCTCTCATAGGGTTTTCTTGGTAGAATTTGTTCAGAGGGGGGTTGTAGTGGGAGTGTGACTAGCCCAAGATCACCCTGTGGATTTGCTTGGTCAAGCGGGGATTCAAACCCTGATCTCCCAATGTTCTAGTCCAGCACTCAAACCACTGTACCACACTGGCTCATAACATCCAAGAGGCATAGAGGCTGTAAAAGAGGAAAATATTAGGAGGACTGAAGCCAGGAGGTAAAGAGAAAGAAATAAGGAACAGAAATAGAAGTACGAGAGCAAGGAAGAAACTATTCAACAGAAAAGAGACCAATGATGTTCTAGTAGCAGATGAAGAGATTGAGGGGACAGTAGCTTTGGCAGGCTAGGGTGTGTGTGCTTGGAGGGAGGGAGGATTCCCACCAAAAGCTACTCAGTTCTAGAACTTTTTGAACAGGATCTCTGCTCAGATGCAAATCCCATTTGTGTGAGGCACTGAGCTCACAATGAAGAACCATTGTTTCTCCATCTTTTTATGGCAAAAAGAAATCCAGCAACTGACAAAATACAATATGGGACAGGGTGAAAAGGGTTTTTAAAATATGCCTATTTCTTTATTGACTGTTTTAAATACAGCATTAAAATGTTATAAGTCATCATCAAAACACACACATAGAAACAAATGAGCTTTACATTTTATGAGGCAATGCTTTAACTGGTGCCAAAAGGACACCAAAAGCATTCAAAAGATTAACATTATGGTCAGAGTTGAGATGGAAGTGTTTTCTCTTCAAATGTTAGTTCACTTATCTTAAGATATGTTTTTCCATATAGTTTTCCATAATATTTATTTCTCATGGCTTTGTTAGTGTTTTTTCAGAATCTAAATTCAGCAATTTCCTTTTCATTCTTATTGCTTTTCATTCCAATTGGTCCTAAGTACAAAACTGAATGTTCTTGGTGGAGAATAACCATCATACTATAAAAAGTAGACTAGTCCTTATTAAACTGTGTCCTGATCCTTGATACAATAATTAATACCCTTTACCTAACACTACTTCAGCCCTTTTCACACTACACAATTATAGCACGATTCCACTTTAATCCTGGGATTTGCAGTTTAGGGAGGGGCATTTAGAAACATAGTCAGAGAGCTCTACCTCCAACAAATACCAGGATGCACCCATGGCAGTTAAAGCAAAATCATAGTGCTATAATTATGTAATGTGACAGGATCCTTGCTCTGGGCAACTTTAATGAGATCAAAATATTTTATCTGGCAAATCTGTATGCTCCCCAAGTTGCCACTTCTAGATAGTCTGTTTCAGACAAGGTAGCTTGCTGTGAATTAATTTTGTATGGCACAGGGCAACATCCTTTTATGTCAAAAGGAGTGAAACCTTCCTTCAGTACCTACTCAAAATAGTTTATATTTTGTTCTGACCAATTTGTTCTTCTGACAACACTAGCTGGGATCTTTTGATTGTGAGACTATCTGGAAAAGAGTGTATGTAGCTTTCCTAGGTCCACAAGTCTATAGGAAAACAAAATGGCACACCCTTTTAAAAATACCTCTGTTAATTCCTGAACTCTCATAAGACAGTTATTTTCCTGAATGTGAAAAGGCAGAGGTATTTAAAACAGCCACAGTAAGGAGGAAAACTCTCTTGGAAGTTTAGATGGCTATTTCAGCTGGTTTCTTTTTCAGAGAAAACAGGATTCCAGAAGAAAGGACTTTAATTTCAAAGTACATATATGAATTTTCTATATGAATAACCTACTCAAATTCAACAGGATTTTGGTAAATAAACCTATGAACAAAATTTTAAAAAAGAAAATAGTATAAAAACCTCAATAAAGACAAAAAAATCTATATGGCTCAGGTGCTTATGGATTGTCTTCAACACAACAACTGATGAAAGGGGAAGGGGAAGGAAGAGAATTCTTTATTTGAATTTTCTTGCTGGGAGGAAATTATTACTACCAGAAAGAGATGTTAAATCCACCTTAAAAATTAAAAAAAAACCTATAATGAAAGCATAATACTGAAGTGGTGTAGTATAACAAAGTAGGAAGGTGCTCTTGGAGCACATTACATTTTTTAAAAAGTCACAGAAAAACTGTGCATGCACACAACTACAATTTATGTATTGGACTGCCATGTTAGAATGCATCACAGATGACATTCTGCATACAGTTGTGCATAGTTACTATTTCACTATTAGTCTGATTAGACTGTTGTATTCCGAAGACAGCACTTCCACTTCCTCTCCCTACACTCTGAGCAATTTATTGATTAAGCTCTCCAGAAATAAAATGATTTTTTACAAAACACCCACATCTATCCAAGGTGTCTTAGTTCAAGTACATGGCTTCCTGTTATAAAGGTGTTACTAACTGCAGCATATTGAGATTCTGGATTCACCTTCCTCCAATGTGAGGATTTTAGGCATCTTCAATTAATTGATCAATGCTCAACATCAGATGATCACTATCAGTTCCTTCAAAGACATGGTGCTTCTTCTTCTTCTTTCTTTCTTTCTTTTTTTAACATTTCCACTCCTGACAGTTTTCATTAGTAGTCCTTTGCTACAGATGTTCATAATCTATATAATCTGTCAACTCCCACTGACTACTTGTCCATATGAACATTTAAAAGAAATTGTTTCTTATTCCACAGTCAGTTGACCCATTTTAAAAAATAATTACTGAGACATAGGTTATGTTTGAAATTTCCTGCCCCTGACAATTTATTTAGCAGAACTTGGTTGGATTTTTCCCTGGATGATCATCCTAGAACATTCTTGAAAAAGATGGGTTTGGCCTTATAACCCATTCTGCATGAGGATTCACATGGTACAGGTCTAAGAGGTATGTGTCTGGGTCCAGGCAATGCTCACCTGTTAGGAAAGAAAATACATTTTTAAATGGAGTCTAAAAAGTGATGAATCTTTTTTTCTGTATCTAGAAATGCAACGTACACATTCCATCTCATCCCTCTTAGCTAGCACCTTTGTGACCCCCTTTACATCTACATGCCAATGTTGTGCCCCCTCTCAACACAGTATACAAATAGAATGGTTTGTTTAGTGTGTGCATTTTCATTCACACATTCCTGTATATTCATATTTAAACATTTTATAAGGAAATAATATTGTTCAAAATAGAACTTGATTCATGTGTAAATTTTAAACATACTGTCTCACACACTCACATACACCAGTGCTCACAGATATGTACAAAAATTATAACATACACAGTAATACAGAAGAGACTCAACAGAACTGCTCTGCTAAAGAAATTCTTCCACCAGCAGAACCAGGAGATGGCTCCCCTCTCCCTGCTCCACACTCCACACCAGTGTATCCTCAAAACCTATCCCAGAGCACTGGGAAACTCTAAAGAGCAACTCCTTAGGGGAGTTCTGCCTGCTACCATGATGTTGGATTTATACCTACATCCATGTGTTGCTGGGTTTTGTTGAATTTTCAGATGTTGGCACTTCCACTCTTCTGTGGGACACACTTCTATTGCCCCAGGGGACAGAGTGTTATCGCCAGAGCTATTGGCTCAGCCAGGCTCTGTTTCAGTATGGGGGGGGGCTTGCTTAGATCAAGGCATAGCATGTGATTAGGGCATACTTTGTGACATGGCATGGAAATGCATTGGTTTATACACCTACTGCTTCCTCGTGGAATCATTCTTGCAACAGCTTAAGCCGTTCACTGCTCAACCTCACATATTCACTCAGTTGGCTTCACACTCATAACCATTAAGAATAAATGGCCACCAGTATTATAAATTCACTTACTTATGTTGCCACCAACTTCATAAAGTAGCAAGTTCATTGAATCTACTGAGCCATTACTGCAAAACAAAATGAAGTAGAACATTGTTAACAACCAACTCTGACACCAAAACAATCAAGTATTACCCTTGAAAAAGAATGTGTGGCCTGTGGACCACATGTAGCCTTCTGGAGCCATTTTATGGTCCCTGAAACTGCCGAGAGAGGCAACAAAGCTCCCAGTCTCCCATTTTAAAGGGGGGAAAATAATGAAAAATGCTTTCATCCTAAAACAGAAATTGCTCAAAACTGCTACAGAACACAAGACTTTTACCTCAAGCAGCTTTAAAACAAACAGCTCTCCACTGGCTGAAACTGAAACTAGAAATGATATGACATCATGTCACATGATGTTGTAGGAATATTGATCTGTTTAGGGTCTATACCAGGGGCCAGCAACCTACGGCCCCCGGGCCGGTTCTGGCCCAGGGCCCCGTGCTTACCGGCCCAGGCAGACCCCTGCCACCGCCGCCGCCTGCCACCGCCGCCACGTGGCCGCGACGCATTTGCACATGCACAGGAGTACTGTGCATGTGCAAATGTGTCGTGGCCGCCATTTTGGAGAACAAAATGGTGGCTGCGACATGCGCGGAGGCGGCTGCGGCAGCACGCATGGTGGCTGGGGTTGTGTGTGCGCGCATGAGTGCGCATGCCGCCATTCCCCCCCCAGCCCGCTGGAAGGGACGACTTTGGGGGATCGGCCCCCAGCTCAAAAAGGTTGCCTACCCCTGGTCTATAAAGTCGCCCCTCCATTCTCAGAGACTTGAAGTCCGTAGTTTTGCATATTAACGGAGGGATGCTTGAATATTTGCGCATCTCCATTTTCATCGGAGGGTCCGGAACAGATCCCCCGTGAAAATGGAGGGCCAACTGTATACTTGTAACATCTTGTGGAAGCGTGTGTTTTCTTTTATCACATCCTGTCATATCAGAGCCCCTGGTGGGTTACAGGGGTGAAAAATGATCTCCTCTTCCTCTATAGTTGTCCATTCCTGCCCATGATCTAAAGTTTAGATTCCAAAGCATGAACTTTAAAATGTTAGATCATGTAAAATGGTATATATAGCAGATGGAACTTAAGTAAAATTGTAGCAAATGGTTTTTGAAGAGGCTTCCATAAAGTCACTACAAAGAGATGAAAAGCACAGACTGACTGTATCCCCTGCTAGAAAGAATGACAGATTAATCCTGTTCTTGTCTATTCAGAACTAAATTCCACTGAGTTTAATGGAACTTCTACACTGTAGTTATGTGAAGAACTGCAACCTTCAGACTACAACTTATTTCAGTTTTATGCTAGTTTACATGTAACTGAGAGCCAATATGGTGCAGTGGTTTGAGCGTCAGGCTATGACTGGAGACCAGGGTTTGAATCCTTGCTCGGTAGTGGAAACCCACTGGATGACCTAGGGTAAGTCACACTCTCTCAACCTCAGAGGAATACAAAGTTAAACTGCCTCTGAACAAATCTTATCAAGAAAACCTGGTAATAGATTCCCCTTATGGTCAGCATAAATTGGAAATGACTTGAACGTACACCACCACAACAACCACCCCCAAGAATTCTGGAAATAGTAGTTTAATAAGGATGCATGGAACTCTTTCACAGATTCCCCCTAGTTACCTACTCAGCACAGCCCTGTAGATGATAATTCCCAGGGTCCCTTGTGGAGAAGGGATCGCAAAGTGTAGGTAGCTGGTATAGTTATTTTCCCACACTCTCCAATCCTTTCTCAGAGCAAAAATAAAAAAGGCTAAAAAATCAATGCCTATCAACAACACTAGACTTGCTTCAACAGCCAATTCTGGAGTGGCTTGAATTTGTGAAGGAAAACTGCAGCAGTCCCAGGTGAAAATGGTTGTTGTTAATAGAGTATTAAGTGTTAATGCATGAAATCCATTGTGTCACACCAGAGCCTCCTTCTACCACTTTAACCTTCCTGTTATTCAGATATACATGTCACTTGGGGCAGGGGGAGGCAGAAACTGTGGAACATGCTAACAGATGCAAGCAGTATTATGAATTATCTCAGAAGATTTTATATGTCATAACCTGACATAGGCAAACTGTGAATGTGATTGGTGTTTATTATGCATTTACTTGCATGCCTCCTTCAGGCTGCTCAGAGCTATTTAAAGATGGCTCCCAAGTGATTTCCCCTTTAGGCAGCTTACAGGGGCCACACTAGCTTCATTTTAGCAGCCCTGACCTTAACAGTTTATATGAACCTTACTCACTACAAGGTCACAGCTATGCCAAGACTTTCAGTGTTAGTAGACAATCACAGTGTTGAACAGAATTAATGCTCTGGGTGCTAAACTACATCTGACAAAAGACATTTTAATAGGCAGGTGTTTAAAAACACAAATTGCTGCTAGTTTGTGCTAGGAAGAAGGAAAGCAGTTTCTGGGCAGCCATTTTGAGTGGGTGAGTTTTTACATTCTTTTTAAAATCACTTGGGGAGAGTGTGACTGTTGATGAGCTAGCCACTTAGCTCTATACAACTCCTCCCAGAGGATTTTTTTTCATAGAACAAGGGAAAGCACAGCACAGGCAGATGGGGGGCTTTGACCTTTCTCTTTACAGGCTCCCCTAATCATCATCATCATCATTTAAAGGGCTTTGAAGTTGTTGTTTTTTGCTCAGAGGGAGAGAGACAGAGACTTCACTCCAAAATAAAGTAGCATCCAGGAGCTCTCTGTAGAGTTAGGGGGGAAGCAGACGGCGCAAAGCACCGTCTTCAGGGCAAAGAAGGGTAGGGGCAGCCACATGGTGGGCACCCCAACCCCTTCCTGAAGATATTGTCGGAGCGCCGGACCCTCTGTACGGCGGGGGCTCCGAGAATGCCTGTCCGCGCAGCGTCTGCACATGCTGCAGCGGAAGAGGCGCCGAAGGTGCGCCGGCAGTCTTTTGCGGTGCACCTTCGGCATCTTGTGGAAGGAGCGCTAAAATACCGCTCCTTCCTGGGGCTGGGGCTGGGACGCTGCGCCGCGGGGCCGAGGTGTGCAGATACCTCGGCCCCGATCCGCAGCTTCCCGGGGCGGCCCATGGCCGCCCGTCTGCTTCCCCCCTTAGAAACCCAGTTGATTGAGCTCACTGACTGAGCCTGGTAAAAAGACCAAGAGCACAGGGGCCCTTTACGTGGGTCTTTACCAGGGGACTTTTTGAGGGAGAAGCCCACAGTCCTCTTCCATTGCTTACTTCAGATTTCTCAATATGGACACTGAGGGAGTTGCTGCAGTAACCTGCAACACTTGTGGGATATTTGTCTTCTTGCCAAGAGATGTGGGGAACCAAGTGCAAGTTCGTAGCCCTCTTGGAAGAGAAAGTCAAGCAGCTGGAGGCCTGGGTAGCTACGCTTCAGCATATTACGGAGCAAGAGGTTTTCCTGGACAGAGTAGAAAGAACTCTTATCTGTTGATAACTTCAGAAAGGGGAGGGGGCATTACCATTTCATAAGATTGACTGTATTGACAATATTCCAGCCATTCTGACAGAGGTTCTTCTGGAACTGCCTCAGCACATCAGCAGCTCTGATTCCATTGGTTAGGTGAACTTCCAGAGAGTCCTTTAAAAGCAGAGAGGTCTGGACTTTTACTATTTTACATGGCTGAAAGACAGATGAGGTAGCAAGAAGAGGGAGAAAGGAGACATTTAGGTAAGAAAATCCAAATCCAAATACATGCACAAACGTAAAGGCAATATGGAAGTAATCAAGAACTCTGGAAAAAAGATTCTTGCCTTTGAGTTTCTGTTATGTATATACAACTGTCACTATACCGTGCAATTGATGGCAAAGGACAAGACTGAGCAAAGCAATGAAGCTTATAATCAATTTCATCATATAGCCATAAGAGTTGGCAGCACTGGACTAGAATTAACAAATAGGATGGGTGTGAGCACCCCCTTGTGTTCACACAGAGGAAAATTCTGTATTTCAGATAGGAGTTGTCACAAGAAACACAGCAAAACGTCTGTTAATTTTTTCAAAGTAAAATATACCAGTGCTACTCTTATTCAGTTTCAAAAACTGGTTTCTCTAAGACATGAAAAGTCCACCCAGAACAAATTCCAGTAAAGCACTGTATTTATGAAGCATGGAAATGCCAGGGCTTGCACTCTATCCTTTTGCTCAATACCAATTTTAAAAGGGATAGAAAGAGTCTTTTTGTTATGTTTTAGAATAACAGATTTGCTGCAAATGTTGACTCTTATCTTTTCTCTTTACTGATCTGAATTTGTGTGTTAATGGTAGGAAACCCACATCTAAACTCCTTTGCCATGCAATCATCTGAAATTTAATAAAGAATAAAAAAAATTTTTTTTACAAAAAGCAGACTAAATACGGAATCATAGAAGGTTATTTTAGACAGATTAATAAACATTAATCTGGATCTCTTTCCTACAATATCCTCCAACTGCTATAGTAGCCTCTTTAGGAAGTCTACAGCACAATTTGAGACATATGGCCTAATATATTACCATTATACTGTTTGACAAGAAAGCCAGTATGGATTGAAGGTTGGACTGGGACTCTGAAATACCAGGGTTTGAATAATGGACCCTGGGCAAATCACATTCTCTCAGCCTTAGAAGAAGGCAATGGCAAACATCTTCTGAATAAATCTTGCTAAGGAATTCCTAAAACAGGATCACCATAAATCAGCTGATTTGAAGTCATGTAACAACAATATGTGAGCCACCTTGGGTCCCTTATGGGAGAAAGGTGGCATACAAATGAAATAAATAAATAAATAAACAACAACCTGTTCCCATACAGAATTAGCTATTACCTATCTGCATCTGTTCAAGGCTGTCGAGAGCTAGCAATGCTCCAGTACCCAAATAGTGTTCATGGCTGACAAGTGTCTTGGGCTCCCAAACATTTTGCTGGTGGTGTTATCAGTGAGGAGTCTGGGAGGTGCCATTTTAATTTTCACTATTTCTGCACTATGGCATTAGTCTAGAAATGCAAGTTGCAGCCTCAAACCCAGCTGCCTATATTCATGTGTAGTATTGCTGCTGTCATTACAAAGTAAGCATGTTAAACTAAGAATCCTTCCTACATTGGGGTCAGTGTTTGTAAAATTTAATTTGGGGACTAAATCTTCCAAGATCTTCATCCAACTGGGCACTCATCATGCTGGCTGGAGAATTCTAGAAGCTATAGTCCAAAAACATTTTTTTCTAAGTCCTGGGCTCTTCAGAAGACATAAAAAGCATGGGATCTTGTACCACCTTTAAGACTACCTTATTTATTTCAGCATAAGCTTTCATGGATAGCAATCCACTTCTTTAGATAAACATTCTGACTACATTTTAATCTGAATCCCCATAATTATGTAATTGTGCTTACATATCTGTAGCCTTAATACTGCATTCCATCAGTGTAGCCTTAAAAGTGCTACAAGGTTCCTTTTTCTCTACCTTTTCTCTCTTCATAGAGCAACACAGTTATAACTTTGAAAACTTCAGAAGGCACTTTGCTGAGGTTCCCTTTAAATTTGGATCTAGCTCTAAACTGGTCCCTGGATTTTAAAAGGGGCATTACTATCATGAAGTAAAAGGGGATACTGACACCCACAGCCTACAGTTTATACACAGCTCACAATATGGGTTATGGAAGTTGTCCAAAACAAACTGGCTGAACATCCCCCTCCTCTGGTCCAATAATCAGATTTTTAAGTAAAAGCACCATGGGTACTTAGTTTTACCCAGGTACTTATTTTATTTACTCCATAACAAAACTAAGATCCTACAGTTATAAGGAAAGCATTAAAAATGCTATGTGTCAAAGTGCCCCATATCTTCTCAGAAATCCATTCATAACATTCTTATAAGGTAGACATTAGTGTTATACATTGGCAGAATAGCAATAGTGGTTTATCTAAGGGGAACTTGGAATTGAAGAGCTGATTTTTAAGTGAGAACATTTAGCTCAAAATATTTTAACAGACCATTAGAAATGGGAGCCCAGGTACATAGCACACTGGAACCATTCAGAAATTAATGTCACTTAGAGCCGGAACAGACTGGCATGAAACTCTGGCTTCCTGGTGGCCTGGAGGTCTGTTTAGGTGCTGCATGCCCCAAGACGGCTAGAAGATGCCCAGCTGCCCAGACATGGGCTGGCTTCCAGGTGCTCTGGCAGCACAGCGTTTACACACCGTCCCCTGCTGGAGTGCCATAAAGCTCACTTCAGTCTGCGGCAGGGTGGGAAAAGCTGGCTTTCTGCCTGCATAAAAAGGCAGACTGGGGTCGCAGTGTGAGGTTGCCATGGCCCCAATCCATCTTCGGTGAGAGCAGTCTGTTTCACCCCTGAGTTGCATTACTAGTGAGCTATAACATGACTCTGTCGTCACATCTTCCATTACACAAATCCTTGCACATGACATTAAACCAACTAAAGAGTGCACAAGTAACTGCTTACTGAAGCTTTTCCCTAGCATGTGATACAAACATGTGCTAAAATCCTGAGGAATTAGAATGAGCAGGCATTTCCTGTTCTGTTGTAGGTCCAAAACATGCTGCAGAAATAATCCAGTTCAAGACCACTTTAAATGCCCTGGCTTAGTGCTAGCGAATCCTAGGAATTGTAGTTTACTGTGGCACCAGAGCTCTCTGACAGAGAAGACTAAATGTGTCACAAAACTACAGTTCTCAGAATTCCCTAGCATTGAGCCAAGGAAGTTAAAGCAGTCTAAAACCAGATTATTTCTGCAGGATGTTTTGGACCATAGTGTCCAATAGAGACTGCAACTATAGTCCCATCCTCTGGATGAAACAGCAGGAATGGAGGATTTCACTTACTTCACTGTGGTTCTTCTCTGTCTTTTCTTTGTCTGCATGAATCTTCCTTAACAGGTTCTTGATCCTCCTGTCATAGAATTGATACTTCCTGCTGCTGCTCTCATTTAGTTTTCTCACTTGAGCTACCAAGAAAGATGAAACCTAAAAGAAAGAAGGAGAGAGAGAGATGAAGACCTAGAAGAAAGAAAGAAAAAGCAGGCCAGTTCCAAACAGAGAGAGGAGAGACCCTTTAGTAGGCCAGTAACTTACAAAAAAGACGACTTAAAGTTTCCACAAGGCTTACCTACATTTTATGTTCCAATACCTACATGCACAGATGCACTTATCTATAATCCACTTTATTTCTGAGATGGAAAGCCACACCAGGGTGCGGGGAGCACTTTTTCCCCTGAGTAATTTTACTTTGTATAAGCAAAGCATATTCTCTATTAAAGAGAGGGCTACAAACTGCTGCACCCTGTGCATGGATCCTAGCTTTTGTCAAAAAAGAGGCGGGGGAAATAAAAACAGAAAGTACAAGTTTTGGATAAAAACAATCTCATGTCTTCAATAATGTATATCATCAGAAAAAGTGGCTCCTCACTGTATACTCCTCTGAGGAAAATGGCAACACTCCCTAAGTACACAATGCATATTGGATCTGAATGTTCTGTATAGTTATAGTATGCACAGGAATGATCATTTCTTCAGTTCTACTAACTATCTTACATACAAATCTTCATAATAAGCAATTCTTGTCATTTTGAGTAAATGAAATCCTGTCTTAAAAAGGCATTTCACTTATTCCAGGGGAGAATATAATAAGGTAGACATTTTTTCTGTGTTCCCAAAGTTTTTTTTCCCGTATGTGTGTGTGTGTGGAAAATTTGACTACAGAAAATAACAGAAAAAAGCTTTCTGCCCTGTTTTGTTTCCTTTTAAACAGACTTTTACATGTCTAAGATGGAGCACAATTTAATCACATTTAGATATCCACTGAACTTAATGGGACTTAAATTAGTCAACTTATGTCTCATTAATCAGCATGTCTCCTCTGGATTACAACAAAGTCTGAATAAAACCCAATGCATTTATTTAAGCATTTATGACAGTTTAAGAATGTCTTGGGGAACATGACCCAACATACAGTCCAGAGTAAATCTTGGTAATGGATCATCATCCGCACTATGTCAGCCGCACCCTCTGCCAGCTGTTTCTCCTTCCCTTCTGGAATCTTGTTAGGCAAGCCTTTGTGCATGAAGAGATTGGGTGCAATGACTGTGGAAACATTCCAAAGATTCATCTTGTTTTTTCTTTCCCTCGTAACCACCAACCTCAGAAACTCCAGCAATGCCTGAAGGAGAAAAAAGGATTATTCTTATTGTCAGATATTAGCTATAAATAAAATAACAAGAGGTGTAGCCAGCTTCAATGTAGGATCAAGAATAGGTATCATGTAGCCCTCCAAATGCTGGGACTGCAACTCCCAGAAGCCACCATAATGAATGGCAGAGAATACTGGGAGTTACTGTCCAAAATCTGGAGGGCCACATGACTCCCAACCCTGGTTTAGATGCAAGGAGGTATAACATCACTTTCTGCTTACAAGCACCCTCTTTTGTTCTAGCAAAACCTGCAACTTCATGAGCTTACTATGTTGTTGCTTAACACTACTACTGTTTAAAGAATTCAGTACTTTTGCACCTTAAAAAGTGTTCTAGCACTTGGGTACCACACTCTCTGACAGCCACACTGGAAACCTATTCAGTTGTTCTTTAAAAGCATGTGGAATCAGCATGTGAAGAGGAGAGCATACTTAGCCCTCCTCCATCCACCATCAGTTCTGACACTCTCTTCACTTGGAGAGTGATCAGATTGGAAAAGTCTTTGCTACATGAGATTTAATTTGTTGTTTGTCTCATTCTCATATGCAAGAATGAGAAAGCACATATCTTTTCTCACCTACAAGGTATTTTCCCTCAGTCTTGAGACAGATTTCCCATCTGGGAGAATAATTTTTTGCTAATTATGAAGCTAAGCTAAATTATGTAGATGTATCAGATGGGCTCTTCGCATCTTTTTGGTAAATCAGCTAGTCCTTCTCTACTTGCTCTGGTAGTCCTTTGCTTCACAGAGGGAGAAAAACATTAGCTTTGTAGAAGATATTTTGTGCAAATTGCTGAGATCACCACCTCTCTGCCTCAAATGCACTAAGTGTCTTGTTCTTAAGCTAGGGATGAGATATCTTGTGGATGTTAATGAATTCCCACCATACTGTCTTGACATGTTAACCCATCCTGTCTCAAGAATGAGTAATACAGAAGATTGGGAACCCTGATTTTCAGGGCCAGCCATGCTGGCTGGGAGATTCTGGGAGCTGCAGATCAAACCTCTGGTCTAGCTCTGGAGTACATACATGGCAACATTTTAGTGAAAGCCAAGACCATGGGAAGTAGTCACACTACCTTCAGGGTGTTTCGATTTGGTTCTGGCAAAATCAGTATGAGCAGATTGAGAGCCTGCAGCCTCTGTTTAAGGTCTGGGATATCTGTAGTAGAGAGAACAAAGCACATCCTAAGTTAAACAGCTGTGGAGAAGAAAACTTTTGTTTAGAAGGCTCCCTCTTTAAGGTTCTATCTGTCAGTAAAAATGGATTGCACCCTTTGACACTTGATCTCCCCTCATATTCTGAACATCTGATTTAAAAAATAATGGTGCAAAACTTAATAAGAACAGCTTTACCTTTGCACCATTCTTTTAAAATCACCCTTTACATCCAGCCAGACAACCTTCAAGAACATAGGAGAGTATATGTTGTGTCACACCAGGGGAAGCAAATTCCTATGGCCATAGCCATGGCTGGAGTTACTGAAACAGTTACCGTTGTATGAGCAGCAGCCTAAACACAGACCTGATTAGAATAGGAATTACTTCTGCTCTTCTTCCTATTCAACTAATTGAAAAGACTTGCACCTTAATGGAATACCACTAATAATCACATTTTTATCTGCTTTCAAAGAGCTCTGGGAAATTTATCCAGCGTATGCTTTTTCATAGCTACATAAAGGCAGTGTTATGCAGTGCTGTGAATAAGCAAGCAATTGCCCCCTTGGTATCCAAAGTCTATGGCCAGCCATATGTCCACTATACCCATACTTCTCAAAGTGCTGTTCCACAAGCTATGTTTCCAGGAAACGAATCAACAACTTTAGCCAATGAGCACAAATGTGGTACCATACTTGCATACTTGAGAAGCACTACACAACACCACATTAGCCTGCTGATGCAGCTCTAATATAAACTAGTCATTAGGATGTCAAAAAAAAATGGCCTTTTTGCCCAAGGGCTCACTTTGCACAGCTGAAAAGGCAGGTAAGTATTCTGCTGTCAGGAGGGGTGCAGGGAGTTCCCGGATGAACCTCTTAAGCAAGCCAGACACATCATTCTGATGAACCTCGTCCCACTGGAAGAAGCCAGTATAGAATTCACTCTCCAGTTTTTGTTCCAGACTCTAATGACAGGAGGGGGAAAAGAACACATTTCAACAGTGGAAAGATCTCAGAAAATTAAATTAAACATTGAAGCAAATAAAAGAAATGAGACCAGCATTTCCATAAAACATTTTCTGCCATTTCTTTTGTCACACAGCTTTGGTGAAACAACAGCAGACATAACCAGTAGAGTAGGGTACTTCCAGATGAGGCTTTTCTCTTGCAGTCACCTTACCATGGAATCATGGAACTGGAAGACAGCATAAGGGCCATTTAGTCCAACTCCATGCCATGAAGGAATACACAATCAAAGCACTCCTGACAGATGGGCATCCAGCCTCTGTTTAAAAACCTCCAAAGGAGGAGGTTCCACCACACTCCAGGGCAGAATATTCCACTGTCAGACAGTTCTTACCAGCAGAAAGTACTTCTTAATGTTTAGATGGAATCTTTCTTCCTGTAGCTTGAATCCATTGATCTGTGTCCTAGTCTCTGGAGCAGCAGAAAACAAGCTTACTCCTTTTTTAAAATGAAATACTTTCAAATATTTAAACATGTCAGTCACCTCTTAACTTTCTATTTTCCAGGCTAAACATACCCAGCTCCCTAAGCTGCTCCTCATAGGGCATGGCTTCCAGACCTTTCTCTATTTTGGTCACCTTCCTCTGGATACATTCCAGCTTGTCAATATCCTTCTTGAATTATGGTGCCCAGAAGTGGACAAAGTATTCTGGAAGAAGTCTGACCAAAGTAGAACAAAGGGATGTTAGGCCCATGAGGATTATCCCTCCTCTTCTGATATCAGAAACTTAATAAAGCATGGGCTGGATGACCCTTCTACAACCCTGAATGTGGATACCATTGCCTGAGAATAGGTCTAGCATGTAGGCTAGCAAAAAGAGTTGTAAGGAGGCCCTGGTTTGATTGATCAATTCCAGACACTCTGAAGGAGATGAGGCGATCCAAACTATAAAACAATGGGTTGTGTCCAGAATTTATTTAATATAAACAAAGCACATGTTATTTCTCCTTTTAATAAAATGTACTATGAATTGGAAATCTGCCTCTGGAATTCTATGTACTTCTGGACTCGGTATACACTGGGATTGGTCCTCTAGGCTAAGTTACCTGGCCACTAGATATTCTTACATTTGAGCTAAAACACAATTCCTCAAATTTATATTGGTTTTTGGAGTGTCTTCTTTGGACAAGTCTACATCTAGGGTAACAGTGGTACTGTTACTTCCCTTGATCTAGACCAGGGTCCAGCAACCTACGGCCCAGGGGCCGGTTAAGGCCCCAGCCCCCGGACTTACCGGCCCAGGACATAGGTTGCCGCCGCCGGGGCGCGTTTTCGGCCGCGCTTGCTGCGACCGCCATTTTGGAAGTCAAAATGGCGGTCACAACGTGTTTGCGTATGCGCAGTACTCTTGCGCATGTGCAAATGCATCGCGGCCACGGTTTGGACTTCCAAAATGGTGGCCGCGACATGCGCCGCCGCGGCTGCGGTGGCCACGTGTGCGGGGGAGTCGCACGTGGCGGAGGGGGTGCGCGAGCGCGAGTGCCGCCATTCTCCCCCCCCCCTCAGCCCAGCCGAGACCTGGGCGACGGGAGACCGGCCCAGGTCTCAAAAAGGTTGCCTGTCCCTGATCTAGACACTTTATTCCAATTGATTAAGTCTAGAATCGCATTGGCTTTTAGTGATTATAGCATTCCTTTCAAAGTGTTCACAAATGCTTACTGATGTCAGGCTGACTGGTTGGTAATTGAGTCCTCTTTTTCCCCCTTTTGAAGATGGGGGCAACATTTGCCCTTTTCCAATCTGCTGGGTCTTCCCATGTTCTCCAGCAATTCTTCCAAGATTTATAATGATAACACATCCAATATTTTCCTATCATTGCTTCTCTCTTTTGCTTACCATAGCAAAGTCATCAGGAAGGAAAAGACAGAATAACCATACAATGTTTTTGGATTGGTGGTGGCAAGGGCCATCTCTTTGGAATTAAACGGGGGGGGGGGGGGGGGTCTGTCCCGTAAACAGTAAATCACCACTTCTGGAATGACAGCTTATGCTTTAGTCACCCAAACATCCTCCATACCAGCCAAAAATCAGTTGGAAATTCTGAAACTGGGGTAGATTTCCAGACAATTCCAGGTGTCAGATTTTAACTGACTGCCCTGTCAGCACCATGGCAAAAATTGCCTCCCCCCTGCCCCCCGGACCTTGCTGAATCCTACCCCCCCCCCCCCCATTCCTATAATCTATAACTATGATTGATTGCCACTGGATATGTGGGTAATGTGGGAACAAGAAGGATTTGGAAATATCCCTTGTGTCTTTTATGTCCTTGAGTTTATTTTTGCTTCCTGCTGCCCCCTTCTGGTTTATCCATGAATACAGTAATGCTTTTAAAGCAGCTCTTTTGTTGATGAAACGTCTGCAAGCAGGAAGATCCAGTGAACCTTGTGCTTTTATATTTGCAAATTTCAAAATTTCTGCTATGGAAGATTGCTGAGACAAGACATTAGTCAGCCAGGAATTGAAAGGGGGAGGGTTTTGCCAAACCTTGGTACACTTGACAATAGTAGAGGAGGTTGACTTTTATCTTCCATAGTCCATTTAATTTATGATGCAATGAATATCCATGTGACCTGCCAGTTGACAAAATAACAGTATACACTTAGGACTGTTTAAGAGTGTGGACATACCTAATCTGTGTTAAAAGCATACCCGGGGTAGTCATGTTGGTCATACCACAAAGCACAATGACATCCAAAATCCACATAGCACTGATATGCTATATTGGGACACCCAAAATGCATAAAATACATGATGCAAGTTTTTTTAAATTAAATTTTATTGTATAAAAACACTAATACAAATAAAACATATAACACCATTAAAACAAACAATACTTATGACACAACATACATATAGTACATCTACTACAGTACAGTACATCTGTATTAAATTAATAATATCACTTTAACTACAGCTCTATTGTAACTTCCCAGACGCATTATAGTTTCTTTATTTCATCCAATCTTAATCCTTTCCCCTAATTTCTTTTATCATTATGAGGGACTCTACTCTCATTAATCTTTAACCTTCTATTATATTCTTATTACAAAAACTTATCATTTCAAAATTATAGTAGTTGATATCCAATTATCTTTTCCTTAACTTTCTTATTTATCCCAATTCTCCTTATTCACCTTCATTACTATACTTTCTGATCCAGTATAGTCAAGCTATTTACCTAATCTTAACTATTCTATACTTACTTTTCTATACACTCATTCTTTCAACAATTTGAGTTTGCCTGTAGTTTCATTTTTTCTACTTTTTCTATATTTTTATCATTTTATTCCATTCTTCTTCTATTTTTTTTTTCTTTGATTTCCCTTTCAGAGTAGCTGATAACATGTCCACATCCATTGCTTCTCTTAGTTTTATTATCCATTCTCCAATTGTTGATGTACTGTCTTTCTTCCAGTACTTTGCAAACAATGTCCTTGCGATTGTCAACATATATAATATTATCCGTATATGCTTTTTTCCCCTTTTATTCCATATGTCATGTTCAGAAGAAATAGTTGTGGTGAAAAGGGTATTTCAATTTGTATTATTTTCATCATCTCTTCATGTAACTTTTTCCAATATTTTTTAGTTTCTCCACATATCCACGATATATGAAGGAATGTTCCATGAGGATCTTGGCATTTCCAGCAGTTTGTTTTCCCAGATTTATATATCACTTTGATTTTTACTGGAGATAGATACCACCGGTACATCATCTTTATATAACTTTCTTTATAATTTTGACACAGAGTAAATTTGTAATTTTCCATGTCTTTTCCCAATATTCTAATTGAATATTTTCCCCAATATCCTGTGTCCATTTGATCATCGTGTGCTTAACTGTCTCTTGTTCCATATCTTTCTTTTATGATTTTATAATATTTTAATATTCTTCCTTTTCCTTCTTCCATCAATACCTTAGCAATGTTGTTTTTCTCTTCTGTAATTCCTTGATTTTTTTATATCCAATTTAAATCTTTCTATAAGTTGTAAATATAAGACCCATTTATTATTTATATTCTCTTTCCCTAATTGTTCTCTTGTTTTCATCCTAAAGTTCTTTTCCTTATCTTTTATCAATAGATCTCTGAATCTAATCCATGGTTCTTTTTCTCTACTTCTGCTGAAAAAGGCTTCTTGCATTGATACCCACATTGGTACGCCTCTATAAAATCTTTTTCCAATTTTATGCCAAACTTTTAGTAAAGATCTTCTAATTATGTGATAGTCATAGTCTCTATTATCTTTTAATTTATTGTACCATAAAAAGCCATGCCATCCAAATCTAATATTCTCTCTTTATAAATTTAATGTTCTTTCATCTTTTAGTTTAATCCACTCTTCTATGCATTCTAACATGCTGGCTTGATAGTACAATCTAATATCAGATAGCACACACCCACCTCTTTCCTTTCCATCTGTTAAGTTCTTCCATCCTATCCTTTCTTTTTCCCTTCCCATATGAATTTCACTATTTCTTTTTGACATCTCTCCAAACACTTCTCATCAGAAATAATAGGTAGGTTTTGAAATAAAAACATAAATTTTGGCAGGATGTTCATTTTTATTACCAATATTTTCCCCAGAAAGGAAATATGGTATTTTGACCATTTTATCATAACGTATTTTCCGGCATACAAGACAACTTTTTAACCCAGGAAAACCTGGGGTTAAAGTCGGGGGTCATCTTATACGACGGGTATAAGGAAGAGAAGGAGGACAGAGGTGTGAGGAGGAAGCAGCCTTGGGAGGAGAGGAGGACGGAGGAGGACAGAGGTGGTGGCGAGAAGAAGCCTTAGGAGGAGAGGAGGACAGAGGAGAACAGGGGTGGAAGCGAGAAGAAGCCTTGGGAGAAGAAAAGGACAAGGAGGACAGGGGTGGGGGTGGCAAGAAGCCTTGGGAGAAGAAAAGGACAAGGAGGACAGGGGTGGGGGTGGCAAGAAGCCTTGGGAGAAGAAAAGGACAAGGAGGACAGGGGTGGGGGCAGCAAGAAGCCTTGGGAGGAGAGGAGGATGGAGGAGGACAGATGTGGGGGTTAGAAGAAGCCTTGGGAGAAGAAGAGGACAAGGAAGACAGGGGTGGGGGCAAGAAGAAGCCTTGGGAGAAGAAGAGGGCAAGGAGGACAGAGGTGGGGGCAGGAAGAAGAGGAAGAGGGGAACCCTAAGGCGATCCTCTCCTGGGGTTTCCTTGACAAGACTGGTTCAGAGGTTTGCCATTGCCTTCCCCTGAGGCTGAGAGTGTGTGACTTGTCCAAGTTCACCCAGTGGGTTTCATGGCAGAGTGGGGAATCAAACCCAGGTCTCCAGAGTGGTAGTCCAACCCTCAAACCACTACACCATGCTGGCTCCTATTCCCATGTACTACCTATGAAACAACTGCAGACTTTTTTGTTGTTCTTGTGTGTCTTCAAGTCCTTTCCGACTTATGGCGACCTTAAGGCAACCTTATCATGGGGTTTTCTTGGCATTTTTCTTCAAATGGGGGTTGCTATTACCATCTTCTGAGGCTGAGAGTGTGTGACATGCCCAGGGTCACTTTCTTGGCTGCAAATTGTACATACCCCAGAATGCATCACCTAGTATATTGACAGTCCTTCCCCCCAACACTTTCTAATTTCCCCCCAACCATCTCATAGCTGGGAGATGGAAATAATTTTTAAAGCAGCATTTAAATCTGGACTATTTTTTTAAAAAGTAAGGCCCAAAGCACACTGCAGAAATAAATGCTAGGGAACATGGGAGCTGTAGTTTGTTGTGTTTGTAAGTGACAGTTTTCCTGCTAAGTACCTGCATGTCATAGGCATTTGAATTAAAATTACCATATTGAAATCAAATCTGTTTTTTTAATTTTTATTTGGTGTGCGTTGGAAGAGGGGTGGTCTTATACAGCGAGTATATCCCAAACTCTATATTTTAACTGGAAAAGTTGGGTGTCATCTTATACGCCCAGTCATCTTATACAGCGGAAAATGCGGTATCTTCTTTTATTTCTTTCCATATTCTTTCATAATTGTTTTGAAATAAATCCAGATTTCTTTTCATCAGATAAATGCCCAAGTATCTTACTTTTTTCTCTATCTTAAATTTTGATATTTTTTCTAATTCTCTCTCTTCTGACTTCTGCAGATTCTTCGTTATAATTGAAGTTTTATCGTAATTAATTTTTAGTCCTGAGACCCTTCCATATTCCTGAAATACTTGAATCAATTTCTCTATACTTTTATAGGATACTCAAGAAAACATACCAAGTCATCTGCATATGCCTTTATTTTATAAGAGTAGCCTTTATATGTTACTCCTTTTATATCTGGATCTTCTCTTATTCTGTTGTTAAGTACTTCTGATACCATTTTATACAGTAACAGGGACAAGGGACACCCCTGTCTTGGTCCCCTTTTTTTATCTTTATATAATCTGTTTTCTCTCCATTTATTATTAGTTGGGCTTTTTGTTCCTTGTATATTTCCCCAATCCATTTTTCAAAGTTTTTCCCAGCGTTCATTTCCTTTAATATTTCTTGCATAAATGACAATTTTACTCGATCAAAAGCTTTTTCCGCATCCATAAATATTATCACTAATTTTTTCTCATTATGTTTTTCAAAGTACTCTATGATGTTTAGCACATTTCTTATATTTTTCTTTATATATCTGTTAGGCAGAAATCCATTTTGATCTTCATGAATTATTTTCCCTAGGATTCTTTTCAATCTTTCTGCTATTATTGATGTGAATATCTTATAGTCCACATTTACCAAAGAAATAGGTCTATAATTTATTACATCTTTTTTATCTCTATTTTCTTTTGGAATTAGGGATAGAATTTGAGGAACTTTAGCTTTCACTAGGATACTGTTTGAAAAGTGCTGCACTTTACCTTAATGCGAGACTGTGAGCCTGAGACTCTCAGAATTCCTTCTGTGTCCAGACCTTTCTTTTCCAAACACGACAGCAACTATGAAGAAAAATGGAAAAACATTATTATGTTTTAAAAAAAAAACCAAAGCCATTTACTGAATAGACAAGAAATCAGTAACAATAAAAACAAGAAGGAAACATGATGTGAAAGAAACTTGCCGCTTGCAGAATCAATGGAACTCTGGTGTTTGGTAGGAGCTTCTGATCATTTTCTAACAAAGTACCAAGCGGAACGCCAAAAAGTTTGTGCTCTGCAACAGAGAATAAAATATGTATGACAGCATTCATAAATATATAATCTACCAAAAATAGAAGCACATAATGATTAATAGCAAGCTAGAAAGTGATGTCATGGAAATCATTAACAGAACAAACTGGCAAGATATAGTAAGAAGCTGGTAACCCTGAAGCAGTCAAATATTTTGCTGAGAGTGACAGCACATTTAATATTGTGATGACAGTGTTTAGAATGAGTTTGCAAAGCATTATACAACACAATTTCCCTAAATATGAAAGATCTCCAGAGCCCAGAAAAGCCCATAGCCAACACAGCCACTGGCTAAAGGATTTTGGTAGTTCTTGTCCAGAAAAGTAAAATTTCCAGGTTATGAAGATCACTGAGCTGAAATCAGCTTGGCTGACCACAATATACTTTGCAAGTTTGTGTGGACCAGTGGGCTAGCTTTTCTACAGTAGTAATTTTTTACTACAAAATACAAAGTAATAGGGAATGCTGTTTAGCCGCTGCATGCAAGGCATGCAACCAAGTGACAGTCTGCACTAGGTTCTTTTCTGTTTGACATGGACAGCTGTAGACACAGATAACTTACACTGGGATGGGTCACCTTTCCCTCCCTTGAGTACCACACCTCCACAGGGTGTACAGCATACCTTTGGTGGGTGGGGATGAAGCCACCACACATGTTCTTTTTCTCTCTGTCACATCCATTCAAATAAACATTCGCATACATATTTCTCATTATAATAATACTGTAATATTACAGTAGTAGTAGTAGTAGTAGAAGTAGCAGTAAGGCTAGTTACTTTGATACTTCTTCCTTCCAATGAGCTGCACTATGCCCATTTAAACCTTACAACTACCCTTGAGGCAGGAGAGACTGAGACCTTTATTATATGAGAAAAGAAAGCCAAAACAGAGAGGGAAAGTAGCTGCTTTCTCTGTGCCTCTCTGCATGCCTTCATAGCACTTCTGCTCTCTTCCTGAGGGAGGCAGTTGTAAAAGTGTGCCTTTTGTCATGCTGGGGAAAAAACTGACAAAGGCATGCTTTTATGCCCATTTCCATAATGAAAATAATGGAAGTGCATATGGAGAGGCATGGAAAAAGCTGCCACTCCATTTCAGCATTCTTTTCTCCTGTGATAAGCCTCCTAACAGAATGCCTGATCCAAAGTTATCCAAGGCACTTCCATACTGAACAATAATAGTGCTTTGATTTTTGTTGAACTGTCATAGTTCCATCCTATGGAATCCTGGGACTTGCAGTTTAGGAAGGGGCATTAAGAATCTCAGCCACAGAGCTCTAGTGTCTTACCAAACTACAAAACCCACGACTCCACAGGATAGTATCATGGCAGGTAAAGTGTAATTATAGTGCTACAGTTGTGTCATGTGAAAGGGCCCCCAGTAAGTTTCAAGGTTCATTGGGAAATAGAACCTGTCTCTCCCAAGCTGCTATTCAAAACTGCAATCTCCACACCACATTGCCTCCCTTATAAATGTATCCATTCCATCTATTCTAATTTCCTCTTCCCTTTTCCCATCTCTCTTGTGCTTCTCCACCCCATCTATAGTCCCTCTGTTCAATCCATCTTCCCTTGAGACAATTAAGCCTGGAAATATTGGTCCAGTTCATATAACTAGGACTAGCTAAGGAGATTATATGATAGGGAGAGAGTTATAGCACCCAGTCATCACTTTCCTTCCACTGTGGCTATTTGGCTTAGATACTATTTTCCAACCTATCTTAACTGCTGCACATGGGTATGGGACTAAGGAGAAAACATCTCAAAAGGGATCCAAAGTTGCTCCAAACCAGAGATTCCCCAACCCTTGCATAGACATATCAAATCAGCAAAATGACCACACATGCAACCTAAGAAATGAGATATAGACATATCAGCTTGTGGATGGCTTCTTTCACTTTCAGATCTGGTAATCCACATATTGTCCCCCTTCACTGATTTTCATTAATATCAAGAACCATGGAATGCTAACTTCATGCTTAAAAGGGAGTGGAGGAGTAAATCTACCTGTCGCTTTCCATTTTACTGCCTTGTTTCTCTTCAGCTCTAAGCTGAGGACATCACAGAGAGCAGTCAGCTCAATGAGTGCTAGGGTGGGAATCTTCTTCATGTCCTGTTGAGATAAATCTCCAACTTTGGTCACTCCCAGTCTGCCCTTGGGAATCCTAAATTTCTGAATCCAAAACAGAAAAGGTAAAGGGGGTAGTTTAGGGTCAGGAGAAATTATTTGGCAATGTCAATATGTACAGGAGGCTTCCAAGAAACACCAAATGCTTACAGGTAAAAAACTTTCATCCTTGATCCTCCTGGAGTCCCTTGGGAATGATCCTTTGAGCAAGATGGCCGCCTGCTCTGAATAAGCAATTTCAGTGTTGAATAATTCCTCTCTCACAGAACCCCTCAGTGGTGATGTGAAGTCTTGAATCCCCATTGTATCTGCTAAGAAATGTTCAGCAGAAAGAAGTTTCATAATGTATATATAAGAATGGCAAATCAATATGAATCTGAACACACTGATACTGTTACAGCTAAAATAAATGGCCATCACCTTACCCAATTGATCATGGACTACAGTGTATTTTAAGAACTTATGTTAATGTAAACATTTCTCTAAGGGTGCATCTATACTATAGAAATAAGGAAGTTTGACACCACTTTAATTGCCATTACTCCATCGTACAGAATCCTGAGATTTGTAGTTTTATGGGGCACCACCATTCTTTGGCAGATAAATTAATTGCAATTACAAATCCCAGGATGGAGCTACACCACTTAAAGTTGCATCTAACTGCATTATTTCTAAAATGTAGATGCACCCTAAGACTTCTATATTTTAATTATCTCAGGCTCCTAGAGCACACCAGGAAGCAAAGAAGTTAGCCTGGATTTTATAACCTGAATAAGCAGAGTGATCACAGCTGTGGCATCAAGTGGTTTTATGACCTAGTTTTCTATAACTAACAATGCTTTAACCAGTCCTTTTGTATTTCCAAATCTATGTGTATCTAAAGTGTTACATACAACACTGTAAATAAATTTGCTAGTCCCAAGTAGAATCAATCATAAAAACATCAACACTCATGTAACCTCTATTGATTTAATTTAATTCTACCGTAGTTGGGAATAGCTACTGGATTTTGGCCAACTGATTGCTTTTAAGCCAATCAATGCATTTGGTCTGCATAATCTTTCATATGAAACAAAACATGTTGATCAAATGGGCCAAGCTGGTTGAGTTTCTGCTTTAAAAAAAACTTTTTTTCATAATTTTCCCTTGTAAACTGAAATCATGATTCACAGAAAACGTGCATGCCAAGGGCATCAGGCAAATGGGCTTTGTAAAAACTGACAAAAAGGCCACTACACAATTGTGCATATTCTAAACAAGCTGAAGTTATTACTTATCTTTATTCAGTATATTGATTAAAAGCATTAGCTTTTGAAGAAAATCATTAACATTAGTAGGCAACATCTACTATAATTCAAGACATATAAATAATTTTAATTTTTTAAACTGAAAATACATCGAAGTTCAAAGTGAGATCTTAGACATTCCTCCTTGCATGTAGAATAATACCACCAAGAGAGAAAATACCACCCTAGATAATACTTGGAAAATACATGCATTGTCAAAACCTTCAAAAATCTGGGTAACCCTCTAGAGTAGATTTTCAGACAGTGTGAAAGACTGAGGGATGTGAACGAAAAATGTATTCTCATGCTAATGGTCAAACATTAGCAGCCACAATGATGGATTTAGGGCTTACATTTCAGAATTAACTTTCAAACATATTTACTCTCTCTATTCAGGACAATAACATTTCCTTCTTACATTTTTGAATGGTATTTGATGATGCCCTGCAGTGTAATCGACCCATTTCTGCCTCCATTTCAGGTTCTACCTGGAATATAGGACAGAAAACACAAGTGAAGCATGCTGAGAAAACTATTGTGCTGATAAGATGCAAGATCTACTAAATCCTAGGCCAAGGTTGGGAGCCATACAGCAAATTATGTTGGGCTGCAATTCCCATCAGATTTAGCCAGCATAGCTCATGGTAAGGAATGATGGGTCTTGAAGATCTACAATATCTAGATGATTGCACAGTTACTTTCAATGTCCTAGACACTGGGAATATGTATTCCAATACAAAGAGAAAAGAAAGAGATGAGGAAGATGGGATTTCCCAAAAAGTATCTATTGTCCAAAGTAAACAATCAAATTCTGATTAACGTCTCCTTTTTTGTCAGTGGCATAATCCAATTAAGTATACCCTATTAGTGCTATGTATACATGTTATATACATACTGTTAGTGTGTGTGTATTCATTTGTATGTTTATGAGAGCTAGTGTGGTGCAGTTTTTTGAATGCTGGGCTAGGATTTTGGAAAACTCGGTTTAGAATCCCTGATTGACAATGGAAACCCACTGGGTGATATTGGGCAAGTCAAATTCTCTTAGCCTCAGAGGAAGGCAAAAGCAAACCCACTCTAAACAAATCATGACAAGAAAACTCCATAACAGATTTGTCTTAAGACTCACTGTAAGTTGGAAACAACTTGAAGGTACACAACAACAAGAAATGTGTATGCAGGTATTTAAAAAAACATGATTTACTGAGCCACTGAAAAGATTAGAATGTAAGATGCATAAGAAGACAGTTCATTAGAATTTGATCCCCTTTCTAGAACACATCCATGTAAAAGATAGATTTGTCAACAGCTCCAAGTCACAACAGAAAGAAGTATCTGCATTCAGACAGTTGTTCATTTGAACAGAAAATACTGGGAAACTCACAGTTTTAACCCATTTTCCCCACATTTAGCATGGCTTTCAGTCATTCCTTCTAAGAGCTTGAAAATATTACTTTTCGGAGTAACAATTCCTTGGAATCATTTCAAAAGCTGTCAAACAAAAAAAGGAACATTTCCATGCTGTGTCCCCTGTTGTCAATTTCAGTGATTAGCAAGCAATAGTTAATAATTTCTAAGGTATGTCGATTAGATTTTATAGCACAACAGCACCTAGTCACAACTTCAGAGAAAGGGGGACTCAGAACCAATTGCACTGGAAAGCCTTGTTTCCTCTTGCAAGAAATGGTAGGCTCTAATTTCAAGGCTAACAAAAAAGGCACGCTGCACATGAGTGGGTGTTTTCATGTTTGCTGCATCTGTTCTGGTGCTTGACTCATGAAGTTTCTTTGGTAAATTCTAATGCAAATTAAACTGTTTTCATTGCTAACACAGATCAAAGAGCAAGAAGCAAATTGGTGCGGGCACAAGTTAAGTGGCACAATCTGATTCAGAATTTTGTTTTTCTACATCTCTTTTTCACTGAACAAGACTAGAGGACATCAGGAATGCAGCAGCTATGGGTCAGCACACAATAGGTATGCTATATGATGCTATGGGCCTCCCAACAAAATTTATGGAGTCACTGAATAATCTGGGTGTGTGAAAGGGCAAGGAAGTACTCAGCTGGGTCATCAGCCTGTTTTAGAGGCTAAAAATAGGCTTTTCAGGTGGGAAAGAACTTAAGGTGGGGTGCAAAGCTACAAAAAGTAAATCAAAGTCGGAAATAAGAAAACTAGTGTGCATGCTTAACCAAGGGAGGGAAATTGTAAATGTTTTTAATGACCTATGATTTACCTATCACAGCTGAAAGATCAGAGATTGTTATGAAAACCACTACTACATTTAAACCACCAGTTCCACAGCACACTTTTAAAGTTGCTTAATATTAGGGCTGCAAACTTTTAATTGGCTTAAGATTTGGTTGGTTAATCAACTGTCAATTAATCAAGTGAGAAATTAATTAATTTTTGCTGCAAATGAGCGTCACAATTTTAAATCTTTTAACAGCTATTTCAGTTTGGATGTAACAACATAACTTTAAATGAAAAAGGAAAGATATGAAAAAGGGGATCTCTTAACTCATACAGGACCCAAACAATGTATTATGCATTATTGAATTTAATATGACTATTTTTTTTTAAAACATAACTAGCTGCTATACACTAACATCCACTAAATATACTAACAGTTGTTGAAAAAGTTTAATGAATGATTATAATATTTCAGGGAAAAACAGGAGGGAGGAAAAGAGAACAGTCCATCCATGGTGGGATGAGCTTTAGATACAGACAAACCCAGATATTTGGAATCAAGGTTCACTCTTCAGTATACTATACTGTAGAAATAACACAATTTGACATCACTTTAAGTGCCGTAACTCCATTATATGGAATCCTGGGATTTTTCACTTTACAAGGTCTTTAGCTTCTCTGCCAAAGAGTGCTGATGCCTCATAAAACTATAAATTGAAAGAAAGATGGAAAAGTTAGTGTTTTTCAACTATAAAAGTGGAGAGAGAAAGAAGATAGTGATAGAAAAATGTTACATAGTTAAGTAGGAAAAAGAAGGCAATTTATTCTAACCACTTAGTTTTCACAACAAATCTATGTGTAATAGAAGATTAGGAATATAATAAAAAGGCATATAATAGATGTATGCCCCAATTTATATTTATGTTTAGTTTATTACAGAAAGATACATGTGAAAATATATAAGCATATATGTATAGAGGTAGGTTGAATGTATGAATTGAATGTATGTCAATGTTTTAAATGTTTACATTTAATGTAAACAAAACTCTTTAAAAATCCTTTGTTATGCTGGTAAAAGTAGAATAAGTTAATATTGCACCAAAGGAATTAAGAATAGATGAAATATTAAGATTGTACTCTATTATATTAATTGATGAGTTTGGATACTTCGTTTGGACATAATGGTTAATCAGGTCAAATAAGAGAATAATACAGATCAGTATGAAGTTCAGGAAGTCACTTCATGCTAGGCTTTATAGTTAGTTATAGTTATAGGTCATTGTTGTAGATGTTGAATACATGATTGTATTACCTGTCAATTGGTGTTATATGTAGTGTGAATGGGTTGTGAATTGTTGATTGTTTTTATTGTCGTATTGTAGTTGTTTTTGTAGGATGGAGCCATGGGAGTTAAAGTGATGTCAAATTGCATTATCTATTTCTATAATGTAGATGCACCCCTTATCAATGAAGACCTTAAAAAACATTACAGTTAACTTTATAATCAGGATTGGTGGGTGCTACACACCAGAATATATAAAGTAACACACCCCAGAGCCAACTACACCAAAAATGTCTCTGACATCCCGGATGGGCTGCTTGTTCTTCTTCCTCCGGGAGCGAGTGTAAGTATCCAGCCGTCGTTGCACAGCCGCAGCCTGAGTCTTGGTCAATGTGGAAAGCAGAACAATGTTGCCATTCTCCTCTGTGCGGTCTCCAATCAAGTCAGAGAGTCCTGCATCTTGCAGCCATTCAGCTTCAGCTTCTCCTTCTGAGAGGCAAGAAAGAAGAAGACAGACAATGTCAAGGGGCAGGATACCATTTGTGAGCCACAGGGAGGATTGTGAGGAGGAAAAGTCAAGGACTAAAAATCAATGTGGTGTAGTGGTTTGACTGTTGGATTTGAACTCTGGAGTTGTTGTTGTGTGCCTTCAAGTCATTTCAACTTATGGTGCCCCTAAGGCAAACCTATCATGAGGTTTTCTTGGCAAGTTTCTTCGGGGTGGGGTGGGGGTGTCATTGCCATCGTCTGAAGCTGAGTGTGCCCAAGGTCCCCTGTGCATTTTCATGGCCAAGCTGGGATTTGAACTCCAGTGCTCAAACCACTATACTGCAATGGCTCTAGGACTCTGGAAATCAGGGTTCAAATCTCCGCTTGGCCACAGAAACCTACTGGGTGATCTTGGGCAAGTCACATACTCTCAGACCCAGAGGAAGGCAATGGTAACACCCCACCCCACCCCCCACCCCGAACAAATCTTGCCATGAAAATCCCATGATATGTTCACTTTAGGATTGCCATAAACTGGAAACAACTTGTAGGCACACAACAACAACAAAAATCAAAACATGACTTACAGGGATACCTTAAGAACTGTAGATCTAGAAAGGTGACAGATATAAAGCCATTGCCATTGATAACAGTCATAGCAACAGTAGATCAAAACACACTAGTTGTGACCAGAAACTGCAAAGAAATGTAGTTACAGTTGAAGGAGAGAGATTAGAAAACTGAGGGATGAGATGAAATACTAATAGACCAGTAGATTAGCCTACTGGTTCTTTTAAATCTCTGGAGTCTGAAATGACAGGGGAGCTGGGTAAGGAGAGAGAAAGTATTATAGCATAAGGCAGTTAAAAGCTGATTGTATACATCAAAAACATGTTGGGGAAAAGCATGTTTTCTTTCCTAATAAAACCTGAACTCACAATCAATTACAGAAGCTGAATATTAGGAGATTCAGGAGAGATAAAAAAAAATAACTACTTCTTTATCCAGGACATAATTAAACTATGGAATTCACTGCCATAAGAAGTGGTGATGCCGACCAATGTTGAGAGCTTTACAAGGGAACTAAACAAATTCATTAGTGTTTGAGACTGTCAGTAGCTAATAGTAACTGAAAGTCAAGGTTTAGAGGCAGTGGGCCTCTGAATACCAGGGGCTAGGGTATAAAAAACTAGTGAGAGTCATTGCTTCGAAGTCCTTCTTCAGCATCTCCTACAGGTATCTGGTTGACCACTACTGGAACAGAATGCTTCACTGAAAGACCCTTGTTTCAACCAGCATGATTACTGTGATATTACAGAAATCAGCAAGTTATCCATTCATATTTTACTTCTGCCAAGTACTCACGGAACAAGAGGGTTACTATTCCCTCAGCCTGCTGAATCTGCTGTATGGGGTTAATACTTACCTAAATCACAGAGCTGCTGCAGGGATTACAATTACATTTAAGTGTGTGAAACTACAATAACTATTACTACTGAAGATCATGTTATTTAGTATAGTATTCTTACAGGACTCCCATTTTCCATTTTGACTGAAAAGTGATGACAGGAGTGCATTCATTTTTATTTTATTTTTTTACTCACTAGGTTATATCGTCTTTATGCAGTCCAATTACATTTGCAAGACTCCACACATTTATTACTGCTCCTGTAAATTCCTCAATTTTTTGTTCTTCACTTTTATCAATCTTTGGAATTATTTAGGAGGATATATTAATGAAAAACTAGTAGACTATTTACAGCAGCATCTAGTGGTTTTACACAACAAATCTTTTAGAATTTAGTAGGTAACATTCTTCTGTCTCTCACACACAAACATATTGTATATATTCATGTATAAGTCTAGAAATTTTAGACAAAAAATTGAACTCAAAAAACCTGGGTCAACTTATGCATGGATCAATGTAAGTACTGTACTTCAACTCTTACCAAAAAGAGAGCCTTCCCCTGGTGAAAGGCAAGAGTGTAATCTGTCCTGGAAGCACACACACCCCCTTTCACTCATCAATCCAGCCTTTAGGGTGAGCACAAACAGTTATGCCTGTTGGAATTTTGTAGATTATTTGACATCATTTTCCTTTGCTTCATCATTTAGATCCTTTGTTACATGCCCCTAAATTTTACCCTCAACTTATCCACAGATCATATCAAAAATTTTGGCTCCAAAACCTGCCCTCGACTTATACATGAGGTCGACTTACAGCTGAGTACGTACAGTACTTTGTCAGGAAAACTGATATAAAAACTTCTTGCTGAACTGTTGCTCTCTTTTGAAACACAGGAGATTATCACATGGAGGGAGAAGGACAGGAGCAAAGCGGATTGTTCCCATCCTAGTCATGCAATTGGGGCAAAGATCATCATACATCACGTGCTTATCCCATTCTTCTCCTGTCCATGAAGTGTAATGGACTCGTAATGGAACTCCCATTAATACCAAATGATGGAGCCATTACACTTCACTGACAGCAGAAGGATGGAAGAAGTGTGCGGTGTGTGACAATCTTTGCTCTGATCACATGAATAGGATGGGAGCAATCTACTTTGCTCCCATCCTTCTCCATATTGTTCACAAACAATAAGAGAAATTCCAAATGAGCACATTGCTACTTCTCAGTTCCTCTTACTACAGGTAGGAGTAGTTATCTCTTGTCACAATTTTCATTTCCCCTTCCTTTATGCCTAGCCAGACATGCGGCATACCTTAGGTTTGGGGGAAGGAACCACAAAACATGACATCCACTAACTGCCTAGCTCTTCTTGGGGAAGGAGTTAAATGTATGCTTCTGATATATACTACAGTAGTTTAACATAGATTTTTAAAAACAGATTTTTGGAAAGGGGAGAAGTGATTAAAGATACTTTTAGAAAATTTAAGAACAACTTGTATTGCAAAGTTTCAAAAGCAAAACTTATAGCCTCTTAAACCTGAGCACAATTTGTATACCTAGTGTATATCTGCAGGTTTATTCTAATTATTAATCTAGGTTTACTCTGATTATTAATAAAGGATAGTTTATTAAAGGAGAGAGGGAGGGAGAAAGTAGAGAGGATTGGTGGGAGATAAGAATAGAGAAGAAAGGAAAAGTATATAGTGAAAGGTAAGAGGATGTTGAGAAGGGGGAGAGGGTAGGAAAGAGGAGAGAGGTTGAGTAAAGGAACGAAAGAAGAGGAAGGGTTGAAGATGTGAAAGTAAATGAAAGGAAGGGTGTATGTAGAAGACGAAAGGAAGAGATAAAGGAGTGGAAGTAGGATGTCAATGAGCTAAATGAAGAATTTTGAATACATCCTAATTTGAGTGTATGTAAAATATGAACTATGCACAAGATTTTTTTTGTAAGCCTTTTATGTATATGTGTATAAATGTGTTTGTATGTTGTCTTTTTTTTAACTAATAAACATTTATTAAAAAAAAAAAAAAAGGATGTAAAAATCAGAAGTTCGGACCAAGAGAAAACTGTATATGCAGATAAAAGTCTTTGCATGTATGTATGTAAAGAGAGAGAGAGAGAGAGGTGGTTGATATGTTCCATATCAACAGAAATATGTTCAGGATCTTGGAAAGTCCTTTAAACATTCTAGCCAAACCCTAGGGTATATTCACCATCCTGATGATATGAAACACAAGAGAAGGTTTTTTCTCTGGCAGCAACCCATAGTGTTATGAAAATTCAACTCTAGAGAGCCACCAGACCTCTGGGAAAAACTTTTTAGCAGGTGAGTTCAGAAACAGCCATGGCCCATATATAGAAGGCTGCATACTTTCCTTTGGATTCCAGCCAGTATCTACAGGTGACTTGACGGATGAAAATATGAACATAAATTTCTATAATGCCCAGAAAAATTTACATAACATTTTCATGAGTCTTAACAACAATTTTGAAGGTAGATCGCTATGATCCACCTTTTGCAGAAAAGAAAATAATAGACTGAGATAGTTCACTACAAGTTACTCAGTATTATCATAACAATGATGAATAGCTGTAACTCTAGGCATACAGGGGCTTTCCCTTCTGCAGAGTAGATTCATTGTCAGCTCATACAAAAGAACATGTGTAGAAGCAATAGATCTGGATATATTCATGCCTAGTGGAGCTTAAACTCATCCTTAGACTTCACGCAATATTCCCTGTGAATCTGAGGCAGTTTCCACCATATGTATGTTTCTAATGTGTTACTCTACCGTGAATGTGAAATATTACACATTTGCACATGATTCCTACAGTGCTTCAACACATTGCATGAGAATTCCTACAACTATCCTGCATGGAAGATGAACACTGTTGGTGATTGGACTGAAGTTGAGAAAATTTATCCCCTTCCAGCAAGAACAAATTAATGACATGTCTCATATTCAGCTTTCAGATTCATCACACAAGGCCAAACTAAATCTGATGTTAACCACAGCCATTAGACTTTGTGTTACTTTTAAACACATGTGCAAAAACCAACCTTGCACAAACAGGGCCTGGGAGAGAACCAGATGAGGAATCTGGCATAAGAAGAGGAATGCTTTTACTCTTCACACCACCACGGTCCCTATTTGAATCATCTCCCCACTCCTCCTGGTTTTTGTCCCAGGAGAAAAGTTTACATTTGTGCTAGCAGAAGCTTTCCTCTCAAGACAAGTAGCAGGCATAGAAGTATCTGATTCATACTAGGACCATGTTGGGGGCAAACCCCCCTATTGCCTTCACCACTATGGGCCCAATCTGTGGGTCCCTTCTTCTGCTACATTTATTTATTTATTTATTTTCCATCATACAAAGTCTAATGATACAATAGACATTTTCACAACAGTCACCACCCCACTCATGTGAGCTCCAGACACAATTTTACCTTCTGGGGGTTTGGTATCCACTATGTTGAACTCCTCTGGCTCAGACTCAGTACTCTCTTTGATGCTCTCCACTTCAAGCCAAAAAGTATCCATTGATAAGTTGTTTGAGGAATCTGCCCTGGAATGCTTGCACTCAGACTGCAGAAGCTCCAAGGAGCTCTTCCGAGGAAAATGGCTCATTTTACAAGGACAATTTCTGATACTGTGGGAGGGAAGAGAGAAAGAGAGAGGTCAGGTGAAAACATTACACATTCAGATATTTGCATGACAGCCATGCTTACTGTGTGAATACATTAATGTTCTGAAAATACAATCATTAAGGATAAAATTCTACAATGTTTCTCCCTACCACCACCTTGTTTTGCTTAATGACTGTGTGGGTGGTGTTACTCTGGCTTTTTTATTTCATTACCCAACCCATCTGCCAAATGCAAAGCATGAACTGCTAGTTTTCAAAATTAATTTGTTAGCACTGATTGTTGAAAAGAGGAAGATTAATTTGTTGATGATGATGCTGGGAAGACAGAAATTTAATCTATTTAACTGACCGTTAATTAATTCAATAATTAAAATATTTTAATGGCATTTTCCAGAAAATGCAATGTTTGCTAATCACTGCTGACTCTGATCATACATATTGTTATTGGGTCCTTTAAATGTGCTCTTTTTGCAATTCCTAAAATGCTTTTCCTAACCCACTTCTCTAGATGCTCTAGACTATGAATCCCACATTCTGACTGCTGACTATAGATAATGGGATTTATAGTGTAACACATTTAGAAACTGCTACTCTGGGAAAAAGTTTTGGTTGGTGATGCTGCAAGAAGGGGAAAAAGCAAATCAGCATATAAGTAACTGGATTTAGCAAAGTGTTGCCAAGTTCCAAATGCCATTAACCAAGAAATTGACTCATTAAAACCTGATGAAGATGTGACTAGTTAAATTTAACTAATTATTCCTTAAGCACTTTATGAATGACAGTTTCATTCATCAAACAATTTGGCCCTCAAATCCCTGGCAGAACAGCCAAAGCTAAATCATAACAGAAACCCAGCAGAGTGACCCCTGCTGTAGCCTGAAGGCTAAAAATCTAGTTCACTCACACCCACAAAAGTTTAGTTCTTTCAGACGGACAAATCCTTAATCCTTTTACACCCATGTTCTGATGAGCAGACACAATTAACAATGACCTTTAGAAGGGTATCATTTGCGACTGTTGGAAGAAGCTCCATTTCCAGTGATATGAGCAGAACACTTCCCCTGCATTGGTACTATTGCAGACTTTCAACAATGTGTCTGTCTTATTACTACAGAGGCTTTAAGGAACAGGTGAGACTCAGGAGATTGTTTGCAATATCCATTCTGTGTCCATTAGAAAATCACTGTGGTGAAGGGTTAGGCATATGGCAACACTAAGGTGAACCTATCAGAGTTTTCTTGGCATTTGTTCATAAGGGAATTGCTTTTGCCTTAGGCTGAGAGAATGTCACTTGTCCAAGGTCACCCAGAGTGGGATAGGAGGGCGATCTGGCTGTGACATCTGTGATCACCCCACTAATAGTCAGGGTTGATTTGGCTGATCTGGCTGCCTAGGCAAGTGAACCCTTCTTCCCTCACTGCTCCATGTGTGTCCCTCCCAAAGTGTGTTCAGTGGAAGAAGACGAACATTGCTGATAGGAGTGTCACCCAATGGTTTTTGTGGACAAGCAGGGATTTGAACCCTGAGGTTGTAGTCCAACAATCATGCCATGTTGGTCCTTCACACTGGATCTTTCTGCTCATACACATCTCACTAAATCTGAGGTCTAGGGGGCTGCACAGATAACCAAAAATGTCAAATAATGAAAGAGGGGGGAAAATAAAACCAGATGTGGTCAAAAATCCACTTCTGATTCTGATTATTAGAGTTGGGTTTTTTTAAGTTAAATAATGCAGGGGGAGCACTACTCTATGTAAAGGCTGAGCTTTCTCACACAGAGGCATTTCTGTTCTAAACCATGACTTGTGCAACATCCAAATGCAATCCCAGATCAACACAAATATTCTAGATTCGCCTCTCTTCCTTTTCAGAGATACACTCAGACCTAGATTTCTTCACTACTGGTGAGAAGGAAAGGATGGACTGACCAAAATGACAAAAATGAGATAAAACTAAATCAATCCAAAACTTCATTTTTTTTTCTTTTGAAAAACTATTATAAAAAAAATAACCAGAACTTGGGGAAGGGCTGCATTCAATTTAAAGGGGACTTGGAACTCCTGAAGGCTTCAAGGAAAGACACTTCATGGCGGGAGGGGGGGATGTTGGAGACAAAAAGTCTCAAGAATCTGGAGTGTCTGAGGGCTACAAAAACAGCCTGAGGGCACCAGAGGTTGCTCCAGGGCAATATTGTACCCACACCCCTACAAAATTAATGTTATTGAACTAAACTGAAGCCTATTTACCATTTTCTGGAACTGACATGTCACATCATAGAGGAATCATCACAAACTAGTCACCCACTTGCCACATTATACAGGCAATTCAGGAGGTTACTATAGTTTATGGTACTGAACGTGACACATAAAGTTTTCAGAGAAGTAATAGCTTTAAGTAATTTTCTAAACACGTTCCAGGTCCATCTATTACAATACTGTCTACTCTGATTAGTAGCAACACTTCAAGTTCTGAGATAAAGACCTTCCCCAACAACAGCTATTTGATCACTTTAACTTTAATTTTTTACACCCCTGAACTTTTTGCACACAACACATGTACTATATCACTGAGCATTCTGGTCCCTTTTCCCAACACTTCTCATTCATATTTTTGTGGGTTTTTTGAGCTATGTGGCCATATTCTGGAAGAATACCCTGATGTTTCGTCTGTATCTGTGGCTGGCATCTTCAGCGGTTGATGGCATGGAAGTGAGTGGGGTATATATACACACATTGTATATATACACATAGCCCAAAAAATTCACAAAGAACTATGGATGCTGGCCATGAAAGCCTTCACTTCCCATTCAACTTGTAGGTTTCTGGTACTGAAAGTAATTCAAAACCATATTCAACCCCCCCCCCCAAAAGTAGAAAATAGAGTTTTCTTGTAAAAACATTTTGAACTTGGCAAAATAAGACAGCTAGCTTCAAGTCAATGGTGCTGTATAGAGGTGGAGAAGGACATTAATCTATTCTGAAGCCATATACAACCATCATAAATCTTTCCAGATATAGTTCTTACCCTTCTCCAATCTTTTTAAAGAAAAGACACCATAAAGCAGTTTTCAGTGAATAGTTTTATTCAAGGCTAGGCCATCCAAAATCTCATGTTAGAGAAGATTTTGAAGCAAGAGTCTATCATAGCCTCCAGTCAGTCAGTCACACTGGTCTCTCAACCTTAAGAGGCAGTTTTGCTGTACTTTGGCACTAACAATAACTCCACTACCTCAAAGACATAGTCGTGTTAGTCTGGAAAATCAGTTTGCAAAGGAATCTTTGAGACTAACTGAAAGAAAGAAGTTGGTAGCATGAGCTTTCATAAGTAGGCTCAAGTCTACTAAAGCTCATGCTAACAACTGCTTTTTCTCCACTACTTCAAACTACGAAACAATCACTGTGTCAGAGAACCCATACATTTACATTAGCTTAAACAGCAACAGTCAAAGTGCAGCTCATGAACCTTTTCTAAAGACCCCTGAGTTTCCTTAGGAAAAAAAAAGCAATAAAAAAGCTATTACTGAAATTTGGCAACACAATCCATTGCTGAAAAGCCGTGGCAAACATTAATAAAGAAATGAAAATGTAGGAGAGAGAGGAGGGGTCATCACTACCAGCTTTCACAGGCATGTGGGTAGCCACTTGTTCATTGCCTCTGCTGTTTTACTTTTCCCAGAGTGCCCTTCATAACCTACCCAGCATCCAGGATCAGGAAAGGTGAAGCCTTTGGAGCAATAGCAATAGCCAGCACACCTTGCTTGCATTTAGAAAACCTTGTGGCAGCAGCTTTTAGCAGCAATGGCAGTAAGTAGCAGCAGTGAATGAGTGACAAACCATCTTCTGACTGCAAATCTGTGTGGCAGTTCTGCTTTCCCCTTGTTATTCTCCTGCCTTCAGTTTGCCACACATCTAGCCTCAGTTTTAGTTTGTTGTGTAAATATTAATTAAAGCCATTATTTGTTTTTAAACCACAAACTACATGTTTGCCTTTTTGAGTTAGTCTTTATCCTTTAGGAAGACAGATTTAAAGTAATCATCTGACCCTATTTTTGCTGCACTGCTGATGAAAGTGAACTCTTAACAAGTTTAACTTTCATACCTGCATATTTTAGTTTACCTTTAAAAGGTTAACACCCTGGAAACTAAAATTGCAACCCACAGGAAATAATTAATGTTTGAACTGGAAAAGGTAGTGACAGCTGGTCTCTGTCATATCCTCACATAGGGGGGTTGCAGACTGTCAAAAATAGTGTGAATTCAGTCCACTTTTAGGGTTAGGGTTAAGGTTAGGGAATCATGGGAACTGAATTTTATTGTGGCACTAGAGTTCTCTGACAAAGAAGGTTCAATGTCTCAGAAAAATAACAATTCCCATGATTTCCTAGCACTAACCCTAACCCTAAAAGAGGACTGAATTCACACTATTTTTCACAGTCTGCAACCCCCCTTAGCCACTCCTGATTTCTCCAACTTCATCAATACAGAGAAAACAATATCACAGGGGTAGGCAACCTTTTTGAGTTGTGGGCCAGGTTGCTGTCCCTCAGACAATTGGGGGGGGGGGAGGCGAAGCACCAAAAATAAATAAATAAATAAATTTTAAAAAATTAAAAATTTAAAAAATGCATGCAACACTCTCTCAGCCCCATAAAAGCCATGGCAAAACCCCTGTGGAGATTTTGCCAAGAAAACCCCAAGAACAAGTAATAACAACAATAATCAATATCATGATGGGTGGCAGCGGTGGCAGGGGGTGGGGGGGCGGCAGCGGCAGGACCGGCCTGAGGCTGGTCCAAAGGCCTCGGGGGGGCGCATCCAGTCCCCGGGCCTTAGGTTGCCTACCCCTGCAATCTCACCACAGGGCCTGCCCACTATACCTGCAACTTGTCTTTGGTCATCGTCTTTGCCAAGCTAAGATAAGCCATCCAAAAGACATCTGGGAAGAGCAAGGGGATAACAGAGACAATGACTTGGTTCATTAGTGAATAGGTGCTAAAACCAGAGATCAATCTCTGAAACAATTAAAAACCTGAAAAACGGTGCAGCCCTCAAGCACTTGGCCAGCTGAAAACATGGTCCTCGGTTCCACCGCAGCTGAATTGTTCTTAGCTCCATATGGCACCCTTAGGATTTTATTTTGTCTGTTATACTTTTATGACATGGACATGAAGCCACTGGGAGCAGTCACCTAGGGTTTGGGGATTGCATCTCATTACTTTACCCATTACTCATTAAAATTATTTTAATTATGAGATGTTTAATACTGTTTTAAGGGGGGGTGGGTTGGTTTTTGGGGTTATATTGTATCGGTTTTTATGTAAGCAGCTTGGATTGTTTTTTCAATAAGCGGGAAAGAAATATATTATTATTATTATTATTATTATTATTTGCTGATCATATTAAATTCTGCCTCAATATCAACTAAAGCCAATGAGGTTTCTTGGTTCTGGAGACATTCATGAACACAGTGATAGGCTTAATATAAGCTACCCAGGAAAGGTGAAACCAACTGAAACTCATTCTAGACAAGGTAGAACTACTGCTGATCAGTAACCAAGCTAATTCAGGAACAGGATTGTATTCTCATCTAGATGGAGTTTACACTCCTTCTGAATCCTTTTCAGATTCACAGTCTTGGTGTGCTTTTGGATCTAGCATTGCTTCTAAAGGGACAGGTAGCTGATCTTGCCAAATGTGTCTTTGCCCAGCAACTGACTGGTGTACTAATTTCTCAAGACAACAGATCGGGCTACAGTGATCACTACCTCAATCACCTCAAATTTCGACTACTGAATGTGCTTTATGGGGCTACTACATAGAGCCACTACATCTGGAAACGGCAACTAGTGCAAGATATGACTGCTAGCCTGCTTTGCTGGCCATATTATTTTGTATCAACTGCACTGGCTGCCAATTTATCCAGACAATAGAGTAATCTTTACCTATAAAGTCCTAAATAGTTTAGGACCAGTCTATTTAGAACACGATCTCCAGAATCCTTCCTATAGTGTAAAAATCTCTTTCAACGGCCTTTCAAAAGAGGAAAGACATACTCTGTGGCAGCACCCCAATTCCAGAAAACCCTCCTTGAGAAAGCAAATTGAACCCTTATTTGCCTAGTATTTGATGGGCCATTAAAACTGTTATTATTCTGTGTGTCTTATTTTAAATATAACAACTCTACTGTTGTCAGGAAAAGGTTGTTTTAATCTGTTCTTACTTTTGCTGTGTTCTATTCTGAAGGTTTACACCAGGGGTAGGCAACCTAAGGCCCGGGGGCCGGAGGCGGCCCCCCGAGGCCTTTGGACCGGCCACCGCCGCCGCCCGCCATGATGATATTGATCATTGTTGTTATTACTTGTTCTTGGGGTTTTCTTGGCAAAATTTCCACAGGGGTTTTGCCATGGCTTTTCTGGGGCTGAGAGAGTGTGCATGCATATTTTTAATTTTTTTTAAAAAATATATTTATTTATTTATGGTGCTTCGGCCCCCCCAATTGTCTGAGGGAAAGCAACCCGGCCCCCGGCTCAAAAAGGTTGCCTACCCCTGGTTTACACTTTAATTGCAAGTCTTAGGTGCTTTTTCTGGGCTAAAAGGCAAATCAGAAATAATTTGATAAATAATGTTTTGCTCAAAACATGAAAGGAAATTAAACACATGCTCCAGAGCTGCAGTTTCCAACATAAATTAGAATAGATTATGTTTTCTGGAAGTATAACTTCATGGAATCCAATAAATATTTTAAAATAAGCAACATCTGGAAATGCTGGAATCATCAAAGCATATGTCACTAGGCTTAAAACTGTTTCCCTTTGAAGAGAGCAGGAAAGGAAAGAACATTGAGTGACCAATGTGGGCTGCAGTAATTTAGAGAGAAGTAAAGATTGTACTTGGATGGGAGACTTGCAATGAATACCAAGTGCTGTAGACTTTATTTCAGAGGAAGGAATTGGCAAAACCACCTCTGAGTATTCCATGCCTAAAAAAAGCCAAAAATTGACAAGCAACTTGAAGGCTCATGCACAAACAGGGGGAGAGATTGTGGGATATGAAGACAAATGTAACAGCAACACAGAAAGTAGGTTTGGGAAAAGGTGAACAATCAAGTCAATTCAAAAGTACTGTAAATGTTTGTGTTTTTTTAATGTAAATGCCTGTGCACAATCCTACAACCAATTAACATGTGGCATTTCCCTTACCTCTATCCTCTGATATCATGGGAACCATACCACACTGCCATTTTTCTTGTAGCAAAAGAATGAAGTGAAATATACCTTTTGGAAATTTGGACCAAACAATATTTCCTAAATCAATTGTGACACCTAGAGCTGTCCTGAGTGTTAGTATTCCAACAGAACTGGCTTACTTTATATGTTTTTTTAAAGGACCCATATAATAGTTGCTAATTTTCTACCCAATTTGCTCTTCCTTTCAAGCTAATAATCTTAACAGTTCAATACTCAGAGGTAATTCCAGCAGTGCTCATGGAACATACTTTTGGTTAAATACCCAACGGATTGCAGCTTTAAAGTGTTCCAATATCACAAACATTGATCTAACACAAGAAACCAACATTAATTCAACCATAATTCAACATCAAGTCATATAGCTCTGGATATTATATTAATGTTGGTTTCTAATGTTAGATTAATATCTGTAATGTTAATGTTTGCCATATAAAACAAAAAAAGACTAAAAGACAGAGAAATCAAGCCACTTTTGTAAAGGATGCTTGCTATGTGGTTGGTCTTTCCAAGTTCAACACAAGTTGCCAGGAACCCAAGGGATAGGCTCTCTGCCTTGCTTTTTTCCCCCATGTTCTTTCCACGTGGAGGCTGAAACGTGGAGACTTTCCAATTCAGCAGCTGCATTAACAAGGAACATTTCCTTCTATTGTTCTCAGCTTCTCCAAAGGGCAGACAGGCTTGTCACAAGTAGAAGCCAACAAAAATATGCTCCACTTTAGAGTGGTTCCCAAATGACTTGAGATAAGAAGGAAATAGTGGCAAGTCTTATAATAGTGGCCAACATCTCTAGGAGGAAGGTATTCTAAATGCTAGAGACATTTCCAGTGTATTGTAACAGCTGGAATGTTGAATTTAGACTGAAGGAGTCCAGGTTCAAATCCCTGCTTTGCCATAAAACTGTTTGGGTGATCTGGAGCCAGAATATAAATTTTCAGCCTAAACAGTGAAGTTGGTTTTAGTGAAAATGTTGAATTGGAAAATTTTCTAGTGCTCTAAATAATGTTATCAGATAGCACATTTGGTTTAATTATTATTATCCAAACACACTCAAAGCTTTATGTGGAAACTATCTTATTAAAATATTTGTAATAATGCAAAGATAATGCATATGCTTCCCTTACATTTAACAAAAATGACTACACCTATAAGAACAGTTTTTTCTAAGGAGTTTATCACACAGGGGAAGTTGGTAGTTTAAACAGTGATTAACATGTCAAAATTACGCAATCGAGATTAAAGCGCAATTAACATTTTCACACACAAGTGCCATTATCCTGGGAATAACTAGGGAGTAAACAGGCAATCAACAGCAAAAAATATTTCATGGGAAAATCCAGTGAATGATTTGTTGCTGTTTATTGCCTGGTTATTCATGGGATAATGGCACTTTTATCACTTTTCACCGCAACGTTGTGTGAAAACCATAACTGCAATTGCACAATTATTCCAGGATATTTCCAGGATAATTGCACTTTGAACGTAACATCATATGAAAATGTTAATCACGAATGTGTGATTTTGACGGGTTAATCACCGTTTATACTTCCAATTGTCCCCATGGTATAACTGCAGTACCTTCAGCTTTACTAACTCACTCTTTGCATTAGTTATCGTTCCATTTCTAGCTGAGAAAAAAATTAATTCTGTACAATTAGTTGAACATTTTATTTCACTAAGGATGCATGTGAATCTGTGGAAATAACCAACATGACATTTTGTCTTAACAACCATATTTGTACTTGTTTGTTCCTCTGAGCAATATGATTTGCCAGTGCTTGTCTCCTTAGAAGAAATGCAGGCCATAGCATCTGAAGGTCAAATAATCAGTTATCAGAGAAATGTTGGATGGAAAAGATTTTAAGGAGAGAGGGGGCAGAAATAATGCAGTGGGGACCTAAGTCTCACTTTAATTTGCTTCCACGTTTTTGCCTGGAGCATTCTCATTCCAATCATGGATTGTACCAGGCAATTATTTAAATCTACGTGGACTAGATCAACTGATACCAAGGTCTCCCCTGCAATGCAGAAACTCTGTGTCCTGTATAAACAAAAGAAATGGGAGAGCAGCCAAATTTGACTAGCAGAAAACTGTTCCAGTTCAGGGGGAACCAGTTGGACCAACAACAGCAGCAGCAGCACCATCATCAGCATCACTAAATACCCATCATGACTTTGAAGCGAGATTGCTCCCAAAAGCACTACCCAAGATTGCATGGTTTTCTAATCTACACATCTACTCTAATTGTTAGTTACTTGGCAGAACAATAACTTCCTTCTTTCAGTTCCAGTCTAATGGTTCTCAGAAAAGCTTGACAAACCATTGAGATAGAAACTATTTATTGGATCACGATCTTCAAACTCTTTACTTAGAAAAGTTCCCACTCACCTCAAAAGGAACTTATTTTGGTATATTTACATTTTAGAGGATGGGAGGATAACTAAATACTGCCTTATAATGTTCAGATAAATATGATGGCAATCCAGCCTCATGTCTTCGTTCAGTCATGAAGAAGCTTCAGCACCAATCATGGCCATGGCCATCACTGATGTTCTCATCCCACATCAAAATATAATTAGATGTATGGATGGATGGAAACTCCAAGACCTGCTGTGATTAGAAATGTCAAAATGACAGGAATCGCCAAGTGGAAACAGGAGCAAAGTCTTTCTGTAAAATGAGTTAGGAGCCTAACAGATGGTGCTGATATCTATCCATCTTAGGGCCTCAGTCTCTGTGAAGCTGAGGCTGGGGCAAGACGGTTTACAGTTAGCAAGAGCAAGTATGGCTGCTTGGAAAAGTAAGCTAAACTGACACAGGCTGCATCCACACTGCAGAATTAATGCAGTTGGACCACTTTAGCTGCCATGACTCAATGCTATGGAATTCCGGGATTTGCAGTTTTGTGAGATATTTAGTCTACTCTGTCAGAGAGCTCTGGTGTGATAATCAACTATAAATCCCAGGATTCCACAGGATAGAATCATGACAGTTAAAGCAGTACCAAATTGCATTAATTCTGCAATATGGCAGCAGCCACAATAAATTTTACTGATGGAGTGTCAGAGGATGATTTATCTGTTAGACAAATTTTGTTTGATTTAGTAGAGTGGCTACCACTGCCATTGACCAAAGAAGAACAGTAACTCACATGGATTGAAACTCTGCCTGACAACCTGCAGCTCATGAGCTCCAGGATTCACCACAGGCTTAAGTCCTGGCTCCTGCTGAATTGCTGGGACCACTGTGGACTGTGGTGCATATATTTTGAAATCTATTTAAATCCTTCTTGCAAACATGACCTTGGTGTTATCTGCTACAGAATCAACTAGTAGCAATACAATCTAAATTAACAGAAGGTAAGAAATGCAATCCAATGTCCAATTGCTAATCCCAACTAAGGCAGACCCACTGAATCAGTGGAATTTGCTCATAGAATTAGGAAGAATTGCCATTCAGCAACCGATTTAATGGGGCTAGCAATTATTTTAGGCAGCAGAGTTTTAAAATACTAGTAATTTATAAACATGTTTTGCATTCCCTCACCCTAAATGTTTTAAGTATCTTTGTGAAAATGATATACCCTTGTCTGAGAAACATCTCACTTTGAACACTGATATTCTAAATACTGACCCAAGTGCCTTTAGGCACCATAGATATTCCACCATTGTTAAGTGTCTTTTATAGATAGCTGGGATGTACAGTAAATACTGAGCATACAGATCCAGCTGCAGCTGGTGTAAACTGCCTGAAGGCACTGCTTTCTATTTATTTCTTCTAGGGAGATCAATTTTGTCTCCAGTATATATTTAAGTCAGGCATGTACCCTAAGAAGCTGGTTTTACATGCAAACTTTCTGTGATCCCTCTTAGTCTGAGAGAATTATGGTATATGTTGTTGTTGTTGTTTTAATAATTTAAAATGTTTATTCTTTCTGTGACATCACCAACTTCAGGCTTAGAGGAAAGATGATCAGAATCACAAACTATTTTTAGAATGTATTTTAATGATGTAATTAATAATGATTTTCAACACTTTGAACATATAAAGATACTGAATGTTCATACTACGCCATTGACCACACTTCATCACCATGATAAGTAATTATTATCTGGAACTCTGCCTCATAAGCAACATTCTGGTGCAAGGTACCTGACTGTGTAGGTCTGGCTCCTTCTGTTAGCAGAAACAACCAAATAAACAGCAGACCCATCATCCATGGTTGGTTTAACCTGATGGCTCACATTCTGCCTTGTTTCTCATCAAACAAACCATGGTCTCTTGTGAGCTTATAACTCTGGCTTGTTTGAGAAGAGACAAGCCAGAATCCTTAATCCAGAGAACAGGCTGAACAAATCACAGCTGGCGACTCTGAAGCTTGTTAAGCACCCTCTGGAAAGAGCCAAACAGAAATGAATGGAAAATGTGCACAACTACACTGGTAATAAGTGATGGATCAAGATTTTCTGGAGCTCTGATTTATGGCTGGTCCTGGACACAACCAATGTCTTCTCCTTTCTGGGTACAAATATTTTCCTGGTGGCATGCAACTCATCATTACAGGAAGGTATGTATCGTTGGCTCCCTGACACATCTCTCTTCTAACTAGCCAAAACTAATTAGCTATATTGTACCACAACCTCATCATATTCAACCCTTGCTCTCCTACTGGCTGAGAACATGCAGTGAAGAAAACCACACAGCAGCAGCATCTAAGAAACACAAATATGACCTACTACAAAACATTGGAGTGTGGGGTGCTACTCAAGTTTCCAACAAGCCATGCACAGCTTCTTCCTAATATAGGTTGAGTCTCCCTTACCCAAAATGCTTTTGACCAGAAGTGTTTTGAATTCTGGAGTTTTTCAGATTTTGAAATATTTGTATATACATAATGAGATTTCTTGGAAAGGGGATCCAAGTCTAAACATAAAAATCATTTATGTTTTGTATGTATCTTATACACATAGCCTGATGGTAATTTTATACACAATATTTTTAATAATTTTGTGCATGAAATAAAGTTTGTGTACAATGAACCATCAGAAGAAAGCAAAGATGTTGCTATCCCAGCCACCCATGCAGACAATGTTGGATTTTGGAATATTTCAGAATTCAGAATTCTGGATAAGGGAAACACAACCAGTACTTCATTTCATTATTACTCTCTCTTAGCATTTTGATTTTTCACTCAACATTCAAACAGCACTGACTTTCCAGAGAATATATACAGTCCTCAATGGGATCCTAGTTTAAGGGTTTTCTCAAGTGGGTATTTTCCTAATGTTCTTTTGTACTTTTGCAAACCTTGGTTCCCCTGCCCCCAGCATTCTATTAATTTCCTGATGTGTGTGAAGGGAACATTTTGGCAACATAATGCCCAGTGTTGGAGAATGAGTTTACTTCCACATATGGAAGAAAATGAACATAAATCGCTTTTCCAATAGAGCTTTCAGCACTTCTCAAAAAGCCAAATTTTAACCTTGAAAATATTTGAATGTGAAAATTCAGTGCAACACTGGTTTGAAAGAAAAAATAAAAACCATTATTTGCTGGACACAAGAAAAGTGGAAGGACTTGCACTGTGTGAGTATTATAGTTAATGACTAGGAAGAAATTTCTTGGCTTCACATTTTAATTTGCATTTCCTTAATACCAAAATCAAATAGGCAGTTGTACTTCAGTATCTGCATGTTTTGAATTTTTCAGTGCAGTTAACCATGTCTATAAGATACATACATACATACATAACTGAAAGTAACATAGTTGTGTGCCTTCAAGTCATTTCTGACTTACTATGGATAGGCAAACTTATCATCAGGTTTTTGTTTACAGGGGGTTTGATGTTGCCCTCCGCTGCAGCTGAGAGTGTGATTTTCCAAGATCACCCAGTGGTTTTCCATCTCAAAGTCATAGTCCAGCATCCAAACCACTACACCACACCAGATCTCGAAATCAGCATGCTTAAACACTATCAGGGAAACTGCTTGCAAAAATGTATATGCACAAAAATAAATACATGCACACAGATGGATATATATTTTCATGCAGGCTTTTAAAAATAGCAGTTGTGAATTGATGTAGAAACAGGTAAAACAACAGTAACACCATAAGCTTTGAAACAAAGTCTGTCTTGGATCCATACCATTGTCTTCCTATATATATCTGCCAAGTTTTGAGAGCTTCAGGGCGAGTTTTTCCTCTCAATCCCATAACTGACATAGGCCTATGAGGTGAAGACATGTCAGAGGACCTTCTCAGTGGTTGTTCCCAGGCTGTGAAATTCTCTTCCACAGGAAGCTAGGTTGGCCTCCTCTCTACCTTTTTATTTAAATTTCTTTTCATTTAAGCAGGCTTTTGAAGATTAAGTGATTGTGCAGAAGGATTGTTTAATATGGTGAGGTGCTATACTTTTATTTGTAATGTTATGTTTTCGAATGTCTTTACATGGTTTTAAAGTATTTTAATAGGATGCTGATTTCATTGTTTTAAAACTTGTTATCAATGTTTTAATCTACCTTGAGTCCCATATGGGGAGAAAAGCAGGGTGAAACCAAAAATATTAGATCCATTCCTAGTTGTAGTACAGTAGAGAGTCAACATGGTGCAGTGCTTTGAGTACAGGACTATAACTATGGAGACCAGGATTCAAGTCCCCACTTAGCCATGAAAACCCACTGAGTAATAATAATAATAATAATAATAATAATAATAATTTTATTTATATCCCACCCCTCTGCCAAGCAATCGGGGCGGCATACAACATTACAAAATTACAAACAACAAATCAACTTGAAATCCCATCCCTCCTTTACTCACCCACCCATCCCCCAACATATTAAACAAAATCAATAACAATAATAAAATCAATAACAATAATAAAAATATACAAATTTAAAAATACAAAAATTCTTATCATTATAGTGCTTCAAGGACTGCGGATGGCAAAACAGTCCTCCGCGGCCACAGACTGCCGCCGCCCACTGCCTGGTGCCGGTGGAAGGTAGAAATGGCAGGTTTTAATCCACCGGCACTCCTCCCAGCTGCCTCGCAGGTGTGGCAGTTCAGGCCGTTCAGGTGGTGCTCCCAGGACTGCGGGTGGAAGAGCAGTCCTCCGCGGTCACGGCCCGCCACCTCTTGCTGCCTGGTGCCGGTGGAAGGTGGAAATGGCAGGTTTTAAACCGCTGGCGCTCCTCCCGGCTGCCTCGCAGGTGCGGCAGTTCAGGCCGTTCAGGTGGTGCTCCCAGGACTGCAGTTGGAAGAGCAGTCCTTCACGTCCACAGCCTGCCGCCTCTTGCTGCCTGGTGCTGGTGGAAGGTGGAAATGGCGGGTTTTTAACCGCCGGCGCTCCTCCCGGCTGCCTCGCAGGTGCGGCAGTTCAGGCCGTTCAGGTGGTGCTCCCAGGACTGCGGGTGGAAGAGCAGTCCTCTGCGGCCACGGCTCGCCACCTCTTGCTGCCTGGTCACATGCTCTCAGCCTCAGCAGATGGCAAGGGCAAACACTCTCTGAATAAATCTTGCCATGAAACCCCCATGATAGGGTCACCATAAGTCCAAAACAACTTGAAGGCACACAACAACAACAAAAGAGCGTAAAGTACATGCCTTGACTTATAATCAGGACTATCTCTTCTCCTCATGTACTGTCCTTAGAATTCCCAGAGGATGGGGATGTCAGTGCAACCTCCTGCAGAGTTCTCTACTACAAATGGCAAAGACACTACAACATCAAAGCATGCTGCAAGTAGCCATTTCCCATCACTTGGGATCAGATAGCTCTTTACAAATAACTACAAATATGGTCAAAACCTGTCTGGTTAACATTACCCACCAGGTGTTGTTGTTGTTGTTGTTTTTAAAGTGAGAAATTGTTTTTAATGGTCTGTGTGACCTTGCTTTGTTTTATATTTTTAAAAGCCAGGAAAGGCTAGCCCCATTTTGTTTACTTTTATCCATCCTTCCACCAAAGAGTTCATGTATAGTGCATGTATTTCTCCCTTCTCCATGATTTTATCCTCACAGCAGCCCTGCAAAGTAAATTCAACTGGTGACCAGCCAGCTAATAAAGCTTTGTGGCTGAAGAAGGTCCATGTCTAGGGCTGTATTCTGCAGTGTAGAAATCATGCAACTTGATGCCGCTTTAGCTGTCATGGCTCAATGCTATGGAATCCTGGGATTTGTATTTTGTTGTGGTACCAAAGCTCTCTCACAGAGAAGGCTAAACATGCTCACAAACTACAAATCCCAGGATTCCACAGGATGGAGCAATGACAGTTAAAATGATATTAAACAGCAGTATTTCTGCAGTGCAGATGAAGGCTAAGTTATACATTTCTGTTAACTGTGCCACAGTAACTCTCTTATGTGCAATTTACTAGCTGAGCTAATACAAATTCTAATAGACATTCCCAACACAGGGCTCAGCAGTGTTGTACTAATGCCAATGCAGTGGTAACATGAATGAAACCAGTTAAGAGTACAGATAGAGAGATAGTAATTAGGAAACAAATGGGAAGATGGAGTGATAATGCCACGGGGCAGTTCTCACCACTCCCAGATGTATTTTCCCTGCATGCACTAGAGTGGCTATAGCCTCTACAAGCACAAAAGATATTCCATTTCTGAGCATCTAGTTGCCATAGATCAGTGTGGTTTCCAACCACACTGCAAATCCAATATTGTGTCAGGCCACACAACCATTTCTAAAAATAATGGTCATAGTCAATTGTCAATAAATGACCATGTGGGTCTTGGAAGTCTCTACAGAGAGGCTCCTACAGTAAGCCCTTATTACAAATAGCTTCTGCAGTCTCTCTTCAGACTCCCTCATGTTGCTGCTGAACCCATTCAGCCAAAAAAGCTGAGTTAGGAGAGAAGGAAGGAGGGCTGTTTTCCTTTCTCCAAGTTGGAGAAAGAAGAACAGCTTTCCCTTCTTCTAAGTTGGAGAAAGGGGGATAATGGGATGGGAGTGCTGTTTCCACACCAAGAGGGACTTCTCACCTCTGCCTATTGTCACTGCCTTCACACTGGGCTTTCCTTGCTCTTCGCTCCCTCAGGTTTTTTATAGTTTTATAGTTTACATTCTCATTCTTTTTCTTCATTATTTTTCTTTCCCTATCTGCATGTGTATCAAAATAGAATGATTCCCATTTGGCAAAGGGGTCAGGCAAGGCTGTATATTATTAGCCTATTAATTCAATCTATACGCAAAAAATATTGTACACAGAGCAGGCTAAGGCTCAGAGGAAGGAAGATCGGAGGAAGGAAGATTAACAACCTACGGGACTGTACAGACCAGCCAAAAGGTCTGGCATCGAGATGGAGTAGAGGCATGATGATCACATGCTGCACATGCTGATTCTGCCTCCAAGTCGTTGTCACATCACCCACTTACCGAACCAGATGGTGGGCGGCATTGGAATGATTCTGTGGCACAGCAGCTACACGCCGTGCATTGCAGGACCAAAGAAGAGCTGCAATGGCGGCAAAAGTGGTGCCTTTTTTCAGAGCAAAAGGAGCAGCATTTTGCTGGTCCTTTTTTGCCAGAAGAACACCAGATCAGGGCCACGGCGTGCAGTTGCCATAGCCCCAATCCAGTGCTCAAAGGGTCAGCGCTACCACCCCTTATTCACTGTCTGTTTTGCCCCTAAGATATGCAGACCCATTGCTACTAACAGAAACTAACAAAGATCTGCAGCAAGTACTGAAGAGGGTCAAGGAGGGAATTGCCAAGGTAGGCTTGGTGTTGAACATTAAAAAAATAAAAATAATGTTTACAGAAGATCTACAAGAATTCATCCCAGGTAATGAGAAAATTGAAATAGTCAAGAGGTTCCCATACCTTGGATCAAACACTGAGCAGAACAGAGACAGCAGTCAAGAAATTAGAGGAAGGCTAGGACTGGGAGGGGCAGCTATATAAGAACTGGACAACATCCTAAAATGTAAAGATATAAATCTAAACACTACAGTGAGGATCGTCCAGCCATTGTATTCCCCATCATCAATGTATGAATGTGAGAGCTGGACAACGAAGAAAGCCGATAGAAAGAAGTTCAACTCATTTATGATGTGAGGCTAGAGAAGAGTACTAAGGATACTGTGGGCAACTAAAAAGACAAATAGGTACTAGAACAGATCAAGCCCAAACTTCCCCTGGAAGCCAGGATGACTAAACTGAGGCTCTCATACTTTGGTCACATCATCAGAAAGCATCATTAGAAAAGGCAATAATGTTAGAAAAGGTTGAGGGCAGAGAAAAGAGAGAGAGACCACATGCCAAATGGCCGGACTCAATCAGAGAGCCCATGGGTCTGAGCCTGCAGGAACCTGAGCAATGGAGGACAGGGAGTCTTGGCGATGCCTCATATCCATGAGGTCATCATGAGTTGGGGTCAACAACAACACCAGCAGCAGCAACAAGATCAGCAATGCCATTTACACACACCCCAATTGCAACCCCTCAAATAAACACATCTTCCCATTCTCTGTAGCTCTTCCTGAATAGAGTAAGCCCTTTATCAGCAATGCCATTTACACACACCCCAATTGCAACTCCTCAAATAAACACATCTTCTCATTCTCTGTAGCTCTTCCTCAATACAGTGGACCTTTTGTATTGGCAGCCTGGCAATCTATGTATCTGACCACTCACAGATCATCACAGCCCATATTATTTAATGGTAGTGCATGCACACAGATGCAAACATATGCACATCACTACCACTGAATAATATGGAGCACGACCATCCAAGTTTTTTGCCATCCATAGAGGAAATCCCAGAACCAAACCCCGGAGGATGCATTTTTAAAAGGAGATGAAAATATTTATTTGTTACATGCCCCTAAATTTTACCCCTGACTTAGCTATGGGTTAGCAGGGGTAGGCAACCTTTCCCCTTTAAGAGCCGAGGGACTTCAGCTCCCAGAAGCCTCAGCCATGTTGGCCAATAGTCCCATGTTGGCCAATAGCTCCTGGGATTCTGGAAGCTGAAGTCCCTCGGCCCTTAAAGGGGAAAGGTTGCCTACCCCTGGGTTACAGCAAAAGCTGTAATTTTGGCCCCAAAACCTGCCCTCAACTGGTTTGATTTATATACAAGTATATATGGTAATTAATTGATAATGACAGAGTAAATTAATCAATAATGATGGAGTAAATTAGGGACATCTTGATACTCCCAGATGCTTTGGACTACAACAGCCATCATCATGGCTAACCATAAGAGATTATCAGAGTTCTCAACCAAAGCATCTGAAGGGTGTTGGGTTGTCTAAACCACAGGACAAAGAGAACTTCTACTAAGGGTCCTTCTAAATGGAAAGGTCCTAGAACTAACAAGCAAAATGATCTGTGTAGTGTTCCATATTTTTCTCCTTAATGGATTTTCTGTAGTGCAGGAGAAAAAATGGAAGCAACAGTGGTAAGACATTGGAGTGTTATGAATAGATGTTAACATCATCCAGTTTTAAAATTCCATGAAAGAGTTAGGACGAATGCACAATAAAACCGTCTTCTAGAAGTACCTGGTGTATGTTTATGCTTTCTACTTCCTGGAATCCCTCCCTGCTATGAAACCTAATGCAGAATGTGGTGCAGTTAGATCAGGGTTTTGCCAGCCAACCCAACCTCTGCTTTGCTTTAACTGTTCGGCTCAGATTAACCAAGTGTTCTTTCTTGATTAGGGAAGAACACTTCAACAAAGGTTTAGAATTCTATCCAAAGGAGCTGCATATATTTCAAAACATTTTTTTGAAAATAATGGTGTTTAAGAGGTAAGAATATTAGATTTACAACTGAAATGTGCAGGTGAATACTCCAGCTCAGCAACAACTTGACTGAATTTTCGCAAGGCACTGTATCTGCACTGAAGATCTCAATTCCCAAACTTTGGTGGGCAAATGAGGCACATCCCCAAGAGTATGTTGGACACATGAGCATTCATTGTTTTGACATTTGCTGTAGCCCATGTTGCTTGCACAGTGTGGGAAGTCAACTCTCAGTAAATGTAAGGTGCTGAGAAGGAATGAGAAGCCATTTTGTCATTTTTGTATGAGAAAGCATTTTGAAGCTACACTAGTGGAGCTTCGAAAGCTTGCATCATGTATTTTGTGCATTTTGGTTGGCCAATAAAAGTATCACTGGTTTGTGTATTTGGGATGTTATTGTATTAAGTACAGGATGGTGCACCACAGGGGCAAACCAAAAACACAGGAGATCCAAATCTGCAAAACTTGGAACAGAAAGCTTTATTTCTTCACCACCATCACCTCCAAAATCCTTTTGTAGACTTCAGATGTAAATAAGGCAGTTGGAGATTGAAATATTCCCAGTACTTTATATATTCAGAAAATTAAATGCAGTGTTTAAATGAGGCTTTATGTAGTATATCCTGTGAATTCCTGATTTTGTAATAGTTGATGTATGTTCCTTTATCATAGGGCTAAATGCCCTGAACTCACCTGATCCCTTATGATCTTGGAAACTAGGCAGGGTCAGTCCTTGTTCATACTTGAATAGGAGACTGCCAATGAATACCCAGTGCTGTAGGCTCTGTTTCAGAGGAAGGAACTGACAAAACCACCTCTGAGTATTCCTTGCCCAAGAACACCCTATGAAATTCATGAGGTCACCATAAGTTGACAGATGACTTGAAGGTGCATGCGCACACACACACACACTTTTAACATGCTGCTCTTCCAGATGGTACTATATGGTATGATCTATGTGTATGATGTACAAAATCTCTTCTTTTTGTTCATTCTTTATTAAACCAAAGGTATTTAGAGCTACCATATAGTTTGCCTGTAGTCTGTGAATACACAGGTTATCATATGACTTCATAAGATTATTTGATAAGCTCACCAACATGTGACCAAATTTCAGATCATACAGCAATGAAGATTAATTCTGTCTCTTGGAAAGACTGAAATGTTTACTCAGCAAAGAGCAATGGAAAGACAGTGCAACTTAGTGACTAGCAAGGAATGATTTAAATCAGGGGTAGGCAACCTTTTTGAGCCGGGGGCAGGGTTGCTGTCCCTCAGACAATTGGGGGGGGGGGCAAAGCACCATAAATAAATAAATAAATAAATAAATAAATAAATAAAATTTTAAAAAAATAAAAAATTAAAATTTTTAAAAAATATGCATGCACACTCTCTCAGCCCCAGAAAAGCCATGGCAAAACCCCTGTGGAGATTTTGCCAAGAAAACCCCAAGAACAAGTAATAACAACAATAATCAATATCATCATGGGGGGCGGGGGGGCGGCAGGACAGGCCTGGGGCCGGTCCAAAGGCCTTGGGGGCCGCATCCGGCCCCCAGGCCTTGGGTTGCCTACCCCTGATTTAAATGAAACAAAAATGAACTATTTGCCAACCCAACTAGAAAAGAACCCAAGAAGGATTCACTCAAATATCAACTTAAGCTGTATGCTTAAGAGATTTAGAAGCAATGAAAAATTAAAGCTCAGATACATAAGCTCCTTGAAGTCTCTCTTTCCCTCCATCACCCCACTAGGGAAACATCAGTTCTCAAAAAAAGAAAAACTTATTACACACTCTAGTGTTACATCTGTCATTAGCAGCCTTCCTTCAGACAAGATCTACATATAGGATTAAATGGAGGGTGACATACACAGAGGAGAAAAGTGTGTGTTTATTTACTTGTAAAGGATTCTCTTTAAGCAAAATGGTTAAAGGCAGGTTAACCACACAACAATAGCTGAGAATGCAAGAATAGTTTCTGTATGAAGTTTGGTCATCTTGTGGAATGTCACTAAGTGAGTTTCTGAGCTTAGAGAAAATGTAGAATAGCTGGCATCCAGCCCGCAGAATAGAAAACTTGACAGCATTAGAAACCAGACTTTGCTAAGAAGATGTTGCCAGAAAATCTGGATCAAAAACTATCTCCACTTAACATCTGTTAGAAGAAAAAGTACCAAGATTACTGGTACATGCAATCTTACTGGGGTCAGAGAGATCATACATCTTAATTGTTACAGGCTGAGTATCTATCCCTTATCCAAAATCCAAAACACTCCAAAATCCAAAACTTCTTTCATGGGTGACTGAGACAGAAGCTAGTTTTGCTTTCTGATTGCTCAGTGTACACAAACTTTTCGTTTCATGCACAAAATTATTAAAAATATTGTATAAAGTTACCTTCAGGCTCTGTGTATAAGTTGTATATGAAACTTAAATGAATTTCATGTTTAGACTCAGGTCCCATCTCCAAGGTATCTCATTATGTATATGCAAATATTCCAAAATGTGAAAACGTCCAAAATCTGAAACACTTCTGGTCCCAAGCATTTTGAATAAAGGATACTGTATTTGATAACCATGTCATGGTTACTCTGATGATTTTAGAAGATAATTAAACTATCAGAAATTTTTGCATATCATTCTGTAAATGTCATGTAGTCACAGGCTCAATTAATTATGCCTATATGGAGGATTCATTATGCAAACACTGGATGTATTTTTAAATTCAAGCAGCATATCGGACCTTAAAATCAGATAGTTATTGTTAAAAAGGATTGTCATTACCAAAATCTTGATGAACTATATGATACAATAAAGAGCTCAAGAATCACAGATAGCATTTCAATTGTGATAGAAAAATCTATAGATTTAAAAATTATACACCAACACTTCCCAAAGCAGGAAAGGTTACCTGTAATGTAATTTTTGAAAATGAGAATGCATACAGACACTGAACCCTGGAGCAGTAATACAAGATGGATATGGGTTTTCTTCTAAAGAGTTTTGACTTGTGGCTGGCTTGCAAGGACTCCCCATAAGCCAAATGAAACAGAAATTTGGTTAAGTCCTGTCTTTCAGAAAATGTAGCCTTTCATAAAGACCAAACCAGAAGAGAAACATTCTGACAATAAAGACCTTACAAAATTAAACACTAACTACTTAGGTTGGTGGCAGGCAGACAAAAAAAGGCCATCTGCCATATATTGTAGTTTAAAACATGAAATTTTACCTGGTTATTGCATTTATAGACCAATTACTGATTATAGCAACTGAAATACACCAGCACTATGAGCTAAAATACAAGTACTGAAAGCCAAACCACACATTTCATTGCATACTAAGGACTGAGGCCTACAAATAATGTATTTAAAAGCACTAGGTCCTACCTCATTTCCACCTTTGGTGTTAGTTCATGCATTTCTGAATTGTGAATTAGAAACTTTAAAGTCTATTAGAAGCTACTCCCCATTACACTATCACCTTTTATTTCTCTATATCTGGCTGCAACAAGTAAAATTTTAAACTACGGCAAAAGGTGGGGTACAAATAAAACTATTATTATTATTATTATTATTATTATTATTATTATTATTATTATTATTAATTTGTGTCAAGAATGTTCCAGTAGAAAAACAATTCTACACTTCCTAAAATAGTGTAATAGGAATCTCTTTTCAAAACATTCAAATGAGCCCCATTTACACCCAAACTAAATGGGTTGGTAGACCCTATTTTTCCCTGAGTTTTTCCTCTGTCTTCTAGCAGTCTTTTAGTTTAAAATTTCCCCTTTGATGTTCGCTGCCTGAATTTCAGCCATATAATACACTTTCTTTCCACCCCATGCTGCCTTCTACCTTAGCACAATCAGCCAAGAGATGGTATCACCAAACAATGGAACTGTAGACTGTACCTGCAAGCGGAGGGCTGGAGTGGCTGCAGTACAATCTGAGGTCTAGGAATCCGAGTCTTAAGAAATCCAGATCTGCCATCCTTTCCAAATTTATCCATTTTTCTCTATGGAGAGCACAAATAGTTTCTCACTAGCAAGAAAAGCAGCCAGTTTATCTACGTCTTTCTTCAAACAGTCCCATGGCAGGAGAAGTTACTGGAACACCTTTGGATTGTTCAGCAGCTGACTGCGTTGAAGACAAGCTGTGGCACCACCCACTCCCATCTCAGGAATGCAATAATTGGACAGCAAGCCCTACTCCTTCTCTCTCTCATACACAGCCAGTGAGAACAGAGAGATAAAATCTAGTCAACATACCCATGACTTCAAATACACAGCCAGACACTAATTCCAAGAAATTGTCATTGATTGTCTCAAGCTTGGAAAGTAAGGAGAGACCTGGCTCAGACAGGAGGATTAAGGTGGAAAGACAGATCTATGGGGCCAAGAGGTTTGGAACCAGAATTTCTGTCCGCTTTCTCTTCAGCTGTTCATCTCTTTATCAGCAGATCACATGCAAAATACCTGCCCAAACCATGCCAAATCTATAACCAATGTGTTTTCCCTCAGCTATGCAAACATTATCATAGCACAGCTGAGAGGATAGGGATTCAAACTGTCTTGCTTTCTCAAAACTATAGTACATGTCTCAAGTCATAGCAGTGCTAGACGTTCCAGAAAGACAAGGCTGAAACACACACGTGCGCGAACACACACACGCATGCATGCACACACACGACTATGCTTTTCTCAGAGAAAGAACCTTAAGGTATGTAAGATACTAAAATGGCAGCTTTTCCTCATATCAGCTGTTAAAAGTGTGTACTCATGCCACATTATATTAGTTTTCATCAGATGAAGTAGAAGAGCTAACTCTCATTCAGAGAGAAAGAGACTGATTTTATACATACAGAGATGGAGGGAGGGAAGAGTTCTTAACGCTTAGGCTGGGTCTACTGTACTCACATAATGAAGTTGCAGAATGAGATAGTAGAAATAACATCTGGGCCTTGTAGCATATTGGTGCCATGAGAGACTGAAACATTTCAAACTATTGGCAAGGGCATCATATTACAACTTTTGTCTGCTTGATGTGTAGCCAAAAGTTACAACTCCAAACCCAAGCACCAGAGAGTGCATCCCAAATAAATTAGTAGGACTGAATTCTGAAACAAACATACTTAAAACAACATTGCAGGCTGCATTGTGTTCCCACACCTATGGAGATTGCAGTCTGCACCTCCTTGGTGATGCCACTGACAAGAAGGTTTATAGAGCAATGCCACCCTGTTTTGGGACTCCGTGGGCTATATTAGGCTTTGGAGAACCTTCTTCCAACAAGACATGACCTAAAAGTAGATTTCTGAGTTATTTCTGGGGGGGGGGGGGGGGAGGAGGAAATGATTAGCCTTAAACTGATTGGAATGTGCAATGGATATGCTGTTTTTAACATGTAATTTGCTTTTTAAATGTGTTTTAGCTGTTTTAAATTAATGTTTTTGACTGGATTCATTTAATGCTTTTTACATTTTTGTACAACAGATAGTTTTAGCTGTTTTGTTTTAGTCTTAGTTTTAGTTTTAGTTGCCTTGTGTGTCAAGCCAGTAGAAAAGCAGAATATAAATCAAATCAATAAAGGTGGCAAACTGTTCTGGGCCAGTTCACCCTAAACATACATGACCCTGGGAGGACAGAGGTCACAGAGCTAAGCAGGAAGAAACCCAGAGCAGCCTGCAACAAGTAGACCTTCCTCTGCCTATAACCCCCCTCCAGAAGAGGAGTATGCTGAGAACTACTCACCTTGTGAAGAATAAGCAGAAGAGCTGTCCTGTCCCGTCCTGTTCTAAATGACAGATTGTTGCCCACAGCAGACCTATACTGAATCACTACTGGCAATCACTAACAGGACCATCAGTTCTCGTCAGCTAAAATCACTAGTATTTATTTTATTACCTCTTATTTTATTTCTTAATTTTAAAATTTATATTCCACCCTGTATCTGGAAGTGGAACACATGCCCTCAGAGAGTGGTGGAGTCTTCTTCTTTGGAGGTCTTTAAACAGAGGCTGGATGGCCATCTGTCAGGGATGCTTTGATTATGAGTTCCTGCATGGCAGGGGACTGGACTGGATGGCCCTTGTGCTCTCTTCCAACTCTATGAGTCTATGATTCTATCTGAGGATCTCAATGTGACATTCAGGATGATAAATAACAACAACAATAATTTTTAAAAACTAAAAATATATTAAATCACTTCAAGCCAGTTAAAACAATTTAAATTAATGTCAAATATAGTACATTTGCAAATTTGATAAAATTAATTAGGCCCCAAAGGCTAATTTTGACTTGGTGCTAAAATGACTCTGGTACTGGTGCAGGGAGGGTATTTCATAGCTGACGTGCCACAGTAGAGAAGGCCATCTCCCACGTCTTTCTATATTACCCCCACTGGTGTTACAAAGAGGGCTTCCCCAATAGACCTCAGTGCTAGGGAAGGCAATGGAGTCATTCCTATGGAACAGGACAGCAGAGAATAAACCAAGGGTTACATCCATATTGCCCATATGAGGCTGGCAGAGACTCACTAGTGTTTCAGGCAGGCCTCTCCCTAAGTCCTATGAGATGGAACCTGGGATATTTGGTTGTCCTCTCTCTACTGCTAAGCTATGCCCCCTCCCATAATTCAGTGCTATATTGAACCATATATAAATCCGCAATGCTCCCTTTCACATTCACTGTACAATACATCTTCAACCAGACACACACATCATTTGATCTCTCTATGCAACAGGTGGCAACTGATGTCAGAGAAAAGCAATGTACTTGAGGAGATATGAATGCATGGAAGTTCTCTCTGCAGTGACACACTGGAGCAAGCAATTCCTGGTTGATGCACTGGTGTACATGACTGCAATCATTTAGTAAATATGGTTCCAGCTTGTTAAGTTTTCACTCATTCAAATAACTTAATAAGGTTTTGAGATTTAGAAAATCTAAACAATGATATTACAAAATGCTCCTTGGCAGAAAGAAAAAAAAGAAACAAACCAATCCAAACCCAGCGGCTGTTTGGAATTTCACCCAGACTCCTAGTGGTTTTGACTGAGCTGGTAAATCCTTGGAGCAAGGGTGAGGCACAAGAGAGATTAAAAATAAATACATCATGTTGAAGAGAGACACCAAGCATTATTATTTGATTTCTTTTTAAATGGGAGAAGTGAACCAGTCCTAGTGATTTCATCATCCAAGTTCTCTCTTGTGCATTCAGAAAGAGGTTCATATAATAGCTAAATTTCAAGTGGATGGGGTGGAGAGAAGTATATTTTGAACCACAATCAATTTTTTAACAAGCTTGAAACATGTGAGAACAAGTGTTGCAGCAATCTAGATCTTATCCTGGCTATAACTTTCGCTACAGTGTACAAGCCCACACACAAGTAGAAAAAGAACTGTAGCAGGCAATAATTAAAACAACTGGTGAGAACTTACTACCATTTTCTGTGAGATTCCATGCCCATCTGCAACTCAAATTCTAGTTTCTAATGGTAGCGAATAGCATATGTAAAAAAAAAAACAAAAAAAAACCCAACCTAAGCCTTCTAGAAAAGAAAGGCAAATGAAAAGCATTTTTGATCAATACAAAACAAGGTGTAATCATTCATGTTATTAATAGAACACCTAATGATGCATGTGACGAAGTAGGAGGAACATCAGGGTATCCGGTGCCAACTAGCCAGACTAACCCTGCTTATCTGGACTGGCCAGCAGACACAAGATGTGGAACAGGCAACCGTGGAAAGGGACTGTGAGGCTAAGTGGCGGGAGGCGATGGACACCAGGATGGAACCTGTTAATGCTGAGGAATGTGGGACCATGGAAGAGAGAGAAGGAAGGGAGGTCCACTCCCTTAAGCCCTTGCAGTGGTGTTGGGGGAGAGTAGGAAAGCCCCAAAGGGGAAGGTGGACCATGGTCAGGAGAATGATCAGAGGATATGGGCATTTGGGAAGGAGGGTGGCCCAGGAGCTGGAACCAGGCCACACTGGGTTCAGGGGGAGACAGGGGTGGGACTCTGAAACCTTAGTCGTCCTGTAGGAGGGTCGTCTGTGGGATTGAGAAGTACATTGAGAGAGCCCTGAGAAGTTGGTGCCAGGCCAGAGGAGTTGGTCTGGGGAGGGGTAAAAGACATTACCCATCCAGTCATTAGAGGCACAAGGGTCTTGTAAACCATAATAAAACTTTTTCTTTTGAGCAGAATTTAGTGTTCCCTCATTCCTGCACCTTATAGAATCCCAGGTCAGACAAGGTCCCACCCCTGTTGCTAGCAGAGATGGGGCTACAGTGCAATACAGTAAGAATGCCAAAACCCTTGCATTTTTGTAGAAAGCACTAAATGGGTTAAGTTCTCATTAAAAATGTAAGATGGTAAGAATGTATAATGTCATTTCAAATGGGAACCTGTTTGGCTTTGTTCTCCTAACAATGAAGTGGAGCAGGATGACTGCTGCACCTGCAAGCTTACCACAAAATTCTGCTGCTGCTGTTGTCAATATTTGCACATGTCCGCACCTTCACTACTCTCCAATTATAAACTGGAAGTACAAACCTGAAATCACTTCCAATTTTGTTTTCAGCTGAAAATTAGGTGAATATAGGTTGGTGCGACCGGCCCACTATCTTGGCCTACCCCGATCTATAGTATCAACAACATTGATAATATTCTGCCCTAACAATTTTCCCCTAGTTTATCTTCAATCGATTCATGAATTCTAGGCCAACAGCTTCACATTCAGCCCTCTCTGCCTCTCTCTCTCCCTCTTTGCAGCCCCATCTTGTCCACTAATATGGAATGAACTCGTGAAGAATCTATAAGCATGAAGGTACACAATGACATTAGAAAAGAAAAAAAAAAAGGATCTGTTATCTTAGAGCTCATTCACACAACTGCTTTGAGATTTATTTATTTATTTATATAATAATGTGGGATCCATTGCACATTTGTTATTGTTGTGTGCCTTCAAGTCATTTCCAAGTTATAGTGCCTCCTAAGACAAATCTATCATGTGTGCCTTCAAGTCATTTCCAAGTTATAGTGCCTCCTAAAACAAATCTATCATGGAGTTTTCTTGACAGGATTTGAGGGTGGGTTTGCCATTGCCATTGCATTCTTCTGCAGCTGAGAGAATGTAACTTGCCCAAGGTCACCCAGTGGAATTTCATAGTTGAGCAAGGATTCAAACCCCGGTCTCCCAGAGTCCTAGTCCCACACACAAACTACTACACCATGACGGTTCTAAGGGTCCATTCTAAACTAACCAATATAATTCAGGCTAAAATCTGCTAATTCTGAGCTATCGATTTCTCTAGTGCTTTATCTTCCTTCAGTCACTGCCCCAAAGCCTTTTTTCAATTGCCCATCACCATCTGTGTCAGTGTATGGTAGTTACACTGTGGACCAAGAGGATTCTAGCCCATTTTTGTGCCAACCAGAGCTTACCCTAGTGTCTGAAGTTTGTCTTAATTTGCTGGATGTTCACTTCAGTCATGGAAGCATTGTACCAAAGAAATTCACAACCTTCCCTTGCTTCACTGCCACATTATGTCTCTCTCCCCATCTGCCCATATCAACAGGTAGAACAATGTGAATATATACTATCACACATTTTAATTCAATGGTTAAATGTAGGTACTACCAGCCCTTTAGAATTACAAGTAATTTTACCTTACCACCAGCTGATGCTGCCTCAAGGACTCCAGCAGTGGTGTTTTCTCTGAACTTGAGCAAGGTGGGTGACAAGCTAATGCTTTCCAAGCACCAGAGTCATCTAACTCTTTGTCCTCTCAATCCAATTGCTAAAGAGGTTTGGCTCTCCTACATGAAAAAAGCCTAATCAGATCATAGCCAAAGGAAGCATGTCAGGAGGCATAACATGCCACCATATGGAACCAGTCTGTAAGCTGCTTTTAAAAAGCACTCAAGTGTTATGTGACAAACAGAGGATTAGGCCTTTTGGTGGGGAAGAAGCAGCACATCACTCATTAGAAAGCAAAGTATCTGTTTAGAATAAGTAAGCCACCAGCAGATGGAGTTAAGAGATAAAGTTGGAAAGGATGGAAACACAAAAAATCTACACAGCTGTTGTCCACTAGTGTCCATCTGCTGGCCAGGGCAACTCCAAACATTTTATTATGTGACACAAATAATAAGCTGATCCTCTCCCTAACCTAGACACACTTCTGTCCCTGTAAAGAAGCTGATCACACACTGGTGACAGGATGGTCTCAGCTGCATGTAGTGTCAGCTATGTGACACACACAGCTTGTCCTCAAATAGAGAAAATATAGAAAGAACATGTGGGAAGAAATGCTGTCTCCCATCATCTGCTACCTCAGGTTGTCAACTCTGCATAATGGAAAGGTGAAAACTGGCCACATTAGTAAGGTCCAAATTCCCAAATGGGAGATTATGAAATTCCATCTCCAAGTCAATTTAGTTTGGCATGTTCCTTGTTGGTGCTATAAAATGTAAGCAGGCTATGACAAGATTATTTTTACCACCTGTTTCACTCACAAGGAAAGAAAAGTTGTTAGAAACATAAGAGGTTTAAGTTTTCTAGATGAAATCTTCTTGGCTAAATACATGGTTATGATTCTCTGGCCAGCTGCCACTTAGAGATATAAATAAAATTGCATACATTATGTATAAAGTTTATAGTCCTGTTATCAAAAATCTACCAGTGATACCTTTACTGGCCAACCAAAATGCACAATATACATGTTGCAAGCTTTTGAAACTTCACTAGCTTCTTCATCAGACAAGGTGTTACAAAAAAGACTGAACAGGAATAAAAAATTGAAGATGCTAGTCATAGGCCTGCATTTTGCTATTTCTGTTCTTAGTTAAGATGGTATGGAGGGGCATCTCTTGCAGGCTGGCACCTCCTCCTCCTGGCCATGTGGCAACAGGGGATTTTCAAAGTCTAGGAAATTTAACATCCATTTGCATTTCAACAAAGACACTTCCTTGGAAATCCAATATGTCTCCATCTTTGTGAGGCTGAAGGCCCCTTTGTAGACACAATTTCTCAAGAAGCCTCCATGCTTTTGCATCAGGAAACTCTAGGTGGTGTTGAGGTAAAACATGCCAATCCAGTCCAAATTGAAGAAGAAAAAAATGTTTTACCTTTGTTGGAGGTCAAACCCCAAATAGGAAGGTCCCAGTCCACTGGCTGACTTTTTAGGATTCCCCTATTGCAGCCACAATGTGTTATTTTAAAATCCAGAAAACATCCCTGGATGTTTTATAATCCTGAGATAATATGCAAGTTCAAATAACACAGATGACTATTGCCAACCTATGTCTTAAAGGTGTTCTATGGGAAGTATATTTGTTCATCAGGTCAAAAATTGTCACTGATCCATGTCAATAAATTCCTCTCTGTCTCTATGAGTGGGATCCTAAATCAAAGTAATCTTGATTCAAGATCATGATCCAGCCCAGCTCTTCCCATCCTTAAGGGGGCTGAACTGTATTGCTGCCATTAAGAAGTACTGAAAGCTTCAACTAGTGCAGCTGTCTGGAGAATTATGGGAGGTAGCCATCAAAGCATTACCCTGATTTTGTACCAACTTCAGATGCTGGTGAAGTGTTGATGACAGTCTGATCCCAAGCCATTTAAACATTTTCAAAGTGATCTGAAGGACTAGCAGCATTTTATTAACCTGCCCAGACAATGCAGGATGAAAATTCTCACTTGTCTTATTCTTTCATGTGACAAGGAGAAAATGCTTTCTTTCTTTCTTTCTTCCTTCCTTTCTTTCTTTCTTTCTTTGGTCCTTTCCTGTGAGACAGGCAAAGTATTTAGTATTGGTGTCAATAGAGTCTTTGCATTTCTGAGAATGATATAAACTGCACAAACTGTCTAGCTAAGTTACAATGACTTAAATTTCATGATTAGTTCAGAACAGGGTAGATCCACTGGGATTTTCCTACATATTCCCTGATCATTCAACAATTGATCAAATGGGTCTACTGTAGTTGGGACTAACCAACACCTGTCACTCCCTAAGGGTTGTTTGCATCTTTCTAAGGAATTAGTCAGGCCTCCTCTACTTGCTGTAAGCACAAGGGAAATTGTTGTGCAAAGTATGGAAACTTAACAAAAAGTCAATCACTGCTTGCCTCATTCATACAATGGATCTGAAAATTCTCGTAGTCTTGCTGTCAAGAATGAGAACTATTGTGAATGTCCGGCATGTCCCTATCCATATTCCACCAGTAATATGAGTTAGGTTGGTAGGCACAGAAAACAGGATCTTTTCTATGGTGGTCCTATCTTTCTTTCTTTTATTTTGAAGCATTTATATGTTACCACTTAGTCTGCCAGGCATGCTGAAGCAATGCACAATAGACATTTGAAAACAAACTAAATGTACTCCTTAAAATAAAATAAAATAAAATCCAAAATCTACAAAAGTGATATTTTTATTGGCCAACCAAAATGCACAAAACACATCATGCAAGCTTGCAAAGCTCCACTGGTTTCTTCATCAGGCAAAAGATGTTGAAGAATGATACAGGAGAAGAAAAGGGGGAGAATACAGATTACAGACCTACAGTTTGTATCAGATGGTTTTGTTGTTGTTGCTCAGTTGGTTTGGAGGGATCTCAGTGCAGACAGAGGCCATGTTGGGACCAAGGCAAGGAAGAGTAAGATTTAAACTCCATTAGTAGCAGTAATGTAACTCCTCTTGGAAATCAGGGTGTCTGTCTATTGTAAAGCATAGGCCCCTTACCTATACAGAGAACATCAAATTTCTCAAGAAGTCTCCATATTGCTACATCTGGAAAAACTTTAAATGCTATATAGCTAAAACTCAGCCAATCATATAGTCAAAAAGAAAAAGCTTTATCTTTGTTGGCAGCAAAAACCTCAAAGAAAAAAAGCTTTTTTTCTAAAAAAGTTTTAAAAAAATTTTTTTTAAAAATGAAGAATGCAAAGGAGCAGAAAACAATGGAGCCTGAGTAAGCCACAAAAAAAGGTTCCTAATGTGAAACTTGTTATGAATATGTATACCTTATGGGCACTCTTAATGATTTGGGGATTTAGACTCATTCTGACATGTAGGAAAAGATACAGTACAGGGATAAGAACAATTTAGCTCTTGGCTAAAACCATTTTTGTTTCAAAACAGTAAGATATGGGAAATTTCTATTTGCAAATGTTATCAAAAACAACTTCATGTCCAGTTACCTATGGGTTAAAAGAGGAGTATTGGTTTCTCTGGGAATTAAATGCCACCCTACAGGTTTGCTCTTTGGACAACAGCCAGTTTCTTTGGTGTGGGAAGGAAGCACCTCTTCAAAAGCAGACAAACTGGTATGTGAAGAACACTAGCTGGCATTCTTCAATGCACAACTTCCCACACAGTGAAAAATAATTTCACCGAAACGCAAAGCCAAAAACTATAATATGTCATATGGCACACAAAAAATACAATTGCGGGCTATGTTTTAAACATAACAAAGACAAGAAAGATGGCAGCATTCAACTCAATAATGTAGACATACTCACCAACATTTGGCAGAGGAAAACTGGGACAGATGTGGTCAAGCAACATCAGAGTGGGCTAAGATGGCAAAATGTATTAATGAAGAAGAACCTTCAGTTAGGAGAGACAGCAGCAGTTTGTTTTTGCTGGATCCTAGTCTGAAAAGCAAGACTCTTCCCCCCATCCCCAACACATCTTTTCTCCTCCCCTCTCTTGCTGAGCTGAGTTTACTGAGCGCAAAAATACTTGTGTACTTTGAATTCAGTTTGCAGCAACTGAACTAAGCTGAGGAAAAAGGGGAGGAAAGTGGGAGGAGAGAGAAACTAGGACATCTTAAAAAGCATTTGGAAAAGTGGGGCTATGAGAGAAATGATGCATAGGGACTATCCCTGCCAAATCAGAACGGTTGGATGGTAGGTGTAGGACATGTTTATATTGTGAACAACAAATACCATACTAGTGAAGGATAATGACTAGTTGACAAAAATACATTTGCTTGAGGCAGGGGTAGACAATGTGTGTCTCACATGTCCCTCAAGGCCTTGTTTGGGCCCACAGAGGTCAAATATGTGCAAAATGAGAAAGAATCATTTTTTGGCTCCAAAATGCCCCTAAATACACTCTAGGGCAGGGGTAGGCAACCTAAGGCCCGGGGGCCAGATGTGGTCCCCCGAGGCCTTTGGACCAGCCCCAGGCCAGTCCTGCCGCCGCCGCCGCCCCCCACTGCCCACCATGATATTGATTATTGTTGTTATTACTTGTTCTTGGGGTTTTCTTGGCAAAATCTCCACAGTGGTTTTGCCATGGCTTTTCTGGGGCTGAGAGAGTGTGCATGCATATGTTTTTTTAAAAATTATTTTTTTAATTTTTAATTTTAATTTATTTATTTATTGGTGCTTCGGCCTCCCAATTGTCTGAGGGACAACAACCTGGCCCCCAGCTCAAAAAGGTTGCCTACCCTTGCTCTAGGGAATGTGGAAGACATTTCTATCACCTAGGAGGCCATACACACACACAAACACACACACACATGTCTCCAAAATACTCCACTAGGACATCCACTAGGGAGCCTGGGGTGCATTTCTGCCACATTTTGTGGGCCAGTTTAATCCAAAACATGGTGGAAATGCTCCATACCCCTAGAGGCATTTAAGTGCAAAAGTTGTGGTTTTCTATGTATCTGTTTTTGTTCTGGGGGCCAGGAACAGGTGTGGCCCTCCAAGGTTTCCTAGGGGGCTTGTGTGGCGCTCAAGTCTTTCGCAGATGCCTACCCCTGGCTTAGGAAAATACTTTCTTTGCATGGTAAACATTTGGATATTGGATGTAGACCCTGTCCTCTAATGCCTTACTGGGCAATTAACAATTTACAGATTCAAACAGTGATTTCAATGAATAGAAACAAAATAACTCATCCAAGTGTAAAAGAGAGTAAAATATGAAATATAGCCGAGTTTCTCAAACAGTAGTAAGTTGAAAGGGTAAATGTTTTCTGTAGGGCTTCTTTCCTGCTAAACAAAGACCACACTATGTCTTTGTAATAACAGCTTATTTACAAATACAGGAACTGTATACAACGACAGTATGTTGCTAAACTGGGCAAATGGTAAACATGCACATTTCAGGAGAAACAATGTACTATAGAGACTTCAAGGTTGGTTTGAATCTAACTAAAGGTGTGGGCGGGGGGGGGGGGAAATCTGTGTCCTTGAAGAGGTCTGGTACAGTATAAGGCAGCTTCCTATGTTCCTCTTCTTCCTTGTATAATTTAATTTGGCTTTTACAGCCTTGCTGTTTTTACCTTAGAAGTATTGCAGAGCTTGGAAAAGCCATTCTGTCTGTAGGATTATGGGGAATGTACAGCTCCTCCCAAAAGTAACTTTTCCAAACTCTGCATAATTATTACTTGGATTCCACTGCTGTGAGGCCATGGTTACAACTTCTTTGTGGCATCCATCGGTAAGAAAGCATCAAGAACATATTCCACCCAATACTGCCTGGCTCTTGAGTAGGCTCAATAACGTCTATTGTTGGAACACCAATGACACAAGAGTTCTTCATATGAAACACAGAAAATACAGCTGTACTGGGCAAAACAATTACACAATTACCTCTTACAAATGAAGGTCAGCTCTGATGTCCTGATTTATTTGTGAATTGTTGGGTTTTTTTTGCTAAAATGCGAATAATTTCTGGATCCTAGCCAGCCATTGTCTCGGCATAAGGACAACCAGTCAGCCAGAAAGCAGAGGTAGGGCTGTACTACCACTATTCTTTTCTCATCTGCCTGGTGTAATGTGCCACTGTTAATTTAAGATTAAGCTAATAATAAATACATCAAGTGATCTGTTTATCTAAGGTCACAGCTGTCTCATCCTGAAGCCAAACTTTGTTTCCTGGTTCTCCAACCACTTCCTTTCTTACTTTTCTCTCCTGTTTTGCTTTTCTGCTATGGACTGGTGACTTGCTTTTCAAGTAAACACAACTGGGGAAAGAAGTCTTTTGTCCTGATCAGTATTTCTGGTATTTTTCTTAATAGTTACTTCATTACTTAACATTGCTAAAGCTTACCTAACTTTAATACTATGGCTGCCTTTTCTTTTAAGGATGAAAAAACTCTTTTTGGTATGGTCAAAATTTAAGTTCAAAATCATAGACACAGTCCAGAAATGTCCATGCAATATGACACTGCCAAGTGAAATGACTGGAGATACTTTCCTAATCATTTGAAGGGTTTCTGTGATTTGGAAGAGACCAGTAGTTTCCTCTCTTCAACCTGGTACAGACTGGTGCCTAGGTTTACCATATGTGATTCCACCATACATCCACATTTTACTCTCATGGATACCAAATGGTCTCCAACATGACTTCATTGATGTTTGCAGTTATTTGATCCCAAAACTATGACTCAATGTGGTTCACAGCAAGTTTTTAAAAAGAGATACAAATAAAAATACAGTTACAATGTTAAAACACAAGTGAATTAAAAACATAAGCACTTCAACAAGAAGTACAAAATCTATTAAAAGCCCCTTCCTCAGCTGCCAGTCAGTTACCAAAACCTGACTCAAAGAAAAAGGTCTTTTACCTGCCAGATAGCAAACTGTTGTGCACGCAAAAAGAAAGATCCTGCCAGTTTTTAGGGAAATGGCATGTGAGTTGTTCAAGACAACTAACTACATTTGTTCAAACACAGAGATGTTATATTGGTGTTGGGGCGGGGAGAGATGTACACAGTATTGGGAAATATTAAAATATTTTGTTATCCTTTCTGACGTTTCGCCAGCATCTGTGGCTGGCATCTTCTTTGAAGATGTCAGCCACAGATGCTGGCGAAACGTCAGAAAGAAACTCTTCTAGAACATGGCCACAGCCCGAAAAACCCATGAAAAACTATGGATGCCAGCCATGAAAGCCTACGACTTCAGTTTGTTATCCATTTGTTATGAAAATCTGTTTTCGAAACAAAGGGCTGCATTATGAACTGGATTTCAGCAGTGAGGTACATTTGTTTGTATTGTCAGAAGAATCCATGGAGAATGGCTTTCAGTGTATCTCAAACACCTCCAGGAATCCATTCACACTATAGAACTGTAGAACTTTAAATGACATGGCTGCAGGCTATAGAATCCAAATATTTGTGTTTTGCTGAGGCACTGCAGTTCTCTGGCAAAGAATTCTAAATATATTATAGAACTACAAATCCCAAGATTCCATAGGATGCAATCATGGAAGATACAGTAGAATCAAAATGTGAAAGGGCTCAAGATAAACACTGTATTCAACCAGGTTGGCTATTATTTTCAATTCATTTTTATCACCTGTGTGATGCAATGGTTAAAGTAGTATCCAGGGACTTAGGAGATACATGTTCAAGCCTCCACTCAGTGATCAAATTCATTGGCTGGCTTTGGGATAGTTACTCTCTTTCAGCTTGACCTACATCACAGGCTTCTTGCAAGTACAAGAGAGGGTGTATCCACACTGAATAAATAAAGTAGCTTGATACCATTTTAACCACCATGACTCTGTCCCATAGAATCCTGGGATTTGGAGTTTGATGAAGTATGAAACATCTTGGACAAATCAGGATGAATACCTCTCGAAACTACAAATCACAAGATTGCATTGGATGGAGCCCTGACAGTTAAAGTGATATCAAACTGTTCTATTTCTGCAGTGTGGATGACAGACAGACAGCTACATTGAGCCCATGAGATGGACTATAAATACAATTAATAAGCCAGCCAGCCATGAAGATTAAGAGAGAAATATCAAATAGGGAAGCTAGAGGGTGTATATATATGTATGTGCATGTGTTTGTCAGTGCAAGATCCTTGCATGACAACTAGAAAACATAATACCTGGCTAAGTCCTTTTAAAAAATTGATTTTTTTTTTGTCCCAAAGTACACATGTTTGGGACCAAGTCCCAGATTTCCTGACCACTAGTCATACTGATGCCTAGGAGGTGAAGTCCTCAAAAATATGGAGAGCCAAAGGCTGAGAACCACTGTATTCTGTACAATGCACACTGTAGAAATTCTAAAGAGATGGCAATATCATATAGTAATTTAAAGTGAAGCTCTACAGAGAAATACTAACTCCAAGCAACCAGTTTTTAGATCAGCTGCTAAAGGATGTATACACATTTGCCCCACTCCCCAATCCCTGCACAAAAGACAGGATTTCCTTTGACTATGCTGAGGGTGTTATTTGCAAATGCCAGTTCCTTCTGAGTTTCAGCTTGGTTGGGAAAACATCTTATGTCAATCTATATTTTTTCCCATTCATCTCTCCTTCAAAAGGATATCCTTCCAGTTCCATGATACACAGAGGCCACCTGCTACTCAGCTAACTCAGGAAATGAAAGATTCCTTGCACACTCCAGGTTTTATATTTGCTTGGGCAAATCCCACTATGACAGGCTCATCATAAGCCAAAGTCAACTTCAAGGCACATAACTGTTGCTAATACTGTTCATCTGCTGTTACGTTATAGAAGAAGCTCAAGAGATATACCCAAATCCTAACTGTTTAGCTCACTCACATTTAAAACTAAACATTCCTCAGTTTGGGAGGTGGTTAAAAAGAACTTTGTATTATTTTGCAATTGCAATGAATACTTATCTAAGATTTAGCTTTTCTCACTTCTCGACAGGATGGGGATTAAACATGGCAAGTTGTTTTTTCTCAAATGTAGGTAGGATGTTTTTAGCCACAACAAATCCACAAGGTCTCCAGTGTTGACATTAGAGGAGCAGGTCCTCCCCTAACCTTTTTTTTAAAAGAAAATAAATCCACCTTCTTCCTAAAAGGAAAAATAAATGAAAATATCCCACACAATAGTGCTCAAAACCTCAACCAAAACCAACAGTTCCACTGTTAACCAGGGTGAGAACTCAGTGACTATTCAGGATGCTGCTTGTCACTGACTCCCATCATATCTCACCACTTGCTGTGCTGTCCAGGACTGATGATGACAACAACAACATCTCACCTCTGCTGCAAGTTCTATAGCACACCATCTCTTGTCACACAAGATATAATGATTTCATATTATGCAGAGCTTATCTAGGTGGCTTTTTCTCACAGCATCTAAGGTCAAACCTTTCTGTAACAGACTTATTAAATTACTGCGATGTCAAGGGACTTCTCTTTCCTGTCCTCAGGCAACAAAGGTGAAAGACAGGGAAACTGTCTGAAGGCCCTTCCTCCCTATTACCCACAATCTTGAGGCCTCCTAGACTTCCCCACAGACAGATGTGGCATCAGTGTGTAGGAATATATGGGCCTTCTTCCTCATAATATAACTTCCTCCCATATTCTAGTTTATCTACGTCATTTATGAAATGTTATGCTGGCTTAAAAAACCTAGCCACACACTTGGAAAAGAAACATCTACTTCCCCATATGAAATACTGGAATCATGACATTGATAGCTTCGGCTAAAGGCGGGATATAAATAAATTATTATTATTATTATTATTATTATTATTATTATATTATTATTATTATTATTATTATTATAATCAACCATGTCAAGCTGAGACACTTGCTTTAAAGCTAGGTTAATTGTAATTGCTTCCTCCCAAATCTGGATTGGTTTTTTTATGCATTGCTTTTCTGCTCAAATTGTTATTGTGAAAAGATGTTGAGAATTCTGGGTTAGAGGTTCCTAATACACACAAGCACCTCCCAAAATTAACTCTCCTAGAGTTTCCTGGGGGGAAGTAATCACTCCTAAAGCAGTTTAAATCTGTAGTGTATGTTTACAAATGCACTAACAGTATAATATATCTTGCAAATCAGGTGATCCTAATTCCTTATTTTCCAGCACCTTTTTTTTTTTACTTCTCTGTGGGTTACAGCCTTGTTAATTTCCAGGATTTTACCACTTTCCTTCTTGTTATCTCTCAATTAACCTTCTAGTAACTGGAGCAGGAAAGTGGGGTTAGTGAAGGTTTTGGGCACCATTTTGAACATCACTTGAAAGTAACAGAAAGACCTGTCCACACACAAGTCTAAAGGCCTGAACAGACTGCCAGAAATAATCCGGCTTCAGACCACTTTTAACTGTCCTGGCTGAATGCTACAGAATCATGGGAAATGTAGTAGGGTTTTTTCTGAGATATTCAGCCTTCTCTGTAAGAGAGCTCTGGTGCCACAATAAACTACAGTTCCCATGATTCCCATGATTCCCTAGGGCAGTTAAAGTGGTTTCAAGCTGGATTATTTCTGGCAGTCTGTTCAGGCCCTAAATCAAATAGCCAGGTGGTACTTCTCAAGTGATGAGATGTGTCATGCTTCCCAATTAATGATTCAGCATCCAGATGGTAGCCATCCCTTAAGAAGGTGATTGTGCTCTATGGTTGTCATCAGATCATTACAAGCATCATGTGAAAACCACAGTTAGATATACACATTCTCATTACCCATCATCAAAAATTATCTAGCTGATGCATCACAACAAACAGCTATTCTGAATCACTAACTGCAATGGAGAGGCAGGCAAGTAAGCCACAAGAGAATGAACAGGTGATAAAATGGTACGTACATTAGTTTGACAGCACCTGAAGAGTCCAAGTATGCCACCTGAGCTATTCAGTCATATATTTAACCCACACTATTTATGAGAGCTCATTTTACAACTGAAACCATGAAAAGAAATTATTACAGTCATGGGGAAGGCTTTCTTACAGTCCCACAATCATTCAAACAGGCCTTCAGCTTTCAATTGGTAGGGCAGACGGATGTTTGATGGGTCTGCTTAACTATCTTTTGAATGGGTTTTGAACCTCCAGGTTAAAACCACCAGGAGAGGCAACTCACCTTTAATATTGGTTGCAGGGCTCTCCTGAACTATTTAGCATCAAACTACACAGTTTTCAAATCCAGAAGTGGATTTCGAGCCACTTGTGGAGGCTTCTGTTTATTTTCTTTTACAACGTTTCTCAACTTTTGGGTTGTAGAGAATCTCATTTGTACTTCCTTGGTGCTGCCTAGCAGAAACCAGCCACCAGAGGGAGGGATTGCCTATACTTGCTAAAAACAGATACCTTCTATAGAGATAATAACAAGAATAGTCATAGTTATGCCAGTCTTCAAGGTGCCATGAAATTTGTTTGGCACTCTTTTCTAGCCATACACAAAAAGTAGATAGTGCAGCAGCTTAAGGAGTGAAATGGCATTTGTACTGCTGAAGTCAGCCACCACAAATGGTTAAGATCTAAATGTGAGTTTATTCCAACAGAAACTGTCCAGAGATTGCTCTTTAAGTGACACCCTATGAGAAGCAGCATGGTGTAGTAGTCGAGCATTGGACTACAGCTCTGGACATCAGGGTTCAATTTCCTGCTTGAGCAAAAAAAAAAAAAACATTGGCTGACCTTGGACAAGTCACACTTTCTCAGCCTCAGAGAATGGCAAAGACAAACCCCCTCTGAAGAAACTTGGCAAGAAAACTCTATGAAAACACTATGATTATGGCCTTAGGGTCACCATAATGACTTGGAGGCACACAACAACACTCATAGGCCACCAGAAAAAAATATGCCTTATCCCACACAGTGACAGAGTCAACTTTATATTCTCAGTAGATGGGAAATTGATCACATCAGACGGAGCAAGTCTGTTCTTCCTTTTCTCCACTTTTGTGCCATCCTGAATGGCCAGCATTTAAGTGTTTCATTTGTCTCTTAGAACAGAAAAAAATGAAGTATAATAAAATAGGATCCAGAGTCATACATAAAAATTATAGATTATTCAGAGCTTAGAAAAAGTTACCTTTTTGAAATACTGCTCTTAGAATTCCCCAGCCATCATGGCTGGGGGATCCTGGAAGTTGTAATACAAAGTAGTAGCTTTTCAAATCTCTGCATATCAATATGAAATACCAGACACAGATTAAAAAATCCTCCAGGTCCAAAACATACTGCAAAAAAAATCCAATTTGAGGCTGCTTTAACTGCCCTGGCTCAATGCTAGGGAATTCTGGGAACTGTGGTTTTGTGAGACATTTAGCCTCCTCTGTCAGAGAGCTCAGGTACTACAATTCCCAGGATTCCCTAGCACTGAGCCAGGGCAGTCAAAGAAGTCTTGAACTGATTATTTCTGCAGCGTGTTTTGGACCGCATTTCAATATACCGTATAAGCAAATAACTCGTTTGTGCAAAAAGAGTTTTAAAAACAACTTCCAATATAAGCAGGCTTTTTTAAAAATCTGAGCACTGTCTTAACCATCATCATCACTATCTGAAACAATGATAGCTCCACCTCCCACAAAAGCAGTTATTTTTGAATATGTTTGGAACATGAGAACAACCTTGCCAGATCAGAGCAAATCTCTTCCGAGGTGGTGACTCTACAGCCCTCTGGCTATTATTGGACTGCAGCTCCCATAAAGCCTAACCACAGAGTTGCACTTCAACATCTGGAAAACCACAGGTTCCCCATCACTGGACCTAGTTCAGCATTCTGCTTCCCACAGGTAAACAGCTGCCTAGAGGGAAGATACATGGGCAATATAGTCCTCTTCCATTTTTGTTCTCTGTCATGTTACATTCAGAGGCTCAATCTACAGTATAATACACATAGTGATTGTGGCTACTATACAGGCTGAGTCTCCTTTATCCAAAATTCCAAAATCCTAAATACTCTAAAAACCAAAAAAAAAATGTTTATGATAGTGATACCTTTGCTTTCTGATGGTTCCATATACACAAACTTTGTTTCGTGCACAAAATAATTTATAACATTGTATGAAATTACCTTCAGGCTATGTGTATAAGGTGTATATATGAAACATAAATGAATTTTGTCTTTAGACTTGGGTCCCATATCCAGGATATCTCATTATGTACAGGTATTGCAGAATCCAGAAAAAAATCAAAATCAAAATCATTTCTGGTCCCAAGCATTTTGGATAAAGGACATATATATATATATAGAGAGAGAGAGAGAGAGTGAGTGAGAGAGAGAGAGAGAAGCTATGGATAGCTTCATATGATTGTCTAATTCCCCTTGAATATCCCTACTCTCAGGCTGTGAAATTCTCTCCCTTAGGAGACCAGATTGGCCTCCTCTCTACTCTGTTATTTGATTGAACATTAGAAGGAACTTCTTGATCGTAAGAGCAGTTTGGCAATGGAACCAATTGCCTAGAGAGTGTTGGTGGGGTCTCCTTGTGTGGACATCTTCAAAAAGTGACTGGATAGCTTGACAGAAGCTAAGGATGCTTCACCTGAAGTCCTGCATCTAGTAGTGAGTTGAACTCAATGGCCAATGAAGCCTCTTCCAACTCTACATTTCTATTTGTTTGTTTATGACATTTGTTTATCAGTCCTTGACCTACCAGGACCAAGGCAATACATAAAGGATAAAACACTTAAAGCAGGAAGCTGGTTAAATACATAACTAAAAACCAAGTAAAGCATTCCTCTTTTAAAATACTCCTAAAACCAGACAATTGTAAACAGTTAAAAAATAGCCAGAGCAAACAATAAGAACCAAAGGCCAAGTCAACAGTCTTCACTGCCCATAGGAAACTCAGATGGGATGGAGCCAGCTTCACTTTCCTCAGGAGGGAATTCCATAGCCCTCCTTTTCTTGCCAGATAAAGACTTTTTTTATTTAAATAACATCTGGTGATTAATTGGTTGTGCAGAAGGTGCACTATGCTTTTATCCTCTTTTTTGTTATGTTTTTAAAAATTTTATACTTTCTAAATTAATGCTGCTTAAATAGAATAAGTTTTTAAATTGTGTTTCAGCTTCATTATCAATGTTTCTAGCTCTGTCTTGCTTTGACACACTTTCTTCATCATGAAAATTCTTAGTCATGTTCTCACCTTTGTCATTTTTGTTGTGATGAATGAAAGATCTGTTTTAATGATGCTGTTTTAACAAATTGTGTGCTCTGCGTAACTAGTCCCTGTCAGCATTCTGGCCACAGCGTTTTGGACCCATTGAAGTTTCCAAACAGCTTCCAAAGGCAGCCCCCCATAATGTGTTACAATACTCAAGAAGATGTATTCAAGGCATGTGTCACCATAGCCAGATCTGTCATCTGAAGGAATGGGTGCAACTGGTGTACTAGTTTTAGCTGTACAAACACACTCCGGCCACTGCTAAAACCTGGTTATCCAGGCTTACAGCTGAATTCAGAAAAATACCCAAGCTGCAAGCCTGAGATTTCAGGGGGAATGTAACCTTGTCCAGCACAAGTGGAACCTCTATTTCCTAACTTGCCTTTCAACTGACCACAAGCACCTCTGTCTTGTCTGTATTAAATTTCAATTTGGTTTCCGTCATCCAATTCATTACTGGACTTCTGGTCACTTCTGATTTTGGTTTTGGTTGTTGTTGTTTTTATTATTATTATTATTATTATTATTGCCCCTTTTGGTCAGGGGAGGGGGTATAGCTGGCAGTGTTTGTGCCCTCTGGAGAGTCCCAAAGAGAAAAAATAGGGCTCCAAACCAGTTGAAGTTACCTGGGGGTTTGTTCCAGTCCCAAATCAATTTGGCGGCCCCTTTTGGTACTTCTATAATATTGTTCCCTGCTCTTTTATTTAAGAAAGAAGAAGAAAAATATGATAATTTACACAACAGAATGCTACAACCAAAGCACCAAAAGTTATCCACAGGACTGTTTACAAGATGAAAAAAGAGGTTGGAGGAAGGACACAGAACATCCTGTGCTCTAAAAGTAACTACCGATTAAATACCATAACATTGCTTTTAGAAACATGACTGTGACTCCTGTTTAAATATTAGACACAATTTTCTTTAGAAAACTTAAATGCTTGATATAAAACTAAGACAAAGAAAAAGCCTATTCTAGTTGAAACATCAGACACCTGAAATTTCTTGCGCCCACAATTTAGTACCAAAAGACGTAAGACAGAGAGAATAATACCACCAATCAGATACTGTACTGTTGGTTTATACTGACAGATGCTGAATAGTATATTGGCTTATACTGTACTGGCAAAATACCCACACAGTGAGAATCAGTTTGGAGATGGCAGTCTCCAGGGGCTAGTTAGAGATAATAATTGTTCTGCCAAAATACTTCCCTTTCCCCCATTCTGTTTCCTAGAATTTCCTAGCTTTCAGTCACTGTATTACAATCCAATATAAGAATTCCCTATTGCTGTTATGTGCCTTCAAGTTGTCTTTGATTTTGACAACCCAGTTAAGAGTTTTCTTGGCAAGATTTATTCAAAGAAGATTTGCCACTGCCTTCCTCTTAGGCTGAGACAGTGTGGCTTGCCCAGGGTCACTCACTGGGTTTCCATGGCCAATCAAAGATTTAAGCCCTGGTCTCTCAGAGTGCAGGTCCAACATTCAAATCATTACACCATGCTGGTTCTTCTCGATCCTTTGATAACGGTTTTTGGCATACATCCTCATTCTCCCAGTTCCCCCCTCCCCAAAAGTCACTTAGTACATGGAGTTACTGGGTGTTCCTTAAAAGTAGAGAGAAATGTGATATTATGATAGAAGTCACTGTGTGTTCCTCACCCACCAGTCACATCTCAACTTGTTTCTGCTTTTGTGGTTTGCATAACAAACACAAATAAACAGGAAATCAAAGACTGGCTCATGGATGAGCCAGTCTATAAATACAAACACACAGTACACAAATATACTACTGGCAAACTGTGGTAGCAAACTGTAGTGTGGCCCTCCAAGACGTTGGACTATGATTCCCATCAGCCTCAGCTAGCAAAGCCAGCTGTAAGGAATGACTGTAGTTCCCATTCCTGCCCCACAGGGTCCCTGTTGATAGAGCCTGCAGCACATTTTCATTACTTTATTTTTCCCCTACAGATGAAATGACATTTACTTACTTATAGAGAGATATAAGAGGGTTATAAACGCAGAAACATCACTGGAGTAAAGCAAGGGTAACTATCATGTGGCCCTCCAAATGTTCTTGGACTGAAGATCCCAGCAGTCCAGCATAACTAAGGTAGAGACCTCAGTGTATGGTAACATACACACTGTGTCACAGAATGACTGGAGTCACCGAAGGGGGAAAGCATTATTTTTTGGACTACAACTCCCTCAAACCCCAGGCATCATGACCACTGACCATAGTGGATGGGGAATTCTGGGAGCTACATTTCTAAACAGGATTTTTTCCCCCACATGCTATGTAAGATGTGCCCTTTTTCAAAGGATTCTGAGAGGTTATCAAACCTGCTTGTGTTGCTATTTTTCCATAAATGGTGTCCTGTTGTAAGGGGGGTATAAATTAGAGGCTACAGGATGAAGACAGGACAGGAAATCCTTCTGGACTTTGACTTAATACCAAAGAGAACAAGAGGCAGGCACAGGTCACTGGGGAAGGAAATGGGATCTTGATAAACCAAGCCAGAAAAGGTTCAAGCGTTAAAATGGGACAACAACACTGCAGACACTTGCAAACATTAACATGAATTACATTACAGTACTCTAGAGAACTAGAATTACAGTAGGCCTTTGGTATCTGCTGTGATTTGGTTTCAGGCCCCTCCGTGGATACCAAAATCCATGGATGCTCAAACCCCATTATACACAATGGCATAATAAAATAGTGTCCCTATATAAAATTGCAAAATCAAGGTATGCTTTAAAAAAAAACTATGCACACAAGAACAAACTTCCACTCCAATCAATGCAGTCACAGGATCAGGTTCTGCTTCTTAATAGGCACCACCAAAGAAAAGAAGCTATCACTCTGGCGGAGATCAGGGGAGGCTTTAGTTCAAACAATAACAGCATGTGTTTCTCATAAGACAAGCAAGCAGCGTCTGCAGAGAAGGGAGCAGCCGAAAACGACTAACGGTTCATTCATTTGCAGGCAAACACCCAATTACAATGTAGTTGTCAGCTAACTGATACTGGAGTGTCTTCCTTTTCCCAGAAAATTTGAAGAGAAGAAAATGCTGTACACATTTCTATATGCTGATTATTGCTACACCTTTGCAAACTCGGTTAGTCAGTTCTACATCCAGCCCTTTAAAAGTATTTCACTGCACACACATCAGACTGTATACTTCAGACATTTACTCTCTTGGAATATCTCTCTCTCAGCTCCTTTCCATAACAAAAGGTTTTGAAAACTGAAACTACCAAGGAAAACTATCAGAGAACACATAGGGTGGAAGCCAGCATCCCCTTTGTGTGGCTTGCTGTTGGGAGAAAACCTTTACTCAGAAATAAGGCTCAACAAGTTTAAGAGGACCTCTAGAAAATGTGGATGCCTGAAATCCTACCAAGAGAGGGAGCCCTACTCAAAACAGCAGTCTTGCTCCCAAGAAAATACACATGAGCTTGAACTGTTGGAAGCAGCCTGAATGCTATTGAGGGTGAGATTTGAATTTAACACAAAGTCCAGCAGATCAAAACAGCAAGTTAGGGACATGCTTGGACTGTGGTGGCAACATACCAAAAAAGCATAAAGCTACAGCAATGGGGAAGTCCATCAAACTAAACCAGAGTCACTAATCTTATATTCCCTACAGAGGTGTAGCTACAGAGAGGGGGTAAAATGATGGTATATGTTCCCCCCACACACAAAAAAAGGAGGAAGGAAGAGGGAGAACAAAAGAAATGTGGCAACACCTTTAAGACTAACTGGTTTTCAATTCTCTATGAAGTTCTGGGGCTATATAAACCTGCTTCTTGGGATACATTACCCAGTAGTATTCAGGCCTCTGGTATAAAGCATCTTTACACAATTGTGGGAGTGAGACAGGTTGTAAAAGGATCCAGAAAGATGCAAATCATCTCATTCCCACTACATAATAAACTGGTTTGCAAACTGGTTTGAACTTGTTTAAATGGCCCTTGTCCGTGCTTGCGCTGAATCCTCTGGTTTGTTGAGGGGGGGCAGTGCTCACCCCATTTAAACGGGTTCTTCCAAATCCACTGAATTCCATGCATCTTTTTCAATAAATCAATTCAGCACTGAATCAGAATCGGTTCCCTGTGGCACAGTCACCTCTATGAGATGACGCCACGTTGAATCGATCTTTCGCTGAATGTGAACGCGAAGTGGATTAAACTGAAACAGGTAGGTAAATCAACCGGCTCGAATAGTGGGAATGTCTAAATCATGTCAGCAACTCAACTCCAAAACCAATTTATTTTGTAGTGGGAATGAGGCCCATGACTCTTGCCCTAAATTTTCAATGAAAATGAAAATTTCCCTTCAATCGCCAAACATCCAGCATTGCAGTAATTTCAAATGAACGTTTAGAGGAGTTTCGTAGAATCACAGTGTTGGAAGAGACCCCAAAGTCCATCCAATCCAACCCCCTACCATGAAGGAAGACACCATCAAAGCACTCCTGTTCGGACAGCCAAAGATAAAGGGGCAGGCAAAGTTAGCAAGGGAATGCAGACACTGCAAAAGGCTGAATTTCGGGGGGGGGGGTTGATTTTCAGTGCCTCTGCAAATACTAGAAATTTGAGGTATTGTTGCTGTATGCCTTCAAACCATTTCTGACTTATGGGTGACCCTAAGGGTTGTTGTTGGGTTTTTTGGCAGATTTTGTTGGGAGGGTTGTCCTTGCAGTCCTCTGAGGCTGAAACAGTGTGACTTGAGGATTGAAAGAAAACTTTCACAGAGGGCAGAATTCTTATTTGGGGGCAATGCCCACATTTTGCCCCAGTAGATACACTCCTGCAGTGCCTTCCCTCCTCTAACTGATCATGTATTTCACTTTAAAACCATTGCCTAGAAGATGTTCGTTTTTAAAAAGACTGTCCATCTCTCCTTTCCTAGGCACCCAAAAGGGAAGCAGTCCCTTTCTTGCAGGAGCCAAAATGCCTGCACCAGGACTATATTATTTTCCATTAGACTGCAGTGACCAGAAGAGATACTTCTCTTTTCCCCCCCTATCAGCAGATCCAGCTCAATGAAGATGGGGAAAAATATATTTTTCAGGATGTCTCCAGCAGCAAAAAAAAAAAAAAAAATGTGGGCATCCTCCCCAGGGTGACCCTCTGTCCTCACCACAAAGGAGGACAAGGGCCCACAAAATGTAGGGCATTCCAGAAAAACGTAGGACATCGAAAGCTAAAAACACCCATATCAATGTAAATCCATGCTTCTTAGTCCTGTTCCCAATGGAGGACTTATGGAATTTCTCCTGGAGAGAAGGTTGGGAATGGAGGACGGGTCCGGGAAAAGGAGGACCTGGGGTCACCCTGGGGCGGTGGGGCTGGTTTGGAGGGACCAGCCCCAGGGTGACTGATGTCCCAACCACAAAGGAGGACAAGGCCCCCAGAAAAAGTAGGACGATCCAGGAAAACGTAGGACATGCCCAAAGAAAAGCTCAAACCATTCATCTAAAGATAACCTCGTGCTTCTCAGTCCTGCTCCGAATGGAGGAACATTTGGAATTTCTCCTGGAGAGAAGGTTAGAAATGGAGGACGGGTCCGGGAAAATGAGGACCTGGGGCGAAGAGGCTGGCTTGGAGGGACCAGCCCGAGAGTGTCTGATATCCCAACCACAAAGGAGGACAAGGCCCCCAGAAAAAGTAGGATGCTCCAGGAGAACCAAGGAAAAAAAAAATCTCAACACTCATGCTTCTTAGTCCTGCTCCAAATGGAGGGCACTTTGGACTGTTTCCTGGAGAGAAGGCTGGAATGGAGGATATGTCCGGGAAAATGAGGACAGCCTGGCCCTCCCCGTTTTGGCTCACTATTCCTCCTGGCAAGGACAAGGATTTAAAAAGCAGGCAGGGACGAGAAGGATGGAGCTGAAAGAGCCATGCCTTACCATGCCTCCCTCCTTTCCAGCCCCATTCTTCCCCGCAAAAGAAGGACAAAGGCGCCTTACCGGCTCCGATCCGGCAGCAAAGCGAAGTCAGAGGCGCCTCTTTCGCTTCGGATCCCTTCCACTCCCTCCAGAAAGGCAGCGTTTGAATGGAGCCGGAGAGAAGGAGGAGCCGCCTGGGGAGAAAAGAAGCCAAAGAGGAGCCCAGGGAGGAGGAGCCTGGAGAGGAGAAAAGAGCCAAGGCAGGGGGTGCATCCGCACTGCAGGAATAGTCCGGCTTGATCCCACTTTTTTCACTGCCATGGCTCAATGCTCCCGAACTCTTTCGCATGACACAGATGCTATTTTTTTGTTTTTTGTTTCAAAGAGTTTTAAACTTTTACATTTTAATAATGTAATGTTTTTAATTGTTTGAACTGTTTAATTTCTTTTTAAAACTTTGTAATTTTTTTTAATGTCTTTATACTGTTTTAACTTGGACGGTTTTAGATTTGTTAGTCGCCTTGAGTCCCTGTAGTGGGAGGATGGTGGGATATAAATAAACAGAATAATAATAATAATAATAATAATAATAATAATAATACGTTTTATTTATAGCCCACCATTCCCTGTGGATCGAGGTGGGTTACAACAAATAAGACTAACAATAAAATACAATATACAATTAAAAAACACATTTCTAAATAATCCCCTACCCCAACCCCCCTCCCAACCATAAAAAGCAGCAAACTAAAAACAATAACAATATAAAATGAATAGCAATTTAAAAATTACAAGTGGAAGAAAGAAGAAATTAGCTAAAATTAGAGATAATAATAATAATAATAATAATAATAATAATAATAAATTTTATTTATAGCCCGCCATTCCCTGTGGATCAAGGCGGGTTACAACAAATAAGAACAACAATAAAATACAATATACAATTAAAAAACACATTTCTAAACAATCCCCTACCCCAACCCCCCCTCCCAATCATAAAAAAGAAGCAAACTAAAAACAATAACAATATAAAATGAATAGCAATTTAAAAATTAATTACAAGTGGAAGAAATAAGAAATTAGCTAAAATTAGAGGTAATAATAATAATTCGGGGGGGGGGGTAGTTTGTGGTGTCAGCAGAGCAAATTTAGAGCTATGTGTATAGTTTGAGGGTTGGACACAGGATGTGTCCCTAGACTAATTCAGTTTGACACTCATGGCTCCATCCCACAGAATCTTGGGATTTATAGTTTGATGAGGCACCAGCCTGCCTTTGGCAGAGAAGGCTCAAGAGTTTGTAAAACTACAAATCCTAGGATTCCATAGGGTGGAGTCGCAGCACAGTGTATTATTTCTACAGTGTAAATGTCCCTCAAGTCTGGTTCAAATCACACCACTCAGGCATGTAAACCATTGGGTGGCATTGAGCAAGTCCCACTCCATCAGCCTCAGAGGGTGCATCTGCACTGTGGAAATAATGCACTCTGATACCCTTTGAAGTGGTATTTTATAATACAGTCTTCCATTGATTATGTTGTCATTCTCTTCATGGTAGTTGCAATCTTAAACTGCTTTACTTGGTGCTATTATTGCTCATTGTATTTTATGTTTTCATTGTTTGCAAGCATGCAAAATCCATCATGACCTGCGTGCCAGTTGTGAACACACACACACACACACATATCCTTAAAAACAGGTCCAGACTCCCTGTATGTGGCTGTGTGTATCTGCAATGTTGATAGTGGACGTTATCCCACGGGGCCAAAAGCAGCAAGAATCCACCAAGAATCCGGCGCTATAGCGCTAAATGTTTCTGACTGATCCCACGACGTCGCTAAGAATCCACCAAGAATCCAGCGCTATAGCGCTAAATCTTTCCAGCTGATCCCACGACGTCGCAAAGAAACCGCTAAGAATCCGGCGCTATAGCGCTAAATTTTTTCGACTGATCCCACGACGCTGCTAAGAATCCGCTAAGAATCCACTCGGAATGCAGCAACATTCACGTTCTTTTGAATGCCTGGTCTCACCGGGCATTGCAATTGCGCGAGCTGATTCTTAGCGCTATGAAAGCGCTAGCGCCGTGGGCTGGCCATTTCCATCTCTGGGGGTTGCTATCGCTATAATAGTGGAATCATGCTTATGTTGCTTTCTTGCCACTTTCTTGCCACTTTGAGAGCAGCGTGGGATAAGGTCCAGTGTCTGTGTTTAAAAACCAATGAAGGCTGAAGCCAGAGGTGGTTTAGATGGGGAAGGGGCAAGCCTTTTTCTTTCAAGACTTGGGACACCTGCTCCTTGATAAAAATGCAGGGAAGACTTGCCTAAGTTGGAACTTAGTTTAAACTTTCAGGGAAAAATGCTAAAGAAGTGTGCGTATTAAGTGCCCGTCTGGGTAAACTTACCTTTTTGGACAATTCACAGAATCCCACAATCAGAAGCAGATTTATATTCATGAAAGCTCATACAAAAAGAAAAACCAGTTTAGCTGTATCCATACTGCAGGAAATAACCCAGTTTCACACCACTTTAACTACCATGGCTCAAGCTATGGAATTCTGGGAAATGTAGTTTTGTGAGACATTTTGCCTTCTCTGTCAGAGAGCTCTGGAGCCACAACAAACTACAACTCCCAGAATCCCATAGCATTGAGCCATGGCAGTTAAAGCAGTCTCAAACTGGATTATTTCTGCAGTGTGGATGCAGCGCCACATTTCTTTTTCCTTTTGCCCTTCCCTCCTCCTTATTATCCAAAAAATAAAGTTTTCCACTACCTTAGAGAATGTAAACTCAGCAGAGATGAGGTGTTGGATAGAAGAACAATCTAAACCAACTCTTCCTCCCTCTTTCCTGGCTACTTTCAGAAGTTTGTCTGGTTGCTAGAGAACTAGGATTTCAAGTGACCTTTGGAAACATTGGGGAGTAGCAAATCAAAGTTTATTCAGAGGTGGGATTGTCCTGTTGCCCAGGACTTCTCAAGTGAAGGAGAACGCTGGATCCTTTCTGAGCCTTATGTTTGTTTCTAAAAAGGAATACAGCAAGTATCTGAGTGACAAACAATTTTTTTTCATGTAGGAATTTCCCAGCATGCATAACCTTGTTTAGTCCCTTCCACGCTACGTATTTTTAAAATTTATTTAATTTTAAAGTATGTCTGTATCGCTTCCCAACCCACAAGGGTTCCCGAGGCAATGAATAAATGAAAACTAATTAAACTAATTAAAACTAATACAAACTTAAAACAATTTTAAAACACTCTTTAACACTGTCTGTGTTTGCTAATTTCAAACACTGAATGCTGTGTAGAACAACACTGCTTTGGCTGCCTGCCAGAAGCTTAAAAGAGATGGGGCCAGCCTACCTTCCTTGGGTAAGGAGTTCCACAATTGAGGTGCTGCTACGGTGAAAGCCCTGTTACATGTACCCACCAACCTAACTTCATGCAACAAGGGCCTCCTCTAAAGATCTCAAATTTCTGGCAGGCTCATATGGGAGGAGTTAGTCTTTCAGATATCTTGGCCTCCAGTCATTTAGGGCTTATGTAGGTCAACATCAGCCCCTTGAATTGAGCTCAAAAGCAAATTGGAAACTAGTATAGTTCATGCAGGATCGTTGTTATATGGTCTCTAAATGCACACCTGACACCAACCTGGCTGCTGCATTTTACACTAGCTGGTTTCCAAACATTTTTCAAGTGCAGTCGCATGTAAAGAAGTCTAATGGAATACATTACATTACCTTTACCTTTAGTCTAAGAGAGACATAACCACTGTGGCCTGATCTGGCTTCCCTAAGAAAGGGTGCAGCTGGCACACCAGCTGAAACTGGACAAAGGTACTTCTGACCACAACAGCAACCTGGTTTTCTGGGAGCAGCCCTAGGTCCAAGAGGCCCCCAAGCTACAAACCTAATGTTTCAGAGGGATAGCAAACCCATACAGAACGTTAAGCCAAAAAAGACCAGAATCGCTGCAATACAATGTCCCCAAGTTCCATATCAGCCAGACAACCCAGAAGGATACCATCGTCAATGATATCAAATGCTGCTGAAAGATCCAGGAGGATCAATAGAAACTTACACCCCTTGTGCAATTCCTGGTGTAGGTAATCTGCCAAGGCAAGCAAGTCTGCTCCTGCCATATAACCAAGCCTGAACCCAGATTGGAATGGGTCCAGGTAATCCATCTCATCTAAGAAATCCTGGAGTTGGGTTGCCACCACTTTCTCTAGGATGTTATGTAGAGATTAGAGACTGACTGATAGTTGTCTAGAGAGGTGAAGTCCGCTGAAGTTAATTTTCAATAAAGGTCTTAAAATTGCTTCTTTCATAGAGGTTGGAACTCTTTCAAAAATACATTTATAACCTCCACTACACAATTGACCAGGCCTCCTCTGGCAGCTTTAATTTGCCAGGATGAACATGGATCTAACAGACAAGTGATTGCCCTTGCCTCTCCAAGGAACTTGTCTATATCATCATGTTGAACAACCTGGAATTCATCCATCAAAACTGGACATGTACATGCCTCAGTTACCTCCCCAGACTCTATCTTCAGTGTGGAGTCCAAATCAGAAAGAATCTGAGCAATTTTCTCTAAAAAGTATTTAGCAAATTAGTCGCAGCACTTTTCTGAGGCTACCTCCTCAGCAGTCTGAGGTCTAGGATGCAATAACCCTTTAACTACCCAGAACAGCTGTGCTGAATAAGATTAAGCTGATGTAATAGAGGCAGCAAAAAATTGTCTCTTTGCTACCCTCATTGCTGCAAAGTAGGTTCTAAAATGGGCCTTAAACTGTGGTCTATCAGATTACTGTAAGTACAGATATTGACAGAGGCCCACAGTTGCTATGGAAGGCATTAAATCTTGAGTTGCCCCTGGTGATGGTTCCTCATTATGGATGAAAATCTGAAAATCTCCCAACACAATAAGTTTGGGGAAGATCAACATCATCTCCAAGATCACCTTTGGCAGCGAGACAGTTGAGCAGTGGGGTAGATGGTACACCAACAGGTTCCCTATCCTGTCTTGTTTCTCTGTTGCCCGGTGTACACACTCAAACTTTAGAGACTGACAAGGTACCTCAATAGGGGAGTGGATTCATAATAGATCACTGTGACTTCTCCTCTCTGCCCATTAGATCATGCCTGCTGCTGCACCTGGAAAACCAGTGGGCATAACTTGGGTCAAGTTGACACCCACCTCTTCATTTAACCTGGTTCCAGCTATACGTGTAAGGTATAGTGCTATGATACCACTTTAACAAGCATGGCAACATTGTATGGAATCCTGAGATTTGCAGTTTTGGGAAGGGCATTTAAAATTCCCAGCCAGAGAACTCTAGTTGTAAACAACAACCCCCATGATTCCATAGAATGTAGCCATGACAGTTAAAGGGGAATCAAAGGATATATCTACACTGTAGAAATAATGCAGTTTGACACCACATTACCTGCCATGGCTCTAGCCTACAGAATCCTGGGATTTGTAGTTTTGTGAAGCACTAGCACTCTTTGGCAGAAAAGGCTAAATACCTTATAAAATTACAAATCCCAGGATTCTATAGGATGGAGCAACAGCACCTGAAGTAGTGTCAAACTGCAGTATTCCTACAGTGTAGTAGGCTCCTGATCTGTTGCAGCAAAATCCATAAAAAGTTTTGTAGCACTTTAAAAGCATAACAGATTTTATTATGGCATAAACCTCCCTAGATTACAGACTACATCATTAAATGAAAGTGATGGAGTGGGATGTACTCCATGGAAGGATATGCCTTAATAAAATGATTTATTTTTCATATTTGTACAAGATCCTTTGATACTGTGGGAAGACCTCATTGAAACACAAATGTGATAGTAGAATATTGTTGCACAACAGAGATAAAGCTGCAAAAGGTTTAGCTAAAAAACTGTAACTAGAACAAACTGCTCAAGAACTGGCACTGTTTCTCCATGTTAAACCATACCACACACTTAGAAAAAGAGCATGCCATGCCTATGAGGTCCTATAAGGTTCGGGTCCAGGTTGCTTACAGCATCAGTTTCTTCTATATATTTTGCCCAGTACATTCAGGTTCTCTGGAGGACATTCACTAGCCAGGACTAGATTGGCAACTGTCCACCAGAGGACTTTTTCTTCAGCTGGCCCAAAACTGTGGAATAACCTACTAGAAGAGCTATGATAGCTGGATACACAAGCTGAATTTAAAATAGCGCTAAAGACAAGTCTTTTTCTGGCAGGTCTACTTGGATGCTTTTAAAATTATAAGTTATAAAGAATAACTAGACTGATTTTAATATGTCTTGGTTTTATATGCTCTTTTAACAGGTGTTATTTTTTTAAAGTGCTATGTGTTTTTAACTGATGAGCCTAATGATCAGGCCCTAATCTGTTGATGTAGTTTGATCTGTTGCTCCCCTTCTCAATCCACAGAGAGAGGCAGGGAAATATATATATATTATTATATGTTATGGGGTCCAAGCCAGCCTCCTCTCACTGAGTTAATATTTTCCATACCACTTCCCCACCCCCGCTTTTTTTTTTTTTTTTTTTTTTTTTTTTTGAGCGGGAATCATCATGGAAACCAATCTAAATTTCTTCTATCAACTGTTGTTTTCAAGAATAAGAATTAAAGACTTTCACATGTAAATAAGCATGAATCTTAATTGGATACCCTTTATGTTACATGTTAATGTTACATGTTAAAGTTACAGGCAAATACAGAGAAAAGTTAGTCCTTTAATTTGTAAGGGGGATAGATTAACAAGAAAGTGAAAGAAACTTGTTTCTATTTACAGTGATGAATTCTAGCTACAGTGGGGAAAGCTCAGCACTTCCTCTTATGGTTTTGTCTCACCTCCAAAGCACTTTACAGAGAGATTTACATTAAGCAATTGTAACACTTACCAGCTTAAATGTCCTGGCTCCATCTTATAGAATCCTAGGATTTGTAGTTTGAAGAAGGTCTTATATGTCTCTGCTAGAGGGATCTATGTGCTATCATTCAAGGCAGTGCAACAAAACACTTTAGGAGATCTAAGTGCCTCGGTAACAGTTGTTGTGTGCCTTCAAATAGCAAACGTATCATGAGGCTTTCTTGGCAAGATTTGTTCAGAGCAGGTTTACCTTCCACCTTCCTCAGAGGCTGAGAGAGTGTGACTTGCCCAAGGTCACCCAGTGGGTTCCATGGTTGAGTCTAACCCTGGTCTTCAGAGTCATAGTCCAGTACTACATCTTGCTGGCTCTCAAGTCACCTACAAATCCCAAAATTCAATAGGTCGGAACCATGGCAATGAACGTATTTTGAAACTGCCATAATTGTCCAGTGTGGATACATCCCAAGGGGAGTCAAACATTTTTGCTTTCACAGTCAGAATGCTATGTGGATGAAAAAAGGGATCATTGTCCCTATCCTTATGCTGAATGAGGCAATTCCCTCCTGAGAGCAGATTGAAGAGAGGAGTGACAAAGTGTAGGAGAACATAGCTATGGCAGCCTGCCCTGTGACCCCTAATCTAGCCTGCTGCCCTCAGGAAGATGCTTCCCAGTCAGTTGGTTAATGGGAAGTTAAAAGGAAAGGTCAAGAGATTCAGATCTCTCCAAAATGCTTGGCAGTTATTCAAAGCCACAACAGAGACTCAGTTCAAATGTATACTGAAGGTCAGGGAAATAAGTGCAGACTCTAAGAGCTCTTCAGCTTTAATGAGAAAGCAGTACCCATTATTAAAAGGTAGCCTTTCAGAACTGGAAAGCTTGCCCAAATGAGAACAATGAATTTGAGACAAACCATAACAGAGATTTGTCCATGTACGAAGCGTTAATGCAACCTGAAGTATCATTACAGTCCTTTGCTGTAGACTTCATCCCTACAATCCTCTTTGTTAGCATCCTTATTTACTTCTTTTTTTCCTTTTTTATTCTCTATGTTCAGTTCTTGCTTATGCATTTCTTGTTACTTTGTTACATGCTAGTTTATAATATTTCATGTGAAGCTAACACATATAAATTTATAAAAAGCTTAGTTGTATTTGAATCTGTGTCATGTTAGTGCTGAATTATGATTGCCACTTCTTCTCCACATCCCAAGGCTTCTTATTTTTAATAGCCTCATCGCATGCAGATACAGCTGGGAATAGTTGTTCCTATTTGGTCCGCCATAGGGCGGTATATAAATAAAAATTATTATTATTATTATTATTATTATTATTAATTTGGGTAGTACTTAAAGAAAGGATCTTCATTTTTGAAGAATTTGTCCATTTCTTCATATTAATGATGGAAAGAACTTGGCATTTAAAAAAAAACACTGTTCAAGGAAAAAAAAGACTTTCCCATTCTCATCAACAGTTTTAAAATGGATGGTGGTTGCCAATCAGAAAAGCACATCACAGTCCTATTCATGTCTATTGTGAAGTTAAGTCCTATTAACACTCAGGAAAACACAACCCCTTCCTTCAGACATAACCCATGGCCATTCAGGCCATGCATCAATAATTTGGAAGAATTCTCAATTGCCACTTTACATCTGCATTCAGAACCAGCTTCAGGAAGTATCACAGAGAGGAGTAAGATTTAAGAGAAAGCAACAGACATCATGGAGTATAGCTGAATGAAAAGAAATGCAGGAGAATACATTTTATTAAATATCTAGTGCAACTCTCAAGAAATAACTAGTTTTTCACTAGACAATTATAACTGTTACAGTCCATCACATCTTTGTTAACATTTTCACAATTCTAGATAACATGGCTGGATGTTCAGAAGGCTTTTAAGGATAGCTTAAAGTGTTTCAGTTGTAACTGTTGGAATAGGCTGTAAATATATCCAGCTTTCTATGTACTTAGCCTAACAGATTTAGCGAGGTAGTAGTGGAAATCTTTCATATTAATCAAATATATTGGACTACTATTTTTTCCTGACTTTTACAGGTTGAATCTCCTTTATCCAGAATTCTGAAATATTCCCAAACTCCCAAACTATTGTTTATGGGTGGCTCAGATAGTGACACCTTTGTTTTTTGGTGGTTCAATGTACACACATTTTGCTCCATGTGCAAAATTATATTTAAAATATTGAATAAAATTACCTTCAAGCTATGTGTATAAGGTGTACATGAAACAAAAATGAATTTTGTGTTTAGACTTGGCTCCCATCTCCAAGATATCTCATAATGTAAGTGTATGCAAATACACGTATTCAGAAAATCAAAATCGAAAACACTTCTGGTCACAAGCTTTGCAGATAAGGGATTCTCAACCTGTACCAACAGAGCACCTGGAAAAGAAATTATAGCACATAGTAAATAATAGCTACCACTACAGAGGATAACAATTCAACATTCAAGACAGCATCTATACTTTGGGTTGATACATCATTGTTCATTTCTTAATTGATTGGAAGAGAAGAGTGACATGCACTCAAACACTTCCTTTCTCAGGCGCAATCATAATGCATTGTATCTGTACACAGTGTTAACATTAACCCTGATCAGCAGACTCACTTGTAGACATTAGTTACAGTTCATGAATTAAAACGTTCCATGTTACTATCCACACAGACATAACACTGCCTTATTATAACTTCTAAGAAAAGGAAACAAGGGCTTTTGTTGCTGTTTAAAACAAAAAACACAAAGCCCAAGTGTCCTTGGGTCTATGGCTCACTTGTACTTCTATAGCCATGAAGAAACAAGTACAAATGTTGTATGTCTTCCAGATTCAGGGTGGCCAGGGTAGGGTTCCTTGATGTCCCCCAAATGTTTAGGGATTTAACTCCATATAATATGTTCTGCATGTAACATAAGATCCAGCAGCATGGCAAATGGTCAGAGATTGTAGTCAAGAACATCTGAAACACACCTCTTATTGCATGCAAGTGCTAAAAAAAAAAGTATTCAAAATGGCTAGCTTTTAAAATCATACTAGAATGTCCTTTACATGACTCAAGTATTCCTACAAAGTGTTCTTATCTTGGGTACAGCAACAGATGCTTTAAAAAAGGGCTGGGAAAACTGTAGCTCTCTCATTGTTTTGGAACTACAACTCTCATCATTCATCACATTGCTTATGCCCATGATGGCAAACCTATGGCATGCATGCCAGAGATGGCACATGAAGCCATTTTCCCCAGCATGTGGAGGGCAGAGAGCAGGAGGAAGAGGCGTGCACCTGTTCTTCCTCCTTCCCAGCTGTCCCAGGCCTTCAGTTGCCTCTCCAGAGAGGCAGCTGAAGGTCTGGAAGGGCGCGGGGCGGGGGGAGTCCTGCAGAAGTCCCAGCCTCAGCAACAGGTAACACCTGGTGCTGGAAGGCCTTTTAGTTTGGGCACTTGGCCCCTAAAAAGTTCATCACTGTCTTGTGCCAAATAAGCTGATGATTGCCTCCTTCTCGCATAGAATCCACCCCATATACTCAGGTCCTCTGGCAGACATTTACTCTATAGGCTACATTAAATGTCCCATATCCCATCTCTCTAAGTAAGTGAACAGGACTAATCAGGATTAGGTTGGCAACTGTCAGCCAGAGGACTTTTTCTTCATTTGCACCTAGACTGTGGAATGACCTACCAGAAGACATTAGACAGCTGAATACGCTGTCCAAATTAAAAACAGTATTGAAGACCAGTCTTTTCCAGCAAGCTTCTCCAATTTTTAAATTGTGAATTTATATGTTGAATTTTAAATTGTTTTAGGGGCGAAATAGATGCTCTCAATAGAGCGGCTTGCCACCATCTCTTTGCTTGCCAGGTTGGGGATGCAGCAACCACACACCATACCCCCAATCTGGCATTTCCATGGTGCAAACCCACCATGGCATTTTTCAGCATTTCCGTGGCACAGCATGTCTAAACACTGTGCCATAGAAATGCCCCAACACCCCTCACTGTGCGGTCAGTGGGGTGGGGTGACCCCAACTTCGGGGTGGTGTTGGGGTGTGCGGTTGCCATGCCCCCAACCCACCCCAATGTCAGCGCCTTTTGCTGGTCTGTTTAGGACCTTATTTGTTCTTTTAAAATGTTGTATGTTTTAATTAATGTGTTTTAATTTATGTTCATTTTTTATTTGTTGTTGTTCTCCATCTTGATCCATGAGAGGTAGGTAAGAAATCATCATCATTATCATTATCATGAGACTTGTAGTGCAGCAACAACAGGAGGGCAACAAGTTCTGCAGCCTAGCTTCACATCAATTGTATATTCTTGATTGGCAATGGGAGGGGGGAGAGGCTGCTCATATACATATATATAAGGAATTAAAACACATAGCTGTAAAGAAGATGCTCAATGTGATATCATTTCTTCACATACTGTTTGAAAAACTTAACATTAAAATAGTAGAAGAAACTTATTGTCTTAATTGTTCTAACCTGAGTGGATCAGAATGCTCTTTATTGAAAGTAGTAAAGATAATTGTTAAGTTGATATGAATACCAAACTGCTCTAACAGAACAGAGATAAGTAAAAATGTTGGACTGAAAGTCCCAGCAACCTGGGACAATATTGCCAATGATAAGGAATACTGGGAGGTACAGTCTTGCAACAGATAAAAGGCTGCAGTTTACCCACCCATGTAATAGGACAATGTCTTTAGATATATTTGCCCCAAATAAAGCATCAGATTAGAAGTTATGATTTTGGTTCTACCACTTGTTTAGGTTATGGAAAACTCTGATATATTTATAAGATGCAACTTTCCCCTGTTCAAACCTGCCCATTTGAGTTAATGGCAATGAAGCACATCCCAGTAATCTACTGTCAAGTGAGTGATAATTACAAGAATGCAACACTCTTCCTTTGTTGGGTGGAGTTGCTGCATTTTAATTTCCCCCACTCGTATCATTAGTCCCAGAAGTCCTTTTTCTCTTTCTTTCTCATGATAGAAGGTAACAGAGCAGAGATTCCTTGCTTCAGGGAAATCATGATGTTCACAGGCTTTTCACCCAGCCAGGCAAAGAATCGATATATACGGATAAACAGAGATGAAGGCAGAAGCTGGATTCGCAGGACATTGGAGATCTCAAGCAACTGACAGAGAAGGCTGAAGAGGAGAGAGATCAGCAGAACACACAGCAGCTAAGAAAGAATAACATCTCAGTAAGAAATATTCTTAAGAATTATATGTGTCTCCCATTTTTTTCCACCAGTATTTACAAAGTTAAACAAAACAATTGGTGCAACAAAACTGAAGCACTATTTTCCATGTGATTATTCTTTAGGCTGCTATTTTGCTGTTAATTGCCATCAAGTCATGTTTGAATTATATCAGCCCTATGACTTACATGACTCTCTGTTATGAACAGCCTTGAGCTCATAAATCAAGGCTGTGGCTTTCTAGATGAAATCATTCCACCTGTGTTGTGGTCTTCAGCTTCTCCTACTGCCTCTGACTTTACTGAGCACTATCAAAGTGAGGCATAATAAATGACTGGGCATCACTTTTTAATCACCTCTATTTCCTTTGGACCAGAAAAAGCCCTGCTGCATTGAGGGCCCTTTCCAAACAGTTGTAACTGGATTTTTTAAACATTTCAAACACCAGTGTGGAGTCCTAACAAGTATTCAAGGTTTAACAGATCAAAGGAAGGAAAAAGAGCTTTTAGCAACTCCCTCTGTTGTTATAGTCCTATAGCAAAAATCCTTATGATAAAGAGAAAGACCAAAACCAGGTGGTCCTACAACAGTTGTGAAAGTGTGGCTCTTGTTTGAGGCCTCCAGCATCCCTCTCCATTTTTAAATTAAAATTGTCCCAAGGCAATTTCACCATGCCAGAGGTGAGCTGGTCTGTTTTAGGTCCAGGGAAGATTTTTGTTTTTGTTTTTTCCAACGAGGAAGTAAACTTTATGGTGCAGGGAGGACTTTTTAACTAAAAATGAGTTTTCAAAAAAGATTTGGCAAAAATAGGCATGTTGTGGGGCTGAACAACTTAGGAGGCTGCACATGTTACATGGGCTATATTTTTCCCAACCCAGTGGATCCTGTGAGAGAAAAGGGTTTGTTACATATGTGGCCAAATAGCCAGACACAAAATCATTGAATCTAAGAGATGGAAAGAGTTGAAAAGCTATCCAGTCCAACCCCTCCTATGTAGGAATACAAAATTACAACATTTTAGAAAGATGATCATCCAGCCTCTGTTTAAAGACCTCCAAAGAAGGTCTGCCATCTAAGCAGTCTATTCTCCTATTGAACAGTTTTTACAGTAACTACAAGCCTTTACAGACTGCCAGAAATAATGCAACTTGAATCCACTTTAACTACCCTGGCTCAGAGCAAGGGAATCATGGGAACTGTGGTTTATTGTGGCATCAGAGCTCTCAGACATAGAAGGCTCAATATCACAGAAAAACTACAGTTCCCATGATTCCCTGTTGACTCATGTTTAGCCTGTGAACTACTAAGAACCCCCCCCCCACCATCCTTTTCACATAGACTGCTTTCAAGTCAGGTGTTGCCCTTCTGAATTTGTGCATTTTATTTTTCTTGTCTAGATCAGGTACCTTACATTGATTCCTGATGAAATTCATTTTGTTAGTTTTGGCCCAGGAATCTGTCAAAGTCATTTTGAATTCTGATCCTGTCCTCCGTTGGTCTTCTGGAGCCCTCCAGAGGTCTAAACAGATGATGTAAACATTTTGCATCTTTATCACACTACACTCTTATAGCATTGCTATTCCACTTTAATTGCTCTGGTTGTTAATGCCCTGTTGCATTCTGGAATTTGCAGTTTAGGGAGGGGCATTTAGAATACCCAGAAAGCATTTAGAAACCCCAGAATGCAACAGAAGACAGCCAGAGCAGTTAAAGTGGACTAGCAATGCTATAAGAGTGTAGCGTGGTAATAAGAACAATGCCCCCCCCCCCACTCACCCTTGATCTCTTTGGAAGAACAAAGGAACAGTATTACACATTTCTAGTCCTAGGTGAATGGGAATGGAATACATGGGCTTGCCATACACTGATTTGAGCTTATGCATTTGGCAAGTGCAGGAGGACAAAATGGTGTGTGTGTGCCACCGTGCATGGGAGCACGCTGCCATAGGATCAATAGGATTTCAGCATACACGTTTTTCCCATATGTTTTCCCATATGGGTAGGGGGGCAGCAGAACATATAAGAAGGGCCCACTGTATTTTTATTATATCATCTGTAAAATTGAAATTAATAGTTAAAAGACTATATTTTGGACAGCAACCCTGACAAATGCTACATTGTTATTCCTTTCTTCCCCTCCAGCAGTTTGAACCATCATCAATACACACTTCTCAATCATAGTTTGCTTCTATGACTATGACTTGATATTTACATGATCCCAGCTGGTCTCTCTCTCTCTCTCTCTCTCTCTCTCTCTCACACACACACACACACACACACACATACACACAGAGAGAGAGATCCTGCAAGATAACCAATACACATGAAAAACAATGCCAAAATCTGGAAGATAGAACTATATGAAATTAATACCAGATGCTCAAACAGGTATAGCTGAACTATATAAAAATTGGCCTAAATCCTTTATTTAGGATGCACTGCTCTTCCCTTTCCTCCCTGCAGCCCTTAAGGCTGTCCAAAAATCATCTTGAGAGGATTTACCACCCTCCTGCAGCTGTTTTTTAGGATGCACGACAGCTTCCAATGGAAAGGGAAAAGTACCCTCTTCCACTTTTCACCCCTCTACTTCTGTGGCACCAGAAGTTCAGTGCTTGATCCTGTCTTCTGTTTTACCTGTGCATTCACTGCTGTAAGCCTCTTGTATTGGTGCTGAATCAATGTTTTCATTGAAGGGGATTTAAAAAGCAGTTGTGATTTTATGCAATTTAAAAAGGTGAAAATCCTAGGGTTGGTTTGTTTATTGCACTTATATCCCACCTTTCTGCCAAAATGGGATCCAAAGTAGCGTACATTAGTTTAAAAAACAAAGACATTTAAAACATTGTGTTAAAAGAGAATTACCATAAATAATCAGTATTAATTAAAACATGATTAAAACAGATGCCAGAGTGAAAACGAGAGGACTCCTGTACATTTAATGGTCATGTAGAAGAGGGAATTTCAGGAGATATTGTTTGCTACCTAGTTGTGTGATAAGCAACACCTGCTGAAATTACCTTTTTTACACAATGATTAAAGGTAAAGGAATTGTCTCCAGTTTTTAGACTGGCAACCCTATGAAAAACCTCATAATCATCTCTGTTCATAATTATACAACCCACAAGCTCACAAGTTTCAATTAGACTTAAAGCACTAGCCCTACATCTATTATTCCTTAGCATGGAAAAGATTAACTGGTTAACTTCTCAAAATATTATTTATCTAGGTAAGATGGAGAGCAGGATTGGGATAAGGAGTTCCAGCATTCATTCAATACAGTCTATTCTACTTACCATCGATATGTTATATAAAGAATTTTTCTCCGAGCAATACTGTTTTATAGACTGGTCCAATTTGTCTGAAATCATGGCAGATAGGCCTTTCCCCTGGACCGCCTCCTTGGAACTCAGATAGGCAGGTTTAGGGCCCATTGTTTTCACAGGTGGAGTCATCCTCATGCCACTTTTTGAGGCTCTTTTCAGAGTATTGCTGAGGCTGTTAATTCCTCTGGATTCATTTTCAGTTTGGAGATCAGTGTTTCCATCAGTATTATCAGAGGGCGGCATCTTTATCTTTTTAACGATAAGTCCTTGATCTGAAAAGAAGTTATAGGAGTAGGTTGTTTTTATGACAAAATAACATGGAAGATGGAAAGAGCCAAGGTGCTGTACTGGGAAACCAGAGTTCAAATCCCATGCTCGGCCACTGGGTGACCTTGGGCAAGTCACATTCTCTCAGCCTCAGAGGATGGTAATGGCAAACCCTATCTCAGGGGTAGGCAACCTTTCCCCTTTAAAGGCCGAGGGACTTCAGCTCCCAGAATCCCAGGAGCTATTGGCCAACATGGGACTATTGGCCAACATGACTGAGGCTTCTGGGAGCTGAAGTCCCTCGGCCCTTAAAGGGGAAAGGTTGCCTACCTCTGCCCTATCTGAAGAAACTTGCCAAGAAAACCCTGTGATAACCCTGTGATAGGGTTATCTTACAGTTGCCATAAGTTGGAAATGACTTGAAGGCAGACAACAACAACATGGAAGAACAAAATGCTAGAAAAGATACGGATATTTTTAGGTAGAGTTCAGAAACTACACCTGCTGAATCTGGCTCTTTTATGAAAAGTAAATAGGAACTTTTGATTGCAGAAATGCATCAATTTTATTAAAAGAGAGACTTGCCCCTCCTGATATCCATTTAAGAGGTTAACCAATGAATTTGACTTCTGAACTCTCTCTCTCTCTCTCTCTCTGTATCATGAAATTTATTTCTTCTATTACAAATACAGGGTTTTTATAAATTATTAGCAATATTGTTAACAGTTCACAGGGTGACAAGAAATAATAATAATAATAATAATAATAATATATAGCCTGCCCCTCTGCAGAGCAATCGGGGTGGCTTACAACATTAAAATTTACATAAAGATATGTTAATACAATGTAAACAGAACCTAAAAATCCCGAAACCCACCCGCCCCTTAAAAGGTAAGGGCTCTTCTTAGTCTAGGCCCGATGGTGCTGGGCCTGGTGTCTCTCTCCCAGATGACATTGGATGGAATGGAGGGAGGGCTCTTCTTCTTAGTCTAGGCCCGATGTTTTATTAAAAAATTAAAAATCCATATTGCCAAAAAACAAAAACAAAAAAAAAATCCTAGTGCTTGACTTTTTTGTTTTTCAAATGGAAATGCTGCTCAATTTCTGTTCTTCAGTCTTACTGAGTTCAGTAGGGCTTGCTGTTGTTGTGTGCTTTCAAGCCATTTTGACTTATGGTGACCCAAAGCAAACCTATCAAAGGTTTTTCTGGGGCTGAGAGGGTGTGACTGATGTAAGGTCACACAGTGGGTTTCCATGGCTGAGCAGATAACTGAACCCCAATCTCCTGAGTCTTAATCCTATGCTGAAACCACTACACCACACATTGACTCTCCTAGGCTCAGTAGGGCTTATCAGTTACCTCTAGACAAACGTGGTGTTTGGACTGCAGTCTGTTATATATATATATGAAGAAATGGTCTATGTATTAGAAAGCATGAAGAAAAAATGTTTTGACATTGTGGCACATGGATGTCCATTCCACTCTTCATATATTACAAAAGTTAATATTATTCAAATAACAGCAGTTCCGTCCCAAAACAACTTTCTGCTATTGTGTCTTCTCCTGACCCTGAAACTTGCTGGAATGTTTCAGAGTAAAGAGAATATGTATTTAACTTCTGCAGTTGGTAACTAGTGCGCATTCAAGTTTGCTATCCCTTGACATGATTTGACATGATTTGACTAGAAATTCCATGAGTTCTAAACAGTCTTTGGCCCGAAACAGAATACAGAAATAATCCAGTTTGATAGTTTTTTGTGGGGTTTTTCAGACTCTGTGGCCATGTTCTAGAAAAGTTTCTTTTAGAAATATACTCTTCTAGAATATGGCCACACAGCCCGAAAAACCCACAAAAAACTATGGATGCTGGCCATGAAAGCCTTCACAAATCCAGTTTGAGACCGCTTTAACTGCCCTGGCTCAGTAATAGGGAATCATAGGAATTGTAGTTTATTGTGGCACTAGAGCTTTCTGACAGAGAAGGCTAAATATCTCCTAGAATTCCGTAACATTGAGGTAGGGCAGTTAAAGCGGTCTCAAACTGGATTATTTCTGCAGTGTGTTTTGGTCCTTTGTTTCAGGAAATTTGCATCGGCAGGACAAAAGAGTGGTAAAAACCTTAGTGGACACTGGGACTGCATCTACACTGCAGAATCAATACAGTTTGGCACTGCTTTAACTGCCATGACTCAATGCTATGGAATTCTGGGATTTGTAGTTTTGTGAGATATTTAGCCTTCTGTCAGAGAACTTCAGTGCCACAACAAATAAAGGCATGACAGTTAAAGTGGTGTCAAGATGCATTAATTCAGCATCCTAAGAAAACAAACATAGTATGCCCTTGGTTTTTAAGCACCATATCCCCCCTCTGCTTTGCTAATTTTGCAAACTACCTCCCCACTGTTAGTATAGGGTAGGGATCAGGAAAGTGTGACCATCCAGATCATGTTGGAATGCAGTATCACTGTCCATCACTGGAAAGCTGATATGGTGTTGTGGTTAGAGCATCAAGACTGGGACTTGAGAGATCCGGGTTCAAGCCCACAATGAACAGTAAAACTCCCAGGGAGAGCTTGGTCCAGTCAGGGAGGCAATGAAGACAAAGTAGGGATGAATATAGTCATATACATGGCCTTGAAATAACTGAAGGAAAGGCAGAATACAAATGTAACAAATCAAATAAATAAAACAGCCGGCAAAGCTAATGGTGAGGGATGGCAGACTTAAAGTTCAACAACAGCTAGAACATTACATGTGCTCTATGAGGTGCTGCAGTCTCAAGGCTGTTCCTATGAACTGTTCAGTGCTAACATGTGGATTTTTAAAAGACAACAACATGAAATAGAAATCAAAAGAAATGTAAAAGTACGGAGGCACTGCATTCTTATGCAGCCAAACCATCACACTACATTCCTATTTAAATGGCTAGCCCACAATGAAGGAGAGAGCAAAATTGTGATGTTTCTCAAGTACAGGATAGTTGTTTGGGTTTTCTCCTGTCAGAGGACAGATACCACTCAGAAGAAACACGATTCTACCAAACCCTATACTCCTTCAGTACTGATCCATAAGCCTTTGACACTTTAAACCTTAAAACTATTTCATACTAGATGACAGTCTTCTGTTCTGTAAATAAGACAATTTCAAGTATAACCATGTCACTTATCTTTGCTTATGACTCCTATGCTCTACACAGTTCAGGATTTAAGATACTGAAGCAGCATTACATTCTCTGAACACATGAACAAATCTGCTGTCAGGTGTGAAATGAAGATAATATGAAACAGATAGAAGGAACTTGCTATAGAAATTTAAGAAAGTATTTCCTCCCCTCCTCAGTTGCATGTTCATCCGGGTGGTAATTCACTTTCTAAGAAAAGTTAGATTTATACATACAAATTTCGAATTGATTGCAAACTCATATTAAACTGTACAGAACCTATTTCACACAGGGCTGGCTTTATGGTTAAATTGTCTGTAGGAAATGGTTTGTTGTTTCATGAAAGGAAAGCAACTATTAGACACTACATTTTTAATTATTGTATTTTTATTGAATTTTTTGTTTACCTACCAGAACAAGGAAAGAAGAATTTATGGGATTTTTCAGGAGGCACAATATATTAGCCAGTTCTGGATTTATGCAACTTGATCAGGAAAGGACAATAAAATTGTTTGATAAGGAATTTTCTAGTTTAAGACTTTTTTTGCAATTTGTGCAAGAAAGATGTAATAAGTAAAACACAGCACTTATTACAATAATATGCATTATAATACATTAACTTTCAAATTTCAAATGTTTTACATTTCTAACAGCATACAAGAAAAGTACTGAGCTTCACTCCAAGATGATCAGGATGAAGCTAAAAATAGTTTTATACCACAATTGCTTTAAAAAGAACACTAATACCTTAATACACCAGCACATTCCTTGCAGCAAGGCTTACCTTCATTTAGAAGACGCTGAAACCAGAAAATCAATAAGATCAATAGTATCCCAAAAGGCAAACAAAACCAAAAGAAAAGGACAGGAAATGTTAGGTCATTGATTAAAGGGACAAGGGGGTACTTCATAGCTGCTTCAAAATCCAACTCAGCTGACTGGGCACATGTTTCACTAAATACATGCTGTGCTACACTAAACACCTTTTGGTAACTACGCTCTCTTATTACGTCACAGCTTGAATCACAAAGCAGCTATGCTGCTATTCCTATATAGCTGCTTTAAAAGAAGGCTTCAATCCCATTAAGGGAATAGTGCAATAGATTAGACAGAGGATAACTGGAGAAACTGCAGTAACCTGATATAATGGCACCTCCAACATCTTAACTAGAAACAATAAATTAATGGAAAAAATAATTCCTTTATAATATATTAATGTTCAGATATGAAAGTTGCTCCTCTAAAAGTATTTACATGGAAATAAGACCTATTAAATCTAATAGGTCTCACTTGCAAGTAAAGTTCCGTTATTACCAAATGATGGCTCCATTACGCTTTTCTGATGAGGCAAGCGCAGAGGAATGGCTCCATTACGATTTAAACATGGGAGGGTGGGAGAAAAGCATGGGGGCATGAACCCCGATCACACAATTATAATGATTTAAATTTGATTTAATGATGGGAGGAGAATGCTGTGCCTCCTGTGTGATAAACTCAGATGTATAAGCCAAAGCATAACAACCTCAATTAAGGGGGAATGCAGATGGGCGGCCCTGGGCCGCCCTGAGAAGCAGAGGATTGGGCCAAGGCTGCCCCACGCCTCGCCCCCAATTCACCCTTTTGCTGGCCCTGAAAGGAGCGCCAAAATGCCGGTCCTTTCAGAACCGGCAAAAAGGGCGCCCGAAGACCCACTGCTCGGCTCTTCTGCGCCTCTTCTGGTACAGTGCGTTAAGACACTGCGCCGTGATGACATCTTGATGGCACACGCTGTGTGTAATGGTGCACGCCGTGAGGATGTCTTTGGTGTGGGGTTGGGGCGCCTGGCGTGTGGCTGCCCCTCTCCTTCCCTATCTCCAAGATGGCGCATCCTGGTTTCTAGGGAGAACTCAGGCATAATCTGTTCTAGAATTAATTTGTTTTTCTTCTTGGCTATCCATGGTATCCTCAGCACTCTTCTACAGCACACCATCTCTAATGAATTTATATCTTTCTGTTGGCTTTCTTCACTATCCACCTCTCACATCTGTACATAATGAGGAATAGAATGGCTAGAAAAACCCTCACATTGATGTTCAGAGTTATATCTTTACACTTTAGGATCCTGTCCAGTTTCTTCATAGCTGCCCTTCCCACTCCTATTCTTCTATTTTGTTGGCTGCCAACTCCATTTTGGTCAATATTTGATCCAAGATATGAGAATTCCTTGATTATTTCAATTTCCTTGTTATCTAGGATGAATTCTTATAGCTCTTCGATAGTGATTATTTTTGTTTTCTTAATGTTCAGCATTAATCCTATCCTAACACATTCCTCCTTTTCTTCAGTAATTGTTCCAGGTCTTTGTTGGCTTCTACTAATAGTATTGTGTCATTTGCATATCTTAGGCTGCTAATGTTCCTTCCTCCAATCTTCACTCCTCTTGCCTGTGAGTCTAGGCCTGCTCTGTGTATTACATTTTCTACATACAGGCTGAATAGATAGATACTATGCAGCCTTGCCTGATCTATTCACTAATTGGAAACCATTCTGTTTCTCCATATTCGGTTCTGACAGCAGCCTCTTGTCCGGATTACAGATTACGTATCAGGACAATTAGATGTAGTGGCACTCCCATTTCTTTGAGAGCATTCCATAGCTTTTTGTGGTCTGTGCAGTCAAAGGCTTTGTTGTAGCGAATAAAGCACATATAAATTTAATATTGGAATTCTCTGATACTCTCCACTATCCATTGTATATTTCAGGGGTAGGCAACCTAAGGCCCATGGGCCGGATGCGGCCCCCCGAGGCCTTTGGACTGGCCCCAGGCCAGTCCTGCCGCCACCGCCGCCGCCACCCCCCACCGCCCGCCATGATGATATTGATTATTGTTGTTATTACTTGTTCTTGGGGGTTTCTTGGCAAAATCTCCACAGGGGTTTTGCCATGGCTTTTCTGGGGCTGAGAGAGTGTGCATGCATATTTTTTATTATTATTATTATTTTAATTTTTAATTTTTATTCTTATTTATTTATTTATTTATTTTTGGTGCTTCGCCCCCCCCAATTGTCTGAGGGACAGCAACCCGGCCCCCGGCTCAAAAAGGTTGCCTACCCCTGGTATATTTGCTATGTGATCTCTAGTACCTCTTCCATTCCTGAATCCATCTTGCATCTCTAGGATTTCTCACTCCATATATGCAGTCTTTGCCACAGAATTTTAAGCATAATTTTTCTTGTTTAAGAAATTAGTACAATGGTCCTGTAGTTACTGCAGACTTTACTGCATCCTAAATCTAATCTTACTTCTTAACAGTAAGAGCAGCTCCACAATGGAACCAACTGCCTAGAGAGGTGGTGGGATCTCTTACTCTGGGTGTCTTCAAAAAGAGGTTGGACAGTTACCTGCTGAACTCAAAATTTTGGAAAGCAAGGTGAATGCTGCACTCTAAGCAATTGGGAAGAACAAAGTACCAGGAACAGATTACATGCCAATAGAACTGCTACAATCAACAGAAACAGAACCAATTCCAGTTCTAACTAAAATGGTCCAACAAATATAGAAAACAAAGCAGTGGCCCACATATTGGAAGTGACCAATATACATTCCTTTATACACAAAAAGAGCTGCGTGTGGGTTTTTTTTTGTAACACTTGTGCAGAAGACAGCTTGTCAGCTCCAATCTCACTGAGAGATGCATGGTATGCAGAAATTCCAAAGATGCAATGTGGTAGGAAATTTCACGACTTGAATAATCTAAGTAATTTTTACAGGCACTACTAGATTGAAGCCTTGCAATGTTGTTGTTTTTTTTAAAAAAACCAAAACAAAACTGGAGGAAGTGTTTCCGTTGAGCTTGCTAATGTGAAATCTTGAACAAAACTGCCAGCTTTTGAACTTGTTTCTCTCATATAAGCAGCAGTTTAATCTGCAGCAATAAGCAACTGACAATGAATATAATGTGTTGTAGGCTATGTTTCAGATGAAGGAACTGGCAAAATCATCTGAGTATTCCTTGCTTATGAAACTCATGGAGTCATCATAAGGTGACTTTGAAGGCACATGCACACTCACCGTCAGATATCAGAATAGGGAAAGGAAAGTAGCAATGATGCATAAAGGAGAAACAAAATCCTAAACAAGAAGTGTTGAGATGAACAACTTTTCCAGGAAGAGAAGTAAAGCTAGCTTCAGACTTAAGTGGCAAGCCACTTCTGAATTTTGGTAATAAGCTGTCTTTTTATTTCACATTGCTGCTCTGTTGCTAATGCAACAGTAGTACCTCCCCACCCCCTGCTTACTTAGTATTACAAACAAGGCATGTGGGGAGCATGTGCCTTGTCTTACAACTGATTCCCACTTCCGGGAGGCTTCCGGGAGCATAAATCTCCTTTAATATGTGTGTGATTATCTTCACATGCTGAGGAAGTAGCAGCTTTGAAAGCTGCTGTCACCATGGTGTTACCATGTTAGCAAAAGGTTCATGAGCCCTAAATAAATAATAGGACTAGACTTCATGAAGACTTTTGGTTGTATATATGTTGCCCTTGCTTATAGGAAAGGAAGAGGCTAGTCTTTTCTTGTCAAACTGCTTTGCACATCTAATATGAGGGGTGGATGTGACAGGAGAAGGAGAAGATTGTACCGGAAAAGATGTGGCAGCCATTCTCAGATTCATGAGAACGTTTTGGCCTGTTTTCTTCATTTTGTTGTTGGTTGCTGGTTTCACTGTTTTTGTTTTAATGTATTTGAGTTAGGGCTTTCTTTACAGTAATTGGTATGTGTGTATTTTTCTTGGTTAAAACCCCTGTGCACAAGGCTGGGTTGAGTGACTAAGGTGGAGCTTTTATCTAGAACTCCCCTTGGACACAGCATTAAAAGTGGGGATTATTTTACCCTCCAGATGTTGTGGACTGCAGAGTCCATCACAGGGTGCATCTACACCAGGGGTAGGCAACCTTTTTGAGCCAGGGGCCGGGTTGCTGTCCCTAAGACAATTGGGGGGCCGAAGCACCAAAAATAAATAAATACTGTACATAAATAAAAAATTTTTTTTTTAAATTAAAAATTAAAAAAAAATGCATGCACACTCTCTCAGCCCCAGAAAAGCCATGGCAAAACCCCTGTGGAGATTTTGCCAAGAAAACTCCAAGAACAAGTAATAATAATCAATATAATCATCGCGGGCAGCGGCGGTGGCGGCAGGACCAGCCTAGGGCTGGTCCAAAGGCCTTGGGGGGCTGCATCCGGCCCCCGGGCCTTAGGTTGCCTACCTCTGATCTACACTGTAGAAATAGTGCAGTTTGATACCACTTTAGCTGCCATGTCTCAGTCCTACAGAATGATAGGATTCATAGTTTTGTGAGACACTGGCACTCTTTGGCAGAGAAGTCTAAAGACCTTGTAAAATTGTAAATCCCAGGATTCCATAGGCTGGGGTTATAGCACATAAAGTGGTGTCAAACTGCATTATTGCTATACTGTAGATGCACCTATAGTCAGTATAGCAAATACTGAGAGATCAAATAGATCCAATCTGACAAAATTTGGAGAGCCACAGCTTCTCACCCAAAGCCACTTACTACAGAGGACTCTCCAAAGCTGAGCCCCAGCTGTTTATAAGGCTGAGAAGAGTCTTGCTTGTATAACCCTAAGGTCTGACCATCTAAGGTTTAACAGTCACCAAGAGTCTAGTTCCAACCACACCAAAAACTTCTTACATTTTCTGCATTTAGAAGTATAGATTGTTCAGTTCATCCATTTCTTGCTATCTGCTACCTGCTACCTGTAAAACTTGCTACCTGTCTGCTATCTGCTACCTGTAAAACTATCTGCTACCTGTAAAACTGCTATCTGCTACCTGTAAAACTTGAGTCCCATTCAGGAGAAAGGTGGGATACAACTCAAATAAATAAAAAGAAAATAAAAATTAGAAATGACAACCACTATCTCCAATGCAGGGACTTCCTGGATGGTCCTAAAGTATTCTCTCTTCCACCTCCCATTCCATATACCCGGTTTAGAAAGGCAAAAACAGTACCGGTACATAGAAAGCCACTGAGAAATCAAGGATTTAAGCATGACTTGGGCCATACTCCCCAGCTCTTGGTACAAAAGAAACATCTTTTAGAGCAGGGGTAGGCAACCTTTTTCAGCCGGGGGCCGGGTTGCTGTCCCTTAGACAATTGGGGGGCCGAAGCACCAAAAATAAATAAATAAATAAATAAATAAAAATTAAATAAATTAAAAAAAATTAAAAAAAATTTAAAAATATGCATGCACACTCTCTCAGTCCCAGAAAAGCCATGGCAAAACCCCTGTGGAGATTTTGCCAAGAAAACCCCAAGAACAAGTAATAACAACAATAATCAATATCATCATGGCGGGGGGCGGGGGGCGGCGGCGGCAGGACCAGCCTGGGGCCAGTCCAAAGGCCTCAGGGGGCCGCATCCGGCACCCGGGCCTTAGGTTGCCTACCCCTTTTAGAGGCTTTCAGTGTTTAAACATCGAAAAATTGTTCTGCATGTGCACTTATATTGCCCCGCTACCAATGTTTTCATGCCAACACATTGGATTTTAAAGAGAGTTTGGGAGGTGCAGGTTGCAGAAATGAGCTATGGCATCCTTTAAAATGCTGAAGAGATGGTATGAGTGAGATGAGGCTCAGTGGGAGGAAAAAGGAGAGGCCCTAGCTTTTTAAAAAATACTTTATTTTATTTTATTTGACAGTTCCTGGCCTAACCAGGAACAACTGCCAATAAAGTGTTAAAAAGTTAAAATGTTTAAATTGCCACAGTCACTGCTGTACCAGTAAAAGGACTAGAAAACAGTAATAATAGGCAGGCTTTTTTTAAAAAGAAGAAGGACCAAAACACACTGCAGAAATAATCCCGCTTGAGGCCGCTTTAAATGCCCTGGCTCAGTGTTAGGGAATCATGGGAACTGTAGTTTATTGTGGCACCAGAGCTCTCTGACAGAGAAGGCTGAGTGTCTCAGAAAAAACAACAACTACAATTCCCATGATTCCCTAGTATTGAGCCAGGCCAGTTAAAGTGGTCTCAAACTGGAATATTTTTCAGTCTTTTCAGGCCCAATGTCTCACAAACACTACACTTCGCAGGATTCCTTAGCATTGAGCCAGGGCAGTTAAAGCGGTCTCGAACTGTATTATTGCTCCAGTGTGTTTGGGACCCCAGCTAGGCACCTTCATGGCCGACCCAGTTGGATTTTGAAGGAAGGGAGGGAGGCCCTTTGGAGCGCGGCCTTTTGTCCCCGGCCGGAAAACAAAGCGAGCGGACCGCGCGGGGGGCGTTGCCAAGCAATGGAGGCCGCCGGCGGGGTCTTCCCTTTTCGGGACGTCCGCTGGGACCCGGACCCCACTTTGGAGGCCATGCCGGCCGTGCGCCTCCCGGCTCCGGCGCCTTTGGTGCTGGACAACGGCTCTTTCCAGCTGCGGCTGGGCTGGGCCTGCTTGGACCCGGCGGTGCCCGGCGAGCCGCTGCTTCGCTTCCGCTCCCTGGTGGCGCGGAGCCGAGGCGCCCGAGGCGGGGCTGGGCCTGAGACGCAGGTGGGCAACGACCTGGGCAGCCCCGAGCCCCTCCGCTGGCTCCTCCGCTCGCCCTTCGACCGCAACGTCCCCGTCCAGATGGAGCTGCAGGAGCTGCTCTTCGACCACGGCTTCCAGCGCCTGGGCCTCGCCTCGCAGGTTGGGAGGGAGTGAGGGAGGGCCGCACTGCGGGGATAATCCGGTTCGACACCGCTTTAACCGCCGTGGCTCAAGGCTGCGGCATTCTGGGAATGGTCGTTCCCGCTCTGGAGCCGCAACAAACGACCATTCCCAGAATGCCATGGCCATGAGTTGTCGAACCGGATTATTTCTTATTCTTTTCTAATTCTTTTTTTAAAGCCTGCCTATTATTATATTATATTATATCCAGAATTTACATCCCGCCTTTCTCCCACAGTGGGATTCAAGGCGGGTTACAGTATATTAAAGACAAAGCTAAAACATTAGAAAGACAAAAGCTACTTTATTGAAATATTATTATTGAAATATTACCAAAACATTGAAATATTACTATTTTATTGAAATACTATGATTGAAATATTACTAAAACATTAAAATATTACTATTTTATTAAAATACTACTACTGTAATATTATCAAAACATTGAAATATTACCGTTTCATTGAAATACTACTATTGAAATATTACTAAAACATTAAAATATTACTATTTTATTGAAATACTACTATTGAAATATTACCAAAATATTAAAACATTGCTCTTTTCCAACCCTCTTACTGGAACCATGTGAATTTAAACATTTTAACTTTTTAACACTTTATTGGCAGTTGTTTGTGGTTAGACCAGTATCCAGTATCAGGGCCAAAACATACTGCAGAAATAATCCACTCTGAGACTGCTTTAACTTCCCTGGCTGAGTAAAAGGGAATCATGGGAATTGTACTTTATTGTAGCACCAGAGATCTCTGACAGAAAAGGCTAAATGTCTCAAAGAACTACAGTTCCCAGAGTTCTCTAGCATTTGAGCCGGGGCAGTTCAAGTGGTATCACAATGGATTATTTCTGCAGTGCGTTTTGGCCTTTAATTGCTTCCTTTTAAATCACTTTATTTTATAGTGCAAGAAATGTCATTCAGAAACAAATCTTTCACTTCACAGAAGTTCAACAAAAGCAACTCTGAGAGTATGTTTTATTATGTATAGTCTACATATGTTCAGATTTCATAGGAATATAAAACAGTAAAAAAAATCAGTGTTTTATTGAAAGATGTAAATCATCAGAACCTAATAATGTTGGATTGTTAATGTTAGAAAGTATTAAGACATGGTTGTTCAAGCTTAATAATACATAAAATAATGTTTCACAGTATAGGCAAGATTCAGGTGTTTTTTTCCCCATTAAAATGTTAATGCAGGGGGGGGGGGGGAAACTGGTTTAAACACATACAAAAATGGCTTAAACCAAAAAATCTGGATTTTCCCCCAATCTTGATCTCTTGATAATTTGACAACCATAGAAAATATTTAACCTTGAGTAATTTGTGTGTGTAGCCTGAATAGAACCCATGACCTCTGAGTACTTGCCAAAACAGAAAAATTATATTCCCTGTTCACACACAAGAAATATTTTATTTTAGAAAATAACAAGTGTCAGGGCAACAAAATTGTTTCATATTCCCAAATGAGTTTTCTTCCTGGCTGTTTATTGTCGGATTTTGCACAAATATTTTGACATCTAAACATGTGTTTGATTTTGCCTCCCTCTCCACCTTCATTTTAGGGTTGTGTTGACCATCCAATTGTGATAACAGAAGCTGTTTGCAACCCCCTCTATTCAAGACAAATGATGTCAGAACTTCTTTTTGAATGCTACCAAGTCCCTAAGATTTCGTATGGCGTAGACAGTTTGTACAGCTTCTATCACAACCAAAGACAAGGGTGGCCCAGCAGTGGTCTCATAGTTTCTTCTGGATATCAATGTACGCACATTTTGCCAGTGTTAGATGGCAGGTAAATTTGGTGTTTATTATGAGGTTTTATAGTGTTTTACGCATTGTTTAGTAGGCATCTGTATGTAGTCTGGCTGCTATTCTGGGCCTGGGAGAGAATCTATTTCGGTCACTTCAATGGATGACTTATTTCAAAGAAAAGACACAGAGGTCCAAAACACACTCCAGAAATATTTCAGCCTGAGGATTGATGCAGACCGGCCTAAAGGGGCGGCACAGAGCAGCCCCTGGGAGCGGCGGATCAGGGTCACAGCACCCGCACGCCGCAGCCCCGATCCTCCCTTTTGCTGCCTGCAAAAAACCCAAAATGCCGCTCCTTCTAGAGGCAGCAAAAGGCTGCTTTTTCAGCCGCGGCAGCGGCTTTTTCACGCCCATTTGGTGCAGTGTGTGCGCATGCTGCGCCAAAAGGGTGTCCTGATGCTACATGCCATGCAAATGGGTGTGCGGCGTTAGGACGGGGTGAAGGTGGAGTTGGGGTGGCCGGCATGCGGCTGCCCCACCCCAATTCCACCCCCAGGCCGGCCCTTTAGGCCAGTCTGCAAAGCCTCTGAGACCACTTTAACTGCCCTGGCTCAGTGCTAGGTAATCCTGGGAACTGTAGTTTATTGTGACACTAGGGGCCTTTGCAAACTGCTAGAAATAGTGCAGATTGAGTCTACTTTAACTGCCCTGGTTCAGTGCTAGGGAATCATGGGAATTGTATTTTTTTCTGAGACATTGAGCCTTCTCTGTCAGAGCTCTGGTGCCACAATAAACTACAGTTCCCATGATTCCCTACCACTGAGTCAGGCAATCAATTTGCACTATTTCTGGCAGTCTGCAAAGGCTCTAGAGCTTTCTAAAAGAGAAGGCTAAATGTCTCAAAAAACTACAGTTCCCAGAATTCCCTAACATTGAGCCAGGGCAGTTAAAGCAGTCTCAAACTGGATTATTTCTGCAGTGTGTTTTGGACCAGAGTGCAGTAACCCTTTTGGTTTACCTTGGCCTCTCAGTGGCTTTTAATATTGTTACTAATTATAACAGTGTGCTTTACCCAGTTCTAGGAAATTTTAGATGTCAAGCAAATCTTAGGGTTTCTGGGAATAGTAGCAACAAGAAGAGGCACACTGTGAGTTAAGGGAATAAGGGAGAGAAAAAAGATTTGAGGTTGTTCCTTACAGGGCAGGAGCAAGGTGGCTAAGCCTTGTGTTAGGTAGGTTACAGTGGCGGAAGAATGTTCAAGACCATTGAAATGGCTGATTGTTACGCACATTCATTCATGCTTGTCCAGGTTGCTTTTGCCTTCAGTCCAGAAAGCTATTGTGTGCCCAATTGGATGTAAAAGTATTACAAGTTAAGTCTTATCTGGAATTCTGAAATCCAAAATATTCCAAAAGCCAAAACCTTTTCATATGTCGCTGAGATAGTAACACCTGTGCATTTTGATGGTTCAGTGTACACAAACTTTATTTCACGCACAAACTTATTAAACATATTGCATAAAAGTACATTCAGGCTACGTGTATAGTGTGTATATATTAAAAAATAAATGAATTTTGTGTTTAGACTATATATATACACACACACACACACACACACACACACACAAATACAGACATTCCAGAATTCCAAAGTCCAAAACACTCTTGGTCCCAAGTATTTTGGATAACAGCTATTCAGTCTATACAAGCAAAGGGAAACACAGTCAGTGTTGTTGTAAAACTTTTCAAAATTGTGATTTTTGAAAGCCTTCATGATACTTTCTTACTTTAAATCTCTGATATGAAGAACCCAATAAACTCCTTTTTCCTAAGTCACATTCACTTTTCTTTGTTCCTGTCAATTGATAGGTTAGATGCTAGAAACTGTAAGCGTATAAATATTGGAGGGTGCCAGGCTGCTCTATACCTTCAGCGTCTCCTACAGCTAAAATATCCTGGGCACTTTGCTGCCATCACTCTGAGCCGTGTAGAAGAAATACTTCATGAGCACAGCTATGTTGCAGAAGATTACAAAGATGGTAAGCATCAGTGCTTATCTGCCATCAATGCTGCCTTGCATCTTTAATTTCTATTTCATGATTGAAATGAGAAACACTAAAGGATGAAACTGTTACTGAAATTTTTTAAAAATATGATGAAATCTCATTGCTTTGCATTTCAGTATATCAGTGTTAGAGATGATTTGGTAGGTTATTGAAATGATATTGGCTATTTAGAAATAGTACAGCATTTTAATCACTTGTGTCTGAGGAACATATTGAGAGAAATCAATCAGTTATACACGAATTGATTTAGGTTTACTTGAAATATATGGCAAGTGCTCATTAGTGTTATCGGATGGATACAAAAACAAATATTACACTAGAAATCTGCATTACATGTATAGGTTGTTGTTAAAACAAAAAACAAATCCTGCTCATTGAGATTTTATTATATATAGACTGAGCTTAGTTTGGACAGAACGTAATTATAATTGCTGCTATTGTATGCTTTCCAAGATAGATATATTTTGGACTGGCCATTAGAACATACTGAATATGAATTTTAAATGAATTGAACATCAGTAATCCCATTCCATTAAGTTGGAAATTTAGTTTTATTAAAACATTACTGAAGTGATGATTCATTTATTGGTGTTTGCCAGTAAGGTTTAAATCAGTGGTTCCCAAACTCAGACCTTCCAGGTTTTTGGACTTCAGGCCCCAGAATCCCAGGCTATTGGTCATGATGGCTGTGATTTCTGGGAGCTGGAGTCCAAAACACCAGGAGGACCAGAGTTTGGGAACTGCTGGTTTAAATGGAGAGTAAATACAACCACCACTCAGGGGAGTGTAAGATACGGTGTGCCATGGATTAATGAACAAATATGGTCAAGGTAGGAAAAGTGGAGTAATAAAACTGATGCTCTGAAAAGCAAGCCTGTTTATTATGTATTGAAATAGAAGTCCAAGATAAAGTGCAGTCATCTGTAAAGGCTATTCTTTTGAGTGCAAACCTGTTTAATAACTGAATAGTTAACAGTATTGTATTTTATTATGTTTAATTGTGAACTGTATTTTATATTGTCTCTGTTTCAGACATATATTTCTGTTATTTTTAATTGAATTTAAAAAGTAAAAACAAACAGTAACCTTAACAATAATGCATGTCTAACCTTATGCTATGACTGAAAATGGGAATTTAATCTGAATGTAGCTCATCAGGTTTCTATTTCTCAACCCAACAGATGTACTAGGCTAACTCCCAGAATCATTGGAAATACTAACTAATTTGAACATTTATAACTAGTAAAGTAGCAAAGCACAATGGGGTCAGTCCAGACAGCTTTAGTTGAATTTGGTTTCCATTGTACTCAGTGGGACAAATTTATGGCTTGATTTCATTGGGACCTAAGGAGCTGAACAAACCGGCATAAAGAGCCAGCCTGGGGGAAGAGTAATGGACGCCCCGACTCTGCCCCCATGTCGTCTCCACGCCACACACCCCACCACACACCAAAGGAGCGCCGAAAACCCGCTGTGGCAAGAGTGGCTTTTTGCTGCTCTAAAAAAGAGCAGCATTTGCCAGCTCTTTGTAAAGTGGCAGAGCACCAGATTGGGGCCACGGTGTGTGGTTGCTGTGGCCCCTATCCGGTGAGCAAAGGGACGGCACAGAGCCGCTCCTTTCGGGCGGTCTGTTCAGCCCCTAAGTTCAGTTAATTTAAGGGCTGTACAGACAGCCCCTAAGGGATGGTGTTCCACTACCCTTTCCTTGCTGGCTCAGGACCGCAGCCACTGCACGCCGTGGCCCCGATCCAGCACTTTGCCACTCTAAAAAGAGCTGGCAAAAGCCACTCCTTTATAGAGTGGCAAAAAACCACCCTTGCCACCATGGCGGTGGCTTTTCCACTCTCCTTTAGCACAGTGTGTATGAACGCTGCGCTGAGGGAGCACCCTGGCGCCAGCCGCTGTGTGGTGGGGTGCACAGCATGACAGTGGTGACAGGGCAGCCGGCATGTGGTCACCATGCCCTGACTCCACCCCCAGGCCTGTATTCCCCCTCTGTCTAAATCCAGCTTTTTATGTCAAAGGGAACTAAATAGACTGGATTTTGGTCAACAACTGGTTTTGTCAAAACTGTTTCATGGGGATAATATCTAGGTCTATTTTCTACTGTGCTGCACACTTCCAGAAAGTCCCATCGCTGTATGCCTTCTGTACCTCTATATGATTCTAGGTTCCCTCTTGGAACAGTGCATTTTTTTTTGGACCAAAAATTGGCCTTTGGATTTCTACTAACTAATATGTATTTTATGGTGTAGCTACCATCATGGGTATAAACTCTCTCCGTACTACACGTGGATGGAGAGCCTTCTGTAAAATGCACTTAATTATTCTCAAATGGCGAATTCTCTTGAAAATATTATTAATAATAGTGGGCAAAAGAAGTAAGGTATATTTTTATCAAAATTGGTTTCCCCTTAATTTACTTAAGTGGATATTTCCAAAAGCATTCATGCTTAGAGGGAGGGAAACTCACTGTTGTACTTTCAAAACACTTGAACAGAGATGCAGAAGTGGAGATCACCTGAATATTATGAAAACAATGTGCATAAGATGCAGCTGCCTTTTTCAAATAAACTTCTGGGGAGCACCCTCACATCTGAAGAGAAGCAGGAGAGGCGGCAACAGCAGCTTCGACGCCTTCAAGAGCTTAATGCTCGCCGGCGAGAGGAAAAACTTCAACTCGATCAAGAGAGGTTGGACAGACTGCTTTATGTTCAGGTAACTCTGTACAGTGTGTGAATTGCACTTCTGGTTTATGGAACTGAACAAAGAGAAGCTGTAGGAAAAATTCTTAGGTTCAAACTATCTGAAAAATTCTGTTTCCTTATATGATCCTGCCATAGTCCTAAGATGTTCAAGGGAAGGGTTTTCTCTTGCTCCTGCCACCATCATATGCTCCTTTGATGAGGACATGAGAGAGAGCCTTTTCAGTGGTTGCTCCCATTCTGTTGAATTTCCTTCTGTGGAAAGCTAGGTTGGCTCCTTCTCTGCTCTTCATTCCTGGTAGGAAAATACCTTTTTATTCAAACAAGCTTTTTATGATTAATTAGTGTCAGGGAGCTTTTTATGAGTCATATGCTGTTTTTTAAACTTTATTGTTATGCTGTTAAAAATTCAATGGTGTTTTAATGAGCTGGTTTAATTGTTTTAACTTTTTTATTATTAAGTTTTTAACTAATCTTGTTTCTAGCCTTTGTAAGAGAGAAATGTGGCACAATATATAAATAAGTGGGTGGGAGGGTGGGTAGACAGACAGACGGAGAGAGAGAGAGAGAGAGAGAGAGAGAGAGAGAGATCCCACACAAATGGCAAACCTCATTCTATAGAAAATGTTAAATGTCATAGGGTCTGTTAAATATAGTACCAATGAAGGTGTGATAGTTTCCAGGAATATTTACAATTTTAATAGGAAATGTAGAAATAGGAAACGCTTAAAACTAGTGGCTGTATGTTAGATTCAATACTGGTGTTAACAGTTATCTGTTTCCTTTATTTTATTATTTTTTAAATTACAGATACAAAAATATAAGGAAAAGAAGAGAAAAAGAATGAAAAAAGTGATAGGGAAATTACATAAGATTTAATGCTGGGCTGAACGTAGTTGTTAATACAAAGTTGACTATGGCTTAAATCCAGTTGCTAATTCTATCTAGAATAGACTCACTGAATTAGTTGTTGAATAATAAGGTAACACGTAAATTCTATTGATCCAGTAGGTCTGCTCTAGTTTGGACTAATTTGAATTTAGGAGTTATGACCCCAAATGATATATAATAAGAGCTATTTCTAAGACCTATGTTCAAGTGTAGATAGAACAGTCAGATTTATAGCACTTGCTGTCTTTTATACTTGTGTACAGGAGCTGTTGGAAGATGGTCAGATGGATCAGTTTCACAAAGCTTTGGTGGAACTGAACATGGACTCTGCTGAGGAACTTCAGTCTTACATCCACAAACTGAGTTTGGCCATCGAGCAAACCAAGCAGAAAATCCTACAGGCAGAAGTTAGTGTTGAAGTGGATGTTGTGGATAGCAAGCCAGAGGTACCACAGTGCTGTTACTTTCAATACATAAGCACAAATGCACGTAAAGTAGTTTCAAGATTTTGTCATAAAGACTGTCCTACCATTGCATGCACACTTACCTGCTGCTGGGTTCTGCTACTGCTGCGTCCTTTGTTTTGCCATCCTTACTTGCTGTGATAGAAAAATCAGCTGGCAAAACATGACGGGACTGTAGCCAAAAAGGGGCCACTGAGAAACATGCTCAGAAAAATCTTGAGGTTTGCAAAAGTTAAAAAAAAAAAACATCCCAAGAGACACACTCCCCTGCAGGGGGAAAAAAGCGTCCACACGGAATGAGCAGATTTATTGGTACCACGGAGCCACAAAATGTTAAGTACCATTGGGGGAAATAAGAGCTGAGCTTATTAGCAGACAAAAGAGCCCCCCCCCCCACAACTCTTAGCATAGCAACAAGAACTCTTGTGGAAAAGTAGTGGCATGCTTAGAGTTTAAATCAGAGGTGGGGAAGATGCTGTTGGACTGCAGGTCCTATCAGCCCTAGCCAGTTTAGACAGTGGATTTTTGGAGGTGTGAGGAACTTCAGTCTTAAATCCACAAACTGAATTTGGCCACTGAGCCAAACATTGAGCCAAACACTTTGAACATTGAGGTGTTCATCAATATCTTTAGGGGTGCACTTTGTCAATTCCTGGTTTAACTATAACCTATTTGAAGGAAAGGATGGAAAGATTTTCCCAGCTCCTCTTTGGCACACATCATCTTTACCTAACATTTCTTGTTCCCTGTCAAAAAACAACAGCATTTTCATTTCCAGAAAGATTTTTTGGTAGTAGTTTAATACTAACTGCAAAATTACATACATGATCCATAGGTTTGTGCAGAAGACAAATCATGCATTCCTGTGAGCTGTTTGTCCCAGAAACTGAGCAGCCTGAGCAGTCTTTTGCTGCTGTGGTTGAACCAGATTAAAAAAGTGTGATCGGTTTTCTCTGTCCTGCTGCTACAGTGCTAGCATAAAATCTGTTGTTTTTTTCTCCCTTTCTCTTTAGCAGAACTGTCACACGAATGTAATTCAGGAAAACTTTCACTTTTCTTTTCTCAGTCATAATTTTATTGTAACTAGTAAACAGCCATTATACAAATATATTAGAAATATTATTTTTGATCTTTGCATTCAAGAATAAAGCCAGAGTCAAGAATTTACCAGTTCTAAAACCACTTAAATATTTTTGTCATCTGTCTTTTCAACCATTTGTACTCCTCATTAAACCAAACATTTCTCCAATTGAAGTTCTAGTTTTTGGAAGCAGGGTCTGTTTTAAAAAAAGAAAGGCTTGGGTAAATCCATCAGTTGCTGGAATAGTGAGATAAGTAAAAATATATCAGTGGCCAGTGTTATCTCACCCCTTAGTTTCATAAAATATCCCAGGTTCAATTTTAATTCCAAGTCGAATGTCGTACATGATTCCGTTTAATCCTCCTATCTACAGTCAATATCATTTGTTCAAGTTTGATTTGGTACTAAGGAGAAATGCCGGTGGGGTCAGGCTATTGGAGTAAAAGTAGTTGATGATCATTACTCACTTCACATTCAACCATAAAGGATAATACAGCAGAACAGAAATTTTGAGAGATCATAACATAACTACTTCTAGAAGAGAAACTCTTCTAGAACATGGCCACACAGCCCGGAAAACCCACAAAAAATTATAATCAACTACACTTTCCCCTAAGCAGTTTATATAAATGAATTCCCCCTGAGAGCTATCTGCTTTAGAACCATTAATAACAAGATTCTGTCTAATTACTATTTCCATGAAATCTACTCCAGACCTATTTGATCTTTTCATATTTAGATCTTCTAATCCAGCATTTTCTAACACACTCAAGTCAAAGCCTGCAGGCTCAGCAAAAGTGTTGTTGTTAGGTCCAATCCATGTATTAAAATCACTGACAATCACCAATGGAGCATTTGGATCCAATATCAGAAAGGAAAACCTCCAGCTTAGCCCAGCAGTCAGTGTCAAAGTGGGGTGAAGTTTGAGGTGGTATATAAATATTAATGAGCACATATGAGTTCCTTTGATTAATAGGGGCATAGCCTAAGGATTCAGTTGTCTGAGAGGCTGAAATTGTACACAAAGAGAGGTAGTTATTAAAATAGGTTATCTCCCTATTGGTCTGCCACCTTTGGGGTGATGAGTTGATGGTAAGAAGTAGGCTTCATAGCCAGGTAGGCTGATATAATTGTATAGCCAGATTTATTTGAAAATCAGAATTTGGAAGATGTTGATATAGTTTAGGAAGTATTTTTCTTTTAAGCACAAAGCGCACAGAGAAAAAAAAAGCAAAATCACACCTTCAAAGGTGCTCTTCTGCCTTGATGCTTCTTCCTTTTAAAAAGAAAAAAGTAACTTTTTCACCTTTTGTCTCTGCCCTACCATTGAATTCTGGCAGCATAGCAGCAATTTTGTTGGGGGTAGGGGGTGAGGGAACCATAACAAAGAGCAAGAAATGGATTTGGCCCAAAGCCTGCCTGCTACCAACCTCTGATGTAGAGCCACGTATAAATTTAGAGTAATAAGATTGATCAAACATTAACATCACATTAAATGTAGAGCCAGCGTGCTGTAGTAGTTTGAGTGTCAGACTACAACTCTGGAGACCAGGGTTCAATTCTGTGCTTGGCCATGAAATCCACTTGATGACCTTGGGCAAGTCACACGCTCTCAGCCTCAGGAGAAGGCAATGGCAAACCTCAGAGCAAATCTTGCAGAGAAAACCCCACAGTAGGTTCACCTTAGGGTCGCTGTAACAACAGAAACAACTTGAAGGTATATAGCAACAACAATAAAGAGAACAGAAAGGGGAAATTTGTGTGGGCACAAATTAATGCATGTGGAAGTGCAGAGGTAACTAATAGTATCGTACATCACATTTTCAACTTATGGTTTTCATAGTAGCTATTGGCTGTATGTTGCTTTGTAGACATAATTGTTGATGGTAAATGTGCACCCTTTTTGCAGTAGGGCAAAGAGGACAATACACTGAAAGTCCTTGCATCTTTTAAGCAAGAGATTTTTGAGGATATGTTTTACTTGCCGTCAAGAGGAATGTTTAATCTTTATCCTTATGTAAGCTTTTATTTTTAAGTCATGTAAACTTTCTTTTTTTCCATGGTTAAAAATAGCATGTTTGGTTTATGGTTGGCAAAAGGAAATCCTTGGCTTAAAATCCCCAAGCCTAGCATTATATTACCAAGTAAAGTTTACCTTGGGTATGAAACCTCACTTAATAAATAATATTCTAACATGATGATGCCTTTAGCCCACAATGAACTGAGAAGTCATACATATTCCTTAATTTTAGCAGCCCTTTGGAGGCATAATAATTACTTTTTTAAAAAATACTGCAGTGTGAAATTAGAAATTTTCCAACATTCAGAACATTTATTCAGCCAGCAAATATTTATTTTCCAGGATCACATCAACAAGGTACAGAATAAAATGTTTGATAGCCACTATTGATGGTTCTGTAAACATACCAAGTTTGAGGCATCTTGAAAACCTACATTAATTTTAGTATACATTTAAAAAAAAAAAAAAAGTGGAATGATGCCACTTTGGACCATGTGACTTAAAGACTGGAAATGTTGCTTTCTTAAGCCAGCTCAGTATGGTATAATAAGTTAAAGTGAACTTGGTGAGAATTTTAAAAACACTTGCCTCTTTCCAGAACTGAATACTGACTATATTCACCTGGTAGGAAAGGATAATTTATCCTTGTAGCAGTTAGTTTTAGACTGTAACACATCCATGCCAGCTTCTGTGGCTTTCCTGTTTACTAGAATAACCTGTGGTCTGTATTTTCTAAGATTCCTGATCTAGATCCATTGGGCGGTGAACAATCCATAGAAGATGTGGAAAGCATGAATGAATTTGATCCTTTATTTGCTGAAGAGCAACCTGAAGCAGAAAAGCCGGTCACTACAGTTCAGGTTGGTCTTTATATGAACATACTTTCAAGGCCACAAAGTATCTATATAATCACTTAGGGGCTATACAAACTGGCCAAAAGGGCCGGCCTGGGGGTGGAGTCGGGGCTTGGTGACTGCCCACACCAACGCTGCCATCACGTCGTGCGCCCCACTACACAGCGGATGGTGTTGGTGCTCCCGCAATGTGGCAACTACACACTGCACAAAAAAGTGCTCAAAAGCCTCCACCACCACGGCGGCAGAGGCCGCAAGAGCACCATTTGTCAGCTCTTTTTAGAGTGGCAGAGTGCTGGATTGGGGCCGCGGCATGCAGTCACCATGGCCCTGATCCAGCAAGGAAAGGGACGGTGGGACGCTGCCCCTTAGGGGCTATTTGTGTAACCCCTTAGTTTCATATTGTTGGATTGCCATTCCCAGAATCCCTTTGCATTGGCCATGCTATCTGGGTCTTCTGTGAGCTGAAGGTCAGAATCTAAGACCCAGGTTTTGAAACCACTGCTCATTGTCATGGGTGGAAATCAGTAGCCCGTGGGTCAGCTGCAGCCCATAGGACCTCCTATCCTTGACTACCCATATCCCCTGATGTCCTATTTAAGGTAAAGCTCTGTTGCTTATTTTGATGTGAAAGCAGGCGAAACCTAATTGCAGGAAGTCGATGGGGAAGCTAAAGCTTCTGAATGGTGGCATTTTGCCAAGTTAAATTGCTGGGGGTTAATTATTATTATTATTATTATTATTTATATCCCGCCCCTCTGCAGAGCAATCGGGGCAGCTTACAATATTAAAATTTCCATACAGATATATTAAACAGAACATAAAAAAGGTTGGGGCACCTTTTGTGTGTTTGAATCTATGGGGGAATACATGCACACATAGTATGAAAGAATGGGTGGCCCACCCACCTTTTGTAGGATGAGCCACCTATGACGGGTATGCAGTCCTCGGAAAGTTTAAGACATGGCTTCCGCTGGGCGAGCGCAGGAGACCTCCGCTACGAGAGTGCAGGCATGAGGAGTGGGTTGTCGAAGCTCTGGCAGCCTGCTCTCTACAATGGGCTTTAAAAGGCTTTTTCTTGTCTTGAGAGAAAAGAAAATAGCTAGAGACATCAAGATAATAAAATTTAATCTGCTGAAGAAAACCTGGGCAAAAAACTCTCCCCAGCATGAAAGAGTCCGTTGAGACCTCATGGAGGCTTGGAATCTGCCCACTTGCACTCTGGGGAGGTGGGAGAGATAGGAGAGGCAAGAGAGAACGCAAACCGTGAAGCAATTAAAAGAAAATCGACATGTTGTCAAAAATTCTCTCAAACTATAACCCAATATTACAACTCTAAAAAGTATAAAGGAAGAATTTAGCTGGAAATTACAAGACCACCTACTTCAAAATAATCAACTATTAGAAGATGCCAAACAAACGTTACAACTCTATTTCAAAGAAAATATAGATCAAAGACTAAATAAAACAACAATATGGGCTGCATATAAAGGTATAATGAGAGGCTTTTTCATACAAAGAAATAGTAGATTGAAAAGACAGGAAAGAGAAAAATTACAAAAGATAATGCAAGAAATAAAGAAGAAAGAGAGTTATAGCAAAAGCCGACAAACAAAAAGTTACAAATGGAGATAAAAATCTTAAAACAACAAATATTGCAAAGATGGTTAAAAGAGATAGAACAAAAAATAAAATGAATGAAACAAAACCAATTCCTATTTGCTAAAAGGTCTGGAAGATGGCTAGCATGTAAACTTAGAAAAGAGAAGGAGAAGAAATTGATTACAAAAATCAAAAAAGGAAAAAATATAGCGACAGATCAAAAGATAAAGAAAATCTTTGAAGATTACTACAAAGTTCTTTTCAAAACAAAAAATTGAGACAAAAGAAATAAAAGATTACATAGAAAACACAAAGATTCAAACTTTAAATGATAATCAAAAGGAAATATTAAATCAACCAACCTCAATAACAGAAATAAAAGGGGGGTTGCAGACTGCCATAAATAGTTCAAATTGAGTCCACTTTTAGGGTTAGGGAATTATGGGAACTGTATTTTATTGTGGCACCAGAGCTCTCTGACAGAGAAGGCTCAATGTCTCAGAAAAACAACAACAATTCCCATGATTTCCTAGCACTAACCCTAACCCTAAAAGTGGACTCAATTTGCACTATTTCTGGCAGTCTGCAACCCCCCAAAAGAAGCAAAAAAAAAGGTAAAGCACCTGGGCTTGATGGGTTCACATCAGCTTACTATAAAGAAATGCAATAGAACCTTTAAAGGAAGTAATGAATGCTGTGCAGAAAGGAAATTTGATACATACTTGGGAAGAAGCAAATATTATCTTGATACCAAAAGAAGTTCGAGATCATCTTCCAGAAAACCTTTGACCTATATCTCTACTAAATGTAGATTATAAACTTCACATCAATTTTGGCTAAAAGAATGAAAAATAGCTTAAATGCATGGATCCATGAGGACCAACAAGGTTTTTGACAAAAAGACACTTAAAAGAAAATGTAAGACATGTTTTGAACTTAATCGGACATCATGAAGTCCATAATGAGAAGAAACTTGCCTTGGTTTTCATTGATATTGAGAAGGCATTCAATAATGTGCATTGGGATTTGTTACATGAAACCTTAAAGTGGATGGACGTGGGACAAAGATTTCTGAAACAATTTATTCCATGCAAAATGTAATCAATGATGAAAGAACAGAAATGATTCAGGTACAGAAAGGAACAAAATAAGGCTGTCCCTTGTCTCTCCTGTTATTCATTATGTTGTTATAATTACTTCTAAAAAATGTAAGAAATAATGTTGAAATCAAAGGGTTTAAAACCAAGGGCGCCGAATCAAAGTAAGAGCCTTTGCGGATGACCTACTAATATCGTAAACAACATTATAAATCTGCATAATGAATTGGCAAAATTTGAAAAGATATATGGTCTGAATATCAATAAAAACAAAACATCAAAAACATCAATTTTGACAAAAAACATGGCTTCCCAGGAAGAAAAAAACTTTGAACACATTAATGAACTTCCAAATAAGCAAAAAAAGTAAAATATCTGGGAATCATTTTGACCAAGAAATATTCAGATTTATATATCAATAACTATAAAAAGCGTTGGGGAAAGGTAAAAGAAGAATTTAAAGGGTGGAAAGAAGTAAAAATCTCCCTTCTTGTTAGAATTGATACTATCAAAATGTTTGTGCTTCCAAAATTACTTTTTTAGTTTCAAACTATCCCCATAATCAAAAACAACTCAGTATTTAAAAGAGTGGCAGAAAGACATCAATTATTTTATTTGGGAAAGAAACAAATCAAGAATCAGGCCAAAATATTTGCAGGATTCAAAAGATAGAGGCAGCCTGGCCCTTCCAAATTTTAAGTTGTATTATGAGGCATGTTGTTTAATTTGGATGAAAGATTGGTTTGACCTTCAGAACGGAAGCCTACTCAAATTGGAAGGCACAAATCCTAAATATGGAGGGCATGCGTATTTATTTTACAATAAAGTCAAAGTTAATAGAGACTTTAAGAATAATTTTGTTAGAAATGCTTTATTTGCAGTTTTGCTTAATTATAGAAGATCAATTTGTACTGCCATCCCATTATGGGCCTCCCCATATGAAGCTCTGTACAGAACAGACCCAAAGGGAAATGAAACATGGCTTAAATATAAGGATTTGTTAAAATTACAGGGGACAACATTAGAGCTAAAATCAGCAGACGAATTTAAAAAAGAAGGTTTAGTTAATAGCTGGCTTATGTATTGGCAGCTGAAAGAGAGGTTTAAAATTGACTCTAAGACAATTGGAATAGGGGGAGAAAAAACTGAACTAGAGGAGATCCTCTGGTCAAAGAAAAACATAACAATATCACATCTTTACAAATGTCTATTAAAACAGTATACAGAAGATGAATTGGTTAAAGAAAATATGGTAAAGTGGGCACAAAATGTAGACCACGTTCTAGAATTAGAACAGTGGGAAAGATCTTGGACTAAACAAATGAAATACACATTATGTCAAGATATAAGATAAAATTACTACAAGATATTTGATGGGTGGTACATGACTCCCGAAAACTATGCAAGATTTAGAACAATGGATGTTGGAAATGTACAAAGAAAAAAGGAGCACTGTATCACGCTTGGTGGTTATCTGTAAAGGCCAAAAAAAAAAAAAAATTGGACAGAAACAGGAAGAACAAGAAGTAAAATATTACAGGTCAAATTAGAACTTAGACCTGAGATATTTCTGTTAAATATGTTAGAGGAACATTTGGAAAAAAATATGGTTGTATACTGTTCTACATGATTACATCAGCTAGGATCTCTGGCTTTTCTTCGCAAACGAAGATTCAGGAAGGACTTATCCCACGCTTTTTGCAAGCACGCTGATGACTAAAAAGGCCAATCTGAGATAAACAAGTCCGGTTGCAGAAAGCACAGCAGAAGATCTCCTTGTTGTTTCCTGGATGTTTCCGGGTTGTGATTCTTTCTGCGTTGTCGTTTCTCTTCGAGACTTGTTCAGCGTGACTTCTCAAATAAGGCTGCAGCATTGTGGATGGTGCGTCTCCATGCCTCCCGATGTGAGGCCAGGGTGGACCATTGTTGGTGATCAATTTGGCCGAGCCTGAGATGTTGTTTCAGGGAGTCCTTGTATTGCTTTTTTGGAGCGCCCCTCTTACGCTGACCCGTGGGAAGTTCACCGTAGAGTACTATTTTTGGGAGGCGATGGTACTCCATCCTAGAAACGTGCCCTGCCCAGCGCAGCTGCTTTTTCAATAGCATGGCCTCAATGCTGGTGATCCCTGCTTGTTCAAGGACAACAACATTTGTCACATAGTCAGTCCAGTGTATATTTAGGATTGTGCGTATACAGCGCTGATGAAAGCATTCGAGGAGTCGTAAGTGTTGGCGATAGGTGACCCATGTTTCAGACCCGTAAAGGAGAATAGACAGTACAATTGCTCTATACACACTGATTTTTGTGCTCCGCCTCAGGTGTTTGTTACTCCAGACTCTTTTGTAAAGTCTTCCAAATGCACTATATGCCTTTGCTAATCTGTGATCGATCTCTTTGTCAATCTTGGCGTCTGAGGAGATGATGCTTCCCAGGTAGGTGAACTGGTGAACGGACTTAAGCACAGATTTGCCTACAGCAATGTGGGGATCGTGGTGTTTGTCCTGTGGTGCAGGCTGGTAAAGAACTTCCGTTTTCTTCAGGTTGACTTCCAGCCCAAACAGCTCTGCAGCTGTTGTGAAGCAAGATGTTAGGCGCTGCAGAGCTGCTTCTGTGTGGGCAACAAAGGCAGCATCGTCAGCGAAGAGCAGCTCACGGACTAGATAGTTTAGAGTCTTAGTGTGAGCCCTCAGACGGCTTAAGTTAAACAAGCTACCATCAACACGGTAACTTATATAGATGCCGTCTTCTTCGAGCTCTGCTGCAGCCCTTTGGAGCATCATGCTGAAGAAGATTGTAAATAAAGTTGGAGCAAGAAAGTCTGTGCTAAATGGGAGAAAAATAGAAAAGTTCCTGATCTAGAGGAATGGCTTTTGAAGCTTTATGAGGTTTTGGAGCTTGATAAAATAACAAGGAAACAGAGATGAAAAATCAGACATATCTGGAAGATTGGAATAAAGTACTAATATATTTAGAACAAGAATGAGGACATTTAGCAACAAAACTCATTAAAAATGACTAAAATTTGGATTAGAATGAAATTTACCTAATTTGAGAGTAATCTACAAGAAAACAAAAAGAAAAGAAAAGGAAAACAGTAGTGATGCAATTAGAAAGAACCTACAAAAAACTGATAAAGGAAGATTGCTAAGGAAATTATTAGACATGTTTGTAAAGAAAAAAATCCTAATTGGATACAAAGGTTTTACTGTAAAGAAGACAAGAGTTTAGAAGAAATAAAAAAAATTTCAGTTGATGGTGAGACTTTCTGGAATACGGCTCTGAAAATGACAAAATATATTATTATTTAAGAGTTAATGGTAAATGGAAATCTGAAGTAACAGGAAGTTATTATGTTAGAATGTTTGGCTTGTTTGTTAGTTTGTATGTTTTGTTTATTGAGATGTCTGTCTGTCTGTATTTTTAATATTTTAAAACATAATTTTATGTATATGGAAATCAATAAACATATTTTTTTTAAAATAAAAAAAGTTAAGACATGGTGGATTGTGACCTTTGGGATCAAAAGGTCCCTCACCTTTGCTCTAGATGAATATGGATTTAAGCTAAATGTTGTTAGTGTGTGCCTTCAAGTTGTTTCCAATCTATGGCCATCGTAAGGTGACCCTATCACAGGGGTTTTTGGGGCTAAGAGTGTATGACTCGCCCAGTGGGCTTCCAAAACCAAGTGGGAATCGAACCCTCATCTTCAGAATAGTAGTCCAGTGCTTAAACCACTACACCACACTGGCACTAAAATACAAATGAAATGTTTCATTTATATATCACAACTGAAGCAGTTAAGTGTCTGAGTGATCTTTAGAGGAATTCAGAATGAGAAAGATGTACCTAGAAGTATCTGTATGTCTGTTAGACATTATTTATAATGCACTAAACATTTCTTATTAGATATATGTGTGTGTGCATCAGGTTGCCTATCTACTTAAGGCAACCCCATGAATTTCTTAGGGAATGAATACTCAGAAGTGGTTTACAATTGCCTTCTTGTGAAGTATAGCCTGCAGAATACAAAAAATTAAAAATCACTGTCCCTGCCCTCAAACCTGCACATAATAGAAGGAAATAAGGAAAACACCAAATAGAAGCAGTCATAATGTTTAATGATAAGGTGGAATGGACACTGAGGAAAAGAAAAACACATATGGAAATGAAAAAGCTAAGTGGCTGGCAGTCTCATGTCACCAAATAAATGCTATTTTACCTCTCCTTCTGTTGCAGCCATGTGGAAAGGCTGCGAATAGAAAGCATTGAAAATGTGAAAATGTAAGAGCAATGAATAGTTGAATCCATACATCCCACATTTTTACAATAAGATCCAAAGTAGACGAAATGTTTTAAAGAGTAGCAAAGCCATATTCTGAATCTTTTAATAATAATAATAATAATAATAATAATAATAATAATAATTTTTATCCCGCCCCTCTGCAGCTCAATCAGGGCGGTGTACAACAAATTAAAAACATCGCAACAAGTTAAACCAAGATCCAACAACACATTCCCTAACCCACCCACCCCTTAAAAATATATTAAACTAATGGAAAATAATTAAATACAGTGGTACCTCTACTTACGAATGCTTCTTTTACCGAAAAATTCGACTTATGAAACGCTCCTCCCAAAAAAATTTGCTTCGACTTAAGAAAGCGTTCCAACTTACGAAATTGGCGCAAACGATCTGCTCTCCGAATTTTGTGGCATGCCATTGGTTAGCGAAATCTAGCAAAGCAGCACTGTATCGGCTAGCGAAAGAGAAGAGGAAGTGTTTGCCTAGCGAAATTCAGCTAGGCAGCACTGTTTGGGCTTGCGAAAGAGGAGAGGAAGTGTGGCTAGCGAAATTGGTGGCTTCTGAGATCCAGGAAGGTAGGACTTGTGGCTTGTGGCTTGTGGGCTTCTGATATTTTTGGCTTCTGATCTCCAGGACTGTATTTTTGGTTTGTGATATTTGTGGCTTCTGATCTCCAGGACTGTATTTTTGGCTTCTGATATTTTTGGCTTTTCATCTCCAGGACTGTATTTTTGCAGATCTTCCATGGGTAATAACCCTGTATTATACATTTGTATTGAGTTGTAGCTTGAATCTGGGGGCCTGGAACAGATTAGGGCATTTCAGTGTTAAATTTGCTTCTACTTACGAAGTTTTCTACTTACGAAATGGCTGTCGGAACGAATTAATTTCGTAAGTAGAGGTACCACTGTACCGAATAAATAAAAACATACAATTCTTTAAAATAGCAGCACAACTAAACATGGCGGTGGAGGAGCGAATGGCCAGAGTCTTTGTCTTTGTCTTCTGGGCTGGGACATTATTCAGGGAAGGCCTGCCGGAAAAGATCCGTCTTTACTGCTTTTTTAAAGCAGTCAAGAGTGGAACTGAGACTGATCTCATCCGGCAGGCCATTCCATAATCTTGGAGCGGAGGCAGAGAAAGTCCTCTGGGAAGTCACCGATAACCTAGTTCTCATAGGCTGTAACAGGTTCCTCCCAGAGGACAGAAGTGCACAGGGAGGATCATATGGAAGGAGGCGGTAGGGCTTTAAAGGTCATAACCAACATCTTGTACTGTGCCTGGAAACTAATAGGCAGCCAGTGGAGAGATTTCAGCACTGGTGTGATGTGCTCTCTCCTAGATGTACCAGTAACTAACCTGGCTGCCATATTTTGAACTAATTGAAGTTTCCAAGTTAAGCACAAGGGTAGCCCCATGTAGAGCGTGTTACAAAAATCGAGATGAGAGGTTACCAGAGCATGTACCACAGTTTCAAGATCCCTAGTCTCCAGGAAAGGGCGCAGCTGGCGTATCAGCTGAAGCTGATAGCAGGCACTCCTGACCGTCGCATTCACCTGATTTGTCATGTGAAGCGACGAATCTAGGAGTACCCCCAGACTGCGAACACAGTCCTTGGAGGATAGTGTGACTCCATCCAGGACTGGAAGTTGTATTCCCAGACCTGGTTTTGGGCCCGCGACTGTTACTACCTCCGTTTTGTCTGGATTCAGTCTCAATCTGTTTTTCTTCATCCAGTCCATTACTGCTTTTGATATCATTACAGCCTGTATTTAACCTGGCAGAGTACCATCAGCTCTTTCTTGGCACAGAAAGAATCCGAGTTCCAGAAATTCTGTTCCAGCCATCCTTGATAGGAGAAGAGCAGGCTGGGATAGCTGAAACCATGCAGTTTGTGCTGGACAGGTTTGTGTTGAACTGCAAATTATTTAAGAGATAGGAAGACTTTAAACAGTATTTGCTTCCACATTTTCAGGTTGTTCTATGGAATCCAAATGAATGGTCTTCCTTTTCTTCTTAAAAAGAGAAAGAGAGAGAGTGAGACTGCATTGCTACTTGCATCTAAAGAAATTTGGAGAATCCATAAGTTCATATGTTGCATAGGTTATACATTTTGTCCACTGCCTTGAGCATAGTGCATAAGACGGCACATCCAGGAAAAATTAAAAAAAGTATACGGATACCACTTCCACACTAAGCCCTTGTCTTTATGTGTGAACACTTATTAAAATGTGTACCACACAGTGGAAACATTCACACATAACACTGAACCATGACTGTTACAGTTGCAGTGAGCCTCAGACTTGTGTGCTGTCTCACTTCAAAAGGAGAAGAGGTATATTTGCAACACTGAAGCTGTTAGTTACATAGCGCTAACCTAAGCCACAATTTAGCATTATGTTTGAATGGAGTTGAGGAGGCAATAGATCACCTAAGAGAGAAGTCCTTCTCCCCCCAGGATTTTATAAATAGGGAAAACAAATCAGAATTATTATTATTATTAACAATCAAAATATCTTTACTGTAGAGATTTTTTTTCTCTTAGAACTGGCATGTACTAGTTCATTAAGTTAGTAGAATTAAATATTTCCTTATATGAGATCGAATTTCATGATTTGTTTTCAGGTTGGTGAAGTGCTGCTGCTAGGAGCTGGAGATGGTAGTGTCTAATTTTTAATTTTTATTTTTAGGTATCCCAAAGAACAGCAGGAAAAGCTTGTCCAAAATGTCTTCCTTACTGGTGGTAACATGATGTATCCTGGAATGAAAGCCAGAATACACAAGGAACTGCTTGAAATGAGACCATTCCAGTCATCTTTTCAGGTGTCGTATTTGTTTTGGCAAAGTAGTGGCTGCATATTCTATCTAAATATTCTACATGGCAATATCAGTGGAACATTAGTTGTCACTCATGCAAAGCTGTTAGGGGACTTTTTAATTAGTTTGATATACCACCAGAATCTAGTCATTTATGGACAGATGTTGAGCTAGTTTAGATATAATACTAAATTGTAAGCTTTCTCCTTTCTCATTCACTTTTGAGCTTGAGCTTCAGTTTTACGTTCATTGCACCCTGCCATGTCATCCAGGCCTAACAAATTATGGTTAATTTTAACTATAATTAAAACAATTCACCCTCAAAACACGACTTAAAAACAATAGTTTGATGCTTGCTTATTTCAGTAAACATAATGAAAGGTAATCATAGTTTAAACTTCAAACACCACTCTAATCTGTGATTAACCTGAAACAAAGGCAGAAATAACTTCTTTTCCCGTAACTGCTGGTCAGAGGAGGAAAAGGTATAAAACAGGGTGGGGCAACTGCTGGATTGGAAGAATGTATAGGCTTCCTAAATGGGAATCTGAAGGATCACACTCTCCAAGGTTTGACTGTAAAAAAGGCTAAAAGTACAGGGTTACCTCTGTTAATGAACTACACATGTTCTTGGGCATTACCTCTTCAACAGAAAATTTGGTACCAGAGGTAGGAATAACATGGAAAAAATAGGCATAGGTTTCTTCACCCAAAACAAGAACAGCTCAACTTGTTTCAGCAAATGTTTTATTTGAAACCAACAATATGCAGTTGTGACATGAAACAACTCAAGTAAGCCTTTCATATATAAAATAAAAATATTTGGATTCTTCTAGAGGTCACTTGAAAGCTTCCTCCAAAATGCATCTAGGGATGGCTTTTTCTTTCACCAGCCTTCACTTTTTGTATGATTTCTATTTTTGTGGCCAGACCTACAGATCTATGCTTTTTTAAATACATTGGGAGTTGTTGGTGAAGCAGACTTTATCTACCCTCCCATTTTCTCTCTTGCTGATTACTTATGCTCAGCAAGGGATTCTGGAGCTACCTGCTGTTTACCTTGCCTGTTGTACGATGGCACATACAGCTAGTTATACTAGCTACAGTGGAGTCCCATTTTTTCCTCAGGGCAAACTTGATTGCATTGTTTACTGCAGCCACGCTGTTGCAACCCAACCCCAAAGGTCTGGTTTCTCCAGCCTATCCTCAGCATCCTGTCGATGCTGCTAAAAATATCTCTGCCAGACTGTGAGTTGAGGGTGCTGGCAGGCATAAAAGGAGGTTCTGGAAATTTGTTAAAGGGTGTTTGTCAGCGTCTTTTTTTAACAGAGGCGTGACTGAAGAGCCTGGCAATCATTACATTTTTGGACTACAACTCTCAGTATCTCTCAGCCAATATTGCCAATGGCCAGGCAGCTGGGAGGTTCTGGAAATTGTAGCACAAAAAATAATTTTTCCCTGCCCTGACTAAATGAGCAGCAAACATTTGACCTCTGTAGTCAGAGATGGCATGCTATTGCATAAACACACTGAGAAGAAGCAGTTCAGGAAAATTATTGCTTTTCTTTCACTTGCATATAGTACATCTAGTTGGCTTCTATGGGGAAACAAGGTCCTGGACTGCATGGATCTTTGGTTTGATCCAGGAAGGCTTTTACATTCTTGAAATTGTAATGACAAATAGAGGATTGGGTTTTGTGCTTTGTCTTATTTGTTTTAAACATACCCTTTTGTCCCATTTACTAGCATCCAAAGCAGCTGACATAATAAGAATAACAAAAAAGAAGATTAGTGTGCAAAACTAGTAAAATAAGAAAATTAAAATGCCAAAGCAAAAATAAAATCAGGTAATTAAATCCTTAAGAAAATACAAACGTTTATGTTGGCATATAATGTCACCAGACAATTGTCTAGAGGAGCTATCTCATAAGAAAGGTACCAAGATAAATGGATATAAGCTTTGACCTAAATCCAATTGTTAGTCTTAAACTAAAATAGACCACTGAATCAATAAAATTTACATAAATGTTGACCCACCCATTGTTTCAATCTGTCTGCTGAAGCTGGTATTAATAATTAGATTTAGGTCCTTATCTCTGGCTGTCACTTTACATAACCTCAGGATGGGGACATTTAGAGAAAAAAGGCCTGAGAATAGGATAGTAAGAAACAGGTAAACAGAAGTGTTTTTTCAGCTGGTTGTACCATTTCTGGTTCTCTCACATCCACTTTCACTAATCAGACTCCTGTTTTTGTTTTGCTGGCATGTAGGTACATCTTGCTTCCAATCCTGTTCTAGATGCATGGTATGGTGCTCGGGGGTGGGCCTTGGAGTACATGAACCGTGAAGAAGGCTGGATTACTAGGAAGGATTATGAAGAAAAAGGTGGTGAATACCTTAAGGAACACTGCGCTTCTAATGTCTACGTACCTATCCGTCTCCCAAAGCAGGCTCCAAGAACAGCTGAAACACCAGCATCCACTAAAGCACCGGGAACTGTGACAAACAATGTCTCTGAGCAGGCATAATCTGCAGATTGCCAGGGTATGTAATCTCAAAATAGGAATGGAACATGTGGAGGATACTGTTGTCCATAGCAGTGAAGCAGCTGCCATTCAGCAGAACAGAACATGAATGTAGCATTTCTTGTTGGGCTCGGTGTTCATGGCATTTCAGGAAACATAATCCTTTGAAGGAACAACAAAATTATTTCGTTCGTTCCTGCATCACGTCTTGAGTGTACTGTGTTCATGGTTGCCATGGAATAATTATAGGCTGTACATCAGGATTTGATGTAAAAAGAGCAAAACAAAATATTTCAGAGAAAATGCTCATTGGCTTCCTTGAGGCTATCATCTTAATGTGTTTCATAAACTAAGAAACAAAGTTGTAAAATATATAAAAAATGTAAATAAAATTTTTGGATTTTTTAATGGCTTTCAGTGTCAAAACATTTTGTTCCTAACATACTAGAATAATCATTTCTAGAAATCCCTTAGCGGGAATGGCCATTGACCATACAGGCTGAAGGCTTGTGGGAGTTGTAGTTTAAATTTTTTTTCCTGAGTTCTGATTTTTCCACCTTTAAATTAAATAGCTGGAATGTGTGGTGGAGGCCATTTCAGCAGACACACCAGTGGCAATGTTAGTCCAGAAGGGGGAGCCTTTGCCCAATGGAAGAATACATATTAAGGGAACAACTATTCAGTGAAATTAGAATTTCAGGTTCATGGGTTTTTAAAAATACCCTGTTATCTAATTTGTGTGTGTGTGTGTAATATATATCTCTATCTATCTATCTATCTATCTATCTATAAATAGTTGGACCACCACCACCACCAGGAACATCCCATAGGTGAGGGGTCTCATTTATAGGATATTTTTAAAAAGTTGTGTTCCAATAAAGATATCTGTAAGAAGAGGAAGTTTTATAGATGACATAAGTTTATCTACTATAAATAAAGATGATTGAGATGAATGGTAGCTGAAACAAAAAAAATTTTTTCATTTTAAGGCATTCTACAATAGTGTTAGATTACTAACTGAATACAGTTCTAGTGTTGCTGATGGCTTTGGGCCTCTTGATGCACAGTAGAGCAAATCCCTTGTTTGTTTGTTTTTGCATGGATTTTATTCTCATAATACCACACAGCTTTACTTCTAAATGAATGCGTCTCTGAACACTTGAACTTCACCACTGATTAATCAGACTCTCAGTTATACCTGTACATTGAAAAAAATAAGTTGTAACCTTTAAGACCACAGGGAAAAAAGTAGAAAAAGCAATTAGCCCAAATACTGTTCCAGTTTCCATCAGTCAATTACTGGAGTACTACATCAGTAAAAGCAGAACAGTGCTAGGCACTGATCAAAGATTCCTCTTTCCTCTGAAGTTGGAGATAATAAATGTCTGGTGTGTACATTCTTTAAAATGATCTGGTTCAGGATATGTGCTAATGGATCTCGTATTGTTGTTGTGTGCCTTCAACTTGTTTCTGACTTACGATAACTCTGAGGTGAATCTGTCATGGGTTTTTCTTGGCAATATTTGTTCTGAGGGAGTTTGCCATTGCCTTCCTCTGAGGTTGAGAGAGTGTGACTTGTCCAAAGTCACCCAGTGGGTTTCCATCCTGAGCAGGGATTCAAACCCTGGTGTCCCAGAGTCCTAGTCTACCACTCAAACCACTACACCACACTAGCTCCCTGACTTTATACAGCCCTTGAAATTTATTAATTACACTCATCCCTCCACATTTGTGGCTTTGACTTTTGCGGATTTGATTATTCACAAATTTTGGTAATATGTTCTCTCTAGGAATATCTAAGTCTTCCAACGCAAGGGATTTGGAGTTGAGACTGCCATGGTTGCCTTGACTGATGACCTGCGTCTGAGCATTGACAGGGGTAGTGTGACCCTGCTGGTGCTCTTAGACCTCTCAGCGGCCTTTGACACAATAGATCACAACATCCTCTTGGATCACCTGAGGGGCTTTGGAATTGGAGGCACTGCATTGCAGTGGTTCCATTCCTTCCTCTTGGGCAAATTCCAGAGGGTGTTGCTCAGGGACAGTTGCTCCACTAAGAAGGAGCTTAATTGTGGCGTCCCTCAAGGCGCCATCCTGTCCCCGATGTTGTTCAATATATATATGAAGCTGCTGGGAGAGATCATTCGGAGTCATGGGGTGGGGTGTTATCAGTAGGCTGATGACACCCAGATATATTTCTCCATGCCTTGGTTGTCAGCTATGACTTCGGATGGTGTCTCTCCCCTTAATGACTGTCTTAAGGCAGTAATGGGCTGGATGAGGAAAAACAAATTGAGACTGAATCCAGAAAAAATGGAGGTATTAACAATAGCAGCCCCGAAATTAGGTATTGGGATACAGCCGCCAGTCCTGGATGGGGTCACATTCTCCGCGAAGGACTGTGTTTGCAGCCTGGGGGGTACTCCTGGACCTGTCACTCCAGATGATTAATGAGGTAAATGTGACAGGAGCGCCTGTTATCAGCTTCAGCTGATTTGCCAGCTGCACCCTTTCCTGGAAGTAAGGGATCTTGAAACGGTAGTACATGCGCTGGTAACCTCTCGTCTTGATTTCTGTAATGCACTCTACATGGGCTACCCTTGTGTTTAGCCCAGAAACTTCAATTAGTACAGAATATAGCAGCCAGGCTGGTCTCTGGTACATCTAGGAGAAACCATATATGACCCGTCCTAAAAAGACTCCACTGGCTGCCGATCAGTTTCCGGGCTTAGTACAAGGTGTTGGTCATGACCTTTAAAGCCCTAAATGGCTTGGGTCCAACCTATCTTCGGGACCGCCTCCTTCCATATAACCCACCCCACGCACTCCAGTCCTCTGGGAGGAATTTGCTTCACCCTGTTAAAACTAGGCTGTCTGCAGCCTCCCAGAGGGCCTTCTTGGCAACCGCTCCCAGATTACGGAACGGCCTGCCGGATGAGATCCATCATACTACCATCTTAAACAGCTTTAAAAAAGCTGTGAAGAGGGATCTCTTCCGGCAGGCCTTTCCTGATTAGCTTTCCCGGCCTAAGGAGCGAGTTATTCCTTCCCGCTTCCCTCTGCCACACTTATTGCTGGCTGTCTGCTATCAGGGTGTCGTATTGTGTTTTTAAATTTTTTAATTGTTTATATTGTAGTTTTAATTATTGTGGAATTTAATACTGTTTTAAGGGGGGGAGGGATTGCTTTTTTGGATATTTGTGATTTTATTTCTGTAAGCCGCCTTGATTGGACCCCCAAATAGGCGGGGTATAAATAAATATTATTATTATTATTATTATTATTATTATTATTCTGTCAGTGAGCCAATTGTCTGTTGTTCATTTATTGTTTTAATTTTTTTCTGTTGTTTAATACTATTTTAAGGGATGGGTGGGTTTTGTAACTGTATATTGTATTTTATTGTTGTAAGCCACCCTGATTGCTTCTGCAGAGGGGCGGGATATGAATAAATTTATTATTATTATTATTATTATTACTCTGTGGTCAACTTTAACCAAAGGTCGCACCAAAGGACAGAAGATTCCTAGAGAGAACACTCCACTAGGCATTTGTAGCTCCTCCAGCGCAATTCTGTGGTCATCTGGCAGATGTTGACCACAGAGTTGGACTGGAGGACCTAGAGATTCCTAGAGAGGTGTTCTCTCAGGTGAAAACATAGTGCTTTTTTTATTTGTAGTTTTACCACATTCACGGGAGTCCTGTGCCCCTAACCCCAGGGAATGTGGAGGGACAAGTGTATACTTATATTGTATCTGCTGGACCTACAAAGTTTAATTAAGGTATAACAAAAAGTTGTCATAGTTTTTCATTCATTCAGTGCATTCTTCTCTAAAGTTTTAAGAGAGACATTGCACTCTGAGCTTGTATATAAATTCTGTGTAATATTATGCCTGCATAAATACTCCATAATATGAAGTCTTACTGGCATTGGGCAGGTAATATGGCACCTGACCACTTATGATGAGGTACCCTGTGCAGTACTTTACACATTTGATCCCAGACTATTTGCCAGAGAAAAGTGACTGCTGAGATTATAGCATCAAGGGAAGTGCCAGATGGTTTAGTTTCTGCATCAACCCAGTTTATTTTGTCTATGTAATCCTGCAAAGGCAGTTTTAACATTGTAGCATTGTTCCTGAATTACAGTATCCAAAATTGAATGTAGTACTATAGATAAGATATTTCATATTCACTGTTGTTGTTGCTTGTCTTCAAGTAATTTTTAATTTCTGGCCATCCTAAAGCACAAACCTATCATGGGGTTTTCTTGGCAAGATTTGTTCAGAGGAAGTTTTCCATGGCCTTTCCTGAGGCTGAAATCCTGAGGCTGGATTTCATGGCCAGACAGGAATGGAATCCTAGGCTCCAGAGTTGTAGTCCAACACTCAAACTATATTACAGTCAGTCCTCCACATTTGCAGATTTGACTTCCTGATTTGATTATTCACGAATTTGGTTAATATGTTCTCTCTAGGTCCTCCAGTGCAACTCTGCCAGACTTCATGCTGGAAGACCTAGAAATTCCTAAAGAAAACACTTCTAGGTACCTGTAGGTGCACCAACACAATTCTATAGTCAATGTCCAGCAGATGTTGGCCATAGAGTTGCACTGGAGGACCTAGAGATTCCTAGAGAGGTGTTCTCTCAGGTTAAAAAATAGTGTGTTTTTTATTTGTGGTTTTTCCACATTTGTGGAGGTCCTGTGCCTCTAACCCCAGCAAATGTGGAGGGCCCACTATTTATTTCTAGTGTATGGATACACAGTGCTTCTTATAACACAACTTAAGGGTAGTGGTTGTTTCTTTCTTCTACACCTGTCTCTGATAGACAGTAAGGGGGGAAGCAGACGGGTGGCACGGGGCCGCCCCGGGAAACTGTGGATTGGGGCCGAGTCATCTGCATTCCTCGGCCCCGCGGCGCAGCTTCTCTGCTCCAGGAAGGAGCGCTAAAATAGCACTCCTTTTGCAAGACGCAGAAGGTGCGCCGCAAAAGGTGTCCGGCGCACTTTCAGCGCCTCTTCTGCTGCAGTGTGTGTGGCCGCTACAGCGGAAGCGCATCATCGGAGCGCCGGCCGTGCAGAGGGCTGGCCGCTCCGACAACGTTTTGGGGAAGGGGTTGGGGCGCCCAGCATGAGGTTGCCCCTCCCCTTCCTGGCCTTGAAGATGGTGCTTTGCGCCATCTGCTTAGGCCCTAAGCCAGTTTTGTAAACCTTATAATTCCTCACTAGAAAGTGAAATAGATTCTTCAGAATTCTGTATGCTATATCAGATTTTGTACTTCAACATCAGTATGCTGTGTACAGAACCCTAAGAGCACATGCAAACTATGAATTCCCTAAATGCTGGAGCATTTGCCATGTGTTCATTCTTTTCACAATGATAGCTGTTAGAAATCTGCTGTTCTTATTTAATATTCTTGTTTGTATGGAAGCAAAAACCAGCAGTTTAATGGAGCTGACAGTTTATACAATGAATGGGTCCTTGGTATCCTCGGGTTTGGTTCCAGGATCTCCTGTGGATACCAAATCCATGGATGTTAATGTTCCATTAAATACAGGGGATAGTGAAATGGTGTCCTTATATGAAATGGCAAAATCAAGGTTTGCTTGTTGCAATTTGTATATATTTTAAAATATTTTCAAGTTGTGAATGCTTGAATTTGTGGATGAAGAATCCGTGGATATGGAGAGCCATCTGTATGTTGGTTTTGGATGACTCAGATATGGCTGCCATACTGGTTAACTTACCAGTTTGCCAAGACATTGAGTCACAAGTACAAAACCCTGAAGTGCTGCTCTGTGAGTGGGAAAGAGTCCACTTGTAGAATGATGCTTTTTCCATTGGAGGTGCCAGCCATATACTTGTAAAAAGGTCCATGGACACTAATGCGATGCTAGTGTTAGCCACTGGAAGAGGGTGGATTGCAGGACATCACATCATTCTCCTAACATATCCTGAAAAGAGAATAATGTTTCCCAACACCTTGTAACAATGTTTTTCTCCTTATCCTCTCGCATAAGTGTTGTTCTGCTAATCTTTTCCCCCTTTAAGTCACATTGATTTTAAATGGGATAGGACTGTACCTTCACTTGGTACTATGGTGATAAAGCAGGAATAAACAGGTGCTATTATTTTTGTTCCACCCTGCTCCTTTGGCAAGCTTTCTAACAGCACTTTGGCATCAAACATCATTCCCAGAACTCTACCATTAAGCACAATAATGGTCAATTAAGTGTACCAGGAAGTAATAAGGAGGAAATAACAAGAGAAGTGTTGATTTCAGCTGCCTCCCACCCACCCGTCTTCAACAAAAGAAATTGATGTTTGGCAAATGGAAAATGTGAAAAATTAACAACAGAGGAATAGATACACTGAAGGATACAACAGACTAGAAAGAAGGAGTGCACTCCTGTGCATACATTTTAGAAATTCTGTGCACACTTTTTAGGAAAAGTGTTTTATTTGCAGTGAGTGGGACTTACCTGCAAGTAAATATGTTTCAGTCATGCTGTAAGTCACTTCAGCAATATCCTTTAGAGCCTGTAATTCAGCTAAAGAGCTTTACAACTTATTTTCACCAGCAGGTGAACAAATATTTGATTTCTGAAATAAGCTTCCAAATGTCGTTTTCTATAAACCATTTACGATTTTTTTTTTGCTTTATGTTTTCATTTTTGTGATAGAATCCAAATTATTTACAACATTGAGTGGTGTTGTGCAAATTTTTTATGTGTTCTTTTGGAAAAATGACACGTGATTATAGTTAGGCAAAAGGTAGTTGAATTACTGATCAGAATGTGATGCTGTTATCTTACAGAACACTCTTGAGTTTTAGCTGTTGCTAGATCTGATGGTGTATTTCTCCCAATATGGTCTCATTAATTTATTTACATAATATACTTCTACCCCATCTTTTAGGGGAAGCCCTCTCAAGATGTCTTACAATAAAAATGCTAAAATAAAAATTATTGAAAGAACAAAACTATATATTAAATGGACACATAGGGGATTTGTTATAAGATCATCAAAAAGTTAGGAACAAACATCTTTTAAAGGCCACAAGAAAGGGGGCAGCATTCTGAGGAGATAAAATTCAGCAAGTGTGGGGCTACCCCTAAAAAGGCTGGTACCCATTGGCATAAATGATGTTAGTGGCACACCTGAAGCAAGGATCTTGAACCCAGTCTTAGAACCCAGACAGCTTGATATTGATATTTTTGCTATTTTACTGCTTTTCTTGTTACTTCTAGAAATTGTTCGCACTTCCGTTTTCATTCATTGTTGTATAGTTTTATCATTACATTGTACACATTCTTGATGCTTCATAGAAAAATGGTGGAGAGAAATAATAATTCTCTTACTCTCAGCTTTCTTTCCTCAGTCATTAAGGTTCAAATGGATTTCCTACTACTGTAATCCTACATTTGAAACTCCTTGGCAGCAAGGAGGATGGCAAGAGAGAAGGGGAAGGGGGTTAGATGGCTTTGCAATTGGAAAACAGGTGGTGAAAGGATTAAGAACTCTTATCCTTCTTTTCTACTCCTGTTTGCTTTTATTAAGAGTAACCTCTTCTTGGGCTAAAAGAACCATCTAACAAATCTGTTGTATATAATATGTTATATATAATATAGTTAAAAAATTGATGTAGTTGATCAGCTAAATTAGATGCACTTTTTTCAGCAGTTGCACAGCAGAAAGAATAGAGAAAGCTTTGAACTTTTTAAAAAAGTCATTTGTTACCTTGGGAATTGACATACATTCGTGTTTCTAGGTCCTTCAAGTGTCTGCCAGTGTTCTGAAAATGGATTTTGTTGAAAAACAGAGTCAAATCATAGGAGGTCAAGGGCTCCTGGGCCATCTTGTCCTGCAACAGAAAAATGAGGAATTTGGGAGTCAGTCTGCCCCTCTAGTTACAGTAAATCAATCAAGCACAGGGAGGATGGGGAGTGAGTGCACCCCAACACCTCTCATGTTTTGAATATGTGTTGATTCTTTCTGCAAAACATCTCTGATCAACTTTTCCAACATTCTGAATTCATGATAAAATGACCCTTTGTGCATGCCAACAGCATAAATTTTGTTGCTGTTGAAAAGATGTGAGAGTGCTTCTTTCTTTACTGGAATGAAAATGGCCCTGACACATACTTCTAATTTTTACCTAGGTTTTGAATTTTAAACTTCAATCTACTCTAAAGATTTTGAATGTTTTGGTGAACACTGAAATGGTGCCTTTGCAGTTCTGTGTTTTGTTTTTAATGAAGAGGTAGATATGAGAAAATACTGAAACTATAGATTTTGTGTCAGAGAGTCTCAAACAAATATGATTCATATTTAGAAGTTTTCTCAAATTTATTTCGTGGCATGGGTTTTCTTACTGTGCAAAGATGCAAGTTTACAAATGTCTTCCAAATACTTTCATTCATCCATTATAAAACAAATGTAATGAAATATTTACAAGTTGCCTCCCCCCCCAAAAAAAAAACTATAAGGAGCAACACTTATTCATATTAATAATCACATGTTGCTTTGGAAGAAATTACACATGATGATTTCTCAATACCTTTTACACTCTTGCATTTCCATCTATTCAGGTCTTAACTTGGAAAGGAATCTGTGAACCATTTCTTAATCTACTGCAATTCAGAAATTCACTAATGGCCTCAGTGCAATATTGTGTGTGCATACTTATTTGAGAATAAGTCTCACTGAACTCAGTGGAACTTACTTGTGAATAAGCAGGCCTAGGATTGGCCACCTGGCTTTAAAATACTTCTAATAATCGATTTTGTCACATTAGCAGCCTAGACAGGATTACATTCTAAGAGTTAATTACTTTTCAGTGCCTTTAAAAATCCTCAGTTGTAATGCTTGGGGCTTTTAGCATTTCTCTCTCATTTAATGGCTGTGGGCAGGATTTCTCACAGCTAGTCTAAAGTCATTCTGCACTTCCATTAAACCAATGGCACTTAGGCATATAATGCCATCTTGTGCCTCCTTGCCTTATATAGTACATGGTGCTCATTCTTGTTCAAAACCTGTTTTCTCCAGTGCTGAACAGTCCCAGCTGTAACCTCTTTCTTTACTAGTGAGTCAGCTTCCCCAGTGGCTTCAGAGTGCAATAAACAGAAGATTTGTAACAAGGGCTGAGGTTTGCCTCTTTTCTAAAATCTTATTGTAGATGCATACAAAACATTATCCTAAATAACCACCACATCTTTATTGGTTGCACCCTTAATCATCACGGCTGTGTATGTACCATCTATCTGCAAGGTTCACAGAATCTAGTACTGTACTGGGCTTAAAAAAAGGCTTATTCTTGCTAACCTTTGTGTTATTCTTGTTAACTCTTTCTGTTAGTGAAAAGGGCAGTAATATACCCTCCATTCTGATGGTCACTCAGCTGGTTTCAGTATTGGCAGTAGATGTTTTCAAAGTGGGAGTGAAGATAGATTCAGTCCCATCTAAATTCCCATTCTTATTTCTAGAATAGGTTGTTTGACTAATATGAATGGAAAGTATGGTTCATATAACTGTGTTTTTGCTTAGAACAGGGGTAGGCAACCTAAGGCCCGGGGGCCGGATGCAGCCTTCCGAGGCCTTTGGACCGGCCCCAGGCCGGTCCTGCCGCCGCCACTGCCTCCCGCCCTGATGATATTGATTATTGTTGTTATTACTTGTTCTTGGGGTTTTCTTGGCAAAATCTCCACAGGGGTTTTGCCATGGCTTTTCTGGGGCTGAGAGCGTGTGCATGCATATTTTTTAATTTTTTTTAAAAAATTATTTATTTATTTATTTATTTATTGCGCTTCTGCCCCCCAATTGTCTGAGGGACAGCAACCCGGCCCCCGGCTCAAAAAGGTTGCCTACCCCTGGCTTAGAACATAACAATTGTCTTGCTGAATTTGTGAACAATCTTGTAGTAGGGGAAAAAAGATGGTGTTAGGCCTCGTTCCCACTATGATTTAAAGTGATTTGCTGATCGGGTTATATGATTGTCGTTCCCACTTGAAACCAATTCTGATCCTATTGAGTTTGGTTTCAATCGCGATGAAGCGAGGCAAACTTAAAAATACCCGCTGTTTCCTGACACTAGATTTTTGGTGGTTCTTTTAAAAAGAATCGATTCCGAAGCATGTTCAACAAGTGGGAACAATGGATCTGTATCAGATAATACTGGACGGGACGGATTAATGGCAGAGGGGTGTTTACCACCCCTCCTCAGTTTTTGGGAAATCAGCCATTTCCTCCCCCCCCCCCCCCCATTGCTGCCTTTGTGCTTGTGGTGTGACCTATGGGCACATGAGATATGTGTGTGTGTGTGTGTGTGTGTGTATTTGACAGAATATGTGATCCATTATATTTGCAACTTGCAATTATGGGCGGACTGCAGCTCAGTGAGTCAAGTAGTTGCAAAACCAATGGATCGCATATCCTGTCAATTTTTTTAAAAATATATAGTTCCCAAGCCAGGCTGCTCAAAGGGGAAATGGTGTGCTTGAGCAACCTGGGCTGCTGAGGGGCAGAGGAAGGCAGTTGCTAAAGTCGCCCCACTCAGCACCTGGAATGGCCCCATCCTCACCATGTTGCTGCTTGCATCACTGATGATGTGCAGATGATTGACATGCATTTTGAAGTGGCACAAACTAGTGGGAATGACAATCATACCAAAAAAGAAGCGATTACAAGGGAATAATGAAAAGATCTGCCTTCATAGTGGGAACAACAGACTTTTTGGAATCGATTCACTGACATGGAAGAAAGGCAAATCTCAAACCGGTTTAAATCTAAGTGGGAACGAGCCCTTAGGCTGTCTTCTCTGAAGCTGAAGTTTTCCATTCAGTTCCTTTCCCTTCCTGAACTCTGTTCCTACTGCAGTTGCTGTAGGACTGCAGGAGGGAAAAGGGAAGGACAGGGCACATTCTTCTGGCTGATAGCTGGCTGGATTGTTGGAAGGTTGCACTACTATCCAAGCAAGAATCTGAATCTGTTAAAGTTCGGATTAATGAAAACCTACACTTCTAAAGTAATGCAACAAGTGGGAAAACCCTTATCTTTTGATGTAACAAGCAGTGTTCTTGCAAGTTCTGAGGGCTTTTTTAATACCATTTTTTAAACAATTCTAAAGATGTTTTGAGTGGATGTAATGAGGACGGAGTGCTGAGATAACAACTTAGGTTATGGTGCCTTGTAACAATGCAATTTTTAAAGTAACTTCTCAGGTTCTGCAAAACACAGAACACTTTAAGTTAAAATATTCTAAACAAGGAAACTTCTTGATCAGAGAGAAACACAGCCCATGTTCTTTTTATTTAAAAAAAAATCAACTGCTAGTTATCCCACGTTTTTTTCATTTTAACAGTATATACTTATTAGGCAAATGAGGGGAGATTAATTTTGTTGCTGCTTCTGTTAATCTGCCTCCAGAGATCTGCCATTTACTTAGCCCTGTTTAGGCAACTTACTACAGCTCCTAAGAGCATAAACTGAAGTTTGCAGTTTCTGATCTCAGGTAGGCCATAAAATCACTGGATAGTCTTAGGCAGGTTATAATATTTTAGCACCTCTTTCATAAAAATAGAATAATTAATACAGCATTATCACCAGAGCCTCATATCTGTTACTTCAGCCACATAACCAAAGATGACAGCTACTTCTTAGGGATTTAAAATCTCTAGAAGAAGTAACAAAATAAGGGGACAGCAAACCAATGATTAGAAGAGATAGAAGAAAATATTGTCAAAATAGATAAAGTATTGTATATTGTTCAGTCTTGACAAAGTTGGATTTGAGGGGAGAGAGATAGCTCCTTGTGGCTGTTTTGGAAGTAGAGTTATAGGCATAAAGAAGGGAGAGAAACAGACTGAGTAATTTAAAATAACAGGAGACTTTTAGTAAGCCATTTAAGTTAACCACTGTCCTGCCAACATAGCAGCAGATTGTTGTTGTTGTTGTTGCTGTTGTGTACAATCACAGGGTTTTCTTGGCAAGATTGTTCAGAGAGAGTTTGCCATTGCTGTTCTCTGAGGCTGAGAGACTGTGAGTTGCCCAGGGTTACTCATTGGGTTTTATTGTGGATAATGTCAAATGGAGGCTTAGAGCTAGAAGGGGGAGGTTGGGCTTTAGAGTAATGGTGGGTCCAGTAAGTTCCCTATAAGCTGTTCAAAAAGCTGTGTTTGAATGTATATCTTGCATCTTACTTTGAGGCAATTCATAATAAGGGAAAGCATTAAAGTTTCTATAAACAAACCATTTCAAAAATCTTTAAGAAAAGCACAACAGCAATAAAACAGAAAGACATTAACAGAACCATCCCAGTATGACACTGGAGAGAATCCTGGAGGCTTCGAATGGCTTGCAGGTATATTTGAGTCTTAAGTTTCTCTCCATCCTGAAATCCAATAGCAACATACAATTAATGAGCTTCTGGAGGGAGCTCATTTCACTTTTCCAGGTTACTGACTTAATGTATGTAAACTACTTTGAGCATTTTGAAAAAATACAATTTCATTACTGATATAAATATATTTTACAATACTTTATTTCTACAAAAAAGGCTAAAAGAAAGAACAGTTGAAGCCTTTGATTCTAATAACTGTTGCACCATGTTTGCATATGCCATTATTTCACATGTGCCAGAGTCAGAGCTGTGAAATTCAGTAATCATTTGACTAAAGCGAGCTATGCTTGCAGCATAGATCCAAGTTACAACTCAGCAGTAGAATAAGTGAGAAGAGTCAGATCTGGCATGGGAGAAGGAGTGTTCAGGAATTACCATACAAAAGCAACATGAACTGCCAAGATTGATCAATCAACAACTTTTAAAAATATATATATTTTAAAAACCTGACTTTCCAGGTGTCTTGCACAACATCCCCCCCCCCCCCCCCCCGAGTTACCTTTTTGAAATTTCATTGGATTAATTCCCTCTTTAGGGTTTATGGCAGGAGCAGGAAAGGTGTGGCCCTCCAGATTTTGCTGAACTGCAATTTTCAGCATTCCTCCCCATTGGCTTGGCTCTGTTGACAAGGGCTGCTAGGAATTGTAGTCAACCTACAGTATATTGTGTCCACAGATTTTGGTATGGATGTGTGAAAATGTCATAGGCATCACAAGTCAGTGCCCAGCCTAGCCTCCCATGGAAGAGCATTCCAAAAGGTTGGAGCAACCACTGAGAAGGCTCATTTCATCCTCAGCAAGTAAGCCTATGATGATGGTGGGACCAAGATAAAACCTTCCCTTGAAGATCTTAGACTTCTTGCAAGTTTGTATAGGGAGATATAATCCTTCATATAGTTTGGACTCAAGCTGTGTAGGGCTTTATGACCAACATTTTGAATTGTGCCCAGAAATGAACCTATAGCCAATTAAGTTGTTTCAATAAAGGAGATATATACTCCCTATAACTGGCCCTGGTCAGCATTCTGGCTGCTGCATTTTGAACCCGCTTCCCATCAGATGTCCTTCTTTCCTTTGGATAATGCTGTCTTCCTGCTGAGCAAAGAGATTTGATGAAATCATTGACTTTGATGTAGCTGTGCAGATATAATGTTAGACATCACATTAGTATTCTTCCTACTGAACTTCCAACCTGAACTTCATATTTGATGGGATTTACTCTACCTTGTTCTTAACTGATATGAACGGGGTTTTTTTTTTCAGCTGGTACATTCAGCATACGACTTAACAGGCCCGTTTCTACATCAACAACAACAAAAAAGAAATGGATACAAGTCTAACATCAGACATGGCTATGGGCCTCTACAGATGGCACTTTACGTCGTCTTGAAGGCAACGAAGATGTCATAATAATAATAATAATAATAATACTGTTTATTTATATATCCCGCCTCTCCCTGCGGATCAAGGCGGATCATGGGACAGCATCTTAACAAGCTGGGCTGGAAGAGGGGCAAAAGAGCCGCGCAGCGGCTCTTGGGGCGGCCTGTTTGCCACCTCTGAAAGGAGCATCATTTTGGCGCTCCTTTCTGAGGCAACAAAAAGGAGGATTGGGGCCAACACGTCTGGCAGCCTCAGCCTCGATCCTCTGTTTCCCGGGGCAGCCCAGGGCAGCCCATCTGCATCCCCTACGTTCAAAAACCACTGCAAAGCATGTCAGCCTCCCAGGGCACTCTGTCACTGACTTCAAAAATAATTAATCCATGACTAGAACAGGGACAAAACATTCTTTTAAAAAATATACTATTTGTGTTAACCATCTCATTAATGTATTGTGCTACCACCCAAGTACAGTATTTCCAAATACCCATTTAAAAAGCAATTATCATTGTTTGTCTCTTTGAAATTCAGTTCCCTCTGACTCCACTAATGACAATTCTCCACTCACCTACATATACAATGATCTACCAATGGAGGTTACATTTCATGTAATCCATGAAAGCATACATTGTAATAATCTTTGTTAGTCTTTGAAGTGCCACAAGACACTGATAAATATAGGGCTTGGGCTGACCTATATATTCCTCACTGCAACAATCCATTCATAAATCCTTCTTCAAAAACATTGTCATCACATCAAAGTAATCATTGTTAGATGATACAAAAAACTATCCTCTTCCCCTGTCAAGATGTCACCTTTAGCATCTATACCTCACTTCTCTGAAATTTAATTCCTCCCTGAACAAAACTTTAAGTAACCTCCATTTCTATTTTTCTGTTCTTATTTCCTCCTACTGCCCCTCTCAATCACTAAATCCTTTGCAATCCTCTTATTTTACAGCCAACCCTGGATTAACAGATATGGGGATCAGCTCCACTTTGGCTATTCAAGCAGTTATCTGTTTCCCCCACAAACAAACCAAAGCAGAGTTATCATTTCCACCACCCCAACCAACTACTGTAGGAGTTGCAGCTGTTTGACATTGATCTCTATACTTCAAAGTGAATCAATTTTGTTTTCCATACAACTCATAGAGGTCCAAGAGCAGGCTAAGCTAGTGTTTCTGCCCTTGGCTAACTCTAGTAACAAAATAAGTAACCATATATCTCAGAACTCTTTTTTAAGGCTGCAATCCTATACTCTTTTTTTTTTCTGGTAGAAAGTCCGGCTGAATTTAGTGGGTTTACTTATGAGCAGGAGGGGCCTAAATACTCTAAATGCAGCAGACCTTGTCTAATCTTGGAAGCTAAGAAGGGTCAGTCCTGGTTAGTACTTGGAAGGGAGACTGCCAATGAATACAAGGTGCTGTAGGCTATATTTCAGAGGGAGGACTGGCAAAACCACCTCTGGGTATTCCTTGCCTAAGAAAACCCTATGAGATTCATGGTGTTGCCATACGTCGACTGGTGACTTGAAAGTACACAGACACATATGCTTATGAGCAGACCTGTCTGGGATCACTCTGTTATTTTATGGTTAAGATAGTTTCACTTCCAGTTCCATGATCCACACACAATTTGATTTCACATCTTAGATCTGGGGGGTTCCACTTTGGAAACTTTTAATCAATTCTCAAAGGAAGGGAGGGCAAAGAGAATCTTAAAATCCATACCACCCCCTTTTCCAGACATCCTCTAATCTTCACCAAGAGTGCATCTACATTGTAGAAATAATGCAGCTTCACACCACTCTATCGTACTGACTCCTGGGATTTGTAGTTTTGTGAGGAACCAGCACTTGTTGGCATAGAAAACTAAAGACCTTGCAAAATTACAAATCCCATTATTCAATAGGCTGGAGGTACAGCACTCAAAGTGGTGTCAAATCGCATTATTTCTACAGTACAAATGTATCCCAAGTCATCTTTTCCTTCCCTTCTGTAGTTTTCTAAAAGCAGGAGCTATGGGGCCATCACAAAAGGTAAGCAGGGGCCGGCCCATCAACTCTTGTAATATAACCAAAGCTCTTTACTTACCTGGTACACTGTGTCAGTGCTGGAGAGGTCATGCAAGCATTTTAATTGGTACCATATGTGGGAACCTAGTGACGTTTTCTGTCTCTCACACACTCCTACAGTTCTGTCCTTGGAAGACCACAGCTTATCCTCTTATTTACTAAAATACAGATTCTTTATCTTGTGTTTCAGGATTTCTTGCAACTTAGCTCCACTTTGACTGATTGTTTCTGTCCTTATGCCAGTCTTTGAAACCATGTGGTCCTGCAGACGTTGTTGGACTGCAGTTTCCAGGTAGCCAGCATAGACGATGGCAAAAAATGCTGTAGTCAAACAACATCTATAAGTTTGTACGATTCTTACACCTGCCTTAATTCTGTCTAGAGGGCTACAAAACCATTCACTCATTTGGGACTCCTTACATTCTAACCATTAGGAGTGTAGTTGTAACAAGAATATGACTGAGGAATACCGCACAATCCTGATGGTAATACTTTACCAGTAATACAATCACTTTGGTCCTGTGATATAGATGCTGGTTGAAATTTTGAGAAGTAAAAGTTTATTTATTTATTAGTCTTGCTGCAATTGGCAATGTGTTTTGGTGAATTCTACTATGAAAGCATCTCACTTAAAAATAGCCAGGTTGGATTTGTTGTTGCTGTTGTTGTGTGCCTTAAAGTCATTTTTGACTTATGGCGACCCTAAGGTGAACCTATCATGGGATTTTCTTGGCAGGTTTCTTCAGAGAGGGTTTGCCATTGCCATCCTGAAGCTGAAAGAGAGTTATTTCCCCCAAATCCATAATTTGCCCCCCAAAAACTCGCCCTCTACCTATATGTGAGGTCAGCTTATAATCAAATATAGGCAGTAATTCGGCCTGAAGAGGTTTTCCATGGAGGTCCTTCCCCACCAAGAAAGCAGGCAGTGATGTCCCATCTACAGTCAGCTGCTGTTTACAGATGCCCAGCGAACCTTAGCCAATGCTTTACACTCAGTGGATCCATTGAGTCTGGAACAGTGATTCCCAACAGTGAGTTCCCAGATTTTGCTGAACTTCAAATCTCACAACTCCTAGCCAGCATATTTCATGAATGATCAAGAATGATGGGAGTTACATTGGCATCCAACAACATCAGGGGACCCAACATTGGGAACTATTGATCTAGAGCATGGATGGGCAACTGTGTAGGGGGCAGGGGCCATTTTTCAACCCTGATCTCACTTGGAGGGATGCACCAGCCAGTTTTAGTGTTCCCAAAGTGATGCAACATCACTTCTGGTTACCTTTTTGGCTTATTTTTGGTGATTAGGTAAGATTTGGGAAGCTTGGGAGGCTCAAGAAAAGCAAACCTGAGCATAGTGATCTGGGCATAGTTGGGGCAGTTTTCAGACAAAAAGAAATTGCCCTCAAATTGGCTTGAATTATTATTATTATTATTATTATTATTATTATTATTATTATTATTATTTTATCCAGAGGCTTCTGGGGCTGCATTTAAGACTCCCACATTTTGTCTACCTCTGATCTAGCACAATAAATTGGCATTTGATTGAAATGGCTTTAATAGACATACCAGATCTGGAAACCATGTCCTATGATGAGAAGGTTAGGGAGTTGGGTATGTTTAGCCTGGAGAAGAGAAAGTTAAGAGGTAATAATGACAGCTATGTTTAAATATCTGAAGGGATGTCATATTGAGGATGAAGAAAGCTTGTTTTCTGCTGCTCCAGAGACTAGGACATGGAATAATGGATTCAAACTATAAGAAAAGAGATTCCACATAAACACTAGAAAGAACGTCCTGACACGAAGAGGTGTTTGACAGTGGAACACACTCCCTTGGAGTGTGGTGAAGTCTCCTTCTTTGGAGGTTTTTAAACAGCAGCTGGATGGCCATCTTTTGGGGTGGTTTGATTCTGTGTTCGTGCACGGCAGGGGATTGGACTGGATGGCTCTTGTGGTCTCTTCCAGTTCTATGTTTCTATGATTCTATTCATTGCATTTACTCATTTCGGCAAGTTCCAATGGGTTTATCATGTTACTGCATACAGGCACAGAAGTGTTAGATGTCACTAGAGTAAAAACATTAAATGAGTGAGAATTTGGTAAGACAACACTTAAGTTGTGATGATTCAATCGGTCTCCTTTAGTTGAGCTTCATCATTTAATGTAGGCTATAGTGTCTTCTGACACTTTAAAGGTTCATAGATTTATTATGGTGTAACCTTCAAGAACCAGAGCCATTTTTAGTTTTTTGTGTTTTTTTTGGGCTGTGTGGCCATGTTCTAGAAGAGTTTCTTTCTGACGTTTTGCCAGCATCTGTGACTGGCATCTTCAGAGAATATCCTTGGTTACATATCCTCCCACCCTGAAGCCATGCCATTAACAACAGAACAATACCTATTCAACACAGAGCAATACACAGTTTACATGGGAATCACTCCTCCCTACCCAGGGTCTCACATAGACCCACTCTCTTCCATTCCAGTATTCTCTGAAGATGCCAGCCACAGATGCTGGCGAAACGTCAGAAAGAAACTCTTCTAGAACATGGCCACACAGCCTGAAAAACCCACAAAAAACTATGGATGCCGGCCATGAAAGCCTACGACTTCACACCAGAGCCATTTTATTTGATAATGAAAGTGCTAGTACATTCCTGCACATCTCTGCTCAGAAGACCCAGTAGGTTTGATTAGTCTTACTCCCAGGTAAGTGTACACAGAATTTTGGACCATATCTATTGTCTTAAAGATGGTGTGTGTATGTGTGTGTGTGTGTGTGTGTGTGTGTGTTTTGTTTTGGGGATCTTTTGTGGGGGGTTTGTGGTTTTGTTTTGTTTGATAATCTGCATGCTGACTGATATTTACTGTGACATCTAAACTGTTAGTGTTTACATTGGAAAAATAACAAACCAATGACATCTGGTACTGATAATCAAGTAAATGCTACAGATAAATGCACACTTTCTCCCAATTTTGTTCCCCCTCTTTCCATAGTAATACAGAGGGAAAATCACATCCTGCATATTGCCTCCCTTTTTTAAAAAAGGTGTTTATTATATGCATTTCCTTGTAATCTTCTCATGACTGTTTACAAACCAGTGAAATACACTGATATAATAAGTGCAATAAAGTACATGTTATAGAAACAAGATAAGGCATAAAACAAAAGGCAGAAATCCTCATTCTGGTCCCTACAGAGGTATTATACTATAATTCCCATTATCCTACAGCAGGGGTAGGCAACCTTTTTGAGCCAGGGGCCAGGTTGCTGTCCCTCAGACAATTGGGGGGCCGAAGCACCAAAGATAGATAAATAAATAAATAAATAAATAAAATATTTTTTAAAAAAATTAAAATAATATGCATGCACACTCTCTCAGCCCCAGAAAAGCCATGATGGCAAAACCCCTGTGGAGATTTTGCCAAGAAAACTCCAAGAACAAGTAATAATAACAATAATCAATATCATGGCGGGCAGCGGCAGCGACGGCGGCAGGACCGGCCTGGGGCCGGTCCAAAGGCCTCAGGGGGCCGCATCCGGCCCCCTGAGGCCTTAGGTTGCCTACCCCTGTCCTACAGCATGCTTTATGATAATAAAGAGAGATCTTGTATATCATATGTTGCATGCATTGTTGCCCCATATATAATCCAATCCTAGACATGTTTCCTTAGAAGTCCAGCTGACCTCAATAGGACATACTCCTTAGTAAGTATACTACAGCTTATTCTTGAATTTCTCTTAAGTAAACTGTTGGTTGGAATTTTCATTCCCAGTCACTTCCGGTCTGTAATTTTCCTTTCTGGTTTTTAGGCTGGGTACTTGAACGCATTAATTTTCCATCTGTGTCAGAAGACTGTGTCAGGTTCTCCCATCCCCTGAGATTTATGATTTGCTTTTCACTCCCCTATCTAGCATGGATACATTTAAAGCATACCAATTTAGGTTAGCCATTTTCTACTGCTCAGAAATAATGGTTTTGTACCCTTAAGGGCCTGCTCAGGTTTGCTAGGAGCAAACTAAAGGAAGATGCCTCCCGTCCTTTAACAGATAAGATGTCAGGTCTGGCCTTACCATTTGACAAAATAAGGTGGCTGCTTCATTATTTGTCATGTTATTAAAGAGTCGCAATTTGTTAGCTATTTAGTTTATTTTTGCTATATTGCTACACACTAGTGCGATTTTTCTGCCTCAGGTGGCAAAATAACATGAACTTTGGAACTGTGCACTTGAACTTAGTGGAGGTTACCATTTATTTCTCAGGCTGCTGCTACACTGCAGAAATAAAGCAGTTTGACACCACTTAAACTGTTGTGACTTGATGCTACAGAATTCTGGGATTTGTAGTTGTGTGAGATATTTAGCCTTTCTTCTCAGAGAGCTCTGGTGCCCCACCAAACTACCAATCATTTACTTTTTACCTACAATTTCAGCTGTCCCTGACTGTAGGGTCATGTTTTTGCAGCATTTCTATCTCTGGAATGGACAGATGAGACTGTTTATCACCATGCCATGAAAGGTTTTGGTAGATCTAATGTTATTAAGCCCCAAAACAGGGCAGAATGGTTTTCTCTGTTGACCAGTTGGCAACTTTTATTAAGGAATGTTCTCCTCCTCTGAATATGTATTGGAGCAGATTCTACAGTGACCTGGGAGTTCCTTAAAGACCAACAGAATGACATTTGCCGCAGTCTAGTACAGTGGGTCCTTGGTATCCATTGGGGTTTGGTTCCAGGATCCTTCATGGATACTAAAATCCATGGATGCGCAGGTTCCTTATGTACAATGGCATGGCAAGATGGTGCTCCTTATATAAAATGGCAAAATCAAGGTTTGCTTTTAAGAATATATATTTTTGCATTATTTTCAAATTGTGGATGCTTGAATTTGTGGATAAAGAATCTGTAGATATGGAGGGCTGACTATACAGTAGGCCCTTGGTATCCACTGGGGTTTGGTTCCAGGGCCCCCTGTGGATAACAAAATCCATGAGTGTTCAAGTCCCATTAAATACAATGGGTAGTTAAATGGTATCCTATATATAAAATGGCAAAAATCAAGGTTTGCTTTTTTTTGGAGGGGGGATATATATATATATATATTCAAATTGTGCATGCTTGAATTCATGGATTTAAAAAAAACACGGATATGGAGGGCAAACTGTATATAGAAAAAGTGAGACTGTGGCTGCAAGCCAAGGAAGAGCAGAAATGGGCCTACTGGACTGTGGCAGTAATGCAATGTGGGGAGAAGAACATAAGATTTTTTTTTTCCCCAGCAAGAGTGTTACTTGTTAAAATCATCATCATCATCATCATCATCATCCCAGTACTCTATACAGGAAACCACAACAAGCATATCAATTCTAGCTAATTTTATTAGGGCCTACAGCTCTTAAGGTTAAATACCGAAAGAGCTGAGCTTACCTTAACAGACCTGCTACTTTAATCCATACCTCTGTCAGTGGTACTATACTTAAAACTTTGACCCCTAAATACACTAATGAACTCCCAAAGGCCTTGTGGAGAGAAAGCTGTATGTCTAATCACAGGCTTGTGATTGAGTATTGGCATTATAATCTAGTGGCTATAATCAATTATTTTCAACAATGACCTTCAACTTTTGCTTTTGATCAGATACAATCTCCAGTTACTTCTTTTGCTTCATTGCTTCATTAATTTATACTGAATACTTTGAGACTACTCAGCAATCTAGCAGTGCAAACTGTGTTATGGCACATGCAAATTTACTTCCACTGTTAATTTTGGTTATATACAAAATGGATACTTTTGTCAGTACAATTAATCTATATATGCATAAGCAGGTATTTGATATCAAATATCATGTAAGCTTATTGCTTTAAAAGTGTACATATTCTTAATATACCTTATGGAAAGGAAGTCTAATTTAAGTTTTCCTTCCTAACTTTCAGGATGATTGTCAAAATTGTCTTGTTAGAGGTTTCTTTTAAAGCTGTCTGATCTCCAGTTTTACTTTATTTTTAGCAAGCTGTTAGTTTTAAAATTGATGTTAATTACTGTTGTAGTTTGGAGCCATAGTAAACATTTCTATTTAAATAAATAAAATTGTTGTGTGTATATGTAAAGTAATGATTGAATATATATATATATATATATATATATAGAGAGAGAGAGAGAGAGAGAGAGAGAGAGAGGGAGAATACATAAAGTAGATTGGTAACATCAAATTATACAAGGTACCCTAAATACCTTAAAGGCACCAAATCTTGTCTGATCTTGAAGGCTAAGTAGGGATAGCTTTGGTTAGTACTTGGATGGGAGACTGCCAGGTGCTGTAGGTTATATTTCAGAGTAAGAAACCAGTAAAACAACCTCTGAGTATTTCTAGGCTAAGAAAACCCTGTGAAATTCATGGGATCACTGTAAGTCGACAAGCAACTTAAAGGCGCTCACATTCACACATGTGATAACATGGATATAAATCCCTCCTCTGAAGAAGGTAAACAATTAATGAAACAATTGTACTAATTCTCAGCAGCAACCTGTTTAGGAAGTCATGGCCATAACAAGTGTGTGTTTTTTTAAATGTTATTTTTACTGCATTTCAAGTTCAACTTGAAGATTGTTTAAAATGGGAACAATAAGATTTGAGGCTTTCATTGTTTCATCCCAAATGATAAATGCAATGCCAAATGAAATTCAAAAACACTGTTATTGACTTGATTATGTTATTAAAAACCACTACCTTCCTGTCTTTCAAGCAGTATGAAAGACTTGGCTTAGGCAGGCTTCAAAGGTTTCTCACATTTTAGCACTGCAGAAAATTCATTTTTATTCTATTTTGACTTATTTTGTTATAAAGAACTTCTGGCTTGATATAATGTCTATGGAAACATTCATTTTTCCTGCACTTGTAACTCAAATTTTACTATTAAGTGTTGATAGTAGACTTGTGTTCAACTGAGTTTATTTCTCCCCCAGTCTACTGGATTGTATATCAGCCATAATTATAACAGATGAAATCCACGAACCATTTGAACTGGAAATGCATGTATCAAAATCAACTTTGTTTGCAAACCTCACACCAAATAGATGAGATCTAGACCAGAGGTTGGGAATCTTGGGCTGCATCCACACTGCACAAATAACCCTATTTGACCCCACTTTAACTGCCATGGCTCAATGCTATGGAATTCTGGGAACTGTAGTTTTGTCAGATATTTAGTCTTACCTGTCAGAGAGCTCTGGTGCCCCACCGAATTACAAATCCCAGGACTATAGCTCATAGAGTTCCCCCAGCCTCCATAGCAAGCAACTATGGAATTTATCACACAGGCAGGATCCCATGCAAAAATGAGATTTAAACTGAAAAAAATCTGGAAATTGTTTTTCAGACGACGTCTGAGATTAATTCACATAGAAAGTGGAAAAAGCCCACAAAAGTGGGTTGATTTTCAGACGACATTGGGGTTAGTGAGCAATAACGCGACATTAACCTGGACAGAAAGATGACAAAACGTGCTTCTTTTTTACTTTAGGGATTTAACGAAAATAAAAAGAAGTGTATTTTGTCGCCTTTCTGTCTGGGCTAATGTCACATTATTGCTCGTTGTCTGAAAATCAACCCACTTTTGTGGGTTTTTTCCTGGGTTTTAAATCCCGTTTCTGCATGGGATTTGGAGACTTTGCCTCCTTGTGACTCCAATGTTGGGCTGGCTGAAGGATTCTGGGGCTTAGGAGTCCAAAACAGTAATGTCTGCCAGGCTCTGTTCATATTTAGGGCTTTTATGTGGTTGAGTTTGTGCAAGCTCATGAAACAGGAATTCCAAATTTTCCTCCATTCTGAGCATGACTAAGAAGCACAATGGAAATGTTGAGAGGGATTTCCCCCTTAATTTTAGCATAATGGACAAATGAAAGGAATAGCCTAAATGTGGATTCAATCAAGGGTTTCTTGTTGGCGAAGTACAATTTTAAGCTTTTGTCTTGCTCTGCAAGTACAGTAGGCCCTTGGTATCTGCTGGAATTTGGTTCCAGGACCCTGAGGATACCAAAATCCATGGATGTTAAAGTCACATTAAATACAATGGATAATAAAATGGTGACCCTTACATAAAATAGCAAAATCAAGGTTTGCTTTTTGGAATTTGTATATTTTTTATTATTATTTTCAAGCCGTGGATGCTTAAATCTGTGCACATAGAAGGCCAACAATATTGCAAGCCAACAAAGCATTTTGATGAAGATTAGTTGATCAGAAAAAATATGGTTGAGTACATGATAAAAGTGGGAGCCAGTCTGGTGTAATGGTCTGAGTGTCAAACTGACTCCAGAGAACAGGGTTCGAATCCCAGCTCAGCTATGGAAGCCCCCTGGGTGACCTTGGGCAAGTCACACTCTCTGAAGAAACTAGCCAAGAAAACCCTGTGACAGGGGTTGCCATAACTAAGAAACTACTTGAAAGCACACAACAACAACTGTAATAAAATACAATACAAAGCTGCAAGGAAATGATTAAATAAATATAAATAAATTAATATGAAATGAATTTATATTTGTGTTTTTAACTTTTATTTTATAATGTCCTACATTCTTATTTCAAAATGTCCTAGATTTGTGGTTACCAAATTTGGGTCCTCCAGATGTTTTTGAACTTCAGCTCCCAGAATTCCTGACCAACACTCTGGCTGGGGCTTCTGGGAGTTCAAGTCCCAAACACCTGAAGGAGCAAAATTTGGGAATCACTGTTCCTGGATTCTGAAACCTACTGAGTGACCTTGGGCAAGTCATGCTCTCTCAGCCTCAGGGGAAGGCAATGGCAAACCTCCTCTGAAGACACTTGCTAAGAAAACCCATCATAACTGGTTTGCTTTAGGATTGCCATGAGTCGGAAATGACTTGAAGCCATACAAGAAGACTTTGAAATGCCTTGCCCTCCTTAGGATATCTGGTCACCCTGTCTGCAAGGAACAAGCTTTCTGGTCTTCAAACAAGGGCCATCCTTCTAGGGGACCCCTGGCAGAGTGACCAATTTCAAAATGTCCTCTATTTAGAACAGGATTAAGACACAGAAATTTCTATTTCTAGGAGTGCTTTTCACTTTTCTTTGGCCATGTCCTCCTTTTTTCCTGGAATGCCTTCCATTTTATGGTTCCTTGGCCTCCTTTGCAGTGAGGACATCTGTCACTCCAGAGGTCCTCCTCTCCTAGGACCTGTCCTCCATTTCAACCTTCTTCTGCCCAGGAGGAATTCCAAAATGTCCTCCATTTAGAGCAGGACTGAGACGCCTGAATTTGTATTTCTAGGAGTGCTTTTTGCTTTTCTTTGGGCATGTCCTCTCTTTTTCCTTGCATGTCCTCCCTTTTGTGGTGCCTTGATTTCCTTTGTGGTGAGGCCATCAGGGTGATCAGATGCCCTCCTTTCCCAGGACCTGTCCTCCATTCCAATCTTCTTCTCTCCAGGAAGAATTCCAAACTGTCCTCCATTTGGAAGAGGACTAAGAGGCCCGAATTTCCATTTCCAGGAGGGTTTGGAGCTTTGATTTTGGCATGACCTCCCTTTTTCCTTGCAATATTCTCCATTTCAACCCATTTCTCCTAGGGTGACCAGAGGTCCTCCTTTTCCAGGACCTGTCCTCCATTTCAGTCTAGGAGGAATTCCAAACTGTCCTCCACTTGGACAGGACTAAGAGGCATGCACATCTATTCCAGGAGGCTTTGGAGCTTTCCTTTTGGAATGCCCTCCCTTTTTCCTTGCCATGTCCTCCATTTTGTGGTGCCTTGGCCTCCTTTGTGGTGAGGACATCTGATCACCCTAATCTGGTTACCCCAAAGATCCTCCTTTCCCAGGACCTGACCTCCTTTTCAAATTTCTCCCATCCATGAGGAATGCCAGACTGTCCTCCATTTCGAGTAGGACAAAAAGGCATGCATTTCTATTCCTAGAGGCACTTTTCCCTTTTCTTTGGGCATGTCGTCCTTTTATTCCTTGCCATATCCTCCATATGTGGTGCCTTGGCCACCTTTGTGGTGAGGGGCACCAGAGGTCCTCCTTTTCCATGATCTGTCCTTCATTTCAACCTCCTGTCTAGGAGGAATTCCAAACTGCCCTCCATTTGGAGCAGGACTAAAGAGGCATGTGTTCCTATTTCTAGGAGGCTTTGGAGCTTTTCTCTGGGCATGTCCTCCCTTTTTCCTTCCCATGTCCTCCATTCTGTGCTGCCTTGGCCTCCTTTGTGGTGAGGACTTAATCTGGTCCCCCCCAGGAGTCCTCCTTTCCTAGGACCTGTCCTACATGTCAATTTTTTTAAAAAAAAAATCCAGGAGGCATTCCAAACTGTCCTTCATTTAGAGCAGGACTAAGAGGCATGTACAATATTCCTATTTCTAGGAGTGCTTTTCGCTTTCTCTTTGGGCAGGTCCTCCTTTATTTCCTTGCCATGTCCTCCATATGGCAGTGCCTTGGCCTTCTTTGCAAGGAGGACCTCGGGTCCCCCTAACCTGGTCCCCCCAGGGGTCCTCCTTTCCCAATAGGACCTGTCCTCCATGTCAATCTTTTTTTTATCCAGGAGGCTTTCCAAACTGTCCTCCATTTGGAGCAGGACTAAGAGGCATGTACAGTATTCTAGGAGTGCTTTTTGCTTTCTCTTTGGGCAGGTCCTCCTTTATTTCTTTGCCATGTCCTCCATATGGCAGTGCCTTGGCCTTCTTTGCGGCGAGGACCTAACCTTGTTCCCCCAGGGGTCCTCATTTCCCAGCAGGACCTGTCCTCCATGTCAACCTTTGTGTTTCCAAACTGTCCTCCATTTGGAGCAGGCCTGAGAGGCATGCATTCCTATTTCTCCGTGTGCTTTTCTTTGGGCGTGTCCTCCATTCTGTGGTGCCTTGGCCTCCTTTGCGGCGAGGACCTCACCTGGTCCTCCCTTTCGGCCTCCTTCTGCCCAGGAGGCCTTCCCCGCTGCCCTCCATTCAGCAGCAGGAGCAGGGCGCAGAGGCACAAGGGCCCATCCCTCGGCGCTTGCCTTGGCGGGGAGGACCTCCGGGGGCCCCGGTCTACCTGCCTGCCTGCCTTGCGGAGGAGGACCGCAGCCTGAGCGGCTCCGCTCCTGCGCGCACCTGCGCGGCGGCGGCGGCTGCCTCCCCTTCTGCCGGGGCATCTGAGCATCTCTGCTCCTCCGCCTCCGAGGAGGGACCGGGGAGGAGCCTGCTGCCGGACCCCGAAGCCTCCCTCCCTTCCTCCCTCCTTCCCTCCTTCCTTCCCTGCCTCTGCCTTCAGCCTCCTTCCCAGCCGCCGAGGAGGCTTCTCCGCCAGTGGTCTTCTTCTATAGAGCTCCCTCTCGGAACCGGAGCGGATCCGGTTCTGCGGGCTCCGGAGGGAGGCGTTCACTCCTCCTCCTGCTGCTGCGGAGGTCTGGCGAGCCGGCTCTGGGTGCGGATCCTGCTCCTGCTCCTGCTTTGCATCCTCGTGAGTGACAGGGCGAGGGCGGCGGATGGATTGGTTGAGGTTGGTGGGGACATGCGTGCGGACGGTTTTGTCGCGCCTCAGAACCCCGCCGCTTGTCCAGCTCTACTCTCGGTGAAGAATGGAGGGAAAGCCGGAGGCGTCGAACCAGTGGCTGGGCCCCTCCAGGGTCCAACATCTCTCCGAGTGCTGCATCCGCACTGGAGAAATAATCCGGTTTGATACCAGTTTTAACTGCCCTGGCTCCACGCTCTGGAATTCTGGGCATTGTCGTTTGTTGTGTGGCCCCCAAAGTTAGCTTTGCAACACGGAGGTCGGCCCTGCAAGCCCTGAAACCAACCAAAGGAGGCAGAAGTACCTCTAGCCATGTGCAGAGCGCACCCTGTTTTCCCCCACTTTCTTTCATTCATATCCTGCTTCACAGAGGCAAGAAAAGAGGACAGCAAACCACAAACCTCCCACGTGTTCACAGGACGTGTGAATAGTAGCACTGGAGGAGTATTCACAGTGGTATCAAACCGGATTATTGCTGCAGTGTGGATGTAGCTTAGGCGCCTCTTAGGAATCCCTGCCCTTGTTATCATTTGCCTTTTTTATTATTATCCTCCTCTTTATCAGCAGGTCTCTTTTTCTCTTCAGAGTGGAGGAAAACTTCCCAAGTATTTTATTCCAGAAGTTTGGGAAGCCCAGGTTAGTGAGGAAACACTGAGTGAGACTCATGGCTTATATGGGGAGAAAGGCAGGACATAAAGAAATACAGAGTTGGAAGAGACCTCAAGTGCCATCCAGACAAACCCCCTGCCATGCATGATGATGATGATGATGACAATGATGATGATGATAGTGGTTTGAGTGTTTACGACTACGGAGATCAGAGTTCTACTCTCAGCTCAGACATGAAACCCATTGGGTGACCCTGGGCAAGTCACACCCTCTCAACCTCAGAGGAAGGCAATGACAAACCTCCTTGGAACGAATCTTTCCAAGAAAACCCCATGATAGGTTGGCCTTAGGTCCGCATTAAGTTGGAAATGACTTGAAGGCACACAGCAACACATAATAATAATGGTAATAATAATAATAATGCCTACCCACAAGCTGCATTTCACACATTTCTCTTGCCTGGAACACCCCAGAAGTGTGGGGCCTGACCGTGAATACTCCTCCAGTACGACTTTTCACATGTTCTGTGAACACGTGGGAGGTCGGTGGTTTGCTGTCATCTTTTCTTGTCTCTGTGAAGATGACACATATGAAAGAAAGTGGGGAAAAATAGAGTGCACTCTGCACATGGCTAGAGGTACTTCTGCCTTCTTTGGTTGGTTTCAGGTGTTGCAGGGCTGACCTCAGTGTTGCAAAAGTCTTGGGAGGAAAGGGCTGAATCTGGCCTCAAATGAAGTCTTTCTTGTGAGTTGACTCCAGGGCCAAAGGTTTGGCGTTTCTGGCATCTGAAACTAAAGGAATTGGAAAACAACAAAACCCATGCTGTTGCGATATCTTTATTGAGCCAACCACAGGGTACAAAATACATTGTGCTAGATTGTGAAGCTTCACTGGCCTCTCAATCCGCCAAAAGATGGATGGTAAAAAGCCTGCCAGGGACATTGCTGTGGTCACATAGGCTGCATCCGCACTGCAGAAAGGATCCAGTTTGACACCACTTTAACTGCCATGGCTCATTGCTGCGGAATTCTCAGAGCGCACCAGAGCTCTCTTGACAGAGAAGGCTAAAAAAAACTACAATTCCCAGAACTCCATAGCAAAATGGTATCATATTGGGTTCTTTCTGCCGTGCAGATGCAGCCCTTGTCTGTTTTAGGTTGTGATGGTATATAGGAAGTCTATGGTAACCATAAACTGAGGAGCACCTTCTGCCATGGCCATACAATGAATGGGAATGAAGACAATAAAGCACAGTCAGTGTGGCGAGGAGGAATCAAGTCACTGGAGGACAATGCTTTTGCTGTGCCCAATGGTGAAGGGATCTCCATGTCTTTTCATGCCTCTCTATAGTGTGTGTGTGTGTGTGTGTGTGTGTGTGTGTATGCAGCATTTGTATGCATGTTTCTCTGGCAGCTTGTGGGAGGCTCCATGCCAGGGATGGTTAGATGATCTCCAAGCCGTGGGCAGGTGCAATGTAAAGCCTCCCTCCCATTTGTGGCTTGGCTCTTATCTTGTTCAGGGCTGCTATTGCTGCTCTCCTGCATACCTCTGGTGAATAAATATCAGTTGCTTCCTGACACCCTTCTGCTATTTTAATACCATTCCATTGCATGCTGACGCCGCCTCCTCCTCCTCTTCCTAATACCAAAGAGTTGGGAATCATGTCAGGGAGTAAAATGGTGCGTTAGGCTGAAAGTGATGGCTCCCCCCCCCCCCCCCCCGAATCCATCTTCAGAAGCCAGAGGGATGCTTGAATGGCAGTGTTGAATGGGCTTGCTGAGTTACAGAAGACTCTTCTGTGGATTAAGGCTGAAGTGGATGCATCCCTGGGTAAGTGGAGGGAGCTGTGATGGAGGGCAAGATGGAGGGCAATCTCTTTTTTAAAATGTCAGATTGAATCTTTTAAAATGCCACTGTTTAAACAGGTATCATGATCCTTTGTAACCTCAATTTTTAAGGCCAAGTCCTAGTACTAACTAGAGGAGACTCGTTCAGTTAATAAAACCTTGGTATGGCAACACTGATGTAAGCTCCATTGATTCAGTGGGTTTGCTTTAGTTGGGACTGACTAGTACAGGGGTAGGCAACCTAAGGCCCGGGGGCCGGATGTGGCCCCTCGAGGCCTTTGGACCGGCCCCAGGCCCCCACCATGATGATATTGATTATTGTTATTATTACTTGTTCTTGGGGTTTTCTTGGCAAAATCTCCACCGGGGTTTTGCCATGGCTTTTCTGGGGCTGAGAGAGTGTGCATGCATTTTTTTAAAAAAAAATTAATTTTTATTTTTATTTATTTATTTATTTTTGGTGCTTTGGCCCCCCTATTTGTCTGAGGGACAGCAACCCGGCCCCCGGCTCAAAAAGGTTCCCTACCCCTGGACTAGTAGATCGAGACCGAAGCGTGCACATGCAACTGATTTTTTTAAGAGTCTGAAATGCCATGAAATGGAAAGCATTTTATAATAATATGCTCATTTTTTGGGATGGGTGTGTGTATGAGTGTTGGCTTGTTATTCTGACAGTAAGCAAAGTGGTATCAGAGTAATGTACATCTGGGAGTCAGAAGTGTGTGTCTTACATTCAAGATAAGTATTGAAGGGTATTCTTGGTTGTAAGGCATTTTGCCTGGGCTCACTGTAGGTCTTTTAGGATAGTAAGGTGTGTGGAGAAAATACAGGCTCTGTCTCCGACCCATGTGCATTTAATTTACTTTGTGAATACATTCTCTGCCTGTCACTTTGAGGCCTTCACAAAGGCCTTCCCTGATCATCCAGATGAACAAAGTACATTAGATGTGTGTATGCGAGGCAGCAGACTTGATTCTTAACCCATCATATACACCACGTTATTAGGAAAGTCTTTCTTTGTGCTATTCCTCAATAGGCTTGCGGGCTACAATACATATTCAACTATAAGTCAACTTCATGTAAAAGTCAAAGGCAAGTTTTGGAGCCAAAATTATGGATTTTGATATGATCTGTGGATAAGTCAGGGGTACAACTTAGGGACATGTAACAGAGGATGTGTAAAGGATGAAGCAAAGGAAGATTATGCCAAAGAACTTGCCAAATTCCGACAAGGCTGGTGTTTCTTTTAATCTGGGATGGATTAAGCCAGGGGTAGGCAACCTTTTTGAGCCGGGGGCCGGGTTGCTGTCCCTCAGACAATTGTGGGGGCCGAAGCACCAAAAATAATAATAATAATAAAAAAATATTAAAAAATATGCATGCACATTCTCTCAGCCCCAGAAAAGCCATGGCAAAACTCCTGTGGAGATTTTGCCAAGAAAACCCCAAGAACAAGTAATAACAACAATAATCAATATCATCATGGCAGAGGGGGGCGGCCCCTGGGCCTTAGGCTACCTACCCCTGGATTAAGCTCTTGTATTTTGCCACTTGAATCAAAGAAGTGGATGGCTCCTTCCCCCCCCCCTTTTTTTTTTAAATAAGAGTTAAAGTATAGTAATTAAGTTGACCCATGGATAAGTTGACCCACATTTTTTGGGTCAATTTTTTGAATGAACATTTTTAGAGTTATACATGAGTATATACAGTAGCTTTGGTTTTGAAGGATGGGGTGGGGGGAGGATGAAAATCCTTGGTACAATCTATGGTCCAAAACGCACTGCAGAAACAATTCAGTTTGAGAACCTTTAACTGCCCTGGCTCAATCCTAGGGAATTCTGGGAATTGTAGTTTTGTAAGACATTTAGCCTTTTTTTATCAGAGAGTGCTAGTGCCCCAATAAACTACAATTCCCAGGATTCCCTAGCACTGAGCCAGGGCAGTTAAAGTGGTCTGGAACTGGTTTATTTCTGCAGTGTGTTTTGGACCTGTATTTCCATCAACTGCCATATTGTATAGAGGAGTGTCTTTACCAAGCTTCAGTTGGTGCTCCAACTGTACCTTTTTTGGGGGAAGAATGAATATCACCATAGTTGTTCATGCCTTATCACTTCCTAGTTAGACTACTGTAATATTCTATGCATGGGCTGCCCTTGAAAAGTATTTGGAAGCCACAGCTAGTACAAAATGCAGTGGCCAGGAGGTCATCAGGTGTACATTTTGAGACCACATGACATCAGTCTTACACAAACTACAGTAGCTTCATATTTTCTTCCAAGACCAATTCAAGGTGCTGGTCTTAAGATATAAAGCCTTAAACATCTTGGGACTGAGAGATCTGAAACACCCGCTCCCTTCCCTATGAGCCTGCCTGAAATTAAGGGCCTAAGCAGACTGCCAGAAATAGTGCACATTAAATTGAGGCACTGCCCTGGCTCAGTGCTAGGGAATCATGGGAACTGTAATTTATTGTGGCACCAGAGCTCTCTGACAGAGAAGGCTCAATGTCCCAGAAAAAAATACAGTTCCCATGATTCCCTAGCACTGAGCCAGGGCAGTGCCTCAATTTAATGTGCACTATTTCTGGCAGTCTGCTTAGGCCTTTAGTTCATCAATGGAGGCCCTGTTAAATGTTCCAACGCCCCATGAAGTAGGTTGGTAGATACATATGATGGAGATATCTCCATAGCATCACTCCAATTGTGAAGCTCCCTCTCAAGGGCAATCAGCTTGGCTCCATCCCATCTGAGTCTCTGGTGGGCAGTGAAGTCTTGTGCTGCTTTGGTTGTCCATTCAGCCTTGTTCATTCCGTCTTGAAATTAGGGTGTCTGCTCGGGCAATTTTAAAAACAGTTTTAGTGCTGTTTTTAAAAAAGCTATTTCTAAAACTGTTTTTAGAGCTATATTTAAAGAGAAGGCTTGAATACTTTAATTGCTTTTTAAAAAGAGCCAGCATAGTATAATGATTTGAATATTGGACTATGATATGGAGACCAGGGTTTGATTCCCAGCTTGGTCATGAAACCCATTGAGTGGCCTTGGGCAAGTCACATGCTTTGAGCCTCAGAGGCAAACCTCCTCAGAACAAATCTTGCCACGATAGGTTTGCCTTAGGATCACCACAAGTTGGAAATAATTTGAAGGCACATTGCAGCAGCGGCGGCGGCAACAACAACAACAGCAGTCATTTATTTAAAGTTTTAAAACTGTTTTTACCTATTGTGCATTGCCTTTGAGGTCCTGGTTGGTTGAAAAGTGATAGATAGATAGATAAATAGACAGATACACAGACACACAGAGGGAGATGAAATAACATGGGTAAGATATCCCAATGTAAAGTTTAATCTTCTCCTCCTGGGTATTAAATATCTATATTAATTCTCTTAAATATTTGTCTATTAACAGGGAGAGATTATTCCCTTATATCCCAGCCTGGTAATTTCAAAATGTCCTATTCCCATCCTACTCAAAAGTTAGTAGTGATGGGAGTTATCTAAAACATCAGGAAGGCAACAGGTTTTACTTGCGTGCTCACAAGCCATGAGTGTTATCATTCACTGCTGTGGTGTCATAGTAAGTCTGGCAGATGCATCACAGCCCTTGAGTTTAGCTGAAAGTGGTTGTTGTGGCATTGTACTCTTGACCTCAAGGGTATTTTAGTGATAGGTGAAGTTGTTATAAAGAGCCCCTTGGATAATCTAGTTTAGCCCTCTACATCAAGGAGGATAAGGCAGTGTGTTAATCCTGGTATACTGCTTTGGCACCAGAGGGCATTTTCTTCCATTACACAAATGGTATTGGAGTAACTGTTAACCAGAATTTCCAGTGTAATAGTGATAAAAATTTAAGATGAGGGGGCTGCTTCCTGAGGCATTGTGGCTTTCAGAAGCTTCATTTTCAATTTTCCTCTTCCTTGGCTGTAGTAGAGGTACTATTCAGTAGTTAAGCAAAATGTGAGCATTTTTAAAAAATGAAATACACTGTTGAAAGAATAGGAAAGGAGAACTGGGGCATCAGGACTTGATTGACTGCTCCGTTGCAATCTTTTACAGAGTCTCTCAAGGCCAATGTAGAAGTTTAATTTGAAGGAGAGAGGAAAAATGTATAACTTCAGGTTTTTAGCAATAACCTTGTCTGAGAACAGTTGTACCATATAAGTGGTGATCATACTGAAATGCCCCATTTATGAAGGTATGGGCATCTTTATAGCATCTCTCATTACATAATAGAGTGCATCTAATGAAGTGGGCTGCAGTCCAAACAATATTGAAATAAAAAGTGTTAGCCCAGGGGTAGGCAACCTAAGGCCTGGGGGATAGATGCGGCCCCCGGAGGCCTTTGGACTGGCCCCAGGCCAGTCCTGCCACCGCCGCCCGCCATGATGATATTGATTATTGTTATTGTTCTTGGGGTTTTCTTGGCAAAATCTGCACAGGGGTTTTGCCATGGCTTTTCTGGGGCTGAGAGAGTGTGTATGCATATATATATATATATATATAATTTATTTATTTATTTATTTTTGGTGCTTCGGCCCCCCCAATTGTCTGAGGGACAGCAACCTAGCCCCCGACTCAAAAAGGTTGCCTGCCCCTGTGTTAGCCTTTAAGATACCACAAGAAAGACTCTTCATTGTTTATGCTACAGCACACTCACATACATACCCAGCTTGAAATAATAAATGTATTATTTTCCCTCATAAAAGTGAACTTATAATTTGTATCCCACTCTGTCCTGACTGGTTTAGGTAGGAGCCATGTTTAAAAATAGGTGTAAATAGGAGCTAATTAAAAATAACTAGTAACAACATCCCCTCCAACCCAGGTTAGTCCAGCCTAATTCAGTTTTTTGGTACACACAGACACACTTGTTGGTTGACATCAATACAATTGATAGTTCCTAGCTTGCATTTCCTCAAAGGAGCTCAAAGTGGCATACATGGCTCTCCCTTACCTTTCATCCTCACAATAACTTGGTAGCATTAGGTTCGGATGATAGAAAATGTTTGTCGTATGGTGTGTTGTGGAACATAGGATGCCAACTTAAACCATCTTAGGGGGGTTGCAGACTGCCAGAAATAGTGCAAATTGAGTCCACTTTTAGGGTTAGGGTTAGTGCTAGGGAGTCATGGGAATTGTTTCCCCCCCCCCCCTGAGACATTGAGCCTTCTCTGTCAGAGAGCTCTGGTGCCACAATAAAATACAGTTCCGATGATTCCCTAACCCTAAAAGTGGACTGAATTTGCACTATTTCTGGCAGTCTGCAACCCCCCTTAGTCAGATAGACAATTCACTTTGATTAGCAGTAACTAACAGTAGAGTGCTCCAGTTCAGATTTCAGCCTGGTGTAGTGGTTTGAGTGTTCAAGAGTGGACAGTGGTTTGCAACCTTTGGTCCTCTAGAGGTTTTAGACTTCAGCTCCCATAATTCCTGACTGTTGACCAAATTGGCTGGGGCTTCTGGAACCTGAAGTCTCATACAAGTAGAGGACCAAAGGTTGGGAACCACTGGACTAGGACACTGGGAGATCAGGTTTCTAATCCCCATTTGGCCATGGAAACCCACTAGGCGACCTCAGGCAAGTCACACTCTCAGCTTCAGAGGATGGCAAGGGTGAACTCTCTGTGAACAAATTCTTCCACAAAACCTGTAAGCTTCACCTTAGGGCTGCCATAACTCAGAAATGACTTGAAGGCACATAGCAACAGGAAACCAACTTCTGCCTCTTTAAAGGACACACCATTCAATCCTATCACCTCCATGATGTTCTCAGTCCTTCCCCAATAGACACTGTTAGCATTCTGTGGTTAGTAAGTATATTTGGTGCCTGCTGAAAGTTTTTTTTTGTGGGCTTCCAGCCCATGCCTCAGAGCAGGGGTAGGCAACCTTTCCCCTTTAAGGGCCGAGGGACTTCAGCTCCCCAAAGCCTCAGCCACATTGGCCAATAGTCCCATGATGGCCAATAGCTCCTGGGATTCTGAGAGCTGAAGTCTTTTGGCCCTTAAAGGGGAAAGGTTGACTACCCCTGCCTCAGAGTCTCCATAACTCTCCTAGTAGAATTGTTATGCTTTAACAAAATCCAGTTTATACTCCCTTTCGATGATCCATAGTATGAATTCGCTATTAGGAAGAAGAAGGAAGAGGAGGGGGATTAGAATGTTGCAATGTAGGCAAAATATTCTAACAATTAGCACAGACTATTGAGTAGCATATTGGCCAATTCTGTCTATGGGTAAATAATTTTATTCTAAGCTAGCTGCAGGTTGTGGGCATCATTTTCAAGACCCATGAAGGATGTATTTCACCCATCAGTGGTTTCTTCAGAATGAAATCATATTAGACGTGCCAGCGAGAGCAGACGTGCAAATGCCATGGAAAGTCCAAAGGGGAATGTCCAGAGGCAGAAACATGTGCAAACTTCAGCTGTGCATGAGAGAGACCAGAGCATTAATGTCTGCTGCGTGCAAAGCTAGATAAAAGCCTCCAGATGCCTGACTTGTCTGTAGGTGCCAAACATTCCACATTTCATTGGAGAGCCCATATTTCAAACTAATGCAGCTCAACAGATGTTTGGAGCCAAAGCAACTCTTCAGACTATTTTCACAGGTGCCCCATCATTTTTTAAAAAATGCATTATTGGTAGTAAGAATGTAAAGCAAATTATTTACTAGGATGTATGTTTGATTGAAAACATCTTCCCTGTAATAGAACATGAGCATTTACTAGTGATATGTTCCATGCTGAAACTGCAATTCCCAAATAAATCTGAACAGGATTCTGCTGTAAGAAACCTTTGAAGGCTGCAGTGAGTAGAACTTAATTCTGACTATATGTGCATATGAATTTGCATTGCATTTGTAAACAACAACACACAAAGGCTTTTGAATGTTACCAAACACATAAACAACAAGCTCATTATGTGCCTTGCTTCTCTGTTTTTGGAGGGCAAAATTCACCAGCTTAGGAAACTGCTGGTGTTTTTTTTAAAGCCAAGATTATAGCCCTGATGATTATGAAGATACATGCAGTAGTGTGAGTCCAATGTTTGCTAGCATCTTAAAAGATGGAAGAAAGGATGAAAATGGAGTCAGACTGCACATTGATGTGAACACATGCAAGGGTTCCCTGAAGATTTGAAAATCAGCTGTAACAGGAAAAATTGCTTAGGGAAGGGAGGACTAGATAAGATATGGGAAAGAGACTGCATAACACTTTGCTTGTCTGCCTTATCACTACTCCAGAGGTTGGAAGAGGTACTTTATGGACTGCAGCTTTTAAAATCCCTATGGGCCTTTGCAGACTGCCAGAAATAGTGCAAATTGAGTTCACTTTAACTGCCCTGACTCAGTGCTAGGGAATCATGGGAACTGTAGTTTATTGTGGTACCAGAGCTCTCTGACAGAGAAGCCTCAGTGTCTCAGAAAAATACAATTCCCATGATTCCCTAGCACTAAGCCAGGGCAGTTAAAGTGAACTCAATTTGCACTATTTCGGGCAGTCTGTAAAGGCCCTATATTAGTAAAGCCAGTAGTATTTCCATCACATTAAAATTTCCAAGCTCTGCTGTCAGCCCAGCAGCATGATGCCCTCCTTGCATTCCTAATACCAGGGAGAGGTTCCAGGGAGAATTCAGGTTTGATCTGCTTTAGGACCCACTGATTTGTCTTTTTGGCTGTCCATGGTGTCCTCAGCACTCTTCTCCAGCACCACGTCTGAAAAGAGTGGTGTGTTTTTTCACTTTTCAGCTGTCACATCCGTATATGGTAACGGGGAGTACAAGGGATTGGACAACTCTAAACTTTAGTGCTCAGTTGTATATCTTTACTCTTTAGGATCTTGTCATAGCTGCCCTTCCCATTCCTAGTTGTCTTCTTATTTCTTGACTGCAGTCTACTTTCTGATCAATGTTTGATCCAAGGTACGTAAAATAGCATGTCTGTAATATTTCCTTGGCCCCTCATTTGTTAATTGTTAATTTTGCTCTTGAGATTTCTGTAGAGAAGGCTCTACAGTGTGCCATTAACTTCTTAATCTTCCATATGAACAGAGCTTGGAAATAGTATTCTTTTAAACTAGAAATTGCAAATCAACGTCAATGCGCCCCACCCCACCCCGCCCTATCTAGCCTGGCCACCTGGGGAATTCAGGAACTCAGCAAATCCATAGCCATCTGAAGGATTTGGGGAGCTGTAAACTAAAAGTATTTTAAAGCTCTGTATAGGACTACTAAAACCAGAATGAACTCCAAAAATAGTAAAAATGTATAAATAAACTGGCTTTGCAAAATAAGAGAACTAGCTTTTTAATCAGTGGAATTTATTAGATGTTGTATTTATCATTTTTGAAGTAGAGGTTACAGAACTTGGATACATTTTTTTAAAAATTCAGAATTTGTTCAACTATATTCATTTATTTACAATATTTATATCCTGCATATTAGCCTGAAAGGCTCCCAGATTGGCTTAAAAGTTGTTAATTTGATAGTTCCTCACCCTCAGGCTTATACCTTCAAATCTCCTGTCGACTTACGGCAACCCCATGAATTTCATAGGGGGGAAGCAAACGGGTGGCCGTGGGCCGCCCCGGGAAGCTGCGCCACGGGGCTGAGGTATCCGCACACCTTGGCCCCGCGGCACAGCTTCGCCGCCCCTGGAAGGAGCACTAAATTAGTACAGAATTTGTGCTCCTTCCACAAGTCGCCGAAGGTGCACCGCAAAAGGCTGCCGGCACACCTTCGGCGACTCTTCTGCTGCAGCGTGTATGGACGCTGCAGCGGGAGGTCATCCTCAGAGCGCTGGCCGTGCAGAGGGCCGGCTGCTCTGAGGACAACTTGGGGAAGGGGTTGGGGTGCCCACCGTGCGGCTGCCCCTCCCCTTCCCTGCCCCCCAAATGGCGCTTTTAGCCGTCTGCATCCCCCCATAGGGTTTTCTTAAGCAAGGAATACTCAAAGGTAGCTTTATCAACCCCTTCTGCTGTAGAGCACCTGTCATTCATTGGTGGTCTCCCATCCAAATACTAACCAGGACTGGGCTGGCTTATCTTCCAAGATCTAGAAAAGATCTGATGCCTTTTGGGGGTATTTAGGCCTTTAGGTTTACAAAATAAATAGGAGATGACACATAAGGGGAATGGTATGGCATTGAGAGAGGAGATTACATCCAGTAGATGCTAGCTACTCTTCTCTCCCTCAGAGGCTGGAGCAATTACAGTTGGAATATGGAGGAGCTGCTCTCAGCAGCTGCTGAGCCAAGACATAATGGAGCTGTGCCTGGTTGCTCCTCTGTCTCTCATAGACCAGAACACCTTCCAAAGTGGAGCTGAGTGGGAGAAAGTAACATATAGCCATTTTAAAGGCATGATACCATTTCAACTCTCTCAAATATATTCCCCTTCAAACACTACAGTAAAAGAGCAAACACTTGACAGCACAATGCACTCGCAATCCATTTTTCAGACTTTTTAATAATGTCTAAAGTAGCTCTAAGCCTCAAGGTTATGACTATACTAATGACAGTCATCAGAATGAAATCTGGCAGAGAAGGTCACTGCTTCTTATATAGAAAGGATTAGCAGAGGCTGTTACTTAAATTTTTCAGACTCATTGTGTTGAGTTTACAAGCATCCAGTGCTATATTTCCCAATGAAGACAGAGATCTAGGACCTAACAAGTACTACTCTTACTCTATATGTTGCTTACCTACTGTTCTTCCTGTTCCCATCTTCAACCAGCCTAAGAATAGTGCCCATCATTTGGCTATTTTGAAACCATGGTTCAACTGTATAGACAACCAAACTACCCTTTAAATGAGTTCCCTGACTCAAGCAAATGTATCTTGTTCAGCTGTATTAACTTTCCAAGCTGTAACCAGGAATTCACTGCATATTGGGTAAAAACATCTGGTGGAAAAAATAAGTGGTTAAAAGGTCTTGTTTTTAATGAATTGACAATCTATTGAGAAAAATTAGTTAAATGAAAACTGCAGCAAAATATTGTGGTGTGAATGTTCTTTGTTCAGGTTTCTAGCAACTCCATCTTCCCCTCCATTTCAGTTCTCCTTGCCAGTCTCTCTCCCCCAACAATCAATCAGCATTTAATGTCTTCCTGATAAGTTCTTAGTCCTTACTGGATTATTTTTGGGATAATTTTCTCCTAGTTTAGATTGCCCCTGTAAAGCTCTTTTGTACTCCAGACCTGAGGTTCTTCCCAGCTTAGTGTGTAAAGGTGTTGCACTTTTGTCTACACAGCAAGAACACTCACAGCCATAACTTCAGAAATGGGGTTTGCTCTTAGCTCTTCCCTGACCCCATCTCATTCTGTACTGTGATAAACACAAGAAGTGGTGGGTTAATGTGTTCTTATATAAGGGCTCCTGTTCAAAGTTGTGATGTGGTCAGCTCAGGTTCAGAAAAGAATCACCACTCTTAGAGGCTTCCCAAGTCAGAATCTTTTTGTTTTTTCTCTCTCTTTTGGTCATAGGTGGTGAACCTATGGCATGTGTGCCAGAGATGGCACATGAAGCCATTTTCCCAGGCACATAGAAGACAGGGAAGAGGAAGAACATGTGCACACCTGTTCCTCCTCTTCATGTCTATTCCAGGCCTTCAGGTACCTCTAGAGAGGCAGCTGAAGGGGGGGGGGGGGGAGGAAGGTGGAAGGTGGAAGTCTCACACCCCAGGAAGGTGGAAGGTGGAAGTCTCACACCTGGTGCCAGGGCACCTTTTAATTTGGGCACTCGGCTCCTAAAAGCTTTGCCATCACTGCCATAGGTCTTCAATAACAGTGCCTTAGAGACCATAGAACAGGGTGGCAAGTGTGTTGTTCATCCTAACTAGGGGCCTTTGCAGACTGCCAGAAATAGTTCAAATTGAGTCCACTTTAAGGGTTAGGATTAGTGCTAGGGAATCATGGGAATTGTTTTTTTTTTTTCCTGAGACATTGAGCCTTCTCTGTCAGAGAGCTCTGGTGCCACAATAAAATACAGTTCCCATGATTCCCTAACCCTAACCCTAACCCTTAAAGTGGACTCAATTTGCACTATTTCTGGCAGTCTTCAAAGGCCCTAGATGAACCTCAGGTTCATTCCTACCCTGTGATTTAATTTATGAAAAATAAGTGTTGGTGTTGGGTGGTGTTAAAAGTGAGCACCTACAATTTTTTGAATGGGTATATGTATCAAACAACAACAACAACAAAACAAACAAACAAACAAACAAACAAAAAAACAGGACAGTCATCAGGTCTGGCCAAAGACACTGTACTGCCTGAACAGAAGCAAAACTGCCAGTGCCCTCTCCAAATTAAAGTACATATTTCCCAAAGACTACCAAGTTATGTAGGCATCAGGGGTAGACAATCCCACCCAAGTGCATTTCTCCATGCCTAGCAGTATAAATACAGTACAAGATGAATAGCTAATAATTTGCTGCCTTTTCATGACACTCAACAGTCTGCCACCTCAAGCAACCTTGCCTACTCTATACAAGAGTTGTGATGAAAGCCGGGCCTATAGATGGCTAGTATTCCCCTTTGCTTCCCCTTTCAAATCCTTATCCAGCTGGTTCATTTCTAACAAGCTTTCCTTATTCAGAAACTCATCTTATGTGTATTCTCTTGTGCTGATGGTACCAGCTTTATCTTGGTATCTGTGAATATGTCCCCCTCCCCTTTCTTTTTCTGCTGTATCATGTATGGCATAGTTCTGCTTGTAAAAGAAACAACCCTGTGTTTTAGTTAATGTCTCATATTTGACTGTTATAAAGCTGTTTCATGCTCTACTTTGAATGCAAGTGTTTATGGGTCACTCACACTAGTGTTTGACTGTAATGCTGGTCATGCTATTTCTGTTATTTATATCTCAATGATGATTTGTTATTTCTTAGTCGTGATCAGTTCTCCCTGCTTGTATACCAGCAAATGAAAACACTGCTGAATTGTTTTCAAAGCCAAACTGTGTCAGTCTATAAATTCACTTTGTGCCACCATAACTTGATTGAGCCTCATTTCCGCTGAGATCCAATTTGATCTGCTGGATAAATGGTGGCATTAAAAAAAACCAAACTTGTTTTGTTTGCAGGTGCTTTGATGTATTACATTGCTCTGTGCTGCTATCCACTGGCTTAGCTGTGATTTTAGGGGAATTTATTATAGATTGTTTTAATTTTTTAATAAAATATCTTGAAGGCTTGTTATAATGGAACTTCATAACATTCTTATCTCATTTTTCTCCAAATCTGTATCTTAAACAAGAAGATATTTATTAATGAAAACACTTATGAAAATACACACTTGGGGAGGTGGGAATTCTGAATAGTAAATTTATCCAGCAGGGACAGAGAAGTTTTGGCCCTCCAGATTTTGGGAGTACAACTCTCACAATATCTTACCACTGGCTATGCAGGTGGAGGCTTCCGGAAGTTCAAAATATATAGAGTGCTCAGGTTCCCCATTACTGCTGTTTAATTTCTGGACTCTCAGGGCCTTTACAGACTGCCAGAAATAGTGCAAATTGAGGCCACTTTAACTCTCCTGGCTCAGTGCTAAGGAATAATGGGAACTGTAGTTTATTGTGGTACCAGAGCTCTGTGGCAGAGAAGGCTCAATGTCTCAGAAAAAAATACAATTCCCATGACTCCCTAGCACTGAGCCAGAGCAGTGCCTCAATTTAATGTGCACTATTTCTGGCAGTCTGCAAAGGCCCTTAAGATACTTTGGTTTTGTCCCATTGCACTCTTTTCCATGTTTTTGGCATCCCAACAGAGACCTATCATAGCAATACCCCAGGGACAGCAAAACCTTTCATTTGCAAGTTATTGATTATATCTCTCATCCTCTGATAGTGAAAATCCCCAAGCAGTCAGAAAGTGATTTGTTGAAGACCAATCACTGGTTTTAATTCTCCGGAGGACTTTTTGAATGCCTCCATACAAATTAAATTATTATCAGACTATATCTGCATACCCAAGTGGGTATGCTCCCCCCCTCTCCCCATCACACTGACATTTTACACAAAAGAACATTTCCAGGCATGAACTGTTTTCTTCTGACATAAACGCTTCTTGAAAGTTATCTGTGTCATAAGGGGATATTTTGCAGACAACAAGAAAGGTTTTAAGGCACCAGGCACAGTAAAACATGCAATTGCTCCATCTTGGGAATCATTTTAGAGAAGAGACACACAAGGCATACTATCACTGTAAGCCAAAGTGAGATGTGCTATCTCTCTCTACATTCATACATTTTATTTGTACTCATTGTGACTGTTCTGTAATGCAACTTTCTCCTATAGATAATACTTACCTGCTGTGGTGGTTTTATGTCTGAGGACTGTGGCCTAAATCCTATTGTTAGTCTTGACTAGAGTAGGCCCATTAATTCAATGGCTTCTTTGGATGTCAACTCTGTCCCCATATGTCTTTCTAGATGTGGCTTGCTGTGCAACCTGGAGGAGAAGTTGTATATGGAGGTCTCAGAGATATCCTTATGCAAGCCAGTCATAGTAAAGCCCCAACAGGATTCTGTCCATTGCATTTAAGTCCTCCTTCTGAATTAACATGCGTAGGATTGTGCTACACATGTCTTCCTATGACCTGCAAATATCCTTGTGGATTTTACAGAAGAATATTTTCCCCTTCCCGCCCAAATTGCATAATCTTTATTTGTAGCTTCTGTTGAGAATGGCTTTTTGCATCATACAAGAAGCTGGTTTAGGATAGTGTTCTTTATATCAAGGCCTGTGGGGAAGATGGCAGGCTGAAAAGAGGAACAGAGGAGTCTGTCTCTTTCATGTGCAGCAAAGAAATAGGAGACATATCTTTTAAACAATCTGTTAACTGAATGTTAACATTTCATTGATTGGAAAACATTAAGATTTACAAGTATATCAGATCAACTCATTGCATATAATATACTATCAACAAGTGTGGGGCGTTCCAGTTAAACATGCCAAGAAAACCATGTGATAGGTTCACATTAGGGTTGTCTTAATTCAGAAACGACTTGAAGGCACACAACTATAACAACAATTTCTCATCCAGTCATCCAACGAAAGGGAGTGAGTAAGGTTAAAAACAAATTCATACACAGAGGAAAGATCCAGGAAACAAAAATCTTTAACTGAATTGTTACTTTCCATTTGTGTCATCCTGTTCTCTCTATTCACTGTCTTTGGTTTAGTAGCTTTCTCTGTGTTTTCATCACCGTTGTATGTTCTGTCTGTTATTCCCTTTTCCCCCATCCCATGTCTGTCTGCCCTTTAATTCCTCCAACTACCGGTACTCTTTCCCTTGTCTCTCTTTTTTGTTGTCTGTATCTCATCGCCCATCCATTTCCATCTTCCCACCATTCTACAGCTTCTTTCTCTTGTGTGTCTCTTGCATGACAAAACAATGTACCACAGGCTTCCTCTTCTTGTTTCTCCCTCTTTTTCTCCTGGTCTTTGCTAGCTGTCATGGTTTACATTGCTTACTGTTAAATCTGCTGCCTACCATTGAGTGAAAAACTCTGATGAAGACAACGGTGAAGTACTGGAAGAGAGGGATGAAAAATAATGTAGCATTATTTCATAGGGGGAAATGTATTGTACTTCATCATTTTGATTAATTTTAAATACACACACACACACACACACTTTAACACATTAACATCATAAAATGTATTGCACTACTTCCAATCTGTTTTGTCAACAAAATTAATAAAACCAAGTCTAGAGTCTTAAAGAATGTATTCAAAACTTCTGTTTGTCTGTGTGCCCTTATCGGCTTAGTCCACTTTTAAGCTAAGGTACTTTATTCACACTATACAGATACTTGGTTTCCTTTCTCTTTTTAATGACTAGTTGTTGTGTCCTGCCATTGAGAAAGAAAACATTTCTTTAAGATGTATTTGTTCATTATGACTGCTGAAAAACTGTAACAGGACCAACACTGATTCCCCTTACAGGGTTAACAGCTCCTCCTCCAGTTATTATCTTATTAGAAAATTTATATTCCTCCCAATACCCAAGGATCTCAGGGCAGCATGCAATATGTACCTCCTTTAAAAATGAAGCACTTTTTTTCCCCTTGGTTCAAGCTCTGTCTGACAATTGGAAACACTGGCATGTTACTGAAACAAGACTCAATCTGATTATGAAGGCTGCACTGGCAAGATATACTCATATTGCACAGAAGTAGCTGCCTTTCTTGGTGTGTGGCTGCTATTGATGGACAGAATTTGGAAGTAGCAATTACAAATAACACAGTTTCTTGCAACTATGTATTAATTTTTGTAAGGCAGCTCTAGTGAAGTTATATTGGAAAAGTAAGACAGTACATGGAAATTATATTTGGCAGGTAATGTTCTGTAGTTATCTTTTCTAGTTATTTTAAGGTCATTTTAGAAGCACCTTGAATGGAATATTTCAAGTGGTATACACTATTCTCTTATCAATTCTTAATTTTTTCCCTAAGAAAAAAGTAACAAAAAGCAATGAACAGTTTAAGAAGTAATGGGTAATGAATCACCCACCACAAAGCATTGTAACACATAATGGAAACAACCTGCTTTTAAAATGTAAGTTTCCTAGTTCTGGTAGTGGTTATATTAAATCACAACATAAATAACTCAAAGATAAACAATCAGGATTGCAGTAACATGTTACAAGTATTGCACAAATAAAATCAAGAAGAAACTGGTATACTTTGAATACCCAGTTAAAGCAAGTTTTGGATTATTCTGTGTTCATTTAGTTATCTAGTAGTTAGGTTACACTTCAGCTTTTTTTTAACACCACACACACACACACACACACACACACTTCAACATAAGATAAATTTGTGATTTAAAAAAAACAACAAAAAACAGCAAAGTGGTTGCCAGATGAAAAATAATGAAGATTGCTGATAGACAGAAAAATAGGGAAAAGATTTCTTTCTAGACACATTTTTGGACCTCTAGATATTGTTGGTTGTTATTTCCATCAGCTCCAGGGAATATAATAAGGTTGAATGATGATGGAAGTTATAGTCCAGCAATAGCTGGAAGGCCACAAGTTTCACACTTCTGGGCTAATCCTTCACCATTGTGATGCAGAAGGCCTCGAAGGGTGAAGGGTGACTTGCTGAATAAATTTCTAGCATAAGCTTTCATAGGTCCAATCTACACTGCAGAAATAATCCAGTATGACACTGTTCTAACTTCCCTGGCTGAGTGCTAAGGAATCCTGGGAACTGTAGTTTACTGTGGCACCAGCACTCTCTGACAGAGAAAGCTAAATAGCTTACAAAACTACAGTTTCCAGAATTCCCTAGCATAGAGCCAGGGCAGTTAAAGTGGTGTCAAAATAGATTGTTTCTGCAGTGTGGATTGGACCATAGACTCAAGTCCACTCCATCATATGCTTCAAACCCTTTATGTCTTTTTATGTTAAAACAAACTAACATGGATATCTTTTTTGAATACCACTGCAATGGAAAATCACTGTCATTCATTAGCTACAAGCAATGGTCATTTTCCCTTGCCTTCAGTTGTGCTGGTGTGCCTGTCAGGATAGGTAATAATTATAGTCCAGCTATTTGAAGAAACAATTCAACAAATGTATGGGCATGCTCACAAATATGCAGCAAAAGACATGCCAGGGTGATTTATTATAGATGAAAGGACACTAGCCCATGTCAGGTGTGACCTTGGCAAAGAGAGATGTGGCGGCCTTTCTTTGCTAAACACTGGGATGAGCAGAAATTGTCAAGAGTGTTCTGGTGCCTAAGGCAGAAACACGAAATGGCGTCTTTCCTGTGTTAATTACAAGATAATGAAAAACAATGTGATGGACAATGTTCTACCCTTTCATGAGATCCCAAATAGTGTTTGGAGCTTAGCTATGAGTTAACCACAGTGACTGAAGGTGCTTTATGAGGAAAAACTAATAGCTTTTCCTAGCAAGATAAGTTTTCTGAACAATACTTGAGCTAATCAATCCACATTGGAAAGACATGCTATCATTGAATATGTAAGAAATTAAAAATGTATAAGGGGAAATCCTAGCTAATACGTACAGTATATGATAGCTTCGAGTTAGTTGTGTTGCAAAGCAACCAGAAGTCTTTTGACACTTTGGTGATTTGTGACTAAACTGAAGCTGTCGTACTTTGGACATATCGTAAAATGGAAAAGATTATAATGTTTGCTACAGTGGAAGGCAGTAGGAAAAGAGGAAGAGCACACCAGAGGTTGATTAACTGAATAAAGGAAGCCACAGTCCTAAGTTTCTAAGTCCTGGGCAGAGTAGAATCATAGAATCATAGAGTTGGAAGAGACCACGAGGGCCATCCAGTCCAAACCCCTGCCATGCAGGAACTCCCAATCAAAGCATCCCCAACAGATGGCCATCCAGCCTCTGTTTAATGACCTCCAAAGAAGGAGACTCCACCACACTCTGAGGGAGTGTGTTCCACTGTCAAAAAGCTCTCACTGTCAGGAAGTTCCTCCTAATGTTGAGGTGGAATCTCTTTTCCTGTAGCTTGCATCCATTGTTCCGAGTCCTATTCTTTGGAGCAGCAGAAAAAAAGCTAGCACCCTCCTCAATATGACATCCCTTCAAATATTTAAACAGGGCTATCATATCCCCTCTAAACTGTCTCTTCTCCAGGCTAAACATACCCAGTTCCCTAAGTCATTCCTCATAGAGCATGGTTTCCAGACCCCTCACCATTTTAGGTGCCCTCCTCTGGACATGCTCGTTTTTCAACATCCTTTTTTAATTGTGGTGCCCAGAACTGGACACAGGTGGGGCCTGACCAAAGCAGAATACAGTGGCATTATTACTTCCCTTGATCTAGATACTATACTTCTATTAATGCAGCCTAAAATTGCATTGGCCTTTTTAGCTGTGGCATCACACTGTTGACTCATGTTCAACTTGTGGTCCACTAGGACTCCTAAATCCCTTTCACACCTAGTTTCGTTAAGCCAGGTGTCCCCCATCTTATATCTATGCATTTCATTTTTATTTTTATTTTTTGCCCTAAGTGCAATACCTTATATTTCTCTGTGCTGAAATTCATTTTGTTAGCTTTGGCCCAGCTTTCTAATCTATTAAGGTCATTTTGAATTTTCATCCTGTCTTCTGAGGTATTAGCCATTCCTCCTAATTTGGTGTCATCTGCAAATTTGAGAAGCATGCCCGCTATTCCTGCATCCAAATCATTGATAAAGATGTTGAATGGCACTGGATGAAGGACAGAACCCTGTGGCACTTCTCTCCAGGATGAAGAGGAGCCGTTGCTGAGCACCCTTTGGGTTCGGTCAGTCAGCCAGTTACTAATCCACCTAACCGTTGTATTGTCTAGCCCACATTTTACTATCTTGTGGTAGAATATTGTGGGGGACCTTGTCAAATGCCTTACTGAAATCAAGATATGCTATGTCTACCACATTTCCTTCATCTAGCAAGCTGGTAATTTTATCAAAAAAAGAGATCAGATTAGTCTGACATGACTTGTGTTTGAGAAACCCATGTTGACTTTTAGTGATTATGTTATTCCCTTCTAAATGTTCACAGACTCTCTGTTTAATGAACTGTTCTAGAATCTTTCCTGATGTCAGACTAACTGGGCAATAGTTGTTGGGATCCTCTTTTTTCCTCTTTTTGAAGATGGGGACAATGTTTCCTGTCCTCCAGTCTGCTGGGACTTCTCCTGTTCTCCAGGAGTTCTCAAACACTATTGCCAGTGGCTCTGAGATTACATTTGCCAGTTCTTTTAATATCCTTGGATGCAGTTCATCTGGTCCTGGAGACTTAAATTCATGTAGGTTAACCAGGTATTCCTGTACATCCTCTTTACTTATTCTGTGCTTCATTTCCCCTATTGTGTCCTCTGCTCCATTTTCCTCAGGTTGAACACCCTTTTCCTTTTGTGAGAAGACTGAGGCAAAGAAGGTGTTGAGTAGTTCTGCCTTTTCTCTGTCCCCTGTTGGAATTTCTCCATCTTCTCTGCACATTGGTGCTACCATTTCCTTCTTCTTTCTTTGCTACAGCCATACCCAAAAAAGCCCTTTTTATTGTCCTTAACCCCTCTAGCAAGCCTGAGCTCATTCTGTGCTTTGGCTTTCCTGACTTTACCCCTACATGTGCTAGCTATTTGTTTGAATTCCTCTTTAGTGATTTCGCCCCTTTTTCATTTCTTATACATCTCCCATTTAAAACTTAGTTCAGTTGAAAGTTCTTTTGTCATCCAACCTGGTTTCTTGAGACATCTCCCACTTTTCCTTCTCATTGGAACAGTTTAAGATTGTGCCTTCAGTATCTCCCTTTTGAGAAACTCCCATCCATCCTGAACTCCCTTCTCCTTTAATATTCCTGACCACGGGATCACTCCCAGTGTTTCCCTAAGTTTGTTGAAATCAGCTCTCCTAAAGTCTAGAATGAGTGTTTGACTATTCCTAGCTTCTCCTTTCCATTGTTTAAGAAACTCCAGGAGAACATGATCACTCCCACCTAAGGATCCCACCACTTGCACCTCATTGACCAGGTCATCCCTGTTGGTTAGGATCAGATCTAAAATAGCTGATCCCCTTGTTGCCTCTTCCACCTTTTGGACAAAGAAATTATCTTCAAGGCAAGTGAGAAATTTGCTAGACCTTGAAGTATTGGCTGAGTTTGACTTCCAGTAAATATCAGGATATTTAAAGTCACCCATCACTACTACATCTCTCCTTTCTGAGTGTGTGGTCATCTGTTCTAGAAAGGTGTCATCTAATTCCTCAGTCTGACTTGGGGTTCTGTAGTGGACTTTCACTATGACATCTTTGTTGTTTCCTTCCCCTTTAATTTTTATCCAGATGCTCTCCACCTGATTTTCAGGATTTAAGTCCTGGATCTCTTCACAGGTGTAAACATCCCTGACATATAATGCTATTCCTCCTCCTTTCCTGTTTGGCCTATTTCTCTTTAAAAGGTTATACTCCTCTATCCCTTCATTCCAATCATGAGACTCATCCCATCAGGTTTCAGTGATGCCTATTATATTGTATTTGCTTTGTTGTGCTAGGAGTTCAAGTTCATCTTGTTTATTTCCTATGCCCTGTGTATTAGTGTAGAGACATTTAAGAGCATGTGTCCTCCCCACTTGCTGCCTGTGTGAGGTTTTTTGCCTCCCACTGTTGGGCCCTTGCATCATTTGATTATTATTACACTTTGATTATTATTATCAGCCTATGATGTAATCCTGCCTTCCAAGATACCTTCCAAGATACTGTCTCCCTCCCCAATATGACTCAATTTAAAACCCTCCTGATCAAATGTTTGAGACTATTGGCAAAAATGCTTCTGCCAACTGGTGTGTGATGCAGCCCATCTCTTGCTAGAAGTCCACCCTCATGGAACCGCAGCCCATGATCCAAGAAACCAAATCGTTCTTGGCGGCACCATCTACGGAGCCAGTTATTCACATCTGCTATCTTCCTCTCCCTTCCTGGACCATGTCCTTCAATTGGGAGAAGAGATGAGATAACAACCTGTGCATCCAGCTCTTTCAGCTTCCTACCCAAAGCCTCATAATCCCTTCTGATATTCTGAAGACTATGCCTTCCAGTATCATTGGTTCCCACATGGACCAAAAGGAAGGGGTAACAGTCAGTATACTTGACAAGTCTTGTCAGCCTTGCTGTCACATCACGAATTTTTGCCCCAGGGAGACAACACACCTCCCAGGACATCTTGTCAGGCCCACAATCCACTGCTTCTGTACCTCTCAACAAGGAGTTCCCAACCACCACCACACACATCCTCCAAGGCTTAGCAGTGGCTGCTCCCTGCGATGGTACTCTTTGGGTCCCCTGCACTGTCTCTGAGGACTGTCCGTGCTACTCTTCCTCTTCATCCTGGATAAGGGAGAGAGCTTCAAATCGATTCTGTAGCTGCAAGTTCCCAGAATGATCCCTGGTTTCCCTACTTCTGTGTGTGATGTTCCTCCAGGTGTCCACCTCCTGTGTGCATGAAGTGGCCTCCTCCTCAACAACTTCCTCTGTGTGGTCCTCGTCCAAGACCGTTTGTTCTGCTCTGTCCAGGAACACCTCTTGCTCCCTAATATGCTGAAGTGTAGCTACCCGAGCCTCCAGATGCTGTACTTTCTCTTTCAGGAGGGCTACCAACTTGCATTTGGTCAGGTGAAGTTTCCCACATCGCTTGGCAAGAAGACAAACATCCCATTAGTGTTGCAGGTGACTGCAGCAACTCCCTCAATGTCCATATTGAGAAATCTTAAGTAAGCACTGAAACAGGACTGTGGGCTTCTCCCTCAAAAAGTCCCCTGGTAACGACCTAGGTAAAGGGCCCCTGTTCTTTTGGCCTTTTCACCAGGCTCTTTCAGCTCAATCAACTGGGTTTCTAACTCTACATAGAGCTCCTAGATGATACTTTATTATGGAGGCAAGTTTCTGTCTCTCTTCCTCCACTCAAAATGGCTGCCCAGAAACTGCTTTCCTTCTCCTTCCTGGCAAGATCTGGCAGTAGTTAATGACTAAGCTCTTGGAAGTCTATCATTCATAGGGCTGCTGTAAGTTGAAGTTGACTTGATGGTAAGTAACAACAATCCATTGTGAACAACAGCCCATTTCATCTGATGCATGAAGTATTATTCTCATTGGTGGATTTACATACATGGTGATGAGGGCACTAAAGTGCAAGAAATACACAGTAATAATTACCTTAACAGGCCATTCATAAAAGTACTGTAACATGCAGTGATAGTTGTTGGGTGATAACGTAGACCGGGGTAGGCAATCTTTCCCCTTTAAGGGCCGAGGGACTTCAGCTCCCAGAAGCCTCAGCCATGTTGGCCAATAGTCCCATGTTGGCCAATAGCTCCTGGGATTCTGGGTGCTGAAGTCCCTCGGCCCTTAAAGGGGAAAGGTTGCCTACCCCTGACTTAGACAGCTCAATGTGAAGTCGAAGGCTTTCACAACCAGCATCCATAGTTTTTTGTGGGTTTTTTGGGCTATGTGGCTGTGTTCTGGAATAGTTTGTTCCTGATGTTTCACCAGCAGCTGTGGCTGGCATCTTCAGAGAAAACTCACATTGACAAGCTGATAAAGACACGTACTGTGATTTTAAAATGCACAGACACACACCTTTGTCCCTATTCAGGCTGTAGGGAACATAGATGAATTCCTACTGAATTCTTGTCCAGCTGTTTCCTTATTGGTATCTGTCCTTGAAGTTCTTTTGTTCAAGAATAGCCATCTTTCACTCAGAGACAAACTGTCCTTCTTGGAAGTTGCAATGTTCCCCCACTGTTTTTTCTCTCTCCAAAGTATTGCCATTTCCAATATCGGAGGGGTGTGTATGCCCTATCTTACGAGGTACAGACCCCAGCACACATATGTGTATGTGAGGGGGTCTGTACCTGGTAAGATAGGGCAGATAAGACTTCCTTTCAAAATTTCAACATTTTTTTATTGTTGGAATAAAAAAATAATTGGATTTCAGAGTTGGTAGGTTAGGCAATCCTGGTTAATCAAAAGAGTACATAGCCTGTGCTTTGTGAAAACTCAGATTTGATTCTGTGACTCATTTCAGTATATCTCGATTAATTTTTAACACATCTATTACCTGTGTAAAGTGCTTAGAGAACTATTGTGATTAAGTGGCCAAGACACTGAGCTATGAACCAGCAAGGCCCCAATTCAAATCCCAGCACTGCCATAGGCATGTTACATGGCTTTAGGGACACCATTAGCACTTTCAGATGTTACTCTGATGTCGGAGCAGAAGACTGTGTCTGGTGGGTTGACAGAGAGTCCACTTGTGACTTGTGGCTCCTGGATTGTTATGCACCCCTTAAGAGTTCATCTTCTGAGGAAGATGAAGCATACTTACCACAGATTGAGCAGATGCTGATGGTCCTTCTCCAATTCAGCAAGAAAAGGAGCAGGAAGAAAGACACACACCCCCAGCCCACAAGAAAGGTCGCATCCTCCTCCAACACAGAGAAGGCAATGTGCTCTCAGCTGTAAAACACTCCTTAAATGCTACCTGACATGTAGGCATTGACTGAGCTGTCTTTAAAAGTAGAAAACCACCTCCACTCAAGCTACTGGAAGCAAACTTTCATTCCACCTCTTGATCTGAGCTACTATGAATACTTTATGTCTCCTGGACTGTTCACTGACTCCCATACCTTGTCTGTTCAGACTCTTCTAATTTACAGCTGCTGACTTTGGACTGTTGGACACTGGAAACCTCTTGTTGCTCCCTCTTATTGGACTTTGGGTTCTTGGCATTCTAGTTCAGTGTGAGAGCAGGACATGGATGAGGGATATATGTAGAAGACATGTTTTATACACAAAAGGTCCCAGGTTCAATCCCTGACATCTCCAGGTTGGCCTGTGAAAGACAGCTTGCTTGAAACTCCCACAGAGCTTCTGCCTGTCACTGTTGATGTACAGTGGGTCTTTGTTATCTGCTGGGGTTTGGTTCCAGAACCCCTAGTGGATAACAACATCCGTGGATGCTTGAATGTCATTAAATAAAATGGCATAGCAAAATGGTATCCCTTATATAAAGTGGAAAATCAAAGTTTGCTATTTGGAATTTATACTTTTTCTCAATATTTTCAAGCCACGAATGCTTGAATCTGTGGATAAGGAGGGCCAACTGTACTCAGCATAAGGCACCTTCCTTATTCCATATGATGCATGTTTATGTGTTTTGGGGGGATTCTGCTAATTTTAATCCAAATTTAGGCTCTGCTTGCAAGTAGTTGATACTAAAAGATCTCAAAGTAGAGAATAACCTGCTCTTTTGGTCTTAACCTCTTCCCATAGAGGTCACATTCCTTCCCCAGTGACCTTGAGCAGAAAGCAGGGAGACCAATCCAAATTACTGAGGGAGGCTTGTAGCAAAGATATTATCTGCTTTCAGAATGCTGCCGGCTCTCAGCAGCCAGCCGGATCAGGGATGGATGTCTCTGGCTTTTAAGGACCACTTTTTAAAAAATGTTTACCTCCCAGTAAATTCAAGTAGGAGAATTGTTGCTATGTCAGCTTCATACTGGCATGATTAAATGAACTGAAGAAAGAGGGGAGTTTTCAGTTTGATGGATCTAAGGTCTAATTCACCGCTGCGGTATGTCTGACACACTGTACAACTATTGCAGGATTCTGGGCAAAGTTATTGGGAAATTCTGGGCATGGTATCCAAAAAGAAAACTTTCAAGCCTCTGCTCTCACCAGTAGGAACACTGTTAGTGGTATTCCCTGTGCCTTCTATGAGTTTAGCTAAGATATTCATGTTGGATGTGCTGTCTGACAAATAGAGCTCCTTTCAGCCAATGGAGTAGAATTTCCACCCCATCCTAACCTCTCTGCCAGTCTTGTGTGCGTGTAAAACTGCTCTGCCAATCTTTAATTTCAGAAAAACTCTGAAACCTGGCAAACCCTTCTTCTTGCTGGATTAGAAGGCCAATCATTTATTATATTTTCTCTCCTGCTTTTCTTATGTTGAACAATGCCAGTATTACTTCAGTAATGGTCTGCTTGTCTTCATACTTTTTCCTTTTTATTTTAAATAGCAGAGGAAAAATATTACCAGATGCTAGTCCGAATGCCCCTGTCAGTTAATACTTATGTTAATCCACTTAAATAGCTTGAGTAACACCTTGGTTTTTTGTTCATCTTGATTTCTTTTGTTTTTAATAGGCTCACCCAGATGCTTTTATAGCATCTTGATCATCTCCTGTCTAGTCTAGATAGAGTAAATACATTTCCTCATTCATTAATCATATTCATTAATCTTTCTGTCATCCTGTGGTTGAAGCTTCCTTTTGAAAAGTGCACTTTCCTTGCTTTAGAAATTATACGTTTGAGGGATGATATAAGTGCTGGAAATCTCTGTGTGGTGAAAATTCAGAAGTCTTTTGCCCCCCTATCATCATGAATGTAGCCCAAATTTAATATTTCAGTCAGGTATCAAGCATTGGTTGTTTCTAGAAGGGGAAATACCATGCCATATTTTGCTTTGGTCCCAAAATATTGAGGTACAGGTGATGAATTAAGTTGTGGTGTGTCACCAGAGATTTGAATTGGTGTAATGATTTCTTACCACACGTCATGTGCTAATTGACTTACTTTCTGCTGAGATTTTTGTGTCATCAACAATTTTGTGAATGGCCAGTGTGAATAATGTGCTTGTCACTTTCAGTACCTTCCGCATTTAATTTCCCTTTGTCTACAATCCTACCCTCAACCACATGTAGCTGATATATACCTAAAATGATAGATAACTCTCTATGCATCTGATGGAGTGGACTATAGTCCATGACAACTCATTCTGTGATAAATGTGTTGGTATTTAATATACCATGGGACTGTTCATTGTTTTTGTAGGGTTTTTTTTTAGAGGTTAAGTATTTTTGTTGAGGCTTTGTGTGATTGGGGATAGGAGAAATGGTGGGAGCTAGAGCTATTTATAAACATATAGAGGAAAGAAGTTTCCTCTTAAAGCAAAACATGGTTAAAGCAAATTTCCCTTAGCTCAAGGAAGGAGATTGTGATAGGCAAAACAATAGATTTTCCCAGAGTGGTCAAAGGTGGAGTAGTCCATTACAGCAAGAGATAAAATACTGTGGTGTTCATTCCATGACTTTAATGAAACCTACATGTTCTGTGTTATATTAATAATGTTTCTGTGGGAAAACCTGTGCAGCCTTGGTTTCATTGAGAGCTTGAAAATATTATTTTTCTCTACTGTAACTTCCAGAATCCTACAGCCTGTCTAGGGATGCTGTATAGTTTTTAAAAGTACATTTTAAAACTTGGTTTCACTCTTTCTTTCTTTGCCACAATCTTCCTCAAAACTCAGCAACACCAAGTTGCTGGTTGCATTACAAGAAAAGCTTCTTTGGTACCAATGCAAATTTCCTGTTAAATGCAAATTGTATCTCCAGATTTTTGTCAGGACCTTTGAGGGAAATTAAGCTTCACTTTCCCATCCCATAAAGCTGTAACACTACCCAGGTTTCCCTGCTGCTGTGATTTATATATGAGAAAACATCTCAATTAATTGTATTCATGGAATTAAAATATGGTTTGGCTCTTGTGGTGTGAGCTTTGACAGGTACAGGTTTGGAAGAACAAGGATTGTAGAGACAACTCACATTCATCACAAAACAGGGGTGGGGAAAGGGTTGGCCATGGGGCCACATGCACCAACCAGGCAGTTGTTTGGCTTCCAGGACCTACTAGGTTCCATTTTTTTAAAAAATGCCCTGAAGTTACCCTAAATGACTTCTAGATGGCATAGGGATCAATTGCACCAACTTTCTTTTAAATTCTCAGCTGTGTTAGGCCTAAGAAGAGGCCTTCCCTCCTCCCCAAAAAAGGAAGTGGTCTGGAAGTTGACTTCCAGATCACTTCCAGTTCTAAAAAAAGGCCTCTCCTGAGTGTAAAACAGCCCAGGAAGATGAACATGTGTTGAAATTATCCCCCTCCATGCCCAATAGTAGGAATGTGAGGGTATAACAGGCAAAAATTTTAAAGATTGGAGATTTTCTCTGTGTGTGCAGGATGCAGGATGGTGAGGCCATGGGGGCCAAGGTGATCCCTGAATCCTAAACATTTGCCCAGTCCTGTCACAAACTCATAATTACTATGATCATTATGTCATTTGCCCAAAAGCTCCAGAACCTAGTAAAACTAAGCCATGATATAACTAAACATGAATGAAGTTCAGCCTTGATCTATACACAGCACTGAAGTTGTTTGTACCTTTTGACCCCTCAACCCCACTCCTCCTGAAAGGATCATAGAATCATAGAGTTGGAAGATACCGCAAGGGCCATCCAGTCCAACCCCCTGCCATGCAGGAACTCTCAATCAAAGCATACCCAACAGGTGGCGATCCAGCCTCTGTTTAAAGACCTCCAAAGAAGGAGACTCCACCACTCTCTGAGGGAGTGTGATCCACTGTCAAACAGCCCTTACTGTCAGGAAGTGCCTCCAAATGTTGAGGTGGAATTCTCTTCCTGTAGCTTGAATCCATTGCCCCAGGTCCTGTTCTCTGCAGCAGCAGAAAACAAGCCTGCTCCCTCCTCAATATGACACCCTTTCAAATACTTAAACAGGGCTATCATATAATCTCTTAACCATCTCTTCTCCAGTCTAAACATACCCAGTTCCCTAAGTTGTTCCTCATAGGGCATGGTTTCTAGACCCTTCACCATTTTAGTTGCCCTCCTTTGGACATGCTCCAGTTTCTCAATATCCTTTTTGAATTGTGGTGTCTAGAACTTGACACAGTATTCCAGGTGGGGCCTGACCAAAGCAGAATACAGTGGCACTATTACTTCCTTTGATCTAGACAAATTGCATTGGCCTTTTTAGCTGCCAAATCACACTGTTGATTCATGTCCAACTTGTGGTCTACTAGGACTCCTAGATCCCTTTCATTTGTAGTCATGTTAAGGCAGGTGTCCCCCATCCTATATCTGTGCATTTCAGTTTTCCACCCTAAGTGCAGTACCTTACATTTTTCCATGTTGAAATTCATTTTGTTAGCTTTGGCCCAGTGTTCTAATCTATTAAGGTCATTGAGCAGCAGTTCACCATTTAAATATGTTACCTCTCTACCATGTTGCAAACTGTCTGACATCAAACAATACCATTTTGGGAAACCAATGTGGACTTCTGGACAGTTCTAGTTCAGTTTTATTGGAGATGTTCGGCAGTCTGAGTTCTACAGAACACTGAGTGCTATGGACCACTGTATATTTTCAAAGTCTGTGCAGCCCCTGGAAGGTTCTGTGGTACCTGGACCAATCACAGTTGGCCTTCCCTACTTTCATACAAGTAATTGAAATCTATGACTATAGATTGTATTCATCTGTTGTCACCCATGTGTCAGTTTTTGGACTGTAAGCTCCTTGGGACAGGAGTTACATTCTTGTACACCATACAGTACCATATACAACGTATGTCCCTGCATAGATAGGCATGCATACACAGTCTGATTTCTTTTTAGCTCTGGAACACTGAAAATATTCAAAGGTGTAGTTTTGAAAATTCTGCTCATGAGTTACAAGGTACCAGGAAAAAGACTGAAGACAGGAAGCAGTTCTGGGACAGGAAAGGAATGCCTGCTCACTTCAGGCCAAGCACTTTCATTAAGTTACACCTCCTGGGACTGAATTGCCAGCTGGATCACCCTTAAGGGAAACATAAAGAGGCTTATTACAATCCTATCCGAAATCTGTCTTCTCCAATTAGGCAGCTTGCTGTTCTGGTTTCTTTCTAGGTGGTTGCTTGTGCATCCATCCAGACCAATCTGTTCCATTCAGGTGTGTGCACATAGCTATCTCTTCTCAATCTCAGCATTACTCATTGACAGAAACGTCCCTTCCTTCTTTGACAATGAGTTTAGTGGTAGATCAGGCTGTAGCTTCTTGCTTGTGATAGGACACACTTTTGTTCTTTTACACACCTTCAGGTAGGGTTGCTACCAGTTTTCTGGGTCATTTGGGTAGTTGTCCTGTAATCCTGGTCAGCTACTTTAATCTGTGATGGGGTGGGAAGGAAAAGTGGGAGATAAAGCTCCATGCCTCCATAATGGATTGCTTTCAGGATTGATTGAGCAAGTGGTATCCATGAGGCCTAGAGGTCAACAGCTGACCAGAAGGTCCATCAGGTCCTCACACACTTACAGTCATGCTGATCAAGATCAGGGATAGACAAATGCAACCTTCTAGATGTTGCTGGATTGCACTCTACCCTCCCGCCTAGTCATAGCCAAGTTTGCCAAATCTTAGAGCCAGGCCCTGAGTCTCCAGTTGTAATTACTTGTTTCCAGGTAGGAGACAAGAGGCACTGTGCAAGCTATAACTAATTTGTGTGAATTCGCAGATGAACACTCAAAGAACTACAGTTATAGGTATACAACCTGTCCGTCTCCAGTTTTGAGGGCGTAGCTCCAGGCAAGAAGAAAGCTCACCTAGTAGAGCAACAGCTTGTTAAATTTGCAAGGCATAATTGATTGATTGCTGAAACTAAGTAGGTGAGAAGGAATGATCATTTCACTGTCATCTGGGAGCAGTCTCTTTAGCTAAGATTTCTGTCTTAATTTCTAAACAGGAAGATATTGGGGATTGGGTGCTTGAATGGCAAACTGCGAACAATTGTTGTTGGTACTTAATACATAATGCTTGATAACATAACTTAAGTCTCAGGCTTTGGCCTCAAAACCCTAGTTCTAGTTAGCAAAGTCAAAAGTGAAGAATGCTTGGAGTTACGGTCCAGCAACATCTGAAAGGTCATAAGTGGTCCATTCCTGATCAAGTCAAAGGCTTTGATGCAATAGCCACTTACCTGGGAGTAATGCTCATAGTCACACTATAAGGCAGGTGTGAGGAATGTCTAGCTCTTTGCATGTTGCTGGACTGTAATTTCCAGCAGTTTTATTCTCCATAGTCAGTGTTGAGAAATGCTGGAGACTGCAGTCCAAGCACCATCTGGAAAGCCATCCTTAACCATATCTTTGTCCATTTTTTTTTTCTAAAAGGCAATCAATATATTGCATTCTATTTATTTATGTAAATTATATTTATATTCCATTTTTCTCTCTAGTAAGCTTAAGTTCATATCCATGTCTCTACTTCACCTCACTTTATATGCCCACAACCCTGAGAGAACCAGCTCAAAGAATATTACTGGCCCAAGGTAAGCTTCATACCTCAATAGGGACTAGAATTTAGGTCTGCCAAGTCACACTATAACTATGGCACCACACTGGCTTTCAGTTTTGTATTTGTGGCCAAGTTGCTTAGCCACCACTCCCTGATAATTCCAATCCTCCCTTCAGGCAGAAGATCTTGGAAAAAGTAGGGAGAAGTCCACAAGGGGAGACAAAATAAAGGTTAGCTGAACTAGCCTAGAAGCCTAATCTCGCTTGCAATATGCTTTATCAGAAAGCTGATTAATAGATACTTTAATACATAAAATAAAACAACTGAAAATGTAGGGCAGGGGAGATTCTCTCTAGTGATGGTGGGGAGTCCTATAAAAACCTCTTGTCATTCCTAACTATACTTTCTTTTCCATAGAAGTGTTAAAATAAACTAAGCCTGCTTGCAAGCTGTCTGGTTTAATCAGTTTCAATTCTAGGGAAACTGGAGAGAAAATCGTAGAGAGATGCTTTAATTTAAAAACCAACAAACCAGAGCTACAGATTTGGATAAGTATTCATCCTTTCCTGTATTTAAAAGTGTAAGGATGCAAGACCAGAATAGAAGCATTTAAATATCAGTTGAATGCACTGTCATATCTTAATTGCCTTGAACTTCAACTGCCATCATCCCCAGACATAATAGTTTGCCAGATTATGCCATATTTCCAGCCTTAATCTGTGGTCACTTCAGTAATCAATGGATGATGTTTAAACTGAAGTAAGAGGATATTTTGTTGTTCTTCTTTTAGAAAAAATGAGTTGAGGGTAGGAATAGGTTTGGTATGCTGAAGAGGTGGTTTCTGTTACAGTACAGCAAACATTAATCCACCATTACCTCAATTCTGCTTCTTCTGGAGTTACGGAAATGAATTCAGTCATTATTTATTTTATTTTATTTTTTGATTCCACTTAGAACAACTCAGTACAGCCCAGGATTAATGAGGCTAAATGGAGACTGTGAAGCCAATCTGATAATGTGCTGTTTATCAAGAGGAAGGAAAAGTGCTTTGCTTTTGTTCTTTTCCAAGCAAAGTTTTCACCTAAATTAAAGCAAAGACAATGCTTATTTCTGTAAAGTCCTTCAAGACTTGAAACACTGTGGCTGGCTATGCAATATAACAATTTTTAGTGGTTTGCTAGCAGATCAGCAGTTGATACTGGTAGATAATTCCAGGGTGATACTAGGCTACTGTTACACTTCACAGGATACAGTCTTGTTACACTGAATAATATTCTTGGAGCATTTGCCTTTTAAAAACTAAGCAGAAGTCTACACGGGCATTGCATGATCTTTGGCTGTATCTGCACTGCAGAAATAATCTGGTTTGACACCACTTTAACTGCCATGGCTCAATGCTATGGAATTCTGGGAAGTGTAATTTGTTGCGGCACCCTTTGGTGCCGTAATTTGTTGGTGACTCAAAACCATTCCCTTTAATTCAGGGATGGGCTGCCAGGATTCTTCACTATTGACTATTTTGGCTAGGGCTGATGGAGGTACACTCCACAACATTTCGAAGGACACAATTGTCTCTACCTACCTTAATCCCAGATGTATGCATTTGAAGTGTCTGTGTTGTTTACTTCATGGCATGGGAAAGCATACAGAGAACAAAAATGCTAGAATGTCATTCACATGTAGCTAATTGTTTAAAGGTATTGGGAGGGGCAGCGAGATGGTTGAACTTTGCATAAAACTTGGACATATTAATGAATGCAAAGATGCAAAAATTAAAATTATTACTATAAGTTAAGTAGCAGTGCAGTGCTTCTTACCATAATGGGGAGGTCTGTCATCAGCTGAGGCATGTGCCTTCTTAGTCTACTTCTCAAGTCTGTTGTTGGGTAGCTTGTTTATTTATTTATTTATTTGATTTACATCCTGCCTTTCTCTTTGTGCAGGACCCAAGACAGCCTACGGCATTTAAAAAACAAGATTACAATTAAAACATTATTTATACAAAAGTTTAAAAAGAATTTAATAACAGAACAATTAAAACAAGATTAAAACAGCATAAAACATTCATAATGGTTAAAAATAAACAAATAAAAACAATCTCCCAACACAAACTCTTTTTGTCACATGGATTTTCATCCCATGGCTTCCCTGAATACTAATGGCTTACCTGCCAACAAAAGGAAAGGACAAAGAGATCCAGCTGAATCTTCTGTGGGAGGGAATGCCACAGTCTGGGAGTCATAGCTTAGAAATCTTCAAATATTGAAACAAAAAAAAATATATATATATACTTTGTATAAAGTGATTTCTAGTATCTGGTTTACAATTAAAGGGAAGGAGACCATTAATCCAAGCAATTCTGCAGTGGGAAAAAGACAGGAAAAGTTCATGTTGTAGGGAGGTTAATAAAGCCCCATATCCAACTGCTAACCGTAGGGCAGATCCACTAAATCAGATGCTAAGTGATGACTCAATATTTATGTAAATCTCATTGATTCATTAGTCCTACTCTAGTTTGGGACTTAGCAATTGGAGTTAGAGCAAAGTTTCCTCTGGGTTTCTATTTATGCCATGAGGCGTACTATTTTGTGGTACAAAACAAAGGGATGGTCTTAGTTTGATACCTGAGGGTTATCTAGAGGCAACACAAAGAAAGTGACTGCATTCAGTGGCAGATCCTATGCTTTGCATGGGAAAGGTTTCATTTTTGCTCCCTGTGATTCATCCATCCATGGCAAATGGTTTTGTCCTTTTATATAAGGGACACCCTTTTACTACGCCACCATATTTTGGTATCCAAAGGGGGCCCGGGACCAAAGCTGTAGGTATGGGGCAAACCCTGGATAGTTGTGACTAGTCACTGTCAACAGCACTGGGCTTCAGGAACCAGTGGTCTAAGCCAGTATAGTGTAGCTTCCTTTATCTAGTGCTTGCCAAATGGGTACTGAGGATTAGTTGATGCAGCTGGAAAGGGAAATATATTTAAAATCTAAATTACTAATTAAAAAAAATACAATAAAATGTTATGTACAAGTCAACCAATGGAAAAATTCTCTAGCTTCTGTATTTAAGGTTGTATTTAAGTCTGTATTAAATTGATGTTTTGGGTTTAGTAAATACTTTTACATATTTTTGGGAAGAATTTGGCTGGTTTAGCTAAATAGTGGTGGTGTAATGTGGGTAGTGGTGTTTCCTTGAGACATATCATGTGGAGATGTCCAATTGTGGCTCCTTTGTGGCTGGAAGTTTTGTCTGCAGCATGTTAGTTTTATCTGAGAAAATGCTTTGAGATTTATAAATGCTTTTATGTATGTAAATAACACTCTTTGATGTTCACTGATAGTGTGGTTGCAGTCTGAGTACAGTACTGTTATTGTAATAAGGAGACTTATGCTTCAAGAGTGGAAAGACTTGCATTTATAATCCACCATAATTATCTGAAGATCTTACTGGTTTGTCTAGCTTTGGATGTGTGTCCTATAAATGGCTTAGGATACATTTTGGGATAACATGTAATAATATGAATAATATACTATTAACATAAAAATTATGTACAGTAATACAGGTATATCTCACTTGCCAAAGCCTCTGGCTGGGGAATGGAATTATCCATTTCTGGGAGATGAGGTTATCTCCATATGAAAAGTTCTAAGTTCTGTGTTTTAAAAACTGATCAATAACTTTCTCTCAGCTTTCTGTCTGCAAAAACAATCCAAGATAGGGTGTTAAACAAGCAGGGAAAATAAGACATTTGGAACATTAATGACAGACATTGATATAGATGTAAGTCCAGCCTTGCATACTTGAAGGATTGTCTTATCACAGGATAGATGTTGCAAAGTTCAGCTCCCCTCTTAGAGGTGAACTGAACAAAAGCAGGATCCAGGCAATAAGGAGCATTACTACTTCCCCAGACCTACTGCATTTTGTAAAGTAGAACTGTAGCAGCTGCTACAGTTCCGGATTCCTTTTCCTGCCGTTTAAGTGTCATTCCAACAGCATAGCTCAATTACACAGGCCATGGATGGGAGCACAGATTAAAGAAGCTGCTTCATTTACCAGGCTCTTCCTGCTCATAATGCTATCTTAGAAGATGTGAACTCATGTGACAAGAAAGGCAGCACATTCATAGCTTTTCATGCATTTTTGTTCTTCAGTATTAAAAGGGGGAAAGGGGGTGGGGATTAAAAAATAGATCTACCAGCATCCGAAAGACTGATTTATATGTTAACATTAGCTTTCATAGATATCACTCCACTTCCTCAGATGAAGTGATATGAAAGCTTCAGGTTTATTTAGCATCATTATGCCATTGTGGGAGTGGGATAGACTATAAAAGAATCTCAAAGAGTGAAATTCATGACTATCGCCCTGACTCTTCAAAGGATTCTTTGAGATGATACAGTTCTTTATAGTGGTCACTTAATAGTGATGCATGAAAGCAATAATTCTGCTTACCAAAAGTCACTTCCCTTGGGACAAAACCTCTGAGGAGCTTGCTTTTTAATATATGTGCCATTGTGAGGACTCGTGTATTAAATGCATGTAGTGTGCCATCAAAGGATTATCTTTATTTGTACCTCTGCTAATGGACTGGAATTTGTAAATATAACTCAATTCAGCTGTACTTGAGTGTTAGACTTTATTTATATATGTAAGGGGTCTAGGTTTCTGAACCAGAAGATCCATGTTTCACTTTCACCTTTAAACCCAGACTACTGCTCTAGTATGTTTTTAATTGTTCCTTTTTGATGGCACCATGATATCGAGGACATAACAGAGGGTCTTTGGCAAGAGCCATCTTACATTTTGGAAAATAAGTCCTTGGACTGTGGCCAATAATTGACAAGTCACCTTTTAGACAGCGCTGTGAAATTAAGTCACTGCTTTCAGGATGTAACAGTTCTGTTTTGAAACAGACCAGGTAAGGAGCGAAAAACCTATGGGGAAGAGGAAATTGCTTAATAGTGGGGGTTGGAAGGAGAGAGAGCATACTAAGATATCCAGCCTGACTGCACATAAACAGGCTGTAAAAACATGTACCTCAGTATATACCTCAGTGAATGAAGTAGATCTGTTCCTGGGCATTACTGCTTTAATAGAAAATTTGGTTCCAGAGACAGAAATAACATAGAAACAAAATTAAGGCTAGGTTCTTGCACCACAAAAAAGAAGAGCAGTTCAATATTTTCCAAAAAACTTTTCATTCAAAACTAAAAATATATGAATGTGAAATGAAATAACCAGGTGAGGAAAGTATTGGATAAGTAAACAAAAACACTTTGAGCCTTCTAGAGACCATTTGAAGGTTTCTTCTAAACTGCATCCAGCAATGATTTTTTTCTTTTGTCAGCCTCCACTTTTCTTGGTAGCCTGTGTTGAAGTCCCTCAGTACCATTTTAATGGACAACAGAGTAACATCTGAGATTAAATGTAGGCCTGTGACCCTAGTATCATCACTTTTCTTCCTCTGTATGTTTTAAAAACATCTTTGCCTGATGAAGAAGCCAGTGAAGCTATGAAATCTTGCATGATATATTTTATGCTTTGGACTTGGCCCAATAAATGTATTGCTGCTTTATAAACTTTTAGATGTATGCCTTTTAATGTAGGGAAGACAGGCTTACCTCTTTTCCTTCTGTTTTGCTATTCATACATGCTCCATAAGGGATTCTGCAGGCAAGTGCTGTTTACATTGCTTGTTGTAGGCAGGCACATACAGCTACTGTAGGATCAACTACAGTAAAATCCTGTTTCCTGCAAACACACAGCTGCAACCCAGCACCAAAAGGCTATGTTTCTTCAGACCTCTATCACCTTCCTCCCAATGCGGATGCTGCTAAAGTAAACTTCCAGTGAACTAGAGGACAAGAGGGCCGGGCGAGCATAAAAAGACTCTGTAAAAAATATTGTCTTTTTCAGAGCTTTGTTAACTGAGGTATGCATGCATATCTAAAATGATTACCAAAACACTATACAATATTTCCAAGATGCCAAGACCTATAATATCCATTGCATCTCTGGACTGGTTGGTGGGCTTCCCAGAGGCATCTGAATGGCCACTGTAGAAGGCTGGAGTCTAAATTCATAAAGATGACATGCTGTGTAGTATGGTTAGAGAATTTTTTGTGTGTGTGTGGGGGGGGGGGAAACGGACATGGCCATATTGAAATTTGGGGTTAATCTTGAGTGCTGAATTTCAGTGGTGGGATGAGCCAACAAGTGTGAGACACAGTTCTTACTACACTGGGCATTTTCCCCACCAAACATACAATGCACATTAAGCATGTCTATTCAGAATTAAGCTGCTTTTATACATGCAAAGCAAGGCTCCATTCCATCCAACAGCTTCCTGGGATTTAAATATCCTTTTATCTCCCATCACTGAGGTGGGATAAGAGTAGAAAATGCTTGGGACCAGGCGGGGAACTCTTCTAGCCTACTAGATCCCATCTATGACATACCAGGATTGTGACATCCACCTCATGGAAGGCAATAATAGCATGCAAATTTACAGACATTATCCACCCTCTGATTGTGGGCTAACTTCTGTATTTCAAGATTTGTGCTTAGCATCAAACCAAAGATGCATTAGTTTTTGTGCTGATGTTCACTGCATTGATATGTCTGAGAATGAACACTTGGCACATCTTCATTTAGGAAAATGAAGAGGATACAGGCAACTGGAAACATACAAAGGATTCAGAGAAAAAACAGAGTTGAATTGGGTTAAAGTGTCACCAGGGATAAAAGGAAAAAGAAAGAAAGGTAGAAATGCCAAAAGATTTTCCTGCAGAAGAGTTTGAAGGGTTCTAGGGACAGAAGAGAAATGGTTACAAATGTCTCGAAAGAGAGTGCATTAAAATTTAAAAGCAGATTTTCCTTTTTGACATTTCTTCTCTGATACCAGGGAAAAATGGAGGCAGGCAGGGAGACTGTTTCCAGACTACCAGATACAAGCAGGAAAATCAAAGTGATAATTTTTGGCTATATAATAGTTTTATTATTTGGAAGAAAGTTAATCTAATTATGTTCGGGCAAAAACCTGAATTTTAGATGAATTGTTCTTGGAGGTCACCCATCATTTCCACAAATCCCATTCCTTCAGTTGTTTCACAGATGAAAACCAGGACACATGTGGCCAATCAACATCAGCGTGTGGTTAAAAAAAGAAAGCGCAGCAGAGGGAGTGTGGCATAGTGGTTTGAATGTTGGACAATGACTCTGGAGACCAGGGTTTTATTCCCAGCTTGGCCATGAAACCCACCAGGTGACCTTGGGCAAGTCACATACTCTCAGCCTCAGGGGAAAGCAATGTCAAAAGCTCCTCTGAGGATATTTGCCAAGAAAAGCCCATGATAGGGTTGCCTTAGGATCGCCATAAGTCAGAAACAACTGGAAGACACGCAACAATAAAAGACAATAGAAGACACACAACAAAAGGGCAAAAGTTATTAACAAAGAAGAACATACAAAACTAGTATTTTCAACTTAGAAACTCTGGATTTTATGTACTCACTTTAGGAGAGCCTAAAAAAAGGAAACCTCTTAATGCGCCTACTGGGAAGGGCAAGACAATAGCCTGTTTTGTTTTGTTTTTTCAGGCTTGGGTGTCTCCAGTATCTTGCCTTTGGCAGTCTCTAGCTCTTGAGGCCTGGTGTCTCCTTTGTCAGTCACCTTTGTTCCTCAGTTGCGTTCAAATTATAGCTGGACTCCTGGATCATGACAGCTTCTTTTCCATAGACCAAGGAGCTCTGTTATCCAGGCAGCATTAGTAGTGCTGTGGCAGAATGTGCTTCAGAACATTTACCAGATCTTACACCTATTTGTGCATTCTCCAAAAAACCAAAAAACCTGCATTCCTGATTATTAAAATAGTCAGCCTTCTGGAAAGGCACTTAACTTGGGGAGATTGGAATGGTGTTTCTCTCCTTGATTCAGGGGGAGTATACATTAAAAAGTTGCTTTAGTCTTCAGATCATTCTTCTGTGCTACATCTCAAGGCACATCTCATAAATCAGCACTTGGCTTTTGGTCAACTGGCTTAGCTCCCTTGTTCTGCAATATGCAATATGCTGCTTTCTTCTTAATTATAAATCTTTGCTGCCAAAGAGCACTGAGACCTATGGAACTGAAGGACACATCATTAATGTAAGAAATTTCCTATTAGTAATGACTCTTATCATTCTTGCTTCCAGCTAAATTGCAGTGCCTCCACTCTCTTCAGTGCTGAGTAATGCTCATTTCCCAAACCATCTTCAAGAGGGTCATACTACAGTGCCTCTGGGGTCTATATGACTAGGATCATTACATGGAGACAGCACATTGGTCTGATTTCTGTATAAATGTGGTAAATTAAATGCCGTTACATGTGGTTTTTCATGCATCTTCTAATTGTGGGGAGAGTCACAGAGCTTTTTCAAGATACCAAAGCTCTGGCAATTGGAAATCTTGCTTGCTCAGCAGTTCCTTGTCTTGAGACTGTGCATAGCTGATTTACACTCTGAAGAAGAATAAGAAAATTTTCCCTCTGCCTTTAGTATTAGATCGAAGTCAGCTTGGTCACTATGTGCTGAAGGAAGATAGCCAAAGCACATTGTTCACTGTAAAAGAGAATGTTAGTTCCTAGCTTGATTTGCAGCTGCCTTCTCTAATCCAAATATAAATCAAGGAAGTAGCAAAATTTATCCTGAGCATATTCCAGTCTAGTCAATTTCACTTCCAAGGTAAAGGGAAAGTTAAGAATGTGTTGAGTGACAAGACATTGTTGAGATGAACAAAGGGAACTGTTGCACTGTTTGGTTGGGTTGCCTTTTAGAGGGAACATGGCTTTGCTGAACTTATTCCCTCCAACATTAAATGTCATGTTCTTTAATTATGCATTTAATGTTCTTTAAAATTTAAAACAGATAATGTTTTTAGAGTGTATAGAGGATATGCCTGTATACTAACTAATATCTTGCAAGAACTGCAAGAGTTTATGTGAAGTAACAATTTTAATGCAGACAGTCCTGAAACAGTGTACATTTCTGATGGAAATAGGGAATCAGTGGAAGAGTTTTATTGCTACTAGCTCCTCAGGTGAAATAGCATCTGGAGCATTATATCTGGAACTTTGTTGAGTTACCTTCACTCTCCTCTCAGAAAGGCAATTGTGGGAGAAATGGTAGTTTCACACAGCCAGTGTTTTGAGAACCAGTGGAGTCCTGAAATCCATGTGCAGAAAGAAAAGCCAGCTGAATGTGCTTTTCTCTTCTTCTTGCCTTCACAGCACAGGGAAGGTGAGGGAGGAAATCTCAGCTAGTGTTTACCATCTCTCCAGCCACAGAGGTGCCCACCTGTCTCTTCTGTAGGTGAGGCTTTATGGAAGCAGATAGGACATTAGTGAACCTGCTCAAGTCATATTGTGGATCTGGATGGATCAGGGCAAGTCTGCAGGCTGGGGGTTCCTCTCCTCTGTGATGAGAGAAGTGACAGCTGTGCCAGTCCAGGAGTATATATTTATTCTGTATGAAAAATGGTTTCCATAAATCATGACTGCTAGCTGCCTGGCAGCTTGTGAGTTTCTTTACAAGTGTAGGCAGATTACTTCTTTCTAGTCCTTCAACTGATTTATACTTTCATCATATATTAGAATTATACTGTGAACTACCTTTAGTTTAAAAGTTAGAAGAGACATCCAAAACCTTTTTTTAAAATGACAGCCACAAGGAAGCATAAAACAGGTGTTAACAGCCTTTGGACATTTGCCTTTGGTATTTGGCATGAGCTGTTGAGAGCATGCCAATTACTTAGCCCAGGGATTATAGCGACTGTGATTTCCATTGCCTAAGGCAGGAAAATCTGGTTCCAAAACACCTGCTTCTAAGTACTGCTTGTAAGTACTGTATGCCATTTTATGAAAGATTCTGGCAGTGATGGGGAATGGCAGAGTGCCAGCAAGCCTTACGCTGTGGCTCAGCAATGCAGTGGGGCAACCTTGAAAGACATTAGAGATATTTTAATGAAGGTAAGGGGAAGGCACAAGGAGCAATGTGATCCATTCAGTATCCTCAGTTCTGTATCCCATGCAATTATTCCTTAGGATCCTCTGAGCAGTATTTTCTGTTTATTATTTAGTTTACTTATTTATTTTTTCCATTTATATCCTACCTTTTCTCCAATGTGTTCAAGTTGGACACTCCTCTCCACCATTTTTGTCCTCACAAAAACACTTTGAGGAAACTTCGTCTGAAAAAAGTCACCCTGTGAGTTTCATAGCTGGGAGAGATTTGAACCTGCATCTTTAAAATTCAGGTCCATTTAAGAATCACATATACATAGGATTTAGAAGTGCAAAAATTGGACCAATTTGCATAATGGTATGTTTGGAAGTGACACCCTTGGTTGTCTCCTAAATCCAGGATGGGAATTCTATAAATTACCACATGTTTATGGATTGCACCTTCCAACATTCCTCACCATTGGTGTAGTTGGCAATTGCAGTCCAAGAACGTCTGGAGGGCCACACAATTCCTACCCCTGCAATAGAAAGATCACCAAGGAGAGTCCATAAATGCATCAGCTGTGTTCATCCATATTTGTTGAAGTGAGCACACCTAGACACATCTACAGCCCTATATCCAAGATTTTCCAAGAGATTCTTTTTCCATCACTGAGGGAAACAGTTCATCTCGAAGTCAATAAATGGGTGTCTCTACCTGGATTAGGTGTTCTGTAAAATTTGTGGATCTTAATTGTCTATTCAGAATAAAACCACCCTAAAATATTTTGCATTTCAACAAGAGGAGCTCATAACAATATACTTAGTATAACAATATACTACAGGTGGGAAAATTCACCCATACACTCCTGTCCAGTTATCTGAGGACTACAGTAAAGCACAAGAGGGAACAAGAAATTCAAGAGGAGTGGCAGATGTTGTTCTCATCCCTACTAATAATAAAACATGTCCAAATACCACCTGTAACAACAGCTCCAGCTTCTACTAGTAGTGTTCTGCTTCAGGGTTCTCCAGCCAATCCTGTAAAAGGAATCTTATTTTTTTAGCTTACAGGGGAGGTCTCAATGGGAATAGAAAAACAGAAACACCTCTGTATCCCAGCTCTGCTCTGGGCTTCTTCTGATGTGTTCTAGAAAAAATTGGAATTCACTGCTAGCCCTGGACCTGAATATTTTACTGATGCAATGTATGCTCATAACACATGGCGAGACTGTTGTTGTTGCTGCTGTGTGCCTTCAAGTCATGTCTGACTTATGGCAACCCTATCATGGGGTATTTTGGCAAGATTCAGAGGAGGTTGCTAGTACCTTCCCCTGAGGCTGAGAACATGTGACTTCCCAAGGTCACCCGGTGGGTTTCATGGGCAAGTGGGGAATTGAATCCTGGTCTCCAGAGTTGTAGTCCAACACTCAGTCACTATGCCACACTGGGAGATTAGAAAAGGGAAGATCAGATCCTTTCCCTCACCACTCCTTCCAGACACTTTACTATAGAACAAAGGGAAGGGAATGTTTTTCTTAACCATATGGCAAGCACCCACCCTAACCATTAATCCTCCCCGCCAGGAGACCTATTCTAAGCTGACAGGGGCTTGAACAGACCTATTTTCTCTCTGCTTTCCTTTTCCTTCTCTTTCTCCATTCCACTATTGAATTATGAAGAATTCAAGGGATTTTTTTTAAAAAAAAATCTACTAATGCCAATACAGGCAGTTTTTTCTATATTGAAGGTGTCTATCTCCAGCTTTGCAACACATTCCTGTGTTTAAAAAAAAAAAAAGCTAGAGAAGGTGGTGGTGTGGATTTTCAGCCAAACTGTCAGTATCTGAGTTCAGTTTTAGAGATGTTTAGGATGGTGCAGGTAGCGGGCAGGTACGGGCCAAAGAATGGAACTAAAATAGGATGATTCAGCTTAAGCTGTTATTGCTAGTTATTGAGCCTCAGAAGAGGTGTCTCAGCCTTTCCAAATAAAGAAAATCCTTGTACAAAAACTAGGAAACAGCCCAACAATGGTGACAGGGAGAAGGTATGTAGCCAAGTGGGGTACCCTTATCTGGGGCTGCTGTTCTTCATTGTGACATTAACAGACCACTCAACCCAAGTTCGCTGTTAGGTTAAAAAGAAATAACAAAACATATAGCTTCATCTCCCAGAATGCCTTAGTTCAGAGTTCCAGGTAGACAGGTCAGCTGGCCAGCCTTACATTGCCTTACTGTGGGTCACTATAAGCTGAAGGCACATAACAGAGAGAGAGAGAGAGAGAGAGAGAGAGAGAGAGAGAGTTAAGGGTTCTAGTAGTGCTGCCATTTCCATTTCCATTTTTTATTTTTTGCAGCTAACACCCAACATTCAAAGGCCGCTTGTATATACTGAGCATGCTCAGTCCTCATAGTCTTCCCATTTAGGTGGGGCTATCATACTTGGGTTTTTTAAAAACTGGTAGGCTCATTTGAAATGTGGTCCTGGAGAAGAGTTCTGGGGACACCAGGGACTGCTAAAAAGAGAAATGAATAGGTCCTATAACAAATCAAGGTTGAATTCTCACTAGAAGCAAAGATGACTAAAATGACACTGTTGCATTTTGGATACATCACAAGATATATTTGGTAAAGTGGAAGGCAGTGGGAAAAGAAGGAAACTAGAATACGGGTAGCTAGATTCAATCAAAGAAGCCACAGCTCTGAATTTGCAAGACCTGAGCAGGGCAGTTGATAACCCGGGCTGTTGGAGGTCTCTCATTCCTTTTAAATTGCTTTTAAATTGTAAGCCACTTTAAGTCCCAATTTTGAGGAAAAAGCAGGATATAAACAAACATAATAATTATGATAATTCATAGGGTCACCAAAAGCCAAAGACAACTTGATGGCAAATAATAACAAATGTTACAAACTCAGAGTAAAGCAGTCTGATACATTCCTCTTGTTCCTCAGTGGCTCCATGCAACTACATTTTTTGTTATTGTTTCAAAGCATTTTTAAAAATATCTATATGATATTGTTTTCTTCATGATGGAATGCAAAGACAGTATGTATTATACCCACATTATAGATATAATTCACATGTATTGTTATATTATTATATAGTTATATTGTTATACGTATTATTGTATTGTTGTACTGTGCAATGACCCTTGGTCAAAAGCAATAAAATTTGATTTAAGTATATATTATTGGTTTCCATAGTCTGCTATCTAGCTGTCAGTCAGCCCGAAACCTAGTTTTAGCAAATTTATTGCTTCTAGTGCCTTTAAAATGAGACCTTGGGAAAGTTACTCTTTTGGCTATCAAATCATCCATCCAGTATGGTGGTGCTGGCTTGGGATTGTTGTTGCTGTTGTGTTTCTTCAAGTCGTTTCTGAATTATGGTAACCCTAAGATGACCTTATCATGGAGTTTTTTTGGGCTGAGAGTGTGTGACTCACCCAAGGTCATCTAGTGGGTTTCCTTGGCTAAGCAGAGAATTGAACCCTGCTTTCCAGATGTATTAAAAATGACTTTCTGAAGCTGTTGTTTACAGTACACTACCTAGGAGTGAACATGTGTGGTCCTATGTGGAAAATTTTCCATTTTGTTACTGCTAAGTCTTGAATATATTCATGAGTGGAAATTACTACATCTGTCCAGTACTAAACAGACATTGACCTGAATCCTAAACCCAACCATACTTGAATGAATGGGATTTACACAAGTGTTAATGGAGTACTGAATTAATTCAGTGGATCTACTCTAGATGGGATTGTCAAGAGGATTCAGACCATTGTTAACTAAATACTCTAGGATTCTGTAACAAGATCACATGCCATACTCTATGTCCTGTGATTCTTTGGGGGAACCATACTCGTTAAAGTAGTATAAAACCAATTTAAGTTTATAGTGTGAATTGTTGCCACTGTCCTTGCCCTTTCTTTCAAGGTACCATCTATTTTCCCTCTCTATCAACTTCTTGCTTCTTTATTTTCTCCCTCCCCATTTCCCTTTTTACAGTCTTATGTCTGTCTTGATAGTAGAATAGAGAATGTAAATGGATTTCACCTAGCCAGATGTGTATGTGGCCAAATAATTAGTTAAGGGCACATTGAAAATGTGGACTTTACTAGGTTTTTTTTTAAATTGGAGGTGTTCTTTCTAGAAATGGTATTCCCAGGCAGTTTCACTCAGAAGTAAATCCAACAAGTTCAGGAAAATGTTCTTCTGCCTGTATGTGCAGGTTAACAGTCTTGCAGAGTAATCCGAGATGTATGTATTCTAAAGTAAATCCCATTGAGTCCAGTGGGAATCAGTCATGGGTAAAGAAGTGTAGGATTGCAGCAGTGAGTATAAGATTGCAGATTTGCTTTCTTCAAGGTGGTAGATTTGCTTAGTGAGGGTTGCAAGTCAGGTAGAATGACCTTTGTACTTTGTCACTGGTCTGTGACAAAATGCAGTAGTCTTTTGTTGATGGCAAAATGCAGTATCATGCAAAATGCAGTATCACCAGGTACTTCTGAGGGTGGAGATGAAATTGGTGACGTGTTTTTGACTAGTTATTACAGATTTAAATTGAATCAGCCAGCCTGTTTTTGTTGTTAAAATATTACACAACTTCTGCTATGGTTTGCTATAGACTAGCAAACTAAATGAGTAGTCTTACTGAGCAACAAGATCTTGGGGTTTCATCAAACCCTGAAAGACACAAAAACAGTCTGTTCTTGAGTCATATTAGCTTTTACCCATCACTGCCCCAGTGGATCAATTTGGTTATATTAAATAGTGCGTGTGTGTCCGCCCCAGAAGGCAGAATATTTCCTTTTTTGTTTTGTTCTGGTTCTGAGCATATGTATGTGAAGAACAGGAAGCTAGTCTTGATTCTTGTAAAAAGTTCACTTTGACTTCTGACAAATCTAACAGAAAGTTATAGCATTGTAAAGAAATATGTGTTTGTACCTGAAATCCATAGTCCCTTGAATAAAATGACTTGGCATAGGGCCAAATTATACATTCTCGGTGATATGTAACATGCAATTATATGTGAAGTTGGGGCAAAGATACACTAAGAGAGAGAAAAAAGTCAAGTGGAATATTTGTACTTTAGAGAACAGGGGATAACAATAAGGGTCAATTACATGTTAGTGTGGAAGTCTTGTTAAGTGCGGAAAGTTGTAAAGACCTGAGTTCTCCTTTATAAGAAAACAAATACGGTATTTTCTTTAGCAGTTTCTAGTTTTGGGATGGATTTTTTTTGTTCAAAACCTGTAGTCTGAGCTGTCATAAAATGGCATCTCCTACCATCTATTTCTCTCTCTCTCTCTCTCTCTCTCTCTCTCTCTTTGGCTGCTGAGGTGGATAATGTTCTGCTTTCTACACATCTGGTTGTGGCTCATGGCTTGCAGGATGTTCTCAGCACATCTCAAGAAACGGAAGTGCTGAGCTCATGGAAACAGATCTGGGCTTGTAGAGAAAAGCAACTCTCTTTAAGAGAATGAGAATGCAGATGCAATCCTTTGTGAATGACAGTGGCCTCTGCCGCTTCACAGGTAAGAGGCTATGGCTGTGCTATAATTAGACTGACCAGTTTGTGCAAAAAGCGGAACCGATGAGCATATTTTTTAAAAAAAGAAAGAAAGATCCTGTGAAGGAAACTGGGTCACTTTGAAAATGGGCAGCTTGTACGGCTGAGCTGAAATCTGTATGGGGTTTCCGAACTGTGTCATGTACTAATTAATAAGTTACACCAAAGTCAGAAAGAAACTGGCCGGTTGCCCTTCTCTCTGAATTTGCATCCAGATTATGTGCTTATACACTACCGTCAGGCCCTCCCTCTTCATTTTTCTTAGTGGCAACTCCTGCATTTTCTTCTAAGAAGCCATAAGCCTACCTCTGGACAGTGCTGGTGGTCCTGCCCCTGTATTTAATAAAGAGATTGCTAGTTGCTGCTTCTGTAACCTGAGGAACAATTGCTGGTTTGGATGAATATGGAGTGCTGATGCATCTGTTCTTACCTTCCTGCCCTCTCTCCTTGTACAGCTTCCTTGGGTGGTGATCTGTATCAGTAGGGAAGCGTGTAAGCTGCCCATTGTGCGCACACACACATACATCTTCCATAGATATGAGACTGTTGATGGCAGAACCAGTCAAGGACTTGACACAGGAGCAATTCAGAGCTTCCCAAACTGCCTCTAAATTGATGACAAATTCAAAGCATATTATAGGTGGCTGTTGTGATCCATGTTGCATCAGCCCTACATCCACAAGAAGCGAGACTGTTGTGGCAAGCATTCAGGCTGTGAAATCGCCCAGGCTCCAATTAAGTGGAGGACTTTGGCTAATAATATGTTATTAAAACACTCCCTATATATTAAATTGGCAATCCTTTTCCATAGCCTTCTCAAGATTGGTGGTCTCCAGGTGTGTTGGAGTACAATGACCATTTCATGTACCCCACCAGCAACATGCTGGCTGGAGTGGTGGGAGCTATAGTCCAACATGCTTTGAGGACAGACAGTTGATGAAGACTGCTTTACAACTACTGTGTAAAGCAGGCCACTTCTATTATCTCCATATTGCTGAGGGAGTATGGAATATCTGGCAGGACAATCTAGCACTTCTTGTTGATATTTCCCACATTTAAAAAATGTATCAAACTACCATATTACTTTCCCACCATGCCCCAGAGGTAAATGGGCTTCATATGGATGTTAATTTTAGGCTAAAAGTAGTTTAATTACACAGTTGGAACTCAAAGTGGCTTACAATTTAAAGCAATAGCAATACAACTAAAACATGCACAAGGGGAGAGGGACATTAAAATGGAATCACAACTACAGTATTCACAATATAAAAATGTTGTAAATATGCACTTTAAAAGATAAAAAGCAACTAAAAAGATAAAAAGCACTTACACTATGATTATTTACTCATTTACCAGTCTCATGCTTTAAACATCATTTCAGCACATGGGGTGGAAGGGTGCAATTATAATCATTACCCAGCCCTAAACTCCATATGTTTATCTGAAGGTCAGAATAAAACAAGCAGACATAGAAATGTTCAGCCTCTTACCATGTGACTGGGAACCCTTAAAAACAACTTTTTCTTTCCATTGTTCTACTGAAACAGAGTGACACAGCTCTTTGAAAATTGCAAACAAAATGTGCAGTACTATTCTACCGTGCATGACAAAAACATTTGAAAGGGTCTTCTTCTTTAACCCTAAAAATCATTTTCCATTTTACAGACCAAGGTGTGATCTAATAGCTTAAGTACACACAGGGTGACCAGATGTCATGATGACAAAGGAGGACAAGGCACTGCAAAATGTAGGACATTCAAGAAAAATGTAGGATGTTACAAAATAAAAGCTAAAAACACTAACATAAATATAAATTCATGCTTCTTAGCCATGCTCAAAATAGAGGACATTTTGGAATTCCTCCTAGACAGAAGATTGAAGTGTAGGACGTGTCCTGGAAAAGGAAGACATCTGGTCACCCTGAATACACATGGCTGGTTCTTTCAGTAGGGTCCATATAGACAAGGTGTCTAGAGGTTCATTCAAAACCTGCTTACAAATATTTTCAAGATTTAGCCATCATGTTCACATTTCAACGGGGGCAACCTGCCTGTAAAGGACCCATCAGCAATCTAGTACCCTTTAGTCTTTATCAGCTGGTCACACTGAAGCAAAAGGCTACAGTTTAGGTCTTTGTGCTGGTTTCTTCTTTCTAGACTGTCTCCAGAGCCCAGTCTATATAGCTCTGAAAAGGAAACTTATGATTTTAATAGTTGTGGCATATGACATTCAGTCTCTTCTATAACATTCCCAGATCTTTTCATTGGCTATCATTATAACTTGGGATAAAAATAACAGTTTATTTATTTTTATTTACTCATATTAGATTGTATGCCATTGGCATAGATGAGTATTTATGTTGTTTTAAATTTTTTTACATGCCATTAAATTGATGGTGCTGCATAAATAAATAGATTATTATTATGACAATGATAAATTTTAATCCAAGATTTTAAAAAATAATCCCATTTTCCACTTATTTTTTTGTGTTCCCTCCCTTGAGTTAGAATCAGGACTGTGGGTTTGGGGTACGAGAGGTGAGGCTGGCACCTTTATGTTACAGTTTTGACTACAGCAAAGGAAGCTTCGCATCCATGTATATTCTTCCTATTACTTTTCCAGATGTACTGTTCAGAACTGCCTGTACTCAGTAAAGTCAAAAGCCTGTGGGGCTACCCACATGTTGATAATGATTACTTAAGATGGAAAATTTGCAGGAGTTGAGCCTTTGTATGACCCTAGTTGTACTAATAGGGGAAAAACTGGCATCAGTAGTAGTAAAAAGATAATAAAGAGGAATGTGAAATGTAAAGAAGACTTGGTTATCGTATACTGTATATACTTTAGTATAAGTCCACCTCATGTATAAGTCGAGTGCAGGTTTGGGGGCCAAAATTATGGGGGTTGATATGACCTGTGGATAGGTTGAGGCTAAAACTTAGGGGCACATAACAAAAGTTCTAAAGCAGGGGTAGGCAACCTTTTTGAGCTGGGGGCCGGGTTGCTGTCCCTCAGACAATTGGGGGGGGGGGCGAAGCACCAAAAATAATAAATAAATAAATAAATAAATAAATAAAATTTATTTATATCCCGCTTATTGGCAACAATCCAAGCGGCTTACAGTAAAAAATCCTCACAACATTTTATCCAAACCAACCCTAGCCCCCTAAAACAGCATTAAATAGCATATAATTAAAATTACAATAGACATAAAATAAAACATAACAATATAAACTAAACCTATTTGGGCAGGTACGGTACCCGAAAACCACCTCTACTGCATTTCCCATCCATCAACATGATGGGGCCATGATGGGGATGCAGGAGTCAGAAGGTCCTAAAAATTAATTTTTTAAAAAATTAAAAAATATGCATGCACACTCTCTCAGCCCCAGAAAAGCCATGGCAAACCCCCTGTGGAGATTTTCCAAGAAAACCCCCAAGAACAAGTAATAACAACAATAATCAATATCATCATGGCAGGCGGCGGCGGTGGCAGCACCGGCCTAGGGCCAGTCCAAAGGCCTCAGGGGGCCGCATCCGGCCCCTGGGCCTTAGGTTGCCTACCCCTGTTCTAAAGGATGAACCAAAAGAGAACAATGCCAAAAAACTTACAAAATTCCATCAGGCATAACTGATAGCGCTCATATTAAAGGCTGGATTGATGAGAGAATGGGGTGGCAGGGCAGGGCGGGGGAATCAGTGCTTCCAGGACAGATTATGGTTCATTTTAAAATAAGAGTTAAAGTATAGTGCTTACACTGATGCATAGATAAGTCGACTTGTGTTTTTAGGTCAATTTTTCCACCTAAATTTCTAGACTTAGGCATGAGCATATACAGTATGCTGTTGGTTGTTGTTGTCACTCTTACTGTGGCTATAAGTAAAGGGACAGACCTTCAAATGCTTTAAATATTGTTTTCTTTTTACTGATAGTTAAAGTGTTATCAGCAGTGTTGAAAACAAATTCATAAGAAATGGAAATCTGGGAAAATGCAATTAAAAATATTAATTTTCTAAACCAAGGGTGGGAATCTTGAGGCCTACATTTTGCATACAGGTGTCTTAGTGAGTTGGTTGATTCATTGATTTGCAAAAAAGTGCAATGACAATTTCCATGCCTTGGAAGCCTCTGGAAGTGATGGTTTTGGGCCTTATCATACCATGGCACTATGGCAACATAATGACACAGCAACCCCGCCAGCTATCATGCCCTACTGCATGTTGTTGATGTCCTGGCATTATCCCATCATAGCACCATTACAAATGTGCAGTGCTCCTTTAATCTCTTGAGTCCTGTTAGTCTCTTGAGGCATAAAAAGGATGAAAGGAGGAGGAGAAAAGAGAAATTTGGCAGAATGTTTAAGATTAACTCTTTTTTATTTTTATTTTTATTTAGCTTGAGCTTTTTTGGATATAAGCCAAATGCTTTACATACAGTACTACATACTGAGTAGTAGTAAGGCCTCTGGTATAAATCATGTTTATATAGTTGTGGGAGTGGTATAGAATGTAATAGGATCCAGAAAGATGCAAATCATCATGCTTGCCATAAATTTTCAAAGGTCTATGTAAAGTGATACAGGTTTTTCAGATCTTTTCAGTGGTCAGTTACTGTTGATGTGAGAAAGTAATAAAACTGCTTACCAAAAGTCAAATACCCTTGGTTCAAAACTCTCCGAAAATATTATTTTTGTTACATGTGCAGTAGTGAGGACTTTTATTAGCACAAATTAATGTGCCATAAAACCATTGTCTTTGTTCATACCTCTGCCAATGGATTGGACTTTGTGAATATAATTCAATCCAGCAGTTTTAAGGACAGTGACCTGTACGTCCCATACTGTAGACCCAGAAAGACTGACATGTTCTGCAATTAGTTTTGGGGTACTGCCATTTCTAATATCAGATTTTTGTTCATTAATCCTCTTATTGTCCTGTATGTTCAGTGTAATGGGTCATTGTTGGCATATATCACATTGGAGGAAGAGCAAGTAAATGCAGCTCTGATTTTGTAGGTGTTATTGGCCCCTGAAATACTGCTTCCAGAGTAGATGCAGGGATAGAGTTGGTATCTGGGTTTGTGGCAGGATCCTGTCCTTGTATTGTAACATGGATGGTAATATGGGGAGAAGACATTCAGATTGTTAACCTGATGTGATTATTCACTTCAAGTCTAAATTTTGGCAGGCATCAAACATGACATTTCATGCAGACAATTGCTAAAAGTAAATATAGTGTTCCTTCTATCCAGAAACTAGACAGTTGATTTTAGAAGTGATTAGTTACTGTTTCAGTTTGGTTACTGAATTGCAGGAGTAACTACTTACTTTAAAAATATTTAAAGGTAATTATTTAAATAATTTTAATTTTGATATTCAGTTATTAAGTTGTTTTAAATAAAAATATTCAAAGGCCCTGCAAAAGTAATGACTGATATAGCTATATCACTTTTTCTATGATTATTCCATTCATGCTGTTTTTTTAATGTCATTTTGTTGTATTGGTTGTTCTTACAATGTTGGTTTTGGAGAAAGATTCTAGGCTTCATGTATATATCAGAGCCAAGACTGTGCATATTTGCAATGCAGCAATCAACAGGTCTCTCTACAATAAGAAATGATAAGGCCCTGAAAATGTCAGTAAACTTGTCAATGACTTCTCTTAATGGCTAAACACTCTGCAAGGAAGTAAAAGGCTAGTGGCTCGCAGGGAAAAAAAGAGCAGAATAGAGACTACATATGTTGCCTTACATCTTGGCTTCTGCAAGGGCTAGATTTGCTTTTTTTAAAATTTTAAAGTTGGGAGCCATGCGAGCCAATGGTATAAATAGGCACTTGGTGGCATGTCTGGACTCGAGGTAAAACCTACTCAACTAGGTAATATGGCAGCCATGATTATGTACATACTGTTACATAGCAAAAGAAGCATTTATATATATGTTGTCTGAGTAGCATTCCAGTGTCATATAGCTGTCAGTGCTTCCCTCCCACTCCCAGAAGCTCACACAGAAAATATACTCCAATACTGTGCAAAAGCAATACAGCAAGGTCTGCCTGATTTACATACAAATTATTTGGAGTTAGGTATTAACAAATGGGGTTCTTCTGTTCAGCCTTTCCTGTATGGTTCCCCCCACTTCATTGATGCCAAGAGTAGAAATTAAGGTCTTTTGAGACCTCTGGCTTTCTAGCTCTGCATATTTTCCAAACATATCTAACCTCCCAGAGGGTCTCCCAGCACAGTGATTCTCTTTCTGACTCATTTTAGCATGGATGTTTTCCTATTTGTATTAAATTGTTGGGTGAACCAGAGAAATGTTCTCCTTTTTACTTGGTCTTTTAAAAGAATCAGACATTTTTCAGAGTCATTTCAAGAATTGCAGGTTGTTGCTTTTCACTTCTATGAAGGAGGGTTCAGAATAATAGGTGTGGTCTGTATACAAAACCAGCACAAACTGGCTACAACAGAAGACAAATAATGGATTTTATTCTTAGCCCTCCTATTAGCACTAGCTTCTTTTTGTAGCTAGGATCAGTGTATCGTACTCCATCTCTGTGTAGTGCACAGTGGAAGAAGGTAATATGCTTTCTATTACTTCTTGATCTTTATTTTTATTTTGCAAAAATGATGGGGGGACAGGGAGGGAGAGAGAAAGTGCTAGTCATAGCTTCTGTAGTTCCACAGCATCCTTGCTTCAGTTTTTTCTTCTGAAAATTATATTTAAGACTGTGTTGACTCTGGGGGAAATGCACATGAAAATTACTGTTTCAGTTAAGCATTTTACATGGTAAGCAACCATCTATACAAATGGGTAAAAAAGTACTGCACCAATACCCAGTGGTTCAGCTACACATACACACACATTTTTCTCCTTTTATGGAACCTATACATTCTTCTGTTTCTCATGGAAAATGCCCCAAATCAAATCTTCCTTCAACATGTGTCCATCACTTCCACCATAACACTTTCTTACTTTGGCAGCATGATCCTCTTGTTTCTAGCTAATTAGAAACTGACTTGGAAACAAATTCACCAAATGCTCCACATGACTGTATCAATAAAAGTCTGTATCAGGTAACTGGAAATGTAACAGTTATGGCAGGTTGTGATCTGTGTGGGGAAGTGTGTCTCATCCCACTCAACCAATTTGGAGTGGGACACTCCACAGACCCTGGGCCACCCATCTCTTATAGGGAAAACCTATAGCATGTAGAAAGTGTGGGAAAAAATGAAACCCATCTATAAAAGTGGGGAAAGCAACATCATAGGAGATTAAGCCCTCTACTTCAGAAGGGACTTCTGGGTTTGCCACTTGTGTCATATGAATGAAACAAACAGTCCTTTGAAGGATGGTTGCCATTTCCTAATCCTCTGAAATACAGAATGCCTAATTATCCTGTTACGGAAATTATGCAAATTAATTTAGAGCAGAAAAAATGGAAGAGTCTTGTTGCACATTAAAGCCTAGTTTTTTTTATTTGGCATATACTCTTGAAGACTGCAGCCTGTTTGTCACATGTATGAAGTGTTGCTTGAGTTAACTGAGCTCTGAATTCAGTTTACTTGATCCAGTTACACAGTGGGTGAATAGTAAATCAATATTCTTTGAATCCCGTTGATTCAGTGTGTTTACTCTTGTTAAAAGTTAGATTTAGGTCAGAATATTAGACATATGCTAAGGTAAGGGATGTAATCAGTGGAGAAAGAAGAAACTGAAATTCCAAAAGTACCAATAATAAATCATTACCTGAATAGATAGATGTTATGGTTATAGACAAACAGTAGTTGGATGGTTATTGTTGTTGTTGTCATCATCATCATCTTCTTATATCCCACCTTTCTCCCAACATAGGGTCTCAAAGCGGTAACACAGACATCCTTGCATCGATCATCTGAGTAGCGCATGTAGTGAAACAGAAAGCCTTTGTCTCATTCAAATGGTAAAAGGTAGCCACCCCTAGAAATAAATATGGGTGTTTTCTACAATTGTTTGTTCCTATAGTACACAGAAACATGGGGAAAGGAATGCTTGAAAGCCACATGTCCATTTTGTCATCCTAAAGAAGAGAGCTCATCCAGCATCTCTGTTTGCCCATCTTTTTTGTGGCTGCAGAGATTGTTGGGAGAGATGTGGATGTGTGGCCTAAAAAACAAAGCTTTTAAAGTTTAGTCAAGGATAACAGTAAATGGATGAGTTCATAGTTGGCAGAAGAACAGGCTGCCAATTCTATTTGCAACTACACAGGAATAAATCACATTGATTTCAATGGCGTTTCAAAATAATTATTGAGATCTTGATTCAGACTTTTAAATGAGCAATGTCGCTTTTTTCTGACTTTTGCTTGGGAGCATTTCTGCTTGTTCATCGGCATCATAATAATTGTTTCACTCATATAGCATTCACTCTTTCTCACAACCCTGCCAGTAATTCCCAGAGGACTATACTTAATAGACAAAAGAAAAAGATGAATCCTAATCTTACAATAAAAGCTTTCAAATCTCTTGCCCCACTTCTTAGCTACAGATTACAGTTTAAACCATGGGTGAGGAAACTCGGGTGTCCAATCTCATCTTCTGGGGCTCCTCAAGGAGCATACCTCCTATTCTTTTTCTTTCCATTCTAGCATTTGTGTATTACCTCTCAACCCAGGAGGGTTCCTGAAGTTATGCACTGTGGCCAAAAACATTGAAAACATTAAATGCCCAAACAGAAAACATTAAAAATAGACTAAAAACCTTTTCAATATTTATTTATTTATTTATTTATCCCACCTTTCTCTCAACATGGGATCCAAGGTGACTTACAACAAGGTTAAAACAAGTTAAAGCTAATATCTGATGATCAAAAATTTAAATTAATCATGAAATACCAGTTTAAATAAAATGTTTTTGCCTGCCAGCAAAAGGAGAACACAGAGAGATAAAACCACAGACAATTAAAACAATCAGAGCAACCACACTGCTTTTAAGGACACAAGACTATGTGAAAAAAAATTGTCTTAGCTGCCTGTCAGAAGCTCAGAAGGGCTGGAGCCAGACTGGCCTCCCTTGGGAAGGAATTCCCTAGTCTGGGTGCAGCAAAGAAAGCCCTGTTGCATGTACCCATCAACCTAGCCTCATGACATGGTAGGACACGTAATAATGTCTCCACTGATCTTGTATTTCAGGCCAATTTATATGAGAAGAGGCAGTCTTTCAGATATCCTGGGCACAAGCCAACCTAGCCAGTGGTCGGTAATGCTGGGAGTTGTAGTCTAAAGATATGATTCCCACCTCACTGTAGAGCTGATTTTTCTCCTTTTCTTTATCTTAACCTTGGTCCTTTATTCTGGAGAGTTCTCTGCCATCTGCAAATAGCAAAACTGTTACAGAACAGTTCTAAATATGGGAGCAGGCTTTACTGTCATAGAATAAAAGGAAGACCTGGAAGAGTAGGTTAATGGCATACCAGACACAATGTCACCTCAGCCCCTCCTCAGCTAAAATATACCAGAGAACAGATGCAATGCTTATCTTTAAAACATTGCCTCTCCTAGAGGGCTTTATAGCTCAATAGACTTTAAACAGTGTACCTATTTTAAGATTGTGCAAAAGTGAACATGGTGCTGGTCCTGCTAGGATTGCATCTTTTGCAGTGTTACTAAAACTGGAGAATGCAAGGCAAATAATTTCAGCTCAGTCATTTTTGCTCTTAGTGACATTTTATGCTGACATATATTGTGTGACTGAGCCAGCCTGAAAGCTGTTTCTCCATGGCTCAGTTTCACCTGGTGGCGTGGGTATTTTTTACACGGAACCCCATGCCATATGGGATTAATACCACTGAGAAGCATTGCAAATGAAGGAAGCCACAGTGCTGCTGTAGAAAGAAAGGAGGAAAAAAATATAGCAGCAGTAGCAGCTAATGAAAATTCTGTATTTGTTTTGGAATAGTAACAAGCTCTACACTTGAGCCATTATAGGGTTAATGACCATTACAGGGTTAATGGAGAGCTACTGAGAACACAGATGATCTCCAGCTGTATATGCATAGCTCTAATCAACCTTAGAGTCTTAATAAGGCTGGTTTTGTAGTGAGCCCTCTTTCTCTCCCTCTTTTGCTCACTCTATTCTCAGCCGCCTTTTCTGTTACATTATACTTGTGTTATTTGCTTGTATTATAGTTTATATTATATTATAATTTATATTATTATTTGCTATTTGTGATTATGTTTGCCATTACTACTATGGTTTACTTTGTATCTATTGTATATATGGGTTTTGTATGATTATGTTACATGTATTGTTTATTACCCTGTGGTGAATAGAATGTCCAGCTGGCCAATCAGGAAGCAGCTGAGAGCCAGCCAATGGGATTCCAGCTGGGAGCACTTAAAAAGCCCAGGCTGACAGAGTTAGTGTTGAGAAAGTTAAGCCAGAGAGAGGATTGTGTTTTATGGTGTTCTTGGGGGAATTGTAGTTTGGAGAGGTAGAGTCTAGAAATGAGAGACTCTGAACACTCACAGAGCTCTAAAGAAGAGAGTTGCTGTGGTGGTCACTCCAGATATATAGTGCTAGCCAGTGTGGCTGAGGTACTGTGAATGTATTAGAAACAAACATTATAATTGTGTAACCAAGAAAGGCTATAGTAGTAAGTTCTGAAGCAAGTTACATTTATTACATACTGATTTAAAATAACTTTTCTTCTTGTTCCAACATCACTTGGCCTATGTTTTAGTCACAAAACACACTACTGATATTTTGAAGTTTTGGAGGTAGGACATCATAAAAAAAAAAGACAGTGGGTCCCTTACACTTAATTAGGTGGCAAGTGTGGGGATAACAAGTTCCCACAGGACTGCCAGCTAGAATTAAAGTGGTAAAGGAGAAAGGTGGCAGTAGTGTGCACCACATACCCTTTTAAACATTTCTAGATAAAATTTTATTTATAGTACCTTAGTCTCATTTTGTCTCTTTTCAAATCCATTGTCCCAACACATTTGGTAGCAGAGGATGGTTGGCTTAAAATAATGGTTGCTTAAAGCAATGGTTGTTTGAGACAATGGTTTGCAAAGTGATTTTGTGTTTGGAAGTATTTTTCATTGAAGCAGTTTTTCTTTCGGCAAATATTTTGAGAAATGTGTTATATTTGTTTTTGGTTATGGTTATTGAATAGAGTAGTTGGTTTTTTGATGCTAAGAAAGTTTTAGCTTGCAAAGATAATTTTGAATAGTGCAAGAAGTTTTACTTTTTGAAGTTTTTTAAAAATTAAAGCTTATATTGGTAAGAAAGTTTACATATACAAAGTGATTTTAAAATGTCTGTAACCTCAGCTAATTCACCTGAAGCTAGTATGGGCCTTTGCAGACTGCCAGAAATAGTGCAAATTGAGTCCACTTTAAGGGTTAGGGTTAGTGCTAGGGAATCATGGGAATTGTTGTTGTTTTTCTGACACATTGAGCCTTCTCTGTCAGAGAGCTCTGGTGCCACAATAAAATACAGTTCCCATGATTCCCTAACCCTAACCCTTAAAGTGGACTCAATTTGCACTATTTCTAGCAGTCTGCAAAGGCCCTATGCCTACTTTAAAAGTTCAACAGAGTGTAAGTAACAGTAATGGCTTATTTCTAATCCCAAAATTAAATAGGGATAATTTTCAGATGTGGGATGCAAGATTAAGAGTTTCCCTACAAGTGCAAGATTGTTTGCATGTTATAGATGAAGAAATGCCTGAAAATCATTTAGAACAACATGAATATAAAATGAAAGAAGCAAAAGCTTTAATGATACTATAATTCCTGTATAGAAGACCATGAAAGACTATTAGTAATTAAATATAAAACAGCTAAAGAACTATATGGTGCACTTAAAAAAATACTTTAATAGATCAAACAAAAATGTAGTGTTTTTGAAAGAGAAACTATATAGCATGAGGATGAAAGAAGGAGCTAGCATAGATATGCATTTAGATGAAATGCTGAGAATTGTTTCAGAGCTTCAGTCTGCAGGATCAGAAATATCTGGCTCTGAATTTCATACTTGTATTTTGCTTAGTTTGCCACCTTCTCTTGCAAATCAAAAGGCTATGCTTGAATGTATTGGAGAAGTGGATATAGATTATACAATTGCTTATTTAAGAGATTCTGGACTTACAAAAACAGTAGATAATACAGCTGAAAAAAAAGAAAGTATTAAGAACAAGACCTGACTATAAAGAAAGGAGATGTTATGTATGCTCAAGGGTTGGACATATTGCTAAATAACAGTAGAAATCCTGATATGAACAATCAAGTGTTTCAAATATCTGATGTAAATGATAGACATCTTTTTCTCCTTGATCGTGGTAGTTGTATTCATATTTGTCCATTTAGAGAAAGCTTTAGTGAACTTAATACAGAAAATAGACTACAGATATTACAAGCAAACCAACAAAGACTAAATGTGCTTGGAACTGGAACTGTGCCTTTAAGAGTTCTCACTTCTAAAGGTGAAGTGGTAAACCTTACATTAACAAATGTTGCTTTTATTCCTGAAACCTCAAATAATTTGATTGGTACTAAAAGAATTGTAGAGAAGGACTATACTATAGTACTTAAAGGTGACTCGGGAAAAATTATCAACTATAGAACTGGCCTTGTACTTAAAGTTGATGAAAAGGATGGGTTTCATTATATCATTGATATTGATATTGCAGTAAATGAGGAAAGGGTTGTATGTCAAACTAGAGGAAATATTTGTGACCACAAAAACTGTCTTTATTCATGGCATATAGAGTTAGGACATAGAAATATGCAAAGTATTGAAAAACTACTGACAGAATGTGGAATTAATGCTCCTAAATGTGATAAAGCGAAAGATGTGAAATCTGTGTACAAGTAAAGGGAACAGCTGCTAGTTATACAAGACAATTCAATACACAAGATCAGGACTTTTTGGAGGAATTTTATTCAGATTTAGGGCCTTTACAGACTGCCAGAAATAATGCAGCTTGAGGTCACTTTAACTGTCCTGGCTCAGTACTAGAGAATCATGGGAATTGTATTTTTTTCTGTGACATTGAGCCTTCTCTGTCAGAGAGCTTTGGTGCCACAATAAACTACAGTTCCCATGATTCCTTAGCACTGAGCCAGGACAGTTAAAGTGGCCTCAATCTGCACTATTTCTGGCAGTCTGTCAAGGCCCTTAGTAGGTCCTATGCCATTATCTGCAGGTAAAAATAAGTATTTCCTTACTTTCACTGAATCTAAGAGCAAATACGGTTTATATATATATATATATATACTTAAAGTAAAGATGAGACTCTAGAAAGGTTTAAAAGTTATGTGGCTACAGTTAAAAATCATTTTGGCAGAGCACTTTTAACATTGCAAAATGATGGAGGTGGAGAGTATTGTAATACAAACTTTAAATACTTTTGGGAGCAAGAAGGCATAGAGCACAAAGTAACTGTATTTTATTCTCCACAACAGAATGGGAGTTCTGAGAAATTAAATCGAACTTTACAGGAAATGTCTAGATCAGGGGTCACAACCCATGGCCCGGGGGCCGGATCCGCCCCCCCGAGGCCTTTGGACTGGCCCCAGCCCAGTCCTGCCGCCGCCGTGCAAGTCGCGGCCGTCATTTTGTTTTCCAAAATGGCGCCACACGTCAGAGTACCGCACATGCACGAATGAGTCACGGCCGCCATTTTGGAAAACAAAATGGCAGTCGTGACTTGCATGTGCATGCGTAGTACTCACGCATGTGCAGTACTCGCTCGCGCATGTGCGGTGCCATTTCCCCCCCCCCTTGGCCTGTGGAAGACCTCGGGACCAGCGGACCCACCCCAGGTAGGAAAAAGTTGCCTACCCCTGGTCTAGATCTATGTTAATGCATGCAGGACTACCTAACTCTTTATGGGCCGAAGCAGTAGTTACAGCAATCTACTTACATAATAGAGTTCCTAGTAGAGTGACTGGTAAAACATCTTTTGAGTTATGGTATGGTAGAAAACCTGGTTTAAAACATATAAAATCTTTTGGTTCCAAAGTATTTTCTTATATTTTAAAAGAAAAGGGAGGAAAACTTGACATTTGAGCTGCAATTTGAGTTATTTTTGGATATCTCTCTGAAGCAGGGGTAGGCAACCTTTTTGAGCCGGGGGCCAGGTTGCTGTCCCTCAGACAATTGGGGGGCCGAAGCACCAAAAATAAATAAATAAATAAATAAATAAATAAAAATTATTTTTTTAAAAATTATTTTTTTAAAAAATATGCATGCACACTCTCTCAGCTGCAGAAAAGCCATGGCAAAACCCCTGTGGAGATTTTGCCAAGAAAACCCTAAGAACAAGTAATAACAATAATCAATATCATTATGGTGGGCGGTGGCGGCGGCAGCAGGACTGGTCTAGGGCCGGTCCAAAGGCCTCGGGGGGCCGCATCTGGGCCTTAGGTTGCCTACCCCTGCTCTGGAGGAAAAGGTTATAGAGTTTTGAACCCTAAGACCATTGAAGTAAAATGTTGCAATGTTGTGTATGTGGATGAAAGGAATATAATGCAAGAAACAGCTGAGTCAATAATGACAACTGACTTGAAAAGCATAGACACTGTTTCACACAAATTGGTCAATTGGCTACCTGTGGAGGATGCTGGTCAAACAGTAGTCCCACCTTGAAAGGATGTTACTACAATAGAAGGGGAAGCAGGAACCAGACCGTGTGAGACAGAAATAGAAGAAACAACTGTTATAAGACGATCAGACAGAATTAACAAAGCTAAACCTCCAGAGAGATATGGATTTTGTAAACAACAATGGAACCATTAGATTGGAAAGACATTACCTTTTTTAGAAAGAGAAAAGTGGGTAGAAGCTATGGAGAAAGAATATCAATCTTTACAGCAAAATCAGTTTTGGACTCTTACTGAATTACCCCCCAATAGACAAGCTGTTGGAAATAAATGGGTCTATAAAATCAAATATAATCCAGATGGAAGTGTAGATAAATATAAAGCACACTTGGTCACAAAAGGTTTTTCCCAAAAATACGGAATAGATTACCTCGATACATTTGCATCAGTTGTTAATTATGTAACATTTAGGACACTTCTTAGTGTTGCAAGTTTAAGAAACATATTTGTGGAACATCTAGATCAGGGGTAGGCAAAGTTTTCTTACCTGGGGCCAGTCCGGTGGCCTCCAGGTCTTCCGTGGGCCAAGGGGGGGAATGGCGGCACTTGCGCATATGCAGTACATGGAAGTACTGCACATGCGCAAGCGAGTCGTGGCCGCCATTTTGGCAAACAAAATGGCTGCCATGACTTGTTTGCACATGCGCAATACTCGGCACATGTGCAAACCAGTCGTGGTCGCCATTTTGTTTTCCAGGAGTACTGAGCATGCACAAATGAGCCATGGCTGCCATTTTGGAAAACAAAATGGTGGCCATGGCACGCACAGCAGCAGTATGGTGGTGGCGCATGCAGCGGTGGTGGGGGCCAGTGGGGGCCAGTCCAGAGGCCTCGGGGGGCCGGCCCCGGCCCATGGGCCATAGGTTGCCAACCCCTGATCTAGATGTTAAAACAGCTTTTCTTAATGGAGATCTTTTTGAAGAAATTTATATGGTGCAACCTGAAGGTTTTCAAAAGATAGGGCAAGAAAATCTTGTTTGCACATTTAATAAAAGTATGTATGGACTTAAACAAGCAGCTCAAAGTTGGTACGATAAATTGACAGACCTCTTATATCAGCAGGGATTTAAAAAAGGAAAGGCTGATCCTTGCTTATGTATGAGACTTAAGAATGGAAAATACCAGTATATTCTGACTTATGTAGATGATTTATTGATATTTTGTCAACACAGGGAAGATATTGAAGAGATAGCTAATAAGCTAAAGATGGAAATAGAAATTAAGCAGCTTGGAGAAATCAGACATTATCTTGGAATAGAAATTGAAAGAACTAATGTTGGAAGTTTTGTTCTAAGTCAGAAACTCAAGATCATGGATTTCATAGAGTCGGTTGGCATGAAAAATTGTAAACCTGTGAGTACTCCATTGGAACCAACTTATTTGAAAGTGAAAGATGGACAGACACTTGAAAATCATGGTAAATATCAAGAAGCTATAGGTAAACTTCTTTATTTGAGTAAAACTACAAGACCTATTATTGCAGTAGCTGTTAACATTCTGAGCAGAAAAACAAGTTCACCAAACCATCATGATTGGTGTACTATAAAGAGATTGGCAAGATATTTGAGAGGAAGAGAGGATTTAAAATTAAAATTACCATCTTGTGAAAATCCTGGACCGGTTGCCTATATGGATGCTAACTGGGGAGAAGACTCAATGGACTATAAGTCAACTAGTGGATATTTATTTTTCTATGGCAATAACTTCATCGATTGGACTAGTAAAAGACAGACTCTTGTGGCTCAATCATCAGCAGAAGCTGAATGTGTATCAGCAGCAAGTGCATATAATGAACTGAAATGGATTTTTAATTTGTTAAAGGACTTTGGCATTAGTGAACCTGTACCAATTGTAATGTTTGAAGACAATCAAGCTTGCATTACAATATGTAAAGGAGAAAGTACTAAAGCCAGAAGCAGAACTATTGGATGTCAACTAGTGAGGGATTTGTATCAAAAGGGAATTATTAATATTCAGTATTGTCCTACTGATGAAATGATAGCGGATATATTAACTAAGCCATTGACGACACAGAAATTTATATTCTTTTGTGAAATGTTGAACATGTTTAATTTTTGTTAATTATATTACTTGTTGTGATGACTCAGTTGATAGAGCTTGGGAAGAGGTGTTGGAATTATAACAAGCTCTACACCTGAGCCATTATAGGGTTAATGATGATTACAGGGTTAATGGAGAGGTACTGAGAACACAGATATCTCCAGCTGTATATGCATAGCTCTAATGAACCTTAGAGTCTTAATAAGGCTGGTTTTGTAGTGAGCCCTCTCTCTCTCTCCCTCTTTTGCTCACTCTATTCTCAGCCGCCTCTTCTGTTACATTATACTTGTGTTATTTGCTTGTATTATATAGTTTATATTATTATTTGCTATTTGTGATTATGTTTGCCATTACTACTATGGTTTACTTTGCATCTATTGTATATATGGGTTTTGTGTGATTCTGTTACATATATTGCATATTACCCTTTTAAACATTTCTAGATAAAGTTTTATTTATAGTACCTTAGTTTCATTTTGTCTCTTTTCAAATCCATTGTTTCAACAGTTTGATCTGGAGCTGTCAAGTGCAACTTAGGCCAGTCTGAATGTGTGACACATGGCTTGTGTGAACTGTCCTTCATGACTTGTATAAAAGGGAGAATGACCAATTTAATGCTAAATTCTAGGGAGATTCTGTCAGGGTGCACTTTCTGTGAAAACTGTTGCCCCAAAGTGCTCCTTTACACACTCATTTTTTAAAAAAGAAATTTCGTTTTCATTTGTGTTCTGCTGGACTGCTTCTTTTTTAAAACTGCATCTATATTTCAGTGGATTAAATGTCCACTTCTGATAACTGATAATCCACAGCATTTTATTTCATTATAATTGTCACCGTTATTTTCATTGCCTGGCTAATGCTCTCCAGGTTCCCAGATCTCACTGTCTGGACCCTTTTCTTCAGTTTTCAAGGGAAAGGGGAGAATCAAATAGAATTACAGAGTGTTGCCATCTTACTGGTCCCCACTGCTGTAGGCTGCTTTGGAATGACTGCTGTGGACTCTGCAGGGATTTTACCTAAGGCCCCCCCTCCCCATCTTCTTCCCCCTCTCAAAATTTTTCAAACTGTGGTTGGCACCAGAGCTCAGAGGGGAGGGAGTAGTGAGTATGGGAAAATAATGATCTACCTCTGGATTCAGGAATAAGCTAAAAGATTGCTGCTCTGTGGCTTTTCCCACCTTAAATGGTTGAAGGCACAGTATAATTATCTTTTCTGATTTGAGGCATATGTGGGTTGCATGACTGTTAGCAAAAAATGTGGTACAGTTGGTTGACTCTTTTCTGTTTTAATTCTTGATTCTACCCCTCCCTTTCATCCTCTTGCTCCTCCTCCCCCTCCCCAACTACTGTGTCTACTTATCTTCCTCATTGCCTAGAGTCCCTCTTCTCTCAATTTTTAATTTTCCTCTATTTCTCCCATTCTTCCTCAGCTCTTGGCTAAACCCTCCATCTTCTCCCACACTTCTTCTCTTTTTCCTTCCTTCTCTACACCAAGGGAGGATGGTTAAACATTGTTTTTTTCCTTTCTCTGTTTAGCTCATTCTTCCTCCTACATCTGAGAGAAATAAAGAAAGTGTGGCCAGTGAGGGTTAAAAGCAGAGTTTAAAAAATGTTCTCATTTGCTTGAGTCCCTAAAGCCAGAAAACCCAAGATCTATGATCAAAAAAACAAACTTAAGGGTTCTTCCAAAAACTAACCAAGGATAAAATAATCCCACTTCCAATTACAAAAAGGCAATTATATGAAGAAATAAAGGGATAACTAAACCCTGGAGCAGAAAAGCCAATAAAATTTCTAAAAGGGTAAAAATACCCCACTGAAAAGTATGCAAATACAAAAACTAAATATTATAATGATAATAAAAATTTCAAAACTCAAGGCCAAAAAAACCTGAACTCTGAAGTAGATAAGCCAGTAAAATTTCTAAAAGGGTAACAATACCCCACTGAAAAGTGTGCAAATGCACAAAATAAAATAATATAATAATAGTAACTAGTAAAAACTCAAGGCCAGACGCGTTTTGACTACAGTCTTCCTCAGTGGCCTCAGCTCACACAATGTGACTCTGCTCAATTCAAAAGCAACAATCTTTTGAAGATTGGGGTTTCTTTTCTGTTCAAAGTAGGGTTTGGAAAAGCTAGACAACAACTCCCATAAGTTTATTTTCACTGTTCAACATGGAGCTTTTAAACTTAACATCCAACCAAAGACATTCTCATTTAGTAGATTGAGATCACTCTCTATGATATCTCTAGGAGACCATTTCTTGATCTCTTTTTGGTTTTGGCCCTGAAATCTCAGGATCAGAGGTGTCCCTTACCTAACAGCACTAAATTTTCAGATTTCTTGGTGGTGGCTCCCAAGCTGTGGAACTCCCTTCCAAGGGAAGCCAGTTGAGCGCCCTCCCTTTTATTTTTTACAGTGCACAAATACTGTTATATTCAGGCAGGCTTTTGGCAACCAACTGACCTCTGAAGAAGAGTCTTTTAAATGGAGGGATGCTGGATTTTTTCTTCTTTTTCTCTGATGTACTTTCATATATATATTTCGTGGTGGCTTTGGCATGATAATTTGTTTGTGTTTAAATATAACTCTCCATGTTTTTACCTATTATCTGTTATTGTGAGCTGCTTTGGGTCCCAATATTAACAGAAAAGCAGGATTTAAAATAAAGTAAACAAACACTGTCAGAAATAACATTTGGGGTGGGGGGGATTGATGTTGATAATCAGCTCTGTAAACCAGAAACCTGAAGAGTCTTGGGTATCCTTTTCTCTCATTTCATAATCCCTTGTCCTGTTCTCTTTTGCTGACCTCCTTTCATGCATTGACCCTAGAGCTCAGCTGTACACTTCAAATTGTGCTAAAATTGAAAATGAGTTCACATAATTAAGTAAATTCATGTAATCATATAATTATTACTGGCCCTGCCAAAGCTCCCAAGACAGAATAAGACTGGTTTCTTGGGAATACTGAGAGAGGACTTGGAAGTTCCCATAACCATCTTGTTGGCTACTGTGGTAAACAGAATGTTGAATGAGATCCTCCTGTAATCTAGTCCAGCAGGACATCTCTTATATTCTAATGTTAAAAGACTAACAGTATATACAAATAATTCAGAATAAAATGTATGGATAAGTAATATTTTCATACAGATGTGGGAGCTACCCCTTCCTGAGTCAGACCATCTAGCCCAGTGGTTCCCAAACTTTGGTCCTCAAGGTGTTTTAGACTTCAGCTTCCAGAAGCTTCAGCTAGCTTGGTGAACAGCTAGGAATTCTGGGAGCCAAAGTCAAAAAGTCTGGAGAATCAATGTTTGGAAACCACTGGTCTAGCCCCTTAGTCTCTGTATCTAAAGTGGACAGTTTTCTGGGAGCGATTTGCCTTTCTTTCTAGAACCCTGAGATCCATTGGCCAAAGCCAGAGGCAAAATATTGGTCCTAGTGACACAGCCAATTTCTTGCTTCACCCTATCTGGGATAACATACATGATTATATAGTCATCTATATATAACTTTTACAAGTATCAACCAGAGAGATTCAGTGCCTCACCAAACTATACATCCCAGGATCCCATATGATAGACTCATGGCAGTTTAAGTGGAATAATAGTGCTATAATAGTGTAGTGTGAATAGGTCCTGGGTCAAAAGCAACCAGTTAATACTCCTGTTTTACAGGTGAGGGAGGCTGAGAAATGAGCAATGAGCAATGAGCACAAGTCAGCTATATTTTCTATTTTATTTACTGTTTCTATACTGTTGGAGATCAAATACTGATCTAGATTTCTTTGCAATTATGCTCTACTCTGAATGGCAGATGGACCTTCTGAATGCAAAGCTGGAGAATCCATTCAATAAAAGCCATTGAAAAATTATGTAGACACTGTAGTTGAAGCAGAGTGTATCAATTTAATTTTAGTTGGCAAGTTTTGTTGATACTGTGAAATGAGATCCAGAATTTCTGTCCACGAGAACCAAGAATCATTGTAATTTGTTTTCCACGACCCAGAAATTAATTTACTGAGTATTTGGGATAATATTTGTGGTTACATTCAGTAGCCAAGTATACTTTCAAAGGGCGGTAATGGGCTGGATGAGGAAAAACAGATTGAAATTGAATCCAGACAAGACGGAGGTGCTCACGGTAGCGGCCCCGAAACCAAGAATTGGGTTGCAACCTCCAGTCCTGGATGGAGTCACACTCTCCTCCAGTGACTGTGTTCGCAGTTTGGGGGTGCTCCTTGACTCGTCGCTCCTGATGGTGAATCAGGTGAATGCGACGGTCAGGAGCGCCTGTTATCAGCTTCGGCTGATACGCCAGCTGCGCCCTTTTCTGGAAGTAAGGGATCTCGAGACTGTGGTGCATGCGTTGGTAACCTCTCGCCTCGACTTCTGTAATGCACTCTACATGGGGCTACCCTCGTACCTGGTTCGGAAACTGCAATTAGTACAGAATATGGCGGCCAGACTTGTATCTGGAACATCTCGGAGGGACCACATTACTCCGGTACTGAGGTCCCTCCACTGGCTGCCTATGAGTTTCCGGACCCAGTACAAGGTGTTGGTTATTACCTTTAAAGCCCTAAATGGCTTGGGTCCAAACTATATCAGGGACCGCCTTCTCCCATACAATCCTCCCCGCGCACTTCGGTCCTCCGGGAGGAATTTGCTGCAGACCCAGAAATCGAGGCTTGCGGCTACCTCCCGGAGGGCCTTCTCAGTCGTTGCCCCAAGGCTCTGGAACGGCCTGCCGGACGAGATCCGTCTATTAACATCTTTAGAGAGCTTTAAAAAGGCTGTCAAGACGGATCTCTTCCGGCAGGCCTTTCCGGACTAGTTACCTTCCTTAAATGAAATTTCTTTTCTGACAATCTTCCCTGTATAAGAGATGTTCCTTACGTGGCCCCATCTTTGATGGAAGGAATATCGAAATCAGGCTTAGTTATCTCGGTAGTAGGTTTTAATTAGTTAAGGTGTGATATTTTAAACTGTTGTGATTTAATATTGTTTTAAGGGGATGGGGGGTGTTCTCTGTATTATATGTTTTTATTGTTGCATTTTAAATCTGGAAGCCGCCCGGATTGGTGTACCATTGGGCGGGGTACAAATAAATTTTATTATTATTATTTATTATTCAAATCCCACTCATTAGTTCTTACAAGGATTACATTTTCATTTATTTCATGATAAAAACAAGGTGAGCTGGAAGCTATGAGATTGTTAGGTTGATGGAACTGCTGTTAATTCAACTGCTTTTATTAATCCAAATGTCTAAACAAATGAGATATGGGAATTGGGGTTTTTTTCCATTTTTTAAAAATGTTCTTTCTTACGGTTAGATATTTTGACAAATAACCAAATGTATGGATTGTTCTAACCAAAGAGAGAGGTTGAAATGAGTTCATGACTGTCCTAGGATTAGCAGATATGTAGAGGAAAGCTTTTAGAGTTCTTCATCCAATTTTAATATATTCAGATGAGGTCTAACCTAATATCTGAATAGATTAGTATTTGAAATTGTGGCTGTTGGCAGAATGCTCTTCTTGTATTTCATTTCTAGTTCTTTGTAAAATCAATGAAGGCAGGTACGTATAATAATCTAGGGCACAGCAATTTGTGAAAGTATTTTTGTACTGGTTTTGTATTGTCTTGCTTTTCACCAGGCACAAGATTCACAGAGTCATTCCCCCCCCTTCCCTCTCTCTTTCTGTCTCTCTCTCCAGGATTTCATCATGTGCTTTTCAAAATCTAGGAAGAAGTCCTCCCAGTCCAGCCATAGAATGTTCTCTTAGCACCAGACAGCTATCACAAGAGGCTCAGACTGGGCTTCTGATCCAGCAGAAGTGTGGTTGACCCATTGACCCATTCACTGAGGCAATGGACACCCACATGGACTTGCTGACAGAGCTCCAGCTGCTGGATAAGGTGCCCACACTGGAGCGGCTCCGAGCAGCTCAGAAGCGCAGAGCTCAGCAGCTGAAAAAGTGGGCACAGTATGAAAAAGAGATGCAGCACAAGAAGAGAAAACACGAGAAGAAGAGGAATGTTGTCAGCCGCAAGAAGGTTTCCTTTGAGGCCAGCGTTGCTTTGCTGGAAGCATCATTAAGGAATGATATTGAGGAGGGTAAGAAGCTGAAAGTTCTGGTATCATATACATTTTCCTTGTGTTTGACCTTAGAAAAGATGTAAAGATTAGCCTGTGTTTCAGGTCATCATTGGCTGGGATAGTAAAAGAGATTTTGGCTTCAAGTCCCCAAGCTGCATTTGTGTATAGTTTTGAAGAAACATGTGCTATGGAATTCTTTTGAAGTAGTATTTTCAGAATATTGTGAATTTCAAATCCTTTGCTTTCATGAATATGATTTTGATATTTATACTGCACCTTGTTCTATTATAATCCATATCCTAGTATTACTTCTACCATTTGACAGATGATGCTTGCTTTTCTACCATCACTCACTTCAATTGTGATTGTAGTTTGTGGGTTCTCTTAGGCAGGTGATGGCAGCCCTGGAATGCCTTTTATCAGCTTTGGCTGATATGCCAACTAGGGAAGCCCAATCTTGCCACAACTCCACATGCACTGGTGTCAACAAGGTTAGACTGCTGTCATACACTATTAATGGGGCTACCTTTGAAGGTTTGTTTGGAAGATTCACCTGCTGCTATAACGTGTATCTGCTTGGATGTTGTTGTGGATGGACCAGATGGCATTTAGCTTACGATACTAATAGTGGACTCATTGTTAAAGTGGTGATGAACTGGATTATTTCTGCAGTGCGGATGCAGCCAAGGTTTGGATTATCTTGCTTTGTTTTTTTAAAGATTTTTCTAATGTATTTCCACAATAATTTGCTTCATATTTACTGACAGTGGTGGCTGGTGGTCCCTGTATCAGTGAGAGGGGAGTAGTGAATCTGCTTTAAGGTTTTAGAACTTCAAAGGAGATATGCAAGGTGGTGAATCTATTTAGGGGATGGGTTTCAGCCTCTTTGACAGCTCTTTTAAGCTGGAGAGGATTTACTACTCCACTGACATCAGAACTACCAGCTGTCCCTGTTGGATAAAGTCTAATAGTCAAGTTCCTTTGAGTGATACATTAAAATTACTAAATGCATACACCTTGTGGAAACAACAACAATAAATAATAATAAAAGATATTATGGAGCTCATACCAAAATGTTCCCTTTTATGATTTTGCTATTCAATTGAAATAGATTTCTGATTAGTTTTGTCCAAATGTGATGTGGATGTAATTTAGACTAGAAAAGAAATTACAGTTTGTTCCATTAGAAGCATTAGTATCGCTTGAAAGGAAATACCATAGGTCTGAATTATAAAACAAATTGTTTAGAAGCTGAAAGCAGGATTAGCCCAGATATTTCTCCACTTGTTTTAGTCATTAGGCATAAATTGTTCAACTAGGACAGGACAATAGGACACTATGTGGTGTAATCTGATCCCAAGATGAAAAGATTGGATTGTTGGAAGGAAGATGATATCATCTGAATGATGTAGTAAACAAAATGAGCAGGGAAAGCTATTTTATCTTTTTCACTGTTTGTACATTTGATGTTTTTTAAGGTATAAAATGTGTGGAAGCAGTGATACAGGAAGTATAGGTATGCTAAGTAGCCACCGACATGTTACGGTACATCTGATGTCCTTTAAAGCTTTTTATATGTTGATTTGGATCTCGAATAACAAAGAAAAAATAGAGAAAAATGGGGACAGAACTGTAATTGGTATATCTATTAATATGTACAAATTCACCTGGAAATAGTAGATTTTCCCATTGAGATCTGAAAGAGGTTTCTTTATACCATTGTGTACTGACATTATGTTAAAATATATATACTAAAGACAATTTCTAAGTTACATTTCCAGGAATGAATGTATACAATGCTGATCTAAGACATTTATCTTCCAAAAGACATTGCTTGATATTAGGGTTGCTAGGTGTTCCTTCTTAGAGGATTTGTCCCTTATTTTAGGGTTGAAAAACTGTTCCTTTCATGTAGACTGAACAAGAAGCCAAAATCACACATTTTGGGGTATGGATCCTAGATAAAGACAGAAATGCATGCATCATGCAATTTATGAATGTAAATAATATGTTAATTTTACAAAAAATATATGGCTCTCTGTCTGTATGTACCTTCAAGTTGTCTGCCTACTTATAGCGATCCCATGAATTTCATAGGGTTTTCTTCAATAAGGCATACTCAGAGATGGCTTTCCTAATTCCTTCCTCTCAAATATAGCATACAGCACCTGGTATTCATTGGTAATCTCCCATCCAAATTCTACCCAGAGCTGATCCTGCTTAACTTCAAAGATCAGACTGCATCTGGTGCCTTTTTGATATTTCCAAGGCTAGGTTAACTGAAATCAGTACTTTCATTTGCTATTTAGTTAGAAGACAAACTTTTAATAGTTCCTTCCTGATTGTCAGCCCTAAATGTCATGAATTTCTGCTGTCCCTTATTGAATTTTTTAAACCTGGCAAAATTATTTAATATACATGCAACTGTATCTTGTTTTCCTTTAGTTACAGAGGAAAGAGAAATATATGGAGCACAGTGCAAGGAGGGGGCTTACCTCTTCCTTCACAAGCATGATAGGAATCTCCCCATCCCATATGGCATAGTGCTTAGATTAAAAAAACAAAACACTTTAGCACTGATAAGAGTTCTAGCTGCATCTGGTGTATGTGGGAGTGAGTGTTTAGCTCTGATTTTGCTAGGAAGTGTAGAGTTGAGTCTCTATATAATGCTTTTTAAAAAACGAACACCACATACTCATGTAAAACACAGCCCTGTACTCCAAGACTCTGGTGGCACATGCTCTCTGTTTTACCCTGATATCCTTTTGCTACCAGCTTAGACAGAGGCTCTAGTGCACAGATGGGCAATTTTGGTGGGGCTAGGGGTGATTTTTCTGTCTCTCAGGGCAGATTTACAATTTGGGGAGAGGCATTTAGAATTCTCAGTCAGAGAGCTCTAGTGCCTCAATAACCAACAAGTCCTAGTATTCCATGGGAGCCCTGATGGCGCAGTGGTTAAATGCCAGTACAGCAGCCACAAGGTTGTGAGTTCGATCCCAGGTAGGGCTCCAAGGTCCATTCAGCCTTCCAACCTTTTACAGGTCAGTAAAATGAGTACCCAGCTTGTTGGGGGCAATTGGCTTATACATTGTAAACCGCTTAGGAGGTGTTAGTTCACTGATAAGTGGTATAGAAATGTATTTGCTATTGCTATTGCTAAAGGATGCAACCATGACAGTTGATATGGAATCATAGTGCTATTATGTCTGTGAAAGGGCCTCTGGAAGGGTTATTCATTCTGGAGGAGCATGTGAAAGAAAATATTTGCACTGGCGGGTCTGGAAGGGTTAAGACTGTTGTATGACCCCAGGACCACACTCTCCCTCTCCTGCTGTAATACCGGAATAGAAGGGTCAGTATGGGTCATGTGGGCAGAATAATGCAGACACATCTTCTGGTGCCAGTTGGAGTCAGTGGTCTGGATTGACTGCTACCCTGCCTTCTTGCTTTGTCAGGGACCTTTTCCAATAGCACCGAGCATGGTGCTTTGGAAGAGGGTGATTAAGTAAACTGGTCAGCCAGGTCACTCACTTAGGCCAACAAAGAAGGAGTGATATAGCTGGTGGGATGCCAGCCATCATCACCTACCCTATCTCAAAGTAGGACCAGTGCTGAATAGCTGTCAGTTTAAAGCAGGAATGGGAAACCTTTGGCCCTAGGGGCCTAAGGCAGACCTCTGAGGTTTTCTAGAAAGAAATAATCCTTTCTCCTGGACACCATCATTTATTTGGTGGCTTCCCACCTTCTTCCTGCCCCCCCCCCTTCATTCTAACAGACTGAAATGCCTCCCCTGCGGCTTAGTTACTGGCAGTAAGAGATTTAAGCTAAAATATGCTAGTATTTTTGTCCCTGATAATTTTGCTGAAATTGAATTTGGCTCCTTGGAGCTGAAAGAGGTTTCTGGAGCTAAAAGTGTGTGTGTGTGTGTGTGTGTGTGTGTGTGTGTGTGTGTGTGTATATATATATATATATATATATATATATATATATATATATATCTGGCAAGACCAATATAATTTAAAAAACAACAACACATTAGCATGATAGCGGCAATTGAACAAACTGCTAGAGGAGTTCTTTTGGTGTTTGAGCCATTAGTGATTCTCTTAGGTTTTCCTGAGGATTTGTGTTACTCTTTGGTATTAGATGTGTAGCCATAGGGTCACAAAAATGTCATTCTGAAATAACTGGGAATTATTTCAAGCATGGGCTGTAATTTGGATTGTGGATTTGTTGCTTGCTGCAGTTTAGTTATTTCAGGAAAATCAGAGCTTGCGTGAAAGGAAGAACCCATCATCCCTCAAGCAATCCTTCAAATAAAGGATAGACAATAGTAGAAATACTACATATTTTATTTTTAAAACTTGAGCTTTAGAGAAGTCTCAATTTCCCTTGGTATATAGTGCTACAAAATGCTTATATATAATAATGGCTGTTGTCAGTATAAATGTTGCTCATTTTCACTAAAATCTGTACTGGGAGCATTTCTTATATGGTTCTGAAAATTTCCTTATAAGATGCATTTTCCATTTGCCCAAAATGTTTTGGTGGACTTATTATTCCATGCACGTGAAATTTTTCACAGTATGTTTCACAACATTTTTCAAAATATCTTTCTGAAAGATTTTGGTTTTATTTTCAGGTTCACCAGTATACTTGGATAGGATGTGGAAACTGCATGGTATGGTAGAATGGTTCTGTGAAATGTCCCTCAGGGTAGTCCTTAAGAACAGCAACACTTGTCCATTGTAACTTGCCATGTGGAAGAGATGTCCCTAAAGACAGAAATGATGAGGAGAAAAAGATGATTTTGCATTCTTTAAGGCAGATGTTTAGAAAAGTCACTTGGGAGACTGCATTCCCTAGCATCCCCCCATCCATTGTGGCTATTGCTGGCTGAGAGAGTTTGAGCATGGTAATTAAAAAAAGTAACTTTCCCACATTCTGGAATGGGCTCATAGGTCTGTCAAGTCTCTCTATGCCTCTTGTGCCATTCTAGGTGTTAGTTTTTTGTTAGTAGACTGTTATCTGGCATGAGATACAGTCCCATTGAGTATTTTCTTCTGTGAGCCTTACTATTGGTTTTCTCTTGTTAAACTCTTTTTAAGCCACTCTTTTTAAAGAATGCTGTAGGGCAGGGATGGATAAAGTACATGTAGCACTTCAGCTTTTTGGACTGCAGCTTAAAGCAGGCATAGCCAGGATAGCCACTAGTAGTGAGGCATCATGGAACTTGCAGTCCAGTAACATCTATTGTTGCTAAGTGCCATCGAGATGACCTCAATGCATGGCAGATCTGTGGATGAGACATCTCCATGTCATGATTTCCTGTCTTGCATTGTTCTGCTTAGGGCTTCTAGATTTATGCTCATGACTTCCTTAATGGAATATATTCATCTAGTGTGTGGCCTTCCTCTTTTTCTACTATCCTCAGCCTTCCTTATCATTATTATCTTTTCCAGTGAGTTAAGCCTTCTCATGATGTGGCCAAAGTATGACAGCCTCAATTGTTCATCTTGGCTTTTTGAGATATTTCAGGCTTGATTTGTTCAAGGACCTGTTTGTCTTTTTGGCCCTCCATGGTATTCCCAGCACTGTTCTCCAGCACCACATCTCAAATAGTTGATTTTATTTTTAGCTGCTTTTTTTCACTGTCCAGCTCTCACATCCATACATATTGATTGGGATTACCATGGCTTGGATGATTCTAACTTTAGTGCTCAATTGTGTATCTTTGTTCTTTAAGATCCTGTCTAGTTCTTTCACTGCTGCTCTTCCCATTCTTAGTGTTGTTCTTATCTCTTGACTGCAGGATCTGTTCTGATCAATGTTTGATCCAAGGTATGAGAAATCTTTAACTATTTCAGTTTCCTCATTGTCTAGGTTGAATTTATATAGGCCCTCTGTGGTCATTATTTTTGTTTTCTTTATGCTCAGCAGCAAGCTTGCCTTTGCATTTTCTTCCTTGACTTTCCTCAGTAATTGTTCCAAGTCCATGATGTTTTCCACTAGTAACATGATGTCATCAGCATATTTTAGATTGTTGATGTTACTTCTTCCTATCTTCACTCCAACGACATCTGCAGAGCCATAATTGCCTACCCCTGCTGTAGAGACACACATGTTTTCTGTAATGGGCTTCTGCCCATTGATAGACACAGCCCATTAAGGACTTGATTGTAAATCCTGAGGTACACTTCACTGGACTTTAGCAAAAGTGTCCTACACCTGTGGCCAACTACCACTTGGCTCCTTCTCTCTGTTGAAAGCCATTCTGTCCTATCACCATGTAAACAATGGAAGCCATTCTGTCCTATCATCATGTAAACAATGTGAATTAATTAACCTCTTTTCTTTTTTCTTCTTAATTATTTGTTTCTTCTTAATAATTGTTAATTATTTGTTATTGGTTTCAAATCTTGCCAAATATAAATCCTAGCTAGGAAATGAAAATCTCATTGAATGCTCTGGAGGGGGTGGGGGTGGGATTTATGTTTTGCCTTCAAAAGAAGAAATGTGTGGCTGAGATTTTTTTACATTAAAAATTACGCTTGATAATTTATTCCACAAATTAATTCAGCATATGTCAACAATACAGGGGGAAACTGTGACTGGAAATACAAATGTAAAAAACTGCAATATAATTGTGTGGATACATCTTTTTGGTCTGGGATGTTTTCACTTCTTTCATTGATTAGTTTACATGGGAAGGTGACTTCCTTCAGCTTTCACCTAACCACAGTGCTGTATAATCCAAAATGTGCCAGTTTTTTGTAAGAGCCATTGAGTGAACAAGGTAGCATTAATGTTTCTGTGAATCAACTAGTAAATATATTGTTTGAATCTCTGTATTATCATTACAGCATCTTGGTTACACATCAAAGAATAGAAAATCTCTAGATATTTAAATACAAGAATGCTAGAAGCATGTGTGGGAATGTTTCCTGCTTTGAAATGTTTTATGCAAGATTTCTTTTAACATAATGCAAAAAGGAGGTTGGCGGGGGAGAAAGACAGATTTATACTATTTGGGTATTTATGATGCCACTTTGATTTGGGACTCATTTGTCAAAGAAAGATTCAGAAAAGAAAATCTATCAGAGCCTTAGCATATCCTGTTGAAAATACTGCTGCTTATTTGTGTCATTTCAGCTCCAAGCTTAGTGCCTATTGTAGTTGGCTGTGCAGAGGAAACAAAACAAGAATAATCCCTGCTTAAAAAATATGTCAGTCTAAAGTCTAAACCAAAGATTGATAGGTAGGCATAACAAAAGAGGCAAACTCAAGGAAACAGTGGAAGGGTTGGGATTATCTTGATAGGCAGTGTGGTCACAGTGTAATCTTTATGGAGGGCACAGTAGGAAGCATGACATAAATAGATCCTAAGAAGAGATTTGCACAAACATTATGTCTTTGCTGCAGTAACAGGTTTGAAGTAAATTGCTAGTATGTTGTTAGAACCATAAAGTTAATTACTGCAGGTCTCTGCTTAAAGGTCTATGGTGCTGGGTAATTAACTGGATGAAAGCAAGAATCTACAGTAGGTTTGCTGTTACTTCAATAAGAATATTGTAGCTACTATGTGATACAAGTACTGTGGGTTCAAGGGCCTTTACAGACTGTCAGAAATACTGCAGCTTGAGGCCATTTTAACTGTCCTGGCTCAGTGCTAGGGAATCATGGGAATTGTATTTTTTTCTGACACATTGAGCCTTCACTGTCAGAGAGCTCTGGTGCCATAATAAACTACAGTTCTCATGATTCCTTAGCACTGAGCCAAGGCAGTTAAAGTGGCCTCAAGCTGCATTATTTCTGGCAGTGTGTAAAGGACCTAAGTGTTAACCCTTAAACTACTTATGGGTAGATAGTTCTGGCAAAACATGGTTGTGATGTGGGGTTAAAGTATTTAATCTTTGAGTTCCTTGTAGCTCTAGGATTCTATTGATGAGGTGTGACAAAGATGAACAGCCAGTCCTGGTACAAATGACCCCCCTCCTAATGGCATTTTGCTGTCTCCCCAAAACATCATGATGATGACTAGGGGTGTATCTACACTGTAGATACAACACAGTTTGACACAACTGTAAGTGATATAGCTGCATCCTATGGAATAATGGGATTTGTAGTTCTACAAAGTCTTTATTCTTCTCTGCCAAAGACGGTGGTGTGTGTGGTGCCTCACAAAATTACAGATCCCAAGATTCTGTAAGAAGAAGCCATGGCAGTTAAAGTAGTGTCAGACTTCATTCTGTCTACAATGTAGCTGCATCCTATGATGCTCAGGTAGGTCTTTAGTCTGCTTATTGCTTTTCCATGTGCATAGGAAATATTCTAGCTGTTTTATTAATATACCATTTCCCTGTGCAGCCTTTCACACTATAGAATGATAACACTATGATACCACTTTATTTGCCATGGCTGCATCTTAAGGAATCCTGGAGTTTGTAGTATGGTGAGGCATTAGAGCTCTTTGGCTGAAAATTGTAAATACCCCTATATAAACTGCAAATCGCAGGATTCCATATGATGTTGCCATGCACATTGATGTAGAATATAGTCCTGTAATTGTGGAGTGTGAAAGCTCCTCCCTATATATACATAGATGTTTTAGATTTTGAGTGAACATTAAAATACGGACCCACACCCCTTGCAAACATGGTACAATCCAGGAATAGTTAGTGCTGGCCTGGACTGTGACCTCCAACTGGAGAGGCAAAACCTTCTTAATTTATTATGACACAGGTTTTTATTGGTAAAAATCTACTTAACTGATAACTGAAATAAAGGAGTTGGAAGGATATTCCTAAAGCTCAAGGAATATGCAAGATGAGACAAAGGCCAGATACATCCTAATAGCAGAATATCTTGTTCTTTAAATGGTTAAAAGAAAATACACTTTCCAATATTTTTTGACAACAGGTTCTGTTAAAAAAAAACATCTTAACCTGAGAAGTTCTGAAGAACCACATCCATTCCTTTTTCACTCATAGCAAATTGCATCTTGGCAGTATTCCCCTTTTTAATGACTCTTTAATTCAGTCATAGAAGAAGTGTAGTATTAATAACAAGTAAAGTTCTGTCAGGTTCCAGTGGCTGTGTTTGAGAGCATACACACACTGAACCACTTTCAGGATAAAACCAACTTTCTCAATTAGAAAAAGCACTTTTTAAAATAGCCATTAATTAGCTGTTATAAATTGCTTTTTCTAACCATACTCCCTTATAATGTCAGTAATTCCCTAGGTGTTGAGGCCTTTACAAGCTGCCTTAAATTCTCCATAAGCTCTTGATGTTTCTTTTTCTTCTTTTCTTTTTGCACTCCTGAAGTTGGTATTTCTCTACCCATTCAAAATATGTGATTTTTGTTTGTTTCTACAAGCAAGCACAATCTGTCTTCCATATTTTATTCAGTTCCCAAAACATTGTTTCAGTACATTGTCCCTAGAAGATAAACTATATATATTTTAATATATAATGTTTGTAGCAATGTAAAGCAATAGCAAAATATATGGAACTGAATATCTTTGGTCTTTTTAAAATAGATGGAAGGTCTGGTCTAGAGATGGACAGCTCTGTCTAGATATTTCTGGATTGCAGCTCTCATAAACTTTACTGTTGGCAGTGCTGATGGCAATTGGGAGAAGTAGCCTTAAAACAGCTGTCCAACCCAATGTCATCTCTGGCTATGGTAGCTCTTCAGAGTCTCTCTGAAGACAATCTGAAGATAATCTTGGTCTTGGCAACCTCAGATCCTTTTAACAGGAGATGCTAGGAAATGACCCTCATACCTCCTACATGCAAAGCATGTTCTGTGCTGCTGATCTAAGCCCCCTTATGGCTAGTACTGATGGTAGGCTGCCACTACCATGAACAAACAGTTCTAGTAGTGGAGATACAGAGCATGAAACTTTGTATATGTTACCCTGCAAAACCTACAATTCCATCTCTCTTTGCTGGACAGATGGGACCGTCCTGTAACTCAGTGGGCAAGATCCAGTACTGGAAACCTGCTGCCAAGACAGTGGAATCCAAGAGAAGTGGGGGAGTTACTTTCTCACTCCTATCCCTATGCACCCCAAAAACCTGCTCTAGAGGGCTTGGAAACCTTTTGGAGCTGTTTTTTGGCAGCTTAGAGTGCTGCAGTGGGAAATAATGGAAATAATGTTCTGTTTCACTAGTGCTACAGGACCATGACTATTGTGGATTTAGGCTAATGTGTGCAAAGTATTGTGTCCGTAATGCACCATTTTCAGTTCATCCTGAGCCATTGATCACTCTCATGGCCCAAAAGCACTGCAAGACCATCTGGGATGGCCTTTGACAGCTGAGGCTAAATGGATGCAGTGCCACATTGATTTCTAAGTTACATACAAAAAATGTAATTGCTTGTACTGTTTTAACCTTCCCCCTGACCCTTTTTCTTAGACTGTTTTGAATCACCTTGAGTTCAGAGATGTGGTAGGACAAAAAGTGCAACCAGAGGGCAACACTTGCATTTTGCCTACTAGATTATCCTGTCCTGTTCCCTAAGCATCAAGTGTCGAGAAGAACAGCTGAAGTATAGAATGACTGTCTGTACTGGAGAAAGCTAATACTACCAGGGATGGTAATCTTACCATCTGCCTTTCTGGAGAGTTTTCTGAGGCTCTGAGACCAGGAAGTTGTGAACAGATTCTTGCCAATATTCAGGTGGGGGGAAGGAGGTGCTGCATTTAAATCGTAGTAATAGCGTGATCAGGGTTCACAGCCCCTCACTTTTCTCCCATCCTCCTCCTGTAATTAAAGTGTAATTGAGATTTACCAGCATGCTTGTCTCATCAGTAAAGCATCATTGAGTCACTATTTGGTAATAAGAAGAACTTCCATTATTGCCAAATGGCAGCTCAATGATGCTTTACTGATGGCATAAGCATGTTGGTAAGTCTCAATTACACTTTAATTATGGAAGAAGGACAGGAGAAAAGTGCAGGGTTGTGAACCCCGATCACGCTATTACTACGATTTAAATGCAATTTATTCATGGGAGGAGGACGAAAGCCTCCTGTGTGATAATCTCTTATGTCTCCAAACTCCAGGCATTGTGGTGAGCAGGAGGTCTAATGCAGGGATCTGCTGTATAGATAGTCTCCCTCCTTGTGTAATTTAGAACCTCATGCCTGAGGGGTCACAGCCTGCTCCAGGTAGTATATTCCTGGCTTTTTCATTGTTTCAGAGAACGCATCCTATAATGTAATCACAATGAATCCTCTGAAACAGTGGAATAATTAAGTGGCTGTAATGATGGGCAAAGTCTCATATCCATGAGTAACTATTTCCCACACTCATGAGTAACCATGACAGTCCTTGAGTAACAGTGTTCTTTTTTATGCTAGTGGTTTCAATCAGGACAAAGTGCAACCTCCAGATGTTGTTGAATGGCAACTTCCTCACAACAGACCATGCTGGTTTAGACCTAATGTCATTTACAGTCCAACATATGTGATTTACAGTCCAACATATGGAGGGTCGCATTTTGTCTACTCCTAGTTTAAAGGTAGGCAATCCAGAGCTTGAACACATACATTTTTGGACAACAGCCCCAAGAATGGACTTGGGGATTCTGAGATCTTGACATCCAAAAATATAACTTATCCAAGTTCTGCAAAGGGCTCTTGTAGCAGCTTTGAGACTGATTCAGAGAGAAAGAATTTTATAGCATAAGCTTTCATAGACTTGAATCTATTTGATCAGGTGCAAGGTTATGCTACAGACTTTCTTCTCTCAGTCTCAGGTGTGCTACTAGAACCCTTCCCATGCTGATACAGACTAACACTGCTGTGACACAGCAGTGTTAGTCTGTATCAGCATGGGAAGGGTTCTTTGATTTCTACTTACCCAAACTCTGTTATTCTGTGTATTTTTGCAGCATTTGTGCCAAGTTATTTGCTTCCCTTGTAGATATATATTGGAATTCATCTGAATTACTCTCCTTGTCCATATGAGGTCCAAGAAGGTAGGATGTTTAAAGTTGCCATCTGCTCTGTAGTTCTGTGCTGCCAGATCTTGACAGGGAGACTGGAGGATGTAGTAGAGCTCTTAGCTATGAATGTCACTGATTTTGGCAGCTGTTAGAACTGTCTGTCGGCTAAAAATGTTTAATACATTAATCACTTGAACAATTTACTTACAATTCATTGAAATATAAGCCAATACATAGTAATGCAAATTAACTGTGATACAAATTAATATAATTTGATTAATCTGTTACATTGTTAAATGTCTGTTTTACCTAAACTTCAGTATAGGTGGTTTTGTGGGAAGGTAATATAAGGACAGGCATATTTTCTTAAGTGTATGGTGATTTACACTGTAATAACACAACAGTTATGATACAGTGGTGTAAGGGGAAGGTAAATTTAGAAGCCTACTGTTTATTTTTATAAGCAATGTTTGTTTTGGTGTAATTGGGAATAGTCTACATCCCAATCCCAAAATTGATTAAAAGAGCTTAAATTCCCTCATTGTTGTAGAAATGCCAGATTAAAGACAGGCATTGAAACTGACTCAATTAGATGCTTTTGGCTGCAGTTTTCTGTCCATTTTTGCTAGCACAATTCAATCTGAAATGCAAAACATCTGGTATCTTTGAAGATAAATGGGATGGAAAAGCCATCTAACTTGCTTTTTCTATGATTTGATAGGAAGGAGGATGTTGGCATGTGTATGCAACCTACACAGCTGTCTGCTATCTCAGCCTGCCAATTTATTTGAGGTGGGCGTGGATTTCAAAGTGTGATTAAAGGTCTACTTTATTGACTGATTAAAGCTTGTAATCCTATAGACTTGACACCAGTGTGCTGTGGAGTTGGGTACAAAGTGATTGAGGAATTGGAGTGAAATTAAGCACTTTTAGACTTTGCTACTCATCTTAATTTTCAGCAGGCAGATCAGTGTCTGGCAGTAAGCAGAAACAGATTATATTATTATTATTATTATTATTATTATTATTATTATTAATTCAGAGGTAGGCATGTTGGCTGTGCAGCAAAACACAACAAAATCCAAAATCCACAAGCAGCGATACCTTAATTGGGCCAACTGAAAAGCATAAAATACATTATGCAAGCTTTTGAAACTTCACTGGCTTCTTCATCAGACAAAATGTTAAAAAACCATACAGGGGGAAAATTGTGAAAATATTGGAGTCACAGGCCTATATTCTGTCTGAGATGTTGTCAGTTAAGATGCTATTGAGGGATTTCAGTGAAGGCAGAGGTCACTCCCCTTATTAGCCATGTGAGGACTAGAGACAAAGAGCATAAAAGTCAGGCATTAACATTTCAGTTCCATTAGTAACAGAAAAGTATTTTTTCTTCAGCTCCAGTATCCCTGTCCTGTGTGAAGCTAACTTTCTTAAGCACATAACATTGAATTTCTCAAGGAGTCTGTGCTGTTACATCTGGAAAAACTTTTAGGTGATGTATAGGTAAAACCTGCCAAGTTGTAGTTCCAAATTGCAGCCCATTTAAAGAGTTGGTTGGACTCCTCATTGGTTGTGTTTGCTAGGGATACTGGGATTTGTAGTCCAAAAACATTGGTGATCACACAATCCCCACTCTTGCTGTAGACCCACTGAAATGATTGAACTTAATGCCCATTAATATAAAAGTGTTTCCTCTAAGGTGACCACATCCAGTCTAATATCATCATCTGAAGCAGACTGTCCAACTGTATGCAGTGTATGTCCATGTGTAAATGTCTTCTGGCTCTTGCAAAGGCAAGGAGAAAGAGTTTTAACAGATTTGTTTAAAAGGGTTTTAATTCTCTGAATTGTTTAATTGCATTATAGCAATAACCTTTTATATGTTGTATTTATGGGGTATGTCTCACTCACGGAAACCCCATGGAATGACCTTGGGCAAGCCACAGTCTCTCAGCCTCAGAGGAGGGCAAAGACAAACCTCCCTCTGAAGAAATGTTGCCAAGAAAACCCATGACAGGTTTGCCTTAGGTCAGGAGTGACTTGAAGGCACAAACGACAACGTGCCATTGGCTGTACTCACTTTAATTTTTATAAGCAGCCTTGAGTCCCAGACAGTAAATAAATGAGATGATGGTGATGGTGATGATGATGATGCTTTTGCTTTGTACCCACCATTAGCAAGTCATATACTCAAGTTTTCTCCACAGAGGTACTTCATTGGCACTAAATAGCCATGCTGCAATTTGTTGTGTGATTTAGACCTTAATACCTACCAAAGCAAAGTGCCATACACTGCTGGTCATCATTTTAAAATGAAATCTGAATCACAGCCTCCAAGGTATGGAAGATATTACTGTGTATCTGTTGGATTAATGCCACTGGGTTTATACATATTCTTAAAGATATGATAGTTCAGATTCAGAATGAGAAACATCTCATACAAAGAAGAGTGCAGGAGAACAATGTTGAAGTGCTGCCAGGTTCTAAGGGTAGCTGTCTTGAGCTTAGTTTCCTTTGGATGGGAAACCCTTGAAACTTCTGGCATCTTTTGTTACATTTGCTGTATTAAAATATATGAGCAGGATATAAGAAGCACTCCTGCTTAGCAGCAGATTTATGACTCTATATCAGATCCCCATAGATTCTGCATGCAAAGATCCTTTGCCTTCAGCCAACTCAAAACTATCTAGATCCCCCCTCTCTGTCTCTTCAGGACTTATTTTTTTGTTGATCTCAATATCATTATGTTAATTAGAAAAAGCTTGTATTTCTCAAGCTCAGATGGGTGACACATTTAAAAACACAGAGAGGAACAGCATTCAGCTGCTGGGGTAATACAGTCATTATTTCCTCTGATAAATCTGCCTGTGTTGCTAATATGCATAACAAAGCAGTGATCAGCAGCTGTAACAGTATTCATCCCACTACAGATATTAACCACTTTCAGATCTCTGTATGTTCAAGGAATACCTATAAGAATACACTGGTGTTTCTTTTCATACCTTTGCCTTATGCACAAATGTTGGGGACAGAGACAATTGCCTACTCAAGCAGCACGAATGTATGGAGGAGAAGGTCTAAAACAGACATCTGTTTAATATATTTGAATAACCTATATTTCTCAGTCATTTTCGGAAATTTTCCAACCTGAGTCACATTTTCTTAACACCTCTTTTGTGATTAGTACATTATGTTTTGATTCCTGCTAATAGTTCAGTGTTCTAGCCTCCTGGAATCTCATTTTGGGAGAAAAGCGGGATATCAATCCAATAAATAGATAAATAAAAATTCCCTCTTGCAAGTCTAGAACTTGGAGGTATTCATTATGCAGAGGAAAGTGTGCCATTCTTTGTGGAAAACCTTTTTACAACAATCAGTCAATATACAAAAGTCTGTCTAAATGATAATAATAATTTTAAAAATTTGCCAAGGGAAAGAGCACAGAAAGCTCAACATCCAGAATCCCTCAGCGTAGCCACTGGACATGCTGGCTGAGGGATTCTGGATGTTGTAGTCAAAAACCACAACTATTCCACAGACTTGAGCATGACTTCCTGAAATAATCCTTTGGTAGGGATGATGATTGTTATTTCTAAATAAAATAAGAGCTGGCCTAGGCTATTTATTGGGGCAAGGAGGGAGATCCTTCATTTCCAAGAACAATTCATTGTGCTGGCTAAGGCCTATAAACCTGTATGCAGGGGCCAATTGCATCCAGACTATCTAAAATATTCCATCTTCCCATTTAGGCTTGCTTGAGTTTTGAGATCCTCAGGGGAAGGCCTTTTCTTGCTTCTACCATAATCACTGGCATGTTTGATGGGGATATGAGAGGGGCTACTCAGTGGCTGTCCCTGCACTGTGGAACTCCCTCCAGTGGTAAGCTGGGCTTTCTGTGCTCTTTCCCTTGGCAAATTTTTAAAATTATTATTATCATTTAGACAGGCTTTTGTGTATTGACTGATTGTTGTAAAAAGATTTTCCACAAAGAATGGCACACTTTCCTCTGCATAATATGGAGGGAAAAGCTGTGCTATCCCCGAAGAAAAAACTTTCACAACTGGTTAATGTACAAAAGACTGTATAAAGAAATAATATTTTTCAGATGTGTTTAACTTGTTCTTAATCCAGTGCTGCTTTATTCTGACAGTTTATTCAGTAGTTACTTTTTTTAACTATCATGATTGGCTATTGCTGTATTCTGTTTTAATCTATTTTGTGATCCACCTTTGGTCCCATACTTGAGGAAGGCCAAGCAAGCAAGCAAACAGTGACCTTTTCAAAAGAGCCAGCTTGAGACAATGATGAAAGTTGTCATTTTCTGAGCTCCAAAGTTATAGCAAAGGGCCCATCATCTTGACAGCTCTGCTATGAATGTATTGCCTTTAAAACTGCCTACTAGTGTCAGTTCCCTAATAATTGTGTTAAAACCAATCCAGCAGTAGGAATAAAACAGTATGAAAATTTTAAAAAAGCATCAAAATAGTTCCAAAATGCCTGGAAAAAATATTCTGTGTGAGAAGCAGCTGCTGTTTCATTGGAGTCACCTTCAGCTTCAGTACAGAATAATATACTGTATTGCCAGTGACAATAATGATCTCTCTCTCTCTCTCTCTCTCTCTCTGTATGTTTGTGTGTGTTGGTCTCTTGTGTTCACAGTGCCATAGTATACTCAGAAAGGGCCATAGTTTTACAGCAGGCGATTTCCAGACAGAAATTTCGAGGTTGACTACTAGGCAGGTCACTAGGTCATTTTGCAATTTTCTTCAAGGGCAATCCTTCAAACTAGATATCTCTCTTGAGCACTGAGATGCTACAATGAAAATTTGACATTCATGTTTATGTGGTTATTCTACCTTTGGAGTTTGAATTTCAGCTTGACTTTCCCCCCATCTGTTTTATAAATGTACAGGGAGGAAAATATACCACAGTGTATTATTTAAATCAAACCTCTTCAAACACAAGGTAGTTTTTTTTTCTCCCCTATACTTTGTTTCTACTCATATTTTGATTTGTTGGATTGACAGGATTTTCCTTAAAATTGGTAATAGAAATCCTGTAGCAACAAAACTGCTTGGCTTTGGCACTATTCCTCCTGCTGGGTGTGAATAGTTTTTCCACTTGGCTCTGGCCACCCGGTTTGGGACTGGAATTTCTAGCACACACCCTTTCCCCCTCTTTGTATACAGGAAGTGTCTCTGTGTTTTTCACGCATGGCATAGGAAGTAGGTGGATGAGGTTTCCAGAGAAGCCTATGACTTAGTTCTTTCAATGTGACACTTCCTCCAATGATTCCAGCTTATAGAGATAAAACTTCCTGGTTTTCATGGAAGTACTTCTGAAGTGTGCCCATGGCACACTTCCAGTTGCAAAACTGGAGTTGGCTCCCATGGGCAAGAGTTTTCAAAAGAGTCCCTCCCCACTTATAGTCAATTTGGAGTAATGCATTTGAAGCAACAATGCTTGGGGCATGAGGGGAGATTATTGATGAGATAAGGATTTTCTTTTTCCTTTTCTTCAAAATAACATAATAGCATTGCTCTCACAATGAAACAAGTAATTATTTGAGATCACAGCAGCAAAGGTAGTGGACTCTACCTAGGTGAATAAAAAACTTTCACTTTTAGTTGGAATAGAAAACATGCCAAAACTTTATTGGTTGCAACTGAAGAGGCCAGGACCAGCATGGAGCCAGATGTAGTCATTGACCAACCTCCCTGCCAACTGATGGAAACCACTGTACCCAGCCCAGCTGCTTGGTATACCTGGAATGGCTAGATGGGCAGAAGCCACTCTGTGATTCCTTAATTGCCTGACAGCAAAACATAGTTGAGAGCCCCCAATTTGTGCATAATCCTTTTTGCATCCACTTTCAAGGTCTGTTAAAGGGATTCTTCTCCAACACCACTGGGTAGGATGGCATGCAAGCCATATCTCCCTGCAAAATGGATTCAGTCCAATGCCCACATTGGCAAAATTGTCACATATCAAGGTGAGGTGACTGATAAAACACAAAAACACAATCATAACCCTTGAAAATCACACTTGCCCAAAGATCTAAGTTGAGGGAGGACAGGTTGAAAGTAGTTTGAAAGCATCATAGGAGCTAAGTGCTGCAAAGGAGCCATTACGTTATGTTGGAGAACTTTTACATGTCACTACTTTTTTTTGGGGGGGGGGGAGGGGAGAATGTTTTGAAGGAACATTTTGAGGAAGGACCCCTCAAATTGATTTTTCTTTCAAATAAAGGAATGAAAACTTAACCAAAAAAAGCAACAACGGAAACAATACCCTTACTTGTAACAGGTTACTTTGAAAGTTTTCAAAATAATGTAGCAACACAGTGAACAAGTTCCTTGGGAGAGTTCTTAATAGTAAGTTATAGGATAAGTAACTTTCATAGCTCTGACGTGTGGAGGAGATAGCAGAACTGGGTATCATGTGTACATTAATGGTGGGCAGTCCCACTGCCCTTCCTATGTATTGGTTAGGCAAATGGACAGTTCTCTTCTCCTAACACACACTCTTCTGGCAATGGTAATATGCATACCCTCCGACTGTCCTGATTTCGCAGTCCCAATTAATCCCATTTTAGGGTCTAAATATTTTAAAGACATCAGATCTTATCTGATCTTATAACTAAGCAGAGTCAGTACTTGGATGGGAGACTGCCAATGAATACTAGAGATTTTTTAGAGGAAGGAACTGGCAAAACCACCTCTGAGTATTCCTTGCCTAAGAAAACCTTACGAAACAAATGGGGTTGCCATAAGAAAACAGGTAATTTAAGGCACACACATACACACACACACCTCACTTTTCAAGCTGCTTTTAAAATGTCCTTGTTTTTCTGTCCTCAGTTTTCTCCTTTGTCCTCCGCTTACCTCAGTTGCTGCCAATTGAGTTCAAAATGCAAAAGTAGTTCACACTCAATTGACTCAGCAGGGAGGAGAGAAGAAGAGGGGACAGTCTTACCCTTCCCGGTTGGCTCAGGCAAAAACAAACTGCTGCATCCTCTCTTATTTGTGTGTTCCTCCTCATTAATACCTTTACCCATCTTGACCATACTCGTGTGGCTTGGCCAGATGTGTCCCAATTTTCTTCTGTGAAAAGTTGGAGGGTATGAATATGGTTTTTTGCGTGACTATTTCCCATGCTTATATTGTTCCTCTGCCAAGGCTGCTGGAATGGAAATTATCTTTATGATTCCAGTTTCTCGTGTGATTCAAAACATCTTTATTTTATACCCTCCCTCCCCTCATTAATGGTTTTCTTGAGGATGGCTAAAACCTTCCTGTGTATGAGTGCTAAGAGTAAGAATGGTGTTAAAATCTTGCACTGATTTTGTGATTTAATCTGCAGTGTTGCATGCTGTTTAATCTAGGATGTTGGCTTGTTTTAATGGTAGACAGTGATGTCCCTAGAGTTGGTGTCACCCAGTGCGGTCACTCATGGGGAGGCAGGATTTAGGAGGGAGGGATTTTCAGGGTAGGACTTCTAGCATGTGCAAGACTGTGCCTGCACTGCTGGAGATGCCCCGTGAACTCCCAGGAAGGGCCAAGGAGAAGCCTTTTGGCCCCACATGCCCCTAAGGAGAAGCCACCACACTCCAGGAAGGGTTGGGGAGAAGTCAGTTGGCCCTGGGATAGGCTGGAGATGCCCCACACACTCCCAGGGAGCAGCCACATGGCCCCAGGCTCCAGGGAGGGCCGGGGACCGACTGGCTGTCACCTCCTCTTCTGGGGTGTCACCCCCTTCTAGGGTATCATCTGATGTGGCTTGCACCCCCTGCACCCCAATGATGCTACTGATTGTAGATGGCTTTTTGGCTTAGAGCTGGCTTGGGTTTTAAAATGAAATAAATTGAACAAAGGAGCTAAACATGCTAAAGAAATGAAAATTTTACAATGGAAATTGAAAGCCTGATTTCTGTGACATTAACCTCCCCAAACAGTTGGATCTACACAATTATAGTACTTTGATACCACTTTAACCACCATGGCTTCAGTCTGTGGGAGCCCTGGTATTTGTAGTTTCAGGAGCCTATTTAGGAAATTCTGCCAGAGAGCTCTAGGACGTCACCAAAATATTAATCTAGAATTCCATGGTATCAACCTGCTTTAATTGTGAAGCATGGAAGAGGTCTATAGGTGCAATTGGTGGTGACCTGGTGGTTGTGTTTCTGCCCCCCCCCCCCCCCAGTTTTGGAACCAAGAGTCTGGAATGTCCCTTCCAAACACCTGTATGCACCCCCCCCCCCTCCCTCAGATATTCCAATGCTTAGTTCAAACATTTGGCTTTGGCTGGTCTTTGGGATGCAGTGTTTTTCCTTTACATTTTCTTCTTGTTTGTTCCCCTGTTGTTTTTATTGCAGCAGATTTGTGTTTTCTTTTAAATGTTTTAATTATGTTGTTTTGAAAAGTTGTGTTACATACCACTTTGGAGACTTTTGGTTCAAAAGTGGTCTAAAACTGCAAACAAACAAACATAGGAGCATATGGGGCAAAGACATTAGGCGATTGCATCATTGGTTGCAGTAGTTCTCAGGTTGTTGTTGTTTGTTGCTGTCACCCCATAATATTTTCTGACAATTCCTGGTACCAGCTGGAACATTTTATTCCCAACATTGAGTAGATTTCTTTCTTTCTTTTTAAATTCAGAAACATATTATCACAAAAAGGTCTTCTGTTTTTTTTCCATAAAAAGAATAATGATAGAGTTATACGCTGTATCCACAATGCAGAATTATAGAAGTTTGATATCTCTTTAAGTGCCATAGCTGTATCCTACAGAATTCTGGGAGTTTTGTGAGACACGAAAACTCTCTCAGTGAATTTTAAATAACAAATAAAACTGCAGATCGCAGGATTCACTGGCATGGAGCCAAGGTTATTAAAGTTGGATCAAATTACTGTCATTATGTAGTATGGATACACGCTTAAGCAATAGTGCATCAACTGAGAGAAAATAGAAAAAAAGGAGATTTGTCCATCAAACAATAGGATCACCTCAACAAACCAGTGTGTGTGTGGAAAGAATAGGAACAAAATCTGGGATTTTCTGGTCTTTTTAATCAGTCAATACACCCTTAGTTTGCACCAGTTGAAGTAATCTAGGACAAAAGGGGGAAACTGCTGATTTTCTTTTGGAATTCTCTGGTGTGCTCCATTAACCATTGTATGTTTGCAATGTGATCCCTAGTGCCTCTTCCTTTCCTGAACCCTGCTTGGACCTCTGGAATCTCTCTTTCCATGTATGGTTGGAGTCTATGTTGCAGAACTTTGAGTATGATTTTGCTTGCATGGGAGATCAGTGGTATGGTCCTGCAGTTGCTACAGTCTCTTCTGTCCCCCTTTTTGTGGATGGGGATGTATATTGAACACTTCCAATCTATTGGTCATCATTTTGTTTTCCATATCTGTTGACATATGTTTGTTAGCACTAGAGTTGACTTTGTCAATGTGTATTGCAGCAGTTCAATTGGAATATCATCTGTTCCTGGTGATTTGTTTTTCACTATTTCTCTTATTGCAGTTTCCACCTCACTTTTTAGAATTTGGGGTTCATCTTCATATGGCTCTTCATTCCATGTGTCCTTCATTTTGTCATCTCTTTTGTATAATTCTTCTGTGTATTGCATCCAACATTTTTTTATTCCTTCTTGGTCTTTAATTATGTTTGGGGTTTTTTATTGTCATAGATCATCCCAGTCCTTGGTTTGAATTTTCCTTTGATATCCTGGAACTTGTGAAACAGATATCTTGTTCTTCCTTTTTTGTTGTTGTCTTCTATTTCTCTGCATTGGTCGTTGTTGTAATTTTCTTTATCTTTCTGCACAGGCCGTTATACTGTCTCATTCATAATTCTTAGTTTGTTCCTATCTCCCTTTTGTTTTTCTTCTCTTCTTTTCTTTATTGTTTGTAGTGGTTTTTTCCTGTCATCTATGTTTTTTTCTCTTTCTTTTTGTTTATTGAAAGTGTCTGTCTGCATTCTTCTTTTATGATGTCCCCAGCTTCAGACCATAGTTCCTCTGGTTCTCAGTCTATTATGCTTAGTAGTGCAAATCTGTTTCTTATGTTACCAGTAAATTCTGTTGAGATATATTTAGATCATATTTTGGTATAATCCCTAGCATTATTGTCTTTTCAGTGAGTCATGCCTTTTCATGATGTGGCAAAGTACAAAGTCATCTTGGCTTCAAGAGAGTATTCAGGCTTGATCTTACCAAGTACCCATTTGTTCGTCTTTTTGGCTGTCCACAGTATCCTCAGTACTCTTTTCTAGAACCCATCTCAAATGAGTTTATTTTCTTTCTGTTTGCATTCTTCACTGCCCAGTCCTCATATCTGTACATGGTACAAACAATTTTCCCTGTTTTAAAACCTCTTTGGAAGAAGCCGAGTGCTAGTATAGATCTCAGGTCATTACAGCCTCTCAAAAGAATGGAATGATTCCCCTTTAATTGTGATGGCAATATCCTAAGGAATCCTTGGGCTTGGAATCCTTTGGCTGAGAATTTTAAATGCTTCTTCCTAACCTGCAAATCCCATGGTTTCATAGGATGTTGCCATAGCAGTTAAAGTGGAATCATGGTACCAAAATTATGCAGTGTCAAAGGGGCTACAGAGATAGTGTTTTGTAAAAAAAAATCATTTCAGAAATAACAAGACAAATTTAATTTTTGATACAGGTGCAATAAAAGGTAGAGGAAGAGGCAGAACCATGTAACATTTCCAAAAAGCTGAGAGGACAGTATGGAAGAACTTCTTTCCTCCCCCACCTACAAACAGCGACATTCAAAGGTGTTAGGAAATGTTCCAAGTGGATCATTACTATTTTAAAATGAAGCTGGGTTTAGAACAAACACTTTTTCTTCCTTAGGTGAAATGAAATTTGTGCTGTATTATGAAGCAGCACATTCCTAAAGTTTTTTAAGGTCAATATTAAAGAGCAACAGCTGGCTGGGGATGATGGGAAATGTTGCCCACATATCTGAAGAGTGCCTGTGTGGGATAGGCTTCTGAAAAATATATATTTACCCCCCTTTCTCATTGTCTCTCTTACTGGCATTTCTCTTGTGTTTTTATATCAAAGTAGGATATTCAAATATTATTGAATTGTATCTCCCAACATTCTTCACCACTGACTACATGGTCTAGGGTTGCGGGGAATTATAGTTCAACAACAAATCTGTCGTGTTGTACAATGTATCCTCCAGCATTTCACAGATGGAAACCAAGTCACATGTGGCCAAGCAATATTAGAACGTAATTAAGATGGCATAAATTGTTGAGAAAAAGAATCAGATAAACCAGAAGAAGCCACACTTTGTTTTTTCTTCAGTCTATGGGGAAGGGCAAGATTCTGCCCTCTCATCTTCTTTCCCCTCTGTTGAGTTAATTGCATGCAAACTTCTTTGGCATTTGGCACTCAGGAGGCATCCAGACTGATTGAAAAGTCCTAGATTTTGTTCCTGTTCTTTCCAAGTTCATACTGGATTAAAATAAAGTGATTAAAAATGGGTATAAAAAGTCTCTAATTGTACTGGGAGCTGACAGAAAATATTCTAGGATGAACAAAACATGTATGGATCTGCAAAATAAAATTGGAAAGAACAGGTACAAAATCTGGGATTTTCTGGTATTTTTAATAAGTCTGAATACACCCTTAATTTGCACCAGTTGAAGTAATCTAGGACAAAAGGGGAAAGCTGGAGGAAAAGAAAGAAAATAGGACATTTTAAACACAGCTGAAAAAAATGGAATGAGAGAAGATTAAATGATCTGTGCCTGGCAAATCAGGAACACTGGAGTGTATAGGACCACACGATTTCCATCTATACTATATATATATAGTATATAATAGCATACATATATACACACACACACACATAGATAGACTGCATACACTGAGTCCTTGGTATCCGCTCCTGTTTGGGTCCAGGACCCCCATGGATACCAAAATCTGTGGATGCTGAAATCCCATTAAATACAAATGGTGTATCTTATATAAAATTGGGGGGGGGGGGGGAATCAAGGTTTGCTTTTTGGATTTTAAAAAAATGTCAATCTGTGGATGCTTGAAACAGTTGATAAAAAATCTGTGGATATGGAGGCCAACTTTATAGACTACCATCAACTATATGTTATAACAATAGCACTTTCTGCTTTGTAGAAAGGCCTCCTGTTATCATGATGATTGTTATCATGTTAACAAAATTCCCTATAACAGTATATTGCTCCACATGTCCTGGGGATCTTGAACTAAAAGGTCAAGGAATTTTCTAAAAGGATAAGGGAAGAAAATCTTGCTTGTTTGACACATGCTGATTTTTCTCTCTGCAGATGTAGGAAAAAATCTGCACATACGGTTTTACACTAATGAGCTTTTATACATACCGGTACGTGCTAAAATAAATATGGGACTATATTACTGTGCATAAACACATACATTGGAAAACTATAATTGAATAGGATTCTTGATGTGATAAAATAGACTATGCAAAGTTCCCAAACAGCACATTTCTGCACCTGTGCTGAAAATGTAGGTGACCAGCTCTGGGTGATTCATATGGTTGGCACTTGTAAAACTGCACCAGTGTGACTCTTGACACTCATTAGAGGGGGAAGCGGCATAATATTTGAACAAGATATCTGTTAGGTAAATAAAGAACATAAATGTGTTTTCATAAAATAAAAACAGCTAAGTATGCTGTAGTTCATTGACTAGTGCTCAAGCTGAAGAATTTCCTTTGAAACCACTTGTGGTGTTGCAGATGCAGTGTCAGAGCAAAGGAGGATGTATACCATTTTTGCAGTGCTAATCTCCATCTCACTGCACACAGTTTGCATTTAACTTTAAAAAATGTAAATCTCTTGCACCCAACCTTGTTTAGTTTGTTTTATATGCCAATGGTGGGACTCAATGCCCCTCACAACATGATTAAAAAACAGACTAAACTAATCATATGACAGCTCATAATATTCAAATCCAATTAAGCCACTCATATTAAAACAACCAGATTAAAAATGATTTAAAAGCGCATCAGGCAAACGATGGGGGAAGTACAGCACACACAAGCACACATGGTTAAAAGGCTCTTCCTTAGCAGTCCTGGGTAATAAAGGTTTTTGCTTGTCTGAGGAAGGACTACAGAGAGGTAGATAGCCTAGTCCCATGATTTGTTATGATCTGTTTCTGAGCACAATTCAAAATGTTAGTTAAAACCTAATATGGCTTAGATCAGGCTAGCTGAAAGAACATGTTCTCCCATATGAGCCTCTCTTGAGTCCTGAGATCTTTAGGAGAGGCTTTTGTCTTGGTGTCATGATCAACCTTGCAGGCATGACCAGTGTGAATGTGAGAGAGGGCTTCCTCACAGGCTGCTCCTTTCTTCCTAGGGCCCTTTCATAGGCTACGATTATAGCACTATTATTCCACTTTTAACTGACATGGCTACGTCATATGGAATTATGGAGTTTGTAGTTTGGTGAGGCATTAGGGCTCTCTCGCTGAGAATTCTAAATCCATCCTCCCTAAACTACAAATCCCTGGACTTCATAGGATCAAATCATGGCAGTTAAAAATATAATAATAGTGCTATAACTGTGAAAAGGCTAGAAGAGAGGCTGGAGAGGCTAGAATGAATCCCCTACTTAGCAGCTCTTCCACTGGGAGACAGACATATTTTATTCTGGATATTTTTCATGAACTAGCTGTTTTGAAAGAAAGTACATTAATAAGGTTGTTGTGTGCCTTTAAGATTTCTGAGTTGTGTCAACCCTAAGGTGAATCCATCATGGGTTTCTCTTGGCAAGATTTGTTCCAAGTGGGTTTGCCATTGCCTACCTCAGAGGCTGACAGAGTACAACTTTCCCCATGTCATCTAGTTGGTTTCCATGGCTAAATGGGGATTTGAACCCTAATCTCTGGAATCATCATAGTCCAGTGCTCAAACCACCACACTATTCTGGCTCACCATACTGTTCTGTTTTTAAAATGCTTTTTAAAATGCCATTTTAAATTGTTTTTAATGTTACATAGTTTAATTATATTTTAATTATACTTTTTGTATGTTTTTAAAATAAATCTCTATTATATTTGGTTTTACTTATAAGCCATAGTGTTTCCCATTTCTGGGGGAAAAGGGAGATGATAATAATAGTGAGAACAACAAAAATAACAACAATATAGAGAGAGTTTAGCTACCTGGGGGTAGATACTTATAATGCCCTCTTTTGTGTCCTGACCTAATGTGGAGTGGAAAAATCATGGAAGTGAGAGAAGATCCTCTCTGGAAGATCTTTAAACCCTGGGCAAGCTCATAGAAAGATACCCTGAAGTTGTATAGTTCCATCCTCATTTCTACTAAAAAGAGCAAAATCTCCTAAATATGGATAAAAAGGAACAGATGTCAAACTTGAAGTGACGCGTGAGATTCCTTTGCCACTTTGTTTTGTTCTCACCATGTAATTGGATGACAGGCATCTCCAAAAAAAGGCTGTCTGCTCTAAAACTGCTTCTGTGAGTGACAGATATTCAAGGAAGAGAGAGTTGAGTGTGTGCGTGGGGTATCACACACTAATCACTCTCTCAAATAGGAGTTATTTCAGCCTGTACTAAATTTTCTAGAACAGCCAGCCAGCCTTTGTCAGAAAATTTCTGGAGTAAATTATTAACTGGTGTTGTCAAAGCAGAAATGGACAAGAACTTCTGAAAAAGAACAAGAGCTGTCTGACCTTTTAGCCATGCCTTTTTCCTTTTTCATGATGCTGTCGTATTAACTGGCATCTTGATCCTGATGGGTTTAGAGGAGAAGTTCTAATGAGGTAGATCAGGGGTAGGCAACCTTTCCCCTTTAAGGGCCGAGGGACTTCAGCTCCCAGAAGCCTCAGCCATGTTGGCCAATAGTCCCATGTTGGCCAATAGCTCCTGGGATTCTGGGAGCTGAAGTCCCTCGGCCCTTAAAGGGGAAAGGTTGCCTACCCCTGAGGTAGATAAAGATTGACCAAAGGGGAGAAAGATTCCATTCTGCTTAAAACTGGGATGGGGAACATAACGGTGACTCTGGACCTCCTTGGTTCTGAAACCAGCCTACACAGCCATACATCCTTCACCATGATAAAAAGGTTTTGGAGGCTTCCTAGGCTGCTGCTGTTTTGCTTGCCCTCTGAAACATTGAAATGTCTCATCTAACACTCAGTTAATGTCTCTAAAAAAATTAAGCTAAAAATATCCTGGCATTTTTGGTCCCACGGTTTGGCTAAACACATAATGTGGACTCTGAGATGTTTTCTAAAATTGAAATTGGCCCTAAGGCTGAAAGAGTTTCCCCCAGCTTTTTGCACAAAGATCTGTTAATAGCCCTGCTGAGTGTATGGAACCTCCACTTTGAGAGTATGTCATTGTATATCAGTTGCTGTGAAGCATCATTGGAGTGGGAGCTACTGCATTCAGGCCCTACTTATGGCTTCTTAGAGGTAAAACTGGTTGGCCACTATGGAAAGCAAATACTGGAGTAGATGGACCTTTGTTTGATCCAGTATGTTTGATATGGGTACTTGGAAATAAGTCTTACTGAGTCGAATGGGTTGTGCTTCAGTTGAGTGTGCTGTTTATGTGCAATCATGGGCATGTTCTCCCCCACTTTTTTTACATGAAACTTATGGAAATATTTCTGGGGTGTAAATAAAGATCATTGTCTTAATCGTCATTAGCATATTTTAAAATGATGGTGGTTGATGTCTATAGCTATGAAATAAGCTCAGATAGGACTTACTAGAAAATCCAGTTATTTTACATGAATATGCTTGCTAATATGACAATTACATGTCCATACATATGTCAGGTCTATATGCACCTCTTATACAGGTATCAGCAGCCCCACTAGATAGGTGTTTTTTTGAAATACCTCTGCTGCAAAGGCACATCTAATAGCATTGTAATACACACACACACACACACACTATATATATATATATATATATATATATATATATATATGCAGATTGAGTATCCCTTATTTGAAATGCTTAGGGCCAGAAGTGTTTTGGATTTGGAGTTTGTTTGGATTTTGGAAATATTTGCATATACACAATTAGTTATTTTGGAGGTGAGACCCATGAAATTCATTTATATTTTGTATATACCTTATGCATATCACCTGAAAGTAAGTTTATATACAAAATGAATCCCAATTTGGTAGAAAGGCGAGATACAAATCCAATAATAAACAAAAATAAATAAAAATACTTTTAATAATTTTGTTCACAAAACAAAGTTTGTATACATTAAACCATCAGAAAGCAAAGGTGTCACTATCTCAGCAATCCTTTTGCACAATTTTTGATTTTGGAATATTTTGGATTTCATATTCCAGATAAGGGATACTCAAACCATACCACAAAAGTGTGCAATTGTTTGTATTCTCCAGAACTCTTCATCAGGCTAAGCAACACTAACTTCATCTAAGGGAGAGTTCAGGAAAACTATAAACTGTGCACAGTTTTGTGTGTGTGTGTGTGTTTTTCCCAATAAAGGCCATTTAATTGTTTTATCTGCTTTTAAGTGCTATGATTTAGGACTTAAAGCTTCATTTTCTTTTAATTCATGTTGGAAGTCACCTTTGCTCCTATACTGGAAGAAAATTAGGAAATAAAATATATGCACACAAAGCACCAGATCCCAGCTAATCTTGAAAGCTAAGGAGGGTCAGCCCTGGTTAGCATTTGGATGGGAGACCACCAACTACTACCAGGTGGTGTAGACTATACAATCGGCCTTCTTCAACCATGGACTTGCCATCCATGGTTTGGAATATCCATGGATGGCTCCACACCATTCTCCCAAATGGCGGTGCATGCACGTGGCTACACTGCCCTTAAAAACAATGGGACTTGAGGTCCTGTGGTTTTTGGCATCTGCAGGGAGGTCCAGAATGGATCCCCCATAGATACAAAGGACCAATTTTATTTTAAAGGAAGGAACTGCAAAACCAACTCTGAGTATTCATTGCATATGAAAAACTTATGAAATTCATGGGGTCACGATAAGTCAACTGGCAGTTTGGGCATATACCACAATAAATTGCACCACTGTGGATTTTGAATTTTCAAACAATTTCTGTGTTCATTAAATAATTAAATCATTTCCTCTCTTCAAGGCTTTGATTGTTTTCTTTTACATCATTTCCTGAAAATTTTGGAAAAGTTCTAAAATCTGGCTTCCTGTTTGATAGCTACAGTAGACCTTTTTATCTTTTCCCCTGAGAAAGAACAAGCAGTGAGGGGATCAGTTTTGAGTGGGAAATTGGCAGAATGGAAAGCCCGACATAACTTCTCCCATAAAGCAACAGCCATCAGTTAGATGTATCTCTGTTTTGCTTCTTGTTTTTAACCAAAATCAACATGAGGAGGTTATGAATTGAATGAGAGAAGTCATGTGGTGGAGAATCAGTTATGATTAATTGTGCAATTTAAGTCACTGAAGTTCCTTCTCTTTCTCTTACTGTCCTACCTATTACAAAGCCAGCTGCTATTTTTGTATCCTGTTCTGAGAATACCTTTCTGAAGTAGTGAACCGAAACTGAAATTACAATTGATGCACATCTTTCCTTGCATCTCAGGAAGTAGCTTATGCTACAGTTTCTTTTGCTAACTGATGCCTTTGCGTACTGATACTCTAGACAAACATGGCCATGTCTCTGACATATTCTCTCCATTTTTCATCTTTAAGGTCACCTTCTGTTGGCTGCTTGATTGTATGGTCAGGATGGGAAGCAAAAATTACAGTTGTCTTGGTTCTACTGAGTAGGATAATTTTAACTGCTAGAAAGATTTTAAAAGGAAGAACTCTGTAGATGGGCTACACTTGACTGGGTTAACTTCTTCAATTAGTTGTAACCCTTTCCACCCCTGAGTTCTGAATTAATTAATATGGTTGCAGTGCAAATAGCTGATCAACCACTTTTGTTGCATGCTGTAGTATCATTTCATATATTTACTTAGGCTGAAGATCCTCTGCACTGAGTACTGGCAGAGGCCATTGGGTAGATTCCTTCCCTCCTCCTCTCCTCCCTGCTGAATAAAATGTGATTCTTCTTCCAAAGTAGAAGTGACTAGAACTTCACTTACAGTTTAGGGACAAAACCTTGAAAGGCTTTTCCACCACTAATGCATAGCTTCCTCCTACCCTACTAAAGCACAGATAATTGCTTTATCTGACAAATATTGCACTGAGAAAGTTTCAGGGGAAGCAGGGTTAATTTCTAAACCTGCAAAAATGAGGGGTGGAGGAGGGAGGAAGTGTGATGATTAGAATGTCCAGCTGGCCAATCAGGAGGCAGCTGAGGGCCAACCAATAGAATTCAAGCTGGGGGCACTTGAAAAAAAAAATCAAGCTGACAGTTGGAGAGAGCAGTTGGGGATTTGGGAGAGTTAAGCCAGAGAGAGAAAGCTGCATTTCGAGGAGTTCCTGAGGGAACTGCAAATTTTGTTAGATGGGAGGGACTCGGGACACATACAGAACTCTAAGGAAGGGATCTGCTGTTGTCTTATATCCTGAGGGATATTGCTAGCCTGTGTGGCTGAAATATTAAAAGGGAATTGGAAACAAACGTTGTTTATATGTAACCAAGAGAAACTATAGTGACAAGCTTTGATACAAGTTATATTTATTCCATTGTACTATAAACTTTTACTGTTATTTAAACATCACTTGGCCTATGTTTTCAAACCAAACCGCACTACTAACCTTTTAAAGCTTTTAGTGTGGGTCCTTTACACATATTTGGGTGGCAGGGGAAAAAACAAACAAACCAGGACTGCCATCTTAAAAAAAAAAATCAATCAGTGCTAAGAAGAAAGGTGGCAAGAGGATTCGCCACAGGAAGGTCACAAAAACAGCCTTGGAGGCTGTATAAGACCCATATTATTCCCACCCCTGATTGACAGAATATGTAAATGATTCCTCCAGAAGGCCATTTCATTTGTAAAATTCATTGCTAAATAGCCCTCCAAGGAAGACTATGTGGGATGTTCTGTGCAGCCCTATTCTTAAAGAAAGAGCTACTACAAAAATGTATGTTTTGTTCCTGCCCCCAACCCTGCTTTTGTTGGCTTCTGACTTATAATGTAAAAGAAAAATCCCAACGTGTTTTATTGAAAAGTGGATGAAAACAATGAAAAGGTGTCCCATTTTCTTACTCTGAGTTTGGGGGAGGAATTGGCAACAGTGCAAACTGATGTACAGTCATCCTTCCGTATCTGCAGACCTGCAATTCGTGGTTTTGATTACTCACAAATGGCAAGCCCACGGCTCCCTCCCTCCCTTCCTCCTTTCTCTTCCTGCCTTCTCCCGCCTGCACTGGTCTTGTGGCAAGCAGTGCAGCCTAGTTCAAGCTGGTGCTGCCTTCTCCTGGCCACACCGGCCTCACGGTAGGCAGTGTGGCCTGCTCTAGGCCAGCATGGCCTTCTCCTGGCCATGCCAGCTTGGCGCTAGGCAGCACAGCCTAGTCCAGGCTGGTGCAGCCTTCTCCCAGCCACGCCAGTCTCGTGGTAGGTGGCATGGCCTATTCCAGGATGGTACAGCCTTCTCCCAGCCATGCTGATCACGCAGTAGGTGGTGCGGCCTTCTCTAGGCAGGCGCTGCCTTCTCTCAGCCACACTGGCCTTGCCACCTACTGTGAGGCTGGCATAGCCAGGAGAAGGTTGTGTTGGCCTGGACTAGGAATAAGCCCAGTGGAAAGAAGGAGGGAAAGAAGGAATAAAGGAGGAAAGGGAGGGAGGGGAGGCACTGCCATTGGGGACAATGCGACTTGAATATTTGCAAATTTTTGAATTTGCTGCAGGGGGGGGGTCTGGAATGGATCCCCCATGAATCCAGAGAGGAAACTCTATATCTAGTTAGAAGAATGTCCCCTTGAGTTCAGTAGGTATACTTTCTAGTCAGCATGTTGAAGAATCAACTAAATGATTTGGAGGAACACAGTTGTGGGTACCAATCATTTTATAAAACTAAATTACTGAATCATTATTACTAGTTTCGTATTATAATATTGTTTTATCTAGCTCTAGTGAGGTCACAGCTATGACACATTTAACCAAAGCTTGGAAAAACTGGCCATGCTGGCTTAAGGGTCCTGGGATGTGTGGTTCCAAAAGTAATCTTTCTGAACTCTGCTTTTAACTCTTATTAGAAAAAAAAAAAAGGAAAAGAAGACCAAATAATTACTGCTCAGTCAGCCTGACATCAGTACTACGAATGATTCTAGAACAGATCATTAAACAGACAGTCTGTAAGCACTTAAGAAAGGAAGGCCTTGATTACTAAAAGTCAGTATGTGTTTCTCAAAAACAAGAAATGCCAGACTAATCTTATTGTCTTCTTCTTCTTCTTCTTTTTGATAGAGTCACAGGCTTGATAGGTGAAGGGAATATTCTGGATGCAGTGTATCTTGATTTCAGTAAGGCCTTTGACAACAACAACAACAATAATAATAATAATAATAATAATAATAATAATAATAGTTTCTATTTATATTTCCCACCTCTCCCTATGGATCGAGGCGGGATTGCACAATAAGATATGCAATAGTCTACAAAATACAATCAGTAAAATCAGTACAATCAGAGCATAAATAAAATCAATGAAATAGGACAAATAAAATAAAATAAACAAGAATAAACTAAAATAAAATAGCCAGTCATCAGTACCAAAAAAGTCGGTTTTAAAGTAGTACTATAGAGATTCGCTAGGGAGATCAGATGGATAGGCCCGTGGGAAGAGGTCCATCTTACAAGGCCCCCATGATATCCGGGGGAGGGGAGGGAAGTTAGGAAAATGTGGCATAGACAGTGCAATTGTTAGGTGGATTTGTAATTGATAGACCAACCAAACCCAAAGGATATGCAACAATGGATCCTCTCATTCTGGAGAGAAGTAACTAGTAGGGTGCCACAGGGTTTTGTCTTGGAATAATGCTGTTAATCAGCTTCATATGACTTGGATGATGGAATAGAGTGCATGCTTATCAAATTTGTGGGTGACACTAAGAAGATTATCGCATAAGGATATAAACCAGTTTACCTGAGCCAGCTTAAAATTAGAAGAGGGCAGCATCCTGGTATCATCAGATGCATTTAGCCACTGAAATTGCTGCCCAGGTGCATTGCTGCTCAGAGGGGTGCTCCGGCAGCCATTTTTTCAAGTCAGAAAACCCCTGGCTTCGAAAAGAGGCACAAGGAGTGCCCCTTTGAGCAGCAATGAACCCAGGCTGCACCTGGACAGCGATTTCAGCAGCTAAATGCATCTGATAATATCAGGATGCTGCCCATTTCTAATTTTAAGCAGGCTCAGGTAAGTCGGTTGATATCCTTATGCAATAATCTCCTAAATTAGGAGGAGTAGCTAATACTCCAGAGGACAGGATCAGAATTCAAAATGATCTTAACAGATTATAAAGCTGGGCCAAAACTAACAAACAAGAAGAAATGTAGGATATTACACTTGGGCAGTAAAAAATGAAATGTACAAATATAGGATGGGTGACACCTGGCTTCATATAGAAGTAAATGTGAAAGGGATCTAGGAGTCTTAGTAGATCACTGGCTGAACATGAGTCAGCAATGTGAAGCAGCAGCTGAGAAAGCCAGTGCAATTCTAGGCTTTATCAGTAAAAATATTGTGCCTAGATCAGGGGTCCCCAAACTACAGCCCGTGGGCCGAACCCAGCCCGTTGAGGCCTTTGAACCGGCCCGTGGCCAGTCCTGCCACTGCCACATGATGTGAGGCGCCATTTTGTGTTCCAAAATGGCGCCCAGCATCACGTGCACATGCACACGGCTCTGGTGCCATTTTGGAACCAAAACGGTGCCGGAGTAGTGCGCATGTGCGCGTGACTCTGGGTGCCATTTTGTGCTCTAAAATTGCACCTGGAGTCGTTTGCATGTGTGCGCAACACAGGGCACATGCGCATGACTCCGGGCGCCATTTTGGAACACAAAATGGCATCTAGCATCGCGCACACATGTACTCGGGCGCCATTTTATGTTCCAAAATGGTACCTGGAGTCATGCGCATGCGCATGCCCTCCAAAGGTCTGGGGGCCAGCGAACCGGCCCCCGGTTCAAAAAGTGTGGGGACCCCTGGTCTAGATTGAGGGAAGTAATAGTACCACCCTATTGTGCTTTGGTCAGATTTAACGTGGAATACTGTGTCCAGTTCAATTAGAGAAGGATGTTGACAAGCTGGAGCATGTCCAGGCGAGAGCAACCAAAATGCTGAAAGGTCTGGTATCCATGGCCAATGAGGAGTGGCTTAGGGAGCTGGATATGTTTAGCCTGGAGAAGAGAAGGCTAAGGGGTGACATGATAGCCATGTTTAAATATTTGAAAGAATGTCAAGTAGAAGAAGGAACAAGCTTGTTTTCTGCCATTCTAGAGATTAGGACCTGAAGCAATGAATTCAAGCTATAGGAAAAGAGTTTAAGAAAACATTAGGAAGAACCTTGTGACAGTAAGAACTGTTCGACAGTGGAGCATGCTGCCTCAGAGTGGTGAACTCTCTTTGTTTGGAGGTTTTTAAACAAAGGATCGATGACTATCTGTCGGGAGTGCTTTGACTGTATATTCCTGCATTGTAGGATATTTGACTGGATAGCCATTGTGGTCTCTTCCAACTCTATGATTGTATTTGAACATTACACCTGTACAGTTGGGAGTTTATTACTGCCTGTGTTTGCTGCTGTTCTCCCCTCTAGTGAGCCATTCACACTTCCAATTGCATTTACATGCGTCCATCTCTAGTGTCCAGGTCTGAGGGCATCACTCATTGCAAGAACACATGTATGCTGGTAGCACATTAATATCTCTTTTGGTTGTTGTGATCTCTGATTTCATGAACACCTTACATTGTTGTTTTATAAGTATGATGTACTTATTTCTTTTCAAAGGGGTTGTACAAATTCAAAATAGAATAAAGAGGGTACTCTATGGAAATGATTCCTTTATAGTGCTTCAATGCAGAAAGATGGGAAATAAAATTGTGTTCTTTCCCCCAAAATAGAATGAAGAGGGTACTCTATGGAAATGATTCCTTTATAGTGCTTCAATGCAGGAAGATGGGAAATAAAATTGTGTTCTCTCCCCCCATCCCAAACACACACACACTCCAGTCCTTACTTCATCATGTGTTTCTCCAGTTCTTACTTCATCATTTTCTATTTTCTTTTGTGTTTTGGATTGCCAGAAGAATGTAAGAAGATGGGTAGCCAGTATTCTGGTACTGTAGCTGTGGGAGATTGAAACTGTTAGCTTTCTGTGAAATAAAGCTTTTAACCATACAGGAAATTCACACTGGTTGAAAGCAGGAAATGCCAATGATGTGTTTTAAGGACAATATTCAGGAAGATCTTTGCTAGAATATAGAAGCTAGTTGCTTTTGTTCAAATATTGTTTCTTCTAGAGATGATATAATTACACCTGAAAAATGATCAGTTCCCCTGTAATAATCCTTTTATTGTACAAAGTTTAGTGTAGTGACTTAAAAACTGAATTGTGAACCTTGTCTTTTAATTTGTTAGAAGAACTTACTTAAACAAGCTGTCATCTGCATTAGTATAGGACTGGATTTATATTGTGGTGGCGTTGTAAAAGTAGTTGTGCTAATCTATGTGAAACAGGTGGAGTTTCATGATTATGTATAGTGCCATGGATTATATTTGTGAATTACGCCTATGGAGATTATTACATTAGAAATAATGTCACTTATCCCCAACAGGATACAGTCATGTTTTGGAATATAAGCAGGTATTATTGCATGTAAAATGGCTGTCGCTGCTGGGCAACTAGAACCTGGCTGCATGCTGGGTCCCAGCCATGCTCAGCCAGCCGCTTTGCAAAAATGGCAACTCCCTTTTTTTGTGAAGTAGCCGGCTGAGCATGGCTGATACCCAGATTGTAGTCACCTAGCGGGCTGCGGCGGCAATTTCACATGCGATAATACCCGCTTTTAACTCCAAAAGCGACTGTATCCTGTTGGGGATGTCACATTATTTACAGTGTGATAAACTCCTATATCTTCTCTTTTCTCCAATGAATTATGAGTAGATTACATGGTTCTCCTCCCCAATTATTCTGACAACAACCCTGTGAGGTGGGACAGGCTCAAGTAGAATGTGTATGGCCCAAATTCACCTGGTGAATGAGATCTTGAACCTAGATTTCCCAAATTCCAATCTAATACTCTATTCCACAAAACAGCTAGTGAACACAGGAGTGAGTAGTTAGATGCCACTGTGGCCCAAAGTAAATAAGATACTGGAGACACTTGCTTTGAATGGCTAGCTCTAAGTTTCCATAAAAATCAATATAGCATGGTCTGAATTACATTTGTCCCAATACAAATAATGTGAGATTTAACCCCAGCCTACCAATGTCATTGTCCTGATGGAATCCCCAAACCTCATTCCCTAACTAGGATTTAGAAAAATTTGAAGAGATGGGGAATTCAAATAATGATTTACCAACATCTTGTCTAGCATGGTCTTTGTTTAATAGTAAACTGAAGCACGATCACTGTGAACAAACCTGAAAATAGCTCTTAAGTACTGTATTCCTCTTTCACCAGTGCTACGAATGTATTTGGGGCAACACGCCTTGTCTCATAATCAAGAGACAAGTTAATAGGAGTAAAGCCAGAAACCTTTCCTAGAAAGACAGGTGAACAGTAATCCCTTCTTGACTTTAAATTGCTTTCATTTTTCTCTTTCAGCCAGTGATAAAGCGAAAACCTAGGTCAGCAAGTTTTCATTGCATCCTATTTTTCTTGCAAAAGGCAAGTGTCATATCTGAGCTCAGGTAGATTATTCTGCACAAGAAGTTAAAATCAATTTAGCATTGATTTCATTTAACATGACAGGTCAGTGTCAAGCTGGCATATTAGCTCTCTCACTGAAACCTGAGGAATGTTCTCCCAGATTTCTTTCTTATTCTCTTTTTGTCGTGGTAGTGCTCTCTTAAATGCAGGAGGACAAAGATACACTGCAAAAGGTCTAAAACTCAAAGTGACCTGTGAGTAATTTATTTCATTGGGATAAGGCTATCCTCAGAAATTGTTAATATAAGCCTTATTTAAAGTGATCAAACTCTTTGACTGATTGTAAATTTTACTCAAAATCCAGATACAGTTACTTCACAATTCTATGCTGAGTGAACACTTCCTACCTTCTACAGGAGTTGTTTCCATACAACACAGTAAGGTGTTTTGGCTGTCTCCTTAGGAGTGACTTAGGGAGTTGATCATGTTTAGACTGGAGAAGAGGTTAAGGTTAAGAGGTGATGTGATAGCCCTGTTTAAATATTTGAAGGGATGTCATACTGAATATGGAGCAAGTTTGTTTTTCTGCAGCTCCAGATGGATTTAAACTACAGGAAGAGATTCCACCTCAACATTTGGAAGAACTTCCTGACAGTAAGAGCTGTTTGACAGTGGAATACACTGCCTTGGAGTGTGGTGGAATCTCCTCCTTTGGAGGTTTTTAAACAAAGGCTGGACAGGCATCTGTTGGGGGTAGGGGTGCTTTGATTGTGTGTTGCTTGGCCTATTAAGTCTCATCAAATTCTATGATTCAATAATTCTATGATTCGGTAAACCTTTCTTTTCCATATATAATGAAGGAATCTAGGGTTTAATCATAGTGTAGCATAAGTAGAAAAGGATATTGTAGCTCTCATACAACAGGAGCTGCTGGTCCCTAAGTCTCTTTCAATTTTTCCACATGGGAAGAGTTAGGCAGAATAAGTTTAGAGGCCCTAATCATTTTGGAGATTTCTGACTTTCTTTCATCTAATTTTCATCATATTGACACACCGAGTATAGAAGACTGAAGTGAATTCCAGGATTATTCTGAGTTTTTACAGTATTATTAAGCCCAATGGGATATGAGTAAGGGTAACTTCGGTTTTATTAATACCACTTTTCATCCCTATTGGTGGAAGAGCTTTCATTGACCTTACAATCCATTGTAAGTGGAATTTGCCCTTACGATGCAAATGCTTCTTTGCCTTAGTTTCCAGTTTATGTAAAGAAAGTAGCCGCTACGGTGAGATAAGGCTTTAGGCCTGGAGTGATAATGGAGTTCAGTGACCATTACTTTGGCATTTTTAATATTTATCTCTCCTCTTCATGCCTGAGTAGTTGAGTGCATGCACGCAGATGTGGGTGTGCATTTTGGTTTTGGTTTGTGTGGTTTTTTAGGCAGTTTTAACATTTCTCTTTAACCCTTTCTCTCTAGCCATTTAGACACCCAAATATATTTCTCCATGTCTGTCAGAAGCCATGATGGCAGATGGCAGTTCTTCCCTCGATCAATGTCTTGAGGTGGTAATGGACTGGATAAGGAAAAACTGACTCAAGCTGAATCCTGATAAAATGGAGGTACTCACAGTAGGGGCCCCCAAAACCAGGTATTGGGTCACAACCTCCAGTCCTGAACGGGGTCACACTCTCCAGTAAGGACTGTGTTCACAGTTTGAGGGTGCTCCTAGATTCGTCGCTTCACATGACAGATAGGTGAATGTGACAGTCAGGAGCGCCTGTTATCAGCTTCGGCTGATACTCCAGCTGCGCCCCTTCCTGGAAGTAAGGGACCTAAAAACTGTGGTACATGTGCTGGTAACCTCACGACTCGACTTCTGCAATGCACTCTACATGGGGCTACCCTTATACCTAGTCCTGAAACAACAATTAGTACAAAACATGGCGGCCAGATTGATCTCCGGGAAATCTAAGAGTGATCACGTTACACCTGTTCTGAAATCTCTCCACTGGCTGCCTATTGGTTTCTGAGCACAGTATAAGGTGTTGGTGATGGCCTTTAAAAGCCCTACATGGCTTGGGTCCAAGCTATCTAAGGGATTGCCTTCTTCCATATAATCTGCCCCGCACCCTCAAGTCCCCTGGGAGGAATTTACTGCAACCGATAAAAACTAGATTAGCAGTAACCTCCCAGAGGACGTTTTCTGCTGCTGCTCCCAGACTGTGGCATCCCTTGCTGTCAAATAACCAACTTGGATAGCTTTAAAAAGGCTATCAAGACGGATCTCTTCCGGCAGGCCTTCCCAGAATAGATTACTCCACGTGAACTGTGCTTCTCCCCGATATACATCTGTTATACATTCCTATTTGTGTCCCAGAACATATGTTGTTTTAATCTTTATGGTTTTATTATTGTATTTAGTTTTAAGGGGGGTATTGTATTACGGTTTTATGGCATGTATGTTTTTAATCTGTATTTGTACTTGTAAGCTGCCTTGATTGCCAAGGCAAAAGGCGGGGTGTAAGAAATAAATATTATTATTATTATTTAGTGACAGCAACCTGTAAACAGTTGCTGTAGCAACTTGCAGACAGCCCTCAAAGTTTGGAAAGTCATGTTTTGTAAAGTTTTGTAGTCATGAGATTTGCCTATTGTGACATGTTGTGACTTTGGAAAATTTGCCAAGAGCCTGTTGATGTCATCTACATCCATGTGTAAATATCCAGAGTTTAGAAAAAGTTACATATTTTGATTACATGGCCAAGATGTCAGGGTGAGGGTAGTCTAGGATCTGAAACTTGTCCAAGCTGCAATGTCAGTGTTTAACTTCCGTTATCTTGGTTTGCTTATTTTTCTAAAAAAGCAACAAAGTTGGCTATATGTTCTATTTTAAAGCTTTAAAATAATACTTTTTAAGATAGCTGATGTGGAGAACCAGCAAGGTCTTTTCTCCAGTGTGCCAGGGTATGGACCATTTTTTGTGCCCATTGACTATAATTGCTACATTCCTTTCCTGAAAAACATGCTATAAACTGGCAGTCAATAGTTCACAGACCAGCATTGGTTTACAGACCACCATTGAGTAATATTTCTTTAATAATGCAAGTCAATTAAAGAAAAACAATAGGCATAGCAACAATACAGAGACCTCAAAATTTGCAGAGATCATGCCTGAATACAAAATTACCTTCAAACTAGTATTCCCCATGCTTTTGCCATTATAAAACACTGGGCAGACAGTCAACTGAGGATTTTATTACACCAGCCTTCTTTTCTGCCACATTCACACTAGTTTAAGAATGGAATTATACTGATTTGGCATCATTTCTTACAACACTTTCCCTCATAATAGTGCTTTGGTGGCCAATGCTTGCGTGATCTTTTCTGCACTGTCAAACACAATCTTCTGGGAAGGAGGAGGAGGACAAGCAATCATGGCATGTAAATGTGCACGCAGCAGCTGCCTTTGGACACTACAATTGCTCCTCCCCCCCCCCCTTTGCACAGGGATGCTATGTACACATTCACACAGCAGCCCTGTGCTGTGGGGTTGTGGACAGGTGATCACAGCTACCAACTGCTTCTTGAAGCTGGCTGCTGGGTGAATGTGCACATAGCAGCAACTTTGGGAGGATGTTGCCCACCCAGTGGGGGTGCAGGGAATGTGGGCCACACTGGGTGACACCCCAGAGGGAGGTGTCACCTGGTGGGATTGGTACACTTGGAGGTACTGGCACAGCTACTGGGCGAGTGAGAAAAGGTGCTTTTCCACTCACTCAGCACCTGCACTGGACTCTAAATGAGGCCTTTGGAGGCCACAGCACACCCCCCCCCTCAGTATCAGTGGCTGCTGGGACATGGTGCCTTCTGTGCCTTTCTGGAGGGGGTGACCCTGAGTGGGCACTTCAGAGGCTGCAGTGCCCCCCCCCCCCCTCAGCAATTGTCTGGGCAGAGAGGTGGCTGGGGGAGCGCAAGGCAGTCACACATGCCCCATGCACCAGGTGACACCAATCTCAGTGACTCACTATGGGCACTGTAATTGTTGGAAAGGAGAAGTTGAAGAGAGGGAGTGGAGCAGAATTATGCCTACTCATACCACCAGAAGCGAAAGTGCAGTGGACAGGACCTATCACACAAAGGCAGCAATGGAGCAGTACTGAGATTGAGAACTGATTGATGAGTTTTGCCCTACAATGAAAAGGTGCATTACAGTAACAAATGGAATGGAAAACAGCAGCAGGATGGATCCAGCACCGTGCAATAAGTACTGGCCAAATATGCTTTCTTCCTGTTAAAACTCCACTTTTTGATGGTCTCATTTGGGAAGGCATTCTGAAGCTGTAACTAAGAAAGCCCTAATCTGCATGCTTACCAGTCATTCCTCAAATAAAGCAGTGGGGAATTCAGATTTCAGGCTAAGTGTTCAACTAGCAATGTTCCTGGGGACTGCTCAATCTAAGGGCATTTTGGACAGGGATGGGCCCTTCAGATGTTATTAGACCTCGGCTCCCATCAGTCCTAGCCAGTATCTTTTGGTGATGAATGCTGGATATTTATTTGTTTGTTTAATTAGTCATAAGGTCTTTGGCTGGCTTACAATAAAATTAGTTTAAGTCATTTAAAATTTAAACCAATAAAATTAATGTACACAACCTAAAATATAGTAAATTATTTAATTAATTTTAAATAATTTAAAATGTTAACACAGTGACCAAAATGGCTTTAATAACCTGATGTTGGAATGAAAACAACGTCAGTGTCAGTCAAGCCTCCAAGGGGAGGGCATTTCACATCCAAGATGCCACTCGGAGAAAAGCCAACTCCCATGTCCTCACACAGTATGTTGCCCCCGCTGGTGTGGCATGAAGAAAGCTCCCTCCAGCTGATCTCAGTCATTGGGCAAGCATATATAGGGGGAAGTTCTCTTTCAATATTAGGTCTCAACCCATTTAGGGCTTCAAAATATCATCAGTCTAGATGGGATTCACTGCCTCAATGATATGGTAGCCACTACTGTCTATATCCTCAATGGCCAAACAGCTGGCTGATATGCTGAGAACTTCTTGTTGCCTTTTTTGAAGTTCACAAACCTCTGAGATGGCTTAGAGCAGGCAAACAGAGCAACATGACTCTGTCTATATGTGCCAAGCTGAAGGTTTAATTTAAGTGACCGAGGAGGAATCGAAGTCAGTTGACAAGTTCATGGAAACTAGGAAGACCGCACATAAAAATGTTCAGTCAGCTTCTTCCCATATCATGATCTATATGTACCCTTTCAAAGTTGGAATCAGGGATAGAAGTAGTAGTACTAGGAACATTGCTGCTACATTACATTACATTACATAGTAAGGAAGTGATGTATTGCCATTTCCCATTGCTAAGACCTCCTGACATCTCTCTGACATGCCTCAATTAGTCATTTATATGTCTTTTGTCAGCATTAGAAATAGACCATCACCTCAGTAAGATCCAAAAACTGGACTACACTGGCTCTCATTAGTGAAGTTATGGTGGAGGGCTGCTGAATTGAACATAACTGCTTTCTCTACAGAACAATAACCTGGTCTGGGGGGGGGGGGGACACACATCAACCTCCCTGCCAACTTTGCCACATAAATCTGAACTCTTTCCTTGTAATTAGAAGTGACTCGTGGCTCTTCTGGAATATTAAGAGTGATCTACATCCATAGCATGTAATTATCTTTCTCTTTTGGGTAGTACTATAGGCAGCCATTTAAGCATTAATTAACTTTAATGAACTTACTGAAAACAACTTTGGCTTCTAAAACAATTTAGTTTATGGTATAATTTTTGAAGACAAAACACTGCACTGCAGGATTAGGTAATATCCGAATAGCCAGCTGAGGATGTGTTGTATCTTTGTCCTTTTCTCTGACAACTTTAGAAATGTCAGTTTGTTCTCTTATGTCATGAAAAACTGGTGCTGACTTATTAACAACCACAAAATACATGCAATTAAATCATCTTCCCTGTGTTATTAATCTTGACAAGCTAACAGGAGGTTAATGAATATAATGCAGTTGTTAAATTAAATGCAGTGAGCCCCACACTTTCTAACAACTGGACATTTGGAGCAAAACAAATTACAGTTGGAAAACAAAAATGTTATTGCTGGCCAGCCTCATTGAGAGTACTGCATTCAGTTTTGGGCACCTAATTTTAAGAAGGATATAGGCGAGTTGGAACAGGTTCAGAGAAGGGCAACAAGGATGATAAGGGGTGTAAAGAACAAAACATATGAGAAAAGGTTGAAAGAGCTGTGAATGTTCAGCTTAGTGAAGAGAAGACTGAAGGGTGACATGATTGCACTTTTTAAATACCTCAAGGGCTGTCACAGAGAGGAGAGGGTACACCTATTCTCTGGTGTCCCAGAGAGCAGGGCCAGTCTAATGGTCTGAAATTACAGGAGGATAGATTTAGATTGAACATTAGAAGGAACTTCTTGACAGTCAGAGCAATTCAGCAATGGAACCAGTTGCCTAGAGAAGTGGTGAGGTTTCCTTCTCTGGATGTCTTCTAAAAGAGACTGGAGAGCTGCCTGTGGGGGATGCTTTAACTGGAGATCCTGCATTGAACAGGGGGTTGGACTCAGTAGCCCCATCCAACTCCATGATTCTATGAAATGCATTCAACTTGCAGTTCTTTCCATACTTATTTTGGAGAAAGTCTCATAGAACAAAGATGGATTTATCATCACTGCTGTTTTATGTTCTGGCCATGTTTGGATTTCATACTAAACCAGAGTGATAATCATGTTGCCTTCCAGGTGTTGTTGGACTGCAAGTCCTAACTATCCTAGCTAGCACAGATGATGGTAAGGACTGCTGGAAGTTGCAGTGCAGCAACTTGGTAAGCCATAGATTAGCATGACATGTTCATGCCACAGCCATATCTACATGGTCCATCCTTCCTTTCTGATGCAGACATGAGAAGTTCAGAAACTTTTCTGTTCAGTTTTGTTTAACTGCAGTTTCTTATGTTATCTGAACCCAATAAATTAATCTTGATTATGGTTTGTTTTGAATGGTCCAATATGTTCAATAGCTGCCATTTAAATAAACCCACTGTAGTTACTATTAAGCACAGTTTAGAATTTGTAGGACATGATAAACTTTGATTAATCAAAATTGGAAATGAAAGCTTCCAAATTCATTACACACATGAGGAGGGGGTTGCTTGAGCCCAAGGCTTCTTTTCACTGTAGTAAATAATAAACTAATGTTATGTCCAAACACTGCCACTATTGTAAAGGTCATTGTTTGTGATAGTTTAACTATACTTTCCCCCACCCAGGAGGTTTTTAGATCTGTGGCATTCCAAATCTATGGGACCTGATTTGGAAATGTATGTTTGCCAGGACAATAACAAAACAAACCATCTTCTTATGTGCCTTCTCGTGAACAGTATTTGGTTTAGTAACATCTGATGTTTAGGCATTGTAGAATTATACTAGTGCCTGGTTAGAAAGCCAGTAGGAGCATCACAAAAGCTGATTTGAGTAAAAGAAGACTGGAAATATAGGCATTATTAAATAATAAAAAAATGAATCTATTCAAACACTGTAAGATGAACAGAGCAACATATTTATTACATCTGTATCCTGACTTTTAGGATGGGATGAGACTCAACAGTTGAGAGAGGATTTTAATCTAGGCTTGCTTTGGTTTTAATTTGGCAAGAAATGACTTGAAACAGACAGCCCAAAAGGACTGCCATTGGGCTGCACTGGGGGCAGGGCATGGACTTGACACACTCCAAATGCAGCTGGAAGCTGCTCGGGGCATGTCTCTTTTCCAAAGAGCCAGCCCAAAACCAGACTAAAAAGGAGTGAATTTTTCCGCTCCTTTTCGGTGGGCCATTTGGGGACTGCCATGGTGGCCCAAGTTGGGGCTGAGGGCATGTGGCTGTCATGGCCCCAACACAAATATGTCCTGTGTTGTCCCTGGCCAGCCTTTTTGGGCCGTTTCATCCCAATAATACAGAAAAAAATTACTGGTGACCATGAAATAGGAAAAAAATCTAAATAAATATACAGTATATCTTGCTAAATGCTAACATAACACAAGCTATTCATTCCTCCTGAAATGGTGGTATGTTGTTTGTTTTCTTTTTCAAAATCTCAGAGGTGATTTCCTAAGTGGTCCTTTTTTTGCATTTCATCATTAATTCAGTTCTGAATTGTATGATATATATATATATATATATATATATATATATATGGTCATTTTCTTCTTCTTTCTGTTCTGCATTAACATCACTTACAGGATCAGGGTATGAGCCAGCATGGTGTAGCTGTTTGAGTGTTGGACTAGGACACCAGGAGACCAGGGTTTGACTGTCTACTCACCCATGGAAACCCACTGGGTGACCTTGGGCAAATCATGCTCTCAGTCTTCGAGGAAGGCAAGGGCAAACCCCCTCTGAACAAATTCTGCCAAGAAAAAATAGTGATATTTTCTTCTTAAGGTCACCATAAGTCAGAAATGACTGGAAGGCACACAACAAGAACAAGAAAAGCTTCAAGGTCCTCTCAGTATCATATTCTGAGAACTTGCTCAAACCGTGTCAAGTCTGCAGCAGCAAATGGGAGCTCTATGCTGTCACTGTAATAGAAACCAATACTTAATAATGAAAATACAACTGAGCATTTTAGGGACTTTACAACCCTTCATGAACATTTGCAAGCTGCAGTCCTTTTTTATCCCTGTAAAATAGACCAGTGGTACTATAAACACATAACAGATGGTTTTGCTTAGGTGAGAATGGATACAACAACCTAGTGAATCCACAGCTCTGAGGACATTTGAACAAAGGAGTGACAGGGATTTCCTGGTTCACAGTTCATCTTCCTATCTACTGCAGTACAATAAATCTCTTTACAGAGAGCTCTAAAGGAGAAAGCCATGCAGATATGGCATTGGATAGTATACCCACAGGCATTCCTACATATTCAAAAGTTTCACATTGAGCATGCATAGGATTTTGTCCAAGCATTTCCTGTGTGAAGGCCCAGTTGTTTCCAAGGTTAGTATTGACAGTCTGTGTCCTTGGGAAGTTTCTGGTCTGCTGCAGTTTCCAAAAACCTTTTTGCAGTGAGAAGAAAAATGCAAAAACAAGAAGAAATTAGGTAAGAATTACATCCCCCTTCCATCCACAGTTGGGCCTTACCATAGGGCTAGTCTACATGTTTTAAACACTTTTCATTCCAGTTGAATAGAATGTAGTCCAGCTGCACACAATTCGCAGGAGTTTGGGCTTTGCGCAGCCCCCCCCCCAGCTCCTTAAACTCTATGGATTTTTTTTTTTTTTTTTTTTTTTTGCAATTTTTATTAAAGTATCCATGGAAATCCACAGAAATGGCATGATGGCAGATGTGGCCATCTGTTTGCTTTGCGTGCATTCTGGTGGTTGCACATTTATAGCAGAGGGAGGTTGAATAGTTGTAAAAAGATGCGAATTTGTACATGAAGGTGAAGACAATGAACTGTCAATGCAAATCTGCAAAAATGTGCATCAGTTCGCATAGTAGAAAATTTTCTTCAAAGTCGAGGGTCGTCTTATGTGCCAGGTGGAGGAGGAGGAGGAAGGGGTGGCACGACGTGAGGTGGGAGGAGGAGGAAGAGAGGAAGTCCAGGTTAGAGGAGGAGGAGGAGAGGGGGAGGAGGAAGGGGTGGCGTAGTGTGGTGTGAGGCAGGAAGAGGAGCAGATAAGAGGTGAAGGAGGCAGCAGTGGATAAGAGGTGAACCCCTATCCTGGGGTTTTCTTGGCAAACAGAGGAGGTTTGCCATTGCCTTCCCCTGAGGGTGTGTGACTTGTCCAAGTTCACCCAGTGCGTTTCATGGCAGAGTGGGGAATCAAACCCAGGTTTCCAGAGTGGTAGTCCAACACTCAAACCACTACACCATGCTGGCTCCTATTCCCATGTACTACCTATGAAACAACTGCAGACTTTTTTGTTGTTCTTGTGTGTCTTCAAGTCCTCTCCTACTTATGGTGAACCTAAGGCAACCTTATCATGGGGTTTTCTTGGCAGGTTTCTTCAGATGGGAGTTGCCATTACCATCCTTTGAGGCTGAGAGTGTGTGACATGCCCAGGGTCACTTACTTGGCCACAAATTGTACATATCCCAGAATGCATCACCTAGTATATTGTCAGTCCTTCCCCCCAACACTTTCTCATTTCCCCCTGTTGGAAGAGGGGTGGTCTTATACGGCGAGTATATCCCAAACTTTATATTTTAATTGGAAAAGTTGGGGGTCATCTTATATGCCCAGTCGTCTTATATGCCAGAAAATACAGTATGTGTAGACTAGCCCTTAGTTACCCACCCCCTTTTGGCTGCCTGTCATTTTAAATTTCCCACTTTCCCCTAGAGGTAGAATAGGGCTACGTCAGGACATTATGAGAAATTAAGAATGGTGACTGGTTTCTCTGCCTTCCAAAGATGGTAGCACTGGTGGTGTTGCCCACCATCACAGTAGTTTGCTGGGTGGGTAGCTTGAAACTGAAGCTGCTCCTGGATTCTGCATTTTTAAAGAGCTTAACCAGTCAGCAGAATAGAGACAGAACTTTTGATTGCTTGTTTGGCATCCTCTCAATTTAAGGTTTACTGCCCCCCACATTTTGTTAGCCCAGTTCAACAGCACATCTATGTCACAGGCTAAGCAAATCACAAAAGGAATGCTGGAAGAGTTATTGATACAGGGAGAAGCACTACCTTTCTTTCCCAAGTATTGATTTTTGTGTTTCCAAATGTGAACTAACAGTTTGAACTAGAAGGACCTGACATACCTCCTGGTATGTGGGTAAGTTTTCACATTAATAGTCAACAGCCATTTCTATTTGGCTTTAACTGAAGAAATAAAAACCAACTCTTGCACCTTTTAAGTATCTGAGTGTGGAAAGTTACCTGTTACAAGTACCTTGTTGTTTAACTGGTTGTAAAGCATCACCTGCACCCATATTTATCACTGTTAATGCTACAGAATGCTACATAAACTTTATATGCTACTAACTCCTTTCCCTTTTCTCAAAATAAGTATGATTGATAAGCAAAGAGCATAAAACTTGAAAAATTCAGTGTGAAATGTGTTGAGGATTCAAGTTTCCTAAGGCTTCAGCCTTTGTTAAAGAAAAATATATATAAAAATATCAAAAATATCAAAGCCAAGCCTGTTGGAGTCTAGTTTTAAATCAGCAGAGTAGCAGAAACATGTCCTTACCTAACTAAGGACCTTATCACACGGGGCCCAATCCAGACAGAATCCAAACGAAATCCTGACCTAATACGTATTATTTTTCCGTGTTTCCACACGACGTCGCACAGAACCCCGACAGAACCCCGACAGAATGCGGAATGATCCGAGATCTTTTGAATTTCGGTTTCTTCAGGAAGTACAATTGCGCGACGGGATTAATATCGCTTTTGCCATAAGTGTGATCATCAAATATGTATTGGGGAGCATTTCCCCGTCATTACCAACGCAGGGCCGGCTCTGCAAGGGGGACCTCCTCGGAGCGCCGATCCGACGCAGGGCAGGTGCTCCAAGGAGGACCTCCTCGGTAAACGCTGCGGCAGGAGGTGCTCCTCGGAGCGCCGGCCTTGCGGAGGGCCGGCTGCACCGAGGACGACCTGGGAAAGGGTGACAGCCACGGCGAGTGACAGCCGCAGCGAGCATAGTGCTCATGTGCAAGAACATCATTGCTTCTTCATGTACGGGATTTTCTCACTTGTGTGTGAACAGCAAATACGGCCCCCGGGAGCGCTTTCCTTAAATGTGCGATGAAGGTAATTGCGTGTGAAAACCATTTGCAGAATGAAGGTTTCTTTTCGGTTTCTTTTCGGAATCTGTCATTTCAGGATTATTATCGCTTTGTGGGCCACGTGTGATAAGGTCCTAAGCTTCTCTAAGAACTGAGACTGACTCAGAGACAACATAAGTAGATTGCAGTTTAAAAGCAAAACTTTACTAATTGCTTGAATCTACATATGCATCGAGCCTACATCCTAACGTAGCTAGTTCAGGTAAAAGAAGAAATCTTTATCTTACCATCTTTCCAAATAAAGTTGAGAGAACAGGGAGATAGGGGCCGGATTGAAGCAGGGAGAATCTCTTTGTATAAGAAAGCTTCCTAAAGGAAATGACCTGAATGTTTGTTTACCAGTGTGATTCAGTAGAACCAAATGGGATGTTTTAAAGAGGGAGACAATGGAATTTGCATGCAGGGATAATAATAATAATAATAATAATAATAATAATAATTTTACCCCGCCTCTCTGTCAAACAATCGGGGCGGCTTACAACAATTAAAATCCATACAAATCCAAAATAAACATCCCCCCTCCCTCCATTAAAACAGTATATAATAATAATAATAATAATAATAATAATAATAATAATAATAATAATAATTTTTATTTATATCCCACCCCTCTGCCAGGCAATCGGGGCGGCGTACAACATTTCAAAACATCAGAACAAATAAAATCAATTCAAATCCCATCCCTCCTTCCCACACCCACCCATCTTCCAAAAACAAATCAAACAAACAGATTAAATAACAATAATTAAAAATATACAATTTAAAAAAATATATAATTTTTCAATGTCAATATACAGCGGCGTTAATTCAGGCAAAGGACAAATTTATCTTCTTCTCCTGGATGGTAAGGCTACTGGCCCACTCCATAGGAGGGGCCTCTAAGATTAGACTGAAGGCTTCTCTCCAGTCAGTGGAGGAGATGTACCAATTTCAAAGACTTCATTCCTCCCCCTCCCGCCCCTACTGCTGCAGCCTCCGCTGTATTGCTACTAAGGGAAAAATGTTGGTCCCTGGCGGCCCCAGCGCCTTCACCTCGGCCCTGGTCTCTCTGGCCGTGCTACAGCCGCAGCTATGTTGTTGCTGGGGAAGGTGTTGATCCCTGGCGGCCCTAGCACCTCCGCCTCGGCCTCCTGTTCGCTTTGCCGCTGCCGCAGCCGTTCCGTTATCTGGTGGAGGAGGTGGTGGAAAAGCAGCCTTTTAAAGGGGCTGCTAGGCCTCCACGCCTCGTCGAGGCTCAGCTGCTCCGCTGCCGGTGGAGGAGGAGGTGGTGGAAAAGCAGCCTATTAAACTACCCATCCATTAAAAGCCTTAACATAAAATATCAAAAAATACAATGAAACAAAATACAGTAAAACAATTGAAAAATCCTATTGTATCTGAGAAGGGGGAGAGAGAATGCTGTAATTTTCCAACAAAATATCTCTACAATTCTTGAACATTCATTTTAAAAGTAACTAGGAGTAGCTAGAAAATGTAAGGTGCATGCACATGCAAATAACTGTTATCCATATTTATTATGCTGCTTTAAAATGTTTATTTCATTATTTAATTTTACTTGTAACTCATTACTTCTCTGCCCTGGTAACTCTTTTTGTAAAATTAGAAGAAAATTTATTCAGGGCCAAACTAGCTGTGTGTTTCTCTTAGTGGGGTAAATAGTTGGTGTGAATATTTTTATTGGGAAACTGGCATGGGGGAAGTAATTAATTTTGTCTCCTTCTGTCATATCCTTAGTCTCGTTCTCTACACATAACACACCTACACACACTAGTGTTTTTTGTTTTTTTTTAAGGAAACACTAGTAGATCTGATTTTATATTTCTAGTGGCTCATATAACTTGACCCTGAACTAAGTTGTCTTTTTCCCATTTGGAATGCTGAAAAATAATACAATTTCCCTCTGTTATGTAATCTGGGACATGTCTGTCAACAGAATAAATCTGAAGGTCTTGTTTATGATAGGCTTCACTATCTTATTTATAAATAAGATCTTATTTATGATAGGGATGCAGTGGCTCAAGTGGTTAAGACACTGACTGTGTTGATTGCAAGATTGGCAGGTTGGCAGTTTGAGGCCCAGGTGCTGCATGATGGGTGAGCTCCTGTCACTAGTCCCAGTGTCTGCAAACCTAGCAGTTTGAAAGCATGCAAATGCAAGTAGATAAATGGGTACCACTTCAGTGGGAAGGTAAACTGTGTTCTGTGCCATTGTGCTGGCCACATGATCACAGAGTAGTCTCTGGCAACACTGGCTCTTTGGCTTAGTAATGGAGATGAGCACCACTCCCCACGGTTGGACATAATATGGTCGGACACAACTTGACAACCTTGTCAACGGGGAATACCTTTACCTTTTCACTATCATACAGGATTTATGAAGAAGAAGAATCTTGTGAGCCTCTCTGAGGCTGTTCCTTTATCAGAATTTAACTGAAAACCAGATATCAAAAAGCAAAACAAAACCTAAATTACATTTTGAATGAAATATGTATAGCATTCCAACCTAGTTTAAGCCTGATGTGTGAAGATGATCTAATTGATACCTTGTCTCCTTGCTGTTCATTTTTTGAAAGGTTGTTCTTCCTGCTCTCCAGGGAGCTGTGCAGCAGCTGCTGTAGGCACTGTGAACGTGGTGTCAGGCTGCATAGGCGATTATGTTGCAGACAGCGTGTCCGGGAATGCTTTCATTGCTTTGCTAATTATGATCAGGATGGTTTCCCCCCACCTTGGTCATTCTTCTTCTTTTTTTTTTTTTATCTCCAGACCCAAGAGGAGTATCTCCAGACTTAAGAGGAGTATCTGTGTGATATGAATCACTGAATGTAGATGTTATATAGGTTCTTTTAGTGTTGGGGGAAAAAAGAGAATGGTGTATTAAGCAGCTGATTCACCAAATCTAGATTTTAATTGTTTAAAATATTCCTGAAACGATGCACCAAATTTGAATGTCTTCTCCTATAGAAATGTTTAGTATTTTCTCCCTTATTCCTCATAGGGATGTGTGCATTTTAGAATTATTTTCAGGCTCCTTGACATTGAAGGAGATGAGTTCTGCTTCTTAGACCTGAAATAAACACTATACACAAGAACATGTAACAAAACCCTTCACCTTCATCTAGTTTGGGTGAGGAGCTCAAGTAGCTGTGGCTGAAGGGACTGTTAGTGGGGAATCTATCCATTTCTAATACTCCTGCTTGCCTCACTTTCACCACTATCTGCTCAAGTACATAACATTAAGCATCAGTGGTAGAGAGAAAATTATGCTGAAAAGAAGAAATTGAGGTGTCCTGGGAAAGGTAAAATGGTGAGGGGTCAGAGCTCTGACTCCCTGAGAGGGGAGTGGAGGATGTTGTGGTGGTGATAGTGGTGGCATATGACAGGATCTGGTGCCTTTAAGATATTTAGGCAAATAATCTGAATTAAAAGCTCTCACAGAAGGTTTTTACACATTATATTCAGCATAAGTACAGTGTGTGCCATAGTGGTTTGAGTGTTGGACTATGACTCTGGGGACCAAGATTTGAATCCCTGCTTGGCCATAGAAATCCACTGGGTGATCTTGGGCAAGTCACAATCTCTCAATTCAGGGGAAGACAATAGCAAACCTCCTCTGAACAGTTCTTGCCACAAAAAACCCATGAAAGGTTCGCCTTCGGGTTTCAGTAAGTCAGAAACGACTTGAAGGTACACAACAACAATAAACAGTGTGTGAACATTGCTGATCTGCCCATTGGTACAATTACTTACATGTAACAGAATGTACTGCTTAAATGCCCTAAAGGCATCAGAACCCATCTTATCTTGGAAGCTAAGCAGGATTAGCTCTGGTTACTACTTGGATGGGAGACCACCAATGAATACCAAATACTGAAGGCTATATTTCAGAGGAAGAAACTGGCAAAACATCTCTGAGTATTCCTTGCATAAGAAAATCCTGTGAACTTCATGCGGTTGGCATAAGTCGACAGGTGACTTGAAGGTGCATACACAATGGGCATCTGCATCTCTGTCTTCCACAGCAACCCTTCATTCTCCCCTTGTCATGTCTTCCTCTACCCATGATTGCTTCCATCCTTCCAGTTTCCCAATTGTACTATCAATGCAGTCTATACTGTACTAGAAACACACAAAGTACAAGCACTTTAGTACTGTACTTTGTACAGTACTCACTCATAGACCACAAGGTTGCAGCCACTCACTCATAGACCACAAGGTTGCGAGTTCAATACTAGCCAGGGCTCAGGCTAGACTCAGACCTGCATCCTTCCGAGGTCACTAAAATGAGTATCCAACTGTTGGGGGGCAATGAGCTTACAGTTGTAAACTGCTTGGACATCCCATAGCGCGATATGAAGCGGTATATAAATGAAGCTGCTTTGCTTGCTTTGCTGTACTAATCAACATAAACTAAACAAATAAGCACACAAGGGCCAAAACCACATGGCCTTTACCCCTGAAATAGCTCCTGCCAGAAGAAATGTCATGGGCTGAGCAGGCAAAAAAGTTAAATCACAGATGATGGCCGAAATCTTCATTGAGAAGGAATTACTGCTGGTAGATCTGCTTGAATAAAGAATATACTGGTATTCAAGGGCTGATCTGTCAAAGGGTGAGTGCTCCATGTTGTATTTGCAACACAGGTGTTATTACAACTTTCACTATTCAATGGATTTATTTTTTTAATTGCCTGAAATATGTTGAAGTTGCAGTCAGCTGTAAATATTTTGAGTTACCCAGTGACTCAAATGAATTAAACTTCATACATAGCAGTGTCTTTGAAGTGATTCTGATTACTTTTATAACAGAAGTGAGAATCATGTGATCCTCTGTGTTCTTTGACTGCATGTACTTGGACTGTATTAGACACTGGGCTGCTTACACTCAGGGCCTTTGCAGACTGCCAGAAATAGTGCAAATTGAGTCCACTTTAACTGCCCTGACTCAGTGCTGGGGAATCATGGGAACTGTAGTTCATTGTGGCACCAGAGCTCTCTGACAGAGAAGGCTCAATGTCTCAGAAAAAAATACAATTCCCATGATTCCCTAGCACTGAGCCAGGGCAGTTAAAGTAGACTCAATTTGCACTATTTCTAGCAGTCTGCAAAGGCCCTTAGTCTTTTGTTTAGTTACAAAGCAGAGGAGAGTAATAAAACCACAAGGTATGTGATATTTAAAATAAAATAAAGTCTGGGAAACATGAGTGTGGTTAGAAAATTATAGGTGGTTTTGTTCGTATAGGGAATAGTCTATTTTTGCCTTTGTCTGTCAATCCAAGTAACATTTGCAGCTTAGGTAACTACCAGCAAATACTTGATTTGACTGGATCATGGTATATTGGCAAGCAAGCAACTAATTTGTCTTCCTTATGCTTATTGTAGTGATTTTTCTCAATATGCATTTCCATTTTAAAATAAATGAAATTAGAAAGTTCTGTGATTCTTAGATGGAACCTTTATAATTGCATATATTACTTGGCCATATTAATCATAAATGTTTTGCTTTAGTCTTAAATATTTTGCAGGGGTGGGGCAGTGAGGCCCCCAATGCCCTGACAGTTGCCCATTCCTCTGACAGTTGTCCATTTAAAGGAACTGAGTAGCCCTGTCACTAGACTACTATTTGCTTAGGTGAGGAGTGCCTTAACAATGTATTGTTGAGACTAAATTCATGACATTGAGAGAGGTCGAGTCTAATAATAGATGTGAGTAGCATATGAGCTCTACACCAGCACATACCTGAATTTCACCTACTGATGAACCTGAACTTTTGGTAGTATGAATCATGGAATGATAAGAGTTGGAAGACACCACAAGGCCCATCCAGTCCAACTTCCTGCCATGCATTCTTGACAGATGGCTATCCAGCCTCTGTTTAAAAGGAAAGTCTACCACACTCCAGGGCAGTGTATTCCACTGTTGAACAACTCTTACCATCAGGAAATTCTTCTTCCTCCTCCTGTTGTTGTTGTTGTTATACTTATTTTTATCCCATGTTTCTCCCAAGGTTGGGACCCAAAGTAGCGAATGTTTAGGTGAAATCTCTTTTCCTGTAATTTGAATCCATTGCTCCACGGCCCAGTCTCTAGAGCAGGGGTAGGCAACCTTTCCCCTTTAAGGGCCAAGGGACTTCAGCTCCCAAAATCCCAGGAGCTATTGACCAACATGGGACTGTTGACCAACATGGCTGAGGCTTCTGGGAGCTGAAGTCCCTCGGCCCTTAAAGGGGAAAGGTTGCCTACCCCTGCTCTAGAGCATCAGAATGCAAGCTTAGTTTGTCTTTCATATGACACAGTTTAAAATATTTAAACATGGCTATCATGTCACCTCTTAACCTTCTCTTCTCCAGGCTAAACATACTTAGTACATTAAGATGCATCTAACAGGGCATGCTTTCCAGAGCTTTTACTATTTTGGTCACCCTCGTCTGAACATGCTCCAGCTTATCAATGTCCTTTTTGAATTGTGGTGCCCAGAACTGGATGCAGTATTCAGCTGAGGTTATAATTGAATAGCGTATGAATTAGCAAAGAGTATCCCAGCAGTATTCCAGGTGAGGCCTGACCAAATCAGAATAGATTGGTACTATTTTTTCCTTGACCTAGGCAATATACTGCTGTTGATACAGCCTACAATCATATTGACTTTTCTAGCTGCCACATCACACTGCTGTGGTCCACTTAAACTTCTAGATCAGGGGTAGGCAACCTTTCCCCTTTAAGGGCCGAGGGACTTCAGCTCCCAGAATCCCAGGAGCTATTGGCCAACATGGAACTATTGGCCAACATGGCTGAGGCTTCTGGGAACTGAAGTTCCTCGGCCCTTAAAGGGGAAAGGTTGCCTACTCCTGTTCTAGATCCATTTTGCATGCACTGCTGTCAAGCCAGATGTCCTCCATTATATATCTGTGCATTTCTTTTTTACTTCCCAAGTGTAGTATTTTTCATTTCTCCCTGCTGAAATTCATTTTATTAGCTTTGGCCCAGCTACCTATGAGCGTATTACACCACACTCTTAAAATGGGGCTAGTTTGCTTTAACAGCTCTGACTGCCTCCTGTTGCATTTTGGAGTTTGTAGTTCCATGAAGCTTAAAGGCTCTCTGGATGAATATTCTAAATGCCTGTTCCTAACCTACAAGTTCCAGAATGCAACAGGAGGCAGCCAGAGCACTTAAAACAACCTAGCCTGATTTTAAGAGTGTAGAGCAATAGTCTTGCTAATCTGTTACAGTCATTTTGAATTCTGATCCTGTTCTGTGGGTCATTGGCTTTTGTTGCTAACTGCCCTCGAGTTGATCTTGACTCATGGTGACCCTATGGATGAGACATGTCCAAGAACTTCTGTCCTCCACTGCTCTGCTTAATTCCTGCAACCCCATACCCGTGACCTCCTTAATACAGTCCATCCATCTGGCATGTGGCCTTCCTCTCTTCCTACTTCCCTCCACCTCTCCCAGCATTATTTTTTTTTCCAAAGAGTCCTCCCTTCTCATCATGTGTCCAAAGTACGGCAGTCTCAGTTTGGTCATCTTGGCTCCCAGGGAGGTTTCCGGCTTGATCTGCTCTAGCACCCGCTTGTTTGGGGGTATTGGCTACTCCTCCTAATTTTGTGTCAATTGCAGATTTCATAAGAATGCCCACTATTCTATCATCCAGGTCATTGATAAAGATGTTAACTAATACTGGGCCCAGGACAGAACCCTGTGGCACACAGCTAATCATTTCTGTCCCAGATGAAGAGGAACCATTATAAATAATAAATAAATAAATAAATAAATAAATACATTAGTGAGCACCCTTGGGTTTGGTTGGTCAACCAATTACAAATCCACATAACAGTTGCATTGTCTAGATTACATTTTACTTGCTTTTTTTGCAAGGATATCATGGCGGATCTTATCAAAGGCTGTACTTAAATCCAGATACCCTCCATCCACAACATTCCCCTCATTTACCAAACTTGTAACTCTATCAAAAAAAGAGATGAGATTAGATTGACATGACTTGTTTTTGAGAAGCCATAATGACTTTTATTGATCAGGGCATTCCTTTCTAAGAGTTTGCCAGCTATTTGTTTAATGATCTTCTCCTGGGGCTCTTTCACATTGTCTGTTTTTCAAATTGACCATGGTTCCTGGTGGTGGGGGAAAGAAAGTACCTAGAGAAAGCAGAAGATTAAAATTCAAGTGGAGCCACAAGAATACCTTATGAATAGAAATGCTTGACTTCAGTACATGAATGTTTCCTGTAAATCACGCATCAATATTTTATTCTGGGATATTTTTTTCAAATTGTTTTTCTCCACACATAGCATTTTCAAACACTTCTACTTGCAGGAATTTATATGAAGTTTTAATTTGGGTTGTGTTTTAGATTTGATAGAATGCTCAGTGAAGAACCAGGCAAGGACAAAAGTTCAAAATTGCTAGAAATACAAAAGAGGTGTGTGTGTGTGTGTGTGTGTGTGTGTGTGTTTGTGTTTGTGAGAGAGAGAGAGAAATCCAGGCTTGATAGCTTCTGTGATCTACTTTTTAATGTTAATATCAATGACAGTGTTACAATTCCTAGCTATGCCCTGCTTCTCTAGGTGGCTAATAGCCACCATTTTGTTTCCTTTATAACGCTGTGCTGACCAGTATCATGTCATCACATACCTTCATTCATGTGTTGTTGTTTTTTGTGGGAGAGGGGAGAATTACACTTTTGGACAGGACTCAAATGTAACCATGGTAAGATAAACCCCTTTTTGGAAATTCATTTTCCAAGGGGCAGAAACCTCGTTTAAATATCTCATGGATATCTGGCTACTAAAATAGGATCATTTTGGTTCAGCCTTGCTCAGTATTTGTGTCAGCAATTAAACTACAGATGGCAACTGTGGTGAGTGTGGGGAATAATATTTTGTAATATTTCAAAATATTATTAATATTTTTCTCTTTCACAATCATGATGGCCCATACTGCCCCATTGTGAGTGAAAAAAAATGCCAAAAATAGTACCCAGAAGTGATCAGAGGTCTACTTCTTATTTTAACTTCTGGAGTTTCAACCAATTTTCAGCAAAGTAAGTAAATGTTTAGAGGCAAACCACCCATCCAGAGAATGGTGATTTACCATTTCTTTTATCCATTTTTTTAAAAAAATCTTGAAGGGGGCTTGCAAGCTTTGGGAAGTCAGAGGGGCTGTGAGTCTACATAGAAAGGGTTGAGGCCATATATCAGATGGGGAAGATCAGGCCCATGGGTGTTGGGTAAGCAAAACTATGGATATTATACCTATCCCTGTCATCTGGATGCTGATTTCAAATCAAGGACTCTTTTGAGTCTTTCCATTTACACCTAGGAGACATCTTAAAATCCTGGTTTACCTCTCCCGAATTCAAGTCTAATTCGAGCTGGATCTGGGCTTTATTGCAAGGCTTTCCCCCAAAAAACTGCCATCCAAGTACAGCCAGGCTCCAATGCCAGCTCCCTTAACTCGCTCTGGTGGCCATTTTTCTAAAGTTGGAAGCTTCCAACTTTGAAAAATGGGCTCCAGAATGAGTTAGAGGAGCAGGGTTGGAGCCTGGCTGTACTCAGATGGTGTTTTTTTTTTTTTTTTTTTTTCCGGGAAAAGCTGTGTGATAGGACTCGGCTCCAGCCCAAATTTGACTTGAATTAGGGAGAGGTAAGCCAGGATTTTAAGATGTACAATAATCTCCCTAGTAGCATCCATGAAGTCAGGAATGTTGAAATATTAGGGTTTCTCGTTATATATAGAGATCTCTATTTGCCTACACTTGCATGTGTGGAATCTTGTCATGGAAATCATTAGTGGTGCTTGCTGTTGCAATTCCCAGTCTCAGTCCCATTCATTCATTAACCATGACATTATAGTCTCAGAGGAGTGTGTTTTTAGTTTTATCATTGTTCTAATGGTAGTGAGATCTCAGGTGTGTGTCAGCACAAACAGCTGGGTTACTGATGCATATGTATAGGATCAGAGTGAAATGTAGATGATGGGGGGGGGGGGTCCATAACAAAAATATACATTAAAGAGGATAATTGACCAACCTCAACCAATTGCCACATATTATCAAATCAATCAATGTACTATTAAAATTTATGATGTTTTCTTCAGTGAAATTCTCTGGGAGTTTGTCAGTGGTAACTACACTTGAAACATGAAGTTAATATTGATAAAAGTATCCTATTAAGCTTTCTAGTTGTGGTGAAGTTTCAGTTCTTTGTGTAGTTTCCTTCCAGTTCTAAGGTTTGTTCAGCAGGCTTATGGAGCCTAGAGTTAATTTAAATGTTTACATTTTCTTCCCAAATAGGTTTTGGTCCAATGCAAGAGCACTTTTTAAAGAAGCATTTGTTGATATGGGCTTGCCTGTACCATAGAGATAAAGAGCTTTTCAAGCTCATCAGAATGTATGGTTTCACAGTTTTGTCTCTAGATAAAGCAACTGCCGGGGGATGGTCTTGGAAATAATTCTTTGCTTTGCAGTTCCATAAGTATACAGTTTATTATAATTTCAAAGAGAACTTACCCTCAGGCGGAGATAAAATTTTGGTGTCACATCAAAGATTAAAATTAAGCATTTTAAAATATAGCTGCAGTAATATGTATGAAAGAAAAGCATTTGAATGGAAGTGACTTGAATTTTATTATCTCTGGAAGGTATCTATTAAAATGTGCCTCTTTTTTTTGAACTTATTAAGACAAAACAAAACAAAACTCTCAAACACCAAAGGAATAGGCTTCATATTATTCAGAGATCTGAGATTGTTCTTTCCCCATGGGTACATTTATTTAACACACATGCACAGGCACATACATATGGGACTACTAAATGTACCCATGGAAATACATCTGTGTTACCACATATACTCTCAAGACACGTGTGAATACATGAATGCTCTGGATATACACAGATGTTGCCATAATTCTCTACCATCAAAATGTAGAAAAAATGTAGGGCAAAATTTAGGACAAATGTAGGACAAACTTTAGGTCAGGATGTAGGACATTCAAGAAAAATGGAGGACACAGCTAACTAAAGGCCAAAAACCTTAATAATTAAAAAAATAAAATAAATCCATGCTTCCTAGTCATGCTCAAAATGCAGGAGATTTTGACATTCTTCCTGGACAGAAGGTTGAAATGTAGTTCCTCCTGTCTGGAAACAACTTGAAGGCACACAACAAGAAATCTGGGTCAGGACATTCATAAAGGGTTAAAAACCATGAATGTCCTGGCAAAACCCAGGATATGGCAATCCTAGAGGAAAGGCCTCGCCGCTGTGGCCTCCATCCTAAGGGCCCAACCTGCCAGCTGAGGCCCTGCATGGCTCCGACACTGGTCAAGAAAAGGAGGAGATGCCTCACTGTGCAGGCCACCCTCCTTGGGCCCAGCTGACTGATTGAGGCCCTGCACGACTCCGATGCCGGCCCGGAGGAGGAGAGGCTTCACCGTGGTGGCCTCCCTCCTTTGGGGCCTTGTGCAGCCGGATGAGGCTTTGTATGGCAGGCGGCAGTGGAGGCCCCACCCTGAAACACCCCCTGACCCTAGCAAGGCCTAGCAAGGCAGCTAGGCTTTGCATTTCGCCACCGCTGTGCTGAAAGCATGGCAGGAGGAGAAGGAGGAGCCAGGACTGGCTCCAAACCTGGGCTGGGACATTCACAAAGGGTTAAAAACTGTGAATGTCCCAGCAAAAACTCTAGAAGTAAGGGATCTTTGAACCTTGGCATAGTATGTCTAGGCAGATTAGTTCTCGTAATCAATACTTACCCAGAGCAATTTCAAAAGGGGAAGGTTTTAAACCAGGGGTCAGCAACCTACGGCCCGTGGGGCGGGTGCGGCCCGTGGAGGTCTTCGGACCAGCCCCTGCCCGGTCCTCCCGCTGCCACCACGCCGCTGCTTTTCGTGGCCACGGGGGTCCTCCGGGGTGCCATTTTGGATTCCAAAATGGTGCCTGGAGTCTCACGCAACCTTTCCCATTGCGGGGAGTCTGGGGGGGGGGGCTGCGGCAGCACTGGGCCTCTCGGAGGCCCAGTGCAGCCAAGGGAGCCCTCCTGGGGGGGCCCGCCGTCGTGCGTATGCGTGCATGATGCGGGGGGGCATCATTTTGTTTTTCAAAATGGTGTCACGTGCTTGGGGGGGCAAGCGCCAGCCCCCAGCACCATTTCCCCCCCCTCCTGGCCCGTCGGCAAAAAAAGTTGCCAACCCCTGTTTTAAACAGACAAGAACAAAAATGTACACACTGAAGAACAATGATATGAAGCTTACCCCTCTGCCCAAAATAGTATTCCACAACCTATTTCAGCCCCAAGTGGGCTCTCTCTCTCATGTGTAGTGAACTTTGGCTGCTTGCTTCTACTTATGTTCAACTTGTACGTTTGTAAATAAACAACTGTTATAAGACAAATGTTACAAAATACAGTTGGCCCTCCATTTGGCATGGGTTTTGTTCTACCCTCTCCCTGAGGGTAAAAAATCATGGGACCTTAAGTCCCATTATCATAAATTAACACAAAAGTGTTAATGGCCATGTCAGCCTGGATTTGGCATGTACTGCCATTAACAATAACGAGGTGGGGCCATCCATAGATATTCCAACCTGTGGATGGCTAGCCCACCAGTACAGAGGGCTGACTGTACCACAATCCTCTAGTGATCTTCTTCCAAAGGAAATGAAGCCTGAGTAGATACTGTACCCCTGGAACACTTGCCCAGTGGTTCTCAAATTGTGGTGCGGGACCTCCAGGGGGGCACGAGAGTTGCTCAAGGGGGGCATGAGACTTGAAGGCCCTGATCCGTCTTCCTACTCCACTTCCTGAACATTTTTGTATGTAAAATTTACACATGCATTGAGTTAAATATTGAATTTACTTAAATAAAACTATTCTACTTTGAAGATCATTTCCTTATAAAATATTAAGATATGAATAAACATGAATGTGCAAATGAAAAGATGCACACTAAATAAAATATTTTTATTTATATACTGTATCAAGTGGGAGTGCATGTAGGTGTAAAAGGGGGTCCCAAGGGTAAAACATTTGAGTACCACTGCACTAGTCCTATTCACATAGTATGTTTCTCAGTTTAAATGAACACTTGTGGAGGAACAAAAGCTGGTGGTATCCTATTGCATTCTTCATATGGGGTGGGATGAACTGAAGAGGACAGCCACTTCTCTACATGGAGGCTCGCCATTTAATTGGGAGCCCTGGAAAATGACACTAGGAGAGTGTCGATACAACATAGTACATAGTACAAAATAGTTTGAGACCACTTTATCTGTCATGGCTCATTCCATGTCATGGAATCCTAGGGAGTTAGAATGCTAGTTTGGAGAGTTAGAATTCTTTATACTCCCATGAAATACGGTACTAGAACTCTCTTTTCTTAATTCCTTACCAAACTATGAATATCAGGATTCCAGGGGACAGAGCCATGGTAGTTACAATGGTATCAAATTGAGAGGAGAGAGGATACACTTTAGTTCTCTTTAGTAACTGTATTAATTTTGCCCCTGTCATTACTGTGGACTAGAATAATAATGTGTGTAGTTACAAGAAATTTTTGTCCTCCTATGTTCACCAATTAGTTGATATCAAGTGGCATAGATCCACACAGTGCAAGGTGTGAACAACTCCATAGTTTGTGAAGTCATAGGAAATAAACTCCATAGTTTATTTCCTTTGTAGACTTTGATATTACTTGATCTGTAATCAGTCTCATTGTTCATTTTCACAGAACCAATGAGTCAGTTTCCGTTGTTTGTGTGTATTTTTTTGTTCACTTACAAGAGGGACCTTTCTAACAGACAGAAAATGGCAAACATAAAAGCCTAATACAGGAGGTGTGGGCATATATTTTACTTAATAACAGTGGAGTAGACTGCAGATTGACTGTGTGACTTTTAGCATTGGGAGGAGGGGATGGTCTAGAAAATAGTTTCTTGTGTGGGTAGACTTAACAGCAGGGTAACAAAGAACTTTCAAAGGACTCCAAAGAATTATTAAAGCAGGCTGTAAAGGGAAGAGGTTGTTAAGGTTCAACAGGGCAAATTCACTGCTGGCTCTCCAAATGTTAGGCTATTACTGTGCCATATAGATGCACTAGCAAACTGGGACTTAACTCTTTGAGGTTTTGTGCCTCCAACAAAGGCAAAAAAACTTTTTCATTGGACTACAATTTGGGACTATAATTTGGCAAGTTTTTTCTATATAACACCTAAATGTTTTTCCCCCAGATATAATACTACAGACTCCCTTGAGAAATTCAATGTGCTCTGCCTAAGAAAGGAGTAGTTAGCTTTGCACAAGACAGGGACAGCTTGATCTCAAGAGAAGTTCCTTTTCTGATGCTAACGGAGTTGAAATTTTGTTACCTTTTATTGCTCTTTGTCCCTAGTCCGCACATGGCCAATAAAAGGAGTAGCCTATGCCTGCTCTGGCATCCCTTAGTGCCATCTTAACTGACAACATCTGTCAAAATGTAGTCCTGTGACTCTAACATTGTCACCATATTTCTCTTCTATGATTTTTAACATCTTTGCCTGATGAAGCCAGTGAAGCTTCAACATCTTGCATAGCGTATTTTATGCTCTGGAGTTGATGCAATAAATGTATCACTGCTTGTGAAGTTTGGATTTTGTTGTATTTTGCTGCATAGCCAACACAGCTACCCATGAAAATCTCCCCCCAAAAGACAAAGTGTATGCTTCTTTTTGACTACTTTATATTTATTTTATTCTTCTAATCTTGTTAGAAGTGTGTGGTCCATGGCAATGATATAAAATAATTAGGGTTGCCATCTGATAAAAGCAATTATAATTGATTAATCATACAATCTCAATTAATTATATAAGTATATGGGGGGGGAAAACTACCAGCACAGCCTAATTTCATGCGAATCTTGGCCTAATTTCAAAAGTCTATGGCAGGGGATCATTTCAGACCCCTGAAAAAGGTTATATGAACTCTCACCTGGCAGCATGCTAAACTAGAAGGGAGGAAGAGAATGGAGGCGAATGGGTGTGAGAGAAACAAGAGAAGAAGTGGGGAAGAGAGAATGTTTCTGTACATCTTTAGAAAGAGGAGGATGTCAGAGAAAGAAAAGGAAATGCTAGAAAAAATGGAGGTAGGGAGGGGCATCAGAAAGAGAAAAGTGTATAAGGAGGAGAGAAAATGTGTCAGGAAGATGGTTACATGTCCACTTTTTGATATATAGCTCCCTTGCCAAATCTATTGAAGAAATAAGTCCTTCATTCTAGACCCTGGGAGTTCTGGGAGTTCTGGTTCAAAAATTACATTTCAAAGCTGGGTACTTTTAAAATGCTTACCCATCAGGTTTGAGAATGAGAAGTCACTTCACTGAACTGTTACAGGCCAACTGTTTCTCTGTTCCTGCTGCTGAACGCCAATCTTATTCATATTCTCTGAGCATTTGTGACCCACTCTGGCCAAGCTAAAGCCTCCACACATAGGAAGGTCTAAAGATGTAAATGAAAGGTCAACAGAATGCATGCATTCTAAGAGTACTAACCTCCCAGGACTAAACAGTAATCTAAAAGCAAAGAGACTTTTGTCAAGCATTCTTTGTGAAAATGAAATGTTGAGGGCATTGTGGAATGAAGCAACAGTCTAGCAGTTTATCTTAGCTGCATGAAATTTCCTCTTCCACATGGCCTCAGCAAGAAACAGATGGTGCTATGGGGAACCAGAGCCTTGCACAGCTATACCATATTGTGTATTAGGCATAACAAACAAGAAAAAGCCATGTGTTATAGACATGAGAGTCTTTATAGGCTTTGAACTATGGGCATTGAAGATTTTTTGATACAATGTCTGGATTCCTAGCTCAGCTGGTAAGATTGGACATATATCATGGAGCCTGTGATAAACAAGCTGTGTGAAGAAACAGCTATTTGGGAAATGCCAGCTTTCAAGACTGAGTGGACACTATTAGAGATAAGAGGAATAACTGGGTTGTAACAGAAGAAAATACAGCTCTACGCCATAGTGCACTAACCTTTTAAACAGTTCTATGAGCAAAATGAAATGTTCAAATTTAACAGTAAAAAATTGCAGTTGGCAATGCAAATGTTTCTGTATGCTGTTTGTTAACATAATCCCCAAATTGTATGTAGCATTGATTTTAGTAGGTGTGTTTTTTTTTAGCAAAATTGATCCAGTTCTCCCTGAAGAAGAATTATTACAAGTACAAATAACAGTGGGTTTTGGACTTGTGTTGCTCCTCCTTCTCTCATGGACTGATGTGAAGCTGCCATTCCTGGCTTGGAGCAAACCATACTTTCCATATTAAGTTGAAAACTGGCAAAATATGGTTTGCATGTAACTTTCCAACAAGCCAAGATCACAAACCATGGTTTGATACTGATTTGCAGGCAAGCTGTGACTTGTACAAACCATATTTTGGATGAAATGGTAAGCTATTTCAAAACACAAAAACACACACACAGGGTCTTGATCTTGTGTTTGTTGGCACAGCTCTGGGTAATAAAAACCCAGGTTTTCTGTATATAAACAATCTACTTCTGCTTTTTGAGCTATCACTAGATAAACTTTCCATTTTATTTTTAAAAGAGGAGGTCATCAAATATCACCACCATATATGGGGGGGGCTAGAACTATGCCTGTTTTTTGCCATCTTTGCCATTAGAGTACAAGCAGTGTTCATTTTATTGTGGGCCAATGAATCTGCAGAAAATGTTTAAGATGAGGTTGATGACTATAGTATACAGTTTCCCATTAGGATTCAGTATGCAGATCATGGTTCCATATCTCTCTTCTTGGCATTCCCTTTGAAACTAGCACTTCTAGTAGAGTTAAGCTTTTGATCATCATTAAACTTAAAAGTGTATTTTTGGTTTAATTGGTTTGGCTTCTCCAAAAGAGACTTGGGCCTCATTCTCACTGCAGAAACAATGGCATTTGACACCCCTTTAACTGTCATGGTTCAGTGCTGTGTAATTCTGGAACTTGTAGTTTTGTGAGATATTTAGCCTTCTCTGTCAGATAGCTCTGGTGCCATAACAAACTACAGATCTCAGACTTCCTTGGTATTGAGCCATGGCAGTTAAAGTAGTGTCAAACTGCATTATTTCTCCAGTGCAGATGAAGCCTTGGAGGTGGTAGTCCAAGAATCTTCTGCTTCCTCATACACTACAGTATCCATGGTTTCCTGTAAGGGAGAATAATTTGCCAGGAGAACATTTTGCTGTTTTTTCCACGTGTGATGCCACTTTGTTGTACTGCTGATTCTGTGCCAGAGGATCATTTCAAATTCCTGGCTAGTTATACTGAGGTACTGCAAAATCCCCTATAATTTCCAAGGAGTTTATCACACGGGGACAATTGGAAGTATAAACATTGATTAACCCATCAAAATCATGCATTTGTTATTAACATTTTCACACAATGTCGCGTCCTGGGAATATTCCATGATAATCACGCAATTGCGCTAATGGTTTCCACATGACGTCATGATGAAAAGCGATTAAAGTGCCATTATCCCATGAATAACCAGGCAATAAACAGCAACAAATCATTTACAGGATTTTCCTGTGAATGATTTTTTCCTGTTTAGTTCCTGGTTACTCCCTGGTTATTCCTGAGATAATGGCTCTTGTATGTGAAAATGTTAATCGTGTTTTAATCACATTTTAATCTTAATTGCACAATTTGGACAGGTTAATGACTGTTTAAACTACCAGTTTTCCCCTGTCTGATAAACTCGCATGACAGCAAGAATGCAATCCCACTTATACTTGCCCCACTCACAGCAGCATTAAACTGGCTCTGAAAATTTACAGTGCCTCCTGCATTTTATAACCTGGAGTTAAAGTTTGTGTGTTTTGATAAAAATATCTGCTGGATTCCAGCTGACCCAAACAGCATCCACATGGTATTACTTATTTTCTCTATACCCTGCTTTTTAGTCGATATGAGATTATTGATTTTGACATGACCCTTGTATAAGTCAAGGGTAAAAGTTGAGGGCATGTAACAAAGGAAGCATATGGAAATGATACCAAAAACTTACATTATTCCAGGAGGCATAACTGTTTGTGCTCACACTAAAGGCTGGATGGATGAAAAGTAGAGCGGGTCAGTGTTTTCAGGACAGATTACACTCTTGCCTTTCACCAGGGGATACGTTCCTTTTTAAAATAAGTTAAAACACAGTACTTACATTGACCCATGGATAAGTCAATTCAGGGTTTTGTGGTCAAATTTTTGATTAAAATTTCTAACAGTATTTTAAAGTGGTGTGTTATGCTTTTGTCTGCTTCATGATGTCTACGATTTTAAAGTGTTTTAATTTAGTGTTCTTAATAGATCTGACAGCAGAGTAACACCTGAGAGAAAATAAAGGCCTATAGCTCTCAAATTGTCACCTTTCCCCCCTGTATGATTTTTAACATCTTTGCCTGATGAAGAAGCCAGTGAAGTTTCGAAAGCTTGCATGATGCTTCCCCCCCCCCCCCTTTGGAGCCGACCCAATAAAAGTAGTGCTGCATTGTGATTTTTTTTTTAAATTTTGTTGTATTTTGCTACATGGCCAACACAGCTACCTCTGAATATGTTTTCTAAGGGCTAAACTACTTTAGTTTCTCTAAAGTAGGGATGGGAACCATCCAGTCCTCCAAATGTTTGCTTGAACTTTCAGTATTTCACCCTTGGCTATACTGGCTAGGGCTGCTGGGATTTGAAGTCCCTCAATATATGGAAGGTCACATGATTCCCATCCCTAGTTCCCAAGTTATAGTCCTCTGAATAATAACACAAGTTTTTTCCCCATCACAATTGAAAAACCTCACCCAATAAACCTTAACATTTCTTTCCTAGTAGCCTTTGAGTATTCAGTTACTCCATGAAAGAAGCCACATTTGGTGCATTTGTGCTGTGGTTCCATCCCAACTCTGCTGTACTGAGAAAAAGGGGTTGTACACTTAGTCTGGTCTGCTTTTGTATGTGGTGGGGGAAGTTCTTGAGGGCTACATCCCTGACATAAGACCTAGCTAATTTGGAATTCACTTCTACAAGATGTGAGAATGGTCACTAGCTTAGATTACTTTCTTTGGCTTAGACTTGTCTGTTATAGGTAAATACAACCTCCATGTTCAGAGGCAATCTTCCTTTAAAAACAGACATTGGGTACAAAGAACCAGAGAGATCTATTTCCTTCATGGTCAATTTGTAAATTTCACAAATAAAACTGACTTGGAAATGAGATACTGGACTTGCTGAATCTGTGGTCTGATGCAACAGCATTCTTACATTTTGAAATTATTTTGTGTGCATGGCTACAGAACTTAGCCTGGGCTGAAACAGCATGTGCAGGAGGGGAAAAACATATAGAATTGGCACAATTTGTTTTTAATCTATTAGAAAATACAAGGAGGGAAAAAGAAGGGTCCGGCAAGATTTAATCTCCACACAGCAACATGGCCATTCTGGAAGCAGGGACAACATGATTATAGTTCTATGTTATTAGTGGAGAATGGCTTTTAAACAAGAAAGATTGAATTAAGCGTCCTAATGGAAATCGAATCCAGGGTAAATAAGAGAAAGCCAGAGCTGCTGGTGAGTGATGCATCTGTCAGTCATTTTCTACAAGAAGAGCAGAAAGGTGTGGTTAGCCAGCAAGAGAAGCAAAAACATAAATTTGGATTTGACGGCTAGGTTATACAAGCTATCTTAACTGGACATTGTGAGGACTATGTTAACTGCCTTTGCCACTGGTCAAGCTCAGTCTTTCCAACCATTTTCAATTTTATTTTGAGAGACAGGAGAGGGAGGGAAAAGAGCAGAGAGGCACAATAAAAGATGTAAGGCTATCATACCAATATGTTGTAAATAATAATAAAGATTTGAAGAATCCTCTGAAAGAAGACTGTACTACCTTTGTTTGGATACACATTAAATATGTTTTAACTTACCTAAGACATTTTGAGAACTGTTTTCAGTGCTTTTAGATTGTTGTATTATTTTATTGTGCTGCTTGTTTTACTTTAGTTTTATGTGCTGCATTGTTTTTATGCCACTGATTTTATCTTCAGTTTTTATTTGCTGTTTTTATTGTTGTACATTGCTCTGTACTTTGTGTTTTTAGCTTACCTGCACACTTGTCTGAAAACTCCAACAATTAGTGTAATAAAAACAAAAAATAAAATTAAGCTGAGCTGTGCCAAATTTGCATGCATTTCACTTTGTCCCCAAATCTACATGCCAAAGAGAGTGAACACCTAAACAGATCTCACAAAATTCAAGTGTTTCTGCATTTTTTATATTTATCCTGGCTTCTAATTGTGCCTAAAATCAAAAGATTGGCAACATCACTTTTTAAGTCTGACACCCAGAATCCTCCCCCCCTGCCCCGTTTGTATAAACTAAAGCTCTTCTATAACCATAATCTGAGTTCATGTACAGCCTTAAGTTTATCTGCTACCTTCATATGTTCTGCGGAAGGACAAGGCTCCTTGTTGGCATGAGAAAAGTGCTGTATTGTGTAAGCCATTCACTAGCTAGATGGAGATAATACCCCCATACAGCAAGATAACATGGGAAGGGAGTCTAAAACTATCCCTCCAGGACCTCATCACAGCATCACTGGCCTGGATGATCCTGTTTTGTTAAATTTCAAGCATTTCCTGATCACACAGAAGACCTTATGAAAATGCAGCCAGCTTTGGCTTCAGACTTTGGTTGAAAGTACAAAGGTCAGAAGAGTGGACCTGGCTAGAGATGGAGATGTTGAGACAGGGACAAGAAGTGTGACTATTCTCTTCTCACTTAGCTATATGTGTAGAGGCTTACACCTACATAGAGCGATGAGGTTTTGAAGAAACCCCACAATGTTTAACTACTTGCTTTTTGTCCACTTTTTGGCAATAAAAACTCTGGATGTTAAGGAATGGCAGGTGACAGATAGCTTCTACCATTACACTATCCTGTCCTTCCCACATGGTCTACACTGCTCAGGCTCACACTGAAGGAAGCCAAAGCAGTGTTGACAAAACTAAACCCTTTTTGCTTTCAAATGCTAGTAGAGCCAGCCCTACCAAACAACTGGTAGAAGCAGGAGGACAGTGCTGGTGATCATCTACCTGCTTCCCATGTCTTCCCAATCCGTCTCCACCAGCAAGAAGAAAGAATTGCGTATGTCACATGGCAGCCCATATTGTTCCCCCTCCCACAAAGGAGCCTGCTGCATCAAGTCTGGTGGAGGATGCTAGCCTATCACTGATGTTCAAGTACGACTCGGCTGCCTGTCCAGTCAGTTTCTACACGTGAAGCAAAATGTCTTGTAATGGCTCTAATTGTCAGTATCTTCTTACAATTCATATGAAATAGATTCATTTCAAGATGGTAGATGAAGAAAAACCAAAGGATTTGGCTGCTTAGATGTTTGGCTGAATGTATTCATACTGCATGAATTGTAGTGTACAGCTGGCCCTCCATATCCATGGAATCTTTATCCATGGATTCAACTATCTACGGCAGGGGTCAGCAAGTTTTTCTTACCTGGGGCCAGTCTCCAGGTCTTCCGTGGGCCGAGGGGGGGGGGAATGGTGGCGTGCGTTCTCATGCGCGCACGTGCGGCCCTCGCCTCCACCATTTTGTTTTCCAAAATGGCGGCTGCAACTTGTTTGCGCATGCACAGTACTCCGGCGCATGAGCAAATGAGTCACAGTATCCAGATATTTGGTATCCATCAGGGCAGGGGTCAGCAAACATTTTGATCTGGGGGCCAGTTCAAAGTTCCTCGGAGCAATGGGGGGGGGGCAGAGTAAAAAACAAACAAACAAACAAAAACCCACTTTTTTTTTTTTTTTTTTTACTCCGGCCCTCCAATGTTTTGAGGAACCCCGAAGTTTGCCCGGCACAGCCGTGGGGGACCCCCAGGAGGGCTCTGGCGACCGTGCCGGGCCTCGGAGAGCTTCGGCGACTGCAACGGGCCCCAGTGTGCAAGTGTGTGTGACTCCGGGGCACCATTTTGGAAGACAAAATGGCGCCTGGAGTCTTGTGCGACCTTTCTCGTCTCGCACAGGGAAAGGTTGCGCGAGATTTTGGGCACCATTTTGGAAGACAAAATGGCGCCCTGGAGTCGCACGCGCCCAAGAAAGGTGGTGGCGGCGGCGGCAGGACCGGCCAGGGGCCGGTAGGAAGGCCTTGGCAGGCCAGGTTCGGCCCGCGGGCCATAGTTTACCGACCCCTGCATCAGGGGATGGTAGTGGTCCTGTAACCCAACCCTAGCAGATACCAAGGGGCCACTGCAGTTCTTTTTCTGACAGAGTTCCCACCCACCCCCGTTTCCTCTTTTGCTGCTCATCTGATTTGATCTATATCTTGAAGAGCTGTTTTTGTTATGTCTTAATTCAGGTGCTTGCCCATTTTCAATCCCACTTTTTAAAGTAAATATTTTAAAAAAGGGGATGGAATACAATTACAAAGCATAATTAAATGCTCATATTGATATGCACAATGATAAAAAATGTTGCTTACTAGTATTCTAATTAGAGTATGAAATGTCCAGCCATTGCTGGCTCCCTCCCTTCTCCCTGTGAAGAATAGGATGTTTGACTTTTCACTATGAGGAGAAGCTGCATTGTTTTTCCTGCCAGCATGAACTACCTACAACAGGGGAGGGTGATCGTGTACATCAGTCCTGAGAATCACTTGTACCATTAGAAGATAACAGCTACATCGAAAATGAAAGGCACAAAGCCTTCGTCATGTCAGTGCTGCAGTATGTTATTTAATAAGAACTGTTGTAATTTGTCACATCTGACTATTTTGTCTAATGAGCAAATCAGTTCAGGATGTGTCATTTTTTACAACTTGGGATTATTCAGCAGTAAGGTTTACAGAACTGTTAAGAACAGGGGGAAACATGAGCAATTCTAACATTTTTATGCAAATCTAGTTTATACAGGCAATGGAAGAGAGATAAAAATATGGTGGTTGGTTTTAATATGTCGTCTTCTAGTATACAGGATGAAGCAAAAATGAATCCCATAACCATTTCTGCATGGGCATCTGCTTGCACACAGGGGAAAACCCATAAAATTAAAAGTGATTCAGCTTTAGCCAACTCACTGTTTTGTGGAGGATAAGACATTTGTTCTTTTAGGACAGAGCTATGTCAAAATAGATGTGACACTTAAAAATGTGAAGCTCATGTGCTTCCATATTGCAATTAAGGCTCATGGATAAGAATTCTTTGCCGAGTTGGGAGAATATTCAGAGGACTTTCCCATATTTTTTTCTATTGCAAATGTGTAGACCAACTCCTAGTTCTCAGCTTTCCTAAGAATAAATGTACATTGTGGACAAGTCCAGCAAGGTGCTTGACAGGATAGTGGTAGATTTTATTTCATTAAAAAAAATTATATGCTGCCCTTTGTTTTTAGCATGGCATGCAGATAAAGCAGCAAACGATTTAAAACAATTCCAGATTAAAGCATTAAAATAGCATACACAGTATAAAACATATTGTACATGGCAATGTTAAAATAGCTTAGAAGGCTAGAACAATTAAAAACCATGTAAAAATTTAAAGGCTTCCCCTTTGATGCGATTGTCAAGTCATATCTGATGTACATTTAAAAGTAAATTAAACTCTAAAGACTTTTAACAAAAACCCAAACCTTGACTTCACAATAGAAGAAAAATCAGCATAGGCTCAGTTTGACCTCTAAGGGGAGAGCAGCTGATGAAGTGCAACAACTATGAAGGCCTCTCCCATGTCCTCCCAGTCCATATTGTGCCCTTCTGGTGGGACACAGAAGAGAGCTTCTCTTACAGATCTCTGTCCCTGGCCAGGTATATAGGTGGTTCTCTTTTGGTCTTGTGAATGAGCTAACATGCACTTTTTCTTCTTTTATAGATAGCATAACTGTTGTCTTTATCATGCCTAACAAAAAACAGTCTGTAGTGGCTTCAGTTTGCTGTTTTTTCAGGGCTAGCCAAGACACATTGCTATCTGAAACAGAATAGCAAATAGTAAACCCTTCATTCCTCTGCAGTCAAAATGGCTCAGTGTCCTAAAAAGAACCATGCATTTTGGTTCCTGAGGCAGAAAAATCTCAGTATTACTTCTCCCCTTGCCAGCAAGGGGGGAACAGGTTATAATAAATTAAGTGATCAAGAATTTGCTAGCCTTTCATGACAAGACATTTGCTGCCTGAAGTGGAAAACCCACTGGCCTAAAAAGGTAGGACTGGTCCTGCAACTCTGCCCTGCAAGATGAAAATTAGTTATATTGATCAACCTTAGATATGGAATATAGATATAACTGTTGAGTCTGTGGCTTTCATTTCTTCAGGGCAGCCTTTTGGGTGCTTGCTTGTAACTTCAAAAGAACAGCTAACAGAGAATTAGCTTGCTGGAATCCACACATTCTTGAAACTACCTTGTGTTACTTATTCTCATGCCCACAGCCCATATAACCTTTTATGAGTGTCATTTTAGTCCTGCTAATGTTTTTCATTATGTAGCGTGCATTTCTCCATGATGTTGTGCTCTCTCTCTCTCTCTCTCTCTCCTGTTAGTATAATCCTGGCTCTGAACTATCACTGGCCCTTTAAGATTTTTGGAAGGGAAAGGAAGTAATAAAGATCGGCTTCTTGGTTGATGCCTTCATTAGCTCATGAACATTGTGATGGGGTGAGCAAGATGCTAGAAGCCATGTTTCCCCTGACAAAATGAGGATTCATACACAAGTCCTAAAGAATTGGTTCATGATGTAGCCCAATCTTTTATGTTATTTATTATTTGTATGTTGAGTGGGATTTACCTATCATGGTGTAGTAGTCTGCATGCTGGACTGTGACTTTGGCGAGCAGAGTTCAGATCCTTGTTTAGCCATGGAAACAAACTGGGTGGCCTTGGGCAAATCTCACTCTTTCAGCCTCAGATGAAGACAAAGGCAACCCCCCTTTGACTAATTATTGCCAAGAAAACCCCATGATAGGTTCACCTTAGGGTTGCCAAGTGTCAGAAACAATTTGAAGGCACACAACAAAATTAAGGTGGCAAGTCATTTATTCATCCTCCAGAAGAGGATACAAAAATGTATGTGTAAATGTTCAGATGCACATTATAAAAAATACTCTAATTTAAATAGAAATACATTTCACCTCACCATAGAGGGGAAGAGTGAGTTGTGTGCTTTGTTATGCTGCTTTTAACTTCAACTGTTGCTTTTATATTGTTTTTAAATTGTCTTGATTTAATTCTGTTTTAAAGGGGGGAGGGTTTGCTTTATAGTATGTTTATCCTGTACCGTATGTTTTAATTGTAAGCCACCCAGATTGGATTACCAATGGGCGGGATATAAATTATTATTATTATTATTATTATTATTATTATTATTATTATTATTATTATTCCAGGTATCAGCTATGGGTGGGCAAGTTCAAGGCTCCTGCTCTCTCTTCTCATGATTCTTTACCTTTAAATAGAACATATTTTCAAATGGAGATATTTCTTCCAATGGCTCTTAAAATAAGAAGGTTGTCCTCTTTAAAGGACACACTGCATGTAAATGTGCATAGGATTGTACACAGTGTAATAGTGGCCAATCTACACATTATACAAGTGACCTGGTAGACTCATGGCCTTGCAGATGTGGTTAGATTACAACTTTAATCAACCCTAGCCAGCACTTGCACAGCTGATCACGAGGGCTGGTGTGATTTTTTTTTTAATCCATCCATATCTGGAAGGCCCCATACATGGTCCTCATATCTGTATTATTCTGTCTGTAACAATTCAAGAAGTGGAGGAAGAAGGGTTGTACAGTTGGCCCTCAACTTTTGCAGAGTTTAAGGAGGAGAAAAAACACCAATATAGGATGCTGTTTTGTTTTTCAACCCGAGCCAACACATCTTTAGATATTTCTAAGTCCTCCAGCTTTCTGGAAGAAGTTGGCTATAGAATTGTGCTTGAGGACTGAGAAATGTTTAGAGAAAAAAATATTTGTTTGGTCACATCTAGGGTGGTGATGGCGGTGACAAATACAGTAATATGTGAATAATCAAATCCACAAATACTTAACCAATGTGGAGGGATATCTCTACTGGTTAATGTCCTCACTTCAAGGCTCTCTGCACGTAAGAGTATTGTTCCAAGCAGCCTTTACCCAGTGTGCTAATTCATCTCATGAAGAGATTTTTGGAAAAATATGAGGTATATTTGTGTATGTTAAAAAGTAACCTTTCAATTCTATCACGTCAGTTTTCAACATAATTATATATACTACTATCTGAATCCCCAAGGACTGGTCCTTATGTAACCAAAATACCACCACCCATGCATGAGAGAAGTATCAATTGGCCTGAAAGAACTTCAGAAAAGAAAAGAAAGGGGGGGCAAGGTTCTCTAGGGTTGGAACAATGTGAAAGAAAAAGTTCAATGAGAACTGAGCATGGTCAGTAGGAACAGTATATTGAGCCCTAAATCCAGTTATTGGTTCCAACTAGACTCAACTTACTTGATGTAAGTTCCATTGATTCAATGCATCTATTCTGGTTGGGATCAGTGGGTGGATTCAGTTCTGAGTGTCTTTTGCAGAGAGGGGAAGAAATGGAGTATTCTAGAGGAGGACAAAGGTGTTTGTCTGGAATCCTGAATAAGAGCATTTCACACCAGCACACTTGTGCAGTATGTAATATGTGGATCAGATCCATTAAGGCTCTCTCTTTGACAGCCTTAAGGCTGCTCTTGTCAGCCTGCAGGAGAAAGATTTCTTCTATTTTCAAATGTTATTCTGGCAAAAAGATTAAATAAAAGTTTTGATCATATTTATTTTCTTTAAAAATAAGGGAAGAATGATTAAAAACTGAATACAGAAATCTACAGGATATCAAAGGAAGTTAAATGTCAACAGAAACCTCATCAAGTTTAAAACTTATCTCTTTAGGCTTTAAATATATGAGATAACTCATCAACAGGTGTAATAGTTAAAAATCTCTGAGTAGGTAGAGTTTAGAATAAGAACTTTAATTAGTGCTGTTATTTGAAATGTTTTAATAGCTCATTTCCCCCCAGTAATTTTGTATTTTGTGCAAATGAAACCACTTCTGGACTGGGAGGTCTCTTACCAGAAAAAAATGCAGATATGCTCCAGTCGGGAATCTTTTAAAAATTCTTTCTTGAAGGGTAGCTGTGTTAGTCTGTTGGAAAAACAACCCAACCCCTAAGAAGACTCCAGCTGCTTCTAAATGATGGATCCCTGACCTTGGCTTGTGCAGCCAAAGCAACTAAATTAGATTTTGTGTGCTTGTATGATTTTATGGGGGCACATATTCAAAGCAAACATACATGCAAAGTTCCGAATGCAGAAAAGCCTTTGGGTTAGAATGATAATAACCTTATAGGAGAATCCCTTGCAGTAGTGCTATATTTTCTGAATTGACATCTTCAGAGCAGAGAGGTGACAATGCTTAGGTGAGTAGGCCATTTGTATAAAATTGGAGTGACATTCATAAAGGCCTGTTTTGTTTTTGTTTTTGTTTTTTGTAAAAAGGAAAAAAATACCAGATTTATTTTATTTCCTCCCCTAAAGGATGGCTTTTTAAGACTCTCCAGATGTATTGGGACACAAAACAGTCATGCTGGTTGAGGATGATGGAATCAGCAGTCCAACAAATCTAAAGGATAGTTACTTCAGATTGGAAAAAGAAAAAGTTGCATGTTTACTTGTTTCTAAAACTCAAATACAGTACTCACTGTGGAGAAGTTGCTACATACTGGGTCTATGCACATGAGAGAGGTAGTCTTCTCTATAGTAGTTACGATGGAAATCAGTCCTTAAATTAGTTATTCCAGAAAAGAAGTTCCCATTGCCACACAAGGCACACATGTGTCCTGGAGCAAATAACAGTGTTCGCGGGGTAGTTTTCCATGGGACTATGGTGTGATGCAAACAGTGGTGGCCTGCTGGCTTCCATTTCAGTTTTTGCTGGATTTTAGACTGAACTTTAAAGATATTATCCCAGGTGCCAAACTTACTTGTGGGGATAGAGTTCAGCACCTTGGATAGATCCTCTAAAGTTCAAAGTAAATTCCAGATTCACAGCCTCACTAATGTGAGGAAAGGCTTAATCTCCCCAGTACAGTTCCCATCCACTTTCTTCCCAGTGGATATTAATTATCTGAAGCCAGGTAATTATTATCCTGCTATGATGTTAATAGGAGGATATAAAGAGATCTTTCCTGTGATTTTGTTTCAACATTTCATTCCTACTGTTTCTTCTTTGAAAGTATCCTCTGAACCTGAACTTTGGCAGAGAAGGATCCCTATTTTACACACTGATGTAGAAGAACTACACAGGATAGCCATCCTAGCTCCTTAGTTTTGCTTTGTTTCTGGTCCTTAATTAGATGGACATCTAACCATCCTTCTTGTTGTTTTTTTAAAGGATCATTTGCAGATTTACAGTCAGCTCTCATATCCATGGATTTTTTTAATCCATGGATTCAATCATGTATGGCTTGAAAATGTTTTCAAAAATATGAATTCCAAAAACCAAATCTTGATTTTGTCACTTTATATACGGGACACAATTTTAATACACCATTGTATTTAGTAGGACTTGAGCATCCATAGGTTTTGGTATCCACTGGGGGATGGGAATCCTAAAACCAAACCCCGGATATCAAGGGCCCACTGTTACAAACAGAAGTGACTATAAGCTGTATAATATTGACAAGGTGTGTAGCACAGGAACTATGGAGCAGCAATGTGAGTTTTATTCTTTAAAAAGTCTAACAATCTTCAGCTGTGTTAGACTACAGTACATCCATGCTGGCTAGGGAAGATGGGAATTGTAGTCCAACACATCTGGTTAAGCATCAGGTTGAAAAAGGCTGTTTCAGTGTGTTGCTGAATAGGTGTTTATCCTATTTGGGGGATTGGATTCTGCATCTTGAATAGCCCCTGTAAAGTCTGGAATAAATCACAAAGGGAATTCACCACACCACTGACATGGGAGCCACTGGGTCCCACACATGTGGTGCCCAAAATCTTCTGCATTCCAACAACTTGTTTCCTTTTCAATCTTTACTAAGTAAAAATGGAATAGATAGAACATCTAGCTGTTAGGGCCGACTGGAAATGGATTGCTTTCCAAACAGCTGAAGAAGAATGTGCCATAACAATGTGACCACACCAGCTTGTAGGGTAGGGTAGAGTGGAAAGGATACATTTGACCATTCTTGGACAAACAGCTAGATATGATTGGATCTCAACACATTTGGTTAATTATTTTAGCAATAGCAGCATCATTTTACTCACAGAGACCCTCTTTGTGATAGGTTCTTTGTTCTATCTGCAGGTGAAATTAATGATAGTGTTTACTGAAAATAATCTTTCCTGTCTTGTGTCTTGCAGTCTGTTATTTATTGAACAACAACTTCAGTCCAGATCTGTGCAATGAAGATGGATTAACTGCACTGCATCAGGTAAGCATTAGGAAAGCTAAAATGTGATATCAGAACAGGATCAAATGAAGGAAATGTTCACACAAGTTTCCAGGTTGCCCATGCTTAAAATAAAAGAAAACGTCTGAAACCACTTGCCTATTGCTCTGGAAAAAAATTGATTCCACCAATTGGAATCAACCAAGTTATATTTTCCTTGTTATGGCCCTTTGAAAGTGTTTGAGAGGAAGATAAGGGCAGTTGTTGATCCTAAGTCTTGCTGGGAAGAGGGTGAACCCCAATGGTAAGCAGAAATAGTTGCTTTTAGAAAACTTCTCCTAACCAAAGGGAAAAATGCTGGTCATGCCTAGCTCAGCCCTGATAGTGAATGCAGGCAGTACTGAGCTTATGGCTTAACTTATGGAGACAAAGGACACAGTTATAGTGCTATGATTCCACTATAATTGGCATGATTCCATCTTGTGGGATCCTGGGTTTTGCAGTTTAGGGAAGTAGGGAAGGATATTTAGTATTCTCAGGCAGTGAGCTCTAGTGCCTCACCAGACTACAAATCCCAGGATCTCACTGGATATTGCTATGGCAGTTTAAAAATGGAATCATAGTGTTATAACTATGCAGTGTGAAAGGGCTCTATATGTCTTTAGTCAGCTGGAGAATGTGGAGGCTGGAGAGTGGGAAGCTAAAAAGAAGACTTCTGGAATTTGTGCAGTGTCCATGTTCCTGATTTCCCAAGTCCTCTCTCCCATAAGCAATGGGCAGATAACATTAGCTGGAGAAGATGACTGCACCTTTCACGTTTCATGACAATTCATCATTCTGGCTGGTCTCTAAGGCACTTGTACTTAAAACCATCTGAAGAGAGCAACTTTTCACATTAGGGGGCAGATTATTCAAAGCTATATGCCTTTGAATGGACTCTTAACATAGGAAGAAAACAAAGCTGGACTCTTGTTACCTTGTCTGCTTTTCCTCAAAATCTGAAATCAAATGGCTGCTTCTGGGCATTTGGGGCAGGAGGAGGTACCATCTGGCAGCCTCTTTTCTGAGCACTGAGAAGGTAGGCGGTAGCATAACAGAGAGAGGGTTGTTAAGCTGATTCTGAAGGCGGATAACTTCACTCAAAGCTCATTCTTCCTCAACCAGTATTGTAAATGTGACTATTGATGGATGGTGGCTGAAACTCAGATTATTCTGCAAATGAGCTTTCTTTCTTTGGCCCTTGATAGATGTTTGTTTTAACATGCAAACAAGCTCCTAAGAACATAGAATACTTCTTTTTGACAGATGTTTATTTGTTAGTTCCTGTGACAAAGAGAAAACATGTTTTGCTTGGTGACAGAGCTTTTTGCTGCTATCACAGATGACAAAAAGAGACTGTTCAGCAGTCCTTTGGGAAAGGTATGTGTGGGGAACTTTAGGAAAAATAGCTAGGCTGATGTAGAAGAACTACACAGGTTAGCCATTGATGTATGAGGGGTATTGTAAAATTTTAATTATCACCTTTAAAAAAATTGATAGAAAGTTTGTTTTGATTTGTAGTTGTTAACTTTTCTCTACGTAATCACCATCCAGATTTACACATGTTCCCCAGCATTTCTTGACCCTCTGAATACCATTATTGTAGAAGTCTGCAGATTGCACCTTAAACCACTCTTCCACTTAATAAATGATGTCATTTGTGTTGTCAAATTGGTGACCCTGCAATGGATTTTTCATTTCTGGGAACAAGAAAAAGTCACTTGGTGTGAGGTTGGGAGAATAATGCGGATGTGGCAAAATCTCAAAGCCACATGCCCTTGCTTTGTTAACTGCAACTTGAGATGAGTGAGCTGGTGCACTGTCAACTAGGAGACAAATGGCTCTGGAGAGCATACCACAGCATTTCTTTTTCAGAGCATCTTGCAACTTGTTCAGAAGATTGTTGTAGTATGGGCCAGTGATGGTTTGTACTTTTGCAAGGTAATCTGTGAGAATGACTCCACAACAGTCCCAAAAAACTGAGAGCACAACCTTCCCTGCTGACTTTTGCACCTTTGCCTTTTTGAGGGGAGGGGAATTGGCATGCTTCCACTCCATGCTCATGGTTTTGATTTCTGGATCATATTGATAGATCCAAGATTCATCCATGGTCACCAGATGACCAAAAAATCCTCTTCATCCTGTTCCAACAGCATCAGCATCTGTCTTGAAAGGTCACACCATGTTTGTTTCTGAAAAGGGGTTAGTAAACATGGAACCCAGTGTGCATACACCTTTGACACATGCAGTTCGTCATGAATAATTTTCCACACACTGCCATAACAGAGACCATTTTCATTCATGATCATTTGGATGGTTGCTCAGCTGTCTTCCAGGATTAAACACTCCACTTTCTTCATTGTGGCTGCATAGTCCATCAATTATGATCTTCCAGGTCTTGGCTCATCTGTGAGGGACATGTGACCAGTTTGGAAATTCTTTTTCCACCTCACAATAGTGTTATAAGATGGGCAATCATTTCCATAAACTACCATCATCTCATCATGAATTTGCTGGGCACTATTACCCTTCAAATGCAGGAACTTTATCACACTGTGAGCCTCAGTCTTCTCCATCTTACGCTTTAGTCACTTCTGGCACAACCTGTAACAAAAATAAAGGATACAATGAGCTGATTTCCTCAATATCATGCACTTCGGGATCATTGATGATACTGACAAAATTTCATCAATATACTGTACTAACTTCTGGGTGATCATTATTACTTTACAATACCCCCTTGTATTTACTAGGTCAACAGTGATGGGCGATTTGTGGCCCTACCAATGCTATTGGACTACAACTTCCATTGGCACCAATCAGCATGGACAGTGTTAAGAATCATAGAAATTTGAGGCCAATAATATCTATAGGGCCACAAACATTGTTCTTTACCAATAATGAAACATATTATATCTATAGTTCTGTAGGATGGTACAAGCGGAAACTGTTCTGTCTTTTTATATCCATGAGCAAAAGTATGGACTTTCGTCTGTTGATAGGATTTGACATTAAGCTTTTAAAAATAGATGGATTTAGCCTTTTTTTAATACATACTTATTTTTTAAGGAATTCCTAAGAATGGTTCTGAATGACAAATGACTGCATGATGCACAGCAAAATTAAGAATTTATATTCTGCATTTTCCTGGGGGCATTTTTACCCAGTATTCCACAGACCAGTAACACATTTCTTCCATATTATTATTGTATTGTGACTATGCTAGTCTCCTGGAAAATGTGCCACAGACCAGCAGCTGATACTTTGTGGACTTCAATTTTGAGCAGCATTATTGTAGAGCAGTCCTTGACTATCATTTTTTGAACACTAGTCAGATTGATCTTTGCAGGATTTGGTTTTCTAGGATTTTCCCCTGGGGGGAAAAAGTTTTTAAAGAATTGCAGCCAATGCTTCTTTTTCAAGAGAAGTAGACAAAGTACATATTATCAAAACTGTTTTTGCAACTCATGATCCCACTCTCTCAACGTTCCTTTTACCTGCAAGAAAGGGGTGAATTGCCTCTGATGGGAGCCTCCAGGTACTTGACTCCAGGTAATTTAACAGATTGCAAATGCCTTTCCTGAAATGTAGATGTCAAAATTACCCATTTTAAAAAAACAGTAGTGGGTTTTTACCAAGTCCTTTTTTTTTTCATTTTTGGGAGTATATTTGGAAATCTGTGTATCCCTCAGAGCATATCACATACAGAAAATTGGCCCATGGACCTGCTGAAGTTATCCAACCCTGTGCAATATGTATTCAGCCTTTTTCAGTGGGACCATTACAGATACCTATTGAATAATAACCATGAAGAGTAGCACACTTTTTGGTCATTCACCTTCTCCTTAGTCGGTGCCTAAAGCTTGCCACTGCCACTGTATTTTAGTATATAAAAGGGTAAGCACTGTGAACTTATCCCGTCCTTTCTGTGAAACTGAGGTGACTACAATCTCCCTGTTATATGTTCTTCTAATATTATACACCTCTGAATATGAGAAGCAAATGTAGTCAAAAATTAGGAAAATGGAGGAAACATGCTCCCCCAACCTCTGTGAAGTGAGGCTCATTTCCAACTCTTTTCTATTTCGTTTATATAGTTAACAAGCTACAATGGCAGATCAAGAGGCAGAAAAGTAGAAACCACTCCCAGTGTTCAAGAGAAAGAATGATCCGTGCATAGTCAAACTTAACTTTGTTGGATTTGATTCCTCAACAGTGCTGCATAGATAACTATGAGGAGATAGTTAAGCTTCTTCTGAACCATGGGGCTGATGTCAATGCAAAGGACAATGAACTGTGGACTCCTCTGCATGCAGCTGCAACATGTGGGCACATCAATTTGGTGAAGATCCTGATTCAGCAGTAGGTGATACTTTTGATAGTTTGTGATTTCTTTTTGGGCTAGCCTTTTGTGGAATATTCTGGACACTGTTTGGAGATCGCTGGGCTTATTCATATGTGGTAAATTCCTATATTTTGACTACCACCAAGAGCAATCTCGTATAGCAAGACTAGGAAATCTCTTTCAGCCTGAAGGCCACATTCCATTTCAGAGAATTCTTTGAGGGCTGGATTGCACCTAAACTATCCTGAATGCTGTGATGGGAGAAAGGCAGGATATTAATTCATTAATTAATTAGTTAGTTAATTAAAAGCAAAATGCATATACAGTTGGCCCCCTGTATCAGTGAGCTAGCCAGCTGTGGGCTGGAGCATATGTGGATGGCCCCACTCCATTATTCTCATGGTGGCATGTGCATGCACTGCGCTGATGTGGCCGAACACATCACAACACATTAACAATAATGGGACTTGAGGTCCTGCAAATGTAAGGACCATTGTACTAGCATATTTAGCTTAAAACTCACCAGTAATTAAGTCTTAGGTAAAGCAATTCAACCTTTTATTATGGAAAAAGCCAAATGGAAGTTAGGAAGAAGTTAGAAAATAGAAACAGAATCCAGATTTGTAAACCAGGATAGTTAGATGTTAGCAAGCACTTTCACAAAATGGGCATTGAAACATCAGCAAAACCTTCTTAGCTTATCCTATCAAAAGGTGTATGACATCTTAAACCAGATGTAGGGCAGAGAGTTCCACAGTCTGGGTGTTACTGATGACAAGGCTCTATCTTCTGTATTACCTTTTCCATCCCACAAGACTTTCCTTGTTACTGCAGTGATGGTTCTTTAGATGTCCTGAAGGCTTTAAAGGAAACAGTTGGAAACAGATTAAGTATGTAGTCTTGCTTTCTCTCTTTACAACACACAGACAGACATGAAGATTAATTTTTTTAAAAAAAGTAAACACGAATTTGATCTCCACAATTCTGCATATATGAATGTCTCATTACAGCCTACCTCAGCAGACTGTTGGGAAGATACAGCTGGTGGTGAGGACCTTATATACATTGACCTAAACTCCTGGGAGGGCAAATGTGATAAGATAAATTCTACTTGGCTTGTGCCTCAGTAATAAGAATGCTGTAGCTTTTGTCCCTCCAAGATAGCAATCAATCTCTTTGGATTGCCCTTGGAGTCTTGTGTTTTGCCCAAGGGTTGGCTGGGGACATGTCATAGGTTGACATCTGGGCCTCAGCTAGACCCACATCAGGTTGCCCTGTCCTTTTGTTGCTGAGCCCCAGGCTTTAAACATTTAAATAGGTTGTAGGCCAATAAAGATGGCCCTGGACTTGTGTCTGGTCTCATTATTTTATGGTTGGTCAACAAAACATAAGGTCTCATTTCGGCCTACCTAAGCAAACTGTTGGAAGAAACAGCTGGTGGCGAGGACCTTATATATAGTGCCCTAAATTCCTGGGAGGACAAGGGGAATACAAATGTGATAAGATAAATAAATCCTACTTGGCTGGTGCCTCAGTAATAAGAATGCTGTAGTTTTTGTCCTGTGTTAGTTGACTGTCTGTACCAGAAGGGGCCATGGGGTACTTTTGTTTTGTTTTCTTTTGTTTTGTTGCAGAATGCAACACAGCATGTGGTTGTTTCAATCAAAGTCTCATTCTGTAAGAAGGCTTTCAGATCAAAGAGCCTGTTTAAATACAGAATCAAAAGGCTTCAGTGTCAGAACATGGAGCTCAGGGAGACCTGTAGAAGTAGCAGCAGCACAAAGGATGTTTGATCCTGTGCTTTGTTTGCTGATTTAGACATACTCTAAAAAATAGTTGGCTAGTATGTTTTACATTGTAATTTCCTCTGTTCTCATGGGGAAGAAAAATGAACATGAATATCAATGCAAGCAATTGTTTGGTTTCCACTTCAAAGGTTGTAATGTCAAAGCAGGCTGAGTGTAATCTATATTAGAATATTATTTTCATGTCGAGGCTACATGTGGTTCAGAATGAAGAATGTGGTAGTTCTATCACACTTGTTAACTTTCATAAAGTAACAGATGGGATAGGTAAGGGAGAAATGGGGGCATGGGGACAATCAAAGCATGTATGTCCAATGCACAGTTTTCTGGGAGATGAAGTCCAAAACACTTGGAAGAACAAAGTTTGGGAATCCTGTTCTAGTCTAATGCCTTTCTCTCTGCACCAACACCATTAGAGATATGCTTTGCCTAGAATGCAAAAGAAGGCCTTCTCAGTAGCAGATCCCAGCGTTTGGAACTCCTTGAAATAGGAGACCAAGCTATCTCCATATTTACTGGCAAAGGTTTTTTAGGATAGGCTTTTGGCTTTTAAGAAGTTTTCTGCATTATCTTTTAACTGATTGATAATGTTACTTTCTTTTTTCACATATATATTTTTAAATTGTATGCATGTATGCTTTAGCTACAAATTTATATTTTGTCTTATGATTTAGGATGTCGATCACCTTGGGTGGAAATGCAGGGTGTGAATGTAGTACATAAATGTTAATTGAATTAAATCTACATAAATGTGTCAGGCCTCACTTAGGCTTCAAAACCAGGCACAATGTGGGACACAGGGTTGGGGGTGTTTTTGTAAGCAAACAAAGAATCCACTGAGACAATTTACTTATTTGAAATTTGAATGGTAGAATAATTCCAGAGAAGGTAAGTGTCCTATTTTGCCCTTGGGAAATTAGCCAGATTCCCAGCACAAAGCCTTAGCATCTTGTGAAGGTTTTAAGCAGAGAGAAGGGGAGAGAGTCCAAGCTCACCAAGGCATTATTATAATAGCCAATGTAGTCTAGTCTGGTTTGGGTCATTCACGAGTCAGTATTCAGTCCAAGAAAGCAGTCCAAAGAATAATCCAAAAGAACAGAGGCCAGACAGAGTTCAAGGCAACAGGCAATTGGTCAAAAAACAAAAAACAAAAAACAAGGCACCAGCATGGCTTTTTCCCAAGGAAAAGGATGGTTGTCAGCCATACTGGACTGAGGGATGTGCTGGGTTATTTACAGTCTGTCTTGCAGGTGCTCCCTATTAGCAGCGTGCTTATTTACATGTTTTTTTAAAAATGCATGGCTTTCTTCTTGCAGTGGGGCAGACTTGCTGGCAGTGAACACAGATGGCAACATGCCATACGACCTCTGTGAGGATGAACCAACTCTAGACGTCATTGAGACTTGCATGGCATACCAGGGTAAGGCGGTATGAGAATCTGAACTCATGGGGTTCACTTACATTTTTCTACCATCAGAACTGCTTTTGAACTAGGAAGGTGAACATCTAGACAGGGGTAGGCAACTGCAACAGATATGGAACCAATTTACTGCTTCTGGGGCCACATAGGTAGCTTAAAAAAGAAAAAGAAAAAAGTCAACTTTGGGTTTTGACTTAATTTTTTTAAAGTTGAAGAGTACAAGGGGGCCCTGCAGCCTATTTAGAAGGTGAATGCTGCTGCTCTGGGGTTGCTGGAAATGCAAGCCACTTTGGGGGGCACAGAAAAAAGCCAGTTCTTAGAGCTTGATGACCACTATAATAGCCTTGGGAGAGGCTTTGCCTACTCTGATGTCGGAGTTGGGCATGAAAACTGCAATCCCATACATGCTTTCAGGAAATTTCCAGGAACCACAGTAATTCATGCACTGGTAATCTCTCAGTTATTCTACTGAAATGCACTAAATATCCTAAATGCACCAGATCCTGTCTGATCTTGGAAGCTAAGCTGGGTAAGCCCTGATCAATAGTTGGATAGGAGGCCATCAATGAATACCAGGTGCTGTAGGCTATATTCCAGAGGAAGGAACTGGCAAAACTATCTCTGAGTATTCCTTTCCTAAAGAAACCCTATGAAATTCACGGGGTTGCCAAAAGTCGACAGATGATTTGAAGGCACACATACACATTGCACTCTATGTGGGGCTGCCCCTGAAGATTACTTGGAAGCTGCAACTAGTGCAAAATGCAGTGGCTCGATTGTTTACTAGAATGCCATGTAGACATTATACAGGTTGAGTATCCCTTATCTGAAGATCCAAAATGCTCTAAGGTCTAAAACATTTTTCATGGGTGGTTGAGATAGGGACAGCTTTGCTTTCTGATGGTTTAATGTACACCAATTTTGTTTCATGCACAATATAATAATAAAATATTGTATAAAATTACCTTCAGTCTGTGTGTATAAGCTGTATATGAAGCATAAATGAACTTTGTGTTTAGACATGGGTCCCATCTCCAAGATCTCTCATTAAGTATACGCAAATATTTCAAAATTAGGGGGAAATCTGAAAGACTTCTGGTCTCAAACATTTTGAATAAGGGATACTCAAGTTGTATAATGACAATAAAGGAATTGCACTGTCTGCCAATATGTTTCTGGTCTGAATTCAAGATGCTTGTGATGACATTCAGTCTTAAATGTTTTGGGAGCTCAATACTTGAGGGAGAGCTTCTTTCTTCTTCGTGGTCTCTGCGAATCACACAAATGGGTTATTCTGCGCCTGCGCAGCCAACTTCGGAACCTTCTTAGAGCTATTAGAAGCGTTTTGGCGGTAGCCCCGCCCACTCTCCAACTGCCTTATTGGCCGGTTTCCCGCCTAAACCCTCAGTTCCTTTTATCCGCCGCAGCAGCAGCATCTAGGAACTCTTCAGAGATTCTTTTTTCCTGTCTCACTTTAAATTGCTTCTTGACAGGATCATTTTGCGTTTTGGTGGTGGTTTTGTTTTAATATCATCGTTCATATTTAAGATAAGATAAGATAAGCGCTGCGATTTCTGTGGGAATCGCAGTCTGACATTCTAATTCTATTTCTGAGGTAAAATTTTTCTATTCTATTCTATTTCTGAAGTAATTTTTTTCTAAATGGCCACTCGCCCTTTTGGTGTGTTGGCAAACCTCATTTATTCCCAAATTGGAGATAAATTTATTTTGGAAATACTCCTGAATGAAAGCTGTTTTAACATTACCCGCCTCTTTGGCGTGTTGGATAAGGCCATTTTTACTACTAAATGTAGATATAGATAAATATAAATATATGGATATAGAAATGGATTATTAAATTTACTATAGAGTATGGTATGTTTGTCAATTTTAATATTGTATGCCACCCCGATTGCTCTGCAGAGGGGCGGGATAGAAATAAATGTATTATTATTATTATTATTATTATTATTATTATTATTAGATAGATAGATATAGATATATCTTTTTGACCGTTTGCCTTGCTTCATGCTTGGCTAAGGTCCATCCCTCCCTTCATATTTTAAGAGGGGTGCTGCAATTTCTGTAAGAATTGCAGTCTTACATGCCAATTTAATTTCTGAGTTGGAGTTTTTTCACTGACTGCTCAGTTACAAGATTATTAAAATGGCCGCTTGCCTTCTTGGTGTGCTTGACAAAGCTCCATTATGCCCTATAGGGGGACAATTTTTCTTTCAGAGGCTACTCCTGGAGGAAAACTGTTTAAACTTCACCTGCCTTTCTAACTTCCTTTACAAAGGCCTTAAGGCCATTTTTACTGCTAGATGTATATCTACGTACATGGATATATATTTATATATATAGACATGTAGATATGGATAAATATAGATACAGATAGATGAATCTCCCATGGCTGCTTGCACTGCCTCATGCTCGGCTACAGTCCAGCATATTTCGAAGAGTTTTTTCTCTGACCACTGTCCCCCAGACCTCTGGGGGTCAATCCGACTAGCTTGGAGCTCTGTGTGGACCCTCATCAGTCCCTGACTCTCCAGGGTCACACCGATTGGCTTGGAACCCGACGTGGATACTCCTCGGTCCCTGACTCTCCGGGGTCATACCGGTTGGCTTTGAGCCCGACATGGATGCTCCTCAGTCAGTCCCTGACTCTCCGAGGTCATACCGATTGGCTTCGAGCCCGACGTGGATGCTCCTCGGTCCCTGACTCTCCGGGGTCACACCGATTGGCTTGGAGCCCGACGTGGATACTCCTCGGTCCCTGACTCTCCGGGGTCATACCGGTTGGCTTTGAGCCCGACATGGATGCTCCTCGGTCAGTCCCTGACTCTCCGAGGTCATACCGATTGGCTGCGAGCCCAACGTGGATGCTCCTCGGTCCCTGACTCTCCGGGGTCACACCGATTGGCTTGGAGCCCAACGTGGATACTCCTCGGTCCCTGACTCTCCGGGGTCATACCGGTTGGCTTTGAGCCCGACATGGATGCTCCTCGGTCAGTCCCTGACTCTCCGAGGTCATACCGATTGGCTTCGAGCCCGACGTGGATGCTCCTCGGTCCCTGACTCTCCGGGGTCACACCGATTGGCTTCGAGCCTGACATGATATGCCTCGGTTCCTGACTCTCTGGGGTCATACCGATTGGCCTGGAGCCCAATGTGGATATTCCTCGGTCCCTGATCCTCCAGAATCATACCGATTGACTTCCAGCGCAACGTGGGCACTCTTCGGTCCCTGACTCTCTGAGGTCATACCGATTGGCCTGGAGTTCGACGTGGATCCTCCTCGGTCCCTGGCTCTCTGGAGTCATACCGATTAGCTGGACCCGTCGAAGATGCTCCTGTGGTTCCCTTCTCCGTACCGAAGCCACAATCTGCCTTCGATTCAAGGCTGTGATTGCCCTCTCCGTACCGAAGCCACAGTCTGCTTTGGATTCAAGGCTGTGGTTCCCCTCTCCATACCAAAGCCACAATCTGCTTTGGATTCAAGGCTGTGATTGCCCTCTCCGTACCGAAGCCACAATGTGCTTTGGATTCAAGGCTGTGGCTGCCCTCTCCGTACCGAAGCCACAATCTGCTTTGAATTCAAGGCTGTGATTGCCCTCTCCATACCGAAGCCACAGTCTGCTTTGGATTCAAGGCTGTGGTTCCCCTCTCTGTACCGAAGCCACAATGTGCTTTGGATTCAAGGCTGTGGTTCCCCTCTCCGTACCGAAGCCACAATGTGCTTTGGATTCAAGGCTGTCGTTCCCCTCTCCGTACCGAAGCCACAATGTGCTTTGGATTCAAGGCTGTGGTTCCCCTCTCCGTACCGAAGCCACAATGTGCTTTGGATTCAAGACTGTGGTTCCCCTCTCCATACCGAAGCCACAGTCTGCTTTGGATTCAAGGCTGTGGCTACCCTCTCCATACCGAAGCCACAATCTGCTTTGAATTCAAGGCTGTGGTTGCCCTCTCCATACCGAAGCCAGCTACATCAAGCCTTCGGTTGGGACCATGACTGTTCCCTTTGTATGGAGGTGCACTACTGGCTAGCGCTCCCCCTGAGTTGGGACCATAGCCTTTCCCTCTGTACCAAGGACCACTATTATGTCCAATTCAGAGACATGCTTCTCCCTTCCTTGGAGGCCCATTACCGCTCTAATAGGGCCCATTACAGCTCCTACAATTCATCCCTCGGGGAGCTGCTATTAATCACTAATTCAGCCTTCGGACTCTGGTCACCTTGGCACACGCTCGGTGGGACTCGAGGCTGTGATTACTGCTTCAATACCGAAATCTACAATTTCATGCTTCATTCTTCCTCTTATTTCATTCAAATTCGACCCAGGTTTAAAGTTGTTTCCTCGATGCCGAGGGATGGCAGAGTCAGCCAGATATTCACAATCGACTTTGTCTCCATGTCAAGACCTGGCATCAGGGCTATCTTATATAGCTGTTTTTTAAGATGTGGTGCTCCCTCTTTATTGAAGTGGGCACCACCATTTGCATGTTACTTTCTTGTGAGGATGTGCTTTGTCTTTGTTCACCAGAACACCCTCGATACCAACAGTCCTCCACTCTCTATAGGACTGGAGGATCAGATTCAACAATTGGTTGCTTTCGATATCTAACGACACTACCATTATTCACTTAATTCCTCCACGGTTGGAATCGTCTTGTTTCCTTCCTTTGGGGGCTTGGATACCATTACTCATCCTCTAACACCAAACAATATTCTTGTATCGCTCACTGATACAGATGTATTCTGGGATGCTGTTTAGCTCCACACACACTGGGACCAATGCCATCGCTTCCCTTAGACTACCAAGTCAAAGGCATGATTATGCCTCCATCCTGAGGGTATGGCTACAAGCGATACTGGGGTGATCATACACCTTTTTATTCCCAGTCTGACATTAATGCTTCATTCCTCCCCATTGGACTCCATTTCAGTCAAAAACTGTGTCAGTTCTCTCCCAGAATAGCCCTCTGGCAACATCACTGCAATCCGACCCTCCATTTCATGAACTTGTTCCTCCGGTGGACACTTCATGATCTTAGGACATGCATACTTGTCCCATCCTTCCAGACTGACTGATGTCTTAACGTCTTGTTCTTCCGAGCCTCTGGTCTCAAGGCGTCTTTTGCTGAGGTGGTGATAATTCAGGTCTTCATCAGCACTCCTGCCAAGGCTAACTATGCACTTTGCAGATGCCCTGGGACTTCTCTGCCTTACAGAGAAGCTTGTGCTTCCCTAGTTATTGTACTCTATCACACTGCACTTCATGCTTCATTACGCACCCCAAATCTATACGATAAAGGGTTTCGCACGTGTATAAGGTTGGGCTTGTGGCTTTACCGTCTATTCCAGCCCCTATGCCTTAAAATTCTTCTCTCATGGATTACTCATGACAAGTTAACACCATATTGATCCTTATATATATCATCATTGACCACTTCTCATTGTTCTTGCTGAGTCCTGTTATCCTTGGTACAACCTCTCCAGGACGTCACTGTATGGAATAGCATCCCCACAGGGATCTCTTTATAGGTACACAGTAAAATTCTTTATGTGTATAATGCTGTGACTAATCTTCTAGTCATCACACCATCTACTAGTGTTTTTCTGGGACTTTCACCAATAACTACATGTTTCAGGCTGATAGCCTGGAACATTAACTTACACACAGCATGTCTTGTGGGTCATAACAATTGGATGTCATGTTATTTCACTCTCACTGTTGTTAGTGTCCTTGCTGTGACTAGATGAGGTTCTATTCCTCCTCTTCAAGGTCCACCAATGCTCTAGAAGCTGTTACTGAAGCTTCCCCAGTTCAATACCATCAGGCTCTCCCTGTATAAGACAATATCCAGATATCCTGCTGAGGTCCCACTTTGTAGTGCAGTCACTTGTTTCTGCCATTTGTTGGTGTTGCCCAACCATCTCATTGCTGGGCACACATGGCCTATTTCACATTTATGTGAATGTTTAGCCCTAGATTGTTTAACGTTCTAGCCGTTATCTGTCAATGCCATAATTTTCAAATGATGGCTTAGAGGCTTATCAGGTCACTGTCCATTTTCATCTTGAAAGATTCTCCTCGACATATCTTTAAATTTGAGGGTTCCTAAAGCCTCTTTTTTCCTATTTACCAATGTCATGTCCTGGACAGCCTCACATTGTTGCAAGTCTCGTGCCTTCACGTTGGTTTTCATTAATCTCCTATATCAGACAGAGTCTGTATACCTTCATTCCTGTTGCACTTGTCCACTTGTAATAGTGAACTACTTTCACTACCTCCTGCATAGCTTTGCCATTATTTCCATTGTGGGCATATCTGTGCTGTTTAGGTCAGAGATTTTCCCTTTGACCTTCGCCATATATCTGCCTTGTTATTACAGACCATCTAGGTCTCTCAACAGACTGTGCAATATATGGGTTAGCTGGCAAGCCTATTTCTTCCTGCCACTGGGCATGTTCTCACCTGAATTGGTGACTGTTTCCATTATGTCTCACTATTGGAATTTCAACTTGTCTCATAGAGTCATGATTTCACGGACTGTCCGTCCCTATATTGACATGCCTAGGGCTCAGATTCACAAATGGTGACTTTGTTTGGAGGCAATGTGCCGTTTTATGTGGCATGGCACTCCCTCCTCCATTGACTTTAGCTTGTCAGTCTGAATAACCCATTTGTGTGATTCGCAGAGACCACGAAGAAGAAGGACAGGTTGCTTACCTGTAACAGTATTTCTTCGAGTGGTCATCTGCGAATTCACACAAATCCCGCCCAACCTCCCCTCGAGTCATGCCCTGCCTCTTCTTCAGTCCTGGGCTGCTGCTTTGGCGTCCATGGAACTGAGGGTTTAGGCGGGAAACCGGCCAATAAGGCAGTTGGAGAGTGGGCGGGGCTACCGCCAAAACGCTTCTAATAGCTCTAAGAAGGTTCCGAAGTTGGCTGCGCAGGCGCAGAATAACCCATTTGTGTGAATTCGCAGATGACCACTCGAAGAAATACTGTTACAGGTAAGCAACCTGTCCTTCTATATATATTCGCTTGAGGACTGAGATCTGCTGGGAAGGAGGGTCATCCTCTATGCCCCACCAGTGAGGTCAATATACTGTATGAGGACATGGGAACAATACCCCAGTTGTGGAAGACCCTCCCCTTGATGGCCCAATTGGCACAAAAACTGATTTATTGTTTAGGCATGAAATAAAAAACATGTCTATCAAAGTCTTTGGCTCTCACTGATTTATTTTAAAATGTTAAGGCATATTGAAAAACTTGATCTTCTAAACCTTTTTTAATTTGTATTTAATATGTTTTAGTCCAATTAAATTATTTTTATTATTCAAAATTGTTCTAACTTGTTTACATTGATTTTACTTGAACACTGCCCTGAAATGTGCAATGAAGCAAGTGCAGCCCTCCATATCCCAGAGGTCAAATATGGACCCATAATCTTCCATAGCTGCCCATCCCTGAGTTGTTGCCATTCACCTGTAAATTTCCTGAACCAAACTTCTGTTTTGATGACAGATTTTTCACTAAGATGCTGAGCAAAAGAAAGCTGCTCTCTAAGCAAATGGGGCAGAAGCTGCTTCTCAGGCCTGTGCTCTGATGCACAACAGAGCTTCAGGCTTGACATTTATGGCTACAGTTAATTTACATTCAGCCATTTAGCCATTCATCCATCCACTATTTATGCAGATTGTGCTCCACATCTAACCAGTGTGAAGTTTCAGAAGTTCCAATGCTTATCTTCAGGTTCAGTTTCCCTAGAAGGAATTCACTCTAGTGTTTCCATGATATAAGGTTTCTTCATACATGCATAAGTCCTGATGTTGTTTTTCTAAATTATTTTGGAAAAGGGAATTTTGGAACAGAAAAACAGTGGGATGGAGTGCTCAACCCTTTCCTCATTTCTTGTTTTGCTCCCCACCCCCACCCCCAGTCTGGCTTTCCCCACCATGGAATATAAAACTTGTATTTATGTGGGCAAATGTTCCTCCTCAAGCAGTCTTTGTTAACATAAAGACTACACCATAGCTCTCTTGTATACATTTCCACATAAGCCAGCCAAACATTTTTCCTATACAAACAAATGTAACTGCATGCTGTCCCTAACAGTCTGATTTCTTACCAGTCTGCAAAAAGTTATTTTCACTATCCTCTCCTCTTGTTCACTGCAGGCATCACTCAAGAGAAAATCAATGAGACACGAGCAGCCCCAGAACAAACAATGGTTGATGATATCACAGAGCTGATAGCAACTGGGCAAGAACTGAACAGAATGGATGCGCAAGGTGCTACTTTGGTGAGACACATTCCGTTGTATTTCTGTAGCTAAAGGGATCTGAAGCTGACTGCTTTTGAGTACAAGACTTGCAAACCTTCGAGATTTTTGACATTCATTTTTTTGAGGTGGGGGGAGTGTAAGTTCTTGAAATGACAGAAGTTCAAGTCAATACTTTTCAAACTGAACAATACTATGTCCCATAGCATGCACACTCACACAAACACAAAGTTTTTGCTTCGCTTTTCCTCTCTGAACTCAACCAAAATGTTCATGAGTACTCCAAGGTTGTTTCTATGTTTCATGATGGGATAAGCCAGATTTCCTAGCTTTTCATAATGTCCAACCAACACCTTTCCTAATCTTTCCTTAGTGTACAATTCCTCTTCCCCTTGGTCATTGTTAGCTGTGATGAAAGAGAAGGACATTTGTAAGCAGGGATGGGAGGAGTGTGGTTCCTGTAACTCCTAGCATTCATCACAATTGGTTGGGATTGCTAGGGCTGCTGGGAGTTACAGTCCAATATCATCTGTAGACAGGCACATTTCTGGCTTAAATTCTGGTTTAAAGTAAAGCACTTGGGGAGGGGAGCAGTTTGGTTCAGGTCCGTACCACAGAGTTCAGGACTCTGTCTTTTTCCCCCCTCACTGGTGGTTGTTTGATTTACCTTCTTCTTTAGCAAAATTGATATTAGGTCTGTTTCTATTTGAGGGTAGAATGCTACCTGTCTCCCTCTCCCCCATGTAGGAAAAGAAAAAGTTTGCAATATCTTCCCTGTTGTGTAAAACCCATGATCAAAAGGAGGATTGATGTACATTTTACTTTAAAGTCAGCAAACAAGAGTAAAATCTGGCTCTAAATGTAATAACCAACAAAGAAAGTCAGGAAGGCAATAGTACATAGTATAAAATATTTGTGAAGTTGTAGGCTTTCATGGCTGGCATCCATAGTTTTTGTGGGTTTTTTTGGGCTGTGTGGCCATGTTCTAGAAGAGTTTCTTTCTGACGTTTCGCCAGCATCTGTGGCTAGCATCTTCAGAGTGAAGATGCTAGCCACAGATGCTGGCGAAACGTCAGAAAGAAACTCTTCTAGAACATGGCCACACAGCCCGAAAAACCCACAAAAACTATAAAATATTTGTTTATCAGTAATGTATAATTTCCTTAGTTCTTATGTTGATTTCTTTAATTTATTTTTATTCTTTATTGATAAACACATATTATTTTATAGTATAGATATTTACACAGCTGCTGTAGCTGTAGCCAAAGAAGAATATGTTGGGAAATCAGGTTCAGTGTTTGGAAACATTTTTTAAGTGGCACAGCTCCTCAACCAGCATAACCATTTGTCATGCTGGCCGGGGGATTCTGGATGTTTTAGTCTCCCAAACTAACATTTTCAAGTATTAATCTGGTTATCATATTTGGCCTGAAGAGAACTTGTTTCAGCATGATATGGAAGATAACATTCATTTGTGATGTCAAGCTTTCACAACCAGTATGAAGTTCTTTATTAGAATTAATATTCTAATATTCCATGCTGCTGCTTTCTAGGGACATGCATAGTTTCACGAAATCCTAACAATTAGATTTTTACTAGTGAGCTATGGAAGCAACTGAGAAGTCAAAATTATGGGTGTGGATTATATATTTAGATAGGTAAATTTTGTTTGGCCAAGCCAGGAGCAGAAAGAGCCATGGAATACAGGTTGAGTCTCCCTTATCCAGAATTCTAAAATCCAAAATATTCCAAAGGTAAAAAACATTTTTCATGGGTTAGCTTACATTTAAAAAATGCACACCACAATATAAAACCTCATACAGGTTGAATCTCCCTTATCTGGGATTCCAAAATATATTTTTTAAAAACCACACTTTTTCATGGGTGGCTGAGATAGTGGCACCTTTGCTTTCTGATGGTTCAGTGTACATAAATATTGTTTCATGTACAAAATTATTTAAAATGTTCTATAAAATTACCTTTGGACTATGTGTGTAAGGTGTGTTTCATATGTAAATGAAACACAAATTAATTTTGTGTTTAGACTTGAGTCCCATCTCCAAGATATCCCACTATGTACATACATGCAAATACAGGTATTCTGAAATCCCAAACACTTCTGGTCACAGGCATTTCAGATAAGGAATTTTGGATTAGAAACATGATTGTACAGTGTCAAGAATCCCATGATGAATAATCAAAAGACCTATTGATAATCATACAAGATCAGTACTAAGAAGTTATAATAAGCTTAGATTGATGAGACAGAAACAGATCTGGATGAGATGCTGGTACAAGGAGCCTGGCCCAAGATGAGGCTGGGAATGTGGCTTAGGTTTCTAGGCATATTATTGAGGAGAGGGGGAACTGAAGTCTGAGATTCCATTTTAAAAGTTACTGCATTGTTCTTCCCCTAGTTACATATTGCTGCAGCCAATGGATATCTACATGCAGCAGAGATCCTTCTAGACCATGGAGCAAGACTGGATCTTAAGGACTGGGATGGCTGGGAACCCCTCCATGCTGCTGCTTTCTGGGGACATGTATGTGTTTCAGTGAACCCATTTAAAAAGAAGACAGATCTATCTATGGTTATTAGGTATAACAGTTAAATCAACAACATAAATCTGTGAGCTGCTAAATACCAGGTTCTGGGAATTGCCTTCATAACTTGATTGTGGCTTTCCTACATGCACCTCATTGCTCACTGTGGGAAGTAAGATGCTGCTTGACTACATGAATCTTCATTCTGATTCAGATTGTGGAAAAGTTGCTTTTGGACTAGAACTCCCAGAATTACTCAGCCATCACACTCAGTGGCTATGCTTGCTGGAGGATTATGTGAATTGTAGTCCAAAATTATGTTTCTAAAATCTGGTCTGATACAGCAGTCTTCATTTTGGGGGAAGGGATGGTGGAGAAGGGTTTTACAATTGCTTGCATGAGAAACAGTAATGGTCTGGAGAATTGCTAATATGTGAATTCTTTTTTTATTCCAGATGCAGATGGCAGAACTGTTAGTGTCCCATGGTGCAAGTCTGAGTGCCCGGACAGCCATGGATGAGATGCCAATAGGTGAACTATAATTTTGCCTCTCTTATTTATTATTATTTTATATAAAATATTGATATCCCACCCTATCTCTGAAGAATTCAGGGGAGCTTACATAAATTTTAAACAATACATAATTACAATAGTTTGAAAAGATTAAAACTGTATTAAATAATTTCTCAATTAAAGCCCATTTAAAACCAATTAAACCCCTTTTGCAGTTTCCTTTCTAGTATTCAAAGGGATCTTGTAGCTCCTTTGAGACTTAACTGTGTGAAAGAAGTTGTAGGATAAACTTTCATAGAGTTGATCTACTTCCTCAGATGCATGTTCTAGGATAAATTTACCCTGGTTCCCTTTTTGAATTATTTGGTCAGCCAGTCCTATCCTAGTGCTCTCAAAATACCCTCACTTCCATGCCACAGGAAAGCTACAATTTTGTTTTTTTGGGCTTTTTTCAAGAATGTTTTGCATTAAATACTTCTATCCTTCATGATGTAAGAAAGGATTTACATAGGCTCATCAATGTCAGTGAGACTCTAAAGGGAACTGGGGGAAAATGAGGGGTTCTCATCATTACAAAGTTTTCAGAGACTGCAAGTGAAAGACACACTAGTGACTTGTTTCTGTCTACAAGGCTATTCACTCAGTAATATTTCATTAAGAGTTTGATGTTTTATATTTCCATTTCATAAAGTGGGGGTTAAAAATAGTTTGTAAAGCACAATGATAGTTGTAGAGGAGATGGCAGTGTTTCTTCTTGTCTATCCCTTTCTGTGGTTTGGAAAATATGAACTTGTTGGATTACATTTCTCAGAGACTGCTATTGTGTATTGCATTGGAAAACATGCTCTATACCTGTGGGATGTAATTATCCCTTCAATTTTATAGTTCTCCATATTTTTGAATGCTCAGCTGACAAATGTGTCAAAATGTGTTTTAAAAATGCTAATTTTGAGGGAAAAATCCATTTAGAAATCAGTGTTTTGTGATATATTGCTGTGTGTGCACATGTGCACACACGCGCATGTGTGTAATCTCAATCATATGGATTTTTTAAAAAACAACAACAGTGAATTAATATAGAATCAGGGGAGAATAAATTAACTAATATAATACATGGTTACAATTATAAAACATGTATATATCTAACCTTTACATCTAAGGTGACAAGGACTATAAATGGATCTGCCCATTTTTAACATCAATGAATTTTCAGGGAATACATGGTGAAATGCCTATTACTGAACGGTATGCTTATTGCATCTCTCCCTGCAGTTGAAGATGGCTTAGTTTGCAGCTTTATCATGCCTACAATGAACACAGTGGTTGTTCATACCCATGGATTAAAGAAGCTCATAATATTTTGTCCTCGGACCCACTCTCAGTTGTTGACTTTGTAGTACTCCAGATAAAGGCAATGTGAGAGCAGAACTTTAGTTATCATGCCAATTTCTCCCCTGAAGCCTCATTTTCTCAGAGTAGCTCACCACAAGGATTTGATTTGCATTCCTTTAGACCTCTGTGAAGAAGAGGAATTTAAGGTTCTGCTTTTAGAACTGAAGCATAAGCATGACGTCATCATGAAATCTCAGATGAGACACAAGTCCTCCTTGAGCCGGAGAACCTCAAGCACTGGAAGCAGAGGGTGAGTGTCTTGTTAGTTGGATACATATTTGTCCATCTTAAAGCACAGCAAGTCCAGCCATAGTAGTGTCAGAAAGTATTCACACTGCAAAAGTAAAGCAGTTTGACAACACTTTCTCCATCCTAGGTGAGGTATTCAGCCCGTTCTGTCAGAGAGCTGTGGTGCCTCACCAAATCACAAATCCCAGATTATGTAGGACAGAGTCATGACAGTCAAAGTGGTGTCAATCTGCTTTATTTCTGCAATATGAACACATCCTCAGTTTTAGCCAGCTTTCTTACTGACTGTGGTTGACTGTGAACTTTTATGGGCTTATTTGGAGCATGAAGGCTTACTCCCAAGCAGTAAAAATGCTAAAAGGTAAGTGCAAACAGATTTCATATACAAGCAGGGCAAATATACATACTTGCAAGCTGCAACTAAAATTATAATTATAATTAGGATGCTTCTTTTTCCTTCACACATACAAACACATAGAGACAGCAGTTGGTACAGCTTGATCTGTACATTTTTCCTAGCTGCTTTGAAGATTACTGTCTTAAACCATGGTTTCTAGCCTTTAGTGCTCTAAATGTTTTCAGTTTCTAGAATCCCAGACCATTGGCTAGGCTGGAGCTTCTGAAACCAAGAACATCTGGAGAGAAAAGTTAGAGGTCTTTGTGTCTCTAAATACCTTCCTTTTATCTTTTTAAAATATGTATGTTTATGTCTGTTGCATTTTCCTCTGGCTTTTCTTTAAAGTGAAGTGAACATCCCCACAAGATATTTTAAGCCCGGGAAGTGATTACTGTATATACTCATGTATAAGTCTAGAAATATTAATCAAAAAATTGAATTAAAAAAACTGAGTCGACTTATCCATGGGCCAGTGTAAATACTATAATTTAACTCTTTATTTAAAAAAGGAACCATAACTATTGAAAAGCAAGAGTGTAATCTGTTCTGGAAGCACTCTACTCTCTCATCCATCCAGTCTTTAGTGTGAGTACAATCATGCCTGCTGGAATTTTGTAACCTCTTTGGCATTGTTCTTGCTTTACCCTTGACTTATCCATGAGCCATATCAAAAACATAATTTTGACCCCCAAACCTGCCCTTGACTTATACATGAGGTAGACTTATAGTCAAGTATATACAGTAGTTCTTAGTCAACCAATGAACATACATGGTTGCTCATTTAAACTCAGAGGATGAGGTACTGTATAAAGTGAGAGAGCACGACACTCTCCCAGAATACTTATGCAAGGACTGGGCTGCTGGTGAAGAAGCATCCATCCTGTTGGCAAAGCAAGAGAGCTTTCTAGATGTACTGACATTGCCAGAATGATCTGTGCCCAGTGCCATTCATCAGCTATTGAAGTACCAACAAAGACATTTTTGTACGATGGTACTAGATTTCTCCTTGCACCACATCATAACAAGTATATCCTCACCCCCACCCTTCCAAGATCATGCCCAGGTGTGCAGGTGTAAACTCCAGGTAAGGTTTTGGTCTGACTTTCTGTCTTATAGACCATGTTGGCTGTAGGGGCCAAGCAATATGAGTCTGAGATGATAAATCTGCTCTAACAGTCTAAAATTTGACCACTTGTTTTATTGGGATAAACATTATCTTAATCATTGATTGTTTAACATATGCCATCATTCCCGTACATGTTGTTTTAGGAAACGATGGAAGCAAAAGTGGCACAAGGGAAGTTTCAGCAGTACTGTAGTGAGAAGATGGAAAGGAAAGGCATAAGTGATAAGGGATAAATCTGATCAAATGCATTGACCATATGCCTAAGTGCCAGTTTGACTGCATGTGAGGTTAAAGCTCTCCATTTAGTCTCAGTCTTTGTGCCTTGTGAGAAGAGACAGAATTTGCTAGTATGGAATGGGGGCCATCTAGTGGCCACTTTTCACCACTGGAACTGATGCTTTTGTGGCGGTGGTGGTGGTTTTAACTGCTGTCAAGTCCACTTCAACTTATGGTGACCCTATGAATGAGAGACCTCCACATTAGCTTATCATCAACAGCCCTCGTCAGGTCTTGCAAACTCAGGAGCATGGCTTCCTTTACTAAATCTATTCTTCTGTAATGTGGTCTTTCTCTTTTCCCTCTGCCTTCTACCTTACTAACCATTATTGTTTTTTCTAATGAATCATGTCTTCTCATGATACATCCAAAATACAAAAGTTTCAGGGTCTTAATTGTCTACTTTAAAGTTATATAAATCATCAGGGGTCATAATAATAATAATAATAATAATAATAATACATTTTATTTTTATACCGCCCATTGGTAGTCCAATCCGGTAGTCCATTATTTTTGTTTTCTTAATGTTCACCCATAAACCTGTCTTTGCACTTTCTTTCTTGACTTTCCTCAGTAATCATTCCAAGTCTTTACTATTTTCTGGTAGCAGTATGGTGTCATCTGCATATCTTAAATTGTTGATGCTCCTTCTTCCGATTTTCATGCCTCCTTTCTTTGAATCTAATCCTGCTTTACATATGATGTGTTCGGTGTAAAAATTAAACAGATAGGATGATAAAATGCAGCCTTGCCTGACCCCCTTGCCAATTGGAAACCATTACATTTCTCCGTATCCTGTCCTGATGGTAATCACTTGTCCTGACTACAGGTTATGCAGCAGGAGAATTAAATATTGTCGCACACCCATTTCTTTAAGAGTGATCCATAGTTCTTCATGATCTACACACTCGGCCACTCTGCTGCTTTATTTCTTGATGCTAGGCTGTTTTATTACAATCTTTGAATCTGTCCTTTTCCTCACTTTTGCATTCTAATTGCCTATGATTAAAAAAAAAAATCTGCTTTGGTGTTTGATCAGTTTTGCCCTGGAGTCCAGGATGGAATCTTTCAATTTCTTCTTCCACCTCTGTAGTTGGGGCATAAACTTGGATTTTGGTTATATTGAAGAATTATATTGATACGATTCAGGGAGACTTTCCATTATATCCTTTGATTGTTTTTGCTACATCTCTCCTCATTATTAATGCCACCCTATTTCTTCTTAGGTTTTCATTGCCTAACTAAAACATTGTTTAATTCTCCAACTCAAAATATCCTATTCCTGTGCACTTTAGCTCATTCACCCAAGTACTGCAATTTTTATATGTTCCATTTCTTGTTTTACTATGTCTAGCAACCTCTGATTCATGCTTCCCACATTGCATGTTCCTATTATACGTGCTGTGCCTCTTTGGACATTCCTTTCACTTCTGAGCATGTCAAAAGCTGACTATCCTTTTACCTTGAATCCAGTTGCGTCATTTGCCACACTACTTGTAGTTGCCTTCTGCTGTACCCCAGTTGCTTGTTGAATGTCATTCGACCTTGGAGTCTCATCTTCTTGCACTATCTCTCGGATTGTGTCATTATAGGGTTTTCATGGGGAAAGGCATTCAAAAGGGGTTTTCCATGCCTCCTTCTGCATAGTACTAAAAACTTTTAGCTATGGTGCCACTGCCATTGTCTCTGAGAGATCCTCTGCCAGTGACATCCCCACTACTGCTGCTGCCTATTGCTGACACATTTAATCTGGCTCCTCAGTAAAAGCTAGTCTGTCAAGGGAGACCCTACTAGCAGCACTGGTGCCATTAGCATAGTCTCTTGCTTTGGAGGAGCACACAATCTCACCACTGTGGATGTGTGAGTCTTACAACAAGTTACCTTAGAAATGTGCCTTGACCAGAACTATTACAGTCAATCTGCCATCCTGTAATAATTTATCCAAACATTTTCATGAATACAATGGATGCTAACAGCCAGCTGGTATATGTGAGTTACCTGGCACACTGTATTGAAAGGTAATCCTCTGTGTGATATTTCTGTATCAGGAAATCCTTTTAGAATATATAAGGATCAAAGTCCTTATATCACATGTGCCACTCCAGATGCTTTTGAGTCCCTCCACCTGTCAGTGTGCTTGCATAAAAGACAAATTTAGTTTGAAACACATTTAAATTTAAGGCACATTTAAATCAAGTAATAGCCACAAAAACACTGCATTTAAAAAATGTATTTCAATTTTTCTGTGGTCTTTTGAGATACCTTTCAGCAGACATGTTAGTCTTCCAACCACTTTTTTTTAAACATCACATACAAACCCTTCTGTCTGTATGGAAGTGTCTTTTTCATTATTGTCAACAAGTGTCCTATTATTATGTTAGAAAACTGAGCCACAGAAGATATAGGGTTAAAAAAATACTATTATTTAACAAAAGAAAATGAGTATTAAATTGGTGTGTGTTTCTACCTTTACTGGAGCTCAATTGACAAAGCAATTTTAGATGTGTCATTGAAAAGAACACTTGCCTTATGTACAAAGCAATTGGTGTATTGTACTAGGATAGGAAAAAGGTGGTTGTTGTACACCTTATTATGGCATATGGCATTCCTAAGAAATAGGAAGACAACTCAAAATCATCCATGACATAGTATTACTGATTTCTATTTATGAGTATGAAAGCTGGACAGTGAGGAAAGCTGGCAAGAAGACAATCAATGTGTTTGAAATGAGGTAGTAGTGGAGGAGCATTCTACAGATGCCACAGACTGCTGAAAATACAGATGAATGGGTCCAAGAGGCAATATTTAGTCTACTGAACTCTCACTAGAAGCCAAGATTCCTAAAACTGAGACTCATACTTTGGGCATATTATGAGATGATATAACTCAGTGGAAAAGACTACAGTATAATGTTTGGTAAAGTAGAAGGTAATAGGAAAAGAGGGAGACCTTGATAGCACAGGTGGATTGATTTGATCAAGGAAGCCATGGCCATGATTTAGCAAGACCTGAGTAGGGCAGTTCATGACCAGGGCTCTTAGAAGTCTCTCGTTCATAAGGTTGCCATAAGTTTAAGTTAACTTGATGGCAATTAACAGCTGCAGCAGGAGGGCAAAATCAGTCAGGGTTCAGGTAGGCAAAAGGCATCCTTCGCCTTCATTATAGCTAGAACTGGTAGAGGCAACTTTGGTAGGACTGAGGACCAAATTTTCATGCCATGAACCTCACTAAATTCCCAAGTGGAAAAATACCCCAAGTGGAAAAAAAGGCATGGAAGTAACTGAGCATCCACTTCTGTTTTTGACTGGGGAGTTGGGAAGTGTAGCCTTCTTCCAAGCTATGTATCACAAAACCACCATTCCTGGAGCTCCCCAAGAGTTGAAGGAAACCATTTTTTACTGGAGAATGCTTGTTGCCACAGGACAATTCTTCCTAATGTGAGCTGATGAAGGTGAGATCACAAGCCAAGTAATCTGTGTGTGTACATGCACGCATGCATGTTTATGTGCACATATGGAAATCAAAATGGATATGCTGCATTAACAGCTATATCTTACAATAAGTAGTATCTATCCTTTAGTCTGGCTTTATTTTCAGATTGATGCATTTTATTTGCACTGTTATAGGGGTTTGCTGAAAAATGCTAAGATTAAATACAATGGTCTTGGAATTGGACTTCAGCTGAGAAAGAGGCTGACTCAAATTCACTCAAGGAGCTTTATGGCTAAGTTGAAAGTTGAACTCAGGTGTCCAGTTTGAAGTTTTGTCCTTGAGTATTGAAAACCTTTTTAATAAATAAAAGGATAAATTCAATAAGCGTAATATAGGCAGACTATATAAAACAGCAGTTCATGTGTATCTCAGATAATTTTGTGTATAATTTTCAGTTCTCAAAATAGTTTCACTTAAACATCTCTTGAAAGCTACAGTGCTGTTAATATGTTCTTTATTTTATCTGTGCTGGGTAACAGTTAGATAACTTTTTTTGCCTATTAACAAAGTCTGGAGATAATTATGTGCAACATAGCAATGATTGTGAAGGTTCTTAAACTACAGTAGCCCCTCCCAATTTGCAGGGGATCCATTTCAGAACACTCACACCCCACAAAAATGGTGACTCACAAATATTCGAGCCGCATTGAAAACAATGGTGCACACATGCATGCACCGCCATTTTGTTCCTCCTCGTTTGTCCCTTCTGCGAAGAGTGAGGGGGGTTGCAGACTGCCAGAAATAGTGTGAATTCAGTCCACTTTTAGGGTTAGGGTTAGTGCTAGGGAATCATGGGAACTGTTATTTTTCTGAGACATTGAGCCTTCTCTGTCAGACAACTCTGATGCCACAATAAAATACAGTTCCCATGGTTCCCTAACTCTAACCCTAACCCTAAAAGTGGACTGAATTCACACTATTTCTGGCAGTCTGCAACCCCCCTGAGACTGTGGACTCGAAGTCTGCAAAAATAGAGGGATGACTGTATTCTGAAATTGGCCTTCATGCTGAGAGGGCAGCTGTAGAAGAATGGCTATTCCACTTCATTAATTATCCTTTTAGTAATTCTCCTCTCCTGTTTTTTGTCTTTTCTTCAGGAAAGTGGTGCGGAGGGCAAGTCTTTCTGATAGAACAAACCTTTACAGAAAGGAGTATGAGAAGGAAGCCATTATCTGGCAACAAATAGAATCTTCAGAAGAGCAAAGAACCTCTGATTATAATGGAGACATCCGGGAGTCTTGTTCCAACCAAGAGAACACAGATCCAGTAAGAGACAAAGTAATCATTTCCAGTCAAGAAACCATAACAGCTCAAAGGAGTATGTTAACAAAATGTGCCACAGAGTACAAATTCAAGTATCTAACCAAATCATTGTGTACTCTTCTATAATTCTTGTCACACTGAGGTAGATGTTCCCTAGTTGGTTTGGATAAACTATGCTAAACACAAGAAAGAGTATAAGGAGTTCATTCTCTATAAGGCATTTTAAGACTTTTTACACCCATCAACACTACCTTCACTTAGGGTGCATCTAAGAGGGGGTATCATAACGTGTGTGTTTTTTAATTTGTAGTTGTTAATTTATCTCTACGTGGTTGCCATCCAGATTTACACATTTTCCTCAGTGTTTCTTGACCCTCCAAATAGCGTTATTGTAGAAGTCTGCAGATTGTGTCTTAAACCACTCATCCACTTCATAAATGATGTCATCTGTGTTGTCAAATCAGCGACCCTGCAACAGATTTTTCATTTTTGGGAAAAGAAGTCACTTGGTGATGATGACATTGACAAAATTCCATCAATATACCATAATAACTTCCAGGTGATGATTATTACTTTACGATACCCCCTTGTACACTATAGAAATAATGCAGTTTGACACCACATAGATCCATTCTGTGGAATGCTGGGATCTATAGTTTTACAAGGCCTTTAGCCTTCCTTTCCAAAGAGTATTGGTGCCTCACAAAAGTAAAAATCCCAGGATTCTGTAGGCTGGAGTCATGGCAGTTAAAGTAGTGTTGAACTGCCATTATTTCTACAGTGTAGATGCTACTCATGCTAGAATAGGCTTCCCCAGCCTCATGCCTTTTTGGTGTGTTGGACTGCAGGCTTCATCATTCCAGCTGACATCACCAATGGCTGTTCTGCCTAGGGAAGATGGAAAGTGTAGTCCTACAAATCAAATTGAAGTTGGCTAGTTATGGTTATGCTTCTTCCTTGGGTCCTGTATTAGGAGAAAGGTGGGATATTAATATTAAATTTTAATAATATTAAAATTTTCATCTTTTTTTTGTTTGTTTGTTTGTTTCAGAACTCTATAGTAGATATGTCCACAGTCCTTCCAGAATTGGTAACCAAAAGTACACAGTGTGACACAGACACTCGGCTTCAAAATGGAATCAGTTTATCTTCCACTGCTTACCAATACACTGTCCCCAATGGAGATGTTTGGAAGATGCATTCAGCTTTGGACAATGATGCAAGCCAAGCATTGCCCTATGATGCTCCTGCAGTCTCTGACTCTCATCAGATCTGGGGTGGCTACAAAGAAAGGAGTCATCAAACCCTCTCTGAGCTGAAACGGCAGCGAGCAGCAGCCAAGCTTCTCAACCACCCCTTCATCAGTACACACTTTGGTAGCAATGTGGGAGGTACAACAGAAAATGTGGGAGAAGCAAAAGAGCACCTGATTAGCTCCAGGACTCCTACCTATACATCCAATGGGACTTCTGTTTATTACACAGTATCAAGTGGTGATCCACCTCTCTTAAAATTCAAAGCTCCCATGGAAGAAATGGAGGAGAAAGTGCATGGGTGTTGCAGGATTTCCTGATCTAAATTAATTCCTCACTGATGGAAATACCAAGCTGGGTGGGCATGTTACATCCATTACTGAACCTTGGTTGTGACCATTGCTAAATAGGAGAACCTGGATCGGTCATTCCAGGCCAGGCTCTATCAGGCTTTTTCATTCATAGTACCTTACTTTGCTTTTGCATTTCCACTTAAATCAACAAATACAGATGAGAAAGATAAGTTCATGAGGAAAATTCATTTTTATAAACTCCTGTCCACTAGAGTGTGAAAGATCATTAAATCAATTTGATTGTAAATCCCATTTGACTTAGGATTTCCATTTATAGACTTATTTAGGTCACTATGGGCCTTTGCAGACTGCCAGAAATAGTGCAAATTGAGTCCACTTTAAATTGAGGCACTGCCCTGGCTCAGTGCTAGGGAATCATGGGAACTGTAATTTATTGTGGCACCAGAGCTCTCTGACAGAGAAGGCTCAATGTCTCAGAAAAAAATTACAATTCTCATGATTCTCTAGCACTGAGCCAGGTCAGTGCCTCAATTTAAAGTGGACTCAATTTGCACTATTTCTGGCACTCTGCAAAGGCGCTGTGTTCCCCAAAACTGACACTTAATTTCTCATCACATCCTTGGTGCACCCCTATTAAAGGTATGTGATTGAAATCCAGCACTTTTATAAGCAGAGTAGTGGGCTGTGGAAAGATCCAGTTGACCTACACAAATGTGAGGTGTTTGCACACAGGAGATATATGCACTTTAACAATCAGTCTGAAGGTTTAGCTTGATGAGAGAACACATTTGGGACATTATTTATCTTATTGCCAATGTTGAGCCATCATTTACTGCATTACTCTTTGTATAAAAACAAGATAGGTCATTTCTGCAAACTTTCACCCTTTCATAAAAGGATGGAATATTCTTAGTCTTTAGAGGAGGAATACAGTTAAACAGAATTTATGGTCAATGTATAATATTCTTCATCAGTAGTGCTTTTACTTTGCACTTGTACAGATTCAATTTTATCATGTTTCATCAGAGAATTTTGGCTTTGGTTTTCTTCAAAGCTCTGTTAGAAAAACTCTTCTTCCACTAAACCTAACTTTACTTCTCACCATGCAGACTCATGTAATCTATTTTATTCTGCATCACTATATCTATGAGATAATTTAAAATAGTTCTTAAATATTAATGTCTGTGATCTAACCATTTTTGGAAAAATCTCCATCTTACTGTCATTTTTCGTATCTTTCTCTTTACATTTATCACTGTTTGCTTTTCTCAGTATTTCTTCCTGCCAGGGGCAATAAAAGAATTTGGTGGGCAGAAATTTTAAGCTTGAAAATACCTAATTTTGACAAATGTAGGTAGCATTACACATTATGGTTGCCACTAAAAACAGAATATCCAGGTTGTGTTCTCATTCATCATAATATGGACTTACACTTATCCCATGCTGTGATCTATAGCATGATGGATTGTTTCATCCCACTGCTGGCAATGAAGAAAGAAACCATATCATAGGATTACAGCAAGTGTTACTATATGTTACAAAAAAACAGTTTTATGTCTTCTGTAGCATATAACCCGATGCACATAGAAAAGCTTTTTCTACTGGACAAAAGGCATCTTCTAGCAATAATTTTAGGATACACTTGTGAAAGGCACTAAAGCCAAGGGCTGAAAGCAGATCTTACACTCACAAAATATCCTTGAACATTGCAAGCTTTGCACGTTTTAGCTTGTTGGTAACACTGGTATTTAAAAGCCAGTAGCATGTTACTACTTTTTGCTTCACACCTGGCTTGACTTCACCCAAAAAGCATTAAATCCCCCTACAGACCCTTTCTGAAATGCTTTTTGGTTGTGAATTTGGGCTCTGCTGTCTTATTTTATGAAGATTAGACATATAATTATTTCTCAGATGGCTAAAGCAGAAGCCATTTTGCAAGTAAGCGAGCCCCAGCTTTTCCTTAATAGCAAAAACAACATGCAACAAGCAAAACAGCCATACTGTCCTGTTGACCAGGCTATGCAAAGTGATATCCTCCAGATGTTCCTGAAGTGCAGCATTTTTTACCATTGGATATGCTGGGTAGGGAAATGGTAGCAATATCCTCTGTGACTTGGCCTAAAGTATGATTAGCAGGAGTGTTTCAACAGTGAGACTCTCATGTTGCAAAAGTACACTGAAGCAGAGCACAGAACCAGATAAATAATAACATTTTAGCAAAATGTACCCACAACACATTTTTATTCAATTCATTGTGCAGACATCTCTTCTAGCACAATTATTCAAGTTCACTTCATACTTTGCTTGTCCAGTCAGTACATTTTATACATCAAATTTTGAAAAAGCAGTCCAAAAGATGAAGAATTTTCCTATGATAGAAATGTATTTTAGTGAGATTTCCCTTTTTTATCTAAATTGCTCTGATGTACAATTTTGTTGGTTGCTTCTTACATAAACCCTTGGTATTTGACAATCATTATAGTCTTCAGCTAGAGTTCTTTTTTTTTCTTTTTTACAAATGGATCCAACTTTTAAAGAGTCATTGATCATAATATGGAATGGGAACACAGTAAAGGAGAAGTGGCACCTTCCTTCTTGCCTAACAACTGTGTGAAAGAAAGGACACAATGAGCTTCAAATACCTATTTCTTCTCTACAGTTCCCAGTATGGGTTTTAACTTATTAAAATCTAAGCCACTGATCTTCCACCTTTTCTAACCTGATGCATATCTTTAATTCTGACCAAGAAAACTCCATGATAGGTTCACCTCAGGGTCTCCCTAAGTTAGAAATGACTTGAAGGCACATAACAACAATAAATAACATTGTCACTACCACGTAGACCTTATTAGCACTGTGTGTTGTAGCCTAGGACCTAAGCTGTTTGTTTAATTGTTCTTTGATTTTTCTGGTTTCTTTTTGAGTGGATGAAAGAGGAACCATCTTTGCCCTGTGCCTATCCAAACTGAAATAGTCCATGGCAACATCTACAATAAGCCTTCTCCCTCTCATGTGATACCATGCTACATTTCTGTCTCCATGATGTCGGGTAGCAGCTTTCTGTGCAGCCTGTTTCTGCCAACACGTTGGCTGAGGCAACAACAGGGAGCACTGCAGCCTGCATGCCACTTTTTGCTCCTCAGGCAGCAAATTTGATGTTGCGCCTGAGTGGCATCTTTCCTCACCATGATGCTTCCTCCTGAAGTCCCATGGATTTGGAGCACCTGTAGCCAGTGTGGTGTAGTGCTTTGAGCATTGGACTTCAGCTCTGGAAGACCAGGGTTTGAATCCCTCCTCAGCCATAAAAACCCACTGGATAAATCACATTCTCTCAGCCTCATAGGAAAGAAATAACACCCTATGAACAAATCTTGCCAAGGAAATTCTATGATAGGGTTGCCATAAGATGAAAATGACTTGAAGGCAAACCACCACCACCAAACTATAATTTCTAAGAGGTAAGGGTAGGAATTATGATATTGGATACATGGCCCACAATGTGGTCTCCGGTTTTTCACTCTCTTTACTCCTGTCTTTCTATATCAAATAAAAGCAAAAGAAAAAAAAGAAATATAATACATAGAACTCATTTTAAATGGGGCCTTCACCTATTTGTGGAGCCCACTGAAACAGATGAAGACTGATGCTCTAGAGCAGCACTACTCAAAGTGGAGGTCCATGGACTGGTGCTAGTCTACAAGCCATTGGCTGCTTGTCTCTACTGAGCTTGCAGGGAAGAAAGAAACAATTGTAGCCAAGGGACATAAATATGGTACCAGTCCCTCATGCATTGGGGGGAGTGGGATTGTCAGTTTTCCACATCAGATAGCTTGGGAAGCACTGATTTAGACAAAACATGGCCACATAATCACATAGAAAGTATATGTTGTAAAAAATACTTGGTGTGTTCTATAACATTTTTAAATGTGAAGTAGTTAGTAAACTGAAGAGTATTCACATCAAGAGTATTTACTCTTGATTACAGCAATCTTAGCAGGCATCTGGAAGTTTCTCCACCAAGCAAATCTTGAGTACAGTATGACCCCTGTATCCATTGAGTTTACATTCCAAGACCCCCCTGTTGATATCTGAAACCACAGATAATAGGAAACCCTGCTATTTTCAGTTAAACAACTTCTAGCCCAAGCATACCATGGACTCACATTGGAGCAGCTAGAAATGCCTAGAGAGAACATATTTTTTTCACTCGTGGGTAAGTGAAACTGTGGATACTGAATTTGCAGATATGGGGGTTGTACTGTATGTGGCAGAAAGCTTGAGTGATTCTACTCTTAACATGGAAGGCAAACTACATGGCTGATACTGCAAACTGTTTACAATGAATTCTGTGTTCACATATTACATTGTAGATGTTTTCACCATGTATGTACATGTTCAAATGTGAGAATTTTGGTACTTGTATTCATTACTGACTTGTACCTAAATAGAAAAAAAAAAAAAAATTAGGGTTCAGACTGAAGGTTACACAGTACATGTGTTCATGTTGTATGTATACATATTCAGATGTCTGTGAGTTTATCTGTACCATGATAAACTGTAAATCTGCAATCTGTTCCATTTTTACTTGGAATCAAGCTGTTTTCAAGCCTCTGGAACTAATTTCCATGTGAGGGTAAATAGGATTGAGCTATAATATTATTAACATTTACTTTAAATTAATTACATGTATTGATTTTCACCAATTCCAAACATTAATGCTACAGATTATACAAATTAGCAGATGGATTTGAACCTCATGTTATTATGTTCACTCAACAGTGCTAAAGGAGAACCTTCCATCTCTATCACTCTCAGAAATGTAGAGCACTGTGAAATGGATTTGCTCTTTTATCTGATGGTCCTGGAGTAAATGAAAGGACACAGCTACACTGGATAATTGATTTTGTTTTAATTCTGGAGTAATGGCTATGATCCTAAGAAAACAAGGCTAGTGTTCTGAAACCTGACTGGTAGAGTTAATGTTTGCAATTCCCAGGATTTTAGAAAAGGGGGAAGTAAGAACACTAGGGCATTTTAGCTTATTTGTTTTCATGTCCATTGTGTGTGGTGCCGGGGGGGGGGGGGTATGGACTGGTATCCTACTAGTGGCTCAGTGGCCAATGGAGAATGGGAGATATTGAAAAAGCATCTTGCTATGTCCCTATAGCCCAACATGGTTTTTACTGATGCCTCATATTTCCCATTGATGACTAAGGGGGGTTGCAGACTGCCAGAAATAGTACAAATTGAGTCCACTTTTAGGGTTAGGGTTAGGGAATCATGGGAACTGTAGTTTATTGTGGCACCAGAGCTCTCTGACAGAGAAGGCTCAATGTCTCAGAAAAAACATAATTCCCATGATTCCCTAGCACTAACCCTAACCCTAAAAGTGGACTCAATTTGCACTATTTCTGGCAGTCTGCAACCCCCCAAAATGTCCTTGGAATGGAGAGGGGAGCATCTAAAAGGTGAATTTTAGCCCTGATGGAAAGGGAGAGATATGGCACTTTATGGTATGTCTCCCAGTGCAGGATCTTGGCTATGATTGATTATGATCCTATAAGTACACCAGCATAAGGTATTGGATTCTTCCTCATGGACTTTTTATTGTGCAATCTCTGCTACAAGTTACAGAATGTTATTAAGGAAGTATTGACTTCCATTTGTAACCCTTCTGAATTTCCACACATATTCTTGCCACCCCCCCCTTTTTTTTTTTTTTACACACAACACATGGAGAGAGGAAAAGAAGGGATAACTGCACAATACACCATGACTTGTATATCTGGTGACAACCATTACCTGCCTTTCAGCAGGTATATAGAAATCTCTAGAAAATTTAAAGTTGTTGGGAGAGGGAAAATTTCTTTTTCTATTTTTTATGAGGTTTCAGAGGAAAAGAAATATATGTACTCTATAGACGTGAAGTCATTTTGTTATATGAGGAACAAACAAATGTATTATTTACTGGCAGAATCCTATTGGTGATTTATGCTAGCAGAAATATTGCTAGACCAGAAGTTATACTTTCGCCAGGTTGCATAAGGCTGATATGTCAATCAGTGATGAACAATGAATGCACTTTCTAGGCAATTTGTCTATGTCATTTGGTGGTTGAGAAATATCTACAGTCATCCCTCCCCATTCGTGGGGGATCCATTCCAGATCCCCCCCACTGCAAATCGGGAAAATCACAAATATACAAGCTCCATTTATTTCAATGGCAGTGTACACCTGTGCACATGCCATTTTGTCCCTCCCTGCTTGTCGTCCATGAAGGACTGAGACTGCAGACTCCAAGTCTGTGACCAGGGAGGGATGAGTGTATACCATTGCAACATAAGCAAGCACAGTGCAGTGCCAGCTGTTGTGGAATCAAATACATGATAGTGTGACCCAGTAGAACTCTGGCATATTATAGTGGGCCCTTTTTATCCACGGACCCCCCTGCAGATGGCAAAAACCAAGGGACCTCAAGTCCTATGGTATTCAATGCTGGTGCACATGCACAGTTGCTCTCCTGAGACCACATGCACATACAGCCATTGAAATCAATGGGGCTTACCATCAGCGGATGCTCAAATCTATGGATGGCAAGCCCGTGATTGGAGTGTCACACTGTAAATCTGTGGTATAGCTTCCCTGATGTAAATTCATTCTACATAAGCACCTTATAAAATCTTGGCCAATAACTTGGTTTGCACATAAAATTAGCACATAGATATAGTAAATTGAAAAGCATGGTTTTATTCAGGCAATAATTAAATTTACCATTAAAAAAAAAACTTTGGAATACTTTTACTTAATGTAACATTATGTATACTTTGCTAAGTAGCAAGGATGCTTAAAAAACCCTGTCAGTTAATTGTGGAGATGCTTATTGGGACAATAGCAGGAATAGCAGTTTTCTCTGAAGATGCTAGCCACAGATGCTGGCGAAACGTCAGAAAGAAACTCTTTCAGAACATGGCCACACAGCCCGAAAAAAACCCACAAAAAAACAATAGCAGGAATGCCTGATTATGATCTTGTCGGCACAGGATGTTATGAAACTGCCCAGTTCTAATTCCCACATGTGTAAATTCACTTATGAAGATGTTAAATTCCATACAGGATTTTGGCCCTTTGTTTCTGTGACAAGTTGAGTACAGGCAGTTGAATTCTGTGAAACCTAGCTTCCCTTAGTTTGAGGCAGTTTATGAGAAGCAGGCAAGAGATGAAAGCTGAGATCAAAAGAAATAATCAGGATTACAAGAAAATGAAGAAAATTGTTATGTATTTAATCTTCTCCATAACATCACACAGACACAGAAAACATTTGTTTTCCACAAGGCTGAGGCAACTCAAGACCATCTTCATGGATGTCTAAAAAGATTTTCCCAGACTGAGTCAAGCTTTTCTATTCCCCCCCCCCCCCCCCGCCACCATCATTTTATTTCTTGATTTATTATTTCTAAACCTAAACTGATTTCTTTCCTGCTTTGTGGACAAGGGAAGAATCTGAAGCAGCAAGAATGATGTTAGAGGAATCAGAGTGTGCCGTGCAAAAGGCAATGCCACTATGCTGCATGAGGGAGATGCCCTGTAGGAGTGGGGAACAGGAAACATGATGCATTCTGCAAATTTTGAACGTTCCTTCCCAAAGCATGCCCAAGTATGTTTAAAAATCAATTTGTGAGCACGTAAAGGCCCACATAGCCTAAATCAGAAATAGGAAATGCAAAGCTTCCCAGATGCTACAACTCCCAGTATTCCTCACCTCTGGCTATGGCTGCTGGGAGCTGCACTGCAACAATACATAGAGAGCTGCACAATTCCCTCCCATGAAGTAATTCCAAGTATTCCCACTGATACAATAGATCCACTCCAGTTGAAACTAGCTATCAGATTTAAACATTTTCTCATGTTATTTATCATTTAAAAATATTTCACAATTCACTCCTTCCCTGTATTCCATCATAGCCATCATAGACAAAAAAAAGGGTGGGGCTTGCATTTTTCAAAAATTAATGTCCCCACCCCCTTATTTTCCTACAAAGCTTTATAGTCTTAAGCAGATGGAAATACAAAACTGGAGAGAGAGAAATCTCTATAGTTAAGCAGTATCAGGCAATCTTTAAAAGGGATCTAAGACATTGTTCTGTATCTTGGGTCCATTATTTAACTTGACCCAGTACTTTAAATAGCCGGTATGTGTATGATGAGGATAAGTCCACTATGCCCTCAGCTGGAGAGGAAAGGATATTACACATTACTGTTGCCCAGTCATATTGTACAAACCATATGACCAAAATAACTGGCAATTTGTGAAGACATTATTCTTTACACACCATTAATGATCCCTGCACACATCATCCAAAACTAGGTGAACTGGGTATCCATTAAACCTTAGCAGATAACTGTTAAAAAAAAAAAAGCAAGACAATATCCACATGCACATATGTGGTTTGTTTGAATATGCTTGCATCTCACACCCTTAAAAGAAAATGCTGAGCATTTGTTAAACAACAAAAGTAGTTTCATATAGTTGTTTTTACCAATGTGCTGTGAGTTGCTATGCATTTTTTCTTGAATGTGTCTCTATGAACAAGACACACTGATGGAGATTTAAGGGTTTCTTGTTCCTACATGCTCTCTGGTGTGGCATAGGGCATGGATCTTCCTATTTGCTCAATCCATGCACTCAGTTAAGAGAACATTCACCTCATGTTTAATATGGACTCCACTCATCTCATCAAAATAGGGTCCGTCCCCCCCCCCCCCCGCTGTGCAGCAAATGAAATGTATTAAGCAGCCCTGTGAATTACTAAGAAAATCAAATCCCATTACCTGTCATAAACCCAGGTGATAGTTTTAGATCCAACATTTTCAACAAGCTTTTCCTATGACTAACATCTTCATTTTTTTCCTCCTGTGCCTGATGAAGAAGCCAGTGAGGCTTTGAAAGCTTGCAACATGTAATTGTGCATTTTGGTTGTCCCAATAAAGGTATCATTGTTTGGATGCTATTGGATTTCTTGTAAATGGGTCCAACATGGCTACCCTGGATAAGCTTATCCCAGTAACCATTCCTTATTTATATTATGCCTTATTAATTATGCCCATAAGAAAATATTAGTTTTACCAAGGGCTGAAACAAACACTAATCACAACTGTGATTACAGATTGTATGTGGTTGGCTTACCATTCTTAAGAGCATCTTCAGACACTTTGGCAACCATTGTGAGGTTGCCTGACCTAAGAAACTTGCTCATAATGGAGAGCTTAAGGCCTACCTTCCATAAAAGAGAGAAGCTATTTCTTGAAAGAGATGAAAGCTTTGTTAAACAAGATAGTACTAGGTAATGGCATGAAGCCTTCTAAATGGACACTTAAGATCCTATTGTGCTAAACATACTAATGGTTAAGGATGTAGATTCCCATCCACATCAAAGATACATCCATCCACCCATTTCAATCAGTCTGACAGGATCATCATAATGATGCATTTCCATCAGTTCCCCTATGGATCTCCTTCGCTTGTATGGGAAATGTCTATAGACTTGCTTAAAGGTTTTAGTAGTGTGGTATATATTGCTTTCAGTTTCAAATGTAGAATTGCTCTGCTTGATATTTGACAAAATTCTATTATCACACTGACCCTTCAGATTGCTTTTGATATCATGAGAAGACAAAACAGTCAATTAATAAATTCCTATCCGTTACTCTTCAGCCATCCACTTCTTCAGGATCTTTGAGCTATGCATGTAAAATTTCTAATATCCCATTCCTAGATTAATACACACACACACACAGAGTATATAATAGAGGTTGAGTCTCCCTTATCCAGAATTCTGAAAAATTCAAAAATTAAAATTTTTTCATGAGTGGCTGAGATAGAGACAGCATTGCTTTCTGATGGTTCAGTGTACGAAAACTGTGTTTCACATTCAAAATTATTTACCGGTAATATATTGTATAAAATTACCCTCAGGCTATGTGTATAAGGTATATATGAAATATAAATTAATTTTGTGTTTAGACTTGTGTTCCATCTTCAAGATATCACATTATGTATCTATATGCAAATATATGCATATATTGCAAAATAAATAATAATAATAATAATCCAAAATGCAAAACATCCCCAGTCCCAAGCATTATCTGTAGATAAGAGAGAATGCACTTTGGAACACTATTGCTACCTAATGAAAGAGAGGGTTTTAAAAATATTATGGTCCAGAGATCAGGTGTCTACTAGACCATCGCTGATGGTTTTCCTACAAAAGATCAGAAGATTGTTTGGCTACATTTTTGACGTCAAAACCAGGTCTCTTTTCATACATCCAAATTTTATTCCTAAGATTGTGTATCAAGACACACAGTTTTCCCATTGGTTAAACAAGCATGGACTGCAATCTGCATTCTTTACCTTAGAGCAATATAATTAATGGGGCTAATGAGACTAGTTAGATGTTTATTTCTCTGGATCTAAAAAATCTAATGTTCCAACATTGCCTGTAAAGTACGAATGAAAAATGCTGATAAAAAGGTCCATGATTGTTCATTGACAATAATTCATGTTTGGAAAATGTCAGCAGCTTCATCAGCCTTTTGCAATAACTTGACTGTATGGATCTCTGTGACTGCAGTACAATTTTTTAAATTATGGTTTGTTTGTTTTTTGGATTGGTGGGGGGGAGGGAAGAACACAGACATATATATATATATATATATATATATATATACATACACAGGTATATTATTTTAGCAGCATTGTGTATATAAATATGTCATTTTTGCTTCACACAGAATCTAATATATTAAACTTTAAAAGGATTATTTGATATTTTTAAGAAATCAACTTTGTATTGCTGTATGTATGAAAAGATAGTGACTTGTTGACATGTTCTCAAACTGTGTTGAGAGTCTAATGGCAAAAGGAAATTGTGACAGTATTAGTTTCTGTCTTTGGTTAACAGAACAAATTTTAATTCAGGCTATTAAATTTATTTTATTAACATGATTGTGGTTGGATGTCAAGTCTTTGTGTGAGTCTTTGTGCTTATTTAAAGGCAACATTAATAAAGAAGAACCAACACACTCTGGCAAACTTTATTGATCTTACATACAAACAACAGCTTCTGTCAGCACCCAATAGACTTTGATGGTCCTGAATTACAGGTTGAAAGCACATGGTGCAATAACTTTGCACACTTTAATGTGAAACAGGCCTATGATGCATGCATAAGATTCTTTCATCCAAAGGAAACTATCAAGCAAACAGTGCTTCTGATAGGATATTCTATAGCTGTCCCAATTTGGTAAGGACAGTCCTGATTAATTTTCTGTTGTTCGACTTTTTCAGCTGTTTTTAAAATATCCTAGTTTCTCTTTCCTCCTTCCACTTTCTCCCTTTGTCCTCAGCTTAATTCATTTGTTGCAAACTGAGTTCAAAGTGCAAAATGTAATTTGCATTCAATTAAATCAGCATGGGGTGAGAGGAGATGGGGGGGAGAGAGAATCTTGCCACTCCCAGTAGGCTCATGCAAAAGCAAACTGCTGCCCCCTCCTAGCTTGTGTGTTCATTAATAACTTTTGCTATTTTGACCGTACTCTGATATTGCTTTACCACACACATTCCGGTTTTCATCCGTGAAATGTTGGAGGGTATGTAATAGGAGGAGAAAGTATTATACATATAGGTCATCTTTGATATTAATATTCCATGCGCTGACATTGTGGGGGAGGTGAGTACTAGCCGCTTTGAGTCCCTGTACTGGGAGGAAGGTGGGATAGTAATAATAATAATAATAATAATAATAATAATAATAATAATAATAACAACAACAACAACAACAACAACAGCAACACAGTTTAAGTCTCCTAGAACAGCTTTAAACAATACTGATCCTGTGATAGAATACTGGCCGGGTTGTGAGTAATTTGAGGCCACTGTGGCATGTGATCTAAAAAATGAACTTTAGGAGGAAAAAGAGGAAAGAAACAAAAACCAAGAGTGGACAATTGTCCCCCTCAATTCCTTCTAAGGGTGGAATATGGAAACTCATTTAATTGTGTTTAACTTTTTTATCCTCAGGTATTTATCTTGTTGTACGTTGCCTAGAGTCCCATGTTGGGAGAAATAGGATGGAATATAAATAACATAAATGAATAAATTTATATTATTTATATCCCATCCTATTTCCGGAGACATGGAGTGGGGTGTTATCAGTATGCTGATGACACCCAGATATATTTCTCCATGTCTCAGTCCTCGGCCTTGGTTTCAGATGGCATCTCTCCTCTCAATTACTGTCTTAAGGCAGTAATGGACTGGATGAGGAAAACAGATTGAGACTGAATCCAGATAAAACGGAGGTACTCACAGTAGCGGCCTTGAACGCAGGTATTGGAATACAATCTCCAGTCCTGGATGGGGTCACACTCTCCTCTAAGGACTGTGTTCGGAGTCTGGGGGTGCTCCTGGATCCGTCACTTCAGATGACAAATCAGGCAAATGCGACGGTCAGGAATGCCTGTTATCAGTTTCGGCTGATACTCCAGCTGCGCTCTTTCCTGGAAGTTAGGGACCTTGAAACTGTGGTTAAGACGGTAACCTCCCGTCTTAATTTATGTAATGCGCTCTACATGGGGCTACCCTCGTGCTTGGTCCAGAAACTTCAATTAGTACGGAATATGGCAGCCAGACTACTATCGGGTACATCAAGGAGAGATCATATAACACCTGTATTAAAGTCTCTCCACTGGCTGCTGATTAGTTTCCGGGCTCAGTACAAGGTGTTGGTTATGACCTTTAAAGCCCTAAATGGCTTGGGTCCAACCTATCTTCGGGACTGCCTCCTCCCATATAATCCACCCCGCACACTCAGGTCCTCTGGGAGGAATTTGCTGCAGCCTATAAAAACCAGGCTGTCTGCAACTACCCAGAGGGCCTTCTCTGCAACCGCTCCCAGATTATGGAATGGCCTGCCAGATGAGATCCGTCATATCTCCAACTTAACTAGCTTTAAAAAGGTTGTTAATATGGATCTCTTCCGGCAGGCCTTTCCCAAATAGATACCCCAGCCTCAAGAGTCAGCCCATCCCCTTCCCGCAATCTTTGCTCTAGCTATTGCCATTATTGTTTGTATTGTTGTGTTATGTGATGTATTCTTTTAGTATGTTTTAATAGTGCAATTGTTTAATACTATTTTAAGGGGTGGGTGGGTTCTTGAGATTTATATTGCATTCTTTATTATATTTTTAATGCTGTCAGCCGCCCTGGTTGTGTTTGCAGAGGGGTGGGATAAAATTTATTATTATTATTATTATTATTATTATTATTATTATTGTACACTAGTGAGTCATCTAAATGGAGTGCATTGCTTCCATAGGTCAAGCTCATGCACCCTGTGAAAGAATGTTTGACATTACAAAATATTCTTCCTACTACCCAGCAAGCTTTCTTTCCCATATGAATATAAAAAACCTGTGCATCTTGTTTGCTGCATAACATCCCAATTGATTTGTCAGAAACGATGCCTGCAGTACATGTTTTGCTGTCAATTTTACAGCTAGACACCATAGGTCAGCAGAAAAAGCAGCTGTCCACATGAGTATCCATATCTGGATGTTGCCTGATGTCGTGCTGCATGGGCTGCACTCATGAAGCCCCTTAAAAATCATTGCAGCTGTATCTGTTTTCTGGAGGAACTGATAGAAACTAGGTTTAATCCCTTCATTATTAAAGAACAGATCAGTATAGTTTGAAGAGGGAAGGAAGCACATGCTATTAGCCAGATGTGCTAGCCATATGCAGAAGATTAAGTTCCAGTGCCCAGAGAAAGCCTGAAGGCATACACATATAGAGTTCCACTACTGAACCTAATCAAGTTTGTCTAGCATCTCTTCCCAGAAAAGAACTGGAATCATGGTTAGCATTTCCTGCTCTAGCCTATCCTTGAAAGCACTGTGTTGGCATGCATTCAATGTGGTGGGTGACTCAGACATATTCCTATCTAAGAATGCTTCCCTATATAATAGCTTTTTGCAAACCTTGTCATAAAAGCAGACAGTGGCCTCTAAATTGGCACCTGGATCTTAATGGGAGTGCTAGGAAGAGTATGTAATGAATTATGACATACCTCCCTTCCTTTCATCCTGTCACTAGCAGACAGACACCTTTTTATTCTTGCAGGCCTCTAACAACCAACTATATTTGAATGGATGTACTGGACTTTAATAAATGTGTTTATTAAGCTAGTATTTTAATTTTTAATTAATCTAAACTAGACAAGGTCCTCAAGTGTAAAAATATACCGTAGCAAAATCAGGATTGTTCATTCCATTGCATATTTCATTTTTCTATGTATGGTTGTTAAAGCTGGACAATGAAGAAAGCTGATAGGAAAAAAATTAACTCATTTAAAATGTGGTTCTGTTGAAGAGTTCTACAGATACTATGGACTGTTAAAAAGACAAATGAATGGGTCTAGGAGCAAGTCATGCCTGAACTTTTCCTAGAAACCAAGATGGCTAAACTGAGACTATTGTACTTTGGACATCATGAGAAGGCATGATTCATTAGGGGAAAAATATACTGAGCAAGGTAAAAGGCAGTAGAAAAAGAGGAAGACCACATTACAGGTGGATAGACTCAACCAAGAAAATCATGGCCCTGAATCTGCAAGACCTGAGCAGAGCTGTTGCTAGCAGGGTGCCTTCGAGGTCTCTCATTCAAGGGTTTGCCATGAGTCAAAGCTGACTTCACAGCAGTTAACAACAACAAAAACTATATTTATCATTTACTGTGTTTTATTAGCTACATATGGTAAACTCCCTTGCATCCCAACTTTGGAAGAAAGGCAGGATTAGATAAAATAAATAAACAAACACTGCTACAGAAAGTGACATTACACTTGCAGGAGGACATAATAATTCTTCATAATGTCAAGAGGTCATGTTAGGGGGGAAGCAGATGGCTAAAAGGGCTGTTTTGGGGGCAATAAAGGGGAGGGGCAGACGCACGGTGGGCGCCCCAACCCCTTCCCGAAGGCATCATCGGAGCGCCAGCCCCTCCGCACGGCCGGCACTCCGACAATGCCTTCCCTCCGCAGCATCCGCACACGCTGCGGCGGAAGAGTCGTCGAAGGTGCGCCGCCACCCTTTTGCGGCGCACCTTCGGCGACTTGTGGAAGGAGCGCTATTTTAGCGCTCCTTCCAGGGGCAGCGAAGCTGCGCCAAGGGGCCAAGGTGTGCAGATACCTCGGCCCGGCGGCGCAGCTTCCCGGGGCTGCCCACGGCCGCCCATCTGCTTCCCCCCTTAGTCTGCATCAAGAAAGCAAAACAAAAGCATTTATGTCATAATGAAGTTGTATGCCCTTCAGGTGTAAAAAGACTCCTTGTTCTTTATGTGATGATTCTTTGTGTATGCCTTTCCTGTAAAAGATAATTCAGAATACTTCTGAAGAGTTTTTAGAAGTGCAATCTGCAGTACTAATCTGAACTGAGGTGAGAAGAAATAATGATCTAGTGCTAAAGAAGCAGTTGAAAAGGCAATGTGTTTCCAGATGATAGCATATACATAAGAATGCATAAAATAACTCATAGGTGAAGTTCCTGGACAGCTAACAAAAATGTGCAGTCTCTCACTAAAAATTGGCCTTATGAAAAAGTAGCTAACACACTGCCATTTTTTAAAAGAAAAGAAATCTAAATGGGAGTCAGGCTTTCCTGGAAAGCCTGGTGAAAAGTATAATTAATGCTAGTATTATTAAGACATAGAAGAACAAGTCTTGCTGAGCAAGAATCAGCTTGTCTTCTCCAAAATGAAGTCATGCACTACTATTTTCTCTTTCAGTAAGTGTGGATATGGGCAATGTCATGTTATATCATTCAGCTTTTATCACAGTGAAGTATATACTATCCTCCAAGACTCTTTGTTGGGATACATGCTCTTTAGTGCATGCATAAACAGTTATTTAGGATAGGAATCCAAAAATAAGATGTCCAATCTGACAATGCCTAATATCAATCTCCTGCTCAGGATTATATTCAGCCATGCCCTCTTCCACAATATTCCATTCTACTTTATTCCTAGTTTTCAGATTTTTCTCCAGGTAGTCAGTCTTGCTTCCCCATATATGGATCTCTTCTTGTGATAAGGAGACCTGAAAAGGCAGAGAGAAATATCTGTCAACCAATGCATACAGTAGAGCAGGGACCGGCAACCTACGGCCTGGGGGCCTGTTAAGGCCCCGGGCCCCGGACTTACCGCCCCAGGCTGAAGGTTGCCACCGTTGCTGCCGCCACGCGCCGCCGCGCGCCGCCATCGGGGAGTGTTTTTGCCGCTTTGCGGCCGCGGTTGCTGCGATCGCCATTTTGGAAGTCAAAATGGCGGGCGTGACGCATTTGCACATGCGCAGTACTCTTGCACATGCGCAAACGCATCGCAACCACGATTTGGACTTCCAAAATGGAGGCCGTGACATGCGCTGTGGCGGCTGCGGCTGCACGCACTACGGCGGCCGCCTCAGTAGCAGCCGCAGTGGCAGGCCCCCGCGCGCGGCAGACGAGGGTGCGTGCGCGCGCATGAGCGAGCGCGCCGCCATTCCCCCCCCCCTCGGCCCAGCCGAGACCTGGTCAACGGGAGACCGGCCCAGGTCTCAAAAAGGTTGCCTGTCCCTGCAGTAGAGGCAGAACACAGATTGCTATATATATGCAAGTTCTTTCATTCAGTAACCCTTCCTCAGGATATTGTCATGGCAGTTAAAGTGGAATATGTGGTGTGATGCAGCTATCAGTCTCTTCCCTTTGTCCTCATCCTCCTTGTGCGAGGAAACTAAGGGAGAAGCAAACCAGCCTTGAATTCAACCAACAATCTTAAATGATGTAGGGATTCTTCTTAGCCAGCTTGTAGAAGTTGTAGCTGACTCCTCTTTGCTGATCACCATGATTATGATTATATTCACATCCCTGTCTTTTTGCCAATTAGGGACTCAAGGCAGCTTACAACAGATTAAAGCAAATAGTTATACATTCACAAAATAGACTAAAAAGTTAGAAAGTGATAAAACTATCAAAACAAATTTAAAATATATATCATAAAAAAAGATAACAGGACAACAAAAATAACGAATGGAAAATCCAGCACATTGTACAAAGCCCGTCCCAACAAAACAATCAAAGGTCTTCAAAGGCCTGTTGGAACAGAAATGCTTTCACTTGTTTATGAAAAGACTGTAGGGAGGATGTCAGTCTAACTCTAACCTCTTTGGACAGGGAATTTGAGAGCCACTGAGAAGGCTCTCTCCTGTATTCCTGTTCAATGTACTTGAGAGGGTGATGGGACAGAGAGATGTCCTCCCTAGCAGCTCTCAATACATAAGCAGGTTTGTACGGTGGAATAAGGATCTCGAACTCAAACCACTTGGGGCTTTATAGGCCAAAACCATCCCTTTGAATTGTGCCTGGAAACGGAGCAACAGCCAGTAGAGCTGTTGCATGCTCCCTGTATCCAGCCCTGGCTGAACTAAAGAAGAGAGCTTTGTGGCATCTTAAAGAGCAACAGTTTTCTTGTAGCATGATGTTCCCGTAAACAATAAAGCTATGCAATCAGAATGCAAATTTATGTTTTCTAAGAAATACATACTGCTGTTTTCAGCAGAGCTTCAGGAGCAATTTTATGTACTAACCTGTTCCTACTGAGCTCAGTATAAGTCCTACTGAGTTTAATAGTAGAAATAGGACTGAGCTGCACTGTATCCATTTTAGGTGTACTGAACTAGCTGTCAGAGGACTTTACACATGTCAGAAAAAATTTTTTGTAGATTACAGAGCTGTGGTCCATAAAAAGCAACATTTCCAATCTCTATATGAGAGATCGAGAGAGAGATCATGGGGTGCATCTAGCAATAGCAGCTTCATTTATATATCGCTTCATACTGCACTGAGCAGTCTCTAAGCCAGGGGTAGGCAACCTTTTTGAGCCGGGGCCGGGTTGCTGTCCCTCAGACAATTGGGGGGGGGGGGGGCGAAGCACCAAAAATAAATAAATAAATAAATAAATAAATAAATAATTTTTTTAAAAAATAAAAAAAATATGCATGCACATTCTCTCAGCCCCAGAAAAGCCATGGCAAAACCCCTGTGGTGATTTTGCCAAGAAAAACCCAAGAACAAGTAATAACAACAATAATCAATATCATCATGGTGGGCAGCGGCAGCGGAGGCGGCGGCAGGACCGGCCTGGGGCTAGTCCAAAGGCTTCAGGGGGCCGCATCCGGTCCCCGGGCCTTAGGTTGCCTACCCCTGCTCTATGCAGTTTACAACTGGAAGTTAATACATTGTAGAAATCGTGCAGTTTGAGACCACTTTAAATGCTGTAGCTCCATCCTATGGAATTTTGGGATTTGTAGTTCTGCAAAGTCTTTAGCCTTCTGTGCCAAAGTGTGAGGGTGCCTTACAATACTACAAACCCCAGGATTCTGTAGGCTGGAGCCATGGCAGTTAAAGTGGTGTCAAATTGCATTACTGTTTTTCTACAGTGCAGAAGATACACTCCTTGATGTCACAGATGAATGCGACAAACCGCTGAGGAGTTTAGTTTTCTTGGGATGTGTAGTTTGCTGTAGAACCAGAACTCTGTAACAGAGGAGGCTAAGGGCCTAAACAGACTGCCAGAAATAATTCAGCCTGAGACCACTTTCACTGTTCTGGCTCAAAGGGAATCATGGGGACTGTAGTTTTTTCTGGGACATTGAGCCTCTCTGTCAGAGAGCTCTGGTGCCACAATAAACTACAGTTCCCATGATTCCCTAGCACTGAGCCAAGGCGGTGAAAGTGGTCTCAAACTGGATTATTTCTGGCAGTCTGTTCAGGCCTTCAGTATCTCACCAAAAGACAATTCCCAGAATCCCATAGCCTTGAGCCCTGGCAGTTAAAGGGGTGTCATGCTGGATTGTTTCTGCAGTGCGGATGCAACCTTGGGGCGATCTCATCCTGGGGTGGCCATGAGTTCAAGTCCCCTGGAGGGCAGCTGTTCCCTTCCTTGGCAGAGTCCCCTTTCCCAGCGCCCAGGAAGGATCAAAGTTGGGGAGCGGAGGAGAAGTTACATTGCAAAAGGAGCAAAGTAGCCGCGATCCTCCCCTTTGCTTCCGTTGACCGGGAAAAACCTCTTCCAAGGCGGAGCCAGCCTTTCCCAGCCTATTGCGGAAGCGCGCTGGGTTCAAATCTTCCCTATTCAATTTTAAACAAAATATCACAAAACTACACATCCCAGAATTCCGTACCATGGAGCCATGGCCGTTACAGCCGGGTCAAACCGGATTATTATTTCTGCAGTGCAGGTGCAGCCTTTAAGGTCCAAAAAAACACACTGCCCAAATCATCCAGAGGCCACTTTACCTGCTCTGAGTCAAATGCTCGGGAATTGTCGTGTTGGTGAGACATTGAGCCTTCTCTGCCAGAGAAACAAAAGTTACCCGGATTCCTTACCACTGAGCCGGGGCAGTTACAGCGCTCTGGAACCGGATTATTGTTGCTGCAGTGCAGATACAGCCTTTAAGATCCAAAGAAAAAACAACAGCAGAAACCAACCATACCGCAGACATAACCCAGTTCGAGACCACTGCAACTGCCTTGCCTTTTAGTACTAGGGCAGGGGTAGGCAACCTTTCCCCTTTAAGGGCCGAGGGACTTCAGCTCCCAGAATCCCAGGAGCTATTGGCCAACATGGGACTATTGGCCAACATGGCTGAGGCTTCTGGGAGCTGAAGTCCCTCGGCCCTTAAAGGGGAAAGGTTGCCTACCCCTTTACTAGGGAATCCTGGGAGCTGGCGTTTAGTCGGAGAGCAATGAACCACAAATTCCCCGGGTTTTGCAAATTCCCCAGGGCAGTTACAGCCGTGTGTGTGTGTGTGTGAGTGCTGGAGAAGGCGGCCAGTTTTGAAACCCGCGCCCCTCCTCTGATTGGCGAGAGCCACCTTCCCAGGTGCCTCCTTCGCAGCATCCCTTGGCGAGGCGGAGCGAGAGCGCTTCCGACCTATTGCGGAGGCGCCTTGGGTTCAAATCCCTCTGTCTGGACTCTGGAGCGCCTGGGCTCCAGTTCCGCGCAGGGATCCCAGGGATGGCCAACCAGTCCCAGTGCCTGGAGGATGCCCCTTTCCGCGCGTGGGACCCCCATCACCCTCCTCCTCCTCCTCTTTACAGCGAGGCGCAGCGGCTGGCCCTGGAGGAGCTTCTGGGCGTCGGCGGGCGGGCGGCGTTCGTGGCTTTCCTGCGCCGGGAGAAGATGCGCCCTTTCCTCTCGGAGCCCGAGATCCAGAGCCTCCTGCGCAGCGCCTTGCCTCCGCCGCCGGCTCCCTCGGAGGAACGGAGCCCCCCGGCTTCCCTGGACCGCTCCTCCTCCTCCTCCTCCTCCGCCTCTTCGCTCACCTACTTCCCGGCCCAGTCCGACCTGGAGCCGCCGGTGCTGGAGCTGGGCTGGCCGGGCTTCCTGAGCGGCGCTTTCCGGGGACTCACCCGCGTGGAGACCTTCTTCCAGCCCAGCTTTGGGGAGAACATCTACCCCTGCAAGGAGGCCGTCCGAAGACAGATCCGGTCGGCCAAAGAGGTGCAAGATATCAGGGCCCCTTCCAACTTTCTGGTCTTGCTCTCTCTCTTTTTTCCCCCTTCTTCTTTCAGTTAGGGACGTACTAAAACAAAGGACAGTACTTGCCCCATAGGGAAACATTGGGGAATATTTGCCCCATAGGGAAACATTGGGAATGGTTGACTCATAGGGGAATATTGGAAAATATTTGCCCCATAGGGAATCATCAGGGAATATTTGCTCCATAGGGAAACATAGAGGAATGCTTGCCCCATAGGGAAACATCGGGGAATATTTGCCCCATAGGGAAACATTGGGGAATATTTGCCCCATAGGGAAACATTGGGGAATACTTGCCCCATAGGGGAACATTGGGGAATATTTGCCCCATAGGGAAACATTGGGGAATATTTGCCCCATAGGGAAACATTGGGGAATATTTGCCCCATAGGGAAACACTGGGGAATGCTTGCCCCATAGGGAAACATTGGGGAATGCTTGCCCCATAGGGGAACATTGGGAATGCTTACCCATAGGGAAACATTGGGGAATACTTGCCCCATAGGGGAATATTGGAGAATATTTGCCCCATAGGGAAACTTTGGGGAATGCTTGCCCCATAGGGAAACATTGGGGAATATTTGCCCCATAGGGAAACATTGGGGAATGCTTGCCCCATAGGAAAACATTGGGGAATACTAATATTTTCCTGTATCTCTACGGGCAAGCATTTGCCAATGATTCTCTATGGGTAAGTATTTCCCTATGATTCGCTATGGGCAAGTACTGGCATTTGTTTTAGTACGTTCCTTTCAATTATACTTTTTTCCCCTAATTATTTTTTTAAAACAACAAAAGGCATAAAGTCTGTAGAACAACGACAAGGACAACAACCACAGCAACAATTTAACAACAAGGGTATATGTATCTGATAAATATTTTTATTCTGCAGCAGAATCAAAAAAGAAAAAGAAAAGAAATTAAAACAAAAAATCCACCAAATAAGGATACCTTTATTGGCCAACCAAAATGCACAATATACTCCATGGGCTTCTTCATCAGGCAAGATGTTACAAACCAAACAGGAGAAAAACAATTGGAGATGTTAGTCAGATGCCTACATGTTGTTTCAGTCTTTAGTTAAGGTGGTATATGGTGGGGAGGATATCTTTTGCAGGCAGGATCCTCCTTCTGGCCCTGGGTCTATTGGGAGATTTGCAAAATCCAGGAAATTTAAAATTTATTTGCATCTCAACAAGGATCCCTCTCTTGCAGTCCAATATGCCTCTGTTCCTATAAGGTCACAGGACTCTTTGTAGGCAGATCTAGAAAAAAAAATTAGATTGAGTTAGTGATTAGCAAGTTTCATTTATATACCGCTTCATAGGATGAAAGTCCGAGTGGACCCAGAGCCCCCTGGCTGGGATCGAACCCGCAACCTTGTGATTTGTGAGTGAGTGGCTGCAGTACAGGCATTTAACCACTGTGCCACCAGTTTCATGTATCACTGATCAAACCATACATTTCTGCCCAATTTTGTTTTTGCTGTCTATGTTTGTTAAAAGTAATTCTGAAAAATTGAAAAAGTGTATACTTTTTAATGTGCGGTGTTGGTGTTTTGGTACTTTTTTTAAAAAAAATGGTATTGTTTTAGAGTTTGCTCTTTGCTGCCTTGAGTCCCTTGTGCCAAGAGAAAGGCGGGATATAAAGTTAATAAAATAATCTTGTCACCTCTTAACTTTGTCTACTCCAGGCATGTAAAAACCCACATAGTGACTTTGAGTAAGTCATACTCTCTCAGCCTCAAAGGATGGTCAGGGTAAACTTAAAGCTCTGGTGCTGCAACAAACAACATTCCCCAAAGTTCCCATAGCATGTTTAATACTGTTTTAAGGGGGGGGGGGTTGGTCTTTGGGGTTATATGGTATGGGTTTTTATGTAAGCCGCTTGGATTGTTTTTTTCAATAAGCGGGATACAAATAAATTTTATTATTTATTATTATTATTATGGCCGTTCAAGCAGTGTCAAACCAGATTATTTCTGCAGTGTGGATGCAGCCTGCGGGGTTTTTTTTAAAGCATGTACAGAGATCTTGTAGTACCTTTGAGACTAGTCTCAAAGACTAGTCTCAGTGGGGCTACAAGGACTCTCCAGATACTGATTTTACAGAGTGACATGATTATGTCTTATAACAACAACAACAACAACAACAACAACAACAACAGGGTTTGCTTGGAGGAACCCTGGGTGACCAGTCATTCTCCTTTTCCAGGGCCTGTCCTCCATTTCAGGCTTCTGTCCAGGAGGGATTCCAAAAGGTCCTCCGTTTAGAGCAGGTCTCAGAAGCATGTATTTCTATTTCTAGGAATGTTCTGAGCTTCTCTTTAGTCATGTCCTCATTTTCCCTTGAATGTCCTACATTTTGTGGTACCTTGTCCTCCCTTGTGGTTAGGACATTTGTGGTTCATCCAAGCCAGCCTCATAACCCCAGGGTGACCAGAGGTCCTCCTTTTCCAGGACATGTCCTCCATAGGGTGGCCAGTTATCCTCCTTTTTCAGGGTCTCTCCTCCATTTCAGGCTTCTGTCCAGGAGGGATCCCAAAAGGTGCTCTATTTGGAGCAGGACTCAAGAAGCATACATTTATATTTATATGAGTGTCTTTAGCTTCAATTTTGCAATGTCCTACATTTCTCCTTGAATGTCCTACATTGGGGGGTGCCTTGCCCTCCTTTGTAGTTAGGACATCTGATCACCCTGGGGCTGGTTCATCCAAGCCAGCCCCCTAACCCCAGGGTGACTAGATGGCCTCCTTTTCCAGGACATAACAGTTGCTTTGTGCTGGGAGACCCTGTTAATGGTTATATGTCAAAAGAAAGAACTTTTCCAAACTCACAGTCAGATCATGAAAACAGAGCCAGGACTGGTCAGGGTGACCAGAGCTCCTCCTTTTCCAGGACCTGTCCTCTATTTAAAGCTTCCGTCCAGGAGGGATTCCACAAGGTCCTCCATTGGGATCAGGACTCAGAAGTCCATTAGGTAACATGCCATTTGCTGTAATAAAGCTGTAATTAAACGGTATGGAATGAATCTATATATTTATATGAATGTTTTTATGTAATGCCCTACATTTTTCTTGAATGCCCTACATTTTCAGTGCCTTGTCCTCCTTTTTGATTAGGACATCTGGTCAACCTGGATGAACAAGCTGGCCCTGGCTCCATTTTTGGAGAGTTTGGGAAAGTTCGTTCTTTTGACCTATAACAATTCCCAGGATCTCCCAGTCAGCACAACCATAGGCAGTTGCTGTCTCCAAAAATAGCTTTCTCTAGCTCTGTTTGAACCAAACAGTCAAGCCTACTGGCTTTTGTTTGTTGTAGTATGCCTTCAAGTCCTTTCCGACTTCTGGCGACACTAGGTGACCTATCATGGGGTGTTTTTTTTTGGCAAGTTTCTCCAGAAGGGGTTTGTCATTGTCATCCTCTGAGGTGGAGAGAATGTGACTTGCCCAAGGTCACCCAGTGGGTTTGCATGGCTGAGCTAGGATTCAAGCCTTGGTCTCCAGAGTCCTAGTCTAATACTCTAACCACTACACCACGCTGGCTACACTAATCTCAGATTTTAAGCCAGATACCGGTTGAGTCTCCCTTATCCAGAATTCTGAAATATTCCAAAATCCAAACCTTTTTCATGGCTGGGATAGTGACACTTTTACATTCTGATGGCTCAGGCTACACAAACTTTGTTTCATGCACAAAATGATTACAAATGTTGTATAAGTTTACCTTCAGGATGTGTGTATGAGGTGCATATAAAACATAAATGAATTTCATGTTTAGACTTGGCTCCCATTACAAGATATCTCACTATGTATGTACAGTGGAACATGGATAATTCGAACTTCTATAATTCGAAATCTTCTTTAATTCAAATATTTTCCCTGGTCCCTAGAATCTTGTATTAAAACAATGTTAAAAAATTATGGTTAATTCGAATTACATATTGGATAATTCGAAGTTTTTCCAAGGCAACCCCAAACCACCGCAGCCCAAGTCAACTCCCCCAGCGCCAGGAGGAGGAGGAAGGAGAGGCGGAGAGGCCGCGGTGGAGTCCCAAAAACATATGTGTACTGTATTTAAATTTTGCAATACAGTATTCCGTTTTTTGGATAATTCGAATTTTGGATAATTCAAATTTTTTTTTACTGGTCCCTTGGGGTTCGAATTATCCAAGTTCCACTGTATATGCAAACCTCTGGTCTCAAGCATTTTGGATAAGGGAGACTCAGTAATTTCTAATTTCTAAGATCAAACTCCTGTATTCTGCATACCTCCCATTGTGTGAATGCATTCCCACTACCAGAACAAGTGCCCTTTCACACGATACAATTGTAGCACTATGATTCTGCTGTAATTGACATGGTTATATGCTGTGGAAACCCGGCTTTGCCATGGGGGGTATTTAGAATTCTCAGCCAGAGAGCTCTAGTTCTTCACCAAACTATAAACCCCAGGATTCCTTAGGGTGCAACTATGGCAGTTAAAGTGGAGACGTGCTATATTTGGGTAACGTGAAAGTGTCCCGACTAAAAAGGGTTCTTAAGCATTTCTCGTAAAATTCTTCTGGGTGGGCCAGGGTGCTATGTATAATTATTTGGTGTTCAATGATCTTGATCATATATCAGAAGAGTTTCCTTCACATGCAGCATGGGAATATGCCTAGTGGGTGGTCATCTGGTGTTGATAAAATTAGAAATACTTGAGCTGCCTTTCCTTCCCCTCCCTGCTCTTTTGTTAGTCAATCTCACCCTGTTGCTACGATTAAGCCAAGCCTCAAAAGACAATGGACAGGTTGTGAGAAAAATCTGAAGGAGTTTTCTTAACCTTCCTTATTGGCTCAAGTCTGCTCTTTCTTTGGCTCCCTGAGACAAAGGACAAGATGATTGCCCTCCATGTAAAAGATGCAAACAATGGCAGGAATTGGATTTTGCTTCAATACTTATGGTGGGACAGCATTTTCCTACACAGTAGACTCTTTGAGGCTATCACACAGCACCAACAAAAAGGATACAAGCAGGACCTGATATGTGAATCTATATGGATAATGAACAAATATAATATATATATGAGCAATAAACCAAATAGTCAACCATTCCTTTATAACATAGGCATAGTCCAAAGCAGAGGGGTCTGCTTTATTGAAGACCTGACAAGACCTTCACCCTATCCTTCTAGACTGTGCATTCTCTGTATGGGAATAATTGATGATTTTATTTATTTATCATAGCGTTTTAATATTTGTTCACTTTCTCTCTCTGTGTAATTAATTTTAATTATGTTTGTTCAGTTTTAATTTAGGGGTGTAGCAGGTTGGTACAGCAGTTTAAGGTTTGCAGGATAGGCCATACAGCACTTACAACTTTGGTCTCCAAAAAGAGAGAGAGAGAGAGAGAGAGACTGGCTCCAGCATCTGCTTCATCCTGACTTATTATGGCATATTACAACTTTAGGTGGAGGAAAAACCCTTAATGTAACATTTAGAATCTCAGAGATATTGGGGTGTATGAATGAGGGGAGAGAATCTTACTTTTATCGAGGACTGGCTAAAATGAAATCCTTTGTGCTTTCCTTAAATTTTGAATTGCAGGTATGCTTCAGTTAACAAAGCCCCTAGGAGGTCCTGTTTGCAAAGTCTTTTTAATGTCTTTTCAGCCCCCATTTTAATTCCTTGTCCTTGGACTATCTGGAAGTTTTTAGTAGCATTAGCATAGGGAGGATGGTGAAAGCATACTAGAGAAACACAGACTTTTAGTGTCAGGTTGCAATAGTGTGTGTGTGCAGTAAACAATGCAATACAAGTTTTAACTGGGTAATAATAAGATTCTGCTCTAGCTGATCTACTGTAGCTGTGTGTGCCTGCCTACAACTGGCAAAGTCAACAGAAGCTGACTGCTGAATCCCTTGTGGGATATGTTGAACACCAAAACAGAGAAAAGGGGAAAGCAGATAAGCCTCTCCAGCTACCATGTTATTTCTGCCTCTGGTGCCAAATTTTCTATTAAATAAGTAATGCCTAGGAACACATCTCCTTCATTAACTGAGGTACACCTGTAGTTGCTTTGAACTAAGTGATGTGCACTTTTTAAAAAATCAGCTGGGGCTGTCATATGAGTAACTGAATAAACAATAAATGCTACAGAATTGTCTAGGATAGGTTTTTGTGTTGATTATCTGTCCTTTCTTATTTGGTGCATGACCATCATGCCTTTGATTCTTGTTTCCACATATTTTATTTTTGTTTAAAATGAAAAAAGCATAATGTTGGCAGATCAGTCCACTTTACTGTGTCAAAACAGGTATAATCATTGTGAATAGTTTGTTCTCTTCCTCATACATGTGAATTTTACTACTATTCCTAAATTTTGGAAAATACCTAGAAATGCAAGAAAAGAGATTTCAGGAAAATATATGGATTGTGGGATATATGATTAGATCAGACTTATGAGACCTCGAATGTGTTCCGTGAATGAGGATGAGGTGAAGTGTTTGGAAAGTGAAGAATTAGTGTTCTGCAGGAGGCAGAAGCACAGATTTGCTGTTACCTTATTTTTTTAAATTAATATAGGAATTCCAGCCTTCATTATCATGTTTATTGTTCTGCCATATTCCCAGACTACTTCAGAAGCTTTCATATTAATTACTCCTACTGTAGCCCTGTAATAGATTCTTAAGCTCACAGCTGGAAAAGTCTGTTTAAACTGTTAATTAGTATATTTTATTAGCTTCTTATACATATGTTTCATTATTTTATCCAACTGTTCAGACATTTGTTTTAAGTTCTTGGCAAGCTTTCTGCATCCTTCGCTACCTTTTAATACCTTTAGCCTCAACAAACTTGTTTCCAAAGGCCATAATGGTTCCCAGTCTTGGACTCCCAGTTGTATTACAACTCCCACAAACTCCAGCCATCATGACAAATTCAGAATCAGGGATTCTGGGGGTTGGAATCTAACAAAGTCAGGAACCAAGGAAATCAGTGCTGTAGCACACATCACTAGTCTTGAAACTTGGTGGATGATCACATTCAATTATTTGTTTTGGTGGTAGTTTCTAAAAAAGCTAAATCCAATATGCAACATTGTAGCAGCTTAGCAATTGAGAAGGGAGTCTTCTAAAGAAGATCATGAGTAACTTTTAGCAGGTGCTAAAACAGGGGATATGATTCTGGTCAGGGTTTTATAAATAAGGACTATTTGGCAGTCATGTTGTGCATGTTGTGAAGCTATATTTGGCATGGGAGAGGTCTAATGATCTAATTTTGAAGCATGGGGTAGCAATCCAAGCTAACAGTATATAAGTAGAGGTATCTGTAGTCTTGTGTAGAGCCCATAATTAACAAGTGGCTTTCTTGTGTCAGACATATCCTTATGATTAATGGCCATAGGGTGGTGCAAACTGCAGAGGACATTGACTGGCTGAATGTTTCTTTTCCTGCAGCATACTGATATGCCTGTCCTATTGTGAACAAGAAAAGAGCAGTATAGTCAGTGGGGGAGAAAAGGGTTTCCTTACACAGATTAGCAGAGAGGTGGAAAGAGTAGGTGTATTAAGAGCATAAGAAGAGCTATGTTGGGATCAGATCAAAGTGCTATTTAGTTCAACTTTCTGTTTATGCAGTTGCCAATCAGTTGCCTACAAGGCATGCATACAGCCCTACTATTCTTCTTACCTTCCCAAGTAATGAGATGGAGAGACATGCCACCTCAACGGCATAGTGCAGGTGGTATATAGGTATCCTGACTAGTAGCCATTGATCTTCCATGAATCCAATACTGAAGACACACAACAAACAATAATGCCTGTATTTTAGATTTGTGTGCAGCATGGATTTGTATAGAGGCAGTAAGTTGTTGGCACTTCTTTTCCTCAGTTCTGTTTGCATTTATTATTTTACAGCCATCTAACATTGGGCTGATATTTTCATCAAGCTATCTGTCACAGTTTCAAGCTCCTTTTCTTGTTCAATTGTTGCCAGATCAGATCCATTAGTGTATATGTGAAGTTAGGATTTTTTAAATTTTATTATTATTATTATTATTATTATTATTATTTTGCCCTGTTATGCATTATTTTACATGTAGTTGTGTTGAATTTAATTTGTCATTTTATAATTTAGTACCATCAGCAGATTTGGCCACCCCATTACTTGATCCAGTGCCAGATCATCTATAGACAAATTTAAAAAAAAAAACTAGTCCCAATAAGGGGCCCAGTTCTTCAATTGTTCAAATTGAAGAATGGATTGTTTATTCCTACTCTCTGCCTTTTGACCCATTGGACGACTTTTCTGTTATCTCATGACTGTAAAGTTTACTCAGCAATCTTTGGCATGATACTTTATCAAAAGAATGTTTATTGACATTTTGAGAGAACTGTGAAAAATTAGTGAAACTGGACTTGGCTTTGCAGAAGTCACACTGGTTCCCTTTCAATGAGTATTGCTTTTCTATGCACTTGATTTCACCTTAACTGACCCCTAATGATGTGGATCTTACTTGGATCCCTGATACAAATATATTTAGTGTATACCTATATCTGGGAATGTGCAACTAGTCTATAATATAAGCAAGCAGAATTTTATTTTAAAAGTGAAGGTGGTTGTGTGAGAAGTTATTATCAGCTACCTCTCATTATGCATGACTAATTTTTAATAATCTCATTCAAATGCCATTAGTTTAGATTACTGTAATGACAGCATTTGGTAATGGTTGTTATAACTATGAATCTTGTGGGTAAGATTTTTAAAATTCTGTTCCCTGTGACACACAGTTTCATTTAGGAGTCTTAGTAGACACAAGCTGAACAAGAGTCAGCAGTGTGATTTGTTGTTTTTGTTAACGGCATAGATCTTGATCCATGGTGACCCTGCTGATGAGACATCTCCAGGCTCCCCTGTTCTCTAGTGCTCTGCCCAGCTCCTGCAAACTCATATTCGTGGTCTCTTTAATGAAGTCCATCCATCTAGCATGTGGCCTTCCTCTATTTCTACTTCCCTCCACCTTTCCTAACATTACTGTCTTTTCCAACGATTCATGCCTTTTCTTGATGTGTCCAAAGTATGACTGTCTAAGTCTTGTCATCTTGGCTTACAGGGATATTTCTGACTTGATCTGCTCTAGGACATTTGTTTGTCCTTTTGCTACTCAAGAGTAGCAAACAGGATACATTTCACTATGAATTGCAACAGCTACTAGCCATCTTGAGTCCCAGTTTTGAGGGAAAGCACGATATAAAGATAACAGTCATCATAGCAGTTAGATTGCAGCAGTCGATATTGGGGAATGGCTTTCTGATACTTGTTTCATTCCGCAGCTTATAAATTAATGAAGCCTAGTGAAAGTAATAGATGCACCAACAGCTTTTGCCTCATGAAATAAATTGTCCAGTGCTAATGTAAGACAAGCAAAAATATGCTCCAAAAGCAGTTTTCAACAAACTAGCAACTCAGAGCAAGAAAAAGAATAAGCAGATACATTAAACCAAAGTTTAAACCAACTGAGCCCTAAAAGCTATCCAGCTTCTTACAACAAAAGAGGCAAGAATGCTATTTGTAAGTATAAAGTAAGTATAAAGTTAGCAATTCTGCATAATCTTAAATTCCATTAGTATCACAAAGATATCTAAATGGGGAGGCAGGAATGATCTGGAAGACATGGAACAGAATAATGGACTGAAATCCTAAATAGCCTGAGAAGTACTGTGTTAACAGCATTAAGTGTTGCTATCTGAACCAGCAGAGTTTCTTTCTTCCCAAGAAAGTTACCATGGACCAGCAGTTGATGGCTTACAGTCCATGGATAACAGCTTTTGAGTAGCACTGATATAACATTTTGTTGCTTTTTCCACTTGTGTCTTGTTTAACTGTGAAATGATCATATGCTGAACATCAGAGTTGCAGAGTTGTTGTAAAGGATTGTGTGTACATTTTTGGATCCTCTTAAAAATGAATTATTTCAGAAAATTGCTAGCACAGTTGATGGCTTCATGCCTATTTTACAATGCCTTCTGGTGACTCTTTTAAGCCAGTTTTCTCTAACTGATCAGCTGGGAGTTGTGGATCTTGCATTGTTTTCTATCTTGTCAGAGGAAGAATGACTCCTACAGTGGTGATATAGCCTCAGATAAAATAAATTTAATCAGTGATTCAGACTCTTGTAATGCCAGGTGAGATGATGTGTTAAATGGAACTGTCATGATGAATGCAAGGCGATACACTGGAAATTAGTATTATAATTAGATTTGGGTTGTGTGTTTCAATTTGTTGGCCACACTGAGAAGGTTTATGCTAAAGAAAGTAGATACACTAAATAAGATACAACAAATGGAAATGAATGCTGTAAAATCGGATTTCTTTCAGCTTGAAAAACTGTATTTTAGTGTATACAAACAACTATCTTCTATGGCTGAAGTAGGAGCAAAGGCTCTTAATCTCACAGCGTTAATCAGCTGTTGTTGCCAACTTTATTTACATACCACCTTTTTCTCAAGGCAGCTTACACATTAAAAATTGTGATTAAAAACATAAAAATCAACATTAAAACCAAATTATACTATTAACCATATTAAAAACATACACTCTCAAACAGATTAAAATTTGAAAACAATACAGCATTTATAGTCCTTTTATTAAAAGCTTTCAGATCTAAAAGCTTGTCTGAGTAAAAAAAAAAAAAAAGTATTTACCTGCCATGAGAAGGACAGCAAGGAGGGATGACTGTTTTCAATGAGAAAACTCATCTGTTCAGGGTTGTCTGTTATCACCTGACTTTTGTTTATTTTATTAACAATGTCTGAGCAATTTTCTTTGTCTGTAATTTCAGCTTTTTCACCCTCTCTGGCCCTCCTGTTTCTATCCCTGACCATATCTATGTCTTTCTCCTTTACTTTATAAGGCAGGGTTGATCTGAATCATGATTTAAATTGCTTCTTTGAAAGACTCAATTACAACAATGTAAATCAAAATTTAAATCACTAATGAGGAAGATTATATTTAATCATAATTTCAACAGATGGACATGATTGTTCAATATAATCCTAAAACGTATTCAGAGGTGTAGGCTGTATAACTAAACAATTGTTCTGAATTGTTTTCAGATTAATCTTCAGTTCCTCAAAAAATGGCATCCGTTGCATTTATATTTAAATTCTTCCTTGTTCACATCTGCTTCATGTCCTTAATTCTATATTATTGTACCTTTTGTCTTTGCATTTAGAGAATCAGATGTGGAGAGAGAGAGAACATAGTTCATATAGCTCACCTGTAGAATGGTACTGATTTTATCTCCCATCTCTATAAACTGCTGTTAACATAGTCATACAGTATAATTAGAAATTGTAGATCATGTCTTTGTTCTAGTGATCTAAGCTCTTTTATATAAAAAAATGGCTTTAAGAAAACTTTGAAATCTGATTTCAGTTTTTAAAACTCAACTGAAATTTAAAAATCTGGGCCAAGAGCCTTCTTTCTATTCTATCACCATAGTTATTTCTGCTGATGCCATACCCCAAAACCTACTATGAGGCTACACACTAACCAAAGGATTTCTGGGGGGCAGCAGATGAGAGCCCTAGGACAGTGGCGTTCCTAGTGTTGGTGTCACCCAATGTGGATGCATGGGGCTGTCCAGGGAGCCAAGGGCAGCAGTGGCCTGGCCTGCCTCCCCTTCCCCATCCAGCCACTGAGGCCAGCCATAAGCCAGCCAAGGCAATAGATAAGGTGAGGGCAGGATTGTGTACACTCGCCTATCCTTCCCCAATGCCTTGGATTGGTCATGCAAGCCAGCCAAAGCACTGGGGAAGGTGGAGGGGGGCATGTACTTCTTCTCTGCTGCCTTGTCTTCCTCGGCCAAGAGAGCCAGGGCAGCAGAGAAGGGGCAGGTGCCAACAACAGCACCCCCCCACACACACAATGGGAGAAGGGCCAACTGAGTGTCACCCCTCTTCTTAGGTGGCACATGGTATGGTCTACATCCCATAGTGATGCCACTCTGCTGGGAAATGACCATTCCTCTGGTTGCAGAGCATGTTGAGGCAGGCAGCTGAAGATACACTTGAGGTTCTGCTGCTGGAATGTGCTTCAACATGCCCCACACCTGGGAGAGAAATGCAGTAATTTCCCTGTGCCCCAGAGTGCAAGTGCCTCAGAAACCCTTCGATTAAGGCTCAAAAAGTAGGTTTTGGGGAGCATAACAGGTAAAGGCAAATGTATTCCCCATTGACAAGGCTATCAAGTCGTGTCTGACTGTAGGGTGCGATGCTCATCTCCATTACTAAGCCAAAGAGCCAGCGTTGTCCGAGGACTACTCTGTGATCACATGGCCAGCATGATTTCACAGAACACTGTTTACCTTCCCATTTAGAAGTGGTACCAATTTATCTACTTGTATTTGCATGCTTTCAAACTGCTAGGTTGGCAGAAGCTGGGACTAGTGACAGGAGCTCACCCCATCATGCAGCACCCGGGCCTCGAACTGCCAACCTGCTGATCTTGCAATCAACAGAATCAGTGTCTTAACCATTTGAGACACTGCATCCCTACACTTGGGTGTAAATGTGAATTCCAAAGGTCATGAAACTAAGTCAGGTTTACAGTCTTGTGGACAATGACTCTGGAGATCAGGGTTCTACTTCCCATTCAGCCACAGAAACCCACTGGGTGACCTTGAGCAAGTCATATACCCTCACCCCCAGAAAACTCTGTGATAGGGTCGTCATATGTCAGAAAGTGCTTGAAAGCACACAGCAACAAAAATATATTGAACTGGATTCTAGCCCTGTTGTAGTCACTAAAAAAAATCATTCATTTTTATCAGCCCGTGAATGAAGGTGTTTCATCATTCAGCTGCTCATCTGTGCTAGGATGTCTTTCTCACTTCCCAGCTACTATTTATTTTTATAGAATCTTAGAGTTTGAAGGGTCCACAAGGCCCTCTAGCTCAAGTCTCTACCATGCAGGAACACACGACAAAAGCACCCTGAAAGATTTATTATTTATTTATTTTATTTTTATCCCACCTTCCTCCCCAAAAGGGACCCAAGGCAGCTCACAACATCAAGACACATCAAAACATTTAAAAAAACAATTAAAATAGCCTAATTTAAACAGTAAAAAGTTAAAATGTAAACATACCAGATTTAAAACATACAAAGGTTAAAAATAATCTAACCCCCCCCCTAAAAAACCAGACCTGCATAATTTTTGAAAAGCTTTCTGGAATAAAGATGTTTTTGCTTGCCTGTGAAAGGCCAGCAGGGAGTGGGTCAGTCTAGCCTCCCGTGGAAAGGAGTCCCACAAGATGGGAGCAGCCACCGAGAAGGCTGTCTCTTGTGTCCTCACCAAGTGAGCATAGGATGGTGGTGGGACCAAGAGAAGCCTTCTCCTGAGGATCTTAGGGCTCTAGGTGGTTTGTATGGGGAGATACAGTCTCTCAAATAGTTTGGACCTAAGCTGTGTAGGGCTTTATAGGTCATGATCAACACTTTGAATTGTACTCTGAAATGAACTGGTAGTCAGTGAAACTGTTTCAGTTCAGAAGTTACATGCTTCCTATAATTGGTTCCGATCAGTGTTCTGGCTGTGGCATTTTGGATCCACTGAAGTTTCCAAACAGTTTCCAAAGGCAGCCCCATGTAGAGTGTGTTACAGTAGTCCAAATGGGATGTAACCAATGCATGTGTCACTATAGCCAGATCTGATGTCTCAAGGAATGGGCACAGTGGGTGCACTAGTTTTAACTGTGCAAATGCACTGCTGGCCACTGCTGAAACCTGGGCATCCAGGCTCCGAGTGGAGTCCAGGAGCACACCCAAGCTGTGAGCCTGAGATTTCAGGGGGAGTGTAACTCCATCCAGATCAGGCAAAGCCCAATTCCCTGATCTGCCTAACAACTGACTAGGAGCACCTCTGTATTGTCTGGATTAAGCTTCAATTTGTTTGCCCTCATCTAGTCCATTACCTTCATCAGCCAGAGACAGCTTCCTTGGAATCAGGTGGGAAGGAGAGATAGAGTTGGGTGTCATCCGCATACTGATGACATTGCACCCCAAAACTCTGGATGACCTCTCCCAGCAGTTTCATGTAGATGTTAAACAACATGGGGGACAACACAGAACCCTGTGGGACCCCACAGGCCAACAGCCAAGGTGTCGAACAGGAGTCCCCCAACACCACCTCCTGGCCTGCCCCTCCAAGAAAGACTGGAACCACTCTATAGCAGTGCCCCCAAGTCCAATCCCAAAAAGGTGGCTCAGAAGGATACCATGGTCAATGGCATCGAAAGCCACTGAGAGATCTAGCAGGATCAACAGGGACACACTCCCAGTTCCCTGTGTAGGTCATTCGCGAAGGTGACCAAAGCTGTCTCTGTGCCATAGCCAGGTCTGAAGCCAGATTGAAATGGAGCTAGATAATCAGTTTCATTCAAAAAACCCTGGATCTGGGAGGCCAACACTCACTCCAGAACCTTGCCCAAGAATGGAATGTTGAGGCTGGCTGATAGTTATCCAGAATGGTGGGATCCAGGGAGGTCTTTTTCAGTAATGGCTTCACCACAGCCTCCTTTAAGCAGAATAGGAATTTGCCTTGCTGCGTTCACCACTTCCTTTACCCACTCAGCCAGTCCCCCTCTAGCTGAAGTGCAAGATCCAGTATGCATCTGGTGGCCCTCACTTCTCCAAGGATCTTATCCACACCCTCAGGCTGCACAAATTAAAACTTATCCAAGATGACCATCAGCTTTAGTTTGAAGATCTCCAAATATGGAGAGTCCACCACACTCTGAGGCAGTCCATTCCACTGTGAGACAGCACATACAATAAAAAAGAGCTTTCCAATGTTTAAGTGGAATCTCTTTTTTTGTAATTTGAATCCATCCATTTGTCTCTGGAACAGCAAAAAAATGAAAAATTAAAAAAAGTAGAAGAAGCTTGCTCCATCTTCTACATGACATCCTTTCAGATATTTAAAGATGGCTATCATATATTACAGGGGTAGGCAACCTTTTTGAGCCGGGGGGCGGGTTGCTGTCCCTCAGACAATTGGGGGGCCGAAGCACCAAAAATAAATAAATAAATAAATATTTTTAATTTAAAAAATATTTTAAAAATATGCATGCACACTCTCTCAGCCCCAGAAAAGCCGTGGCAAAAACTCTGTGGAAAAGAAAACCCCAAGAACAAGTAATAACAACAATAATCAATATCATCATGGCGGGGGCGGCGGTGGTGGCAGGACCGGCCTGGGGCCGGTCCAAAGGCCTCAGGGGGGGGGCGCATCTGGCCCCTGGGCCTTAGGTTGCCTACCCCTGGTATATCACCTCTCAGAAGATTATCACATGGGGTAAAAAATGTCAGAGAATAGTATTGTTACCGTCATTATTGTGCAATTGGGAGAAAGAGTTTCACACAATGTCGTCCTCCTATCATTCTTATAATGTCCTGGAAGTATCCTGCCAGTGGAATAACTCATTGACAATAAAAACCTGTCAATGGCTTGCTGATCACAATTCATTTGTGCTATTGCAAACGTGTGAAAGGCAATCATGTTTCACTAGCGCTACTGAGATTTCTTCATTTCATTTTCCGGAGAGTAGGTTATTGCACTACACTCTAAAAATGGGGTGCATAAACTTTTACTGCTTGGCCGCCTCCTGCTGCATGTTGAGGTTTGTAGTTTAGTGAGGCTTAAGAGCTCTCTGGCTAGATATTCTAAATGAATCTTCCTAAACTACAAGTAGCAGAATGCAACAGGAGGATAATCTCCTAAATTGAATCCCCCAGTCTGGGAATCACTTCCTGTATCACAGGAATTCCTCAGTGGGGAGAGAGAGACCCATTTTTCTCTCTGCTAAATAACCCAACGTGTGGAATGCAAAAGCGCTTTCTTACTGCTTGTGAATCATTAATGCCCCTTTTTTGCGACCAGTGTGAAAGTGTTTTAATATTGCCATTGTATCATTCTTGCTTAATAACGTTAAAATAATAGTTTTAAAACTATAATAGCCCCTATGTGATAATCTCCTCAGTCTTTTCCAAGCTAAACATCCACAGCTCCTTAGTCATTCTTCATAAAGTTTGTCAACAAAGGCTTATATGATCTCTGCTAATAAGATACATCTTCAGTGTCAGTACATTTTGGATTTTTTACCACATCTCATCTATCCTAGCATGTGTATAAATGTCTGTCAAATTAGGTAACACCCCATACATTTCATGAAATGAACTGCCATCCACGAAGGCTTGTTAGTTTTGAAGGTGCAACAAGACTATATAAGCAAACATTTTTGTAGAAACTGGAAAAAACTGATTATCCATTTAACTCATCTAGACTTGATCCCCATAATGCAAAGTTAGGTTTGTGGAGTTCCCTGTTACAAGATCTATGCTAGATACATTTTTAAGGGAGATGGGTCTAGCATTAAGTCTTGATCAAATGAAATTTCTGTGTTCGTGTACATGCATAAACAATGAGAGCACCATCCATGTAAAAGGAAGAGATCATGTCTTGGAAGAGAGTGTGACTGTCTGACTAGAATCCTGAAGAGGACAACTAGCATTGCAATAATTTTGTTGTAGATCCCACTTGTACTTCTGATCATCAGATTGCTAGTACAATGCTTTCCAACTTTGTGTCATTCAGATATGTTGGACTAAAATTCAAAGACATTCCCATTGGCTATGTTGCCTGGGGATGATGTAAGTTTTAGACCAATACATTTGGACAGCACTGGATTGGGGAAGGCTAAGTTTGGGAAGGCAGGGCAGCAATAGAAATGTGCCAGTTGTTAATGGATCCATTACATTCTCAAGCTGGAAAAATACCTCAACAGACTTTATTGCAAGTTCTTCTCCATCATAGGGTTGGAAATAAATTCTACATAAAATGGAAGTAAAAGGGAAGAAGCCATGATAGCATGGATGAAACAGTAGTTTCTATAGCTTGAGCATGAAGGCTTCCTGGTGGAAAATGTATTACAGTCAAGTGCACATTAGCCTTCTGATAGGTCTGTAACTCTATAGTAGTCTCTGTTTAACATCATCTTAATGAAAAGGTGTGGAATAGAAGACCGTGGTGTTTTTTTCTTTTATTTAACTTGCACTATAATTTTAAGTTTGAGGTTATTCACAGTCCAACCAGAGGGAAGGGTGTAAGTTATCAAATAAAACATAATTTAAAGAGTGAGTGAGATGTCACTCATTGAATAGTAATGGATTTTTTTCTTTTTCTTCTCAGTGACAGGTGAGTCAACATTTGCACTTGATTTAGCCTAGGGACTGTTATTCAGTGGCATTGCCAGCAGAAACGCCCCAAAGCCACACAATTCATCTTGGTTGTGAGCTTTAGGCCTCACTAATTCTAGTGTCAACAGGAAGCAAAGATGAAATGCAGGTTTTGCCTCAGGCATGAGGACAGAGTCTCAGGTACCTTATAAACACAAGTTCACTTGTAGGTAGGTATAATTGTTCCCCTCACAACATTACAAAGCAACTCTGTGCAACTGGTTCATCTGTACCATCACTTCTCCATTGTTTAGGACCTTACTGATCAATCACTGTAGTGCCCTCATGAACCACAAATTGAGATTCTTGTACCACCACTGTACAAGAACGTACTATATAGAGCTAGCCTTGTTGATCATAAAACAGATTGCAAAGTCCATATTGATGCAATTGATGTAATTCATTTACATTTCTTTATGGCAAATTCAAATCAGATTATCATATTTACTTCCACACTTGACCTGGGAGGAGGAAGATACATCAGTGATTGTTTGAGTGATTCCCCACAATTTAACGGGTCCTCTAATATGCTAATTCAACAGTGTGATGCGGCAACTAAAAATGCCAATGCATTTTTAGGCTGCATCAATAGAAGTATAGTATCTAGATCAAGGGAAGTAATATTGCCAGTGTATTCTGCATTGGTCAGGCCCCACCTGGAATACTGTGTCCAGTTCTGGGCACCACAATTCAAAAAGGATGTTGAAAAATTGGAGCGTGTCCCCAGGAGGGTGACTAAAATGGTGAAGGGTCTGGAAACCATGCCCTATGAGGGACGACTTAGGGAACTGGGTATGTCTTGCCTGGAGAAGTGATGGTTAAGAGGGGATATGATAGCCCTGTTTAAATATTTGAAGGGATGTCATATTGAGGAGGGTGCTAGCTTGTTTTCTGCTGCTCCAGGGAATAAGACCTGGAACAACAGATCCAAGCTACAGGAAAAGAGATTCCACCTCACCATTAGGAGGCACTTCCTAATAGTGACAGCTGTTCAACAGTGGAACACACTCCCTTGGAGTGTGGTGGAGTCTCTTTCTTTGGAGGTCTTTAAACAGAGGCTGGATGGCCAGGATGCTTTGATTTTGAGTCCCTGCATGGCAGGGGGTTGGACTGGATGGCCCTTGCGGTCTCTTCCAACTCTATGATTCTATGAACTAGTGTGAGAAGATACTGTGGAGTCATACCTAGGATTTGGAGGTTTAAATAGGAGTATGCTGGTTTAACCTGAACTTAGGGTTGCAGCTATGAGCACCTGGATCAACCTGCTTCTATGAGAATAAATTTGAATAGGATTCCACACACCTAAATACTGTGTAGTGGCATGTGTGTGTTCACCTGCCTGATGTAATACTGGACCATTGCACCTGTAATAATTGTATAGCCACTTGCTAGTAGAGGAACATTGCTTCTCTCAAGCCATTGTTTTAGTAAAGGATTGCAGATTGCTATCAGATTACATAACACCGTTCTGAGTTTGTAGGAATTGGGGCTAGGTCCTTGGATTTTATTCCAAAACAAGAGGTCCTGAAAATCTCTTCCTGTTTTGGAAAAAGCCCTCAATTCATTACTAAAAACAGCTGGGAAAAGGTTCAGAAAGCATGGCAGAATTGCTCTCCACACTTCCTAGAGGACTCAGCATAGCACAGGCTTTACCCCAAAGCTATTTCATTTATTGATTTGATTGATTTGATTTCTTTCAAAACTGGAACCTGATTCTGTCTATATCCAGTTCATGATTGGAAAAGCAGAGGCTCTGTAAAATATGGGTAAAAAAAAAATACCCATACCAGGGCTAGGAATCATGCAGTTGTCCAGATGATTTTGGACTGCAACTTCCAGCATTTCCTCCCCATTTGCTATACTGGCTAGGGCTGCTGGGATGTGCAGCCCAAGTAGAAAACATCAACACTTGGGCTAAAGAGCTGCTAAGTATCTGGTGTAGCCATGTATTTCCTTAATGGAGTAAATAAATGGATTATTATTATTATTATTTAACACAATAAAGACTAACCTAAGAACAATTTCTGTATCTGTTTTATTTTTGTTCTCATCACTAGAACTTACATATATTATAACTCTAATAACAAGTTTAATAACAATTAACTAGTGTTTTTGAGGTGGGTTCCAGGGTTTATCCCTTTTTTGTAACTATATGCAGCTCAACAGCATCTGGAGCACTGCACGATTCCCACCCATAATTTATAGGAAGTTTTCCCCCCATATACCAAAGACTTGAAAACATTGTTGTTTTCTTCTCTTTTATAGGAAGAATCTCAAGAAATTACACTTATCTCCAATACAGGGCTGGAATAATCTCAAGCAGGTTTAGGTGTTTCCTTCCAGCACCTAGAATACCTGACATTCCTATGCAGAGTTAGGGCCAAGCCTGATCCATTTTTGAGTCCTGACTTCAATGCTTATGAAGTGCTTAGAAAATATGAGAGAAATCACGTGTAGCTTGCAGACTCAATTCAAGTATCTGAAACTCTTTAAATCAATCTAAGAAACAGCACTGGCCTTCCCAGCAACATCTGCACCAAGCCAGTACTTGGCCCAAGCCCTGCCTAGGAGGAAGGGAGTGGAAAAGATGTTGAAAGAGAGCTGATTCTTCTGTAGTATTTGCTGCAGGTACTGAAATGAACTTCATTGCAAAAGACCTAGGAGGTAAACTGCAGAAACATGTAAGATCCTCAGGAGTATCATCATCATTATTGTTGATGATCATAATTTGCATCTCACATTTCTCCTGATAATGAGACTATTTTAAAATGATGCGACCTATTTTAAAACAATACAAATTAAAAACAATACAAAACACTAAATGTGTGTTTGTTTAAAAGCAATTAAACAATTAATGGAGTTAAAATATTAAACCTTAAAAATATTAAAATACATTAAAGACTGTATACCAAGCTCAAAAACAGAACCACATAGCAGAGATCAGATGTGTGTGGGGGAGCTGGGAATAAAAGGCGTACTCCCAGCATAATTGGAACGGTCTGTCGGATGAGATCCATCCATTGACATCTTTAGATAGCTTTAAAAGGGCTGTCAAGACGGATCTCTTCCAACAGGCCTTTCCAGATTAAATAATCCCGGCCTCGGGATCCCCTCCTTCAGGAGTGTCCTCACAGCCTTCCCTGTCAGTGTAAATTAGAATGTTGCTGCTGTTCTCTTATTGTTAATATGTTATTTGTTTTACTTGATTTGTTGTTTTAAATTGTAACTTGATTTAATATTTTTTAAGGGGGGGAGGGTAGTATGGGGATGTTTTATGTATTATGTATGTGTTTTTATTGTTGTTAGCTGCCCCGATTGGTTTCAAAGGGGCGGGATATAAATAAATTTTATTATTATTATTATTAATTGTGCAATTGTGCTGAAGATTTTCAGACACATTGCACTCATCCAGGACTTATCCCATGAAGATCCAGGAATGCTCATGCAACTAAACTATTCCTGGGACTTCCCATGAATGGTTTATTGCTAGAGCATTCTTGGATCTTCAAGGATAAGTCCTGGATGAGTGCAATGTCATCTGAAAATCTTCAGCATGATCGCACGATTATGCCGGGATTATGCTGGGACTATGCCTTTTACTCCTGGCTTTTCCCCCATCTGATAATTTCCAGCATTAAAAACCCAACCCTAGTTAGCTGGTAAAAGCTTGATGACACTGAAATGTTTTGACCTGCCATTGGAAGAAGAGGAAGGACTCTCCATCCTGGCCTCTCCAGGGAGGGTGTTTCAAATTCTGGCAGAGGGCAGAAGAAGTTTGGGATCATTGTATACCTTCTGGATTAGAAGAATAAATATTTATTTAGGGTCTAGGTAAAATGTAGCAGAGAACATTGTTTACCAGAATTAGAACTAGAAAGGCCAATTCCTGTTGTTTCTACCTAACACTTCAGTGAGTTTCAGGATATACGTGACATTCCTGTGGATGTGTACAGTTATGAATAATATCTGAAGGCTCTGTCCGGACTCTCCGTCTTTGGCAGTGTGAAGTGTGGTGAGCTAGGAATGCCAGCTTTTTCTGTTGAGGAATTTAAAATGTTTGCCTAATGCCAGGGCTGTCTTGCCTGTGCAAGTTGAAGATCCTTCACATTTTCCTCCCCAAACCTCATCTGTTTTAGTAAAGGATACATACACTTGCTTGTCTTGTATTGTGTCTACTGCTTTTTACTTGCAAAATGCCATGTACCGTACATTAATAGTGCTATATAAATGACAAGAATAATACTGCTATTTAAAAAAACTGGTCATGTGCTTCATTCCTTGTCAACTGTTCTGGGAATCCCTTGGGATTTAAGAGTAAGTTAGGAAGCATTTTAAATCAAGTGGGAATCATGCAACATTGCAGATATTGCTGAACTCTAATTAAATGACTCATCATTGGCTATGCTGGGACTTGGATCTGGAGGGTCATGTTAGTCCAACCCTCAGATAAATACATGCTGTGCAGTAACAGCAATGGCAATTTCTCATTAAAAGGTGTGTGTAGAAACATACACATGTACACACAAAGCTGAAGACTATTTTAGATTCTAAAAGCCTTGTCAGTAGCTGCTCCTAGGCTGTGAACCTCCACAAGAGGTTCAGTTAGCCCTCTCCCTGTTCTCTTTCCCCCAGCAAGGCAGGCCTTTGATTTTTAACCAAATGCCGAACAATATTTGGAGAAGGAATCCTATTTTTATTTTTAACCCTTTCAGACTATGTTCTTTTAATGTAACGGATTGCTTTTTAAAAACTTCTGTAATCTACATTTTAAAGTAAACTTCTATTTTAAATTTTGTAAGCCATCTTTCCCATAGCAGGAAAAAGGTGGGGTATACATTGAATGAAAAAAATAAGTTAATAATTGTGCCTATTGTTTGTTTAATGTTTATTAAAATATTTCTATCTAGAGATCTCATTCCATTCTTCCATCACATTTTCATTCAACAGAAGAACTCCATGTGTAGGGACATTAGGCAAACAATAAATAAACCTTTTGGTAGAATGGAAGGTTTGATTCATCCTCATTGTCCTGTACATGAAGTGTTTTGTCACATGTTACCTTACTATATGGTTGATAGACAACTATACAAAGAGAGTTTTTTTGTTGAGTATATACTGTACTAATACTGTAAGCTCTAAAGCAAATGGGAGTTGTCACAGCTTGATGAAAAGGTATTGAGAAATGTGTGACTTGGGAGAATTAAAGCAGGAAGAATTAGAGGGTTAATGGGTAGTATCTGTCCACAGATGCCCATGCTTAAAACTGATGTGGAGTGGAAATTTTTCCATGCACCCCCCCCATATTATATTTATATTTCCTATGTTTATCTATAGTTGTCTGGGCTATTGTATTGCAATAAGTCTTTAATGAAACAGAATCTTCAGCTAGTTTGTACTGAATCGTATTTTTCTTTACTAGGAATAAAACTGGTAAATAGTGCAGAGAATATGTAGAAAACTGAAGATACTACAAGTATACCTAACCCAAAATAAATAAATAAATAAAACTTGATATAGTGGGTGCAGCGATCCTTTAAAAAAAGATGTCATTTCAGGTATATTCATTTTTTGTTAAATATAAGGGAAGTATAACTTATTTTATCTAGATTATTACACATATCCCAATAAAATAATTGCCACATAAAGCTTTGAATGTATTTGAGTATGTTTGTTTTATATGTTATTCAAACAGTTAACATTAGATTTGGGTAAATGTTCTGGAAAAAAGTCAAACAGTCCTATGCTCCTTAGAAATCTTTTGGCAATGTTCAGAACTGATAACTGAATGAGGAGACTAGTACTGATTCTGGAGAGATGTGTATTTCAGAATGAAGCTTCATAGCTTTATAGTTATAGATAGTAGAAACTAGGAGTCTTGAAAGCAAAAGGTATAGGCCTGTTTAGGATGGGGCTAAAACAGTGGGGATAATGAGCATTTGCATAAGTATGTCTTGTTTGAATAGGGTGCAGTGTATTACAAGTAGTGAGTGGCATAGCAAAAATGAAGATTTCCAATTGGCCTTTGCAGAAATGCCCTTGAGAGGACATTAAATGGCTGAGTTGCTTGAAGAAGATTCACATGTATGAAGAACTTTGAATACGATCCAAGACTAAATGTTGGATATATCATCCATAAAGGTGGAGAAAAGGGTCAGTTGCTTTAGCAGAGGAAAATGTTTTACTGTGATATCTGTCAAAACCAAAAGTGTTTTACAAAGTACCTTTCCATGCAACATCTTGAAATTATTTTATGTTATTTTTTTAATCTCCTAGGTTATTGCTATAGTTATGGACTCCTTCACAGACCTGGACATCTTTGGTGATCTCCAAGAAGCATGTAGAAAAAGATTGGTTCCAGTCTACATCCTTCTGGATCAGGCATTTCTTACTCACTTCATGACAATGTGCAAAAATCTAGAATTCTGTCCTGAACAGGAAAATGTAAGTTGTGCAGCATTTCAATTTTAGAACAGGAAAATGGTTTGACCTTGGGTTATCTGAACACATTTAATCAGAGGAGGGGAACACATCATGTGACAAGCTGTAGTGAGATGTAAACTTATATATAATTATAGAAACTACTATGAGAGCCAGTGTGATGTAATGGTTTGAGTGTTGGATTGTGACTCTGGAGGCAGGGTTCAAATCCTGCTTGGCCATGGAAACCCACTGGGTGGTCTGGGGCATGTAACACTTTCTTAACCTCAGAGGAAGGCAAAAGCAAATCCCCTCTGAATAAATCTTGCCAAGAAAATTCCATGATAAATTTGCCTTAGAGTTGCCATAAGTTAGAAACAACTTGAAGGCACACAGTAACAACAATAGAAACTTCTACATCTTATGTCATGGAGTGATTTTCCCCTCCCTTGATTATTTGGTGTCATATTAATACTTGTTTTACTCTTGCAAAGTGAATTTTTCTTGATTTATTTTCTCCTTTGATAAGGCCATTTTCCCTAGCCGACAGGCTCCATTTAGGTTTTTAAAACTCCTTGTCTTTAGCATTCCCAGAGTTACTAATTACACCATTTAAAAGTTGCATTTTAACAACATTAACAAGAGAAGTTGGTAAGCTGTCTCTAAATGTTAGTGGTCCTGAAGGGTAATGATGCTTTTAGAGTCTTCACCAAAGAGAGTGTAGTGCGGTAGTGGGCTGATTACCACTGTGGAAAGTAAATCAGAAGTCATACTATTGAGAACAATATACACCATATACATTAGATGCTTCCAGAATCACTTTAACATGCAAGAAACTGCTGGCTTTGGGCAAGACGGAGCTCTTTGGAGATTATCACACGGGAGGCTAAAGTGTCTTTAAAGTGCCTTAAAATTGTCAATAACACACGATCGGGTTTCACATGCTCATGCATTTGTCGCATCTGTAAAATGTCATGGACACGTCCCTGGTTCCCCGTTCACTTATCCTGTCAGTAACACATCCTTGGAGCTGTAATTTTTCAATAACATCCATTATTGAAAAATGATGGCTCCAAGGATGTGTTAATGATGGGATAGGCGAGCGAGGAGCCGGGGATGCGTCCATGACACTTTACAGATGCGACAAATGCACAGGTGTGTGAACCCTGATTGTGTGTTATTGACAATTTTAAGGCAGTTTAAAGACACTTTAGCTTCCGTGTGATAATCTCCTTAGGGCCTCTGCAGGTGCCTCTGCAAAGCACCATCTTGGAGGCACGGAAGGGGCGGGGCAGCCACACGGCGGCCGCCTCAACCCCTCCCTGAGGATGTCATCAGGGTGCGTGTCATTACGCACTGCACATGCCCCGAATACATCCTCCCGGTGCAGTGGCGTCACACACTGTGCTGGAATAGGCGCAGAAGAGCTGTGTGGCGGCTCTTGATGCGCCCCTTCTGCCAGCTCTGGAAGGACTGGCATTTTAGCACTCCTTCCAGGGCTGACAGAAGGGAGGATTAGGGCCGAGGTGTGGGGCAGCCTCAGCCCCAATCCTCCGCTTCCCAGGGCGGCCCACAGCCGCCCATTTGCATCCCCCCTTAGTCTGCTTTGCATGAAGAATTTAGAGTTCCTTCCATATTCCATATCCAAACTATCTTCGGGACCGCCCCTACAATCCTCCCCATGCACTCCAGTCCTCTGGGAGGAATTTGCTCCAACCACAAAAAGGCTCTCGGCTACCTGCCAGAGGGCATTTTCTATAGTCGCCCCCAGATTATGGAACGGCCTGCCAGATGAGATCCGTCTGCTTACATCTTTAGACAGCTTTAAAAAGGCTGTTAAGATGGATCTCTTCCTGCAGGCCTTTCCAGATTAGATTCCCGGCCTCTAGAATCCTTAGTATTTTTATTTTGTCTTATCGGTCTAATTTGCCCTTCTTAAATTTATTACTGCTGCCACCATATGTTGTTTCCATTTATTTGTTTGTTTAGTTAATTTGAGTTGTTTAACTTTTATGTATTTAAATGTTTTAAATTGCCTTTAGTTTAATACTTTTTAAAGGAGGGTGGGTATTGTCTCAGGATTTTATATGATGTATTTTATTGTTGTTAGCCTCCCCGATTGATCTCAGAGGGGCTGGATATAAATAATAATAATTATTATTATTATTATTATTATTATTATTATTATTATTATTATTATTTTAAGCTGGTGAATAACTTCTCCAGCTCATATCTCTTATGCCAACATGAAGCAAGTATCCCTTGGAGGTCCATGTTCCATTTAGAAAGCTACTAATGTCTGCAGTATGTGAGGGTGGGCTGGGTCTCCCTTGCATTCTTCCAAGAGCCAGCCTCTATGCCTAACCACCAGGGAACTAGGTCTGTTGTCTCCCAATATGTGAGAATATTCAGGCATCATAGTGGAGAAAATTACTTCACCACCATCCATGTCTTTTGGATTATAACTTCGCAGCATAAAACCAGAGTTGAGTGGGTTAGGCACAGGATGTGCTCACTTAACTGAGAAGCTGAATGACAAAAATAAGTAAAAATCTGATAGAAGGGAAAGAACAATTCAAAGTCAACAAGCTCGTCAAGTTTTTCATCACTTGGCAAATATATTGTTTTGAACATATTAAGTTCTGTCACAAAGCAATGTAAGGAACTCTTACTACCTGTCTGTACATTTGAGGACTACTACTTTGTCATATTACACATAGTACTGTGATAAGCTTTTCAGTAATAACCATACCTGATGACGTGAAGAGACTTAATGGTACCAAAATATTTACCTTCCTGCGTATCATATTTATTGCTAATTCACGGGTAGCTCGCAATGCTATTTGAGTTACAGTGCAAACCTAATCCCATGAGGATTTGTTGTATCGAACAGCCCCTGCCCTCAATCTGTTGCCCTCAATATGTATGAGATTACTTTGCTAAAATTCTCCAACAGCATTGTTATTGCTATGCTTGCTGGGAATAATGAGAATAATGGTCTCATGTGGATTTTTTAAAAATGATCTCTCCTTTAATAGTCTGCCAGGATGAACATAGCAAAATTGCCCCAGAGGATCCAAAAACATGGTGAAATTACCTTCCATGGTCCCTAGGCAGCATGGTGCAGCTAAGGCTCTGCAGGGTTCCATTGTGGGCCCTCCAGCTCCTTCTCTTGCCCACCCTTGCTCTAAGGCCATAAAAAGTGTTGTCTGTGGAACAGGAGTGGGAATTATGCAACATTCCAGAGTGTATTGGACTATAACTCCCAGCTTTCCTCACTGCTGCTGGGACTTACAGTACAACAGTATCTATAGGATTACCTACCCCAGATAGATAGATGAATGCACATGTGAGCTTATTCTGATAAATATGGTTGGTTGAAGATATTGCCTTGATAGATTTGTTTAAAATATGGTTCTGTTTTGGAAACAGCTGATGAGAGTCCGAACGATTACAGGAAACACTTATTATTCAAGATCAGGAGCCAAGATAATAGGGAGTGTTCATGAGAAGTTCATGTTGGTTGATGGTGTAAGAGTAACTACAGGCTCCTACAGGTATGTAACCTTTGATGCCTTTTATATTCATACCAAAAAAGCTAGTGTGGTACCATGGGAGGTCTACCATGGCCTAAAATAAATTTGCCATCTCCATTGTTTGAGGCATTTGTGTAAGCATATATGCCTCTCCCTGAGGGACCAGTTAAAACATATGTTTTGTGAAACCTAAGGAACCAGGTTTCAAAAAAGTGTCAAGATTTTTGTCTTGAAAGAAAAGGAGAAGACTGATAAATGTCCTATGCAGAACTGCATGTCCTGGCTGCCCTGAACTAGCTTATTTTCTCCAGTGTGGTTGTAGACACAAATGTTGACATATGTTTTAACTGCTAATCCAGCTGGCTTCTAATTGTGGGATGGACTGAGTTTCCCATTGTCCTTAGCAAAATGTTTTCAGCCCTTAGTGCCCTTGGGGTTCTTTTTGTTCCCTTGGTTTCAGGCTTGTGATCTGTAGCTACTTTTGCACATGGCAGTATGGCATGTAAATATATTAATTTTATGGAGTCAGTGTGGCATAGTGGCTTGAGTGTTGGACTATAACTCTGGAGAATAGGATTCAGTTCCCTGCTCAGCCATGAAACTAATTGGGTGACCTTGGGCAAGTCTCGCTCTCTCAGCCTCAGGGGAAGGTAATGGCAAACCTCCTCTGAACAAATCTTGCCAAGAAAACTCAGTGATAGGGTTGACATAAGTTGGAAATGACTTGAAGGCATACAACAAGACAGGGGCATGTGTGCGTTTATACTCTTATCCGTTTCCTGGAATCTCAGAGAGTTGCTCTATGTGCAATGGGAATCAGAGGCCTGACTTACTTACTTACTCATGAGGCATGTAAAAATCTTACCACCAGCACTGGTTCCCACCATCCTGAACTTCTTGTTTCTGCTTGTTTCTTTTTCCTCCTGCCACACTCTGTTGGCTCTGCAACAAAAAGTCAGCAAGAAATCTGGGCCACATCTAGAGAGAATATTTTGCACATGGAGGTATGCAGCTGTTTTCTGTTCTAGAAGATCACAGATCAGGATTTGGCATATAGCATGTCTAACCTCAAGAAATTTCATAAGAAGTTAACACTCCACTACAGGCATGGGGAAAATGTGGCCCACGTGCTGTTTGCTTTCTTTTTACTCCCCATCCCAACCAATTACTTCCAGCATTTACTTTTTTACATTCTTGCTTATTTTCAAGGCTACTATGGCTTGTAGAGTCATGGAGTAGAAAAAATGCAGTTCTGCAGAGGACACTTATTAGTCTTCTTCTCCTTCAAGACAAAAATCTAGACAAGTTTTTAAAACCTGGTTCCTTAGGGGGAGGCATGTATGTTTACACAAATGCTTCAAACAGCAGAGATATTGCCCCCTAAAATCTCCAGTTTTCCACACCTGTACTGTTTAAATTGAAGAAATGACAATTCAGATGAGAGCTAAAATTTTGTCTCTAGTTTTTATGGTAAGCACTCTCAATCCTCTGTAAACTGTTCTAGCAAGTACCTATTCTAGGTTTGAAGCTTCTTATGCCAAGTTTTCCTTTGTTGGTCCCCTCTTCTCTTGCTGGGCTCTGGTGTGCTTACTTGGTAGCAATGGCAGCCAGCAGCAGTATTTGAGCAGTGCCAGATGGCTACACCCAATACCTCTTAATTCGCACAACAGACCCTATGTACAGTTGCTCCAGGGTGTTATGGAAAACTGAAAAAGCAGCTAGACTCAGCCAATAAGTAATTATATCTTCTGAACTTTCATAAGACAGGTGTGTATGTTTAAAAAGAAGAGAAAAAAACCTTCTAATTGTTGCTACATTCTGATTCCTGACTTTAGTACAGTACTTCTAAACATGGAAGAGGACAGAATAATAGGTTAAAGGGACTTCCCCCCCCCCCCAGATCTCTCTTTGTTGATGGGCTCATTAGATCTCCTGAGTGATATATTTTCTCAGATCATCTTGTTTTTATGTGCCTTCAAATCATTTCTGACTTGTGACAACTTTAAGGTGAGCCTAAAAAAGCTAGCGTTGTTTGATAATGAACATACTCTGATTAGAGTGCTTGGCATAATACTCTTCTCTCTTTTTTTCATCTTCCATCCCTTCTGTAGTTTCACATGGACTGATGGAAAGTTAAACAGCAGTAACTTGTTGCTACTCTCAGGTCAAGTGGTTGAACATTTTGACTTGGAGTTCCGGATCCTTTATGCACAATCAAAGCCTATTGACTCAAAGTTACCATCCAGCTGCAGGAATAGTGGTGCCTATGAACATGAAGCTAACAAAACAACACCTTGCAAAGACTTCACTGTGGGTAACCTTCTGAGAGCTGAGTTTGCTAGGCTTTCAAGTAGTCCTCAAAAGCTTGAGCAAGAGCTGCTGCTAGCTAAAGAGCTCCAAGGATTAACTCCAAAGGGTAAGACTAAACGCCCATACCTTAGCAGCAAGGAAGACCTGCACAATACTCCTGAAGCCTTAGCAAAGCCTAAAGAGACAGTCAGTCAGTCAATTCAGACCGAACCACTGGAAGAGAAGCCAATGGCAGCACTCTTTAGCTGTGCCACACAAACCAGTATTTCAGTGGCAACTGCTACTACACAGACAACAACTCGATCCAGAATGGTGGGCACACAGACAACTGTTCTGTTCAAGTCTGCCACAACGCAAACAGACCAGAGGCCTGTGGAAGTGGCTGCAGATCAGACTGTACCTGAGCAGAAACCTGCTGATCAGAGAGTGCCTTCTAAAGAAGGATCTCCTGCTTCTAGGAAGTCCACCTCCACTTCTTCTAGCGGGTGGTCAGTTTCTTCCCTGTCTTCCCAGTGCTCTCGGGCAAGTTCTGCTGGTTCACTGTCATCCCTTAGATCTATGGACTACTCTGTCAACCACCGGGGAGACTACCTCCGCAAACAAAACAAGGAGAGGGAATTCCACTATTCTGTGATCCGGTCCAAACTAAATCACATGGTTTCCATGCTCTCCAGAAGGGGGAACATTGCTGACAACTACATAGCTTGCCATCCCATGAGATGTAACTTAAAACCTAGGCACCAAATCAGCACAAGTTTAATAAACCTCCGGGATTTTGCACTGTATACATCAAATGATTGTTTCTGAGAAATAGGGGAGTGGAAAACCTGGTGCACATACAGTAGCTGCCATATTAGAGTTGCCAGGATGAAAATTGGAGAGGGCTCTTGTATCTAATAGACGTGTAAAAGAGGGAATTTCAGCAGGTGTCACTTGTCACACAACCAGGTAACAAGAAACACCTGCTAAAAAACCCTCTTCTACACAATCATTAAAGTACAAGCCCTCCAGTTTCCACTCTGGCAACCATGTGCCATGCCAATTCTGCTTTTTTTTTTTTTTTTTAAATGTTGCTTACTCACCCCCAAATTCACAGTTTTTCTGTTTTGCTACAAAGCAAGAGGAGGAAACTTCTAATCTGTGGACTTAATCTGGCCTGTGAAGAGTCTAGATCCCCTGCCTACAGGACCTCTGAGGGATACCCTTCTCCTGAAGCCCTGCCCCCTCTGAAATTTCCCTGCTTTCTTGTTCTCACTATTGAGAATGTGAGCAGGGTGTAGCACTGGGATTACTACTCACTAGGCTCATCTTCCCCATTTGGAAGACAAGTTAGGTGGGAGAGAAAAGTTCTCAGGGTTTGCTATGGCACAGAGAAAACAGTCATTATGCATGTTGAGCCAATATAGCTTGTGATATGATGACAGCCATGATATGAAAATTCCCTTATAATTTTTCTCAGTGGCATATTGTTTTGTGTGCATCATTTGTTTAATGACTTTTTGAATTTTTGGTATCTTATAGATTTTATTTTCTGGTGTACATTTCTTTATTTGACTTTCTGGTGCTTTTTTCCTCTTCTCTAAGTGGTACAGCAACCTTTTCAATTCATGAAGTCAATGAGTTTTTTAATCCCCCAAAGTGCCTACAAAGTGTTGGTTTTTGTACCCATGAAAATACATTTTAACTAATGGTGGTATGGGTTAATGAGCAGTGTATGCAACTCTGCCTCATTGCTTTTATTCAGTAACAAAGGCATATCTTAATATTAGGGACAATTTTCCCATCTGAGTCCAGCTGTTTTTACTGTCTCTTTGTCACTCTTTGTATGTGGATGAATTTAACTTTGAAAATAAAGTATTGTCCAAAAGAAGTAACTTTGGAAATGTCGTGCTCTGGAATCCAAGTCTATTCTCGAGTTATCATAACTGAACACAAGTAAGTAAGAGAGTGTGTGTCGAAGTAAGTGTAAAGATCAACACTGTTATTTCTTAATTATTTTTTCTCGACAGCCCTTTAAGGTAGGTCAGCTTAATTCCCTTTCTACAAGTGGAGAATTATGATAGATTCTATAGAACATCAAAAATATAGCTCCAACATCAACACTGAAAATAATGGAGAATTTCAGAAAGCAAATTTGGATGTGGTTTAGTTTAATATTACAGGTATAAGTCATACTTAGGTATAAGTAATATACCAAACCTTTTACTACTTCATTATTCAAAATGACTCAAAATAGTTATGTACTTTTAAAAAATATATAATTGAAATATTGCAGACGTCTGGCTTTTGATATTAAAATATATCCAAGTAGTAAGTAAATATAAACAGTCTATTATTAACTTTTAAACATCAGTTAGGTATCCTTTAAAAGGAGTGACATTCTCCCTAATTACCTTAGAGTTGTAATATAATTTAATTAAACCAAAATTCAGTTATTACGGTTGTATTTCTATCCTGCTCTATTATCACAGGATTGTAAATAACTTGATATTAGTAACTAGTTACTTCTGTTTTTCACATATAACTAGATAATACCTCAGCTTCATGAGGATGCTCTTGGCCAGTTTATCACATCTCCTTTCTGACACTCCAAAACTCTTTCCACCATTTGTATAGTCATCCACCCACCTTGACCTTGGGTAACATCTTTCCTCCTGCCTTTGTCACTCAATGACCATAGTTGAAACTGAACTTGTTACCTCATCAACATACCTACTACAAGTTTTGCATTTCTATGGCTATATATATAGTCTGATTATAAGCATCCTTCCTATGCACCGGCCTGGAGGCTGAGATGGGGAGGGGCAGCCACACGCCGTCCACCCCAACTCCATGCCGGCAGTGTCCTGACGACGCGCACTGTTATGCATGGTACACAGCATCAGGACGCCCTCCTGGCACAACGCTTTGACACGCTGTGCCATAAGGGGTGCTGAAGTGCCACATGCTGGCTCTTAGGGTGGCCTTTTGCCGCCCCTGAAAGGAGCAACATTTTGCCCTTCTTTTCGGGACAGCAAAAGGGAGGATCGGGACTGCAGCGTGGGGTTGCCCTGGCCCTGATCCTCCGCTTCCTGGGGCGGCCCAGAGCTGCCCATCTGCAAACCCCCAAAAGCCCTCAACAGATAGCTAGGAAAAAGTGGCTTGAAGCTGCCTTTTCTGAAGCCACATTGAAACCGCACCAACCACACAGTAGGCTCCCAAGGCAGCTGGCGTGCGCATGTCATGACCACACAGCACCGCTTCAAGCCACTCTTCTGGGTACTTTTTTTACTGTCCCCACCACCATCCCTGCACACCTTCGCAGGAGTGCACTGCTGGCGACTTCGATCCCATTGCATGGCCATCCCTTTGAACCTGCACACATTCGCATTAGCAGTGCTTCACTGGGACAGGGCATCAGAGCAGAGATGTGCCCATGCATATGCCAGCAAGGTACAATCATGCCTTCCTTCATCCCCCACTTTACCCTATGACCCTCTTTGACTGTCTGTTTTGTGTACATTTACTCATCTCCATGAGAGGTTCCATGGTTTCTCTTTTGGGCATTGCCATCCCCACCACTTGTGTACGGCAGCTCTGTACTTTTTAAATGCGCTCCTGCAATGGGATGTTTACATACACAATTAGGGTTAGGGTTTGAAAAGAGTGTCCCTTTAGAGCTGCACTGGCATTGGTGCATTTATACACACATGCGAAGGAAGAAGCAAAAGAAAGCTGCTTATTTTTGAAGTGGCTTTTCTCCCAATAAGGTGCCTAGAGGGCACTTTCCTGCCAGTTTCAAGGCATGCATCATCTAAACACCACACCTTCAAGCCAGCCTGAAAACACCTCTTTTTGCCCGTCTGTTTAGCCCCTAAGTCAGGGGTAGGCAACCTTTTTGAGCTGGGGGCCGGGTTGCTGTCCCTCAGACAATTGGGGGGGGGGGGGGCAAAGCACCATAAATAAATAAATAAAAAATAAAAAAATATGCATGCACACACTCTTAGCCCCAGAAAAGCCATGGCAAAAGCCCTGTGGAGATTTTGCTGAGAACACCCCAAGAACAAGTAATAACAACAATAATATCATCATGGAGGGAGGCGGGGGGGGCGGCAGCGGCGGCGGCAGCTGCAGTGGCAGGACCGGCCTGGGGCCGGTCCAAAGGCCTCATGGGGGTGCATCCAGCCCCCGGGCCTTAGGTTGCCTACCCCTGCCCTAAGTCTACAAAAGCGTATTTTGTTCAATTAGTCTCAAACATGCTACAAGATCCTTTTGCATACTGACATGAAGCTGGAATCCCCCAGTCCTGACATTAGGAGGAACTCCTGTTTAATGTACCCAGGATCTCTGTACTGAAGCTGGCTTGGGGTGAGGAGGCATTTGTGACCATGGATTCATAAACCATGGCTTAATGAAGCTGTAGACACATCACCTGAAATTGGGCAGTACCTTCATACATAACAAGTGGTAGAGAAGAAGTTGGTTGTAGAGTCTTGGATGCAATGTTTCCCTGAAGTTTAAATTTTGCTTTCCTTTGCAGTTGTTAACTGCCCTCATGTTGGACCCACCTAATGGCGATCCTGTGGATGAGACATCTCGAAGACACCCTGTCTTCAACTGCCCTGCTTAGGTCCTACAGCCTCAGGTCTGTGGCCTCTCTGATTGAGTCTTAACCATCTGGCATGTGGTCTTCCTCTCTTTCTATTGCCTCCCACCTTTCCGAGCATCATTATCTTTTCTAATAAGTCATGCTGTGTGATGTAGTACATGTACAACATAAAACAACAGCCTCAATTTGATCATCTTGGCTTCTAGGGAGAGTTCAGGCTTGATCTGTTCTAGGACTCATTTGTTTGTCTTTTTGGCTGTTCACAGTACCCTTAGCACTCTTCTCCAGCACCACATCTCAAAAGAGTTGATTTTCTTTCTACCAGCTTTCTTCATTGTCCAGCTTTCACATCTGTACATTGTGATGGAGGATACAATGGCTTGGACAACCCTAACTTTAGTGTCCAGTGTTAAGTCTTTGCACTTTAGGATCTTGTCCAATTCTTTATAAATGCCCTTCTGAATCCTAGGGCCAAAAGAGATGGCCCTGAAGGAGTGGCTTGAAGATGCCCCTTCTGAAGACGGATTAGGGCCATGACAACCACACACCGCGGCCCCAATCCACCTTGCAGCTGGCTGAAAAAGGAGCGGCAAAGTGGCATTCCTTTTTGGGCTGGCAAAAAAGTGACTTTTCCTGCCCCATGCAGCCCATGGGCTTCAAGCCTCTCTGGCAGCATGTGGTGTATAAACACCAGAGCGCCCGGAAGCCAGACCACATGTGAGTACCAGCGCAACTTCTGGGCATCATGGGGGCATGCAGCGTCTGTGCAACACAGCCCAAGCCGGCTTCCAGATGGCTTTTCATGCCCATCTGTTTTTCCCCCACTAGTCTTCTAATTTCTTGACTGCAGTCTCCATTCTGATTAATGTCTGATGAGAGGCATGGGAACTCTGACTGTTTCAGTTTTTTCATCATCTAGGGTGAATTTTTGTAGATCTTTTGTGGTCATTATTTATTTATTTTCTTAAGAGTTGAACTTGCTAAATGAATTTAAAATCTCATCAAAGACAATCTACCAAATGCATCCAGGTTCTGCATCAGAAGGTTCCCCTTCCTCTACCAGTGCCATAGTGAAACTTATATATAACCAACACAAATTTAATATTTTAGCTCAAAATGATTCCCTTTGCTTAATGGTATCAATTTTATAAATGTAATAGATTGTAATTGCTTAAGTGGACAGTCAGCTGACCCCTTTATTCAGTTAGACTATCTAAATTTTTTGGCAGAGGGATTGTTTGGAAGCTAAACTCCAAAACTAGTTAGGTAGGTATCTGAACTAAAGAAAAATGAATTAAATTTTGTCCATGAGAGCTGCCACAACCTAAGCATGTTTGGTATTATTATTTAGATACTTTAGCCAATATTGGGACTCAAGGTGGCTTACAAAAATTTAATCAAATACAGTTAAAAGCACTTAACAGTATGTGCGTGTGTGCCTTCAAGTTTCCTGTTGCCTTAATGGCAACTCAATTACTTTCATAGGGTTTTCTTAGGCAAGGAATACTCAGAGGTGGTTTTGCCAGTTTCTTCCTTTGAAAAATAGCCTACAGCCCCTGGTATTCATTGGTGATCTTCCTCACAGAAGTAAAAACAACATCAGCACACACACACATGAATAAAGTTATGAAATATAATTAAACTATCCATAGAATTAATATTTAAATAAATCAATTTAAAACAAAGTTAAAAATTGCTACACAGCATAATATTTAAATCCCCTTCGCTCCATTCTTAAAATCCTGTCAGAACAGAAAATTTTTTGCTTGCTGATGGAAGGACAGCAAGGAGGGAAGCCATCCTAGCTTCCCTTGGGAGGACATTCTAAAACCTGGAAGCAGCCACTGAGAAGGCCCTCCTGTGTTCCCACCAAATGTCCCTGGGAAGGTAGTGGAATTGGGAGAAGATCATGGAGCCTGGGCAGGCTCTTAGGGGAAGAAAAGATACTTCGAATAGCCTGGACCCCACCTGTGTAGGGCTTTATAGGTCATAACTAACACACTGAATTGTGCCTGGAAATGTACTGGAGCAAGTGGAACTGTTGCAACATGGGAGATGTATACTCCCTGTAGCCAGCTCTTGTTAACATTCTGGCTTATTGAGCCAACAGAAGTTTCTGGGCAGTTTTCACAGAGCATGTTAATATGTCATGATATGGACAACTCAGACATTTCCAGAAATGGGGATGTCATTGTTAGAATATGGATGGGTTATACCAGGGGTAGGTAACCTAAGGCCCAGGGGCCGGATGCGCCCCCCCCCCCGAGGCCTTTGGACCGGCCCCAGGCCGGTCCTGCCACCACCGCCACTGCCTCCCGCCATGATGATATTGATTATTGTTGTTATTACTTGTTCTTGGGGTTTTCTTGGCAAAATCTCCACAGGGGTTTTGCCATGGCTTTTCTGGGGCTGAGACAGTGTGCATGCATATTTTTTTAAATTTTTTTAATTTTTTAATTATATTTATTCATTTATGTTTTAATCTTTTTTTAAAAGAAAAATTAAATCTTATTTTTAACAATATCTTTTTATTTGATATCAATCACTTTGAGCCCCAATCTGGGGGAAAGACAGGATAGAAATAAATATAAATAAATATGAAGTAATAATAATCATTATTATTTCTACTGCCTGATTGCTAGGTGGAAGCACCCAAAGGTGGAAAAATATTGCAATAGACCAAAGAACTAACTAGTCCATCATTCTGTTTCACATACAGTTGCCAACCAGATGATACTTAGAAGTCTACAAATATCATATGAATGCAACAGCACCCTCTCACATTCTCCAGTAAAACATATTGCTTGAATGTTGAAGGTAATACACAGCCATAAGTCACTGATAGCATTATCATCCATTAAAATATATAATTTCCTTAAGAGCAGTGTCTGAAGGATCAAGTTGGAAGTTCATATATGAAAGTCACCATCCGCTTACAATTGACATTCTCACACACAACTGGCTCATATAGGTGTGTCACTGGACTTCCCACTCCACCCCATGTATCTGAGGTAGTAGGAAGTAGGCTGAAGTCTACAAAAGCTCATGCTACCAGTTTCTTTCAGTCTCATAAGGGTTGCAAGATAGATCCCTTTGCATACTGATTTTCCAGACTAACATGGCTATAGCTGTTCTATCAGCTTACTGCATGATGAGGTAATTGACACACAAGTAGAAATAAATGTCCATATTCTGAGATTGTTGCTGCATTTTGTGATTGCCGATTGTCACAAATAACATGGTTGCATGTAAATGGATCTACATGCAGGATCAATAATACTTATAAATAGCCTGACCAGGTGGAAAAATCTGTATGCCAGTGAACCTAATTAGTGGAGACTTTCTATGCCATCAGACTCATCCACATAGAAAACTATATTGCCTTAGGTCCAAACTCAATAGGATGCAAGAAATCCATGCTTAGAAATATCATTAGATTCTCATAAAATTAACGAAGTCAAAACCGGCAATCAACATTAACTTTTCCCCATAATCATACTTTCTTGAATAAAACAGTCCTAAAGTCTGTTCTATCTGACCTATGGATGGAAAATGGGAGGATTGTTTTTTCATTGGAGGCCAACAGCAGTTTTAAGATGGGGCAGGTTTTTAATTAAGGAATTGAAGATAAAAGGTTAGTACATACTCTTGGCCTTAGTTATAACAGTCCTCACACACTCCTGCTATTAAATAAAATGAAAGATGATAACCATAGCTCCCCAATACCATCAGCTCACCAATGCCAGAATGTCTGCATTGCCACTTAACTACTGCTTGTTAATTGCCACTGCTTGTAGTCTTTTACTTTAAATTCTCTCTCATTGCTGATTGTATCCCCCAGTCACCCAAAAAATCTAGTTTACAAAACTATATTCCAAATGCAAGTTTACAAAACTATATTCCAAATAAAATTTGGTAACATCATGAGACTGTTTGTTTACACTTCCTCCCAAAATTTGGACAGTAAAATTTTAGACTGCCAGTGGATGACTGTGGAATTGAGGTCTAATGATATTTAAAAAAAACATGCACATATTATATCATGCTTAGAAGAACAAGTCTAGACTAGCTTTCTGTCTGTGATGCTTGCTCCTTTTTCATATTTAGTGAGAATTATTATTTTTTAATTTTAATTTTTATTATTATTATTAGCATATTCAGGCTGTGAAACCTCCCCCCCCCTTTTTTTTTCCTGTGTGCCTTCAAGTCGCTTCTGACTTACAATAACCCTAAAGTGAACCTATCAGAGGGTTTTCTTGGCAAGATTGGTTCACAGTTTTGCCATTGCTCTCCTTTAAGGCTGAGAGAGTGTGACTCCCCAAGGTCACCCAGTAGGTTTCATGGCTGAACTGGGAACTGAACACTGGTCTCCAGAGTTGTAGTCCAATGCTCTATGCTGGCTGTCACTATACTACTGATATTTATTTAATTTATAGCCTCCCTTTTCACCAATAGGGAACCCAGGGCAGCTCTTTATATAAGTTAAAATACAGCTAAACAATGGATATTACAAATGTCTTCTTTTTAAAAATAAACAATCATGTTTAATACATTTATTAAATTAAAAAGACAGTTAAAAGAAAACGATGATCATAATGAAAATATAGCACACCTCAGTTAAAAGACCCCAAATGTCCAGTTAACAGCCAAAGTCCTCTGTAAACAAAAGTCTTTGCCTGCCAATACAAAGAACAGAGAAATGGCCAACCTAGAATCCTGTAGAAAGAAGGCTCTCTCCCTTGTCCTCACCAAACATGCCTGTGATGGTGGTGAGTTCAAAAGCTCTTTCACATTAACTTTATAGCACTTTGATTCCATTTTAACTACTATGGCAGAATCATATGGAACACTGGGATTTGCAGTTTTGGAAGAAGTAGTGGGCCCTCCACAATTGCTGGGGTTAGGGGCACAAGATCCCTGTGAATGTGGAAAAACTGCAAATTTTTTTTTAACTTGAGAGAATACTTCTCCAGGCAATTGTAGGTCCTCCACCACAATACTTTGGTCAAAATCTGCCAGAAGATGACCATAAAATTGCACTGGAGGACCTACAAGTGTCTAGAGAAGAGTTCTCTAGGAATCTTTAGGTCCTCCTGTGTGATTTCTGCAGGTGTTGCTCATGAAGTCAACCTGGAGGACCTAGAAACTCCTAGAGAGAACATATTAATCAAATCTGTGAATAATCAAGTCTGCAAAAGTTAAAGCTGCAAATGTGGAGAGATTTAGAATTCTCAGCCAGAGAACTTCAGCACCTCTTCTTCTTGTCTGTGTCAAACTGACTTATTGTGACTCTATGAGTGAGACCTTTAAGTTAGTTACTCTGTTATCGATAAAGTCTTAAAAGCTTAAGGCTATGGCTTCCTTGATTGAGTCCATCCATGAGAAAAAAAAATATCGCATGAGAAAAGAAAGCCAAACTGGAGTGGGATAGTAGCTTTCTCTGTGCCTCTCTATGTCATTGTAGCACTTCTGTTCTCTTTCCAAGGGAGATGATCGCAAAAATGTCTTTGTTAAACTACAAAAATGGTTTTGCAACAGGCATGCTTTTGCGACTGTCTCCCTCGGGAAGGAGAACTGAAGTGCTACGACAGCATAGAGAGGAATGCAGAAAGCAGCTACACTTCCACTTTGTTTGGGCTCCGACCCTCATGCAATAAGGCCCATGGTCTTCCTCTTTTCCTACCAAATATTATAGAATCATAGAGTTGGAAGGGGTCTCATGGGCCAATCCCCTGCTCAGTGCAGGATCATAGAATTTTAGACCAGATTCAAAAAGGATGTTGAGAAGCTGAAGAGTGTCCAAAGGAGGGCAACAAAAATGGTGAAGAGTCTGGAAACCATGCCCTATGAGGAGAAACTTAGGTAGCTGGGTATGTTTAGCCTGGAGAAGAGACAGTTAACAGGTGATGATAGACTTGTTTAAATATGTCATAATGAGGATGGAGCAAGCTTGTTTTCTGCTGCTCCAGAGAATAGGACTCAGAGCAATGGATGCAAGCTACAGGAAAAGAGATTCCACCTCAACATTAGGAAGAACTTCCTGACAGTAAGAGCTGTTCAACAGTGGAACACAGTCGCTCAGAGAGTGGTGGAGTCTTCTTCTTTGGAGTTCTTTAAACAGAGACTAGATGGCCATCTCTCGTGGATGCTTTGATTTTGAGTTCCTCCATGGCCCTGTGGTCTCTTCCAACTCTATGATTCTATTATGATTATATTATCTTCAGCTAAATATAGGAATTCTACCTATGATCTTTTCCAATGAGTCATGTTTTTCCTCATGGTATGTCCAAAGAACCACAGCCTCAGTTTAGTCATCTATGGAGAGTTCAGGTCTGGTTTGCTCTAAGAGCCATTCATTTGTGTTTTTAACAGTTCTTAGTATCTGTAGAACTCCAGAACTGCATTTCAAATGAGCTGATTCTCTTCTTGCCAGCTCCTCACCAAACTTCAAACCTAAGGATTCCATAGGATTTAGTCTGGACAGTTAGAAAGGAAACATCCGGGGAGGGGGGAGAAACTAAACAAAAGCCCTCCCCCCAAAGAGCTTAATGCTTGGGCAGCCTTTCAGACAGGTTCCTGACACCATCTAAAAACAGGTTATACAACTTCTTTGCCCAAACTAGGCCACTGTAAGTCAGTTCGAGTAGCTCCATCTCCACTCTTGTTCAAATGAGCCTGGGAAGATGAGTGCTTTCTTCTCCCTCGCTCTCAGCCTGTTATGCAAGTAGACAGGTACTTTAGTACCTTTCCATCTTTGGGTGGCACCCCAGAAGAAGCCCCTAAGGCTGTAACTGTTAAGCAACAATCATACATTACACAGTCAAGTGCAGACATCCTGACTGGGGGAGCATGGTTCTCTACAGAGAGTTATTTGAACTCAGTGTCCCCTACATTTTTGAAATATCATCATCATCATTATCATCCTCATCAGTCTCTCATGTGGGAAACTTTGAAAGTGAAAAAAGAAACTGGGTGATGGAGTGGGAGCGGCCATCAAACACCATCTAAAAAGGGAATGACTTTCTCAACCTTCTTTTCCCCTGAGGCTGCATTCTCCTCTGTGCACTTTCCAGGGCTGCGCAACTGTGATCCTAGGCTTACAGCAGGGTAGAACAGCAAGATTGGTCTTGGAGGAGCTCATTGCCTGCAGCTGTCTGGCTTTCCAGTCTTTCCTGTGGTAGATGAAGATGCACACATTCCTCTCAGAGCCTGAAATCCAAGCCATCCTGCGTGCTGCTGTGTCGCCACCCCATATGAATGAAAGCACCAATCAGTCACTCAGTGCCTTTCTAGATTGCTTGTAGCTCATGTGCTTCTTGATGCAATCTGATGTGGAACAGCTGGTGCTGGAGCTGGGTTTGTAAGCCTCAGAGCCTACAGTTCTTTTCAGGGGCTGACTTGGGTGGAGACCTACTGTATATCCCAGCTTTGGGGAGACCATTTACTACTGCAAAGAGTCAGTATGCAAGCAGATCTGGTTGGTCAAAGAAGCGAACAATGAATTTGGGAACCACCGTTCACTCACTTCTTGAGTACTTTGCTTCCAATCCTGGTTTTGCATTATGATCTTATGCACTTTTAATCAAGGGTAAAACACAATGTTTTCAATGGGATTTGTTCCCAAATGTGCATGGTTTACAATCCTATCCATATTTACTTGGAGTTGAACTCTACTGATTCAGAGGATTTCTGAATCTCATTCCAGACAAGGAAGTTTAAGTCTATGATTCTATTAATAAACATGAATAAGACTAGGGTGTGTGACTAGCATTTCCACTTCTCTATAGAGATTGTGTGCTGGAAAAAAAAGTTCAATTTTAACAGCACAGCACTCTATAGTTATGCAGCTGCATACTACAAAAATGTGCAATTGTTTGAATTTCTGCCAGCCTTGCAAAGCTAGCTGATGAAATGTTTGCAACCTTGCTAGAAAGAAAAGATGGCAATTCTCATCTGAGACCTGGAGTGTCTGAGGAAGAGTGCATCTAAGCATGTGCAACATGTTGTTTCCATTACTAGTAAATAACCACAGCAATCTGTCACAAATTAAGGGACACTCACTCAAGCACTTTGCACTTTTATTCACAGTTACTAATATGGACGTAAGTTTAAAAAAAAAACACTTCTGAGTAATAAGTAGACATGCAGAGCTGTGGCTATGGGAAAGAAAAATGAAGTCACTGCCTCCCAAAAAGGAATTCTGCCTCCACCATGAAAATTTCCTTCAAGTTTCTTGCAATGCAGAGACTGAACCACTGAAAATAATTCACATCTAGAAAGCTCAAATATCCTGTGCTTGCATTTCCTTGTTAACTTTTCCTGCTCCTTTTTTTGGATGCAGTTCTAAATGCTCAACTGAAGTTTAAAGTTACTGCTGTGCTAGAAACTGGGGGACTTAAACTTTAATTTGAGGAGGTGGAATTCTGGGGGGGGGGCCAGTGCCCTCATTTTGCCCCCCTCCCCCAGTAGTTGTACTACGGGCATGTACAAGATCCTACTGCTAAGTGCTCTGGATTTAATGCCCCTGTGTTAATTGTTCTGGATTTAACACCCTAGTAGTGATGCTAGGTTGTACTGGTGGAAGTTGTACTTGAGAAGTAGATTACATGATTAAAATGCCAGTTTCCCACTAAAAATAAATAAATAGAAAAATATGCATTTGTAAAACAAGTCAAGCAAAGATCTTCTGTTCCAGGGAGGAAATTAGGTTGAATGTGTTTCCCTGCAGCCAAAGAATTGTTATTATGGGTGATTATTTAAACATACAATCCCCAGCACTTTTCCTGTTGCAACATGATGCCTGGGTCATAAAGCATTGGATTAAACTGCTTCTACCTTTCATCTGGCAATATCCATAAGTGTGAAGAAATACCTTTAAATACCAAAGTCAGAATCATCCAGGCCATAGTACTTCCAAGTTCTATGTACGGTTATAAAAGTGATGAAGGTTGACAGGAGGGAAATCAATTCATTTGAAATGTGGTGCTGGATAAAAGTTTTACAGATACCACAGACTGCTAAAAAGACAAGTGAAGGCCTAAGAGTAAATCAAGCCTGAAATAACTAAACTGAGGCTGGACATATCATGAGAAGACAGAAGCCAGTGGAAAAGATGATAATGCTGGGCAAAGTGAAAAGCAGTAGGAAAAGAGGGAGACCACATTATAGGTGGATTGTCAAGGAAGCCACCGCACTGAATTTGTAAAACCTGAGCAGGGCAGTCGATAATCAAGGATCTTGGAAATCTCTCATTCATTGGGTCACCATAAGTCGAAATCAATTTATATCCTTCCTTTCTCCCAATCAAAATGTGGATTAAAATAAGGTACACAAACTAAAACCAAATACATGCAGTCCCTCCCCCCTAATTTCATGAATGTTTTGCCCCAAACTAAGCACAATGATATGATACTTCGGGTGTATTTTTTCTATAAATATGGATGAATAATTAAAGGAGATTGAGAAGACTTTATAGTGCTGTACAGCAGAGAAAGAGAAGACTCCATCTACTTCATCTTGAGTGGAGTGGGGAGAAGAATTAGACTCAGTTTTAGGAAGTATACCTGTGTGTGAGAGACATGTATATTATTACTGAAGGTAATAATAATAATATTTATTTATACCCCGCCCCTTTGAGATCAATCGGGGTGGCTCACAATAAAAATATAGTACAATAATAAAAACAAATTACACCCCACCGACCCCTTAAAAGGTTATTAAATCTATTACAAATTAAAAATAAACAAAGTTAAAAACAACACTCACAAGTATACAATAAACAACAAAAGACTTTGTCAATATAGCAAATGATTTTCGGGGATGCAGATGGGGTTCCCCTGAGGAAAGGAGGGCGCTGAGGCCGGGATTTCCTATCCTGGAAAGGCCTGCCGGAAGAGATCCGTCTTGACAGCCTTTTTAAAGCTGTCTAAAGATGTTAATTGGCGGATCTCGTCCGGCAGGCCGTTCCACAATTTGGGGGCGACAACAGAGAAAGCCCTGTGGGAGGTAGCTGAAAGCCTAGATTTTTGAGGCTGCAGCAAGTTCCTCCCAGAGGACCGGAGAGCATGAGGAGGATTATAGGGGAGGAGGCGGTCCCTAAGATAGTTTGGACCCAAGCCATTTAGGGCTTTAAAGGTAATAACCAAGACCTTGTACTGGGCCTGGAAGCTGATAGGCAGCCAGTGGGGGGATCTTAGTACTGGAGTAATATGGTCCCTCCTAGATGTTCCTCATACTAATCTTGCCACCATATTTTGCACCAGCTGTAGTTTCCGAACCAAGCACAAGGGTAGCCCAATGTAGGGCGTGTTACAGAAATCTAGATGTGAGGTTACCAGTGCGTGAACCACAGTCTTGAGATCCCTTACTTCCAGAAAAGGGCACAGCTAGCGTATCAGCCGAAGCTGATAACAGGCGCTCCTGACTGCCACATTTACCTGATTTGTCATCAGGAGTGATGAGTCAAGGACACCCCCAGACTGCGAACACAGTCACTGGAGGAGAGTGTGACCCCATCCAGGACTGGAGGTTGCAGCCCAATTCTTGGTTTTGGGGTCGCTACTGTGAGCACCTCCGTCTTGTCAGGATTCAGTTTCAATCTGTTTTTCCTCATCCAGCCCATTACTGCCCAATAATTTAGTTGAACATCTGCACAATGCCGGACACAACTGCAGCATTCCTAACAGATGGCCTCCATTACGAATGTGCTAATTACTTCACAAGATCATCAAACATCTTATATTGTTCAGATGTTTCTTTTAACTTCAGCTGAAATCTGCTTCCTTGAAATTTCCATCCATTTGTTCCAGTTCTGTCTTGTGGCACAACAGAGATTAAGTTTGCTCCAGCTTCTGAATAACAGCTGTTCATAATTTTTTCAATATTTGAAAATTATTATGTTTCCCCTGAAACTGCTCTTCTCTGGGATAAGCATGCCCAGCTCTTTCATCTGTTTGTAACTGAAGTTTGGACCCCTCACCATCCAGGGCACTCTTAAAAAGTACATTCAAATACATTTGTGCTCATCAGTTTGCTTCTTAAAATGTGTCACCCACACAACACTCAAGATGCCCTATGTCCTATTCCCCGATAGATAAAAAAATCAATTGGAGAAGTGAGGGATGGATTTTAAGCCAAAAAAAAAAAAAAAAAAGGCTTGGAATGAAGATGGTGAAGAGTCAGATATACCAGATATACTCTTTCCCATCACACTTTCAGCTACACGCTTCTGTAGCTTTTTGTTTCATACAGAAGTGGGGAAGGTATGGCTTTCCAGATGTTAATGCACTGCAATTTCTCACCATTCATTATGCCAGCTAAGACTGATGACAAATGCAGTAAAACATCTGGAAGTCCACATGTTACCCACTGCTGGTTTAAACTAAATTGTTTAGAGACTATTACAGGGTCTCCTATGTAAAGTCCAGTGCAATACTTACTGTAACCTTTGACTTAAAATTTTTCAGATGTGCCTCTGAGGCTAACCCTGCCAATTACCATATATACGTCTTGTATAAGTCAAGGGCATGTTTTGGGGCCACAATTATGGATTTTGATATGGCCCTTGGTCAAGTTGAGTATACAACTTAGGGGCATGTAACAAAGGGTGGACAAAGCAAAAGAAAACACAAATGTCAAAGAACTTACAGAATTCTGACAGGCATAATTGTTTGTGCTTATCCTAAAGGTTGAATGGATGACTATTTTCCTACCCAGGCATTCAAAAATACCAGAAGTGGCACCAAGGTGAAGAGAGTAGAGGGGACCAGGGCTTCTTTTAGGTTCTCCTGAGATGGACTAAGCTCTTGCCTTTTCCCATTCAACTCAGAGAATGGGATGGTTTCTTTTTTGATAAGGGTTAAAGTACAGTATTTACAGTGACCCACGGATAAGTTGACCCAGGTTTTATTGGATCAATTTTTTTAGTAAAATTTCTAGACTTATTCTTGAGTATTTATGGTAACTGCAAATTTTAATGTTAGGTGAAATCAAGTATCAATAAAGGGATGTATCAATAAAGGGATGTAAGGAAGACTGAACAAATGGCTTCCTTTATAATTCTCCATATGTGTCAAATTTGTTTTCATTTATGGATAACAGAAATCTAATGACATAAGTCATCAGTGACTAACGTTTTTTCAACATGTGTCAGTGCTACTTCCAGCACTCATACCATCCTATTACACCATGTTTTGGAATAGTTTTGCCTCTACCTACTGAATGAGACAAAAGGTAGCAGGACAAGATAGGCAAGCAGAAATGGAAGCTTCACTATGGTGTAGGAGGACCTGTTGGACATCCTGCTGCAATTCAGAAATGCCATAGACTCCTGATGCTCCTTGTGCCACCTGAGTCACAAGCAGGCCACCTAGCCATCCTGAATCACATATAATTATAAAAACTACAACAATTTTTGATTCAGTTAATTTTTCCTTCAGAGTGAACAGAATGAATGAAACAGCCATTATTTTAAAAGTTATACTATCTTTTCAAAAGGTGTTGTTATTAACTGCCCTCAAGTTGGCCCTTGAGTCATACAGACCCGGTGGATGAGACATCTCCAAGACCTCCTGTCTTCCACTGCTCTACTTAGGTCCTTCAACTTCAGGCCAGTGACTTCCCTGATAGAGTCTATCCATCTGGTCTCTCTTTCCACTACCTTCTGCTTTTCCTAGCATTATTTTTTTTCCTAATTTCTCATGCCTTCTCATTGTGTAGCCAAAGTTAGACAGCCTCAACTTGATTATCTTGGCTTCCAGGAAGATTTCATGCTTGTTTTGTTCTAGGACCCATTTGTCTGTTTTTTTGTCTGTCCATGGTATCCTCAGCACTCTTCTCCAGCACCACCTCTCAAATGAGTTGATTTTCTTCTAATCTGTTTTTTTTCACTGTCTAGCTAATAAAAAAAAAAATAATAAAATTTATTTCTATCCCGCCCTTTGGGAAAACCCAATCAGGGTGGCTTACAACAGTAAAACAATGTACAATACATAAATCCGAAAAATTATTCCCTCCCCCCTTAAAACAATATTAAATCTAGATGAATTAAAATTACAACAGTAGTTAAAACCAATTCCAGTAGTTAAAACCAACCAACAACTGCTGTCGCATCTGTACAGGGCAATGGGGAATACAATGGGGAATATTCTAACTTTAGTGCTCAATTGTATATCTTTACTATTTAGAAACCCGTCTAGTTCTTTTATAGCTGCAAAAGGTAGTTTATCCCCCCCCCCCCAAAAAAAAAAAAAAAGATTTCAAACAGCAACACATAAGTAAATACACAGGAGCTGTCTCCACTTTTCACTCAGGTAATCCAAAACAGACATACGCCTGAAAAAGCTATGCTGGTTTCTTCTTCTTCTTCTTCTTTGAAATCCCAAACAGTAGATTGTATGGCATGAAAAATAACATACAAAGCATCTCTTTATCTTGTAGCACCTTTGAGACTAACTGAAAGCAGAAAGTTGGTAGTTCAGATGAAGAAGTTGGAGCATGAGTTTTTTTCATAGACTTGATCTTACTTCTTCAGATGAAGAAGTTGGTAGCATGAACTTTTGTAGACTTGAGCCCTTTCCAGTTTTTACTTTGGCAACCCTATTTCTGACGAATTATGCATAGGCTATTAATGTATTCATTCTTTAACTTGCTGGAGGAGATCTGCAGTAAATATCTAACTGGGCGGGGTGGGGGTGGGGGAATCCAAAAGCCACACTTGCACAAATGAAAGCCTTTATTAGGACTCACTTAAAGTGTCTTGTTTATTCTTGTGCATAGACAGTGCATCGGCAGTGTGATCAGATGTCCTCACTAGCAAAAGAGGGGAAGGCACCATAAAATGGAGGACATTCAAGAAAAATGCAGGGTGTGACCAAATGAAAGCTAAGCACACTGCTATAAATGTAAATTCATGCTTCTCAATTATGCTCATAATGGCGGGCATTTTGGAATTCCTCCTGGACAGAAGGCTAAAATGTAGGACAAGTCCAGGAAAAGGAAGATGTCTGGTCACCCTGTGCATTATTAGCAAATGCCACAGACTCCTGCTGCTCCTTGTATGGGCTTCAAAGAATAGAAGGAACATTAGTAGCAAAGAGCCAGAATGGTGTAGTGGTTTGAGTGTAGGACTATGGCTCCAGAGACCAGGGTTTGAGTCCCAGCTGGGCCATGCAAATGCTTTGGGTGATCTTGAGCAAGTCACACCCTCTCAGCCTCAGGGGATGGCAACCTCTGAAAAAACTCTCTGGGGGAAGGGAGAGAAGTTGGAAATTAAGTATGTGAAGGGTGGTAAGTGGAAGTGAACTTAAAGGGAGAGTGAGAAGAGGGTAAGAGAGGGAGAAAATAGGTGGAGAAGAGAGAAAGGGGAAAGGTTGACAAAGGGAGATGGAAATGTAAGGAAGAAAGGATGGAATGTGAAGAAGAAAAAGAGTAAGAGAAAGGAGTTAAGAAGAAAAAGAAGGAAATTGGGTTAGATGCAAGAGTTCCCAAGACCCCAAGGAATTTTATGTATACATAGAATAGGTTTAGACAAATTTTAGAAAATATAGTGTGGAATGAGAAAATGTTTAGAATGTAACTCATAGAATCATAGAGTTGAAAGAGACCACAAGATCATCCAGTCCAACCCCCTGCCATGTAGGAAATCACAATCAAAATATCCGACAGAGGGCCATCTAGCCTCTGTTTAAAGCCCTCCAAAGGAGGAGACTCCACCACACTCCGAGGGAGTGTGACCCACTGTTGAACAGCTCTTTCTGTCAAGAATTTTCTCCTAATGTTGAGGTGGAATCTCTCTTCCTGTAGCTTGCATCCACTGTTCTGTGTTCTAGTCTCTGGAGCAGCAGAAAACAGGCTTGCTCCATCCTCAATGTGACACCCCATCAAATACTTAAACAGGGCTATCATATCACCCCTTAACCCTCTCTTCTCCAGGCTAAACATACCCAGCTCTCTAAGTCTTTCCTCATAAGGCATGGTTTCCAGACACTTTACCATTTTAGTGGCCCTCCTTTGGACACGCTCCAGTTTCTCCACATCTTTTTTGAATTGTGGTGCCCAGAACTGGACACAGTATTCCAGTTGAGGCCTGACCAAAGCAGAATAGAGTGGCACTATTACTTCCCTTGATAGACACTATACTTCTATTGATGCAGCCTAGAATCGTATTGGCCACACTCTCTCAGCCTCAGAAGAAGGCAACTTCTGCAGAAACTTGCCAGGAAAAACCCACGTTAGGGTCGCCATAAGTCGGAAACGACTTGAAGGCACACAACAACAACAATACAGGCAGTGCATTAGGAATGGGAGGAACATCATTAACACGCTCTGCGCGGCCTTGGCGCCTGATGGAAGCAACTGCGGCGTTAAGCCCGAGGGGAAGAACTAACCATGGCAACCGTCGCCCAATCGGGGAGCCCCCTCCTCGTCACGTGTTGCTCTTCGGCGGCGCTGCGGAGAGGGCCCCTTCTCTCCCTGTTGACCTTTCACCCCAAGATGGCGGCGCCCGTCGGTCCGATGAAGTTTTGGAAACCAGGTAAAAGCTGGACCTTTTTTGGGGGCGCAGGGAGGGGTCGTTAGGAGGGTTTAGGAGTAAGAAGGAACCTGAAGGTGTGGAGCGAGGTTTTGTTTTTCTTTATGAGCGGTTTTTGTCGGCGAAGGACCGGGGGCGGGGTCCAGGATGCTTCGTTGCAGAGGACGGGAAGGAAGGAAGGAAACAAACAGAGAGAGTGAGGGAGGGTCTTTCTTCTGAGACTCTTGTCCCCGGAGCAGTATCGCAGGTGTTTCAGTGGATGACTGTGATGGGGTTGTTCAAGTCAACCTGGCTACAAGTTGACCACACAGTCTCTCTGAATGAGGCTGAGAAAATAAATAGGAAAAAGCACTCTGCACATGCTCCAGGCCACCTTTGTCTTCATTAATCGTATACGCTGCTCGTTTGTAAACAGAGTCTTGGTGCAAATGAAAGCTAGTGCTCCTCCTTATGGGTGTGACCTTGGGTACATCTGGGGTTGTGTTGTTGTTGTGTGCCTTCCAAGTCGTTTCCGATTCATGGGGACCCTAAAGTGAACCCACCATGGGGTTTTCTTGGCAGGTTCTTTTCAGAGGGGGTTTGCCATTGCCCTCGTCTGAGACTGAGAGAGTGTCACGTGCCCAAGGCCACTCAGTGGGTTTACATGGCTGAGTTGGGATTCGAATCCTTGTCTTCAGAGTCACAGTCCCAACACTCAAATCACTATCCAAATGCATCTGAGGAAGTAGACTGAAGTCTGCGAAAGCTCATGCTGCCAATTTATTTCTTTCAGTTAGTCTCAAAGGTGCTACAAAATCTCTCTACATGCTGATTCTACAGACTAACATGTCTATATCTTTGAATTCAAACCACTATGCCACTCTGGCTCTCTTGGGTGCATCTACACTATAGAAATCATGCAGTCTGCCATTATTTAACCCTTGTAGTTCCATCCTATGGACTCTTTTTATCTAGATTTGTAGTTTCACAGCATCTTTAGCCTCCTCTGTCAAAGTGTGTTGGTGTATGTGTGCGTGTTGCTTGCTTTCAAGTCCTTTCCAACTTATGGAAACCCCTATCATGGCCTGTTTCTTCAGAGAAGGTTTGCCATTGCAGTCCTCTGAGGCTGAGAGAGGTTGACTTGCTCAAGGTTACCCAGTGGGTTTTCATGACTGAGCAAGGATTCAAACCCTGCTCTCCAGAGTCATGGTTCAATGCTCAAACCACTACACCACAGAACTACAAATCCCAGCATTCTGTAGGCTGGAGCCGTGGCAGTTCAAAAGGTGTCAAACTACAATGTAGAGGAACCCCTTTGTTGCTGTGTGTCTTTTATGTTTTAACTGCTGTATAGGACTTATACTTTAATGCAGGTGATTGAGCTTACTTTTCCTGGTAGTTTAACAGGTATTGTCTTGAAAACATTCTGTGGTTAGTCATTTACTTAACTCACTGGCATTCTGAGTAAATTGATATATTCAGATCCCAATTCTAAGCATACCCACAGTTCTTATACTTCTGTCCTTTGGGCAACAATCCCACTTGGAAGGAAATTATATGAAGCTCAATGGGATTTATTTGACTCAGATATAGAGAAGGCTTCGTGAAGTTCTTCCATGAGGAATTCACCAGTGTTTATCTTAAAGGCTGTTTTTTTTTTTTTTTTAAATGACAGTGCAACCAGTGTGGTTCAAACAAATTGGAAAAATCTACACCATATAATGTGTTTATTGTACAAAACTGTAATTATGATTTGGGGGTATATTCCATAATAACATCGACAGCTGTGATGATTTGAAGCCAAGACATCGCAACAAGAGTTGTTCAGAAATGAAACAAGGAAAGCTTGCCTATGATTGAAAAAGGAAAAAAGGTCAGTTGATCATGTAACAATAATTAATATAAAGGTTATAGCATTTAAATATCAGATAAAGATGTTAAACACATTTGGATGAACAAAATAGTTAGGCAACAACTTATTAAATAGCTACCAAATACAATAGATAAGACAACACAATATAATTATATAACTATAGCTGAAGGGTGATAAGGACAAATATGATGATATTGAAACCACTTAAGTCAAGGATGGAAGTTAGTATGTATTTAGGAATGTAAGAATGCGAAAGTTTGAGTTGGTAAATGAAGGTGTCCAGGGATAGATTGGAAAAGAAGGTATTAGGAAGTTGTAGAGGGTGAGATAATGTGATAAGAATGGAAGAGTAGTGGGGAGAAGAAGGGATGAGAGCAATAAGGGATAGGAGAAGAGTTAGAATGAAAATAATTGGAATGGAAGTGAAGGAGGGAATGAAAAGAGAGAAGAAGGGAGAAGATGGGATGTTAGGTGAAGATAGTAAAAGTAGAAGATGACATAGAATAGAAGATATACTAAGCGATATAAAGGAAGGAAAAGAATGAATATGTTATGGACGAGTATAGATAGCATATAGAAGGACATATTTGATATTTGTTATATTAGAATTTCTACATAATATTTATGTTATTGATACAACAAAAATGTTTAAGAATGGGTTGATTGTGTATTTTAAAATGAAATGAATAAAATTATTTAAAAAAAGAAAAAGGAAACAAGAGGGGGTTGCAGACTGCCAGAAATAGTGCAAATTGAGTCTACTTTTAGGGTTAGGGTTAGGGTTAGGAAATCATGGGAACTGTATTTTATTGTGGCACCAGAGCTCTCTGACAGAGAAGGCTCAATGTCTCAGGAAAAAAAACAGTTCCCATGATTCCCTAGCACTAACCCTAACTCTAAAAGTGGACTCAATTTGCACTATTTCTGGCAGTCTGCAGCCCCTCAAGGTCAACATTCTCTGCTTTGAAATTAGATGCTGGTCTTATTAGCTCATTGCTTGCGGAGCAATATGTACATTAGCTGATACAGTATTTCTGCATTGCTAAGCAATCTGCGTGCTTCCTCTAATATTTGCATGATGCTCTTGAGGTGATTGTCCTTGTGTGAAGGATAATTAGTACACAGTTTTTCTCTGTTGTAATGACATTTTATAGGCCAATAAATATTTATTTAAATTAAATAATTGCTCATTCCTAGAGCTGGTGCAGCCTTCCTAACCGTTTGAGAATACGGTTTGTGACAGTAGCTTCCCTAATTGTATGTTTACTTGTACATTGTTACAAGTTGTTGCTGCCATTGGTTTGAAAGTTCTAAAAGGTTTACATTTTCGTTGCACTTCCACAAAATTATCCTTTAAATGTTTATGTGTTTATAACATTGTTAATGGGACAAACCTACTGCAGTTGTAGTCTATTTACCTAAAGCTAAGCCTTGTTGCATTCAGTAGGATTTAATTTTTATACATAGGACTGAACTATAAATCAGACTGTGAAACTTTGCCAGACCATAGATCTTAACAGTTTGAGTACCCTTCACAAGTGGAATTTGACAGTGATTTTGTAGAGACACATGGAAAGTATTCCATGAAATAAATACATAACAGTTTAGTGTCATCACTAAAGTTTTGTGTCAACAAATGCTGTTGTGACTCAGCAAGAATACACATTTTGTAGTTTGCTTCCATTCACAACACTTTCCCTTTTGTCACATTTTTAACAGATTATACAATTTAAACAGCTTTTCCCCCAGGAGAATAATAGAATCATAGAGTTGGAAGAGACCACATGGGCCATCCAATCCAATGCCCTGCCATGCAGGAATTCACAGTCAAAGCATCCTGGACAGATCGCCATCCAGCCTCTGTTTAAAAACCTCCAAAGAAGGAGTCTCCACCACACTCTGAGGGTGTGTGTTCCATTGTCGAAGAGCTCTTACTTTTAGGAAGGCCTGTTAACCATGGAGAAGTTAGGAAACTGCCTTGTATTGAGTCAGACCATTGGTCCATCTTACTCAGTATTGCCAACTCTCTCTGGCAGGAGTACGCCAGGGTTTCAGGGTAGATTTTTCCTTCCTAGGGCCTAGAGACAAATATAAAGACAAAAATAACTGAAAAATGGTTGGTTTGGGAAAAGGGATATCACAGTTTTGAAGTACCAAATGGATGGATGAGGCATGAGATAAAGAGACCATGCAGATGGTCACCAGTATGAAATGTGTGTTGAATTGCAGTCACATTAATGGAGCAATCCTGTGAATGCTTATTTAGGAGTTCCCATGAAATCAGCTTATTCATTTCTGAGTAAATATCCATAGGATTAGGCTGCATATATAGTTTTTATTGATACTGAAAGCATGCCTATGTATTGTTATATTTTACAATAATGTACAGTTTGTAGTAATACTTTGGATGCTTCCATAGTTTGCTACAGTTAGCAGCCTATTTCTATGAGATTTACAAGTCACTGAGCTTGAATAGTATTCACATATTTCTTATATTAAATATTTATTCATTATATTTGTGATAGAAAGAATAATTTATTGTACAAACTTTAACTATGTTTGTAACAAAATGTTTTCAGAAGTTGTAAGTGGAGCACAACAAATTATCATGATCTGACATGTTTTGGGGTATATTGAAGATCTTTGCACCACAAAGGTGATATTATAACCAAAGAGCCAAATAACCACAGGGTGCTGTGTCACCAACACAGTCTTGTTTTTGCATATGCTTTCTCTGAAAAAAAGTAGATGAGTTCACTATGGTCCAAAACACACTACAAAAATAACCCAGTTTGAGACTGATTTAACTGCCCTGGCTCAGTGCTAGGGAATCCTGGCAATTGTAGTTTATTGTGGTAATAGAGCTTTCTGTTGTGAGGCTAAATGTCCCAAAAAACTACAGTTCTCAGAATTCTCTAGGATTGAGCCAGGGTAGTTAAAGTGGTCTCAAACTGGATCATTTCTGCAGTATGTTTTAGACCTATGACTACAGTGACAGGGTAATTTTGATTTGAACTTTATCTAATAATTGGTGCAGTATCATTTGTTCATAAAAGATTTCCCTCATACCCACTGAGTAGTTCCTGTTACTAGATAAATTAATCCCTCATGCACACTTTAAGGTAATTTTAGTAATAAGTGTATGATAATTATTGCTTGTTTCTTCTCCAATTTGGATTCCTTTTTGTTGTTTTTGCTGAGAAGAGGATATCAGATGGCCATTCTAGATTTTTTTCATGTAGAAGTAGAATTATTTTGCTTACTTATAATTTGAATATCTTAATCAACAATTACACATTGGCAGGGAAATGCTTGTACAAAAGATGTCAGGTAAATACTTGCATAAAATAGTTTTATGTAAAACTTCTATTTTACGTTAAAATATTTGCTGTACCATAGATAATATACCTAGTCCACCACTGATGTGAAGTCCTTTTTTCATACTCATACTTTATGACCCAGAGGTCATTTTCTGTAGTTGCCCCCAAACTGTGGAATGGCCTACCGGAGGAGATCCGCCAATTGTCATCACTTGACGGCTTCAAGAAAGCTGTCAAGACGGATCTCTTCCGGCAGGCCTTCCCGGATTAACTCACTAGCTTGGCTCCAGAATCTTTTTTTTTTCCCTCCGAGATGCCCCCCTCCTCTGTGATGGGGTTCCTTCTTGGGCCAGCATCCGACATCCACCGGCACGTTTTGTTTTTTATGTATTACTTGTTTTAATGGAGGAATTTACCTCCTTATATCGTGTTTCTTTTAAACTGTATTGGGTTTAATAACTTTTTAAGGGGGGGAGGGGGAGGTAATTGTTCTTAACTGTTGTTGATAATTTTATGATGTAAGCCGCCCCGATTGTGCTCAGAGGGGCGGGGTATTAAATAAAAATTATTATTATTATTAGTCAATTTAGTGGTATTTACAGCATCTTCACATACTAATTACTGTTGATAAAATTACTATTGACTTTTCTGGTATATAAATTATTATTATTATTATTATTATTATTATTATTATTCAAATCAGGCTTCTTTTAGAATTATCTCCATGAATAATAAATATCTGAGAACATTTTTCATAGTATTGTCTTGCAGTCTGTATTTACCACAGCGTTCTGCAAATGAAATCTTTCAGTTCACATGACCTTGACTCCTGTAGAAATCTATCTTTATTTATATGCTGTCTTTCTCCTAGACTGGGACCCAAGACAGCTTCCATAACACATTAAAATGCTTACAAAAAGTTCAAGACCAGTTTAAAACACAACATTAAAACTCTATCAAACTGATTAAAAATCATACAAAAGTTAAAAACAGATAAAACATACATCTATATTAAAAACCTTCCCTGCTTAAGCATTAAAAAGCTTGCTCAACTAAGAATGTTTTTGCCTGCTGGCAAAAGAAAAACATGTAAGTTTTGTTTGATATATGGCATTCCAGATGGTGGGAGTAGCCACCGAAAAGGCTGTCTCTTGTGCCCTCACCAAGTGAGCCTGTGATGGTGGTGGAAGTGAGAGAAAGCCTTCCCCTGATTATCTTAAAACTTAATTTGATTGTCTTTCAGCTTTTGCCAGTACTGTTGGCAGTGGACAGAAACTGTGTATTTGAAGAACTGATATATGAACTTTATGTCAGGAGATTTTAGCCACAGTTACTTCTGCTTCAATTCGACAGTCTCATCATCTTTGGACTTTGAGTTCTCATTGATTGTCAGCATGAGCCAACTGTAATGATGATTGAGCTTGAGCAGCTCTTACATATTCTTAATGAAGACTAGAAATAGGTAGTGGAATTATAGGCTCTTATTGTTTCTTCAGAAGTAATTTTGGAAATGATCTGTTACTACATGATTGCTAAAAATCCCCTTTTGCCTGTAGAATGTGATGGCAGGTGTACAGCTAATGAGTAATGTCAGCTTCAAAATTATGTTAGCATTGTCCCCCAACAGTCAAATGTCTGAGTTATATCAGCTCTTCTTCCAAGTAAGTCCTGTTTGATATGTGGAGTGTTGGTATCTTTGAGACTATACTGATTCAACAGACTAGGATTTATGTTTGTTTTTAAACTAATAATACAGGCTGGGGAGTTGTGGCCTTCCATATGTTGTTAGACTACAGCTGTCATCCTCTGCATACTTCCTGAGGCTGATGGGAGTTGGAAAGGCTGAAGGTTTCTTTAGTATATGTCTTCAGCAACCTATATCTGCCAGCAGCCAGTTGGCTATTCTGTACTTAGTATCATTTCTACAATACATAGTGTAAGTACAGTACTTTCCTTAAGATAAAAGCATACCTCATTAACAAACCTTCTGAGAAAGAACCTCCATTTTACAAAATATTTTTACATCTATCCAAGCCTTCCTTTTCCTCCTTTTCCTCTGTCTAGTTGGAGTTTTTTTTAGCAACATTAGCAATCAGAGGCTAGTGAAGGAGGGCTGGAGAAACACAGACTTTCTGTTTCAGGTTGCAGCAGTGTATCTGTAGTAATCAGATGTGAACAACTGGTTTCTAGCCAATCCTACTGTTGCTGTGGATACCTTTCAGCAACAGAGATGGCAAACAACAGCTACCTCTAGAATCCCTTACTGAGCATGCATGCATAGCAAAGCAGAAGGAAAAGCGAAAAGTAGATAAACCTGCCTTACCAGCTACCCTCATTTTAAGAAGCGTAGATCAAAAAGTTCCACCAAAATGGAAATATTTTAATAAAAAAGTGCAGCCTGGTGAAAGAAAACAATTATCACTGGATGCATTTTGGAAGACACTTTGAGGTAGTCTCTTGTGAAATGTATACCTGGCTTAGTTGCTGCATTTCACATGAGCATATTGTTAGTTTTGGATAAAAGCTTTGCCAAAGCATGTTGAACGTCTGTCTCTGTGTGTGTGTTTTGGAGTGGGAGGAGGAACCTATCCCTGTTCTTTCCATGTTACAATATTTCTCCCTCTTACAATTTTTATGTTAATGAATTAATGTCCAGGAACACATTTGCTTTGTTAACTGAGGTATATCTATATTTAGATCCATGGAGGATAAAATATAACTGCATAGGAAAACCTTTCCGAAAGGGGAACCAGTAGTCCATTAGCATCACCTTGCCTTTGATAAAAGTGACTGCAAAATGGTTTTATTTCCTAACATAATCCATTAAGATACTAGGATTGATGACATGATAAACAAGCAGCAGCTTCAGGAAAATCAGGGCAAAACTACCCTCTCTTTCTTCCAGTGTCGAGGGTTACTATTGATATATGTCATAAAATCCCTAAAAGGGATGTAGAGGTAATTCCTTCCATCAGTGGTACTCCAACCACCCTGCTTTGTGAGCTGTGTGGGTGTATATGTGCCTTCAAGTCAGCTGTTGACTGACATGCGAACTCATGAATTTCATAGGACTTTTTTGGGGCAAGCAGTACTCAAGAAATGGCATTCTCCATTCCTTCCTATGAAATATAGCCTACAGTACCTAGTATTTATTGGCTTTGTACCAAATGGTAAAGTTAAGAGTAATATGTAATTACCCCAAAGGCACCAAATCCTCTCTGATCTTGGAAGCTAAGCAGGGTCAGCTCTGGGAGACCAGCAATGAATATCAGGTGCTGCAGACTATATTTCAGAGGAAAAAAATGGCAAAACTACCTGTGAATTGCTTGTTTAAGAAAACCCTATGAAATTCATGAGGTTGCCATAAATAAACAGGCACCTTGACGACACACCCACACCCACACAAAATTATTAATATTAGCAAGATTTACAGATGACATCGTTTGGTTCTGATCCACTGCTTAACTCAATGTGGTGGATACAAATTCTGCTAATTTTGGTCCTGCACGTTACTTTGATTGTGGTAATTTTTGTTTGGAAATACCTTGTATATAGATAGATCATGCATATGGACAAAACTGGATGTGTGGTAAACTTCAGAACTGTGAAGTACAAAAAGATACCTGTTGTTCATGCTGTCTTAAAAATGCATCATAAATACTGAGCCTAAGTCAGCCCTCTTCTGAAGAACTTGCATTGCTTAAGCCACTTTATCCCGAGTAGCTCAGAGTTTACTTTTATTTATTTATTTATTTTAAATTACATTTTGCCTTTCTCCCTAATGGAACCCAAAACAGCTTACCATACTCATACTTTGTATCAAAAGTTGCCTTTGGCATTGGAGAAAGTGCTATAATTTGAAGAGTGTGGTTTGTATATAATTGTTCTTCTTCCTTCTTTGTGTTTGGTTAAAGGTCTAGCCATCCTCCTAATAGTGCTCTATTTATTTATTTGGTTGAATAGGCACAGATGGGCCTGGTGCCAATCTCTCAGAGGAAAGGCAGAGTCCTGCTGAAAGTGCTAGTGTTTCAGTCATCTACAACCCATATGTTTCCCTTTCTATTGAACAACAGAGGCAAAAGCTACCAGTTTTTAAGGTATGTATTTCTTTTCCTACTTTGAACTGAGTTAACGTTCATCTTATTGTTCATCTGTGTATTTGCCATGTCACCATTTAATTGGCAGAAACTGGCAAAAAGTTTGTGGCATGGCAATTGATAATATTATAAGACAGATGATATACTTTTCTTATCTACTAGTAATATATGAGTGTTCCATTGATTGTTCTTGATAAAAGGACTGAAATTGATGTGCGTTACCTTCTGTTGTCCTTTTAGGCCAGGGGTAGGCAACCTAAGGCCCGGGGGGGGGCAGATGCAGCCCCCCGAAGCCTTTGGACCGGCCCCAGGCTGGTCCTGCCGCCGCCGCCCCCGCCGCTCGCCATGATGATATTGATTATTGTTGTTATTACTTGTTCTTGGGGTTTTCTTGGAAAAATCTCCACAGGGGTATTGCCATGGCTTTTCTGGGGCTGAGAGAGTGTACATGCATATATATTTTTAATTTTTTAATTTTTTTAAAATTTTATTTATTTATTTATTTATTTTTGGTGATTTGGCTGAGGGACAGCAACCCGGGCCCCGGCTCAAAAAGGTTGCCTACCCCTGTTTTAGGCTTATGTTGGATTCATTAAGATTTAAGAACTCTGAGCAGGATTCCGGGCTGCATAGTTTGCATTGTATGTCTGTAAGCATTATGTACTGTTGTATTATATTGTTCTGTTGTGATCTTATAGTATTGTTAATGCTATATTTTTTAACTTTGCTATATAGCACTTAGAGAAATCTTATTTTGTGAGGCATTTAAGAGATACAATATATAAATAGTCACAGATTGCAGTCCTGTCCACAGTTACTTGGGATATAAGTCCTGTTGAAATAATCAGGACTTATTTTTTGATTGATGTTTATCAGATTGTGTAGTAAGGAACAGTTTCCCTATACAATGTATGTTATTGTATTCTGCCTTAATTTCTGTATTAAATCTTGTTTTCTTGTAAATCACATCTGAATATTAATTTTTCTTTTAGCTGAGAAATCACATCCTTTATCTGGTAGAAAACTATCAGACACTGGTGATTGTTGGAGAAACAGGATGTGGGAAAAGCACTCAGATTCCCCAGGTGAGTATGAAATAAATAATAGTTATTATGGATTAAAATAGTTTACACCCCAACCTTCAGTTAAATTCCCTGGGGTGTAGAATATATGAGAGCAATGTAAGTGCAAAGCACTCTAGCCAAAATTAAACAGATCAAATCAAAATAAACACATCATTCGATGTTAAACCATTCTTCTCAGGAAAGCATTCTGCAGTTAGGGAACTATCAGTATATAGACTCCCTTCCTGTGTCAACATTCATGTTTAGCTCTCCTCCATTGAAGTCAAGCACATGTTATGTTTGGCTGGATTTGAATTGGAAATCTTTGACTTTGGCAGTCATTAGTTTGGATCCAGTCTAAGCCATGCTTAGAGGAGATAAATTGAAATCAGTGAGTCTCAATACTATCATGACTAATGTGTTCCATTGATTTCAATTAATCTTCTCTATGCATAACTACGTCTAGATTCATCCTGTTGTGCTTGGATTGAAACCAGATGTCTGTGGCTCAGAAATATAAAATACTTCAAAATACATCCCATTAATTCAAATGTTAATTAATGTGTGCAAGTACTTACATTGAATCTATGGGTGCATCTGTATTGCAAAAATAATGAAGTTTGACATTGCCTTAACTAACATGGCTCAGTGCTATGAAATCCTGGGATTTGTAGTTTATTATGGCTCCAGAGCTCTCTGGCAGAGAAGGCTAAATAGCTCACAAAACTAGAAATCACAGAATTCCATTACTATGGGAGTTAAAGTAATGTGAAGCTGCATTATTTCTGCAGTGCTGATGCAGCCTATTTTTATCTTTATTATTATATATTATTATTATATTTATTTATATCCCACCCTTTTCCCAAAACTGGAACTCAGGGTGGTTCACAACATTAAATAATAATAATAATGATTTAATAAGAATTAAATTATTACAATATTAAAACAAGTTTCATGTTAAAAGAATAAAATACAATTAAAAAGATAAAAATGTTTAATATACTTTAAAACAATACAGCACCACTCCATCCCATGCTTTAAAAACTTTCTGTTTTAAATGCCTCTCTAAACAGGTAGGTCTTAGCTTGCAAGGAAGGGGCCATTCTGGCCTCTCTGGACAGCGAGTTCTGCAGTCTAGGGGCAGCCATAGAAAAGGCCTTCTCTCGTGTCGCCACCAACTGTGCTTGTTATAGTGGTGGGATGGAGGGAACGGCTCTCCCGAGGATCACAGAGCCCGGGCCAGTTCATACCAAGAGATACATACCTGAGCCATAGAAGGCTTTATAGGTCACAACCAGCACTTTGAATTGTGCCTGGAAACAAACTGGCAGCCAGTGAACAAATGAGCAAAAAATCCATCCAGATCTCATTCCTGCTGCTATTTTATCTCTTCCAGCAGTACTTTCTATGAAAATAGGGTTTTTTTCTCCTTTTACTTATCATGGCTGGCTGTTTTATTTCTTTACAGCACTTTATATAATTCCTTCCTCTCATTTTGTTGTAATAAATATTATGATTTAATCTTGAGTTAGCTCCCAGCAGCAGTAGTACTTCCTGAGTAGAGTTCTCATCAGAATATTCTGTGCAGCTGGAATGAGATCTGGATGGATGGTCTGCTCATTGCTCTTCTTCCAATGCTTTCTCTGCTTCTCTGAAGGAACCCCTAAACCCCTATAGCAGATGGAAAGTGTGATGGCAGAAACTGTGGGAAATGGCAAAAATTTACTGCTAGTCTGTTCTGCCAGCAGAAATTTTCTTCTGACTCAAAACCTGTCCACTGATGATACAGATCTATATTAAAAGTTCATCTCATTCCATTTGTGAAAGTCATATTCAAGGGAGTTCAGCCAAAATCCTTTGAACTCATTGGAGTTTGGTTTTAAAGACACTTTCAGGGCTTGCATCCCTGTGGTGGCTAAGACTAAAGAGAAAATGTTGGGACTAAAATTACCCCCTTATTTTAGCTTAAATCTTTTATTGTCAATAACTAACTCTCAAGAGAGACTTTTAGAATGGGAATAAACTGCTGAACAATAGCTGAGAAACCATCAGATGGTGATATCATGGAGGCGGTGTGGCCATCTGGGAAAGCCCAAAGAGTTAGACTGGGAACCTAAGAGGGTCAGTTTGATTCCTGGGGTCTGAGATCCTTCATTCCCTGGTCTAGATTCAATCCTCTGTGAGGAAAGTTAAGTTGAAAGATGGTAACTGCCCTAATGGTATGATAATTGTGATGTGATGGAAGGAGATACAGTTTCTTCTTTAAAATCTTTTTCCTCATTTGGGAGGTATTTAATTTAATTTATGGTTTTGATAATGTCAAATGTAGTGTTGCCCATTTTATTTCTTTATGAGGTATATAGATGTTCATTGCCTTAATTCTGCTACTTTGTTAAACTATTGCTTTGGATAGTTTTTTGTGGATTTTTCGGACTGTGTGGCCATGTTCTAGCAGAGTTTCTTTCTGACGTTTCGCCAGCATCTGTGGATAGCATCTTCAGAGAATTCAGCCACAGAAGATGGCAGCCACAGATGCTGGCAAACGTCAGAAATAAACTCTTCTAAAACATGGCCACACAGCCCGAAAAACCCACAAAAAACTATGGATGCCGGCCATGAAAGCCTACGACTTCATATTGCTGTGGAGATGAAGAAGGAAGAAATAAAAAGTAGTATGAAACAGATACTAAATTATAATTATAAGTTTTTCCCAATCATAGTATCTAATGGAAGCTGGCTGGACTGCAGAAGGTCGAGTAGTTGGAGTTACACAGCCTCGCAGAGTTGCATGTGTTTCAGTGAGTGTTTCTAGTTATGATGAATATTATAAGTATTTTAACCATGTCTTGACATTTGCAAGGTGTTTTGCTAGCATTTAGCACAATCCAGTATATTCTTAAGCACTCTTGAATTTTATTAAATGTTCAATTTCTGGAACTGTTTCTGGTGTAGAATCTGACAAATGAAATTGCTGTAGGATGCATGTTTCAAATTTGAAAATTGTGTGTCAAGATCTTAGATATGTTCTCCTCCTGTTATTGTGTGCTTTTATGTTATTTCTGACTTACAGCAACCATAAGGCAAACCTATCATGGAATTTTCTTGGCAAAATTTGTTCAGAAGTAGTTTGCCTTTGCCTTCCTCTGAAGCTGAGAGAGTGCGACGTGCCCTAGTTCATCCTGTGTGTTTCTGTGGCCAAGCAGCAATTCAGACCTGTAGTAGTCCAACACTCAAACCACTGCATCTTACTGGCTTTCAAGTTCTCACCTTACCCTTGGTTATTCTTTGTATGATATAAGTAAAATAACTTATGAAGACCCATGCCCGTCACAACTGAGCACAGGATTTTTTGTTGTCTTGATCATCTCATTGTTTAAGACGTCTACTGATTCCAGCATCAGTAAGTTCAATTCTACATCATATAGAGGTATGGTTTACCAGATGAACATCTGTGTTCCTCTACATGCTGTAGAACTGAATTTATGGATGCTGGAATCCAAACACTTATTTTATGTATGCTGAAGCAGTTGGATGTGACTGGTGGGATTCAGTAGGAAAGCAGATCTACTGAAGCGCATGGCCTCAACTTCAATTGTAACTTGTCATGTGTCAAGTGAAGAAGCTTGCCAGAGAAGGTGAACCCTGACTGGTTTTATTGTTGGTTTTTAAAGATCATAATGAAGTGAAAGCTGTTTTGTAATGCTCACCTTTCTTTCTAAGTTAATAGGATTGAACTGCTATGTGCTGTTCATCTCTTAACAAAAATATTTGACTTAAAATATTCTGATGAAGCAAGTGTTTTTTTTTTTTTTGCAGTGTATAGTAGTATAAATCTATCAATTTAAAGTTAGAAATTTAGAGAAATGGGAATAACCTTACTCAGTATCCAAAGAGCCACACAAAGAGCAAATAGTTGCTTTGGATTCATAGACCATTGAAGGCAATATAGAATGCTTCCTAGTACTGTAGCTTTTGTTCATTTTGTTCATTTCTTGCATGACTTTTATTTTTTAAAATTGTTATTATTTTACACAAGTTACAATGTTTTTATTTAAATGTTTGAATATAGACAAAATTTAGAGATTAACTTTCGGTCAATGTATTACGACTTTTGAATGTGGCTTTGTAGTATGATGGAAAAGCTAGCATATGGTTGAAGTATGTGTTCAATGAATGTCTGGGTTGGCCCGCAAAAGAACTTCTTGGATAGGCCTTGCAACATAGAGTAAATTGCAGAAGTGTGTGTGTGTGTGTGAGAGAGAGAGAGAGAGAGAGAGAAAGAGAGATAGAGAGAACAAATGAAAGGGAAGACTTCTAAACTATTGGAACATTTTAGTAATCTAACTACATTGAGCCCTTGGTATCCACTGGGGTTTGGTTCCAGGGCTTTTGGTGGGTACCAAAATCCATGGATGCTCAAGTCCCATTAAATACAATGGCATAGTAAAATGGTGTCCTCTATATAAAATGGCAAAACCAATGTTTACCTTTTGGAATTTAGAATTTTTGGGATATTTTCAAACTGTGAATGCTCAAATCCTTGGATAAAAAACCTGTGGCCAACTGTAATAAGCTAATGGAACATTTTGGTAATTAACAATTTAAATGTTGCTCCAATTCTTGCTTTATAATAGGTGATTGACACATGAAACTTCATCAAAAATTTGGTTTTGTTTCTATGCCTATTATAGAGATGACATCTAACCATTTAAATTTAAGCTTCTAGATATGATAAGTGCTCCATTACCATTACTTTTTTAAACCACCTGATAGGAAAAAGGAGAGGGCAAAGGTATCCCCTCTGTTGGTGGGGAGGAGTTTTATTTCTGGGAGGCACTACCCTGGAAGCTAAAATGGAAAAGTCTATTATGGGCATAATTCTGCTGCCATTGGAGGTTCTGGTGGTGGTAGTGGTGGTGGTATACCCCCAAACAGATCTTCGTAGAATAAAGCAACTGAACCCAAAGTTCTTCCATTTCCACAAGAGACTGGGCTTTCAGCTGTCCTGTTTGTGTTATAGTAGGTGTTATACACCTGTTGAAATCAATGAAACCCACACTGATTTCAGCTTGGGTAAGAGCCAGTATGGTATAGTGGTTTGAGCATTGGACTACAGCTCTAGAGATCAGGGTTTGATTCCTTGCTTGGCCATGGAAACCTACTGGATGAGTCACACACTCTCAGCCCTGCAAAACTGAATGTTTAAGTTCATTCACCTTAGGGTTGTTGTATGTTGGAAATGACTTAAAGGTACATAGTAAGAACAAGGATTCCTGAAGGATGCCTTGGGCTGAAAACTGTGGTCACTCGCTCTGTATCACTACACTTACTCCTCCCTGCTTCCATCCAAATTAGGATAGAAGCTCTCATTCTTTCGGCCAGAAGTCAAAGGTTATGGTATGATGTAGTCTCAAAATTTCTAACCATTCACCAAGTCTTTGTTGTGATTAACTGCATTATAGACAATTCCAGAAGAAGAAATATGATTATTTGTGACCCTTTGCAGAGTCCTAGGATGTGTGTAAGACACTGAATACTATTATAGTAATCTGCAAGATACTATAACAGCTTATTCTATTGTAGATCATGGTGTCCTAGGGCTACATCTGGTACATTTGATGTTCAGCCAGAATCAAAATACTGAGTAGTAATTGAGAGAATACATTTATTATAAATTACCTGCTTGCTGAATAAATTACTTTATGCTGAAGTATAAAGTAACTGAAGTGCCAAAATATGCATTTCTTTTATTTATTTATTTAAAACTTTTGTCTGCTGCATTCCAGAGTGATGAATAACAAATGTAAATAATTATTAAACACTAAAATATAAAATAAAACAACTTAAGCATTGCTTATGTAAAATATCTGTGAATACATATCTCTTAATCTAGTGTTATTATTTTTGGTGCAGCCATCATGTATAGCCCTTTAGGGAGGGCACTGCATAACTGAATCATCACAAATGGGAAAAAGTGGGGAGGGGGAGTTCCCTTATTGCAGCAAAGCTCAGTTCTGATAAGGAAAGAAAAGCAACTGGTCCACAGCTTTCTGCAAGGCTGTTCTGGCAGCCCTGGCCTTCTTGTGTAGGGAATTTAATTACAGCTCCAGAAATCCCAAAAGATATAAGCCCATGTCATGTAAAGGATAGTTATTATGGAGATGCTATTGTTGTCCAATTCAGAAAAATTACTCAGTTTTAGTCAAACAGTTAAAATTCAGAAATTAAAAATGTACTTGAAAATTGCAGTATTTAACATGACTTTTTCTACAAGATTGCAGGCCGAGTAGCTGAAGAAAGAGGTGCCTTGTTGGGTCACGAAGTTGGGTATTGCATCCGATTTGATGATTGTACTGATCCGCAGGCTACAAGGATCAAGGTAACAATTTTTAAACAAATGACTGTATCAATTGTTTGTGACTGTTTTTAATTAGTGTTCAAGGGGAGAACATAGTATTGGAGAGATTTGTAATATTTGGTTGGAATGGGAAGTAGATTGCCTCTGAAATACTAAAATTAGTATGTTCATCTGATGGTTGTGAAATATCTGGATGGAACACATGATTTTTTTTTCCAGATGATAATAGGGGCACTCATATACACAAGCACCTCAGTAGTTCCAGGAATGAAATCTGGCAGCCTAGAGGCTGTGGTACAGTAGAAAAGTGGGGTGTGTGAACAGACAGTAGAACATATTTTACCTGTCCTGTTTTTTATCACTTACTCTTGAACAGAAACCAAATTATGGGTGGGTAGAAAGTGAGAAAGGTGCAAAAATATCTGGCAGAGGGACTCAGGCTACATTTATGTTTCTGGTTCTGTAGTTGCATGATTCACTGTTGTTCCTTTCTGATCTTTCAAAGTGAGTATACTCTGTTCAGAGCTGAGGCTATAAAATAAAAACCCAGACAGCACAGGATGGCAGTGGTAGTTCATGAGAGGGACAATTCCTTGTCTAGAACCAGCCAATCATATAGTTGGAGGTTGGATTTTTCACATTCCAGCCTTACTTTTTCCAAACTAGTTAGATCTAAATAAGACAGTGACAAAGTCCAGTGGCCTGGTTTGGATGTAACATTCTGGGCTTCATGAGCAATGTTTATGAACAAGCATTGAACCCGAACACTCACATCACATTTGTTGTGGCTCGTACCTTTAAAAATGTCATAAGAATTATAATTTCCCTACAGTTAGAGAAATTTGCGCCCATTCTTGTGCTTCCTAAAGCAGTAAAAAGATATCAATCCTGTCTTCTATAAACAGCACCATGGAAGTTGAAGTAATATTTTTTTTTTATTATTAAATTTATTTATTACACAAAACACACACAAAATTACATTCATACATACATACATACTCCAACAAACAAAAACAATTACAAAAACAACTACTAACACATCTTCCTTTCTTCTAATTCTTCATACTTTCACTTAAATTTTAACATAGCTTCCTGTATGATTGTTTACCTTAGTTTTGACATTAATTTGTAACCAAACAAGTACCCTTATTATATATATATATTTTAGAACAAATCTTAATTAAAGTCATCTTTTAATACTTAATACATTCAAGATATTTGACTGTTATCTTCACCATAAACTAAATAGAGCTTAGTTCCATCTCTTCTATTATCCATTGTTTTTATTATTATTATTATTATTTTCTAATTCCCAAAATTGTGCGAAACATTGCCAATCATTTTCCACCTCTTCTTCTGATTTCCCCTTTAACAACGCTGTTAATATATCCATTTGATAGGCATCCCATATTTTTTCCTTCCATTCAGCGTTACTCGGTATTTTCTTTTGCTTCCACACTCTAGCATATACGATTCTTGCTGAAGAGACCATATATAAAATAATACGCTTGTATTTTTTCTCAGTTTTCTTATCAAGACCACTTATCATGTTCAACAAAAATAACGTTGGTTCATATTCAATCTTTATTTTTAAAATGTCCGAAATGAGTTTGTGTATTCTTTTCCAATATCTCTGTGCTTCTTTACAATCCCACCATAGGTGGAAAAAGGTTCCACCTTGGTGACCACATTTCCAACAATTGCTTTTCCCGGTTTTATATAGTTTATTTATTTTATCAGGGGCCAAGTACCATCGGTAGACCATCTTAATATGGTTCTCTTTATAGTCTTGGCAACAAGAAAATTGCTTAGTATCTTTCCAAGCTTTTTCCCAGCATTCATAATCAATGGGTCTACCAATGTCCTGTGCCCATCTTATCATGACCTGTTTGACTTTCTCTTGTTCTAGATCCCTTTCTTTTAAAAGTTTATAATATCTTTTGATATGTCCTTTTCTTTTGTCCCAACATATAATATCAATCTCGGACTGTTTGTTAGTTATTCCATAAGTTTTCTCATCCAGTTTATGTCTTCCTCTTAATTGGGTATATAGAAACCAATCCCGTTTTAGTTCTTTTTCCAATAGCTCTAGGGATCTAAATTTTCCTTCCTCTGGTCCTTCCCAATGAATTAGTTCTTTGTATGTTAGCCACTTTTTATCTTCTTTTCTTGTTCTTCTATATAGTGCTTCTTGAGGTGAGACCCAATATGGCATCTGAATATAAAATTGCTTTTTAATCTTTGTCCATATTTTAAATAGAGCATTTCTAACAAAATGGTGGCTAAAATCTTTATTATTTTTTGCTTTTTCGAACCATAAAAATGCATGATATCCAAACTCCATTTTTACGCTCTCAAGATCTAATATTTTTTCATTTTCTAAAGTTATCCAGTTTTCCAGCCAATTGAGTCCCGCTGCTTGGTAGTAGATTTTTATATTTGGTAGACCGCAACCTCCTTGAATTTTTTCTTCAGTCAATAATTTCCATTTAATCCTGGGGTGTTTTCCTTTCCAAATAAATTTCATAATTTCTCTCTGCCACTTATCTAAATATTTATCATTGTTTAGTATAGGTAAATTTTGGAAAAGGAAGATTAATTTGGGTAATACGTTCATTTTTATCGTTTCAACCCTTCCTAAAAAAGATATTTGTTTCTTATTCCATCTAATCAGATCTTTTCTAATCTCTTCCCAAGTTTTTTGATAGTTATTTTTATATAGATCGATATTTCTCTTTGTTAAATATATCCCTAAATATTTAACTTTTTTCTCTATCTTAAATCCTGATATTTCTTCCAGATCTTTTTCCTCTTTCGCTTCCATATTTTTTGTAAGTATCTTCGTTTTTTCTTTATTTATAGAGAATCCTGCTACCTTCCCAAACTCCTCAATTGTATTTATTAAGTTTTTTATACTCTCTTTAGGGTTTTCCAAAAAACAAATAATGTCATCCGCAAATGCTTGCAGCTTAAATGTATGTTTTCTGACTTTTATACCTTTTATGTTTTCATTGCTTCTTATTCCATTATTTAAAATCTCTAAACAGATTATAAACAGAAGTGGGGAAAGGGGGCAACCCTGTCTTGTCCCTCTTCCAATTTCTATTGGTTCTGTTTTTTCATTATTTATAATTATGTTTGCCCATTGTTTATTATATATAGCTGTAACCCAGTCTTCAAATTGTTTCCCCATTTCCATGTATTTAAGTAATTCCAACATAAAATGCCAATTCACCCGATCGAATGCTTTTTCAGCATCTAATAATATCATTGCCAGTTCCTTGTTATTATGAAACTCAAAGTATTCAATAATATCCAGTACGATTCTAATGTTATTCTTAATCTGTCTCTTGGGTATAAACCCGTTCTGATCTTCATGTATGATTTTTTCTAATATTTTCTTCATTCTTGTCGCAAGTATTGTGGTGAATATCTTATAGTCAACATTTGTTAATGATATCGGTCTGTAATCTTTTGTTTCCATTTCACATTTATTTCCCTTCGGTATTAATACAATATGTGCACATTTCCATGATTCAGGTATTCCTTCCCTTGGTATATCTTCAATTACTTCTTTTAATGGCTCACATAGTTCATCTAACATTAACTTGTAATATTTAACTGTTAAACCATCTGGGCCAGGTGATTTGCCCAATTTCATCTTTCCGATTGCTTCTTGTATTTCTCTAATTGTAATTGGTTGATTAAGTTTTTCTTTATCTTCTTTAGATAATTTTTTGATGCTTTGTCTTCTCAAGTATTGAGTCACCTTATATCTATCCTCTTCTGATTTCTGAACGTTCGTATATAACTCCTTATAATATTCTTTAAATTCCTTCTTAATTTGGTCATGATCTGTAATTGCTTTCCCATCTTTGAATATTTCTGATATTATCTTCTTTTCTCTCTGTTTCCTCAATTTGTTTGCTAATAATCTGCCTGCTTTATTTCCCATCTCGAAATGTTTTTGTTTTACTTGTTTTAATTTCTTCTCTATTTCTTTAACTGCTATTATCTTTAGTTGTTGTTGTAAGTTTTCAATTTTATTTTTTAAATTTTTATCACCTGTTTTTTTTCCATTTTTCTTCCATTTTCCTTAGCTCTTCTTTGATCTCTTGTTCTTTTCTAGAGTATTTTTTTCTCTGTTCAGTCTGTAGCTTAATAAATAAGCCTCTGATTACAGCCTTCCCAGCGTCCCATATCGTTTTGTTTTTCATTCCTTCTGTTTTGTTTTCTTTGTAATAGAACTTTATTGTTTCTTTTATGATTTTTAAATTCTCTTTTCTTTTAAGTATCTCATCATTTAATCTCCACATATATGTTCTCTTTTTTATTTCCAATTCTATCTTTATTGGGTTATGGTCTGAGGAGTGTTTTGTAACGATATCCATATTCTTTATTAATGTTATTATGGATCTTGAAACTAAAAAAAGATCTATCCTGGAGAAAGAATTATGCGGTACAGAAAAGAATGTATATCCGCTCGATTCCTGATATTTATGTCTCCACACATCCACCAGTCCTAATTCTTCTTGTATTTCAAAAAACGAATGTGGTAATTTCCCCTGAGTTAATCGTATTTTTTTACCTTCATTAGACTTTCTGTCAAGTCTGGGTTCAATTACGGCATTAAAGTCGCCTGCCAAAATTATGTTTTCATAATTTGTATTTTTAATCTCTTCATTGATTTTCTTAAAATAAATGTCTCTGTTTTCTAATGGGCCATAAATGCCCACCAGTAAGATTATCATATTTTCCAATTTAATTTCCACTCCTAAATATGTTCCATTTTGGTCACAGAAAATTTCCTTTGATTGATATTTCCTATTAACATATACTGCTATTCCGTTTTTCCTGTTGTCTGCAGCTGATACGAAGGTATTGCCAAGTTTGGGATTCCTAATATACTTTTCCTCTTTCTTTTTAATTTTAGTCTCTTGAATACAGATAATGTCGCTTTTTAATTTTTCCAATTGGTGAAAGATAATATTCCTTTTATATTTTGAATTGATGCCTTTCACGTTCCATGATATTATTTTTACCATAGTGGCTTTCAAAATATTGTTTGTGTTTTGTTTTTTGTTGTTGTTGTTTTGTTTTTGGGTTTTTTTGTCTTTTTTTTGTTGTTCCACCCCTTCCGCCCCAATAATTTTTTTTAATTCTTTATTTCGCTATTTTTATTGTTCTATAGAAAATAATCAAATTTCAGATATAGTAGTAGTCAAATATTATAGTTTTCTTTTCTTTTCTTAGTTTTTAATTCTTTCCTTGTTATATTATAGTGTTTTTAAACTTTATTCTCCTTCTTCTTCTTCTTCCTCTTCTGTGTTGCGTTCTTTACTCTCTTCTTGTTCTAAATTGGTGTTCTCTTCCTCTATTTCCTTATTTATTAATCTTTCTTCTATACTATCCTCTCCTCCTTGCTCTCCTTCTTTATTTTGTTCTTTTCCATTTCCTTTCCCTTTATATTTTTGTGATCTCCATTCCCTTGTTGTTGTTTTTCTTCTTTCCGATTCTTCTCTGTCTCTATTTCTAAAGTCATCTTTCAATTTTTGTTCCATCTCTTTTGCTTTAAATTCATTGTCAATTTTCATTCTCTTTTGTCTATATGTGAAGGACAAACCCTCCATCCTCTCCCATTTGTAGTTTATGTTCAGGTTCTTTAAAAGTTGTGTCAATGTCTTGTACTTTTGTCTACTAATCATTATTTCGGATGGAATATCTTTGTAAATCTTAATCTCTTGATCTTCAATTCTAATTTTAGTGTCCTAGCTCCTTTGAATTATAAGATCTCTAATTTTTGTTCTAGTCCAGCTTATTATTATATCACGTGGCTTTTTCCTTTCTCTCGCTTGAACAGAATTAATCCTGAATATTTTATCTATTTCATCCTCTAGTTTCCCTTTGTCCATTTCGACGAGATCTGCCAGACATGGTAGTATTCGTGTATATAAATCTTCATTTGTTTTTTCCGTCAAGCCTCTGATTTTAATACATCTTTCGCGATATCTAAGTTCATTCTGCCATATCATCGATTGTTGTTGTTCTTGTTTTTTTATATTATCTTTTGATAGATTCTCTAATGGTTTAGTTCTTTCTCTTATTGTATTAACTTCTTTTTGGGTTTTACTTATGTCTGATGTCATTTTCTCCATCTTTTTATGTAGACTATCCAATTCTTTCTTAAAGTCTTTTCTTATTTCATTTCTAGTCCCTTGTATTTCCTCTCTCAGTTCCTGAACCGATTCTTTCATGTCATCTTTCATTTCCTGTCTGGTATCTTTCAGTTCCTGCCTTATACGGCGAACCTCATCCAAGAGTAACATTATAGGGTCCCTTATCTTAACTGAGTCTTCTGTTGATCCTCTTCGTTGGGTAGATAATTGTGATTGTGCCAAATTTTTCTTTTGTGTAGCCATTTTTTCTATTTTCTCAAGCTAATCCAAGTTATACAACAATATACATACAAAATACAAATTAGATCTTTTAAATATACAAATAATTTCCTATAATCACTCTACACATCCATATTCTTCACAAATCAAATCCCCAGTTAACTCTGAATGGTCTTATGATATTTATAATATAACTTTATGATATAACTTTAAATTATAGAGTTATTTGTATTTGTGTAGATTTGTTATATTTCCATTCCAGATATGTATATTTATATATACTAATTCCAAATGACATTATTAACTGATATGATTTCTCAAATCTTTCCCCAACCCCAATAGTACAATACAATCCCAACAATATATTTTCACAGTATAAGTAATATTTTCACTTATGTGATTACTTAATTGCTTAAACCTTTTACACGTTTAAAAAGTTCTAATAGGAGTATATTATTCCCAATGTATAAATTGTATGATTGTATTACAGTAACTCTTAATTAAACCCACAGTTTTAATCCATCAATGGAGATACTTAAATTCTAATTAATTCTTTGACTATCCATAATAATAATAATAATAATAATAATAATTAAATGTACAAATTATCTTACTCTCTCTTTTGTCTTCTGTGACTCCCTTGTCTCCATTCGTGGCTCTTCAACTCTTTACCACCACTTTTCTTTATATATTTCTTATTAAGGTAATGTTGGATATTAATTTAATTGATATTATTATTTATTTTCCTCTAATATAGATGTAATACAGTTCTGTCTAATTTTTGGCAAAGACCAGTTTGTATTTGTATACCACTATTTTTCAAAATCCTTTTAATTTCTTTGTTACTTTATTCTCCTCTATATTCACCTTGGTATAATTCCAACACAGTCTTTTTCACTCTGCAAATTTTTTGAATATTCTAAATAGTTCCAAAATAATTCCAAGAAAAAGATAAGTATTTATGTTAATAATCAAAAACTTCCCTCTTTCTGAGTAATTCCAGTTGTATAATATATGTCCTTTCTATGTTCTTCCTCTCTCTTTTGTTTCTCTCACGTCGCCTCTAGTTCAATCACATTCCCTCTCACTTCCTCCTCCTTCATATACCTCTTCGTCTTCTCTAAATTCTACAGTTCTTTTCCTTGGTCTTCTGCGCTCTTTGGCTCTTTCCTTGGTCTTCTCAATGTACCAGTCTTTTCCTTCCCTTTTGTTCCCTTTGTATCTCAGTTGTCAGCATTTCTCTTTCTCTCTTATCAATTCTCCTTCTCCCAGAAGCTTAGGTCCACAGCATTCACTATCATCTCCCCTTAAACTTCCTTAAAGCTTCAGACCTCCTTAAATGGCTTCCTCAGCTTCACGCCTCCTTAAATCGCTGTGTGGGATGTTGCCAAATAAGGAGATCTCCAAATAAGGGCAACGCCACTCACCAACAGTCAACGCCTTCCTTTACTCTCCTTTTACTTGCTTCCTCCTCTACTTCTCCTGGGTTTCTCAGGTCTCCTCTTCTGTTAGTGCCCAAAGCTCAGAGCTCAGAGCCTGGAATCCCAGATCGCTCACTCGTCTAGGGTTCTTTTTGTAGGTAAACAATCAATATAATTTTCTTCTCTCTCTGAAGTTTACATTTAAATGCTCAGTCAAGGCATGGGTTTCGATTTTCCGTCTTCTCAGACATTTGCAGTGATTGGGAAGGTTGGGTTCTTCGGATTTCCCCTGGCCACAACAGCAACTGGGGTTTCCCCGCCTTTTGTCGTGGTCTTTAGAGGTTTCCCCCAGCGAACCCCCACCTATTGCCTCTCTTATCAGAGAGGCAAAGGACGGGTTATTGTCATTCCCGTTCCTACAAGAACCATCACTGCGGAATCTGCAGGTGCAGCTCATCTACCTGCGTCCTCCCTCGGCGCCATCATGCCTCCAAATGTCGGAAGTTGAAGTAATATTTAATAGGCTGAGAAGATGAGAGAGAAGCAAATGGGACCTAAGGCAGTATCCATTGCTCCTGTTCACTGCATCACTTATGCCCTTCTCCATCTCATTTCCCCTCTAACTCAGTTTCTTCTACTCAACAGGCAGTCAACATTGGCCTGTTCTTAAGAACCTGCTCCTCCCCAGTTAGGATGCTTTTTAAAAAAATCTGTAAAGATGTCTTCTACTTCAGTACACCTTCCTCTTCCACCTTTCTTACCACAAACTCAGCCCTGGTGGCGCAGTGGTTAAATGCCTGTACTGCAGCCACTCACTCATAAACCACAAGGTTGCGAGTTCAATACCAGCCAGGGCTGAGGCTCGACTCAGGCCTGCATCCTTCCGAGGTCGCTAAAATGAGTACCCAGCTTGTTGGGGGGCAATCAGCTCACAGTTGTAAACCGCTTAGACATCCCATAGTGTGATATGAAGCGGTATATAAATGAAGCTGCTTTGCTTTTTGCTTTACAAACTGAATTTGTTTCTGTGTTTTAGTTCCTGACTGATGGGATGCTGGTGAGGGAAATGATGGCTGACCCATTATTAACAAGATATAGGTAAATATGCGAGAAATGATTTTAAATCCGTATATATTGATGATGTGACCGTCTTTTGTTCATATTCATCTATAGGCATCTTTGCTGGATTTTAGAAGGGATGCTTCTGTGGATAGAGGCTATTTTGATTGGCAGTGGCTCCCCCCCCCCCCCCATGGTACTCAGGAATAGGTCACAGTGATACCACGTAAACAATACAAAATATATGAAATATTATTAAATGTTATTCTTGAAGTTTTACAACCTAGATTATGTGTCTCTTCACCTCTTCCTCTTCCTCCTCCCCCCTCTAGTGGTCTGTCACTGAGTTTTGTTTAGCAATCCGTACTACATATATTTATTTATTTGATTGTAGACTGATTTTCAGGCTAAAGTCCTCACAAAACACAATATAAACCACAATGAAAGTGCAGCAGATAAAATGAAAATGAGATGAAATAACCATTGAACTGAAAATGCTAAAATACATGACTAAATAAAAAGGGATTTACATTGCAGTGAAGAAATGACACACAGTACCACACGGGCTTTTCTGGCAAGGATATTGTACAAGTAGGTTGCCACTCTACATCCTATAACACTCTTATAGGATGTAGCCCCCTTGTTAAAGGGCTCACAACACTTTCACTGCTTAAAGTGAATCTTCCCGAGGCACGAGGAGAGGCTGGGGCGACTATAGGAGTTGCGTTGGGGAATGGGAGGTATGGCTGGAACAGAGTGGACAGATGTTACAAAAGAAGACGGGATCGCTGTTTAGTAGCTATCCCGCCTTCAGTCCCCTCTGTTTCCCAGAATGGTTTGGGGAGCGGACCAACGATTCCACAGAACCTCACTCTGCTCCTTTGCAACGCCAGGTCGGTAAAGAATAAGACTCATATCATCCAGGATCTTCTCCTGGATGAGGATGCCGACCTGGCTTGCATCACAGAGACCTGGCTGGGGGAGGATAGTGCTGTTACATGGGCACAGGCCCTCCCAGCCGGGTACTCTGTCAGTGAGCAGGTGAGGGGAAGTGGGCGAGGGGGCGGTGTGGCTCTAGTTCATAAGAATACCTTGACCTTGACCAGGATACCTATCCGGAACACGGTCCGCTTCGAGTGCATGTACCTTAGCCTGAAGACTAGGGATAGTTTAGGGATTCTGCTAGTCTACCGACCACCCCGTTATCTAGCAGACTCCCTGACCGAGCTGACACAGCTGGTCTCCAAGCTTTTGCTGGAGTCTCCCAGGCTTTTGGTTCTGGGGGACTTCAACATTCCGCTCGAGACCAGCTTAACAGGTGCAGCTCGGGAGTTCATGGATACCATGACAAACATGGGCCTATCCCAGTTAGTCAACGGGCCCACGCATTGTGCAGGTCATACACTCGATGCGGTCTTTAGTACGGAACAGGAATATCCGTGGGCGGAGGTAGTAAGTTCCTCCGCATTGTCATGGACGGATCATTTCCTGGTCAAAGTGGAACTGAGAGCCAATATCCGCTCCTCCGGGGGTGGAGGACCTATTCGAATGGTCCGCCCTCGAAGGCTAATGGAGCCAATTGGATTCCAGAAAGCCTTAGAGGGTTTAATGGTTGGGAATGCCGGTGATCCTGTCGAGGCTCTGGTTAATACTTGGAACAACGATCTTGCCAGGGCCATCGACACGATCGCCCCCAAGCGCCCTTGCCGCACCGCTTCTAATCGTAAGCCATGGTACACACCTGAGCTTAGGAAGATGAAGCGGGCTGGACAACGGCTAGAGTGCAGGTGGCGGAAAACTCGACTCTTATCTGACAGAACTCGCCATAGGAATTTTCTTTATTCCTATCGGGAGGCAATATATGCAGCGAGGAGAGCCTTCTCCTCTGCACGTATTGCGTCTGCAGAGTCCCGTCCGGCAGAGCTGTTTAGGGTGGTGAGGGAGATGACGCAGGTGCCTCCTGCGCCAAATCCCTTACTTAACCCGACAACAGCCTGCTGCGACGCATTTAATAACTTCTTTGCAGATAAAATCTCTCAGATAAGAGCCGACATTGACGCGACCATTGGGACAGAGTCTATAGGCGAGGCGTCCACTGACTCCGTCGATGTAATTTTACTGGATCAGTGGCAATCTGTGAGTACCGAGGACGTGGACAAGCTGCTTGGTAAGGTGAGGAAGACGACTTGCCCTCTCGACCCTTGCCCATCTTGGCTGGCCGTCCGGGGGGGGGGGATGCATTGATGAGATTCCTTACGGATATTGTCAATGCATCCTTCAGGGAAGGACATGTTCCATCATGTCTAAAGGAAGCGGCGGTTAAGCCGCTTCTGAAAAAACCTTCCCTGGACCCCCTGGATATGAAAAACTATAGGCCTGTGTCATTGCTGCCATTTTTGAGCAAGGTGATCGAGAGGGCGGTTGCTCTTCAGCTCCAGGCAGTCTTGGATGAAACCGATTATCTAGACCCATTTCAAACCGGCTTCAGGACAGGCTTTGGGGTTGAGACTGCCATGGTTGCCTTGACCGACGATCTGCGTCTGAGCATCGACAGGGGTAGCGTGACCCTGTTTGTGCTCTTAGACCTCTCAGCGGCTTTTGATACGATAGATCATGGCATCCTCTTGGACCGCCTGAAGGGGTTAGGTATCGGGGGCACTGCTTTGCAGTGGTTCCGGTCCTTCCTCTCGGGTCGGTCCCAGAGGGTGCTGCTCGGGGACTGTAGCTCCAGTAAGAGAGACCTCACTTGTGGGGTCCCTCAGGGAGCTATTTTGTCCCCGATGTTGTTCAACATCTATATGAAGCCGCTGGGTGAGATAATACGGAGTTATGGTGCTGGGTGTTATCAGTACGCTGATGACACCCAAATCTATTTCTCCATATCTCGTTCGTCGGCCTCGAATTCCACTGGCATCTCTTCTCTCAATGAATGTCTTGGGGCGGTAATGGGCTGGATGAGGAAAAACAGATTGAAGCTGAATCCAGACAAGACGGAGGTGCTCACGGTAGCGGCCCCAAAACCAGGAATTGGGTTGCAACCTCCAGTCCTGGATGGGGTCACGCTCTCCTCCAGTGACTGTGTTCGCAGCTTGGGGGTGCTCCTTGACTCGTCGCTCCTGATGACAAATCAGGTAAATGCGACGGTCAGGAGCGCCTGTTATCAGCTTCGGCTGATACGCCAGCTGCGCCCTTTTCTGGAAGTAGGGGACCTTGAGACTGTTGTGCACGCGTTGGTAACCTCACGCCTTGACATCTGTAATGCACTCTACATGGGGCTACCCTTGTGCCTGGTTCGGAAATTACAGCTGGTACAGAATATGGCAGCCAGACTTGTTTCGGGAACATCTCGGAGGGATCACATTACTCCGGTTCTGAGGTCCCTCCACTGGCTGCCTATCAGCTTCCGGGCCAGGTACAAGGTGTTGGTTATCACCTTTAAAGCCCTAAATGGCTTGGGTCCAAGCTATCTCAGGGACCGCCTTCTCCCATACAATCCTCCCCGCGCTCTCCGGTCCTCCGGGAGGAAATTGCTGCAACTTCAAAAATCGAGGCTAGTGGCTACCTCCCGGGGGGCTTTCTCAGTTGTTGCCCCTAGACTCTGGAACGGCCTGCCGGACGAGATCCGTCAATTAACATCACTTGACAGCTTTAAAAAAGCTGTCAAGACGGATCTCTTCCGGCAGGCCTTTCCAGATTAATTATCTAAGCCTCGGGTATAAATAAAAAACATTCTCCCCAGTGATCCTTACGTGGCCCCATCATCGATGGTTGGATCTCACTGGCTGGACACATACTCTGGGTCCTCATTTTATCTATTTTAAATAGCTGTGTTTCTTGTTGTTTTAAAATTTACTTGATTTAATATTGTTTTAAGGGGGGGTGGGGGGTTACTGTATATATATGTTTTATTGATGTACTCATTCTTAATTGTAAGCCGCCCAGATTGATATTTCAGAGGGCGGGGTATAAATAAATTTTATTATTATTATTATTATTGCCACAACTGAGGGATTACTACCTGTCTCCCTCACTGAGCAAGTGGATTCACAGAAGGGCTCTGATGAGGGTATTGATAATCACATAATACATCTTCAGCTATTCCTGGACCCAAACCCTTTATGGTTTTAAAGGTTAAAAATGACATCTTGAGTTGGAAGGCACTAGGTGCTAAAATAGACAAGGTAAATTTAATACATTTTGGCCCCAGTTAATAGCCTTTGGGCCTTTACTGACTGCCAGAAATAATGCAGCTTGAGGCCACTTTAACTGTCCTGGCTCAGTGCTAAGGAATCATGGGAATTGTAGTTTATTGTGGCACCAGAGCTCTCTGACAGAGAAGGCTCAATGTCATAGAAAAAAATACAATTCCCATGATTCCCTAGCACTGAGCCAGGACAGTTAAAGTAACGTCAAGCTGCATTATTTCTGGCAGTCTGTAAAGGCCCTTTGTTGTTGTTGTGTGCCTTCAAGTTATTTCTGACTTATGGCAACCCTAAGGCAAACTTATCATGGGATTTTCGTCTCAAGATTTGTTCAAAGGACGTTTGCCATTGCCTTCCTCTGAGGCTGAGAGCATGTGTCTTGTCCAAGGTCACCCATGGTCGATTGGGAATCAAACCCTGGTCTCCAGAACGCTCTAATCCATGCAGGCTCAGTTAATAGCCTATATGTCCTACATTTTACCAGCTGTGCTTTCTGAGCTACCTTCAAGGGTTGTCTTATCTATAATTGCAGTAACTAAATTTTCTGAGCTACCTTCAAGGGCTGTTTTATCTATAATTCCAGTAATTTAATTAGTGTGTTGCCAGTATGTGAATAATTAGGCTGTCTCTGTATTTAACAAGCTGCAACTGACACATCCACCTCAGGTAATTTGTGTCACCAAGTTGACTTGGGCTTCCACAATTAGGGCTAAATTTCATAGCATCCCCAAATTGCAGACCTGACCTTTCAGAAGAGTTTAACCCCAGCTAAAACAGATCATACACCATCCCCATCTATAAACAGCTCTCAAGTCAGTTCAATGCTTCAGAACATCCTCTGCATTCAAAAGGAAAAAAAACACAGTTGGATATCCTCATTCTAGTTCTGTTTTCCACAGGAACTCAGAAGTTTTGTGGGAGAGAAAATGGGGTTCTGCTGAACACCATAGCATAATTGCCATGGAAGAGAGCAGTTTGTTTGTTTGTTTATCTATTTATTTTCTTTGGGCTACATAGGACCTCCCAAGATCATATTGATGTCATACCCATCCCATATTTTTAATGTTTCATTTTTTTAACTTTTAAAACTCAAAATGCCTTGCTGCATACCCTCTGTGGGCTTCCCCAAACTTTCTTAGACCCAGGAGACACTTTTTAAAAAATCAGAAAGTAAACTAAAAGAGCATTACAGACATTTCAATATTTTTTTAAAATTTAAAGAGAAACCTTGGAAGGAACATGCCCATTTGAGAGCTAGTTAATGGGCATGTATAACTCCAAAACTCAGGTAGTTTCCCACTAGGAATATGTGAAAACTGAAGAGGAAAACCTCTCCTGTTCTCATTCAATGTGGAATAAGCAGAAAGTTCAGAATACTGTATGTAGTTGGTGATACACATGGGCACATGCTGTTGTCAAGTCCTAGATCTTAATTATTTACTGCAAAGAACATTGGCTGAAGTATTCCTGGCCCTCCATTATTTGTCTTTCCTGAGTACACAGTGGTGCTTCCTTGATGACTATTGCAAATCAACTGAAGTTTTTAAATTGTTTGAGTCAAAAATGTGTGACTTCCAAGAACAGTTTGCATGGGTCTTCTATAATTATCTAAACTGTGACTGTTGTATAATAGGTAACATTTGCTAACTGTTATTTCATGAAAGGAATCTTATTACTTTTGCTTTATTTTAGTGTAATCATGTTGGATGAAGCTCATGAAAGAACGTTGTATACAGACATTGCCATTGGTTTGCTAAAAAAGGTCAGAATTTCCTAATAGCATTTTGTCTCCCTTCCCCCGACAACTGAATTCTCCTTGGGGGAGGGCAAACATGGAGTTGTAATGCTCTGGTAGCTGCAGTCCTGAAAGGCTGCTATTAGGCTGCATGTAGTTGCCAACAGTTGTGAGCCTGTTACATTAACCATTACAATGTACCATTTTCTCCTCCAGGGTTGGAAGTAAATCACAGAGTCTTTGCTGCTCTGAGAGATGGCAGATGATGCTAATTCTCAATTTGTTCCTTTTAAAGTGAACACTCTACTAGAATAAACAGTTTTTAATGGGAATAGAAAACTATCCTTTGACTTTAGTTCACAAGGCCTTGAAAATAAACAGTTGGATTGTTTCATAAACCATATTTTGGATTGTCCTCAGGTCTGTTTAATACATCTTGGAAAAATAAACCAACAGTGAAGGCAGTTTTAGGGATAGCACACTTCTCTGACTTGGTATGTGCTGGATGAAGGCACACACCTTTTATTTTTTGTGGTCTCTGAATCACCCAAATGGGTTTTATCTGCGCATGTGCAGCAACTTCGGAAACTTCTGGAATCGCTAGACAGAACTTTAATTGCAACTTTTCGGCGGTAGCTTTGCCCATCCCTATAAAGTCTCCTAGTGGTCCTGCTCTTTCCCAGTTCCTTTTGTCTGCCGCGCTAGCAGCTTCGAAGAGCTTCTGTGCTGGTTATCGCTCACTTGGCTTGTTTATTACCGTGTTTGATTTACTGCTTGTCTTTGACTATTCTTTGGATCACCCTTCTATCGTCTGTTTACCGACCGATCAATTTTTGGACCATCTGACTTCGACTTTGGATTCCGTTTCGGATTTGGCAATGACTTCTCATTTGTTTAAGCAGTGTGTGAATTGTGGGGGTAAGATCCCCGGGTCTGACCCTCATTCCTCCTGCGTTTTGTGTTTAGGTGAGGGCCATAACACCTAGTATTGCACCTAATGCAGGTCTATGACCTTGCAGGTGCTCCGGAATAGAGATAAGAGGTTGAAAGCGGCCCTCTATGAACAGACACTTAGACATGCCTCTACTCCAACTCCGGGGACTTCTTCAACTGTGCAGACTGCTGAGAAACCTAAGTCCAGACCCAGGAAGAAGTCCTCCAAGTCTGATGGAGATGGAGATAAAGACCGCAAGAAGCCCAAGAAGGTGTACTCTGAGCGCGGCTGCTCCCCTGAGGGGCACAGAAGCAAGAAGGCTTCTAAACTGAGGTACTCTTCTGATAGGGAGAGATCCAAGGAATCCTCCTCGAAGAGGTCTTGTCCTTCTGTATCTGAAAGTTTGAAGTCCAGGGATCCCACTCCATCGGGCTCTCAGCCTCCTTCACCCTCAATCTCGAGGCCTCTAACACCTCCGAGGGTGGGATCCTCCTCTTCAGTACCAAAATCTCTTCCATCCTGAAGTATGGCGGCGGTACCGATGACTCTTTAACAGGAGTCCCAGGTGGTCCTTGATTCAGAGTCCAAGGGGCAACTTCAAGAGGATCTCCCCGTCTTGACTCCACAGCGCTCAGCAGTGAGTCATTGGGATCGTGGGACTCTGGGCGATGAGGTGGATGGCTCAGCTCAGGAGGAAGAAACTGACCCTATTCTTAAGTCTCACCCGAACGTGGTCTACAACCCTGTCTCTCATCGGAACCTAATGCCGGTTGATCCAGAGACTTTCCAATCCCGTGAGATGACATCTCATCTCATCCAGGCCCAGGTCCACAGAGCCGTGTTTTCTGAGCCACCCACCCCTCCTCCTTGGTACCAGTCTCTCCAAAGACCTCTGCCAGATTCCCAGAGGTGCTCCTGATCCCGTTTGGCATCTCCACAGTTGCATGGCTCCTGCTGTTCTATACCATCTCGTTCTACTCCAGAGTCTGATCACAGATCTTCCATCCTTGTGGAGCACCATCCGGCGTCTCCGACGGACAACGTAAAGTCCTTTGCGGACCAGGTGTTTTGCATGGGTAACGTTCTGGAGGTCGAGATTGTCAGGATTGACGATGACGCCGTGGATGCCATTGAAAGGAGGGTCCATGGGAAAGTCTCTACACCTCCAGCTTTGGGCTTTCTACTCTCGCTTCAGAAGATAGCTCCACGCTCCTGGGTGACCCTGGCTACGGTACCTTCAACTTCAAGGAAAATTGAAAACTTTTATAGGATAGCCCCTTCTCAGGCATCGTGGTTATTTGAACACCTGAAACCCAACTCAGCAATTGTGGAAGGCGCACAGACTTTGTCTACCCTGAAAACCTCCACTTCCCCTGTGGATAGGGATGGCAAGAACGTGGACGGTCTCGCTAAGAAATTTTATGCTTAAGCGGTTTTGGATATGAAGATAGCCAACTATGCTGCTTGTATGGGTGCCTATTAGCAACATCTAATGGAGTGTATGTTGCCTTTGCTGGATGAATTACTTGACAACAAGAAGCCCTTGACATTGGCCCTACAAGCTGAAGCCCACTCCATCGGAGGGCAACAAATAATCTCTGCTCGCCATTCGGCCGATTGCGCAACCAAACTGATTTCGGGCTCTGTGGCACTCCGAAGTTATGTGTGGCTCAGGTCTTCAGATCTGACCCCCCATGCCAAGAACTTGATCGAGAACATGCCCTTAGACGGTCAGGGCTATTCAACAAGTACACGGACGAATGCCTGAATTTTCGCTACCGCATGAAAATGGCAGCGAAGAAACATGGAGGACCATTGGATGGCGACCCTCGATCTCAAGGATGCCTATTTTTACATTGGGATTCCACAGGAGGTTCCTGGCCTTTGCCGTAGGTCACCAGATGTTCCAGTACAGGGTTTTTCCCTTCAGTCTCTCCATGGCCCCGAGGGTGTTCACGAAGTACATGGCATCCATCATAGCCTATCTCCACCAGCAGGCGATATCAGTCTTCCTGTACCTCAACGACTGGCTCCTGGTCTCTCCATCTCGGGATTGCTTAGTTAAGGACATTGACTTCACCCTGTCACTCATCCAATCACTGGGCCTCATGATCAACTTCTGAGGAGTCCTGTCTTGTTCCGGCGAAAAGGATCAGATTAATTGGGGCCATCCTATGAACCGTTTTCTAACCTTGAAAGAGGCAGTGAAGGACTGTCTGGCACAGAGATGCGTCAGGGCTCATTCTGTCCAAATTGCCTTAGGTTACATGGTTTTCATGACTTATATAACACCTTGGGCATGTCTCCATCTCAGACCTCTGCAGGCCTGGTTTCTGTCCGTGTTCGACCCCGCGCACGCTCTTCCATCGCAGTGGCTCACGGTATCGAGAGCAATGTCCTGGTCTCTGCGTTGGTGGCTCGATCCTGACAATGTCTGCATAGCCATGCTGTTCCTACCACCACAACCTCAGATATCCCTGACGACGGACACATCAATGGAGGGATGGGGAGCTCACGTCCTCGACTTCACCATCAAAGACCATTGGTTTCCGCAGAAATGACAGCTCCATATCAACGAGCTCGAGATGTTGGCTGTGGAGAAGGCCCTTAAGGCTTTCAAACCCCTGCTTCAAACCAGAGTGGTCCTTCTGTCAATGGACAACACCACGGTCATGTATTAGATCAACAAGCAAGGAGGTACGAGGTCTTCATCTCTTCTCGAGATCACACTGCGAATTTGGGACTGGTGTATCCCGAGGGGCATCACCCTTCAAGCAATTCATCTTCCCGGAGAGGAGAATGAACTTGCAGACCAAATAAGCAGGTCCTCGAACTCGTGCCACAAGTGGCGCCTCCATCCCGAGACGGTCGCCTACCTTTTCCAGATGTGGGGAGAGCCCTAGATCAACCTCTTCGCTTCTCACCTGAACAGTCAGTGCCACCAATTTGGCTCAAGCTTCAAGGCCCAGGGATCTCAAGGGGATGTGTTCCTGTTCCACTGGTCCGGGAAGCTGGTCTACATCTTCCCGCCATTCCCTCTCATTACAAGGGTGGTCGCTAAGATCAAGACAGACCTTTCCAGACCTTTCACCCCTTGGTGGCTGAGACAACCTTGGTTTGCCCCACTCTTGAATCTATCCAAGAAGAGATTTCTCCGCCTCGAACATTGTCCCGAACTTTTCTCTCTCCACGATGGCTGAGTACACCACCCGGACCTCAGCAACTTACCACTGGTGGCTTGGAAGATTCAGTTCTAGAAAACCTCTCACACTCTGTAAGAATGATAATCTGAGCCTCTCTCAAGCCTTCTATGCAAAAGTCTTATGCCCTGAAATGGCATAAGTTTGCGGACTTCCTAAATAGCAAGAACCTCCATCCGTCCCGAGTCTCGGTACCAACTGTCCTAGAGTTCCTCATGACTTTGGTTGACTCTGGTCTAGGACTGCAGTCTATCAAGTGCTATTTATCAGCCATTTGTTTCCACTATCAATTTCAAGATAGACCCTCCTTTTTTAAGGGGCCTGGCTAACCTACACCCTCCTACCTCGGTACCGACACCAGCCTGGAGTCTTGATATCGTCTTGTCAGGTCTTGCATCCAAACCATTTGAGCTGATGGCCACCATGGACTTAAGATTGCTGTCCTGGAAAAGAGCTTTCTTGGTGGCCATCACTTCAGCTTGTCGTGCAAATGAACTCTGTGCTCTTCGCATGGACCAGCCCTTCCTCTGCTTTCATAGAGATAAGGTTGTCCTCCTCCCCGATATCACCTTTCTGCCCAAAGTGGTATCAGCTTTTCACTTGAACCAGGACATCGTGCTCCCCACCCTGGCCCCGAACCCGACTACTGATACCGAGCGGCGCCTCCATCTACTTGATGTTCGTCAGGCGCTGGCTTTCTATGTGGATAGGACGTCGGGCTCGAGACAATCCGAGCGCTTGTTTGTCTGTTACTCAGAGACCAAGGAGGGCCTGCCTGTGTCAGCTCAGAGGTTTTCCAAATGGCCAATACCATCCACCTCTGTTACGAACTTGCAGGGAAGGACCCTCCAGCCAGGGTGTGAGCACACTCAACTAGGGCGGTAGCTGTATCCTCCGCTTTTTTGTCTGGGGTCCTGTTGGAGGATGTGTGCAAGGCTGCTGTCTGGTCCCAGCCCTTGACATTTATTAAACATTACAAACTGGACTCAAGAGTCAGACGGGATGCAGCCTTCGGAGGGTAGTGTTACTGACTGGTTTGCACTGAGGTGATCAAGTCTTGTTTTCATATACTTGAAATGATTAAGACAAATGCACTTAACTTAATGTTTAATGTTTATTGTTCTTGATGAATACAGTTTGTTTGAATTTCAGTTGGCTCCAGGACACTCCCTCCTCCACTGACCCAAGCTTGTCAGTCTAACCCATTTGTGTGATTCGCAGAGACCACGAAGAAGGAGGACAGGTTGCTTACCTGTAACAGTATTTCTTCGAGTGGTCATCTGCGAATTCACACAAATCCCGCCCATCCTCCCCTCAGTCGTATCTGCTCATTACTAAACTCCTGCTGTCGCAGTTTGCGGCGAACATTTCGGAACTGGGAAAGAGCGGGATCGTTAGGGGACTTTATAGGGATGGGCGGAGCTACCCCCAAAATGTTGCAACTAAAGTTCTGCTTAGCGATTCCAGAAGTTTCCAAAGTTGTTGCGCATGCGCAGATAAAACCCATTTGTGTGAATTCGCAGATGATCGCTCAAAGAAATATTGTTACAGGTAAGCAATCTGTCCTTCTCAGTCTGGCATGGATGAGTGGACATGGTCATACTATGTACACATACCCACATTTTGAGTTGCATCATATTTATATGAAGCTAGCATTTTTTATACATCATACAGCTAATTCTAGGATTTTATAACGTTTGACTATAACTGAGCAAATTCATATTATTCTCCTTTACTGCATTTCACAGGTTCAAAAGAAACGAGGAGATCTTCGCCTAATTGTAGCATCAGCAACAATGGATGCAGAGGTAGGGCTGAAAGATTTGATTTAAGCAGTGCTTGTGGAATGGTTAATCTCTTGTAGAAAAATGAGACAGCTGTCATTCTTGTTTTAGTTGGCTCTGTACCCTTCAGAGCACCATAGTGTAATCACCATTTTAAATTACAAAGATGCAGTTTACTGGGAACATACGTTGATTAGACCCCAGAATGGCAATTACCAAAAAACCCAAAATGGATTTTTCAAGTCAGATTTATACCCTATTCTACATTCAGTGATGTCATTGGGAGCACATCAGGACTTCAGTTTGTTACTCCTCCAGTAGTAGAATGGTCCTGAAGAAAGCCACCCCCCTCCGTCCCATCCCTGCTTTTCACATATGGAAACCTGGAAAATAGTGATTTGCTAGTGTTTACCCATAAATATCACTACACTAGGAAAAACACATTTCTTAGTACACCTTGAGCCTAGCAAGCATCCATAGCAGTGTTCTAGGGGAAGGGTGTGAACTCCCTGCTTTTCTTTACAGCTAGAGCATTTATTAAAACCTGAATGTGGAAATGCCAATTTTCTAGCCTCTGGACATTCTAAGGGCCACATTAATAAAAGATGAAACAGAAAGTGAGCATAAAGATAGTACTGGTTTCCAAGCAAACCAAGAACCCAGACAAAACCTCTCAGCCCAATTCTGGCTTTAACAGAGGTGAGATTTTGTTTCACTGAAACAAGTTACGGGGACAACTTGTTTCAGAAAAGAACCATGCCCCTAGAGACATGCTTATCCTCCATCACTATTTTTTAATAAATATTTTTATTTCTGGAGGCCCCTTAAATGGTCATTGGATCACAGATGATCTGCATGATCCCCGCCTCTTTATTAAAGGAAAATTGTGTTGGTGGTGAAGGAGAATTAGGAAATGAGTAGGAGGGGTAAGGACTTAAATTTCTCTTTAATTTGGGTTTTAACTGGATGTGGAGAATTTTGATAGATGGCATGCTTACCTAATATTGAGGTGTGAATTACCTCATGGAAATCTCTATTTTTGAGCCAAGAAATATGGATGGATATGCCCAGATTAATGTCATATACATTTTATTTAATACCCACCATACGTAAAGATAAGCTTAATTTCTCTGTGTTTGTGTTACAGTACTTTCCACTTGTCTAAACTCTGCTAAATACCTTTTTTAGATTCTAAAGAACCTGTGAATTGCTAATCAGTTTATTTTAAAAGGTTTTAGGTTTTTTACTTATTTATGGATGATAGGAAGAAAATCAACTCATTTGAAATGTGGTGCTGGTGAAGAGTTCTGTGGATACCATGGACTGCTAAAAAGACAAATAAATGGGTCCTAGAGCACATCAAGCTTGAATGTTCCCTCGAAGCCAAGATGACTAAACTGAGGCTATTGAACTTTGGCCATATAATGAGAAGACATGACTTACTAGAAAAGACAATAATGTTTAGCAAAGTAGAAGGTTGTAGTAAAAGTGGAAGACCACATTCCAGATGGATAGACTGAATCAAAGAAGCCATGACCCTGAGTCTGCAAGATCTGAGGAGGGCAGTTTATAGCAGAATGACTTGGAGGTCTCTCAACCATAAATCAAGATTGATTTGACGGCATTTAACAATAATGTGCCTTCAAGTCTCCTGTTGACTTATGGTGTCTCTGTGAATTTCATAGTTTTTTTAGGCAAGGTGATTGTGCCAGTTCCTTCTTCTCAACTATATAGCCTGCAGCACCTGGTATTCATTGGCACTCTCCCATCCAAGTACTAAAAACTGTTCCTGATTTGCTTCCAAGACCAGACAGGGTATTTAGATCATCTGTACTGATTGTTAATTTTTAAAATATTTGAGTCCTAAGTGTGGTGAATCTGTTGTACTTTCTACAGTGTATATTCTGAAATGTTTTATAACACCGTCGCTCCTCGGTTTTTGTGGACTCCAAATCTGCATCCTGTGTCTATCTGCGGGCGGGAAACAGGGGGGCACATAATGGGGTGTGTGCCCGTGGGCGTGCACCACCATTCAAGCCAATGGGGCTTGAATATTGGCAAGTTTCCATTTTCACGGGTGTGTGTGTCCGGAACGGATCCCCCACGAAAATGGAGGGCCAACTGTAATATAAAATGTTTTCAGAAACTGCAGTTAAATTATTGCTGAAGACCAGTAGTTCTCAACATTTGGCCCTCCATATGTCTTGGAATTAAACTCCCATAGTTCCTTACCATATGCTCGTGCTGGTTGGTCCTTCTGGACATTCCGGTTTAAAACATATTCTCTACCAAAGGATGAGAATCATTGCTCTTAATATAAGGGGGTATTGTAAAGTTTTAATTATCACCTTTAAAAAAATGTGACAGAAAGTTTGTTTTGATTTGTAGTTGTTAACTTATCTCTACATACTCACCATCCAGATTTACACATTTTTCCCAGCGTTTCCTTACCCTCTGAATACCATTATTGTAGAAGTCTGCAGATTGCGCCTTAAACCACTCTCCCACTTCATGAATGATGTCATCTGTGTTGTCAAATTGGCGACCCCACAACCGAATTTTCATTTTTGGGAAAAGAAAAAGTCACTTGGTGATGATGACACTGACAAAATTTCATCAATATACCATAATAACTTTCAGGTGATAATTATTACTTTATGATACCCCCTTGTACTTCTCCATCTTACACTTTAGCCACTTATGGCCCAAACTGTAACAAAAATAAAGGACACAATGAGCTGATTTTCTCAACATCATGCACTTAGGGTAGGTTAATTCTCTACCACCAAACTGGAATAAAATGTAGAAAAATGTAAGACAAAATGCAGGACATTCCAGAAAAATGGAGAACTCAGCCAACTAAAAGCCAAAAACATTAATATATTTAAAAAAACAACGATATAAATCCATGCTTCTTAGTCATGCTCAAAATGGAGGAGATTTTGGCATTCTTTCCTAGATAGAAAGTTGAAATGTGGCTTCTCTCTGGAAACAACTTGAAGGCACACAACAACAAACATAATAAAAAATATCTGAGGAAGCAGGATTCAGTACCTCTGAAACTAAATGCATCTGAGGAAGCAAGAGTAGTCTAGGAAAGCTCATGCTGCCAACTGGAGGAGGAGGAGGCCTTACTGTGGTGGCCTCTCCCTGGGGCCCAGCCAGCTGGTTGAGGCCCTCATGGGTCCACCGCAGAGGAAAAGGAGAGGCCTTGCAGTGGCAGCCTCCCTCTTCTGGGCCTTGCATAGCTGGCTGAGGCCCTGTGGGCAGGTGGCGGTGGAGACCCCGCCCCGAAACATCCCCCTCACCCCAACAAGGCCTAGCAAGGCAGCTAGGCTTTGCATTCTGCCACCGCTGCACTGAAAGCATGGCAGGAGGAGAAGGAAGAGGAGGAGGAGGAGGCAGAGGCTGGGACTGGCTCCAAACCCAGGCCGGGACATTCACAAAAGGTTAAAAACAGTGAATGTCCTGGCAAAGACCGCAATATGGCAACCCTAACTTAGGGACCAATGATGATACTTACAAAATTCAATCAATATACTATAATACCTTCTGGGTGATAATTATTACTTTACGATACCCCCTCGTACTAGCTTTGCCTCATATTTCTAAGTAGAAATCATTATAATAATAATTAGTAGTAGAAGTAGGAAGAGCAGTAGATCATCCCATGGTCTGTATGTATAAACATAGCAAATGTGTATTGCTTTGAAAATATGTTGCTAAGATCTCACTTTTCAGCAAACAACCAGTATTCATTGCCTACATCTAGTTGTTAGTTGCAAATACAGTAGACCCATTAAAGCAATGGAAATGTGTTGAATCAACACTTATATATTTTCTATTGATTCAGTGGGTCTATTTTAGTAGGGGCCACCTTGGATTGGGGCCTCTTTGGATTCCTGGTCTTCTGTAGGTCTGCTTCTGTTTTTGTGATGATTATTTGTTATCTTTATCCTAGAAATTTAGGGATTTCTTTAATCAAAATGAGACGAGTGACCCAAGTAAAGATACCAGCATGATCCTTACTGTGGAAGGACGAACATTTCCAGTGGATGTCTTCTACATTCAGAGGTCTGTTCCTGTTTAATGCTTGTAAGTGGTGGCTAGAGGAGCATGTATCTTTGATAGCTATGTGTCAGCCAAAATTTGGGTGGGAAGGGAGTGTTGAATCGACCATAGGTTATTTTTTTTTTTTAAAGAAATGTTTTACATGAGCTTCGGTACCAGCACATTAAGGACGTAAACCTAAATATGTTTTCCAATTGAATGTGTCTTTCTCCTATTTTGTGAGCAACAGGCGCAGACTTCAGTGGAGGAGGGCTTCGGGAACCTTCCCCCGTCCCCTTTTGCACCGGCCAGCTAGAGCAGACTTCAGACGAGTGCTACGGGGACTCGGTGGAATCTTCATGCTTTTCCTCCCCTGGAATCTTAGTCCTCCCCTTCCCCCTCCACAGAAGGGATATGGGCAAACCTGGCAGCATCTTCATGCCCTCTCTCCTCCTCCACAAAAGGAGATGGACAGGTCCGATGGTGGAAGTGGGCTCGTTTTTTTACCCCTGCACACACAGTGCTTGCTTTTCCCCTTGTGCTGAGCAAGGAAATGTGGGTGTTATAGGTGGATTACCATATGTTTATAAATCATGTCACTTTATGTTCTTGCAATCTTAATCCTTTTGCATTAGACATAACAGAGGAATGTTCAGATAATTATGATAAAGTATTCTGAAAGAATAGCCAGATTATCATATAGTGGCTAAACCCACAAACGGTCCTTTTCATAGCTAACATTATAGGATGAGCTTGTGTAGGCTAGTCCCTGTTTGAATAAATGTAAGACATGGTGTGTGTGTGTGTGTATTTGTACAGTAAAAGTAATTATTTGCTTGGGGTGACTAACTATTATGTCTTCATTGGAGGTTTGGGTTTTCCACTTCCCCAGTTTCTGTTTTTTAAAGGATTTATTTGCTTTACACATGAGCAAACCTATGATAGAAAACTAGGACAGCTGGTTAATTGTACCAGAATTCCATTTTTAAAATGGGCTTGTAAGTAGTGCACATAGGAAAAGTTCACATATGTATGTATACTGCTTGATTCTTATATGCTTAGTGCACACAGATGATAGTATGCACTGGTACCACTGAAAAGCATTGTTTTTGAGGTATGGAAGTTCTGCCTCTGTGATGGTTTCAAATGCAAGATGATTTGATTATTTGGTCATTGAGAGCTAAACATGTATGATTGATCCAGACCGTACTTTTATTTACATTTCTGAAAACAGGAGGTCTGTTTCTGGCTTGTGTTAATCCAGCATTTTAATGTGTACTTGTATAATGATTAATTCTTTCTATGGAAATATTAAATTATTTAACTTCCTATCCCTTAATACATTGCATAGAAATCTGTTGAAATGTTTCCATTTTTGTGGAATTTGTGTGTTTGTGTAAAATAGATTTAAAAAGAATTTGTGCAACTATCAAAGAGAGAAGTGAAATAACAAAATGATTTTTGAAGGATTCAGGAAGGACCAGCTAGTCCTGTAAAAGTAGCCAATATTGTAACATGTAACTGGAATTTTACAAGGATCTGATTTATTTATATTATCTGTTAAACGCTAACTGTATATATTCTGGTTTTTTTTCTTTTGATGATAAAAGGATGACATATATTTGTACTTAAAAATTTTGTATATATTTTATCCAACAGTCCTGTTCCAGATTATGTGAAATCAACTGTGGAAACTGTCATGAAAATTCATCAGACAGAAGGTGATGGGGATATTCTGGCATTTTTAACTGGCCAGGTAGACACAAAAGAAATGTTTGTCCCATTGAAATTGTTGTTTTGATGTATAAATGTAGGGTAACACTAGGACAGGGTGGACAATGAGGGCCAATTTTCTGCCCCTGAGAGCTGTCAAAAATGTAAAATAAAAAGTTTAAAAAATCAAACCAAAAATGGATGTGGCTATAGGTCTGCTTGTCACTTTGAAAAAATTATATTTTTGATATTAATGTATGGAGGCCTGAAGCCTGTTTAAAATGTGAATTGCCATCTCAAACGTTTCTATATAGAGAATTCACTCTATGTTTTCATCAGAAAAAATTCTTTCTGGGGAATGTTCAAGGGTCACCAAAGTATCCTTGGGGGTGCTACATGTGGCCTCAGGCTATTCTTTGCTCCTCCCTGTCCTAGTCAGATGAAAATCCCAAATCTTGCATTTCCACTGGATTATATCATTGTGCAAATGATTGTGCAAACAGTTGGGCATTTTATGTTAGTTTAGACAGATGCAATACCTTCCACTCCCTGGCGTTCCAGTGTTTGGCATGTCTAATTGGGTGCTTCTGTACTTAGCAAGTAGCAATAGCAAGTACATTTCTATACCGCTTACCGATGTACTAAGTGGTTTGCAAAGTGTAATTCAATTGCCCCCAACAAGCTGGGTACTCATTTTAGTGACCTTGAAAGGATGCCAGATGAGTCGACCCAGAGACCCTGGCTGATATTGAACTGAGTGAGTGGCTGCACTACAGGCATTTAACCACTGTGCCACCAGGGCTCCCTTATGCTTCACTGTCAAATAATAAAAGGGCATATGTCTCTACAAATAACAAAATATTTTTCTAATAAAAATTAATGTAACACATCCAATCCAGATCTTAATATATTGTAACATATCCAATCCATGCCCACATCTCATGCCACAAGGAATCTTTATCTGAATTACACTGCCAGCCTTTATCTGAAACAGTTTCTTTCTTTAAAAGTTTAATGGTGTCAAGTACACCTAAAGCATCAATTCTACTTTACCAAACATAGTTTTAGGTCTAGAAGATTTAGATACTGAATCTAGGGTAGTTTTCTATTGGTTAATTTGCATAGGAGAATCTGTCTCTGTTTCACTCACCTCTGACTTCATTAACATCAAATGTAGTACTGTCCAACAGACATTTATACCAAAGACTAGTTGGTTTAGGTTTCTCTGAGAATAATTAATGTTTCTAACACAGGAAGAGTGGCTAAGGCACTCAGAACTGATAGTCCTTATTTAGACACCAAAAGGTATTGCAGTTGTACATCTATTGTCACAGTGTACCTTTAGGTAACTGATAAGTAGACTAACACTGAAATGGCAAAAATTCTTGGTCTGGACCAACAAACTGATCTGAAGTATGCATTCCAACATTGCTCCATCTGTTCCATAAAAAAGATTGCATCACAATCTTCATATTAGGATTATCACATAAAGTTATTTTAATATGACCATATGGATCAAATTGTAATTGGCAATATTTTGTAAATCAAGCCACTCTAACAGCAGAAACCACACGGAGCACAGTCTCCTCCTTAAATGAGCAGAACCTCAACATTAGGAGGAACCTCCACTGGCCACCTCAACCCCTCCCCGAAGACGTCCTCACACCACGCGCCGTTACGCACAGCGCGTAGCGTCAGGACATCCTTCCGGCACAGCCTTTTGACACGTTGTGCCAGAGGGGACACCAAAGAGCCGCGCAGCGGCTCTTGGTGCCCTTTTGCCATCTCTGAAAGGAATGGCATTTTGCTGCTCTTTTCCAGGTCAGCAAAAGGGAGGATTGGGGCCGACGCATCCGGCAGCCTCGGCCCTGATCCTCCACTTCCTGGGGCAGCTAGGGCCGCCCATCTGCATCCTCCCTTTGTTTGAGTAATATTCAGTTGAGATGTGGTGCTGGAGAAGAGTGCTGAAGATACCATGGACAGCAAAAAAGGCAAACAAATGCGTCCTTGAACTAGGATCAAGCCTGAAATACCACTAGAAGCCAAGATGATCCAATTGAGACTATTGTACTTTGGTCACATCATGAGAAGGCCTGACTCACTAGAAAAGGCAATAATACTGGGAAAAGTTGAGGGTAAAAGAAAGAGAGGAAGACTGTACTCCAGATGGCTAGATTTAGTTAGGGAGGTCACAGGCATGAATCTGCAAAATCTAAGCAGAGCAGTAGAAAATGGAGTCTTGGAGATGTCTAATCTACAGGATCACCATGAGTTGAGGTTGACTCGAGGGCAGTTAACAACAACAATATTCTGAGGAGCCAATATGCCCAAATACCTAATAACTAAATACCTAATAACGTCTCAACCCCAGTGAAACTTCCAATTGGGAAATAAAGGGTGGAAGCAGACGGCACTATGCGCCGTCTTGGAGGCAAGGAAGGGGAGGGCAGCCTCACGCTGGGCGCCCCAACCCCTTCCTGAACACGTCATCGGAGTGCCCATCGCTCCACACAACAGGCGCTCCGATGACGTACTTCCGCCGCAGTGTCCGCACACGCTGCGGCGGAAGAGACGCCGAAGGTGTGCCCAACGCTTCTTGCGGTGCACCTTTGGTGCCTTGCAGAAGGAGCGCTATTTTAGCACTCCTTCCAGGGCCCCAGAAGCTGCAGATTGGGGCCAAGGAATGCGGCTACCTCGGCCCCAATCCGCAGCTTCTTGGGGCAGCCCATGGCCGCCTGTCTGCTTAGGCAGAAAGTCCCTCTTGATTAAATGAAGTTTCTGTGATGAACTCAAATGTTTGCGTAACTGAAGTCTGAATATTTATGAATATGATATTACAGTCATGAGGAAAAAAGTTGTTCTACTTAATTAGAAAACTATATGGGGTACTTCATCCTTGCATGATCTGTGGGTGTATGACAGGTCCTGCGCAGGTGCACAGGGATGCCAAACTTCAGTCACCTTTGTATAGACAAAATGACAGACTGTATGCCACCCTATGGCAGGTCCTGCGCAGGTGTGCAGGGATGCTGAACTTCAGTCACCTTTATACACTTATGACATGTTCTGTGCAAGTGCGCAGGTGTGCAGGAATGTGTTCCTGCGAATGTGCTCTTGCGTCTGAGAGAATGAAAAAAAAAAAAATTAAAGCAACCGCTGCTGGCCTGTGTGGTTGTTCCATCTTCCTTTGCGGTGTCCTCGGGGCCGGCAGTGCGGTTGACGAGGCTTCAATACAGCCTGGGAAAAGCTGCATTTACTCCCCCCAATGCGGTTACTCCATCCCCATTTAGGGCATCTTCGGGGCAGGCAGCGTGGCTGCTGCAGCTTAGGGAAAAGGCAGCTTCAGGTCACCTTTTCCTGCCCTTCTGCATTGGCCCTTTGTCATACAGTCCATGATGTCTGCCTAGCTCTGGAAACTTAAAAACTAAAAGCAAAAAACAAATGCTTAGGCTTATGCTTTGGCCATCTATTTGTTGTGTTTGAAGCAGACATTTTGTAACTCAAAACTGAAATACTGATTGTTACACAATGTGTTGTGCCATATTCCTGTTCTGAAGTCTATATTTGAATGGAAAAAATTACTATTCTGCCTAAAAATCTCTCTTCAACAGTCAACTTTTGTTTTGTAAGATTATGAAACAGGAAGAAAAGCTTGCAAGAGTAATTAGATGATGTTTATGAGCAATCCTTGTGATACAGTCTTGAACTAAATGTATTTTGATCTTTCATTTATCTTGGTGATTTTTTAGGAAGAGGTAGAAACTGTTGTTTCAATGCTGATAGAACAGGCACGGATCTTTGCTCGCACAGGAATGAAGAAGCACCTACGTGTTCTTCCTATGTATGCTGGGTTGCCTGCTTCTGAACAGATGAAAGTGTTTGAGAGGGTATCTCATAATGTTAGAAAGGTAATACCACTTCAGGTATTGTTGTCATGAATGTTTCGCTGGGCATAATGCTTGTGTCCTGACAGTGGCTTGCTGTGTATTAATATTTAACAATGTAGCAACCACCTTCCCACAGATTATTTTGTAGCCTATGCTATAGAGATTTTGGAGGGGTGTTCTCTCCATACCAGAGTAGTGTTATGGTTTGAATGTTGAACTAAGATGGTGGGGGACCAGGGTTCAAATCCTCACTGAGCTTGGGCATGTCACACACTCTCAGCCTCAGAGAAAGGCAATGATAAACCCCCTATGAACAAATCTTACACAGAAAACCCAATAGTCGGTTCACCTTAGGGCAGGCTTGCACAACTTGGCCATAGGTAGGCCAAAATTAAAATTGGCTAAACTTCTTTGGGCTGAAGATGGGTTTTAATTAATTATTATAATTAATTAATATTATTATTATAATTAATTAATTAACAACAACAACAAATTGATTAATAATAATAAAATTATTAATATTAATTCCATTCTCCTCTTCCTCTCTGCTCTTCCTTGGGAGAAGGCCAAGCAGTGGAGGAGCCTTGATTAGGGTGACCAGATGTCATAACCAGAATTGAGGACAAGGCACCACAAAAAGTAGGGCATTCAAGAAAAATGTAAGATACTACAAAATAAAAGCTAAAAACAATAATATAAATTCATAACATTTACAAATATAAATGCATAAAAAACCCTCCTGATGCCCGCCCATGCCACTGTGTTCCCACCTCCTTACCCCCCTGGCAGCCCCCTTCTTACTTATAGGTGAGTCAGTTGGAAAAGCACATCTCACTCCAGAAGATAAATATACTTGATCAGTTTACACTTTATGTCTTTTTATAATAATAGCTACAAAACTGAACAATGGTGATAGCATATGGGCCATTTAGTTTTTAAAAATTAGTCCAGATTTAAATGCTGCTTAAAAAATTCTTTCCATCTCCCAGCTATGAGATGATTAGAGGGAAAATGAGAAAGTGTTGGGAGGGAGGGAGTGCAAACATATGGGGTGATGTATTCCAGGATATATACATTTTCCAGCAAAGTAAGGGCCTCTGCAGACAGAGGCACAGTTCAGCTGGGGCAGCCGCACGCCGGCTGCCCCAACCCCATGCTGATGCCGTCCTGATGCTGCACGCTGTTATACACAGTGCGCAGCGTTAGATGCCCTTCCGGCGCAGCGTTCTGATGCTCTGTGTTGGAAAGGGCGAGGAAGAGCTGTGCACCGGCTCTTAGGGCGGCCTTTTGCCACCCCTAAAAGGAGCAGCATTTTGCCTCTGTTTTGGGGGCGGCAAAAGAGATGATCGGTCCAGAGCCTCCCTCTACACACACCCTCAGTGACCCTAAGAAAGTCACACACTCTCAGCTTCAGAGGATGGAAATGGCAACCCCTCTCTGAAGAATCTTGCCAAGAAAACCCCATGATAAGGTTGCCTTAGGGTTGCCATAAGTCAGAAATGACTTGAAGCCACACCACAAAAACAGCAAAGCCTCAAGAAAGAGCCAGTGTGATATAGTGCTTTGAGCAGTGGACCCTGGAGACCAGGATTCGAATCCCCATCAGCCACGAAACCCGCTCCCATCCTCAGAAGAAGCATTGGCAAAACCATGTCTGAACAAATCTTGCCAAGAAAACCCTGTGGCAGGCTTGTCTTAGAGTTGCCATATTTCAGAAACAACTTGAAGGACCACAACAAAAAACAATAGCATTAATAGGGCTTAATCATACCTCACAACCCCTACACACCAGTATACAGCCATTAACATGGGTAGGGAGTGCAGTGTCGGTGGCAGAGCTGGAGGTGCCCATAACGCAGCCCGGTAAACTTTGCCTCCCAGCCACACCTGAGGAGAGCTCACAAACTCCTGTTGTGGAAGGAAGAGGGGGGATTCCCCTCAGTGGCAAGCAAAATTACAGTTGCAGAAGTGGGAGAAGAAAGTTTCCTCTGTCAGAGAGTACATCCTGGCTCCAATGACTGGAATTCTGGGAATTGTAGTTTATTATGGCACCAGATCTTTCAGACAGAGAAGGCTAAATGTCTCACAAAACTATAGTTCCCAGAATTCTCTACCATTGAGCCAGGGCAGATAAAGCGGTGTCACACTGAATTATTTCTGCATTGTGTGCACTTCCCAATTCCAAAGCTGGAGGGAACCTGTGAACCGGCTCACATGGTGACCAAGCCAAAGTCTGGGGCAGCCCCTCTTTCCTTGAGCCCAATTTTATCTCAATTCATTTTCCCACCATCTCACCCAGCGCAGATCATCGCTTGGAGTCTCCTTGCGACTCTCCCGACTTCTTGGAAATGGGATCAAAAATGCAGAGAGCAGCAGGTGGAAGGCAAGAGGGTTGGGGTGTGGGATCCTCCAGGGAAGGAGATCTTGGGAAGAGGGGACCATGCAGTGGGAAAAGAGCAGGGTGAGTAGAGATCCTCACGACAAAGGAGGAGAATGGAGGAAATGTACGGAAAATGGAGGACAAGACCAAAGAGCTCAAAACACCCATCTCAATATAAATCCATGCTTTTTCGTCCTGCTCAATTTTGTCCTTTTGAAATTCCTCCTTGACAGAAGGCTGAAATGGGGCACATGTCCAGGAAAAGGGGGACACCCGGTCACCCTGGGAAAAAAGGAGGTGGAGAGAAAGTAAAAAAAAAAAGTAGTAGTAGGAATAATAATAATAATAATAATAATAATAATAATAATATTTTTATCCCACCCCTCTGCATAACACAACCGGGGCGGCTTACAACTTTAAAATATACAATCATATCCCACAACCCCCCTTAAAATACAATTAAATTATAATAACAATTTAAAAGACATTTAAATAATAAAACAAATACAAAGAAACAATAACAATAGCTACAGCCAATCAGGGATGAGCAGGATGGCTGTCTTTTGATGGCCAGGATATCTATTCAGGAAAGAAAGGCCTGCTGGAAGAGATCTGTCTTAATGGTCTTTTTAAAGCTGTCTAAAGGGGGAAGCAGATGGGCGGCACGGGGCAGCCCCGGGAAGCTGGAGATCAGGGCCGAGGTATTCGCACTCCTCGGCCCCGCGGCACAGCATCCCAGGCCGCTCCTTCCGCAAGACGCCGAAGGCGCGCCGCAATAGGCCTCCGGAGCACCTTCGGCACCTCTTCTGCTGCAGCGTGTGCGGACGCTGCAGCGGAAGTGTGTTGTCGGAGCGCTGGCCGTGCGGAGGGCCAGCTGCTCCGACGATGTTTTCGGGAAGGGGTTGGGGCGCCAAGCGTGAGGCTGCCCCTCCCCTTCCTGGCCTCGAAAACTGCTGCTTAGGCCCTAAGGTGGTAATATGATGGATTACCAACCTGGCTGCTTAGGCCCTAAGGTGGTAATATGATGGATCTCATCCAGCAGGCCATTCCATAATCTGGGAGTGGTAGCCGAAAAGGTCCTCTGGGCGGTTGCAGACAGTCTAGTTTTTATAGGCTGCAGCAAATTCTTCCCAGAGGACCTAAATGCGCGGGGTGGATTATACAGAAGGAGGTGGTCCTGAAGATAGGTTGGACCCAAGCCATTTAGGGCTTTAAAGGTGATAACCAACACCTTGTACTGGGCCCGGAAACTAATGGGCAGCTAGTGAAGTGATTTTAGGGTCGGTGGTATATAGTCTCTTCTCGTTGCTCCTGAGACCAACCTGGCTGCCATATTCTTTACTAGTTGAAGTTTCCTGATCATGTACAAGGGTAGCCCCATATAGAGCACATTACAGAAATCAGGATAAGAGGTCACCAGAGCATGCACCACAGTTTCAAGGTCCCTAACTTCCAGGAAAGGGTGCAGCTGGCTTATCAGCCGAATCTGATAACAGGCACTCCTGACCATCACATTTACCTGATTTATCATCTGAAGCAACGAGTCCAGGAGCACCCCCAGACTGCGAACACAGTTCTTAGAGGAGAGTGTGACCCCATCCAGCCCAATACCTGGGTTTGGGGCCACTACTTTAAGTACCTCCGTTTTGTCTGGATTCAGTCTCAATCTGTTTTTCCTCATCCACCTCTGGCCCCTCCCAGCATGGTCAGCCTATTGCAAAAACTGCTGCTGTGAGGCAGTGGGGGCGGCTGGGGCAGGCATGCCAGTTGTCAGCCTGTTGCTGCCCTTTGGTAACTCTGTGGTACTGGAGGCTTGGCACCTGGGTGAGGACCTTCTATACAACCCCAAGGCCTGGCCTCAGTGTTCCTGTTGGTCTTCATTGGCTTCATAGCACTCTGACTCTCCCAAGCTCCTTAGTGTCATCTTCTTCCATTCCAGCAGCAGCAGCAGCCGCCACCTTGAGGGGCAAGCGTTGGTGGGCCACCAAAAATAGCCCAGCGGTTTGTGGGCTGTATGTTGTGCAGGCCTGCTTTAGGGTCACCATAAGTTGAAAATGACCTATAGGCACAAAACAACCTCTCTGTACATATGTCACCCTGCTTGACAGGTTCAGCAATTATGCTTCTTTTTATGCTGCTTAAAAGTACCCTACCACACCATTCTCCCAAAAATGCTGAATGTGTAAAAGATTGCTTGGTTGCTGTGGGAAACAAGAAGTTGGGTTAGATACACATTTGGTTTTATTTGACCAGGATCGTATGTTCTTAAAACTACAATTTTGTCTACTAGGACTGTCCCTTACAAATTTATTTGTAATGAATCTCCATTTTTGTTTTCCTTTATGTCATTTTAATCTTTGAATGCTTATGCACTTTTGTTTTAAACTTTAGAGCAAAATCTGCCCTTGATAAAACTGAATTTCAAGAACAATTTTTAAAAGGAGAAAAAAGCAGTGTGGGTCAATTTGATAGTGAAGCTGTCAACTCTCCCAATCCATTACATGTGGGCTAGATATTGCAGTGTTTTTTTTTCCAAATTAGAGCTTATTGACTTTCCCTCAGAGGTGTTTTATGCATCTTTTGACTGATGTGTATAATCAAGTGCCTTATTAACTAAGGGGGGATGCAGATGGGCGGCCATGGGCCGTCCTGAGAAGCGGAGGATTGGGGCCGAGGCTGCCGCATGCCTCGGCCCCAATTCACCCTTTTGGCAACTGGGAAAGGAGCGCCAAAATAGCGCTCCTTTCCCAAGCCACGGAAAGGGCGCCGGAAGAACCGCCATGCGGCTCTTTTGCGCCTTTTCCGGCGCAGTGTGTAAAAATTCTGCCCCGAGAGGACATCATCAGAGTGCTACTGTGTGCAACGGTGCACGCTCTGATTATGTCTTCGGGAAGAGGTTGGGGCGTCTGGCATCTGGCTCCAAGACGGGACTTTGCACCATCTGCAGAGCCCCTAAAATATGGGGACGTAATGAAGGATTAGTGAATTTTTTTAAAAAATACATAAAAATATATTTATAATATATAAAATATATACATTTATAAAAATGTATTTTTATAAAATATATAAAAATGTCTTGTTCTTGCCAAGTACCAGCAAGTACTTGATATTTCTAATTTTGCCTGTGAATTTTTAACAATTGTGTTCCTTGCAACAACTTTAGCTTTTTTGCCATTCTTTTCTTTAATGGAACTCATTGGAAACATTATTGGTATTTTCTGAAGCTTATCAAGTTAGTAATCACAGAGGATAATGAGATCAAAACAAACTATTTTTCCCCATTGTTTTAGGTGATAGTGGCCACTAATATTGCAGAAACATCTATCACAATTAATGGCATTTCATTTGTGATTGACTGTGGCTTTGTGAAGCTCCGTGCATATAACCCAAAAACAGCAATTGAATGCCTTGTGGTTGTTCCAGTATCAAAGGCCTCAGCGAATCAGAGGGCAGGTCGGGCAGGTCGGAACCGTTCAGGAAAATGCTACAGACTTTATACAGGTGGGATAGTGCTTTAAAAAAGAGCTTTTGCTCTTTTGGTGGTGGATATGTTTAAAAATCCTTTAAGTGTCTTCAGTGTAATTAAGATTTATCATCCTGTCAAAAGATTTTTATAATGGATATTCAGCTATTTTCAAATATTTTTATAATAGATTTTGTAATATATTTTAATAAAGTAAACACATTTCATAATGCAAACATTGTAAGTGTTACTGGACTGTATTATCATTCATAATGCTTCTGTGTTTGTATATGAATGTCTTTACTCTTCAGTTCCAAAGTTTTATAGCAGAATGAATTGATATAGGTTTAAACGACTGATGGATTAATGAAATTTTACTCTCTTTATAGAGGAAGACTTTGAGAAGTTGCCACAATCCACCATTCCTGAGATGCAGCGCAGTAACCTAGCACCAGTAATTCTACAGCTCAAAGCTTTAGGAATTGACAATGTGCTCAGGTTTCCCTTCCTCTCAGTAAGTGTGAGACTCTTGTTTAACTGTTTATCTTGTGCCATTTAGTTTCTTCCATTTTGTGAACCACATTTCAAGAAGGATATCAAGGTCTGCTCTTCTTTTATTGGGCCACATCCATAACATTCTGTTCTGCTAAACATCACAGATAAATAGACCCCTGTATTTAAATAGATCAACTGGTATCCCTTGCAGGTGAGTGCATAGAATTTCATCCAGGTCAGTGAATAGGCTGGTTTAGAAGGGAAGGATCTTTATTATTATCCAACTCCACTAGATTGCCCTATTTTTGTACTGGCCGTTCTCCAAGAAAGAGAAGCCCCTTTCTTTTTGAGTGGTTGTAGGCAAAAACATAATTTCACATTTCTTAGTACACATTTTCTTCTTAGTCAAGACTCCTATCTCTTGGCTTCCTAGTTCTCTCTCTCTTAGCCTTTTGAAACCAGTCCCTAGACAAAATATGAATATATAATTGTGGTTTTTGCCTTACTCCATCTGTTGTGTCTTTTACATTCTGCAGCTGTTGTGTGCAATTAGTAAAACGTATTTATAATTGTTTGTAGATCTGGCCTGCTCTAATTATTTATTTAAAGGATGCATGCTCCTTTTAGCCCCAAGACAAACAGCTGGGGCATATTGAGGGAACTTCACACGTATTGTCACATGAACATACAAAAGTGCAGTTCTTACTGGTTTTCACCTTTTCCCACCAAGTATGCAGAATACTACTGTACTTTTAAAACAGAAGTCCCTTGTTCTTCTTCGGGGTTTCTGTGAATTATAGTTCAGGGGATTTAAAGTCTAAATTCCTCGGTTCACTCTTTTCTCCAGTCACTGATTGATGAGAAAAAACAGGGTTTTCTGTTTAGAGTAGTGAGGAAAATCTTGCCTTTTCCCTCCCTTACCCAGCAACCCCACAGTAGACTGCTGTTTCAGCATTGCTAAGAGCAGCAGCCTTTATGTCACAGGGTGGATAATCAGCAGAGCTGGAAGGAAAGAGAGTGTGTATTGTGTGCTCACACATATACCAGATTTATTCTTGCAGTGGAATTATGAGTTCTTGTATTATATTCTGGATTTTAGTTCAGAACACTAGATTCTTATATTTATTACTACTTGTATTACTGTTATCAAAAATATTTATTACTATTAGGGCCATTCTATACAACTGAAAGGAACAACAAAATTTGTATCTATGAAATGTCTAAATGCGGCATGTGTTTTACAGAGGAAAGGCAGCTAGAAATGGAATAAATGTCTTTATAGCAGGCAGAGCAAACTGTGTTTTCCCCCCCTCCAGCCTCCACCTGCTCAGTCAATGGTGCAAGCTTTGGAGCTACTCTATGCATTAGGAGGTAAGATTGTTTAATTTTCATTACTGTAGAAAAGATAAAGGATTATCTTCTCCTGAAATCTTTTAATTTCTGTTTATCTTGTGCTTTTAGGTTCAGGTTGTAGTGTAGGGTCATGGTGGCTTAGTTGTTAAAATGTCAGTTCTGAGGATTGTTAGGTCAGAAGCTTGGCAGTTCGAGGCCCAGGTGCCGCAGGACACAGTGAGCTCTCATCACTAGTCTCAGCTTCGGCCAACCTAGCAACGCAACAGTCAACCTAACACATGTATAATTAATTGTCTCAAAGTATATTATAACTCCTTGTTGGGTCATCAGTATTTATGAAAGCATGTAAAAGTGCAAATAGATAAATAGGTACCACTTTGGTGGGAAGGTAACAGCGTTCCATGCAGGCATGCTGGCCACATGATAATGGAGTTATCTTTGGACAACACTGGTTCTTGGGCTTAGTAACAGAGATGAGCACCGCCCCTTACAGTTGGTTATGACTAGACACTTATGTTAAGTGGAAACTTTTAACCTTTACCTTTTGTAGTGATCCACAGTAAACAAATTCCATGTAAAGTTTAGCTAGAACTTTACTTCTGAAGAATAGCATATACAGTATGGATTTTAAAGCTCTATCAGTACAGATAAAACAGTCAACCTAACACATGTATAATTAATTGTTTCAAAGTATATTATAACCCCTTGTTGGGTCATCGCTATTTATGTTTTGTATTTGCTTCTTCTGCAGGGCTTGATAAATATTGCCGTCTCACTGAACCTCTTGGAATTAGGATAGCAGAGTTCCCTTTGAATCCCATGTTTGCTAAGATGCTCCTAGAATCAGGTAATTCCAAAGTCACACTGTTGTCTTTCAGCTTACATGTGGTTAATTTTTCATACCTTGGAGATAAGAATGCTGTACTTGCTTTTTTCACCAAAAGGAATTATTTGCTGTTTGGTTTTCCTTACTGTTGTAGATATTTGGATAATGCTTGGATCATGGTAGTGGAATGTAGGAGAAAAGACAGCAGAACTGAAGAAAGTGCACTTCCTTTAGGTCCATTCTACAACAAACAAAAGCCTAAATATGCCTAAAGTGTGATAGCTGCAATTTATGTAGTAAATTCTGATTGAGGCCTCAGGGACTTAATCTTCTTCTTCTATTAGTTATAGTTACTAAGGTCAACAAAGAAATAGTTGTACCATTTGTTGCTCAAGGTTAGTTTCTATGAGAGTACCCGTGATATATATGTGTGCACTGAGACTCTGGTAGGCCATCTCTCCGTTTCAGCATTTTGCATCTGCCAAAAAGTTGAGGGGAATCTCTGGAACAGTATTCAGTGTAGTGGAGGGAGCTATAGTTGTAATGGGAAAGCCAGCTATTTTCTTTGTCTGGTTAATAAATTAAAGGCTGCATAAATTGCCAGTGCAGTTTGGTTTTAATGGGTATGGATATATCTTTTCTATCTAGTTTTTGAATATATGTTTGTACACCTTTGTGATAGAACAAGTTGGAAATCAGAATGTTAATAGGCACGTTCTTGAGTATAAGTTGTAATGCAACAAAAAATAATTCCCAATATTTCACATAACTATGCATTTGATATTTAGCTTGTTTTGTAATACAAGTTACCTGCTGCTGTAGTTTTAACCAGGTGTGTGAAGCACGTTGTCTTCTTTATAGTTTCAGTGTTTGGCAGTGTGAAAGTGAAGTGAAGTTCTTCCCACCCTTTTGATATTATTGCAGGGAATTTTGGGTGCTCCCAGGAGATTCTGAGCATTGCTGCCATGATGCAGATTCAGAATATCTTTACAATTCCTCCAAACCAGAAGACACAAGCTGTAAGTGTCATTTCTGTACTCAGTGACATTAGTTTGAGCCTCTTTCAGTTATTTTGCATATAGACTTAAAAAGCTGGGTATCCTGTTTAAATTCATGGTGTTGACTACATCTCATTTACTACATCTCCAATTAACATCTGATAGGCCCAAGAAGCTTGACTGTGCTTTGGTGGTTCATTCTGTAACAGAAGATAAAATGATAGTTGTTCACTTCTTGAAGTGACAAGTATATAATTAAGTTAAATTTGAACTTTAAACCTGATGGGAGTGATATATTCCTGGTTAGACTGCTAATTCAGTGACGGGAATTCAGCCTGATTTTGTTTTGCATCTCTCTAAAAAAATTCACTTGTGCAATTAGGGAGAACTCCTGGCACTGGTTATGGTCCTGGGATGTTCAGGTGTGATGCTGAAATATTTTATATACCTTAGGCTTGCATACCAGCTGCACCCATTTTCGCACCTAGTCACTGCTGCACACATCCACATTATGTCAAAGTTGGATTCCTGAAACATGTACTACATGGAAATGCCATCTAATACAAAAACTACAAATAAACTTTTGATAAGCTTGTTTCTTGGGACATGTGTCTTTTCTTTTATAAGACATTCTTTTCACTCAATTCAAAAGAATTTATTTTTACCTTGAAAGTCATAAACATCTTGGGATAGATTTAAAAGACTATCTTCTCTAAAAAGGCCTTGCCAGCCCACTGAGATCAGCAAGAGATTGTTTTTTTCACATCTTACTTCATGTGAGATATGGCTGATATGAAGATATGGAAAGCCTGCTTTTGTTGTTGCGTTCAGTCTGTGAAAAGCACTGCCCAAGGAACCTGTCTGGCCCCTTCTTATTGCTGCAATGACAACTGAAAATATTTTTGTTTTCACAGGTTTGTGGCTTAGCATGCTTTTGGCTGTTATTATTTCTACTTCTTTCACCTTAGTTGTTTTTATCTGTTGCTTTGGCCAGTGTTCTTGTAATGTGTGTTTAATTGTGATTGCTTTTACATTTTTGCTGCTCCTTGTCACCTTGTCACTGAGTATGAGGATCTTTTATCAGTGTATTTAAAGATGCTCCCTATGATTTTAAGTTTTAAATGATTGATGGAATTACACTGAAACAGGCAATATTTGTATAACACAGAACAATGTTACTCAAAGAGAAACTGTAATTGAAAAGGAAAACAGGTGATGGTAGGTAACAGGAGAATTGCAAAGGCCTGATGTAATGCCATTGACTTGAGTAGGACTCCCAAGAAAATGATATGTGGTCTCTTTTTAAAGTATTTAAGTTTGTAATCATTTCTCCTTTTCAGATCAGAGAACACAGAAAATTTGCTGTTGAAGAGGGTGACCATCTCACTATGCTTAATGTCTATGAAGCCTTTATCAAAGTACGCAGCATGCCAAATCACAAATGACCTTGTGAAGTCTGCTTTTACATCTTCAGTTCTGCTAGATGTGAATTTTAGAAGATATTAGTAGTAATCCATTGTGGGGACTGGCTATGTGTTGAGGGCCAAGAGAAACCAATACAGGTTCTGACAGAGGGGTTGTTTCATTCCAAACCCCCCAAAACCCTTCTTGATCCTTTTATGACTTGAAATGTTTAAAGAGCAATCCATGTGATTAGTCATACAAGTGTATCTCTTTCATTTTAGGGACTAGGAACTTTGCATGTGTTATAGAATTAAAAAATGAATGCTAAAATTCTCAAGTTTAACACAATCCTTGTCCTGCCAGCAATCCCATGAACTCATAGTATGCTTGTTTGCAGATATGCTTGCTTATGTTTGGAGCACGTGCGCTTTTTGTGATTAATATATTGCCTTGATTGCAGACCACTCTAATTCATAATGGCTTTGTCAACTGAAATATATATTCAGAATGCAGAGAAACTTGATATTTGATAGAAACTAATGAACCATGAGGCTTCTGATGCTGGACACCAGAGTCTCTTTCACAGATTCTAATAATAATAATAATAATAATAATAATAATTTTTATTTATAACCCGCCCCTCTGCTGGGCAATTGGGGCGGGGTACAGCAAGTTAAAAATACAACAAGTAAAAACATTCCATCCTCTCCCCCAGACCCTCCCACCCCTTAAAACAGGATGAAACTATTGTCAGATTAAAATCAAATTACACAATTAAAAACAACAATACTGCCTATCTGTTGGAATGGCAGAAAAAGGATATCAAGTAGCCTCCAATTTAGCTGGGTAGCTATTCCGGGAAGGCCTGCCGGAAGAGATCCGTCTTTACTGCCTTTTTAAAGGCAGCAAGGGTGGTGATAAGACGGATCTCATCCGGCAGGCCATTCCACAGTCTGGGAGCGGTCGCAGAGAATGCCCTCTGGGGTATCAGTCTTCATCGTGTGTTACCCAGAAGGTTGTAGGGTTTTAGATATATTGTAGACAGATTTGGGATTTTATGTTCCCACTCCCCCATTCTATAATGTTAGGGAAATAAAAGCCTGGAAATAAAGTTAGAGCTAACAGTTTTTAAAAAACTTTTCCAGTGTTGTTTAGCTTTTTGCTTTCCCCCATCTAGCACAGCAAGAATTCTCAATGGTGCCAAGATCACTTTTTGAACTACAAAGGCCTTGTCAGAGCCACAGCTGTGAGAGAGCAGCTGAAAAAACTCCTTGTCAAGTTCAAAGTACCAAAAAAATCCTGTGAAGGTATGAGGAAGAGAAAAGTGCTTGGCTATATCTTATCTGTTGATGATTCCCTGCATGTTCTTTCACAACATTTTGTGTAATTGGTTTATTTGCTTACTATTTAGTAGGAGCTTGTAACACCCATTCATTTTAAATTGTTTTGGTGATGTTGGTGTATTTTTACTAATGGGAGATTTGGTGGGAGTTTTCTAACATATTCAGTATACCTGTAACTCTTGTTCTTGTCAGCTTTAATGCTACAAGCTAGTAATATTTATACCTGGGAGTGCAGGAAATCTGGAATAAATTTTGTTAACTTTGTAGACACACCTTTGTCTGGCTTCCCTCTTCATGTTTGAATTGCTTATGTGTTACATTAAGGAGAAAAAAAATGATGTGGTGTCTCTTGAAAAGAGAAACAAACACACCCAGTTTGACAACCATTTGTCTGTCTTAATCAAAAAGGTATTCATTAATGGAAGCACAAGCAGTCCCTGACATGAACCAAACTTCTGCATATTTTTGCTTCTAGATAGCGTAACTCATGGTCAAAAATATAAAGGACATAATTTTCATGTGTCTTATTTATTAATAAGATTTATACCCTGTTTTCAGCTGAGTAATCAGGCGGTTTAGTTAGCATCTAAAAATACCATGCCATGTCAACCAGTAAATAGATTCAAAACAGCAAGTTGATAAAAGCAGTACAAAACATCCTTCAATACCTTTCTCAGAATCCACAATTGAAAATTCAGAACTGCATGTGGGAAATTCTTCCCTTCTTTCTTTATACTGTTTGTTCATAACTCCAGAAATTCTGGATAACTACATTTTAAAACTTCTGAAATTATTTATATAAAATTCTTTCTGATCATCAGAATGCTTTGCTTTTTTAATTCTTCAAATGTAGGAAGCTCTTAGGATAGATGCAACAATGTCCATTGCACATGCCATGTAACAAGTGTTTTTAAAATTGTTTTAATGAAAAGTACTTGCCAATTTCAATTGAATGAGAGGGTGATACTTTCCAGTAGGATATTTGCCCACTTAAAATCTTTCCTGTCTCAGATTTTTTTGAATGTAGAAGAAAGAGAAAAATAACCCGTATCATTACTTTCCTTTTATAGATAGAAGTGCAGTTGAGAGAATACAGTGATTTTGAGTATAAAACAATCAGAATGGAAATGGTTCAAGTCCCAGTCTCCCCCTGCTTTGGCAGCACACCACAGTAGTTTCTTTGTTTTTTTGTTTTGTTTAGATTTTTGGGCATTTCTGATGTTTGAGTTTTGTCAGATGTCAGGAGTGGAGTTGTACAGATGAAGGAATAAGTGATATTTTACATAGTGATGAGACTGTTCAGTCATCTGCTGAGGGTGAAAGAGAACAGAACAGTTACATTTTATTTAAGAGTCCAGTTGAAGAGCATCATGAAATTGTGTTTAAGAAGTCAATTCATAGGTGTAACGTCTGACAAAGAATATGGGATTAACATTTCTCTTCCCCCCCCCCTCCCCTCAGATACTTTGCCTTTGTGGGCCAAAAGAGAGCCTTAAAACAATGGATTTACTTATTCATTTTAGGTGATCCAGATCCTGTTCTAAGGTGCATAGTGTCTGGATTCTTTGCTAATGCAGCCAGGTTTCACTCTACAGGAGCCTACAGGTAAATGAAATGTTTTTTACAATAACCCCACTCCCAGTCCATGAAAATTCTGGTATCCTAGTGGTGATTATTGTAGCTGAGCTCTAAATTTGGTGAAAAAGGTGGTGGTGGTGGTGGTGGTAAATAATTGAGATCATGAAATAGGCAGTGGTGGAATAGAAATTAAGGAGGATGACACAGGGCAAAGTTGTGATCAGTGAAGGTACACTGTTGATGCAACAGCTGTTAAAAACAGTATTGATTTGCTTTCCTTGGTCCTGTCTGCATTGGCCAGGATATTCCAGGGGCAGCCTAGAGTATCCTGGTCCTGGAACTGCCCCAACCCTTACCCATTACTAAGGCCCTCTATTCTGAAGCCAGGTGGCTGTTCATACACATATCCTGCTGAGCCACCTGGTGTGTCCACCGTTGCCACAGGTCACTTCATTCTGAGTCCCAAATGAGGTGCCCAACAACAATCACATGGCTGGGTGCCTCATTTTGACATCAGAGCAAGAGACTACTGGCATTAGCAGTGGTGATGCTGGATGGCTCAGTGGGATGTGTTTTAAACAGTTGCCTGATGTCAGAATGGAGAGCTCCAGATATTCCTGAAAGATTCAGAGGAAATAGTAAATTATTTTACTCAGTTATAAGAAAGGTATACCCTGGTTCTTGTGCTAAATGGGTCAGACATTGTCTGGTCCTTTTGCACCAAAGCCAGTTTTTGGGTCTCCCTATCTAGTCTCCCTGTCAAGATGATGAGGGAAGCCATTTTATTTGGCCCATGCAGATAGGGCCCCAATACTGTATATCAGCTAGAATCATACCATATTACTGCACTACGCTCTTATAGTGCTGCTATTTCACTTTTACTGCTCTGGCTGCCTCCTGTTGCATTCTGAGGCATGTAGTTCAGTGAGGCCTAAGAGCTCTCTGAAGCTCTTAGTGCCCCTCCCTCAACTGCAAATCCCAGAATGCAACAGGAGGCAGCTAGAGCAGTAAAAGTGAAATAGCAGCACTATAAGGGTGTAATGCAGCAATCTAGATTGTCCTTCTTTGACATAAATTGGTGCTCTGCTTGCTAGTTCAACAGTTGCATTGGGGGAGACAAGGAGAATACAAAGAATGTGCAGTTATCTACCACCTTCTTAGAGGAACCCCTTTCTTTCTTCTGAAATGTAAAGTCAGGGTAAATAAGAGGAAAAGGAGGACATTCCAATCACCCAAATGAAAGCTGGAAAGGGTTCCAACTCAGTTTTCTGTAGATGTTAAAATGCTTGAAAATTTTGTCTAGCAGTAATGAGGTATCACTGTTTTTTGGGAGGATAGATTATATTTGCCCCCATATTCACTTAGTTTTGCATGCCATGAAATAGTTACATATTTTTGAGTCTGAACTAGTGCTCTTCACTCAAGGACTATTCGTGATGACCATGAACTTCATATCCACCCCACCTCAGTGCTGTATGCAGAAAAGCCCCCTCGTTGGTAAGTTTACGAAGTTTTCCTAAGTGTGCTAGTTGGGTTTAACACTGTACATTGGGGGGAGTGGATGAAGTGCAACCCCCCTCCCACACTTGCGTACACACACACACACACACACACACTGTTTCTGTGACTCTCTATCCAGACTTCTTGGGCCACCCTTTTTCTATTCCCTCCCCTCCAAGAGAGGAAGAAAGGAAGATTAATTATCTTTCCTGGAAACCCCCAGAAATGGCAGTTCATCTTTTAAACAGTTTTTGGGGTTCCCTGTGCTTTTTAACATTTAAAAATGCCCATTATTGAAAAGCAGAAGTGGATTTCTGGCCTCTGAGCATTGTTTTTTGGTACTCTATGTAGTTCCCAGAGGGTATTGGGGCAGAAAATGCATTGCTGGTACTAATGTGGTTGCTTAAACTTGCTTGAATTGTGTTCTTCATAGTATGTAGTGTATCCAAAAATGGTAGCTTCAGAATGCATCATGTGCTCTTGATTCCACAGAAAGGAATAAAAGTAAATGGATCAGTACTAGCCAGAACAAAGCTTTTGTTGTATGGGTAACTTAAATAGTTGTTTTCTGCCCCAGATGCTGAAATCCAGAACCTAGGGAGTGCTTTTGAGATGTTTCTCTGGAAGTGTGCATGTAAAATTCAGAACTTGCCATCCACACCCTCTATTTTTGAAGAATAGTCTTGGGGCCACTGACTAGTAGTACAGCATTTCTGGTGGTGAATTCAGTAGTCTTTGATGGCTGCTTTTCAAATTCTGAAGATATTAGTATTGCTTTGCAGGAGGATAGTGAGAATAATGCCTTTGGGGCAGGTTCAGATAGATAATCTATATCATAGGTACATATAAACATTATATATTCATCACAGACTATGTGTAAACTATTGGGAATTAAACTCCAAATTTACTAACAATGAGTCCAAGTAATACAAGTACTGTTATAAGGAGATAATGGGCTATATGAGAGTGATTGTCTGCACAAAACATACTGGATTTTCTTCACATCCTTTCTTCTTGGCCACCTTCATCAATCCATAGAGATGAAAAGTGCCCTGCCTGAAAGTAGGAATATTGTAGTTTCCTTCATACCAGGTGGGATCTGCATGTGCTTCATCTAGCAGATATACAGTTATTCTCTTGTTATGGCTTATTGTCATTATTAATTCAATTCCTTGGATATCTTTTCTAAAAAAATATTTCCTCTAGGCATGTTACAGAAAAAATATTTAAAAATAAAAAATAATATATGTAATAATAATAATAATAATAATAATAATAGCACTATAATATAAAACAGTATCTTCTCCAAAAGCAAATTATATGGTTAATGAATTGGTGTGAGGCCAGTATTTTAAAATTGGCCAATCCCATCCCACTCAGTACGAAGCTTCATTACCACCTGAGATCTTTTCAGGACAGGATATGGAGTTGAGACTGCCATGGTTGCTCTGACCGATGACCTCTGCATGGGCATCGACAGAGGTAGTGTCACCCTGCTGCTGCTCTTGGACCTCTCAGCGGCCTTTGATACAATAGATCATGCCATCCTCTTGGATCGCCTGAGTGAGTTAGGAATTGGAGGCACTGCCCTGCAGTGGTTCCGTTCCTTTCTCTCAGGTAGATCCCAGAGGGTGAGGCTCGGGGACAGTTGCTCTTTTAAAATAGAGCTTAATTGTGGTGTCCCCCAGGGTGCCATCGTGTCTTAACATCTACATGAAGCCGCTGGGGGAGATCATTCAGAGGCATGGAGTACGATGTCATCAGTACGCTGATGACCCCAGATACACTTCTTCATGACCAGATCCTTGACTCAGACTTCAGATGGCGTCTCTCCTCTCAATGACTGTCTCAGAGCGGTAATGGATTGGATGAGGAAAAACAGATTGAAATTAAATCCAGACAAAACAGAGGTATTAACAGTCACAGGCCCGAAACCAGGTTTGGGAATACAGTCTCCAGTCCTGGATGGAGTCACACTCTCCTCTAAGGACTGTGTTTGCAGTTTGGGGGTACTCCTAGACTCGTCGCTTCACATGACTAGTCAGGTGAATGCGATGGTCAGGAGTGCCTGTTACCAGCTTCGGCTGGTATGCCAACTGCGCCCTTATCTGGACATGAGGGATCTGCAAACTGTGGTGCATGCTCTGGTAACCTCACATCTGGACTACTGCAACGCACTCTACATGGGGCTACCCTTGTGCCTAACCCGGAAACTGCAACTGGTGCAAAATATGGCAGCCAGGTTAATCACTGGAACATCGAGGAGGGAGCACATAACACCAGTGCTTAAATCCCTCCACTGGCTGCCGATTAGTTTCCGGGCACAGTACAAGGTGTTGGTTTTAACCTTTAAAGCCCTACATGGCTTGTGTCCATCTTATCTCAGGGATCGCCTCTCCCCGTATGATCCCCCCTGCACCCTTCGGTCCTCTGGGAGGAATCTGCTGCAGCCTATGAAGACCAGGCTGGTGCAGACTACCCAGAGGACCTTTTCCGCGACCACTCCCAGGCTATTACCACCCTTGCTGCCTTTAAGAAAGCAGTAAAGATGGATCTTTTCCGGCAGGCCTTCCCAGAATAACCTCCCGGCCCAATCAGAGCGACTGCCACCCCTCTCCGTTGTATTGTTGCTGCTTCCTGTTTTTATTCTATTTTTATATTTTATTGTACTATTGTATTTTAATCTTTGCTTGTTTAATTCAGTTTTAAGAGGGGGTGGGCTGAGGAGAGAGTTGAGGGAATGTTTTTTAACTGTTGTCTGTTTTAATAAGTTGTACCCCGCCCCGGTTGCCTAGCAGAGGGGCGGGCTAGAAATAAATTTATTATTATTATTATTATTATTATTATTATTATTATTATTTATGAAAAACAAGCAGGCAGATATTTACATGTTTTCTTAGTGCCTGCTCTTTATAATTGTTTTGCTTGATATATTTTAGGGTAGTGTACAATGAAGTCATACAGACCTCAAAATACTACATGCGAGATGTAACAGCTATTGAATCATCTTGGCTGTTGGAGCTGGCTCCTCACTTCTACCAGCAAGGAACGGTACGGGCTCGGCATAGACTCCAAACGGTACCATTGCCGTATTGGCAGGTCTTGTTATTCTATACTTCCCTTTGCTTGTTGCATATGTTTTGCATTAAAATAATTTGTATTACGTGTTGGTGTATGTACCTGAACATAGATTAATGGGTGCCATAATATATTTTAAAATTGGGGTTGGTTTTGTCATGGTATGGGAATCTTTTCCATTAAACTTCCACTTATGGAACATACAGACACATTGACTTTTAACCTAGTCATCATGAAGTCATGTTCAAAACAACTGGTGCATGTTGGAAATGCAACAAATCCTTTACAATAATTCTATTTGGCATGCTTACAAGTAATATAATATTTGAAACTTGTTCTTTACAAAGTAACTGCCTTTTCAGTATGATCTGAATCATGTGGTTCCCCCAGTTGGACTGCATCTCCCAGCATTCCTCACTATTGACTAGATTAATTAGAGTTACTGTGAGTTGCAGCCTAATGACATTGGCAGAGGGTATAATTCCCACTGCCTCTTTTTGGTAAGATTGGTGCAGACATAATAGTGAAGTTTAAAGAAAAATAATACATACCCATGAGATCCTGTGGTCCCTGCCCAGATTTTTTGTTTCCCCATCTCAGCCATGGTTCTCTTTGTTTATTTTAAATTTATATCTTGCTCAGATCTAAGAGTGGCATATATGGGTCTCCCTTTCCCATTTTATCTTCACAATACAAAGGTTAGGTAAGAGACTGACTGTTGCAAAGCCACTCAGTGCTCTTCATGATTGAGTGGGATGTATTCAGACCTAGTTCAGCCATTATAACACATTTTTGATTATATTTGCTGAAAGTTAGAGGTTGTTTTAACCAGGAATCTGGCTGGTTTGAACTATAATTAACATGTGAGGGAATTACTCTATGGAAGAAAATACAAAAGGGAAAGTGGCTGTGGTTAAGAATTTGGGTTTGTTATTTCTTGAGCAAGTCTGAGCAGCCTTTCACAAGCAACCTTACTCTCTCAGGTTTAGGCCAGTCCTCTTTTCTTTCTTCTCCTTCCCTTACCAGTTTGCCAGAATGGTGTGATAATTATGGTGACCTGTCTTAGGAGATGAGTTATCCATAATTTTGGAAAATTTAATATGAATTGTTCTGAAATTTTGAGGTGTGCTATAATAAAGGCTAAACATTGTCATGCAGCAAAACGGGAACGTGTGTATTTATAGCAGATGAGGTTACAGAGAGAGTAATCAAGGAGAGCTAGCTGAATAATGAATGTTGAATTCCAAAGCATAGGCTAAAATAATATCCCCATATCCATGCTTGGGCACATGGAAACTGATGTTAGGGTATATTAATAGTGAAGGAGCAGCTGGTTAGAGGCCCATGATGTCTTTTCTTGTTAAGAGGAAGTGCCATTAACTGATCATAATCTTTGTGGAATTCTGACACTGAAAACAGCATATACATGTATGTCTGCCTATCATCACATCCTGTATGAGCTCTATAAATTTGTCATAATTGGTCAGATTCCAGGAAAGCATTTGGCATTGTTAAGTAGCTTTAGCTATGTGCCAATTATGGAATTCCTGTGGTTTGTTGTTGTTGTTGTTGTTGTTAACTGCACTTGAGTCAACCTCGGTTTATGGGGACCCTGTGGATGAGATGTCTCCCAAGACCCTATGTTCTTTACCTCTTTGCTCAGATCCTACAAGCCCAGGCTTATGGCCTCTCTGATTGAGTCCAACCATCTGATATGTGCTCTTCTTCTCTTTCTACTGCCTTCTACCTTTCCTGGCATTATTGTCTTTTCTAATGATTTCTCATTATGTGGCCAAAGTACAACAGCGTCGATTTAATCATCTTGGCTTCCAGAGGGAGTTTGGGCTTTGATCTGTTTTAGAACCCATTGGTTTGTATTCTTGGCCGCTGACGGCATCCTTAGCATGCTCTTCCAGCACATCTCAAATGAATTTATTTTCTTTCTATTGACTTTCTTCACTGTCCAGCTTTCACAGTGATACATGCTGACGGGAAATACATTGGCTTGGACAATTCTAACTTTAGTGCTCAGTTGTCTATCTTTATACTTTAGGACAATGATGGTGAACCTTTTAGAGAGCGGGTGCCCAAACGCAGTAGCATTCCCGCACCGGGTGTCACCCAGTGCCGGGGGTGGGGACTTCTGAGGGGTGGGACTTCCAGGGGGAAAAACCCAAGGCACACTCTCTCAACCTCAGGCTAGCAATAGCAAACCCCCTATCTGACAAAACTTGTCAAGAAAACTCCATGATAGTTTCACCTTAGGGTCACCATAAGTCGGAAACGACTTGGAGGCATACAACAACAGATGCTGTCATATTGTTGTTGTTGTTGTTTCTTACCCATGGATTGAGGTGGATACACCCCTAATCAGGATTAACATGATTTAGGCACAGGGTGACCAGACATCTGCCTTTTACAGGACATATCCTACATTTCATCCTGTCCAGGAGAAATTCCAAAATGTCCTCCATTTTGAGCATGACTAAGAAGCACAAATTTACATTAGTGTTTTTAGCTTTTATTGTTTAATGCTTACAATTTCCCTTGAATGCCTTGTTCTCCTTTGTGGTGAGGATATCTGGTCACCATGTACAAAAGTTAACTCGGGGCCTGCTGGGCTGCCTCCGTCCCGCGTCTTCCACGTTCTCATCAGCCATTGGTCAGAGGGAGCCATCAATCACACAGGAAGGAGGACCAGATGATTGATGGCTCCCTGCAACCAATGGCTGATGAGAACGTGGAAGACGCGGGACGGAGGCAGCCCAGCAGGCCCCGAGTTAACTTTTGTGCTCTGGCAAGGCTTCTCTCACTTTCTGAGTCCTCGGTAGGTAAGTAGGTGAGTCCCACAGTGCGTGTGCCCACAGAGAGTGCTCCGCTTGCTGCCTGTGGCACGCGTGCTGTAGGTTCGCCACCAGGGCTTTAGGATCTTGCTTATGAAAGTATTATTTCATAGCTGCCCTTCCTAGTCCTAGTCTTCTTCTGAATTTTTGATTACAGTCTCCGTTCTGATCACTGTTTGATCCACAGTATGGGAACTCTTTGACTGTTTCAATTTTCCCATCGTTTGGATGAATGTAGATGCTTCAGTCTTGTAAAATCACACAAGCACAAAGGCAGTGCTGAGAGGGGAGAAATGGCGGATCTCCCAAAAACTGAGTTGGGATGGTAAACACCCCTTTGCCATTTGTCCCTCCCCTCCAATATGATCCAATTCAGATCCATTGTTCCTACTTATTGAACATGCTTCAGAATTGATTCTTTTCAAAAGAACCACTAAATAACTAGTGTCAGGAAATAGCAGTTTTTTTGCGTTTGCCTCACTTTGTTGCGATTGCAACCAAGCTCAATAGGATCGGAACTGCTTTTAAGTGGGAATGATGGTCATATAATCCGATCTGCAATTCACTTTAAATCATAGTGGGACTGAGGCCCTGGAACGGGAAAGCATTTCATAACATAAGTACCACCATAGCATAGTTCTTGCTCTTGCTCTACGCCTTCTCAGATCTTACAGCAATGAACAACAAGATCGCTTTAGATGAGATCAAATTAATAGAGAGAAGTAGTTGTAGTATAATATCTAGCTGTTAAGAACTAAATTTGTATTGACCTGGAAACAATTTGGCAGCCCTTGTTATTGCATTAAAACCTGAATAATCCAATCTACTCCAACTGGAAGATGAGCTGCTAGGTTTGGCACTGGCTGAAGTTTCCAAAGGCAGCACAACAGGTGGATTATAATGATGTACATGAGAGATTACTTTTTTATAACTAAAAGAAGAAAAATAGTGTGCTCTTGGTTTATTACATGTCTCCAACTGTACAGACTTCTTTCAGAACAGTGAGAAGTTGAGATTGGTCAACTTAATTAGGCAGTTAAAGCACTCCTAAAAGATGGCCATCCAATCTCTATTTAAAGACCTCCAAACCAAAGAAGGATAGTCCACCACCCTCTGACACAGCCCATTGCACTGTTGAATGGCTTTTACTGCCAGGAAGTTCTTCATAATGTTTAGATGGAATCTATTTGAATCCATTGGCAACAGAAAAATAGCTTGTTCCCTTCAGACATTTAAAGATGACTGTCACATCACCTTTCATCACCTTGCTTTCTCCATACAGAACATACCCAGCTCCCTAAGCCATTCCTCATAGGGCTTTGTTCCCAAACCTTTGACCATCTTGATTACCCTCCTCTGGACACGTTTGAGCTTGTCAATATTCTTCTTGAATTGGTATCCAGAACTGCACACAGTATTCTAGGTGATGACCAAACAGAATGGTGGCAAGGGAAGGCAGGAAAAAGGTGCTGGTGACCTATTTCCCTGATGCCTTCTTTATCTCTTGCATGTGGAAGACCTGGAATGTTGTTTCTTTTTCCCCAGACCTCATCATTTTCTCTGCAGTTGGTTTCCTGTTGTTGTTGCTTTCAGTTCCAAAACTATACTGTACTTTCCGGCGTATAAGACGACTGGGCGTATAAGACGACCCCCAACTTTTCCAGTTAAAATATAGAGTTTGGGATATACTCGCTGTATAAGACGACCCCCTTTCCAACACACACCAAATAAAAATTTTAAAAAATTACCGGTAGATTTGATTTCAATATGGTAATTTTAATTCAAATGCTTATGACATGCAGGTACTTAGCAGGAAAACTGTCACTTATAAACACAACAAACTACAGCTCCCATGTTCTCTAGCATTTATTTCTGCAATGTGTTTTGGTCCTTGCTTTTTTAAAAATAGTCCAGATTTAAATGCTGCTTTAAAAATTATTTCCATCTCCCAGCTATGAGATGTTTGGGGGGAAATGAGGAAGTGTTGGGTGGGAAGGACTGCCAATATACTACTAAGTGATGCCTTCTGGGGTATGTACAATGTGCAGCCAAGTAAGTGACCCTGGGCATGTCACACACTCTCAGCCTCAGAGAATGGTAATGGCAACCCCCATTTGAAGAAACATGCCAAGAAAACCGAATGATAAGGTTGCTTTAGGGTCACCATAACTCGGAAAAGACTTGAAGGCACACAAGAACAACAAAAAAGTCTGCAATTGTCTCATAGGTAGTACATGGGAATAGGAGTCAGTGTGGTGTAGTGGTTTGAGTGTTGGACTACCACTCTGGAGACCTGGGTTTGATTCCCCACTCTGCCATGAAACCCACTGGGTGAACTTGGACAAGTCACACACTCTCAGCCTCAGGGGAAGGCAATGACAAACTGCCTCTGAGCGGATCTTGCCAAGAAAACCCTATGATCACCATAAGTCAGGAACAATTTGAAGGCACACATCATACACATATAACCTCCAAGTTAAGGAACTTGGGTCTTCTTTAGATAAATCTTCAAGGGTACTCTCTCTCAGTGTGCAGAATTATTTGTTAAAGAACCTATGCCCAAACACATTAACTTTGGCTGCATGCCCTGGCTCAAGGCTATGGAATTCTGGGATGTACAGTTTTGTGAGGTACTTAGCCTTTTCTGTCATAGAGCTCTGGTACCACAAATAAAACTGCAGATCCTAGAAGTCCATAGGACGGAGCCATGGCAGTTAGAGCGGTGTCAAACTGCATTATTTCTTCAATGCAGACTCAGGCTGCATCCATACAACAAAACTGGCTTCCTCCTCTTTCTCCCTTCATCCTCATCCCCCTCTTTCTGTCCTTGGCCCCTTTTTCCTTCTCTCTTCATTTGCAGACCCCTCTTTCTTCCTTGGACCCTTTCTCCCTTTGTTTTCAGACCCCTCTTTTTTCCTTGGTCCCTTTCTCCCTCCATTTTCAGACCCCTTTTTTTTCCTTGGACCATTCCTCTCTTCTCCCTTCGTTTTCAGACCCCTCCTTCTGCCTTGGAATATTCCTCTCTTCTCCCTTTGTTTTCAGACCCCTTTTTTTCCCTTGGACCCTTTCTCCCTTCTCCCTTCGTTTTCAGACCCCTCCTTCTGCCTTGGAACATTCCTCTCTTCTCCCTTCGTTTTCAGACCCCCTTTTTTCCCTTGGACCCTTTCTCCCTTCTCCCTTCGTTTTCAGACCCCTCCTTCTGCCTTGGAACATTCCTCTGTTCTCCCTTTGTTTTCAGACCCCTTTTTCCCCCTTGGACCCTTTCTCCCTTCTCCATTTTCAGACCCCTCCTTCTGCCTTGGAACATTCCTCTCTTCTCCCTTCATTTTCAGACCCCTCCTTCTGCCTTGGAACATTCCTCTCTTCTCCCTTCGTTTTCAGACCCCTCCTTCTGCCTTGGAACATTCCTCTCTTCTCCCTTCATTTTCAGACCCCCCCTTTTTTTTCCCTTGGACCCTTTCTCCCTTCTCCCTTCGTTTTCAGACCCCTCCTTCTGCCTTGGAACATTCCTCTCTTCTCCCTTCGTTTTCAGACCCCCTTTTTTTGTCCTTGGATCCTTTCTCCCTTCTCCCTTCGTTTTCAGACCCCTCTTTCTGTCCCTGGCTTCCTTCTCCTTCTCTCCCCACTCCCCGTTCTCATCCTCCTCCTCTACCCAGCGTATAAGACGACCCCCGATTTCTGAGACCCTTTTCCAGGGTCAAAAAGTTGTCTTATACGCCGGAAAATACGGTAATTATCAGCTGTTATCAGGCCTTCGTAATTAATACTTCAGTTTTATTTCTGCTACCCAGGGAGTTATGGGGTGGGGGTGTTTCATATCCTCATATAAATATATAATATTCATTTGTCATTATCACTTAAAACAGAAGAACATGGAATAAGCATAGGTGGGATAAGAAGGCTAAATCTAATTGTTAATTCTAACTACGGAAACACCATTAAAGCAAGGGAGCTTACATAAGTGTTGGCTCAAGAACTCTCATTCATTCCCTAGGTTGAATAAGTCCCTTAGTTGAACCATGAATTCAATTGGTCCAAAGATTGAAGTTCAACATTTAAAATAAGTTTATTAGAGATGGGATAGAGACACAGAATAAACTCACTAAGAGTCCCCCTATTTCAGGAAATTAAGGAAGAAGTCTCTATTTTAGTATCAAGTGGTAAAGCAGGAATATGAACGGAGAAGGACTTCATGGCAAGGCTTTGACAACTAGCCCTGTAAACTTTTTGAGCTTCTCACTAAACATCTTGTTTTAGAAGGAGGAGCCTTTGCGTCTGCAAGATTATAAGTCTAGGCTACTAATATGTGTGGTAACAAGTTCTTCTTGCAATCAGTTAAGGTATTTAATAATGTGCGTCACCAGTGTAGTAGGAATCCCACTCAATTACTTTGTAAGTAATTACAAAACCTTGCAAAATTGCAAGGTTTGAGAGTATGTGTTTGCTTTTGCTTACTTCAAATATCATGTAACAAAGTTGCTTACAGCTTTATCATTAGTATTGATTTCTGGATGGGCAACTATTTATGGACTCATCGTACTTTCTGGAATATTGCAGAGTGAAATTTTAGGTGATGTAGAGTTTTAAAAGAAGTATTGAATTAGTTGTTGACATTGAGACTGATTTAGATGGAAATAGATGAGGTTATTCATCTGAACATTTATGAAATTCTAAAATTGAAAACAATTCTTTTTTTTCCCCTTTACAGCACCTTTCCCTGAAAGCCAAAAGAACTAAAGTTGATGATCACTGACTCGCCGTTGCTGTTGAAGTTTACAGTGTGTGATGTTGAACTTGCTGCCGATTTGAAACTGCTACTGTCCATCCAACAGTTAGTTGATTAGCAACCTGACCCCGTATCAACTATAAAATTTGAAATGCCCGTCTGCCAGGTTCTTATAGGAATTTATGCATGATCAATACATTGTAACTGAAGTAGAGCTTGCATTGTGGACATTTTATCCAGCAGTCTTAATTGTGCTGACTGCTCCTGCTCACCAGAGCGTTTTGCTCCTTTTAAACTAAGTAGAAAAATTATCAGTGCAAAAGGAGAGTGACAAAAATGTGTGAGATTTTGCAGTGTGTGGATAGCTGCCTTGCATACTTGGGGCAGAGAGGGGAAGATGTAACGTCCTCAGAGTGACAAAGTAGAGCTCAGGATCCTTTCGACCACTGTGAAAGCTGTTGGCCATCCTGGACCTACCTGCAAATTGTAGGCAGATTTAGGACCACAAGCCTTGCAATACTTTAATGATTGTAATGAAAACCTTGAAACTGTGATTGTGCCTAACTGCTGTGATTTTTTCTGCTTTTGCTCTGAAGCAATAGATTTCTAGTCTTTTACCAATTTTTCTTTAATTTTTTTCTCCCTTGTATCTCTCCTCACCCTTTGTAATTATTGTTTTTTAATAGAATCTCTTCACATGAATGCAAAATTGTGTTAATCCCCACCAAAAATGTCACTCTGTAAGCAATTTTAGAGCAGACTAAGTAGAGGCAAGATATACATTCTGTCCACAAACATGATAGATGCCACTTCTTAGTGGTTTCCTTCCCCTTCCACCGGCCAGAATTTTAAAGAAATTAAAATATAGGTCCATTCTCATACAGAAATATCCATAGATATTTATTTTAATTTATTTTATAATGCAAACTTTGGAAAAACCTGTGCTGTGTGAGTGGCCTTGCCAAATCTTTCTTGGGCTAAGATTAGGGATTGCCACCAGTCTGTTAACAGGCAAACAGTGATAACTGCATGGCATTGAGAAGAAAGAATGCTTCCTTTAGACAGGGGCAGGATGACTCTCTTGAGAGCTATTCTTTTTTCTCCAGATTGAGGGTGAGGATACTGAAGAGTACCCTAGACTAGGTAGTAGGGCAGTGGGAGAGCTCTTGGTGTTAGTTTATATTGCCTTCTGTTCTTAAAAAACATTTCCTGTTATATCAGAAAATTCTTATCTTGCTGCTGATGCTAGTGCAATATAAGAAAGGATGAAGGTCTATGAAGGCATCTGATTTAGAACAAATTCAAGGATTCAGTTCCCTTCATGTAGTATATAGAACTGGCCCATGCGATTTAAGCTAGAAAAGCTGGAGAAATTATATCCTGCCCTCTTAACTTTTATTAAAACACTGTAATCTTCACAGCAGTTCACAGATTGCCTTCTTTGAAGGTGAAACAATATGTTCAGCAGGCACTGATTAAACTGCATTGGCTTGCCTTCCTATAAAAACTCCCTTCATTGTACCAGAAATATAGTTTTGGATAAGTATATATTTATTTTCAAATATTGTTTATTTTAGGATAATTTTTTTTAATGTTTGCTTTTGTGCTTGTTTTTAGAAGGTTTGTTTTGCTGAATGACTTATTCTCTTCCCCCTGTTAAATGTATGTAAATGATTAAGGTTTGTTTGTTTTTTACACCGAATAAGGGTTTTCCTTGCCCTGGATGTGCATTATAAGCCACCTTTTCAAATCTTCCTTCTCATTCTGCTCTCCATAAATTTTCAGAAAAGCTTGTTCTGTCTATGTATGGTCTGTGCAGTATATCTGTGCTGTATATATCTCCAGCTTCACAAAATGCATTCCATCTTTTGGATTTCTGATGCAGATATTTCTTTTTTTCTCTCTCCTCCTCCCTTCTTCTTCCCTATGGTATGTGAGCTCTTTTGAGCTGGGGTTGTCTTTTATTCTTGTGGAATGTGTGCTGTCCAGAATATTGTTGGGTGCTCCATAATGGGCCTTTCACTTAATTGTAAAGCTATTTTCCCTTTAAAGGAGCTTACAAAGTCCTGGATGCAAAGTGTGTAAACATGTTGTTTTGTCCTCTGTTAACACACTCTAGGGGGAAAATAAAGTTGTGGAATCAAGTAATGTAGGAAATGTGTGCCTCTTAATCAGAGTTAATTGCAGCATTATCTGAATGAACACTCTGCCTTTTCCAAGCCATAGTAATAACATTTACATTTCTGTACTGCTTAATTGTGAACTCAGCACTCTCTAAGGGGTTTATAGTCTGTAAGTCAATTACCCCCAACAGGCTGGGTACTCATTTTACCGACCTAAGAAAAGATGGAAGGCTGAGTCAACCTTGGAGCCCTGGGATCGAACTCACAAAGTTGTGGTGACAGTACTGGCATTTTAACCACCGCACCACCAGTGCTCCCTAGCAAGCAATCACACAATATCCTAGAGACTCGGCCACCATGACCATCACTTCCCTCTCATGTTTCACAGACTGTATCATGAAAATGCATTATCCGTCATCCAGGCAGATTACAAAACAAAATAAAACAAACAATCCAAAAGCCTCCCACTGAGTCCCTTAATTTGGAGAATTTTTGATTCCCCTAGTGAAAATTCCATTGTATTTTGGGATATAAAAATGCTGCATATGTACAGGAGTTTGCAAGTGAAGAATCAAATTACTTCCGTAGTATTCAAATGCACATATTCACAGGAGGGAGAACTTCTGTGCTGAGGAATTTTCTGCCTATGTTTCTGGGGGGGGGGGAGGGGGAGACAACACAAACGCAATAGATTTGTTGGAAAAAAAGCACAGGACATTTCTTCAATATCCCTTCCCCAAAGCAAACTATTTTAAAAAGTTTCCAGGCAGAAATGAATGATATTTGTAGTATTAGTTGCTCGTCCTGAGAAAATTATAAATTTCAAAAGAATAGATGCAGGAAGTTCTGTGTAATGTTAGTCTTAATTTATGTGTTTACAAAAGAGTATGTGCTTATCCTGAGAGCCAGTGTGGTATAGTGGTTTGAGCGATGAACTAGGACCTCAATATTCCATGACTCAGCCATGAAAATCCACTGGGTGACCTTGGGCAGGTCACACTCTCTCAGCCTCAGAAGAAGACAAAGGCAACTCTCTTCTGAACAAATCCGGCACCACACACACACACACACATGATAAGTTTTCCTTAGGTAGTAACCACATAAGTTAGAAATGACATGAAGGCACAGAACAACAACAATGTGCTTATCCTAATATTGGGGGAGTGGTGATGGTGGAAGGAATATTAGTTATAAAAATATAGAAAAGAAGTGACCCTACTTTTTAAAAATCATGTAAAATCTCATTTGTGATGCCAAGAAATGAAAAGGAGATGTCTGCACACAGCTAAAAGTATCTTCCATTTTTATTAAGAAAATTTATACATCCAGCTCTTCTAACAGCAATACTATGTGGCTATAGCAATACTCAAAAGATGGGCATCTGAGCAAGAAGTTTTGTTTTTTTAAAATGGAAAGAGCATAGTTTCTGTTCTACCACATTATGTGTTTTTCTGTCTGTATATGATACCGAATGAATGGTTTTAAACATTTGCTGTTTTGAAGTCCTGAAAGAAATCCAGAAATATTCAAATAGAAAAGCATAAGAATGATGATAGTAATAATCCACACATTGGGATATATGTTGAGGTCCAGACATGTTCAACATTGTCTGTCTTAATTCAGAAATGTATCATTGAAGAGGTTTCCTGAGTTTTGAGGTGTAGATGACCCTGTCTGTGCAGAGGTGAATATTAAAGTCATATTTTGTCTCCATAAAAGATCAGGACTGTTACATGAATAGTTTATTAGAACCCATGTGTTTTCACATATTTCTGATAATGTTTTAAGAAACTTCAGATACAAAATGGGAAATGCTGGCTAATTCAAATTTATTTGTATCAGCAGCATAATAGCTGTACAGGATATATTATGAAACCACAGGTGGTTGTTATAGATGAGTAATTAAGCCAAAACTCAGTATGTAAATCAAAATTCTCTTGCAATGCTGAGGAGGTGGAAATTTTAGAATTCAAAATGACTGTCAAATCACTACATGTGAACTAAAAATGGAAATTATGCAGTCTTTTGCAATAAGAACAATGAAGGGTTTATAGCTAAAGAGACAGAATAACTGCCCTTTATGATTTTCATAAATCTGCTTTTTATTTCAGCTTTTATGTTGGCATGGTAAACATTTCTGTTGAATTCACAGTAGAGATAAACTAATATCATGTCCATTTTACACAAGTCAAGCAGCCATTTCACTTCCTTGAAATCTTGATGAAATCTAAACTGGCAAGTGGTATTAGATAATGGCTGTGCAAAAAATGGACTCAAGTGAAAATTGTACTTGGGAGAAAAAATGTGTAAACACTTGTATCTCAGACATTTCTTTGCACAACTTTTCAAAATTTTCCATTTTTTTTGCTTCTCATGAAGATTTTCTGTTAAGAATTTAATGAAGTTGGGACATTTAAGCATTCTTCATGCATTCTGAAGGAATGCATGAGAACTGGAATGGGCTGTGTAATTTGTCCGACCCTCAAATCCCTGGGTGTTTTTGGCTCCACACCTTCATTTACCAATCTCCTGCATGAACAAGGAACTCTGAAAGGATGTCCTCTCTGACCAATTTTTTTGGGGGGGTGTTCTGCAATAAAACAGGGTCCTCAATCATGTGAAGCTTTCTGGTTGTGTGTAGTTGAGTGTGGGTGGGCTCTCCATTCAGATCTTGCCACACCATGTGGCATGAAGGGCACAGGGACATGAAGAGGGGACTACATTCCTGTCCCCATTTTCAGCTCATAAGTCTTCTTTGGAATGTACAAACAGGGCTACACTTTAATCAGTGTGATCAGAATGTTCAGACATTATGGTGGTTATTGTGGAGAACTGAATATTCTACATTAGCATCAGCTGGACCTGAAATTAGAGTGCATTTAATTTTAAGATCTCTAGCCAGTGTTTTTAGACATCATTTTACCTTTACTAAAATTCTTATCTGGAGTGAATTCAGATCTCAGAATTAAATCATGCTTGTTTAAATCATTTCTGATTGAATGATGGACTGAGTAACATACAGCTTAATGCCTAATGCTACCCTGGCACAGAAGACAGTGCATGGTGGGCTAGGAGCATATTGAGAATCAAGGTAGCTGTGATACAGTCCACATATCAGCTTATGATCTAACTGCATAATTTATTATTTTCTTACTTTAGCATTTCAAAAAAATTCCAGTTTGTTTCTGTTTTGATTGTATCTGCTTATTGATGAATTGCATTTAGAGCCGATACAGACTGGCACTATAGGTCAGCCTGGGGGTGCAGTTGGGGTGGGGCAACTGCACACCGGCTGCACCTACTCCACCCTGACTCCGCCGTGACAATGCGTGCCCGTCCACACAGCACTCAGCATCAGGATGCCCTCTTGGCACAGCGTGCATACACACTGTGCCAAAAGGGTGCAAAAGAGCTGTGACGCCAGCTCTTAGAGGCTCTTTTGGGGGTAGCAAAAAGGAGGATTGGGGCCGCGTCGTGTGGTTGCCGCGACCCCGATCTGCCATCCCAGGGGCGGCCGAGAGCCACCCCAAATGGGCTGCCTGCATCGGCCCTTAGTCCCTTGCTTAAAATAAGCTGGGTTTCTCTCCTAGTCCCCTTCCTTGTGTCCTTCACCTTCCTACTGTTCATGTGTCACCTCCAGTCCAATGAAACATTTCAGAAAATGATTTTATAATACCCACTAACCTTTAAAATTATTAGTCAGGAGTTATAGAAAAAAATGTTAAAATACTTGAGCAATATTACACTAATTAAACATTAGGATCTTTTTTATTTTAGTGCTACAATTTCTCTTTCCCTCCCTTGATCTCTGTTAAATCTGCCTCCTGGAAACAACAACTATGGTTACTGGCAGTAGCTATCTCAGCTAGTTGTAGAAACACACAAGTAAAATTCAAATGCATTGCATTGCATTTCATAACATTCTAGGTTAATTTAGACTGATCTGTAGGAATGAGAAGTCCTTGATAATGCCTGGAGTTCCCAGGAAATAGTTCAGGATTAAGTGAGCATCATGTGGATCTCCACTATAAAATAAGCACAGGAAAAGAACATGGAACTTCCAATGTTTTCTTTATCTGTCTGGAGGAGGCCACAGTGTTTGAAAAGTAATACGTATATGGTATTTGTTACTATGTTTGAAAAGTAATTCGTTGTACTGGTTGTGATGCATATTACTTTTTTGTTCCTTTAAAAAAAGCAGGACTGATAAGAGAAGCATAACACTTGGGAAGTTCTTGGCAGCATGCCTCTAAAGTTGCCCATACAAAGTTACTTGTTGCACCAGCAGAGCAGATTTGTTCCCACTTGTGTTACTTTTATCAAGAAAAATTACCAACTCATTACAAGTAACGTAACACATTACTTCCAGGCCCTGGGTGATGGATACCCACTGATAACAAATTAAAGAGAGCTTCAAAACACACTTGGGAAATATCCAAAGTAGCTCCAACATTTATAAAAGTTAACCAGAATTGCTGACATCTTCATATTGTAAAACCTAGAAAGCACTACTTGTTTTATAGGAGGGCTGTTAGCCAGGCAGCTAGACACAAGCCAGGAGGCATGGGCTTCTTGCCTGATATAATGAAATTACAATACTGTCAGATTGGTAGCATAAAGTGATGATTACCTGCAGACATGTAAAACAGTGGATCAGACAGGGTACTGTTAACAACCCATCTAATCTGAATACCTTGAGGAGCTCTTCTCAGAGCTTCATGGAAGGAAACTGTTGGAAAGAAGGGAGACTTTTTTGAGATGTATTTGAGAATTAAATAGCCTTGGGGATATGAGTATTAGGGAAGTATTTTAAAAAACCACACAGAATATTTCTCTTTTCTTGGGAATTATACCTATTCATTATTTAACATTTTATGAGGTATGGGGGGAAGGCATGACAAAAGAATTGTTGATACGAAAAAAACTGGAAGTAAGCTGCTCTACATGAAATTGATTGATGTAAGATCTTTATGTGCTGTTATAACACTGATTTAAAATCAGTTTTAACTAAGCACGTTTTAACCAGTTAAGCATGCTTAGTTGCCAATAAATAAATAAATAATAACTTTGAGGATCTGTTAGTAAAAAATGGAAAGGAGGGTACACACAGGTTAAACCTAGATTGAACCTTATTTTTGTATGAAGAGTATAGAAATAATTAGTAGCTTCCATGTGGGTTTAAGACAGTGAGAACATAAGAGCTGTGCTGGATCAGACCAAAGATCTGTCACTTCCAACATTTTATTTATATAGTGGAAAACCAGTTCCCTTTGGGAAGCACATTAGTAGGTCACAGATGCAAATGCACTCTCCATCTAACATTTTCACAGGAAGTAACATTCTACTTCTGAAGCTGAAGGTGAATATAGCCATCCTGACTAGTAGGCAATGATGGGTCTCACCTTTACCTTAATTGATGTAATCCTTTTTCAAAGACGCTTAAATTGAAAGGCTTAATTTGTTTCTATCTGAAATCTCTCAGCATATATATATATATATATATATATATATATGCCTCCCCTTACTTGTCTTTCCCCCCCTCAAGCTAAATAACCCCAAATGTTAGAAAATTTCTTCATTGGAGAATTGTTCCAGTCCCTTGATCTCTTTGGTTTAACTTTCTCACAGGGATGGGACAATCCATTGTTTTTGCTATCTTTCCATTCTAATATTCTTTTTACATTTGCCCTCAACTTTGGTTTTTTTTTTAAGTTTGTGTGAAACTGTGTGTATCATTTTATGTGTTTACTGTAATACACATATTTTTCATACATTTTTGTTTAATACATATGGAACAATTTGCTGGCAGTGGGTGCTGCTGCCAGGTTATTTGGAGCTGGGTTGAAGGAGTGCCTTTGGTATCAAGTCTCCATTGTCCTCTACTCTCACAGAGCTGCTGTTTCTCCCTTGGGATTGGGACTGTGCTGCCTCTTGAGGAAGATCTCTCATCCCAAACTTTCACCTTCCCGGGTAGGAAGTGTATATAAAAGCAGAGGCAGCACTGGTGTTGGGTCACCAGCAGCTGGTTGTCCCCATGTGATCTCCTCAAAGGGGAAACAGGCATTAACTTCATCCATCCTTGGGTGTTGTAGAGAGACAGCCCTTGGGTCAGGATCATGGAGCAATATCATAATGAAAGTGTGGGTGCAGTCTCTTGGGAGGCCAGTTTACAGTTGCTGGGTGTGCTGCAAGGATTACAAGACCATGAGGTGCCCATGTGAGAGATGTGCATGAGGGTAGATGTGGCAGATATTTTAAGCAGGGAGGAAATGTCCTGCTAAATGCTTCGGTCAACTTCCTTTTGGTTACTGCATTCAACTTTGCTATTGGTCTGTGGGAAGTATTGGGAAGCTGGCTTAGCATACCTGCTGTGATCTGCAGCATTAGCATCTTGCCAGCAAATTGTTCCATATGTTCCAAATTGTTTCTTATTGTGTCCCCTTATTGTATGTGTGGGTGTGAGAGAGTAAAATTGTCCATGTGTTTGGGTGAATCTAGGGAGGGGGACAGGGACATGTCCCTACTGATGTCATCTTGAGCAGAGGGAGATATGGTACTGGTGACTGGACATACCAGGTGAGGGGAAACTGGGATAGAAAATTAAAATTGTGTGGCAAGGATGGGGGACCTATTAAGAAGATCTGTCCCCAGAGATTTATGGAATCTGAAGGATTCCTGAATGCTTTGGTGCATCGTCTGGCTGAAAGGGCTGGTGATTCTGTGGAGGTATTTATCTTACAATGGAATGGAGAGATGGAAAGGGCTATTGATATAGTCACTCCTAAACCTCAACCAAGGTGAATTGCAGACTCTAAAACACTATACTGGGTGGTCCAGTATTTTAGAGCCTGCAATTCACCTTGGAGTAATGAGGTAGGCCAAGGAATAACATTGTACCACTAGGAGTCTTGGATACTAGCAATCTTTTGAACTGAGGCCCAGAGAAATCAGGTATGCCACCCATGGCTATCTGCTGTAAAAAAAAAATTCTGGGCACTTTGAAGAGAAAGTTGCATTTGCTTACAACCTGACACCACACGTATTACAGAGCCTAGGAAAATGTCTGATCAGTTTTCATGGGATTAGTTTCAGTTGCTGAGGCCTGATGTGGACAAGACACTTGAAAAAATTTGGCCCAACACATGTAATCTTGACCCTTGCCCAACTTGGTTGATAAAATCTAGCAGGTGGGTCCAGGGGGTAGTAAAAGTCCTACTATGTTAGTGGGAGGTTTCTACTGCCTTTAAGGAGGCAATGATGCAGTCTTTCCTGAAGAGGACCAGCCTGTTACCAGAGATACATGAGAACAAATATCCCCTTTTTGGGCAAGATGATTGAGCATATAGTGCTTGAGCACCTTCGGGTGTTTGTTGAAGAAGCAGGTTTTCTGGACTCACTTCAGTCTGGTTTCAAGCCAGGGTATGGCACTGAAATTGCCTTAGTTGCTATTCTGTTGATCTTCTAGGATCTCTAGGCAGCTTTTGGTACCATTAATCATGGCATCTTACTGGAGTGGTTCTGTGGGATTGGATTAGGAGGCATTGTTCTACCTAGAGGGCTGGTTTTCTGGAAGATTCCTGTTCAGCCCTATGGTTATTAATCTATGTGATGCTACAGGGTTCCATCTTATTCCCCATGCCGTTCAATATTTATATGAAGTTGCTGGGGAAGATCATAAGAAGAAATGGGGTGGAGTGCTGATGTTCTCTGTAGTTCTCCTTTTCATCAGAGGAAGCTGGGGTTGTGCAGTTGTTGGCCAGTGCCTGGATGCTGAATGGGCAGGATGAGGGCTGATAAACTGAAGCTGAATCCCAACAAGACAAAGGCTCTGTGGAGTAGTGGTTATTGGGTCTGGGAATTGGGTAAATAGTATGTGCTGGATGGGTTTACACTCCCCCTTGTTATGATTAGTGGTTCTGATTGGTTTTGATATCAAGACCTCTTTTGGGTCTCTGTCATGGCCCTATTTTGAAAGCCATGGGCTCATGGCTGAGCCTCACATAGGCACTCCAAACAGAGTTGAATTTGCATTTACAACCATTTCCAGATCAAAAAGGGCAGGCTTAGGACCTGCAAAACAGGACATTCACATCTAAACATTTATGAGTCAGTCAGGATGTGTCTGCCTGAAAAGTGAGATAAAATCAACATGCTATCTCCCCTCTTTTGTCTACTTCAAAGCAATAGCATCGGAATCCTTTGATATACAACAGCACCTCTTCACATCAGCCTAGTTTTAAGGGTATAAATGCTCCCCAAAATCCCCCCAGAAGATCTATTTCTGTACCATTGTGATCTCGATCTAGAGTCACCAGCTCTATTCTTTGTCCATTCCTGTCATAATAGTTGAGTCTATCTCTTCATTCATCATTGGAGCAGCCTCCTTTCAGGTCATTATAACTATTAGAAAGCCTTGTGTTTAACTACTTTACTGCAAAGTTCTTGTGTGTGTGCATGTATGTGAGGGTGTTTTGTATGTTTGATTCTCTATGTATGTATGTGCTTGCTTATTGATTTATTTTTCTCTCTTATTAAAAGTGTCATTCTTTTGGACAAATGCTGTCTCTGCAGAAACTGTTCCCTCTAGCCCCCTGCATACAATGGGTTTAGATCATCTTATCATTTTTGAGCTAATTATAAATTCCCCAAGGTCAAGTTCTTATTACACCCTGAAGGAGGAATTGTGGAACTTGGGAGTACTCAGGTCTATCTCTGTCACTGATAGCCCAAGGGGAGTCTGTGGCTTTGACTAGTGTGACAGCTATGGCCTTTCCTGGATAGAGATAACTTAGCCACAATAGTCCATGCACTGGTAACCTCCCAATTTTATTTATTTATTTATTTATTTAATACTTTGCCTTTTCCCCAGCATGGGATCCAAACCTGCAACTACTGTAAAACGTTCTACATAAGGCTGTCCTTGAAGAAAACTGGGAAGCTACAGCTAGTGCAAAATGCTGCAGCTCAACAAAGACTGCAATATATAGTATATTACATAGACAGGTCTTAAAAGAATTGCACTGGTGGCCAATATGTTTCCAGTCTGAATTTAAGGTGCTTGTGATGACATTTACAGCCTTAAATGACTTGGGACCTTGATACTTTTGTGGAAAAAGGCAGGATAGAAGTGTGATAAATAAATAAATTGAGGGAGCACTTCTCCTGATGTCCCACCAGTGAGTTCAATACTCTCTGTTGGGTTCTTAGTCATGGCACCCCAACTATGAAATCCCCTCGTCTTAGAGGCCCAATTGACACTTAGGTGCCAAATGAAAACTTGGTCTTTGGGCCTCAATTAATCTCAAATACTGTTTTCTGAAAGGCACTACAAGATCCCTTTGCATACTGATTTTTCAGACTAACATGATTATGGCTTAGAATTCTACAGTTGGTTTTAAAAATTTCTAAATCTTTTAAATCTATTTTAACCCATTATAATATTTAGTATGTTTTAGCTTATTTAAATTAATGTTTATTGTTTTAAATGTTTAATTTGCTCTAATATTATTTGTAAGCTGCCCTGAGATCATTTCGATACAGGGTGGAGTATACATAGTTTAATAAATAAACAATTTCAATAAATATTTCAAGCAGTCTTTCTCATGGGCTGCATGTTATTTTCCCAGCATACAAATTGTTATGCATGTTTTTTAAAAAAGCATTCTTTTGCAAAATTTGAACAAGTGCAAATTCTGAATGATAACTATGTTTTTGGCTTACATGTTGACTCAAAAGTGTGAAAATTATGCAAGTTTATATTAAAATGTGAACCACCCATCTCACCCATCTTTAATCTTTCATTAGGAGATAGTTTTCCTGCTGGTTCACTTTGAAAATGTAGTAAAGTTTCAAAGGATTCAATCTCCAACCTTTAAACCAACTTGTAGTCAACTGTTGCAGCCAAGATACTGCTTAGTAGGTATCAGGACAAAAGGACCTGCTCCCAACTACTATTCCTTCTTGGTTGGCCAAATAGGAGACCAAATGACACAGAGAGTGTTGGCCTTTCTTTGCCAGTCTTTGACTCTTAACTTACATTAGACATTTCATGGGACCCAAAGTCATTACTTTCAACTTAAATACCCCTCCCCCAGCACTCACACAAAGAAGCACATTTTCCTGTCTATAAAGAGCATGACAGTACAAAATTCCTCCTCTTATTGTAAGTACGGTAGACATTTCTGTTAGCTGACAGTTGGAGCAACTTTTAATATGCAACTCATTGGTCAAGAAGTACCTCTTTTTAACTCACAAGCAACTTCAGAATGATACTGTGTCATTCTAGGGCTATTCTTGGGCATAATAAAATGACAGCTGGTTATTAGGAAATTAATAATAATAATAATAATAATAATAATAATAATAATAATAATTTTATCCCACCCCTCTGTGTAATGCTATTAAACAATGACAATTTAAAACACACTTAAAATGCTAATACAAATAAACAAATAAACAGTAACTGCAGCAGGATCGGAAAAGGTTGGGCTGTCTTTTGATGACTGGGATATCTATTCAGGAAAGGCCTGCTGGAGAGATCTATCCAGATAGGGTCAGCTTTTTAAAGCTGTTCAAGATGGTAATATTCCAGTGCTGCCACGGGTGTCAAAAGGAAGTTTTCAGAAAGAAATAAAATGAGTTGTTGTTGGCCTTTGCTCCTGCCTTGGGCTTGGGAAAAACCATGAGTTTCTTCCCAGACATGTTACGTCCATGCACCCTATTCCAGAGTTCATTTTCTTTGAGATTTTTCTTTTAAAAATTCTCGGAACTAATGTGAAAAGCCAACTTCTTCACAGATCTGTTGAAATTTGTTGGGTTGAAGCTTTAGGCTTTTGTGATATCTCTGGTCTTTACATCTTAGCCTTCTGGTGGAGATAGTGCCAGTCCTCTCAGCCTTTGCCAAGTGAGAGCCCAGGCAAGCTGGGCAAGAGAAAATTGGAAGTTGGTTTGTTGACAGAGACAGCTGAGCTCAGAGGCACTCAAGTAACAAATTGAACAGTGAATATTTTAAGATGGCTCTGGTTTATTGTCCAGATAGGGTCAGCAGGAAAAAAAATTGGGAGGCTGAACAAAGAGATGGGCTCCTTTAGCAGATAAATGGGCTGATCATTTCATATTGAGGAACAATCTCTAAAACATAGTTTACTGCACAGCTGAGGACTGAAGCATTTGCTGATGCCAAGAGCTCCTGCTCTGACCCTAGGCACGAGGAGAATTAAATGGTGCGCTATTTTTTGATGGTTAAACTCCCTGAGGAAGACACACCATTTGTTACCAGAGCTCTGATGAAGTAAAGTGCAGTTTATATGTACAAGGCCGGCCTTCAACTCATCTCAGAATGAATGGAGAGGTAAAATTGAATTTTACACTCCTGCTGCTATGATTAATGTTCAGGCTGTCAGGTGCTGCTTTTGACCACAAGGGGGCACTGTGGCCTTGTGGTCTTTCCTCCTTTTGCCCATTTATGCACACAGTTGCCAAATGGAAGGGAGTCTGCATAAATGAATAAAGGTTGTGAGAATAAACCTGTTACAGCAATAAATTCCCTGTGCGCCCACCTCGGTAAAATCCTTTGATATGAGGCAGTACCTGACAAAGGAATAAACTTGTTAGATGAATAAAAGAGACCGTGTATGTTAAATCATCACTTTTAACAGCACAGTTCAGCTATGGTGCGGTGGTCCAAAGCAGAGATATTGCAATAATTGTGTTGCATGGGAGGGGTGGTGGCAGGCAGTGGTGCGGGGAGAGATAAAACCATGTAAAACTGGATTACAAAATGCAAATCTGTACTCAGACTATGTTGCGCTATCTGGAAATGTCATGCTATTATTTTTTTATGTTTTTTTTTTAAAGTTTAAAAAGTAAAAAAGTGAATGCATACAGGGATACACTACACACACACACACACATACTTTCATATATAAAGTTTATCCCAAAATAGATAAATCCAATTACAGGCTGTGCATTAGTGCATTTCCAAGAAGAATGTTCATTAAAAGAGCATAGACTGAATAAATAGCAAAATCCTACATAAAACCTCTAAGACAGGAGTCTGATCCCTTGAACCTGCACAACACTCATATGAGTTGGGTTAGACGAGGAAGATGGGGAAGTAATGATTAGCCCAAGATCACTTATTTTATGAAATAATATCACACAATGCACTGCAGAAACCTGCTGATATGCGGGCATAAAAGTCCATCCCTTTCACGCACACACCTGGAGCACTTTCACATTATACAACTGTAGTTACTACGGCTTCATCTCCACTGTAGAAATAATGCAGTTTGACACTGTTTTAACTGCCAGGCTCTATGCTACAGAATTCTGGGATCTGTAGATATTTAACTTTCTCTGTCAGCGAGCTCTGGTGCCACAACAAACTACAAATCCCAGGATTCCACAGGATGTAGTCATGACAGTTAAAGTAGTGTCGAACTGCATAAATTCTGCAGTGTGGCAGGAGCCTGATTCCATTTTAACTGCTGTGGCTGCATTCTATGGGATGCTGACGTTGGTAGTTTGCAGAGGCACTAGAGCTCTCTGGCTGAGAATACTAAATATCCCTCCCTAAACTGCAAATCCCAGGATCACATAGGACCTAGCTATGGCAGGTGAAGTGGAATCATAGCACTATATTGTGCTGGGGGAAAGGCCCCAGGAATAATATTTCTACTAATTCCAATAATGAGAATTAAAGAAGATCCAGTGGCTAAAGAGAACAACCTGCAGTTGCAGAGACTTTTGTTTCAAAGTCTTCTGTCTTCAGTTCTTGGTTTAAGACTGTTGCCGTATGATTTATATATATTAGTTTGGACCCAGACTATGTTTGATGGGGCTGACCCTCATTGAGACCAACGCAGCTTCAATTAGTTGTTACTTACTTGTCTCACTGACTTTGACTGCATCCACACTGCAGAAACGATCCAATTTGACACCACTTTAACTACCATGGCTCATTGCTATCGAATTCTGGGAATCATAGTTTTGTGAGACATTTAGCCTTCTCTGCAGAGAGCTCTGGTGCCACAACAAACTACAGTTCCCAGAATTCCATAGCATTAAGCAATGCCAATTAAAGTGGTGTAAAACTGGATAATTTTTGCAGTGTGGATGCAGCCTTCATTGGTGCTAAAGCTCAATTACTCTGGATTTAGCTGTGAATAGGTATGAATGAATGTGGCTGGCTGACTGGCCTCTAGTCTGTCTGTGACAACTGAGATGTTCCTCTGGCATCGGGTGGCAAAATCTGGGGGACATTTTGCCCTCCCCTAGACCATAGTGACCATTCCCCCATTCCCTTAAACCATGGGGGGAAAAAAAGAAAAGAAAAAGAAAAAGCCCTAACATAGCACATTGTACCCACATAGCACATTGTACCCATGGTGGGCACGATTTGCAATATACATGTATTTTAACTCCCTTTGTCTCTACTTTAGGCCAGAAGATTGTTTTTACACTTTTGAAAATTAATGGCATTTTAATATATCATATCTTGTTCAATTGTATTTTACTTTTAATCAAGTTCTTAGCTTTATCTTTTGTTTAGCCTTTCTGTAAGCTTCCATGGGTTCCATGTCAAACAGGAAATAAATAAATTAAAGAACAATATAATTAATTTTTTAAAATTCTTTAAAAAGAAAAGAAACAGGAAGCAATATAGTGGGTTCTTCTTCTTCTTCTTCTTCTTTTTTTAAATCTATTTAGAGTTTGAAGCAGTCCCACTGCCAAAATAATCTTTAAAGGGAATGTTGTACACCTCAAGGATATGGCAGAGTTTGCCACTTTTTTCTTAACTTTGAGGGGATGAGGGAGTTGGAGGGGGAAATTCAGATGTTATATGAGGCCTGCAGGCTACACTCCCTCTGTGAGAAAGTCTTCAAAAACTGCTGTGAGAAAGCCATGCTACTTTCAAAGCCCAGTCACAATTTGGGACATGTGATTGATAGACACAGAAACCATGTGCAAATTTTGTACAGGAAAAGCCCCCACTTACGTCATTGTCTGCATAAGAAACAGCCTTTTCCGATTGAAGTAAAAAAGCATTTCTGCAGAAAAATATTATTTTCTGCAGAACAAATGTTTCCTATGCAGAAAATATTGTTTTATGTGCAAAAGAGTCATGCAAAATTTTGCATAGAATATGTCCCAACCTATGAAGATTCTCATCAGTTCAAGATTCTTTTTGTCAGGGTTTCTCAACAGTAGAAAAATGCATTTTTGGGAGAATGTTTTCAAATATTCTTTCAATCCATAATCTGGACATCGAGTTGCAGGAGAGGATCAAACCCAGTGCCAGTAATTGGATCTGTTGGACATTATACAAGATCTATATGCCATAGAAGAGTCCACTTTTAAGACCTGTTTTTCAATCCTTTCTAATTGTTTCCCCTAGTTTGGCACAAAGGTATCTGGATTTAAACCTACTCAAAGTATCACAATGCACTAGAGGATTACTATGTAGAGGACAATGTGATTAATTAAATGGGTAGTTAGGCCCATTCTCATAGTGTTGCACTTTCCGTGACCAGGTTCAGCTAGCTAAGCCTATTGGTGGAGCAGGGTTCATGAGACAGCACTTTGCCCAGGAGAACACCCTCAATCTTGGAAATGGATCTTATGGGGGGATTAAGTTTTGTCAAAGGGATCTACACCTAGCAGCAGATTCTTTCTAAACATGGTTCTGAGGCAACTGCTTTCCTAGAGATTAGAAGTGGGCAACTTTTGTTCAGGGGCCACTTTTCTGATCTTGGCATCTCAAAATGAAAAGACAAACCAAATCAAAACTGGGTTTGAAAAACCATTCTTTAAAAAAATGCACAAAAGTGCATTGGGGAGAGGGTATAATCTATTTAAATGTAAATGGTTGGTCCAGTCCATGGACACTTTAGGGCAGTCAGAAGTTGTACCTGCCTACCCCTGGTGTAGATTTTGTCTACTCCACTACACCAGCTCTTAAATCATCACAGAGCCTGGTTGTGATTTCCTTAAGGGTGGATTGACAAAGGTGCACAAAAGAAGCTTCAATTTACAACATTCCTTCTCTTCTGAAATTGCAGTGATCATGATGGGGACAAGGAGAAAAGCACAAGTCCTTCTGACAGACAATAAATGGTTGTAGGATATCAATGAGTCAGTACCTCCCCCTTCCTGACTCCCCTTCAAAATGAGGAAATTGTTTTTTTGACAATCTGCTATTGTGGTGCTGTTAGTGGTGGGGAGGGAAATCCTTCTAAGAGCAAGGAGTTTGTATAGAAGGGGATAAGTTAACATTAAATGGGCATCTGGTGACAGGAAAGGAAATGGCGGGACAGCTGAAAATGCAGAAGGAGATCTGAGAAAATCGATACAAGATAAGCGTTCCAGGGGTAGTGCTGTTCATCAGGTGACAAAGTTAAAGGCAGCAAGACACTAAAAGGAAGAAAATATCACTGAACCCCTGCAATATTGATCAAACAGCTGAGACACCCAAGGCCAAACTCACCAATAAAGTGAGACGTATCAGCAAGAAGCCTATGAGAGCAGATTGAGCTGGTTTGTGAAGGTCTTAAAAATAGGGAGGAGGTGATGGTGGGGGAGGCTTAGCTGCGAGAGTTCTTGTTAACCATCTCTTTTGTCTTGTTAAGTGTGAGACACTGAAAGGCAGCCCTGTGGAGACTTTAAAACTCCTTGTATGTGAACACTCAAAATGATCCAATACTTGCCTATGTAAGGAGGATACCTGTGCAGACTAGCTTAGCTGCTCCTCTGCAAGAAGGAGAAATGCACCTGTGCTCATCACATACAGCTGACCTAGCCTGAGCTTCAACCCCCCAGCTTGTTAACTGAATTTTTGTTGCTCGGAGGGGCCATGACCAGGTTCCCTCACTTCAGAGTCCTCCAGATGTGTTAAACTACAGTTTGCAGCATCCACAACTGATGTGACCATTCACCATAAGAACCAGAGACCACCGCATGTGCTGGGTGCTGAACTGAAGAAAGCTCATCTAGGCACTTTCAATAATTCAGGTAATTTTTGTTGTTGAAAAAGCCCAGATTATTGGTGCTGTTAGAGATTTTTTAGACTTTGGACTTGCCTTAAGGAACTCTTAATTCATCTGGAAATATGCGTATGAGTACAAATATAAGTTTACTGTTAAAAGATATAAGTCATCACAATTCAATATAATTAAAGTAAAACAGAAACAAATAAACAATAATAAGAGTAATAAATTTAAAACAATACAGGTAACAAGCAAGTGATACAAAAATATACAAATACAAAGATATAACATCATCTAAAATATAAAATGATTTTGAGTTCCTGCATGGCATGGGGTTGGACTGGATGGCCCTTGTGGTCTCTTCCAACTATGATTCTATGATCTTTAATATAATATAAATTAACTTAAATTAAAAGCTCCCATATTGGGTACCATTTATCTTCATCAGCTCTGTGTAATTCTAATAAATGTTAGATGTCAAGATCTTAACTTACTTGTTGCTAAGGCAAATTTTGCAGCCATACTGGTGTTATATGCATTGTTGTCTGCCAATAGGATACAAATCTGCTTAAGAAGAGGTCAATTGGAAAAGGAGTGGAGAATATGATTAGGAAACTTTTGTCTAGGGGCCATATATAGAGGGGATTACAAAGGATAGTGGTGAATGTCCTCTTCTTCCCCATACTCACAAATGCAAAGTCTTTCTTCTGTTAATTTGTTAATTTAGTCCTGTGTTTGGGGACTCTTATCCTGAGTGGAATCTTGTGGCCGTTTCATGCTACATAGTTATAGTGTTTTGATTCCATTTGAACTGTCATGACTGCAGTCTATAGAATTGTGAGCATTGTAATTTGGTGAGGCACTATTACTCTCCAGCCTGGAATTCTAAATACCACTCTTTAAAGTGCAAATCCTAGGATTCCATAGGATATTGCCATGGCATTTAAAATGGAACTAGTGTGCTATAATCATGTAAAACGACTCCTGGACTTCCTGTGACAAAGTCCTATCTTGATGGTACCACTAACACTGGTAACCATTTATATATCAAAAATATCTGGTTCTGTGTTACAATTTGGTAGAACAATGGTGAGAAAAATAAAGATGGCTTCTTTATGTAAAGGTTAAGAGATAATGGCTGCAATCCAGGAATAGGAGATAGTTTGGCAATGGATGTTGATTTTTGGCTTGATGTTTTTGCTTTGTTTTCTTCAGTGTTATACTTGTTTTTGTTGTTGTGTGCCTTCAAGTCATTTCCAATTTATGGTGAACCTAAGGTGAACCTATGATGGGCTTTCTAAGCAAGATTTGTTCAGAGGAGGTTTACCATTGTCTTTCTCTGAGGCTGAGAACATGTGACTTGCCCAAGGCCACTCAGTGGGTTTCATGACCAAGCGGAGAATTGAACCCTGGTCTCCAGTTGTAGCCCAACATTCAAACCACTAAACCATGTATAACCTTTAAAAATAATTATTGATTTATTAAGATTACAGCCTGGATTCTAAGATCTGCAACTGATCTGCTGAAGGAAGTGTCCTGGACTACGGCCAGCACCAGTCCAAACAAACGCTGATAAGAATGGTTTAGCAAGGAAGGAGCTAAAAGGCAGGCTACAGACCTTTCTGTTAGTTCCCAAGAAGCACACCAGTACCAAAGCCAGGGTCAGGATTCCAGAGTCCACAGTAGCCAGTTCAGTCCAAGGTTGGGGCAGCCAGAAGGTAACAAGCGTCCAGTCCATTCCAAATTCAAAGGTTCACGGCACACAAGGGTTCCAAAGAACAAGGAGCCAGTACTGACAGTATCCCACAAGGGAACTACAATAAGCTCTGGCACTGAGTGGTCCTCTCCCAGGTGATTAAGTAGGAGATTCCCTCCTCTGTGCCAGCTGAGGCTTGTTAGTCAATTGCCTCTCTGCAAGCCTCCTTGACCAACGCACGCAAGCACTCTCTGCCCTGCGTTGTCTGAAGGAAGGCACTTCCACACTTGTTTCTTCCTGATCCTTATCACTAGGCTGCTATGCCTCCATAGGGATCTCCCTAGTGCTAGGACCTGGCTGCTCTTCCTCCTCTGGGGCTGGGAGGACAGGGCTGGGATCTAGCAGGGAAGGATTAGGACCTGGTAGAGCCTCCCTTTCCTCCTGCACTGGAGTAGGCTCATCCTCATCCTCATCCTCCGAGTCCAGCTCCTGACTGACCATGACAGGAAGCTCATATAAGGAACATTTTTTGTTCCATTCTCTGTGGGATTGTCAGCTCAGCAGCATCCCTTTGAGATTTCCAAGTCATAGGGGGCAGGACTTTGTGATGTCACAGGGGAAGATACTTGTAATATCATACAGGCAGGGCATACATGAGTTAGGAGAAGGGTTGCCATAATTCTTTCCCACAAAACTGAGATAAAAGTATATGGGGCTAGATTGGGTGGATTATTGACAAAAGATGCTTTAATTTTTTTAAAAAATCTTCTTTGTTAGGTTTTTAAGATGTATTTTATTTTAATCTCTATTGCAAGTGGAGGGTAATGGGGGAGAACTGGTAGAGGAAACACTGGGAGCGACAATTGAGGTTTTGCAGAAGAAGATATGGCAATAACAGTGTGGAATCTTGTTACAAAAGAAGGCAGGTTTGATGTCTAAAAGCAATCCCACCTTCAGTTCACTCTGCTACCTAAAGTAAGTTGGGGAGCTTACCAACCTTGCCACAGAACCTTACCAGGTCGGTAAAAAATAAAACTCATTATCATCCATGACCTTCTCGTGGATGAAAAATCCGACCTGCCCTGTTTTACAGAAACCTGGGTGGGGGAAAATAGTGCCATCTCTTGGAATCAAGCTCTCCCAGCCGGGCATTCTGTTTATGAGCAGGTAAGGAAAAGTGGGTGGGGGTGTATGGAGTGGCTCTGGTTCATAGAGAGAACCTCACCTTGACTAGGTTATCTATCCAGAAAACAGACTGCTTTGAGTGTATATACCTAACCAGGGATAGTATAGGGAAAGCCAGGGATAGTATAGGGATTCTGTTAGTATACCATCCACCCCATTGCTTAATAGACTCCCTATCCAAGCTGACACAGCTGATCTCAGAGTTGCTGTTGGAGTCACCCAGACTTTTAGTTCTGGATGACTTCAACATCTCACTCGAGACCAGTTTAACATGTGTGACTCGGCAGTTCATGGATTCAATGACAGACATGGGCTTATTCTAATTGGTTTCCGGGCCAACACATTCTGCGGGTCATACCCTCAATGCGGTCTTTAGTACGGAACAGGCATATCTGTGGGCAGAGGTAATAAATACCACTGTACTGTCATAGATGAATCATTTCCTGGTCAAGGTTGGACTAAGAGCCACAGTCCATCCCACTGGGGATGGAGGACCTATTAGAATGGTCTGCCTTCAGAGTCTAATGGAGCCAATTGGACTCCAGAAAGCCTTGAAGGGCCCCTTGGTTGGAAATGCCAATGATTCTATTGAAGCCCTGGTTAATACCTGGAACATTGATCTTACCAGGGCTATTGACACGATTGCTCCCAAGCGTCCTTTCCAACCTGCTCCAAATCATCAACCGTGGTTTACAGATGAACTTAGAAAGATGAAGTGGATTGGACAACGACTAGAGCACACCTGGTGGAAAACTCGACTCTTATCTGACAAGACTCGTCATAGGAATTTTTTTTGTTCTTATCGAGAGGCAATACGTGCAGTGCAGAAATCTTTCTCCTCTGCACGTATTGCATCTGTGGAATCCCGTCCAACAGAACAGTTTAGGGTGGTAAGGGAGCTGACACAGTTTCCCCCTGTGCAGGACCCTTTACTTAACTGGGCAACAGTCTGTTGTGACATTTTTAACAACTATTTCACAGATAAAATCTCTCTGATAAGAGCCGACTTGGATGCTGGGATTACAGCAGAATTAACTGATGAAGTGTCCAGTAAACCTGTTTTTTAGATTAAACTGGATCGGTTCGAACTGGTGAGCACCGATGATGTGGACAAGATCCTTGGAAAAGTGAAGAAGAGGACATGCTCCCTCGATCCCTGCCCATCTTGGCTGGTCATCCAGGGGGGCGATGCCTTGATGGCTTTTCTTTAAAAGTTCATCAATGCATCCCTTAGGGAAGGAATTGTTTCAAGATGTTTAAAGGAAGCAGTTGTTAGACCGCTCCTGAAGAAACCTTCCCTGGATCTGAAACATTATAGACCGGTTTCTCATCTGCCATTTTTGAGCAAGGTGATTGAGCAAGCTGTCACCTTTCAACTTCAAGTGATCTTGGATGAAATCGATTTTTTAGATCCATTTCAAACCAGCTTCAGACCAGGATATGGGGTGGATACTGCCATGGTCACTCTGGCAGATGACCTGCACCTAAGCATTGGTAGGGGAAGGGTGACCCAGTTGGTGCTTTTGGACCTCTCAGTGGCTTTTGATACGATAGACCATGACATCCTCTTGGAACACCTGAGAGAGTTAGGAATGGGAGGCACTGTACTTCAGTGGTTCCGTTCCTTCCTCTCGGGCAGATTCCAGAGGGTGTTGCTCAGGGACAGTTGCTCTTCAAAAACAGAGCTTAAATGTGGCATCCCACAGGGTGCTATCCTGTCCTTGATGCTGTTTAATATCTATATGAAGCCGCTGGGGGAGATCATCCATAGACATGGGATGGGGTGTTATCAATATGCTAATGACACCCAAATATTTTTCCATGTCTTGATCAGCAGCCATGACGACAGGTGGCAGTTCTTCCCTCAGTCAATGTCTCAAGGCGGTAATGGACTGGATGAGGAAAAACTGACTCAAGCTGAATCCAGATAAAACGGAGGTACTCACAGTAGGGCCCCCCAAAACCAGGTATTGGGTCACAACCTCCAGTCCTGAATGGGGTCACGCTCTCCGCTAAGGACTGTGTTCACAGTTTGGGGGTGCTCCTAGACTTGTCACTTCACATGACAGATCAGGTGAATGTGACAGTCGGGAGCGCCTGTTGTCAACTTCAGCTGTTATGCCAGCTGCGCTCTTTCCTGGAAGTAAGGGGCCTAGAAACTGTAGTGCATGCACTGGTAACCTCATGACTCGACTTCTGCAATACACTACATGGGGCTACCCTTATACCTAGTCTGGAAACTACAATTAGTACAAAATATGGCAGCCAGGTTGATCACCGGAAAATCTAAGAGTGATCATATTACACCTGTTCTGAAATCTCTCCACTGGCTGCCTATTGGTTTCTGAGCACAGTATAAGATGTTGGTGATGACCTTTAAAGCCTTAAAGGTCCTGCCTTCCATATAATCCACCCTGCGCCCTCAAGTCCTCTGGGAGGAATTTACTGCAACTGATAAAAACAAGTATAGCAATAACCTCCCAGAGGTTGTTTTCTGCCACCGCTCCCAGACTGTGGAATGCCTTGCTGGAGGAGATCCATCAAATAACCAGCTTGGACGGCTTTAAAAAAGCCGTCAAAACAGATCTCTTCTGGCAGGCCTTCCCTGAATAGATCACCTCACCTAACCTGGCCTCCCTCCTTGTTAGACATCCTCTCTACACTTTTACTGGTGTCCCAGAATGTTTTAATTCGATGCTTTTATTTTTGTATTTTATATTTTTTTAAAAGGGGGTTAACTGTTATTTATTAGTATTGTTTAGTATTGGGGCATGTTTTATTTAAATTTAATTTTATATGTAAGTTGCCTTGATTGCCACGGCAAAAGGCAGGATATAAAAATACATTATTATTATTATTATTATTATTATTATTATTATTATTATTATTATTATATCATCTTAGGCCATGTGCCAAGAGAGGGGCAGGACTGAAACAAAGTAAAATAAAATAAATGAGTGATTCCAGATGCAAGTTGGTTGGTTTGTCTTAAATGTAATTACCTTGCCTCTAGTTGGGAAGGGGGGCTTAGATACATTTTCCTCTGTTTATAGCTACCTTCTCTTTTCCCGCCAATTCCTTTTCCTGACAATGGACAATCCATTAAGAAAGAGACACAGTAGTTCTTCAGTGCCTTCTAGTTGTTAGTGTCAAGACACTACCCTTTGAAAATTTATTTTATGCATCATTGTTACTGTATTGATTTGTAAACTGCAAACTCTTGGAATAGTTTTGTTTGTGGAAAAGCAACTTATAACTTGAATTCTTTTCTAGCTGAATCCATTCTAGGCTATCATGCATGCATGTGTCGGGACATCTCACTCTGCCCCCTGATGCTGGCAGTTGGAGTGGACAGAAGGCTGTCTCTGAGCATGAGCACAAATACTTTCCTTCCCTGAGGAGCCACTTGGGTCATGTGCTATTAGGCTCCCCTTAAGTCTTAAGTCTGCATTCTCATGCTACACTGGCAGTGTAGGAACTGCATCAGCATAGGCCCATGATGCTACATGTGGGGGAAATTGTTGTCTCTTGGATTACAACTTCCAGCAAAGTTATGCTGGCTGGGTGATTCTGGGAGTTGTAATCCAAACAGTACTTTTTCCAAGATCTGCAGATGACATAGGACTTTATCACATCAGCCTAAAGTCCTGCCATAATCATGCTAGTTTAAAGATGGAAGCATACTGGTTTGGCATCATTTCTTATCACACTTTTCTCATGATAGCGCTTTAGCAAACCATGGTTGTGTGATCTGTTTTCCACACTGCCAAATGCCACCCTTGGGAGGAAGGGAGAATGAATGATCACAGCTGCCAATTGCCTCCTGATGAATGGGCCCACAACAACCAATTTTAGGAGGCATTTAGCAGCATGATTGCAGAGAAGGGAAGAGGAGCAGAATCACACCCACTCACACCACATAACTGTCTGAATAGTGAAATTGTAGTGGAAGGGAGCTGTTGCACAAAGGCAGTAATAGAATAGCAGTGAGATTGAGAGCCTATTGACAAATTTTGCCCATCAGTGAAAAGATGCACTACAGCAGTGGTCCCCAACCCCTGGTCTGTGGCCCGGTACCGGTCCTCAGAACAAATGGTACCGGGCCGCCCTGCTAATAATAATAATAAGCGAGTCCCAATAATAAGTGCAGGGATGCCGCAAACCCCCCTCCCCCCCAGTGGGCCGCAGAAAAATTATCAAACGTTGACCGGTCCACGGCAATAAAAAGGTTGGGGACCACTGCACTACAGCAATAAATGGAATGCAAGGGAGTAGCAAGAGGGACACAACATTGTGTGATAAGAGCTGGCCAAAGACATTTTTATCCTGTAAAATTCTGCTTTTTGCCCTCATGTGACCAAGTTCATAAAGTGGGAAATCTTTAGGCACATGAGGAAGAAGCCTCATTCTTACTGGTATGGATGGAATATCTTGTGTTTGGGCCCCTTTATGCTTCCCTGTGGCTTTTCACATTATATCAGCAGTGCTAAGAGAAGTGGAAGAGCTGCAGCTTTTACCCTCATCATGATGCAAGAAAGCATACCAATTGAATGGCAAGAAAAAGGTGTCAAAAGACAGGTGTAAGGTCTCATAGCTGTTGGCAGGCAAAATCATCATTTTAAATGGATACAGCCTATTTAAGTATACATGAGCTTTGCGGTCCTGCCTATAGACAATGAATCTTGGGAAGCATTCAATCATCAGAATAGAAAAGTAAAACCAAGCAGTGATCAGAAGAGGAGCTCTCTTGGCATGTTGTATTTTCTCCTGATGATCCTGGTTTCATTTCTAGCATATTAAGTGAAAGCAACGTGGTCTTATCGCTCACACTTTGCTGGGCTGCCTTACAATTGGCTTTTTACATAGTCATTATTTATTAAGGCAACAATTTGTCTGAGAGTGATTCCTCCCCCCTCTTTATCACATCTAAGATTCCCTGACTCAACAGAGAGGAAAAGTGGAAATGCAATCTGCCAGCTCAGACTTAATCTATTATTAGTGCAACCCTATCCTCTGCCAAAGATTGAGCGAGAGGGTACAATTGCATAAAAGTGCCTATGCACCATTTTACACTTGTACAACTACCCTGGAGCCTCCCGTATTCACAGCACAGGACAGTTATGTTAAATAACAATAGTTGGTGGGCTAAATGAGTGCAGCTGTGGGTGGGATGAGAGATAATTTTATTTTAGTCTTTTTAAAATAACTATTCACCAAAGTCCACAAATTTCTTTATATTCAGGATGGACAGACCCTTAACAACAACAACAAAGAATGTGAGAGAAACTGTAATTGAGAGATTTATCATCCAAGCCCAGGTCTTTGAGTATTTAACTCTTAAATATCTTGGTTTGGATTCCTATGTATTATGTTTGTAATATTTCTTTCTTTAAGATACAGATATCTCACAACTTCATACTATTTACCAATACAGTGTATGCATCCCCTTTACAATTGCTCAGCATGACACATATTTTAGTGTTTGCATTAAATTTACTTTGCACTACCTGAATCCTAACTTGCTTAGAAATCCAAAAAAGTTCTGCACACAAATCTGACCACCTATTTTAAATGATGCATTTATTTTTTAAATGAATTTATGATTATTTTTCCTCTCAAATATTTCTATCACACTAATTGATCTCAAGGTGGCATACAGTCAATAAAAGAAATGTTGTTTCTGAATTTTCAAAAAATGTTTTGAAAAAATTTAAAACATTTTCAGCATTAAAAAAAAACAAATAAATAAATAAGGAAAAGCAGGCAAACCTCATATTGTTGTAAAATGGACAATGATTATGGGGGTTCACAGGCTTGGGTAATGGGATGTCAAAATGATTTCATGTCATAGCTTATCTGTTATTTGGAAACCAACATATTTAAATTGACCACACTTTTAGTTGACTAGAGTTTTGTGTTGAAAATGCTGTTGCCATAATCATTATGTACATATGTCTGAGTTCCAAGCATTGTTTTCGTATTGTATATGGTAAAGACCACAACAACAGTTCACAGTACTAAGTGCTTTGTTGTTGTTGTGCCCCTTCAAGTCATTTCAAAGTTATGAAATTGCAGGGTTTTCTTGTCAAGATTTGTTCAGAGAAGGTTTGCCATTGTCTACCTCTGAGGTTGAGAGAATGAGACTTGCCCACAGTCACCCAGTGGGTTTCTGTGGCCAAGTGAGGATTTGAACCCTGGTCTCCCATTGTCCTAGTCCAGCACTCACACCATTACTTAGAGCCAGAATTGTGTAACTTCAGTGCAATGTTATCTTCCCCTGAAACCATTCATAAGCATAGGAGGGTATTATATAGGAATTAATGTGTCTACATTACCAAGTTTTTAACCATATAACCTTGTGGAAATATATATTTAAAGTCAACATTTTATATTCATTTGAATCTTCTGTTGATATATATGAAAAACAGTGTGGTGTAATGGTTTGAACATTGGACTAGGATTCCAGGGTTCAAATTCCCCATCAGCCATGAAAACCCATTGGATAACCTTGGGTACATCATACACTTTTAGCCTCAGAGTAAAGGAATAGCATTGGGATGCAGTGGCTTAGTGGTTAAGATGCCAATTCTGATGATGGGGTGAGCTCCTGTCACTAGTCCCAGATCCTTCCAACCTAGCAGTGCGAAAGCATGCAAATGCAAGTAGATAAATATGTACTACTTTGATGGAAAGGTAATAATAGCATTTGGTACAGTCATGCTGGCCACATGACCACCAGAGTAGTCCTTGGACAACGCTGGCTCTTCCGCTTAGTAACGGAGATGAACACTACCCCCTACAGTCAATTCATGTCAAGGGACTACCTTTACCTTTACCTAAGGCAATAGCAAACCACCTCTGAATAAATCTTACCAAGAAAACCCTATGATAGGGCCAGGATAAGTTGGAGTCAACTTGAAGACACAGAACAATAACAAAATGATGTTTTCCTATTGGCTGAAAAAGCAGAGTGTCAGGACAAACTGGAGGTAGTTTTGGATCAATCAGTTCAATTTTTAGTTCTGATAATTATATTTTGTAAATCATGCAGAGAACTCCAGATAACTTCATTTTAAAAATTATTTAAAATAAAAATGGATTAGTTTTTTCATTTTTCTTGTTTCAGAGTGACACAAGGAAAACTGGCAATTTTTAACTAACCACCTTTCTTTACTACTTCTGGTTTGGGTCTTACTACACCACATGGATTTGTATTTGATCTAGGATGGCAGTTCTCCTGTTTGTATGCTGCCATTGCTGCTACCAAGGATATGTATTTATTTCTTTTCCAGCTTCCTCCTTTAATGTAAAGCAGTACTTTCCCTTGACTTACACAGGAAAGAGCATGCAACATTTTGTGTCTTTGAGAGGCCAGACCCAAGTTGTTGGATAACGGATGATGTGCCACTGCCTCAGCGTCTCCGAGCACTGTTAGATCAGCACTTTGCCCACTTGTTGGTATGGTAACGGCCCTTTATTTAGTGGGACACGCCATCCATATCACTGTCTGGCTATTTGTACTTGTCTAATTATTATTACTCTTTGCATTTTCTTCCAGTGGATGAGTAATGGAGGAGGGTTAGAGGGAAGGGTACGCACTGGGGGAAAAGAGCAGTGATTTGTGGAATAGGTATCTTGTCTCTGAGAGGGGAACATTTATCTTGTTGAGCCTCAGCTACAAGCTGAAAGTGGTGGAGAGGAATTATATGTATACACATGTATGTACAGGCTGTGCATGTGTCCTTACACGCCTACATTTTGCAACTCTGTGGCTGATACTCTCTTTGAGTGAAGCCAGTAAATCTGCTGGGAGGACATCACCCATGTTTTCACATAGTTTTTATCCATGCCAAAAGTTCATGCATCACAGTAGATTCCCCACCCCACCCCCGCATTTACTTGAGTATCCACAAGATTCATTTACATTCTGATCAAGTTGTAGGCCTCAACTGAAAGACTCCTGGAACTGGTTCAATTTGGACATATCTTTTTCAAACACATTCCTCTATAGCACATGGAAGCCAGTTTTTAAAACTTTAAGGTGAGCTTTAGGAGCAGGCTGTGATATGTACAGCTGTAATGTAATGTGTTGCAAGTAATGATGTCATCCTGTAACATGTTGCTGGGGTGAGGAATAACTTAACAGTTAGTGTAACACAACAAAATGACGTAACAATTGGTAATGTCATTACTGGCTTTTGACTTAACAACTAATATTTGTTTCTTAGTTCTGAAATGTTTGGCAAAATTTAGGGAGTATATTGGTATTGTTAAGAGTTTTTGTTTTTGTTTTAAATACTAAGCCAATCAGAAATAATGCATCACTAACATGCTACTAATGTATTACTCATAAAACATCATATAGTGGCAAATGCCTGACATATTACTTTGAAAAAATAATCAATAATGCAGAACATATTGCTTTTAGGAAGAATAATGTTCCAAGCTTTGGTGATATGGCATGAGAAGTTGCTGTTAAAAGGGAAGAAATAAAGAAATGTCAATAAAACTCCATTGAAGCCCTAAAGTATCTGTTTGAATCAAGCATTTGAATTAAATCTTTAAGTCAGAGGTGAGGATCATTTTGCCTTCCATATGGTGGTGGAGTAGAATTCCCATCAACCCCAGCCAGCACAGCTAATAGTAAGGGAGGATAGGAGTTTCAATTCAACAAGAAGTGAAAGGTTGCACATTCCTCAGCCTTGTTTTATTTTAATTAGTGTTATGGGGGGGGGAAACACACCCCTCTTCCAAATTCAACAAGGAATGAAATTATACAGAACTGTTTTAGAAGAGGGGTAGGTATGTGCAAATGACCACTGTGTTCATTCTTGGCAGCAAATTATCTTTTTTTGCCTAAAAACTGCAATGGGAAGAAGAGTTTTTGTTTTGATTTTGTTTTCATTTATATCCCTGCTTTTCCCCAACAATGGTGTTCAAGATAGATTACAAATTATTAAAATTAGTGCAGATTTAAAAGATACAAAATCCATAAAATATGTATTAAATAGTTACTTTAAATGCAAATGATCTATTGAGTTAAAACCATTTAAAATTCATTAAAAGACAGAATATGAAAAGTCAGCAAAACAGCACACCATTTAAACCTCCTCACAGTCAATTCATGAAAGTCTGATGGTGGAAAGAGAGCAAGGAGGGAGCCATCCTATCCTCCATAGGGAGGAACTTCCCAAGTCTGGGAACAGATGCCAAGGAAACCGCCACCCTTGTTCCCACCAAGGGTTTATATAGAGAGCTGGCATAGTGTAGTGGGTTGAGCATTGGACTCCTGGAGACCAGGGTTTGAATCTGTGATTGGCCATGGAAACCCATTGGGGGTCCTTGGGCAAGTAACATTCTTTCACCCTCAGAGGAAGACAAAGGCAAACCTCCTCTGAACAAATCCTGCCAAGAAACCCCTGTGATAGGTTCACCTTAGGGTCACCATAATAATAATAAATAATAATAAAATTTATTTATACCCCGCCCAATGGTAATCCAATCCGGGCGGCTTACAAATTAAAACAATCAAAATACAACATAAAATCCCAAAAAACAATATGTGCAATATACCCCCCTCCCCCCTTAAAATAATATTAAATCAATAATAATTAAAACACGCAATTTAAAAACGCGCAATTTAAAACCCCAATACAGAATAAATTATAAAAAGCCTGATACACAATCCTCACCATCAGATCGATGGGGCCATGAGAGGATTGCCATTGTACAGCTGTTTATATCCGTGGTGGGGATATAGTCAGAAATGACTTGATGGCATGAGTCAGAAATGACTTGATGGCATACAACAACAACAACAACGGCTTTCAACTTTGGTGAAAGTTGAAACTTTGGTGAAAAATCCTAGGGTCTGGCCTTCTTTTCTGTTCTTCAGAAGGAGAAGGAACAACCTTAGGGCAAGAGCATTGCCTTAAAAAGTATGAGTGTGTTTATGTACATTTCCCAGTACTAGACTTTAAAGTGACATTGAACAGAACCCAAGAAGGAAACCTGCAAGACAATTCAAAGTTGTGAGATGAATTGTTTTATTTTTCTTTATTGTTGTTTACTTATAATAATAATATTCTTTAAAAAATGTTAAAAAATAAGGGGAACCAGAAGGAGTAAGAACCGTATCTGCAAGGCAGTCTGTGAGGATATTAAACTATAGAAACTTTTAAAAATATTATTTGAAACATATTCTTTGAGCAACAGTGGCTGATGCTTAATGGGATCACCAGGCTCCATCCACTTTGGTATAACCAGGCCCCATTCCTTGGTTTCACGTTTTAGCCTTGAAATCTCAGGGCTTGGGATAGTGTTATCTTTGCACTAATGAGGAGTCATTTTTACTTGTGATTTTCTAGATCACAACTACAGCCCTTGGGCCGAACTCGGCCCGCCGAGGCCTTCTTACCAGTCCCTGGCCAGTCCTGCCACGGTCGCTGTTGCCGCTGCTGCCGCCACCTTTCTCAGGCACGTGCGACTCTGAGGCACCATTTTGTGTTCCAAAATGGTGCCCGGAGTCTCGCGTGACCTTTCCTGTCCTGCCCCGAGACTGGAAAGGTTGCACGAGACTCCAGGCACCATTTTGGAACACAAAATGGTGTCCCGGAGTTGCACGCGCTTGCGCACTGGGGCCCAGTGTGATCGCCAGAGCCCTCCTGGGGGATCCCCGCGGCCGTGCTGGGCCTCCCTGGGGCCCGGTGCAGTTTTGTTTTTTTTTTTTTACTCCAGCCCTCCGATGTTCCAAAGAACCCCGAACTGGCCCCCGGCTCAAAAAGTTTGCCGACTCCTGTTCTAGATCATCTGGGACTTTGAGGGTATTGGAGGTGTTTCAACATGGTCAGCCACTCCTCAAAGCTTCTAAGAGTGGTGATTGACTGACTGTAGAGAGCAAAACACCTCAGAAAATACTGTTGGGGAGGAGATTTTTGAAGATATGGGTGAAATCTATGTGTCACAAAAAAGTCCTAGGATAGGGGTAGGCAAATTGTGGACTGTGGGTCATTTTTGTGGGCTCCTGGTGTGTTTGTGTGTAAATGTTTTTGCACATAAGTTTTGCTTCAAGATGCCCTCCAAGAGATTTGGTGGCATTTATACCATATTTTGTGGTCCCCAGGCAAATTTACACCAGGCCAACTTACACCTGGCCCTTTTTGAAGCAGGAAGTGAACAGCAAGCCAATTCTGCTCACTTTTTGTTATTAAAAAAGGACTCTTCTGGACAAAAAATAGAGGGTATTTGGAGGCAATTAAAAACAAATTGCAGGACCAGGTATAGGGTCTGATACAGAATTTAAGATCTCCCAGTGGACCTTAACAGCAGAGCAGGAACTTGAATGCTGATTTTCTGAAGCCTCTAGTATTGTTGTTATAGTTACTTGAAAAAATCATAAACTGCTTTTCAGGACTGTGCACTCTCAAACCAATGTACACAACACAAAGGAAATAAAGATGCATTAGTCCTGTCAGAGAGGTGTAAAATTACTATGAAAAATTACTCTGAGTCACATAACTCAAAGTGGTGGTCTGATGCTGGTTCCTGAGTCATGACAAACTTCCAGGAAAAAAAGTGAATGTAATACTAGCATGGCACAAATATGGTACCAGTCCTTGGCAATTGGGGAAAAAAATGCTGGCCCACCAGAAGCATTGTTGTAAAGCATTTAGAAAGGCACACTTAATATGCCTTCAAGCCCTGCTTAAAAGCCTAGCCAGATGTGTAATTCAACCTGATGGGAGTGACTGGAGTGCCAAAAACTCTGTAGTTACCTCAAAGCAGCCCTTGTCATGAGCATCAACATGAGCATCAACACCATTAGTTTGATAGGATGTACCAGTGGGACCCAGGCTATGGGATGCTCTCCTTTCCACATGGGAGATTCTACTGGCTTCTTTTTTGGTTTCTTTTTGTAAGATCAAAACCCTATTCTGACAAACATACAACTTTTCAATAATATTTTATTTGTTTATACCTTTAAAATTATATTGTTATTAACACTTGATTTTTAAAAGCATAAAACTACATACAAAGAAATAACATCACAAAAACATCCCAGTACATCATGTTCAAACCTAAACAAATCTAACTAAACCAATTCAAATAAAACTGCACAACTAGCAAAATATAACAGACATACTAAGATACTAGGAATATATATGACTTCCAATTCTCTGGTAAGTGGTTATAATAAGTCTACTTCATCTAAGCTAATCTAAAATAATATCATAATTTGACTACCAAATAAGTGATTTTTATCTTTCTACAATATTTAATGAGTCATTTTAAGTTTTGAAACCAGATATAATTCTTCTACAATTAGTAGTTGTGTACTTGATAGACAATTTCCATTCTTCTTCAAAAGTCTCCAGAATCTTGTCCCTTAAAAAAACACCCGTCCATTTGTTAATATTTGCTAAATTGTATAGTTTTAATAACCAATCTTCAACAGAGAGTATCACAGTGTCCTTCTACCTCTGTGCATAAATTGCTCTCACTGTGGTATAATCATACAGAATTATTCCATATTTCCTTTCCAGTTATTCATCCAGGAGTCCTAATAAAAAAAATCTGGTTTTAATTGCAATTTATCTTTCCATATTAATTCTATCCTAGTGCGAATCACAGGCCATTATTTTCTTGTTTTTTCACATGTCTACTACATTGGGGATGTGGTGGCTTAGTGCTTAAAACATGCTGATGATTGCAAAATTGGCAGGTTGGCAGTTCGAGGCCCGAGTGCTGCATGATGGGGCGAGCTCCTGTCACTAGTCCCAGCTTCTGCCAACCTAGCAGTTCGAAAGCATGCAAATGCAAGTAGATAGATAGGTACCACTTTGGTGGGAAGGTAACTGCATTTGGTGCAGTCATGCTGGCCACATGACCATCAGAGCTGCCTTTGGACAACACCGGCTCCGGCTTAGTAACGGAGATGAGCACTATCCCCTACAGTCAGTTACAACTAGACATTCATGTCAAGGGACTACCTTTACCTTTACTATATATGATAAAAGGTCCCTTCCTTCAAATTACATTTCCATCAGTTATCTGTAAGTCCTTTATACATCTTAGAAATGTTATCTGGGGTTAAATATCATTTATACATCATCTTATATAAATTCTCTTTAAGATCATAGCTTAATGTAAACTTTGATTTCCTTTTCTTTGTTATTGTTAACTGACTTTGCATTGGTATTGACCCATGGCGACTATGAATGAGACATCTCCAGGTTCTCTACTGCTCTGCCCAGCTCCTGAAAACTCATGTTTGTGGTCTCTTTAATAAAGTCTATCTATCTAACATCTGGCCTTTCTCTCTTTCTACTTCCCTCCACCTTTCCTAACATTATTGTCTTTTCCAATCATTCATGCCTTCTCATGATGTGTCCAAAGTACGACAGTCTAAGTCTTGTCATCTTGGCTTTTAGGGATATCTCTGGCTTGATGTCCTCTATGACCCATTTGTTTGTCCTTTTGGCTGTCCATGGAATCCTCAGCACTCTTCTCCAGCACCACATCTCAAATGAGTTGATTTTCCTCCTATCTTCTTTCTTGACTATCCAGCTTTCACATTCATACATGGTAATAGGGAATAAGATGGCTTGTATGATTCTGACTTTTGTGTTGAGTTGTATGTCTTTGCATTTTAGGATCTTTCATAGCCATCCTCCCCATTCTTAATCTTCTCCTGATTTCCTGGCTGCTATACCTGTTCTGATCAATGTTTCATCCCAGATATGAGAACTCTTTTACTATTCCTATTTCCTCATTGTCTAGTCTGAATGTGTGTAATTTCTCTGTGGTCGTTATTTTTGTTTTCTTTATGTTCAACAATAAGCCTGCCTTTGCACTTTCTTCTTTGATCTTCCTTAGTAGTTGTTCTAGGTCTGTGAGGTTCTCTGCTAGTATTATGGTGTCATCAGCATATTTCAGATTGTTGATATTTCTTCCTCCTATTTTCACTCCTCCTATTTTCACTCCTCCCTCTTCCATGTCCAAGACTGTGTTCCTTACAATATGTTCTGCATATAAGTTGAATAGGTAGGGTGATAGAATGTAGTCTTAAAATCATAGAATCATAGATTTGGAAATGACCACAAGGGCTATCTAGTCCAACGCCCTTCTTGTCTGACTCCTTTTCCAATTGGGAACCATTCTCTTTCTCCGTGTTCTGTTCTTGCAGTAGCCTCTTGTCCTGAGTACAGATTCCTCATTAGGACTATCAGATGTGTTGGCACCCCCATGTCTTTAAGAGTGCTCCATAGCCTTTCATGATCTTGCAGTCAAAGGCTTTTCTATAGTCTATAAAGCACATGCTGATTTTCTTTTGGAACTTCCTGCTACACTCCATTGGCCATTGTATATTTTAGTTACCTCAAAACCAAACAGTTTTAAGTCAATTTTAAATCTTTTGAGTAATTGTCTGTAAAAACAAGAACACCCAATGTATCTTCCAACCCATTTGTTCCACTTCTTCAAATGTTTTCATTTTATATTGACAATTGAGTTTCAAAAGATCTTAATAATTCATTTATCTAATCCCAACCCAACCCTCATTTGTCTACCCACAACCAATCCTTCTCTCTCAAAAAAAGCAAGATCCACATAGGCATTTTTCAACAACACCTTATTTTGTATTTAGCCCAAATTGTAAACAGTGAACACCTTATAAAATGTTTTATAGTCCTAATATGTGTGTCTTGGTTTGTTTTTCTTTTTTTGTCTTCTTATTTAACTTTCTGAGTGAACTATTTTATATAGGCTGTTTTATACCATTTTATTCTATTTGTATGCTGTTTTGATTTTTGCCAATAGAAGAGTTACTAAACTTATTTTGAAATATATTTTTAACCAAATGCTTATTCTTACAAACCCACATTTTACTGATGACATGGTGAGAAGAAGCTTCCTTGCTTGATGAGATGCTTCACATTAATGACTTACTTTGTGGATATAGCCACCATAGAAAAAGAGAGTTTTATAATTTTGGTGCTACATTTCCTAAGCCACCACACTCAATCGTAGATTGTAGAACCATAGAACTGGAGGGCGACCCAATGGCTAGATTGTCCAATCATTTTAAACTGTCTAAAGTGTTCTGAAGGATGCCATCCCAGCCCAAATATTAAAGTAAGACTCAACTGGCACCTTCTTGTCCACTTCAGACATCAAATGTCTTAGGCAGACTATGTTTCTGTATGTGTACACACATCCTAGTTAGCAGTTGAACTGGGGACCTTCAAGGAATACTAGGTACTGTAGGCTATATTTCACAGGAAGGCAATGGCAAATCACCTCTGAGTATTCCTTGCCTATGAAAACTGTATGAGGTCCATGGGGTTGCCATAAGTCAACAGGCTATCTGTAGGCATGCATGTAGACAGCTTACATGGAGCTAAAAGAAATCTGTGGGCTGCATGATTTGGCCTAAGGCAGAGAGGGCTTCCTAAGTAAAAAGGAATAGCTTCTGCTATTGCAAATTTGGCTTGGATCAAACTTATTAAGTCCCTATGTTTGGGATGCAAAGAAGCAATTGCATTGAACCATCTCTTTATGTACAAGTGAAATGATGGCTGGTCCATTGACACTCAGCTCTTAGTTTGCTTTTATGTGCCTGGAAAAATAGAAGGCAGCATGTTTTGCATCTTATTGATTCTAGAGGCTCATTATTTCCTGTTATGTAAGTGTGACAATTATTGAATGAGAGAGAATTGAATGAGTGGAAGAATGAAGGTTATGCAAATGTGTGTGTCTTTTGTGATGTTCCAATCACAGCAAGTAGACACAGAAATAAGGACCTGCCAAACACCAGAAATACCTATTAGAAAAATATAATTGGCACCAATTCATAAAATAGAGCCACTGCAGCATAATGTGAAGAGACTGAGCTATGAACCAAGATCTTTCTGTTTCTGAATTTGAGTTAACATGAGACAAACTGATCTTATAGCTTCAGTTTCACATCAGTAATATCAGTACAATAGCCCTGGCTTGCTGTTGTTGCACAAGGCAGTGGTGACATTCACAAGAAGCTAAATTATGTTTTATCATTGAAAGGAACACACACACACACACACACACACACACACAAAACAAATAAACTGGAAAACATGTATCCAGAAGCGGAAGAATAAAAGGAGTCAAAAGCCCAAAACACATGGGCCAAATAAGGAGGCTTCCAGCCACTTTGAGGGCGTTGTGTTTACATGACACATGTCCCCAAAGTGGCTGGAAGTCATACTGAGGTATGCCAAGCCAGGAAAAGCCAGCCCTTTCAGGAGCAGATTTAAATCTATACCTGCTGGTGGCCCACTCGGGACTTCAAGAGTGGGCAGTGTGGTCACTGCAGTCCTGGCCCAATCACAGCCGGAGCAGCTTTTGGCTGCTCCTTCATGGCTGTCTGCTTTGAGCCATTGTCCCACATGCTATGTAATGGTCTTCAAGAAAGCTTGGATCTACACTATATAGGTCTTTAGATGTCATAACCAGGACTTTGGATTCTGTCTGGAAGTAGACTGCTAGCCAGTGAAGCTGTTTCAGCAAGGGAGTTATACACAGTCTAGACACTTTGTAGTAAACTAGCAGTAGTAAAACAAACCACATCCTCTGATACATGGCAATATATGACAGTCCTAAAGGGATGTTGAGGTGCTTCTCTTGTTTTAATGTCCACATTACTGAAATAAAAATGAATACAATACAATAATCACAGGTATTTAATTTAATTCTTATATATTCCAAATGGAAAGTGTAGATAAATACTTAATGGTATAGATTCTAAGTCTTTATTAATTGTATGTGCTCTCATAACATTGTACAGGATCTGCTTGTAAATCCTCACATTTCAACTATGAAGGGTTTTGGTGCTTTATTAAACAGAGTGCTGTTTAATATATTTGTTCCAGTTTTGCATGGCATATGCTAATTAGCTTTTGAACAGATATTTTTCAAAGTGCTTGCTCACACCTCACATCTTACAAAGCTTCTCTTGACAATTATCTTGTTTAAAATGAAATGTCAGTGAAGATTAAAATAGCCAGAAGTGGGATCTGCAGAAGTGGGATCTGAGAGATTAGCCTTAAATCCAGATGTTTCCCATTGAGAGCTAACAGATTTTTTTGATGTAATTGTAAACATGCATGGAAAGACAGATATAACTTTTGGGAATCTAGACAACAAGGCTAGCGGACACAAAAATGTAAACATATCTCTGGAGTGTACCTTTTTGACTCCAAGTGGACACCAGAATAATTTTGAATTCCTCCATACCAAAAAGTTAGGTGTCAAGATGAAAACTACTACTCTAGCTGTGTCCCTGAACTCCTAATTTTCTGGGTGAAGAAGCCTTGACATGCAGTTGGAAAAAGTATAGTTCAGATGAAAAGGCTTAATGCTGAATATTATGGAAACAAAACTAATGACCACAGAAGAATTATATGAATTCATCCTTGATGATGACAAAAGAAATAGTGAAAGAATTCCCAGATCTTGGATCAAACCGTGATCAGAATGGAGACAGCAGTCAAGAAATCAGAAGAAAACTAGTATTGGGAAGTGCAGCTATGAAAGAACTAGACAAGATCCTAAAATGCAAAGATGTAACACTGTATACTAAAGTTAGTATCATCCAAACCATTGTATTCTTCATCACAAAATAAGGATGTGATAGCTGGATAGTGAAGAAAGAGTACAGAAAGAAAATCAACTAATTTAAGATGTGGTGCTGGGGAAGAGTGCTGAGGATACTGTAGATGGTTAAGAAGACAACAAAAAAAAAAGTCATAGAACAGATCAAGCCTTAACTCCCCCTGGAAGCCAGGACAACTAAACTGAGTCTGTTGTACTTTGGCCACATCATGAGATGGCATGACTCATTAGAAAAGGCACTGATGCTAGGAAAAGAGGAAGGCAGTAGAAAGAGAGGAAGACCGCATGCCAGATGGTTAGATTCAATCAGAGGCCTCAGACCTGAGCTCATAGGACCTGAGTAGAGCAGTAAAGGATAGGGGGTCTTGGAGATGTTTCATTCACAGGGTCACCATGAGTCAAGGTCAACTCAAGGGCAGTTAACAACAACAAGAGAGAAGCCAGTGAGAGGTGTATTGCAAGATATTCACGTTGCTGCTGACATTTTAATCCTCAGTCACAATATACATTGACAACTTAAATTCTTCTTAAGAAATTTGTTTAACACCATTCAGTTCCTGTGCAAAGAATCCTCTTGTTTGGGGAGGTGGGAGGAGAGAGATTGAGGCCTTTGTACTGTAAATTTATATTGCCTTAAGGGGAGGAAAATCAATGCAACTGGAGTGTAATATATGCTTTATAAGTTGTGTGGTAAATGAATTAGAATGTGCTTGTTGGCTGAATTAGCCAGCAATTACAACTCAACGTAGCTGGTGATAGAGAGGATAGTGTGCTTAGAACTTCATAGGCTGCATTGAATTTTGCCTCTCCTCCCTCTCTGACAGCATTAGGCAGAGTGGGGTGGGTGATGATGAGGACAAAAGACCTCAAGCTAAAAGGCCTCAGTATAAGCTCATTGTAGGGCAAAGTGTGCTAACAGCCAATTATGATGTTATTATGAAAGATGGCATTACAGCATTGAGAATATTGATTGGACCCGTGGCTATGGCAAAGCATTGGAAGAAATAAAGAATGAGGGCAAGATCAATATATGCATCTTTAGACCTATTTATTGCTGGGTGATTTCTCCATTTCCCCCCTTCCTGTTCAGTGTGGTATAATTTACCTTCATAAAGTGTTCAACGTCAGGGGTCCATTATCGGAGTAATCAGTTTTGATTAGTAGAGAAAAGGGTACAAAATTGTTTAGCCTCTAGATAGAACTGTGAAAAGTGAGTAAACTATGCTTGACAACACCTAATGCAGTTAGAATGTAGACTTAATTTGATTCCAATTCTTTATGGCTTTCCATAATCTCAAGCATCTATTGGTTTGTTAGGAGGGAAAAATATAATAGGAAATGGGCCATGGCAGGTGGGAGGGGAGAGCGAGGAGAGAGATAATGTAGATTTGCAGGATGCAATTTTCCTCAATATAAACATTCTAATGCAATTTGATGCCTGCTGTGTTTTAGTGTGCTTGGGCAGGAACATTTAGTCTTCAGATTTATTTTTGGAAAGCTGAAATGTATACATTGGATGATCAAGGAAGATGCATTTTGCTCCACAGTCACACAGTCCCGGTCATACCTTAAAATTTCTCTTTGGTACAATATTTATGTGCAGAAAGAGTCAAAAGGATCAGAAAGTGAAAGCAATGTGAAATGAGAACTGGCCCTTGGATGACAAAAACCTTAGTTTCCAATTACTACTTGGTTTTTTCCCAATCGTATAGGCTAGAGAAAAATTGTGAGATAAAGGCATAGCCCTCAACATTTCACACATGAAAACAGGGACATGAGTGGCCAAGCAACATGAAAGTGTGGTCAAGTTGACAAAAGTTATTAATGAGTAAGAATAGACAAACTGGAGAGGCTGCAGCATTTTGCTTTTCCCTGAGTCTGCAGGGAAGATAAAGAACCTGCCCTCTCCTTTCCCCTTTGTTGGGTTAATTTAGTGCAATCTACGTTTGCACTGAGTTCAGTTTGTAACAATGGAAGTAAGCTGAAAACCAAGTGGGAAACTGGGAAGACAACAAAGAAACTAGGACATTTTAAAAGTAGCTGAAAAAATGGGATGACTGAGAGTTAATTGGGACTGTCTCTGCCAAGTCAGAACAGTTGGAGGGCATGTAAAGATGTGACTGTGTATGCTATTGTTCTAGTGCTGATTGTTGTGGGCAAGCTGCAGACAACATCAAAAACAACAAAAGATATTTGGCCACACGTCAGTGCAGATTAGGGTGCTGATCCACCACTAGAGTTGTTGGTAGAATGACCTTTGCTACTTGTAATTGCATGCTTTTCTGCTAGGAAAACTTCTAGCTTTGAAAGCTGACTCCAAGAAGATCTCAGGGCTGGTTTTACTATTGAGGCCTGTTGAGTGAGGCTGCTGCCCTGACAGAAGATTCAGGTTATCGTGAAAGGGCAACAAATTCTAAGTTACGTTGTATGTACTTACTGTATTTTCATTGCTAAGGAATGGAGACAGATGCTTGCAGTATTTTCTACCTTATGTATCAAAATAACTTGGTTGTCCTTGGGTACTATTCACCTTGGCTTCAGTGGGTGGCTGCCTCAGACTGCAAAATATCTTGGTCTGGCCTTGGAAGCTCAGTGGACCTTTTGCTCACTGATAATCTGAACTGCTTGTTCAAATGTTAAGCTTTGGTGCTTATAAAGGAATAGACCCAGGAACCTCAGTGAAACCTTTGCAATATGTTCTTAAGTATTATTTACTCTGGGATATATCACAGCAAATGTGCATGGGATTGCAGTCTTAATGAACAACTTGTATTGGTAGGCCAAAATACAGCACTAGTTAACAATTCCACATGAGCTATGATGTAAGTGACACCTATTATTCCCAGAACACTTTTCAAAAGGGAAAAGAAAAGACTGTGTGAACATGTCACCACCCTGGGGCCTTGGAGCAGAAATAAGAAAATAAATACAGAACTATTTGGATGTGATATTCCTATGTTTTATCCCAGATGGTTCCTCCACTATCTCAAGTGTATGATTTTGGTACAATTCAGATATATAGCCATGTTAGCCTGGATCAATATGTAAATATGTGTCTGGAATTTTTCTTATAATATACTCAATGTATTCCAAATAGCAAAATGTAATCAGTGTAATGCAAAGAATAGCCTAGAATTATCACAGGAAGTTACAAGATCAGTAGATGGTGACTATTAAAATTGCTTTCATATCAGTTTTATTGCATATATTAATTTGAATAGATTTGAGTGGAAATTTACTCAGATATTCTTGCCTTTGCTGCTTCTGCCTTGCCCTCTAGCAGTGAGAATGTCTGCTGAAGGGAAGTGAAAGATGATAATTCTAGCACTTCCATTTGATCCTCCCTTTTGTGCTGAATCTTTTCTGCTGCAGCTTGGGATTTTTGCTATCGTGTGATGCTAAGGAGGGCCAGTCAGTAATATTTTCTGATAAGAGTGTAATAGCCTCAGTGATCCTCCTGGGCCAGCCATTCAACCCATACTAATGCTGAGCTGTAGATCTGAGCCTTCTTTATGAAAATTGATAAGATGAGTAGCAGGAACTGTTAGCTATCATTTCAGGATGCAGAGATTAGGTCTATAAAGCTGTACAGTAGCTCATGAAATCCATACCTTATTAGATGAGTTCCAGCCCCATCCATCTACCCATCCCCTCCTTTTTACTGTAGTCTAACATGAGGATTTAATTTCACCCTTGCTTTAGATAAATAATCAATTATGGAGAAAAGGAGTGATGAAAGCCAGAGCAGCTGGTAGGTCAGTGTGAATGTGCATGTTGTTACAGGTATAAGCAGCAGGTATATGGGGGTCACCTGCAGCTGTAAAATTTTATGTCCATATAAAATTGACAGTAATATCCGAGCACACAGGACTTTTCCTGTACTTAATCAGAGCTTTTGAAATCATATTTGAAACACCTCCATCCTCCCATTTTAAAGGCATCTGGGAACCAAGTACTACAGAAAAAGAATGCCTGCCAAGTCACAAATAGCCAATGCTGGATTATCAATGGTGCAATTGGAGCAAATGCTCCTCAGTGGCTAGGATTCCATGGCACTGCTAGTGCCACACACAAACCCATACACTCACACATACTTTTTGCACCATGATGCTTTTAAGAATGAAATGCTTCTGAGAAGAGACGAGTGGTACAATTCTCCTCCCTGTCCCTCCCTAAGACTTGGGAACATTTTCCAGGGGAGAAGTGAGTGAAGTGATAGGTGGTGTGGTGTGTGTGTGTAATTCACTGCTTCTGAAGACTTTCGCTTTTGTCATACCAGTTGGGACCCAGGCAGGAGGATGCTTGAAAAAAGAACATGCCCAGGTGTGCAAAGTGAATTTTTTCTGGGAACTGTTCTAGGTCCCCAACCACCTTAATCAAGCTTTGCCAATGTTTGTTTGTTTCTTTTCCCAAGGCAGAGACCAGTTAAACTACTTCATTCATTCATTCATTCATTCATTCATTTTATACCCAACTTTTCCCCCACCAAGAGACTAAAGGCATCTTACAATAAAATAGAGGTTGGCTAAAATGTTATATTACAAAAGTTAAAAAATTAAACTGCAGCACTAGTAAAAGCAGATAGTTCAAAACACTTAAAAAAATAGTTACAACATCATCTACAATTTAACAGATGGGCCTTTCTGAGGCCAGGTACAATTACTGCTACTATTCTATTCCATGTCCAGAATCTCAGTGGACTTCCTTAATATCTTTATTTCAGCATGAAAACTCTGAAACAGAACAGAAATCAAAATTCAACAGCAAACTGCTGAAGACACTATAATTAATGGGAAAAAGAGCTAAATGTACTATCTTCAGTTATGTAGCTAGTTTTGTAGTTAATTTCCTTTTATTTCAGCATCAATAGTCAATATATTAATTAAAGTAATATTAAACATTTTAAAGGTTCATTTACTTATATATCAATAATGATAAGGAATAAAGTGAGGGTTTTATTTGTTAATGAGTGGGGTAATTTAATAGCTTTTCTAATATTTAATGAAGAAATAGTTGTTAATTAACTGCAATGAAATTTTAATCTGTTTTAAATATATAGTATGACACTAATTTATATGTATTTAAATAAGCCCCCCACAAAGAAATCCAACCCCCCCCCCAAATATAAATATAAAGGACAGACTTTAATAACTTGGGCAACTTAGAAAATGTCTGTTGTCCACCTGCATAAAACCTTTATTAAAATATGACTTTAAAGTTTGTTTGGAAAGAAACCCAACAAGGTGGAATCTTAATATGGTAAAGCAACAAATCCCTGTTGTGAATATAGATAGCAGACTCTACTAAAAGAACAGAAGAAAGAATTTAAAAAATGCCAGAGGGCCATATGCATCTTTCATTGTTTTGGCAAAGTTCAACAGTAATAATAAGGGGCATTTGGATAATAAATCCATGATCTTAAGAATCTTTTAATCAAGAATGGATAAAAAACATTCTTTATATATAAAAGGGCATTCCTCCATAAGGACAGCATAGCTTAAAATTAATTACCTTGATGACTTCTTCTTCCATTACTTAGAGCCCAACAAGATGAAGGAGGCAGATAGTCTTCAAATGCCCTGTTGCATTGTTCGCACATGGAATGGACATACAGGCATAGTTCAGTTAACAAAACCTCTGACAAAGAAGCTCCTCTTTACAAAGTCTTTTTATGGGAGTCCAGCCCAGTCTTGCCCCCCCTTTTCTTGTTTTCTGTCTAGCTGGAAGTTGTTTTTTGCAGCATAGGAATTGCAAGACTGGTGAAGAAGGGCTTGAGAAATCAGTCCTGACAGAGCTGTCCTAGCAATAGAGAGGACTGTTTCAATTTGCTTTTGGGAGTAAAAAACAACCCCTCCCATTTTGCTGGGGTTCAAACCTGCTCTTGGTGGCCCTGCTCCCATGTCAGTCAAATTCTTGCTATATGCTATATAGTTATATATGTTAGCTTAATGACAGTGCCAGTTTGGGTTCAATTGTATTTTGAACATCTTGTACACAGAGAGCTAAATGTTGCTTTCCGACTGGCATGAAAGTCCCCTACAAATATTTGGTACCTTGCATGGTTTGTTAGGTAAAGTGTATATGAAACATAAATGAATTTTGTATTTAGACCTGGGTCCCATCTCCTAAAATATTTCATTATGTATGTATATGCAAATACAGGTATTCCCAAATCCAAAAATAGAAATAAAAATCCAAAATCCCAAACACCTCCAAGCATTTCAGATAAGGGAGACACAACCTGTACAGTAAGATAACATGTGGGAAGTGCAATTTTTGAATGTTTCCCAAAAGAAAGGAAACTCTGTAAGTAGAAAAGTAGCATGGAAGAGGAAAAGTGTTTGATTCCTGCAGAGAATTTAACAACCACCACCACACAAGGGGATCATTTAGTAATGCCATTCCCTACCCTAGTAATATCAGTTCTGTTCCCTCATTTTCCTTACAGCATTGGCTCAACATTTAAAGCTGGCCCATGGCAACTTGTAGCTTGAGGCAAAGCAGCAAATGGTAGCAATGTACCCTACTAACTGTGAGTATATAGTACTGAAAGTCAAATTATTTTGGCAGAAAATCCTCTCAACATTCCTAGCATAAAAAAATCAACATGTCACCAACAAATAATGCAGCAATAATGCAAAAACTGTCCTGTGCACTATCCTATCATGACAGCCACAATTTGCTCCCTGAGGCAGCTGCCTCTTCTAACTATTCAAAGAACAGGTCCTGTCTACAGGTGATAACAAATCAAACTTCTCCTTCAACCTATTTATTGAAGTCCTTACTGGCTAAACTGCAGGGATTATTTTTATACAGGGAACTATTTACAGTACTGAGTCTTTCCCCTTCTCTCCCATCTCGTATTGAATTCCACTGGGAAAATCCCACTGATTTAATGGATTTGTTTTAGTTGGGAATAACAAAAAGACTCAGGCCTAGAGCTGACTACATAGAACAATGCCAGGCTCTAGATTTCAGGCCCCCAAAAATGAAACATAGGCATTCTTCTTGTGATGTAATGGGGGCTGATCCTTGGTGATGTTACACGGTGATATCCCTAGTGCCATAGTTTGTTCTGCCACTTCTGAACTCTGTCGCTTCATTTCCCCACATATAGCAGGCCAAAGTAACTTTGGTGTATATGGGAGCAGCAATTTCACCTAAGCTTGGCTGGGAATTGAAAAGCTGCGACCTGCCAGATTGTGTGCAGTGACCTTGAAAGAAATAGTTAAGTAGCAGAACACAGCCTGTTCTTGTCAGCACAGTGCTCAGCACAGAGTAGTGTTTCATATGTTCTTTGGTCATGGCAGCAAGACTCTCTTTCCAAGACTCTTTCCCTCTCCCTTTTCTGCCACACAACTAAGGTGGCTGCTTATGCATTGAAAAAAACAACAATAACAAATATTCTGTCCTGTGTGTGTTTGTTGCATTTTAATAGGCATGCATTTTAAATGGATTTTGTTTGTATTTATAGTTTAATTATACTTTGATTATCATAATTTTTTTAGTGGTGTGAACTTTTATGTGTATCAGGGTTAGGAAAAAGTGATGCTGCTAATGTTAATGGTAATGATAAATAATAATTTGTGTGCTGAATCGATGAAAAACACATTGACGATATTGGTTACATTCATTTAGCAAATTCCCATTGGTTCAGTGAATCCATTCTAGCTGAGATTAGCCATTGAAAGAAGGCCTTAATGATTATTTTACTATTTTGTGTCTTTTGTAACTCACCTTGAGTGAACACTTGAGACTGTGTAAATTATACACAGGGTGTTTGGGGGGAAAAAAACCTTTTCTTTTAACTGTATGGTAGACAATTATACTGAAATTTGTGAAATATAGATTCCTAAGTATTGTCAATGAGTTCTTGAACTCCAACTCCCAGGAGCCCTGGGAGTGGTCTGAAAGGATGGGAGCTGCAGCTTAACAATATACAGTCAGCTCCCCACAATCACTGGTTTCCCTTTCATGGATTTGATGATTTGTGGATTTGATTAATATGTCCCCTCTAAGAATCTTTAGGTCCTCCAGATTGATTCTGTAGTCACCCTTCAGCAGAATTTGACCATAGAGTCATGCTGAGAAACCGAGTGATTCCTAGAGAAGTGTTCTCTCAGGTTAAAAAAGATAGCATTCACAATGTTTATTTATATTTGTGTGTGTGTGTGTGTGTGTGTGTGTGTGTGTGTTGCCCTTAACCCCTTAACCCCTGTGAATGTGCAGGGCCAACTGTAAAGAGGGCTTCACAAACCCCATCCCTGAATTGCAAATTAGTGAGCACTTAGCTAACCTCAATCTTTAACTACTGTAGTAATTCAGAGTAATAAAAGTGGATATATCTAGTGTATGTTTATAGGAAAAGTAAGAATTCTAATTTGCATTAGTGGAGTGATTTAGTGCAGATGAACTAAAAAAGGAATACATAAGTGTGACCTTCAGTTATAGGACTTATTCATATCATTGTTTTTTTCTCTACAAGGTGATTCATTTCTATAGTTTCTATAGTTTTTATTTTCCTTCAGTCCTCAAATCTCTAGCATTGCATTAACTTAAATTTCAGTTGAGCATTTAGATATACAGTTTAGGCATCCAAAGAAAAGGGCAGGCAAAGTTACTAAGGGAATAATAGCATAGTTAATATAAAAGCTCTAGGTATTTTTATTCTCTCACTCTCTACAATACAAATCTGGGGATTGAAGGCTAATTTCATTTAGGAGGCAAAATTTCTATGACAAGCAATGCCCTCACTCCCTATCTTCATAGTGACACCTTTGCAGGAATATGTTATAGGACTGTCACCTGGCCTGCAGTTTACCAGACTGCTGCTGGCTGCTGATTTTGGCAGTGGATATGGTATAATGCTGAGTCAGTTTATCCCTCCCACTTCTGCATGAAATATCAGTCTTTGCAGGAACTTTACTACTGTTACAGTGCTGGTTTTTATGTTTGTTTGTTTTGCATGAGATGTGGTATCTAAGCATCTCTTCTCAAAGATCTCTTTAGAGCTGCCACACTGCTAATCCTTTGGGAGGCAGACGATCCCTCCATATCCTCCAATATTTTACAGATGGAAACCAGGACATGTGTGGTCAAGCAACATCAAACTGTGGTCAAGATGACAAAAGGTACTAATGAGGAAATGCACACAAGCTAGGAGAGGCTGCATCAACCCCCCCCCCCACACCCACACAAGATTCCATTCCTTCCTCTCCCCATTGCTGAGTTAATTGATCACAAATTATATTTGCTTAATTTTCAACAATGGAAGTATACAAAGGGGAAAAGTGGGAGGAAGAGAAATGGTAACATTTTAAAAGCAGCTGAAAATGTGGATGACAGAGGGACTGTTCCTGCCAAATTGGGACACTTGGAGGGTATGTGCCTGGTTCTTTCTCCTCCTTTCCCCATGGAAGTATTTTATTGGGGATGTGTAATGGCTCCATTGGAGCAGCACTATCAAAACCCTGGTGATGTCTTCTCTTCTGAAAACAATGCTATTATGAATATGAAAAGTTGGGAGAATTTAATTTTTGAGCTGCAGGTACTAGAATGTGTCAGCCAGAATGGCCACTGCCATTGCATCTCTGCTGTGACAAGTATAGTTCAACATCCCCCCCCCCCCCGGTCCATAAAAGCATTATAGCCTTCTACCAGTGCTGAAATTTTAATCTAGGTAATCTAGGAAGGTGCCTTGCTAATGCTGGAACATAAGAGAATGGCTACTTTCTAATATCTTGCTCATGGTTTGCACAGCAGCTGAAAGGCCATTAGCTTCACTTGGCTAAATTTCCTGATGGTAATATGCCATTTCCTGATGGTTTATGGGCAATAGAAATCGATGAACTGATAAAATCAAGGGCTTTCCTCCTAAGATTTCAAGACAGGTTTTAATTAGCAATGGGAAGTTAAACCTTATGTGGTAATAATAAACACAATCTGCTTATAATCTCTGCCATGAAGAGTACTCTTTAAAGCATCAGAATGTGAGTGCAGAGAGAAGAGAATGAGTGCAGAAACTATAAACTGATGGTGGGCAAATTAAATTGGAATTTTGAAATGTAGGGCCTTTGCAGATTGCCAGAAATAGTGCAAATAGAGTCCACTTTTAGGGTTAGTGCTAGGGAGTCATGGGAATTTTTTTTCTGAGACATTGAGCCTTCTTTGTCACAGAGCTCTGGTGCCAAAATAAAATACAGTTCCCATGATTCCCTAACCCTAACCCTAACCCTTAAAGTGGACTCAATTTGCACTATTTCTGGCAGTCTGCAAAGGCCCTTATTTAAAGATGAAATGAGTCTATGTCTGTACTTCTTTCTTTAAATTCTCCAATGTGACTTTAAAATATTTTAAGATGTTCAGACAAGGTATACAATATCCCCAGTCTGAAGCAATTACTGAAGAAAGCCAAGGAGAAAAGTGCAAAGGTTGAATTAATGCTGAACATTAAAAAACCCCAAAAATAATATGGAAGACCTACAAGAATTCACCCTAGATGAGACAATTGAAATAGTTAAAGCATTCCCATATCTTGGTTCAAATACTGATCAGAATGGAGACTGCAGTCATGAAATTAGAAGGATACTAGGACTGGGAAGGGCAGCTATGAAAGAAATGGGCAGGATCATAAACTAAAGTCATAACTTGGAATACTAAAGTGAGGATAGTCCAAGCTATTGTATTCTACATCACAACATACAGATGCGAGAGCTGGACAGTGAAAAAAAAGCCAATAGAAAGAAAATAAACTCATTTGAGATGTGGTGATGGAGAAGATGGTGAGGATACCATGGATGACAAAGAAGACAGACAAATTAGTTCTAGAACAGATCAAGCCCAAATGATCCCTGGAAGCCAGGATGACTAAATTGAAGCTGTCATACTTTGGCCACATCATGAGGAAAAATGAATCATTAGAAAAGGTGATAATGTTAGGAAAGATGGAAGGCAGTAGAAATAGAGGAAGACTGCATGCCAGATGGGTAGACTCGATCAGGAAAGACATGGGCCTGGGCCTGCAGGACCTGAGCAGTGAGGTCCTGCAGGCCCAGGCTCATGTCTTTCCTGATCGAGTCTACCCATCTGGACAGGGAGTCTTGGAGAGGTCTCATCCACAGGGTTGCCATGGATTGAAATTAACTTGAGGGCAGTTAACAACAGCAATCCTCTATCTAGCTAAAATGAATGTGATGTCTCTTCTACTGAAATCAGTGGAGCAGAAGGCCCTGTAATAAGTTCCATTGAGTTCAATGACGCTTAGTGACAACAAACCTTTAGCTGGAATGAGGTCAGAGATTTATACCTTGAAGTTTTATTTAAACACAAAAGTACATTTGTCAAACAATAACCAACAGATTAAGAATCCAACTCTTAATCAATTAATGAAATGATTAAATAAATCAAATCATCTTGTAATTATAGATTCTTTAAAAATATTGTTTGGTTAGAGCCAATATCTGAGGAGAGAAGAGCTTTTGTTGTTGTTGATATTTTGTCAAGTTGGCTTCGATTTATTTTAATCCTTTGAATAGGAGTCCTCTAGAACATTAATCACAGTGCAAACATAGCGCTGTGGCTTCCTTGATTGAGCCAATCTGCCTGTAACAGGGTCTTTCTGTTTCTTTACTACCTTCAACTTTATAATCATTTTATAATCTTTTCCAATGAGTGATGTTGTTTCATGATATATCCAAAGTACTATAGCTTTTCTAGGCTATCTTATAGTGAAAGTTCAGGCTTGATTTGCTATTGGACTCATTCATTTGTCTTTTGGTGGTCCATAGTATGCATAGAACTCTCTTCCAGCATCACATTTTAAATCAGTTGATTTTCTACCCTGTCAACTTTCTTCACTGTCCACCATGTGCATCCACATAGAAAAGTTGGAAATACTATGGGATGAATGAACCTGGCATTAGTATTCAGGGATACATATCTTTATACTTGATCTAGTTCCTCATAGCTACCCAAGTTTTAGTCTACTTTTGCTTTGACTGCAATCTCTATTTTGACTGATGACTGAGCTAAGGTATAGAAAATCTTTAACAATTTTCATGCTTTCATTGCACACTTTAAAGTTATGTGAACTTCTGTGGTCATTATTTTTGTATTCTTTAACTTCAGCTATAACTCTGCTTTTGTGTGCTCTTCTTTGACTTTCATGAGTAGTTCTTCCTTGCTATTTTCTGCTACTAGTATGTTGACATCTGGATTTTTTTAAATTATTGATGTTTATTCCTCCAGTTTTTACCTCTCTTTTCTCAAAATCTAATCCAAACCCTTTGACTCCCTTGATACATGAAAATAATTCTGTTTCTTCATATTATGTCCTTACAATGGCTTTCTGTGCTTAGTGTAGGTTACTCATCAAGGCGCTAAAATGTCATTTAGAGTGATCCATTTTTTTTTCATGGCCTGCACAGTCAAAGCCTTTGCTGTAATCTATAATGCACAGGATAATATTGTTCTCACTTTCTTTGGTGTGCTCCATTAACCAATGTATGTTTATAATATGATATCTACTGCTTCTTCCTTTTCTAAACTTAGCTTGTATGGCTGCCATCTCTTTCTTAGAAGTCTTTGCTGTAAAACCTTGAGCATCATTTTGCACAACATGTGCACAAGTGAATATGTGCCTTCAAGGGGCAATATTTAGTTATTTATTTAACATGCTACTTTTCTACTGGCAAGAAACTAGAGAGATAGAGAGTGATAGTTAGGGTTCCTTGCTATATTTCCCCTTTGCATTAACTGCTCTTTTTCTTCCTCATCTATAAGTGAGTAGTTTCAGGCTTGACAACTTCCTCCTGCATACCTCTTCCAAGCTTTCTCTCTCTTTTCATCATGTATCCTCTTTCACAGGTGTGCAATTCACTTTTAATAATACTTTTTTTTTAAACCTGAAAACAGCTTTTCATTGATGACATGAAAAACCAGCTTACATTTAGGCTGACACTGAAGACAAGAGGCCCACTATCACTCCATGCTCAAACCCTCAAACTACAACTCTTAAGTAGTCAACTGCTTAAACAGCGCTATGCCTCTTTGCTGAGGCAAAGCATGGAGAAAAAATATCGGAATTCTATCCCTGTCTGAAAAGTAAAAGGGACAAATTAGTTTCTTGTCACTGCACTGCAATAAATACATTGTCATTTTTATACCCCAGTGAATCATATTCTCCATTTCCCCCGTAACTATTATACAGTCTGCTGGCAGTACATCATTTTTTGGTAATTTTATTTTCACCAATTGTTTTATGAAATTTTTGAGTTTTATGGACACTAAAACAAATCTAGCCTGCAAGTGTTATAGCCCTTTAAATCACCAGCAGGAAATCTCAAGGTTCCTCCAGACTGTGAGGGAAGGAAGCTTTAAGAAAGAAAGATTGCCCCTAGCTTATAAACGGAGCAAAAACCCAGAGATAAGTTTGTAAAAGGGACATAGATCACTGATGGCAAAAACTGGGACATAAAACAACATCACTCTGCTCAGCTCTCTTAAGAATAAAAATGGATTTTTATTTAGCAGAAACACTAAAGGAGTTAGGAGAAAGGAACACACAAGCTTCTCCATGCTTTCTTAGCCATAACAATCCTTATTTCCTGCTGAGCAAAATTGTCAGGCAGTATTATGGTGGGACTATAGAAGGTAATAGCCCCAGCACCAAGAAAATAGACTAGCAGAACAATTCTCTTACTCATATATATAATGGCTGAACTTGGTTCTTGATCATGAAATGGACAGGTTCTGCTACCATTCCTATATTCTCCTAACTTCTTTTAAAGTTTTTACAGCAACTTTTAAGATTTCAAGTTACCATTCATTGAAAACATTTATTTCAAGATTCTTTAAAACTTGCCTCAGCCTCTTCTTTCATGATCCCCCCCCCCCCAAGTTATGCTGGTTTGCTGTGTCCCTTCAAGTTGTTTTCAACTTATGGCGACCCTAAGGTGTCACTATCACAGGGTTGTTGTTGTTTTTTTGCAACATTTGTTCAGAGGAGGTTTGTCATTGCCATCCTCTGAGACTGAAAGAGTGTGACTTGCCCAAGGTCACCAAGTGGGTTTCATGACTGAGTGGAGATTTGAACCCTGGTTTCCAGAGTTGTAGTCCAACACTAAAACCACTATGCCACATATGTTCCTGTGCAGGTCCTAAAGGTAACATAGGAGATTATCAGATGGTGAAAAAGGATAGGAGAGAAGTGGGATGCTCCCATCCTTATTGTGCAATTGTGGGATGATTATCAGATGTCATCCCATGATATTGTGCTCACTCTGTGAAGTAGAATGACCCTGTAACTTTGTATTGATGGGAAACTAAGGGGCTATGCAGACGGCCGGCTCTGGGCCGCTCCTGCTAGCGGTGGATCGGGGTCTCGACAACCTCATGCTGTGGCCTTGATCCTTCCTTTTTCTGACCCTAAAAGAGTGACAAAATGCCACTCTTTTTAGGGGTGGCAAAAGGCCACCCTAAGAGCTGGCGCCGTGGCTCTTCTGTGCACTTTTGGCACAGCATGTCTGCATGCTGAGCCGGGAGGGCATTCTGATGCCATGCACCATGCAAACGGGTGTGCGGCGTCAGGACGGTGTTGGGATGGGGTTGGGGGCAGCCAGCGTGTGGCTGCCCCACCCCATCTCCACCCCCAGACAATGCCTCAGTCTTCCTTACAAGTTGAGCCTTCCTCTGAAATGCTTGGGACCAGAAGTGTTTGGATTTCTGGGATTTTTTTGGGGGGGGGGGATTTTGGAATATTCCCATATACATAATGAGATATCTTGGAGATGGGACCTAAGTCTAAACATGAAATTAATTTGTGTTTCTTATACACAAGAAATATTACCTTCATACACATAGACTGAAGGTAATTTTATACATAGTATCTTTAAAATAATTTTGCACATGAAAAAAGTTTGTGTACCTTGTGCAATCAAAAAGCAAATGTGTCATTAGTTCAGCCACTTTTGAAAAAAAAAAGATTTGGATTTTGTTTAATTCTATTAAGTCCCCACACTAGCTATGCAAAATGTTGCCACTGTTTTTTGCAGGCTCTTTTTTGACTTCTATTTACACTACTATTCATGTGAAATTAGGTTTGCTACACATTGCTTTAAAAAGAAGAAATGCATCACCATGAAAGAAGATAAAAGATGGAGTATCTGCATAAAATTTGTTTATGTTAATTTGGACATATGAGAGCAAGTGTGGTGTAGTGGTTTGAGCATTGGACTGCTACTCTGGAAACCAATATCTGATTCCCTACTCAGCATATGAAACCCACTGAATAATCTTGGACAAGTCACTTATATTCAGCCCCAGGGGAAGACACTGGTAACAAACACTGGAGGTGATCTGCTACTTGCCCCTCTTCCCGCCACAACATGTTACCCAAGAAATTGATTTTATTGTATTTTATTTGTGTTATTTGATTTTACTTCCATTGCAGTTTAATTCAGTTTTAAGAGGTGGGAGGGTTAGAGTGTGGGATGAAGGAATGTTTTAATTGTTGTCTTTTTAATCTTGCTGTACGCCACCCCGATTGCCGAGCAGAGGGGCGGGTTACAAATAAAAAAATATTATTCTTATTATTAAATGTTGCCAAGAAAATCCCATGATAGGTTTGCCATAGGGTTGCCATAAGGTGGAAACAACTTGAAGGCACACAACAAAAAATTTGGACATGTATATTTGGAAATAATTGCTATCATTTGAATAGAAATAAAAGGCATCTCAGCTGGCAGGGTGGCAACCACAATTTGTATGTACACAAATAAGTCTGTTTCAAAAATATCACAAATATGTCTGTTTGAAAAAAAAACATGGCAATACAAATTTCCATACAGGGAGGAAAAAAGAGATTCCCAATTTGATATGTACTCTACTTAAAAGAAGCTGGGAGCTGGAAAATAAGGAAAATTTGATTAATCTTCCTGCATTTGCCCATTTGCAAACAGTTGTTGGGCAACTTTAAGGTATTGTTTCCCCTCCTTACATATGGTGCTGTACCTTGAAACCAGAATAGGGCTGGTTAGCCTTTCAAAGAGAGGATGTTTTAACCTTTAAGAGCCCATAAGACAGAGGATTTTGCTCTTTAGAGTAGATCATATGAGTGCCCTACAATAAATGTGAATGTGGATATGAAAAATAGGGTTTTGAAGGCATGTTATATTAGAATGTCTGTCAAAAAATTGTGATTGGCATTGGTTCACTGTTTAGTTTACACTAGCAAAGCAAACTGTAGCAAACTGTTTTTTCTTTTTCTTTTTGCTGTGTAATGTTTAAAATAGGCCACAAAAGTGAGCCAATGTACCAGATGTTCAGCAACACAAAAAGTCTCCAGTTTACACTAATTTCCCATGACACTTCCCCTTTATTGTGAATCAGTGCAAACTTTTAAGGACTTCTGTAAATGCTAATTGTCTATTGCATTATTGTCTCTGAAGACTTGGTAGGTCTGATGTCTCTCCAACCACTATTCTGTACATCTTTACTCTTCTCTTTCTGTTCTCTCTCCCCTCCTGGTAGCATTTAATCTCTAACTTGGAGCCCTAGAGATGGTGTTGTTTTACAACAGTTTTGTCATGTTGGCTGTCACACTACTGACAGCTTTGAGACAGGTGGCAGATGTGCTGATGATGGATGATTTCTGCCCTGTGCAAGGACGATGGGATAAAAGTGCAAACAAACTGGGTAATAGATGGGAAAAGCAGAACAATGTTGATAAGGCCTAGTCCACACGCAGTGATGTATGGGAAAGCAAGCCGTGGGCAATTTGTTTTCATGGAATGAGAGATTTGCAGCTGAAAGAGTGGCAAAGAAGGCAGGCAAAAAAAAAAAAAAATACAAGATAGACTAGAAAGGAATTGCACAAGAAAGTGAGACATGGCCTTTTTCACTTTTACAGAAGTCAAGCTGTTTTGACCCAAATGTAAAGCTCACTGTAGGGAACTCAAATGGTTTTTGCATTCAGGGCTTTGTGTCTTACACACACTGTCTTTTAAGACCATCCCTTCCATTAGGTGAAAGGAGGCAGCTGCCTCAGGAGGGAGACATTGGGCAGTGTGATAGGTGGTAACAGTAATTGGTTGTTTCTCTTTCTTGGAGGATTCAGGTCAATCTGATCCACATGCTTCCATCGAGTATACTGTCCTCAGGTAAACTGGGGGATCCTCTCCTGTCATCAGTATCCAGAAAGACTCAGCTGCCAATCCAGTTGAGCTCGGCCCTCTGCAGAGAGGCGGCCATGGGCCACCCCGAGAAGTGGAGGATTTGGGCCGCTGCTAACACACGCAGTGGCCCTAATCCACTAAAATGCTGCTCCTTCCAGAGCGGGCAAAAGGGGCGCCTGAAGAGATGCCGTATATCTCTTCCATTCTCTTCCAGCACAGTGTGTCTGGACACTGCGCTGGGAGGACATCATCAGAATGCTCGCCGTGTGCGATGCATCCTCGGGAAGGGGCTGGGGTGCCTGGCATGTGGCTGCCCCTCCCCTCCCCTTCCTCCAAGACAGTGCTTTGCACCATTAGATAGGTGACAGTGCTTTGCACCATTAGATAGGTGAAAATAGGTCTTCAAAAGATATAATTTCATCTTTTACCTGCAAACTTCCATTCACCTATGAAGTGATAGTTCAGAACTTGATTGTACAAATGTTCTGCTTGTGCTTGTCAGTAGTTCAGCAAGCAACCTTGCAGCAAGCAACTCTTAAAGCCCCAAATAAAAGTGCTAGATAGGTGCAAATGATAACAGAAATTCCAATATAAAGAATTTACCCTTGTCCCCTCCTAAATGCATAATAGAAAATCCTGCTACCTTATTCAAAATGAAAGCGGCCTAATCCTTATCCCTGGATACTTCAGCTCCTTTCCTTTCCAGTGCTTTTTCTCTTTCTTCACTTAAATAGTAAAAACAGTTCCTCTTTTAGGGTTTCTCCATCCACTGGATTGAACCAATAATTCTTAGGGGTTACTCTGGCATTGTTAACATAAAGAACCTGACAACACAAGAATGGCATCTTTGTCCTGAAAATGCACATAGACCAGGAGCTTGTTGGTGACAGATACATGTGTAACTTGGGGTACAGTCAAGCACTGCCTGAGTGCCCCCCTACCCTGCCAACTAAGTGGCTGTGGGGGTGCAATCACTGCTGAAAAGTTGCTTTCCTTATGGGGCAGAATTGTAGCCTGTGTGGGCAGAATTATATTCTTGAGTGGATATAGAATCTCAGGGCTCGCCTGCATTTGCCAGAATACTCCAGGTTGTCCTGGTTGCCCTGGAACCCCTGGCCACTGAATTCCCCCTGAAGTTTCCCCTTAACTTGCTTTCTTCTCCCAGCAATGTTGGACAGTTGACTTCTCATATGGCCCCTGTTAGTTCTCCACACTGCTGCTGAGGTCAGAACAAGGTGCCCAGCCATGCTATCAGTGCTGGACACCTCATTCTGACCTCAGAGTGACTCATGCCCACAGCAGCGGCACCAGACAATGAATGGGGACCACAAGTAAGAAGGAAGTCATCTGTCATCATTGAAACCTCCCTGAAAATTCTCAGCAAAAGGTGAGTTTTTAATATAGTCACATTTGGGTATGGGCATCATGAAGACAGTCTGGACCCAATTCAGGGTTTTGGTCATGTGTTGTGTAAGCAGGATGCAGTGAGCATAGGGGGAGCTGGGGTGTGTAAAACACCCATGTAGACAAGGTCTCAGTCATATAGTTCAACACTTGATTTGTAGAAAAAAACCTGAAAACGTATCACTTAGATATCAATTTCTCAAACTATGACACAAAATTGTATTCCAGACAATTAAGTGGCTCCCATATTAGCCATATGTTCTGAGTTATGTAGATTAAAATACATTTTCTAGAACTCAGGGTATTTATATTAAAACACATTTTTTACCTCAGAGCAGAAGTTAGGAAAGAGTGAGCCATGTTATTGGTAGGAAGAACAAGTGTGGTGTAGTGGATTGAGTGTTGAGGGGAAAGTCTAGTACTAAAATTATAACTTATGTCATTTATCCCCTTAGAATGGCCTCAGCTGTGTGGCCATCATTTTAAAATGTCAAAAATGTCTTAAGGATATAGATGGGCACCTTGCCATTTCCCTTACTGGCATAGAGATACATGCCTTCACCTATCCATTTACTCATAGGCAAATTTCCAGGACTTTATAATCTTTTCCTCCCATCCCTTTTCCACCTATGCCAGGGTCTTATTTAGGCCCATAATGCTGATAATTTATTGCAGCACACTTCCTACTGTGAGTAAATAAGTCTGTCTCTTTTAAATTCCCTGGGCAATTAGAAGAATGAAAGACTGTGGTGGTACATATTAGCATTCATTTCCTCCTGGCATTTTATACAAGGCCATTTTCTTGCTGACAAATTGTGGGGTAAATTGTTCTAGAAAAAGTATGTCAGATGAAAAGGTGTTATGATTAAACTGCTGGTGTAAATTTGGGTGACAATAAATCCTTTTATTGCATTAACTGGATTTATTTGCTTGCAACTGCCATTAAGGAGTCAAAGAAATAATAATAAAGAGAATTGGGGAGGGTGTATATAGTGAAATTTGCAGCTGCTTAGGAATAATTAATAAGCTTTCTAAAAACAGAGAAAGGATTCTTAAAACTAAACTGGCAATTCAAAAGGCTGATGATAAAGCTGATACCAAGGTTTGTTTTTCCAGTAGAGTAGTGAACAATTTAATTCATCTAAAATAAATTTCTAAGCCTTGTGGGAAATTAATTTGTAGAGGGTATAGGACAGAGCTTAAGAGTTATGACTTGCAAGTAACACAGTAATCTGTTGCTAGTTACTTTCGGGAGGATCACAATGATCCAATAAAGCCACTCAAAAACAAACACGATTGTGGATAGAAGGCAGGTTAGAGCCAGCCCTGGTGACAACCAATCAGGACTGAGCAGGTGACAGCCAATAGAATGCCAGTCTGTAAGGGGAACAGTTGGAAGTCAGATAGGGTTTGGATTCCAGACAGGGAAGGTCTAGTGGTGAAGGTTCCAGAGTGGAACAGGGTTAAGGTCCTGGGGTTAAGGGGCTTAATACCCATACTAAACTCCAAATAAGGGAGTTAATAAAGGGAATATCCTGAGGGGTATTGATAGCCTTGGAGGCTGGTTAAGAAATAATGGTAAAGGTACCCAAAGAAGGGCTAAGAATGTCCTGTGGGGGTAATTGAAAGTGTTCCAAGGAAAGGAGTGTTTTAGAATATTATTATTTGTAACTGCAACCAATTATAATAAGTGCAGCAAGACCACGTGAAAGTTATTTGTATTGTAAATAAAGTTTTGTTGTTACTTTATGAAACCCTTGTCTACAGTATGAATGTGTTGGGGTATGCAGAACAGTTGGAAGTCAGATAGGGTTTGGATTCCAGACAGGGAAGGTCTAGTGGTGAAGGTTCCAGAGTGGAACAGGGTTAAGGTCCTGGGGTTAAGGGGCTTAATACCCATACTAAACTCCAAATAAGGGAGTTAATAAAGGGAATATCCTGAGGGGTATTGATAGCCTTGGAGGCTGGTTAAGAAATAATGGTAAAGGTACCCAAAGAAGGGCTAAGAATGTCCTGTGGGGGTAATTGAAAGTGTTCCAAGGAAAGGAGTGTTTTAGAATATTATTATTTGTAACTGCAACCAATTATAATAAGTGCAGCAAGACCACGTGAAAGTTATTTGTATTGTAAATAAAGTTTTGTTGTTACTTTATGAAACCCTTGTCTACAGTATGAATGTGTTGGGGTATGCAGACAGTGAGGATCTAGCATACACACATGCAGAGTAGATAGGCAGGAATGCTCAGAAGCTGGTCTTCTGTGAAGAGTCTGCTCCAGGCAGCACAGGAAAACACCTTCCACACACAGCTGCTGCTTTTGGCTTGCTGAAAAGAATAGCTTCACAGCAAGGCTTCTCTCAGAGAGAGCTTTAATCTTTGTTGCAAATATTTACAAAGATATACAGAGTACCAGACATCCATCTTGAATACTCACAGCTATACAGAGCAACAAAGTGCTTCGCCAACCACAGCTAACCAACAACAGAGATTCTGATTCTCTCCCATATATAGGTGGTCCTCCTGAGAACATGTGACAGCCATGCACTAATGAAACCTGGCTGGTTTCATCCCAGTGCCTGTTGCATCAGCACTATTGCATCAGGCCTCCCATGATGCATACCTGTCTTGTCTCATCCACTGTGCATGTTGCATCAGGTCTCCCATGATGCACAGCTAACAAATGCTGACTTATGCACCTGCCACTTGAACTGTAGTAACCCTGTTACTATTGCTCCAGTTCCTCTCAGTGGCCACATCCATGTCATTTTCCAGACCAGGGTGCCACATGGTCTTGACAAAATGAATATCCACACTACTTATACCAAAGAGTTTTAGAAGAGAAGGTTGGTGAAAGAGTGGCTCTTTGCATACGGTGGTGGCAGCTGTGGGGCAAAAGGGGTCCATGGTTTGGCCGCAAATGAAAGAAAAGAAAAAGTGTACTTCACAATGATATCCTACTAATAGCAAAATAACTATTAGCATAATGAATAGTGTTTTTTAGTTTCTTTCCAATGTTATTTTTAAAGTCCTTTTAATAGATGTTTTGGCGCCAAATTTTCAAGTTTGTCACTATTCATTTATGGATTTTCAACATTTTTTTTCTCTTTTAAAAATAGTAACAGATATTAATGGAACACAAATGATCAGGGTAAAAAGTAATCTAGCAAGTTACTTTGTCCCTTTTTTGTGATGAGTAGTCGCAACAGACTACTTTTCCAGCACTAATGAACAATATAACATATTACTTTTAAAATAGCAAAAACTTCCAAGCACAGCACCTTGTTTTAGAAACTGTTAGTGAAGAGAGGGTGCTTTCTGGTTTACCTAAAGGGTAGTGCCTCTGCATCAAACATCCTCAGCTTGAGATTCATCAAACTCAATACAACCTTCCAACTTGGTTGGTAGCCTACTCCACCTTGCATTCCAGGAGGCAACAAAAACAACAGGACTATTGATCCCATGGTGTCATGCACAGTTAGTATGCTACCTTTGGCTTGATGGCCCACTAATTGTGGGAAACAATACTTTCTTCACACTAACAATTTTTGCTTGTGATAGTCATGTGATTGTGCCCACAATCTGATGGAGTCACAATAGGAGGAAGTAGAGTGATTTAAAGTGATTAACTAGGACATCCTAGAGTGTCATCTTTATTTTGAGGATGAAGCTTCTACAATTCTTAACTGAAGACAGTGCTGGGTGCTGGTAACCCTGCTTTATAATGGTTCTCATTTTGTTGTTGTGAACACTGAACCTTTATTTTTGTTAAACAAAACATTAAATAAATAAAGAGAAAGAAAGAAAGAAAGTTAAACTAAAGATAAAATAAAGACTTTGCACCAGCATGATGTATTGGTTTGAATGTTGGACTAGGACTAGAATTCTGGAGACCAGGGTTTGAACCTCTGCTTAGCCATGAAACCCACTGAGTGACCTTGGGCAAGTTACACACTCTCAGGCTCAGAGAAAGAGAAAGGCAAAGACAAACTGCTTCTGAACAAAATGGTAAAACACTGTGATATGTCTACCTTAGGCTGCCATAAGTCGTAAATGACTTAAAGGCACTCAACAACAATGAGAACAATGACAGAAGTCTTAAAATAAATAGAACCAAATTACATCGGATAAAACTTCAAAAATAGAACTATTTAAAATAATTAACATTTGTGTTGGAAAATTCTCCTCAGAATTAATTACTGTACTTGATATCTCAGTACAGGAAACCAATAATTAGGGTTATTGGATATTCCAGACCCAATAACTAAGTGAAATGACTGGGGCAAAGGTTTCTTCCCCCGAGTCTCCCCTTGAGCATTTCCAAGAAACCTGGACACTGAGTTTAAAATCTTCTTACAAATTATCTTACAGTACATAACAGCCCAGGTGCAAGATCATTCTTGTCTTACATACACATAGGTACATTTCTGTGCAGCTAGGTTTGGTGTTCTGTAGTTCTGATGGTATAGATTGGAATGGGCCACATGGTGGATCTCAGGGGCTGATTTTCTCCTTTTGGTACCCTCTAGGATAGGGGTAGGCAACCTTTCCCCTTTAAGGGCCGAGGGACTTCAGCTCCCAGAATCCCAGGAGCTATTGGCCAACACAGGACTATTGGCCAACATGGCTGAGGCTTCTGGGAGCTGAAGTCCTTTGGCCCTTAAAGGGGAAAGGTTGCCTACCCCTGCTCTAGGAGTTTCATGGACTGCCAAAAACTGTAAAAAAACAAAACAAAAAGCCAACAGAACAAAACTGGAAGTGGCTGGAAACCTAGTTTTAGTTTTGTAAATATGCAGTGGGGAGCAGGGCTACGGTCTCTTTTAACAGTGAAGAATTCCTCAAGGAAATGTATAGGAGTTCCAGTTCACAAACACACACCTTTTGCCATTAAAAGGAAAGCCTGGGGAAGACCAAAAATGTTGAGGGCAACAAAACCATAACTTACCCATCCTGGTATGGATAAGGTAAAAAAGGTAAAGGTATTCCCCATTTACAAGATTGTCAAGTTGTGTCTGACCATAGGGGTGTGTGTGCTCATCTCCATTACTAAGTTAAAGATCCAGTGTTGTCAGAGACTACTCTGTGATAATGTGGCCAGCATGATTACACAGAATGCTGTTTACCTTCCCACCCATTTATCTACTTGCATTTGCATGCTTTTGAACTGCTAGATTGGCAGAAGCTGGGACTAGTAACAGAACCATATGACTGGCCACACAGTCACACACGTGATGTACCACCTGTGCCGTGCATCGGTGTGCCCAGTGATTGGCAAAGCACAATCATGGAGGCCCCCCATACATGCCTTAATCACCCCCTTCACCCCATGCCTCCCTGTTGGACTGTCTGGTTTGTGTATGTTGTAATTACATCCATTGCATTACTGGTGATTACATTTTTGCTTTGTGGCAGTTCCATACTGGTGTTTGGCTGTACATGCCAGTGTGATGAAGCACATTTTCCACTTTGAGTCAGAGTATCACAGATTCTTTTTGCTCTGGTTTTTATCCCTGCAGTGCAGCTTCATTTCACTTTCTACCCAGTTTTGCCTCATGTGTCATCTAAACAACCAGGCTTCAAAGCAGTTAGAGTCTGCTTTATTTGGCCAGTGTGGACTACCCCAAACAAGACAAAACTTTCTTAAAAGCAGATCAGAACTATTTTTCAAAACTAGTTTAATAAACAGTATGAAACAAGTTTTAAATTCCAGCTTTAAAACCAGTGTGAAAGATTAAATAAAATAATATTGCTTTGGCTACCTACTTGAAAGCTCAATATTGATTGAGCCGGCCTTACATCCCTTGGGAGGAATGGACTTTAAGGGTTCATTCACAGATGTACAGATGATTGAGTCCTGCTATCAACTGCGTACACACATCACTAGACTGTCACAGATATAGCTCTACAGATAGCCAATTCATAGCTGCTTATATCACTTCAAAATACAATGGTCTTCAAGAATAGCAGTTCATACATCCAACTGCCAGCCATGTTTTGAGTTGCTACTTTTTTACTATGACTACTGCTGCTATTGATATTGTTGTTATAGTAATAGAATATAGAATCATAGAGTTGGAAAGGACCCCACGGGCCATTGGGTCCAATCCTCTGCTCAATGTAAGATCTCCAGGGAAAGCATTACCAGCAGATAGCTATCCAGCCTCTTTTTGAACATGTCCAGTGAAGGAGACCCTACCACATCTCTAGGCAATTGGTTTTGTTGCTAAACTGTCTGTTAGCAGGGTGTTCCAGAGTCTGGAACTTACAACCATGAGCCCCAAGTGTCTGGCATAACCTGTTAGAGCACAAAGGGAATTAAACAATTTGCACAGACATAGTGCTTAGAGAGTGTGGATAATTAACAGGTTTAACACTGCATTCAATAGAACTATACAAGAACCAGCTAGTGTTAAGTCCCATTGCTTAAGTCCATGCACATGGTTATCACTTTCATTATAATCAATAGCAGGATTGCCATACCCATTACTGAAGAACTGGGGAGGAGATTTGTACAATAGAACTACAGAACTGTACACACTTAAGCACATCACAAAACCAGCTCAGCAGAGGGACTGACTGGGGCCTATGAAGTTAATTACCCATTAATGCCAGTGGAAATTACTCTGGAAATACTAGAATCAGGCATCAATTGGCAATTGTGTCTTTAAACTATTTTGTCCCTATTTTATTTGTTTGTCTTCAAATTTTAACGTCAAGTGAAGGTGTTTGTGCAGACTGAGTAATGTTCAAATACACTTTTGTATGTATGTGTGCCAGTACAGTATCTATTTTGTGAAGGCCCATCATTACATGAAGTTGCATCTGTATGTTTTCATCATAATATTAGACCAGTGAGCAGGGTGGTCCTTGAACAGACCACAGGTCATAGCTGAGTACCAATTAGAACCAGATATGCATTACTTAAACATGCATTTTTGCAACAGTAAAGTTGTCATTTCTGCAAGCATTTCTGCAAGCATGTAACTTCCCATTCTAGTTTGATTTACCAGCTTTTTTATTCCTTCACTCGAAGGAGCAATTGTGCCTTTATTTCATTCTTTTCATTATAAATGCAAGTGATCTATGACTATTTAGAACCCATGCTACATTAAATGGGAAGACCCTCCAGCAATAAGACTATATAGTTCAGTGGAACTTGTGTATATTTAATTAAGAAACGCCACTCATATAGAACTGAAATGTACTAACCTAATTTACTAGCATGTCTGTCTCTGTCTATCCTTTGTTTCTCTCCACCCTACACACTGCCCTGCCATCCTATTATACAAGGTAGGTAGATTCTTGCTTGGCTGAGCCGAGATCAAAAAGTAATTTTTCTTTTTGCAACAGCCGATTAGAAATTCATTTATTTTCACATTACAGACATTTGGCAACAGCCACAACCACCACAACAAATCTCTTTGGCAATTTAGCTCTATTTGTATAGTCTGCATAATGGGAGACAGTGAGGCTGTTGCAAAAAAACTCCCCCATGGCCCGGGGCAAAAATTAAATGCAGAATCATGTATTGGAAATGAGATGTATTTACTATTGTTTTTGAAAATTAATGGTGCATTTTTAGTTTTTATAATGTAATTTAATGATGCAATTCATCTAATAAAAACATTTTAACATAGTTATACAGACCTAGTGGGGCAGGGCAAAATGTACCTTTGAGATGTGAGATTTCTTAACCCCCTCCCTGAAGAAAAAATGCTTGAGGCTTTATTATTATTTTTTAATCATAAAAGTAAAAGAGAGAGAAACTTTGCATAACAGCTGGGGTATCAGCAGGAGTCCAATAAAAAGGACATTTTTCTTCCTAAACATTGGTGTTTGTGCTGCATACACTAATATTATAAATGCAGCACTGAGTTTGAAGTAGAACTTCATAGTTGATTATTGAATGCCATATGGTGGTAGCATGTTAAACTGATCAGATGGAGGAAGGATTGCTGCTTTCAGTGCAGTGGGTGAGCAGTTTTTGCTTAACTAGCAGAAGTATGTTGTGCAATGTAAATGCATTGATGCTGTCAGTTTTATTTGGAGAACCTAAGAGTGTTAGAAGAACTGTGAATTAGAAGAATTAGAAGAACTGTGATACATCAAACTGTCTGTCTAGTCCAGCATCCTGTTTCCTACAATGACTAACTGGATGCATCTTTGAAGGCCACAAATGCGACATCGAGGGAATAGGTTTCTCCTACTGTGGTTCTGAAACAGCATGTATTAGGCTGTGTACACATGGCACAATTATAGCACTTTGGTCCCAATTTAACTGCCATGTGTCTATCCCATGGAATCCTGGGATTTGGAGTTTCATGAGGAACCTAGAATTATCTACAGCTTGAGTCTCCCTTATCCAGAATTTTGAAATCCAAAATATTCCAAAACCCAAAACTTTTTTCATAGATTGCTGAGATGAAATAGCTTTGCTTTCTCTGCTTTCAAGGACATCCATACTTTTCAGCCAGTATTTGCTAATGTTCAGTCCCCTCAGCTCCAGGCAACTCAGGCAAGGTGATTCTGTGCATGGACGGTCTCTTCTCTGTGTCCCACAGTGGAAGCAATGCACTGTTCAAGGATAAGGGAGAAGATTTTCTCTGCTGTGGCACCCTGGTTGTGGATTGCCCTCAGAGATTTGATTGGCACCAACACTGGCTTCTTTCCAGCACCAGGATAAAACAGAGCTTTTAATCAAATCTTTTTTTCAGGTAGGGGTGGGGTGGGGGTTGACTAACAAATTTGCCCAAATCTGCACAAGTTTAAAACTGTTTTAATTGTTACACTGCTCAATATGTCAGAATTCAAAGATTTAGGACCTTATCAAACGCTGGCCAGCAAGCGAACAGTAAGCGAAGTTTAACTGAAGTAGACAGATTCCGAAAGGAATCTGTTTCACCTGTGCAGCCATGGCGAAATGTTTCCGGCCGCGGAGGAGGCGGTGGCGGAGGCTCCCTCCCGCACCTCGCCCTCCCTCCGGCACAACCAGCCCTCCAGCCAGCCCAAGGCACCGGCGGAGAGGCGGCTCCGGCCGTGGAGGAAGCAGTGGCGGAGGCTCCCTCCTGCGCCTCGCCCTCCCTCCGGCACTTGCCAGCCCTTCAGCCAGCCCAAGGCACTGACGGAGAGGCGGCTCCGGCCGCGGAGGCGGCGGCGGCGGAGGCTCCCTCCCACGCCTCGCCCTCCCTCCGGCACTTGCCAGCCCTCCAGCCAGCCCAAGGCACCGGCGGAGAGGCGGCTCCGGCCGCGGAGGAGGCGGCGGCGGCGGCTCCCTCCCTCCCGTGCCTTGCTCTCCCTCCGGCACTTGCCAGCCCTCCAGCCAGCCCAAGGCACCAGCGGAGAGGCGGCTCCGGCCACGGAGGAGGCGGCGGTGGAGGCTCCCTCCCGCGCCTCGCCCTTGTACTTCCCCAAAAATCCGAATGTCAAAAGATCCCCTTTGACTTCGGATCACGGGGAAAAAATACGTTTCAGCTTTGGATTGCCTTTGGATATGTGTAAACACACGGAAAAAAATACGTTTCAGCTTTGGATTGCCTTTGGATATGTGTAAACACACGGGAGAAATATACGTATCAGCTTTGGATACCTTCTGCTTTGGACCCCCGTGTGATAACCCCCATAGTTGTGTTTGTGGAATCAATATTGTAGAGAAATCTTGTTGCACCTCTGAGACTAACTGAAAGAAAGAAGCTGGCAGCATGAACTTTCATAGACTTAAGTGTACTTCCTCAGATACATTTAGTGGAGTGGAAATGAGGGGCAGACATATATATGACATTGGTATGTAAGAATGTCTATTTAAATTCAAAATCCTTTGTGTATGGAAATGAAGTGGCAAGACCAGTTTGACTTTGGAAACTAGCCTGTAGATGGGGAGAATAGATGAGTGTAGGATGTCCCCATGAGAGTGAGGTCAGATAGTGTTGAAATATGTGTAGTGAGCCAGGAAGCCATTATCTTTGTTCAGTCCATTGCTGAGGGACTGTAATTTGTGGATGAACTCCAATTCTGCTGTTTCTCTTTCCAATCTACCTTTGTCGTTCTTTTGTTCAAGAACTGCTGTTCTCAGGTTTGAGATGGAACGGCCAGGCACACTTAAATGTTATGGTTTTTGTGTATTCCCATTCTTAATGTTTGATTTTTGTCCATTTATCCTCTGGTGCAGGGACTGGCCTATTTGCCTGATATAGTGTGCTGATGAGATCATTCGAGAATGAGCATGTGAAGATTCCCCTAATATTGTGGGTGATGCCATTAGGTCTTGTGATAATAATGTTTTAATTGCACCTTGCCTGAATTGCTTGAAGCTGAGGGGACTGAACATTAGCAAATATTGGCTGGTATAGTTATCCCTGAAAGCAGAAAAAGCAAGGGTGTTTCATCTCAGCAACCTATGAAAAAAGTTAATTGCTAAATGGTTTAATATATTTTAGACTGTTTAAATGATTGCTTTAAATATAAATTGTTCAAAGTGCTTTTAAATTAACTTTAACTGTGTACTGCCCTGAGAAACTGTGAATATAGGGTGGGATATACATATTTTATTAAAATAAAATAAAATAAAATAAAATAAAATAAAATAAAATAAAATAAAATAAATGCACCCTCTTCAGTCAGGTCTTCTACATATGAATACAGCATGTCACTTTGATAATATACTCAAACCATTGCTGTGGTTATTTCTGAGGCGATCCTTCTTTTGACATCATGGGCCACAGTACTTCAGATATGGAGCCCATGAAGTTAACACTGCAAAGAGAGGATTCCACCTATCCTATAACCCTCCATTCCTTTCTCCTCCCTGACAACCCTGTACCATGCTGTGCCAAAAAGGCATCCTGTTAATTGACAAGAGGTATGCTTTTGAATATCAGTTATATGTGGAAGGATACTAATTTCCATCTAGTGGACTTCCCAGGGACATCTCATTGGAGTGGGAAGATGGGGGTGTCAGGATGGTGAACTAGATGGAGAACAACTATTCTAATTTTCTTATGAGTGTTTTTCCCCACTCATACAACAATTCAACTTCTCTGAGTAGGAGCATCTGGCTTTGGGATATATCCTATTTATGGAGGTTGATGTTCAGTCCTTCATGGCCTAAATACTGAAGTTAGTCTTAACCAGATTAGACCTTATGAATCTGTAAGATTTACCTATATGTGAGCTCATCATTTAGGACATGATTCAGTGAGTCAACTTGAGTTCAGACTAACCAATAGAATTCAGGTCTGTGAACTCATACACTGTATTGTGTACTTGAATAGGCTACGTGAATTGTAGTTGCTTGTTTGGGATGAACCATATGCATGGATCTAATGTATGAACTCTTGTGGTGAGACTTCAGAGAGTGGAAATCTGTCATGAGAGGAACCATACATCACTACTTTCTGTTTGCCCTTGTACATAGCTCTGGAAATCAATGAAGTGGCACCAGTAATGAAGCAATTAGTAACAGGCCAAAAGACTGGCTCAGTCACACATCCAACCCTTTACAAGACTGACAGGTTTGCTTTCACTCCCATGGATTCCACCTACCAAGCAGTGGCTGGCACCAGAAAGTTATTGATAGTAAATGGAGACAGCAGTCTGTTTCTAATGGCAGTAATTCACCAAAGCTTTAGATTTGAATCAGTGGTGTGGAAGTAGAAAGCTCTGTCTTTTTCTGTCCTCTGAACCATATAGCCCTCTGTTCTTGCCTGAAACAAATATAAGCAAAGTGGATTTTGGATTGAAACCCAGTAAATGACACAAAGACATCATTTCTTGCTATATTTGTGAACATTTTTAATAGTTTAAGGTTTGAAGCCATACTTAGTTGAAACCACCATCTGCCTGGAAATTGTATACTGTATTTTTTGCTAGTTTTTGCCTGTGAAACTAGTCTAATAGGACTAGACAATACTAGTTTCATATTAGGCTTATATTTGGAGTCCTGACTAAATCGGGGTCAACTATAAAGCATTTTTATTGGCCATATTGTTTTTCTGGGGCTGGAAAAGTAACTGTGGAACTCATATCTGGAATCAGCACTGGACTGTAGATCAGCAAGCAAACTGAAGTTTCAGAAGATGCTAGACAAGATGCTAGATACTGAGAGCCAATGTGGCATACTGGTTGAGCATTGGACTATGACCAGGGTTCGAAACCCTGCTCTGCCATGGAACCCCACTGGGTGAACTTGGGCGAGTCCCACTCTCTTAGCCTCAGAGTATGGCAATGGCAAACCCCCTCTGAAGAAATTTGCACACACCCCCCACACCCAACTACAACCTTCATCTTAGGGTCACCATAAGTTGGAGTTGACTCAAAGGCACAGCAGTAACAACAATAGACAAGATAGGCCTTTGATCTGAACTGTTATGATCTTATGTTGTTGACTGATACATTACAGTGGACTCTTCCAATCTGCAGGGGTACAGTTCAGTTCCAGTTCCCCTTGTGGACTGGAAAATTGTGGATGTTCAAGCCTCATATTATTCAGTCAGTGGCAATGTGCATATGTCCACACCAGTGCTTCTACAAGCACGCACGCACGCACGCACACACTGCTGCAGATGCTCCAATCCAGGGGTAGGCAACCTTTCCCCTTTAAGGGCCGAGGGACTTCAGCTCCCAGAAGCCTCAGCCATGTTAGCCAATAGTCCCATGTTGGCCAATAGCTCCTGGGATTCGGGGAGCTGAAGTCCCTCGGCCCTTAAAGGGGAAAGGTTGCCTACCCCTGCTCCAATCCATGGTTAGCTAACATCAGGGGTAGGCAACCTTTCCCCTTTAAGGGCCAAGGGACTTCAGCTCCCAGAAGCCTCAGCCATGTTGGCTAATAGTCCCATGTTGGCCAATAGCTCCTGGGATTCTGGGAGCTGAAGTCCCTCAGCCCTTAAAGGGAAGAGGTTGTCTACCCCTGGCTAACATGTTGATGAGGTGGGCCACTGTAATAGGATTTTGTCTGTTTGGACACAACAGCATCTTCCTTGAAAAATCAGGTTTACTATTTTGGGGTTCTTCTGAATCCAGCAGTATTTTTAGATCTGCTGACAGCAATGGCCAGGAGTATTTTGCCTGAGTCAGCTGATGTATGTGCAGTAGACCTGTTCCAATTAGTTACATCAGGGGTATGCAACCTTTCCCCTTTAAGGGCTGAGGGACTTCAGCTCCCAGAAGCCTCAGCCATGTTGGCCAATAGTCCCATGTTGGCCAATAGCTCCTGGGATTCTGGGAGCTGAAGTCCCTCGGCCCTTAAAGGGGAAAGATTGCCTACCCCTGAGTTACATCAAGTTTACAATACTGTATTATGGCCTGTGTAGGGCTACCTTTAAAGAGGCTTCTGAAATGTCAAAAGCTTCAAAGTTTTGGAATAAAATCACTTTTAAGTGACTTGTTAATCTTCTATTGTATCAGCTTTAGTGGCTGCTAATTTATTTCCATGTACACATTCTTCTTTAAATCTCCAAATAGTTTAGTGTCTGGATACCATAAAAATGAATTGTCCTCTCCATCCTGGCTCCTTTCCATTCTAGAGGGAAGTTATTAGTGGGGTGCCTCAAGATTCTGTCCTGGGCCAAATGTTGTTCACCAGTGCTTAAAGGACTTGGATAAGGGAACAGAGATCATACTTATCAAATTTGCAGCTGACCACAGATTGGGAAGGATAGCTAACATCCCAGAGGATAGGATCATTATGCAAAATAACTTTAACAAATTGAATTTCAACTGGGATAAATGTAGCTTACTAGTAAGCTTATCACACTGTGTTCACGTAATGTAATGGGTACGTAATGTGAATGGAACGGAAGTAATTTTATCTCACGATATGATCCTCATCGAGTTCCCATTCTGTGCTCTGACAGTCCCTAACCCGTTCCAGCAGGAGAACTATAAAAATGTGTCCTCAGCCAGCAAGAATGCTTACAGACCATTCCATATGATGTGTGTGCAATAATCCTACCTGGTCTCAATCTGTCCTTGTGTTCTGATTGGTTAAGACAACCTCCTCCCCTCCTGTCCTAGAACAGCCACAAACTCAACTCAATTCTTCTGGTGTTGATGCAAGGAAGGTGCCACAGGTAATTTAAAAAAATATTTTTTTATTTTTGTATATTGAATTGTGTCATGTTTATGAGAAAAAGCAATGAATGCTCACTACCTAAACCTTTTGGTAGCATTCTTTCCATAGGGGTTTTCACAACAGTGAGCTTGTACCAATGAGGGATGGCTGAGGAACTGCTTTAGCATCGGTACCGGTACAACAGTAAATGCAGTGTGATAATATGTGTTCTCATAATGTTACTATCGCGTTATCAATAGTCTAATGCGGTAACACCCTTTCTCATATCGTTACGTTCCAGGTACTAGTGTGATAAGCTTATAGGTTTAAGCAGAAAAAATGAAGTGCAGAAATATAGGATGGGCAACACTTGCAACAGTATATGTGAAACAGATCTTGGAGTCTTAGGGGGGTTGCAGACTGCCAGAAATAGTGTGAATTCAGTCCACTTTTAGGGTTAGGGTTAGTGCTAGGGAATCATGGGAACTGTTATTTTTCTGAGACATTGAGCCTTCTCTGTCAGACAACTCTGATGCCACAATAAAATACAGTTCCCATGGTTCCCTAACTCTAACCCTAACCCTAAAAGTGGACTGAATTCACACTATTTCTGGCAGTCTGCAACCCCCCTTAGTAGACCACAAGCTAAGCGTGAGTCAACAGTGTGATATGGCAGAAAAAAAAGTCAATGCAATTCTATGCAGCATCAACAAGAGTATAGTTTTCAGAAATAATAGTATCATCCTATTCAGATCTCATCTGGAATCCTGTGTCCAGTTCTTGGCATCAGAAAGAGGATTCTGACAAGCTGAAATATGTCCCAGAGAAGGATGACCCCAAGGATGTTATTTTTCATTAAGTTTCTTTACAAAAGTAGTGATGAGTAATTTCTTCAATTTTCTTTCTGCTGTGAGAAAGTATTTGAAAACCATACAGTTTTTGAAGGCTATTTGCAATTCAGGACTAATTCTGCGCAAAATTCGCATATGGTTGTTTGGTGCAGAAAACAGCATTTTCTGCACAGTAGAGAGCAGTTTCTGTATGGAAAATCATATTACAATGCAGGCAAATATTAACTCTTGCACATGGCATTTTCTGAACAGAAAATACTGCTCTCTATGCAAATCAATCATGTGAGAATTTTACCTCAAATAAGCCCACCATTACAGTAATATGTGTGCATAAAATAGCATTTTTGTGCAGTAGTTAATACTTCTGTATTGAAACATTATTTTTCATGTAGAAAATGCTGTTTCCTGTGCAAAACAGCCACATGTGAATTTTATATCAAATACATCCCAAACTGCAAAGATTATCCTCAGTCCAGGATTCTTTCTTTCTTTCTTTATAAAATTATTTGGTACATTTTCTATCTGCATATTTTAACTCTCCCTTGTATATGTGATTAATTAGCTGTGTACTGTTTTACTAATTAATTTTGTTCCATTATAGTGTAAACTGTTGACATTTTATGAAAGTGTCCTCCCCATACCCATAATTTCCTCCCCATACCCAATAATTCCCAGTCCCTGGTACAGTGATTGCAAATTGCCAGTGGAAAACAGAGACACATACAGTCTATAATAAAATGTTGGTGATGTTTATTAAAGAACCAGAGATCTACAAAGATGTAACTATGGTTCCCATACTCCTCTAAAAGTATGGAAAAATGCAACCTCCAAGTGCTCCTCTTTGGAGGTGAAACATGGATAAGAATATCATATACAAATCTTTGGGTGCATGATTACCACATAAAAGTGTTTTTAAATGGCATCCTTTTCCTGCCTCACCAAGGAAATAGCAGGACCTGTTGTGTGCAAGTAGCTGCCAGAACTGCAACTCCAAAATCTGGAGAAAGCATAGAGCAATCTTCTCATGCCCTCTCTGATATGGGGGACTAGTGACAGGGACCATTACCATATTTGTGCCCATTGACTACAATTGTTTCTTTTTTTCCTGCAAACTCTCTGCAGACCTGTAACCAACAGCCTATGGACTGGCACTGGTACATGTACCACCACTTTGAGCAGCATTGACATTGCACGCCATCTTTCCAAACTCTGTACCTTGGTCAACCAACAACTGCATATCAGGTTTGTTAGAATGATTTTATATTTTGAGGTTCTTCCTAATTTTTTCCTATAGCTGCCATAGGCTGAGACTGACACATGAATAAGTCCTGTAATTCCAAGGCAAAGATGAGGAGGTGTTGTTACTCTTGTTATTATTTTACAGGAGTCATTCAATGATGATTAGAAAAGAATTTTGGGAGATACTTTAACAAATTAATTTGATTTTTAAAGAAAATAAACTAAAATGAAGAGAATAATGGGAAGAGGAAATGCATATGATATGAACATGGGCTAAGCATATATGTTAATAGGCTGTCAGTAACGTTAATATATTTCTCAAAATATATTTCCTTGAAGCTGGCATCTATAAAATACATGCTCATGTTTAGCTAAAGCAGTAAGATCTTCTGACCAGCATTTTGGGAGATTAAACCATCTCAATGATAGCAGCTTTTCATAGCTGCCAAGACTCATTGTGGTATAAAAAACATCACACTGAAAATTTGTGAGACTTATAGGGGCATTTCAGAAAAATGAAGTATGTACAACATAATGTACCTTTCAAACTATGAGTGGCTGACAATTGAAAACAGACAAGGGTTAGTTGGGGGGGGGGGAATGTGTGCTTTAGGTAAGATGAATAAATAAATACATACACTAGGAATAAGTTCTAAAAAGGAGACACATTTTAATCTAGGGAGAAATACAAAGCTTTAAAACCCAATATGAATAAAGAGTAGGTCAGGAATGTGGAAGGGTGGTAGAGGAAAAATGTAACTCTCTCTCTCTCTCTCTCTCCATTCTTAGAGATGAGCCACTGAGTGATGAACAGGTATGTGTGAATCAGGTATAAGTGGATGAAGATGGGCAAAGCCTAGGAATTCAATATATAATGTAAATGGGCATTAAATTTGTGCCAAGCCTGGGACTAACTTTCATAGAATTACAGAATCATAGAGTTGGAAGCGACCACAAGGGCCACCCAGCCCAACCCCCAGCCATGCAGAAACATAGAATCAAAACATTCACAACAGATAGCCATCCAACCTCTGTTTAAAAACCTTCAAGGAAGGAGATTCCACCATACTCTGAGTGTATGTGTTCCACTGTCAAACTCTTACTGTCAGGAAGTTATTCCTAATGTTATAGTGGAATTACTTTTCCTGTACTTTGAATCCATTGTTCTGGGCCCTATTCTCTGGAGCTGAAGAAAACAAACTTGGTCCATCCTCAATATGACATCCCTTCAAATATTAGGGCTATCATATCACCTCTTAACCTTCTCTTCTCCAGGCTAAACATGGACTACAAAAAGAGTGACTAATGAGACAGAATTCAGAAGTCTTTAACCAGGCAAAGCAGGCAAAGCTGTTCTAATAGCACAGTCTGATCTGAAAATGTTTTCAGTTTTTCTAAATTGGTACTGTGTGGGTAGTCAAGCTGAATATAACAAAATGAGAAACAGATGCTAGCTTGCAGTTGCAATAGCTATCCACCTAAAGCAGGGGCACATGGCTCTTCAGATAAATTGTTCTAGCTCATTTAGGTTCAAACACTAATGGTCAGGACCTAACTGACATTGACTGAGATAATTTGGCAAAGACAATCCTGATTAATCTTAGGTTGTGCAATGTTTCCAACTACTTAAAAATGTCTGATTTTCTCTCTCCTCCTCTCACTTTCTGTATTTGTTCTCAGCTTTCTTTAACTGCTATAAACCCAGTTCAAAGTGCAAAAGTAATTGGCACTCAATTAATTCAGCAGGAAGGAGAGGAGACGACAGAATCTAGTTCTTCCCATTAGGCTCAGGGCAAAAGCAAACTGCTATAGCCTCTTCTAGTTTGTGTCCTTTTCCTCATTAATAACTTTTGCTGTCTTGATCAAATTCTGATATTGCTTGGCCACATGTGTCCCACTTTTAATCTGTGAAATGTAGATTGGCATGCACTAATTTGTTATCCAAGCTTTAAAGTAAGGATTTTAACTGAAATATCATATACCAGCAAAACAGGGCTTTGTTTAATCATGCATTATAATATATAATACTTATATTATATTATTTTATGCATTATATGCATGCAGTGTATATTGAAAATATACAAGAGTGAATGACTGATAGGACAATTCATCCTTTCTTAAACTACAATGGTGCAAATGCATACCACTGAACACATTTTTTCTTTATTATGATATTTGGAGTTATAGTCCAAAAAAGACTGGGAAGTGCATGGAGAAGTTTAGTAATTTGATTTCAAGACACCTATTCTAAAGGAAGAAAAGCAAATTATATGTTAATTGAAAAATGAGGGAGGGCGAAGTCTTCCAAGGGAGGTGTACGAAAGGTGGAACTGTGCAAGACTGCTCTTCAGTGACTGCCTGTGTAAACACCCATGAGAGAAATTAAGAAGGGATTAAACAGCCTGTAATACAGAGAAAGCTAGATACAGCAGCTTACCCAGATGTTGAAGCAATCAAATGCGTGTAATGAAACACACGTGTTTCTTAAACTCAAAGCGGCTGTTGAAGGGACAGGAAAAAAAGAATCAAGCTCATTTGTTTTGAGCTTAGAGCCAATTTGATAGAAGTTGGGTATGCATTCTTTTGTCTTGTCTCTCTGTGAGTGCAAGTGTGCATGAATTGCTGCATAGCAATAATCCGGTTTTGAGTTGTGCACGTGTGCACACACACAGATACACGCACACACAGAGAAACTGCCCCAAAACTATGACATAATTTTTCAGTGAGAAATCCAAAAGGCTGGGAGATTATGTTATGGTGTGAATTACATTGCAGAGTGGTTGTCAGCTGTGCCAGTCAGCAGTTTCTCAGATCCCATAATGTGCAGCAAATGCTGTGGCTGCAGCTATTAGGATTATTGTGGCGGTGCTTTGGGGGAGGAAAAGGGAGAGTCACAAATTAACAGCCAGTGAAACATGCTTCTTTTTCTTCTTTAAATTGCTCGACTCCTCCAAATGACTACTGTTTCAAGCTTTAATTTCTTCGACAGTTATGTTGTCGCTACCATCACTATTTTTTTGAAAAACTTTTTTTTTAAAAAGAAAAAGCAGCACTTATGACCAGAGCTTTTGTTATTTTCCATTTACCAGAACAACAACAGTCAGTTAAAACACAGGAGAGTAATTGCTTTCTTCCTTACAGCGGACTGAACAGGAATAACCAAATACTGAGGAATCTTAAACTAGATAATTGGTGGAAAAGAGTATCGGACACATACCTATTAGAAAAACACTCATAATATAAAGGCCTGTAATGGCTTAAAAAAAAAAAGACAACACATTTTATGAATACTGGTCACTTTTTTTATATATCAACAAAAGTTTGCAGCAGCTTCAACCACTGAGTGGTCTACTGGACTTTTGGAAGATGTATTGTACCTTGACACTCTATTTGAATCTGATGAGCACCCAATGAACTCTGTAGACAGATCACATGAAATGAGTATGAACTAAATTACTTTCTGTTCCATTTTTAGCTGAAACAAATGGACAGCAGTGATCTGCTGTTTCTATATCCACTTCCTATGCCTATGTTTGCTTGTCTTTTATAGTGTATTTGTTCTAATTTCTTGTTAAACCTTTTTTTAAAAAATAAAAGTAATAAAAAGATAGGGGGAGCAGCAGTATTTTGAGTGTTTTGGATGTGGATTCTAAAATAACTTGTTGGTCCTCTTTTGTTTCTAGCTGCCCTGCATTACATCATGATTTGAGACAGATAGATAAGGACATATCTTCTCCAGTAATATGAACATTAATCTGACCTTAAACCTGTAATCTGACTTTTTTATTCAAACTGGCATTTATTCATTAATTGGTTGTGAGGAGTGTTTTTATGGTGTGTGCACACTGCATTTTAATCTTTATTCTTATGTTTTAAAATGAGTTTACACTTTAATTAAACTAATATAATTTTATTATGATAATGTGTTTAAATACATTTTCATTTTTTCTGTCATCAGGGTTTTAGCTTTTTGGCTTGTTATGAGCTGCCTTGGGCCCAATATCAGGATAAAGGTGGGATGCAAACAGAAAAATACAGTGAAAAATAAAATTTAAAAGAGCTATCCAAGGTGCTGGGCTTATTTTGGGGCATAGGGTTAGAAGCTGTCAATAGCAACTGTAAAATTCAGAGTGAAATCTGGAGCAGATTTGTCACCTCACTGAGATAACAACCATTTGATGCCAGGTTCTGTCACTGTATCTATGTTTTGCAAAATGAATTCAAACTGTCTTTGTCAGGGCATGGGCAAAAACATCATCCCAAGGAATAGAGTAAAATGAAGAAGCCTGATGCAGCCTGGATTATGGCTGACTGGTATGGGGTATCCCACATGCATTACAGAGCCCGCAAACTACTGAGCTATCTTCAAAATCTAAATGGGAAGGCAAAAGGGGGGGGGGGAAGGATATTGACTGACCTGTTCTGTGGTTTCAGGGATGGGAAAGTATTTTGGTTAGCATGTTGGAGTAGCAATGTCTAGAGCTGCATGCAAATCTCCCCTTGACCATCATACTTACTTGGTGAGTTTGGACCATGCCTGTGATCTCAGCCTGACATACCTCTCAGGGTTGTTGTGGAAAACACTGGAGAGAAGGGCTGGGTATACTGCTTCAAGTTCCCTGGAGAAAAGGAGTGGTATAAGTACAACAAATTAATAAATGACCAAGAAAATATAGACACGAATCTATTTCAGTGGAAAATTGAACTGTGCCTCTTTTTTTTTTAATGAAGGGAAAAAGTATACTCCTTTGGAAACAGTTTGCACCTGCATATCTCTGTAGTAAAATTAGCATGCAGACATAACAAGGCCAAAGTGGGTTTTTATAGCTGGGAATCTTTTTAAAATTTTTTTAACCCCACATTTTATTTTAACCTTATTTTAATCTTGACCTCACAAGGAACAGAGACATCTTGGATCTCAGTTGAAGCACCTTTTTGTATCGCTAATGGAATTCAAATTTTATCTCCTGGATTCTGGAATGCTTTGTTCCCAGTGCCACATGCCCAGGAGGAGGAGCAGCCTGCTCGCACAGATATCCTACCACACCAACACACAACACAACAACATCTTGATTAGCAGGCTTGTGACTAACATTGTTATTTTTCCCCCTTCTGTGTGATTTTAACACTTTTGCCTGATAAAGAAGCCAGTGGAGCTTTGAAAGCTTGCATCATGTATTTTGTGCATTTTGTGTGGCCAAATAAAAGTATCCCTGTTTTGCGAATTTTGAATGTTATTGTATTTTTAAAATTTTATTTTAATAAGCATTCTACTCATGACAGCTTAGGGACCCTAATGGATATCTTTTATTTGAGGGCAACTCCACCTGGCCAACATTTGCATGAATTGTTGTATTATCTAGTGCTACAGAGCTCTGTGGTCTTCTATTGTGATTTGTACTCTGCTCATGGTTTTTAATGCTGCCGTTGATACCATATAAAATCATCAATCTTCCTCTGAGCTGCTTTTTAACTGCAAATTTGGTTCAAGCAAACATTTTGTAATTTCTTTTCTCTTGCACACTGTTCCACATTTCTGCCTCATCCATTTTTAGTTGTATAATACTTATTTTCTACATTTCAAAAGAACTTATTGCTTAATATCCAGAAGTGCATGCATGTTTAGCAATCTGAGATGTGACTTTTTGGCAACCTCTATTTCCTTTTTGGTTTTGTAACTCCAACATATTCAGCAGCATGCAAAAAGAGTGTGTAAGCATAATTTGAAGCATATCTGCAATGTGTTGGTGAAAATATAAACCCAAAGCATGGTTAACATTGTGAACAACAGGTAGAGGAAATATTTGGCTTGAATCTATTTAGTTCTAACCAGGATAATCTATAAATCAATGGAAGTTACCTATATGTAACTCCCAACAATTAATTTTCTGGGCATACTCTAGTTGGGACTAACCAGTGGCATTCAGGATTTTGTGTTCACATTCATGACTTTGGCTTCCTGGTTTGCCAGTCACACCTTGCACGTAGTCAGCATTATATCAGCTCACAACAGCATGTCTGCAGTCATTATCATCAATATTTCAGTGGTGGAACTAATCATTGGATGGAAAGGACAAAGCAGCCTGCTCACATAAAAATCCTCAGTATTACTAGCCCCCCAAAATAGCATGCATGTGGAATATAAAGAGGTGAGGAAATATATACATATAAATAATTGCATTAGACACCACAGATGTTCACTTTCATAGAAATCTCAACGGCAACAATTGCCCCTCCCCAACTCAAGGTGGAGCCAAAAGCAAAACGTAGGAAGCAAATTCACTTCTTTATAATACAGCAATTTCCTTTCCTTCTCTATCAGCTTTTATAAGGAGTGAAAGGAACTACTAATTTGAAGAAGGTTCACTTCTGGGCACCATGAATTTTTCTAATCATAATTGCAAAACTGGTTTTTTTTTTTTTTAAAATCACTAGATTTTTTTTTAAAATTAAAAAGTCCTTGAGATTATCCATCTCCATCATCCATGGACAAAGCACCAACACTTTAAAACCACGATTAGAACTGGGATATTAAAGATAAATGCACACCTTTGCAAAATTAGAGTTCCCCAGGTTGAATGTCAATTTGGCAATTTCCTCCAGACTCAGCTGGCTGCCCAGTTAACTAGAACACTTCTCTAGCCATCTGCAGGAATTCAGATTCTGTGCTGAGTAATGTACAAGAAGGGAGAACATATTAGCCCAATCTTCCTTGATTCCTGTCACAGGGAGTGCAACTTTCTAGGCTAGAGACTCCAAAGGGAAGCCTCTCCTATCACCTAAGTGTTCTAAATTGCATGAATAACCTCCATGGGCAAATAAGTCTCTTTTCATCAGAAAGTAATGTTCCATACATAGAAGTCAGAACATGGAAAAATTACCTTTTGGACTATAACCACTAGAAATGACAGAAATGACAATGAAAGAGGGTTGGGGTTAGAGATGGGAAGTTTCAGGAAAAAGATGGAGACATTTGGGGAGGGGAGATGACTTTTCATTTTTTCCTCTCCCTTGAAAAATGGGAAAACATTGGATTATGGAACATTTTCAAGACAAGGTTATTTTCAAAAACTATGTAGCAAGTAGATTTTATGTACAGTATCAGATCATTGCAGTTCTTCGTCTTAGTTTCTTTTTCTCTGATCTTTACATGGGGATGAATGCTTTATGTTTGCTTGACACTACAAAGGACTAGAGGAGACAAATAATTTTCTTTATTTTATTAACATTGATTTTTAGGGGAGATATTGTTTGCATGCTCTTCATAAACTGGCAAAACAGGACCTTGTAATTCTAGCTATATCTATTTTTTAAAAAAGTAAATTCAATTTCCTGAATAAACTATACTTTAATATACAGTATTAAGTTAAACATAACACATTTTATGTTCCCAAAGTGTCAAAGTGATTTTAATCTATGAAGTGTGCTAAAATGGGATCCCCCCCAGTTTTGCCTGAAAACTTCAATTGCCTTCAACATTACGAGAAAAATTACGTTTTAAATTTCTCATTGGGTTTACACACTTTTTCATGTGCATATACTATACAGAATCTGACCTGTTGCTGCTTTGATAATGAATCTTTTTCATTTCCTGTAGCATGGAGTTCTACAAAACAATACAAAAGAGATACAATACAGTATATTACATTACAATACAAAAGAGATGACAAAATGAAGGAAAAATGGAATGAAGAGCCATATGAAGATGAACCCCAAATTCTAAAAAGTGAGGTGGAAACTGCAATAAGAGAAATAATGAAAAACAAATAATCAGGAACAGATGATATTTCAATTGAACTGCTGCAATACACATTGACAGAGTCAACTCTAGTGCTAATCAACATATGTCAACAGATATGGAAAACAAAATGATGGCCAACAGATTGGAAGCGATCAATATACATCCCTATCCACAAAAAAAGGAGACACAAGAGATTGCAGCAATTATAGGATCATAGCACTGATCTCCTACACAAACAAAATCATGCTCAAAAATTCTGCAACATAGACTTCAACCATACATGGAGAGAGAGATCCCAGAGGTCCAAGCAGGGTTCAGGAAAGGAAGAGGCACTAGGGATCACATTGCAAACATATGATAGCTAATGGAGTGCACCAGGGAATTGTAAAAGAAAATCAGCATGTGCTTTATAGACTATAGCAAAGTCGTTGACTTCATAGATCATGAAAAGCTGTGGAATGCCCTTAAAGACATGGGAGTGCCAACACATCTGATAGTCCTGATGAGGAATCTGTACTCAAGACAAAAGGCTACTGTCAAAAGAGAACACGGAGAAAGAGAATGGTTCCCAATTGGCAATGGAGTCAGATAAGGCTGCATCCTTTCACCCTATCTATTCAATTTATATGCAGAACATATTATAAGAAAAACAGGCTTGGACACTGAAGAAGGAGGAGTGAAAATAGGAGGAAGGAATATCAACAATCTAAGATATGCAGATGACACCATAATACTAGCCTAAAACCTCACAGACCTGGAACACCTATTAAGGAAGATCAAAGAAGAAAGTGCAAAGGCAAGCTTAATGCTGAACATAAAGAAAACAAAAATAATGACCACTGAGGACCTTCACAAGTTCAACCTAGACAATGAAGAAATAGAAATAGTAAAAGAATTCTCATATCTGGGATCAAACATTGGTAGAAATGGGGACTGCAGTCAGGAAATCAGAAGAAGACTAAGAATGGGGAGGGTGGCTATGAAAGAACTAGAAAAGATTATAAGATGCAAAGATATGCAGCTCAGCACAAAAGTTATAATCATACAAACCATTGTATTCCCTATTACTATGTATGGATGTGAGAGCTGTACAGTTAAGAAAGATGATAGGAAGAAAATAAATTCATTTGAGATGTGGTGCTGGAGAAGAGTGCTGAGGATCCCATGGACAGCCAAAAGGACAAACAAGTGGGTCCTAGAGCAGATCAAACCGGAAACCTCCCTGGTCACCAAGACTAGACTGAGACTGTCGTTCTTTGGACACATCATGAGAAGAGAGGACTCTTTGGAAAAAATAATAATGCTGGGGAAGGTGGAGGGAAGTAGGAAGAGAGGAAGGCCACATGCTAGATGGATGGACTCTATTAAGGAAGTCATGGGTATGGCTTTGCAGCCATAAGGTCGCCATGAGTTGAGACTGAGGAGTTCATGGCATGCAAAAACATTCATGAGATGCAGAAACAGTAGCCATTTTGCTTACTACTTAATATGAAGAGGATGCTGTGTGCAGGATGTTTAAGGTTGTTTTAAATATAGCCTACTAGTCAAATGTTCTGCAAGATTCATGTTTTAGAAACCAAGGACTGTAATAATATATTTAATAAAATTATTTAGAATCTCTGACCAGTCTTACTCTTCAAATGCATCCAACTCAAATCCCTGATTATTCATTAATTTTTCATTTTGGGAGAGCCTGTTTTAGAATAAAAAGTATAGGAAGGGGCAAGACAAGTCTGAAGGTGGCAATTTCCCTTCCATTTCATAGAACAATTTAAAGCAAATTGAGAGTTTGTTGCTCATAGTGTGTACCACTATGCTACATTTAGATCCAGTTGTCATATTTCTTTTCAAACACAGCCAAAACTGTTTGATCAAAAGCACTGTAGGCTGGAGGGCTGGTGAGAATGTAACATGTTTGTATAGTGCAGTTTATTTTTAATTTTATGTCTGCATTATTTTAATGTGTAATAATTGTTTTAATCCTATGGTTATGTGTTTTAACCTATGTGTTTAAATGGTTGTATGTGTTTAGTTATTTATTTTAATCTGTATCCACCTTGAGCCTTGGTAGAAGTGAACATCTCTTGGACCACATTTAGCTCTCTTAGAGCTATTATCTGTCTCCCAACCTATAGTGACTGGAACCACTTGATATTAGCATCTGTAACTTCTTTTTCCTCCCTTTAGGTGACACTCTTGTACTATTTTGCAGATTCCTCTGATATGAAATCTTTTTCCTCTGTAATGAGTAGTGTATATTCACATAGTTTTGGTAGATCTTTTCACTATCTGAGCAGAACTGATGGAACCATTTTGCATCTTCCAGGCAGGCCCTTTTTCAGGACTGTATTATCTTCAAATGTATTACTAGAAGGAAGTGGAAACATAGGAAACATATGTTTGGGATTTTGTAAAAGGAGCATTTAGATACAGTAATTGAGAAACCTTGTTCATGACTGGCATTTTTTTGAACACCAGCCTCGTGGATAAACTTGGGTCCAAATACAAAAAGTTGTGGCTTGTCACATGTACATCAACATCAGTGGAGTGTCTTTACAACTTTCTTTATGCATTTACTAAATGTGTGTGACATTGCAGCCACTGTCTATATCTGGCTGGACAACTGCGTAGGTAGCGAGAGCAATAATATATTTTCCTGTTTCATTTGTTTGATGAAAGCTAACCTTTGTGTGTGTGTGTACGTGTGTGTGTGTGTGTGTGCCAGCATTTCCTCTATTGGAGTGGTGCAGAGTAGTAGGATGCAAAGAGACTCAAAATGCACATTTACAGTCACCCCTCCCAATTTGTGGGGGATCCGTTCTGGACCCCCCCCACAAAAATGGAAAACCGCAAATGTTTGAGCCCCATTGAAAATAATGGCGGTGCACTCCCCCACATGCTCCTGAATGTGTATCATGGGCGCACACACCATTTTGTCCCTCTTGGCTTCCCATCCATCGAAATTCAAAACCATGAGAAGGAAGTCAGCAAATCTGGAGGGACGACTGTATATTGTAGTTTGTTTGGAGCAGATGTGTTTTCTAGGGGGCTCCAAGTGCCATAAAATGAGGGTCCAGAGCCTGTACTTTCTCTGTCTATTCCTGTAGCTGAAGATGTGCGTAGAATCCATACATATGACCATAGACTCTAGATATTTGACTGGGAATCCAGAAAAAAGTGCAAGTTGGAAGTAACAGGCTATAAGTAACAGTGATTCAATGACACATTATGTTTTGATTCAATGGGACATAATTACATGCATTTCCCTAAAAAGCAATGGTGGGTAACATTGCTACTTTTTCCTGTAATAGGTAATGTTTACCCAACATTTTTTCTTTTTAACATTTTGGGGACCAAAATCCTTTTCTAGTGGCATTTTGATAAGATTTTTTAAAATTTTAGGCCATCTTCTAACTTTTATAGTTTGATTAAAAAGAATTAAAAAGTAATGAGCAATGTAACAAATAATGCAAAAAGTCATTAGGGTGTGATTTGGTGGCCAGCATTGATGGTAACATGTCATTTTGAGGCTCTGTAATAAGTTGCATGATTAATTCATTTTTAAGCGTTCTAGACTTAGGTCCTGTTGGCACTGGCCCCAGAGCTGCACTGAGTTCTCCTTGTTATCTCAGGGCCTCAATTCTGATGCTGGGTAACTGTTCGCATATGTGTCCCATTGTGCCACCCAGCATGTCAGTAGTGCTTCACTTACTCTGAGAGCAGAATGAGACACCGAGCATCAATCACATGGTTTCCACTTCCCCCTGCATTCTACTTTTTGAGTAATCTTGGACTAGAATGGGATTTAAAATAGAAGTAAAAAATACTTCAACCCCAAAATTTGAGCGAGTAGTGTCTTCACTAGTCAGGATCCAACTGGAACACATTCTGAATCTGACATCTCCTTGCATAAATGCAGGTCGAGTCTATCTGAAATACTTGGGAACAGAAGTTTTGGTTTTTTTAAATTTTATTTTGGAATACCTCTATTTGAATATATGTACATAATGAGATATTTTGGAAATGGGACCCAAGTCTAAACACAAAATTCATTTATGTTTCATAAATGCCTTATAGCCTAGATGTAATTTTATATAATATTTTAATAATTTTATGTATGAAACAAGTTTTGTGTACATTGAATCATCAAAAAGCAAAGATTTCATAAACAATGGTTTTGGTTTTTGGGGATATGTTGGATTTTGGGATTCCAGATAAGGGAGACACAACCTGTATATAATTGTCCCATTCTTCCTGCCAGTCAGGTACAGCTCTGCCCACTCTCTCCACAAGCCCAGCCACTGATTGGCCAAGTGTGGGGCACTGGAAATGCCCAGTTGGACCTGTGAATTCTAGAATAGACCACTGCTTTTCCAGACCCCTCTTGAAGCCTCTTTAGGATTTAGCATACATATGCTGGTGAGATTTTTTGCTTTGCCAGAGTTATATTGGATCTTGGCCACAGTGAGCATTTAGTAAGATAGCTTCTGGCATTTATTTTAATATATCATCCCATGTCTTACTTTTGGATGATTAATCATTTTATTTTCTCTGAAGCAAAAAGAGTTCCCAACCCATTGGTCTGTGTGTAGTGGGAGGGAAAACGGTAATATTCACTTTTATTGGGAGCTACTTAAGCTAAAGCTTAGTGAACTGCTGTGAATGACTGAAAATGCTTAAAGGTTGTGTTAGCAATTTAGGAAGAGATGTAAATGCCCACTTGTAAATTTTTACCTGTGATTCAATTAGCAGAAAACCCTTTGGTTTAGCACATGTGAAGGGCTCTTCATATGGAAAACAAAATGATGGCCAACAGATTGGAAGTGATCAATATACATCCATATCCACAAAAAGGAAGACACAAGAGACTGCAGAAACTATAGGACCATAGCACTGATCTCCCACACAAGCAAAATAATGCTCAAAATTCTGCAACATAGACTCCAACCAAACATGGAGAGAAAAATCCCAGAGGTCCAAGCAGAGTTCAGGAAAGGAAGAGGCATGAGGGACCACACTATTAAGGACTATTAACAATTTAAGTTATGCAGATGACACCATAATACTAGCAGAAAATCTCACAGGCCTGGAACACCTACTGAGGAAGATCAAAAAAGAAAGTGCAAAGGCAGGCTTAATATTGAACATAAAGAAAACAAAAATAATGACCACTGAGGACCTTCACAAGTTCAACCTAGACAATGAATAAATACCTATTTGTTTATCTTTTTGGCTGTCCATAGTATCCTCAGCACTCTTCCCCAGTACCATAGCTCAAATGATTTGATTTTTTTCTTACCCATTTTCTTCACTGTCCAGCTCTCGCGTCTGTACATGAGAAATACTATGGCTTGGACAATTCTGAATTTAGTGCTCAGTTGTATGTCTTTAATGTTTAGAATGTTACATACTTCTTTCATAACTGCGCTGTCCATTCCTAGTCTTCTTATTTCTTGACTGCAGTCACCATTCTGATTGCTGTTTGATCCTAGGTATGGAAACCTTTTAGCAGTTTCAATTGCTTCATTGACTAGGTTTAATTTATGTATTTCTTACATGGTCATTATTTTTAGTTTTCTTTATGTTCAGCATTAAGCCAGCCTTTGCACTTTCATCTTTGATCATCTTTAGTAATTGTTCCAAGTAATTTGGTGTCGTCTGCATATCTAAGATTGTTGATGCTCCTTCCTCCAATCTCCTTCTTCTGAGTCTAAACCTGCTATTCTTGGGATTGCTGGTTAGGAGATTATTTTTCCTACAATGTGGAACATGAATGAAACATCAAACTTAAAAAACATTTAGCATAGGAACTTTTACCTGGTTGGGCCTTAGAACTAGGCATAGTGAGGAAAACACCTGAGAAGGAGGATGCTGGGGTCAGGCATGTGTGCTAAGATGCTAGAAGAACTCTGTGTACATTGTGGCCTGGCCTATCTCTCTTTGCACATACTTGGCCTAGTGCCTGTAGAGGTGAAGTGGAGCATCTCCAGCCTTTGGTGGGGCAATCTGGTAATTTTAGACTTCAGATTCAATGGTCCCATGGCTCCTTTGGTGTATTAATACACTTACTTCAAAATATGGTAAATGCCCTCTTTTGTGTCTGGGGGCCCTTCTGCTTATTCTGCTGAGTGGGGCCTTGGAATTTTGCCCTATAGTCCTGCCTAGGCAATACCACTATCCATTGGTAAGTAAGATCCAGACAGCTTTGGTACACAGAGAGGAAAGGTGTCTTGTCCTCCAATTCAGGTAGCAAACTACCTTGAGTCAGTGCAATCTCCTCACAAAGATTTTGCTCTCTGTATCTCCCTAGTAGGAACTTTGGACATGCCTTGAACAAAAGGCCTTCATTTACTACAACAACCTTTCATTCCCCTGAAGCAATTATTTATTTTCTCCAAATTCCCAGCAGAACAAAACAGTTCAAAATGGAGAAAGCACTAGATTAATCATTCTTCTTATCCCAAATGACTAAAATGTCTTTATTCAAAAGAGCCAAGGTGTTGGAAGGAAGAGGAGGAGAGCTGGGAAGTAGAAAGTGAGATGCACGAAGCAAAAGAGAGGTTTAGGCAGCAAGCCACAAATACACACCATCAATCATACTGCAGTCAAAAATGTTCATGTGTTTGGTACCTGCTAGTTATTGGCAGGACTGAGGATGTCTCCAGAGTGCAATCATTGAGTCTCTCTTTCTTTCTTTCTCCCCCTCCTTTTTTTAATGTTCCATTTTCATCTGAAAAACTGTTTGTCAGCACTAGAATGGCAGGTGCATTAACTCCCTCAGAACCAGATTATAGGAAAAATTGCAATTGCAGGGAAATAAGACATTAGTAAACTCCAGGGTCTCTTGTTTTCTCCCTCTGCCTCCACATTTTCCTCTCAAAAAACTATTTTCAGAAACTCATATGCACATTAACAATCTGGGGTTACAGAGATGGTGATATTTCATCTTGGTTGTGACTATCTTTGTCCAGATTTAGAGGAGACTGAATGGTATTCAGTCACTTTTGACCTGGAAATAGACTTGTAGTTTGTGTTTGGAGATGTGTGCTTTTCTTTGACACAGAATGATAGAAATGTGTCTCAGGACATCAGGGGCCATTGAAATGAGGCAGGAATCAGTTTAACAAACTGATGTCTCAGATTTGAATTGAATCTGTGATAGATTCCTTTCCAAAGTTAAAAACAACACAATTTTCTTCTGTATATGATAAGGACAGATGTAAATGACACTGTGGCAAACGTGTTATGCTGGAATGAAAAAAAAGCACATCTACCAAAACATCTCTGCCAACCATGGTGGACAATGGTTTCCATATCTGTGGGGCAGTAAATCTGTTCTGAGTTTTAGTCTCAACTTTAAAGGAGTTATCCTGACAAGGTACAGCCTCCAACACATCATAGATAAAAACTGGGACATACATAGCCAAGCAACATCAGAGTGTGGTCAAGAAGGCATAAGTTATTAAGAAGGAGGAACATACAGACTGGGTGAAGCTGCAGCAGTGTGCTTTTGTCTGAGCCTACTGGGAAAGGCAGGATTCTCCCTTCTCTCCTTTTCTTCCTGCTAAGTTAACTGAGTGGAAATTATATTGGTACTTTGAACTAATTTGGTAGTAATTGAAGTAAGTTGAGGACCAAAAGGGGAAAGTGGGAGTAAGGGAAAAGAAACACAGTCATTTTAAAATAAGATGAAAAAGTGAAACCACAGAGGACCTATTCCTCCACTGTGAGAACTGACCATTTATTTCTACGCTCTGCTTCCTGTTCTTCTATGGTTTCCAAATTATGAAAGACCCACTCCTCTTGTCTTGTTATTATGTTTGCTCAGGATGCACAGGTCAAATATATCTGAAAAATCCAAGCAAACAATATTTATTGACTCATTCCTATTCTTGTATTTATTAATATTTCCAGAGAACTCTGAAAAACTTAGGAGATAGGACTTAACTTCTGCATAATCCAGGGTGATTGTTCTATAGGCTTGACCTGTCTTCTGGTACAGATGCTGATTTATGTGTCTCTTGAGTCTCCCACCATTTAGCCACTGAGGATAGCTCTGTATTTTGTTTTTAGAGAGGAAACAAGCTTTCCCCCAATTGTACTGTATTGTATTATTTTAATTAAACCCCACCATTTCCTTATAAATGGAATTTCACATCCATTTACTTCACAGCATTCATTTATTTTATACCTTGATGATATTCTGCTCCAATTTGTCCCTTTAAATAAGTTATTAAAGCCTCCAAATCTTGAAATATTTCATCAAAGGGAAGTTGCTCCAGCCTCTTGATCATTTTGGGTTCTCTTTCCTGTACATTTTCCAGTTTTTCTATATCCTTTTTGAGGTGTACTGGCCAGAGCAGTATTCCAAGAGTGGTTGCACTATACATTTACATAAAGATTTGTAGAAAGGCTTTACAATAATGGAAGCGAAGGTAGGTTGATGAGGATAATTTTCATTGATGTGACTTTTCAAATTTTTATCCAAGTATTTCTTTCAGATCAGAAAGGAAATAAAAATGTTAGGCTGAAATCTTATTCTTACTTATCTAGGAGTAATCCACATCAAAGCCAGCATTGCTCCTGACATGTACTGGTCCCATTGTGGACCAGTTCACAATGGGACCAAAGTGCATTGGTCTTGTTCTGCATCAGGAAGAAAATGAGGGAGTGCTGATGTGTATTGGTAGAGCCCAATGTACATTAGGATACTCTTGCTGGTATCCTGCCATGCATCTTCACAATTCACTAATAGCATTCTTAGAGCCTCTGCTATGTAGCTAAATATACATAAAGTTATGTAATGTACATCATGCTAAAGGATTCTGGCAAAAGTACTTTAATTTAGGTGTGTTGTGATATTATCATTTTATTTTAATTGTATTTTAAACTGTTTTAATTGTGTTATGTTTTAACTTATATTGTGAGCCAACATATTGGGGAAAAGATGGGACATCAAATGAAGGAATGAATGAAAGAATGAATGATAGTTGGCTATTGAACTGCTGTTTTTGCTCCCTATGAAAGAAACAGGTAAATTGTTCATTGGCTTTAATTTTGTTCCAGGAGATAGAAACAGCCAGAAGATGGCACTCTGATGCTGTAAAAGTTGGCTTACTCTGGTGCTAGAAGAAACACTAAAAATAACCATGAAGAGACTTTTCTTTTTGAGAAAAAAATGTTGTTAATTGGTTCACCACTGAACATCAGTTAACATAAAACAAAACCACCCATATAGCTACAATAGAAGCCTGAATCATGTCCACTGATTCTTACTGTTTTCCCTAGAGAATGCAACTAATTCCTAGTGCAAGGTACTTTCTGTCTGCAGGGTGAGTTTTTCTTTTTGTTTCTTATATTTAATTTTCATGCGAATTTAATTGTTAAATTGTTCTGATACCTAATGCATTTCAGCCAACAAATATCTTTTCCATAAGCAGTCTTGCTGCTTTCCTAAAATGGGAAACAAAGCTTGGATTGTTTGGCACTTGTGCCTAATATTGGAGCAACTCCAGCTATACTGATTTGGTTGCTAGAAATCTTGCTCTTAATGTGCTTCTCACAAATTTTGCTTTAGAAGATATCTAAACACATTAGGAATTATTTTTAGGATGAAACTCTGAAAATCAGGGAATATATTTTTTAAAAATGTATGACCTGAATTTTAGGAACATATCACCCTTGAAGTAATGAGGATTCAAACCGTCTTTGTGACACAATGTTGAACTTTCTGATTGCTAGTTCCAATTTTATATTATCAGTTACTCTATTTTTTTTATGTAGTTATTACACTTACCCTCCAGTTTTCAGAGTTCAGAGCAGGTTCACATGAACTCTCCCATTCAGACAGCTAGGCTTGTCTAGCTTCCATGCATTATATACCCAGATAACATACCCTGAACATATACAGTAGAACATACTGTTTTGAAGTAGCATGTCATACAAAAGTTGGTGCTCTTTTTCAGAAGTGCTGAAAGGCACACCTGAAGTTTAATAATTATAAATACAGGACTTTTCTAAATTAAAGCAAGGTACCAATAAGCACATTTTCCTGCAGATCTTTAGGTTAGACCTCTATTGCATGATTGAGAGTTGGGGATGGAGAGAAAAATATGAGAAAAATGGCACTTTGAGAATCCCCAGATTTAGATATTCAGCTCATTTCTTTCAAAACATGTTAGATTTTGATAATACACAGCTTACCTATATTAAATCTAGAATATCCATTACCTCCCCCCCTCTTGTTTGACCAGCAGATTAGGTGATCCTTGTATCTCCTGAAACCCTTGAAGAGTCAACTCCTCCTCCTCCTCCTCCTCCTCCTCCTCCTCCTCCTCCTTCTTCTTGGAATGCCCTCCCCTTTATAGTACACTTTTCAAAGTCAAAAAGAGCAAAGCATGTCAGATCTGTTCACACTGTCTGGCTGTTGTGACAGATCTTGAGCATTTAATTATGATCTTTTCAGTGGAAGAATTAAAGGGATTTTATTTGTGGAGTTTGGTTACTAGCAGTTCTGCCCATACTTTTAAAAGCACACCCTCACATACAAGCACACATAAACCACAGACAAGGGATAAATAGAGGGATTATTTACATAGATTTATAAATGTGTGGAAAGAACATAGGGAAAATACAGAGAAGCAAAGTATTTGGGCTAGAGTCGCTGTGTGTGTGTGGGGGAGAGAGAGAGAATGAGAGAGAGAGAGAGAGAGAGAGAGAGAGAAGGAGGTATTTTTTTAATGTTTTAATTTTGCAAATTGGTCTTGCATATATTAAAACTTGTAACAACTGGCTTTATCTCCTAGAATAAAATGTACTAGATAATTGAATTGTACAATACAATTGAACCTTTTGTGTAGTAGGTTTGAGCCTGGATAATCTATACATTATTATACATTATGCTGGTAATCTAAAATAAATATTTCATGATACAGAAAGATTAAGATACTAGTTCTGTGTGAATAGCAGTAGCAGAAGATGGAATTAATCCTCATGAAAGCTTTCACTGAATTGTATTAAATATTCTATAACCTAGGCCATCATTCTGTGGCTCACTTGGAAGATGTATTTTGGCATTTGAAAGTGAAATAGTTCATTTTGTCTGGGAGAAACAGATCATACAGAGTTATTAGTGTCCTAATTGACTAAGAGAGACCTTGTATTGTCTGTTTGTTTGCTTGACTGTCTCTCCTTGTAGTGGAAAAAGACGTATATTTGCCTTTTCAAAAATTTTGCACTCTGACCCTCTAATGTGCTTAGCTATTGTAATATATAGTGATTAGCTATTGTAATATATATTTTTAAAAATAAAAAGTATTGCAAACCTAATTGAAACAATTTTTTAAGTGCAGCATTTGACAGTTTTGCTTACTATTTGCATATTGCTAGGTGTTGTACAATCAAAACAGAAGTGTGTCCATGGCTAGATAAATAAATTAAATGCAGACTTCATGCAGAAAGTGTATTGTGCATTCTGCCAGTGCATTCTAATGCACAATGCTTTAAAGTGACATTTGTAAAAGTGTGGAGTTTCCCCACCCTTATGTATCTCAGAAAAGGGAGAAGGAGAGGAGGACACAGCAAGCCAATCATGTTGACACTTTGAACTTATGGTTTAAATGGTCAGCTATTTCAGTCTAATGTTGATGAAACTTGTTTTGCCATGTATATGTAACTAATTTGTAAAGGTGAAATCTATGATGCTGCCTGGAGTGATGGTGAATAAGTGTAATATAAAGTAAAGCCCCTCAATTATCCAACAGGCAAGCAGTTTTATGTTGTGATGAAACCTCATTTTACACTTTTCTTGAAGAAATCTGACTCTACTCTATAAATTGATGGGAACTATTACATTATGCTCAGATAAAAAAATGGTTGATCAGTAAATTAATTTTATTGGCCTTCCATTCTTCTCATTTTTGGCTATCCAGTTTTTATCTTTAAAACCTCTGGTCATTTGAAAGGCATCCTTTAGTTTTTCAGATATTAAGAAAATGCTGATTCACTTGCCAGGAATTTTGTATGAAATAATATATTGCAATCCTCTGGTCATTTTTCCATTTTAGGTGATTTTTATTTGCTACAAATTGTTGTTGCACTTAGTTAAGTTTAAATAAAGGCGAGTGAAACCTACTGGCTCCACTATGCTTGGAGTCAGGTTATAAGATGTCAGGAAACTCTGAACTTTTCTGTTAAGATAGTAAATACTATAACATGTAGAGAAAGATGCCATGGTATGGTTTATGTTTTACAGTTTGAGCTACAACCTTCTTCAAGAGGGATATTTGTGTCTTAAAATTTAGGACAGTATTTTAAATAATGGCAAAAGCATCTATTTTTAACTACTTTGTTGATTTCAAAAGCAAAATATTTTGTTTGTCGAAATACTCTGTTAATAAAAGGAAATGCCAAACATTGTTTCTTTGCTTGCTAATAAAGCCCTCAGAGGATCAAACATTTTTCATTTAAAAATGTAAAGTTATGAAAATTCAGCCCAAGACATCCTTTGAATGTTGGAATTAGAAAGCTGAGTATTCCTTTTAACTGGCTGTTAAAAACATTTTATCTTTCTCCTTTTGTCTTCTACAGTTCAAAGTTCTCGATTATGGGTTTTGTAATGTACATTACAATGTTCTAACAATAAAATCTGCTACTCCTTTTTAAGCAGCAAGAGAATTAATTATTGTAGCCCCACTCAGAAGATGTAGTGATGCTTTAAGTTAACATTTTCTAACAGGCATTTGATTGTCATTTAATAAGACCATTATTGCATAATAAACAAATGCCAATTGATTATTAAACACATTTATTTCGGATTAATAGAAATGCCAGCATCAATGAAGAGACTTTTCATTAATAAACAACTATTTATTTGCCATGGCAAGTGTCTTGTTCAATTTAAATTAAATATCTATTTGGGATCTCCAGCCTGTAGTATTATCAAAGACATCTGAGTGTTTGTTCCATAAAAAGCATTTTCAGTTCAGATGCACACGATGCAATCTCCAAAAACAGAGGAAAAATCAATCCTTATAAAAGGAGCTTTGGTTGCTGCTAGATAGCTAATTATACAGACAGATCCTTTGTGCAGTTTTCTGTACTAGCTAGTCTTCCCCCCCCCCCCCCACTCCTTGTGAACTTTGGTACAGTTTTTTTTAAAAATAAAAATAATTACTCATTGATTATTTACAAGACTTTTTTTCCTGTAATTTCATCCATATTATAAAACAGAAAGGGGCTATCATTTTATGAACCTTCATAATTTTCTGGGGAGAAATATTAGTTTCTTGCATCAGAATTTGAAACAGTGTCATGTTCAGTGAAGCTTGTATGTTTTTAATGGATGCTGGGGATGAATAAGTATTGTAGGACTGGGAGAAATATGTCAAAGATGTGAGTTATCTGACTTTGCACACACATTTATATTTTAAAAAGCTGTTAATACCTATATCTATATTTAGGGGAAAGCGTATGAAGTATTCCAGGAAGGTAGCTTTTTGAAAGGACTGCATGTGAAGATGCAAGCAGACCCATTTTTGTAAATCTGCAGGGTTTGCTTCTTTATCCATTGTTAAGCTGGTTTATTTGAAATAAAGGTCAGATTCATTACTGAAGGAGAAAGCAGAGTTGTCTAAAGTATTTTTAAAATATAAAGCTTTTTACTGAAAGTGCATCTAATTGCCTTTAACCACTATTTAAAGGAAGTTTGCTTTGTTCAATAGTAAACTAGTGAGTCCTTGTTGTTGGTACTAGACAGTGTTAGATGAACTAGGGAACATCATTAGAAATTGATGATAAGCAAATAAAAGAAATGCTGCATGTCATTGCATACAAAGTAAAGTGGAATGCGGAGAATTTGTCTTGTTGTTTTTAAGAAATTGACTCAGGGTTAACCATAAACACTTGGGTTTAGATCAGTATGATCCACATGTAATCTTGGGAGTTACTGTAGTGAGACTGTGAGCAATACAATACTTTGTGTATGCAGGAACAAGGAGAATCAGTATGGTGTTAAGATTTTCCAGGTCAGCATCACTCTCATACCCTCCAACATTTCACTGATGAAAATAGGGACATGTGTGGCCAGGCAACAATAGAGTGTGATTAAGGTGGGAAGATTTATTAATGAAGAACATGTAAGCTAAAATAGGCTGCAACATTTCATTTTTGCATCAATCTGCAGGGGAGGGCAAAATTTCACCAACTCCCCTCCCCCTGCTGAGTTGAGTGCATACTACATTTGCATTTTCAGTATTCTGCAATTGTAGTAAGCTGAGGACAAAGGGGGAAATGGGAGTAGGTGAGAGAAACTGGGATATTTTAAATTTTAATTTTACATTTCAGTGGATGTAACTTTGTTACCTGCTTGACCAGTGACAATGAATACTTTTCAATTTGCACAACTGAAGAAATGGATAGTAAAGGTCAGATTCATAGCTTTAGATTCATAGCTACCCCAAATGAGTCAGCATAGCATAGTAGTTTGAGTGCTGGAGTATGACTCTGGAGATCAAGGTTTGATTCCCTGATTGGCCATAGAAACCCACTGGGTGACCTTGGGCAAGTTATACTTCCTCAGCCTCAGAAAGGCAATGGCAAACCTCCTCTGAACAAATCTTGCCAAGAAAACCCCATGAAAGGTTTGCCTTAGGGGCACCGTAAGTCAGAAACACTTTGAAGGCACACAACACACAATACACACACCACATGTGTGTTAGATCCTTGTCTTTCCTAACTTATTTTTTTTTAAAAAAAACAACCCAGAGAGGGAACTGACTGAGTGGGTAGAGGGAGTGGTCAGCGTCCCACGAAAACAAGGCAAAGTCCCAACATACCTAAAAGAAACACTTATAAAACCACAATTGAAAAAGTATTTCCTGGATCTCACCATCCTGGTTGGCCCATTTCCAACATTCATTTTTTGGGCAAAGTCTTGGGGGGGTTGAGGTGACCTCTCAGCTCCATTTTTTAAATTTAATTTAATTTTTTGGATGAAATGAATTATTTAGATCCATTGCAATCTGGTTTCAGGTCTGGCTATGGGGCAGAGAAAACTTTTGCCATTTGACCAGGAACTGGACATAGGGAGTAACCCTGTTGGTTCTGCTGGACCTCTTGGCAGCTTTCATTTCCATTGATCATGGTATCCTTCTGGACCACCTTGCTGGGATGGGACTTGGAGCCCTGTTTCACAGTGAATCTACTCATTCCTGAAGCAGCTAACGTAGAAGGTGATGCTGGTGTGTGTGTGTGTGTGTGTGTGGGTGGCAACCCTTTGGGCATTGGTCTGTGGGTTCCTTCAGGGCTCAGTTTTGTTCTCCACATTATTTAACATATACATGAAACTGTTGGGTTATGTTGTCTGGAGTTTGGGGATTCAGTGCCATCAGTGGGTAGATGAGAGTCAGTTCTTTTACTCCTTTCCACCTCAATCCAATGAAGCAGTTTTGGTCCTGAACTGGTGCTTGTTATCAGTAATGGACTGGATGAGGGTGAGAAATTGAAATTTAATCCAGACAAGACAGAGGTGCTCCTGGACAGTCAAAAGACACATCTGGGAATCATGATTCAGCCTGCACAGGATTGGATTACACTCCTCCTGCAGATGCAGGCCCAAAGCTTGGCTGTATTCTTAGAGTCAACCTGAATCTCAAAGCCCAGTTTTCAGCTGTGAGAGGCTGGTGCACCATCTGAGCCTATTACTAGAAGCCTCAGATCTGGCCATGTTACACATGCCTTAGTGACATCCTGTTTGAATTATTGTTAACATACTCTACATGGGGCTCCTTTTGAAGAGTATTCAGAAACTTCAATTGATCCAAAGAGCTGCAGCCAGATCATTAAAGGGCTGATTACAGGGAGCATGCAAGTGCCTTGTTACAAGAACTCCACTGGCCACCAGTCTGTTTCTGGGCACAATTCAAAGTGCAGGTTATTGATTTATGAAGCCCTTCAAATAGTTCAGGTCCAAGTTATCTGAAGGACTTTGTCCATATTTTGAGATCTTCTGGGGATGCCCCCCTTCTTTTCATTTTATTCATTTATATCCCACCTTTCCCTCAGTAATGGGTCACAAAGTGGCTTCTGTGTGTGTGTTGTGTACTTTTGAGTCATTTCCAACCTATGCTGACTAAAGTGAACTGATTGTGGGGTTTTCTTGGCAAGATTTATTCAGAGAAGGCTTGCCATTGCCCTCTCCTGAGGCTGAGAGTATGTGACTTGCCTAAGATCACCCAGTGGGTTTCACGGCCAAGCTGGGAATCAAAACCTGGTCTCCAGAGTTGTAGCCCAACACTTAAACCACTGTGTCATACTGGATCTCACAAAGTGGCTTACAGCATATTAAAAACAATACATATTAAAAACTATACAAAAGCATCAATAAACATAAAATATTATTTGAAAGAAAATTAAACAATCTATAAAGTTAAAAATCATTAAAACATTGTATACAAACCACGAAAGAGGACAGTACACCATTAAAAACCCATGTCAGTCATTTTCTAAATATCCAATGGCTTAAGAATGTTTTTTACCTATGAGCGAAAGAAGAGCCTTTTTTAGGAGGGAGTTCCAAATTTTGAGAGCAGCCACTGAGAAGGCCTTCTTCCTTGTTCCTACCAAATGAGCCTGAGAAGGTGATGGATGAAAGAGAAAGGCCTCTCCCAGTGATCTTACAACTCTACTGGATCTGTAAATAATTGTCTCTTCTCTCCTTCCCTCTATCCTCACAGATACATCTGGTAATAAAACAGGAGAGAACCTTCTCCATGGCTGCTCCCAGGCTATGAAACTCCCTTCCTAGAGATTTTAGACTGGGGCCCACTTTGCTATCTTTATACAGGTAGGTGAAGATAATTGGTTTTGACAGGCCTTTGAGGACTTGTTGCTTTGGGGAAACAGGCCTTGCATAACATGCTACTTTGTCTATTAGTAGCTTTCTTTTTAATGATTTATGTTTTTAACTGGTTTTAAAGGTACACTGTTAATTTTTAACTATGTTTGTTTCATCTGTTGTAAAGCTGCTTTGGATCCCATTTTGGGAGAAAGGTGGATATAAGTACAATAAATAAATAAATAGATAGATAAATAAACTGTGTTGACTCTCAAAATGAGAAAAAAGAGGGATGTAAAGAAATAGAATTGTTAATGTTGTTATTTCCCATTGCCCATTCTGTAGCTTGGTTAGTCCATACATTTCTCATTTCAGAAATTATACTTTGAAGCATGGAATACACACTGGGAATATGTAGTCCTTCCTTGCATCACCCTAATCCAAGTTAGACCCACAAATCCTGGATTACATTAAATCAAAAAGCTGCTGATTCCAAATTATGCTAATCAGAGTTTTACCCAGATCTGCTTAGGTAATCAACATTAAATTATAATTCCCTGGTTTGGACATAATAATAATTCTGTTTTAAAACAAACCTGAATCTTCTGGCATAAACTGATACACAAAAAGAGAGGAGAAACAGAAATGGATGACTGTTGTGCTAATTTATTAAAGCATGCTTTTTGAACCCAGAATGGTACATTTGAACTCTTACCATAGCACTACCTTTCTGCAGTGATGGGACTGTGTGCTCCTGTGAGACAAGATACTATGCTGATGGCAGCAGAGCTGCTGGTAGGATCTGCCATCTTAAACAGCTTTTGCTGAGAAGCCAGGCTAATTGTGCTGAACAGATACTGGGCAGCAGGAGTGGGCGTTGATACTGGTGGACGATTTCTCAGAGACAGCACTCAGTGGAATCATAGGTAACACTTGTTAATACTGTGCTAAAGGAGGCATAGTGAACTGCTTTTGAATGTCTTTTTATTATGAAAATCCTATGATGAGACAATCCAAAATGAACAAGAGATAGTGCCAGAAGATGAGATTCTTAGATCAGAAGTTACTCAATGAATTATTGCAATACAGCAGAGGACAACTATGAGGAGTGCTGTGGCTAATGATGCAACTGGACTCAAGCTGAAATGAGTCAGATCAGGGGTAGGCAACCTTTCTCCTTTAAGGGCCGAGGGACTTCAGCTCCCAGAAGCCTCAGCCATGTTGGCCAATAGTCCCATGTTGGCCAATAGCTCCTGGGATTCTGGGAGCTGAAGTCCCTCGGCCCTTAAAGGGGAAAGGTTGCCTACCCCTGGGTCAGATGGTGACGTGCTCTCAGATGTGAAAGGAAAATCTGAAATTGCATAACACATATTATAGGAACACGGAATGTGAGAAGCATGAATCAAGGAAGTGAGATATAGTAAAACAAGAAATGGAATGTATAAAGATTGGAATAGCACTTGGGGTGGGCAAGATAAAGTGGACAAGAATGGGACATTTTAGTAAAATAATTATAGAGTGTTCTACTTGGGAAACCAAAATCTATAAAAACGTAGGGTGGCATTAATAATGAGGACAGAGATGTAGCAAAAGTAGTCAAAGGATATAATGCAAAGTCCAACCAAATCATATTAATAATACTGCAGGAAAAACCATCAATATAACCATAATCCAACTTTATGCTCCAACTACAAAGGCAGAAAAGAAGAAATTAAAATATTCTATGCTGGAGTCCAGGAGAAACTGATCACATGCTAAAAGAGGACTTGTTAATCATAGGGGATTTGATTGTAAAAGTAGGAAGAACAAGGGAACTCTTGCACAAGTTCTGAGAAATCAAAGAGAAATTTAAGACAAGAGTGGAGACATCCAGCAGGGCAGCACATTAAATGACCAAGTAGGGAAAAAAGATGATGGAAAAATACACTGAAGAACTATATAAAAGAAATGAAAAGATAACAGATTCATTCAGGGAATAGCTATTTGAAGATGAAGCTACAGTTTTAGAAAGTGAATTGGAAGCTGTACTCAGAGTTCTTGGAAGGAATGAATCACAAGGAACAGATGACATAACAACTGAGCTGCTTCAAGCTACAGAGACAGAATCTCCTCTAGTTCTGACTAAAAGCTGTCTACAGATATTTATTTATTTATTTATTTATTTTATATTCCACTTTTCTCCCATAAGGGACCCAAAGTAGCTGAAAAAAAAAAAATGGCCCACAGATTGAAAATGATCAATATACATTCCAATCCCCAAGAAAGGGGACACCAGGCATTGCAGTAACCATAGAACCATTGCCTCAATTTCCCATGCAAGCAAAATTCTACAGCAGGGGTAGGCAACCTTTTTGAGCTGGGGGCCAGGTTGCTGTCCCTCAGACAATTGGGGGGGGGGGCGAAGCACAATAAACAAACAAACAAACAAATAAATAAATATAAAATATATTTTTTTAAAAAATAAAAAAATATGCATGCACACTCTCTCAGCCCCAGAAAAGCCATGGCAAACCCCCTGTGGAGATTTTGCCAAGAAAACCCCAAGAACAAGTAATAACAACAAGAATCAATATCATCATGGCGGGCGGCGGTGGTGGCGGCAGAACCAGCCTGGGGCCGGTCCAAAGGCCTCAGGGGGCTGCATCCGGCCCCCGGGCCTTAGGTTGCCTACCCCTGTTCTACAACAAAGGCTTTTACCACATATAGAGCAGGAAATACTGATTTCCAAGCTGGGGTTAGGAAAGGAAGAAGTACTAGGGGATATATTACAAATATACACTGGAAAATGAAGCACACCAAAATAATTTTAAAAGAAAACGATCCTGTGCTTTTTAGATTATAGCAAAACCTTTGATTGTGTAGATCATGGAAAAATATTGGATGGCTATTAGAGAAATGAGTGTGCCACATTTAATTGTCCTCATGCATAACCTATACGCAGAACAAGAGGCTACTGTTAAGGACAGAATACAGAGAAACAGAATAGTTCCAATTGGCAAGGGGGCTCATGAAATGCTGTGTTTTATCATCCTATATGTTCAGGGTGACCAGATGTCCTGACTGCAAAGGAGGACATTCAAGAAAAATGTAGGATATTGCCAAAGAAAAGTTAAAAACACTAGTATAAATGCAAATCTATGTTTCTTAGTTATGCGCAAAATGGAGGACATTTTGGAATTCCTCTTGAACAGAAGGCTGAAATGTAAGACATGTCATGGAAAAGTAGGGTCACACTGTGTCTGCTGGTTATAGGTTGTTATACTTTCTAGTGAATCATGTGAAGACATGATTCACTAGAAAGGACAAGAATGCTTGCTAAGGTAGAAGGCCGCATGAAAAAAGATCATATTACAGATGAAAGACTCCCTCAAGGAAGCCATGACCCTGACTCTGGAAGAGCTGAGCAGAGCTGATGGTGACAAGGTGGCTTGGAGGTCTCTCACTTGTGTATGTGTCTTCAACTCACCTTTTAATTTATGGTGACCTTATGAGTTTCATAGTGATTTCTTAGGCAAGAAATACTCAGAAGTGGTTTTGCCAGTTCCCTCCTCTGACATATAGCCTACAGCACCTAATAGTCATTGATGGTCTCCAGTCCAAGTACTTATCAGGGCTGACCCTGCTTAGTTTCGAAGATCAGAGAGGTTCTGGTACCTTTAGGGGAATTTAGGCCCTCTCATTCATAGGGTTACCAAAGTCAAAGATGATTGAGGGTTAACAACAACAAAATAGAAAACAGTTGATAAAACAGAAAACAGAATAGCCTTTAAGGCTTGAATTTCATTGGCTTTTAGCTGGGAAATAAACAAGACTGTGGCATTGTAATTGCAATCCAGTTTAAACTAGCACCTCTGGGCTCATTTCAGACTATTCTTTTTAATTTACAGATGACCTTCAAATGTTTTTTTAGAAGTGATGTTAAAACTGGATCTGCATCAGGGGTTGGGAACCTGTGGACCTCCAGATGTTCATGAATGACTACTGCCCTCACCCCTCACTATAGGCCAGGTTGCCTGGGGCTCATTGGAATTATATTGGATTAGAGTTCTAATCCATCTGGAACTGTACAGTTTCCACACTCCTTTCATACACAATGGCTGAGTCTTGTGGAGGTAAGAAAAACATATACCACTTTGAACTACAGATAATTGAGAAGATTATTGAATTCTCCCCACCAATAGATCTACTCTTTAAGCAGAAAACTAGTACAACTTTTTTTTTTAAAAAAAGTACAGCATAGCAATAAAAATTCAGTCCTATCAGTGGGATATTTCAAGATCTGTCCAGTGTGCTGTTTCAGAACCCACAATGCATGTGTAGATCAAGTCTGAAAATATTAGAGACTTCAATGCTGTTAAACATATGGGAAATAACTATGAATATACAGTCCTCCCTCCATTCTCACGGATTTGGGATCTGTGTCCCTTGCTTATCTGTGGGGGGGGGGGGCAAATGGAGGGGGACAAAATGGGATGTGCACCTGTGGCATGTGCCTGCACAACCCTGTGGGAGTGCACCTCAGTTCAAGCCAACAGGGATCAAATATACACGATTTTCCATTTTTACAGGGTGGTGGTCTGAAACGGATCCCGCATGAGAATGGAGGGAGGACTGTAAATGATACTGGCACTGCAACAACATTTGTTTTTGTTAGGAGCTAATTTAAGACAAAGACAATTTAAGGACTGGACTACATATTACACTTCTTCCACTGCTGTAACGTTAGCTCAGTGACTATCTATGGGAGGATGCAGAAGGGCGGCCATGGGCCGGCCTGAGAAGTGGAAGATTGGGGCCGAGGCTGCCCCATGCCTCAGTCCCAATCCACCCTTTTGGTGACTGTGAAAGGAGTGCCAAAATAATTCTCCTTTCCCAAGCCACGGTAAGGGGGCCGCAATAGCCGGCATGTGGCTCTTTTGCGCCTCTTCTGGCGCAGTGTGTAAAAATGCTGCATCAGAAGGATGTCATCAGAGCACTCGCTGTGTGCAATGGGGGGTGCTCTGATGATGTCCTCAGGAAGGGGTTGGGGCAGCTGGCATCCAGCTGCCCCTCACCTTCTCTGGCTCCATGACAGCGCTTTGTGCCATCTGCAGAGCCCCTAAGACTCTGTATGTAGAGAGATTTTGTAACACCTTTGAGACTAACTGAAAGAAAGAAGTTGGCAGCAGGAGCTTTGTAGACTTAAGTCTACTTCCTCAGATGCATCTATGACTCTGGTTAAGATCCAATGGGTCTCAAGTTTAAATTAAAAAATAGGTGCAATAGTCAAATAGATAAAATGAGTATATCCCAGGTTATTCAACTGTCTCAGTTTGTTAGCAAAGAGGTTCTTCAATAGGATTCACCTCATAGAAAGATAAAAAGTCCTTCAAAAACAATGATGTTTACGTACATGGTTTATTATTAATTTCCTACCCTTTATAATGGCTATTTCCTGGCATTCTTTGTATAGCCTTTTCTTAAGTTGGCTGTGAAAAGAAGGCTAATTCCTTGGCTTCCAGCCTAAATGTTTTCTCCCAGGCTCTGGGTACTTATTTTGGGGATTTAAAAACTCTGGGTTTATTTATTTGTTTATTCATTCATTAGATAGGCCTCACCATCGACAAGAAGGGGGAACATATGGTTATTAATCTTTCTTGTCATCCATTCACAGATGTGAAGTTCACACCACAGCAAATGTGAAGTCAGCAGTACACAACCACAAGGTGGAGATTTTCAGGTGAAACAAGTTTAGAGAAAACAAGAGTGAAGGGGGGAAGGTGGGAGATGGGGGGAAACGAGTGCAGTAAAAAGATGATGTGAAGAAGATGAATGGAACCAAGAGAGGGGAGGGGAGGAAAAGATGAGAAGGATGTATAAAAGGGGAAGGAAGAGAGAAATAAGGAAAGATAAGAGATTTTGAATATAAAAGAATGAAGGGAGTGCAAGAAAAAGGGGAGGAGACACAAATCCAGAGAGAATATTTAAACTAGAGTGTTGATGCAACCATGGCATATCTGGGTGTCCTGAAGATGTAAAGGGTAATCACTTTCTCAGCATGCATGTGCTATTGATATGTTAATATCATATATATTTTTCTTTATCTGCAAGCAATGAAGTTTGCAAACTGACTCTGATTAACTAGGTCTGACTGTTTCTGCGTGCATGTACATACATTGGCAAATACATATATATAAATATTTATGTTGTACACACAATAGCATCTGAAAATTCCCATAGAGCAATGGCCAACATGAAAAGTCCTATTAGTATTGATGCAACATCAGACAGGCATGTTTGTGCTGATATAACCCGCAGCAATATCAATACTAATGTGGCTGCTTGGGAATATGAAATATGTAAGTAGATTGAGCTCTTAATAGAATTGGAATAATATTCAGAATGCTGAATAAAATATGTAATAGGAAATGGAAGATGAATTATATCTGGTAACTTGAGATGGGATGGAGCTTTTTCTTGGTCCTTTATGATAGGTGTGAGGAGAGCCCAAGTTCAGCTCTAAACACAATACAGTCAAGTCACAATATATACATTAACTATATTAATACTGTGACTAACAGTTGACTGTCCTCTCATGACATCTGAAAGCAACTGCCTGCTGTAACTACTTTACCCTGCCTACTGGTGGTGGAACATGCACTGGTCAACCCTGTCTATCCACATGCTATTTCTAGGTGTACTTTCTTTGACCTCATTTAATGCTTCCTGGACAGGCATAGTTGTTCTCTAACTTTTAGAGCCCACTTGTTCATGCCTCTATGGTACATGGTAGAACCGGGAGAGGAAGGCATGTGGACAGCAGAAGCTTATTTGGGCTTAGGCCTTGAAGGAGAGCTAGCCAATTGGCCTGAACTGAATGAATGTTTGCAGCTCTGGTATAACATAGTTCTATGTAGCATCCCAGGATCCTTTGAAAATGAATCAACTGGTTTTATGTAGAGTGGTTTTGCACATTCAGAGGGTTCAGCTGCTTAATGGGCCTTGCAAAAGCCTCCAGGAAATCTGGAGAGAGGGGAAAGCTCAGGTAATGTGAATATTTCTTTAGATAATTCAAACAAAAATTCATGTGACTTTAAATTTCCTGGGCTTTGCAAATCTCTCAATAGTCACGTGGCGAGAAGAGGTTTGTAACATCTTGCCTGATGAAGAAGCCCATGGAGCTTCAAAAGCTTGCAACAAGTATATTGTGCATTTTGGTTGGCCAATAAAGGTATCACAGTTTGGTGGATTTTTGTTTGAATTTGCTCAATGGCCAACACAGGTACCCCTGCATATTTCTTTAGAAAAATACTGAACAAGTAGAATGATTTATTTATGATATGGGGGAACTGTCAGAGGATCCATTATCAGGCTGGCCAAGTGCTTTTCAGTTTTGTTTGATTAGGTTTATTATTAGCTAAAGTGTACAAAAATTAGTTTTGTTATTGTTGTGTGCTTTCAAGTCATTTGGCAACTCTAAGGCAACCCTATCATAGGGTTTTCTTGGCAAGTTTCTTCAGAGGGGGGTTGCCATTGCCATCCTCTGAGGTTAAGAAAGTGTGATTTGCCCAAGGTCACCCAGTGGGTTTCCATGGCTGACCAGGAATTCAGGCCCTGGTCTCCCAGTGTCCTCATCCAATGCTCAAACCATTACACCATGCTGGCCCACATATATCTAAAATAGATTTAAAATGAAGTGAAATGATGAAAAAAATAATTAATACTTCATTAAATATTATTACATTTGCCAATGTTCTCACAACTAATGATTAATTCCCTTTCTCATACTTGATTGTTTTTGAATTTATATTTATGTTTAAATGAACCTTAAATGTATTCAAATAGACTTTAATATGATGCTGACAAATGCTATTGAACAAAATTGACTATAACATTGACTATCCCATTTACTATAGTGTATTTCTTTTCTTTCCCCCACTTGCTATAGTTCATTAACTAGTTTGCTGCTGAAGTTTGGCTATAATGACCATTTTTTTTTAAAAAAATAAAAATTCCACAGAGGGAGCACTGGTACAGTGCAAAAGTGCTTGGGGGCTAAAGACAGCCTGCAGGCTACACTTTGACCAGCCCAACTCTATGATGTAGTCCAAGAGCACCTTTCAATGTTCTTTTTTTTTTAAAAAAAAGAAACCACCATAACAATAAAAGTAGGTATGGGAGGTTACTTTTTGGTAAATAGTTTGCTCCAAAATTAGAGCAAATTATATATACCAAACATATGCATAAACCAGAATATAGTTATGCTCCAAAACCCGCAGTTCTCAGAACTTTGCAATGCATTTCAGAGTGGAAAAGATGCACACAACACACACACACACACACACATACATACATATATGAGAGAAAATGAGCAGAAAATGTATAGATTAGGGAAAAGTGTATACTAGCCCATGATATACTATGGATCAAAGTGTATACCTTTGAAAAAGTGTACAAAAATTTGTAGATTTGGAACACTGCACATGAAAAACTGTATGGACCTTTGTGCAAACTTTTAAAAACAAAATTTGTACAAGAATGCAGAGATGGAATGTGAGAAATAGAGTGAAGACAAACATATAAGAGTAAAATCAAACCTAATGCTTGATAACAACAGCTCTGAGAGACTGGGAAACCTGGCTGTTTTTGTACAAATGAGAATGGGATTGGGATGCTTCTTGGTTTTATGTTACACAGTGCCATACTGTCATTCCCAGATGCTTTGTGTTTGGGAAAACATGCCTGCCTTCATAGTTTTCTTTCCACTAATGAGACTTAATTGAATGGACCAATAAAGCTTTTGTGCATATAGGCCTCCGCATATTTCACACGTCTCCTTAGACACATGGTGGAAGATTTGCACTCCTCTACTAAATGAATAGGCTAGCCAGATAGATAAAGCACTCTCAGTTGTCAGTTCACATGCCATTTAATGGAACACACTATTGCCATTATTGAAAATTGAGTGAAAAGTGGCATTATTAGGGAAGCAAAGATTTCATTTATGTCATATAGAACCTTCCCACCAATGGTACTACCTTTCCACGATGGTGGGATTATGTGTTCCTGTGAGGCATGAGGCTATGCTGAAGGCATATCTCCCATGTCAGATGAGATTTTTCTGAGGAGTCAGACTAAATGTGTCAAGTACCTCCTGGGCAACAACAGTAATGGGTGGAGGTTGACACTGGTGTAAGATATCTCAGAGACAATGGCAGTGACACTATAGCTAATACTTATTAGAAATGTGCTGAAAAAGACATGGTAAACCCCTTTTGAATGTAATTTATCATGAAAATCCTATGATGAGACAGTCCAAAATGAATAGTGCCAGAAGACGAAACTCCCAGGTCAGATGGCACTCAGCAAGCTACTGGAGTACAGCAGAGGACAACTAGGATTAGTGCTGTGGCTAATGACAGAACAGAACTTTAGCTGAAAGTACATTCAGTTGTTGACATGATCAATGGTAAAAGAAAAGTCTGAAGCTGCATAACACATAGGAACATGGAATGTGAGAAGTGTGAATCAGGGGAAGCTAGACATAATGAAACAAGAAATGGAATGTATAAAGATTGCAATACTAGGGGCGAGTAAACTAAGGTGGACAGGATGGGACATTTTGAGTCAGATAATTGCACAGTATTGGCCATTAATCATATCAATAGTATTTCAGGGAAACTCATCAATATAACTGCGATTCAAGTTTATGCTCCAACTACAGAGGCAGAAGAAGAAACTGGAGAATTCTATGCTGGATTCAAGGAGAAAATTGATAACACACTAAAACAAAACTTCTTGTTAGTCATAGGCAACTGGAATGCAAAGTGGGAAACAGGACCGATTCAAAGATTGTAGGAAAATTCAGCTTAGGATCAAGACATGAAGTGGGAGGGCAAATGAATTTTGTAAGGCTAACAATTTGTTCATCGTGAATACATTTTTCAAGCAATCAAAGAGGTGACTGTATACATGGCTATCACCTGATGGCCAATATAGAAATAAAATAGATGACATAATTGGATGAAGAAGATAGAAAAGCTCAATTTCCTCTGCAAATACAAGACTAGGAGCAGATTGTGACACAAACCATGGGCTGCTAATATCAAAATTTTCTAAAACTAGAGTAAATCTAAAAAACACTAAACCAACTATCATGTCAGAATACAGGGAAGATAACAGAAGTAGGTGACAGAAATAGAGTCAGAACCCTGAAAGCAACTGTTTAGCAACTATTGTTCAGCGACAAAGGGAACTACCATAATCGATGCAGAGAAATAGATGATGACAAAAAAGGAAGAGTCCTTTTCCATAAGATCCAAGAAATCAAAGGGAAATTTTAAAGCAAGCATGGGATTGCTCTGAAATCAGCAGTGGAATGCATTACATGACCTAGTACAAATAAGATGTCAATCGAAATAATACACTGAAGAGCTAAACAAAAGAGATAAAATGATGACAGATTCATTAAAAAAAGAACCATTTGAAGATGAACCCACCATTTTAGAGTCCATCAGTGATACCTTTATTGGTCAACCAAAATGCGCACTATACTTGTTGCAAGCTTTTAAAGCTCTGCGGACTTCTTCATCAGGCAAGATGTTACAAACTTTTTCTCCTGTTTTTCTCCTGTTTGGTTTGTAACATCTTGCCTGATGAAGAAGCCCATGGAGCTTCAAAAGCTTGCAACAAGTATATTGTGCATTTTGGTTGGCCAATAAAGGTATCACTGATAGATTTTTTTTGAATTTGCTAAATGGCCAACACAGCTACCCCTGAATATTTTCCACCATTTTAGAATGTGAAATGGAATCTGCAATAAGAGCATGTGGGAGAAATAAATCACTAGGATCAGATGGCATATCAATAGAGCTGTTTCAAGCTACAGGGATACAATTTAGTTTTAACTAAAATCTGTCAACAAATATGGAAAACAAAGAATGTCCCATGGATTGGTAATGCTCAATATACGTCCCAATCCATAAGGAAATGGGCACCAGAGACTACAGTAAACACAGGTCCATTGCATTAATTTCTCATGCAAGGAAAGTGATGCTCGACATTCTACACCTGAGACTGTTGTACTTTGGCCATATGATGAGAAGACATGACTTACTAGAAAAAAGAATAATACTTATTAAGGTAGTAGCCAGTAGGAAAAGAAGAAAACCACATTACAGATGGATACATTCAATCAATCAAGGAAGCCATGGCCCTGATTCTGCAAGACCTGAGCAGGTTTGTTGATGATAGGGTGACTTGGGGTTCTCTCATTCATAAAGCTACCATAAATTGAAGTTGACAGCAGTTAATAATCACAAGATAGGGCCTTAATATACTGTGACTCAAAGCCAGAATAGTAAATGTAAGAGTGGAAGGTATTTCAAAGGAGTGTACACTGCACCATGGGTTCCTTGGTGTCAAAAGGCTATCATTTGCTCTGTTTATGCATCCTTAAAAGTTAATAATTTATAATATAACATATAAGACTTGTGAACAAACTCTGCACAACACCTGAATCTTTTACCTGAAGTGACCATTCCATAAATTTAAAGTAATGGTGATACTAAATAGAAAAAGACTGGTGGGAGGAATACAGTTTGACCAAGGAGATACATTTTCCCATAGAAATTCACTGCTAGAGTCCAGGAAAGCCGAACTGATTAAGAAATAGCACTTGTGAGTTTAATATAACAGTAGTAACATGACTCATTCCAGCATATCTTCTTAACTCAGCAGAGTTACTTTATACTGATAGACTGTTATTCCCTTAAAGTTTTGTTCTCTAAAAATAAAATAAAATAGGATGAGTCTGGCCTTCCCTTCTCTAAAACTTTCCAACAGGGATCAGGAATGTATGGTTCTCAGATGTTAGAGAACTATAATTCATATAGTCTCCAATCATTGGCCACAATGACTAGGCCTGCTGCAAGTTTCTGTTAAATATTTTTGGAAGAGCCACACTTTCCCCACAGCTGCTGTATAAGAAAGGAGTAGGGAGAAATAAAAAAAAAAAAAGTTCTGGTTTAACTGCCAGAACTACAACATGGACCCCTGGAAGGTCTAAAGGTTTTCTAAAAATAATTCTAAGGACAATAATAATAATAATAATAATAATATGCCAGGTTTCTGTAGAGTAGAGCTAGGCCAGTTAAAGTGATATCAAATTGCTTTAACTGTGTAATAAAGAAAGGGAGACCTTCCCATAGGTTCATTTTGAAATCTGTCTCATGAAATATAATGTAATGGGGCATAACAGAAAGAAATGCTAGTTTTGATTGTTGTAGTAAAATCTAAATTGTTGTTATGTGCCTTCAAGTCAATACTGACTTATATAGACACTATTATTGAGTTTTCTTGCCAAGAGCTATTTAGTAGGGGCCTGCCATTGCCTTTCTCTTAGGGCACTATCAGATTGATTAAAAAGACTAGAAAGTCCCTGATTTTGTTCCTGTTCTTTTCTATTTTATTTTGGAGCTTTGTGCCCATTTTGTTTATCTGATAGTATGTTCTGTCATCTCCCAGTATGATCAGAGACTTTTTATACAAGCTCCCCATGTCAGTTTATTTTAACCCAGTTCAAAATGGGAAAGAACAAGGACAACATTTCAGACTTTTCAGTCTGTATGGACCCTTACATAGATCTAAGGGTAGATTATAATGATCTACCCATGCAGTTTCATTTTGTCCCCTCCCATTACCATGGAAACTAGTTTTGAAACACTGACAAATGCTCCCCATGCTGTGCACCAGTGGGAGCACTGGCAGTACTTGGCTGTGGATAAGAGAAAAAGCTGTTACCACTTTCCCAGTTCTCCAGTAAAATTTCTGCTGGTTGTAGAAACACAGTTGGGTGCCTCCCATACAAGGGCATATGCTAGTTTTGGATGTTGTGGAAAGTGGTAGTTAACATCATCTTGTTCAATGTCCCTTCCTCCACCATTATGGAAGACAGTTTTGAAGCACTGAACCTTTCTCCTGTGATTGGGGTATTGCACCCTGGTACGTTAAAACCACTTTCTGTGTGGTGAAGGAGGATATTATGCAAGAAGGTGTTGAATACGCCATTCCCCAGTGTCCAGATAAGACATATGCTCACAACCCCTAAGTCACACAAGTGTATGTTACTAACGATGCAGTATGTCCATGGTGTGGGAATAATTCCTCCCTTGCTATTTCTATACAAGAATAATCATTATTTTGCTTATTTCCACATAGAACCCCATAGTATAAGACAAATATACTGCAGATGACCCCTTGTCTCACATTTCTATGAGACCAAATGTCCTCTGACGAGAATATATTTATATGCTTAACACTTTGGTTATTTATTGCAATAAAAATATGCCAAACTTCTTCTAGTAGCCTCAGAGAGGTGTACCTGATGGAAAAATCAATAACCTCACAATGACCGTGTAAAATAGTTTAGGATCAAATTGTGAAATGCCGTAGTTCAAATTCCCCTATGAGTTTACTTCCTAATTGGGAATTCGAGCCTGAATTTCCACATCTAGTCAGAATCTCTGATTACTACATCACACCTGTATTTTAATCAGAAAGCTTCTGTTCTTAATAGTTGATATTATTAAAACTAAAGGCCTTACCCCTGGTGCAAGGTTGTTTGTAGTAAGACAAAGCAAGAGTGTGTGGATGACTACTTTAGCCATCCTTTGAATTGATTTGACTGTTTCCTCTGAACAAGAGCCATGAGATTTGAAATGTGTTGAGCTAATAAATCATGCTCACATCTTTGAGGTTTCTGACCTCCCTTCTTCTCTCTTTTTGTAGTGGTGCCCTTCTCCCAGTGGCAGCTGGTGATTCTGATATCAATGACTGCCCCACTATATCAGTGGACACCCCACTGACATAGGAGTCACCAGCCACCTCTGCCTTCTTTTCCCTTTGTTGTTGTCATTAGGGCCAGTGTGACTCTTGCATCACACAGAGCACTTTTGTTTAAATTGAAAAAAGTTGGAGCATTTATGTGTGCATTCATGTTTTCCTAATTTAAATTTGTTTTCACAAATATCTATTTATATCCATACTAGCTGCAGGGTTTCAGGAGCCCAACTGGGAAGAAGCCCCAAAAGGCCACTTCGTAAAATGTGAGGGGTATGATTATAGTGTATAGCTGTCAGTTCATCATAGTTAAGGAATGGGACACACATATCCTCCCCCTAAGCTTTTAATTTTGATTTTTGCTTTGTCCAAAACAGGGAAGGAGGCCCAAAAACATCCCCTGAAAATTTATTTTAAAAGGAACATTTGAAAACATTCACCACTGAAAAAAAATCTCATTCTGACTTTTCATCTAATGTTTGTGTGTGTGTAAGTTTGTTTTAGTCCTCATATTCTCAGCACTAAGTGAGTCAATACACTCATGGGGGCCTTTTACATTTGTTTGGAAGTTTGGGAGAAATAGTCAAATCCTGTCCTCCTGTCTTACAAATATTAGAAATTTATATATGCCAAGTGGGATAGAAGATTGTAACTCTATCCTACTGGCAAAGTATCAGATGACCTCCCTCCCCCCCTCCCCCCGCAATAGCAGCATAACTTTTTGATTTGTGACTTTAAGCTGGGGCAGCAGGAAACATCATAAGCCTCATCCGAAATATATATTAGCTGGCGCAGCATGTCTTGGGATAAGGCCATTAGGTCTTGGGCAGGTGATTTTTCCACTATATATCCCTGGGCATGCTTGCTCAGTCTCCAGTGATTCTGTAGGTGCTGCAATATAATCTAGTAATGCCAGGCAATGCAAAAGCCAAACTCTGTCACTTTGAATTGCAAAGTCTCTATGTATTCATAATGCATAAACAGACTTCTACTATAGAGCACTCAGAAGCTGTCATCCTGCAGGTCTGGAAAATTGGACAACTTCATAGTCCTTTATGAAAATGCTATGTTCTCCCCCTCCCTGCCCATTCCTTGGGAGTACTAAATTATGCATTTGAGAGTGGGAAACATTAAGAAGCTGCCTTTATTACTAACAAAACTCTAGGTCGGTAGGATAGGGAACTACAGAGTCTCTGACAGACTGTTAATAACTTCTGTGATTTCTGTTTCCTGGAGGTGATGTTTTATAATATGTATTTTCCTTTCTCTTTTATTGTAATACTTATACAGAAGATTATTATTTCATTTGCTCGTCTCTTAACTTTTTCAGAGGTTAAAGGTTTTCATAGTTTGGGAGCAATAACAATTAGAAGGGCTTGCATTGCAACCCATTTGTGAAACTGTCCATTGATTTTTAAGGTTTGCCTTAGTATTGCATAGAGTGCTTTGAATAAGGGTGACTATTTGTGGGGTAATTTAAGTTTTCCAAGGTTTCAACCCTTTTTAAAGGAAACAAAAATATATACATATCAAAATATAAAAGGCAAGCCTGTTAGAGTCTGGCTTTAAAACAGCAGAGTAGCAGAAGAGTGACTTTGCCTTTTGGCCATGGTTCCCTAAAGAACGAAGACTGACACAAAAACAACACACACATAGCTTGTAGTTTAAAACAGTGACTTTCATCTATATTTACATAAAAAGGCTAAATCCTAATCTAACTATTGATGGTTCAGGTAAAGAGAAAATATCTCAACATCTTTAAGAGAGCAGGAAGATGAAAGCAGCTCAGTTGAGAATCTTGAGAGAAAGACTGTTAGTCCCAAAGAGGGAGTGACCTAAGTCACAAAGTTAGTTTGAATAAAAGAGAGAGAGAAGAGAGGAGTCTGTAAGCAGGAATACCTATCTATCTAAGGAGGGGGTGGGAGATAATGCAAAGATCTTCCAACACTATTCACATTTTTTGTTTTGTTTTATTTTATGCATAAAGACTTGTGATGGTATCCAGTGCACATTTTTTTTTTAAAAGAGGTCCTGTGTCAGTGGGATGATCAATCCACTCTGGCTTTTAGTCTGAATATTAAAGTAACTATACAAGGGAATGAAACTGTTTTTGGTATAGGATTCAGCACCTTGGGGACAGGACTCAGCTATTTTGTGGATAGAGTTCAGCACCTTGGATAGCTTCTTAATGTTTGGACTAAAATTCAGAGTAGATTCACCACCTCTCTAACATAGCAGCTTATAGTAGCCACTGCTATCCATGGACCAGATTCTAGGTTTCTGTGACCCTCAGCAAAGTCCCCTCTGGTTGACCCTCTCCTACTTGGCTGAGTCCTCACTATCAATGGTGTCTATTCATGAAGTCTATATATGATCTCCCATATCAAATATAATATGACTTCCAATAGCAGTGGCTGTAGCTGGAACACATTAGCAAGAAGGTGCTAATGTCTTTCACTGATGTCTTGCTTGAAGGCTTCCAATAGTTATTCTGTTGTCTGCTGTAGGAAACAGTGGTCTAGATAGGTCTTTACTTACTTATGAGAGGTTGGGAGCTGCCACTTAAATTTCCCACAATAGTCCTGGTGCAGAGATGCTTGGAACACTGGGGTAAATTAAAATGGCAGATTTCCTCTGCCTGTTGCAAGTAGCATTGCCAACTTAGCAACATTCTGTGATTTTAGAGCCACAGTTTAAGACCATAGGGCAGGTTCCTGTGATGTCACATGACTGGACCCTTATAATGTTATAGATTCATAGAATTATAGAATCATAGAATCATAGAGTTAGAAGACACCACAAGGGCCATCCAGACCAACCCCCTGCCATGCAGGAACTCCCAATCAAAGCATCCCCTACAGATGGCCATCCAGCCTCTGCTTAAAGACCTCCAAGGAAGGAGACTCCACTACTCTCTGAGGGAGTGTATTCCACTGTTGAACCACCCTTACTGTCAGGAAGTTACCCCTAATGTTGAGATGGAATCTCTTTTCCTGGAGCTTACATCCATTGTTTCGGGTCCTAGTCTCTGGAGCAGCAGAAAACAAGCTTGTTCCCTCCTCAATATGACATCCTTTCAAATATTTAAACACGGCTATCATATCACCCCTCAACCTTCTCTTCTCCAGGCTAAACATCCCCAGCTCCCTAAGTCGTTCCTCATAGGGCTTGGTTTCCAGACCCTTCACCATTTTAGTTGCCCTCCTTTGGACACGCTCCAGTTTCTCCACATCCTTTTTGAATTGTGGTGCCCAGAACTGGACACAGTATTCCAGGTGAGGCCTGACCAAAGCAGAATAGAGTGGCACTATTACTTCTCTTGATCTAGACACTATACTTCTACTGATGCAGCCTAAAATTGCATTGGCCTTTTTAGCTGCTGCATCACACTGTTGACTCATGTTCAACTTGTGGTCCACCTGGATTCTTAGATCCCTTTCACACATAGTCTCATTCAGCCAGGTGTCCCCTATCGTATAGCTGTGCTTTTCGTTTTTCCGCCCTAAGTGCAGTACCTTACATTTCTCCGTGTTGAATTTCATTTTGTTAGCTTTGGCCCAGCTTTCTAGTCTGTTCAAGTCATTTTGAATTTTGATCCTGTCCTCTGGGGTATTAGCTACTCCTCCTAATTTGGTGTCGTCTGCAAATTTGATAACTATGCCCCTAATACTGTCATCCAAGTCATTAATAAAGATACTGAATAGCACTGGGCCCAGGACAGAGCCCTGTGGCACCCCACTGGTCACTTCTTTCCAGGTTGAAAAGGAGCCATTGTTGAGCACCCTTTGGGTTCGGCTAGTCAACCAATTACAAATCCATGTAACAGTTACTTTGTCTAGCCCACATTTTACCAGCTTGTTTGCAAGAATGTCATGGGGAACCTTGTCAAAGGCCTTACTGAAATCAAGATATACTATATCCAAAGCATTTCCTTCATCTACCAAGCTGGTAATTTTATCAAAAAAAGAGATCAGATTTGTCTGGCATGACCTGTTTCTCTGAAATCCATGTTGACTTTTTGTGATTATGAAATTACCTTCCAGATATTCACAGACTCTCTGTTTAATGATCTGCTCCAGAATCTTTCCTGGTATTGATGTCAGACTAACTGGACAATAATTGTTGGGATCCTCTTTTTCCCCCTTTTTGAAGATGGGAACAACATTTGCCCTCCTCCAGTCCGCTGGGACTTCTCCTGTTTTCCAGGAGTTCTCAAAGATTATTGCCAATGGTTCCGATAGTACATTTGCCAGTTCTTTTAATACCCTTGGATGTAATTCGTCTGGTCCTGGAGACTTATATTCATTTAGATTAACCAGGTATTCCTGTACTATCTCTTTACTTATTCTGTGTTGAAATTCTCCTATTCTGTCCTCTGCTCCATTATCCTCAGGTTGAGCACCCTTTGCCTTTTCTGAGAAGACTGAAGCAAAGAAGATGTTGAGTAATTCTGCCTTTTCTCTGTCTCCTGTTAACTTTTTGCCATCTTCTCCACACAGTGGCCCTACCATTTCCTTCTTCTTCCTTTTGCTGCTGACATACCCCCCAAAGCCCTTTTTATGGTTCTTAACCTCTCTAGCAAGCCTTAATTCATTCTGCGCTTTAGCTTTTCTGACTTTACCCCTACACGTGGTAGTTATTTGTTTGAATTCCTCTTTGGTGATTTCCCCAGTTTTCCATTTCTTATACATGTTCCGTTTAAAACTTAGTTCAGTTGCAAGTTCCTTAGTCATCCATCTTGGTTTCTTGAGACACCTCCCATTTTACTCCTCGTTGGCAAGGTTTGAAATTGTGCCTTCAGTATCTCCCTTTTGAGAAACTCCCATCTGTCTTGAACTCCCTTCTCTTTTAGTATTCCTGTCCATGGGATCACCCCCAATATTTCTCTAAGTTTAGTAAAATCAGCTTTCCTAAAGTCTAGAATGTGTGTCTGATTATGCCTGGCTTCTCCTTTCCACTGTATAGTAAACTCCAGGAGGAGTTTATAGTAGTTGCTCATTGTAATGCAAGAGAAGTGGGCAGACACGGGCTAGAAAATGGATTGGTACTGCTTCTGATCAGCATCAGGGCAATCTGAGTACATGGACCCTGAATTTGGGTAACTCACCTAACAGACAACCCAGACCTATGCTGTTAAACACAATAATTAGTTTATTTAGTAGTGAGCTATGCATACCTACCACCTCTCAGACCTTGAAAGTTTGTTTGTTTGTTTGTGTGTGTTTGTGTGTGCATGCATGCACCTTCAATTTGCCTGTCAACTTTTGATGACCCCATGAATTTCATACGGTTTTCTTAGGCAAGGAATACTGAGAGGTGGTTTTGTGAGTACCTTCCTCTGAAATATAGCCTATAGCACCTTGTATTCATTAAAGTACACTAATTACAAATAACATGTTACTTGCAATGGATTTCTTTCTTTCTTTCTTTCTTTCTTTCTTTCTTTCTCTCTCTTTTTCTTTTTTTTTTTACAATAGCTAAGGCATAGCTATATGCTACTGAGGAATAATGTTGCTCTTTTTGTAGTGAAACTGTAACTTTTTAGTTACTTTCTCATTTCAGTGATGTGTTGTTCTTGGCAGTGGAAGAAGAAAATCATATCTATGTGCTGGCTTATGATGTGAGTTTCACATTAGAAGTCAGTGGCTTGCATCATTCAGATGTTTGAAAAAAAACAATTAAAGAGGTTTCAGTTACTTTTTGATTACTTTTCAGAAATGGGAAAATAAATAATTACTTATAAAAACTTTCAACTATAAACCTCTTCCAAGGCAGCTCCACATAGATTTAATCATGCAAGGCTTGTGCAGCATTTGCGTGATTAAATGTAATGTGGCAGCTGCATCCTTCCTTGGGATGCCTGACGAGGCCACAGTGACACACATACTTCACTTACATCTTAACTGGATTGCTATAATGTTTTCTATATGGGGCTGCCTTTGAAGAGGTTTGGAAACTTCTGCATCAGTTCAAAGAACTGAAATCAGGTGCTGGTTACATGGATCACATAACTCCCTTGAATCTTTGTTTTAGGGTAAGATTTTAGATTATTTAAATTCTGTTGTTGTTTAATAATATTTTAATCTCAATTTTGTATGTTCTATTTTTTAATTGTAATTTTATTTTGTGAGCCACCTTTTTCCCAATCTAGGAGAAAGGCAAGATATAAATAAAACGAAGAATGGATGGATTGCACTGATACAGGTGTGTGAAATATATGGCTTCCCAGCTCCCAGATATTGTTGGACTGCAGTTCCTATTATCTTTCACTGTGCTGTGCAACACATTGTGATCCAATAACAACTGAAGAGAATATATTCTCCACCCCTGTTTTAATATTTTTAGATATTGGAAGAAGTATAGGAATGGAAATAATCACAATAATAATAATAATAGAAGGCAATGTGTGTTGGTCCACCATTGGCCATAGAAACCCACTGGGTGGCCTTGGGTGAGTCACACACTCTCAGCTCCAGAAAAATCTCATGAAAGATTCGCTTAGGTTGCCATAAGTCAAAAGCAACTTGAAGTCACAGAACAATAACAATAATGATCTTGTAGTCCAGTCTTGACTAGTGAGTAGAATGTATTTTACAGATCAGCCATGGAGAAGGTTTCCAGAAATCTCTTTGGAGCTATAGTTTGAGAGGGACCTATAAAATGCAAATAAGATTTTCATGGTGAAAATATTTTAAAGACGACTGTGACAATATTTACTTTCTTACTCTTCTTCCCAAATGGCTGGTTTTGCTTAGATGCTGTTGGCAGATGGGACATGGATCATTTTAATTAGATTTTATTAGACTGTTATATGTCCCATAATTGTGATCATTACTCATTTTCACTGTGATTCAAACAGTGCCTCTGTTTAGACATGATGACATTTTGATGAGACAAACTCTGCGTCACATTGGGGAAAAATGTTTTCTAAAGCAAAATGGAACTAGTTCAAAGAAGGTTACAGGATACCATTTTCATTTCCAATTTTGTCTAAACTGTAGATATTGTAAGTAAGGTGTCTCAGAGACCTACACTGTCATCAGGTCACAGGAAAAAGAAATAAAAAATATTGACCTGAATCCTACAGTAATGTCCAACTAGATAAATGCATGAAATCAATTATTGAATGGAAAGTTAACACACAAGTAAATAGGACTGATTCTATGGGTTTATTCTAGTTGGAACTTACTGTAACTTGAAAGCAAGAGCATGGAATAAGGGTCTTGAGTTAACACTTAATCCATCAAGTAATTCATCTGGGTTGGAATATTTGTCCAGGATATCAGGTATCATAACTCCACCGAAAGTGGCTATGTGTTTTACATCAGAGGGAATTGTTAATTGCAAAGTGTATCAGATATTAGGCCTCTATCTGAAGGCATCATCTTTTTGAATGCCTGTCCACCCATGTCTGGCTTGAAGATACAAATGCCTTAGAAGAGGGAATGAGTACCTTCAAACTGACCACCCACATTTAGCCCCTGAACAAAAGAGCAGACATGTTGGATGGCCCTTTAAATGATGGATAGCTTTGCTCTGAAAACTGTTCTCTGTAAAGTAGAATACTTGGATCATAGTCCTGCAAGTTCTGTCCTGAGAAACAGTGGGTGAGTGAGTAATAGGGGAAGCAGAAGAAGTAGATTACAGAAAAGCCTTTTATTGTGTAGATCATGATAAATTATGGTTCACTCTAAAAGAAATGGGTGCATCACATGTGATTCTCCTGATTGTCTTATACTTTGGACAAGAGACTACTGTCAGGACATAGTATGGAGAAACAAAATAGTTTCTAATTGGCATAGATGTCAGGCAAGGCTGCACATTATCACCTTACCTGTTTAATTTGTCACAGTAAAGTGCACTCTGAAGAGAAAATGACATAGATGTGACTGGGGCAAAGAAACTGAGACAAAGGTGAGATGGTTACCTTCGTACAATTGGGAGCCAGAATGACTCAACATTTGTACAGTCGTAAGTCACAGGGGGCTGATACAACACTAGGCAGAGAGTTGAGTTAGAAACCTTCAATTCTGTTGTGTCACATCAGTCAGGTGACTGAAACTGGGAGTGATCTCAGGAGTGGGCTGGACTAATATCCCAGGAGGGGCTACTGTATATAAGTGGATGAGTTGGATACTCATTTGTGAGATTGTATATAGAGATACTGGCGGAGCACTTTGTTAGTCTGTACATATTCTGTAATGGAAGAATAAAGAACCTCTTCGTGAGACAAGAGAGAGTCCAGTTGCTTTTGTGGGAGGTTTTTTCCTTGCAGCGTTGCAGCCTACAGAGAACTTCACAGTGAAGACTAATCTTTGGCGTCTGTTCCAGCATAAGTCTTCTGCACATGTTGAATTCAGTTCACATGCACCCCAACATAATTTGTATATGAAACATATCACCTGGAAGGCAGGATTAGATACAAGAAGCAAGTATGAAAATTGGTGAAAGGAACATTAACAATTTAAGATATTCAGTTGATACCATATTTGCTGTTATTATTTGCTTTGACATATGATGAATGAGAGACCTCCATAAACCTCACTTACCAACTGCTATCATATTACTTGTGGAACTTGGAATAACTTGTTAGAATTATGGTTTTGATTGTTTGTGGTTAAATCAGTTTATCAGCAGCAACAACAGCAACAAGCATGTACTCCACAGGTATTTGGTAAAAATAGCTAGATCTGAGCTTGTGGTAAATAAACAGGATATATATGTAGGTAAAAAGAAACTTACTTTATTGTTACATCTAGGTTTTACAAAAAATAACTACTCAGTAGAGAAACTATACTTTGGTACTGAGGTCCCTAGATAGCTGACCTCCATATGTGCAAATAAGAAGAAAAACATCTTTAGGGGCAAATCCTGGTTTCTGTGTCCATGCTTGGTAAGACCAGAGAGGAAAGTGTGCTACCAAACAAAGAATCATTAAACTTTATTACCCCAGGAAGAAACCCCAGAAAGATAAAAATAATAAATTCAGGAAGGAATAAAAAGATGATGGATGCAATACACAAAAGAGTTATATAAAGGAGATGACAACATGAAGGACACATGGAATGAAGAGCCATATGAAGATGAATCCCAAATTCTAAAAACTGAGGTGGAAGCTGAAATAAAGGAAATGGCAAAAAACAAGACTCCAGGAACAGATGATATTTAAATAGAACTGTTGTAATCCACATTGATAGAGTCAACTCTAGTGCTAACCAACATATTTCAACAGATATGGAAAACAAAACGATGGCCAACAGATTGGAAGGGATCAATATACATCCTCATCAATTGCAGCAACTACAGAACCATAGCATTAATCTCCCATGTAGGCAAAATCATGCTCAAAATTCTGCAACTTAGGCTCCAACCATACATGGAGAGAGAAATCACAGAGGTCTAATCAGGGTTCAGGAAAGGAAGAGGCACCAGGGATTACATTGCAAATATACAATGATTAATGGAATGTAGCAGGGAGTTCCAAAAGAAAATTAGCATGTGCTTCATAGACTAGAGCAAAGCCTTTGACTGCATCGATCATGAAAGACTATGGAATGTCCTCAAAGACATGGGAGTGCCAACACATCTGATAGTCCTAATGAGGAATCTGTACTCCATACAAGAGGCTACTGTCAGGACAGAACACGGAGAAACAGAATGGTTCCCAACTGGAAAAGGAGTCAGACAATGCGCCAGCCTATCACCCTACCTATTCAATTTATATGTAGAACATATTGTAAGGAAAGCAGGTTTGGACATGGAAGAGGGAGGAGTGAAAACAGGAGGAAGAAATATCAACAATCTTAGATATGCTGACAATACCATAATACTAGCAGAGAACCTCACAGACCTGGAACAACTACTACGGTAGATCAAAGAAGAAAATGCAAAGGCAGGCTTATTGTTGAACATAAAGAAAACAAAAATAATGACCACAGAAAACTTACACACATTCAAACTAGACAATAAGGAAATAGAAATAGTTCTCATGTCTGGGATCAAACATTGATCAGGATGGGGATTGTAGCCAGGAAATCAGGAGAAGATTAAGAATGGGGTGGGTGGCTATGAAAGAACTAGAAAAGATTCTGAAATGCAAAGACGTACAACTCAGCACAAAAGTCATAATCATACAAGCCATTTTATTCCCTATTACCATACATGGATGTGAGAGCTGGACAGTCAAGAAAGAAGATAGGAGGAAAATCAACTCATTTGGGATGTAGTGCTAGAGAAGAGTGCTGAGGATTCCATGGATAGCCAAAAGGACAAACAAATGGGTCATAGAGCAGATCAAGCCAGAAATATTCCTAGAAGCCAAGATGACTTAGACTGACATACTTTAGATACATCATGAGAAGGCATGGATCATTGGAAAAGACAATAATGTTAGGAAAGGTGGAGGGAAGTAGAAAGAGAGGAAGGCCACATGCTAGATGGATGGATTTTATTAAAGAGACCATGAATATGAGTTTGCAGGAGCTGGGCAGAACAGTAAAAGATGGGGGGCCTGGAGATGTCAAGAGTAACGCAAAGGCAGTTAAGAACAACAACAAATGGGAAATGACCTTTCCACAGACACACTGACCAAATGACCATAGAGATATACATCAGTGTTTCTGGGTAGAAGACACTGCCCCTTCTCAAAGGAAAGCATAGAACTACACACAAGTATTGATGTTGATACTCCAACATAACTATTGATGAAAATTAAGGAAAAAAGTGAAAAAGGAGGGTTGCAATAAAATATTAAGAAAATAAAAATGATGACTGAATAAGATTTACATAACTTTATAGTAGTAATGAAGACATTGCAACAGATAAAGATTTTTCATACCTTGACTCAGTCATTAATCAAAATGAAGGCTGTAGTCAAGGAATCATAAGACTAAAATTTGGAAGGGCAGCTGTGAAGGAACTAGATGAAATTCTCTGGGTTTTCACTGTCACTGGGGTTTTTTTTTTGCAAGATTTGTTCAAAAAGGATTTGCCATGGCCTTCCTCTGAGAATGAGAGAGTGTGACTTGTCCAAGCAGGGATTTCAAGTTGAAGTCATTTTGATGGTAAAAAATAATAATGAAGTAGAGTGATAGTGGAAGACACTCCTCCCTCTCCATCCTCTGGATTTTGTTATGTATAGTTGTGAGTCCTGGTGCATTGAGAAACATGGGATGCCTTGATTGTATTGAATTTTAGAAAAGACTAGGAGGTCTTCAGACAGGTTTGACCAGATGACATAACTACAAAGGAGGACAAGGAACCACAAAATTTAGGACATTACAAAATAAAGCACTAATCACACTAATAAAATAAATTAATTTCATATGGTTCATTTACAGCTATACATACTGATTTTTTTATTATGTACTCAACTGTATTTTTTTGAACTTATCTTCATTACAATACCTTGTTGGCTTGCAATATAGAAATCTGAGCAAGACAAATGCTGAAAATTGTATTTTGCTATCAATAACCTCTTGACTGAATCTACATTAAAATTATTCATTTCATTTGTCTATTGTTCTGAAATTAAGGAAAAAACCTTTCAATATTTGTATTGTTTCCTCAAGCAGCCCATTGCCTAACTTGATAAGCTCTGAAACGAAGTCTGGTCTGCTGCTGCTTCTAAGAAAAAAGAACTTTAAAAGGATCCATCCCATCTCCTATTTGCAGTGAGGACAGGCTTCCCAGTAGATGAAATTCATGAAGGGGAACAGCAAGCCTCATCATAGGGTTGGAAGAGACCACTAGGGCCATCCAGTCCAAGCCCCTGCCATGCAGGAACTCACAATCAAAGCACCCCCAACAAATGCCATCCAGCCTCTCTTTAGAAACCTCCAAAGAAGGTTTGTTCCTTTTTATTTTATTTGTGTTTTCTGCTTATAGTAATGATAATTTTGAATAATGAATTCATTTACTGTAAGTCAATCATTGGTGTGTCCAGCAAAACAAAGCCTATAGATGGAATAGGGTGATCATAATGGATTATCTCATCATCATCTCTAAACTTTTGGTCAATGTATTGATGACCTCCCATCATTATGTTTTCCAAACGCTTTCCCCAAAAGACTAGAATATAGGCAAATAACATTATGTCTTTCTTACGATTTACCATAATTTTCATGATTTTACATGAAGAGGAGAAAGATGTGATATACATTGTGTGAATAATGACTTGCCACACTTTAGCTGTGACTATGGCAGTGGGATATCTTGTTTCCTTTGTCAAAAGAGATGACCTCTACACTTTCTGGTATAAGATAATTTTTACCTTTCCATTTAAGTAGAATAGACTCTTCTGTTTTTGTATTTTTTACAAATCTGAAGGACTTGTATATAAATAGCTGTGTGTGCAGCAGAACTGAACCCACAAGCCTTGAGCAACGTCAGCAGCAGTAGGACTATTTGAGCCTGAGTTAGAAATCACATGGAGCTTAATCATTAATCACCAGTCTTTAATTAACAGCTCTGCGCTTTGAAGAAAAGGCGCTTACCACAAGGCTGCTGAGGTGCCCTGAACTGCTTTGGTATGTTTTCATTTGGAGGGCCCAGTGGCCTTCCAAGAGAAGCTGATGGTGCAGCTAGCCTTTGTGTCAGGGGTCAAGATATTAAGGAAGAGCAGATGTTTGTGGCCTTTTCAAGCTGACTCAGCATGTACAGGGCTGCCAGGTCTCCAAAGCCAGAAGAAACTCAGTGTAGCAGTGACTTGTTGAGAACAAGAATCCAGACTATGTGAAGTTACTTACCACTTTTGCACAGGTGATGTTTAAACAATAAAGAGATTATTGGAATGTTGATAGGGTAGGCCTTTTGAAAGGCAGGAAGCTAAGGTACTTACAGTAGATTCAAGTATTATTTGCTACGTTATGGCATTTCATTTTATCGTAGCCTTTGCCAGCCTGGTTTCTATATGTTGTTGTGTGTCTTCAAGTTATTTCTTACTCATGGCAATCCTAAGGCAACATGGGGTTTTCTTGGCAGAATTGGTTCAGAGGTGGTTTGCCTTTGCTTTCCTCTGAGGCCTAGAGAGAGTGTGACTTGACCAAGATCATCCAGTAGATTTCTATGGTTGAATGGAGATTCAAACGCTAGTCTCCCAGGGTCCTAGTCTGACACTCAAACCATTACATAATGCAGGGTTTCTATATGACATTGTTGTAAAATCATAGGATCACTATTTTGAATTGACACAGACAAGAGAATCTGGTGGTTCTAAGGTCATTTAGGTGATGAATCTGCTCCTGGTTGTAGCAAACTTTAAAGAAGCTATGAAAACTGTTGAACCTATTTTGGGGTTAGGAGTCAGCACCTTAGATAGTTCTTTTAAAATTCAGATTGAAATCTAGTGTAAATTCATTGCCCTTCTGACATCAGAACTACCAGTCACCACTAGGGATAATAAAGGATTATTTGCAAGTGGTAGTTTTTTGGGGGGAAAGGGAAGATGGTATGTTTTTATGTTGCTTTTGCTGAACTAACCAATTAACATGACAACAAACTGTGATGACAACAGCCATACTGGTAGCATGAGGGTCTCAGCTCCATTCAGAGTCAAGTATTAAAATGAATTATGAAAGAACATGGGACTGACTTTGAGTGAGAACTACATCCTAATCTTCCCCTCTTCCAAGAAATGAAAAGGCAAAACACTTTAGTGATCTTCCACACTACACAAATATAGTAGCTGGATCTGCCTTTCCTGGAAGGGCTCCATCCAATGAGCACCTGGGACTTGTGGTTTGGTGGGAGTTGTACCGGCACAAAGGACACGAGATGCCTCTTTTGGGTTTAAACAGGCCACAACTTTTATTTTTTGCTGTACAGGGTCTATTTACAAAGATTTACAATTAAACACCCAACACTTTATCACATGTGTGTGTAAAGGTGTAACCTACCCAGGTTGGTGGTCCTTCACCACATGTGACAAAGTATGTAATTAAACATCAACAACAAATTTACAAACCCCTCCCTGCTGGAAATGATGTCATATTACGTCATATTACATCATTGCTTAATGACATCATTCAGTTAACTGCATACATCACTTCCTGTAATTTAACTTTTTGCCAAATGTTCCCTAATTAAATTTAATTAGCAAATTAATTTCCCTGTGGGGTGGGGGCCGTTACCTATCACAAGAGGGGGCCAGCCTAGCTAGGCATCCCCTTCCCCCCCCCCAACCACTTTTTTAATATGTTCGGAGAGTGCCTGTATATAAATCTCTGAGCCTTCTGCAGAGAGGTGCACCCCATCCCCCCTGTACCAATTTGATTCCCAAATGTTCAATTATAAAAATACCAAGTCTTGATAGCTGTTTAGCCACTGAACGATTTAGCCACTGTCGAGCACTATTAATGGCAACATCTTTGCGTGCTCCAGGCCAGATACGCCTTGGCATCAGCTTAGTCCATAACAAAATAGCTCCAGGAACAATCTTTCTTATTTCCTGAATGTCTTTCACCATCTGCTTTGCCAACTGAAGACATGGGACTTTCACTAAGTCATTCTCGCCCAGGTGTATGACTAAAATCCGGGGTTGTGGATATGACCTTGACAGCTGGATGATCCAGGGAAGCAACGCTCCTCATAGCATGCCCCTGCGACCAAACCATTGAGTAGCACCGATGTTCGCCAAGCCATTGCTTGTACAGGTTCTAGGTTACATCGTTATGCGCCCAATGCTCATTCTGTGAAGGATTTGCCAGCCATCGTAAGGGACAAGCTGGCAAAGGAGATTGCTGCTGGAAGGATTTCAGGACTTCATGATTATCTGCCAATTCCCACCCTTCATTTATCCCCTTTAGGTGTGGTGCCCAAGAAAGCCCCTGGGGAATTTAGGTTAATTCATAATTTATCTTACCCAAAGGGCGACTCTGTGAAGGATGACAGATCCTGAGCTCATATCAGTTAAGTACGCATCGTTTGACTCAGCAGTCAAGATGGTCAGGAATTTAGGCAAGGGAGCTCTCTTAGCGAAGTGCGACATAAAATCCACCTTCTGCTCCCTGTATACCCAGATGACTTCGACTTATTGGGATTTCAGTTTGAAGGGAAGTATTATTTTGATAAAGCCATGCTAATGGGGTGCTCAATTTCTTGTTTGGCTTTGGAGACTTTTAGCACCTTTCTGCATTGGTGGGCAGTCAAAAGGTCAGGTAATAATAATGCTATAACCCACTACTTAGATGACTTCTTGATTTCTGGAAATCCTAATACCTCAAAATGTAGGGACACATTAGCTGATTTCCAGGAATTGATTTCGGAGTTTGGAGTGCCTTTAGCTGAAGAAAAAACCGAGGGTCCTGACACATGGCTTATCTTTTTGCGTATCGAGATAGATACCCGAGATAGACACCATTGCTGGGATTTCTCATTTACCGAACAACAAATTGGTGGCTATGAGACAGCAGGTTAGATTCATGCTAGAGAAGCAAAAAGCTACACTTCACAAGTTTCAATCCCTTACATGATTGTTAAATTTCGCTTGTAAGGTAGTAGTTCCGGGATGAGCATTCTGTGCAAGATTATATAGGGTAAGATATCCCCTTGTGATATTATGATCACAAGGGGAATTCGTGAGGACTTGAAGGTTTGGGAGTCCTTTTTGGAGCAATTCAATGGGACTTCATTTTGGAGATCTGAAATGCTCAGGTATACTCTGATGCTGCTGGTGCCCATGGCTTTGGTGTTTACTGGAACGGGCAGTGGGCTGCAGAGGCGTGGCCTTCCACCTGGACTGAACGTGGTCTGACTAGAGACCTGACGTTTTTGGAACTTTTTCCTATTGTGGTGGCTGTACACTTGTGGGCAAGTCATTTTGCTAATAAGACCATCTGGTTCTGGTGTGACAACCAGGGAGTCATTCAGGTGGTAAACTCTCAGTCTTCCAAGTCCCTTAGAGTAATGTGCTTGGTGAGGGCAATAGTCATGCAGTGTTAAAAGTTTAATGTTTTGTTCCAAGCTCAGCATGTTCCTGGTGTGCTTAACCCTTTGGCAGACGCCCTTTCTCGTTTCCAGTTTTCCAGGTTCCGGCAGCTGGATCCCGAGGCATGAACACACCCAATGGAGGTACTGGCACTTCTATGGAACCTTGGAGACTAGAAATTCACAGGGAGATCCTACATTGTATCGCCCCATCTACACGCAAGTCCTACCAGACAGCCTTGAATGCATTTAATCAATTTTTAGTGGAAATTGGGGAGGTGGAAGGCTGGCTTATTAGGGTAGATCTGGTCTTGCATTTCATAGTACATCTCAGGCATGCCAGTCTGTCACCTGTTACCATTAGGGGCAGGTTAGCTGCCCTGGCTTTTCACTCCAGGGCAAGGGGTTGCTTTGATCCTACCACAGACTTTAGGGTTAAAAGAGTGGTGGAAGGCTGGTCTAGAGAATCCCTTGTACTAAGGGACTCACGGTGACCGATAACAGGCATGGTCCTGACTAAGTTATGGGAACAATTAGCCAACACGTTATTCATTAGAGGAAGTGGTTTTGTTCAAGGCAGTATTTGCCATTGCTTTCTTTGCAGCTTTGCGTATTAGCGTGATTGTTCCTGGATCTTGCAATGATCAGTCTGGCAGGGCACTTTTAATTTCAGATGTTATCTTAAGAGAGCAGGGGATTCAGATTTGCATCAGGCACTCGAAGACTGACCAGTTGGCAAAAGGTCAGACTATTTCCTTAGCTAAAGTGCCTAGCGGGCAAATTTGCCCAGTTTTAGCAATGACCAATTATTTGAGGATTAGGCTGAAAGTGGCTGGTTATTTGTTTCTCCACGTATCAGGCGTGCCCTTAACTCAGTTTCAATTTAGGGCAATGTTGAAGGAGACATTAAGGCGAGCTAATTTGCCCCAGACTTATTTCTCTTCTCACTCTTTCAGTGCGGCAACAGCTGCGGCCACACACGATTTAAGTGAAGCTGTTATTAGCCAAATTGGCCAGTGGCGTTCTAAGGCATTCAAGTCTTATGTGCGGCCTGAAGGGAACACCAATCCTGATGAATTATATTAATTGATTTTATTTGCATTTCAGCTGGCTTTTTCCATGGCAAGATTTGGATTGTGGGCCACAGCTTAGTGTTTTGGGCAGGACGCCACCTACTTGAGCACCGGCGTGATACTACCTTGGGCTTGGCGAACATCAGCGAGAAACCATTAAATAAATACGATGCAGCCTCCTGGTTCAGGTAGGCCCTCAGCCAAGCCACCATTACATCTAATTTAATTGGTGACGGAGCCTTTTCCTCCTAGTGAGACTGGCTGGGACATACCTCCCACTCTTGACCGCTTATCTCTATTGCAGGAGGCACCAGAGTGACCACCCCCGCAGGTGTTACACTTGTGGTCAAACCTGCAGGGCTGCCTCTTACACTTTCCTGTGTTAAAATCCCAGCATATACCGAGTTGCTTTCTTTCTCCCGTACCAGGCCTCGCATTCTACCCTCTCGGCTGGGTAACCATGGGAACAAACCCATTGTCACACCTGCTCGAAGGGGAGGCCCCCACCATTACATCTGCCCATAGTTTGGATTGAACATGTCTCCAGGAAAGGGAGCAATCTTGGGCAGCCCTCATTCTAAATTGCTCATCATATTGCAACCAAGCTATATCCTTAGCATTATGATGGCAGTTGGTATAGGCTTTTATCATGATCTCTTAGTACCGATACTTAGAAAAATCAGGAGACCTATGGGGCTCTTTTTCCTCAATAACTCCCCTATAAATAGTAAAACCCATGATCCAATTGATAAAATTATGCTCCAGCTTAGGGCATTTGAGCATCTGAAACTCTTTTGGAAGGCTAAACACAATCCCATCCTTTACCATGATCCTCGGTTTAAGATCCCTAAAAGTAAGAGAAAATAAATCAATATAATCTCCCTTCCAAATTCTTTCTTTGGTGGAAACTGGAAGGTGTGAGTCAAGAGGTGTAGACATTCCAGCATAAGGATTGCATTCATTATGAGCATTAACTCCTGATAGCACAGGAGCACCCAAAGGGGACACCCTTGAGGTGTCACTAGCCAAAGCAGTTGGCTGACCAATCTGCACCCTAGAGTCAGGCACCTGTGAAACCTCAGGTGCCTGCACAGGTGCACCTGAAGCTACAGGGATGGGGCATTCCAAGCCCACACCCTGGCTAACCTGGCCACCTGGAGCCCTTACCGAGGTGGGCGAATTCACCTGTGAAGGATTAGAAGGAGACAAACCTGATGTTGAAGCTTGCTGGGAAGCATCACCAGCCAATTGCACAGGTCCCCCGAAGTATGGCCCCGCAACAGCTTGGGTGTCAGGCAGAGATGAAGCCGTAGCTGCCTGTTCCCTCCTCTGCGCTTCATAGGTTTGCTCCATTCCACCACCACCTGGAAGAACCACTCCTCACAAGAGGTTATATAAATCTTCCACAGCGGGCTGCTCAGATACAGGGGCAGCAGCACCCTGAATCTCCACACCAGGGACCCTTGTCAAGAGTTCCCAAACATCGGCTATAGTATGTTGCCCCACCTCTATGGCCGAAACCACCGAAGGACCCGGTGTTGAATCAATTACCTGAGAGTCAGGTGTAGAATGAGGGGGCAGCACTTCTGTGTCAGGGTTAGCAGAAGTGCTGGCAGAAGGGCTGGCGGCTGTAGCCTGAAGCCCCTTCTGGGCAAGCTGATTACAGACCGCAACACAGGCCTGTATAGTTTTGCCCAGTTGTGCTAGCTGAGCAACGATCTTGTCATCTCTGCTGGCCGATTGAGAGGGCCTCTTTGGAGCAGAGTGACTAGAGCCAGGTGCAGCTGGGGCTGCACGCCTCTTCGATTGTGCCTTACTGGGGGGCATAGCTTTCCATGTAAGTGTAAAGCACGGTCCTCACAACAATCACCCAACCTTGGGAGACTACCACCAGGCCAAAGGCGGCCCTTCCCCAAGTCTCAACAAGAGACGCAAATAGCCAGGAAGCATCACTGGCGACCACAACAGGGGGGGAAGGTGTCAACAAAGGTCCTAAATTAGGCACCCCGCCCGAAGACAACTATTGCCTTCACCCCCCACTGCTGGGGAGAGGTGTAAATTCCCTCCCAACCAGGTGATGGGGTCCTGACCTTACCAGTCCAGAGTGACCGGGGTGCCGCTGGGCCTGAGATCGAGCACAGGGTCTGCGTACCCGAAGGAGAAGATGCCTGTCGCAGCATCCCCCTTGGCCTGGTGTTCAACCCAACTGAGTGTTGGAGATGCGCAGGCTGCCCTCCCGGCCCAAGGTGGCTGGCCCAAAGGCCTCGCCTGGCCTTTTCTTCCAAAAGGAGCATGGGAGACTCGGAAACCAACTCCCTGTGCAAGAAGAATAAGCAAATTGAAATGAGTAAGTAGCAAAAGGCAAGAATGCAGCAAAAGCCAAGAATTTGCTAGGCCAAAGCCAAGCAAATAGCCACAGAATGGAGCAGAGAGAAGTGACTTGCTCAGTTCCAACTCTAAAATGGCTGCTGCCATGGGGCAGCGCAGAGCTATATAGAACAAACTCATGGAGGGAATCTTGCAAGGGTATGAGCCCCGCGAGATTTCCTAACATCATGCAAGCAACTTGATTGGCCAAGTGCGCAGGAACTGAACTGAGATCCCTGCACGCTTGGCAAATCAGGCCTCTCATGTCCTTATATGGCTGGCACAACAAGAAACCCCTCCCATCGTGGGGTGTCTTATTTAGCATTTCAGTATTTAGTAGTTCAGAAAAATGCAGTAGAGTGTTCTAGCAGAGACTTCCAAGAACCCCATCAAATGCAAATCTCAGTGTTATGTATGATGGAACCATGGCATTTAAAGTCTTCAACTGTGTAGTGTAGGCACACATGTAGTCCTCTGAGACTAGAGCTCTTCTACTATACTCTAGTATAGAATTGAGGCTACAACCATGTCCTTTTAAAGTCCTGAATGTGTCTCATTTGATATCTTGAATGCATACCTTATCAAATAAAATAAAATGCTGGAAAATCAGTAAATCTAGATAATAAAAGTGCATGCATTATGTCTAGTAAAGTCCAAATATCGCCACCATATAAACTTTATCCTTGCCAATTTGACAAAACATTTTAGTCACTGTAAACATCAATCTGACATCTGTTTACTGAATTTGCAATTTTTAGCAGCACTTACTCCAGAGCAAGTCTCTTAGTTACTTTTAGCTACCATGGCTTACTTTTAAAATAGGAGGCTACAAAACTTTGCAGAGTTTGGAAAACTCTTCTATTAAATTAACAATGTACATATTGATCTTGTTTACTTGGTAGTGAGTGGAAAACACTTTGTGAATGATAGAGGTTTTTAATGTTTCAGGGCCAGGCTTTGACCCTGAAAGTGGATCCAGAACTAAAGGAACAGTGGGGCAAGAAATTATTTTTAAGTATAAGTTTTAAAAATGGGAAAGAACAATAAGAAAAAATTATATAAGCCCCTACATATTTTCTTTCTTCCACCAAATATTCTTTCTTTTTTCTCCATGTCAACACCAAACAAGACAGGACTAAAATTAATGGGGAAAGCAGCAATTAGCAAATTAAGTTAGGGTGTTGCAGTGTGCCATGGCTGCCAGGTGTGAGGGGTTCTGGCAGTATATTTATTAGTGGCTGTCAGAAAAGTGACACTTTGATGAATGGAACTGGGTAATCAGCACCCTCCAACAGTGAGCACTTCGAGGCCTCAACATGCTAAACTGCAAAATCAAACCTTTTTCTAACCCCCTGTACAAAATAATAGAAGTTTTAAAAAAAAGCTGTGAGGGGGAAGCATCATATAAGAAAAAATATTTTTCTATGAGGAATTAATGATGGTGGTGGTGGTAAAAAAGAGAGAATAGAAAAAGTGTAAGAAGAATTTCTAGGCTATAGGAACTTTTCCTTTTCTTGTAAGATAAATTGCAATTTAAAGTTTTTGGAAATTAGATGTTTATTGGAAAACAATACAGAGAAATTATACTTGTTCTTCTGCTAAGGTGAGGTTATGCCAATGATTTTTTAAAGTAGCATGAGTCTAATCTAAAACTCAATATATACTCAGTACAAGGTGTTGGTTATCACCTTTAAAGCCCTAAATGGCTTGGGTCCAAACTATCTCAGGGACCGCCTTCTCCCTTATAATCCTCCCTGCACACTCCGGTCCTCTGGGAGGAATTTGCTGCAGCCACAAAGAGCTAGGCTTGCGGCTACCTCCCAGAGCTTTTTCGGTTGTCGCCCCCAGATTATGGAATGGCCTGCCATATGAGATCCATCAATTGATATCTTTAGACAGCTTTAAAAAGGCTGTCAAGACAGATCTCTTCCCGCAGGCCTTTCAGTGATAGATAATCCCGGCCTCAGGAATCCCTCCTGCAAGAGGGCTTCTAGGTTCTTAGTTTAAACATCTAAAATTGGAACCACAGCCACATTGTGAGATGTTTTTACATTATTCTTGTTTTATATTGTATGTTTTAATTTTGTAATGGATTTAATAACTTTTTAAGGGGGGGAGGGATTCAGATTTTACTTTTGTATGTTATATTTTATTGTTGTTAGCCGCCCCGATTGATCTCAAAGGGGCGGGATATAAATTATTATTATTATTATTATTATTATTATTATTATTACCGTATAGAAAATATTTGAAATTAATTCAACTGGTTTATGGTCAATTTAAAGAATGATATTATCACTCCCTGCTAGGACTGGATAATCAGTGCTTCAATGGGAAATTGCTCCAGGACCTTCACTGTCTAGGAGTGCAGTGCTGAAGGAAAAGGTATCTCTTGCTTCCTTTTATTCTCAGTCACTTTCTGAATCTCCTGATATTTCTGTTCTCATCCACATTTTGTGTGTTATTTGAGCAATTGAGTAAAAATACACAGGATCACATACCTTCAACTGTGCCAATGTAGCAAGGATAGTCCAAATGAATCCTCTGATTTTTTCAGCTGCTTTTTAAATGGCCCAGTTTCTTGTGCCTTCTCTCACTTTCCCCTTTGTCCTCAGTTTTCTTCAGTTGCTGCAAATTGAGGCCCAAAATACATGGGCCAAATAAAGTGGCTTCTGGCTGCTTTGGATATGGCATTCAAACAATGCATGCCCTCAAAGTGGCTGAAAGCTTCTCTGGTGCCACAATCCAGTCCTTGGACCAGATCAAAAAGGAGTGGATTGAATCTGACTGCTGGCAGCACCAGTTTGGGACTGCAGTGGTGGCCCACTTTGGGAATGGGCTGTGTGGTTGCCACAGTCCCAGCCTGAGGCAACATCTGGCTGCTCTTTACTGTCTGTGTGCGTTGGCCCTGAGTTCAAAGTACATAGTTTGCAGTCAATTAACTCAGCAGAGAGGAGAGGTGAGGAAGGAGTGGAATCCTGCCTTTCCCAGTAGGCACAGGCAAAAGTGAACTGTTGCAGCCTCTCCTAGTCTGTATGAATTTTCTCATTAATAACTTTTGTCATCTTGACCATATTCTGATGTTACTTGGCCACACATGTTGTGGTTTTCATCTGTGAAATGTTGGAGGTTATGGGATCAGGCTATTCAAAGTCTCATGGAAATTGCAGGGCTGAAAGTAACCCTTTTTTTCTTTGTGTTTGCTTTTCCTCCTCCCCATTCCTTTTCTCTTGTGGGTCTAGGTTTTTTTTTGTTTGTTTGTTTTTTTGATGACATGGATTGTCTTACCACTGATCTGGTAATCATTTGGTGAAAGAATTAGGTGAAATTAAATTAGGAAGAGGAAACAGTGTGTAAATCTGAAGATTACAAGTTGGGCATTGGAAAAAGACTGGGAAGAAACCCTCACCCATCTCCTATGAAGTAAAATATCAGTTTGGGGGCACTTTTTCCAATCTGTCCCTCCAAATCAGAGGTCTTAAAGATTAACATTTATGGTGTTCTCATTTTGCTATCTCTGAATACTGAAAGCAGGAATGTAAATAATAACTGATATTATTGTTGTATACAAGAATTAAAAACATTTTTCCCCAAAGATTTTACCCCAAAGGGTCAAATTATGGTATTTTTTTACATTTTTGATAGTTTTTCACATTTCAGGATTTGTTTTTGCTCAAAAACCACTTTTTTGCCCAAAATCCCAATATTTTTAACGCAAAAAATGGATTTGAGCCAAATATAATTTTTTTCACTGCAAAACCCACTCTGTGACATTTTCATTTAAAAAGTTACAAAATGTAAAAATTTTCATGGCAGTTGATGTTTTTGACAGGGTTTATTCACATTTAGTGACTCCAAGGCTGGAATTCACAATCACATTTACAAATATGTAATGTAGAGTTAACACATACATAACTGATTTGTATTGATGATCCCTGTCTATTCAATAGTGTAGGGAAAATGCAGGGAATGTTAAAGTCCTTTAATTCTGACTTGCCAGGCAGTAGTTACTGTGGGTGATCGGGATCTGTTCTTCTGTCAATCCCATGAGTGAAGTCTAGTATGAGGAGGAATTGTGGAAGGGACTCTGATTGTCACAACATGGGAGAGGGGTGAGAAAGTCAGTCTTCTACATCTCAGTCAACAGGGGAACAGATCTCTGTTGCTTGCAGTGGCTGCTGCCTGGTAAATCAGGATTGAGGGGATTTGGTCAGACCTTGTTACTTAGTTACATAATTAAGATAATTCATAGTGGGGTAGCTGATCTATGATAGTGGCTCATGTTTATAATCTAAAATGACACAACACAAAAGGAAAATGGGATAGGGAGATGAAGGCAAAAACAAATTCATAATATTGCAAGATTGTGCAGCCTGGTGGAATACTATTGGATAATCAATGAAGAGGGGAAACCAATTGGAGCAGGCTTTTAAGGAGAGATTTCTGTTTTCCTTCTTCCTGTAGCAGCTCTAATCTCATTCTTATAGCACATAAGTGACTTAAAATACATATGTACAACAGTCAGATTGCAAGTTTTGGTACTGGAAACTAATCAGAAGAAGCTGTTGCAGATATGTCTAAAGTGACTTAAAATACATATGTACAACAATGGCCAGCTAGTGGGTCACATGTGATATGGCAGTAAATCTATTCTTAGTCTGAACTGTAAAGGAAGTATCCCAGATGCTGAGCTCTAACCCCCAAATAAGTTAAGCACTTTGGGCAAATCTCTTAAAGTTCAAATAAACCCTGGAAGAGAATCATCATCCTATTGATATCTGAGCCACTGGCATGCATTTACATATACAAATATACTAACATAACATAACATATATGCATACTGCATTCTTTAACTCCTTTTGTGTCAGTACTGTTGTTTTAGATGCCAACCTTCTCTTCTTTAGGCCTGGCCCAGCCAAGTCAAGATTTGGTGCCATCTTCTGAGTAGTAGATCATGACTCCGTCTCAACTCCATGATCTACGATGCCCATACATCTTTAGAGTGAGAGTGCACTCTGATGATGCATTACACTAATACATCATGGACACAGAGTTTGCCTGGGTGATATATGAGTGTCCTGAGAATGCATTTTTCAAATGGTAGTATTGTTCAGGGACAAAGCTTAGCCAAAGAGTAGATTCAATTTAATTACAGTGCAAGTGGTAGTCCAGTCCTAGAAGGCACTTTGGCATCAGAATCTTGGCATCCTAAAGAAATATAGGTTGCTGCTCCCTCTGCCATTGAGTTACATCCCAATATGCCATTTTTAAAAGTCATTTTTCCCAGGGAGATATGGAAAGGAAAAAGCACAATGTCAATGGGCACTCAAAATAAAAGGCTGCCAGTCTTTGGAAATGCACTTTTGGGAGCAAAAGCCATAAGCAGTTTTGCAGAACGAATAGCCAGCTATTCATCCTGTACACAGAAGACTAATCAGTGTGAAAGGGGAACTAATTCCTAATTTTCCTATTTCCTTATGAAGTTAGGAAGCGGCAACCCACAGACCTCTGATATTATGCTGCTGTTCCCTGCTTGCGGGCTTCTCCAGGCATTCTGCCAGGGGTAGGCAACCTTTCCCCTTTAAGGGCCAAGGGACTCCAGCTCCCAGAAGCCTCAGCCATGTTGTCCAATAGTCCCATGTTGGCCAATAGCTTCTGGGATTCTGGGAGCTGAAGTCCCTCGGCCCTTAAAGGGGAAAGGTTGCCTACCCCTGCATTCTACTATCAGAACAGAATACTGGACTCATCTTATGTTCTTACTTCTTCTTTTCTCTTCTTTCCTGATATGATAGCCTCATTGGAGATAACTGTGAATAGACTATAAAGTCATTTATCACTACTAGTAATCTATTGTATAGTTGGTTGAAATGTTGGTTTTAATTTTGAAGTTTTCAAATTCTTCCCTCCTAGCTCCTTTGTTTTCCACTAGCCTTATTTTCTTTGTATACTTCATTTGCATGTCCTATTTACTCCTCTTGCCTGACAGGTTAACTTAAGCACCTGGATTTTCACCTAATAGTTGCTGTTCTTAATTTCTGTTTCATAGACATTCTACATGCATTTAAAGTCTACAGCAAACAGTGCTTGAGATCCATCCTGCATGGGACACAAGGAACATAGCTGTTCTAGGCTCATAGTTCCAAGCTTTTCCTCCCTGTCACAGCAGCTGGATCTTGTGAGGCTGCTGCCATTAATTGGCTATGAAGAAGGAGGAGTGGGAAGGGAAGGGAAGGTGGTGACTAGACAGTAGCGGTTACTTCTCTGTCTCACCTGCAGTTTGCTGCATATAGATGCAGAGGAAAAACAACATTGTTGTTCTCTACCTTTCTTACATACAAACTGCAGGAAGATGTAGGCAGCCCCCTCTCCCTCTCTCTCTCGAACAGTGGTCCCACAAGGATTGGCAAATTGGAAGGGAGGTTTTGGACACAATGCAAGGGGCTAGAAATAGCTTCTCATATTCTATTCAAAGAAAGACATATGTATGTCACTAACAGGATTCTGGCCTTATCTTAGATGTGAAGTAGTGAGCAAGCTTGTGGGGAACAGACTATCTGGTCCATCTATTAACTGCTCCATATAGTATACACCCATAGGGAAGCTGCATTGAAGTACTTTTGAAATCAATATGAAATTTTTGCCATTAAATGCTCCTATTTATTTCCGTGTGGCTTATTTGTCACTACTGTACTTGGAACCAGACTCATAAAGAATGCTATGTTATGTAGATTCCTCTAGCATTCATTCTCTTGTTTTCACTGGCATTCCACTTCTAGCTTACTTATCCCAAATATAATTAGGGCCTATAAAAACTGAGGGTAACCATACAAAGATGTTCCCTTTCACTGTAAACTCTGTTTTGAATAAATGGATTGCAATGTTTTTCATTCTGGACATTATTTTACTCTTTTCTTTCACCTTTACTGGAAATCATATGACTTCCTCCTTCTTTCCCAGGGTTCCATATGCTTAGAGTGTATCTTCTTCACTACACACTTACAGCAGTTTGATACCACTTGTTTAACATGGCTCCATCCTACAAAATCCTGGGATTTGTAGTTTGGTCAGGTACTCAATATTCTCTGTATGCCTGTTCTTGTGTAGTATTTTGAACTGCAACAGTGGAACTGTCCAGCAGACTGTTTAAAGTACCTCACTGAGGGCCTTTGCAGACTGCTAGAAATAGTGCAAATTGAGTCCACTTTAAGGGTTAGGGTTAGGGAATCATGGGAACTGTATTTTATTGTGGCACCAGAGCTCTCTGACAAAGAAGGCTCAATGTCTCAGAAAAAAACAACAACACCACCAATTCCCACGATTCCCTAGCACTAACCCTAACCCTTAAAGTGGACTCAATTTGCACTATTTCTGGCAGTCTGCAAAGGCCCTGAGTTGCAAATCCTTTGAAAAGACTATTGTATCTGTATAGTGTACTGTAGAGAGAATCAAAGTTGATCTAGCAGTACCTTCTAAGAGAGAGAGAGAACAGAATCTTCTTCTATAGCTTCCTTTCCTTAAAAACATGCCGTTTTATTCACTAGATGCCTTAAAGCATTTTGTTGTTGTTTGTTACCCTATAAAATTATACACATTTTCTTCTTTCTTTCTTTCTTGACTCTGCCTTCTTCTGGCCTTACATATTTATTTTTAGTTAAATGGTAACTGCCAAGGTGTGTTCTCTTGCTTCTACCCCCTGCCTAGCTCAGCAGCAAGAAGCTCACTAGTAGTCACTTCCATAATGAGTCTCGTGGATGCACTGCATTGTTAAGCCATTAGATTTCTGGTTTCATGAGAGAGACACAGAAAACCTTCTTTTTTGGCTTTTGTGTGACCTGGACTGTAGGTTCCAGTTGCAGTGAACTCAATCACTGTTCACTCCCAGGCTGCTATTAAACCTTGGCTCTAGCCATCCAAGAAATTAATCTCCAGTGCTCAACCTCTGCTGGCTCCTACTGTGCTCTGCAGCAGCCATGTATCACCTTTGATCCTGCATCTGCATGCCCTCATCCATAAGCTTGCATATCTTGCTGTGAGTGTTGAATCTTTTCTTACAGTCTTTTGAAAGTAAGGCAATAGGAGTTTGTAGTTTTACTTGTTCTTCCACAGTTATGTCCCAGAGCTTAGAAAAGTAACTTTTGGGGATCCCAGCTTCCAGACTTCTTCAGGCAGCATGCTGGTAGTCATGTTGGCTGGGGGAATCCAGGAATTGTGATCTGAAAAAGTATTTTCATCATGCCTTAGCTTGATTTGAGTTTTTTTTAAATGATGGCATTGGTACCACTGTGCCCCCTCATCTTATCTTCGGTGAATTCTTTAATACAGATAATAGCTGACATAAGGCAGTGGTAAGGATGTAAGAATAAAAAAAATATCAGCAGGACTAGAAATGTCTAAAACCCAGGGGAAAATGTGTACTCTTCTAGATGTTGTTGAACTGCAATTTCCATCAGTTTTAGCCATCACAGTTGATGTTGAAGGATGATGGGATTCATGGTCCAGCAACATCTGGAAGACAACATGGGTTCCAGATTTGTTCTGGAAGATAGAAAAAGGACAGGATCCAAAGGAAGTAGAATGGCTTTTCCCACACTGTTAGTGAATGGTAGAAGAAGGCCATGCTGATAGTATCAGCAGTGCAGATCCAGTGGGCTTCTGTTCTCCCAGAACTGTTCCCCACTTGTAATTATAAGAAGAGAAGCAAAAGGAAAGCAGCTTCATTTATATACTGTTTCATACCGCGCTATGCAGTGTCTAAGCAGTTTATAACTGTAAGCTCATTGCCTCCCAACAAGCTGGGTACTCATTTTAGCAACCTCGGAAGGATGCAGGCCTGAATCAAGCCTGAGCCTGACTAGTACTGAACTCACAACCTTGTGGTTTATGAGTGAGTGGCTGCAGTACAAGCATTTAACTACTGCACCACCAGGGCTCCTTGTTTATAACTGGTGCCTATATTTGTTTCCTCCCCCTTCCCCCTCCTTCCCTTTCTTTTTCTATTGTATCTTCCACATTGTTAGCCGGTGGCTTGTTTTCATTTGTATAGCAGCTCTTCTATAGGCAGTTTTGACTGAGGATTGGGTGAAAATGCTTTAAAGAAATAAGTTCAACAAATGATACAGTACAGGAGAAAAAAGGCATATAAATTAATTAAATAAATAAATACAGTTTTACAGCACAAAAATTTACAAAATTATCAACAAAATTCTTAATGTGTTACAGAAAAAACAGTCAACTTTATGTATTATAATTATTTGTTATATGTAGGGATTTAATTCTTCACCAATTTTTTTCTCAAAGGAAGCAATTTTAACAATTTTCTGTTCACTGTCAGAAATGTTTCAAAAACTACACCTTCTCAAAACCTATTCACAATTTGGGACTAATTGGCAGAAATGCTGTTTTCTATGCAAATCACCCACATGTGTATTTTGCACAGAATAAGTCCCTAATTACGGTATTTCCTGTGAAGATTTTTTTTTTTTTTGCACAGAAAATAATATTTGTGTGTAGAAATATAATTTTCCATATAGAAAATACTATTTTCTGTGCAAACAACCATGTGTGAATTTTGTGCAGGATAGGTTCCAAACTACAAAGATCACACACTTTCTTCACACTTAAAAAAACATGTTTTTCAATAATTTTTCAAATACTTTTAAATATTCTTTCCATACCTAGTTATATGAATAAGAGCAATAAAAATAAAAATAAAAGCATGTTTACTTAGAATGGATTACTAAAAGCCAGAATCAGGTTTTCATAAAAATCCTCCAAATGCCTAATTAGAGATTTAGGCCCCTATACCATTTATGGCATTTTGATGCCACCTTAACTGCCATGGCTCCTTCCTATGCAATCCTTGTTTTTGTAGTATGGTGAGTTACTAGAGCTATCAGGCAGATTATTCTAAGTACTTTGTAAAACTACAAACCCAAGACTTTCATAGGATGGTGCCATTGTGGTTTAAATAGCATCAAAGTGCTGTAATTTTATAGTATGGAAAGAAGGGGGGAAGTCACATTGGTTAGCTTTTGCCCATATGTTTGCTGAGGTCCCCACCTTGCAAAATTCCCTCTTTAATTATTTGTAGAGAAACAGGATCCACTTGGTAGACTCTGCTGCTTGAGGACAACTTTTTATTGCCAAGTATGCATTACTAAGGGCTAATTGTTAGCCTGCTGCACCTGCTTGTTCCCCTGGTAGCTAGAGCCAATGAGGGGAAAATAGTAATTTATTAATGATCAAGTCACAAATAGTAATGAAAACAATAGAAATGTCTTCAGGAAGCACTGCCAGGGGCAGAGGTGCAGGTGCTTGTGTGTCCTACACAAGCATTTTTTACGAAACTGGCTTGTTGACTTTTCTGCACTCCTTTCTGCTCTGTGCATGTTCTTTCCCCCTGTTCCAAATGTTTTACTTACACAACAGGCTCAGCATTCTTGCTCTGGGTGATAAAATAGCTGTCATCTTGAGAATGGAAGAAAAAGTATAGAATCAAAACACAAAACAACCCCTCCTCCAAAAAAAAAAAAAAAAAAAAAAGACAAAAACCTGTAAAGACTAAAAGAATTGGGAAAAGGAAGACAAATTTCTATCAAACCAAATGATTTGTAATGAGGTCACTGGACTGATGAAGATATAAAGGGAAATGGTGAAAAAGTGATAGCAGCTGTGGACTCTGTAAATGCAGAGCTTCCTAAATTCCCTGTGTGGATCAGTGACAAATTCCTTTTGTGAACTTTGCTATCATGGCACACTGGGTTTATAGTCTGAAGTGGATCTTGCTAGCTGTCTTGCTCTGATGTACCAATACAGTCTGGTACAATAGATCAGGGGTCGGCAAGTTCCCCTCACCTGGGCCTGGTCCGGGGATCCCCTGGTCTTCTGCAGGCCGATGGTGGGTGGGGGAAATGGCGGGGCTCACGCTTGCGCATGCACAGTACTTCCGGAGTACTGCACATGCGTGAGCGAATTGTGGCCGCCATTTTGGAAAACAAAATGGCAGCCACGACTCATTTGCACATGCGCAGTACTCGGCGCATGCGCAAACAAGTCACAGCCGTCATTTTGTTTTCCAAAATGGCGGCCGCGACTTGCTCAATGTTCAAACCACTACACTATGCTGTCTCACACATATAAATTAGCATGTGAAATTTTTATATTATATTATATGTGCTTCATCCTATTTTTGAGTGAAAGGTCATCCTATCATACCTAAATCACCACCACATTTGCCACAGTTCCTTCTCAGTTCAAGAACTATTGTGAAATGTCTTTCATTTATAGTTTCTGATTCAAGTGGAAAACATGGCACCTTGTGATCTACATAAGAGTAATGAAAATAAATAAGAACATGAAGTTTCTATTGCTTTGAGATGCTAATAAATGGATAAAGGGGCTCCAAGCATATGCAACATTTTTCAAAGTAAGCACTGCTGAGTAAAATGGACCATACTCCTGAGCAAGCATGTATACAATTACAATGGGAATCAATTTGCTCAGTTGACATGTTGTTCAGTATATGAGAATCTAAGCAAAATGACAGAGTTGTAAGTTGTATTAATTTCAATGGGACCTTTGTTTCTCTTGCTAAATGAAGAACTGCAGTGATTAACATCTGTCTTAGCAGTAACAGGATTGGTGTTGCTATTTGAAGATATTTACACACTTCTAATAATTCAAACACAGCTAAGACAGAAATGAATTAAGATTATCATCAGCTACTGGAATCATTCAATGAAACTAATTTACACTAAATTCAAGGCAAAATTCTTTCCCCATATAATGTATGGTAGAATTTACTACAGAATAACCACAGACTAATTTTTTTTTAAAAAGAAGAACAACCCTAATATTGTCATCAAGAGGCTGAGAAAGGAGGACTGGTAGTCAGCATGGACAGATCTGCCTACATACAGGAAGCTGAGAAGCAACTGTCCAACACCACATTTTACGGAATCCTATCTAATGACCCCACAGAGGAATACTGAAAGGAATTGCACAGGCTGCTCAGGGAATTTCCCATGGAAGTGCAAAACCAAATTCTTACTGACACACCTTGGGAGCTCTGACCAGGCACACACTACCTATTGCCCAAAATACATAAACAGGGCAATCCTGGACGACCCATCGTCTCCAGCATTGGAACACTTACAGTCAATGCCTCCAAATATATGGACAACAGCCTTAAACCATATGCCACCAACATCCCCAGCTATGTGAAGGATGCCATGGACTTCCTACAGAAGTTACAATCCATCCAGGAAACACCATCTTAGCCACTCTGGATGTGGAATCCCTGTACACCAACATCTCACACAAAGATGGACTACAAGCCATCAGAAACATCATTCCAGATGGGAACATATCAGACCTAGCCACTAAGGTCTGCCAGTTTGTTCTCACACACAATTACTTCACCTTTGATAATAACATATACATTCAGGTTAATGGCACTGTCATGGGCATGCTCATGGCACCATAATATGCCAATATCTTTATGGCTGACCTAGAACAATGCTTCCTTAATTCCTACACCCAGAAACAGTTCCTCTAGTTGAGGTACAATATCTTCATAATTTGGACTCATGGAGAGGATTAATAATAATAATAATAATAATAATAATAATAATAATAATCTGCTCGGCAATCAGGGCAGGTTACAGCATAATTAAAAACAGAAAACAAATTAAAACAACCAATCCCTATTTCCCTAACCCTCCCACCCCTTAAAACAAGATTAAACTGACATGGAATTAAAATACATTATGCATAAAAACTCAAAAAACCCCCCAAAACAATGGGCAGCGTACAACAGTTATAGGGGATTCAAGGCAGGTAGCAGGGTTCCTCATGACCGGGAGGTTATTCCGGGAAGGCCTGCCAGAAGAGATCCGTCTTTACTGCTTTCTTAAAAGCAGCAAGTGTGGTGATAAGACGGATCTCATCCAGCAGGCCGTTCCATAGCCTGGGAGTGGTTGCAGAAAAAGTCCTCTGGGAGGTCCGTGCCAGCCTAGTCTTCAAGGGCTTTAGCAGGTTCCTCCCAGTGGACCGAAGTGTGCGGGGGGGGGGGTCATACGGGGAGAGGCGGTCCCTGAGATAAGATGGACCCAAGCCATATAGGGCTTTAAAGGTTAAAACTAACACCTTGTACTGTGCCCGGAAACTAATCGGCAGCCAGTGGAGGGATTTCAACACTGGTGTTATGTGTTCCCTCCTTGATGTTCTTGTAATTAATCTAGCTGCCATGTTTTACACAAGTTGCAGTTTCCGGATTAGGCACAAGGGTAGCCCCATATAGAGTGCATTGCAGTAATCCAGATGTGAGGTTACCAAAGCATGTACTACAGTTTCCAGATCCCTCATATCCAGGTAAGGGCGCAGCTGGTGCATCAGCTGAAGTTGATAGCAGGCACACTTGACTGCCACATTCACCTGACTAGTCATGTGAAGCGACGAATCTAAGAGCACCCCCCAGACTGCAAACACAGTCCTTAGAGGAGAGTGTGACTCCATCCAGGACTGGAAACTGTATTCCCAAACCTGGTTTCGGGCCCGTGACTGTTAGTACCTCCGTTTTGTCTGGATTCAACTTCAATCTGTTTTTCCTTATCCAATCCATTACCGCTCTGAGACAATCATTGAGAGGAGAGACACCATCTGAAGTCTGAGCCGATGATCTGGTCATGGAGAAATATATCTGGGTGTACATCAGTGTACTGATGACACCGCGCTCCATGCCTCAAGACATCCCACCAGAGTTTCAACAACTTCCATCCCACCATCAATCGCAGCTTGGAACTATCTACTGAACAAGTTCACTTTCTGGACACCACAGTACAGATACAAAATAGACAGATATATCACAAACCCATGGACCGCTACACATACTTACATGCCTCCAGTTTTCACCCTGAACACACCACTAGATCCATAGTCTACAGCCAAGCCCACCAATACAATCGCATCTGCTCAGACCCACAGGACAGGGATGCCAAACTCAAGGAATTAAAACAAGCATTCCTCAAACTACAGCACCCACCACATGAAGTGAAAAAACAAACACGACAAGACGTGTACCCAGGACTGATTTATTACAGAACAAATTGAAGAGGGAAAATGACAGAACCCCACTAGTGGTCACATACAGCTCTCAACTGGGGCCACTCAGGCGCATCATCAACCCGTTCTAGACAATAATATCACTCTTTCAAGGGCTTTTGGTGGCAGACTTTTACATGCCTAAAGACAGCCTCCAAACCTCAAACAGGTACTCACCTACAGGACGACACACAACACAAATGGAGACACAGGTACTAGGCTTTGCCACAAACCAAGATGCCAACTCTGCCCACACATTTATTCAGGAAATGTCATCATGAGACCTAATGGCCTCACACACAATATTAGGGGGGCCTTCACGTGCTCATCCTCCAATGTGATCTATGCTATACTGTGTCAGCAATGCCCTTTAGCACTCTACATTGGGCAAACAGGCCAGTCCCTGCGCCAGAGGATAAATGGACATAAATCAGACATTAGGAATGGGAATACACAAAAACCAGTGGCAGAACATTTCAATCTCCTTGGGCATTCTATCTTAGATCTCAGAACAGTGGTACTTGAAGAAAAGAACTACAAAGGTAGATTGGAAAGAGAAACAACAGAATTGGAATTTATCCACAAACTACAGCCCCTCAGCAATGGATTGAACAAAGACAATGGGTTCCTTACTCAACATTATCTAACCCCATCCTCATAGGTGTGCTCTACATCTTTTACTCTCACCACAGGCTAGTCCCATTACAAAACTGGATCTGCCAGTTCAGCCCCATGCACAAAGACCAGTTTCGCATGTCTTTGTGCTCTACCGACCATCGTTAAGACTTGGCCTGCCACTTCATTTCCATATACAAAGGATTTGTAATTTGAATTGACATCCTCACATATATATGTCTCTGCCTGGCCTCCACTCCACCAAATGCATCTGAGGAAGTATACTGAAGTCTACGAAAGCTGATGCTGCCAATTTCTTTCTTTCAGTTAGTCTCAAAGGTGCTACAAGATCTCTCTACATACTGATTCTACAGACTAACATGTCTATATCTTTGAATTCTAACACAAAACAGAGATACTGATGTAGCATCCATTTCCCATTGACAGTTACCCATGATAATGAGGGTGGAACTTCCATGCTCTGAGTAACAAATATTAGGGTCATGCTGTGCAATGGGTGGGAGGTCTTGCCTTCATCACTATGCATATGACCTTCATAAGAACAACAAGATACTAGTTTAAATTGTTGATGTTTTGATCTTATGCAAAAGTCTTGTCTTCTTCTTTGTCCTTCACTAACTGGATTTGCCTTTCAAAAATGCTGTGCATGGTTGCTTGAGTAGTACTACAGGGGGTGAGAAAAGATTAATCTATTCTTCTCATTTCTGGTCACTTCCAAGACTACACCATGAGTATTACTGTTACTGCTAATACTATCATCATCATCATCATCATCATCATCATCATCATCATCATCATCTACACCCTGTCTTTTCCCTAACATCAGGATTTAAGTATACAGTTGGCCCTCCACATTTGCAGGGGTTAGGGGCGCAAGACCCCTGTGAATGTGAACCCCCCCTGAATAACTCCCCCCCCTTGGAAGCCAGTTAAAGGGAGGGGTTGGTGGAGGAAGAGGAGCGGGAGCACTCACTCCTTTCCCCCATCCTCCCATCCCTTTAACTGGCTCCCTGACCCTTTCCAGGATGGAAAGCTGCTTGAGCTAAGGCAGCTGTCCATCCTAGAAAGCTGTGTGTGTGAGAGGTGTGCATGTGTCAATCCTGTTCCTCCTTTCCAGGATAGATAGCTGCCTAGGGAAAGGCAGCTATCCATCCTGGAAGGGGGCGGGGTTGGTGCATGCACCTTTCCCAGCTGCTCCCTTTCTCCTGGGCTTTTTTCCTCTGAAGGGCAAGAGCTCGGGAGGGAGTATTAGTAGTGCACGCACAGTGGCCTTAACCTCATGAATAATCAAAACAGCAAATGGCAAAGCCGCAAATGTCAAGGGACAACTGTCATTATTTAGCATTCAATTCCTTTTCTGCCCTGCATGGCCCCCAAAGCAATGCACAATAAAATATATGAAAATATTATTGAAGAACAGATTTAAATCAATTGTATAGGATTGTAGAACTGTCTAGTTGGAAGGGAACCCAAGGGTTACTTAGTCCAATCCCTCTGACAGAGCAGGAATCCAAAGTTAAGGAATCTCTGACAAATGGCCATCCAACCTTTGTTTAAAAACCTTCAACCAAGGAACGCCCACCACATTCAAGGATAGTTCATTATCCATTCCACTGTCAAGCAGCTTTTCTAAGTGGTTGGAATCTCCTTTTTTGACATTTGAATATGGTACTTTGTGAAGCAGTAGAAAATAAGCTTTCTCTATCTTTCACATAATAGTCCTTTAGTTATTTGAAGATAGTGTATTGTTTCTTGGAGTTCATGGAGACCATGACAAACATGGGCCTATCCCAAATGGTCAATGGGCCCACACATTGTGCAGGTCATACACTCGATGTGGTCTTTAGTACGGAACAGGAATATCCGTGGGTGGAGGTGGTAAGTACCTCCGCATTGTCATGGACTGATCATTTCCTGGTCAAGATGGAACTTAGAGCCAACATCTGCCCCACCGGGGGTGGTGGACCTATTAGAATGGTCTGCCCTCGAAGGCTAATGGAGCCTATTGGATTCCAGAGAGCCTTAGAGGGTTTAATGGTAGGGAATGCCGGTGACCCTGTCGATGCCCTGGTTAACACCTGGAATATTAACCTTACCAAGGCTAGCGACACGATCGCTCCCAAGCGTCCTTGCCATCCTGCTTCAAACCGTAGACCTTGGTATACTCCGGAGCTGAGGAGTATGAAGCGGCATGGACAACGGCTAGAGCACAGGTGGAAGAAGACTCAACTCTTATCTGACAGAACTCGCCATAGGAACTTTCTTTGTTCCTATTGGGAGGCAATGGTTGCAGCGAAGAGAGCCTTCTCCGCTGCACGCATTGCGTCTGCAGAGTCTCGTCCAGCAGAGCTGTTCAAGGTGGTAAGGGAGATGACGCAGGTACTCCCTGCGCCAAATCCCTTGCTTAACCCGACGACGGTCTGCTGTGATGCATTTAACAACTTCTTTGCAGATAAAATCTCTCAGATAAGAGCCGACTTAGACGCCACCATTGAATCAGAGTCTATAGGCGAGGTGTCCAGTGACTCCGCCGATGTAGTTATCCTGGATCAGCTTCAATCTGTGAGTACCGAGGACGTGGACAAGCTGCTTGGTAAGGTGAGGAAAACAACCTGCCCTCTTGACCCTTGCCCATCATGGCTGGCCATCCGGGAGGGGATGCATTGAGGAGATTCCTTACGGAGATCATCGGTTCATCCTTCAGAGAAGGACATGTTCCATCCTGTCTAAAGGAAGTGGCTGTTAGGCCGCTTCTGAAAAAACCTTCCCTAGACCCCCTGGATATGAATAACTACAGGTCTGTGTCATTGCTGCCATTTTTGAGCAAGGTGATCGAGAGGGCGGTTGCTCTTCAGCTCCAAGCGGTTTTGGATGAAACCGATTATCTAGACCCATTTCAAACCAGCTTCAGGACAGGCTTTGGGGTTGAGACTAAGCGTCTAAGCATCGACAGGGGTAGTCTGGCCCTGTTGGTATTCCTAGACCTCTCAGCGGCTTTTGATACAACAGACCACAGCATCCTCTTGGGCCACCTGAGAAGGTTGGGCATTGGGGGCACTGCTTTGCAGTGGTTCCAGTCCTTCCTCTCGGGTAGGTCCCAGAGGGTGCTTCTCAGGGACTGTAGTTCCAGTAAGAGGGAACTCACTTGTGGGGTCCCTCAGGGAGCTATTTTGTCCCCAATGTTATTCAACATCTATATGAAGCCGCTGGGTGAGATTATACTGAGTTATGGTGCTGGGTGTTATCAGTACGCTGATGACACTCAAATCTATTTCTCCGTGTCTTGTTCGTCGGCCTCGAATTCCGATGGCATCTCTCCTCTCAATGAAAGTCTTCAGGCGGTAAAGGGCTGGATGAGGAAAAACAGATTGAGACTGAATCCAGACAAGACGGAGGTGCTCACGGTAGCAGCCCCGAAACCAAGAATTGGGTTGCAACCTCCAGTCCTGGATGGGGTTACACTCTCCTCCAGTGACTGTGTTTGCAGTCTGGGGGTGCTCCTTGATTCGTCGCTCCTGATGACAAATCAGGTAAATGCGACGGTCAGGAGCGCCTGTTATCAGCTTCGGCTGATACGCCAGCTGCACCCTTTTCTGGAAGTAAGGGATCTTGAGACCGTTGTGAACGCACTGGTAACCTCTTGCCTTGACTTCTGTAATGCGCTCTACATGGGGCTACCCTTGTGCTTGGTTCGGAAGCTACAGTTAGTTCAAAATATGGCAGCCAGACTTGTTTCAGGAACTTCTAGGAGGGACCACATCACTCCGGTTTTGAGGTCCCTCCACTGGCTGCCTATTCGCTTCCGGGCTCAGTACAAGGTGTTGGTTATTGCCTTTAAAGCTCTAAATGGCTTGGGTCTAAGCTATATCAGAGACCACCTCCTCCCGTACAATCCTCCCCGTGCGCTCTGGTCTTCTGGGAGAAATTTCTTAGAGCCTCAAAGATCCAGGCTATCCGTGACCTCCCAGAGGGCCTTTTCTATTGTTGCCCCCAGACTCTGGAATGACCTGCCGGACGAGATCCATCAACTAACATCTTTGGACAGTTTTAAAAAAGCTGTCAAGACGGATCTCTTCTGGCAGGCCTTTCCAGACTAAATAACCTGGCCCTGGGCAATTCCCTCCTTCATCTAAACCTTGGTTCCCCCGCAGTGCTGCAATGAGATTAGCTGCTATGGTGTTTATTATTTTAATTGTTGTATATTGTTTTATGTTTTTTAATTATATTACTGTTTAATAATGTTTTAACGGGGGAAGGGCTATGTTGCTTATTGTAACTTTTTATTTTGTAAACCACCCGGATTGGGCAACCATTGGGCGGTATATAAATAATAATAATAATAATAATAATAATAATAATAATAATAATAATAATTAATTTCTTATTTTTGCCCCAGGCTAAACTTACCCAGCTCCTTCAGTCAGACCATTTACCATCTTAGTTGCCCTTCTTTGGACATACCCCAGCTTAACATTATTCCACAATCAGATCAGTATTCAAGATGATTATATCACAACAAGAAACAGTAATCCAGGTAAAGTTTGAACAATGAAGAATAAGGCTGGTATTCTGTTAATGTAGTCTTTTCATTGCTGCCCCATCACACTGTAGATTCATGTTTAACTTGTGGTATATTGTTGCAAAGCAACATGTCACCTGTCCTATATTTGTCCATCTCTTTTTTCCTGGCTAAATTTGGACCTTACATTTATGACTATTGAAATTCATTTAGTTAATTTCTCCATTCTGCCGAGGTTGTTGAGAATTTTAAACATCCTGGGAGGATCACATTTGGATGCCATCTGCAAATTTCATGAAACAAAAATCTGTTTCTTCTTCATTCAATTTGTGTACAAAGATGTTGAAAAACACAGGACCCAGGAAAGAACAGCACCCCATTTGTCACTTCTCTCTATCATAAAGAACTATTGGTGAGCAGTCTGATTTTGGCTGCTCAGCCATCTACAAATGCACCTGAAAGTGTTTCATGTAGCACACATTTACCAGGAATATCATGGAGCACTTTGTTGAAAGCATTATTGAAACAAGATATACTACATCTCACCAACCACAAATCCCATTGATGGTGAAAGGTGGGATATAATTCCTTGAAATAAATAAAATAGCATTTCCCCCATAGTATCCCGTGGTGTTCTTCCCCAAAAAAGATTGGCATGTTTTTGAGAAATCCATGTTGGCTCTTAACAGTCATGGCCTTCTTTTTAATTGCTCACAGACTAGCTGTTCATTGGTCTGTTCTGGACCCTTTTCTGGTACTGACATGAGGATGACTGGATGGTAGTTGCTTGAATAGTCTTTCTTCTTTCCTTTGCAAATTTCAAGTGTCCAAGCAAAGCCAGTTTTAAAAACCAAAGGTCTGGAGAGAATATTACAGTTTTGTGCACCTGCAATTGAGATGATGATAAAAGAGAGGCTCTGGTTCATGTACTCTTCAATCCAACTTGATGGGATTTGCAACAGGGCTCCATTAAAGATCACAAATCCTTGGAAATTTCATATGGGAGAAGGTGGTCTTTCAGATGTCCTGGACCCAGTCCATTTTGACCATTGTAGGTCAACAATAGAATCTTAAATTGATCTCAGAAACTGGAAGCAGTTTGTTCACGACTGGTTTCTTGTGTCACCAGTACCTATTGCATTTTGCACTGGAAACAAAAACACAAATATGCACTTTCTATAGTGATATTTTAGGTGTTTAGATTCCTTTATTTAACATGTATGGATTAGGATAGAAATGCTGCTAATTTGTATGCTTTACTGATTTGTATGTTATCCTGCCTTCATTATATAATGGGAAAACACACACACACACACACACACACAAAATCAGGCTTTGGAGAAACAGAATCTCATGCAATAATTTTGTCTGTTCAGTGGTTCAAATCCATATTTACCCTCCAGCATTCTGATCAGCAATGGGATTTTCAGTTTTTTTTCCCTTTGTGGGTTAACACTAGTACAGAGCTGTCCATCAGGAGCCTGGCTTGCTTTCTCAGAGTGCTATTAATAAAGTCACTGAAACAGAGAAATGGGATCCATCTAGAACTAGTCAGATTGTAGTGTGTGTGCGTGTGTATTTTTTCACCCCGGAAGCCAGCTGGGGTGCCTGTGTTGTGGATAAATGCAGTGATGAATGGTGGGTCAAAGAAAGAGCAGACTGATTTCTCTCCAAGCTTGACCCTGTCTTGGGTCTGATGCTTGAAATGACAGGTGCATTAAAAAGTTATTTGTTTGAAGTGGAGGGGAAAGGAGAGTCGTTTGCAGAACTCTGCAAAGTTAGCACCTGGTCTAACAAAAAATCTGGATTAAAATATTCACATCATTTTTACTTTACCTGGAAGCATTATCCCTATGAAATCTATGAAGTGCTTCCTCTATGAATTCTCATGCTATGCAAATCCATGGACACATTGATATACATTCATGTCGATGGGCAGAATACATGGATCAGTTGTAGTACCCTTGATGAGACAGCTATGGCAACGTCATAATAATATCTCACAAATCACCCAGCCATCTCCTTATCACTGATGTCTTAAACTTTTAAATATTACTTCTATCTAGAACAAGGATTGCCAGGTGAAATAAAGGATAGGATTTCCATCTCTTTAATGGTTGTGTAGAAGAGGAAATTTCAGCAGGTCATGCTACTCATGTCCCTTATTTCACCTGGCAACCCTGTCTGAAAACCACCCCCTCACAGGTACTTGGGAGAAATATCTTTATTTCCTTATGTTCTTAATCTTTTCTACTTGGAATCTAAAATTTCTAAACTGTAAAATAGGAGTAGTAGTAAACTACATGTCTGAGTCACCTATGCAAAGTAAAGAGGTAAGCAAAACAACAACAAGGTAGACAGAGGAGGAAGTATTTTAGGGGAAAGACCAGCATTTCTTGCAATAATTTATTTTATTCTTATTCCTATGTCTGCCACCTTAGCATTTCCACTTTGACCCACATATTGACTTGTCATTTCTGCAGCACCATCTCATCCACTTACTAGTGCATCCCACTTGCCCTTGGCCGAAGGCATTTGTGGTGAACTTCATATAAATGATTCCCTTGCTTATTGCAGCTCTTCTGCCTTTGATACAATAGATCATGCCATCCTCTTGGATCGCCTGAGAGAGTTGGGAATTGGAGACACTGCTTTACAGTGGTTCCGTTCCTTCCACTCGGGCAGATCCCAGAGGGTGAGGCTCGGGGACAGTTGCTCTTCTAAAATAGAGCTTAATTGTGGTGTCCCGCAGGGCACCATCCTGTCTCCGATGTTATTTAATATTTATATGAAGCCGCTGGGTGAGATCATTCGGAGGCATGGATCGCGGTGTCTTCAGTACGCTGATGACACCCAGATTTATTTCTCCATGACCAGATCACCGTCTCAGACTTCTGATGGCGTCTCTCCTCTCAATGACTGTCTTAGAGCGGTAATGGATTGGATGAGGAAAAACAGATTGAAGTTGAATCCAGACAAAATAGAGGTACTCATGGTTACAGGCCCGAAACCAGATTTGGGATTACAGTCTCCAGTCCTGGATGGAGTCACACTCTCCTCCAAGGACTGTGTTCACAGTTTGGGGGTACTCCTTGATTCGTCGCTTCACATGACTAGCCAGGTGAGTGCGACGGTCAGGAGTGCCTGTTATCAGCTTCAGCTGATATGCCAACTGCGCCCATATCTGGATAGGAAGGACCTGGAAACTGTGGTACATGCTCTGGTACAGTAATCACGTCTGGATTACTGTAATGCACTGTACATGGGGCTACCCCTGTGCCTAACCCGGAAACTTCAATTGGTGCAAAATATGGCAGCCAGATTAATTACTGGAACATCTAGGAGGGACCACATAACACCAGTGCTTAAATCCCTCCACTGGCTGCCAATTAGTTTCCGGGCGCGGTACAAGGTGTTGGTTTTGACCTTTAAAGCCCTACATGGCTTGGGTCCATCTTATTTTAGGGACCGCCTCTTCCCGTATTTTCCCGCCCCCGTCCTTCGGTCAGCTGGGAGGAATCTGCTCCAACTGACAAAGACTAAACTTGCACAGACCTCCCAGAGGGCATTTTCCACTACTGCCCCTAAACTTTGGAATGGTCTGCTGGACGAGATCCGTCTTATTACGACACTTGCTGCTTTCAAGAAAGCAGTAAAGACGGATCTCTTCCGACAGGCCTTCCTGGAATAATGTCTTCAGAGGGATGAGTTTTAATTGTATTTATTCTGTCCCTAATCTCTTTGCCGATTTTACTATTATTGTTGTTGTTATTCGTTATATTTTAATTCCTTCTAGTTTAATTCAGTTTTAAGGGGGGCCGGGTGAGGGTGGAGGGCGTGGGGAGTTGGAATGTTTTAATTGTAGTACTTTTAACTTGCTGTAAGCCGCCCTGGTTGCCAAGCAGAGGGGCGGGTTATAAATAAAAAATTATTATTATTATTATTATTATTCTCAGACCATAGATAGCATCAGAAGTAGTGATGTAAAGAATTATCTTCAAAATTTGATAAACACACAAAATATCTGTTATGTGAAGATTTTGTAAGCTTTTTAAAGAGAAGAAATTATTAGAACTTCTCAATCAATGAGTAAGAATTTTGTTTTTTAGTCATTTGGGACAGGACCTTTTAGCTGACAATTCGATGGCCAGGATTTGCATATTTTGTATAAGCAAAGCTACCATTCATCTTGGTGTTTACCACAGGCTATTTCCTTTGTTAGGGTGATATCCTCCCCCATCTTTGCCCACAGCTTTGCTTTGAAAAACAAATGAGAACAAAAGGAGATAGCATTTTGTGTGTAGGTGATGGTGCATACCTTCAGACCTTCTCCCCTTTCTCGTCATGTTCTCCCTTTCAAATTCTCACAGAAGCACTGGATATTGCTCTGCCTCTGCTGACCGCATTTCTCCCAGTTGTGTTGTGTGCATCCAGCTCCAAGTAATTTACTTTTGGAGAGCTAAGTGAACTTTATTATATTTGGTTTAATTGTTATCAACAGAAGATCACTGCGAACCAGATTCTGATCAGTTGAAGGAAGTTGTAAAAGTATTCCCTGCTAAATTCTTCTTCTCATTTGTTTTTCAAAGCAAAGATGTGAAGTTAGCAATCATGGGGGAATGTGTCTTGCCTTCTTTCATCCTGTTGCTTTGTCATGATGATGATGATGATGATGATGATGATAAATTTTATTTGAATCCTGCCCCTCTGACAAACAATTGGGGTGGCTAACAGAGTTTAAAAGTTCCATACAGTATGTTAAAACAACCCCAGAACCCCAGAACCAGAGAACCCACTCGCCCCTTAAAAAAATATTAAACCCATTAACAATTAAAACATTAATTATTAAAACAAACAAATCATGAATGATCATGGTTCTGCCCCTTGCAAAAGAGAGAATGTTTGATTTTGTTTCATTTAAAGAAAGCCTCTTTAAATGTTAAAGCTACAATTTATTTATTTAACTTATTATTGGTTTGCTTTTGGGCAAGGAGAGTTCAGAATGTTCCTGAGGCTGAGAGTGTGTGACCTAACCAAGGTCATCCTGTAGACTCCCCACCCCTTCTTCTCTTTTGTGAGGGTCACACTCTCTCAGCCTCAGAAGCACAGCATGACAAGCCTCCCTCTGCACACTCACTCACTCATGGTGATCTTAAGGTAAACCTATCATTTTTTTTTGGCAAGGAGAGTTCAGAATGTCCCTGAGGCTGAGAGAGTGTGACCTACCTAAGGTCACCCTGTGGATTTACATGGCTGAGCTGGGATTAGAACACCATACAAACTCACTGGGTGACCTTGGGCAAGTCACATGCTCTCAGCCTCCAAGTCCAACTCTAGAATCCTAGGTTTTGTGGTAGAAGGTGATTGGATGAGATGATCCTTGGGAATCCCGTCCATTGCTAGAATTTCTCTATGGCAGAATTTCTGCTTGGCAGAAGAGCACATTTGCCATTCCACCTCACCCCGCCCCTTCTTCTCTTTTGTGAGGGTCACATTATCTCAGTCTCAGGGGCAGCTCATGGTGAAACACCCCTTTATGCCACGAAAACCTTGTGATAGATTTGCCTTAGGATCGCTTCCTCCACTGCCATCCTGATGTTGAACTACATGTCCTCTAGGATCCTATGTATTCCTATGTATTCCTTCACAGTAGAAGGGGGTTGGATTGGATGGTCCTTGAGAGTCCCCCCAAGTCTACGATTTTTTGTAGGAGCTTTAACCAAAATTTATTTGTTGAGATTGTTTTTTTTTTTCTTTTTGTGTGCCTTCAAGTTTTTTCAAGCTGAGGAATGTTCTTTAAACCTCTGCAAACTTCCTTTTGACAAGCTAATTAAGTTTGAGATGCAAATTAAATTAGCACTGACACACATAATTAGTGTAAATGTTTGCCTTATCTTTTATTGTCGTTCAGGAAATCTGTGAAAAATACTTCTCTCACCCCTGTGTTAGCAAATGTCCTCCTTTTTTGGGGGGGGGGGTATTTTAAAAGCATGTGGAGTTCCCTATGACCCCAGCCTGACCCTTGGGAGATGGCAGCCATAATCCCCTAAATGTAAGGTCATGTAGGCACTGCTGGAGTTGCCCAAGACCCCTAGAGATTTCCTGGACAGGCAGGTTTGGGAGTTGCCCTTGAGAATATCCTGTTATCCTGGAAAAGATACACAATGGTGTCTGTTTGTCTTAAGTCTCACACTTAATAGGACAGTGATCAGATTTGATTGCACCCCTTTCTTTAGCTTCCCTTCCTTGATAGTTTTGAAACCAAATGCATTGTTTAGACTATGCTCATATTTAGGAAAACAAAGATAAGCTCGTCAAGCCTTTGTCCTCCAATTGTTAGGCTCACAGCTAGGAGGCAGAAATTGTCCTTAAACCCCCCTGGATTTTGGCAGTCCATGTGCTACCTTGGAAGTGCATGCTGAATCTCTGTCGGTCTGCGCTCTGAGATAGTTCCCGCGACCCCCCTCTTGCTGGTCATGCCCTTCTACTGAACTCATCAGCATTCACTGCCAGAAGTCCGGAGGAGTCTCTTGGGCGTAAGTATATCCCTCATACTCTGGTCTCCCTCTCTGCTTTCCCGCTCTCTCCTGCTTATCCTTCTAGTGTGCGTGCGTGCGCGCGTGTGTGTGTGTGTGCCTTATTTGGATCTTTGCTTATTGTGTTAATAAACATTTTAGACTTTAATTGGAGCTTGGTCCGTCTCAGCATCATTCCCTGCCAGATTTCTTAAGTCTCTGGTATACACCTGGATAGATCTCGTGAAGCGAAGTTGGGCGTTTCACTCTTGCACATTTGAGCTAATTATAAATTCCTCAAAAATAGACTTGATTCCCAACACCTGACAGGGAGAGACAAAATAACCTTTTGAAAGTGGGACTTTTGAAACAGATCTATATCTATATCTATATCTATATCTATATATCTATCTATCTCTATCTATCTATCTATCTATCTATCTATCTATATTTAAAAAATCACATCTAGTATTCAATGAACGAAAAGAAAAAGTCTGATTTGTCACAACACTAATCAGAAGTTCTGGGCCATGCATTTCTGTTGAACTTTGACCAATACTTTCAGGCTTTATGTAGGTGTTGGCATGGGTTCAAAACCCAACAATCTGAATAAATGACTGATAATTGATAGGACTTTCTGCACCCATGTATCTGATTATTGACCACTCAACTGATCTGGGACATTGCATCACACAAATATTTTTCAACAAGGGTTGGGGATGGGACAATCACAGTGAAGTGGTCATTTCTGATTGTGACTATGAACTGGGGCTTTTATTTTAGATTGTACACAGCACTGTGACAAGAAAATGTCACCTCTGTGCTATGTGAAGTCACTGTGTGAACTAAATGATTTATGGCAGGACTCCAAAGGTCATACATGAGTGCTAAGCTTATGTACTCTGGTGAATTTCCTTTGGTCACAGGGAAATCAGAATGCATGGCTACTGTTTGAATGTAGCCCCCTGAAACCCAAGACTCTGCCTCAACGTTTTGGTCTCCAAGTTAAATATATTGTATCTGTAACAACAGAAATGAATGCATCTATGTTTTTAATAGTCATAAGTAATTCAGACATCAGGGCAGATGCCTTAAAATCTGACAAAGTGGTTGCCATCCAAGTTGCAGTGTTGATTTTCAAGTGGAAATTCGAAAGGAAAGTTGCTAGAAGAAGAAGGGCTACCATTACTCACCAAGAATGTTTTAACAACTTGAAAAGGGGAGGATGCTGTTCTGAGGCCCTAAAAAGGTAGGAAAATAGGAGAGAGCTGAGTCACTTCTACAAAGATATGAGAGTTTAAAAAAGGTGGGAAAATGGAAGTAATTTGATGGTTGCTAGTCATTGCTGGCAATATATTATATCCACTTGGTATGCCTTTCAGTACCAGTTGGTGGGGAATACCATCCATCATGAGTGGAAGACAGTGTTATTATCATGGGAGAGGGGGGACCCACACAGGGTCATGTAGGTGACTTCAAACTGTCCCCCTATTCAAATAGCATGGATATCCTTGGCAACTGGCTGAAAATGCTGCTGATTAATGCCATGTTGGTAAACATAAGCACACCTTTGATTCAATAAATGATCCTGGATGAACATGCTATGGAGACCTGGATAGATGAAGTGTGTATGTGGAGTTAATCTCTCTCAGTTGTGTCTACTTGAGTTGTCTTACAGCAGCAGGTGTGGCCTGGGGAGGAGAGGTGAAATTGCTGTGAGCTATTGGGATTTCATTTTCCTCACCTGTCCCTCATGTGTCCTACCCTTAGTCTACAGGATTTCAGTTTGTGTACTTAAAGGTGGGGATGGGACACAAAAGTGTACTGCTCAACCTGAAGCTCCACAATCTCCTTTTCTGATTTGGTTTTGGCAGTGATGTTAAGGTCTCCTCAGCTTGTTATGCTGTTATGCATATCCATGTAGATACTTTTCTGTTTGGAGTGGGAACACTGGGAACTGGACAGGGAGTATCCTGGCCTCTCAGCACCTTTCATTACCATCAACCATGGTATCCTCTTGGGCTGATTATCTGGGATGCTGCTTGGGGGCACTGTTCTACAGTGGTACAGGTACTTCTTTCAGATGTAGGCTCAGAAGGTGGTGCTGGGGGACACCTGTCAATTTGCCTGTGGCATACCTCTGGGCTTGGTTCTGTCTTCAATCATCTTTAATAGATAATATGAAATTACTGGGAGTTTGGGGGCTTTGGTGTCATAAGTATGCAGATAATACCCAATTCTATCTTTCCAAATGTAATTCCAAGGAAGTTATTTTTGCTAATGTCTGCTTTCAGCAATGGACTGGATGGAGGGTGAACCAACTAAAACTTCATCCAAAACAAAATGGAGATGCTCATGCTCAGTCAAAAAGCAGATCAGGGAACAGGGGTTCAGCCTGTGCTGAGTTAAATAAATAAGGATCACAGCTTAAGCCTATTTCTGGATTCAGATGTGAGCTGCAGCTTCATTAAAGCAGCTTCATTTAACTCATGGATGCCCATGTTTCAGCAGCAGACAGGAATTCATTTGCACAGTTTAAACTAGTGCACCAGCTGCTCCCATTCCTTGAAATGTCAGAGCTGGTTCAAGTGATACATGCTTTTATTGTATCCTGTTTGGATTACTATAATACAGTATACATGGGACTGGCCTTGGAAACTCTTTGGAAACTTCAGTGGGTTCAAAATGTGGTGGCCAGGCAGCTAACAAGGACTGGTTATAGAGATCATATAACTCCCCTTTTGAAACAGCCTCACTGGCCACCAGTAGACTTCCTGGCAGAATTCAAAGTATAGTTATGACCTTATATAACTTGGGTCCATACTACTTAAAAGACCATATCCCCTAATATAAAACAGCCCCAGTTTTAAGTGCTAAGCCTGGAGAAGGCTTTCTCTTAGTCCCACCATCATTACAGGCATGCTTGGAGAGGGCACAAACACAGCTTTCTCAGCGACTGCTCCTAGATGCAAACCACTTCTATGGGAAGGTAGGTTGGCCTCCTCTCTACTCTCATTCTCCAAGCAGGAAAACATTTTTCTGTTTAGGCAGGTGTTTGATTTTTAATTATGTGGCAGAAAGGAACTGAAGATTTGGTTGTTGTTGTTAACTGCCCTCAAGTCGATCTCGACTCATGGTGATCCTATGGATGAGACATCTCCAAGACTCTCTGTCCTCCACTGCTCTGCTTAAACCCTGCATCCCCATTCCCGTGACCTCCTTAATAGAGTCCATCTATCTAGCATGTGGCCTTCCTTTCTTCCTACTTCCCTCCACCTTCCCCAGCATTATTGGTTTTTCCACAGTGTCCTCTCTTCTCATGATATGTCTGAAGTACAACAGTCTCAGTTTGGTCATCTTGGCTTACAGGGAGGTTTCTGGTTTGATCTGCTCTAGGATGCACTTGTTTGTCCTTTTGGCTGTCCATGGGATCAGCACTCTTCTCCAGCTCCACATTATCTCAAAAGCATTAATTTTCTTCCTATCATCATTCTTAACTGTCCAGCTCTCACATCCATACATGGGAATACAGTGGCTTGTATGATTCTAACTTTTGTGCTGAGTTGTGTATCGTTGCATTTTAGAATCTTTTCTAGTTCTTTCATAGCCACCCTCCCCATTCTTAGTCTTCTGATTTCCTGACTTCACTCCCCATTTTTGATCCCTTATATGGAAATTATTTTACAATCTCTATTTCTTCTAGGTTGAACTTGTGAAAGTACTCAGTGGTCATTATTTTTGTTTTCTTTATGTTCAGCATTAAGCCTGCCTTTGTACTTTCTTCTTTGATCTTCCTTAGTAGGTGTTCCAGGTCTGTGAGGTTTTCTGCTAGTATTATAGTGTCATCTTGATTGCTATGGCAAAAGGTGGGGTACAAATAAATTATTATTATTATTATTATTATTATTATTATTATTATTATTATCTTAGATTGTTGATATTCCTTCATCCTATTTTCACTCCTCCTCCTTCTGTGTCCAAGCCTGCTTTTCTTATAATGCGTTATGCATACAGGTTGAACAGATAGGGTGAAAGGATGCAGCCTTGTCTAACCCCTTGTCCAATTAGGAACCATTCTGTTTTTCTGTGTTCTGTTCTGACAGAAGCCTCTTGAACTGAGGACACCAGGACTATGGATGTTATCATACGTGGGCCACAAAGCAATAATAAACTGGAAATGACAAATTCCGAAAATAAATCGAAAATAAACCTTGATTCCGCAAATGTTTTTCACACGTAATTACCTTAATTGTGCAATTAAGGGAAGCTCCCGCTGAAACCGCATTTAACGTTCACGCACAAGTGAGAAAATCCCATACATGTACTAGAAATGATCTTCTAGCACATGCACACTATGCTTGCCGCGGCTATCACTTTTTTGTGTGGATTAACCAGCAGATTTGCCCCCGTGTGATAATGTCCTATGAGATGTGCTGGCACTCCCATGTCTTTAAGGGCATTTCATAGCCTTTCATGGTCTATGAATAATAATAATAATAATAATAATAATAATAATAATAATAATAATTTATTTATACCCCGCCCCTCTGCAAAGCAATCGGGGCGGCTTACAACAATTTAAAATGCAACAGTTAAAACATTCCAGATTCCTACAACCCCCCCCCCCACAACCCACTCCCCTTAAAATAGAATTAAACTAATAAATTTTTAAAATCAAACACATAACTAAAATAGAATAACAACAGTGGCCAGTGTATGTAGCAATTTGGCCACACAAAGGAGGGACGAAGGGCAAAACAGATCCAAGTATATTATGTTGACCCTGCAAGGATGTTAATCTGGGAAGGCCTGCCGGAAGAGATCCGTCTTGACTGCTTTCTTATGAAGTCAAAGGCTTTGTTATAGTCTGTAAAGCACATGCTGATTTTCTTTTGGAATTCTCTGGTGTGCTCCATTAGCAATCATATGTTTGCAATGTGGTCCCTAGTGCTTGCTTGGACCTCTGGGATCTATCTTTCCATGTATGGTTGGAATCTATGTTGCAGAATTTTGAGCATGATTTTGCTTGCATGGAAGATCAGTGCTATGTCCCTATAGTTGGTGCAGTCTCTTATGTCTCCCTTTTTGTGGATGGGGATGTATATCGCTTCCAATCTGTTGGCCATAGATTTGTTTTACATATCAGTTAACATATGCTGGTTAGCACTAGAGTTGACTCTGTCATTGTGGATTGCAGCAATTCAATTGGAAGATGCCAGCCACAGATGCTGGCAAAATGTCAGAAAGAAACTCTTCTAGAACATGGCCACACAGCCTGAAAAAACCACAAAAAAACTATGGATGCCGGCCATGAAAGCCTACAGCTTCCAGTTCAATTGGAATATCATCTGTTCTTTGTGATTTGTTTTTCGCTATTTCTCTTATTGCAGTTTCCACCTCACTTTTTAGGATTTCGGGTTCATCTTCATATGGCTCTTCTTTTCATGTGTCCTTCATTTTGTCATCTCTTTTGTATAATTCTTCTGTGTATTGCATCCAATGTCTTTTTATTCCTTCTTGAATTATGTTATTTTTATTGTCGTAGATCATCCCAGTCCTTGATTTGAATTTTCCTTTTATTTCCTGGATCTTGTGAAATAGATCTCTTGTTCTTTTCTTTTTGTTGTTGTCTTCTATTTTTCTGCATTGGTCATTGTAGTAATTTTCTTTATTTTTCTGCACAAGCCGTAGTAATGTAGCATTCATAATTCTTGGTTTGTTCCTAGCTCCCTTTCTTTTTCTTCTCTTCTTTTCTTTATTGGTTGTAGTGTTTTTTTCTGTCATCCATTTTTTTTCTTTTTCTTTTTGTTTATTGAAAATGTTTGCCTGAATAATAATAATAATAATTTATTTCTTATATCCCGCCTTTTGCCTAAGCTATCAAGGCGGCTTATAAATATAAGATACAGATTAAAAACATAGATTACTACAATAACAGTAATACAATACCCCCCTTAAAAGATTAAATACAATATTAAAATAAACATAATAAGATTAAAACAGCACGGATTCTGCCTTCTCTCCCTCCAGATGATGGTGGATGGAAGGAGGGCCCTTCTTCTTTTCAGGCTAGGCCCGATGGAGCTAGCCTGCCTTCTCTCCTTCCTGATGATGGTGGATGGAGGGAGGGCCTTCTTTTTCAGGCTAGGCCTGATGGAGCTGGCCTGCCTTCTCTCCCTCCTGATGATGGTGGATGCAGGGAGGTCACATTATTCTTTTATTATGTCCCTGGCTTCAGACCATAGTTCCTCTGGTTCTCAGTCTGTTATGTTTAGTAGTGCAAATCTGTTTCTTATGTTATCAGTAAATTCTGTTGAGCTATTATTTAGATCATATTTTGGTATAATCACTAGTTTTGTTTTCTTCGTGAGTCTTACTCTTATTTTTGTTATCAGTAATTCATGATCTGTTCCACAGTTGGCCACCAGTATAGAGTTCCGCAATCTTTTACATTGGATCATATAATCTATTTGATTTTTGTGTTGACCATCTGATGATGTCCATGTGTGTAGCCTTCTTTCTGGTTGTATGAAAAATGTGTTTGCAATGAATAGGTTGTTGGCTTCACAATAATCTATCAGATGCTCACCTGCTTCATTTCTTTTGCCTAATCCAAATCTACCTGCTGTTTTTGATTCTTCTTTGCTTCCAACATTTGCCTTCAAATCTCCAATGATCAGCTTGACATCCTGTGTTGGTGTGCTGTCAATTTCTTCCTGTACTCCTTCATAGACTCTTATCAATTTCTTCCTGTTCTGCCTCAGTGGTTGGTGCGTATACTTAGATTATGGTAATACTCATAGGTTTACCATGGAGCCTTACTGAAATGATTTGGTCTGATTTTGCATTGTATCCTCTGACTGCTTTTGCCACATCTTTTCTTAGTATGAAAGCTACCCTGTTACTTCTTGTCTTTTCATTGCCTGAGTAGAGCACTGTGTGGTTGTTTGATTCAAAGTGGCCAATTCCTGTCCATTTTAACTCACTCACTCTCAATACTGCTATGATCATGCATTCCATTTCCATTTTTACTAAATCCAGTTTCTTAACCCTCATTCTGTGCTTTGGCTTTCCTGACTACCCCTACATGTGCTAGCTATTTGAATTCCTCTTAAATGATTTTGCCCCTTTTCTGTTTCTTATACATCTCCCATTTAAAACTTAGTCCAGTTGAAAGTTTTTTGTCATCCAATCTGGTTTCTTGAGACACCTCCCATTTTTCCTCCTCATTGGAACAGTTTGAGATTGTGCCTTCAGTATCTCCCTTTTGAGAAACTCCCATCCATCCTGAACTCCTTTCTCCTTTAGTATTCCTGACTATAGGATCGCTCCCAGTGTTTCCCTAAGTTTAGTGAAATCAGCTATCCTAAAATCTAGAATGACTATCTGACTAAGCCTAGCTTCTCCTTTCCACTTTATAAGAAACTCCAGGAGAACATGATCACTCCCACCCAAGGTGTCTTTGAAGCAAGTGAGGAATTTGCTAGAAGTATTGGGGGGGGGAAGCAGACGGGTGGCACGGGGCCACCCCGGGAAGCTGCGGATTGGGGCCGAAGCATCCACATTCCTCGGCCCCGTGGCACAGCTTCCCTGCTCCAGGAAGGAGTGCTAAAATAGCGCTCCTTCCACAAGATGCCGAAGGTGTGCCGCAAAAGGCATCCGGCGCACCTTCGGCGCCTCTTCCGTTGCAGCATGTGCGGACGCTGCAGCGGAAGTGCGTCATCGGAGTGCCAGCCGTGCGGAGGGCCGGCTGCTCCGACGACGTTTTGGGGAAGGGGTTGGGGCACCCAGCGTGAGGCTGCCCCTCCCCTTTCTGGCCTTGAAGACGGCGCTTTGTGCCGTCTGCTTAGGCCCTTTGCTGAGTTTGACTTCCAGCAAATATCAGGATAGTTGAAGTCACCCATCACTACTACATCTCTCCTTTCTGAGTGTGTGGTCATCTGTTCTAGAGAGGTATTATCCAACCAATTCCTCAGTCTGACTTGGGGGTCTGTAGTAAATAATAATAATAATAATAATAATAATAATATTTATTTATATCCTGCCCCTCTATTAAAACAATGAGGGCAGCTTACAGCAATTAAAAATACATCAATACAGTCTAAAAATCCCCCCCACCCTTCCCCATAAAACTAAATATCCATTAAAACCAAGTAAATCATAAAATAACATACAGTAAACAATAAAAATAAATAGACAGTAAAAAAAAATCAGACAGTGGCAATCAGAGACATAAAGGGCAGGGGTATAGCTCCTAAGGCCGGGATCAATCAGGAAAGGCCTGCCAAAAGAGATCCCGTCTTTACCATCTTATTGTAGACTCCCACAATAACATCCCTGTAGTTTCCTTCCCCTTTACTTTTTATCCAGATGCTCTCCACCTGATTTCCAGAATTTAAGTCCTGGATCTTTTCACAGGTATAAACATCTCTGACATATAATGCTATTCCTCCTCCTTTCCTGTTTGGAATATTTCTCTTAAAAAGTAAAGTAAAGATGTTCACATGGCCACCCTAATTTATCCTGACTTTGGCTTGACCAAAGGTTGTCCTAGCCAATGCATTTGCATTTAGTGGAGAGAGGATAATCCATTGTGGTAGCAACTCCACCTTGGATAGTGAATTAAGAATATTAAGGGAAGAATGGGAGAGAACAATGGAAGGAACATCTTTTTTTTTTTAAATAAACTTTATTAATTATAAAAACACATCTTCCACTCCATACAAACAAACTTCCATCAATATAGACAACTATACATACTTAAAAAAACTATCATATAACTATATACAAAGATAAAAAAGAAAAAGATATAAAGAAAAAAAAGAAAGAAAAAAGAAAAAAGAAAAAGATAGAAGAAAAAAATAGAAAAAAAGAAAAAAATAGGAAAAAGAAAAAAAAGGGAATAAAAAGTAAAAGAGGGCACAGTAAGAAAGATACATATGACATTAATAGTACTTCCTGGATCCTTAGCCAAGTCTTATACCTGTATGCTTCATCACCTTTCTTCTTATACTAAAGATTAATACTAAGCAGAGTTTTTTGATTCACCAAAAACTATATGCATCAATAACATTAAATTATCCATTAACCATTTATTTTATGTTTTATTAACACTACGGGACATAGGTTTATGACATTCTTTTATCTTTAAATTAATAACTATTCTAATATTTCTTAGTCATCTCTCTATATCTTACTCCTAACCCACTTCTTTATACCTACTTCCATCCCTCAATAAATTTAAGTAGTGACTTCAGCTCCCAGAAGCCTCAGCCATGTTGGCCAATAGTCCCATGTTGGCCAATAGCTCCTGGGATTCTGGGAGCTGAAGTCCCTCAGCCCTTAAAGGGGAAAGGTTGCCTACCCCTGCATTAATTTATCTAGCCACATAAGTTCAATTAGTTTACATATCCATTCCTCCTGAGTTGGGATAGTATCTAATTTCCATTTTCTAGCAAAGACAAATCCTAACATTAACTACCATACAAAAAAGAAGTTTCCCAAATTTGGATTCTATTTATCTATCCACACATATATTTAACACAGGGGTAGGCAACCTTTCCCCTTTAAGGGGGGAGGGACTTCAGCTCCCAGAAGCCTCAGCCATGTTGGCCAATAGTCCCATATTGGCCAATAGCTCCTGGGATTCTGGGAGCTGAAGTCCCTCGGCCCTTAAAGGGGAAAGGTTGTCTACCCCTGATTTAACAGATATAATTTTGGATCCATATCTAATTGGACTGCCAATATTTTTTCAACAATTTTGTGGATACTAATCCATTTTTTTTTTACCTTCTTGCAACTCCACCATTAATGGTACAATGTTCCTTTTTCTTGCACACACTTCCAACATTTATCCGATGTATTTTTATGCATCTTGGCTAATTTTGTGGGAGTCACGTACCATCTATGGTGCATTTTGATTACATTTTCCCTTAATTTGTAACTGGTGGCATATGTCATAGTTTTATTCCATACCCTCTCCCAATGCTCTAAATCTATGCTTTGCTTAACATCCTGTGCCCATTTAACCATGTATTCCTTGATCACCTCCTCTTCCATTTTCATATTTATCAAACATTTATAAAACAAGGTTATCTTTCGGGGGTTTTCTGACCTCATCATTTCTTCAAATTCTGTGAGTTCTACTCTTATCCCATTTGTTTTTATATCCAACAGAAATATTTCTCTTAGTTGTCTATGTAATAGCCATCCCATGGTATAGTCTTCTTTCAAGAGTTGGTTTAAACTCTAAACTCTTAAATTCTAAGTCACCATTGGTTGGGTTAGATGTTATTAAGTCCTGGTACAGTACTCATTTGTCTTGATTAATGGTTTCTCTATAATGTAAGGCCTCATGCATTGATGCCCAAGTTGGAATTTTAGGGCTTATTCTCTCCTTATACTTAAACCATACCTTTAAAAGTGATTTCCTTACAAAATGGTTCAAAAAGTCCCTATGGATTTTATGTTTGTAATAAAAAAGGTATGCATGTAGGCCAAATCTCTGATCTAGAAGGAACATCTTTAAAGGCCTGAGGTACATGGAAAGTCAGTTGTTCTAGCAGAGCTGCTCCTACCTCATATGGGATGATTTAACTCTATTATGATCAATAGAGCATTAGGGCCTCATGGTGAAAACAATACTCAAGGTGAGTGGAGATGATTATAATGAACCTCCAGCAATATTTCCAACAGATCTGTTGCCATGGGTTTGGTCAATATATTATTTTCTTTTTTTGGAATCACTGCCCCAATAGTCCTTGACTTCTCTTATTTTTGGATCTTTTAGTATATATGTCTTCTTGGTTTATTGCAATGATTTACTGCTATTTCAGATCACAATGGAAGAGTGAGCTAAAAAAACCACAAAGGTCAGTGCCCTCTGATTCCTCCATAATGAAGAACATATGCTACATAAAACCAAAATATCCATGAATGGCTGTCCAGGTTGCCTTGTCTATTGTGCTAAAATGTGCATTGCTGTATTGAATGTCTTCATTTATAGAGGGAGGTGCAGGCAATGTTTCCCTATGGCTTATGATAGCCTCCACGATTCTGTGGCATTAGTGGGTCCAAAATGCTGTTGGAACAGCTTTACTGGCTACTGGCCCATTTCTGGGCACAGTTAAAAGTGCTGGTTATGACTGTGCTTTTAATTGAAATCTTCCTTTTTTCACCTTTTATAGAATAACTTTCCACTTTTTTTACTTTTTGTACAATAAGATTTTAGCTGTTTTATTGTTCATTCATTGTAAATTACCTTGAGCCCCATGCTAGATGAAGGTGGGATAAAAATGAAATGAGATGAACTAAGTGCAGCAGGACACATGGAGTCATACCATGGCAAGCCAGAGTGTGACTTTCCCATAAAATTTGAAGTACCCATTGTTTTCTCACTGAACAGGCCTTCCTGTGACACATGGCATGTTGTACGAGGGGGATCTCAATATTTCTGAGTGAAACAGAAAAGAAGCAGAAACATGGCACTTTTATTCTTTCACAAATGTTACGCACACAATACTCAGATCTCTGAGCAACAGATCATATTCAGAACACTTTTGTGAAAAGCTGTAAAACCTGCCCAATAACTGGAAACATTGAATCCAGAAATCAGCACATCAGTGCTCATAAGTAAGGGCAAGACCTTTCTGTCAATGTTCATTTACTGAACAAATGCTTGGGGGAAGGGTATTCTCTGTGGAGCTGTAAATATTCCCATTGTATTAATGTAGTGGGGGAATGTTGCCCAGGGCTATTGAATGTTTCTAATTGGAATGCTGGATCAGTGAAATAAGAATGAACCAAATACCATTACAAAAACCTGAATAAATTGGATGATTATGAAATAACAGTTTTTATAGACTCCTCCTTCCAACTGCTTATTGAATTTCTTTAGGTAACAATAATATTATACGAACACAATTAAAACATTCATTTAAAACTCATTTTAATTGAAAGGTGGGGGGTGGGGGTTGGGAAATGAAAGGATATGCAAAAAAGAACCAAAAGAGACCTTTTAAAAAGTATCTAGATATTTTTTAAGACTTCAGGACTGGTTAAAATAAGAATCTTGGCAAGTTAAACAGGAAGGATACACTTTTGGAAATTAGAAAGTGCAAAAAGTGGTCAGAAATAAAACAAAAGCTTTTTCAGTATATTAGTTTAGGAATGGGGAGAATTTTTTGTGGGTTATATTTTGATGTTACCTTATCTAATTTTTCTCTTCAAAACATTCAGATCCAGTTATCCTTTGAAACATTAAGAGAGGATCACACAAAATTATAAGTGTTAGATAAAATGCATTATACTGTATTAGGTAAATTGTTTGTAAAATGTGCATATGTGGCAGGTGGATAAGATGACCATATTAGGAGAAATATGTACAAAAATGAACATAAGTTTACATATCTATATAACATCTGTATCTTTAGCCATATGTCAGTGTTTAAGATAAAATAAATTTAAAAGTGGAAAAAACTTCAAGTTCAAGATAAATCAAACCAAAGATTGGAATAGTGGGGAAATGAGAGGAACTGAAATTGATTTAGATTCTGGGGGGTGAAACAGACGGCCCTGAAGGAGCAGCTCTGCACTGCCCCTTTGCTCACTGGATTCAGGCTGTGGCAACTGCATGCTGTAGCCCTGATTTGGCATTTTTCTACCCCCCCCCCCAAAAATGGCAAAATGCCGCTCCTTTTAGGAATGGAAAAAAGCCACTCTTGCCGCTCCCCCATACCACCCCAATGCCGGCATATCATGCCAGTCTGTTCAATCCCCTAATAGAACTACCATAAGGCACCCTGGTGAATGTACACACATTTTTGCTTGAAGATCCCCTCCCCAAAGATCTGCTGAAGATGGAGAGGATGGAAATGACAGGATAGGGAGAGAAAATCCTGGGAATCTGGAATAAAATGGTGGGGTTATTCCCTGAATATGGTATATCGTAATTAGAGGAAATCTCCAGATTGCAGCCAGACAACCCTAATATCAACTAATCTTCCAAACATAAAACATCCACCACTATCAAACTCCTTTCCCAACACAGCAGAGAAAAGATATTTATTGAAATGGTAAAACCATTGTTTTTAGAGAAAATACATGAATGGAAATTGTAGGAAAAAATTAATATATGCAATAATTGCTTTCTTATGAAATCTAAACTTATTTTATTGCTTTAGAAACATAAATATCATTCCTTATAACTCAGAACATAAATCTGTCCTATTTCTGAAATGTTTGCTTCACTCCTATGGTCCTTATGATGGTGTTTCAGTGACTTTAAAAATGGAAAGTGATACCTAAATGTGAAGGAGATCTGAACTTGAATCCAGGGATGTAACTGCAGGAGAGCATTGCCCCAAATAAGAATTCTGCCCCCCCCCCCCAGCATGAAATTTTCCTTGAGCATCCACATTTCTAGCATTGGCAAGAGTGAGATACTGAAAGTCTTCCACATCTAGAATGCTAAGATTTGCTGTGTTTGCATTTTCTTGGTAACTTTATCTGCCCTTTACTTTGAGTACCAAAACTGTGGCTGGCATCTTGATCAGCAGTTATGAGATGATAAGCTGGCTTTATGATCTTGTAACTGCTGGGGATTCATGTTTACTTTCATTAATGACACAACATGACCCCTCAAAGCTACCTTTTCAGTCTGATAGCATCTCAGCCAATGGATTTCTGAGGTGCTGCAAATTGGGGTGCTGAGAGAATCACCATAATGCAGCTGTGATGCTCTCCCAGTTGCGGTATGCCTTGAGACAAGCAGTTGTGTTAGGACCCCAAGGGGTCTCTCCAGCTGCCTATTCCTGATGAGGCCCATGACTGACAGCATGCTGCAGATGTTATTTCCTAGCACCCTAAACTGCAGTGCCTTGAAACCTCTTCAGTTTAGGCACAGCTAAAATGAAGATTTGGGGTTGTTTTGGAGGTAGTATTGTCAGATGTAACTGCAATGACAAAGTTCCATCATTGTAGTTACATCTACGGATGCAGAATTTCACCCCTCAGTTCTAAATGCTCCACTGAAGTTTTACGTTACCGCAATGCTACAGATACACAGATGGAAATAAACTTTCATTTGGGAGAGGAGAAATTTTATTGGGGGACAATGCCCTTAATTTGTCCCCCCCCCCCCCCCCCCCCGATATACCCCTGCTAGAATCCCCTGCCTCCTAGTCTCTACAGAAAACTCGATGGCTGCTCTTTATTTTGCTCTGATATTCTGACACTTAGAAGTGGGGAGGAAATCATAACAGGCTGTGAATGTACTATGGGAGATTTCCAATGAATAAAGCCAAGGAGCACCTGCTTAAACTCTATGTTCTGCACATTTATTAAAGATACAGGTATCCTTTCCAGTTTTTATTCTGGCAATCAAAGACCTTTGTTTGTATGGTGGCAAATTTCACCCCCTCCCCCCCCCCCCCGAAATACAACACCCCAGACCAGTGCAAACAGGGGACAAAAGAAGACAGAGATTATGAGCAATGTGCATGTGAATGCATATATGCAGATCCAAATTCTAAAATAAATATTTTAATTTTAGTAGAAAGACAACCCATCTCACAACTGTGACAAAGTTTGTGTGCAGATGTTTCTCCTCTGCTGGCTATCCAAGTGCTGACCTTGATGGGCATCTTCTTGGTACCTGTTCTCTCTTCTTTAGATAAGGCTTTAAATATAGCACATCAGATAGAGGACACCTTCAAGAGAACCAACTAGGATACACAAGCTATTCTACCTCAATGCCTCCTAGTAAAGGTAAAGGTAAAGGTATTCCCCATTGACAAGTTGTCAAGTTGTGTCTGACCATAGGGAGTGGTGCTCATCTCTGTTTCTAAGCCAAAGAGCTAGTGTTGTTCAAGGACTGTTCCGGTGGTCATGTGGCCAGCATGACTGCACTGAACACTGTTACCTTCCCACCAAAGTGGTACCTATTCATCTACTTGTGTTTGCATGTTTTCAAACTGCTAGGTTGGCAGAAACTGGGACCAGTGATGGGAGCTCACCCCATCATGCAGCAACCAAGTCTCAAACTGCCAACCTGCTGATCTTGCAATCAACAGTCAGCGTCTTAACCACTTGAGCCACCGCATTCGCATTCTGTTTCTCCAAAAAGCTATGGATGATTTGTATTGTGCATGTAAGTTTTGACTGAACATTAATGTGATCTTTTGATCCAGATTACAAACTCATGGCTACTTTTTTTAGAACAGAAGTGGATTGTTTATATATATATATATATATATATATATATATATATAAACATATAATTTGTAAATTTGTCAGCAATGTAATTTGGCCCTGAAACTCCCTCAGCTGAGCAAGTATCCAAGAGATTGTTTTTGCATCTGGTTCCTTGATGCCTAGGACTAATGGAGAGAAGACAGCCTGAAAAGAACTTACACTAGGGAACTTCCTGTATTTCCTCACTAAGGAAACCTTGCACCTTGAGAATTACTACTGTTAAGCTCCACTGTCTGTTCTGAACAGTAATTCTGATTTAATCAGAATCCTACATTCCATTAAGTCCATAAGTAAACAAAGCAGCAGCCATGGTTTATCATTTATTTATGAACCTATTTACGGTCAGCATTTTGCATATTAATCAGAGGTTCTTCATGTCCTGTATTGGAAAAAATGGAGTGAAGGGAAACACACACACACACCTTTCTTCTGACTGTGTGACTTTTCTTTGCTGTGGATAATAAACAAAGAATTAAATTAGAAATATCTTATGAATAAATGATGGAATCCCTTGTTATGTGTATAGTTAAGTGGAGGTGTCACTCTTGAGAACACTAGAAAATAACCCACTTCCCTGCTGGCCATCTTCATTCACCACATTTGCCCACCATGGGCAGCAGAAAATATTGGCTGGTGAAAGAGCTTCATTTACAATGCGTTGTAGAAAAGTATGGGCCTTTGCAGACTGCCAGAAATAGTGCAAATTGAGTCCACTTTAACTGCCCTGACTCAGTGCTAGGGAATCATGGGAACTGTAGTTTATTATGGCACCAGAGCTCTCTGACAGAGAAGGCTCAATGTCTCAGAAAAAATACAGTTCCCATGATTCCCTAGTACTGAGCCAAGGCAGTTAAAGTGGACTCAATTTGCACTATTTCTAGCAGTCTGCAAAGCCCCATAGACTCCAACCATACATGGGGAGAGAAATCCCAGAGGTCCAAGGGGGGGTTGGGAAAGGAACAGGCACTAGAGATCGCATTGCAAACATGTGATGGCTAATGGAGTGCACCAGGGAATTCCAAAAGAAAATCAGCATGTGCTTTATAGACTATAGCAAAACCTTTGACTGCATAGACCATGAAAGGCTATGGAATGCCCTTAAAGACATGGGACTGCCAACACATCTGATAGTCCTGATGAAGAATCTGTACTCAGGACAAAAGGCAACTGTCAGAACAGACAATAAAACTTAGGGGTGTGACCCTAAACCTAAAAAAACAAAACAAAAAACTGTTAAAGCAAAAAAGTCTAGGGAAAAAAGAATAAAGCTTCAAAAATTGGCTCAATTTTATTGAAAACAAAATTGAAAGAAAAGGTGATGAATAAAAGAAGTGAGTTAGAAATATTGGCAATCTATTAGGCAAATAAGAATCCAAGGTTCTGTATGCAGAACCTGAATATAAGATAAAATAATTTTCAAACCACAACCAATAAACAAAGTGAAAAGAGATGTTTTACATACAAAATACATGTAAGGTAAAGTATTCAATGACTCCAAAAGTACAAATGGGAGGGATAACAGTACAAGCCCATTACAAGTGAGAAATAGATAAAAATGATCAAATGTGTTTCGACACTAGGTCTTCTTCAGTGGTCAAGAAATGCTGGAAAAATGAATAATAATATCAATGATTTATCAAATGAATATGAAAACCATATTGTAGATAAAGCATATTGCAAGTATACCTGTTGTAACAGCATAGAGGGAATAGCAATGTATATCGGCACATCCACTAAAGGTAAGTATTTGATTGTCCAATATAAACCTAAAATAAGTATGTAGAAAAATATATATAAACCAATTCTGAATTATAATCAAGGAAATATTAAAAGGGGTACTCAGGATATATCCCTACTTACTATAATCTGGATGTACCACAGCAGAATAAGGCTCAATTAATTGTTAGAAATGGAGAGCTCTATATCACTCTGTCAATCATAAGTCTAGGACACCTGTGTTACCAAACCTGAAACCATTTAACAGGGAGTGCTATTCTGTAAGTATTTATATCCACTGTAGATCAAATATTAACAGTTACATACAATTATATGAGGGTTCAAATATACAAATATACAGACCCAGAGCAGATACCAAAAAAAAAATTACATTCAATTATGCAGAATTTAATGTCCATATCAGAATGTTGGAGTTGTACAAAATGCTGTACCATTGGTGCAGTAGTTCTTTGTTTCCTTATGCAGCTCCTGTGTTCAGATATCCTCATTTTGATTTTCCTGGTAGTCATGCTGATGTAAATAAGGTTGCAAGGACATTTAATGGCATAAATGACCCCCTTTGTATCACAGGTGTATAGTTCATTCAAGAAATAAATTCTGTTGTTAATAGGGTTTATAAATTCAGTTGTTTTTACACAGTATCTGCATACACTGCAATTATAGCATGGGAAATTCCTTTGGTTTTTCCATACAACAAGTTTGGCTGAGCCCCCTTACATCAAAGACACAGGACATTTTTTGCAAGTCCTGGAACAGATTGCATTACCCAATGATGATTGCATTCTGGTGACACTTGATGTGGCATCCCTCTACACCAATATAATCCATGATGAGGCAATGAAAAATATTGAATCTACATTGGACAGAAGGAGGGATTATTTGTATCCACCTACTCATTTTTTGTGTACATTAGCTGAAATTTCATTAAAACAGAATTATTTTTCTTTCCAGGACAAGTTCTATTGGCAGATATCAGGCACTGCAATGGGGTGCAAATTTGCACCAGAATTAGCAAATCTATTCATGGACAGCTTCGAGCATCAGTACATATTGAATGAAGAGAATATATTTAAAGCTAATATATTAGAATTTAAAAGATATCTAGATGATATCTTCATCATATGGAATGGCTCGGAGAATGATCTATTTGAATTTCATGCGTATCTCAACAATGTACACAATATGATTAAATTTGAGTTGAATTTTGATTATGCCAAGATTAATTTTTTGGATATATTGGTGGTTAAAAGAGGAGCCTCATTGGTAATTGATTTATATAGGAAAGATACTAATACAAACTCCTTCCTTAGATATGATAGTTTCCATCCACCTCGTATGAAGCACAATTTACCCTATTCACAGTTTTTAAGGCTGAGAAGAAATTGCTCTGGCCTGATGGAATTTGACAGACAGGCTAAAACTTTAACAAAACAGTTTGTCATTCGAGGGTATCCAAGGATGGGTTTAAAACAGGCTTACTTTAAAGTAAGAAATATGGATAGAAAGAGCATGTTTTTGAAGAAACAGGGAAAGCAAGTACAATCCAGAATGCTTATACATATTAAATATAATAGGTACACAAAATACATACAGACAGCTATCTTGAAATATTGGGATTTATTCCAGGACATCCCGGGTTGCTCAGAGAAACCTATATTTGTCTATAAATGCTTGAGGAACCTTAAAGACCATCTAGTACATAGTAAATGCACAGTTAAGGAGGCTCAGCCAAACTTATTTCTAACTCATTTCTTTTATTCATCACCTTTTCTTTCAATTTTGTTTTCAATAAAATTGAGCCAATTTTTGAAGCTTTATTCTTTTTCTCCTAGACTTTTTTGCTTTAACTGTCAGAACAGAACACAGAGAAATATAATGGTTCCCAATTGGCAAAGGGGTCAGACAAGGCTGCATCCTCTCACCCTATTTGTTCAACTTGTATGCAGAACATATTATAAGAAAAGCAGGCATGGACACAGAAGAAGGAGGAAGGAATATTAACAATCTAGGATATGCAGATGACAGCATAATACTAGCAGAAAACCTCACAGACCTGGAACACCTACTAAGGAAGATCAAAGAAGAAAGTGCAAAGGCAGGCTTAATGTTAAATATAAAGAAAACAAAAATAACAGCCACCAAGGACCTTCATAAGTTCAACCTAGACAATGAAGAAATAAAGATTGTAAAAGAATTCTCATACCTGGGATCAAGCATCCCTTGATGCCTAGAAATGGGACTGTAGTCAGGAAATCAGAAGAAGATTAAGAATGTGGAGGGTGGCTGTGAAAGAACTAGAAAAGTTTCTAAAATGCAAAGATATACAACTCAGCCCAAAATTAGAATACAAGCCATTGTAAAAAATCAACTCCTTTGAGATGTGGTGCTGGAGAAGAGTGTTGAGGATCCTGTGGACAGCCAAAATGACAGACAAATGGGTCCTAGAACAGATCAAGCCAGAAACCTTCCTCGTAGCCAAGATGACTAAACTGAGGCTGTCATGTCATGAGAAGAGAAGACTCATTAGAAAAGACAATAATGCTGGGAAAGGTGAAGGGAAGTAGAAAAAGAGGAAGGCTACATGCCAGATGGATGGACTCTATTAAGGAGATTATGGGCATGGGTTTGCAGGATTTAAACAGAGCAGTGGAGGACAGGGGGTCTTGGAGATGTCTCATCCATAGGGTGACCATGGGTCAAGATTGACTCGAGGGCAGTTAACAACAACAACAAGCAAAGTTCATTGTATTTGTAATGTAATGTTCTTGGTAAGGGAAAAGAAGAAAAGAATCCACTAATAGTATGTAAATCCTACCTTGTCTCATATTCTTGTGCAAGGGCACATGCAACATGTTGAGATACTTTTTTTTTGGCTGGTCTTCATGAGAGTTTTTGTATTTACAGGGATGATTTTTGAGCAAATTAAACAAATTGCATAGTAAAATTATGATAGTTGCCACTTTGTTGCATAGACTTTTTAAAATTAGATGCACTGGATGGGATGTTGGTGCCTTCTTCATCAGGCAGCCACCTCTTCTTGCTTGTTGCCTTTGGGTGCTTTGCTTCATGAAAGGAAAAGATGCTAATTTTGTGCAGAGACATTTTGTGCAAATAGTGGGGAAAAGGTTGTCTAGTCCTTGTAAGAAAACTCTTGGGGATTAATGAACTCTTAACATGTCTCTCTAGCATATCAAGAGAACCTGTCTTTTTGAGAATGAGTAATTTAGTAAGATCTTGAGAACCTTACGATGGTGCTGCACACTTCCTCACCATGAAAGATAAGTAGAGGGGACAGGAAGAGAGTAGATCAGGATCTATTTGTAGATATGATTTGTAGTAAAGTGGAAATGATTAATGGAGATGGCTGGATTACAATAGGATTGATCCAAGAGCAGCATGATATCCTCTACCCTAAATTACAGAGTTGAAATAAAGAAAATGGGGGGTAACTGAGGGTGGATATTTATGTGGATGGGCTAAAAGTTCATTTTTATACTGAAAACAAAGTCCTGGGCTTAGAATTCTTTTTTCCAGGCATATGCCTTTTTCTCTTGAGGATCTTGGGATTCTAGAAGAAAAATAGAGGGTTATACAAGCCCAGGTTACAATATGAGGGGGTATCTTAAAGTTTTAATTGTCACCTTTAAAAATTTTTTGACAGAAAGTTTGTTTTGATTTGTAGTTGTTAACTTATCTTTATGTAGTCACCATCCAGATTTACACATTTCCCCAGTGTTTCTTACCCTCTGCATACTGTTATTGTAGAAGTCTGCGGATTGCACCTTAAACCACTCTCCCACTTCATAAATGACATCATTTGTGTTGTCAAACTGGTGACCCTGCAATGGATTTTTCATTTTGGGGAAAAGAAAAAGTTACTTGGTGATGATGACACTGACAATATACCATAATAACTTCCAGGTGATAATTATCACTTTAAATACCCCCTCGTACTTCTCCATCTTACACTTTACTCACTTTTGGCACAACCTAAAACAAAAATAAAGGACATGATGAGCTGGATTTCTCAATATCATGCACTTAGGGACCAATGATGACACTGACAAAATTTCATCAATATACCATAATAACTTTCAGGTGATAATTATTACTTTACAATACCTCCTCATATGTTATGACTCCATCCTATGGAACCCTGGGACTTGCAGTTTTGCGAGGTGTTTAGAATACTTTGGCAGAGAGCTCTAACGCCTCATCAAGCCTCAAATCCCAAAATGACAGTTAAAGTGGAATCAAAGTGTCTAGTGAGAAAGATAATCAATTAAATAACTGTACTATAGTATATCCCCTTTTAAAGAGTAGTAGTTGAGAATATTGGCAATAATCTATTTGATCAGACCAGTATTGGGCACATGGCTACCATATCTTGTGGTTTGCCTTTTGACATTTTTCTCTAGTCATGTCTGACCATAGGGGGCAGTGCTTATCTCCATTACTAAGCCGAGGGAGTCAGTGTTGTTGAACATGGTCATGTGGCCAGCATGACTAAATGCCAAGGTGCACAGAATGCTGTTACCCTCCCACCAAAGTGGTATCTATTTATTCACTTGCACTTTTACATGCTTTTGAAATGCTAAATTGGCAGAAACTGGGACTAGTGATGGGTGCTCACTCCATCATGTGATGCTTAGGTCTCAAACTGCTGATCTGCTGATCTTGCGGTTGTCAGAGTCAGCATCTTAACCACTAAGCCACCGTATTCCTGGTAAGTAGCTACACTTGTATAATAAAAGCAGAGTTCATGCATTATACACAGTGACCATGCTAGGAATTCAAAATTATGTTATGTGATTCTTGCAGCCAGTCACAGTTTGCAGATCTCCAAAATGGAATCTTGCTATACAGAACGTGAGTGTTGAATGAGAATGGCTTGTCTTCAGAAGAGAGTTAAATTGTTACTCGAAATAACTCAATTCATTTTCTTTAAACAATCCCAAGCTAAATTTGGAAGGAATGCAGATGCTTTTCCAGGTCTAATTATAATGGTGCCTCCAACACTGATCTATTATTTAAAACAAGGGCTACTTCAGCAGGATCTCTCAGACTGGGCCTCCCAGTCATTACAGAATCATTTTGCTGGCTTGGAGACTTGGCTTGCATCCTTTTGCAATGGATTATAATGCACAGTGTTGCAATATTAACTCTCCAAACTGCACAATATTATATTAGGTAAGGAGTATTGGCCCAGCAAGTCACACCCGGCTGTTAATGAGTGCTGTTCTGTTTAGACATTTTATAGCTCCCTGTTTCAGGATTTCTTAATTGCTTTAATCTTGGCAGCAGTATGTATCTGGGGAGGGGTATGAGGGTGTTTAAACCACTAAGACCTTGAGTTTAATGATAATTAAGCCAGAGACAACAACTTGTGTGGAAATAAAGGATCTGATTTGAAGCCAAAACTGGGGGGAGGGGAAAATCTCCCCCAGAAACTTAGTAATTTATATACACGTTTCCCTTCCCAGATATCTGAGAGAGGCAGAGAAGGAGTAGTCTCAAACTTTTCATTTAGGGGGGTTGCAGACTGCCAGAAATAGTGCAAATTGAGTCCACTTTAAGGGTTAGGGTTAGGGTTAGGGAATCATGGGAACTGTTTTTTATTGTGGCACCAGAGCTCTCTGACAGAGAAGGCTCAATGTCTCAGAAAAAAACAACAATTCCCATGATTCCCTAGCACTAACCCTAACCCTTAAAGTGGACTCAATTTGCACTATTTCTGGCAGTCTGCAACCCCAGTTAGTCAGAATTCATCCCAATGGATTCAGAATCCTTTAATTTCTTTTTCTCTTTTGAGAGAGCTTTGGGGGTGTCCTGGAGGAGCTGGAGAGTCCATGGTCTTCAGGATTTCCAGCTTTAAAAGGAATGAAAGAAAGTCTAGAATGAAAAGAGTAGGGAACTAAAAGCTAATGTAACTTGAATCTTCATTCCATCACTTCTAGGTGTCATTGTGCTGTTCATCACCTTTTTTTGGAGACTGCCAGGGTCCTTTCTTTTCTTATTTATTTAATTTTAACAAACCTCTTAAAAACCTGTAGGAGATTGGAATGTTGCAAAGCAAAGTGCCATCTTTTTATATCCAATAGTGCCCATTAATGGACAAAATGGTGCCCAATCTTGTCTACATCTTGGATCGCTTTATCTTGGATCACCATTGTGTCCGTTTATGGGCACTTGTGGATATAAAAAGATGGCACTTTGCTTTGCAACATTCCAAGTCCATTGTGCAAGTTCAGTCTTTATTTGGGTTGTTTTGGGAATCCACTCACTTTCTTATGTTTCTGTTCTAAAAGAGAATCCCACTTCTCCAAATCTCAGGATTTCTTTTAATTCTGTTAACACCGCTTTTTTCTATGCTGCTTCTCCTGTTCCCATTTAGCTTATGTAAGTATGGGCAGTTCATGACTCCAATCAGTATTAGAATATAGTTCATTAGACAAATTCATGGAAGATAAATCTATCTATTTACTATGACGCCCTGATGTAGAAACTTGTTCATCCAAAGTAATTAAGTCTACAGTTCTGTGCATCTGTGCAGGGGTGGGAACTGTTTGACCCTCAATATTTTTTTTTGACTGTAGCTTCCACCAGGCAATAAATCAATACAGCTAAGAATGAGTTATGGTAGAAAATGCAGTTCAACAACATCTGGAGTGCCATACCCTGCTTTGTTTGCCATACATGCTTTGTTTGAGGCATATGCCATTATATTCAGTTTCATGAAGTCTACTTACCATACATAAGTCGATCTCATGTATAAGTCGAGGGCAGGTTTTGGGACCAGAATTATGGATTTTGATATGACCCATGAATACGTCAAGGGTAAAACTTAGGGGCATCTAACAAAGGATGTAAAGGGCAAAGCATAGGAAAATAATGCCAAAGAACTTACAAAATTCCAGCAGGCATAACTGTTTGTGCTCATACTAAAGGCTGGATGGATGAGGGGGTTCAGAGATTCCAGGGCAGATAACACTCTTGCCTTTCACCGGACGATGGTTCCTTTTTAAAAAAAATGAGAGTTAAAGTATAGTACCTACATTGACCCATGAATAAATCAACTCAGGTTTTTTGATGTCAATTTTTTGACTTAAATGTCTAGACTTATACATGAGTATAAGTACTTTTGAGAAGACATCTATAGTATTAGATGGCATTTCTGAATATTCAGCCCCCAAAACATGATGGTGCTGAGTAGGTCAGAGATTACAAAATGTGATTTCTCCTTGAAATTGAGAAAATGAAAGAAATTACCAGGTTTTTGATTCTGAATCTTGTGAGTTCAATTGTCCCTTTCCAAGACAAAATGAATGATTAACTGCCTAGATATTTGCTGGTATTTCATACGGTTCCAAGGCTTTTGAGGTTTTGTTAAAAGACACAAGGAAAGAGAATTCTAGCTTCCAACTTCTGAATACTTCAGCTAATTTTGAGCTGTTGAAATGTTGACTACAATGTAATTTCTTGAAAGGTAGAACATGCTGGCTGGTCATGTAATCTCTACTCCTGCCTGTGCCAGGAGTTTTATTGATTGTTATTCTGTTACGTGTTCAGAAACCTTCACTGTTCTGTCATCATTTCCCAGAATTACTTATCTTACCATTTGGGGAAAAATAATCTTATTGTTTTAAAACAAAACAGGAAAAATAACCTTTACTTGTTTACTTTTGTTTCTTCCTTCTGTGAAGTATTTTCCAGATGTTTGCTCCCACTGTTCTAATGTATAGTCTTAGTTAACTGCTTTTCTAAGAGATGGAGCCAAGTTGAAGCAGGGATTGCTGCTCATGAAGTGTCCTTAGTTTGAAATCTTAGAATCTTTTTAAAACAGCTGGTATAGTCAAATTTAGAATAGTGTCTATACTTCTGTGGATTCTATTTTACAGTGGAGATGGCTATTGGGAGTGATAAGGAGAAATACAATACAATACAATAAAATACAAGTGATTGAAAAACAGACTGCAATCCAGACTGCAATATTAATTATTGTTTCTAATATCCCTAGCTGTCTTTACTTGATTGTTTTAAAATGAGTAGGTGACATACAAGGTTCATTAAAAATGTGTATTATCTATATAAGGACTAATTTGAGTGTTGAACTATGAGTCCAGAGACCAGGATTCAGATCCTCACTTGGCCATGGGAAACTCACTGGGTGACCATGAACAAGTGCCACTCTCTCATCCTCAGAGGAAGGCGATGGCAAACTCCTCTGAACAAATCTTGAGAAAACCCTGTGATAGCTTTAGGGTTGCCATAAGTTGAAATGACTTGAAGGCATACAACAACACAACAACAGGGCAGCTGCAGTTGGAATACTGTGTGTACATTTCCAGCTGCTCATCTTCAAAAGGTATAGAAAAGGAGCAACTTAAAAAATCAATACATTGTTAACACATTTCCTGCTAGAAAAGGCTAAAAACCATGAATTTTAGATTAAGAAAAAGAAATATGACTAAGAGGAAATGCAATATGTCAACAATGGGAAACAGATGACCCACTGTGTTCTTGGTCTGCAACCCCCATCAGTCCTAGCCAGCATAGCCAGGGATGATGGGAGCCAGGAAACCCATTGCAGTGATGATAGGAACTGCAGTTTAGCAACATTTGTAGACCTAGATGTTACCAACCACTGCAATAGAGAATGGAAATTGTGAATGGTACAAAGATGGAATTTTCTCCACATTTCAGAACACTAGAACCCAAGGAGGAGAGTTTTTCTACAACTGAGGTGAGACTGAAGAACAAATAAATAAATAAATAAATAGACCAAATATTCACACAATTTGTCATTGAAACATTGAAGGAAGTAAAACAAAACACTAAAAGTAGTGCTGATCCCTTAGAAGGCCTTTTTGTTGTTGTCATTATTGTTGTCGATCTCAACTCATGGTGACCCTATGGATGAGACATCTCCAAGACCCTCTGTCCTCCACTGCTCTCCTTAAATCTCACAACCCCCTACCCGTGACCTCCTTAATAGAGTCCATCCATCTAGCATGTGGACTTCCTCTCTTCCTGCTTCCCCCCACCTTCCCCAACATTATTGAGTTTTCCAAAGGGTCCTCTCTTCTCATGATATGTCCGAAGTATGACAGTCTCAGTTTGGACATGTTGGCTTCCAGGGAGGTTTCCAGTTTGATCTGCTCTAGGACCCACTTGTTTGTTCTGTTGGCTGTCCACAGGATCCTCAACACCCTTCTCCAGCACTTGATTTTCTTCCTATTATCTTTCTTAAGTGTCCAGCTCTCACATCTATACATGGTAATAGGGAATACAATGGCTTGTATGATTCTAACCTTTGTGTTGAGATCTATATCTTTGCATTTTACAATCTTTCTAGTTCTTTCATAGCCACCTTCCCCATCTTAGTCTTTTTCTGATTTCCTGACTGCAGTCCCCATTTCTATCAATGTTTGATCCCAGGTATGGGAATTCTTTTACTATTTCTATTTCTTCAATATCTAGGTTGAACTTGTAAAAGTCCACGGTGGTCATTATTTTTGTTTTCTTTATGTTCAGCATTAAGCCTGTCTTTGAACTTTCTTCTTTGATCTTCTTTAGTAAGTGTTCCAGGTCTGTGAGGTTTTCTGCTAATATTATGGCATCATCTGCATATCTTAGATTGTTGATATTCCTTCCTCCTATTTATACTCCACCTTCTTCTGTGTCCAAGCCTGATTTTCTTATAATATGTTCTGCATACAGGTTGAACAGATAGGGTGAAAGGATGCCAAGCCTTGTCTGACCCCTTTGCCAATTGGGAACCATTCTGTTTTTCCATGTTCTGTTCTGACAGTAGCCTCTTGTCCTGAGTACAGATTCCTCACCAGGACTATGACATGTGCTGTCACTCCCATGTCTTTAAGGATGTTCCATAGCCTTTCATGGTCCATGCAGTCAAAGGCTTTGCTATAGTCTGTAAAGCACATGCTGATTTTCCTTTGGAATTTCCTGCTGCACTCCATTAGCCATTGTATGTTTGCAATGTGATCCCTAGTGCCTCTTCCTTTCTTGAGCCCTGCTTGGACTTCTGGGATCTCTCTTTCCAAGCCTTAAAAAGACTTAAATCCAGGCTAGACATTCCATAGTTCTATAGTCAATGATTAGTTATGATAACGAAATGAAGCCGCTATATTTGGGTGCACTATCCCATGAGTCATATGGAGCATGAGTCATATGGAGAAAACATGCAATATATGATGCTCCTAGTCATTATGTTTTGCTCCTGAGCTTACAGAACAATAGACTGAATGGACCTTTCCCTGATCTTCAAAGCATCTCTTCAGTGTTTCTTCATTTCCCCAGACTGATTTCTACATTTAGTGGGAATATTGACATATTATATTCTGAGAGTAATATGGAGGCAGGCTTTACTCTCCCCCTTTTTATGGACCACTTAGAAAATAAGTGGCACTTTAAGTGTCCATTAACTTTCATTTAACTAATGCTAAATTGCATTTGGGCACCTATGGACACACTTGTGAAAGCCATATTAATACAATATGAATTCATTATGAGTAGGGCTATTACTTCCAGGGCTAAATGAATTCCTAATGATGGGAAATCTGAAATAAAGTGTTACAAAAAAATAATCCGTAGCACGTTAAGTGTCCATTAAGTACAGGGAAATGACACTTGAATGCCTGTGTGAAATACAAATGTAGCATACATGAATGGGAGTTCCATGACAGAGCTATTGTACACAAGACTCAGGACAAACAGAGGATAAAACAAATGCAAGCCACTAAGATTCCCACATCTCCCTTATTGATCTCCTATGAGTGATTTCCAAGTTGTGTTGAAGATAAGGAAACTTGGATTCCTACTCAGAATTCTTATGGCGTTCTTATGGCTTGTAAGGAATGCCAGAAATTATTTTAGAGGTCTAAATCAAATTATTAGTCCCAACCATAGTGCACCTATTAAATCAATGGCTCTTATGTTGAGCTATCCAAGTTCCTATTAACAAAGTACATCTACTCCAGTTGGAACTAATAACTGGGTTTTAGACTTAGATTACAACTCCCAGATTCTGTTATCCTGGACTATTTTATGTTAATTCCTAACAGCTGCAGCATCTTACACATTAGAATCCAAAGGTGCCCTTTGCTCTCTTCTCTTTTTATTTCTTTTTTTTTTAAAAAAATATTTAATCAATGAAATGGCATTTTTGCATTAGAACACTATAACTATTTTTTAAATAAAATCAAAGTATTTAAAATAACAGCAACAACAAAAACCAGTCTACTGCTGTCCATTTAAATAAAAGTACCAATAATGAGAAAAAGAGTGTGGCATAGTGGTTTGAGAGTTGGACTATGACTTTGGAAACTAGGATTTAATTCCCAGCTCGGTAATGAAACCCATTGAGTGAACTTGGGCAAGTCACATGTTCTCAGCCTTAGGGGAAGGCAATGGTAAACTTCCTCTGACAAATCTTACCAAGAAAACCCTGTGATAGGATCACTATAAATCAGAAATTACTTGAAGGCACATATATGGAGGCCAATAAGTCCAGGACTGATCATGATGGATTATTAATTTTAAGTGAACAAGACCAAAAATAAATGGAAGATAAAGATACCAAATCCTGTCTGATCTTGGAAGCTAAACAGGGTCAGCCCTGGGTACTTGGATGGGAGATTGTCAGTGAATACCAGGGGCTGTAGGATACATTTCAGAGGAAGGAACTGGCAAAGTCACCTTTGAGTATTACTTTCACCCTGTGAAATTCATGGGCCAACATAAGTTGAAGGCAATTTGAAGGCACATACACATACGCAACAAGTATGCTCAATGGTATGTAAGCCAAAGCCTCCCTTTTTAATTGGAATTAGGTTCCTTTTTATTGAAATTCCAGGCAGATATTAGCCTCTCATAATTTTCTATGTTTAATTTTTGTATATTCCTCGTCTAGAATACTGTGACCAGTTCTGGGCACCACAATTCAAGAAGGATATTGACAAGTTAGAGTAAGTCCAGAGGAGGGCGACCAAAATATTAGAAAGTCTTGAAACCATGCCCTAAGGAAAAACTTAGGGAGCTGGGTATGTTTAGCCAGGAGAAGAGACAATTAAGCATGTATCCCTTAATGGATAGGTTATCAGGCAAGAAAATCAAGGAAAAACAGGGAAAGCTCCCCAAGCTCCTGAAATCTTTGCTGTTTTCTTGCAGAGACTTTCTAATAATGTATAGAGAGATAAGGAGACAAGAGAGAATTTATTTTCTTTTCTGAAAGTCACAAGTCTTTTGCCAGGCTAGATATGTTTTTAACAACCAAAACACTTTGCAACAAAATAAGAAAAATTGAGATCTTGGCTAAATCTTATTTTGACCATAATGCAATAAGCTCTGCTACAGCTCACAACAAAAAGCAGCTGGCTAGATTGCTTCTGCTAGCTGATTTTCTCTCCTTTCACCCACGTCTCTTTTCGTTTTCGCTGCGGCACCTGAAGACTGCGCTAGCTCTTAAAGTGATCCCGACAACCAGCCTTGTGAGTTTTCTTTGCTTTGTTTATAAGATATATCGTTTCTTCTTTTCCTCAGAGGGATTCTTCCTTTTAATTTTCTTTATTTTTGCTTTTTATTATTAGTGAGTCATCATTCTTATTCGGTTACTTTATTTCTCCCATACAACTGATTTTCTTTTCTTCCGTTTGCCTCTATCTAGCTTCAATCCATTTTCTCTGTCCCAAAGGGGGTTATCTGCTAGATGCTATTTGACATCAATTATAGTCTCTTTCAAGCTTATATTCAGCTTAGGAGCTAATTATAATTATCAAATTATATATTAGTTGGTGGGCCAATTAAAGCATCTGCTAACCTTTCTGCGCAGGAGAGTCGCCCAGGGTCTCCTCCGTCTCGTCTGCCTCGTTGATGTTTTCCTTTTCAAATAATGAGGGTGAGATGGGAACCTGATCTTCGTGGGTTCTTCTGTCCTCCTTATACCAAAAGAGGTTTCACAAAGTTCTTTATTTTCTTTTGTTTTTTCAAGAAAAACTGTGCAGTAAAGGATGGTCTGGGACGGAGCTAAGTCTAACCCCGTCCAAACCGGGGCCCTCCCCAACCGGAAGTCTCGGCTAAATCTTATTTTGACCATAATGCAATAAGCATGAAAATGAGTTATATAAAATCAGAAAACCAATGGTACCTGCAGGACTATTTAATCCAAAACAACAAAATTGTTGCAGAAGCAAAACAAAAACTAAAACAGTACTTTTCAGAAAATGTAGACAAAGGAACAAAGGTAGAAGTAGTATGGAACACTGGTAAATCTGTAGTACCACATTTCTTCATTCTAAAACACCAAGAAATACAAAGGAAAAAGAGAGAGAGAGAATATAACTAATTACAGAGGAAATAAAAAAGAGAAAAAGTTAAAAGAAGCAGTACAAAAGGACAAGATAGTAAAAGATATTAAGATTCTACAAAAACAATATTCATTGGAAAATCTAGAAGAAATTGCAAAAATGATGAAACAGATAAAAGTTCCAAATTGCAAATCCAAATCCAAAATGCAAATAAATCTGAAAAATGACTGGCCTGGAAACTAAGGTGGGATGCAGATGGGCAGCCATGGGCCGCCCTGGGAAGCAGAGGATTGGGGCCGAGGCTGCCCCATGCCTTGGTCCCAATCCACTCTTTTCACAACTGGGAAAGGAGCACCAAAATAGCACTCCTTTCTCAAGCCACAGAAAGGGTGCTGGAAGAGCTGCGTCTCTTCCACGTCTCTTCTCATGCAGCACATGAAGCAACCGCTCCCAGGTTATGGAACGGCCTGCCGGACGAGATCCGTCTTATTACCACTCTTACTGCCTTTAAAAAGGCAGTTAAGATGGATCTCTTCCGGCAGGCCTTTCCGGAATAACTGCCCGGCTCAGTGAAGACTTGACGTTGATGTTGTTGTTATTTGGAACTTCTTGTAGGTGATCCTCTATTTTACTCTCCAGCTAGCCTGTTGGTTGGATAGATTTAACGCTTGTATTTTATCTCGGCTGCATTTTTAACTCTTTAATGGTTTAATTTTGTTTTAAGGGGTGGGTGGGTGGGAGGTGGGTGGCAGGAACTGTTTTATCTATTGTATTTTTAAATTTGCTGTACCCCGCCCCGATTGCTGAGCAGAGGGGCAGGTTATAAATAAAACTTATTATTATTATTATTATTATTATTATTATTATGCTGCATCGGGAGGACATCATCAGGCACTCACTGTGTGTAATGGTGCATGCCCTGATGATGTCCTTGGAGGAGTTGAGGCGGCCGGCATGCGGCTGCCCCTCCCCTCCCCTGCTTCCAGGACAGCACTTTGTGCCATCTGCAGAGGCCCTATGAAAAGAAAGAGACAAAAAATAATTACAATAATAAAATTGCTGAAAAGATATTTACAGATAAAAAAAAATAATGAGATTTTTTACACTCATTTCCATAGAATATTTCAAGCAAAAGAAATAGAGGAAGAAATGATTAAAGACTACCTAGACCAAAGCAATAAATGAAGAACAGAGGCAGATAATAGAATGTCCCATCTCTATGAAAGAATTACAAGAAGCAATTAAGGCAGCCAAAAATGATAAAACACCAGGTCCAGATGGATACTTGGTAAGATTCTATAAAGTCTTTCAAGACAAGATCTCACAGATGTTATTAGAGACAATGAACAACATTAGAGATGGTGGAGACAACAGAATTCCAGCAACCTGGGAGGAAGCTAATGTAGTCTTGATTTTGAAAGAAGGGAAGGACCAACAAAATCTGAACAGTTATAGGCCAATCTCTTTATTGATCACTGTTTATAAACTGTTTGCATACATATTAGCAAATAGATTGAAAAAGTACTAGTAAATTTAATTGCAGAAGAACAACGTGGTTTTTTTTTACCAGGCAGATGCTTAAAAGAAAATCTGAGGAATTTGTTACATATTATAAAATATTTTTGATTTTCATAATGAAAAACAGTTAGCACTTATTTTGCTGGATATGGAGAAGGCATTTAACAATGTAGACTGGAAATTAATGTTAGAAATACTAGACAGGATGAAAATTGGTCCAAATTTAAAAACTCGATAAAATCAATATACAATATATTTTAATATTGTTATGTATCATTTGTTTTAATTTTTTCAAGTTTAATTTTGTCTTAAGGGGTGAGGGAGGGATGTGGGGGGAGGGATTGGGTTACTGGATTGTCTTTTAGCCATTGTATTTTAATTGTTGTAAGCCGCCCCGATTGCCATGCAGAGGGGCGAGTTAAAAATAAAACTTATTATTATTATCATTATTAATAGGCCCTCCACATTCGTAATTTCAATTATTCATGAGGCCAAGGCCACTAGCTCGGGCATTTCTCCTTCCCCTTCCTTCTGGGCATTTCCCCTTGGGAGAAAAAGCCTAGGAGCCAACTTTGTCTTTTTCCCAGCTGACCAGACAGCAATAGAACAGGGAAAGGGAGGAGGAGCACCCCTAGGACCCTTTCCTTGCTCAATTGCCTAATAAATAAAATGTTAGGAATGTTATTAGAATTTATTTTTTAAATTAATATTTATTTTAAGAATATTTAAAGAATGAAAAATAAAGAATAAAGAAACTTTGTTACAATTTCAGTAACATGATACAAGATTCTAAAAGTTCCAAATTGCAAATCCAAATCCAAAATGCAAATAAATCTGGAAAATGACTGGCCTGGAAACTAAGGGGGGATGCAGATGGCCAACAAAGTATGAGGCTTTGCAGACCGGCCTAAAGGAGCTTGGAAGGAGTTGGGGCGGGGTGCCACGTGGCATAAGGATGCCCTTTTGTCAGTGTCCATTGTCCAGCAGACAAATTTCCAGACTTGGCATATTTGTCAACATCAGGTAGGTTATGAATGCAGGTTCTGACACTATCAGCTCAATAAAGTATTTTTGGAAGCAATTGATTACTGAGGTTTACAATAGTGGAAACTTTGTATGTATGCTTTGTGTTGTCTAAAGTGACATTCCCTTGTTCTTTTTATAAAAATCTTTTCGTTATCTTTAGATCAGCATCCTCTTATGTCTTCTTTTTGCTTTGGCAATGTCTAGTGGCTATCTCATTATCACGATCCATGCAGCACTGGTAAGCAACTTGCAGTGGTTTTATTGAGCTCCCAGGGGAGCTTGGAAGGATGGCAAGAATCAAGATTTTTTTTATTAACCCCTTTTTATTAAACTCTTTAGGAGTTCTTTGGGGGGCATTTTTGTTACATTTATGGTGCTCTATGAACTGGTATGCACCTAGGAGAGGATTTTTTTTCAACAGAAAGTGACTGAGAAGTCAAGATTATACTACATATGCCTGAGGCACATCATCAGCCTCCTGCTAATGACTGGCTCTTCTCCATTGACCCTGGACTTGAATTTGATCAAATATTTATAAGCTTTCCTCCCCTTGTTTTGGGGGTTAATAGTTTCCTATGCAAAATTATATATCTTGCCAGGTTCCCTGTTTATTACCTGAACCAGATAAAAGTGGAATTTCATAATAATCCTTGGACTGAAAAGAGGAGGAGGAGGAGGAGATGGATGAGTAAGTGAGTGAGTGATTGAGAGATAACTGATTAGTTGATTCAAAACTATATTTTGTCTGAATATCTCCCAGAGGGTTATAGTGGAAACAGTGATCAAATTAGGTAGCTTTTCCTTCTGTTTTGTGAAGTGCTTATATTTGTTTTTGCTGTGTGCTTTCAACTTGCTTCTGACTTATAATGACCCTAAAGTGAACCTATCACTGGGTTTCTTGGTAAGATTTGTTTAGAGAGGGTTTGCCTTTTCCATCCTTTGAGGCTGAGAAAATCTGACTTGCCCAAGGTCACCCAGTAGGTTTCCATGACTGAGCAGGGATTTGAACCCCTGTCTTCAGAATTGTAGACCAGCACTCAAACCGCTATTCCATTCTGGCTCTCCTGTGAAGTCACAGTTCAGGCTTAGACTACAAATTCAAACTGGTTTAACATTCATCCCCTCTCCCCAAGTAACTGGAATTTACTTGTTACAAAGAAGCAGGGCTGAGAATTATAGAACTGGGGAAGAATCTCAAGGATTGTTTAGATCAGTTCTCTGTCCATTCAGGAATCAACTGTTAAAGCATCCCTGAGGGGTGGCCACCTAACCTCTGGCAGGAAAACCTGTCATGAAAGAGACTTCATCACCTTCATCAAGGTAGGCTATTCCAAAGTCAAACACCTCTTAACATCGGGAATGTTTGTCATTCTTAGTTGGAATAATCTCTAACAGAATTCTTAATTAACTCAAATAATTATAGTTCTGAGGTTTCTTTGGGAATACCATGACAATTTCATTGGTAAACCTGTAGTGTAGATATTTATCTTTAACCTTGTTTCTCCATTAATAGGTAGTCTAAAAGCTTTGTCCATTTTTCAATTCTTATTTTCCATATTCTTCTTCATCAAAATACAGGGGGGGGGGCAATATATATAAATTGTTTGTGGTTAGAGTAGAAGGGGAAATTACTTACCTGAAAATAAAGAAGTCACATATTAGATTGCTGCTCTTGACTATCTGGTGCATTCTGGGAAAGTAAGATGGGAATCACTAATGGTAATTACCATTTCTCAGCAAAAAGGCGTGGATTTCCAAATGTAAATAACATTTAGTTATGTGTTAAGTTCCATTGGGGTACAAATGGGGTAACTTATATAAACTGGTGAATTGAAAGAATTTCTCACCCACTCTTAGCCTATTGCAATATAGCTTTTGTCTTGCTTTACTGTAATCTTGGCTTGTTCTTGCTATCAAGTACATTCCTCTGCCAACAAGACATTCCTCTGTAACTTATTGCACTTTTCAAGTGTTCCAAAGAAGAGGGCGGGTTTGCAGTGCCCATCATTCTTTAGGCTTTCCTTTCTGGCATTGTGGCATGTGACAGATGCAATTACTTATGAAGCTGAAGTTTCTCAGGCTTTCCAGTGCATGGTTAACAATTGTAAATGAGAGACACAGGAGGCAAGAAGGGTATTTATGTATATTTATTTTATGTATGTATGTGGGTGTGCTTACATATACATAGACATATGCATATACACATGCACACACACGTAAAAGAAATAGAAAGTGAAAGTATGATCTCTCCCAGATGTTACATGAAATCCCTGCTGTAACTGAACAAATGTGAATTCTGTCCAATATAATTTTTATTCTGAATCTTTGATATTGCAGCTGGCTGCAGAAAATGTGCAGTAAAGCATGGGGAGGCCACTAGGTAATATCCACTGTAAAGTGTTAATTGCCTATTGAGGCTGTAAACTACATCAATATGCCTGGATCTGAGTTATTGACAGGCCTCCTATTTATTCCAGCCTCACAAAAGCCAGGCTCTTTAGAACTGGGCTCTAATCAGTCATGCTTTACTGATCCCACCAAGAAGCGCCAGTCAATAAAGGTGCTTGCCATCTTAACCCTTTGAAGTTCATAAAAATTACAAGCAGGATTGATAACATTGATTCTGGGAAGACTCTTGATGGTAGAAGAAACCCTTTAGAAGCCGGGGCTCCTTCGGGTGAATGATATCTACCACAACCTGACAGGGAACTTCAGGGTGCCAGGCAGTGAATATGGATAGATGTTGTCTTGCTGTATCAAGCATGTACAGTTAGGAAGACATTGAGAATATATTTGGGGCTTAAAAGTTTCAGTTGGTTCAGGTTAGTTACATGTTTTTATTTTATTTTAAGAATCAATGAAACAAGGATGTTGAAGTCCTTTTGCAGGACATTTGATACTATGATCTGGGGCTCAGGCAGCATTTGGAAAAGCTACTTTTTTGGATTACAATCTGCAGAATCCCCCAGTTAGGGTGCCCACTGATTTATAGTCCAATCATAAGCAGTTTATTTAATTTATCATTTGTTTATTAAAATATTTTTATCCCATCTTATCATGAGATGACTTCTTCTTCTTCTTCTTCTTCTTCTTCTTCTTCTTCTTCTTCTTCTTCTTCTCAAGGAAGTTCCATTGAACATTGTACAATTCCATTGTAGAAAGAATCCAGTTTGGCATTGTTTTAACTGTCATGGATCAGTACTATGGAATTCTGGGATTTGTAGTTTTGTGAGATATTTAACCTTCTCTGTCAGAAAGCTCTGTTGCCACAACAGATTACAATCTGAGGATTGATTATATGAGATAGAGCCATGGCAGTTAAAGTGATATGTTTTAATTCTGTAGTGCAAATTAGATTGTACATTTAGATAAGTGTGAGCAGTAGAATTAGCCAATCTGCTGCTCTCTAGATTCTTTGGATTACAAACCCCATGAGCCCCATCCATAACAGCCAATTATCAAGGACTGTTGGAATTACAGTGTAAAATATCTGAAGGGTTATTCTTGAATTACAATCTTCATTTATGGGGTGGGAGGGAACTATTATTATACATATTGGCTGTTTTGTCCCAAATAGCAAATCAGTTGCTTTCTACTTCTTTCAGTGCTGTCTGTAGCAAATTTAGGTGTTTAAAATTTTAAAAGTGTTTAAAATTTGCCACAGACTGCACTGAAGGAAGTAGAAAGCAACTGATTTGCAATTTGGGGCAGAACAGCCAAAAGGATGCTCTTTCTCACACGTGATATAATGAAAACTATTTACTGCTACAACATATGATGATGCTCACCAATTTAGATGGCTTTCAAGGATATTACATGGAAGCTAAATTAGTGGAGTCTAAATTTATCAGTAGCTCCTGGCCATGATGTTACAGTCTCCAGGATTAGACTCACAATGCATCAGAATACCAGTTGCTGGGGAACAGCAGTGGTGCTGGATCACTGCCTACATGTGCTGCCTGTGGGTTCTCGTGGACATAATCCTCTTTTTCTGATATATTATGTCCTATTAGAACTGTATCAAAAATTCCAGGTTTGGTTTTGGTCTTATTTCAGGACAATTTGGAATTAATTTGATTCGATTTGGTTCTGAATCTGAATAGAATTTTAGAAATCCAAATCTTTGCATGTTTCACAAAATTCTGTTGAGAAACAAAGTGTCCATAACTTTGTTGTAGATATTTTGCCTGTGTTAACATATCTCCCAGGGGATCGAATCTACCAAATTTCAGTCAGTTGATACCAGAGATTTTTGTTTTAAAAGGTTTTGTTTTAAAGCTTGCCTTTAAAAATTGTTATACCATTTTTGCAAAATATTTGGAGACATGGTTTCCCCCTTTGAGAGGATCAAGCTTGCCAAAATTCAACACAATGTGAGTTTTTTTTAAAAAATATTATTTAAGATTTGCTTTAATATAAATTTTACTATTATGTTTGTCACTATGTACTAAATCTTTTCAGCAGATTGAAATCAGCCTTGCCTTAATGGTAAGATCCAAAATGGTATGTGGCAAGGATAAGGGAAGTGCCATACATTGAAAAAACAACAACAATCCTGCACAAATATAAAGAGTTAGTAGTGGACTGGGCTTTGAAATGATTAGAAAATATGAGATTTTGTTTGGGTATTAGCAGAATGAAGGAAGGTAAAGTGGAAGCTATAGTTAAAACAAAAGTGCCATCATACTTCAGCAAAAGCTTTCCATTTGCAAAAAGACAATTAGCAAAAGAACACAAGAATTAACTTTGTTTTTAATTTGTACAGTCAGCCCTCCACATTTCAGCTTTGATTGTTGTGGACTTGTTTATGTGTGGTCTTGATTAATATGTTCTCTTTAGGAATCTCTAGGTCCCCCATGGGACTTTGCCAGAAGTTGACCATCGGGTTGCACTGGAGAATCTACAGATTCCTAGAGAAAAAATCTCTCTAGGCATATGTAGGCCCTCCAGTGTGATTCCATGGTCAACTTCTACTTGATGTTGTCCATAGAGTTCTGTTGGAGGACCTAGAGATTCCTAGAGAGGTGTTCTTTCAGGTTAAAAAATAGTGTTTGGTTTGTTTGTTTTTTTAATTTGTGTTTTTTCCCATTTTCATGGTGGCCTAGCACTCCTAATCTCACTGAATGTGGAGGGCCAGTGGACTTTGTTTTTAATTTCATATGAACTGCCTTAAGTCCTACTCCAGGAGAAAGGTGGGATATTCATTAATACCTCCCTCCTAGTACTGTTGATAAACAAGAGCTGTTGATAAACAAGAGATTAACTCACTTCCTCCCCTCTCCCTTCTTGGATGTTTTCCTTATATGGTGACATTTTACAACATTTTAGAGACACACTGGTTTTCTTTATTGAATTTGGATCCAGCTCAGGTTGATCCGCATTGATGAAAACTGCTGAGTTTAGAATTGGGATTGTTCTCAAATTGGTTATTACTTTGCTTCATATTCAGGTTAGATGTCTTGAAATGTTGTGATGTGATGGCATAAGTCATCCTTGAAAGTTATAGAATTGTATTCCCTTGGGGCTTCTAAAGGCTGAAGCATATGTGGGTGCTTCCAGATCATTTGATTATATGCCAATGCACTTTCACTAATAAGACTAGGGAGAAAATGCAATGTGTTGAGTGCAAATTATATTGTGAATATTTACAAATGTTACAGGCTGTGTAGAGATCACAACATGATCTGATGATACAGGATTTATTGCTGCTGCTTGTTCATTGCACAGTGACTTGGGGCCTTTGCAGACTGCCAGAAATAGTGCAAATTGAGTCCACTTTAACTGCCCTGGCTCAGTGCTAGGGAATCATGGGAATTGTATTTTTTTTTTTTCTGAGACATCGAGCCTTCTCTGCCAGAGAGCTCTGGTGCCACAATAAACTACAGTTCCCATGTCTAAATATGTTTTGTTCGGTTCACAATTGTCGGTCCTTGTTCCAGCTCCATATCTATTTCAGATTACCCTTCCGAAGTTTAGAAGGGCATTAACCTTGGCACGTTTTAATGTGCTGCCTACTGCCTTGTTAGACGGTAGATTCAAAAAAGTACCTTTCGAATTGCGTCTATGTCCTTGTGGTTCAGGTGATGTTGAAACAAATGAGCATGTCCTACTCTATTGTCAATTTTATAGGGATGCTCGCCATCAATTGATTAGCCCACTATTAAATAAATTTCCAGGTAAATCTGATTCATTTTATTTACGCTTCTTATTAGGTAATAATGAATACAAGGTATCTCATACGATGGCCAAATTCTGCTATATTGTTTGTAAAACAAGACCTCAATTGATAAATGGACACCTCATTACAGTTTAGTTCTATGTGATTAAAATTATAAATACACAGTCCACTATTTAGTTCGTATTCTAATTCATATTGTCATATAATTCATTGTTGTCATATAATTCACTGTAATAATCGACAAGTTCCTGTGAGGAATCATTGTATACATCTAAGATGTGTTTTATTGTAATTTTGTGCTGACCGATTGGTCGTAATAAAGAAATATATATATATATACAGTTCCCATGATTCCCTAGCACTGAGCCAGGGCAGTTAAAGTGGACTCAATTTGCACTATTTCTGGCAGTCTGCAAAGGCCCTTGGACATTTGCTGCAGAGAAGCAGTAGAGAGGGTGGATGTGTGTTTCTTACTTTATATACCAGTGGGCCCACTGCATCAGTGAGCTAGCAAATCAAGGATTTGGCCATTTGCTGGTTGCTATGCCCCATACTATTTAATGGCAATGCATGCACACAGACACACTAACATAGATGTGTTCATGTTATTGTCTATTGAATAATATGAGGTACAACCATCCATGTTTTTTCCCATCGATAGGAACCCCAGAACCAAACTCTCATGGATGGGAAGGATCCATTGTACTGCTTTCCCCTTAAAATAGAAGTGGGTGACCTGAGGCCCTCCTGTAACTTTAATCAGATTTGCCTGGACAGTGGTAAGGAATTATGGGAGCTGTAGTCCAAAACACCTGGCAGGACAAAGGTTTCTCACACTGTCAACTACCTCCCCATCCTTTCCCTGATTTTCCAGTCTGATATGATGAATATATGAATGGAATCTTAGCAGAAGTGAGATGGTTGTGAAAGAACAATGGGAATGTGAAAAGGTTAAGCACATAACCTAAATAAATAGAACTCAAGTTTTAGTCTAACAAACTGCTCTTACCTGAAGCTTAACTTTGCATAACCTTCATAAATGAAAGAAGTTTGAGGGTCCCTTGTTGATATACCAAAATTTACATGACCAATTTTTGTGTTATCAATATTCAGTCAAAAACAATGATAAAATGTGTATGTGTGCATGTGTTTGTGCATACATATGTACATATTAGGAGCAGAGGATTGGTAGAAAACATGAATATATCCAGTGGGGAAATATCTGGCACAACCAGGCTCAATGACCTTGTGTGTTACAAAATACTTGAAGAAAGTTCGGTAGAAGCAGATTATTGTTTCACAGCTGATTCATTAGGGCTTCAAGGTGAGAGGCTACATATGTGTCTTTCTGGCATACTTCACACCTCTTATTGCTGATGGTGCAGCAAAATGCCTATGAAGAGATTTAGCATAGGTACACAGTCATCATTAATGTTTTTCTTCTGCAGCTATATCCAGTCTGAAGGAACCAATACAAGAAACTAACTGAAGGTTCAGCAAAGAAATCAGTAGAGAGACTCATGTCAGAAGTCAAATTGCATGTAAATTGCAGGTACAAGGATGAGTCTGTGTGGAATTTGCAAGGTTGCTTTTATTTGATGGGTGAGTGTGAAGTCTTTTTAAAAATAATTCTATTTCTGTACTTTTTTCCTCATGTTTACAGTCTCTTTGTGATGTGACCACTAGAGAGCAGGCTTAACCTAGTAACAAGAACTAATTAGTCCATAGCCTTTCCTTTCCTTAGACCCTAGCCTCTCTCCCTCCCTTCTTCCTCCATCCCCCACCCCCGTCCTTTTCAGCCTCTCCCTTTAATATATAGGGAGAGGGGATTTAGATGGTTCTTAGCTCTGTCTCCAATACTGTGCCGTCTTAGGCCTAATTAAAACACCACAGACGGCCTGAACCCCACATTAAAATTTGATGAGGAATTGATCAGCCAAGCAAACAGGAAATTTAGCGGTGTGAGTGAAGGTAATGTTTGCTCAAATGTGTAATGAGTTCCATAGGGAATATTTATGGGGACCTCAGTGATGGCTTGAGCAGTTCCTTTGCCTTGATTTTCATCTTGCTTACCTGCCCTTTCCTTGTTCAGACCACATGTTTTTGGTTGCTCCAGGGAGGATCTTATGCACATTGAGGAACCATTCATGTTTAACTTGGTTTGCCCTGAAAAACTGCACAAGACAGAATGGTTTGAAACCAAAGGAAACAGCATATTGGACTTTATCTTGCATAGAAATACAACATTGATTTTGCACAGTGTAATTATCCAGTGATAGAGAAACTGATCTAGAGATGGGCTGTTGTAGCTATTAGGGTACATTTCATGCTTCAGTTTAGGTTTACCTCTTTTGTCCATTGTGGTTTATGAGCTAGAGTCTTAGGAGTCTTGCAGACTGCCAGAAATAGTGCAAATTGAGTCCACTTTGGGGGGATGCCGATGGGCGGCATGGGCCGCCCTGGGAAGTGGCAGATCAGGGCCATGGCTGCCCCCTGCCTCGGCCCCAATCCTCCCTTTTGCTGCCTGGGAAAGGAGTGCTAAAATAGCGCTCCTTCCACAAGCTGCGAAAGGGGCGCCGCAAGAGCCACTATGTGGCTCTTTGGCATCTCTTTCAGCTCAGCATGTCTGGATGCTGAGCCGGAAGGACGTCATTGGAGCAGGAAGGGGATGGGGTGCCCAGCGTCCAGCTGCCCCTCTCCTTTCTTGCCTCCAAGACGGCGCAAAGCGCCATCTGCAAAGGGGGTTTAACTGCCCTGACTCAGTGCTAGGGAATCATGGGAACTGTAGTTTATTGTGCCACCAGAGCTCTCTGACAGAGAAGGCTCAATGCCTCAGAAAAACATACAATTCCCATGATTCCCTAGCACTGAGCCAGGACAGTTAAAGTGGACTCAGTTTGCACTATTTCTAGCAGTCTGCAAAGGCTCTCAGCTCTTAATTTGAATTCACATCCTAACTAATCCCAAAGAGGGTTGGATATATTGTCACATATCTTGTAGCACAATGTCCTAGCTCTCTCATGGGAATTGTGTGCCCTCGTGTTTTGTTCAAGAACTGAGTAAATTTCCAGGCCTTTTCAAGATTTTGTTTGGAGCTGACCAAACATTACTGCTATAAGATAAGCTTTATTGGTGATAAATAATGCAGCAGATGGTATACAGCAGAGAAGCATTCCAGCCCTTTCACTGATAGCAAGTGGTAGAACTCAGCCTAACCCTGGCCAGCAATTTGATTCCTCATCACTGCTATATGGGTGTGGTGCACCCTTGCTGATGAGGCTGATGGAAGATGGACTCTGAAAGGCAATATTCTGCAGAATATTCTGCAGGAGCAATAAAAGAAAATCAATAGTTATGAGAACTCTGCAGGCAGGCTAGCAACAGAGAAAAATTCACTCCTCCAGTCCATTTTCAGCCTTCATATCTTTACTAATCCCGAAGAGGGTTGGATATATTGTCACAGCCAAACTAGTACAAAAGTGTACCACACAAGATCACTAATACAAATTAACACTTTCTGAACCATCACACAACTCTTAATGTTTGGACATGATGCCAACAAGGACTCTAAAACACAACTCACTGTTACTGCCCAAGATGTTATTGAATGTCAACTCTCTGCATTCTTTACCATTGACTATGCTAGCCAGGGCTCCTGAAACTTCCTGCTGAACCACATATGGAGGGCCATAAAATTCCCAACCCTACTGAAGCCAAAGAGGCTGTTTTCTGTTGTACAAATTTTGCCACAACTCCATGCCCACAAATCCAGAAATGTCAACAGCAGCATTTGGGATTTTCAAGAGGATTGAGACTTGAATGTAATATGAGTCCCATCTTGGGAGAAATGTGGGGACTAAAGAAAAGAATGTTAATTGCATGCATTTTTTAAAAAAGCCTGTGAGGTCTGTAAGACCCCCCTTTATCATTATTATGTATTTACGTACTTCTCACTGTGAGGTATTGTTGGAAATGATGATGTAAGAACAACTATGGGCCTTTACTGTGTTCTATAACTGGTTACTCTAATGTTTTTAAACTGTCTTAGTTTAATATTTTTTTAAGGGGTGGGCGGGGTTTGGGGGATTGGATTTATTTTACTGATGTTTAATTGTTGTAAGCCACTCCAATTGCACTGCAGAGAGGTGGGATAGAAATAATAATAATAATAATAATAATAATAATAATAATAATAATAATAATAAATTTTTTACAGACTGCCAGAAATAAAGCAGCATGAGTCCACTTTAATTACCCTGGCTCAGTGCTAGGGAATCATGGGAACTGTAGTTTATTGTGGCACCAGAGCTCTCTGACAGAGGCTCAATGGCTCAGAAAAAACTACAGTTCCCATGATTCCCTAGCACTGAGTGAGGGCAGTTAAAGTGGTCTCAAATTGCATTATTTCTGGCAGTCTGTAAAGGCCCAACAACTACATCTACACTACAGAATTAATACAGTTTGACACTGCTTTAACACCCAGTGTTATAGAAGTTTGGGATTTATAGATTTGTAAGATATTAAGCCTTTTCTGCATTTTGGTGCCACAACAAATTACAAATTTGTTCCATAGGATAGAGCTATGACAGTTAAAGCAGTGAAAAACTCCATGAATTCTGCTGTGTGGCAGCAGCCTACATTGTTTTGCTGGAAAAGGAAAGATCTGGGTAGGTAGGTAGGGGAAAGCATTAAAAAAAACTTGTCAGGGGATTCCCATGTAATACTTTCTACCAGGTATTGTGTTTTTATGGCTTTCTATGGGTACCTCTGACACCAAACTGGATGGAAATATTTTTTCTTCTTCTGTTGTTGGAGGGTAAAATGATCTCCTATATCAACAGTCTGATTATCTGTAGTTCAAAAGTTCCTAGGGTGGACTGTGCCACTGAATAAACATCAAAAAGGCAAAATATGACATAAAACTGGGGTAGTTATCTGTGTATGCCATCCTGAATTCATTGAAGAAAGGCTATAATTGCTTTTGTTGTTATGTACCTTCAAGTAGTTTCTGACTTATGGTGACACTACAGTGAAGCTATCATGGGGTTTACTTGGCAAGATAATAAAAATAAATAAATAGTTAATAAATAGGATTTCTTTTCTGTTTAAATGAGGCATACTTGTTCTCAGTGTTCAGCAGAAGAATAATGTAATGCCCAGTACTACGTATTAACAGGATGACATCATGACATGGAAATAGTGTAATCAAGTTTTTCAGACAATAACTCAAGTCAGCCACCTCTGTTGGCTGGCCAGCTCAAGACTAACTGGCAACATGAGTTAGGTATATAGTGTCTCACATGAGTTCTATACTCCTATGAAATAGATGATATTGTATTAATCCAGTCCTCTAATGAGAGGCTGTCCAGTCATGAGGCTTGAATTGGCCTTATATAGGCCTGCCTCATATATTAACTTTTTCAGCTGCTTGTGCAGCTGAGAGCAGAAAGAGTATATGTCAGCCACAATCACAACAGATGGCTCCCCATCTGAGGTCACTTTGTGGTGTTCCAAATGCTCCAGGATTATTCTGTTGTGAGCACAGCTGGTGGCTACTTTTAGGACAAGCAGCCACACTTTAAGAACAAAACAAGTACAAAAGGTGGCATGGTGTTGGATGAGAAAGGGTAGATTACGCTTAGGACCAGGGTAGGTGCTTTCTTGAAATGGAGGTTCTGTAGCCAAAACCACATTAGAGATAATATCAGAAATGGTACAGGAAGAGTTGCATTGTTTGTTCTTCAGGCCATAGTGTCTCCCCCTTCCTGGTACAGAGAAATGCACTGTGAATGTACTATAGCATTACAGCAATAGCCTTCCCTGCTTAAGGGAATACAATAAATGAGTAACAACAATGCATTTACTGTGCATTAAGTGATTGTTTGGAAAAGCCAGAGAACTGGCCCTAAATGAATCATTTCTCTGCTGCATTATAGTTCCTTTGACATTTTCATTTCAGTATAATTATACTATGTAAAGTGCCTCTTTCTTCCCTGAAGCAGGATAACAAAATGAGCCCTGAGAACAAGTACCTTCTGAAGTGCTATGAGTGTGGTAAAGCAGTGTTTTAGGAAAGAAAACATTGAATGTGACACATTTTAAACTCAAGAGCTTTGCAGTTTTGATGGGCTGAATAAACACTAGACAACCATACAGAGCAACTTAGGTTTGTGAGATGTGATTGTATTAACATTCTTCATTTTATGTTGCTGTTTTTCTATGCCTTCAAGTCATTTCCAACTTATGGTGACCCTAAGGTGAACCTATTATGGGGTTTTATTGGCAAGATTTGTTCAGAGGGGGTTTGCCATTGCACTCATCTGAGGCTGAGAGAACATATCACCCCCATGTGTTTCCATGTCTGGTCGAACCCTGGTTTCCTGAGTCAGAGTCCAATGCTCAAACCACTGCACCATACAGGTTCTGATCCTTCATTTTATATACAGCACATTGAAGCCTCTAGGAAATTGCCTCCTTTTCTTACATGCTTATTCAATCCAACCAGCAAACGGAAAATGCTGCCATTCCATAGTCTGCATATAGTTTCTTCCTCCCTGTTTCCCCCTTCTATTTGCTAAACACAACACATCTCATTTTTAAACTCTGCTTTGGACCACTTGCAAAATTGTATTTGGGGTTGTACGTGACAAATGTGCTTGTAACCATGTACGTGAAAAAAGATATATTTGTTTAAAAACTGTGGTTTGCTGCACTCTCTATGGGGAATGAACTTTGTGAGAAATGTTTGGCTTGTGTGTGAAATTGAATTCTGAGAGTTGTAGATTTTTGTGACACCAGAGCTCTCTGACAGAGAAGGCTAAATGTCTTACAAAACTACAGTTCCCAAAATTCCATAACATTAAAAGCAAAGCATCTTCATTTATATACTGCTTCATACCATACTAAGTGGTTTACAACTGTGAGCTTATTGCCCCCCAAAAGCTGGGTACTCATTTTAGTGACCTCAGAAGGATGCAGGCCTGAGTCAAACCTGAGTCTTGGCTAGTATTGAACTCACAACCTTGTGGTTTATGAGTGAGTGGCTGCAGTACAGGTATTTAACCACTGCGCCACCAGGGCTCTTAAGCTATGGCAGTTAAAGTGGAATCAAACAGGATTATTTTTGCGGTGTGGAAACCTCAGAAAACCTGTTAGGGAAGAATAACAGAATAACATAGATTATTTTGTACAGTTTTTGTGTGATGTTTGCATATCCCAAAATGTTTTGGGAAATTATTATGTGCCGAAATAACACATAGTGTTCCTTGTTATTTGTGTGTCTGTGCTGAAGTGACATTTTAAGGCAAAAACCCTGTTTCTAAAAACATACTAATTTTTGGTGCAGAAAGGGTATCATAGAATCATGGAATCTTAGAATCATAGAGTTGGAAGAGGTCACAAGGGCCATCCAGTCTAACCCCCTGCCATACAGGAACTCAAAATCAAATTATCCCTGACAGATGACCATCCAGCCTCATTTTAAAAGTTTAAAGACCTCCAAAGAAGGAGACTCCACCACACTCCGAGGGAGTGTGTTCCACTGTCAAACAGCTGTTTTTCCTCAAAAAACATTGTTTCCAGCTACAATGGGGAATTGTTGTGCAAGTCATAGGTTTTACATAAAATCTCATCTCTGTTTCTACACAGTATAATTCCCTGAACACATGCCATGATGTACAAATACCAGATAAAAACTGTGGAAATATTTATTTCCACTTAAAGTGGGAGAAAACTACAGAAATTAGTGATCCATGATTGAAAAGATGAAATAGTTAAAGAGATGTATTGCTACTGAACAACCACCTAGAGAACCCACCAAAGCTAGCACAAAGCTGGAATTAGTTTCTTCACCTTGAAGTCACCTTGAGTGCCTATAATGAGAGAAAGATGAAATAATAATAATAATAATAATAATAATAATAATAATTCACCCGCTAGGTGGAGGCCAGGGCAGGTAGCACCAATAAGGAGCTAGATGTTGCTGCTAACGCAATGAAGGAGACAGTGTCTTGATAAAATTTGATAAACCTAGCTTTTGGCCCCTACATGCCAGATATCACCCTTTGCAAGGAGTTATCAATCTTTGCCAGTTCATATCCAAAAAGTGACTTCTTCATGGTGTAATGGTGATCATAAATGCTGCTTATCACAAAGAACCTTCAGCTGTCTTGGAAGGACTCGTTATTCTGTAAGTCTCTAGAGCCCAGTCTTCCAAGGCAGCTCTTTGAGGGAGTCTTTCAGCATCCCAAGAAGGGGGTTTTATGAGTTGTCTGTCATTGCTTCAGATTCATTCCTGACATGAAGCCACAAGAGTCCCATTCATAAAGGCGTGCACATCATCATACTATATATCCTCTGTTTCTTTAGACATTTCCAAGTGGCAATAAACTTGTGCTAAAAAAAGAAGCCATTCTGTCTTTCTTACCAATGTTTGACTCTCTTATGCTCCAGGTTCTCTACCCTGGACGTTAAGTAGTTAGTATTGCTTATAAAAAGAATGTGGAAAGAGGAGTGCAATAGAAAACTAGGTTCATTCTTACTTAATACACACCAGAGCTCACCAATACTGTTCAGATTACAACAGAAATTTAAAATTTGTGCTCAAATTGAAAAATTAGGACTATTTGTAGAATGCGCATGCTACGTCTTGCCAATGATCTGAACAGACAACTCAAGTGACACAATCCAAGACTTTGAATTGGCACCTTCCATGTTCCAAAATAACAAGTTAGTAAAGGAAAGGTCAATTTGTTTGTCAAAACAAGAAAATTAAACTAGCAGTGGCATCTTGCCTCTAGGGCCTTCCTTAGGCTACAGAGGAACAGGATGTCACTCAGTCTGGCTGTGTCCTAGTTTCAATATGCCCTGAGGAAGATCCCCAAGGCTGGAACATTACTTCTAATTGTTCTACAAATGACCTTTTTTTCTCCTCTGTTGCTTCAGATGCCACTGATATTGAATCCTACTTGTTTCTTTGTGCTTTCAGCCAGCATCCTAATTGCTTTGTATGTTTTCAGAAAAAAATTATCTAGTCTTTAGATTTCAAAAGGAGTTTATCTGACTTTTCTCCTGCTTTCTTAGGATAAACAGCTAGTATTAGAGAGACTTCAAGCACTGTTTCTGGCTTTGAAAGTAGCTGTCTGCTAAATATAAATCCCCAAACTCCCATAACAAAATATTTCCAGGACAGAACTCCCCACAAATATTTCTCTCCCACTATGAGAGCATTCCCTCCATCCCAGTCACCTTGTGTTGAGTTCCTTGAAGATCTGTGCTTGCAAATAAACCATTATAATAAATCAAGCTCCTTGGTACTCAAATCAAAGAATGGTATGGGTCTGGCAGAGACCTGAGGTGAAAACAAAGAGACACTGGCTTGAGGGTTTAGCACCAAGGTCCCCTCTGCCTTCTATGACCTTCCATATGCCACCATTCCATGGTTTAGTTACCAGAAAATTATCCTTTATGGAGAGAGTAATAAGAAGGATTCTGGGAGAGAGAGAGAGAGAGAGAGAGAGAAGAAATGCTTCTCATATGCATACTGGTTTTGGGAAATGAGCGGCAGCTCTAATTTGGGGCTTTTCACATGCCCAAAATTGTTGTCATTTTCCCTAAGGGTTGAAAGAAAAGCCTTTGTGATATGAAGAGAGTGGAATTTTGCTCCATTGTTAGGAAGCAACAACACAGAGTAGTTTTCAAATTTTATGTTTTCAGAATGATCCAGTTCTGCAACCCCCCATGACATTTTATAAGTGTGGTGAAGCAAAATTAAAATGTAGTCAAAGGGCTCATTCCCACTTACATTTAACCCAGTTTGCAATTCGCTTTCATTCCAGGTTGATGAATTGATTCCAGTTGATGCATTGTTCCCACGATGGAAGTGGGTGTTTTCTTTATTTGCTTCTTTTTTTGGCATGATTGTCATTCCCACTAGTTTGTGCTGCTTCGAAATGCCCATCAATCATCTACACATCATTGGTGATGCAACCAGCAACACATTCAAGAAAATACGGGAGGGAGTCATGGGTGCCAGAATTCTCCCCTGGGATGCATGCATCCAGGCGTGTCATGGAGGACTCTCCTCTGGGATGCATGCATCCAGGCATGTCATGGAGGACTCTCCCCTGGGATGCATGCAATTTTTTTTTTTAAATGACAGTATATGCAATCCATTGTTTTTGCAATCATTTGTCCTGATGAGACACCGGTGGTCCACTCACCCAGTTCGCTGCCTGTAAGTAATGGCAAATACAATGGAGCACACATACACACCACAAAGCACAAAGGCAGCACTGAGGGGGGATGCCAGATTTCCTCTAAAACTGGTGAAGGATGTGCCAACCCTCTGCCACAGTAATCTCTCCCCTTCAGTTTGATGCGACTCAGGTCCATTGTTCCCACTTGCTGAACATGCTTGCTATTCGCTTCTTTCAAAAGGGCTAGTGTTCAAAAAGAGTGATTTTTTTTTTTTGCATTTGTCTCATTTCAAAGCAAGTCCAAATGATCACAGTCACATCTGAAACCATTTCAAATGGGGATGAGACACATTTATAATGACTAGCAAATCAATGTAAATTATAGTGGGAATGAGCCCAAGATGGCAAATTTTTTTAATGAAGAACACACAAACCAGCAGAGGTTGCAACCTCTTGCTTTTGCCTGTACCTACTGAGAAGGGCAAGATTCTGCCCCTCTTCTCTTCTCTCCCCAGCTGAATTAAATGTGCAAACTACTTTTGCACTTTGAATTCATTTTGTAGGGACTGAAGTGTGCTGAGGACAAAGAGGAATGTTGGAGGAAGAGAAAGAAACTGGGACATTTGAAAAGCTGCAGAAAAAGTCGGACAACAGAAGAATAATTTAGACTGTTCTTCCCAAATCAGTAGAGCTGGAGAGTATGGGTTTGCAACAATTTGAAGTATATATATGCATTTTTGTGTGCATTTCTCCTACTGCAGATATTTTGTGCAAAGTCTTCTAATAGAATGAATTTTGTACACTATTTTTCTAAACATAAGTATTTTTTGTCTATCTTTCTCTAAAATTCTTGCATGCATTTTTGAGTATACCACAAAATTCAGGGAATCATAAATACCAAAGGATAACTGCTTTACTATCTGCATATTGGTTTGGGAAGTGTGAATTATATAAGTTTGCATTAAAATAGGAAGTGAAAGGATTCCCTAGTACATTCCTACTAGGAAGCAATAGTAAGCAGAAAATTTTGCATGACTCAATTAGGGGTTCACTGGAATATACAAGTGTTTACCATTTCCATTTCAATAGCCATGGATCCTAAGCTTCTCAGGAACAAATCAAGTACTTCTGTCAGTTACATACAGACAGAGTTACAAATATTTCCATTGTTCAATTTGCATGATTTTTTAAAAATACAGTTATGCTAATATATGCAAAACAAACATCATTGATGCATGGATGACCCTTAGTATGTCATAAATTTTTAAAGGGGAGCTTGAATAATGGGATGAGTTAGAAAACAGCCTATTTATTATGGAAAGACATAATTTTTTACAAATCTTTGGTGATGGATAATGTTGTGTTTGTGGAAGGATTGATGTGTTTTCATTTTACAGTCAATCAGAATTTTTAGCCTCCCCCCACTGACTCTGCAAATTTCAAGAGAGTAGTTTACAATTGTTTCAAGTGTATTTATGTAAAATGATTTCCCAGATAATTTCTGTCAATAATTCTTGGCTGGAAGCAATGTTTATAATCAGCTCTGCAAAGTTCTACATTCTTAGTGATTAGGTTTACACTGAGGATCTTTATGTGGGGTGGTGGTGGTGGTGATGGTAATAAGATAAAATAAGAAACTGTTTCCCTCAAAAGTATGGGTTTGGTTTAAACAGCCACACCAGTTTAAGGAAACAACATCTTTACTTTTTCTACTACTATTTGCTGCTGAATAATATGAGGAAAAGCCCATTTTTTGTTTGTTATTTAGTATTGATTCTATTTAGTATTGATATCTATCTGGCTTAATCTTTATTTGGGTGGCATCCTGTTCTTATCAGACATTTTTACTGCCGAATTTGCCCCCGAGTACAGCCTGGGTCCATCCCCGCTTCCAGAGCCGCTCCTCGTGACTATTTTCTTAAGCCCGAAAAACCCCGGATCTGAAAAGAGTGGCGAGGAGCGCTCCTGGAAGCAGGGATTCACCCCGGCTGTATTTGGGTGGCAAATTTGGCAGCAAAAAAGTCTGATAAAATCAGGATGCCACCCAAATTAAGATTAAGCCAGATAGAGATAAATTGATTTAAAAAGCCAAGCGATAATCTCCTAATTCAATGAACATGCTTTGTGGATGAAAGCAGAAAGTGTTTATTGAAAAAGATCAGCACAGTAGCACATGCTTTGCCAGATCTGAGTTAACAAACTAAGGGCTGATGCAGACCAGTCTAAAGGGACAGCCTGGGGGTGGAGTTGGGGCAGGGTGATCGCACACTGGCTGCCCCGACACTGCCGTCATTCTCCGCACCCAACCTCATGGTGCATGATGTCAGGGAGCCCTGTTGGTGCAGTGTGCACACATGCTGCACCAAAGGGCTGCAAAAGAGTCACGGTGGCAGCTCTAAGGGTGGCTTTTTGCCACCCCCAAAAGGAGTGGCATTTGCCAGCTCTTTTTGGAGTGGCAAAAAGGAGGATCAGGGCCACAGCATGTAGTTGCTGCTGCCCCGATCCAGTACTCCCAGGGGTGGCACAGAGCCGCTCCTTAGGGGCCATCTGCATTAGCCCTAAGTTTCACTTCTATACCTTCTCCAGATTCACCTGCCTCTTCCCTTCACCTGAGCTGTATGACTTTGGTTCATACACACTAATCCCCCATAGCTGTATACCTCTTTCCTTTGATACTCAGGTTTCCAATATGGCTACAGCATGGCTAAGCAGACCTAACTTTAATATAGCAGAGGGAGCTATGAAGGGCAACTTCACATTTCACAATTTCACATGTGATCAAATATCATCAGAGTGTGGTCACAATGGTGAAAGTTATTAATGATGAAGAACACACAAACTAGGAGATACTGAAACAGTTTGCTTTTGCCTAAGTTTACTGGGAAGAAAAAGATCCCCCCCCCCATTCCTGTCCTCTCCATCCTTAATTGAGCTTATTGAATGAAAACTACTTTTGCACTTTGAACAATATTTACAGCTGTTCAAGGTTGAAGGAAGAGAGAGAAACTGGGACATTTTAACAGCAGCTGAAAAAAAAAAAAGGGATGACTGGAGATTAATCAGGACTGCCAAATAGGGACAGCTAAAGGATATGGGGTGCCCAGCAATGGGTCTTTATGGACAATAGTATGAAGGTCTTTCTTACAGTTTAGGAGGGGTATCTTGAGCCAAAGGATTCTAGTGTTTACCCAAACCATAAACTATAAAAGGATGTGGCCATGGCAGTTAAAGTGGAATAACAGTCCTATAACTGTGTAGTGTGAAAGGGCCCCTAGGAAAAATGGTGGAAGTGCATTTATTGCTATTGTGGCCATCCAAACATTTGAGGCAGAATGGGATGAAAGAGCACTCCTGAGCTATGGAGCTGATTCTTCAGGGGGAATTCAGCCCCTTTCAGGACACTATTCCAATCTTGGGCCAGTCTTTCTTTGGATCAGCAGTACTTACATTTTGTCTAGATTCAGCTTCCACTTGTTCACCCTCACACCGCCCATTATTCAACTAGAACAACATTCAAGAATTAAGAAGAAGACTGGAAAAAGATAAGGCAGCCAAGGATTCTCTGCCCATTGCAGTTTTATCTATCCCTTTCTCAAACTACTTGCACTTGATTGTGGCTCCAGCTATGATTGCAGAAAACATATCTATAATGGACAACAAAGCTGAGGAGGAAATAGGAAAGCCACACTTGCATTATCTCCTGCTCCTCTGGATGGAACAGACCTTACTTTTAGTAGATATGCATAGAATTATAGTATTAAAGGCTTATGGCTGCTCTCTGTTTTTCAGTGTGGCAACTCTAGTGGTGATGGTGGGACAACTCTTCTTTCTGGCATTATTACTCCCCCCTCCACTACTTCCCTAATAATTTGCAGGCCCCAGTTGTGTATTTATTTACTCCATTTGGAGTAAGAGTCCTTTATTTTATTTTGTGGTAGGAGAGACTGTTTGTTTCAAGTTTGAAAGTGCACAACTACTGTTGCTGCAATTGCTGGCTGAGAAGAACAAGCTGAATCAAACAATCAACTGAGTAGAAAATGCCTAATGTGCTGCTGTGAATGTTGCCAAACCTAGTTCTGGCTCAGCTCCAAACAGACCATGTTCCAAAATTGTGAAGGCCTTTTGCTGACAGCTAAGCTGCCAATCCTCAGTACATGGAGTAGCTATTTGCAAAGTGCTTAGGAATGTAAATATAGAGCCTTTGGAAATGCTGACTAGAAAGCCTTATCATAGATGGCATAATGAACCTCTGTGTGCACAATGAATTTGGCAACTGGCTTTCCTGCCTTGTGTTGGGTCTATTTTTATCTCAGTTTGATAGATAAATGACTGTACAAAGTAGGAGGAAAGGAATACAAATGAGATTCTGGCTGTAATGTTCAGTGCTGGAATTGGTACATCCCTGCACTGTGTGTTTGGCTGGATACCAAGAGGCTCCTCTGATAAGATGAAAACACTTAGTGTGGGACTCTGCAGGCTTACTGGAGTGTGCAGCTATCATGAGCTGGTTCAGTTTCACATTTTCATGTACAAACTGGAATATAGTGTAATATAGTGGAGCCCTGGTGGCGCAGTGGTTAAATGCCTGGACTGCAGCCGCTCACTCATAAATCACAAGGTTGCAAGTTCAGTACTAGCCAGGGCTTAGGCTTGACTCAGGCTTGCATCTTTCCAAAGTCACTAAAATGAGTACCCAGCTGCTGGGGGGCAATGAGCTTACAGTTGTAAACCGGTTAGACACTGCATAGCACAGTATGAAGCGGTATATAAATGAAACCGCTTTGCTTTGCTTTGTAATGCAATATGTTGCTTAAATTCCATTGTTAATTGTGAGTACAGAAAAATAATTGGATCTGTTGGATTTTCCATTTGTTTGTTTATTTATTTATTTATTTCTACCTCAACCTATATCACAAAGTTCTCAGGCAAGTTTACAGACAACATTAAAACAACAGGTTAAAACAGTGGTTCTCAGACTGTGTACCCTTGTGATCTCCTTTACATCTACATGCAGATGTTGTGCCCATCCCCCGATGTATTGTATGAATAAAAATATTTTTTGAGGTTTGAGTTCCAACTTTGGAAAAAAGCAGGATATAAATAATTAATAATAGTAACAATTTGTTTAGTATGTGTATTTTAATTCACACATTCAAGTATATTCATATTTTAACATTTTATAAGGAAATAGCTCTCTTCCTTTTCCTCTCTCTGGAAGAGACCTGACACACATTCCTTGGCTTTCTGTTCCCCTGCAGGAGAAAAAAAGGTTTGGGAAGGAAAGAAGGAGAAGGAGAAGAATAAGGGCCACCAAGTCTCATGGCCCCTGGGGATCCTACCCCACAATTTGAGAGCCACTGGTTTAAACAGTTTAAAAAAGCTTCCCTCTCTCATGTCCCAACATAGAGTATTGGCTTCACTGATAGTACACAGAAGAGATCCTCACCCAGCAGAATTCACTCCTCAGGCAGGCACATACAGATACAGGGGCTCCCTGAAATATCATGGCCCCAGGTTGTTTAGAGTTGTATTGTCATCATGAGTATTTATCTATGTGTTTACTCACTATTCAACAAAATGATTCAATGGGTCTATTCTAATTTGTAAAGGATTTAGGGCTGATGCAGACTGGCCTAAAGGGCTGGCCTAGGGGTGGAGTTGGGGTGGGGTGACCACATGCCAGCTGCCCCGACTCTGCCGTCATGCTGTGCACCTGACCGCATGGTGCACGGAGCCAGGGTGCTCTGTTGGCGCAGCATGCACACATGCTACACCAAAGGGGTGCAAAAGAGCCATGGTGGCAACTCTAAGGGCGGCTTTTTGCCACCCGAAAAAGAAGTGGCATTTGACAGCTCTTTTTGGAATGGCAAAAGGAGGATCAGGGCCATGGCGTGTGGTTGCCACGGCTCTGATCTGGTGATCCTAGGGGCGGCACAGAGCTGCCCCTTAGTCTGAACCATGGCCTACCATATATGTTCATGTATAAGTCAACCTCCTGTATAAGTTGAGGGCAGGTTTGGGACCCAGAATTATGGGCTTTGATATGACCCATGGATAAGTAGAGGGTAAAACTTAGGGGCATGCAACAAAGGATGAAAGCAATGAAGCAAAGGAAAATGATGCCAAAAAACTTACAAAATTCCAGCAGGCATTGTGTGTAGTCACCCTAAAGTTTTTATAGATGAGGAGGGAACTATGGTAAACGGCAGTTGTGTGATGTGTGGGGGAGGTGACCAGGTGAGGAGAAAATGTGCTAGGAAAATGTGCATATGTCAAAAGGGATGTAAAGACAAGAGTTAATGTACAGTATTCTTATCAAAATAGGAACTATCATTTTCCCTGAGTAGAGTAGTGAAAGTAGAGAGCTTAGGTCCTTTACAGACCTGCCTAAAGGGGTGGCACAGAGCCACCCCTGGGAGCAGCAGATTGGGCCTACGGTAACTGCACACCATGGCCCCGATCCTCCCTTTTGCCACTTCCAAAAGAGTGGCAAAATGCTTCTTCTTTTAGGGGTGGCAAAAGGCTGCCCTAAGTGGTGGCATCATGGCTCTTCCTTGCCCTTTTATGTGTACCACCCCAACTCCACCCCCCAGGCTGGCCCTTTAGGTCTGTCCACCCCCAGTCTGTCCCAGAAGAACCTAAAAGAAGCACTGACCCCCTCTACTCTCTCACCACTCCTTTTGGGGGAAGTGCTAAAGAGCTGCCACCACCACTATTTTCCTGCCCAGGCATTCAAAAAGGCCAGATGTGGTGCCATGGTGGAGATAGTAGAGGGGATTAATACTTCTTTCAGGTTCTCCCCAGATTGACTAAGCACTTGTGCTTCATAACTCTATTCAGAGAAAGGGATGGTTACTTTTCTTGATACGCATTAAGGTACTCATTGATAAGTTAACCTAGGTTTTTTAGGTTGATTTTTGGACTAAAATTTCTAAACTTATACATGAGCATATACAGTAGATGTATCCATTTATAAGTGAGTAGGTTCTGTATAGGCAATCTATGTGTTGTAGCCAAACTTCATGGCCAGAGCACATTTGTATACAAAGGGGACATGTGGCAGTCCTCAATGCACACTTAAAAATATATGTGTGCCTGGAGGATATTCTTCCTCTGCGCAGTGCTGAATGTGACATATGCAGGCTGGATCCATACGTGAATTAGCCATGCACATTTAGGGTTATTTCTACTGCAGGTTTTTGTAACTTAGAGCATCATCATGTTAAGCAACCTTGTCAAACATATTTTGCTCTGATCAGTGCCTAGCTAGAAGATAGGATCCTAACTTGTATATCAACTTGAATGACAGACGAATGACAAGCTATAACACTTTTTATAAGCATGTAAGATGCTGACTCTGACAGTTGCAAGATTGACAGGTTGGCAGTTTGAGGCTGAAGTGCCACATGATGGAGTGATATCCCATCACTAGTCCTAGCTTCTGCCAACCTAGCAGTTCGAAAGCATATAAAAGTGCAAGTAAATAAATAGGTAACACTTTGGTGGGAAGGTAGCAGTCCCTTTCAGGCTACAATATATTTATATCCTTGTGTACTGAATGTTTTTTCAGAGGGGGAAAAAGCCCTTTTTATTCTTTATGGCATATAATGGCTGTTTTGCATGTTTGCATTACTCTAGCCCTTAATATGCCTCTTTCCTTTATTGTTTTTTTCTCTTCTTTTAAAAATTTCTATATTTTTAAAATTACTAGATGTCTCTATCGTGCTTTATTTCAAAACCTGTTTGAATATACCTGCATCCTGTAATTATTACAAAATTATAGCTAAAATGCCTTTTTATTTATATTGCACAAAATGGAATGCTAAGTCTAAATTAAAAAAAAAAGATTAACTATGATTACATCACATTTATTACATTAGAACTAGCCCTTCTATATTTTTTTAAATGCTGGATTTCTGTAATTCAGAGGCAGATTTAATAGGAGTGCAGTACAATACTACGTGGTGGCTTAGTGGTTAAGACGCCAGTTCTGATGATCAGAAGATCAGAAAGTTATCAATTCAAGGCCTGAGTGCTGCATGGGGTGAGCTCCTGTCACTAGTCCCAGCTTCTGCCAACCTAGCAGTTCAAAAGCATGCAAATACAAGTAGATAATACAAGTAGGTACCACTTTAGTGGGAAGGTAACAACATTCAGTGCAGTCATGCTGACCACCAGAACAGTCCTCAGACAATGCTGGCTCTTTGTCTTAGAAACAGAGATGAGCACCGACCCCTACAGTCAGTTATGACTAGACATTCATGTCAAGGAACTACTTTTACCTTTACCTACAATATTTATGCTTAGCAAACCAGATAACCATAACAAATAATTTGTTAAAGTATACCTTGTGTACAAGGGTAGAGCTACCTGTCCATTTCTAATGAATGAAATAACAGACCCATTCAAACTGGTCTGTATTACAGTTGTCATCTTATCGTATATACTTGTCTATAAGTAAAAAAAGATTATGCCTAAAAATTGACTCCAAAAATGCAGGGTTGACTTATACATGGGTCAATATGGTAATACTGCTTACAATTATCCTAAAAGAATTGCATCCGGATACCCCACTCTCCTGCCTGGACTGTGAGTTTGGAAAGATCTGTTGAGGCAAGGGAGAGAGGGACAGTCAGAGTGAATTTGCATGGTGTTTGCATTTCTTTAAGAAGCTGCTTTTGGATGCTCATTTTCCCTACTGGAAGAGTGAGTTTGCAAAGATCTGTTGGGGGGAGGAGAGAGAAAGAGGGAGTTTGCATGGTGATTGTATTTTTTTTTTTTTAAGAAACTGCTGCTGGGCACCCCATTTTCCTTGCCTGGAGAGTCTCCAGTGGTCTAGTGCAATGCCTGTGACTGAAAATGACAGCAGTAGCAGGGGCTTTTTGGTGCTTCCCTGCCTTGGCAGACAGAGATTGCTTCTCTGCTGCAGCAGGAGAGTCTCAAAGAGCCACCATAGCTCCCATTTTTCCATCTTGGAAAAATTGCAAAAGGCTACCAGAGTAGAGTGTTTTAAGTTTTACCCTCTACTTATCATATTAAGAACCATGATTTGGGCCCTAAAACCTTCTCTTGACTTATACATGAAGTCGACTTGTACATGAGTATATATGGTAATTTCTCTCAGCTGTGTGATTTTTTTTACCACTAACTTAAACCACCTCTTCAGACGTGCAAAACCCCACCTGATGTTTTTCATACTCATCCACAATAAGCTTCAGAAACTGTTTCTTCTTCTTCTAGCCTAAAGATAATTCATTAAAGTTGCTCTCCTTCCCACTTTTTGAATCACCTCTCCACCTTCTAACAATCCCCCCCTAAAAACACCATCAATATTTCATAAACGCACAGTGACAAATGTATTTTAATGTGGTCCACAGAGGACCTGAGATTGATTGGCCTCTCAGAAATATGACATGTTTCAAAGTAGGATATTCATGCAGCGTTTTAGTGCCTACATTAGTCAGAGAGAAGCAGCACCTAAATTTATCATAGTTATGGCTTTCTCAGTATCTATTTTCTTTTTAGACACTGACAGCAAGTATTGAAATGGTCCCTATTGATTGGCTTTGTGACTGGGCCTTCCAAATGTGTAGGTTTGTGGGAGGTTTTCAGATCAAATTAAACCTTCCCTTCCTGGAGTATGGATGTAAGCAGAGACAAACCAGCTTCATTCATGTTGATTTTCATTCGCAAGGGTAGGAGGCCAGGAAGGGAGAACAATAATATCAGCTGATCAGATAGTAAGTGAACTGTGTTCCAAGGTGAACTCTGAAGTTGCAAAGAGATGGGATATGGTGGGAATGCCAGTAATAGCCCCTGTTGTTGAGACATTTACAACAAATAGTTAATGAATACTTGTGTGGTTTTGGGAAGGCCTCAGTTGATGAAAGCGTTCATTGATCCATTTTCAGTTCAAGGTTAATCAGCATAGCACAAATTTACTCTGAAGTAACACCATTTCACCATTTTAAAAAGCAGCGCAAGTGGTTAAGACACTGACTCTGTTGATTGCAAGATCGGCAGGTTGGCAGTTCGAGTCCCGGGTGCTGCATGGTAGGGTGAGCTCCTGTCAGTATTCCCAGCTTCTGCCAACCTAGCAATTCTAAGCATGCAAATGCAAGTAGATAAATAAGTACCACTTCGGTGGGAAGGTAAAAATGTTCTGTGCACTCATGCTGACCATATGGTCACAGAGTAGTCTCTGACAATGCTGGCTTTCAGCTTAATAACAGAGAAGAGCATTGCCTCCTATGGTTGAACACGACTTGACAACTTTGTCAAAAGGGAATATCTTTACCTTTAAAGACATAAGGATGTGTCATCTGCTTGAGATCTTGAATAAGAAGCCATTGGCAGTGGGCTACAGATGTTTTATTATTTTGTCCGTTGCCACCATTGTCCCTTGCCAGAAGAGGAATCTCTTGTGTGTTCTCAGGAGTACATCAGTGCCACCCCAATGTCATAGACATTGTGACACCCCAATGTCACTAAAGAAAGAATTTGGAAGGGAGAGTATATTGACTTATTTTCTCTTACTTTCAGGGATCCCGAGCCGAGGATCATGGTAAAGGATGGGATTGTGTTTAGTCTTCCCAAAGAGTTTCAAGCGCTCAAACGCCCTAATCTGGAGTGCAATCTTGTAAATTGGATTATGGGTTTCACTATTTACAGAGGTGTCATAGAGGAAAAAGAGCCATTGAGGTCTCCTGATTTTTCTAAATATCAGGAGATCATGATAAAAGCTTATACCAACCGACATCATAATGCTAGAGGTGCAGCTTGGCTGCAATACGATGAGCAGTTTAGAATGAGAGCTGCACAGGATCGCTCCCTGTCATGGAGACACGTACAGTCTGAGCTTTGGGCTGATGTTATGGTGGGAGCCTCCCCCTCAAGCAGGTATGACAATGGATTTGTTCCCATGGTTACTATGCTGAGAGGGCCGAATGCGAGACCTGGCACAGGGGAAAGAAAACAAGTTGGCATTAGCTGGGACTTTAACTCAGGCAAGTGCAAGAGGCAGCCCTGCAGGTTCGACCACAAGTGTAACACCTGCGGGGGTGGTCACCCTGGCACTTCCTGTAATAGAGCTAAGCGGTCAGGAGTGGGTGGTGCCCCCAGACCAGTATCGCCTGGGAGAAAAGGCACCGTCACCAATTAAGTTAGATGAAATGGTGGTGTGGTTAAAGGTATACCCTAATAAAGAGGCTGCATCTTATTTATTTCATGGTTTTTCCCTAGGCTTTCGTATCTCTTATACAGGTCCTAGGGTTCATCGCTATGTGCCCAATGCTCGTTCCGTGAGGGAGCTCCCGAACATCATGAGGGAAAAGCTAGCAAAAGAAATAGCTGCTGGCAGGATTTCAGGATCTCATGATCAGTTGCCTATGCCCACGCTTCACCTGGTCAGAGTGGTCAGAGTGTGGTTTGACTAGTTGGGATAAATTGGATAATGTTAAATTAAAAGGAAGTGACGCATGCAGTTAAATGCATGACGTCACTAATTGAATGACGTCATATGATGTAATATGATGTCATTTCTGGGGGGGAGGGGTTTGTAAATTGCTTTTGTTATTTGTTTATTTACTTTGTCACATGTGGTGAAGGACCACCCACATGGGGGGGGGGGTGTCACACCTTCACTTACACATGTGACAAAAAGTTGTTAGAATTATTCTTGTAAATAGACCCTGTACAGCTAAATAAAAGTTGTGGCCTGTTTTAACCCAAAAAGAGGCATCTCGTGTCTTTTGTGCCAGTGCAACAGATGAAATACTGCAAGCAGTAAAAGAAAGAAAAGATGCAAAAGGAATGGGAGACAGAAACAAAACCAGAACCATGAATGCAACTATACTATATATAGTGCACAAGAATAAAGAAAACAACTATAATGATCAATACAGTGAAATAGAAGACAGCAACTGGGGTTGAGAAAAGGAAGAGACACTAGGGACAACACTGTAAAAATATGATGGCTAATGTAGAGTACCAAGGAATTCCAGAATAAAATCAGCATGTGCTTTATAGACTATAGCAAAGTGTTTGACTGCACAGATCTCAAAAAATCTATGGATGGCTCTTAAGGACATGGGAATGCCACCAATCTGATATTCCTGATGAGAAATCTGTATTCAGGATAAGAGGCTACTGTTAGAACAGAATATGGAGAAACAGAATGCTTCCCAATTGGCAAGAGAAGGTTTTGACTCAGAAGAAGGAAGAGTGAAGATGAGAGGAAGAAATATCAACCATCTAAAACATACACATGACACTATACTACTAGCAGAGAACATCAGAGATGTTGAAAAATTACTAAGGAAGGTCAAAGAACAAAGTGCAAAAGCAGGCTTAATGCGGAACATAAAGAAAACAAAAATAATGACCTCAGGGAATCTAAATAAATTCATCCTAACAATGAGGAAATTGAAAATAGATTTAAATACATAGATTTAAAAAATGAAGAAATGAGAAGAAATGCCCAAGATCTTAGGTTCAGCAGCAAGGTGGGGAAAACTCTGTGAGAGGCCCTGGACAACAGCTGCCTCTGAGAGTAGAGAATGTTGAGCTAGATGGACCAATAACCTGACTCAGTGGCAAGACAGTGGCATGTGTTTTTTGTAATAGGAAAAATTATGTTGGCACATGTTTGTTGTTTCTGACTGAAAAGTGATACACAGTTTTATTCTAACAGGAAGACTAGGGTTGTAAAAATATTCAGATTTTCTCATCCTTAATGGGGAAGTCTATCTGTTGTCATCATTGTCATTGCTGCTGTTGTTGTGTGCCTTCAAGATGCTCTCTTACACTTAAAGCACTACTTTACACTGCTTTTCCATCTTGGGATGACCTAGTGAAACAAAGTTTTAAACTACTAGATTTTTCACTGCCGCATAAAGGTGACTTCTCCCCCCCCCCCAATTATCACTGTGGTTTGTGCAAATCATAATGCTTGTTCTGTAAAAATCTTCACAATGTTTTAGCCAAAAATTCCTCAAAGGTGAAAGGTCTTCAAAAATATACAAAAAGCCCTCTCATGATCACACTGAGCAGGAAAAGGTTTGAAACTTTTCCTTCAAATAGGCAGAAAGGAAATAAATAAAGACTTAAATCCCTACTGAGGACAGATTCTAATCATTGTAACCTCTTTCAGCAATTAACTAATAGAGGAATTAAAATATTAAAATGAAGATGTTCTAAACTACAGTTTGGAAGGGAATGCTAGAGATCATCTGATTCTGTCATTGTAGTTCTGTTACTTTACTCAATCACACATGAATAATCTATCATTTCCTCTGTGTCATGTATCATTTGTTTTAAGAAACAGCTCTAGGAGCCCTCAGCTATATTTTAGATGATATTTCTGCGAAAGAGGTCCTGCCAAACACTTTATTTGAATTTGCTGATTTAAATACTGAAGAAACACACACACACACACAGAATCTCTTGGAGCCTTCTGTTTATGTGAATCATGTCTAACATCTATTAGTGTGATATAACATGTTTATCATACTGTAAGTGATAGAACAATCTGGACCATACTGTACAGTAGCACTTAACTGTAGGCAGTCATTTCTACAAGTTAAGTCAATGAGAACTACATCATTGGGTTACAATGGGGAACATGTGACTCTCCAGACATTATTGGACTTCAACTCTTGTCAGCCCTAGCTAACAAGGCAGTATTGGTGAGTGATGGGAGTTGAGGTCCAAGAAAATGTGGAGGACCACATTTTTCCATTGGAAGAATCCAGGTAGTGATGACATAGTTGTCCAATAGCCTAATGGGCTTTGCAGACGGTGCTTTGTGCCGTCTTCAAGCCAAGGAAGGGGAGGGGCAGCCAGACGCTGGGCGCCCCATCCTCTTCCTGAGGACGTCATCGGAGTGCCGGCCCTTCCATACAATGGGCACTCCAATGACGTCCTTCCAGCTCAGCATCCGGACATGCTGAGCCAGAAGAGATTCCGAAGAGGCGTGCGATGCCTCTTGCAGCGCCTCTTTCGCGGCTTGCAGAAGGAGCACTATTTTAGCGTTCCTTTCCCAGGTGGTGAAAGGGAGGATCGGGGCCAAGGCATGGGGCAGTCTCGGCTCCAATCCGCCACTTCCCAGGGTGGCCCATGGTCACCTGTCTGTATCCCTCCTTAGTCAGGTCAGTTTGGAAACTTTGTTGCAGTACACCTAAAACATTTCTTTTTTACAATTATATTCTTCCATGTAATTTGAAAGGATCAGTTTACAGGAATCTCACTGCCAAGTTTTCATTCTGGCATCTATGAGTCTGAGATCTCAGTAGGATTTAATCACATTAACAGCATCATGTGCTTGGAAACTATAATACCATATCCAAGGGATCAGCTTCTGACAGACTCTGGCATCTGGACAAGGCCAGTCATAGGGGCAGAGCCAGGTCATGGGGGGAAGGAAATGTGGTGGAATCCAACAATAAAAATTGATCATTTCATGTTTGTTCCTGAGGTTAAAGTGGATACATGTGGCACAGAATGTGCTTGTATTCTAACATTAGGTGAAGGAGAGCTACATAGAGCAGTAAATATATGAAATCTCCACTTGGCCTAATTTAATACATACTCATACTTGGAAGATTGAAAGTTGAGGATGGCAGTCTGTACCAGCTGCACTGTCTGAAGTATTCAGTTCTGTCCCAGATTGGAGTGGAATTACGAAGACGGAGCTGCCTTAGGCTTCCTGTCCAACTGAGAACCCTTTTCATGTATGGACACTTAGGATAAATTATGGATTCCACTAGTGAAAATAATTTTCCTAATGCCACTATAATCAACACGTCCCATAGCTATTGCAATGTTGCAATCAGTCTCTTTACCTGAGCAAAATTGCAACATCTGTTCTGGGATTGCCTTGTTCTGGTAGTTTGTAGCCACCATGACAGCCAGGCCATTATCTCAACATGACATTGGTCTAATTAGTGGTGTCACTATGGGGGTTCAGGAGGTGTGTACTGCATGAGCTGACACCATCACATGGGTTACACCAGACTAGAAAGAGGGATCTCAGAGCCCCTCCCCATGAAGGAAAGGGAATCTCTTCTAGGCATGCTGGTCCCCTGGGGGGGATGAGGATGGTGACGCTGTGGACCTTTCTCTACCTCCTCCTACAGCCTCCTCCTCCTTTTTATCTGTTTTGCTCCTTTCCACCATTATCCTCTGGAAGGGGTGGTAGGCTGTTTGCTGTGACTTCCTCTTTCCTTGAGGGTGGAGATCTTTTGTAATTAAAAAACTATTCTTGCTTAAGAGAGCATCCCATCTTTGTTGTTTCAGCTGGGGATGATGGCACTGGTAGGATGCTGGGTTCTCTGGAATGAGACCCTCCTCCCTATCTGCACCCTCATCCCAGGAGGTCCATGGGGTGACACCATGAGTTATTGCACTGGTTGACACCAACACTAGTGATGCCACTGGGCTCAATGCATGGAGCAGCAGGACACAATGGATTTGGTTTTCTAAGTCAAGCCAGAGGAGAAAGATCTCCAGGTGGGAATTTTAACATCTACATCCTTGCTTTAGTTGGATCACTTCCTATTGGATGTTCAGGCTTAAAATGGCCTTGTCACAGGAAGCAGATTGTAAATGATGAACTGAGGGCAGGGACTATGACAGTGAAATGGGTCGACATTGTGAATTCTGTGAGGATGAGATGGGAAAACCATCTGCCTCCATTCAATGTGCAAAGTAATGAAGAGGATAGTACAGTGGGTTCTTGTTATCTGCTGGAGTTTGATTCCAGGACCCACCTGCGGATAACAAAATCTGTGGATGCTCAAGTCCCACTAAATACAGTGACATAGCAAAATGGTATCCATTGTGTAAAACGGAAAATTAAGGTTTTGCTATTTGGAATGTATACTTTTTAAAAAATCTTTTCAAACTGTGGATGCTTGAATTCATGGATAAAACATCAGTGAATGAGGAGGGCCAACTGTAACTTTAAACAATGAACAAGCTTGTAGAGGACTGTTCTTTTTATTTATTTATTTTAGTTCAGCCTTCTAAGATTAAAGGATGGTATATTCCCACTTAATGCTACAAATGCCATTAGCATAAATGAAAACTGTTATGCTACTGGGGAAAAATGATCTGGCACTTTTTAAAACACCTTGAATCACACATACCCAAAGTTATGCCTTGTATGAAGCACATACAACCACTTCCCTCCCTCCCTCCCTCCCTCCCTCCCTCCCTCCCTCCCCCCCCCCAAACATACAGCTTCTTAAAGAATGAGAAAAGTAGTATAACTAAGGAAAGAAAACTACATCTAATCCTGAAGATGCCACCCATCATCTCAGTGTGTTAATTCTTGGTATCTGTTACTTACAGGGAGAGAAGTGATTCTTAATCATGCGACAAATGAAGTGATATTATTTTGACATTTCGCCAGATGGGAAGGTTTCTTCTTCTTGTTGTTGCTGCTGCTGCTCCCCCCCCCCCCCAACATTGTTATTTTGCAAGGAATTTGGTTGAGGGGAAGCTGGAGGAAGTGCAGATCTAGCAAACTGAAGCATTTGAAATCTGCATATGTTTGTCTATTTTGTGTGGATTTCTTTCCCCTTTGGCAATCAGGCATGAAGTGGGTATGGGAGTACGACAGTACTGTGTTAAGTGTCAGTCATTTTTAGAGCCTCCAACAATGAGTGTGGTTCAACTAAGAATCTGGGAAGAGAGAGGCTGGAACAATCTTTGTGCAGTTCTAAATAATTCATACTCATTGTATCTATTCCCTATTCTATGCATTCAAAAGAAGTATCCAAAACTGGTCTTGCAAGCATATATTTCCTTGTTGCAATGTGAAAAGTAATTACTAGACTGAATTTCTCAAATTAGGATTACTACCAAATTCCTCCAGAACTAGAATTTCTATTGGAATTTGGGCTTTTACAAAATGGGAGTTATTATTATTTAGTTTTTTTTTTTTTTTAAAAAAAATATAGGCCAGCATGCCATATTACTTCTTTTTAACAGTTCCATCAATATCCTGGAATACTTTCTTTTGGCTATGTTTAATTTCACAGATGTTACATAGTGTAATCAATCAATCAATCAATCAATTAAAGAAATGCAGCACCTTCCCTCTTTAAAACTACAAAATCAATTATGACTTGTAACACTGATTTAATGGAAGCAATTTTAAAAAGCTAAGATGTATAAGGAACATTTCAAAAAATAATAATCGAAGGCTGAGTTTCATGTCCAGTGGGAATACAAGACTGTATTTATGCTGCTAGTAGACTTTACATATTATTATCACAGATGACCCATACAAATAACAGCATTATTGTTTCGTTATGCAAAGTGGCATTTATTATGAGTTGGAGGGGGCAGGGACAAAGGAGATGTTGAAATGGCAAGGGAGCTGGTTAAGCCTGTTTCATTTGCCAGGTTGGTTAGGGCAGTGGTTCCCCAACTTTAGTCCTTTATGTGTTTTGGACTTCAATTCCCAGAACTCCTGACTTTTGGCCAAGCAGGATGGGGTTTCTGAGAGTTGGAGAGCAAAAAATCTAGAGGACCAAAGTTTTGGAACCACTGGGTTTGGGCTTCAGCTACTGAAGCATGAGTTAGCACTACTAACTAGCATTTGCATCACTAGGCTACCTATCAGTTTGAACCCTTATATGCACTCTTTGAAACAGGTGATGAGTAATGTACAAACCTTCAAATACAGCACCTGTAGACAATTTCAGGCTTTAGTTCTGTGAAAACCTACCTGGGAATGAGCCCCATTGAACAAAGCGGCACTTACTTTCAACAATATAATCACACCACTAAAGTGCCATGACAGAGGAATTCTCACGTAGAGGTAAAGTATATGACAATCTTGTCTGCTCTTCTTGTGGCTGGTGCTCCTACTGGTGACTGATATTACAAGTTTTATTTATTTACTTACAAAATGTATAATCTTTAATACATTGTAAACATTACAGAGTTCCCAGTATATCTTAAGAAAAGTACAGGATAATATGTATATGTGTGTGTACACTTATGTTCTTCATAGAAATCACAGAATCATAGAGTTGGAAAAGACCTCAAAGGCCATCATGTCCAACCTCCTGCCATGCAGAAATACACAATCAAAGCACCCCTGACAGATGGCCATCCAGACAAAGAAGTAGACTCCATAACTCTCAGAGGGAGTGTGTTCCACTCTTGAACAGCTCTTACTTTCAGGAGGTTCTCCCTGATTTTGAGGAATGCAACCACTTCACAGTCTTGCTCAAAGGGCCTCTTTAGCCAAATCCCAGAACCATATTGAAAGAGTGTGACTCAGTTAACAGCCACCAGTTAGGAATAATGATTAAATTATCGAAAATTAAAAAATGTCTGTTGTGAGCAAGGCAGTCAAATGGTTGCATGAAGAACATGAACATGTGAACACACACACACACACACGTCTTGACAGAGGGCGTTGTACAAATACAGACAGTTTACAGCAGCATTATGGAATAGATAGGACTGAAGTGATCTCCCAGTTTTTATAAAATACTAAATGTAGCCACAGGAGGCCTTGATCCAGTGCTAGATAATGGAGGTGTAGATATTTTTTTCCTGCAAAATCACTTTCCAGACTTCTTCCTGCACCCAACAACTGCTATTTGGTCAGTGGGACAAAACATTCAGGCACTGTGCAGGGTGGGCACAGGGGTGTCACAAGGATGTGTGTGGGAGTTGTGGGCAGCATTGGGTGATACTCAATAGCATTGGGTGATACTCATTGGGTGATGGTGACACCACTGTTTGCCAAATGCCTGTTTTTTGGGGGGAGTTGGTAGAAATGGGCTGTGGGGGGGAGTTGGCAGAAATTTGCCCATGTCTCTTGAAAATCCTGGAGTTCAGCAGAAGAGAAGGCATGAGTAGGGAGAGGCTCAGTGAGTGGAGAAAGGAGAGGCCTTACTCCCCCCCCTCTTTTTAAATTTTCTTTATAAACATGACATCTTACCAAATTTTCAATTTAAACACATGAAACTGTGTAAATGTAAATACATTTAGGCAGTGCTTATGATATTGTAATTTAGGCATATAATTTTAATTTTGCTAGTTGTTTATGTCATAACTATAGCCATGCAGTCAGTGATATCTAGGAATTATGATTTATGAGCAAAATTAGTACAAAAAACATCACTAAGAATTCAGTATGGTGTGGTATGGGAGGTGGTCAATGGGGAGTTGACATCATGAGTTACTGCACCGGGTGATGCCAACCCTAGTGACACAACTGGATGGGTCCTTGCATGAAACCTTTAAAATTGTGTTGAATTTATTTATGAAACTCCAGCCCAAGTTGTCCCTGAGAATGCTGTTGTCTTCAGCAAGACCTGAGCAAATAGCAACCAAGGCCTGTCTATTCCAAGGGTCCTCTTGGTGACTGCTCCCAGGTTGCTCCTTTCCAAAGACAATCATGCAGGACCCTTTCCTGTCCTTCCTCCAGCAGACAAAAAAATCTTGGTGGGTATTTTGTAACTGACTCCTCAGAGTGGGGTTTTTGACAGATTAGTGCTATACTTTCTGGTGATGGTGTTTTTAAAATGCGATCTATCAAGAGATCGCTTATTTAAGTCTATCTATCTATCTGTCTGTCTGTCTATCTGTCTATCTGTCTATCTAGTCTATGAGTGTAAAAATAAAATAAACACCTACATCTGCTTTAAAAACAACAAAGACTGGAATCATCTATACACGAATAAAATGACTGACAGCTATGCATGTTTTTGGAATTTATAGTGTAACTAGATGTAAGGTTTGTATTTAAATTGCCAAGGCATAATCTGCTGGGGCAGGGGTGGAGAATATGTTGGACTGCAGCTCTCATAATCCTTTATTACTGTCTATTCTGGCTAAATCTTATGGGAGCTAGAATTAATAACACCTGGAGATTTGTATTCTTCATCATCTCCATGCTAGGAAATCCCCACATACACACTGTAGAAAACAAAATGATCAACTGATGTGCAATTGTTTTTTTAAAAAATTTAGGAATTTTTGAGAGGTGAAAGACTTCATTTGTTCTTCTCTTTTCAAGAGGTAGGTCTCCCTGTGTGTGTGTGCAAAAAACTGTCTCCTACAAAGGACACTGTTTTCTGGGCACAAATGATTTTGTACAAGTACAAACGGGGGCACGAAAAAGTGAAAAATAATCAAAAACATGCAAAAAGTTTGAAATTTCATTAAGTAGCAATAACATTTTTGAAACTGCATGCAGGAACAAAATAATTGAAAATTTACATTATTAGTCTAGATGTCCTTATAGATTTAAACTCTAATATTTGTTCTTGGGAAAGAAATATTATCAAGTGAGTAATCATCTTTATCTGGGATGTAACGTACACTGGTGTAAGAGTTCTGATGCATATAATAATATAATAATAATAAAATTTTATTTATACCCCGCCCAATGGATCACCAATCAGGGCGGCTCACATATATAAAAGACTTGAAATACATAAAACATATTACAAAAAAGGCCCACCCACCCCCCCTTAAAAGAATATTAAATCAAGAAATAATTAAAATCAATATAAATTAAGTTTAAAAAAAGAAATCCACACAGAATAGAGAGCTAACTAAATGGTCCCTTCCATCTAACGATGGGGCCACGCAAGAGCACCATTCCAGCTAAGCTACCTATATCCGGGGTGGGGTTTACTGCTCCGGAAAGGCCTGCCGGAAGAGGTCCGTCTTAATAGCCTTTTTAAAGCTATCCAAGGATGTTAATCGACGGATCTCGTCCGGCAGGTCGTTCCAGAGCCTAGGGGCGACAACTGAGAAAGCCCTCCGGGAGGTAGCCGCAAGTCTCGATTTCTGAGGCTGCAGCAAATTCCTCCCGGAGGACCGAAGAGCGCGGGGAGGATTGTATGGGAGTAGGCGGTCTCTAAGATATGATTCTCATCATCAACTTGTCTGATTTCTTGACTTCAATGGCTATAGACAAGAGAATCTCCACAACTTCACTGCAGCACATACAAAGAACCACTGACTTCCACATGTTGTTTTATGAGGTTGGTGAAAGACTGGGTCCTTGACAAGCCAACCTGCCATTTATTTAGTCAGAACAGAATCATTGGATGAAGCTTTCCATGTTATCTTAGTGGGAAGCATTTAGTTCAGGGCTGAATTTCATATCTTACAACCTGCCTTATTAAAATATATATTATGCCTTTATGAATCTTTAATATGAAGCACTTAGTAAAGTCTGCATAATAGACTCTATCAAGCTTACATTTTGAGCTGTTTGATGAACTCGTTCATGGGTTTCATATGGAAAGTGGAGTCTGGTTGAGTAGAAGAGTTCTATTGGAATGGAATAATGATGAATTGATTAATAATTGCCTTCAGGACAGACAGCTGGGTCTGATTCATGTCCCTTTTAATTCAACACCACTTAAATGGAAAAGAAAAATGACTTTTATTTCATTCAACAGCCAGTCATCCCATGGGGATATGGGTAGGTCTTTGGGTCTGCTTTAGTGCCAGGGTGTGTAGTATTTTCATTAGTGGCTATGAACATAGGTCCATAGGGGCATTTTTTTTTTTACATTTTGTGAGGGGATGGTGGGGGAAACTTCTTTTGGAGAGACTTTTATGCTCAGGGGGAAAAAGAATTTTGGGCTGACTTGCAGGGTTTTGAGGGAATCCCTCTGTACTCTTGGAAATGGTTACTTGCCTTTTTTAAAAAAGAGAAACAAACACAAAAGAAATGATGCACTTGCAAACAAGAGTGGATTTTGTTTTGTTTAACAGAACTATTCAAGGAAAGGTCATTCAACTTGTTATTCAGCCAATTGGTTCTTTTTCACAGTTTCCTCAGTAAATTGCTTCCTTTCCACAGCTAGTAGCCCCAGTGGACTGGTGAATCTGCTCTAGATTTTAATCTTAACTTTAAAGGCACTATCTAAGGTACAGAACTCTCCCCAAAATGTTAAAGTTCAGTCTCAATCCAGAGTGTATTCATCAATCTACTGCCTTGGGAGCCACTATCTGACATTGATCTGTATGTAAATCTTAACCATTGCTATTTCTGCTGTATAATTTCCACTGGGGCAGAAATCAAGAGGTATCAATTTTGGAGGAAAATATTTACACTTGTCCTTCCACATTTGTTGGGGTTAAGGGCACAAGATTCCCATGAATGTAGAAAAACTACAAATAACAAAAGCACTATGTTTTTACCTGAGAGAAGACCTTTCTAGGAATCACTTGATCCTCCAGGGCAACCCTGTGGTCAATATCTGCCAGACATTGACCATAGAATTGAGCTGAAGGAGCTACAAATGCCTAATGGAGTCTTCTCTCTAGGAACTTCTAGGTCTTTCAGTGTGATTTTTGGTTAAGGTTGACTATAGAGTTGTGTTGGAGGACCTAGATATTTCTAGAGAGAACATATTAATAAAATCCATGAATAATCAAATCAGCAAAAGTCAAAGCTGCAAATGTGGAGGGACACGTGTATATTAAATTGAGTAGGTACTCTAAAAGAAAAAAGATGATAAAGCTTTAGCCTACAATCTTCAACTTGTGAGTGAGTTTTACCTCAGATGGTGTGTGTGTGTGTCAGGCCAGGACAGAATTATGATGTGGTAGAATAAGAAAGTGTCACTTCAGACTACATTTTTCAATGTTTCCCCACTTTAATTACCTGCAAATTAGAATGAAAGAAAATGAAAAGAAGGTACAGGGATATCCACTGGGGTTTTGCTTTAAGACTCCCAGTGGATACCAAAATTTGTAGCTGCTGAAGTGCCATTACATACAATGATGTAGTAAAATGGTGTCCCTTATATAAAATGGCAAATTCAATGCTTACTTTTGGATTTTATTTTATTTTTGAATATTTTCAAGATGTGAATGGTTGAATCCATGGATGCAGAATATGTGGATACAGAGGGCTAACTGTAATACTAAGAAGGTAATACTAAAGATGGAGGTTCACTTTGCTCCTTGCTGTACTTGCTATGTTGTTGTTGTTGTTGTTGTTGTTGTTGTTGTTGTTGTTGTTGTGTGCCTTCAAGTCATTTTCGACTTATGGTAACAATAGGGTGAGCCTATCATGGGGTTTTCTTGGCAAGATTTGTGCAGAGGAGGTTTGCCATTACCTTTTCTTGCTATACTTCTTTCTTTGTTTCTTTTAAATATTGTGACTACAGAATATTACTACCTAGTAAACACAGGTACTGGAGAGCAAATATCTGGATTGTAACTTGGAAACTGTGTTCCCTGACTCTTTCCTGGAAGCCTTGTTGTCATTACTGTAGAAAATGTCTTGTATGATAATAATAATAATAATAATAATAATAATAATAATAATAATTTATATCCCGCCCCTCTGCAGGTAACCAGGGCAGCTTACAACATTAAGATTACCATAAAAATGTGATACAAATCATAAACCCAACATCACAAAACCCACCCACCCCTTAAAAAGGTATTAAACAATAACATAATTTAAAACACACTTAAAATAAGTCTCTATGACTTTTTCATCAAGTGGGCCATTTCAAGGGATGGTCCTGTCACTAGGTAGGATGAGGTGGCTGCCTTAGGCAACACATTTTGATGTCACAAAAGAGCAGCAAGTTGTTCATTATTTAATGTATTCTTATTGGATTTTTACTGTCAAGGATAGCAGGGGATTTGCTAGTAGGATTGTCTGCCTCATATATCAAAATAACTTGGATGATTCTGGTACTAGCACATTGATTGGAGGTACCATTTGCTGTGCTTCCTTAGGCAATAAAATGTCTTGGGCCCATGTGGTCTATTTAAATAGTCTCAGCAAAATTTTAAGACTTGATAAGGGTTGAATTAAAACAGAGAGGTCCCTGCAGCTTCTTAAATATTATTTTTGGGCCATTTTCCTTCAAGCAATTGTGATAGGGGAGATCTTAGATGCTTCCTGACACCTCACTTCCTTGGCAAGCTTGACTATGGAGGGAGAATGAAGAAAGGTAATGGAGGGAAAAAAAGAACCCTTACCTTGGCTTTACCAGGAGCAACATGAGCATATGCAATTATAAGATAGCTGGCAGATGACAGAGTTAGTTAATGTAACAAGCCCTGTAAAGCATTTAGCCACATTCCAGTGTTTAATCAGCTGTGTAAAGTGCAATATCTATCTTTCAATTTTATGCCATTAAGGGAGACAAGATTTTGATTAGGTACTTAATCTGGCCAAGAGGAAAACAGGCCCACAGCAAGCCCACAATAGGCTGCAAAAAGGGGCTTTGGACAAAGAATTCGATAAGCGAGAGAGACAGAAATTTAACATAAAAGAGAATTAGTGCAGCTCCTTTCAATTTAGTGCACAGGTTTTTATGGACTAATCAATTAGAGGCTGTGGTTGTGCTGCTGGGAAGTGGTGCCGTGTTAGTGGCTTTGCCATAATAATTCTGTTCATTATGCTGAGGTCAGATGGAGTGCTTTGGGGGAAGCCACCATCACTGAACAGGTCACATCCCGGGCATTTTCTTAGTGTGCTGGGGACAAAGAAGGGAAGCTGGACATTGATGCTGAAAAGGAGTCAGAAAATTCACCATGTGCTGGAATGATCTCTCAGTTTGAGAAAGACAGATAGCAGAACATGCCAAGTGGAGAGATCATGCTTTTGATGGAGGGAAGTCCACTGGTTTATTTGTGAAATGTATCCTGACAATTTTTCACAGTCTCTGATCTGGAAGCTGGGGAAATGACAAAGATACTTTTGGGCTGAATTTGTAGAACATTTACACAAAATAAATAGACTGGCTGGTAGTAGGTTACAATGGTATAAGTTGGACACCATTGCAATTCACCTTTTGGTCAATGCATAGGTCGGTATTCTGTTCTGACCATGCAATGATCAATAGCACCTTCAAAACTCCCAGAAAAAATTGAAAGGAAATATGGGAGAATATTATTATATATGATAACTTCAGCTTGGATGACATTAGCAAAAAAATGGAAACAAAAAGAAGTGCCATCAACCAGTGAATGGTTTACAAGGCTTATTGGAATGATGAGTATGGATATACTCACAGCTAGATTGAATAACAAAATGTAGAAAGTGTTGAACAAGACTGGACCCCAATATTGCAATACTGTAGAAGAGAAAATTTAATTGAGTAGAGGTAAATTGATTGGAAAATGTAAAACATTTATTGATTCAAAAATAGTATGTGAATATTAATAGAAAACATTTGTAAGAGCTATTATAAGATCAAAAATGGTTAAAGCGGATGTTATAACACACAGTGGAGTTAATATGAGAAATTGCTTGTATATGAAGATAATGAGCAAACTTTGAAGTATGGTTGAGTACAAACTGGAGATACTTTGGAAGTCAAATGTAAATATTTTGTATATAATTATGGTAAAAGACATTAATATTTCAATTTGATATGTATATTTGAATAATACTTGTTAATAAAATATAATTTAAAAAAACCACCTTGTAAGCTGTGCAGCACTCCCACTATGGCCATTTCTGGATTGTCAGAGAGTGAAAGTATCAGCATTGAAGGTATTTAGCTGGACTGCAAAGCTGCAAAGGCATCAGTTGCAGGGATGTCCCAAGGTGCCCTGAAGGTACCTGAAAGTGCCTATCACAGCACATCCAACTAAAGTAAAATATCTGGACACATTGTCACTGATCCCTTTGCTCTCTAACAACTCAGAAATGGCTGTGTTGGTGGCTGCATGGCTTACAAGTTTGGTTGAGGGTGTTATCGGGAGACATGGTTATAACTTACCTCCATGTAATCTAATATAGGTCTAGTCAGAAACAGATCCTTTTGAGAATGGGACTTACCGTACTCCTAAGTGTGTAGAATTGCAACATGAGTCACCCTTTGAGCTCTACTGTCATCATGGTTTATCATCTAGTATTTTCACTGTTTTAAATAATTTTTAGCATGGTGGGAATTTGAAATTATAATAAAAATAACAGCTTGGTGTTTTAGGTGTGTCCATGAATTGTGTTTGCTCTGTGCCATAGAGCAAGATTGAAAAAAAAAATGCTTTCCATTGGAAGTCCCACTTTCCATTAATCAATGAATGCTGTTACAAAAGATAGGAAGCCAGAATGATAAGCTTGACCAGTGTGAATAATGACAATGAATTATCCTCTTAAACAGAACAATGAGTAATAGGAAAAAAAATACTTTTTAAAAGTCACTTCTGATGTTCTGGACAAGCAGATACTATATCTGGAATGCTGTTGCAGGATGGCAACCAATATTGAATATGGCTACTTGTGCTTATAGTTCTGTGTGCTATAGTTACTCAAAAGATTTTTCTAAAGCATCTGTCTACTCAAGTTTCATTTTGGCTGTCTTAGAACAGAAATAAGCCTCTTAATATGGGGTGCAGTATTGGAAGTCTCTGCTCAGGCACATTGAACAGCACCTCCTCAGTGATGAATGTATTGGCCCATATTGTTTTTAATCATTTGCCAATAGGGTGTATTCATACTGAAGAAATAAAGCAGTTTGACATCACTTTAACTGCCACAACTTAATGCTATGGAATTCTGGGATTTGTGGTTTTGTAAGATATTTAGCCTTCCCTGTCAGAGAGCTCTGGTGCCACAACAAACTACACACCCCAGAATTCCATAGCATTGAGCATTGAGCATTGAGCTTTATTTCTGCAGTGTGGCAGCAGCCTTAGTCAGCACCCAGAATGAGTATTATTATTATTATTATTATTATTATTATTATTATTATCATTATTATTGATGGCCTCAGGGCATCTGATTTAAATGCAGTGCGATTTCTAATTAAAGTCTTTAGTGATAATTTGGCACAATTGCTTGATTTCTTCCAAAATTATCTGATCCAAATAGGTGGGTTCCTTGCTTTCCTCTTGTAGAAAGAGAGATGCCTCCATGGATGAAAGAATGTTATGCTTCAAATGAAACTCAGAATGGAGGATACTTGTAAACAGACAGACCTGACAGCTGTTTATAAATCTAGGATATCTACCTGATATCTTTTTATCAAGAGAGGCCATAAATCTGGAGGACTACCTTGAGCTATTGAATTGTGTCAGCCTAACAAGACCTTTACTGCCTTGTGTTTCCAGCCCTTTCAGGTTATCGGTATAGAAGGATGCTATAAGGGTAGCGAGAGGTCTCAGTGCCAAAGTCCTTGTGAGTCTAGAGAGGCTTGCAACATAACATCCTGGATTGCATACTCCATCTTTCAGTGAGAAGCACATAGCTCTCCTTGATTAGATCAGAAACTCTTTCTTAGCTAGGGGGGAAAATGAGTAACTGAGCACAGTGATAACCTTCTTTGGCCAGGAAGTCAAAACAACAAGAAAAGAAGCTGGTTCATGCTTCGTTGCTAAAACTGCAATCCTGTGCCCCACTTATTCAGAAGAAAGTCCTATTGGAAGGCTGTATATTGATAAAAGAGAAAATATAGAAAGGTTCACTGGCATATGAGGCTGGGAACATGCCACTAAATGGATGTATTCAAAATGGATGTTTAATATGCTGATCTAATTTTAAGATGGCATTTATTGTAATAGACATTCTGTGTGATATCAAGTGGTACTAACATAGCATGCCTTTCTTGCTGAAGTAAAGACTATTTTAGGAATATGTCTATTTGTGTAGGCAACTGCCAGAAATAGTGCAAACTGAGGGGGGTTGCAGACTGCCAGAAATAGTGTGAATTCAGTCCACTTTTAGGGTTAGGGTTAGAGTTAGGGAACCATGGGAACTGTATTTTATTGTGGCATCAGAATTGTCTGACAGAGAAGGCTCAATGTCTCAGAAAAATAACAGTTCCCATGATCCCCTAGCACTAACCCTAACCCTAAAAGTGGACTGAATTCACACTATTTCTGGCAGTCTGCAACCCCCCTGAGTCCACTTTAACTGCCCTGACTCAGTGCTAGGGAATCATGGGAACTGTAGTTTATTGTGGCACCAGAGCTCTCTGACAGAGAAGGCTCAATGTCTCAGAAAAAAATACAGTTTCCATGATTCCTTAGCACTGAGCCAGGGCAGTTAAAGTGGACTCAATTTGCACTATTTTTAGCAGTCTGCAAAGGCCCAATGTGTCTTACAAGGGTTCCATTCCAGAAAAGCAATGAGCTTTTAGCAGAAAGGGCAGATTTCAGTGTAAAGGCAGCTGGAAGCTTTCAAGATTTCTCTCTCTCTCTCTCTGCCTCTCTCTCTCTCTCCCCAGAAGCAGTGCATTTTGGGAGTGTTTATCTTGCTTAACAACCACTCTAGAAAGATAAACAGAATGTTCCCTTAAGAAAACAACACACATAGAGGTCTGGATCCTATTGCAGACCCAGTGAACCACAGATTTACCTACACATTCAACATTTAATTCAGTGGGATAAACTACTATATACTCATGTATAAGTCTAGAAATTTGAGTCAAAAAATTGACCCCAAAAACCTGAGTTGACTTATCCACAGGTCAATGTCTGTCCTGGAAACACTGACCCTCATTATCCAGGCTTTAGTATGAGTACAAACAATTATGCCTGCTTGAATTCTTTGGCATTGTTTTCCTTTGCTTCATCCTTTAGATCCTTTGTTACGTGTCCCTAGGTTTTACCTTCGCCTTAGCCATGAGTCATGTCAAAATCCATAATTTTGCCCCCCAAAACCTGCTACTGACTTATACATGAGGTCGACTTATAGTTGAATATATACAGTAATAGGATTCAGGCCATTCTGTATAGGTTTATAAGAGCAGTTACCATTAACCATGATATAACTTATGAGGGTCCTGTGCTAACAACCAGAATAACACTTTTTTTAAAAAAAGATAAAAAGTATAGGATTGCAATGGATATGTGCTATTGCAAACTTCATGGGCAGACAGAATTCTCTGCAAGGAGTATATGTCTTGAACTTGGAAATTAATTATCACACTGACATCAGTGTCAGATAAAGTGCTGGGTACTCCATTCCTCCCCCCCCCCGAATATTCATAATTTAGTTTTGTGGCCAAAGAAGGACTTTCATCCCTGTTGAACAGCAACAATTCTAATACAAACAATGTCAATTGGCTATTCAATATTGTTTTAAATTAAAGCAATTGAGAGTAATCACAATGAAGTGGAGGGAACTATGTGAAAATCGGTGTCACTGCACATTTTAGCAACCTATGTGCTGGTGTGAGGTCAAATGGTAGCTGCCAAAGTGGAGTTCATAAAATCTTAGGTAAGCCGTAGCAGAAAACACTTTGTGAGTTGCCAGCTTCTATTCCCCAATCTATTCCAAACTGAACTGGCCACTGTCCCTTGGAGTAGTAGCCATCATAGGACTCCAGGAAGGGCAGAGGCCATTTCAAAGAATGCAGTTTCAAAAGTCTGATGAATCATAAGAGTCCCATTCTTGGGACAAATGTAGGATATAAATTGAGTATCTTTTTCAAAGCATGCATACTTTTCCTTTATTCTTAAAATAATTGTAGGTTGCTGCTTTGTAAAGTTTGCAGAAGTGAGCAGAAATGGACAGAACAGTCAATTGCTTTGTAGCTGGAGCTCTAGCCAGTGATTTAGATGGTTCTAAGGGCTGATATCATCACCTGGCATTCTTGGGGTAAAGATGGCTCAATCCAACAAGTCCATTTTTACTCAATATGTCAAATTTTCATTGCTGTGTTTATTCTGTTCTCTTTCTATATAAATGTAGAAAGAGTCCACACACAGAATTATAAAATCATGAAGTTGGAAAGGAACCACAAAGTCTATTTCACCCCATGACATATAGGAATATACAGTTAAAGCCTTCTTGAAAGACTGCCATCCAACCTCTGTTCACCAGCCTCCAAGATTTTCATAGACATGCATATCTGTATCTGTGATTGTTTTGTTTATTTTTAAGGAGTAATGTTTTGATGTTTTAAATAATAGGTTTTAATGTTGATATTGGTTTAATTTCTTTTTAAGGGGAGGGAGGGTTTCGGGATTTTTTGGAGTTGTATTTGTATGGAATTTTAACTGCTGTAAGCCATGCCCCTTTAATGGCTTTAAAATTTATGGAAATTTTACATCTTTAATCTTGTATCCTCAAAAGGTTCCCTGCATGCTTCACAAGCGCTAACATGGCTTTTGGAGTTTGTAAGTTTTTTTCTGGGCCTGTATCCAATTATTTCCATGCTTCTTTTTTACCCCAAACCTTCCTTTTCTTTGCTGAGCAGTAGCTCCTCTAAAACATAGGAAGTGCTTGTCACCCAAGGATGAAGTGATGGAGCATATTAGTTTATGGTAAGCTTCCGAAAACTTGAACTCCCTGACTGTTCAATTCATGCAGAGTTATGACAGGTTATGGCCACAGGCTACAAGTTAGGGAAATCATTTTCTGTTCAAACATTTCATTTCTCTGCCACTCTATAATTTTCTTTGCCCCCATCCATGCCCATTCCCACCTCCCTGCAAGGAAAGCACTGTGATATAAAGCACTTGGGCTCTTGATGACTTCTTTCTTGCTTCCATGTGTGGAACTGGAGAAAGATGCCTCTCCCCCCCACACACATTCTTCTTTTAATCATGAAGCCATCATGTTTGCTAACCAAGTGCATCTTAGGGGCACCAAAGCTGAAAGAAGGGGTGGGGGAATAAAAGAGCATAGAGTGAAAACAAGCAGCATCTACCTTTAATTCCCTGGGGTCTGCCAGGAATTTGACACTTGGAGAGCACCCTTAAAGAGACACATGAAGGGAATTCATACTGGGAGACTTCAATTAGTGCTCTAAGATGTATTATCAAAGCGAGGAAGGAGAAGCTTTATTAACAGCATCCTGCATTTCCAGAAGGCTTTCTGTAAGTATTGGGAAGTCTAAAGATATACTTTGCTTCATTTTGGAAAATTGATTCAATATTTTTTAAAAGAAAGAAATGACATCCCCACATAACACACGTTTCAATCTATCTTTCCTGAGCACCAGCATGGCAAGAAGTCTATACTGGGAACCACTGCACCTGTTTATACTTGGACTTAAGGTGATTTAAAAAAACAAAAACACCAAAAAAACCAAAAAACCAAACAAACCCTAATAGGTTGCATTTTTGTCACTAGGATGAGATTTAGTGGGAAATAATGCTTTAAAAATTCTTTTTTGGATTATAACTCCCAGAATCCCCTGAAACAGTATGGCTTTGTTACATGCTGGCGAAGGAGATTCTGGGTGTTCTAGCCCATTCCCCCCCCCCCAAATTCTCTGGAGGACAACCATAGAATCATAGAGTTGGAAAAGACCATGAGGGGCATCCAGTCCAACCCCTTGCCATGCAGGAACTCAAAATCAAAGCATTTGCTTTGTGGAATAGATTTAGGTACTGATGGCTTGTGTGTGTGTGGAGGGGTATCAAATATAAGGAGAAAACTTACCAGGACACACTATTGAGGGAATTTGCATTTCCAGGACACAGGCAACATACAGCAGTGTGTGTGTGTGTGTGTGCGTGTATGTATGTGTGTGTGCGTGCACCTTCAAGTTGTATGTTGACATATGGTAACCCCATGAATTTTATAGGGTTTTCCAGGAGGGTGTATATTCAGGCAAGGAAGGCAATGCACTAAAGACAGCACAGCAGAATAGTTATTAAAAATAATAAAATTGCATGATAGGCTGTATGAGTCTCTCGGCATGAAAAGCTGTATGATATTCTATTAACATTATTAACAACCTGCTCACTTTTATTGAAAAAATGCTCTCTGTATCAAAATTTGCCACTATTTCAGCCCATTTATTAAGACCAGAATAGCTAGAGTCACTTCAGACCATATTTATTAATATTATTTGCAGGGTGAATGCTGTGACTATTGGACTCATGAGGACTGGGGAAGATAAAGTGTCATCTCTCCGTCTACATGTGTCCCCCAGGGAGCAATGGAGAAAATGTTCTCTCTCTGTCTTTTCCTATTAGATTTCCCTCTAATTTCTATTAATGGAGTTCTGAGACTTGCTCTAGCACCTTGAAATCTATCTTTTCCCTCTCAAATAGCAATATTTAACAAGCTGTTACAATGCTCTGGGCAAAACTCCTTCTTCCCCGTTTTTCACGTTTCCTATTGTTGCAATGCAAAACACTGCTCAGTAGCTGAACTTACATTTTGATCTTGTGTTAGAGAGGTTCTAGATATCCATGGTTGAATGATCAGTTGTGTAACCAAAATGAAGAAAAATGTTTGATTTCTCTTGATTAGACGAGGGAGCAACAATTTGGCATTCTGAGAAACTTTTGTGAAACAAAGGGATTTGCATCTTTAGCAATGCATAAACCTTATTTGGTTCAATTTTATTATTTCCATAGGAACCTGAATGCAATGTAACATCTTAACTGAAGGACCTCCTTGGATGCTTCTGCTAGATGAAGTTAGATGGGTAACCTTTGTGCAGGAATTCTTCCCAATAAGACCCTGGTTTGGATGACCTTTTCTTCATAGGTAAAGGAGTTAACATTTTTGGCATTGAAAAGTTGTGAGGGATTTTTTTTAATTAGGTTTTTCATGGGTTTTAATGGCTTTATTTCCATTGCTGCTACATCAATATTATTTAAGTTTCCTTTACTCGTTCTCTTCCAATGTTTACAGCTACTCATTTTTATGGTGGGTATTAAATCTACTGTTAAATTACTTTGGAGACTGTTTAGCAGAAAGGAGGACTAAAGAGTATCTAAGATGAATCTGCTGGAATTTTTTATTAGTGGAAGTAACAGTAACAGTAACACAGTAACATTGTCGATTAATCCTGTTGTTGTTGTTGTTGTTGTTGTTGTGTGCCTTTAAATAATTTCTGATTGATGGTGACCCTAAGACAAACACTTCATTGGGTTTTCCTGGCAAAATTTGTTCTCAGAGGGGCTGTATCCACACTGCAGAAATAATCTGGGTTGACACCACTTTAACTGCCACGGCTCAGTGCTATGGGATTCTGGGAATTGTAGTTTGTTGAGGTCCCAGAGCTCTCTGACAGAGAAGGCTAAATGTCACACAAAATTACAATTCCCAGAATTTCATATCACTGAGCCATGACAGATAATAATAATAATAATAATAATAATAATAATAAAAATAAATTTTATTTGTAACCCCCCCCCCATCAAATAATCGGGGCGGCTCACAGCAGTTAAAACTCCATACAATATTAAAATACAATCTAAGATTCCACACCCCTCCCACCCCTTAAAAAAGAATTAAACTAATAATAATATTAAAACATAATGATTAAAACATTAAATTAAATTAAACAGTCCTAGGGCAGTTAAAGTGGTGTCAGACCAGATTATTCAACATAAGATTACTTCATTGGAGAAATATTTATGGTACGATTGTGGTGAAATATAGTCTCCCTCTACATCTGCCTAAATGTTTATATGAGTTCTGTTACTGAAGAATAATTGTTAGCTCAATATGTTCATGTAATAAAACTTTTGTTATTGTTTTACTTTTTCATAAGTATGGAATATTATATAACCCTATCCCATTCTTACCATCTCAATGTCCTGCTTTTGTCTCTAGGAAATATAATCAGCCCAATCTTCTTTCAGATATATATATCTGAAATCAGACTGGAACAAGTTTGATTTGAAAATGAACAAGTGTGTGAAACATTTGTTTAGCCTGCCAGTTTGTCTGGGTATTTGTTCCATTCCTTTAAATATGCCTTCGTCTGATCATTCTAAGCATAACTGAACACAGTCAAGAAAAACAGCAAATCTGTAAATACAGAAAAAACAAACAAACCTGTGCAAGTCTTCACTGGCTTGCATAGTGGACATCTGGCAATGTACTTTCTTGCTTTCCTTTATGAGAAGCAACATCAACTATAGCTGGAAAATAAATGTAGCATCAGTCTGTGTTGCTGAAGCACTTCCATCCTTTTCACTCTTGCTGGGAAACCCCAGCGGATATCTGAGTAATACAGCTGTCAAGAATGTGGCTGGAGAAGTAACACTACAGCCTGTTAGGAGAGCTGGTTTTAAAAGCTAGGTAAGTCCCATGTGAAGGGAGAGACACAGGTTTTGCAAAGGGCTATCTTTGTAGGACAAAACACGGAAGAGAGGATGGGTGCTTAAGACAACCCCCCCAAACCCAAAACATAGCTGGCAGTCACAGCTAGTAGTACCATTAGGGAGACTAAGGAAACCACCTCAAATTGTATTAGAGGTAGTATTTTTAGCATGCCTCTGCTTGGTAATTGCTAATTTGCATAATTAAGAGTTTAGGCATAATATGTATTCATGTCATTTGCTGTTTGTTGATCTTAGCCTAGTCTCCAGGTAGGCTGCATCTCTACTGCAGATGCTGCTTTAACTGTCATGGCTCAGTGATATGGAATAATGGGATTTGTAGTTTTGTGAGATATTTAGCCTTCTCTGTCAGAGAACTCTGGTGCCACAGCAAACTACAAATCCAATGATTCCATAGGATGGAGCCATGATGGTTAAAGCAGTGTCAAACTGCATTAATACAACAGTGTGGCAGCAGCCTTAGTTTGAATTTGTTTGTCCTCCATTTTGTATTCTGTAGCCCCCCCACTCCATGTTTGAAGAGCACATGTTTCAGAGCCTCCCACTATGAGTTGCTATGAAATTTAGAATTTGCAAGTAAACCTACTTAATATATTTTTACAAGAAAAGATGAAGTCTCTTGTCACATTGCTTTATAGTTTGACACCAATTTAAATTCCATGACTAAGTGATATGGAATTCTAGCATTTCTAGTTTGGTGGGGCATCAGAGGTCTCTGAGAGGGAAGGCTAAACATCTCACAAAACTACAATTTTCAGAATTCCATAGCATTGAGCCATGGCAATTAAAGTGGTGTCAAACTATTTTTTTCCTGCAGTGTGGCAGCAGCCTAAATCTGCCTTTTAGATCCTCTGCTAGGCCCTGTATATTCAGGATGGCAGTGTGTGACTGGTTATTGCTTCCCTTCTGCTTGTGAATACTAATTATTTTGTAAGATGTACTAATATTTTGCAGCTGCCAAATCATTTCCTTGTCTTGGAGGACAGAACAATCTGTGCTAAAAGGTTTGTCTTGCATTTGTAAAACTACCCAGCTGACTGTCCTCAAAAGTGGGGAATGCTAGTATGTCATTTCAGGGATAGGAAGAATATTTTAAAAATGGTCAAAAAACATATTTTTCAAGTGTTGAGAAACCTTGATGACACAACTCCTGACAATTTGGGACATATTCTACACAAAATGTGCATGTAGTTGTATGTTTTTTTTAAAAAAAGAAAACAGCATTGTATGTGCAGGAAACAACATTTTTGCATAGATAATAATATTTTAATGCAGAAATATTTTAGTTTCTACATAGAAAAATGCTGTTTACTGCTCAGAAAATGGTATAACTGAGGACTTATTCTGTCTAAAATTTGCAGGTGGTTGATTTGCATAGAAAGCATCATTTTCTGCATAGGAAGTAATACTTCTGTATCAAAATATTATGTTCCATACATAAAATGCTACTTCCTGCTCAAAAAAGTTGTGTTTTTTTTTTTTGCAGAAAACAATGACATGCAAATTTTTCACATAATAAGTCCTGAATTGCGAATAATTTTCAAAAACTATGTGGTTTTCAAAGATTTTTGCAATGGAAAGAAAATTACTGAAAGTACTCATTGCTACCTTCAAGAAGTAACTAAGGCAGGGGTAGGCAACCTTTCCCCTTTAAGGGCCGAGGGACTTCAGCTCCCAGAAGCCTCAGCCATGTTGGCCAATAGTCCCATGTTGGCCAATAGCTCCTGGGATTCTGGGAGCTGAAGTCCCTCGGCCCTTAAAGGGGAAAGGTTGCCTACCCCTGAACTAAGGGAAGAATTACACCCCCATTCCATTGCTAACATTTATTTCCCTGTCCAATCAGCTTCTGTGTATGGAATAGGAGACACCATCTTGTCCTTCACTTCAGTCTGCAAAATCTTCTGCTAGCCCTACTGGCTATCAAAGTCTGAGAATGACTTAAACTAGCATAGTTCCAATGGGTAGGCACAAGCATAATACATCTGGTCTGTAATTTACACAACTATGGTCAGTAATATTGCCATGAAATACATCAAGGACCTGTTTAGAATGCAGAATAATTCTAGGTTAGTGGTTTCCATATGCTCAGATAATAATAATAATAATAATAATAATAATAATAATAATAATAAGTTTTTATTCCACCCCTCTGCATAACGCAACTGGGGCGGCTTACAACATTAAAATACACATTTCATATCCCACCCACCCCTTAAAATACTATTAAAAATGACAATTTAAAACACACTTAAAATAATAATACAAATAAACAATAACTGCAGCAGAATCAGGGGAGCAGGTTGGGCTGTCTTTTGATGGCCGGGATATCTATTCAGGAAAGGCTTGCCAGAAGAGATCCATCTTAACAGCCTTTTTAAAGCTGTTTAAGGTGGTAATATGATGGATCTCATCTGGCAGGCCATTCCATAATCTACCGAAGTGGCTACTGAAAAGGTCCTCTGGGCAGTTGCAGATAGTCTAGTTTTTATAGGCTGCAGCAGATTCCTCCCAGAGGACCTGAGTGTGCAGGGTGGATTATATGGGAGGAGGCAGTCCTGAAGATAGATTGGACCTAAGACATTTAGGGCTTTAAAGGTGATAACCAACACCTTGTACCGGGCCCAGAAACTAATGGGCAGCCAGTGAAGTGATCTTAAGATCGGTGTAATATGGTCCCTTCTTGATGTTCCTGAGACCAGCCTGACTGCCATATTCTCTACTAGTTGAAGCCTCCGCCCATGGATATTCCTGTTCCGTACTGATGACTGCATTGAGGGTATGACCCACACAATGAGTGGACCTGAAAACCAATTGAGATATGCCCATTTTTGTCATGGATGCCATGAATTCCTGAGCCGCATCTGTTAGATTTGACAAACTGGTCTCGAGTGGAATGTTGAAGTTGCCCGACTAAAAGTTTGGGCGACTCCAATAGCAACTCCGTGACCAGTTCTGTAGGCTTGGTTAGGGAGTCTGTTAGACAGCGGGGTGGACAGTATACTAACAGAATCCCCAAACTATCATTAGTCCTCAGGCTTAGGTACATACACTTGAAGTGGACTAACTATTTGTTAGAGTAAAATCCCCAGAACTCCAACCAATGTTCAGGAATTGTGGGAGTTGTAATTCAACAGTATCTGGTGGTGGTGCAGTGGTGCAATGGTTAAATGCTTGTACTGCAGCCACTCACTCACAAATCATAAGGTTGCAAGTTCAATACCAGCCAAGGGCTCAAGCTTGGCTCAGGCTTGCATCCTTCTGAGGTCGCTAAAATAAGTACCCAGCTTGTTGGGGGCAATTAGCTTACACTTAAGTGCACTGATAAGTGGTATAGAAAAGTACTTGCTATTGCTATTGCTATCTAGTGATTCAAGACTGGGAACTCAAGGTTGGGAACTTTGAGCAACTTGTCCTCTTGTGTGTTAAATTGTGTTAAAATTCATTTGAGTTTTTACTTACTGCATTTTGCTGCTTTTCATTGTGTTGTTTATATTTGCTATCATCAAAGGCTGGGAATGACTTAAGCTAGAGCAGTTCCAAATAGGAAGAAGAGGGGAAAATATCACTTGCCAAAATGATCAAGATATAAACATATAAATAGTAAGCTATAAGATATAAACATATAAACAGTAAGGGTGACAATTCCCTTATTGCCCCAGAAACATGCACAATGCCCCATCTGAATTGTAAGTGGCAGGTTCCAGTGAGGATAGAGCCAGATTCTCCTTCTGCATAATCAAATAGAATAGATTCATTCAGAATTCCTAGCCAATAGGAAGTCTGGGCTGTTTGTCATATTAATGGCAAAACATAGGGCCATTCTGCTCAAGTCCATCGTCTGCTCAAGTCAATCAGTAAGCCAGCCTTAGCTTATTAGTAAACACATCACAACTCATAGATAACAAGGGATGAGACAGGTTCTACCTCTTGCCAAGCATTCTGTGTCAGGTAAATGTTGCTTTTGCACCTGGCAGCAAGATTTGTTAAACTAGGATATTGCCTGTAAAAAAAATCATATCACAATTAACTAGTATTTTGCTGAGGTGCAATGGTGTTTTTCCCCTCTAACTGCTGCTACAAATAAATACAGCTGTTCCTCAAGAACTAAGAATAAGCTGTTAATTGATAAGAAAAAGTGTTGGCTAGTTTTCTAAAAAGCCTGAATCTTTCTGTGACAGTATAATTCCTTTCACTAGAAATTCTGTTAAACTACACATATATGCAGCATATACTTGGAGCTTTATAGTAGTATAGAAAATTATGGTTCATCTTAACATTTACTCAGAAGATTTTCTGGGATGCTTTTTTTCAAAATGCTGTTGAGACAGAAGAAGAAAACTCCCTCAAGGCTTGGTCTTTTGCAACTGGTTTTGTGAATTATCTCTAATTCCAAATTAAAACCAGGGCTGGGAATGTGGGCAATTGCATTCCTTTAAAAACAAACAAACCAACAAACCTGAAGGAACTCATGGATGTCCCCAATATACAGTAAAATCTGCTAATTTTTGGACAATGTTCTGAAACATTTTTCATGGTTGAAAGATTATTTCACCTTGGGTACATATTGTGATATGAACTGAATGTGTCAAAAGCCTGTAAAAATGTGTTTCCTCTCTTGTCAGAAAGGGTCACACAATTTGTGTGAGGGTTGCACAAATATCCAAACAAATGTTCTGAAGGCCACTCAGACTTGGATCATTATTAAGTTTTGAGGTTTGAATTTTTTTTCATGAGATCTTAGATGATGCCTCTTAGATATAATTGCTTATTTCTTTTCTAGCCCCCAAACTTCCAACTTTTAAAATATTTGTATATAATTGCAAATCCCACATTTCCCTTTCTTTCCATTAGTACTATCAACATGCTTCTTCAGAAAACTGGAGGCAAACTTTACTTATATGCAAGTCTGATATATTAAATGTATAAATAATGCATCATATTGCCTGATTTATAATGCAGCTACATCATTTATTATATAAAAGTTACTACTTTTACTGATCTAATTTTACTCTTAATTACCTGATCATGTTACCTTTTGCTGTTTCCAAATGTTACTGACATTCACTTGAAGGAAGTCCACATATAACCTCTCTTCAGGCATTCATTATATGAATGCATGACAGTTTTGCTTTTTTGCCATATCCACATTTGTTTCAACCTGAAGTCCTTTCTGTATGAAGAAAAATTGTCAATTGTTTTGTAGTTTTTCAAAAGCAAACAAACTAAATGCTCCCCAGACTGTCTATCAGCCAAATTCAATATGTGCAGCTAATCTCAGCATGGAGAGGACCATATGGTTTTATTTATTTATTTATTTATTTATTTATTTATGTCTATCCTATTTTTCTCTGTGAAGGCATCTCACAAATAATTGTTTTTAAAAAATATAACAATAAAACAATTAAAAACATCAGCTAAAAACAATGTAAAATACAAACATTAAAACCACAGTACTGATATAAAATCCATCCCATAATTTTGCATTATGCATTAAAAGCCTGCCTGAAAAGAGCCATTTTTGCCTGCCAGTGAAAGGCAAGCAAGGAGGGAGCCAGCCTTGCTTCTTGTGGAAAGGCATTCCAGAGGGCTGGAGCAGCCACCGAGAAGGCTCTCTCTCATATCCTCACCAGGTGAACCTGTGATGGTGGTGGGACCAAGAGAAAGCCTCCTTCTGAAGATCTTAGGGCTCTAGGTGGTTTGTATGGTTTCTAGATACTTTTGAGAGGTTAAAGTTGAAGAGCTGGTCAGAAAAAAAAGAAGTGGACAACTTTTAATACTAACATAGTTGAGGACAGAGTGATTCAAATCTGTGATGGCTGGTTAGTGGAGGAGGGAATAAGCTTCATGTCTGATTCTGAAGTTTAAAGGACCTGGCCATGTTTCTGAGTCTGTCCTGGGGATAATGTCCAGCTCCTTGCATAGCTCATTTCAAGTGTGGACTAAAACATAAAGTGTATTCATTGCCTCAGTGATATGGAAGCCACCAGCCATCCCCTGAGAACTTGGTGTCTGTATTGATAAATCTGTCAGTTTTGGAACCTCAATTCAGTTTGACAATATGGTCTCCTATCTGTCCTATGAGTAGAGATAGCAAGTGCCAGGAGAGGCAGGCTATATCAGGGAGAAGTGGTTATCAGTGAGTCAAGCCAGTCCAGGTCATACATTGATAACAAGGAAGTTCACAGAAGATGAAAGGAGATGCAGAAATAAGATCACATAAAATGCCTGAAGAAGAAGAAGGGATATTGACTAAATTTCATGGAAACAATTGAACTTGGGGGGGATGCAGATGGTGAAAAACACCATTTTCAATCCCAGGAAGGGGAGGGGCAGCCGGACGCTGGGTGCCCCATCCCCTTCCTGAGGACGTCATCAGAGCGACGGCCCGTCCACACGACGGGCGCTCCGATGACATCCTTCCAGCTCAGCATCCGGACATGCTGAGCCAGAAGAAATGCCGAAGAGGTGCGCCATGCCTTTTGCGATGCCCCTTTTGTGGCTTGCAGAAGGAGCACTATTTTAGTGCTTCTTTCACAGGCAGCGAAAGGAAGGATCGAAGCCGAGGTGTCCGGCAGCCTCAGCCTTGATCCTCCCTTCCGGGGGCCGCCCAGGGCCACCTGTCTGATTCCCCCCTTAGTTTACTACAAAGACTCCTTAAGTGAGACATATTTATTCAGGACTGATATGGACAGTATTTTTAAATGGGCAACTTGTTTTGAAAGAAACACTAATTTGGTGTTCAAAAGGTAGATACTAATAGTAATAACATTGCTCTTCAGTTCGTCAACATTTTCAGTTAGTTGTGGCCTGTATTTTATCTTAGTTACCTTGATTCATTTCCAAGCCCAGTTTCAAGTGCTTGTGATTTCCTATTTTTTAAAAAAAAACAGTTTCAAAACATGCAATTTCAAGAATCATCTGTATACATTTGAACCTACCAGCACCCTAAGATTATATACAGAAGCTCTGCACATTGGTAAATTATTAAGGCCAATCAGATTGGCAGGTGTAAATTATTTAGCTTTTTGTTAAGATTCAGCGTGGGAGCCTGGTCTTTTCTTGTACATAGGAGTAATCAACTGGGATGCCAGGTTTGGGCATAATACTAAACTTATTTGCTCTATTTTCCCACCTGTGTGAAAAGAAAATGCAAATAAATAGGCTCTACACATAAGTAAGTATCTGATAAAAAGGTAAAAGTTTACCATTTGACAAATTTGTCTAGTTGTGTCTGACTATAAGGGAAAGTGCTCATCTCCATTACTAAGGTAAGGGAGCCAGCATTGTCAGACAACTCCAGCAGTCATGTGGCCAGCATGACTGCACAGAATGCTGTTGCCTTCCCACCGAAGTGGTACTACTTGCACTTTTTATCTACTTTTTATCTACTTGCACTTTTTACATGGTTTCGAACTGCTTTGTTGTTGTTAACTGCCCTTGAGCCAATCTCTACTCATGTTGAGCCTATGGATGAGACATTTCCAAAAGCCTCATTACATCGATCCATCTAGCATGTGGCCTTCCTCTCTTCCTACTTCCCTCCACTTTCCCCAGCATTATTGCTTTTTTCCAAAGAGTCCTCTCTTGTCATGATGTGTCTGAATTACGACAGTCTCAGTTTGGACATGTTGGCTTCCAGGGAGGTTTCTAGTTTGATCTGCTCTAGGACCCACTTGTTTGTCCTTATGGCTGTCCATGGGATCCTCAGCACTCTTCTCCAGCACCACATCTCAAATGCATTGATTTTCTTCCTATCATCTTTCTTAACTGTGCAGCTCTCACATCCATATATGGCAAAGCAAAGCAGCTTATTTATATACCGCTTCATATCACGCTATGGGATGTCTAAGCGGTTTACAACTGTGAGCTGATTGCCCCCCAACAAGCTGGGTACTCATTTTAGCGACCTCGGAAGGATGCAGGCCTGAGTCGAGCCTCAGCCCTGGCTGGTATTGAACTCGCAACCTTGTGGTCTATGAGTGAGTGGCTGCAGTACAGGCATTTAACCACTGCGCCACCAGGGCTGCTGAAAGCAAAGCAGCTTATTTATATACCGCTTCATATCACGCTATGGGATGTCTAAGCGGTTTACAACTGTGAGCTGATTGCCCCCCAACAAGCTGGGTACTCATTTTAGCGACCTCGGAAGGATGCAGGCCTGAGTCGAGCCTCAGCCCTGGCTGGTATTGAACTCGCAACCTTGTGGTCTGTGAGTGAGTGGCTGCAGTACAGGCATTTAACCACTGCGCCACCAGGGCTGATCTATGGTAATAGGAAATACAATGATTCTAACTGTTGTATTGATTTGTATATCTTTGCATTTTAGAATCTTTTCCAGTTCTTTCATAGCCACCCTCTCCATTCTTAATCTTCTTCTGATTTCCTGATTGCAGTCCCCATTTCTATCAATAGTTGATCCCAGGTATGGGAATTATTTTACTATTTCTATTTCTTCATTGCCTAAGTTGAACTTGTGAAGATCCTTGATGGTAATTATTTTTGTTTTCTTTATGTTCAGCATTAAGCCTGCCTTTGCACTTTCTTCTTTGATCTTCCTTAGTAGGTATTCCAGGTCTGTGAGGTTTTCTGCTAGTATTATGGTGTCATCTGCATATCTTAGATTGTTGATATTCCTTCCTCCTATTCACTCATCCTTCTTCTGTGTCCAAACCTGTTTTTCTTATATGTTCTGCATACAAGTTGAGCAGATAGGGTGAAAGGATGCAGCCTTGTCTGACCCCTTTGGCAATTGGGAACCATTCTGTTTCTCTGTATTTGTTCTGACAGTATCCTCTTGTCCTGAATACAAATTCCTCATCAGGACTATGAGATGTGTTGGCACTCCCATGTCTTTAAGGGCATTCTATAGCCTTTCATGATCTATGCAGTCAAAGGCTTTGCTATAGTCTATAAAACAGATGTTGATTTTCCTTTGGAATTCCCTGGTGCACTTCATTAGCCATGATATGTTTGCAATGTGATCCCTAGTGCCTCTTCCTTTCCTGAACCCTTGAACTGCTAGGTTGGCAGAATCTGACAGTAGTGATGGGAGCTCACTCCGTCATGTGGCACTTGGGTCTCGACCTGCCAACTTTGCAATCATTAGAATCAGCGTCTTAACTGCTAAGCCACTGTGTCCCTTAGAAGCATTTTATACTCTCCCACATTTCACAGATGAAATTTCACATGTGTGGCCAGACAGAGTGCAGTCAAAATGACAAATTTATTAATGAGGAAGAATATGCAAGCTGGGAGAGGCTGCAGGTGTTTTCTGTTGCCTGTGTCTGAAGGAAAGGGCAAGATTCTGCTTCTTCCTTAGCTTTCCCTATTTCTGGGTTAATTAACTGCAAACTACTTTTGTACTTCAAATTATGGCAATTAAAATAAGTTGAGGATAAAGGGGGAAAGTATTAGTAGGAGACAAACACCAGAACATTTTAAAAATATCTGAAAAAGTGGACAAGCAAAGGATTAATCAAGACTATCTTGCCAAAGTTTGAAAGTTGGAAGGTATGGAGTTAAAAAAAATTAACTTTTCTATGCTCCTCCCTCCTTTGTACACTTGCTGGGTAAGTGCTTTAAGGAATCTCTCAGCCACATAATGGCAACATTGTATTTGTGGAAACCCATCTTTGGTTTTAGGGTTTTCTGCTTCTGGACATGACTGGAGAGCAGAGAACCAGGTAAACAGGGAAAGAGGTTTAGGCCATGTTCACACAGTTTGCTTTGTGTCTGGAGTAATCACTTTTTTTTAACACTACATACTAATTCAGTAAGTACACTACTCCCAATCTGGCTCACTGTGGTATAAGTGTTAGCCTCTGAGCATGGATTGCTGATAACCAGGTAAAATCTTTGCCTTTGAAAATTACTTGGACTGCTTCAAAAACTACTGCATATACTCATGAATAAATCTAGAAATTTAGGTTTAAAAATTCACCCCCCCAAAAAAAAACTGAGTCGACTTATCCACAGGTCAATTTAAATACTATACTTTAACTCATATACATATATAAAAATCCCCTGGTGAAAGGTAAGAGGTTAATCTGCCCTGGAAACACTGACTCCCTTCTACTCTCTCATCCATCCAGCCTATGGGACCTTATCACATGGGGTCTGAAGCAGAGCTAATCCAAAGGGTATCCACAGCTAATACATATTATTTCCCCGTGTTTATACACGACGCTGCCCCGGAACTCAGCAGAACTCGGAGCTAATCCGTATTGTTTCCCCGTGTTTATACACGATGCTGCCCCGAAACTCGACAGAACACGGAGCTAATCCGTAACGAATAGAGAGAGTTTGACATTCGGTTTGTCGGGAAAGTACAAGGGAGCCTTCATATTCATTGTGCAATGATGGGCAGGGAGGGGAAGCAGGAGAGCTCAATCCCAGCGAAGGGAAGGGATTGGCAAAAGGCAAACCGGAAAAGAAAGAGGAGGAGAAGGAGAGGACATCCAAAGGCAGAGAAGAGCGCTGGGGAATCCTGGGAGGGAGGAAGAGGAGGGGAGAGCAAGGGACTCCTACAGACACACACACACACACACACACACCTACACCTACACACACTTTGAGGGCAGCCCATCGCTTTTGCACACTTGCCCAGGCTCGGCACGAGGCACCCCACACAGGCACACACACAGACCCACACAGAGCCCTCCACCCCTTGGGCGAGCCCCTAGGTTTGCATAGCTACCCAGACTCAGTTAGAGACGCACCCACGAGGCATCACCACACACAAATACACACCAATACACACACACAGACAGAGGGGAAGCAGAGAGAGAGAGAGAGAGAGAGAGAGAGAAGAAAATGTGTGTGTGTGTGTGTGTTTTCCTTCTTCCCGCACAGCGGCAGTGACTGGGAAACTTCTGTGGAGTGATCGCTGAATCCCCTTTGGAGCTTTCGTATACATTGCACAATGGCCGCGAGGGCGAAATTCAGTTCGTTTCGGTATAGAACTGAATTTATTCTTACTTCGGTTACTGTTCGGTTACTTTTCGCTTCGTGGCCAGCGTTTGATAAGGTCCATAGTGTGAGCATAAACAGTTCTTTGATATTGTTTTCCTTTGCTTCATCTTTTACATTCTTCATTACATGCCCGTAAGTTTTATCCTTGACTTATCATATCAAAATCCATAATTTTAGCCCCAAAACCTGCCCTCGACTTATATATGAGGTTGACTTATAGTTGAGTACATACAGTAATCTGCAACCTTGTGCCAATCTAATCCAAAATGATTCTAACTTTGCACAGTCAGGAGCAGCTCTCAATGACCCTTAACAATCTGGGCCTCTAAATCCCCCCCCCCCCCCCCCGTCCTTCAACTTGCATATGGCTTCTGTACATTGGGCATATTTTTCTCCCCCTTCATTAAAGAAGAAGAGGGAGTGGGGAAACCCCCTTACAACAATGGAATTCAAAAAAGACAAGAGCTTTGTAAACTCTCATTTAAAAGGACATGGAAATTTTAAAGGAAAGGAAGATGATCGTATCACATATACAGAGCCGGCAATTATAAGTCCTGGGAGGAAATGTAATAAAGCCTTATTGAGTAGAGATAGCTGTGGCAGCTGCAGGGCCAGTATTCTGTGAGGAAAAGGCTGGAGGAAAACCCTATTGGACCTTTTATCCTGTCTCTGTCATTCTCATACAGATTAATGAGCTCCAGGATGCCCTTGGCCATGTTCAGACTAGTCTCTGTTTCCCAAAATAGAAGGACCCATCTTGTGCCAGAGAGTCATATTCCCAGGCTATCAGCACCATTGTGTTTTATTACCCCATTGTATTCAGGGGTTACATCCGAACTTTTCCTCTTAGCTTTTTAAGCACTCATTTTAATGGGTTGATTCCCTGAGAAGAGCCACTGAAATGTTTAATATGAGTTACACATCATTTTTTTAAGGGGCATTAAACATAAAAGTGTAGGCTATGGAGCTGCCAGATGAAGAAATTGTTAATCTCAGTGGGATAAGTCTTGCTTAACACATTTGAGAAAGATGCTAGCACAATTAGAAAGTCGACTGTTTTAATCTAGGCAAAACAGAAATGGTAATTGTTGGCAAGTCTAAGGATTAGTTGGTAGAGTGGTTTTTAGCTTAAAGTTCTGTTGGATCATCTACTCAGCAGCTTCTACTTTCCCAGGGAAAACTTCTTTTCAAGTTGACATATCTGATTGTGATATAACTATTCTACTGCCATTTCGATCATATTCCATTTCCTTTCTCAACTTGTGCTTGGAAACCACCTCACTTTCTTCACAACCATCCCACTTTAGATAGTGCTACCTGCCACCTTAAGATCAAGCATATCACCATTTCAGTTTGACGGAGCTACTTTATAAAGGAATGTACAAATACAATTAACAATATTTCAGGGATTGTTATATTTATGTCATAAATAGAATGCCCCCAGGAGCAATACTAGACTACTAGACCCTCACAACTGATGATGTCACATATGCAAACTTCCAAGAACCCCCCAAAACACCAATGCAGGACTTGCTTCAACATCTGCTGTTCAGTTGTTGTCATAGGTAAATGAAGTCCTATACAAAATACAAGATTGATGCAAATACACAATATAAATTTCACAACATGGAATTTATCCTCCTATTCCCTCTTACATTTATAAATTAACATCCAAGGTGATAAGAATCCAATTCTCACTCTGTGGGCCCAGAATTCCCTCTCCTTCTTTCTCTTTTGTTTTCTGAACTGAACTAGTTCCTTAAGATCTCCTGAAGATCCCCCCCCATCAATTAGGGTAACTCATAACTCATAGGGGTAACATAAAAAGAACACATTGATTTGAACCATCCCCATCTTCACCCCATTCCCTTGATGGTGATTAGAGCTTGAGGAAGGTGTAAAGTGGGGTTTAAAATTCTTAAATTAAAAATATTAGTGTTAGTTGCTATCAATTTGGACGGCCACGTGAATGACAGACATTCAAGACACATTGGGTGGAATCCACTAAGGCAGTTACAAATGCATAACCTAGAGTTTGTGATTGCTTTGTCTTCATGATCTCTATGTTTTACTGCTTTAGAGAATATATAGGGACTGTGAAAGGACACCGCTTAGCTTTGTTCTGCTTCTAGTTATATAGTGTCAGCTTTCTTCACTGTCCAACTCTCACACCCATACACAGTGGTGGGAAATATATAACAATTGCCACTTTAGTGTTCAGTTGTATATTTTGTACTTTAGGATCTTGTCTAGTTCTTTCATAGCTGCCCTTCCTAGTCCTAGTCTCCTCCTGATGTCTTTACTGCAGTTTCTGTTCTGGTCAGTGATTAATCCAAGATATGTGAACTCTTTGACTACTTCAATGTCCTCATCAGCCATATTGAATTTTTATTTGTGACTATTCTCCGTGGTCATTATTTTAGTTTTCTTAATGTTCAACATTAAACCTGTCTTTGCACTTTTTTCTTTGAGTTTCCTTAATAGACGTTCCACCTCTTTGTTGTTTTCTGTTAGTATTATGGTGTCATCTGCATATCTTAGGTTGTTGATATTTGTTCCTCCAATCCTTACTCCTCCTTCCTCTGAATCTAAGGGCCTATACAGACTGCCAGAAATAATCCATCTTGAGGCCACTTTAACTGCCCTAGCTCAGTGCTAGGGAATCATGGGAACTGTAGTTTATTGTGGCACCAGAGCTCTCTGAGAGAAGGCTCAATGTCTCAGAAAAAACTACAATTCCCATGATTCCCTAGCACTAAGCCAGGAGAGTTAAACTGGACTCAAGCTGGATTATTTTTGGCAGTCTGTATAGGCCCTAAGCCTCCTTTTTGTATGATCTTCTCTGTGTATAAGTTGAACAAATAGGGTGATAATATGCATCCTTATCCAACTCCTTTTCCATTTGGGAACCACACTATTTCTTTGTATTCTGTTCTAACTTCTTGTCCTAATTATAGAGTGCACATCAGGACAATCAAATATATTGGCACACCCAGCTCTTTAAGTGCAATCCATAGCTTTTCATGATCTATGCAGTCAAAGGCTTTTTGTTGTTGTTAACTGCCCTTGTGTTGATCTCGACCCATGTTGACCCTGTGGATGAGACATCTCCAAGACTCCCTGTCCTCCACTGCTCTGCTTAGGTCCTGTAAACTCATACCTATGTTCTCCTTAATAGAGCCCATCCATCTAGCATGTGGCCCTCCTCTCTTTCTACTTTCTACTTCCCTCCATCTTTCTAGCATTACTGGGTTTTCCAGTGAGTTCTCCCTTCTCACGATGTGCCCGAAGTACAACAGTCTCAGTTTTGTCATCTTGGCCTCCAGGGAGATCTCTGCCTTGATCTGCTCCAGGACCCATTTGTTTGTCTTTTTGGCTGTCCATGGGATCCTCAGCACTCTTCTCCAGCACCACATCTCAAATGCATTCATTTTCTTCCTATTTTCATTTTTATCTGTCCAGCTCTCACATCCATACATTGTAATGGGGAATACAATGGCTTGTATGAATCTCATTTTTGTGTTTAGTTTATATCTTTGCATTTTATAATCTTTTATAGTTCTTTCATAGCCACCCTCTCCATTCTTAATCTTCTTCTGATTTCCTGGCTGCAGTCCCCATTTTTATCAATAGTTGATCCCAGGTATGAGAACTTTTTTTTACCATTTCTTCATTGTCTAAGCTGAATTTGTCAAGATTTTCCGTTATCATTATTTTTGTTTTCTTTATATTCAGCAATAGGCCTGCCTTTACACTTTCTTCCTTGATTTTTCTTAGTAGTTGTTCCAAGTCTGGGAGCTTTTCTGCTAGTATTGTGGTGTCTTCTGCATATCTTAGATTGTTGATATTCCTTCCTCATATTTTCACTCCTCCTTCTGTGTCCAAGCCTGCTTTTCTTACAATATGTTCTGCATATAAGTTGAACAGGTAGGGTGATAAGATGCAGCCTTGTCTGACTCCTTTGCCAATTGGGAACCACTCTGTTTCTCTGTGTTCTATTCTGACAGTAGCAAGTCTATAAAGTAGATTTTCTTCTGGAATTTTCTAGTGCACTCCATTATCCATCGTATGTTTGTGGTTTGATTCCTAGTGCTTTTCCCCTTCCTGAGCCCAGCCTGCACCTCTGGAATTTTTCACTCCATATATGGCAGGAGTCTTTGCTGTAGAATTTTGAATATGATCTTGCTTCCATGTTAAATCAATGTAGTTGCTACAGTTTCTTGTGTTCCTTTGAACAGGGATGCAGGGATGCATATTTATTGTTTCCAATTGATAGTCTTTTCCTGGTATTGTTGTGTTAGGTGCTGAGCAGATGGAGCAGAAAGTTGGCTTACCTCCACGGTTTCTCAGTTTATGGGGGGAACTGCTGACTGCATGGCTGGCTCCAACAACAGGCTGAATACTAACGGACAGTCCACACCACTGCAAGGATGGACCCATCAAAGCTGAGTATTTGCTGTTACAAGCATCACTGTGCCATTATTATTTTTTCTGTCCCATTCCAAATTCAAGTGTACAAGCGCATGGACACGTTGCTAACAGCTGCCAATTGCATCTTTCTTTCCACTCTGACACCAGCCTATTGGACCAGCCACATGAAAGTCTGTGTAATTGTACAATCGATGAACTGTCCATACAGCACATCAATGTGTCCAGTGACACATTGGCACAGCATGATCATGGAGGCCTACCATACATCCCCCTTCCCCCCTTCTCTCCATAGCCTGTTGTTAGACTGACCAGTTTGTTAATATTTTTATTATACCCATTGTATTGTTGGTATTGTATTTCAGTATTGTATTGTCATAGTTTCACTTCACAGGTTGAGCAATGGGTTGATGGTGCACTGACCACTTGTGCACTTGTGCAGTCAATTTATGGGCAGGTGCCAAAAAATTATGGCCAGCAATGGGCCCAATCACTCACTCTAGGGTGCTTCCTTCTGACATCTGCTAGCCTGCTGGCCCCTCCTCCTGTCTCTGCACCGGTGCACAGTCTGCATGCCTGTACAATAGTTTGCACTTTTTGCCTTGCACCGGAGCAAACCAGAGTTATTTTGCTCTGTTGTTTTGACCCAGAGCACAATTTATTTCCAGTTTCCTCCCTTTTTGGCCACATGTGTTGTTTAAACAGTTAGGTTTCAGAATGGAAGGAAACCATTTCTTTTCACTCATGCTGACAGCCTCTCAGATTTTGCATTATATCCCACTAGTGGTTTTACTATATCTTGCCTCATAATTAATGCCAGACTATTCCTTTTTAGATTTTCATTTCTTAAGCAAAACACTGTGTATTTGAAAATGTTCAATTTCTTTTCATTTTAGCTCATTCACCCAAATATTGAAATGGTTATATGTTCAACTTCGTGTTTTAAAACGTTTAGCTTGTTTTAAAATGTTAATGCTTTTCACATTCCATGTTGCTGTTATATGTGTTGTGTAGCTTCAGATTTGACTTTCTCTTATACAGGTCCAAAATTTCCTCCAGTTCACATACACAAGAAGTGTGTAGCTTTAAACACATCACAGCTATTAGGGCTATAGCTGAATTTACATTTGAGTAAGTAACCATATTATTGTGCTATACACCCTGCTTAATGAATTCTCATAGTTTAGATCTGAATTTTCTTAATTTTCTTTTCTTGTACTGACCATCTCACTGTCCAAAAATCTGCATTGTATGGAATTTCAATTACCTATTTTAGAATAAGGATATACTATAAATATATAGATTTTAAAATATAGGATCAAAGGTGTGTGTGTGTGCTTAAAAACTTATTTTTTAGAGAGTAATTATGAGTTAATTAGACTTCACGGATCATATCCCTAAAATTACAGGTCTAGTTACTATTTTAAAAATTAGTTTCTCATTATTCTGAAAAAACTTAAATACTTCTACTCTCTCCCCTAAAAAGGACCTCTTGAAAATGATTCAAAGCTGCTATCCTGGAATATAAAACACAGTGAAGCACTGAGGCCATGTCCCCTTGTAGCTAAAAGAAGTTACACTGCAAAAGGATTGAATCTATCCCTTATTACATTACAATTGTAACACTTAATGTTAACAGTTACAGTCAAGTCACTGTATTCATGGGTTCTTTATCCATGGATTCAACCATCCATGGCTTAAAAATATTCCAAAATAATATAAATTCCGAAAAGCAAACCTTGATTTTCCCATTTTAAAGAAGGGACACCATTTTACTATGCCATTGTATTTAATGGGACTTGAGCATCCACAGATTTTGGTATTCATGGGGGTCCTGGAACCAAACCCCAGAGGATACCAAGGGCCCACTGTACTTTCAAGTTCTGATATATGTATTTACAGTAGCTCTGTGCATGTATGTACTTTTGGCAGAACCAGCATATATGTACTGCAAGTGAAAATGCCAAAGTTCTTGTTGAATAGAACTTGTATATTTTTTTATTTGTAAAGTTATTTGCACCATTCTTATTGTATCACCTGCAAGACCTATTCTTCTGCCATAGAATACTTACATATTTTCAGACTAAACATGGAAATAAGTTGAGTAATACAAATTCGAATGTTTTCTGAACAGAATTTCTTCCTCTTTTTTGAAGTGGCAAGTTTGCTTGCCAAAAACTAAAGATACGTTTAAAATGGATGATTGATTTATAGTTTCACAGAATGCATGCCCCTCTTCAGAATATTGGTCTGACTCTGATGCTTTTGAAACATTACCAAATAATTTAATTGAAGTGCCACAAAATCTCTGTAGGGAAAAAATGCTTTCTGCAGTTGTTTCTAAAAGCTCCTGGAATGCTGTGCCATTTCCCTGTTTCAGTCCTGGGGAATTATCCATATCTCTGACAAGAGAATAGGTTACTAATGCACCAACACAGCTGTTTTGACACTTTTGATGAATAACATTCAATACTATTAATTGGAACAATTGCTTTTCATTTAACTAAATCACTAGAATTGCTAAACTAAATTGAAACGGAATGTAATTTTGCCTCACTCTCCTTTAATATGGGCCTCTAAATGTCTTCTCCCTGAAGGATTAGTAACTTAATCACCTAACAGTGATAACTGTTTCATAGCCCTCAGCTGGAAGGCTTTTCCTGCAAAGCAGAATTGCAGGGGAATAGAATGTTATACTAGGGATGAGGAGGGGGGAAATCCCATCTTCTTCCTTTCTTCTCCTTTTTGCTGCAATATTAATCATATTAAAAATGATTCTTTGCCTTTCTTCTTTCTCTTCCATCCAGATCTGTATAGATCATTATAATTTCAACTTTCCTGCCTTTCATTCTACTTGTATCAATCAGATGCTTCTTCCCATGCACATGGCAATTATATCTGTCCATTTTGTTAGAGATGGATTTTCGCTATCATTGATTAGAAAATAGGCTTGGGTGTGTGTGCATGCGTGCATAAGTGCACACACACACACAGTCACACACACACTTGTGCACTCTATAAGTTATACTTGAACTACAAACTAAGTGATAAAATATTACAACCTCTTTTTGTGTATATATGCTTTGAAATACATCCCATGTAATACACTGATCTGTCAAGTTATGTGTGCTTAGCATTGCATTATCATGTGAAGCACAGGGAAGCATGTTACAATGAAATCTGATGCATATATACTCAGAAGTCATCCTGGGTTTACTCCCAGGCAAACATATATAATATTGCAACATTACATGTGTGTATGTGTGTGCTTTTTTTTTTTTTTTTTTAAAAATCAAGGTCTGCATTCATTCTTTTGCCATTCTTTTCCTTTTTTTTAAACCCACTCACTCCTATTCTCATTTATCTTTAACTATGATATTATTAATCCTGCAGTTTCTAATTATGTGCATTTCCTTGGCCAGCTTCAAATTCAACTTGCCCAGCATCTGCTTTTGGTATAGTTGTAATGGAAACTCTAATAACATTTTATTTACTCATCTCACATAATTACTTGACCTAGCTGAGCAGACGCTCACAAGATCAAATGAGCATAATTACTGAATGTCATGCATTTATATAATACTTATCAGAATGGGGCAGCACTTGAACAACAATTGGCAATAACTGTAAGACCAGAGTAGATAGGAATAATCATGAACACAAGGCATATGCTTTGTATGGTGTGCTGTTTTAGAGTGATGAAGACAGCAGCCAATACATACTTATCTGAGACTATAAGTGGGAAACAGTACAGGTGGGTTGAGCTTACAATTCTGTATGGAAAAGCTATTTTGCACTTGTGCTGGTCTGTGACTGTAATAAAGATGAACTGAACTGAGCCATTTTGCACTTCCTGAGACTGCCAATGGAACAGAAAAAAGCTGGTTTCAGAAATCCATACATCTGTGAGGCTTGCAGTGCATTTCAGAGAGAAAAATGCAGCCTGAAGGCTTGTCTACACTAACTGAAAATCTGGGGCCAGTCTGGAGCACTATGCTTTAGACTGGACCTGAATGGTGGCAACATGACATCACAGCAGTGTCCACATAGGCCAGCTGGGTTGAACCACATCAATTCAGCTGGTCCATCTCCTATCCACAGAGCTGTGGCTGACACTTTCTCACCAGCAAGAGATAAATGGAAAGGCTGCAGAACATTGCTGCTTCTGCTGAGGGCAGAATGGGCACCTGTGCAATCAATGAGAGGAGAGGGTAGAGGGATCCCCAATCAAATGGCTGGACATGTCCTGGCTGTGATGTCTCCAGCAGGCATCCAGTTATGTGATCAGAGATAGGAAGACCCAAGAGACAGTGAAATGAAGAGATTAACTCACCAAGGGTTCTGAATGAAATAATAATAAAAAATGCTGTATAGGAAAGGCTGCATACCAAACCCTAGGCTAGGGGACTGATAATTACAGTAATTCAAAAACATTAAAAATATGTATAAATAATCATTTCATCACCACCATCATTATCTTTATATGACCTTTTTATATGACCTTTCCCCCACTTTTGGGACCAAGGCAGTCTACAATAATTAAAATAAATGTAAAATGCACAGCATACAAAAATTAAAAAGCCATTAAACCTTCATGAAATTAAAACTTGCTAAAAACATAAACTATTAACAACAACAACAACAACAAAATTAACCCAGCAGCTAAAAACTAAGCAGGGGTAAGAATAAAGCTCAACACAGGAATACAAATATATTACAAAGAAGGACAAATAGATAATTTCTCCTTATCCCTTCAGATTTCATTAACAGATCATCCTTGAATCTTATTTTTCTGTACTTTTTCATATTTCAGTACCAGGGTAATTCTTTTTCTTTTAGGATAATCAGAACTTTTTTCTGAGAATGGGTGGGGTGTGGACTAGTTGTCATATTTCAGGTTTTGTTTCTTTAAAAACATCCTGGGTAAGGAAGGGGGAGTAGGATGAGAAGTCATTGATTGACTGATAGGTCTACCTTCTAATCTTAGAGTACATTTACAAGGGATTCTCCACTTGCTGTGTTTTTGAGTAGAACAAAGATAGGATTGGGAGGTGGCCATTCATCGAATGCTATCATACTTCACTATTTAAAAATTTTAAAACTGATTTTCAAGCAACATCACTACCTGGCATCTGCATCTAACCTTTTGGAACTTTGTAACTTTCTTCCCTGAAGACATCTCCATGAAGTGTAAGATTTTCATCCTAAATTTACTGAGAAAACTATTGAGGAAATGAAGAGAGAAATAATCACTGTCCTCACTCAAATATAGGACTATCATTCTAAATTAACCACTCTGCCTATAATTTTCAAATGTTCCGGTATTCTTCTTTATGGATAACTCTGTGCTGTCATTTTCAGAATGCTTCTTCACAAGTAACCTGTCATAGAGGATAAGTGCAGCCTTTCTTCAATAATCTCCCAAATTGTAAGGCTGCTCTTACACAAACCTTCCTGTGCATATTCATCGAAACCTTAGCAGCCTTGTAGCCCTCAAATAATCCAGTCAAGCCTCTACAACATTATTCAATGAAATGAAAAATAAATAAGAATTAAAACATGACTGGCAGTTCAGATTTTAAAAAAGAAACCACATTTTAAAGGTGTATAGCACCAAAAACCAAAAAAATCCTACATCTATTTATCTACACCTTTTCAGTCATCATTCCTTTCTGATGTTCCTTGTAGAATATTGTTCTGAAAATGACAACATATGGATAAGTAAGACAGTTGCAAGCTTTCAGAAATATAGTTGCCCCTCCATTCTTGCAAACTTGAAGTCCACAGTTTTGCATATTCATGGAGGGGCAACCTCTATTTAAATCAATGGGGCATGCCCACATCTGCCCCCCCCCCCTAGGGGTTTGAATATTTGCAAATCTCCATTTTCATGGGGTGGTCCAGAACAGATCCCCTGCAAAAATGGAGGGCCAACTGTATAGGTGTTGTGGTTCAATGGAAGAGCTCTATTTGAGCAGGAGAGTGATTTGCTTCCCCTTCATTTCCCCAGCACGAAAAATCTGGAAAAATCTGCATGAAAATGATGTACATGTAAAAGACAGATATTCATGGCCTAAAATAAGTCCCCCCCCCCATTTTTTTAAAAATAAAATCAACAAACTCTTAAAAGCTAGGAGAAAAAGCCTTAGAAAAACTTAATTCTACTGCCAGGTCATAGTATGCAATAGTCTTTTTCCTTGACCTAACAGAACAGTTTCCTGAAACAATCTGTACAGAATGAGAAATTAGATTATCGTTCTTAATCCCAGCAAAGTCTATGAAAAAAGAACATCCAATTCCTGTCAAACTTCCTCATGAAACTTTAAACACCTATAAATTAGCAATTGCTTAACCTTTCTACCTCAGCAATGGTAGCCTCAGTTTGATCTTTCCTATACTGCCAAATTTCAGGTCAATTTGTTGTGCTATTTTCAGAGGATAAGACTACCTCTCCTCTCCAGTTTTTGGTTATAATGACAGAATGTGATTAATCTAATATAGGGCATCTCCAGAAGCCATATAATGAAGAAAAAGTGCAGTATGAATTGTCTGTTCAAGTAAAACTTTTGTGTATACATCCTTCTGTGTGACAGAAAAATAATTTCACTATCTAGAAGTGGCTGAATCCAAGACTCCTGGGAGTAAAAGTCTTCTGATATGTGGTCATGATTTCTAGACTTTCAGTGGAATCCATAAATAGCTATTATTATTACAAAAAATACTTTCTATATACACATATACACAAATCAGCTTCAGCTGGGCTGAGGAAGGAAAGAATACAGAGGCAGATAAAGCAAATGCCAAAACCTTCATTGACTTGAAATGTGGATTCCATTTTTGCTGCAGAAACCTGACATGATGCAGTTGGGAAGACAAGCACTCTGTGAATTGGGGGCATCTCAGAGGAGGTAAATCTGCCTTCTTTGAACCTAGACTGAACATTGGCTGAAGGGCCCTGGGTAAATAAGAATCAAAACTTTCTAGGAGACATTTATATGGTCATGATTTATTGGAGCTCTCAGTCCCTTTGAACCTTTGCAGCCCTTTGGGAGAAATGGTGTGTTACTGCAAAAGAAAAGGTGTTTAAATAAAAAAATAAAAAAAAATCTGTATCTGGATAGCTCCCTCCCCCCCAACCTCTATTGTGTCATTTGTTCCAACAGCCTTGACATGTTCAGGGTTGTTTTCCTAAATTTGATTTTTTAATAGGATTTTGGCCAGTCAGCCAGCACTGTAGGAAATAAAACAACTCTTTGACAGATCCTTGTATGCAAGACCCCTTCCTAGCAACTTTCCTTTGTGTCCTTGAGTGCAGGGCATAGCCAAGGAATAATGACAAAAACTCTTGGGGTCTGAAGGCTCTGCCAATGTGTAATAATCACCCAATTTTTATCCTCATACTACAGCTACCCTTTTTCCTTCCTTAGTTAGAATTAAAATCTGCAATCAGGTTGGCTATTAATGCTTTGTGAAGGAGGAAGAGAAAAAAACATCACACACACACACACAAAGAGGACTGAGATTTCAATAACATGTGCATGGGCTAATTTCTATGTATGAGCATTTGGAAAGCATTACTATAATTTGAATATAATTATATAGTCCATCTTGCCAGAGTGGGGAACTTTTTCACCAAGTGACTTGTGTTTCTGCACAGTATTCTGTCTGGGTGCTAACTGCTGATAGGCAACTTCATGACCCCCTGCTCTCCCTAGTTTATGATTCTTTTTCTTTAAACTATAGCTAGACTCAACAGCTGCTCAAAGATATTATTCTAGATATTATTGGACTGCACCTGCTATCAGCTTTAATTAATATGACCTATGATGAAGGATCATGAGAGACGCAGTCTGATGACATCTGAAAAATTCCTTATTCCTAGATTGATGCATGGGTTTCAATCCATGTTTTGTTGAACTTTCCAGGGAAGAAGCTGCCAGCCCAAGGCTCAACTCAGGCTGCATATGCACTCTGCTTCTGCAACTGACTGCAGTTCTTTAGTTAAAGCGGTGTGACACTGCTTTACTTCTGCACTGCAGAAATAATGCAGTTTGACACCACTTTAACTGCCATTGCTCCATCCTAGGGAATCCTGGGATTTATACTTTGATGTGACACCAGAACTCTCTGGCAGAGAAGGCTAAATATCTCACAAAACTACAGATTCCAGAATAGTGCATTTTCTTCCTTTGCTGTTATAAAACATGGCAAATCCTTGTTTCACAAATACATTATCTTTCTATTATACAAGCCTAAATATGCTGTAGTATATATTTTTATACCCAGTGTGCCAATTGTTTCTAATGAATTGCTTTACTGAATATGACATGAGTGGGAACAAAGATATATCTCACTGCAGTTTTTGAGGTCAAGGATCTGTAAGCACAAGTCATTGCAAAATTGGCAGTAGGAAAGCCCTGGCTACGCACATGGAACTTGGTCTCTGGCTTTCAGGCCATGTGTTTGGCACATCATGTCTTGGGATGCTGTTGTGGCAATTGACTAAGTTTAACATAGCCCTGATTATGGTTTGTCCTGCCAGTGGCAGTCCACCAAATCCCAGATTGCCTATTACTTAGCCTTTCCCAAGAAGCTGGCTCAAGGCAGCTGCCTCCAAATTGCTGCAGCTGTCTTTTAGTCTTTGGCTGTCTTTAGCTTGATCCCCCTGACCTCCTCTAATTGAATGCTAGACTTGTAATACAGCATTGCTACATTGGCTGGATTCTCTGTTTTCCAGCTCAGCCAAGTGAAGTGGGATGCCTAGTAATGATTTAGTAGGTTTCTTGCAAAAATTCATTCAATGCATGTTAACAGCATTGGATTCCTTGCATGAATGGGTGTTCTCTCTCACTAATAAAATGTGTGATATGAAATGATAAAAAACCCTTATAAGTGTTTTTGTATATTAGAATGTAAATATCCCAAACAGCTCATGCACTATGAATTTAAGGGGCACAGTAAGTACGTAAAAGATGTTTTTTTCTTACTCAACCACTATTGTCAACATGCTACCCATATTCCCATCAATTTATTGAGTGTGTGAGCACTTATGGAGAGGCTTAGTTCACAGTCTAACCAGTTAACATTTTAATTTGTATTTTAGGTATTCTCCCAGTGAGATTCTCACTCATTCTTAGTCTCTTAATACAATCTCATCATTTTGTATGGAATCTGTACTTCGGTACTAGGACTTGTCTGCATCTGTGAATTACTTGGGTGCTTTTGAAGTTCCAGCATTCATAGGGTAACAATATATTTCATAATAGCATCCACTGTTCTTACTTTGAAGAGTACATTACACTTATATGGCAAAGTATCTCATGGGATACACAGTCTGATGGGACAGCTTGTTGAATCGTAGGAAGAGTAAGTAGTGAGCAGTAATGAAGAACAAAGTGCCTTATGGCTGTTGATGTGAATACAAATACTCGATAAACAATTGGTCACTTTCATGCACAGTATGGTGCAGAGAGAGAGCCAGCATAGTGTAATGGTTTGAGCATTGGACTATGAGATCAGGGTTAATTCCCTGTTCAGTCATGGAAATCTACTGGTTGACTTTGGGTGAGTCACACACTCTCAGCCCCAGAAAACCCTGTGATAGGTTCACCTTAGGGTTGCCATAAGTCAGAAATGACTCAAAGGTGCACAACAACAAACAGGGCAGATAAACTTGAGAATCATGAAACAAATGCAGTCATATGATTGGAATGCCTTGAGTGATGCATCAAAAAGAGCATTATATATTATCTTGTCTGCTGTGGTGAGTGGTGGTTTCCATGTTAACTGTGTACAGAGTATATGTTCACAAGGGTCAACACCTTGAATAACTCCTTTAAAATTCAAATAAAGGCTTGATGGATATTTACTACCCCACTGATGGAAACCATCACCCACCACTGTTGGCTTGGCTATAACCACTACTATCTTTAAATCATGAGCCCCTAAGCTGCCCTTAGTTTGTCATTCTCTAGTACATCTCATATTCCTTAGAATAACTATGCAAGTTGACAATTAATGAGAAACACTGGAAGTTGCATCCCAGGGGATGATTAAACCCCACAAGCCAATTAAAGGGAGTATAATTGCCCCTGCTGTGCATGTTGTTAAACAAGCTAGAGGTTATTGTCCTTCAAGTCAATGTACTGGAACAACCCAGGAAAGTAAGAAATAGCCTACCAGTAGGAAAAATGCAACTAGGGTGGTTTAGTTTGGCATAAAGCTTTGTCTTGGGAGAACTTAGGACCTTTGTGAGAGTGATATGGCACTCACCTTTCTCTCTGTCTACACAAAGAAAAGAAAAGAAAAAGAGAAAGTTGGGGGGTTGTGTATTTTACAGTCATCTAGATGACTAAATAAAATCATTGACAGTCTTAACACTAGCAAAGAACACAGGAAGATCATAGAACCTTTACAACAAAGCTCCATTAAGCTATCTTCTGGAATTTCAATGATGTTATCCAAAGATTTAACACCTTAGTGGGGTTTGACTTGAGGTGTTTTGACACATAAATGGATTGTTGGATTCTCGCTGAGATCCTAAATTACTTCAGCATTGTGTAAATATCTGGTAGCAGAGTTATATTACACAATCTCTATACGAAATACCATATAGCACAATCTATGAACATCAGTTCAATGGAAGAACCTTTCCACAGTAGTGGGATTGTGTGCTCCTGGCAGGCAAGAAGCTATGCTGATGGACAGCAGTGTTGCTGGTAGGATCTCCAATGTCAGACAGGCTATTGCTGGGGAGCCAGACTAAACTGGATGACTGAGTGGGTGTGACACTGTCAGAGGACCTGTCAGAGACAAGAGCAGAGGGACCATAGCTAACACTTGTTAATACTGAATAGAAGGAGCCATGTTAAACTCCTTTTGAATGACTTTTACCATGAAAACTCTATGATGAGACAATGCAAAATGAAACAAAAAATAGTGCCATAAGATGAAACTCCCATGTTGGATGGCATTCAACAAGCTACTTGAGTAAAGCAAAGGACAACTATGAGTAGAGCTGTGGCTAATAACACAACTGGAGTCAAGCCAAAAGGAGGTTCATCTGTTGATGCACTCAGAGATGAAAGGAAAGTCCAAAGCTGCACAACAAATATAAGAACATGGAATGTGAGAAGCATGAATCAAGGAAAGCTATACATAGTAAAACAAGGCATGGAACATATAAACATTGCAATATTTCAAGTCAATGAGCTAAAATGAACAGGAATGGGGCATTTTAGTCAGAGAATACACCAGTGTTTTTACTCAGGAAATGAAATTCTAAGAAATGGGGTGGCATTAATAGTGAGGAGAGCTGTAGCAAAAGCAATCAAAGGATATAATGCAAAGTCTGACCAAATCATAACATCCCCATAGAAATTAAAAAGAATGAAAAAACTGATTTGTACTAGTAAGCCTAATTGACAAAGAGCAGAAGAACTCTGGACTGAAGCCAGGGGCATTGTCAGGGAAGAAGGCAAAAAGACACTATCTGCAGCCAGAAAGAAAGAAAGAACCTCAATGGATGACAGTTGAAACTCTTCAACCAGTTAAAGTTGATTGAACCCACTACTTCCATGCACCTGGTACCTGCCTCATTATCACGTATGGTGAGAACATCCCTGTTGTGGCCCATAAGGACAGAAACGGGATGCCTGGCTATAACCACGTGGCCAGGCACCCCATCCAATGTCTCAGGTATTCTCACTATGAGTAATGGTGAGACAGGTACAGGGCCTATGTGACTACCTGCTCTGTTGATGCAGAGTACTCTTTTAGACTGGTTTGAAGCCCCTTAACCAGGTCTAAACCAGTCTAAACTGGATTAAGGTCCCTTAACCCCTTTAGACTAGCTTAAGGCTAATTTGGGCCAGGATTGCATCAGATCTGCCAGATCTGTGTCTTGTCTTGATCCTAGCCCAGGGCTAATGGCCTGCATTGTCTGTACAGGACAACACAAAGCTAGGGGAGCACAGACTTTTTGGCCAATTGTTACCGGCCCTAAGAAAGTTCAGGTTAGGTATAAATGTTATGCTCTGATATCTCAATGTCTCCTGAATTCTGTTCTTGTCCCCACTTCCCCAGAACTATGGATTGTACAGTTTTCAAACTGACAGTTTAAAAATTTTAAATAGATGTGTAACTTTAAAAGATAAGCAAGAAAACCCTCTGTTTAGGCCCAATATAATAAATAAAAGTATTTAACCAAACAAAATTTAACTAATTTTTTGAAACAGTGCAGTGTGGGGGTAAGCTGTGTGCCACATGTGGCCCCAGGATCCTTTTTGTGACTCCCAAGGGTAAAAAATATTTGCTCTAGAATATTCCCAAATGCACTCTAATAGGTATGGAGTGCATTTTCAAAAACATTGTTTTGGTAAAAAAATTTTTTGTTTCCAAATGCTGCAAATTGTCCACTATGAGGGTGTGGAGTGCATTTCAACAAAATTTCGTTGGATCCCTGGATCAGTTTAGAGGACTTTTTTGACACACAAAACATGGTGAAAATGCTTCCATAGTCTCTGGTCTCCAGTCTCATAGTCCAACAATCAGAACACTACACCATGCTGGAGAAAGATTTTATAAACAGCTCTAGTTCAATTCAAACTCTGCAAAAAAATCTATGGTATATTAAGGAGTGATATGTGTGTGTGCCTGTATGTGTAAAATGAGTGAACTATAAAAGAAGACAAACAAGGCAATCCCAGGTTGGGGACTGATTCTACATGACCAGTCATGTCTTAACAATGACTAAAGTTCAATGCTAGATTAGATCAGTATATTGCCAAATACTGTGGTGAGGAAAAATATTGTTCGGAGGAATGGCATAGATAGCCATTACTTTGCCAATAGTTATTATTACCTGAAGGTAGAGTGCGAAGGGTTGGGGGAGAAAGAGAGAAATTGAGTTAAGTGATTCCAGAATAAGAAAAAAAATGGGGGGGGGGGAGGAATTCTAAGAAGCCTTCCCACTGATTAATCACTTGCCCAGGGATAAAAATAGTCCATTTCAGATGGGTTAATGTGCTAGTCATTTATGGGTTGGAAGAGAAAGAGTCATTGTTCCTAATGGAAAACTGTAGCATTTATCAGCAAACAGAAGTGGCAGCCTACAAACTAATGACATGCCAGTTGATTTGATTATGAAATCATGATTGTTTAACACTGTCACTTTTAATTAGGACAAAAAAGAAATATAATATGAAATGGGCCAATATTTGACAGAGGGAATATTAGAGACATTAAAGAGAGAGATACTGGGCCATTAAAGAAATGCTGTGCATTTAGGTAATGTTAGATCGAAGGAAAATGGATAAGCCTTGTTCCTACTAAATCAACATGCATGGTCTCGATGTCTTGACCCTTTTAACATTTAATATTGTTGTAGGTTTACAAGAGACTTGCTTTATTTTCTGTGTGCAGAGCCTAACAGCCAGCTAGATAAGATGGGCATAGGGTTAAGAAGGCACTCACTTGATCTAATCAATCATGAATTGAGCCACATCATCTTATTAGCTATGGAAAGTAAGAACTGTGAGTGCAGGATATAATACAGATGTTGATAGTAAACTTGTGAGTATGTTCATGGCATGGGAATGTTAGATTGTGTTCAGTGTGGTGAATTATAGAATCATTCTGGGTGCCCTTCTCCTAGAACTGGAGGGAACAAGTTTCCAATCCAAAAGGCATAGGAAAAGTGTGCTTGAGTCGAAGCTTTCTTGTGATGAATACTGAATTTACACTGAAATAGTTGCCTAATTGTCTTCCCATAAAGTTAGATCATGACTCACTGTGTCATCACAAAACATGTTCAGAGATACTGTGGTAAGATTCAACCTGGAACTCAAGCACATGGCCAGTCCATTTGGCACAAGCAGGGTTTGTTATGTAATCATAAGCACAGTAACCTGCATTGTGATACACATATCAAGTTGTACATCAACCTCTAACTCTTGAGGAGCTGAGGTTTTAGTCTGAGAATGCACACAGAGTGAAATTTGCTGTAGTTTGGCACTTGTGTTGCTAAACAACTCTTTAAAAAAACACCAACCTTTGCTAAATATGTGTCATACTTCTGCAAAGGTGAAACCTACAGTCCCAAATTATTTATTATTATTATTAGTTTTTCAAAACCAATAGTTGACTAAGGGCTTTACTGCACTTTACCTTTATGCCGTGTTGATCTGCTGCAGAGATTCATGGGATGGATATGAATTGCACCTTGCTTAATTTCCACAATAATCTCACAATAAAACACTCCACACACAGATTTCTCTTCTGTAGTACAGGCACAGCACAGATGTCACAGCCTCCACCCTATCCCACCCCTTAGCTTTATGACTGGTCCTCTTTTCTTTTCTTTTCTTTTCTTTTTTTCTTTCTTTTCTTTCTTTCTTTTTTCTTTTTGCTTGCATGCTGGCATATTGGAAAGATGTCATAATAACGCCTAGCTGGTTCATCATGACATGATCTTACTGGAACAATTACCAGAAGTAGTGTGTGGATCACCAGCTCAAATCTCCTGAGGGATTCCAAGGGAGGAACTAGTTGGCCACACCCCAACCTGCCCACATTGCATCCAGTCATGGGATTCCCACAGAAGAAAGTAGGATCAGAGTTCTGCACAAAACCCCCCCACTGTTTAGAAGCACAAGTGTTAGTCATTAATGGTTATTTTGAACAGGCAAAAATGTGGATTTGCCACAATGGATTGACAATATGACGCCAGATGGAATCATACAGTATGGTGGGCTTGCTGGCAGTGCTGTTCCATCAGTATACTGTCATAGTATTATAATGTGATAAAGCTCTTAATGGTAGAGCACAGCTTGTGTCTGTAGGGTCAAACGTTTATTATTTGTTCTGCTTCAAATCATATACAGTTGAAGCAAGAATTGTAGAGGGTTTCTTGTCCAGAAGGTTTGTTGACCTGGCGAAAGTGTGTGTATGCACACACAGACATATGTTCATAGGCTGAGAAGGTAGACAAGTGAAAATGAATGAATGAATGAATGAGGTTAATGAGTGTTTATACCAAATGCATGAATAATCCCTTGACTTGTCAGAGTGATTAGCTGGAATATTTTCTCCCAGTGTCTTCCCCCCCCCCCCACAATTAATTTTAGCTCAGTTAAGGACAATCTTACAAGTTGCTACTTTACGTTATGTAGAAGTCTTCAGTGTCAGGGAAATGAGCCTAAAGTGGCTTACCTTTAGTCACAATAAAGAAAAAGAGTGTTGAGGAGGAGGTAGTTGCCACTGTACAAGCAGGATCCATACAATAGTATATAACTGGCTTGTCAGGAATGATATATGTCAGGGAAATGACTTGAGATTTGAGGAGGTAATACAAGGGGGCATTGTAAAGTTTTAATCATCACCTTTAAAAATTTTTGACAGAAAGTTTGTTTTGATTTGTAGTTGTTAACTCATCTCTGCATAGTCACCATCCATGTTGACACATTTCCCCCAAAGTTTCTTGACCCTCCAAACACTGTTATTGTAGAAGTCTGCAGATTGCACGTTGCGAGGATTTTACACTTTAGTCACTTCTGGCACAACCTGTCACAAAAATAAAGGACACAATGAGTTGATTTTCTCAACACCATGCAGTTAGGGACCATTGATGACACTGACAAAATTTCATCAATACACCATAAAAACTTCCGGGTGATAATTATTACTTTACGATACCTTCTCACAAGGTGCAATCTGCAGACTTCTTCAATATCAGGTATGGGGGGGGGGTCGCAAAATGCTGGGAAAATGTGTCAGTCTGGATGGTGGCTATGTAGAAATAAGTTAACAACTACAAATAAAAAAACTTTTCAAAATTTTTAAAAGGTGATAATTAGAACTTTACGATACCCCCTGTACAGCAAAGTGTGGGAATGTTGTGGGATTTCATTATGGATGATGGAGGTAGTTGTGGTATGTGCATGTTGGAGGTAATGTGGTAGTGACTTATAGATTGCATTGGTGGGTAGGACATGTACTTACATTGGTAACTTAAATATCACAAATCAGTTATAATTTCTGTATAGAATTGTTTATTGGATCCTGTCCTATGCCTAAAAACAGAGCATAAGAAAAACTGAGCATTTCAGCCATCCACTGATGGGCTGATTATGAGTTGTTGCTCTTTAATTTTGAAGGTGTTGGCACATTTGTTGCCCCTGTTCTCCATCGTCTCATTTCTAAATCATTCTTCAGGCTGGCAAGCTCCATAATAAGCGTAGATAGATGAGTGTGTACACCATCTCCATTAACATGACTGTGCAGGCTAATGATGGGACCACCCGCTGCTCTCTGCTTGTTTTCTGTTGATTGTTATGTAATGTTTTGCAGCAGGAGGTAAATTCCTCTCCAATTCCAACTCCCGTTCCAGGATGCAAACTCCACCATGGGGAGTCACAGTGATTGAGCTTTCGAATCAGGTCCCATGCTGACAACAATAAATCAGGCCTATTAGAAGCCCCAACCAACAGCCTTAAACCTTTGTGTAGCAGAGTCTAAGAACCATTTAGGAGTTTATTCTGAAACTTAGAGTGGTTGCACTCTTGAGGCCATGTTCTTGGCATTTTTATTTTCTCTTGAACATTTGTGCTCATGCAGATAAAGGCTTTGTGCTGGTCCAGTAACTGTTACACTGTTGCTTTAGAATGGGTTGTATGGGCCTGTTTGTCTTCCATATCTAACTGTAGATCCTGAAGAGAGAGACATATTTTGTTTATAGGGGGACAACCCAGTTACTAACTTTTCTAGCACATATCCTTAAGCTACTGTGGGTGGTGAAAGTTATTAATGAGAAAGAACAAAGAAGCTGGGAGAGGCTGCAGTAGTTTGTTTTTGTCTGAGCCTAAAGGATATGACAAAATTTTGTCACCTCCTCTACTCTTTCCCTACTGAGTTCATAGAATGGAAACTACTTTTGCTCATTACACTGCAAGAAGATGGAAGGATCTGATTGAAAGAAGTTTCTGTTGCTCAAAAACTGCACAAGAGGATGAGTGTGTAATATTATTCAGGAGCAAGAAAGGATCCAGAGATCAGCTAGGTGACTGGAATGTTGGTAAAACAGATTACTCAAATGGACTATGGGCCTCACTTCTCCCATAGTGAGAAGAAGTGAGGCCCATAGTCCACATGGAACTATCAACTCCTTTTTTGGTGTCCTTCACATAACTGAGGACACTACAAAGATTTTCCATTTTTAATTATTTTCAGGTAACCCCTTCCCCCACAAATCCATCCTGAAACTACCAAAAAAAACATACCGAACCCATGCTGTCTTGGCTTTGTTTGTCCCACCAAAGTGCATGGAACATAAAGGACTGACAAATCAGAATTGACAAAAATAAAGTAAGACCAGAGTGGCACACCAGAGGTGTGTGTGTGTGCGTGTGTGTGTGAATATTGGATTTTTCCCTGATACAGTTGTGCATCCATGCCCTATGCCCTATTGAGAGTTATCACAAGAATGACATTAATTGTGGGAGGAACATACAGAGGTAATAATTGGACTCCACATAACATAGAATCGTAGAGTTGGAAAAGACCACAAGGGCCATCCAGTCCAACCCCCTGCCATGAAGGAACTCCCAATCAAAGCATCACCGACAGATGGCCATCCAGCCTCTGCTTAAAGACCCCCAAGGAAGGAGACTCCACTACTCTCCGAGGGAGTGTGTTCCACTGTCGAACCACCCTTACTGTCAGGAAGTTCCTCCTAATGTTGAGGTAGAATCTCTTTTCTTGCAGCTTGCATCCATTGTTTCGGGTCGTAGTCTCTGGAGCAGCAGAAAACAAGCTTGTTCCCTCCTCAATATGACATCCCTTCAAATATTTAAACACGGCTATCATATCACCTCTTAACCTTCTCTTCTCCAGGCTAAACATTCCCAGCTCCCTAAGTCGTTCCTCATAGGGCTTAGTTTCCAGACCCTTCACCATTTTAGTTGCCCTCCTTTGGACACGCTCCAGTTTCTCCACATCCTTTTTGAATTGTGGTGCCCAGAACTGAACACAGTATTCCAGGTGAGGCTTGACCAAAGCAGAATAGAGTGACACTATTACTTCTCTTGATCTAGACACTATACTTCTACTGATGCAGCCTAAAATTGCATTGGCCTTTTTAGCTGCTGCATCGCACTGTTGACTCATGTTCAACTTGTGGTCTACCTGGATTCCTAGATCCCTTTCACACGTAGTCTCATTCAGCCAGGTGTCCCCCATCGTATATCTGTACTTTTCGTTTTTCTGCCCTAAGTGCAGTACCTTACATTTCTCCGTGGTGAATTTCATTTTGTTAGCTTTGGCCCAGCTTTCTAGTCTGTTCAAGTCATTTTGAATTTTGATCCTGTCCTCTGGGGTATTAGCTACTCCTCCTAATTTGGTGTCATCTGCAAATTTGATAACTATGCCCCCAATACCGTCATCCAAGTCATTAATAAAGATATTGAATAGCACTGGGCCCAGGCACCCTGCTGGTCACTTCTTTCCAAGTTGAAAAGGAGCCATTGTTGAGCACCCTTTGGGTTTGACCAGTCAACCAATTACAAATCCATGTAACAGTTACTTTGTCTAGCCCACATTTTACCAGCTTGTTTGCAAGAATATCATGGGGAACCTTGTCAAAAGCCTTACTGAAATCAAGATATACTATATCCACAGTATTCCCTTCATCTACCAAGCTGGTAATTTTATCAAAAAAAGAGATCAGATTTGTCTGGCATGACCTGTTTCTCTGAAACCCATTTTAAAGATTATTGCCAATGGTTCCGATATTACGTTTGCCAGTTCTTTTAATACCCTTGGATGTAATTCATCTGGTCCTGGAGACTTATATTCATTTAGATTAACCAAATATTTCTGTAGTATCTCTTTACTTATTCTGTGCTGAAATTCTCCTATTCTGTCCTCTGCTCCATTATACTTAGGTTGAGCACCCTTTGCCTTTTCTGAGAAGACTGAAGCAAAGAAAGTGTTGAGTAATTCTGCCTTTTCTCTGTCCCCTGTTAACTTTTTCCCATCTTCTCCACACAGTGGCCCTACCATTCCCTTCTTTTTCCTTTTGCTGCTGCCATAACCAAAAAAGCCCTTTTTATTGTTCTTAACCTCTCTAGCAAGCCTGAGTTTATTCTGCGCTTTAGCTTTTCTGACTTTACCCCTACACGTGCTAGCTATTTGTTTGAATTCCTCTTTGGTGATTTCCCCATTTTTCCATTTCTTATACATGTTCCGTTTAAAACATAGTTCAGTTGCAAGTTCCTTAGTCATCCATCCTGGTTTCTTGAGACACCTCCCATTTTACTCCTCGTTGGCATGGTTTGAAATTGTGCCTTCAGTATCTCCCTTTTGAGAAACTCCCATCCGTCTTGAACTCCCTTCTCTTTTAGTATTCCTGTCCATGGGATCATGCCCAGTATTTCTCTAAGTTTAGTAAAATCAGCTTTCCTAAAGTTTAGAAAGTGTGTCTGCCTATGCCTGGCTTCTCCTTTCCACTGTATAATAAACTCCAGGAGGACATGATCATTCCCGCCTAAGGATCCAACCACTTGCACCCCATTAACTAGGTCTTCCCTGTTAGTTAGGATCAGATCCAAAATAGCTGACTCTCTCGTTGCCTCTTCCACCTTTTGGACAATGAAATTGTCTTCGAGGCAAGTGAGGAATTTGCTAGACCTTGAGGATTTTGTTGAGTTTGACTTCCAGCAAATATCAGGATAGTTGAAGTCACCCATCACTACTATATTTCTCCTTTCTGAGTGTGTGGTCATCTGTTCTAGAAAGGCATCATCCAATTCTTCTGCTTGAGTTGGGGGTAGACTCCCACACTAACATCCCTGTTTTTCCCTCACCCCCCTTTAATTTTTATTCAGATGCTCTCCACCTGGCTTCCAGGACTGATGTCCTGGATTTCTTCACTGGTGTAAATATCCCTGACATATAATGCTATTCCTCCTCCTTTCCTGTTTGGCCTGTTTCTCTTGAAAAGGTTATACCCCTGTATTTCTACATTCCAGTCATGAGACTCATCCCACCAGGTTTCAGTGATGCCTATTATATCATATTTGCTTTGTTGTGATAGGACAGGGGTAGGCAACCTTTCCTCTTTAAGGGCCGAGGGACTTCAGCTCCCAGAATCCCAGGAGCTATTAGCCAACATGGCTGAGGCTTCTGGGAGCTGAAGTCCCTCGGCCCTTAAATGGGAAAGGTTGCCTACCCCTGTGCTAGGAGTTCAAGTTCATCTTGCTTATTTCCCATGCTCTGTGCATTAGTGTAGAGACATCTAAGACCATATGTCCCCCTTACTTGCTGCCTGTGCACATTTTTTTGCCTTCCACTGTTGGGTCCCTGTACTGTTTGCCTTGTTTCCTCTATGACAGTTTGACTTTTCCCCCCCAGTCCTTTTGTCTTCCAGGATGCTGTCTCCCTTCCCCACATAGTTCAGTTTAAAGCCCTCCTGATCAAACTCTTGAGACTGTTGACAAAAACGTTTCTTTCAACTGGCGTGAGATGCAGCCCATCCCTTGCCATGAGTCCTCCCTCATGCAACCGCAGCCCATGATCTAAGGATCCAAATCGTTCTCGACGACACCATCTGCGGAGCCAATTGTTGACATCTGCTATTTTCCTCTCTCTTCTTGGACCATGCCCTTCAACTGGCAGAAGAGACGAGATGACAATCTGTGCCTCCATTTCTTTAAGCTTCTTACCTAGAGCCTCGTAATCCCTTTTGATGTTCTGAAGGCTGTGTCTTGCTGTGCCATTCATTCCCACATGGACCAAAAGGAAGGGGTATTGGTCAGTAGGCCTGACCAGTCTTGTCAGCCTCTCTGTCACATCTCGGATCTTTGCCCCAGGGAGACAACACTCCTCCCGAGACATCTTGTCAGGCCCACAAATCACTGCTTCTGTCCCCCTCAGCAAGGAGTCCCCCACCACGACCACACGCCTCCTCCGAGGCTTAGCAGCGACTGTTCCCTGTGGTGGAACTCCCAGAGTCCCCTGCTCTGTCCCTGAAGTCTGTCCATGCTGCTCTTCCTTGTCCTCCTTGATAAGGGAAAGAGCTTGAAATCGATTCTGTAGCTGCAAGCTCCCAGAACAATCCCTGATCTCCGTACTTCTGCGTGTGACATTCCTCCAGCTGTCTACCTCCTGTGTATGTGATGTGACCTTCTCTTCCCCAGCAACTTCCTCTGTGTGGTCCCCATCCAAGACTGTTCATTCTGTTCTGTCTAGGAAAGCCTCCTGCTCCCTAATATGCTGAAGTGTAGCTACCCGCGCCTCCAGCTGCTGTACTTTCTCCTCCAAGAGGGCTACCAACTTGCACTTGGAGCATGTGTAGCTCCCCACATCTGTAGGTAAGAAGACAAACATCCCACAGGTATTGCAGGTGATGGCAGCAGTTCTTTCAGTGTCCATACTAAGTCTGAAGTAATACCTGAAAGAGGACTACAGCTTTCCTCCTCAAAGAAAATCCTTCGCTAAAACCATGTGTTAAAGTCTGCTGATGACCGGAAATTTTCTACAATTAATATTGGTTATAAAATTCGCACACCGTTATGTGACTCAACAAAGCCCCACCCGCTGAGTAACAGTCACACTCTCCCCAAGTGTTTTTAAGAAGAATTTAAAAACTTACCCACTCAAAATGGCTGCCTTGAAACTGCTTTCTTCCTCTTTGCTAGCAGGAACTGGCCTGGAAAGCCTCCTTCTCTTTCTCCTTTCCTGGCAGAAACTGCCTGGAAAGCCTCCTTCTCCTTCTCCTTTCTTTCAGAAACTGTCCTGGAGAGCCTCCTCCTCCTTCCCCTGTCCTGGCTGAAACTGACCTGAAACTGGCCTCTGGGAGCAGTTGTATAGAGCTAACTGCCTAGCCCACCCCTTATTGACTCGCAAATGCGACTCAACAAAGCCCCACCCGCTGAGTAACAGTCACACTCTCCCCAAGTGTTTTTAAGAAGAATTTAAAAAACTTACCCGCTCAAAATGGCTGCCTGGAAACTGCTTTCTTCCTCTTTGCTAGCAGGAACTGGCCTGGAAAGCCTCCTTCTCTTTCTCCTTTCTTTCAGAAACAATGAAATGGGCTAGCTAAGTGTATGCTAAGAGGCATGGCTTTGTGGAAGAGGTGGAGGTCTTCTGCACACAAGTCCATTTCTAGGTCTTGTTAAAACATTTAACACCTTTTTTAATTGTTGTAAGCCACTTTGAGTCCCATTCCAAGAAAAAAGAAATAAATATAATAATAATAACAGGTCCAACAAAGTGACGAGGAAAGAACACAACCAGAAAGAGGACTGTGAAACCTAGAAAGACAAACAAAAGTATTGCAGCAGGAATCAAATATCACTGCAGGGGTTCAGTGGGAGGAGAGTATGGGGAGAGGCTGGTGTCCAGGATACTAAAAGAGTTCTGTATGGATCAGGAAATGTAGTTCAGATTTTTGTTTTCAATGCAGAAAGTGCTGCAGATGGGGTGTTCCTTGCAAAATTCATATGAACTTATTTCCATACACAGGAAATAGCATACTCTGCACAGAAAATGTTTTTGTGTAAATTCTCTATCACAATCCACATTGTATAACTTTACATATACTTAGCTACATATCAACATAGCAGAGGCACTAAGAAATCCTGTTAGTGAATTGCAATATGTATGATGGGACAGCACTCTTGAGTCATTGCATTGATGCATAACAAGACCAATTTGCATTGGTTCCAATGTGCATTGGTCACTTTGCTGGCTCCTGTATGAAGTACCATAACAGTAGCCCTTTATTGAGTATGGACATTAAGTGTCACTGAAAACTGAGAGGCTGAACATTTCTGTACTTAGAGAAATGTTGGAGCTGGCAGTAGAGTGAAGAAACCTTCTGGGTCACATTTACTGAAACAAATCTTGTTACCTGTTTCTTCACATTGTTTTTTTGTTTTATTTTGTTCAGTTAGAAGAGGGAACCCTGATATATAGTATTTTTTGTTACCTGCCTTGGGTTGCTTGGCAGGAAAAAAGTGAAGTATAAATGGAATATATGAATGAAAGAATAAACCAGTCAATAAATAGCAAAATCTATCTTGTGGAAATACCTATTTTACCATTTAAATGACACCCTGATTTTTTTTAAATTTTTTTTTAAAACTGAGAAATTACAGGCAATTCTGAAAGCTCTCATCTCTGTGGGAATCCCCTAGGTACACAGGAAGCCTGTTGTGGCATGATTTTCATGTATCTTATCTTTCATATGGTCCAAGTTTGGACCTCTGCGTCTTCCAAATGACACAGGTGGCAGGATGGAGTAAATGGGAAGTACTTGATGATAAACCAGAAATTCATTTTCACAATTCTTGTGGCATTCATGCTAACAATACCCATCCTGATGGGCCTTGGGTGTGAATGCAGCTTTTCAATATGCAGTTCAACAAGATTTACACAACTGCTTGATGCTCATTAAGTTTGCTTTTATTGTAAAGTGAAGCTCAGACAATGCTCTTCTTGCTGATGCAGGGAACTGCTTTTGCTTCAAGTAAATGCTTTATTCAAAGTCTCCTGTGTTTTTGTTTGTTTCTGTGTTATGTTTAAGAATGCTCTCTATAATTCATTTTTATGCATGCTAGGGATCCTGAGATGTTTTTAAATATGTACACTGATATAATATGAGGAAATGAGTTCTTGGAAATACCGTAACTGGGATGGTGTAGAGCAGTTAGGGAATGGAATGATTTCTAGATCTAATGGTCTAATAATTCTCTTTCTGTCTTTTTGGAAGATATAGTTGATTTTTGTAGTCAGAAGGAGAAATTTTGATCCAACATTAAAATAAAGCAAAGTTGGCATCATATATCGCCTATACTTACAAACTGGCACCTGGCATCCATTAGAAATTGAATCTTCCTTCTTCAAAACATCCAGCGCCTGCTGGTCTAGGATCATGGGGACTTAAGTTGAATTCCATGGTACAATCTGACCTCCAAATAAACATCTTTTAAATTAAAGGAGCAATTTACTTGTACTGCACAACTTAAACAGAAGTTTAAGCCACTTGAAAGCCAAAGGCAAATCAAATGCCTCTTTTGGAAAGATTTCCACATTACTGCAACATTTCTGCTTGTAAGAGCAGGTGTTGTCTATACTTCAGTTTAAAAATCTGAGCCCAGTCCTTGGCATGTGATGGAAACTGAAACTACATCATGGTGAGGGTGATACTCTTTTATTGCTCGCCACTCTGTTCTTTGTCTATCCATTTGTACAGTCACATGCAATAGTCATGGAAAATTGCTTGAAAATCTGTCACAAGGCAGCTCCCTCCCCTTTTGGCCAGCTGGTTGTGCTCATGCACCACTATGTGCTCATTTGGGGTCATAAACTCCCCCTTCTACTGTAAAGTGTAATTAATAAAAAGTCAAATTGGGTTCAGAAAGGAAAATGCCAGGATGTCAAGGGGAGGGTCAGTGAGTGAGTAACAGGCCACATATTTGGTATGCATAAAATCCAGACTTCAATTCCCTTGGTTTGTCCAAGTGTCTGAGGTAGTTGGGCTCAGAAAAGATGCCTGTCCTAGATTGCCTGGTGTTCTCACCCTGTAATACTGAAGCCAGAATTTGGAACAGGGACTTTTTTTTACTACAATTCCTCTAACCCTCTAGCCAGCATGTCCAGTGGTCTTGCTGGCTCTGAGATTCTGGCACTTGTATTCCAAAAGGTAATTTTTCCCAACCTTTGACTGAACTTTCAAATGTGTCTGTATAATCTTCTTGACAGTTGCCATTAAAAAAAAGTGTGTGTGTGCATTCACACCTTTTTATTTTTCCACTAACTCAAACTAGAGGGTGGGTCTACACTGGGCAAACTAGTGGGTGGGTCTACACTGGCCAGAATATTCAGGGTTGGTCCTGCAGTATTCTGGCTCTGAAGCTGTGCCAAATTCCCCTCATTAACTGGGCACTCTGGAGCTATGCTAGATAGCTCTCTACACATGTGTCCCATTGTGCTGCCCAGTGCTGCATAATGTGTAAGTCACTCCCTCTAAGGTTAAAAATGAGGTGCCCAGCATCAATCATATGGCTGGGCACCTTGTTGTGACCTCAGAGAGAGTAAGTTACACCAGCAGTGGCTGTGCCAGGTAGCACAGTGGGATGCATGTGTAAACAGCCATCTGGCATCATTCCAGAGTCCTGGAAGATCTGGAGCCAACAGTGAGTTGTTGTTGTTGTTGTTTGTTGTTTTTTTAAAAAAACTTGCTTTAAGGGATGGATGGCCAAGGTTCAAGGTGTGACTGGCCTTCCCTCTTAAAGACAGTCTGCAGTCAAATCAGGGCTTCTGGCCCTGAGTCATCTCAACATGGCGTTGAAGGGGAAACAGTTTAAATGATCCATGTAGACATGTCCTATATTAAACTTCCTAAACACCATATCCAAGTTACACTTCTACTGTAAGCACATTACTGTTATCTTTATGTTATCTTATAAAGCCCAGAACAAATATATTCCTTCATTCTACATTGCTGCTCTTGTAGTCTATGACATTCTGAAGGATGAAATAGCACAGATTCCAACTTCCTATCTTCAAAGTCAGCATGTTATGATTTGGACTCTGCTGCTAGGGCATGGTTGCAAATCTCCCCTGGTTATGTCTGGACCACCTTTTCACCTACCTTGAATTAAGATGGATAGAGCTAAAAAAAAGGAGGGTGTCATCCACATCCTGATGACACTGAACCCCCAAATTCTGAATGATCACATCCAGCAGTTTCATGCATATGTTAAATAGCATGGGGTGTGTGTGTGTGTGGGGGGGGGGGATGAAGTCCTAGGCCCACAGGCTAAGGGCCAAGCGGTTGAACAGGAGACCTTGTAGCACTATTTTGTGGGTTCTTTCCAGAAAGGAATAGATCAACTACAAAACAGGGCCTCTAAGTCACATTTTAGCAAGGTTGCCCAGAAATATTCCATGGCTGATGGTGTCAAAAGCCAATCAGAAGTTACGTAATAGGGACACACTCCCCTATTCAGTTACTTAGCTTAGATCATTCACCACAGTGACCAAAGCTATCTCTGTCCAAGGATTGAAATTAGACTTAAACAGATCTAGAAAACATCTAGGGGTAGCCATGTTGGCCATATAGCAAATCCAATAACATCAAAAATCCACCAAACAGTGATCCCTTTATTGGGCCAACCAAAATGCACATAATATATGTTGCAAGCTTTCAAAGCTCCAGCTTGCCACCCAGGAGGACTCCAAGCCTGCAGCAGCTTCCTTTCCCCCACTCCACTAGGGATAGAAGGCTGCAGAGGAACTCCAGGGACTCCAGGAGCAGGGCAGCAGCGAGAGGGGGCGTGGACAGTTGCTGGCCTCAGCAGCGGTGGGGATAAGGTCTTCCTTGGTGGAGCCTTTAAGAACTGCCCTCCCCTTCCATTGGGACTGTTGGTGGCCTCAGCAGAGTGGGCAGCAGTGTGACTGGACAGTAGAATGACTTTAGGAATGGCCTTATTAACAACACTTATTATCCCCTGGCAGCAGCAACGACACCTGTTGCATATTGGAGGGGATCATTGGAGGACTTAAAGCCGCCTTTTCACCATCCCTTGGAAACAGCAATAACATCTGCTGTGTGCCAGGAGGGGCTAGCAGAGGACTTAATGCCGCCTTCCAGTGGCGAGAGCGGTGAGCTGAGAGATGGGCTAGGAACTCTCCATCAAGCCGCCCAGCTCTCTTAGCACTTGGGTTGCAGCAGGAGCCAGGCTGAGGGGGTTGGGATTGGATGGGGTATTAGCCACCCGAAACCCTCCCCTCCACCAGCAGTGGTTGTGAGGGTTACGTGGCTCCATTGTCCCCTTTATTAGTCAAGGCTGGGAATGATGTGGGGGTGGAAATCGGAGTTGTGCTGGGGAATGGGAGGTATGGTCAGAATTGAGTGAATAGATGTTACAAAAGAAGGTGGGATCACTGTGTGAAAGCTATCCCACTTTCAGTTCACTCTGTTCCCCGGAATGGATTGGCGAGCATACCAACCATTCCACATAACTTTATTCTGCTCCTCTGCAATGCCAGGTCGGTTAAAAAAAAAAACTCATATTATTTACGATCTTCTTTTAGATGAGGGTGCCGACCTGGCTTGCTTTACAGAGACCTGGCTGGGCGAGGATAGCACCATCACTTGGATGCAGGCCCTCCCAGTTGTGTATTCTGTGAGTGAGCAGGTAGGGGGAAGTGGGGGGGGAGTGGCTCTGGTTACAAGAATAACCTGACTCTGACCAGAATACCTGTCCAGAACACAGTCCACTTCGAGTGTATGTAACTTAGTCTGAGGACCAGGGATAGTTTGGGGATTCTGCTAGTATACTGACCACCCCGTTGTCTAGCAGACTCCCTAACTGAGCTGACACAGCTGGTCTCAGAGTTGCTGTTGGAGTCACCCACACTTTTAGTTCTGGGCAATTTCAACATTCCACTCGAGACCAATTTGACAAATCTGACAGGTGCGGCTCGGGAGTGCATGGAAGCCATGACAAACATGGGCCTATCCCAATTCGGCATCTGGCCCACACATTGTGCTGGTCATACCCTCAATGCGGTCTTTAGTACGGAACAGGAATGTCCGTGGGCGGAGGTAATAAAAACCTCTCTTATTGTCATGGACAGATCATTTCCTGGTCAGGACTGAACTAAGAGCCTCTACCTGCCCCACTAGGGGTGGTGGACCTATTAGAATGATCTGCCCTTGAAGGCTAATGGAGCCAATTGGATTCCAGAAAGCCTTGGAGGGTTTAATGGTTGGTAATGCTGGTGACCCTGTCAAAGCTTTGGTTAATACTTGGAACACCGATCTTACCAAGGCTGTCGACACGATTGCTTCCAAGCGTCCTTTTCAACCCACTCCAAACCGGAAGCAATGGTATACACCAGAGCTTAGGAAAATGAAGCGTCTAGAGTGCTCCTGGAGGAAAACTTGACTCTTATCTGAAAAGATTCATCATAGGAACTTTCTTTGGTCCTATCGAGAAGCAATATGTGCAGCACAGAGATTTTTCTGTTCTGCACATATTGCCTCTGCAGAGTCCCATCCAGCAGAGCTGTTTAGGGTGGTAAGGGAGCTGATGCAGGTACCTCCTGCACAGAACCCATTACTTAACCTGACAGTGGCCTGCTGTGACACATTTAACAACTTTTTTGCAGATAAAATCTCTCAGATAAGAGCCGACTTAGACGCCAGTGTTTTGACGGAAACAACTAAGGAGGTGTCCAGCGACTCAGTTAATAAAATTATTGTGGATCAGTTTCAATCTATGAGTACCAATGATGTGGACAAGCTCCTTGGCAGAGTGAGGAAAACATCCTGCCCTCTTGATCCTTGCCCATCATGGCTGGCTGTCTGGGTGGTGGTGGTGGTGCATTGATGATGTTCCTTATGGACATCATCAGTGCATTCCTCAGGGAAGGTCATAAGCAATCTTGTCTGAAGGAAGCGGCTGTAAGGCTGCTTCTGAAAAAACCTTCCCTGGACCCCCTGGATATGAACAACTATAGGCCAGTCTCTTTGCTACCATTTCTGAGCAAGGTAATCGAGAGGGCGGTTGCTCTTCAACTCCAAGCTGTCTTGGATGAAACTGATTATCTAGACCCATTTCAAACTGACTTTAGGACAGGATTTGGAGTTGACACTGCCATGGTTGCCTTGACCGACAACCTGCGTTTGGGCATTGACAGGGGTAGTGTGACCCTGTTGGTGCTTTTAGACCTCTCAGCGGCTTTTGATATGATAGATCATGGCATTCTCTTGGATTGCCTGAGAGGGTTAGGAATTGGAGGCACTGCATTGCAGTGGTTCCGTTCCTTCCTCTTGGGCAGGTCCCAGAGGGTGCTGCTTGGGGACAGTCGCTCCGGTAAAAAGGAGCTCACCTGCGGCATCCCTCAATGCCATTCTGTCCCCGATGCTGTTTGACATCTATATGAAGCCGCTGGCTGAGATTATTCGGAGTTATGGGGCTGGGTGTTATCAGTACGCTGATGACACCCACATCTATTTCTCCATGTCTCAATCATCGGCCTCGAACACTGATGACATCTCTCCTCTTAATGAATGTCTTTAAGGCAGTAATCCAGATAAAATGGAGGTGCTCACAGTAGCGGCCCTGAAGCCAAGAATTGGGTTGCAACCTCCAGTCCTGGATGGGGTCACACTCTCTGTAAAGGACTGTGTTCGCAGTCTGGAGGTGCTCCTTGACTCGTTGCTCCTGATGACAAATCAGGTAAATGTGATGGTCAGAGTGCCTGTTATCAGCTTCGGCTGATACGCCAGCTGTGCCCTTTTCTGGAAGTAAGGGACCTTGAGACTTTGGTGCATGCACTGGTAACCTCCCATCTGGATTTCTGTAATGCACTCTACATGGGGCTACCCTCGTGCTTTGTCCGGAAACTTCAGTTAATACAAAATATGGCAGCCAGAGTGGTTACTGGAACATCTAGGAGGGACCACATAACCTCGGTGCTAAAGTCCCTCCACTGGCTGCCTATCAGTTTTCTGGCCCAATATAAGGTGTTGGTTATTACCTTTAAAGCCCTAAATGGCTTGGGTCCAACCTACCTTCAGGACCGCCTCCTCCCATATAATCCTCCCCACACCCTCCGGTCCTCTGGGAGGAACTTGCTCCAGCTATTAAAATCTAGGTTGTCTGCAACCTCCCAGAGGGCATTCTCGGCAATCACCCCCAGATTATGGAATGGTCTCCCGGACGAGATCCATCAGATTACAATGCTAAACAGCTTTAAAAAGGCTGTTAAGATGGATCTCTTCCGGCAGGCCTTTCTAGAATAGATTTCCTGGCCTCAGGAACCCCCCTACTATGCTCTCTCCCGAATTGGATGCTGCCACTATGCTTGTTGCCCTATTATATTTTTTGTTGTTCTGGTTTGATTATTGTATGTTATTTTAACCAAAGATGTTTTAATTAGTGTTGGTTTAATACTTTTTTAAGGAGGGGAGGTGGGTATTGGGTTTTCTTGGATTATACTGTATGTACTTTTAATTGTTGTCAGCTGCCCTGATTGTGCTCAGAGGGGCGGGGTACAAATAATAATAATAATAATAATAATAATAATAATAAGGCAAGGTGTTAAAAACCATACAGGAGAAAAAATATTGAAGATGTTAGTCATAGGGTTATATTTTGCTGTTTTTGTTCTTAGGTCAGATGGAATTGTTGGGTATCTCTTGCAGGTTGGCACCTCCTTTTTCTGGTCATGTGGCTACTGGGAGATTCTCAAAGTCCAGAAAATTTAACATCCATTTGCAACACAAAAAGATACTTCCTTTGCAATCCAATATGTCTTCATGAATGTCTCCATGGTTCTAGTGAATTCAGCTCATCCAGAAACTCCTGGAGCTAAGAAGCCACCACATGCTCCAGTACCTTGCCCCAAAATGGAATGTTGGAAACAGCCAGTAGTTGACCTGTATGGTAGGCACAAAAGAACTTTGCTATGTTTCAGACCACTCCCTCTACTAACTTAGGCAGGAATTCTCTGACCTTTAGAATAAGTCAGGAAGGACAAGGATCTATCACACATATTGTGGTTCTCACTTCCAGCACTGATCCTATCCCCATCTTTAAGCTTTTTGACCCCGATTTAAATGGATCACTCAAACTGTGTGTCAGCTCAAATGTTAATAGAAACTGGATTGACAGACTAGGAAATTTAGTAGTGATCTCTATGCATAAAGGGAGCGGGGGCAATGGAGCATATACATATACAACATGATTCTAATCTTCCAAACTATGGTCAGATCACTGAATACAGCTGACATACCTTTTTCTCCTAATGGATGGCTTCCCATCCTACACTCAACATGAAGCTAATTGTGGAACATTCTCACAAACTTATCTGAATGATTGATGCATTTTGAATGATGAGTTTGCTTCTGAAAAAGAACTCCATGTCAGGATTCACACTCCCCAGAACATTAGAATATATACAGCACACTCGCTCCATATGTGGGCTTCCCGTATGTGGATTTGAGCTTACATGTACAGCAAGCCCAGGAGGACAAAATGGTATGAGCACTGCAGGACACATGTGGTGCTGCATGCAGGAGCACACCACCATAGAAATCAACAGGATGCCAGCATACGTGCTTTTCCCCATACGTGGTGATGGTGGGTCCGGAACAGAATGCCCCGCGTATAGGAAGGGCCCACTGTAGTAGTTCTTTGTCTCTTGAGTTTGTCTGAAGGACTTGTCCCTTATGTTCTTCCCTTTGGATGCCTGAAGATCAATATTCCAAAGACAGAAAGACCACTATTGTGAACTCCTTGGTTGCTTATTACCATATTAATATACAGTCTCTCAAGTGAGCACCAGGCAAAGGACAGTATATCTTTAATTGGAAATTTAAAGGACTGCTCATGGCCTGGCATGAACTGGGAGGATTTATGCCTCCCACTCTTGATGGGATTGAGGGAACAATATGATTCACTGTGGGGCCTATGTGTCACCTGATTTACTGCCCATCATTTAAATTCTGCTAAAGTCAATCAGTGCAGAAGGTCATTTCTGACCTGACTCCCCCCCTCCACATTAAATCTTTTTTTTCCCTTCCAAACTCCTAGTCACTGGCAGCCCAAGCACTTTTTAGTGTTCATTTCCAGGTTCAGAAAGATTAAACTCATGCCTTGGGTTCCTCTGGGGTAATACCATTTTACCTTATGCATAGGAATGGTTCATGCACTGGAACCCTGTTGTATTCAAATGTTATCTCCAATGTGAAAAGTGAAGCCTACCATAGAGTCAGCTCTTGACTTGGCAGCTATAGAATTTGGCTTCAAAGGAAGGCTCATAAACAAGCAATGAAACTTTCCAGGATAGCTTTGCTTGCCAGCTTTGCTTGACAATATTTGCTTGCAGATTGGTTTAGGAAATTGTGGAATAAGAATTAATGATTAATTAATTCAGACAGAGAAGGATAGTACAGAGCAGTGAAGCTGGACTCATTCTGCCAATGGTTCAGGAATTAAGTCCTGGGCTCAGCATTCTGCAAGGACTTTAAGTGCTGTCAGGGTATATTTCACTTTCTCCTTGTCTTGCCTGCATGGAAAGAGCAAGCAAAAATCTGGCTTGAAAAGCTCCAGCCAGTGCTTTGGTTGTTGACTCAGTGGTATTGGGAGATGTCTCCAAAAGTGTTGGTGGATTGGTGAAAAGTGATCCCACCCATATGGTTAATTATCCCTGTTCTCAGGGATGGTGGCCTCTTCCTCTCTGGAGGGTCTTTAAACTTTCTGAATGGATGAATCATAGAATCATAGAATCATAGAGTTGGAAGAGACCACAAGGGCCATTCAGTCCAACCCCCTGCCATGCAGGAACTCCCAATCAAAGCATCCCCGACAGATGGCCATCCAGCCTCTGCTTAAAGACCTCCAAGGAAGGAGACTCTACTACTCTCCGAGGGAGTGTATTCCACTGTCGAACTGCCCTTACTGTCAGGAAGTTACCCCTAATGTTGAGGTGGAATCTCTTTTCCTGGAGCTTACATCCATTGTTTCGGGTCCTAGTCTCTGGAGCAGCAGAAAACAAGCTTGTTCCCTCCTCAATATGACATCCCTTCAAATATTTAAACACGGCTATCATATCACCTCTCAACCTTCTCTTCTCCAGGCTAAACATCCCCAGCTCCCTAAGTCGTTCCTCATAGGGCTTAGTTTCCAGACCCTTCACCATTTAGTTGCCCTCCTTTGGACACACTCCAGTTTCTCCACATCCTTTTTGAATTGTGGTGCCCAGAACTGGACACAGTATTCCAGGTGAGGCCTGACCAAAGCAGAATAGAGTGGCACTATTACTTCTCTTGATCTAGACACTATACTTCTACTGATGCAGCCTAAAACTGCATTGGCCTTTTTAGCTGCTGCATTGCACTGTTGACACATGTTCAGCTTGTGGTCCACCTGGATTCCTAGATCCCTGTCACACGTAGTCTCATTCAGCCAGGTGTCCCCCATCGTATATCTGTACTTTTTGTTTTTCTGCCCTAAGTGCAGTACCTTACATTTCTCCATGGTGAATATCATTTTGTTAGCTTTGGCCCAGCTTTCTAGTCTGTTCAAGTCATTTTGAATTTTGATCCTGTCCTCTGGGGTATTAGCTACTCCTCCTAATTTGGTGTCGTCTGCAAATTTGATAACTATGCCCCCAGTACCGTCATCCAAGTCATTAATAAAGATATTGAATAGCACTGGGCCCAGGACAGAGCCCTGTGGCACCCCATGGTCACTTCTTTCCAAGTTGAAAAGGAGCCATTGTTGAGCATCCTTTGGGTTCGGCCAGTCAACCAATTACATATCCATGTAACAGTTACTTTGTCTAGCCCACATTTTACCAGCTTGTTTGCAAGAATGTCATGAGGAACCTTGTCAAAGGCCTTACTGAAATCAAGATATACTATATCCACAGTATTCCCTTCATCTACAAAGCTGGTAATTTTATCAAAAAAAGAGATCAGATTTGTCTGGCATGACCTGTTTCTCTGAAACCCGTTTTGACTTTTTGTGATTATGAAAGTACCTTCCAGATGTTCACAGACTCTCTGTTTAATGATATGCTCCAGGATCTTTCCTGGTATTGATGTCAGACTAACTGGATGATAATTGTTGGGATCCTCTTTTTTCCCCTTTTTGAAGATGGGGACAACATTTGCCCTCCTCCAGTCCGCTGGGACTTCTCCTGTTTTCCAGGAGTTCTCAAAGATTATTGCCAATGGTTCCGATATTACGTTTGCCAGTTCTTTTAATACCCTTGGATGTAATTCATATGATCCTGGAGACTTATATTCATTTAGATTAACCAGATATTTCTGTAGTATCTCTTTACTTATTCTGTGCTGAAATTCTCCTATTCTGTCCTCTGCTTGATTATCCTCAGGTTGAGCACCCTTTGCCTTTTCAAGTGTTGAGTAATTCTGCCTTTTCTCTGTCCCTTGTTAACTTTTTGCCATCTTCTCCACACAGTGGCCCTACCATTTCCTTCTTTTTCCTTTTGCTGCTGACATAACCAAAAAAGCCCTTTTTATTGTTCTTAACCTCTCTAGCAAGCCTGAGTTCATTCTGCGCTTTAGCTTTTCTGACTTTACCCCTACACGTGCTAGCTATTTGTTTGAATTCCTCTTTGGTGATTTCCCCATTTTTCCATTTCTTATACATGTTCCGTTTAAAACATAGTTCAGTTGCAAGTTCCTTAGTCATCCATCCTGGTTTCTTGAGACACCTCCCATTTTTTCTGCTCATTGGCAAGATTTGAAATTGTGCCTTCAGTATCTCCCTTTTGAGAAACTCCCATCCATCTTGAACTCCCTTCTCTTTTAGTATTCCTGTCCATGGGATCACGCCCAGTATTTCTCTAAGTTTAGTAAAATCAGCTTTCCTAAAGTCTAGAATGTGTGTCTGACTATGCCTGGCTTCTCCTTTCCACTGTATAGTAAACTCCAGGAGGACATGATCACTCCCGCCTAAGGATCCAACCACTTGCACCCCATTAACTAGGTCTTCTCTGTTAGTTAGGATAAGATCCAAAATAGCTGACTCCCTCGTTGCCTCTTCCACCTTTTGGACAATGAAATTGTCTTCGAGGCAAGTGAAGAATTTGCTAGACCTTGAGGATTTTGCTGACTTCCAGCAAATATCAGGATAGTTGAAGTCACCCATCACTACTATATTTCTCCTTTCTGAGTGTGTGGTCATCTGTTCTAGAAAGGCATCATCCAATTCTTCTGCTTGAGCTGGGGGTCTGTAGTAGACTCCCACACTAACATCCCTGTTATTTCCCTCCCTTTTAATTTTTATCCAGATGCTCTCCACTTGGCTTCCAGGATTAATGTCCTGGATTTCTTCACTGGTGTAAATATCCCTGACATATAATGCTATTCCTCCTCCTTTCCTGTTTGGCCTGTTTCTCTTGAAAAGGTTATACCCCTATATTTCTACATTCCAGTCATGAGACTCATCCCACCAGGTTTTAGTGATGCCTATTATATCATATTTGCTTTGTTGTGCTAGGAGTTCAAGTTCATCTTCCTTATTTCCCATGCTCTGTGCATTAGTGTAGAGACATCTAAGACCATATGTCCCCCTCACTTGCTGCCTGTGCACATTTTTTTGCCTCCCACTGTTGGATCCCTGTACTGTTTGCCTTGTTTCCTCTATGACAGTTTGACTATATGTATGATAGTCAACTATTGTATGATGCAGGCAAACCATAAGAGCCTGCTTCATACAATAGTTGGATTGGGTGGTTGATTAGCTTTTGTCTATCTATGATTTTGCCTCTGTATTGGAGGGCTGTATGACTGTTACATCTCTTATTGATAGGATAGATTTGGCTAATCTGACGGGCTATGCAGGTGTTCCCATCTATACTTAATGCTCCATCTGGATACTTCTGAAGTGATATGCTAGGTGGAAGGTGATAACCATCCCAATAAAGGGAGTGTGCCATTGTTTGGTCAACAGTATACAATAGCCCTGCACAGCCAAAAGAGAAGGTAGAGCCATCATAGCTCCCCCCCAGTCCTCACAGATACATTGGAGGACAAAGGAAGGAAGGCACGTTCTGCACAGTCAAGAGAGACCACACCAGACCCCTCCCCCAGAGGAGTCCACAAGGCAGCTGATGACAACAGATGAGGAACTAAATGAAAGAAGGGCATGACGGGGGAAGGGAAATGGAGGGAGGAAGGAGGAGATGGGTAGGGAAACAACCAATTCAACAACAATGGGAAAGGTGGAGGAAATAGGAAAACAACTATTGGGTAGCAGCAGTAGCAGTAGGTGTCACTAAAGTGAAAAGAACAGCAGTGACATCTTAGGTAATACTTGTTAGCACTGTGCACAGGGAGGTGTAGGTGGTCCTCCTTGTGTAATCCGCTCACCTAGAAATCCCTGAGGAGACATCTCAGGTGCTATACAGGCACAATAAGAGCACTAACAGAGAGACAGGTAGAAACTAAAGGAAAATACACTTGCAAGAACAGTTAAGGGCAGGGAAAGATTACAAGGCAAACAGTAAATGTGCTCAGAAATGCAAATGCTATCAGAATTAGCATCACACATAAAATAGGGACATACAATGTAACAAGCATGAGCCAAGGGAAACTAGACATAGTAAAAATGGAAATGGAACGTATGAACATAAAAGTATTGGGAGTGAGTTGATTAAAAGGGACAGGAATGGGCCACTTTGAATCAGTCAACCACACACTATTCTACTCAGGGAATGAAAAGACATGAAGAAATGGGGTGGCTTTCATATTAAGGAAAGATGTGGCAAAAGCAGTCAGAGGATACAATGCAAAATCAGATTGAATCATCTCAATAAAGCTCCATGGAAAACCTATGAATATCACCATAATTCAAGTATATGCACCAACTACAGAGACAGAACAGGAAGAAATTAATAGATCCTATGGAGGAGTACAGGAAGAAATTGACAACACACAAGCATAGGACATCAAGTTGATCATTGGAGATTGGAACACAAAAGTTGCAAGCAAACAAAAATCAAAATAGTAGGCAGATTTGGATTAGGCAAGAGAAATGAAGCAGGTGAGTGTCTGATAGATTTTTTGGTAAGCCAACAACTTATTCATTGCAAACACATTTTTCATACAACCTGAGAAAAGGTTATACATATGGACTTCACCAGATGGCCAACACGAAAACCAATTAGATTATACAATTGGAAGTAAAGGATGGTGAAGCTCCATACTTGTGGTCAAGACTAGACAAGGTTCTGATTGTGGCACAGATCATGAATTATTTATATAAAAAAATAAGAGTAAAACTCAAGAAGAGGACAAAATCAGTCATACCAAAATACAATTTAAATAGCATTTCCACAGAATTCATTGACAATGTAAAGAACAGATTTGCAGCACTAAGTATAATAGATCATGAACTGGGAGAGCTTTGGTCTGAAGCCAGGGACATGATAAGAGAGGAATGCAGACAGAAACTTCCAACAAACAAAAAGAAAGTGAAAAAACCATGAATGACAGATAAAACACTGCAAGCAATAAAGGAAAGAAGAGAAACAAAAGAAATGGAGATAAGAATAAACTAAGAACCATGAATGCAAAAGTACAATGGCTAATGTGTAAGATAAAGAAAACTACTACAATGACCAGTGCAGAGAAATAGAAGACAACAACAAAAAGGGAAGAACAAGAGACATATTCCACAAGATTTGGAAAATCAAAGGACAGTTCAAACCAAGGACTCGGATACTCTATGATAACAAAAGTAACATAATTCAAGACCAGGAAAGAATAAAATCATTGAATGCAATACACAGAAGCATTATATAAAAGAGATGACAACATGAAGGACACATGGAATGAAAAGGCATTTGAAGATGAACCTCAAATTCTAAAAAGTGAGTTGGAAGCTGCAATAAGAGAAATGGCAAAGAACAAGTCTCCTGGAACAGATGATATTCCAATTGAACTGCTGAAATCCACACTGACAGAGTCAACTTTATTGCTAACTAACATATGTCAACAGATATGGAAAACAAAACAATGGCCAAGAGAATGGAAGAGATCAATATACATCCCATCCACAAAAAAGGAGACACAAGAGACTGCAGTAACTATGGGCCTCTGCAGACTGGCCCAAAGGGCCAGCCTGGAGGCACAGATGGGATGGGACAGCCACATGCCAGCCGCCCCACCCCCACGCCAATGCTGTCCTGACATCTTGCACTGTTATGCACAGTGCATGACATCTGGATGCCTTTCCAGTGCAGTGTTTTGACATGCTGTGCCGGAAAGGGAGAAGAAGAGCCGTGTATCGGCTCTTAGGGCAGCCTTTTCCTGCCCCTGAAAGGAGCGGCATTTTGCCACTCTTTTGGAGGCAGCAAAAGGGAGGATCAGGGCCATGGCATGTGGTTGTTGCGGCCCTGATCTATGGCTAGCAGGGGTGGCCCAGAGCCACCTGTCTGCATAGCCCCTAAAGGACCATAGCACTGATATCCCATACAAACAAAACCATGAACATAGGCTCCAACCATACATGGAAAAAGAGATCCCAGAGGTCCAAGCAAAGGTTCAGGAAAGGAGTAGGGACTACATTACAAACATATGATGGCTAATGGAGCACACCAAGGAATTAAAAAAAAAATCAGTATGTGCTTTATAGACTATAGCAAAGTCTTTGACTGCATAGATCATTAAAGACATGGGAGCGCCAACACATCTGATAGTCCTGATGAGGAATCTGTACTCAGGACAAGAGGCTACTGACAGAACAGAACACGGAGAAACAGAATGGTTCCCAATTGGCAAAGGAGTCAGACAAGGTTGTATCCTATCACCCTATCTGTTCAACTTGTTTGCAGAATATATTGTAAAGAAAGCAGGCTTGAACATGGAAGAGGGAGGAGTGAAAATAGGAGGAAAACACATCAACAATCTGAGATATGCTGACAACACCATAATATTAGCAGAAAACCTCCCAGACCTCAAACAACTACTAAGGAAGATCAAAAAAGAAAGTGCAAAAACAGGCTTATTGTTGAACATAAAGAAAACAAATATAATGACTACAGAGAACTTACACACGTTCAGATTAGACAATGAGGAAATAGAAATGGTAAAAGAGTTCTCATATCTGGATCAAACATTGATAGGAACAGACACTGCAGCCAGGAAATTAGAAGAAGATTAAGAACAGGAGAGTGGCTGTGAAAGAACTAGAAAAGATCCTAAAGTGCAAAGATATACAACTCAGCACATTCTCAGTTAGAATCATACAAGCCATTGTATTCCCTATTACAATGTATGGATGTGAGAGCTGGACAGATAAAAACAAAAATAGGAAGAAAATCAATCCATTTGAGATGTGGTGCTGGAGAAGAGTGCTGAGGATCTTGTAGGTGGCCAAAAAGACAAACAAATGGGTCCTAGAGCAGATCAAGCCAGAAATCTCCCTAGATGCCAGGATGACAAAACTCAGATTGTCGTACTCATGAGAAGGCATGAATCAATGGAAAAACCAGTAATGCTAGGAAAGGTAGAGGGAAGCAGAAAGAAAGGAAGGCTGTATGTGAGATGGATGGACTGTATTCAAGAGATTGTGAGTATGAGTTTGCAGGAGTTGAGCAGAGTAGTGGAGGACAGGCGGTCTTGGAGATGTCTCATCACCAGGGTCACCATGGGTCAAGATTGACGCGAAAGCAGTTAACAACAACAAAAGTACAGTCACCCCTCCATTTTCTTGGAGGATCCATTCCAGACCCCCTGCTCTGTGAAAACAAATAACCACAAATATTTAAGCCCCATTGGCTTGAATGGGTGTGCACTTTCGCGTGCCTGTGCACCATGAGTGCACACACCATTATATCCCTCCCCACTTGCCAGTCCGCGAAAAGTGAGAACTTGAACTTGAAGTCTGCAGAAATGGAGAGACAACTGTACAATAGCAGCACTATGCTGTTAAAGCTGCCAAACAGTCTCAAGGTCCATTTGTAGAATTCTATTACCAATGCAGATCTCATTTCAGCCATGATGTTAGATAATTCTATTTCAGCCTTAGTCCCATATCAGTGTATACCATTATCACACTGCCATTGTTTGTGCTGGAGCCTTATATATCCTAAGAATAGGTTTCATTGAATTCAATGGGACACTTCTGAGTATATGTGTATAAAACTGCAGTGCTAGAGGGTGATTGAAGTGATTACTGTACTAAGTTTGTCAAGTGATTTAAATGTTTCAAAAACATTGGAAAATATAGTATAAATAATATGCTATATTAATATATTAATAACAGGTTTTATTTTCTGAGTGCTACTCCTTATAGAGCAAAAAATGACATGAGGTGGTAATGGCAGGATTGAAATACACTTTTTTTTTTTTAGTGGGTGGGAGAATTGGGGTTTTAAAAGATTTTCTTGCAGCGGGAAGAAAGTTGCTTGTTAGCCAAGAATTATATCCCTACTAGAAATTCATTCCAGTCTAGTGTTAGGGCCATAATTTAGGCCAGAATTGGACTTGGGAGCAAAGCAGACTGCCTCTTGAAGCAGCTTCTGGCTGCCCCTTGGAGCGCCAGATTGGGGTTGCGGCAACCACCCGCCATGGCCACAATCCAGCATTTTTCCAGCCCCAAATATTTTGGAGCAGAAAAAAATCTGTCCTTTTCCCTGCAGTAGTGGCTCTTTTGCATTTCTGTGGCATGGGATATTTAAACACTATGCCACAGAAATGTCATTGTGCCACCTACCATCTGGTCAGGTGGGCGGCATGACTCCAACTTGGGGGCAGAGTTGGGGAGTGCGGCCCCCACGCCCCCACACTACCCCCAAGCTGGTTCTTACTGCCAGTCTGCTTTCCCTTGGTCACCCTGTTGGATTATCTTTTGTACTTTTCTCTCCTCATAAGAGACTGTTGAATCTACCAATTGTTAATAGATTTTAATCCCACTTGCTATTATCAGTCTCGACCAGTTTATGATTTTACAATGGTTTATCTTCTACTTTATGGTATCTGTGCCAGAGAAAAACAGTGCATACTTGAGCCTTGACCTCCTGGTAGTTGAACTGTAGAGTAGCACAGGTCATTATTCTGTCTGTGAGGTCATTTAACATTTGTAGAAGGCTATTGGGAATGGGGAGCGGGTGGAATGGTTATCCTTCAACCAGCAGAATATTGTTGGATAACATTGCGAAGGAAAGCCTTTTCAGTGGTGCATCCACCTTTTGGAATTCCCTCCCCCCCCCCCCCCCCCATAATTTGAGATGGAAGGACTGTGTTGAAGAATTGTGACTTTGAAACACTTCTTTGAAATATATTTATCTGTGCATGCCTTCCCTAGCCAGTAATAATTCCTTTCGCCTGTTCATATGTTGGCTATTGAAGTGCTTGATTACTGTTCTAAACTATGTAAAATTATTCTGTGTTGATTAATTAGGGTAATTTTCTTCTGCTATGGAAGAAAACAAATATTCCTCTACTGTATTCTCCCCATATCTGGATGTCCTGGAAGGAATTCAGAGGAATTGTAGAGGAATTGTTTCTTGTTGAAACACACACACACACACACACATTGGCATAAGCCATATTTTTGTGCAGAAAACAGGATTTTTGCATAAAATATGCATGCTTTTCTACACAGAATAATTCCTCCACAACATCCTGTCATGTTTGAATACAGGGGGGAAATTGCACAAAATCTCAGTGGTCTATTCTTCTCTGTGTTTACCCAACTGGCAGGGACCTGGTTTTTCAACCTGGGAATGAATAATAATGAACATTCTTTCCAACCCTACTCATGAGCAACCACCAAGAATGTCTCTTTGCTTACCTTCCTTGCCTTTGCTCTGTGATACCCAGAGGCCAAGCTTCACAGAATGTAGCAATTGTGACAGCACACATGGATAGGAAGCGGATGATTGAGTTGCCAGAGCCATGCCTATAGGAAATGAATGCAAGGGAGCAGTGATATTTTACTTCTCTATTTGTATGTTTGAGCTGGGGGAAGGAATTAACTCAGAGCTCAAAAACCACAATAGAGTTCAAAAAATTTAAAATAATTATGGGAAAACCTGCAAGCTTACTAAAATCTATCTTCATGTTATATACCCACCTAATCTATTTGAAGCCTTATGGAATTAATTCATTGATTTCATCTTTATTTTCTTTAATTGAAACCAGATCTAATTTGGCAGTTTCACTTGAGTTGTCTGTGGAGTAGCTGAGCTAGTCTATTTCCAAAAAGCCAAGAATCCCAAAGGGGCCTTTGTGAAGTGGGACACTCTAATTATTTGTGATTCCCTCATGACTAGTGTAATTAACTATTTTGTTATATATTTTTTATAAATTTTATTTATTAAAACAACATAACATTAATAAAACACTACATTCAAACAACTTTCATTACTCAATTATACAATCAAAACAGTCCTTTCATCTTCAAATTTACATAATTGACATACAAACATAACAATCTTCTTACATTCAAACTACTTCCTTTTGTCCACCCTCCATTGATTCATTTCAACATTTTTCCTATCTGCTTATTTCCTTTTAGGTACTATTTTATTTTCCCTAGACCCACCTCTAATCCTTTCATTTTACAATTTATTTATACTCATTTTCTTATATACATATTTCAATGCTATACATCTTTTATCTAGGTTCTTTCTCCTCCTTCTTTTAACTTATACTATGAATATTCGGCCACTTTTTCTTTATATATTTATATAAATCTTCCCAATTTCTCTTCTTATTATCTGTATTGCTATCAATATCTTCTAAATCTTTCCTGTTTTCTTTTAATCTTTTTGTTATTATATCTACCTCCATCATATCCAGTACTTTCAATATCTATTCTGTTTTGTTATATTTTTTTAAAAAAGGAAAACAACAACAATCCTAGTTTTGCTTCCTTGCATTTTCCAAACCATTTCAATAGTAAACACCAACACACCAATTTGAGTAGTAGCCACATCTTTGGTGCTCTAGCTCATTTTGTTCATGGTACAATTACTAGTTTACACAATCAGTTGTCCTGGATTAATAACACCATGTATTCTAGTCTCTCTTTTGGTTATAGTGGGGTGGGAAAGCCCTAGCCATCTGTGGGCAATTTGTCATCACTGGGAACCTCTGAGTGCCACACCAGTCCTACCAACCCTTCAAAACTTGAATCTGGATGCCCAATTTCAGTTTTGTAAAAATGTTTATCTTTTAAAACACTTTTTATGGCTGTGAGTGGCAATTTCTTTTTTTGACTTTCTCTGTAAATCTCACAGGAATGGCCTTCATGGCATGATTATTTTCCTGCACCATTATAACAGCAGTTACATTGATTGCCACTGGTATTGGTGATTGGAGGAACACAATGTGATGTGCCCAACCCACATGCCATGTAATCCTTGTTTGGATTAGTAATAAGATACAGTCATTCTCCATATCCATGGATTCAACCATCCATGGCTTGAAAATATTTTAAATAAATAAAATAAAGTATTTAAAATAAATAAATCCCAAAAAGCAAACCTTGATTTTCCCATTTTGTATAAGGGGCACCATTCTGCTATGCTATTGTATAAAATGGGACTTGAGCATCCACGGATTTTATTATCCATGGGTGGAGGGGGGAAGGGTTAGAACCAAACCCTATAGCCCTGGTAGTGCAGTGCTTAAATGCCTGTACTGCAGCCACTCACTCACAAACCACAAGGTTGCGCGTTCAATACCAGACTTCAAGCTTGCATCCTTCCAAGGTCGTTAAAATAAGTACCCAGCTTGCCGGGGGCAATTAGTTGGCACATTGTAAACTGCTAAGGGAGTGCTTAAGTGCACTGATAAGCTATATAGAAATATACTTGCTATTGCTATTGCTATTGCTTTTGACATAAGATACCAAGGACCTAATGTAAATAATTGCACACAGGAATGGCAATATCAGTGACATCAACATAATCAAATGTAAAATAAACACTTTGTTGTTGTTAACTGCCCTCAAGTCGATCTCAACTCATGGCAACCCTATGGATGAGACATCTTCAAGACCTCTGTCCTCCATTGCTCTGCTCAAACTCTGCAAACCTATACCCGTGGCCTCCTTAATAGAGTCTATCCATGTAGCATGTGGCCTTCCTCTCTTCCTACTTCCCTCCACCTTTCCCAGCATTATTGTCTTTTTCCAATGAGTCCTCCCTTCTCATGATCTATCCGAAGTATGACAGCCTCAGTTTGGTCATTTTGGCTTCCAGGGAGATTTCCAGCGTGATCTGCTCTATGACCCATTTGTTGTCCTTTTGGCTGTGCATGGGATCCTCAGCACTCTTATCCAGCACTACATCTCAAATACATTGATTTTATTTCCTATCATCTTTCTTAATTGTCCAGCTGTCACATCCACACATGGTAATAGGGAATACAATAGCTTGTATGATCCTAACTTTTGTATATCTTTGTATTTTAGATTTTTTTCTAGTTCCTTCATGGCTGCCCTCCCCGTTCTTAATCTTCTTCTGATTTACTGACGGCAGTCCCCATTTCTATCAATGTTTGATCCCAGGTATGGGAATTCTTTTACTATTTCTATTTCTTCAATGTCTAGGTTGAACTTGTGAAGGTCCTTGGTGGTCATTATTTTTGTTTTCTTTATGTTCAACACTAAGCTTGCCTTTGGACTTTCTTCTTTGCTCTTTTTTTTGTAGGTGTTCCAGGTCTGTGAGGTTATTTGCTAGTATTATGGTGTCATCTGCATACCTTAGATGGTTGATATCTCTTCCTCCTATTTTCACTCCTCCCTCTTCTGTGTTCAAGCCTGCTTTTCTTATAATATGTTCTGCCTACAAGTTGAACAGATAGGGTGATAGGATACAGCCTTGTCTGACCCCTTTGCCAATTGTCCATGTTCTGTTCTGACAGTAGCCTCTTGTCCTGAGTACAGATTTCCTCATCAGGACTATCAGATGTGTTGGCACTCTCATGTCTTTAAGGGCATTCTACATCCTTTCATGATCTATGCAGTCAAAGTATAGTCTATGAAGCACATGCTGATTTTCTTTTGGAATTTCCTGGTGCTCTCCATTAGCAAAGCAAAGCAGCTTCATTTATATACCACTTCATATTGCGCTACGGGATGTCTAAATGGTTTACAAATGTAAGCTCATTGCCCCCAACAGTTGGGTACTCATTTTAGTGACCTCGGAAGGATGCAGTCTAGCCTGAGCCCTGGCTAGTATTGAACTCGCAACCTTGTAGTCTATGAGTGAGTGGCTGCAGTACAGGCATTTAACCACTGCACCACCAGGGCTCCATTAGCCATTGTATGTTTGCAATGTGGTCCCCAGTGCCTCTTCCTTTCCTGAACCCCACTTGGACCTCTGGGATTTCTCTCTTCATGTATGGTTGGAGTCTATGTTGCAGAATTTTTAGAATAATTTTGCTTGCATGGGAGATCAGTGCTATGGTCCTATAGTTGCTGCAATCTTTGGTATTTCCTTTTTTGTGGATAGGGATGTATATTGATTGCTTCCAATCTGTTGGCCAGTGTTTTGCTTTCCATATTTGTTGCCATATGTTGGTCAGCACTAAAGTTGACTCTATCAATGTGGATTGCAGCAGTCCAATTGGAATATCATCTGTTTCTGGTGATTTGTTTTTCACTATTTCTCTTATTGCAGTTTCCACCTCACTTTTTAGAATTTGAGGTTCATCTTCATATGGCTCTTCATTTCATGTGTCCTTCATTTTGTCATCTCTTTGGTATAATTCTTCTGTGTATTGCACCCAGCATCTTTTTATTCTTTCTTGGTCTTGCATTTTTTTTTTATTGTCATAGAGCATCCACTCTCTTGGACTTATTCCAGAATTCTAGAACAGCCAGAAGTTTGTGACAACATCTCCCATGAGATGAGCAACTTCTGAAGCTTTATTGCTTGAACAAATCTAAAGCATCATTGTGTTCATTAGTTATAAGAGGGACTATTTTTGAAGCCATTTTAGAAAAGGGAGTTATTTTGGTTAATGGCACCTTTCATACCTCCTCCAGGCAGTGAGGTCAAAGAAAGGTTTGGAAAAGCTCAGGCTAATTACTTCAATTGTCCTCCCCTTCCCCCCAACCATCCTATATTTTTTCACCCACAAACAATAAATGAGATTGTGAAAATTTATTGAAAATATAGCAGGCAGTTTTCACTGATTGTTTTATGGTTCATTAAAAACAGACTGAAATTGGAATGTGTGCGTCACTCAACAGAGATTGAACTGTTTCTCATTGTTGTACTGTACATGCTGTATTTTGCATGCTCTGAAAGTGACTCAAACTCATTAGTGTCTCCCTAGCAGTTTTTCCCCCTGAGGCTGAAAATTCACAAGCATAATCAGATGTAGTGTTCTAAATTTCAATACAGCAGTGTCTGGAGTAAGCTTTTGGTGCCGTCTTTTCCTTCTACCAAAGGCTCGAAAAAGCATTCTGAAGTATGCTTCTAGCAGTGACCCCTATAAGGTTGTTCAGAGTGTAGCCTGTCTATTGTCCTGATTTAAGTATCCCTTTTCTGATTAACTCAAGATACACTTGGAGGTGACCCAAAGCACTAAAACAGTTCAAGTGTTTAAAGGCAGCTTTAGTGGTTAACATGTGTTAAAACACTCCAAGTGTCTTCACATTTAAGGCTACTTGTAAACCATAGAAGAGGCAGAGATCACTTAGCTATCAGTACACCTGCAGCCATAAAAGCACTTGCTCACAAGAATGGTGTGTGTGTCGGGAGGCCTTACCCTTTTCATTGATTTTGACAGACTTTGTGTCCAGGAAATAGTTGTACTGACTTGAATTTCATTGGGGAAGAAAGCAGTGTGCTTACTGTAAAGAAGCTCAAACATAGTAGTATTACCTGTACTTTTACAACAATGGGAGCCTTAACTTTAGCCTGTAGTACACATAATAAGACTGCTGAAGTCTTATGAACCTTGACAGGGTTTAAAGCATCTTTGTGGTCAAACTAAACATTGGCCTAACTTGGAGATGCATTCCATAAATCTCTGAATGAGAGTAAAGCCTTGTTTATGCTGCATGATCCTCGTGTTAGATAAAAATGTTGCAAAACTAAATGCACAACTGAATGTATGGCCAAAAGAGTATTACTATCAGAAGCAGTACTGCCAGTTTCATTAGAGGCAGCTGGAGACATGGCACTTTATGCACAACTCCATTTCCATGACCTTGAACTAAACAGGAAAAATGCCCAGGTGGTTCCATATGGGACTTGGACATATGCAAGACACTCACATGAGTCTGCTCACAGTGTTGAGTACATATGATGCAACTCTTTATAGTTTGTTGGATACTTCAGATACACATAGGCCAGTGGTCATGCTAGCTGGGATTTGGGAAGTTGTAGTCCAAAGACATAACTGTTCTAAGCTCTGATTCAGCAGGGATCAGTAATGTGTAATGAATGAAAGGTCAGTCCTTCCTTATTCCATTGCTCTCTTTTATGTGAAACTGCTTTAATACATTGAGGAAGAAGTGGTAGAATTGTTTAGGAAGACTACTGGTATCATTATTCTCTGTAGTGCATTCTGAGTCTAGCAAAATTTCCATGTGGCATCTTGCATCCTTAACACTGGGAAAATCACTGTTTTGATTAAGCTTCAATCATATGGATCTACAGTCAACTTTCAATGAGGGTCAGGTGATGCAGTTCAATAAACAACAGAGGTACTAGTGATCCTTGTATAGGATATCTGTCAGTCACAGTATGATTGATACCACTTCCATGGGTACTGCAAACCATAAAAAAATGCACACCAAGTGGAGGCACTGTTTGTCTCTCTTACACATTTTATGCCAGCTAGAGGCAGAAAATTCATTTTAAAGTCTCATTTCTAGCAGTGAATATTTCTCATTTTCCTGAAGCAAACCTTTAACACTGCATGGTAAAAGCACCTATGAGTTCTATGCTGAAGGAAGAATCAGACTTCAGACATTTTGAGTTTTGTTGTTATTTATCATCAAGTCAATTTGGATTTATGGTGACTCTATGAATGAGAGACCTCCAAGAGCCCTAGTAATCAGCTGCCCTATTCAGACCTTGCAAATGCAGGGTTGGGACTTCCTTGATTGAATCAATCCATATGTAGTGTGGGTTCCCCTCTTTTCTTATTTTTTCTTAACAACCCTGGTGGCCCAGTGGTTAAATGCCTGTACTGCAGCCACTCACTCATAGACCACAAAGTTGCGAGTTCAATACTAGCCAGGGTTCAGGCTAGGCTCAGGCCTGCATCCTTCCAAGGTTGCTAAAATGAGTACCCGACTGTTGGGGGGCAATGAGCTTACAGTTTTAAACTGCTTAGATATCCCATAGTGTGATATGAAGCGGTATATAAATGAAGCTGCTTAGCTTTGCTGCTTTTTAATGTCTTCCACTTTACTAAGCATCAATGTATTTTCCTTTGGGTCACATTGTCTTCCAATATGTCCAAAGTATGATAGTCTCAGTTTATTTTGTTTCACCATTTCTTTCTTTCTTTCTTTTACAAAAACTAAAATAAAAGTCATACATTTGGGATGGTTTCAGATTAAGCTTTTATGATATCATTTTCCTTCCTCATTTTGAATTTTATAGGGACTTCACAAGCTGTCAAGCTCCACTCACAACATTCCCTTGCTGTTCTACTACTTCTACTCTTTTCCTGCTGAGGGAAATCTATTGAAGAGAAAAAGGATGGAATAGCTGCTTGTTTGTGTATATGCCTTTAAAGTCGCCCATCGACTTATGGCAACCCTGTGCATTTCATAGGGGTTTATTAAGCAATGAATACATTGCCAGTTCCTTCCTCTGAAATATACCCTACAGCACCTGGTATTCATTGGCAATCTCCCATTCAAATATTAACCAGGGCTGACCTTAGTTTCCAAAATCAGATGGGATCTGGTGCCTTTGGGTTATCTAGGACCTATATGGCTGCTTAGTGCCTTCTAACTGCTAGAAGGAGGATCTGTGCAGCTGAAAGATACTAAGAATTAAAGAATTCTGAGCAAAGGAACTTGTTTTGAACACAGACAGACCTTGGTGTGCACTTAGGTTTGGTTCCAGAAGCCCCGTGGATACCGAACTTCATGGATGTTCAAATCTCATTAAATACAATAGATAGTAAAATGGTTTCCCTTATATAAAATGGCAAAATCAAGATTTTATTTGTTTAATTTATATTTATAAAGAGATTTTCAAGCTGTGGATGCTTGAATCCATGGATAAAATAATAATAATATGTGGATATGGAGGGCCAACTATCATTTTATTTGAACTCACCTGCTTTCCTTTCCAAAATCCATTTGTGGTTACATTCCCCCTCCACACTTTTATTTTTTTTTTACTTCAGATGATTGATTAGGATGGAGGTAAGGGAGTAATTTTGTTGTAGTCAGTCAGAAATCCTTAGTGATCTACTGCAAATCTAGAAATCTACCTTTGGATCAATATTCTACAACCATTTTTTTCTGACACATCCGCACATTTCTCAGGTAACACTTTATTAATAGTCTCTTGCCACATTCTCCAGGCCTTTCCATCTTTTTATTTTATGCTCTTTCACTTTCTTCTTTCAACTCACACTTCTTCTAACATGCAACAAATTTTAGAATACAAAAATACAAATATAATGAGTAGTTAAAAGTATATAACATATAAGGTAAATGTAAAAGTACTCCCCGTTGACAAGGTTGTCAAGTTGTGTTTGACCACAGGGGGTGGTGCTCATCTCCATTACTAAGCTGAAGAGCCAGCGTTGTCATAGACTACTCTGTGATCATGTGACCAGTATGATTGTACAGAACACTGTTTATATGTTTATATAATATATACTTTGTCTTTAGTTCAACAAACATTTAATGAGATGACTGCTCAAAATTCTGTTAACAAAGTTCTGAATTTTTTTTGGTGGTTTTCTAGCCTGGAAATCTATCTCAAAACCTGTATCAGGAGTATTGTTAACACCTACTATATGAAACATATTGCTAGAGAACAAATAATCTAAACTTTTGCTTAGCAGCTACTAGCCTAAATTCTGTTGGTTAGTCCCAAATGAATCAATGGGATTTACTTATGTGTTGAATCACCATCAACAGCTGATTCAACAGGTGTAGTCTAGTTGGGTATCTAGAACTAACAAATAGGGTCCATGTTGTAGGTTTGGATGTTTCCCCACTACTTAGGTCATCCATTCAGCAAGTCTCATGACCCCCCCCCCCAGCTCTTTCCTGCAGAGCTTAGATTATTATCTTTTTAGAGCAAAGGACAAGATGGTACCCCATAAGTGGAATACACAATTATGTCTTTTCCTTTCATAACTTTCAGTACACTTCAATACCCTCTATGACCCAGCATCTATAACTTGAGGCACTGGCAGCCATTTCTGTTATTTAGTGGAAAAGCAGGTAAGTGCTGTTACTACTTACTGAACCAATTATGTACGGTAATCCTCTGAACTATTTTTGTATTCTGTCTGCAGGTGTGCCAGAGAAATTTTGGGGCAAGCAAATCATCCCTTCATCCTCCTCGTCCTCCTCACAGTTTTAGATGATTTTGAATTGAACAGTCATATATGACTTTTTAAGACTATCTTAAAGAGGCAAGTATACTGGAATATACCCATATGAAATCCACTTTACTGTTGCTTTTTATATAGAAATAGTAAAAGAGTTCTCATATCTGGGATCAAACATTGATCAGAATGAGGGCTGCAGTCAGGAAATCAGAAGAAGATTAAGGGCCTATACAGACTGCCAAAAATAATGCAGCTTGAGGCCACTTTAACTGTCCTGGCTCAGTGCTAGTGAATCAAGGGAATTGTAGTTTTTTCTGGGACATTGAGCCTTTTCTGTTAGAGAGCTCTGGTGCCACAAAAAACTACATTTCCCATGAGTCCCTAGCACTAAGCCAGGACAGTTAAAGTGGCCTCAAGATAGGTTATTTCTGCTAGTCTGTAAAGGCCCCAAGAATGGGGAGGGTGGCTATGAAAGAACTGGAAGAGATCCTAAAATACAAAGACATACAGCTCAGCAAAAAAGTCAGAATCATACAAGCCATTGTATTCCCTGTTACCATGTATGGATGTGAGAGCTGGACAGTTAAGAAAGATGATATGAAGAACATCAATTCATTTGAGATGTGGTGCTGGAGAAGAGTGCTGCGGATTCCATGGACAGCCAAAAAGACAAACAAATGGGTCCTAGAACAGATCAAGCCAGAAATATCTGCGGAGGACAAGATGACAAGACTTAGACTGTCATACTTTGGGCACATCATGAGAAGGCACGAATTATTGGAAAAAAAACAATAATGTTGGGAAAAGTAGAAGGAAGTAGAAAGAGAGGAAGACCACATGCTAGATGGATGGCCTTTATTAAAGAGACCACAAATATGACTTTGCAGGAGCTCAGCAGAGCAGTAGAGGACGGTGTGTGTGTGTGTGTGTGGCTGGAGATGTCTCATCCATAGGGTGACCATGGGTCGAGACCAACATGAAGGCAGTTAACAACAACAATAAATCATATTATCATATCACTTTTCAGTCTTCTTTTGTTCTGAATAAGCATCCCTCACTTTCTCAACCATTCCTCACAGAACTTTGGCTTGGTTTTCATACCCTTGGCTTATTTGGCTGTATTCTTGCTTCTTGATAGTTGTAGTGCCCATAACTGGACACATTGTTCTATGAAATCATTGGGTTCAGTTCATCAACTAGCTACAAATCCGCTTAACAATATCATCTAGCCCACTTTCTTCAAGCTTGTCTACAAGTGTACCATGGGAGAATCTGTCAAAGAGTTTACTGGTATCATACAGAATTGTATTATAAAAGGATAGAATATCCAGCAAAAGAAAAGGAAAAAGAAAAGGAGAATATCACATACATAAACATACAAAGAAAACTAACACTCCTTCACCTATCAACTGATTCGAGCTGCCTCTAATATAACATTTTTCTCCTGATTGTTTACTAAATATACAAATCCAAAAGTCTCATGTATAACTATACAATTTATCTTATAGCATATAACATTGTTACTTTTTCGCCTCCTAGTTGTAAAGTAGCCAGCTAGATTTTCTGCTGGAAAGTTAGCTTTTTGAAATTAAAGTTCATTTGTTAATATTTCTTATAAATTTATTTTGTCTCCACACCTAAAACCCATTGTTGTCCCCATTCCTGTTTCAAATACTCAGTAAAGGGGTTCCAGACTTTCTTGAATTAATTGTGTGTTTTTTCTGTAAAATCTGTGTTAATCTATCACTTTCCATTACATCATAGAATTTCATGATCCAGTCATCAATTCCAGGTATTGTTTTTTGTTTCCACTTCACTGCATATATTATCCTGGCAGCTGTGATCATGTAGAAAATAAGTCTACCATATTTGCTTTTTTGGCTCATGCTTAATAAAAGTCTCATCAGATCCTTCTTAATTTTAATATTTAATATTGATTCCATTGCTCCATGGATCTTATCCCAATTTTTTTTTTTGCCCAACTACATTTCTACCAAGTATGATAATATATGCCTAGTTCTTTCTCAGATTTTCAACATTTATTCTTTTCATTTTTATAAATTTTAGCCAATATGAAAGGTGTGAGATGCCATCTATATTGCATTTTGTAAAAAAAAAATTTCTTAAGTCGTAACTCAAAGTATATTTCAATCTTTTAGTTCAGGTTTCCCAATTATCTCAATTTATAGAATGGCCAATATTTTGAGCCCATTTTCCCATCTGGGGTTTGATCATTTCTTCCTCAGTATCAAAAATCAGGAATAGTTTGTAAAATTTCTTAATTCTATGGTTATCCTCTAATTTCACTATTTTTTCAAATTCTGGATCTGGCTCTTGAATATTATTTAATTTAGGTCTTGATTAAATCTTTCACTTAGTTGATAGTAGGTGAATCAAGTATACTTACAGCCTTCACTCCTACATTGTTCTAAGGGTTTCAATTTCATCTCTTTTTCTCTTAACAGATCTTCATATGTAACCCATTTTGAATCTTCTAATTTAGTTCTATTGAAGAAGGCTTCATTTATTGAAGTCTACTTGGGAGTCCTCTACAAACTTTAGGTTTTAGTTTTAACCAGATTTGTATCAAAGATTTTCTAATATAGTGGTGATTAAAGTCTTTATTGACTTTTAATTTATTGTAGAATAAATAGCCATGCCATCCAAATCTGCACCTTCCAATTGTAATAATCTATTCTTTTCCAATTTTATCCAATCTACAATCCAATCCAACATGCATGCGTAATAGTAAAATTTTAGGTTAGGAAGTGCCATACCTCCTCTTTTAATCTCATCTTGTATTAATTTTCATTTCACTCTAGGTTTTCTTCCAGCCCACAAAAATGTTGATATATTCTTATGCCAATTCTTAAAAGGACAGTCATTGGTAAATTTTGAAATAAAAAAATAATTTTAGGTAGAATAGACAAAAAATAATTTTAGGTAGAATAGACCACAATTGCTGAAATTTTCCCCATCCATGATAAACCTATTTTTACCCATTTTTAAAGTCTTTCTTTGTTTTTTTTCCATTTTATTTCATAATTGTTTTAAAATAAATCTGAAATTTTTTGGTAATATGAATTCTAAGATATCTTATTTTCTTTACAATCTGCAAGCTAGTTTTTTCTTTGAAAATTTGTTTCTCTTCAAGTAGATTCATTAACATCATGGCTGTTTTTATTTATTTATAGATAAACCAGATACTGCACCATATTTTTGAATTGTTTCTAGAAATTCCTCTATATTATCCAGTGGGTTTGTTAGCAAAATCAGTAAGTCATCCACAAAAGCATGTAATTTGAATTCTGCTTCCTTTATTTTTACCCCTTCAATTTTAGGATTTTCTCTAATTTCATTATTCAGGATTTCCAATGTAGTTATAAAAAGCAAGGGTGTCAAGGGACATCCTTGTCTAACACCTTTTTGAACTTTATATTTGTTGTGGTCTCCCAATTAATTACTAGAGTGGCTTCTTGATTATTACATGTTTTTTTATCCATTCCATATACTTTACTCCTATATTCATTCCCCCCAACACCTTGAACATGAAATTTCAATTAATTTTGTCAAATGCTTTCTCCACATCTCCAGCATTCTATTACGTTTGCAAATATTTTATAGGCACTATTCAATAGTGCAATAGATCTGTAATTTTTAGGAGCTAGGGGTCTTTATTCTCCTTTGGAATTAGGACTACATGGGCAAGAGACCAAGAATTTGGGGACTTCTCTTTTAATATTCCATTAAATACTGTTTGAAGGGGGAGTATAATTTGTTCCTTAAAATTTTTGTAAAATTCTGCTCCTAGTCCATCCGGGCCAGGTGTTTTGGCTGACTTACTTTTTTGTATACTATAAGCAATTTCTTCTATCACTATCTCTTTATCTAGAATTCCTTTTGTTGTTCTGATAATTTATTAATATTTTGTTCATGTATTTACTAATTAAGTCTTCATTAATTCCCTTTTCTCTTGCCAAGCTTGAAAAGAATTTTTTTAAAAAAATCTTCTTTTGATCTGTAATGATTTCTTCTTGTTTTATTTGGATAATACTTTTTTCTCTTTTTATTTCCTTATTTTATATGTTAGGAATTTCCCTAATTTTTTTTTGGTGGTCAAAGGTTCTTTGTTTAATCCATTTCATTTTCCCCCAAGTTCTTCTGTCATAATTACTGATATTTGTTTCTTTAGTCCTGTTAATTCTTTTTGGTATTCCTTGTCTTTTGTTTTTCTCTTCAAATATTCTTCTATTTTTCAGATTTTTTTTCTTCCAGTTCTTTTAATTTTCCGTTTCTTCCTATTCAATTCAATATTTTTGGAATTAAAAAAAACCCCTCTTATAAAGGTTTTAGTGGTGTCTCAAACTATATGTGTAGCTACTTCTTTATCTAAGTTTTCTTCAAAGAACAGTTTCAGTTGTTTTTTTTGCCTCTTCTGCTATTTTTTCTTTACACAGAAGAATTTCATTTAATTGCCATCTATATGATTTTATATTGTTATGTATTGTCATTAAAACTGGGTTATGATTGGACCAAATCATTGGGTAAGTTTCAATTTTTTCTACCATCTTAATCATGTGTGATGAGATGAAAAACATATCTAATCTCACCCATGATTTGTGGGGATTCAAATAAAAAGTAAATTCCTTAAATTCCTTATATTTTACTCTCCAGACATCTTCTAATCTTAATCTATCTGTCATTTCAAAAAACTTTTCCGGCAATTTCCCTTGATTTGTTTTAATCTTCATTCCTGATTGCCTGTCTAATTTAGGGTTAATAACCCCATTCCAATTCCCTATAGCTATAATACAACCATCATTTAAGTCTTCTACCTGTTGTAAAACTTTTTTATAAAATTTATTTTTTTATCAGTTGGGGCATAGATTCCAATAAGGAGTGTTTTCCCTAGATGACAATTTAATTCAAATAAAATGTATCTACCATCTGGGTCTTTAAATATTTCTTTTGCTTCCAGTCTATGGTTTTTATTATTTTTGCCACTACTACAATCCTGAACTCATTCTGAGTTTTATCCTTCCTGATAATATCCCTTCAAAAATTGACTTCTCCTTCATTTTCTACTTTTGTGATCCCTCCCCACTTCTTCTGTTCTTTTTTAAATACTTATTTTAAATTTCAACTTATTTGAAAGCTCCTTATGCAACCATCCCAGTTTCTTTATGATGTCTTGCACTTTTACTAGTCTGCATGTTCCCACTCTGTCTGCTCAGAGTGAGTTACATGCTGTGGTGACAGGGACCTATGAAGCTACTTCTGAACAATTATTGGATAAATATCTATCACCAATTGATTGATATGTGACCCACAGGTACCACATATGTTACCTAATGACCAGTCAGTTAATTATAGACTAGATGACATGTTTATAAGAGTGAACTTTAGAGTTCTATTAGAGAACGGACAGATGAACTATACTGATGCCCTCTGGGTAGATTTCACCCAGCCTCTGCTGCCTCTGTGGACCCATTACATGGTAATTAGGGTGATTTTTAAGTAGGATTCAAAGAGTTAAATGACTACCCTTATTATTGCTTCATTTGTCACTGTAGTAAGTACTGCAGTGATGGGGGAAACTGGAAGAGATGATCAAGGAGAGAGAGAAAAAGAAAGCAAGAGTTGAAGAGAAAAGGAGTGTATGTAAATGGAGAGAGGCTTGTTGCAACTTGATCCTTTCCTCCTTGAATTTGATTTTTGGTTAAGAGCCTACAGCTGACACACTATCTCCAAGGCACAGAATGAAAGGATACTTTTAAGAAGAATGACATGAAGATTGATTGCTTTCAGCACAGTTTTGTTGTGTATCTGTACATCTCCAGCATATCAGATAGAAACATTCTATGAGGTTCACCATCAGATACATAAAAACTTGGAGTGGAAGGGTCTGGACTTTTCCCATTCTCTCTCCCTTTTCCAAACATTAAATGTTCGGGTCACACATCCTCACCTCACTGTGCCTATCTGTTGGGAGTGTGATGTCTTGATATTGACCTCCAAAGCTATGTATGCTCATCTAGATCAGGGGTAGGCAACCTTTCCCCTTTAAGGGCCGAGGGACTTCAGCTCCCAGAATCCCAGGAGTTATTGGCCAACATGGGACTATTGGCCAACATAGCTGAGGCTTCTGGGAGCTGAAGTCCCTCGGCCCTTAAAGGGGACAGGTTGCCTACCCCTGATCTAGATCAATCAGATGTCTCTGGCAGGCATGTGAAAAACTGATGGATGATTTCTGAAATTTACATTCAACTATCAAGTCTTTAGAGTTACAATCATGGTTTAGAATCAATTATAATGCAATGTTAAATATACAACATTCAATCACATTCAGTGTGCAATGTTCTGAATTGGTTGCTGTAAAGGAAACACATTAAAGAGAAGATAACAGGGTCTCTTTAGATATAACACATCCCAGCTTCACAGCTTTCCACATTTGTATATCTTTTCATTCCCTCTTGAATTGCTTTGTCAACATGACTGAAAAAAAATGTATCATGATCTTTTGTGAGGGAGAAAATACCACTAATGTTCTTTCCTTAAAGTAGCTGTATTGGAAGAAACCATGGTGATGTTACAGGCAAAAATGTAATTGTTCTGGTAACACCAGAATTTATTTGTCTGTAACTATTTTGAAGTTTTGGACAGTAAGTAATCAATGAATACTTTAAATGAATAAAATAAGCCATAGCAGTACCCTTTGAACAAGAGTGGGCAACCTGTGGCCCTCTGGATGCTGTTGGCATACTAACCTTATCATTATTGCTCAACACAGGTGTGGGTCAGGGATGATGAGAGTTGAAGTCCAACAACATCCTGAGGACTGCATATGTGTAACTATATAACATCTCCTGGCCCATTCTCACAGCCCACCTTAACAGCCAGAAGCCAAATGGGATCAACAAGATCGGTTCAGCTGCTCATAATGGTGCAAGGAGGATGATGTTTCTGCCTGCCTCCTACTAGCAAATGAGGCTGTGACAGGAAATTCAGATGGGAGTCCTGCTTCTCATTGTCACAGCTATGGGCACAGGCAAGAGAAGGCTGCAAACATCCTCCTCCTTGTGCTCTGGTCAGCAGCTGACCAGAACTCCTTTGCTTGATTCAACTGCTAGTTGTTCAGGTTCATAGAATCATAGAGTTGGAAGAGACCACAAGGGCCATCCAGTCCAACTCCCTGCCATGCAGGAAATCAAAGCATCCCCTACAGATGGACAGCCAGCCTCTGTTTAAAGATCTTCATAGAAGGAGACTCCACCACTCTCCAAGGGAGTGTATTCCATTGTCGAACAGCTCTTACTGTTAGGATGTTCATCCTAATGTTTATGTGGAATCTCTTTTTCTGTAGCTTGCATCCATTGTTCCAGGTCCTATTCTCTGGAGCAGCAGAAAACAAGCTTGGACCATCCTCAATATGACACCCCTTCAAATACTTAAACAAGTCTATCATATCACCTCTTAACCGTCTCTACTCCAGGCTAAACGTACCCATCTCCCTAAGTCTCTCCTCCCAGGGCATGGTTTCCAGACCCTACACCATTTTGGTCACCCTCATCTGGACATGCACCAACTTGTCAACATGCTTTCTGAATTGTATTCCATGTGAGCCCTGACCAAAGCAGAATACAGTGGCACTATTACTTCCCTTGGTCTAGACATGATACTTCTATTGATGCAGCCTAGAATCACATTGGCCTTTTTATCTGCCACATCACACTTTTGACTCATGTTCCACTTCTGGTTTACTAGGAGTCCTAGATCCCTTTCACATGTAGTCTTGCTAAGCCAGGTGTCCCCCATCCTATATCTATGCATTTCATTTTTTTCATTTTGAATTTTGATCCTCCCCTCTGGGGTATTAGCTCCTCCTTCTAATTTGGAGTCATCTGCAAATTTGATAACCATGCCCTCTATTCTTTCATCCAAATCATTGATAAAGGTGTAGAATAGCACTGGGACCAGGACAGAACCCTGTGGCACCCCACTAGTCACTTCTCTCCAAGATGAAGGGGTACCATTGCTGAGCACTCTTTGGCTTCAGCCAGTCAACCAATTACCAATCCACCTAATAGTTCCATTGTCTAGCCCATATTTTACTAGCTTGTTTGCAAGAATATCATGAGAGACCATGTCAAAGGTCTTACTGAAATCAAGATATGCTATGCTATGTCTACAGCATTCCCTTCATCTACCAAGCTGGTAAATATATATATATATATATATATATATATAGAGAGAGAGAGAGAGAGAGAGAGAGTCTGGCATGATTTGCTTTTGAGAAACCCATGTTGACTTTTTTTGATTATGGCGTTCCCTTCTAAATGTTCATAAACTCTCTGTTGAATGATCTGCTCTAGAATCTTTCCTGGTATTGATGTCAGACTGACTGTGCAATAATTTTTGGGATCCTCCTTTTCCCCTATCATGAAGATGGGACAACATTTGCCCTCCACCAGTCTGTTGGGACTTCTTCTGTTCTCTAAGAGTTCTCATAGATTATTGCCATAAGATTAGGGAGCATTTACATAGTTTTACTGGAAGACTACACAGTCTTACTCAGGGGTAGGCAACCTTTCCCCTTTAAGGGCCGAGGGACTTCAGCTCCCAGAATCCCAGGAGCTATTGGCCAACATGGGACTATTGGCCATCATGACTGAGGCTTCTGGGAGCTGAAGTCCCTCAGCCCTTAAAGGGGAAAGGTTGCCTACCCCTGGTCTTACTGAATATAGAGCATTCTGATTCTGTGACATAAATTATGAATCTTTTAATTATAATACAGAATGCCAGACTATATTTCTACTATGACTTCTAAGACAAATCTTTTCTGTTAAGGAATACCATAAGCTTCCTTTCCCTAACTTTCTGGTATGTACTTTCTCTTTCCAAGAAAATAGCTGAGATTTTGACTATGGATTATGTTTTGGTTCATGTAGACCTAGCCTCTCCAGAGTTCTGAGTAATAGCAGCCAAAGGGGCACAGAAGAGCCATGGCACCAGTGGTAAGGGCAGCTTTTTTTGGAGCTCTTTTTTGCCAGCTATTTCTGGAGTGTCAAACTGCGGGATTGAGTCCATGGCATGTGGTTGCCATGGACCCAATCTGGCACTCCCAGGGGTGGCACAGAGCTGCCCCTTAGGGGCCATATGTACGGCCCCTGACTGACTAGTTGGGGATTGATGAATTTGTCACTTTCACTTTCTCCCATCCTTAATGTTTTTTCCCAATCCAATTCCATTGTGTTTATGAAGGTTTTTTTTTTTTAATTTTAGTGACTTCAAAATGAATGGAACAAACCTTTTCAGCAATCTTTTTGGGCCAAATTTAATATTTATAGGAATTTCCAGCATAAAAGATCATGTAATCCAGGTATGCCATCTAGCTTGTCTGAAAAAAAGAATGAAGATGGAAAGGATATTTGTGCTCTGCACACACAAACACAAAAACCCACATGTAAACCCCATTTTCCAACCAATAAGTCCTGAAAATTGTGTGACTTTTGAAGACTCTCTTGTAGAAGGGAGGAAATGCTAAAATGACTCATTTCTTCCTTCAAGAATGAAATTAGTGAAGAATTACATAAGATAACCATAATTCACTACTGCAGCAGAGTTGAATATGAAATCACAGGGATTCAAACATAGAGCTAAAGAGGAAACCCATGTTCTATATGGAGAAACCTGACAGTTTCTTTGTATGCATCATCATCATCATCATCATCGAAATCTCATTCTTTTCATAACATTGTTTAAAAAATATCTAAATTTGAGAAAATTCATAGAAAAATGAAACAAATAAAATTCTCATCCATTCCTACTTGTAGTACAGGTGATGAAGATTCTTGTGTGTTTACAAAGTTCTTTCTGCCCTTCCTTGTTTGAAAAGCATTACATTTAGGGAAAGTCACTTTGATGGAAATAATTTAAATGTTAGCAAAATGTTTTAAGAATGATCCTCCCTGTGGGAATTAAGACTTTAAAGAAGCAAAGAATAACTACCTTTGAATCAGGTTTTTGTTCACCTGGAGTTAAATGTGGGAAAGTTTATCTTGCCCCTTTTAATGTGCCAAAGGTTTGATACATGCTATATTATTATTTCAGAATGTGTGTTTTTTTAGTATTTTCAATGCATGTGAAATGAGTCATGTACTAGTACCAAAATTTTTGTTTTGTTTCCAAATAGGCACTCCTTCATTCTTTAGATATTTCATGCACACTTTAACCAATGTGTTTTCTCTCCTCCTAACACACACAAAAAGTAATAGCTTGACTTTTCTCTGATTTATATGTAAGTCAGAGATACTTGTTAGAACAATGGAAACCATTCATAACTGTATGAATCACTGTAAGGGTAAAAACCCAGGCAGGCATATTTGGTGGACAACTAAAAGGCTTAATCAAGTTGGTTGAAATTTTACTTCTTTCATGTAACCCAAATGAAGAGGTGGGAGGTGGAATGTAAAATGCTTTTCTTTCCTTAACATTTCCATTTTCCTTTCCATATCCTCATATTTGGGCACAACAGTTGTTTTACATACTGCAGGCTTTTGATCTTGGAGTAGTGATTGATGCAATCACACATGGTCTATAAGCAAAACTTTCAACCTGTGTTGGATTCACTCACCTGGATTTCTTTTCAAGATTTGGAGTTCAGTAGAAATTAATAAAAATAAGGGAAAGAGACTGGAATTCGTAAGGTCAAAATGCTTCTGAAAACAGGTTTGCATAATGTAGCTAGTCTTTGAGTCTGCTCAGAGAAATTATGTTACAGGATATACAGAGATATCCTAATGGAAACATTTCCTGAAGCATTCTAAAGTTGCAAAAACAGTGAAGAAGGGAAGGCAGTGGAAGCATTGCTCAGCAGAAGGTCACAGGTTCACCCCCAGTTCCTGTAAATAAAAGGATAAAGTAGAAGCTGATGGATAGGATCTGAGATAATGGGCCTAAGCAGACTGCCAGAAATAGTGCACATTAAATTGAGGCACTGCCCTGGCTCAGTGCTAGGGGATCATGGGAACTGTAATTTATTGTGGCACCAGAGCTCTCTGACAGAGAAGGCCCAATGTCTCAGAAAAAAATACAGTTCCCATGATTCCCTAGCACTGAGCCAGGGCAGTGCCTCAATTTAATGTGCACTATTTCTGGCAGTCTGCTTAGGCCCAATGTCTGCATAGATAAGTACTAATAATAAAGCTCTTGTTGCTACATGTTACATACCTCTTAAAACTGATGGCTGATGGTAACTGAAGTTCAATAATATTCAAGGCTCACAGTTGGCCAACTCTGTATGAGAGACAGTCAAAAAAATATGGCAAGACCACATACAATTCAGGATGCTGACTTTGTCCTATTAAAACCTTAAAAGATTGTTATCTGTGAAATAGTTTGAGATCTACACAGTGTAGACAACGCATGGTATCTATGCTCACCTAAGCTCTTATCTGATATATTGGGTATAATCAGTAGGAGTGTATTGAATGGTTATCTCAGCATCTCTTCCCCAGCTAGAGAATTTCCTTCCTTCAGGAACCTTTCATGCCCTGGGTTTGAGTGCTCTCCAGAGACAGACATTTGGCACAACAAGGAGATTGTTTAAGCAAAGAGGTACATTACCATTATTTTCTATTCATAGACATAGGGCCGATGCAGACAGCTCTCATGGGGTGGCAGAGAGCTGCCCCAGGGAGCGGTGCATTGGGGCCGTGACAACCCCACACCATGGCCCTGATTCTTCTTTTTGCTGCCCCTAAAATGCCACATTTTTAGGGGTGGCAAAAGGCCACCCTATGAGCCAGCACTGTGGCTCTTCTGCGCCGGAAGGGCGTACCGATGCCGCATGCCATGCATGTGGCTGCACAGTGTCAGGACGGTATCGGGGTGGGGTTGGGGTGGCCGACGTGTGGCTGCCCCACCCCAACTCTACCCCCAGGCAGGCCTTTTGGGTTGGTCTGGAACGGCCCATAGTCTCTGGCTGACCACTATTGTCTTACTGCATGACTGTCCTTCAAATGTACTTTTCTCTTTTCAGTTATACAATCCACTTGTGTTTCCTATGTTTGCTTACTCCCTACCAGCATGGGGACCTAATCTTTAAGTGGAGGCTTCTAGAAACTGGAACAGTAATTATAATCAATGGCATATTTTCTGAAAGTATATTAAATAACATACTTGTTATTTAATCTGTCATGTGGACTCTATACTCATAGTATGTATATATTTTGATGCAGAGTTTAATTACATGATTATGTCAGCATGTGGGTTGTGGTCACTCCACTACATCAACTACTCTCTAGATTCCATAGAAACATCCGTCTCTTGTCACATGTGTTTATTCATAGTACATTGGTCCCAGTGATACAGAGCATTTCCAGTTTTCTCAGGATTCTTGCCAGAGATGAGCGCTACTCAGAATAGCAGGAAGCTTCACTTTACATTCTATACTAAGCTTTTACCAAATTCTATAAGGCTCATGGTGGTGTACTCATGAATATACAGGATTTGATATGGGAAGCACATATACTGCCTCTCTTTTCAATGATTCAGTGCTATTTTATAAATTGTAATCCTGGTTCTTCTCTTGAGTTGATCTCTTATTTCATTTCTTTCTCACTTCCTGAAGACACCTGTTCTGTGTGAAAGTAAAACAACAGTATTACTTGTAGACTGGTAGTGAGGTCATGTCCAAATCAAGTCTGCTATACTTTTGGTTTGCCGCATTTGTTCAAATTTGTTAATGAAGGAATATGAAGGAGGCATAAAACATGGATAGCATTATTCTATGGGATAGTGTCTTTTCTCATTCCAGTCTTTAGTGTGGCTTTCTGGAAATTAGTACAGGAATACATTTGTTTTTAAGGAGACCGAGGGGTCATTCAGACATTATTATTTTTTTAGTAGAATTATGTGAATTACCTCACTCACTACAGATATACATCTATGTACATCTCTGGGAGTTTGGTTGCTCACACATGTCAGCACTCGAATAAACATGGAGTTGAATGTATTTAAAATGTGAATGTATTCAAAATGTATTTAAGGCATGCAGAATTTAATTCTGAATTATCCCGGATCTATTTACGTTGGTTATTTACACTGATGATGATGTTAATCTTTTTTAAAAATTCAGAGGAAAAAAGCTGGTATCGATTAAATTGGGTTAAGTGGGTTATCTTTGACATCCCCCCCCCACCCCACAGCAAAAGCACACCTGAATTGGGTGCATTCAGGATCCATGTGAACAACAGAGATTCAACCTGGATTTATCCTGGATTATTTTTACCATCTGAATAGCTCCTCGTGATCTCATTCATATTAGTTCACTTCAGTGGTTCTTAATCTTGGATCTTTGGCTATTGTTTCACTATAGTTTCTAGAATCCCATTAATTAATTGGATGACCTATGAACTGAAATTCAACATCTGGGGAACTGTGTTTGGGAACCAATGGTTAGCCCCATTAGAAATGCCATTTAGACAGCCATTGGAAAGCTTTCCTTGTAAATCAGTCTGTTAATCATAAGTTATTTTTACTTTGGCAGAATTCACCAATGTTGAGTTGTTGTCTTCCTCCACAGAACTGAACTGGTGCCCATATTGCAGCCTTCTTCTATATAAAAAAGAAGCTGTTTAGCTTTTACTGTCTCCTTTTACATTGCAAAGTCTGCCACATTGTGGAGACTCCATAGCAGACAAATCTATTCCACTTTGCATATGTGTTGGAGAGAAATAGAAGGTTGTAGCAGCCTAAGATAATGAATTAATAATTTACAAAGAAGAAAGGCAATTGTTTCTAAAGCTTTTATTCAGTATAGCACTGTCCTTTATTATTGCCACTGAACCATGTTTTTTTCCTCAGATGAGCCTTACTTTCAGCAATATAGGTAAGTTAAAGTGCACCAAGTTCATTAAACTGTACATAAATAAGATATATCTTTTTTTGAAATGATGTTCATAATTCCAGTTAGCTACACCACTGGGGAGAAAGCAGTGTTGTATTATCTGGAAATCTGTAGCCCTCAAATCATAACAAATTGAGGGGTAACTCCAATTGATCTTCTAATCAAGGGGCAGGGGATCTTGATGCTCATGGTAATTCAGACACATAGCCATGACAGTCTGGAATATCAGTATCCAAAGCAGGGGTAGGCAACCTAAGGCCAGGGGGCCAGATGTGCCCCCCCCCAAGGCCTTTGGACCAGCCTCGGGCAGGTCCTGCAGCCACTGCTGCCGCCACCCCCACTACCGCCACCCGCCATGATGATATTGATTATTGTTGTTATTATTTGTTCTTGGGGTTTTCTTGGCAAAATCTCCACAGGGGTTTTGCCATGGCTTTTCTGGGGCTGAGAGAGTGTGCATGCATATTTTTTTTATTTTTTTAATATTTTTAATTTTTAAAATTTTATTTATTTATTTATTTATTTATTTTTGGTGCTTCGGCCCCCAAATTGTCTGAGGGACAGCAACCTGGCCCCCGGTTCAAAAAAGTTGCCTACCCCTGATCCAAAGGAATCACCTTTGCACCTTTGGGACTAACTGAGGGGCTGTAAGGGGCGGTTCCATACTGCCCCTGGGAACACCAGATTGGGGCCATGGCAACTGCACGCCGCGGCCCCGATCTGGCAGTTTGCCACTACAAAAAGAGTTGGCAAATGCCACTTCTTTTTGGAGCAGCAAAAAACTGCTGTTACTGTCACCACTGTGGCTCTTCTGCACTGCTTTGGCACAGCATTTTTAAACACTCACCAAGAGAATGTCCTGACATGTGTGCCATGTGGTGGGGTGCGCGGCGTGATGGTAGCATTGGGCAGAGTTGGGGTGGCTGGTGTGCAGTCACCCTGCCCCAACTCCATCCCCAGGCTGGCCCTTTTGGCTGGTCTGTACAGGCCCTGAATGAAAGATGTTGTAGCACCTGTGCTGTAGAAATAATACAGTTTGACACCACTTTAACTGTCATGGCTCAGTGCTATGGAATTCTGGAATTTGTAGTTTTGTGAGATATTTAGCAGTGTCTGTCAGAGAGCTCTGGTGCCCCATTAAATTACAAATGCCCAAATCTATTTCTTTCCATAGCATTGAGCCATGGCAGTTAAAATAGTATCAAGCTGTATTATTTCTGCAGTGCAGATGCAGTCCAGGTCTACTTCCTCAGATGCATGGAGGAAACAGACCAAGTCTAGAAAAACATATGGTAAAGTTTTCCTGATGCAAAAGCATGAAGGCTTCTTGAGAAATTCAGTGTCCTCTGCCTAACAAAGGGCCTGTGGCCTCACAAGGATGGAGTCATATTGGATTATAAAGGAAGTATCTTTTTTGGGTTGCAAATGGATGTTAAATTTCCTGGAGTTTGATAATATCCCAGCAGTGACATGGCCAGAAGGAGGAGGTTCAAGCCTGCAAGTAATACCCCTCCATACCATCTGAACTGAGAACAGAAGCAGCAAAATACAGTTCTATGACTAACATCTTTAATTTGTTTCTCCTGTATGGTTTTTAACACCTTGCCTGATGGAAAAGCCAGTGGAGCTTCAAAAGCTTGCAACATGTATATTGTGCATTTTGTTTGGCCAGTAAAGGTATGTTGTAGATTTTTGATGTTATTAGATCTTTCACTCAGTCCTAAAGATACAACAAGATCTCTTTGCATGCTCACAGTAAATGGTAGTGATACTAGAGTTACCTTAGAGTAAGTTGCTACAGTGTATAGGATGGAATGTTAAAAAAAGGCAGTGGTGGTTCAGTCATGGCAACAGCCATGGATGAGTTGGTTTTTAGTTTCACAGTTGGCAGAACAGCAGTGTGGTGATGCTGAAAAACCTGTAACATAAAGACTAAAAGTGTTGTGCAGCTCTACCAGGAAATTCCATGGTTAGATGGAAGGCTGGTACTCAGGAATGTTGAGAAATTAATTTCAGATGACTCTGAAATTTGCCTGCTCAATAAATAGTCTGCCTATCCCAGTATAAGCATGTAATTTAAACTGGCATTGGGTTTGCAGGGAATTAAGAGTGAAATGATTTTTTTGAAGTAACTTGAAGCAGTTTTTAAAAATAAGAGTGAAGTGTTGACAAGAAAATTCAGGCAGTTATCAAGCTTAAGAGTGTCAATGAAATTCATGGAAAGCACAATGTATAAAACTGTTCTGGTTCACTTGATGGACAGATTATGGATGGGGCATTTTACACAGAGGCATTTCTGTACAATAGTATTTAGTGTAAAACAGGGATTGACTGGATCATTTTCCTGGGGAAAATGACATGATGGCTTCTCCTCATTCCACATCTAGAAGTCAGATTGACTGTTGGTTCATCACTTATTTCCTCACTGGTGCTGAGACTGGAAGAGGAATCAGGTTTCTTTAGAAAGCTCAGCAAAAGTTATGTGGCAGAGGGGAACAGTTTAGGAATCTGGGGCCCGTTCACACTACAATATCATAGCACTATTATTCCACACTGACTGCCATGGTTCCTTCTGATGGAATTCTGGGGTTTGTAGTTTGGTGAGGCACTAGAGCACTCTGGCTGAGAATGCTAAATTCCCCTCCCTAAAATGCTACTCCCTAAACAGGATTCCATAGTATGGAACTATGACAGTTGAAATGGAATAGTAGTGCTATAATTGTGTAGTGTGCATGGGCCCCAGGACTAACAGCTAGAAGCCTCTCACTGTGACTGCATTTCCCCTAAGATGATAGCCCCATTAAGAAAATAAGCATTGTTGTTGGGCCAGCTCTGATCCATATTCTTTAAGGGGTGGACCCCAGTGGCAGGTAGGTGAGTGCGGTGTTGTGGACCACACTGGGTGCCACTTTGGGAAAAGGGTTACACCCAGTTGGGGCCAAGTGGGGAGGTGCCTCCTCTGCACCCCTGCTGACCCTGTTGTCATGGTGCTGCTCTCCTCCTGAGGAGAATGATGCCAGGGCAGTGAGTGAGAGGCCTGAATGTGGCCCTCCCATTCTTGCTGCCATGCCACCACTCACCTCATGGGAATGATGCCGGGGCAGAGGTGGGGGCCAAGCACAGCCCTCCTGGCCTCGCTGCTGCAGCACTCCTCACCTCATGAAGAGAACAATGCCAGGGCAGCGAAGGAGAAGGCTGAGCATGGCCTTGCTGCCACTCTCCTAATGAGAAGAGAAGCTATCAGCAGCAGCAGAGGCAGCGAAAGGGCAAACACATAGGTGCCCCAGAAAGTCCTGCTCCCTGGAACTCCACCCCCTGCTCAGAATCCCTGCCCCCTTCCCTGAGTGACACCAGGGGTAGGGGCAGCACTGGTGGACCCTACTGCGACTAAGACTGCGAGTTTTAATTGGCATTTCAAAAAGGTCTGTATGTGCAGTCCTCCCTGTTTATTCATAGTGATGTGCAAAAATGAGTGTAGGACTTAATATTAATATTATAGATATTCAATTGCATGTGGGGGGGGAGCACAGTTCACATTTTAAGTTGCTACAATGCTAGAAATTTAGTAATGAAAGGAAAATTAAATGGGGGATTCTTATTTGAGCATGGCAGTGCATTTATATTGCCTCGCTCCAGTAGCTACTCCCCTAATGTGGTCTCCAGCCCCATTGGACTGCATGTCTCAGCGCCCAACCAGAATAAACAATAGTGAAGAATACTTAGGAGTTTATCACATGGGGGGAAATGGGAGTTTAAACAATGATTAACCCATAAAAATTGTGCAATTGACATTAAAATGTACTTAAAATGACATTAATGCAAGTGTCATTATCATGTGAAGAACCAGAGAATAACAGGCAAGAAACAGCAAAAATTCATTCACAGGAAAATTCCATGAATGAGTTACTATTGTTTCTTGCCTGGTTATTCATGGGATAATGGAATTTTAATCATGTTTTGTCTCAATGTTGTGTGAAAACCATTTGCGCAATTGAGCACAATTGTGGGTTAATCGTGGGTTGTTCACGGGATAATAGCGCTTTGCATGTGACGTTGTGTGAAAACCATTCACACAATTGTGGGTTAATCACAGGCCACTGTTATACTTCCAATTTCCCCCCCATGTGATAAATCCCTTAGAGTTGCAGTCCAGCAATGCTGAAGACCTTTTCACATTACACATTTATAGCACTATAATTCCTTTTTAACTGTTATGGTTCCATTTTATGGAATACTGAGATTTGCAGTTTCAGGAGGGACATTTGGAATCTCAGCTAAAGAGCCTGAGTGACTCATCAAACTGCAAACTCTGGCATTCCATAGGATAAAGCCATGACTGTTAAAGTGGAATCATAGTTTGTGCATTGTGAAGGAGCCCTACATCAGGACTATGCGTAGTTTAGCCCTGTGTGATGCATATATCTGCATTACACCCATTGGACTAGAGCACCACTCTACTCTTTCACTTGAACAAGGCAAGACACAATCATAAGTACACTGATGTATCCTTGGTGTAGTATAGAACTGAAATGAAGGGCAAAGTGCAAATAGAAGACATTGCTTGCATTTTAAAATGGGGTTAATTCTGAAGGTTAGGAACATCTAAGAAAAAAGTGAATATTAGAGACAGAAGAATGTAAGGATTTAACCTTTGCTGTAAAGTACCTCACCCCCCTCATTCTGAACTTTTATCAATTTGTTGAAATGAGCTTCCAATCTGTCCCATATTGATCACCAGCACCTTGTCAATATCATCTGTTGTAAAGGTGAGCTAAGCCTGCAATTCAGGTTAATGGAATTTACGTCCCACTAAGGCACGAGAATGGGACAGAAAAACACGTACATCTGTGCTTATGTGCGCAGATATATGGAGAGATCCGACATCTCCATATATAAGAACAAAAATGTTCTTGTGTGGAAAAATATTTTCAACACCAGCAGTTTTCATCCTGGAACAGAAAACATTTTGACTGGGCCAGATGAAGGCATTATGTAACCAGAGCCAATGGGAAAAAATGCTTGTAAAAACTAATGTACTTACAAAAATAAAAGACCAAATTATCTTCCCTCCCCGATTTTTACTTCATTTTGAAATAAAATCAAAAGAACATGAAGAACCTACAAAACATAATTACCAAAGGAATAAAGAAAATTACAGATTAGAATTCCTAATCTATTGCTGTAGTGGGCCAGGTGGAGTAAAGCAGCCTAAGGAAATGTTCACTGTCCAATGAAAGATTGTCTATTTAAGATATATTGCATATACAGTTGTATAGATAAGTGTGTGTGTGATGCAAAAATATAGGTAGCCGTACATGATTGGAATTTTATCACAGATCTGAAGTTTCATATAAGAAGTAACATATAAATATAGTATTTTTTTTAAGGTGTATAATCAAATTTCTAGTCCCCACTAGAGTAGATTCATTGGATTCATGGGGATATGGTAAGACAGTACAAAGGATGGGCTGTCTTTCAATAATGGGATTTAGAAAATATTATAAATACATGAGGTCAGATCTTAAATGGCAGCTTCTACAAAGAATTCAGAAGAAGTGGACAGCTGCTTGGCTACCTCTTTGATGTAAATCAGGCTAAGAAGGTGAGCTAATTTCCTGTGAAATAAAAAGATGAATTAAAAAGATGAAGGTGATAAAAAAGTGAATTAAAAGGTAAGGAAACCCAGTGCCTATTTCCAAATAACCACTTCATTCCCCCCCCCCCTTTTTCAGGCAAATATTTTCACAGCAAAAAGTTGTGATTGTTTCTATTAAGTTTGGCCTGGCCGGTGAGAAAATTGTGGCTCCATTTCTGGATTTTTTTTATATATTTAGTTTTAAACAATTATGGCTACTTTGTCCATATTTGTGTGCAAAAACAGCTTATAAATAAAGCAATCATAAATCATCACTAAAAAGACATTGCTATTGTTTTCTTGCTCATTATCTTCAATGAATCAGTGTAATTGTGGCAGAATGTTCACATCATATAGAAACCTATGAGAGAAGGCAGATTGAGCCTAGGAACATTTATTGATCAAGAGACCAAGTGACTCACATTGGAGCTGAGTGAAAAGCAGGTGGTGGTGGTCAAGGCAATCTGAGAAAATGTGATATCTTCTCATACCTTTGAAATTTATCACGTATCTATCATCCAGCTGTTTTGTCTGCTGTCTGCATCAATAAAATTGGACAGATACATTTGACTAATACAGAGAACGATCTATAGAAAGTAGGGGAAAAAGTAGTAGGGGTTTTTCCAACTTGACCAAGCCCTATTGAATTTGTGGCTACAGGCTAGATAGAGGATAGCCATCTGAAAAGAAATTAAGTATGCTAGCTCCAAGTTTAGTTTACCTTATTCCCTGTTCATGGATCATGTTGGGGGCACATGTGGCACAGTGGTTAAATGCCGGTACTGCAGCCACAAGGTTGTGACTTTGATCCCAGGGGCTCCAAGGTTGACTCAGCCTTCCATTCTTTTGTAGGTCAGTAAAATGTGTACCCAGCTTATTGGGGATAATTAGCTTACAGATTGTAAACCGCTTAGTGAGTGCTGGGTTCACTGATAAGCGGTATAGAAATGTACATGTTATTGCTATTGCTATTGCTATGCAAGCATGTTAGGGAATGAGAGGGCTTTAGATCCAGCAAATCCAAAGCTTTGCTGGAAACACCCAGGTATGGTCCCCACTCATCTTCCTCCTCCTCTTGTTCTTAGCGTAATGTTGTTGTGTGCCTTCACATTGTTTCTGTCTTATGGCAACCCTGAAGTGTACCTATCATGGGGATTTTTTTGTATATTTTTTTCCAGAGGGAATTTGTCATTGCCTTCTGCTGAGGCTGAAATTATGTGACTTGTCCAAGTTTATCTAGTGAGTTTCCATGACTGAGTATAGTTTCACACCCATATCTCCTAGAGTCTTAGTCCAGCACTCAAACCACTATACCAGGGGTAGGCAACCTTTTTGAGCCGGGGGCTGGGTTGCTGTCCCTCAGACAATTATTTACTTATTTCGGCCAAAGCACCAAAAATAAGTAAGTAAATAAATAAATAAATAAATATTTTTTTTTAAAAAAAAATTAAAAATTTAAAAATTTAAAAAAATATGCATGCACACTCTCTCAGCCCCAGAAAAGCCATGGCAAAACCCCTGTGGAGATTTTGCCAAGAAAACCTCAAGAACAAGTAATAACAATAATAATCAATATCAACATGGTGGGTGGCGGCGGCAGTGGAGGGGCGGCGGCGGCGGCAGCGGCAGCACCAGCCTGGAGCCGGTCCAAAGGCCTCGGGGGGGGGGGCGCATCTGGCCCCCAGGCCTTAGGTTGCCTACCCCTGCACTATACAATGCCTCTGAAGGAGTACCAGTGACAGACAGGCAAAAGTAGCCAGGGTTTCTATGCTCAGAAGAAGGATCCATTGTCCACTCTTTGTACATTGACCCATCTCTCTTCATGGGCTAAAGGAAATCATCTCCATCCTATGATCATATGCCCTTCTAAGAAATAGGATTTCAGGCTTAATTTAGCTGTGCAAATAATGACTGGGGTCTTATTGCTTCTTTCTTCATAATTGTCTTTACTCATACTATCCTCCTACATCTTTACAGGATAGTGAAAGGACATCCAAGGGTAAATGTGCTCTTAAGAGAGGGACTTCTACAGCTTGCATGCAGCCAATAGGAAGACTGTTTCTTGAATTTCAGCCAAACAGGCTGTGAGTGTCAAAAAGACTGAAAGAAAACTCATATGGAAAAGACCATTCTTCAGATAACCTTGTCTCAAGGTGTTCAAGGCTCTGTAGGTTGTAACTGAGAGAACTGGATGCAGATTATAAGATAATAAGAAGACTGTATGTGTGAGGGAGAAATATATTGGTGCGTTTAATATCTCTAGTTGAATATATATTTTGGCAACAAATTGTTCAGGTGGTGAAGAATAGTAAAAGATTGGAATATAATAATAAATGTTTAATTAAAGGAATCATATTTATTGTTAATTATAACCATGTCTAGTACCATGCCTAGGCTGAATCCACATTAGCAAAATAATTAAACCTTGCTTTGATTCCAGTTATCTTTGAATACATGGGGTTCCTCAGTTTCAAAATGAAACAGTTCTTTTGGATGCCTCAAGGCTTTAATGTGATTTTTAAAAATCATTTTTATACCACAGTTTCTAGCTTTTAAAAATCTGTGTCCTGTTCTCTGAACCATGATTGGGGTGGAATTGTTGAGTGGGGTAGTTGGAGGGAAGGACAGGTTGGTGGTCCACATGTATGGTGTCACCATTTTTTAATTTTCAGTATATATATATTGGTGGAAGGTGGGGGGAGGGGAAATCATGGTCAAAAGGGTCTCAAAAGTTACCTTGGCATCAGCATTTTTTTTTTAAAAAAATAGTTCAGTGTATGTAGATATGCAGATATCCATATGTTTGAATTTGAATATTTGAAGGTCCACCAGGATTCTGAAGTGGAGGTGTCCCTTTGGATATCAGAATATATGGATATCTATACAGTCACTTTATACTGTTGTGTCTTCAGATGGTAGACATGTGTGGCTTTCAAAACTAATTTAAGTTTGGTTTAAAGTGGAATGGTGTGGTGTTAATGAGGTCAAACTGGGGCAGGATACTGCACACAGCGGATGAATTATTTTGCAGCTGTAGAGTCAGACCTAGAGAGCCAATGTGGCGCACTGGTTTGAGTGTTGGACTGGAAGATAAGGGTCTGAATGCCTCCTCAGCCATGGAAACCCATGATTGACCTTGGACAAGTCACATGCTGTCAGCCTTAGAGGAAGGCAATGGCAAATCTCCTGTGAATAACTTTTGTCAATAAAAGCCTATTACATGATTGCTAAAGTCAGAGTTGACTATAAGACATTTTAAAACAACTTTATCTGGATATTAACAAAATAAATATTTAAATAAATCTTAAAGGTTAAGGACTTTATACTTTGCTAAAGGTTAATGTCAGAGCTAGTAAAGATACTGGTGGCTTTAACAGTACTATGAGTGGAGTGTGTGAAGACATTTCTGTTTTACAATAAGTGGAGCAAGGGTGATAATGCAAGGTGGAACTATCTCCCCCACCCCCCCTGAATTACATATTAAGCAGGGATATCTCCATGTATGTGCATCTAGACATCCACATTCCAGAACATATGGAAAACCTAAGCACAGAGATCTGTGTATTATATATGAATGTAAGCAGCTGGACCAAGGAGCTACATGATCTTGGCTGTGTCCACACTCCAGAAATAATCCAGATTGATACCACATTAACTGCCATGGCTCAATGCTATAGAATTCTGGGAACTGTAGTTTAATGTGGCACCAGAGCTCTCTGATAAATAATGTCTTGCAAACCTACATGTCTTGCCAACCTACAGTTCCCAGAATTCCATAACATTGAACTATGACAGTTAAAGTGGTGTCAAAATGGATTATTTCTGCAGTGTGGATACAGTCCATGAGACCAGACTTGTTGCCCTTTCCCCCTGTAATGTCTCTTCATGTCATTTACATATGAGGAGAATTTATGTGACCACTGAAAGCATTGTAAATACCTTGTTCTTGGAAGAGCTGGCCTGCGGCAGCTGTTAACTTTTGACAGTTCCTGGCAACTGCTGATGATACTGAGATGACATACTTGGCAATGGTGACACATGCCTTAGTTAAACCTCAAAAAAGGTAGGAATGGGTAGCTATTACTGTATATATTCAGGTACAAGTGTATAAGTCAAAAATTGACTCAGAAATCCATGGATCAATGTATGTACTGTACTTTAACTCTCATCAAAAAAGGAACCATTTCCTTCTCTGGGTAGAGTGCCAACAGGTGAGAGCTTAGTCCATTCTGGGGCACCCAAGAAAAGCACTGACCTCCTCTACTCTCTCTGCTGCAGTGCTGCTTCTGACCTTGTTAAATGCCTGGGTAGGAAAATGGTGACAGTGGCAGCCTTTTGGTGCTTTCCTTCAAAGAAGCACAGACTAATTGGTGTGGAATTTCTTGAATGAGACATCTGTGCATGTCTGTCTGCTTTCCTTGGTTAAATCAGGAAAAGTATCACATTAAAGTTAAAGGCTATATAGTTACTATTTTCTTAGCCCCACCAGCACCTGGACACTTCCCATATACATCATACAGCCACCATTTACTGTAGTTCCCTCCTCATCCATCCAGGCTTTAGGGTGAGCACAAACAGTTATTCCTGCTGGGATATTGTAAGTTCTTTGGCAACATTTTCCTTTGTTTCATCCTTTGTTACATCCCCTAAGATTTGCACTTGACTTATCCATGGAGCATTTCAAAATCCATACTTTTGGTCACAGAAATCTATCCTTGATTTATACATGAGGTTGATGTATGGTATTTGTAGAAAGAACTCAAAGAGGGATAAAACTTAGAATATTTAGGATCTAGAATTTTATAAAAGTAATTTTTGGACTATGACTCCTTGAAACTTATATCAACTTAGCATGCAACCAACTTCTGGTGGCTCTCTATGCATCCAACTACCCACATCGTTCACAATGATAATATGTCAACTCAATGAAACGTACAATTTTTTAACATGAAAATTAAATTTAATTGCACATTTGCCTTTTCTTTTTTCTTCAACACTGGTATGTAGCTAGCTAAGCTTAGGTGTCCAGAACTGCTCAGAAATTCCCTCACTTAGTCAAACCAGAGGAATAGCTAGGCTTGCCAGAGTTTAAAAAGCAGCCTGTGTCCTGTCAGTGACAGGGAAATTAGTTTCTTATAACAACTGACACAGAGTCAATTATAACACATATGCACACTTAAGTAGGTGGTTTAACTGTCAAATATTTTCATTCAAAGTTTGGTTTTCTGTGAACAGTGCAATTCTGACATTTCACTGGCCTGTAAGAAAGAGGTAATTTTTTTCTAGTTGTTTTTGCTGAGTTGCCAATGTCATTTGGAACAATTTTTGGGGTGGGGGCAGCAGTGGAGGAGGTCAAATAGAAATGTGCCACCAAACCAAACTGTTAACTGTTGTATGGATAGTTTGATAATGCAGGAATGTGATGGGGCAAAATAGATGCCATGTTTCTTCTATTTATCTTATGATGATGTAGTGAAGGAGTCACTGGTATCATACTTCTCCCACCTAGAGATGTACATTTTCATTAATGAATAATTTAATCAGTTTCTCTCCCCACTGCAAGAAAGTGTTTGAAATTTAGGAAATGCAACAATACTCAGTGTTTAAAGAATTAAATGTGTTTTACAGAAAGAGCAACAGTGATAAGGTTAATGACTGTTTCAGTGACCTAAAATCTCCTCATATCTTATCCATCTATATTAACCTCTCCAAGGCTCATAATCTTAGGTATCACACTCTCCCTCCTTTTTGCCCCCTTTCTGCTCCAAAAGTGAAACTAAGGGCCTTTGCAGACTGCCAGAAATAGTGCACATTAAATTGAGGCACTGCCCTGGCTCAGTGCTAGGGAATCATGGGAACTGTATTTTATTGTTACACCAGAGCTCTCTGACAGAGAAGGCTCAATGTCTCAGAAAAAAAAGAACAATTCCCATAATAATAATAATAATAATAATAATAATAATATATTTTATTTGTAACCCGCCCCTCTGCTCGGCAATCGGGGCGGCGTACATCAATTAAAATATTACAGTTAAAATCCACATTCTTGCCCTTCACCCACTACCCTCCCCCCTTAAAACAGTATTAAACATAATAGAGTTAAAACGGACATATAACTAAAATAAATAATAAAAGATAAAACAAAATGCCACTCTCGGTGGAGAGACCAGATAAGTGGCTCAGCTGTGCATATCCCTGTACAGAGTTATTCTGGGAAGGCCTGCCGGAAGAGCTCCATCTTAATTGCTTTCTTAAAAGTGCTAAGAGACGTAATAAGGCGTATCTGATCCGGCAGGCCATTCCACAGTTTAGGGGCAACGACTGAAAATGCCCTTAGGGAAGTCTGCTTGAATTTCGTTTTAGGTTGTGAGAGCAGATTTTTCCCCGCTGAACGAAGGGCACGGGGGGGCTCATACAGGGAGAGGTGGTCCCTAAGTTAAGATGGACCCAAGCCATGTAGGGCTTTAAAGGTCAAAACCAACACCTTGTACTGTGCCCGGAAACTGATTGGCAGCCAGTGGAGGGATTTCAGCACAGGAGAAATGTGCTCCCTCCTAGATATACCGGTAATTAATCTGGCTGCCATATTTTGAACCAACTGAAGTTTCCGAGTTAGGCACAAGGGTAGCCCCATGTAGAGTGCATTGCAGTAATCTAATCGTGAGGTTACCAGTGCGTGCACCACAGTTTCCAGGTCCTTCCTGTCCAGGTATGGGCGCAGCTGGCGTATCAGCCGAAGCTGATAACAGGCACTCCTGACTGTCGCACTCACCTGATTGGTCATGTGAAGCGACGAGTCAAGGAGTACCCCCAGACTGCGCACATGGTCCTTGGAGGAGAGTGTGACCCCATCCAGGACTGGGGGCTGTAATCCCGAACCTGGATTCAGACCTGTAACCGTGAGCACCTCCGTTTTGTCTGGATTCAGCTTCAATTTGTTTTTCCTCATCCAATCCATTACCGCTCTAAGAGAGTCATTGAGAGGAGAGACGCCATCAGAGGTCTGAGACGATGATCTGGTCATGGAGAAGTAAATCTGGGTGTCGTCAGCGTACTGAAGACACCGTGCTCCATGCCTCCGAATGATCTCTCCCAGCGGCTTCATATAAATGTTAAATAACATCGGAGACAGGATGGCGCCCTGAAGGACGCCACAATTAAGCTCTATTTTAGAAGAGCAACTGTCCCCGAGCCTCACCCTCTGGGATCTGCCAGAGAGGAAGGAATGGAACCACTGCAAAGCAGTGCCTCCAATTCCTAACTCTCTCAGCCGATCCAAAAGAATGGCATGATCTATAGTATCAAAGGCCGCTGAGAGGTCCAAGAGCACCAGCAGGGTCACACTTCCCCCATCGATGCTCAAGCGGAGGTCATCGGTCAGAGCAACCATGGCAGTCTCAACCCCAAATCCTGTCCTAAAGCCAGTTTGAAATGGATCAAGATAATCGGTTTCATCCAAGATAGCTTGGAGCTGGGAGGCAACTGCCCTCTCGATCACCTTGCTTAAAAATGGCAGCAAGGAGACTGGTCTATAGTTGTTTCTGTCCAGGGGATCCAGGGAAGGCTTTTTCAAGAGTGGCCTAACTGCCGCCTCTTTTAAGCAAGGTGGTATACTGCCTTCCCTGAGGGACGCATTGATCGTGTCTCGGAGAAACACCCTCAACGCGTCCCCACCCTGGACGACCAGCCATGATGGACAAGGATCGAGAGGGCAAGTTGTCTTCCTCATCCTTCCAAGCAACTTGTCCACGTCCTCGGTACTCACAAATTGAAATTGATCCAGTAAAGTGCCATCAACGGAGTTACTGGACGCCTCGCCTACAGATTCTGCCAGAATACTGGTGTCCAAGTCGGCTCTTATCCGAGAGATTTTATCTGCAAAGTAGATATTAAATGCCTCACAGCAGGCTGTCGTCGGGTTAAGTAGAGGATTCGGTGCAGGAGAAATCTGCGTCAAATCCCCCACCACCCTAAACAACGCTGCCGGGCGAGACTCTGCCGACGCGATACGTGCAGAACAGAAAGATTTCTGTGCTGCACGTAAAGCCTCCCTGTAGGAATCAAGGTGCTTCCTAAGGCGAGTTCTGTCGGATAAGAGATGAGTCTTTCGCCATTCGCACTCCAGTCGTTGTCCAACCCGCTTCATCTTTCTGAGCTCTTCTGTATACCATGGTTTACGATTTGGAGCGGGTTGGAAAGGACGCTTGGGAGCGATTGTGTCGATAGCCTTGGTAAGATCGGTGTTCCATATGTTAACCAAAGCCATGATTCCCTAGCACTAACCCTAACCCTAAAAGTGGACTCAATTTGCACTATTTCTGGCAGTCTGCAACCCCCCTTAATCTTCTTCCTGTTCTAGTTACAGAAATTTGATCTGGACAAAAAAGAAATTAACATAGGGCCTAAGCAGACTGCCAGAAATAGTGCACATTAAATTGAGGCACTGCCCTGGCTCAGTGCTAGGGAATCATGGGAACTGTAATTTATTGTGGCACCAGAGCTCTCTGAGAGAGAAGGCTCAATGTCCCAGAAAAAAATACAGTTCCCATGATTCCCTAGCACTGAGCCAGGGCAGTGCCTCAATTTAATGTGCACTATTTCTGGCAGTCTGCTTAGGCCTATAGTTAAGGATTTCCCATGCTTTGGCTCTAACATTAATCAGAACAGATATTATGGTCCAGAAATCGGAGGAATACTAGGACTGGGAAGGTTAGCTATGAAGAACTAGAGAAGATCTTGCAAAGATATAAAACTGGACACCAAAGTTAGGATCGTCCAAGCCATGATATTTCCCACTACCGTTTAGAGATGCAAGAGCTGAACAGTGAAGAAAACTGATAGAAAGAAAATCAATTAACATTTTCTGCACAAGCAAATTAACTTAGTTACTGCAACATTAAATGAGTCACTTTCTCTTTAAAATGAGGTTTGTAATGAGTGAGAGCCAGCACTGGAATAGTGGTCTAAATGCTGGATTATGAATCTGGAATCCCACTCAGCCATTGACACCCACTGGGTGACATTGGGCAAGCACTGGTTTAGACTGAAAACACACATGTGCATACACACACACACATGCATACACCACTTCCTCATTTATCAAATAGAATCTATAATGAATATAAATAGCCAAGTTAAGCCATCTATCGACTTATGGCAACCCCATAAATTTCATAAGATTTTCTTAGGAATACTCAGGAATACACAGAGATGGTTTTGCCAGTTCCTTCCTGTGAAATATACTCTATAGTACCTGATATTCCTTGGCAGTCTCCCATCCCAGTACTAATCAAGGCTGGTCCTGCTTAGGTTCCACGATCAGATGGATCTGGTGTCTTTAAGATTTTTAGACCTCAAACTAATATAATAGTGAACAGACTAGATGTCTCTCCTTGTTGATTCCATTGAATTGTACTGATGATCAAATTGTACTTTTACTGATTTTTTTTTCTGATTGGCATATTGCAATTAAATTACTTTTAACACTCCTGAGAATCTCAGGAGATCTGTTCATTAAACAGAAATCATAGCTCCCCCCCCCCCCCCGGAAAGGCTTTCTAATCAGTCTTGTTGGGTGCTATAGTGCCAATCTAATTGCTCTCTTCCATTTAGACATGTATTGACCTAAATTATGCCTCACTAACCATAACAAATTTTAGTAATAAGAATCACTGACTCTGTTTCTTATACCTGGGCTAGTATTTGTGTAAATAATAAGCATGGTATTGTGTTCCTCTTGCTAAATTTTGTTGCGACGAAAAAAGCTTTCACATTTGGTGTGCATATTAGGGTTAATTAAAATTAATTCTGTTTCTATTGACTGCCTTTTTGCTTATGCAAAGATGGTACAAAACAAATGTGCAGCAAGGGCTTCCTTCCCTCTAAAATCCATAACGTTTGCTTTTGGAGGTGGGGGAGGAGAGCAAAAGAATCACAGGCTGTTTGAAATTTAAATCAAAGCAACTCTGGTCAATAGAATCAAGGTTACAATGCCCTGGAAGGTTTTCATTGGCCAGTAGCAAAATGCATCCTGGGTAAGATGTGACATGAAAGGTCAATTTGCAGGTGTTTGAGGGGTGGGCAGGATGGATATTGGGATGGGAAGATTGGTTCTTCTTCCCTATTTACTGGGCTTGCATGAAGGTCAAATTAACCTTCATACAGAGGCTAAATTCAAGCAATAAACAAAAGATCATTTTAATTAGTAGCTAAACAACTACTCTCTCTCATTAAAAAGGCCTTGAATCTTAATAGTTAAGAGAAATATAGACAAAAATAGGACGAGATTATGTACTTTTATTTTACTGGAGCAGCCTAAAAAGAGCAAGCAGGAGAGAAGAGGGTTAACAGCTTTCCCCTTTTCCTTTCAAAATTGCTCCCCACAATTAAAGGCCTTGACAAAATTATGGACTACGTAACTACGGACTACATAAAACCTCACATTCATTTTTGTTTTCATGGGCATTCTTTACACCTTTTTTACAGTACTCCCCCAATATTCCTTTTTGTGTAAAATTTTATACATGTACATATTTTGTACATTTTTTAAAAAGATTGGAGAATTGTGTCCCCAAATTCAGAGAAAGACACCCCCCGATGAGTTGGGAGGGCTTGCTTGTTGCGCTGGGCATATAAGGACATAAGAGGCCTGATTGGTCAAGCGCGCAGGGGCCTCTGGGTACTTGCGCGCTTGGCCCAATCACGTTGCTTGTTTGAGTTAAGGAAGTCTCATGGTGATTGTACTCTTGCGAGATTTCAAATGAGAGTTTGCACTTTATAGCTCTCCGCTGCCACATGGCGGCAGCCATTTTAGAGCTTGAGCTGAGCGACTCAACCCACCCACCCACCCTTATTTAAAGAATTATGTTAGGCTACTCTCAGGCTTAGGCTGGTCGCCTTTGGGGGCCGGGAGGGAATTTTTCCCCAGGGTTATCACCCTGGGTTTTTCGCCCTCCCTGAGATTAATGTATAGTCAGATTGTTGGGTATGGGTCATAGGAGAATAACTATGTGTTATCTTATGTTATTATTAGCTTTGTCACAACTTAGGGGTTAGGGTCTATATTTTGGAAATTTGTTTGTACTTATAATGGGGCGGGTAATGACCCCTACCCCACAGGAAAATTAATCCTTCTAATTAAATTTAATTGGGGTAAATTTGGCAAAGGTTAAATTGAAGGAAGTGACATATGCAATTAAATGCATGATGTCATTAACTAGTGACATCACATGACATAATATGACATCATTTCCGGTTGGGAGGGGTTTGTAAATTTGTTGTTGTTATTTGTTTACATTGTCACATGTGGGGAAGGACCACCCATCTGGGTGGGTTACACCTTCACACACACATGTGACAAAATGTTGGGAATTTAATTGTAAATCTTGTAATTAGACCCTGTACAGCAGAAAATAAAAGTTGTGGACTGTTTAAACCCAAAAAGAGGCATCTCGTGTCCTTTGTGCCAGTGCAACTGTGAAAATGGAAGAAAAGTTGCATTCTGGTTTATGTTTGTGTGAGAAATATGAGTTGAGTCAGCTGACATTAAAATGAGAAGCAAGTGAATGTTGACCATATCCTTATGAAACCACTTTTTCAGTTGCAGGGAAAATGTAATAAAGAAGTTACAAGGACCCTGTATCTTTCCCACTGCAGATTAAAAAGTAGTTTGGGGACTATGGTTTCAAGATGAAAAATGACTGGAGATTAGGTAGTCTTTCTGCACATTCTCTTCTCTTGCCTCAACACAGCCTATTACAGGCTGTCCTAGAAGGAAAAACAATGCAGAATGAAATGTCACAGGACAGGAAAAAAAATAGCAAAACATCTGAGTTCCTGAGCCAGCCTATGTATGTTTCTCAGCTGGGGTAAACCAGTCAATTTGTTTTGAATCCATGTAAAGTTATTTCCCATTTCCATGTTAATTTGTGTAATTAAAAAAAAAAAAAAGAAATCTAGAAAAAATTACATTGAACTGTGATGTCAATATATTTGTGATCAATGGTTTTAAATTTAAAATATGATTTTCTGAATATGTTTTATCTCATTGTCTTTGTCAGCTTGTATAATAGAAGATGTTATTGATACAACAGGAAATCAAAGTGATCATTTTTTAAAAAACAACAACAACATTCTTCTGATCTTTGACCAGGATTCAAGTAAATTACATGCTAAAAACACAGTATTGTGCATACCTTAACAACTGCTTGAAATATTATTCAGAGGAATTCTGTCAGCTTGGAAAATCAACATGCAGGGAGGAGATTGTTGTCCTAGAGTCTTCATGCATCCATTGAACTATGGCTAAAATACTTACACATACAAGCTGCCTGTATATACTGTGGAGTTACTAATCACTGGTCAAGGAGAGAACATTGTACCCAGTTTAAGAATGTTGGAATGGGCTAGTGTGACTTTTGTAGGGTGGATCCATGGCAGTTAAAGTGATGTCAAATTGCATTATTTCTGTAGTGTGGATGCCCCCAGATTGGAAAGTTGTCATTTAAAAGGAGTGTTCTTCCCAATATCTTTCCAAACATTAACTGAATATGTGATCTGAATCTGAATGGCTTCCCCTTTCCTAGATTTCTCGTTCAGGGCAGAAATTGTTTTATCTCCTGCTCTTTTCCCATTCAATTTTATTTTATTTGGACTTGTTCCCCTTTCCGTCCCTGTTTCTCTGCCCCCAGATGTCAACCATTAATATTCTGTAGACTGTGGAACAAACTGGACTGTGGAAATGATGAAAGGCAGGAAATGGAAGGTTTGGGGAACAAGGTAGGGGAACAGACACATTTGGAGTACACAGAAAGGCAAGAGACAGTTTGAAACCTAGGATAAGGACATACAGAACGCCTGAAAAAACAAACAAACAATAATAATTCAAAGTGCTCAGTTTCCTTTTTCACTTCTCTGATGAGAGTGTGTTTCATTTGTGTTCCATTTGGCTTGCAAAATGACAGGGAACCTACTGAGGAAGGAGGTGCAAGACAAGGAGAATGTTTTCCCATTAAGTTTGGCTTTTCATCTACTTCCCTGACAAATGTAGTTGGTGCTGATGGTATTTTTTCCATTCCTATCTAATCCCTAGTAAGACTGAACTATAGGTTGCTGTCTTGTGTCTTGGCTCAGAGAATGTTTTTGTGCTAACATAACATAATGCCATACAATTAGAAATTATATGTTAGCTGTTAGTCATAGCCCACTGAGTTTACATTAGACAAAGGAAATTAAATGAGAACCAGAGGAGACTTAGTAAGTGCTGTGTTTCTTTTATACTCAAGAAATATTACATTTAGATTTAGATTGACTCTACCTCAATCTGTGTCTCTCCCTCTTTTACATCTTTACTGGTGCTAGAACACCAGTCATTTTTAACTTATTTTAGTAGTTGCATTTAATTTATTTTTTTAAAAAGGGGGGATAACTTGTTGTTACCATGTTTTATTGTTTAATGTGGGGTTTGTTTTATCTATCTTAATGATGTAAGCTGCCTTGATTGCCTTGGCAAAAGGCGGGATACAAAAATAAAGTTGTTATTATTATTGTTATTATTATTGTTATTATTATTATTATTGTTGTTATTATTATTATTATTATTATTATTATTATTATTATTATTATACATTTCAACTGATGAACACACACACTATTGGTATCTACAGAAATAAAGCTGTTTGTGCTATAGGCAGGAGATGTCCTGTATCTTCCCCTGGATTTATATTGATTTAGCATATGTTTGTTGTTTTGTACAGCTGGGATGGAGAATTTTAACTGGTCCACATGCTAATTTGTTTGGCCCTGTACTTTCTGGGAGCCACATTGATTTCTCAAAATGCCAGCAAATGGACAAACAAAATAAAAGAAGACATGACCAGAGGCCCTCTTCTACTTTTGGGGGATGGAAAATTTAAACGCTGCAAAAGAGCCCAGCAACCTATTTAAAAGGTGAATTTCTGCTTCTGGAAGTATCTAGGAAAAAGAATTTATGTGTTCTTTTGGCACAAAAGAAATGTGGGTGGCATCAGGAGGTGAAAAGCGAGCCTTGGGGGACACAGGGGTTTCTAGTGTTGTATTTTTGCCCACACCTCATTTACAGAATAGTTTCAAGAGGGCTCTTGTTCACAAGGAGTTACATTAGCTCAGTGTATTCATCCTCAGAAATAAGTTCCACTGAATTCAGGGAGGCTTACACCTAGGTAACTGGATACAGAACTTCCATCCTTTGCAGATATACCTGGAAGGCTAAGCCTCTCTGAACTTTGTAGATTTTACATCTGAGCAACAAGGTACTGGAAGGCTAAGCCTCTCTGAACTTTGTAGATTTTACATCTGAGCAACAAGGTACTGTCACTCCCTCTTCTGAAAGAAAATGGAGTCAATTTGAAGGAAAATAAAGTCAATGGATCCCATTTTTAGTTAATGAAATAATGAATAGGATCTGATATGACTGACTAGTAAATGATAGGGCCTTTGCAGACTGCCAGAAATAGTGCAAATTGAATCAACTTTAACTGCCCTGACTCAGTGCTAGGGAATCATGGGAACTGTAGTTTATTGTGGCACCAGAGCTCTCTGACAGAGAAGGCTCAATGTCTCAGGAAAAAAAAATTACAATTCCCATGCTTCCCTAGCACTGAGCCAAGGCATTTAAAGTGGTCTCAATTTGCACTATTTCTAGCAGTCTGCAAAGGCCCATAGTTTTTCATCCACTATGATTCCAGTCCGAACACTCATGATCTTATCTAATTGTGGAAACTAAGTAGTGCCAGCCCTGATTTGTTCTTGGATGGGGGCCCACCAGGGAATGCTAGGGATGTTTGAGCAGGACTAAGAGACAACCATGCCTGAAGTTTTAGTTGAATGTTACCAGTCTGAGTTGGCAGTATTGGGCTAGATGACTAATAGTCTGACTCAGTATAAGGGAACTTCCAGTGTTTATAAATATTAGCTCCTTGAGTGTCCTTTCCTTTTAAAGTCATCCACTGATTAAGACCTTTTTGACTGGCACTGACTGTTGGCAGTTCCATTGATTGGTTTAATAGCCATGTCTTCCCCCTATTTTTCCTCCTACTAGCTGGACACTCGATTGTAGACATGCAATGTTATTAATAATAATTAATTTCAGGGATTCATGTTCCTTCTGTCTGAAAGACTGTCTGAAAAACCATGTCTGTTTATACAAGCCTGCTCAAATTTTAAGATCTTTTAAGGATATAAATAAATAAATTATTATTATTATTATTATTATTATCTTCAAAGGAGGGATTTTTCTTGGTGTCATCATTGTCACAGGTACATCTGGTGAGGACTCAGGAGAGAGCTTTCTTGGTGACTGGTCCTAGGATATGGAACTCTTTTCTGAAGGAAGCTTGATGTGTCCTCTCTCTATTTGTTTTTTCATCCGTAGGCAACAACTTTATTTTAAAACAGAACTGGTTGGCTTAGTGTAACAGACGCACTGATTCTTAATACATAATTGGTTTTGATGTTGTTTCTTAAACTGTTCTAAATTAATGTTTTTAATTGGCTTGTTTAATGCAAATGTTTGTATTACATATTGTTTTAGCTTTTTTGTTCTAGTGTATAGTGAAAACCACTTTGGACCCCATATGGGAAATAAATCAATAAATGAATAAATAGCCTTCTACCATGAAATACTCAATATCCAAAATATCAGTTCTCAAAGTGTCATTTCCCACTGAAATTTCATAATTCTATCTTGCAGTGCTCAAATTTTGATCAAAGTGGGTGTACCTAGAATTTTCTTCCTTTCATTTTACTAAGCTGGTGTATTGGCAGCTTTGGCCTCATTGCATATATCATACCAACATCAATAGAATGTAAACAGACAGATTAGGCATTGACAGCTATCAGGAAGAGCTGAGACCCAAAACCTTTGAGGTAGGTTAGAGATTCTAGTAGCCTGACATATTATCTAAAAAGTTATATTCTACACAGAGTAGGAAGGGAAGACCATGAGGGTTGTGTAATGAAAATAAGATGGAACAGGACAGACAAAAACAGCTCCTTTGATTTGAAGGTCTAATTACTGAATTCAGAAAAAATGTATTAATTGTATAAAGAACAGTAAAAGTTAAATATGGGATAGAAATTGTGTAGCCTCCCAGTGGTTGTTGAGCTGTAACTCCCAGCATAGCTAAACAATTGCTGTGCTAGCAAAAATTTCTGGGAGCTGCAGTCCAACATCATCTAGAGGGCCACACAATTCTCACTATTGACCTAAATCCAGTTGTTAATCCCAGCCAGAAAAGAACTGTTGAGTCAATGGGAACTTGACATTCATATAAGTGTCAAGATTGCAATTTTCCTGAGTTCAGTAAGCAAGTCTTTATTGCAAACAGTAAAACTTTATTTGAGCAAAACTTTATTTCAGAAAATCCATAGATGTTTAGCAGGAAGACATCTGCTGACAGAAGTACCATCCTCCACTAACACTGGCATAACATTACAATGTCCTGTCCACTTCATATTAATTCATTTGCTAATTAAAACATACCAACCCTATCTTCCATGTCAACTTCATTCACCCAGCCTCCAATACCATTCTGGTCTCATCTCTATTTTCTGTTTCCAACCAGCAAAAGTTGAGAAAAGTCCCTTCCCCCATCTTCACATTCCTATACTAGGCCACAAGCATTCTTTTGCACCACCACCAATTATTTCCAATAATACTATGCCTCCCATCACAACATAACCCAATATACTCAAACATTCATATAATCCTTCTATATGTCAAAAACATTAAACATGTTATATATTACAACAACAACAACAAAAATCATTTTATGACAGAATGTGTCAGATTATGAAAATAAGTTCCATAGAGTCATTGGGTCTAGTCTAGTTGGGACAAACAGTTGAAATTGGAACCAAGTGTTGGGGGTTTGTTTGTTTGTTTCTTTCTTTCTAGTGGTCCTAAGAATGAACATCTTTTTCAGGCTTCAGTAGCCAAGTCTTGAATGTTTTCTTTTATTCCTGGTTGATAAACATAAGAGCATACTGATAGTTGAGAGCCAGCATCATATAGTGGTTTGAGGTTTGGACTACAAATCTGGGAGATCGGGGTTCGAAACCCACTGGGTGACTTTTGGCAAGTCACATTCTCTCAGTTTCAGAGGAAGGGAACAAATCTTACCAAGAAATCCCTATGATAGGTTTGCCTTAAGGTCCCCATAAGAAGGAAATGACTTGGAAGGCAGACAACAACGAGTCAGCAGTTTTGAAACAAATTGCTCTTGTACAGGTCCTGTGACTTAGAGTTAGGGCTCAGCCCCCCAACTAGTTTAAGGGAAGTCTCCTTCCCTTCACCCTGGAAGGCCCTGCAACCTAAAGAGGCAGATCCAGAGCTCTCCCTTTTGTCAAAAGGGTGCAAAAGGTGTTCACCATACCCCTACTTTTCTCCCCCCTTTATTTACCAAGTGACTGCCTATTTATAGGCACCACCATTAGTCAATTGTCAAAATTATGGTGGGGGGGAAATATCCTAGGAAAAGAGTGAAAGGATTCCTTCCTGGCCCTGAAGTGATCATGTAGGCTTACACTGTACTTGAGGCAAGAGGGTGGGTCAAGAATTTTTGTCAAAAGAGGAAGAGGAGGGAAAGTGGAAGGAGGTTGGAATTCCTTTGGTTTCTCCTTCTTGAGATCCACGTCACAGTGCTTTGTGCCCTGACATATGACACCCTGGCCTCTTCACCACTGAGCACCACCAAAGTTGGCTCCTCTCCTGCAGCATGCTCCACTGTATAAATAAGGAGCCAGAGAAAACAAAAGGGGAAAAAAATCCCTTTCTGGATATGAAAGCTGCAAGCATGTTCACAAGCAAATCTATAGCATGACTTCCAATCTATTTAAAATGTCTTCATTTTGTCACATTGAACTGCTCCTCTCCTCATAACCAAATCTCAAGGCATTTCTGTTTCCAATTAGATGCAGAAACTTGCATTCAATAAGCTGTCAACTTGGAATATTTGAGATAGAGCTTTGTATGATATTAGAACACCTGTGGTATTCCAGAGCTGAAAAGATGATAAAATTCAATAGGGGGAGGTTAGGTAAAGACCATCCCAAATGTTATAGTTCATATGTGAAACCACTAAAAAAATAGGAATGTAAATCTTTGCTAATTAAATTCTTGCATGTCTTTGAGAATTTTTAGATGATTTTTCACATTTTGGAAATTTTGGGGAAAATTTTGTTAGCCCCAAAATACCCCCCCCCCCAAAAAAAACACCCCTCAAAATGTTTCCAAATGTGAACGATCTCATGGTGATTGGCTGTTTTTCAGTGAGGTATCTTGATTATCAAAACTTCCTTACTCATTGAGGATGACAAAATGTGCAAGCACTTTACATTCCTAATGAGGATAGCTCCATATGGAGATTGTAAATTGTTGGATCGGTTCATTTGCTTCCATGGATGCAAATGTATTATACAGTTCTAATCATAATCATAATCACAATCATAATCATAATAATATCCCGCCTCTCTGTAGATACAACTGGGGCAGCTTACATGATAAAACAAACCATCCCATCCCCCAATAGCCCATTCCCCCAAAAATACAATTAAGCAATCAAAATTTAAAAACAGACTTAAAAATAACAAACTGCAATAAATTGCAATAAATGACAAATAAATTAAAATAGATGTAGCAGAAATCAGGGACAGGCATAACTATTTTTGGAGGCCGGCTATCTACTCAGGAAAGGCCTGCCGGAAGAGATCTGTCTCAACAGCTTTTTAAAAAGGTCCTCTGGGCAGTTGCAGATAATCTAGTTTTTATAGGTAGCAATAAATTCTTCCCAGAGGACCTTAGTGTGCGGGGTGGATTATATGGAAGGAGGCTTTAAAGGTAAAAACCAGCACCTTGTACTGTGCCCAGAAACTGATAGGCAGCCAGTAAAGCAATCTTCAAATAGTTGTTATGTGGTCTCTTCTGGTTTTACCTGAGACCAGCTTGGCTGCCATATTCTGTACCAATTGAAGTTTCCGAACTAGGCACAAGGGTACCCCATGTAGAGAACATTGCAGAAATTGAGACGAGAAGTTACCAGCACATGTACCATGGTTTTAAGGTCCCTAACCTCCAGGAAAGGGTGCAGTTGGAGTATCAGCCAAAGTTAACAGGCGCTCCTGACCACAGCATTCACTTGTTTTGTCATCTGATGCGATGGATCTAGGAGCACCCCCAGACTGCGAACACAGTCCTTTGAGGAGAGTGTGACCCCATCTAGGACTGGAGATTGTGCTCAAAACCTGGGTTCGGGGCCGTTACTGTTAGGGGGGAAGCAGACGGGTGACATGGGGCCGCCCCAGGAAGCTGCGCCGCGGGGCCGAGGCATCCGCATACCTTGGCCCCACGGCGCAGCTTCACCGCCCCTGGAAGGAGCGCTAAAATAGTGCTCCTTCCACAAATCGCCGAAGGTGCGCCGCAAAAGGCTGCCGGCACACCTTCGGTGACTCTTCCGCTGCAGCACGTGCGGACGCTGCAGTGGGAGGGCATCCTTGGAGAGCCAGCTGTGCAGAGGGCCAGCTGCTCCGAGGACATTTTGGGGAAGGGGTTGGGGCACCCAGCATAGGCATGATTGCCTATTTCTAAGCTGACAATAACCTGTAGGCCCCTCATACCCTTAGTCCACTACCATAGCAAAATGGTTTTGAAATACTTCACATATCTGATTTAATTTTCAGTGTTGTCAAACTGTCTTCAAATTATATCTTTAAATCCAGCTGTTCCCCAGATCTACCAGAGTCAGAACTGCAAAACATCTGCTGCCACTTGGCAGAAGGAGATAATTGGTGTCAAAGTTGGAGGAAGGCAAAACAAACTTTGGAAGAAGGTCATTCCATAAAAATGCATAGTCTTGATATGCAAGGGAAATGCTGTTTTTCAAAGATAAGCAGAAGGCTTTTCTCCTTGAATTTAGAAGGTTTTCACTAATCTGGGCAGTCCTTTCATTAAGCAAGAAACATTATTTCAGTGTCCTGTTCTATTTCCCATGCTTATATCCATGTGGTGGGGTCAAGTCAAGAAATCAGCTCCCTTTCCTCCCATGCTGGTATATAAGGATCAGGTCATTTAAAAAGAAAATAATTTCAATTCAATAGAAGAAATGTGAGGCAGCAGGAGTAATTACATTGTTTCACTGAGGAATGTCTTGTTTGTTGGCAGTGTTTGAAAAAGTTACTTTTTAAGGCTGCAACTCTCTTTTTTGTATTATAACTGTGAGGGGAAAGACAAAAGAAGTTTGCATGTCATGATAAGCCAACCATGGATGAAAGTTATATAGTTTGTTTATTTTAGTGATAGAGAACTTTATCAAGTCCAGAGACTTATTTTCTGCCTCTGAGACCATTTGGAGGACACAGAGATTGCCAAAAATTTCAAAATATGTGGGAGGGACAGAACAGAAGTGGCAATTTCTCAAAATGGTTAGTCCAGTCAGACACGCTCCGAGTCTTCCACCAATGTCACCCTAGTTTTGGTCTCATTCACTTGATCACCACCAACTCCTGGAAAACAAGGGGGCTAGTTTGGTTCCAATCCTTATGAGGGGACACTCAGGAGTGATTGTGTCCACTGCCCTGGTGATTCCAGAGATCAGCCAGAGTGTCAGCAGAACTGCCTGCCAAAGTGACAGGAAAATCCTCAAGATTTTCATTAGGAACCCACCCAGATACATTTGCCTCCTGGGGTGGACAATCCTATTTGGTACCCCATCATTGCAGAGATTCTGAGTCCCAGTGAATCTCAGCTTGACCAGATAATGTCCATCCATGCCAATGGAACTGTGGAAAGTTCTTCCACACCAAGATTGCTGTCACCCTAGCCAGCATTGAAAACAAGGTCCAGTGTGTGCCCAGCAGCATTATTAGAGCCAGATACCAATTGAGACAGGCTCATGGTTGTCATGGAAGCCATGACATCCTGAGCCACTGCCACCAGGGCAGTCTCAGAATGGATGCTGACATCCTGTAGCACTACTAGTCATGGGGACTCCAACACCAACCCTGAAGCAATCCTAGCTAGCTTACGAAGAGAGACTGTTAAGCAGCAGGGTAGACAGGACACCAACAGAATCCTTGTTCTGACCCAGCTACCCACTTTGTTTGTACACACTCAAAACCTGCAAACTGTGAGATAGGGCATCTGGGCAGGGAGATGGAATCATGATACAGCATTGCAACTCCATCTCCCTGCCTCCCAGGTCTTGCCTGGGGCTGCACAGAAAAACCAGCCTCATCCAGCCAGGTAATACAAGCCAGGACAGCCTGCTCATCCACCTGTGTTTCCATTAACTGATCTGTCATGGGTGGTAGCTATGAATGGATCATATGTATCTGCCTTTTGTTTTGTTCTTCACTAAGAGGATGAGGAACATGCATTTGTTTATTCTTCTATCAAACACTGGTATAGTGAGATCTAGAGAAAATGTGTCAGGGTGACAATTAAGTCAACAGTTTGGCATTGAGGACAAACAAAAAATCTGTTGGTGAATCACTGTAGCAGCAAGTACAGAAACTGTCTAATGTCTGCTCCCCCCCCCCTTGTGTGTTTAGATGGTTGGATAAAGTCCTGTAAACTGCTATATAGGAAAAGTTGATAATTGTGATGAGGGGTAGAAACAATATATTGTCAAGCTTCCTTCAGATTCTCTGCAAAAGTACATATGTTCTTTGTAGGAACCATTCTTGTATTCAGAGATTGGAAAAATAGAAATGCTGGCTGTGTGTTGCATGCTTACATTTAAGAATAATGTGAATAAGCAAGATCCCTGGTCATCAACTGTCCTGCTTAAGTCTTGCAAACTCAGGATTATGGCTTCCTTGATTGAATCAAACTTTTTCATTTCATAAACTTATTGAAGGAGGATGATGATAAAAAAAATACATTACATTTTTGAAAGACTCCATGCATTATGAGCATTATAAACCAGTCTGGTATTTGCTAATCACTGCTAAATGTTAATTGCTACAAAATGGTGTGACTCTAACCCTCCAGCACTAAGAGAAGGGCTTTCAGAGATTTGGAATCTAGCCACCTTAATAGCCCAACTGATTGTATATGTGTGGCTGTGTGACAGCACACAGCAAAGCAAAACATTTGGAATGATTTGAGCTCCATTTACTGTTTATATGAACTGTTGTCATAATCTAGACATTAATTCTTTTGAGGCCTTTCTCTGCTATTATAAAATATTTCTTCTTCCTTTGTTGTTTATATATATGTAAGTTGTAAAGTAAATATATTTAAAAAATACTTAGGATTGGATCCAGGTTAGTTATAGTTGGAGTAAATCCAGTGAAATAAAGTACACTTAATTTAGGTAGTACTAACTTAAGCCCATGGATTTCTCAGAATGTATTTTAGGTATGACTAAATCAGAATCCAAACATTTTCCATTTGCATAGTATTTAAGTATTAGTATTTAGTATTAAATAGTATTGAATAGTATTTTAACAAAATAGCATATTGTGTATTTTTTCTAGTCTTCACACAGGTTACAGCATTAAAATTAATCTTTATCTTGTTATCCATGCAGGATAAGAGAACATATTCCAAAGTTAGTTCTATGAACTTAATTCTTTGCACTTATACTGGCCGAATGGCTGTAATAAATAAAATAATAATAATAATCCTTTGCACTAGAAGAGTACAAAGGGCAGATATTGCTGAACTGCAGCTCTTCAGCACTAGCCAGGAATATGAATTCTGGGAGTAGAAGATCAATAACATATGGATGGATGCAATTGCCCACCCTATATTATAATAACACCATATAAGACTTCAACGTATGGTGACCCCACCATAGGAATTTCTTGGCAAGAATGTTTGAGAAGTGGTTTGCCATTGCCTTTTTAGGCTGACTGTCACATGCTCACTGTCACCTACAGAAATTCCATGGCTGATCAGGAATTTGAACCCTTGTCTCCTGGAGTCCTAGTCCAGCACTCAAGCCATTGTACCATGCTGACTCCTGTCTAATACTGGACATATCTCACATGAAAAATCAAACAAAATTAATGATCTGAAGTTGATTGTGCCCCTCACTCTTTTATGGAGATGGGGAAGGAAGGGAAGAGAGAACTGTGCAAGTTTGATTTGAATTTTTATCCATGCAATTCTCTTGGTCTGCAGCTACTTTTTAATCACATGTTACATGAATGTATGTTGTTCCTGTGCCCATGCTGTATGGTTCTTTTGCAGTGAGATTTTTTCTGTTTTGGGGTTTGCAGTGGTTTAGTGGTTAAGATGCCAATTCTGACTGTTGTAAGGTTGTAAAGTTGTAAGTTCAGGGCCCAAGTGCTGAATGATGGGGAGAGCTCCCATGAATAGTCCCAGCTTCTGTCAATCTAGCAGTTCAAAAACATGCAAATGAAAGTAGATAAATACGTATCATTTCAGTGGGAAGGTAACAGTGTTCTGTGCAGTCAAGTTGGCCACATAAGTACATATGTACTGAAGTCATCTTTGGACAACATTGGCTTTTCGGCTGATGAGCACCACCCCCTACAGTCAGTTACGACTAGACATTCATGTCAAGGGAAAACGTTTACCTTTTAATTGATTGATAGATAAATAATCCTAAATCAGCAAATAGACATATGTACATGAAGCCCCCCTCCCTTTGGTAAACTAATGACAGAAAGCATACTCTAAGATTTGGAGGGCCTCAACTTCCAAGTCATTTCCTTTTGGGAAAGAAAGCCTCTCTGTGACATTAAAATGATCCAAGGGGCAAAATGTGGCCACATTCTCCCTACCATCTGGGGGCAGAAATATCAATTTTATTTATTTATTTATTTAGTGGGGCATTGGGACCATACTTTCCCTATCCCTGCTATACAGAGTCACAGTAAAAGAAATTTCTTTATGTAGAATAAAGCAGTAAAGAAGAAAATACAGGTACGGTGCCAAGGCTGTCACTGATAGTTCTGAATGCATGTCCATCCTAAAATCACTTGAAATATCTTGCATCTGAGAAAGCAGACCAAATCTATAAAAACATATGCTACGGCCTCCTTCATACAGTTGGTCTCAAAGATGCTCAAGATCCCTTTGCATATTGATATTTTCCTGACTATCACAGCTACGTCTCAGAATTTGAACATTACTGTTAGCATCAATGGATATTCTAATGTATGTTCTAGTGAAGGGGAAGATCAATTAAGGTTACAAGGATCCACAGAATTTACCTTTATGACAAAATCTCATCCTTCAGAACTGGAAAGCCACCATATATATTCCCATTGATAGATTAGCTCCTCTGTTTCTGCCTTGCACAGGATGCAGGAAAAGGGGAGATGTCATTCCCATCCTCTCTGTCTCTATGTAGCATAATTGCCAATTCAGAAAGCTGTACAGCCAAGCAGCAGACTTGAGGGACCCCAGAGACCAATCACCTGAGGTAGAACTTCTGGAGATAGACCACAGTAGGAAATTCTCCTCCTGGAACATGTAAAGAACCTCTCCCTGTGTCATCTGCAATACTGTTGCCAATTAAGAGAAGAGCTCTGATTTCATCCCACCCCCTCAATCCTTGTGCCTTCAGTAATTTCTGTTTGCAAGAAGACAAGAAGGAGCTACTTACCCAGTCAATCCATTTTGATTGGACAATGTATACCAACTTAATTTGACACACATATAAGCAAAAAATGAAAGAAAAGGAGGGAAGAGTGGAGAGTGATTCAAAGGAAATAATTGTTTGAACAGATAGTACACTCAGGAAACACTTTTTCATCCAATAGCAAATATGCATACACCAGCTATAAAACTTAAATAACAGGACAAAGTGCAAGCTATTGTATTGGTCACTCATGACAGGAATTTTCTGCTTTACATATAGAATAGAATAGAATTACATATAGAAGAGATTCCTGTACACTTTGTATGATTGCTAACTTAGGACAGAAATATTTCTGCAGACATGGTCACTAGGTCTTTTCAAACAAATTCAAAAGGCTTTCATGATATGAGTTTGTGGCTTGCTTTAGAAGTCTGTCATTTCTTGTACTCCCCCTTCTATTACTGGCAGTTTTCCTTCACAGAGTCTTAAACACTGCATAGCATGATTTCATTTAATGGAGCAGCCCTTCCTGACAATAATTCCTTGGGGAGGCGTTGACCTCTTATCTTCCCTGACATTGGATGCAAAAACAAAAAAACAAAACATTGCCAGGTCTCTAATACATACCCTATACATAGTTCTCCTTCCTTTGCTCTTCACTTTTAATACCTCCCATAAATAAATAGTCTGTAATTGAATGAGATGCCTTCTTGAAGACATTCTCAAAATGCTTTTGAATGAGCTTTCAAACCCTGCAGTCACTTTATTGAAACACAGCTGGATCCTTCTGGGATGGGATCCAAAATGATCCTTTGATATAGATGAAATGTAGCCACTAATGAGTTGCTCCCATCTTTATTTGGGGAACATGCACCTCCATTTTAGATCTGTGCTATTTTGAGGTGTGGGGAAACAGTTTCCTTTATTTGAAGACTGGAAGGGGAAAAAAGCAGGGAAGGGTTTGGCCTATGAACAACCTTTCCTTCTTTCCTTGCTTCCTTCTCCTTTTCTCTCCAGAGAGATGCTAATATAAAGGATCTAAGGATTTTTACAGAAAGAGGTGGGGATGTTTTTATTCTCTCCACTTCCACTTCTAGAGAGCACCTGTTCCTTCCCAGAGGAAATTTCTGTCAGCTGGAAACTTTTGGGGGTGACCTTTTTTCTTGTTTATTTTGCTTTAGAATACCCCAGCCAGATAGTTCCTACATTTCAGTGTCATGTTTGGGGGAAAAGGTGGGAGGGGAACATGAATAGTAATTTAAATGAAATCAAATCAAATTTGTACAACCAGTTCTTTATCTTCTGTATGTAATATTTGTTAAGTATTGGGGCATGATTAATCTAATATATTAATTAGTTGTAGAGTGTGGAGACCAGGGGGTTCCATGAATCCAATTATCCCAATGTCTGAAATGCTTCTCCAACTTTAGTCATGCATTCACACAGCCCCATGGTAGTCCACTCTCTTTCACTTCCAAAGTCATATGTAGCCCATCAGTGCTCCATCCCCTCATCACCACTACATCCAACCATACACTTTGTGAGAGCAAGATGTTATGTTGGGGTAACTTAGGGGAAAACAAAGAAAGAATTTCAAGTCTATCCTACTAGGCCTAACAAAACAGGACTGAGAATTCCCATGGCCAGTTCTGTTTATGTGCTCAATTTTGAAGTCATGTAAGAGCAAGACTGCTTTCCTGTTCTTGTAGTATGCATACACTTTGTGAAATCTAGTAAAATGTACATGGTACAGCAGGAATGGGGAACCTCTGTATGGCAGATCAGATGTACGCCTAATTCTGCAAGCTTTTCCTATTCTTATGATTGACCAATGATTCTAGATAAGAGGATATTCAAAACCTGGAAAATTGTATGGACATGAGCTCTGGTGTGCAGCTGGAAGGCTGTTCCATTGAATGGCTATGAATGGACAAACTTAGAATTGAGTCATACTATGCATGTTTTTACCACAAAATTGGCAATTTATTAAACTCTGGCCTTGTCTACTTTGTTTGAACCTGACCCATCTCCTTTGTCTCACCGGTTTCTGTAATGCAACCCCTTCTTAAACATGCTCTATACCTTAATAGTGCAAATTCTGATCTGGTAAGTCTCTTGTTCAGTCTCATCCCAGGTTGGAACTTATTAAGTGTTCTTACTTAAAGCTCTCTCTTTCATGCTCCAGTTTTACGAGTATTGCAATACTGGGATGCCATACAAGGTTTTTGTAAGGAGGCTTGAAATTCATGTATATGAAGCTCTTAGGCCACTTGCATGCTGTATCATTTTATCATACACCACATTTGTATATGTGAAGCTCTGTGAGCACTTATATGCTAAGTATGATAAAAAAAAATTTACATTTTATTTCACATAATATAAAATAACATCTATTCATCTTCACATTCACAATTACCATATGTGCAAAATCAATACCTATATCTACATATACCATTACAAGCTATGTATTATAATTAAATGCTTGTATAATTAAAATATTACATATGGATTGAAAATTAAATATCTGTTAGAGAAACCATAGTTGTCATTTTGATTCACCAGTGATTAACAAGTGAAGGAGTCCATAGAGCAGGGGTAGGCAACCTAAGGCCCAGGGGTCTAATGCGCCCCCCCCCGAGGCCTTTGGACCAGCCCCAGGCCAGTCCTGCCACCGCCGCCGCCCACCATGATGACTTGTTCTTGGGGTTTTTTTTGGCAAAATCTCCACAGGTGGTTTGCCATCATGGCTTTTCTGGGGCTGAGACAGTGTGCATGCATCCCTGTTTGTTTGTGGGCCTGCCTTCCAGTCGTTTCCATGATGATAATGATTATTGTTGTTATTACTTGTTCTTGGGGTTTTCTTGGCAAAATCTCCACAGGAGTTTTGCCATGGCTTTTCTGGGGCTGAGAGAGTGTGCATGCATATTTTTAATTTTTATTTTTTTAATTTTTAATTTTTATATTTATTTATTTATTTATTGTGCTTCAGCCCCCCAATTGTCTGAGGGACAGCAACCCGGCCCCCGGCTCAAAAAGGTTGTCCACCCCAGCCATAGAGGCTAGGATCAAATTTGGAGCTGAGCTCTTATTTAGTACTTGACTTATCATTATAGATTCACTCCATTATTTTTCTGATGCCCTACTTAGCTTCCATTTTTAGCAGGCTATGTCAAGGCTGACAAAACCATTTAGCAAAATGTCATAGGTGATAGTGACAGGAGTAATGCAGTGAGTGCATGCTGCTTCCTCACCCTGAGTGGGCTCCCACCACTCCTATGTCAGGTCCTCAGAGCTAGAGTAGCCTGTACTGCAACCCTGGTGGCACAGTGGTTAAATGCCTGTACTGCAGCCACTCACTCATAAACCACAAGGTTGAGAGTTCAGTACTAGCCAGGCCTCAGGCTTGACTCAGGCCTGCATCCTTCCGAGGTTACTAAAATGAGTACCCAGCTGTTGGGGGGGCAATGAGCTTACAGTTGTAAACCACTTAGACCAGGGACCGGCAACCTTTTTGAGACCTGGCCAGTCTCCACTAGCCCAGGTCTCAGCTGGGCCAAGGGGGGGGGGAAATGGCGGCGCGCGTGCGTGCCCCCTCCACGGACGCACGCCCCCTCCCACAAGTCCCCTTACCGACCCAGGCAGACCCCTACCCCCGCCGCTGCCGCTGGCTCCGCCGCTGTGCCCGCTTTCGTCAGCGCGGGACGCGTCCGGCATTTTGAAGTCCAAAATGTCGGCTGTGTTGCGTCTGCACATGCGCAAATCCTGCACATGCACAAACACGATGCGTCCGGCATTTTGGACTCCAAAATGCCGGACGCGTCCTGCGCTGATGAAAGCGGGCGCAGCGGCGGAGGCAGAGGTGGCGGCGGAGCCAGAGACAGCAGTGGAGGCGGCGGTGGAGCCAGAGGCGGCAGCGGAGGCGGCGCCACCTCTGCCGCCACCTCCGCTGCTTCCGCCACTGCTGCCTCCCAAAAGTGGGCATTGGTGGAGGCAGCGGCGTCAGAAGCAACGGAGGCGGCGTCGCCTCCGCTGCCACCTCTGGCTCTGCCGCCACTGCCTCCACCAATCCCCGGTTTTGTCGACGCGCGATAGCGCGCGCTGCACCCGGCATTTTTCTCTCCAAAATGCCGGCCGCGACGCGTTTGCGCATGCGCAAATCCTGCGCATGCGCAAACGCATTGCGGCCTCCATTTTTGGAAAAAAATGCCGGCCGTGGTGCGTGCGGTCACGCGCCGACAAATACAAGCGGCGGAGGTGCCACGGCGGAGGTGGCGGCAGCGGCAGGGGTCTGCCTGGGCCAGTAAGTCTGGCGTCCTGGGCCGGAACCGGCCCGGGGGGCGTAGGTTGCCGACCCCTGACTTAGACACTGCATAGCGGGGTATGAAGCAGTATATAAATGAAGCTGCTTTGCTCTCCACAATGCATACCCTCCGTCTTGCTCTCATAGGGTGTATGGCTGGATGTAGTGGTGACGAGGGAATGTAGCATTGATGGGCTATACATGACTTTGAAAGTGAAAGAGGGTGGACTACCATGGAGATGTGTGCATGCATGACTAAAGTTGGAGAAGCATTTCAGACATTGGAGTTAATGGGATTCATGGAAACCTCTGGTCTCCACCCTCCATAACTAATTAATATATTGGATTAATCATGCCCCATACACCAAGTAACCTCTGTTCTACTCACTGTGAAGTTCCCTCTGTCTGCTATTGCCCTAGCTGCCACAACTTCTTGTCTTCATGCGTGGTCACAGCTCCTTTATTTTTTCATGCCCTGCTTTGTAAAGCCAGCTCAAGATTGGCAAGGAATGGGTCTCTTTTCTAGATTCTATGTCAGTGGCTGGATGAATCCACGCGGAATCTTTAATCTCAGTTTTGAAGGAGCTATCCAAGGTGCTGAATTGGTGCCTTGGAGCTAATCAACACTGTAGAACTAAAGCAATTTGGCACCACTTTAACTGTCATGGATGCATCCTGTGGAATCCTGGGAATTGTAGCTCAGTGAGGTATTCAGCGTGGTCTGTCAGAGGCCTCTGGTACCTTACCAAATTCCCAGGATTTTATAGGATAGATTAATGGTAATTAAAAGTGGTGGTGAACTGCTTTATTTCTGCAGTGTAGATACCTTGGACAGCTCCTTTAGAGTTTAGACTAAAACACAGAGCAGAGTCATCCACTTATTGACATGGGATTCACTCACTGCCACTCTTTTACTTTCATGAAAATGCCCACCAAAAGCCAGTCTCCAGTTTTTAGTTAATGTGACTGGGCCATGTTGAAGACACAAGAAAGCTTCATTCTTTTGTTAATGCCCTGGATGTAAACTACTGAATCTTCTTTTTTTTTAAAGAGTGTGCATAGCTGATGACAAAATATATGTGTATATTTAAGTGTATTGACATAGACAGGGAATACTTCCAACCTGCCCAGCCTAAATGAAGGTCATATTTTAATTTCTATACCCTGTGTCTTGATGTGGTTACAATCTCAATGCAGTGGAAAGACAGACTGGGACAAGATACAGCTGCATCTGGAGCGGGGGAGGAATTCTTTTCTGTGGTTGTCTGATGGATTATCTGCGCCAACTCAGGAGTAGTTTGGGGTCCAGAACTTTGAAAGTGAGAGATTTCCTCCCCTTCTTTCTCCAGCTCCCTTGGGATTTTTATTTGAGTCACATTACACTTATTGCAATTTCAGATCAGTTGTAATCTGGCTTTAATAATGTCTTTATTTTTATGGGTATTATTCTTGGCTGAGTGGGATTCCTGAGAGCTTTGTTGTCAGACTCAGAGCAAAAACTAGTGAAATCTAAGCACTGAGAAAAGACTGAAAGGCAGGTGATGGATGCAATCTGAAAGCAATCATCCCTAAATATGGGCAGTTGGAAACTCATTCTAGAGTCAAATAAAAGAAGAAGGTGCCATTTTCCCATATGAAAAAAGCTGTGGAAAGCTCACCAGTGGTTGTGGGTTGGGGGTGAGGAGACAGAGGATGAGGTCCCATTTAAAGCTGCTACTACATTAAACCTCCACCATAAAGCTCCAAGAGGACAATGACATAATGGCAGAGCTATTCTAGTATAGCTCTGGCCAATCAGTGGCTATTTCAATTGTAGGAACAGTGCTGCAACTCAGTGACATCTGGCAGCTATTGCAATTCCAAATGGTTGCATAAGAACGTATAGGATATCTCCTTGTACAAGATGTAACAAAATGCCTGCATTGGTATAACCCCTGGTTAGGCCAGCATATGCCACCAGGAAGATTCTGGCAAGGATCAAAAAGGGATTGCCAAATTCATATTTTAGATATCAGGAATACTATGTCATATACTAGATTTCTATGATCATGTACTAGATTCTAGCACCATGCACACATGAACACACAGTTTTCTCTTCTATAAAATGGAGAATATTGCTCAGATAGGTACTGGTACCATCTTCTCTTTTCTGGAAGAAAATACTTCTATTTAGGCTTTCTCCTTGCTTAAAAAGGTCAGAACTCAGAACCATGTAGTATAAATGACTAGTTACTCAGAAGTAAATCATTTTTTTTAATAACAAAAATATCACAAAGTTATATTATGGTGGAAACTTAGCAAGGGATAACTTTGCTCATTTTATTATATGTATTTAATTTATATCCCATCTTTCTCCCACCATGAGACCCAATATAGCTTTTGCTCTGTAATTTTTGATTTTTAGTTTCCTTTTTAGTTATAGGGGTTGTGATAGTGGCCTTATTACACCACACTGCTATAATGCTATATTCCACTTTAACTGTCATGGCAACATTCTGTGTAATTCTGGGATTTGTAGTTTAGTGAGGGCCAAGGGTTGTCTGGCTGAGAATTCTGAATATCCCTCCCAAAACAGTGAATCCTAGGATTCCATGGGATGTTGCCATGGTAGTTAAAGTGGAATAATAGTGATACAACAGTGTAGTGTGATGTGGCACTAATAAATGTAGTGGAGGAAAATCATGTGCTTTGAGTGCTGGTTCATGTTGTACTTCCCATTGATGCCTCATAGTATGATTGAGGATGGATGGGAGGAGAGTATATTTTATACTACAGGCCAACAGCTTGTAGCATTCTTTCCTTTTTGACAGTAACTAACAGTTAATTATTTTGGAATGCTCCATAATTTTAGAATTTTAAAAAACATTCCCAAGAAACAAGAAAATGTTTCTTTTAAAAATTATACCTATAATGTTATTTGTGTAAATGTGTTTAGAAGTGTAAATAATTCTCAAAATTAATCTGCCTAGCTCTGCTAAAGTCTATATGCCAAGATAGGATTGGGATTGTTCTGCAAGCTTTGCATGGTCCCTTTTTTAGTTCCAGTGTCTTCTAAATATGGAGAGAAATGGCTTGAAGAGCCTCCCTAGAACCTCCAGATTTTAGAATCCTTTCATTGCAACCTTCTAAAATGGCTGAAAGAGGGTAGAAGTTGTACTAATTCTCACTCCCCCTCTTGCATATAGAAGTGGGGGGTGGGAACTGGGAAACTGCTGGGGTTTGAGGGTCCACATTGGTCCCATATGACACCTCAAAGAGGTATCCCTGCTGTGCCTTCTTTAAATTAAAAAAAAAAACTTTTGTGTGTTTGGAATTTTTCATTTTCAGGAGGTTCATACTGTCACCCACCCCTGGGAAAACATTCAACCAGAAAGAAAACTTTAAGTTAATCTTTGAGTCCTTCACTAAAATGTCTTTTTGGCCATGGATTTTTCAGGGCTAAGCATGAACAGAACTAATCATTAATTTATAGACTGAAAGGTTTTGGCACAGCACAAAATAAATATATTCACTTCAGACACAAAGGGCATGCTCAGAGTTCTCAAGTAGACTTGTATAGCACCAAACCTGTTGCGGTAGTGACTCATGGTCCTAACAATAGGAAGTGGTTTGATAACACCAGCAGAGCAATTTGTCTATTTTAAAAATGTTATAGTGTGTAAGACTTTTAGTCAGGAGTAATCCCAACTGTATATGACTGAGTCTGAGTCTGATTTAGGCCAACTGGGACTGACTTAGGCCATAGGTCTTATGCTCAAGTAAGTAACTTTTTATTGTATCAGAACCAGTGGAAGTCTACGAGAGGTAGAGAGATCAAGAAAAGATAATACTGTCACTTACCACTGTAGCTGTTGCCAGTTATTACTGCAATGTTTGCACACTTACAATTAAAACTACACAAGAACTATAGCTGAGGAGAAAAGGCAGGTCTCTCCTGGATGTCTAAGCTTTTTGGTTTTGAGTCTGAAGGAAGCTGCTGGCTAGCTTCAGTGTGTTCACTTTCATCCCCCCCCCCCCCACATGTGATCCCAGCCTAGGGTCACTTGAGAACTGTCCAAATGATGACTTCAGCAAGAGGCTTAAGCAAATTGGGATCAGGCGCTGGAAGAAGAATTTTGGTTGTGGTCAGTCTGTCTGTCTGTGTTTCTGGAAATGAAAACACGTTAACAGAAACTGACAACAAATTTAAGATCATGCATTTATTAGTGACAGGCAATGAATTTATTGAGAAGAGAGGAAAACTCCCAAAGATGTTATATCTGTTACCTTATATGGCAATGTAAAAATCTTGCTTTGTGAATGCATTATTTAGGATCATTTTCATGTGTTTTGTTTTTTTAAATGCTACCATCTTGGGATAAGATGGGGAGATGTCTGCATTTTTTCCCCTTACAGTAAAATTATGGGCTTCATGATCTCAAACACGCATTTCGCTCAATTCAGAGTTACCATATACTATATGTATGGGAAAGCTGTTATCTTTTTCTACAATCAGCATTGATGAACAGATTTTTTTTTAAAGCACAACATTATTATGTTTGCAGGGCAGGGTGATGGGGCAAGTCCATTCTCTAAGCATTAATATCTCCAGGGCATAGGATTATTGGAAAATGACAAATAGCCAGCCAGGCAAAGAAAATATGAAAACTGATGCAATAGAGGGCTAGCCAAGATTTCTGTTCATATTGCAGTGACCAAAAGAAATTTACATTGGAAAAACCATCTTGCCTCCAGGGTGGAATGTTATGAACTTTCTTGGTGTTTTTTTTTCCCCTTTAAAAGAAAATAAGGGAGCAGAAAAGGGCCAAGGCTACAAAATAGGTAAGAAGATTTTTCTGCGTTGTTTCTTGGGAAGCTTATTTCTTCATGAAAAGAAACATTGGAGTTGTGTAGAGTGGTGAAAATAACTGATGAGCCACTCTGTCTAACACAGTCTATTCTGAATGGATGCTCCTTTTGGAGAGAAGGCAGGTTAGAGCCAGCCCTGGTGACAACCAGTCAGGACTAAGCTGGTGACAGCCAATAGAATGTCAGGCTGTAAGGGAGAAAATTCCATTAGGAACAGTTGGAAGTCAGATAGGGTTTGGATTCCAGACAGTGAAGGTCTAGTGGTGAAGGTTCCAGAGTGGAACAGGGTTAAGGTCCAGAAGAGAGGGGCCTAATCCCCATACTAAACTCCAAGCAAGGGAGTTAATAAAAAGAATATCCTGAGGGGTATTGATAGCCTTAGAGGTTGGTTAAGAAATAGAGGTAAAGGTACCCAAAGAAGGGCTAAGAGTGTCCTGTGGTAGAGGTAATTGAACGTGTTCCAAGGAAAGGAGTGTAAGCAATCACTGTAAGCAATTATAACAAGTGCAGCAAGACCAAGTGAATCATTGTCATTTGTATTGTAAATAAAGTTTTGTTGTTACTTATGAAATGCTTGTCTACAGTGTGAATGAATATCCATGCTACTAAATCTTATACAAGATCGGTTATACCAAAGAGTTTTAGAAGAGACAGTTGGTGAAGGAGTGGCCCTTTGCAAAGGATGGTGGCAGCTGTTTGATGAAAAGGGCCCATGGTGTGGCCACAAATGAAAGAAAAGAAAAAGTAAAGCAGCTTCATTTACATACTGCTTCATATCATGCTATGGGATGTCTGAGCGGTTTACAACTGTAAGTTCATTGCCTCCCAACAGTTGGGTACTTATTTTAGCGATCTCAGAAGGATGCAGGCCTGAGTCTAGCCTGAGCCCTGGCTAGTATTGAACTCGCAACCTTGTGGTTTATGAGTGAGTGGCTGCAATAGAGGCATTTAACCACTGCACCACCAGGGCTCCTTCACACCCCTCTTAAGGTCCTGCTATCTGAGTTTCTTAAGATGGTGCTCTATTTAGACAAATACTGAAGTCCAGTAAAGAGCTGGTATTTGAACTGGGAAATCTCAGTCCAAGACTCACATCTGGCTTAGATGAGTGGCCTTGTACAAGCCACAAACTTCCAGCCTCAGTACTCCATCTGTAAAATGGGAGATACAGTGATTGTGTGGTTTTTTTATTGGATTTTGTATTCTTCATTCAACCCAACAATAGGACTCAAGGTGTCTCAGAATATTATTAAATAAAATACAGTTAAAATACAAGATAAGACCAACTGTTAAAGTATATTTAAAAGGAGGGAGCCCTGGTGACACAGTGGTTAAATACTGGTACTGCAACCACAAGGTTGTTACTTCAATCCCAGGGCTCCAAGGTTCACTCAGCCTTCCATCCTTTCATAGGTTGGTAAACTGAGTACCCAGCTTACCCAGGGCAATTAGCTTACAGATTGTAAACCACTTAGAGAATGCTGAGTTCACTGATAAGTGGTATAGAAGTGTACATGCTATTGCTATTGCTAAATTGAAACCTTCTTTTTAAAAAAAACAAAAACAAATTCCTCAAGAAAAGTACAAGCTTCAAATGGTAACCCTTAATTGTAAGGGTAAATACAATTTTAAAATTATAAAACAAATTAATATAAGATATACTTGAATTTAGTAGTAAGTAAACCAGGTATTTCTCATCTTATACATGTCTGTGTGATTGTCCCTTTTCCAAGTTGACACTGACCTTATTTTATTTGATTATTGGTATGATGCACCAGTTAGGAAAACATGATTTGAACGGAAAGGATCCTAGTTCTATCTCAACATCTCCAAATTATTTGAGAAAACAGAGCTGTGATTCTGGATTAAGTCCTGGCCTAAGTGTGCTTGATGAAGGACTTCACACCAAAAATATAAAGAAACATGCTTTACCATGGACTAAATACATTAATTCTTTGTATGTGTGTGTACTTGCTTTTAAGCCACTTGTTGGCATGATAATCCCATGAATTTCATAGGGTTCTCTTAGGCAAGGAATATTCAGAAGTGGTTTGCCATTGTTGTCCTTTGAAATGTAGCCTACAGAACTTGGTATTCCTTGGTGGCCTGTCATCAAAGTACTAATCAGAACTGATCCTGCTTAGTGTCCAAGATCAGACAGGATGAGGTGCCTGAGTATTTAATTATTTCCTTAAAAATAATTCTGTGGATGTTATCATTTCTAGTATTTTCACATTTCAGATCATTATAGCAACCATGGCAGACAAGTAGCTCTCCCTAATCAATACGGTACCTTATTTCTGATATTGATATGCTGGAGAATGAAGATATTATGGGTTTTGTTTTGTAAGTAATATTTATGAAACAGATTGGTAATCTTAGTTTTACCATAGTTATCTATGCTACCAAATGACTTTTCAATTTTCTGCACCAAAGCTCTCTGTGGGGTTTAAAATAAATGAAATAAATATAATAACATACCATATATACATGATAAAAAAGACACATACTTACATCACAGCTAATGTTACATAACAGTGATTGTTACATTATGATTCTATCAGGGACATTTCCTGAATCATCAGAAGTGTGAAAGTGGCCCAGATGTGACGCCCAGTTGTACCACAGGGACCAAGCTACAAGGAGCAAGAATCTGAGGGGCCTAGAAACAATAGCATTAGTACATCAAGAGTCACTGCAATTTCTAACATTTATGGTCATGATTTTTTTTTCATTTTGGCCAAATTCACTGGAGTTAAATACCACCGGTATTGTAGTTTGTAAATTTTTTCTTTAATGTTGCAGCTTAAAGTATATTTTAATCTTTTCTCCCAACATTTTAACCACTGCTCCAAATTAATGTTGTAGCCAAAATCTTGGGCCCATTTTATCATTTGGTGTTTGATTATTTCTTTTTCCATTTCTATAGCTAATAAAAGTCTATAAAATTTCAATATTTTATGATTCCTTTCTGAAAAAATGATTTCATCAAACTCTTTATTGAGTACCCCAATAGATTTGGTCTTGTAATCTACTAAAAACGCTCCTTTATTTGTCTGTATACAAACCAATTACATGAATAGCCTTCCTGGTTAAGTTCTTCCTGAGTTTTTAATCTGTATATTTTGCCCTTTTTGTTTTATCAAATCATTGTAAGTTAACCATCTTACTTTACCCAATTTATTTTCTTTAGAAATTACTTCTCCTATGGCAGTCCAGTAAGGAAAGGTTTCTGTCCAATTTTTCTTAATTTTAACCCAAATTCTTAATAAAGTGCATCTAAGATAATGATCATTGAAATTTTTATGATATTTGATTTTATATAACATATAGCATACCAACCATACACATATAGCCATACCAACCATACACATTATCGAAAACTTCCAGTTTCAAACTTCTTCCATCCTTTAGGGTTATCCAATCTAGTATCCAGAACAACGAGCAAGCATAGTAATAAATTTTAAAATTAGGTAGACCAAGACCTCCACGTTCCACCACATCTTGAAGATATTTTAATTTAATTCTTGGTTTTTTTTTACCATCCCAGATAAATTTAGATATATCCTTTTCCCAATTAGCGAAGGGAGAGTTGTTTATTATAATCGGAATATTTTGGAAAAGAAATATCATCTTAGGCAAGATATTCATTTTAATCGTGGCAATCTTTCCCATCCAGGATAGTTTTAACTTTAAATGTTGGAAATGTGAGAAGAAAGTAGGCTCACTTTATCACTTATGGTGGACGTGTAAGAAAGCCAAAGCATTTTGGGGAAACATAAAACTTAGCATGTCTGAAATACTAGGAATAAATTTGAAAAATGATCCCAAATTATTCTTGCTAGGCATGGTTGACGATCAGAATCTTGAGAAAAAACATGGTAAACTTATTTTCAACCTTATTTCAGCTGCCAGAATAACATACGCTGCAAAATGGAAACAAAAAGATATACCTTCGACCAAGGATTGGATGTTGAAACTTTTGGGTATAAAGGAAGTGGATAAGTTAACAGGTTTAATTAGAGGTGAAAGCATTGATACCTTTAAGAGAGACTGGAAGATCTTGATCGATAATTGAAACGAAATGGGGAACTAGGTAGCACAATAGGTTTGGATTAATATTCTATAAATTTAGTATATAAACAAATGAACGCTGTATATTTATGCTATAGATGGATTGCTTACGATTTTGGTATAGGCTTATAGTATAATATATCATTCATAGCAGTTATATAAATGTATGGCCTGAGGTAATGAATTTTATGATATAAATAGAAGTAAAAGTAAATTGGGCTACATAATCAAGTTAGTATCAAGTTAGGAAGTCTTTTTTTAAATGTCTTGAGTATTTTGTTTATCATTTACTATAACGTTATTATATACTTCTGACCCTAATGAATTTAGGGTAAACTTGGTACAGTGGTTATTGTTGCTATTGTTGCTTTGTATTGTTTAATGTTTTTAATCAATATTTTTTTTTTAAAAAAAGAGTCACTGCAATTTCTTTCTTCCCCCCTCCCCCGCACCAGGTTTTACAAAGTAGATGTGGTACTGTAGAGAGGAGTTGCAGTTAGTTTATCACCCACTGTCCCCATTTCCGTGATTCTTTCCTAGACAAACTCTTAGGAAATGAAGATAGTGAGTATAATTCTCTGGAGTTTCACACTGCATCAGTCAATTAACCCACCTGGACTAAGGGCCTTTGCAGACTGCTAGAAATAATGCAAATTGAGTCCACTTTAAGGGTTAGGGTTAGGGTTAGGGAATCATGGGAACTGTATTTTATTGTAGCTCAATGCCTCAGGAAAAAAAACCAATTCCCATTATTCCCTAGCACTAACCCTAACCCTAAAAGTGGACTCAATTTGCACTATTTCTGGCAGTCTGCAAAGGCCCTATAAGTGGAAGATATCCAGAAAAGGAATGAACAGTTCTGTTTTTCTTTCTTTTTTAAATAGAAAACAAGGTAAGAAACCAGGAAGATGGGTAAGAGCACTCCATGAAAGATATCTTATTCAAACTTGCCAGAATCTATGGTTTGATATTGCATAAATGAACACCCCAGGATTATGGAAGGGCCTATTGTTTTTGCTACCATCACACTTGGTGCCTTATCCTGAGATTCAGGACTAAAAACCAAGATCAAACCAGGATTTGTTCCTAGGGTTTACAAGGTAAACGCAAACCATTGTTTGTTAAAATTCAAAGATATAGCTATGTTAGTCTGTAGAATCAGTACATAGACAGATCTTGTAGCACCTTTAAGACTTCTTTCTTTCAGTTAATCTTAAAGGTGCTACAAATTCTCTCTACAGGGGGAAGCAGACTGGCGGCTCTGCACCGCTCCGGGAAGGTGCGCTGCAGGACCGAGGCAGCCCCACGCCTCAATCCTGCGGCGCTCCTTCCCCATCCCTGAAAGGAGCGCTAAAATAGCGCTCCTTTCACAAGTCAGTGAAAGTGCGCCCGAAAAGTGTGAGGCACACTTTCACTGACTTATCCACTGCGGCGTGTGCGGACGCTGCGGTGGGAGGTTGCCCCCGAAGCGCCGGCCGTGTGGAGGGCCGGTGGCTCTGAGGACGACCTCGGGAGGAGGAAGGGGCGCCGAGCGTGCGGCTGCCCCTCCTCTTCCCTGCCTCCAGGACGCCTTAATAAGCCGTCTTCCGAGGCCCTACATTGTTTGTTAATTAAACTACAGAATGGATTAAATTCTCTTGGACTAGGATCAAATTGCCATGTATGTTGAGAATAGAGGGTAGAAAGATGTGGGTTCCTGCATGATTTGAAGTAAAGACTGCTTCTGGTCCTAAACAAACCTCCTATCTCCAAGCAGGTATTGTTAGTACTCAGAGATCCACTCTTTTGGATGCCTCATTTCAGCTGAAGGTTTGAATGCAGCCAGATCTAAATACCGGGCGGCGGCAACACTCCTGGCCCTGCTGAGGTCCTGTGGAGGACCCAGGCCTCTGGAGGACTCTGCCTGCCCCTATCATCCCCACCTGAGGTGGCCTGGAGCAGCTGTGTGGCGCGGAACCAGGGAGAATGCCGGCGGGTTTAAAACCCCACCCAGGAACAGCCTCCACTGGCACACGTGGCGGCGGTGACACTCCTGGCCCTGCGGAGGTCCTGTGGAGGACCCAGGCCCCTGGAGGACTCTGCCTACCCCTATCATTCCCACGTGGGGCAGCCTGGAGCAGCTGTGCAGCGCGGAACCGGGGAGAATGCCGTCGGGTTTAAAACCCCTCCCAGGAACATCCTCCATCGGCACACATGATGGCGGTGACACTCCTGGCCCTGCGGAGGTCCTGTGGAGGACCCAGGCCCCTGGAGGACTCTGCCTGCCCCTATCATTCCCACCTGGGGCGGCCTGGAGCAGCTGTGCGGCGCGGAACCGGGGAGAATGCCGGTGGGTTTAAAACCCCACCCAGGAATATCCTCCACTGACACACGCAGCGGCGGCGACACTCCTGGCCTTGCGGAGACTCAGGCAGCTAGGAGATCTGGCCAGCCATTGAATATTTTTAAGGCGGACTTGGGGATTTTTTTTTATGCAGTCGCTGCCTTATATAAAGGATAGGAGCTATTTGGCTCACTCATCTCCCCCTTCGCAAACCAGACGCGATCATAGCCTGGGAGCAGGTATTAAGGTAGTGTGGGGGCAGGGAAGGTATGGCGGCAACAGAGTTAACAAATGTTACAAAAGAAGGAGGGATTGATGCTTAATATCTATCCCCTCTTCAGTTTGCTCTGTTTCCCAGGATAACTTGGAGAGCGTGCCAACCATCCCACTGACCCTCAACCTTCTCCTTTGTAATGCCAGGTTGGTCAAAAATAAGACCCATATCATCCACGATCTATTAGTGGATGAGGTGGCTGACCTGGCATGCTTTACTGAGACCTGACTGGGGGATGCCAGCTCAGCGATATGGGCACAGGCTCTCCCAGCTGGGTACTGAGTCAGTGAGCAGGTGAGGGAAAGTGGGCAGGGGGGCGGCATAGCCTTGGTCCATAAGAACACCTCAACCCTGATCAGAAAGCATATCCGCAAAATGACCTATATCGAGTGTATGTACCTTAGCCTGAAGACCAGGGATAGTTTAGGGATTCTGTTGGTATACTAGCAACCCCGTTGCTTAACAGACTCCCTAACCAAGCTGACCGCCCTGGTTTCTGAGTTGTTCTTGGAATCGCCCAGACTTTTGGTTCTGGGTGATTTCAACATTCCACTCGAAACCAGGTTACAAGATCTAAATGGCACGGCTCGGGAGTTCATGGATACCATAACAAACATGGGCCTATCCCAGTTGGTAGACGGGCCCACACATTGTGCTGGTCATACCCTCAATGCGGTCTTTAGTACGGAGCAGGAATATCCATGGGCGGAGGTTAAAAAACGTCCGCATTGTCATGGACAGATCATTTTCTGATCCAGGTGGAACTAAAGGCTATTGTCCACCCTCCTGGGGGTGGTGGACCCATTAGAATGGTCCGCCCTTGAAGACTAATGGAACCCATTGGTTTCCAGAAAGCCTTAGAGGGTTTAATGGTTGGCAATGCCAGTGATTCTGTTGAAGCCTTGGTGAATACTTGGAACATCGATCTCACCAGGGCTATTGACACAATCGCTCCCAATTGTCCTTTCCGGCCTGCTTCAAACCGTAAGCCCTGGTATACAGAGGAGCTTAGAAGGATGAAGCAGGTTGGACAATGACTAGAGCGTGAATGGCGAAGGACTCATTTCTTATACGACAGAACACGCCTTAGGATCCATCTTGATTCCTTTAGGGAGGCTTTACATGCAGCGCAGAAATCTTTCTGTTCTGCACGTATTGCGTCTGCAGAGTCTCACCTGCCAGAGCTGTTTAGGGTGGTGGGGGAATTGACAAAGGTTTCCCCTGTGCCAACCCCCCTACTTAATCCAACAACAGCCTGCTGTGAGGCATTTAATACCTACTTTGCAGATAAAATCTCTTGTATAAGAGCTGACTTGGACACCAATGTTTTGGCAGAATCCACAGACGAGGTGTCCAGGAACTCCGTTGATGGTATTTTACTGGATCAATTTCAATCTGTGAGTATCGATGACGTGGACAAGCTCCTGGGAAGGGTGAGGAAGATGACTTGCTCCCTCGATCCTTGTCCATCTTGGCTGGTCGCTGGGGGGGGGGGGGAACGTGTTGAAAGCGTTCCTTCGGGACACAATCAACGCATCTTTCAGGGAGGGTAGCATTCCATCATGTTAAAAGGAGGAGGCGGTCAAGCCACTCCTAAAAAAACCTTCCCTGGACCCCCTGGATAGAAACAATTATAGACCAGTCTCCTTGCTACCTTTTTTAAGCAAGGTGATCGAGAGGGCAGTTGCTCCTCAACTCCAGGCAGTCTTGGATGAAACCGATTATCTTGATCCATTTCAAACCGGCTTCAGGTTGGGATTTGGAGTTGAGACTGCCATCGTTGCCCTGACCGATGACCTCTGCCTGGGCATCAACAGGGGTAGTGTGACCCTGCTGGTGCTCTTGGATCTCTCAGCGGCCTTTGATACTATAGATCATGCCATCCTTCTGGATCGCCTGAGAGAGTTAGGAATTGGAGGCACTGCTTTGCAGTGGTTCTGTTCCTTCCTCTCGAGCAGATCCCAGAGGGTGAGGCTCGGGAACAGTTGCTCATCCAAAATTGAGTTAATTGTGGCATCCCTCAGGGTGCCATCCTGTCCCCGATGTTATTTAATATTTATATGAAGCCGCTGGGTGAGATCATTTGGAGGCATGGAGCTCGGTGTCTTCAGTACGCTGACGACACCCAGATATATCTCTCCATGACCAAATCATCGGCTCAGACCTCAGATGTTGTCTCTCCTCTCAATGACAATCAGAGCGGTAATGGATTGGATGAGGAAAAACAGATTGAAGTTGAATCCAGACAAAACGGAGGTACTCACAGTTATAGGCCCGAAATCAGGTCTGGGTATACAGCCTCCAGTCTTGGATGGAGTCACACTCTCCTCCAAGGACTGTGTTCGCAGTTTGGGGTACTTCTTGATTCGTCGCTTCACATGACTAGTCAGGTGAATGCGGCGGTCAGGAGTGCCTGTTATCAGCTTCGGCTGATATGCCAACTGCGCCCTTATCTGGATATGAAGGACTTGGTAACTGTGGTACATGCTCTGGTAACCTCACGTCTGGATTACTGCAAAGCACTCTACATGGGGCTACCCTTATACCTAACCTGGAAACTTCAATTGGTGCAAAATATGGCAGCCAGGTTAATTACCGGAACATCTAGGAGGGAGCACATAACACCTGTGCTTAAATCCCTCCACTGGCTGCCAATTAGTTTCTGGGCGCAGTACAAGGTGTTGGTTTTAACCTTTAAAGCCCTACATGGCTTGGGTCCATCTTATCTTAGGGACCGCCTCTCCCCATATGATCCCCCCCCGCGCCCTTCGGTCCTCTGGGAGGAATCTGCTACAGCCAATAAAAACTAGGCTGTCTCAGACCTCCCAAAGGACCTTTTCTGCCGCCGCTCCCAGGCTATGGAATGGCCTGCTGGACGAGATCTGTCTCATTACCACGTTTACTGCCTTTAAGAAGGCAGTGAAGACGGATCTCTTCCGGCAGGCCTTCCCAGAATAATATCTGCCCAGGGAGATGAGTTTTTCAGTTTATTATTTGTCCCCACTGCATGTGATTTCTTTGGTTGGTTTTTATTGCTTATGGCATTTTAATCCTTTTTTGGTTTAATCTTGTTTTAAGGGGCTGGGAGGGTGGGATTGGGGGCATGAGGGGATGTTTTTAACTTTGTCTGTTTTTAATGTTGTAACCTGCCCCGATTGTTGTGGAGAGGGGCGGGCTATAAATAAAATTATTATTATTATTATTATTATTATTATTATTATTATTATATTCATGTCAGCTATATTTTAACCACAATTTGGGAAATTACTTTTCTGGATTTCAACTCCCAGCATCTTATGGACCATTCTCTGGCAAATTCTAGAAATTGTATTTCAAAGAGTAACATTTGCAAGATCCAGAGCATTTTAAAAAGCCATTCTCTATTCTTCCACTCAATGAGTTGTGAGTGGGAGCTTCTCTATTACATGCCACCCTGACATTCAGATTGCACTGGAAGTGTTTTTTTTAAAGGAGGACGTCAATAAAGAGCTACAAATACATTTACAGATATCAATACCCTAGTAGATTTATTATTCTGCCCACCATCAGCAAATACCTGAATAACAAAGAAGAAGAATCCCCAGAACTCTTATTAAAGCTTTTAAAATTGGTTTTAAAATACAACTGATCAGGAACTGCAAAAGATGTATTTGAATTTTATATTTCATTTTAGATTGCAGTAACTTGTAGATGGCTTTGAAAAAGGAGTGGGACTCTGGCAATTTGCTGATTATATTGTATTATGATCTTGTGGACTGAGGATGTGTCTATAGAGCTGAAATAAAGCAGTTAGGCACTACTTTAATTGCCATGACTCAGTGCTATGGAATTATGGATTTTGTAGTTTTGTGAGATATTTAGCTTTCCATGTCACAGAGCTCTACCACAAATCCCAGAATTCCATACCATTGAGCCATAGAAGTTAAAGTGGTGCCATATAGCTTTGTTTGTCCAGTGTGGCAGCAGCCTCAGGATCCACAACATGGGTCTGAGTGTCCATTTGGATACACAAGTATTACTTCAAAGATTCCTTGAAAAGATCTGATTTTAACCCCAAAACACAACTTCTCATTGCCCATCAGATGATGTGATAGCAATTTTGTATAAGCAATTTTGAACTTGCTTCTTCTCTTCATGGGTTTGCCTCTTGTGAAGAGGGATCCATGGGTAAAGGAGTGTGCAGAATTTGTGATCAAGAATGAGCATCTGTTTGAATACCTCTGAAAGCCAGACACAGAACTATCCTTATACTGACCATTGTTATAAATAGAATTCTACCAATCTTTGTGTGACTTCTTGCAAACTCAAAATTATAGCACATTTATCTGAACATTCTTTCCACAGGATGATGGTAATGTAGAATGTGTCAGAGTGGTGACCTCCCATGGCCCAGGAGTTCAGCAGAGGTACTGGACACTATGACTAAATGCTTCTGCTAAACTGAAGCAGAATGAAATTATTCATCTTTTAGATACAAAGAATGTTGATATGAAATGATCCCCTCATAACTTCATTATGGGTTCACATCACTAGCACAGGATGCCATTTCCCCAGTGCTTGAACAACACAATTGAGAGAAAGTACAAAAACCTTGTCTTTCTTAGAATACTTTAAAAAGGGTGGGTGTGGGCGTGGATTATAGTACAATAAACCTATAAGACTCCAGGCTGTTAATCTTAGAATATTAAATCAGAGGTCATAGAATATTGAAATTTTAACATCTCTGCTTTCTTCAGCCTTTCAAATATGTCTTTTTCATCAGGTGTAATTTATTTTATGCATTTTAACTTATTATGTACATTTGTATCTCAACCCTTCCTCCACTGAGCTCAAGGAAGCATGTATGGTTTTCTCTTCCCCTTGTTATCCTCAAACAACTCCTCTGATGAGGTCATAGGGAGAAAATGACCAGCCCAAAGTCATACAGTTTGTTTCATAGATCAGTGAAGGTTTCAACCTAGATATTGCAGATCCTAATTCAATACAAAGAGCCAGAGAGGTGTACTGGCTTGATCATTGGATTGAGATTAGATTGGATTGAGATGAGACTAGAGATTGGGGTCAGCTATGGAAACCACCAGATGACTTTGGGCAAGTCACACTCTTTCAGTCTCAGAGGAAGGCAAAGGCAAGTGTCCTCTGAACAAATCTTGCCAGGAAAACTCTGTAATAGGTTGGCCATGGGGCCATGGGGTGTCCATAAATTGGAAATGAATTGAAGGCACACAACAATAATTCAATATACTAACCACTACACAACACTGGTTATATATTATTTTCATGGATTTATTTTTACTTCAAAGCCTCAACTCATAGCATGCTTTCCCCAAGACTGACCTATAGCTTGCCCTCTGGCTCTATTTATTCTGGACTAAACCATCCATAGATGTTCATATATCAGATTAAAATAGTTATGACTTCAGGAACCTGGAATTTTAACAACCTCCACAAACTTTATCTGAATTTTGAGTTAATCGGCTTGTTCTAATTCCTTCTTAGCTTGAGGCCTTGCATGACCCTAATGCTATATTTTAAAGGATAGTTAGCAATCACATTTTGTGTGTATCTGTGAATTTTAATTCCACTGGCTTCTGTGCTGAAGCCATGAGCTTGGATTTGTCCATTCCCCCAATAAATAACTAAATAACTAAACAGAGACAATAACAGATTGTGGTTTATTCAGATACATTGTTTAATTTTGAGGGAAATGATTCATCGTCTGTACACAGAGACAGCAGCTGGAGAACAGAAGCCCACTGGAATGGAAGATGCTACTATTCAATACTCAGGAACCTTCCATTGCTCTTCCATCTGGTGGTGATATCCCTTTGTTCGGTTATTCAGAAATATAAAAATAGTAACATGCAAGTCAACATAATAAATGGAATGTACAACATGGAAGGCCTGGGGAGGGGAGGCCCCAAAACCTAACACTGACCACAGTTTGGCTGTACGTTCTGTATTTCTTAGAAGACATTTCACAGCCTATATATACACATACCATACATTTCCAGTGATCACAGAACATTTTCCAGCCCTCTAATACTTGCTGTATCTGCTGTTGTCACATATATTTTACATACTGCATATAAAGCAAACATTTGGTCTAACTTCTTTTAAAAATAAAGATAACTCAAACCATGCTTGAATCTCTGCTCCTTAGCTGCCAGCTCTGCAGATGTTGCTCTTGTATACATCATTATCAGCATGGCCCTCCATAAAGCTACAAAGCAAAACAGGATTGTGAGAAGACCCACAAAGCAGATAGAAGCTAGATGTGACTGACCTGCACTTAAAAAAATATGGACACAGGAAAAAAAAGGTCAAAGTTTGGTCCAGGAGTAGCAACAGGATTTATGAAATTGCTACTCTTGAAGAGTTTCATATTTGCAGCCATGAAGTGAGTATGTCTGTTGCACAGTGGCCCCCAAGATACAAATGCCTGTGTAAGAGAACATACACAATTGTATGACACCAACAGAATTCCAGCCCAATGTGAGGTCTATTCATAAGATTTTCAGTCTTATTTCAATCCTGAATTTATGCCTGGTACCTGTTTTGAAAGCTGTTTCTCCTCACAGACTCATAGAGTTGGAAGAGTTTTGTATGCTATTTGGTCTAAACTCCTGCTCATTGCAGGAAATCCAGAATCAGATAATCCTTAACAAATGATTATTTATCTAACCTTTACTTTGAGGATACCCAGGAAATTCTATTCTTGATCAGTTCATAGCATGAAGTCATTTATTCTAATGTTCTGTACACTTCTATATCTTAAGGCCATTTGATTTAGTGCTACCCTTTGGAGAAGCAAAGAATACCGTTTGCATTCTTTGCTCTCTTCCATGTGACAACCCTTCCAGTATTTTTTAGAGTACTATCATGTTTCACTTCACTCTTATCTTCTCAAGGTTAACACCAGCTGTCCCTCAGAGAATGTCTTCATCACTCTAACCATCTCTATTGCTCTCTTCTGAACTCATGATCTAGTGAAGCCATAGTGAGCCTCCAGAGTACAAAATAGCCTGGTGACACATGAGCTAAGCAAAATATGTCTGAATATGAATACCAGTTGGGAAGGTAGTTTGCCTGAGAACTTTATATCCTACTTTGAGTTCCATGGATGAGAACTGAAATACAGCTATAGAATCAAGTAAGAAAATATTTTATCTGAGCATGAATTAGACTGTGTTCTTTTCTCTCAAGTAACCTCTAAGATTAAAGAGAAGTATTTCCAGGTTATAGAATAAAAGATCTAGGCTGGATTTTTGTAAGTAAGTGCTGCCATGATATGTTCACATGTTTTATAATTATGGTAGCATTAAAACCCACAGTTTTACACCATGAAGTGTGAAAAATGTGAACAAGATCTCAGCTGTATCTTCTTTGCAGAAGCCTCCACATTATGCAGACTTTCTTAAAAGTCTTATTTCTTATTGCTTCTCATATTGTTTGACTGTCTGCTCATTAACATTTACTTGCTCTCTTTCAATACTCCAACAGCTAATTGTGCAAATGGCTATATGACATGGATTGTTAGGTGATCATGTTCACACTTTGCAGCAGCTGCTTTCAGGTTATTTGAGGTGTATGCACAAATGCCAGTATCATTAGCAGTTCTAAAATACAAAGGACAGATCTTTTTCTAATGCATGAAAGTCTAGTGAATGGGTGACATTTTTTATCTTGAAATCTTGTATGAGTGGCCTGGGAATAAAGCTAATCTTTCTTCCTTTTAAATTTTCATATTCATTTTGTACAGGTCCAGTGGTTTACTTATCAAAATTTTTTGCTTTAGCATCTTTTCTTTTCTTTTAAATTCAAGTTGCTTTAAATGAATTCATAAATAAATGTGCATATTTTGGAAAATAAAATGAGGCAAACAAACTCTGAGCAATCTGAGCTGGCAAAATTCAGTAATACAACTTTTTCCAGCATGGAGAGGCCTGTGCTGCACCTGTTTGTCATGCAGCTCTATTAGGAAAAAATCATGAAAATGAGGTGGCAAAATTAATTCAAAACTATAAATATGGTTAAATTCACACAGATTCAAAGCCAGACTTTTAAGAGGCAAACATTCAAAATACCTCTTCTTGAATAGGTGAACCAGCCAGTTTTGCTTTCTTTTACATTCATTTTTTTAAAAAAAAACAAAAACAAGTTCTTTCAGTTGAAGAGATGTGTGAATTTTGGCATGTTCTGATAAAAACAACAACAAATCAAGCAAAATTTCTACTGGCTCATAATCAATATAACCAGACATAGTCTACAGCCCTCAGCAGATGAAGGGTGTACTTGTGAGACATATATGTAGTCATGAGATAATATGCAGTTATGTAACGCATATAAAAGGTAGCTTCAAGGCAAACAATAGTGTTCAAATGAACTAAACAAGGCGTGTTCATGTAAATACACTTGAAGCCTTTGTTTATAATATTGACTGTTTCATCCAAAACATAAGGATCAAAATATAAACCAAATAAATTGAGTATGCAGAAAAATCTCAAGTCACAACTATGTATTTCATGTATTAGAAAGCCAATAGGACTGAAAGCATCTCTGAAAGAACATCACATCCATTGTGAAGAGCACAATCTTGATGGAAACAAACAAAATATGTAGAGAAATGATTAATACAAGGGAAAAGAACTGGATGGAGAGAAGTGGGGGATGTTTATGAATATGATTAGAAGTTAATCTTGTTGACACCATGGCCATAGTGTCGGCACATATATTTCTATTATGTGGGATACAGTTTCGGCTAAGGACATCTTAATGTGGTTTTGCTTGGCTATTTATTGGCCAGACACAATTTGACTCATTTATTTATAGACAGCTAAACAATAGATCATCAGTAGAGCACTTCTCACGTCAATATAGATCTTTCTGGGAAGACTGATGAGGTAACAGGCTGATAAAGGAGGAATACAGACCGGCCAAAATGGCCAGCCTGGGGGTGGAGCTGGAGTGTGGCGATTGCATGCCAGCCACCCTGACTCTGCCCTGATGCTACCATTACATTGTGCACCCCACTGCATGGTGGGCAGCATCAGGGTGCTCTTTTGGCACAGTGTTCTACATGCTGCACCAAAGGAGTGTGGAAAAGCCACTGCCACGGTGGCAAGGACAACTTTTTGCTGCTCTATAAAAGAGCAGCATTTGCCAGATCTTTTTAGGGCCTCTACAGACAGGCCCTTTGGGCCGTCCTGGTGGTAGGGATGGGGAGGGGCAGCCACACGCTGGCTGCCTCAACCCCTCCCCGAAGACGTCCTGATGCCACGTGCCATTATGCATGGTGTGTGGTGTCAGGACATCCTTCTGGCATAGGCCTTTGACGCGCTGCACTGGAAGGGGTGCCAAAGAGCCGTGCGGCACCTCTTAGGGTACCTTTTGCTGGCTCTGAAAGGAGCAACATTTTGCCACTTTTTTCTAGGCTGACAAAAGGGAGGCTTGGGGCCGACACGTCCGTCGGCCTCAGCCTTGATCCTCTATATCCCAGGGCGGCCCAGGGCCTCCCATCTGCATCCCCCCTTAGAAAGGCAAAGTGATGGATTGGGGCCATGGCATGCGGTTGCCATGACCCTGATCCAGCAAGAAAGCCCCAAAGTTCACAAAACATCATACTATCATGAATGTGTTATCCTTAAAAGTGTCTCAGGACTTTTTGTTGCTTCTCCACCAACAAAACATGATTATCCCTTTCAAAAGTTAACATTGTCTGCATTTTCTAGACTGTTAACTCTGTGAGCATCTGTCTTAACAACAATGCTATGTTTAGATTCTAATATGTGTATTATATACAGGTTGAGTCTCCCTTAGCTGAAATGCTTGGGATCAGAAGTGTTTAGGATTTTGGATTTATTTATTTATTGGATTTTGGAATATTTGAATATACTTAATGAGCTATTTGGGAGATGGGACCCAAAATTCATTTATGCTTTATATATATCTTATACACATAGCATGAAGGAATTTTTATGGACAATATTTTTAATAATTGTATGTATGAAACAAAGTTTGTGTACATTGAGCAATCAGAAATAAAGGTCTCGCTATAAACTTCATCACATGGGGGAAATCCTGTGCAGAAACAGGGTTTTAATTAGAAAAAAAACCTGCAAAAGCAGGTAGATTTTCAGACAACATCACTTTTAAAGTGTGCTTAACCCAAATGGAAAGTAGTCAAAAGCCACTTCTTTTTGCTTTTGGAAAATCCTGAAAGTAAAAAAGAAGTGGCTTTTGACTACTTCCCGTTCAGATTAAGCACACTTTAAAAGTGACTTTGTCTTAAAATCTACCCACTTTTGCGGGGTTTCCCCATCTTTTAAATCCCGTTTCTGCATGGGATTTCCCCCATATGATAAGGTCCTATCTCAGCCACCCATGTGGACAATTCTGGATTTTGGAATTCCAGATAAGAGAGACTCAACTTGTTTCCATTCTCCAGTTTTCCCTATGTATGTTTACATTTATTTATATAAGCTTCTGTGGGGTATAGATATTAGTCTGAGGCATATGCATGTGAATGTGAGTCTGTGTCAGTAAGAAAGAACAAAGAGGGGGTGTGGGACTCTGTATAGGAGGGGGTAAGGGGAGTCTGGTATTCTTCAATGTTTCACCATCTCGTATGTCCCTGGAATTAGTTATGGCTCCCAACACCACCCTGTTGTTGATCTGAGCTGTCAAGAGAGATTGATTTAAGAAAGATCTTAAGGTTATTAGAATGATATGGACTATGTATCCTATGCTTCTCATCAAGATTTATAGGATTATATTGACATCCTAGTCAATCTACTAGGAGGTTTCACCAAAAGGTTTTGCTACCCATTAGACTACTTGATCTAGTACACCCAACACTTGAGGGCATTTATCCTCTAATCCAGGGGTAGGCAACCTTTCCCCTTTAAGGGCCAAGGGACTTCAGCTCCCGGAAGCCTCACCCATATTGGCCAATAGTCCCATGTTGGCCAATAGCTCCTGGGATTCTGGGAGCTGAAGTCCCTCAGCCCTTAAAGGGGAAAGGTTGCCTACCCCTGCTCTAACCTCTTTCCATTTCATCCTTGATCTTGGCCTCCCCTTGTGAGCTTCTGTGCTCTAGCAAAATAAGCAGGCATTGTTGGAGAAAAACAGAACAAAAAATTATTCTGACTAGAAAGGATATGATTTGCTTCTTTCCAGCTGCAGGTTTGTAACACAAGCACTGGCTTTGCCTCTTGTTTCTAATTATTATGCTGCATTATGCATTATTAGGATAGCTAATTTGAGTAATTTTAGGCATAAAAATGTCAAAATTTAAATTAAAGCTTGTGTAAATATCTTTTTTTTTTAGTTAATTGAAAGCGAAAACTTTGCATGCTTATGGCCACATTGTCTTTTACACAAATCCTAAACCTTGATGGACATAACAGATTCTTTGCTGTATATGAACATGATATATTGTAGTTGTCATATGAACATGATATATTGTAGTATTGTAGTTGTGTGATGGCTGAAGGACTCCAAGTCTAAAAATTTGCCATGATGATCAAATTGAGGCTGTCATACTTTGGCCACATAATAGGAAGGCATGACTTTAGAAAAGACAACAATACTAGGAAGGTTTGAGGGTAGTAGAAAGAGAGGAAGACTACATATTAGATGGCTAGACTCAATTATCTATAATAGATCATAGGCATGAATCTACAAGACTTAATCAAAGCCATTGGAGATGTCTCAGCCACAGGGTCACTATGAGTCAAGGTTGACTTGAGGGCAGTTAACAACAAGAATGACTTCCCTCAATTTAGACAGTATACTTCTGTTGATGCAGCCTAGAATTGCATTGGCTTTAAAGGGCTGGATTTTTATTTATTTTTTGATTGACAAAGGAGTAAAACAGTTGGGCATGAAGGACTGGCATCTGGCTGCTCTGCCTGTGTTGAAGCTCCAATTGGCCTGGAACTGTGGCAACTGGATGGCCCACTCTTAAAATGGGCCACCACCACTCTTAAAATGTCCCTCTGGCAAGGAGTGGCTTTTTGGTACTCCTTTTGCTGGCTGCCTTAGGCAGTCTCAGAGCGGCTTCAGACCATGTCCATGTCTGCATACCATGTCCCCAAAGCTGCCGGAAGCCACACTTTTTAACCCATCTGTTTCAGGCCAATGAGAGTAGTGTTTGTCCACCTTCAGCTTTCCTTATCCTTTCTGAACTGAGTTGTGCTGAAGAACAAAGGGTCTTTCTCCATAGCAACATTTTGGGCTATCTTTGATTGTGCAGCTGAGATCCTGTGTGTGTGGGGGGGGGGGGGGCATGTGCACCTTTATAGCGATCTCGTTAGTTTCATAGTTTTCACCTAAGCAAGGAATAGAACTAGTTTTGACAGTTTAGTTTAGCCTACAGCACCTGGTATTCATTGGTGGTCTCTCATCCAATTACTAACCAGTGCTGACCTTGCTTAGCTTCCAAGATCAGAAATGATTTGGTGCCTTTTAGGTATATAGGACCATTATCTCTGTTAAAAACCTGGTCCCAGGGCAGACGAAAATGAATAGATCTGATTTGTAGATTGATGCAAGCAGAGATATGTTGTGGATGACATGATAAGGAAGGATATAGGCAGCAGAAGCTACAGCTAGCTTGTCCCTTGTCACATCAAGTATTTTATAGGTATATGCAGGACCAACCTTACTTTTAGGAAGATCAAGGCAATGAATAGAGTGGGCTGTTGCTGGAAGGGGGGCAGCAGTGGCATTATTTGCCATTCTTCTAGCCATTTCCCTCTGACAAAGAACAGAGCTATGTATCCCACACAGACTGTGTACACATACACATTCTTTTTCAAATGTTGCGGTAATATCCAACCACTTATCAGACTTTTCCTTTGCTTCAAGAAGGGTTACCCTTTAGTCTATGCATGTTCTGTGGCTTTGAAGAGGCAGTCCCTGGTACCATTGTTTTTCATGTCATCAACCAACTTTGGTGTCACCTCACCAGGCTAGGATGCCTCTCTCATTGCTGTCCTTCTCTGATAAGATTTTAAGAATTGACTATCAGGGCTTTTAATAATGTGCAGTTTTGCTGACTTTTCTCTTTAGGCTTTTAATAGATTCATTTTAAATGGTTTTAAGTCTATAGGAACTTTCATGAACTTTTAAAATATACTTTTATTTATGTGACTTTATTGATGTATGCCTTAATATTTGTAAGCCTCTTGGAGTGTCAGTTTTGGAGAAAAGATGGGTTATAAATAAAAAAATAACAACTGCTGGAAAAACAAATTTTGGGGGCCTAGTGAGGGTCCTGCTTCCCTAATCCTAAAGATTGTTCCATAATTGGTATGAGTTGGGTCATATTGGGAACTACTTTGAAGCCTGATAACTCCTACAGGGCCTATGGTTTCTTCTTCTTCTTCTTCTTTTTATTCTGCTGCTGAAGGGTTCAATTAGTCCTGTTTATGATTAAATATCAGATGAAAGAGAGAAAGGATGTTGTGAAGCCAACTATTTTCATAGCTTGAAGGGATTGTTGCAATTTCACCCAATTTCTATCTCTCCTTATTTTGAGGATTTGGCAAGGAGGCCCCCTTAAAAGTAGGCCACCGTGTCCTTTCCTATGGTTCATTATGAGTGGGCTGCTAGGAAAACTCTCGACTGCCAAAGCCTCTATTTTGGTTTCCTTTTTGCAGCATGAGGACAGAGTTTCCTGGAGGTATCACTAAAACCAGGGAGTTCTCTTGATAGTCTGTAGTATATAATTTTAGTTTTGTGCAAAAATGAACCATAATCCATAGCATCACTTTGCTGTATGTATTTTCTATTGCTACATATAATATTGCTGGCTTCAGTAGCAACCACTCAATAGTTAAAGCTGCAAGGGAGTCTTTCCTGTATGGTGCCCCAGTTTAACAAAGCACAGAGCTTTCCGAATAGAGGCTGTCCAAAGAATTATTTTTCTAGCAAAATGTTGGAGTTGAATCCATTTGGACACTTCTGAATTATGAAAGAATGAAAAAAGGGCAAATTTCCTATGAGGAAGAGGGGAAAATGTGTTTGATGCATGCATGGCTACAGCACAAGAAGTTTAAAATTTGAAATGTGTCTTGGAAATAGTCCTTGGGGTGGAGAGAATCCTTTAAAAGCTATATCAAAGTTGGGGAAATATTTTATGATAAACTAATTTACCATAAAGAACTTGAGTTTTTATATTGTTTCCTGATGTTTTGTTGGAAATCGATTTCAACAAACCATTGAAAAATAACCATATTTTCAAGATTCTTTGAAATAACTTACATATTTTATCTAAACATCAGATGGGTAGTTTGAGCAGAACCATTTTTTGTTTTAAGTGAATTTAAGATCAATGAGCATATAGGTAACCACCTTAGCATACCTCTATCCATTAGTTGCTGATTTGCATGTCTCTCAAAGGCTGGGAACAGATGGAGGGGAAAAGCTGGGTTATTCCTAAGGTTTCCTAGTTCACAGGGTGAACCCACTGACCACACCATTGGGTCTCACAATGACCTGACAATTGATGCACAGCCCACACCACCCTCTCCCCTTGCAAGGAAGGATGGCATAATGGAGCATTTGTGGATACAAGCCATGCCATGCCATTATTTTTTTCTATTCTGTCACAAATGTATATGCACAAGTGCATGGATGCTCCACTGTCAATTGTTCCCCCTCCCACCCAGCTGTTGGCCCATTGGATACCCCATGTGACTGGCTGCTCAATCACATGATGCATCAACTACCTGTATGGCATGTCGTTGCACATTAGCACACCCTTTCTCCGCCATCATCCCATGGCCCTTTGTTGGGCTAGCCAGTTTATTAATGCTGCTATCAAATACATTGTATTGTTGGTAACTTGATGTGTTTGTTGTCATTTACTCCATGGGTGATCAGTGGTGCAGCTGCCCACTTTCACTTGTACTATCAATGTATGGACAGGTGACAAAAATATTACAGCCAGCAATGGTGCTGACAACTTGCCTGGCCCAGAGTGCCTGCTACTGACCACTTTTTTGCTCCATTGCAAAGCCCTGAAGTGTGGGTTGGATCTGTTTTCCTCCCATTTCAGCCATGTGCATCATCTAAACAGATAGGTTTCAGAATGGGGCAGGGTCTTTTCTTTTATCTGATGCAGATAGCCTCAGTGAGTTTAGGCATAGCATGTGTTTATGACTGTTGGGCTTAGTCACATCCTCTTTTTTCCTGTATCAGTTATGCTTCCATTTGCCAGTTTTTCTCTTTTTCCTTCATGTTCAGAAAGCACAGGTTTGCAGAGCCTTCCACAAAGGAATGGAATGTGCATTTTACTATTTGTAAGTAAAGCTTCATATGTTTTTATAAAGAACACTAAGCTTGCTTATTTCTTTGCTAGACCCTGTGTATGTATTGTGGTGGCATGGGACTGGTTATTGCTCATTTTCTGCTTCCAAATAATAATTACTCTGCTATATCCATATCCAGATTTATTTATTTTATTTTATAATAATAATAATAATAATAATAATAATAATAATAATAATAATAATAATTTCTATCCTGCCCCTCTGCAGAGCGGCTGTCCCCGAGCATCACCCTCTGGAATCTGCCCAAGAGGAAGGAACAGAACCATTGCAGTGCAGTGTCTCCAATTCCTAACCTTCTCAGGCAATCCAAGATGAAGTCATGATCTATTGTATCAAAAGCTGCTGAGAGGTCCAATAGCACCAACAATATCACACTACCCCTGTCGATGCCCAGACAAAGGTCATCAGCTAAGGCAACCATGGCAGTCTCAACTCCATATCCTGTCCTAAAGCCAGTTTGAAATGGATCTAGATAATTGGTTTCCTCCAAGACAGCTTGGAATAGAAGAGAAACCATCCTCTCAATCACTTTGCTCAAAAAAGGTAGTAGCGAAACTGGCCTAGAGCTGTTTATGTCCAGGGGGTCCAGGGAAGGTATTTTCAGAAGTGGCCTGACCACCACTTCCTTCAAACAAGATGGAACATGAGCTTCCCCTCCCCCCATATGTTTTGAACACAACTCCCATATTCACTTACAATTAGACAAAGGTTCCTCAAACCTGGCCTACCTAGTTCCATATTCTGTTTCCACACCAGCCAATTAATCCCTATGGGAAGCCCACTAAGAAAGACACAATGATTAGCCCTTTCTCCCTGTTGCTTCCCACTTGCCTGATACTGGTGGTTATACACAATCAACTTACCTAGTAATCACTGGCAGCCAAATATGAACATATTTAACAACAATTACTATGTAAAACTATGTCTACTCAAAAGTAAGCCCCAGTGAAGTCAATATCCAGAAGTACACATACCTATTTTATGCAAAAATAATAACAAAGGGAGGAATTTCTTACCAGTTGCAGAGGACATTATGTTGCCAACAAATAATCAGAAGTTCCACTTCTTTGTTAGAAATCCTTTTGTAACACAATATCCACCAGCAGCATGGATGCTTTTTCTAAGCTAGACGATGGACCTCCCAGGCATAGTTGCATTGGTCAATCTGTGACAAAATGAATACAACCAACAAATAATCTCCAAGATTAAATATCTTTAGGGGGAAGCAGACGGGTGGCCCTGGGCCACCTCGGGAAGCTGCGCCACAGGGCCGAGGTATCCGCACACCTCGGCCCCGCGGCACAGCTTCGTTGCCCCAGGAAGGAGCGCTAAAATAGTGCTCCTTCCACAAGTTGCTGAAAGTGCATTGCAAAAGGCTGGCGGCGCACCTTCGGCGACTCTTTTGCCGCAGTGTGTGCGGACGCTGCGGCAGGAAGGCATCGTCGGAGCTCCGGCCGTGCGGAGGGCCGGCGCTCCGACAATGCCTTCGGGAAGGGGTTGGGGTGCCCACCGTGCGGCTGCCCCTCCCCTTCCTTGCCCCCAAAATGGCCCTTTGCGCCAGCTGCTTCCCCCTTTTGTTTCTCTTTCTTTTTCTGTCCTCCATATACATATAACTCACCCAGACTATATTGAACAAGGTGTAACAATATTTTTAAGAGGCACAATGATGCACTTACCAATAAAACAGAATTTAATTAGATCTAGATGTCTAAAACTATATCAAAGCTCTTAAAACATGACCTGACATTACAACCAGGAAAAAGCTCACACATCTTTCTTCAACACTAGCAGATTTTTCTTCAAAGGGGCGCCATGCTTCTATCTCACAGAAAATCAGGAATTTGTATTAATATGCAATAATTGAAAATAAGCTTATGATCACAATTTAGGCTCTCACTAAACCTTCCTGGAGAAGTCCTTCTATCCTTGCTGCCAGACCTCTTGTTAGTATCTTCTGAGAGAAAACAGGTTACTGAGAATGCTCCATGAAACCAAGGACTTGCTATCACCAGGCTCTTCTCCTGCTAAGATCATGTTCTTTTCAAAAGTGCTATGCTATCAGGACTACTTTCTTTTTTAAATCACATCTCATTGTATTGGGAAAAGGATGGGGAAAGAAAAGGAGAGAGAAAGAGATGGCCCAGAGAACAAAACAAAACAAAGTGGCAATGCATTATCTAATTTTGCCTTTGGACCCATCCACTGGCTTTAGCTGTTCCTTCTACCAGCATGCAACATCTAAAAGAATATCCCCAGAAAATAAAGTGAGTTGACATTTTAAAAATATTGTACATATTTTGGTGAGTTCTTTTGAATGCAGTGGGATTGTCTGAAAGGGTCTAATACGTTTAGGTATAATTCATGCTGTCTAAAAAATATAGGGACTGCTCATGCAATATGTCTGAAATTTGGCAGGATTTCTATCTTTCAGAGGTGCAGTGAAATGTAAAAAAGCATGCCATTTTGACTGAAAATGTGGAAGTTACACTAAAATGTGAGTGTGGGTTTCTCATTGAAATAACTGAAAAAACAAAAATCAAGAAGGAGGGAAAACCCTTAAACAAATGCAATTCAAATAAATGAAAATAAATGAAATTCAAACATATGGAGAGAAAAATTAATTCAGTGTTTAAAGTAAAATGCTTATATTTGCAGTTATAAAGATGAAAAGAAGTGTGTGTGCTTTTTTAAAAAAATAAAAAAATAAAAAATTGGTCTTTTAGCATACTAACAGAAAGGCACTATGAACAATATTTAACAGAAAGTCTAGAGGCAAGAACTGAGAATTAAAGATGCTGATCTCTGTCTTAGTTCTAAATCCAGAAGTAACTGTTTCATGTTTGAGGTGTAATGTATATTTCCTCTTTTCCTAATTAGAAGGGGGCTGTTGCATGATGTGGTGAGATAGGGCTCTTCTTGACACTCTAACATCACCCTTAACCACTCCTTCCTAATGAAAAAAGAAGCAGTTAGGGAAGGGGTAGAAGTGAGGGTAAGATTGTGGGTGGTAAAAAAGATGTCCATTGAGCAGGTGGGGAAAGGCTCAGCATGATGTGCTGAGATAGGGCTCTTCTTGCCACTCTAACATCACCCTTAACCTAATGAAAAAAAAACCCATCAGTGGGATGGCATGGTAACTGAATACAGTGGAATATTGAGAGAAAGATAATTTTTTCATAAAATAAGTGTGAATAGTAAGAGTGGATCAATAAGAATTAATATGGTATGAAGGAGGAAATATTTAATGTAGGACTGAAGGAATAAGCACATAAAATATCACTGTGTGAATTCACTTGCTTAATTGGCACTGCAGAAATAATGCCGTTTGACACCTCTTTAATTGGCTCAATGTTGTGGAATTCTGGGGTTTGTAGTTTGTATTGGCACCAGAGCTCTCTGACAGAGAAGGCAAAATATCTCACAAAATACAAATCCCACAATTTCATAGCAATGAGCCATGGAAGTTAAAGTGGTGTCAAACAGCATTATTTCTGCAATGCAAATTAAGCTTGAGCAGTCAGTTGCATGAAGGGTAGGAAGCAGATGTGAGAGTATGCATTCCCTCTCCCACGGCTGCAAGCAGAAGAGAAAGATAAACATTTATTTGTATTATATACAGGGGCTGAACAGATGGCCCCTAAAGGGTGACATCTCACCTCCCCTTTCCTTGCTGGATCGGGGCCATGACAACCGCACACCATGGCCCCAATCCAGTGCTTTGCCACTCTAGAGAGAGCTGGCAAATGCTACTCCTTTTTAGAATGGCAAAAAGTCACCCTTGCCACCTTGGTGGAGGCTTTTCTGTGCTCCTTTGGTGCAGCGTGTGTGAATGCTGCGCCAAGGGAATGTCTGGTTGGGTGGGTGGAATGATGGCAGCATTGGGGCAGAGTTGAGGAGGCTGGCATGCAGTCACCATGCCCCCACTCCACCCCCAGGCCAGCCCTTTTGGCTGGTCTGTACAGCCCCTCAGTTAGGCTGTATTCATATGAATCCTAGGATGACATGACAGAGTTCACAGGATATTTAGGAACTCCCCCCTCTCCGAACTGCAGCAGAAAAGTGAGAGACCCACTTTCATAGATGCAAACTGGGGGGGAATACTTCTGCTGGCATTTCCCTAGGACTGTGGGAAAATATACACCAGTCTACACTGACATATACATGCAAAACATACACTGCCATGCACCTTACCAGGTCAACCAATGGAAGGGTTTTGGTTTTGTTAAGTGAAATACATACATGTATCCCAAATTCCCCTGAAACATGGGGTTTTCAAATACCTGAAGAAATTGCACTGTACTGCAGCCATTCACTCATAAACCACAAGGTTGTGAGTTCTACTAGCCAGGGCTCAGGCTTGACTCAGGCCTACATCCTTCCAAGGTCACTAAAATGAGTACCCAGCTGTTGGGGGGCAATGAGCTTACAGTTGTAAACTGCTTAGACATCCCATAGTGCGATATGAAGTGCTATATAAATGAAGCTGCTTTGCTTTTGCTTTTGTTTTGCACAAGAATCTTGCTGGTCTATTGTTTTTCCTGGTAGGGTTTCCCGACTGTAGGAGAACCAATTTTTCAGCTTGCAAAAAAATAATTACAAATATTATTTCCATTCCAACCATATTTTAACTCTAACAATAGAGGGGAAGATAAGCTATGGTAGCTGCCAGATGCCAGTCAAAGCCAAGTGGTTGCTTGATTCCCAGCCCATCACAGTGCCGTTAACATAGTAAGGCATTCCTATTAACACTTTTCATCTGTGGGAGGGAGAGAATGATGCAACCCAGTTGTGTCCTCCCAGCTGGTAGTGGATTTTGGAGCCTCTGATTAAAGATGAGAGGGCCCACTAAAGGCAACCTGCTCAGCCTCCTCCACCTGCCCCATAGAAATTGGGGCACTGAAGTTGGAATGGGGACTTGTGACTGATCAAAATCTTTGTACTCTGCTACTTCTCACAGCCCAAGAGTTAAAAGGACAATCCTATGGACACTTAGGGTCTATACAGACTGGCCAAAAGGGCTGGCCTGGGGGTGGAGTTGGAGTGTGGTGACCACACGCCAGCTGCCCCGACTCTGCCCCCACATTGTCCTCACACATGAGGTTGCTACAGCCTCAATTCAGCGATCCCAGGGGTGGCATGGAGCTGCCCCTTAGGGGCTGTCTGTTGAGCCCCCCTAATCTGGAGAGTGCTACAGTGAATTCATGGAACACACCTCTGAGAAAACATGGATAAGATCAGCCTGCAAGATGTAACTGAGGAAAAAAATGATATTTCACCCCACAGGATAATTGAAAGTTTCTCTTATGTTTAAGAACACAGGGCCTGTGTTTGATTTCCTTTCTTTCTTCTCTTCTCCTATCCTTTCCACATTTTGCCTCCCTAAAATCCTTAACATCTTTCCATTTTTAAATTCTTATATACCTATTCCTAGAGCTTAATGATGGCTGGCTGCAGTTCAAATGATTGGCTTGTGAAGCCAGTCTGATGGCATTGAGTCAATTACAAGGAAGGTTCACAGACAATAGCTGTTTTCTCAATTTCCAATGGCAAGTAAATTTAGTTTTCTTCCAAACTAGAGAAAGACATATCCTAATTTCAGATTTGGATGTGATAGGCTTGATTTGAAGGGCTTTGTCAAGAGACATGGAAGAGAGTGTTCTCCACAGCAGTCTGATTTGTCCAGTGTGATGCTCCTTTTGCTTCATGTGAACAAACAGATTTTAGCTAAATGAAAGTTTTCAAATATCTTTTAATTTCTGTAATGCTCTTTTGTAAAATATGAACTGAATCTGACTCACACAAAGCTAATATGTCCTCCCTCTTAACAAATATGGTCAGGGGGCCTTCCAACTTTCCTTCTTTATCAGAAACAAACTCTTTTTTTCTTTTATAATGTGCCTGGTGCTTCCAAAAACATATTGTTCTTCAAGTCCCAACCACCCAGCCTTTCCCCTCCCCGACATATTGTCTGTGTCTCCCCATAAAAAAGTTTTAGTGCTGCAAGTCAATAACCTTCCAACTAAACTAACCTTCTCTTTTGCTGTTGTTAACTGCCCTCAAGTTGATCTCAACCAATGGTGACTTTATGGATGAGACATCTCCAAGACCCCCTGTCCTCATATTCCTTAATAGAGTCCATACATCTGGCATATGGCCTTCCTCTCTTCTTACTTACCTCCACCTTTCCCGGTATTATTGTCTTTTCTAATGAGTCCTCCCCTCTCATGATGTGTCCGAAGTACAACAGTCTCAGTTTAGTCATCTTGGCTTCCAGGAAGGTTTCCAGCTTGATCTGCTCTAGGACCCATTTGCTTGTTTTTTTGGCTGTCCATGGATCCTCAACACTCTTCTCCAGCACCACATCTCAACAGAGTTGATTTTCTTCCTGTCATCTTTCTTAACTGCCCAGCTCTCACATCTATACATGGTAATAGGGAATACAATGACTTGTATGATTCTAACTTTTGTGCTGAGTGGAGGAAGGAAGAGGGTGACCAGCCATCTCTGCCCTCCCCCAATCATGGAGAAAGAAGTGAAGAAACTAAAGGAAAGAGTGGGGATGGGGGCAGACTAAAGGAGGGAGGACATGAGGGAAGGAAAGGAGGGAAACCTAGGGAGGCATAAGGGAATGGGTAGGATAGCAAGCAAACAACAATGGGAGGAATAATACAGGGAGACAAACAGCTGCTGGACAACAGCAGTAGTGGTGGTTGTTACTGACAGAAGTGAATTGTAGTGACACCATAGCTAACATTGGTTGGCATTGTGCACAAGGAGGTGTAGGTTGCCCTCCTTGTGTAACCCCATCACCTAATAAACCATTTGACGAGACATCCCAAGTGAGACACAGGCAGGATCAGAGCATTAACAGAAAGGGAAGGAGGGAGAAATAAAGGGATATCATACTTGCAAGATTAGCCAAGGGCATAAGAAAGATGCCAAGACAAATAGCAGACACCCTTAGAAAGGCAAATTGCATCCAAAACAGCATTACACATAAAATAGGGGCATGGAATGTGAGAAGCATGAGCCAAGGGAAGCTAGACATAGTAAAAATGGAAATAAAATGCATGAACATAGAAGTACTGGGGGTTAGTGAGTTAAAATGGACAGGAATGGGCCACTTTCAATCAGACAACCAGACAAAGTTCTATTCAGGGAATGAAAAGACATGAAGAAACAGGGTGACTTTCATACTAAGAAAAGATATGGCAAAAGCAGTCAGAGGAAACGATGCAAAATCAGACCGAATTATTTCAGTAAGGCTCCATGGTAAACTTATGAATATCACCAGAATTCAAGTATGTGCACCAACTACAGAGACAGAACAAGAAGAAATTGATCGATTCTATGAAGGAGCACTGGAGGAAATTGACAGCATGCCAACATAGAATGTCAAGCTGACCACTGGAAATTGGAACACAAAAGTTGGAAGCAAAGAAGAATCAAAAACAGTAGGCATATTTGGATTAGGCAAAATAAATGAAACAGGTGAGTGGCTGATAGACTTTTGTGAAGCCAACAACCTATTCATTGCAAACACATTTTTCATACAACCAGAAAGAAAGATGCACACATGGGCATCACTGGATGGTCAATCTTCTCTACCAGAATATAAATAATTGTTTTTGCACCACCACCAAATTTTAATGGCACAGTTATTTTGTTGGGAGCAAATGGAATCAGCAGGAGTCACTATGTTTTCCTTGATTTTAAAAACTTTCCTGTTAGTGCTGTTTAGAAAGATATATCTCTGTGAGAGGAAACCCTGCCGCAGTTTGACATACATTTAGATGTGTTTTCCACTTTGAACAAGATGAAGATGGGTAACTTATGTTGAACCAAACCAGAATATAAATAAGATCAGGTGTGTGAGTTCCAAATACCAAATTACTTTTTATTTTTTCTGCTGCAACATGCATTTTTAATAGTGTGAACAACAAAATAAGAAGGAAAAAAACGCACAACTGTAAGTACTGATGATGGCAAGGGTGTGCTGAATCTGTGCAATTTCATTGGCTCTCCCCACATTCCAGCAGGAGAGCAGAACCCATTTGTGGCTCTTATAGGTACCCTGTGAGAATCTGCTTCTCTACAGTGCTAAAGAGGCAAAGCCCATTTGCAATGTAGAAGTCAATGGAAATATCAAGGTTTGCTAGGGCAGATTTCCTGGTGCTGCTTTCCGTGGATCAAAACTGAAATCCTGGTTGCTAAGAGAAGTGTGGGAAGAGAATTGACATGAGCACTAGTATGAGTTTGGAAAAGTTACATTTTCCTCACATATCCCCATGCCTCAACCAGCATAGCAGAGTACATGGTTTTATTGTTGTAAGCTGCCCTGATTGGGTCTCCAAAGGGCGGGATATAAATAAATTTTATTATTATTATTATTATTATTATTATTATTATTATTATTATTATTATTACATGCCTATCAATCACTAGAGCAGGGTGCATAACTAGCCACATGACATTTCAACCTCTTTTTGTGGCCCCTGGTTCCCAGTAGTTGCCCACTCCCCAATTATACAATATAATAAATGGCCAAGCATTGTTGTTGTGTGTCTTCAAGTCAATTCTGACATGCTGATCCTAAAGTGAATGGGTGTTTCCTGACAAGATTTTATTAGAGAAGGTTTGCCTTTTGCCTCCCTCTGAGGCTGAGTCACTTATCCAAGGGAATTTGAACCCTGGTTTCCAGAGTCCTAGTCCAACACTTAAACCACTGCATCATACTGACTCTCAGCTTTGAAATATACTAAGCAGCTGGTGGGTAGACAAAGAAACATGACTCCAGAGAAGTGTAAAGAGATTTTAACTCTTTTCTCTTCTTGTCATCCTGATCTGGATCCATTTCCCCATAACTGTTCTTTTCCCCAGGAGGAAAGCAATTACTGGCAATCCCAGAAGATGACTGCTGTGGACTTAACCATTTTTGAGGAATGATCAAAGCTTTCATCCTGAATCCTTCCCAAACTGTCTGACTGGACACTAGGCTTATCAAAGACCCACTGGTTTGAGTAGTGGATAAGATAAAAGTGGTGGATATACTGATGACTTTGCAAAGGCATTCCCCCCCGCCCCCATGAATGTAGTTTTATACACTCTGTAAAATTTCTTTGCATGGAAACAGCAGCATGACATCTCCACTACTCAAGACAGTGGGGAATTAAATAGGATGATTTGAGTTGATAAACAAAAGATAACTTTATCCTTAGGATCCTCAGCTTTCTTGTATTAATGGATGGTTTTGATTAAAAGGGGAGAGGAAAGGAAATTTGAAATAGCAGAGGCCCCCATGAATCTCTGAGATTTCTCAAGGAAGCCAGGAAACATCAGACAGCCCTCTTAATATTTAGATCATCTGCAGAGTGCTTTCTTTGGGCCAAAGCCCTGCATCTGGATTTAAGCTCATGCCAGTCAAAATGGAAAAGTCTATTTTGTTTGCTGAAAAAATGACACTGTAGTGTTGTTGTTCTTATTTTTAAAAAGCTGCTCCAAAGTTGTTATTTAAATTTTTATTATTTTATATATTAAAACATTCTGTACATTCCAAATTATCAGACAATGCAAACACATAGTACCTTACAATTAAGAACAAACACACCTTCTACACCAGGGGTCGGCAAACTTTTTGAGCCGGGGACCAGTTCGAGGTTCCTCGGAACATCGGAGGACCAGAGTAAACAAACAAACAAAAAACTGTGGTGAAACTATTCATTCATACCACTTTCATTTTTCCTTTCTTCTTCTTTGCACAACTTCCTTTCCAAAACATTCATACAAACTAGACTTCCTTCTTACTAGTGCTGGTTGATTATAACCTGTTTCTTTGACCTTCTTATCTACTGCTAGCTATACAGAAGCTTCCTTGCTTTGACTTATCTGAAATCTTAAATTTCAAATCTTACATTTCCATGTTCTATTTGTGTTGATATTTCCATTACATTTATATTTCATCTTTTTCTAAAGTTGTATCCTTTGGGCATCCACATCTTTCTCCATCATGTTAATTAGATTTTACAAGTTTGATTTTATTTCCTTTTTAATTTCATCAAATATTCTTAAAATCCAATTATAGCCACTTTTCCCTATACATGTTCTAAATCAGCGACAGGCAACCTTTTTCTTACCTGGGCCAGTCTGCCGTCGCCCAGGTTGCGGCTGGGCCAAGGGGGGAGAAAATGGCGGCGCGCGCGCTTGCGCGCACACGCACACCCGCCGCCGCCGTGCGCGACCCCCCCGGACACACAGCCGCCACGATCACTACTGCGGTCGCCGCCGTAGCGCGCGCGGCTCCAGCCGCCACGGCGCATGTCGTGGCCGCCATTTTGGGAGTCAAAATGGCGGGCGCAACACATTCGCGCATGCGCAAGAGTACCGCGCATGCGCAAACGTGTCGTGACTGCCATTTTGACTTTCAAAATGGCGATCGCCGCGAGCGCACCCGGAAATGCACTCTGGCAGCGGCGGCAGTGCGCGGCGGGGCGCGCGGCGGCGGCGACGGCGGCAACCTCCGGCCGGGGCCGGTAAGTCTGGAGCCCGGGGCCTAAACTGGCCCCCGGGCCGTAGGTTGCCAGTCCCTGTTCTAAATAATCTAATACTGCCTTCCATTCTTCAATCACTTTCTTTCTAGGTTCCCGTCTCACAATTTGGGTCAATTCATTTGACTCAATTGCATCATATAATTTTTTTAACCACTGTTTTATACTGGGTGTATTTTTTGATTTCCATTTTTGTGCCAATACCATTATTGTTGTGGTTACTAAATAAAAAAAGAATTTTACCAAATTTTTTCTCCAATTTTTCTTCCCATATGTTTAGCAGGTAGAATTCTGGGCTTATTTGGATCTCAGTTTGTAGGATAGTGCTTATAATTTCATTTATTTTCAGCCAATATTTCTTTATAAATTTACAGGTCCACCAACAATGATAAAGGGTACCAGGTTGCTCCCCACGTTTCCAGCATGAATTATTTTTTGTTTTATAATTTTTGATATTTTCTCTGGTGTAAGATACCATCTAAAATATAATTTATAGTAATTCCCTTTGAGATTCTGAGACACAGTATATCTCATTCCTTTTACCCATGTATGTTCCCATCTGGATAACTCTATTGAGTGTCCAATATTTTTGGCCCATTGTATCATATTTTCTTTGATGACCTCTTCCTCCAATTCCCATTTTAAAAGTATTGTGTAATAATTTCTAATCCATTTTTCCTTATCAGTTAAAGTTACTTTGTCAAATTCTTCATTATTTTTTTCTAAATCCATATAATTTGCTATCTGATCTGTGGAGCTATAATATTTGTCTGTAAGGAAACCAATCTAACTTAAGTCCTTCTCTATCTAATTCTTCTTGTAATTTCAAAACAAATTTTCCATTACTGTACTTTTTTAGTAATTGCTCATAAGTTAGCCAATGTACGCTGTGCCCTGTCTCCCTACATTGAATTGCCTACTGTGGTGAGAACCATAGGGGAAATTTTGACATCAACCTAGCTTTGTACTTTTCCCAAACTCAAAGTAATGCTTTCCATATGCACTGAGAGTTAAAGTCTTTGTTAGCTTTTAACTTGTCATAACCTAAGTATGCATGCCAACCAAAATGTAAACCTTCCTGTTCTAATTCTAATAATTTAATGTTCTCCAATAAGATCCACTCCTTTAGCCACATAAAACAGCATGATTCAAAATATAATTTCAGATTAGGCACTCCCATTTCCCCTCTTTCCTTTGCATCTTGCAAAATCTTTAATCTGACTCTGGGTCTCTTCTTTTGCCAAATAAAAGAATTTAGGTCTTTGTGCCAAATTTTAAAAGGTTTATCTGCAGTTATTATAGGGATTATTTGAAATAGGAAACGCATTTTTGGCAATACAAACATTTTGATGGCCGATATTCTTCCCATTAGTGACAGCTGTTTCTTGTTCCATTTTTGCATATCTTTTTTGATTTGATTCCATGTCTTTTTGTAATTTTCCTCAAATAGACATATATATATATCTTTGGGCTTGTTATAACTAAATATTTGACTTTTGTTTGTATTGCCATACCCGGATTATTACTTAATTCTTTTGCTTTTGCTTCATTCAATTTTTTTGTAAGAATTGCAGATTTCTCTTTATTTACCCTACAGCCTGATATGTCACCAAATTTTTGAAGAGTCTCCATCAATTTCCCTATGCATTCACATGGGTTGTCTAAAAAGATAACCAAATCGTCAGCAAAAACTCTCAGCTTATAACAGCTCTTCTTAATTTTAGTTCCGCATATCTGATCTTGGATTTTAATTTCTTTAATTGATCTTTCTATTACCACCAAAAATAAAAGAGGAGAGAGTGGGCAGCCTTGTCTAGTGCCTCTACTAATTGAGATGGTTTCAGTACGTTCCCCATTTATGATAATCCTTGCTTTTTGCTTTTTATATATTTCTTTTACCCACTTAAAGAATTTGTAGCCTCATTCCATTTTTTTCTAAAATTTCAAATAGTGTCTTCCAATTAACTGTGTCAAAGGCTTTTTCTAAATCTACAAATATTAATCCTTTTTTAATTATTATTATGCTTTTCATAATATTCCAGAATATCCAGTACTACCCTTAAATTTTCTCTCATTTGACATTGGGGCAAAAATCCTCTTTGGTCTTCATCTATCCAATTTTTTAGATAATTTTTACATCTTCTAGCCAATATAATTGTGAATATTTTGTAATCAATATTTAGCAGCGAAACTGGTCTATACATTTTTGGTTCTGTTATATCTTTCCCAAAAGGACTTTGTAAAGACCTGAGCCATTTGCTCAGGGAAGAATGTTAAATTAGTTTTGTCCAAACAAGTCTCTTTCAAGGCATGTAAGATAACAGAAGTATTCTCAATCATTATTTTCTCCCTTCATTTCATTTTACCATTTTGACTTTATTTCCCTATGGATGGCATTAACATGTCAAAGGTGTGGGCTGACTATTCCAGGGATGGATGGCTTGTTATGGTCAGGGAGGTCCCTTGGACCTCTGTATTTCATTGTGCATTTCACCATCACTGACTACCATTGTTATTGTATGAATTTAGTAAAGGCTTACAAAAGAAAATCAGCATGTGTTTTATAGACTACAGCAAATCCTTTGACTGCATAGATCATGAAAGGCTATGAATGCCCTTAAAGACATGGGAGTGCCACTACATTTAATAGTTCTGATGAGAAATCTGTACTCAGGACAAGAGGCTACTGTCAGAACAGAAAATGAAGAAACATAATGGTTCTCAACTGGCAAAGGAGTCCGGCAAGGCTGCATCTTATCACTCTACCTTTTTAACTTTTATGATGAACATATTGTAAGGAAAGCAGGCTTGGACACAGAAGAAAGAGGAGTGAAAATAGGAGGAAGGACTATCAACAATCTAATATACAGAGATGACACCATAATACTAGCAAAAAACCTCACAGATCTGGAACAACCACTAAGATCAAAGAAGAAAGTGCAAAAGCAGGACTACTGTTGAACATAAAGAAAACAAAAATCATGACAACTGAGATTCTAGACAAATGCAACCTAGACAATGAAGAAATAGAATTAATAAAAGAGTTTTCATACCTGGGATCAAATTAATTGAAACAGGGACTGGAATCAGGAAATCAGAAGAAGATTAAGAATGAGAAGAGCAGCTATGAAAGAACTAAAAAAGATTCTAAAATGCAAAGATATACATCTGAACACAAAAGTTAGAATAAAACAAGCCATTGATTTCCCTATTACCATGTATAGACATGAGAGATGGACAGTTAAGAAAGAATATAGGAAGAAAATCAATGCATTTGAGATAATGTGGTGCTGGAGAAGAGTCCTGAGGATCCTGTGGACAGCCAAAAAGACAAACAAATTGGTCCTAGAGCAGATCAAACCAGTAATCTCCCTGGAAGCCAAGATGACAAAACTGAGGCTGTTGTATTTTGGACACATCATGAGATGGCACAACTCATTGGAAAAAACAATAATGCTAGGAAACGTAGAGAGCCCTGGTGGCACAGTGGTTAAATGTCTGTACTGTAGTCACTCACTCACAAACTACAAGGTTGTGATTTCAGTACCAGCCAGGGACTAAGGGTTGACTCAATCTTGCATCTTTCAAAGGTTGCTAAAATGAGTACCCAGCTTGTTGGGGGCAATTGGCTTATACATTGTAAATCACTTAGGGAGTGCTTAAGTACACTGATAAGTGGTAAAGAAGTGTACTTGCTATTGCTATAATGTAGAGGAAGCAGAAAGAAAGGAAGGCCACATGCTACACAGATGGACTATATTAGAGAGGTCAAAGGTATGAGTTTGCAGGAACTCAGCAGAGCAGTAGAGGACAGGGAGTCTTGGACATGTCTCATCCACAGGGTCACCATGGGTTAAGATGATTCGAGGGCTGTTAACAACAACAACAAAGTAAAGGCTGCACAATAGAGGCTCTCTGAGGAATCAAGAAGGGAGGTTTGCTGGATAAGAAGCAGAAGGGTAGCAGCACTGAGATCCACAACAAACCAACCAACCAGTGGTAGCCAGAGACAATGATATCAGTGGGGTGGTGATTCTACTCTAGATCTTTGTCTGAATTTTAAAGGAGCTAGCCAAATTGTTGAATCTGTTTTGGAGATGGGGGTCAGTGCTTTGGATATCTCTTTTAAGGATCTTGACAACATTTCACTTGGCACTCAATGGAGAGGCTTAGAAATTTCAGCTCAAGCTATGTAATTTGAACCCAAATGTGATATTCTTTTGGGGAGGAGCCCACATCTGAATTATCACAGGTTCTTCATGTTAGAAACCAATGTCTATTTTTCAATTTTTAAAGGCTTGAAGCTTGAAGAAAAATGACTCCTTGTGGTATGTACCCAAACACACCCCTTTGGCCTCTCTGAAACAGCTTTCAGGATTTTTCATATTTTAAAAATCTAGCCTAGAGATTACACACACACACACATCAGAGGCATGAAAAGTTATGAGAGAGAGAGAGAGAATGAGAGAGGTGTCTATGGAAAGCATAATTTCTTCTTTCAAACCACTTGCAGTTCTTTGGAAGCTATTTTATTTTTTATTTCCAATCTTCTTTCACATTATTTTTATGGTCCTGGCCAAAGGTTCATTATGTGTGGAAGGATTTCAGCTCTTCACCCTCTCTGAATGCATTTGTGAAAGAAGAAGAAAAAACACCACATTTAAAAATTTTACATTTGTATGTTGATCAGTCATGGAAGTTACTTTCAGGAGAGATCCCATGACTGAAAATGATAACATGGATAGAAATGAGAGAAAGGGGCAGGAATTTCTCTTTTAATGTTCCTGCTGGCTAGTAAAGTCAGCTAACCTATCCCTTGATACAGCAGCTCTTGTTCTACCTCATTTACCACCACAATCTTCAATAAAAAGAAAGGGAAGACAAAATCCCTAATGTAGCATGAAGATTGAGGAGGGGTTAACCCAGCCATGGAGATTTACAAAAACCCTTGAGAGTGGTGGGGTTTGGTGACCAAACCCCTCTTTTTTGTAGTCCTAGATCCGTTTCACTTGTTCAACCCTCTATTTCACACACACACACACACACACACACACACTTTTGGGGATACACTTCCAGCCTTTTGTACTTCTTCATTAAAAGTGCCAAGATGCATGTCAAATGCCTGCAGCAGTCTCTGGATTTTATAGTTTTATTATGAGTCTATTACAACTTGTCTAGTTTTTTTTTATTTTTGTGGTTGGGGTGGGGGTGGCATACTTACTGCTTCTATTACAAGTGTTTATGTCAATGGAGGTAATCTCCTGGGCATCCATCAAGGGGGAAGAATCTTAAAGAGACACATCATTCTCTTCTTTTTTTCTGGTTTTGCTGATGGGAAGAATATAAATCCCATTGCTACTGTGCAGCCAGGATGGAATCCAAATAATACTTCTCATTCTTTTTATTTGTAAAGGGATACGGAATAGGGCATATTTGGAGCAAGGGTGTCACTGAAATATGGGGGTTTGTGCATAGATTTTTAGTCTTCATTAGCTATCACCACCTATTTATTCTGAGTTCTTTGTATAATAGAAAACATGAAAAGATTCATTGTTGGATTAGACTAAGGAGCCAATCTAGTCCATTATCTTGTTTCTTCTATGTGTGGTAAACTAGATACTTTTGAAAAGCCCTCCAATAGGCCATGAAAACAGGCCTACCTATATTGCTTTTCCCCATCACCTGGTTTTCAGAGGTATTCTGTGCATGTACTTCTGTTAGCTAGCCATTGATAGCAAACATCAGAGCTGTCCCTATCATGAAGTAAATATGAGTAGAAAAATAGAGCCAAGATGTAGGAAAGAGCTGTGTGCACCACATGGCCTGGCCTGTGTAGGAAAGTGAAAAATTTCTGACCACTTCCAAAGTTAATCTGCAGTCTATCCATACCATGTAATTAAATGTGATGCTTTAACTGCCATGGTTCCATCCCATTGACTCTTAGGATTTTATCACATAAAGCTAGAAAAGTGGAATTTTAACAATATAAAAGTGTCTTTATAATACTTATGATATCATGTCTGTCCAGTTACCACTTTACATTCCATTCATTGCTGTAGTGCACCTTTTCATAGATGGGGAAAACCCATCAATAGGCTCTCAATGCCGCTGCTATTCTTTTACTGCCTTCGTACGATAGGTCCCTTCTGCTGCACTTCTTTTTCTCAGGCAGCCATGTGATATGAATGGGTGTGATTCTGCTCATTGTCCTCTCTCCCTCTTTCCCCTCCCCCTTACAGTGATCATGGCCACCAACAGCTTTCTGATGCCAGCTGTTGTATGTACATTCATACAGCAGCCAGCTTTGGGAGGCAGTTAGCATCAACAATCACTTGTGTCCCCATCCTCCTGAAGTGTAAAGTTGTTGTGTAAATATGTACACAGCAGCATCGAGCTTTGGGAGTGGGGTGGAGCAGCAGTTGCAACCACCAACATCTTCTCAAACTTGACTGCTGTATGCACATTTACACAGCAGCCTGCTTTGGCAGGCAATGGACATCTATGATTGCTCATCCTGCCTCTTTGCTCCCAGAGGGTGGTGTTTGGCAGGGTGGAAAACAGATCACACAACCATTGATTGCCAGAGTGCTATCATGGGGAAAAGTGTGATAAGAAATGAAGCCAAACCAGTATGCTTCCATTCTTAAACTAGCCCAATTGTGGCAGGACAGTAGGTTGTTGTAATAAAATCCTATCTTAGGTGAGTTACTTAGAAATGTTTAGTGTACTTCTTTGGACTATAATATTAGTTGTCTGGGAAAGAATTTTAAGTATGTCACAAAACTATAAATCCCAGGCAGTACAAGAGGAAATTGCTATAATTGTGTAGTACGTTTATCTTAGGAGCCAGTGTGGTGTAGTGATTTGAGTGTTGGACTATGACTCTAGAGACCAGGGTTCAAATCCCACCTCAGCCATGTAAACCCACTGGGTGACCTTGGGCAAGTCACATTCTCACAATCTCAGAGGATGGCAATGGCAAAAACCCCTCTGAAGAAACTTGCCAAGAAAACCCCATGACTCATTCACCTTAGGGTTACCATAAGTTGGAAATGATTTGAAGGCACACAACAGCAACAAATGTTTATCTTTGCATGATGACACTGTACTGTATGTACTTAGTAACTACTGTACTTTGACAAAAATTGTCTCCAGTCACTTTTTGTTGTTGTTGTCATTGCACTTTGTGCAAAATACAATTTGCAGAAAATTCCTGTTTTTGTGCAAAACTACTGTTTTTTCCTGTGTGAAGCTAAGCACACAGGGGCCTCTCACAATGCATAATTATAGCTCTCTGGAGCTCTCTGACAAAGAATTCTAAATATTTCTCCCTAAACTGCAAACCCCAGGATTGCATAGTATGAAACCTTGACAACTAAAAGGAGGTCATTTTGTGGGAAGAATGGCTGTGTGTCCTTTTTCTTGGCCATTTTGTACAATAAAAAGTCAGTTACCACATTTGAAGATTTTTAAGGAATATTTTTTGGGGGGTCTCCCCATCCCACAAATAGTCAAAAGCAACAGATCACATTTATTTTTGTTTTCTGAGTGCCTCACACATGCAACACTGTAAGGCAGAGGTGGGCTAAGATGTTGCTGGATTGCAACTCCCAGCATTCTGTAACATTAACTATTCTGGCTAGGGCTGATGGGAATGGCAGTTCCACAATATTGAGAGTACTGCACAGTTCTTACCCTGCTGTAAGAAAAGTAGTCAATATTATTATTCCTCCCTCTTGCAGATAAGAGGAACTGCTTGCCTACAGTCACCAAATAAAATAGTGGAAGCAACATTCAAACTAGGGATTTGGTGATTCATAGTGCATTTGACAGCAAAGCAAGCATATCCTGGATTGTGTTAGCATTTTCACAGGGGACAGGAAGAATGATGTTTGATGTGATGCACAGAAAGGGGGGGGGGGGAAACATTTCTATGAGTCTGAATTTCACACTTCTCTAGGATCTTTATTCCATTTTGGGCTAAGCCCTGCTAAGACGCTTTGGATCCACTGTGGTGGAAAAACACTTGTACATGTATCATACAGTTTCCCACATGCAGAGTTGCCCTAGGGGTCCAGTAGTGCAAGTTCCTTTTCAGGTAGTACTCATTTCTTTAGCTCTTAATGTTTGCTGCCAGACTGAACACATAACAAGGAAATCCAGACAGACAGCACATGCAGCAGGGCCGGGGCCTTCATTTCATGACTCACCCTTTTGGCAAGTGTCAGCTGCAAATAACAATGAAGTTGGGATGCTACCACTACATATGGCACAGGAGAGGAATTGGCAGCTGAGAGGCATGAACTCTTTCCACTTGGATGGGAACAGGGGAAATGGACCTCCCATAAGCTGGATTGAAGGTCACTGCAGTATCCTCTTCCCGTTGATGTTCCCTGGGCTGATCCTCTTGTCCTTCCTCTGCTGACCTTTTGAATGCAAAAAGCAAGTGGCTTCCTGTTCTTGAAGTCTGAACACTTGCTGAGTTAGCCAGTCTAGACTGGGAAGAATATGGATCTGGATCTGATTCAATTAGGAGTATCTACAACTTTTATTTCAGTGGTGGAAAGGGGAAAAAAATAAAAATAAAAAAGCCTTCCCACCCCATCTGTATTTTTTCTAGACATATAAGTTTACTTTTGGACATGCATATCCCCAGAATCCCCCAACCAGCACGATCAGCTGAAATGAATGGGGATTTATGGGAAGCATTATCCAAAAAGTTAACTTGTCTCAGAGATGTAGCAATAAGTGTATGTGTGTATGTGTGTATAAAATAAAGCATTGTATCACCCAAAGTAAGAATTCTGACCCAGAAATGATTTCCCCCCCCTTCAATCCCCAGATTTCTAGCATTCCAGAGAGTGAGACACTGAAATGGTTTACACCTAGAACTCTTCTATTTGCTGTGCTTGCCTTTCCTTGGTAACTCTGTGTGTTCTGTGCCCTCAAGTAATTTCCAGCTTATTGAGATCCCTAGTCATTTCCAACTTATTGAGAACCTATCATGGGTTTTTCTTGGCAAGATGTATTCAGAGGATTGCCATTGCCTTCCCCTGAGGCTGAGAGCATGTGACCATCCCCTTTTCCTTTGGATGCCTAAACTGTTTTTCTAAACGCTTAACTGAAGTTTTAAATTACTGTAATGCTAGAAATTTGGTAAGTGAAGTAAAAAGTCATTGGAGAGCAGAATCCTTTTTTGGGGAGGGAGCCACATCCTCATGTTGTCCCCACTGTAGCTGCATCCCTCGATCCTATTTCTGTCTTTCATGCTGACATTTTATATGTTTGACAGGGTTTCTTTCCTGGCCTTTGAAGATTCAGTGACTGTCTAGCCTGTGACATTAAATATATTAGCTCTTTGTCTAAAATGTCTATTTGAACATTGTTTGTGTAACAGGAAACTTAAGTAGCATCCGATGCAGGCAATGTCTTGCTGGGCTTCTAACCAGAAAGGCAAAAGGGAAAGAGAAACTCTTCTGTGACTTTGCCTCCCAGGGGTTTGTTTTGTTTTATTTGTATAAAACCATTGTACTCCTGTTGTGAGCAATGTAAGGGAGTGAATTTATATCAGCATGGTTGAGCATTACCAGGGTTCTGGATTCTTTCAATAATCCTCTAGTAGTCCCCTCCATTGGAGAAGTGAGGGGTCTTTTAATGGGGATGGAACAGAGCTTGGAGAAGACAGTGTTTAGGTCTATAACTCCCCACATCCCTGGCTGGGGATTCTGGAAGTTATAAACCAAAAAAGGCATCTTTTCCAAGTTCTAGCAGGGAAGGATAGATCTGGGATTCATAGAATCATAGAGTTGGAAGAGATCACAAGGGCCATCCAGTCCAATCCCCTTCCATGCAGGAAATCACAATCAAATCATTCCGACAGATGGCCATCCATCGTCTGTTTAAAGACCTCCAAAGAAGGAAACTCCACCACTCTCTGAGGGAGAGTGTTCCACTGTCAAACAGCTCTTACTGTCAGGAAGTGCCTCCTAATGTTGAGCTGGAATCTCTTTTCATGTAGCTTGCATCCATTGCTCCAGGTCCTGTTCTCTGGAGCAGCACAAGTTTGCTCCCTCCTCAATATAACATCCCTTCAAATACTTATATAGGGCTATCATATCACCTCTTAAACATCTCTTCTCCAGGATAAACATACCCAGTTCCCTAAGCCATTCATCATAGGGCATGGTTTCCAGACCCTTCACCATTTTAGTCACCCTCCTTTGCACACACTCCAGTTTCTCAACATCCTTTTTGAATGGGTGGTGCCCAGAACTGGATAAAGCCAGGTGGGGCCTGACCAGAGCAGAATACAGTGGCACTATTATTTCCCTTGATCTAGACACTGTACTTCTATTGATGCAGCCTAGAATTGCATTGGTCTTTTTAGCTGCCACATCACACTGTTGACTCATGTTCAACTTGTGGTCTATTAGGACTCCTAAATACCTTTCACATGTAGTCCCATTAAGCCAGGTGTCCCCCATCCTATATCTATGCATTTCATTTTTCTGCCCTAAGTGCAGTACCTTCCATTTCTCTGTGTTGAAATTCATTTTGTTAGTTTTAGCCGAGCTTTCTAATCTATTAAGGTCATTTCAAATTTTCATCCTGTCCTCTGAGGTATTAACTAATCCTCCTAATTTGGTGTCATCTGCAAATTTGATAAGTATGCTCCCTATTCTTTCATCCAAGTCATTGATAAAGATGTTGAATAGCACTGGGCCCAGGACAGAGCCCTGTGGCAACCCACTGATCACTTCTCTCCTGGATGAAAAGGAGCCATTGTTGAGCACCCTTTGGGTTCAGCTGGTCAATCAATTACAAATCCATATAACTGTTACCTTGTCTAGCCCACATTTTACTAGCTTGTTTGCCAGAATGTCATGGAGAACCTTGTCAAAGGTCTTACTGAAATCAAGATATGCTATATCCACAACATTCCCTAAGTTTACTGAAATCAGCTCTCCTAAAGTCTAGAATGCATGTCAGACTATGGCTGGCTTCTCGTTTCCACTGTATAACAAACTCCAGAAAAGAGTAAGTGAAAGGGAATCCACCAAGTGTGACATGAAGGAGGTGGGGGTGCAAGAGCGAACCATGGCCACGGCTGAGCAGCTCTTTAAGAAAGTGAAAGTGCTTTCTCCACTAAATTTTTAACCTGTTACTAAAGTAACAAATAAACAATTCCATTGAAGTAACAGTGTTTAACTTTCTTGGGTTATAACTTGTCCCACACAATACAGTTCATAACATAAGGTGAACTTGCTGGGGTGGAGAGAGACCGGACCCTAGGTGGAAAAGGGATAAGGAGAAAACATGGTGACAGGAAAGTGGCAGTGGTGCATTGACACACTGAGACACTAGAATATCTAAGGGAAAAGAAAGTTTGGACAGTATACAAAAGAAAAAGAAAAAAAGAGGGTAAATAAAGAACAAAGCTATCAAAATAGAATCTGGAATATCACTTTTGAGACAATTGGGACTTAACAGTAGACTGGATCAGAAAAGCTAGCTAGAAACTTTTTGTGTGGGTTTTCTCTGGTTTTTTTTCTTCCTTCTTTTCTCTTTCCTTGCCACTTCCCTGCCTGAACTGGATTACAAGTTAAAGGATTAATAAATATGTCAAGCTTCTCCAAAGTGGGTTTACAATTTACTGTTTGCTGGTAGTAAAACAAAAAGCCACAAAAAATGGAAAAAAAAACTTTAAAGTTAAAAAAAAAGATGCTCTTTGAAAGAAGGACTAAGTGGACAGAAAAGAGGATTGTATACAAAACAAAATCCAACTGTGATAAGTAAAACAAAAAGAGAAATAAGGACACAATTCAAAGTAAAATAACCCTTTCCTTCACCACAGCTGTTATTTTTTCTTGTTATATCTGTTATCTTGTTACTGAACAAGAGACACAACAGAAATATTTGGAAGAAATAAACAAGGGACATTACACATTATAAGAGACAAAAAAAGGAAAAGAAAGAACAAAATCAAAAATAAGTCTAGAGGATCAGTGGTTCAGAAGAGAGCAGACGCTGAAGAAGAGCTACAGCTACATAGGAGAGATAGCATACCCTTCATCTCAATCAAGATCATAGTGATTTGTAGGTATAAGTAAATTAAGAAGTGCTGTATATTTTGTGCTGATTTACACCCTGAAAGAAAGAGACCCTGTTATAGACACTTATATTATTTTCCGAGTGGGTAAACAAACATAAAACTACTGATAACTAAATTGTCAATTGTTTTCTTTTTCTTTTGAGTACTTCTCTTTTGAAAAATAGAAAATTAATCTTAGACAATATATCTGATATTTCCTTCTTAATACTTTTCACTAGGGATTTAATCTTTAGCTGAGGGAAACATTTAAAGATAATCCAAGAGTGTTTATGATTGTTGTGATCAATGCAATTGTTGATCTTGATTTGAAAGGATTTTGATCTGATTGTTATACAACTAATTTAAAAAATATTGTACAATTACTTGTGTATCGTATAACTATTGTATAGGAACTGATGTAAGTTACATTAAGGAAAATAGGAGAGAGACATTCTTCCTGAACAACATGAGACAACTAGATTTGCCTACAAAGACAACTGACTGTTTGTATGGATTCCAATTATTTTACCTATCAGGAACTTAAATTGACCACTGAGAAATTATAGTTACTGTAAAAGAAACAATAAGTTAAATTGAGTAAGAGGTAGAGGTCTAGCTATCTCCCCTATACAAACAAACTGGAAGAAGTTATAGATTGAAGCTAACAGGATAGTAGAAAAAATACAAACAAATTAAAAGTATAGTAATAAAAAGAACACTTTAAAGAGAAAGAAAAACATTGACAAATAAGAATAAATTTATACAAATAACAAGTTTAACAATAACCACACAACATTCTAGGAAGTGAGGGAGGACAGTGGTAAAAGAGAAGGTAAACCAGCTAAAGAAAGTGAAGAGGAAAAGGTAGGAGAAAAGGGAAAGAAATTTCAATTTTCCCTTTACCTCCCTTTGTTTTGATTTCTCCTCTCCCTTCCTCTATTACCTCCTCCTCCCCCTGTCTCCCCCCCACAATAGGGGACAAGAAACAAATTAGGTGAAGTAACTCTTTTAAACAAGGGGGGGATAAATAATTAAAAAAACAAAGAAAAAGAGAAGGAAAGAAGAAGGAAAAATAAAAAATAAAATAATAAAACAAACAACTTTTTTTTAAAAAAATAGTGATTTCAAAGAAGACAACAGAAACTTCTAGTCAAAGGAGAAAAGAGTTAGAGAAGAAAAAGAAAAAAGAAGGTAGAGAAAAAGATAGAGAAAAAGAAAGTGATGAAGAGAAGGAAGGCAAGGAGGAGGATGAAGTGGAGGCAGTAGAAGAAGAGGAGGAATCCAAGGGAGAGGAATCTGAGGAGGAGATAACAGGAGAAAAAGAGACACAATAAGAAGAGCAGAAGGAAACAACAGAGGACAATTACTAGAAAAACAGACAAATACACAAATATTTTCTCTTTCTGATCAAATCCAGAAAAGATATCCATGAAGATATTAACATGGAACGTGAAAGGCCTAAACTCCCCGATAAAAAGAAAGAAAGTGTTTCATTATTTGGGGAAGAAAAATTGTAAGTTAATCTGCTTACAAGAGACCCATATGAAACATAAAGAAACAAGATTCCTTAAAAACCAAAAATTAGGAAAGGTATATATCTCTTTTGCCAAATCCCGAAAGAAAGGAGTAGTAATATAGTAAAGAATCAAATAAACTCAAAGGAAATACTAACAGATGTAGAAGGCCACTATGTAGGAGTGGAGATTAACGGGGAAAGAAGCAATGTGTTAATTATAGGAATTTATTCCCCACAGGATAATAAAAAATAATTCTATAAAAAGAATCATGAGAAAAAATAGGATTTGATTATGATAAAATCCTGGTAATGGGAGATTTCAATGGGAGGATTGAGCCAACTATATATAGAAAATCAGAGAAGAAAGTAAAACAAAATCAATGTAAACTACCGAGTACCTTCTTTAAGATGGAAATATCTAAACAGTTTTCATTCCATTCAGAGAGACACAATTCTCTAGCTAGAATTGATCTATTCCTCCTGACCATTAATAAACAACATTAAAAAAACTGAAACCATCCCAGGAACTTTATCTGATCATAACCCTATAATTTTGCCAATAAAAGAACACAAAAAGACATTCTCATGGAGACTAAATGAAGAATTATTGTTAGATAAGAACATTATTACTAAAACAAAAGCAACAATTAGAAATTACTTTAATGAAAATGCAAATGATAATGTAAAAATGGCCACAGTTTGGGACGCAGAGAAAGCAGTGATACGTGGTTTTTTTCATTCAACAATCATAGAATCATAGAATCATAGAATTATAGAGTTGGAAGAGACTTGCCTTAGGTGTCCATAAGTCATAAACGACTTATGATTTGAAGGCACACAACAAAGGGAGGAATTCTCCAACCTTTTCCCAGGGGTGAGACTCACGATTATTGCTGGCAGCAGTACAGCAAACTGCTCCCTGCTGTTTCCTTAATTTTGATTTCTATTATAAGAGACAACACCACCAGCAATAGTTGCCAATTTCATCCTGACTGCCATTTTGCATCCTCCAGAGTGTCTTCTACTTAATATAACACTAGGACATTGCACAGGTGGAAAGGCAGAAAAAGACAGATTTTGGGGAGACTTTTGGTTGTTGTGATTACTCATTGACCATAAAAGGGAATTGTGCTGTCATTTTACATCAGACTTACAACATTGTAATTGTTAAACAGGATGCTAGCCAATGTCTTCTGAGATGTTTCTACTCATCTCTTATTACAGTTTATATGCTATTGCATGTATAAAGATTTTGTTAAAAGTTTCTTTTAAAAAAAACATGGGAAGCACTCAAAAATTGATCCCCTGTGGTGGTTTGAAGTGGGTTTGTCCAGCAAGAGACACATCACATGGGCTGCAAGTTTTTTATCTGGAAACCTGGAAACTTGTCACCTTTCACTTGTGCAAATGCATAAGAGTAAGTCGTGGTAGCAGAAGAGAAGATGCTCTGGGAGTGACAGCTGTGAAGAAAGTAAGATATTGAAGAAATAGGCTGCTTGAAGCTGACAGATTTTGCACAGCAGTCGGGATGAGGTGGGGTGAGGGGATACAGCTACCAGGTTAGTGCATCAACCAGGTTAGTGCCTCTCTCTACAAAATGACAAGTGCTTAAGAAAATGATATCTACTTGTGCAATGAGTTGCATTTGTGGAAGATTTTCAGTAACTGGGTTTCCCCTCTGTCTATACACATTTATTATAACTATACCTAGGTAAACTAACTTGCTCTGAAGCCCAAATTTAACTGTTTCATAGCTTCATTGTACCCTGAGGACTAATCTGCAGTGTAGAAACAATGCAGTTTGACACTGTTTTAACTACATGGCTCAATGCTTTAGAATTCTGGGATTTGTAGTTTTGAGAGATATTTAGCTTTCTCTGTCAGAGATTTCTGGTGCCATAACAAACTGGATTCCAGGATTACATAGCAACAAGCCATGGCAGTTAAAGTGGTGTCAAACTGCATTATTTAAGCAGTACTGGATGCAGTCTCATGTAACAAGGCCTTAAGAAGAGCTGTAAATAGAGTGCTGATAAGAATCTCTCTCTGTCTGAGAGCAAGAACCACCCTCCCATTTCAGTCTTGCAGGGACAGCAGGAACTACATCCTGCAAAGGCTGTGAGTGCGATCTAGTGGCTAGTATTGGGAAGCTTTGTAACTCACCCCTGTTGGGGTATCTCTTTGTCCCAGTCCTGGGAAGGGGAAATGCTGATACTTTGCTCAAGAACCTGAAGGCCCATCTAGAACTGAGAAAATTATATAATATGCAGACATGGGGATCATTTGTCACTAGGTTAAAGGATGCAGAAACACATTTTTTGTTTATATTTTGTTTCTGCATATTTTCCATTTATTTATCATCAACAAAGTTATGATTTGTACTCCTAGTGGCTTAGTTTTACCTCAGTATAACCTTTGAACATAAACTGAGCAGGATCAGAGAGGATCAGTCCCTCAAGATTACCAAGTTTCCTCTCATATGATGGTTAGACAAGGGATGTGCACTAAGATGATCTTTGTGTGTCCTTAAGGAACTTTGAATGTGCAGAAATTTCATAAGACTGTATCATCAGTTACACAACTAGCTGGGTAAGGATGACCTAAACAACATTATATTACCACTTGATACACCCTTCAGGCGGTGGTCATGTATAACAGCAAATAAGCTGGATATCAGGCATTAATTCAACCTACATCCCCCAACTAGTGAACTAGCCTTATGAAATTTGCTTTTTTGTTGCTGTTATTAGTAACTTCCATGTGTTGTATTAGTCTTCCAAGAAGCATTCTTGAGCAAACAGTTGAGATAAGACAAAGAGTGGTGTGCCGTTGATTTCCTGTGCACACCCTTCAAGTCCTGAAATCTCAGACTCTCTGTGCACAACACAACTATGCATGAACACACTTTCTTTCTACTAATCTCAGAACATAAACACTCGGGGCCTCCAGACGCTTGGAGAAATAAACACACTGACTCGGTATTAATATTTTATTGCAACACACTAAAGTTAAATCTCGCTGATCCAGAGTGACCTGCAACCACTCAAGAAAATGTTTCTTTTCTTTTTTTAAATAATTTAGCTCTTTATGGGGGAACAAAATAAAGCAGAAATCATCCTCTGCATGGCAGACATAATGCAGATAAACAACACAGTGATAGCCACCACAAAGTTGCTTGTTTATGGAGATGCTACTTTTAGAAACTTCAGGGAAGACAGCTTGCTAATTTTTGGTAAACTCAGTCTGATAGCAGGCAGGCTCACTGCCATGTTCCATGAAACCACATTCTTACTGATTCAGTAAAAAGTGACAATATTATCAAATGTTTAAATAACTTCAGTCAATAAAACTTTGTTTACTAAACATTATCAAGATTAATTATAGTAAAGGGAAGTGCTATGCAAAGGTCAGGTCCAATAAAAAAACACAACGAGAGCAATAACGTAGTCAGGAGTGTAGAAGCTTCCCACCATACCTTACTTTTGGATGTGCTGGCTAGAGCATCTGGAAGTTGAAGTCCAAAACATCTGGAAGATCTCCCACTGTGGTGTAGATTTTACTTCCACAGTTGGGAAGTGAAAGTTGGGAGGGTGAATCCAACCTATTTTTCTCTATTATATTATCTGCATATATTTGTGCATAGCTATAACTAGCTTCCCTACTGGATTTGTGTATGTGTGATGCAGTTATATGTCTAGTGTCAGATATGTAATACAGAACATTTCCCCATCATTCCATTTATTTTTAAGATACAATTTGGTAATGAGCAGGTTTGTAAAGCAGTAAAAATCCCTTACTCTATATCTGGTGGCCACTGAGTGGATGGGATAATCCTTTTGGTTGAATCAATATTTAATAATAATAATAATAATAATAATAATAATAATAATAATTTTTATCCCGCCTCTTTGTGGACACAACCATTCTTTGTTCTTATGAGAAGTTAGTCATCTGATGACTTCTTTTGGAGATAGCTGTTAGTGAGCTACTAAGAGGCCTATGTATTTTTGTATGTGACTCTTGTGGGAAAAATAATCCTCATTCCTCTAATCTGTCTGTGGACTTTAAAAGACTTCAGTCCAAATGTGCAAACCTGTGGAAACTACATGAGGCTGAAGATAGAGAAGGTGATGGTACTTTATTAAACCAGCCTCCTAAATATTGGGGTGCTGCAGTAGCCTCCATCTCTTCTTTGAAGCCACACCAGCTGTGGCTTGCACATACACAAAACTCTTGGTCTCAGGAGACACTCTAAGCAGCAGAGGTCACTCATTGCATATATGTGAATTCTCAAACAATGGGGCTGCATCGTTTAAGGGAAGCATGTTTTCTATCACATGATGAATGCCTGAGCCCACAGCTTTCCCAAAAGGGAATGGAGAGAATTTAGACCCAGCAGATGCATGATGGGTAGTACATATCCTTTCACCCCATTTCCCTCCCAATCAGGAGGACTATCCTTTCACATAGTAAAGGGATGTAGAAAATCTGATGCTTGACTGGTGTTGTGCTGCTCTTTCTCTACTTAAAGTAGTGTGTGGTTGTAGAGGGTGTAGCCTCAGAAGATATCTTTGGCTAATCACTCCTCCCTGAAAGTTTCCACTGATCTCCAAATTATTACTCTGCAAATTTGTTCTATCTTTGTAATACTAACATATTAAAATATATTCAGTTTAAGAGCATATCTTCTTTTTGCATAATACTAGGCTTCAGTATCTCCCCACTTCCTCCTGATTTCTTTCTTTCTTTCTTTTTAGTCTAAAACAAAAACAAAATTATTTTGCCACAGAAAGATGAAATTGATGGCCTGTCAGTTGTTTCCAAATTTGTCATTCTGTTACTCTAATAATAATAATAATAATACGGTTTATTTGTATACCGCCCCTCTGGCAAGCCAATCGAGGCGGTGAACAACAATGTATTACAACAATTTAAACAACAATATATTGCAACAAATTTAACAAATTAAACAATATCAACAACAATATATTACAACAAATTTAACAAATTAAGCAATATACAACAATCACAATCACAACAACAGAGCAAAAAGCATCTTCCCTAATAAGATACACAATAATACTCTTCCCTAATAAGATACACAACTGCCTACACAATTGAAAGTTTCCCATATATGTGAAGTCGTAGGCTTTCATGGCCGGCAGAGATTTCCAATGTGAAGTCGTAGGCTTTCATGGCCGGCAGAGATTTCCAATGTGAAGTCGTAGGCTTTCATGGCCAGCAAAGATTTCCAATGTGAAGTCGTAGGCTTTCATGGCCGGCAGAGATTTCCAATGTGAAGTTGTAGGCTTTCATTCCCATATATGGCTTTCATTTCCATATATGTTTCCCATATATGTTAATCTCAAGCAGGTTCATTTAATATTGTGTGTAGCTAACAGTGCCAGAAACAGTGCCTGGAGTCGGTGATGGCCCAAGGTATATCTTGGCATCCTAGTAGATATATTAAATGTTACACACATACAAACCTACAGCTTCCCTAACACAGAAACTATTTTCAACTAACTATTTTCCACCAACGACAGTCTTTTGCATGGATAAATGTTTCAAAAGTACTGCTCTGAGCTCTTTAATCTCCTTTATTTTGCAGCTAAGTAACATTTTCACTTCAGTTTGGCTGCAACTAAAGATCAGTCTAATAAACCTCCTGTACTACAGAGTGTACAGGCCTAAATACCTTAAAAGTATCAGATCCTCTCTAAATACCTTTAGCTAAAGGTATCAGATCTTGGAAGCTAAGCAGGGTCAGCCTGGTTAGTACTTGGAGGGGTGGCTGCCAATGAATACCAGGTGCTGTAGGTTATATTTCAGAAGAAGGACCACTTCTGAGTATTCCTTGCCTAAGAAAACCCTATGGAATTCATGGGGTCACCATATGTCAACAGGCAACTTGAAGACACATACACAGAGCAATTAGGTTCTGTTTACATTGTATTAACATATCTTTATGTAAATTTAATGTTGTAAGCTGCCTCGAATGCTCTGCAAAGGGGCAGGATATAAATTATTATTATTATTATTATTATTATTATTAATAATATTATTATTCCCTCTCCCTCCCTCTGTGTATGTGTTTGGTACCATGGCATGCAACTACAAATGCATTAATAAGCTCTGGAGAAGGAAGCACTTCTCCCCATCCTATCCCAAATATTCCCAAGAAATATATAGATTTATTCATACTTTAAGCATAGGTGGGCACTATCCAGAACCATCTGGAGTAATCATGCATATGGTGGTGAACCTATGATTACATCAGATGTTGCTGGAATACAACTTCCAGTACCCCAACCACTGGCTCTGTTGTGGGGAGTCTAACAACACCAGAAGGGCAACATATTTCTCATAGAAGCTATTAACAAATTAATTTGGTGTCTACTGGAACTGTGAAGATGAAAGTCAATAAATGGATTTGATTCATTGGATTAATACAAGATGTATGCATAAAAATATGTTACAACCTATTTTAAATTCTCAAGGAAGATTGACAATTGTCCTTTGCAGACTGCCAGAAATAGTGCACATTAAATTGAGGCACTGCCCTGGCTCAGTGCTAGGGAATCATGGGAACTGTAATTTATTGTGGCACCAGAGCTCTCTGACAGAGAAGGCTCAATGTCTCAGAAAAAAATACAATTCCCATGATTCCCTAGCACTTAGCCAGGGCAGTGCCTCAATTTAATGTGCACTATTTCTGGCAGTCTGTAAATGCCCAATAACGTGCACAAAATATTTGGTAAATAAACCTCATCTTTTCTGAAGAAAGTCTGAGAATTTTTAATGCACTGAGCTGTTTATGAATAAATATTTAATGTAATTTTCAGCATCATTAGATAAGAGATACAATTCTGTGTCAGGAGAACATATGTAGCACATAGATCCATAAGCCACCTTTCATATGTTGCAAACCCTGCGGAATTGCCATTTTTATGTTGTTGGAGAGTAGGAAGAACAGCAGAGCCTCATCCAGCTAGTTTTTTGTGGCTCGACACTCTGCAACAGGTATACATAGGTACCTCTAGAGTTCCCTGCAGATGACATACTTGCAACATTTTAGCTACATGAAAATGGCTGGATATGTCTCTGCTTATCCCTCTGCTTTCCATTAACATAGAATAGCTGTGTATGAGCATGGAGAACTGTGTTGATTAAAAGTCCCTATATTGGGAGAAAGGTGGGATATAATAAAATAAAATAATTATTTTATTATGAGTTGTTGTGACTTCAGTCTGACTTACACCATTGTAATTCACCAACAGAATTCTGGCCAAAGAATTCCTTGTTGTTTGCAAGCAGAGATGTACTTTTCAATCCCTGCTCCCCCATTGTAGTTAGCAGCATACAAATAATTTTAATCCTTGCAGTATGGTCTTTGCTCCCTTATGAAAAAGAAGCCATCTTTTCACACCTCATTGTGGCCCCTGGAGACTTGTATACTATCCACAGTGATAGATGTCAAATGATGAAATCATAGGCTTCAGTGTAATGTAGGTTCTATGCTACAGAATGTTTAACCTAATGCCTAAACCAGCCCTGGGGAAATGTAACTCCTTTTCTATGGGGTTATTCAGATGTTGGTTTTTTTAGCATGATTATCCAAATAATCTCACTCACATATTCCGATTTTGTTGCTCACACTATCATTTTATGAGAACCACATCTATGCACATCTCTGTGGGTTCTGTTGCTCACACATGTCAGCTCCTGAATAAAGATGGGGTTGATGATGCAGATGTATCCGACAGACATTCAAGGCATGCAGAGTTTTATCCTGGTTTATCCCAGGTCTGTTTACATCCGTTATTCACACAGGTGACAATGCAAATCTTTTTGGAAAACTAAAAAGCAAACAAACAAACCAAAGATTGATTATCCCAGGTTGAGTGTTTTCTTTTCTTTTTGCTGACCTCCCCTCCCCCTTAATTGAATGCATTTGAAATGCATGTGAAAAACAAAATCACATTCTACCAGGTTTTTTTTCACTATCAAGTAACCTGTAAGTGTCTTCATCTACAACAGTCACTGGTGATTTTCTGTTTTGATTTCAGACAGCACTGCACCAGGCCCTAAATGAACGTTGCATGTAGGAGTTTCTTTTTGAGTCATTCTGAGTATAATCATGTCATGCCGAACATATGAACATCAAATCTGTCTTTGGCTGTGAATGTACAAAATGATGCCTCCATTGTGAGTCCAGCTGTGTGGGAGACTTCTCAACTAAGTTTTATAAATCCCTCCAGTGTCTCACCAGTAGCTGGCAGACACAGTAATCACTTGCAGGGACAAATGTTTCCTAAATACTATGCTTAAATCTTTAATCTCCTATCCTTTACAGCTAAGTAATATTTTTTGATTTCAGATTGGAAGAAAGGAAAGGTCAGCCCAGTCCCTCTCTTGCATATTCCAGAAGGTGAATCTGATGATGAAAAAAATGTAGCATATGTATATAGCAAAAGTCAGGAAGTAAGGAGTTAGATATAATAGCACAAAGTAACAAAATGTCTTCTAATTTCTTATGGAGCATACAAATGTAAAATGTTATATTTCAAAAGGATGCCACAAGTAGAAGAGACATTATTACTGTAACATTTTCTAGTTACTTTCAAAAGTCACTGTGAAAAGCATTTAATAGTTTTTAAAGGCAGTTTGTTGGGAAATTTCACACTTTTCTTTTGAATCCTAAATCCCTTTCACCATTGGGGAAAAGGGAAAAGTAACAGTGTAACAATTATCAAATCAAAATTTCTTTTCAACAATATTATTGTTACATGCCTTCAAATTAACTGTGATGTGTGGCAACCATATCCTGGCAAAATTTGCTCAGAGGAGGTTTGCCATTGCCTTCCTATTAGGCTGAGAGAGTATGACATGTCCAAGGTCACCTAGTGGCTTTTCATGGTTGAGCAGGGATTTGAACCCTGGTCTCCCAGAGTCCTAGTCTAACACAGAGACTGTTTCATCAGACTGGCTCCTTTCAACATGGCAACAAGTAAAAAACAATAGGCAGCTTGTTAAACACTGTAATAAACAACAGGAATGAATTACTTTTACAAATTAATTTTCCAAGTATTTTTATATGTGGTAACTGTGACATTCAGTTTGAAGACACTGGTAATTCTTCCCCATCTTGTCTATTCGTGGTAAAATAATTACATTTGCTTTACTTTGTAATGCATGTCCCTTTATTTCATTTGATTTTAATGACTGCTAAGTGCTCTGGGATATGCATATGTAGGTTGCTATATAAGGATAAGGCACTAAGCGACTGCTGCAGTGTGTGTGTTTATGTTAGGGGGAGAAGGATGGGTAACAGCTCATTTTAGGCTTGAAATCCTGCAACTGGCCTCATGGGACAACAGAGAACATTCCCAAAGAATACATAGAGGTAATGGACATTTACTCATTACTCTGTGTACTTTAATGTGCCACATGCACAACTCTAGTTATGCCATTGACAGCTGGATACAAGCACTGAACATCATCCAAAAAAAAAAAAACAAATCACTCAGCATGTGTATCCAGTGGTGTATTTTAAAATAATTAAGTATATTATTTTGCCCAAATGTGTACATGTCAAACAAAAAATTTCAATGTTTGTATGATTCATCATTTCTCTTACTTGTGATGATGATAATGCTAAGGACAACTATGATGACGATGACAGCAACATTTCGTGCAACATTCATGAAAGGGAGGAATTGCCTGGAGAAATGTGTGTGGATGTGCACTTATCTGACAGAGGGAGGGAGGGATCAGGGTCAGTTGCTGTTCAGATGGCTCTGCCTCTCTTCTTCCCACCTTCCTTTCTTCTGCCTACTTTTCCTTCTCCAATGAGAGATGCCTGCAAGGTGTCAATGGTCTAGCTTTTCTCCTCTTCCTCAGCCTTTCCAGGTGGAGCACACCACTGTAGCAGAGCCAAGGTTGGTAAGGAAGACTTTTTTTGCTTTGCTGCTTCTGCTGCTGGAGAGGGTGACTGTGTATGAATCAAAGTGACCAATTGGTCAGCAAAACTGACAAATTTTAACAACTGGTTTGGGCAAACTGGTGCACCTATGTATGTTACTAAAAGAGCCTTGACCTATATGTTTAGGCACAGAAACATGTTAACAGTGGGTGATCTGCAACTGCTCTCCTTCAAACTTAATGAATAATCAAAAGAAACAGGACATTTCCTATGCAGAGAAAGAAGCATCTACCACTTATTGTTGATTTATACCATTTGTGTTTATTCACTTTTCATCCTTCCAGACTGGTTAAGCATAATGACACTTGTATGTTTCCTTCAAGTGAGGGTTGCAGTTTATAGGCAAACACAGGTGTCACATGAATACAAGGACTGGAAAATTGGCTGTTAGGGAAGTAAAAAATACTCAGACATTTTCTTATCCTTGATGAGGAAAGTTGTCTTGACACACTGAGGCACTCCATCAAAGAATGGTCAAGCACTGTGAGCTTTACCCCTCCCATATTTTATTTGTGCAAAGCCCAAATATTTTTACATTAGCTTTTGTATAAAAAGTTTTCTTAGCATAAAACCCCATGGTGTTGTTTTTTTTTTACATTGGTAAAATACAATTCTTGCAAAAACATCCTGAAATACTCTCTGTCCCCCTCCCCCTTAAAATGTGCAGAAAGTCTTGTTACTTTAACCATCAAATGAAAAATTCTGAAACACTTTATTCTTGCAATAATGAAATTGCAATAATGAAATAAGAAATTATTTTCACCCCATTTGGCTGTCACAATCAATATTTTCCTTAAGCACAGGAGAGTGGTGTCATACTATTGTCATAGGTAGTATCAAAAGCTTGGAGGGGGAAAATACTTTTGGAAATTAGCTGCCAGAATACCCTAGGCTTGATGGTCAGTGACTATTCTGAGTGGATGACTCCAGTTGCAGTCCACCAAAAAAGAAAAGAAAAGAAAAGAGGAACTTTCTATACTAGTATCTAGGACAAAGGGGATATATTAGGAGGAAAACTACAGAAGCTACATATTTCTCAACTTTTCAACAGTATTCTAACTGACATAGTAAAATGATTCAGGAACAGAAGGCAGACTAAGATGTGTAAATACAATATGTTTATTAGTAGAGCCTTAAAAAGTAGAGTTATATGTATTGTCAATGTGCCCCCTCTTTTCTCCTTGGCATTCTGTCTCTTTCTCTTGTATGATTCTGTTGTCTTTGTATAGCAGAAATGTATCATAATGGCAATTTTTTGAAAGGAAAAATAATAAGAGGCCAAGACAAATTGGCACATACCAGAGACAAAAATGGGGAGGGAGAGGGGGAAGAGATAACAACAACATGGGTAAACTCAGGAGAAGAGATTTTGTACCTCCAGACTGGAGCAAAAAAGAGAGCTGGGTAACAAAAGCAGTAGAAACTATCCATCAGTTTTACACAAGCTAAGCATCCAACAGACATGCCCAAGGAAGCATTCATTTGCATATTGGCCAACATCCTTCTAGCAAAATATGAATAATTGAGCCCCCCTTACACCTGCACATCTCTTTTTGTTGTTGTTGTGGAGGTATTCTTTTCCCACCCTTTACAATAACCAAAGTCCCCCTCCTCAGGATTCATGATTTTTCTATGATAGCTCCCTGAATGGCCATTCCATGACTGGTAGAGTATGTGAGTGATCAGAGAAGGAGAGATTAGAAAAGCATTCAGCGACCTCCCATAACCAGATACAAACAAAAGACATTATCTGCTGAGACCTCAGTGAAAGATGTCATTGGTCTGTGTCTGTCTACATCTGTGTCTGTGTTTCTCCAGTTCTCCAGGGAATGATCATTCAGGGGGGCTACAATAACAATACCTTGAATCCTGGTGTGATGAAGAAGATATGTAGCAGAGTTCTCTCTATATCCTGGGCTATGCAGGATCTCATCCATTGTTTTTTGCTTTCTCAGAATTTGAAGTTGGTGCACATGTTGCTTGGTTCCACTAGGACAAACCAGATTGTGCAGATGTCAGGATTCCAGGATCTACTGCTTTATTGCAGTTGTTATTGCTTTTACTCCCAACTGGAGCCTAATGCAAAAGAGTTAAACTCAAAATTAAAGAAGGTTCAGCAAAAAAATTGTTTTTGAATTTCAGCACTGCTTACAGTCCTACATCGACACCTTCTAGTTTTAATTATCCTCATCATTTAATTATCCCTATCCTGTTTCTTCAACAGGACAATTTAGAGTGGGGCCATTTTCTTACTCAACTGATCATCCAGAAATGTGTGAAGAGACCTACCATCTGCCCATCCCTAGAATAAATAGCTTTCTTACTTTCCATTTAAAAGTGCTATTTTTTCCCTATCTAAGCAACAATTTAATAAGCCTATCATCTGTGCCTTGACTACAGTTGTGGCTTCCCTTGACCCCAAACACCCTCGAATCAATTTGGACCTCAGATCCTTGATACAAAGGCCTTTGTGTCTTGAAAAGCTGATTGCATATACACCAGTGCAGATGCCAGGTTTTGCATGGGAGGGAGGACTTGTGCATTCCAAGCCATAAGGAATGAAGCTCTCCTCCTACTAGCCCAGTCCTTTTCCTGCTATTCCTCCACCCCAATTGCAGCTAAATGGTAGGCTTGTTCTTCACACATGGGTCCCCTCTCCCTTTGTAAACATTAAATTCCTTAAACAAATATGGCAAGGGACATATATTTTTAAAGGCCTGTGTTTATTAAAAGAGAGCAAGCCAATCCTTGTGTTTATGTGCAGTAGGGTGTGTCAACTTCAGAGCCAGCCTCACTAATTAAATTCATGTGTTTCCACCTTCCAGCTGGAAGGGGGAAGGGAAGGAGGAGAGGGAGGAGGAGGAAGGAGAAGACCTAACCAACCCTGAACATTATGTGGTTATGTGACAAGCTGGAAGGTTTTGCTGCCATTTTGCTGAAAAAGGAGGGGGCAAATGGATATGTGAAGCAGAACTAGGAGCAGTGAGTGAACTAGAGAAACATTCTCCTCTTCAATTAGAGTAATTAAAAAGCAGTAAAAAAATAAGCACCCGAGAGAGAGAGAAGGAGAGAGTCTAGCCAAAACACAGCCGTAATGCACAGTTATGGTTTTGAAGAGTCTGCTGTGGGCCCTTAACCATGTGTTGGCACTAGTTCCTCATGTCTGCCTCTGACATTAAACAGACCTCACCGCAAGAATGAGGATGGGCAGTGGTTGGATCTCACACAGGTATGCAGCATAACCAAAAGTGAAGCAGCTCAGTCATACGGTGTTTATCTCAGAAGCCTGCCAAATGCTACTTACTGAGGCTTTGTAACTCCAAGCTATAGTTTAAGTTTAGCACATCAAGTATTTTCAAGGAATCAGTTTAGAGAGGCCAGTTCAACTTAAAGGAACTTTCTTGAGTGTACCAATAACCTCAGCTCCAAATATTTTGTCAGTTAACTGTAGTATGGATATTTGTGTATCACCTAGGGACAGAGTGAATCTGGTCAGTGCTCATTTCCAGTCAATATATGCATATTCAAAAATGTTCATTGTTAATAAATTGTGTGTGTGTGTGAGAGAGAGAGAGAGAGAGAGAGAGAGAGAGATTGACAAAGCAGGTTAAAATAAGTAAAATATATTTGCTCCTCTTGAATTGGTACCCATAAAAAAAGGCAAACTCCCTTCCCCCTCCTCTCTGCTTTCTGTGCTTTGGCAAAACCTATCTGTGCTAAGAAACTCTCTGTTTTATCTAGTCATGTCCAAAGAATCACCTTCAAATCCATTGACAATCCAAGATGCTTCCATTGTCAAAACCCATGAAATTTATTGATTGGCAAGACTAACTGGAAATTATAGGAACTGGAGGGCCACAGCTTTTCCAGCCCTGGGTTAAACTATATACTAAGTATTACCATCTACATATATGTGAGGATCTTTACATATTCCCATGACTAATGTTCCATCTAATTTCACAAACCTCCAGAGAGAAAAACAGTAAGTCTTCCAAACATTTTTTGGGGGGGAGGGAGAGAGATCGCTCTTGGGAATGTATGCCACAAATTCTGCTTTATGTGTCAGGAGATGTTTTGTAAATGATCCATCCTGTTTTAGGAGATTATCACACAGGCTTTTAACCCGACTGCACCTTAACAGGATGCAGCCGGGAATTACTGCATGTAATTCACTACCAATTCCACTGGTTGAGTGCAGCCCAGCAGCAGCCCAGCTCCCAGGAGCACTCAGCAAGCTGCTTTTCAAAACTATGAGTGTTCCAACTTTGAAAAGAGGCTTGTTGAGTGCTCCTGGGACCTGGGCTGCAGCCAGGCTGCACTCGGCTGGTGGAATCAGCAGCAAATTATGTGCAATAATTCCTGCCTGCATGTTAGGGTGCAGTTGGGTTAAAAGTCTGTATGATAATCTCATTAGATATTCAGTTAGTAAATGTCCTTTATCACAAGTTTGTATTTCCGTCAGTCTCATATTGATGGTTGTTGTGTATCTTCACATCATTTTTGACTATCATGGGGCTTTCTGAGGCTGTGTGTGTGACTTGCCTAAGGTCACTCAATGGATTTCCATGGTTGAGTGGGGATTCAACCCTTGGTCTCCAGAGTTATATTCAGTGGCATCACTAGGGCAGTGCGGGGTGTGTGGACCGCACCAGGTGACACCTGAAGGAGGGGGGGTGATACCACTGCTCCTCAAACACCTACCTTTAGGCAGAAATGGGCTATGGCATTCATCTACTTCCCTTTAAAATGATTTAAGAGATTGTGGGAGTGGGGTGAAGCTCAGTGAGAGGAGAAAGAGGCCCCAGAATTTCAAATTTCAATTTTTTAAAATTTTCTTTAAAGTTTTCACTGAGTAATTGATTTTTCTCATCTTGCCTACCCATTTCACCCATGCTTTAAAGCTGTTAAGGAGTCTTTGAAGAAAGCCTATATAAAGGTCTGTTCTTTGCCCAAACTGCATACTGCAAATTTTAATTCTCCACATATTCATGTCAGATTAAAAACAGACAATAGCAGTACTATCCAGGGTTAAGAAACATTCAAGGTGGCCCACCACCACCACTCACACCTCTTAGGAATACTATTCCTGATTCTATTTTCCCTTTCACTTCAATTGGTGCAGCTTTTGGGGAGTCAGCATGGAGAAGGATGTCTCCAGTACATGCTTTTAAAGGCAGGTGGTGGTTTTTTTGTTGTTTGTTTTTTTTACTGCCCACTAGAGTCCAGTGTTGCTCTGTAAAGGCCGCTCAACATAGGATGTTGTTTTGGACTTTGGTAACTCCATGTACAGAAGCCTATAAACCACATCAAAAATTGCCTAAAATTCACACACTTTAGAAATCTTTAAGTGCTGTTGCTCACATTCATAGCACAAAGGTCTTATTTCAGGCCTCATGTCAGATTAATGACTCTAGAATTTCTTGTTCTTGGACTCAGTCTTGTGCTATAGAATGTATCATTTTACCAGTGTCTCAGGTATGGTGTGCTTTTCTTTTTCCACAGAACAATCAGAGCTAATTTACTAGATTACAACTGCAAACATCTTCCTGGGCAAATTAGAAGCACCTGAACATAAGGATTGGCATAGTGCATATGAGCTCCTACATGTTGCAGGGCACTGGTAAAGCCTATGTTTTGCATAGAGAAGGCCCCAGACCCATTTTTTATTGTCTCCAGATAGGACTGGAAAAGCTTCTTCCTAAAAACCTGGACTGTTATTGCTAGTCATATTGACAATACATTAGATAGGCCAATGGTCTGAGCTCAGTATAAGGCAGATTTCCAAGTTTCTAGTGGTTAGCAAATATTTTCAGCACTCTCTTGATTCATCTGCAGGAGAATAAAGGGAGTTTCCAGTTACACTGAGGGAGGGAGAAGGGACTAACATGAAACCTTGTTTCTGAACATCAATATGGTTTCAACCTTTCTTTCCTCATTTTTTATCTCTTGCTGCACTCAAAAATTATATTGTAACCTCAGCAACAAAATTGTTTTATATCGACATCATATACATTTTACAGTGAAACAAAATGTATGCCAAAATCTTATGATTTCTGGGAGGTTACTCTTCCAATATGAACCTGGCATGGGAGGACTGGTCCATTCTGCTGGACCAATCTAGCACAGCTTTGGAATTTGGTATTCCTCTGCCTTGGTTTTTTCTCCCTTGCACTGCTGCCTTTGGATCACTTTATCAATTTAATATCTATCTATCTATCTATCTATCTATCTATCTATCTATCTATCTGTCAATCCAAAATTGTGTGTGCATTTGGAGGGAAAGCCATTCCATACAAAATTATCCACATGAATAATGTCTTCTCTTATCAGTCTTACCAGTTCTCACTTGGGCAGAGAGATGTCATAATATAAATAAAACACACATTAGACTTTAATATTAGACCTTACAATTTATTATTAGAAGACTTTAAAATATAGTAACAGTCTCATTTGTGTTGTTAGTGGTTGGAAAATATGCAGGCAGCCATAGACTTTTCTGTGAAGCTGGATCACTGTGAAGCCAGAAAATATTAGTTCTTGATTGCACAGTAAATAGAACCAATCTGATGTTTGCTTAGATGGAGTCAGAGCACAGTAGGGCAGGAGAGTTCAGAAGCAAAAAGCACAAGGTGTGTTGCAGTTGGGAAATGAGCATGACATCTTCAAGTGTTATTACCCTTATTTGCTCTCAAAAGTCAAACTGGCTAGGAAAAAAAACACAGTCCAAAATCCTGTTGGGGACTTACATCTGTGGGAATTAGAACTGGGCAGTTCTGTAATTTCCATATCCATTAAAAGGCTGTTGTTATGTTAGAACATAGGGGAGGCAGCAAAGAGACTGATGCAGAATGGGATTGATGCACATCAGTTTTGTATCAAGACACTGACTAGGGAATGTCAATGCACATTGGGACACTCTTTGCAATTCACTAGCAGGGTTCCTTACCCCTTGGGCTATATAGTTAAGTTGTTGTTGTTAACTACCTTTGTGTCAGTCTTGACCCATAGCAACCCTATGGATGAGACATCTCCAGGCCCCCCTGTCCTCTACCGCTCTGCTGAGCTCCTGCAAACTCATATTTGTGGTAAATTCCATCCATCTAGCATGTGGCCTTCCTCTCTTTCTACTTCCCTCCATGTTTCCTAACATTATTGTATTTTCTGATGATTTATGCCTTCTCATGATGTGTCCAAAATATGACATTCTAAGGACGTTATCACACGGGGCCTAAAGCAGAAAGAATCTTCACCCAATCCCGTCCCATTGTGGTTCTTTTTCCCGTGTGTTCACACGACGTCGCACGCAACCCTGTCCCAACCCCGTCCCAATGCTGCATCATCCCCGTTCTTTTGAATGCTGGTTTCTTGGGGAATTGCAATTGCGCGACCGGAATGATACTGCAATGATGCTGCTTTCGCCGTATGTCTGATCACGAGATACGTATAGTGGAGCCTAGGCCCCGTGCAGGCTTCGGAAGGGGTGTGTGTCCCTTCCCAACCCAAGCCGAGCAAGAGAGCCGCTCGGAAGGGGTGTGTGTCCCTTCCCAACCCAAGCCGAGCAAGAGAGCCGCTTGGAAGGGGTGTGTGTCCCTTCCCAACCCAAGCCGAGCAAGAGAGCCGCTTGGAAGGGGTGTGTGTCCCTTCCCAACCCAAGCCGAGAAAGAGAGCCACTCAGAAGGGGGGGGGTCCCTTCCCAACCCAAGCCAAGAAAGAGAGCCGCTCGGAAGGGGGGGTGTCCCTTCCCAACCCAAGCTGAGAAAGAGAGCCGCTCTGAAGACGTCTGTTCAGAGTGGCTCTCTCTTGGGAAGGGGTGTGCGTGCGTGTGTGACATCCGGCTGTCTCTCTCTCTCTCTCACACACACACACACCTTCCCAAGCCTGGAAGCCTGGTTGCTTTCCTTGGGACGAGGCCGGGCTCGGACCCCGGCCTCATCCCAAGGAAAGCAACCAGGCTTCCCTTGGAACGAGGCCAGGGTCGGAGGAGCCCTCCGAGCCCGGCCTCATCCCAAGGAAAGCAACCAGGCTTCCAGGCTTGGAAAGGGGTGTGTGTGTGTGTAACAGCTGCAGCAAGTGACAGCCGCGGCTGTCCTGTTTCTGCGCATGTGCAAGAACATCCTTGCTGGGTTCTGGAGGGGATCTTCTCACTTGTGTGTGAACGGCAGATACAGTCCCCAGGAGCGCATCTATCGTGGTATCATTAATTGCGCAATGATGCTAGTTGCGTCTGATAGCCATTTCTGTCTTGTGGGGTCTATACTGGTATAGTTCTGGATTGATTCCATACCGCTTTCTTGCTGCTTTGAGACCCGCGTGTGATAACGTCCAATGTCTTATCATTTTGGCTTCTAGGGATATCTCTGGCTTGATCTGTTCGAGGACCCATTTGTTGGTCCTTTTGGCTGTCCATAGAATCCTCAGCACTCTTCTCCAGCACCACATCTCAAAACCGTTGATTTTCCTCCTATCTTCTTAGTACACATAAAATAATGTAGTGTACACTGTGATAGAGGATTCCAGACATTATCCTGGGTACACAGGAAGCCGGTTTATACTAAGTCAGATCATTGATTCTTTTAATCCACTATTGTCAACTCTGACTGGCAACAACTCTTTGCAATTTCATGCAGATTTTTTTCCTAGCTCTATTGGGAGGTTTCTGGTATTACTTGGAGATGCCCAATCCAAGTATCAACCAGGCCCAATCCTACCTAGCTTTTAAAGTCAGAGAAGAACAGTGGCTTGTTCTTCAGTGTTACTTGCTCTTCTAACCATTGATATTATTTTATTTCATTTTATTTTGGAATGTAGAAAGTCCAGAGATATTCATTTCCTGCAGACTAGTAATGAGCTGGGGAAAGCTGCAAGAATGGTGCATGAATACTGAACATTCTCACTGCATCTCTATCCATATGTATTTGTTTTATTTTATTCTATTTATGTTCTGCCTTTCTCTATATATAGGACCTGAGGTTCTCTCCTACGAAGTGCTGCTGCTTTTGCCTGTGTTTCAAGGACCCAATAAAACACTTCATTATAAATATTTGATTGTCATACTGCTTACAGCAGCAAGAATGGAAATTGCAAAGAATTCAAAGTGTACTACATTACTGTCTCAAAGATCTTGGCTAAACATGGCATGGTCCATTGCAGGAGCTGAAAAACTAACATTATCCACTTAAAGACTTTAAGGGAGAAAACGAAAGAGACAAATTGGTGGATCCTTTTAATACATGTGTGTGTGTGTGCTTGTATTAAAAGTCATCTCTATATGGTTCCAAATCAGAACAGATGAAATTTTGATGAAGTTTTTCTGACTGACCAAAAAGCTGTTCTGTGGATTTATATACAGCTAGAAGCTAGAGTATCTGAAGGACTGTATCTTTTTCTAAGAGCTTGCCCAACTTTCAAGATATTTGGGAGAAGGCTTTCTCTGTGTCCTGCCACCATCACAGATGTGTTTGGTAAGGACAAGACAAAGAGGCTTCTAAGTAGCAGCTCCCAACTTGTGGAATTCCCTCCCATGCGAGGGTCAGTTGGCCCCTTGTCTATTCTCTTTCCTCAGGCAGGCAAAGACCATTTTTATTCACTTAGGCAGCCTTTTCACTTTTAAATTACTGTGGCAGAAGAATTTTTTAAATAGGTATATTAGGCCTAAACATCCTAAAGGCACCTGATCCTATATGATCTTGTAAGCTAAGCAGGGTCATCCCTGGTTAGTACATGGATGGAGACCACCAAAAATTATCAGGTGTTATAGGCTATATTTCAGAGGAAGCAACTGGCAAAACCACCTCTGAGTATTCATTGCCTAAGAAAATACTATGAAATTAATGTGGTCACCATAGGTTGGCAGGCAACTTGAAGGCGCATATGCACACACACACAAATTATGCTTTTTATCATTTCCACTATGTTTTAATATGTGTTTAAGTGTTGCAATTTAGTGGCTGGAATACTGTTGGGGATTTATGTATGAGAAAACACTGTAGTCACAGTGCTATGCAGATAATCCTGTCCAAATCCCTCCAATCCCTATTTACCAGGACATAGCCATTGTAATTGATGGAAGTATGTTCCCCTCTTGTAGAAGACACTCCCCCCCCCCATGAATGTTTTCTAGTAGAACAGGGAGAAGGCCAAAGATATAGGTTCTTCTGGAGGGTTGTTGCATGTGTTCTGGAGCATGGACAAAAGTGTGAGATGTTCAGCCTGTCTTTCCAAATCATCATCCCTTTGATGAGCCCATCTGAATTGCAGGACTTGATTTCATGAGTATATGACAGTTAAAACCAGCAACCTCACTTTTGATTGCTGGAGTATTACTGTCTTCTGCTTTGTGTTCACTTTTTTCTTCCTGCTAACCAACAAGGGCTTTGCATCTGGTGATCAGAGACAGACAGACACACATGCAAAGATTGAGAGAGAGAATGGGACCGGGGGAGGGGGGGAGAGAGAACACAGCACATTAATTGGAGTATAGTCATTATCATGTGTATTTATTTTATATTAGCTATAGGGTATGGTGCTTAGAAAATGCAGTGCCAGGTGCCAAATGCTGGTATGCTACCAAGGGAAACTGAGTAATTAACTTTTGCCACCACCCCGTTAAGATTAAATTGGCCTTTCTGTATCACTGTAGAAGCTAAGTCATGAAATCACTTATCCTGGAGCACCCTCTTCAACTGCAATAGGCCTGTGCCAGACCATGTGGTTTGAGGATTACAGCCAAGATTCAAGTATTTCCAGGCACTTCATGTTCAATCTTAACAGAGTTGCTGCTCCTCCTTCCTTTTAGTCAACTTCCAAGTGCATTAGGTGCTAAATAGCTATTAGCACACAATGGGGTAATGGGGGTGGGATAACAGTGTTTGTTTCTATTATGGGGGGGGGTGTATTGGTGCATTTGATAAGGAGTCTAAATTACACCAGAGAAGAAGAGCTATAATATTTAAAAATGGCAAGGAAAATAGTATATAATTTACAGAAAATGACAGGGTAATGTTGGGGCTATTTTTAAATCGACAGTAAATTAGAATTCACAAAATCTCTCCAATAGGTTTAGCAGATGGTCTGGACCCTAGAATCCAAAACCCACACACTTCATTTCCTAGTATGCTAAGAACAAAATAATAGTAGGCAGTCTTTGTAACTCAGGCTGAGATTTCAGAACATTTGGTGCTATTAAACTACACCGAAGTTAACTTTTTCACTAGGCTGGGATGTGCTGAGCATATAAAATAGTTCTCAGTGTAAACCATCTGGTGAGGAAAATAAATGTGTTTATTTAATGGACTATCATTGAATTAATCCTAGGAGTCAAGGTGTGGGGATGTAAACAATATTTGAAAATATTTGAAAAATGGTCCAAACAATTTTGGGAGGTTGTCAAGAAACTCTGATAAGAAGAATTCTGGACTAACAAGTCTCTTTGCAGTTTGGAATTTATTCTGTGCAAAAATAGTATTTCATAAAATAATATTACTACACAGAATGGTTATTTTCTGTACAGAAAACACAGTTTCTTATCCAGAAAATGCTGTAATTTGGGGACTTTGCTTTATTTCTGGCAGTCTTTAAAGGCCCTTTGTCTGAGCATGTTTTGCACAAGAAATAGCATATTTTGTGAATTCTGCAGAAAATCCCAAATTATGAATAGGCTTCAAAAATGTCTTAAAGACCTTCTAGTAGCAGGAAGAAGATTGCTAAAATTACTCATTATTTCCTTTGAGAAGAAAAGTAATTTAAAAAATTACATCCCTGTCAAAGTGGTCAAAATTAAATCTTCAGTGTTTAGAAATTTTTCAACCTGATAATCAAGGAACTTTTGCCAACAGAACCAGAATGTGCCATACACATGTTATTACACAATAAACCTACACTCTATTTTAGTTCTAACTGGAGTAGACCTTTTCAATCAATGGTAACTTACCCAGTTCTCATATAAATACCACTGGTTCAGTGGGTCCACTCTATCCAGGATGCAGACTTTGATGCATTATTTCACTCTCACTTGAGGGGAGGGCAATATTCTAAGATTGACTTATCTAGTACCAGAAACATGTCTCCATTTGTCATTAGGAAACCAAAACCAAACACAAAGTAGAAATAAACACTCAAGGCTGACTCTCAACCAGAACAAGGTGATACTGTAATTTCACTCTTCCTTCATACACTTATCAAGTCCTTGATCTGGAAAGTATCAAAAACTTGTCTGGCTCAGCTTTAAGGCAGGAGGAGACTGAACAAAGACATGGCAAGAGTTTAGCAATAAGAATATCTTGTACCCTAAAGTCTAAGTATTTCTCTGTCAGTCATACTCCTCTTTTCTGTCTATGGTAGGGTTAGGTAACATGAAGCTCCCCACATAACGTGTGGGTTCTGGAGTCCAAAGAAGCCTACCTTTTTCATTTTTTAAAAAAGTATACTCCTGGAAATCTCCAAAAAGTACAATTTTCTTTTTAAATATGGTGTGTCTTGAGTGCCTTGTTCTGATGAAAAAAAATAAGGTACTTAGGAAACTGGAAGTGGACCACCAGCTTCTGGTTTTGTTTTTGTGGATGGTGCAATCCACAGACAGTTAAGGGAGCACTGGCCCAGAACTCTTCTACAATGAATATATAGCAAAGATGTGGTGTCCCTGTGATGTCCATGAGATGTGATGTTCTTCAGGTTCCATGCACAGGAATTCAAGTGAAGCTTTTCCTCTCACAAGACTATAGACTTTGTAGGTTTAAATTTACTTCATCAGATGAATCTGACGAAACAGACTTATGTCTATGAAAGCTTGAGGGGGGAAGCAGACGATGGCGTCGGGGACGCCGCGGGACAGAGCGCCGGTGGAGCGGAGCCTCTGCACCGCGGCGCTCCTGCGGCATCCCTAAAAGGAGCTCCAAATTGGCGCTCCTTTTAGATGTCAGGGAAAGTGCGCCCTAAAAGCGGCGGGCACACTTTCCCTGACTCTTCCACCGCAGCGCGTCTGGTCGCTGTGGCGGGAGGTTGCCCTGGAAGCGCCGGCCGTGCGGAGGGCCGGCAGCTCCCAGGGCGACCTCAGGAAGAGGAAGGAGCGCCGCTCGTGCAGTGGCTCCTCCTCTTCCGGGCCTCCAAGACAGCTCAATAAGCCGTCTGCCGAGGCCCTAAGTTACCAACCTCTTTCTGGTACATCTAGGAGGGAGCATATTCTGGTACATCTAGGAGGGAGCATATTACACCTGTGCTTAAATCCCTCCACTGGCTGCCAATTAGTTTCCGGGCGCAGTACAAGGTGTTGGTTTTGACCTTTAAAGCCCTACATGGCTTGGGTCCAACTTATCTTAAGGACCGCCTCTCCCCATATGAACCCCCCCGTGCCCTTCAGTCAGCCGGGAAGAACTTACTCCATCAACCAAAAGCCAAGCTGAATCAGACCTCGCAGAGGGCATTTTCGTTGACTGCCCCCAAACTATGGAATGGCCTGCTGGATGAGATCCGTCTTATTATAACACTCGTGGCTTTTAAGAAAGCAGTTAAGACGGATCTCTTCCGGCAGGCCATTCCATAGTTTGGGGGCAGGCTTTCCCAGATTGACCCTCTTGAGGAATGAATATTGAATCCTCTCCCCAGACTCTCTGTTGTGTTGTCACTATTATTTTATCACTCTGTTTTTATTGACCTTGTTTTAATTTTTTCTAGTTTAATTCAGTCTTAAGGGGTGGGAGGGATGGGTGGAGGGATCGGGATACTTAAATGTATTTTAATTATTGTATTTTAATTGTTGTGAGCTGCCCCGATTGCTATGCAGAGGGGCGGGATAAAAATAAAATTTATTATTATTATTATTATTATTATTATTATTATTATTATTTCTCTCAGTTAGTCTGAAAGACAATACAAGATTTGCATACTGAGCCAGACCAACATGGCTAGGTCTTTGAAGGCTATAGTAAGAAAGAATGGTTCAGTTGGACATTCAAGTCAATGCCATGATATCTAGGAAAACTTGACCTACATATATGTTAATGTTTTGAAATCAGCTATCACAGAGGTCAACTCTGTCACACATGCTTCCTGCAGTCAGGCTAGATGGTAAGGAACATCGGTGGTGAAGACATAATTTTGCATTTCTTTTGGGTAATTCTTTCAGAAGTAGGTCAGACCCAAGATTTCCCAGTGTGTACACGAGCCATTAGTGAATCATAGAAAAGAAGGAGTGAGGATTGTGAGAGTCTCTTTTGTGGGACCAGTTATTTCAGATTGCAGACAAAGTAGCAATGGGAATTGCAAGTAATTTTATTTCTTAAAAAATGAGAAAGAGACTGGAACAGCTAACAAGTCTGCAAGAGGTGTGAGATTTCATGAAATCTGAGAAACACTGCCCTAAATTCGTATTTCAAGAGAATTGTCCTATTTCAACATCACTTGCCATTATAGTTCCCACTTGAAAAGATATATCCAGGAAGCCACACACATGCACATGTTGGCTGCCTTGGATAGTGACAGAAATCTGGCTTCTGAGTGTACGTGGGATTTTTCATACTTTAGGAGGGCTATAGCAAGAGTTTTGTGGAGAATGCTGATTCTACTCCTGTTCTTTCCTTTATTTTGGTTGGCTAGCCAAGATTGTTTTCACTCTTTGCCAGGTGCAGAGTTGAATAGCAGGCCACACTCAATAGCTCTGCTTTCACAAATCCACCCACGGTACAGATTTCTGTGTTTATCACACTTGGTGACATATAGCTAGAGGAATTCATTTTCTGTCTCTCTTTAGCTGGGTGTTTCTTTCATAGTGAATATAGATGTACTACAGGAATTAGGTGGGTGATTTAGAATACAAAAGATAGAAAACTCATGATCAGTTATTCGTAACTTTTACATTTGAGAAAAAGGTAGTGTTGAGTCTGAAATCTTTTGCTAGACAATGTTTAGATAGACATACATAGATATTTGAAAAAGTGAAAGAAGTTTTGTCTATGGGCAGACAGATCTGTATTTTTAAAAAGGGAGATTTGTTCTCATTTTTTTCTTAAAAACAAACTTATTTTATTTTAAGATGATGAAATTTCATAGATTACAGTCTATTGAAAAGAGCTGGAATGACAAGATGGGAGAAAATGCAATGGCTTGGTGAATTTGCTCTCTTTTGGGAGTTTACACTAGGAAGGGGTTGTTTTCAGGAACAGGGGATCCATAAGAGCTATTTATTTGTTTGAAACAATTCTGGAAGTTGCCAACCCACCCCAAAACTTTTTAAAGCTCTACATTTAATGTAGCAGGCAACTACATCTGATATTTTTCCTTATTCAAAGTAAGCGTGGAAGACTGAGGGCCTTTGCAGACTGCCAGAAATTGAGTCCACTTTAACTGCCCTGACTCAGGGGGGAAGCAGACGGGCGGCACGGGGCTGCCCCAGGAAGCTGCGCCGCGGAGCCAAGGTATCCACACACCTCAGCCCCATGGCGCAGCTTTGCCACCCCTGGAAGGAGCACTAAAATAGCACTCCTTCCACAAGTCGCCGAAGGTGCGCCGCAAAAGGCTGCCAGTGCACCTTCGCCGACTCTTCCATTGCAGCATGTGTGGACGCTGCGGCGGAGAGGCATCCTCAGAGCGCCGGACGTGTGGAGGGTCCAGCGCTCCGACGATGTCTTCAGGAAGGGGTTGGGGCGCCCAGCGTGCGGCTGCCCCTCCCCTTCCTTGGCCCGAAAACGGCGCTTTGTGTTAGGATTTTGATGGGATATATAGTCAATGTTGAAATGTAAAGATGTGTGTCTGTATTTTTCCATGATGAGAAAACTGCTTCTAGGCCTAAACCACAACAACCAGTCCAGGTGTTTGAAAAGACAAAACAAGTGTAGACAACAAGATGGAATACATGGGAAAGAGATCTTGTTTATAAAGTGACTACAATAATAAAAGTTGTTTTAAGAAAATAGATCACATGACAGAAGATGAACAACAAGGGGTTTGGTTAACATATGTCATGTACTAATCAACCAATTAACCTGCAGGGTAACACCCAAAGAGGTGGGGAAAAATTGGGCTGGGAGTTGTGTCCTGGACAAAGAAGTCAGTCTGTTTTAACCTTTCTAACAGTATGGATTAGTTTTTATTATTTTTGCAGAAGTTGTAGCTTGACTAATTTTTCACAATGTAGCATTAAGGATTTATAGTTTTGTTCCTGTTAACTAAACTGGCTAAAGTGATATTTTTCTGGACTTTGTACTTTTACTTTGCCTATGCTGTCTTATAATAAAGTTAGAGGCTTGGAGTAACTGACTGCATGCTGGTGATTTCTGCTAGGCAAGCTGCCTTGCTGAATGGGCTGCCTCCTGCATGGATTGTTTCTTCACACACAAAGAACCCTTCACCACCCATCAATTTCAACACTTTGTGCCGTCTGCTTAGCAATTCAGTGCTAGGGAATCATGGGAACTGTAGTTTATTATGGCACCAGAGCTCTCTGACAGAGAAGGCTCAATGTCTCAGAAAAAAATACAGTTCCCATGATTCCCTAGCACTGAGCCAGGGCAGTTAAAGTGGACTCAATTTGCACTTTTTCTAGCAGTCTGCAAAGGCAATGAGTCTGGATCAGAGCTCTAGTGAGAGGGTAGGGGATTTAACTCTTTGTACTCTTTGTGATTCTTTGTAATTCTTTGTACACAAGCAGCATTCAGTATACACAAATGCAAACCAAGGTCTTCAAAGGAACTACAAGCCTGTTTAAGGCATGCTGAATTCCTATATCATGTTTTGCCCTTTGACTGACTTGGCACATCCCTTTCTTGCCTCTTTGTTGTTGCTGTTGTGTTCCCAAGTCATTCCTGACATATGGCAACCCTAAGGTGAACCTATCATGTTTTTTTTTTTTTTAGGGTTGAGAGGGTGTGACTTGCCCAAGGTTATCCAGTGAGTTTCCATGGCCAGCAGAGAATCAAACTCTGATCTGCAGGGTTCTAGTCCTATGCTCAAACCACTACGCCACACTAGCTCAGCTTTAATTTGTTTATCATCATTCAGTCAATTACTGACATCACACAAAGGCTTGGAATCTAAACATTTAGCTTGGATTTGGGTGTCATCAGTGTACTGGTAGTGTCAGATGCAAGAGTCTCCTTCATAATTTTCATGTATGTTAGATAACATGTGGGACAAGAATTAAGACAGAACCCAAGGTCTAAATCCTATTGCTAGTTTCAACTAGAAAAGGCCCAATTAATCAATGGATAGTTGGTTAGTCAACACCTACAAAGATTTCATTGATTCAAATTTTCTGTTCTAGTTGGGAACAGCAAAAGGATTTTAGGCCCTTAACCTAGTAGCAATGCACAATAGTCCCCCCCAGTATCACTTGGAAGAGGAACCACCAAGAAATATCAAGTGTTGTAGGCTATATTTCAGAGGAAGGCAATGACAACAAATTACAAATCCCTCACTTCCATAGGATGGAGTCATGACAGTTAAAGCAGTGTCAAACTTCATTAATTCTGAATTGTGGTAGCAGCCTAACTTCTCTCACATTTCCCAATAAGGCTTCACTTTTCCAAAGAGTCTGTCCTTATCTTCAGCTTCTACACACTGAAAAGTATTTATAATAAATGGACAAAGAGAAAACAGAACTTACCAAACCTGGATTGGCATCAACCACAAAATCCCAATCAGAATGGTTTTGCACAATTTTGTCTGCAAAATGTCTTGCATATTATTCACAGCAGTCTATCCAGTAAACAGTCCACACTACCATCTTATGAGCCCAGACATCACAGGCCCTGACCACCCATGAGAAATTCTGCTTCTTTTAGCTGTCATAGGATAAGCATTAAACTGGCTGTATTTATGGTTTGGATAGATCCATTCCAACTCTTCAGTCCCAACAAACAAAAGTGCTCTAGCCACCATCCCACTTGCTTCATCTCCCCATGTTCCCTGTACAACAAAGCAAATGGTTTGTTTTACTCTGTGCTTCAAGTGATTATGTTACCAGCTTGGATCATTTCTCCACTGTGCAGAGCAAATACATAAGATGAAACAAAAATCCCAAAGAACTATCAGGCCCCAGAAACCATCAAGAAATACTTTGATTTCATAGTCCTCTAGCTACATCATCCTAATTGATCCTCTGTCCTTCGTGTTATTATTATAAAGCTCAAAAAGGGATGGAGAAATCAAATATGAAGTTTATACAAAGAGTAATACAGGCCATAGGATAATGGCCTATATTTCACAAAGGAATCCTTGCATTGTCTTGATTCAGACTTTCTTTTTGTAAATGTCAAATAATCCAGTAGGGTATATTTTTAAAACTGCCTGTTCCAGCCATTTATGATTGTAGTACTCTGGTTTTGATTATGCATTGCATCACAGGTGAAATTTGGGTTAAATATAATTGTAAATATGGTATTGATATTAAATGATGTTTTCCCAACATTGCAATAATGCTTGTTTTGTTTGCTGGAGAGTTTATTACTTTTTGATCAATAGTGTGTGAGATTTGTGAGGGAAATTAGCATAGTGAATATCAATTAGGAAGAAAATCAATGACATTCAGACAAATAAGTGACTTGAAAAAGTCCCATAGGCATGCACATACTTTCAAAGATTCTTTAAAGCATAATGCATTTCATTTAGAATTCCGGAATAGGAAAGAGAAACAAAAGGAGAATGATATTAGAAAGGAAAGGGAAGACATCTGATGGAGCTACAAATGTAGAGGTTGGGAAATGTATTAGAGTTTCTAATTATTTGAATGTATGCTTGTTTTCCCCCCCCCTTCCTCTCTCTCTTTTTCAAGTGTTCAGTTTTCTCGTTAAGAAAAATGGTTTTGGGATGGCATTTCATTACACATAGGCTTATTTTTCCATTGATAGACTGTAAACTACATATATTTTTTTCTGACTAGCCCCCTCAACACACACACTTTAATCCTTTTCACACATGCAATGAAAATATTGTGAGTAGATCTCAAGATGGGATGTGATGCTCATAATGCCAAATTCTATGTATTTGGTTGAAGGATTCAAGTATGTGTAGGTTCTGGCAGTGTTATATGGAACTAGGCATAAGACTGGATAACCAACTGAATGTATATAGCTTATTAATATGAAGTTATACATACAAAGGGCTCAGGTTGTGTATGTCTTTGGTTTTAACACTGGCCCAAAGCCTTTCACTAGAAGGTGAGGAAGTATCAGAGGATATCCTTTTTAAAAGGAAGCTTATACAGAGATGGCAAGGCTATCTTTTGCTTATGCTTCTGGAGGTTTGTGTTCTGGCTCTTCATGGCATTTGAAAGCTTTCCTGCAGCCATTCTCGAATCAATGTTTAGAATAATGGCCCTGCTTGCCTCTGAATTGAGCTGGTTAATAACCATTGCTGGGGAAATCAATCAGTTCTATGATATCTTATTACTTACACTAATTTAATCACAGGGAATGGATCATTGCCTCAGTTCAGAGGGCAAAATCTGTGTGTATGTGTGGGTGGGTGGACTGTGGTAAAGAAGAAGAAAAGAGGAAGCAGGGGAGTGATGACTCCATCAGTTGCAGGGCAATATTGACAAATGAAAGATAAAATGAGTGGGCTGTGGGTTGGGTGGAGGGGGGAATGGAAGGGGAGATGTTTCCCACCACTATACTGCATTGCTCCTGCCAGATCTCTCTCTCTCTTATGTTGTCTCAGCTTTACTTTCAGGGTGGTGGAGGCGGGGGAAGACTAGAAGATTATGGAAGATAAACAGCCTACTCTTGGCTGGGGTTGCCAATTTTTCATCCAGCCACTGTAGCTGTGCCTTTCACAGTAGTTTGATCTACAGCAATTGGCAGGTGACAGCGTTTGACCATGGCCAGCTTCCTTGCCTGATTTCTGCAGTCTAAACCTTTGTTAAAGAGAAAGACATAGGCCAACATGTTTTTGTTTGTTTAGGTTTGTTTTTCCTGGCCACTTAACAGTCCTATTCATGACATATCTCTGTACATATGATAAAATAGGAAGAATGTCAAGAAATGAAAGAGCTTGAAAAGTTACTTTCCCCATTTCAACTGCTACCACTACTTCTCCTACCATCATCATAATCTGCATCTATTTAATATAACCTAGCACCAGTCCAAACAATTGTGCAACTGTTTCCATGCTTCCAATATGTTTTTCTCACACAGCCCCCTCAGGACAGACATTTAACTATTTTTGTCTATTTATTTATTGTGGCAAACCCTTTTTGAAAATGATTGAAGCATGAAAACATTATGATTAGAGTTCCCAGTTCATGGGGGAGGGGGACTTTAATGTTGCATTTTTAACATTGTCTTGAAGAGTAAAGGGGAAAACGTTTTCATTTGCTGAAGATAAACAATGTCAGTGTCACCTGCTGATTGCCACAGGTTGAAATGCTATGTACATTTACATTACAAGAATTAAATGTCACAGGAAAATGTATTGTATGCTAACCTTGAAAACACTATTCTAACTGGACAAGACAGCCATGGGCTAGTTAGCCAATACTAGACCAGCTGAAGCTGTAGTGAATCCAAACCTCTTCCACCAGGTCAGTAGTGCTGGAAATTACACAGAGCTTACCTTACACTGGACTAAGGATCAATGCAGATGGCCCATAAGGGGTGGCTCTGTGCTGCCCATGGGAGTGGCAGAACAGGGCTGCAGCCACCACACGTCATTACCCCAATCCTCCTTTTTGCAACCCCCAAAAGAGTGGGCAAATGCCCCTCATTTTTGGGGTGGCAAAAAGCCACCCTTTGAGCTGCCACCAGACCTCTTTTGTACCCCTTTGATGCAGTGTGTATGCACACTGCGCCAAGAGGGCACCCTGATGCCGTGCGCCGTGCGGTTAGGTGGGGAGCATTGGGATGGAGTCAAGGTGGAGTCAGGGCAGCCAGTGTGCACTCACCCCACCCCAACTCCAAACCCAGGCTGGCCTAAAGTGCTGGTCTGCATCCCTCCTAATTTTGTGCTATTGTTGTGCCTATGTTGCCTGCCCAGATTTTGTCTGAATCTGTTCCTTGGCTACTCCATTGCTCTAATCCTGTTTTTGCATCTTATGTCAACAGATCTTAGCTGGCAAAACCATTCTGCTGGCAAGTTGGTCTGTTGTCAGATCTCTTAAATCATCTAGCAGGAAAAAGTTCTGCTAACAGAAGAACATTTCTGTTGAAAGCGAAGGGATATGCCTAATCTCTGAAACTATGTATTTTTGAATTAGGATCACACTGTACAAGTAATAAGTATGGAACAAGGATGTGGTTCACATTGTAAGGACAGAAAGAAGGGGAAAATAAATTATACTAAGCACATGGAAGAACTGGGGCTATTACCTGGTTACATGACAAGCAGTGCCTTACTGAAATTCTCTCTTCTACATGACCATTAAAGGTACAGGAGCCCTCTTTAGTTTTCACTGTTTGTAACATGTGACTAGGGACTAGACCTTTTTTAAAAGGTAAAAATTAATGTAATATCCTTAAGGAGGCTGTCCCCCCATAACCCATACATACCCTAAGTATTTGTTATATATTAAGCAGACGGCTATAAAAATTAAAAACCAGGCAGATGCTCCACAGAAGGAACAAAATGGACCTCTGGCCCCTGTGAAAGCCTAATGATTCTTATATCTTTATAGTTCTGGGTATCTTAGCCTAGTTCCCTTTCGCTCTCCTTCCAAGACTCAGAAAAACAAAGCAAAATATGTGACATCCCACAGCCAAACAGCTGTGAAGAAAACTGCTGCTTAGGCAGGAAGCAGGGGAAGAAAATCAATGTGGATAATTTGCTTAAAAAGCCAGAGCCTTCTGACTGCTCTGTGTAGCTCAGTCTTTCTCCCAAGGAAGTGGTTTAAGAGGGTAAAATGTCTCTTCTTCAAATTCTGCTGCTGTTCTCTCCCCCCCCCCCACACACACCATCTGCAATCATCAAAGGGAACTTTTTCAAATGTGATTCTATGGAGCTGAGCAAAGCCTGTCCTTGTGCTCCTGAGCCATTCTGTGGGCTGGGAATCTTTGATCCCCCCTTTCATTTGCTTGTTGCTGCTTTATTATTATTTTGCTGACACCTTGAAGCCTTTGTTTCTTCTGCTCCTCCTTTGCTTTGTACTGTTTTTGCAGTCATAAAGAAGTGTACAAACTTTGATGTTTTTAACCCTTGACTGGTCTGTTCTGAAGTCACATAAAAGGGCTAACCTTTGTTCCATGTACTGTCAGGTAGAGGCATTTACACTCTCTCCTTTGTGAATGCGGGTCGTACATTATCTAGTTTTCGGGCTTGGACACTTGAAGCACTTTCTTAGTGCTCTGAAAGGTTCCTTCCCAAGTTCAATTTTGAGTGTATGTTTCCACTAACTCCTCTATGCAGTGTAGAATTATTGTTAATGTTTTAAAAATAATGCTGATGACAGAGGCGGGAATCTAGAGTTTAGAAATGTTACTGGCCATATTGGCTAAAGTGTACCTTCCAACATTTTACAGATGAAAACTAGAACATGTGTGGTCAAACAAAATTAGCATATGGTCAAGATGGCCAAAGTCATTAATGAGGAAGAACACACAAGGCCAGAGAGACTACAGCAGTTTGCTTTTGCCTGAATCTACAGACCAGAGCAAGATTCTGCCCATTCCCCTCCTTTCTGCTGAGTTGAAAGAGTGCAAACTACTTTTGAATTTTGAACTCTGTTTGGAGCCTAAATAAGATCCATGTGGAGAGGGCATTGATGAGCTTGAACTGCAAGTCTAGCAGAAAGCAATAGCAATAGTAAATACATTCCTATACCATTTATCAGTGACTGGAATTCCCTAAGTGGTTTACAATGTGTAAGCCAACTGCCCCCAACAAGCTGGGTATTCATTTTACTGACCTACAAAAGGATGGAAGGCTGAGGGGACATTGGATCCCTCCTCTAGGATCAAACTTACAATGTTGTGGCTGCAGTATCAGCATTTAAGCACTGTACCACCAGGGATCCAGAAAGCTGGATGAAATTACAGAAAGTCAAGCTTAATGAAACACAGAGATGTGGGTCTGAGTCCCAAATGTCACACACTGGCCACAATTCTGCATGGCTTAGTATAGTGCAGTAGTTTTGCATGTAGAACTACACTGTGTGTGTTGTGTGCCTTCAAATTGTTTATGAATTATGGTGACCCTAAGGCAACTCTATCATGGAGTTTTCTTGTTCAGAGGGGTTAGCCTTTGCCTTCCTCTGAGGTGGAGAAAATATGATTCACCAAAGGTCACCCAGTGGATTTCCATGGTAAAGTGGGAAATTGAACCCTAGTTTCCAGGGTCATAGTCCAACATTCAAACCACTGCACCATACTGGTTATCATAAGAGAGGATAGGTACTTAGAAACATAGACTAAAGGGACAAAAGAAGAGAAAATGGAGTGGGGGAAAAAACTCTTCAATGAATGAATGAAAGGAACAGGAGAGGGCCTATAGCTTGGTGTTAAAAGATAGCTTTTAATAGTGAGGGTCCTATATTCAGTCTCCAATTTCTCTGAAGTCAGAGAATGTGCTTTGAGTTACTCTTACTCTTACAAAAAATGAGGCTCAGAAATGCTACTGCTATTTAGAGTAGACAAATGGCCTAGGTGTGACTTGCTATAAGGTAGATTCTTATGTTTCCATGAAACATAGAAGTACCTATCAAAATACCTGTCAAGACACAGTATAATAGTTAAAAGCACATCATATAAAAAGCACAGGTGCAGTAATCCCAGCTGGTGTAAACATAAGCTATGTATCTTTGCATATATGTATCCTGTATCATGTACAAGTCTATTAGGCTTTTATACAGTCAAGCATTTTTTTAAAAATAATCCATGGAATTCCATGGCTGCTGAGAGGTAAACACTGCTATAAAATTTCAACATGCTTTACCAGAAAGGTAAAAGGTAGCCAGTGCAGCTCCTGTTCAAAAAAATACTGACAAATTCTACTTTTTGTCCACTCTAATGTGAAAAAGCTAGTTCATTCCCTTCTCACTCACCCCTCCTTTCCTAGACTCTGTGACAGTCCCAGCTCCACTGAGCTTGTAATCCAGCTAGCTAGCGCTACTGCCCAGAAAACCTTCTCATCCATCACTCAGGCTAACAATGACAGTCTCCTGCCGGACTGGTTCTTACTGCTCCAGCTCTATTGATGTCACTGACAATAGATAGACACATTTGTCATAATTATGTGGGGAGAAAACCATCCATTAATTGGAAAGTATGTTGCTTGGCCTTAAGTCCACACAGCTATCGATGTTAGATCAGTATGCAAGAACCCCTTGGGGAGTCTCTGTCCGAGAGGAAATGGAACAGCTTCCAAGCAGCTGCACCCTGTCAGCCTGATGAAAAGCAATCTTCTTCAACAATAAACTCCAAGCATTTGTCCTACCATAGAGATGTAACTAGCTGGATGTCCTTCAGTTCTTGTGTTTATGTATCTCATGTCTGCCAGTTCTGGGACCTTTCCCATCAATCACTACTCTCATTTTAAAATGGGTTCTGGGGAGAGTTAAGCTGGGGCTGAGAAGTTCCAAAAGGCTTTTCAACTTCCTAAAAAGGAAAACATTGTCATGCTTGGCACAGCATGTTGGATGGGTGGATGTGGGTGAACTGGACAAATTTCCTTGGGGACAGATGTCTTTAATTTAAAGATGGTGAGGGCAATGTGGCAGCTGGGCAAAAAGTGACAACTTTGTGACACCATCCTTTTGACAGCACCCAGTGTCAAAGATGTCTTTCTTCAATTGACTGTGCTGTCATCTAAGTAAACTTGCTAATACAATAGTGTTTAAAGCCCAATTGGCTGGATATTCTTTCCTAATTTTTGGAGGGTTTAAAAGCCTAGCTGAATGAATAAGCTGCAGCTCATGTGGCAAAGTTCCTTGATTTGTTTGAGAGAAAATTGGCTTGTACTGCTGGCTTAACAATGCCTGTCTCTAGTCTCAGGTTTTGAAACCCTACTCCGAATCCTTCTTACATGTCCTTACTGCATGTCCTCCCTCCCTTCCTCTTGCTCTCCCTTTAGGGAGAGCAGAGGCATGGGCAGTTTTAACTGCACAGTGGAAGCTTATTGGAAATGTAAAATGAATACGTAATAACAAGACTATTCAGCAGAGCAGTTCAGAACAGCAGAGGGCTGATTTATATCCATCCATTGATTACCTGTTGGAGACTTATAGAAACCTGCATTTTTGATGGGGTTTAACTTGCAGTATTGCTATTGTCTCTGTTGGGCTTCAGAATAATTTTATTATCATAATTCCCCCATATCACTCCATCCCATCCTTTCATTTTCATTAAAGTTATGAGGCGCATTTGGACTTTATCAGTTAAACCCCCCCCCCCAAAAAAAAAGAATGTAGAAATAACCTTTTGGGTTTTCAAGAATGTTGCTGTGAGAAACATCTAGGGGTGGGTGGGAGATGCTGGAGTTTTTACTATTTCAGGTTCTATTATAATTTCCTAGGATATATCTGGAAGAATATGACTTTGAGGTAATGTAAATGAAAATACTTGCTTACCTACTCTCCTTAATGTAGTCTTACCATTGGTGTCACTGAGGTTGGTGTCACCTGATGTGTGTGGGGTGTGTGTGTGTGTGAATTGCCTTGTCTTCCCTCTGTCCACCCACTCACTCACCCAGACTTCTGCTGGGGCAGCTGCCCTTCCCAAAGGCCTTCAGGTCTGGCATGGCTGCTGCTACTGAGCGGGGGTGGCACTGTGGCCTTGGAGGGCCCATTTAGGGCCCTTTCTCACTTGCCCAGTAGCTGTGCCAGTTGCTTTGAATGTACCACCCCACCAAGTGACACCACCTTCTGGAGTGTTACCCGGTGCAGTCTGTACTTTTCCACTATCCTAGTGATGCCATTGGGCCTTACCTTAGCTAGCAGGAAAGACACAATAGTACAATATATTTCTATTCAGCAATAGCAATGATATTTATATTTCTATGCCACTTAACAGTGAACTCAGCACTCTCTAAGCAGTTTACAATCTGTAAGCCAATTGCCCCCAGCAAGCTGAGTACTCATTTTACTGACCTACAAAAAGATGACAGGCTGAGTCAACCTTGGAGCTCTGGGCTTGAGCTCACAACATTGTGGCTGCAGTACTGGCATTCAATCACTGCACCACCAGGACTCCAGGGCTCAAGTCCTATTGCATTCAGTGGGGCATACTTCTAATAAAAGGAATAGAGCTGCAATCTAAACAGAACATAAACATTTTATACAGCCATTCTTGAGTGTTCACTGCTGTAACATACACAAACAAAGAGAAGGATTGACTAGTCCAAAAATCCTGTGAGAATAGGTTCCAGTGCTAGTCAGTTAACAGTTCCAGTCAGAGACCCCTGTTCAGGATGACCAGATATCCTCCTTTTCCAGGATATACCCTACATTTCAATCTTCTGTCCAGGAAGTATTCCAAAATGTCCTCCATTTTGAACATTACTAAGAATCATGAACTTATATGTAAATTAGTGTTTTTTAATTGTTATTTTGTAATTCCCTGCATTTTTCTTAGATGTCATATGTATCACAGTACCTTTTCTTCCTTTGCTGTTATGACATCTGGTCACCCTGCCCCTGTCCCTCCTATGAGAGATAGAGGAGGAAATGTTTACTTATCTCCCATTCCCTCCTCCTCCAGTTGGTTAGAGGCTATATAAAGCCAGATTCTAGCTCAGTACTTTTGCTGATGGGAGAAGGCCATCCATGGATCTTATAGGAGCCATATGATTCCTGCCCTCCCACAAACAATGGCTATCTTATTCCTTCTTTTCCCAGCCATATGTGCCCCTGAAAACTATGTTCTGAAAGTATTTATGTCTCTTGGGGAATGTTTGAGCGGTTAGATACAGATTCTTATTGGACAGAAAGGCTTATTTCTCCAGCAACAACCAACATGCCCAATTTAGAAGGATGTCTGCAAGAAGCAAGTGGAGACAGCATAGTTTTTGAGGATAGTTTTTAGGATCCTCAAAAGAAGGCATATTTATGAGACAAATCTATTCTTTAGCTAGAACGCCCTGATCCTTGCTGAACTATTATATAAAGGGTAAGGATATTAGGCATACATGTTCCAACATATCCTCTTCCATAAAAGAGAGAGAGAGAGAACATGGCAGAAGCCATAAACACATAGAGAAGTGACCAGCCCTAGGTTTGGGATAGGTGGCAAATAGAGAAAGCAAACTAGTAGGAAAGGGATATCAGATTCCTAATCTCTGTCTAAGGCTGTTGTTGCATTGCATAATTGCTGCAGTTTGACACTGCTTTAAATGTTATAGCTCCATTTTATGGAAACCTGGGATTTGTAGTTTGTTATGGCAGACCTTTCTGACAGAGAAGGCTAAATATATCACAAAACCACAAATCCCAGAATTTCATAGCATTGAGCCATGGCAGCTAAAGCAGTATCAAACTGCATTATTTCTACAGTGCAGATGCAGCCCTAGTTGACAGTAACAGTGAGAACAAGTGAAAACCTGCTGCATCTTCCAACAAAGGAGATACTGAGCTGCATGAGGAAGGAGAACCCACCTCCTGTGAGACTGGCTGACAGGATTCTTTTATCAGAATGAAGATCCAAGTGAACCCTGGCTTGTGTGCTGTTGATGGGCAACTTCAAGGCCTGTGCTTTTTGTCTTCTAAACCAGACTTGGATTGTATAGCCCTTCATAGAGAAGATGTTCCCAAGCAGATGATTGTCCCATGGCCGTGCAGAAGATTTTCCTATGGAAGGTTACCTGGTTATTCTTGTCAGAAAGTTATTCAATAAATACATAGCTGTTGAAATCCTAGAAGAGGGTTGATCAAGGTTTCAATGTCAGTGGTGGTACTAGTTACAGATGCACACTAGATTATGAATTTGTAACTGATAGTGAATTCTAATCTTTATTTTTCATATTATAGATTTCTAAACACCATACCTTTCTTTAACAACTCACAACTCATGAAGGGGGAAAAGTTAGAAGAATATTTTCCACGAATTTTATTGTCTGTTTTATTAATTCCCTCTTTAACTATTTGTTAATTTATTGAAATGCTTGTAATATAATTTTGACATTCTGAAAATGGAGTGGGCACAAAGACAGAAGATTTCCATTGTGATGAGAAAGCACTAGATTAATTGGGAAAAGGAAATAGCAAATCTGTTCTTGACTAAACATTTTGGAATAAATGATCATTTGCTGTACTGATATATTCCAAACTTTTAAAATAGTGAATTAAAAAATATATTCAGCTGACTCCCTGGTTTTGCCACAGAACGGCTCCCATAAACCATGCAAAATATATATCTGGCAAGATTATATTTGCTGATCTTTGAAATTTGGATTGCTTGAAGAGGACAAGTAGTGTGACCTGAAACCTAACTTGAACTCTCAACCACAGACGAGGAACTTTTGCTGCTAGAAATGTCCTGGAGGTCTCCTCTAGCCCTCTTTTACCCATATTCAAACACAATATGAATAGCTTATCTGCAAAAACTCAAGCGGAGACAGCTGGCTAAAGTCAAGGAAAGACTGCAAGCTTTCTCAGAATTATTCTGTCCAGCTATGCCTGCTCTATTCTGATCTGTTTGTGTTACTTTCTAGTTCTACTAATTTTGACAGAGTTCTTTGTATACCAATGGTACCGGTATTTAAAGCTGAAGCTGCAGATTATCAAGTTATCTATACTCAGTGTAACAGGAGTTTTAGCTTCCTTAGGATGAGGAGACCACCTCTCTAGGCAGCTGGGGGTCCTCCAGAACTACTCTGTGCTCAACTTCCAGCAGAAATATAGGATTCTGTGGTTCTCGCTATCCCATGGTAAGTTTGGGAACTTATCCCCTGCAGATATGGGAATCAGACTGTATGGATTACAATGGATTCACAACATCATTGATATAGAAGCCACTAAATGTTCTTGCTAGGTTTGCATTTCAGTGGGAGTCATCCAGTTTGCGCATCCTGGAACTGAACACAATTTTACATTGGAAATCTGAAACTTTGTACATCAAGTGTACAAACAATATATGAAAATCCAAGTTTTACACCCATTGGAGGGATGCAGAACTGTATCAATTCATTATTCATTCATTCATTCATATCCCACTTTTCTCCTGACACAGGACCCAAGACAGTTTGCCACATAGGATAAAACAAAGTACAGCTACAAAACTTAATAACAGAGTTTTTTAAAAATTAAATAAGCAAATAACCTGTTAAAGTTAAAATGATTTAAAGCACATTTAAAAACCTAGTAAAGATCAGAAAAGTACAGCATGCACCAGTATAAGACCCTTTTGCCACAGCCAGTGAACAACCAATGAACTGCCTTCCTCCCCCCCAAAAAAGAGTCTTGCAGAAAGAGAGCAGGGAAAGGGCCAACTGAGCATGCCTGTGAACAAGCCTTTCCTTGAAACTTTAACACTTGGACAGACTTATGTAGGAAGATACATATTTCAGACAGTATGGATACAGGCCACATAGAATTTTATAGTTTATAACCAGCACATTGAATTCTGCCCAGAAAAGGAACAGTAATGGTCCTGGAGTCTGAATTCTCTCCCCAGATGTCCACTGTCTCCAATAATTGGGATCTGATCGAAAATACCAGGAAGACAGAAGGGAATTTATGTTCTCTTCTTACCAGTGACTAAAAATAATCTTGAGATTATTTTGCTCATGTCATTTCCTTTCCCAAAAGGAAGGTGATTGCTACCACTCTAAGAGGTAGTGCTTTGGGTAAAGAATGTACTTTTAGCAGGGCCATCCATAGACCCTTAGTGCCACAATATAATCAAAGCAGTTTTTTTGAAACTGGCAATTATGTTATTACACAGTTTATCATTTCTGGGAATCTAGCCATTCAGAAGTCATGAAGATTTAGAGACAAATGATACATTTCCTAGATAAGCAACAACCCAGATTTATTCAACCATTATTTGTTTAAACAAAAGGAAGCCATTAGTGAATAGTGTTATTATTTAAGCTATTAAGTATCAAAGTAGAGTCAGAAATTTCCAGAAGTTGTTAAGGACATGTTTAAAGGAGAGAATGAAGGTCTTATCCAGCTTCCAGACTTGTGTGCTGTGTGAGCTTTCTAGGACAAAGCCCTAAACCCAATTTTTCAGTCTCAACTATAGGAGATCTATTGAGCAAAGCAAAGCAAAGCAGCTTCATTTATATACCGCTTCATATCGCGCTATGGGATGTCTAAGCGGTTTACAACTGTAAACTCATTGCCCCCCCCCCCCCCCAACAGCTGGGTACTCCTTTTAGCGACCTCGGAAGGATGCAGGCCTGAGTCTAGCCTGAGCCCTGGCTAGTATTGAGCTCACAACCTTGTGGTCTATGAGTGAGTGGCTGCAGTACAGGCATTTAACCACTGCACCACCAGGGCTCTATTGTGTCAATGAGGTTTACATAATCTTGTTGTTGTTTTGTACTGTCAAGTCAATTCCAACATATGGTGACCCTATCATGGGGTTTTCTTCAGGGAAGGTTTGTCATTGTCTTTCTTTGAGGCTGAGAAAATGTGACTTGCCCAAGGTCATCTACTGGGTTTTGATGGCTGCATGGGGATTCGAACTCTGGTCTTCCAGTCCTAGTCCAATATTCAAACCACCACACTAGCTCTCTTACCTAAGCTTACCGTTCAGCAATTGATTCAGTCCAGACTAACAACTGCATTTAGCAAGAGTGTCCCTAGGAAGTGAATGAGAAAACTCTTCCTCATCCACATGCCATATATTTGTTCAAGTTTTCTTGGTATATATTCAAACAAATTGATGGAATTTATTACTTGAATAATTATGAACCATTGAAGCTGTTCATAGAGCCCTTTTAAGTATATCATAAAGTATTTGAAGCAATGACATACACTGATGTATTGCTATTTGAATGAATTCAGTGACATGCTATTTAAGTGACATGCTATTTATGCCTTTATATATGTTGAAGATCTCAAAATATTCCTTCATCGTGAGGTAAATGTCAGTCTTGCATGTCTCTGTCCCCCCCTCCCTGTTTTTTGTTTTTTTGTTTTTTTGTGTGTGTTTTGGAATATGCCAAAGCAGTTGTGTGAATCAGCCATTTCTCTGAGACTTGGCAATTCTCTTGTAACTAACTCTGAACATAAAGTACTTGGCTAGGAGATTTAGACAGGCAATAGGGTCTAGTACCTGTCACACCTTGACTTGTTGAGTGTGAACACAACCTGGGGGATCCAAAAGCTGTCATTACAAGCCATTAGCATAAGAAAAGGAGCACCCCTTCTGTTTTGGCATGTCATATCCTAGTGACAGGGAGCACAAATACAGTCAGGCACATAGAACAGTGCAATTCAGCATTGTCTTTGACAATGTTGGGCACCAGGGCTGTCACTTTGTTGACATGGGCCCACCCTCCCCCCTACCCACGATGTCATTCAAAAACAGCAGTTCGCCCACCACTTTTATTTTCCACACAATGTGTCAATAATTACTTGTCAGGGCTTTTGCTTATAGACCTGGAATAAATGCTCATTATGCCTGGGAAAAATGTTGCAAGCTTTACTATAAATCTTGTGTTACAAATGCTCACAATAGGGGCTATTGATACAATGGCAAACACTCACATTAACATGTAAAGTCATGCTGCTGTAAAGAGGGTTTGACAAACTTGCTCTTGAGGAGTTTCTTGACCTTTTCTTTGCCTACCTTGGCAACCAACTTAGGCTCTGGACATATTAAAATTAAGGAGGAGGTGGATACTGATTAAACAAGAGACATGCTTATCTCTGTCTGTCTTGGGACTTTTAAAATAGTCCATAAAATATAATAGTGTAAAAAAAAAAAACAACCCATGCATTTAAGGTAGAGCAGCAACAACAATCTAGGGTGAGTCATCCAAATTTTAAATGAAGTCGAGGAATAAATAAACCCAGAACTAGCTATTTTAAAAGGATGTGGCTGTCCTAAAAGACATTTGATCTTGAGGCAAACACTTAATATCTGCACTGTTCTCATAAATTATAAGATTACAATCCAGCTCAGAGGCAAATAGGCTCAAGCTTGTTTATTTCCTGCCCACACAGATGACAGTGGAAGTTCCCCTTTCTCCAAGATCTAAATCCACATCTCTTCACCAGAGTGTCTCCAACAGTGGCTACAAAAGTTGCCTATCATAACAACAACTTACTACTCTGAAAATTGTAGCTGGAAAGTGTTAGCTAAGGGAAAACTTTATACACATGTCACATTTTTCTCAGGAACTGTGAGAATGAAAGATGAAAAAGAAACATCTCTTGACCTTTGGGAGACCAGTGAAATGTGACTGGATCAGCAGTGACTGCTATTCTTAAGTCCTCCCCATTCCAAAATAAAGAGGTGGAGATTAGATAGGTCTATTTTTTAAAAACACACACACACACACAAACAAATGGGATTCAAAGTTGGGGGAATTGCACTCTGGCACCTTAACTCCTTATGATCCTACATACTTTTGGCTCTATTTTGATCTTGTACATTGGCATTAGAATTCCTCCTGTGGATTTATGTGTGGATGTGAAAGAAACATGACTGCTCCCATCACATCTATCTTGATCCTCAGATTCAGCTACTTTTGCTGTTAGTTGCCATCAAGTTGACTTCAACTTATGGTGACGCTATGAATGAGGTACCTCCAAGTCACGCTACTATCAATAGCTCTGCTCAGGTTTTGTAGATTCAGGGTTGTGGCTTCCTTGATTGAGTCTGTCCATCTGGTCATTCTCTTTTCCTGTCTTTGGCCTTGCGAAGCATTTTTGTCTTCTCATATTATGGTCAAAGTACAACAGTCTCAGTTTAGTCATCTTGGCTTCTAGGGAGAGTTCAGGCTTAATTTGCTCTAGAAGCAACTGTTGAGCAACTGAGCGTACAGACAAAGTAATTCGGAAGCTATCTTCACTTCTCAGAAAAGAACACCCAGCAACCTTGGAGCTGGAATGCATCCTCCCAGCCTCCGATGAAACAAACTGAAACCAGGTCAACTCAAAAGAGGCACATTTATTCTTCAGTTGCAATATGTACAGGAAAAACTATTTACACTCATCACCGACCAATGACAACCCACACACAACAACAATATGGTCTCTGTTATTTATAGACACTTGTCATGCAGCCACTAAGTCCAGCCTCTTCCTGTGACTTTCTTCCTGTGTCACTTGAAATGTTGTCCCCCCAAACATGATGACATAATGTGTTTACACTTGGTCTACGTGCTGTTTGGCACATACTGACCTTGGACACTGCTATGTTGTTTTGTATCCCAGCTGCAGACAACTTTCCCAGCTAGCAAGCTGTAAAGTGTAAAATGACCTGTAGTACCCTTTGTCACTTTCCCACATCTGGACATTTAAACTCAGGTTACAAATCCCAACAATCTCAGTTTAGTCATCTTGGCTTCTAGGGAGAGTTCAGGCTTAATTTGCTCTAGAAGCAACGACAATCTAGAACTCATTTATCTGTCCTTTTGGCAATCCAGAATATCCACAGAACTCTCTTCCTGTACCATATATCAAATGAGTTGATTCTCTTCCTGCCATCCTTCTTTCCTGTGCATCTTTTACAACTATATATAGAAATTAGAAACACAGGATGAGAAAACACCAAAACAAACAGGGAGCTGATAACTTCTGTAGACAGAAACTAAACTACCAAAATGTCACATTTGGAGTCTCATACCTTTAAAAACATTAATGCTAGGAAAGGTGGAGGGAAGTAGAAAGAGAAGAAGACTGCACATTAGATCGATGGGCTCTATTAAAGAGATCATGAATATGAGTTTGCAGAAGCTGGGCAGAGCAGTGGAGGACAGGGGGTCTTGGAGATGTCTCATCAGCAGGGTTGAGATGGACACGAAGGCAGCTAACAACAACAACAACAACAACAACAACAACAACAACAATAGCAACAACACCTTTAAAAAACAATGCCTTTGCTTTGCATCTGATGGTCCTTAGAAAGGAAGAATGAATTTACTTACTTATCTATTTAGATATTTTAATATTTATACCTTTCCCCCATATAAAAAAAGATTTTCGGGGGCTTTCAAATAACATTAAATCAATAAATTAAAAAGTTTAAAGCAATAACTGTAATTTAAATAAGCTAAAACACTAAACATAATAGGAGTGAAAGACAGATTTAAAGATTTTAAAAAGTATTTGGGATGAATTAATGAGACCCAAAGTTTCCACTTGATGCCTAAATGAAATCAGTCTTTGTGCCAATCAGGACTCCTTGGGAAGGACACTCTACATTTGGTGCCATTGCTGAGAAAGTCCTCTCCCATGAACCAACACAGTGTATTGACCTCACTGGTGGGGCATGAAAAATGGCCTTCTGCAACAGGCCACAGTCCTTGGGCAGGAACCTGTTTTAACAACTTTATTTTCTACAACTTTTGTACTTCTGTTAAGACTCAGTTCTAGGTAGCTCTCACCCATCACTGCATCAGTAAAGAGACCAAAAGGAAGCCTTCAAAGATTTCTGCTAATAGTTATTTTATCATCTTTTATGGATAGATTTTATTAGCATAACTACTCAAACATTAAGTCTTACTCTGTTCAATTGCAGTTATTCCTAAGTAACTTTGCCTGATTTACCTATTTAAAAGCATGTAAAGCAGAGGTGAGTACACATGATCCATAGGGTCCATAGGCCTTATGTGGTCTCCATCCATCTTTTCCTATTTGTACCTTCCTGGACTCTACCCCTGGAAAAAAAAAAGGAAAAGGAAGGGAGACACAGAGGCTGGATGCTACCAGAAGTAGCTTTGCTTCTAAAGAAAGCAACTTGCAATTGCAACTTCAAAGAAAAACATTTTTGAAGGGGTACAACCCATGGCATAACTTGAACATTAAAGATTGCCCTCAGACCAAACTGTCCACCCTTGATGTAGGTAGGGCCTACTGTGAGGAGAGGAGACTGTTGTTTCTCTTCCCCTTAATTGTTACCCAGATGCTCTCAACCCAACTTCCACAATTTAAGTCATGAATTTCTTCACAGGTGTAAACATCCTTGATGTATAATACTACCCCTCCTCCTTTCCTGTTCTGTCTATTTCTCTGAAATAGGTTATACCCCTCTGTTACTATATTCCAATCATGAACTCATACCACTGAGTTTCAATGATGCCTATCACATTTGTTTTACTGTGCTGAAATTTTAAGTTCATCTTGTTTATTTCCTATCCTCTGTGCATTAATGTAGAAACATCTGAGACTATGAGTCATTTCCTCAACTGCTTCTATTTCCCCTCTCTGATGGATTCTAGTCCTATTCACCTAGCCTATAACATTTGGGCTATTACCCCCACCATTTGATGAACACCTGACCTCAAGAATGTCTCCCTCCCTTAAACAGAGTTGATCAGAGACAATGGTTTCCTGGCACACTACACGTTATAATACTAATTAACATCCCAGCATGAGATCTGTCTTGACCAGTTTATCACATCTCCTTTCTGATTCCCAGGCAGCACCACACTACATTACAATAACTCCCTCCACCATTCATATGGTTATCTACTCACCTTGGCTTAAGGCAACATCTTTCCTCCTGCCTTTGTCCCTCAATGACCACAGTTAAAACTGAACTTGTCACCCCATCAACATACACATGAGTTTTTCATTTCTATTACTATTCACACATACAACCAGCTCATTCATTCTGTCCCTAGGCAATTCACTCCATGCATCTGATGAAGTAGACTTAAGTCTATAAAATCCTACACTACAGAAAAATATCCAACTAATCTTAGTGTACAATAAATCTTTGTCTTAAAGGTGTTTCTACAAGATCCCTTTGCATCCTTGTTGGTAGGTTCTACATGTTTTTGAACATTTAGGTAGGACTTTTTTAACACTTAAATTAATGTGGCATTTTTCTGAATGCACATCCAGCTATGTGTATCAATCACTAACCACTTTCACACAAGTCGTTCACATTTTCAGTAGGACTTTTAACAGTCTAATGATTATCTCTCCCCATCCCAACAGTGATGCTGCTACTGTCTGGCTTTTGCAATATGGCAGTAATATTAAAGTATAATCAATGACTTTAAAGCTAATAAAAAGGAAAGCTGGATGAATTGTAATATTCTAGTTATGCACTGATAAATTTGATCTCATTTGTCTTTGGCTCCTCAGCCTTTTGATTGCTACTTTGTTGTTTTTCCCTTTTCCTTTCTTAATAATGATTTGCTTTTTGATTGCAATTTTGTAGGTATTCCCCAATGTTTGTTTTAAAACCTACTTTATGGGTTTTCTTTTTCCATTCACAATTATATCTTCTCCTCCTCCCATCAACTTTCATTCAGCTTAGCCAATATAAACCTAGCAAATTTTATGTTTCATGTTTGTCCTTAGCCAATTTCCAATGCATTCCATTTTCCAATGGTAATGTAATCTCTTAACATCAAGCTCTATTCATTATATAGAGACGAAGAAAGAGAGGGAGGGAGTTTAAACTGCAATTTGGAGTGCATCCTTAAGTTTTGGAAAGAGCTTATTTTAACAAAACCTATGTGCTGGCCTCAATATCACTGAATAACATTGCCTTAGCCAAACCTAACACTGTTTGGCAAGTAAACCTCCCACTGTGTTGGCATAATAATGATTTATGCACAACATGCCATGGTTTAAGCTATGATTGTGTAAACCTGTGTAGAAACCACAAGTCTAAATCACAAGCATTTGCTAGGTATTTGTTTTTGTAAATCTTCATTTAAACCAAAAAGCAACATCATCAGCAACAAGTCACTGAAGCTTCATATTTGCAATTGCTGGTCTCTTTACTGGTGCCAATTTTGTAGCCAAGAGGTAGACAAAACCACATATACAATAAACTTGGAGCTGACCCATAGCTCCAACTCATGTATGCCATGTCCTTGCAGTTCCTGTAGTTTCTCATTCCAACTGGTATATGGATGTTATCACACGGGGCCCAATCCAAACAAAATCCACACGAAATCCTGAACAATACCGGATTATTGGCCCGTGTTTTCATACGACGTCGCACAGAACCCTGACAGAACCCCAACAGAAAGTGGAAAGATCCGAGATCTTTTGAATTTCGGTTTCTTCAGGAAATGCAATTGCGCGATGAGGGTGATTCCGCATTTACCGCAAATGTGATCGCCAAATATGTATTGGGGAGCATTTCCCCATCATTACCCATGGTTCCCGTGAGCATTCCTCTATCTGCGCATGTGCAAGAGGCTCATTCCTCTATCTGCGCATGTGCAAGAGGCTCATTTCTACTACATTTACGGGATATTTTCGCTTGTGTGTGGACGTTCTTTGCACTTGCTGTAAATTCACAATTAAGGTAATGACGTTTGCTGAAACAAGTTTATTTTCGGTTTATTTTTGTAATGCCTCATTTCCACCTTTATTTTCGCTTTCTGGCCCATGTGTGATAACATCCTATGTTAGTAAAGTGGAAACTGAAAAGAGAGATATAGATTGCAGTTTTCCTTTAGTCATTTTGCCATTGAGAATCATCATTAGATTCGAGTGAGCAAATTTGCTTTTCTGTTCAAGTTTATCCATATGTGGTCAAGTAGAGAAGAAAATTATGGCTTTGGCAACACAGAGGGATCTTCAGCTAGTTTGTTGTTGTTGTTGTTGTTGTTGTTGTTGTTGTTGTTACATGCCTTTGAATTGTCCTCAACTCATGGCAACCTTGTGAATGAGACATCTCCAAGACCCCCTATTCTCTACCACTCTGCACAGGTCCTGTGACCTCCCTGATTGAGTCTAGCCATCTGGCATACAGTCTTCTTCTCTTTCTACTGGCTTCTACCTTTCCTAGCATTATTGTCTTTTCTAACAATTCATGCCTTCTCATGACATGATGAAAGAACAACAGCTTGGATTTGTCATCTTGGCTTCCAGGGAGAATTCTGGCTTGATTTGTTCTAGGCCTCATTTATTTGTCTTTATGTCTGCCCATGGTATCCTCAGCACTCTTCTCCAGTGCCACATCTCCAATTAGTCAACCTTTAGCTAATACCAAATATCATATGCCATATTGTATGTTTCAGAGGCATATCCAATAGCTTAGTTTGAGGCTGAGTTACAATTAGGTAATGGTTGGGAGCTTCTTTCAACTTGAAAACTAAGGGCCTTTGCATACTTCTAGAAATAGTGCAAATTGAGTCCATTTTAACTTCCCTGGCTCAGTGCTAGGGAATCATGGGAATTGTATTTTTTTCTGAGACATTGAGCCTTCTCTGTCAGAGAGCTTTGGTGCCAAAATAAACTACAGTTCCCATGATTCCCTAGTACTGAGTCAGGGCAGCTAAAGTGGACTCAATTTGCACTATTTCTGGCAGTCTGCAAAGGCCCTAAATTAGATTTTAGAGATGTTTGTGGAAGAGATGCACAATAGCAGGCAAAGCCAACAACAAAACACCATGAACAAAATACTAGCATATCTCAGCTTAAGGTTCTTACAGCTAGTAATGGGGTTGCTGGGTAAGGACTATCCCAGGCCCTGAAATTTCAGCACCAAAAACTGAGACATAGGGATGACCCTTATGATTTTACATGGTTTGGATCCCAATGAAGTAAGAAGGATGAGATAAAAAGGGGCACCCCCTGGTGATGTAAGAGAGTATGCCATTCAAATAACAACAAAAGCAAGTTTAACAAATGAGGAAAATGCATAGACATTTCAAGGCAGTCCTCTCACCCTGAAATTCTTCTGTTCACCCTGAGAAGAAGAGCCAAGCCTTAGAGCTAGGCTCTGTGATCTGGGAATGCTAGCTAGTAACCAAATTTTAGGAGAGGCATTTAAATCTCTTTGAATGGGGGAGAATGTTCAAAACCTGGGAAACTACCGTATAATAGTGTGATAGGGAAAGGTGTTATGTCCATCCAGCCCATCAACCCCCCCCCCCCCCCCCAGGATCCAAAAAAGGCCACATTCAGTTCCAAGACTTGATGTTTTCCACTTCTGCTGTAAGGTATGATGAATGATGAAATGTCTGTGCTATACCTCATGGAAAAGTTTTGTTTTAAAGGCAGGTGGTGGCTCAGTGGTCGTGGCTCAGTGGTTAAGACACTGACTTTGATGATTGCAAGATCAGCAAGTTGGCAGTTTGAGGCCCAAGTGCTGCAGAATGGAGTGAGCTACCATCACTAGTCTCAACTTCTGCCAACCTAGCAGTTTGAAAGCATGTAAAAGTATAAGTAAATAATAGGTATCACTTTGGTGGGAAAGTAAAGCGTTCTGTGCAGTCATGCTGGCTGGCATCATGATCACAGATTTGTCTTTGACAAAGCTGGCTCTTCAGCTTAGTAATGGAGATGGGCACTGCCCCTGCAGCTGGACACGACTATCCAATCTTGTCAAGAGAAAACCTTTATCTTGACCTTTATGACATAATCATCTAAATGTATATTTACTAACCCTTTAAAAACTACAGTAAATGTATTGATAATAATTGTATGCATTCTCTTAGATCATAAACTATGAATTGGATCCAATTAAATAAGCATGGTGTAGTGGTTTGAGTGTTGGACTGTGACTCTGGAGAACAGGATTTGAATCCCCACTTGGCTGTAGAAACCCACTGGGTGATCTTGGGCAAGTCATTCTCAGCTTTTGAGGATGTCAATAGGAAACCCCTTCTGAAGAAATTTGCCAAGAAAACCCTTTCATAGGGTTCACCTTAGGAGTTGGAAATGACTTGAAGGCATATAACAACAACAAGGAATTAGGCAGAGGCAGTGTAGTGTAATGATTTGAATGTTGGAATAGTACTCTGAGAGAGCAGGGTTTAAATCTCTGCTCAGCCATGTAAACCCACTGGGTGGTTTGGGAAAGTCACACTCTCTCAGGATCAGAGGAAGGCAATGGAAACCCCCCTCTGATCAAAACATTCCAAGAATCCCCTGTGATAGGTTTGCCTTAGAGTCATCTTAAGTCCAAAACAACTTGACAGCACACAACAGCAACCGGGACATAGGTAGAAAGACACTGACAGATCTCTGCTTAAGGTCATGGAGAGCTGTTGCTAGTTAGAATAATTGGCACTAAGAGAGAAAGGTCAATGGTCCTAATAAGAGAATAGAAAAGTTACATATCAAGATATATTGGAGAATTACCAAGGAGAATATACTATGACAAAAGAAAGAACAGCTATTGATGGAGGGTTACAGTTTTCCAATGGTTCTTATTTGTACAGTTTGAAACATTTAAGAGGGATGAAAACATATTTTGAACAAAACAATTTGGAGTTTGATTTGCAATCATGTACAAATGAAAGAGTTGATTGATAAGAGGTACATTTTTTTAAAAAAAAACTTGATATGGAAGAGAAACAAGTGAAGGATTGTATGTTAAAATGGGCTAAGAATTTTGGATATAATATACGAAAGGAGCAACAGGAAAGGATGTGGTCAAAGGGGTTGAAATTAACCTTAAGTTATGATAGAAAATATAAATTTTATAAAATGATATATTGTCAGTTTATGACACCTGGAAATTGTCTATAATGTAAAAGGGAATTTTGTTTGAATATTGTAAATGTGAAAAGGGGACATATTACCCTATGTTGAGAAATGGAAGAGTAATATATTGCTTATTAAAGAAGAATGGCTGGTAAAAATGAATGAATTTACAGAGATGGATAATTTCTCTAGTTTGATTAGAGAAAAGTTGTCGCCAGCCTTTTTGAAGGATTCGAATTACTTTTTGACTTTTTGAGAAATAATGAGGTGATAAGATGCCCATTGGTTTTGAAAATTAGAATTAATTAAACTGATAGATGAAGTGTAACAATTACTTAACAGAGAGTGAGGTATGATTTTAGGAAATACCATATAAACACAGAAAAGACTATGTAGTAGTATATGTAGCTTGTTATTGTTGTTGTTGTTGTTTGGTTTGTATTATGTTGCATTATGTTGAATTGCATTTTAGTTTGTATGTTCTTGCTAATTTTATTGAAATTTTCATATAATAAAAATGATTTATTTATTTTTTTAAAAAAAGAAAAGGTATTTTTTTACAATCCCCAGATTCTCTAGGCCACATAGGGCCTTTGCAGACTGCCAGAAATAGTGCAAATTGAGTCCACTTTAATTGCCAAGACTCAGTACTAGGGAATCATGGGAACTGTTGTTTATTGTGGCACCAGAGCTCTCTGACAGAGTAGACTCAATGTCTCAGAAAAAAAATACAGTTCCCATGATTCCCTAACACTGAGCCAGGATAGTTAAAGTGGACTCAATTTGCACTATTTCTAGCAGTCTGCAAAGGCTAATAGTCACTTTTCATTTTCACAGTGGAAATGTGGGAGTTGTATTTTTGTAAAACTACAACAACAATACCTCAAACTCAAGAATAACTTCCTGACAGTAAGAGCTGTTTGACAGTGCCTCAGAGTATGGTGGAGTCTTCTTCTTTAGATACTTTTAAACAGAGGCTGCGTGGTTATCTCTTGGGGTGCTTTGATTACGTATTCCTGCATGGCAGGGGGTTGGATTAGAAGACCCTTGAGGTCTCTTCCAGCTCTTATGATTCTATGATTCTAACATTATTATTATTTGGTATGAACCAGTCTAAGAAAGCCCAAATAAAACAAGAGTAGAATAATGTATTATGAATATAAATGGTATATCCCCACTTTGATCTGCCTAGTAATATTGACAATCTGTTGCAACAAAGAAAGAAAGAAAAAAAAAACCCAAAAAAACAACAACAAAAAACTAGGTAGCTATAGCACATCAACACTAGAAAAAAAGTGTTTTTTCTCCACTTACATTTTCTTGCTTTAATAGTTATATGTAAAGTGTTTTTACCTATAATTCTTCCAGGACCAGCCCTGGGTCAACATTGTCTATCCTTATGGATCAGTAATGAGTCCCTGGGCTGGGATGCATTCCCCTGTGGAGGCAAAGCAATTGCAAGATTGATCCCTGGGTTTATATTGAGCAAAACAAAAGGAAAATGAGTTGCAATGGTGTGACTCATCTTCCATCCTAATAGATATAAGAACAGTCCAGTTTCATCATTAGCAGATAAATTCCCAGCCACCTCTATAAACTTGAATTGTCAGGTAAAACCAATAAACCATCTAGTTGGGCCTACTGTACATGAAACAACATCTTAAACTACTGGATAACAGCTAATGTTTGCCTACAATGCTAATAAGGGTTCAAGAACCTATATTTCTCATAACAGGCACTGACATACACTGAAGCAAGTAAGAAGAATGAAGGCTGTGTATGGGAGTATGTAGATATGAGTTGAAATCGATGGGAATTCTGGAAACATGTGATGTCAGCAGATGTGTTGATCATGAGATATTGGATGTTGCCTGGTCCCCATTAATTATACTTTCCATATTGCATTATATACTTGATGGCCAGATGGAACAATATGTTGTATGCCTTCAAGTAATTTCTGACTCATGGCAACTCTAAGATGAAGCCAATGGCATCCAAAATCCACAAAACAGTGATATTTGGCCAACCAAAAATATACAAAATACATCATAAAAGCTTTTGCAGTGCCACTAGCTTATTTATCAGGCAAAGGCAATAAAAATTATACAAGTCAAGAAGAAGAACTGATGATGTTTGATTCTCAGGCCTAAATTTTGTCTGTTTTGTTTTGTTTTGTTTTTGTTTTTGGTTGTGGTCTGGAGGGATATCAGTGCATGCAGAGACCACTCCCCTCTTTGGCCCAGTGGGCACTGAGCAACAAAGAGCCATAGAATCCAGGCAATAAAATTTTAACTCCATTAGCAACAGAATATGTAACTTCCTTTGAGATCCAGGTTGTTGCTGTCATATGTATGTATGATATGTCATACATATCAGCTGCTTCCTTAATTAAAGAAGAGTGAATTTCTCCAGAAGCTTTTGCATAGCTAAAGCTATCATAGGATTTTCTTAGCAAGATTTGTCCAGAAGAAGTTTTCCAGTGCCTTCCTCTGAGGCTGAGAGAGGTTGAGTTGTTCAAGGTAACTGAATAGGTTTCCATCGCTGAGTAGGGATTTGAGCCTGCTCTCTGAGAGTGGTGCCTAAGTATCCTGAAGGCATCAGATACCATCTGATCTTGGAAACAGAGTCAGCACTCGGATGGGAGACTGCCAATGAATAGCATGTGCTATAAGCTATATTTCAGAGGGAGGAACTGGCAAAACCACCTATGAATATTTGATGCTTAAGAAAATCCTATAAAATTAATGACGTTGCCATAAGTTGACAGGCAATTTGAAGCCACATACAGGCACACATGCTCCCAGAGTACTAGTCCAGCCTGGATAACACCACACTGGCTTTTGGATGGATCCTTAACTCCAATATTCCACAAAGGAAAATAGGACCATTTTACCACCATTTTCATTTTTGGATTATTTGAGAGTACAGAACAGTGAGAGGAAATTGTGTGTGTGTGTGTGACAATTTTCTGTCCATGAGGCCCTTTGGAGCCTACACAACAAATGTATAGAAATTTCAAAGCCTGAAAACAATAATTATACTTATCCCTGATTAAAACAAAAGTGCATTTGAATATTTTTGATTTTTTTTTTAAAAAAATGTTAAACATTGTGGGAAGGGGGTGCAACCTATTTGTAAGATGAATTAACACACCTAGAACCTTCCAGGAAAGAAAATTAAGCCTTTTTTTGTGAGAGAAAAGTCAGGAGAGTTTTGATGGGGTCAGCAAATATGGCTTTGAGGTCTACGTGGTGCACTTTGTCTACCCTTGGACATTTACTACATGCTTGTGAAGATCCCACTATAGCAATAGCAATAGCATTTGCATTTCTATACTGCTTCATAGTGAACTCAGCACTCTCTAAGCAGTTTCCAATCTGAAAGCCAATTGCCCCCAACAATCTGAGTACTCATTTTACTGACCTACGAAATGATGGAAGGCTGAGTCAACCCTGGAGCCCTAGGATCGAACTCATAATGTTGTGGCTGCAGTACTGGCATTTAACCACTGAGTCACCAAGGCTCCATACTGTGCCACCCGGGCTACACTTAGCATACTTACACTATGCTTGTTGGTCACTATTCATTTACTTTGCAATGGGGAAAAGGCATTGATGATATCTTGGAGAACATTAAGCCTAACTTCCTGTTCTGTACAGGACATGAAATGCAGGATGCAACTCCAGCATTCTTTGAGATAACCACTGAACATCTTCCTAACTAATTTAAAAGAAAAGAGATGTTTTAGAAGATATATTTGAAAAACACAGTTGTACTTCTTTCTTCTCTCGGTGATCATGGGCATTGGAATCATGCCCAGGAGCAACCCAACAGCTTATCAGTTCAATTTTCCTGAGGATCTATCCCAGCTTCTCTTGCATATCCAGGGAGGAAGGTGGGGAAGAATGTTTTTGTTAAAATGTGACCTGAACAAATTAGTACACCCATCCCTAATTAAAGTAGAACTATGCAGGCTGAGACTCATTTTGAAGACAAATGATGGTAAGAGATTGAGTGGAGTTGTTCTTCCCCTCCATGAATAGACTTATTTGAAGGCTGTAGACATAGAGGTCACCCTGGCTGTGAGGGCTTGAAAAGCAATGGGAAATGATAGGCTTACCATAATCACAAGTACTTCAAGGTGTTCCTTGAGCCTGTCAGCAACATTAACTGCTGCTTTTCTTCATGAACATTTCCTGCAATGAACACTCATTTGTAAATGTTACGGAGAGGAGAAAAGGAAATGAAGGCTCAATTTCCTACAAAGCTAAAATTCAGTTTAACCCATGGCATGTCACTTCCATTTATACAAGATGGGCTAACTCAAGACACTATAAAATAGAAAAAAAGCTAGGCAGTTGACAAATGAATTAAATAGGATATTTTGAATTGATTGCACTCATTCATCCATGCATTCATTCAGTAGTGGATGTGGGTGTTTATTTACCTGTTATATAAACCTAATCTTGGGTTGATTTACCAGATCCACAGTTCTAATCTGGAGAGTGATCACAATGTCCTGATTCAATGGCTACTTACCATTGTGCACCTTGCTTGTAGCCACTTGGCCATCTATAAAGAGATACATTTGAAGGGGTTGTCTGGAATGTAGACAATTTAGAAGCCATATATATGATAGATAGATAGATAGATAGATAGATAGATAGATAGATAGAGGAAGCTGAAAAGCAAGGTGAGTAGGGAATGCAAGAGAATGAATCTTCTCCCATCTCAGCTAAGCAGTCAGATCAGAGCAGTCACCTCACAAAGGCAGAAGGCAGCCACATCCAGACTCCAGCAGGTTGAACTGTAGTTCCATCCAAAACCTCAAGCCTCAGCAAACACAACATATAGTTTCTTTGTAGACTCTATAAAGCTGCAAATGCTATGCCACTGACTGGCCAAGAACAAAACATTAGAAAAAGGTTCATGCTGACTGAGCAGAATCATAGGTCCAAATGCTGTGAGCCAAACTGCTATCTTAACAGATATTACCTGGACCCTACTGAACTATCTGACTGAGGACTGATTTACCTGGACTCACTTACTAAGATAAGTAGCAAAAAGAATTGTCTGCACAAGCCAAATACACTGGCTTTCCCCTGCCCCATTTTCTTGGAGGATAATCCAAACAATGTAGGGCTCAATCCTTGAATTTGGTGTGAATGATCCGGATGATGTCTGGTTCAGTGGAAAACCTGGGGTATACCCCTTTTAAAATGAACAAAAATAAGTAATGTTTGCAAGAAGGTCCTGAGCCCTTCATTCTGATATGAGGTGGCTATTTAAGACATGACCCACTGTGCTGCATATCACTCATTATAATGTCAGAACTATGTGACCATGTGACTAATGCTGGATGTCTTATTCTAACTTCATAGAACTCAACATGTGGCAGTGGTGGCAGGCCACATGTGTGAGAACAGCCACCCAGCATTCAACATCCAAATAACCTCCTGTTGGACAAAGATCTTTTTGGGTCTGGTGGGCTCAAAAGCATGGCAAAACAGATCCTATACCTCCTAGTAGACATTGGGAGACATTTGTAGACAAAATGTATTTTGGGGGAAAATCAAGTTTCAAGGAGGGGGCTGTGAGTCCACCAAAACAGTACTCAGTGCTTTGTGGGGGCTTTGGTCTTCACCTTCCCCATTTCTGGTGTACAACGTGCATAGAAGAAAGTAATTTGGTTGCTGCATCAGCCATTTGACCTTCTAAAGCCAACACCAAATCTAGAGACACCACTAGGCTGCAACCTATATCCTTCGGAGAAAGTGTAACCAAATCTAGAGTGGATTGTACCACCTTTGCAGTAGTCTGGATGTGATCTAAATAAGCCATAGATGACTGTTGCCAGGTTGTACCTCTTTGGTCTCCAGGTATGAACCATTAAAATGGTCTTTGTCCCTGAAGTGATTCAAAGTCCAAAGAACCAGAGAATGGGAACTTTTAGATATTGATTTTTCTGTGACAATGCAGTTCTTTTGAATTTCCATGCCCACAGTTCACTTTAATCCTGATTAGCATGAAGCAGATCAAGAATATGGTCCACCACATATGTAAGCCATATATTTATTAAGATTGTGGTATTCATGTAATCTTTAGCTTTTTCTGATGCTGGGGGCTCAGGGTCTGTCAAAATGCCCACACTCACCCCCAGCCTCACATTGTCCTGTACGGATGATGCAGGCCATTAGCTCTAACCTGGGATTGGTCAGTTTGGACACTGATCCAGTGGTTCTGGACTGATCCCAGCCCAAAGGGGCCTTAGTCTGTAGCAAAAAGCCAGCACCATGTATGGCTCTGTACACCTCTTACCTGCCTATGCCATTATGTCTTCTCAGACGACCCCCATCACAGTCTCTGATATTGGATGGGAGTGCCTGGGTGTAGTCAGGTGCTCTGTTTCCACCTTCATGGGCCATGACAGGGTTTCCTAAAAGGCAGGTAAGGGCCACATGGCAGAAGTAGCTCCATAACATGCTTATGGACAGGTGTGATGAGTGCCTGCCTGGGGACTGAACTGGGTCATAACCAAGGCCAGGATAGCACGGGCTTGGCCATCAATGTATATGTTAAATTCAACCACTCTGGAAGAGATCAAGCACACCTCTGAGACCCTCTGTCAGCCTAGGCAAGAAAACAGTTGGGTGGAAGGAACACCGGCAGAATCTGAATCTTGTTTTCATGCCCCACCATCATGTGCACAGACCCCGATCCTGAATATTTTTTAATATGGTACTTAGAGAGGTTTAGGGAGTCATGATAAATCATGGGAATTATCTCCATTACCCATCAGAGCTTGCCTTTTTCTGCACCTGAAAACCTCACAGGAAAGGTTATTTCTGTCATGCCCAGCCTGGCTGAGAATTCAGAGGATGAAGGGGATGAGCCACAGCCTCCCTTGGGACCTGAGCCTGAAGCTATTGAGTCTGAGCCTGGCCCTAGTTCTGCTTTGCCAGCTCCAGCAGAGCCTGTGGCCTCCCAGGAGGTTCAGCAGCCAAGCCTCCCGGCAGCAGAACCTTCAGACATGGAGGAGGATGAAGGGACAATACCTACCTTCAAGCAGAAAGGGAGGGCCTTCGGTGTTTGAGGAGACTTTATGAAAAATGCCAGAGCAATCAGCCTCAGCTGAGCTCCTGCAGCTTGGTAATTTAAGCAGGTGCAAAAGGGCTGCCTCGGTGCCAAAAATTATCTGGGCTTCTTAGCAAAAGCCTCTGGCTCTCCTTGTCCTGAAACCTTGACTCTCAGACCACTGATTTATCTTGAACTTCTGGAACCCTTGATCTTTGGACTGTCTTGTTGCTCTGCCTGTCTGGAATCCTAGACTTTCGGATTGCTTGACCATTCTCTGGATGGACCTTTGGATTGGTAATACAGACCTTTGCTTTCTTACTTTGCATTAGCAAAAGACTTTTGTTTGCCTTCAACTCTCACAAGAAGCTGCTATAAGCACTCTTGGTGGCTTTCTTGGACAATTTCAGTCATACATGCCAGGTGTGTTAAGAATTAAATTTGGGGTCATTAAGTTTTTCATAGTCACAGACCTAGTATTAAATAGATGCATTTTATGATCTCATGATTCTGAATGAATAGTCAAAAATTTCTTTGGATAGTAAAACTGAAGATAGTAAGTGATGGAATTTTACTTGTCCATTCTCCCCCACCACCACCACCACCTTTTCTAAGCCCCAAACCCTCTTCTCCAGTAATAACATATGGGGAGAATGTCTCTGGGTTATATGGTATTTGCTTGTGAGTTAACATATATAGAACTAAACTATTGAACATAAATGGTTTGTCTTTACAAGTTATTAACATAATTTGTGCCTTTTTTACATTGTTGTTATTACATAGGTGAAGAGCATATGCCCATATGGTTTTATGGTTTAAGTGTTGGATCAGGAGTTTGGGAGTCTGGAATTCAAATCCTCACTCCATCATGAAAACCCACAGGATGACCTTGGGCAAGTCTCACTCTTTCAGGCTACAAGAAAGGTAACTGTAGAGCCCTTCTGAACAAATCCTGCCAAGAAACCCCCATGATAGGTATGCCATAAGCTGGAATTAATGTGAAGGTATGCAACAACAAACAAAAAAGATTTTCACTTAAATCTTTCTCACTAATGGAAGATTTTAAAACTACTGAAACATTTAATTTGTACTTAATAAAGGACCTCAATCCATATCATGCAATCATATTAACAAGTACTGAACATTAAATAACTCATAATAAGAATCAGTCATTGAGGAATAGCTATGGCTATGTAGTATTAATATTGAATTAAGCTGGCCATTTACTGCAGAGGGGCAAAATTACAATCTTTTCCAAACGGCAATCAGTATCCAAGATACCACACAAATACAAATATTTATCCAAGTTTGTTGCAAATGTTAATCTACATTAAAAAAAATTAGGACTGGAATGCATAGCAAAACAATTGTATGACTTTTTCATTTCATACTCAAATATATGACCAAATGATCCTCACTCATATTATGTTAATCATGCTATTTGGCTTTCTGTGATTTTTTTTTTTAAAAGGCTTTTGTTGTTGTTGTGGGCAGAATCAGGATCTGAATTACATCAATTAAGTTTTTCCTGCCTTATCTATCCACCTTACATACCTGTTCCTGATTAGGTCTTTTCTGGTCCATGAGTGCTATTTAACATGAATAACAAGCAAACATGCACACGAAAAACAAAATGGTGTGTGCTATTTTAGTTGATTTCCTGATGAGAAACTGGATTAAAAGTTCTTCAAAGAAGGATATGCCACCACACTCCGAGGGAGTGTGTTCTGCTGTCGAACAGCTCTCACTGTCAGGAAGTTCCTCCTAATGCTGAGGTGGAATCTCTTTTCCTGTAGCTTGCATCCATTGTTCTGAGTCCTATTCTCTGGAGCAGCAGAAAACAAGCTAGCACCCTTCTCAATATGACATCTTTTCAAATATTTAAACAGGGCTATCATATCCCCTCTTAGCTGTCTCTTCTCAAGGCTAAACATACCCAGTTCCCTAAGTCATTCCTCATAGAGCATGGTTTCCAGTCCTTTCACCATTTTAGTCACCCTCCTCTGGACACGCTCTGGTTTTTCAACATCCTTTTTGAATTGTGGTGCCCAGAACTGGACACAGTATTCCAGGTGGGGCCTGACCAAAGCAGAATACAGTGGCACTATTATTTCCCTTGATCTAGATACTATACTTCTATTAATGCAGCCTAAAATTGCATTGGCCTTTTTAGCTGCTGCATCACACTGTTGACTCATGTTCAACTTGTGGTCTACTAGGATTCCTAGATCCCTTTCACACGTAGTCTCATTAAGCCAGGTGTCCCTCATCTAATATCTATGCATTTCAATTTTTTTGCCCTAAGTGCAGTACCTTACATTTCTCTGTGTTGAAATTCATTTTGTTAGCTTCGGCCCAGATTTCTAATCTATTAAGGTCATTTTGAATTTTCATCCTGTCTTCTGGATTATTAGCTATTCCTCCTAATTTGGTGTCATCTGCAAATTTGAGAAGCATGCCCCCTGTTCCTTCATCCAAATAATTGATAAATATGTTGAATAGCACTGGGCCCTGTGGCACCCCACTGATTCAGTAGAGACTGACACTACATGACTATTCAGTATCAGGACTCTAAATATCACACCAGTGCAGTAAAGGGGTGGCAGAATGATTGGTTGCTTATTGAAGGGTTTCCCCATCAATGAAAAGGTGTCCTCTTTAGTGGCACAGCAGCAATGGACAGGAGGCAACATTGTGTGAGAGGTACTTCCTAAAGTGCCATTCTCTTGCTACAATTGCAGTTTAAACCCCACCTGTGATAAAGTCCAGAGAAGCAGAAGAAAAATAGTTCCCTAGCTTATTGTGAATGTATAAACTAAACTTTGGCTTCTGGAACCCTACAGTCATCAGTCTAGTGCTTCTACATGCGATTAAGGAATTAAAACCAGAACAATTAAGAACAAGAATGGGGGTAGTGGAGGGAATGTTAATTCCTCTTTAATTTTTACCAGCATCAGCATCCTGTGAGTCAATAGCACATGACTGAATCCTTAAGAGACGGCATGTGAGGCTTAGGGATGATAAACAGAGCATGCTATTGCCCTGGGAAGAGCATGTTTTCAGCATCTTTTATCCCCCTTATCTCTTCTTATTTATGGCTCCACTGGGAGGAGCATGACCTTCTATCCCTTTTTCCATGATGGGTAGATTTTGTTTTCAAAACATCGTCTTCAGAATTGACCCCATACCCAGTCATGGTCTAGTTTACAGAGTCTTAACTTGTCAAAACTACAGCTGAAAATGCATTGGAAACTTTCTGGAGTTTTTATTTTGTTTTAACTTTGAAGGAGATGACGAATACCATAACCCTGAGAGCTGGTTGTTTTATTGCATTCTATTTTGTTTATGTATGTGTGTGAATTTATTTGTCCCAATTTGTTCTAATCACTATAGAAACAAAACCCATATTATTTAAGTGCTGTTTTCCAGGGGATTTCCATTGATTTAAGGAGTTGTGTATTTTAGGGGATGGTATCAGAACTAACATTTATATTAAGAGTGAATACACACAGACACATGTACAGAAGTACTTGTTCCCAGTCTCATCAGCTGTTGCATCACCAATAGGTTGATTCTTACTATGAGATTTAGAATTCTTTATTTATTTGGAAAATGGGTGTTTTCGGGCCACCCAATCCAAGATTTTGGGTGGCTTAAGCAGGATCACCCTATAGTCCCAGACCAGGGAGCAGAAGGAGAGCAGGGAACTGTGTTTGAGGGGTTATACCTAACTTTTTCACTGTGTTTTAAGGGGCTTGTTGGGTTTTTTTTTCTTTCTGCTTTTGGCCATGTGTTCTCCCTGAACACATGGTTTGAGGGGGTGGGGCTTCTGCTGAGCCACTGATCTGATTGGAGGAGGAGCTACCAGCAACTGACTATATATATATATATATATATATATATATATATGCACACACACACACACACACCTGCTGCCTCTGTTCTTTGGGTTCAGCCTCAGAGTGTAGAGTAGGAAGTGAGTTGGGAGATGTGTTTGAGAGGTTATTCCTTATTTTTTCATTTGTCTTCTTTTTCATCATCATCATCATCATCATCATCATCATCATCCTTGTGTTATTCTTCCTTTTGTAAATGTCAGGTATTCCAGTTTTCAGCCAGGGCATGGCAAATATTCTTACTGGTCATGTCTCAGTTTGACCTGTGGGTGAACCCCACACCTACCTGCTTGTAGTTGTTTCACAACATATGCACTTCCCCATTGATTAAACCATGTGCACATTTTTTTTAAAAAAAGAATATACTATCAGCTTTTTCAACTGTAGCCCTGGGTTGGGGTGAATTTTACTCTCCCTAAAACACAACATAAGCCTCAGAAATGTACAGATTTGTGAGGCAAGGTGCACTCTGTTCCATTGCCAATCTTGGAGGGTGCAAAATGGATTTTCCCAGAGCCTGTAAAAGTTACTTTTGGGGGTTACTGTTTCCAGAATCCCCCCAGACAGCATGACCAGTAGTCTTGTTGGATGGAGTAATTCAGGAGTAGTAGCCCCCATAAATAATTTGCCAAGCTCTTCCCAAAAGAAAACATGACCCCCCCTTACTTTCCCAATGATAACTCCTTCTATGTGCTATTATTAATACATAAAGGATACACATTTATAGCTGGGATGTTGCTGACTCCAGCCATGTTCCTTTAACCTCCTTTCACATCTCAAAATGGCTTCTGGATAAGAAGTTTGATTTATATTGCTATGTAACTTTCCATTTCTTGTTTGTTTTGCAGAAGGGAGCTCTGTCTTGTCAGTGTCAGCTCTTATTCAAATGGTATGCAGCTAGGAAATGCAGAGGTGATTATTCTGCACTTTGGGAACAATTGAGAGCAAATTGAAGCAAACCAAGATAATGGCTGGAACACATGGTGTTCCCTTTACGTGGGCTATTCCATATTTTTCCCTCCCCCTTCAAACGGGACCCAAGAGTTTTGCAACTGAGATCTATTTTGCCTGATCAGACACTGCACGTACATATATAAATGCATGTGATTCAGTTTGTGTTTCACACAAAAGAAAGCAAGATAGAAATGTTTCATTTAATTAAAATTGATTTTAAAATTCCCTTGATCAATATTGAGTTAAAATTCATCCCTGCAGCAACAGGAATGGCAAATCTCAGACATGCTGGTAAGAATTGTGCTTTTGGTACTTGGGAGTGAGTTTTCATTGAATGAATGGATCCCTTTCTCAACTTAAGGAGCCATGTGGTGTCATTGAGTTGCCATCACTTTTAAAATCTCATGTAAAAATTCAAGTAACTGTGCAGGATCCCCTGAGCTGAAAATATCTGAACAGTTTCAAGGGCACCTAAAAGGTTTAAGGAGACTAGAAATATCTCAAGGATAATAATTATTGCATTATACTATGAACTTGTGCATGAACTGCTTTGTTTTCCTTTACCCTCCTCATCCCCTTTCCTTTTTTATGTTTTATCTTTTTTTCTTATAAGTCTGACCTCAGAGATGATATAGGGCCTTTGCAGACTGCCAGAAATAGTGCACATTAAATTGAGGCACTGCCCTGGCTCAATGCTAGAGAGTCATGGGGATTGTATTTTATTTCTGAGACATTGAGCCTTCTCTGTCAGAGAGCTCTGGTGCCACAATAAATTACAGTTCCCATGATTCCCTAGCACTGAGCCAGGGCAGTGCCTCAATTTAATGTGCACTATTTCTGGCAGTCTGCAAAGGTCCATAGTCTCTCCCCCCCCCCCCCACCAACTGCAATATTATGTTAGTCACCCTGCCAGCCTTACAAGCTATTGAGTGAGGTATATATACTACATATCAATGCAATAATAATTAAGAAGTACAGTTGTCCCACCCAATTCAGGGGGGATCTGTTCCAGATGCCCCCTCCCCACGAACTGGAAAAACTGCAAATTTCCAAGTCCCATTGGATAGAATGGCCACGTGCACCACTTTGTCCCTCCTGGCTTCCTGTCTGAGGAAGTTCAAGACCATGAATGGGAAGTCCATGAATTAAGAGGAATGACTGTAATTCCAATTTGTCTGCTACAGATAAACAATGTTTACTGGTGCTATTCATTGGGTGGCAGTCAAGAGCTAATGACAATTGCCCCTCCAAGATTTCAGTATAACTCTTGAATTCTTTATTGACTTCCATTGGGAGTCAATGTTTGATCTTGCTGGGCAGACCATATAACATTTAACAGGACAAGAAACACTTAACCCCGATTGCTTACCACCTAGATTAGTAGTCAACATGCTCCCAGTTTTCATATCTCTACAGGACAAAGTTAATTGACATAAGTCACAATCCAGTATATCACAGAGATCTTTTTTTATGTCTATTCATATATGTACCACACACACACACACACACACACACACTTATGTATTATATTTTCACTAGCAGTTGTCTATAATGTAAACTGTTTTGTACTTTTCTTCATCAATATGTTTACTCATGTTTGTGTTTTCCTCTAATATACATATACTTGCACTTTTATTTTGATTCAGAGAGTTGTACTGCAATATTCTGAGAAGTGCAAATACACAAGAATTACCACTTTCTGGTTTATATGTTGATTCAAAAAGTTCTCATTTGGTAATTTGTTATCCAAATCCAACTTCTCTCACATTCCCTGAGAGAACTAAAAATGAAATCCTCTAAGAATTAAATATATACACATATAATATCAACATTAGTTTAAAAGTCAATTTTATAAATAAATGAACAAAGGCCTTTCCATTTTAGAAGAACATTAGATATACGCTGATGCTCAAGTTGTCTTTTTAAAACCATGCACAATACTTCTCATAGCATGTGTGCAAAATTCTATTTGTAACTGTATAGCAATTAAAGGAGAGCATGCCCAATGCTGAAATAAAGAGCTGTGGACCTTCAATATAGTACATTCTTTTTGTTATCTGGATCTTTGTTACAGTTATTGTTATTATTTGCATGCTGGGTCCACAGAAGTTTACATGTTTGCAACAAGGGTGTGGAATGCATGAGCAGAATATGATGGGCCACCCCCCCCCCCCCATATTCTGCCTGTGGATCTGGCCCATTCCTGCCCCCAGCACTTACCTGATCCAGCATGGCAATGGGCTGATGTTCAGACACCTGCCTGCTGCCACAACATGGAACTGCAACTGCCTCCAATTTGCCCATCACCACTAATCATGGCCACAAACATCTTTTCTTCTAATAATAAAAAAATGGGCTAAAGGCTGGTTTGGTTGGGTCAGGCCAGTTCTCCCAGAATGACCTCTGGTTTTCTGACCCCAGCTGGCCTGCCTTATCTAAATAGGATGATGACAGCCTGGGGAGGATGGGCCTTTTGGCCTGTGGGTGCAGCCCCTAAAAGGATGTCGAATCCCACATCTGACACATACAGAAACAAGCACTGATGTGAACCTACTTTTCTTGTAGTAGATATGGAAAATTCATCCCTAACCCCATTTTTTGTGCTGCCCAAATATTCCCAGGGTGTAACTAAACCTGCAAGACCCCTTACTGGAAGAAAATAAAAGTAATAGTTGGGGTGATTTTTCACCCAAACATGGTCCAAAAACCATGTGAAAATGCAACATCTTGCTTGTTTCTTATGCACAACTGCAATGTTCGCCCAACCACTTGATGACAGAAAATTTACCTAAACATAAAAAGGAACTGACATGACATCTCTTCTTGTTCACTGGTGGTTGTTTGCTGTTGCAGTCTATTAAGGGCAGAGATGAAAATTCAACTCGATTCCTATGACCTTGCCCATCCCAGTGTGATCTCATTTTATTTAATATCACAGCCATGTGGATTGATTCCATGGCTCCTTCCCACTGGGTGGATCATTTCCTCCCAGGAATTTACAGAAGTGGCTCTCATTTTCTCTTTCCTTTACTGGCTTTTCAAGTTACATTACAAAAGAAGAGACACAGCCCTGTTTCTTTTGTGCTGGTCTTGGGCTTGGTTCATACTTACACAGGAGACTACCCGGGAGATTATCACATGAGGGACAGGATGTCATTTTCCAGTCCCTGTCCCACACTTCCTGCCTGATCATGGGAAAGACTTTCACATTTGACCCGCAGCCGGCTGAAAATCACTTTCTGCCATCATTTGCAGTCGTTTGTATTAACACTTTAGCTGGTTGCACTGTGAAAGTGATTCACACAATCACTTTCACTTGGGTCATGGATGGAATAAGGATGGGGGAGCTATTCCATCCTCCATGTGATAATCTCCAGGGAATACAAGGGTGGACTAGGAAAGATTCCCACCCAACACCCTTGAGAGCAACTTTCATATGGACCAATGATCTGGTGCTACTGAAAATATCAGCTTCTATGTTTCTTGAGTTAGTGATTAAATACTCTGGCATTGAATCCATGGACTGAATCCAGTCTATATCAATAATGTTTTAGTCTCACAAGCTTAACTCAAACAATGATGTGTTTATGTATGTCTATGGAGAGGAATATATCTGATAGCACATTATATCCTTTCTTGCATTACTGAACATTTGTTGGAAGACTTGATCAGCATTTAATTCCTTAAAACAATAAATAAATTGTATTTTGGCAAAGATTAGTCTTTCTGCTTGTTTGGGTTGTTCCATCAGTGTGATAACAGTACCAGGAACAGAAGAGATGCCATCTGACTCCCAAGTATAATCTGGCACAGACAATACAAATTCCCTTGGTAAGAAGTGTTGACACATGACTCACACTGTTGCTCTTCTACTAGGCCCAGACAGAAGATATAACTGATACTGTCTTGATTATGAGGCTTCACAGCTTTGCTTGATAGCCTATTTGACCTCCAGGCAACCATCCACTGAGTTGTTTTGCCAAAGTTTACTTCATAAATTGTTCTTTTCTGTTTCGGATATAGCTCATTCCCACCCCCTTCCCCTCATCACAGTTTACTGCAATATATAGGAAATGGGGAAAATATGTTCTAATAGAAAATTCACTTTGAATCATCATGGACTCTTAGAATCATAGAATTGGAAAAGACCACAAGGGCCATCCAGTTCAACCCCCTGCCATGCAGGAACTCACACTGTTATCTTTAATCAGAAATGTTAGTGTTTTCTTTGCTTTTTTAAAAAATAATCTTTTGGCTTCATCTACTGAATAGCTGCAATATTTCCCCCCATTTCCTCCTCTTCCTCCTCCTCCTCTTCATTTGCTTTCTTTTCAAGAGCTTTTCTAATGGACAGCATACAAGGAAGTTGTCAGTGGAGCATCTAAGAACAAGGCCATCAGAATAGTTTGGTTTGTTGCCACTCTGACACTCTGAGGAAAAGACCCAGCAGGAAACACCTTAGTGTATGATTGGTTCCCTCTATAGTCATCTGTCTAGTTGTTTTGATTCAAACTGAATTAGTGATGTTTATTATTCATCCCACTGTGCTTGCTCGCCTAGGTCAAAGCTTGTCTCTTTCTAACAGAGAAGAAAAAACGTAAAGCAATTGAAATGCACAGTGAATGCTTATGATATGCTCCTTGGCTTTCATATGAACCCAAGTTGTTTAAGCTTGTGGACAAAAAAAATAAAAAAAATAAAAAAAATAGCAAAATGTACCTGTAATATTTTGACAATCAGTATGTGCACTGTCATCTTCTTAGGACGTTATCACACGTGGGCCAGAAAGGGAAAATAAAAGTGGAAATGAGGCATTACGAAAATAAACCGAAAATAAACTTGTTTCCACAAACGTCATTACCTTAATTGTGAATTTACAGCAAGTGCAAAGAACGTCCACACACAAGCGAAAATATCCTGTAAATGTAGTAGAAATGAGCCTCTTGCACATGCGCAGCTAGAGGAATGAGGCTCTTGCACATGCGCAGATAGATGAATGCTCATGGGAACCATGGGTAATGACAGGGAAATGCTCCTCAATACGTATTTGGCGATCACATTTGCGGTAAATGCGGAATCACCCTCATCGCACAATTGCATTTCCTGAAGAAACCGAAATTCAAAAGATCTCGGATCTTTCCACTTTCTGTCGGGGTTCTGTCGGGGTTCTGTGCGACGTCATGTGAAAACACGGGCCAATAATCCGGTATTGTTCAGGATTTCATGTGGATTTTGTTTGGATTGGGCCCCGTGTGATAACGTCCTTAGTTTAGGTCTGGGCACTGGTTTACTAAGGGGGGTTGCAGACTGCCAAAAATAGTGCAAATTGAGTCCACTTTTAGGGTTAGGGTTAGGGTTAGGGTTAGGGAATCATGGGAACTGTATTTTATTGTGGCACCAGAGGTCTCTGACAGAGAAGGCTCAATGTCTCAGAAAAAAAAACAATTCCCATGATTCCCTAGCACTAACCCTAACCCTAAAAGTGGACTCAATTTGCACTATTCCTGGCAGTCTGCAACCCCCCCAAGAGCCTTTGCAGACTGCCAGAAATAGTGCAGCTTGAGGCCACTTTAACTATCCTGGCTCAGTGCAAGGGAATCATGGGAATTATATTTTTTCTGGGACATTGAGCCTTCTCTGTCAGAGAGCTCTGGTGCCACAATAAACAACAGTTCCTATGATTCCTTAGTACTGAGCCAGGACAGTTAAAGTGGCCTCAAGCTGCATTATTTCTGGCATCTGTAAGCCCTAAGAAACAGGAGTTCATCAATGGTCCACTTCCTGAACTAGGGGTTGTGCTCTATATGGAAATTAATCCAAATTGTCAGGTCATTAGCAAAATTAGGTGATTATTTATTGAATATGAGGTTTTGATATAAGGCATTCTTTTGACCAGGGGTTGGCAACCTACGGCCCATGGGCCGGGGCCAGCCCCCCGGGGCCTTTGGACTGGCCCCCAGGGACCCCTGTTGCCGCCGCCGCCGCAGTCACCGCCCGCCACTGCTAGGCACACTCCTGCTCCTGGGAGGCGCCATTTTGGAATGCCCACAGCTGTGCACGGCGCCGTGGGTGTTCCAAAATGGCGCCCCGCATTGCATGCGCCCGCGCACATGGCGCAGGTGCCATTTTGAAAGGCCCCACCACTCAATTCTCGAGTGGTGGGACCTTAGAGGGACCTTTCCAAGGTCCCTCCGCTTGATCCTGGGGTGAATTCACCCCAGGATCAAGCAGAGACACCTTGGAAATGGTCCTCTAAGGTGCCTCCGCTTGATTCTGGGGTGAATTCACCCCAGAATCAAACGGGGGGCTTGGAGGACTGTTTCCAAGGCCTCCCCGCTCAATCCTGGGGCAAATTCGCCCAAGGATCTGGGCCGGGGGGCCTTTGAAAGGCCCCATGGCCGCTGTCAGGGGTGCGTGCGTGCGTGCGTGCACACCCCCAGCTCCCGCACAACTGGCCCCCACACCATTTCCCCCCCCTCCCCCGGCCCCCCGGCAACAAAGGTTGCCGACCCCTGTTTTTGGCCATAGCAAAGCTCTGCATCCCTCTCCCCTCCCCTCCCAACATCCTGCATTATAAGTATATGTTCTGAGGTTAAACACCTGGATAGGCTGAAACTGCATATAAATTGTCTCTAGATGTTGAGTATCTATAGATGTTGCACATAAATTATCCCTAGATATTGAGTATGTATAGATATCAAAACACTATTTTGCAAATTTTGGTAAGGTTGGGATATGGATTGGGGTGAAGCGCACTGCCCGCTTTGATGTTACTTAGCATTATGTGGACTTATTGGCTGTGCTGCTTGAAATGGCCACAATTGAGATAGCAAAGTATATGTATTTTGTGTGACCACTACCTTAAATATGGAGCATAAGAGATGCTATGCTTGTTGTGTAATGTTAAGATGAAGGTGGCTTATGCTGGAAGTGAGATATATGACTTGGTTTTGTGTGTGTGTGTGAGAGAGAACACATTAAAAGTCAGTTTTAGGAGAAAGCCAGTAATGTCCAGAGAATCAAAGCAGCAGATATTACAAAAACTTGATTTGATACTAATGCTCTTTTCATTAAGAAACTAAAGAAATTTAACAACCAGATGTTAGTTTTCATTTGTGAGGTACAATGGCCTAAATTTAACCATTCATTCCAACTAGTGTGGAGCCATTAAATTAATGATAACCTGATATATAAATTCTATTGATTCAACAAGTGTACTCTCAATTTGACTAATAATTGAATTTAGGCTGTTACCTTTACTGTCTCATTCTAAGGGTAATGCTATCTCATTTAGTCTTAGGTATGATGAGATCAGAAATCATATAATTCAGGGGTAGGCAACCTTTCCCCTTTAAGGGCCGAGGGACTTCAGCTCCCAGAAGCCTCAGTCATGTTGGCCAATAGTCCCATGTGAGCCAATAGCTCCTGGGATTCTGGGAGCTGAAGTCCCTCGGCCCTTAAAGGGGAAAGGTTGCCTACCCCTGATATAATACAACAAGGAAGACAGAAACCTAGAGTTCAATTAGATCTGTGTACATGCTGCCATCTATGACTAAAAATTAAGTCAGTTCAGAATAAAGACAAGTTTTCTTGAATAGATAGACATTTCTGAAAGTCTAGGCCAAATTCTGAAAGACTAGAGCAGAAGCCATGACCTTATTGTCTTTAGTTTCTAGGATAATATGCCACACTGATTGACATGCTGTTCTCACATAGTTCTTGTGACAATTTGCAGGAAAGCATTAAAAGGGTTTCCTTACATCTTTTCATTTACATCAGTGGTTCCCAAATTTTGGTCCTCCATTTGTTTTAGACTTCACATCTCCCAGACTTTGTGATTGTTGCCCAAGCTGGCTGAAGCTTCTGGGAGTTGAAACCCCAAACACCTGACCAAAGTTTGGGAATCACTGATTCACATCATTTTAGATTTTGGGGTGGGGGTGTGTGAGGTAATCATGTAGCTCTACAGATATTTTGTAATGCAGCTCCCAGCAGCCTAGACAGCACTATTAATGATGAAGAATGCTGGGAATTGCAATCCAACAACATCTGTAGGGCTGCCTGATTGCCATTATTGTTTTCAATTTTGACATGTTTGTCAAAGGAAGTCTAATACTAAGAATGAATTACAATAAACACAGTGGGTTGGGGGACGAAAGATTTTTCTAGAATGCATCACTGTCTTGCTGACAATTGAACACTTATGCACTGATTGGCTCAGAGATTATCATTTAAACCTTTTGTAATGTACAAGAGTAAACAGAAATATCTTTTTAAACATAATTTTCCCCCCTTCATTTCAAAGTTCAGTTTTCCTACCCATTCCTTTGAAGTCAGAAAACAGGCCTTTCTATTGAAGAAAATGTGATACTGTGCTGAAAGACATGCTTTTGAGCTATGGGGTTCTCTATTTCACACACACACCTACAGTAATAGGCTAGTGCTGCAACTCAGCATATAGGAGTTTTTAATCCAATACCATTGTCATTATTAATCTTATGGCACTGGACCCATGCATAGTTTCTGGGTCTCCAGAGATCTGCCATTGGAAGTTCTTTTGTGGCTTATTTTTGGCTCCCATAACCCCTGTGGGCATCCGTGGGCAGGATAGAGGTTGAAAGAGTTCCTCCGCTGCATCCAAAATCAATACCTTTTAAAAGAAATGAGAGAGAGAGCAAGAAGCCACTAACCATCTTTTCCACCAAGCTAGGCAGCTTCCGAAAGTGCCTCAGCTGTTCATCCTTTGAAGTTCTACTTCCCTCATTTGGAAGGATCCAGAACCCAAAGGCCCACCCGCATTTGACCAGCTGTATGTTCCTGAGGACTGGATGAAGTGCCTCGGGAGAGACTGGGCTGCTGTGAACATGTGGGTGGGCCACAGCAACATCTTTTAGATCCTGGAAATATGATTTCATAAGCCAACTGAGGTGGCTTTTGATGCAGTCTTCCCTCAGTGGAAAGTAGGCTTGTTGAAGGTTTCCTGCCTGATTTTTGGCTTGAGAAAAGAAAGAACCGATTCATGGGGGGCGGGGGTGGAGAGCATACAAATATTAACTCTGTTAACTGGAGTAGAGTATGGTTCTTCTTCAGGTCTTCTCCAAGTGAATATGAAACAGATCTGGAGGTACTCTACAGTGTTCCATCATTAATTTGAGCAAATAACTTCTTGTCTTAGTATGCATCCAAGCTCCAATGGAGAGGATTTTTAAGATTTTCTCAAAGTAATTTTTGTGTCCATTTGACTTTTCTATTTTTATTGTTGAGGGCATTGTTGGCAAAATGGTTAATGAGAACCCCCCCAGTCCCATACCCTCCAATCCCTACTATTTGGCAGGGATAATGGTTAATGAGAACCCCCCCAGTCCCATACCCTCCAAATCCCTACTATTTGGCAGGGATAATCCTGAATAATTCTCTGTATTTCTCTATGTTTGACCTGCTTTTAACATATTCCAGTTTCTCTCTCATCCTTCCCCTCTTCCCAAGCTTGCTTCAATTGCTGCAAACTGTGTTCAAGGTGCTAAAGTAGTTTTCAACCAATTAAATCAGTTGGAGGAGTGAGGAAAAAGGGAGAATGTAATCTTGCCCTTCCCTAGCTTATGTGTTCTTCCTCATTAATAACTTTTGCCATATTGATTATATTCTAATGTTACTTGGCCACATGTGTCCCAGTTTTCATCTGTGAAATGTTGAGAGTATGAAAGACTCAAGGGTATATACTTCACAATTTAAGGACTAGAAAATAGGAAAAGGTCCCAAATAGCTTTTTTTTTAAAATGGAGCTGAATGTCTAGTCACTTCTGGATTTTTTAACAAGTCAAGTAGCTGAAGTAGCCTTTAAATGATCAATTGTTTCGATATAAAGACATAAAGATTAAAGGTAACTCTTGTATCTCTGTGATACAAATCCATCTTGGGCAAGTCACATTCTCTCAGCTTTAAAGGAAGGTCATGGCAAACCTCTTCTGAATAAATCTTGTCAAGAAAACCCTATAAGTCAGAGTAAACTTGAAGGCACATAAGAATAACAACTGATTAGAAGAGGTTACTGGCAAGAGCACTTGAACAGAATTAGGTGCAGTGACAGTTTTCCTTCTGTTTTTCTATCTTTGAGGACACTTTCATGTGAGAGGATCTTTTCTTCAGCAGCCCCACATGGAATAGATTATCACATTGACTCCATAAAGTCTCATCACTGCAACCTTTCAGGCAAGTTCTAAACACAATCTATTTCTTCCACACTTCTTTTTCATACAATTTTTTTAAAAAAAGAACTTTTGGAAAAATCAAAAGTAATTGGACCTAAAACTGACAGATTCATTCTTCTAGTCCCAGGGCTTTGAAAGCTTTACTTTTAGAAGGCTGGATTTGAATCCCTGAGCCTTCAACCACATTTGTGTTGAATTTGGGTTGCCACCTATTTTTTCTCAGAGGTTCCTCATTTTTAACACTTATACGACAGTCTGATAAAACATGGCTTTTGCATGCTGTGGATAGTTGCACCTATTGAATCTGGCCAAAGGAGATGATAGGATAATTTTGTTTCAGTTAATTTTTGAAGAATTTATCAAAATTTAGAAATTTTGTATTTCAGACAGAATGAACTGTGTGTGTGTGTGTATTGGTATGGCAAAACAATCAGATTTTCCCAATGCCAGCTACCAGTCAGTTTAGACAACAATAAACTAGATGGACTGTGGATCTAGTAGACGGCTGCTTCCCACATTTCTTGCTCTCACTACCCTTGACCATTCCAGAGGCCAGCAAATCATCACATTGGAACAATGTTTTCTTCTATGTAGAAATGTTTCTTTGACCCTTTTGTAACCTTTGCCTTGGCACATACAGCCTTCTGGCAGAAGGTCATACAACAGGGATGGGGTGGAAAAGAGAGGGAAAGCAGAGAAAAACCTTGTGACATCTGTTCTGGTGCCTCCGCCAAAATCTAGAGGGAACGTTGTGCCAGTTCAGCAGCCGCTCCTACAGCTTTACAGTCAGCTTGTGCACAGTGCCAGTGTTAATAATGTGGACTTCCTGCTGTGGGGCTGGCACCGGCAGTTTCCTAATTAGAATCTTCTAAAAGTGGTGAAGGCTGAACTGGTCATTTCTCTCTCCCACCCCCTGCCCTGGTTTCATCCCATTTTTGGCATAAGGGTCTCTAGGTATTTTTGTTTTGGCCTTGGGTAAAGGAAGAGACTAATGGGGTTTGTCTTTCACCCTCTCTTCAGACAGAGAGAACAGGATTAAATGATCCAAGGACTTAAAAGGCTGAACTGTTATACAGGCCAGCTCACCTTGGGGGTGCATAGATATGACTGGTTGAATTTCACAGCTCATACATTTTCCTGAATAATCTTGACAGCAAGATCCCCTATATGCAAAACATGCTTTACTGAATAGCCCACGCCTTCCAGTTGATTGTTCCATAAGTGTGGAATAGAAGACTAACAAAAAAGGTGTGCATTTACTCAGAAGTAAGTTCTGTGGATTTCAGTGGACTGTACTGTTGAGTAAAACCACATCGGATCAGGCTGGTTGTTTAATACAACATAATATAACATTTACTCAGTTTGGGGCCTGTATACACTGATGTATAAAAGAGTATGTGGGGCACATTACTGAAGTAGTATTTGCCAATATGGGTTATCTATGTGGAAAATGACATGGAAGAAATTACAGAAAATGAACTAGCCATCAATGAGTGGCTTTAAGGTTACTGATGCAAAACAGTCAGATTGTCAGCAGTGCTACTAGGGATGGGGTCATTTGCTCAGGTTTGCTTTTCTACCCATCCAGCTTCTCTTATTCTCAAAATCTCTTTTAAATTTCTATGAAATTTGCAAATTTTAGAAGGCTCTCATAAAAATAAAAGAGAATCCTCAACTTGATATAGCTATTCAATATATACAACTTTTACAAGCAAATGTGTTGTATCTGCCTGCCATGTAAGTTTGGCTGATATTCTCTTTGTTATTAGTTGCAGGTTCCATGGATCAGTTATGTGGCTCCAATCAATCTATCTGTTGTCAAGATATGTCTGAGGAGCCAAGAATTCTTCTGCTTCTCTTTTTATTGTTTGCCATGTGTTGCATTGTTGATGTATACTATATATACTTGCTATATATTATTAGCCAAATCTTACCCCTTCCCTGCTATCACTCTGTTCTTTCTTACCTTGTGTAGTTCTACCACTTTTTAATAAAATGTATTTTGTAAAGGTGTGTGTTTGTGTGTGGTCTGTGTGTGTCATAAGTTGGGTTTAGGTTTGTGTGTACAGATCCCCTGAGATAAAAGATAATGGCTACAATCCTGGCTCAGTGTAGTAGTTCCACATGTGGACCTATGCTATATTGAGATTTTTACCACTTTCCTGACCTACTGTAGAAGCCCCTTACCTACAGCCATATTTGCCTGGAGGAGAATGGAGGGATTGCAGAAAAATCTGGCTATGACCCCATAGGTAGAGACAAAGTGATTACACTATCCACTGAGGTTCATTGGAGTCCTCTGGAGATTTCAGCAGCTGATAGAATGCAGGTAGCTTTCTGTCTGGCTATGGACACATAATGAGACACTTCTGCTTTCCTCTTTTTATTCTTCAGATATGAATGACTGTGGGAGTGGGGCTTCAATGAATCCATGGTAGGTCCGAGGGAGGGGGCTTTGGTTGCTGAGGGGGGAGGAAAGGGATACTAATCTCCTCAGCAACCAAAAATAGTTATTTACCAGTTAACGTATACCTGTATTTGCTACTAAAAGAATGCCAGCCAATTTCTGTTGCAGTTTGGAATTTTTATATAATGGCCAGCAAAAATGTTGGAGGGGATCATTTTGTAGAATGGAACCTCTAATTCACAAACCTTGGAGATAACCAAAGCATTCTACCTATCTATTATAACAGAGCAAAGCCAAAACTAGGTTTGTATGTGTTTGTGGGCACATTGGAGGGAGGGAGGGGCGAGAGGCAGAGAGAGAGAGAGAGAGTCAGTCAGTAAACAGCAGTGGCTAAATCAGTACTGGTAATAGATGCTGGTACCATCAACATTAAAATCTCTTACCACATTGCTCTTTCCACCCCACCCCACTTGTTCCCAGCAAATTAGCTGATTATTACATGCAGTATATCATCTCACTTTGAAGTCCATTTATTTTCTTTCCTTTCCAGTTACTTGCAAAGTAATCTCTCGCATTTTAACTTATTTCTTATCTGTGCTCTATTGCTAACTTGGTAGCAGTGCATTTCATCAGAAAACTCTTGTGCCAGATGGATATCTTTCTGGTGGATAGGTGCCACTGTTAGGACACCCTGCATACCCCACACTGTATTTGGGATCTCCATATTTTCATAGTTCATATCTGAAACCAGCATGTTCTTAAAAGGTCCCAATGGCCTTTTGGATCACTAGATGAAGTTCCCAGGAGAATTGGAGCGAAAACCCAAAGGCATGTGGACAATCCAGGTAATGATAAATCAAGGTTAAGGGGATGTACTAATCACTCCTTCCCTCCCCTAAGTTCTCTGTATTTCTTCTTATACCAAGAGACAAAGGAGGTCTCATTGTACCAAAGTAGTAAGCCAGTTCTCTCTGCCTACCCCCTACTATGCTTCCAGCCAATCTCTCTGTCCAATCACCCTAAGGTTGTGCTGATCCAATCACTGTTTTTGTCACCCTAAAGTTAAAGCCATCAACCAGTCTGGAATCCCATTGTTGATTCCTGGGAAAGAACATCAAATTTTTGTTACAGGATAATCCACTGCATGAAGCTAGATTTCAGGTATAAATATTGGTCCCCAAAAACCTAGTCTCTGCACACAAAGTATGCATACAGTTGTCCCAGTCTGAGATACATCCTGCTTTCTGTGGCCTACTCCTTGGACATGTAAATATCACCATCTTTAAACCCCTCAAACTCTGATATCTAGTTTCCATATTTCCATTCCAATTAGCTCTGAATACTGTGTCTGTGTGAATTGCTATCATGTGTGTGTGATTGCACTCTGCATTTTTCTAAATTCACTCAAACCTGGAGTCGTCCTCAGTTATTACTTGTATACACAGGTGCCAACCAGTAGTATCACTGGGGGTGTGGGGGATGTGGACCACACTGGATGATACCTCAGAAGGTGGTTGACACCCCAGAAGAGGGGGTGACACCTGGCCAGTCCCCCCAGGCTGCAGGTCCTGGTTTACAGGGCTCCCTAGGAGTGCACAGGGCTTCTACGACCCTCCCCGACCTCTCCCTGGGGTGCACAGGGCTTCTCCAGCCCTTCCTGGCCTTTCCCCAGGGCATGCAGGGCTTCTCCGACTGCATGCTGACACGTGCTCCTGCACACACCAGATGTGCACCAGAAATTGTGCACTGGAAGTCCTGCCCCATAAGTCCTACACCCCAGTCAGTGACCGCATCGGGTGACACCAACCCTAGGGACGTCGCTGCTGTCAACAGTGCTAAAGGTTACTCAACCTCTTGCAAAGCTAATTTTCTCAACACTTAAAACAACCCTGATGGTTGGTGGGGACCCCAATCCTCTCTCTTTCTTTGGGTCACTGCCTTAGAAAAGGTCCTTCCTACTGTTTATTGCCTTCTGCCTAAAATGCTGAAGATGGGGCCTGCCCAAACAAGTGAGCAGGATGGTAGGGAAACAGGATTTGTGTGAACATTATCACAGATCAATTCTAGTCCTGGATTTATTTTTCATTAGGAACAACCTTCATCCAAATTACCCATCTTAACTTTTGCCCCTCTCTACATAAGGATAAGTAGAACTCTGACTTGTTTGTTGAATGATGACCCTCATTATCATTCTTGGTAGTCTTGGGCAAGAAGAGAGAGATTAAGAGAGAGAGAAGGAAAGGGAGAACAACATTGAAAAGTGCAAGTATACGTTTGGGATCTATAAGTTGCCTTGTCTTTCTCTGCCAAAAGTGAATTAACCATTTAAAAAAATATTGCTGTGAGCTTTTATAACACATGAGCAGTGATTGATTGTGTTTGTTCCATACATGTGTGTTCTATCTAGCCATCTACCATCTTTAATTTAAAACAGGATGTAAAAAAGTGTTTCAGACATTAGTTCAATCAGTACATGTGGACTGAGTTGCAAACTGAGTGCTGAACTCTACTCCACCATGGTTTGAGACTCACCAACACAATAGTCTAGTCCCAATATAGAAGTTGAACTCCATCCCACCCCCATGGGCTAAATCCAAGAGTTCCATTTGAGCTGGCATGTGCATATTCCTGTTTAGTAACTCTGCATTCAGTCTCTAACTAGGGAATTGGAAAGATCCAGTTATTGGCAATCTTCCTCACCCTCTTCCTTAAATAGAAGTCCTTGGCATTGTCATGCTTTCTGACTGGTAATGCATTGTGATTGATATTACAGATTGTATCCAAAGTGCAGAATAATGCAAGTCTTCTAGCAGGCATGTTCTTTTCACAGAAGCATATGCAATTCAATTGACTAGCTGTCAGGGTGAGGGGAACTGCTACCTCTTGATACTTCCCATAAGTCAGGAAATACAATGCACTCATTAAGCTATTTCAGTATGTGAATGTTTGACTCTCATTAAGTAACACGGACATTATTTCCCTTATCATCTGTTAATGAAGGATATATGTATATAAGTATTTGTGTGTGTTTTATATATATGTTTTATATCCCAAATAGAACGGAGTGCCCTTCTCAAGTTGCAATACCTGAGAGGAGAGGAGGGAACACTACCTCTCCAACACAGCAAATAAGTCACTTATTCTTAACTTTATGGTATCTGCACAATGTCTCTGATCTGACCTCTGCTGGGTTCATGGTGCTTTATGAAGGCAAAGTGGTTTACATGGAGAATGAATTGAAGTCAACTTGCATTCTGAAGCTAGCTATTGCAGGAATATGGAAGAATATGTTTTATGAGAATAAAATAAAATATGGGAATAAAATACAAACATTTCCAGTGAATCCTATTATGAGACATGTTAGTTGGCTTTGAGTTATCAGTATACATTAGTTTGAAATGTTCCACCTGACAGTGCTTCTTCCTGTGTGTGATGTGTGCCTTCAAGTCATTTCTGACTTATGTTGATTCTAAGGCGAACCTGTCATGGGGTTTTCTTGGCAAGATTTGTTTCAGAGGAGGTTTATCATTTCCTTCTCCTGAGGCTGACAGCATGTGACTTGCCCAAGGTCACCAGTGGGTTTCATGGTTAAGCAGGAATCAAACCCTGGTTTCCAGAGTCATAATCCAACACTCTAAACACTACAACACACTGTCTCTCTCTCTATGGAAATAACATCTTAAGAATAACCCTTTAGGTTGATTTGTTGAGGATTTATTGAAAATGAAAAAGACTTAACATTTTATTTAATATATGGAGGCCTAGTATACTGGGGTGGGGAGGTATAACAGATGGCAAATTTTGACTCTTCTGCCCTTATCTCCAGTAGGTGAATCAGAGATAACAAGAAATTTAAACCCTGGAAAATCTTTTCATGAAGCAGGAGTTGTGTTGTGCAAATTGTCAAGATTTTCTGTGGAACAGGAGCTCTGGTTAGGAGAATGCCAAGCTTGGCATGAAACAAGAGCTCTGACATACAGACTACCTATGGTATGTTTAAAAATATGATGCCCTGTCTCTACCTAGCTCAAAGAACAGACTTCATGGGTGGATATTGAAAGGTTTTATTGAAGATCAGGCCCGGCACAGTAGAACTTCATTACCAGATCTGAAGCTACAGCATGAATTTCATTTTGAAGAACACCCCACAAGGGCTCCCTCTCCCAATGGTTTGCATTCTTTCCCACACAGTACCAGGCAGCTAAACAACTTTGGATCCCATGAATATCTCTCAGCAATTGTTTACTCTTCCCAACACACCAGGTCTATTCAAACATGGCTTCAGAGCAGCTAAGCATGGCTGAGAGGCCTGAGTCTGTGACCTCTCTGACAAAAAGGTAGTAACTGAAGTTAAAAATTAACACAAAAATTTAATATAAAATAAAATTAAAATCTCTATTGAGGGCAGTGCAAGCAATTCATATTTTTGTCCTCACTAAGCCTTTAAAAAAACAAACCCAAACATTCTTAGTTTGTGATGGTGAATCTATGGTTTGCGTGCAAGAGATGGCACATGAAGCCATTTCCCCTGGCATACAGAGGGTGGGTAGAAGGAGGAACAGATGTGTGCCTTTTCCTCTTCTTCCCCCTCCCCACTGGGCCATCCTGGAAGTCCCACCCCCAGAGGGCAGAATTCCCATCCCTGGAGGGCGGAAGTTCCACCCTCGGCACTAGATAGCACTCAGTGCTGGGAGGTCTTTTAGTTTGGGCACTTGGTTCATCATCACTGTTCTAAGTTATGGTTCTCCATGTAGAAAACAATATGAAAAACAAAATAAAATTACATTAAACCACTCAAATAAGGGAGTGATAAAAGTTCATCTTGGAACTTTGGTCTGTATTAGGGTTCTCTGTTCAAGGCTATCCTAGGCCCTGACATTTCAGGACCAGAACCAACGAATTAAGCACAAACCCTTGTAACGTCAAAGGTGGCAGGCCCTGGCAATGTCATTACGCATAATTAAACATCAACCACTGGGGCATGGAATATGCCATTTTATTAATCTATGCCCCCCCCCACACACACACACACCAGCACTTTGCCTGAGAACTTGAAAAACCATCTGGAGCTAAGACAACAATGTAAGTTCTAGCACTGTGGACCTGAAAACCATCTGCACTTGAAAGTGTGTCACAGTTTCAGCTGAAGATATTTGAGAGCATTTTATTTGACTATATGTTTCTGTTACTGCATCCTTTTCTATTTATTTGTCATCAGTAAAGTTATAATTTTATATAACTCTCCATGGCTTATTTAACTTCAGTGTATCCTTTTAACCAATACTAAGCATTTACAATACAGATTGCTTCCTACATCCATTCCTTTGTTGGAAACCCTTCCAAATATGCTCCCTAGGAGCTACATATGCCTTTGGAACACAGGGCAGATGTATTGGGTCAAAGACCCTCAGTGTCTGATGAAATGTGAAAAAACAGTAATTTATTTTAATAGGTTTAGGGGGGCAGTTCTCTAGTTTAATAGACTGTGTGTGGAAAATCAATAATTGGTTAATAATATATTCTTCTGAAAGACTGAAAAACAAAACTTATTTTCTTTGGTTCTTTCTGTGTGCTTTAAAAAAAATCATTTTCTTTCCCTTATCTGTACTTTTCTTGGAAACAAACTGAACAAGTTGAAAACATACTAATGTAGCAAGTGATTTATTGAGTCATATGAGTGATTCATCAACCCCAACTTGTCTACTACATTATCCAGTTCTAGGAGCATTAGAAAGTTGTCTTTTGTTTTTACAGGACATATAATCCAGCACAGGGAGGCTAAGACTTATTTGGAAACATATTTGGTGAGCACATGAAATCCTTGCTGTTTTAGAGTGTTTTCCATACTCACTAAAAGTAGTAGTATTCAAGAGTCATAGATTGTCCTGGCTGCAGTTGAGTAAAATTTTATTTGGCTCCTAAAAAGAAAGAATGCATCAAAATTTGCAAATTTCTTCATGAGGACAAAAAGAACTTGAGATTTGATTTCCTTTTCTTTTTAAGGCCTCAGTGTGAGAGAAAGCAAAACAGCCAGATTCATCCACCCCTAGTCAGAGGAATCATAGAATTGGAAGAGTCCACAAGGGCCATCCAGTCCAACCTCCTGCCATATAGGAAGACTCAATTGAAGCACCCCCAACAGATGGCCATCCAGCCTCGCTTTTAAAACCTCAAAAGAAGGAGACTTCACTGTTTTCTCAGGAAGTGTTTCCCACTGTCGAACAGTTCTTACTGTCAAGAAGTTCTTCCTAATGTTGAGCTGAAATCTCTTTCTCTGTAGTTTGAATCCTTTGCTCTGGATCCTATTCTTTGGAGCTCGAAAAAACTAACTTGCTTCATCTTCACTATGACATCCTTTCAAATATTTAAACAGGGCTATCATATAACTGCTTAACTTTCTCTTCTCCATGCTAAACCCTAAGGTTCTCCTCATAGAGCAATGACTTTCACCATTTTGGCAACACTCCTCTAAACACATTCTGGCTTGTCAACATCCTTTTTGAATTGTGGTACCCAGAACTGGACACAGTATTCCGAGTGAAGCCAGGCCAAAGCAGAATAGAGTGGTACTATTACTTCCCTTGATTTAGACACTGTACATCTATTGATGCAGTCTAGAATCACATTGGCTTTTTTTTTTTAGCATCAAATAAATTCTAAATTGCGAATAGAGTTTGAAAACTGCAGTTTTCTATGATTTTCTCTTAGCAGGAAGAAAATTGCTAATATTAATTTTTGCTTCCTTCAAGAAGAAAATCCATGAATAATTGCATTCCTAGATCTTAGAAGTCTGGGTTTGAATCCCTGTATGTATTGAATCATGTATGTGGTGCTGAATTAGGGTTACCAATTCTTTTTTTTTTTGGTTGATCTCTCATCCTTAAAGGGCTTCATAGCAGGCCAGTATACCACAACCTTTTTCATGCTTTGAATAATAGTACTTATTAGATTGAACTGGTGTGGATGGGTGGGAATTTCCCCCAAACTATAAATTCCTTCATAAATGCTACTGAATGAATATGGGAGAAAGCACAACTGACAGATTTGTCCATTGGAATTTCTCTTAAGAAATATTAGACTAGTTCACAAAGAGATAACTCTGTCAATCTGTTTCAGTATAAAACAGAGGGGGAAGGAAGGGATCTATTCGCATCTTTATGCTAGTTGATTATTTGAAAATGAATGTTCATGTACAGTGTAAAGTGGCTCCTTGACATCTGTGGGATGCTCAAGTTTGATTATATACAGTGGGGTACTAAAATGATTGCCCCTTATTTTATTTTATTTATTTTAAAAATGGCAAAATCAAGATGTGCTATTTGGATTTTGAGAAGACGTTTCAAGCAGTGGATGGTTGAATCTCTGGACATAGAATTTGTGGATATGGAGGGCCAACTGCACCTTGATCCATTTCTTCAGATGCAGTTATGGAGTACATATATCAAAGCCACAACTATCTAAGTACAGTTATGAATGTCAAGGTCCTGCATCATCTGACAGAATGTAAAGTTACGCCAGACAGAACTACACAAATACTCCCCCCACACAAATACTTTCCCCACACACCTGTCTCATGAGTGCCCCTCTCCAGTATGAACACTTAATGACTGGGATAGGGGTGCAGTCACACAGAGTCTGACTGTTCCTATAATTGAATGCATCTTGGGGCCCTCCAGAACCTCTAGAAGACTCCATGGAGGTCCCAGAAGATAACATTATTGTCATGCACTCAAGTATAGCAACTGAATCAGATGCTGTAAGTGCCTCTCCTGTCTTCCTTGTGAGTCACTAAATGGCCATGTGGGTGGCGATAATTGGCCATAAAGGGGTTGTAGGAGCAAACTGGGTTCAGTAATCATAGGGTGATTGCATGAGGGGGTAGTGAATATAGCTCCCTGCAATGACCAAATATAAAAAAATGGGCTGCTACTACTACTATTACTACTACTACTATGGCACTACTATTGCTTCTTCTTCTTCTTCTTCTTCTTCTTCTGCTGCTGCTGCTGCTGCTGCTGCTATTACTACTACTATGGCTAGCATCTTGTTGATGACATGCACAGGTAGGGTCCACAGATGTAAGTCTGTGTATGTCACCAAAAGAATGCCAGCAATAGCAGTAAGTGTGGTATTCGCATGTAACCCTACTTAAGTACTTGTGGCATTTATATAGTCTTGTACTCTGTCAGTGCCTCTCAAGAAATGGACTGATATCTATGAAAACTCATGCTAAACAAATTAGGTAGCTGTAGAGATGCTGATAGATTCATCCCTCTTCTTCTTTCCTTTTTTATATTATCTCACGTCAGTGTACCAGACATCACAATGCAATACTATAAATGTCTACTCATATGTCTACTATAAATGTTTATGTACCTCCCCCCCCCCCAAAAAAAAACTGTTCCAGGGAGTTTCCAGTCTCTCTGCAGCATGGGTTCAGCATACACAGGAGTTTTCAAGAGAGAGGGTATTTCTGATTCTGCTGGAAGCAGAAGGATCTAGGGAAGTACCCCATTGGATTTGATCTTACAGCTGAACTTGTAAGACCAAATTCAATTTGTACCTTAATTAGTGATATGGGAGGGATGTATGGGTTGCTCCAATTTTGGTAAAATAAGACCAAAAAACTATAATTAAAACAAAGTTTCTGCTGCTGTTTAATTTAATTATGCATTGCACAAGAAATATGTATGCCACTTTACAGAGTATCAACAAAAAGTAAAAAGTCAGATCTTTGTCATGAGAATCATAGAGCTTACATTCCACATGTCCTTTTATTTCCACGAGTCACAAGGAACCTAGGATTATAATAAATCACACATTTTGGATTATTCAAATAGCCTTTCCCCAACTGGTGCATTCTAGACATACAGGCATGGAGCTCCTCTGGATGGGCATGATGGAAGCTGTAGTCCAGGGGTAGGCAACCTTTCCCCTTTAAGGGCCGAGGGACTTCAGCTCCCAGAAGCCTCAGCCATGTTGGCCAATAGTCCCATGTTGGTCAATAGCTCCTGGGATTCTGGGAGCTGAAGTCCCTCAGCCCTTAAAGGGGAAAGGTTGCCTACACCTGCTGTAGTCTGACACACCCAGAAGTCACCAGCTTGGAAAAGGCTATACTAGATGTTCTTAGGGAGTGGTTAGAATGAGATGTAAAGCAGCAACTTTGTAGCACCCAAGAATCCCTGGAAATTGGGTCTAATTAGATTTATGATTGGACCCTAAAACAATGTTCCTCAGAGTGATGTGTCATGGGCTGGTGTTCACAAGCTATTGACTACTGGTCTGCAGCAGGTTTCCAGGAAAAGCAGTAGGCACAAATATGGTGCTGGTCCCTGTCACACTAGGAATAAAAACATACTGATTCCCAAATTAGATATTTTAAGAAGTACTGACCTAAAGCATTCTGAGCAAAGCTTTGAGCTTTGACTTTTCTAACAACTTTTTCATCATGTGCAAAAGGAAACAAAGGAGGACACTATCCTTTTTTCTTTCTTTTTCTTTTTTCTTTTTGTCATATCTGTGTTCCTGATCTCCCCTGTCTTCACTTCAGCAATCATAAGTTGCTGGCTTCTAACCAGATTGTTCTTGTATGACAGATACAAAAGGAGCTTTGAGGAGTCACCTCCAGCAGGGAAGCAGCAGGCATGTAACATATGCTAGATATCTATGGCCAGATGGGGTCAATGGCCAATGAAGCATGAGAGAGGGGCTGTGGTAGGAAGAGGGTAAAGACTCTTTGAGAGCTGGTTGGATGCCATTGCCCAGGCAGTGTTAACAGCTTGTCAGTGTTCCCTGCAGGGTTTACAGGTCAACCCCACAGGTCAAGGGAATTAAAAATGATGCTTGTTAGGGAAATGGAAGGTATGGGAAGTTAGATAAAGTTAGCTGGTATGGGACAAAGCCTAGGTTGCAGACTGAAGAAGGGCAAGAGGAAGGACACCCAGCTTCAGTCTTTACCTGACTAACTGGGAACAGCCATCTGTCCAGTTTCTACCTGGGATTCTCTGCACACTGTGCTGAAACTCATTGTACTAATCAAATGCAAAGTTGCCCAATGGCACAAGATGTTGGATAGCAGCTGATTTGTGACCTAGTCAAAGCCACAGGGAAGAGAGAAAAGGATTTTCTTTTGAGCCTGGATCCACAAGCATATGGCTGGCTACATATTTGGGAGCTGGATCCATATGCTCTGCTTCAGAGGCCATATGGACCAAGTGGTCCTTTTGTCATCATCAGCCAATGACTCTTGTTTTCCTTTAGCTGTTGGCTGCAATTACACTTGCTCATGCTGTTAAAGATAACGAAACAAGATAGGAGATGAAATGCCATCAGTCCAGAAGACATGCTCTCATTCCCTTTGATCTCCAGTAAATTTCTCCTTGTTGATCAGCTTATCTTCTTCAGTAGTTGATTAGTTTATGTTCTTCACTGACATAAAGCAATAGAAGAGATCTATACATGTTGTTCAAAGTCTGGACAAGGTACTTCTTTGCACCACAGCTCCTCAGAACTGCAGGTGGTGGTAATATAATCATTTAAACCTTTCCATGTCTGTAGACACTTGTGGAAGAAGAGGAGGAACTTCTTCCCTGGAAGAAGACTATTCATATTTTAATTCTTTAGGTCAAAATGTTATTTGACACTTCTGTATGCATGTAGTTGTGGAGCTATGCAGTGAATTCCAACCCAACTTACTGGGAAGCAGCTACTATGGTCAACATGGGTCAGTCACAGCCAGCCATGGTTTGAGTGTTACAGTAGAGCCAGGTTTTCAATCCTTGCTCAGCTATGGAACTTGGGTGACCTTAGGTAATCACACTCTCTCATCCTAAGAGAAAGGCAATGACAACCCCCCTCTGAACACATCTTGGTAAGAAAATCCCATGATAGGTTCACCTCAGGGTAATCATAAGTTGGAATGACTTCAAGGCACACTGCAACAAATTAATACCCCAAGAATAGTAACAAAATTCACAATAACCTTGACAGAATAGATATATGAATGAATTTCAACAGGAATAAATGTAAGGTATTACTTCTAGAGAGGAATAAGGAAATACACAAATATAGGATGGATGTCACCTCCTTGAAGGGAGTACATGTGAAAAGGATCTAAAGGTTTTAGTAGATGACATGTTAAACATCACTCAACAGTATGATGCATCTGCCAAGAAAGCCAATGCAATTCTGGGCTGTATCAACAGGAGTATAGTCTCCAGATCGAAGGAAGTGCCAATCTATTCTGCTTTGGTCAGACTTCACCTGGAATAGTGTGTCCAGTTCTGGGTACCACAATTCAAGAGAGAGATTGACACACTGGAATATGCCCATACAAGGGGGCAAAGATGATCAATGGAAACCAAAACTTACAAGGAATGATTGAAGGAGCTGGGCATGTTTAGCTTGGAGAAGAGAAGACTGAGAGATGACATGATAGCGATCTCTTTATATGTCATGTAGAAGATAGAACCAGCTTGTTTTTGTCTGCTCCATAGACTAGAACATGAATCAATGGGTTGAATTTAAAAATTAAAATTAAAAAGACAACTTAAAATTCAAATTAGATTTTGCCCAAACTTTAGGAAGATCTTGTTTTTACTGTAAGAGCTGTTTGATAGTAGAATGGATTGCTTTGGGCAGTGGTGGCCTCTCCTTCTTTTGAGGCCTTTAAACAGAGGTTGGATGGTCATTTTTGGGAGTGCTTTAGTTTTGTATTTCTGCATGGCAGAGTGTTGGATTAGATGGCCTTTGTGGTACCTTCCAACTCTAAGGTTATATGGCATGTGAAGTCATTTCATTCATCTTCTTCATTGAAATTATTTTCAGTGTTCAGCATGTCAGAACTTTGGTATGGATGTTTACACCTGATACCTTTCCCTGTGATATTGGTTGGTATGATACAAGGGTTTCTCTGAATTCATGCCCAGACACTCTTAGGCATTTTCCTTTTTCAGGTTAGAGTACTGGAATCTATATTTCTTGCATCTTTTTATAAAAAAAGTAGGTATGCCAACTCAATAAGCTTGCCTGAACCTGGTGTCAGTAGAAGCAGATGGCTCTGATACCACTGGAGCAATTAATGTGTCCCCAGTTTTACTCTGATTTTTAAAAGAGCTATCCAAGTACTAAATAGTTTGGGGATAGGGTTCAGCTGTTTTAAAGTTCAGATTAACATCCTGAAATATAGTGACTGCCTCCATTGACAATGGCACCACCAGATGCCCTGGACTGGGACAAAATGTATTCTCAGTAGTCTGTATCCAGGTAAGCCAGACTCAAAAGGAAGAGAAGACTAAGGGCCTTTACAGACTGCCAGAAATAGTGCAAATTGAGGCCTCTTTAACTGTCCTGGCTCAGTGCTAGGGAATCATGGGAATTATATTTTTTTTCTAGGGCATTGAGCTTTCTCTGCCAGAGAGCTCTGGTGCCACAATAAACTACAGTTCCCACGATTCCTTAGCACTGAGCCAGGGCAGTTCAAGTGGGCTCAATTTGCACTATTTCTGCCAGTCTGCAAAGGCCCTAAGAAAGGAACAACATATGAAAGCCATGTTTTCACAGATTCACACAACTTTGTCAGAAATGTTTCAAACCTCTCCCTTGTGGTTTCACCTCCAAAAAGCTACCTCATGAAGATTTTTAAAATTCATGTACAGATTAACATGGTGCATCTCCTGAAGCTCTACAATACCTTTTTTTATGGGCCTTAATCACATATCTTATATGTGCTATGTTTTACTGACTTATTCTTTCTGTAATCTGCTGCTGACTTGGCCAAGTTTCATTCTTTCAAATGGCTTTTGTGCCAGAACAACATGCAGCACTGCTGTTAGCATTTATTTATGTTTTTATTGCAAGAAGTATCCTGCCAAAAAGACTTACAATCAGTAAAAAACCTGTCCTTGCCTTTAGGCATAGAATATAAAAAAGATACAATATAAAAGGAGAAAGGGATGTGGTAGAAAGTGGGGGAGCAAGTATACACATTCTTCAGACCTATTAAAATTGATTATTAAATTTCTATCCTGCTTTTCTGCCAAAAGAAAAAAAATAGTTTGGTTTTGTTGTTGTTTTTTTCTTTAAAAATCCTTGTCCAGTCAACTTTTCCTCTTCATTCTAATCTGTCTAGCTGGGTGATTTTTAGTGGTAACAGCATTGGGAGGATGGTGAGGGAGGGCTAGTGAAACACAGACTTTTGGTGTTGGATTGCAACAGGATATCTACACTAAGCAATGCAATAAACAAAACCTGAATTGGGAAATAGTGGGATTTTGCTCTAGTCAATCCTACTGCAGTCATGTGTGTTTGCAAACAGCCGCCGCCTCCAGCATCCCTTATCAAGCATGTGTGTACAGCAAAACAGAGAGAAAAGGAAAGACTAGATAATCCTGCCTCACCAGCTACTACCAGAATGTTAAAAAGTTTGGAGCCAGTGGTGAAAATAAAACTCATCCCTAGATGTATTTTAGAGGATACCTTCAAGTGGCCCATAGAAAGTTTAAAATGTGTTTGTTTCTTATGCAAGACTTACCTGACCTGGGACCTTATCACATGGGGGTCTGAAGCAGTCCCATCCCCGTGGCATCCCCGTCCCATCGCGCCTCCTTTCCCCGGGTGATCAAACGACGTCGCAGGGAAACCCCGCCCATCCCTGTTGCATCCCCGTCGCATCCCCATATCATCCCTGTTCTTTTGGATTCCTGGTCGAAATGGGAATTACATTTCCCGCGACCGGAAGGAAGCGCAATGGGATGGGGATGCGACTGCTTGGACCCCGTGTGATAAGGTCCCTGGTTGTTTTGTTACACATGTGTATGTTGTTGGCTTTGAATAAAAAATAATAATCCTGAAATGAGTTGAGCTGTGTTTATTTATTGTGATGGTGAAGCCTATTTCTGTTCTTTTCCATGTTATTTCTGCCTCTGGTACCAACTTTTCTCTTAAAGAAGTAATACAAATGAACGTATTTGCTTTATTATCTGAGGTTCACCTGGAATGTATGAATGAATGATTGAATGAATAAGTAAATAAATAATTGTTCCAAGGACAATGAGATCAAGTTGTTTTTTCAACAGTTATGGAGGTATCCAAATTATCGTAAAACTAGTTCCATGAGGGTTTATTCTCAAAATCCCAATTCTCTGTGGCACATGGCATGCATTTGAAGAAATTCTAATGGAATAGAAAGTTAAAGATTCCATAAGCAACCCTTACATAAATATAATTAGTTATCTGTATCCAATGAAATTTATTCCTGAAAAAGAAAACCAGCAGTTTTTGGTATGTTTGCCAATAGTATATGAAGGATAAAGGAAAGATGGCTTACAAAATATAAGCCTATAGTCCCTGGGAGATGGTATTCCAGGAGGCTTGAGGGTATATTAGATCTCCTCCTCCAAGGATAAAGATAGAGGTCTAACTTTTGAGGGGCAAAGCAAACCTCCTTGAGTAGCTGTAGAAACATCTGGAGTTGGGATATTTCTACAGTACTATGGAACTACTGTTTGATTTTGGAAGTTGAGTAGAGTCTGGCCTGGTTAGGATTTGGATGAAAGACTATCAGGAACCTTCTGATACTCCCCCATAAGAGTATATCCTGGTGCAACCTGACCTCCCCCTCCACATGCCCCTAATGATGCCACTGGTTCCTGTGTTTCAGAGTCCTCAAAATACTGGTGTCAAAAAATAGGGAAATGAGTTGTGCTGAGGTGTGGCAATGAACATGTTGGAACAGGCTATGAATTCAAAGTATCACCAGGTTCCTTCCTGAAATCAGCTCCTGCTTGGTCTGGAATTGTACTAGGCCAGTCCTTTTCCATTGGTTATGAATGGAGGGAATTTATTAATAATATAAATCACACTGACCAGAGAGGAAAAAGCACTGTTTCCCCTTCATTGTTACCCTGTCTGCATAATCTTGACAGGACTTTGGATATCTTAGAAGCTCAGAGTTCTTTAAAAAATAAAAATTTGGGGTGCCTTGTCTGTTGAAATGACCAGTGTTTCATAGGAACGTGAGGAAGATGTTTGCTCCTACACAATCACATTACCCTAAATGTGGAGCCTATATATTACACATCACATTTGCAACTCTTTGCTAACTCTAAGAACTGAGAATATGATCCTGCTGTTCTGCCTTCATCTCTTGCAGTGTCAGGCCTTCAGTGCTGTGAAAAATGGGTTTGCATCCTACTGTGAATTTAAATATTCCCAGCCTAGGAATAAATGGATCTCATGGCTCATTTATCCTTCAGCTTTTAATTAATAGTGGTTAATTGTAGTTATGAACTGTGGCATTCTAGTCTCTATCATCCATACATTTTATTTAATATATTCTCAAGAACATGACATTAGCTTTTAAGAGAATATTATTGAAAACACTAGTTGTCCACAAAACTGTCTCCCTTCTATTAAATGCTTTTGTACAGAAAACAGAAGAAAGGCATATTTCCACAAATGCGACAAAAGCAAGAGGTTGGGATTGAGTGATCTGTTAGGTAACCTTGTTTCTCTTCCCTTCCCTTCCCATGCCAGCTTATGGAGCTATAAATCTTAACAAGTTAGTGGAATATATTAGATAAAAGACTGGGCTGTAAATCAGATGGGCCCTGCTTCCAATTTTGCCACTGCCATACTATTAGCAGCATGTGTCTGGGCTGTCCATGAAACAGATAGTCCAGCTACACATAAGCTAACATGCACATCACCACACCAAGTTGCAACCTATCTGAAATGTCACTGGCTAGATTCCATTTCAAACAGCATGAATATAAAGCCACTGGTGAAGATAAGCAATTTAAATTCTGGATTTAATGATTTTATGTACAGAGGGAGTAGCTTAGGTGGTAACATATTTTTCACTTACTTAGCAAACCAGCCCTGAAGAATCTGAGGTCCCTTTTATTCATTATTCTCAGCTTTGCGGGCTCTTGTGGTCTTCTGTTCCACAATCCTGCCTTTTGGTACCATTTTGTAATGCTACATCCTCCATTCAACCTCATTCTTATAGAGTTGAAATACATGAAGTATTAGAGTCCAAAAACCTATTGATAGACTCTCTCATTCCTGTCTCATTTCTGGTTCTCATCACATAAGATGCCTATCCTGGGATGTTCACCTTGCCACTGGTGAGCATTGTTTGGCCCTTCCCCTCATCCCACTAAATAATAATAATAAATAAATAAATAATAAAATTTATTTATATCCCGCCCTTTGGTAACCCAATCAGGGTGGCTTACAACAGTAAAACATATACAAATCCGATCCCACAAACCCCCCCCCCCTTAAAACAGTATTAAATCAATAAAGATTAAACAATTAAAAATAGACACGTACAATTCAATAAACTACACACAAGCAATATATAAACCCAGCGGCCATGATCCTACCATCCTTAGATGGGGCCACGTAAGGATCAATGGGGTGGGCAGAGCTAAACACATACACTGTAATAGGAATACAGTGGGCCCACCATATTAGTGGGCTAGCCATCGACAGAATGGAATTCCCATAGACTGTCCTGCCTCATATTAGTAATGGTGGCACATGTCCATGGGTGCACTAATGTGGGCATGCATATGGTGCTTCCCATTGGCTGATGTGGGCTTGAGCGCCTATGTTTTTCTCCCTTCCTGGAGGCCCCTGGAACTGAACCGCCAAGGATGAGAAGGGCCCGTTGTGGTAGGATGCTAGAAAGAGAGACACAGTGAGAGATGTTAGATAGAGATACTTCTGAATTCCTAGTCATTGTGAATTCTTCCATGATTCTGGTTTTTTGAATTCACTGTCTTGTCCAAAATGGAAGTGACAAAGCTCCCTTACTCTATTCTCCATACCTAGGCTTTGCATATGACACAGTGTGGAATTGATTTTAAAAGTTCTCCAGTTAATCTGGGATTTAGAAAGACTATAACACAGACCACAGTGAATAAGTAAAAGAGAGCAAGTAAATCCAACAAAAGCATGACATTGATTTCATTGGGTCTAATTAAAAGTGTATATCCAACTTTCTGTTTTTGTAATATCTAAAGCATTGCTTATCTCAAATATGCATTTCTTAACATACTGCATCCTAAAATACATATTGTAAACACATTTGATAAGGGATTTTTTTAAAGCTAAAAACAGCATCATGGAATTTGGAGAAGTGTGGCATCAAAAGGAACTGTGTCACTATCACCATCTTTTTCTTGCCAGTGTAAAGAAGGACTTGATCATAGCTACCCCTTTCTTTTCTGTTAATTCCCTCATGTCTTGGGATCACCAGCCTATCCCATTCACCACAGTTGGACTTTATCTATGTGTTTCTGCTTTTCTCTCTTCTGCATTTTCTCCAGCTATCTGTCTCTTACCCAAACTTCTCTCTCCTATGGCTCCTCCCACTTCTCCTTCTCCCTATCTTATCCCCATCCGTCCCCTCCTCAATTCCCAACTCCCTTTCTCGTGCGCTCTCTGGAATTGCCGCTCTGCTGCCTTAAAAGCAACGGCGATCCACGACCTCTTTCTGTCACAATCATTTAACCTTCTCGCTCTCACCGAAACTTGGCTTCCGGCCCATGATACAGCTACCTCTGCTGCCCTTTCTTTTGGCGGTCTCTCCTTTACCCACACTGGCTGCCCTGAGGGTTCTGGAGGAGGGGTCGGCATCTTATTAATAATAATAATAATAATAATAATAAGTTTTATTTTTAACCCGCCCCTCTGCAGCGCAATCGGGGCGGCTTACAGCAATTAAAATACAATAATTAAAAGACAATCCAATATCCCAATCCCTCCACCCACATCCCTCCCGCACCCCTTAAAACAGAATTAAACTTGAGAGTATATTAAAAGAATAACTATATAACAATAAAAAGTAAAAACAACAAAACAGCAAAAGGCTTGATGAGGAGAGTTCAGTGTTTCATTCTCTGAGGAGGGTTATTCCGGGAAGGCCTGCCGGAAGAGATCCGTCTTAACTGCTTTCTTAAAAGCAGTAAGTGTTGTAATAAGACGGATCTCGTCCGACAGGCCATTCCATAATTTAGGGGCAATGGCGGAAAATGCCCTCTGCGAGGTCTGTGCAGACTTCGACTTTGGCTGTTGCAGTAGGTTCTTACCCGCTGACCGAAGAGCACGAGGGGGCTCATATGGGGAGAGGCGGTCCCTGAGATAAGTTGGACCCAAGCCATGTAGGACTTTAAAGGTCAAAACCAACACCTTATACTGCGCCCGGAAACTAATTGGCAGCCAGTGGAGGGATTTCAGCACTGGTGTAATATGCTCCCTCCTGGATGTTCCGGTGATTAATCTGGCTGCCATATTTTGCACCAACTGAAGTTTCCGAGTTAGGCACAAGGGTAGCCCCATGTAGAGCGCGTTGCAGTAATCTAGACGTGAGGTTACCAGTGCGTGCACAACGGTTTCCAGGTCTTTCTTATCCAGGTATGGGCGCAGCTGGCGTATCAGCCGAAGCTGATAACAGGCACTCCTGACTGTCGCATTCACCTGACTAGTCATGTGAAGCGACGAGTCAAGGAGTACCCCCAGACTGCGCACACAGTCCTTGGAGGAGAGTGTGACCCCATCCAGGACTGGGGGCTGTAATCCCGGGCCTGGCTTCGGAGCAGTAACCGTGAGCACCTCCGTTTTGTCTGGATTCAACTTCAATTTGTTTTTCCTCATCCAATCCATTACCGCTCCAAGGCAGTCATTGAGAGGAGAGATGCCATCAGAAGTCTGAGACGATGATTTGGTCATGGAGAAATAAATCTGGGTGTCGTCAGCGTACTGAAGACACCGCGCTCCATGCCTCCGAATGATCTCTCCCAGCGGTTTCATATAAATGTTAAATAACATCGGAGACAGGATGGCGCCCTGAGGGACGCCACAATTAAGCTCTATTTTAGAAGAGCAACTGTCCCCGAGCCTCACTCTCTGGGATCTGCCAGAGAGGAAGGAACGGAACCATTGCAAAGCAGTGCCTCCAATTCCTAGCTCTCTCAGCCGATCCAAGAGAATGGCATGATCTATAGTATCAAAGGCCGCTGAGAGGTCCAGGAGCACCAACAGGGTCACACTACCCCTGTCGGTGCTCAAGCGGAGGTCATCGGTCAGAGCAACCAAGGCAGTCTCAACCCCAAATCCTGTCCTGAAGCCAGTTTGAAATGGATCGAGATAATCGGTTTCATCCAAGATAGCTTGGAGCTGGGAGGCAACTGCCCTCTCGATCACCTTGCTTAAAAATGGCAGCAAGGAGACTGGTCTATAGTTGTTTCTGTCCAGGGGATCCAGGGAAGGCTTTTTTAAGAGTGGCCTAACTGCCGCCTCTTTTAAACACGATGGTAAACTGCCTTCCCTGAGGGACGCGTTGATTGTGTCTTTGAGAAACACCCTCAACGCGCCCCCACCCTGGACGACCAGCCATGATGGGCAAGGATCGAGAGGGCAAGTTGTCTTCCTCATCTTACCAAGTCTTATTATCCAAGTCCTGCCAGTTTCAGGTTCTCTTTTCTCCCCCCAGCTATTCTTTTTCCTCATTTGAACTACACTCCATTAGGCTCTTTTCTCCTCTGCAACTTCGGGTTGCTATCATCTATCGTCCCCCTGGTTCAGCTTCTCAGTTTTTCACAGATTTCGAGTCTTGGCTGACATTTTTTCTTTCAGATACTGTCCCCTCCTTGATTTTAGGTGACTTTAACATCCACCTGGATGATCCCAAGAATTCTTCAACCTCTCGCTTTAGCTCTCTCTTAGCTTCTTTCGGCCTCCAGCCACATTCTAATGCTCCAACCCATTCTCTTGGTCACGGGCCTTGACCTAGTTCTCCCCGCCAAGTGTGTCATCTCCGACTACTTGGCCTCTGCCTTTCCACTATCTGATCATCACCTACTCTCCTTTACTCTTACCTACATTCCACCTCCCTGCCATACCATTCTCCGCCAGTTCCGTGATCTTCATTCTCTCAATCTTAATAATTTCACTCAGTCCTTAGACTCATCCTTTGTTTCACTCAATCTTGGGGACTCTGCTGACTCAGCTATGTCTTTATTGAATTCTACTCTCTCCTCAACTCTTGACAGCTTTGCCCCAGTATTTACGCGCGTGTCTTCCTCTTCCTCTATGACTAGGCCTCAGCCCTGGATTACTCCCATTGTTAGATTTCTCCGGTCCTGCTCCCGAGCAGCTGAACGTCTTTGGAGAAAGTCCAGGGAGTGGGCCGATTTTATCCATTATAAATTCATTCTGTTATCTTTTTCACGCGCTTTGTCAATGGCAAAACAAGATTACTTTAAATCATTGATCTGTGCCAACGAGAGGCGCCCGCAGCGTTTGTTCTCCTCTTTCAATACACTGTTAAAACCCTCTCCACCTTCTAATTCTCCATTATTTTCTCCCTTCGATTTCACCAATTATTTCATTACAAAGATCAATACCATTCGTTCTGAGTTAACTCTTCCTGATTTGCCTCCTACTACTAATCTCGCCCCTCCTATTAATAAATTTTCTGTGTTTCCTCCTGTTTCTCTTGAAGAACTTTCTTCGCTGCTGAACTCATCCAAGCCTACCACCTGCTCCCTTGACCCAATTCCTTCTCGTCTTCTAATCTCTATAGCCCCTTCTTTGTTACCCTCCCTCCTCTATATTTTCAATCTTTCTCTCTCTTCGGGTTCCTTCCCCTCGGTCTTCAAACATGTCTTAGTTTCCCCCATTCTGAAAAAACCCTCTCCTGACCCCTCTTCCTTGGCTAGCTATCGTCCAATTTCTCTTCTTCATTTTCTTTCTAAGGTGTTGGAACGAGTTGTCTATTCACGCTGTCTCGAGTTTCTTGAAACCAATTCAATTCTGGATCCCTTCCAGTCTGGTTTTCGCCCAGGGCACTCCACAGAGACGGCCCTCACTAAGATCTCTAATGATCTTTTGCAGGCCAAGACAAATGGCTTCTATTCTATCCTTCTTCTTCTTGATCTTTCTGCAGCCTTCGACACCGTGGACCATTGTCTCCTAATGGATGTACTCTCTGACCTTGGTTTTGTGGGCCCTGTTCTCGACTGGTTTTCATCTTACCTGTCAGACAGATCCTTTTCAGTAGTCTCGGGTGGCCAAACCTCATCCCCTGTCCCCTTATCTGTTGGAGTTCCTCAGGGCTCTGTTCTGGGTCCCCTTTTGTTTTCTATATACACACTTTCCCTTGGTAAACTCATCTCTTCATTTGGCTTCTCTTACCATCTGTACGCCGATGATACCCAGCTGTACCTCTCTGTTCCTAAACTCTGATCAGAGCTAGAACAGCAAGTGTCATCTTGTTTAACAGCTGTCTCACACTGGATGTGCCATCGGCGTCTGAAGCTCAATATGTCTAAAACTGAGCTTCTCGTTTTTCCACCTAAGCCCACCCTTCACTATACCTTTTCTGTTTTAGTTAACAACATTTCTATTCAGCCGGTCCAGGAAGCCCGCAGTCTTGGTTTCATCTTTGACTCTTCCTTGTCATTTATCCCCCAGATCCAGACTACAGCTAAGGGCTGTAGATTTTTTCTGTATAACATTGCCAAAATCCACCCATATCTCTCAGCCTCTACTGCAAAAACACTGGTCCGTGCCCTAGTGGTATCGTGTCTAGACTACTGTAATCTTCTCCTGGCAGGGCTTCCTCTCTCCCACCTCCACCCATTAATCTCTGTTCAGCATTCAGCTGCACGCATTATTTCACTTGCTCGCCGTTATGATCATGTCTCCCCTCTGTTATCTTCCCTCCACTGGCTCCCTTTTCCTTTCCGCATCAGGTATAAACTTTTGTTACTCACCTTTAAAGCCCTGCATGGGCTGGCTCCTCCTTATTTAACCGATCTCCTCTCTCCCTACATCCCTACCCACTCTCTTCGTTCTGGCAGTCAAAGTCTCCTGACTCAACCCAGGATTTCCTCTGCCCCGTCCCGGATCCGTCCATTCTTTCTTGCTGCCCCTCATTCTTGGAACCGTCTTCCTCTGCATGTACGGCTCATCACCTCCCTAACCAGTTTTAAGACTGAATTGAAAACCATATTGTTTAGGGAAGCATTCTCAGGGATTTTGTGATTGTTATCTGGCTGTTTGATAATCTGGTAATTGTTCTGATAATGTTAATTGTGTTGTGATTTGTTTGATATTTGATCTTTTAATTTTCTTTCCTCTATATGGTAATTTGTTTATCTATTTATTTTATTTTATTTCTTAGAGTGTACGCCGTGGGCAGGCTTTTTAATATTTGTAACTTTTTTACTTTGTACAGCACTGTGTATAATTACAGCACTCTAGAAATAAAGTTTAATAATAATAATAATAATAATAATAATAATACTGTCAAAGCACAATAATGTAATTTCACATTCTGCAAAGACAGCTTTCAGTTTTATAACTGAAGTGTCTAGTCCCCATGACTGTGGATAAGTGGATGCCCTTTTCTGGAGGGGATCCATTATGAAAAAGCAACACTAACAACTCTTCAGACTTCCACTCATTTCTTATGGGAAAAGGGATAATTAATGTTTGTAATTGCAAAAGAAAATATCAGACATGGAAAGTAAATTATTAGCACCAAGGGTGCATCCACACTGACGAAACAAAGCAGTTTGACACTGCTTTAACTGCCATGACTCAATGCTATGGAATACTGGGATTTGTAGTTATGAGAGATATTTAGCTTTCCCTGTTAGAGAGCTGTGGTGTGCCCTACCAACTACAAATCACAGAATTCCATTGCATTGAGCCATGGAAGTTAAAGTGGTGTCAAACTGCTTTATTTATGCAGTGTAGCAGCAGCCCTATATTGTTCTTTCTTTAACTTTTTTAATTTCAGGTTTGTTTGATGATGATGATGATGATCATGACGACGACAACAACAATTTGATTACTATTGCTGCTAGTACTCTAATTACTACCACTGTCACTATCACCATCTTTTTCTTGCCAGTGTAAAGAAGGACTTGAACTTGGGGAACTACTAAAGTCCAAGTGTTCTATGGAATTTTTTATCCTATGTTTATGGAGGTGGCTAGGGAATAGACTGACAGAGACAAAGCTTTCCAGTGAACTGTAATTTATTCGGGGATTCAAACATACAAAGACACTCTGCCATACACTCATACACACAAGAACTCAGGAATAAAGTAGTTAGCTTAGAGAGGAAATACAAGGCATTCTAGTGGTGATAATTAGCTGAAGGAAGCTGTTCCAATGATGAATGAAGATGGATAGATTCAACCATTATAAAAAGGGAAAGGACAACAGAAAGAGATGAGACCCTAGTCAGAATTCACAGTGGTGCAGTGTCACCATGAAATTTAACATGTGCCCCAATGTGCCTGAGATTTTGGGGATAATTTATACCCTTAAACCTAGCCTGAGGTGAAGAGTTGCTATTGTATATCAAAGGATTCCATTATTCCTACTCTTTGAAATAAACAATTTCCAAGGATAGGATATGGGATGTTAATGCTATCTCATCTTCAGCTGGACACATCCTGTCTGGCACTCATAAATCCTCTAGGTGTTAATGTTCTGCTCCGCAGCTCCTAGGCTTGGCCCTTTTGATCTGCAAATTGATGTAAGTGCAGATGTGACCTTTCAGGTGCCTATGTGATGTACTCACCTTGGATCTATGGTGATTGGGGCTTTTCCAGTCCATGGCCATGGCAGGGACCCAAAAGGGGTCTTTATATTAAATCAGTCATTGTAACACCAGTAATTTCAGTACTGCTTCTTTTCTTCATTGTTGTTGTTGCTATTGTTGATAGTGGTACCAGTTGTAGTAGTAGCAGTAGTAGTAGTTTAAAAAGAGCAGCTATTTCTACCTATTGCTGGAGTTTTTAATTTTTTTCTAGGTTGAAATTGGGGGAAATAAAGTGATCTAAAAATCCCTGAAATGTTGGTACTGAATATGGCATCACTAATTTTGCTGTCCTCAGTGCATAGGAGCAGCTGCAGTTGGTCTTCAGTTGGGTAGAGCTCTATGGAATGCTGTAATTGTTCCGAATATAATACATCAGTCAAGGAAGGACTAACCTCATCCATTCTTGGTCCTCCTGTGAGTGTAACATTCTTTTTGAGGTCCTTGCATATTCTTGACACAATACATCCAGCTAGAGGAAAATAGGTGGACACATCTCTGTGGATCCTCTCCCTGCTTTTCATTAACACAGAAATGGCTGTATGGGTGCAGGAGACTACATCATTTAAAATATAGGTTTAGGGCAGGTATCATTGGGATGTAGCTCCATCCACATGTACATCTCCCAATGCAGAATTCCAGCTATAATCTCAGTTCCCTGATATATAAAATGGGAACAATTTTAATCATAGAATCATAGAGTTGCAAGAGGCCAGAAGAGCTATCCCTTCCAGCCCCTTGTCATGCAGGAATACACCATCAAAGCACTTCTGGCACATGACCATCCAGCCTCTGTTTAAAAACCTCCAAAAAAGGAGATTCTACCACACCAATCTATCTCACAAAGCTGTCATCAAAATGCATGCAATATCAATGATTTAAGGCTGTTAAAAACTAGATGGGATTCATGTGGACTAAAGGGAAAGATTTGTTTACCTCTCATAAATCTAAATTCCTATATTTGAATTATGAATCCATTGCAATTGGTTTTTGATTTTGGGGTTTTATTTTTAGCAGAATGGGAGGCTTATTTTTGATTATTTTTAGCAGAACTACAACAATAAAACTCTGTTATCACAGCTATATCTGATAGTACCTCCAGAAATCTACCTTTTGAGCCAGGGAGTGCCCCAACCAAAGTGATTCAAAGGCACTGCATACTGGAGCAGTGCTCTCCTGGTCACAGAGCATGATGAGAAGAGGTAGCTGGAGACCCCATTTGGGCCTACTGGAATGGTGTCTTTGTACCCTGTGACTGGCTTGGTTGTAAGATTGTTAGACTGGAAAAAAGGTTTTTTTGGGGGGGGGGGTCATGTTTGATTGCTGATGAGTGTAAATGCAAATTCTAATCTTGTCACTACTGAACCGGGTGTTAGTCATTAAAACTTAGGGGGGTTGCAGACTGCCAAAAATAGTGCAAATTGAGTCCACTTTTAGGGTTAGGGTTAGGGTTAGGGTTAGGGAATCATGGGGACTGTATTTTATTGTGGCACCAGAGCTCTCTGACAGAGAAGGCTCAATGTCCCAGAAAAAAAACAATTACCATGGTTCCCTAGCACTAACCCTAACCCTAAAAGTGGACTCAATTTGCACTATTTCTGGCAGTCTGCAACCCGCCTTAGGGCCTTTGCAGACTGCTAGAAATAGTGCAAACTGAATCCACTTTAACTGCCCTGGCTCAGTGCTAGGGAATAATGGGAATTGTATTTTTTTCTGAGACATTGAGCCTTCTCTGTCAGAGAACTCTGGTGCCACAATAAACTGCAGTTCCCATGATTCCCTAGCACTGAGTCAGGGCAGTTAAAGTGGACTCAATTTGCACTATTTCTGGCAGTCTGTAAAGGCCCTAAGTTTTAAGTTTTGAACACAGAATTGCAACTTAATTGCTTTGTTCTTTGAAGTATCTGGTTACATTTATTTTGTGAAAATGAATGAATGAATGAACAAATAAAATGTTGACTTTTCTTCCCTTCTTCAAAAGGAAGATAGATGAGTCAAACTACCCCAAAACATTAGAGCCACATGAAAGCTTTGAAGTGGGTTTTAAATAAAAATAAGTTTGCAATAAATAAATCTTGGTTTGTTTGTTTTTTAAAACAGTATTTCTGTATGAAAGATAGAATGGCATATGATGTCATGGCAACAATGCAGTATTTGCAGAAGTATTACATTCAGTAGAAGTCATATGTGTAGCAACAGGATGGCCATTTCATGGTTAAATAATGTGAAAATATGATTAACAAGATGTGAATGGTCTGGCCGACTCCTTCCTTTCTCCCATGAGTCCAGAAAGAAGAGTTTGGAAGCTTGCTTTTCTACACTGGATAAGCAACAATTGGATAAGTAATCTGGATCTGTGTTTAATTGTAACTATAGTTAGTTCAAACACATCATTTTCAATGAAAATGGTTTGAAATTGGCTTGTTTAAAACTAATCATAGTTAAAATTAGAATAGTCCACCAGTCCTATGACTCCTAGCTGCATAGCCAAATTAAGGGATGCTGGGAATTGCAGTGAGTAATATCAGGAAGTTGCAGGGCCATGCTTTGCCCACCCTTAGTTAAGACTAGAATTTTAGGACGTTATCACACGGGGGCCAGTTTCGTGGTTAAAGAGATAATAAAGTGGAAATAAAGCATCCCGAAAATAAAGCGAAAATAGCGCTAAATTGCTGAAAAGCATTTCTCACGAAATTAGAATAAAAACAGAATTAAGTGAAAAGCGAAAAAAAGACGTTTTTAACTTTCATACTCAAGTGGAAAACCCCGTAAATGTACTAGAAATGGGCATGTTTTGTTTTCCTTTCGGGTGACCAGACTCCTCCTTTTCCAGGGCGGGTCCTGCATTTCATTCAACCTTCTCTCCTCTCCAGGAGCAAATGTCAAACTGTTCTCCATTTGGAGCAGGAGTAAGAAGCATGATTTTCTATTTCTTTTTTTTTTTTTTTTGGTAAGTTATTAATTTATTAAAATAACATTATACATACATACATAACACAGACAAAAAAATGACATAAACAATAAACAAAATAACATAACTAAACTAACAATCTAACATAACACCACTTAACACCACTTAACATAAACTTCCTTAGTTCTTTGACAGTATGTACAGATCCATTTCAGCTTATCACCTCTTCTACTTCATCATATACCTCCTATTTATTAGCTCTCATTATTCTACTATCATTTTAGTCTTTTTATACATTTAAATAAAGCCAATTTATTGCCCTTTGTGTTGACTTTGCTGTTTCATCACCACATTGCTTTAATATATTCATCAATTGGAGCCCATTCTTTTTCCACCTTAATAATATCTTTTTGATTAATTAAAGCCGTCAACCTGTCCATTTCCTTCATTTCCATTAGTTTTGTTAACCATTCCTCTATAGTAGGAATTTGCTCTTTCTTCCATTTTTGGGCAACCAATAATCTAGCAGCCGTTATCATATAGAGTATTATTCTCCAACATCTCTTCTCAAGTGTCTGTCCTAGTTTATTCGTCATATTTAACAAATAAAGCTCTGGACAAAGTTCAAATCTGATTTTCAAAATTTCTTCTATTAAGATGTGAACCTTCTTCCAAAATATTTTCATTTTTGAGCATTTCCACCAAACATGTATCCAGGAGCCTACGTTCTGGTTACATTTCCAACAATTACTTGATTTTACTTTGTATATCTTTGCTATCTTTAAAGGGGTTAAATGCCACCTTTGCTCCATTTTCCAGTAATTTTCTTTCAAGTCTTGCGAGCAAGTAAATTTCCCAGTTTTTGTCCTTGCGTTCTCCCAACATTCAAGTTCTATTATTCTTCCACAATCTGTTGCCCACTTTATCATGTTCTCTGATATTTTCTCTGTTTCGTTCTCCCTTTCCATTAAAAATTTGTAGATTTTACTTACTCTTTTAATCCGAGGTTGCATTAACAACTTATCCAAGTCTGTAAATTCTTCCTCAAATTCTTGTAGTTTTAAGTCCATCTTAAATCTCTCCTTTAACTGGATGTATAAAAACCAGTGCATTTTAGAATCCAGTTGTTCCATTTCCTCTATTGATCTAAAAATAAATCCTTGCTCCTCTGATTTTTTCAATATATCCTTGTATCTCATCCATGTTTTTACCGCTGTCCAGATTTTCTATTTCTATGTGTGTGTGTTTTTTTTAAAAGCTTTTCTTGAGTCCTGTCCTCCTGGACAGTCTTCCTTTAGGGTTAGGACCTCTGGTCCCCCTGATGCGGACAGAGAAGAGGGCAGCATCCCTCCTCCTTCCCTCCTCCTGTGGGCAAACCTTTTGCCGAGGGAATAAGCCTGCCGCCTCTTCAGATGTGAGGATGTCTGTGGGTTGTCCTTTTTGCCTTGGAGAGCAGCCACTTGCTAGCCTAGGTCCTCTTGCTTTGGGATGGGCTGAGAAGCAAGGCGCCCCAAATTGGGGTCTGACTCACTGGAGGGGTCCCCCTTTCTCTACTTTGTGGTATGCCTTCAAGTCGCTTCTGACTTAGGGCGACCCTAAAGCGGTGAACCTATCCTGGGGTTTTCTTGGCAAGTTGCTTCAGAAGGGGTTTGCCATTGCCATCCCCTGAGGCTGAGAGAGAGTGACCCGCCCGAGGTCACCCAGTGGGTTTCATGGCTGAGCAGGGATTCTGTCCCACACCCTCCCCCCCCAAAATAGGGACAAAGAGCAGCTTACAAATTAAAACAACCCCCACCCAATCCTATCCATGGTGGGTTGTTGGCATGGGAAACCTTTTCCCTTCCTCAGTCTCCCCCTCATCTTTTCGACTCTGCAGTCACTCTTTAGCTTGAGGGAAATGCGCCTGTTTGCTCAACTACCAGCAGGAAATTTTAGAAAGAGAAAAGCGGAGAAGCTCATGTCTGCCTGGCATGTTGTCACCGAAGCAAACCAGGAAGTAAAAGCAGCCCCACAGAACCATGGGAAAACCGGGAAAAAGCTTTAAAGGAGATTTATTTGTGCAAATTTAAATTTCACACTACAGTAAATGCGCAATTACTTTAAAAGCACAAATGCATTTCCTCTAAACTCTCGAAAATAAAAAGATCTAGGATAACACCACTTTGTGACCACTTTAATGTCAGTTTCTGTGCAACGTCGTGTGAAATTGTTAGGTGTAAGTGTGCTTTTTTGGGGGATTGGTGTGGGATAACCTATAGATTTCCCCCGTGTGATAACATCCATAGAATCATAGAATCATAGAGTTGGAAGAGACCACAAGGGCCATCCAGTACAACCCTCCTGCCATGCACAAACTCCCAATCAAAGCATCCCCGACAGATGGCCATCCAGCCTCTGCTTAAAGACCTCCAAGGAAGGAGACTCCACCACTCTCCGAGGGAGTGTGTTCTGCTGTCGAACAGCCCTTACTGTCAGGAAGTTCCTCCTAATGTTGAGGTGGAATCTCTTTTCCTGGAGCTTGCATCCATTGTTCCAGGTCCTAGTCTCTGGAGCAACAGAAAACAAGCTTGTTCCCTCCTCAATATGACATCCCTTCAAATATTTAAACACGACTATCATATCACCTCTCAACCTTCTCTTCTCTAGGCTAAACATCCCCAGCTCCCTAAGTCGTTCCTCATAGGGCTTGGTTTCCAGACCCTTCACCATTTTAGTTGCCCTCCTTTGGACACGCTCCAGTTTCTCCACATCCTTTTTGAATTGTGGTGCCCAGAACTGGACACAGTATTCCAGGTGAGGCCTGACCAAAGCAGAATAGAGTGGCACTATTACTTCTCTTGATCTAGACACTATGCATCTACTGATGCAGCCTAAAATTGCATTGGCCTTTTTAGCTGCTGCATCGCACTGTTGACTCATGTTCAACTTGTGGTCCACCTGGATTCCTAGATCCCTTTCACACGTAGTCTCATTCAGCCAGGTGTCCCCCATCGTATATCTGTACTTTTCGTTTTTCTGCCCTAAGTGCAGTACCTTACATTTCTCTGTGTTGAATTTCATTTTGTTAGCTTTGGCCCAACTTTCTAGTCTGTTCAAGTCATTTTGAATTTTGATCCTGTCCTCTGAGGTATTAGCTACTCCTCCTAATTTGGTGTCATCCACAAATTTGATAACTATGCCCCCAATACCGTCATCCAAGTCATTAATAAAGATATCGAATAGCACTGGGCCCAGGACAGAGCCCTGTGGCACCCCACTGGTCACTTCTTTCCAGGTTGAAAAGGAGACATTGTTGAGCACCCTTTGGGTTCGACCAGTCAACCAATTACAAATCCATGTAACAGTTACTTTGTCTAGCCCACATTTTACCAGCTTGTTTGCAAGAATGTCATGGGGAAGGTTGTCAAAGGCCTTATTGAAATCAAGATATACTATATCCACAGCATTCCCTTCATCTACCAAGCTGGTAATTTTATCAAAAAAAGAGATCAGATTTGTCTGGCATGACCTGTTTTTCTGAAACCCATGTTGGTTTTTTGTGATTATGAAATTACCTTCCAGATGTTCACAGACTCTCTGTTTAATGATCTGCTCCAGAATCTTTCCTGGTATTGATGTCAGACTAACTGGAAGATAATTGTTGGGATCCTCTTTTTTCCCCTTTTTGAAGATGGGGACAACATTTGCCCTCCTCCAGTCCGCTGGGACCTCTCCTGTTTTCCAGGAGTTCTCAAAGATTATTGCCAATGGTTCTGATATTACATTTCCCAGTTCTTTTAATACACTTGGATGTAATTCATCTGGTCCTGGAGACTTATATTCATTTAGATTAACCAGATGTTTCTGTACTATCTCTTTACTTATTCTGTGCTGAAATTCTCCTATTCTGTCCTCTGCTCCATTATACTTAGGTTGAGCACCCTTTGCCTTTTTTGAGAAGACTGAAGCAAAGAAGGTGTTGAGTAATTCTGCCTTTTCTCTGTCCCCTGTTAACTTTTTGCCATCTTCTCCACACAGTGGCCCTACCATTTCCTTCTTTTTCCTTTTGCTGCTGACATACCCCAAAAGCCCTTTTTATTGTTCTTGACCTCTCTAGCAAGCCTGAGTTCATTCTGCGCTTTAGCTTTTCTGACTTTACCCCTACACGTGCTAGCTATTTGTTTGAATTCCTCTTTGGTGATTTCCCCATTTTTCCATTTCTTATACATGTTTCATTTAAAACTTAGTTCAGTTGAAAGTTCCTTAGTCATCCATCCTGGTTTCTTGAGACACCTCCCATTTTTCCTCCTCGTTGGCACGGTTTGAAATTGTGCCTTCAGTATCTCCCTTTTGAGAAACTCCCATCCGTCTTGAACTCCCTTCTCTTTTAGTATTCCTGTCCATGGGATCACCCCCAGTATTTCTCTAAGTTTAGTAAAATCAGCTTTCCTAAAGTCTAGAATGCGTGTCTGACTATGCCTGGCTTCTCCTTTCCACTGTATAATAAACTCCAGGAGAACGTGATCACTCCCGCCTAAGGATCCAACCACTTGCACCCCATTAACTAGGTCTTCCCTGTTAGTTAGGATCAGATCCAAAATAGCTGACTCCCTCATTGCCTCTTCCACTTTTTGGACAATGAAATTGTCTTCAAGGCAAGTGAGGAATTTGCTAGACCTTGAGGATTTTGCTGAGTTTGACTTCCAGCAAATATCCGGATAATTGACGTCACCCATCACTACTATATTTCTCCTTTCTGAGTGTGTGGTCATCTGTTCTAGAAAGGCATCATTCAATTCCTCTGCCTGAGTCAGGGGTCTGTAGTAGAGTCCCACACTAACATTCCTGTTGTTTCCCTCCCCTTTAATTTTTATACAGATGCTCTCCACCTGTCTTCCAGGATTGTTGTCCTGGATTTCTTCACTGGTATAAATATCTCTGACATATAATGCTATTCCTCCTCCTCTCCTGTCTGGCCTGTTTCTCTTGAAGAGGTTATACCCCTGTATTTCTACATTCCAATCATGAGACTCATCCCACCAGGTTTCAGTGATGCCTATTATATCATATTTGCTTTGTTGTGCTAGGAGTTCAAGTTCATCTTGCTTATTTCCCATGCTCTGTGCATTAGTGTAGAGACATCTAAGACTATGTGTCCCCTTTACTTGCTGCCTGTGCACATTTTTTTGCCTCCCACTGTTGGGTCCCTGTACTGTTTGCCTTGTTTCCTCTATGACAGTTTGACTATTTTCTTCAGTCCTTTTGTCTTCCAGGACGTTGTCTCCCTTCCCCACACTGTTCAGTTTAAAGCCCTCCTGATCAAATTCTTGAGAGCGCTGGCAAAAACATTTCTTCCAACTGGTGTGAGATGCAGCCCATCCCTTGCCAGGAGTCCACCCTCATGGAACCGCAGCCCATGATCCAAGAATCCAAAAATGAAGGACACATGGAGTGAAGAGCCATATGAAGCTGAACCCCAAATTCTAAAATTTGGTGTGGAAGCTGCAATAAAAGAAATGGGGGGGGGAGACTCCAGGAACAGATGATATAGCAATAGAACTATTGCAGTCCACACTGACAGACTCAACTCTAGTGCTAACCAACATATGTCAACAGATATGGAAAACTAAACAATGGCCAACAGATTGGAAGTAATCAATATACATCCCCATCTACAAAAAGGAGAAGATTAATAATGGGGAGGACAGCTATGCAAGAACTAGAAAATATCCTAAAATGCAAAGACATACAACAAAAGTCAGAATCAGACAAGCCATTGTATTCCCTATTACCATGTATGGATGTGAGAACTGGGCAGTCAAGAAAGATGATAGGGGAAAAAAATAAATGCATTTGAGATGTGGTGCTAGAGAAGAGTGCTGAGGATTCCGTGGACAGCTAAAAGTACAAATAAATGGGTCCTAGAGCAGAGCAAGCCAGAGATATCCCTAGAAGCCAAGATGACAAGACAGACTGTTGTACTTTGGACACATCATGAGAAGGCAGGAATCATTGGAAAAGACAATAATGTTAGGAAAGGTGGATGGAAAGATGGACTTTATTAAAGAAATATGTTCATTTTTCCACATCTAGATCTTTCTTTTAACATGGATGGACTTTATTAAAGAGACCACAAATATGAGTTTGCAGGAACTGGGCAAAGCAGAAGAGGACAGGAGGGCCTGGAGATATCTCATCCATAGGGTCGACATGGGTTGATGACAAATAAATAAAGAAATAAATAAATAAAAATTAAAAAACCAAAAACAAAACAAAACAAAAAAAACCCTAAGGGCCTATACTGTTCATTTTCTAATGACTAAAGTATAATATATAATATTACCACTGAGGATGAATGCAGGATAAGTGCACACACATTGCAGTATAACTGTAACTTTTAATTACTTTTATACTTAGAGGATGTGATCTCACTAAATGGTGGAGGAGGAATATCATGGAGTTGAAATTTTGGCTCAAGCTGTTCCTCATGCTGCCACCTTCTGTTCTGTTGTGGATGTTCAGGTGACATTGAAGTATTGGGGTGAAAGTGTGTTTAGTACACAAGCCAGGGCTTCTAAAAAAATTATACATATATTTTAATTAAAAATAACTCCTGTTTTTTCTTATGTCTGTGCAACATGAGCATAGCTGCTGGCATGGCTGCATGCACATGCGGCCATTTAAAACAGGCTTGCCATTTGTGGAAGCTCAAATCCACAGATGGCAAGCCCATGGATAAGAAGACTCCACTGTATTTTATGTCACAGGTGAATTAAAGATACATCCCAGGGATTTAAAATCTCTTTTAGGGAACAATCCTAAATCCTTTGATTGGAATCCTCTTACTAACTGGTGCATTTCTTCCAAGGTTGTGCAGCAGAGGCAAGGGAAAGTGTACAAAATCTGCTGACTCTGAGCAGCCTCTATTTCTCCAGTGTCCTTTTTTCCATCATGTCTGCAAAACCCATGGCCTTTTTCTTCCTGCTACTACCATCTATGCTGTTATTTGTTATTTTTAAAAAATATAATACAATATAAAACATTTTTGTGTTTTAAAATAATAACAACAAATTCAAGACAAATTACTAAAAAAAGCAGTGTCAAGGAATATCAATCATATAACTTCAATAATCAACATATGGCAAGAGGATAAACCTGAATATTAAGCATGACAGTTCCCATTAGGAAGCAGATTTCTGGACTTGGAAAGGCATTTTTCTATCCCTCCTACATAACATTCTTGATGCTGAAGATGCTGGGGTCTAAACTGGACACATGCCATGTATATGCTATTTAGATTTACAGTCTCTTACAAACACCGACATTTCTGGGCAACACTCTGCCGATGGATTCCTTTTTACTGTTTTGCTGCAGCATGCACATAACTGTTTCTAGATGGCATGTTTTCATGTCATATCAGTCTTGGTGTTCCCTGAATTAGCATGTTCGCTGAAGGGGAGAAGATGCTTATCTGCACCGACAGCTTTAGTGTCAGTGGGATCGTTGACAGTCCCGTGAAACTACACTGGGCCAGCAGCAATCCTTATTTATGTGGAATGGAGACATATGGCCAGAATAATCTGCTCCATTTTCTTGGTAATTAAAATATCTGTGAGCACAAAAGGGCTATGAGGAGAAGAAGAAACCTTATGGTGCTAAATAATACAGGAGTGGAAAGCCTTTACAGAATTACAGGACATTTTTCTGCAGACGTGGTGGTGTCTCCAAGGATTTGCCCTTGTAACTTTCACCTAATGGATGCCAGTTAGGGTCATTGAACAAAAAATGTCCTATCTTTGGTAGCTGCTTTGTAACTACAGATGCTGGTTTTCTTATGCTGGGTCAGCTGACTCATGTGTTACTGGTGAACGCTGAGATTGTCTCTGCCATTCTTGCTTGTAACAAGTGAATCAGATGACCTCTTTAAGCAGGCAGCCATATCAGACACAGACAAAGAAAGAGAGAAAGAGAGAGAGAAAAAGAGAAGCCTATCACAAGCATAGTGATTATCTCCATATTGGGAATGCAAACGTACCAAGTCCATTTCCATGGTTTTCCTCCTTCTACCACTTCCTTGAAGTGCCAGTTCTGTATATACAAGATTTGTTTGGTTTTCCATGTGACCAAAAAGAAAAAAACAAAAGTCTGTGAAATATTTTTGTGTGCATTTTCATATGGATGTCCCAAATGACAAATATGTATTTAGTATATTTTGGAATCAGTACTATTGCTCCAGATATGTATTTTGTTGTAAGCACATGTAAACTACATATTGTTAACAATAACTTAAATTTAATTTTTGGTTACAGCTGAGTCAATGAGAATGGTAAGCCAACACTACATGAGCTGCATTGATTCAGTGGGTTCACAATAGCTGGGACTGATGACTGAATATAAGCCAGTGTTTGTACATTTTCCAAATATGCACCTACCATTGAACATATGTTTTTCTTTCAAGAAATGTATGTTTCTGACCTCAACATCAGTTTTATGTTCAGTTCTTCAGGTCCAGAATACAGTAATTTTTGTAAAACAAACAAACAAACAAAAACCACCTTTAAAAAAAACCTTGGTAGAGTAAATTTATCAAACATCTCTGATGTGCATACATTAACTAGTCTTGTGAAAGAATACTTAGAAGAATAAAGCTTTCCCCCCTCCTGTCCTGAGCATGTTCCAAGATACATTGGAACCTTCCAAGAAACCCAAATCCAAACAGGAAACCCAAGAAACCTTCCAGGAAACCCAAACAAGTCTGAACAGAATCAAGGAGGAATTGCTCATACTTGTATCTTCTTGCAAAATTTGAGAAAAGCAGACAAGTAGAAGTTCTCCCATTTTTGTAATGCTAGAATCTGTCCTGACCCAACGAAGTTGAATGGTGGGAGACTCAGGACAGATAAATGGACAATGTTCTGACACAGTGCTAGTTGATAGTAAGCAACTAGAGGAGGATAGGTTAAGTGGGTAAGGGAAGTAGTGAATGCTTCACTATAGCAAAGACAGTTTCCATCCTGCCTAAAAGAGGCAGCGAGGAGACTGTTACTTTAAAAAAAATAATCTCTGAATCCCATCATGCTTGAGAACTATAGGCCAGTCTCAAATACTGCTTTCCTGAGCAAGATTCTAGAATGTGTGGTAGCTTCTCAGCTCCAGGGATTACTGGATGAAATAGATTATGTAGATCTATTTCACTCTAGCTTCAGGCCTGACTGTAGGACAGATCCAGCTTTGCTTGCCTTGATGGATGACCTATCCAGGGAAATAGACTAGACTATTTCCCAGTTGGTCTGCTGGATCTCTCAGCAGCTTTTCATACCACCAACCATGGTGTCCTTCTGGGCTGCCTCTCTGTGGTGGGACTTTGAATTCCCTGGGGTAGCAGCTCTGTTCCTTCTCCTTACCAAGTTGAAATGAGTCTTAGAAAAGATGGGTGTGGGAAGCCTTCAGTGCCAGCTCAGGTTTCTAAATTCTTTAAGGGATATCAGAGTGATTTTTCAGTGGACCTCATCATTTGGACTGCTGGTAAAGCATGTTCTCATCACCTACATCACCAGATTTCACCAAAGCATCCTATCCCTAAATTATTTAATTAAGATTATTATTAACATATCTGACCTTCAGTTAAAATCTAACAGCTGGCTAATGCTGTATGCTTGCCATGTTGTGCTAAGACAGAAGTAAGAAGTATCTGAAGACTAATGTTCTTCTTTTCTGCTTCTCTCTCTGTCTGTGTGCTTGTTCACCTCTGCTAAGAGCAGCTGCTGCCTTTTGTCTTTGGTCTTTTATGGGAGTGCAGATTGTAAAGGTTAAAGATCTTCTCAGCGCTGTCAGGAAAGATAGAAAAATATTCAAAAATAGTTTTTTTAAAAATCCCAAGCTTGTTATTTTTAAAATAAACTAGAATCCTGATGAGAATATTTGTAGCTAAGGATTTATTCTATGCAAAATTAACATATGGTGGTTTTGCACAGAAAATATTTTCTGCACAGGAAATGAAATAATATTTTCTTAATGTACAAAGTCCTTCAAGACCATGAAAATGCTGTGGTTGGGAATTTATTTTTCACAAAATTGGCATATGGCTTTTTCCCCCACAGTGTTTTCTGCACAGGAAACAGCATTTTCTGCACAGATGGACCACCAAAAATGAGCAATTTAAGAAAAAGAAATTGAAAAACTTTGCAGGTACCTACCACAAAGCCTCATGAATTTATCCATATGAAATCTGACTGTGTTAACTCTCTTAAGGATATACTGCCTTTCCAAGTTTTATGTAGGTGTACAAGTTTTATGTAGGGCTCCTGACATGCAGGGAAGGCAAGGCAAGGCAAGGCAAGGCAAGGCAAGGCGAGGGAAGTTTGGGATGGAGGAGAAGTTTGGCATTTGGGATGGAGGGGAAAGAAGGCTTCCTTCGCAGCAGCTGTGGGTGGATGTGGGTGCAAGTGTGGGGTGTGCTTGTGGAGCAACTTGGAGATCCATCTCACCATGAAGTTCTGCCCTGCAGGTCCTACAAAGGGGAAAGGCTTATGGGGGGGGGGCATGAGAGCTACGTCCAGTTTCCCCCTCTCCTGGGCATCATCCAAGGCTCTGGCTCTCCCCAGGGAACACCCAGCCCTTCCTTCCTTCCTTCCTTCCTTCCTTCCTTCCTTCCTTCCCTTTCCTCCTCCTCCAATGCCAGGAAAGGAGAGAGAGAAAAGGTAGGCTGAGTCATCTCAATCCCTCCCTTGCCTTGCCTTGCCTTGCCTTGCCTTGCCTTGCCTTGCCTTTCCAGCCTCCTCCTCCTCCTCCTCTGCTCTCTTGAGAGGTCCTAACCCCAACGGAAAGGGTTAGGACCTGTGCAGGAGGACATGACCCCAAATGTAGGACAGTCTGACATTTCCTCCTGGGAAATGCAGGACTCGCCTTGGAAAAAGGAGGAGTCTGGTCACAAAACACACCCATTTCCAGTACATGTACGGGTTCTTTTCACTTGTGTATGAAAGTTAAAAACGTCTTTTTTTCGCTTTTAACTTAATTCCATTATTACTGTAATTACATGTGAAAAGCTTTTGCTCAATTAAGCTCTTTTTTCGCTTTCTTTTCAGGATGCTTCATTTCCACTTTATTATCTCTTTAACAACGAAACTGGCCCGTGTGTGATAATGTCCATAGTCTGTGCATGCCCCCTCTCTCTTTTCCTTCAAAGAGAGATAAACTGTTGTAATATGAACAAGGTTGCTAGGAATGCATATGCAGTTTTCTTTTTTCCCTTAGAGAATCTGCATGTTGTAACAAAAAGGAAGTTGCAAGAGACCTTTGTCTGAAGCTTTTGCCCAGAGCTGTAGCCCTGAGATTATATGTTTTAAATACCATGGATGATGTAACTTTTTATTATTTAGAATAAAATTGAGGTTCTTCTTACTCCTGAGTCTACTGGTTGCTTCCTTACTTAGCATACACACTAGGGTTGGAAACTCCTTGGTTATTTACAGATTTTTTTTTTTTGTGGGGGAGAGGGGATTGATTCAACAGTGTAAATACTTTGAAAGACATTGCACAAGGAGATAGCCAATACCTCACTGTGCAATGGGTTTCTTTTGGCAATGGATCAAAAACTGAATGTGCCTGGGTGCAGCTCCATTTGCCTGGTTGGCACTAGTTGGCCTCTAGACACTCTCTTTTTCCTTGGGTACACAATGTAAGCTGAACAGTGCTCAGGCACAGCTCTGGCATCAACACATGTTGGGTGAGGGAGCACACTTGGAAACTGTCTAGCTTGCATTGAACATCCAGGGACAGGAACAGCCTACATTCTCCAAATAGGTATGCTGGCAGAGCTTTACAGTACTCTAAAGGGACCCTGGCCTTAGATTGTCCAGATTTTATACTTAGGCACAAAACTAGAAACAGACAGACATATTTGGTCAATTTTGCTTCTCCACCCACATTTGATCAATTCTCAAGACACCCCCCCCACACACACACTCTACTGATAAACTTGAAAGGGTTATTACTTTAAAAAAAAATTAAGGGGAAAAATCTCAGCCATCTGTGATGGTCAATTTCAGCATGGTTCATATTGGAGAACAATGTTGTGGCTTCCTGTCATAAACTATTAAAGATGAAGTGTATGCAATGGGAAAAATAAGATGACAACTCCAACTCAGTGCCACAAAGATGGTTGAATAGAAGGCTCTAAAGATAGCCCTCTGGATGGGAAAATATGCCACTTTTACTTTGACCCTTTTATTTTACATTTCTGTAAACAACTTTGGGTCTTATGCCAGGAAAAAAGTAAGATACAAATTGAATACATAAATAAATATCCTGATAAACCTTTAAAAATAAGCAAACAATCCAAGTTCTTTCCAATCACAAGTTAAGCAATTTGTGGTTTCTGGAATGTTTTTATGAAAAATTACATGAACTTTAATTTCCCATCCATCTCTAATACTTAATTCTGTGGTGAGGTGGTTCAAAGCTTCTGATTAATTTTACTGTAACATTGTCTTTTCCACCCAGAGTGACCATGTTAACAAGATACTTGCTTCATTTTTTTATAGAGCTCTTTTTCTTTCTGTCTTCTGGCATCCTAGACTCTTGTCTTCCCTTGTGCTTTGCCTGTCTGTAGGAATAAAGCAAAACATTTAAAAGCTTCATGTCAAAAATGAACAGCACTGTGAAAAAAATACATCTGCAGTTCTTTTATGTATTTAGGAACTGACATTTATTTTTCAAAACAATAAATAATAACTCAGATTCCCAGGTTGCAAGCAGGAAGAGCATTGGTCATAAATACTGCAGAACAAGTGGTGCCAGGTGAGCCTTTACACAGTTATTCCATTTACCACATTCTCCCTAACTCAAATGGATTTCAATCCAAATTCAACCACATTCATTTCTCTCCATATTCTGCAATGCTTTCATCCCTTCACATCACAGGACCTAATACCTAAAGGAAGGCTAACAGAATACGGCAGCATCTTTTGCAACTTGTCTTCTCTTGATTAAGCACAAAGCTAAAGTAAGGTGTAAACATGGACACAATTCCAGGAAAAATCAGTTTCTGATCCTTTCTCTTTTATCTCCAAACAAATCTAAATTTGAAAGAACATGTAGAAAGAAACCCCTGTGGAAATGTTTTTCAAGTAGCAAATGACAAAATGCAAAACCAGCACAGCTTTTACCTGACAAACAAAATAAAACACCATTACTTAACAAGAGGTAAGGAGTCCATATTCACACTGCAGGTCTTTGTTGCTGGTTAATGTTAACATTACTTCTGCCAGCATAAGGGGAATTGTAGTAAGTCTTCCAAGAGTGAAGAGTTAGTTTCATCATGTTTGACACATTGTTTCCTGATAAGAGCTTCTGGGAAAATACTTCAGTTTTCTTGTCAGACAGAGCTTGCTGAGTTGCCAAGAGAGACCCTGAACCCACAGGCTTCTGGCAAGAAAATACATAGACTATAGTCTGGGAGAAGAGGTGGGGGATTTGTTACAAGATGGATGGATGGAGGTTAGTGGCAGGCCTGTGAAATGTGGGCAAATATTGGCATGAATAGAAATCAAATATGTCTTTGGAAACATTCAACAGAGAAAGCAAAACTGTAGTTCAATTTTTGCCAGAATCCTTGGCCACTTGTTTCTACCAAGATTGTTCAGTAGACTGAACTCAGTGAGTGGTGTTCTGTTTTAACTAAAGTTGAGGCTGTTGACTCTCACAATACTGTTGGTTGTTTCAAGCAAATTAATGGAGAATGACAATTCCACACCATAGGATTGTGACAACTGGCACTATAAAAAGAAATAAACATATGAACTGAGCATGGTTCTTCTGGCATTAGTGTTTAGTCATGGCCCCTTCTCATGGCATCTAGTCGTAAAGTTTCACAGTGCTCAGATAAGGAAAAGCCTCATGCTGTTTTCCACAGAAAACAAGCTTCAGTGCCTTCTGTTACATCAGAGTCAGAGGTTGTGCCTATGGTTTCTGGGGCTCTGTCACACTACACAATCAAAGCACTATCATTCTACTTTGGCTGCCGCTGCAACATCCTGTGAAATCCTGGGGTTTGTAATTTGGTGAGGCACTAGAACTCTCTGGCTGAAAATTCAAAATTATTTTCCTTAAACTGCAAGTCCCAGGATTCCATTAGATGTTGTCACAGCTGTTCAAGTGGAATTATACCATTATAATTGTGTTGTGTGAGAGGACCTACAGTTAGCAGTATCTCATTATCAGAGATTCTGGATCAACACTTAACACCAAGGTAGAAACAGGCAAGGGTGGAGACAAGAACTTCTTGATACTGTGTTTGTACCGACTGTTCCTATTATGTGCCTCCCACATGACCTACCTACAGTATGTGTGATACATGGGCAGTTCCCCCACCCCAAGTCAATGTTGTTACTGCTGAGGGTTATGGAAGGCTCAATTATGGCCCTCAGGGACTTTCCCCCCCTAGGTCATGTACCACTGTTTTCAGGACATCTGCAACAAAAGAATTCTGGAGTCAAGATACTGAGACTCCATTTCCAGTTCTGCTCTAATGGTCATGGTAGGGTCAAGCAGATTCAGCCAGGGGCATCACTGGGGGGGGGGGGGATGCAGGAGATTAAGGCTGCACACCAAACTTCTGTCTTTTGGCAGAAATGGGCCGTGTTCCTTTAAACACTGGAGATGGTGTGAGTATGGTTAGGCTCAGTGGGAGGAGAAAGGAGAGGCCTCAAGTTTAAAATTTTTAATTTTTAAAATTATTTTTTTAAAAACGAATCTTTAAAAACATCACATCTTAACAAATTTTTATTTTAACAACACGGAACTATGCAAATGTAATACATTTTGTAATTTAAAGGTACAATTTTAATTTTGCTAGTTGTTTACATCACAAGTGTTGCCATTACATTTAGTGATTTGTAATTTGGTGAGGCACCAGAAGCCCTGGTGGCACAGTGGTTAAATGCCTGTACTGCAGCCACTCATTCATAAACCACTGGTTTTGAGCTCAATACTAGCCAGGGCTCAGGCTAGACTCAGGCCTGCATCCTTCCAGGGTCGCTAAAATGAGTACCCAACTGTCGGGGGGCAATGAGCTTACAGTTGTAAACCGCTTAGATACCCCATAGCGTGGTATGAAGTGGTATATAAATGAAGCTGCTTTTTTGCTAGTGGTATATGGAAAATACAATTTATGAATAACATTAGTACAAAAAATGTTACAAAGGATTCTGTAAGTTGTGGTATGGGAGGAGATCAATGTGGGGGTGTGACACCATGAGTTACCACATCAGGTGATGCCAGCCCTAGTGACACCACTGGATGTACCCACTGGCTCTCTTTCAATCTCTTCCCCTAGTTTGGATGCACCAATGTTGCGCAAGCACAATATAGGTATAAACAATTTCAAAATGAGCCTGTGAACACTGGTGTCTTATGGGTGTCGATGGGGAAGGGTGTACAAACTTTGGAACCACCACTCACACAAAAATCAAACTTTGTCCTACTTCAGTGCTAGTCACTCTGAGATTTATACTCCTGCTTGAAGATCTGGAGAAATGTAGCAATTTCTTGGTATGTCAACTGGTACTCTGTGCACTAGCAGTCCTAGCTGAGATCTTACCAGCATGCTTAGAAGATGAGAGTTTTCCAGGACAACCACCACAGGCTGCAGCCCCCAAAAGCATTCCCAAATACCTCCATTTTTCTCTACAGTTCCTCTCAAAAGTGGCATCAGGAAGTGATGGGACATCATTATTTTAAAGGGACTTCAGAAGAAAACAGATATTAAGGAGTTCTGGAATGCTTGTTGGGGAGAGGAATTTTCATGTGTTTTCACATGTTTGCAGGACTTACTAAGTGGTTTGGGGGGGAAAAAAATCTGAAAATCACACCAAATGTTTAAATGGAACTGGTGGAGGGGTTCAGGTACCACAATAACAATACCAACAGCAACAGTAATAGTAATATTTACAGTTCCCTGGATTATGTGTGTTTGAGTGCTGTATTTTTTGAAGAATGACAAAAAATCTCCCCAACATCAGATACATGCCTGAAAGCACCTCTGTGTTCTCCATAACCTCTGCATTTTTCAGCAGCCCTCTTTGACTGAATTCCAATAAACTCCTGGCACAATCAGAGATGCAGAATATCTCAAGATTAATTTTTGTTGAAGCAAGAGAGAGAGAGAGAGAGAGAGATGCATACACAAACACACACACTCCTTTATAAATTACCTATGAAGTTCTGTAAACATCAGATTGCAGCTTTTTTTGGGGGGCGGGAGGTTTAATTGCAGCTTTAAATGTTTAATTCTGAGATACATTTTCAGCAGACACTCAAAAGGATGCTGATGGTGCTCTTGTGACATAGCTTCCTTCCTGTCAAATGGACAGCACTCCCAGAAATAATAGCCCAGATTCCCCCAAAGAAATCTGCCTCAAATTGATGCTGAGCTGGTCTGGCATCTGAGAATCAACTAGGGAGAACAGTATTAACCCACTAATTGCTCTGGGATGCATAGTTCACAGTTTGTGAAAGGAGAGCAATAAACAGAGAACTACTAGGTAGTGTGAATGGCTACCAACTTAGATGACATCTGAGAATGAAATGCATCAGAGATAAATGACTACCATAGCTTGTATTGTTCAACCTCAAGCATAGTCTAGGGCTGACTGCATCTTGTTTTGGCTTGTCATCCATGCAAGTGCTCAGTGAAAAATAACACCACAGGAGATAAATCAGAAATAATTGCGGAGTTGCATGAAATTCCTGAAATTTCATTTTGAATGCCTTCCTAAACATTCAGCCTTATTGGAAAACTCCACTGCCCATTTGAATTCCAGTTGTTTATTTCTCTTCAGTGATTCTTTCACTATTATCAGTTGTACCCATTATATAAAGTGACTCAGACCATTATTTTATATGCAGCTTCACAGCACATTTTTGAGTAGCCTTAAATCTATATCAGGGTGGGAAACATATGTCCTTTCAGATGTTCTTGGACTACAAACTTTATTAGCACTAGCCAACATAGCCAATAGTGAGAATGTTAGTCCAATATCTGGAAATGCATATGTTATATATCCCTGAGCAGTGTAATAAGAGCTAAGACAGTGCTGATTTACATGTCAGAATAAAATCAGGAAGCCCTGGATTCAGAACTATCAGCCATAGAGATCCAAGTTCACTCTTGAACAACCTTGGATCTGTTACAGTCTACATCAGAGGTAGGCAACCTTTCCCCTTTAAGGGCCGAGGGACTTCAGCTCCCAGAATCCCAGAAGCTATTGGCCAACATGGGACTATTGGCCAACATGGCTGAGGCTTCTGGGAGCTGAAGTCCCTCGGCCCTTAAAGGGGAAAGGTTGCCTACCCCTTGTCTACATGAACCTACATCATAGGTATGCTGAGGGGATGGATGGATGGTGTGCATGTATGTGTGTGTATCCTGACCTGTGTACCTCAGGACAGATACAAAGATTATAAAAATATGCATAATGAATAATCAGACATTTTGTGCATGCATGTTTGTTGTTGCCACACTGTCTCTTTTGTAGACTTATGCAGTATTCCCCCCCCCCCATGTTATCACAATGATGTAGTCTCATAATACATCGTAGTGTTAAGGGATGTGGTGGCTTAGAGGTTATTAAGACACCAATTTGATGATTGGAAGATTGGAAGGTTGGCAGTTTGAAACCTGAGTGCTTCATGATGGGGTGAGCTCCCATCACTAGTCCCAGCTTCTGTCAACCTAGTAGTTCTAAAGCATGCAAATGCAAGTAGATAAATAGGTACCATTTCAGTGGGAAGGTAACAACTTTGGTGCAGTCATGATGGCCACATGATCACCAGAGCAGTCCTTGGACAATGCTGGCTCTTCGGCTTAGTAACAGAGATGACCACTGCCCCTACTGTCAGTTATGGCTAGACATTCATGTCAAGAGACTACCTTTGCCTTTACTTTTTAGTGTTATGAAGTGAAAAAAAATTATTATGAGACTACATGTTATTGTGGTGACATGGAAAACAACAGAGCATAATGCAGGAATGACCATGCAAAAATTTGCCTGGAATTTAGGGAAGTTCAACAATTATTTCAGAACAATAATATATTTTAATCAAATTGTACAATTTGAGCTGAATCCTGCTTGCAATGCAAGTAACAGCAAGAAAGCCCTGCTCTAATGCAGCATCCTTTTTACTGAAGCCAGAGTTAAGGTGATCTCTCCTGTAGCCAAGAAGCCATACAAAGTCATTGCTACCTTTACAAAATCTTTCATCAATACCCTGAATTTCTCAACTGATGGGAGAGAGTAGAATAGTTTACAGCAAGTGAATTAGATCAATTAATTTGTAACACAAACCTAATGAGCATTTTAGAAGAGGATTTAATGTCTCATTTACACCCTATAGCTATCTTGTTAAATGCCAGTTAAGTATCTAAATATTTTTAGCAGTTTAATGAATTACAGTATAATATGTAAGATGGGATCACGTATTCTTTCCTATGTGTCAAACTCTTTTGCTTCCATTGAGAATACAAGCATGATGGACACAATCCTAAATGCATTTTTCAATGATGTGGCAATCAATAGAGCTGAACTTCAGAAAATTACATTATGGAAGGCATAAACCTACACTAGGCAACTCTGTGCCAGAACTCTATCTCCCCACCCATATCCCATAAAAGAGGTTGCATCCAATATTAGTTTTCCTTCTGGTTCTTAAAAATGCCACAAGAAAAGAAAGAATATCCTCAATTGAATATTCTTAAATTTCTTAATTATTTAGGTCAGAAGGGTAGTCGTGTGTCCTACTTAAAAGAGGACAGTTCCCTATTTGAACAGTTTAGAGAGGCTAATCCTTGAGTCTTTCAAGACGGTAAAATAGAGCTAGTTATTTCCTCTTAACATAACATTCCTCATAGAGCATCTTTTCTCATACACGTAATCAAGTAGGGTGGTTGGGTGTGTGGAGTTCTCTGTTCATCTTTTATTCAAGGCCAGGTCTGCATAAGCTAGACTACGCTAGACTACCCCCCCCCCATCATGCCAGGAAGTGGTGTGGGGCACTCCGCTGTGATGCCAGGCAGCTGTTTACACGTGAGTCCCACTGTGGTACCCACCACTGGTGCAAGTCACCTGCTCTAAGGTCAGAAGTAGATGCCCAACATCAGTCACATGATTGGTTTCCTCATTCTGACCTCAGAGCAAGTGACTTACACCATTGGTATCAGCTCCTGACAGCACAGCAAGTACATTGTAAACACCAACTCAACATTGCAACAGAGGGCTCCAGATCTTCCAGGAAGATCTGAAACAAAAGGTGAGCCTTTAAAAATGTTTTAAAGGTGATATACAGGTTGGTGCCAAGCTGGCAAGATGATGTCCAGACAGTTTGTCCCAGAACTGGAGATTGGACCCTGTGTTGCCTGGACTGCCGGCCAAGAAGAAGGGAGAGGACATTTTATTTGGCCCATGTGGACAACCCCTAAGTCATTGTCATCCTTACCACCAATACAGCTTCCCTCCCTTTCCACCAATACAGTGTTTCTTTTCATTTGAGGCCAATGCATTGAAGCTCTTTTTGCCTCTGCATCTACAGACAGTAGTCATTTACTAACAATCTGGCTTACTTTCAGCTTTTATTTCTGATTTTGACTCTTGTTTGACTTCTCTCTCTCTCTCTCTCTCTTTCTCTACCCCACCTGCTAACTAAGGACGTTATCACACAGGGCCAAATCCACACAAAATCCACACAAAATCCCGACCGAAACCGGATTAGTGGCCCGTGTTTTCACATGACATCGCACAGAAACTGGACAGAAAGTAGACAGAAAGTGGACAGAAATGAGATCTTTTGAAATTCGGTTCTTTGGAGGAAATGCAAATGCGCAATTAAGGTAATTTCGAATTTACCGTAATGTGATAACCAAATGCACATTTGGGAGCATTTCCCTGCTGTTGTCATGGTTCCAGCGAGCATTCCTCTATCTGCGCATGTGCAAGAGGCTCATTTCTAGTACATTTACAGGCTTTTTTCGCTTGTGTGTGGACGTTTAATGCGATTACTGTAAATTCGCAATTAAGGTAATTATTGTTTATTTCCTGTTTGTTTTTGGAATGCCTCATTTCCACTTTATTTTCGCTTTCTGGCCCACGTGTGATAACGTCCTAAGGGACTATACAGATGGACAGGAAAAGGTGACCTGAAGATGCCTTTTCCCTAAGCTGCAGCAACTGCCCCGCCTGCCCCAAGGATGCCCTAAATGGGGACAGAACAACCACATTGGGGGGCAGTCAGTGCTGCTTTTCTGAAGCCATATTGAAGCCCCACCAACCACACTGCCTGTCCTGAGCATGCCATGAAGGGAGATGGAGCAACTGCATGGGGCTGGCAGCATCTGCTTTTTTTTTTTTTTTTCATTCTCTCAGATGCATGTGCATGAGTGCAGAACACATCATAGGCTGGCTCACAGTCTGTCACTCTCTGTGTATAAAGTTGACTGAAGTTCGGCATCCTTGTGCATGTGCACAGAACATGTCATTGGGTGGCATACAGTCTGTCATTTTGTCTGTACAAAGGTGACTGATTTTCAGCATTCCTGTGCACCTGTGCAGGACCTGTCATACCACCCATGTATCATGCAAGGATTCGCTGACCTCTGTTTCCCTCAAGTAATGGGTGCCATAGACAGGTGCCATTGTCTGATTGTGCCACCCTTGGGGCAGAGGAATGAGTTTGTCAACCGAAAAGAGACCTACTCTGTCATCCTCCACAAAACATGTCCCACACAGATCAGGGTGGAGGGGTGAGGTACATGCAAGGGAGGTTTGTGTGGACACACTTGATACATGTAGCTGGTGGTCATGCAAGGGACATGGTCAACAGGACACACAGACAAACGTTACTCCAGGAGCCCCCCCCCCAATCATGCCAGGAAGTGGTCATAAAAGCACAGAAGAGGTCATAAAAGCCTCTTTCATACAAACTACTGTGCATGCTGACAATAAGTGTACATGTGACAGAATGCATTTATTGTCATAACAGAGAACAGTTGCTAGGGTGCATGCATAGGGTTACAATTAAGGTTAGGGTTAGGGTTCTAATATTAAAGCACACCTGCACTGGTAAATCCACACCTGGATACATAAGGCACTTTAAATTAAATCCTGCATCGTAGGATGGATGCTCTGGACTGCTGACTCATATTCCGCCACAGGTGCGGGTGCATTTATACAGCCATTTTAGATCTCCGGCACCCTTTTTCTGGTGCACCGGTGTTGTTGCATACAGACGCATGTGTGAAGATGTACATCTTTGCAGAAGAAGCAAAAAAAAGGTGGCTCCTTTTTGGAGTGGCTTTTCCCAGCATATGGCACCTAGAGGGCGCTTTCCTGCCTGCTTTTAGGCATGCATCATCTAAACACCATGTCTCCAAGTCAGCCTGAAAGCATCTCTTTTTGCCTGTCTGTATAGTCCCTAAGATCTTATTAAATGATGAGAATTAAATACATAGGTTGAGATCCTACATTAAGTGAATATAGTTTAATGGCATTGCTCATAAAGTTTCATGTCTTCCCTCTACCCTGTTAGCTATCAAGCCCTGGAAAAGGCTGCTCCTCACTGATATGGAGGGGAGGGAAGGTGACGAAATTCAAAAGAGGAAGAGGAACCTGGTCCAGACTCATGGGTTGAAAAAATGAAGGTGTGCTTGGAGAGGGAGTGCACCATGCCTTTTCTTTCCCTCAGAATGAAGACTAGTTGCTCAGAATGAAGATCAGCTCTCTCTACCTCCCATCCTCACTTCTTACATATTATACTTTAATTGTTTAAGCTGCTAGAAAAAAAATTAGAAGCAGCAGCAACTCTTCTCCTTGGGCTTGAAAGGAAAGGGGAGATTTTGAACGCAAAGAGCACAAAAATAGCCCCTTCTCCCCCATCCCAAATGAGACAAAAATGCACATAAGTTGCACAGATGCACAAGTAAGCCACTAACAGCATTCTGCTCAATGTCTTCTGCACACAAACATCCTTCTCTGTTGCTAAACTCCATATCCCTCTGTCCTCAGAGGAAAAAAACTGGCTCTTCTGTCTCTGATGAAGTCTTAAAAAAATGCCTATTTTGGCTAATGATAATATATACTTATTATTTTTCTTATCAAAAAGGTTGTAATATGCAATCACACCTAAATTAGTTTTCATTCAGTTTTTTAAAAAGCTACAAGGACAGGAAGGAAGAATATCTGGCATTGCAGCCACTTTAGTGTTGAGCTCCTGAAGTCTTTTCTTTTTCCCATTTATGAAACAAACCAACAAAAGGAGGGGAAAATCTTCCAAAGTTAAACTAATATGAAATGGCCCCTGTATTTGAACTTGTCGCACCGAGCTGGTTTAAATTTTAATGTAAGCTCTGGAGTAGATTTGTGTAAGGCAAGGTAAAGCAAGCCCCATGAAATATTGATTCTGTACATTTTCTTATGAATTTTTATACTCCAATTTAGTAAATTTTTCATCTTGCCTGCACTTAGAGGTTGCCTATAAAGTTGTTACTACCAATTGTATTAACTGTTGTAAATAAATCATCTTGGTTTGGGCTATTTGTCTGAACATGGGCCGGCAGGTCCCAGTTTTGTTTGAGCTCTGACATTCATTGGCTCCAGACTGTAAGGCTAAAAGAAGATGCTCAAAATTTAAAGACACTGGAATGGGATGGCAACAGATGAATACTCCTAGTGTGTCACAAGTAGAAATGGGATTCCTCCAGGCTTACCATCCATTGGGAGATGAAAATTGGAAAAACACAAAGAATCACACTGTCTGTCAGTGATGGCTTTGGATATTCGGGTCCTTATTGAGGAAAAATGAAAATTCCTCTTTCTAAATCCAAATGCACTCTCTCTGCTCAGGATGTAAATCTTTGCTTATTTCATTTTCACATTCAATAAAAAATAACTTTAAAAGTTTTCTCTCCACTGAGTCAGATTATGCAAGTTTGTATGTATTTTTCAATTATTTTTCCAGACTTAGAATCAAATAAACATAGAATAATAGAGCTGGAAGTCACTGCAAGTGTCAACTAGTCCAACCACCTGCCATACAGGAATAGCAAAACACTCCCAAAAGATAGCAATCCAATCTCTGTTTAAAGACATCCAAAGAAGGAGAGTCTTTCACTCTCCAAGGCAGTGTATTCCACAATCAAACAACTCTTACAGTAAAAAGGTTCTTCCTAATGTTTAGATGGAATCTCTTTTCTGCTACTCAAAAGACCTGGAAAAGGACCAGTGGAATCAAATTACACGAAAAGCCCACTCCATCTTCTACATGATATCCCTTCATGTATTTGAGTAAAGCTATTATAGGGCCTTTACAGATTGCCAGAAATAGTGCAATTGATGCCACTTTAACTGTCCTGGCCCAGTGCTAAGGAATCATGGGAATTGTAGTTTATTGTGGCACCAGAGCTCTCTGGCAGAGAAGGCTCAATGTTCCAGAAAAAAATACAGTTCCCATGATTCCCTAGCACTGAGCCAGGACAGTTAAAATGGCCTCAATTCGCACTATTTCTGGCAGTCTGTAAAGGCTAATAATCACCTTTCAGTTTTCCATCTCTAAGCTAAACATGCTTAGCTGCCTAAGGCATTTTTCATGGGGCTTGGTTCCCAACCCTTTTATTACCTTGGACAACTTCTTCTGAACACATTCCAGCTTGTCAATATCCTTCTTGTACTGTGGCATCAAGAAATTGACATAATATGCCAGGTGAGCTTTGACCAAAGCAGAACACAACAGTACTGTGAAATCTTTCCATCTGATCCTATGCACCAGTTGATGCAGCCTAGAATTGCATTGGATCTTTTGGCCTCTATATCACATTATTGGCTCATGTTTAATATGGGTTTTACTAAGATACTTAGATCCTTCATGCATGTACTGCCATCAAGCCAATATCACTCATCTTATACTTGTGCATTTCATTTTTCCTGTCTAAATGTAATAAAAGGTAAAGGTATTCCCCGTTGACAAGGTTGTCAAGTCGTGTCTGACCATAGGGGGTGGTGCTCATCACTGTTAGTAAGCCAAAGAGCCAGCATTGTCAGAGACTACTCTGTGATCATGTGGCCAGCATGATTGCACAGAATGCTGTTTACCTTCCCAGTGAAGTAGTACCTATTTATCTACTTGCATTTGCATGCTTTTGACCTGCTAGGTTGGCAGAAGCTGGGACTAGTGACAGGAGCTCACCCCATCATGCAGCACCCGGGCTTTGAACTGCCAACCTGCTGATCTTGCAATCAACAGAGTCAGCGTCTTAATCACTTGAGCCACTGCATCTCCTAAATGTAAATTAATAAATGTAATGTCTTATATTTATCTATGTTGAAATGTATTTTGTTAGTTTGGACTCAGTTGTCCAATATGTTAATGTTATTTTGAGTCCTGATCCTGTCCTCTAGGGTATTATCTACCCTTTTGATGTCAGCTGCAGATTTGATAAGCATGCTTGTCCACTTATTTCCAGGACAAAAATCAACCATTGGTGAGCATTCTTTAGGATTTTTTTAATGAAACAATATTTGGTACAAAAAAATTCTGGTTTTGTAAAACAAACAAACAACAAACAAACAAACAAAAACCTGACTGAATTTTGCACAACATAATGTACTTTGTGCAAAACATTTATTTACAAAAATATAATTTGAGGACCAAATGACTTTTTCAAAACACATTCCAAAATGCAAAAAAGAAAAGAAAAAGAAAAACTCATGGCAATTGACAATTTATTCAAAACACAATTCTATACCCAGGATAAAAGAATATGCCTGTTCTTTATATACCGAACTTTTGATGAAGCAATTTGTAGAATCTTATGAGCAATGGCAGAGATGCCAAAAAGACCAGAAACTTCAGACATTTCTTCACTTCCAGACAAGGGATGTAAATCTTTGATTATTGTATTCTTACAGATGAGAATTAAAAAAAATTCAGCTGTTTTCTCCTTACTGACTGAGTTTACCACAGTTTTTGTATTTTCAAATTCTCATTCCTGGTGTTAGCCTAGAGCAACTCAAAGTTGTGGTTCCTTGCCCAGTGCCAGTCTCTGACCCATTGGTTACCAGTCCCAGGAGAGCTTCCAGAAGATTTAAACAATTATATTGAATGGGGACAAATATTATGCCAGTCCTTCAAACATTGGAGGGGGAAAAAGGCCAGTTCCCCATGTCAGTTAACATAAGAATCATTACACTAGCCCTCTGCTTCTTAATAGTGGAAGTCACATCAGAGTAGCTGCAAAAGAAAACCATACCATCACTTCTTTCAAGGCCAATGTTCCTGAAGTTACTGGGGAGTATGATTTAAATGCATGGGAGCATTTTCTTTCCCTACAAAGCATTCCAAATTACACACAAGCATAGAAATGTTGCATGGTGCAGTGGTTCAATTACACCAATATTAGAAATGACTTCTTATTTTGTTCTAGCATTTCAAAAAGAAGAATTTCATTAGTTTTAATCCTTCTGGGGAAGATTATGTGAGTCTTTAAACATTGCTTCTGATTTTCCCATTTTGTTTTCCTCAAAAACCTATTTTGTGCAAAATGTGCTATTTTGTGCACAGGCCATCAGTGGGTTGCAGAAAGAGAGAGAATGGTCTGTTGGCATAAATGAATTTCTCACAGATGTAGTCCTGAAATACAAACAATTAAAAAAAATCTTAGAGTGGTTGATCATGTTCTCAATGTGGTGAGACCTCCTTAGTTTTATCAAGAATGAGAAAATTTGTGAGTAGTCTTTACATTGCTAGGAAGGAGCCATAATACAGATGCAAGGGAATAGTATGCTTCAATATACCAGTCACTGCCACAGCACAAGAGGTTGTAGAAAGTCCAAAAAAGCTCCATATTTGATAAATAACACATAGCCGTATCATTTATCTTAATGCTTCCTATCAATCCAGAACCTTCAGAAAACATAATTTTGAAAAAGTAGGATTTATATCAATACCTGTAGCTGTACTTGCATTATACTAACTCCTTTCATTTTTTCAAAAATCAAAAGTGTTATGAGAATATATGGAACTTCCCAGGACTCTCACTCTTCTTATAAAAATGCATTTTATTTCCCCTTGAAATCCTACAGATGTTTCACATGAATAAGCCACTCCATATTGACCCCAAATTTCACTGTGGGTAAAATCCAACAGCAGAATAGGACCTAGCTGTATGTGATGTGAGGACATCTTTAGCAATTTTTTTTGTTAAAGGTTAAGTGTCAGTTATAGGTTTGTGAGAGAAATATTGGCAACATGCCACATATGAGGAGAGAATTAAGCTTGACTTCTCCAGTTGCCATCTTAGTAAAAATACCTGTGTGTGTGTGTGCGCGCGCGCATGCACGCACACTGTGTGCCTTCAAGTCGTTTCTGACCTATGATGACCTTAAGGTAAATCTATCATGGGATTTTCTTGGCAAGATTTATGCAGAGGAGGCTTGCCATTGCCTTCCTTTGGGGCTGAGAACATGTGACTTGGACAAGGTCACCCAGTGGGCTTCATGGCCAAGTGGAAATCAAATTTTGGTATAGAAATATGAGCCAGTATGGTGTAGTGGTCTGAGCACTGAACAATGACTCTATAGACCAAGTTTTGAATCCCTTGTTTGTCCGTGGGTGACCATGGACAAGACATACACTTTCAGTGTCAGAGGAAGGCAAAGGAAAAACTTCTCTGAATAAATGTTGTGAAGAAAATACTGTGATAGATTCACCATAAGTCCAAAATGACTTGAAGGCTTGACTTGAATATATGTGAGTGTGGTGAAAGATAAGGTTTCTGTTGGTCCAACTTGTATATCAGTTATTACTAGTGTTGTCCCTTAGCAGGATCTTACAATTTCACTTCAAATATTTTGTTGCAGGTGAAGTTGGTAGCAGCATTAATGCTGCTGCACTGGATAATGAGAATTAAAAACATAATACCACTTTACAAATGGAATCAATGAAGAAGTACAAGGGTTACTCATTAAATCCTGAGGCACACAACAACAAAACAAACTGGGCGAGAGGAAATAGGACACAAGAGAGGGGGAAAAGGAGTCAAGAGTACCTGAACAGGCTAGAGAAAAGGGCCAAAAGAAGCACAATACATTTTGACAGGGATACATGCAAAGATTCATTTGGGCAGGAAAAATCAGAAGCACAAACAGAAGATGGTGTCATTAAATGGGAAACAGTACATGTGGAAATGGATCTAAGGTATTAGCAGACTACAAGGTAAACACTAATCAACTATATGATGCAGCTACATGAAAAGACCTATTACAATTCTAGGATGCAACAAGAGAAATATAGTGTCCAGATTAAGGGAAGTAAAGGTACCATTCTATTCCACATTGGTCAGACCTCACCAGAGCCCCTTTACACTACACTATTATATAATATGTTATTATATGCTATGATTCCATTTTTAACTGCCATGGCTCCTTCCTATGGAATTGTGAGCTTTGCATTTTGGTGAGGCATGTCATGGATGATGAGAGTTGTAGCTCTTCACCTCTGGCTCTAACTCACCACCTTGTTATGCAGCAGAGCTGACCAGCTTTGATCAGTGGTTAATGCTTTTCTCCAAAGCAGCAGAGTTTCAGAGAATAGGCTGAAGACCCTGACAAACTCTCCAAGCCTTCTCACTCTTCTTCCCCAGATGTCTCCAAACTTTTCCAGGATTCTGCTGGCTCTTGTATCTTCACTCAAGACACCAGACAACTCAGTAGTCTTATATAAAAGATCTACTTTATTCTACTATATACAAGTACTATATGCCCAACAAATCACAATATCTACAAATCTCCTCAACTACCCACAATATCTCCAAAACTACTCCACACAAATACATTGGCAAACATTGCAATTATTATAGCCATTGTTAATCACCACCCACGAGTTAGTTTCCACCCAGTGGGTGTGTATATTTATTTTGATTGGTTCACATAGTTCAACCCATACTTAAGACCAACCCAAGTATTTCATCATTTTACCTTGTACACTTAATGAATCTCAGGTGTTTCCAATATGCATTCTATAACTCTGTCCTTGGCTCTCAAGACTTCTAAATTACATTAGCTTTTGCACCTGTGTAGCTTCATAATTGCTCTTGCTTAGTCATTGTGACTTTCACATACATATTTTATTTCTATCACTGTATGTCCCATGTTGCATTTTCCTTAACAAGGCATTGGTTGAGGGTTCTGAACACCTGCCCCCTAAATTCCAGGAGTCCATAGGATGAAACCATGTCAGTTACTGTGGAATCGTAGCACTATAACTGTAGTGTAAAAGAGCCCCTAGCGTACAGTGTGCAGTTATAGGTTCCACCATTTGCAGACAACTACATTGAATTGTCCACAGGAGGGTCACCAAGATGGTAAAGGGTCTGGAAATCAAATCTTACAAAGAAAGTTTCAGGGAACCTGGTGTATTTAGCCTTGAGAAAAACTTTCTCCATCTTGAAATGGCACTCCTGATTACAGTTGTTCAGTGGTGGAATCAATGTCATCAGAAAGTGGTAGATCAGATGTTTTTAAACAGAGATTTGATGGACACCTGTCAGAGATATGTTAAATGTGGTTGTCTTGCATTAGCAAGAGGTTAGGCTAGACCTAAGAAAAGCAAATTTTAGTTCAGGGGTTGCTTGCAGCCTGCAAATTTGGTTTTGCAGCCTTCAGCTCTCTCCAATTTTCTTGGGTTGCTCTTTTGTTGCTTATGCCAAAAAAGAGTGGGGAGTAAATTCCATCTCATAAAAGTTTCTAGGAATGACAATTCACATTTTAAATAAGTTAACATAAAAAACATGCTCATATTTCAGAACTAGAAGTGGAATTCTGGCCATTATTGTGTCCCACTCCTTTTTAAGTCATTTTTGGCAGGTTGTATATATCCCACAGATGGCTAGAGGAACATAAAATTGGGACTAGGGCTTCCATGATTGCTTATATCCAGATTAAATGATTCCTGGGGTACCTTCCAGCACTACAGTTCACAGAAGAGTCATGATGGATTAGACCAAAGGCCTATCACATGCAACACTGCATTCACATTATAGACAATTAGATGCCTATGCTGTCCCACATACAAGATATGTGTGTAATATCACCTCCCATGCTTCCCAGCAACTGGTATATAGAAACACCAAGACTCTGGTATGGGAGGTAGTAGGTAGCTAGCTAGAATGAGTAGTAGCCATCATTTATAGACATTATGCTACCAATTTGCTTCCTTAGCTAGCAGAAAGTCCCTTCTTTTGAGACAACCAGCTATGCATTGTTAATATTTGTGAAAGGAATAAAACCAAAACCAAGATCAAGCCCCCACTAATGCTGAACATTATATCTCTTTTCTTTTCCTTTTTCTCCATCTGGGATCTCTACTTCTGCCATAAAATGAGCTTTTCTTCATTGTTTTGCCTTTCCATTATAAAAGGATATTTTAATTTGATTTGATTTTGTCAGACATAAGGCTTTGGACTGGAACCATCAATATAACAGATGTTATACAGGAAAAAAAACTTTTATTTTTTTTAACAAATCTTTCTTCTTACATCAATGTCATTTTTCAAAGAGAATCATGAAGACTTTCATTACACAGTGCTTACATCTCACCCCCACCACACTACACTACACTAGCACCCCTTCCCTTCATCATCCCCACCTCATATTTAATTAAATTTAGCATTTGAAACTGACCTTTTTGTCAGACTGTGTATTCATAAGTGTTTTTGTAAACAGAACAGGATCTGCTTAATTACAAAGCCTTCCTCCCATTGAGTACAGCAATGTCCGGCCTTCTCTGATTGCACAAAAAGATAGGAATAGTCTACTTGGAGACAGGAAGGATCCCCAGAAAGGGAAAACACACAGACAACCACATGATCCCACACTTCACTAAAGGACATAAAGGAGCAAATGTTTTGCACATATGAAAGCCAATTCAAATAGGGGAACTCCAAAAAGAGTGTAATAAAAAGCAAATTCTTCAATAGCCCTTTATAGGTTAGACAAAAAGCATACATAGGTTTTCAGCTTTGATTCCTGTCTCACCAGGTAGGGTTGGGAAAGAATACTTTGTGAAATCTTGAAGACCTACTACCAGTCAGAGCAAATACAAGGCTAGAATAAGACTAAATCTGATCTGGTATTTTTGAGACCCAGTGTAGCATAGTGATTTGAACATTGGGCTATGACTCTGGAGACCAAGGTTCAAATCCCCACTGAGCTAAGAAACCCATTGGGTGGCCTTGAGCTAGTTACACTGTCTCAGCCTCAGAGGATGTCAATGGCAACCTCCTCTGGAGAAACATGCCAAGAAAATCCAATGATAGGTTCACCTTATGGTTGCCATAAGTCAAAAATGGCTTGAAGACACACAACAATAACAACTGGTTACAACTGGTGTTCCTATATGTGCTTGAAATGCCTAACATTGAAAAGATTCCAGCTTCAACCCTTAGATCAATGATGGTCCAGCCTGACCAGTTGTGCCCATCAGGTTTGTGGGTGCAGCAGCAAGCAAGATCTGATGGGCAGGGAAGTAGAGTTACCCTCATCTGTCATGAATTCATCACCTATTAAGATAAACCTGTTTGAACATCACTGAAGTAAGTGTGTGTGTGTGTGTGTGTGTGTGTGTGTGATAACAGGGCAATGAGACAAGACTGAGAATCTGTTGAAGCACTGTCCATCCCACTGCCCAATGGTCTACTTGCCTGAGTTTGTAAAGGTGGGATCAGATATGGTTTATCTCCCCCAAATGTACTGTATTGGGAGGTTTTAACATTTGTATTGAGGCTTTCTCATTGGGACTGGCTCAGGATTTCATGGCAACCATAGGCTTCTCCAATTATTATTTGGCCTTACATACATAGAAGGCTATGCTCTTGGTCCTAGTTGGCCAGGATGAGGGTGATATGTATGTCAGTAGAGGATTTTGAAAGAACAGATCAGCACTTAATAGAGTTGATATTTGCTGGGACTTTTAACCCCTACAAGAGTGAGAGATACAACAATCCACCCTCATAGACTAGAGGATCCAGAAAGGGGGATTTTTCAGCTGTACAGCTGGTAATTCTGTTGATGCTATGTTTGATCTGTGGAATGGGGCCCAGGTGATCAGCACAATTGCTCCTAATGGTGCAAAGGATGGTCTCCTTGGTTTTCTGAGGAGCTCAGTGCAATAAAGCATTTTGGTAGTCATCTAGAGCAATGGGGAGAAAGACATGGGATGAATAAGGGATGAATATAATTGAACATGGATTAGGACTTATTTCGAACTCTCCTTTGCAGCAATGAGGGCAGAGAAGAAAATATTCTATTGCATTGGCCCAATCTTATTCAGCATGCAGTTAAGGGGCTATTGCACTCCAGATCCCAGACAGCTAAGAAGGAGCCCTCAGACATGCACCATGATAAATTTGTCAAATATTTTCTAGAGAAAGACCCCCCCCCAACGAGTCGGGGGGGGGTGTTCTTGTTGCGCCGGCCAATTTTAGGATAAGAGACGCCTGGTTGGCTAAGCGCGCAGGAATTCCCACCTTAATTCCTATGCGCTTGACCAATCAGGTGTTATATAAGTTGTATCAAGGCATGATGGGAAATCTCGGGGTGCATATGCCATCGCAAGATTTCCTGCGGGATTTAGGTCTATATAGCCCTGAGCTGCCATGTGGTGGCAACCATTTTAGAGCTGCAGCTCAGAGAGTCACTTCGCTTGGCTGCGTTCTCTTTGTTACTTGCGCGGCTCTTCGCCTAGCAAATTCTTAGCATTCACCTTATTGCTTATTGAATTTATTCTTTGGAGCAGTGAGGAGCAATTGATCTGGACCTCCTGTCCTTTCTTCCACAGGCGAGGCCTTCGGGCTGGTCGCCTCGGGCCCGGAGGGTGGCCTGCAACATCTCCAACACCCGGCCGGTTTAAACATCAAGCTGAGGTGGGTGCTGCGACAGGCGGTTCTCAGCAGGGTGTGCGGACCTCTGCGGTAGAATCCAGGCCCAGTGGTGCCCCCAGTGACACCAGATTGTTAAGGTCTGGATACCATTGTTTGGGGGGGGTGTTTGGACAAGAGCAACCTTCACGGGCTTGACACTTTCTGCCCTCCAGTAAAGGGTTTTTTTTAAGGAGGCAACCTAGTTGTTTCCCAGTGGGGTGCCTAATTAGGACCCTGTGGACACCTTTTTGGTGGTGGTTGCCAGTGAGGCTTCCTGGCTGTTGGCATCTCTCTGGGAGACTCGGGAAGGGTGGCCCTCGGGCCTGGTGGTGGTTATCTGAAGCAGGTGATGTGTTTGGAGGACCTGCGTTATTGCACTTGTGCAGGACTATGCCCCACAGCAAGGCACAATCTAAAAGGCGAGCAGCTCCAGCTGTGGCAGGTTCTAGTCACTCTGCTCCTAAAAGGCCCTCACACGCAGCCAGCAGGGATGATGAGATTTTAGCGCAGTTAGCACAACTGGGCAAGACGATGCAGGCTTGTGCTGCAGTCTTCAGTCAGCTTGCCTAGAGGGGGCTTCAGGCTTCAGGCTACAGCCACTAGCCCTCTGCCAGCCACTAGCCAATGTGTGGGAACTCTTAAAAATGGTTCCTGGAGTGGGGATTCAGGGTGCTGCTGCCCCTGTATCCAATCAGCCTACTGTGGCAGATTTATATAACCTCCTGTGAGGAGTGGTTCTTCCAGGTTTGCTATGGAGCAAACTTCCGAGGCAGGGAGAAGAGAACAGGCAGGGGTCACTGTGCCTCAGCCTGACACCCGAGCTGTTGTGGGGTCACACTTCAGGGGACCTATGCAGTCAGCTGGTGATGCTTCCCAGCAAGCCTCAACATCAGGTTTGTCTCCTTCTTATCCTTCACAGGTGAGTTGACTCACCTCAGTATGGGCTCCAGGTGGCCAAGTTGGCTAGTTTTTTTTTGGGGGGGGGGAACGCCCCATCTCTGTACCTTTGGGTGCACCTATGATGGCACCTGAGGTTTCCCAGGTGCATGACTCGAGGGTCCAGGCTAATGACACCTCAAGGGTGTCTTCTTTGGGTGCTCCCGGTTTATTGGGAGTTACCAGAACTGTTGAATCCAACCTTTATGCTGGAATGTCCACTCCTCTTGGTTCACACCTTCCGCTTACCACCAAAGAAAGAATTTGGAAGGGGGATTATATTGATTTATTTTCTCTTACTTTTAGGGATCCTGAACCAAGGATCATGGTAAAGGATGGGATAGTGTTTAGCCTCCCTAAAGAGTTTCAGGTGCTCAAATGCCTTAAAATGGAGTGCAATTTCGTTAATTGGATTATGGGTTTCACTATTTACAGGGGAGTTATTGAGGAAAAAGAACCTCATAGGTCTCCTGATTTCTCTAAATATCAAGAAATCATGATAAAAGCTTACACCAACTGCCATCATAATTCCTGGGGTGCAGCGTGGTTGCAATATGATGAGCAGTTTAGAACGAGGGCTGCTCAAGACTGCTCATTGTCTTGGAGACATGTACAGTCTGAGCTGTGGGCAGATGTAATGGTGGGGGCCTCCCCTATGAGCTGGTGTGATAATGGGTTTGTGCGCATGGTTACACAGCCGAGAGGGCAGAATGTGAGGCCTGGCATGGGAGAAAGGAGACAATTTGGCCTTTGCTGGGACTTCAATACCAGTAAGTGCAGGAGGCAACCCTGCAGGTTCGAACATAAGTGTAGCACCTGAGGGGCGAATCACCCTGGCACTGCTTGTAGTAAAGGTAAGTGGTCGAGAGTGGGAGGTGCACCGTAGCCATTGTCACCAGGAGGGAAAAGCTCGGTCACCAATTAAATTGGATGCACTGGTGACATGGCTGCAGACCTACCCCAGCAGAGATGCTGCCTATTATATATTCCATGGTTTTTATGAGGGTTTTTGCATCCCTTATTCAGGTCCTAGGGTGTACCATTATGCGCCCAATGCTCGTTCTGTAAAGGATTTGTCAGCTGTCGTAAGGGACAAGCTGGCAAAAGAGGTGGCAGCTGGAAGGATTTCAGGACCTCATGATCAACTACCAATTCCCACCCTTCATTTTATCCCCTTTGGGTGTTGTCCCCAAGAAAGCCCCTGGGGAATTTAGGTTAATTCACAATCTATCTTTCTCAAGGGGTGATTCCATTAATGATGCCATAGATCCTAAGCTTACATCTGTTAAGTATGCCTCTTTTGACTCAGAAGTCAAAATGGTTAGGGCTTTATGTAAGGGAGCAGTGTTAGCGAAGTGCAACATAAAATCAGCCTTCAGGTTGCTCCCCGTACATCCAGATGACTTTGACCTGAAAGTATTATTTTGATAAAGCCATGCCAATGGGGTGTTCGATCTCCTGTTTGGCCTTTGAGACATTCAGCACTTTTCTTTATTGGTGTGCAGGCAAGAGGTCAGGTAACACGGCAATCACCCACTATTTGGATGATTTTCTGATTGCTGGGAATCCTAATTCGTCAAGATGTAGTGACACTTTGGCTGCATTTCAGGGTTTAATGGCAGAATTGGGAGTCCCATTAGCTGAGGAGAAGACAGAGGGCCCTGACACATGGCTTACCTTTTTGGGAATCGAGATGGACACCATTGCTGGGATTTCTTGTTTACCAAATGACAAGCTTGTGGCAATGAGAGAGCAGGTTAGGTCAATGGTGGGGAAGCACAAAGCTACACCACATGATTTTCAATCCCTTACAGGCTTGTTAAATTTTGTGTGTAAGGTAATAGTTCCAGGATGAGCATTCTGTGCACGACTATATAGGGCCACCTCGGGGGTGTCCGTTTCACATCATCATATAAGAATCACCAAGGGGATTCATGAGGACTTGAAGGTTTGGGAGTCCTTTTTGGACCAATGCAATGGTATTTCATTTTGGAGGTCTGAAATGCTGCTTAGGGCTGATTTTCAGGTACACTCTGATGCTGCTGGTTCCCATGGTTTTGGAGTTTATTGGAATGGTCAGTGGGTGGCAGAGGTGTGGCCTCCCGCTTGGACAGAACATGGTCTGACTAGAGACCTGACCTTTTTGGAATATTTTCCCATAGTTGTGGCTGTGCACCTATGGGCAAATCAATTTGCAAATAAGACTATCTGGTTTTGGTGTGACAACCAGGCAGTTGTTCAGGTAGTAAACTCACAGTCCTCCAAGTCCTCTAGGGTGATGTCCTTGGTTAGGGCTATGGTGACTCAGTGTTCGAAGTTTAACATTTTGTTTCAAGCTCACCATGTGCCTGGTCTCCTTAACCCTTTGGCGGATGCCCTCTCTTGTTTTTAGTTCTCCAGATTTCGGCAGCTGGCTCCTGAGGCTTCAACACACCCATTGGAGGTACCAGCACTTTTGTGGAGCCTTGGAGACTAGAAATCAACCGGGCGATCCTACATTCTATCGCCCCATCTACGTGCAAGTCTTATCAGACAGCTCTGAATGCATTTAGGCACTTTTGGGTGGTGATTGGGGGGGGGGGGGAGAGGAGGTCTGGCCTATTAGGGTAGACCTTGTTCTTTGTTTCTTACTTTACTTGAGACAAATGGGCTTGTCGCCTGTTACCATTAGGGGCAGGTTGGCTGCCCTGGCATTTTACTCCAGGGCCGGTGGATTTTGTGATCCTACCATGGATTTTAGGGTTAGGAGGGCTTTGGAGGGTTGGGCCAGAGAATCTCCGGCGGTCAAGGACACTTGTTTACCAATAACTGGCCCAGTCTTGGTTAAACTGTGGCAACACTTAGCCAATACTTGTTTTTCACTTGAGGAATTGGCTTTGTTTAGGGCCATATTTGCCATAGCTTTCTTTGTGGCCTTGAGAATTAGCGAGATTATTCCTGGCTCTCGTAATGACCAATCTGGTAGGGCACTTCTGCTTTCTGATGTTACAATGTCAGATCATGGGATTCGGATTTCCATTAGGCGCTCAAAGACCGACCAGTTAGCTAGAGGTCAGTCTATTTCTTTAGCTAAGGCACCTGAGGGCCAGATTTGCCCTGTGCTAGCACTGGCAGACTATATGAAGGTTAGGCCCAAGGTGCCAGGATATTTGTTTACGCATGTATCAGGCATGCCATTAACTCAGTTTCAATTTAGGCAGTTTTGAAAGAAACTTTGAGGCGAGCCAACTTGCCTCCCAATCAGTTTTTCTCTCATTTCTTTCATATTGGTGCAGAGACAGCCACCGCTGTGCATGGTCTAAGTAACGCTGATATTCGCCGAATTAGCCGTTGGAGTTCTAAGGCATTTAAATCTTACGTACGTACTTGAGAGGACTCTCCAATGGTGGTTAGTTACACGAATCGGCATTATTTTTTTATCTCAGCAGGTTTCTTCCATGGGAAGATATGGATTGTGGGCCACAGTTTAGTGTTCTGGGCAGAACGCCATTTGCTGGAACAGCGACGTGACCCCACCCTGGGACTTGCGAACATCGGCAGCTTGCAGTGGTTTGGTCACAGGGGCATGCTTTGGGGAGCCTTGCTTCCATTGATCATTCAGCTTTCAAAGGCACATCTGCACCCCTGGGTTTTAGTAATACACCTGGGGGAGAATGACCTGGTGAAGGTCCCATATTTACAGCTGGCAAAACAAATGGTGAAGGATCTTCAGGAGATAAGGAAGCACATCCCTGAGGCTGTTGTGTTGTGGACCAAATTGCTACCAAGGCGTAGCTGGCCTGAGGCATGTAAAGACACTGCTATTAATGGCACATGGCGGTGGCTCAATCATTCCGTCTCTAAACAACTGACCAGATTGGGCATTTTTGTAATTGACCATGTTGGAATTAAGATATCTATGCCTCAGCTGTACAGGGGGGATGGAGTGCATCTCTCTTCAGAAGGTTCAGATGTTTATGTACAGTCACTTTCCGACCATATCAGGAGAGCGGTTTGTGGGGGGGAGAGAGGGGATGCCTAGCTAGGTTGGCCCCCTCTTGTGGCGGGTAACAACCCCATCCCCACAGGGAATTAATTGGCTAATTAAATTTAATCTGGGTGAATTTGGCTAAATTAAATTAAGGGAAGTGACATAATCTGTTAAGTGCATGACGTCATTAAGTTAGTTACGTTATGTGGCAAAATATGATGTCATTTCCGGTTGGGATGGGTAATTTTTTGTTTGTTGTTATTTATTACATGCTTTGTCACATGATGTGAAGGACCACCCACTAGGGTGGTTACACCTTCACAAACACATGTGACCAAGTATTGTGTGTTTAATTGAAAATGTTGTAACTAGACCCTGTACAGCAAAAAAAAAAAAAAAAAAAAAAAAAAAAAAAAAAAAAAAAAAAAAAGTTGTGGCCTGTTTATACCCAAAAAGAGGCATCACTTGTCCTTTGTGCCAGTGCAAAATTGCTAGGATTGCCAGTGTGGACTTTGGCTCCACTCTGAAGGTAGAATCTGGGGAGGTGACTGCAGTTTTGATGAGTTTCAATTAGTCCAGCATGATGATGTAGACAAGTTGCTTGGCAAAGTTAGGTCAAGAATTTGCCTGTTACATCTATGTCCACCATGTCTAATTACAACTGCATCAGGAGGGCTGGTTCAGTGGTGGAGATGTAAATATTTCTTTGAAAGCAGGTTGTGATTCAACCACTCTAGGAGAAGCAATTCTAAGTTCATTGTTAATTTCCACTGGAGTCCACCACCCAAGATAATTGTCATTCAGGTTCCAATCTCTCTCTCTTTTAAAGGTCTTATGGGCTGAGAAGACAGGACAGGATAGCATGGGCTGAGCCTGGGTTAGTCCCTGGGTTGGCAGGTGAGTGTTTACGCATGGCTGGGTGCCCTGTTTCCATCAGACATGGCAATCAGACATCAGACATGGCAATGGGGGGCTTCTCAGTAGGAGTGACAATGCGACAAGGTAAGGACTGTGGAGATGGGCTTGTAAAACATCCAGGATTTGCCATGGAGTTTTCAGAAAATTCCATGGAAAACCAGGGGTCGAATTGACAGGGGGTAAAGACTGTTTACCCTGGGATTTAGTCAGATCCTTGTCTAGTCTGCCAGGATCAGGCCTGACCTTGGCCCCAAGATTTTGGCCTGCATTGTCCAAACAGGACAATGTGAAGCTGGGGGAACATAAATATTTGCCCCATGCAGACAACCCCTTAGAGCAGAGGTAGGCAACCTTTCCCCTTTAAGGGCTGAGGGACTTCAGCTCCCAGAATCCCAGGAGCTATTGGCCAACATGGAACTATTGGCCAACATGGCTGAGGCTTCTGGGAGCTGAAGTCCCTCGGCCCTTAAAGGGGAAAGGTTGCCTACCCTGGCTTAGAGTGAGTGGTGGTAGCACAACTTCATGTTTCTTGGATGAAATGGGTTACCTGGATCAATCCCAATCTAGGTTTAATCCCTGGTATGGGATAGAACTGTGCAATGTCTGACATGCAGGGATGAGGAGAAATACTGCAATGACCAATGCAGAGAAATAGAAGACAACAATAAAAAGGGCAGAACAAGAGACCTTCATAAAAAAATCCAAGTTCAAACCAAGGGCAAGGATGCTCTATGGAGGAAAAAAATAATGTAATACAGCAATAAGAATGCTGGAGGCAACACATAGGACGTTATCACACGGGGAGTCGCGGGGAGAAAGTGGAAATAAACAGGCACGAGCGGAAGTCTTTAATTTACGGGATTTGTCCCATTCCGCCTCGTCTGATAACTAAATTCAAATTTAAAAGGGGGTTAATTTGAACGAAAACCTGATCTTTTCATTTTGGGGATTTTTGAGGATTTGAAAAGATCAGGTTTTTGTTCAAATTAACCCCCTTTTAAATTCAAATTTAGTTATCAGACGAGGCGGAATGGGACAAATCCCATAAATTAAAGTCTTCCGCTCGTCCCCTTTATTTCCACTTTCTCTCCGCTACTCCCCGTGTGATAACGTCCATAGAAGAGTTATACAAAAGAGATGAGGGAATGAATGACATTTGGAATGAGGAGCCATATGAAGATGAACCCCAAATTCTTTTTTTTTCAAATATTTTATTCATATTATAAGAAATATAATAAAATGATGTTTCATTGACAGTTTCAAATTAATAGTTTGCCTTTTACAACTTCCACGCCTTACCTACTATACAGTAATTTTGCTTACAGCTTTGGTTATCTCAGAGTGATGCATTACATATCTTGATTACAATATCTTGATTTCTTTTTCCCAATTAAACTCATCCTTTTTTTAACATGTCCATCAGACTTTATTCTTTCCTTCTTTAAGAATATATAAGACTATGACTTCCTTTTATTTTTCTTCTTGTATTTTCCAAATCTTGGATCCCTTGTTTCTATGAACCTCATGACTTTTTTCATTTAGTGGTTATCTGTAAATCTGTTATTTCAAAATTTCTATTTATACATGTTCATACATACACAAATACAAATACAAATATCTTCACTTATTTTATATATTTTATCTTATTATTACTATCTCTATCTATAAATATGTATTCCAGTATTTTAGTATGCATCTCTAAATTATTGTCATAGTTGTTTCTTCTAAGTTTCTTCAATGTTGTTTCCCCATTTTTCTTTCCCATTTAGATTACCTTTTATTAAATTTGTCAATTTGTTCATCTCTTTCATTTCATATATTTTTGTAACCATTCTTCAATTAGAGGAGGTTCCTCAGTTTTCCATTTTTTTGACAATAATCAATCTGGCAACCATCATTAAATATAGTATTGTTCTCCAGAACTTATTTTCATCTTCCTTCTTTAATATAGATGCTATGTTCAGGAGGTAAAGTTCTGAGCTAAATGAATATTAATTATTATATTTTGTATTTCTATATGTAATTTTGTCCAGGACTTTTTCACAATTAGACACGACCACCACATATGAAATAGTGAGCCAATTTCCTTACTGCATTTCCAACATTTATTGTCTCTGGTCCTATATATCTTATTTAATTTCCATGGAGTATAATATCATCTGTTAGAAATTTTTAAAAAGTTTTCTTTTAAGTCTTGACAAGCCATGAAGTGATTGGTTTTTTCCCAAGTATTTTCCCACATCTCCAGTGTGATCATTCTGCTGAAGTCCTTGGCCCATTTTGTCATAGAGTCCTTAATAAACTCTGCTTCTAATTCTCTTTCATGTAATAATTTGTAGATCTTAGAGATCTTACTTTTGTCTTTAGTCTAAAGGATGTTATCCAAATCATTTAGATTTTCTTCAAACCCCACTTCAATATACTTTCTCTTAATTTGGAGGTAGCCAAACCATTCTGGTTTTTTTGTTTTGTTTTCTTTTTCTAAGTCTTCTCTAGTCTTTAGGTATAATTTGCCTTCTTCTGCTTTGTTAATTAGATCTTTATAAGTTAACCATTCTTGTGGTTTCTCCCACATTCCAACGGAGGCTTCTTGGGATGAAACCCACAATGGAAATTTTAGGTAAAACATTTTTTTGAGCTGGTTCCATATATTTAATGGTGCTCTTCTTATCAGGTGGTTCTTAAAGTCTTTGTTTACCTTAATCTCATCATACCAAATGAAAGCATGTAGACCAAATCTTAAATTTGCTGCTTCCAAATCCAAAAGTTTTTATTAGTTAATTTTATCCAGTATTGGATCCAAAGTGTGCCACAAGCTTGATAATATAGCCTTAAGTTGGGTAATGTGCAACCTCCTCCTTTTCTTTAAGTCTCTCAAAGTGTTCCAATTTATTTGGGTTTTTTACCTTTCCAAATGAATTTCCTCAATTCTTTATTCCAGTCTGTAAAAATCTTGTCTCTGTCAATTATTGGAAGATTTAGAAATAAAAAAATAAATAAATTTAGGGAGTACATTAATTTTAATAACAGCAATCCTCCCAAGTAGTGACAGGTTCAGCTTATTCCATCAATGGATGTCTTTTTTTCACGTCTTTCCACATTGCTGCAGAGTTGTTATTAAATAAATCTATATTCTTATTGGTTAACCATAATCCTAGGTATTTTTTCCTATTGTACACACTGCTTTCTTTTGTAGTAATTCTTTTTCTTGCTTGATTGTATTTTTAGTTAATATCCAATTTTTTTTCTTTGTTTAAATGGAGACCTGCATATTTTCCAAAGGTTTTTTTCTTTGACATTGTTTGTTCAACCAAAGGGTCCTCCAAAATGATAACCACTACATCTGATAGGCCTGATGAGAAGTCTGTATCAAGGATAAGAGGCTACCATCAGAACAGAATTTGGGGAAACAGTGATTCCCAATAGGCAAAGGGGTCAGACAGATATGCATCCTATCACCCTACTTGTTTAACTTATATACTGAAAACATCGCAAGAAAAGCAGAATTAGAATCAGAAAAAGAAGGTGTTAAGATAGAAGGAAGCAACATTAATAATAATAACCTAAGATAAGCAGATGACACCATAATATTAGCAGATGACATTCACGAATTGGAATTGGAACAGTTAATAAGGAAGGTCAAAGATGAACATGCAAAGGCAGGTCTGATGCTGAACATAAAGAAAACAAAAATAATGACAACAGAAGAAATACACAAATTCAATCTAGACACCGACGAAATTGAAATAGTTAAAGAATTCCCATATCTAGGATCAAACATTGACCAGAATGGAGACTGCAGTCAAGAAATAAGAAGACTAGAAATGGGAAGGGCAGCTATGAAAGAACTGGAAAAAATACTGAAGAGCAAAGACATACAACTGAGCACCAAAGTCAGAATCATTCAAGCCATTGTATTCCCAATTATCATGTATGGATGTGAGAGCTGGACAGTGATGGAAACAAACAGAAAGAAAATCAACTTATTTGAAATGTGGTGCTGGAGAAGAGTACTTAGGATCCACAGACAGCCAAGAAGATAAACAAATGGGTTCTTGAATAGATCAGACCAGAACTCTCATTGGAAATTAAGGGCCAATGCAGACAGCCTGAAACGGGCAGCACAGAGCTGCCCCTGGGAATGGTGAATTGGGGCCACGGCAACCACATGCCGTGGCCCTGATCTTCCTTTTTGTTGCCCCTCAAAAGAGTGTAAGGCGTTAGGATGGCATTGGCCCTTTGTGCTGGTCTGCATTGGCCCTAAGATGATCAATTTGAGACTATTGTACTTTGGCCACATCATGAAAAGGCACAGATCACTAGAAAAACCACTAATGCTATGGAAGGTAGAGGGTAGATGAAAGAGAAGAAGACCACAAATCAGGTGGATAGACTCAATTAGGGGGCTTATGGGCAAGGGCTTACAGGATCTGGGCAAGGCAGTGGGGGATAGGGATTCTTGGAGATGTCTCATCCACAGGGTTGCCATGAGTCAGAACTGACCCAAGGGCAGCTAAAAACAACAAATGGGACAGGAAAAGTGTGGTCAACTTGGCTTACCTGCACTAGGAACTGAACAAGGGAGTGCTTTCCTTTGGTCCTGCTTGATCTTTCAACAAGTAATAGTGCCACTCTATTCTGCTTTGGTCAGTAATAGTGCCACTCTATTCTGCTTTGGTCAGTAATAGTGCCACTCTATTCTGCTTTGGTCAGGCCTCACCTGGAATACTGTGTCCAGTTCTGGGCACCACAATTCAAAAAGGATGTGGAGAAACTGGAGTGTGTCCAAAGGAGGGCAACTAAAATGGTGAAGGGTCTGGAAACCAAGCCCTATAAGGAACGACTTAGGGAGCTGGGCATGTTTAGCCTGGAGAAGAGAAGGCTGAGAGGTGATATGATAGCTGTGTTTAAATATTTGAAGGGATGTCATATTGAGGAGGGAACAAGCTTGTTTTCTGCTGCTCCAGAGACTAGGACCTGGAACAATGGATGCAAGCTCCAGGAAAAGAGATTCCACCTCAACATTAGGAGGAACTTCCTGACAGTAAGGGCAGTTCGACAGTGGAACACACTCCCTTGGAGAGTAGTGGAGTCTTCTTCCTTGGAGGTCTTTAAGCAGAGGCTGGATGGCCATCTGTCAGGGATGCTTTGATTGGGAGTTCCTGCATGGCAGGGGGTTGGACTGGATGGCCCTTGTGGTCTCTTCCAACTCTATGATTCTATGATTCCATGATTCTAACAGCTTTCATCACTATCAGCCATGGTATCCCTCTGGCCATTTGACTGACAAAGGTCTTGGGCTATATTCTTTTAAGCTGCTTGTTCCCAAAAGGTGTTCCTGGGATACTAATTTCCTGCAGGGTCCCACAGTGATCAATATTGTCCTTTATACTTTTCTACATGAAACTGCTAGAGGTGGTCATCTAGAATTCTAGAGTTGAAAGTCATCAGTATGATAAGAGACCCAGCTGTATCTCTCTTTCACAACTGATACCACAGAACCGGTAGAAGTCCTTAATTTTTGTCTTGGTTTATTGAAAGACTGAATATGAATGAACAAACTGAGGCTTCATCCAGGCAAGACTTAAATTCTGCTGCTCAATAAGAAAACTAACATGGGGTTAGGATTAAAAACTGTTCTGGATGGGATTTCTTTGAAATATTCCTTTGAAATATCGTATTTGTGCCATGGGGCTGATTTTGGATAAACCACTACTCCAGGCAGGCCAGGGAGATGTTAAGACCAGGAGTTCTTTACCAAGTTTCATTGTTGCACCAGCTACACCATTTCCTAGGAAGGGTATATCTGTACACAGTAGTTCATTCATTAATTTACCCTAATTAGTCTGATGCAATTCACTGTATGTGGGGTTGCTCTTGAAAGTGTTTGGAAACTACAGCTAGAATGTTGAAACTGAGCAGGTTTCTTCTTCATCTTTCTTCTCATTCCCCTGGTTGGCATTGAGCTCTGGAAGGCTTCCTCATCCTCCAGAGCAGGTTCTGTTCAGAATCATTGACACCTCTCTTTTGTTGATGGAAGTTCCATCTACATCAAGGGTCATCATACTGCAACCTTGGGTTACATGAGGTGCCTCTCAAGACTGTTTTGGCGGCCTTTGAAATTTCCAGACACACCAAACTAAAGAAAGGGGCCTCTGGGAGTGGCAATTCACCTTTTAAAATAGTTTGCAGTGTTCAGTATCAAATGTAATATTTTTCAAAACCAGAAGCAGATTTTTGGTTACTTATGTTTTGTCTTTAACACCTTTTCTGGCATTTTCAGCAGTCTCTGAGGCTGCTGGAACTTTTTGGCTTAAATTTTTGGCTTCCAGACCTATCATGGGTACAGATCTCTGTTCTACAGAACCACTCTATTGGAAGCTGGCCCATGAAAGCTAATACCATAATAGAATTGCTCGTCTTTAAGGTGCTATGAGACTTTGTTGGTTTTGCTACTGCTAATGTATAGAATCAAAGGAGATTTTATATGAATTAATATATCCCAACCTGCTTTGAGGCCCTTAAAGAAAGATACAAAAGAACAAAGAAGAATTGAGTTACTTTGGGGGTGAACATTTTATTTGCATCCATCTTGATTTCACTAGAGAAGAGCATCCACCCATGTGCTGTCGGAGCCAGCAAATAGCCCGCTTTGAGCCTTGTGTGATCCCTCTGAGCTCATTAAGCTGCTAGTGTGCTTCAAAGGACCTTGGGAGCAAGTTTCTAAGGGAGGAAGCAAGGTCGATGCTTGGATGGGAGAAGCCAATTGAAATCAATGGGAATTGATTTAGAATGTGGGGGCACTGTGTTAAAATCTCCAGTCCTATGATAGAGCTTCATGAATATTAACAGGGATAGAATCAATAACAAGCTGATTTTCAGAAGTAAAAGTGGCTCCTTTTTGTCTGTAGATTAAAAGAAATAGCCATCTTCTTTCCTTCTCCCACTCCCTGTTTTTTAAAATGAGTTGCAAAACTTTTTTTTTTAATGTGGTTTCAATATTTTAAACATATATAGTGTGTGGTACACAATTATTTCTAACATTGTTTTAAGTTATTGGATAGGAGTTATGTCTGGCATGTATTATTTATGGACATTCTTTTCTTTACATGACTTTAAATCAGAAGTGTTTTTGTCCTTTTCAATGGAATCATTCAAGTGTGAGAGATCTCTTTTTAGAGATCAAGTAGATCATCGAAGTGTATTGCCCATGGGCAGAGCTGTGAAATATGATGATCTTGTTTCCAGACTGATAAACCCTCTAGCTCTCTATAAGCCAGGCTCTATTTCTCAGTTTAAGTTCCCCATCTGAAATATATAGAGAGTAATATTTAGGGATATGTGAGGAAACCACTACTGTGGTCTTTGTCTTTTTTTCTTTTTTTCAGACTTCACCTGACCCACACTCCTGGACTGTATGGGCATTAGATACAAGTTGAGCTCAGGAATCTATATGGTGATAGGAAACTTCAGGCACATCTGAATAAATATGCTCATTTGAATAGTGTGCCTAGAAAAATATGCATATTTCAGATGCATTGAAACAATGGTGAAACACACTTTACTTGGTGAGATAATAATAATAATAATAATAATAATAATAATAATAATACATTTTATTTATAGCCTGCCTCTCCCTAACAAATAAGAATAACAATAAAATAAAAATATACAATGAAAATCCACATTTCTAAATAATCCTGTACCCCAACCCCCTCCCAATCATAAAAAAGAAGCAAAATAAAAACAATGACAATATAAAATGATTACAATATAAAATGCTAATTAAAAGTGGAAGAAATAACTAATTAGCTAAAATTAGAGGCAATTAGAAGTGAGACATCTATCTTTCTTGGGTAAATGGGGGATATCAATATCAGTGGAAGGGAGGTTAATCTGGAAAGGCCTGCTGGAAGAGATCCATTTTAACAGCCTTTTTAAAGGCTTCTAGAGTGGTAATGTTTCAGATCTCCTCTGGCAGGCCATTCCATAACCCAGGAGTGGCAGATGAAAAGGCCCTCTGGGTTACCGCCAATCTGGTCTTCTTAGGCTTCAGTAAATTCTTCCTGGAGAACCTAAGAATGCATTCAGACTTTCAACATTTCCAAATATGAGCACAAAAATGAGGTATTTTTTAAAAAAAATAAAGAAAAAAGGGGTGGAATGTATTTTATTTTAAAAAAGGAACAGAACAAAGCATACCTTGGCATGTGGAGGTATGAAAAGCAAAAACTACTTTATAGACATGCATACTCCTAGTAATACTAACTGTTCTTACTATGTTGTTATAAGGAAAACTAGTAAGTACATGAAGGCATTAAAGCACTATGGATTGGACTGAAAGATGTACCTCCATTTGCAGAAGTGATCGTTTCATTTGTGGAAAGGTCTTAGAGCCAACAAAACCAAGGCCTATTGGAATGCAAAGGAAGAGGTTGAGGGAACTTACGGGCCATACAGATGGCCCCTAAGGGGCGGCTCTGTGCTGTCCTGGGAGCGCTGGATCGGGGCTGCAGCAACCACATGCCATGGCCCTGATCCAGCTTTTTGCCATTCCAAAAAGAGCTGGCAAATGCCATTCCTTTTTGTTGGCAAAAAGCCACCCTTAGCACCACTGCCATGGCTCTTTTGCACCCCTTTAGTGCAGTGTGTCCACATGCTGCGCCAACGGGGAGCCCTGATGTCATGTGCTATGCGGTGGGGTGTGCGGCATGATGGTAGCATTGGGGTGGCCAATGTGCTGTCACCCTGCCCCAGCTCCACCCCCAGGCTGGCCCTTTTGACCAGTTTGCATAGGCCCTGAGTTTACTTAGCTTAGATAAAAGACTGAGAGGTGATATACAGTCAGACATTTGTATCCAATGGAGGTTCTGTTCCTGACCCCACCCTCTGTGAATACGACAAAACATGGGACCTCAAGTCTTGTTGTCCCTAATAGTGGTGCAATGTACATGTGGCCACTAGCATACCTGAGTGAACATGCCACCATTGGGGACAATGGGGTTTGCCATCCATGGATGCTTAAATCCATGGATGGCAAGTCTGCAGATAGTGCGGCCCCACTGTAATAGTCATCTTTAAGTATCTGAAGAGCTTAAATATCATGCAGAAGCAGAAGTACCTTTCTTCAGGGGCTAGGATTCTGGCCAATGGATTCAAATTACACAGAGAGAGAGAGAGACTCCAAGGAAACATAAGGAAGAACTTCCTGACAGTAAGAGCAGACCTCTTTAGAAGCTGGTACCTGGTAGGAGGTTTTTAAGTGAAGGGCAGATGACTGCCTCTCAGGTATTCTTATCTGTAGATTACCACAGAAAAGGGTTGGATTAGATAACCCTTGGTATTCCTTCCAGCTTGGTGGTGCTATGATTCTATTAGAAGGTTCTGCAAATGGGTATGGTGTGTAACATCATCATCAGCAGCAGCAGCAGCAACAACAAAAACAGGTGATTTTTGCTGACCCCACCAGCAGTTCTCTGCCTCATCACAAATACTGTGATAGATGGTTTCCTAATCCTCTGGGTCATATTTCTGAAAGAGTAACAGGGAGATAAGACACAGAAAAATATTATGCCATAAATGGAACACCAGAAAAGGAAGTCTTCACCCCACTCAACATATGTATTATAACCGTTAAAAAATAAATAAATACTATGTGTGCATTTTAATCATGGCTCCATGAGCTTTCTACCAGTCCTCCTTGGCAAATATGTGGTTGAGTTTGGATATGCTGTTGTACATATGGAGCACTCTCCACTTGCTTGAGTATTATTATAGTACACTTTTAAGATTTGGCTGCCCCTAATGCACAACAATCAAGTATAATTTGCATAATTTGCATTCACCTGTGCTTTCCATATTGTAATTTTAGGCATTGACTCAAAAGTAAAATGTATGGAATAAATATTATGGATCAGTTCTTAAAGATCATTGTCTCTGATCACACCAGGCAATTGCCTAGCAGTGCAAGGCAGGCCAAGTAGGGATAATTCAATCATGAGCTTGTTCATGCTGAAACTGAACTTGTGAATTCACCCTTGTAATGGCCAGTGGCAAATGTTTGTCCAGACTTCAAGAAGTGGAAGAATGATAGCTACTGGATCAGGTGTAATATGGGGGAGGGGAGCTTTTGCTAGCTAAAGAATGAGTGTGACAAAATCACAGAAATTTTCTTTATAGAGATTCAGACCTGAATACATTTGAATTCAAAAGCATGTTAAACTAAAACCTGGTTAGTGTTTGCATGACAGACCACCAGGAAAGAACCAAAGGTAATTCAGGTAAGGCTCAGAAAAAATTATCCCTGAATCCCTGGAGAGCCATTGTTGACAACAACTGGGCTAGATGAACCAGTGGTCTGAGTACTATGTTCTTGTGTGAAATAGTGAAAAACAATGAACTTGTTAGTAAATAAATAAATTCTCACCTAAAGGTCTCAATGTTTTGTACTGTCTATAAGCTACCATATGCAAAGATCCACTGGTTTTTGGAAGGTTATTTTGAAAGTAATTAGTAACAGTTTCAGTTTCAGTGTCCCTAGAAATTAGTCAGCTGTTGTTATAAGTAGTATTCTGTAAAGTAATGGCCCCTTATATTAGCAGTTCCACTTTTTGTACACTTGTGTAGGGAAGTGGCAGCAACAGTAAAAATCTACTGACTTTTTGTCCTCAGTTTTCTGAATGTCTGGCATGGACATGTCCATCTAGTCAAGGCAATATGGGAGACTGTGACTTGGATGCTTCTATCTATCTATTATTTATTTCATTTTATGCCACTTTTCTCCCAGAAAAGGGCCCAAGGTGACTCACAAGATTAAAAAAAAAATTTTTTTAAAAAACTTTACAGTAAGAATTTAAGAAGAAAATCATCCAGTTAAAGCAGTATAAAATTAACATAAAACATACAAAAGTTAGAAACATAACTAAAACACACACCACATATGAAAACCACCCTGCCATGGATATATATTGAAAAGCCTGCTTAAATAAAAACATTTTTCCTCACAAAAAGAAAGCAGGGAAGTGGCCTGTGCATCGAACACAGGAGAGGTTATTATCCAAAACACCCAATCCTGGATTGCCTTGGCTGTGTGGAAATCTCATGTCCCATCCAAACCCAAACGTTTGGGAAATAGGCAGCATGAAGGTGATAACCTTCTCCTTCCCTCTTCTTACATTTTGACACTGCAGTCACCTTTAGCAGAATGATGGCAAATAGTGGCCTTTATTGTAGTGGAGCCTTTAGAATTCTGTCATAGAATCATAGAGTTGGAAGAGACCACAAGGGCCATCCAGTCCAACCCCCTGCCATGCAGGAACTCAAAATCAAACCATCCCCGACAGATGGCCATTCAGCCTCTGTCCAAAGAAGGAGACTCCACCACACTCCAAGGGACTGTGTTCCACTGTCAAACAGCTCTCACTGTCAGGAAGTTCCTCCTAATGTTGAGGTGGAATCTCTTTTCCTGTAACTTGCATCCATTGTACTTTCTCAGTTCAGGTGCTTCTGGGAGGAGCAATGCCTTTTGTGGAGACTGCAGCAACCCTCCCCAAGCAGTAGTCTTGTCAGGTGGTGGTGGGCCCGCCAGGGTGCAGGCAAGCAAGGAATTGGGAGGGAGAACAGTGGGATGGTTCACCCCCTGTTACCTCCCTGCTGCCCCGCACACACTGGGTGACACCAGCCCCAGGGACACCACTGATAGTACCTGATGCAAATAAGTATACTACACACCACTTTAAAAACATGTGCTTTCATTTGATTTCAGTAGCTGTAATGACCCTGCAAGGCCTGTGGGACCAGGTTATAGGAAGGGTTAACTCAGGAGAGATGAGTAAGGCTCATGCTTTGGGTTAGCCAATGGAAGGTGAGAAGGTGGAGAGACCCGATTGGCACTGACATTCAGAGGGTTCTGTTAGCTAGTCAAAGGAAGGTGAGAAAGTAGAGAGACCTGATTGACCTTGACTCTCATTTGGGTTCTGTTAGTCAAGGGGAGGGGAGAAAGGGAAAAGAGATGAGGCTTCTGGCTGGGGTTTATAAGGAGAGAGAGAAGTACCAGTAGGGTAAGCAGGGGATTAATTGCTCAGATCTGAGTGAGAAATGAATTCTGAGAAAGATTGTAGGAAACCAGGGTCTTTCTAATTAGACTGGTTAGGTTTCTAGTTCCTTTGGAAAGGGTTTGGAAAACAGAGATGGCTACAGGTGGAGTTGGAGAGCAGTGATACACACACACACACACACACCTGCTCAGGTTGCAGCATGGGGTTGACTGAGGAGATTATTGCATGAAGAAATGCTGCTGCAATAGATGCATGATTGTAAACACAAAACCAGGTTTTATCACATGTGCCAGCAGCCGGGTGAGTGCAACCTGTCTGAATCTCAGACCTCAGCCACGCTTATCCGGCTGATTTTCAAAAACAGGACTCTTTTGAAAAGCAATGGGATAACCGCGTTTAAGGTCTGAGATACAGATGGGTTGCAATAGCCCAGCTGCTGGCAAATGCAATAAACCTGGTTTCGTCTTTAAAATCCTGTGTCTATTGCAGCAGCATTTTTCCATGTAATAATCTCCTCGGTCAACCCCATGCTGCAATCAAGATATGCTACATCCAAGATGTGCTGTTGCTCCACAAACCAGCGGAACAAATTATTGGGAGTGGTTGGGGATCTGCCCTGGATGTTGTGCCCATCCACCATTGTACATACCCACCCTGCAAGGGGCCATGGCTGCTTCTGCCATGAGAATTCATCTGCAGTTATGCCAGTCTTTAAACCACCAAGAAGAACTGCTGTTAGATTTTATGACAGGGTTTGGAACATCAGAAGAAGGGTAATCACTTGAACACAACAAGAGTCTGTCAACCAGTATCTTCCAGAGCAAATACACAACAGTCTCTAGTAGAACAATGTGACCTTTCCCCTCTAAGGGCCCCTATCTGTTTCTTCTACTGTGAGTTCTCCTGGGAATCTTCTTCCTTTTCCATGTCATACCCCTCAAATTTCTCAGGCATTCTAATACCCCTGCCACATGACCACTTTGAGTTCTCAATCCCTCCTCCTGCTCCAAGGCACTTCAAACTTCTGTTCTTGCCTCACTTTCCCTCATACTACATTCTCCTCTGCTGGTTTCCTGCTGTGTCCACCATCACTTGGGCCCTCCGTTCTTAACTCTTTTTCTTCAATTTCTCCTCTCCTCCTACCCATCTGTCCTGCCCCACTCTCTCCCTCCCTTTTAGTCCTTATTGGATCTGTCTGTCCCTGTCTTGTCTATTCCAAGATGCCCCCTCCCCACTCTTATGGTCTTCCTTCTCATCTCCATTCATTCTTTCCTTATTCTCTCTCCTCTTTCAGCATCCTTCTTTTTCCTCAGTCTCTTAATTTCCCTCTCACCTCTTCACTCTTCTCCTCTTTCTTCTCCAGCCTCCCTTTAAGCTCCCCACTCCAATCTTGCCCCATGCTTACATCTCTTCTAATGCTCCTTCTTGCAACCCACTTGCCCTCACCACCAATGCATCACCATACATAACTCCATTGTCTCAGAAGCTCCCCATGGCTTGTTGGTGAGTCCAGGAAGGGTGAGATATCTTTGCATGTCTTCATGTGTTGGGGGGAGGGGATTTCTATGCAGCTGTCAGTTAAAAATTACCCTAAAATGTTACCAATTTTGTTAAAATAAATTTGATGGGAGGGGGGGGCTATATAACAGGAGGATGAGGGCTGTAAATGGTTGCCCAGAGGTTGCTTGCTGTCTGCAGTCCTCATTTGTGTACTCTTGCCTTATACATTCACCAAACTGGTTCTGAAAATCTTGGAAATCCATTGGAGTTGGTGTGTGGATAGCAGTAGCGGGCAGATGAAACAGTGGAGATGATAGATGAAAAGGTTCTGCTCTGATACTGAGGGCCCATTTACGTTGCATAACTATAGTGCTATTATTCCATTTTAATTGGAATAGTTCTATCTAATAGAATCCTGAGGTTTGTAGTTTGATGAGGCATTGGAGCACTCTGGCTGAGAATACTAATTGTCCATCCTTGATCTACTACCAATCCCAGGAGCCTCATGTGACAGAGCCATACTGGTTAAAGTGGAATCATTGTGCTATAACTGTGTAATGTGAATGGACCCCAGCACAATGTAAAATTTGGTCCTTACGTTATGCTTTATTTTTTCTTGTATGAGACTATATATGTTAACATTTACCCATTGTTCATGTAGAACAGGAAGCAAAGGGAAGATGAATTCTGGGTCTGTGTAGGGTTTATGTTCATTTTTTGCATTCATGTTACAAATCTGATTGAAGTAAGCACCACTTTAAATTTCATGTATGGGAAAAAAAAGCTTGCATAAAAGCAAACTCTTATCTGCAAGTCTTTTCCTGGCCAGCCTGCACAATAGAACAGATGCATTTAATTGACACATTGTGGTTCAAGCATACTGCTGATAGTTCCTTTTAATGCATCAACATTTCAAGGGTTGGGGGCAGATTAAAGACACTTTTGCCTTCTACAGTCACTGAAAATCACAGCAAATTAACCAAAGCTGGCCTGTTAACCAAACAGCTTTCAAATGGAACTGTCAATTCCAATGCTAATTTCTTCTTCTTTTTCTACACAGGATAATTTAAAAAAAAGAAAAAGAAAAAAAGAGGGGAGGCTCAATCACATTTCTAAAAAGCACACCACTCTTCTCTTGGGAAAACAAAGAAAATTCCTGATTTCACAGGCGCTCTTGCTTAAAAGAAGTCTTGTTACTTTATAGCTCATGAAAGACAAAAAGGCAACTGCTTACTGGGATTTGATGTTTATCTCAGCATAGAAAATCAAAGTTTTACTGGGTTCAGAAATGCCAAAGCAGCATATTTTATACTCCTTAAAAAAAAAAGTCAGTGTCTGGAAGTGAAAAACATCTGCATCTAAAACAGGACAATTAACAAGAAGCCATGAGTGATGCTAACTCTGTTGGTCTATTTTTGGTCACCAGCTACGTGATCAGCAAAAACAAGGAATGAAACTGCCTTTCTTAACCCTTTATGATCCATGATCTGTATTGTTTTTAACTAACACTATTTATTACAATAATATGCTCTACCAAAAATGTGTTCATCCTTATTTTAGTTTGAGAAATGGTGTATATGTGTGTGTGTGTGTGTAGATAGGTAGGTAGGTCAGATTCATTGAATTGTGCAGTTGTTATTCATTGTCAAATGATCTTTGACTTATGGTAACCTTATTAGTGAGACACCTCCATATCATCAGGTCAGCAGCAGCTTTGCTCAGGTCTTGCAAACTCAACGCCATAGCTTCAATTATGTCCCCAAACTAGGGTTGCCATAATTCTCTTCCACAAAACTGGGAAAAAATGTAGGGCATTCAAAAAAATAGAGGACACAACCAACTAAAATCCAAAAACATTAACAAATAAAAAAAATTAATAGAAATTCATGCTTCTTAGTCATGCTCAAAATGGAAGAGATTTTGACATTCTTCCTAGAAATAAGGCTGAAATGTAGCTCCTCCTCTCTGGCCAATGTGACATATTAGAGTTAGCCTAAATTTTATATTTTTCATTTTATGTTGGATTATTTTAATGGGCCCTAGGTTTATGTGCATGAGCCTGCATGGTTTGGATGTTGGACTATAACACTGGAGCCCATGTTTTTCTCCTATATTGTTGAGTTTACCTGACACTTGCAGCCTGGAACATCTCCTTCATCTTTGTAGGTGTTGCAGTGATGGTAAAGTCAACATCTTGTGGCACTATTAAAGCAACTAAATACCTAAATGACCTCAAAAGCAGCCAAATAATCTCCAAAACATTTTAGAAGAAAGCATCACATACCTGCAAACGTTTCTCCCAATTTACTACCACAAAGGCTATGGTCCAAAACACACTCCAGAAATAATCCAGTTTGAGACTGCTTTCCCTGCACTGGCTCAACACTAGGGAATTCTGGGAACTGTAGTTTTATGAAACATTTAGGCTTCTCTGTCAAAGAGGTCTAATGCCACAATAAACTACTATTCCCTGGATTTCCTAGCACTGAACCAGGGCAGTTAAAGCAGTCTCAAACTGGATTATTTCTGCAGTGTGTTTTGGACCTATGACACCTTTTCCAATTAAGTAGAATGAAACTTTTTAAAAATTGGAACTACATTGGCATATTGTACCTTAACAACACCCGATCCAAAAGCATGAAAGCTTTCCGAAAAGTCTATGACTACCATGTCATTTTTTTCTTTCTGTTTCCTGTATGGTTTTTAACACCTGTGACTGATGGAGAAGCCACTGGAGCTTGGAAAGCCTGCAACATAAATTTGGTTCATTGTGGTTGGCCTCATTAAGGGTATCATTGTTTTGAGGGTTTGCGATGTTATTGCACTTTGCTATATGGTCAACACAGCTACCCCAGATATGTCTTATGCAACAGCTTCAATGCTTTGCATTAAGAAAGTTTACAGGTCCCAGACTTAAGTGTTGGACTACGATTCTGGAGACCAGGGCTTGAATCTTGATTGGCCATGGAAACCCACTGGGTAACCTTGAGCAAGTCACACTCTCTCAGCCTCAGGGGAAGGCAATGGCAAACCTGTTCTGAACATATCTTGCCAAGGAAACCCCATGGTAGCTTTGCCTTAGGTTCATCATAAATCGGTCTTGAAGATGCACAACAACACAATATGACCAACAGGGCGGTATGTATAATCATGCAATGGCTCCCAAACCTTACATTAGACATTAGTTTACAGGTTCAATACCTTCCCACCCCCACCCCCCTTTTAAGGCTGATGGAAAGGAGAGTTGGGGGGTGGTTTGGGGGAACTGAGTTGGGGCAGGGAACTGCAAAATGGGGAGGATTCAGGGTGACCAGAGGCCCTCCTTTTCCAGGGCATGTCCTACATTTCAACTGTCTCTCCCGGCAGAATTCCAAAAGGTCCTCCCTTTCCAGCCTGACTAAGGACCTTATCAAACGCTGGCCACGAAGCGAAAAGTAACAGAAAAGTAACCGAAGTGAGAATAAATTCAGTTCTATACCGAAACGAACTGAATTTCGCCCTGGCGGCCATAGCGCAATGAATACGAAGGCTCCAAAGGGGATTTAGCGATCAGGCGCCGCGGGATGCGGTTCACGTGGGAAGAAGGAAAACACACACACACATTTTCTTCTCTCTCTCTCTCTCTCTCTCTCTCTCCCTTCCCGCCACCCAAAAAGCCAGCGTCGCAGAAGGCGCTTCTGTGGATGGCAAGGATGGGATGAAGGAGTTGGGAGGAAAGGCAGCCAAGGGGACCGAGGAGGAGGAGGAGGGCTGGAGGACTGGAGGAGGGAAGGGGTGTTGGTGGGGAAAAATGCGAGAGATCGCCTCCCTCTTCCCTCCTCCTCTCCTTCTCCTCCTCTTTCTCAATCCGGTTTGCCTTTCGCCAATCCCTTCCCCTCGCCGGGATTTTCTGCTTGGGAGAGCTCTCCCTGCTTCCCCGCCCCCATTGCGCAATGAATACGAAGGCTCCGCTTGTACTTCCCCAACAAACCGAATGTCAAAATCTCCCTACTCGCTACGGATTAGCTTCGGGTTCTGTGGAGTTTCGGGGCAGCGTCGTGTGTACACGCGGGGAAACAATACAGATTAGCTCCGTGTTCTAGGGCAGCGTCATGTGTAAACACGGGGAAATAATATGTATTAGCTGCAGGTACCCTTTGGATTAGCTCTGCTCTAGACCCCATGTGATAAGGTCCTAAGAAGCATGCATTTACATTTCTCGAAGTGTTTCAAACTTTCATTTCTGTCCAGGAGGAATCCCAAAACATCCTCCCTTTCCAGCCTGACTAAGAAGCAAGCATTTAGATTTCTTCGAGTGTTTTAAGCTTTCTTTTTGTATAGTGTTCCCCCCCCCCATTTTTTCCTTGGGTGCCCTCCATTTTGCAGTGCTTTTGTGATGAGGAGGACCTCTGGTCCCCCTGAAAGGAAAAGGAGGAGGAGGAGGAGGAGGAGGAGGAGGACCACAGCCCAACCCAACCCCAGCTCTAGCTGTCCTTCCCAAGAAGAGGCTGGAAAGAAGGAAAGAAGGGGGAGCCTCCTCACCCAGCAGGACCTGTCATTTCCCCAGCTGGCTGGCTCCTAGTGGCCACAGCTGGGAAGGTGGAGCAAGAAGGGGGCAGCCCAGACCTGGGTACAGGTCCTCCTGGCTGAGGGCAACCCTGAAGGAAAGGAGGGAGGGAAGAAAATGCAGCGAAAGAGGTGAAGGAAGTGCTGAATTGTGACATGCAGCTGAAACCAGACAGGGACAGTTCCATGACCCTTAAAACTGGCACTGTCCCACTTTTTTGGGACAAATGGCAACCCTACCCCAGACACTACTCTCAATGTGGAGTCCAATTCAGAATGAATGTGAGCAATTTCCTTCACAAAGTATTTAGCAAATTCATTACAGTGCTCTTCTGGGGGCTCTTCCTCAGCAATCTGAGGTATAGGATGTAAATGTTCTTTAACTACACAAAACAGTTGCACTGGACAAGATTGAGCTGATATAAGAAAGGCAGCAAATAATATTTCTGCTCTCCCTGCTGCAAAGTAGGTTCTAAAATGGCTCTTTACCCATGCTCAATTGGATTCATCCTGAGTCTTTTTTCACCATTGCTCTAGTTGTTTACCCAAGTGCTTCATTGCTCTGAGCTCCTCATAAAGCAAGGAGCCCATGCTCTGCAGCTGAGTAAATGATGCTTGAGAGCAACTTGAGCCTGTACAGATGGCCCCTAAGGGCAATCGTGGCAACCACATGCTGCAGCCCCGATCCGGCACTTTGCCACTCCAAAAAGAGCTGGCAAATGCTGCTCCTTTTTGGAGCAGCAAAAAGCTGCCCTTGCCATGGTGGTGGCGACTCTTCTGCACTCCTTTGGTGCAGCATGTCTAAATGCTGCACCAAGGGAGTGCCCTGACACTGCCTGCCATCTGTTTGGGTGGGTGGCATGAGGACAACATGGGGATGGAGTCGAGGCATCTGGTGTATGGTCACCACACCGTGACTCCACCCCCAGGCTGGCCCTTTTGTACATGTCCTATGTCAATTACCTGGGTCATCTCCCTATCCAGATCAACGAGGGCATCAAAAGGGATTGTAAAAAATCCCAGAGCATTCCTTTGGGATCCATTAGTGTCTCAGAATGGACCATTTTAATGGGTCTGTTGCCCTTGCAGAGGTTAGGAGTCACAGCAAATTTAAGCCCTATCAGGTAGTGATCTGTCTATGACAACAGTTTTATCAAAAACCCCTACCCCCAGATCATCATATTGACTAACAAAAAACAGATCAAAAGTTTGGCCTGCTGCATATATGGGACCAGGTATTAACTGAGAAAGGCCCATGGTTGCCATAGAAGGCATGAAATCCTGAGCTGGCCCTCATGAGGGTGCCTCAGTATATATGTGAAAAGGAAATGCACAGATATAGGATGGGGAATACCTGACCTGGCAACAGTACATGTGAAAGGGTTCTAGGAGTCTTAGGGCCTTTGCAGACTGCCAGAAATAGTGCACATTAAATTGAGGCACTGCCCTGGCTCAGTGCTAGGGAGTCATGGGAATTGTTTTTTTTTTTTTTTCTGGGGCATTGAGCCTTCTCTGTCAGAGAGCTCTGGTGCCACAATAAATTATAGTTCCCATGATTCCCTAGCACTGAGCCAGGGCAGTGCCTCAATTTAATGTGCACTATTTCTGGCAGTCTGCAAAGGCCCTTAGTAGACCACAAGTTGAACATGAGTCAACAGCATGATGTGGCAGCTAAAAAAGCCTATGCAATTCTAGGCTGCATTAATAGATGTATAGTGTCTAGACCAAGGGAAGTATAGTGTCTAGACCAAGGGAAGCCTGTACAGATGGTCCCTAAGGGCAATCGTGGCAACCACATGCTGCAGCCCCAATCCAGCACTTTGCCACACTGTTCTGCTTTGGTCAGGCCTCACCTGAAATACTGTGTCCAGTTCTGGGCACCACAATTCAAAAAGAATGTTGAGAAACTGGAGTGTGTCCAGAAGAGGGTGATCAGAATGGTGAAAATTCTGGAAACCAGGCCCTATAAGGAGCAACTAGGGAACTGGGTATGTTTAGCCTGGAGAAGAGGTGATATGATAGCCCTGATTAAATACTTGAATGGATGTCATATTGAGGATGGAGCAAGCTTGTTTTCTGCTGCTCCAGATACTAGGACATGGGGCAATGGATGCAAACTACAGGAAAAGAGATTCCACCTCAACATTAGGAGGAACTTTCTGACAGTGAGAGCTGTTTGACAGTGGAACACACTCCCTCAGAATGTGGTGTAGTCTCCTTCTTTGGAGGTTTTTAAACAGAGGCTGGATTGCCATCTTTGAAGACACTTTGATTGTGTGCTCCTGCAAAACATGACAGGGGGTTTGACTGGATGGTCTATCAGGTCTCTTCCAACTCTTTGATTCTATGATTCTATGAAATCTCTCAGCACAATAAGTTTGGGCAGATTAACGCCACTTTTGGGAACACCCCCAACTGTTCTGGCATGGAGACAGTTGGGCAGTGGGGTGGATAGTTCACCCATCAGATCCTACCCTGTCTTGTTGCCCTGTTTTCATATGTATACACTCATACCTTGGAAATTGTTGGACAGAATACATCAAGAGAGGAATGAACTGATCACTGTAGATCACTGTGACACCTCCTCCCTGCTCTAAGCCAGTGATTCCCAAACTTTGGTCCTTTGGGTGTTTTGGAATTCAGCTCCTAAAAGCCCTAGCCAGCTTGGCCAGTAGTCAGAAATTCTGGGAGCTGAAGTCCAAGGAATTTGAAGGACCAAAGTTTGGAAACCATTGCTCAGTCTAAGCCCTTCATTTAAGAGCTAACAGATACAATGTGCATTAGACTGATTTTTAAAAAACAAAAAAACAAAAAAACAAATATCTTCCAATCCTGTGTTTTATTTTATTTTTCTCTTTAGAAGGAAGTAATAACATTCTTTTGCTGCATTGTTTTAATATCTCAAAAATCTAGAGATATTGAAGAAAATAAATGTTTTTGAGGAAATTATCCTATAAACCTAAAAAAAAAGCTTCAGTTATTGTGCATTTTGTTAAAACTGGGGTTGCCATCCAATCAATTTCTAAATGTTTTTTTCCCTTCTGTAAATTATTTGGCTTGTGGTTTTAAAATACTCGGTGGAGAATATTATACAAGAATATTATATGTAACTATACCAGAGTATCATTTAAATGGCAAAAATTATTTTATACAAGTGTGAGGGGATGCAGTGGTTCAAGTGGTTAAGACACTGACTCTGTTGATTGCCAGATTGGCAATTTGAAGCCTGGGTGCTGCATGATGGAGTGAGCTCCCATCACTAGTCCCAGCTTTTGCCAACTTAGCAGTTTAAAGCATGCAAATGCAAGTAGATAAACAGGTACCACTTCTCAGTGGGAAGTTCAACAGTGTTCTGTGCAATCATGCTGGCCACATGATCACAGAGTAGTCCTCGGACAACACTGGCTGTTTGGCTTAGTAATGGAGATGAGCACTGCCCCATATGGTCAGACACAACTTGACAACATTGTCAACGGGGAATACCTTTACCTTTACCTAATAAAATAAAATACAAAATATTATGGCATGCTTTCGCCATGGTCATTCTTGGTTGATGTCAAATAAATGCTACATATTTCTAACATCTCAAGTGCCATCAAGTAGAATAATTGATTTGGCATTTAAGTAGCTGCTGGGTGTATCTTGCACAATTTAAATATCCACTGACAATATACTAGCCTGTGATATTCTGAGAAATAAGAAACAAGACAATATGATCTTTAAGAAAACAAAATAAAATTCAGTTAGGCTGAATGTCTTGATTAGGAGCAACCAGGAATGCCCACAAATATGGCAGCTTTTGAGTTTTCCATAACTGGGGGCTGCATGGACTGTCAAAAATTACAGAAAGGAAAATAGTCAAAACTCTGCTTTTCATTTTGAAAAACTAAAGCTATTCATTGATGGTAAAAAGTACAGCAGGCATGTTTAAATGGTGAATTGCTTTTCCTGGAGTTTCCCAGGGACAATAATTCACCCTTTTGGAACTGAGTCACTGCTTAGGGAATGGTTAAGGGAAACAAATGGTTAAAGGCCATACAAGTAGCTTTGGAGGACCACATGCAGCTCTAGGGTCACAATTTGTTTGCCTGTCCCTAGAACAGACCTGCACAACTTGGCAATAGTTAGGGCCCAAAATTAAAATAGACTAAACCTCTTTGGGCCACAGATACATTTTAATTTATTTATTATTATTATTATTATTATTATTATTATTATTATTATTATTATTATTATTTAATAATAATAATAATTAAGAATAATTCAATTGTCTTCCTCCTTCTCTACCTGGCCCTCCCCATAGGAGAAAGACTAAACTTTTCAGAGAAATCTGAGCAATGGAGGAGCCTTGAGGGGCAAGTGTTTGCCTCTCTTCCTCCTCTGTTGCCCAGCCTTCTCCTCAGGAGAAAGCCAGGCAGCAAAGGAGCCTCACAGGGTGAGCATTTGCCCTTCCTCCTCTTCATGACCCTTAGGAGAAGGCCAAGTAATGGAGGAGCCTTGAAGTTGTTCCACATCCTCATGGGCCACCCAAAATCCAGTCCCCAACCCCAGCCATATGTTGTGCAGGCCTGCCCTTGAGTAACCAAAAGGCCTAATCTGGGTTGGGTCCATACACCTTCCATTCTTGCCAAGGAAAAATCTACAGTTTGGGCACAAATAGCAACATTTTGTCTAGAATTAACAGGTGTGTTGATTACAATGTTTTGGTTTTTTTTCCTAACTGAAGAAATAGTATGAGAGGAAAGGATGATTGAAATACCCTGTGTTTTGATTCTCAGCTGCATTATGAGATGGAAAGAGATGGAAAGAGATGAGTGAGAATTTCATTTCAGTTCATTTATGTATGAATTGTGCCAAAATCCACAAATTCTTAGATGTCTAGGTTCAAAAACTTGTGTATTCTACCTTGTAAGTACTGATTTAGAATTTCCTCCACTCCCCACCCCCCTTAATAGTTGTCTTATATTTAAAAGCTATATGGATGATAGGAGCAACATTATCCTCTCCATGCTTGGAGCAGCTGTCCTTATTGAACTGATCTGGTTCAGATGGAAAAGAATTTTGTTTCTGTTAAATATTGAAAAATTGACCATATTTCACAAGTCACATATGTTGGACAGAAAGTTCTTGCTGTTTTTAAAATTCAATTTTTTGGCAGGGAGATCCAAACTGACAGATGTTGCTATCTCTATTTGTGTAAATTTTTAAAGAACTAGCAAGTACAATAATGAATTTAATAGCTCAGCCAGTTTGGCCTGTTAACAGTTGTGATCTTGTCCAGCCACTGTTTATTCCAATGTGGTCTACACAGGAGAACTGTGGGGTTTGCCCATATGTCAAACATCCACTAGTGGGGGATATGACATTATCCGTTACTTATTCGTTACATGTAGGATGAATTCTAATTCCTGGGTGGATGAATAGCTCCTTTGTTTTTAACAAGAAGGAAAAAGTCAATCAAGTGCCATCTCTCAAGTTGTTCAGGTGGAGTGGAAGGAGAAACCACCCTCAGAGGCATGTTCCCTCTTCTGAGATGCACTGGTTCATTTAGCTTATTTTCATTTTCTCAGACTGCTATTGCTCCTTTCTCAAATGATGTGTGTTGTCCTTTTGTGGTAGGTGAGTCAAATAACCCTGAATCTCAAATGGGGGGGGGGGGGGAGACCTTGAAATTTGCAGCACTGAAAATAGGGAAATAAACGACTGACAAGAAGCGGATAGAGAACTTAGCAGCACAACACCCACTTTCATTGAGAATTCCAGCCAGGTTCCTCATCCATCTCCCTCTCAACCTCCTACCCCCATCTCCCTCTCCCTAGGCCACACATGTGTTTAATCTTAGGCATGGACGTAAACCTGTCTATCCATTATTTTGCATCCTTCAAGTATTATTATAATCAGGCCAGTTTATTAAGAATTAATGCCCCTCCGTGAACTGAGGGTAATGGAATGGCCACATTTCCTCTCATGCTGGACTGTGATTTACTAATAGGGGTTTCAAGGGAAAGGATCATAAAAGAGGGAGGCCCCCACCTCTGGATTAATATTTAATCAGGTGTTGAGAGCCTTGTGCAGGATTCTGGAGTTGCCAATGGAAACCTGCCAGGAGAGCAAGAAGGGCTTGGATCTTAAAGGGAGAGCACTAGCTTTTCAGGTTTCTTAAATATGTGTGTGTGTGCAAATACAGAACAGAGTGTACAGCTAAGATCAGAAATATGAAGCTCTTCAATACATAGTTAACTTTAGTTACATGATTAACAAGCTTAGCACATCATTGGAAGTTTGCAAAGCAATCTTCTAAAAAAAGAGAGTTGAGTCATAATGTTTGAGAGACTTTGAGCATGCACAAATGTACTTAGCAAGTGCAAAAGGCAAAGAATTCTAACTTTTAAAAATGGTATTATGGTACCATGGTTACTGCTCCTCACCACCACCACCACCACATGGAAGCTCTTCATACTTCTGATCATATTCTGATCGCATATATATGTCTATATTTTTAGGTGATGATGTATGTGGTATGCATACTAACACATAAACGCACACAAGGGTACAGAAATGAGGGCATTGCCTCCCAATAGTAATTCTGTCCCCAGTGAAATTTACAGCATTACAAGAGTAACAGTGGATGCAGACGGGTGGCCATGGGCCGCCCTTGGAAGCAGAGGATTGGGGCTGAGGCTGCCCTACATCTCAGCCCCAAACCTCCCTTCTGCCGGCCTTGGAAGGAGCGTTATAATGCCGGTCCTTCTAGAGCCAGCAGAAGAGGCACATCAAGAGCTGCCACGCGGCTCTTCTGCACCTCTTCTGGTGCAGCGCATGATGATGCTGCACTGGGAGGACGTATTCGGGGTGTGCGCCATGCGTAACGATGCGCGCCCTGATGATGTCCTCAGGGAGGGGTTAAGGCTGCTGCCATGCAGCTGCCCCTCCCCTTCCATGCCTCCAAGATGGCACTTTGTGCCATCTGCAGAGGCCCTTTGACCTTGAAAATTCTTCACACTGAGAATTCTTATATTTGCTGTTTCTGCATTCTCTTTCCTAACTTATATTTGAATGCCTAAATTGTATCTCTAAATGCTCAACTGAAGCTTTACTGAAATGCTAGAAATTTAGGACTGAAGGAAAATTTAATACGGAGGGGATTATTAGTGCGCAGTCAGGGTTCTTATTCTCATCCAAGTAGCTACACCCTGAAAATACACAGTACATCCAAACACCCCTCCCCAAACGAGGAGGATATTGTGCAGCCCTCCAAGTATTGTTACACTTGAACTTCAATCAGACCTAACCAGGATAAGCAATGGTGATGAAAGATGAGAGTTGCAATTGTAGGTTCATAGTAGCCAATCCCCAGCCTAAATCCACTAAAGTGGACATATTGAAAGGTAAGTTAAAATTAATTCAAGTCCTAGATTTGTTTCACTGGTTCACTAACTTAGGACTTCTGCAGACCATCCCAAAAGGCTGGCTTAGAGGCAGAGTTGGGGCAGGGCAGCCACACGCTGGCCGCCCCAACCCCACGTCGACGCCATCTTGATGCTGCATTCCGTTACGCATGGCACGCAGTGTCAGGATACTCTTCCAGCACAGCATTCAAACACGCTGTGCCAAAAAGGGTGCTGAAGAGCTGCGTGCTGGCTCTTAGGGCAGCCTTTTGCTGCCCCTAAAAGAGGCATTTTGCCACGGCCCCGATCTGCTGCTTCCCAGGGCAGCCCAGAGTCGCCTGTCTGCAGTCCCCCTTAGATATTCAGACTTTCAACAATTACTTAGCTTGTCCTTAGATTGTTTTGCTTTAGTTCCACAAACAAGGCTCAAACATAATGGGGTGGGTGGGAAGAGAAGCTTGATTCATAGGCAGCTAGCTAGAATGAGTTGTTTCAGTGGTTCCAGATGGCTGGATTTGGGGGATTCAAATCATGTAAGAGAGGGGTTTGGAGTCTCTTTCACTCTATATGGCATCTCATCTGCTCATGCCCTTTATATATTTTCTTCAACTCCAAATGTGGGTGTGATTTTAGATGCGAGTCCCATATCAGGAGAAACATGGCACATAAACAAACTAACATACAAATAATTTTGATTTGTAATATTTAGTCACTGCATGCAATGAGATGTATTGGAAGTGTAGCTAAATATTTAAGGCAGCCCAGTTAGCACCCAAAGACACTTTTTTGGTAAAAGCTTGCTCCCTCCAGCTGGACCTTAAAGCCACTAGACTTGATAGCTAGAAACATAAGTTAGCCAAAGGATCCTAGAGGTTTATCCCTATTGAAAACCAACCAATGGAAGTGGAGAGCTGCCTCTGCTGGCCTAATTGGAACACAGGAAAAGATCTGTTGAGTTCAGAAAACCTTGTTAACCAAGTTGGAGACCTTGGAACTCTGTTTTATAAGGCAGCATGAAGTTTAGAGTCTGTTTTCTTTCTTCTGAGGGGCTGTCCACATGTGCCAAAAGGCATATGTTCCCCCATCCTGTGACATCCCAGGAGCCAGAATTGAGCTGTATCCTGGCAGACTGGGTGAGGATCCAATGGATTCAGCCTGATCTGGGGGTAAAAAGGCCTGAATGTGGGTCAGGGTCAAATTGACCCCTATTTGGTGAAAGTTTTGTGAAAACTCCATAGCAAACCGAGTTACGTCAGATGCCCCCTTACCTCCGTCCATCAATGTCTCTAGTGAGTAGCCCACCAACACTGCATCTGATGCAGAAATGGGATACCTGGTCATTTGGGTGCATCCTAGCACTCTGTTTCCATGCCAGATATGACAATGGGGGTCTACGCACTAGCAATATCGACGGATGGAGGTAAGGGTCATATGGAAGTACCAGATGCATGGTGCAGATATGGGGAGGTGTGTAAGCACCTGTCCATCTCTGCACCAGCCCAAGAATTGATCCAGATTAGCACTCGTGTCAAGAAAGCATGGGTCAAGCCATGTTTTTCAAGCCCATCTGCTCAGCCGCTTAGAGGCTCATACTTTATTACTGGTCATTGCAATAATATTTCTATTTAATAAATAGGTGGCCTTTTTAGCCCCTTAACCTTTTCCCATCTTCATTCTAGGTTGATGGAGCAAAAGGTGTGACTGAATCCACCCAAATACATACTACCCTTACTAGGTGGGAGTGGAGACTCTATTTTAATTCTGAAATTGTGCTTTCTGCATTTCTGAAATTACCCTATGACCCATACTGGGTTTTGTACCAAACCTCAAAATATCAATTCCACTTTTTTAAAAAAGTCTTTGGTATTAGTATCTAGGCTGAAGAGTCCTATGAACATTTAGTAATTTGATTGATTAGTTCTAATAAATGTACATTTCTAATGATTTTTTAAAATTCTAACAGACCAGCACAACTGTAAGCATTTTATATAGACCAATTCACTGCATTTTTCCCTACTTGGTCATTTTCACTGGAAGAACATGAATTGTCTTCCTAATTTATCTTGCAACATCAAACTAAATATATAAAATAGCTAGGTGAATTAAGTTTTCTTGGCCCATACCAGAATGCTTGCAGTTTTATTTTGGTTTTTAATGAGTTCTAGCTAGTGTTGACAGTGTGCAAAAAATCAGGACGACTATGCAGAGTTCACAGAAAATTAGTTGTATTAAAGGGTTTTGGGGGTGGGGTGGGGGTGGGGAGTAAATGTTAGTGCAGTAAGTGGGGTAGTTCAGATTTTCCCCCAAAAAACCATGTAGTTTTGTATCCTAGTTTCAATATTTCAGTTGCATCTGAAGATCTATAGGAACCTTGGCTGTATCTACACTGCAGAATTAATGCCATTTGACACAACCTTGACTGAGACGACTCAATGCTGTGGAATTCTGGGATTTGTAATTTTGTGAGATATTTAGCCTTCTCTGTCACAGAGCTCTGGTGCCATAACAAACTACAAATCCCAGGATTCCATAGCAGTTAAAGTGGTGTTAAACTGCATTAATTCTGCAGTGTGGCAGCAGCCTTTGTGAATAAAATAGAAACAACAGGCATTAATGTCACATATCGTAAGATAAAAAAGAAGGTAAAGCAGGGGTAGGATCTAGAGGAGACCATTCCCTCCTTTCCTCAGCTGGCCAGTAAGGCACTAATTCTCAATTTTCATCTTATTTTGTCTCTTTTTTGCTGGGTGGGATGAGAGGGGAGTCTGGGATTGGGGGAAGTAATTCACATTTGCATCAATAATAATAATAATAATAATAATAATAATAATAATAATAATTTGTACCCCGCCTCTCTGCATAGCAATCGGGGCGGCTTCCAACATAAAAATAGAATACAATAAGATCAACCCCAGATCCCAACCCTCCCACCCCTTAAAAAATTATTAAACAACATTAAATTTAAAACAGTTTTAAAATAAGGCAAATGCACTTGTTCTTGATCAATGCATTTTAAGATATGTTATAAAAAAATATTTTAACACCACCAACCGCACACTACAAAATCAGGAAGTCGTAGTTTGGGGTCTGAATGGCCACATTGCCCCATGGACTGCTCTCTGTCAACCTCAGTGTAAAGCAAACACTATTACTTTGAATCTATTATGCTAATTCACAGACCCTGTATTCCAGTACATTTTTTCATACTCATGTTGGAAAAATAGAGCTTCAGAAAGTTACATTTTTGGATTATAACTCCAAGATTCCTTAAGTCAGCACAGATACTGGTCCTGCTAATCTGGGGATTTTAAGAATTTCCTCCCATGCCCTGGCTGAAATCCTGCTTTCTTCTTGCCCATGTGTAGTAGGAAGTACCCAGCATGGTGTAGCAATTTAATGTTGTGCAAGGGTTCTGGGACACAGGGTTTGCATTCCTATCCAGTCATGGAAACTCAGGTCTGATGCAGATGGCCTTTAAGGGATGGCTGTGTGCTGCCCCTGGGAGTGGTGTATCGGGGTCGCGGCAACCACATGCCACAGCCCCAATCCTCCTTTTTGCCATGGTGTGTGGTTGCGGGCAAATGCCGCTCCTTTTGGGGGTGGCAAAAAGCCACCCTTAGAGCCACTGCCATGGTGTCAGGGCACCCCTTTGGTGCAGCGTGTCTGCATGCTGTTCCAAGAGGGCGCCCTGATGCCACACAACATGCAGTTGGGCACATGGCATTGGGGCACAGTCAGGGCACCTGGCGTGTGGTTGCCCTGCCCCAACTCCACCCCTAGGCTGGCCTAAAGTGCCAGTCTGCATCCCCCCTCACTGACTGACCTTGAGCAAATTATGCTCTCTCAGCTTTAGCAGTGGTAAATCTCCTCTGAATAAATCTTTTCAAGAAAAGCTTGTGATAGGTCACCATAAACTGGAGTCAACTTGAAAGCACATAACAATAAAGCAGGGATTGTGACATATTCTTTATTTATTGGTCATTTCCTGGTCAAGATGGAGCTTAGAGCCAACATATGCCCTGCCGGGGGTGGTGGACCTATTAGAATGGTCCGCCCTCGAAGGCTAATGGATCCTATTGGATTCCGGAAAGCCTTGGAGGGTTCATTGGTTGGGAATGCCGGTGATCCTGTCAATGCTCTGGTTAACACTTGGAACAACGATCTTACCAGGGCTAGCGACACGATTGCTCCCAAGCGTCCTTGCCATCCCGCTTCGAACCGGAGACCTTGGTTCACTCCAGAGCTCAGGAAAATGAAGCGGGTTGGACAACGACTAGAGTGCGAGTGGCAGAAGACTCGTCTCTTGTCTGACAAGACTCACCATAGGAAATTTCTTAGTTCCTATCGGGAGGCAGTACGTGCAGCGAGAAGAGCCTTCTCCTCTGCACGTATTGCGTCTGCGGAGTCTCGTCCGGCAGAGCTGTTTAGGGTGGTAAGGGAGATGACGCAGGTTCCCCCTGTGCCGAATCCCTTGCTTAACCCAACAACGGCCTGCTGTGATGCTTTTAACAACTACTTTGCAGATAAAATCTCTCAGATAAGAGCCGACTTAGATGCCACTATTGTAACAGAGTCATTAGTTGAGACGTCCAGCAACTCCGCCGATGTAGTTTTACTGGATCAGCTTCAATCTGTGAGTACCGAGGACGTGGACAAGCTGCTTGGTAAGGTTAGGAAGACGACTTGCCCTCTCGACCCTTGCCCATCATGGCTGGCCGCCCAGGGGGTGGATGCATTGGTGAGATTCCTTACGGATATCATCAATGCATCCTTCAGGGAAGGACATGTTCCACCTTGTTTAAAGGAAGCGGCTGTGAGGCCGCTTCTGAAAAAGCCTTCCCTGGACCCCCTGGATATGAAAAATTATAGGCCGGTATCATTGCTGCCATTTTTGAGCAAGGTAGTCGAGAGGGCGGTTGCTCTTCAGCTCCAGGCAGTCTTGGATGAAACCGATTATCTAGACCCATTTCATACCGGCTTTAGGACTGGCTTTGGGGTTGAGACTGCCATGGTTGCCTTGACCGACGATCTGCGTCTGAGCATTGACAGGGGTAGTGTGACCCTGTTGGTGCTCCTAGACCTCTCAACGGCTTTCGATACAATAGACCACAGTATCCTCTTGGGCCGCCTGAGGAGGTTAGGTATCGGGGGCACTGCTCTGCAGTGGTTCCGGTCCTTCCTCTCGGGTCGGTCCCAGAGGGTGCTGCTCGGGGACTGTAGTTCCGGTAAGAGGGTACTCACTTGCGGGGTCCCTCAAGGAGCTATTCTGTCCCCGATATTATTTAACATCTATATGAAGCCGCTGGGTGAGATAATATGGAGTTATGGTGCTGGGTGTTATCAGTATGCTGATGACACTCAAATCTATTTCTCCGTGTCTCGTTCGTCGGCCTCGAATTCCAATGGCATCTCTTCTCTCAATGACTGTCTTCAAGCGGTAATGGGCTGGATGAGGAAAAACAGATTGAAGTTGAATCCAGACAAGACGGAGGTGCTCACGGTAGCGGCCCCGAAACCAGGAATTGGGTTGCAACCTCCAGTCCTGGATGGGGTCACACTCTCCTCCAGTGACTGTGTTCGCAGCTTGGGGGTGCTTCTTGACTCGTCGCTCCTGATGATGAATCAGGTTAATGCGACGGTCAAGAGCGCCTGTTATCAGCTTCGGCTGATACGCCAGCTGCGCCCGTTTCTGGAAGTAAGGGATCTCGAGACTGTGGTGCATGCGCTGGTAACCTCACGTTTAGACTTCTGTAATGCTCTCTACATGGGGCTACCCTTGTGTCTGGTCCGGAAACTGCAGCTAGTCCAAAACATGGCAGCCAGGCTTCTATCAGGAACATCTAGGAGGGATCACATCACTCCTGTTTTGAGGTCCCTCCACTGGCTGCCTATTGGTTTCCGGACTCAATACAAGGTGTTGGTTATTACCTTTAAAGCCCTAAATGGCTTGGCTCCAAGTTATATCAGAGACCGCCTTCTCCCATATAATCCTCCCCGTGCTCTCCGTTCCTCCAGGAGGAACTTGCTGCAGCTTCAAAAAACAAGGCTCGCGGGGACCTCCCGGAGGGCTTTCTCTGTTGTCGCTCCCAGACTCTGGAACGGCCTGCCGGATGAGATCCGTCAACTAACATCTCTGGATAGCTTCAAAAGGACTATCAAGACGGATCTCTTCCGGCAGGCCTTTCCAGATTAAATTACCCAGTCTTGTAACCTGCGATCAGCGACTGAGTGCTTATTATGCACTTTTTAATTTCCCATTAGCAGGGGTTTGGTTTGTATGAAATTTTTGTTAATTTTATTAATTATTAATTTATAATTACGATAATTTTTTACTTAGTTTTACATTGATCTTGATTTAATGGATTTTTAAGGGGGGGGAGGGGAATGTTGTTGTTTTACATTGTATTATTGTATATTTTATTTATCGTGTTCACCGCCCAGATCGGTCCGCCATAGGGCGGTATATAAATAAAAATTATTATTATTATTATTATTATTATTATTATTATTATTATTATTGTTTCAGGGGAAGAAAGTGTTATCAGGTAGGTGTTGCAGGATGCTGTGTACATTTTTGTGGCCACACAGCTCTTTTATTCCAATAACAGCACCAGATAGAAAGACAGAGAGATAGAGGTCTCATCTGCACTGCAGAAACAATACAGTCTGACACTGCTTTAACTGCCTTAGCTCAATGCTATGGAACCCTGGGATTTGTAGTTTGTTTTGGCACAAGAGCTCTTTGAGAAAGATGGGCAAATATCTTACAAAACAACAGATCCCAGAATTATATAGCATTAAGTAATGGCAGTTAAAGCAGCATCAGACTGCATTTTTCAGCAGTGCAGACTTCGATCCCAGCGCCAGCCCATTCAAAGACTGAGGTCGCGGGGGGAAGGAGGGCTCCTTCTCCCCGCGGCCTCAGTCTTTCAATGGGCTGGCGCCGGGATCGCTTCGATCCCAGCGCCAGCCCATTCAAAGACTGAGGCCGCGGGGGGAAGGAGGGCTCCTTCTACCCGCGGCCTCAGTCTTTCAATGGGCTGGTGCCGGGATCGCTTCGATCCCGGCACCAGCCCATTCAAAGACTGAGGTCGCGGGGGGAAGGAGGGCTCCTTCTCCCCGCGGCCTCAGTCTTTCAATGGGCTGGTGCAGGGATCGCTTCGATCCCAGCACCAGCCCATTCAAAGACTGAGGTCGCGGGGGGGAAGGAGGGCTCCTTCTCCCCGCGGCCTCATTCTTTCAATGGGCTGGTGCCGGGATCGCTTCGATCCCAGCACCAGCCCATTGAAAGACTGAGGTCGTGGGGGGAAGGAGGGCTCCTTCTCCCCGCGGCCTCGGCCCTTCGCCTTATAAGGTGCACTCACTTCCCCACGCACGTTTTGGGGAAGAAAAAGTGCGTGTTATAGGGCGAAAAATACGGTAAATCATATGAAAATCTGTCAGAAATAAGTACAGAATATATTACTGGAGCACTATGGGGCAAACATATCTTTGTTCTGATCAATGGAAAATGTGATATTTGGAAACAAAACACTATTCTCTCTCACCTGCCAGGTGGACCAACACAATTAGCCAAATGTATCACTGTGCCATAAGACTTGCCATTTGACTTTACACTCCTGTGGTTTTCAGCAAACCAGTCAAACATGTGAATTGGAATTTCAAGCTGAATTGTTGCTAAGATACTCTCTCCCTCCCCATACATAGCCCAGTTGACTCTGTCCCCCAAGCACACATCATTCACAGAGCTGTTCAACAGGGCCAACCTAGTATGATCTCTCATATATCACCCCAGAGTTTGGTGTCATGATGCTTTAAAGCTGTGCACTGAGTAGTTTGGCTTTGATTGACCTCAGTGTGCATCTGTTCTGCATGCCTCCATGCAGTGTTATGCTTTGTGTGTTTAAAAAATAAAGCCAATAAAAAGCATCTGTGTGTCTGGATGACTGGATATATATCTTGTGTCACATCCATTCTTCCATCCTTTTAAAGTACACAACACAATTTAGCAGGCTGTGACATTACAATGGCATGTTTAATTGACTGTTCCTTGCTCATTCTTAGGAGTCATATATGCATTTATCGGCCAGTTTGTAGGCTTGGCAGAGGTTCAAAATTCTGGGTCATTTATTTTGCTTTGGTTTTTCAAGTTCACTAGCATCCCAGTTTGATTTCTACCAAGGTATCTATACATCATGTTTTATTCTCTTGCCATAACCTATAGGTAAGATAGCCATAACTGGGGCTCACCTACATTTCCTCAGTTGCCAATAAATAAATAAATTCAAATATTATGTTGCTTTCAGTGAATTTTGTTTTGCAGTAAACAAGACAACACCAAAGCAGACAGAGAGCTTACCTCCTTATGACACAAACTTTTAGAGACTCAGGCTGCATCTACATTGCAAAAATAATGCAGTTTGACACCGTTTTAACTGCCATGGTTCAATGGTATGGGATTTGGGGATTTGTAGTTTTGTGAGATGTTTTGTCTTCCCTGTCAGAGTTTTTCTGCTACAAAAAATGCAGATCCAACAATGCCTTAGGATGGCGCTATGACAGTTGAAGTGATGTCAAACTGCATTAATTCTGCAGTGTGGCAGCTGCCTCAGTGTTATGGACTGTCTGAGGCAGTCAGAATTCGTAGGGTAAGAATTGTGCCAGAGCAATACAGTGACTAGTGATATTGTATTCATTATGTTGGCCTTATTAAGAAAACCATTTGATGTTAGTCACTGCTTTTGAATCAACAACCAGCATTACACAAAAATGTGCAGTTATATCTATGTTGCAGGTAACTATTTGCTTCACTAAAAGAATGACAGCCATCATGAAGCCATTTCCTAATTTGCATGCTGTTTAGCCCTGGTGGCACAGTGGTTAAATAATAGAATCATAGAATCATAAAGTTGGAAGAGACCACAAGGGCTATCTAGTCCAACTCCTTGCCATGCAGGAACTCCCAATCAAAGCATCCCTGACAGATGGCCATCCAGCCTCTGCTTAAAGATCTCCAAGGAAGGAGACTCCACCACACTCCGAGGGAGTGTGCTCCACTGTCGAACAGCCTTTACTGTCAGGAAGTTCCTCCTAATGTTGAGGTGGAATCTCTTTTCCTGCAGCTTGCATCCATTGTTCCAGGTCCTAGTCTCTGGAGCAGCAGAAAACAAGCTTGTTCCCTCCTCAATATGACATCCCTTCAAACATTTAAACATGACTATCATATCACCTCTTAACCTTCTCTTCTCCAGGCTAAACATCTCCAGCTCCCTAAGTCGTTCCTCATAGGGCTTGGTTTCCAGACCCTTCACCATTTTAGTTGTCCTCCTTTGGACACACTCCAGTTTCTCCACATCCTTTTTGACTTTTGGTGCCCAGAACTGGACACAATATTCCAGGTGAGTCCTGACCAAAGCAGAATAGAGTGGCACTATTACTTCTCTTGATCTAGACCAGGGACAGGCAACCTTTTGGAGACCTGGGCTGGTCTCCCGTAGCCCAGGTCTCAGCTGGGCCAAGGGTGGGGGGGGGAATGGTGGCATGCGCGCGCGCACCCCGCCGTGCACATAACCCCCCCGCCACCACGTGCAACCCCCCCGCACACGCTGCCGCTATGGCTGCTACCGCGGCCGCCATGGCTGCTACCGCGGCTGCCGCCATGGCTGCTACCGCGGCCGCCGCCATGGCTGCTACCGCGGCCGCCGCCATGCCTCGCGCGGCCGCGGCCGCCATTTTGGAAGTCAGAATGGCGGCCGCGACGTGTTTGTGCATGCGCAAGAGTACTGTGCATGCGCAAATGCGTCGCGGCTTCCATTCTGACTTCCGAAATGGCAGCGGCAGCGAGCACGGCCGAAAATGTGCCCCGGCGGCAGCGCATGGCGGCAGCGGTGGCAACCTTCTGCTTGGGCCGGTAAGTCCGGGGCCAGGGGCCTTAACCGGCCCCGGGCCATAGGTTGCTGGTCCCTGATCTAGACACTATACTTCTATTGATGCAGCCTAAAATTGCATTGGCCTTTTTAGTTGCTGCATCGCACTGTTGACTCATGTTCAACTTGTGGTCTACCTGGAGTCCTAGATCCCTTTCACACATAGTCTCATTCAGCCAGGTGTCCCCCATCGTATATCTGTGCTTTTCATTTTTCCGCCCTAAGTGCAGTACTTTACATTTCTCCATGCTGAATTTCATTTTGTTAGCTTTGGCCCAGCTTTCTAGTCTGCTCAAGTCATTTTGAATTTTGATCTTGTCTTCTGGGGTATTAGCTACTCCTCCTAATGTGGTGTCGTCTGCAAATTTGATAACTATGCCCCCAATACTGTCATCCAAGTCATTAATAAATATATTGAATAGCACTGGGCCCAGAACAGAGCCCTGTGGCACCCCACTGGTCACTTCTTTCCAGGTTGAAAAGGAGCCATTATTGAGCACCCTTTGGGTTCAGCCAGTCAACCAATTACAAATCCATATACAAATGCCTGTACTGCAGCCACTCACTCACAAACCATAAGGTTGTGAGTTCCATCCCAGCCAAAAGCTCAGGCTTGACTCAGACTTGCATCCTTCTGAGGTTGCTAAAATGAGTACCCAGCTTGTTGAGGACAATTATCTTACACATTGTAAACCATTTAAGGAGTGCTTAAGTGCACTGATAAGTGGTACAGAAACATACTTTCGATTACTATAATCATCCATATACAATTAAATAAAGATAAAAAATGCATAAAAACTTTTTACATCATTTTCTTTTGCAACAGCCATATATTGTCAGTTATTTTCCCAACAGTAAGTTCATTGCGGCTTGTGTTCTGCATTAATTTGTGAATTTGGCCCTAAAAAGTTTTACAAAATGAACTGTATGCAGTTTTACCTGTTTTTCTTACATATACTTTTTTAACGTCCTTTTCCTCCCATGTGCACACTTTGCAAGTAATTATTTTTTTGATAATATAGCATGAATGTTTCTGCATAATTTTTCAGCATGCTTTCCTAAAATACATACATATTAGGGGCATACCTTTGTTTGACACACACCTTTTTATACTCTTTAAACTGTAAACTGCAACTTGAATTTCTGAAACGTAAGCTGCAATTTGAATTTCTGAAAAGTGTGGGTTTTGATACACAAATGTTATCCAGACTGCAAACTGAATGGGTTTTAATAAGTTTGTTAAATATAAAGGTAGTCTCTAGACATGAATGTCTAGTTGTAACTGACTGTAGAGGGCAGTACTCATCTCCGTTACTAAGTCAAAGATCCAGCATTGGCCAAGGACTACTCTGATGGTCATGTGGCCACTATGACTGCACAGAACACTTTTACCTTCCCACCAAAATGGTACCTATTTATCTATTTGCATTTGCATGCTTTTGAACTGCTAGGTTGGCAGAAGCTGGGACTAGGGACAGGAGCTCACCCCATCATGCAGCACTTGGGTCTCAAACTGCCAACCTTCTAATCTTCTGATCATCAGAATTGGCAACTCAACCACTAAGCCACCACATCCCCAGTAATAAGTTTGTTACAATGGAATCAACATATTGTTTGTTCCCAAATTATATGTGTTCCATGATTATGAAGCCAATTTATTGTAAAGCCTCAGCACCAATGAGGTTCTACAATTCTTGAACAAGATTAAACAAGGTTAAAATTGGCCAGGTGACCAGAATTCATAACACCAGTGCTTTTCAGAACCCAGTTGAAAGTTCTAGGTTTAATGTCTGAAACTCTAAATAGTTTGGGATCACATTACTTAAAGAACTGATACAAACTACAACTTAAGATATAACTCAGAGGCACTGCTTTTGGCAGCACCTGTAAGGCAGGCCTGAGGAACAGGAGACAAATTTTTCAGTGAATGGTCCAAGCTCCAGAATTCTATGTTCACATAGGATCTCTCCATTTTTTAAAAGAATGTAACAATGCACTTTGTTCAGATTAGTTTCTCTTAAATTAAATTGTCTCCAATATAAATTTTGCCAGAAAGGATATTGGGTTTTTTTGTTTTTCCATCATGCTGTTTACTTTTCACTGGTTCATATTTTAATGTCCATCTTTCCAGTAAGTAACCTGCTTTTATAACTATTTTTATTCTGCCACATTTTTATGTTAGGCTTTAATTTGTATTATATTTTGAAATCTTCTACAGTTTAAGCTACCATATGAAGACTTTGCCCTAAAAGCTGTCATACAAATGAGTGTATGAAGCACTAATAAAATGCACAAGTACTACGCTTAATGTTGTAGCTATGCATCTTTTAATGTGCTGATGTACTATTTGGCAGATATGTTTTCATGGCTTCTGAAATGCAAAATGTTATGAGAGCAGAAGATTACTGTCCAACATTCCTCCTCCCATTTCCTGAGGGTTGGTGGATTTCCCTGTAATTGGTATGAACTGTGGTATGGGGAGGATGATGGAAAATATGGGCGAGGAGAGCACTGAACATTGAACCTTTCCTAAGTATCCAATTTTCCTTCAGGATCCTTTCAGGATCCAAGCCTTGGTACATAATTATTTTTCTACAGATGTTCCACTCTTGGCCTGCTGGCAAATATGGTACTGGTATGCCAGCAGTGCATATTCTGTGTATGGCATGTTGGATGAAGCACTATATTTTGCTGTCTGTTGCTTTTCAGTGACTGGCAGATTGTTGTGAGCACTTTTAGCATATGAAACCCACAGCTGAGCATTTTTGCTACCCCAAGGAGGTACAGAAGTTATGTGCACAAGAAGGCTTCTCTCTCCATGTATCTAGCTGGATGAGGAATCACACATAAAAACTGGTGCCACATACAGAGTTATTCCAACAGATTAGGCTGTGGGTGCAGATCCCAATGTGAAAAACAACCCATGCACAGCTTCCACTATAATTCCAGTAGCTTTAGATTTATAGCTTCCAATCAATGACAAGCAGTTAAATGCTGCATTTTTTCCCTTTCTGTGCTTCCTCCTTACATGATTAACAAACACACTAGCAGATCTGAACCATTACTTACTCATATTCAATGTTTTTCAAGAGCCAAGGTCTTGATCCTAAAGTATTTCTTCTCTGTTTTAAAATAAGCATATTAATACATTGAGTCTACTAACAGGGATGTAAATCATCAAAGGCTAGAAAAAAAATAATGTCTACTGTAATTGCTGTGCTGGATAAGAACACAAACATTTCTGCACAGTTCCAACTACTATTTAAAGTCTGGGAAGTTTTAGTTTGTGCAGAGATATACATTCATTCATTCATTCATTTAATGTGCAGAAAATACATTTTTTCCCCATTGTGGCTTTTCTGTGCAAAAATACATACAGCTTTTTTCCTGTGCAGAAGGCATGGTTTTCTATTTAAAAAAATAGGTTTGCATATTTAATTTATTTGCCAAAACTAGGACCAGAAATGTGACAAATCTTGCAAGAATTGACTATTTTCTCACTCGGATGTTTTGATGTGATTAGTTACATGGGAAGTATAGAGGATTTTATTAGGAAGTTTCAAAGGCCTCATTCCCATTACAAAATAAATTCTTTTTTTAGTTAAATTGATAAAGAGATTTGGCATCAAATAGACATTCACACTATTCGAGCCATGATCAAACCTACTCGTTTCAATTTAGTCCACTTTGCATTCACATTCAGCAATGGATTGATTCAATATGGAATTGTGTCACAGGGGTGATTGTGCCACAGGAACCAAATCAAATGGATAGTGCATTCACACTTGGACTGAATCGATTCATTTTAAATGAAACAGGGAATGCCGTGGATCCAGAAGAACTGGTTTAAATGGGTTTAGTGCTGCAGAGAAAACCTTGCCAGAAATTTGGCACAAGTGTGAACAAGGGTCATTTAAACCAGTTCAGATAGGTTTGAAAACCAGTTTATTATGTAGTGGGAATGAGGCCAAGGAGTTCAAAACCACAAGGTGAATTCCATTACCTTATTTTAGTAACTTTGTCCTTACAGTCTGACAATAAGGAATAAACATGATCAAAACCAGAGAAAGATAGCTGTTCCAGTGAAATCATAGCAATAGCATATTTTATCAAGGAGGAGTTGCTTTAACTCAGTGGTAGAGAACAACGTTTTTAGACAAATGATTTAGGTTTCCAGAATCAGCATTGTAGGTCTGGCAAAAACTCCTACCAAAATCTCCAAAGAACTGCTTCCAATCAGTGTTAACAAAATTGGGCTAGCTGGGCTAATGGCATAATTCAATATTTGTTGTTAAATGCCCTCGAGTCAATCTCAACCCATGCTGACCTTATGGATGAGACATCTCCAAGACCCCCTATCCTCTGCTTAAATCCTGCAAACCCATATCCATGACCTGCTTAATAAAAAGTCCATCCATCTGGCATGTGGCCTTCCTGTCTTACTACTACCCTCCACCTTTTCCAGCATTATTGTCTTTTCTAATGAGTCTAATGGGGTGCAAGTGGTGGGAACCTTAAATGGGAGTGATCATGTTCTCCTGGAGTTTCTTATACAGTGGAAAGGAGAAGCTAGGCATAGTCAAGCACTCATTCTAGACTTTAGGAGAGCTGATTTCAACAAACTTAGGGAATCACTGAGAGTGATCCCGTGGTCAGGAATACTAAAGAAGAAGGGAGTTCAAGATGGATGGGAGTTTCTCAAAAGGGAGATACTGAAGGCACAATCTCAAACTGTTCCAATGAGAAGGAAAAATGGGAGATGTCTCAAGAAACCGGGTTGGATGACTAAAGAACTTTCAACTGAACTAAGTTTTAAATGGGAGATGTATAAGAAATGGAAAAGGGGCGAAATCACTAAAGAGGAACTCAGACAAATAGCTAGCACATGTAGGGGTAAAGTCAGGAAAGCCAAAGAGCAGAATGAGCTCAGGCTTGCTAGAATGGTTAAGCACAATAAAAAGGGCTTCTTTGGGTATGTCCGTAGCAAAAGAAAGAAGAAGGAAATGATAGGGCCACGGCGCAGAGAAGATGGAGAAATTCTAACAGGGGACAGAGAAAAGGCAGAACTACTCAATACCTTCTTTGCCTCAGTCTTCTCAAAAAAGGAAAAGGGTGTTCAACCTGAGGAAAATACAGGAACATCTGGTTAACCTAAATGAATTTAAGTCTCCAGGATCAGATGAACTACTTCCAAGGATATTAAAAGAACTGGCAAATGTAACCTCAGAGTCACTGGCAATAATCTTTGAGAACTCCTGAAGAACAGGAGAAATGCCAGCAGACTGGAAGAGGGCAAACATTGTTCCCATCTTCAAAAAGGGGAAAAAAGAGGATCCCAACAACTATCGCCCAGTTAGTCTGACATCAATACCAGGAAAGATTCTTGAACAGTTCATTAAACCGAGAGTCTGTGAACATTTAGAAGAGAATGCCATAATCATTAAAATTCAACATGGGTTTCTCAAAAACAAGTCATGCCAGACTAATCTGATCTCTTTTTATATATATATAAAATTACCAGCTTGCTAGATGAAGGGAATGCGGTAGACATTGCATATCTTGATTTCAGTAAGGCTTTTAACAAGGTCCCCCATGATATTCTTGCAAACAAGATAGTAAAAGGTGGGCTAGACAATACAACTATTAGGTGGATTAGTAACTGGTTGATTGACCGAACCCAAAGGGTGCTCCGCAGAGGCTCCTCTTCATCCTGGAGAGAAGTGACCAGTGGGGTGCCACAGGGTTCTGTCCTGGGCCCAGTGCTATTCAACATCTTTATCAATGATTTGGATGAAGGAATAGGGGGCATGCTTCTCAAATTTGCAGATGACACCAAATTAGAGGAATAGCTAATACCCCAAAGGACAGGAAGAAAATTCAAAATGACCTTAATAGCTTAGAAAGCTGGGCTAAAGCTAACAAAATAAATTTCATCACAGAGAAATGTAAGGTACTGCACTTAGGGCAAAAAGAAAGAAAGAAAGAAAGAAAGAAAGAAAGAAAGAAAGAAAGGCATAGATATAAGATGGAGGACACCTGGCTTAATGAGACCACATGTGAAAGGGATCTAGGAGTCCTAGTGGACCACAAGTTGAACATGAGTCAACTGCTAAAAAGGCCAATGCAATTTTAGGCTGCATTAGTAGAAGTATAGTATCTAGATCAAGGGAAGTAATAGTGCAACTGTATTCTGCTTTGGTCAGGCCCCACCTGGAATACTGTGTCCAGTTCTGGGGACGATAATTCAAAAAGGTTGTTGAAAAACTGGAGTGTGTCCAGAGGAAGGTGACTAAAATGGTGAAGGGTCTGGAAACTATGCCCTACGAGGAATGACTTAGGGAACTGTGTATGTTTAGCCCAGAGAAGAGACTGTTAAGAGGGGATATGATAGCCCTGTTTAAATATTTGAAGGGTTGTCATATTGAGGAGGGTGCTAGCTTGTTTTCTGTTGCCCCAGAGAACAGGACCCAGAACAATGGATGCAAGCTGCAGGAAAAGAGATTATTATTATTATTATTATTATTATTATTATTATTATTATCTTCCTGACAGTGAGAGATGTTCGACAGTGGAACACACACCCTCGGAGTGGGGTGGAGTCTCCTTCTTTGGAGGTCTTTAAGCAGAGGCTGGATAGCCATCTGTCGAGAATGCTAAGATTGGGAGTTTCTGCATGGCAGGGGGTTGGACTGGATGGCCCTTGTGGTCTCTTCCAACTTCATGATTCTATGATTCTCTTCACATGATGTGTCTGAAATATGCCAGCCTCAGTTTGGTCATCTTGGCTTCAAGGGAGGTTTTCAATTTGATCTGCTCTAGGACCCATTTGTTTGTCTTTTTGGCTGTCCATGGGATCCTCAACGCTCTTCTCCAGCACCAGATGTCAAAGGAGTTGATTTTCTTCCTATCATCTTTCTTAACTGTCCTGCTCTCACATCCATAAATGGTAATAGGGAATACAATGGCTTGTATAATTCTGACTTTTGTGCTGAGTTGTATATCTTTGCATTTTGGAATCTTTTCTAGTTCTTTCATAGCCACCCTCTGTATTCTTAATCTTCTTCTGATTTCCTGACTGTAGTCCTCATTTCTGTCAATCCCCCTAAGCAGACGGCTTAAAGGGCCATCTTGGGGGCAGGGAAAGGGAGGGGAGGGGCAGCCGCACGATTGGCGCCCCAACCCCTTCCCCAGGTCGTCCTTGGAGCAGCTGGCCCTCCACATGGCTGGCGCTCCGAGGAGGACCTCCCGCTGCAGCATTTGCACGCACTGTGGCAGAAGAGTCGGCGAAGGTGCACCGCAGCCTTTTGCGGTGCACCTTTGTCACCTTGTGAAAGGAGAGCCAATTTAGCCCTCCTTTCAGGGGCAGCAAAGCTGCGCCATGGGACCAAGGCGTGGGGATGCCTCGGTCCTACGGTTCAGCTTCCTGGGGCAGCCCATGGCCACCCATCTGCTTCCACCCATAGTTTGATTCCAAGTATGAGAATTTTTTTACTATTTCTATTTCTTCATTGTCTAGGTTGAATTTGTGAAGGTCCTGGGTGGTCATTATTTTTGTTTTCTTTATGTTCAACTTTAAGCCTGCCTTTGCACTTTCTTCTTTGATCTTCCTTAGTAGGTGTTCCAGGTCTGTGAGATTTTCTGCTAGTATTATGGTGTCATCTGCGTATCTTAGATTGTTGATATTCCTTCCTCCTCTTTTCATTCCTCCTTCTTCTGTGTCCAAGCCTGCTTTTCATATAATATGTTGAACAGATAGAATGAAAGGATGCAGCCTTGTCTGACCCCTGTGCCAATTGGGAACCATTCTGTTTCTCTGTCTTCTGTTCTGATAGTAGCCTCTTATCCTGAGGACAGATACTTCATCAGAAGTATCAGATGTGTTGGCACTTCCATGTCTTTAAAGCCATTCCATAGCCTTTCATAATCTCTGCAGTCAAAGGCTTTGCTATAGTCTATAAAGCTTATATTCAATATAATTCTTATTCTTATATTCTTATATTCAATATAGGATTCCTAAATTCCTGGGTTGGTGTAATTGTGGAGGAATTGTTGTGCATTTGTGAAGAAAGTGTACTTCAGTGTACACTTCAGTGTTCAGTGGGGAGCTTTGCATGGAAAGTTCCAAATTAAGTCCAAGGCTGCCATATCCATGAATCATTCATGAAACCTTGGACATCCATGCTGGTCAGCGTGAACAGTATTAAAGCTAAATGACAAATGATTTGATATACCATAAGACAATTTCCCATGTTCCTTTGTTAATGTAGACTCTTGTGTGCATGTATGCATAGGATTCTTTGGCTGAATTCTTGCTGGAGCACTATGCTCATGAAAAAGCAGTTGTGCAAGCAGCTATAGTTTCCCACAGGGTGTGTAAGTGGGGTTTCTAATGCATCTAATCATTGTGCATGCACACGCGTTCACACACACACACAACTCTCCTCTCTTACTTCTGACTTAGCGGGCATGGAGCTTACTGATTGTGCATCCACTGTGTACTGGATAAGCTCAAGGCCATATTTGATGTGCAATCATTTGTGCAACTTTTGAATCCAGACCTCTAAATATGCTATACTAAAGTATATAGGATAGTGACCTAAAAGTATATAGGATGTTGACCTCACTGCTGTAAGATGCAAATGTTGCTATTTGTGTTAAGAATTGGACTTTGGAGATTTTTTAAAAACAACACTAACAGCACATGCTGTATTTTATTTAGGCTAGGCTTTTATTTGTGGGTACTTACACACAGAATCTATGATGAGGTAGTATTAAGCTTTTATGGTGGTGACTATTGGAGAACAGCATTACTCACCAAGACACCAAAGGTCTTGACATAGAATTAGCTAATAAATCCTTGGTAGCAAACCACATCATCACGTAGCTTCTGCACGATATATATTTTCTTAATTTTTTATAGGTTTGTGTGGTAATTCTTTGTCTCTGCCTGTTTTCTTCCCATTTAAAATCTTACTTAACTGTGGAAACAGTCATACCACAGGAGCATGAGACTAGCTTAACTGTCCCAAAAATGCAGGAGAAAAATTCATTGATTCTATAGAGTTTCATCCCCCCCCCCCAAAAAAAAAAATGGAAATGTGGCTTTTCAACACAGATTCCATGGCTCTACATGTTTTACAATATTATTATTAAGGGACTGGGATTACCCTTGCTGCTGCCACATGTGCGTCACATATATGCCAGAGGATAAATGGACATAAATCAGATGTTAGAAATAGGAATACTGTATACAAACAACTGGTTGCAGAATACTTCAGCCTCCCCGGACATCCCATTTTGGACTTCTAAATGGCTTTCCTAAAACCAAAAAGAAAAAAAAGGAGATTGGGAAAAGAAACAGCTGAACATAGAATATATCTATGAAAGCCTATGCTACAAAAATACTTTCTCAGTTAAAGGTGCTGCAAGATCACTCTGTATAGGTGATACAGACTAATGTGGCATTTCTTTGAATTTCCAAATAATGACAGATTTTATTCATCTTCATGAAAACTAGATTAAAATTACAATGCAGGGTAAAATTGATGGACCAAACAAACAAATGGCATGGGGAAATTCAGAGAAGAAAACCAAAACAATGCCACTTATGCATTTCCACAAAAGCGAAAATTCATTACCAAAGAAAAGGATACATATTTGCATAAATTTTGCACATGGGAATGTGTATAGATACATAGATGCTGTTGTTGTTGTTGTTGTGTCTTTAAATTGTTTCTGACTTATGACTACCCTAAGGTAGCCCTATCACAGGGTTTTCTTGGCATGATTTGTTCAGAGTGGTATTTGCCTTTTGCTTCCCTATGAGGCTGTGAGAGTGTTACTTGCCTAAAATCATGGGTCATGAGTATCGATGACTGAGTGGGTCATGGAGCCTCCACAGTTGTAGTTCAACACTCAAACCACTACACTACACTGGCTCTCATATATGCATGTTTATATATGCATACTTGGAAATGGACATAGACAAATACACAAGTATATATGCGCTCATGAAAAATGTATACAGATTAGCATTTTGAAATAAGTTGTTGTTTTGTGCCTTCAAGTAATTTCTGTCTTAAGATGACCCTAAAGTGAACCTATCATGGAATTTTCTGGGGCTGAGAGTGTGTGACTCACTCAAGGTCACTCAGTGGGTTTCCATGGCTGAGTAGGGAATTAAACCCTATTCCAGCACTAAACCACTTCACCACACTGGCTCTCTTAAAATAATTACTTGGATTTAAAAAGAGAAAAGCAGTTTCATCCTGGCGAATAGTGTGACCAGATGTGCTGTGTATCTGTTCGGTATTTTGTCCAGGTGTGTTCTGTTGATTGCTAACTTCAGGGCCCATGCTCTCCCTTCTTAAAGGTTTTTTTTAACAATATTTAAAGCAGACTGGAGATATCATCAAATACTACTGCTGCCTTTACAAAGTAAGATGTATACACCAGAATTCCTGCTGGCTTTGCATGTCCACCTGACACTAACATCTCAATCAGATAACTGTGAGAGAAGCCCTGTTTGTTACATCTTTGCCCTGTACATTCACCATGTACCCACCTCCAGTGATGCTTGCATTATGCCCCTACCATGCTGTGCACCTGTGTGGCACATATATTTGTAGGAAGGAAGTCTAAGCAAGGACATGCATAGCCATCCATACAATCTGTAACCCCAAATGAGTGAGATTACCGATCACTTTGAATCCTTTACCCAAATGGCATTTCTTTATTCAGATGTTTGCACCATATGCATGAACACTGTGAGGGGACATTTAAAATTAATTTCCTGACAGGAAAAGAGATTCTACCTTAACATTAGAGTTATTTGACAGTGGCATATAATGCCTTGGAGTGTGGTTGAGTGTTCTTCTTTGGAGATTTTTAAACAGAGGCTGGAGGAGTGCTATTCTGTCAGGAGTGCTTTGATTGTGTTTTCCTGCATGGCAAGGGGTTGGACTGGATGACTCTTGAGGTATCTTCCAACTCTAAAATTCTATGATTCTATGAATTGCATGTAATGTTGGGGGGGGGGGAATTACAGGAGGGAGAGAGGAATTATGGGAGGGGGGGAGGCACAACCATACTCTAGCTTGCATGTTTCTTAACATAGTAGCAAGGACTCCTAAAGAGAGGTACAGAGAAGAAAATTTCCCAAAGGACCTGGTTTAGTTGATTTATTTATTCTATGAACAGAAAGGAACTTTCCATTTAGGATGAGGCCAGAAACCACTGGAAGAGTTTCACTGTTGGAGGACCGGCATAGTAAGGAGATATTCATCAATTATCTCTTTTCCTACAGTTCCTGCATTGCATCTGAAGCTGCTACAGCAGATCCCCCAATACTACTGAACAGTTTTCAAAAGAAGGTAGGATTTTCTTGTGAAAGCACCTTTTCAGGATGCAATGGGACTTCAGAGGGAATAAGAATCCTTGTTTCTCCTTTCCCATCACAGTCAGTGTTCTGCAAAACACTACCCTGGATCCAGCCCAATGTCTTTAATTATTCACATGGCTAGTTCATCACAATTGTTCATTTGTATGCATGGATCTACACTGAATAGTTAACAGTGGAGTTACTATGATAGACATATGAGGAATAGAATAAAGCATACTAACAGAAGATGTGATAAAACTGTCCCTTCAGACAGATTTTTTGTAAAAAAAAACTTCCTTAAAATGGCTTGTCACACTTGACTTTTGCAAATGTACTTGGGCTTCTCCCCCTCCTCCCCTTTCTACTTCAGCCTTAATATATAAGTTTGTCTGATTTTAGACTGGGTTATCTGAATGTCAAACTTTCAATAACACTTTAATAGAGGTATCCATTAACCCATGCTAAATTACAGTGGAACATCTCTGGAAATCTATATGACATCCACATGAATACCAAATGAATTCATTAGGATCCACACTACTATAATGAATAACAAATGAAATCTTCACAAGGATGGGAATGCCTCTCTTGTAAAATGACTTTTCTCCAGCACAGTTTGTCATCCCAGGTTCTGTTTAATTCCAGTAATGAGGGGTGGCAGTCCAGCTATTGTTTAGCAAAATATGTGACACTGATAATCCCTTGGTTACTGACTGTTACACTAATAATGAGGCACAGTCATTATGTACTCCATTTATGGGTCCTCCTAATGCATGCACAATGAGTCCCAAACATTTCAGAAAAGGTAGTCTTTTCCCCACCTTAGACCATGAAATATCTTATGCTACAAAAAGAAAAAGGAAGAAAACCACTCCCCCAACTTTTCTCTCCATGCATTAAAATTAAAAGAAATGCATTAAACGTTTATAGAGTATGGTGGCAGAAACTGTTAGATAATGAGGTCTCTTCTGATACATAATTTATAAAACAATTTACAAACAATTTATTTTTAGCACTAAGATTAAAAAGTCCAAGCTGTGGTGTGAAGGGTTTTGCCCAAAGAGACATGGAATTGTTTTGAAGGAATATGACTAAAGACCAAGCTTGGAGTCATGCCATTGTTCATAGGAATGAAGAAATATGGGTGATTGCATATTTTCATTTGTATGATCTACTGTAAAACACACACACCCTAATCCCCACCCCTACACAGCATAATATTGCTGGGGGTGCTGATTTGTAGGGATCTCATAAATTATACTGAACTGAGTGGCTAGGGAATGAGAAAATGAAGAAAACAGAATGTAGAATTTTCCTGTGATGAGCTTTCTATAATTAACTATAACAGCAGCAAAAGTAGCAACAAGAACAGGTAGATGGACAGGCAGATAGAAGAAAAGATACACGTGTGCAGAATTTGCACAAGTACCAGATCTTAAAAACAACAACAACCATGCATACAAACATATCTATCTACCATGATTTAGAATGTATTTCAGACACTATATGAGGTGAATGACTACGGGCAGGCCTTACCATTAGGCAGAATGATGCAGTTATCTTGGGCAATGAATGTTGGATGTGTGTAGCAATTCTTCTTGCTCCCCTCCTATCCATTCCTGTTAAGTTTATGTGCATTCCCTATTTTTTGAAAAATAGTGCTGTGTGTGACACTGGGCCTGCCTGGCACCACCACTTATTTGTGTAATTCATATCATGTGAAAGCCAAGGCAACATAAACATAGACTGAATACAACTAAATTCAATTGCAATTTTAAAAACCATATCACATAGTCTAAACAATTTTAAGCCATCATATCACACAGCTATCATATTACATATCATATTACATATTACATCAGCATAATCCTTAGTATGCTTAGTCAGAGGTAATCCACTGAGTTAAATCCTCATGCATCAGAATAATACAGTGTGGTACAGTTCACATTTTGGATATGAATGAGTCTGACCCACTAGTAACAAAATTGCAATCTTCAATTTTCATGGGAATGAAGTCAAAATGAATTAATATAATGGATAAAGATGAAAATGCATGTTCTTTGAGTTTACAGATATTAATGCATATGAGTTGACAGTTTTGTTTCATATAATCCTACATGTACCTACACCACTGCAGTGGGGGAGGGGAATATTGACCAAGATTCTAGCTCAGTGATTCAAGAAGCGCCTGCTGGCCTGACATCTCCCACATCCTCATTTACTAGGCATAAGCTGTTGTGAGAGACAAGGGCCTGCTCTCTTGTTGATTGAGGAGAGGGGAGAGGAAGCCATAGGGAGGCAAAGCCAGGAGGGCCAGGCATACCTTTCATTTACTTTCTTATGGCTCCCTCCTCATGAGGAAGCTGCATGGAGGCAAAGCCTTGAGGGCCAAGGTCGTGCCTTCATCATATGGAGAAAGCCACATGTAGGCAAAGCCAGGAGAGCCAGGAGAGCCCATCTTCATCTCTGTGTGGCTTCCTTGTGAGGAGGGAGCCAGGAGGATGCAAAGCCAAGAGAGGCATGTTCACCCTCCTCTTTTTCTGCTGCCTTGGCTTCCTCCTCAGGGAGAGAGCCATGGCAGTGAAGAAGAGGGGCAGGTACTGGCAGAAGCACTGCACTGCCTACAGTGGGAGGAGGGCCCCACCAGATGTCACCCCTCTTCTGGGACACCCCAACCACCCCCTAGTGATGCCACTGGATGTCACACTACCTTAGGATGTTACTTGGTGTGGCCTGAACTTCCCATACACTCCCAGCAATGCCCATGGCAGTGGGACTCTTTAGACAATTTTAGAGCTCTAATGGGCTCATAAAGGGAGATACTGACCTTCAAATAGCCTAGGTCCAAGTGTATAGGGCTTTTATAGGTCATCAATAGTATGTAAATGGACAAGGAACAAGTGGGGATGTTGGAACAAGGAAGTTATATGCTCATTGTAGCAAGCCTCAGTTAAAATTCTGGCTGTAGTTTTTCAAACCAACTTGTTAGCATATCCCGCATGCCCTGTACTAGATTTGGGATCTGCACATATTCAGATTTTCATATCTGGAGCTAGCATGTTCACCTTTGGAATACCAGGTGCATTTCCTATGAGAAAGGAACACAAACTCAAAGACCCAGGTAATGCTGCAGTCAAATCTAAATGGGTGTGCCAATCACCTCTTCCTCCCAAAGGCCTTTTGCATTTCCTCTTTCACCAAGAGACAAAGGAGGTCTCATTGCACTAAAGTAGAAAGTCAATGCTTCCTCCTACCCCCTGGCATGTTCCCAGCCAAATTTCTCTATCCCTTCATCCTGGGAATGTCCTAATCCATTCACTGTTTTTGTTACTCTAAAATTAGAGTCAGAAACCAGTCTGGAAAACCATTGTCAAGTCCTGGGAAGACCATCAGGTCTTTGTTTACTAGATTTTGTCTAGTTCTTTCATAGTTGTCCTTCACAGTCCCAATCTTCTTCTGATTTCTAGACTGCAATCTCCATTCTGGTCAATGATGAATCCAAGGTATGGAGGATCTTTGACTATTTCTATTTCTTCATTGTCTAGATTGAATTTAAGTAAATCCTCTGTGGTCATTATTTTTGCTTGTTTTTTTATTGTTCAGCATCAGAACTCCTAAATCCAACATGGTAGTTAAAATCAGATGCACTTGGCTTTAAATTTGTTGAGCAGTGCACAGAGAGACAATCTAATTGGAAGATGAAGGGGGGTGAATCCATGAGCTATTTTGCAACATTCCATTTAATTCGTTCAACTCCCCAATTTGAATTCAACCCCAAGCTCCTAGGCTATTATTAAAGTTTCCATTGTGTAATCCTGGCTTTGTAACCATTTGACCCTCCAAGTCCTATGGAACTAATTCTGTAATAATCTATTTGTTATAAATTAGCAGCTACAAAGCTAACTCCTGAGATGACGTATGGACTTTGATTTTGGTGAAGAACTGTGACAACGCTATCTGCCCTTGGAAAAATGAGAAACACAGGCTCTGCTTTCCTCTCACATCCTGTCAGATAACACATGAGAGATGGTTAATAATAAATTAAAAACATTGCAGCCACAGGGAAACTGCAATGTTCCCTTCCCCCCACCTCCTCATCTCTTTTGCTTTTTCTACCCCATGGGCTTAATCAGCATCAAAGAGTAACAAATCCAATAAAATGTTTCCCTGAGCCAGGAACCAGACTGAACTGGATACTCTCCTTCTCCCTGACTGCCAGCCCATTTTCAAAACAGCTGACAGTTGAGGTGAAAATAAGAAGGGGAGAGGCAGTGGGAGGGGGAGAGAGAGATGGGGATGGGTATATCACAGTGGAGCTTTGGTACTCCTGCTCCCTAATCAAATTGCTAGTTTCTCATCTGGTGTTAGAGAACTTCAATAGTCTCTTTGCTTTTTTAGCTATCACTTTTAAAGGGGCCTTCTCCTTTCTTTGCTTTCATCCCACCATGATCAGATGATGACTACTGTAACAGATGACTGCTACCCCACCCTTTGTTGAACCAATTCAAACAAAAATCTGTTTGGGCAAGCTACATCGCTCCAATTCTCTGGAAGTCTTCTGGGCCTCATAATCTGAGAATCACTTGTCAGAGATTGTGTAAGGTTGACAGGTCTCTAGGTAGCAGCTAAAGTGTCAGGGAATTGTACTTCTTCAGGGCTCTCTCACATTGTACATTTATAGCACCATGATCCAGCTTTAACTGCCATGGCACTTCCTATAGAATCCTCGGCTTTGCAGGCACTAGAGCTTTCCAGCAGAGAATTCTAAATACCCCTCTCTGAACCTCTAAATTCACAACTGCTGGAACAAATCTTGGCCATCTTTGCAACACCACAAGGATGCACACATCACAAGGATGCACCTCGTGGCCTCACATTTTGGCTCTGAAATTTCAGGAAAGGTATTACAGCTGTCCTGAAAGCCCTAAAGATAGGCCCAAATATACAGTTCTCAAAATGTCCAAAAGAAGGCATGTTTACATGGGCCAAATGACTTGGTTTCCCCTGCTCTCATCTCTTTCTGTCTTCATGATGTAGGGCAAAAGGCTTGATTCAACTGCAGACTGTCTTCATGACATGAGGGCAGTTCTATAGTGAATCTGGGCCATCCTTGCAGTAAAATTGAAATTTTTAAAAATACCTCTTGCTCCAGATCTTCCTTGAAAGTTTTGAGCACACTGGAGCAACTCTAGGTGGCTATTTACACAGTGTCCCACTGTGCTGCCTGCCACCAGTGCAGGTCACTCTTACTGAGGTCACAAAGAGGCCCCTAGCCATATGAGTGATGCTGGGCACCTTGTTTCTAGCTTCAGAGGGAATTACTCACACCAGTGGCAGTAGCAGTGGGCAGCACAGTGGGGAGCTGTGTAAACAGCCACTTGGTGTCACTTCAGAATGAGCAGGTAACGGGGGGGGGGGATTTGGGGCAGCTGCTCCCAGAGTATTCTGGGACTAAGTTGTAGTCTAAAAAGTTACTAATTAAAGGTCTGACTCTGATGGTCCCTCTGTTAGAAGCAGGGCCATTGGCTAACATGTATGAACCCACATTCCACATCAAATGTCAGTTTTAAATTTCTGAAGGTTGAGATGGGTGAAAAATTGTGTTTCAGGTGATCCTACCGGAAGTGCATTTGTCAGATTAATATGTAGATTAGAGTACAGTCACTCTTTGGAATATATACCTTCCCAAATGTCACACTGCATGAAGCTCTACCAAGGAGCTGCTACCTTGCCATGGGTATGGTGGGAGAGGCCTTAGAAAGGCAGGGAAAAGGGAAAGTAACATCAGCAGAAACAGTGGTGGATTATCCTTTGCTTGAAATGAAATTTAGTATGGACAGGGTATGGTAGGATGTTGAACTGGATGGCCCTTGTAAATCTCTACCAAATCTTTGATTTATTATTCTAATGTATCAGGCTCCTTTGGGGGTTAACACATAGGTATTGCCCATGATTTGTCAATTTCTTAATTATGGAATTTAGGAAAATATAAAGATAGTGGAATCCATGGGCTCAGGTTACATGTTAAATCTTAGCTGCCTTAAATCCAGGTTACCTACTCCTTCTGTGATGCCATAATAGTTAAATCAATGGCAGTCAGAGGAACCTTAACTCCTGTAATTTGATATCCTATTGACATAGAACAGATCAGCTAATGGCATTAAGAGAAGCAGGCCAACAACAACAACAACAAAAAGCCAAACTCATGGAGACAAGGGGCCTCGGCAGACGGAGGCCCCGGAGACGCCGTGGGTCGGAGCGCCGGCGGAGCTCAGCCTCCTCACCGCGGCGCTCCTGCGGCGAATCTAAAAGGAGCTCCAAATTGGCACTCCTTTTAGATTTCAGGGAAAGTGCACCCTAAAAGCGGCGGGCGCACTTTCCCTGACTTATCCTCCGCAGCGCATCCGGTCGCTGCGGAGGGAGGTTGCCCTGGAAGCGCCGGCCGTGCGGAGGGCCGGCAGCTTCCAGGGCGACCTCAGGAAGAGGAAGGGACACCGTGCGTGCGGCTGCCCCTCCTCTTCCGGGTCTCGGAGACGGCCCTATTAGCCGTCTGCCGAGGCCCAAGGACTGTATTTTAGGGGGAAATAAAACTATAGATTGACACTATGTGAGAGTGGATATGACTTATTTTCATTATTGTGGAGGTTAGAAATCTCTTCCTCAGTCTGTACAGATGACCCCTAAGGGGTGGTGGGATGCCACCCCTTTCCTTCTTGGATTGGGGCCATGACAACCGCATACCACAGCCCTGATCTGACCTTTCTGTAGTGCAAAAATAATCTGCAAAAAGTGGTTCCTTTTTGCGCCACAGAAAGGGAGCCCTACCTGCGGCGGCAATGGCTTTTCTCCTCTTCTTTGGTGAAGCACGTGTAAATGCTGTGCTGAAGACTTGGAGTGATGCTGCCCACTCTATGGTTGCTTGGACAGCATCATGCTGACATGGGGACAGAGCCAGGGTGGCCGGTGTGTGGTTGCCACACCCTCACTCCGCCCTCACACCGGCTCTTTATGCTGGTGTGTATAGCCTCTCTGGAACAACAACCCTGCTGACTCACAGTTTACATGTTATAGCCCCAACTTCCTGGCCATTCAGTGGCTGATAGAAAGCCCGAGGAATCAGTTAAGTGTCTGGCTATGTCCCCATAGTCAGATGAAGAACAATGACTCCATCTGTTACAACCTCTGGATGACTGTGGTGGATTTAGCAGATGATGCAGTCATTATATGTTTGGCTATGGGGACATACCAAGACACTTTTCCAATCTGCTCTGTACCAACCACTGAATCACCATGGAGTGTGGGCTGCAGCAGCTAAACCAGTGATCCTCAAACTCTCATTCCCTAGTTGTCTTGGACTTCAGCTCCCAGAAGCCTCAGCTATCTTGACCAATTGTCTGGGATTCTGGGAGGTGAAATCCAAAATGCCTGGAAAGCCAGAATTTGGAAATCACTGAAAAAAAACAGTGAGACCTGGACAATGTAACTTATTTCTACCTGAAGAACATTTCTGCTACCTTTTATGACACAGGTGCTCAGACTGGGGTTGTTAATTGTGGCTGAAGCATATACATAACTTACACTTGCAGTAATTAGTTAGAACTCCTTCTACAACAACACTTCAACATAGTTGAGGGGGAGGCATCATATAAGACCATATTGGCATATTTGATAAACATGTTAAATCAGTTAAGATTCTCTTTAAAATGTTAAATGTCCAATGAATTCCTCTGCAAACACTTGACACCCACATTATAGTTATAATTAATTAACCAATCAATTACTATGATTTATGCTGTTTTAATGACTGAGCTGCAAATCATTTTCAGTCCCAATGCTTTTCATCATGAACACATTAATCATGACGTGGTCTTCAGCGAGGCAAAGAGTGTCAAAAGTTGTTCCAAAATCTGGTGCACATTCCTGAGAAAGATGAGTTTATTCAAATTTTGGTTCAGCTATAAACTATTTCACTGCAAGTATTCAAAGCCTGATTGACTTCTCAGGGTATGCATGAGCCAAAATGCCCTTGTTCCCCTTTGGCTTGCATTGTTCTGTACAAACGATGCAGGTCAATAACTTCAAGCCAGGATAAGCCAGTCCAGATGACAATCTGGCAGTCCTGGACTGATCCTGGCCCAGAGGGGCTTAGCATGGGTCAAAATGTCTAGCTATTTGTCGCAGAATTTCTTCAAAACTCCATGGTGACAACCAGTACACCACACAACCCCATGCGGCTCTTATCTTACATCATTGTCTCATCTTATTTGAAGGCCCCCATAGCATCCTGTGATGTTAGATGGGGGTACCTGACCATGTAGGTGTAGCCAGATGCCCTGTTTGCACCCTTATGGGTCATGACAGAGAAGGCATGGTGGCACCAGCTGGTAAGAGGGGTGCAGTGTCAGGGGCTCTATGGTGCAGTGGCATGCATACATGTAAACACCCACCCATTGCCACATCAGCCCAGGGACTGACTTGGGTTGGAACCAGGGGCAGGATACCACAGGTTTGGCCTGTGGTATCCTGCTCATCTGCTCAGCCCCCTAGAAGGACTAATAGCTGGATATACTGTTTGTCAGCTTCCTTTATTTCCATGTTCCTAAGAAAGTAATGAGTATGTCATGGGTTATTTGGAAATGGATAGCAAATAACACAGAAAATAATACACACTTTTCACATAAACATGAATATTTATGTACTATAAGTCCAACAACTTCTGTCATGTGTTATTTCAACCATTCAATATACTAGAAGAAATGGACAATGGCAGAAGCAGAAGAAAATTATTTGAGTGAGATAACAAGGGGAAAATGTCTTTGTTTCTAGTAATCATAGTGGTCAAGCAATAGATGGAGGGTGGGAGGAATGACTTGTCTTTGGCAGTGCTTGGCCCACCTTTGTTGCACAGGCACAAAGGACACGAGACTCCTCTTTTTGGGTTAAAACAGGCCACAACTTTTATTTAGCTGTACAGGGTCTATTTACAAGAATAATTCTAACAATTTTTTGTCACATGTGTAAGTGAAGGTGTGACCCCCCCCCATGTGGGTGGTCCTTCACCGCATGTGACAAAGTAAATAAACAAATAACAAAACCAATTTACAAACCCCTCCCCTCTGGAAATGACATCATATTATATCATATGATGTAATTCAATTAGTGACGTCATGCGTTTAACTGCATGTGTCAATTCCTTTTAATTTAACATTATCCAATTTATCCCAACTAATTTACTTAACTAGATTAATTATTTTGTGGGTTGGGGGTCATTACCCACCCCTAAATACAAATAAGCACATTTTAACTTATAGACCCAAACCCTTCAAGTTGTGATAACCTACTAATAACATAACAATACATCAATTATAACCCTGAGACCCATACCCAACATTAATTAAACATTAATATCAGGGAGGGCAAAAAACCCAGGAGAGCATCCTGGGGAAAAATTCCCTCCCAGCCCCCGAAGGCAACCAGCCAAAGCCTGAGAGTAACCAATAAAGCTCTTTAAATAAGGGTGGGTGGGTTGGGTCACTCATTGGAAACTCTAAAAATGGCTGCCGCCACATGGCAGCGCAGAGCTATAAAGAACAAACTCTCATCCCAAGTCTCGGGAGATTACAAGTACCACAAGACTTTGGGATATGAACCAAGCAACTTGATTGGACTAAGTGTGCAGGTGTTTCCAGACCCCCACACGCTTAACCAATCAGGCCTCTCATGTCCTCATATGGCCAGCGCAACAAGAAACCCCTCCTGACTCATCGGAGGTATCTTTGCACTGACACAAAGGACACGAGATGCCTCTTTTTGGGTTAAAACAGGCCACAACTTTTATTTAGCTGTACAGGGTCTATTTACAAGAATAATTCTAACAATTTTTTATCACATGTGTAAGTGAAGGTGTGACCCCCCCCCCATGTGGGTGGTCCTTCACCACATGTCACAAAGTAAATAAACAAATAACAAAACTAATTTACAAACCCCTCCCCTCCAGAAATGACGTCATATTACATCATATGACGTCATTCAATTAGTGATGTCATGCATTTAACTGCATGCGTCACTTCCTTTTAATTTAACATTATCCAATTTATCCCAACTAATTTACTTAACCAGATTAATTATTTTGTGGGGTGGGGGTCATTACCTGCCACAAGAGGGGGCCAGCCTAGCTATGCATCTCCTCTCCCCCCCCCACAAACTTCTTTAATAATTTGTTCATAGAGTGCCTTAAGGTAAATCTCCAAACCTTCAGGAGAGAGGTGGACCCATCCCCCCTGTACAGCTGCGGCCTATCCAATATAATTTCATGTTCGATTACAAAAATGCCAAGTTTAGACAACTGTTTGGCCACAGAATGTTTAAGCCATTGTCGAGGATTGTTAATTGCAGCGTCTTTGCACGCTCCAGGCCAGCTACGCCTTGGCAGGAGCTTGGACCAAAGAATTACAGCTCCTGGGAAAACTTTTTGAATTTCTTGCAGATCTCTCACCATCTGCTTTGCCAGCTGCAAACAAGGTACTTTAACTAAGTCATTTCCCCCCAGGTGTATAACTAAAACCCGGAATTGTGGGTAGGACTGAGCCAACTGCAAAATCCAAGGAAGGAGCGCTCCCCACATTATGCCCCTTTGTCTAAACCACTTAATGGGTCTGATGTGTGACAAGCCCAATGAAACGTTGTGCTGATGTTCAAGAATGTGTCATTCTGCCCAGAAAACCAGACTGTGGCCCACAATCCATATCTATCTTTAAAGAATCCAGCTGAAATAGAAACAAGGCAAATTAGTGTGGCTGAGTTACCAGGAGTTACATTCCCTGGTGGCCTAACATATTACTTAAATGCTCTAGAATGCCACCTGCCAATTCGGCAAATATCAGCCTCACTCAAGCCGTGAGTGGCCACAGCTGTTGCTGCTCCAATATAGAAGGAGTGCAAAGAGAAATAGGCCTGTGGCAGCTTAGCCTACTTTAATGTCTCCTTCAACACTGCCCTAAATTGAAATTGAGTTAAGGGCATACCAGATAAATGTATGAAGAGATAGCCTACCAATTTGGGCCTAATCTTCAAATAATTAGTCATTGCTAACACCGGACAAATTTGCCCACTAGGTGCTTTGGCCAAGAAAATAGACTGACCCTTTGCTAACTGGTTAGTCTTAGAGCGCCTAATACAGATCTGAATCCCCTGTTCTATTAAAACAACATCTGAAATAAAAATGCCCTGCCAGATTGGTCATTACAAGACCCGGGAACAATCTCACTGATCCTTAATGCTGCAAAAAAAGCTATGGCAAATAATGCCTTAAATAAAGCCACCTCCTCAGGTGAATAACAAGTATGAGCTAACTGTTCCCATAACCTAGTCAGGACTGAGCCTGTTATGAGCCATCATGAGTCCTGTATTGCAAGGGATTCCTTGGACCAACCTTCCACAGCTCGTTTAACTCTAAAGTCTGTGGTAGGATCAAAGCAACCCCTTGCCCTAGAGTGAAATGCCAGGGCAGCCAGCCTGCCCCTAATAGTAACAGGTGAGAGACCTGTCTGCCTAAGATAAGCTATAAAACGTAGGATCAGGTCCACCCTAATCGGCCAACTTGGAACCTCCCAATTTCCAATAAAAATGGATTGAACAAATTCAGTGCTGTTTGGTAGGACTTGAGTGTAGATGGGGCGATGGAATTCAGGATTGCCCTGTGAATTTCTAATCTCCAAGGCTCCAAAGCCAAGCCAGTACCTCCATTGGGTGCGTCGACGCCTCAGGAGCCAGCTGCCGGAACCTGGAAAACTGAAAATGAGAAAGGGTGTCCGCCAAAGGGTTAAGCACACCAGGAACGTGCTGAGCTTGGAACAGCACATTAAATTTTAAACATTGCATGACCATCATCCTTACCAAATATGTCACTCTAGAGGACTTGGAAGACTGAGAATTAACCACATGTATGACCGCCTGGTTGTCACACCAAAACCAGATGGTCTTGTTAGCAAATTGGCTTGCTGATAAGTGCACAGCCACTATGATAGGAAAAAGCTCCAGAAACGTCAGGTCTCTAGTCAGACCACACTCTGACCATGCAGAAGGCCATGCCTCTGCAGCCCCCTGGCCATTCCAGTAAAGGCCAAAACCATTTGCGCCAGCAGCATTCGAATACACTTGAAAGTCTGCCCGAAGCAGCATTTCAGTTCTCCAAAACAAAGTCCCATTGAATTGCTCCAGAAAGGAGTCCCAAACAATCAAGTCCTCTCGAATCCCCCTTGTGATCCTGATGTGATGATGCGGTGCAGCTACGCCTGCAGTAGCCCTGTACAATCTCGCACATAATGCTTGTCCCGGAACTACCACCTTACAGGTGAAATTTAACAGTCCTGTAAGGGATTGGAATTCGTGAAGTGTAGCTTTTTGCTTCACCAACATCATCCTCACCTGCTGCCTCATAGCCACTAATTTGTCGTTCGGCAATCAAGAAATCCCAGCTATGGTGTCAATCTTGATACCTAAAAAGGTAAGCCATTTGTCTGGCCCTTCAGTCTTTTCCTCTGCTAGGGGAACTCCCAACTCAGACATTAAGTCCTGAAAATCAGCTAAGAAATTCCCACATTGTGAGGAATTGGGGTTCCCAGCAATCAAAAAGATTTTTCTCTGAAGATGCTAGCCACAGATGCTGGCGAAACGTCAGAAAGAAACTCTTTCAGAACATGGCCACACAGCCCGAAAAAACCCACCAAAAAAAAAAAAAAATCAAAAAGTCATCTAAATAGTGTGTTATTGCTCTATTACCTGTCCGCTTAACTGCACACCAGTGAAGAAAGGTGCTAAAAGTCTCAAAAGCTGAACAATAAATCGAGCACCCCATTGGCATGACTTTGTCGAAGAAATAGTTTCCCTTGAATTGGAAACCCAGTAAGTCAAAATCATCTGGGTGAACAGAAAGAAGCCTGAACGCGGCTAAAAGGGCATCCTTGCCTAGATTCCTAATCATTTTAACTGCAGAGTCGAATGATGCATACTTAACAGACGTAAGCCCAGGATCAATGGCATCATTCACTGAATCACCCTTTGGATAAGATAAATTATGAATCAACCTGAATTCCCCGGGAGCTTTTTTAGGAACTACACCTAACGGTGATAGGCGAAGCGTGGGCATAGGCAGCTGATCATGAGGTCCTGAAATCCTGCCAGCAGCTATTTCTTTTGCTAGCTTTTCCCTCACGATGTTCGGAAGCTCCCTCATGGAACGAGCATTGGGCGCATAGTGATGAACCCTAGGACCTGTATAAGGGATACGAAAGTCTAGGGAAAAACCATGAAATAAATAAGATGCAGCCTCTTTATTAGGGTATACCTTTAACCACACCGCCATTTCATCTAACTTAATTGGTGATGGTGCCTTTTCTCCCAGGCGATACTGGTCTGGGGGCACCACCCACTCCTAACCGCTTAGCTCTATTACAGGAAGCGCAGGGGTGATGACCCCTGCAGGTGTTACACTTGTGGTCGAACCTGCAGGGCTGCCTCTTGCACTTGCCTCAGTTAAAGTACCAGCAAATGCCAAATTGCTTTTTTCCTCTGTGCTAGGCCTCGCATTTGGCCCTCTCGGCATAGTAAAAATGGGAACAAATCCATTGTCACACCTGCTTGAGAGGGAGGCTTCCACTATAACATCAGCCCAAAGCTCCTGTGCAGCCCTTATTCTAAACTGCTCATCATATTGCAGCCAAGATGCACCTCTAGCATTATGATGGCAGTTAGTATAAGCTTTTATCATGATCTCCTGATATTTAGAAAAATCAGGAGACCTCAATGGCTCTTTTTCCTCTATGACACCTCTGTAAATAGTGAAACCCATAATCCAATTTACAAAATTGCACTACAGATTAGGGTGTTTGAGTGCTTGAAACTCTTTGGGAAGACTAAACACAATCCCATCCTTTACCATAATCCTCGGCTCGGGATCCCTGAAAGCAAGAGAAAATAAGTCAATATACTCTACTTTCCAAATTCTTTCTTTAGTGGAAAGAGGAAGGTGTGAACCAAGGGGTGTAGACATCCCAGCATAAGGGGTTGCTTCAGAATGCACTGCTACTCCTGATAACATAGGAGCACTCGAAGGAGACACCAGAGCTGTTGTTAGCCAAAACAATTGGGCGCCCATCCTGCACGCTACAGTCAGAGACCTGTGAAACTGCAGGTGCCTGCACAGTTGTATCCAAAACCGCAGGGTTGGGTCTTTCCACACCCACACCCTGACTAACCTGGCCACCTGGAGCCCATACCGAGGTGGCCAGTTTGCATGTGCAATATTGGTAGGAGACAAACCTGAAACTGAAGTTTGCTGGGAAGCATCACCAGCCAACCACACTGGTCCCCCAAAGTGTGGCCCCGCAACAGCTCGGGTGTCAGGCAAAGATGAAGCAGCAGCAGCATGATCTCCTCTTTGCGCATCATGGGTCTGCTCCATTGTACCAGCACCTGGAAGAACCACTCCTCGCAAGAGCTTATATAAATCCGCCATAGTAGGCTGCTCAGAAACAGGGGCAGCCGCACCCTGAATCTCCACATCAGGGACCCTTTTCAGGAGATCCCACACATCGGCAATAGTGGGGTGCCCAGCCTCCACAGCCGAAACCACCGAAGGACCCGGTGTAGCATCCATCACCTGAGCATCAGGTGCCAAGGGAAGGGACAGCACTTCTGTGTCGGGGTTACCAGGAGTGCTGGCAATAGCACTGGCAGCAGTAGCCTGTAGCCCCTTCTGGGGAAGCTGATTGCAAACTGCAACACAAGCCTGCGCTGTTTTGCCCAGTTGTGCTAACTGGGCAGCAATCTCATTGTCTCTGCTGGCAGACTGAGAAGGCCTTTTTGAAGCAGAGTGACCAGAGCTGGGTGCAGCCAAAGCTGCGAGCCTCTTGGATTGGGCCTTACTGCAGGGCATCACTCCACTGAGTGAGTGGAACACGGGTCCGAAGCACACTCACTCGACCTTGGGTGAATAACCAGGCCAAAGGCTGCCCTTCCCCAAGTCTCGACATGAGACGCAAACTGCCAGGAAGGGTCACTGGCCACCACACCAGGGGGAAGGTGTCCACCAAGGGTCCTAAACGGAACCCCAACCCGAAGACAATGCTGTCTTCCAACACACTCACCACTGGGGAGAGGTGTAACAGCCCTCCCAAACTAGCGATGGGGGCCCGACCTTACCAGACCGGTGTTGCTGGGGTGCCGCTGGGCCTGAAATCCAGTACTGGGTCCACGCACCTGGTGAGGATGCCTTCCACAGCACCCGCCTCAGATAAAACAGCCCTCTGAGTGTTGGAGATGCGAAGGCCTCTGCGGGCCTGAGGAGACCAACAAGAAGGCCTCACTCAGCCTTTGAAATCACTCAGGGAGGGACTCACTGAACACTCCCTGTTGTAAAAGAAAGAGCGAAATCAGCAAAAGCCAAATGCAGCAAAAGCCGAGAATAAACGCTAGGCCAACGCCAAGCAATCAGCCAGAGCACAGAGCAGAACAATGTGACTCTCTCATTTGAAGCTCTAAAAGTGGCTGCCGCCATGTGGCAGCACAGAGCTATAAAGAACAAACTCTCATCCCAAGTCTTGGAAGATTACAGGCACCACGAGACTTTGGGATATGAACCAAGCAACTTGATTGGACTAAGTGCGCAGGTGCTCCCAGACCCTCGCACACTTAACCAATTAGGCCTCTCATGTCCTTATATGGCCAGCACAACAACAAATCCCTCCCGACTTGTCAGGGGGTGTCTTTCTCTTAAAGTACCAAATATGGTTACTGTCACGAGCACAATATTTAATTTGATATGGTAGCCCAATGTGTATTGTTATCCCACTGCTGCTTCAATATTTGATGTACCAGACCACCTTTATTTATATCTAGTGGTTTACTCCCCAAACTTGGTTTCTTTATTTCTTAGTAGTCTGGAAATTCAATCAAAATTTAGACAAGCTTGTAATTAAACAACCATAAAACTTGATTCGAATGATGGTTAACAATGTTTCATTTGTTATGATATTGAATTCATTTGTTGTTATACTTTATTACACACTCTGAACTTTAGAGAACACCAGCTACTATTCTTTAGAACTCTCACACCTTCCTTATTTATAGTTATCCTTTTAACCTTATTTCTATAATAGCCCTCAGGCCAATCAAATCCCAGAAACTCCCTCACTTGGAGTTCTGTCCTAGAGCTAAGTCCCTTCCTTCTGAAATTTAGCTCTCATAGTCCTTGACTCCTGGACTCTAAACCAGGACTGACTCCAACTACCAGCAACAGAATTCTTTATCACCTACAGCCCAAAATTCTATTGGCTGTTGTCAGCTCACTCCTGATTGACCATTGCTAGCTTGGCATAATTCTGCCTGCTCTCCACAATTACAACTAGAATTGCCACTGAATTTTAATGGGGGGGGGGGGGGGGGGGGGAACAGACCAATTTGGAGAGCTAAAAAGTTTCCAAAAGGTATAGAGAGAAGAGAATAAGACTGCGGATGACAGTCATCATGTAACTTTGCCTGAAGCAACATTTTCAGGGCAATTTGTAATTTCTTGCATGGAAATAATAACAGAAAACTCTTGAAGAAGCAAAAAGAGAATATTTATAATGAAAGATTCTGGCAATCTCCAATTACAACATATTGGAATCAAAGTAAAAGAAGTTTACTAAATCATCATTTAGTTGAACTGAGTGTGTCATATCCTAGCAAGCACACTTTGTGCTTGGGCTGTTATAAATCTACCCAGGATATTTTATGCTGGTGTCCTCATTTTTCAGGCTGTTGTGCCACTGAAACAGAGAGGTGTCTTTTCAGCAGCTTCTTTACAACTATAAGCTGAATTTCAGTCCTTTCAAACGATGGATTTGAATCTGAAATATGAGCAGGGCAAAACTGTGAAATGATTGCCTTCTCTATTGCCAGTCAGTGATTTAACCTCATAAAAATATTAAAGGGTGTCTTATACTTTGTTGTGACTAATTAGGTGATGGTGGGACATTCACCATAGGAAATGTATAAATATTTATTATATTTAAAAACAAAGAGAATAGTTGCCTCCCCCCCGCCCCAATCCATGGGAGAATAAGATACTCAGAGGAGTCAGGAAGCTTTCAGAGGGTGCTTGCTTCACTGGTTGCAGCTGTGAAATCAAAATATGGGTATGACTCAGTCCAGTGGTTAAGTTCTACTCACTTTGAGGCACAGGCTTTGATTAAACTCATGTGTCATTTTCAAAGCTCCATGTTTAGCTTGGTTGTAGATCATGATTGCATAATGAGTTTATTTAAACTATGTCTCCTATAAAATCAGATGTTACATGTGGACTTAAGTATTACTGTGTAATAAGATATACCTATTAAACAGATGTTGAATCTTAATGACCGTGTTCTCAACAATCAATTGAAACTGAAATCTAATAACTGCAACTGCAACTGGATATTGCTTTTTTATTTAATAAGAAATTTGAATAATATAATTATAGTTAATATGGGTTGTTATATGTAACATTTTCATGCAGATTCACCAGAGTTTGTGCAATGCAGACATATATAAAATCTTCTTAATACAAAGTGGTTTTTAGCTGGCCTTTTCTCAGGCTCCAGAAAAAGCAAATGTTATCCTCTCACAAATGATGCTGAAATCCTTATTGACATGCTACTCAGCATGCTTCCAATAACATAACTTTTTTTTTTGTCCACGTAGGCCACTTCCTAAAACAATTATTCATCTACGATTAACCATGCCTCTAAAGTGATGGGAATGAAAACTCTATGAAGTCAGCAGCATGGGACTTTCAAAAGTCCCACAAGGCAAAGGAAGCTAAACATTTTCTTTTTGTGTTCTGCTAGTTTGAATATTTCTTTGAGGTACTAAATGGGCTCTCTCTTTCTCTCTTCCCCCTCCCTCAAAATATGAAGAACTCAAGAGCTGGTTTCAGTAAAGATTGTGCCTCATCTGTGCAATGACAGACACTGAGGACACACTTGAATCAGTTACACTTGCCAGATATTACTTTGCTTGAGGAAACACTTCTTAAAGTGATGAGCCAGGCCTGCACAAAAGAGATGGGGTTCAAATGAACCAGAAGGGAATTTTACTTCTAGTTGCTTAACAAGAAAAAGGTGGTAGAACAGATTTTCATCTTACCCCAGGGGGAAAGAGAACAGGACCTGGATAGCTTCTGCTTTAGAATGTTTTTATCCAAGTGGTGATATTGTTGTTCTTGTTGTTCAAATGAAGATTGGGTAGACGTAGACCATGAATGAATGGCAAGGTATAACAGGTAATCAGAGCCCAAAGGGGTATGACTGAGATATTTGGAGAGAAACCATGTATATGTATTTTAACCAGTGCTAAAAGCCTCTGGGCCAAAATGTGAGAGAAATATTGCTGGATTTTAAATAATAATTCTAAAAGTATTAAAGAAAATATAAAGTGGGGTTAATATAAAACTTGTAGAATGGAGTGAACAAGTGGAATTTGGTCATCCCTAAATGCAGACTATATAGGATGTACAGGCAAAGGTACACTGGGGATGGTGTCAATTTAGATTTTGGAGGAAACATGTTAGAAACCTCAAAAGAAGAAGATATCTCAATAGAATTGATGTGGATGCCAATATTAGGCACCAAAAATAATTCAGCACTGGGGACATTCTATGTCTCCCTGCCCCAACCAAATTACTCAAGATGATCTTAAGATGTGGAATGTTATCATGAGGGATCTAAAGGAGAAACTACCATATGAATGACTTCAACAGACTGTTCTGAGCAGGACAAAGAAGTAACAAAAATGATATCCTAAATGACTGCACTCCAAAACACTGTTGAAACCAACCAGACTGATAGCAACCAACCAGGCTGACTGTAGTGGTGGACCTAGCATGAGGTATAAGAATTGTTGAACTAGTTGAAAATTGCAACCCCAATGCTTTCAAATATAATTTATATGCAGACAGAAAATTGCCAGTCATATCTAACTTTAAAAAAGGAAACTTCACAAGAAAAGACGATTAGTAAAAAAAGATTATGATAAAGAAAGTCAAAAAGGTCAAATCTCTCCAGAATGCTTAGAAGTCATTCAAATCACAAGTTTCATGGTAGCTATTCATTTGGCATTAGTGAGAAAAGGTTCTATGAATGCACAGCACTATCTCATTAACACTAATCTATAGTCACCTGGTATAGCCAGCAGGTGTATTTTTCCCCCCTTCATATTCTTTGAACATATTAAACATTAAGGTGCATACAACATGCAAATGGTTCTGTTCTAATCACACTTTCAGGTGAATGTTCTTTTCTGGTGGGAACAAAGATGATAGGTATAACCAGGTTTTCCCTCCAAACTTTCACTGAACATCAGAAAAGGGTTTATAATCCTATTCTTATCTAAATGTATGGTGACATGCATCTAGGTTTCTCTATGAAGTGAACTGTGAAGCAATTGTTAATTGTAATTTTGATTCTGGACCCCCACTCACCCATTAGAATTAAGGAGGAGGAACAGAGGGAACGAGATCATAATGCTTAGTTCTTTCAAGTTATATAGCTTATTTAGAGAGTCCTTATCCTAATCTCTGACAAAGAGACCACACTTGTCATCTCATTCCTCAATATTCGTTGCTCTTCTAGCTAACAAGGAAGAGTAATCCACACAGGACTGAGTGAGTTTCTATTCAGCCATAAAGAAAGCACTTGTGAATGTTGCAGGAAATGAGACCTTAAGTCAGTGCATAAAACAATCTAATCCATCACAGCCCCTTGAATGGCCCCTCATAACTCAGGGGCTGTCATCCCCCTTTGTGTGCATGAAGGCAGTTGTGGAAGAAGTGACGAACTGTGCACATATTCTGTTAAATCCGTTCTGGCAGCTGAAGTAATATATTTTCAATGCCAAGTCACATAATTTTACTTTAGCTCATTTGACTCCAGGCTACAAAGCTATTCTAGAAAACAAAGGGATGGTGTTTGAATAATGAATAATAATGAATTTAATTCGTGGGCTTGTACTGGGCTAGAGCCTGTGGGAGGTTAAATATAGATAAAGTGATGTGAAGTCAAAGTTTTACAAGAGAGAAGGAATGAGGGAGAGAAAACTACACTGATGTTTCATATTAGTAGCTTTGTCCTCCTTAGATTTGTATCTGTAATTAATATGTGCAGCTCAGCATCTTCCAAAGTTGCTATATTGTACATGCGATCTACTTTAGAACATACCACTGGCTTAACACTAATTATACATCTTGCTTCCATTTTGCTAGATTTTTGCTTCTGTTATCTTTTCCTTACCATAATCAACAGATTCATAAGAACATGCACAAGTGTTAAAACAAAATTTCATGTTTTATGACATTTCAAATTCTTTAATTCATGCTTTGGTGCTGACAATAAAATTTGACCCTTGAGTTTCAGAAATGATTTCTACATCAATATTCATCATTTTAATTTATTTGCCTGTTTGAAAGGATGCTTCCCAATTGGATGAAATAAATAAATGGATGAAATTAATGCAAAATTAATGTAAAATACTTCAGTTGTCAAATATTGGCTGCCACTGCAAAATGATCAGATGTTAAATGTTAATACAGAATAGAAAATATTTGTGAATATTCATCCATCCAGAGAATACTGAGCCAGTTTAATTGGAACCCATCAATATGAATTGATATGTCAATTTAAAGTATCAAACGTGGTCTATGTCATTCAAAGCTCTGTCCCCCAACAGTGTCTAGTCAGACCCTACAAGAATGGTAACAATAAAGCACAGTGACAACATCCCATTCCAGTTTATTTGCCTCCATGATTGAATAATCCAGATGTGCAGGGTCCCCAACACTGGAGTTTGTATTTCTGCCCAATTCTTTTTTGGTTAGGCAAAATTTGAAATGCCATCATAGCTTCTCATCATGATAATGTGTGTGTGTGTGTGTGTGGTGGGGGACTTCAAGTTGCCTGTTGAGTTATGTTGACCCCATGAATTTCATAGGGTTTTCTTAGGCAAGGAATACTCAGAGGTGGCTTTGTCAGTTTCTTCCTCTGATATATAACCTACAGTACCTGGTATTCATTGGCACTCTCCCATCTAAGTACTAATCAGGACTGACCCTGCTTAGCTTCTGAGATCAGTCAGGATCTGGTGCCTTTAAGCCTCCACATGGCCACAATACCTGTTATTTAATTGTTTGGGCATGCACATGTGTACATACTATAATATTTCAACATTCTTCAGTTTAATTACCATTTTCATCTTCATCTTTGATAGCTCTAGCCTTCCATTTTTTAGATTGAGAAACCTAAAGAAGGGCACACATTAGACAGGGCAACCATTAAGTATGAAGATGGATGCAGCATTACTCAAGATGTTTTTTGTTTTTTTGTTTTTTGTTTTGTTAACTGCCCTTGAGTCAATCTTGACTCATGGCAACCCTATGGATGAGACATCTCCAAGTCCCTCTGTCCTCCACTGATCTGCTTAAACCCTGCAATCCCTTAATACTCGTGATCTCCTTAATAGAGTCCATCCATCTGGCATGTGGCCTTCCTCTCTTCCTACTTCCCTCCATCTTGCCCAGCATTATTTTTTCCCCAAATAGTCCTCCCTTCTCATGATGTGTCCAAAATACAACAGTCTCAGTTTGGTCATCTTGGCTTCCAGGGAGGTTTGCGGTTTGATCTGCTCTAGGACCCTCTTGTTTGTCCTTTTGGCTGTCCATGGGATCCTCAGCACTCAAGCACTACATCTCAAAGGAATTGATTTTCTTCCTAACATCTTTCTTAACTGTCCAGCTCTCATATCCATACATGGTAATAGGGAATACAATGGCTTGTATGATTCTAACTTAAAGACTCCAAATTATGCTTTCCTTGTTACTAGCAACATGTTGGCTACATAGGTTGTTTAGAATGTCCCTGTACCAATGAGATACCTTCCATGATAGACTACTGCTGATTGTCAGGGGGCATATCCATGGAATAGTCTGAGCTAGATTGTTTTCTATTTAAAATGTCCTGTAAGTCTCTTGGACTTCTGCCTATTGAGTTACTTTTATTTTGGGCTTTATTTAATTATTATTTTTTAAAAAAATGGAGGGCTGTCATGACCCTAAAGTATTTATTGCCAGTTCCAAGCCCATCAGGATGTGGTTAGTTTTATGCATCCAAAACTGAATTATTTAGTTGAAATTTGTTTAGGGGCAATTTTTGGAATACAGGCATGGGCAAGAGGACACTTTGCAGTCTTATCTCATCTATTTCTTATGCTGTGTCACTGAGTTTGTTTGGTTGAGTTTACATTAACCTCTATGGGAATCCAGCTGACTATAACAGTGGAGTTGGACCAGGCTCATAGAAACCACTTAGCATTTTTATATAAGTGGTTTGTTATTCCATGGAGACATTTGGTTTGGTTAAACATAAATCCAAACACAATAAAATCTTCTTATGCTTTCTATTAGTGTGTGTTTCCTTCAAGCAAATATCTGTGCCTTTCAACAATAGTAAAATTGATCTGCTAAATACTGGGTGGCTTCTTTTCCAAATGGAAATAATACAAATAAGAAATTCTGTCTTTCTTAAGAAACAATTATATTACTTTTAAGTTTAACAAAAAAATCTTCTAATATCTTGACATCTAAAGCTCATTTCTCCTTGCACATTAAGACTGGCTGCTGTTATGGCTTGCATATTCCTCACCTTGTCTATTTTATTTTGGAGCTTAGTTAAAGGTATATCAAATGTCTTCACATTTTTTTTAAAAAAAATCCTGCATAGTGACTGGAAAAAGAGATATATTTATTACTGAAATTATACTGGTGAGGACCAATATTGTGCTAGTGTACTTCTGCTAACATAACAGGACCTTCTCCTTCTCCCTTCACTCCCACAGCCTTCTGGATCTCCCAGAAAATCTGCTCTACAGGGTTTCCTAGCCCAGTGGATCAGATTTGTAGTGTGTATGGAACACCTCAGAAGCAGGAGTGGAATCACTCTCTTTCTGGTTCTGTTGTAGGAATTGCATCCATCAGCAGAAGGACACAATTGCATCCTGTCAAATGAAACACAATACTAATAATTATAAGACAGCCAGTGTGGTTTAGTGGTACGAGTATTGAACTAGACCTTTATCAGTCCAAACTTCTAATTCCCATTCAGCCATAGAAACCGCTGGGTATTTTTGGGTAAGTCCTACTCAGACTTAGGGCGAGACAATGGCAAACCTCATTTGAATAAGTATTTCCAAGAAAACCCTCTTTAAATTAGTGTTGACTTGAAGGCACATGACAGTATCAACAATCATCATGAGAAAGATTTTTTATGATCCCCAAAACACTAGTTTTGACAATCATACACATTGTTTTAATCACACTGTGTTGTATTCCTATTAGCACCATGTACCTAGACAAAAGCTTTTGTTTCGCTTTCACTAAGCTTTGCAACTTTCAATCCATTTAACTCAATCCAGCTTTTTCTACCTCCAAGGGTGAACCAGTGGCCTCCCCCACTGCAATCCCTATTATTATTATTATTATTATTATTATTATTATTATTATTATTATTATTATTTCTGTGCTACCTTTCTCCCAGAAGGGACCCAAGGAAGCTCACAGATATATATATATTTTAAAAAAACAACAACATTACAATTAAAATTCAGAAAACAGTTAAAATAACTTAAAAACAATATGAAACCACATAAAATATACAAAAGCTAAAAGGCACAATCCCTCACCATGGACAGTGTTCCCTGGTTCTTGATGGGAAATGAGGTCCCAAGCATCAGGAAAGCCAGAAGTTTCCCATACATGTCCTATTTACTATCCATAAACTTTGACCTATTTGCCATCTGCCACTGTTGTTATGTCCAATTTGACATTGAGGAATTTAAAATTAATTTAATTTAAAATTTAAACAGGAGTTCTATAGAATTAAAGTGGGTTTCTACTGTCATTCACCACATACACACATTTTTCCTCCTAAAAGAAAATGTATTGCTTAGATTTATTTTTCTGGTTAAAGTGAACACTGAGAGATTCACCAGCACCAGCACCACCACTGCCCCTTATCTCTCTGACTAACAAAACAAATTCCAATTAGTTTCTTTCATTTATTCATATGCTGCTATGTTTACTTCTGGACAATAAACTAACAAGAATAGTCTCTCTGTTAGGACATTTATTTTCCAAACTGCCGGAAGCCAATCTTCTTGAAGGCTTATTAGAGCTGTCAAAACACATAGCATTCCAACTTCATGGTTAGGAATTTTCCACTCTAACTCCCCTTTTCTTTATCATAATATTTCCTCTCTGTTTCTCTTAATGTAAAACCCCACTTTTTATTAAATAGATGAATATGACAAGGAGGAACCAGCAGTCTTTTCCTTCTGAGCACTTTCTCAGCAATAGTGTTGATCTGAAGAATTTGGAACTGATAATCCCCAAATAGTTGGAAGAAAATCATTGTTTACACTCAGGCACTAGAATTTTACTAGTGACTTAATGCATTAATTCTGTGTATTATAAATGCCCCAGACAATACACAACAGATGTGGTAAATATTATGTCCAATAAGTGTTAGGACATACTACACATTGGAGGAATGGAAGGATCACCATGGGCCACAGAATCTATATCACAAACAAGGAACATTTTCCCTGATCTTATATGTGATCCTTGACCTGGGATCATGAGGCAGACAAAGGCTTTTTTGGGGGGGAGTGAACTTTGAGCAAAATACAGCGTAATCCAGTGGATAATTACTGGGCAGTTATTCTCACTTTTTTTTCAGTGGGGCTAATACCCTAGTCACTATGGTAGCCTACATATTATTGACATCCTTGTTTATACTTTGCCTTTTAGAGAAATATTCTCACAGCACTTTATCGATAATTATCATCAAACCACAAAGCCAACAATAAGACGAAATCGGCAAAAAGTACACAAAAACAGCACAGCTTAAAATAAAACAAGGCCACATTTGCAAATAGTAATTATAAAAAGCTTTCAAGGGGAAAAAAGTTTTCAAGCCATGCTTTAAAGCAGGGGTAGGCAACCTTTTTGAGCCGGGGGCCGGGTTGCTGTCCCTCAGACAATTGGGGGGCCGAAGCACAAAAAAAAAATAATAAAAAGAAAATGCATGCACACTTTCTCAGCCCCAGAAAAGCCATGGCAAAACCCCTGTGGAGATTTTTCCATGAAAACCCCAAGAACAAGTAATAACAACAATAATCAATATCATCATGGCGGGGGGTGGCGGCGGCAGGACCGGCCTGGGGCCGGTCCAAAAGTCTCAGGGGGCCGCATCCGGCCCCCGGGCCTTAGGTTGCCTACCCCTGCTTTAAAGCATAGACCCAGGGTACTCTATGGTAGGAATTCCACAGTCTTAATGCCATAACTGAAAAATCCTCTGTGAACTGTGTGTATGTGTGTGTTAGAGGAGGAGGAATACCACAATTTGGTTAGACATTGTTAAGTAAACAGCTAACCAAAGTCTTTGTACAAGAGTTTAAGATCATAAAGATAAAACCTGATGACAAAACAGAAAATAAAGTGGCAGAAATCCAGGAGGATGTGAATTGGCAAAATTCCAAGACTTCCTTTCCTTTTGTGTTGAGAATCAAGACTTGGCCAAGGCTGGAGGAGGAAGCTGCAGTTGGAAGATGTAACAGGCCTGAAGCCTTGGGACATCCACACCCAACTAAACCTCCAAGGTACGAGAGGCTAAAATCTCCAGAGGCATGAGTAATTTACAATAAAGAGCATTTCTTTTATTCTGTCTTTCTGACAATTGCTGGTTCAAGCAGATACATTTCTTGTGGTGCTATAACTTTCTGTTCACTCTCATGGAAATAATTATTTGCATAGTTGTGATTTACAGTTGCTTACAATATTTAGCAACCCCAAAGATACCACATCCATGAATGTGTTTTGTATTTTTTTTAAAAAAAAGGTAAGAAAATAAAAGATAACTTCTTGGAGCTGAGATGGTGATTGTGTGCTGTGAATAGGTCCTGTTTGCAAGACTGAAGGTTCATCTGCTGAGACAATTCTGGCTGTATGCATGTATGCTTGAGCTCAACAGCTGGGAAACCTGGCATGTCTGTCTGTAAAGAGGAGCAGTTTTTCAGACACCTTACAGGGAAGAGGTTCCACTGCCCACCCTACACACTCAATGTATATAGTTACATTTTGGTTAGTGGCACTGAAAGCCAGCATGGCATAGTGGTTTGTGTGTTGGACAAGAATTCTGGGAGACAGGGTTCAAACCCCTGCTCATCCAAGGAAACCCAATGGGTGACACTGGGCAAGTCACATACTTTCAACTTCAGAGGAAGGCAATGACAAACATTCTCTGAAAAATCTTGCCACGAAAATGTCATGATTGGTTTGCCTGAGGGTTTTTGTAAGTCAGAATTGACTTGAAGAAACACAATACAAGCTAACACTGAGAAATCTAAGGGCAGAAGGGAACTGCCTATTGGAATTGTTAGAAGCTGTGGAGGGAGAGACACTTTCACTAATATTCACCAAACAGCAATAAAAGCAAGGATGAAAAACACTGGTGGTTCTCTGGACCAGTTTTCTGTCTGGAAAAATCAAGGGACTGCCAAAAATGCAATCAGGAAAAGAAAAGAAAATCCAGAGGTCACGATCAATGAGGTTTGAGTTGTTTTGTTTTTAAATGATACTGGTAGTTTTGTTACTGTTTTGTGTATCAAAATGTTTCTTTTTCCTTAAAAAAACACCTTTGAGTACATTCCTTATCAGAAATCTTGTAAAAAATGATATAAACTATAAATGTAACACAAATGTTATAAAAGCATCTTGAAAAATGAGGCATAAATTCCAGACTGAGAGTTTCATTTGACAAACATGTTCCCTTGATGTTTCCTAATGCAAATACAGTCTTAATTTTGCCCACATTTTTTAAATAGTATTACTCTTGCACTAAAAAGAGGAACTCAAAAACACATCATTACAATTGTAAGAAAGTGCATATCATTTGTTGAAGACTATGGGAAAAGGAGACAGCAGAAGATTGACATTAACCAAATGTGTTTATCCTAATTTGATCATGAGAGAATTTTTGATGTTCATCAGTGTGGGGGCCCCTAAAACCTATTCTATTTAAAGGTGAATTGCTGTTACTCAATGCTTTCAGAACAGTCATTCACACTTCTTTGGCTTGTAAAAAAATGGTTTGAGGCATATAAATGAGCCAATGTGGTATAGTAGTTGGAGTGTTTGACTAGGGCTCAGGAAGAATGAAAGGAGGCAAAGTCCCATGTGCTATATGATGGTCAAAAACTTTCATTTTTTAAAAAAATGTCTTTAAAAACCCAACATGTTTTGGCCTTATCACCAATTGGCCTTCTTCAGGGACAGTTCTCAGAAATGTCTGTAATTGCAGTCTGCACTGTCTACTGCAGTGGGCCTTTGAGTATTAGAAGGATGGAATAAACTGTGGGAGACCAGGGAGACCAGGATTCAAATCCCTGTTCAGCAATGGAAACTCACTTGGGCAAGTGTCATATCCAAAAAGATATGGATCTGCCAGAATAAAGGATATGAGGGAATGAGGATAATTGAGGTGGTGATATATCAATATAAAGAAGTAGAGATGAATTGGAATAGAACTATGATCTGAATGATATGCAATCGGGAGAACAGATGAGCTATAGGAAGATTGTTTACTTCTTAGGACCAAGCTTTGATGGCCAATGAAGTAGCACCTTCCCTTCCTGGGGCAGATGCAAGAGATAGCAATGTGTTTATGTGTGTGTGTGTGTGTCGGGGGGCGGGGGGAAGCAGACACTTGAAAGAACCTTTTGACGTATCCCAAGGCTCGCATCGCGAGTCAGGAAAGGGGAGGGCTGGAAGAGAAAGAGTTTTAAAGGGTGTATTGTTCTTGGACATTAACTTGTCTGTGTGCTGGACCTCTGTTTTGGATTCCAAAATAAGTCATCAGTAAACCTGCACTGCAATGTTTTCTTGGCTTTTCCGATCTTGGGCCAGTAATCCTGACAGCAAATTACATAGCCTCAGAGGAAGGCAACATTAAAAAAAAAACCCTCTCAACATGTCTTGCCAAGAAAAACCCTATGATAGGTTCACTCACAACAACAAGGAGGAGTACAGAGGTGTTAAGAAGTGGGGGGGGGGGAGGAGAAGGACAGCCTCAGCAGGCTGCCTGCAGTTCCAGAGCCTTGCTTTGCTCACTCTTGGTATAAAGAAGATCAGAGCCTAAGGTTCTGGTATCTAAATCATGTAGTGGTGAAGGCAAAGCCAACCCAAAACTTCTTGTTGCTTAATGGGATGTATAAGATGGCACCTCCATTCTATATGCAGAGAAGTCAAAGAGAATTGGATATTGAATCTTACTTTAAAATTGGTGAACTTAGGCAGTTGCCCTTTGAATGTGATATGTTAGTATCCACCATTACAACTAGAGCTGCCAGATAAAATAAGGGACAGGGAATGGGAAATGGATAGTAATGGGAAATTCAGCAAAGGTTGCTTATCATGAATACAACACTTGCTGAAATTCCTTCATCTACCCAGCCACCAAAGGCACAGAAACACTGTCCCTAATTTCACTTTGACAACCCTAATTGAAATACTTAAGAGCAGCAGGTTAGCTTGTGGTGGAGAGAGAAGCAGAGGATGATGCAAGGTAGGCCTTATGACAATACAGTTCTTTCTTCACCAGTACAAAAAAATGGCTGGGGAAGCTTCTTCATTTTGCCTAGTGGTGAGATTAGCCTGAAGACAGTGAGTGGGTAAGTGATGCCCTAAATCAGGACCGGGGAAAGTGTGGCTAATGGACTGCATGCAATCTCAAGGACTATTTATGCATTCCCATTGCACTACACAAGGACTTAGATCATATGCATTTATGTATACAAATGTATATCCTCCATATGTCCTAATTTGGTGGGAACCTTATTAATTAATCCTCTGTCATCCCACTTTCTCAACTGTTTTTGAAATGTCCTAGTTTTACCTTCCTCCTCCCATTTCCCCCCTTGTTCTTAGTTTACTTCAGTTGCTGCAAGCTGAGTTCAAAGTTCAAAAATAGTTTGTGTTCAATTAGCTCAGCAGGGAGGAGATGAGGGTGTAGAGTCTCACCCTTTCCTGTAGTCTCAGCCAAAAACAAACACCTGGAGCCTCTCCTAGCTTGTGTATTTCCTTGTTAATTTTTGTCCTCTTGACCATCCTTTGATGTTGCTTGCCCAAAGTGTCCCATTTTCCATCTGTGAAATGTTGGAGAGTATGCAAATAGGTTACTTATTCCTGAGCAGTATACACAGCATAAAGGGGATTAAAATTAAGGATTGTTTAAAAAATATATAATTTGTAGACAAAATGTACTGGTGAGTTTTTCAAACAAAGTGCTTTTAAAACACTTTTAAACTATAAACCACATTCTTTTCTGGGATAATTCCAACAGAAATTTTAGGCTTTTATGTTAATTCTCCCTCCCATCTCCATTTAAACATCAAATGTGATACTGGTTTGATGCCGTCACAAAAATGTAAACAGGTTTGTTTATATAGTGAAATGGCTTGAACTGAAAGCTCAAATAAAGTTCACTTATGACTCAGTGTAGTTTTGTAAGGTTTTGTGGTTTTATTGGCAAAAAGCTACAAGCCTAATTTAACCTACAGAACTCACATCAATTATTATTCAGATCAAAGTGTTGGCCAGTAGACCCAAGCACGAACTGCAAAAAGCCAGGTGGACCAAATATTCATTCCTCCACCATAACTTCTCTCCTTTGATATATTTTCCCACAATTTTCACCAAGAAATAGGTATTTGTATATAATTTCACACAAGAATTCACAGTGGTCATATTCTAGTTTCACCATGGTACTACCTTTCTGTGGTGGTGGGATTGTGTGGTCCTCTGAGGCAAGAGGCAATGTTGATGGTAACACTGCTATTGATAGGGTCTCCCATGTTTGTTGAGGAGCAAGACTAAATGTGCAAAACAGCTGCTGAGCAGCAGGAATAGTGTGTGGGGGGGTGACACTGGCAGAGGATTTCCTAAAGACAATGGCAGTGGCATATTAGCTAACTCTTGTCAGCACTGCACAGAAAGGAACACCAGTAAACCACTTCTGTATGTCTTTCAGAACAGTTACTATGAAAATCCTATGAGGAAACTGTTAGCGTGGTGATGCAGCGCGTGGGAACCACGCAACGTGAAGCACCAAGATCCAGACTGTCTTCAATGAAGCAAGCAACATTGTCAGTTACAGGAAAACTCCTTTCCCCTCCAGACAGAGCAGAGAGAGACTCAGCAGATGTCTCACTAAGAGGCTTTTAATCTTCAGAAGTTCTATGTACAAAGGCTATGTACACTAATACACCAACGCACTCTCCAACAATCTCCACCTTTCACTATCAACCCACATCAACCCACATGTGTGTCCAGAGGCTTGTCCCTTATATAGCCAGTGCTCCACATGGCCTTCTAGCCCTGCCTCTTCCTTTTGGACACCTGTCAATCATAAGTATGACACAGCATGTTTGCAGCCCTTTTGCAGCACTTACTGTGTTTTGCAGCACCAGGTGACTCCCTGTCATTATGTCACCTTCTGTTTCATCAGCCTTGATGCTGCATGACTCAGCAGTGGCCAAATGCCCAGTCATCATGGCTGCTGCCATTCACCACATTATGCATTTTCCCTGGAACATTATTCCAACATTCCCCTCCAAAATGAACAATGTGTGCACAAATCTTATTTTTACACTTTTCATGTATTGTGTTCTTCTTCAATCATGGAGTGTTTACCTGTGGCTTCCCTTTCTGTTTCCCTTTTGTGACATATCCCACCAGCCTGACATGTCCAATCTCCTCCTGCTGTGTTTCAGTGCTCTGGCCTCTGTCTGTGCCACTGTCAAACCTGACCTGTGTGTGCCCCAGACTTTAGAACCCCGTTCTAGATCTCCGAGCTCCAGTCTAGATCCACAAACCTCATTCTTTCCTCCAGCAACACTTTCCTGATATACACTCTACTGGAAACTGTCCACCACTCCAGGCCCATTTCTTCATCTGGTGCAACCGCACCCTGGTCTAGATCTACCTGCCATCCTGGCCTAGATGATCTTATCACCCTGCCACTTTCTAGGCTGCACCTACCACTCTCCAGAGCCCTGAGCTTCTGCTCCTGCTCCTGGTGCCAAACCTAGCTCCGAAGCCAACCACTCATGCCTCTCTACCTGCAGAGCCTTCGTGAGGATGTCAGCTACATTGTCCTCCGAACAAATGTACTCCAGTCTCAGAACGCCGTTCTGGACCAACTCCCTCACATTCATATACCTGACACCTATATACTTGGTTAGGTTTTTCAGGTTCTCCGCCTCTGACATGGCAATGCAGGCCTGTGAGTCCTCATGCACGACTGTCAGTCCTGTGCATGCCTCACCTAGATCTTCCAGCAGCTGTCTTATCCATTGCACCTCTCCTGCCATCTCGGACAAAGCTGCAAACTCAGATTCCGAGGTACTCAGTGCCACACAGCTCTGTTTCCTGCTTCTCCAAACCACTGGACTGTCTGCGTACCTAATCAGTAAACCTGTCACTGATTTTCTATCATGCAGCTCAGATGCAAAGGAGCTATCTCCAAAACAATCCAGCTGTGCTCCAGATCCCTGTAGCACAAGCTTCTGCTCCTTGCTGCCCTTCAGGTACCTCAATACCCTTTTCACCGCAGTCCAGTCCTCTACCTTGGGATTGCTCACTCTATGGCTCAGCACGCCAACAGCAAAAGCTATATCTGGCCGTGTGTTATTGGTTATAAACATTAAACTGCCAATCACCAACCTGTACAGATCAAGATGATCGAACACCTTGTTAGATGCTGTGCTACTTGTGAACCCTGGTGTTAGGGGACTCCTAACCACCTTTGCACTTTCTAGTCCACATTTCTCCAGCAACCTCTGAATCTTCTTTGTCTGACTCAGCATCAACCTGCCATCTGCTGTTCTCTCCACTTCTATCCCAAGATAGGACTTGAGGTTCCCCAAGTCTTTCAGGACAAATTTCCTTGCCAGCTCATCCTGCACGGCATTCACCTCCTGCTCTGTCTGAGCAGCCACACAGAGGTCGTCTACATAGATGACTAAAGTGACCCCTCCTCTCCTATACACACATGCATCTGCTACACTCCGTGTGTATCCAAGCCTTACCAGTTCCTCATGGATACACCTATTCCAGCAGCGCACACTCTGCTTTAGGCCACAGAGGGCTTTCTTGAGTCTGTAGACCCTGCCCTTCTTGCCATCATCAAACCCAGGTGCCTGTTCCATATACACCTCCTCCTCAAGCTTGGCATTGGGTTAGGTGGTCTCAAAAACAAAATGTCTCACTATCTGCCCTTTCCTGGCAGCCACTGCAAGCACTAATCTGAGACTTTCTGGCTTGGCTGTGGGAGAGAATGTCCTGTCATAACTCTCAAATTGCTGTTGAGAGAAACCTCTTGCTACTAGCCTGGCCTGGTACTTTTGGGTCCCATCAGGCACCTCCTTCCTTTTGTAGATCCACCTGCAACTTACAACCTTCCGGTCTCCTGGCCTAGCTACCTCCTCGAAAACTTCTCTCTTTAATAGTGAGTCAAACTCACTCTCCATGGCCTGGAACCACTTCTCTTGTTCCTCTCTGGGAAAAGTGAGAAGCTCCTGGAAACTCTCAGGTTCCTCTGCCACTGCAGCACACACCCTAGTGTTCTGTACTACAAAATGCTCTGGAGGCCTTCTCACCCTTTGTGTCCATCTGGGGATGACCACTCTTGTCTTACCCCTCTCATCCTCACTATCAGTGATGCTCTCTACACCCCTGTCTGTGGCTGGGTGTTGACACCTCACTCTTGGGTGTTGTGACAGTGGGAGCTTGGGTGCCTGTGGGCTGCCTGGAAGTGCTGGGCTGACTCTCTGTGGTGTCTTTTGGTGTTTCCACCCCTCCATTCCCAGTACTTCCACCACCCTGTTGTCCTAGTCTGATGAAGACTTCATGATTTGAGTGGATTCTCTCCCACCCCGAGTGCCTTTCAAAGTTCGCACTCCTGGACAACATGATGTGCCCACCTCCCAGATGGAACCTATAACTGTTCCCCTCATACTCCACAAACCTCAGTCTTTTCCATTTGGGGTCGCCCTTCTTCCGGAACCTCTGGGGATCCAAAACATTGGCAAATTGCCCAAATACCCTCAGGTATTTCAGATTGGGTGGCCTCCCATACAACATGTAGTATGGGGTTTGCTGCACCTCAGAATGCCACAGTCGGTTGCTTATGTGGCATGCCGCCAATACTGCCTCCCCCCAAAGACCTTCTGGAGCTTCAGTATCCAATAGCATACAGTCTTTGAGTTGGGTCAGCACGCCTATCTTCCTCTCGGCTAGTCCATCCTCCTGGGGCGTCGCAGGGTTGGTGGTGTTGTGGCGGATGCCCCTCCGCTTCAACCAGGTCTGCAGGCTGGAAGAAAGAAACTCACCACCCTGGTCTGTAACAAGGGAGCCCACCTTGAAATCAAACTCCCTTTCCACTCTCTCCACCCAGGCCTTGAATGTGGGAGCTGCCTGATTTTTCTCCTTCAGAGTAAAGGCATATCTGTACCTCGTATGGCGATCCACAATTACCATAAGGTACCTATTCCCACTTATAGACTTGCAATAAGAGCCTGCTATGTCTGCATGCACTACCTGGAATGGCCTCTAGGTGGTGCACTTGCTCCTTTTTGCAACAGGGAAGGCTTTCAGCTTAATCCTGCTGCATACAGAGCATTCTAGGTGGTTACTGAAATTCTCCCACCTAAGCCCAGGACATACCCCCTTCAGCTTGTCAAAACTATTGAATCCGGCATGCCCTAGGACCCTGTGTAGGTAATGCACACAGTTGGAGTGCAGTGGCACATTTCCAACTGTAGTACACCCTGCCTGGGAATCTAGAAAATATAACTTGTTGTGCCTGTGTGCTTTGGCACAAACCTGCCCCCCTCTAATGATGAAGCACTCATCCCCCTCAAACTGCACTGCATAGCCCTCTGAAACTAAGCCTGAGACACTGATCAGGCAGTTTTGTAACTTGGGGGCACAGAGGACGTTCTCAAAATCCCTTTCAAACCCAGGGAAATGTACAGTCCCCATGTCTCTGATTTGGCTGGAACCTCCATCAGCCAAACCCTACTCTGCTGACACTGGAGGGCTTCCTGCCCTTCAGCAAGGACCTCTTATTGATGATGTGGTGTGTGGCTCTACTGTCAATCATTCAGAGATGTGTGTCAGCATCTGCATGATGGGCCTGAGTCACGCTCCTTGACTCCCGAAACAGCACCTCTCCTGTTCCCAGGAGACTGGCGTGGTAGCTGTTTCCCTCTGGCAGCTGGTGACCTCCTGCAGTTCCTTTGAAAATGTCCTGGCTGTCCACAAGAGAAACATCGTTTTGCTCTGCAAACAGCTGCATTCTCAGTCTCTTGAACTGCTTCTGGTGGTGTGGTTTTTGTTGTTTTTGTTGGCTGGACCTGTTGCTGTCTCTGAATGCCAGTTTCAAAACGCCGTCTCTGACATTCCTCCAAGACATGTGTGGTCACTAGATCCACATAAAGTTGGGTCTCTGGCACCCCCTGGAGGCTGTACATGATATGGTCAAAGTCTGACGACAAACTGCTCAGCAAAATGTGTGCCTTCTGCAGCCTTGACAAGTCTATTCCTCTAGCGCATGCTTCCAGGAACAGATGTCTCATTTCAGCCAGATGCTGCTCTGCAGACTGGTCTTTGACCATTTTGCATGCATACAGTCTCTTTGTCCAAGGCATCTTTGACAACGAGGAATCAGACTGATGCACACTCTTTAAAGCAAGCCAAACCTCCTGGGCAGACCCTTTATCTCGCACATGGTCCAACTGGCTGGGATCCAAACAAAGACAGAGCCTAAGCAGATGGCTTAAAAGGCCATCTTGGGGGAAGGGAAGGGGAGGGGCATCTGCACGCTTGGCACCCCCTCCCCCTCCCGAGGTCGTCCTCGGAGCAGCTGGCCCTCTGCATGGCCGGCACTCCGAGGAGGACCTCCCGCCACAGCGTTCGCAAACGTTGCAGCGGAAAAGTCGCTGAAAGTGCGCTGCAGCCTTTTGCAGCACACTTTCGCTGACTTGTGAAAGGAGCGCTGATTTAGCACTCCTTTCAGGAGCAGTGAAGCTACGCCACAGGATCGAGGCATGGGGATGCCTCGGTCCCGCGGCACAGCTTCCCAGGGCGGCCCACGGTCGCCCGTCTGCTTAGCCCCATAGTCGCATGGGCTCTCCTGTCTGTTTGTTCATTCTTTGCATTTAGACCCTCTTCCACAGGATCCCACAGTCCCTCACGTAAACTGCCCATTGCGAGTAATTGTTATCAGACAGTTTAGGAAACTTTATGCCTTCCATTCTTGCAATTAAGCAAAACAACAGCACAGCGTTGGCAGCCTTCCCAGCTTTCACTATCAGTAGCAGATAAGGGTAGCTAAACAGCTAGGCTCTTAACTCTTTGCCGACCGGCACTTTAGATCAGGGGTAGGCAACCTTTCCCCTTTAAGGGCCGAGGGACTTCAGCTCCCAGAAGCCTCAGCCATGTTGGCCAATAGTCCCATGTTGGCCAATAGCTCCTGGGATTCTGGGAGCTGAAGTCTCTCAGCCCTTAAAGGGGAAAGGTTGCCTACCCCTGCTTTAGATAGTTGAAAGCAGCTCTTCTGGATGCAGACAAAAACAGTCACTTACTTTCATCTAGTCAGAACCTCTGGCGCAGACTGGGCCCATAACCAGTGTTACCGTGGTGACGCAGTGCATGGGAACCATGTAACGTGAAGCACCAAGATCCAGACTGTCTTCAATGAAGCAAGCAACATTGTCAGTTACATGAAAACTCCTTTCCCCTCCAGACAGAGCAGAGAGAGACTCAGCAGATGTCTCACTAAGAGGCTTTTAATCTTCAGAAGTTCTATGTACAAAGGCTATGTACAATAATACACCAATGTACTCTCCAACAATCTCCACCTTTCACTATCAACCCACATCAACCCACATGTGTGTCCAGAGGCTTGTCCCTTATATAGCCAGTGCTCCACATGGCCTTCTAGCCCTGCCTCTTCCTTTTGGACACCTGTCAATCATAAGTATGACACAGCATGTGTGCAGTCCTTTTGCAGCACTTACTGTGCTTTGCAGCACCAGGTGACTCCCTGTCATTATGTCACCTCCTGTTTCATCAGCCTTGATGCTGCATGACTCAGCAGTGGCCAAATGCCCAGTCATCATGGCTGCTGCCATTCACCACATTGTGCATTTTCTCTGGAACATTATTCCAACAGAAACAATCCAAAAGGAAGAAAGAGATAATGCCAGAAGATGAGATTCTCAGGTCAGAAGGCTCTCCACCAGAAGAGGACAAGTGTAGGGAAGAGCAGAGGACAAGTACAGGTAGCACTGTGTCTAATGGTGTAATGGGACTCAGACCAAAGAGGGTGTTCAGCTGTTGATATGCTCAGGGGGCCTTCACACTTACTTTTTTTGTTCCAAGGAGATCTGGATCTCCACAGTGATGCAATACCGGATCAGTGTTCCAACTATGTTTTCCATTTCTGAATCACTCTGAGGCATTTTAACCCTGTTGCTATTCACACTTTCACCGTTTCAGTATAAAATGGAGGTGTCTCCATTTCCAGGAATGATACAGCATGATCTGAATCGATTCAACAGCTTACTCACACTACCAAAGATGTGAATTGTTGTGGCTCTTAAAAAAAGATGTGCTTAAAGAACCGATGTCAAATACACTGGGTTAAGTGGGTTTTTCCTTTGCCCACTGAATGGCACCAGGGGAACATTTCGGAAATAATCCAGTTTCACATGGGAGTATTTCCATAGTGTGAATGGGGTGTCAGATGCTCAGAAAAGTCCAAAGTTATACAATGCATATAATAGGAATGTGCCATGTAAGACTCACTGGAAAAGGGAAAAGATGATAATACTTGCTAAGTTGGAGGACAGTAGAAAAAGAGAAAGGCTGCAGTACAGATGGATAGACTTAGTTTACAAAACTATACTAGGGATATTAATAACAGTGTTTCTTGGATGTCTCTCATTCATAGGGTTGCCATAAACTGAAGCCAATATAATGACAATCAACAACAGTATGGTATAGACATTTGTGTTTGTAATGAATTTGATAGAAATACTCATATTCTTTTTAGTGAAGAAAATGCACTTCCACAGAGGGCTGGGAATTAGATGTGTTTTTATGATGGCATTTGACCAAGCAAACTGCCATGCCATTCGTTACTTTCTGTGGGTTAAACATGTTGAAATTTTCTGCCAGGGAATACTGTTATCTGTCTTCACCATTCTGTATTCTCTTTCTATAAGGATTGCCTGTCTCTACACCAATGAGTTTTGCTGCCAGATAATCATACATGTTGGAAGTCTCTCTTCATACACACAGAAACATTTATTTATTTATTTATTTATTTATTTATGTAGTTGTTATGATGTGGCTTTTTGACTTATGATGACCTTGGAGGACCTAAGGTCACAGAATTTTCTGGGGCTGAAAGTGTTTGATTCACCCACAGTCACCCAGTGGGTTTCCATGGCCAAGCATTAAATGCACCTAAATTTATTAGTTATATTTATGTCCTACCTTTTCTCCGATAAGTTTATAGCACTGCACAACATTCTTTTTCTCCTCAGTTTATTTTCACAATAACTCTGGAAGGCATGTCAGACTGAGAGAAAATGAGTGGGTCAAGATCAACCAGTGAATGTTATGGCTTGGCATTCTTCCAGCTCACAATCCAGTTATCTAACAACTACATTAGGGATGGGCAACTGTGAAGAATCCCATTTTAAATACAGCGTATTTTCCATACATTGCATTTTCCATTTTCCACACAGACTTCCATAGGCTGCATCCTCACACATCTACTTCTTAAAAAAAAAAAAAAAAAAAAAAAAAAAAAAAAAAAGATGTGACTGGAAGGGCATTTCTGGTTTTTAAGGGAAATAAAGACTACCTGGAGTATGAAAATGATGCTTGGAAATAATGTTAAAATGGAAAATTGACCTTGGAGGACAATTGAGTGAAAACAATTTGCAATAGGAGATTTCCCATTTTTCAGATTTCTGGTGGAGATAACTATGAATTGCAACCATAGTAGAAGGGAAAGAGTTAAAACCTCCTGTATATCCCCTTTGCTATGACCACCCATACTTAAAAAAAAAAGAGCACTAACATATAACATACATACTTAATCCTACATCCCATTTAAACTAATAAAAGAAGCTAGTCACAACCTCTTTTAAAACTGTGTTTTGAATAAGAATAATGACTAATGCAAGTTTTCTTGGGATTACATTTTGCAACAGCAGAGCTATTTGCACACAAATGTATATGTTTGTAGGAATGTTGAGTTTCCTAATAGATGGCACCATGAAGCACAGTCAGCCAGAGAGAAGTGCTGAAACATGACAAGGTATGCTGCTTGCACAATTAACATCATTATAAATATGAAAGTTAACTAATTAGTTTAGTTCATCAACCAAATTGATTTGTCCTCATGTATCATTTTTCTCAGCCTGCTTGTACCTTAAAGTAATGAGAAACATATAATTTTGAGATGACTGCTTTATTGCCATCTTTGAGGAACTTATACAAATTGAATAGTTGCTTCTTTATCTAAGCTCACATTATTTAGTAAGATAGGAGGTGTGCTTAAAAACATCTAGAAGCTGTAAAAATAAAGACAACAGAGTAATTCATTCACCAAGCTACTCAGAAAGTAAGTAATGGTACATCAAAGCAATAACATTTTATGATATGATGCAGAATGACATTAGGAGACCTTATTTAAACCCAAGACGTAAAGTGTAACCACATATTTCTGTGTAAGGTTCATCAGGCAAATGGCTTCCTCTGAAGTGGCTTCCAAACCAGAACTGTAAAGATGAAAAGAAAAGATGCGTAGGCTTGAGCTTCTTAAATAAACTATGGTACAGTTTATTAAAAAGTCCCATTGTCTGAAAAAATATGCAAAACAAATCTTGTGTAGAAACGAATTTTTGTTGCATATCTCATAAACCCATCAGTCCTTTTGACCCATCCAAGGTCTGTATCAGGTTTTAAGATTTTTTCCACTTCTCACTACTGAAATGTGCTCTATTTTTCTGTGGAAAATTTTACACATCAAATGTGTGTATGTGTATGTGTGTGTGTGTGCTACACGTGCATATCCATGATCATCTGGGCTGGCATCTGGCATTTTATTATTTGGGCTTAATATAAGATATGAAGACCTAGTTATTCTAAGGAGACTAGCATTGTGGTGTTTAGAGGAAAAGACTAACAAAATGAAATACTCCTAAGCTTGTTTCTGTTTTACAAAATCTCTTGCCTTTCAATCAGCCACAAGTATAAATAGCAAATACAAAATGTGATAAGCTTTCTTTATCCACAAACTCACATACATCCTCTGGTGAAATAAAATATTCAACTAGTTGTATTGAACCAGTGTTCTCTCAACTTAAAATGGAACTGATGAGTAATGAAGATAATGATTGAAAGAAGCTGTGGGTACAACAATTATAACTCTGCAAAAGAAAGCTAAACCTGTTGAGAAAAGATGTATCAAATTCAGCCCTCTTGAGGTATGTGGCCTTTAAAATAATAACATTCTTTCAAATGTAGTTGTTCTTTGTTAAATATGTGTAAGGAAAGTATATGGTATTCCATTTACATTATTATAAATACAGTGGGCCCTTGGTATGCACTAGTGTTTTTGTCCAGGAACCCTCATGGATGCCAAAATCTGTTGATGTGCAAGTCCCATTATGTACAGTGGCATAGTAAAATGGTGGTCCTTATATAAAATGACAAAATCAAGGTTTGTTTTATGGATCCCATGTTTTCCTAGACTATTGTCATGTTCCCTATGTCAAATGGTTGAACATTCAACAAGGCAGGAAATAATGTTCATTTTGTGCAATTGTACTTCTGACAAATTCAAAATTTGCACAAAAATCTTCTCACCAATGTGAGAGCTCTTCCTGGAAGGGGAAGGGCATATCTCACCATTCTGTAGGTAGGTAGGGGAAAATGCAGTTTCTTGTTCTCATGTGTAAGAATGAGATAAATTAGGACTTCTATCTCTAATGTAAATATATTTGTTGATGTTTGCTTAGATGCATTATTATATCTACAAATTAGATGCATTTGTAGAAAACAACAGTGAAACATTCATTAATGTAGATATCCTTTCCAGCCCTATGCAAAGATTAGCTCAAATTAACACAGAGAAAGTAGAACACAAAATAGGTGGATATTGTCCTCTACCTTTGAGCTGGCTGTTAGCCCTTCAACCTTCCCAGTAGAATAACATGTCTGCTTTAAAAAACAACTTGAAAAATACAGAAAATGAAGCAAGGGAAACTTCTTCTCTATGTTTGCAGAAGGCTCCTTTTCTTGATTTGTCTGCATGTTTTCTGCTGTTAGAAGCTTGGGAACTGGGCCAATAAAAATAAAGAAATCAGCCACCTTCCTTATCTTGTTATGCTGGCAGAATCTTACTGGAACACTGCTTTAGTTTTGTGATGCTGCACCTGAATCTAATGGCTCACACTTATGTCCTGGCAGAGCTAGTTTTAGGATTAGCCAGGGAGAGTGTGGGAAGGGTAATCAGCATGATATACAACTAATAAATAGCTCTATTATAGAATCTTATAATTATAGACATTTTCCCCTCTGAGGCCTGCTGAGATGATGCCTTCCCCTCCAATTCTGTGTCCATAAGTAAACTTGCTTGGTGATTCGATTTTACTTCAGCACTGGTGTTGAGGAGTGTTCACCATACCTGAGGACATCAGTCTAGTGTAAGGCATGTAGAACAGGACATGCTGAACACACAGATCTTTGCTTCCACAGACAGGGCTACATGGGGTTCTGAGGAGGAAAGACATGTAGTTATTATGGCTTCTCCTCATCACTAAGCAGCTGTATTACTCTATCTAAAGATATCTATTTATGTAAATAATTATATAGGATCTCAGGACATCAGTACATCACTGATTTCCTGGTCATTGGATTAAATCCAATTATTGATTTTCCAAAATTCCAATTGGAAACACTTGGCAGACTGTCAAACTCACAAGAAGAACAATAATATACCATACAACATTCCACAGATTAATTCCAGGATCTTTGTGGCCAACCAATGTCAGAGTGTAGTCAAGATGGCAAAAGTTGCTAATAAGGAAGAACACATAAATTAGAAGAAGCTGTGGCAGTTTGTTTTCCTTTGAGTCTACTCTTGGAAGAAAGGAGCCGCTCCTCTTCTTCATTTTCCCCTGCTGAGTTAATTGAGTGCAAACTACTTTTACTCTTTGAATTCAATTTGCAGTGCCTGTCACTGACTGAAGTAAGCTAAGGACAAAGGAGGTAAGTGGGAAGAATAGAGAGAAACTGGAACATTTTTAAAGTAATTGAAAAAGTGGGATAGCAGGGGATTAACTGGGACTGTCCCTGCCAAACTGAGATAGAGGGTACGTAATAATAAGAACAAAAATATGGGTTTTTTAAAAAAATAAAGGATATTATAGTGATGATGTGAGAGGATTTCTAGAAATGTAAATGTGGTTACAGAAACAAAAGCAATAACATTTCTCAGGTACCTTAAAGACTATATGAGACATCTTTAGCATAAGTTTCCACAGTTCTGTGTTACATATACAGATGTACATGAGAAAAAAAAAATAAAGATGGTAGCAGGAAGTGTTTCTCAAAATCTTTGGTTACTGATGGGATCCCCAGTATGGGGATAGCAAGTTCCCAGTGATGCTAACTGCTGATACTAGGCCTGTGTATAACCTTTGGATCAGACTTAAAAGTCTTTGAAATTCTCTACCATTTGCAACTTGTTCCTACTGAAGCAGAAGAATAGCAATGGACTGAGAAATGCAGCCAACTTCATACTGGAAACAGGGCTGTATTTTACAAACATCATGGGGGGGGGGGGAAACTAGGTTAAAAGTATTTGACTCACTGTCAGCAACATAGTAGAGATGATATAGTAGTGCTCAGAGACAGTGTGGGAGAGCTGATGCAGTCCTGCTGTTCTTTGCTGGCCAAATTTATTCTAGCAAAAACAAAACCAACACAAAGTCCTAAGATATCAAGGGATTAGTATCTTAAATTAAACTTTCTGGAGCCCCTCTCACTTTGAAATATATCTATTTCCTCCTCTCTTAAGTAGAAGAAATATGATATATTATCAGAAGTCCACTATCTTTTGGAGAAGCACACACCACACAAAGTGTTTCATTCATAGTAAATAACCAGTTTTGTGAGCATGCTTTGTGCTTTCAAGACATTCTAGCTTCAGTGAATATGTCTTGCTTTTCAGAGACCTGTTGTATCAGCTGAAGACCTAATATTGTCACTTTGGAATGATCTTCTGTGTGCATGTGAAGTTGCCATATACTAAGGCAGACCATGGGCCTATGACAGTAGCTTTCTGAAATCTCAAACATATAATCTTCCTGGCCTTCCTGCCATTGAACTGGAGATGCCACTGGCAGGGATTGAAGGTGAAATCTTATGCATATAAAACATTTGTTCACCCACTGAATTATGTTTCATCTCACTATAAATTCACAGATCCTCAGTGATATTAGAAACTGTGGTCACTCAAGGGCCTTACAAGTTCTCTACACTTCAGAAGCATGAGAAATTAACTCTGTCAAGATTTCCCCTTGCCTCCTAAATAGATTTATCTTATTCTCTACCCTGTAGGCAAAACACAGAACTGGATGTTATTTCAGGATAAAAATGTGTATGCTTCCAGTCTTGTTATGCATTCCATCTAATAAATTTAATAATGTGTACATTTTTTTTTAAAAAAAATGCATACAAAAATGTTTAAGTCAATTTTATGTATATATATACAGATGCAGAGCAGACTTGAAGGTGGGAAACAGGAAGTCCACAGAAATGAATTTGACAGTTCTGCACACTCAAATCTAAAGCCCAGTTTAGGTGAAGACTGGGAACCACATGATTGCCCATGGAACTTGTGGACTTGTCATCAAATAGAGGTAAGTGGTTTTAGCAATGCATATAGAAGCCATATAGAGATGGAAAGAATATTAAAAATTATGCAAAATGTGCTTGAGAAATGTGTTTTTCCAGTGTCAGGAAACATAGATGAGAAAACCAAATTGATGAGAATCTTCACTTTTGCACTTATGCAAAATGTGCTCTATTTTTGCACAGGAGATAACATTTTCTGCACAATAAATTATATTTCTGTACAGAAATATTCTTTTCTTCACAGAAAATGGTTTTTCATGTATGGAAAATGCTGGTTTCTCCACAAAAACTTTGCATATATGCCTATGGATTCACAATAATAATACTGGCAGCATTATGTGGTAGCTCAACTCCTAGCACAAAGCACAGAAATGGTTCACAGTAACAGATTGTGACTGAGCCTGAAACAGCAGGGCACAAACAGGCAAAATCCTCTGAAATATAGTATATAACAATGGATGTCAGCCCCTTTGGGAGCCAAAATTAAGGAAATATAGCCCACAGTGCCTGATATTTATTAATGCTTTCCCATCTGAGCACTAACCAGAACTGACTCTGCTTAGCTTCCAAAGTCAGATGGAAATCTGGTGCCTTTAGGGTGCTATATGCTCCACCAAAATTCAAAATCAACAGACGTAAACCAAATAATAATCAGGTCCTGCAGCCATCTGATGAAAATATCCCCCAAACACTGGGGAACACTGTAGGGACTGAAAGCAAAAGTAACAGAGGTGTGTGTGGGGGGGGGGGGGAATGGCCTGGGAAGAAAAGTGGCCACTAAGACAGAGGAGGCGCCCTCCAAAATGGTGCAAAATCCTCTCCAGGGCCAAGAACCTGGAAGCCAACCGGGAACAATCCCCAGAGCCCCTGAGGCAAAGCCAGGAAAATGCTGCCAGGCCTTCAAGTAGCAGTGCCAAAACCCTGGCAGGTCTCCCAAAAGCCTGGGTGTATGCATAAGCAATGGAGAGAGAGGATGCCTGGAAAAACAAGCAGGGAAGGGGGCACACAAATGGCGTATGAAGCTTCAAAGCAACTGGCTTGGGGACCCTCAGGTCAAGGGAGGCAAGCACTGCCAAGCCCAAGCAGGAACCGAGCCAAAGGACCCAAGCAGAAGTTGGGAGCAGAGTGTCAAGGAAAACTAGGAGAAGGAGAGGGTGCCAAAACAAAGCCACAGGGAAAAGAGGGCATGCAAATGGCTCTCAAACTGAAAAGCACCTGAAAGGGCAAAATGAGCAAAGAACATTCCAGCAATGCAGTCCAGAAACCCGAATGCTGGGGAAACCCCCCTCCCCATTTGAGAAACAAAGCAAAGGACAGGTGGTAAGTCAACAATGTGCCTGCACCCCCCAAAGACTGAAAGAACTGTTGGAATAATGTTCCAGGGAAAATGCACAATGTGGTAAATAGCAGCAGCCATGATGACTAGGCATTTGGCCACTGCTGAGTCATGCAGCATCAAGGCTGATGAAACAGGAGGTGACATAATAACAGGGAGTCACCTGGTGCTGCAAAGCACAGTAAGTGCTGCAAAAGGGCTGCAAACATGCTGTGTCATACTTATGATTGACAGGTGTCCAAAAGGAAGAGGCAGGGCTAGAAAGCCACGTGGAGCACTGGCTATATAAAGGACAAGCCTCTGGACACGCATGTGGGTTGATGTGGTTAATAGTGGAAGGTGGAGATTGTTGGAGAGTGCGTTGGTGTATTATTGTACATAGCCTTTGTACATAGAACTTCTGAAGATTAAAAGCCTCTTAGTGAGACATCTGCTGAGTCTCTCTCTGCTCTGTCTGGAGGGGAAAGGAGTTTTCCTGTAACTGACAACGTTGCTTGCTTCATTGAAGCCAGTCTGGATCTTGGTGCTTCACATTACATGGTTCCCACGCGCTATTTCACCACGCTAACAAAAACAAAACAAAACACTTAGCCAAGCCCAAGTATTGCCATCCTCTTTACTCAATTGCCAAATTAAACTGGAGAGACTGGGGGCAGCAAACCACAAGCCAGCTCTGCCCATGCCCCAACCTCTTCCCGCCTCAGCATAACTGCTGATAACAATGCCTTTAGTGTGGGAGTGGGATGCAAATTGCCATGGTTAACACCAGGTAATCTACGTAAGCTCTTAATTTATAAGTCAATTTTTACAGTTTAACTCCTTCAATTAAATTGTTTTCTCTAATATTCTTCAGAAGTATCTCCAATGTTATCAGGAATAGCAATGAAGGGAGGGGATAACCTTATCTTACTCCTCTAAATATTTTTCATGGTTCTGTTTTTTTTTCTCCATTTACCACTATATTGTCTTCTTGGTTTCTAAATATCATTTCGATACATTTTAAAAAGTTATCTCCTATATCCATTCTCTTCAATACCTCAAACATGAACTCCCAATTAATGTTATAAAAGGCCTTCTCCGCATCAATAAATATCAAAGCAATTTTTAATCTATATTTTTCATGTAATTCTATTAAATTTAATATATTCCTAATGTTATCTTTAATCATTCTGTTTGGGAGAAAGCCTCTTTGATGATCATGTATCCAATTAATTAAAATTTTCTTCAGTCTTCCTGCCAATATAGATGCTAATAATTTATAATCTGAATTAAGTAATGAAATTGGTCTATAATTTTTGGGTTCTGTCAATTTTTTTTAATTAATATTAGATTTGTTTGCTTCCATGTTTGAGGAATGTGTCCTTTTATTATGTCATTCATCATTTTTAATAGAGGTGTTTAAAATTTGTTTCTCAAATGTTTTATAGTATTCATTTACAAAGCCCTCTGGACCGGGAGATTTCCCTGTTTTACTTTTTTTGATTGCTTCTGATAGTTTCTCCACTGATATTAAAATATCAAGTTGTTTTTTCTGTTCTTCTGTTATTTTATTGATACCTTGTTTTTCTGAATATTTTACTATTTTATGTTTTTTAAGTCCTGGGAACCTGAATAAATTACAACAACTTGTTTGTTTGTTTCTGATTTACTATTAATTTATTTCCCTCTTTGATTTTCATAATCATATGTTTTTCCTTTTCCTTCTTCAGTTTTTAAGCCAATAATTTCCTGGGTTTATTTGCCAATTCAAGGAATTTTTGTTTGGTACATTTCATTTTTCCACTCTATTTCTTCTACTGTAAGAATGGATATTTGTTTTTGTATATATTTAATTTCCTGTATAACTATTGTGTTTTTTACATTTTTAAAATATTTCTTCTCATATCTCAAATTCTTTATTTAATATATCCAATTTTTCTGTTCTTTTCTTCTTTATTTATGATGCCTTTTGCATTAATAAACCTCATACTACTGACTTTGAGCCATCCCAAAAATTTTGGATAGGGACCTCTTTATTTAAATTATCTTGAAAGTAATTTTCTATGTTTCCTCTAATTTCTGCCACTACTTTTTCATTTTTTAACATTAAATCATTTAGGGCCTTTGCAGACTTTCAGAAATAGTGCACATTAAAATGAGGCACTGCCCTGGCTCAGTGCTAGGGAATCATGGGAACTGTAATTTATTGTGGCACCAGAGCTCTCTGACAGAGAAGGCTCAATGTCCCAGAAAAAAATACAATTCCCATGACTCCCTAGCACTGAGCCAGGGCAGTGCCTCAATTTAATGTGCACTATTTCTGGCAGTCTGCAAAGGCCCTTAGTTGCCAATTGAATTATTTCTGTCAAGACTATGTGGCACTCTTGTTTGGAAGATGACATGGATGTGGCCACTGAAAGGAACTGGAGCAATAGTAACAGGGTTACCACAGTTCAAGTGGCAGGAGCATGAGTCAGCATTTGGTTAGTTGTGGTTGGTGGTTGACAAAGCGTTTTGTTACTCTGTGAGTATTCAAGACAGATGTCTGATATTCTGTGTATATCTTTGTAAATATTTGCAACAAAGATTAAAGCCCTGTCTGAGAGAAACCATGCTGTGAAGCTATTCTTTTCTCCAAGCTGAAAGCAGCAGCTACATGTGGGAGTTTTTTTCCTGTGCCATCTGGAGCAGACTCTTCACAGAAGACCAGCTTCTGGGTGTTCCTGCCTACATACATCTACTCTGCATGTGTGTATGCTAGATCCTCGCTGTCTGCATACACCAACACTTTCTTTCTTTAATTTAAGAATCATGATACCAGATTATGGTCTGACCATATTTTGGGAGTGTGTTCATCTTGTTAATTTTTGTATATAGAGGTGAAGAGATCATGAACATGTCCAACGTATACTAAGATTTGTGCCTATTTGGAAAGAAAGTAAAGTCTTTATTGTCATTATATTTGGCTCTTCATGTGTCTTTTAATACCATCTATTCCTTTAATAAATAAAAAAAAATTGGACAACTTCCCCTGATTTTTTATTTTTTTCTGAAAGTCTATCTGTTTTAGGGTTAATAACACCATTCCAATCACCCATCATAATTATGGAATCAAAAGCTAATAATTTTAATTTCACCAATAAATTCTTGTAGAATTTTCCTTTATTATCTAATGGTACATAAATGCCTACTAACAGTGTTTTCTAAGTCTCATAATTCAATTCAATTGCAAAGTAGTGCCCTTCTTCATCATTTAATAATTCCTTTACCTCATATTTTGAATTAACATAAATCACAACCCTTTTTAAAAATTTTGATGCTGAAATAAATTACTGTCCTAATTTTACACATCTTAAATGTTTAGTATCTTTCTTTTTTATCCTAGTTTCCTGGAGGCATAAAACGTTGAACTTTAAGTTTTGCAAATAATGAAAAAAAAAATCATTTTCTGTGGGGTGTTCATAACCTGTACATTCCATGTTAAGAGTTTCTAATATGTATTTGTATTACACATATGTGTAACTAAGTGGTGGAACAAACTGCCCAAAAGGGGCAGTGGCAAGCTGCCCCTTTGGTCGCCGGCTCTGGCAACTGCTCATGATGTGTTTTTTCTTGAAGAGCCATGTGAAGATGAACCCCAAATTCTAAAAAGTGAACTGTAAACTACAATAAGAGAAACAGCGAAAAACAAATCATCAGGAACAGATGATATTCCAATTGAACTGCTGCAATCCACATTGACAGAGTCAGCTCTAGTGCTAATCAACATATGTCAACAGATATGGAAAACAAAATGATGGTCAACAGACTGGAAGTGATCAATACCACAAATTATGCAGTTGAGTTTCCCCATCCTCATCTACAAAAATGGAGACACAAGAGAATGCAGCTATGGAACCATAGCACTGATTTTCCACGCAAGCAAAATCATGCTCACAATTCTGCAACATACACTCCAACCGTACATGGAAAGAGAGATCCCAGAGGTCCAAGCAAGGTTCAGGAAAGGAAGAGGCACTAGGGATCACATTGCAAACATATCATGGCTAATGAAGTGCACCAGGAAATTCCAAAAGAAAATCAGCATGTGCTTTATAGACTATAGCAAAGCTTTTGATTGCATAGACCATGAAAGACTATGGAGCATCCTTAAGGACATGGGAGTGCCTGCAAATCTGATAGTTCTGATGAGGAATCTGTACTCAGGACAAGAGGTTACTGTCAGAACAGAACACAGAGAAACAGAATGCTTCCCAATTGGCAAAAGAGTCAGACAAGGCTGCATCCTTTCACCCTATCTGTTCAACCTGTGTACAGAACACATTGTAAGAAAAGCAGGCTTGGACACAGAAGAAGGAGTGAAAACAAGAGGAAGGAATATCAACAATCTAAGATATGCAGATGACACCATAATACTAGGAGAAAATCTCACAGACCTGGAACATCTACTAAGGAAGATCAAAGAAGAAAATGCAAAGGCAGGCTTAATGCTGAACATAAAGAAAACAAAAATAATGACCAACGATGACCTTCACAATTGAACCTAAACAATGAAGAAATAGAAATAGTAAAAGAATTCCCATATCTGGGATCAAACATTGATAGAAATGGGGACTGAAGTCAGGAAATCAGAAGAAGACTAAGAATGGGGAGGGTGTCTATGAAAGAACTAGGAAAGATTCTAAAATGCAAAGATATACCACTCAGCACAAAAGTTAGAATCATAAAAGCCATTGTATTCCCTATTACCATGTATGGATGTGAGAGCTGGACAGTTAAGCAAGATGACAGAAAGAAAATCAATTCATTTGAGATGTGGTGCTAGAGACGAATGCTGAGGATTCCATTGACAGCCAAAAGTACAAACAAATACATTCTATGATCAAGCCAGAAATGTCATTGGAAGCCAACATGTCCAAACTGAGACTGTTGTACTTTGGACATATCATGAGAAGAGAGGACTCATTGGAAAACACAATAATGCTGGGAAGGGTAGAGGGAAGTAGGAAGAGAGGAAGGTCACATGCTAGATGGATGGACTCTATTAAGGAGGTCATGGGTATGGGTTTGCAGGATTTAAGCAGAGCAGTGGAGAATGGGGGTCTTGGAGATGTCTCATCCATAGGGTTGTTATTGGTTGAGATTAGGCAGTTAACAACAACAAAAATGCTTCCAGAAATTTCTAGCTTTTTCAGGTGTATTGATCATAACTTGTTTTTTATTCAGCCAAAAAATTAGGCCTTCTAGTAACTCCCAATGATATGAGATGCCAGCTTTTCTTAGCTGTGAAGTTAAATATGTATAGTCCTTCCTCTTTGTCAAAATTCTTGTAGGCACATCATTAAATACTTTCAGTTCCTGATCTTCAAACTCAAATGGGCTATCATGATGATTTAAGAAGATATCTCATGTTTGTTTTATCACAAAATATATGGAGAAGTAGAACCTGCATGTGGGGAGGCTTGTCCTGTTGAGGTCCCCTCCCCTATGGGGTTACACAAGGTCATTACTGGTAAGGCAGCCATTTCCTGCACACTTGGAAACAGCTGTTTCTGTTGTAATTTCTAATGCACATGTGCAGGAGGAGGCTCTCCAGTGATAGGCAGCCCCTCACTTTTGAGTAGAACTGCCATCGGCAAGATGGCGTCCACAATAGGCCATTTGTAACTTCAGGTCCCTTTTTAAAAAGGGAGTAGAGGACGGTTTCTGCAGCCCTTTTTATTATGCAGTTGTTTTATTACACTTTTCTGCAGCAGCTGTCTGGCTTCTTAGTGGCCGTATTTCTTCTGACTCACTCTCACTGGTTTCTTTTTGTGATTTCAGTTATTTTATTACACTATTCTGCAGCAGCTCTCTGGCTTACTAGTAGATGTATTTCTTCTGACTCACTCTCACTGGTTTCCTTCCCCCCCCCCCCCCCTTATTATCTGCTCCAACTTCTATAGAGGCTTGCATTTTGGTGGCCATCCGAGAAGTTATTTTAGTAGTTCCTTTATTTTTGGATGATTCTTTACTTTTTAAAAAGGCAAAGTGTTGATTTTATTTCCTTTTCTTTCTCTTTCTTTCCTTTTCCTGTGTCCTATTGTTCTCTATTGTTATCCATTGTTTCTATTTGATTTAGGAGAAAAGGAAATATTTTTCAAATCCTCTGGAACTAATTCAGCTAATTCTCCATCTGTTTTTTCTCATTATAGTTGTCTTCCATCAAGTTTTGCCAATTTTGAAATTCAACAGTTTTGAGCAATAGCATCTTGTAAAAAAAAAAATCTCCTTTAACTTGTAAAGCATTGATTATTGGAGAGTGACATTTTGGAAGACTTGCCAAAAACAGTCCAACTTTTGCATGTTCTGGAAAAATTCTTCAGCTGCTGTAATTCCAGATAAAGTTGTCATAATGCCATTAATATGCTGATATGAAAATTGAAGATGATGCAACTTGGTGTTAACAAGTTTGATCATGAGAACTGTTTGAGTCTTTAAATAATTCTGGCAATGTCATATCTATATTTTGTGATTGTTTCTTCCTGATTACTGAAGCTAATTTTTCAGACCTGTCATCCTCTTTACATCCCAAGGGAGGACCTTTTGTCTGGCAATTTGGGAGTCCAGTTGGAACAATTTATCAGTTTCATATTCAAAATTTCTTTTGTCTTTATCCAGAAACTAGCTATTTTTGAAATTAATTTTTTAACTAAATTTTCATTTTTTTCTTCCAGGAGGCCTCTTATTTTTCACACATTTTCCCTCAGTTTTTGTTCCCAAATGGCCTTTTCATCCAATTCTTCTTCTTTCCTTTTTGAGATTTTTCCTATATCTGTTTCCATTTTATCACTTCTAAATTCTAATGTTCCAATTCTTTGTTTTGCCATTTGCATATCTGACATTAACTTATCTACTGTCTGGTTTATTTCTTTCAAGTCTGCTCTTATCTCTTGTTTTATCTCTTTTTTAAAAAAATCTTGCATCTCCTGTCTTTTATCTAAGTCCATCCGTTCAATTTTGTCAAGAAGTAATTGGTTCATATTTATATTTTTCTATTTTTCTAAAGAGGGACTTTGATTTTGTATCTTTGTGTTAGATTTAGCTCTTTGACTCCTTGAACTCATCACCACTTCCCTCCTTCTTTTTATCTCCCATCTTTTTACTTTCTTTTCTGAGGAATCTATAAACAAAATATACCCACCTCCACACTTATCTCTTTTGTTAAGGAATTAACGGAATTAAACATCAGAATCTACAATACAGGAAAAGAGAAAATGCTCTACAATTCAAAAGTGGGAAAAGGCATTGGAAAAAAATCAAATTCTTCTTACTGTTTTATAAAATTTCTTATTATCTATTAGTTGCACCAGCACAAAGAAGTCCAGATACCGATTGTGGGTAACAAATGGCCACAACTTTATTTATCTGTACAGGATCTTATACAATGATTTAACAGCCATAAATCTTCACATATTTAAATTCCTTCTTGACACATGTGTATGTGCACATGCCATAATTCCTGATGTAATCCTCAGCATAAATCATGTCAAGCCATCAGGGATAAGTCATGCCCTAAACCAAGCATATGTCAACAAGGTTCATACATAAGTTGTCAAACATGTAATCAAATCTTTCCCCCATCTAATCCTGACATCATCCTTATGATTGATGAGGTCAGAGATGTTAAGCTGTTGATGTAAACCAATCATCCATCGTAAATGATCAAATATTGTTAAATGAGTTATCCAATTATCCTGGGGGGGGGGTCCCTGCCCCACCCCACCACAGGAGGGGGCCAGCCTAGCTTGGCATCCCCTCTCCCCTAATAGGACTCATTTGATGTGAGAAACAATGGAGTCCAAGTACAGGTCACAGTCCACCAGGAAGAGATGAACCCCATCACCCCTATACAGATGTGGCAATTCAACCCTAATCTGGTCATGTTCAACACATGAGACCCCCACAGCTTCCAATCTCCTCAAAACACCCCGATTCACCCCGCAACGAGCCATGTTAATGGCAGAATCTTTCATTGCACTGGGCCAGGTTCGTCACGGCAAGAGCTTGGTCCATAACAAAACAGTGCCCGGTAACTGGCGTCGTATTTCATGGAGGTCTGTGATGATCCTTTGGACTAACTGTAATCCAGGGGTCTTGACCAAATCATTCTCACCCAGGTGGATGAGGAGTATCAGAGGAGATGGGAAGATATCAGCCAACTCAATGATTCAGGGAAGGAGCCCCCCCATAGCATGCCTCTCCACCCAAACCAATGAATGTGCCCAAATAGCTCTAGACCCAGGTTTGGACCTCGGCCCGACTGGAGAGCATGTCATCCGGCCCAAAAAACCAAGCTGTGACTGACAATCCATACATCACCCTGATCTCCACCTGCTCAACAGAAAACCACACATTAGAACATCGGGGAACCATCGTTCGGGCTCCCTCCCAGAACTAGAAGTCAAAATCTAGCCAACCTAAGAGTGAATGTAAGCTTTAAATCAGGGGTAGGCAACCTTTCCCCTTTAAGGGCTGAGTGACTTCAGCTCCCAGAAGCCTCTGCCATGTTGGCCAATAGTCCCATGTTGGCCAATAGCTCCTGGGATTCTGGGAGCTGAAGTCCCTCGGCCCTTAAAGGGGAAAGGTTGCCTACCCCTGCTTTAAATGCTCCAGAGCACCATCGCCCAATACGTTGGATCACAGCATTGCCTAGGCTGTGAGCTGCTCCGATCCAAAACGAGTGAGAAGAAAATTGTGCCACTAGTAAGCTCGCATGCTTCAGAGCCTCCCGCAACACTGCCCTAAATTGAAAATGCATCAAAGGAAGGCCTGAGACATGCAAAAACAAATAATCAGGGGATGCTGGGTGCAAACTGAGGTAATCTGTCAAAGACTTTACTGGGCAGATCTGGCCCCTAGGAGCCCAAGATAACACTATGGTTTGACCCCTGGCCAACTGGTCTATCTTTGAGCACCTAAAGCACAATTGCAGGCCCTGCTCCAAAACTTGAACATCAGTTTACAATAATGTCCAGCCTGAAGTATCCAAGCGAGAACTAGGGATGAGCTCGCTAATTCTGGTTGTAGCAAAAAAGGCCAATGAAAAGGCAGCCTGAAACAAGGTAACATCCTCTGGCGAGTACACCACTTGGAGGGAGTGACAAATCTGAATAAGGACTGAATCCGTCACCGGCATGTGGGAATCGTGTGCCAGAGGGAGCTCCCTAGACCATCCCTCCCAAGCCCTCTGAACCCTGAAATCCACTATGAGATCCGAGAAACCCCCACCACCACCCAGGAGTAAAAGGCCAGCAGCACCAACCTTCCCCTAATGGTAACTGGAGACAGTCCAGACTTTCTAAGATGAACCGCAAAGTGGAGTATGACTTCCACCCTCAGGGGCCAAACCTCAATTTCACCCACAGCCACAAGAAATTGTCTAAAAGCTCGAATTGCAAGCTGATAGGAGTTGCATGTAGAAGGGGCAACAAAGTGCAGAATGGCCTGCTCAATCTTTATCCTCCAATGTTCCACAGATGAGCTGGTACTGTCAAAGGCTGTGCTGCTGCTTCCAGAGCTAGCTCTCAAAACCTGTGAAACTGAAAACGTGAGAGGGCATCTGCCAAGGGATTCAATAGGCCAGGAACATGGCACGCCTGAAACAGCACATTGTATTTTTAACATTGCAACACCATGGATCTGACCAAAGCCATCACCCTTGGGGAGTTTGAGCTCTGGGAATTGATGACATGAACTACTGCCTGGTTGTCACATGAAAACCAAACAGTTTTTTGAGCAACTTGCCTTGGCCAAAGATGAACTGCCACCACAATAGGGAACAGTTCCAGAAAGGTAAGATGCCTTGTCAACCCGGTACTCACCCAACCCTGAGGCCAACTCTCTGCCATCCATTGCCCATTCCAGTATACACCAAAACCATGGGCTCCAGAAGCATCAGAATGAACCTGTAAATCTGCCTTGATAAGCATCTCACTCCTCCAGAATGATACACCATTGAATTAATCAAGAAATGAATCCCAAATCTTCAGGTCCTCATGTATCCCACTGTTAATGCAGATGTGGTGATGCGGGGAAGACACTCCCCTTGTGACATTTTATAGGCGAGCACAAAAAGCCTGTCCAGGAACTACCACTTTGCAAGCAAAATTCAACAAACCTGTTAGAGACTAAAAGTCATGCAACATGGCCTTATGCTTACCTATCATTGCCCTTATCTGTTGCCTCAATAGGCCCAATTTTTCATGTGGGAGGCGAGATAAACCCTTGATTGTATCGAGCTCGATACCCAGAAAGGTTAGCTGGGAGGCAGGGCCCTCCATCTTTTTGTTAGCCGATGGCACTCCCATCTCATCCATCAGAACTTGAAAAGCCCATAAAGTGTCCCTGCACATTGCGGTGCAGGAAGTCATCTACGTAATGTGTAATTACAGGATTATCAGACCTTTTCACAGCACACCAATGCAGGAAGGTACTAAACTTCTCAAAAGCCAAGCAAGAAATGGAACAGCCCATTGGCATCGCCTTGTCAAAATAGTACATGCCCTCAAATTGGAAACCTAGTAGGTCAAAATCCTCTGGGTGTACCGGAAGTATCCTGAAGGCAGATTTTATATTGCATTTTGGCAAAAGAGCTCCCTTGCCCAAAGCTCTAACCATCTGTACTGTTGAATCAAAGGATTTCACAGACACCAGCGCTGGGTCAATAGAGTCATTGGGATTGTATTTTAATAATAATAATAATAATAATAGGTTTTATTTCTAACCCGCCCCTCTGCAACGCAATCGGGGCGGCTTACAACAGTTAAAATAGTACAATTAAAACAATCCAATATCCCAATCCCACCTCCCATATCCCACCCACCCCTTAAAACAAGATTAAACTAAGAATATATTAAAACACATAATATAACAATAAAATGCAACAATACAACCAAACAACTAAACAGCAGCGGGAGGTTTGAGGGAAGGAGAGATAGTGTTCGTCCTCTGAGGAGGGTTATTCCGGGAAGGCCTGCCGGAAGAGATCCGTCTTAACTGCTTTCTTAAAGGCAGTAACTGTTGTGATAAGACGGATCTCGTCCGACAGGCCATTCCATAATTTAGGGGCGATGGCCGAGAATGCTCTCTGCGAGGTATGTACAAACCTCGACTTTGGTTGATTTAATAGATTCTTTCCCGCTGACCGAAGGGCACGGGGGGGCTCATATGGGGAGAGGCGGTCCCTGAGATAAGCTGGACCCAAGCCATGTAGGGCTTTAAAGGTCAAAACCAACACCTTGTACTGTGCCCGGAAACTGATTGGCAGCCAGTGGAGGGACTTAAGCACTGGTGTTATATGCTCCCTCCTGGATGTTCCGGTGATTAATCTGGCTGCCATATTTTGCACCAATTGAAGTTTCCGGGTTGAGCACAAGGGTAGCCCCATGTAGAGTGCATTGCAGTAATCCAAACGTGAGGTTACCAGCGCGTGCACAACGGTTTCCAGGTCTTTCTTATCCAGGAATGGGCGCAGCTGGCGTATCAGCCGAAGCTGATAACAGGCACTCCTGTTAATATTGTATGAAGTTTTTTTAAATTGCTGTGAGCCACCTTGATTGCTTGACAGAGGGGCAGGATATAAATAAAATTTATTATTATTATTATTATTATTATTATTATTAATTGACTCCCTCTTGGGATAAGAAAGATTGTGGATTAAGCAATACTCACCTGGTGTCCTCTTGGGTACTACACCTAGCAGTGACAACCATAATGTTGGCATTGGCAATTCTCTACAGGGCCCAGATATCTTTCCTGCTGCCAGCTCCTTCGCTAGCTTGTCCCTTACCACCCCCGGTAACTCCCTCACTGAATGTGCATTAGGTACAAACCGATAAGCTCTTTCCCGTTTGGGATAAATCCTCAAAAAGGCAGCCAAATCATCCAACTTAATGGGCGTTGGTACTTTTTCCTCCACCTAGGGTAGCCTGAGGGGCAGCTGCAGCCCCAGTCCACTTACCTTTGAAGCAGGAAGTGCTGGGGTGATTCCTGGCACAGGTGCCACAGCGGTGGTTGAACTTACAAGTCTGCCACCTGCACTTACCTGCATTAAACTCCCAGTAGATTCCCGGTAATCTCCTTTCCCCCGTGTCATGCCTGGCATACTGCCCTCTCGGCTGAGTGACCATAGACAAAAAGTCATTGTCACATCTGCTCGAAGGGGAGGCATCAACCATCACGTCCGCCCACAGCTCAGCTTGTATGTGCCACCACATAATGGAACGATCCAGAGCGGCACGCATCCAAAACTGCTCGTCATACTGAAGCCAAGCAGACCCTCTTGAGTTAAAGTGACAATTAGTGTAGGCCTTTACCATTATCTCCTGGTACTTGGACAATTCAAGAGACCTTAAAGGCTCCTTCTCCTCAATCAGTCCCCTATAAATCATAAACTCCATTACCCAATTAACAAAATTCCTCTCCAACTTCGGACACTTGTGGGCCTCAAACTCTTTAGGGAGATTAAATACCACTCCATCTTTTAAAGTCTCAGTTCTGGGTTGTGGAAAGTCAAAGAAAAAAGGTCAATGAACTCACCCTTCCAAATCCGCTCCTTCTTTGCGAATGAGAGATGGGAGCCTAGTGCACTGGACATGCCTGCATAAGGGTTACAATCAGCTGATCTTTCCACCCCCAGCTGACCTGAGGCCCCCACTGTAGCAGCTCCTTTGGTCTCACCTATCTTGCCAACCAGAGGCTGCTCCACCCAGACCCTTGCTACCTGAGTCTGAATTGCCCCAGCCGCCTCTAAGGATGTGCCCAGTGAAACTGAGGGTGAACTCTCAGCTCCGCTGCCCAGGCCAGCTTGAGCGCCAGGCACCCATACTGTTGCTGGCCAAGACCCCAAGGAAGTAGGTGAGTTAGATGTACCTGAGCCCGCCGGCTGCTGTGGGGTTTCCGTTGACACTTCAACACTCCCAACTAGATGAGACCCAACTGGGGCTCAGTTGTTCTGCTGCAGGGTGGAGGAAGCACCTCCTGCCACATTGGTCGCTATTTCCGGGGCTTTCGCAGCCAGCCTGTGGGCCTGGCCTGAAGCCACCACCTGCTTGTACAAATCAGCCAACGTAGGCTGTGCAGACACAGAGGCTGCTGTACCCTGCTGCACCAAACCAGGAACCTTTCTCATGAGCTCCATGACCTCAGCTACAGTTGGCTGCCTAATCTCCACAGCTGTATCATGTACCGCAATACGTGAGGTGTCACCTGTGGACAACCCAGATGAGGGTACCTCCTGCACCTGTACAGCTTGCAGCTGCACCACCTGTACCTCGCTCATGGTCTCAGAGCCTGTGGCTGGAGGGGTCAGGATTCCCAAGTTACCCCCCTGCACTCCCCTGAGTGAGTTGCTCACATACAGCAACATATGCCGCCATTGTGCGGCCTATCTGGGCTAGGTGGGCCACAATCTCGTCGTCGAGTCCCTTTGCTTTGGCGGAATGCTTAGGAGCCGAATGGTCATTGACTGATCCAATAGGCACCACACACCGCTTGGATTGAGGCTTGCTCCATGGCATGTCAAAAATTCTCTCGGCTGCTGATCCTGTAATGGCTGCCACCACGTGGCTGAGGGCCTTAAATAGGCCCCAAATCTCGCCCGAGATCTTGTGAGACTATGAAGTCTTGCGAGATTACATGGACTGCTGTGGGATCTCATGAGATCCCCCCTGATTGGCTGGGAGATGCAGGAAGGGCAGGACTTCTTGCCCTCCCAGCCAATCACGGTGTTGGCCTTATTAAAATGGCTGGCACAACAGAAGGCCCCTCCCGACGCGTCCGGGACACGTCCTGCAGAGGCCGTAGGACGTGTTCCAGACGTGTCCGGCAGAGGCTGTAGGACGCCCCTCCCGACGCGTCCCGACGCGTCTGGCAGAGGCCGTAGGAAGGACCCTGGTCTCTGGAGGGTTCTATCTTAGTCCTGATTTTAATATGCAGTTGCAGCCTTACATAAAGAAGGGCAACTTTTGGGATTACTCTTGCATATTTCTAATAATTGTTTTTTAATTTGTTTTATTTGAGTTGTTTTTGGTAGGGTGAGTGGGGGTGGGATTGAGGGATGGGATTTGATCTGATGTGATTTGTTTTGATGTTTTGAATTCTGTACGCCGCCCCGATTGCCTGGCAGAGGGGCGGGATATAAATAAAAATTATTATTATATTATTATTTTTTGTATTTGTCTTGATATTAACTACAAGTTCCAACATACATTGGTAAAACTCTTTCCTTTTCTGGATTTATTTATTTTCCAGTGTCTCCAGTCCTTCCATTGGTGTCTTCTTCTGGCACTTACTATTTTTTATAAAGTTAACTACAAGATTCAGCATTCATTTAGCGTTCTCATTCCACTTCTGATTCTGTGTCTATTTGGCTCCACCTCTTGCTGCTTCAATCCAATCAGTCTCCATGATTTCGCCTCCTCCCATCCTCAACACCCCCTCCTTCCTTCCTTGACACTCTCTCTTCCCATCCTTATTATCTCCACTCCTCTCTCTTGCACATGCTCACTACAAGTTCCCTGCACATTTTCAAGTTTGGGCTTCATGGGTGGCCCAAGTAAGTCAATAGTTAAGTCAATGTAAGTTATTTGGTGAACATACAAGAAGTTCAATATGATCCAATTACATTTTGACTTACAATTAATAAATTGCTGGTGCCCCCATGCAAATAAATTAATGTAGATTGAATGAGGTTATGGTTTGCCCTCCAGTTCTCTCTGTCCCTCTCGGATCAATGGTTCTGGACAAATAATTTTTTCCCCTGGGTTCTAGCCTTGAGAAATGAGTTGTTGCACCTCCATCAGGCCCCCTCTGAATCTCTTGTACCTATTTTCTGATATTTTGATAGTCACCAAAGATCAGAACACCGCATTTAATGAGATATCCTCTTCAGAGCCCCAACAATGATATCTCAGCAGGGCACCACAGCCAACTGGAAGTTTTTGGTAATACCTAACATTTATAATGTGGTGAGAGATTACTTAAAGGTAAATCAGAAGGTGATAAGCATTCATTCAGCATGTCATACTTGAAGACCAATATAACTTTTCTGTGTGTACGTGCTTTCAAGTCACCTGTCAACTTATGGTGACTCCATGGATTTCATAGGGTTTTCTTAGGCAAGCAATACTCAAAGGTGGTTTTTCCAGTTCTTTTCTCTGTGTTCATTAAAAAGAGAGAGAGAGAGAGAGCTAACCAAGCAACTTTCACAGATGCTTGGTTCAGACCACTTTACTTTGTAAATGGAGAGAAGCAGAGTCATGTGGGAAGGCTGACATAGAAACTAAGCTGTCCCTTAGATAGACACCAGAATAACCATCATGGGGTTAAGCCTCCCCCACTGCTTGTGAAATGACAACAAAATCTTTTCTCCTTTCTTTATATAACACTTCCAAGCAATGAAGCTTGTATTGCCTAGTAATGTATTTAATTTGTGTTCTGTTGGGGAGAGGCCATGTTTTAATTGAAATCATTATAGTGTCTTTGCTTGAAGCAGCTGAGCGTTGTAGTAGGACTGGAGGAGGTTACTTTGGAATAATTAAAAGAAATATATAAAGTTATCATTGGGACCTGAGCTATTCCAGATGCCAGGTTTGTGGGGGGAAAGGTTGGATATAATGACAATGTCTTCTGAAATACAACTCTTCAGCAGCTACTTTTGTATATTATTATTAACTTTGCCTTCTCTCCCTCTCACACACCTAGGAAAATTAAATTTGCTTCTATGTTGTTCTCTGTGCAAATACCTTGTAGGTTTCAACATAGGACCATCATTTTCTTAGCTTTAGATATCTTGATCTTGGTACTGTCATTCATGTCTTAATTATTTTCAAATGGGTATATTTTAATATGTTCAGCATAGGACTTCAGAAAGTTCAGCTAGTGCAGTGCTACTGTCTTTAATTGACTGACTTAAATCAACAAACTTATATTCCCTGTTGGAAGATGTCACTGATTACTAGTATATAGATGAAGCTGAGAGATCCTAGCTGCTTGCCTAGTATCACTGAATGAGCTTTATGCTGGGAGGTAATTGTACTGAGGCTGCAAACATCTGGATCTAAGAATAAGAGAATAATATCATAGAGTTTGAAGAGGCCCCTGCTCAATGCAGGAACTCCAGCTAATGCATCACCAACTGAGCAGCTGACCAGCCTCTTTTTTGAATATGTCCACAGGAGGAGACCTCAGTACCTCACTAGGTAATTGGTCCCATTACCAAACCCCTCTTAATATCAAGAAGTCCCTTTTAATGTTCAAAGATTGTAGCTGATCTCCTATAGTTGTTGCTGCTTTCATTCTCTGCTGAGGGCACTTGGCTGGCCATTGGAGAAAACAAGTTGATGTATAAATAGAGCAAAAATGATCGTCTTTTTAAAATGTTTTTTAGATTTTTTAAAAAAAAGTTTATTATTCAAAACAACATACAAAACACACAATCATACACATATCTTTCTCACATTTGCATCTCTTACTTCCCACCTATTTTTCATCTTCCCATCTTCTTATTTTTTGATAACCTTTCTTTATACCTTTCAACCTTATCCTCTTCCTCTCAATGCCTCTCTCTTCTCTCTCCTTCTCTCCTATCTACACTGACCCTCCATCTACCTACTCAAACCTTCATCTACATTCTTTATCCTCTTTACTTGCTTCTCATTTCACATCCTCATTCATAACTTTCTCACCTCCAATTTCTTTCTGCTCTTTACTACTCCATGTCCTTCTTATTATTTATTTATTGTTCTTTATTTACTACTATTCTTCATTTCTATTATTATATCACTTCAATTCTTTCTCTTGAATCCATTATTATATTCACTTATTCCCCATATTAGTCTACTGTAACCTTACATATGACCTTATAATCTTTTTCTCATTCTCATTCTCATTTCTTTTTCTATTTCCTTTTTTATTTCTCATTATTTTCCTTCTCTAACAGGCTTATCATTGCCAGTTCTCCCAATTGTTCTCTCAGATATTTGATTACTGGTTCCTAATCTTTATTAAAATTCTTCAGAGTATTATCTTTCAATAGCTGAGTTAATTTATCTGCTTCTATTATATCATATAGTTTCCTTAACCTGTCCTCCTTTGTGAGTATTTCCTTTTATCCCAATTTTGAGCAAAGGTAATTCTTGCCATAGTAGTTAGGTAGAATAATACTTTCCCATGGTTTTTCTCCAATTTCTCCTCTAATACTCCTAACAGGGAAAAAAATCAGGTTTCATTTCCATTTTTATCCCTAACATTTCATTAACTATTTTACTAATCATTTTCTAATATTTAGAAGCTTCATTGCATTTCCACCAACATTAATAGAAGGTTCCAGGTGACTCCTTGCATTTCCAACAGCAGTTATTAACCCCTTTATACATTTTAGCTATTTTATCTGGAGACAAGTACCATCTAAAAAACATTTTATACCAGTTTTCTCTTAGTCCTTGTGAAGCTGTATATTTCAATCCCTTTTTCCAAATTGCTTCCCATTGGTCCAATTGAATCGGATGTCCCATATCCTTTGCCCACTTCATCATTACATTCTTTACCACCTCTTTCTCCATTTGCATTTGCAATAATTTTTTAATATAATAATCCAATTGCCTTCTTATTTTTCCCAAGCAAAATTTCTTCTAATTTTGTCTTTCCCTCTGCTATTCCTTGGGTTTTAATATCTAGTGTAGCCTTTTCATAAATCTGTCTGTATTGGAACCATCCGAGATTATACCCTTTACTCTCCAATATTTCTTGTTTCACTATTTTAATCCTTCCTCCTTGTTTGTCTATTAAATCTTTGTAAGTGATCCATTTATCATCTCTGTCCATTTCTTTTCTATAAAACGCGTCTTGTGGGGATAACCACCTAGGTGTTTTATCCATTATCTTGTTTTTATGTTTTTTTCCATATTTTCAGGAGGACTTTTCTTATGCTACGACTATTAAAAACCTGATTTGTCCTTTCTTTATCATATGCTAAATAAGCATGCAGACTATGGGCCTAAGCAGACTGCCAGAAATAGTGCACATTAAATTGAGGCATTGCCCTGGCTCAGTGCTAGGGAATCATGGGAACTGTAATTTATTGTGGCACCAGAGCTCTCTGACAGAGAAGACTCAATGTCCCAGAAAAAAATACAGTTCCCATGATTCCCTAGCACTGAGCCAGGGCAGTGCCTCAATTTAATGTGCACTATTTCTGGCAGTCTGCTTAGGCTGTATATTTTATCCCTTCTCCTTCTGATTCTAGGAGTCTTTTATCTTCTAGTTTTAACCAATCGTTAATCTATTCCAATCCACAGGCTTCAAAATATATCCTCATATCTGGAAGTGCCAATCCACCCCTTTCTTGAGCTTCTTGAAGTACTTTAAATCTAACCCTCAGTTTTTTCCCTTGCCATATAAATCTTGAGATATCTCTATGCCAATTCACAAAGGGTTCTTTGGTGTTTATAATTGGTAATATTTGAAACAAAAATAGCATTTTAGGTAAAATTGTCATTTTAATTACCAATATTCTTCCTAATAAATTCATCAAATCCCTTTTGATCTCCTTCCATAGACTTACATAATTATTTTCGAATAACTCATTTGGTATTTTTTTCTTTTTGTAATTTGAATTCCTAAATAGCTCACCTTCTTCTTTTTCCCATTCCTATTTTCTCTTGCAATTTTCCCTCTTCCTTCAGGTCTATATTTTTTGTAATTATCGCTGATTTCAATTTGTTTATCTTACATCCAGTTATATCCCCAAATGCTTTCATTAATTCCATTAGTCTCTCTATGTTTTCTGATAGATTTTCCAGATTAACTACCAGATCATCTGCAAACGCTCTTATTTTACATGTATAACTCTTAATCTTAAACCCTTGCAATTTGTCCTCTTTATTAATTTTCCTAATTAATAATTCTATTATGATAAAAAAAAATCAATGGTGATAGGGGACATCCCTGTCTTGTTCCTCTACAAATTTGGACCGCTTTGGTTGTATCGCCATTAATTATAATATGCACTTTTTGATTCTTTTATATTTCCTTAATCCAGATTTGAAGATTTTCTCCTATGTCCATTTGCTTTATAACTTCCAATATTGTCACACAATTAACCAAATTGAATGCTTTTTCTAGATCAAAAAAATATTAGTCCCACCTTTTTGTAACAATGTTTTTCATAATATTCAATTACATTCAGAATATACCTTATATTATCCTTCATATGTCTACCAAGTAAAAACCCTCTCTGGTTATCACCTATTAACATATTTAAACAATGTTTTAATCTTTTTGCTAGAACTGCCACAAAGATCTTATAATTTACATTAAGTAAAGATATTAGTTGATAGTTAGTAGGGTCCTCTAAATCATTATCCTCTTTTGGAATCAATGTTATATTCACTTCTCTCCACAAATCTGGAATTCCTTCTTGTCTGATTTTCCCAAAAATTAGTTGTAAATATGTGCAACTATTCGTTTTTGAATGTTTTATAAATCAAATTGCTGTCAGACCATCCGAGTCTTACCCTCCTTGCTCTGTAAGATAGCTTTTATTATTTTCTCCTTTGTAATTTCACTATTCAGTTGTTCTTTTTATGTTACATTCAGATTTGGTATCCCCTCCCAACCTACATAGTCCTCTAGTTTTGATTTATCTACTTTATATTCTTTATACAACCTACTATAATAGTTATAGAATACCTCTTTAATTTTGTCCTGTTGTGTATATATATTACTCTCTTCTTTAATTTTAATTATTTGTTTTTCTCTTTTTCTTTTCTTAGTTTTGCTGATAACCATTTACCCACCTTGTTTGCATGCTCAAAAATATATTGCTTTAATTTCTTTAATTTGCCTTCTATTTCTGTGACCATTTCCAATGAAAGTTGTTTTTGTAACATCCTTACGTCTTTAAAGACTTTCCTATCATCTGGTCTTTCTTTCAAAATTTATTCTTTAACTTTTATCAAATCATTTAACATATGCATTTTCTTTCTCTTTCTTTGTTGTAATATCATATTTTGCTGTATAAAAGACCCCTCTTAAAACTGCTTTGAAGATATCTCAAATGATTACCAACTTCGTACCTCTATTCATGTTCTCTTCAAAGAAGTTTATGATTGTTTTCCTTGCCCTCTCTACTATATCTGAGTTTTTTAAATAGTTCCTCATTTAGTCTCCAATTTCTTTCTTTCTTTTGTTCTTTAAATTCTAGAATTAATGGGTTATGATTAGAAATCATTCTTGGTAATATTTCCATTTCTTTTATTTCTTCCAACATAGTTTTATTAACTAGAATTAAATCTATTGTTGCTAAGGATTTGTGTCTATCCGAGTAGAATGTATATCCTTCTGTTTGGTTGTACAAATGCTTCCAGGTGTCAACTAATCCCAAATCTTCCATCATTTTAAATAACATCTTTGGTAATTTACCTTGTTTTTCTCATCTTTTTTTGTGGATTTCCTATCCAATTTAGGCTCAATTACTCTGTTAAAATCTCCTAGTACAACAATATTTTCATACTCATACTTGCTTATTTTCTTCCCCTTATTTTCCTCCAACTCCAACTAATGCACCACCAGCTGAGCAGCTGACCAGTCTCTTTTTTGAATATCTCCAGAGGAGGAGAGCTCACTACCTCACTAGGCAATTGGTCCCATTGCCAAACCCCTCTTAATATCAAGAAGTTCCTTCTAACATTTGAAAATTGTAGCTGATCTCCTATAGTTGTTGCTGTTTTCATGGTCTGCTGAGGGCATTCGGCTGGCCATTGGAGAAAACAAGTCGCTGTATAAATAGAGCAAAAATGATCTTCTTTTAAAAATGTTTTAATGATAGTTTGGTAGTGATAGAGAAAACTGGGAAGTATAGAGAAGAAATAAGTGTAGAGAATATTTGTCAGTTAAGACAACTACTGTTCTGCATGTGAATGCCTGTTCCTTTAACCTTTTTAAAGTGGAACAAACTGATAGCAAAAATGATCAATGTGAAATGACATTTGAAACACAGCTGTAAGCCTCTTCACACATTGCATGCTCACATGCATGCTCACATGGTGAAGTCCCATTGGGGCCTCAAGGTTATGTCTGTGGAGTAGTTGTACCTTGTCATACCTACACACTGAGCATGATGATTTTCAAGTGAGTTTTAAGGCTTGAACAGCTACTAACACATAGGGTGCCATAATATCAGGACATCTGTATGCATCTCATGATGACTAGGATTTCCCTTTGAGAAAGCTACAGTGAATATGTGGATTTCATAGGGTTAGGAAAGGATGGACTAGCTAGATACAATCTGGGAGCAGAGTCATCAAGATGTGAATATCCTGTATATGTGAACCAAACAAATAGGGGCTGAACTGCAGTGTGTAAAGGTGCATCCTAGTAGGGGTGTGCAAAGTGCATACTATGGGCTGTATGTATCCCCAAGCCTTTTTTATGACCTGAAAGATCTCCTCAGAAGATGTGTGTTCATGTGTCTGTGTGTATGGAATCAATATACCACCAAAAAGAACTGCTAAATGTATTGAAGACAATGAGTACAGGAACTATAGCAGTCAACATCATAGCTGACTTATTTTCTTTCCATTCAGTATTAATAGTCAAATTAAGTATGTTTAAATATAAATATATATAATAATAATACTAGGAATCAATCAAGGATAAGTGGTGGTGAGGGTTCTTTGTTAATACTGAGTGGCAATGCTTTTTAAATAAAAATAATACTATTTAATTAAGATTTTCTTTAAAAAATATTTTCACCCAATTTCAATCTATTTTATATACGTACAAGAGCAGTGTAGCAATGTGGCTTCAATATTTGGCTAGGATGCTGGAAGACTAGAGTTCAAATATCTGCTTAAGCATGGAAATCCACTGGGTGAACTTGGGCAAGTCACATTCTCTCAGCTCAGTGACAAAACCTCCTCTGAACAAATCTTACCAAGAAAACCCTGTGATAGGGTCACCATAAGGCAGGAACAACTTGAAGGCACACAACTACAACTACAACAAAAAAGCAGCATGCAGACATTTTTAATATACTTTTTACTTAAAGCCCTCTGAAAAATAAGAGTCACTCATAAGGGTCTGGTCAATTAAAAATTGTCCTTGCCTGCATGGCAATTCCCCCCCCCCTCACTAGTATGTGTATAAATAGGCCTTTCCTTTTTTATAGATTTCATGGTGCAATTCCAAAAGATGCCAACCCTTTGTGAAAACTAGTTTGATTGTTTGCATATAAACAACACAGCAAACATTTTCCACCTTACTTCTTTCCATTTCTGCATCTGAATACAAAATCCCACTGCAGACTTATTTCAAAGAATTAACTTAACAGTGAATGTTAAAGATTTAAGGAACTGAAGCTAAACTCATGACCCTAGGAATATAAGGAGGTTTGGTTTTCAAGAGAATTAGTCTAGCTGAGCTAATGGGTGCCAATAAAGGCTGTAAGCTTTGTGTCAAAGACTTAATCTTTTAATTAACCGCTGAGTGAAAAGTAGCTTGGGAAATGCAGTAAGTCAGATTCAGGTCAGATGAAGCAGAATAATATGGGAGCCTTGGAGAATTAACATACTAGGGAAATTAGAACAGAAAAGTCTCAGAATTTTTTATCATCAGGTGGATGGTAAAACCTGAAGTAATGAACAAAATGCATGCTTTTTTCATTCTATATACAAAAGCAAACTGAACCTGAGGATGAATTTTCTTCAACATGGATAAATCAGGCTGCATCTTCCACAAGTATGGAACAAGTTAAAGTATTAGAAACTAGCTATATGGCTTGCCCTTTCCTTCCTCCAGTCTCCATAAGTAGGAAATTACTTGAAGGCATACAGCAACAGCAAGAAATCTCACTGCTACTTGAGGCTGCATCTCCACTGAATAAATAATCCAGGTTGACACAACTTTAATTACCATGGCTTAATACTTGGAATTCTGAGAATTGTGGTTTCTTGTGGCACCAGAGCTATCTGACATAGAAGGCAAAATATATCCCAAAACTACAGTTCCCAGAATTCCATAGCATTGAGCCATGGCAGTTAAAGGGATGTCAACCTGGATTATTTCTGAAGCATAGATGAAGCCATCAACTATTTCATCCTGCCTAATGGTAGGGCCAGTCATAGCTGTGGCGATTCATGCAAATTTGCCTTGTCAGTTATAGCTTACAAGGTTTTATCTGAAGATGGTGAAATGTAAAATTCCACCTGCATAGTTACATGGAAGTTGAGTTTTTGGAGAAAGAAGATGGTAGTGGTCAGCTGGGTGGCAGCATGAGGAAGGTTTCCTGTCCACCCCATGGCCAAACAGTGGCAGCTTGGGTCAAGAGGAAGAGCTGTACCCAGGTACCATCGACCAGCAATTGCACTGATTAGTAAAAAATGTTGAACAAGGAGGTACTGATTACTGCTTATGCAATATTGTAAATATTAGTAGCATAACCCACAGTTAGACTAATGTAAAGCCACAAGATTCTGACCCAGAGGTTCACTCATGCTTAATATCATCCTGACATTTTATAAAAGCCCATCATCCTGACATTTTATAAACATATGGAGTGTTGTACCAGCCTGATAATGCCTTCTTCCCTCAGCAAAGTGGCCTACCAACATATAGTTAGAAACCATATAATGCTATTGATTTTAAATTGTGACGTGTAGGACTATTTTGAGCTGAAAATCTGGATAAGCCTTAGGCGTCAGAAAAATAAACCCAGAGAAGGTGATATGGAAATTTGCTTTGAAAGGCATGCAAAATGAGTTTCAGCCAGAGGAGAAGAAAGCTTAAGTGCCAAATATTGCTGTATACAGATTAATAGGTGGTAAATTAAATGTTATAAGTTATTGATATAATGAAATGTTGTAAGGTATTGAATAGTTGAGCTGGCAAGTGTAATGTGCATGAACAGTATATAAACCTGGAAGGCAAAGGGGCTCTCCTAAAACAAGGCATATAGGACTGTTTTTAAAAGGTTCAACCTGTACTGCCTGAGGTCCAGATCTGCTGCATTCAGTAGAAATATTTCTTTCCTGTCAGCCTTCTTATGACCATTGCATTTCTTACATGCCTGGAATAATGACTCTCCCGAATGCATTCTAATTCTAAATAGTGTTTCCAAGTTCTGTAAATGTCTTTCTAGCTTTTGCCTATATTTCTGGTGTCTTTGATGACAATGATGGTGTTGGTAAAGAGTATTCTCATAGTCTGCTAATTTCATATACCTAGAGGAGGGGTAGGCAACCTTTTTGAGATAGGGGCCGAGTTGCTGTCCCTCAGATAATTGGGGGGCCGAAGCACCATAAATAAATAAATAAATAAATAAATAAATAATTAAAAAATTAAAATAATAATAATAATAAAAAATAAAAAAATATGCATGCACACTCTCTCAGCCCCAGAAAAGCCATGGCACAACCTCTGTGGAGATTTTGCCAAGAAAACCCCAAGAACAAGTAATAACAACAATAATAAATATAATCATGGTGGGCGGCAGCAGGACCGGCCTGGGGCCGGTCCAAAGGCCTCGGGGGGCCGCATCCGGCCCCCAGGCCTTAGGTTGCCTACCCCTGACCTAGAGGGCAGTGGTATCACTAGGGTTGACATCACCCAGTGTGGTAACTCATAGTGTCAGCCACGCATATGCACAACCTCCTCCCATACCATACCATACCATACCCATACAGAATCCTTAGTAATTTTTTTTGTACTAATGTTACTCATCAGTCATAATTCCTGTATATCACTGAATGTAATGAGAATAGCTGTGACACAAATGACTAGCAAAATTAATATTATACCTTTAAATTTCAATATTATACACACAACCTAAATGTAGTGAAAATTTGGTAAGATGTGATGTTTGTAAAGAAAATTTTAGAAGAATATTTAATTTTAGAAGAATTTTAAACCTGGACGCCTCTCCTTTCTCTTTCCACTGAGCCTCAACCCCCCCCCCCCAATAATCTCTTCAATGTTTTAAAGGGATGCAGGAAAATGCCACAGGCCATTTCTGCCAAAAGATAGACTTTTAGAAAGCAGTGGTGTCACCTCCCCTTAGAGTGGCACCTGTTTCGGCCCACACACCCCTTGTAATCCCACTGCTAAAGGGCAGGCAAAGTACCAGTGCTAGAGGAAATTGCAAAACCTGCTTTTAATTTTTTTAAAAAGTTAACTGAAACACACACACACACACACATGTACATGTCCTATGCTTACCTTGTGCTATTTTTGCTCAGACAGATCAGACAGCTAGATACCTGACTGACAATCTGTAATTCTAGGACAATTAAGCAGATCCCCAAAGCAGTGATATAAGATATGACATTCCACTGGTTTTGCAGCATAGTTCCATTTTGTTGGACACATTATTGCACTCCTCTTGCATTTATTTGGCAGTGCTTTTACCCTCTTACACCAATCACTCATGGGAGAATGTCAGGAACATCTGTGGGATGTCCCTCTTAACATCCAGAATAGCCTGCTTTACCTTTATACAGTGAAGCAGACTCCTTCACATTTAACTACCCCCCACCTGCCTTTCTATGGTTTCTTCCAACTCTTAAGATTTTATGATTCCATAACTAGCTGGGAAATGTTATATATTGGTTCTTTACACTTTTTCTCATTTAATTAATTCTGAAATCAAGTTAATGCTCAAATCTATCAGTTAAGTTTAAAATAAATATAAGTTGCCTTTTTTATTTCAAAATGCCCAATTGATAACTTAACTGCTTGTAACTAGTTAGTTCCTATCTCTATTCATACCCAAGAGAAAAAGTCAGATCTCTTCAAAGCTGCTTGTTTTAGTTGTAGATTCCCATTTTGTCCACAGTGGATGCAAAAACTCATAATTAGAGAAGCAGGATAGATAAGCAGATGACATTGTTTCCTTGGACAGCACAACAAATGACTGATGGGACTGGAAGCAAAGTGGGAAACAGGCAATTCATGGGAATCTCATGGTTCGCCAATGTATGTATGAGGTATTTTTTTTAAAAAAATGAACAAAAATATAAGGAGTTGTTCACCTTTTAAAAATAGCTAATGAGAACTGAGCATGCTCAGCAGTTATAGAATACTGTCAATCGGAAAATAACATAAAAATAAAACAACAGTACCATTTTCCATCTCTGTAATTGTCAAAAGATTCTGTTCCTGCAAAAAGAAAATTAAAAGACTAAAAGACTAAATTTCATTCACTTACTTAAAAGCAGCCTTGCTGTCAACTATATGATTGGGAACAGTTTCAAACATTCCACCAGTCACAGGTAAGGGGGGAAGAAAAATCATTAGAAAATCAATGTTTGCTTAATTGAAGATCCTTCTTCCAAATTGGAATGAAATGAGATATATATTCTCAGATTCACTGACTGTATAATGATGTCAGTTTGTCAAGGTTTTATACTGGGTAGTCTCAGGTTGAACATTTCACCAGATGCAATTCTGAAACAACAATGCAATGGGAACTGAAATGATGTATGCAGTTGTCAGATCGAATGGATGTAGTAACAGCAGTAGTAACAGCAGCAACAACTCCACCATGATTTTGTACCACCAGAGTTTTTAAAAGGTCCATTTTTTAAAAAAAAATATCTAAGTTTAAAGGGGTAAAACACATGCAATCAAAACTTTCTGGCTGCAAGCTTTGTGAAGAGAGGCAACGAAGTTAAAAACTGTAATTCACATGGAATGCTCGAAAGGTTCTGCACAAATTATGGCTATTCTTGAACGATGCAGAGAAGAGTTTATGAATGATCCATTATCATCATCAAAACGACTTAAAATATGACACTTTGTTTTAACTCAACAGGGGATGAATTCCATCCATTATTTATGAATGGTGTAGCATAGTGGCTAATGGCCAAACCAGAAGTATATGAAATGCATGACTGAATTTAGCATGCCTGGTTCCTTTTTTAAAAAAATAGAAGGCATGGGCACTTCTATCAAGAGCTGGTGTAGAGAGTGCAAGGGCTTAGCCCTTTTTGTATCACAATCCTGATGAAAATCACTACCTTAGTATTTCTCCGTAGGCACATCAACTTTGGTGAATTTCACTGTGGCTTCAGTATGGGGACAAGGGTTCAGTTCCCCAGATTACATTTCCCCAATCCTGTTCATCATCATCATCATCATCATCATCATCATCATCATCATCAGACTAATAAATAAATTGCCATCTAGTTTGACCCCAAGAAATTCAGCTACAAGTGAAGTAGTCTGTGGCTTGAATCTTTCTTTTTTTATTGTTCCCAACAATATATAGGAAGCTCCTGTGTTTGCAAATCAGCTGGCTGAGCACAACTGGGAGCCAGGATGTAGCTGGGATGCAGTCACCTGGTAGCATTTGTGGCATTTTTCATGTGATAATTCCTGGTTGCATCCCTTAAGTGACTGTATCCCAGCAGGGGTTGGTCACTTTATTTTGATTGTGATAAGCGCCTTGGCCTTGCCTGGAGCAGGGAACAGATGCCATTAGACAAGCAATTGTCCTTTAGTTCTAAAGTATATAGAACTTTTATGCTTTTTTAACTGCCATAACTCCATTGTATGGAGTCTTGAATTTATAACTTTGGCAATGTATTCTGAGTACTCTGCTAGACACATGAGGGCCTTGACAGAAAATGTTACATATCTGAACAGCCTACAAATCCTAGGATTTCATAGGACTGGGACCATGACAATTTAAATGGTATCAAACTAATAGTGTAGTGTAAGATACATTAATTGTATTTTACCCATTGATCATTAATTTGCTGTTGCTATCAGCTGTTGCTTGACTTATGGTGAACCTAAGAAGGAGAAATCTCTAAGAGACCCTTTGATAGCAGACCTACTCAGGTCTTGCATCCTTTCCTTATTGAATTGCTCCATCTGTTATGTGGTCTTCCTCTTTTCTTACTGCCTCCCCCTTTACCTAGAATTATAATCTATTACTCTTGTCTGTTTTATATTGTTTGCATTTTCAAACTTCCAAAGTGGATAGTACCTCAAGAATTAGATCTCTCACACACATAGTCTGATGTTCATATGGCATTTCAAATCTTCTGCATCCAAAAGTGGGTTCATTTTGTTTCACAGTAGCAAGAAGTCTGGCTTGTGTGTGGGAATAAGCTTCTTCCTTCATTATAGTACAGCAGCCTACATGATCAAAGGACTGATATAGTGTTGTTTTAAAGCATGTAATTGGAAGACCTCCAAACAGTATCTAGTCTAACCCCTCCTCCCTCATCAGTGCAGGAATTGATGGATAAAGCATCCCTGACAAGTATCCATTCAAGCTCCATTTTAAAAAAGCATTCTTCAATCAAAGAGAGTCCACAACTATTTTGAGATGTCCTGTTCCATGGTCAAACAGTTCTTAGCATCATAAAGTTCTACCCAAGGTCTGGCTAGAGTATCCTTTCTGGTAATCCAAAGATATATCCATGTTAGTCTGTAGAATCAGTATGTAGAGAGATCTTGTAGCACCTTTGAGACTAACTGTAATAAAGAAGCTGGCAGCATGAGTTTTCATAGACTAAAGTCTGCTTCCTCAGGTACATACAGCCTGTGCAGGCCGGACTAAAGGGCCAACCTGGGCGTGGAATTGGGGCAGGGTGACTGCACGCCAGCTGCCCCGGCTCTGTCCTGATGCTGCCATCACACCATGCTCCCCACTGCATGGCACGCGGTGTCAGGGTGCCTCATTGATGCAGCGTGTAGACACACTACACCAAAGGGGCACAAAAGAGCCACGATGGTGGTGCTAAGGATGGCTTTTTGCTGCCCTCAAAAGGAGCAGCATTTGCCAGCTCTTTTTGGAGCAGCAAAAAGTTGGATCAGGGCCACAGTGTGATTGCCATAGCCCCGATCCAGCACTCCCAGGGGCAGCACAGAGCTGCCCCTTAGGGACCATCTGTATGGCCCCATAGTTTCTTTCCTCAGATGAATTACCTTCTTGTAATTATGATTCATTAGTTTAGGCCCTATCTTCTGAAACAATAGAAAAGATATCCACTCCATCTTACACATGACAACTCTACTACATGATATTTGAAGATGGCTGAATATATGCCTCTCAAACTTTCCTTATAGGTTTGGCTTCTAGATCTATATCTTTGTTGCCCTCCTCTAAACATGTTCCATTCTTGTTGATATTCTTCTGAAGTTGTGGTGCCCAGTGCTGTAGACACAGTATTCAAAGTGACCAAGATGGTGCTAATACTGAACTTGAATAAGAAGCTACACTTCTATTGATGTGGACTAGAACTGCACTGGGCTTTTTGCCAATACATCAAAATCATGATTAGCTTCTCATCTACTAATACCCCTAGATCCTTTTTATATATCTTGCTGTCAAAGAAGGTTTCACCCATCCTATATTTGTGCAAATGATTTTCCCTACCCAAATATCAACATAGATTACATTTATCCTTACTGAACTTCATTTGGTCAATATTGTTCTTTAGTCTGTTACGGTCATCTCCAAGAAATTCTTGATGGGAAGGGAATTCAATATAGGTATCAGGAACAGGACATAGCTTAGTAGTAGAACATATGAATCTGCATGAAGAAGGCCCCATAAGGGCTGCCCCTACATTTAGGCAAAAGGAAAAAGTTATTTCAGAAAGGACATTTGAGGGATCATGAAGAGACACGTACAGCATCTGAACCACAAACATCAGAACAGCACGGTCAGCCTTGGATATTATATACACTAATTTTTGGAGGACGAATTCCCTTTGGTGCTTCATTTTAGGCAGCAAAATGTCTTCGGCTCATATTCAGTCCATGCCATCTCCAGTCAAAAATATTTTGGATGGTAGGACTGGGAGATTCTGAGAACTATTGTTATTCAGAGTTTTATGGGCTAAATGGACTAACAGTGATCTCCATCTAAGGTTGAGATGGACAAAGTATGGTCCTTTCAATGATACTGGGCTGTAGCTCCATCAGATATAGCATGCATAAACAATGTGGAAGAATTCTGGGTGGTGCAGTTTAACAATATCTGATGGTACTTTTTTTTCTATCTGTGGTATAAGGGAGCTCTAATGCAAGCAGGTTAAAGTAATAAGTGATCAATAGTTCAGGGTGCTTATATTTTAAAATCACTTTAAAGCTAACACTTTTTTACCCAGGCAAAACATAATGAAATGTGAGCCTTCAGTTGGTCTCACAAATATTTCTAACTATCACACAAAACCAGATTACCAAATTTCAATAGGCATAAAAATGATGAACTTAGCTGTCATGTAATTAATACAGAATTACACAAGTAATAACTAAGTGATTACCCCTTTAATAATGCATCAAACATTTCAGGAATATTTAGCTATTTATGTAAAAATTAAAAAAATTGCCTGCAGCAAGTTATAGCAATTAGATATTTTCTACCAAAAATATTGACAGTTCTTAATGGATCTCTGTGCATTATAAATGTAAATGCCATACATTTCTTTTGAGTGGTTTGAAGAACAATATGAAAATCTTTAAAACCATAATGCCAATTTATAATCAGTACAGAATTACTACCACATTAGCAAAGCCCATCAATCATTTGTGCAAATGTAGTTGGTGGATTTGTCCTCATGATTTAAAGCTACCATTCAAGAATTGGTGTATTCACATCTGTATTCTACCATGTTTTTAAAGACTCTCCTTCTTAAATTGTATCAATAGTTTGGAAGTTTTGGCAATGTTGCATAAGACTTTGATGCCATTAGAAGTAATAGGCAACAGAGAAAAATCTCAGGTTGTGACTCAACCACAACTCCTAAAATTGACTCAAATTTCGAAGGAAATTACTTTAGAATGGGATGCATAAAAGACTTCCTAAATTTCTCAAATTTAGGTTTGATTTTTAACATATCAGCAAGTGTTCATGATTTTCAGTTGCCTAAAAATAATAACATCAGTTGAATACTGTGTCCAGTTCTGGGCAGTACAGCTGAAGAAGGATGTTGACAAGCTGGAACATGTCCAGAGCAGGGCAACCAAGATGATCAAAGGTCTGGAAAGTAAGTCATATGAGGAGCAACTTAAAAAGTTGGGTATATTTAGTGTATTTAGACTGAGAGTGATATGATAGCCATCTTTAAATATCTGGAGGGACTTCATGTAGAAGAGGCTTGTTTTCTGCTGCTCCAGAGATGAAAAGAAGAACTAGTGGATTTAGATTATAAGAAAAGAGATCCCACCTAAACAGTAAGATCTATTCAACAGTGGAATTCATTGTCTTATGGCCTTTGCAGACTGCTAGAAATAGTGCAAACTGAGCCCACTTTAAGGGTTAGGGTTAGGGTTAGGGAATCATGGGAACTGTAGTTTATTGTGGCACCAGAGCTCTCTGACAAAGAAGGCTCAATGTCTCGGAGAAAAAACAATTCCCATAATTCCCTAGCACTAACCCTAACCCTTAAAGTGGACTCAATTTGCACTATTTCTGGCAGTCTGCAAAGGCCCTTAGAGAGTGGTGGGTTCTCCTCCTTCAGTGGTATTTAAACAGAGATTTGATTAACATATTTCAGGAGTTTGTTAGTTGTGTGTTCTGGCATGGTGGAGGTTGGGCCCAAAAGCCATTTTGGACCCTTCCATTTTAAAAATTCTATTACTCTAATTTAAAAGTTTCTATTCCAAAAGTTGGTTACTGAAAAGAATACTAGAGAGAATACCAGGAATACCAGGTAGCTTGATTCTGGTACTGATCGGTAAGCTATAAGTTAGATTTGGCCCACAGGGACAGCTTAATGATGAAATATCTATGTCCAGAGGAGTCAGGCAGGGATGCATTCTTGCAACCTCACTGTTTAACCTGTATATAAATGACTTTGAGGCAGCCTTGTCTGACCCTGAAAGTCACATGCCCAAACTTGGCTCCAGAAAAGCCCCCCTACTGCTTTACGCAGATGATGCTTGTTATCCTTTCTTGTACCAGACCTGGTTTAAAACATCTTTTAATGATTTTCACAAGATACTGTAGGTCCAATGATCTGACTACCAACTTTAGAAAATCAAAAATTATAGGTTTTCAAAATAAATTTTCTCATTGCCACTGGACTCTTGAGGGGCACACTTTAGAACAAGTTAAAACTTTTCCATACTTGGGGCTATCATTCCATCACTCTTTTTCATTGAATATTCATAGACTGATGGCTATCGAGAAAGCATCAGCCAGCTCAGCTGCAATAACACATTTCTTTTTTACTTTCAGAGGGCCTATATGTTGCATCTGCCTTGAAAGTTTTTAACACTAAGTCTGTTACACAACTTTTATATGCTGCTAGTATTTGGATTGGGGGAGTGTCATCTGAAATCGACAGGCAACAGAAAAAAATTTCTAAGGACCATGCTTCAGCTCCCTAACTGTGTCCCAAACTTGGTGTTGTTGGGCCGTTGCAACCAGCCCAAAGGGCCAGCCTGGGGTTGGAATTGGAATTGGGGTAGAGCAGCCACACGCTGGCCACCCCAACCCCACCCCAATGCCGTCTTGACATTGCACAGCTGTACGTATAGTGTGCAGTGTTAGGATGCCCTCCCATCTGTACACACTGTGTGCAGTGTCAGGTTGTCCTCCTGGTGTTTAAACACGCTTCACGAAAAGGGCACTGAAGAGCTGGGGCGTTGGCTCTTAGGGTGACCTTTTGCCGCCCCTAAAAGGAGCGGCATTTTGCCTCTGTTTTCGGGGTGGCAAAAGGGAGGATAGGGGCTGTGGCATGGGGTTGCCATGGCCCCAATCCACTGCTTCCCAGGGCAATAAGGGCCTGGTGGTATGCTTTAAATCTCTGGCTGCAAGTTGCTGTCTTTGGGGTTGGCTCAGGTTTGCTTGTATACCTGCTCCAAGACAATTATGTAAGTAGTTGGCACAAACTTCTTGCAAAAAAAGCAGCTTTAATTGGTTTCTCTTCTTCACTCCTTTCCAACTTGGGATTGGAGATGGCCTTTAAATCTCTCAAGCAGAAATTGTAGGACATAGCTTTTTGCAATCTGTGTTATTGCTCCTATGTAAGTTGCTCGCCTAGTGCATTGAATATACATTACACTGGGTCTTTCCAATCATCTGACTACATTATAAATCTGACAATGCCAAAGTACCACATGCCAGATGCAACTTTTTCTCACCAAACTGCTCCTAGGCAGATTTGCTGGGTGACCTTGTAATAATATGATTGAGTCAATGAAGCATATTTTTTGTCCTGTAGCTTTTATAATGAGGTGTGCCAGAATCTGATTATTCCACTACTGAGAAAATTTGTTGGATGTTCTGCCCAATTTCATATCAGATTCTTGGTGGAGGATAAGTCCCCAAATGTAGCATTGGCTGTTGCTAAATTTCTTTCAGAGGCAAAGAGGATTAGAGCTGTGTTTAAGATAAAGCTGATAGCAATCATTTTATTGTTTTTAATGTACTATTTATTCCTTTTAGATGTTGTTTTTAATTTTATGTTTGGATGATGATGATGATGATGATGATGATGATGATGATGATACTGATCAAAGTTCTTGTGCATATGGTCAGATGCACTCTGTTCCTAATCGTTTGCTATATGTATGTCTATCTGAGGTAGACATACCTCAGCCAGTGAAGCTTTGATTTCTTGACAAAAAACACACAAAGAATAAACAAATTAGGGAATTTACAAACCTGAAGTCACCTCTTTTGTAGGCTTCTGAACATTCTGCATCTATATGTCATCTTGTTAATATGTTATATTGTGTTATATGTTGTTGGTATAAAAATGAGATTAATTCTGGAAAATTTTGGAACAAACCTCTTACAAGTAATAAATCAGTGAATCTTTCTTCATTTTAGATCCATGGAACAAACCTCTTACAAGTAATAAATCAGTGAACTTTTCTTCATTTTAGATCCATGTTAAAAACAAACAAAACATTTTATGCATGGTAAATATTCAGCTATGAATCATTCCCACAGAATTGTGACAAGCAGCCTTTAGTCCATCACCTAATTGCTCATGGGGGCAGGCAGATAAAGGGAGAGAGTGTTGGGAATGTTGGGAGAAAGAAAACTGGGTGTCCACACCCAGTTTTGACTCCTTCTCATAAACACATTCCACCGCTACTGTTGTACCTATTAACATACATTGCCTAATAGCAAATCCCCAGGAGAATAGGGTTGCGGTGCCTTTGCCTGCTCCTGCAGTGGAAACTGTTTTTTTTCACCTGATCACTTAGAGTGTTAGGTTACACTCACCATGCTCATTTCTTGAGCTTTTAGGATGAGTCTTTAAGTGTCAGCCATCACATGATGGATGATGGCCAATCTTCAATCAACATATCACCTCGTAGCTGGGTTTGAGTTATTTATTGCCTGAGGTTATAATAGACCTGGGAGGATTTATAATTTGAAAAATAATCAGAGCAGTTTTACAAATTTATATTGTGTATTGATGACTTAAATTTCATGAACAATTTTGGTGAATTTATACATATTCATTTAGCAGAACAAGGTATTGATCTGACCATAGTGACACCTGCCTTAATTACTACATTGGGTTATGCTCTATGTGGGATTGCCATGGAAAGGTGTTTGGAAGCTTCAGTTGGTACAAAGAGTTCCAGGTGTTGACTGAGGTTGGTTACATGGAAAGTGCATCTCTCCTGTCATGACAGCTCCACTGACTGCCAGTCTGTGTCTGAGTACCATTTAAAGTGCTCATTATTACCTATATAGGCCTATATGGCTTAGGTTCAAACTGTTCAACAGATTCAGTCTCAACATGTGAACCCACTGAGGCCTTTCTCTCAGTCCCACCACCTTCATGGGCATGATTGATGCAGATGTAAGAGAGAGCTTTCCTGGTGCCTCTTCCTAGGCTCTGGAACTCACTTCCTAGAGATATTAGAATAGCTGCCTCCTTGCATTCCTTTTCTTTTCAGGCAAAGAGCTTGTTGTGGTTGTGTGCCTTCATCATTTCCGGCTCATGGAGACCCTACGGCGAATTTATCACAGGGTTTTCTTGACAAGATTTCTTCAGAGATTTGCCATTTTGTTTCTCTGAGGTTGGGAGAATGTGGTTTGCCCAAGGTGGCTCTGCAATTTCCTCACCTATAGAAATTACAGGAGAGAGCAATCCCTCAGTCAGCCCCAAGAAGAGGCTCTTTCCCAGCCCTCCAGGGCCCAAATCATATGGTGGCGATTCTGGACCCCAACTTTTCACCAAAGGGATGCCAAGGTGTAACTTGTTTTCCAAAATGAAAATTTAAAGGGGCTTGTAAAGGAGAGGCAGGGCCATACAATACCTCTGGATCTGCCTACCTCATGAGCTACAGCTTAGCACCCAAGTGCCAGGCCAATTAAATGTGGCCTCTGTTCTTAGTGGCCATCAAATTGTGCCCTCCCTGTAGCATCTATGAGACATCTAGGTTCAGGCACATATTTTTATTATAATGATTCTATCAGTCTTTTGGGAACCAAAGTTGTTTTTTTTTTTAAAGAGGGTTCTTAGGAGTGTGCTGCACATTGTTTCAATTGTACTGTTTTTAAACTGTTTTAAATAATTTAACTGTATGTTTTAAATTTTCTTAAATGTTGTTGGTAGTTTAATTCTCTCTTAATGTTGATTTGTATTTGTTTTAGCTATACAGTGTTTTAAATTATAAGCCTAAGTCCCAGCTTTTTTTTTTTTGGGGGGGGGGTTAGGGAACATCATGTCTTTCAAGTTGTTGAAAGCTTTCAAGTTTCAAGTTTAATTATTACAGTTCTGAGAACTGAATATCTCTTATGAATGATAAAGTATGTTCATTTTAAGACAATTCTCTCACTTTCATATACTTTTCTCTTTAGGAAGTTAGCAATATGATTAGATGAATGCAGTACTCCAGTGTATATTGAGGTCTGGAGTTCATGTGTAACTGAACAATTAATACATAGTTACTTACTTGTCTACTGAGAAGCCATCAGGTGTGCAAATATATTGGAACAACTGATGGTCTGGAGATTTAAATTTACTAACCTCAGAATGAACTTCTGAAAACTGAGATATAGGACTGAAGATTAAACCCAACAACTCTACTTCTCAGGTATGGTGAACCAAACCTTGCAAAAGTAACCCACAAATATAGAAACACCAAACTTATCATACAGCAAATATACACAGGTTTGCTCCAAATCATAATATTGTAATGAGATTTGCCTATTTCTAATAGAGTAGATATTTATTATTGACACATTTGTTCTATAGTTACAAGATGTTCTTTTTCTAGATGTTTGACCAGATAAAGAAAATAAATTGCTGCATCAAATCCAAAGTATGACACTTTGCAGATGGAGGTGGCTGGAGAGTATTTTCTATCCCATGTTTGCACTTTAAGAAATTGACATTAAAAAGTAGGCAAGCAAAAGCAGACTTTTTATTAAATGACTGAAGCTTGGCAGTTGCATGGAGGTCAGAGCACTCAGTCAGTGTCAGCCTCCATTCCCCAGAGTTGTATCCTATAATGTATTTATTTATCATTACCGATAGCCAAAAATTTTTTCCTCCTTTCTTTCAGTTTATTCTGTCCAAGGCCACAAGGTTCGGACAGAGATCAATGGTGCCCCTGTTGTGATGAAGCAGCTAGTCAAAACCTGAATTAGATGTTAAATCTTTCTGAAGTGGGGAGGAGGCAAGGGGAGGGTAAATGCATTGTGCTGAGGATTTATCATGTGTTGCTTCCTGTGAGATAGTATATAGGGGAAGATTTGTTATGGTACAAAGTTACAAAGTGCTGTTTCAGGACCGTAGCAGTTGCCAAGTTTATGATAAATTTGCAAAGCCTTCCCTTGCAACTCATAGGGACATATATGCATTACACATAGATGGGTACTCAAAATATCCCAGTCCAGTGGATATCCAAGCATGGTACTACACTGTCTTTAGGCAACAGAAGACCAGAGTAGTGTTCTAGTTAGTATGTTGACTTAGGCTAGAAACAACTGAGAATAAAGAGTCCTGGAACATGGTGATGTATCAATTCGTGCTTGTCTACCAATTGAATGGACTCTGCTACTGGACTGAATTCATCTGTCCCTTGTAGTCCAAATCACTTAGCTCTAGACCAGTGGTCCCCAAACTTTTTTGGGCTACTGCCTCCTTTCTTTTGGGTGACAACCCTAGCAACCCCCCCCTAATTTTTTTCTAATTTTTTGGTATTAGATCTACTGTTCTACTGGGGAGGAGGAGAGAAGAGAGAAAGTATCTTAAGCAAGTGAAGCAGCTGCATTGGGGTAGTTTTGCAAATGTAGTAAATGAAATGTTGCTTGTCATGCAACCCCACTGGGGGCCTTTGCAGACTTCCAGAAATAGTGCAAACTGAGTCCACTTTAAATTGAGGCACTGCCCTGGCTCAGTGCTAGGGAATTATGGGAACTGTAATTTATTGTGGCACCAGAGCTCTCTGACAGAGAAGGCTCAATGTCTTAGAAAAAAATACAGTTCCCACGATTCCCTAGCACTGAGCCAGGGCAGTGCCTCAATTTAAAGTGGACTCAATTTGCACTATTTCTGGCAGTTTGCAAAGGCCCTGGGTGACCCTGGGCAAGTCATAGGGGGGAAGCAGACGGCTTAAAGAGCCATTTTGGGGGCAGGGAAAGGGAGGGGCAGCCACATGATGGGAGCCCCAACCCCTTCCCCAGGTTGTCCTCGGAGCAGCCGGCCCTCCGCACAGCTGTCGCTCTGAGGAGTACCTCCCGCAGCAGCATTCGCACACGCTGCAGCAGAAGAGGTGCGCTGGCAGCCTTTTGTGGTGCACCTTCGGCGACTTGTGGAAGGAGCGCCAATTTAGCGCTCCTTCCAGGGGTGGTGAAGCTGCGCCGTGGGGCTGAGGTGTGGGGATACCTCGGCCCCGCGGCGCAGCTTCCCGGGGCGGCCCACAGCCGCCCGTCTGCTTTGCCCCATACTCTCCCAGCCACAGGGGAAGGCAATGGCAAACCCCTTCTTTGAAGAAACCTTTTCAAGAAAACCCTATGATAGGTTCTCCTTAGAATCATCATGAGTCAAAGCAATTTGAAGGCACACAAATACAACAATTGCTGCTAGCCAACCCAAGGGATCCTGGAGTCCCACAAATTTGTATTGGAGGGAAGGAAGGTGAGGCTAGGGGGTGGCTTGGGAAAGTGAAAGAGGGAAGCCCCTTTATGGAAGGAACAATGCTGCTTGAATGGGGTGCCTGGCAAAGAGGGCTGGTGGGCTGGCGAGCTCAGCATGTTTGACACCAGAAGAAGGAAGGGCTGCATGGCCATCTGGGTAGTCCATGCCAAGAAATGTCCCTGCAGCTGCCCCCCCGTCCTCCTGGCTTCTCTTGGCAAAGGGAGGGAGAGGGAAATAAAGGGGGGGGGGGACAGGAAACATCAAGAATCACCAGAGCATTGACAGTATCCAATGCAAGAAAGAACAGTCCCCTTCCCTTCTCTGGCTTGAGCTAGCTAGCCAAGGCAAAAAGGAAAGAAGAGAATGCACCTGCCCCCTCCCTTCCCTTTTGCCTGAGAACCAGCCAGTGTTTTGCTTACCAGAAGGAGTTTTCCTCCTTGGCCTCCTTGTAGGGGGAAGCTGAACAGTTTCTGAAAAAAAGTGGACATGGCAAGTATTTTGGTGGCCAAAGAGGTTCTTGCAACTAGGGTTTGTTGGAATATGGATGGGTTATACAGTCAAAGGAGAAATATAGAAATATGTGTGTGGAATTTTCCTCATGGGAACAACATTTAGAGAAACAAAGAGAACTCAGCCTAGATGGCCAATAAGTCATAACAATTATAGTTTTAGTTAGGAAAAAGATAGTCAGTGTATCAACATGTGAGCTCATGAGAAAAGCAGTCACATGGGGGATGATGGACAGCAAGGGGCTGGGTTATTACACATCATACAGGCATTATCCAATTAACATAAGGTTAACACCCAGAAGGTGGAGTATGGGAAGGGCCTAGAGCAGGGGTAGGCAACCTTTCCCCTTTAAGGGCTGAGGGACTTCAGCTCCCAGAAGCCTCAGCCATGTTGGCCAATAGTCCCATGTTGGCCAATAGCTCCTGGGATTCTGGGAGCTGAAGTCCCTCTGCCCTTAAAGGGGAAAGGTTGCCTACCCCTGGCCTAGAGATTCCTTTGTCTAGGTTTGCTTATATTTACAAACACTGTGTGTGTGTGTGCTCTGACAGTGGTTTTAACCATGGAGCTTTTGGCTTTTAGTTTTTGAGTATGTTTATACTGCTTTTATAATGTAACTCCTAGATCTGGAAACATAGATCTGTAACTTCTTCTTAACTTTCAACTACAAGTTGGGATCCTATGCTTTTGGGATTGTTAAAGATGTAATCTTTCATGACTGAACTGGATAAGTTCATTACAATGGATTTTACTTAGTTATTTTTTCTTTTATATGCATTAATAAGCAATAATTTTGGACTTTACAATGTGTCTTCTTGACTGAGGAAGACAGGATTGCCTGAAGAAGAGAAGCTGAGCTAGTTGATGGTAAGAGAAACAAAGTGGCTGTGGATCACAGCATCCAGCTTGTTCTGCAGATTCTGCTGGGTGTCAAAGAGCATCACTGCAACACCCATTATCCACACACTGACAAAGGTTACGGGCCCAGAAAAGGCTAGTCTGCCAGAAAAGGCTAGTCATCCACACACTGACAGGGTTGCCATAATTCTCTGTCACAAATCCTCAGATGCAAGTCTATGAAAGCTTATATTACAATGTTTTTCACACAGTTAGTCTCAAAAGTGCTACAAGTTCCCTTTGCATACTGATATTCCAGAGTAACATGACTTATGATTGAATCTGTACTACAGAATTAATGCAGTTTGCACTACTTTAACTGCCATGGCTCAATGCTATGGAGTTCTGGGGTTTGTAGTTTTTTTGTCACATCAGAGCTCCCTGATAGAGGCTCCATAGCTCACAAAACTACAAATCCCAGATTTCCATAGAATTGAGCCATGGCAGTTAAAGCAGTGTTGACCTACATTATTTCGGTAATGCAAATTAAATCTTTGTCTCTGAATTCTAGCCACTTGGAAGAGAACTTAGCAAAGGTGAGTCCCACTCCCCCCATGTCCCACTCCCCCCATTTGGGAGAAAAGCTCCCAAACAGCTATGAGACTAAGAGGGACTCTTGCTCTAGGAATCATATCCAGAGGCTGCCATGCTGGCCAGCCCATACAGCAAAACACAATAACATCCAAAATTCAAAAAATGTGATACCTTTTTTGGCCAATTGAAATGCACAAAATAGATGAAGCAAGTTTTTGAAGTTCAACTGTGGCTTCTTCATTGGCCAAAGGTGTAAAAAATCAAACAGGAGAATGGTATCACTGTTTTGTGGATTTTGGATGTTATTGTTTGCATTGTAGCCAACACAGCTACTCCTAGATATGCCTTCTAGATTTCAGGATACTGCATTTTTGTCACAACAGAGGAATCCTAAACAAGAGGGAAAAAAGGGCTGACTTAACTTTTTGAGGTCTTTACCTCTAACAAAAGTCAAACTTTATTTTTTAAATGGGACTGCATTTGATGTGTTTTAAGCAGCATTTACAGTTGTTTTTTTCAGATTCAACAACAAAAAGACTTCTTGAGAAATTCAATATTATCTGCCAAAGGAGGGGGGGGGGCAGGTATTTTCACACAGGAGAGAAAAAGAAGGAAGGTTTCTCATTGTGTTGCTAATGGACTTATTAGCAAATTTCATTTCCTGGACTTCATTGTTTATCTTCCAGAGCCCATATGTTCCCCCCTTTTTCCCCCCAAACACACACACGCACACGCACACGCACACATACACTATTATCGGGGAGGGAAATGGAAGAAAGGGGAGCTCCAGCCCATTAGCATGCAACTAAGAGGAAAGAGGGACTCTGGACCTTAAGAAAGGGTCCTCCCCTTTTTCAAACACACACACACACACACACACATTTCTATGTGGGAAGGGGAGAGCTTGGAGGGAAGGGCAACTCCAGTCCCAAGCAACCAAAAAGTTCCATCATGCATGCAACATCACCATACATTTACCAGGATACAAGAAAGCCTCCTCGCTGCTCCAAGCCTCTGCTTGCTCCTTTTCCTTCCCACCTCTGGGACTGGCATGCCTGTGCAGTACCACCCAGAGCCTCAAGGGTGGGATCTGGATAAGCTTTTTCCTGAGGTTTCACTCCTGCTTTCAGGAATCCAAGACCTGCTGCTTTTCAAAGACTTCAATCTAGGACTTTTATGGTTTTTCAGCAGCAATGGCAACCCTACTTGCAACCACCATTGCCACAATTCCCTACCGCCCCCTTTCCCCCTTCAGTGCCCCCTGCTGCTCTTTTTCCTCTCAATGCCCCCCTGGAGCTTTCCAATGCCCCCAAGGGGTGCTACTGCCCACTTTGATGACCACTGCTCTAAACAGTTGAGAGGAAATCCCAACAAAGATTTGTGAAGTGTATAGGGTGTCATGAACCAGTGTGATATGGTGTTGTGAATGATGGAGTAGGACTTTGAGATACCAAGGCTCATGGCTGAGTCCTCACTCAGCCATGGTAAGCCACTGGATGACCTTGGGCAAGTCACATTCTCTCACCCTCAGAGAAAGGCAATGCCAAAGAAATGAACAAATCTGACTTGAATGGATGAAACATCAATAAGTATGTGAAGAAGTGCAGGAAAGGAAGACACAGCAGAGGAATCTCATTGTTCATGTCTGAATGTATAACCTTGGATATAGTCCACAGCAAACTGTCTTACACTGAGTTCAATCATTTGTCCTTTTTGTTCAAAATTGTTTACATTAGGGTGGGGAAAGTGCAGTGTGTGGTCTGCGTGTGGATCCTAAGGCTGTTTTTAGAATCGGAAATTTAGGGATTTTTTTAAAATTCAAAATTAAATTTAAATTTCCCCAGCTCTTTGGGCAGGGTGTGTGTGGACAATCTTGTGCAGACAATTTTGTCTTGTTTCTCTTTTTCTTGCGAATGAAAGGCTAGGGGCTGTCGGATTTAGCTTAATCCCAAGTGGCAGGGGGACCCATACTCCCTCCAGCAGCAGCAAATAATGTTTTGTCTGATGCCTGAATTTACTCTGCCAAGCCTCGACACCTGGGGGGGGGGGGGAGTGAGAAATAAAATTGCACCCCACTCCCCCCCCCCCAAGAAAAAGCTGGGGAAAAACATATTTGTGGAGCTCTAAATCATCTGCAATCATCCAGGAGCAGACCTTTTCATTTTGGACAGGGGCTTTTTCACTCCAGAAGAGGTCACAGCACTTCCCAAGTGGGCCGCTTCAGGTTGGTGTTCAAGCTGTATCTAAAGTAGATCCATACACCTAATATCTGTTTAGTGGATTTATTTTGCATGTCTGGTTTCTTTTAATTAAACACCCACTGGTGTTATAATTCTATGTAAATCCTGACATTTAGTTTTCTGTTAATAATATATAGGTCAGAATTTGCTGGCCTGCCTGAAATGGGCAAAAGGTCAACAGATCTTAATAGCACTGTGAACATTATAAGTGCCTCAGTAATCAGACAGGAAGGAAACATATTGATCAAACAGCTTGAATAACATCTGCAAATCAAAATCCTTTAATACACACATGCACAAACACACACACACACATGCACACAGACATCCCTTGTAGGCATCCAAAGATTGTAAATGTGTTATTGCAAGTTCAGCTCCAAAAGTACATCTAAATGTACTAGACTATTTGAACGGTGTGATCGATTAGCAAAGACACTTATTTTCCTGTCATAATTGTCTCACAAAGAATGGAGACAATCTGGATCTCAAAGGAAGCATCTTTTTGTGTTGTTAGTGGAATTTAATTTTTATTTCTTGGACTTTAAGATGCTTTGCCACCCAGTATCCAGATGGCAAGAAGGAGGAAGGGCCTACCTGCATGGACATCCCTCCATACCATCTTAACTCAGAACAACAACATCTTGACAAAATGCAGGCCTGTGACCAACACCGTCATATATATATTTAATCCTGTATGATTTTTAACACATTTACTTGATGAAGAAGCCAGTGGAGCTTCAAAAGCTTGCAACATGTATATTGTGCATTTTGGTTGACCCTATTTGATCTATTCAGAAACTCAGGGCTAGGAGGAAATCCATTCCAAAAAGCTCTGGAAGACAGCATGAATTTTCCTGAGCTTTCTTTTGATAAAAAGCCCAAGGTTGACAAAGCCCAAGAAATGTGCTAATAAATTTGACACTTTGGATAGAAATGTAATTTCCTTCAAATTTTAAGAGGAGCTTCTTGTTGCATGTTGGAGTACTTACATAATCCAGGTAAACTCAGCAAATGATGGGACAGAGTTCAGTGACTTTGTGTCTGTTAAACTATTTCATCTTGCTCTGCTAGACAAGTCTGATTATTATGTTTGATGTTAAAATCATTAACTGTTAATGTACCATTTTTCACTGTTTGTTGTTATTGTTGCTATGTGCCTTCAAGTCATTTGTGACTTATGGCGACCCTAAGGTGAACTTGTCATGGGCTGTTCTTGCCATGATTTGTTCATAGGAGATTTGCCATTGCCTTCCCCTGAGGCTGAGAGAATGTGACTTGCCCAGGGTCACCCAGTGAGTTTCATAGCCAAGCTGAGAATCAAATCCTGGTCTCCACAGTCATAGTCCAACATATAAACCACTATACCACAATGTGTTCATATACAGTGGATGTCCACAAAGGCTATTTAAGAAATTAATATGTCAAAGCAGTGCATTTCTTAAGAATGAATAAATAATTGAATAATCCAATGAGAAAATTACATGATGAAAGTACTGATGTCATTTAAGTGCACTGTTCTGTATACCAGAAAATACACTGTATACCAACAAATATCACCTAATCATAAACCAACAGTGAATGTTTTATGATGAAACATAAACAAACAGCTCACTTGGACAAATAACATTTTGTTGCAACAAGGGTATGAATTTAACAGGTTTTTCATCCTATTTGGCTAAGAGTTTCATGCCTCCATTGATCTATGGCTAAAGTTTAATGTCAGTATGTTGATTTGATCTAACCCTTCCTTGAGGCTTCACATTTCATGAACAAACCTGTAAATGAAGTTGATGTGGTTATAATTGTCAGAGGCACAATAGGATGTACTTTCAGCTGGAAGATATTTGAAGATTAATTGGTATTTTTAAAATGCTGGCTCACCCACATATCTAGTCAGGGTATCTTTATAATTGGCTAAAGATTGTAAAGTGAAGAAGCATGATTGCTTTCTCTGGAGCTTGGTGTAATCGATTTCTGTTTTTAACCAATTTTGCCCCAGGAAGTGCAGAAATCAGAGAAAGGGGCAGGGAGGGAGGCTAGAGAGAAAGAATGAGCACCCCTTTTTACTTCTGTTTAGTTTTTGGCACCATTATCTGATGTCAATAAGCTGCCAGCCTGATCCATCATGCTGGTGAACTTGTGATGGCAAAGTGAGATTACTATATTTGGATCCATCACTTTCTCTAGACCTGTCTGCTACTGGAACCTCAGTTCCACCAATTGTTGCATGCAGAAATATGTAACTGCCATTATCAGCTTTAATAAGAGGAATTAACTGATATTGTTTGATGGATGGCATCACAAAAACTTGCATTCTAAAACTGGAAGTCAGACTTTAAGTCAGAATACTGATTTCATGTAGTATTTTTAACAGATGGTTCAGCATTCACAGGAGTATTGAAGAAAGTAGCCATGTTCATTTTGGAATTCTCATGCTTGAATTTGTCCTCAAGGCAATTAGTTATGCATTCCTAGGACATTCTGATTACAAGAGAAAAAGAGGTTTACAAAGCTAAATGTCCCCTCATTACTCCCTTCCATTTATTGCCACTTGCAGAAAATAACTGGTTGGGTAACAATGAAGAAACATATTCTGCAGTTTTCGTTCTATCTTCTGTCTTTTTTTGTATAATGTCTACTGAATTATGTAAAGGTTTGTGAACCCTGAAGTTCACCCCTCTCATCACTCCATTCCCTGAATTTTACAATATAACGATTAACAACTTCCAAAAGTACTTCTGTTTCTTCTCTTTTCACAAGTCTTGGCTAAAGGCTGTTAAGTTGATTAAAACATGGCTTGTGTCAGGAATGACTGACTAGTGCCCCATGTGGTGAGCTGTATAAATGAGTCCCAGTTTTAGGAAAAGGGTAGGAGGATGATAACAACAACAACAACAACAACAACAACAACAACAACAACAACAATTGGGGCCTCTCAATGAAGAACTAGATCTGGTAGGAGAAACCAATGGCCACTTTCCTTGCTGGCCATTGGTTTCTCCTAGATAAAGAGTATAAAACTCCTTAATTCCACTGGAATTAGTGTGTCCCTAATTTCTCCTGGTCTGCATCCTCACCGCAGAAATAATCCAGTCTGACACAATTTTAACTGTCATGGCTCAATGCCATGGAATTCTGGGAATTGTACTTTGTGGTAGCACCAGAAAAGAGAAGGCTAAATGTCTCACAAAACAGCAATTCCCCAAATTCCATAGCATTGAGCCATGGCAGTTAAAGTGGTGTCAAACTGGATTATTTCTGCAGTGGAGCCCTGGAGAGGAAAAAATATTCAAAAATATTTAGAAAGATGGGTTTAAAGCCCCACCCCCCTTTTTGTTTTAATATTGAGAAACCCTGGCGAGAAGAAGCTATTGCAGTTTGGGACTTATTCTGCTCAAAATTCTCATGTGGTGGTTTTGTGCAGAAAACAGCATTTCCTGTGCAGACTGCTATTTTCTGTGCAAATCAACTAAATGTGGATTTTGAGCAGAATAAGTTCTCAACTGTGAATAGACTTAAAAAACTGGTTTTCAAAAACTTTCTCACAGTGCAGGGAAAAATGCTAAATTACTAGTTACTTCCTTCAAGAAGAAAACAAAGTGAATAATTACATCCCTAATTTCTCCCTTGGGTGCTGATTCCTGACTTGGTCTCTGGTCCTATCTTATGCGGTTGAGGCCTCTTCATCCTGGATGTCCAGCTCACTAATGCCTGTGAGCCAGGTCTGACATCTTGAGTGTTGAGTTGGCCTTGATCCTATTAAGCATGCTTTTACAATCCTTTCCCATTTATTTTTCACCCAGACCTATAGTCAAAATTGTGTGTTATTTCTGCAGTGGAAGGGATGTATTCATGATTCTCTATTGCATTGGCACAAAGGACAAGAGATGCCTCTTTTGGGTTTAAATAGGCTGCAACTTTTATTCAGCTGTACAGGGTCTATTTACAAACAATTCATAATAAATAAATAAACCATACTTTGTCACATGTGTATGTAAAGGTGTAACCATCCCAGGTGGGTGGTCCTTCACATCGTGTGACAAAGCACGTAAATAAACAACAAACAAATTTAACCCCTCCCAACCGGAAATGATGTCATATTACATCATATGACATCACTAACTTAATGACATCATGCACTTAGCTGCTTATGTCACTTCCGTTAATTTATTTTATCCAAATCTATCCAAATTTAATTTAATTAGCCAATTAATTTCCCTGTGAGGTGGGGGTCATTACCCGCCACAAGAGGGGGCCAGCCTAGCTAGGCATCCCCTCCCCTCCCCCCGCCACAAACCGCTCTCCTAATGTGTTCAGAGAGGGCCTTTACATAAATCTCCGAACCTTCAGAGGAGAGGTGCACTCAACCCCCCCCCCCCATACAGCTGAGGCATATCCAACTTAATTCCAGCATGATCAATTATAAGAATGCCCAATCTTGTTAGCTGTTTAGCAACAGAACAATTAAGCCACCTTTGAGCGCTGTTAATAGAAGCATCTTTACATGCTCCAGGCCAGCTAAGCCTTGGCAGCAGCTTGGTCCATAGCAAGACAGCTCCATGAATGTGCTTCCTTATCTCCTGAAGGTCCTTTACCATCTGTTTCACCAACTGAAGACATGGGGCCATCACCAAGTCATTCTCCCCCATGTGTATGACTAAAACCCGGGGGTGCGGATATGCCTTTGACAGTTCAAAAAGCTTAGGAAGCAAAGCTCCCCAAAGCATGCCCCTATGGCCAAACCATTACAGGCTGCTGATGTTCGCCAGTCCCAGGTTAGGATCACGTCGGTGCTCTAGCAAATGACGTTCTGCCCAGAAGACTAAGCTGTGGCCCAGAATCCAAATCTTGCCATAGAAAACGCCTGCTGAAATGTAAATAGTGCTATTAATATAATTAACCACAATTAGCATTCTTTGAAGGACGTACATAAGACTTAAATGCCTTAGAATGCCACATGCCAATTCGGCGAATATCGGCATGACTCAAACCATGTATAGCCCCAATGCAAAATGAATGAGAGGAAAACTGAGTGGGAGGCAAGTTGGCTTGCCTCAAAGTCTCTTTCAAAACCGCCCTGAATTGGAACTGAGTTAAAGGCATGCCCGACACATGCAGAAACAAATAACCTGACACTTTCGGCCTAATCTTCATATAATTTGCCAGTGCTAGCACAGGACAAATCTGTCCAACAGGCACTTTAGCTAAAATAATAGACTGACCTCCAGCTAACTGGTCAGTCTTCGAGTGCCTGATGGAAATCTGAATCCCCTGATCTGACAATATGACATCCGAGAGGAGAAGTGCCCTACCAGACTGGTCATTGCGAGAACCAGGAACAATCTCACTAATTCTTAAAGCCACAAAGAAGGCAATGGCAAATATAGCCTTGAACAAAGCCAATTCCTCATGTGAAAAACAAGTATTGGCTAAGTGTCGCCATAATTTAATCAGGACCAAGTCAGTTACTGGCAAACGCATGTCCTTTACCACAGGTGCTTCTCTAGTCCAACCCTCTAAAGCTCTCCTAACCTAAAATCAGTGGTAGGATCGAAACATCCTCTAGCCCTGGAGTAAAATGCCAGGGCGGCCAACCTGCCCCTAATGGTAACAGGTGACAAACCAGTTTGCCTGAGATGCACTATAAAAAACAGCACCAGATTAACCTTAATAGGCCAGACCTCTTCTTCCCCAATTTCTGACAAAAAGTGTCTAAATGCATTCAGAGCTATTTGATAGGACTTGTGTGTGGATGGGGCGATAGAATGTAAGATCGCCATGTCGATTTCTAGTCTCCACGGCTCCATAGAAGTGCTGATACCTCCAATGGGTGTGTCAATGCCTCGGGAGCCAGCTTCTGGAACCTGGAGAACTGAAAACGAGAAAGGGCGTCCACCAAAGGGTTAAGCAAACCAGGCACATGGTGAGCTTGGAACCACACATTATACTTCAAACACTGAGTTACCATAGCCCTCACCAAGCACATCACCCTAGAGGACTTGGAGGACTATGAGTTTACTACCTGAACCCCTGCCTGGTTGTCACACCAAAACCAGATAGTCTTATTTGCAAATTGATTTGCCCAAAGGTGCACTGCCACAACCATAGGAAAAAGTTCCAAGAATGTGAGGTCTCTAGTCAGACCACATTCTATCCAAGTAGGAGGTCATGCCTCAGCAGCTCATTGGCCATCCCAATAGACTCCAAAGCCATGGGCTCCAGCAGCATCAGAGTGTACCTGAAAATCTGCCCTAAGCAGCATTTCAGATCTCCAAAATGAAATACTGTTGAATTCTTCCAAAAACGACTCCCAAACCTTCAAGTCCTCACGAATCCCCTTGGTGATCCTAATATGGTGATGCGGAGCTATTACTCCTGTGGTGGCCCTATATAATCGTGCACAGAATGCTCGTCCTGGAACTACTACCTTACAAGCAAAATTCAATAAGCCTGTAAGAGATTGAAAATCATGCAATGTAGCTTTTTGCTTCCCCAACATCAAACTAACCTGCTGTCTCATAGCCACAAGCTTGTCATTTGGTAAGTGAGAAATTCCGTTGATGGTGTCCATCTCGATTCCCAAAAAGGTAAGCCGTGTGTCGAGACCCTCTGTTTTCTCCTCAGCCAAGGGAACTCCCAACTCGGAAATTAATTCCTGGAAATCAGCTAAGGTATCTCTACATCGTGAAGAATTGGGATTTACAACAATCAAGAAATCATCTAAATAATGTGTGATTGCCATATTACCTGACCTTCTAACTGCACACCAATGAAGAAAGGTGCTAAACGTCTCAAAGGCAGAACAAGAGATCGAGCACCCCATTGGCATGGCTTTATTGAAATAATACTTCCCTTCAAACTGAAAACCCAAGAGGTCAAAGTCATATGGGTGTACAGGGAGCAACCTAAAGGCTGATTTTATATCATACTTTGCTATTAGTGCTCTCTTACCTAGAGCCCTAACCATCCTGACTGCAGAGTCAAAAGATGCATATTTAACAGATGTAAGCTTAGGATCTATGGCATCATTAACAGAGTCACCCTTCGGGTAAGAAAGATTATGAATTAACCTAAATTCCCCAGGTGCTTTCTTGGGGACAACACCCAAAGGGGATAAACAAAGGGTGGGAATTGGGAGTTGATCATGAGGTCCTGAAATCCTCCCAGCTGCAACCTCTTTTGCCAGCTTGTCCCTTAAGATAGCCGACAATTCCTTCACGGAATGAGCATTGGGCGTATAACGATACCTCCTAGAACCTGAATAAGGGATACGAAAACCCTTAGAAAAACCATGGAATATATAAGAAGCAGCCTCCTTACTGGGGTAGGTCCACAGCCAGGCTACCAGTGCATCCAATTTAATTGGGCATGGTGCTTTTGCCTCCTGGTGACGCTGGCTGGGGTGTACCTCCCACTCCAGACCGCCTACTTCTACTACAGGAAGTGCCGGGGTGACTCCCCCCACAGGTGTTACACTTATGTTCAAACCTGCAGGGCTGCCTCTTGCACTTACCTGTATTAAAGTCCCAGCAAATGCCAAATTGTTTCCTTTCTCCTGTACCTAGCTTCGCATTCTGCCCTCTCGGCTGTGTAACCATAGGAACAAATCCATTATCACACTTGCTTGAAGGGGAGGCCCCTACCTTTACATCTGCCCAGAGCTCTGACTGCACATGTCTCCAGGACAAAGAGCGATCTTGGGCAGCCCTCATTCTAAACTGCTCATTGTACGCTGCACCCCTGGAATTATGATGGCAGTTGGTATAAGCTTTTATCATTATCTCCTGATATTTAGAAAAATCAGGAGACCTATGAGGTTCCTTTCCTTCAATAACTCCCCTGTAAATAATCCAGTTGACAAAATTGTGCTCCAGCTTAGGGCATTTGAGTGCCTGAAACTCTTTAGGGAGGCTAAACACTATCCCATCCTTTACCATGATTCTTGGTTCAGGATCCCTATAAGTCAGAGAAAATAAATCAATATAATCACCCTTCCAAATTCTTTCTTTGGTGGAGAGAGGAAGGTGTGAGCCAAGGGGAGTAGACATTCCAGCGTATGGATTGCATTCAGTAGATCCATTAACTCCCAAAAGCGCGGGAGCACCCAGAAGTGACACCCTTAATGTATCATTAGCCAAAGCTGTTGGCTGACCAGCCTGCACCCTAGAGTCAGGCACCTTGGAAACCTGAGGTGCCATTGCAGGTGCGTCCAAAGTCATAGAGATGGGGCTTTCCAACCCAGAACCCTGTCCCACTTGGCCACCTGGAGCCCATACCGAGGTGGGCCAATTCGCCAGTGAAGGATTAGCAGGAGACAAACCTGATGTTGAAGCTTGTTGGGAAGCATCACCAGCTGACTGCAATGGTCTCCCGGAGTGTGGCTCCGCAACAGCTCGGGTTTCACCTGCCTGTTCTCTCCTCTCCACCTCAGAGGTTTGCTCCATTGCACCACCACCTGGAAGAACCACTCCTCGCAGGAGGTTATATAAATCTGCCACAGTGTGCTGTTCGGAAACAGGGGCAGAAGCACCCTGAATCCCCACACCGGGAACCTTTTTTAGGAGTCCCCACACATCAGCTATAGTTGGTTGCCCAACTTCCATAGCCGAAACCACCATAGGACCATGTGTTGTGTCCATTACCTGAGAGTCAGGTGCAGACTGAGGGGGCAGCACTTCTGTAGTAGCAGAAGCGCGGGCAGAGGGGCTGGCAACAGTAGCCTGGAGCCACTTCTGGGCAAGCGGATTGCAGACCACGACACAAGCCTGCATCGTCTTGGCCAGCTGAGCTAACTGAGCAATAATCTCATCATCTCTGCCAGCCGTTTTTTGAGGGCCTCTTCGGGGCAGAGGGACTAGAGCCTGGCACAGCCTGAGCTGTGCGCTTTTTGGACTGGGCCTTGCTGCAGGGCATGGCCTGAGCAAGTGTAAAAATACGGGTCCTTAAACACACCACTTGACCTCAGATGACTACCACCAGGCCCGAGGGCCACCCTTCCCAAGTCTCAGAAAGAGACACAAACAGCCAGGAAGTGTCACTGGCAACCACCAAAAGGGGAAGGTGTCCACAAGGGTCCTATTCAGGCACCCCACCAGAAGACAATAATTGCCTCCAAACAACCCACTGCCAGGGAGAAGTGTCAAGCCCGAGCGAGGTACGCTTGGCCCAAGAGTTCTCCCCCGCCCCTTGTCAATAGGATACTGACCTTACCAGTCCGGAGTGACCGGGGTGCCGCTGGGCCTGCAATTCGACCACAGGGTCTGTGCACCCAGCGGAGAACCGCCTGTCACAGCCCCTGCCTCGGCCTGGTTTCAAATAAGCTGGGTGTTGGGATGCCGCAGGCCACCCTCCAGGCCCGAGGCAGCCAGCCTGAAGGCTTCGCCTGGCCTAGAACCTCCCAAAAGTATGGGAGGCCCAAGTTAACAACTCCCACTGTGCAACGACAAGTGAATAAGATCAAAAGTTCAGTGAGCAAAAGCCCAAGAGATCGCTAGGCCAAAGCCAAGCAAAGAACCAAAGAACGGAGCAGAGCGAAGTGACTTGCTCAGCTCCAGCTCTAAAATGGCTGCCTCCATGTGGCAGCGCAGGGCTATATAGCCCAAACTCTCGCAGGAAATCTCGTGATAGCATAGGTACTGCGAGATTTCCCAGCGTACTTATTCTCAACATATACAACACCTGATGGCCAAGCGCGCAGGAATTAGGTGGGAATTCCTGCGTGCTTTAGCGAATCAGGCATCTCATGCCCTAATATGGCCGTCGCAACAAGGAGCCCCTCCCAACCAGTCAGGGGGGAGGTGTCTTTGTCTTACATTTTACTGATGAACAGAACATTCTGCAAGCACATAGAATTATAGTATTATACAGCTGGAAGAGACTGCAGGTACTATCTATTCCAATCCCCTTGTGGTGCAGTAATCCATTCCTATAGCTTACCTGAGATGCTTATGAAGCTTAAATGCAGAAATGTCCACCACTCTCTGAGGTAGCCTGTTCCAGTATCTATCAGAGAGGTTCTTCATAATTTTTAATCAAAATCCAATTCATGTAATTTCAATCCATTGCTTATGGTCCTATCCTCTGGAGCAGCATAAAATGAGCTCATTCCATCTTCTACATGACTGTGCTTCAGATATTTAAAGATGGTTGTCCTTGTCACCTCTCAGTATTCTTTCTGCAGGATAAACATACCCAGCTCCCACAGTAATCATCATAGACCTTGGCTTTCTTACCATTTTGGTGGCATGCCTTCAGACAAATTCAAGTTTGTTGATATCTTTCACAAACTATGCCACCCACCAAAGAAAATAGTGATTCTTGTTGTGGTTGTTCTTGTTGTTGTGTGTCTTCAAATAATTTCTCACTTATGGCAAAGGTGAACCTATCATGGGGTTTTCTTGACAGGTTTCTTCAAGGGGGGGTTGCCATTGCCATTTTCTGAGACTGAGGGAGTATGACTTGTCCAAGGTCATCCAATGGGTTTACATGGCCGTGCCAGGATTTAAAACCTGACCTCCAGAGTCATAGTCCAATGCTCAAACCACTATACTACACTGCCTCATAAAGTCATAGAATCATAGAATCATAGAATCATAGAGTTGGAAGAGACCACAAGGGCCATCTAGTCCAACCCCCTGCCATGCAGGAACTCCCAATCAAAGCATCCCCGACAGATGGCCATCCAGCCTCTGCTTAAAGACCTCCAAGGAAGGAGACTCCACTACTCTCCGAGGGAGTGTGTTCCACTGTCGAGCCACCCTTACTGTCAGGAAGTTCCTCCTAATGTTGAGGTGGAATCTCTTTTCTTGCAGCTTGCATCCATTGTTTTGGGTCCTAGTGGTACTAATGATTATATTTTGCAGACTAGAAATGCCCTGCCCCCCCTCCATGTTTCTGTATAGAAAACAACACTTTTGTACATAGAAAAGAATAGTTTTTTTGCACAGAAAATGCTGTTTTCTGAACACACACAAAAAGCTTAAAGCAAAGCAGCTTCATTTATATACCGCTTCATACCATGCTATGCAGTGTCTAAGTGGTTTACAACTGTAAGCTCATTGCCCCCCAACAGCTGGGTACTCATTTTAGTGACCTTGGAAAGATGCAGGCCTGAGTCAAGCCTGAGCCCCAGCTAGTATTGAACTCGCAACCTTGTGGTTTATGAGTGAGTGGTTGCAGTACAGGCATTTAACCACTGCGCCACCAGGGTTCCTTAAATCTTGTACAGAATGAATTCCATACTGTGCAAATTCAGGCCAGTCCAGGATTCTCCTTTTTCAATATTGTTTGCATTCCCTAGTGAAGATGCTGCATGATGGGGTGAGCTCCTATCACTAGTCTCAGCTTCTGCCAACTAGCAGTTCGAAAGCATGCAAATGCAAGTACATAGATAGGTACCACTTTGGTGGGAAGGTAACAGCATTTGGTGCAGTCATGCTGGCCATTTAACCACCAGAATAGTCCTCAGACAATGCTGGCTCTTGGCTTAGTAACGGAGATGAGTACCACCCCCTACAGTCGGTTACGACTAGACATTCATGTCAAGGGACTACCTTTTACCTTTTACCTTTAATGAAGATACACTAAATCCATATCATTCCCCTGATCTTTCAGGCTTTTTGGAGAACCACATTCAAGAGCAACTCTGTTCCAGAACTAATCCAGTACTGATGTCAATGATGGGTTGGTAGTTGCCCAGGTCCCTCCTTTTCCTGTTTTTGAAGACAAGGACAATATTTGTTGGCCTTCAGTCTGCAGCAACCAAAAATAACCCTTTGCTTTTACTTTCAGTCCCTCACATGTTTCCATTCTGCAACACTGCTAGCACATACGTATTCATTGATAAAACATGCAGCCTCCTCTCCAGGACTTGATGTGGCCATATGCTTAATTCAGTCAAGACACTTCTTGTATCTTGATTTATCAATCTACAAGAATACATTTTTGAACCAGTAATAAACTATGTAAAAATAATCTTGATGCATTCATGCATACAATTACATCAAGATTGCTTTCCTATCTCCCCATCCCTTACCTGGCACATTTTATCAATCCCTTAGCAATGTAGTGGCACAAAAAAGAGGTGCAAATGAACAGAAATAAAAGAAATCATGGCAAACCATGCATGCTTCAGTTTCAGAATTAATGTCATAAATTCTTCAAATTTAGGTAAAAACTGAAGAGTAAAATGCAAGGAAGAGCAATCCTAAATAACAGCAATATTGCTCCTAACTAATGAAATGTAGGCAGGAGTCTGATAGCTCTTCCACAATGCATAAATAAAACTGTTTGACATAACTTCAACTGCTATGGTTCCATTCTGTGGAGTCCTGGTATTTGTAGTTTGGTGTTGTATTCAACATCAGAGAGGTCTGATGTCTACAAAACCCAGGATTCTGTAGGACAGAGTCATGGCAGTTAAAGTGGTATCAAACTGCATTATTTCTGCAAAGTGGTTACACCCTAAATCAGTTTCATAGAAGTAAAAGGTCCAAAACACACTGCAGAAATAATCCAGTTTGACTGCTTTAACTGCCCTGGCTCAATGCTAGGGAATTCTGGGAACTGTAGTTTTGTGAAACATTTAGTCACCTCTGTCAGAGAGCTCTGGTGCCAGTACAAACTACAATTCCTACAATTCCCTAGCACTGAGCCAGGGCAGTTAAAGTGTCTCAAATAGGATTATTTCTGCAGTATGTTTTTGGACCTTGGTCTTAACCTGATGATGGAAGATGCAGTTACTGCAAATAGGTGAAGGTGAAAAACAGAAACACCTTTCTCCTGGGCACATGCATCCATCTATCCTATGGCTATCTTTGTTCAGGTGGTTATGATCATCTAATAGTCCTGATGACGAATCTGTACTCAGGACAAGAGGTTACTGTCAGAACAGCACATGGAGAAACAGAATGGTTCCCAATTGGCAAAGGGGTCAGACAGGGCTGCATCCTATCACCCTACCTGTTCAACTTATATGCAGAACATATTGTAAGGAAAGCAGACTTGGGCATGGAAGAGGGAGGAGTGAAAATAGGAGGAAGAAATATCAACAATCTGAGATATGCTGATGACACCATAATACTAGCAGAAAACCTCACAGACCTGGAAGATCAAAGAAGAAAGTGCAAAGGCAGACTTACTGTGTTGAATATAAAGAAAACAAAAATAATGATCACAAAGAACTTACACATGTTCAAACTAGATAATGAGAAAATAGAAATAGTAAAAGAGTTCTCATATCTTGGATCAAACATTGATTGCAATGGGGACTGCAGCCAGGAAATCAGAGAAAGACTACGAATGAGGAGAGCGGCTATGAAAGAACTAGAAAAGATCCTAAAATGCAAAGCCATAGAACTCAGCACAAATGTCAGAATCATACAAGCCACTGTATTCCCTATTACCATGTATGGATGTGAAAGCTGAACAGTTAAGAAAGAAGATAGAAGGAAAATCAACTCATTTGAGATAATGTGGTGCTAGAGAAGATGCTGAGAATTCAATGGACAGCCAAAAAATACAAACAAATGGGTCCTAGAACAGATCAAGCCAGAAATATCCCTAGAATCCAAGATGACAAAACTTGGGCCCTCTGCAGATGGGTGGCTCTGGGCCACCCCAGGAAGCAGTGGATCGGGGCTATGGCAATCCCACGCCACAGCCCCGATCCTCTCTTTTGCTACCCTGAAAAGAGCAGCAAAATGTCACTCCTTTTAGAGGCGGCAAAAGGCTACCCTAAGAGCCAGCGCACGGTTCTTCCTCTCCCTTTTCGGTGCAGCATGTTTGAACACTGCACCGGAAGGGCATCCTGATGCCACGTGAGGTGTGTAACAGAACGTGGCATCAGGACGGTATCAGCATGGGGTTGGGGCAGCTGCCCCACCCCAATTCTGCCTCCAGGTTGGCCCTTTGGGCCAGTCTGCAGAAGCCCTTAGACTGTCATACTTTGGTCACATCATGAGAAGGCATGAATTGTTGGAAAAGACAATAATGTTAGGAAATGGGGAGGGAAGTTGAAAGAGAGGAAGGCCTCATGCTAGATGGATGGACTTTATTAAAGAGACCACAAATATGAGTTTGCAGGAGTTGGGCAGAGCAGTAGAGAAAAAAAGGGGGGGGGCTGGAGATGTAGGGTTGCCATGGGTCGAAATCGGCGCAAAGGCAGTTAACAAAAAATGATACTTTTAAAAATGTGCAGAATTGGTTGAAAGGATGCTCATGTGGAACCGAAAATAAACATGCAATAATAATTATAAAGAATATATGCAGACAGAAAAAGTTTTACCATGTCAACAGATTATATCCTTCAACCATTGTTTCAGTATATAAACTTGGCAATAAAAGAGCAAAAAACAAAGCCCTCTTTAGTTTAGAGACACTATAGGAATGTATGCAACCAACATGAAGCCCATTTTAAAGCTTCCCAATATTTATTTTCTAATGTATTGTTTCTCAAGATACATATTATAATCAAATTTTCTCTTTAAATCATACATTTCTGATGACAAAGAGGAGGTGGAAGACTAGGACTTATTTAATTTATAATTGCCTTAAAACAATTTAGGCATAGCATGTATTTCTGGTCCATTGGCATGAATGAAAAGCAAGCTGGAACCAAACCAAGAAGGGTACAATTTGAATGATATACCTGTAGAAACAAACCCTTAATTGTAAGCTGGAGTTTGATGAATGATTACCTAAATAATTGTTTTAAGTTACAATGACAATGTTGTTTACAGAATTAACAGGATTAACAAGGCCAATATTTCTTTAGTACAACAGGAGCTGTAAAAACATACCAAACAACACAGTTCAATCTTGAGAAATAAATCTCAAAAATGCCAGTGTAATATTCATGATTGAAATGTAAATCAAAGCATTTGATGGATAAGGAACAGGTCAATGCTAAAGCTTTCTGTTCTCTCCTGTAAAATCCACATGACAGGTGGAAAGTCTTCAAATTAATTGTTTCAGGTGTTTGCTTCTGATAGATGCTTTTAAAAATGGGCATGCAGATCTTTTTCATTAAAGTCTATGCAAGAAAATTTTCAGCTTCTCTTTAGTTCCATGTCAGTCTGAGCACACACTTCCAATAAAAGCACACCAAAGTCTCTGCTTTATTAATCCTTCCAGCATTTCATCACAGTGCAGGATGTCACTTTTGTAACAGGTGTGTTTAATGTGAGTATACATTGTTACTGACCCAAGTCAATTGTCTCTTTAACTCCATTCCAAAAGTCAATTGGGCTCATCCTGTCATTAGACAGTATTTACCTTAAAAAGCAGATTTTGGATGTCATGAAAGGGCAGAAAATTGCTCATTATTTAATTTGATGTCATTGTTTTTTTACTGGTAGGGATGGAGAATGGCAATTGTGGGATTTTCTGCCTAATGTGCCCAAATAGTTTGAATGGCTTTAAGTTTGACTTTGACTTTGGTAGGTGGAAGACACCATCTGCTTATCTGTCTCCAGAATCAAAGTGACTTGAGCCAACCCTACTGTTCAGTATGGAAGAATATAATAAATATGATTTCCTGCACTCCTACATAATCAGGGAAGTTTTAAGGGAAAAGAAAATTGAAATGTGGGTCATGAAAGTTGGATTCTGCCCCCACCAAAGAAATATATCAAATTGTGAATATTTGCATAACATAGGGTGGCATCCTGTTGTTGAATTACCATGATATAATTTAGGCTCAAGGCATCATTACTCACGTTTTTGGTTATTGAGGAGAATGGAATTCTTTACTGACCAAGTAACAATCAAAATCCATCCCCCAACTAACCCTTTCTCAAATCCCCCAAATCCAGCCATTTCCTGTTTGATGGAGAGCAAAAAGAGCAACAGAAAAGTGCTCATGTAGCAATGTCACCATTTACAGGGACCTTCAGGAAACTGCCAGAGGTCCCTGCAGATGATTCTTACTTTTCATCCATCTACAGGAAAACAGCTGGATGCTTGTCTGCTGCTCTCTCCACTCTCCACCAACCAAGACATGGTTGGGTTCAGGGAGCTACAAAAGAAAAAAAAGATGGAGATATTTTGTGGGGAGGGGATGAGACACTGTCATAGCTATATCTTGTAGCTACATCTGATACATGATCATATCGATATTCTTTATCTTCCAGTCATTACCAAGGTGGCGGGGGGTGGGTGGGGAGAAGAACTTTAGCAGCTGTACCACTATAGCTTATAGGATCTGCCCTAACCATATTTTAAAGCACATCTATCCAGCCATGTCCATTAAAAATTTGTTTTTAAATAATGCAAACTGATACATGTTTATACAGAGTCTGTGAGGGGTATGACTGATGGACTTCCACAGCCAAGTGGGGACTGAAATTCTGGTCTTTCAAAGTCCCATTCCAGCACAAACCACTAAACCACCCTGGCTCTGCCATATTGTGTTTGTTTGTTATGCAGCCATTAAAGATGGACAGTCTGTTAAGAAAAAGAGGTGATAACTTCAATTCACCATCATAAATGTGGCTCAATACACAGGATTTGAAAACAGACTTTTAAGAGCTAAGTAGTCAAAGTCCTCAGCCAAGATGAAAGGATGTCAGTTTTAAGTTCTTAAAAAAAAAAAAAAAGAAAGAAAGAAAAGAAAAGAAAAGAAAAGAAGGGGGGGGGGGGAAGACCAAAACAAATTTTTGCCTATCCCTTGTAGACAAAGGCTTATCTATTGGCATGGCTACGTTAATTGTGTTGCCTGTCAAACCCCTGTGCAGCACTAAAAGAATCCAGTAGAGGGATTGTGTGCCTTTGCTCCATCTCAGTTATGAAACAAATAAGTAATATAGCTAGTATGGTAGTAATTACTTTAACAAGCCCAGCTCCCCCTCTCACCCACAGTAACCTCAGACTCATCATGTCTGAGGTCAATGCACAATGATAAACAGAAATAAGAGCTTGTTTGTTTGGGATGGAAGTTCACTTCAGTCTACAATGAATGATGACTTTCTTAAGCAATCATAATTATGAGGGATACTTTCAACTGAAACATAACCCAGCTAACCACACTTGACTGATATCATCAGAGTCCTCAAGCAGCTATAAAATAAGCAGAGAATGACTAAACCTCGAAATCTGATGTTTTGGCTTTTCCATTGTGCAGTGTGGGCATATATTCCAAAACAAAGATTTCCAAAACATTAATAAAATCAGATATCAGTTGTGCTAGAAAATACCTTAGAAACTGATTGAAATATACACATTCACACACCATTTAGCTGTCTTTAAGCTAACTGAAAAAGAGTTTTCCAAATGTATTTTCATTAGGGCCATTTTAAGGTGTTGGGAGAAATTGTTAATTTGGAAGTCACATTTGGAGGTTGATTGAGCAAAACCCACTCCTAACAGATTTCATTAGGTAAAGTGTGGTGGCTCAGCTATGGAAATCAACAGGTTTTTTTTATTATTATTATTATTTTGGGCATGTTGCACTCTCTCATCCTAAGATAAAGGTGGAAAAAAATTTCCTCTGAATAAACTTTGCCAAGAAAACTCTAAGATATGAGTTATGGGTCACCATAAGTTGAGTTGGCTCTAAGACACATAACAACAAGAATAGCATCAGTTATTTAATTTACCTTAATTGTATTTTGAACACAGCTTAGCTATATTATTTTTGGACTACAGACTTTTAGAATTGTCAGTGGATATACCATCTGGGGAATTCTGGGTGTTTTGATCCAAAAAGTAACTTTTGCCAGCTCTGATCTTTATTCCTAAGAAGAGGCACTTGAACTTGGTGAACTTTGGATGCTATGTAGCTTGGCTAGTGAGTGGGTGAATTTGCTGTGCCTATCCTAATAAAGTAAAATGCCCTAGATTATGGTCCCTCCTGAATATCAAAAGAAAAGACCAGTTCTCAGGAGAATAAGTGTATGTTTGAACAAGAGTGTGTTTTTCTTACTATTGAGACAAGCTGTCCACCTAGTCATTCATTTCTTCTCTCTTCTTTTCTCTTCTCTTCCAAACTATGCTACTACTCATGCATTCATTGTCTTATCAGTCACTCAAAAAATATGGCTAGAATATCATATCTCTGGTTTCTCCTACTGGCAGTTCAGGGAGGGAGGGAACAGTTTACCTCCTGCCTTGAATCCCAATGTTGGAGAAAGATGGGATATAAATCCTTGAAATAAAAAAAATAAAAATAAAATTGACATATCTGGGCAGCTAACTGTACTCCCATCTCTGAGATACCCTTGGGAATGGAACTGATGAAGTGTTGTTCTACTGCAGCATTCTAGCCCTTACTTCTAAAGTAAAAGGCATCTGGAAAATGAAGAGTCTAGTGAAGGAGGTCTGGATGAGGGTGTGTATACACACACACACACACACCTCAAGCCCTATAGTCTATGGGAAGATGAGTGGGCTCAGAGACTATTAATACCCATGTGCTATGTCCAAAGATTTTGGTTCCTACCAGACATCAGGCTTGTATTAATGTTAACGAAGCTTCAAATGTAGGCAAATATTGATGATGATGATGATGATGATACAATTTATTGATAGACCGCCTCTCCCCGAAGGATCAAGGTGGATAACAATCATAAAAATCACAATGTCATTAATTAAACATAATTCTCTAATCCCCAATTAAAATAGAAAACATCATAAAATACAATCAATTTACTAAAATCAATCTAAAATTAACCCTCATTAAAATGAGGCACTGTGGGATGAGTAGAGCAACCACAGTTAATAATGCAATACTCTTCTGGTTTGAACCAAAGTTGCTGGTGATACCATTTAAAGTCCTGAATGATACACAAGGGAGCACCTTTCTCTAACCATGCCTGCTCAAGAACTGAAATCTACTAGAATGGCCCTCCTTTGTACAGGGGTGTCAGTAGGGGGTTGTGGGGGTTCAGATCACACCAGGTGATTCTCTAATGGGGAGTGACACCACTGCTTCGCCAAATATCTGCCTTTTGGCAGAAATGAACTATAGTGTTTGCCTGTGTCCCTTTAAAATGCTGAAGAGATGGTATGAGTGAGTTAAGGCTCAGTGGGAAGAGAAAGGAGGTTGTAACCCAAGATTAAAAAATAATAATTTATTTAAAAAAATCCATCTTACCAAATGTTTATTTTGACCACAAGAAACAATGCACATGTAAATACATTTAGACTGTGGACATGATATTGTAATATAAAGGTATAATTTTAATTTTGCTAGCTGTTTCTGTCACAACTATTGCCATTACATTCAGTGATAGATAGGAATTCTGACTTATGAGTAACCTTAGTTCAAAAACATTACTAAGGTTTCTGTATGATATGGTATGGGAGGAGGTCAAGCGGGGAGTGACACCATGAGTTGTCACACTGGACGACACCAAACCTAGTGAGGCCACTACCTCTGTGTCCCACTAGTATGGGAAATATGCTGTGAAAAGACATGAGAGAGGGCCTTCTCTGCAGTGGCATCACAGTTGTGAAGTTCCCTCCCCATGCAGGCCTGATTGGTCCCAATGTGGGAAATCATTCAGCAACAAGTCAAACTTGTTTTTTTATTAAAGAGTTCAGTCCTAACTTTTTATCCAGATTGTAGTATATGGGGCTATACAGACGGGCAAAAAGAGGTGCTTTCAGGCTGACTTTGAGGCATGGTGTTTAGACGATACACACCTAAAAGCCCGCAGGAAAGCACCCTCTAGGCTCCATATGCTGAGAAAAGCCAATCCGAAAAGGAGCTGATTTTTTCTGCTTCTTCTGCAAAGATGCACATCTTCGCATGTGCGTATGTAGGCAGCAACACTGGTATGCCAGAAAAAGGGCGCCGGAGATCTAAAATGGCCGTATAGATGCACTGCCGCACATGCGGTGGAAATTGAGTCGGCGATCCAGAGCATGCACCCTATGATGCAGGCTTCAATTTAAAGCACCTTATGCTTCCAGGTGTGGATGCACCACCACAGGTGCACTTGAATATTAGAACCCTAACCCTAACCCTAATTGTAACCCTACGCATGCAACCTAGCAACTGTTCTCTATTATGACAATAAATGCATTCTGTTGCATGTGTGCTTGCTGTCAGAATGCATAGTAGTTTGCATGAAAGAGGCTTTTGTGACCTCTTCTGCACAGGTGTGCATAAAACCTGCACACCACTTCCCTGGCATGCTGGGGGGGGGGGGGATCCTGGAGTAACGTTTTTCTGTGTTTTCTGTTGACCATGTCCCTTGCATGACCACCAGCTAAATGTATCAAGTCTGTCCACACAAACCTCCCTTGTATGTACCTCTCCCCTCTCCCCTGATCTGTGTGGCACATGTTTTGTGGAGGATGATGGAATAGGTGTCTTTTCAGTTGACAAACTCATTCCTTCACCCCAAGGGTGGCACAATCAGACAGGGGCACCTGTCTATGGCACCCATTACTTAGGGGAAGCTGAGGTCAGTGAATCCTTGTATGATCTGTACAGGTGCACAGACATGCCAAACCTCAGTCACCTTTGTACACACAGAATGACAGACTATATACCACCCTATGACATCTCTGCAGGTGTGCACGCATGTGTTCCTGTGCATGTGTGCAGGTATCTGAGAGAAAAAAAAAATTAAAGCAGCCTCCGCTGGCCCATGCGGTTGCTCCGTCCCCATTTAAGTCATCCTTGGGACTGGCAGTGTGGTTGGTAGGGCTTCAATATGGCTTCAGAAAAGCTGCATTGACTGTACCCCAGTGTGGTTGCTCCGTCCTCATTTAGGGCATCCTCAGGGCAAGTGGTGCGGTTGCTGCAGCTAAGAGAAAAGGCAGCTTTAGGTCACCTTTTCCTGCCTGTCTGTATAGCCCTATGTCTTACAGATGCACTATATAAACTGTTTTAATTTTAATCGTCTGGTTTTTAAATGATTAACACACACACACACACACACACACACACACACATATATAGAGAGAGAGTTGATTATTGTTTTAAATTAATTTTATTGGAAGCTGCCCTGAAATTTAAATTGAATGATAAGCCCAGTTCTAAATAAGCCATTTCCAGAAGATTCTTACTGATTTGTGTCCAAGATCAAAGGGGAAATGTGACAGTTTGTGTCTCTCTTCCACAACTTTGACCTGGCAAGGTGCCCATTCACCTTCAGTCCAGATGTTACCATAGTGAGCCTCTAGGGCTGCAACCAGGCAAGCTGAAGTAAAGAGACTGTACTGGCTCAGGGCCTGGAAAGAAAATAAAAAACACAAGAGAATAGGTTAAGTCCTTCCCTTGCATTAATTCTTTTTAAAATCTTGCTGCTTTTGCCCTTTTATTAATTTTGGTGGTAGAATGTAGATGTTTCTATGTCAACTGTTCCCATACAAGAAAAGAAAAGAAAAGAAAAGAAAAGAAAAGAAAAGAAAAGAAAAGAAAAATCCTACAAACCTCTCAGTACTTTTGGTATGGTAGGGCTGTAGCCATCTCTATTGATCCTAATTTAAAGCTGTAATTGCAAATAAAAACATCATTATTTCCCCCAGCTACCTTAATTGAAAGGATTGATTCATGGGGAGCAAAGCATGATAAGAACTCCTTCATGGACCAAACCGCTTACGGACAATTTAACACCTTAATTTCAGTGATGGCAGTATTCTGTCTTGAGCACAGCAATGTTGGATGCTGGAATGGATAGGAAGAGAACAAGTTCTCATTTTTCCCCCTATGGTCTGTTCTTGTATCTGCCCATTGATTAAGGCTACAATACTAGAATCACTTAGCTGGGAGTAAATTCCTCCAAACTCAGAAGGACTTAATGTTTGTGTAGATTTGTATACAATTGCACTGAAAGGAAATGACTTGGCATGGTCATCTTAAAAATTAAATTGAAAAATACAGAATATACCAAATGTGCTTCAAGGATCAACCCTTGTCGATGAAAACAATGGAAGTTTCCCTGAGAGGCTTCGCAAGCATGCTACTGTTTGTCCCTAATGTGGCTGAGCCTTTGCAAAGATTTAGCCTGAACTTTAATAAAGCCTCAAGTCTGAGGTAAGTATGAATACTAAGAAAAATATGGAGCATTTTTTTTTTAAACATCTTCTTCCTTTCTCTAAAGAGAAGGGACAGATATAGTGGTGACAGCACTAGTTACATATCAGACAGCAAAAATGATGCCAATAGCATTGGTTTCCTTTCTAGGATTTTTCAGCCTATATCTAATTGTTAATCTCAACTAGAGTAAACTCATTGAATCCATGGGACTTACATAAATATTGCCCCTCCAAGTTTCTCTTCATTCAATGCAGTATTTGGAACTAGCAGCATTAGGCCACAGGTTGGATTGAAGCCATATATTGGTTGCCCCAAACCCATCTCCAGTGATGAAAATATGCTTCATCAGGACCTAGAAAGCACTTGCAAACACTGATTGTGTAACTTTGGGGGGTTGCAGACTGTCAAAAATAGTGTGAATTCAGTCCACTTTTAGGGTTAGGGTTAAGGTTAGGGAATCATGGGAACTGAATTTTATTGTGGCACTAGAGTTCTCTGACAAAGAAGGTTCAATGTCTCAGAAAAATAACAATTCCCATGATTCCCTAGCACTAACCCTAACCCTAAAAGTGAACTGAATTCACACTATTTTTGACAGTCTGCAACCCCCCTTTGTTTCAGTTAGGTTTCTGGCCCAGAGAGGCAGCAGTTAAGAAAAAAGAAAAGAGCCAGCAGATTAAGGCAATGAGAATCTCCTGTACTCCAATGCGCTTGTGAGCACTCCAACAGGACACTGTCTTTTGTGACTATTTCTCATCAACTGAATAGTATATCACTGATTTAAGAGCTTACTTCTGTTAAATAAGTTCCAAAGAACAGGGTAAAGTCACCATATATATTTTGAAAAGTGTTTGCAGAATGAAAATACAGCAGAGGTTCATACATGCATTGGTTCATGTATGCTTTGTTGAGAATAACTACATGGGCTGGTCCACACATTCATCAAAATTATCTGTCACCAGTTACTTAAAGAAGGCAGTCTGCCTTTCCCTGCCCCAGGTGATACCAATCACAGTGACACCACTGGGTGACGTATCCTTCTCTGGACATCTTTAAAAAAAAGCTGTACATTTATCTGGTGTGGATGCTCTAGTGCTGTGGTTCTCAAATGATGGCGTGGGACCCACAGGGGGTGCAAGAGTTGCTGAAGGGGTGTGTGAGGCTTGGAGGATCTGATGCCTCCTGCTCCTCCTCTTCCCAAGCTTTTTTATGTGTAAAAGGTACACATGTGTTGAGTTGAATATTGAATGTTTTAAAATAAAATGATGTTATTTCTTTATAAAACATTAAATATGAATATACATGAATGAAAATATGAACACTAAATAAACAAAATATTTTTATTCATGTCCTACTTCAAATGGGGTGGAGGCATGCAACATCTGCATGTAGATGTAAAGGGGGTCCCAAGGGTAAAAAGTGGTACCACATAGGTACAACTCCTCTTGTGGGGTAGCAGCACTGAGTGTGGGTTTGGACTTGATGGCCTATCTACCATCTGCCATTTCTATTATTATAAGATTGTATGTTTATTTTAAATATGAATGGTAAAAAGTGACAGAGAAAACATTTTTAGATTGAAGCAGAATTGATCCCTTTGGAAAGTATCATGCTTGCGTGGAGATAAAGTTATGTGCAAATAAGGGAATTTTATTGCAAGGATGCGTTTATTATTGTATGCTTTTGTCTAATCCTGAAGATATTGGGTAAAGATATTATGGCACCAGAGCTCTCTGACAGAGAAGACCCAATGTCAAGTACAATCCCCATGATTCCTTAACACTGAGCCAGGGCAGTTAAAGTGGGCCCAAACTGGATTATTTCCAGCAGTCTGTTCAGGCCCTACATCTTTAAAATTCATTTAGGCCTGATGCAGATGGCCCATAAGGGGCAGCTCTGTGCTGCCCCTGGGAGTGGTGCATCAGGGCCACCCTTAGAGCCGACACTGCAGCTCTTTTGTGCCCCTTTGGTGCAATGTGTCTGCACGCTGTGCCAAGAGGGCACCCTGATGGCACGTGCTGCCCCAATCTCCACCCCCAGGTTGGCCTAAATTGACGGTCTGCATCCCCCCTTAGTCTGAGCTTTGAAAGAGCTCTCCTGGTTTGTGAAATTATTTTGGATATGGGCTTCAGGACCTTGAAGCTCATTTAAGAGCTCATTTAAGAATTGGACTAAACCACAGAACAAATTTGCCAGCCTACTGACATTGGTGTCACTGGCTGCATCAGAATGACACTACCAAGCTGAACATATTGAATACTATCATAGAATTCAAAAGACTAGAAAATGTCTGCTAGGCTCAATGTAGAGTTCAAGAGACTAAGGCCTGAAACAGGTGGGCCAAAAGAACTGAGGTGGGACCATTGTGGCATCATTCACACCAGGGCTGCAGCAACCACATGCGCCCAGCTCTGATCTGGGCCATCACTGCGGTCATGAATCGGGCCATTGAAAAGGAGTGGCCCAGCTGGAAACTGCATCATTTGGCCCACCAGTTTCAAACATAGGCTAGGACCCAAGAAACTAACCTGTTTGGCATAACCTAGTGGCTCTGAAGAACTAAGCCCACCTAAATCTTTCTCTGGACGTTATCACATGGGGTCTAAAGCAGCCCCATGCCTGCACCATCACTGCATCATTCCGGATCCTTTGCCCCTGTGATCAGACGACGTCGCAGCAAACCCTGCTCATCCCTGCATCATCCCTGCATCATCCCTGCATCATTCTGGATCCTTTGCCCCTGTGATCAGACGACATCGCAGCAAACCCCGCCCATCCCTGCATCATCCCTGCATCATCGCTGCATCATTCTGGATCCTTTGCCCCTGTGATCAGATGACGTTGCAGCAAACCCAGCCCATCCCTGCATCATCCCTGCCCCATCGCTGCATAATTCCAGCTCTTTGTAATTCCTCTTTCAAAGAGGAATTACGGCTGTGCAACCAGAATCATTCCGGTATGGTTCTGGATTGATTCCATGCCGCTATTCTTGCTGCTTTGAGACCCCTGGTGTGATAATGTCCTCTGTGCTGGAATTAGAGATAGAGGCTTTAGCCACAGTCCAGAAATAAATTAGTTTGACACCAATTTAACTGCCATGGCTCAATGCTATGGAATCCTGGGAATTATAGTTTTGTGAGATATTTAGCCTTCTCTGTCAGAGCTCTGGTGCCACAATGAACTACAATTCCCAGAATTCCATAGCACGAAGCCATGATAGTTAAAGTGGTATGAAACTGGATTATTTCTGCAGTGCAGATGCAGCCAAAGATAGCCAGGTTAAATGGATGTACAGTGGGCCCTCAGAATCTGCTGGGGTTTGGTTCCATAATCCCCCGTAGATAGCGAAATCTATGGATGCTCAAGTACCATCATATATATAATAACATAGTAAAATGGCATCCCTTATATAAAATGGCAAAATCAAGATTTCCTTTTGAAGATTTGTGTGTGTGTGTGTGTGTGTGTGTGAATATTTTTAAACCATGGACACAGAATCCATAGATATAGAGGGTCAACTCTATATCATTTGACTAACTCTCTCAATATTCATAGGTTCATGAATTTAAAGAAACTAATGTGTCAGTCTTGTTAAAGCAATAATGGGAACTCTCTGGAAGTTGTTGATTTGAAACTCTGTGAATTCTTCACCATTGGCTTTGCTGGCTGCTGAAACTTAACAGTTCAACATCTGCAGGTACATACTGTTCTCACTGTTGTGTTAAGGTAAAGATCGTCATCACGATATTTGGAGGAATTAAAACCAAAGCCTGTTTTCATTTGCCCAGAGTTGGATGGGGCTCTGCTATGAATTTAGTGTTGAACAGTAGAATAGTTATCTGATAATTCAAAGACATAGCCACATTAGTATGGAAAATCAGTATACAAAGGGATCTGAAAGAGAGAAGTTGGTAGCATGAGCTTTCATAGACTTTGAGCCTACTTCTTCAGATGTTGGAGTGGAAAGTCCAGATACGATCTCTGTGTGGGAACATCCACAGGAATGAAAAACTTTGTGGGTGTGAAGCTGAGGTGACTCATTCAGTTTTAACTATGGTTGTTGGGAGACAAGCCAGAAGGAAGGATGTTGCCTAAAGCCTAGGTGAATAGATAAACATATGAATGAGATGTGGTATGGGGAAAAAAAGTTTTGATGAACTGGCCAAGAGAGCCCTTATGAGGCTGAGGGATTAGCTAATGTTAAAATGAGTGTGTATGAGTGTGCCTGGAAACCATTGTTATCTGATAAGTTACAGTGCACAGTTAGTTTGCTTTTCAGATTGCAGTATGAGAAGCTTTCACAGTATTATGTTACCCTCTTGACAACTTGAAAAGCCAAGGAGCAATCATGGGTAGTCTCTGTACAAGGCATTGTTATCAACCTATGAGAAGTCTTCTCTTCCCATATTTTGTGTACTGGAACTGGTGGCTTTCACATTTGTAAGAATGTCCTACCCTACTTTCTTATAATCTGTAAATCAGAAGTCATGGCCTTTGTTTCCCTGAGACAAAAACAAAAGTGTGTGTATGTGTGTTTTAGCATCACATAGAGTTGATATTGAAATCTCAACCTTAAAGGGGGAGTAGCTTGTTGTGGGAACTAAGCTCACTTATATTAAAGCCAGTCCTCTCCCCTCCCTTTTTCTTTCCATAGCCCCTTAATAGCTTGACAAGAGAAATATAGAGAAGATACAGCCATATGATTAATAGCAATGAATGGAGGTAGGGGTGGGGAGACAGAAAGGAGGGACTGAAAGAGGGAGAGAGAGAGATGTGGCTTCAAGCCAAGTTCCAGGGAGAAACAGAATCTCTGGCTTCCTCTTATCTCCAGAGTAAAATTAAGTTACAAAAATCTTTAGTGGAAATTTTGCACACGTACAGTACCATTGGCACGGTTGACAGAAATAACAGATATTTTATTTAGTTTATATGATACAGATTTAAAGGCACAGCAAACTCCACCACTTTTTGGTCTGGCAAAACTCTTTCAAAACTTGAGACTAAAAAAGCATGGGAAAGGAATTTGTATATAAATGAAAATCTCTTGCTTATGGGAGCTACAAAATAGCTGTTGGTTAAATTAAGCTATGTTTTCTCCTGGGTGATCTTTCTCTAGTACCTATGTGGAGTACATAGGTTTTCCCCCTTGAAATGAACCGTTGCCCCAAGCTCCACACCGTTGTCCCAAGCTCTGGTATAAGTAAACCAGAGGCTAAGAGTATATGAAACTGTGAAATTCAAAAGTAAGAATTAAATCCAAGTTAGTTTGATTTTCCAAAGGCCTATTCAGGTTTGTCATTTCAGACTTCAGTTGGGGAATGGTTTAGTGGAGAGAAGGCCAAGATCTATAGCAGTATTCAAGGTCTTTGATATAGTAAAGATTCGTTTGTATTTTTTTTTAAAAAAAAAAAATCCAGTCTATTGTAAGAGTGTTTCATACATTGTTAGAATGGTTACTCCACAGCACAACTTAGGGGGGGATGCAGACGAGCTGCTGTGGGCCACCCTGAGAAGTGGAGGATTGGGGCCGATGCTGCCCCATGCCTCGGCCCCAATCTACCCTTTCGGCAACTGGAAAGGAGCACCAAAATAGTGCTCCTTTCCCAAGCCGCAGAAAGGGCACCGCAAGAGCTGCCACGCGGCTCTTTTGTGCCTCTTCTGGCACAGCGTGTAAAAATGCTGTGCCGGTAGGATGTCACCAGAGCACTTGCCATGTGCAACGGCGGGTGCTCTGATGACGTCCTTGGGAAGGGGTTGGGGTGTCCGGTGTCCAGCTGCCCCTCCCCTTCCCTGGCTCCAAGATGGCACTTTTCGCTGTCTGCAATGTTAGTAAAGATTTCCTTGGACTTTGGAAGAAAACAAAAACAATGATGTATAAGACTTATGTTGCAGAAGACATATGGGAAGGCCAAATATAGAAATGGAATGACCTTCCTTATCACCTTACTTCTAGTTCAGGAATGGATCAAAATAATCCCCTTCTATGATAAACAACTCTCCCATAAGGAAAAATACAATCATACATGCTCAGCTGATTTTTTTAAAATATTTATTTAATAGTCTGCCTTTCTCTCAATATGGGACGCAAGACAGCTCAGAATCTGAATTAAAATTCAAGGGAGAGAATGTATGAATTCCACAGAGGTACTAGAGAAAGAGCACCCAGGAACAAGTATAACTTAACAAAAAGGGGAGAATGAGATACCTATTCCACAAGAACTTGGAAAGCAAAGGGAAATTCAGACCAAGGATCAGGATGCTCTCTGACAATATAAGTGACATAATTAAAGACCAGGCAGGAATAAAAAGACACTGGATGCAATACACAGAAGAGTTATATAAAAGACAAAATGAAGGACACATGGAATAAAGAGACATATGAAGATGAACCTCAAATTCTTAAAAGTGAGGTGGAAGCTACAATAAGAGAGATGGGGAAAAATAAGTCAAAAGGCACAGATGATATTCCAATCAAACTGCTTCAATCTGCACTGATAGAACCAATGAAAACAAAACTATGGCCAACGATCAATATACATCCCCATCCAAAAAAGGAGAGAAAAAAGACTGCATCAACTATAGGACCATAGTGCTAATCTCCCATGCAAGCAAAATTATGCTCAAAATTCTGCAGCATAGACATTGACCAAACATGGAGAGAGAAATCCCAGAGGTCCAAGTGGTGCACAGAAAAGGAAGAGACAGTAGGGACAACATTGCAAACATGCAAACCAAACATACGAATGAAGTAAACTAAGGGCCTTCAGACTGCCAGAAATAATGCAGCTTGAGGCCATTTTAACTTTCCTGGCTCAGTGCTAGGAAATCATGGGAACTGTATTTTTTGGGGGGACATTGAGCCTTCTGTCAGAGAGCTCTGTGCCACAATAAACTACAGATCCCATGATTCCTTAGCACTGAGCCAGGACAGTTAAAGTGGCCTCAAGTTGGATTGTTTCTGGCAGTCTGTAAAGGCACTAAGTAATTCCAAAAGAAAGGGCTGTACAGATGGGCAAAAAGAGGTGCTTTCAGGATGACTGGTGTTTAGATAATGCATGCATAATGCTGCGGTGTGGTGTTTAGATAACGCACGCATAAAAGTTGGCAGGAAAGCGTTCTCTAGGTGCCGTATGTCGGCAAAAGCTGCTCCAAAAAGGAGCAGCTTTTTTCCACTTCTTCCAGAAATATGTGCACCTTCACATGTGCATACGTATGCAGTGATATCAGTGCATCAGAAAAAGGGCTCCAGAGATTTAAAATGGACATATAAAGCTACCACTGCATGTACGGCAGAAATTGAGTTGGCAAACCAGAGCATGCCCCTACAATGAAGGCTTTAATTTAAATTGCCCTATGCTTCCAGGTGTGGATGCACTGCCACAGGTGCGCTTTAATATTACAAGCCTAACTCTAACTGTAAACCTACACATGCACCCTAGCAACTGTTCCCTATTATGACAATAAATGTATTCCACCACATGTGCGCTTGCTGTTAGCATGCACAGTAGTTTGCATGAAAGAGGCTTTTGTGACCTCTTCTGCACAGGTGTGCATAAAACCTGCACACCACTTCCCTGGCATGCTGGGGGGGGGGGGGGTGGAAACCTGGAGTAACGTTTCTCTGTGTTTTCTGTTGACCATGTCCCTTGCATGACCACCAGCTAAATGTATCAAGTCTGTCCACACAAACCTCCCTTGCATGTACTTCTCTCATCCCCCCTGATCTGTGTGGGACATGTTTTGTGGAGGATGACAGAATAAGTATCTTTTCAGTTGACAAACTCATTCCACTGCCCCAAGGGTGGCACAAGCAGACAGTGGCACCTGTCTATGGCACCCACTACTTGGGGGAAGCTGAGGTCAGTGAATCCTTGCATGATATGTGGGTGTATGACAGGTCCTGCACAGGTGTGCAGGGATGCTGAACACCAGTCACCTTTGTACAGACAAAATGATAGACTGTATACCAGCCTATGAAGTGTTCTGCGCAAGTGCGCAAGTGTGCAGGGATGTGTTCCTCTGAACGTGCACATGCACATGCATCTGAGAGAATGAAAAAAAAATTAAAGCAGCTGCTGCCAGCCCATGTGGTTGCTCTGTCTCCCTTCATGGCATCCTTGGGGCCAGTGGTGCAGTTCATGGGGCTTCAATACGGCCTTGGAAAAACCACATTGACTGCCCACCAGTGCGGTTGCTCTGTCCCCATTTAGGGCATCCTTGGTTCCGGTGGGGTAGTTTCTGCAGCTTAGGGAAAAGGCAGCTTGATGTCACTTGTTCCTGCCTGTCTGTAGAGCCCCAAAATTATCATATGCTTTATAGGCTATAGCAAAATCTTTGACTGCATAGATCATGAAAGGCTATGGAAGTGCCAAGGCATCTGATAGTCCTGGTGAGTAATCTGTACTTGGGACAAGAGCTTACTTCTCTACAAACAACTACCTTCAAAGGCAATATAGAATTCCTAAATTAAGCTGAATTCCTAAGTTAAGTTAAGTTAAACCCCTAAAAAGTGAGGTGGAAGCTGCAATATGAGGAATGGGAGAAAATAAGAGGAAGGTAATATCAGCAATCTAAGATAAGCAAACAAGAATATACTACTAAACATCACAGATGTTGAACAGCTACTAAGGAAGATTCAGGAAGAATATGCAAATGAAGGCTTACTGCTGAACATAAAGAAAACAAAAATAACTACCATGGACAATGTACACAAATTCTACCTAGACAAGAAATAATAAAAAAGTTCTCATACCTGGGATCAATTATTAATCAAAAAGGGGACTGCAGTCAAGAAATTAGAAGACTGCAGTCAAGAAATGGGGAGGATGGCTATGAAAGAACTAGAAACAATTCCAAAGTGCAAAGATATACAACTTAGCACTAAAGTTAATAATAATAATAATAATATTTTTTTATTTATATCCCGCCCCTCTGCCAAGCAATCGGGGCGGCGTACAATGTATAAACATCAAAACAAATACAATCAAATTCAGTCCCATCCCTCATTCCCACCCCTAGAAAACAAAACAAATAAAACAAATTAAAAAACAATTAAAAATTCACAAAGCACATCTTCAATGAATGACATTTAAACCTCGAGTTCTCTAAGGCTATAGCGGGAGAGGAAACATGACAATTGCTGTGTCACAGAAGCTGTTGTCATAGCCAGGGCAAAAGATAATAGGCAGGGCCTTCCAGCGACCACCTACAGTCCTCCACACTGCCTCAGCCGCTGCTGGTGCTGGGAAGGATGTTCCAGCAGGCTTTTATGCCTGAGTTCTCCCAGCTCTGGCTGCTTCTGAGGCTGATGCAGGGCAGCCCAGGTGTTGTCAATGGGCACAGAGAGAGTCCTCCATCTGTCCTCCACACTGCCTCAGCCGCTGCTGGTGCTGGGAAGGATGTTCCAGCAGGCTTTTATGCCTGAGTTCTCCCAGCTCTGGCTGCTTCTGAGGCCGATGCAGGGCAGCCCAGGTGTTGTCAATGGGCACAGAGAGAGTCCTCCATCTAATGGATGTGAGAGCTGGACAGTTAAGAAAGTGGATAGGAAGAAAGTGGAAAGGAAGAAAATCAATTAATTTGAAATGTGGTGGCGGAGAAGAGGATTGCATGGATAACAAAAACAACACCAACAAAGAACAGATCAAGCTGGAAATCTCCCTCAGAGTCAAAATGATCAAACTGAGGCTGTTGTACTTTGGCCACATCATGAAAAAGCACAACACATTAGAAAAGACAATAATGCCAGGAAAGGTGCAGGAAAGCAGAAAAAGAGAAAGGTCACATGCTAGATGAATGGAATCTATTAGGGAGGTCACAGGTATGAATCTGCAGGAACTAAGCAGAGCAGTGGAGGATAGGGAGTCTTTGAGATGTCTCATCCACAGGGTCACCATGAGTCGAGATCAACTCAAGGGTAGTTAACAACAACAACAAACACATTTTAAAAGTATTATACATTAAAAAACAAAAACAAAGCACCATCATATTTTTAAGGGGGGATGCAGACCAGGGCGTCGGGGATGCCCTGGGACAGTGCACCGCTGGAGCGAGGTACTCGCACGGCGGCACACCGGCAGCATCCCTGAAAGGAGCGCCAAATTGGTGCTCCTTTCAGAAGTCAGTGAAAGTGTGCCCTAAATGCGTCGGGCGCACTTTCCCTGAATTTTCTGCCGCAGCATGTGAGGACGCTGCGGCGGGAGGTTGCCCCCGCAGCGCCAGCCGTGCGGAGGGCCAGCAGCTCCGAGGGCAACCTCGGGAGGAGGAAGGGGCGCTGCTCGTGCGGCTGCCCCTCCTCTTCCCTGCCTCTAAGACGACCTTATTAGTTGTCTGCCGAGGCCCTAAGTTAAGTTTATGGTTCAGCAGTGAAACCAATTTCTCAGGTGGTGGGGTCTTTTTTTTTTTTTTTTTTGCATATCTTCAAAAAACTGCTGGACAGCTACATGCCTGGGATGTTCTAGCTGGAGACTCTGCATTCTGCAGGGGGCTGGATCCAATGGCCCATGGGGCCCCTTCCAACTCTATGATTTGTTGATATTAAAGCATTATTTTAAACAGGTTTTAAAAAACTGTTAAAATATAGTAACAATGATAAAACAAATACAAAAATACAACACATTCCAGTTAAAAGGCCTTCTGCACTAACACACAAAGGTCTGAGTAAACAGAAAAGTCTTTGTCGATTGATGGAAAGAATCCAACATAACTTCTCATGGGAGGGAGTTCTACAATCTAGAAGAGCCACCAAGATGATTTTCTGCCATGTTCTCACCAAACTTGTTAGTAATGGTGGTGGGAGTAAGAAAAACCACTTCCTCAAGGAGCAGCCTCATATTGGGAGATATCGGGGCTTTGCAGACCGGCCCAAAGGGCTGGCCTGGGGGTGAAGTTGGGGCAGAGAAGCTACACACCAGCCACCCCAACTCCATCCTGATGCCATCCTGATGCCACATGCCTGTTTGCATGGCGCACAGCATCAGGACACCCTCCCGGCGCAGCATGTAGACACGTTGTGCTGAAAGGGCACAGAAGAACTGTGGCACTGGCCCTTAAGGCGGCCTTTTGCTGCCCCTAAAAGGAGCAGCCTTTTGCTGCTCTTTTGGGGGTGGCAAAAGGGAGGATCAGGGTCACAGTGTGGGCTTGCTGCGGCCCAATCCGCCACTAGCAGGGGCATCCCAGAGTTGCCCGAAATGGGCTGTCTGGAGAGGCCCATCATCTTTCAGATAGCCTGGCCCTAGCCATTTGGTTTTTCCTTTCCTGACTTTCTATTCTGCCTGCATTCTTTGTTATTAAAGGTGTAGATTTTATGTTGTTATGGGCCCTGTACTATATATAACTACCTTTAATCATAGCTTTGTTTTCCATGGAGGGAAAAACCAAATCCTGTGGGAAACAATGATTTTTTTGGAGAGTTCAGAAGAACAGGTAAACAAATGTGTGCTTATCACAGTGTCAAGTGAAACAGTCAAGTTCATGTAGTGTAATCACCCCATGCATCTGAGACTCAAGTCTATGAAAATTCATGCTACCAGCTCCTTTCTTTCAGTTATCTCAAAATTCCTTTGCATACTGATTTTCCAGATTAACACTGCTATGTCTTTGTAGTCTTTCTTTAATTACTTTTAGTAAGTTCACATAATAAGGTTTCCTTACATTTCTGACAGGACTTTGCTAGACTGATGTTTGGAGAGAATGTGATTTTTCTTTGCTACTCTCTGATTCTAAAGAAAAACTAATTGGTCCTTGCTTAGCAAGAAGAAAAATCCTCCCCTCTATATTCTAACATTTCTTCCAAGCACCACAAGTAAAGATTCATTTAGCAGCCACATCTGAGGGGAACATTTTCCATTCCTTAGAATGTAACTGCCATGTTTACATGCCTTTTCCCCAGTGAGGGTTCAATTTCTCTTTGGCCATGGGGACTTCACCACCAGCCAAAACACAAGATGGGGCTGAAACTCAATGCTATTTCCATCACAGTGTACAGATAATCCCACCATGGAAATGAAAAAGGTAGTGAGTGTGTTTGTCTATTGAAACAGATGTATGTTGTCAAGAATAAATGAGGCTATTCAGAGTGTCATGAAATGGACAATTTATGGCCAATTCTGGTAATTACTCAAACCAAAAGAGTGGCTTAGGTCGCTATTAAAAATACACGGCTTTGTTTATGCTGATGGGTGGAAAAGAAATAGGGAGTTCCAACTGATGAAGAAAGATAGCAAGAGAGGATAATGAAAGGGAAACAATCTTTGATGTTTGTCTTATTATACAGAATCAGTCCAGTCTATTATGTCTCTCCACTCCTCCACTTTTTAGCTTGTGATTTTCATTTCTGGGTGCAAAGGTTAAAAAGACCAGCAAACTATTAGATAAAATTAAAAAGTACAGGTTTTCTGATTTATTTTATTTTATTTTTTTAAAAAAATGTCATTCCATCCTGTACACATATACACAAAGAGAGAGATAAATTATTCCCTTCCTTTTCCCCCGATACAAAACAAAACTGGAATAATTCAAGGTATCTGTGCACTGAAATCCTACTTTAAAAAATACATCAAACTCCAGCCTCACTCTACAATTATTTATAGCAATAACTGACTGACTCATGGACAGACAGACACACTCTCTCTCTCTCTCTTCTGTTATTCCATCTTGCATCCTATGCCAGAAGAGAACCATTAATGCAAAAGTTAATACCAAAAATTAATAATCAACTAAACCAATATTCTGTTTGTTTTTTTTAAAAAAAATGTCAAATACAGTTTGAAAACACATTTATAACATAATAAGACACAGACACAGCACAGTACCATCAAAAGCTTCACCTGCTGAAACAAGTTAAAAATCAGAGACTGCCTAAACAAAAGAGTCTTTGCCTGCTGTTGGAAAGACTATGTGGACAGCCAACTGAATTTCCCATGAAAGAGAGTTCCACAACTTAGGAGAAGCCACCAAGCTATCAAGTTCCACAACTTCAGAGCAACCACCATGGGTTCTCTTCCATGTTCTCACCAAATATGCCTGTGATGATCGTGGGACTGAGGGACATTACAGACTGCCAGAAATAGAGCAAATTGAGTCCACTTTAACTGCCCTGACTCAGTGCTAGGGAATCATGGGAACTGTGGTTTATTGTGGCACCAGAGCTCTCTGACAGAGAAGGCTCAATGTCTCAGAAAAAAAATACAATTCCCACAATTCCCTAGCACTGAGCCAGCGCAGTTAAAGTGGACTCAATTTGCACTATTTCTGGCAATCTGCAAAGGCCCTGAGAGAAAGCCCTCTTCCAAAGATTTTAAACTCATGTAGGCTCTTATAGGAAGACACAGCCTTACAGATAGTCTGGACCCTTATAAAACTTTAAAGGTCATAACCAGCACTTTCAGGTCTGCCCAGAAAGGGACTGCTTTCATTAGAACTGCTTCAGCAAGGGAATTATATGCTTCCTATAGTCAACCACAGTCAGTAGTCTCATCATAACATTTTAGACCTATTTAAGTTTTGAAACAGTATTCAAACGTAGCCCTATCTAGAGTGTGTATATCACAATGATATATGCATGATATTGCTGGACTATTTATAACTTATATCATATATAGAAGACCTGAAGTATTAATATTCATAGTTATTGTAGACATGGAAAGATTTTGAGTTTAATGTCTGGCCCAACTCTTCTGTCCATATAAATTGCAAAGTTAAGGCAGGATTACAAATAGTAGCACAATGTAGAGCAAGCTTACCAGTGGCAGAGGCTGTGCTCCCAGTTATTGTTAGGTGCCATTTACTCTCACCCCATTCAAGACTTTAAAGTCAGGATCGGTAACATGCAGTTTGTGAACCAGTGGTGTGTGAATCCAGTCCATCTTGTAATTCAAACTTCAAAAGAGCTATCCAAGGTGCTGAACCCTGTCCCCAGATTGGGTTCAATGCCTTGGATAGATATTTTAATGTTCTGATGAAAATCCAGAACTGATTCAGCAGCATTCCATGGATATGCAAGCCACTAGTCACTGCTGCTGTGAGCCACATTTGTCCCTTCCACCCCTATTTTGCAAGCACTGTGATAACCTCTGCTGTAGAATCAGGTGCAACCACACACACCAAAACTACAGTGGCTTACTTCTCATTGTGGCAATTTTAAAAAGGAAACAAAGAAACTTATACTGTTCTACAGAGCTCTGTGTTCTAAGTGGACACTCCATCCTCCTCCTGCATTTTAGGGATGCCTAGTATGCAAAGGGATTTTGTAGCAGCTTATCTGTAAGAACTGTAAAATTTGAGTGCTAACTGTAGTACGGACAAATTTAACAGATACCAAATTACAGCAGTGGCAAAACAAAATCCACTGATAATGCAACCCCCAGTGGCTTCCTGGAGGTCTAATGCACCTTGGTAATCCTGGAAATTATGAATACAGGAAGAATGGGCCTCCCTCTGTTTGCTTTATGACAATGTTACTCAATGTTGTGCATAGATATCAAGCCAAATCAAGCTCCCTTTCAGCTTTGTGGGCAGAAAGGAAAGGGGTATTATCCAACATTTAAGAAAAGTGATTACCACTGCTATCTGGATCACAAAATGGGCAGCAGCATTGAAAAAAAAATGAGTGAGGGTTTTTTTCCCCCCCAGACATTGGAAGTTTCACTTTTGAATGAAAAATTTCTGGGAAGAGCTTTTGACTCATCTCAGTGGGAATTTTATGCAGGTGTATTTGGTACATCAGTAAATGGCACCCACAATAGTCCACAATGCCAGTAATGCAAGCATGAAGACCAGTTTATTAAATTTAATGACTATCCCTGATACCAAATCAATGATAAACTGGAGAATAGAGACTGTCCCAAGAATTGAAACAATTATATGGAATTCCCTGCTACTACTCTTGCAATGCTGCTTAAAGCAGATAATTTTGCTTCCAACTAAGAATTATTGCCAGCCATTTTAACATAGCCAGAAATTAGATTAACCTAAACAAATTGTGATAGGCCTTATCCCTAGTCACCTGTGGTAAATCAAAATATTTCATAGGGAAATACAAATTCCTGTTTTCAACTTTTAATTCCTAAAAGGGCACTCTTGAAGCCAGATTTGGGCAACATGTACAACATGGCCACCTCCTCCCAGTTTTGTTTTGGCTGTTTCTTTTTCAAGTGTGGTTTTACAAGTGTGACTCCCAAGTGTGATTTCATGAAGGCTGCTAGCTATGTGTATTTATTGGCCCTCTTACCCTCAGAAATGGCATGAGAAGCAGTTTTCTTCTTGAGGAGGGAGGTTTTCTCATCAGAATTATCAACATAATTGTTGTTGTTGCTGTATCCCTTCAATTTATTTCTGATTAATGGTGACCCTAAGGTGATCTTATCATGGGGTTTACTTGGCAATATTTGATCAGAAGGGGTTTGCTGTTGCCTTCCTCTAACCCGAGAAAGTGTGGCTTGCCCCATATCACCCAGCAGATTTTCATGGCCAAATAGGGATTAAAATCTGGTATTCTGGAGTCTTAATCCAAAACTCAAACCACTATACCACTCTGGCTCATCACCACAATTAAGGCAAAGAAAATTGGGCTCCAAAAGCAATCCTTGAATTTGCTTTAAAATAGGTAATGAATTCAAATATAAAAATGAAGGACTCACTCCTCAGGAAGCAAGATGGAAACTTTTTTTTAAAGCTTTCTATTCCAAAAATATAATTTTCAAATGAAAAACTTATAAATACAGCAGATAGATGATGACATGACAACCTCAAACAAGCCACTCACCTACAGCAAACATGTCCTAGACTGCAATCCTAAACACATGCTGTAGATAATAAGCCCCACTGAAAACTAATGAATTTAAGTTCACACCAAGCATCCACAGAACTCTTTTGCGAGACTCAGACCTCTTCCATGTGTGCCAGATTGTCAGATCAGCAGCTTGATCCATCCATTCACTCAGTAGGCTTGCCTTGGATACTTTCCTTTCTTTAAGAAAATAACAATAGCAAACTCAGGAAAAGAAAGCTTTAAAAAGTTTATCACTCCTTCAGCATTCTGCAAATGCAAAGCATTGTGGGAAGGAAAAGCACTAAGCAGGATCATCACTACTATTAGAGTGAAGCAGTTGTTTTAGCCAGTTGATGCTAGGAAGTGGCTCTGTACCACATGGTTTGCTCAGTGCCTTCAGGTGTGATGGAGGATGTTCTTTCATCTCTAGTGTTGAAGAAAAAGTCAACTCTCACTCCAGACACCATTTATACACTGAATCAAAGGGATTGTCCTCTTGCCTATCACCCCAGGTGGCAAAATGTCCTGGGATGGCTATGATGGTAAGCATGTGTCTTTCCTTGATGGCTTGTAGTGCAATCTGAAACAAAACAAACCCCAGCACAGATAAAGCTTTTCTGCTTAATCCTTGTCAGTTTGAAATGCTTTGTATCTATGGGCCTGGAAAACTCATAGCATGGAGATACATGGTCTTTAGGATCTCAGGGAAAAACAAATGATTCAATTACTTTGTTGCTCCTGTTCTTCATCTCCATCACACTTAACCCCTGCAATCACAGGAATGGATTGAAAGACTGTGAACCTATGGGAAAGCAAAACAGGTAAACAAACACTTCTTAAGCAGTAGCAGCAGCAAGCTAGAAGAGAGATGTTAGTGCAATCCTTTCCTTGTAACAGTCTGGATTAAGCACTTCATTCATGCAAATGCACATTTCCTGGCAATGATGGAGCTGCCTTGGCATCCAGACTTGTTTCTCTCTAGGTAGTGCCATTATCCTAAAGTGCTTTTATTGATCTGTGGACTCTTTGTCTCCCTCCTTCTCTTCCTCTCCCCACCCCGCTGAGCTCCTAAATGCTCATATCTTGTCTCAGACAACCAAGGTATTTTTAAGGGGTGAACAATGATTTCAAAGTCAGATCAGACAAGCTGAACTTGACCAGTGTGAAAGAAGATATCCCCTGAGTGACATCTTTCAGATGGATGAAGGATATATCTGCATTTACTAACAGTGCTTGCTTCCCTTGTACCCCTCCCTTCTTTTCTCCATTTGTTCCTGTGATCTTGAAAATGTAGAAAATGGGAGAGATTCATTCAAGAGCATCCATTCAGCAGAAGCAAAGGCCTCCTATACATTAATCCTTGCCCAAGAGGAGGAAAAGGCTTTACAGTAAATAATTCAGCCCTATTGGTCAAGGATATTCATACCTTCCTCCACCCTGACATATTCATGATCGAATCTCCTAAAACTATGTCTTTATAGGTCTGCCGAAATCAGTTGGCAAAGGCCGTTTAGGGTTTCCCCAAATACAACTGAAACAAATGTTGAAATTGCTTATAATAGTCACAGCCTCTTCATCACATTGCACTGAAAAATGAAAAAGGAGGGGAAAACCCAATGCAACAGCAAACTTTTTTTCATTAAAATAATTTGGCCAATATTCTACATCAGCTACTTAATTACATAAAGGTAAAGGTTTCTCCTTTGACAAGGTTGTCTAGTTGTGTCCGACTGTAAGGGGCAGTGCTCATCTCCATTACTCAGCCAAAGAGACACTATTGTCAAAGATGACTCTGTGATCATGTGGCTAGCATGATTGCACAGAACACTGTTACATTTCCACTGAAGTGGTACCTGTTTACCTACTTGCACTTTTACATGCTTTTGAACTGCTAGGTTGGAAGAAACAGGGACTAGTGACAGGAGCTTACTCCTTCCCATGGCACTTGGGCATCAAACTGCCGACCTGCCATTTACCTATTACATATTAATTACATATACTTATTATGTATTAATTGAATTACTTAACTAAATTACTTAATTAATTAACTAAATAACTTCTTTTAACCTGGCATCTTCACACTTGAGAGAAACTTTATTCACCCATGCTCTGATCATTGGCAGAATAGATGTCCTTCTCCCCATGCAGCTGATGTCTGATAAAGTTGGTCAGAGTGTGTTTTATGATCATGGCAATAGTGTTATAATCAAAATTAAGTAGTGATTGTGACTCAAAACAGATGAGTAATTTTCTCATTGATGAGTAATTGTTCTGTATGGGGGCAAATAAACTGAAGCCAGACAAGAAAGATATGTTCCTAGTCAGATAGCAATAGCAAAAGCAATAGCAATAGTTATTTCTATGCCACTCATCAGTGAACTAGCACTCCCTAAGCAGTTTACAATATATAAACCAGTTGCTCCCAACACGCTAGGTATTCATTTTACTGACCTAGCAAAGGATGGAAAGCTGAGAGGACCTTGGAGCCCTCATCTAGGACTGAATTTACAATATTGTGGCTGCAGTACCAGCGTTTAACCACTGTACCACCAGAGCTCCTTGAAAGGCAGCTCAAGGGAATAGGGATTTAGACTGTGCTGGGCACCATTACATTCTTCCTGAAATCTGAGGTTCATGTCTTAGGTATATTTCTGTACTTGACCATGAGCCTGGATTCCATTGGTGACCAGGAGTGCATTTGGACAATTAAGACCAGAGGACAGTTATGCACATTTCTGGAGATATCAGATCTGCCTATGATGACACCTACCTTGATTTTCCCTTTTTTTCTGGATTTTTCTGTAACCCACTGCACATTGGCCTGCCTTTGGAAATTGTTTGAAATCTTCATTGCTAACCAGGGCCTGTTACAGGGAGCATATTATTCCCTTTTTTCAAAGAAGCTTCATTGGTTGCTGGTTTGTTTCTGGACAGAATTCAAAGTGTTGTTTATAATCTATAAAACTCTTTATAGCTTAGGTACAGAGTATCTGAAAGATATATTTTCCTACACAAACCTTTGTTGTTGTTAACTGCCCTTGAGTCGATCTCGACTCATGGCAACCCTATGGATGAGACATCTTCAAGACCTCCATCCTCCACTGCTCTGCTTAATCCCTGCAACCCCATACACATGACCTCCTTAATAGAGTCCATCCATCTAGCATGTGGCCTTCCTATCTTCCTACTTCCCTCCACCCTTCCCAGAATTATTGTTTTTTCCAATGAATCCTCTCTTCTCATGATGTGTCCAAGGTATGACAGCCTCAGTTTGGTTATCTTGGCTTCCAGAGAGGTTTCCTACTTGATCTAATCTAGGGTACCCATTTGCTTGTCCTTTTGGCTGTCCATGGGATCCTCAGCATTCTTCTCCAGCACCACATCTCAGAGGAATTGATTTTCTTCCTATCATCTTTCTTAACTGTCCGGCTCTCACATCCATACATGGTAATAGGAAACAAAACAATGAGTTCACATGAAAAGGGTAAGTTCCATATCTCATACATATATGAACCTACGTGAGTTTTAAGATCTTTGGGGGAGGGCTTTCTCTCAGTCCCATCACCTTCTCAGGTGTGTTCAGTGAGGACATAGGATAGAGCCTTCTCAGTGGCTGCTCCCAAGATATGGAACTCACTCTCTTCCTTTTAATGTGAACTCATTGTTTTATTTTTTGATTGACTGATTTGAACCATTTATTTGAACAAGGTTTTGGTGGCTAAACAGAAAAGTCTTTAAAGGGGAAGTTCTGTGTCTTTATTGTATTTTTATTGTATTGTATTTTTATTGTTCTTGTCATGTTTCTACAAGAATTCATATTTTCTTAAGGTATTGAAATTTTAGTATAGTAGCTTATTTTGGTGTTTTTAACTTTTTCATGACTAATTTTTAATCTATGTGCCTTGTTTTATTTCCAGTTGTGGTCTGCCTTGTTTCCCATTTGGGAGATAGGTGGGCTAGACATTTAAATAAATGAATATATAATTTGCTGCTTGTATTAATACAGTGGAAAATCTGGGGTCACTGATGGATATGGCAGAGATCCAAATCCAAAATCACTGCAAGCTCTGGACCTGCTCATTAAAAGTGCAACCCCAATCAAAAGAAGTTGAGTACCACTGCTTGTAATTGTTATACCTTCAGTCAACAGGACCTCTAAATGCTTCAGTTTCAGGAAGTGTGAAGAGCCATTATTCACATGCCTTTACATTCCCAAGGGCAGGGTTGCAGAAGCTTGTGATCAATAATGGATGGTTCATTCTCCCCCTCCCCTATAATACCAATCAGCATTAAATATGCATGGAAGCATTCACAAGGCAAGAATATTCATAGATATCTTTCATCACATGAGTATTGATAAGTCACACCACCATACAAAAATGTTCATGGCAGTGAATTATGGTGGGGTTGAAGAATGGCAAGGAAGGCTTCTCTGTACACCTGAGGGAAGTCAGGGAATATAAAATTTACAAATCGAGTTGGTCTAACAAAACTAGATGATACAGTTCCTCTTTAAATAGCCAAATAATTTGCTGAAAAGGCATTTTTGCTCATTTTTTGAAATGGTCTGAAAGAATTCAAAGCAGGGTACGCTGTTCTTAATCCTATTTACACAGATGTAAATGACACTGGTGTCTAGCACATTTAGAATTGAAGCCCATGTCTAATATTCCACATCAGCTACTTAGATACCGCTGTGTAACTAAGTATTATCTCCTGGCCTGACCACCACCACCAGCATCCCACCTTAGGAGCCAACATCTGGATTAGGCAAAGGAGAACTTGCTTTTGATTGCCACAGCCTCCATTGCTGACAGGAAGGAGTAGAACAGCCTCCTCCTTGTGCCCAAAACAGAAGCTGAATGGATTTCTTTTTGCCAGTCTGGCTGCTAAGTCTTAAGGTGGGCTGGGATGGCATTTATGTAGTTTTACTGAAAGACTATGGGCCTTTGCAGACTGCCAGAAATAGTGTAAATTGAGTCCACTTTAACTGCCCTGACTCAGTGCTAGGGAATCATGGGAACTGTAGTTTATTGTGGCACCAGAGCTCTCTGACAGAGAAGGCTCAATGTCTCAGAAAAAAATACAATTCCCATGATTCCCTAGCACTGAGCCAGGGCAGTTAAAGTGGACACAATTTGCACTATTTCTAGCATTCTGCAAAGGTCCTATGTTATCTCAGGGCCTAAGCAGACAGTGCAAAGTGCCGTCTTCGAGGCCAGGAAGGGGAAGGGCAGCCTCACGCTGGGCGCCCCAACTCCTTCCTCAAAATGTCGTCGGAGCGGCCGGCCTTCCACACGGCCGGCACTCCGATGACGCACTTCCGCTGCAGCGTCTGCACACACTGCAGCAGAAGAGGCACAAAAGGTGTGCCTGACGCCTTTTGCGGAACACCTTGGGCATGTTGCGGAAGGAGCGCTGTTTTAGCGCTCCTTCCTGGAGCAGGGACGCTGCGTCGCAGGGCCGAGGAATGCGAATGCCTCGGCCCTGATCTACAGCTTCCCAGGGCGGCCCCTCACTTAACAGAGAACAGTTATGGATCCATAACTCTAGATCAGGGGTCAGCAACCTACGGCCAGTGGGCTGGGTCTGTCCCCCCAAGGCCTTTGGACCAGCCCCTGCTGACCCCCGCTGCCACCGCTAACCACTGCCGCAGTACTCCTGCATATGCGTGAACAAGCCGCAGAAAACAAAATGGCAGTCGCCTGCGAAAATGAAAACAATTCCCCCCCCTCAGCCTGCGGAAGACCTGGAGGCCAGCGCACTGGCCCCAGGTAAGAAAAACTTGCTGACCCCTGCTCTAGATTATGAATCCATAACTAATACTGAATTTAGCCTGTTTATAACTAATATTGGGCAAAGAGGAAGGTCATCAGGCTAGTTTGTTCAGTCTCATCAAAGAAAATCTGAACCATGGGACTAGAGATACAGCTTTAAAGGATGCCTATGATTGCTGCAATGCATTTTCTGGCTCTGAAGGTAGAAGCAAGTAAGTTGAAACTGCTTACTTGTGAGATATCCTGTGACCTATTGTGTTTAGAGGTAAGTCATCCATCCCAAATTGTCATCTTTCTTTGATCCTTCATTGTAGCTGAGACATCAGTCAGTGTTCCTAGAACAAAAGTATAGCTTTGGTGCCACTGACTGAGCTTCAATCAAAACCAGCTGACCCCAGGCCCCTTGCAAGCATTCCCATTTCAAACCATTGATGTTTTACATCTTCCTAGTAAAATTTCTTTAAGCCTTGTAAATCTCATAAAACATTTGGACCAGCTTGTAAATTCCACTGTTCATAAATATGTGTTCCAGGAAAGAAGGGGATTATTGTTGTTGCTGAGATCATCCCCTATGTTTTTTGTCCTGTCAGCTGTAGAGGACTGTGTTCCACCTCTCACTATAGATACAGATTTCTGTTAAATGCATGAGGCTTAGCATGTATGTATTCATATTAAATCTAAACTACATTGCTCTTTAACTCATGGTTAGGAAAATGACTTGTTTATTTTTGTTTACCCATTTTATTTATATGGATGTTATGGTCATACATCTTTTAGTTCTCATATACTTAACAGAAAACTTTCCCAACTTGGTACCCTCCAAAGGTATTACCTTACAGTTCTATCATGCCCACATGGAATGGCAATGGGGCGAATGGCATCTGGATTATAACAATTCTGTATAGAATCAGGTTGAGAGAGGATTCCGTAGAGACTGCTTTTTCCTGTGTGTAATTCTGGTCAAAGGTTCTTTAACTCAAATCTCAAATGGATCACCAACTGAAAACTACAGTGTCATCTTTGAATAGTTCTGACGAGAAATGGGGAACATGCACTTTCTTTTATTACTGAGACCCTTTTAGGGTAAGATTCCACTTTAAAACAAAAAAGAAGGAGGCACTTAGAACCAGAAGACTGCAAATTGCCTACTCCTGTGTTGGATGGTAGTAGTAGCCACCTAAGTTGAGAGGTCTTCTACCATAGGATCAGTCCTGAAATTTCCAGACACTCCTACCAAGATACATCATATCTCCCTATATGAGTCTGTTCTAGCTATAGGATCTTCAGGACAGGTCCTTCTCTATAATTCACTGCTTTCTCATTCTTGTTTGATGGGAATGAATGAAGGGCCTTCTCAGTGGTGGTGCCCAGGCTTTAAGCCTTCTTGCATGAGGCAGGTAATTGCATAAGGATAATAGTGCCTTTGGTTGGGGTTTATCACATGATGTCTTCCCTCTTCTGTTGTTCTCCTATGAGAGAAAGTTTTAAAAATGTTTATTTGTATTAACACAAAAAACCTTTTTCCACTTCTGTTGTTCTATGTTTTCCTGCACAAAAGATCAATTACACTTTTATGCTAATTTGGGGTGGTTAAGCAGGGAAACATAGTGATCAGGGAAGAAGAAGAAGACATGGAACTTTCAATTTGATTTTCTTTCAGTTGGCAAAGTAACTATGAGAAACTTTTAAATTGAACCTTTAAACAAAAGTCTGATATATCCTGATCAAGAAGCCCCCAATCCAAGGAGGGAAGATAGGCCCTTTTAAAGATAAGACTTTTTTTATTTATACTTTTGGGGGGAACCACTCTGTGTGTACATGTATGTCAAACAATGAAAGGGAGTGGGGATTGGAGGAGATGTTTATGCAGTCCCAAATGGTTTTCTGTGTTAAAAAGTTTTGGTGCAAATGGATGCTGTAATCCTGGAATGGTCCTGAAGGTACACAAAGAAAGAGAGCAATCCTGACTGAACAGCATTTTACAGGCATTGGTCTTGTAGAGGGAGAAGAGCCTTGTGTGATAAAGTCCTAGGAATTCTCTCACAAGGGAGGTTAAGCTGGCTCTCTCCTTGCTCTCGTTCTTCTGAGAAATAAAAGAAAAGAAAAATTCACCAGGAATTTAATGACTGACTGCAATTGGCTTTTAATGATGTGCTGTGCTGTTTTGTTGATTTATTACATTGTATTTTAACAAATTATATATTATTTTAAATCAATAGATAGTTTAATAGATCTTTTAAATAATTTTATATATAAAGAGATATGTTTTACTGATGTTTTTGTATTGTTTTTCATCTGTACTGGTTTTAACAATTTGTAACCTCACTTCAAGACTATTATGGAAGAATATGAGATATAAATAAATAAAATATATTCTTATATGGATAATTAAACTGAATCAGGCTGTTGGCCCATCCAACTTTGTACCATTAGGTCAAGATAGCAGTGACTGACAGCAGTAGCTCTCCAGGAATGCAGTCAGGACTGTTTCATAGCCCTACCTATATATCCTTGATGTTTCCTGGTGGTCTTTCATCCAGGCACTAACCAGGGCTGACCCTTTTTACCTTCCAAAATTAGAGATGATCAAGAGCCCTTCATAGTACACAATTATAGTGTACTATGATTTATAGTAGGTTAGCCTAAATCAGGGGTAGGCAAACTGTCCCCCTTAAGGGCTGAGGGACTTCAGCTCCCAGAATTCCAGACTATTGGCCAACATCCCAGACTATTGGCCAACATGGCTGAGGCTTCTGGGAGCTGAAGTCCCTTGGCCCTTAAAGGCGACAGTTTGACTACCCCTGGAAATGAATTTAAGTCTCCAGGATCAGATGAACTGCATCCAAGGATATTAAAAGAGCAGGCAAATGTAATCTCAGAGCCACTGGAAATAATTTTTAAGAATTTCTGGACAACAGGAGAAGTCCCAGAGACTGGAGGAGGGCAAACATTGTCCCCATCTTCAAAAAGGGTTAAAAACAGGATCCCAACAACTATCGCCTAGTTAGTCTGACATCAATACCAGGAAAGATTCTAGAACAGTTCATTAAACCGAGAGTCTGTGAACATTTAGAAGGGAATGCCATAATCACAAAAAGTAAACATGGGTTTCAGAGAAACAAGTCATGCCAGACAAATCTGATCTCTTTTTTTGATAAAATTGCTAGCTGAAGGGAATGCAGTAAACATAGCATATCTTGATTTCAGTAAGGCTTTTGACAAGGTCTCCCATGATATTCTTGCAAACAAGATAGTAAAATGTGGGCTAGACAATACAACTGTTAGGTGGATTAGTAACTGGTTGATTGATCAAACCCAAAGGATGCTCATCAATGGCTCCTCTTCATCCTGGAGAGAAGTGACCAGTGGGGTGCCACAGGGTTCTCTCCTGGGTCCAGTGCTATTCAACATCTTTATCAATGATTTGGATGAAAGAATAGGGGGCATGCTTCTCAAATTTGCAGATAACACCAAATTAGGAGGAATAGCTAATACCCCAGAAGACAGGATAAAAATTCAAAATGACCTTAATAGATTAGAAAGCTGGGCCAAAGCTAACAAAATGAATTTCAACATAAATGCAAGGTACTGTACATAGGGCAAAAAAATTAGATGCATAGGTATAAGATGGAGGAAACCTGGCTTAATGAGACTATGTGTGATAGGGATCTAGGAGTCCTAGTAGATCACAAGTTGAACGTGAGTCAACAGTGTGATGCAGCAGCTAAAAAGGCCAATGCATTTTAAGCTGCATCAATAGAAGTATAGTATCTAGATCAAGGGAAGTAATAGTGCCACTCTATTTTGCTTTGGTCAGGCCCCACCTGGAATACTGTGTCCAGTTACGGGCACCACAATTCAAAAAGGATGTTGAAAAACTGGAGCGTATCCAGAGGAGGGTGACTAAAATGGTGAAGGGTCTGGAAACCATGCCCTATGAGGAACGACTTAGGAAACTGAGTATGTTTAGTCTGGAGAGAAGAGGGTTAAGAGGTGATATGATAGCCCTGTTTAAATATTTGAAGGGATGTCATATTGAGGAGGGCGCTAGCTTGTTTTCTGCTGCTCCAGAGAACAGGACCCTGAACAACAGATGCAAGCTACAGGAAAAGAGATTCCACCTGAACTTTAGGAGGTACTTCCTGACAGTGAGAGCTGTTTGACAGTGGGACACACGCCCTCAGAGTATGGTGAAGTCTCCTTCTTTGGAGGTCTTTAAACAGGGGCTGGATGGCCATCTATTGGGGATGATTTGATTTTGAGTTTCTGCATGGCAGGGGGTTGGACTGGATGGCCCTTGTGGTCTCTTCCAACTCTATGTTTCTAGGTTTCTAATTTTTATTGCCATGGTTCCAGCCTTTTGAATCCTGGGGTCTAGAATTTAGGGAGGATCATTCAGGATTCTCAGCTATAGGACAACAAACCCCATGATTCCCTAAGATGGGTTGTGGATAGAAGGCAGGTTAGAGCCAGTCCTGGTGACAACTAATCAGGACTGAGCTGGCGACAGCCAATAGAATGTCAGGCTGTAAGGGGCAAGTTCTGCTAGGAATTGTTGGAAGTCAGATGAGTTTGGATTCCAGACAGTGAGGGTCTGGTAGTGAAGGTTCCAAAGTGGAACAAAGTTAAGGTCCAGAAAAGAGGGGCATAATCCCCATACAAGTGAGGGAGTTAATGCAGAGAATATCCTAAGGGGTATTGATAGCCTTAGAGGTTGGTTAAGAAATAGTAGTAAAGGTACCCAAAGAAGGGCTAAGAGTGTTCTGTGGGGGTAATTGAAAGTGTTTCAAGAAAGGAGTGTTTTAGAGTATTATTATTTGTCACTGTAAGCAATTATAACCAATGCAGGAAGACCAAGTGAAACATTGTTACTTGTATTGTAAATAAAGTTTTGTTGTTACTTTATGAAACACTTGTCTACAGTGTGAATGAATATCCACATTACTAAACCTTATACAAGGTAGGTTATACCAGAGAGTTTTAGAAGAGATGGTTGGTGAAGGAGTGACTCTTTGCAATGGGTGATGGCAGCTGTGGGACAAAAGGTGTCCATGGTGTGGCCACCAATGAAAGGAAAGGAAAAGTGCACTTCACATAAATCCATGGCAGTTAAAATAGAATAATAGCAGTATAATTGTGTAGTGTGAATAGGCCCCATGTGTGTTCAGATTGGTATAGTGGCAGCAATCACTTTTACATTGCATTAACTTTCCCCAACAACTGGTCTGTCATTATTTGCTTTTGTAAAGTTTAGGTTTCCATACTGTATGATGTGCAATTGGACAACATAGTAGGCTATTCCACAAATGTTCATGGAAGGGCTTTTTCAAAGAGCAGGTTTAGGACCAGCTCTGTCAATTGGCAAAGGTGAGTAATCACTTGGTTGGAGGTATCATGAAAAGTCAGGAAATTGATAGTGATTTGATTTCTTAATATTCCATTTCTGTTCTTCCAAAGGGGATTTTCAACCCCAAGTGCTCAATTACTGTGGGATGCCTTTGAGTACTATACATCTTGACTAGATATGTAACACCTTGCTGCTCAGCCTCAGGCCCAAAATGTCTTGGCAAAACTGGCAAGAAAACTAGCCTGAAAAAGAGAGAATATTGATAAATTGACATTGGAAATTGGATCTTATAAAACATGCTCAACATATTGTTCATATGTATCAGTACAGCCTCTGCAACCAGCCAAAAGTGTCCCTGTAGATATATTTGTTATGAAAAAATGACTGGAATCATACACACACACACACACACACATATATATATATATATATATATATATATGAAAAGAAAAAAGAGCAGATTATATAGGATATGAACTTGAGCAAGACATGAAGATTAATGTATGCTGTCCATGTGTCCAAAAAATACATTTGTTTGAAGTTGACACCTGTAAAATACACATTCGTGAACAGCCAAATCAGGGAGATCTTCTAACCATTGAAAAATGGATGGTGAATGTTTATATTTCCAACCTTGGAATATAAGTCTTTTAGCAACAGTGAAAGCATGCAGAATCCAACCACATTGACCATCATTTAAATTTCAAATTGCATAAATATAATTCAGAAAGTACATATTTCTAGCTCTTTAAGTATGTGATACACAGCAATCATAGGTGAGATGTGCAGCAGAATTTAATGTCACAAGAAGCCAAAATATGGCCAAGTTCAAAACTATCATTTCTACCTGCAGACTCAATAGTCCTTTTCATGCACTCTGTGCATTTGTGGCTAACAAGAGAAGATGCTGGAGCATGATAATGATGATGATGATGTTTATTCATGTTCCATCCCCCGCCCCCCATGGGTCTATACAACTGGTCCTACAATAATTATTGTGAGCTCAAATAACTGGTGATTGTTTGTAGATCATTCAGAGCAAACTGAACCCATTCCTGGGAATACCTCATCTGGCCATGGGGACATACACTTTAGTTACATGCTGTCTAGATTACTGTAGCACACTGTATGTACTGCTGACTACTGCAAACTGGAAACTTTTGTTTGTACAAGGAGCTGTAAATAGATTGTTAACTGGAGCTGGTTATAGAGACCATACAACTTCCCTGTTACAGAAGTTCCACTGGCTGGTGTACTGTTTCCAATAACTATTCAAAGTGCTGATGAAGACCTAAAAAGCCCTATACAGCATAGGTCCAGGCTATCTGTCTCCATTTGTCTGTCTCCTCGGAAAATCTTGTTTTTAATTTATTGATTAACTAATATTGTATTTTAATTATTCTTCGGTTTAATTCTATTTTAAGGGGATGGGGAGGGGGGAGGTAGGGGTTATGGGGAGAGGGAATGTTTTAACGTTGTTCTGTTTTAACTATTGCGGTCCCCCGCCCCAATTGCCTAGCAGAGGGGCGGGCTACAAATAAAAATTTATTATTATTATTATTATTATTATTATTATCTGTCAGACCACATCTTCACATATCAGCTTGCCTGGGCCCTGAGATACTCAAGAGAGGCCCTTTCTCAGTCCCGTTATCTTCCCAGATATAACTAGACATGGGGGGCGGGGATGACAGATAAGACCTTCTCAGTGGCTGTCCCAAGGTTCTGGAACACCTTTCCAAGGGAGACTCCATGTAAGATAAATTATTTATTTATTTATTTATTTATAGCCTGCCCCTCTGCATGGCAATCAGGGCGAGTTACAGCATATTAAAACAAACAAAATTAAAACATTCCCTCATCCCACAATCCAACCCTCCCATCCCCTTAAAACAGAATTAAACTTTAAGGACTTAAAATACACAATGCAATAAAACAATAAAACAATAACAGTAAATCGGCAAACCATAGGGACGAAATAAGAACTCATCTCCCCTCGAGGCGGAAGTTATTCCAGGAAGGCCTGCTGGAAGAGATCTGTCTTTACTGCTTTTTTAAAAGCAGCAAGAGTGGTAATAAGACAGATCTCATCCAGCAGGCCATTCCACAGTCTGGGAGCGGTCACAGAGAAGGTCCTCTGGGAGGTCTCCGCCAGCCTAGTTTTTTTGGATGTAACAGGTTCCTCCCAGAGGACCGAAGGGCACGGGGGGGGGGATCATACAGGGAGAGGCCCCTAAGATAAGATGGAGTTTCATCCAAGACTGGTTGGAGTTGGGAAGCAACCGCCCTCTCGATCACCTTGCTTAAAAAGTGTAGCAAGGAGACTGGTCTGTAGTTGTTTCTATCCAGGGGGTCCAGGGAGGGTTTTTTTAGCAGTGGCCTGACCGCCGCCTCCTTTAAGCAAGATGGTATACTACCCTCCCTGAATGACGCGTTGATTGTGTCCCGAAGGAACACCTTCAACGCATCCCCTCCAGGACTACCAGCCATGATGGACATGGATCGAGGGGGCAAGTTGTCTTCCTTACCCTTCCAAGCAGCTTGTCCATGTCATCGGTACTCACAGATTGCAATTGATCCAGTAAAGTTCCATCAACGGAGTTGCTGGATGCCTCGTCTACGGATTCTGCCAAAACACTGCCATCCAAGTCGGCTCTTATCCGAGAGATTTTATCTGCAAAGTGGATGTTAAATGCCTCGCAGCAGGCTGTCGTTGGGTTAAGTAGGGGGTTTGGTGCAGGAGCAACCTTCGTCAGCTCCCCTACCACCCTAAACAGCTCTGCCGGGCCGGACTCTGCAGACGCAATATGTGCAGAACAGAAAGATTTCTGCACTTCACGTAGAGGCTCCCTATAGGAGTCAAGATGCTTCCTAAGGCGAATTCTGTCGGATAAGAGACGAGTCCTCTGCCATTCGCACTCTAGTCGTTGTCCGGACTGCTTCATCCTCCTGAGCTCCTCTGTATACCAGGGCTTATGGTTTGAAGTGGACCGGAAAGGACGCTTGGGAGCGATTGTGTCAATAGCCCTGGTGAGATCGGTATCAAGATGGATGGACTCAATCAGGGAGGTCACAGGCATGGGTTTTCAGGGCCTGAGCAGAGCAGTGGAAGATAAGAGGTATCTCATCCATAGGTATGTCATGATTCAGAGTTGACTCGAGGCTAGTTAACAACAACAGCAATATCTTACTCTATCTTCTGGGAAGATCTGGAGCCTTCCATTCCCATGCCAGGGTAGCTGTCAGTACATATGTCCCATTGAACCACCTGGCACATTCTGTCTCTGTTGCCAGTCACTTGCCCTGAGGTCAGAATCAGCTTCCCAACCATGTGGTCATTGCTGGGTGCCATGTTCTGACTTCAGAAGTTAGAGATCCATATTGGCAGTGAATGCACAGTAAGCTCAGCAGGACACATGTGCATTCCGCCTGGTGCAAGAATGGAGGGCCAGATAACAGGTGGAGGTTGGGGCAGCTCTATGATCAGGATACTCTAGGCTGCCCCCAGAGTTCCTAGATAGTGCAGACAAGGCTGTAGAGCTGCTAGGTCTCAAGGTACTGGCTGCTTTCTCTGGGAATTGCTATAGTCTCTTGGGTCTCCCAGTAGGGCGGCAAATCTCAGGGAGGGTGATAACTGGTGCAGGAGAAAATTTGATTTCTATATATATTTAAAGCAGTTTTAAATCAAGATTAGAAAAGTTTGGGCCTGGCCTACAAACAATTCCCTCAGTCTATCCTTGACTACTCTGTTTTTGGCAAAAAGGGGGGAACTGATCCTTTGAAAGACTCAAATGAGTGGTGATTCATTTTTTAAATAGGTCACAGAGGTCACTTCTAGCACTTTTTAATATCAAAAACACCTGGGCCCTGCTATTTTATTCCATTGAATTTTGAAGTAGTCCATGTGGCCCCTCATGTGCCCCAAATGCAGAAAAATCCCTCCATGCACATCAAAGCACTAAGAAGGAAAGAAAACAGAGGAAGGAGAATCAATGAAAGAATTGGTAGTTACATGTACATCTGGGTCCACCTTACCATTTTGAAAAGACAGGGAGTTGCATAACAGTGTTGTGATTCCAGTTCTCTGTTTTATCTGATTAGCTGGATTATAGTCAGATTCTCCTTGTGGCCGAGAAGTAGTCTCCAACCCAGTGGCCTAGAAGTAGTCTCATCTCACCACACAACCTTTGTCTAACTTGCCCTCTGACATCACAAGTAAGGTTTCTAGATCTCAGAGACTAACCCTGAGTCTCAGGGCCTGAGATCTTTTCTCAGGAGGAAAGTGTCTTAGGTTGAGAGTTTTGCCTTAAAAGTGTGTATGTGTGTGCACATTCTCATTAGTTATATGTGTGCTTATTGTTTGAATGGCATGCTCTGTGCAATTGTGGTTAATGTATGGTGCTTAATGGCATCACCAGGCCCGCCTGATCACCCTTTTAACATTACTAGCACTTGCTTTCTGTGGCATGGCAAGAAGTTTACCCTAGGTCTCAGGTTTTGGTCCTGAAATTTCAAGGCCTGGGAGAATCCTGACAATTCTAACCACAAGGTCCTAGGGTTTGGCCTTGAAAGCTCAGGGAATGATATACTGCTGACCCAGAAGCCCTAGTTATTTGAAAAGAGACAGAGTCTTGAGGCAATTTAGTGTACTTCATCAGCATTCTATCGCATCTTTATGTGTTACTGTAACATCATTCTTGTCTTTGTCTACCACCATCCGGATAACCCCTTTAAAAGTAAAACTGGAAAGTCACCTTTCTTTGAGCAGCATATGAATGGTGACAATTTCCACACAAGCATTTAACAGAGTAGGTTTAGCAGCATACGTTTGGAAGAAGAAGAAGAAGAAGAAGAAGAAGAAGAAGAAGAAGAAGTCATTTGATTCATTCCAGGACGTGAAATTTTGACAGCTGCTTTATGTTGGCAGAAATGCCGACATTTTAGCCTTGATTGAAATTGCAGGTTCTTCATAGAGAGCAGGAAATCTGTTTTCAAAGGTGGGAATGCATGAATTGGAAATGGATAGCTTTGCTTCATTCTTCCACTTGGATGAAAAAGAAACTTACCCTTCTTGTAGGGGCAGTTTTTTCTTCCACTTGGTGTATAATTCTTGTTATGACAGAAAATAGGAGTCAAGGCAGAAGAAGCTCCATTTTGAATTGTCAGGAGCTTTATTTCTGGTTAAGGAGTAAACCTGGAATGAGGCGAAACACTAAATTCTCTCAAGTAAGCCTATCCAGGATCTGTTTCATTTCATTTCACCCAAGTTTGCTTACCATGTCTTTCTCAGGAGAATAGAACAGTTTTTCAGAAAATGTCTGTGAGATTTCCCATTCTCATCCAGGTCCTAGAAAATGAAGGAAAAAGTACAGAAAGCTCTCTAAATATGTTCTGCCAAATTATTTTATCTTATTTTATTTTTTGTGGTTGGCCACTCTTCTGCCTGCACATATCAAACTGTGCTGAAAGGTGACCAGGCTACCAACATGCTGGCAATTCATTCAATCCTTTATCCAACTTAAGTGGACAATATTCTGTATAAGAAACTTTAACCAAGTAATATTTTGTGGCCTGACCACACCCACCCCACACCCCCAAAACCCGGAAGAAAACATAATTTACCTTTGCTCTAATAATTGGAAGAATGGGGCTCCTCCTCTCTGTGCAGCTGGTTCCTGGTAAAGTTGGTGGGGTGAGGTGAGGAGTTACAATCATGACAATAGAGTCACAACTGTGACTAAGTAGCAATCATAAATGCAGAACAGTTACTTGGATTTGTTTTTGTTAACTGCCTTCGAGCTGATCATGACTCATGGTGACCCTGTAGATGAGAAATCTCCAAGGTTCCCTATCCTCCACTGCTCTGCCCAGGTCCTGAAAATTCATACTTGTGATCTCCTTAATAGAGCCCCTCAATCTAGCATGCCATCTTCCATTCTTTCTCCTGCCCTCAACTTTTCCTAGGATTATTGCCTTTTCCAATGAGTCATGTCTTCTCATGATGTGGCCAAAGAATGGCAGCCTCAGTTTAGTCATCTTGGCTTCCATGGAGATTTCAGCCTTGATCTGTTCTAGGACCCATTTGTTTGTTGTTGTTTTTTGCTGTCAATGATATTACTGACCCATAATTGTTCCACATTCATGATCAGTAATTAGTTACAATTGTGATACTATTGCCATGATTGTAACCTAACCTACTTTACCAGGCATCAGCTGCATGGGGAGAAAGAGGTTCATTCTTCAAAGTAAATGATGTACCTGTCACTTTAGGGAGGGAGATCAGACTAGGAGGGGTTACTTAGAGGTGAAACAGATGGCCCCGATAGAGTGGCTTGCTACTGCCCTTTTGCTCATCAGGTTGGGGTTGTGGCAACCGAACACCACACCCCCAACCCAGCATTTCACCAGTGCAAAAAGAAGCAGCAGAAAGCTGCTAATTTTTGCACTGGGGAAGAGGCTTTTTTCAGCGTTTCTGTGGCACAGCCTCTCTAAACGCTGTGCCTCAGAAACTCTGTAGGTCTGCTCACCATCTGAACAGGCAGGTGGCATGATGGTGGCTTGGAGATGGAGTCGGGGCATGTGATGTGTGGCCGCTATGCCCCCACTCCATCCTGACACCAGCTCTTTTGGTCAGTCTGTATAGCCAGTTAGTTATTTAACTAAATATACTTAACTAAGGCCTGAAACAGACTGGCCAAAAGTGCTACCTTCGGGCCTATCCAAGGGCATAGTGTACAGATGATGCATGCCCCTGGATCAGGCTGAAGCTGCCCTGCAACCACCTAAAGTGGCCGAAACCCAGCCACAAAAGGAGTGCCAAAAGTATTTCTTGTCAGTGGTCCATTCACAGACTGCGGCGGTTGCTGGCCTCAGGACCATGGTGTCTGGTTGCTGTGGTCCCACAATGAATGAAGAGCAACCAGCTCTGGAATGGCCAAACCCGCAAAGTATTCATACTGATGTACTGACTGTTCTTTATATAATGCTAAGGATCCCATGGATATATCCCTATGGTATAAGTCTCCTTTTATTGAAGTTGTACAATTTCATACTTCACAACCTTGCCATCCCAGATATTGTTGAAATACAACTCCCACAATCCCTCATTGTTGACCATGCTGCTTGAGATTCTGAGAGTTATAGTCTAAATGCTGAGGCAGGCAGCAGACTTGGACTTGGAGGGACTTGGAGGGCTCTGCAAATAAAGAACAGGCATGTGTGGCCTATTGCGATCAGGGACTGAAAATCCAGGTTGTGCGGGGAAAAGGAAGGTATGATGGGAACAGGGTGAAAGTTTGTTACAAAAGAAGGTGGGATAGATGTTTGAAAGCTATCTGGTCTTCAATTCACTCTATTTCCCAGAATGGATTGGAGAGCACATCATCCATGCCACAGAACCTTACCTGGCTCCTTTGCAATGCCAGGTCAGTCAAAAACAAGACCCAGTTCATTTATGGTCTTCTCTTAGATGAAGATGCTGACCTGGCTTGTCTTACAGAGACCTGGCTGGGAGAAGGCAGCACTATAACTAGGGCACAGGCTGTCCCAGTCGGGTATTCTGTCAGTGAGCAGGTAAAGGGAAGTGGGCAAGGGGGTGAAGTGGCTCTGATTCATAAGAATCATCTTACCTTGACCAGGATACCTGTCCATGAAACAGTCCACTTCGAGTGTATGTACCTGAGCCTGAGGACCAAGGATAGTTTTGGGATTATGTTAGTATACTATCCACCCCGTTGTCTAACAGACTCCCTAACCGAGCTGACACAGATGGTCTCAGAGTTGCTGTTGGAGTCGCCTAGACTCTTAGGCTTGGGTGACTTCAACATTCCACTTGAAACCAGTTTGTCCAGTCTAACAGGTGTGGCTCGGGAGTTCATGGAGTCCATGACAAACATGGGCCTATCTTATGGAGTCCATGACAAACATGGGCCTATCTGACAGAACTCATCATAGGAAATTTCTTTGTTCCTATAGAGATGCAATAGAATCATAGAATCATAGAATCATAGAGTTGGAAGAGACCACAAGGGCCATCCAGTCCAACCCCCTGCCATGCAGGAACTCCCAATCAAAGCATCCCTGACAGATGGCCATCCAGCCTCTGCTTAAAGACCTCCAAGGAAGGAGACTCCACTACTCTCCGAGGGAGTGTGTTCCACTGTCGAACTGCCCTCACTGTCAGGAAGTTCCTCCTAATGTTGAGGTGGAATCTCTTTTCTTGCAGCTTGCATCCATTGTTTTGGGTCCTAGTCTCTGGAGCAGCAGAAAACAAGCTTGTTCCCTCCTCGATATGACATCCCTTCAAATATTTAAACACGGCTATCATATCACCTCTCAGCCTTCTCTTCTCCAGGCTAAACATCCCCAGCTCCCTAAGTCGTTCCTCATAGGGCTTGGTTTCCAGACCCTTCACCATTTTAGTTGCCCTCCTTTGGACACACTCCAGTTTCTTCACATCCTTTTTGAATTGTGGTGCCCAGAACTGGACACAGTATTCCAGGTGAGGCGTGACCAAAGCAGAATAGAGTGGCACTATTACTTCTCTTGATCTAGACCAGGGGTAGGCAACCTTTTTGAGCTGCGGGCCAGGTTGCTGTCCCTCAGACAATTGGGGGGCCGAAGCACCATAAATAATAAAAATTTAAAAATATGCATGCACACTCTCTCAGCCCCAGAAAAGCCATGGCAAACCCCCTGTGGAGATTTTGCCAAGAAAACCCCAAGAACAAGTAATAACAACAATAATCAACATCATTATGGCGGGTGGCAGCGGTGGCAGGACCGGCCTGGGGCCGGTCCAAAGGCCTCGGCGGACCACATCCTTACATTTCTCCATGTTGAATTTCATTTTGTTAGCTTTGGCCCAACTTTCTAGTCTGTTCAAGTCATTTTGAATTTTGATCCTGTCCTCCGGGATATTAGCTACTCCTCCTAATTTGGTGTCATCTGCAAATTTGATAACTATGCCCCCAATACCATCATCCAAGTCATTAATAAAGATATTGAATAGCACTGGGCCCAGGACAGAGCCCTGTGGCACCCCACTGGTCACTTCTTTCCAAGTTGAAAAGGAGCCATTGTTGAGCACCCTTTGGGTTCGACCAGTCAACCAATTACAAATCCATGTAACAGTTACTTTGTCTAGCCCACATTTTACCAACTTGCTTGCAAGAATGTCATGGGGAACCTTGTCAAAGGCCTTACTGAAATCAAGATATACTATATCCACAGCATTCCCTTCATCTACCAAGCTGGTAATTTTATCAAAAAAAGAGATCAGATTTGTCTGGCATGACCTGTTTCTCTGAAACCCATGTTGACTTTTTGTGATTCTGAAATTATCTTCCAGATGTTCACAGACTCTCTGTTTAATGATCTGCTCCAGAATCTTTCCGGGTATTGATTTCAGACTAACTGGACGATAATTGTTGGGATCCTCTTTTTTCCCCTTTTTGAAGATGGGGACAACATTTGCCCTCCTCCAGTCCGCTGGGACCTCTCCTGTTTTCCAGGAATTCTCAAAGATTATTGCCAATGGTTCCTATATTACATTTGCCAGTTCTTTTAATACCCTTGGATGTAATTCATCTGGTCCTGGAGACTTATATTCATTTAGATTAACCAGATGTTTCTGTACTATCTCTTTACTTATTCTGTGCTGAAATTCTCCTATTCTGTCCTCTGGTTGAGCACCCTTTGCCTTTTCTGAGAAGACTGAAGCAAAGAAGGTGTTGAGTAATTCTGCTTTTTCACTGTACCCTGTTAACTTTTTGCCATCTTCTCCACACAGTGGCCCTACCATTTCTTTCTTTTTCCTTTTGCTGCTGACATACCCCCAAAAGCCCTTTTTATTGTTCTTAACCTCTCTAGCAAGCCTGAGTTCATTCTGCACTTTAGCTTTTCTGACTTTACCCCTACACGTGCTAGCTATTTGTTTGAATTCCTCTTTGGTGATTTCCCAATTTTTCCATTTCTTATACATGTTCCGTTTAAAACATAGTTCAGTTGCAAGTTCCTTAGTCATCCATCCTGGTTTCTTGAGACACCTCCCATTCTTCCTCCTCATTGGCACGGTTTGAAATTGTGCCTTCAGTATCTCCCTTTTGAGAAACTCCCATCCGTCTTGAACTCCCTTCTCTTTTAGTATTCCTGTCCATGGGATCACCCCCAGTATTTCTCTAAGTTTAGTAAAATCAGCTTTCCTAAAGTCTAGAATGCATGTCTGACTATGCCTGGCTTCTCCTTTCCACTGTATAATAAACTCCAGGAGGACATGATCACTCCCGCCTAAGGATCCAACCACTTGCACCCCATTAACTAGGTCTTCCCTGTTGGTTAGTATCAGATCCAAAATAGCTGACTCCCTCGTTGCCTCTTCCACCTTTTGTACAATGAAATTGTCTTCGAGGCAAGTGAGGAATTTGCTAGACCTTGAGGATTTTGCTGAGTTTGACTTCCAGCAAATAGTTGAAGTCACCCATCACTACTATATTTCTCCTTTCTGAGTGTGTGGTCATCTGTTCTAGAAAGGCTTCATCCAATTCTTCTGCTTGAGTTGGGGGTCTGTAGTAGACTCCCACACTAACATCCCTGTTGTTTCCTTCCCCTTTAATTTTTATCCAGATGCTCTCCACTTGGCTTCCAGGATTGATGTCCTGGATTTCTTCACTGGTGTAAATATCCCTGACATATAATGCTATTCCTCCTCCTTTCCTGTTTGGCCTGTTTCTCTTGAAAAGGTTATACCCCCTTTATTTCTACATTCCAGTCATGAGACTCATCCCACCAGGTTTCAGTGATGCCTATTATATCATATTTGCTTTGTTGTGCTAGGAGTTCAAGTTCATCTTGCTTATTTCTCATGCTCTGTGCATTAGTGTAGAGACATCTAAGACCACGTGTCCCCTTTACTTGCTGTCTGTGCCCGTTTTTTTTTTTTTTTTTGCCTCCCACTGTTGGGTCCCTGTACTGTTTGCCTTGTTTCCTCTATGACACTTTGACTATTTTCTCCAGTCCTTTGTCTTCCAGGAGGTTGTCTCCCTTCCCCACAAAGTTCAGTTTAAAGCCCTCCTGATCAAATTCTTGAGACTGTTGGCAAAAACATTTCTTCCAACTGGTGTGCAATGCAGCCCATCCCTTGCCAGGAGTCCGCCCTCATGGAACCGCAGCCCATGATCTAAGAATCCAAATCGTTCTCGGTGACACCATCTGTGGAGCCAATTGTTGACATCTGCTATTTTCCTCTCTTGTCCTGGACCATGCCCTTCAACTGGCAGAAGAGATGAGATTACAATCTGTGCATCCATTTCTTTCAGCTTCTTACCCAGAGCCTCGTAATCCCTTGTGATCTTTTGAAGTCTGTGTCTTGCTGTGTCATTCATTCCCACATGGACCAAAAGGAAGGGTTTTGTTCAGTAGGCTTGACCAGTCTTGTCAGTCTCTCTGTCACATCTTGGATCTTTACCCCAGGGAGACAACACACCTCCCGAGACATCTTGTCAGGCCCACAAATCACTGCTTCTGTACCCCTCAGCAAGAAGTCCCCCCCCCCATGACCACATGCCTCCTCCGAGGCTTAGTAGTGACTGTTCCCTGTGGTGGAACTCCCAGGTCCCCTGCTCTGTCCCTGAAGTCTGTCCATGCTGCTCTTCCTCATCTTCCTTGATAAGGGAAAGAGCTTCAAATCGATTCTGTAGCTGTAAGCTCCCAGAACAATCCCTGGTCTCACTACTTCTGTGCGTGATATTCCTCCAGTTGTCTACCTCCTGGGTATGTGAAGTAACCTTCTCTTCCCCTGCAAGTTCTTCTGTGTGGTCCCTGTCCAAGACAGTTTGTTCTGTTCTGTCCAGGCAAACCTCTTGCTCCCTAATATGCTGAAGTGTAGCTACTCATGCCTTCAGCTGCAGTACTTTCTCTTCCAAGAGGGCTACCAACTTGTACTTGGGGCATGTGAATTTTCCCACCTCTTTAGGCAAGAAGACAAACATCCCACAAGTGTTGCAGGTAACAGCAGCAGTTCCCTCAGTGTCCATACTGAGAAGTCTTAATTAGTCCCTGAAACAGGACTATGGTCTTCCTCCTCAAAGAAAATCCCTTACTAAACACCAGTGTTAAGGTTCCTGATGACCTGAACATTTCACCAATCACTGCTGGTGATAAAAATCCACTCCACCTCCTTAGCATCAACACACTCTCCCCAAGAGTTTTTAAAAGTTCAAAACACCCCCCCCTTAAAATGGCTGCCCAGAAACTGCTCTCCTCCTCCTCCTCCTCCTCTCTAGCAGGAACTTGCCTAGAAGAGTCTAGAAGGCTCTGAGAGGAGTTGTATAGAGCTAGACTGCTACCTCCATCCCTAGTGACTCACAAGTGTGACTCACAGAAGCTCCACCCCCTCAGCATCAACACACTCTCCCCAATAGTTTTTAAAAGTTCAAAACTCACCCCCTTAAAATGGCTGCCCAGGAACTGCTCACCTCCTCCTCCTCTCTAGCAGGAACTTCCCTAGAAGAGTCTAGAAGGCTCTGAGAGGAGTTGTATAAAGCTAGACTGCTACCTCCACCTCCTAGTGACTCACAAGACTGCTACCTCCACCCCCTAGTGACTCACAGGAACTGCTCTCCTCCTCTCCTCTCTAGCAGGAACTTGCCTAGAAGAGTCTAGAAGGCTCTTAGAGGAGTTGTATAGAGCTAGACTGCTACCTCCACCCCTAGTGACTCACAAGTGTGACTCACAGAAGCTCCACCCCCTCAGCAACAACACACTCTCCTCAAGAGTTTTTAAAAGTTCAAAACTCACCCCCTTAAAATGGCTGCCCAGGAACTGCTCACCTCCACCTCCTCCTCCTCCTCCTCTCTAGCAGGAACTTGCCTAGGATCCAACAATTCCACTTATGAGATTATATTGAATCAGTTCCAACCGGTGAGTACTGATGATGTGGACAAGCTCCTTGGTAGTGTGAGGAAGACAACTTGCCCTCTTGACCCTTGCCCTCCATGGCTGGCTGTCCAGGGGGAAGATGTCTTGAGGATGTTCCTAACTGACATCATCAATGAATCCCTTAGGGAAGGTCATGTTCCATCTTGTTTGAAGGAAGTGGTAGTCAGGCCGCTTCTGAAAAAAACCCTTCCCTTGACCCTCTGGACAGAAATAGCTATAGGCCAGTCTCTTTGTTACCTTTTCTGAGCAGGGTGATCAAGAGGGTTGTTGCTTTTCAGCTCCAAGTTGTCTTGGAGGAAACCGATTATCTGGATCCATTTCAATCTGGCTTTAGAACAGGATGTGGAGTGGAGACTGCCATGGTTGCCTTAGCTGATGATCTTCATCTGGGCATCAACAGGGGTAGTGTGACCCTTTTGGTGTTGCTGGACTGCTCAGCAGCCTTTGACATGATAGATCATGACATCTTCTTGGAATGCCTGAGAGAATTAGGAATCAGAGGCATTGCATTGCAATGGTTACATTCCTCTCTCTCGGGCAGATTCTAGAGGGTGATGCTGGGGGACAGTTACTCAGACAAAAAGGAGCTTAATTGTGGCATCCCTCAGTGTGTCATCCTTTCCCCAATGCTATTTAACATATATATGAAGCCACTGAGAGAGATCATCCAGAGACATGGGGCAGGGTGTTATCAGTACACTAATGACACCCAGATATATTTCTCTATATCTTGGTCTATAGCCTTGACTTCAGATAGTGTCTCCCCTCTCAATGAATGTCTTAAAGCGGTAATGGACCGGATGAGGAAGAACAGATTGAAACTGAATCCAGACAAAATGGAGATATTAACGGTAATGGCCCCAAACCCAGGTATTGGGACACAACCTCCAGTCCTAGATGGGGTCACACTCTCCTCAAAGGACTATGTTTGCAGTATAGGGGTGTTCCTAGATCTGTCGCTTCAGATGACAAATCAGGTGAATGCGATGGTCAGGAGCACCTGTTATCAGCTTTGGCTGATAGGCCTTTCCTAGAGATTAGGGAACTTGAAACCATAGTACACGCACTAGTAATCTCTTATCCTGATTTATGCAATGCACTCTACATAGAGCTACCCTTGTGCCTACTTCAGAAACTCCAATTGGTACAGATTATGGCAGCCAAGCTGGTCTCAGGCAAAACCAGAAGAGACCACATAACACCTATTCTAAGATCATTTCACTGGGTGCCTATCGGTTTCTGGGCACAGTACAAGATGTTGGTCATCACCTTTAAAGTCCTAATATAGGCTTGGGTCCAACCTATATTCGGGACTGCCTACTTCCGTATAATCCACCCCGTGCATTGAGGTCCCCTGGGAAGAATTTATTGCTACCTATAAGAACTAGATTATCAGAACGGCCCAGAAGACCTTTTCAGCTATCATTCCCAGACTATGGAATGGCCTGCTGGATGAGTTCCATCACTTGACCACCTTAAACAGCTTTGAAAAAGCTGTTAAGACGGATCTCTTCCAGTAGCCCTTTCTGAGTAGATAACCGGCCACCGGCGGTGTGTGTGTGTGTGTGTTATACCTGACCCTGTTTCCCGTTACAGTTATTTTAAGGTACTTATTATTTATTCTAACTTGTTATTTTAAAATATGTTTTAAATTTCAATCATTTAATTGTATTTTAAGGGGGGGAGGTGGGCTATTGGGGGACAAGACTGTGTTATCTTGTAAGCCACCCTGGTTGTTTTTACAGAGAGGCAGAATATAAATTTATTATTATTATTATTATTATTATTATTATTAACCAAATCTGGGAGCCAAAAGTTGGGAATGACTGAAGGTGACTGTCAAAGTGGTCAGATCATATGATATCCAATTAAGCAGGCTGCTGATGTCCTTATATTTGAAATATTGAAGGATTAGGAGTCTTTCCTGTGATGCACTATTAATGAAACAGTTCCATGAGGTCAAGGATTTGACAGGAATATGTTACTCCCAAATGTGGATAAATGGGGAAAATATTTTCCATAATTGTTCCTAAAATGATGCCACTACTTGACATTTTACAGCAAGTCAGTGTCAGCCCAATGCATTTTGCTGTGTGAAGTGGAATCAAACTGTGCTTCCCCCAAGATCTGTATATAAAAAGGACCATTAAAAAATTAAAACAAAAACACTTATTTCACTGTACAGAAAATCCCATTCTTGTTTTCATTTTGCCTGTTCCTGCTCCCATTGGTCCATGGTGCCACCTGAAGCAGGTTTCTTTATCTTGCTGCATGGGAAGACTAACCCCAGTTCACAGATTTAGGTGTCATTTTTATATGGGTGTAAAGATGCATGTCACTCACATACATCTATGGGAAGAGCATAATCTGTGGCCTAGCAATTCCCAGCTGCTCCCACAGTCTAATCTATTATTTATATTTGGCAAATCTATGCATCTGGTGTGAAAAGACCTAATATTTAAATGTCAGATTAGATCCTTAGTCTTGTAAAGAAGCATTCTCATAAGAGGAAGGTCATGGCATGGAAATCACCCCTCTGTCTAGCAGGATGGAGGACAGGTGGCTCTCCAAAGTTTGCTTTCACAAGGCCAGTTGGACCTAATGGGAATTGCAGCTCAAGTATGATTTGCTACCTTGGATAACATGGCCATGTCTTTCATAAGAACAAACTTTACACTAACCTATTAAACAAAATAGGATGTGCCCATATTCCTTTATATTATGTTTGATGTGTCAAGTTGCAGCCCCAAAGAACAGGACAGCTATTTCATCCTCAGTGAGAACTCCAGAGAAATGCTGAAATCTCTCTGTTGAGACAAAGGTCATTGCTTCTCCAACAGCCAACAAAGTAGCCCAGGGCCAGTCAACATTCTGTGCCTTCTGTTGTGGCTTGGGGACATCTTGCAAAGCCAGGCACGTTCAAGTATTAAGAGACTCAAAGAACACTTGACCTACAGTTGCATTTGGGGCATAGGAGACACTAGAATGGAGTTTCACACTTTCTTTCTTTCTTTCTTTCTTTCTTTCTTTCTTTCTTTCTTTCTTTCTTTCTTTCACACTACCCCTCTGCCCTTTGAAGGAAACACAGTGTACACTGCATACATCCTCATCATATAGACTAATGATGTTGCTAGAATTTTAATTGAGTTTTTATCAGGGGGAAAATCAAGTTAAAATTCTGCAATCATGAATAGTTGCTCTGGCAATACTGCTAATTCTGTCTACAGGTGCTGAGTTTACAAGACATCACATGCCATAGTGTAATCTCATGAAACAGCTAATTAAATCAAAATACAGATGTTTCAGTATCACAGTCCCTGAACCTCTAACATTCCCATGGTATTTTTGAAGAGCCTCCAAACAAAGCTATATCTACTTCTCTCTGGTTAACAACACCTACTAACAGAAATCTTGTGAATGTATGTATAGACTTGTGAATGCAAGCATCTGTTTTTCTATTTTTAATAAATAAATAAATAAATAAATCAGGCCAATTGTGTTTTAAAAACAGACATTTTCAAGATCTTAACTGTTCTCTTTCTACTCCCACCCATTTTAACATTTTTCTTGCAATGTGTTGTGTTCATTAAGTTGTTAACAGGTGGAAGTATTTAGAGTCTTCAACCCCAAAACTTACAAAGGCATTATTCACATAAACAGACAATCTGTGGATGGAACACCTTATGCCTCTGTTCCTCCACATCTGTTCATGTGCCAAGTGGAAATCAGCACAATGATCCAGCATTTCCAGCTGGGAAAGGTATCTAGACATAATCTAGAAGCATATATTCAGCATTTACACATAGTATTTTAGAGCTGGGAAAGGTGAGAAGATTTAATCCATGTGATAAACTCCATCAATGCCAATACCATTTCAGTCATTTCAAGACAATTGGTAAGGGCCATAACTCAGTGATGAAATGTGTCATTTAAAATGTCATCTCCCAGAAGGTGGAAAAAAGGGTGTCATCTACCCTTCATCACCAACAATGAAGATCCCATTAATGACACAGAAGTAGTGATGACCTTGGGTGGAAATGCCCACCCTTTTTCAGGATTTTTTGTATGAATGGAAGAGAAAGCTAGAGGAAATAGCTGGATGCAGATTATCTACTTTTTTTTTTTAAGTAGATTATTTCAATGAATTTAAGAACTAGTGGATGAGGAGTCATGGTCAGAAAAACCCAAAGAGAATAGAGATCATAATGAATGGGAGGTTATTAAAGCCAAAATATTGAGAACACAATCACAAACCAAATGAGAAAGAAAGCTGGGAGTTATCTAAAGAAATAAATGTGGATTGATAAAGACTTTTCAGGTAAGGTTAAATTTAAAAGGGAATATATAATAAATAGAAGAAGAGGCAAATCTGTAAAGCAGAAAGATTTTGTAGGGAGAAAAGTGTGTTTATTGCATGGCAAAAGGTTGGGCTACATGGCCCTTGTGGTTCCTACCAACTCTGACATTCTATTATTCTATCAAAATCAAGAAGGCTAAAGTTCTATGAGCTCAGGCTTGCAAGAAAGATTAAAAATAGTTTTTTTCCAGATATGTTCAGTCCAAGAGGAACAACAAAGTGGTAGGTCAACTGCATGGAGAGAATGGAGAAACAGGATTGACAAAGAGGAAGAGGAACTGCTCAATATCTAATTAGCTTCTGAAGTTCTAATATAAGCTTCTGTAGACTTGCTCTACCTCCTCAGATGCATGGAGTGAATTGGTATCCAAGAATGACCTTTATAACCAGACTGTATGAATAGGCATAAAACTTGTGGATATGGTGATGCAGTGACAAGTTGAGTTTTAACTATAGTCTTTGAGAGACAAAAGCATCACCATACCCACAAGTTTTGCATTTCTATGGCTATTCATACAGTCTGATTATAAAGGGTCTTCCTTTATAATAAGCAAATCTAAGAGTTTAGTAGCATAAAACTCTCATTGCTTTCTCTGTAAACTGACAGGTCATATTTCAGAATTTCATAGGAGATTTTTTACCTCTTTCCAAGGTTAAGTTCACTGGAGCTTTATGTTTTAAAAATGCATGTGCCATGGTACGCTGGGCTTTCAGACAGGGTTATTGCATGAACTGAATAACTGACATCCATATCACCCACTGGAAACATAGGCTTTAGTCCAAGACACATATAAGAACATCCTTATGTGTGCTAATATTCCACTCAAGGATTTCTATGAGACATTGAATCCAATAGACCTACTTATTATTATTGCTTTTATTGCACTGTACATTTCCTAGCTATCTAAACAGTTGAGAGCACAATGAACATGCAGTCATATTGTTGGCTCACTATGTAATGGGAATTGTGGTGTGTGTTTGTGTGCAAGTTATGTTTCATACAAGAGTTTAGTGTAATTTCTATTCTGAGTTACAATTGTTTTGTAAAAGTTTCTATTCAAATAAGTATTTAAAATGGATTTGAATACTAGAAAAATAGAAAAAATATTGAAGTTCCTAGGATTTTATGTGAGTTTTATCATCTCTGAATGGTATGATTGCATTGCAAAAATTTGGCAATCACTTTTCTGTAGTCAACAGGGACTGTTGAAAAAGTATGAAAACTCTGAAAGGTTTCAAAAGCTTCCCTCTGTTCTTTGGAATGTCTGACTTGGGCATCTTCCTTGAGGGTATTGTCATGCTTGGCAGCTGGAGACTTGAAGAACCAGGACAGCATTTTAATAAAAAAAATAACTATTGCTTTATTTTGGATTCTAAGACACACAAAACTACCCCACAATAGTTAGAATCAACTCTGAGTTTCCCCAAATTAAACAACTCTTGAAAAATCCTCTCACCCACATTCAAGGATTTCTTACCCACCTTTGGGACTCCTCTGCTGTCAGGGGCTCTGTCTTTTCAGCACTCTGTAGGTTGGGTCTCACTCCTGTAGGTCTCTAACTGGTATGGGTCTTTGGTTCCCTTCCCCCCAGGGTTCATATCTGGATAGTCCTTTTGTTCTAGAATTTATGGTGTCATTTTTGGGGGGCTTAGTTTTTCCTCTCACCTTAAACTAAAGCCCTCTGGTGTCATGTCACCCCCACCTAAGGTCTCTTGTGAGTCCAGCTTTTTGCTATCTTTGTTGGGGGCAAAGAGTCTTATTAGACTTTTGGTGGACCTTAGCTCCAAGGTAGTTATCAAGTGTAATTCTGGTTTGGAGTCCTGAGTGCTGGGCTCCCACTCAACTGCCCTGTCCATCACCCAGCATGAAGGGAGCCGATCACTCTCCTCTTTCACCACTAGTTTGTCAAGTCTCTGTGATGTGAAGGGGTATTCCATTCAGTCTTCTTGGGTAGTTTCACTCACCCACTCTTGTCCAAGGACCAGCCAAATTTGTGCAGCCCTCTCTCTCCCTCATCCCAATCGGGAGGCCAAATGCTCTCTCCACAAGTCAGATAATCAGGACCCTGTTCTCCTGGTCTTTTGTGGGCTTTAGGGTAGGAAACTCGCTGCCCATCCACATTGCTGGACACCTAGTAGCCCACGGTTGGGTCCTTTTTAAGCTCAGCTTTTGGGGGGTGTTATCTCTCCCCAAGCTGCACTGTTTTAATCCCCTCCCTAATGAGCATTTGTTCTATGGGGATGTCCTCCATCTGCTGGGGGTTAGTGCCCAAGTCTGGCGCTATTGCTTAGTCCTTGTTTTCCTTTTCTTTTGGGTTTAGGGCTTTGGCTCTCGGGGTGTATAAGGAAGGTTTTCCATTTACCATTGAGGTGTGGCCATCTGGGTCCATCGTTGGGCTTTTGTTGCTGTTTGATGTCAACCTAAACAACATTTCACTGGCCTTGCCATCAGCACCTTCAAATGGCCTTGGGTGACGGAGCAGATCAGCTGATTGCTCTATCTCCTTCCCCACTTCAGAGAGGTTTACGTCCATCACTGGGGCTCCTGAATGCTACTGTCTTTGAGTCACCGGAGTGGATGCCCCTGGTCACCACTGGCTCTCTACAAGTTCCTCCTGCCAATTTAGGGTTTGACCCTCCCCCTTCCATTAGGTTGTGTTATTTGGCTCTGGCTTATGCCTGAGCCCTGCTGGGTGAGCCCTGGCTTTAAGGTCTCTGGGCCTTTTCTGCCCCCCCTTGGTTCCCAAAGTCCTGGGCTTGTGGGTGGTAGCATGGCTCTAGCTGCTTCTCCCCAGTCTGCAGACTCCCATTTCTTTAGGATTTTCCACCTGTCTCAGGGAAACTGAAGGGTCTACAGTTTGGGTGCTAACACAAAGGGCTTTAGGTCTCACCATGGGTGTGGCAACAGTCTGGTGTGGGGTCTTTTCCCCTCTGAGGCTCTCCCTCCTCAAGATCCAGTCTTCACTGTGTTTGTTGACCTGTTGGTGTGGCTCTTGGTCTCCTCAGGTCCTCTGAAGTCTCTTCCGTGTGGCCTGCTTCCTTACCCTGTCCACTCAGGTGGGTGGTGAAGCCTGTTCTTTTCCTATTCCTTCCATGTTGGTTGTTTTAAGCTGGTTTGTCCCCAGTCCTCTTGTTTGCTCACTCTGTTGAGTGTGTTGGGTGCCCTGGCTTTTTGAGGCTGTCTGGGTTCTCTCTTGTTGACAGCCCCCCGGCATTCTCATTTGGAGTCCCCTTCTCTTCAGTGACCACCGCCGTCACAGGTTGTCACACTAGGTTCTGGGATGGTGAGGCTGGGATGGTGAGGGTGGTTGCTATTGGGGGAGCTGCTGGTTGCCATAGTGGTGGGGTTGGGAACCACTCCTCCTTCTCCCCCTCACTATGGGTTCATCTAGGTTCCCTCTCCAAGCCATTCTCCTTTCTTGAGTGATCTTCATCATTGGAGGACTAGGTTTCTGTGTCCTCATCCTCTGGGATCATGTGGCCATGCACGTCTATGCCATCACGGGGCTTCAGTTGAATGTTGGGGTCCGGGACCACTCGTAGTCCTCCATGCTGGCAAGAGGGTCTTTTTGGATTTTCCTTTCAAGTCAATCCTCCATCTCTGTAGCATCCTCATTGGTGGAGGACCAGTCTTCAGTGTCCTCATCCTTTGAGGACCATGTGGTCCCATATTTCCATGCCATCAGTGGGCCTCTGGTGGGCCTTGTGGTCTGGGACCATTCATCACCATCCATGTCAATCAAAGGGTGTTTTTGGATTTCTTCCCTAAGCCAATTCTCCATTTCTATGATGTCCTCATCCCTCCAGGGCCAGTCCACTGTGTCCTCGTTTCCAGCAGGCCATTCTTCTGTGTGCCTCCACAGATGAATTTTTTCCAATGCTGCTCTATGTTTTCTTTCCATAGCCGATACTTCATCTCCACATTGCCTTCCTTGTCCAAAGACCAACCCTCTGCACCCTCCTGCTGAGAGGACCACTCCTCCATGTGACTCCAGGCTGTCTCCTTTCCCCAAAGCCAACCTTTACTTCTACTGCCTACCTCTGCATCCCAGGATCCTGTACTCACTGTGGCTCTTATGAACTGCACACCCTCTGGCCACCATACTCTACTACGTCTGCTTTCCTGCTGGTGTCTGTCACCAGTTACTGGGCAGAATGACTCATATTCCTCTGCTTCTCTTAGCTGGTCCTCAAAGGCTTCCTCCAACAACCCATGGAAGATTTCTTCAGCCCCTTCATTCACCATGGACCAGTTCTCCCAGTCCTTGTAGTGTGGAGATTGCTTCTCTCCACACCACTGCGAAGCTAGCAGGGCTTCCTCCTGAAGCTGTCCACTGTCCCCTGAGCCTCCCTTGACTCTGTGGGGTCATCTTGTTCCAGCCCCTTGGCCAGAGCTCACTCGCTGATCTGGGATGGGGCCACCTGGCTGCCACTCTGCTCACCCCAGGATGGCTCCTCCAGATTGGTTTCAGTCTGAAGGTGGATGCCATGAATGAGGTGATTTTGAAGAGAGTTGATCCAGTGTCATGCTTGGCAGCTGGAGACTTGAAGAACCAGGATAGCATTTTAGTGAAAATTAACTATTGTTTTATTCTGAATTTTAAGACACACAGAACTACCCCACAATGGTTAGAATCAACTCTGAATTTTCCCAAGTTAAACAACTCTTTAAAAGTCCTTTATCCAGTCTGGTTCTCAGACTTGTAGCCAGCACCATTTTCCCACTTCAAAGGTGTGCTTTGAAGTTTGCCCCTTCTCAATTTCCACCCCCCCACCATCTCTCATAAAAGCAAGGCATTGTCGTAAACAGCCCTAGTCTTTTCTTGCTTCAGCCATCTGCTTCAATCTAGAATCCCCCTTGATTCCCCCCCCCCACACACACACACAGACAACACTTTGATGGCAGATTGAACATAGAAACATGACAGGTATCTTGGGTTTCTGCCCTGTCCTGGGCCTGATGTTGCTCACCACTCCTAAATTAATCCCAGGATACCATAAGATGTTGTCATGACAGTTAAGGTGGAATCATAGCATTATGACTGTGTAGTGTGAATGGGTCAAAGGTTTTAAAGTTATTTTAACATTGAATAACTGGGTCAGTGCAAAATGAGTAAATTTTAGCAGGGATGTGCACAATAGTTAAAGATGAATATTGACAAGATGGAAAGAGTCAAGAGAAAGGTAATTCAGATGGTAAAGAATTTGGAACCCTATAGGAAGCTTAACATTGAAAAGAGAAGATTGAGAGGGAATAGGATAATTGTAAATATTGGAAGGGCTGTTGTGTGGAACATATAATGAGTTTTTGGCTGTTCTGTATTTAGGACAGAAACTGATGAGTTCAAATGACCAGAAATGACACTGTGACTAAGGATTAGGAAGCAATTCCTGGTGGTTTGAATGTTTGATCATAGGATAGGTTGCTTTAGAAAAATTGTGTACTTGCCTTCTCTGTGGATTTTTTAAACAGAGATTGGACAGCCACCTCTCAGGGATACTTTATGTCTATATTCCTGCACTGGCAGGCAACTGTTGAGACCCCTTCCAAATCTATGGTTCTATGAGTTTCTCTCATTTTTAAGATTCTTACATCTCTGATGGGAAAATCCTTTGTCAGTATCAAATTACTAATCTGTTTCCAAAATTCTACACTTCATTTTTTACCCTTGGATCAAACTAGATGCTAAATATGTCAGTATCAACTTTGTTTATTTCTATTTACTCTTTTCCTTTAAATACAGGGAGTATGCTGGTTTCTATCTCATTGGAGCATGGTTTTAGTTTGATTTTTAAAGGATCAATCCAAGCTATGGAACCTATTTGGGGGATAGAGGGTCAGTGTCTTTAGTTTTGGATTAAACCGTAGACTGGATTCATCACTCCACTGACTGAACCACTAGCAATTATTGTTTTAATGTAATACCAGAGACCTCACCCCATTGTCATTTCATGAGACCTGTAGTACATGAAAAAGTTCTGTCTACTGTCAGGATCCCAATAAAATCACCCATACATTGCAATTAGCCTAGGGCTGAGTTGGCAGGAGTCACTAGGTTTTTGCTACAGCTAAGTACAACTCAGGAAATGACTTTGTTTTTTTGATTGGTATAGTCACTTTGAGAGGCTAAGCCCACACCAGACATATACTGGTCCCAAGAGCTTAACTTCCATACATGTAGACCCCAAGGAAAATTGTGGCCCAATTCCTAGGATCAAAATTAAACATTCTGCTGATGTAGTTAGTGCTATCAAGACAGTCTATTCCACTGTTGAACATCTGTTACAGTAATGTAGTTCTTCCAGAGTTTTTCTTGTAACCTGAATCCATTTGTTTATATCTTAGTTTCTGGAGCAGCAGAAAAAAAATATGCTCCATCTCCCACATTACATCCCTTCAAATATTTAAAGATGGTATCAGATCATCTCTCAGTCTTCTCCAATTTAAACATACCCAGGTCCTTAAGTTGTTTCTCATAAAGCTTGGTTTCAAGACCTTTGATCATCTTGGTTGCCCTGCTCAGGACACGTTCCAGCTTGTCAATATTCTTCTTGAACTGAGACTCAGAAGTGGACATGGTATTCCAGGTAAAGTCTGATCAAAGTAGAATATAATGGAAGTATATTTACTTCCCTCATCTAAATGCTATAATTCTGTTGATGTAGTGTTGAATTGTATTGTTCTTTTTGGCTCCTGCATCACCCCAGATCCTTTTCACATATACTGCAGTCAGGAGAGGTGTCACCCATCATATATTTTTGCATCTAAATTCTCCTGACTAAATGTTGTACTTTACATTTGTCCCTGTTGAAATTCTCTTTAATCTGTTTTTCTCATTCATATTCCAAAAGAGGTCCTTTTTTCTATTCTTGACTTGACCATGTGACTCAGATGGTTCTGTGTCAAAGCATCAAACTTAGGATGTCTAGGACAGCAGAAGATGCAACTTTTCATGCTGTCCAGGACTTTTGTTTTTATTGATAATAAGACCAGTGTTATACTGGTGGAAAGAGCCAGTATGGTGTAGTGGTTTGCAGGTTGGACTACAACTCTTGAGATCAGAGTTCAATTCCCCACTTGGACATGAAGAACCACTGAGTGTCTTTGGGTGAATCACACATTCTCAGACCCCCAAGAACAATGATAGGGTTGTTTTAGGGTCATCATAAGTTGGAATTGACTTGAAGTCACACAACAACAATAATATGGGGATAATTGAAAATTATTCACTACAAATTGTGCTATAATATATTGTGATTTTCTTGCATTAGAAAGGCCAGGAGAATGGTGACACACTTCTCCCAGAGAAATGTCATATAATGTGACTGTCAGATCAACTGGAGCTATTTATCCAGTAAGGAGAATCAACTTAAACAAGCCTTTAAGGATCACACTAGAGTGAATGCAGATGACAATTTGATTCTTCCTCAGCCAAGCTGCTGGGTATTGTGTCTTCTGTGAAAAATGACACCCTGGCATTAAGCCACTGACTTCAGAAGAACTTGGCAGAGATGGATCTGCACGCAAGTGTGCCTGAGCTCCAAGGCTGGTTTTACTTGTCAGAGTCTTAGAAAAGGGAGAACTCCCCCACCCTCTTCTGTGTTGGGCAAAGAACACCACAGTCAACTTGCTCTTACTCTATGCAGAAAATCCTTAAGCTAGCAAAAGATCTACTAGGCTCTCTGTGCTTATGCTGCCCAAGAGTCTGTACTTTAACAAGAATTGGGGAAAGTTACATTTTTAGACAATAACATTCCAGCATCCCACAGTCAACAGGTAGTCAAAAAAAGTATTTTTCCATTTTATGCCTTGAGTATCTGGAGTAACCCAGTAGCTCAAAGCATGGGGATGGACATTCATTGGCTTGAGTTCAAGCCCCATGAATTAATTTGTTCCCTTAGCATGGGTGAGTACCTAAAATGGTGTAAGTGGCCACACACTGACAGAAGTAGTTTGTGGTTTCTGTTGTTTCTGTGCCTACTGCATCAGCAAGTGGCTATTTCCCTTAGTGAGCTGCAGCTTCCGTCTGAACTAAGGACATTATCTTTTGTTTTTAGCTGTGATGCAGAGTGACATATACAGTAGGGCCTGTCATGGTTAATAAAGTCAGCCCTCTTTCAATTTTAATAAGCCAGTAATCAAATCATTTGTTTCAATCAGGATGTCACATTCAACACCGGTCTCTTCAGTACTTAAAAACTGCAGTTCAGATGTGTTATTGAATGGTAAGCAGTATCCTCATCATATAGGAAGTGGTTGCTTGCCAAAAGCTCAGTCTTTCTCATGCTAGGAGGACTAATTTATTCATGCTTACAGAATCAGTTGTGAATTGCCAAGACTGCATTCACCCCTTTTTGAGTATGGATAATATAATATGTGTATGTTGCCCATCTTGGCACTCTCAGTCTCACACAACTTATCTGTTATCCATTGAGTCAACCTAATTAAACATTTGCTTGAAAAACATCACTGCACACTGTTGACTCAATCATTATAAACCCAGCTAGGCACTTTAAATCCAACAGAAATGAAATGAAATATCAAACCAGTACTCTTCATTTCACCATGTTTGGGATTCATAAGAGAAGCAGGCCTGGGGCAAGAGCTCTTTGCTGTGCCAGGCAGCTGGCTTTGGGAAAATAAATGGGTCATTTACCCAATAGGCTGTTGTTCCCAACAGAATGGGCAGTCCCTATATTCAAAAGTGGAGGATTGGTGGGAGGAGAGAGAAAAAGATTCCCTAATAAATAATAGAAATGACTATAATGAAGCCATCAAATGTTAGATCATGCAACAACAGTATCTTTTTAAAAGCCTTTAAGGAAACTAGCAGGTGTTTAAAAATTATGACCTTGGCAAATCTGAGAGTCTGGAAAATAGTAGTTCCTTGTGGTTCTTGCCATGTTCTTTACTATATGAGAACAAGATAATTCTGTAACTGTATCATTGAATCTGAGAGGCTTTGTTGGTCCAGTCTTGCAACAGAAAGTTGAACCTCTGTGATAATGCAATAAAAACAACAGAGATTTAATTGTTTGTTTAAAAAAGTAATTCATCACAGTCATCCTGTAAAAGTAATTCATCATCACATTCATACAAATGGATTTTAAATTTCCTGGACTTTGCAAATCTCCCTGTAGCCACAGGGCCAGAAGGAGGAGGATCCTGCCTACAAAAGATATCCTCCCCACCATATAGCATCTTAACTAAAGACTGAAACAACATGTAGGCATCTGACTAACATCTCCAATTGTTTTTCTCCTGTTTGGTTTGTAACATTTTGCCTGATGAAGAAGCCCATGGAGTTTCAAAAACTTGCAACAAGTATGTTGTGCAATTTGGTTGGCCAATAAAGTTATCACTGATGGATTACTCTTAAGTTCGGTGCATTATAGTATGCACTGGATATAGCAAGGTAGAGAAAGAAAGAGAATTAGAGATTGGAAAAGTTTTGGACTACAGCTTCCATAATCCCTCTTCAAGCTAGATGACTTGTCAAAACTGATCCCAGTTTGTCTTCTTTATTCTGTCTCCCTCAGAAACTAGACCAAGCTATTAGCTATTTGTGCAACATTTTCTGTTTGAGCTTTGACAAATGGGAATCCAGTCATTGCAAAAACATCAGCAACACACAGTTTCAACATCTCATTGGCAAGACAGCATTGTATATGACTTGAGTGTGAAAATTAACACACTCTTGCACTCCTGAGGTTTTACTGCAATGATGTTGTAAAACAATAAAAGAGTTTGGAACAATGAACTTCAAAAGGAATTTCTTGCCCATGACAGCTGGGTGACAGCTGCCCTTTGTGAGGGATGAGATACTGTAATTATCTCACTCTTCTTATGCAGAGGGAGAACAGTAATTTTATTGCCCCACCATTTGTCAGGCATGAGAAGAATTATTCTGTCATTTCACAACTCTACCAACTAGTGCCCCAACCAAAAAGGTTTCTGAGATACTGCTGGGTGTGGGGAAATGATGCATTAAGATAAGCAGTTGCAGCAGGAGGCCCTGAGGATCTTTCTGGTTACCTGTTTTCTATTTATTTATTTATTTATTTATTTATTTATTTGGAGTATTTATACCCCACTCTTCAGCCACAAAGGTTCTCAGAACAGATTATAAATGCTTAATCAGACAGTTCCCTGCCCTCAGGCTTACAATCTAAAAAGACATGACACAAAAGGCAAAGGGAATGGCAGTGGGGAAGGGGAATATGTCCAGTGGTTCTTCTCTCCCTCTGAGGCCTGGACCATGGCAGATGGACTGTAAAACTCTCCTTTTTAGTCTAGGCTAGGCCTGATGGAACTGGGCCTGCATCTCTCCCTCTGAAGCCAGATAATATCAGACGGACTAGAAAGAGGGCTCTGCTTTTTAATCTAGGCTAGGACTGAAGGAACTGGGCCTGCTTCTCTCCCTCTGAGGACAGATGGTATCAGATGGACTGGAGGGAGAGCTCTGTATGCCCTATGACTTGGAGAACATTATAGATGTCATTTCCCAGTGTTCCAATCTGTAATGCCTTAGAAACACTTCAGCTGAGACACTGTCTGAAAAGGTAGGTTTTGGGGGTGGCATTGTCAGATAAAGCTACAAAAAAGCTCCATTGTTGTAATTACAACTATATTAAAATTACTGCACTAGCTGCCAATTAGGCCCTGAGAAAGATACAAAGTGTTGGTTGTTACCTGTAAAACTCTACATGGTTTGGGTCCAGGTTACCTGTGGGATCACTTTCTCCTGTATAAACCTCTGTACATTCAGGTCTTCTTGGGGAGCTTTGCTTTGTAGTCATCCAGAACTAGGTTAGCAACTGTTAACCAGAGGAATTTTTCTCCATCCATCCCCAGACTGTGGAATGACCTGCTAGAAGAAATCTGAGAGATGGATATGCTGTATAAGTTTAAAATATCATTAAAGGCCAGTCTGTTCTGGTAGGCCTGCCTACATGGCTTTCATATTATGAGTTTTTGATTTATAAGTTTATTGTTGATAATATGCATGCTTTTCAACTGATGTTAATGCTCTTTTAACCAATTATGTATTTTTAGTGGGAAACTGAAGAAAAATTTCATAGGAGGAACCAAACTCTTAATGGAGTGCAATGCCTTAATTCTCCCCCACCCCATTACAAACAACTTCAATGTTGTCTCAGCACCCACAACAGATCATGAAACAGCAAAGCCCAAGGTAGCACTTGATATTTTTTGTAGCACTAAGGCCACACCCTCATAGTTATTAAAGGTGCTGCAGGCCCAGTTCTATCAGGTCTGGCCTAGACTAAGAAGCAGAGCCCTCCCTCCAGTCCAGCAGCCAAGAACCAGGCCTTAGAGCAGGGGCTGGCAACCTACGGCACACGGGCCGGTTCCAGCCTAGGGCCCTGCACTTACCGGCCAGGTGGACCCCTGCCACCGCCGCCGCCACCACCACCGCACATTTTGGTCCCTGCGCGGCCGCGTGGCCGCATGCGCTGCAACTGCCATTTTGATTTCCAAAATGGTGGCCGCGACATGTTTGCGCATGTGCAAGAGTATTACGCATGTATAAAGGAGTTGCGGCCACCATTTTGGAAAATAAAATGGCGGCCGCGAGAGGCGGCCGCCATTTTGTGCTCCAAAATGGTGCCTGTAACTCATTTGTGCATGCGCAGTACTCCTGCGCATGCACAAAGGCATCGTGGTCGCCATTTTGGAGAACAAAATGGCGGCCGCGCCATGCGCAGAGGTGGCTGCAACAGCACGCGCAGCAGCAGTGGTGGAAGCGGCGGTGGCAGCGCGTGCGGGGGGCCACGTGTGGTGGCAGGGGTTGCACACGCGCATGAGTGCACGCACCACCATTCCCCCCCCCTCAGCCTGCCGGAAGGGACGACTTCGGGGGACCGGCTCCTGGCTCAAAAAGGTTGCCTACCCCTGCCTAAGAGGGAGGGAAGAACCACTGGACCTGATCCCATTCTCCACTGCCATTCCCTTCTCTTTTGTGTCATGTCTTTTTAGATTGTAAGCCTGAGGGAAGGGAACTATCTAATTAACCATTTGTAAGCCGCTCTGAGAGCCTTTGTGGCTGAAGAATGGGGTATAAATACTACAAATGAATATAAATAAATAAATAAATAAAATTACACAATTGCCTCATTAAGTTACATTATCTGTTTACATTATGTATTTATGTATTATGATTATACTAGCTTTGCTATTTGGAAAAGAATTAATTACAAGTATCCAATTCTTTGTAATATATTACTTACAGGTTCTATGAAATATATTTTCCTAAAAACAGTGATCTAGAAAGTGTGGGATATGACAGTAGGATGACCTCAAAGACTTTGTTGTTGTTGTTGTTGTTGTTAACTGCCTTCGCATTGATCTCGACCCATGGCGACCCTATGGATGAGACATCTCCAGGGCCCTCCCTGTCCTCTACTGCTCTGCCTACTCCTGCAAACTCAGGTTCATGGTTTCTTTAATAAATTCCATCAATCTAGCATGTCACCTTCCTCTTTTTCTACTTTCCTCCATCTTTCCTAACATTATTGTCTTTTCCAATGATTCATGCTTTCTCATGATGTGTCCAAAGTACAACAGTCTAAGTCTTGTCATCTTGGCTTCTAGGGATATCTCTGGCTTGATCTGTTCTAGGACCAATTTGATTGTCCTTTTGGCTGCCTATGGAATCCTCAGCACTCTTCTCCAGAAACACATCTCAAATGCATTGATTTTCTTCCTATCTTCTTTCTTGACTGTCCAGCTCTCACATCCATACATGGTAATAGGGAATACCATGGCTTGTATGATTCTGACTTTTGTGCTCGGTTGTATATCTTTGCACTTTAGGATCTTTTCTAGTTCTTTCATAGCTGCCCTCTCCATTCTTAATCTTCTTCTGATTTCCTGGCTGCAGTCCCCATTCCGATCAATGTTTGATCCCATATATGAGAACTCTTTTACTATTTCTATTTCCTTATTGTCTAGTTTGAATATGTGTACGTTCTCTGTGGTCATTATTTTTGTTTTCTTTATGTTCAACAGTGAGCCTGCCTTTGCACTTTCTTCTTTGATCTTCCTTAGTAGTTGTTCCAGGTCTGTGAGGTTTTCTGCTAGTATTATGGTGTCATCAGCATATCTCTGATTGTTGATATTTCTTCCTCCTATTTTCACTCCTCCTTCTTCCATGTCCAAGTCTGCTTTCCTTACAGTATGTTCTGCATATATGTTGAATAGGTAGGGTGATAGGATGCAGGCTTGTCTGACACCTTTGCCAACTGGGAACCATTCTGTTTCTCCATGTTCTGTTGTGACAGTAGCCTCTTGCCCTGAGTATAGGTTCTTCATTAGGACTATCAGATGTGTTGGTGCTCCCATGTCTTTAAGGGCATTCCATAGCCTTTCATGATCTATGCAGTGAAAGGCTTTGTTATAGTCTATAAAGTACATACTAATTTCCTTTTGGAACTCCCTGCTACACTCCATTAGCCATCATATATTTGCAGTGTGATCCCTGGTGCCTCTTCCTTTCCTAAACCCTACTTGGATCTTTGGAATTTCTCCCTCCATGTGTGGTTAGAGTCTATGTTGCAGAATTTTGAGCATGATTTTGCTTGCGTGGGAGATTAATGCTATGGTTCCATAATTGCTGCTGTCTCTTGTGTCTTTATACATTCTTCTTTTATTATGTCCCTGGCTGCAGACCAAAGCTCTTCTGGTTCATGATCTTCTGGATCATGTATATAGTACTGCAAATCTGTTCCTTATATTGTCAGTGAATTAATGGAAATGTTTAAATCATTTTTAAAAATACAACTTTACATTAGGGAAATCTTCCCTTATTTTTTCCTATATCTAATTACAGCTTCAGCAATTATCTCACTGCTTTATGAAAATACAAGGGGTTTTATGCAATTTCTTTTAGTACTGTTCTTGCTTTGGGATCTTCCTGCACAGAAAAGTTATTAAGCAGTAAACATGTATTTTACAGGGAAATACATGTGATTTTCCTGAATAAAAATACTTCTGAGCAGAACTGTGTACTTAGCACAAAATACACAACTTTCTGCCCCAGAACATGTTTTCCCCCAGGAAAACCATGTGCATTTTTGTGCAAATTATTTTCCCCAATTAAGTTCCATGGGGGCTATACTTCTCACTGAGGAAAAGTATATGGTTTTATGTGTGCATACATTTGTGTTTAGTGATATTTATTATTAATTAAAGACACTGATAAAAACATGAATACTAATGGATACTCTGAGACATGTGCTTGATTGCATGGGTTCAGAATGACTGTTTGTAGAAGACACATTGAGAGGTAATTCCTGTGGTGGTATTAAGCATGTAGACCAGGGGTAAGCGAATGTATAGTTCAAAATAATCAAACTCAGATTGTCATACTTTGGTCATATCATGAGAAGGCATGACTCATTGGAAAAGAAAATAATGCTAGAAAGAGACGAAGACCCTACGCTAGATGAACAGACTCAACTAGAGAGGTCACTGGATGAATTTATAGGACCTGAGTAGAATAGTGAAGAACAGAGCATCTTGAGATGTTTCATCCACAGGGTCACCATGAGTCAGGGTTGCCTCAAGGGCAGTTAACAACAAACAAAGACAAGTCATTCATACATTAAAAGGCATCAATCTTGGCCAATATAGCCAAGATGATGGGAGGTTATGACCAACAAGACCTGGAGACCCACAGTTCTGTGCATCTGTTCTAGGTTATATTTGGGCCACTTGTACATAACACAAATAATTTATTGTAATATTATACAGCACTAATCAGAAGTAAGTCTCATTTTGTTCAATGAAATTTTTATATTAGTTGGTATAGGATTGCAGATTCAATAATTTATGGCAGGGGTAGGCAACCTTTCCCCTTTAAGGGCCGAGGGACTTCAGCTCCCAGAAGCCTCAGCCATGTTGGCCAATAGTCCCATGTTGGCCAATAGCTCCTGGGATTCTGGGAGCTGAAGTCCCTCGGCCCTTAAAGAGGAAAGGTTGCCTACCCCTGATTTATGGCATCTGCAGATGGCTTCATTTATATATTTTTTTATTTATTGAAGTGCTTGTATTAATGGTGATATAAGAATCTGACAAAGCCACTGCAATCTGTTAGACTGGTTTATTTAATTCTTTAAAAAGCTGTTCCTCATTAAATTTAAAAAGTGCCCTAAAATATTTTTTCATTAACACATATCATTAAGTGGATAAGTGCCTTAAGTATGTTATAATTTAATTTAGACTCAACAGTACCATTTTCCTGGGTTAATTATATGTGTATTATTAAGAAATTATTTATTGAATCACATGATAGCTATCTATCATGCCACTGTTTAACCTCATAAAAACTATGTTCTAATTAAAAATTGTTTTAATTACCATCATTATGCATATTAAAGTATCTGAATTGTATACTCATAAAGCAAGAGCTTTGTGAATGAAGATTTCTTAGAGTTCTTTTTAAAAGCCATATTATACTAGATAAGTGTGACTACCTAATCTAGTATTGACAGCCATTTTGCCAGTCTCACCAGGCACAAGAGACATCTGTAACACCTGCTTACTGGAGATGTCAGGGATTAAACCTAAAACCTTCAGTTGGAATAGCAGGTACTCAGATTCCAAGCAGTGATCCATCTAAAGCAATTTCCATGGCATATAGTGGGATTTTACATGGAGCACAGAACAAACAGACACTTTTACATTCTTATCAAGATTGCTCCAAGAGAATAAAATGCAATTGCACTTGGTTAATAAGACCTCAGTGTGTGTATATGTATCTGCTTTCAAGCTAGCTGTCAACTTATGTTGATCCCATGAATTTCATAGGTTTTTCTTAGGAAAGCTTTACTCCCAGGTGGTTTTGCACATTTGTTCCCCTGAAATATAGTCTATAGCACCTGGTATTCCCTGGTGGTTTCTCATCCAAGTACTGAACAGGGCTAACCTTGCTTAGCTTCCAAGAGCTAATGGGATCTGTTGCCTTTAGGATATTTAGGCCTTCTAAGACTTCAGTACAAGTAAGAAATTTAAAACATCTACTACTTATAGGCTGTCAATTCAGCAGACATTCATGGAACAAAAGTAGAGCTACATCTGTTCTACCATTTTGTTCATATGGACCCATGAATATTTAATCCACAACTTAATAAGGTACTTAAAAGAGAATAAAGGTACAATATATACAATTGGAGTGATTTGAATTTCCAGATTTTCAAGATTTTCGCTATTCAAAATCAGGTAAATATAAAAAGTTATAAGAAATATAACTAAAAACAAATGGAAACTAAGTTGTAAGAAAAATAAATGAAAAGTATGTGGCATTTAATGTGTAGAATGTAAAGAGGAAAGTATTCCCAAAACGAAGGAAGTCATTTTAGTTATATGTGGTGGTGGTAGATTTAATGTGTATGTTTGTATTTGTAATTTATGTTGTGTATGTATAAGGTTTTTTTATGTTTAATATATGTCATTTTTGTTAGGTTTGAATGGATATAGGTGTTTGGGATGTAACGTTTCATGTTTTATATATAGAGGAAAACAATAAAGATTATTAAAAAAAAATCCACAACTGAGGAACGTCTGGCCCTTTAGATGTTGAATTGCAATTACAGGCTGGGATGATGGTAAGTGAAGTCCAACCGCATCTGAAGTCCCATAAGTTCTCCACTCCTACTATTATGAATGAACATTACAGATCAAGATCTGTTTATAATGCAGTACAGTGTCTAAACTTAACCCTAGACTTTGTTCTAACTATCCATAAGCCAGTAGCCAAGGAGAGCTGATAGATCCGTTGCCACAAATGAGGCAAAACATGGCCATCTTTACAATAAATCCTCCTACAGGTGCTCTGTTATATACAAGCCATCTTCTGCTTTGGAATCTATGTTAGGAATAGAGTCCACTGGCAATATCTATATGGCTTCCCTGCAACTTGAAGTAGGTACAAAACTGTAAAACCAAAAGTAGACTGCTGCCCCTGTGGGAACAGATCCACCAGCCTCCCTTGCCCATAACTATAATAATAACTAAACATTACATTATACTGCAAAAAGAATGATGTTATCTCCCATTAAATTACAATCATAATGTTAAGTTGGTATTCCTTCATTATTGGGGGGGGAGCACTGATTTTGTAACTAGTTTATGTAATGAGATATGCTCAGTAAATATGAATATTAGACATTGATACATGAGATAGGAAAGCTGCCTGTTGCCAAAGTCTGCACTAATTGTTAAAAAAATCATAATGAAAAGGTAGTGTTGTGGTCTGGACCCTTTGTTCATCTTGGAAAAACCAAACCTCATTTTAAACTGCAAAATTCCCTCATTCCTCTGCCTCTACTGTCAAAGAAATGGTTGCATTGATAGAGAGCAATAGCAGTAGCACTTTACATTTCTATACCACTTATCAGTGAACTAGCATTCCCTAAGGGGTTTACAATGTGTAAGCTAATTGTCTCCAACAAGCTGGGTACTCATTTTACTGAGCTATGGAAGGGTGGAAAGCTGAATGGACCTTGGAGCCCTCCTCTAGGATCAAACTTACAATGTTGTGGCTGCAGTACCAGCATTTATCACTGCACCACCAGGGCTCTTTATCTGTGTTGTCCACCTCCACTGAATGGAAAACCTGCCAAATTGGCTCAGACTGGTATATACTCCCATTGTGAGGTAAATATCTATATTGGTTTGCCCAACTCCATTGTCTGCTTTGCTCAGACCACTTATCAGAACCTGAATCACCTCTGTCCTCTGCAAGCACATGCTTTGATTTTTAAAACTTTCATGAGGTCATTTTTCCCCCATCAAGAGGTGTTCTCTTCATTCTTAGGAGAACACCCATGAAGTTAGAAAGACACACAGAGAGAATCAGTCTCTCTTTGACCTATCCTCTCTTTGACTTGCTACTCCAATCCTGTCAAACGGTGAGGAAATCCATGTGTATCAAAGGCCTGAAATGCACGGGCCAAATAAGGCAGCTTTTGGCTACTTTGGGGTGTGATGTTTACATGACTCACACCCCCAAAGTAGCCAGAAGCCATTCCATGGCTGCACTAAGGGGGGGGGGGAGTTGGATTCTTAAGGAGCAGAAATAATCAGGTCCTACTGGTGGCCAGCTTAGGACTGTGGTGGTGGCCCATTTCAGGAGCAGGCCATGCAGTCACTGTGGTCCCAGCCTGATTACAGCTGGACTAGCAAGAGGCTGCTCCTTCCAGGCCATGTGCTTCAGCCCACCGTCTGTAAATCCCTAAGCTTAGTTACACCCCTCTACTCCACTCTCCATAGATTTGTTAGAATTGGCTGGTTTTTAGGTACCATGCTGTTTTGCCTTCTTTTACTTTGAGAAACAGCTTACATTGATTATAGACTGTTCTGTTGGTTTCTGCTGCTATCTTTTTCTCTCTTTTTAATTAAAAAAATGTTTTTCCTGCAAAATCTACTTTTCCTTCTACCTCATTTTTACTTGGAATCACTTTGGTTAATTGTTCAGTTTTAAAGCCATCTGCCTTAAGATCCTGGAATAAGCTAGTGTCTAAAACATTCCCCCTCCCCACATGGTGCATAGCTCTTAACACATGCTCTCATTTAAAACAATAAGAAAAAAGAGTTGCCATAGCTTCAGTTAATGTTCAAAAACAAGAGGTGGTAGTGGTAGTGGTGGAGGTGGTGAAGGAGGAGGAGGCAGACATCCCCAAGAACAATGTTTCTTCAGGCCCCTATTGCATTGTATTTTAGTATTACACAGTCAAGCCCTAGTATATAAAGTGGGCCCTTGGTATCTGCAGGGGATCCGTTCTGGACACACACAGACACACCACTGATACCAAAATCTGCAGATGCTCAAGTTCCATAGTACTCAATAATAACAACAATGGCACCTTGCCCCCCACCCCCCGCCCCAGTGCCAGCCACACTGCTTTCACTGTGGCAGGCAGTGTGGGGGTACCTCTTCTTCCTCCTCTTCTCCACTCTTCTTCCTCCTCTTCCCCAGTTGCTGTTGTCATGGCTGTTCCTACTCTTACTCCACCTCCTTCACCTTCCTCCTCCTCCTCTTTCCCCCTCCATCACCCTGCTGCTGCTCGTCCTCCTTTTCCTTTCTCCCCCTCTTCTCCACTCTTCCTCATCCTCCTCCATCACTGCACCCCATGGGCTTGCCATCCACAGATGCTCAAATCTACAGATGGCAAGTCCACAGAAATGGAGGGTGGACTGTATACCATTTTGAACTATAAGACCCTTGTGAAGTGTTAATTATGCTATTCCCTACTGAGGGATGTCACTCCAAAACACACATAGTTGTATTTAAAAACAAACAAACAACCCCCCCCCCAAACCTCAAGTTGCATGTATTATCATAGAACTACATTTCATCCTAAATCAGTGGGATTGGTTTTTTTAAAAAAAACATTATTTGATATCTCCTTTCTTTTCATACATGCATACATACCAATACATGTTTTATCTGAATAGTGTTATCTGGTAGGTTGTGCCATGAAAATGGGTCCTAAAATATATATGGGATGGATGTGCTTGCAGTTGAGGGAAAACAAATAGCAGCCAAGCACACCTCAATTCTACCTGTGCACCAGAGGTTGGGGAGAGCCACTCCCTCTAGATTCCAACATCCATTGCTCTGGTTTCTGATGAGGAAGAAAAACATCTGGGTAGACCTCCATCATGCCTGGGCCCCAGCAGCTGGTGAGAGCTCCTCCATTTGGATTCCAGGCACCATCATTCTAGCCTTTGAAGAGGAAGAAGATCAGCTAGGCACTCATCCACTGTTTCTGGGCCCCAACAGCTGGTGAGAAACTCTCCCTTCTGAACCTAACTACCCTTATTCTGGCCTTGGAGGGAAATAAAAAATATCCAGCATTTGATTAATCTCTTTCTCTATTGCCATCACTTTTTTCTTGTGTGCCCTGTCTTATTTGAATTGTGAGTGTATGTAACTGTCAGATAACTGTTTGTAAGCCAGTATGGGAGCCTTTTGGCTAAAGGACAAGCTATTGCTATAATAACAACTGCATAAAGCATGGAAAATGTGTCTTCAGCAGAAGGAACAAGAGAAGTTCTAAAATTATTTAATTAAGTCTTTTATAAGAGAAAAAAAATAACCATCATTTAGAGGGCATCAGTAACATATTTATCTGATATTTATTGAAAGAGTCAGGGAACATACCCTAAGCACTTTTGTGGTAACTATATGGAATAGTCTTTGTGTACAGGCTATAATTGCTCTTTCAATATAGCTGCAGACTTAATTACACTAGCTCATTCAAAATAAAATTATTTTCCTAAACAGATAACATTTTCTCCCCACTCTATCTTCATTGCTTAGATTAGGTTTTCTCTCTCTCTCTCCCCCCCCCCCCCCAATATATGAAGTCTCTGATCATTTTTAAACTATTCAGTCCCACAAATTTCTCAAGCAACTTTTGAAGTATGTGGATAGGTATCTTCTTTACTACATCAGCCTTTTGTTGCCAAGCTAGGAAATCTGCCCTCCAGGAGTTCAACTTAATTAAAGGTTTCCATCAAACTCAGCAAACCCAAAGACAAAAGCTCCCTTGCAGCAGTCATCTGACTTTTACAATCTGCTTTCTCATATATATGTGTGTATATATATATATATATATATATATATATGAAACAAAGCACAAGTCAGATCAAAGTTACAGTAATGTTTCCATAAACAAGTGTAATTTAGTTTCTTTCTCTCCCTCCCCCCCCCCCCTTTATTTTGGTCCGTTAAGCTCAGATATTGTTTTCTTGCCAAATCGCTAGCTGGATTCAGAAATGCATATGTCTGGGTGAAGTAAATCAGAAACAGAACACAATGCTTAAAGAAGATATGAACTCATCCTGCTCATGTCTGTGCAATGCATCTGTCTTGTTTTGCTTGTCTATGCTTATGTCTGAAATTCCCAGTCCTGTGATTTATCTCAGACTCTCATCAAGGTGATCAAGATAATACTGAATGTCAGATCTGTAACCATCTAGAGCCATTCATGATGTCCAAGCTGCTGGTCAGCATCTGGGGGATTGGTGTATTATGATGCTGGGCATGGAAGGTAATGACTCAAAGTCCAGTTCCTGGATCCAACAAATTATATTGCTACAATGGTCACTTTGTCCATATCTCTTTTCATTGTCAAACTGTGGTGATGTAGTCAGGTGCCACCTTACTAGGGACCATATTTAGTCCTGGATTATCCAACTTTAAGATAATATGACTATTGGTCCATCTAACTAGTCCATGTTTACCAGCAATGAGTTTCCAAAGTTAAGAGAAACAGATAGCTTTTCTTAGGTCCCTATAATTGGAGTTCTCTAAACAAACTAAAGCCTTCTGGGTGAAAAACAAAGATTCTCCTGCTGTGTGATAATGCCATTTCTCTGAACTCATAAACTATCAAACACAGGACCTAGATCTAATAAATCTTTTAATGTGATGCTATATAGATCATGACACCTTTTTGTATGAAGCTCATGCATACACATCACCAATGGGTATATAACTTACCACCAAGTAGTAAACAATTATATGCAGTATTCATTTTAGTAGTTTTGTCATGCCAAAAACTTGCTTCTTCTGATCTTCAAATAATGTTCAAGTCTTTACATAATTTTGTATTACAGGATATTTCTTTGAAGCTTTATGACTAAATAGAACAACATATAGCTGTCAACACCATATAAGGTGCATCCTTTCCCCAGAATAGGTCCCATCCCTGAATCACTGTTAAATTGAAAAAGAATTAGCCTTTAGATGCTGAGGACATATTTTGTTGATTCCAAAGCTACTTTGCCCATACATAGTTCAGCTGCTTTGGACATGCATATATATTTTTTTGTAATTCCCATCACAGGCAAGTCTATGCTGGAATGTTCATAAACATTTAGCTATTAGAAGAGTTGGTGACATTGGCAGAATCTGAACAGAAAAAAGAAGAAGTGTTTGGTATGGGGGGAAGGAAAAAAAAAAACTTTGGGTAGTTTTGTCCTTGTGTTCTCCTCTTCTGATATAGAGTTTAGGTCACCTAAGATGCAATGGCCAACTATGTTATGTGCATAGAAAGCTGTCATAAACTCAGTCATCTTGCTGAATATTGGTGCATCTAGCTAAGTAGTGTCTAAATGGCAGCCATTCTCCAGGGCTTCAGGCAAAATTCTCTCATAGCCGTATTCCTGGTGAACTCTTTCTAAGTAATAACCATGCACGATCTTGCTTGGGTAGTCTTATACTACCCAAACATAAAGTTCAGTGGCTGGGGGAGGGTGAGCTTGTGCTCTTTGGGTGCTATAGAAATGAATAACAAAATCATAATAGTAAATATAATTATGACTCCTGTAAAATGCAAAGTTGAGTTTTAGATGAGAAAGTAGGCTTAGGATCAAGAATGGGATGAATTCAAGTACAAATTCTTTATTACGACCAATCGGTCAGCACAAAATTACAATAGAACACATCTTAGATGTATACAATAATTCCTTACAGGAGCTTGTCGATTATTACAGACATACAAATCCAGATTTAAATCAGATAAGAAAAAAAAATTATATGAATTATATAACAACAATGAATTATATGACAATATGAATTAAAATACAGACTAAAAAGTGGACTATGTATTTACAATTTTGATCACATAGAACTAAACTGTAATAAGATGTCCATTTATCAATTGAGGTCTTGTTTTACAAACAATATAGCAGAATTTGGCCATCATATGAGATACCTTGTATTCATTGTTATCTAATAAAAAGCGTAAATAAAAAGAATCAGATTTACCTGGAAATTTATTTAATAATGGTCAGAAATTTGCACCCTGGTCAACATATAAGCAATAGGGGAAGATGCTTAAAACTAGATGGAGTCTTGAGTTGTTGAACCAGTAATAGTAGAAATGTGTGTAATGTGGTTTGAGATATGTCTGTACATTATTGTAATGTTCGCACATTACATGCCCAGAAAAATCCAGCACACTGAGAGTCTAGTGATATTGGCTACAGCATAATAAAAGAAATCTACTATATTCTAGGTTTGGCTCTTAGATACATTAGAGGACTCTAATGCTTCCATATTTTCTTTTCAAAGAAAGGAATAGGTAACTTTAGCAATTTTCGTCTCACTTTGACAAAGTCTTCGAAAACTGTGCAATTTTCAAACAATATTTTCAGTTCAAGACTTATTCTGCACACAATTTGAACATGATTGTTTTGCACAAAAGCTTTGCACAAAAGCTTGTGCAGCTTTTGCTTGCAAAAAAACCAACAATTACAGCATTTTCTGTGCAGAAAATAATACCTTTGTGGAGAAATATTTCCTGTGCAGAAAATATTGGGTTTTTTGTGTGTAGAAAATGCTGTTGTCTGAACAAAACTTGGAATAGAATTAATTGGCATAGAACTCATCTGAATTGTAAAGTTTCTCATCAGTCCAGGATTTTTCTTCTCAGGATTTCTCACACTAGCAAAACACATTTTTCAACCATTTTTCAAATATTTTCAAATGCCCTTCTCATTCCTATAGTCCCCGTTTTATGAAGGGAAAGATATTTGTTTCTAGCTCATTTTTGATAAGAATTTACTGATGTTGACAAATTTCTTCATATTTTGGATGGAAAGAATTTGAGATTTTTTTAAATAATGGTAGTGTGAAAAATTGAAACTGATGGTTTCATCCATCCAGGCCCATGCTTTGAGCACATATTTTTTAAACATTAAAAATGGTCCTCTGCATATTGAAAATAGCTGTATCTATTGAATTTCACTAATGCCATCAAGGAAAGGGATTTTGCACATCTGGGATGGAAAGAATTTGAGAATTAAGAACATGTGGATGTGAGAGAAAGCAAGACTGCATGTGGTGAGATGTTGTTGTTATAATGTGACTTAATGTTGACTTCAGCATATGACTAGCTTACTGGGCTTTCTTGATGAAATTTATTCAGAGATTTGTCACTGTCTAAGACCAGGGGTCGGCAACCTTCCCTTACCTGGGGCCGGTCGCTGGCATGTTCCCTTCCGGTAGGTCGGGGGGGGGGGAGAGAATGACGGTGCGCATGCGTCACAGCCACCATTTTGTTTGCCAAAAATAGCAGCCGCGACGAATGCAGTCACTTGGCGGCCAAAATGCCAAAATGCACGGCGGTGGTGGCAAGCAGTGGTGGCGGGGTTGGCAGGGGCTGGTCAGCGGGGGTCTGCGGGCCGGATGCGGCCCGTGGGCCATACGTTGCCAACCCCTGGTCTAAGACTGAGAGAATGTGATGAATCCATGGTCACCTATTGGATCACCATGGGTGACCATGGAGTCCTAGTTCAAATTTAATCCAGTAGCTAGAAGTACATTTCTATTTTGAAAAGTGGGTACCTTTGATGTTAAACAGGGCAGGGGGTTGCCACCCTGCACTTTGTAACAAGGCTTGCCTGGGCTCTGGGTGGCTGCAGGTGGTGAAAAGAGCCTTCAGGAAGCCATCTAAACCAATGAAGAGATGATGTTATTACAAATAACATGGCACATTGGAACATACATTATGAAGTTTAAACATGTCATCTCTAAGCATAGCCAAAATGGATTACAGTAACTGTTCTAAATACTGCAGTCCACTCCATAATTTAGATAGAGCAGAATATATGATTTGGATTTGGCTCTGATTTGGTTCAGTTCCATCTGGACCCAATCTAACCTGATCTGGATCCAAAACATTATCAAAATTCCAAAATGTGAATTTTCATGCTGCCCAGTGATTTGATCTGAGAAACGGATGGAGTCTTCCTTTTTCCCCATTTTTTTCCATGTGAAATTTGGAAGTACCTGAATTTTCAAAACACAATAGCAAGGAGGTAAATCCTGAGAAATAGCAAACAGCTAAGTCCAGAGGTTTTTGTGTTAGTGATTTTAAAAGTTGGTTTCAACACATTTAAAGTTTGTTAATATATGCCCCTGTGTGCTGCTTTTCACACAGTTTATCACACAGGACGGATCCCATGTAGAAACTGGATTTAAAGTGAAAACAACCTGCAAAAGTGGGGTGTTTTTCACATGACAATCAGGGTTACAACTTAAAGAAAGATTTAAAATAGATATAAAACAACAAGGATTTGAAAAAGACTTGACGGATTTGGATATAATATTTCAAGAGGAATCAAGGAAGAAAAGAGTGAGCAGACTTTACAAAATATTAATGGATAGGAAACAAGAAACAGAGAAGATATCAGAAAATATGATAAAATTGGTGAATTACATCGGCAGGACAATAAACTTAGAATATTGGGAAAGAACAAGGAAAAAAAACAGATAAATTTACAAGATCTCAAGATTTGAAAGAAAATTATTCGAAAATGGAACAGAGATGGTATTTGACCCCATCAAGAATAGCCAAAATAAACAAAACAAATGAAAATATGTGTTGGAAATGCAAACAAAATATAGGATCTTGGATTCATGTGTGGTGGCGTTGTTCTAAAATAAAGAAGTATTGGGGGAAAATACACAGCACAATACAAAAAATATTTAGTATCCAATTTGAGCAAAATCTGGAACTATATTTGTTAAATATGACAAATAAAATAGACCCAATCATTGAGAGGAAATATGGGAGGATCATTCTTTATATGGTGACAACTGCAAGAATACAACTGGCGAAAAAATGGAAAATGCAAGAATTGCCGTCTTTAGATGAATGGCTTTTGAAATTAACTGATATGAAAGAAATGGACTGTTTGACGAGGATACTGAATAATAAAGATTCTGAGGAACTGGATGAAGAATGGGCTCTTTAGGAAAAATATTTAGATGAATTATGGAATTAAAAGGCAAAGCAATACAAAGTAGAACTAAATCAGAGGTTATTAAGTTGTTTATTGAAGAATTATGGGCGTTATTTAGAGAATTTATGACTAAATTTTTATTTTAATTAGTATGTGATATTTTGGAGGGGGAAAGTAGGAGATATGGTAATAAAAGAATGATTAAATAGAGATAAGTAAAAGTAATAATAATGGAGACATGCTTACTTTCGAAGAACTATGGAAGTATTATTTTTATATAAATGTATTTTGATGATAAGTTGTAATATTTATTTGTGTGTATATTAATGAAATCAAAAAATCTTTTTTAAAATAATTCAAAACACAATAGCAAGGAGGTAAATCCTGAGAAATAGCAAACAGCTAAGTCCAGAGGTTTTTGTGTTAGTGATTTTAAAAGTTGGTTTCAACACATTTAAAGTTTGTTAATATATGCCCCTATGTGCTGCTTTTCACACAGTTCATCACACAGGACGGATCCCATGTAGAAACTGGATTTAAAGTGAAAACAACCTGCAAAAGTGGGGTGTTTTTCACATGACAATCAGGGTTAACCCAAACAGAAAGTAGAAATAACCTGCAAAAGTGGGTTGTTTTTCAGACGACATTGGCGTCAAGGAGAAATAATGTGAAATTAATCTGAATGGAAAGTCGCCAAAACCCATCCCTTTGGGCTGTTCTGCAATACCCCTTAGACTGTCATATTTTGGACACATCATGAGAAAGCAGGAATCATTGGAAAAGACAATAATGGGTCTTTACAGACTGCCAGAAATAATGCAACTTGAGGCCACTTTAACTGTCCTGGCTCAGTGCTTGGGAATCATGGGAATTGTAGTTTCTTCTGAGACATTGAGCCTTCTCTGTCAGAGAGCTCTGGTGCCACAATAAACCAGAGTTCCCATGATTCCTTAGCACTGAACCAGGGCAGTTAAAGTGGCCTCAATCTGCATTATTTCTGGCAGTCTGTAAAGGCCCTTAATAAACTTACTGTAATTTCTATTATTACCATCCTGCTGCTTTGGCTTTCACGTTGGACCGTTGATGATTGCTGTGACTGTGATCTGAACTAAGAACAGCAAAAGGGACGCTGCAAAAAAGGTAAGGGTTGGAATAACCTGCAACAGAAACAGAAACTATGACAATGTTGGTAGTTTAACAATAAAGGGGGAAAATCATAAAAAACACACCCTTCTTGATCTGGACTATGGTGGTTGGTCTGGGATCTGGAGAAAGATCCTTTCTTTTGCCTTTCTTTCTCCCTGAGTTGTGGCTTGACTTCCATGGGAACAAGGAATGAGTTGAATAAGGACTGGGAGAGAGAATCTAAGGAGTCCCTTGATCTTGGAATGCAAGATCAAGAAGCAAAGAAAGTTTCCTAAATTTGGCTTCATACGGTGGTAAACAACTCTAACGAGGGAGACTAATTGGAACTGTAAGAAGAGAAGTGACTACAGAGAAAGGGTCAACAGAAGAAAAGAAGAGGGGGGGCTGTTTGTTAAAGTCTAGTTTTTTTTTTTCCCTCAGAGCACTTAGACTTAATAATGGAGTATTTAGATAAAGTTACTCCACTAGAGATAGTATGGGAAACCTCAAAAGCCTATATGTGAGCCTTCTTTATACAAAAAGAAATAGAAAAAAAAGAAAAAAGACAAAGAAAGGAAGCGGTGATTACAGGAGAACATTTGCAAAACAGAAAAAGAACTGAAAAATTACCCTAGGGATAAGAAGTTGAACCAAGAGTTAAAAATACTTCAAAAAAAATTAGACATAATAATGTCTGCTGAGATTGAAAAAAAAACTAAAACTTTCTAAACAATTTTTTTTTGAACACGCTAATAGAACTGGCAAATGGTTAGCTAATTATCTTAGGAAAAAAACAGGAGAAAATGATTTTAAATATAAAAGAAAAAGGTGAAATCATAACTAATCAAAATAAATCAAAATTTTGTTTTATAGATTCTATTCAGATCTATCTAAAAAAACCCCTTTATCACAGGATGAAAAAAAAAGCAATGCTAAAATATTGGGATAATGAGGTAATTCCGCAAATCTCAGAAACCCAAAAGGAACAATTAGAAGCTCCTATCACCATAATGGAAGTAACTGAAGCCATAAAAAAGACAAAACCAGGGAAAGCACCAGGACCTGACAGTTTTACAACTAGTTATTATAAAACAATGATGGATAGTCTAATACTTCCCCTACATAGGGTTATATCAAATTTAAATATAAACTCCAAACCCAATTCATGAGGAGAAGCTTTAATTACATTGATCCCAAAAGAAAAGACAGACAATTTAGAAATTAAAAACTATAGGCCAATTTCATTACTTAATCTGGATTACAAATTTTTTATATCAATATTGGCAGAAAGACTTAAAAGAATATTAAAAGAATGGATCCAGGATGACCAGGCAAGATTTCTACCTGGAAGACAAGCAAAGGATAACTTAAGGGTAGTATTAAATTTAATAGAATTTTATGAAAATCATAATAAAAAGAAATTAGTCATGGTCTTCCTGGATGCTGAAAAGGCCTTTGATAATGTTAAATGGGACTTCATGTTTGCAGTTTTGAAGAAAATGGGTATAGGACCAATTTTTTAAAAAATAGATAAAGGCAATATACAATATACAATCGGCAAGAATTATTATTATTAATGGTGTAAAAACACCTGCCTTTAAAATCAATAAGGGCACCAGACAAGGATGCCCTTTATCCCCTTTGCTCTTTCTAGTGGTTATAGAAATTTTGTTACAAAAAATAAGAATAGACAAATCTATAAGGAGTCCAAGCATAAAAGTTTATAAGTATAAACTGAAGGCATTCGCAGATGATGTGGTCCTTTTTCAAGACAACCATCAACAGAGTATTGTAAGAATTAATCAAATACTAGAGGAATTCAGGAAGTGATCAGGTTTTAAAATAAACAAAGATAAAATGGCCATTTTAACTAAAAATATAGGGGCAAAAGAAGAATCAGTATTGGAGGAATTATTGAATTATAAAATACAAAAAGTGGCTAAATACTTGGGAATAAATATCTCAAAGAAAAATTCAGACCTATTTAGTAATAATTATCAAAAATGTTAGAGTAAAATTAAAAGTGACCTAGGGAAATTGAATAAATTAGGACTTTCTTTGTTGGGCAGAATAGCGGTGATAAAAATTATGATCCTACCTAAATTGATATATTATTTCCAAAACATACCGATCAAAACAAATGAAACACCATTTAGAAACTGGAACAAAGAACTGTCAAAATTTATTTGGGTGGGAAGGAAACCGAGGATAAAATGGAAAATTATATATGAAGCAAAAGAAAGAGGTGGACTAGGGCTACCAAATTTGACGTTCTATTTTTATGCAAGCTGTCTATGTTGAATATTAGAATGGATTAATCTCCAAAATACTAAATTATTAGAATTGGAAGGATTCAATGCTCAATTTGGTTTACATGCTTACTTATGGTACGACAAAGATAAGGTGCATAAGGAATTCAAGAATCATTATGTAAGGAAACCACTTTTATGGATTTGGCTGAAATATAAAGATATATTTTACAAGAAAATGCCTCTATGGGTGTCTCCCCATGAAGCATTTATTAGAAGAGAAAGACTAGGTGAAAGAGGCTGGTTAACGTACAAGGATTTAATGGAGTACCGCAATGGACAATGGCAAATAAAATCGAGAGATATCCTTTCAATGAGGGAATTATATGTAATTGGTTCTCACATAGACAGTTAACTGAGAGGTTCAATTTCGACAGGAAGAGGCTAGAATTTGAAGGACTTACAGCGGAATTCGATGAAGTTATGAAACCAAATAGGAAAAAATTACTGTCTAAAATCTATAATATATTATTAAAAATAGATATGGAGCAGGAAGTAATAAAATCCCAAATTATTTTATGGGCACAAAACATAGGTAATACAATCCCATTAGAGAACTGGGAAAGAGTTTGGCTGAAATATTTAAAAGTCTCTAATAGTAATATATTTAAAGAAAACTTCTACAAGATTTATTTAAGGTGGTATTTAACCCCTGAAAAAAATGCAAAAATAATGAAAAATACGAGTGGAAAATGTTGGAGATGTAAACAAACTACTGGGACTCTATTCCATATGTGGTGGAATTGCAAAGAAGTAAATAGGTTTTGGAAAAAAATTCATCGTCTAATAACAAACACTAAACATCAAATATCCCATGCAACCTGAAATATACTTATTAAATATGCTTAACAACTTATATAATTTTTTTTAGAAAGTAAGAATTGGAGATTATTAATATTTATAACAGCTGCAAGATTAATAATAGCCAAAAATTGGAAATCAAATGCAAAACTAGAAGTAGAGGACTGGATAATTAAACTATATGAAATGTATGAAATGGATATTTTGACCCAGATGGTGAATGGGAATCCCTTATCAGAAAGGAAAGAAGATTGGAAAAGAGTGAATACACTATGGGAAAGTATTTGGGGCTCCAAGGCAACACAATTTGCTGGTTAAGCCTTTCTCTTAAACATTGGAAGAGAATAAATAAATTATCAAAATACAAGTATAAATGGAATTGTAAAGATTAGATTACTTTGAAATAAACACTCTGTGTATTTAGCAAGATCTATATGAGAAGGAACGAGGAATAATACAAAATAAGAGAATATTAGTTGGTTTGAACAGCTGAGAGAAGAATACAATTTCAGAAGAAAGTAGATAATGGTGGATAGGGTTACCTATCAACAAATATCCACACTTGAGAAGTATCTAATTATATAAGGATAAATAGATTAAAATTTTACACATCATGTAAAGTGTCCAAATGGTAAAGAAGGGTTCAGTACGAAAATAGGAGAAATCAAAATTAGCTATTATCATTTGAGTTCTCAGGCGAGGAAGTGCTTTTCTTCAACTTATGCTCTTTAAGAGATTCTTAGTTGGAACATATATATATATATATTCTTTTTTTTTTTCAAGTTTTATGCTAAATTTTATATAATATTTCACTATAGATATAAGGGCTATAAAAGGTAATACAAATATATAGTAAGCAAGATAGGCCAAAACAGAGGACAAGATTGTGGGCGAAGAAGAAGATGGAAGAAGAAGACAAAGATTGAAAATTTAGGAGGATAATGTAAATCTTTTTTAGGATATTAAGTGTTTGATATTCTTATAATGATATCTTGGCAACAGAAGGAACTGATGATAAGCTTTGTTTCACTGTATGTTTGATAGATTGCATATTTGAAAATGGAATAAAGATATGTTAAAAAGAAAAATAAATGGATGGATCACTAATTTTGAGATCTGCATTAGCATTTGATGTGCATTTATCAGTTCATTATATCACATTCAGCTTTAAAAATCAATAATTTTCTCTTAAAATACACATTTATAAATACATTTTATATAAACACATTGATTTTTCTCCTACAATACACATTTAGAAACATTTTATCCTGAAATTCATAGTTTTGTTGCACCATGACAATAGCCCACTTGCCCTCCATAAGAATTCTGCCTCTCCATTACATTTTTCTTCAGTCTCCAAATTTCTAGCATTGCAGTAACTTAAACCTTCAGTTGAAGATTTAGATATAGAGTTTAAGCATGAAAGGAAAAAGGGAAGGCAAAGTTACCAATGGAATGCAAACTCTGAAAATATAAGAATTCATTGTCTGCAACGCTACAAATTTGAGAACTGAAGGAAAATTTAACTGGGCAGTATTCTTATTGGAGGGCAATACTCTCATTTTGTGCCTTCTCCCCAAAGGTATACCCCAGGGGTGGAGGTGGTGGTGGAATCTATTATAAGCCCTTTCTCATTTTCACTGGATGCTAGCAAGATGCCAGAATGATGTTATCTGATCCTTCCATATGTACAAACAATTTTTGCCTGAGAGGAATAAAATAGCAATCTGAGCTTCATTTCTTTTCAATTAAGCAAAAACAAACAAAAAAATCTTTTGTTATTCAGAGCAATCAGGAAAAGAGAGCCTTTTCTTGATTAGTGTCTGTTGCTGGTAACTGAAGAGCCATCCAGTCAGCAGGGGGAGCACAAGGGTAAGGTGAAACAAAGTTCTAATGAAGATTCAATAACCTTTTTAGCACTTAATTGTCAGAGTAGCTTTACCTCTGAAGTGAGCAATAGGAAGAAAACTCATCTAAACTAGTACAAGGTAATGTCGACTCCCCCATCCCCTTGGACTGTATAAGTTGCTGTTGAATCTCTTCCACCATGCCCCCAGAAAGTCTGGAATCCAGGCCCTATGAGGAGAGACGTAGGGAGCTGGATATATTTAGCATGGATGGAGAGGTTAACAGGTGACATGACAGCCCTGTTTAAATGTTTGAAGGGGAGTCATATTGAGGATGGAACAAGCTTGTTTTCAGCAGCTCCAGAGAGCTACAGAATGGATTCAAACTACAGGGCAATGGATTCAAACTACAGGAAATGAGATTCCACCTAACCATTAGGAAGAACTGTTTCTGAAGATTATTCACAGTTCTGGACTTGTTCTGCACAAAATTTGCCTATTTTGGCAAAGGAAACAATCTTTTCTGCACATAAAATATGCACCTGGTACCTGCTGCATTTGGAGAAATAGTTCTGATCAATTCAGGGTGCTAGGATGTATATCTTCTTGTTGTTGTTAACTGCCCATGAGTCGATCTTGACTCATGGCGACCCTATGGATGAGAAATCTCCAAGACCCTCTGTACTCCACTGCTCTGCTTAAATCCTGCAAACCCATACCCGTGACTTCCTTAATAGAGTCCATCCATCTAGCATGTGGCCTTCCTCTTACTATTTCCTTTCACTTTCCCCAGCATTATTGTTTTTTTCCAAAGAGTCCTCTCTTCTCATATGTATGAAGTACGACAGTCTCAGTTTGGTCATCTTGGCTTCCAGGGATGTTTCCAGTTTGATCTGCTCTAGGACCCACTTGTTTGTCCTTTTGGCTGTCCATGGGATCCTCAGCATTCTTCTCCAGCACCATATCTCAAATGAACTCATTTTCTTCCTATCATCTTTCTTAACTGTCCAGCTTTCACATCCATACATGGTAAGAGGGAATACAATAGCTTGTATGATTCCAAATTCCCAAAGGGCCGGCCTGAAGGCAAAGATGGGGTGGGGCAGCCACACCCCAACCGCCCCAACCCCACGCCAGCAGTGTCCTGACACCGTGTGCCATTACACACAGCGCGCAGCATCAGGATGCCCTCCCAGCGCAGCTTTTGATGTGCTGTGCTGGAAGGGGTACTGAAGAGCCACACGCCAGCTCTTAAGGTGGCCTTTTGCTGCTCATTTTGCCGCTCTTTTGGGGGCAGCAAAAGGGAGGATTGGGGCCACAGCGTGGGGTAGTGTGGCCCCGATCCACCACTTCTCGGGGCAGCCCAGAGCCGCCTGTCTGCACCCCACTTTAGTCTTCTTCTGATTTCCTGACTGCAGTCCCCATTTCTATCAATGTTGGATCCCAGATATGGGAATTCTTTTACTATTTCTATTTCTTCATTGTCTACATTGAACTTGTGAAGGTCCTCAATGTTTAGGCATAGAAATAAGAAACTAGATAAATAAGCAAAGGTATGGTGCTATTGAAAGGCTGGGGTTAGGGGGTGAACAAAAGGACAATAAGAATGCAGGAATCCTGGAGATAATGTCCAACCAAAGAAGGCCCAGAAGGTGTTTGACAACTCCCAATGCTGCCAATAACTTTGAAGAGAACTGTTTTAGATGTCCCTGTCATGAACCGAGGTTCTCTGTTGTTCTTTTGATCCAGAGAGAAATTTAGCCACCCTGGACTATAGGACTTTCAACAAAGACACATAGCAAACCAGATCTGGGTTTAGACACTTTGCATGTAACATTTATTGAAACACAGAAACAGAGACACCTGAAACAATCATTTCTAATATCAGATACTCAATATAACAACCACCTTAAGTATCAAGAGCTCTTTTCATTCACTCACACATTCACACACATTCATACTCACGATCCTTCACTGGAAGTTGATCAAGCCTCCAAGAAGGGTGGATGGCCCTGTTGCCGCGGATCAAGGAACCATAAGGTGAAATGGGAGAAGTACTGTCTTTTATACCTTTTTCTTCTCTTCTTTCTTGAAACAAACATGTTTTGCTGATCAGAACAGTTCAGTTCTTTGCACAAGTTTCAGTACATTCTGTGTGTGCCGGATCTCACTCGGCCATCATTCATATTCGACAGATTGTATTGTCATGGTTATGCTTGGTCAGCATCTCCGCTTCTGAGGCCAAGTTTCTCCCATTCCTCGCTTTCACCATCCAAGTTCCTCCTTCAATAGTGCTTTGCGCGGCATCCATTTTATTTGGTTCTTTCAGGGCCTTGTCACTCCAGGAACCCATTTACCTTCCACATACTCAGCCATTCTCTCACATCCCTTCCTCACCTTTCCATTAGTTTTTATATAATTCCACTTCCTCACCATCTTGTTTTAAAAGGTACTGTGACACATGTCCAGATTGACCTTGCAGTTCCAACCCTTGGGCTCCTATCAACCCTTGTCCTTTTACTCTTAAGATGTCCCCTGAACCTGGTACTCAGGCCTCAAAGTGATCACTATACTGGACAAATTGCTGGGTCAATCAGTAGGTTTGTTATAGTAAAGCATCGCCAGTTTTCCTTGTTAATTATTATGTTAAAGTATCCAGGCAGAGTCACAGAAAAGAAAAGAAAAGTGCATTGTAAAATCTCAATTTCAAACAAAATAACACTTCTCTCTGATTCCCAACTCAGCCATGAAACCACTGGGTAACCTTGGGCAAATCACATGCTCTCAGACTCATGGGAGGGCAATGGCAAATCTCCTCTGAACAAATCTTGCCAAGAATAACCCATGATAGGTTCACCTATCATAAGTCAGAAATGACTTGAAGGCACACAACAAACACACATGTCTAACCCAGTGTTTAGGAAAGCACCTAAACTAGTTTGGAAGTCCATGAGGAAAAGTGGCATGAGCCAGAAATCCTTGGTTTAAAAAAACCCAGATGAGTCAAAGTTATTGAGGAACAGAAAATGGTGGGGAAATGGCACTAATCTACTATTAAAAGATGCAGCATTCACAAATGAACCCTGCTCTCTGTGAGTAATTGCTGAAGGCTGCTTATCTTGTGACCTGTTCTCTGTTCTTAATTATTGCGCTTATCTGGTATGCATTTTTTTTTAAAATTTATATAGCAATAACACACTCCAGCTGAGGCACTCCAACTGAGATCTAATGTGATTAACCCCCCCCCCCCCTCCAATGTTATCTCATCTGGGACTTTGGGACACTAGGATCCACAAGTGTAGGCCAATACAAGCAACATATTTAACATTAGCTTTCCAGTTGGACTAGAGATTGAGAACATAGTCCCCTAGACCTTCTTTCAGGGTTGGACAACTATAGCACACTGGAGTGGGGAAAGTATGTGTGTTCACATCCCTGAAATTATTGGACTGCTACATGGGAAAGGTGAAGGAGAGAGAGAGTCAAATAATTTTCAGATGATTCTTCCAGGAGAAGCTGGAACCATTGACTGACAGTCACCAGCGTCACTCTTCTTTACCCTTCCCCAAGAGTCAAGGATCATCAGGTGGCATTTCCAATACACATCATAGTCTCAGTTGGGAGTCTGCCAGTTCTTGGAAGCTCTGCCTCAGGCTGGAAAAGGGCATCATTGCTATCTCAGACCATTCACTATCTTAGAGGGAATAGATCTTCAATAGGGAGCAGGGTTCTTGTAAGAAGTGATGGGACCTGAACCCAATCTGGATCTAAATTAATACTACAAGATTGTTTCCCAATTTGGAAACAAAATACTACAGGCCAGACCCTTTACACCTTATAGAAAAATCTCTTGATTTTGCCCTCTCTTACTGTTGTTTTGTTACTGGATCCAACTTGGAGACACTGGTTAGTTCAAAAGGCACGTAAATAAAATAGATTGTACTAGACACCACAGTGAGAGGAACCAGATGTATGGCTAATATTTTCAAAACAAGCCACACATTTAGAACACTTATCTATCTCATAAGCTTGGATTTCCTTGCTACATTCCAACACTGAGTTCTTGTTCTCTACATTGCAACACCGGTTCCTGTTCATAGTCCAAGGTGTCCGAATATGAGTCACACTCTATACAGAGGTGTCCTAATTGATGAAAACTTATCTGTTAGAGACACTGAGACCTATGAGACCTCTCTGCTAATCAATGGAATAGAACAAATTTTGTTTGACTGAGGCAAAATTGGGGAACCATAAATATTATGTAAGAATTTGATTTTGCTGTAGTTACAACAGGACAGTATAAGAATCTTAGAAAAGCCAACAAACACTAATTTGGTTTATTTAAATGTGCCTGCAAAGTTCAGCTTTATTTTGATTAGGTATCTAATTTCCCACAGATGGTCTAAGGAGTGCCCCTGAAGAATATCTACTGAACAGATCCTGCCACTCCATTTTTCATAGGATATTATCAGACATTAGCTAGCATGGCGTTTGCAGCTATGTTTACCGTACAAAATAAATGTCAAATTTACTATAACAATCTTGTTGTAAAGCATGAGTACAATTCTGTTTTCCTGTTCCATTTATTTCTGTGGAATTTGAACAAGCACTGCAGTTAGCAGATGTGTTCCATTCTGGAAGTTATTTTTCCACTTCACATTTGAAGATATATTTGCTTGATGTGTAGCTATTAAAGATGAGTGGGGAGCAACCCTAATTCAAAATCATGAACATGGTTAAATTTGTGAATTTGTGACAATCCATGTGTTTTTTTTAAATGAAATTCAGACCTATCTCTGTCATCTAATTTTGATTAATGTACAGTGGGCACTTGGTATACACTGGGGTTTGGTTCCAGGACACCTTGTGGATACTAAAATCCATAGATGTTCAAGTCTCATTATATAAATGACATAGTAAAATGGTGTCCCTTATTTTAAAAATGATAAAATCAAGGTTTGCTTTTTCAAGGTGTATTATTATTATTATTATTATTATTATTATTATTATTATTGGAGGGGAGGAATATTTTCAAGCTATGGATGGTGGAATCCATGGATGCAAAACCTGTGGATGAGGAGGGGTGACTGTACCATGCCAGTAAGATCATTTTGGGAGGGACATCTTCTTATGCCTGTATGTTATACTAATAACCAGAGAGTATGGAAATGTTTCTTTTGTGGATGAAACTAACACTCCACAGCCAGTATGCTTTTTGGTTGTGCTGGCTGGGGGATTTTGGGAGTCAAAATTCAAAAAGTAACTTTTCTAAGCTGTCAGAGGCAAGATATTTTCTTTGGTGTTGCTCTGGCATTCCCCCTCCCAAAAGTTTCCAGATATCATTCCATTGTGTCAATTTTTAGAGTGACATCCTGTGAAGTATTTACAATAGGTGGTATCTTGTTCACTATGTATCATATTTTAAGCTAGACATGCAACCCTGCAAACTTTAATATTCACATTTACAATTGTGGCATCACTACCACAATTGCAAGTGCCCCCTTAAAACCCACCTTAAAAGCTAGGCACCACACCAACTGAATGAGTTCTACAGCACTGGCAAACAGCGCACTGAAGGATAATGCACGCACCCTTTTCCCACCAGTAAGCCTACAAGTGAGAGGTGGGGCATGCATATTTTACATGACTAAGGCAGCAATCTTAAATGCTTTTTTATCAAGAACATTGCAATGAATACACTGGGACACTGAAGTAAAAATGCCTGTAAGGCTGTGATGCAGGTGGATCAGGAGCAAAGACCAGTAAATGAAGAGCACTTCTGTTTCCTCGAATTGTTGACTTACCTGCTACACAGATTAAATGCTGATTCACACTTTGAATATGTAAACAACTCAAAGGTCTACATGAGTCAAGGCGTTGCTTATTCCAGGTGGCTGATAGATTATCTAAACAGATCCATGTTTATTTAGGAACAGTTGAACAACAATGGCTATGAGGTAGGGATGGGTGAGAATATTGTTGTAGCTCATTTTTGATAAGAATTTATCAACATTCACAAATTTCTGTAGAAAGTCCTTCAGAGTAAAACAAACAAACAAACAAACCTGAGTCAGGGAGAAAACAAAACTGGCATTATCTATACAGATGTCAGGAATTAATTCATAAAAAGCTGGGTTTGAAATCTATGTGCATTCAACTGTACTCTCATTGAATGTGAGTTGCCATCTCTTCATTCTGAGAGGTCCCTCATCTTTAGCACTGATATAAGCAAGGGGGAAAAGCATGTCCTATATGTACTGGCCAGTGTAAGTGGAGAATTTCTTACAGTTTATTCTGGAAGAATTTACTAACATTCACAAATGTCTTCATATTTGATATGAGAAGCTCATGAAGCTTAAAAGACTCCAAATTTGAATGATGACAAAATTGAGATTCCCCTACATTTACAGCAAGGATTGCAGTATGTGGACAATGAACTTGAAGAACCAGAGGGGAATGACTGAGATGACCATGTAGAGCAGGTTGAGATTGTGCAATCTATGGGCCACATGTGTGGTCCTCTGTGGGAGCCAAAAATCTATTGATCCAACCTGCTGAGCTCTGGAGCATATCCACCCTAGAGTAGGTGTGTAAAGAAAGAAAAACTGATGCAGGCTAGAGTGGGCAGAAATAAGAGAGGTACAACAGCAAAGAGATCTATGGAATGAAGAGACAGGAAAAAAGGGGATAACATGGGGAAGTGGAAAGAAAGGATATGCTATAAGGTGAAGTGAGGAAACAAAACTGTTGTGTGAATCAAATGATGAAAAAACAGGATAAAATTGGTAACCCTGAAAGGGAAAGAATTAAAATGTGACAAATGTATTTCCTGCTGTTAATACAGTTTTTATCTAATAGAAGACCATGAGGTACATAGAAGTGTGATTATTATAGGTGCACCATAAAATTCTTCTTCATTAATACTCTTAGAATCATTACTTGAAAGCAGGTGTGGGAAAAACACAGTTTGGGGGCTGCATGTGGCCTCACATGGTTTTTGTGGCTTTCATGGCCTCCCAAAGCCCAGATTTTGTGGGAACATTTTGACCATCTTGTTGGTACCCTTGGGCTATTTTGGGTCCAGAGGACAGTTTTTTTTCTTCTTCCCCCAATAGGAAATAAACTGGAAAATGAATTCTTTTCTAAAACAAAACAGAATTCTAAAAAGTCCTGTTCTCACAAGCCTAAAATGACCTTGGTGGGGCAAAACCATGGTAAAATGGCCCTCATGACCCCTACTACAGGATATTGTTGGGTTCTGATGGTCAGTTGTATTAATAAGGGGATGCAGGGGGTTCAGATTGCACTGGGTGACACCATCACAGGGGTGACACTGGCCAGCAGCTAGGCATCTCAAGACCCCTCCCCAGGAAAAAAAAAACTGGGGGGGGGACTCTTCTTGGCATACTGCTTCCCTTTGGAAGGTTAAGGATGTGAGTGAAGCCATGGACTTTCTCTCTGCTCCCCCGTCCTACAGCTTCTTCTTCGTAAACTATTTTGCTCCTTTCTGCCATTGTCCTCTGAAGGGTAGACTGTTTGTTGTGATTTTCTCTTTCCTTGATCCACTGTAATAAAAAGCCCTGTATTGTTTGGCAGGGGGATCTCAGCTGGAGGGGATGGTGGCAACAAGATGTTGAGTTCCTAGGGCTGAGATCCTCTTCTCCATCCACAACCCCATCCCAGAAGGTCCATGAGTTATCACACTGGGTGACATCAACTGGAGTGACACCAGTGGTGATGCTTGCAGTCTTTCTGGGAGTCAACATGACCCTTGTCCTCCACCAGTTGCCCATCCCTGCTTTAAAGCCAAACATTTGAAAAATTAAATAAACAGATCACTTTTGATAATGCAAATTGCATGAACTGCAGCTTCCAATCCAGACTGAGGCTAAAGTGGATGGGACACAGTCTTAAATCCTTCCATCCCTCTCATTAGGTTCCTTTTCCAGAAAATTGTGAAGTATTCTGATCTTCATGTTGTAGTGATGAATATAGCCAAGCTGGAAGTAGTGTTGAAAGGGAAATGAAAATGAACAAGGGACTGGAACAAAAGAAATGGAAAAGGAATGTTTGAGGTAGACATGATAGAGATATTTACAGTTATGCAATAGACAGGAAAGAGTTTTCCTCCTTCTCTCACAAAAGTAGAACACCAGGTCATCCACTGAAGCTGAATGGGTGGAGATACAGGATAAAGAAAAGGAAAATGTTATTCACATAGCTCCTATGGAATATGCTGTCATGTGATATAGGTATACCTGCCAACTTTAATAATCTGTCAATTACTTTGTAAATTACTGCACAAATTTCAACTCTATTGTACCCCTCTAGGGGTCTTTCACACAACTGAATAATTGTAGCACCATGACTCTAATTTAACAGCACTGGCTGCATCATATGGAATCCTGGGGTTTGTAGTTTAGTAAGTCATCTGAGGAGCCCTATGGCTGAGTATTCTAAATGCTATGGTGATTAAAGGGGAATCACGATGCTATAATCCCAATGTACAGTGTGAAAAAGAGAAAATGTGGAGAAAGTGAAGTAAAATTAAAAGAAAGTGAAACAACAGTAACACAGACTAATATAGCTATCCATACTGGATCAAACTATACATTACTGTTTCATATCCTTGTGTTTGATTTTACTCATAAATCTGTTTTAAAGGTTCTACTTTGGTATTTGAATTCTTTGTCTGAGGATGTTTTTATCCTTTAGTTTTACAGGCAGTCTGGCTTGTGTTAGAGCCATCATCTCCTTCCATTGTAATAAACAGTACAAACTGTTAAAATCTGGATTTGTTCGATGCAATTCAGCAAGAATCTTTAAAGTGAAGGCCTTGTGCAGCAGTTGGAATACAACCTCCAGTGCTCCTAAGCATGACCCTTCTGGCTGTAGCAAATGGAAATTCGATTTTAGTAACTTCTGGAGGGTTCCAGATTCCCCAGCCTTCTTCTGAAGCTTTTGTGAAGGTATCATTGGGAACATGGAACCAACCATTGAATGTATGAAAGATGTACCTTTAAATAGTTGGATCAGTAATCTATGCAGGAGCGTATAGGAAGTTCTTGTGTAGTGTTGGATTGATTGGTAAAAGCTCTTCTGAGTCTTGCTACCTGAGTTCATTTTATCTGGAAACACCAGGCAGAAGCAAATATGCAAAGCATAGGGACTACATATCAAAAGTATGCACCTTCATACTCTCCAAAATTCTCCTACCACACTAAAGACTTTGGTGGCTCTGCTATTGGGGAGGTGGGATTTGGCTACATTTGTAACAGATTTGATTTTGTATGGGAGTTTATTCTGTGCTCACACTATCTCCATGCTCCCTCTCCAGTAGCAGGGAAAGACCTTCTTAGGCTGCTGCCACAGAGCAGAATTAATGCAGTTTGACACCACTTTAACTGCCATGACTCCAACATATGGAATCCTGGGATTTATAGTTTGTTGTGGCACCAGTTATAGTTGTTGTGCTACTGGGATTTATTGGCATTCTATGGAATCTTGGGATTATAGTTTGTTGTGAAACCAGACCTCTCTGACAGAGAAGGCTAAGTTTCTCCAAAACTACAAATCACAGAATTCAATACCATTGAGCCATGGCAGTTAAAGTGGTGCCAAACTGCATTAATACTGCAGTGCAGATGCAGCCTCATTTTGAGTGTTAACTGGCCATTGCAGAATATATTTCAACTGGAGTGTGTTATGCTTTATCATCATCATCATCATCATCATCATCATGTTTTAAGTGCTTTTTAAACTGTTTTCAATCAATGTTTTTGATATGGTGGTTTATTTAATTACTTTTTAAGTGTTATATTATGTATTATTTTTAAGTTTGTTTTGTTTTAACTTACGTTGTGAGCAACCCAAAAACCAATCCTGGAAGAAATATGATATATTAAATAAATAAATAAATAAATAAATTGATATCACCTTCAAAGAAATGGAGGTGATCACTGTGAAAGCAAATGTAAAAATTTGTTACTTGGCATGTGAAAATCTGTTTGGAGTTTTTCTTAGTTTTATTGTGTACTGTCTCTACTTATCATTGAAGGTTTGTATTTTATATTTTGAATTCATTCTCTATAATCAGGCAGTTTAAAAGTAAACAAACAACAAATAAAATGCAATCTTGTTGAGGGTCTCCAATTTCAACCTCAAAGCCTGTTCCAACCTGTGCCTATACTGGATTGCAAAGTTTATTTCCTCATAAAAATGCACCTTATTTTTGTGTGTTGTCTTCCAAAGGTATACATTAATTGCACACATTTTTGAAATGTGCATATCTTTTCCACACACATTTCCTTTTTGTGTACATCACAGTAAAATTTCTGGTTCAATTCTAGGAGATGAAAACTGGACAAATTCATGTAAAAAAACAAACCTATTATGCAAGAACAGCCATTATTGATTTCTTTGACATAAGTTCATGCAAATATATAAATAGAAACAGGAGTGTACACAATTACATGTTGCAAAAGATGCATCATCTAAAGGAATCAAAGAGCTTCCTGTATACTGGGGCTCATTCCCACTTGCATTTAAACTGGTTTGCAAGTCGCATTGACATGCGGTCGCTGAACCGATTCATACTGATGCATAGTTCCCACTAACAGAAGCAAATTATTTCATTATTCCATGCATTCGTGTCTTTTTAACATGTCATTCACACTAGATTTGCGCTGCTACAAAATGCATGCTCAGTATCAAAAGAGATCGATCCATCCTGGCCTTTAAAAAAAAAATGTCAATAATATGATGCACATCTATGTGTCACTGGTGAGCAACCAGGAGACCCATTACTCGCTCTAGAGAACCCAAAGAAATATAAGTGAATAATGGCTTGAATAATGCCTTTACTCTTTGTCTGCACTTCTTTGTACTATGAGTCTTTCTAATTCTTTTCTTTGCTCTGCAGTCATATAATTCTATGCCAGTTTGGAACTATAACCCACACAACTCCTTTGAACTTACTTTCCCTTGGTGGTGACAGTGTTTTAACATACCAATTACATGTAAATCTGAAAAATTCAAGATCAAAAATGACCTCTCCCATTTAATTCTCCATGACATTCTTGCAAACCATGACATTCTTGTTCCCCATGACATTCTTGCAAACAAGCTGGTAAAATGTGGGCTAGACAAAGTAACTGTTACATGGATTTGTAATTGGTTGACTGGTCGAACCCAAAGGGTGCTCAACAATGGCTCCTTTTCCACCTGGAAAGAAGTGACCAGTGGGGTGCCACAGGGCTCTGTCCTGGGCCCAGTGCTATTCAATATCTTTATTAATGACTTGGATGATGGTATTGGGGGCATAGTTATCAAATTTGCAGACAACACCAAATTAGGAGGAGTAGCTAATACTTCAGAGGACAGGATCAAAATTCAAAATGACTTGAACAGACTAGAAAGCTGGGCCAAAGCTAACAAAATGAAATTCAACCCGGAGAAATGTAAGGTACTGCACTTAGGGCAGAAAAACGAAAAGTACAGATATACAATGGAGGACACCTGGCTGAATGAGACTACATCTGAAAGGGATCTAGGAATCCAGGTGGACCATAAGTTGAACGTGAGTCAACAGTGCGATGCAGCAGCTAAAAAGGCCAATGCAATTTTAGGCTGCATCAGTAGAAGTATAGTGTCTAGATCAAGAGAAGTAATAGTGCCACTCTATTCTGCTTTGGTCAGGCCTCACCTGGAATACTGTGTCCAGTTCTGGGCACCACAATTCAAAAAAGATGTGGAGAAACTGGAGCATGTCCAAAGGAGGGCAACTAAAATGGTGAAGGGTCTGGAAACTAAGCCCTATGAGGAACAACTTAGGGAGCTGCGAATGTTTAGCCTGGAGAAGAGAAGGTTAAGAGGAGATATGATAGCTGTGTTTAAATATTTGAAGAGATGTCATATTGAGGAGGGAACAAGCTTGTTTTCTGCTGCTCCAGAGACTAGGACCCGAAACAATGGATGCAAGCTGCAAGAAAAGAGATTCCACCTCAACATTAGGAGGAACTTCCTGGCAGTAGGGGCGGTTCGACAGTGGAACACACTCCCTCAGAGAGTAGTGGAGTCTCCTTCCTTGGAGGTCTTTAAGCAGAGGCTGGATGGCCATCTGTCGGGGATGCTTTGATTGGGAGTTCCTGCATGTCAGGGGGTTGGACTGGATGGCCCTTGTGGTCTCTTCCAACTCTATGATTCTATGATTCTATGATTCTTTATGTTAAAGCAATGTCAGTGACTCAGCCATAGTTTTCAGAGAGTCACCTCCTATGAACTAGTGAGGACAAACACAGAAAACTGAGCTATAAATTTCTGAGGAAAACATGTTTTTCATTCTTGTGGTGCAGAGGAACAGCAAGTGAGCTGCACAGTCCTGCTTTGTATCTCAACAGGAAAACACACATCAGGTTCTGTTCCCAGAAGCATACCTTTTGACACCAACACCATCGATAAAGGGAGAAAAAAACCTGAGAAGGTCCTAGGTTCAGCTTCCTGTGCTTGCAGTAAGGAGTAATGGATTTTGACTCAATAAACCAAGTCAACTGACAGAAAAGAAATCTCTGAACAGTTATTTGCCATAATTGTGTAGTTCTCAGAACTTACTATGTGTGATTTAATAAACACTGGATTCACTCAAGGTCTCTTTCTCTCAGCTTGAAATTCTAAAAGCCCTCCCACACACATACACACACTTCTTTCAGTTTCAGTCCTTCTCATCTCTGTGTTTTTTCATTTCCCTTTTCGGTTAACATACTTCAATCCATATTGGATACACTTGTTGCCTTTTTCTCTGTGATCTGCCTTGAGCTGGTGCCAGCTGTTATTGCTGCCAGTGGATAAAATGACTCACCTCCTTGCTTTAAGTCTTCTGTGAACTTGAGCTTTCTGGTGGGGTGGTAAAGTCACAAACATCAGGAACAAATCAAGAGACCACAACAAAAGAACAAACACTAATGTGAGAACCTAACCACAAAGTGAACAATGGAATCCAATGAGGTGACAGCCGGCAGAGTGCATACTAAAGGGGCCTCAAAGTATTACCCAATCTCAGCTCTTGATTCACCACATCAAAGTCTAATGCTCCACATGGCATAAGACTAGGGTGACAGTGGTGAAGGTAGTGGAAGGAATGGTAGCAATGATTGAAGAAAGCCTGTACATCTTGGAAGAAGGAATTGATTAGAGTCAAACACTGCTAGTAAGCTAGCAGATAATTAAGGATGGGTGAATCCATCTATTTCCACACTATGCACTTTTACAGGTGTTCTCTCATTAGGGGTGGTTGAAAAATCTGTTTGCTTTGCATTTTAATACAAACCATCTAAACTGACACTTTCCAAATGAGTATATGGACCAAAATACATTTAGACTTCAGCTTTTGTGGTTCTTTGGATTTTGTGATACAGTTCTCTAATCAAAAACATGAGCATTCAATTGCATACATTATGGATAGTTGCACAGAAATGGACATGCAGTGAGGGAAATGTGACAACAACAACAAAAACTTTTATGAAGACTTTTTACTCCATCCACCACCACTTCTTGTCCTCGGCAGAGAGACATGATGGAATTAATGTTTACTCCAAAACAACACAAAACCAAAAGACGGCAAAACAAAGAGATTTGTCTTGATGGGGGGGGGGGGGGTGTTGAAAACTGGCATAACATTTTTTAAAAGGCAGAATTCCATTAACCCCCAATGCTCCAATTTGTGCATTCATCCAGAGGTCCCAGTTAACCCAGGATGTACAAACTAAGCATCACTATAAATAATGTAATATATTATTTTATTGTGCAAAGCCAAAAAAGAAAAGCGATATCTTGAAAAAGAAGTCTAGCTTGTCATACTTCTGCTATATCCAAAGGTGAGTCCAATTCATTTGTAAATGAATAGCAATTGAATAAGTGAGAAAGGCTGCATGAATCTGAATCTGCCTTGCTATGAGTCAGAGGCATAGAGGGCATTTTGCATATATATATGCTTGTTGTGCCGGCCAAATAAGGACATGAGAGGTCTGATTGGACAACCACGCAGGGGCCTCTGGGTACCTGCGCACATGGCCCAATCACGTTGCTTGCTTGAGTTAAGGAAGTCTCGCGGTGATTGTATTCTCACAAGACTTCCTACGAGAGTTTGTTCTTTATAGCTCTGCGCTGCCACATGGCGGCAGCCATTTTAGAGCTTGAACTGAGCAAGTCACATTGCTCTGCTCTGTGCTCTGGCTGCTTGCTTGGCTTTGGCCTAGCAAACTTCTTGGCTTGTTGCAACTTGGTTTTTGCTGATAATTACTTCATTCCTCTTCACGGCTAGAGTTCTTAATTTTGAGTCTTCCTGCGTACTTCGAGGAATAGACCGAGTGAGGCCTTCAGGCCAGTCCCCTCAGGCCTGAAAGGGCCTCTGCATCTCCAACACTCGGAGGGCTGCACACTTATCCGAGGCAGGTACTGTGGCAGACATTCTCTCTGCTGGGTGCGTGGACCCGGCGCTTGATCTCAAGCCCAGCAGCGCCCTGGCTATCTCAGTCTGGTAAGGTCGGGACCCCATCTCTGTTTCGGGAGGGTTTTACACCTCTCCCCAGTGGTGAGTGTGTGAAGGCAATACTTGTCTTCAGGCAGGGTGCCTAATAGGACCCTTGGTGGACACCTTCCCCCCTGGTTGATTGTTGCCAGCGATGCTTCCTGGCTATCTGCATCTCTTGTTGAGACTTGGGGAAGGGCAGCCTTTGGCCTGGTGGTAGTCATCCAAGGTTGGGTGACTGTGCTTAGTGTTTACACTCACTGGGGGGAGTGATGCCTCGCAATAAGGCCCAATCTAGGAGGCGTGCAACTCCGGCTGTGCCTGGCTCTAGTCACTCTGCTTCAAAGAGGCCTTCCCAGTCTACCAGCAGAGATGACGAGATTGCTGCTCAGCTAGCACAACTGGGCAAGACAGTACAGGCCTGTGTGGTGGTCTGTAATCAGCTTGCCCAGAAGGGGCTACAGGCTACAGCCGCCAGCCCTATTGCCAGCACTTCTGGCAACCTGGACACAGAAGTGCAGCCCTCTCCTTCTGTACCTGACTCTCAGGTAATTCCTGCTACACCGGGTCCTTCAGTGGTTTCAGCTACAGAGGCGGGGCAACCCACTATAGCCGATGTGTGGGAACTCCTGAAAAGGGTTCCAGGTGTGGAGATTCAGGGTACTGCTGCCCCTGTTTCTGAGCAGCCCACTGTGGCAGATCTGTATAACCTCTTGGGAGGAGTGGTTCTTCCAGGTGCTGGTGCAGTTGAGCAAACCTGTGATGCACAGAGGAGAGATCAGGCAGCTGCTGTTCTGTCTCTGCCCGACACCCGAGCTGTTGCGGGGCCACACTTCGGGGCACCTGTGCAGTTGGCTGGTGATGCTTCCCAGCAAGCTTCAATATCAGGTTTGTCTCCTACTAATCCTTCACTGGGAAATTGGCCCACCTTGGTATGGGCTCCAGGTGGCCAGGTTAGCCAGGGTGTGGGTTTGGAATGCCCCATCCCTGCAGCTTTGGGTGCACCTGTGCAGGCACCTGCGGTTACACAGGTCCCTGACTCTAGGGTGCAGGTTGGTCAGCCAATTGCTTTGGCTAGCGACACCCCTGCTGTGTCTCCTTTGGGTGCTCCTGTGCTATCAGCAGTAACTGTGCATTCTGAATCCATTCCTTATGCTGGAATGTCTACACCCATTGGCTCACACCTTCCTCTTTCCACTAAAGAAAGAATATGGGAGGGAGATTTTAGGGATCCTGAACCAAGGATCATGATAAAGGATGGGATTGTGTTCAGCCTTCCAAAAGAGTTTCAGGCGCTCAAACGCCCTAAGATGGAGTGTAATTTTGTGAATTGGATTATGGGTTTTACTATTTACAAGGGAGTCAAAGAGGAAAAAGAGCCTCTTAGGTCTCCTGATTTTTCTAAATACCAGGAGATCATAATAAAAGCTTACACCAACTGCCATCATAACGCTAGGGTGCAATACGATGAGAGCTGCACAAGATCGCTCCCTGTCTTGGAAACATGTACAGTATGAATTATGGGCAGATGTAATGGTGGGGGCCTCCCCTTCGAGCAGATGTGACAATGGGTTTGTCCCTATGGTTACTCAGCTGAAAGGGCAGAATGCAAGGCCTGGCACAGGTGAAAGAAAGCAATTTGGTATATGCTGGGACTTTAACACAGGCAAGTGCAAGAGGCAGCCCTGCAGGTTTGACCACAAATGTAACACCTGTGGGGGTGGTCACCCTGGTGCTTCCTATAGCAGAGGTAAGCAGTCAGTAGTGGGAGGTGCCCCCCAGCCAGTATCATCAGGAGGTAAAGGCTCCATCACTAATTAAGTTAGATGCAATGGTGGCATGGCTGAGGGTGTATCCAAACAAGGAGGCTACATCTTATTTATTTCATGGTTTTTCCTTGGGGGGGGGGGAAATCCACCTTCAGGCTGCTCCCTGTGCACCCAGATGATTTTGACTTACTGGGTTTTCAGTTTTAAGGAAAGTATTATTTTGATAAAGCCATGCCAATGGGGTGCTCCATCTCTTGTTCAGCCTTCGAGACTTTCAGCACCTTTCTTCATTGGTGTGCAGTAAAGTGGTCAGGTAATAGGGCTATAACCCACTATTTAGATGACTTCTTGATTGCTGGAAATCCCAATTCCTCACAATGTAGGGACACTTTAGCTCAGGGGTAGGCAACCTTTCCCCTTTAAGGGCCGAGGGACTTCAGTTCCCAGAATCCCAGGAGCTATTGGCCAACATGGGACTATTGGCTAACATGGCTGAGGCTTCTGGGAGCTGAGGTCCCTCAGCCTTTAAAGGGGAAAGGTTGCCTACCCCTGCCTTACAAGATTAGTAAACTTCGCCTGTAAGGTAATAGTTCTGGGATGAGCATTCTGCGCTAGGTTATATAGGGCTACTATAGGGGTGTTTGCACTGCACCATCATATTAGGATCACAAGGTGGATTCGTGAGGACTTGAAGGTTTGGGAGTCCTTCTTTGAGCAATTCAATGGGACTTCATTTTGGAGATCTGAAATGCTGCTGAGGGCAGACTTTCAGGTACAGTCTGATGCTGCTGGCGCCCATGGCTTTGGTGTTTATTGGAATGGCCAGTGGGCATGACCTTCTGCATGGATTGAACATGGTCTGACTAGAGACCTGACATTCTTGAAACTTTTTCCTATTGTAGTGGCTGTGTACCTGTGGGCAAGCCAATTTGCTAACAAGACCATCTGGTTTTGGTGTGACAACCAGGCGGATGTTCAGGTGGTAAATTCTCAGTCTTCCAAGTCCCCCAGAGTCATGTGTTTGGTGAGGGTGATGGTCATGTAGTGTTTGAACTCTAATGTTTTATTCTAAGCTCAGCATGTTCCTGGTGTGCTTAACCCTTTGGTGGATGCCCTTTCTCGTTTTCAGTTCTCCAGGTTCCGGCAGCTGGCTCCCGAGGCGTCACCACACCCGATGGAGGTACTGCTTTGCTATGGAGCCTTGGAGACTAGAAATTCACAGGATGATTCTACATTCCATCGCCCCATCTACACACAAGACCTACCAGATAGCTTTGAATGCATTTACCAATTTTTATTGGAAATTGGGGAGGTAGAAAACTGGCCTATTAGGGTCGATCTGGTCCTGCATTTCTTAGTACACCTCAGGCATGCAGGTCTGTCACCTGTTACTATTAGGGGCAGGCTGGCCACCCTGGCTTTTCACTCCAGGGCAAGGGGTTGTTTTGATCCTACAACAGACTTTAAGGTTAAAAGAGCTGTGGAAGGTTGGTCTAGAAAATCAACTGTAATAAAGGACTCACGGTGGCCTATAACAGGCTCAGTCCTGGCTAAGTTGTGGGTACAACTAACTGATACATGTTATTCACCTGAGGAAGTGGTTTTATTCAAGGCAGTATTTGCCATTGCTTTCTTTGCAGCTTTACAAATTAGTGAGATTGTGCCTGGATCTCGCAATGATCAGTCTGGTAGGGCACTTTTAATTTCGGATATTATCTTAACAGAACAGGGGATTCAAATTTGCATCAGGCACTGCAAAACTGATCAGTTGGTGAAAGGTCAGTCTATCTCCTTAGCCAAAGTGAGTAGTGGGCAAATTTGCCCGGTGTTAGCAATGACTAATTACCTCAAGGTTAGGCCAAAAGTGGCAGGTTATCTGTTTCTTCACCTATCTGGCATGCCCTTAACTCAATTTCAATTTAGGGCACCGTTGAAGGAGACACTAAGGTGAGCTAAGTTACCTCAGGCTTATTTTTCTTCTCACTCCTTCCACATTGGCGCAGCAACAGCTGCGGCCACACATGGTCTAAGTGAAGCCGATATTTGCCGAATTGGCAGGTGGCATTCTAGGGCATTTAAGTCCTATGTTAGGCTTCTGGAAACAAGAACCCCAATCAACTATACTAATTTCCTTTACTTGCATTTCAGATGGCCTTTTCCATGGCAAGATTTGGATTGTGGGCCACAGTCTAGTCTTCTGGGCAGAACGTCACCTTCCTGTGCACTAGTGCGATACTAATTTGGGCCTGGTGAACATTGGCGCTATTCAATGGTTTGGCCGCAGGGGTATGATGTGGGGAGTGCTGCTTCCTTGGATCATCCAGCTGTCAAGGTCTTACCCATAACCCCAGGGTTTAGTCATACACCTGGGGGAAAATGACTTAGTGAAAGTCCCTTACCTTCAGCTGGTGAAGCAGATGGTGAAAGACCTGCAGGAAATTAGAAAAATTGCGCCTGGAACTATACTGCTATGGACTAAGTTGCTGCCAAGGCGTAGCTGGCCTGGAGCTCGCAAAGATGCCGCCATTAACAGTGCTCGACAGTGGCTAAATCATTCTGTGGCCAAGCAGTTATCAAGACTTGGCATTTTCATAATTGAACATTCTGGAATTAAATTGGATAGGTCTCAGCTGAACAGGGGGGATGGGGTGCACCTCTCCGCTGAAGGTTCAGAGATTTATGTTCAGGCACTCTCCAAACATATTAAAAAAGCAGTTTGTGGGGGGGGGGATGCCTAGCTGGGCTGGCCCCCTCTTGTGGCTGGTAATGACCCCCACCCCACAGAAAAATTAATCTGGCTAATTAAATTTAATTGGGGTAAATTTGGCAAAGGTTAAATTAAAGGAAATGATGTATGCAATTAAATGCATGACGTCATTAACTAGTGACATCATATGATGTAATATGATGTCACTTCCAGTGGGGAGGGGTTTGTACATTTGTTGTTGTTATTTGTTCACATACTTTGCCACATGTGGTGAAGGACCACCCATCTGGGTGGGTTACACCTTCACACACACATGTTACCAAGTATTGGGAGTTTAATTGTAAATCTTGGAATCCTGTACAGCAGAAAATAAAAGTTGTGGCCTGTTTAAACCCAAAAAGAGCTGTCTCGTGTCCTTTGTGCTGGTGCATATATATATATATATATATATATATATATATATATATTGACCCAAATCCTTCCTCTCCCAATCTGAGGCTGCTCTGAGTAGGCTGAAGTGGAATTCCCACTTATTTTATGAAGGTGTGAAAGGCCAGACATAAACAAGTAAAAACTGAGCACTGGCTGTATTGCACTGCTCAAGTGGGGTGGGAAGAGGCAGGAAGGAAATATATTTTCTAGCAAGATGTCTATATGCAAAAATGCCTACTATGAAATGTTGATGGGGCTGTGGCAATGAATGTGGTTTGAAGCCACAAGGTAGATTAATGTCAGCTCTAGCTTCTCTTTCTGGTCTCACTTACTTGCTTTCTCTGCCTCTTATGTTCCCTCAGATAATGCCTATGGGTCAATCTAAACATGGAGGAGAATGGATATTCCAAATAAATCCTTTCCCTTTCAACATCTCTCAGATGCTTGCCTCAGGAATCAGTTTTTGTCAATTAAGTTTGTATTTATCTAATAGTAAAGGCTAGTCACAAAACAAAAGATGCTAAACACAAGATGTAAGGTGAAGGAAAGCCTGTGCTATGTCAAATAGACATTTATCACCAATTGAAGGAGCTCCTCTTCTAAATGTATATTAACTGCAGCATCTGGTTTGACCCTGTGCTTCTGAATGTGAGAAACATTAGATGGGGGTGGGGAGTGAGGAGAAGCCCAGAAAATACATGTTTCTTTATGTATATGCTCTTGGGTGCATGTTTCCCAGTGTCCATTGCCATATATCAGCCTTGAGGACAAAAATGTTGCCCATCCTTGGATATCAGATTGTGTTATAGGAATATCATTCCATCACTGTACAGCATATGTTCCTTTACTCAACTAAACAAGCATGTCTCACTAAGAAGGAAGAACAATTCTGCCCAATTTGAATACCATGTGCTTTTTCCAAGCCAAGTAAAGCAGCCAAAAGAGGCCTTCTATGAAAGAGCCATGCCCTCAGATAAGAGATTTTTCATTTGTTTGCCTCTTATACAGTGTAGGATAGATCAGCTCCCATTTGCATCATCCCCATTTTGAGTAATTAATGTATGTGGGTTCTTTCAACTCCCTCCCCCGCTCTTCTAAGGTAAAAAATGACCTTGTCAAAACTTAGATTACAAAATCTTAGTTACTAAGCAATGGAGAGGGCCCCACTGGGATGGCATCCCAGCTCCTGAAATGGTATGTATAGTAAAAACTAATAAAAATGGTGTCAGAGGCTTGCAGGCTTCCAAGTCCCCTGCTGTGTGACCCTCTGATCCCAATTTATTAGCTGAACCCAGGGAAGCAGACAAACCACTCTGGCTCCAGACTGTAGACTCCAAGTAAGAAATAATACGAGGTCCAAAGCAGTGGCTCCAGAGGACAGAGGGAAATTATGAGGTAGGGGAGAGAAAGAGAGAGGGCTGGCTAGAAAGCTTTCATAAAAAGCTGAAATGCGAGAGAGGCTGTGACAAAATGTGTTTGTTTAGGAAAATAAAACTTTGATACTCAGGGATGCACTTAACATTTGTACTGTCATGGAAGAAAGTAACTAACCATCATCCAATAGCAATGGGTATTTCACTGGAGATTTTCCCTTCATAGAGGAATCATTTTTGCCTCTGAAGCCCATGGTTTTAATGTATGACCAGTGAGTCTATTGAACTCCCTGTGATGAGGGCTGTGCCCTATTTTACACAGGACAGTCCTCTATCTGCAGGACTAACATCAGATAATCCTTTACTTGAAGCCATATTCTATTTGAGTGAGGTCTTTTGGCTAAATCTGGCCCTCCTGGGGTTCCAGTCTGGCTCTCAAGGGTTCCCCAGGGTCTTTTGCCGTGTCCTCATTGTTTAGTGATTTTCCAGTTTAGGATGGGAAATCTAAAGGCTGAAATGACTCTCCTGAGGCTTAGTTACAACAAGAACTTTAAACTGGCCCTGTTCATGCTGGTGAGCACACTCTGGGCATTTTTGCCTGTGCTGGGTGGGGTGGGATGAACTGGGAGTGTCATTACCTGGTAGGGTTTAGAACTGCAGTAACTCATAAGCTCTGCAGGAATATGATATCCAACCCAGGAGGCTCATGTATATGTAGGGATTCCTGGTGGTTCTGGGGGAACCTTCCCACTGCTTCAGTGAGTGATTCTCTTGAATCCCTGGTTGATCTCTGAAATGGGGAAATAACCAGAACAATGGATAAAATATCTTCTGAGCATCCCTTCTCACAGAGATGAGCCAAATGGGCCCTTGGTTTTCCAGGGCCATGATGAAACAAGTGAGACAGTGACTCAAATGACATTAGCAGAAAACTCAAGATAGAACATGATTGAGAGAGCCGATCTGAGGGACTACTAAGTGGCAATGCATGCATCAAAAATATTTTTTTGTCTCAGATCCTGTGTCAGAAGCATAGCTATACTATCACTGGTATGCTCTACCTCCTGATAAAGCTTATGAAACCCACCTTAAACCTCCCGAATGACAGTTCTGTAGCACTCATGAGTGGGACATTGTAGGATGATGTGGCCAGCCCTCTCCCACCAGCAAGTGACAGTGTAGTGAGGAGTTGTGACAGGAACCCACAAGGCCTTTGCTTCTGCACCTCACACTATAGCCTGTTGGTGGAGGGGGCTGGCTATGTCATCATGCATCAACCTGCTTGCCAGTGCCACAGAACTCCATTACCCAGGATGGCTGACTGGCTTTTAAGGTGAGTTTTGGGGGAATTTACAACTCTGGTAATAGTACCACACTCATAAATGTGAATGGGAAACAGTTGTACTGTCATAATTCTAAACTTACAACATGATAACTGACTTCTTTTCTGCCACCATTGCATCTGTATAAAGCTGGCCAGAAAAGCTGTTTCAAATGGTTGGGAGTCTTTTGCATTCTGGTTAAGAGAGGAGAATCCAGCCCACTTAAAAGCCTATTGTAAACAACTTGTCATGCACTTTGGTGGTAAAATCATTCAGATCCCTCTGAGTTGGATGCTAAAGATAATACAGATCCAACAGATGCAAATTTCATCCCCTGCTTGCCCATTGACGATGGATAACTTTCAATGTATACATCCTGAGCATGTGGACAGGATTCGTGGAGAGGTGAGAGCCACAACATGTCTCTTAGAACTTTGGCCTTCCTGGCTCATTAAAAAAGCCAGAAAGTGACTGGCTGAAAGGGCAGAGGGCATTGTGCTGGATGGGTAGAAGGCATGGTTCCATCATGCTTAAAGGAGGTCATTGTAAGACCATTACTGAAAAAGCCCTCCCTTTTGGACAACTCCTACCTAATTTCTAACTTTTCATTTCATGGAAGATATCGCTTGGTATCCAAGTTATGGGAGTTTCTGAATTAGTTTGCAAAGGGATCTTGTAGCACCTTTGAGACTGACTGAAAGAAAGAAGCTAGTAGCATGAGCTTTTGTAGACTTGAGACTACTTCTTCAGATGCATATTTGGATTAGATTATTATCTAGGGGTTTTTGCAGACTGGCACAAAGGGCCAGCCTGGGGGTGGAGTTGGGGTGGGGTACCTGCATGCCAGCCACCCTGACTTCACCCTGATGCTGTCCTGATGCCGCATGCCCATCCGCATGGTGTGCAGCTTCAGAACGCCCTCTTGGCACAGAGTACGCACATGCTGCACCAAAAGGAAGCAAAAAAAGGCACGGCGGCAGCTGAAAGGGCAGTCTTTTGCTGCTCTTTTGGGGGTGGCAAAAAGAAGCATCGGGGCTGCAGCTTGTGCTTGCCATGGCCCCAATCCACTGCTCCCACGAGCAGCTCTGTGCCACCCCCTAGATCCATTTCAGTCTTGTTTCAGATCTAGCTATAGGACAGAGACCACTTTTGTCACCTTGGCCCACCTACATTGGCAATTGTAGGGGCAGTGTGTCCTATTGATTCTTCTAGCTCTCTCAGTGGCTTTTGATACCATCAACCATAGTACCCTTCTGGGCTGGTTTGAGATTTAGAGGCATTATTTTATAGTGACTCTATTCCCTCCTGCAAGGGAAAAATCCAGAAGGTGGTGCTGTGAGATTCCTATTTGATACCTTTGTAGTTGGCTTGGGGAGAAGTCCTCAGGATTTGATTCTCTGTCCCATGCTATTAAACATATAAAATGAAATCACTTACTGTATATACTCATGTATACATCTAGAAATTTAGGTTAAAAAATTGACCTAGAAAACCTTAGTCGACTATCCACAGGTCAATGTAAGTACTGTATTTTAACTCATATATATACATGGTGAAATGCAAAAATTTAATCTGCCCTGGAAGCACTGACCCCCTTCTACTCTCTCATCCATCCAGCCTTTAGTATGCGCACATGTAGTTATGGCTGCTGGAGTTCTTTGGCATTGTTTTCCTTTACTTTGTCCTTTACATCCTTCATTACATGCCCCTAAGTTTTACCCTTGGCTTATCCACGGGTCATATCAAAATCCACAATTTTGGCCCCAAAACCTGCCCTCAACTTATATATGAGGTCGACTTATAGTCACGTATATACAGTAAGTTGTTTGATATTTTGGTGTCTAGTTCCATCAATATATGGATGAAATCAACTCTATTGTTTCTTTCCACATCAATCCAAGTAAGCTGTCTTTGGGGTCATGCAGTCAGGAGCTTGGAGCAGCCTCTGGCTGCTTCAGTGCTAGTCAGACCCCAATTGGTGTGGGACTGCGGTGACTGGATGCTGTGGTTCCAAAGCTTCCCACTGACACAGCCCTCAACAGGTCGCCAGCAAGGAGTGGCTTTCACTGCTCCTTTTGTGACTGGCTTTCCCTAGCTGCAACAGCTCTCTGTCATCTACATGCTGTGCCTCCAGAGTGGCTGGAAGCCACACTTTACTGCCTGTCTGTTTCAGGCCTTCATTCTAAATCAGATCCTGTCATAGCAATGGACTACAGGAAAGTGAACAGCAGCAGCAGCAGCAACAACAGCCCTAAAAGGGTTAGACTGGCCCCCTCCCAGCTATATTTCTGTGGGTGGCAGGAGGGAGGAGAATGTGCTGTCTATGTATTTTCCATTTAATTTAATAACACTTCTGACTTCTGTGTGATGTGAGTTTTTAGCTGTATTTTTTTTTCAAGTATTGTAAGCCACCTCATATTCTGAATTGGAAGAAGGAGGAGGAGGAGCAGGAGGAGAAAGAGGAGGAGCAGGAGCAGCAGGAGCAGCAGCGGTGGCAGCAGCGGTGGCAGCAGTAGCAACAGCTGGCCCTTTTAATTCCAAGTTTTTCCTATTTCCCCCACCCACTATTGAAATATGACTCTTCTCCCTAATCTAATTGAAATCTTGTTCTGTTCTACTTAGGTTTAAGGGGAAAAAAAGAACATTTGAAAGAGGTAGAAGAGACCTTGAAGTTGCCCAGTAATACTTAATTCCTGGATAGCAGACTGAGGAGTAAGTATATGGGTCATATAGTAATATTATTCCCATTCTGGTGTGTTGTCTTGTATTTCTACTTAAATCATGCTATTTCAATATTTCCATGCATAGACACAAACACATACACACACATTTTGGCACGTGCATACTGTACACCAATGTGGGTCCCCCTTTGTCTCCTTTATTTCTGGTACAGAAGGAGAACTAACCTAAATAAGTGGTTTTCCCCATTCCTTTCAATGAACGGAACAACAGTATGTGCAATTTGAAAAGCAATTCAAATGATAAACAGATGTCTCCTCTAATTTGATGGAGAAATTAATATAGAACACAGTGCATTTTTTTCAACCACACTATCCAAAATTCTCCATTGATCTGATTGATCAAATCAAGTCAATTATCCTGTTTTTTGTTTCTTAAGTTGTAAATAGAATTACTACAACAAGTAAATATGGACACTACAGATTCAGTGGCATCTACATTTATCTCCAGATGTAATGACATTACTTTCCTGATTGCATGCCAGTAGTTGCTGTTGTACTTGCATGAGGAAGGTTTGATAAGCTTCATTTCATAGAAAGTAGCTGGATTGTAGAAATTTCTCTTGATTTTTCAGTTTGCTGTGGAATCTTCACAAGCCAGAATAAGTTGTTTCTGTAACCCTGCCTATTCTTTGAATTTCAGAGTAGATATGAGCATCTCCTGCCATCCCTCCCTGTAGTACAAGAAATAGCCTTTTTAATTTATATAATAGACTACAAAATGTCTATTCTTTGATAAAAAAAAAAATTCTCATGGATGTTGCCCCTTGTTTCTATAAACCAGGGACAAGCAACTTATGACCATCCTGATGAAGGGATGAGCAGACGTGTACAGCAGTCAGTAAATGTATAAATGAAGGGGAACAAATCACACCCACATGTTACACCTCCAGATTCCATGTGTTCAAGCTTCCATTTGCATGGTGGCCAATATATGCACACTTCAATGTATGCAATCTATCTCCTCCCCCCCCCCCCTTTTTTTTTTTTTTTTGTGCAGGCTACAGATCATAACTTTAAAGTAAATGATGAGGACTTTGAAATCAAAAGAAGACTAGGATTTGGAAGGGTTTCATCGAAGGAATTAGATAAGATCATGAAATGTAAAGATATTTCATTGAATACTGAAGTCAGTATTGTCCAAGCCATCATATTTCCCATTTCTATGTATGGTTGTGAAAGCTGATATGAAGAAAATCAACTCATTTGAAATGTGGTGCTGTAGAACAGTTGTACAGATACCATGGACTGCTAAAAACACAAATGTATTCTCGAGCAAATAAGGCCTCAGCTATCCCTAGAAGCTCAGATATCTAAACTGAAACCATTGTACTTTGGCCATATCATGAGAAAAATTATCATGAGACTCACTAGAAAAAATACTAATGCTTATAAAGGTGGAAGACAGCAGGAAAAGAGGAAGACCACATTCAAGATGGATAGACTCAAGGAAGCTATGGCCATATATCTGCAACACCTGAGCAGCTGTTGATGATTTAGAGGTCTCTCATTCATAGGCTGCCTTGGGTCAAAGTTAACTCAATGGCAATTAACAAAGGCAGTTAACAACAGTTTGTATAAATCAAGCCTAGATACATATTGAATGTAGGCCTCTCTACAAATTGTAAGCCCCATGTAGATTTTCACAAGCTATAGTATTAAAGGTGTTTATTACTGGGAGTGGTCATCATCTTTATAGGAAAACATAGCATCAGGGATCTCATTTTGTGAGACTGACCTATTTTGTATGAGAAAATGGTGGGTGTGTTAGTTTGAAGAGTACAAAAATATGTACACTTGAGCACGTACAAATGTAATACAGGTCATTGTGTTGTTACTATGTAGGATGTGGGAAACATAAAACTCATGTAGGTATCTCTTGAGAAAGCTGTTGTAGTATCAGAGCTATACCTAAAATGTTGTTAACAGAGACTCATGGAGAAGTAATTACTCTCTTGGGCCATAGAATAAAACATTTCTCTCCCAACTCACAAGTCTTCATTTAAAGCTTTAAAGGTATAGAGATTACTCACTACTTAAAGTGTTATTTTGAATCCTCTTGATTTTGAAGTACTGATAATAGTTAAAATCCATTGCACAAGGGATTAAATTTTTACAGAACAGCAGGTGTTGATTATAATACTGGTGATATCTTTCTTTGGGCCAGTGCTGGTTTGTTTGAGGCTTACCAACACTTTATCTTGATGTTGCATCACATACAAAAGCTAGATCTTTCTTCCTCACTGTTATTTAGTTCTGCCTCAGTAAAGAGTTACTCTGTTTTATTTAAGGCAATATAAGTATGTTTTTACACATATCTTTTAATGGAAAGCCAAGTTGCATTGCATTTTCCCATATTAGGTTCTCCTGATGCTCATATATAAAAATATGTGCCAATAGGAACATAGAAATGTGCATTGTATCAAATCTGTCAATTTATCCACGTATTCCAGTGTTGTCTAATTCGACCTGCAGCAGCTTTCCAGAAGTTCCAATTTCCCCCCTGTTTTGCTACCTGATTCTTTTTAGTAACTGTCTTGCCAAATCAGACCAAATGTCCACCTAGACCAGTATTCCATTCCCAGCAGCTGCTAACCTCATAAAGAAGCTGGGAACACAGTACTTTTCCCTACCTGACATCTGGTCTTCAAATGTTCTCTATTTGGTATCCTCTAAATGTGTTGGATTACAGTTTGCAACAGTGATAAAGGCACAAGGGATGAGCACTGCAGTGGGAAGAGGACCCAACCAGGGTATCACCCCTCCAGTGGTTCCCCACCCCCACTCAATGATGCCACTATGGTAGAGGGAAAACATGCCAGTTTTGCTATCTCTCATCTTCTTTAGGCTTCAGCTTTTTTTTCCTCCTGTGAATAAGAAAAAATTTGCACATTTGGTACATTCTTACCAAAAGAGACTGAAATTATACTCTCACTAATTTTTACACTGATGTCTTAGGGCCTTTGCAGACTGCCAAAAATAATGTACTTTAAATTGAGGCACTGCCCTGGCTCAGTGCTAGGGAGTCATGGGAATTGTATTTTTTCTGGGACATTGAGCCTTCTCTGTCAGAGAGCTCTGGTGCCACAATAAATTATAGTTCCCATGATTCCCTAGCACTGAGCCAGGGCGGTGCCTCAATTTAATGTGCACTATTTCTGGCGGTCTGCAAAGGCCCTTAGTCTGGAGTCAGTGTATAAAATATTGTATAAAATATTGAATTAGGCCATCATCCAGTGTAAGATCTCTTTCACATTCATTTAGAACTGCAAGAAATGTGCCAGAAGAATATACTTGTTCCTTTATTATGTGACTAGGCAAAAAATGATCAGAAAATTAATATTTTGTATTATATCTAGAATTACATCTAGTATATCTAGTATTGTAATTATATCCATCATGATGTAGTGGTTTGAGCAATGGAATATGACTCTGGAGACCAGGGTTCAAATCCCTGCTCAGCCATGGAAACTCACTGGGTGACCTTGGGTGACCACTCAGCCATGGAAATTCACTGGGTGACTTTGGGCAAGTCACTCTCTCTTAGACTCAAAGGGAGGCAAAGGCAAACCTGCCCTGAACAAACCTTGCCAAGAAAACACCATGATAGGTTCACCTTAGGGCAGGGGTAGGCAACCTTTCCCCTTTAAGGGCTGAGGGACTTCAGCTCCCAGAATCCCAGGAGCTATTGGACAACATGGGACTATTGGCCAACATGGCTGAGGCTTCTGGGAGCTGAAGTCCCTCGGCCCTTAAAGGGGAACGGTTGCCTACCCCTGCCTTAGGGTAACCATAAATCAGGTACAATTTGAAGACAGCAGCAGCAGCAGCAACAGCAGCAGCAACAACAACAACAGTTATATCTAGTCTTCATGAGAATGCTCCATGGGAATACACCTATAATTCTGGCCATATCTTCCATCTTCCAACCTATATACAAGGTAAACCTTCATTATATGTTTTATGGATTATCTAATCTCATTTGCACTTATTTCAGATTGCATATAATGAAGATGGGATTGTCTATAAAGGGCAACATAATGAAGCCAGATTGAATATTCATGGCAAGGATCATGTCTGTCAAACATAGCATATTGCTTAATCCATATTCCTTTCATATTTTTGTGCCAATTTCTATCACTCCATCTCATCTACTCTGTCTAACATTCAGTGATGAGCTAGAGATAAGAAGGCTTGCAGGAATAAACTGAACCTCTCAACATTGAAACCTCTCCCTATCCAAATCTGACATGTGGCCTAGTATTTATAATGTCAATGCAAATATTTATAGGGCACTCTCATTTTATTCTATGCCTACACATTTGGCATGCTTCTAACTCTTTGAAATAATTTAATAGCAAATAATTAATGCTGAAGAAAAAACAAAGAACTTGACCTAAGGAGAAGACAAAACAATTTTATAGATGGTAACAACACTGCATGAGTGCCTAAATACCCTAAGGGCACCAGAACCCATCTGATCTTTGAAGCTAAGCAAGGTCAGCCTTGGTTAGCACTTGGATGGGAACCTGCCAATGAATACCAGGAGCTGTAGGTTGTATTTCAGAAGAAGGAACTGACAAGAACACCTGAGTATTCCTTGCCTAAGAAAAGCATATAACATGTATAGAGTTGTCATAAGTTGTTAGACAATGAGAAGAGACACAATAAGACCCCATAAGTCTGGACCTATAGTAGTCTCCCATGAGTGGAAAAAAGCTTGAATCTGGTAAGGGCTTCCAGAAATTTAGAGTAGAAGTTATTTTCTCCAGCTTATTTTTTCTCATATAGCCCCATATGCCATCTTTCATGCTTCTTTCAGGACAGGGTGTGTGTGTGGGAGGGGTGCTGTTTGTGGGGGCACTGGAAGAAGGAGAAACTCAACCCTAATGGTGGAACTCCCTTCATGAAATGGTATGACCAAAGTGAACACCTCCAGTGCTATTCATTTTCATCAAATTTGCAATGGTTCAATAACTTGGACGGTTACTTGAATTGGAGATTGTTCTTATTTTGCAAGATTTGCAGAGATTCTTGCAGGCATTTTATTCTGAGAGTCATTTCAAGTGAAGTGGACAAGAGGAGTCATATTTCCACTGAACAACTTATAAATTCTCATTAATTGTTACCATTATGTTATTTGTAATTAATATTTTTAACTGAAATTAATTTCTGATCTGTGTGATTTTTTCCAGTTTTATCTATACACCCATGGTGTCCTGTTTCAATGTTAATCTGTATTTAAAAAGGGGGGGAAAGCAGCATTGTGATCATGGTATCTCTCCTGCCAGTTAAGTAAGCACTGAATCATTGAATTAAATGAGAAATGGATCACCCTATTTGGGAAATGCAAAATTCAATTCCTAATAAAATTCAGTCTGCACAGTAATTCCCACTGCAAATTATACTGCAATTATTCCACTTCAACTGCCATGGTTCCAACCTATAGAATCCTGTGCTACTATGTGTTGTTAAGCCTCCTTTTAAAGTGAAGAAAATGAATCAAGAAGTTCTCTGCTTAACTGAATTTTAAGCAAATAATTCACCATTTGTTGTAGTTGTTAACTGCCTTAGTATTGGTCTCGACCCAGGGTGATCCTATGGATGAGACATCTCCAGGCCCCCCTGTCCTCTACTGCTTTGCCCAGCTCCTGCAAACTCATATTTGTGGTCTCTTTAATAAAGTCCATCCATCTAGTATGTAGCCTTCCTCTCTTTCTACTTCCCTCCACCTTTCCTAACATTATTGTCTTTTCCAATGATTCATGCCTTTTCATGATGTGTCCAAAGTACGACAGTCTAAGCCTTGTCATCTTGGCTTCTAGGGATATCTCTGGCTTGATCTTTTCTAGGACGAATGTATTTTTCTTTTTGGCTGCCCATGGAATCCACAGTACTCTTCTTCAGCACCACATCTCAAATGCATTGATTTTCCTCCTATCTTCTTTCTTGACTGTCCAGCTCTCACATCAATACATGATAATAGGGAAGATGATGGCTTGTATGATTCTAACTTTTGTTCTCAGTTGTATATCTTTGCGCTTTAGGATCTTTTCTAGTTCTTTCATAGCCACCCTCCCCATTCTTAATCTTTTCCTGATTTCCTGGCTGCAGTCCCCATTCCGATCAATGTTTGATCCCATATATGAGAACTTTTTTACTATTTCTATTTCCTCATTGTCTAGTTTGAATATGTGTAAGTTCTCTGCGGTCATTATTTTTGTTTTCTTTATGTTCAACAGTGAGCCTGCCTTTGCACTTTCTTCTTTGATCTTCCTTAGTAGTTGTTCCAGGTCTGTGAGGTTTTCTGCTAGTATTATGGTGTCATCAGCATATCTCTGATTGCTGATATTTCTTCCTCCTATTTTCACTCCTCCCTCTTTGATGTCCAAGCCTGCTTTCCTTACAATATGTTCTGCATATATGTTGAATAGGTGGGGTGATAGGATGCAGCCTTGTCTCACTCCTTTGCCAATTGGAAATCATTCTGTTTCTCTACGTTCTGTCCTGACAGTAGCCTCTTGTCCCAAATACAGATTCCTCATTAAGACTATCAGATGTGTTGGCACTCCCATGTCTTTAAGGGTGTTCCATAGCCTTTCAAGATTTATGCAATCAAAAGTTTAGCTATAAAGCGCATGCTGATTTTCTTTTGGAACTCCCTGCTATGCTCCATTAGCTAGCGTATATTTGCCATATGATCCCTGGTGGTTCTTCCTTTCCTGAACCCTGCTTGGACCTTTGGTATTTTTCTCCCCATGGGCGTTTGGAGTTTATGTTGCAGTATTTTAAGCATGATTTTGTTTGCATGGAAGATTAGTGCTATGGTCCTATAGTTGCTGCAGTCTCTTGTGTCTCCTTTTTAGTGGATGAGGATGTATTATGATCACTTCCAATCTATTGGCCATCATTTTGTTTTCCATATCTGTTGAGATTTGTTGGTTAGCACTAGAGTTGACTCTGTCAGTGTGGATTGCAACAATTCTATTGATATATCATCTGTTCCTGGAGTCTTGTTTTTTGCCATTTCTTTTATTGCAGTTTCCACCTCACTTTTCAGAATTTGGGGTTCATCTTCATATAGCTCTTTGCTCCATGTGTCCTTCATTTTGTCATTTCTTTTGTATATTTCTTCTGTATATTGCATCGAACATCTTTTTATTCCTTCCTGAATTATGTTATTTTTATTGTCATTGAGCATTCCGGTCCTTGGTTTGAACTTTCCCTTGATTTTTGAATCTTGTGGAATAGGTCTCTCATTCTTCCCTTTTTGTTGTTGTCTTCTATTTCTCTATATTTGTCATTGTAATAATTTCCTTATCTTTGCGCACTAACCATTATACTTTTGCGTTCATGGTTCTTAATTTATTCCTATCTCCTTTTTGTTTTGTTTCTCTTCTTTTCTTTAATGCTTGTAGCATTTTATCTGTTATCCATAGTTTCTTCACTTTCCTTTGTCTGTTGGAAGTGCCTTTATGTCCCTGGCTTCAGACCACAGCTCTTCCAGTTTATGATCTATTATACTTAGTACTACAAATCTGTTCCTTATATTGTCAGTGAATTCTGTGGAAATGTTGTTTAAATCATATTTTGGTATAATGACTGGTTTTGTTCTCTTCTTGAGTTTTACTTTTATTTTTGAAATGAGTAGTTCATGATCTGTACAACAATCAGCACCTCATCTAGTCTTGGCCACCAGTATGGAGCTTTGCCATCTTTTACTTCCAATTATGTAATTTGTTTGGTTTTTGTGTTGGCCCTCTGGTGATTTCCATGTGAATAACCTTTTCTCTGGTTGTATGAAAAATGTATTTGCAATGAATAGGTTGTTGGCTTCACAAAAATCTATCAGACACTCACCTGCTTCATTCCTTTTGCCTAGTCCAAATCTGCCTACTGTTTTTGATTCTTCTTTACTTCCAACATTTGTGTTCCAATCTCCGATGATCAACTTGACATCCTGTGTTGGTGTGTTGTCACTTTCTTCCTGTACTACTTCGTAAAATCTATCAATTTCTTCTTGTTCTGCCTCAGTGGTCGGTGCATATATTTGAATTATATATTCATAGATTTCCCATGAAGACTTATTGAGTTGATTCAGTCTGATTTTGCATTGTATCCTCTGACTGCTTTTGCAACATCTTTTCTTAGTATGAAAGCCACCCCATTTCTTCGTGTCTTTTCATTCCTTGAGTAGAACACTGTGTGGTTGTCTGATTCAAAGAGGCCCATTCCTGTCCATTTTAACTCATTCACTCCCAGTACTGCTATGTTCATGTGTTGAATTTCCATTTTCACTATGTCTAGCTTCCCTTGGCTCATGCTTCTCACATTTCATGTCTCTATTTTATGTGTGATGCTGCTTCTTATGAGGTTTATCTTTCTGAGAGTGTTTCCTGCTTTCTTCATCATTTTTGACTGCCTTTAGTTGCTCTTGCAAGTGTGTTTTCCTTTAGTTTCTATCTTTCTCTCTGTTAGTGCTCTTGTCCTGTCTGTGTGAAACTTTTGATGTCTCCTCATAGGGTTTTCCAGGTGGGGAATTATACAAGAAGGACCACTTACACCTCCCTGTGTGCAGTGCTAACAAATGTTAGCTATGGTGTCATTGCTGTTCTTCACTTTAGTGACACCCACCACTATTCCTGCTGCCCAGGAGTTGTTTCTCTGTGTCATTCTCTCTCTCCCCACCCATTATTGTTGAATCAATTGTTTCTCTACCCTTCTTCTCCCTCCTCCCTCCTCCCTCCTTTCCCTTCCCCCCTCATGTCCTTCTTTATTCTAGTCTCTCATCTGTCTTCTGGCCCTTGTTTGATTTTCCTTGCCCATCCTCTCTGTTTTCTCCTGTCCTCCCTCTAGAAGGTGGGGGGGGGGGCTGAGATGGACTCATGTGGCTTTTCCCACCTCTCCTTGTAGCTTCAAATGGGAGAAGGGGATTGGATGAAGTTTTTCCTCATCTCTCCTTGCAGCTTCAGATGGGAGAAGAGGGTTGGGTGAAGTTTTTCCCCACCTCTCTTTGAAGCTTCAGATGGGAGAAGGGGGTTGGATGAAGTTTTTTCCCACCATACATTTTGAAAATGTTTTACAAAGTAACCCAAGGAGTTTATCACATCAGCCTGCTTTTGTGTCACAATCATATTAGTTTGAGGAAGTGGAAATATGTTGATTGGGGATCATTCATTATTAGACTAATGCACTGCTTTGATGATCTATGATCCTGCTTTGTCTCTTCGGTATGGTCTCCAGAATCCCACCTTCCTTCCAGTGTGCTTTCAATTTTTTTTTTATTTTAACTGCAATTGCATAATTATGGTAAGATGATGAAATAAAAAGAAAAAAAGAAATAGAAAAGGAAATAAAAACAATGTGAACTTGTAGGCTTTCATGGCCGGCCTCCATAGGTTTTTGTGGGTTTTTTGGGCTGTGTGGCCATGTTCTAGAAGAGTTTCTTTCTGATGTTTCACCAGCATCTGTGGCTGGATTCTTCAGAGAAAGCTGGAATGGAAGATAGTGAGTATATATCTACTGTGAGACCCTGGGTAGAGAGGAGTGATTCCCATGTAAACTGTGTATTGTTCTGTTGTTGATGTGTATTGTTCTGTGTTGATGGCAGGGCCTCAAGGTAGGAGGATATGCAAACGAGGATTATTGTCTGGTAACTGGTGTTCATTGTCTGCTGGGAAAGCCCTTGACCCTGGGTGGTTTCCTATTTGCATTTGCTGAGTGCTGATTTTTCTATTTTGCAGGACTGCTAGAAATAGTGCAAATTGAGTTCACTTTAACTGCCCTGGCTCAGTGCTAGGGAATCATGGGGATTGTATTTTTTCTGAGACATTGAGCCTTCTCTGTCAGAGAGCTCTGGTGCCAAAATAAACTACAGTTCATGATTTCCTAGCACTGAGCCAGGACAGTTAAAGTGGACTCAATTTGCACTATTTCTGGAAGTCTGCAAAGGGCCTTTCATTACTTTTAGGATTTCTTCTTTCCTGTTGAAATTTCCTGTTGAAATTGTCCAAGTGTTTGTAGATTTTGATGGCTTCCCTGTGCATTCTGACATGATAGTTGTTGGCATGGTCCAGAATTTCAGTGTTTTCAAACAGTATTTTATGCCTAGGATATTTTATAATATGTTCTGCTACTGCTGGTTTTTCTGGCTGGCCCAGTCTGCAGTGTCACTCATGTTCCTTGATTCATGTTAAGACACTGCATTTGGTGGTCCCTATGTAGACTTGTCCGCAGCTGCATGGTATGCAGTAAACTGCGGCTGTGAGAGGGTCTCTCCTGTCCTTCACTGAGCACAGCATTTGTTGGATTTTCTTGGTCCGTTTGTAAACCATTTGGAGGTTGTGTTTCCTCACCACTTTCCCTATTCTGTCTGTGACTCCTTTGATATATGGTAAAAATATCTTCCCTTTGGGTGGTTGCTCATCTTCACTCCTGTGGGTTTTTCTGGGTCAGGCAGCCCTTCATCAGAGACCCAGGGTCAGGGGCTTTCCCAGAAGACAATGAACACCAATTACCAGACAATAATCCTGACAATACCAGACAATGGACGTTATCACACGGGGGCAAATCTGCTGGTTAATCCAAACAAAATCCAGACCGAAACTGGACTAGTGCCCCATGTTTTCATATGACGTCGCACAGAAACTGGACAGAAAGTGGACAGAAACTGGTGTTATCCGAGATCTTTTGTAATTTGGTTCTTTGGAGGAAATGCAAATGCGCAATTAAGGTAATTTCGAATTTGCCATAATATGATAATCAAATGCGCATTTGGGAGCATTTCCCTGCTGTTGCCATGGTTCCAGCAAGCATTCCTCTATCTGTGCATGTGCAAGAGGCTCATTTCTAGTACATTTACGAGCTTTTTTCGCTTGTGTGTGGACGTTTAATGTGATTACTGTAAATTCGCAATTAAGGTAATGACGTTTGCGGAATTAAAGTTTATTTCCCGTTTATTTTTGGAATGCCTCATTTCCATTTTATTTTCGCTTTCTGGCCCACGTGTGATAATGTCCAATAAAAGGCTAAAGGATAGAAATTCTGAGTGTGGAAGCAATAAAATGCTTCTGTGATAATATTAAAAGATCTCAAGGATGTAGGTAATAAAATGGTTAAGGACAATTTACACAATAAAGTGTGGGACAATAAAGTGCAAGATAGTAAAACACACCTAAAGCTGGCAGATGTTATCTGCACAAAGCATCATTTGTGTCTCATGCCAATATTCACACAGCTGCAGCATTGCTCAGTCCTTGTGATAAGGCCAGTAATTAATAATTTAAGACAATGTAAGCAACTGTAGCAGGTCCAAGTGACATTTTTTTTTCTCTTGTGACCGACTATGGGTCTCACTAACTACCAGAATTGCAACAGTCCTCCCAAAATCAAAGAGTGCAGAAATCCATCTCTGGTTCTGAAAACATATGTGTATTTTTAAAAGCTGAATCAGAGAGGAGATGAAATCACATTAAAAGGTAAACTGCCACCCTTGAAGACTTTCCAAAAACATGGGCCAGGATCAGACTTATTGATGTATAACCTAGAGTCACTCATCCATAGCAGACCTTTATTCACATTCCCAGATAGTCACAGTCATGGAACTATTGGCACAATCACAACTGTTTCTCCCCCAACTTATTTTACTAGGCATCAGCTGTGAGGAAAGAATGGAATCCATTCTGCTGACAATTGGGGTCATCCTTTCCCACCTGCCAGCAAGATTGCAATGCTCCCTGTTGTACCTCCTTGTTGCAGCCTTTCTGACTGGTGGAAGGGAGTGGCAACATCATCTGCCCAAATCTCAATTAAAAAATTGGGTAAAATGGATCCAGTTAAATGGATCCCTTTTTTTCTGTATGACCAATGCCTAGTAAAGTAGGTTTGCGGTTTCAGGACAGGAGATGCTACTTAGTTAGGCAACCACGGTAGTTATGTAAACTAATGGCCTTTGCAGACTGCCAGAAATAGTGCAAATTGAGTCCACTTTTAGGGTTAGGGTTAGTGCTAGGGAATCATGGGAATTGTTTGGTTTTTTTTTTCCTGAGACATTGAGCCTTCTCTGTCAGAGAGCTCTGGTGCCACAATAAAATACAGTTCCCATGATTCCCTAACCCTAAGCCTAACTCTTAAAGTGGACTCAGTTTGCAGCACATATACAATTCCAATCACAGTCTCTGGTCTGGTGGATTCAATGGCCTCAGAAAAAGACTTGGGGGTTGCATGTAGCCCTGGAAATGTACTTTCCCCATCCCTAATCTAAGAGCTGAAATAGATAATGCATTAAAAGTAAGGATTCATTTAAGATCAGTATGTTATTTAAATACTAGGCATGCTGGGGTGCAGAGAGCCAGTTGAGATCCTACATGGGCAAACATAGTGTAAGAGTTTCACATGTGAAACTATGCTATGGCTTCCTGGCCAGCACACAGAACTCACCAGTACATTGTAATATCCCCTCCCCTCCCCCCCCCCCCCATACCATATGCCAGCCGATTTCTGGTGGGAACTGGAGAACCATCTGACCTTGTCTCCATAGCCAGATGCAGATTGAGAATATCTTCTAAAGAAACATTGGCATCATTTAGAGATCTTAACAGATGATGACATCAATCTGAATCTGGCTATGAGGACACAGCAAAATGCTTGTCCAATTCCCATCAGTCTCCACTAATATTGGAATGACCAGGAAGGGCTATTACAGTGCAACAGTGAATCTTGGTGGGGCTTTTGCCATTGCAGAGAGAGGAAGAAAGTACCAAACACCAACATGATCAAAGTGATACATGCAAGCATAAGGTAAGCCAGCATGGTGTAGTGGTTTGAGAGCTGGACTATGACTGTGGACACCAGGGTGCAATTCCCCACTCACCCATGGAAACCCACTAGGTGTTTTTGTGTGAGTCACAAACTCTCAACCCAGAAAACCCCATGGGTATTCACAAGTAGAAAATGACTTGAAGGCACACAACAACAGCAACAACAAATGCTGAATTGCAAATAAATTTCAAAATCTGCAGTTTTCAAACTCTTTCTCTTTTGGGAGAGACATTTAGAATTCTCAGCCACAGAGAAACTATGAATTCCAGGATTCCATAAGATTAAGCCATGGCAGTTAAAGTGGAATGATACGTTTATAATTGTATAGAGTAAAGGGGTTCCATGTCTTGCAGACAAATGCCTACATTGGGCTATTGTGATGACACTATCTCTTACCCTGTAACAGTTGGGTACCACAAACAAAGAATAGACATTAGGATAGAATGGAATGGAATAGAAAGCTTGAACACAGGTTGGTTCTGTTTTTGAACCTTAGCATTAGAAATTCTCTTGCCATGCTGGCAGACTATTTCCATTGCTTGCCTCTCCTCCTGCTTCATTGTAGACTTGTGGGGAAAGCCAATGTCTCCCACTCTCACCCTTTCTCTTTCACTTGGTTATTTAATTATTTGATTTATAGCCCTTAGGGGGGGAGGGTTGACATGCTCTTAAAACAGCTTGCAACATTTGCCCTAAAACATATTGAATGCAAGCATGATACATGTAGCCATAGACCATTTCTGGGGCACAGCCAAAGACCAGGGGCTGAATTCTACTCTCTGAACTTTGAGACTCAATTGCCATTTAAAAAAGGAGACAGCACAAGTTACAAGTGTCTCCTGAGGACAGCTACTTGCCTCTTACATAAGACAAGTTCTTGAGCAATTTCTACATAACTCAGTTGCCTGTGTGAAGAAAGTTCTTTCAACTTGAAAACCCAGAAAGAGAGAAATGATAATATTGGAAGGTGGGGAAAAAAAGTTCTGAGCAAATGGTGGTTACAAAATGACCTTAAGGGCAAAATCTAATGATCAGACTATCAAAAGTTTGGACCTGTAAATAATGGTGCCATGTTCATTCCCTCAAGGCTCCATTATTGCCTTGTCAAAAAGCCTTTTCTTGGCAGCATGGCAAGAGACAGAGAAAGAATGAGAGAGGGAGGGGGGCTCTTATCTGAATGTGAACCTATTATATTTTCCTCTCTAGAGATGTGGGGGCCAAATGTGGGGAGACTAATGTTGAAACTCAGTCTACCTGTACAGTTAGCCTATTCACTGTTATTTAAAGATTTCTTCTACCAGCTTGCTCATTGGTGGGATGAAAAGAATAAAGAACTGGGAATAAACAGAAAAATGTAGAACTTAATTGAATATGGAAACAGTGCATCCCTCCCCATTGGAAAAGGTCTCAATGATGGAGAAGGAGAAGGAGGAGGAAGCTGGCATCCTACATTGCAGTTATGGATTCATAATCTAGAATTACAGATCTATGTGTAAATTAATTGTTTTTGGCAATTATTGACTTATGTGTTAAGAGCAGAAAAGTCTACACTTCCTATGCATCAATGACCCTAGAGATTGGTGTACTTCAACTCTCATTAATCCCAGATAATTTATGCAAGGGTCATAGGCAACTGGGGTTGTAGTCCAGTGACATTTGGAGGGCCAGTTTCCAGTTCCTGCTATAGATGTGCATCTATAATCCAGAAGTATGTGGGAGAAGATATGTTGCATTTTTCCAAAATGTATACACTAGTGCTGCTATAACATATGAACATGGTTATTCATGTTATGTATCAGTAAGCAAATACCTATCATTAGTGCAGATAGGAACTGTGGGATGAGAATTGGGTTTATCTGTCTATTGTATTTTTTTAAATTTTTGATTGAGTTATTAATAATATGTAATAGTGACATCTTCATCACCTATTGTTCATTAATTTTTTAAAAAATGTTTTCTGCTGAGTTGCTCTTCCAAAGCAACATAAAAATGAGGTGATCTTATGACACATGTAGGTGTCACAGAATAGCATAAATATCCACTGATCAAGAAGAAATCAGAGAGAAAAGAGAGAAGAGGTAAGCACAGCTCCACCATGCCTGGGCCCAGAGGGAGTTGAAAGGCCCTCCCTCTGTTCCAACTACCACTCCCCTGGCCTCAGAGGAAGATAAGAACTGGCAGTATCTACTAGACTTAATCCCCTTTCCCACTGCCATTTCTTTCTCCGTTTGTGTCATATCATTTGTTAGATTGTAAGCCTGAGGCAAGGGACTATCTAATTAACAATCTGTAAGTCTCTCTGGCCAGAGAGGAATGAATGAATGAATCAAGAGATATTCTATGCTAGCACCATACTACCCCCACACAAAACAGCAGTAACACATGTTCATGTGTGCAGTCTGTTACTCACTTTTAATTCACACTGTACCCACTTGTCACATCCAAATGAAGACCAGTTCCACATGTGCAGCTCTATTTTTGCTGCTGTCAGCTGAATATGGCCATTGTGTAATGTCAAATTGACCACTCTGGATTTGTTGTACAACTTACCGCCATTGGTAGTGTTCTACAGATGAATTTGGATGAGCAGTGTGACATGGTGGGCTTTGTGATGAAACCACTTCATTAGTTTCTCTCAGTTAAATGGATGGTTTAAGTATGTGTTTCTATATGTTGCAAACATATGAAAATGATTAGATTAGGATTCATCACATGCTAAGAACTGGTGCTGAGGTTTCTTTTCTTTTTTTCAGATAAGAGAGTTGTAGCCTGTATTTGTTTCTTGTTTTGTTTGTATCTTTTTTTTTTTTACATTTTTATATACTTTTACATCTTAGCCGTTGTTGTTTTTTTTTTTAAACAACCCCCCCTAAATATCCCCTCCGTGCACCCCACCCCCGGAGCCATTTCCATCTTTATACTCCATCCAAAATCTTAACTCCTCCCATGGAGGCAATTTCCCGTCTTCCATTCTTAATACATTTTCAATAATTTTTTTCCATATTTCATCAAAATCATTTCTTTTCAATAATCCTTTTTTCACTTTCAGTCTACATGTTAATTTATCATTAATTGCTATCTTCCAAACTTCCTTATACCAATCCTCCAATTTCACACTTATTTTTGTCTTCCAACTTCTTGCTATAATTAATCTCGCAGCAGTAAACAAATTTGTTACAAGGTTTTTTTCCTCCTTCCATTCTACATCATTATATATTGATAACAATGCTATATTCGGTTTTCTATCTATCTTTATATTCATAACCTTTTCTATCTCTAATATTACTATTTCCCAGAATTTTTGTACATATTTACATTGCCACCACATATGTAGATATGACCCTACTTCCTGACAACCTCTCCAACAATATTTTGAATTTTCTTTATTTATATTATGTAATCTCAGTGGTGTCAAATACCACTTCCAAATCAATTTATAATAATTTTCCTTAATTCGCACCGATAAATTTTTCAAATGTCTTTGTTCCCAAATCTTATTCCATTCATTGTCAGAGATTTTGCATTTCAATTCATCTTCCCATATTTCTTTTAAAATAATTTGATGTAGTTTTTCCCTTTTATTATCCATTAATATTTTATAAATTTTGCTAGTTAAGCCTTTCATATTTTCATTTTCCTCCATTCCTTTTCTTTTCTGAACTATTTGTTCAAACTGTGTATATTTCCCTTTTTCTATATTTTTTTCTTCAAATTCTTAAACCATTGTTCTATTTGCATAAAATGTAACCAAGACATGTTTATCCCCCTAAGTTTTTCTTTTATATTTTCTTTTCCTGTCTTTAATTCTATCCAATTTTCTATTTTATCTATTTTCCTTTCCTTTAATTCTTTATCTAATAAATCTTTTAAAATTTTGGGGAAAGATTTTTCCATTATTATTGGTGTTATTATTGAATTTTCATTCATTAATCCTTTTCTATATTTATTCCAAATTTCTAATATATTTTCCATAAATGGATTTCCAATTTCTTTAATTTCTTTCCTACTAATTTCTTTAAAAAATTTTTTCTCTATTTTCATATCTATCTCTTTTTTCCCCATTTCTAACCAATCTAAATCTGGTACGTCCAGCATTCCTTCTATTACATATCTTAAGTGGTTAGCTTCATAATATCCTTTTATATTAGGGAGGCCTAACCCTCCTTTTTTCTGAGGCTCGTACCAAAATTGTTTATTTAATCTACATCTTTTCCCTCCATTACAATATACGTTTAGTAACTGTTGCCATTTACTTAATTCTACTTCTGATATTTTTAGTGGTATCATTCTAAATAGGAAATTTAATTTTGGTAAAATTTTCATTTTAACTAATGCTATTCTTCCAAACCATGATAATCTAATGTTCTTATATTCTACTATTTTTTTTTTCAACTTCTCTCCGTAATACTAAGAAATTTTTCTCTTCCATTTCTTTTAAATCTTTTGTTATATTAATTCCTAAATATTTTATATTACTTTTTATTCTTATCCCTAATTCTTTTTGCTTCATAAGCTCTGATACTTCCTTTTTTGTATAATTAAATAACATCATTTCTGTTTTATTCCAATTAATTTGAAGTCCTGTTATCTCACCAAATAAATTCAAATGTTCCTTAACTTCTCCTATTTTATCCTTTAAGTCTTTAATAGTTAATAATGTATCATCAGCAAATAAACTAATTTTATGGTTTTTTTCCAATCCTATTCCTTCCAAACTACTATCCTTCCTAATAACATTTGCTAACATTTCTATAACCATTGCAAATAATATTGGTGACAACGGGCATCCTTGCCTTGTACCTCTCGTTACTTTTATTTCCTTTGTAATTCCATCATTAACTATTACTTTTATTGAGTTATCACAATATAGTTGATCTATTAGTCCCCTCATTTTTTCTCGCATTCCAAACTTTTTCATAATTATTTTTAATGTTGGCCATTCCACACAGTCGAATGCTTTAAATATATCTAATGCTAAAATTCCTGCTTTTAATTTTTCTCTCCCAATTACATGTATTTTACTCAAAACTCTTCCTACTAAATTAGACATTTGTCTTCCCTTCACAAAACCACATTGATCTTTTCCTATATATTTATACACACATTTATTCATTCTATTTGCTATTATTGCTGTTAATATCTTTGCATCCTGATTTATTAATGATATAGGTCTATATGACCCTGGATCAGTTGGATCTTTATCTACTTTTGGTATTAATATTACTAATGATTGAGACCATGATGAAGGTATTTTCTCTCCTTGTAATATTCCATTATATAATTCTAACAACTTTGGAATTAATATATTTTCAAACACTATATAATATTCAGGTCCCAAACCATCCATTCCTGGACTTTTACCATTTTTTAATTTTCTAATTACCTCTATTATCTCTTCCTTTTCAATGGTTTTTTCCAATAGTTCTTTATCTTCCTCCATTATTGTTTGTCCCCAATTTTCTTCTACATAATTTTCTATTTTATCTATTGGATTTTTTCCTGCTTGATATAATTCTTTATAAAATTCTTCAAAAATTTTTATTTTTTCTTTCATCATTCTACACATCATCCCAGATCTATTCTTCACTATATTTATCATACTTTCCATTTTCTTTTTCTGTGTGGCTCTGGCCAACATTTTGAATTTTTATTACTATATTCGAAATATTCCCTTCTTAAATAAATCAAATTTTCCTGTACTTCATCTATCTCTATCTTCTGCAGTTCCTCCTTTTTTGCCCTCAATTCTACGTAAATCTGTTTATTTCTATTAGCTATATATTTATACTCTAATTGTTCTATATCTGTTTCTATTTTTTTTCCTTTCTTCCTGTCTTTTTCGAAGGTTATATGCTTCTTTCATACATATTCCTCTTGTTACTGCCTTCATCGTGTCCCATAACAATCCTTTTGTCACTTCCTTATTGTTTATATCCCATGTTTCTTGCCATTCCTTTTCAATTTTGTTTACTATATCTTTATAATTCAATATCTTAGTATTTAACCTCCACCTCTTTATTTGTTCATAATCTTTCTTAATAATAAATTCTGCACTCACCAAGGCATGGTCACTTACTTTTATACTTGATATTTCACTATCTAAAACTTTAGTTATCATATTTTTTGAAACAAAAATGTAATCTATTCTAGTATATGTTTTATGTACAGCAGAATAATATGTATATTTCTTTTCATCCCCTTTTACTAGTCTCCAGACATCTTTAAATTCCCTTTTATTCATTATTTTATTTAAGTTTGTTATATTTCTATGTTTATCCTTTACTGAGGGGTTAGATTTATCTTTAATCTTATCCATTTGCATGTTAAAATCTCCTGCAATAATTACATATTGCTTCTGTATTCTTTCCACTTTCTTTAACACTCTTTCATAAAACTCTTCTTGTTTTTCATTTGGTGCATATACATTCACAAGTGTATAATTATCTTCCCCTAGTTCTCCCTGTATTATTATATATCTTCCTTCATCATCTTTTATTACTTTATTTATTACAAAATTACATTTTTTTGCAATTATTATTGCTACCCCTTTTGATTTTGAATTTCCAAATGCTTTCTCATAGTTCTTTGTCCAATTCAGTTTCAGTTCATTTTCCCCCTCTTTCCGTTGGTGCGTTTCTTGAATAAAAATAAAATCTGCTGAATCTCTTCGTAATAAAGCTTCAATTCTTCTTCTTTTAATCACTGATCCAAGACCTTTGGTATTTAAAGTTGAAATTTTCAGTTTATCTACCATAATACCATTTATTTATTTCTCTAATGGCTCCATTTTGTGTAAACCCTATCCCTTCCCTCCTCCCTCTATTTCCCCTCCCTTCCTTCCCCAAGTCCCATTTACCTCTCCACTTCTTCTTGCTAGAGCGCATTGCTCTAGCCCTGGTTGCCGAAGCTACCCCTGTGGAGAGGGGTGACGAAGACATCCCAAGGCCCAAAGAAACCGCCCACCCCCCGAGTGCTCATAAAAACAATAAATGTAACTTTGTACTTAATTGCAGTAATTTCTCTTTTCGTCTATGGGAGTCCGCCTCCTCCACATGCTCCCAATAATTCTTCTCCTCCCAACACTCCAACCTGGATGACAGCTCCATTCCCTTTAGATTTTTTAGACTCTCCAGTTGTTCCTTCTTCTTCTTTATATATCCCAAGATCTTTCAACAATTGTATTCCTTGTTCCACTGAATCAATCCTATATCTCTTTCCTGCTTTTTGAAATTTCAGGAATATAGGATGTCCCCAAGTGTAGTAAATTCCCACTCCTCTCAACATAGTAGTACACGGTTTCATCTCTCTTCTCCACATTTTCGTTTGAAGACAATAGTCGTTATAAATTTCTACATCGACATCTTGAAATTTTAATTTTTCCGGATTCTTCCTCACCATATTCATCAGTCCTTCCTTTTTATTATAGTTAATTACTCTTACTATTACATCTCGTGGTGCCATCTTGTTCGTCACTGGTCCAATGCGGTGAATTCTTTCAAAGTCTGATTCAGTCCAGTTTAAGGATGGGGAGATTTCTTGTAACCGTTTCAAAATTTTTGATTGCAAATCATATTTTCTATCTCTTTTCTCCAACTCTGATATATTCTTAATAACAAAATTGGTTCTTCTTTGGTAATCCTGCAGATATATAAGTTTTTTGTCCATTTCAGACAATTTAGCTCTATTGGTTTCAATTTCTCTTTGTTGTCTCCCTTGTATAATCTTGCTTTCCTTGTTGTCTGATTTTAATGTTTGCACATCCTCTTGTATTTGTTTTATATTTCTTTGTATTTCCATAAACTTTTCATCTGAACTTTTCCTTTCAAGTTGCATTTGTAGTTGAAATTGTTTTGTCATAGCCTCTCTTTCATTTCGTATTGTTGTTAAAAAGGTTTGCTTGTCTGCATTTCTTGCTTCTAATATTTCATTTTTCTGTCTATCCAGAAAATCATTCATCTCTTTACGTCTCATCTCATTCTCCTGCTTCATAATTTCTGCAATCATAGTCCTCATTTGTTCACAATCCGTCATTCCTGCTTTTGCTCCTGTTCCTGCATCTGTTTTATCCTTCCCCTTTCCTTCTCCCTGCTTCTCTGGGAGTGAACTCGTAGAAGTAGCCATTTTTTTAGGGGGGCTTCTTAACATTTCTTTTTGTTCAGTTTGTTCCAATCTAACAAGTCTTCCGAAGGCTCTATCTGAAGGTTTATCTTTCTCAGTTTGTCTTAAACCGCTCTTCCAAAGCTTTCCCCCTAATATTTTTGGCCTTTTTGACATATACACTTATTTAATATTGACTCCGTTTTATTCACCTCCCAGTTCCTCCCTTTTAAGCAGTCAGCAGTGGATAGTACTTTTATCTCCTCTCGTTCAAGCTTCTAGCCACTTATGATTTGTGGGTTAATTTCATTCACTTTAAGGCAGTTACAAAGCTTAATTCCTTATCTCAAAGTCCAATTTTAACAGCCTCTAGCTGCCTCGTTAATCTTTTTAATGGCGGACAAGCTTCCTCCGTGATTCTCCGTCCCCCACAAAACGAAAGTAAGCTATTTTAAGTCTACTCTTGAGATAATAATAATTTTTTTTTACCTTTTATGTTCCTTGTATCTTCTTGTTATAAATTCATCTCAAAGAGTCAACATTTCTCTCTTTGGGAGGTTTTTTTTTTACTGCAATTATCTATTTCCGAGCACTCCAAAAGCTCAGGCAGTCCTTACCCGTCCATTGCTCAGGCCCCGCCCCGGTGCTGAGGTTTCTAAGAATTCTGCTAGATAGGGTTGGGATTCAAACTACAAAATGTCTGGTTTGTGACTGGTGTTCCTCATAATAAATCATCTTGAACTGCCTCAAGGGAGTTGGTTCTAGCATGGGTGCCTATACACAGTCTACAGGGTTTGTTTTAAATACTTCTTCCATGTGCGATTTGTATCTTTGCTTATGCCATAACTAACAAATATGATTTTTCTGTGGCTTCCTAACCTATTTCCTCTGGTGTTGCAACCTATTTGCTTACTTCCTGCCAACCTCTGTCCTCTTTATCTCTTCCCACCATTCCAAAGATGGAAAAATACCTCCCCCTACTGTACTTGGTTAGCACTAACCAAACTCCCCTAGGTCCTTGTAGAAAGCAATGTGTAGTAGGAACCTAGAGTAACTGTTATACTGTTAGTAGGAAAGCCAAGGTTCAATGTGGGCTAGACAATACAACTGTTAGCTGGATTAGTAATTGGTTGACTGACTGACCCCAAAGGATGCTCAGTAATGGCTCCTCTTCATCCTGGAGAGAAGTGACCAGTGGGGTGACACAGGGTTCTGTGCTATTCAACATCTTTATCAATGACTATGGGGCTATGCAGATGGGCAGCTCTGGACCACCCCTGCTAGCCACGGATCACAACTGCAGCAACTGCATGCCATGGCCTTGATCCTCCCTTTTGTTGTCCCTGAAAGAGTGGCAAAATGCCGCTTCTTTCAGGGGTGGTAAAAGGGCACCCTAAGAGCCGATGCGTGGCTCTTCCATGCCCCTTCCAGTGCAGCACATCAAAATACTGCATTAGAAGGGCATTCTGACACTGTGTGCCATGCATAATGGCATGCAGTGTCAGGACGCCACTGACGTGGGGTTGGGGCGGCCAGCGTGCAGCTGCCCCTCCTCATCTCTGCCTCCAGGCCGGCCCTTTGGGCTGGTCTGTAGAGGCCCTTAGATGAAAGAATAGGGGCATGCTTACCAAATTTGCAGATGACACCAAATTAGGAGGAATAGCTAATACCCCAGAAGACAGGATTAACATTCAAAATGACCTTAATGGATTAGAAAGCTGGGCCAAAGCTAACAAAATGAATTTCAGCATGGAGAAATGTAAGGTACTTCACTAAGGGCAAAAAAAAAAAAAAAAAAATTAAATGCATAGATATAAGATGGGGGACACCTGGCTTAATGAGACTATGTGTGAAAGAGATCTAGAAGTCCTAGTAGACCACAAGTCGAACATGAGTCAACAGTGTGATGCAGCAGCTAAAAAGGCCAATGCGATTTTAGGCTGCATCAATTGAAGTATAGTATCTAAATCAAGGGAAGTAATAGTGCCACTGTATTCTGCTTTGGTCAGGCCCCACCTGGAATACTGTGTCCAGTTCTGAGCACCACAATTCAAAAAGGATGTTGAAATACTAGAGCGTATCCAGAGGAGGGCGACTAAAATGGTGAAGGGTCTGGAAACCATGCCCTATGAGGAATGACTTAGGGAACTGGGTATCATTAGCCTGGAGAAGAGATGGTTAAGAGGGGATATGATAGCCCTGTTTAAATATTTGAAGGGATGTCATATTGAGGAGGGAGCTAGCTTGATTTCTGCTGCTCCAGAGAACAGGACCTGGAACAATGGATGCAAGCTACAGGAAAAGAGATTCCACCTTCATATTAGGAGGAACTTCCTGACAGTGAGAGCTGTTCAACAGTGGAACACACTCAATCAGAGTGTGGTGGAGTCTCCTTCTTTGGATGTCTTTAAACAGAGGCTGAATGGCTCTCTGTTGGGAATGCTTTGATTTTGAGTTCCTCCATGGCAGGGGGTTGGGCTTGATGGCCCTTGTGGTCTCTTCCAACTCTACGATTCTATGAAATCACCATTCTAATTGCAGTGCTTAAAGGGACAGATGAGTTCCTGTGTTCTCTATTCATCATATACAAGCTGATTGGGCTGGTAACTTTATTTTACTTTGACATTAGGAAAGATATAGTGTTCTCCATGATGCTTGAGGTCATCTGGCTAGTTTAGCAAAAAGTATAGGAAAAACATATCCAGGACCTGCTGCTATTTCCACATTCCTTCACACCTCTTAGTTCTTCCTTCTGAGCTGACCATCTAACTACCAAATGGTAATGGGTAGCTTTAGGCTCTTCTCTGTCTAAGCCCCTTACAGGATTCTTTTGAGAATTAAGGTGGGTGGACTAGAATGTGCACTGTCCTATATTCCTTGGTGAAAGAGTGTCAGAAAATGGAGTCTGATGATAACAATAACAGGAACAACAGTAATACAGAGCTCATGACATTTCATAAAATCCAGCCACTATCAGAGAAAAGGATGCTTTGCATAGTGAAAAGATGCCAACTTGATGATGATGTTTTCTGTGTATCTTAGTATTAGTTCTTCTCCCTTTCCTAGAAGATATGCAACATATACAATAAAAAGATTGTTTAAACTAGATTGTATCTCATAGTAGAAAGTACTGAAATGAGTGTCTGTGGAAAGTGCCAAGCAGTAGCTAATGTCTGCACCAGATCTCCTTATTGTGCTTCTACAGTTTTCAGTTTGCCTGTCTTGTTCTCATATGTTCCTGAAATGCTTTTTCCTGTTCATGCATGAATAAAGGAACAGCAAGGAGACAGTGAACTATATTTTCTTGAAATTACATAGGAAAACTAATAGCATTATAAAAACAAACAATAATCCCAAAATCCTGGGAAAAAAATCTGTTTTGGACTCCAGTTCTCAGAATACTCCCAAATCCCACTGGCCCATAAAGTAGTCATTGAAAAAGGAAAGCCTCCAAACTCTTAACCAGTACTTATGTGTCTTCACAACCACTGGAGAACTGAATTGGCAGACTACTGATGTTTACATTTTAAAGGTTTGCTGTTCTCTTTTGCCCCTGTGTGTGATAGGAGCTGCATGGGCAAACACATCAGTTTCTTGTGCAATACAAACTTTGTTGCTTTTGGGAGATATTTGCTCTTAGTTCAAGCTTTTCCTTAATGTGTAGGAGGCATAGTACCTTTGAAAAACAGTGGCATATGTGCTCTGCCATGTACATTCACACCACAGACAGATGCTGCTCATCACTCATTCATCAAGTAAGAATGCTGTACATGCCCATGGTCTTTACTTATTCAGATTGCTACTATGAACTGGGATTCAAAGCTGCACCTAGGTACAGCCTTAGGGGGAGTAACAGGCAGGGCAACAGCTTAGCCTAGCAGATTTTGGGGAAGTTGGGTGAGGAGCCTAACTGAGTCAGCATTTTCTTTAACTCTTTGATGCCAGATACAGTTTGGTTTCTGTGTCATGGAAATATGCCAAGTGGCAAAGTTTACTTCTCTCACTTTCCCCCTTGATGTTCTCTTTCCAAATGTACACACACTTTTGTAAGTGCTTTAGAAGAGCAAATATCTTTGTACATTTTCTTCATGAGAGAGGACTTCAGTTTTGTTTGTTTGTTGTCTTTTGACCCACCAAAGCAACACACAGCAAATTAAAGTCATGGGGCACAGATGGGAAAGTCATGGGGCACAAAAATGTCATAAAAAATTCCAAAAATGGTTTTAAAAACATGGTTCATATGGTTTTGTCACCAGTAAACAAATAATGCAAGTAGATGGTTAGAGTTTGACTTGAATCTACCATTTACCATTTTCACCTTCATGTTTATCTAAAATAATTCCTTCTTCTAGACCAATCTCCCCTTCATTTCTTGCTGCCATACCCCTTCTTCCCAAACTATAAATTGTGTTTTCCAGGACTTAGTTCTGAGTCTACTACTACTGAGTCTACTACAAAACTCTTAACTATAACCATCTACTTTGCTTTGGAGCTCTTGGCTCTTCTATTGTATTTTCAATTTGAGAGAGTTTGCATTCTATATTATTATTATATAAAATTTTCATCCATCTCTGATGATGGGTTCTTTAGAATTAGAGATGTACACATCTACAAAATCTACATCTATGTATGTCCTTCCTTGTCTGAACCACACCCAGTCCCATTTTAATTCCATTTTTTACAGTATGAGATCCATCCCTTTCTTGGCTTTTAAAAATGTTTGTATATTTGTGGATGTTTTAAGTTTTACATGGTCTTTGAATATTTTTCCCCATTTCCCCATTGACTAAAACATGGTTATTAGAAGTTTTGTGTATGCATGCAACATAGTCATTTTTCAATGCAGACCTTTTAACTATTTATAAGTGTGCATATTTTTGATGTGCACAGAGCTGTGTATTGACATGGGAATTCTAGAGCACAAATTATATCTGACCTTCAGCCAGTATAGGAAGTTTGGACCAACAGACCATTGAAACCAAGCAAAAACTGATTCTTCCCACACAGAATACTATCCACTGCTTTGACCAGGGTGAGGTAGGGAAAGCATCGTCACAGTTGTCCATACACTCTAGTAGGAATGTGTTTATTTTCACAATCTACTTATGTAATCCCTAGATTATCACTCTAACTAGGGACTCTAAGGAGCAGGGGCAAACCGTGAATGAGCACAGAATACCCCTAACCCCCTTGTTTTATTGATCTAACACAAACACAACATTAGATTCAGTAGATAAATTAAATATGCAAGCATATCATATCTCTCTGATACTACAAGCAACTAGGAAGTCATGAGGTAACAGTGTAGCTTCCCGACTTTACATTTTTAGACAGAAACATTTGAAATCCATGACCACAGTTTTGCTCAGAAAAGGGAAAAGGTTGAAAAGGAGATCAAGGAAGCAGGGAGACTTGAAAAGCTGACTACGAATTGTTACTTAACATGTATTTAATTTGATGAAATGAAACAAATTTCAAATGAACTTGAGTGATTGCCATAAATGTATATGTCTATCCATCCATCTGTCCATGATTTCCTCCATCCATGTATTCAAAATTTATTATTTCTAATTTCTTCTTGCTAGCAAACCAAGATATTTTAAAGAATTCATTGTACGATTTTGATTATGTAGAAGACTGTTGAAATGGCCTTGGTTCTACTGCACGGTTTTCAAATCCTCATTCAAGGCCCAAGGTAGATAGGTTTGAAGTAGTCAAATATGGCTTTTCTGAATGTTTACCTTTTGGATCCATGGAGAGATGGAACAAATTAAGACACTCTCAGAATTGTCACATATCTCCAGCATGCTTTAAAATGCATCTGGTTTTTGGTACACCTGATTCTATGCCCTATGTGGAGTCTACCTTCCCCAGTTAAATCCCTCTTTCTATATCTATTACAATATTTGCACTCTTGGTCAAGTTCCTTTAATAGTTGAAATCCTTGCAAAGACATCATGGTTCTATAATTCCAAAGTAAAGCAAATTGTCCCAGACAGGTTACAAGAGACAGATTTATAAATTCACAACTGAGGATGAATTGGATTCTGACTGTGTGGATACTGGACGTGGTGAATACTTCACTGCAGCAAGGCAGCATTCCATCTTGTCTGAAAAAGTCAGTGGTGAGGACCCTGCTTAAAAACAAAATAAAACAAAACCCCTCCCTGAATCCAATTGCACTGGATAATACCAGCCCAGGCAAGGTTGTGGAACATGTGGTAGCCTCCCAGATCTGGAGGATCTAGGATGAAACAGATTATCTGGATCTATTTTAAGCTGGCTTTAGGTGGGCTACGAAATGGGGAAAAAAGCTTTGATCACCTTGGTGGATGACCTAAACAGAGAAGTCGATGGACAAGTTTATCTCTGTTGGTTCTGCTGGACTTTGTAGTGGCTTTTGATACTATGGACCACGGCATCCCTCTGAGCTGCTTCCCTGGGATGGGTCTTGGGGCTATTGTTATACAGAGATTACGGTCATTTCTGGAGGGGCAAATTCAGAAGATTATGCTCAGGGGTGCCTGTTCCATCCCATGGCATTTGACTAGTGTGTGTGTGTGTCCCAAGGCTCAGTTTTGTCCTCCAGGCAGAGCTTTTAATGAAGCTGTTGTTTCTATTTTATTGTGTTTTTAAAACTCCTTTGAATCTGTACTTTTAAATTCTGTTTTTAAATAGAAGTTGATTTAATTACATTTTTACTTTTGTATTATATTTTAGTTTTATTGTGTTTTTATAAGGTTTATAAGTTTTTAAAAGTTATCTCAGGGACCGCCTCTTCCCATACGATCCCCCCGCACACTCCGGTCCTCTGGGAGGAATCTGCTGCAGCCTATGAAAACTAGGCTGTCACAGACCTCCCAGAGGGCCTTCTCTGTCACCGCTCCAAGATTATGGAATGGCCTGCTGGATGAGATATGTCTTATTACCATTCTTGACTGCTTTTAAAAAGCAGTCAAGATGGATCTCTTCTGGCAGGCCTTCCCGGAATAACTCTCCCACCCTAACAGAGTTGGATGGCTGCTGCTCCCAGCCACCACTGTTCGTTTTAAGGTTTAAGTTATTGTGTGGATTTAGTTTGATATTTTAATTATTCTACTAGTTTAATTCGACTTTTATGGGGTTGGTGGGCTAGGGATTGGGGGGGATGGAATTGTTTTAACTGTTGTCTTGTTTTAACTTGTACGCCACCTCAATTGCTTTGCAGAGGGGGGGTTAAAAATAAATTATTATTATTATTATTATTATCATCATTATTATTAAAAGGTTGTAAAATGTCAAATGCCATCTTGGATCCCATTTTGGGAGAAAGGTGGTACAATAAATAAATAAATAAATATTCCCTCCCTCCCTTCTTTCCTTTTATACAAATTCAGCCTCTTCATGATTGCTGGGGCAACCTCTTGATACGTTTCCATCTGATTAGATCTGAATTTCACTGGCCATGATGAGTTACCACAACAATCCATTACAGGCACCACTAACTAGCATCCTTCATTAAATTAAATTAAATGGGAGAAGGAAAAGAACGTTTCAAAGGTGTTAATCTAATTTCATTTTATTTGAAGGTGTTGTTTTTTTTTAATGCTTATTCTCCCTTAGTAAAGCTCTCATGCCTGAAAAATGAAACCTCTTCAATTTTCCTGTGTTTGGATGTTTAATTTACTATGCAAATAAGACAAGGTGAAGGTCATGTGCAATGACACTGATATTCTCTAAAAGAACCTATTTACTTAAGTAGCAGTTTAAAGGCTTCTTCTTTTTCAAAACAAAAGCTGGAGAACTGAAAATCTATGCAGTCTATAGTCCATAAGCCTCCACCCCTGCCAGAGTATTTTATTTTTAAAAATATATCATGTTTCAGGCTAGATAAAAAAATAGGTCCACAGATCTGGATTTCAAAATCCATGCTTGGAAATATGGATTCCAAATTTGTACTTGTTCTGCCTTCTTTCTTGTTCCCATAAATTCCCTGTTGTTACCTCCTCTCACAACTCTGCAGCTCCCTTGTGCTCATCTTTTTTGTATCAACACAACTGATGTGGTATTGCTTAGACATATAGAAAGTTTGTTAAGTTAGAAAGTTAGAGAAGTTAGTGAGAGCCATATTTGGCTATCTGCTATGCTCTCTCAGCTCTCTGGCTCTTGACAGGACTAATATAACCACATAATCATTTTTACCATATGTCATTGCTACAAGATGTCATGCTTCATGAGTACTAAATTTGACATGAAATGGTTTGTAAGTGGCAGTGGCCCCTGGCAACTGGTGGCTTTCATATAAGTAATGTTTAAATGCAAGCATTAAAGGAACTACCATAGTGCCAAAAATTATACACACAATAGGTTCAGTCTCTTGAATAGTACCTTTAAAGTTCAGACTAAGAACCAAAATAGATTTGCTACCTCACTGATGACAAAAAGACTCTAATGAATATGATAGATTTCCCTTCTTTTTCTTGACCCTGGCTGTCAGCCCGAGGCTACAACTGAAGACTGAAATCTAGGAGCAGAACAATTCTTTATGGGAACTGATCATGATAGTGCAAAGTGTAGAAAAGATCATCTGCAAGTATATGTCATCTAAAGGGAAAGTATTACCTTATGCTTCCTCCTTCTCTGATTCTGTTTTCTAAGTGCTCCCCTAGTAGGTTATAACTTGTTCTTCAGTTATATTTGGCCCTGAGAGCAGAAATAAGGGGGAAATATGGGGAGAGGGGGGAGGAAGTACTTTCCAGATGGTGAGATTTAACTGAGGCAGGAGAATTTCGTTAATTAATGTTTTATATGCCTAAATTAGAGATGTGTGCTATTATGTGTAGAAAATAATGGTCAAGCAGCCATGCAAAGGGAATTCTGGGAAATGGGCCTCTAAGGAAAATGCTGGAAGGTTTAAACTCAAAGAATGCTAGAGGGTTATTTAGATACAGTTTGACCCCAGGATTGGTAACCTGATGAATTAAAGACCTTCATTAGGAGCCAGCTTGGGCCAGAGAGCCATAATAAATCATTGGCAACTACTCTTGTTTGTGTAAAAGAGCCTTCTGCCTGGTACACACCAGTTTATTTACTGATAAGAGATTTTGGTATGTGGTTGGCATGGCAACATGGTAACTTAAGCATATTATAATGTATTCTGAAATCTGTATTCTCGTTGCTCAGGATTTTGTGTGTTTAAAGTTTAGAGCATCTAATAAAATGTCTGCTTTGAATTTCTTTTGTCTGTGAGTGCATAAAACTATGGCCATCTTGGCTTATCCTTTGCCCAATGATCTGAATGCTAATTCCTTTGGGGCTGCCGGCAATAAACCTATGTTCTCAAACCATTTTGGTCCCCTGTTCTGCATCAAGCTCTGCAAAGAATCGTGGCTGCTGGGAGTTAATTTGCAACAGTTGGTTTTACCACTACATAACAAATATGGGAACATCCCTCTACATCTGGATATCTCTCCTCATCTGGTCATTTTCTCTTATAGATTCTCTATTTTGAACTTTCCTTTTAAATTATTTAATTTTGCCCAAGGAAAAATGTTACGTAATAAAAAAGTAATCATGATGAGCAGGAAGGGGCCATGGCTGAGGGACACAGCACTAGCTTTGCAAGAAAAGATACCAGAGCCCCATTCACACACTTTTTTTTTTACCAGAACAATGTGAATAACCTCACTCACACATTCCAGATTTGTTATTCACACCATGGAACTGCATCTTTCTGGGAACTACATCACTACGCATCTCTGCAAGTTCAGTTGCTCACATGTGTGGGCACCCTTCCTTTGTCCCCACATCCACTGGACAGAAGGGGGAGTCAGCATCCCCTTTTCTCTACCATCTTTTCCTCTCTCTTTCCTCTTTTCTCTCCAGTAGCATCTTTTCCACTGGGGAAGGGATGGTGCTTTCTCTATTGCATGGGCTGTCAATGATGTGAATGCCTTTGAAACCCATTAAAGGCACAGAAAGTTTTATCCTAAGTTTATTCAAGTCTATTCACATCATTGTTCACACAGTCGACAATGAAAATCTTTTGTAAAAACTTGAGGGAAAAACTGAAATCAATTATCCCAGGGTAAATTGATTTTTGGCAGCCCCCCCCCCCAAAAAAAAAAAACCCTTAACTGAGTGCATTTGGGATGCATGTGAACAACAAAGATTCATCCTGAATTCATCCTAGATTATTTTTATCATATGACTAACCCCCATGTTTAATCTCCAGAAGCCATCCATGCTTCTAGGCAGAACAAGTACAGATGTGGGGAGGGGATGTCTTTGTTGGCCCCATAGAGGGGAAGCCAGCATAAAAGGCAACGTGTCATTACACTCTTGCACCATGACATGGATGCATGGGGTGGAAGGCAGCAAAAAGAGAGGAAGACTACATGCTAGATGGTTAGACTCTATCTGGGAGAACATGGGCCTGGGCCTGCAGGACTTGAGCAAAGAAGCTGAGGACAAGTTGTCTTTGAGATGTCTCATCCACAGGGTTGCCAAGAGTTCCTAAGTCAACTTGAGGACAGTTAACAATATATTTCTCTTTAAAATCCACATTCCAATAAATAAAGAAGAGTGCAAGTAGTATTGCAAAACCATGCAAGTTTTACTGGGATGATATAAATATGAACATGCATATTGTGATTTTAACAGACCCACTTTTCTAAGCTGGCACAGACACTTTGAGACAGGCTAAGCATCTTTAAATTTAAAAAAAAAATCCTTGCTTCTTGCTAAGAGCTTATACATTAGTTGGTGTCTTTCATGATAGGGATCACAGCTGTCTGTGCATATTATATAAACAGTAGCCACTTTACAACTGTTTATAAACCTAAATATTTTATAAGAAAATATTGAACATTTAACTCATCTTGTGTTTCTGAGACAACAATATAAACACCACTTTCTTCAGATATAACTTGGAGATGAGACCAACAGTGGGGCTCATTTTATAAGGTAAGAGGCATTGCTTATCTTGGTTAGAATTAGTAATTTAGAACCAGATAGGGATTCTTGCACCAAGTGGAGAATCAGCTAATTTTATAACTGTTGGCTTTGCAAAAGGCCTTCATATGATTTGTGAGTGCATCAACTCATGTTGCTGGGGGTGTATACGGTGTATACTTTCCAAATCCCATGGATCACAATGACAAACTTCTCACTGATTTGAAAGGCTCAGCACAGCACAGCACATAATGATAATGTACATCTTTAGCTCCATACCAGTTGAACCAGAACTCTTGTTAGTTTTACACCAATTTAGGGCCAAATTCAATGGCTTGCTGCACCAGATAAAGCTATCTGGTGGCCAAAGAGCTTTTGGTTAACTGTGTGTATCTTTAATGGGTTAACCAATCTTACTAACCTTCATATATATATATATCATAGAATACAGTTGTGTTTATAAATATTTTAGGTTAGCAGGGTGACACTAGGAATATTAGTACCACCACATAGAATTGCCTAGGTTGATGTTCATTACTTTGCTTGTGATTAGATCCAGACTATCTGACTATCATATGGCCCTACTCAGGTCATCAGTTCCTTAGAAGAGGCCCTTTTTTCAGTCCCATCATCTCTACAGGCATAAATAGTAAGGCTTTCTCAGTGGCTGCCCAAAACCTCTGAAATTTCCTTCCTAGGGAGGGTAGAGTGGCCACAACATTGTTCTCCTACCATTGGCAGGGATATTTTTTTTTTAATTATTCTGACAAGATTTTGAGAACTGAAGGTTTTTGAAGAAAGGGCTTTTAAGATGATGTTGTGTTTTGTAGTCTTTTTAAAAACACCCTGCTTTTATCTATTTTATCCTTTGTTTTTAGTGTTTTCATAGTTGAATACCATTGTAATGTATGAGGCTGACACACTTTGGTCATAACATGAGAAGCCATGACACACTAAAAAAGACATAAATGCTAGGTAAGGTAGAGGGCAGCAGGAAAAGAGGAAGATGCAATCCAGATGGATGGCCATGGTGATGAGTCTACAAGAACTGAACAGGGTTGTTTTGGATAGGATGTCTTGGAGATGTCTCATTCATAGTGTCATTATTAGTTAAGGCCAACTTGAAGACAGTTAACAACAATGTTTTAAATATATCGGTCAAGATTCTAGATCAACTACTTAGGTAAATATACTTAGCTAAGTAATGTCTTCTGGCTTGATCCCTCCAATCCTGATTTACCAGAAACAGTCATATCAAGCTACAGGAGCTACTGTTCTCCTACCAACTGAGGTACAGTAGACTGATGCTTCCACACCCTCCCACCAGCAATCTCTATTGTGCCTGGCTCACTCCCACCACCACCACTCCAACAGTGGCAAAGGGCCCGGGAGAGAGATGGGGAGGGGGAGGGGCTATCTAGTCTATTTAGTCTCCCCATTACCACCAGGGCTTACCTATCCAGAAAATAGACCGCTTCAAATGCATGTATCTAAGCCTGAAAACCAGGAATAGTATAGCGATTCTGTTAGTATACTGTCCACCCCGTTGCTTAACAGACTCCCTATCCGAGCTGACATAGCTGGTCTCGGAGCTCCGGTTGGAGTCACCCAGACTTCTAGTTCTGGGTGACTTCAACATCCCATTCAAAACCAGTTTAACAGGTGCAGCTCGGTGGTTCATGGATTCCATGACAGGCATGGGCCTATCCCAATTGGTTTTCGAACCAACTAACTGTGCAGGTCATACTCTCAATGTGGTCTTTGGTACAGAGCAGGTGTATCCATGGGCGGAGGTAATAGGTACCACCACACTATCATGGACGGATCATTTCCTGGTCAGGGTTGGACTTAGAGCCACTGTCCACCCCACCGGGGTGGAGGACCTATTAGAATGGTCCACCCTCAGAGGCTAATGGAGCCAATCTGACTCCAGAAAGCCTTGGAGGGTTTCTTGGTTGGTAATGCCGGTGATTCTGTCGAAGCCCTAGTTTACCTGGAACACCGATCTCACCAGGGCTATCGACACGATTGTTCCCAAGCGTCCTTTCCAACCCGCTCCAAACTGACAACCATGGTTCACAGAGGGGCTTAGGGAGATGAAGCGGGTTGGACAATGACTAAAGTGCACCTGGAGAAAAACTCGACTCCTATCTGACATGACTTGTCATAGGAAATTTCTTTGTTCCTATCGAGAGGCAATATGTGCAGTGCAGAAATCCTTATTTTCTGCACGTATTGCTTCTGCAGACAGAAGCTGTCTCCCATCCGGCAGAGCTGTTTAAGGGGAACTGACACAGGTTCTATCTGTGCAGAACCCTCTACTTAACCCAACAACAGCCTGCTGTGATGCTTTTAACAACTATTTTGTAGATAAACTCTCTCAGATAGGAGCTGACTTGGACGCTGGGATTATAACAGAACCGACTGATGAGGTGTCCAGTAAGCCCGTTTTAGAGATTAAACTGGATCGGTTTGAGCTGGTGAGTATCGATGACATAGACAAGATCCTTGGAAGAAGCAAGAAGTGAAGAAGATGACATGCCCCCTTGATCCCTGCCCATCATGGCTTGTCGTCCAGGGGGATGATGCTTTGATGGCTTTTCTTAAAGAGATTATCAATGCATCCCTTAGGGAAGGAGTTATTCCAACATGTTTAAAGGAAGCAGTTGTTAGACCGCTCCTGAAGAAGCCTTCCCTGGACCCCCTGGATTTGAAAAATTATAGGCCGGTTTCACATCTGCCATTTTTGAGCAAGGTGATCAAACGGGCCATCACAGCGGAGATTGTTAGTGGGGTAGGGGTAGAAACATCATTCTGCTATGTTCTGGTCAATAGGGGAACAGACTACCATTGCTTGCAGTGGCTGTCAGGACTGTGAGCCTTTTACAATCTCTGTGTACTCCCTACACTATTGAATATGTATTGATTTTGCATACAAATCAGTTACCAACGTCTAACTGTCAGAGCATTGTGGGTTCCTTCTTCTTGCTTCTGCTGGCATAGGAATGGAAGGACCCCTTCAAGTTATACAGTGGGACCTCAGTATCTGTGGGGGATCCATTCCAGATCCCCCATGGATACAAAAAACTGTGGGACTTCATGTCCCATTATCCTTTTTGGTGGTGATGTGTGTGTGGCCATGCTGCCAATTCAGTTGTTGTAATCCAATTTGGTAAACGGTAAACCTGATGATGATGTCTTCCTCTTAGGCCTAAAAGTCTAAACAGACATTTCTCACACAAGTGGAACTAAGCACTGTGACTCTGTGAGTATGTGCCTTCAAATTACCTGTCAATTTATGGAGACCCCGTAAATTTTGTAGGGTTTTCTCAGGCAAGGCATACTCAGAGGTGGTTTTGCCAGTTCCTCCCTCTACATACAGTCTACAGCACCTGGTATTCATAGGTCATCTCCCATGTAAGTACTAACCAAGTCAGATCCTGCTTAGCTTCTAAGAACAGATGGGACCTGGTACCTTTAGGGTATTTTAGGCCCAATCTGGGTCTAGCTAGTAATTATATTATTCAAAGATGTTTTAATCCAAACACTTAGCTTGCTAGAAATGGTAGAGTCAAAGGATTTGTGAAAATGAGTAGACATGATCATCCTTAGGAGTGCTGGTTCAAGACATTTTGCTGGCTGAATCAAAGGACAAGATGGCGCTCCCATTGCACTCTCCATTTATCCACTTGTTGGATCTTATTTCAATAGAGAAGTAGTCTCCACAATATCTGAGGGCAACCAGCTATCTTAAGAAAGCCAGGATAAGCTGTAAAGGACACACAGCTATTTCCTCTAACACTTTATCATTATTCGTTGTCTCTCAGTATCTGCCATTCAAAGCAACTGCTTCACTTTTTCTAATGGTGAGGCCAACTTTGACTATCACACATAGCATAAATGTAGCTCAGTGATTCTAAGCTCTCAATTTCTGTGCTTCAATATATAATGTTTTTTCCAACAAAGAATAGCCATACAGATCATTTCTACAGACCAGGGATGGTACATTTGTAATTTAGTGATATTTCTGTAAGTATTGCATTTAAAGTTGCTGGTAAAAAGACATAACTGATTACATTTGCAAATTTTTAAAAATCCACATAAGAAACAAGAGAAATTTGTGCTTTTAATATACAAAACCCCTTCCACAGCTAATAGAAGAATGAAACTGGCACAGTATCAGTTCTAAGACTGATACATCATTCTGTTCTTCCAATTGTCATCCACTTTAGATTGTCTATTGTTGTTGTGAAGGAGAACTATCATTATCCTGCAAGAGAAGCTCATTAATTCCTATGCTTCCTATTTGGGATGGGACAGGGCATCCGTATTTAAAAATATGGATGGGATCTTTTTGAGTTGTGATGTAGGAAATGGGGTTGTTGTCAGTGATGTATACTGAAGTCATTTGCTTGGACTCAAGTTAGAATCAAGTCACTTTAATGAGTCGACTTGGATTTGACTTCGTAATAAATGACTTTCTGACATGACTCATCTTGAGATTTACATATTATTAACAACTGACTTGATGGTCTTGGTTCAGTAACATAACACTTTCCTCTTTCTTTCACTCCCACCTCCACCCCATCTTTCTTTGCCTCAGCCTCCACTGCTACCACCTTGTATTTGTGTGTGTGTGTGTGTGTGTGCATGTGGTGCCCCCCCCTTGCTATTTTTTCTTATTCCTTCCCTCTCTTTCAGTTGCTTGCTTGTTGATTTGGGGTGAGACTGGAAATCTTTTTGTTGTTGCTGCCTCTGCTGTTGCTGTTCTTAAGAGCCCCATCCCAAGCAATTAAGGACAAAGAGGCAGGGGAGGGTTAGTATGGGAAAAATAAGCAAGGTAGGGGGACCAGAAGCCAGACTATGGGTGTGCAAAGCTAGGGTGGATTGATTCACCACAATGCAATGGACCAGAACAATTCAGTATTTTCATGCCTCTGGAAAAAAAGTATAAGATGTTCAAATTTGGGGTTTGAGATAATTGAGAAATTTTTATTTTCTTGTACTTCTGGTTAGGCTGTAATATGTTTCAGACACCAGTCTTCCCAAAAGCAAGGGTTTCTTAGATGTGGCAGCAAGCTCATTCCTTTAACCAGTTAAAGAGTGGTAGCATTACTTGAAAAGTAGTACAATAGCTCCCTATTCAATGAAATAATTAATTACAGTGTCTACAGTGCTCATCTCATGGTGCTGGAATAGCTACTAGCTCTAAAACTATAATCCCTTAAAGCCCACAGTAACAATTGATTTAAGTAGAGAAGTAAAACAGCACTTAATATTCTTAGCTATTAATTGAAAGGTCAAAATTTCCCTAGCCTTTGTAACTGCAACTACCAAATTTACCTTTTTAAAAAAGTGACATTCAAGGCTAAATAGAAAGATTTTTCTCAGACAAATATTGCCGAAATTTCTAGGAAAGAATTTCAATAAAGATCATAATTATTTCTGAGATGGGAACTACACACCTTCTCCTTAGCACATATAGGGGAGGGGATGAAGACTTTTTTCATGTGAAAATCCTGTAAGAAGAGAATTCCATAATTATGGGGCAAGCACCAAGGAGTGGTATATGAATGGTACAAACATTTTTTGTGTTGTTGTGTGCTTTCATGTCATTTCTAACTTATGGTGATCCTAAGGCAAACTAATCATGGGGCTTTCTTGCAAAATTTGTTCAGAGGGGGGTTGTCCTTCCTTTCTGTGGTAGTTTCCCTAAAATGCCTTGTAGTTTTAAGAGTATTAGATAATACAAAACAACAGACTCCTTTATATTTTATCTACATTTGATCCAATTGATCAAATAAACCAACTGATCAAAATGGCCACCCCCTTCCTGTTAGAGTGGTTATGCAGCACGTGATGATCCACATCAACGTGTAGCACCAGGATCATGATCTTCTCAGATGCAGGCAGTAGTGTGTCAGTTGGAGAAGCACCTCTCTCCTTCCAGACAGAGTAAAGAGACTCTACAGACAGACGTCTCTCAGATGAGGCTTTAATCTTAGTTCCTCTATCATGGGGCTATATACAGCAACAATGACAACCATCCAACAAAGTGACTATCCACAACCACACAACCACTTCCACATCAAACACATCAATCCACATGTGTGTCCAGAGGCTTCTGCCTAATATAGCCAGGGCTTCATGTGGACCTCTGGCCCTGCCTCTTCCTGTGGACACCTGTCACTCACCCAGAGTGACTCTGCAGTTTTGCAACAGTTGTCTGTGCTTTCCAGCATCAGATGACCATCTGCATGATGCCACTTCCCATGACACAGCATGACTCAGCATGACTCAGGAACAGTCAAATGCTGTGTCTTCATGGCTGCTGCTATTCCCCACATTGTACATTTTCCTCTGGAACTCCTTCCTAACAATCCCCTCCAAAATATACAAATGTGTGCATATTGCTTTATTTGTGTTTCTTGGAGTGTGTTTGTGTGGGCCTTCCTCTTTCCTATGCCATATCCCACTGGCCTGACATCTGCCGATGTCCTCCCGCCAGTGCCCAGTGTCCTGGTACCCTGTCTGTCGCACTGTCCACTTGACCTGTGCGCCCCAGTCTCAGAAACTTGTTTTGCTTTCCCCAGCAGCACCTTTGTCAATATTGGCACACCTTCAGGAAATCTGTCCACCACTCCAGGCACTTGACTTTCCAGTGTTTCTGCACTCTGGTGCAGATTTTCCACCACTCTGCACATGTCTTTGGGCTAGACCTACCATCCTCTTAGGACCTCGAGCCTTGAGCTTCCGCTCCCACACCTGGTGCCAAGCCTAACTGCACTAATGTTCTCTCATGTCTCTATACCTGCAGAGCTTTCATGAGGATGTCTGCCACATTGTCCTCTGAACAGATGTAGGATAGACACAGAACACCGTTCTGGACCAGCTCCCTCAAGTTTTGATATCGCACCCCTATATACTTGGTCCTATTCCTGAGGTTCTCTGCCTCTGACATGGCAATGCATGTGTTGAATATATAAGCACATCAGACTGAGACACAACAATAACAGACCTCATGCATAAGAGTTGAACCTATGCATTCCTCACCTAGATCTAACAGAAGCTGCCTCACCCACTGCACTTCCCTTGCCACCTCTGACAGAGCAGCAAACTCTGCTTCCGAAGTGCTAAGGGCTATACAACTCTGCTTCCTGCTCCTCCACACCACAGGGCTATCAGCATGCCTAATGAGCAAGCCTGTGACCGACTTCCTGTCATGCAGCTCTGATGCAAAGGAGCTATCAACAAAACAATCTAACTGGGCTTCAGATCCCTGTAGCACTAGCTTCCTCTTCTTGCTGCACTTTAGGTACCTCTGTAACCTCTTGACAGCTGTCCAGTCCTCAACCTTAGGACTGCTGACCCTCCTGCTCAGAACACCCACGGCAAATGAGATGTTTGGCCTGGTGTTGTTGGCAATGAACATCAGACTGCCTATGACTGACCTATAGAGATCTGGATGCTCAAAAACCTTGTCAGAATCTGTACTGCTGGTAAATCCTGGAGTTATGGGGCTCTTCATCACTTTGACATTTTCCAAGCCACAATTCTCCAGTAACCTCTCTATCTTCTTTGTCTGACTAAGCATCACTTTGCCATCCACTGTCCTCTCCACCTCAATTCCTAGGTATGCCTTGAGGTTCCTGAAGTCTTTCAGAACAAACTTCTGTATGTAAGTTTGGGGGGTTGCAGACTGCCAGTAATAGTGCAAATTGAGTCCACTTTTAGGGTTAGTGCTAGTGCTAGGGAATCATGGGAATTTTTTTTTCTGCGATATTGAGCCTTCTCTGTCAGAGAGCTCTGGTGCCACAATAAAATACAGTTTCCATGATTCCCTAACCCTAACCCAAACCCTAAAAGTGGACTCAATTTGCACTATTTCTGGCAGTCTGCAACCCCCCTGTGTAAAGTACTGTAAAGTACTGCACTTAGGGTAGAAAAACGAAAGGCACAGATATACAATGGGGGACACCTGGCTGAACGAGACTACATGTGAAAGGGATCTAGGAGTCCAGGTAGACCACAAGTTGAACATGAGTCAACATTGTGATGCAACAGCAAAAAAGGCCAATGCAATTTTAGGCTGCATCAATAGAAGTATAGTGTCTAGATCAGGGGTAGGCAACCTGTCCCCTTTAAGGGCTGAGGGACTTCAGCTCCCAGAAGCCTCAGCCATGTTGGCCAATAGTCCCATGTTGGCCAATAGCTCCTGGGATTCTGGGAGCTGAAGTCCCTCGGCCCTTAAAGCAGACAGGTTGCCTACCCCTGGTCTAGATCAAGAGAAGTAATAGTGCCACTCTATTCTGCTTTGGTCAGGCCTCACCTGGAAAACTGTGTCCAGTTCTGGGCACCACAATTCGAAAAGGATGTGGAGAAACTGGAGCGTGTCTAAAGGAGGGCAACTAAAATAGTGAAGGGTCTGGAAACCAAGCCCTATGAGGAATGACTTAGGGAGCTGGGAATGTTTAGCCTGGAGAAGAGAAGGTTAAGAGTGTCAGGGATGATGGGAGTTGTAGCTCTTCACCTCTGGCTCTAACTCACCACCTTGTTATGCAGCAGAGCTGACCAGCTTTGATCAGTGGTTGATGCTTCTTTCCCAAGCAGCAGAGTTTCAGAGAATAGGCTGAAGACCCTGACAAACTCTCCAAGCCTTCTCACTCTTCTTCCTGAGATGTCTCCAAACTTCTCCAGGATTCCTCTGGCTCTTGTATCTTCCCTCAAGACACCAGACAACTCAGTAGTCTTATATAAAAGATCTACTTTATTCTACTATATACATAAATACTATATGCCCTACAAATCACAATCTCTACACTTCACAATATCTCCAAAACTACTCCACAATGTACATTAGCAAACATTGCAATTTATAGCCATTGTTAGACACCACCCACCAGTCAGTTTCCACCCAGTGGGTGTGTACATACATCTTGATTGGTCCACATAGATCATCCCATACCTAAGACCAACCCAAGTGTTTCATCACTTTACCTTGACCACTTAATGAGTCTCAGGTGTTTGCAATCTATCACAGGTGTTCTCAATATACCTTCTATAACTTTGTCCTTGGCTCTCAAGGCTTCTTAATTATATTATCTTTTTCACCTGTGTATCTTCCTGATTGCTCCTGCTTAGTCACTTTGACATTCACATACATATTTTTATTTCTATTACTGTATATCCCATGTTGCTTTTTCCTTAACAAAGAGGTGATATGATAGCCTTGTTTAAATATTTAAAGGGATGTCATATTGAGGAGAGAACAAGCTTGTTTTCTGCCACCCCAGAAACTAGGACCCGGAACAATGGGTGCAGGCTCCAGGAAAAGAGATTCCACCTCAACATTAGGAGGAACTTCCTGACAGTAAGGGCTGTTCGACAGTGGAACACACTCCCTCGGAGTGTGGTGGAGTCTCCTTCCTTGGAGGTCTTTAAGCAGAGGCTGGATGGCCGTCTGTCAGGGATGCTTTGATTGGGAGTTCCTGCATGGCAGGGGGGTTGGACTGGATGACCCTTGTGGTCTCTTCCAACTCTATGATTCTATGATTCTATGATTCTATGATTCTATGATTCTTAGCCAACTCCACCTGCACTGCCTTCACCTCCTGTTCATTCTGAGCAGCCACACAAAGGTCATCTACATAGATCAATAGAGTGACCCTCCTCTCCTGTATACACAGGCATCTGTGATGCTGTGTTTGTATACCAGCCACACTAGCTCCTCGTGGATACACAAGTTCCAACAGTGTGTACTTTGCTTAAGCCCATAAAGAGCTTTCTTGAGTCTGTAGACCTTGCACTCCTTGACATCATCAAAGCCTGGTGCTTGTTCCATAAAAACCTCCTCATCTAGCCTTGCATTCAGGTAGGCTGTTTCAAAATTGAAATGCCTCACTATCTGACCTTTCCTGGCACCCAGTGCTAGCACCAACCTGAGGGTCTCTGGCTTTGCTGTCGGAGAGAAGGTCTTATCAAAACTCTCAAAGTGCTGTTGAAAGAATCCCCTTGCTACATGTCTGGCCTTGTACTTGTGGGTCCCATCTGGCATCTCATTTTTCTTGAAGGCCCACTTGCAGCCTATGACCTTCCAGTCACCTGACCTGTTCACAACCTCAAATACATCCCTTTTCACCAGAGAAGAGAATTCACTATCCATAGCCTCAAACCACTTCTCCTGTTCTTCCCTGGGAAAGGTGAGAAGCTCATGGTAGCTTTCTGGCTCTTCCACTACTATGCCACCCATCCTAGCATTCTGCATCACAAAATGCTCAGGTGGCCTACTGACTGTCTGAGTCCTTCGGGGTATGATTACCTTGGTCCATCCCTTCTCATCCTCACTATCACTACTCGTCTGTACCCCCATCTCTCTGGATGATGGTGTCTGAAACTTTCGTGTAGTGATGGGTGAGGTTTGTGTACCTGTTGGCTCATTGGAGGTGCTGGGTTGGCTTTCTGATGTGGCCTCAGGTGTTTCCACCCCTCCAGTCCTGGTACTGCCTCCCTGTTGTCCCAGTCTTACAAACATGTCATGGTTTGTGTGAATCTTCTCCCACCCGGAGTGTTTTTCAAAATTTGCACTCCTGGACAACAGGATGCGGCCATTGCAAAAGTAAAACCTGTAGCTATTCCCCTTATACCCCACAAACATCAGCCTGCACCACTTGGGGTCTCCTTTCTTCCTGAAATTTTAGGGAAATGTTGGCATGCTGCTCAAACACCCTCAGGTAGCTACGGTTGGGTGGCCTCCTGTTGGAATATGGATGGGATATACAGTCAAAGTAGAAATGTAGAGATGTGTGTGTGAAAATTTCTTATGGGAACAGTGTCGAATGAAAACAAAGAGGACTTGACTAGCAGGTGGTTTGAAGCCATAACATGTGCCCGTAGTACAGAATAATAAAAACACTTTGAGTCTGAGAACATAATGTTAACAGATAAACATATGAGCTCATGAAAACTAGGTCACATGGGGGATGGCACACAGCTAGAGGCTGGGTTACAGCAGATCATCCAATCATCATAAGGTTAACACCCAGAAGGTGGAGTATGGGAAGGGCTAGATGTTCCTTTGTTCACCTTTGTTTATATATGCTTGCAATGTGTTCTTTTGAACTGAAACTGTAACTATTCTACTGTTAATGCTGCAATCTACAAGATGTAATCTTATAGTCTTTTGCCATCAGTAGGATGGATTGTATATTTTTTCTTTTCCTGTTCTCCTTATGGAACAATTGTTGGTGTGTGGATGATGAGTGTTGTAGTATGCCCTTTGGCACCCAGCAGAGTCTACAGGACAAGCTGGCTGCTGTGATCCACAGCCACTGTGTAGATTTGCCATCAACTGGCTCAGCTTCTCTTCTCCAGGCAATCCTGTCTTCCTCAGTCAAGAAGACACATTCTAAAGTCCAAAAGCATAGCTTTATTAATGCATATAAAAAGTAAAAATAAGATAACTAAGTAAAATCCATTGTGATGAACTTGTCCAGTTCAGCCATACAAGATTATATCTTTAACAATCCCCAAAGCATTAGGATCCAACTTGTTACAGCATCTAGCCACACACCCTCACACGTTCACATCTTGAACAATAAAACAATTCTCAGACAAAGGACTCTCTAAGCCCATCCCATACTCCACCTTCTAGGTGTTAACTTTATGTTAATTGGATAATGTCTGTATGATGTATGCCAACCCAGCCTCTTGTTGTCCATCATCCACCACGTGAGTAACTTTCCCAAGCTAACGATGTTTACATATAATTGTTATTACTTGTTATCCATAACAAAGTCTGGTTCCATTAGTTCTACCTCTGGGAAAGTACATTGTTGATGTCTCTGTTACCACCTGGCATTGATTCACCCTGTTTCTCTAAATATTGTTTGTGCCTTGTCTAGAAAACTGTTCTCAAGTGGAAAATTACAGACACACACACATCTTTACATTTCACCTTTGACTATATATCCCATTCATATCCTAACAATCCCCTCCTGAAATGTATAGATGTGTGAGAATTATTTTGTTGTTGTTATTAAAACCATCTAAGCACAATGTTTGACTCTATATATCTAAAGTAACACCTCAACCTGTTATAACAATTGTTAAATGTTGTTTTATCTCTAAAACCCTTTGTTAATATATCTATAGTGTTGTGTCTTGGCTTTAAACTCTAGGCACACAATTTTATTTTAAACCAGCTCTCCCTAGCATTTTGTTATAAAACTCTAACGTATCTTGACCTATATTTTTAACATTTTTAACACCTTTGTTTTTGTCATAAAAATGTATGTCTGTGAATCTCTATATATCACAACTGACAACTCACAATTTAAATCTTATAACAACTGTTTCTTATTTGATCTTATTTAATGTTATATATTTTGTTTTATCAGCACTTAAAACTCTATCAACACTTATAACTATATATCCTTATTTTTAATCTATCAACACTTAAGCTTGTCTATATTTAAACAACAATCTTTAAACTGACTATCATATAACTTTAAAGCAAATAAACTATCTATAAAACACTCTATCACAATGTGGCTATTTTAAATCACAAGCTTCTATCTCTTAAAAAAAAAACTTATCAAATGTTTTATTGTTGTCTAATCTATTACCTTAAACCAAAACAATTTTTCTTAAAACACCTATAACAACACAATTATAATCTATTATTTATCAACTATAAACATCAAACCTTTCACAAAGCCTTTTTATGTATTTGGATATTTAAAACCTCTTATAACTTTATTCTAAACAAAACCTATTGACTTTAAACTTGTCACTACCTCTGTATTTTGTAAATCACACTTTTTAAACTCTTTTTATGTTGACTCACTAAACACATTTTATCAGCAGACTAGTAACCTCAAAAATAAAATCTCAAAAATCAAAACTTTTGATAACAAATCTCTCTGGACAACTTTTTTAATATTTTTTTTTAATCTCCTGAATCTAAACAACCAAAGCTGTCATCTCTTTGTGTTAACACATCAGCATTTAAACAAGCAATCTCAAAACCAAAATGTTGCACTTACTAGCCCCTCTTTACTTATTTTAGTCACAAGCTCTCAGCCTCAGACTGTTTTATCAATGTTTTCAAACCTTTGTTGAACAAATCCTTTTTGTTATTAACCTAGCTTTGTATTTTTATTTATCATCAGGCATCTTTTATTTTGTATATCCATTTACCTTGTGATTTTTGTCTTTAGGTCTATCAACCACATTTTAAACATCTCTTTGTCAATTTTAAACACTTAAACTTTTTGTTGTACTGTAGTGTATCATTCTCCCTCTCTCAACAGAAAAAAAACCTTTTATAACTTTTAAAACCTCTGAAACTCCCTGAAACTCCTTAACACTGTCTGAAACTCCTTAAAACTCTCTTTGAAACTCTCTGGCTCACCAGCCACTTATGTATAAACTCTTGTCCTTTGTATAATAAACTTGTGTGTTGTTTTCACTCTCTATTAATTTTTCTTGACATAACATGTATCATTTCTGGACTTGTGTGTCCTTTGATTTTTGTCATTCTATCTTTTGTTGATAATCTTGTCTGTATTGTCTGACCTAAAGTGTTTCTCTCACTTCCCAAAGATTAATGTTTGTCTATCTTTTGTGTGTTGTGTGCCCCTCCATTTCCTGGCACTTGGATCTTTAACTGTCTTATTTTCAGTAAAATCTTTTGTTTGAATATATCTTTTTTTTAACTTAAAAACATAAAGTTGGAAAAGACCATAAGGGCATCTAGTCTAACCCCCTGCCATGCAGGAACTCCCAATCAAAACTTGAATGTTTTTCACAATTGTTATTTTTTTAAACATTAAAACTTTTTCCCACCATCAAGGTGAAATCTCCAACTGTTATTTTTGAATATTTTATAACACCATCTTGACACTTTGGTTTAATTTTCCTTTTAAAACATGCTAGCACATATATCTTTGTATATTGTCTAAAACCTGTTAAATATTTTAAATTCAGTGGATCTCCACATAACATGTGTAACAATGTTAGATTTTTTTTTCTCAGCCAGTTTTTCAAACTGTGAGCCAAAAAAAAAATTTTTTTTTCTCTCCGGTCTGTGAGCAAAGACCCTTTGTAATTAATTTTTTTTTCATTGTTAAAAACTTTCAATTATATCACATCTCTATATTAAAACTCTGACATATAAAAACTCTGGAAAAATCTATCTATAATCACTAAGAAAATAATTGTTGTCACTCAGTAACACACATTTGTCTCTTTTGTTTAACAGCTTAAACCAACCTCAACAGGTCATTTTTGTAATTCACTTGTTCCGGTGTTGTCACAGGAAAAACCTTGACTTTTTACTCTGTGGCAAACCAAACATCTCCCAAATCATTTGTATAATAAAACATTTTTTAAAAATTTAAAACCTATATTTTACCAGCTTAACCAAACTCTCAAATCCTATGTCTCCTAGGATTCTATATTATTGATGTGCATAACCAGAATGTAATGATTCATTTTTCACACCTGCACATTTAGCATTTGTCTCACTTTGTATAAAACACATATTTTCTCTCTTATAGCTTTTGTATACACCTCTCCCCAGCCGGGGTAATTTTTATATTTATCTCCCACAAAGCTCAGTGTATATCTCCTGATACACCAGCTAAACACCTTTTGTAAAACAGGTATACATAAAACATTTTCAAAGTTTTCTCACCAAAACTTGGCATATAGACATTTCTCAATTTCTTTTAACATCTCTTACCCCTCCATCAGCTAGATAAACATCTTTAAGATTGGAGGATTTTTTTTATTTTTCAGCAAAACTGCAACATATGTCCCAGAATATATAGACTTTTGTCCTCAGGTTTCACCTGTTTGAGTCACAGGCACAGATCTGTAAAACAGCTTGTAGCTTTTCTGTTTTTCCCAATGTCTCTGGGTTGTAGATAGATTGTTGATTGTAGCAAACATTCTTGCATTGCCATTTTTTTTTCAAAACTCTTGTTCTGCCGGCAGTAAAAACATCGATTCGCACTCCGTGCATCAGCTGCCTTTTTTTTTTTTTAGGATGCATATCTTGACCTCAAGATGCTGTCCCAGGCTTTCTCCCAAGCCTATATTTTTGGCCTTTCTTCAAGCAAACTGTTTTTTTTTTTTTTTTGGCATTTTCTGGCCTCTTCAAGCAAACCGCTTGGCTTAACAGATTCCCATCTTTTGGAACCTCAGGCCTCCAGCAACACTTTTGGCATTTAGCAACACCGTTGCAGCCTTTGAACTTTAGGCATTTGTAAACCTGCTACAGCTCCACACAGCATTGACCACTGTGTAAAACTTTACCCCCACCAGGGAATTTTGTATTTTTCTCCAAGAACTGTAAAGTCCTTTGACCACAGCATTTATGACACAACTGTGTAGAAATCATTCATTCTTTTCTTCAGTTCCCAAAACCTTTGGCTGAAGAAACATCCTCTCCCAAAACATAACTGTAACTCAGAGAGGGGTAACAGAATGAGTTCTCTTGGCTTAGGCAACCGCCTGTGTCCAGCAATCATGCTGCATTTTAAACTGTATACATTGTAACATGTATTCTGTGACTCAAGCCCCAGCTGCTTTTATATCAAACAAAATGGCCTTTAACAAAGTCTTTTGCAGCTTGAACAAAAACAAAAATTTCACTGCATTGAACCCGCAGTATTCTCAGCATTTTTAGCCTTTGATTTTTTTTTTCTCTGCATCTTACTGTTTAAAGAGTGGAGTCCTCAGACAACCTGTCTTTAAAGAGTTTTGCACTCTGCCACGGCAAAACAGCTTAGCAGTAACTTTAACTGTTTACTTACATCTGGAGATTTGAAGCCACCTCTGTTTTTCCCAGCAACCGCTGAAGCATGGTTTCACTTGTCCTGGCGCAGCGGAAGCGTGCTGGGCCCATAACCCTTGTTGGTGTGTGGATGATGAGTGTTGTAGTATGCCCTTTGGCACCCAGCAGAGTCTACAGGACAAGCTGGCTGCTGTGATCCACAGCCACTGTGTAGATTTGCCATCAACTGGCTCAGCTTCTCTTCTCCAGGCAATCCTGTCTTCCTCAGTCAAGAAGACACATTCTAAAGTCCAAAAGCATAGCTTTATTAATGCATATAAAAAGTAAAAATAAGATAACTAAGTAAAATCCATTGTGATGAACTTGTCCAGTTCAGCCATACAAGATTATATCTTTAACAATCCCAAAAGCATTAGGATCCAACTTGTTACAGCATCCAGCCACACACCCTCACACGTTCACATCTTGAACAATAAAACAATTCTTAGACAAAGGACTCTCTAAGCCCATCCCATACTCCACCTTCTAGGTGTTAACTTTATGTTAATTGGATAATGTCTGTATGATGTATGCCAACCCAGCCTCTTGTTGTCCATCATCCACCACGTGAGTAACTTTCCCAAGCTAACGATGTTTACATATAATTGTTATTACTTGTTATCCATAACAAAGTCTGGTTCCATTAGTTCTACCTCTGGGAAAGTACATTGTTGATGTCTCTGTTACCACCTGGCATTGATTCACCCTGTTTCTCTAAATATTGTTTGTGCCTTGTCTAGAAAACTGTTCTCAAGTGGAAAATTACAGACACACACACATCTTTACATTTCACCTTTGACTATATATCCCATTCATATCCTAACAACAATAAAGCTTTAATTTGAATCTACAAAATGTGTCTTCATGGAAATAGCATTTCCAAGATGGCTGGTGAAGGAAGCTGGTTCCTGAACTCTGCTGCATTTCAATCACATCACGTCCAAATTTCACACCTCCTGTACAACATGTAGTAAGGGGTCTGCTTGACTTCCACACCCGGTTGGTGATGTGGCAGTCAGTCAGGTTTGCCTCTCCCCACAGACCCTCTGGGGCCCCTGCATCAAACAGCATGCAATCTTTTATCTGCTTAAGCACCCCGATTTTTCTCTCTGCCAGACCACCTTCGTGTGGGGTGCCTGGGTTGGTGGTATTATGGCAGATGCCCTTCTGCTTCAACCAATATCCTAGACTTTCAGACAAGAATTTGCCCCCACAGTCTGTTACAAAGGTTCCTACTTTGTAATCAGACTCCCTCCTAACCATCTCCACCCAGGTTTTGAATGTGGTAGCAGCCTGATTTTTCTCCTTTAGGGTGAAGGCATAAGTGTATCTTGTATGGCGATCAATGATTACCATTAAATGCCTACTTCCCCCTACTGATTCGGGAAAAGGGCCTGCTAAATCTGTGTGCAAAGCTGGGAATGGCCTCTGTGTGGTGTACTTGCTCCTCTTTGCAATAGGATAAGCCCTCAGCTTAATCCTTCTGCACACAAAGCATTCCAAGTGGTTCCTGCACTCATCCCACTTTAGCCCTGGACACACACTTTTCAGTTTTTCCAAATTTGTAAACCATGTGTGGTCCAACCCCCTATGGAGATAGTGTGCACAGTTTGAATGCAGTGGCACGTTGCCAACTGTGGAACACTCTGCCTGGTAATCCAGGTAATCCAGCTTGTTGTGTTTATGGGCTTTTGCATAAATCTGCCCCCTTTTGGTGATCAGACACACATCCCCCTCAAAATGCAGGGCATACCCATCTGTAGTCAGTGAGGACACACTGACCAGACCATTTTGTAACTGGAGAGCACACAGTACATTCTCAAAGTCCTTTTCAAACCCTGGGAAATGCACAGTCCCCATGTCCCTTATTTGGCTTGAAGCCCCATCAACCAAGCCCACTGAATCAACACAGGAGGGCTTCCTGTCCTTCAGCAAGGACCTCTGGTTCACCAAGTAGTGAGTTGCATTATTTCTCCATGACTAGATCGTCAGCTCAGATGTCAGATGGCCTCTCTCCTCTCAATGACTGTCTCAGAGTGGTAATGGATTTCATGAGGAAAAACAGACTGAGACTAAATCCAGACAAAATGGAGGTACTTACAGTCATGGGCCCAAAACCAGGTCTGGGAATACAACTCCCAGTCCTGGATGGAGTCACACTCTCCTCTAAGGACTGTGTTCGCAATCTGGGGGTGCTCCTTGATTCATCGCTTCACATGACTAGTCAGGTGATTGCGATAGTCAGGAGTGCCTATCAGCTTCGGCTGACACGCCAGCTGCACTCTTACCTGGATATGAGGGATCTGGAAACTATGGTACACACTTTGGTAACCTCACATCTGGATTATTGTAACGCGCTCTACATGGGGCTACCCTTGTGCCTAACCTGGAAACTTTAATTGGTGCAAAATATGGCAGCCAGATTAATCACTGGCACATCTAGGAGAGAGCATATAACACCTGTGCTTAAATCTCTCCACTGGCTGCTGATTAGTTTCCGGGCACAGTACAAGGTGTTGGTTTTAACCTTTAAAGCCCTACATGGCTTGGGTCCATCTTATCTCAGGGACCGCCTCTTCCCATATGATCCCCCCCCCCCCCCGGGCACTTCAGTCCTCTGGGAGGAATCTGCTGCAGCTTATGAAAACTAGGCTGTCACAGACCTCCCAGAGGGCTTTTTCTGCTACCACTCCTAGACTATGGAATGGCCTGCTGGATGAGATCCGTCTTATCACGACTCTTGACAGTTTCAGGAGAGCAGTAAAGATGGATCTCTTCTGGCAGGCCTTCCCAGAATAACTTCCAGACTCAAATGGAGTTGGATTGCTACCCGCCTCTTGCCACCATTGCCTGTTTTTGTTTAAAAAATTGTTTATTTTATTGTATTTATGTTTGTCTTAATGGTTATTTTAACTTTATACCAGTTTAATTTAGTTTTAAGGGGGTGGGAGGGTTAGGGATTGGGATGAAGGATTGTTTTAATTTGTTGACTGTTTTAACTTGTTATACGTGACCCTGGTTGCCGAGAAGAGGGGTAGGATATAAAAATAAAATTTATTATTGTTATTATTTGCATTGCTGTCAATCATCCACAGCTGTCTGGCAGCAACAGCAAGATGGGCTTGGGAGTCACTGTCCTTCACCACCAAAAAAACTCCTTTCCTGTTCCCAGGAGACCAGCATTGTTGTTTTCTTCTGGCAGCAGGTGGCTTCTTGCAGTTCTTCTGGAGATGGCCTGGTTGACCACAATTAAAACATTTTTCCACTTTGCAGACAGCTGCACTCTCAATCCTTTGAACTGCCTCCAGTTGTGTGTTTGTTCTTGGCTCGGCTCATTGCTATCTCTGAATGCCAGTCTCAAAATGCCATCTCTGGCATTCCTCCAAGAGACGTGTCGACACCAAGTCCATTGTGAGCTGATTCTCTGGCACCCCCTGCAGGCTATACAATATGTGAACAAAGTCACTAGAAAAACTGCCCAACAGGATGCATGTCTTTTGTTCTTTGGGGAGGGTTATTCCTCTGGATTCCACCTCCAAGAACAAATGCTTCATTGTGGCCAGATGCTCCTCTGCATTTTGCTGGCATACAGCCTTTTGCTCCATAGCATTTTTGAAAGAGTCAGAGTGGTGCACATTTTTCAAAGCAAACCAGACCTCCTGGGCAGATCTTTTATCTCTTACATGATCCAGCTGGCCTGGGTCCAGGGAAATATTGATAGTCGCACATGCTTTCCTATCAAGCTCAGCATTCTTGACTGATGGCCCTTCTTCAATTACGCCCCAGAGATTTTCCCTCACTAGGATTGCCTCAGCATACACTGTCCACTGGGAGTAATTCTGGTCATTCAGTCTTGGAAACTTTACAAAATCTATGCTGGCAACAAACAAGACAAATGCACAGCATTGGCAGCCTTCCCAGCTTCTCTTCTATAGATAACGAGTATGCCTGGCAGCTTGGTTTCTTAACTCTCTGCCTTCCGGCACTCAGACAGCAAAAATCTACTCTACTGGATGACTGACACAAACAGCTACTCACACTGTCATCTTGTCAGATCTGCTGGTGCAGACTGGGCCCATAACCCTTGTTAGCATGGTTACACAGCACTTGATGATCCACATCAACATGCAGCACCAGGATCACAATCTTCTCAGATGCAGGTGTGTGACCTCTGACCCTGGTAGGGAATTTCTGAACGTGCAGCTATCACTTGGCCATTGCACACCACACCAAGGCTAGTTAGCTTGGTTATTTTGCTATGGGCTATATTTCAGAGGAAAACATCTCCCACACGCACATTACACTTTGACAAGACTGTTGTTGGCTATTGTTGTGGTTAGCGTAGTTGCCAATTTTGTTCTTGGATAAATATATCCTTGCTTGTTGTGGTTCATCTGTTTGTCTTGGCTTGCTGTTGGGTGGCATGGCTCCAAAGAAAGGTAAAGGAAGTCCCAAGTGGAAAAGGCCTGCACGACCAGCTAAACTTGCAGCTGTCCAGCCTTCTTCTTCTAGTGATGAGGCTGAAGATTTCCTGATGGATGAAATGTTTTCAAGGATTAGGGCTCTTGAGGAGGCTTGGGGTGGGCCTTCTCAGCCACTTCCTGTGATGGTTGGCTCTCCAGAGGAGGAAGGGAGGTCTGCCAAGCATTCTAGATGAGCTATGCTTTATAAAGAAATGAAAGCTCATATTGTTGCCTTGGAACAGGAGCAGTCTGTTTGAGGAGTGTCCTCTGCACAGGTGATCCACTCCCCCTCGAGTCAGGAATCCACAGCTGTGGTCAAACCTGAAGAGGCTGTCCAAGTGACGTTACCTCTACAGGTGAGTCTCTGCCTCAAGTATAGTGACCTGCCTCCGGGCTACCCTTGGCCCTGGGGATTTCCAGGCCAACATCACCAATATGCTGCTCCGATGGGTGGCGATATGGGTGGTGATAAGGGTGGAGCAGGTGTAGTTGGGTCTACAATGCCATTTAGTTGGCCTATGCCCCAACCCACTTGGGGACAGTGGTCAGCATTCCCGTTTCAGTTGATCCCACCTTTATGGCCAGCTGTTGATCAATGCTGGGCTGGGTTGCAATATCATTCTGGTTTCACCAGTGTGTCTCCTTCTGCCATTCCATTTGGCAAGATATCTCTCCCTCTGGGTGATCGTCTATTACAATCAACTGTTGATAAGATTTTGTGGGGAGAATATATAGATATTTTCATGTTACTATATCGTGAACTGGAAAAGAAGGAGAAGGAGGAGCTGGATGACAAAGAGAAAGAAAAATTGAATAGGAGGAATGTGGAACGTAATTTTTTGAATTGGCTTAATGGTTTCCATATTTATGCTGGGGTTATAGCTAAAGCCCTGCCTACTCGAGCTGTGGCCCTGATCCAGTATATGGACATTATCCACATGGCTTACGTTGACTATACTGGTGCAGCATGGGTGCTGTACAATGAGGCTTTTTGCATGCAGGTGACTTTATATCCCACAACATGTTGGGATATGTTACATTTCTAGTTGTGGATGCAACAGATTATGCCTGTCCACCCAATCCAAGAGGAATGCACCCACAGTGGTCATCTGGTACAGAAGTTGGAAGTCCTTCCCTTTCTCAGCTGCAGAATTCTTCCAGCCAATCTTACAAGCTCCTCTGTTGAATTTAGTTTTCAGGGTGGTTTGCAACCAGAAAGCATGCAAATAGAATCATGAGTGTTCGGTATGCAAAGGCCTTCATTCCTTTCGAAATTGCACCAAGGGCAGGGCACAACCAGGTGCCAACAAGGAAGGCCAAGTCAATAGGAAAACAAGTAGAGCTCCCCCATTTTCAAAAGGGCCCCAGTAAACCAAGCTTGAGATTCTTCAGAGGCTCCTGTCATCCTACCCAGATTTTGGGGTGGTACATTATTTGCTTGATGGTTTCGACGAGGGGTTTCGAATTCCTTTGCAGGGCACCCGACATCCATTTTTAGCTGCCAATTTAAAGTCTGTTAGAGGGATGGAACATATCGTGAGACAAAAAATTGATAAAGAGGTGGCAGAGGGTCATGTGTTGTGGCCCTTTTCATCACCCCCAACCCCTAATCTGAGGGCTTCCCCATTGGCCATTGTTCCTAAGAAGGTCGTGAGTGAATTCTGCATTAGCCACCATTTATCTTATCCTCATGGTCAGTCAATTAATGATGTCATCCCCCATGAGTTATGTGCAGCTCATTACACTTCTTTTGATATTGCTGTCCATTGTGTTCTGACCGGGCACTCCAATGGGTTGCTCTGTTTCTTGTGCAGCATTTGAGGTGTTCAGCACCTTTCTCAAATGAGCCCTCAGGATAAGAACCAATTTCAGGGGATTTGTCCATTATTTGGATGATTTCTTGTTTATTGAGTCATCTGGTTCAGGGATGTGCTCATTTCTACTCAGGGAATTCCAGGCGTTACCAGACAAGCTGGGTGTTCCTTTGGCACCTAAAAAAATGGAAGGACATGCCACAAGATTGGAATTTTTGGGGAATATCTATTGACACTGTCAGTCAGTTATCTCAACTCCCAGAGGACAAGATTACCAATTTGTGTGACAGGATACAACAATACCTATCATGATCGAAGGCTACACTCCATGAATTTCAAAAGCTTATTGGGCATCTGCATTTTGCCTATAGGGTGGTTGCCCCAGGGTGAGCATTTTTGAGGCATCTTTGTGATGCTATCTATGGAGTTATCAAACCACAACATAGGATCAGAGTCACTTTGGCCATAAAGGAAGATCTATCAGTTTGGTCTCAATTTCTGGCAGACATTAATGGGATTTCATTCTGGTGCAATGAACCCAAGCTCCATGATGCACTGCAGGTGTCATCTGATGCAGCAGGTTCAGTGGGTTTTCGAGTTTATTTTTTTATTTATTTATGTACCCAATCATGACCACAGGAGGGATCCAGGCTGGCTTGACTTCTGATTTGACTTTTTAAAGGATTTTTTTTCCCATTGTGGTAGCTGTTACCATTTGAGCTAAAGAGTTTGCTAATTCTTCTGTGCACTTTTGGTGCTATAACCTGGCTGCCATACAAGTCATCAACTCCTTGACGTCTAAATTCCTGAGGGTTATGTATGTGGTCTGGGCATATACATGGCAATGCTGACATTTTAATATCTTGTTTATGGCCTTGCATGTTGTGGGAATTGATAATTCCATCTCAGATGCTCTTTCCTACAAACAGATGGATCACTTCTGGAACTTGGCCCCTGGGACAACTCAGCTGCCAGAACCAATGCCTGAACATCTTTGGAACTTTGGCAACACAAAGTGATGTGGGCCCTGGGTCTCTTGGCTGCTGTCAGTACGAAGAGGAGTTATCTTAGAGTGGTTCAGAAGTTCATCAAGTTCTGAGTGCAGCATTAATTGGGGGAGGTGCTACCGGCTCCAATTCATCAGCTCTTATGATATTGCATCTTTCTCCACGATAAAGGTTTGTGGCCACCTGTCTGCCATTGCTTTTTGGCAGAAGATTCAAGGGGTTCATGATACCACTGTTGATTTCAGGATTAAAAAGGTTTTGGAAGGCTGGTCTAGAGAGAGAAGTCAGATTAAGGATGCTAGAGTGCCTATGTCTCCTGACATTTTGAAAAGCTTGAGAGCTGTATGGACTGGTATTTCTGTATCCCCATACAAGTTTTTATTATTCCATGCTGCAGCACTGACCACATTTTTTTCAGTGTGCTGAGAATTAGCGAGCTAGTGTCAGCCATTAAACATGACATGTCTGGTAAGGCATTGCGCTACAGTGATCTTAAGCTTACTTGACAGAGGGTTATACTAGTCATCAGGTCATCTAAAACTGGCCAGGTTGCAAAAGGTGCACAGCTCTCTCTACAGCCTTGTTGAGGTATGTCCAGTGCAGGTCTTGAGTGAATACGTTTGTGCCAGAGGATCCAGCCCAGGGCCTCTGTTTGTTCATTAAGATCTTTCTCCTCTGACCAAGCACCAGTTTTGGGCTGTTACTTCTAGGGCCTTGTCTACTATGGGATTCACCAATGTTCGCTTTGCAACCCATTCATTTTGGATTAGGGGTGCTTCAACGGCGGCATCCATGGGGTTCAACCTGATGCCATTGAGGAAATTGGTCACTGGAAGTCTTCTGCATATTTGCAGGTATGTTAGGAGATTGCATTGTTAACTGTGTCTCTTTGTTTTTCAAATCCTGTCCTCGGCTGTCAAGAGTTTGAGTACTACTTTGTGGCCACAGTATGATCTACAGGGCTGCCCACCAAGCAAGATTAAGCCACTTTAGTACTCACTTAGGCCTTGGAGATGTTGCCTATTTTCATTGGTTGGGCAAGAGGGATCTTCGTTGGCGCAGCCTGTTGCCATTATTGTTTAAGGAGTGCCAAGGGCCTCCCCCCCCAAGTCTTGGTGGTTCACTTCGGGGGCAACAACCTTGGTTTGTTGAAAGGAAAGGTGCTTATTTTGCAGGTGCTGCATGATTTCTGCCTTAGTCATGGCTGCTTGTTCAAATTGTTTGGTTGGCTATGCTCCCATGTCGGGAGTGGGAATGTGATGGTGATCCTATTGCCATTGATACAGTCTGAAGGCAGGCTAATAGAGAGATTTGTAAAGCCCTTGAGGCTGGGCTAAACCATTATCTGCCCCCCCCCCCCAGATTATTTTTCAGAGGTTGGAGCTCTACAGGGCTGACGGTGTTCACCTTTCTGAAACTGGTAATGCTATATTCCTAATGGACCTGCAACAAGGTGTTAAGGAGGTACTCAATGCCGAGGTGGGAGATAGGGGCTAAGCAGATTTTTCTCCATATCTGTGGCATAAATAATTGAATTATTTTTTGGTGAGCACCTTGGACACCATTTGGGTGGAAGGGACATTTCTGAAAACACCTCTTTAGGCCTTGTGACCTGGGGTTGCAGAAAGAAATTGCCCTTAGATCAGGCTTTAAAGATAATCCCCCTCTTTAATCGTCACAGATTGGGAGAGGGACTTTCTGGTCAGATTTCCTAATGTGATCTAGCCAACAAATAATCCAGTGTTTTGGTTATAATTGAGGGTTCAGGTGTTATTGTTCAAATAAGCTGCAGAAGTGGTCCTGAGAAAGACACCGGCTGCAGCTTCTCCCACACTTGGTTCTTTGATTAGTTGCAGTTCTGTTAAGAATTTGATAAATAGGTCAATTAATAAATGGCTCTGTTTTATCCCAATCTTGTGTCCTGTCTCATTATTTCTGAGGATGGGTGGCAAATACTTTGATGATGAGAATGAACTAGAAGTGAAGGGGGAAAGTACAGTAGTCCCTCCAGATTCATGGGGGATACATTCTCCCCTCAGCCGCAAATCCAAAATTTCTCAAATATTCAAGTCTCATTGTCCTCAATGTAATCATTGGGGACAATATGACTTGACTATTTGTGAAATTCCCTCCCTTCCTCCCTCCCTCCCTCACCAGCATCCCCCCCCCGACACTGGGGACTTTAATCAGAGCCCAGGCTGCTGGGGCTTGTGATACGTAAATTGGCTGCAGCGGAGAGGGCAAGGTTTGTGCACACCGGGCTGCAAATGCTGCTGGGAAACCAAGTCCTGATGGCTGCTGGGTCTAATTACAAGCCCCGGTGGTCTGGATTCTGATTAAATTCCACAGCACCAGAGAGGAGATGCCAGTAAGGGGGGGGGGGGGAGGGAACCATGGCCTTGTTACTTTTGTATAACAAGGATTTTTTTTTTTTAAAAAAAATAGGTGCTTATAATTGCTGTATTGTGGTGTGGATGTGGGTGTCTGAGTGTGTACTTAGACATAGATAGGATTCATAAGAACAACCCTATTGTTTTCAGTAATATACATGCAAGCTTGGCATGAGAAAGAATTTTGTCCAATTTGTATTTTGATGCTAACATGGATAATTTGCATACCCCATACAAGAACTAGAAGTAATTAATTTCTGCACTTTCTTAAAATTTCTAGTCAAGTTCAACACTGAAAAAAGGTACATGATGTATATATTTGGGGAGAAATGTGCACATTATGGAAAATGCACACCAAACCAATAAATATGGGGGTGAAGGTGGAAATACATACACACAAACACATACATGTATATATTTGGAGCAATGCACATTTTAAAAAAATCTGAACTGTCATGCAGGCTTCAAAATGGCTGAGATGTTATATAAATGTAGCCAGGAATTGCCTAATGAATTGATCCCCTCAAGTCTACCTTAAATGTGAGGAAACCCATTCCAAGTGATGGAGGTTGGTGTCATGAATGAGTATTATTTCTAAAGCACCCCACTTGACTAAACTGCAGACATTGCACAGAGTGGCTCTCTTGAGTTTACTGTAATTTTTGAGTTTGGTTCACTTGACTTTAATGTGAGTGGTATTTACAATTGCAGCAATAGTACCACAATTGTGATTGCATAGCTTAAGTGAGAATGGAGCAGTTACAAATCCATGATTGCAAAACATGATGCCAACCAATATTCACAAATTTATATGGAAATGTAATGGAATAGAGTGGTGCAAATGTGACACACCAATCAAAAGCAAAGTTGTTACATTCACCCTTCCCTAGATGCAAGTCATGTTAAATTGTGTATTCTAGAATGGATTCTCCAATGTATGTGGCTCAATGTATGCAAATGTGTCCAAGTAGGCAGTTTTAGCTATAAAGTACACAGAAGAGGAGATCTGAAAATAATCTTGCTCTAAGAGATGATGGCTCCCTCCATTTTTAATGCAGATTCAAAATGCATACTGTTGTGCAAATGATTCACATGACTGGTAGTCATTAAAATAAAATAAAATAAAATAAAATAAAATGACTGAATAGTAATAATATAATTCAGGCCATAAACTCTGGGCAATGCCTGTTCTTTAATATAGTGCTGAAACTGTTGATTAGACTCAAACAGAATTAGATGCATTATATAGAAAGAAACAATAACAAAAAGTACCAACAAACAAGCTTACTTAGTCTTTTTGGTATACCAAAGCCTGGAAACAGCCACAAAGAAGACCCCTGTCCCATGTTCCCACGAAGCATGACTGTGAAAGTATTTGGGCCATGAAAAGGGTCTACCTGGATAGACTTGTTGGGTGTAAATGGTAATTCAGATAATGTGAATCAGTTGTTTGCAAATGCCAAATCATGTTTTGTGTAAATTTCAGTGTATCATTGGAGCTACTTGGATCCATGGTGTTTCTTACATTCAGTCTCTGCAATATTCTGGCAAGAACTAATACAGTGGTCAGCAGTTTGATCTTTGCCTTTATTCAAATAATTCATAGTTAATTTTTTTAAAATATTTGTCTTGATGCTATGTGTCCGAAACACCTGTTCTTCAACTGCAAATATAAATTATTCTGTTTCTAATGTGAAGTCGTAGGCTTTCATGGCCGGCATCCATAGTTTTTTGTGGTTTTTTCTGGCTGTGTGGCCATGTTCTAGAAGAGTTTCTTTCTGACATTTCACCAGCATCTGTGGCTGGCATCTTCAGAGAAAAAGATTCTCTGAAGATGCCAGCCACAGATGCTGGCGAAACGTCAGAAAGAAACTCTTCTAGAACATGGCCACACAGCCAGAAAAAACCACAAAAAACTATAATTCTGTTTCTTTTTCAGTGTCCCATTCTGTAACCATTTCCAGATGTTCCCCTTCACAGCTTTTCCTTCTATTTTAATGTAATGACCATATAGTGGTTTATTTTGTAAGGCTTTAACATGATTTCTCAGAATTTTCTTCCTATACACAATTTTTGTTTCTTTGAAGTTAAATAAATTCTCTTTATATGCATCTATTAACCTTTTCTTTCCCTTTGTTTTCTTTGATGTATTCAATGAAGTATCTTTTCTCTTCTTCAACAGCTTGTTTCACCCCCAGCCAGCAATATTACTTGGTAGATATAGTCAATCAATATCACTTTGAGGATGTAAAGCAAGGTTTGTCGGTACTTTTTTTTTATTGTTTCTTTCTATATAATACATCTAGTTCTGTTTGAGTCGAATCAACAGTTTGAGCATTGTATCAAAGAACAGGCATTGCCCAGAGTTTATGGCCTGAATTATATTATTACTATTCAGTTTTAATTTAAGCAACCTTGAATTTCTAGGGTAAAAAAATACACTATCTATGTCTATGTCTATATCTGTAAATAGATATAGATATAGATATCTCACTTACATATTGTAGCTATTCACAGTGCTACTTTTTTTCAAAAAGCTGAAATGGAAACACATCTGTTTCTCTTTGTTTCTGGGTGTTGAAAGGATGAGGAGTGTTTGGTGTAATGTCTCAGCCATATATTCTTTTTCTCATTTTAAAATTGGGGGAAAATGCCTACTTATGCTACCCACAAAGTATTTAAACACAATAGAAATGTTAAAGAGGTTTCCAAAACCTGAAAAATTATTTACATAGTTTTAAGACCAATTTCCAACAGTGATGGTTGAAACATCTTTGGCCAGATAGAATTCTCAATTCTGCTAGTTTCATAATGCTCATTCAGGCTATTGCTTCATTAATCTTTGTACCATCGGGATCCATACGCGATCACAAAATGCATTGAGGCTGACCTTTTTTTGTGGTTCTGTCAGAGTAACTAGGGGCATTAAAGCAGTAAAAATGCAGCTAATTGAACATTTCAGATAGTTTTGATCCAGTGGAAATAATCATCTGGTGCTTCTTGCTTGAGTTAGAACAGAACCACAGATCTTCAAATAACATAGAAATGGTGCATTAATATATTACTGTAACACAAAAAAACTTGTATCATACTAGATGCCCAGAAACCATTGCCAACTCCCTAACCTGAGCTTTCCTATAAATGCACCATTTCACATAACAAATCACCATCTCCAATTCTCCCATCCTTGTTTCATGAAGGTCCAAATAGATTTTTTTATAAATACTCTTGAATCTTCCACCTCAATTTCTCTCTCAACCCCCCCCCCCCTTTCGTTTATAAAATTGAAGTGTGGAATGAGAATTGTCAGTAGGAAATTAAAATTACAACAAAGTGTAATTGTAGAGTGGTAGGTTCTTAAGGTTTTTGTTTGGGTTAACAAGCAAAAGCAAGCAATTCAAAAATCTAAAACCTGGAGAGAAGTTTGGATGCTAAGTCTCTTGCCACCAATTCAACTGATCATGGTTTGATTAACACAGTATGAGGTAGTATACACACAGTATAGAACAAAACAGAATGGAAGAGGAAAAAATGATGCTATGCAAGGAAATATGTTTAAAACAGCTGCATTTATAGGCCACATCTTGTATAGTGTTTGGCACAAAATAGGGCAAGGATTTCTGATTGGTGACTGATAAAATCACCTGGCTCAGAATATAAAGAAAAATGTTGTGGGTGTGTGAATAGAAATAGAATGGTTATTTTTGGTATTACTAAAAATGAGGAAATACAAAAGAGGATACATTTGAATATGTGTCTTTCTATTTGTGAAGGCAAATCTAAACATAACTATAATTTAAATACACATATACAGTTCATTTCAATATGTTAGTTAGGACCATGACTTGTGTACTCAGTTTATTGTCCAGACACTAGCTGTTGATAACAACTTCAAAGTCCCTTCTCTACCTTTTTTATATAGATCTTTATTTTGGAATTGTACTTAGACTTAACAATACTTCAGACAGAGGGGTCACCTTTATGAAGTATGTCAAACTGAGGCCTAGTATGGCCTGGTTCTAGACATTAAGCAGCAAGCTACTTTCTGTGTAGACATTCTTTAGCTTGTGGATGCCTGAAAATTCATGGTGATAAGCGCTGTTTGCACAAGTACGTATCTACAAGGAATTGGAATTCTTTGGAATTTCTTGAAGCCACTGAAATCTAGTGATTAACTGAAGCCCTGAATGCTACCTGCACACTTTTACTTCTTGGAAAACTGTATAGATTGCATTTGGCAGTGCTAATGGTTTTAAGAAATAGACCCATTAGAAATAGTTCCTGCTTAGTTCTTACTAACAGAAGCTACTATCATTTATAAAATAAAGCAAATATCCCTGTTTTCTGTTTGGTTAATGCTGGAAGATATCTAGAGTCCAACAAGCCAGATTTCTAGTACCACAACATTCAGTACTAACTTTATCAGCAATTCAAATAGTATCTTATTTGTACAACATCTTGAATATAAAATAAAATCAGCTAACAAATATAGAATGGAAAATGTCAAAGCCATTTTCCTAAGCCTGAACCTATAGGCTTTAGTGAGAGATGGCTGATCTCCAAGCTCATTGTTTCTGAAACATAAAAAAAACAAAACCAGTTATTTCACCCTATAAACATACACTTGAACTTATATAGCTATTTAAGCTTAAATTGTATCAGGGATGTATTGGAGAGAGAAAAAAGAAGACAGTTAAATCAGTAATCCCAGTCTGTAATACAATCTTACTCTGCTGCGTAAGATGCATAGAAATTTTCTTCAATGGGGACTTTTTGTTCCATAGTACAGCAGCCCCTCTGCAAAGGAAATGTAACAGCATATACTTCTGACATTAGTCGTAATTGCAGAGTGCTTGTACTTCTAGTGAACTGCAATCATGGTGTTCTGTTAAGTATTAATTCAAAGAAAACAAAATTTAGCAAGAGTTGCTTTACATTTTGTGACAAGCCAAACCACTCCTTCACCAACTGCTACACACTCCTTTTTTTGCCTGTGAACAAAGTGCATACCAGACATGTCAGAACTACCTGAGTCACCTAATGGGTTCATGAGCAGCTCACTTCAAACTCTTCATTTGAAAATCCCTTTTTGGGAGTTTTCCAATCCCCAGAAGAATTCCTTTCCCTGTTAAAGCAATCTCCTTTTTTCTGCATGTGGCAAAACAGGCCTCCACTGGAAATGGAATGGAACAGAATAGACTGAATTTATTATTGTTCCATTGAGTGGCATATCTACTTTTGTGACCACAATTTGCACAAAAGAATTCACATATGCCTACAGGTTCATATGCATATACTTTCCCAGTCACTGTTTGGTGACTGACCATTTTCTTGTGCTTTTGAATTTTTTAGTATTGGTCACTTTCTAAAGAGTGTGGGCTTATCTAGAAAGAAAGAAAAGTCTCTGGAAATATCACGATTTTCCAGCTTTTTGTTTTTGTTTTGATGTAACCTACATTTTCATGGTTTGCATCCCAACTATTTCATGAAATATCCTGAGTTTCCTTCTCTCTCCCCTCCCCCCCCATATTCGTCATCATTTGCCTCCTAAAAATTATTATTCAGGAATCATAATTAAAGCATTAAAGTGCTTTAGCATTGATACACTATGTAAATATTAGGCTAACTTTCTTGTATTGCTAGTATTTCTTGTTTCCTCACTTGATCATTGTTGAATCTGGGTCTTGGAAACCATTGTTTTGTTTCTTGGCACTAATCATCTTAACTACTTCCAGAATTATAGAAATGGACAGCCATGGAGAGGTACATTTCATTTTGGGGAATACTGGGTTAATTTAAACTGACCAGTGAAGTGGGAATGAAAAGTCTTTGATAATGCTGGGAGTTCCCTGAGAATAGTTCAGGAAGGGAAAATGTTATGTAGATCTTCAAACTAAGATCAGTTTACACAGGAGCAGAAATTGGGACTTTCGGAGACTTTTTTCCTTGTCTTGATAGACTCTTGTCTGGACAGAATGACAAGCTTCATGTTTAACTGGATCTGTAGACTCTTTGTCCCCTCTCCCTGCATTTGCAATTCAGATCCTTACTTACTACCTGTCAATTGCATTGCCTGAGAGAATTATGTTCTATTCATGAACAATAGGATATACTGCTGCCTTAAATGCAATGTGGGAAATAAAGCCATGAGTGCAAATATGAGAAATATTTCCCCCCTACTTTACATTTAATATGGATGCATGCATAGTTGTTGCTGCTGTATTAACTGTAAAAGAAATACAGTGGGCCCTCTTTACCTGCGGACTTGCCATCAGTGGATTCCATCATCTGCGGATGGCAAGCCCCTGGTTGTCCCAAATGGTAATGCAGCTGCATGTACGTGTCACCATTAGGGACAGCTCCGGCAGTCCCAATGTCCATGGGAGTCATGGAGGCCAGCAGGGGCACCCCATTCCCACAGTGCCCTCTCCTGATGCCAACCTGGAGAGGGGCAGTGGTGGCAGGACTGGCATAGCCACCACCGAACTCTGGCTCAGCCTTGCCCAGGAGGACACTTATGCCAGCACCATCTTCATCTCCTTCCCCTTCCTCCTCCTCCTCTTTCTCAGATAGCCACCCAGCACTTTTGTGCCTTGTGGGGTCCATTCTCTCTGGCTGCTGGTGGGAGGCAGAGGCATGTGGCTGCAGAGGCCGGCACAGCTTCCCTCAAAACAGACCCAATGAGTGGGATGCCCAACCTCTCCCTTTCCCTCTTCCCTGAGCTAATGGGCCCCTTCCAGAGGATCACTAAGTCTAGCCACAGGATCCCTCCCCCTGGGAAGGTGTGGGGGGCAGATTATAATAACAGCTGGTATGAAATCCTTTTCTGTTCAGAGGAGCAGAGCACCTTCCAAACAAGCCCCCCTCCCACCAAGGCGAAACTTTCCCTCCAAACGGGATGTGGGTGTGGATAGTCCTTCCTCCATTTTCCTGGTGCCCAGGGTGGCATCTCCTCTGGGGAGGGGGAATTTTTGCATCTATACAGAGGAGCCTTTGTGTGGAAAACTCCGTTGTGTGCCCAGCCCTCAGGCAGCACCACCACCTCCTACTCTCACCTTCCTTGGGGTGACCTCAGGATGTCAAGACTCTGGAGGCAAAGGGAAAGTGAGAATGGTGGTGGTGGGGAGGATTCAAATGCCTATTTGCTGCCTCTGGGAGAAGACAGAAAGGCAGTTTCAGTGGTGGCAACCCCTCAACCCCGGGTCCCCCTGGTCCCTTGCCCAGCTGCCACTGAGCTATGCTGGCTGGGGAGGAAGGTCTGAGATGCGTCCCCTGGGGAGGAGGTGGAGAGGGGTTGCCTCATTGTCCCTACTTGCCCAGATTCCCAGGAATTGTAGGACTTCAGGTAAGCCTCCATTATTGGGGAATCCCTAATGACAACATGGAACCTGAGCATTTGCGGATTTTGGCATCAGTGCGGGGTCCGAAATGGATCCCCCGTGGATACCAAGGGTTGACTGTATGCCTCTTAGTGTTCAGTATATGAAGTACAGTGATAGAATTATAAACTGAGGAGTCTTGTCTTGTGGATCCTTTAAGGGCTCATACAAATGGGCCAATAATTCTGATAAATATTGGTCTATTGTGTTCTGGATTTCAGGCTTTGTAATGCCTTGTAAGCATTGTTCCTACTCCTGTATCCAGTTGCACCTTCAATGCACTAATGTTTTGTCCACACTTTTATTCCTGGTTGAGATTTAATTAACTGTGATGTGGGTGGATTTTAATTCCCTCCATATTATTCTCTCCATGAATTCAACACTTCATCCTCAGCTCCTTGGAATAAAATGAATAACACTGCAATTGAATAAATGATTTTGGTCTTTGAAACTATCCTCAGGGTTTGGAACACTACTTTTAAAATGTATGTTGAAGCCCTGATGGCACAGAGGTAAAATGCCAGTACTGCAGTCACTCACTCATAGGACGTTTTCACACTAGACCCACCAAAGCCGCCTGGAGCCGACCGTGCCGCTCATTCCGGAATGGTTCCGGCGGCGGCAACTTAATTCCTTTTTAAAAAAGGAATTACCTTGCCAGGGCTGATGCCGGAGTTAGCGCTGGATCGGCCGGAGTGAGGCAGGACTTGCTGCGACATGAGTGTGAACACATGGAGCAAGGAGCCGGACTGACACAGGGATGGCACTGGAAGGGGCGGGGTTTGCTGCGACGTGAGTGTGAACACACTGGAAAAGGAGCCGGACTGGGGCCGAAGGGAGGTAGGATTGCATTCGCCTAAAGCCCCGTGTGAAAACGCCCATAGTAGCAAGGTTGTGAGTTTGATACAAGCCAGGGACTTCAGGGTTGGCTCAGCCTGGCATCCTTCCAATATTGGTGAAATACCCAGCTTGTTGGGGGCAATTAGCTTACTAGATTACACATTGTAAACAACTTAGGGAGTGCTTAAGTGCACTGATAAGCGGTATAGAAATGTAATTGCTATTTTGGTTGCTATTTTGCTAACACTGTTCATTGTGCATAATTAAAAGAGTAACTAGTTATAGTGATCAGTGCTAATGACTTACTTTCAATTTTGTATTTAATATAATAAATTTAAAACACAAAAATAGCCCTAAATCTCCTAATAACACTTCAAGATCAATCAATTAATTTAATTTATTTCTCACCTTTCTCCAATATGGACCCCATCATAACAAGAATGACTTTTTATGTCAAAATTGTAATGATAATATCAGTAGTCTCATTACTTTTTAAAGCTGTTCACTTCTCATAAAGTATGAAATATTAATGTAATATTAATGTAAGCCAGTAATATTGCTACTTGTAAAACTTGACTTCCAAGCTCTAGTTATCCTCTATTGTTTAGTCTGTCATAAGTATAATTGAACCTACTACACAGTTCTAGGACTAGAAGCTAAGAACTAAAGATGGTTTTACAAAAAGCCAAAGAAAACCATGCAAGGTCTTCAACTCAATTTAGAGTTCCATAATGGTATGCTTCATTCTAGTAATTGAAGAGAACACAACACAGCACTGGAGAGTTGTTGAGAAAAATCATGCAACATTTCATGCTGGAAATATGCAAGTATCTCATGGCATGTGTGGACACCATGATCTTCCCTAGAGTGGCCAGAATATTTTTGCCATCCCAAGCATATTATGAAAGCAATTCAAATGCTAGCCTTGACTTCTCAAAACTATGAGACCATTTAACCTACATAATGTCATATAACCATTCTTTTGTAAATATTCATCTTTCCCCTTATAAAATTAAACCAACTCTTTCCTCTGTCCAGAAGCTGACATCATTATGATGTTATATCCTTTGCTGACAGTGCAAGATCTGGAAAAGCATTCAGATCTAGCCTTGTGGTGAATTCTGTGTGAAGCGTTTATTGGGCTTCTTCTTCTTGGGATAATTTTAATTTGCACTGCAGGCAGCACAGGATATGCTTAGTTCAGCCACTGTATTTATAAGGAGCTTTGGTATACCATTGGATTGCTCTGATTTCATTCTGGGCCACTTCACTCTCCCTATTCTTCCTTTAATTTTGTTCAGTCTGCAACAGTCCTCCACAACCTATTATAGGGGGGAAGCAGATGGCACAAAGTGCCGTTTTCGGGGCAAGGAAGGGGAGGGGCAGCCAGACGCTGGGTGCCCCAACCCCTTCCCCAAAACGTCCTCGAAGCAGCTGGCCCTCTGCATGGCCGGCGCTCCAAGGATGACCTCCCGCTGCAGTGTCCATACACGCTGCAGCGGAAGAGTCACCGAAGGTGCGTCGGCAGCCTTTTGTGGTGCACTTTCGGCGACTTGTGGAAGGAGCGCTATTTTAGCACTCCTTCCAGGGGCGGCGAAGCTGCACCACGAGGCTGAGGTGTGCAGATACCTCGGCCCCGCAGCGCAGCTTCCTGAGGCAGCCCCATGCCACCCGTCTGCTTCCCCCCATAGTCCACCAAGTTGAACAGTTTATTAGTTATGTGTCACGGTTTGCCAGTTGCATGGCAATTCCTTCCCTTTTATTTTTTTCATCCCATTCTTCTTCCAGTCTCTTTTTGTTTCTGTAATGAAAATTAATAGCCTCATTTAACTAAGGTCAAATATAGATGTTACATTTAAGGGCTGAGGAGACTTTCAGAAAAAAAGTAGTCCCTCCTAACAGTGCCTCCTATTCTCCACTGGTCAATGGATTACTTAGCAACAGTAAAAAGCAGCTGGGAAGTCATTATTTTTAATTTCCCATGATGCCCTGGAACAATGCTGTGAACAATCTTACTCAATTATTATGTTTAGGTGATAAAATTGTTAAGTATGGATAACCGAGGAGAAACTTTGGAAACTACAGCTAGGCAAAATTAACAGTGAGATTTTTCTCTGGTGTATGCTTTAAAGATCACATATGCCAGTTTTATACTAAGGGCCTCTGCAGACCGGGGTCATGGGGTTGGGGTGTTAACTAGCATTATAATGTGTGTAGCTTGCCAGGAAACCATTGTCTCTGTTCAACCCACTGTTGAATTTATGGATATATTCTAATTCTGCTGTTTCTCTTTCAAATCTTCCTTTGTAGTTTTTTGTTCAAGGGCTGCTGTTCTGCAGTCTGAGATGGAATGACCAGGAAAATCAAAGTGTTCCACAATTAGTTTTTGTGTATTCCCTTTCTTAGTGTCTGATTTATGTTCATTTATCCTCTGGTGCAGAGACTGTCCTGTTTGCCCAATGCTGAAGGGCTTGCTACCAAGTTCTTTCTTTTGCTCAGTTAATCCCAAAGGTGCTACAAGATCCCTTTTTGCTGACCAACCCCAGAAACTATAAGGTGGGCACGCATCAGGAAGACCAACCAGAAAGTCCCTCTCTCAATCCTCAAGGATTAAAGAGAGGGTTTATCTTTCAGGCCAGCTTTAAGGGCAATCTCTTTCTGCCTCCTCCTGGGTCCCAAGTTCTAAAGAGATGTTCCAGAGATGTCCCTTCCACCCAAGCAGTGTCCTAGGTGCTTGCCAAACTGTAAATCACCCTCCATTCCTGCCAGATGATAAAATATTTATACACCACCCTAGCCAATTTCCCATTTCTGACTGGGAATAGTATGGAGTAGGCAAAAAAAAAAAAAAAAAAAAGCCTGTGAAAAAGGAAAAAAAAGTCCTACCTGGCTCTGAAGTGACCAAGATACTTCCTACTGGACCAGTGGTAGGAGGGTGGGTTAATTGCCATAGCCAGAATAAAACTCTGGGGGCAGCAGGGTCTAAATCAACTCTAGCCATGCCCCCAACATGGTTAAATTTGTCTTCACATCCGGGAAGGTAGCAAACTATACATCCCATCCCCATCATCTCTGTTGTGGGGGGAGGGATGTAACATATCACAATAGTCATACATTCTACATGTGTTTCATAAATTTGGGGAGGAAAATATTTCAGGAATTTCTTGGGAACATTTAAAGATTTTTATAAGCCACAGTTTGTATCTTTTTATTCAAAATACCAAATGTTTCAGTTACCATGGAGTCAAATGTACTAGGCTCAGAGGTGCAATTAAAATGCTCAAATAGGATCTATCATGGTTATGTTTATGTACTCAAAAGCATGACTGTAAAGTATAATGTACTGGAATTTCCCAGGTCACCAGTCTAATGGTATATCCCCCTTTCTGGAAATCTGATTATTGGTTCCTTGGTAGTTTTAAAATTTTGAGGCCCTGGCAACTCACTCTTAAAAGATCTAAGAATGGAATATTGATCTTTGCTTTTCTTCTGAACATTGTACATGTTGATCATTATGGACAGCTGCTTTCCTTAGTTAAAGAGGTCCTGTGGACAGCAAGATGAAGCATTTTTACAAAAATCATACATTTTTTTAGTTTGCATGGTTCATTTTTAGGAATGAATAGTCATATATCATACTAATACTGTGGTTAGTTCTTGAAGAGATATTTCTTTCTTTAGAACAATAATTTTTAGGAATGTCATCTTCACATGACAAAAAGAAAAGGGAATAAAAAAAGCAAAAACACATAAACTCATGGGTCACAGAATCTCTGGAACTCTTTTACAAGGAAAGAGATAAGCTTCTACCTTGCAGAAGGAAATCTATTCTAAACTGCACAGTTAATGTAGCCTGATACCACTGTAACCCTCAATACTCCATCATACAGAATCCTAGGATTTGTCCTTTGGTGAATTACTGCTAGAAATCTCTACTCCACTCCCTTGACCTACAGTACTAGAAGTCACTATCAGAAAATTCTAAGTACCATGCTGAAGTATAAATCCCAGAACTCCACAGGATGGAGTCATATAAGTTAATATGGTATCAAATTGCTATAATAATAGTGTACAGATATTCCCTGTCTTTGGAGAAAGAGCCATACCACTCTTTCAGGTCTCTGATGTCCCGTATGGAGCAAAGAGGAAGAAATGGGATATATAGCCTCTCTGCATAACATAAGAAAGTTGGGACCATACTCAAAGCATCAGTCTTTCCAGAACTTACATTCTACATTCTATAAACAAAGCATTCAAAGTCACCTCCATGCTACAGTCAGGTGGTAGAACAGAAGTACTTTTTGTGGAGGAAAACTTTTCTTATGGAAACAGCTGGACATTGTTGTCTAATGCAAAACATGTTCATTCAATCCCAGGTTGTGGAAGCAGAATTATACATATGATGCCATTGTGCATGGAAATGCAATTTTGCACATACATGCTCATGCATATGTGCATAACCATTTGGTTTATTGGTTTTTATTATTTATTATTTTGTTTTTATCCTGCCTTTCTCCCAATACAGGACCCAAGGCAGTTTAAAACAAGGTTAAAACAAGATAGAGCTAAAACCCTGATGATTAAAAAGTGAAAACACAATTAAACAATTAAAACCCCTTTCATTTAAAAGGTATAAAGTAATTTAAGAATGTTACAATAAAGATAAAAATATAGCACACTTTCCCATAAGGAGACCATTGTGTGCAACCAATTAATAATCAAATGGCTATTTAAATAAAAAGATTTTCCCCCCTGTCAATGAAAGGTGAACAGAGAAGATAAGGGGTAGTCTAGCCTCCCATAGAAGGGAGCTCCATAGCCTGGGACCACCAGCCAAGAAGGCTATGTCCTGTGTTCCCATTAGATAGGCCTGTGGTGGTGGAATCGTGAAAAACCTCTCTTCTGAGCATCTTAAGACTTAAGCAGTTTCATATAAGGAGATGATCTTTCAGATAATCTATATAACATATTGTAGTTACAATCAGTATTTTGAATTGTGCCTAAAAATGAACCAGATGTGCATTTGGTTGTGCAGACAAATTGTTTGTGCATTAGATGGTGCATATGTTTGCTCATTCAGGTGTACTTTCAATTGCACAACTTTGCCAACCAACATAGGACATGTGTAGCAGACTTAATGTATAATACCACATGATGATTTACACTACACAAAACCAATGTTGGATCTAATCTATTACCTTCAAGTGGATTCATAACCAGATTGTGAGGCCTCCTTTACACCATAGGAATTCTCCCTTTAAATTACACAGATATCTCCATAATCATGTGTTACTTTTTGAGGTCAGAAAGAGAGAAAGCAAGTGAAATTCATGTTGTCACCATAAATAAGTAGGTGACTTCAATGTACATGCACACACAAAAGCCTTGAATAGGTAAAAAAAACCAGCTATTTTTAGCACCCCTTAAATATAGCCTTTTAAAAAGATTACAAGTACAAAGGGATATTTAAAGTGTATTTAAGGGGTGATGGATCCATTTTAAGTTATTCAGATTATATTGCAAAGATAAAAATTTCTATATAGGAGATGATTTTAAATGTATGCTTTTCTTTTATTTTCTTTTTCTTTGCACAATGACATGGAAATCACATTAATCAGAGACTACAGAAACACCTGGCTACCTCTCCAGTGTTGGTTGTAACCCAAAACCTTATGTGAAGCAGTCAGTTCCTAAGACAGGTGATTCTTCTTCAGCCTTTATTTATTAACTGTAATGGTCAGAGCCCGATGGGGCCACTGAGATTCAAGCTGATGACAGGGGCATAGAGGAGAGGATGATAAAGTATTTGCTGAAGTCTTACATGGCTGTGGGTCACTGCCTGAAAATGTGAGAACAAAACAGGTCCAAGCACTAATGACTTTCAGGTGTGTGTGCCAAAGCCCGTCAGAGCAGTCAAGGAATTAATGCTTGGCATACAGCATAGGTCTCTTGATTGCCAAGTTCAACAGAAATGTGGGCTATGTAAATAAACAAAAGAAAAGTGAGTGTTTACTTCACACTAGATTATATATCACTCTTTTGTACGGGTGCTTGTGAGCAAATGCATGGACAAACGCCACTATACCCTCTCAGTCAGGGAAGTGAGAGATGTCTGTTGAATATAAACAGGTCTGAAATGCTAGAAATCACCCACTACATTTTGGATTTAAAGACAGGCTTCACCCTTCTACGAGGCTACTATGCTGCCTGCTGTATAAGAGTAGCTGGGCTCAAATATCTCTCATCCTGAGCATTGCTTTTCAGGAGATCATATTTTACCCTTGAACTAGCTTCTAAGTGACAAAAATTTGTCTGTGCCCTACACAGTTTCCTGTGCATGTATGTCTCTCTCTCTCTCTCTCTGTGTTTTGCCAACTGATTTGACCATCTCTTCAGACTCACCAAAGTCAGCTGGACAGCATCAAGCTTAAATTACCACTTTGAACTGGATTACATTTTTCTAACCACTTCAGAAATCTGGCTTTACTTTACTCCTTTTTACCCTCTCACTCTACCATGCTACCTCAATAAAGATTATTAATATCCTCAGTTACAGAAGAATTTATTAGCAGGGGCCAAACGGATGCCATTTCATATTTTAGTTAGAGCACTGAAATAATCCTAGAGAGATTGCCCAGCCATAAAAAGGTACTTAAGCTGTCATAGTCACAGTCTCAAACATGCACCACTTGATGGTCTCAAAAGTGCTGTTTAATTGGGTTTTATGAGTTCTAATTAATTATACCATGTAAAAAAAAATCACTTGTCCCATTACAGCTTTCTGTAGATTACCCTGAATAACAATGTAGTTTGGATTGGATATCTTTTGAGTGTTTCAGGGTTTTCTCCTTTTGAACAGACAGGTGTTTGTACCTTTCCTCTTTGACTCATATAAGATAGTGCTAGTACTTGACCATTTAAATTGTAATAAATTAGTTAGCTAAATAAAGGTATATACATTTTTATATTTATATCTAAATGCAGTATATTTATTGACCAAAGATTTGGTGAATACTCTTTCACACTGCACACTTAGAACATAACTACCAAGACTGCATCCTACAAAATCCAGGGAGGTAAGGCATTAGCAAGAAAGCTGTCAAGACGGATCTCTTCCGGCAGGCCTTCCCGGATTAACTCATTAGCTTGGCTCCAGAATCTTTTCTCCCTCCGAGATGCCCCCCTCCTCTGTGATGGGGCTCCTTCTTTGAGCCAGCATCCGACATCCGCCGGCACGTTCTGTTTTTATGTATTACTTGTTTTAATGGAGGAATTTACCTCCTTATATCGTGTTTCTTTTAAATTGTATTGGGTTTAATAACTTTTTAACGGGGGGAGGGGGAGGTAATTGTTCTTAACTGTTGTTGATAATTTTATGATGTAAGCTGCCCCGATTGTGCTCAGAGGGGCGGGGTATTAAATAAAAATTATTATTATTATTATTATTATTATTATTATTATTATTATTAGCAGAGATTTCTAAATACCACATGAAACTACAAATCCCAGGTTTTAACTCCATAGGATTTAGCTTCATAGGTATCACTATATAGTATGACCAGAGTATTAAATCACATTTGTTTCAACAGTTCAGTAACAAGTTTTTTCACATTGGAAGCATTTTCTGTTTCTCTCAAGCAAATGGAGCTTTTCATGTTAATTTTATTGTCCAATTAAAATATCATGCTAAAAGCCACACTGATAAACTATCCCATTTCCAGCCATCATCCAACAGTACCCTCTTCATCAGCAAAGTGCCCTCTTCATCAACAACTCACACTGATTTGCTGTAACATGCCAGGAACAAGGTGTTAGGCACCACAGTACACTAAAGGGCAAAATAATCCTTTGGGAAAACATTTTTGCAGAACAGCCATGTTAGTCTGCTGCAGGAAAAACAAAAGCAAAAAGGCTAAGAGTACTGTAAGGTTAACAGGTTTTATTTGGCCTAAGCTTTTGTGGAATGTATCCCACTTCATCAGACACATTTGGCATACCTCTATGCCAAATAAAACATGGTAGTCTTTAAGGTATTACTAGACTATTTTGTTATTGTTTAAGATGCCATTAGACTCAGTGTTATTGCTTTAGGAAAGAGATGCTAGTAGCTCAAGCAAGAAGGTTGCCTCATAGGGCTGATTCGTTTTGAAGCTAGGCATGGCTATTTTTTTGATAGAGAGAAAACATCAAAGGAGATCCTGTCCAGTGGCAAATTCCAGTCTGAATGATGTTTTTCAAGTCAAAAATACAAAAAAGGCTACCAAAAAAAAGAAACTTGCAGTTCAGTAGAGCGAGTACCTAGACGTCAGAATTTAGTTGATTTTGTGTGCCTTGAAGTCATTTCTGACATATGGCAACTCTAAGGCAAACCTATAATGGGGTTTTATGAGGCTGAGAGTGTGTGACTCACCCAAGGTCACTCAGTGCTTTTCCATGGCCAATTGGGGGATTGAACCCTGATCTCCAGAGTCATAGTCCATCATTCAAACTACTACACTACGCTGGCTCTACACAACTTTTGAAACAAGATGTTTTTTGGGCTTTCCCAAAAGGCTGCTCCTCACCTCTGTTGGTAGTAAATAATGTGAAACCAGATCCATCATGGTTCAACTTTTTGAACACCAAGCCCACTGAGTATGATGGCTCAACAGGTTGTACATAGACCTATTTAACTCTTGTCCAGCATTCTAGCCAGTATGCTAATCTACCTTGACTGTAGACACCCCACAAAACTACAGTTTAAAATGTAGCTGGTAATAATATATCTGGAATTGGGAGTAAAATATTGTTTGCACTGTATCTTCTAGCATCCCCAATAAAGCTACTGTATGGAGAATGTGGGAAATGTAGTCCAAACAAATTGAATTTCCAAATTTTCTTGCGGAGATACAGCAGACATGACTCAGGAGGTACTTTATATACACATGACTCTTTCTTTGCCATATTTAAATGTTTTTAATATTTCTTTCCTAAATTGATGTATTGGAATTGTGTGATACAGCTTATGTCTGGAAAATAAACTAATTGGAATAGGAACTAATGTTTTAAACTGAAAAGAATACTGAACTTACAGTTCAATTAGTCATTCTTAAATGATTGTTTTGGTCCATAATAAATTGCTAGTGATTTTTTTTCTGCTCTGCAAGCCAGTTTTTCAGTGAAAGTGTGACCAGTAGGTCTATCTAGGTCATGAAACCTCATTGTTTGGGATTGAAATATAACAAAATTGCCAAGAACAGTGACTAACTACAAACTGTGTACATTGCCTACCATATTGAAAAGCAATTATATCACTACTCAGGATTATGCTATTGCCAGATACTCTTTTCATCCAGTCAGTCTATTAAATGAAAAATTCTTGCATAGACATGGTTGACTAGTTTATTAAACCTATACAACTTTTTGAGATAGGACTGGCAATGCAAAGAGATGAAAGTATTTGCATTTTCAGAAACATGCATCTAAGCAGCACATTGGTAAAATTACATAAATTAAACACATTATTATATAGCCCCAACTGAACAGAGACTGCCAGAAATAGTGCACATTAAATTGAGGCACTGCCCTGGCTCAGTGCTAGGGAGTCATGGGAATTGTATTTTTTTCTGGGACATTGAGCCTTCTCTGTGAGAGAGCTCTGGTGCCACAATAAATTACAATTCCCATGACTCCCTAGCACTGAGCCAGGGCAGTGCCTCAATTTAATGTGCACAATTTCTGGCAGTCTGCAAAGGCCATAAGATATTAAATCCAAATCGCAAAGGTTTTTTTAAGGTAGAGAGATTCAAACTCCTGCTCAATCTCTACACAAGAAGTCTGATGTTTACACCAGGAAGAAGACTTTCTCAGCATTGGTGTCATCTCTTTGAAATTCTGTCCAAGGATGACTTAACCTGGCATTTAGTCTAATAACTTCCTGCTACTAGAACAACTTTTTCAAAAGTTTCTGGAGCTTTTAAAGTATTATATATCTCTTAGGTCTGGTTCTCCTGTTACATTTTGTTTTCTTTAAAAAAACAAAAACAAAAATCACCTGCTATTGCTTTATGCATGATTCTGTGTTAATCATATTCTTTATTATCCTTTGGTTTTGACTGTTATACTGTGTTAATAGAAAGCAATGTGCTTGGCTGGCTGTCATCAGGTGTGTAGCTACTAGGAAGGGGGCAAAATGAGTCAATTGCCCCTCAAAAAAGAATTCTGCTCCCCCACTCAAAACTTTCTTTCAGCTGTCAAATTTCTAGCATAGTAGAATAAGACTTTGGTCATTCTTCACTCCTACCACTCTTATATTTGCCATGTTCGCATTTCATTTGTAATTTTGTCTGCCTCTCTTCTCTGGATGCCTAAACTCTGTTTTGAAATGTTAGCCTGAAATTTTAAGTTACAATGATAGAAATTTGGGGTCTAAAGAAAAAATTATGATGTGGCAGAATTCCTATCTGGGGAAATCAATGATCTTATTCTTCCCCTGCCTGTCAGGTTATTTCAGAGAGATTCCAGAGCAGTGTTTCTTTCTAGAAAAAACAGCTTTATTTAACAATTTAGATAAAGCATAAGCAACTGCTACAGAAAGGACACAATACTAGCTACAGTTTACTAGCAATACCACAACTAAACCTGTCATGGGGACATGTTTCTTTCTGAAGGTAGCAATGAGTCTACCCACTGACAAAAAGTCTTTGAAAACCAATCAGTTTTTCAAGGCTATTCACAATTCAGGAGGCAGCATGGTATAGTGATTTGAGTGTTGGACTGTAATTCTGGATACCATGGTTCGATTCCCAGCTTGGCCATGGAAACTCATTGGGAGACTTTGGCAAGTCACACTCTCTCAGCCTCAGGTGAAGGCAATGGCAAACCTCCTCTGAACTAATCTTGACAAGAAAACCTCAGATCACCTCAGGTTCACTTTAGGATCACCATAAGTCAGAAATGACTTGAAGGCATGCAACAAAGATAAAAATAAAATAAAATAAAATTCACAATTCAGGACTTATTCTTTGAAAAAAAATCCTATTTGGCTGTTTTGCACATTTAAAAAATCTGACATGGCCGAGGAGGACCTCCCGTCGCAGCGTCTGGACACGCTGCGGTGGACGGGTCGCCGAAAGTGCACCACAACGTTTTGTGGCGCACTTTTGGCGACATATGAAAGGAGCGCTATTTTAGCGCTCCTTTCCAGGGGCGCCGACGGTGTGCCGCTGGATCGAGGCATGGGGATGTCTCGGTCCCGCAGCGCACCTTCCCAGGGCGGCCCACGGCCGCCCGTCTGCTTAGGCCCTGAGTGGCCATCTGTTGGGGAAGCTTTAATTGTGTATTCCTGCATGACTAATGATGCTGGGAGGCGATCATGTTAATAGAACTGAATATTCTTATTATGAAAAACAACTGTTTTGTGCAACTTGAAAGACTAACAAATTTATTATGGCATAAGATTTTGTGGACTACAGCATAAGCTTCTGCACAATATTTTTGTCTTCACACTTCTAATCCATAATAAACATCATGCAAGAGTGTATGCCATAAAGCATTTGTTTGCCCACAACATTTATTGCTGTTGAGAGTCATTGCTATTAAAAACAACTTCCAGTCTAACTAGATAATGCCTTTATGAAAGATCCATGATAAGTGGTTCATAGAATCATAGAATTGGAAGAGACCTCAAGGGCCATCCAGTCCATACCAATGTTGCCCATAATCAACATCTACATAAATCAGAACCTTTTTATTGTTGTTGTTGTTCTATGTAGTGTGTTCTGCATTGTCTTCTGCACTGCCACAGCCTGAGAAAGCAGGATACTACTTTAGTCTTCAACCTGTTAATAAAGACCATAGACAGAAAGATTTAAAAAGACAGGAATACTCCCCAGGAAAAATAATAATATAAAAATAGAGGTGAATGTGAGATGTTTAAAATATTTGAAATGTTTAAACCCTAAATTACAAAATAAATATGACATTTTAGTAGATTAATTTTTTTTTTTTGCTAGATGTCACCAAATAGTGGTTCTTTGTTATTTCCCACATCTCCCACTTATAGGAGAGAAATTTCACAACTGAGCCCCTGAAGAATAGGAAAGAACACAACAGCCAAATTTTATAGATTAAGTACTTTTTAAAAAATTGTAGAAACCTACCCAAAATAATACTTTTAGTAGATTACAATTTAATATTTTTTTCTCCTTGATCTTTTTTTAAAATTGTAGGATCTGAAATTCCTCCTTCCTCTCCCCCCTCTACAGCATGTTTTTTATTGATATCCTATAAAAATTTTAAGAGTAAGCATTTTCTTGGAACACTGATGTTTGGTATTTTTTTAAAAAAATTAGCATTTGAGGTCATGTGTATGTAATTTATTATTAACATTCTTGAACCCTTAATGCTTTCCTAAAAACATGGTAATCTCAAGGGATACCAGCAGAGTATAAGAATAACAGCACAATTGGGTGAAATATTCTCATCAGTAAACATAACAGAGGTTCTTTTTTGTTGTATATTGAGCCAGGGTGGAATCAAGCCTAGAAAAATTACTTAAAATTATTAAGTTACAATTATAGATGCAGGGCCTAAAAGTAGTTAGTCACTATTTTAGTTACAAATTTATTTATTTTTTTTTTCAGTTGTATATATATTTTATTAACATATACTATTCAAACATATCTATAAAGTTAACACAATTTCTTTTCCAATAATTAAATACAAATATTTACAATTGACTTCCAAAGTATCTCCAGTTTGTACTCAACCTTGGTTCAATGTTCACTCATTGTCTTCATATATATGCAATTTTAGATATTGAATCCACTGTGTGTTATAACAACAGCTTTAATTATCTTGATCTTTAATAGTCACTTTTCACCTATTTTTAAGTCAGTTTACTAATTTAAGGTATCCCATCAGTCTATATCTCTATTCAATTAAATTTTCTCTCTTACAGTATTGCAGTATTGGAGTCCAGTCTTGTTCAGTACTCTCTACATTTTGTTTGTTCAGTCTGGCTGTGAGTATGTCCATACTCATCATTTCAATAAGTCTTGTAGTCCACTCACTGGTTGAGGGCACTTCTGCTAACTTCCATTTTTTTGCTAATGTAATCCGAGCTGAAGTTATCATATACAATAATATCCTTCCGTATTTCCTTTCCATTTTCACTGGGATCTTATTTGTCATGTTCAACAGATATATTTCTGGTAACATGTCATATCTTATTTTAAATATTTCACAAATTACCTTATGAACAGTTGTCCAGTACTTCCTGACTTTGTCACAATTCCACCATACATGTAGCCAACACCCTGTAGTTTGCTTACACTTCCAACATCTGTTATTACCATTCCTACAAATTTTTGCTAATTTCGCTGGGGTGAGGTACCAACGTTGCTCCATTTTTAAATAGTTTTCTTTCAAGTCTTGACATTGAGTAAATTTTTGTGTCTTCAATCTTGCCCACTCCCAACTTTCCAAATCAATGTCTCTACCAATGTCCTTGGCCCATCTAATCATCGTATCTTTTACTAAGTCTTGTTCCAAATCTATGGCTTGTAAAGTCTCATAATATTTGGAAGTTAGTTTTTTTCCATTTTGCTTAATCACTTTATCCAATTCGGTGTCTGCCTCTTCAAATCCCAGTTTTTTATCATCTGCTTTAAATCTATCCATTAGCTGTTTATATGGAAACCAATGTAAATTTTTATCCAATTCTTTCAAATTCTCTAAAGGCTTTAATTCATAGCTTCCACTCCTTGTTTTGCTCAAGATGTCTCGATATCTCAACCATTTGGATACTTCTCGCCATCTTCCAAAAAAGGCTTCTTGTGGTGACACCCATAAAGGTAGTTTTCTGTAGAATTTTTCCTTACAATACAGCCAAATCCTTATCAATGATCTTCTAACATAGTGATGCTCAAATTCTTTGTGCACTTTTGTCTTATTATACCACATATATGCGTGCCAACCAAATCTCAGATTAAATCCTTCTAAGGTGAGAGTTCTATCATTTTCTAATTTTGCCCAGTCCGTGATCCAAGTTAATGCATTTGCATAATAATAAGTCTTTAAGTCTGGTAAGTTGCAACCCCCATTTTTCTTCTTATCAATCAGTGTCTTCCACTTTATCCTAGATTTTTTACCTGACCAGATGAATTTTACAAGATCTTTCTTCCATTGTATAAGTGGTTTATCATTTAAAAGCACTGGAATGTTTTGAAACAAAAAGTTCATCTTTGGTAGTATCATCATTTTAATTGTCTCTATTCTTCCCAACAATGATAAATTTAATTTTGTCCATTTATTAAGATCTTCTTTAATTTCTTTCCATAGTCTTTCATAGTTATTTTCAAATAAATCAGGGTTCCTCTTTGTAATCCAAATTCCCAAATACTTAATTTTCCTCTCAACTTTGAATCCTGATAAAGACTGTAGTTTAATCTCTTCTTCCTTTGTCATATTCTTTGTAAGCATTACTGTCTTTTCTTTATTTATCTTTATTCCAGAAACTTTTTCAAAGTCCAACAAAATTCCTTGAAATTTCTCTATCGAGCTTAGAGGTTCTTCCATAAATATTACCACATCATCTGCGAAAGCTTTTAACTTGTAATGTTGTCCTTTAATCTTTAGTCCTTTTATATCCATGTCATCTCTAATTTTGTCATTCAACAATTCCGATATCATGATGTATAGCAAAGGAGATAATGGACATCCTTGCCTAGTACCTTTTTGAATATCAAATTTTAAACTCTTCTCTCCATTAATTATCAATTTTGCACTCTGCTTTTTGTAAATATTACTTATCCATTCAAAAAAGTTTTCTCCCATGTCCATTTTTTTTATCACCTCCAGCATAAAGTCCCATTTTACCTTATCAAAGGCCTTTTCTGCATCAAGAAAAACCATTGCAACTTTTTTCTCATTGTTTTTTTCATAATATTCAATTGCATTTAATACTGTCCGTATATTTTCTCTCATATGTCTTGATGGCAAGAATCCTGCTTGATCCTCATGTATTAGTTTTTTTAAAATGTTCTTTAATCTTGAAGCTAATATTGTCATGAAAATTTTGTAATCCACATTTAATAATGAAATCGGTCTATAATTCTCTACTTTCAGTTTATCTTTACCTTCCTTTGGTATAAGAGTGATGTTAGCCTCTTCCCAAGATTCTGGTATTCCTTGTTCTTTAATTTTGTTAAATAAATCTTTAAGTGGTACTACTAATTCCTTCTCAAATATTTTATAATATTCTGCTGTAAAACCATCTGGTCCAGGTGTTTTGTTTATTTTTTGACTTCTAATTGCTTGTTCTACTTCAACAGTAGTAAATGGAGCATTCAACATTTCTTTGTCTGCCATCGAGATTGTTTTTACATTCCAGCTCATCAATGCTTTAACTATTTTAGTTACAAATTTAAAAAGGTAACACTTCATGTTCCCATTTCCAAAATGTAACCTAAATAATTAATTTTATATCTACTGAAAAAATTGCAAACACTTCAATGACACAAGCCCATGGTCTTTGGTACAAAATACACCATTGATGTTTGCCTCAAAATATACTGGGGAGTACCAGGCAGCAGCAAGAAGTGCAGCATGAACTAGCACTTGAACTATGTGATAATCCTCTTTCACCATTTAGTGTGTCTTCTTTTGAGGTTTTTAAACAGAGGCCAGATGTCCATCTGTCAGAGGTGCTTTGCTTATGCAGCAGGGAGTTGGACTGGATGGCCCTTGTGGTCTCTTCCAAGTCTATGATCCTATAATTCCATGATTCCATGATGCATCCCCAGAACTATAAAAGTAAATTGATTTCATAAAAGGAGTGATATTATCTCTCCTTAAGTTTCAGTTGTAATCTAATTTAGATGGGAAAAGTAAAAAGAAAAGTTATGAGTAACTCATTAATTGTAACCAGTTTCTTGCAAGCTATGAGTGGAATGAATTCACTTAGGTTGTCAGCATGGTGTAATGTTTTTAGCATTGGACTATGACTCTAGAGACCAGAGCTCGAATCCTGACCCAGCCATGTAAACCCACTAGGTGAGCTTGGGCAAGTCACAGGGCTTTGCAGACTGCCAGAAATAGTGCAAATTGAGTCCACTTTAACTGCTCTGACTCAGTGCTAGGGAATCATGGGAACTGTAGTTTATTGTGGCACCAGAGCTTTCTGACAGAGAAGGCTCAATGTTCCAGAAAAAAATACAATTCCCATGACTCCCTAGCACTGAGCCAGGGCAGTGCCTCAATTTAATGTGCACTATTTCTGGCAGTCTGCAAAGGCCCTCAGCCTTCTCTATCACAGACTGCTGGTGCTTCACCAAACTGCAATTCCCAGCATCCCATAGCATTGAGCCATGGCTGTAAAAGCAGTGTCAACCTGGATTATTTATGCAATGAAGATGCAGCCTTAGAATCACAGAGTTGGAAAAGGCCTTATGGGCCATCGAGTCCAATTCCCTGTTCATTGCAGAATGTCCAGCTAAACCATCCACAGCAGATAGCACTCCCTCCTCTTTTTGTAAATGTCCAGAGACAAAGATGACCCCATCACCTTTCTAGACTACTGGTTCCATACCCAATCTGTTCTTACTGTCAAGAAGTTCTTTCTAATGTTAATAATAATAATAATAATAATAAAATTTATTTTTATCCCGCCCTTTGGGAACCCAATCAGGGAGGCTTACAACAGTTAAAAAGATACATAATATCCAAAACAATCCCTCCCCCCTTAAAACAGCTTTAAATCAAATGGGATTAAAACAGTAATTCCAACAATATAAAATTTAAAAACACATTTAAAAAGAGATATAACAAGGCACGCTTGACCAGCAGCAATGATCTTCATCCATCGAGATGGGGCCACACGAAGATCACCACGGTGGAGGAACCTGAGGTTGGGACAATTAATCTGGAAAGGCCTGCCGGAAGAGACCCATCTTGACAGCTCTTTTAAAGCCATCTAATGATGTTAACTGATGGATCTCATCCGGCAGGCCGTTCCAGAGCTTGGGAGCAACAACTGAAAAAGCCCTCTGGGAGGTAGCCGCAAGCCTTGATTTTTGAGGCTGCAGCAGATTCCTCCCAGAGGACCAGAGAATGCGGGGAGGATTGTATGGGAGGAGGCAATCCCTAAGATAGCTTGGACCCAAGCCATTTAGGACTTTAAAGGTGATAACCAACACCTTGTACTGGGCCAGGAACCTGATAGGCAGCCAGTGGAGGGACCTCAAAACCACAGTAATGTGGTCTCTCCTAGATGTTCCTGACACAAGCCTCGCTGCCATATTTTGAACTAGCTGTAATTTCTGAACCAAGCACAAGGGTAGCCCCATGTAGAGCGCATTACAGAAGTCAAGGCGTGAAGTTACCAGCACGTGCACAACAGTCTCAAGATCCCTTACTTCCAGAAAAGGGCACAGCTGGCGTATCAGCCGGAGCTGATAACAGGCGCTCCTGACTGTCGCATTCACCTGATTTGTCATCAGGAGCGACGAGTCAAGGAGCATCCCCAGACTGCGAACACAGTCAATGGGGGGGGGGGAGTGTGACCCCATCCAGGACTGGAGGTTGCAACCCAATTCTTGGTTTCAGGGCCGCTACCGTGAGCACCTCTGTCTTGTCTGGATTCAACTTCAATCTGTTTTTTCTCATCCAGCCCATTACCACTCAAAGACATTCATTGAGAGAGGAGATGCCATTAGAATTTGAGGCTGACGAACAAGACACGGAGAAATAGATTTGGGTGTCGTCAGCATACGATAACACCCAGCAACATAACTCCGTATAATTTCACCCAGCGGCTTCATATAGATGTTAAATAACATCAGGGACAAAATAGCTCCCTGAGGGACCCCACAAGTGAGCTCCCTCTTGCTGGAGCTACTGTCCCCAAGCAGCACCCTCTGGGACCTACCCGAGAGGAAGGACCGGAACCACTGCAAAGCAGTGCCCCCGATACCTAACCCCCTTAGGTGGCCCAAGAGGATGCTGTGATCTATTGTGTCAAAAGCTGCTGAGAGGTCTAGGAGCACCAACAGGGTCACACTACCCCTGTTGATGCTCAGACTCAGATCGTCAGTCAAGGCAACCATCGCAGTCTCAACTCCAAAGCCTGTCCTGAAGCTGGTTTGAAATGGGTCTAGATAATCAGTTTCATCCAAGATAGCTTGGAGCTGAAGAGGAACCCCCCTCTCGTTTACCTTTCCCAAGAATGGCAACAAAGAAACAGGCCTGTAGTTATTCATATCCAGGGAGTCCAGGGAAGGTTTTTTCAGAAGCGGCCTAACAGCCGCTTCCTTTAGACAAGATGGAACATGTCCTTCCCTGAAGGACGCATTGATGATATCCATGAGGAATCTCCTCAATGCATCCCTCCCTGGACGGTCAGCCAAGAGGGCAGGTTGTCTTCCTCACTTTACCAAGCAGCTTGTCCACATCCTCGGTACTCACGGATTGCAGCTGATCCAGGATAACTTCATCAATGGAGTCGCTGGACATCTCACCTATAGATTCTGTTACAACGATGGTGTCTAAGTCAGCTCCTATCTGAGAGATTTTGTCTGCAAAGAAGTCATTAAATGAATCACAGCAGGGCATCGTCAGGTTAAGTAAGGGATTTGGCGCAGCTCACCACCTTAAACAGCTCTGCTGGACGGGACTCTGCAGACGTAATGCGTGCAGAGGAGAAAGCTCTCTTCACTGCATGCATTGCCTCCCAATAGGAACAAAGAAAGTTCCTATGGCGAGTTCTGTCAGATAGGAGTGGAGTCTTCCACCACCTGCACTCTAGTTGTTGACCAACCCGCTTCATCCTCCTAAGCTCTGGCGTATACCGAAGCCTACGATTTGAAGCGGGATGGCAAGGATGCTTGGGAGCGATCGTGTCGATAGCCCTGGTGAGATCGCTGTTCCAAGTATTGACTAGAGTGTCGACAGGGTCACAGGCATTCCCAACCATTGAATCCTCCAAGGCTTTCTGGAATCCAATTGGATCCATTAGCCTATGAGGGCAGACCATTCAAATGGGTCCACCACCCCCGGTGGGGAGGATGTTGGCTTTAAGTTCCATCTTGACCAGGAAATGATCCGTCCATGACAATGCGGAGGTGCTTACAACCTCCGCCCATGGATATTCCTGTTCCGTGCTGAAGACTGCATCGAGTGTATGACCTGCACAATGTCTGGGCCTGTTGACCAATTGGGATAGGCCCATGTTAGTCATGGTCTCCATGAACTCCCGAGCCGCGCCTGTTAAACTGGTCTCGAGCGGAATGTTGAAGTTCCCCAAAACTAAAAGTCTGGGAGACTCCAACAACAGCTCCGAGACCAGCTGTGTCAGCTCAGTTAGGGAGTCTGCTAGACAACGGGGTGGTCAGTAGACTAACAGAATCCCCAAACTATCCCTGGTCTTCAGGCTAAGGTACAAACACTCAAATTGGACTGTGTTCTGGACAATTATCCTGGTCAAGGTCAGGTTGTTTTTGTGGACTAGAGCCACTCCGCCCCCCCCCCCACTTCCCCTCACCTGCTCACTGACAGAGTACCCAGCTGGGAGGGTCTGCGCCCAGGTAACTGCACTATCCTCTCCCAGCCAGGTCTCTGTAAAGCAAGCCAGGTCGGCATCCTCATCTAAAAGAAGGTCATGTATAACATGGGTCTTATTTTTTACGAACCTGGCATTGCAGAGGAGCTAGGTGAGGTTCTGTGGAATGCTTGGTCTGCTCTCCAAACCATTTTGGGAAGCAGAGGGAACTGAAGGCGGGATAGCTTTCAAGCAGCGATCCCGTCTTCTTTTGCAACATATGTTCCCTCTGTTACGACCATACCTCTCGTCCCCCTGCACAACTCTGATAGCCACCCCCGCCACATTCCCAGCCTCAGGGAAGGCAATGGACTCAAGGCCACTAGAAAACTTAGGAGGCTGGGGCATAAGATATTTCTAGCCCCATGGCTTAATTGTTATGATGACAAATAACAAGGGCCAGATGTTCCGAGGGAAAGAGAGGGCGGGAGAGAGCGCTCACTGTTGAATTGAAATCTACCCTGCTGTAAATTCAAACCATTGGACCTGGCCCTATCCTCAGGGGCAGCAAAGAACAAGCCTACTCCTTCTCCCTGTAACAGCCCTTGGGGTGTTTACAGGAGAGTAATCATATCATCCCTCACTCTACTCTTCAGCAAGCCAAATATGGCCACCTACATATTTGGGAGCGTGCCAACATAGAAATGAATGGGACCTAAGTGTACATGTTTTCCCCATACACGGGATGGTGGTGGTCCAGAATGGATCCCCCACATATTCCAAGGGCTCATTGTATATGTATACATTTTATACCCTGCTTATCCCCACAACAACTTTAGCAATTAAGGTAACCTACTGTCATCAAGTTAGCAGTTGGGCCAACATTATTTAATGACCTTTATAAGGAAAAGTGGAGAATCAAGTTGAACTCTCCACCCTTCTCATCCACCACTTTAAATATTACACTGTGATAGATCAGGATCTACTGAGAGCACACAATCACCTCCATAGTATGTGGAGGTGACACAGTAATAACCTCTGGAGGGATGATCTAACAGTACTTTCTAATATTGGTTTTGCCCCCTTGTTAGGCAGTAGGGGGATTTAAAGGGTAAAATTGAGCCCACTATCCATCCCTTCCTTTCTCCAACAAATGGTTGGTAATAGCAAATGTTTTGATCTAAGGCCATGCCTGAAGACCTAATGCCTGGTGGGAGCAGATAGGTGCACAACATAGGGGCTCTGCAGATGGCACAAAGCACCATCTTGGAGCCAGGGGAGGGGAGGGGCAGCTGGATGCTGGACACCCCAACCCCTTCCTGAGGACATCATCAGAACACCCACTGTTGCACACGGCAAGCGCTCTGATGACATCCTTCTGATGCAGCATTTTTACACGCTGTGCTGAAAGAGGCACAAAAGAGACATGTGGCGGCTCTTGCACCATTCTTTCTGCACCTTATGAAAGGAGCGCTATTTTGGCGCTTCTTTCCTAGTCATCGAAAGGGTGGATTAGGGCCGAGGCATGGGGCAGCCTCTACTTCTCAGGGCAACCCACGGCTACCTGTCTGCATCCCCCCAATGTCTAGTCCCCAGAGCAAGGGAACACATTTGTGTTACTTATCATTTATGCAATTTTGAATATATTGGACTCTTAGGCTGTTTTCTTCTGAGAAACAACCAAAATAGAACCCTTCATTTATTTTTCTCTCTTCCTACTGCACAGGGACAAATGTGTACACTGTCCTTAGAGAGTCTTCATCCATCACGATTAGTGGATTTTTCCTCCCAGTGCTGAATTAAACACAAAGGAGGCTCAGCAGCCTTGTAAAGAGCTTTACCCTATTGTCTTGAGTAATGTTTGATTAATAATGGCAGTCCCAAATGACACACCACTAGCATGTTGGTTCCAACTACAGTTGGACTGTTCTTTTCTCTGCTTCTACCAAAATAAAAAGCTAAAAATGCATGATCTCAGGAAATCCTTTCAAACAATGTAAATAGCCTATGAGTAAAGCCCAGCAGGATTCATTCATACACGTCCAGCCCAAGCTGGCTGGTTTGATTCCAGTTGGAGCTCTCTTCATTATGAAGCCCCTGGAGAATGTTAATCTGTACAGTATAAACATTTATAAACATCTCCTAAATCATTACACTTCAACTGGCCCATAAACATTCCCAAATGCTTTCCTTAGGCACTGTATGCTTTTGGAAATGAAGTATACATGGATTTGGCACCACTAAAAAAGGTGGGGAAAGAGTGCAGGGGGTTAAAAAAAGATCACTATCAAACTCTCATGAGTTAGCAGGGGCAAAGGAGAATTCTCTAGGAAAGAGATGCAAAGTTACACAGCAAAATCTATAAACTACACACACTTGATCTTAGCCAAAAGGCCAAGAAGCGATAAACTAAGAGTCTGGATGCTTACCAAATTGAATTTTTTTTTTCAGACTCAGTCTGCAGATTTATAATTTTACAGGAAGAAAATTCTGGTGACAGTTTTTTAGTGACAGTATCCATTTTTTAAAGTGATATTTTCCAAAGCTTTGAACCTCAAAAACTCTTGATGAAGACACTCAAAAATTTCTTATTCAACAGCGGATGATCCTCTCTTGAGTGCAGGTATTTGGAAGCACATTCTGTTGAAATCATGTGTGGCATGTATCTTTACCTGTTTTCAGCTAGAGTGGGGAAAAACATGTTTTCACTCAGTTTAGGAGGAGAAGGAAGACAGGATGGGGTAGAATCTTGTCATTTCCAGTAGCCTTAAGTAAAAGCAAAGGGCTGCAGCATCCCCTAGCTCTTCTGTTCTTCCTCATCAATAACGTTTTCTATGTTGTCTGCACTCCAGTGTAGTTTGTCTACATGCATCCCAGTTTTCCTCTGTGAAATGTTGGAGGATATGCTTTGTGAGTTAGCTTTTATGACTAATTGTAATTCAGAGCTGGGAAAACTAATATGTGGGCTACATATATCCTGAGGGTATTTTTTGCAGCTCCCTAGTGTCAACAGACTCTCCCAAGTTTCCACATCACTTTTTTTGAGGGACAAAAGGGCCTTTACAAACTGCCAGAAATAATGCAACTTGAGTCCACTTTAACTACCCTGGCTCAGTGCTAGGGAATCATAGGAACTGTAGTTTACTGTGGTACCAGAGCTCTCTGATAGAGAAGGCTCAATATCTCAGAAAAAAAATACAATTCCCATGACTCCCTAGCACTGAGCCAGGGCAGTTAAAGTGGACTCAAGTTGCATTATTTCTAGCAGTCTGTAAAGGCCCTTTAAAAATCTCTCTGAAAATGGGATAATCCACTCCTGCTGAGGTGTATCCACACTACACAATTATAGCCATCTGATACCACTTTAACTGTCCATGGCTCTGTCCTATGAAATCCTGGGCTCTGTGGTTTTGTAAAGTGTTTACAATGTTCTGTCAGAGAGCTCTGATGGCCTCATCAGACTACAAACCTCAGGATGATGTAGGATGGAGACATGCCAGTTAAAATGATATCTGCAGTGTGGATGACCTCTTGGAAGCCTCAAAGTGGAGAACATAGCTAGAATACCCACCCAACCCACTCGTTCATTCTCTCCTGGCATGGATATTGACCAAAAAGAGAAATCAAAAGTGACTGCTGGTTTCATTTTCAGATGCATGTGAGGATGTACGGAGGCAATACTCCCGATGCCCTCTGCAGTTGCTTTCTGTTAAACTAGGAATTTATGAATGCATTTGTTGGTGCACAGAAGAGTAAATTTTCCAGAATTGTAGTGTGCCCTCAGTATTGGCAGACTTCTCATCTGTGGCTTTGAGTGCCATGGATCAAGATACTCCATATTGTCTAATGCTGATGCAGGTACACACACATCACTTTCCATTGGATAATATGGGACTTGAGCTTCCACTTTTTTTCTCATCCAGCAGGGGTGGAGGATGGGAGAACTGAACCCCTGTAGATGGGAAGAGCCTACTGTACTTTTCCTCCCCAAACAAGATATGGACTTCCAGACACTTTGGTGGGTTTTGTTTTATTTTGGGAGAGTCCATGCAGGTTCCAAAGGTCTACCAAAAGTACTTCCTGATAAACTCATAATAGAATAAAAAGATTAATAGTAACAGTGATTGCCAGCTATTAGCAGATAGTGAAGTTTGCCTTTGGTATGGAGAACAGCTGATGAAAAGATTGGTAATTCTTCATCCACAGCACACAATTACAGTTCAGATGCAAAGGGAGTGCTTCTTATTAGGGGGACAGAGGGCTTAAATGATATGAGAACCTCCCTGGTTCCACCTGTGAAGTGCTCTTGAAGAAGGAATCATAGCACAATGGAACTAGGTCCAAATTTTGGCAACTCCAGAAATATTCCCTTCTGACATCCTGGAAGAATGCTGCCAGCCATGAAGACAATATTGAACCAGATTTAATAAATGTCTGACTCAGTATAAGACTGTTTTGTATATCTGCTGATGTTCTAATACAGGGTTTGGAAATGTTACATTTTTGGAGCATGACTCCTAGAATCATGTGGTCTGGAGGATAGTGGTAGTCCAAAATATAATTTTGTCAAGCTTTGTTCTAAGAATGCTAAGGGAGGCATAAAAATGCCATGTAAATACCCAGGCATGAGTGTATGGTGATATTTTTGGAGATCATGTTTGAACATTTTGAGGCAGCATTTTGAGGCAGCAAAGTGGATTTCCCCCTTCTCCTTGACAAACACAAAGCCAATGTTCATTTCTGTTATTTTCTGCTTGTGGGCCTCTTGTAGCTGTCATTGCCAAATTAACTGCTGGAGTGAGAATTTGCAAATGGAAGTATTCCAAGCTCCTTCATGTAATATAATGTCCTTGGGGAGCAACCCTCTGCTCAGTATCAAACTTTTTTTTTTCTTCCCTGCTGCTCTGTCACATGGAAACCAATACTTGGAGATGGAATCAAGCCTTCTTGCACAGATTCATTTCTGCTGTACAGCAAGGGAGGGAGAAAATAAAACAGAAATGGCTGGTTGTTGTTCAGTAAAAATATATATATTTCATTGTGACAGGTGGGTTCTGTGGAGGAAGGTGTGCCAGCCAGAATATCCAGTGTGCTGCGCTGCATTACAGTGAACAGAGATGCATTCATATTTTTTGTCAGAAAGGGGAAAGCACAGCTTGGAAAATTTCTCTCTCTCTCTCTCTTTTTAATAGATTTTATTAATATTTAAAAACAAACATATTGTTTCTATGTACTAACATTCGCACATCTCATGTAAGTTCTACTTATTTCCTCTTTTCAAGGACAAACAAATACTTCTTATAATTCTACTTCAATACATTTTTCTATATTATTACTTTTACATGCTTTATAATTATTTCCTACATTATTTCCTTTTTTCCCCCAATACAAACTGATACTCCTATTTTTTCTGCTGCAATATATGATATAATATAGACTGGATATAGCCATTTGAGGCATAAAAAAAACAAAAATAACTAAAAAGCGACCAGCCACAACGTGGGTTTCTTAGTTTAGACTTGCACCAACACCATAACAAACATTCTAGTCTACCTTTCTTATACTAAATCTATTATAATCCTTTCCCATTTCTTTTCATATTGCTGTGATGATTTGCCAGACGCATGCATAGATAACTTATCAATTGTTGCTAACTCTCTTAATTTGTTATACCACTCAGATACACTCGGTAACGATTCCAATTTCCTTGACCAAGCATAGACTATTCTTGCCACTGTCACCATATAGAGTACAAGGCTTTTTTCCTCTTGACTTAACTTAGGCCCTTTGCAGACTGCCAGAAATAGTGCACATTAAATTGAGGCACTGCCCTGGCTCAGTGCTAGGGAATCATGGGAACTGTAATTTATTGTGGCACCAGAGCTCTCTGACAGAGAAGGCTCAATGTCCCAGAAAAAAATACAATTCCCATGACTCCCTAGCACTGAGCCAGGGCAGTGCCTCAATTTAATGTGCACTATTTCTGGCAGTCTGCAAAGGCCCTTACTCTTGATTTCAGTGAGCATATTAAGCAAATATAATTCTGGTCATAAAGGTAAGGCTTTCTGTAAAATTTTCCTCATTCTACTATTAATTTTTTCCCAGTAATTTTTAGCTTTTGTACACTGCCACCACATGTGAAACAATGTCCCTACTTTGGTCTTACATTTCCAGCACAGGTTCCCTCCTTTGTTTTTCATATTTGCAAATCTGGACGGTGATAAATACCATCTATAAAAAACTTTGTAATAATTTTCTTTCAGTATATTGGACTTCGTAAATTTCAAGGTGTCCTTCCATGACTTTTCCCAATTCTGTAGGGGGATAGAATTCCCTATATTTTGAGTCCATTTAACCATATTTGTTTTTACCGTTTCTTCATATAAATCTTGGTCTAATAGCAGCCTATACATTTTCCCTATCCATTTTTCTGTGTAACAACTTAGCAGTTTATCAAATTGTTAAGCTCAATCTCTATTCCTTTTTGTTCCATATCTTTCTTAAGATCTTCCTTAAATTGTAGGTAGTTCAGCCAATTCAACTTTATTCCTTCTTCCCCAAGAGTTTCTTTTGATTTTAATTTTAGTCCTTCCTCTGTCTTCACCAGGATTTTTCCATATATTAACCAATTCTCATTTTGAAGATTTTCCCCTTTATGGTATGACTCCTGTGGAGAAACCCACAGAGGTATCTGTGTCCACAGTTTTTTCCTATATTTTCTCCAAATCATAAATAGTGATTTTCTTATACAATGCTTATTAAACTCTTTCACAATTTTAGTTTCTCCATATCCTATATATTTATGCCAGCCCATTCTTAATCCGGACCCTTCCAACTATAAAAGTTTCCTATTTTTCAGGATAATCCATTCTTTGATCCAAGAGAGGGCAACAGCATCATAATACAGTTCTAGGTTGGGTAATCCCATTCCTCCCTTTTCCTTCCTGTCCTGCATTACTGTTGCTTTGATCCTGGGTTTTTTCCCATGCCAAATAAAGTGTGTTATATCCTGTTTCCATCTTTTAAATGGTATCTTAGAGTTTAATATGGGGATTGTTTGGAATAGAAAAAGCATACGAGGAAGCACGTTCATTTGTATTGTGGCTACTCTGCCTAATAATGATAGTTGTTGCTTATCCCAGGAATTCAAATCCGATTTAATATTATTCCATATCTTGATATAATTGTTCTTAAATAATTCTTTATTATGCTTAGTGATAGTTATTCCAAAGTATTTTACTTTATCTATAATTTGATATTCTGTCTTATTTTTCAGATCTTCTTCTTCAATTTTTGAAAGATTTTTTGTTAATATTTCACTCTTCAATTTACGCCATTGTATATTAACATTGAAAAACTATGTATTTTTAAATTGTATATTTTTAATTATTGTTATTCAATCTGTTTTGTTTGATTGTTTTTGGGAGATGGGTGGGTGTGGGAAGGAGGGCTGGGATTTGAACTGATTTTATTTGTTCTGATGTTTTGAAATATTGTACGCCGCCCCGATTGCCTGGCAGAGGGGCGGGATATAAATAAAAACTTATTATTATTATTATTATTATTATTTATTTATCTTAAATCCCGCTAAGTTTGTAAATTGTTCCATAACTTGTTCTAAATGTTTCATATTTCTTATTGGATTTTTGAGGAAAATGACTAGGTCATCCGCAAAAGCTTTTAGGCAATATCGATCTTTATATATTTTAGGAAACTGTAGTTATTTATCATTTCTTATTCTTATATTCATTATCTCCATTACCATGATGAATAACAGCGGAGAGAGAAGGCACCCTTGTCTTGTTCCCTTTTCAATTTCTATAGATAAAGTTTTTTCATTATTGACTATTGTTTGGGTTTTTTGTTTGGAATATATATTCCTAATCCAATTAATATATCTCCTCTGTATCCCACTCTTCTCTAAGACAATGTCTAAGAAGTCCCAATTTACATTGTTGAACGCTTTTTCTAGGTCCATAAAGATCATACCTAATTTATTCGATTTAATTTCATCATATTTCTCAATTATATTCAACACTATTCTTACATTATCTTTGATGTTACATCCCAGTAAGAATTCTGCCTGGTCCTCATGAATCCATTCTTGTAGTGCACTTTTTAATCTTTTAGCTAATATATTTGTGTATATTTTATAACCTATATTCAATAATGATATAGGGCGATAATTATTTAAATTTTCAGGATCCTTATTTTCTTTCTGAATGAGAGTTATTAATGAATGTCCCCACGATTCTGGATATTTGCCATAATCTATATCTTGAATAGTTTTATGTAATGCAAGGACTAATTCATTTTTAAACATTTTATAATACTGTGATGTCAATCCATCAGGACCAAGGGCTTTATGATCTTTCAATTCCTGTATTGCCTGTTCTACCTCCGTTAGAGAAATTGGTATACTTAAATCTTTTATTATTGAATCATTTAACTTAGGTATTTGCAAATTTTTTATATATTCTCATATTTGTGTTCTTTTTTCTTGTAGTTTTTCCTCTGTTGTATAAAGTTTCTTATAAAAGTCTTGAACTGCTTCTTTTATCTCATTTTTAAGATTTATTTCTTTACCTTCATATCTGATTTTTGTAATCACATTTCTTTCTCTTTCTTTTCTCAACCTGTATGATAACCATTTTCCTACTTTGTTTGCATTTTCAAAATGATAATGCTTCACATATTTAATTTTATTAGTTATTTCAACCATATGTATCTGGTTAATTTGGTTTATAATTTCCTGTATCTCATTATATATCTTTACATCCTTTGGTCTCCTCTTATGGTCTTGTTCTTTTTGTTCTAATTTCTCCAAAAGTTTCCTTTCTTTTTCTACTTTTAACTTTTTCTTCCTGCTTGCCTGTTGAATTAGTATCCCTCTAATTACAGCCTTGCTGGCATCCCTAATAATAATAATAATAATAATAATAATAATAATAATATTAATAATTTTTATTTATATACCGCCCTATATATCCTTATCCTTTGGTATATCCTTATTTAAATTCTCTTGAAAATAAAATCTTAATTCTTGTTTAATCTTCTTCACCACCTCCTCATCTGCCAACAATGATTCTTGTAGGTGCCAGGAGAATTCTCTTTTCCTGGGCCATAAATAGAGTCTTACTGGACAATGTCTGTAAGCGTTCTCAGGAGGATTTCTACTTTAGTTATTTCTTTAGTCATTGATTTAGTGGCAAAAATCATGTCGATTCTTGACCATGATTTATATCTATCAGAAAAATAAGTAAAGTCTTTTGAACCTGCTAATGTATAATTCCATGTATCCACCAAGTTAAATTCTTCTATTAACTCAAGGGCCATCGTTGGTAACTTGGCTTGATATTTCCTTTTCATTCCCTGCGAAGATCTATTCACTTTGGGGTTAATTACTTCATTCCAATCTCCTGCAATGATTATTTTTCCATAATTCATTTCTCTTACTTTCTTTTTTATGGTCTTAAAGAATTTAGCCTCATTATCTTGCGGAGCATATATGTTTAGTAATAAAACTTTACCTAATTGAAAATCTAATTCTATTGCTATGTAATGCCCATCTTTCTCTTTAAACATTTCCTTGGCTTTTATTGAATTTTTCACATATACCACAACTCCTTTTTTCTTTGATTTTTCATTTGAGGCTACATAAACCTTACCTAATTTTCTATTTTCCAAAAATTTAGCATCCTTCACCCGTATATGGGTTTCTTGTAAACACACTATATCATTGCATTGTTTTATAAGGGTATGTATGATTTTCCTACGTTTGAATTTAGAATTTAGACCATTCACATTCCAAGTTAAGAGTTTAATTGACATCTTTTATTAATTTCTTTGACTAAAATATTCTTAGTGTTTTATTGTTCTATTATCAATTATTTTCTATGAAAAGTTCTTCCTTTCTTTATCTTCTGTCTTATTTGGGAATGTTCTCTCTTTTCCTTCCCTTTAAGTTTCTTGTTTCTTTCTCGGTATATGTTTTCTTTTCCTGGGTCTGCATTAAGGTTTCCTTCTTCTTGTTACTCTCTTTCTATAGTTTTAACCATCCGGGCTATTTCTTCTTCTGATTCTTTGTTATTTTCATCTAAATCTAATGAATGTTGGGATAGATCATCAAGACTTTCTCCTGTATAGTTTTCTTCACGTTGTTTGCTTTCTTGTATTCTTGTTTTAGCTCTTGTAAGCATTCTGAATTTTGCCTTATAGGATCCTGTTCCTTTATTGTTATCTTTCCCTCCTATGGGTGAATCTTCCCTTGATGAGCTTTCATCCTCCTGTTTGTTCTTATCTAGGAATTTTTTGGCTTTTTGTAAAGAGTCAATGTGATATTTTCTCCTTCCTATTGTAAATATGACTCCTCCAAGTTTTGCCCACTTATAGCTGATGTTATTTTGCTTTAGATATTTCATTAGTTCTTGGTAATTTTTCCTTTTCTGTAAAATCTGTACAGGGATATCCCTCCATTCCATCCAGTGTCATCTGGGGGAGAGGACACTAGGCCCAGCACCATCGGGCCTAGTGTAAGAAGAAGAGCCTTCCCTCCATTCCATCCAGTGTCATCTGAAGGAGAGACACTAGGCCCAGCACCATCGGGCCTAGTGTAAGAAGAAGAGCCCTCCCTCCATTCCATCCAGTGTCACCTGAGGGAGAGACACTAGGCCAAGCACCATCGGGCCTAGTGTAAGAAGAAGAGCCCTCCCTCCATTCCATCCAGTGTCATCTGGGGGAGAGGACACTAGGCCCAGCACCATCTGGCCTAGTGTAAGAAGAAGAGCCCTCCCTCCATTCCATCCAGTGTCATCTGAGGGAGAGATACTAGGTCCAGCACCATCTGGCCTAGTGTAAGAAGAAGAGTCCTCCCTCCATTCCACCCAGTGTCATCTGGGGGAGAGGACACTAGGCCCAGCACCATCGGGCCTAGTGTAAGAAGAAGAGCCTTCCCTCCATTCCATCCAGTGTCATCTGAGGGAGAGACACTAGGCCCAGCACCATTGGGCCTAGTGTAAGAAGAAGAGCCCTCCCTCCATTCCATCCAGTGTCATCTGAGGGAGAGACACTAGGCCCAGCACCACCCAGCCTAGAATAGGAAGGAGGGATGGGATTCGAATGTATCTGCTTTAATGTTTTTTCTGATGTTTTGAAATGCTGTACACCACCCCGATTGCCTAGCAGAGGGGCAGGATATAAATAAAAATTATTATTATTATTATTATTATTATTATTAAAAATCTGAATTTCTTGATCTTCGATATAGCATTTTTTAAGGTAACTTGTCTCTATTATTGAATCCCGTATTCTTTCCCGGACAAAATGAATTACTATATCACATGGGTGCTTTGTATTCGTGGCTACCCAGGAATTAACCCTATACAACCTGTCCACTTCGATGTTGAGCTGTTCCATTGGCCATCCTACAAACTCTGCCAAGGCTGGAATGATACGAGAGGGTAGATCTTCCCTGTATTTTTCTTGTAGTCCACGTAGTCTAATTGCTTTACTTTTTAGTCTAAGTTCTATCGTTGCCTTAGATATTTCCTCTTGCGGTCGTGACTTCTCTATTAGGTCAGTCTTCCCTTCTAATTCCTCTGTTCTTTCTTCTATAGATTTAATCTCTGATTTCAGTTCCTTTATTTCAGTTGCCGTTTGTTGAAGGCTACATTCAAATTCCTGTATCTCTTTATGTATTTTAGCTCTTATCTCTTCTTTCCATTCCTTTATTTCCATTCTTATCTCTGTCCTAATTTCAGCTCTTATAGCAGTTCTCAGACGTCGGATTTCTTCCAGCAAAGTTAAACTAATATCAGTATTCTCCACATTATTTATTGGAGGTTCTCTTTGTGTATCTCGCAATTCAGAAGTTATTTGGTTTTCCAAATCCCCTTCCAATATCATTAGAAATTGCTTAGAAAGTGGGTTCCTACAAAATATAAAATTACTTTACCTCTATATTTGCTACACAGCTTTTAAGTTTTGATTCAAAGCAGTAGTAGGATAATAGGGTATATGACAATATTACTTCACGTATGCAATGGCCAAACCCTTATCCACCCTGATGCCAAGCCTTATTTTTCTATTGAGTTAAATACTATCACATCGCATAATTCCCAATTTTAAATCTTTAACAATAATGACAATCCATATAGATATTAATCTAGCATATAAAAGCTTCTCTATTTTATAATTTTGCTTCCCATGACCTTAACATTATAATCATCAAAATATATCAAGCACAAAAATAAAATAATACGAGGATAGAATTTCTTCAGATAGCCCCCTTGATTCTCCTAAAACGAAGTAAACTCCAGTCAATACAGCAGTTAATATGATATTGTTATTGGTTTTTTTCTCCTCCTTATAATAAGTGTTGTAACCTTTTCACTATAGCAGTTTCTGTGTCAATGGCCACCTTTATGTCTTAAGATTTCTAGTTTACACTTGCCCCTCCTTATGCTGTTAGCACTTGCGTGCGCGGCACAACATCCGGTGTTTTGTGTGCGCCCTCGATAATACTGCTCCCAGGACACACCCAGTATGTCCACCGCTCCCTCAGGAATGCGGCCGTCACTCCAAACCACCTGTTCCCACTCTCCATGGCTTCCCAACCTCCCAGATGCCCGGGTATCAATGTTATCTCTGGAACTTCTCTCCGCTGTTCCCCTGCTGTCTGCATTGCTATGACCAAGGTCCAATCTATATCCGGGGTCACTCCCACCTTTTCACCTAGTCCATCCATGTCGCTCCTTCCAGGATCACCCCACGGTCTCCTCCAGCATCAAGCCCACTTCCGCAGTTTCCTCTAGGTTCAAGCCCACTTCCGCGGTCTCCTCCAGCGTCAAGCCCACTTCCGTGGTCTCCTCCAGCATCAAGCCCACATCTGCGGTCTCCTCCGATGTCAAGCCCACTTCCGTGTCCAAGGATGTCCTCGTCAGCTCGTCCTCTGCTGTATCTGTCTTGTTGTGTAGGGGATTTACTATTTTCTAGTGTGTATCACCTGCTTCCTTTACATCAAGAGTCATTCTCTACACTTTAGTCTCCGGTTTGAGTGGGAGGGTTTTACTCTTCAGTTTGCTGGGCTCCACAAAAGACTTTACTCTTCAATTTAGCCTCTACCTCACCTACTTCACTCGAATCTCCTGTAAAACAGGAGGGAGAACTTCAGGTTTGCCCAAGCTTTGTAATCAGTCCTTTCAGGCTTTTATTTATTTGCTTGTCCTTTAATCCTGTTTCTTTCTATTATGGTTAAAAAGTGTGGTAGGCGCTGCTCTTGCCTCTCAGCTCCAAGTAGAAGATTCAGGTTCTGATTTTCCTTTAGCTCTCCTCCTCCCCTCCTCTTCTCTTCTCCTCTTTGGAGAGGAGCTGTTGGAATTTTTAGGTTTGTAGTCGGTTTTCCTGTCGCCCTTTTATTCAGGTCTCTCTTCTAACCCTTGCTTTAATTTTCTTGAATTTGCTAATTTTCTTTCTTTCTCTTGGTTTTCTCCTGCCTTTTTTTTTTGGGGGGGGGGTTATAATCATACTACGGATGCAGGAATTTTGCGGAGCCCCGCAAAATCCTGCTTCTCATAGCACCGCTCACCACCGGAAATCGAAAATTTCTCTTTTGGACTACAAGTACCAGAACCTTCCATTCAAATGGTCCACAGGCTGGGAGATTAGGCAGATATAGGTTGGAGTCACCTACAAGATCACCTCCTTCCATACAATCCACCATGTACATTCAGGTCGTTTAGGGGACATTTACTTCAACCAGCCAGGACTAGGCTGGCAACTATCACTTAGAGGAGGTTTTCATCAGCCACCCCTAGACTGTGGAATGACAAGCTGGGAGATATTTGACAGCTAAACATGCTGCCTGGATTTAAAATAATATTAAAGACCTATCTCTTCCAGGAGGCCTATCCAACTGATTTTAAATTATGAATTTTAAATTGTTAAAATCATCCAAATTAAAATATAACAATTTTATATTTTAAATTATAATTTGTAATGGTCATTTTAATCCTATGTTTATATGTTTTAATTATGTGTTCAATTGTTAGTTGCACATTATATTTTAATCTATGTTATACCCCACCTCAGGCCTTGGGGAGAGGATAAGATTTTTTTTTAAATGTTGTTGTCCAACACTAATGTTTCCAAGTTCTAGAAGGAGGCTACCCAGTTTAAGAAGTGATGATAGGTAGTGATATTGCCCAAGCTTATAGGGTTGAACAAAACTCACTTTCTGAAATTCTTCATCTTATTTGTAGGTAGAATGATTGGGGAGAGAGACAGTTCACTGATTTTGTTTTTCAGGGAAGGGTGCAGAATTCCCCAGTAGTTGGGAATAAAGGATAATTTATTAGAAAATTTTTTATGGGAACAGTTATCTAATAAGAAATGAAACTATATTGTCTCTGCATTCTCTGTTGTGGCACCCTGGTTTTAGAATGCTTTCTGCTTATGAGTTCAGTTTGTTATCCCCTTGGCCTCATCCAGTGTTAATTAAAAGTTGGCCCTTCACCAAAGCTTTTGGGGCTTAGAAATCATGGTCGGACTAGACTGTGGAAATCTGACAGAATGTACACTGTCCATACTATTTAAAATTCCTTTCTTGTCTGCATCGCAATCATATCTTCTCATATGTGGGAAGCAATTGTTTGAATGAACAGATGAATGACTGAATGAGTGAACATAAGTGGATGAATGAAGAAATGGTTTTAGAGAGGAGGATAAGAAAATGTATTACTTTATCCAAGTATATAAAAATGACTCCATCAATATAAAAGTGCTCTGGCTCTTTCAGTAGGCCAAGTAGCTGTTTAAAAGTTACAGTTGAACAAACCTCAAAATGATCTTTTTTTCAGGGATACAAGCCAAGAGGAAAATCATCATCATCATCATCACCACCACCACCACCACCACTTCCTACAAGATTTTTACATCATGGGACTTTAAGATTCAAACTGATAAATAATTAGTTAGTGCATAATATGACACACAGAACTGCAACTGAGAGAAAGGAAGTTTGGATTATTGATGCTGCAATCCCTGGGGACAGAGGAATTGAAGACAAAGAAAGGAAAAGATTAATGCATCTGAGGAAAGAGACTGAAGTCTATGAAAGCTCATGCCGCCAACTTCTTTATTTAAGTTAGTCTCAAAGGTGCTACAGGATCTCTCTACATGCCACCTCAACATTAGGAAGAACTTCCTGAGAGTAAGAGCTGTTCAACAGTGGAATACACTATCTCAGAGAGTGGTGGAGTCTCCTTCTTTGGAGGTTAAGCAGAGGCTGGATGGCCATCTGTCAGGTGTGCTTTGATTATATATTCCTGTGTGGTAGGGGGTTGGACTGGATGGTACTTGTGATCTCTTCCAACTCTATGATTCTATGAAATAGTAATATTTGGTACTGTGATACTGAGGGAAAGAATAGACAATAATATATGGCATAAATTTAGCTATATTTACATCATTTAGATTCTGAATGTCATGAACACATTACTCCTTTCTTCCCTACCACCCCACTCTGTCACCATTTCCATCATTATCTTACATGTACAATGAGACCTGGTGAAGGAACAGCACTTTACCCATGGAGGCTGTCCTTGACATTTCAAGCCTTGATTTTTCAGGTTTTTTTAAAAAAGCATCTCCATTATAAGGGTGGCTTTTCTCTTTATAATGCTCATATTATCCATAATTACTGGGTGACAGAAGTAGTGGCAGACAAAACTAGCGCAAATTTTTCATTCATACATTTATTTCACCCAGAACCTGGAAAACTTGAATAAAATTGTAGCACTGTCTAATTCTAATTTGAAGACTGTATTGATTTCAGTTCTACAATCGCAACCACCTCTCCACCTGCTTTCTTCCTAAGCAATATTAGTTACAGATTCAGAAATGTAAGTTGGATTAGTAAAAAAATCTGAGCCAGCTGATATCTCTATACTAACTTTCATATGTATGTGTTTAATTCCATAGGATCCACACAAAACAAATTTCATTATTGCACTGATCCACTTGTGTTCAGCAACTGAGATTATAGAGAGATTTGGTGAATGTTCCAAGGATGAAAATGTGTTAATGTCAGTCTGTTGTCTCTTCAGGGCAGGCATCTGGAATCATCACTAAGAACAGAACAGCTGCTCCTCAAGAACAGTTTGAGGCTACAGGTATAGAACTCAACAGCTGGCTTCTGCATATGTTCCCCTTCCCCATCTCTCTGTGTGTGAGAATGTGTTTAGGAAACTGTAAAGTAATATGACCTTGAATAATATAACTTTGTACTCATCAATGGGTGCCTGACAGTCAGTACCAAGCCGTGATGTTAGCCTGAAATGCAGGGCTATTGTTTTAGGCCTTCCAAACCAGAACCCCCAAAGAGAGAGCAAGGTGCTGTGGACAGTGGCAAACAGTCAAGTAACTGTACTTGGACCAGCATAGGCATGCCAGAACCCATCTTGGCTGACACTGATTGCTGAACTACCCTTTCATTCCTCTTTTTATAAAAATCATACGAAAAATCAGTATATAGTTGGATGGTGGTGAGTTTGGCATGTTTGTGGTTGCAGATTTTACTTTAAATATACATTTCGTTTGCTTGCTTTAGCATATCACAAATACAGAAGCAATTTTAAAACATGGAATGATAGAAGATGGAGGTGAGAATACATGTTAGTTATGTCCTTCATAACTCAAGTAATACATCATGGCCATGAGCCTCATTATCTTACATGTGCAGTGATACTTGGTGAAGGGAACAATATCTTATCCATGGAGACCTCCTTGATATTTCATGCCTTTATTTTTCAGGATTTTTTTAAAAAAGCATCTCCATGAATAGAGGCAGCTTAGCCTTTTATAAAGATGGGCTTATCCATAATTACAGAGTGACAGAAGTGAAAGAGGGCAGACAAGTGGAAGGTCTACAACTATCTAGTTTCACCACTGTAATAATGAATCAAAGAATCATAAAGTTGGATTATACCGCCAAGGGCCATCCAGTCCAACCCCCTGCCATACACCATCAAAGCACTCCTGACAGATGGCCATCTAGCCTCTGTTTAAAAATCTCCAAAGAAGGAGATTCCACCACTCTCTGAGGCAGTATGTTCCACTGTCAAACAGTTGTTACCATCAGGAAGTTCTTCCTACTTTAGATGGAATCTCTTTTCCTGTCGCTTGAATCTGTCTCTTCCATCACACCCAAACCAAGCACCACTGTTGGTCTTGCCTGTTATCCAAGCTCTACTATAAAGGTGTTTACATCCCCTAAACCTGTGTGAGTCTAAGCTCAGGCTAAGCAACATATGCCTTGTATATCTTGTTCATCCCATCCAGATTCAGTACTTCTGAAATTCAGCCAGTAATTCACAATAAGAAAAATAGTGCCTTTGCTTTAAAAGTGTCATTTCTTTCTCCTTTAGATAAGTTGCATAGTTCCAGTACACTTTACATACTTTATAAATCTATGCTTTGAGAAGCACAAATCTATACTGTAAGATGTATGGAGAACACGCACCTTGTTTAAACTGAGAATTTTGAACTGAATGCATAGGAAAACCTTTCTTTTTAGTGTGGAATTTCCCCAAGAAAATTAGTGTCATATACTCCTTGGACCCACAGAAGAGCAAAACCTGTTTTATGTGATGTGTACTTGACACATAAACATGCCAGTGGAGATATTCTTACTACACTTACACACTTGACTAAGGCCACCTGAGAATGGATCTCTACATGAAAACCTGCTACACAATTACATAGTTATCTTACTTATATGGGGAAATGGCTGCACATTTCTAGTGCCCCAGCTATCCTGCATTCTTACTCTATTGCATGGTTTTGTTAACCATGTTAAGAATCAAAGAGAGAGAGAAAATAAAGGCTTTATAAACTCAAATAGAAAAAATATTGGTTATGATTGGAAAAAGTATAAAAGAGAGAGGTGAAGTATTGGAAGAATGCAAATAATATACTGGGGGCATTTGCAGACTACTAGAAATAGTGCAAATTGAGTCCACTTTAACTTCCCTGGCTTAGTGCTAGGGAATCATGGGAATTGTATTTTTTTCTGAGATATTAAGCCTTCTCTGTCAGAGAGCTCTGGTGCCACAATAAAATACAGTTCCCATGATTCCCTAGCACTGAGTCAGGGCAGTTAAAGTGGACTCAATTTGCACTATTTCTGGCAGTCTGCAAAGGCCCTGGGACTTGAAACTGAAGCATTAAAACATGCTCCATGAAAAAGAAGTCTAGGCATTTGTCATGATTGGGTTCTCTTTCTCTCTCTTTTTAGTCTTCCTAGCCTTCTTCGTTTCTATCCTTCTTGTCATCAGATTTTTTTCCTCCCAGATTGTTTTATATTGTCATTTCATTCAGGATCCTGGTTTTATGTATTTGATGTATTTTTGTGTTGGCCATTGACTCAGTTAATGCTTGAAGAAATTTACAATTGTACATTGTAGACAAACAAACTCCTCTGAGGCCTTTGCAGACTGCCAGAAATAGTGCAAATTGAGTCCACTTTAACTGCCCTGGCTCAGTGCTAGGGAATCATGGGAATTGTATTTTTTTCTGAGACATTGAGACGTCGTCAGAGAGCTCTGGTGCCACAATAAACTATGGTTCTCATGATTCCCTAGCACTGAGTCAGGGCAGTTAAAGTGGACTCAATTTGCACTGTTTCTGGCAGTCTGCAAAGGCAAAAAAGAAAATAAAAATAAACCAAAAACAAAACCCAAAATAGAAACAACAACAACGAGAGCAGCATGCAACCCTCATCTGAATATTGAGTAAAGTTGTACCATATGTCTTTTGGAACTGTTGGAAGAGGTTAAGGATCAAAAAGTATGTGGTTTTTTTACTAGTCGTCCTCTGCTGCACCTACTCTGTGGCAGTTTGCCTGGACTATAGATGGACCTTTCAAGAACAGGGGTTGTAGATCTGGTCAGGAAAAAAATGCATAAAATTGGGAGCTATTTCTTTCCTTTATGAAGAGGAGATGGAAGAGCTGTATTATTCTGATGCTTGGATAGAGAACTGATGGTGATGAACAGCTAACAAAGGGACTAAGCAGAGATGCAGTGAATATCTATGATGTTTGACTTCCAAAGTAAAAAAAAATTATATCCACACCTTTACTCAAATCTTGGATTAAAACCAGAGATTTCTGATTAATCTGTGGAGATGGTAGTGGTGGAGGAGGAAGGTAGTTTGTTTTTGTTTTGTCAAAATGGAGATTGTTTCTGATACTGTGAAAAATATGCCACCATATAATCCAATTTCCAACTCACAGCTAGTTATATTTATACTCCCTAGTCTGAAAGACAAACCATGGGGAAAGATTTTTCCTGTCCTTTTATCATCTTTAATTGGTATCTTAAACCTACACACACACACACACACACACACACACACACACAGATGCATCACTTCTTAATACACACACAAATACAAAACTCATTGTAATCAGAGTAGAAACCTCAACTCAAACCCAGATATACTTCTTCCCTCCCCTGATACTATCCCAGTGCTGATTTTAGAGTAGAGATAGAGTACAATTCAAGGCATAAAGACCACTTCTAAACACAATCATAGTTTATCCCTCAAAGTTTCAACTGAACAGTTCTGGCAACTTGTAAGCAAACAGGTTTCTATGTGATACAGATAAGAGTCCTACAACATTGGTCTCCCAGGCAAAACTATTAGTCTCCCCAGTCCCCTGCTGTCCTTAATGGCAACAGCCAGAGGGGATTGGTTTTAACTACAGAGGAAGCCACATTTTATCCGCCTTGCATGGAGAGGCATAAATTGGCATTCCATATCATAATACCAAAAAAATTCCCAGCAATTATTAAAAGATTCTTATCTCTTGCTCCCTGCATGGATAATGAGATCCTTCTCTGTTGGACTGAGACAGCCTGTCTCTCTACCCACTTAATGAAATGGACCCAAGTTTGTAAATTAGCATAGCCCTGACTCCAAGCATAACCTCTTGTTGTCTAGTTGTACATCAAGGCTCCAGGCTTATGTATTTCTTTATTAACACTCTTTAATAATAATGGGGCCCCTTTCATTTTCATTTCCTAGCTCCTTTAAACAAATTCTCTTATACATTATAGTCATCCTCCCAGCCCCACTCTGCTTTTATTCTATTGAGTTAATCTTGAAGGGGAATATTTTAAAATGGAATATTGTGTCTTTATATGAGAACTCACTGGTAATAATGTTCAAAAATATTATTTGTTGGGTTTATCAAGCAGATCAATTGATTCTGGGTCTACACTACACTATTATAGTGTTTTGATATGACTTTAACTGTCATGTGTCCATCCTATTGAATCCTGGACTTTGTGGTTTTGTGGGAAACTTAGGGCTTGAACAGACTGCCAGAAATAATCCAGTTTGAGGCCACTTTAACTGCCCTGGCTCAGTGCTAGAGAATCATGAGAACTGTAGTTTATTGTGGCACCTGAGCTCTCTGACAGAGAAGGCTCAATGTCTCAGAAAAAAAATACAATTCCCATGATTCCCTAGCATTGAGCCAGGACAGTTAAAGTGGTCTCATGCTGTATTATTTCTGGCAGTCTGTTCAAGCCCTCAGACTCTATGAAATAGGTTGTATTTGGGGGAATTCTAAGTTCCCCACTAAACTGCACATCCCAGGATTCCATAGGATGGAATCATGGTGGTTAAACTAGATCAAACTGCTATAATTGTGCAGTGTGGATACACCCTTTATGTTGTGGCTGGTGGCATCCTATATGACATTCAGACACGTTTGTGTTCATTCACTCTAACATTGGGAGCTTGGCACCCATTTCAAGAGAACCAGAACACATCTGAACCCAATGCCCCTACAATGTTTTTTCCCCAACTACACAGACAGCATTCATTGTGATATGCCAATCATAATTCCTTCTGATCCACAGATAGGTAGGTGACTAGCATGCCTGGACTGATCAGTTAACTAATGATCTCCCACCACTCAGAACATCAATGTACTTGAAGGGATAGCCTGTTCCTGCATGTGCCTATTTAGGCTATGTGGTCTTGAATCCCTTCTTTAAATACTTCATCAAGCAATTTACTTGCTGAAGTATGACTAATGGCTAGGAAGCCATTCAGCTTTATAGAGGAGAGTTCTCTATTTGAAGAAATTTAACTGAATCATACTTTTGTCAACAATCACTCTAAATACTTAGAAACTGTAGACAATAGAAGCAGATCCAATCTCATTTCTGATCAACTCAAGATCTTAGGTAATTTTAAACTGAAATTGTTGCATGCTTAGTAATGTTTGTTGCAAAGGGGCAACAAGGCTTCTCAGTTCCATTTCTGTGTAAGGTAAAGTTTTGTGGCTCCAAGTAAAATGTTCTCTATGATGATGACCAGGCATGTACAAATTCCACACAATCTGCTCTCTGTGTGTTTTCATAGTTCTGGTACTTTTGTCTATGCTGTCATCTGTGCAGTAATCTATTTTATTTTTTCTCCTTCCAGTAGAGTTGATTCACAAATGTTATGCAAAACAATACTTTTTTAAAACTTACTTTTCATTTATATATACAGAGATATGCTTCCCTCCTCATTTATTTGCATTTTTTTTGACATCATACATTCATCATCTTCATCACTAACATCTTTAGAAATGGAAAAATCTGATGTTGATGGAGTCTCTGGTGGATCCCACTGTGATGCCTTCTGGTGGCCAGGAATGAACGAAAAACATTTATTTCATAAAGCATATTCTCCTGCCAATACAAAAGGATCACCATTTTAGTAATACATCATGGAATACACAAGTAAATTCAAACTGTGTACTTTTGAGAGGAGACTACCATTTGAAAATGTTGTATGCATTTTGCTTTTCCCCCATTCTTGGCAAGGAGCACAGAGAGACTCTGGCACTGCAGCTAATGCTGTAGGTTGCTTCATTCTGAGTGGTTGGTTTGGTCACTTAAAGCAATCTGCAAAAATATGCCTGCTGTAAGGATCAAACAAATATCTTCTGTTATTCATTAGCCACTGAAAAAAGGGGGTTTGTCAACTTCCCATTGGGAAGGATAATAGATTAGCCAGACTTTTGCATAGTTTCTTCCTGGCAGTCAAATATCCTAAAATATTATAGGGGATTATTCTGCACAGAATTATATCCAGGTCCCATTAACACTACATAATTACAGTGCTGTTATTCCACTTTAATTGCTATAGTTCCATTCTGCAGTTAGCAGTTTAGGGAGGGGCATTTAAGATTCTCAGCCAGAGAGATCCAGTGTTTCAAAAAACTACAAATCCCAGGATTTGATAAGATGCAGCCCTGGTAGTTAAAGTGGAATCATAGTGCTATATTTGTGTAGTGTGAATGGGGTACTGGATTGTTCTGTGCAACCTGACCCTATCTTTCCCATGTGAGTGTGTGGATAAGCCTTATTTATGCAGAGAAACCATGTGCATGTCTGTGCAAAATCATTAACCCAGAAGACTCTGATATATTCAAATTCATAATAATAATAATAATAATAATAATAATAAAATTTATTTATACCCCGCCCATTGGTAATCCAATCCGGGCGGCTTACAATTAAAACATATCATTCAATAAAACATACAATATGAACACAGCCCTCCCCCCCTTAAAACAGGATTAAATCAGAACAGTGTAAAAACAAAATACAATTAAAACATAGAGCCATCCAGCCTAACCCAGTGATTCCAAGCCTAGCATAGCGATCCTCCCATCACTTGATGGGGCCACGTGAGGATCGTATATTGGGTGGGTGTTAGTCTGAGGCAGGAAGGACTGATCTAGTATACCTAGTCCGGAAAGGTCTAGTCCGGAAAGGCCTGTCGGAAGAGATCCGTCTTGACAGCCTTTTTGAAGCTGTCTAAAGATGTTAACAGACGGATCTCGTCCGGCAGGCCGTTCCAGAGCTTAGGCGCAACAACAGAGAACGCCCCCCGGGAGGTAGCCACCAGCCTCGATTTCTGAGGCTGTAGCAAGTTCCTCCCGGAGGAACGAAGAGCGCAGGGAGGATTGTACGGGAGCAGGCGGTCCTTGAGATAGCTTGGACCCAAGCCATTTAGGGCTTTAAAGGTAATAACCAACACCTTGTACCTGGCCCGGAAGCTGATAGGCAGCCAGTGGAGGGACCTCAAAACCGGAGTGATGTGGTCCCTCCGAGATGTTCCCAAAACAAGTCTGGCTTCCATATTCTGTACCAGCTGTAATTTCCGAACCAGGCACGAGGGTAGCCCCATGTAGAGTGCATTACAGTAGTCGAGGCGTGAGGTTACCAACGCGTGCACCACAGTCTCAAGGTCCTTTACTTCCAGAAAAGGGCGCAGCTGGCGTATCAGCCGGAGCTGATAACAGGCGCTCCTGACCGTCACGTTAACCTGATTCGTCATCAGGAGCGACGAGTCAAGGAGCATCCCCAAGCTGCGAACACAGTCACTGGAGGAGAGCGTGACCCCATCCAGGACTGGAGGTTGCAACCCAATTCCTGGTTTCGGGGCCGATACCGTGAGCACCTCCATCTTGTCTGGATTCAACTTCAATCTGTTTTTCCTCATCCAGCCCATTACCGCCCCAAGACATTCATTGAGAGAAGAGGTGCCATTGGAATTCGAGGCCGACGAACGAGATAAGGAGAAATAGATTTGGGTGTCATCAGCGTACTGATAACACCCAGCACCATAACTCCTTATAATCTCACCCAGCGGCTTCATATAGATGTTAAACAACATCGGGGACAAAATAGCTCCCTGAGGGATCCCACAAGTGAGGTCCCTCTTACTGGAGCTACAGTCCCCGAGCAGCACCCTCTGGGACCGACCCGAGAGGAAGGACTGGAACCACTGCAAAGCAGCACCTCCGATACCTAACCCCCTCAGGCGGTCCAAGAGGATGCCGTGGTCTATTGTATCAAAAGCCGCTGAGAGGTCTAAGAGCACCAACAGGGTCACGCTACCCCTGTCGATGCTCAGACGCAGATCGTCGGTCAAGGCAACCATGGCAGTCTCAACCCCAAAGCCTGTCCTGAAGCCGGTTTGAAATGGGTCTAGATAATCGGTTTCATCCAAGACTGCCTGGAGCTGAAGAGCAACTGCCCTCTCGATCACCTTGCTCAAAAATGGCAGCAATGACACAGGCCTATAGTTTTTCATGTCCAGGGGGTCCAGGGAAGGTTTTTTCAGAAGTGGCCTAACCACTGCTTCCTTTAAACATGATGGAACATGTCCTTCCCTGAAGGATGCATTGACGATATCCATGAGGAATCTCATCAATGCATCCCCCCCTGAATGGCCAGCCAAGATGGGCAAGGGTTGAGAGGGCAAGTCGTCTTCCTCACCTTACCAAGCAGCTTGTCCACATCCTCGGTACTCACAGATTGCCACTGATCCAGTAAAATTACATCGGCGGAGTCGGTGGACGCCTCGCCTATAGACTCTGCCCCAATGGTCGCATCAAGGTCGGCTCTTATCTGAGAGATTTTGTCTGCAAAGTAGTTGTTAAATGCGTCACAGCAGGCCGTTGTCGGGTTAAGCAAGGGATTTGGCGCAGGAGGCACCTGCGTCATCTCCCTTACCACCCTAAACAGCTCTGCCGGATGAGACTCTGCAGACGCAATACGTGCAGAGGAGAAAGCTTTCTTCGCTGCACGTATCGCCTCCCGATAGGAATGAAGACATTTCCTATGGTGAGTTCTGTCAGATATGAGTCGAGTTTTCCACCACTTGCACTCTAGCCGTTGTCCATGCCGCTTCATCCTCCTAAGCTCAGGTGTGAACCACGGCTTACGATTAGGAGCGGGATGGCAAGGGAGCTTGAGAGCGATCGTGTCGATGGCCCTGGTAAGATCACTATTCCAAGTGTCAACCAGAGCCTCGACAGGGTCACCGGCATTCCTAACCATTAATCCCTCTAAGGCTTTCCGGAATCCGCTTGGCTCCATTAGCCTTCGAGGGCGGACCATTCTAATGGGTCCACCACCCCCGGCAGGGTAGGTGCTGGCTCTAAGTTCCAACTTGACCAGGAAATGATCCATCCATGACAATGCAGAGGTACTTACCACCTCCGCCCACGGATATTCCTGCTCCGTACTGAAGACCGCGTCGAGTGTATGACCTGCACAATGTGTGGGCCCGTTGACCAATTGGGATAGGCCCATGTTTGTCATGGAATCCATGAACTCCCGAGCCGCACCTGTTAAGCTGGTCTCGAGCGGAATGTTGAAGTCTCCCAGAACCAAAAGTCTGGGAGACTACAGCAAAAGCTCAGAGACCAGCTGTGTCAGCTCGGTCAGGGAGTCCGCTAGAGAACGGGGTGGTCAGTAGACTAGCAAAATCCCCAAACTATCTCTGGTCTTCAGGCTGAGGTATATACACTCGATGTGGACCATGTTCCGGATAGGTATCCTGGTCAAGGTCAAGGTGTTCTTATGGACTAGAGCCACACCGCCTCCCCGCCCACTTCCCCTCACCTGCTCACTAACAGAGTACCCAGCTGGGAGGGCCTGTGCCCAAATAGCAGCACTATCCTCTCCCAGGATAGTGGGAGAATTGGGAAATTCCCTGAATTTCCCAATTCAGGAAAAATAATACACAGAAATTTGTTTTCTCTTGAAATAGAGGGGGGAAACCCTGCAGAAATTATTTATCCTTTTTTGCAAGGATGAAATAGTTGATGACACTGTTTTAAGACTGGTGTGATCTTCTTTCACTCTTGCCAAGAGGATTACACATCACATCATGTAAAAACATGCTTTAAAAAGTATTTGTTGCAACAGACCATGCAAAATTGAACTTAGGTGCTATCCTTTGCTCTGTTGTCCAGAAAGTGAATAATTGTCATTTCACAACAAAATGTTATTATCTGAGGAAAAGGGTCCTCAGGACTTCCAGTGGCAGCGAGAGAGGTGAGAGAAGGTGTGATTGCTTTGCTCCAGACCTCCAATCTCCCCACAGAATACCAGCTTTAGAGCCAGCTCCAAAGCACCAGATTGGGGTACTTGGAAGGAGGGTTCATTGGAGGATACAAAGGACAAGGGGAGCACTTTGTTATATATGCAAGCAGCTCCTGGAATCACCCTGTACCGGAAGAACAGCCTAAGTGGGAGAGAAGAACCTTATGGTCGCTAGCCTCATATGCTGTCTTTATACTATTCAAATGGAGGAATTGGCTTGTTTATGATCTTTCTCCAAAGTTTTTTTCTCCCCCCCCCCCCTTCTCCAATATTCAAATGCTGTATGTTTCCCATGGAGAGGGCAGGATAGTAAGGAGAAGACTTTGCATTTAGAAACTGCAAAGCCAACAAGCAGTTTACAACCCCCTTATCTCCTTCCTGGACACTTTTCTCTTTCTACAATAGTGCTGCAATTCGTAAATTTTGGAATTCCATAACTGGTTGAACTATGAAAATAAATAAATAAATAGAAAATACTAAACGAAGAGGACATTAAAGCAAGAAGAAAGTTTAGAGTTGTGGAAATAACATCACCCACACCTGACTGGAAGGATCAGCTGGAGACAAAGGGATAAGGAAAGAGACATCATTAGTAGGACGCTGACTACTTAAAAGATACTGTTTAAGATCAATATGCCTTTGTTTTAGAGGACATATAACATTACCTACACCTGACTGGAAGGATCAGCTGGAGACAAAAGGATAAGGAAAGAGACATCATTTGTAGGACGCTGACTGCATAAGGTTACTAACCTTTTAAGATTATTATTCTTCTGTTTTGAGGATATTACCATTTGCTTGAAAGATAATATTTCTTTTCCAATTTTTATTTAATTGGACTTCACTTTGGTTGAAGTTAAGTACTTTCTGTTGTGATTTATTGAAAAACAAGTATCTTTACTGAAGCAAGCATCTCTAATTGCTCTAACTGCTCTAAAACTTAAAGGGGAAAAGCAGAATTGTAACTGGACAACAACTCTAGATAAAATTAACAAGAGAGAAATAGCTGAAATTAGAGTAAGAACTTTTACCTGTAAGACATTGTTTTTCCATTTTCCTGAAGAACATTTTTTTTGGTAGGTAGAATATTGTTATTATGATATTACTCACTTAATTTGAAGAGAGTTTTGTTCAATTTGGTCTATAAGTTTGGACTCCAAACAAAGGGGGAAAACTTGGAAAATAACAATAACTATAGATATATTGATCAAAAGGAAATAATTATTAATAGGGCACAGTTGAATTAAGAATAGAACTACAAATTATAAAACACAATTCAGGTAAGGGCCCTTTGGGTGGTATTTCAAAGACATTAATATCTGGTAAATTAGTCAACTGGATTAATTTTTTTGTCTTTCTGTACTTCTTGTACAACAAAGTTGCTGGATAGACTATGGGCCTTTGCAGACTGCCAGAAATAGTGCACATTAAATTGAGGCACTGCCCTGACTCAGTGATAGGGAATCATGGGAACTGTAATTTATTGTGGCACCAGAGATCTCTGACAGAGAAGGCTCAATGTCTCAGAGAAAACTACAATTCCCATGACTCCCCAGCACTGAGCCAGGGCAGTGCCTCAATTTAATGTGCACTATTTCTGGCAATCTGCAAAGGCCCTATAACTAAAGAGAAAATCTAAATCATTGTATGGACAAAACCTAAGTATGGGAATGTGATAGAACTTTAATTATATATGATATCAGATGTCTCATGTGTACTAAGATAAAATTAATTAAATCCTTTGGGTTATATTACCTTATAAGTTAATGAACTTTTATAAGTTCTATTGATATATCTAAAGCTATAACTGAACATAAATTGTATCTGAGTAGAAAATATCAGGATTTTAGTTATAGATCATGTTATTACTTGTTTTAAAACACCTTTTGGTGCTTCATTATAAAACTTTGGAATTAAGATATATCTACAAAATCATGGCATCAAATACCAGAAATAAAGCTCAAGGTCTTGCCTCAACAACAGCTATGAATTTAAGAAGAGGCTCTGCTGACACACCAACTGAACAGATGGAAATCAATATGACAATTCTACAAGAGTTAAGAGATTTTTTTTAAAAATGATTAAAAAAGAGATATGGGAGGAAGTGCTAGGAGAATTGAAGGATTTTAGAAAGGAAATAAAAGCTGATCTACAAAGAGAATCTTCTAATCTTGCCAAAAAGATAGATAAATTATCAGAAGAAAAGTTGGATATGAAAAAAGATTTAGATGAACTAAAATCAAAAATGAGAAATTTGGAGGGAAAAACAGATGGATTGGATAAAAATAAGCTGCATGACTCACAGAAACTTCTAGATCTTGAAATGAAATATATAGAAAGGTGCTTAAAATTGAGAGGCCTGCCAGAAAAGACCAACCTTGCAGCTCAAAAACATATGAACGCAAGTAGATAAATAGGTACCACTTTGGTAGGAAGATAAACAGCATTCTGTGCGATCATGCTGGTCACATGATCACAGAGTAGTCTCTGACAACTCTGGCTCTTTGGCTTAGTAATGGAGATGAGCACCGCCTCTTATGATCAGACAGGACTTGACAACCTTTCAATGGGGAATACCTTTACCTTTTAATATATCTGAACTTCCAACTCTTGCACTAACTTCTATTTGGGCAAAATAAGACTACTCTAAGTGTTAATCTGTTCTGCAATCCTCCATTTCATGAAACAGAGTTCTTGTTTGTGAGTAATATTCCACTCCCACCTCACCTGAAATTCAAAAACAAGAAAAAAATAAAGTAAGAGTTTGGTTGTTGCTGAAGAGCCAGTATGAATGCTGACTGAGTACTCCAGGAGATTTTTAATATTAAAACTGATAAACCATTAACACATAACATGCCAGACACAACTGTTGTTAAAAAAAATAAGTAAATTTGGATCATAGATATGACAATTTCAGGGACAGCAGAATTGAAGACAAAAAGAGGAAAGCATTATGAAATACCGAGACCTTCAAACTCAGATCCAGTCCCTCTGGGGAAAAACAACAACTGTAGTTCCAGTAGTAATAAGTGTTCTTGAAGAAATTCCAAATGGACTGACAAAATATGTGAATGAAATTTCCAGAGGTAGCATCTCAATAGCACAGTTATGAAAAGTGATACTAGTTGATAGATGCCACATTATACAACAATACTTCATGGATTCCTTGGAACTTAGAATCCAAATCACTGATCATGCAAGCTCCAGTAAGTAGATTGTTAAAGTGAGACATAATTACAACAATAAGATATTTTCTTTGTGGAAAATATTATTAAACCTTAACAGAGCATAATTTTAATAGTTTAACTGCATTTTTTATTTTTTGTATGTTATACATTTTAACTGTGTTTTAATAATGACATTGCTCAGCTCTTCTGGGTCAATGTCCCTAGGAAAAGAAAACAACTGTAATTGCTCCCAGAGGTGACTCTGGGAGCAATTTCAAATAGCCTGAGTGATAGTACTATATCTCAGTATCTGAGTGATAGTATAGATAAAATCAAAATACGAAATAGTGTCATATAGTGGCTTGTGCATTGGACTAAGATTCTGGAGTACCAGGACTTGAATCCCTGATCAGCCATGGAAGCCCATTGGTTGACCTTGGGCAAGTCACTTTCTTGAGGACAGAAATGGTAAATCTCTTTTGAATAAATCTTGCCAAGAACACCCTAGGACACAGCAATCATAAGTCAGAGTTTATTTGAGTACACACATGCACACACACACACAAAATCAACAAAGAAAACAAGTGTCATGCATTTGGGTAAAATGAGGTCATGTCTGGGAACTAGACTGGTCACTGACCTGATTTTGAAAGACATTTCTCAATTATTTTTCTTTCTGTGTGTAAATATATATCATTAGGCTTTCCCCCATCTATACTCAGTGCAATAAAGATTATTTACAATTTACAATACAAAAAACACTTCTGTAATACAAAGCTTTACAGTATACATTTCAATTATTTATGACTTTATCAAGTATTAATTTAGCAAGGGGAACCTCATAGATAGGACCTTGATATTACTTTAAGGTTTATCTGTTTTACAACACAGTCATATTTCATTAATCTGGTACACAAGGAGGTTTCCGCCCATCTGACAGTTTTACATCTCTTGTATAAATTAATCTGCACATTTTTTAGTATATGAATTACAGAAGTTACAGAGAGAACTGAAATATTATAGTGAAGTGCATTGAGTCCAAGGGACAGTATCATAACACACATTTAATTTAAGTTACCATGCAAAGAGAATGAGCTAGACATTATATTTGTTTATAAGGGTTTTTTTTTAAAAAAAATTGTGCATTTTGGCAACTGAGAAATCTCAGCTACAGATGTTACTGTTGGTTGTTTTAAACCACTTCCTTCACTCATAGGAGGTCTACTTTCTAAGCACTGTAGCATGTAAGCCAAGAGCTCACAGTTCTCAGACCCCACAACTATTCTGTAGGGTTAAATAATGTTTTGGAGCTTCAGAGACTGTGAATAGTTATTACAGCTGAGAATTTTGAACTCTTGGATTAATATTATACTCTTCATACAAATATCCAGAGTTAAGGGGAGTTGTTTTGTTTTGTTTAAAAACAATAGAGTTCCAAGAATCACCCACTGGCCATGATGATTAGGGATTCCATGAGTTGTAGCTCTAAAACATAACTTGCCCCAAATTTGAAAATAGACCAGTTAAATTATAAAAGAAACAAATATGGAAGACTCGTGGGTCAGTAGTACAGCACTTGCTTTGCATCCAGAAGGTCAACAATTCAAACCATGATATCTACATGTAGGGATGGAATAACTCCTTCCTTCAACTCTGGAAGGTCATTGGCAGTTGTGATAGTACTGAACAATTCTGACTCAAGATTATTCTAAGCAGAGAATCCCACACCTAACTGAGATATACAGATACAGTCGCCCCTCCATTCTTGTGGACTTGAGTTCTGTGAATATTCACAAAGGGGTGACCTCCATTAAAATCAATGGGACATGCACATGTGGGGGTACACTCCATTCAAGCCTATGGGGCTTGAATATTGGTGAGTCTCTGTTTTTTGGGGTGTGTGTGTCTGGAATGGATCCCCATGAAAACAGAGGGCCGACTGTATATTAAAAAGGATTAAAGACGTGCAAAATAAAAAAGAAGAAATTATATTAAATATTTCATATATTAAAGTTATATGGCTGATTCTTAAAGCCAGGGGTAGGCAACCTTTCCCCTTTAAGGGTCGAGGGACTTCAGCTCCCAGAAGCCTCAGCCATGTTGGCCAATAGTCCCATGTCGGCCAATAGCTCCTGGGATTCTGGGAGCTGAAGTCCCTCGGCCCTTAAAGGGGAAAGGTTGCCTACCCCTGCTTAAAGCTATAAAGACAGTGTCATATCTTCCCCAAGAAAATCTCAAATCTTAATGTAGTTCTGTTTTGTTCCTTTGATATTGCTTCAATAATTTGATGTTGACAAAACTGAGGGCCTTTGCAGACTGACAGAAATAGTGCAAATTGAGTCCACTTTAAGGTTTAGGGTTAGTGCTAGGGAATCATGGGAATTGTTTTTCTTTTTCTGAGACATTGAGCCTTCTCTGTCAGAGAGCTCTGGTGCCACAATAAAATACAGTTCCCATGATTCCCTAACCCTAACCCTTAAAGTCGACTCAATTTTCACTATTTCTAGCAGTCTGCAAAGGCCCTTAGTCCCAACTCAAGGTGTTTAGGCAGGGGTCGTCAACCTACGGCCCCCGGGATGGTTCCAGCCCAGGTCGGACCCCTGCCGCCGCCGGACTTACCGCCGGACTTACCGGCCCAGGCGGACCCCTGCTGCCACCGCCGCCGCCGCTGCCCGTTTTGGTCGCCATGTGACCGCACGTACCGCGACCGCCATTTTGTTCTCCAAAATGGTGGCCACAATGTGTTTGCGCATGTGCAAGATTACTGGGCATGCGCAAACGTGTCGCAAACGCCATTTTGGAGAACAAAATGGCAGCTGCGGCACCAGCAGCGTGCGCGGTGCCTGGGAGCAGGCCCATCGTTGCAGAGGGATGGCTGTGGCGATGGCGGCGGCGGCGGCAGGGGTCCGCCTGGGCCGGTAAGTCCGGCGACCTGGGCCGGAACCGGCCCGGGGGCCGTAGGTTGCTGACCCCTGATTTATGCAGAAGCAGCAAGCCCTGTACCACTGCTAAATTTTATTGACTATCACAGGCAATATAATTTTGCAAATTTATGAAACTGACCACAGAAAAGAAGTGTTCCTTGTTCAATACAGGGATGTAATCTTAATTATTTCATCCTGACACATGACAATGCATAATGAAGGTGGTTTCTCCCTGCTGTGGAAGAAAATGAACATTCATCCTCTGTATTTTCCCACAGCTGAATATCAGAAGAGGTGTGGGTGTGGGTGTGGGTGTGAAAAATATGTGCCTTTCCTTGCAGTTTAATTCCTGGGCAATATTTCAGAATATTGAATACCAAGACAGCATTGGTCTATTTCTCTTTCTCAAAGAGATTTCCCAAATGTCAGGAAATCCCTTTTTGATCTTCAAATGAATAGCTACATATATTCTTTCCTTTTCAAGGGCCCTATTTATTCAAGGGCCACTCTTAGGAAGCAGCATAAGATGTTAGAACAGTGCTTCCAGCCTAGTGTCTGCTGCTTAATTTGTTATACCACTACCACCTGCCTAGTTCACCTGTATGGCCAATGTGGCCCTGCTTCTACTGCACAAATATCTAGAAACATCACCTTTTTTCTTCTCTGCTTTCTGGAGGCGATTACCAAAAATGCCCTCTGGGAGGTAGCAGACAGCCTTGATTTTACTGGCTGAAGCAAATTCCTCCCAGAGGACCAGAGTGCACGGGGAGGATTGTATGGGAGGAGGTGGTCCCGAAGATAAGTTGGACCCAAGCCATTTAGGGCTTTAAAGGTAATAACCAACACCTTATATTGGGCCCGGAAACTGATAGGCAGCCAGTGGAGGGACTTTAATACCGAAGTTATGTGGTCTCTCCTAGATGTTCCCGAGACAACTCTGGCTGCCATATTTTGTACTAATTGAAGCATTATCCCTCCATTTTTTTCCAGCAATGTTTCAAGTCCATTCTCATTGCCCTAAGATATCCCCCAATATTCTTTTCATAATTCCAAACATACTGGCTGAGCATGTTTGGAGATTTGATGGAAGCCAGCAAGCAGGAGTTTATGAAGTCAATGCCTTCAATGTCACCCTAAGGGGAATAACTGTTATTTTGTCTCATGATCTTGTAAGCAACTACATGAACTTAACAGAAGTAGGGATGGGTTATACCCCCATTCCATCCACAAAACAACATTTCTTCATTGTAGAGTAACTATCTGTACATGGACCTATGCTGAGCTGAACCATATACCCTCTCCATGACTTACTGAAAAGCAGCCATGTATGAACATTCTGTACTTGGTGACAAGCACATAGGATGACAGAAGTCTCTGGCAAATTGCCATAGCCAGACATGGAATGAGGATGAGATTGCTGGGGCCTACTGGGGGTCTTTGGGCACTCCAAAAGACAAGATCAACTCTCTCAGTGGCCAAAAAAGGACATCTACACATTTAAGGGAAACTGGGGGGGGGGGGGGGGATGCAGATGGGAGGCCCTGGGCTGCCCTGGGAAGGCCGAGGCTGCTGGACAGTGCAGCCTCGATCCTCCCTTTTGCCAGCCCGGAAAGGAGCGGCAAAATGCCTCTCCTTTCAGAGCTGGGAAAAGGCCACTCTAAGAGCCGCTGCATGGCTCTTTGGTTCCCCTTCCTATGCAGCGCATCAAAAGGCTGCACTGGAAGGACATCCTTATGCCACACACCATACATAATGGTGCACAGCATCAGGACATCTTCAGTGAGGGGTTGAGGTGGCCAGCATGAGGCTGCCCCTCCCTATCCCTGCCTCCAGGACAGCCCAAAGAGCCCATCTGTAGAGGCCCTTGGTCCAATGAAATGTGTGTGTGTGTGTGTGTGTGTGTGTGTGTAAATTCTTTTGTTCCCACAAAATGCCTTGAGTTGGGGGGGGGGTGGGTAAACAGCTACTGCAGCCCACAACCAGCCGCTCCTCTGAGAAGCTGAGGTCAGTGCATTGATAATCCCCAGGTCTCTGTTTCCAGCCATCATCACTGTCATTTGATGTTTCATCTTTTACTTGTAATGTCTTCTGATGCCACCCACTTACCACCCCTTCCCTTTTTCTAACTCACTGCAAATACTTCTCATCTGCAGCTTCCTTTCCCTCACAGTTTTCTCTTTGCAGGAAGAGTAGAGTGATTAAAAATCTGATTTATTTCATAACACAACACAGAATTTTGTGTATGATTATTTATTTTGGGGGACATTAACTTTTATAAAATATCTCAAAACCCACAAAGTAACAATACTACTAAACAAAAGACAAAAACATATTCATCCATTGGGTGCCAGTAATTTGTACTCCCCTCCCTATTGATGGTCTTGTGAATTTAATGCCCTCCCAGCCTGGGGTCTTGGAAATTATTTTAGATTGCTCTTGCCCTGGCCTGACTTTATGATAAGACTGCTACTATGTCCCTGGGATAGAGGAGATTTAGAACTAGTTTCTCACTTGCTCCACCCCTTTCCTGCCCCCCTTTCTGGTCCTTCTGCCAGCAGATCTTCACCAGAAGAGCAGTTTTGTTGTCAGGTTTCTTTTTTGGCTTTCAACATAAGATGTTTTTGCTGGTAAAAAGGGATTTCTGTCAGAAAAGAAGGCTTGTGCCTAACCCTAAACCCCTTCAGCCAGCACATCTTTAAATTAATATTGGAGTGCCTGACGTTACATTTTGCAACAGCATTAACTACTTTTTTCATTTCTATTCTCTTTTCTTACTTTGTGTGTGGGTGTATGTGCCTTTAAGTCAACTGTAGACTTATGGCGACCTCATGAATTTCATAGAGTTTTCTTAGGCAAGGAATAGTGAGAAATGGTTTTGCCAGTTCCTTCCTTGGAAATATAGCCTACAGCGCCTGGTATTCATTGGTAGTCTCCCATCCAAGTATTAAACAGGGCTGGCCCTGCTTAGTCTCCAAGATCACATGGGATCTGGTGCCTTTAGGGTTTTTAGGTCCTTCCTATTCTGAAAGAATAGTATATTTAACTACATTCCTTTTCAAAATCTATTCAGAATACCCAGTTGCAATAAGGTTAGTTATATACCCTTTTGACTTGACAGTGATAGGTAACTGTCAGATTCTGTTGCTGAAAAGTTCAAAGGTTAATAGAAATCACAAGAGCAAAATCTAGCGAATTGTCCAATTAATTATGCTCAGCTCCCTTCTACCTCTTCCATTACTCTATAAACATCACCAACTAGCCAATCACCAGTGAATGAGAAACTAAGCTGCCACTGGCATGCTGCCACTTGTCTTGATGGTTTGCACTTGCTTAACATTCAGGTTGCTAAGACCAAGACAAGTGCCTGTGTTTGAGGAGAAGCTTTGTGCATATGTGATAGCATTATTCATGACATCCACATACATCACCCTCTGCACCTCCCCCACTCTCCCAGATATAACGATAGCAGCTTTCATTGAAGACTAGTAATGCTCTAAGATTTATTACCACTTCCATTCTAATGCTCGTGTCATGTCAATCAAGAAAACTGTAATCAGTCCAAGTCAAACTCTAGAAATAAGTCTAGTTTCCCATTCTCTATATTGTGATTGTGTTTATTTTGGGTTTGTTTGTTTGTTGTTTTGTTTTACAAAAAATGGATGTAAACTGAGAGCATTAATATCCCAGAGAACACTTATAGTGTATCATACTTGAAAAGATTTTCCCTCATTCTAACATGCTATGGCATTTTGTTTTCTGGCTCAGTTCAATGTGCTGTTTATTTGGGGGGAAAAACAAAGCAAACCACATAGACAAAAACAGGAAGAATAATAGATCAGTGCTAATTTTGTGCAATTTTCTCTTAGTATTCAATGTCTCAAAGTGTTGTGCAGGAATTATTCTGTGAAGAAAACTCTTTTTTGTGTGTATGGAAAAAAAATATTTTCCTCTACAGAAAACACTGTTTTCTATGCAGAAAACAAAAAATTACACACACACACACACACACACACACATACAAATATTTTTTTCCTATAGAATAATTCCTGCACAACATTTCAAGATATTCAAATAAAGGAAGAATACTACAGAGGACTATTTGTTTTCTCATACAGTCAGGAGAAAATTACTTTATTTATTCAGCCCTATATTTGAGGATGAAACAGTGAAGGATGATTTTATTTTATTTCATTTATATGCTGAATTTCTCCCAAAATGATACTCAAGATAGCTTCCATAGAGAATCAGTTAAAACACTTTACTAAATTTTAAACACAATTAAAAATCCCACATTATAAAGTATAAATCATTTAAAAGACATTTAAATGATAAAAAATATATAATAAATTTGGAAACTGTCCATGCAATCACCGTGGTCCTGGCCCAATTGTAGCCAGAGGCTGTCTTTGTCAGCAGTCTGTTTCACCCGTAAGACTAGAAAGGGCAGTTATGAAGGGACTAGACAAGATCCTGAAATGTAAAGATATATCACTGAACACAACAACACAGAGATTAACATGTAAATCACCTTCTCTCAACCAAGGGTCACACAGTATGTGTGTGTGTGTGTGTATATATCCCACTCACTTCCATGCCAGCATTCTCTGAAGAAGCCAGCCACAGATGCTGGTGAAATGTCAGGAATAAAATCTTCTAGAACATGGCCACATGGCCTGAAAAACTGATTAAAAAGCATATCACTGAATGCCAAAGTTAGGATTGTCCATGCCATTAGTATTCTCAGTCACCACGCATGGTTGTAAAAGCTGGACAATGAAAAGGAGAGAAAGCTGTTAGATAAGAATCATCTCATTTGAGATGTGGTGCTGAAGAAGAGTTCTAAGGATAGCGTGATCTGTTAAAAAGATAGATAAAGGTGTCCTAGAGCAAATCAGCCCTGAGCAATCTCTGGAAGCCAAGATGACTAAACTGAGACTGTTGTACTTTGGAATTATCATAGAAAAGGGGAAGACAGTGAGTATAGCTGAAACATTTGAAATGCAGCTGAAAAAGTGAGACAAGAGGGGACTGACTATTCAGGATTGCATCTGCCAAGGTAGGACATTTGGAGGGTATGTTATAGCAATGTACATAAAAATATGAATTTTGGAGAAATTCATATTTTTTCCAATGGATGCAAAATCTTCTTCGCTGCATGTATAGCCACTCCACAGGAATAGAGAAAAATTCTATGGTGTGCCTTGTCAGATGAGTCGGGCCTTCCTCTTCCCATGGAAGAAAACACATGTTGCAGAATCATAGAATTGGAAGAGACCATAAGGGTCATTCAGTCCAACCCCTGCCATGCAGGAATACACAATCCAAGCAGTTCTGACAGATGGCCATTGTTTAAATAGTCTCTGTTTAAAAAACTCCAAAGGAGGAGGCTCCACTACACTTCAAGGTAGTGTATTCCACTGTCAAACAGCTCTTACCAACAGGAAGTCCTTCCTGATGTTTAGGTTGAATTTCTTTTCCTGTAGTTTGAATCCATTGTTTTGTGTCTCTGGAGCAGCAGAAAACAAGGGCCCTCCTGTTGACTTAAATCAAGAAGATATGAGGGGGAAACCCCTGCATTTGGAGCAATTTTTATGAGGACTAAACCAAGAGACCCTGAATTGCAACTATTGGGCATACCATTTTTGGATCTCTCATTACTAGAGTACTTGGCATTGGATCAATCATCCTTACATAGATTATTCAAAATCCTTTTAACATGAATCCATGTGGCCTGAATAGTAGACTAGTGAAATCATTATCATTAGGAGTGCCAGTTGAGGGTGTGTTTATTGTGCCCCTCATATATTCCAGACCACATAGCATTCTTGGAATCACCTATGTTTCTGATCAATTGATCACTTCCACATGTAGATGCTATTGTTATAAACAATGAAAGGTTCTTATATGTGAGCTGTGTGTATGCCAAAATCACAAATCCCTAGAGTAAAAAAGTGAAAGAAAATGGTTATTATACACAGCACGTGATGATCCATGTCAACGTGCAGCACCAGGATCACAATTTTCTCAGATGCAGGCAGTAGCGTGTCAGCTGGAGAAGCACCTCTCCCCTTCCAGACAGAGTAAAGAGACTCTACAGACAAGCGATCTCTCAGATGAGGCTTTAATCTTAGTTCCTCTATGTACAAGGCTATATACAGCAACAATGACAACCATCCAACCAACCTCCAACTCAACAACTACATCTTCTTCGCTACATGTATAGCCACTCCACAGGAATAGAGAAAAATTCTATGGTGTGCCTTGTCAGATGAGTCGGGCCTTCCTCTTCCCATGGAAGAAAACATATGTTGCAGAATCATAGAATTGGAAGAGATCCGTCTTTACTGCTTTTTAAAAAGCAGCAAGCGTAGTAATGAGACGGATCTCGTCCGGCAGGTCATTCCAAAGTCTAGGGACGGTAGCAGAGAAGGCCCTCTGGGAGGTCTGCGAAAGCTTAGTCTTTATCGGTTGCAGCAGATTCAATGGCTAAGTCTAACTTATTCCATTGAAATTCACCATCAGGCTGTTAACCCTTGTCTAAATTTTGAATAAATCCCAAGGACCAATTTTTTAAAAAAGGCTTTTTAAAGCTGGAAAATAAATTTTGTTTGGACTATGATTTTCAGAATCACTGTTTGCATAGCAAATGGCCATGACAGCTGAAAGATTCTGGAAACTGTGTCTGAAAAAGTAATTTTTCCAAGCTATTGACTATATATTTTAATTTTCAATAATGTTGTCATTGCTCCTTTTTCCTTCTCCCACTCTGGTTGGTTACAAAACTTGGGAGTGAAACAAATGGCATTGCTTTTTCTGTCACATAGTGCTCTTTTCAAATCCCTTTCTCAGAAATAACACAACTGCTTGACTACAATTTATTTCTTTAGCTGTGAGGTGGATTTTAATGTATTCGTTGGGTAATTTTGTTTTTCTAGTACATATGGGAAGATATATTCAGCCAGAAGACCACACCTCTTTTGCTTTTATATTTCTAGCCTTGATTCCTTCCCCACCCAAAAAAGCTCCAGTCCATGTAGTTGCCTTGAATTCTCCTCTCTGATTTTCCATCAAAACATCAGAGATCTCTTGTCTGAGAGCTGTGATGCTTGAGGCTACTACCATACTGCAGAAATAAAGCAATTTGATTGCATTAATTGTCATGATTCAATGCTATAGAATTCTGGGATTTGTAGTTTTGTGAGATATTTAGTCTTCCCTGTCAGGAAGCTCTGGTGCCCCACCAAGCTACAGATCTCAGAATACCATAGCATTGAGTATAGCATTTAAAGTGGTGTCAGACTGCTTTATTTCTTGGGCAGTAGCTCAAGTTATTAAACTTTACTCTGGTTTTCCACTGGGGTTTCCATCAAACCCTTACACTGAATCCCCAGAATCATCTGTGAACAGGATCCTTGGAGAAGTGGGAACCACCACGTACATTCTAGCATTTTGCCCATTTGCACCTGTATATGCCAGTAATACTGAGGAGAACTTCAGGTTTGGGGTAAATTGGAGGGTTTTATTTAGAAAAATGCAGAGTGCAATCACACACACAGTAGCCATTCACACAGACACAGAAGTCAGAGCTAACTGAAATGGATATGGAAACTGGATAGTAGAGTTTGAGGGATTTGCTAGGGGGTGATAGTAACTATCAGATGAATAGACCGTGGAAAGCTGAAGTGGCTGAGACTGGGAGACTTGAGAACATACATAGAATACAGAGAACATACACTGAACACAGAACAAACATGAAATGCAGAGGTATATGTTTGCTGTGTGAACAGAGACTAGATTTCTGAGACCCATACTTATACCTAAAATCTAGACCCAAGCAGCAACCTATCTTGTCAGGTAACAAAGACTGAATGTCCTCTCCTACAAATCAACAATGGGATTCTGGACTGGTTAATGGCTTTAATTTTAGTGTGACAAAAACAGCAATAGGATTAGGACATCCTCAGGATGGATGGACAGGGAAGACTGACTGAGAACACAACAGGGGGTAGGCAGGGAAGTTGGCTTACTACTTTGGGTGCAAGAGATTCTTTGTCTCAAGGTGCAAGAGGAAATGTGGATGACTTAGGGGAATAGATGGATCACTTAGTACACTCATTTGGTGTACTTTTATGGCTCTTGATTTACCTTTAAAAATTATTGCTGTACAGATGATCAGGCTTGTGATGGCAAAATGCATGGGAGAAAAATTAACCTTTCCTCTTGCATTGAAGTCTCAGAGAAATTTCCTCTCATTTCTCCATGATATTATTTATGTCACAGAGGAAAGTGCATTTGCACATAAAACATATTATCTTGTTTTACCCAGAGGCTGGCTTGGAACAGTTACCTTTTTGGGATAAGATTTGCTAGATTTTTTCAACCTATACCTAATGACCATGCTGACTGGGGATTCTGGGACTTGTAGGAGGAGAATTGTTTCAAGCTTTTGTTTAAGAGCTAATCAAAGTTCAAAAATATACACAGAGTAATATTTTTAAACTTATATAAATTAAATCAGGGGTAGGCAACCTAAGGCCCGGGGGCCAGATGCAACCCCCCAAGGCCTTTGGACCGGCCCCAGGCCGGTCCTGCCGCCGCCGCCACCACCATGATAATATTGATTATTGTTGTTATTACTTGTTCTTGGGGTTTTCTTGGCAAAATCTCCACAGGGGTTTTGCCATGGCTTTTCTGGGGCTGAGAGAGTGTGCATGCATATTTTTTATTTTTTATTTTTTTTTAAATATATATATATATATATATATATATATATATATATATATTATTTATTTATTTATTTATTTATTTTTGGTGCTTCGGCCCCCAATTGTCTGAGGAACAGCAACCCGGCCCCCGGCTCAAAAAGGTTGCCTACCCCTGAATTAAATTATAAAATAATTTGTATTAACTATACATTTGATTATGAAGATGAGGATTTAGGCTTACTGGGGCCTCACCTACAGAAGTAATGCAGTTTGACACTGCTTTAAATGTCATGGCTTCATCCCATGGAATCTTGGGAATTGTAGTATTTTGTGACACCAGTACTCTGTCAGTGAGAGCTAAATATCTCACAAAACTACAAGTGCCAGAATTCCATAGCATTGAGCCATGACTGTTAAAGTGTTGCCAAACTGCACAAATGTGGCCTAGGTGTGTGTCGCCCATTTCTCCCTCATCACTGTTCCTTCTAAAAATGAAAGAGAGAGAACCCAGACACGTGTAATTCCTTTCTGCATTCTGTTCCCCATTTGTGTTGTTACATCTTTTATCCCACTAAGCTGATCAAAATATTTATTTGCACAATGACTGGATTTACACAGTAGCTTTGTGTGTATCTCAACAACATGAAGGCTGTAAGGACCTTGACAGCTGGTGGCTTCTGTGTTAGTGAGCTTGTGAATATGCTCTGAGTTGAAGTCCAGAATTGAAAAGTGTAGAAATGTACCCTCAAAATAAGTTCAGCTTCTTTAAAGTTCATAATAAAACCTGGAACAGATTGACTACCCAACTGCCATGGAACCACCATACACTATTGCACAAAACTGCATTGCTAACTATAGGGAGAAAATGTGTCTCCCCACTCTGATCAATAATGCAGCACTTTTTCCCTGTGTTTTTTTAAAATTATATTCTATAATCAAGCTGTTTGTAATTAAATCTAAAGCGATTAGCTCAGGAAACATGATTTGCTGCAGATTCCAGGTGGAAAAATAAATAAGGATTATATACATGCACTTGTTCTGTGTTTCATTAAACCTTGCCAAATTCTCTCTGCCAAGCTCTGTATCCTTAGATTGGTCACACATGTTCCTGAATGCTTCACATATAGTACTAACAGCTGCATTTTAGGAGAGGGGGAGGAAGAAGCCAAATCATTCAAACACACCCTTCCTTTGCCAAAATATGCTTGCTTGAAAAGACAAACAATGGCCTACACACATAAATGTGGACTCAATTAAACCAAAGTATCAGTTTACAGTTGTGCTTCCCCATCTTGTATATTGATGTTAAACATCAGTTCCTCATGCAATCACTTGGTAATGGCATATCTGTCAGCCCATTATTATTATTATTATCCCCAGCAACCTCTGCTTGATTTGCTTTCTCCCACACCTGTAAAATGCAGAGCAAAAGATGGAGTTCAAGGGTGAGTTTGCTGGTAGCAGGCTGTTCTTGAGCTGAACTGAAACTAGAACTGTACCTTGCTGGGTGTAAGCAAAGCTCATGAGTAATGATGAGATACATGTGGAAATAATGGACTTTAAGTAAAACTGAATAGGTGGGGGATGAGATCTTGTAACATGACACCTCCACAAATGAATGCTAATATAGGGTATTTGTCAAGAGAATGAGCTATCAAAACAGAGGTTGGAATCCTGGTGGTACTTTACATAAGCATAACCTCCCCTACAGAAGCAGTTAGACCTTTTCCCAATGTGGAAGGTCTTCATTCAGTTCAAAGTTACATAAGCAGAATTTTACATGTGATGATGCTATTATGTATGCAAATTTGTGCACACATGTGCAGATGTACTCACAAGTGCAGGTGCACTCACATGCATTGTACAGGCATACTCGATTGTGCATTCATCTGCACATTTGGGTGTGTATTCAGTTGTACATTCAGTTGTGTGTTTATTTTGCCATTCAACACAAGGGTTGTGTAGCACAATCAGTGCATGACTCTACACGCAGAGATTTCTGTTATGAAAAACTGATGAAGCATCTCAGCCTTCTCTTTCTCCCAGTGCAGGCCAAACATGCTGTTCTTTCAGACTGGTTTTATAGGATTTGCCTTCAAGACCCTTACCTCCCTTCTAAATTTCTTCTATTTTATCAAACTTCTTTCTAAGCCACTCAGAATTTCCAAGCCTAATCATTTAGGAAATTCAAAATGACCTCTCATCCCACCAAGAAAATAAGACAAGACAAAACATTGGCTGACATTCTGTTCTGTATTTAAGATGGTGTAAGTTAGACTTAGGGGGGATCCAGATGGGTAGCCCTGGGTGGCCCTGGGAAGTGGAGGATTAGGGCCGAGGCTGCCCATGCCTCAGCCCCAACCCTCCCTTTTGCCAGCCTGGAAAAGAGCCAGCAAAAGGGATGCCCCAAGAACCACTGCGCGGCTCTTCTGCACCCCTTCTGGTGCAGTGCATCAAGACGCTGTGCCGGGAAGATGTTCTGATGCTGTTCACCGTGCGTAACAGTGCATGGTGCCAGGACAGCCTCGGGGAGGGGTTGCCATGGCTGGTGTGTTGCTGCCCCCTCCCATTCCTGCCTCAAGAATGCTGCAAAGGGCCCATCTGCAGAGGCCCTTAGAGAGCCAAAGTGGCATAATAATTTGAGTGTTGGACTACGACTTTGGAGATCAGGGTTTGAGCCCTTGCTCAGTCATGAAACCCATTGGCCTTGGGCAAGTCATATGATCTCAGCCTCAGGGGAAGACAATGTCAAACCTCCTCTGAACAGACCTTGCCAAGAAATTCCTGTGAGAGGTTCACATTAAGATCACTGTAAATCAGAAATGACTTGAAGACACACAACAACGACAAAGTTAGACTTGCAACCTTGTACATGTTGATATTCACATTAATGATTGTGTCACTGTTGTCATGACTGCAAATGCCCCACACTATCCTCCATAAAAGCTATGCAGCTACAACTGCTTGTTACATCACTGCTCACTGTTGGGAGAGGGGTGAGTATCATTCTTCTTGCCAGTATTGTAAAACTTCTTCAGTTGGTACAGCTGCCTGGTTTTTAGGGTGAGTTTTTTGTGGGGAGTCAGACTGGCCACAGAATATCAGTGGCCACAGAATTTGGCTGCCTAATAATTAGCTTCAAGGAGGAGAAGGCAAATACCTGCATTAATACAGCAAATGTGATGCAATATTTTAGTTATTACCTATTTGTAAAGTTTTTTAACATGATAACACATGTTAAATTTTTTGATAAAAATCAATTTAGCACAAATTCTATTTATATTGACAGATGGGCTTTATGTTAACTAGGACCTCTAGTTCCTATAGATTTTAAAGATGTTATAAATTTCATTTGAACATCACTTATGGTACCATTGAACTGGACAGGAACCTCAGCACTGAAGAAGGAGGAAGGATTAATTCCCATCTTATGATATTTTTCTAGTGTACTCATTTTCTCTGTATGCTATTCACCTTTTTGCAGAAAATATACCTGTAAATATATGTTTCTTCCAAAAGCCAAAAAGCTGTGAATGGAAGGGAACAACATGGGCAGAAATCTTAACCTCATCACTCCAGACATTATTCTGCTCCAAATTCCCCTGTCATAGAGGCCTTAAACTGAAATTCAAAGAAATAAAGGTCCAGTCTCAAATCTGCCGTGTCTCCTTTAGTAAAGATTTTGTCATGGCCTGTAAATGGGCAGAGATTTCCAACACATAGATGAAACCTTTGGGTTTGGTTTCACACAGTACGAGATCAAATTGAAGCAAAGGCTAGAGAAAGGTATCTCTTCCCTTGTGAGTCAGGGTGTGTAGCACATTTCATTTGAAATCCTTTATAGACCAGTCAAAATAAATAAATAAAAGGAATTAATATAGAGTCTTGATATAGTGGAAAGGCACTGGACTCTTAAAGCAGTGCTACCGGATGTTAGTTTTATACTGTACATAGCCGGTAAGAGGTTTTCAGGGGCTGTGGGTGGTGGGAGAGGTGTTACAAGTCCACACACTATTCCTCATAAGAAATGAAGGGATATAGTCTCACCTCAGACCTTGTTTTTCCACATATGTTGAGAAAAGAACATATTTATATAACCCTTGGAAAGGGGAGCGCTTAGTAGCAAGTACACTCTTTAAATAGCTACTGGTCTGCTCTGTAGCCTTGCAGTATCCAATCTCTTTCATTCCAGCTCACACCCACTTACATTTTTTTTTTTTTTGCAAGAACTCTTGTTCCCTTCCCTTCTTACTTTCCTCTCTTCCAAACAGCACAAAGCAAATGGAAACACTCTCCCACTGATTTCAGTGGACTTTGGATCTTGTCTCTGGAGTTCAGATATCACAAGAAAAAGTAATGAAGTGATAATCAGATTATCAAAGGTCATGCAATAGACATCCAGAACTACCAACTCTGAGGTGAATGGGGAGTTTTCTAATTCTTCAGCATAAACAAGATCAGGATTGTCTAAGCTTTATAAGACTTACATGCCAACAGATTTTCACAGGTCATGGTATTGCTTTATTGGCACTGGACTAGAGAAGAAATCAGTGTGCCTTTAACTTTTCAGGACACATGAAAGCCTCCTCTACATAGGCAGAGTATGCAGAGAGGGTTGACAGGCAAAGGAGTTTCAAAGAGACAATTGCACAACAAACAGGAAGATGCAAATTCCTCTGAAGATCACAATGGGAGGAAGTTTGTCCCAACTGTCATCCATACTGCACAGTTTAGCAGTTTGATGTCACCATCACGACTCCTTCCTAGAGGATCCTGGAGTTTCTCATTTGGTGAAGTAATTTTTCATTCTGTGTTTTAGAGTTGGAGTGTACTCCCATGAACTATATATAGCACTATAGTACAAAAGTAGATAATTCTAAGTACCTCATTAAACTACAAATTCCAGACTCCTATGAGACTGAGCCATGGGAATTTTATAGCACATAGCAAGTGCTATAAAACTACTAAAACTGGGCAGTGTGGATACACCCCAAGATACTGATATGAGATTTAAGGGTGAGAAAAGACCCTTAATATGCTAGTTATGGTTTGGCATATTCCTTTGTTATGTAAGCCACATGCAGTATATTACCATGGGAAATGAGATAGCCAAGAAATGTGGTCAAAGTTTGGAAGCAATGACTCATGGGGTAGTGGAGAGGGGAGGAGAACAATAAATTGATGTTTGAAACAATGAAAGATAAAGGAAAAGGCACAAGGAGCTATTTTTGAACCTTGTAAACTTAGGGGGGGATGCAGACGGGTGGCCCTAGGTGGCCCCAGGAAGCGGAGGATTGGGGCTGAGGCTGCTGAATGCCTTGGCCCTGATCCTCCCTTTTGCTGCCTTGGAAAGGAGCAGCAAAATGCCAGCCCTTTCAGAGCTGGTAAAAAAGGTGCCCTAAGAGCTGGCACATGGCTTTTTAGTGCCCCTTCTGCCACAGCACGTCAAAAGGCTGTGCCAGAAAGATATCCTGATGCTGTGTGCCATGTGTAACAGCACACGGCATCAGGACATCTTCAGGGAGGGGTTGAGGTGGCAGGCGTGCGGCTGCCCCTCCTCATCCCTGCCTCCAGGATGGCCCAAAGCGCCCATCTGTAGAGGTCCTTAGAGCATATTAGAGTGGTGGCTGCCTCTCTGAAAATTTGAAAGGGGAGCAGAATCTCTGGTTATCTAGTAAAGTTGTTAAATTATTTGCTTCTACCAATGCTCAATCTGTTTGTTTTTAATTAAATTAAACTGTTACAGAATTCTGATAAGCTGCCACTGGCTACCTCCTTTAACCAAAAGGACCCAAAGCTCAGTTCATTACTGACAGTTCTCATTGCTTGCATGTGACCACACAGAGATATGATGACTGTACACATTTTCAAGGAAATTGATGTCTGGAAATACTGTTCCAGTGTATGAAGCTCTTCAAAGGAACTGTCCCTGTAAAAGAAGAGATTTGGTGCTGGAAGAATTAGAATAAATTTGTCCCCAGAAGAAGTCCTTTTAAAAGTCTCTTTAGATTTTAAGGCTGTTTGATGGATCAGCAAATATTTGATACCCAGTATCCTGATTTGAAAACCAGCATTTTACATTTGACAGTTTATGACAGCTGGCTTGTAGTAGTATTCATTGAAGGGTAAGAGATATCCTTTTGCATATGTAGATTATTATTTAGAATAATGCTTATTTTAACATCTCTCCTCTCTTTCACACTCTTTCACATACCTTGCTTGGTCTCATTTCCCACAGGGTAGAGGACATCTCTGCAGGGTCAAGCATGGAAAACACAAGTCAGGTTCCCTAGGTAATTTTCCACTGAGTTACCAGTGAAGCAGAGGTGCAACTCAAGGGATCCCATCTTACTCAGCAGAAGCAGCAGGAGACCCACAAGTAATGACATGGTATCTCTGGATACCATGCACTGTAAAAAAGACAAATAAATGGATCATAGAGCAAAGCAAACCTGAACTCTCCCTAGAAGCCAATATGTCTAAACAGAGGCTATAGTTCCTTATCTATACCATAAGAAGACATGACTGACCAGAAAATACAATAATGCTTGGTAAGGTAGAAAGCAATAGGAAAAGTGAAAGACCACATTCCAGATGGATAGACTCAATCAAGGAAACCATAGCTCTGCATCTGCAAAACCTGAGTTGATGACAGGGTGACTTAGAGGTCTTTCATTTATGGGGTCACCATAGGTCAAAGTTGGCAGTTAACAACAAACTTCTGAATATCATCATCCTGTTCCTGGATCAAATTGACATACAGCTTGGAAAACTGAAAGCAAATAATGTATTTTCTGGCATATAAGATGACTTTTTAACCAGGAAAATCTGGGGTTAAAGTTGAGGGTCATCTTACATGCCTGGTATAAGGAGAATGAGGAAGATAGAGGTGCAAGGCAGGAAGGAGCCGGGTAGAGAAGGAGGAGGATTAGGAGGTCCTCCTTCTTCTCGCTCCACCTTCCCCCCCCCCACTTTTCCTCTTCGTCCTCCAGGTCCTCCTTCTTCTCTCCCCGCCTTCCCCCCACACCTTTCCTCTTCATCCTCCAGGTCCTCCTTCTTCTCTCCCCGCCTTTCTCCCCCACTTTCCTCTTCATCCTCCAGGTCCTCCTTCTCTCCCCGCCTTTCTCCCCCACTTTCCTCTTCATCCTCCTGGTCCTCCTTCTTCTCTCCCCTGCTTTCCCCCCTCCCACCTTTCCTCTTCATCCTCCAGGTCCTCCTTCTTCTCTCCCTGGCTTTCTCCCCTCCTCCTACCTTTCCTCTTTGTCCTCCAGGTCCTCCTCCTTCTCTCCCTGCCTTCCCCCCCTCCCCTTTCCTCTTCATCCTCCTGGCCCTCCTTTTTCTTTCCCTGCTTTCCCCCCCCCCTTTCCTCCTTGTCCTCCTGGTCCTCCTTCTTCTCTCCACGCCTTCCCTCCCTCCCATCTTTCCTCTTAATCCTCCAGGTCCTCCTTCTTCTCTCCCCGCCTTTCTCCCCCACTTTCCTCTTCACCCTCCTGGTCCTCCTTCTTCTCTCCCCCGCTTTCCCCTCTCCCACCTTTTCTCTTTGTCCTCCTGGTCCTCTTTCTTCTCTCCCTGGCTTTCTCCCCTCCTCCTACCTTTCCTCTTTGTCCTCCAGGTCCTCCTTCTTCTCTCCCTGCCTTCCCCCCCTCCCCTTTCCTCTTCATCCTCCTGGCCCTCCTTTTTCTTTCCCTGCCTTTCCCCCCCTTTTCCTCTTTGTCCTCCTGGTCCTCCTTCTTCTCTCCCCCACTTTCCCCCCTCCCACCTTTCCTCTTCATCCTCTAGGTCTTCCTTCTTCTCTCCCCACCTTTTCCCCCCTCCCACCTTTCCTCTTTGTCCTCCTGGTCCTCCTTCTTCTCTCCTCTGCTTTCCCCCCTCCCACTTTTCCTCTTTGTCCTCCTGGTCATCTTTCTTCTCTCCCTGGCTTTCCCCCCTTCTCCCACCTTTCCTCTTTGTCCTCCTGGTCCTCCTCCTTCTCTCCCTGGCTTTCCCCCCTCCTCCCACCTTTCCCCCTCATCCTCCTTGTCCTCCTTCTTCTCTCCACTGCTTTTCCCCCTCCTCCCACCTTTCCTCCTCGTCCTCCTCATCCTCCTGGTCCAGGAGGACATGTGTGAGGTGGGGGGAAAAGCTGGGGAGAGAAAGAGGGTTTCCTTGGCAAGGCTTGTTCAGAAAAGGTTTGCCATTGCTTTCCCCTGAGGCTGAGAAAGTGTGACTTCCAAGACTGTTGTTATTGTTGTGTGCCTTCAAATCGTTTCTGACTTTTGGCAACTCAAAGACAAACATTTCCTGGGGTTTCCTTGGCAAGGTTTATTCAGAAAGGATTTGCCATTGTTTTCCCCTGAGGCTGAGAGAGTGTGACTTCCAAGACTGTTGTTGTTGTTGTGTGCCTTCAAGTTGTTTCCAACTGATGATGACACTAAGGCAAACCTATTATGAACCTATCATTTCTTGCCTATGTGTGTTTTCAGACAGGGTTTCCCTTTGCCACCCTCTGAGGCTGAGAGAGTGTGACTTCTAAGATTCTTGCTGTTGTTGTTGTATGCCTTTGAGTCATTTCCGACTTACAGCAACCCTAAGGTGGCCCTATCATGGTGTTTGCTTGGCAAGGTTTCTTCAGAGGGGAGTTTGTCATTGCCTTCTACTGAGGCTGAGAGAGTGTGACTTGCCCAAGGTCACCCAGGGGGATTCCATGACTGAGCCAGGATTCAAACCCTGGTTTCCAGAGTCATGTTCTGATACTCAGACAGGGTGACCAGATGTCTTCAATGCAAAGGAAGACAAGTCACTACAAAAAATGTAGGACATACAAGAAAAAAATGTAGAGAAAGCTAAAAACACTAATATAAATGTACACTAAATCCATGCTTCTTAACTGTGTTCAAAATGGAGGATGTTTTAATGGTCTAAATGGTCTATTTAGACTTTTAACCTTATAATGGGGTTTTCATGGCATGTTTCTTCAAATAGGGGTTGCCATTATCATCCTCTGAGGCTGAGAGTGTCTGACATGCCCAGAGTCACTTACTTGGCTGCAAATTGTACATACCCCAGAATTCATCACCTAGTATATTGGCAGTCCTTCTCCCCAACACTTTATCATTTTCCCCCAACCATCTCAAAGCTGGGAGATGGAAATAATTTTTAAAGCAGCATTTAAATCTGGACTATTTTTTTAAAAAGTAAGGTCCAAAACACACTGCAGAAATAAATGCTAGGGAACATGGGAGCTGTAGTTTGTTGTGTTTATAAGTGACAGTTTCCTGCATGTCATAAGCATTTGAATTAAAATTACTATATTGAAATAAAATCTGATGTTTTTAAATTTTTTATTTGGTGTGCATTGGAAGAGGAGTCGTCTTATATGGTGAGTATATCCCAAACTCTTTATTTTACTTGGAAAAGTTGGGGTCGTCTTATACGCCCAGTCGTCTTATACACCGGAAAATGTGGTATCTGATACAAGACCAACAGTGTACTTTGGGAGGGGAATCATAACTCCACAGCAGAGACAGTGATTTTTTTACATAATGTGTCAGAGGTTGGCATCCCCAGAAAGACCTTTGTCTGTTACTCTGGCAAAGCAATAATGAGTTAATTAATGACAGTTCTATGCACACTCAAGAGGCTATTGGTCATCATCTCATTTTTTCTAAATTCATTTTTTTCCTATAAAAGAAATATGACATATATTTATCTGTATTCTGGAAGTCAAACTGCATGTCTCCTCTCCTTTACATGTAAATACTGCAATTGTTCCCAGAATTATTCAATTTTTGGAATTTGTACCACTAGCCCTCTGGTGGACTGAGATGCAGAGCTTCCAATAATCTGTGAACAAGACCTAATCTGACCCCAGCACTTGGAAAACAGATCTAAGCAGTCATTGACTACTTTTTTCCAGAAAGAACTGCTGCCGATCATTGCTAGTGTTTGGTATTACCTTCTGAATTTCATAGTTTCCACACAGTTGCCATCAACCTTGGCATAACAGCTCTGGAAACTCAAATGGGGCTACTTGTTGCAATGTTCAACTACATTTTGAAAAGAAATGTGTCAAAGTATTAGTTGATGGATGGAAAAACAAAGTGGGGAGTGGGGGGAGAGAAGTACTATAAAAATGAAACAAATAGAGCTTCAGGCTCATGGATCAGATTGGTAGAGAGAACACAACATTCCCACTTTCCACTCTAGCAACAGCTGAATTTGTTTTTCTTTCCTGTTACAGGGATCAGTCTCTCTGCCCGGTTTCTTTTGTCAGATTTGGATCTTGATTCAAGGTTCAACTATTCCCCTCCTTTCTAAAGTGTTACATTTTCTTAACAAGAGACATAAAGTTTTTTCCTGCCTTTTGCTCTTCTGAAACAAATGCACACCAGAACAGTGATGAATTATGTGCAATTTATATGCTTAACAAGACAATGTGTTACATGTCTGCTTTGAAGTAAGCCCAAATGAACTCAAGGAAACTTACTCCCATGCAAGTATGAATAGGTTAGCAGCCTTAATGACTAAAAATAAATAACAGGTTGGGGAAATCTAGGAGGAGGAAGCTGTCTTTTTGGATATCATTTGTGTGTTGTGAAACTAAAGTACAGGAATAAAATAATTATAATAATTGTTCAGAGTATGAGTAAGAACAACATGGCCCTTTAGATGTTATTAGTCTGCAACCCCCAGCATTCCTTACTATTGTCTATGTTATCTAGAGTTGATGGGAGCTCAAGTCCTACAATGTCTGGCAGCCACATGACTTTCATCCCTGGTGTGGATACAGACTTTGTGATAAGTCTTTAAATTTTTTACCTTTTAAAAAAGGTTTTTCTGAACACCTCTTTATACCAAAAGCACAAAGCAACCATGCTTATTTTAAAACAAAAACAAAATATAAAACATGCTAAAATTGTATTCAGTTATACAGCATGTTATACCCCTGGTTTAGAGACACAAGCCCAAAGCAGACGGGCCAAAAGCACCAACTTCAGGCCACATTGGGGGTGGGGTGTGCAGACAACGCATGCCCAGAAAGCAGCCTGAAGCCTCGTGGAGAGCACACTCAGTTGGGAAAAACTATCCCAAAAAGGAGTGGTGAAAAACCTCTCCTGCTGCCATCCCATTTGGGACCACGGTGGAAGCCTGCATTCAGAAGAGGCCACCCATGGCTGGAGCAGCCAGAAGCTACTCCAACCTGCCAGTTTGCTTCACCCCACAGAAAGTTATTTAATAATATCTCAGACTAGCAATCCATCTTGGTCAGCATCTAGGTCATAAAATCTGACAGGCTGAAGTTCTCCAGAGAGTCTTTACCAGTCCTTCCTGAGGATGCTAAGGATTCATTGTATCTTTTATGTGGAAAGCATGTTTTCTATGTCTGAGCTATGGGCCTGAGTACAATTAAATGAATATACTTTTTAAAAGAGGATCAAAAGTCAAAATGTATTTGTAAGAATGCTCACATTTCAACAGAACTGACTGTGGAATGTTGCACTTGACAAAATGAGATGGGGTTAATTATTGCATCATAAAGGTTATGTCTACTTTTAAGAATTTACACAACAGATACAGTGAACAGGGGAGATCAGGATCAGAGTGTAGAGGTGTGTGTGCGTGTTCAGAGTCCCTTATGCCAAGAGTGGTGACACCGAGGGTCTGACACTAAATCTAGCTCCTCAAGAGTCCCAGTATGGGCAGCAAGGATTCCCCAGATGTTCACACCCCATCCTCATGACACCATCATTGGAGATTTCCTAGGTTTTGTGCTGGTTCATTTCTAATGTTAAAAACTGAAATACTTCTCTTAAAGTTTAGATACTGGTAGTAAGAGCTCAAGATAAAATATATTTGCATTATTGGTTCTATTCTTTTAATTTTGGCCCCACCCCCCACTGGAATGGGGACCCCAAGAACTTATCTGAATTTGAATTCATCCCTTGAATTCATTCCCCACCCTTGTCATAGTTATGATAAAAAGTGCTCACAGCCAGGACCACCTGAATATATTTTTTCTGTCCAGAGGGAAAGATAAAATGGCACCCCTTACATGGTGCCTCAGCAGTTAAGACATTGACTCTGACAACTGCAAGATCAGCAGGTCAACAGGTCGAGGCCCAAGTGCTGCAGGAGAGAGTGAGCTCCCATCACTAGACCTGGCTTCTGCCAACCTAGCAGTTTGAAAGTGTATAAAAGTGCAAGTAGATAAATAGGTACCACTTTGGTGGGAAGGTAACAGCACTCTGTGCAGTCATGCTGGCCATATGATCACAGAGTTGTCTTTGATGATACTGGCTCTTCAGCTTTGTAGCAGAGATGAGCACTGCCCTCTATAGTCGGATATGACTTGCCAACCTTGTCAAGGGGAAATCTTTACCTTTTTACTGTTTTACTTATTATTGATGACATGTTGTCCTCCTGAGGACAATAAGCTAGCTAAAGGTTGCAAAGCACAGACAGCTATTTTCCCCTCACTGAGGTGTTCCCCACCATATGTCACCTCAAGACAGCTGCCTCAACCTGCCTGCTGATAGTCCCAGATGTGCACCAAGCTACTATTCAACCTAGGATGAAAATTTCAATTGGTGACAAAAAAGGGGATTTCTTAATTGGTTAAGTTAGTGCAGGGGTCCCCAAACTATGGCCTGCGGCCCGGACTCGGCCCACCGAGGCCTTCCTACTGGCCCACCACCACTGCCACCGCTCATGCCCCCGCCACTCGCGCCCACCGCCGGATGCCATTTTGGCTTCCAAATTGGCATCCTGAGTTGTGCGCATGAGGCCCAGGCCAAGATATTTTGCCGTGTAAGATGGAGAAGCACATAGATCCTAAACCACTACTCCCCATTCCTGGAAGTAAAAACAGAACATTAACAAATCAAATTACTAATACTGTTATTCAAACAGAGTGGCTTTCTAAGGCAGCTGATTATTCTGTGAAACTGTAGAATTGGTCTTCACATTGCCTTCATTTGTCCAAAGCTTTACCTATCTGCCTCTTGTAACCAAGGAATCTTTTCATGTCACCCATGAAATACCACATAAATTATTGTTACCAATATTTCTGCACCCGAGATGCTGAGGACCAAATAGGAGTACAGAGTGCTGGACTAGGTGGAAGCAAGAAAATTACCCACAAATACAAACTTTTATTTTTAACAACTTATCACATTCATTTTAAAACTGGCTTACCTGATCTGGATTAAATTTTAAATCAGGTGGCATCCTGGTATTATCAGATGGATTTAGCCACTGAAATCAACCCCCTGGGTCCATCCCAAGTGCATTCACATTCCCAGGAGTGCTCAGCACACCTCTTTTAGAAACTGAGAGTTTTCTAGATTTAGAAAATGGCCACTGGAGAGCCCCTGTGAGTGGGGATGGACCCAGGTGGCGATTTCAGTGGCTAAATCCTTCTGATAATATCAGGATGCTGCCCAATTTAAAATTTAATCCAGATCAGGTAAGCCGGTTTTGAAATGAATGTGATGAGCTCCTTAGTCTGTTTATTTAACTATTTAAAGGCAGAGAGAGTATCAAGCACTAAACTACTCTTCTGCCACTACAGTTTCTGTGTTCACCAAAGGTGACCTTGTGTGACTGAGACAAGCAACGTGTCCAAAGACATACCTAGCCCTTCACTTTATTTCCCTTTGCAAAATTAACTTCCTCCACACTTCTCTCTGCCTTCACCAAATATTTTGTTCTCAGTTTCCCATACCTTGGTCCTTCTATTTTTTTCATTTGTAACAACCTCTGCCATTATAGTTCCATTATGCTCAATAAAGCATGGATTTATAAGAAAGACTGTGGGAGAATGTGGGAGGAATGGGAAGCAAGACAGACTGACTGACTATGGGCCTTTGCAGACTGCCAGAAATAGTGCAAATTGAGTCCAATTTAAGGGTTAGGGTTAGTGCTAGGGAATCATGGGAATTGTTTTTTTTTTTTTTCTGAGACATTGAGCCTTCTCTGTCAGAGAGCTCTGGTGCCACAATAAAATACAGTTCCCATGATTCCCTAACCCTAACCCTAACCCTTAAAGTGGACTCAATTTGCACTATTTCTGGCAGTCTGCAAAGGCCCTATAACTGCCTAGTCTCTCCCTCTCCCCTACATCTTTGCCCTAATTCATATACTCAAACCTCATACACATACATTCGCATGTTTATGCACTACATATATGTTTCAAGGAGGTATGACAACTAGTTTCTATGCAAATAATGTATATATATTTTCAAGGGTGTATATCTTCAAGGCAATAATAAACATTTACAAGCTGGATGGAACATGGAGAATAAAACAAAAATGAGAGGGGACTATTACCCCCTTACCACCATAAAAAAAAATTGACAGGAAGACAGGGAAACACACAGAGCATACACATGCCACTGAACCACAAGGGAATGGCTCACATAAAACTAACAAAAGAAAACAAGATCAGGGAAGGTAGAAAACAGTTGCTCAAAATAGCTGATCCACCCACAAAGATTACACCCCTAGTCCATGACCTTTTCTGTTGTCAAAAAGCAAGATCTTTAAAAAGACCCGGGGAAGAGAGCTGGGCAATGCATTCTTCTGTTCCACTGCAAAGTACTATAGGAAAGGACAAAGAAAAAAAAAGAGAGGACAAGGTGATTACAGGTTTGGAGGGGTGCAGAAAAGATTGCCTATCCATGCTGCTGTTGCTGCTGATAGCCTGAACGCTCACTCATATGAGGCCAGTTTTGCCATGGAACAGTTTCATGGCACCATGAAAAGTGTGGGTAATAATAATAATAATAATAATAATAATAATAATAATAATAATGTATTTATAACCCACCCCTCTGCTCGGCAATTGGGATTGGGTTCAATCCTACCACCAGGCATCAATCTGATACTGGATAGGAATGGTAGCATGTTCCCAACTATCTATCTTGAACTGTCTGGACATACCTCTATCTTGGGCAGGGGTGGCCAAGGTTTGGTTCTCCAGTTGTTGAAAGAGTACAACCCCCCCCCCCCCCCCCAAAAAAAAGCCCTAGCCACCATAGCCAGCAATGAAGAATGCTGCAAGTTGGAGGCCAACAACATCTACAAGACCGGACTTTGCCCCTCCTGCTTTTTTTGTTGGGGGGGGGGGAATCTCAACTGTGTGTATCCCACAGCCTGTTCTGTACCCTCTAGGCTATCCTGCTGCCCTCATGTACAGTGAAAGATGCTCTCTTCTTCCCACTATTGAATTAAGTCAGCTGCTGGTAAGAAGAATGGGGTCATTGTGTTCTTTGTTTCAGGCAGCAAAATAACTTGGGCCAGGCCACAAAAAGTCTCTCTCCCTACAAAAGACTATCCCTGACAGAAATGTGCTGTATTTCAGGCAGCAAATATTCATTCTTATTTATTTATTTAGGATTTATGTTCTACCTTTCTTTAAACAATGTGATAGAAGTGAGGGGTTTTTTGTTATATAAAAAAGTATATAAATAAAAAAGCACATTTCATAACGTATCAGTATAAAAGAAGAAAAAGAAAGAAACCAAAACAACAGTTCAGTAGCAAGCCCCTTCTTCAGAAACTAGTAATCAAGGGGGAAAGCAGATGGGCAGCACAGGGCCGCCCCAGGAAGCTGTGCCATGGGGCCAAGGTATCTGCACACCTCGGCCCCGCAGCGCAGCTTCGCCACCCCTGGAAGGAGCGCTAAAATAGCGCTCTTTCCACAAATCGCCGAAGGTGCGCCACAAAAGGCTGTCAGTGCACCTTCGTCGACTCTTCCGCTGCAGTGTGTATGGATGCTGCAGCGGGAGGTCATCCTTGGAGTGCCAGCCGTGCGGAGGGCCAGCTGCTCCAAGGACGTTTTGGGGAAGGGGTTGGGGCGCCCACCGTGTGGCTGCCCCTCCCCTTCCTTGCCCCGAAAACAGCACTTTGTGCCGTCTGCTTCCCCCTCAAGTCTGCCTGAATTTTTTAAAGCCATTGAATAAAAATGTCAAGTAGGGGGCAGCCCTGGCCACTCTTGAGAGGGAGCTCAACAGCCATGGGACAGCAATGGAGAAAGGCCTGAGCCAGTTACTCAACTCATGGTGGAGATAAAAAGAAAGCTATATGAATGCAAGCCCACCAAGTGGTGAACATAGGCACAACATTTAACCTAGGAAGATGTGCAGACACTCACAATCCAGTCAGTAGTTAGCCTCTTTTCATGCCTTACCTGTCCTCCACCAGCCTGCCATTTTGACATGTGTCATTGGGATAGGGAAGGGGTGAACTCAGAATAACCTCCTCTGTATAAATCTTGCCAAGAAGTATCTATGTGAGGGCTGAACTATGTGAACTTGAAGACACATGAGAACAACAACTAGGCAAACAAATAAGTCAAGAGTGGACAACATGGAGCCTGGGTTTGAACCTGGCCCCCATGCCGATTTTGATGGACCCAGGCCCTGGAATGCCCCTTTTTCTGTCAAAAAGGTGTATTGCTTCTCTAGGAAGCCTGTAGAAGTAGTGATAAACTCTTTGAATAAATTGCAGAGGCCACCTACACTGTTTGCATTAAAAAAATTAATCTGGTTTTCCCCACCCAGCTCAGAACTCACTCTCAGTTTTCAACAAGGGTGCAGAATTTGTAAAAATATTGGGTACTCAGAACCCAACGGAGGAAAAAACACTGAATAAGGGGGCTATTAGACTTAAATCCAATTGTTAATTTCAACTAGAGTTGACCCATTGAATCAGTGGAACTTATATAAGGGTTAACTTTCCAGCTACTTATTAATTCAGTGGGCCTGTTCTGTTTGGTACTAACAAATAGGTTTGGTCTTTTTTGTTTATTTATTTTAAAAAAGGCCTGTTGTATTTGGTGTGGAAGTTTTCACAAACTTCCAACTTTATTTGTCAAGAGCTTTCTTTATTAATCCCTCCTTGACCTTCCTTGGCTTTGAGGTTATTTGCTAATAGATTAACTAGTGATGATCAAGGCACAAGGACCTGGCATTTCACTCTGTATATTTGATGAAGTAGCCTTATGAAAGATTATTATGTTACCAATGTCTTTCTTTCAGTTAGTCTTAAAGGTACTACAGGATTCCTTGGCATGGGGATGAACAAGTATTTTATTTTAGTAGCCCAGGTACCCTTCAATCTATCCATATGGAATTCTTTGTCATCGATAAAGCTGTTGAAAACAGCATTGTGTGCCTATAATGAGCAGAGGGGTGACTGGCCCCTAGATACATGATCTGCCCTAAGAACACTCTCTCTGAATTCCAGATAAACTGCTATAGTGTCCAATGGGACTTTAAAAACAGCTTTTTGTGCATTCTCTAAATTGTCACTGAGGTTTTCTTTTGCAAATCTAGCTATGGATGGATGGATGCATATGTTTAATGTGTATATATGTATGCACTGAATTGTTTGAATAATGTATATAGCAAATTTCACAATATTTCTCCAAATAAATTATTCTGTTTATATATATTTAAATTATTCACCCACGAGCATATGTTGCTTTTAATGTTTACAGCAAACTAGTAAACATGAATAAATATAGCTCACTACATATTTGCCTTTTTCTTATTTTAAATGCCACCACCCCCCCAAAAAAACCCTGTAATGCATCACTTTCTTATTGTTGAAACATTAACTCCAGACCTTCCAGATTCCTCCCATTTATGCCATTTGCCGAAGCTGCCATGCACTAGATATCAACTGTATGTATTACTGTCTAGTTTTTGGTTATTAAAGGGTGCCATAGTTCAAGCATGAGGTAGATTCTCATTCAAAATGGTAGGATGGACCTCTTTTTGAGTCATGCTTTGCCAATGAGTTATACAACCTATTGGCTCCAAGATATTTGTCCTTTTTTTCTTCTTCAATATTTAAGGTAATTTTGACTATGATACTGTTCCTGATAACCTGGCAGTTAATCCCTCTGGACCCAGTGGGACTTCTGTTTTAGTTGACATAGGCATGATTGTACTGTTACAGCAATGGAACAGATTACTCCAGAATATATTTTTTTAAAAAAAATAGGCTGCATCCACACAGCAGAAATAATCCAATTTGACACCACTTTAACTGCCATGGCTGAGTGTTATAGAATCCTGGGATATGTAGCTTGTTGTGGCATCAGAGCTTTTTGACAGAGAAGGCTCAATGTCTCACACAATTACAATTCCCAGAATTCTATGGCAGTTAAAGTGGTGTCAACCTGGATTATATCTTCAGTGAGGATTTAGCCACAGTCAAAGGCCATATCAAGCCTTTTCATAGTTCCTTCCTTTCCAAATACCTTAGAACAGGGGTAGGCAACCTTTCCCCTTTAAGGGCCGAGGGACTTCAGCTCCCAGAAGCCTCAGCCATGTTGGCCAATAGTCCCATGTTGGCCAATAGCTCCTGGGATTCTGGGAGCTGAAGTCCCTCGGCCCTTAAAGGGGAAAGGTTGCCTACCCCTGCCTTAGAAGAACTTCAGTTTTATTTGGAGGATTTTCTGTGTGCAGCTCCATCTGTCCTCCCAAAAGCTAGGCTGCTACCTCTGCTGATATGACAAATATATGTTAAATAAATTAAATAAGATTTTTTTAAAAACTATGGCAAAACTGATTTGGAACTGGAATCATTTTAGGGAACAGAGACTCTAGCCCAGGGGTAGGCAACCTTTCCCCTTTAAGGGCTGAGGGACTTCAGCTCCCAGAAGCCTCAGCCATGTTGGCCAATAGTCCCATGTTGGCCAGTAGCTCCTGGGATTCTGGGAGCTGAAGTCCCTCGGTCCTTAAAGGGGAAAGGTTGCCTACTCCTGCTCTAGCCATTGAGAGCCTGCACTATTGTTTATTGTATGTATCAAATCAGCTCTTTATCTCCCTTGTGGGAAGGAACTTGTTTTTCCTTATTGAAGTTCAGGCGGAATAAAATTTTGCAGAAATTTTCAATGAATCCTTTCAATATATATAAAAATTTCCTCAGCTTTTGCAACCTCTGAAGTCAGTAAAGCATTTTATTTATTCATAGTCAGTAAATCACTGGCTTTATTTAATGCAAAAGCCACTTCCTCTTTATGGCTTACTGACTCCATGCAGTACTTGTTAACATAAACATTTGTGTGTGTGTTTAAAAAAATCCTCTTTCTGTTGAGTTGATGCTTAGCCCTAGTCTGACCTAGATAATGAAAGTGTTAGCCAGAGGGAACATTAAGTGATTTATCCACCTGTCATAGAATCATAGAAACATAGAATCATAGAATTATAGAGTTGGAAGAGACCACAAGGGCCATCCAATCCAACCCCCTGCCATGCAACAATTATCGTCCAATTAGTCTGACATCAATACCAGGAAAGATTCTGGAGCAGATCATTAAACAGAGAGTCTGTGAACACCAAAGGTAATTCCATAATCACAAAAAGTCAACATGGGTTTCATAGAATCATAGAATCATAGAATCATAGAGTTGGAAGAGACCACAAGGGCCATCCAGTCCAACCCCCTGCCATGCAGGAACTCCCAATCAAAGCATCCCCGACAGATGGCCATCCAGCCTCTGCTTAAAGACCTCCAAGGAAGGAGACTCCACTACTCTCTATTGAATAGCACTGGGCCCAGGACAGAGCACTGGGCCCAGGACAGAGCACTGGGCCCAGGACAGAGCCCTGTGGCACCCCACTGGTCACTTCTTTCCAAGTTGAAAAGGAGCCATTGTTGAGCACCCTTTGCGTTCGACCAGTTAACCAAAGAAATCAGAGAAACAAGTCATGCCAGACAAATCTGATCTCTTTTTTTGATAAAATTACCAGCTTGGTAGATGAAGGGAATGCTGTAGATATAGTATATCTTGATTTCATTAAGGCCTTTGACAAAGTTCCCCATAACATTCTTGCAAACTAGCTGGCAAAATGTGGGCTAGACAAAGTAACTGTTACATGGATTTGTAATTGGTTGACTGGCTGAACCCAAAGGGTGCTCAACAATGGCTCCTTTTCAACCTGGAAAGAAGTGACCAGTGGGGTGCCACAGGGCTCTGTCCTGGGCCCAGTGCTATTCCACATCTTTATCAATGACTTGGATGACGGTATTGGGGGCATAGTTATCAAATTTGCAGACGACACCAAATTAGGAGGAGTAGCTAATACCCCAGAAGATAGGATCAAAATTTAAAATGACTTGAACAGACTAGAAAGCTGGGCCAAAGCTAACAAAATGAAATTCAACCTGGAGAAATGTAAGCTACTGCACTTAAGGCGGAAAAACGAAAAGCACAGATATATGATGGGGGACACTTGGCTGAATGAGACTATGTGTGAAAGGGATCTAGGAGTCCAGGTAGACCACGAGTTGAACATGAGTCAACAGTGCGATGCAGTAGCTAGAAAGGCCAATGAAATTTTAGGCTGCATCAATAGAAGTATAGTGTCTAGATCAAGAGAAGTAATAGTGCCACTCTATTCTGCTTTGGTCAGGCCTCACCTGGAATACTGTGTCCAGTTCTGGGCACCACAATTCAAAAAGGATGTGGAGAAACTGGTGTGTGTCCAAAGGAGGGCAACTAAAATGGTGAAGGGTCTGGAAACCAAGCCCTATGAGGAACGACTTAGGGAGCTGGGAATGTTTAGCCTGGAGAAGAGAAGGTTGAGAGGTGATATGATAGCCTTTTTTTAAATATTTGAAGGGATGTCATATTGAGGAAGGAACAAGCTTGTTTTCTGCTGCTCCAGAGACTATGGGTGCAAGAGGAACAATGGGTGCAAGCTCCAGGAAAAGAGATTCCACCTTAACATTAGGAGGAACTTCCTGACAGTAAGGGCTGTTTGACAGTGGAACACAGTCCCTCGGACAGTACTGGAGTCTCCTTCCTTGGAGGTCTTTAAGCAGAGGCTGGATGGCCATCTGTCATGGATGCTTTAATTGGGAGTTCCTGCATGGCAGGGGGTTGGACTGGATGGCCCTTGTGGTCTCTTCCAACTCTATGATTCTATGATTCTATGATTCTATGAAACCCATGTTGACTTTTTGTGATTATGGAATTACCTTTGGTGTTCACAGACTCTCTGTTTAATGATCTGCTCCAGAATCTTTCCTGGTATTGATGTCAGACTAATTGGACGATAATTGTTGGGATCCTCTTTTTTTCCCTTTTTGAAGATGGGGACAACATTTACCCTTCTCCAGTCTGCTGGGACTTCTCCGGTTCTCCAGGAGTTCTCAAAGATTATTGCCAATGGTTCCGATATTATATTTGCCAGTTCTTTTAGTACCCTTGGATGTAATTCATTTGGTCTTGGAGACTTATATTCATTTAGATTAACTAGGTACTCCTGTACTATCTCTTTACTTCTTCTGTGCTGAAATTCTCCTATTCTGTCCTCTGCTCCATTATCCTCAGGTTGAGCACCCTTTGCCTTTTCTGAGAAGACTGAAGCAAAGAAGGTCTTGAGTAATTCTGCCTTTTCTCTGTCCCCTGTTAACTTTTTGCGATCTTCTCCACACAGTGGCCCTACCATTTCCTTCTTCCTTTTGCTGTGGACATACCCCCAAAAGCCCTTTTTATTGTTCTTAACCTCTCTAGCAAGCCCAGGTTCATTATGTGCTTTAGCTTTTCTGACTTTACCCCTACACATGCTAGCTATATGTTTGAATTCCTCTTTGGTGATTTCACCATTTTTCGATTTCTTATACATGTTCCATTTAAAACTTAGTTCAGTTTCTTTCTCATTGGAATTGTTTGAAATTGTGCCTTCAGTATCTCCCTTTTGAGAAACTCCCATCCATCTTGAACTCCCTTCTCTTTTAGTTTTCCTGACCACAGGATCACCCCCAGTATTTCTCTAAGTTTGGTAAAATCAGCTTTCCTAAAGTCTAGAATGTGTCTCTGACTATGCCTGGATTCTCCTTTCCACTGTATAATAAATTCCAGGAGAACATGATCACTCCCACCTAAAGATCCAACCACCCCATTAACTAAGGGGGGAAGCAGACGGGTGGCACGGGGCTGCCCCAGGAAGCTGCAGATCTGGGCCGAGGCATCCCCATTTCTCGGCCCCGTGGCACAGCTTCGCCACCCCTGGAAGGAGCGCTAAAATAGTGCTCTTTCCACAAATTGCTGAAGGTGCACCGCAAAAGGCTGCTGGTGCACCTTTGGTGACTCTTCCGCTGCAGCGTGTGCGGACGCTGCAGCGGGAGGGCATCCTCAGAGCTCTGGCCGTGTGAAGGGCTGGCTGCTCCGAGGACGTTTTGGGGAAGGGGTTGGGTCGCCCAGCGTGTGGCTGCCCCTCCCCTTCCTTGTTCTGAAGATGGCGCTTTGCGCCATCTGCTTACCCCTAAATCTTCCCTGTTAGTTAGGATCAGATCCAAAATAGCTGACTCCCTTGTCACCTCTTCCACCTTTTAGACAATGAAATTGTCTTCAAGGCAAGTGAGGAATTTGCTAGACCTTGAGAATTTTGCTGAGTTTGAATTCCAGCAAATATCAGGATAGTTAAAGTCACCCATCATTACTATATCTCTCCTTTCTGAGTGTATGGTCATCTGTTCTAGAAAGGCATCATCCAATTCCTCTGCCTGAGTTGGGGGTCTGTAGTAGACTCCCAGAATAACATCCCTGTTGTTTCCCTCCCCTTTAATTTTTATCCAGATGCTTTCCACCTGGTTTCCAGGATTGATGTCCTGGATTTCTTCACTGGTGTAAATATCCATGACATATAATGCTATTCCTCCCCCTTTCCTGTTTGGCCTGTTTCTCTTGAAAAGGTTATACCCCTGTATTTCTACATTCCAATCATGAGACTCATCCCAGCAGGTTTCAGTGATGCCTATTATATCATATTTGTTTTGTTGTGCTAGGAGTTCAAGTTCATCTTCCTTGTTTCCCATGCTCTGTGGATTAGTGTAGAGACATCTAAGACCATATGTCCCCTTTATTTGCTGCCTGTGCATGTTTTTTTTGCCTCCCACTGTTGGGTCCTTGCACTGTTTGCCTTGTTCCCTCTATTACAGTTTGACTGTTTTTTCCAGTCCTTTTGTCTTCCAGAACACTGTCTCCCTTCCCCAAACAACTCAGTTTAAAGCCCTCCTGATCAAATTCTTGAGACCGTTGGCAAAAATGTTTCTTCCAATTGGCGTGAGATGCAGCCCATCCCTTGCCAGAAGTCTGACCTTATGGAACTGCAGCCCATGATGTAAGAATCCGAATCGTTCTTGAAGACACCATCTGCGGAGTCAATTTGCTATTGACATCTGCTATTTTCTTCTCTTGTCCCTCCAACTGGCAGAAGAGATGAGATGATAATAAATTCTGGACCAGGATTTTCCAAGTTCCCCAATAACTGGCACTTGGTTCTTCTTTATCATTGGTGTGTAGTAAAGACATTTAAATGTAATTTAAAACTTTAAAAAAATCTTGCCACAATTTGTAACCATTTTCTAACCCTTTAGAGGAGTCTCAAGTTAAAATAAAAGCACTGAAAGAAGAAAAACAAGTGAACTGTTCCAAAAGCATCTTTCCACCTGTTGGTTGTTCAAGCCACATCAAAAAATGAGACTTGAATGCCAAATTCCAGAGGTTTCTTTATATATTTCTATGGCAACATCATCACCCCAACACATGTTTAAGTGTAAATATTATAAGATCATACACACACACACACACATATGCACATGCATATGTATACACAGAAAATTAAATAAATCCTGGCATATTAATTAACTTTGATCAATGGCTGTATTTTATCACTACATTTGCTCTTGCTTTTGACAAGCTGGCTACTAACTGTGCCACTACTCACTAGGAAAGTATTTTTGAAATACTAAGTAAGAAATAGTTTGAAGTACTGAATAAGAAATATGTTGGCAATAGAAAAATTCTTTCCCCTTCTTTCTCTTGTACAATGGTTGCACTCTTCCTCATTTGCAGTAATCGCAGTATTCTACCAACTGAATGTAAGTCTTTGGCTCTGATGGTTTGCTCTCATTTCATATAATATTGGTTAAGAAGTAAGGCAGTATAATGAGTCTTTATGTATGTTTGAACCTTTGAAAAGCAGATCATCCCCACTGTCAGACTTAGATGCCAGTTAGTGTCTGCTTTAAAATCCATTTAATGTCATAACTTTACAGAAATAGCTGTACTAACAAGGTATTATTTCCTTTAAATATGAAACTTTTGGGGGGAAAAATGATAGTTGCAGCCCCATTTATATTTCTTGCAGTAAAAGAGTGGCTTTTGCATTCTGTTCTAGGAAATCTTGCAGCACTTTGCAGGGATCAGAATGATGTCAGTGATGAGGGACAATTTTCCCAGGAAGGTCTCTTGAGCTCAGTCAGAAGAGATAGACTCATTGATTGAATTGGTGTACCAGAGGCTCAAGAGCTGTACCACATTTGTGATACTGAACTTGAGTGTAGTAGCTCAGTGCTGGGATTCTCACAAACATCTAGCAGTCTCTGCCTTCATCCCAATAGAACTGGGCTGTTTTCTGAATAGCTGACTCAAAATAAAATATTGGTTCACATCTACAATAGAAAGCAGCCTTAATCCAGTCAAGCAGACAGGAAAGAGATCACCAAGATTTTAGACAAGTTATATCACAGTATTGCCTGTGGATATTGCTGATTGAACATGAGGTACTCTACTTGCACAGTCTGGTGCTTCCACCAAGCTACCATGAAATCTGCCCCTTTCCCAAATTTGAGAATTTGTTTAAAGGTTTAGCTTCTATTTTGTCTCCTGGCTCAACTTTTATTTAGTGGTTTCACTGCTGTTTGATATTGTGTACATTTTGACATTAAAATACCAATTTTAAAATTTAATTCACCTGTTCATAATATAGGCAGGCAAGCCCGTCCTAATAATGCAATTGTGTAGTAGCCTGAGCACCAGAATTCAAATTCCTATTCGAGCATAAAATCCCAATGGGTGACCTTGGGCAAGTCAACTCTCTCAGCCTCAGAGGATAGCAATGGCAAACCCCCTCTGAAGAAAGTTGCCAAGAAAACTCTATGATAGGTTTACCTTAGGTTCGACATAAGTAAAAAATACTTGGAGACACAGAACAACAAAATAGCACATTTGGTATTTTAAAATGAAGCTCTGCCTAAATGGAAAAAAAATAAAGCATAGAAGCCAGAAAAATAGGATTTTAAAAATACCTACTATTTTCTTCTTGTTCTTTTAAACCACTTATGCAGTGGGCTCTTGGTATCCAGTGGAGTTTGGTTCCAGGATGTCCTGTTGATACCAAATTCCATGGATGCTCAAGTTCCATTATGTATATTGCCATAGTAAAATTGTGTTTCTTATATGAAATAGCAAAATCGAAGTTTGTTTTTCAGATTTAAAAAAAACAAACACACAAATATTTTGAAGCCATGGATGGTTGAGTCCATGGATGCAGAATCCATGGATATGGAGGTCTGACTGTATATATAACCTTAAACAATAACTAATGGTAGCACTTAATGAAACAGATACCAGTGCTGCTGTTCAAGAGGATCATTGGTAAAATCAAGAGTACAGGTATCATACACAAAGTGCATATTCACTGATTGCCTCAAAGTTATATTTGCAGCACTTAGCAGGGGACAATTCAAATAATATATCACCTCCATCTTGAAATAATGTCAAAAATTCAGGCCCTCAGCCTAAGGCTATTTTTTTTCCTCCCACCCCTTCCACTTTGTGTTTTATCTAGCTTTTGCTGGAGAATTCACAAACTTTTTTGCTATTTTGTGACACTTAGGGCCTTTACAGACTGCCAGAAATAATGCAGATTGAGTCTACTTTAACTGCCCTGGCTAAGTGATAAGGAATCATGGGAACTGTAGTTTATTGTGGCTCTCTGACAGAGAAGGCTCAATGTCTCAGAAAAAACTATAATTCCCATGATTCCCTAGCACTGAGCCAGGACAGTTAAAGTGTTCTCAAGTTGCATTATTTCTGGCAGTCTGTAAAGGCCCTTAGTAGTCCTAATCAAGCTATTGCCCAACTGGGGATTTTGGAGCTTTTTCTTCTGAATGTTTCTTGCTTTGCTTATTTGGAAGTATGTGGTTTGAGAAAGTCATTGCAACAGCCTTAATATCACAGATAATAGAGAACTATTTTAATCAACTGGGGAAATGACAGATATCCAGAGACAAAGTGACAATTCAGTATCCCCCCCCCCTATTCTGACTGTCCAGTTAGGACAAGATGTTTTTCTTCTACCCAAACACATGAAAAAGGAAGTGAGTCTTCAGGAAATGTTTATTGTATGAAGAGACTTGTGGTAATAAGGATGCACAATAGACGGAAATTGAAAAACACAAAATTCGTATATTTTAAGGGCTTTATTCAAAAAAAGAAAAAACATTACTGCCAGCTTCTATTACATTCATGTTGGGATGGACAGAATAAAATGTTCAACATTTTTTTACACTTTTACCAGGGCAGCACCTGTAGTTTCAGCATGCCCAGCTGATGTGTGACATTACAACCTTTTGGGGATCTGGGAACTCTGACAGCCAAAGAGACAGAACTCTTTGTCTACTGTTTTTCTTGTTGTTGTTTTGTTTTCTGAGCTGAGTTTGTTCTCTTCATATCTATGTCAAAGGGTGGCACTTTTTTTTTTAAAAAAAACCAAAAACCTCAAGCCTAACAAAACTATACAGACACATTTCTTTGCAGTCTCAGTCCTTTGTAAGAACATAAAATCAATCAGACCAAAGGCCCATCAAATCAAGCATTGTTTTCCAACAAATGGGAAGTCCTTTAGCTGGTCTTGACAACAGGTATGCCTTGTAACACAACACGCCCTGAGCACTGGTACTGAGACACACACACACACACACACACACACATATATATATATATATATATATATATATATATATATATCCCATATGACTAGTAGCCAATGGCAACACTTTCCTCTATGTCTAGTTTTAAAGTAATTAAAGGAGGTAGCTGTCAGTATCTCTTGACAGCGAGTTCCATGAAGAACTGGGAACAATGCACAATTAAGTATACAGACCTTCCCTCAGCTCACATTCCACAAATTAGGATGTGATATCCTATGTTTCCCTGTTTATTTTTAGTATTTTATATTACCTTTCTGTCAGAACCTCCAAGGTAGAATACAACATCAAAAGTACAAAACTGAAAAGCAACCACACCATTACAACAGTCTGAATGCATTCTGAAGCTTGAGAGTGAAGAAATTAAATTTTGTATTAAATGTATTCATTTATTCTGAAACAAATGCAAAACAAGGACAATCTGGATCTTCCAGTTATGATATATGTATTTTAAATTGCAGAGAGCCAGAATGATGTAGTGGTTTGAGTGCTGGAGTTGATCTACAACACTGGAGACCACGGTTTGAGTCCCCATTTGGTCGTGAAACCCACTGGGTTACTTTGAGTAAGTCATATGCTCTCAGCCTCAGAGGAGGGAAATGGCAATCCTCCTCTGAACAAATTTTGCCAAGAAAATCCCACGATAGGTTCTCCTTAGGGTCGCCATAAGTCAGGAGCAACCTGTAGGCACACAATAACAACAATTTTAATTTTTACCATGGAGAAGCAAGCAATGGATGGGGATTTTTCCCCAGTTCCAGGACTGTTGTCAAGGATTCATGCAGCTTTTAACTCCTGTCAGATCCAGAGCATAGCCAGGGGCCATCACAATCTACCCTCAGGCCTCACCTGGAATACTGTGTCGAGTTCTGGGCACCACAATTCAAAAAGGATGTTGACAAGTTGAAGCATGTCCAGAAGAGGGCCACCAAAATGATGAAGGGTCTGGAAACCATGCCTTATGAGGAGACATTTAGGGAGCTGGGTATCTTTAACCTGTAGAAGAGACAGTTAAAAGGTGATATGATAGTCCTATTTAAGTATTTGAAGAGATGTCACATTGAGGATGGAGCAAGCTTTTTTTCTGTTGCTCCAGAGACTAGAACACAGAACAATGGATACAAGCTAGAGGAAAAGAGATTCCACCTAAACATTAGGAGGAACTTCCTGACAGTAAGAGCTGTTTGACAGTCAAACACACTCCCTCAGAGAGTGGTGGAGTCTCCTTCTTTAGAGGTCTTTGAATAGAGGCTGGATGGCCACCTCTCAGGGGTGTTTTGATTGTGAGTTCCTGTATGGCAGAGGGTTGGACTGGATAGCCCTTGTAGTCTCTTCCAACTCTATGATTCTATGATTCTACCCCCCCACCCCACCCCACCTCCAGCCCTCATCCAAACTCTACCAAGATTTTCTCTATCTAAGGTCAGACTTCCTTCTCTTTACCCTCCGAAGATATCTGATCTGATCTAAATCTCCCAGCCATTCTAAATCTAGATCATTAGAAAGGAGTATTTTGAGACATAATATGTTTAAAAATGCATACTTCATGAAAAAAATACATTTTAAGTGTGTATTTAAAAACATATTTAATTGCCATTATTTTAAATGTAAGAGATGTTGGATTTTTTTTTTTTTTTTTTTTTTTTTTTTTGGAGGGGGAGGAATCCAGATTAATACAGAAACAAGGCAGATCAGACTTAGAGCTGAACACATGCAAAAGTGATAAGGCCTATAAATAGTCTGACTCATCAATCTCTGCTTGCAGCCTTTACATAGGTTACCCTATGTAAATATAATATTTGTCTGGCTGTTTTCCATCATGATCCATCTGGTCCAGCATTCTGAACATGTCTAGCACGTCCCTGTATGTATCTTCACCCATATATAACCTCGTGCCCCTGCAAGCTGGCTCCAGTGCCACAGGCAAAATAACTGACTCAAAGAAACAGAGACGAAGGTATCCACAGAAACCTCTAAATAGGCTTTAATGTTTCCCTACTGTAAGATTCCAGGAATTAATTTATGTCTGGGTTGTTTTTTGTTTTTTGTTTTCAGATCAAGGAGTCTTTGTTAAAGAAGATGGATGCTCCCTTTTGAAAGAACATTACAAACAATGAGATCAGTAGATAGCTTAGTAAACCTGGAGATGCTTCATGTTTTTGAGTAATCATATGTCAGTGCTCATAATCAGTCTATTTTTGTTATTCATCTGTCTTTTTTTTTTTATAGAGCTGAGAATGTAGTTAATTGGCTTCAAGCCAGTGGGACTTCATCAGCTTAACTTAGGAATTCTATATTGCCTTTGATGGTAGTTGTTTGTAGAGGAGCAGGATCTTTATGTGTTGCAATTAAACTAGTGATTAAAAGTTCCGTTTCTCATTTAGCAGACTGTGAGTTTTGCCACCAAGTTTAACATCTCCAGACTGGGACAGTTTTGGATACAGTCTTTGGTCCACATTCATATTGGGATGTGGGCAGAAAGAAGTCTGCTTGTGATGTCCCAAGGGACCCACAAAACTTACAGTCATTACGTTCATTTCCCGTCATTCTCTGCTAGCCAGCCCACATTAAATACAAACTTTCTCAAAACGAACACAACATTTATGGCATTTAACCTTGCTCACTTTCCCAGACAACAGAGGCTACTAACTGAACCATTTAGCCCACCCACCTCTTCACTTTTTTGTTTTTGGTACATCTTAAAGGAGATTGCTACAGAAAAAAATATCCAATAAAAAAGTATGCCAATCCAGATCAGCTGTGGTTTATGCAACCACAGACTGGCACAGGTCAAGACAGATTATCAACCTAGTGTGTATGTGTGTGTATATCAAACTGTCAGAATGACTTCAATTTTCATCTGATATATTCTAAAAATTATGCAGAACAATCCAAGGAAAATGTGTTACCTGAGACAATGCAACAAATAGCATCAGTGGCATCACTAGGGTTAGTGTCGCCCTATTGTGGTAGCTCATGCTGCCACCCTCATTCTGCTTGACACACATCCCAGCCACCCTCTTCCTCCAGTTAGGTTGCCTCTGCCATGGTATGGATGGGCTGCTGCTACCACTAGGCAGCCTCTTCCAAGACTTGGTGGGACTACTAGGTGAATGGGAAAGGGAGGAGACCAGGAAGGAGCTGTTGAGCAGCAACAGCAGCAACATCCTACTCCCACCAAAAGGTCTTGGGATTGATGGGAGTGACCATCCCACCAGATGTTCACCCCCCACAGGTGTCATCCAATGCAGTCTGCACCACCCACACACCCCTGGTTATGCTCCCAGTCATGTTATTCGGTTCAAGGGGGCAGGGGAGAGCTCATGTGTCTTTTCTCCTTCCTGGCAGTGAAAAATATAATTATGATAGGTTAACTAAATAAAAGTTTGCTATCTGAGACTGCAAATCTGCTTTCCAAAACATTTGCTTCCGTTCATGTAGTGGTAGGGCTGTCAACTATATGTTTACATAGGAATGTAAATATTCACTTATTTCTTTTTCATGTACAAGAATGGAAACCTTCAAAAATTTCTCTGCTGGGTGAAATTGCATGAGTCTTCACATGCTTTTTTTTTTGGGGGGGGGGGGAAATCAGTTTTTTTTAATGCAAACTACACAAAAGATCCCCCAAGTGTATTTTTGAACACACAAAGAAATCAACCTTTTGCAGTAATCACAAGATTTGTGCTTAAAATACTATTTTTACTGTTGTAAAAATGTTGTAAAAATATTCTTTTTTGTTGTTTTATAGTTTCATATGTCTCGACATCTTCCCTCATCCAGTATGAGACAATCTGAAATTATGCCCATCTACAGAAGGGGCAGTATATAAGAACAAAAGTTGCCCGACTGCCATCTATATAGGGCTCAGTTTCACCAGATAATGGTGCAACTTTATAGAAGGACTATCCTTAAAAATGTTCGCTATGCTATGATGTAATGATGAGATCTAATGACAATGGATCCACAACTCATTTTATCTGCAGCATGTTTTTCCCAATATAGAGACTGATTCCTTTCCTAAGTTTAGAATGCATATGGATAGCACCGTTATACTGAAATGCATTTCCAAAGATGCACAGTGGTAGACCTGTCTTAAAGGCAATCCTGTGTCTGAACTGCACATTGCTAAGCATGTGGGGTTTGCTTTTTGATATGAATTTTCAGACAAGAGGGAGATCTCTCTTTATATGTCCAGGATCAGTGTAACCTAGGGTTCAGAAAATTATTCCTCTTGGGAAAGGGAGTGTCTGTATACATTTAGAGTATCCAGAGCATTGGACTTCATCCAGTGAGACTTGGATTCAAAGCTTTGCTCAGCCATAGAATTCAGTCATATATAGGAGGTATATTGTGAGGTGAATAAATCAAACAATCCAGTATACACAGCTTTGAACTAATTTGACTCATGGTGCAATAAAATCATCCCCATGCAATGGGCTGGTGACCCACTTTACCATCAACAAAGGCAGCACGACCACCATATCTGTACACAGGAACAATATCAGTATGGTCAATATGGTTCAATGTGCATACCTATTAATATGCCTGCAAAGAGTTCCTCCATCCAAAAGGAATCCTGGACCAATCAGTGCTACTGAAACATGGAGGAAATCTATGTCTCTACAGTTAATAAAGGTCCATACTAGTTTTAAATAATATGATATCTTTTCACTACTTGACCCTCTTCTAAACCATGCTGACTTTTATGGTGAGAACTTCTTGAGTAAATTGCAACTTTTCAGAACCAGGACACACTTCCCTTCCCTCAGATTGGTTGACATGATAAATATATTATCTTTACAAATACATCAATCATTTACATTTCCTGGAATAAGTAATGAATTATGAATCTCTGGGAAATAAGCAGCTGATCCACCACAGTTCTCTGGAACCCTGCTTATGGTCACATGTTCTAAAGTATCTGCTGGAACTGTGGTCTGTGTGTTAAGGGCTGAGTCACCAGCCTAGCTTTTTAAAACATGTTTTACTTCTACTTTCATCACATTTAGGAAGGTGGTGTGGTATACAGAAGAAAACATGTCACATAAATTTAGAAAGCTAAAGCTGAATTTTCTCTCTTCCTGACATCTTGCTATGGGAAAAATCCAGAGAGATGAACCCAAGAATCAAGCAACTGTAGGTGTTAATACAGCCTTCACAGTTAAGGTCTGCAAGAAAAATGTGGTATTCCAAATAAGGGAACTTCCACAATGAATTTGTCTCCTTGAGGAAAGAGGAACAGCATGGTAGCAGAGGATTTGGTAGAGGACTACCATTACTAAAGCTAAACCCATCTTATCCTGCTCTCAGGCATTCAAGGAGGGATGTTCACACCAGACCCTTTCACACTACACATAGTGCTATGATTCTACACTGTCATGCTTCCACTATATGGAATACCAAGACTCATGTCTTAGGATGATCTGTTTACAATTCTCATCCTGAAAACTCTAGTGCCTCACCAAACTTTAAACCCCAGGAGTCCATAGAATACAGCCCTGGCAGTTAAAATGCAATAAGAGTACTGTAACTGTATAGTGTGAAAGAGCCACTCAACCTCTGTCTTCCAGCAATAATTCCATCTCCCAGCTACTCTTGACTTTAACGGTTTGAGAACCACCTCCTCAGATTCAGTTAATCACTGTGTGAGGAGTCATAAAGAAAGATGAGGAAGTACAATTCTGGGGAGGGGGAGGGAGAGGGAGAGGGAGAAAGAGATACAAGATGATCATTAATGTCTTAATATCCTGTCCTGACATCTCACAAATTATCTGAGACTTCATAGCCAATGTAAACAGGTTTGTTTTCAACTCCCTTAATTGCTTGCTAATTGACAGCAGATGCAGTGTTCGACTTTCTTCCTCAGATAAAAAAAAAAAACAGCCACTTATTCTGGGTCTGACATATTGCAAATGGGATGCCAAAGCAGATCCCCAGTTAATGGACAGGAAAGGCAAAATAGTTGTATGCGTTTTTTACCAATCAGATGACTGAAATGTGATTTAGGCAGAAGTGAAAGAGAAGGAACCACAGAGCTCTTTAGTAACATTTCCAAGGTCACAGTTGCAGATTGTCTAAATGTTATATAAATGTGCAAGTTTCTTCTTCTTCTTCTTCTTCTTCTTGAGGTTTCTAATTACAATAAAAGTCATCATTTCTTTGAAAAATGCTCTGCCCTCAAAATTCATTACCTAATTCCTCCCTGTGGACAGTTCAATGGCCTGCTGCTTTCCCTCCATCATTCTCTGCAATCTATGCTGGCCAGCTGGAGAATTCTAAGTTGTTTGTCTATGTAGCTGAATTTCACTTGCCAGAACATAGAAACCTGTCAGGCTTATTTACAAATCAAGATTCTCCCCCACTCCCCAGGGATCCCTCAATGTCAAACTGCAAAATCCAAATGTGAAAAGTTTAAGATTCCAAATGACAAATGTGAATGATGTGAAATTCTGCCAAATTTGAAATTTGTATAAAATGTCATACTAGCTCTACAGGCAACAAATAACATTAGGACAGCTTTGTTGCTATCAGTCTGCCTGTGCTTGGAGATCTTTTCCTGAAGCCTTTCTCCACAGGTCATTACATTTGGGAGTGCACTATGCAGCAAGAAAGGAGAAGGCTTTTTTAATGGTAGCATCCCAGTAATGATATGCTTCCCTAAAAGAGGTGCAGCTGGCATCTAAATTATCTTCTTTGTGGCACCAAGTAAAGGTATGTTTATTTTGTCAGTATCAAAATTTGAGAAATTTATTGGCCTTCTCCCTGTATATTTTAGCTGGTACAAGCCATTGTATTCCCTATTACCATGTGTGGATATGAGAGCTGGACAGTTAAGAAAGATGATAGGAAGAAGATGGATGGAAGATGGTTGCAGGAATTAAGCAGAGCAGTGGAGTACAGAGGGTCTTGGAGATGTCTCATCCATAGGGTCAACATGAGTCGAGATTGACTCAAAAGCAGTTAACGATTTTTTCCCCCAAAAAAGTTATGATTTCATTTTATATTTTATTGTGCAAAAGTATAGACTGGACTGCCATATAACACCAGTCTTAAAGGAGTTATTCTGGTTGCCCATTTGGTTGTGGTCTGAATTCAAGGTTTTGTTGATGACAATTAAACCTCTAAAGGATTTGGTTGATGCTTGAAGGAACACCTCTCCTTACATATTTCTGCCTGAAAACTTAGTTCTGCAGGAGGAGCACTTCTCTGTCCCACCAGTGGAGGTAATATGGGGTGGGAGAACATGATGCAGTCCTTCACAGTTGAAACAGAGAATCCAACCATACATGGAAAGAGAAATTCCAGAGGTGTAAGTGGGATTCAGGAATGGAAGAGGCACCAGGGACCACATTGCAAACATATGATGGCTAATGGAGTTCACCAAAGAATTCCAGAAAAAAATCAGCGTGTGTTTTATTTTCATTTGTTGTTGTCGTTAACTGCCCTCAAGTCAATCTCAACCTGTGGTGATCCTTGTGGATGAGACATCTCCAAGACTCCCTGTCCTCCACTGCTCTGTTTAAGTCCTGTAAACTCATATCCATGATCTCCTTAATAGAGTCCATCAATCTAGCATGTGGCCTACCTCTGTTTCTACTTCCCTCTGCCGTTCCTAGCATTATTATTTTTTCCAATGAGTCCTCGCTTCCCATGATGTGCCTGAAGTACGACAGCCTCAGTTATGCCATCTTGTCTCCCAGGGAGATCTCTGGTGTGATCTGCTCTAGGACTCATTTGTTTGCCTTTTTTGCTATTCATGGGATCCTCAGCACTCTTCTCCAGCACCACATCTCGAATCCATTGATTTTCTTCCTATCCACTTTCTTCACTGTTCATCTCTCCCATCCACACATGGTAAGAGGGAATACAATGGCTTGTATGATTGTAACTTTTGTGTTAAGTTGTATATCTTTGCATTTTAGAATCTTTTTTAGTTCTTTCATAGCTATTCTCCCCATTCTTAATCTTCTTCTGATTTCTGTAGCCCCCATTTTCATCAGTGTTTGGTCCCGGGTATGAAAACTCTTTTACCACTTCTATTTCTTCATTGTCTAGGTTGAATTTGTCAAGAGTCTCCATTGTCATTATTTTTGTTTTCTTTATGTTCAACAGTAGGCCTGTCTTTGTTCCAGGTCTGGGAGGTTTTCTGCTAGTATTATGGTGTCATCAGCATATCTCAGATTTTTGGTATTCCTTCCTCCTGTTTTCACTCCTCCTTCTTTTTCCAAGCCTGCTTTTCTTACAATATATTCTGCATATAAGTTGAACAGGTAGGGTGACAAGATGCAGCCTTGTCTGACCCCTTTACCAACTGGGAACTATTCTGTTTCTCTGTGATCTGTTCTAATGGTAGCCTCTTGTCATGAGTACAGATTCCTCATCAAGACTTTCAAAAGAATAAACAATAAAATAAAGTAGTTTAAACAGTTTAAAGTAGTTTAAACAGGATAAAAACATTGTTCTATCTGTATTTCTTGTTGTGTGTCTTCAAATTGTTTCCAGCCTATGCCAACTTTAAGATGAACCTATCATGTGGTTTTCTAAGGCTGAGAGTGTGTGACTTGCCAAGGTCACGCAGTGAGTTCCCATGGCTGAGTAGGGAATCTAACCCTGATCTCCAGAGATTTAGTCCAATGCACAAGCCACTACACCACACTGGCTCCCTCCCTGAAGTCCTAAATAAAGGTTAGGATATAAGTAATTCACTGTGTTCAAATTTCTTGGATTAAAAGCAGTATGGAATCTGATTTCAGTCCAGGGTCTATGAGGGAATTCGTTCAAGTAGTGAATATAGTTTCTAACACAAACAAAAGCATACATATATTTGAAATGGGGGGGGGGGGAAGCAAAGAATGGGACATATCTCATCCTGTATTGTTTTAAAAAGCTGATGGATTTGGGCTAAGACGTAAAGATTAGGAAAGGGTAGACATGGATGCACAAATGCACAAATCCCCAAGCATTTTAAATAATATAGCTCACTTAGGTTTTTCTTATCTTTGTATACAGGATAAGTATCCCACTTAATGTATCAATTACATTTCTATTTGTCCTTTGACCTAATAAGGAGCCTCAGAGGTTTTGAAATAACTGTGCAATAACTAAGCAAATTGTATTCAAAATGGAAATCTCTTTCTGCTTCATTCTAGAGTACTGTGGCTTTAAAAAAAAAACATGCTTTCAAATACTCCTTGCATGAGGTTGCATCTTTTCTTTATTTTGGCTTATAAACAGTTTATATTCCTATTTGAAAGGAATTTGCTTTAACTTTTGTCTGGTTTTGAACCCACTTGTACTACTGCACTTCATCAGTCTGAATAGCACAAACATTATGTGATTCAGCAGATAGAAGCAGCACAAGCACTCAGATTAAAAAAAAAAAAAGTTTTATCAATAGTGACCAAGAAATAGGATGACTTCAGAATCCAAACTGGTTTCAATGAACTCAGTAGCCCTGCAGCACTTTAAACTTAAAAGCAACACTCACCACTCATTACAGGAGCCTTCTCTCCTTTTTCCCAATATGCCTGCCCATCACTCCTTCCTTCCAAATGCTCCATCTGTCAAGTTGTATTTGTGGATTCTGTTCTTTCTCCCAAGGTCAGCTCTAGGCCCCATCCAGACCACAATTTCAACTCTTGCTGACACTATAACTCCTTGGAAAGTTGCCAGGGGCTATGGCAACAAAGTTCTGACCTAATGCTAGAGATGCTTGGAGTTTAATAGGAGGGCAGATATGGTTTCAGAAGACGAGCACAATGTATAACACATGACTGCAATCACCCATTAAATCAGAACCCTGACACCTCCACATTTGCAATCACAAAATCTAATATTTGCAGTACTTATATCCCCATAGCACTTTTATAGAGCTCATCATAAGTAATCATGACCAAACTTTTATCATAGTCCTTTTTTTAAAAAAAGGAGAAAGATGAAAAATGATGGAGGAGAACCTTGAAGAGAATGCCCTCATTCAAGTCACTTACATGGCTTTTGGTGATTTTTCTGCTTAGCTATTAGATGGTTCATGTGTATACAAATATCCTTTGGTTACTTCACAATTGAAACAGTGGCTGCATCTGCACTGCAGAAATAATGCAGTCTGACATCACTTTATGCTATGGAATTCTGGGAACTCTAGTTTTGTGAAACATTTAGCTTTCTCTGTCAAAGAGCTCTGGTGCCACAACAAACTACAGTTCCCTAAATTCGATAGCAATGAGCCATAGCAGTTTAAGGGGGGAAGCAGACGAGGGCGTCCAAGACACCCTGCGACGGTGCGCCGTGGGACTGGAGCAGTTGCACCACGGCACACCGTCGGCGCCTCTCAAAGGAGCGCAAAAATAGTGCTCCTTTCAGAAGTTAGTGAAAGTGCGCCCTAAAAGCGTCGGCCGCACTTTCACTGACTTTTCCACTGCAGCGCGTGCGGTCGCTGCGACGGGAGGTTATCCCCGGAATGCCATATGTGCGGAGGGCCGGCGGCTCCGAGGACGACCTCGGGAAGAGGAAGGGGCGCCGCGCGTGCGGCTGCCCCTCCTCTTCCTTGCCTCGGAGACAGCTCAATAAGCCGTCTGCGAGGCCCAATGTGATGTCAAACTGGATTATTTCTGCAGTGTAGATGCAATCAGTGTTTTTCTGTTTTACTCCAGAAGAACTGCAAAGCTCCCAATATGGGTTGGAAAAGGGGGGCTTTATGTTATATTCCTAAACTGGATTGGGCCCACTGTACCTGAAATTTATATTATAAAATAGATATTCATTGTTTAAAAGTATTCCTTTGCACCTGAAAGTTATGTTGTAAAAAAAAAAAAGGCTAAATATTCTGCAATATTAAATCACTGCCACATTGATCTGGATCTTATGAGATCCATACCTCACATTAGAGTTCTGATCTAGATAGTAGGCCCGGTGCATACTCTGGCTAGATGTCACTATAAGCTGCATCTTTAAAATAATATCAGTTCTGCTTTTCAGATATTATGTAAAACTGATTCAGTTTTTTTAAAAAAAAATCTCTTGAGATGACATGTGTAATAAATGTACAGTTTCATTCATAAAGGTATCAGTTCTCTAACTGTTCAGTCATGCATTCATTTTGCATCTTCATTTGATGCTATTACTGTCTGATATCACTTATACAGTTACTAATCTAGGGTTGCCAGACTGAAAATCAGAGAGGGCTCTTATACCTTTAATGGTTGTGTAGAGAAAGGAATTATCATGCAAACAGGTAACAGACAGCAACTGCTGAAATTCCATCTCTTATGCAAACATTAAAGATACAGGAGTCATCTCCAGTTTTCATTCTGGCAACTCTAATGGGTAAATATTTCTTTGCTTCAACTGTGGAATTTCTCATACACCTGATTGTTTCACCCTTTGTAGGAAAAAATGAGCAGAGGAAAGACCAACAGCAAACAAACCTATGAAATGATGAGCAGAGTTTCAGTCAATTGAGAACATCAAATAGAAGTATAAGGTGAAGGCAGTGAATCAATTGAGTTTGGATGGAGAGAGACAGTTAGAGGAATTACAGGCTAAGGTTAAAGTTAAATAGTAACAGAAGAGTTAGTGAGACAAGAAAGAAGTAAAAGTCTGGTGGTGACAATAGCTATTAAGGATCAAAGTCAGTTATGCTATGTTGGGTGTTAGACATAACCATTATTTGTACTTCTGTGCCAAATCACTGCTTTTTCTGGAAGCTATGTTCCACAAATAGATATATGTTAATAGTTTTGAATACTTCAGTTCTGGCCTAGGTGGATGTTAAGGTTAACATGTCTCACTCTTGGTTGCTATACACCAGCCTTTCCTAATGCAATCCTCCAGATGTTTTGTACTACAGCTCCCATCAGCCCCAGCTAGCATGTACAATGGTCAAGATACTGTAATCCAAAACATCTGGAGGTTGGTGGATAAGATAAACTTACTCTGACACCAACGGTACTAGGTTGGGGAAGACATAGTTTTATATTCATAGTCAAACATATGAAGGGTGGGGAAATTGGGAAGAGTTGGGAAGAGTAAAAGAGTTCCCATATCTTGGATCAAACATTGACCAGAATGGAGATTGCAGCCTAGAAGTCAGAAGAAGACTATGGATGGGAAGAATACTCATGAAAGAGCTAGGGCCTCGGCAGATGACTAATAAAGTCGTCTCCGAGGCAAGGAAGAGGAGGGGCAGCTGCACGAGCAGCACCCCTTCCTCCTTCCGAGGTTGCCCTCAGAGCTGCCGGCCCTTCGCATGGCCGGCACTCCGGGGGCAACCTCCCGCCGCAGCATCCGCACACGCTGCGGCGGAAAAGTCAGGGAAAGTGCGCCCGACGCGTTTAGGGTGCACTTTCCCTGACTTCTGAAAGGAGCGCCAATTTAGCGCTCCTTTCAGGGATGCTGCCGGTGTGCCGCGGTGCGGCTGCCGTGGTCCCGTGGCGCACCGTCCCAGGGCGTCCCGGATGCCCTCGTCTGCTTCCCCCCCCTAGAAAGGGTTATAAAGAGTAAAGACATACAACTGAGCACTAAAGTCAATTGTCCAAGCCATTATATTCCCCATCACCATGTATGGATGCAAAAGCTGGACAGTGAAGAAAGAAGACAAGAGGGAAATTAACTCTTTTGAGATGTGGTGCTGGAGAAGAGTGCTAAGGATACCATGACAATCAAAAAGACAAAAGGATAGGTCCTTGAAAAGCAGGCCTGAAGTCTCCCTGGAAGTCAAGATGACTTAGGGGCTCTGCAGATGGTGCAAAGCACTGTTTGGAGCCAGGGAAAAGGAGGGGCAGCCGGACGCTGGATGCCCCAACCCCTTCTCAAGGATGACATCCTTCTGGCCCAGCCTCTGCATGGGCTGAGCTGGAAGAGATGTGAAAGAGCCATGTGATGGCTCTTCCAGCACTCTTTCTGGGGCTTGGGAAAGGAACACTATTTTAGCTCTCCTTTCCCAGGGCCTCAGCAGACGGCTAACTGAGCCGTCTCCGAGGCAGAGAAGAGGAGGGGCAGCCACACGCTCGGCGCCCCTTCCTCCTCCGGAGGTTGCCCTCGGAGCAGCTGGCCCTCCGCACGGCCGGCGCTCCCAGGGCAACCTCCCGCCGCAGCGTCCGCACACGCTGCCGCGGAAAAGTCAGTGAAAGTGTGCCCTACACTTTTGGGGCGCACTTTCACTGACATCTGAAAGGAGCGTTGATTTAGCGCTCCTTTCAGGGGCGCCGACGGTGCGCCGCGGTGCAGATGCCTCGCTCCCGTGGTGTACCGTCCCGCGGCATCCTGGAAGCTCTCGTCTGCTTCCCCCCGCAGTTGCCGAAAGGGTGTATTGGGGCCAAGGCCTGGGTAGCCTCAGCCCCAATCCTTGGCTTCTCAGGGTGGCTCATGGCTGCCCATCTGTAGAGGCCCTAATAGTCACATCATGAGAAGGTATGGGGGGTTGCAGACTGCCAGAAATAGTGTGAATTCAGTCCACTTTTAGGGTTAGGGTTAGAGTTAGGGAACCATGGGAACTGTATTTTATTGTGGCATCAGAGTTGTCTGACAGAGACGGCTCAATGTCTCAGAAAAATAACAGTTCCCATGATTCCCTAGCACTAACCCTAACCCTAAAAGTGGACTGAATTCACACTATTTCTGGCAGTCTGCAACCCCCCTATGACTCATTAGAAAAGACAGTAATGCCAGAAAAGGTGGAGGGAAATAGAAAGAGAAGAAGATCCCATGCAGGAGCTGAGAAGAGCTGTGGAGGACAGGGGATCTTAGAGATGTATTATCCACAGGGTCACATTGAGTCAAGATTGACTTCAGGGCAGCTAACAGCAGCATCAGCAGAAGCAACAGCAGCAAATCTTCCTGCTTTCTCTGAGGGCCTCAGCAGATGGCTAATTGAGCCGTCTTCCGGGCCCGGAAGAGGAGGGGCAGCCGCACGAGCGGCGCCCCTTCCTCTTCCTGAGGTCGCCCTCGAAGTCGCCGGCCGTCCACACGGCCGGCTCTCCGGGGATGACCTCACGTCGCGGCGACCGGACGCGCCGCGGCGTTTGAGTCAGGGAAAGTGCACCCGCCGCTTTTAGGGCACACTTTCCCTGACATCTAAAAGGAGCACCAATTTGGTGCTCCTTTTAGAGTCGCCGGAGGAGCGCCGCAGTGTGGAGGCTGAGCTCCGCCGGCGCTCCGGACCAGGGCGTCCCCGACGCCCTGGTCTGCAGAGGGGGTGAATGAGGAAGGAGCAGCAGATATCAAGACATTCTAGATTCAGTAGACCAGTGGAGGGATACATCCAATGAACCCTAGGGGCTTACAGAATATCCTTGAATGCCATGCCTTTATGGCTTTCTGGAGCAAGAGAAGGCCTACTGCCCTCTGGGAATATACCCCAGTTTGTTTCCTACACAAACAAAAAATGTCCTGTTGCATCATTCCTTTAACATATTCACTTCATCATGATAAGCAAAATAGTCATATCTAATAAATTATTTCAAAAATCAATTCTAGGAATTTGGCATTTTAATTAAAGTGGTTGATTTCCATGTTACTTAGGGGCCATGCAGACGGGCAAAAAGAGGTGTTTTGAGGGTGACTTGTAGGCATGGCGTTTAGATGACGCACACCAGGAAAGCACTCTCTAGCCATCATATGCTGAGAAAGGAGCCGCTTTTTTGGTGAAGATGTGCACATTCGCATGAATATATGTATGCAGTGACACTGGTGCACTAGAAAATGACCGTATAAATGCACTGTCACACATGAGGGAGAAATTGAGTCGGTGATCCAGAGCATGCATCCTATGATGCAGGCTTTAATTTAAAGCACCCTATGCTTCCAGGTGTGGATGCACTGGCGCAGGTGCGCTTGAATATTAGAACCCTAACCCTAACTCTAATTGTAACCCTACATATCACCCTAGCAACTGTCCTCTATTATGACAATAAATGCATTCTGTTGCATGTACGCTTGCTGTCAGCATGCACAGCAGTTTGCATGAAAGAGGCTGTGCAGGTGTGCAGATGTGCATAAGACCTGCACACCACTTCCTGGCATGATGGGGGGAGGCTCCTGGAGTAATGTTTGTCTGTGTGTCCTGTTGACCATGTCCCTTGCATGACCACCAGCTACAAGGGTCAGCTACACGTGTCTGCATAAATCTCCCTTGCATGTACCTCTCCCTTCTTCCCTAATGTGTTTGGGACATGTTCTGCGGAGGATGACAGAGTAGGTGTCTTTTCAGTTGACAAACTCATTCCTTCACCCTCAAGAGGGCACAATCAGACAGTGGCACCTGTCTACTGCACCCACTCCTTGGGGCAAGCAAAGGTCAGTGAATCCTTGTATGATATGTGGGTGTATGACAGGTCCTGAAAATGTGTGCAGCCATGCCGAACTTCAGTCACCTTTGTACAGACAAAATGACAGACTATATACCACCCTATAACAGGTCCTGAGCAGGTTTGCAGAGATGCCGAAGTTCAGGGTCTCTGCAGACTCGCCCAAAGGGCCGGCCTGGAGGCAGAGATGGGGAGGGGCAGCCACACGCCAGCCACCCCAACCCCAGCCTGATGACGCTCTGATGCTGCGTGCCGTTACGCATGGCACATGGCATCAAGACATCCCCCTGGCGCAGTGTCATGATGCGCTGTGCCAGAAGGGGCAAGAAAAAGCCACGGGCCAGCTCTTAAGATGCCCTTTTGCTACCCCTGAAAGGAGCGGCATTTTGCTGCTCTTTTTGGAGCAACAAAAGGGAGGATTGAGGCTGCGGCGTGCGATAGCCACAACCCTGATCCTCCACTTCCCGGGGTGGTCTAGAGCCACCTGTCTACTGCCACCCTCAGTCACCTTTGTACACAGAGAGTGACAGACTGTATACTAGCCTATGACAGGTCCTGCACAGGTGAACAGGTGTGCAGGGATGTGTACCTGTATATGTGCACATGTATCTGAGAGAACAAAAGAAAAATTTAAACAGCCGCTGCATGCCCATGCAGTTGCTCCATCTCCCTTTGCAGCATCCTTAGGGCTGGTGGTGAAGTTGCTGGGGCTTCAATACAGACTCAAAAAAATTGCATTGACTCCCCCCAGTGGAATTGCTCCTTCCCCATTAAGGGCATCCTTGGGGCAGGTGGTGTGGTTGCTGCAGCTTACAGAAAAGGCAGCTTCAGGTCACCTTTTCCTGCCTGTCTGCATAGCCCCTTGGTTTCAGATCATTGCAGAGGAGAAATCATACCCCTGTTTTTACCTCCTATCAGTAACTGAAAGCTCACAGGAATAGGTGGATTTAAACACTAGGAAAGCCATTCCATGGAACTGAAGTATGATAAACCTGGAAACCTGTTGTACAATTGAGTAATGGAATTTGGCTCATAGGTTGAAGAAAGGGGCTATGCAGACAGGCAAAAAGGGGTGCTTTGATGGTGACTTGTAGACATGGCTTTTAGATGACACACCTAAAAATCTCCAGGAAAGTGCCCTCTAGCTGTTGTATGCCAAGAAAAGCCGCTCCAAAAAGGAGCCACTTTTTACCTGTTCCTTCGGTGAAGATATGTAGTGACACTGATGCACCAGAAAATGTCCGTATAAATGCACTGTCGCATGTGTGGTGGAAATTGACTCGGTGATCCAGATCAAGCTTTAATTTAAAGTACCCTATGCTTCCAGGTGTGGATGCACTGGCACAGATGTGCTTGAATATTAGACCCCTAACCCTAACCCTAATTGTAACCCTATGCATGCACACTAGCAACTGTCCTCTGTTATAACAATAAATGCATTCTGTTGGATGTCCGCCTGCTGTCAGCATGCACAGCAATTTGCATGAAAGAGGCTTTTGTGACCTCTTCTGTGTAGGTGTGCATAAAACCTGCACACCACTTCCATGGCATGCGGGGGGGGGGCTCCTGGAGTAACGTTTTTCAGTGTTTTCTGTTGACCATGTCCCTTGCATGACCACCAGCTAAATGTATCAAGTCTGTCCACACAAATCTCCCTTGCATGTACCTCTCCCCTTCCCCCTGATCTGTATGGGACATGTTTTGTGGAGGTTGATGGAGTGTTGACATACCTGTTCCTTCACCCCAAGGGTGGTACAGTCAGACAGTGGTACTTGTCTACTGCACCCACTCCTTGGGGGGGAAGCAGAGGTCAGCGAATCCTTGCATGATATGTGAGTGTATGACAGATCCTGTGCAGGTGCACAGGGATGCCAAACTTCAGTCACCTTTGTACACAGAGTGAGAGACTATACTAGCCTATGACAGGCCCTGTGCAAGTGCACAGGGATGTTTTCCTGCACAGATGTGTAGGTGTGGATAGATGTTCCTGCGCATGTGGACATGCATTTGAGAACACAAAAAAATTAAAGCAGCTGCTGCTGGCCCATGTGGTTGCTTTGTCTCCCTTTGCGGTGTCCTTGGGGCTGGTGGTGCAGTTGCTGGGGCTTCAATGCAGCCTTGGAAATGCTGCATTGAGTCCCCCCAGTGTGGTTGCTCTGTCCCCATTTAGGGCAACCTCAGGGCAGGCAGTATGGCTGCTACAGCTTAGGAAAAAGACAACTTCAGGTCATCTTTTCCTGCCCACCTTCATAGCCCCAAAGTTCCTTATTCCTTTGGATACAAATAAAGGTAAAATGAAAAATCTCAAGAGGGAATGCCTGGCTTGAAGGATTCCTTAAAATGGAGTAGTGAATTGGTTTTATTGATTAACCCTATATAAAACACATCTCCAGGATAGGGTATAAAATATGGAAGCAAAATGCCTGAGCAGATCTAGATTATCTGATATGTTAAATACTTTATAACAAAATTTGATGTCAATTTGATGTGACTTCAAGAAATTTGCATAATGCAAAATCATCTGAGGAATTCTGAGAAAAGCCAAAGGAGTTTAAAGAAGAGAAGCAATTAAAATTTTAAAATGTAAAAATCAGATGGATATGCCTCTGCATTTTCTTCTTTCTTTTTCCTTTTCGGTAGGAGCAATATATTCCTTTGTTTGGCTTCTCAGCCAATCAAGCTGGGGAGAACCTGCAACCTGAAATTAAATGTAAGTTTCTTAAATGTAAACATGTATATTTTTATAGCACTCTTGGAAGACACAGTTCAGTGAACCCAGAACATTTATTTCCCACTTTGCTTTCCCTCCAAATTGTAATGTAATAACCTTCTGTTATTCTTTTTTCAAAACATGTAGAGAAATAGACCATCTATATTGATTTTGATTTAAAAACACTCACATGTACCGAAAGAAATGTTTTATTAGAACCATAAGGTTTTTTTCTTGGAGAGAATTTGAAATCCAGAGTTTATTTTCTTTTAGCGCCTTGGCAAACACACACACAACAGGTAACAAGAATTAAGATTTTATATATTGTGTTTGCTCTTACTTATTGAATACATATGTACCCAGGATCACTTACCTAGGTGAAAAAAGATTTTTTTAAAAAGGTGCAACAAGATCACTGACCTGTCTCTTTGCCCTCAGGACTCTTTTGAACAGCTGTGAGAAAATGAGAGAAAAAAGAGGTAATTTAACAACCCCAATCCAGATGTTCATATCATACACACACACTGAATGGCTTTAGCATGGTTTATTTCATTTTCTGAAAGCATTTTTCACCAGCCTGTTTTCTCAGCTGGGAAACTTCTGGTGTAGTGTTTTCAAAAAAATATTGCATTTGGCATTACAAGAAAACAGAGCCTTTAAGACATTAAAAGAACAATATCCTTGTTTGATTTGGCCCAGAAAAGCAGAGCTGTAGGAATTTTACATTTTTGTACCACCCAAAGAATAGGTAAAAGAAAATTTTCCACTCTTAAATCCCAGTTTACATGGGAATTGAGAGTTGTTTAAGCTTGGTTTTCTTTCTTTCTTCTTTTCCCTTTAAAAGTGCTCCATAGTGCTTCTGTTAGTATTTCAGGACTTTTATTTTTTTATTAAGTGCTATCTAGGAGCCAACATTTAAGACATTAGTGCAGATACAAATTGGATCTCCATGCTGGCCTGTGGAGCTGATCAGAAACTTCTTTTTCATTTGACCAAGACTGTTGACTGATAATATCAAGCTGACTTGTACTGTGCCAGACCTCTGGATCCAACCAGTCTGGTATCATCTATTGACTAGCAAGGGTTGTTCAACACTCAGGCAGAGGCTTTGCACACTCTCAGAAACATGAAGAGCAGAACAAAAAGGAGGTGAGACAAAAAAAGTAGACCCCAGAACTCCATTCAGTAACCCTCCACAGGATCATATACTAATAACTTTTCTTTGGGAAGGAACTTAAGAATCAGAAGGAAAATTGATGTCAATATCTGGGCCTACTCTAGCTGGATAGTCACCTTTCATTTCCAGAGAACTGACATTGCATTGTAAGAAGGATGGTGATAAGATCTCATGTTTCAGTATTGTATTCTCAGATTACAATAAAATGGCTGAACTTTCCTTGCAGACAGCCTTGGAAGGATGTGTATACTTAAAGGTGGGATGCAGGCAAGTAAACATAACTACTTCAGCAATATTGTAAGTGGCGAGATTAGGGAAAGCACAGAAACAGCTGTGGGATAAGTGTGTGCATTAGTATTCACACAATCATATCCATGTTATTCACACTTTAGAGTCCTCCACTTCCTATAGGAGAAAATTGTGGACAAGAATTAAGACAAAAAAGTCAAGACAGAGGATGACAAAAGTCTATGTGACCCTCTCTGTCAGTATGAGAAGATGAGCCATAGATTCCAATGACCATGGATGTTTAGAAGAAAGAGAAAACCTCATCCTGAATACAACAGTTAGTTCTGCCAATTCCATTGGGCTGCTGAACCCTGTCAGGATGCCAGGCAATGATGCCAGCCCTGTTAGCTATACTGCTCAACTTTTAATCCCCCCACCCTTTTTTCTCTGGCAATAGTGGTGGTTTTCTCCTGCCTTTCTCCTTTCTGATTCCTAGCTGAAATGTGTAGGGACTAAAAGAACACTATGGGTGCTGTATGTTGATAGATCCTGATAAAACATCTGCCACAGCATTTCAGAGAATTAGATGTTTCAATACATATATAGGATCTATTTGCTTTAAAGGGTCTTTTGGGGCCTTTCCTCTTGCTGAAACTACCAATGTCATTTCTCATCCATGACCCACACACTGAGATGATTTTCTGAAAGTAAACAAAAGTAGATGTTTATATATTGATAGTCTATATGATCAGGCCTTGTGAAACAAAAATTCATCATCTAATTGTATGCTGGTCCCATCAAATACCCTTTTTCACACTTCCAAGCAGGCCTGTGTCTATGAAGATTATCACACACAGAAAAACCAGCAGGAAAGACACAGGATCTAAAAGTCAAAAATGGGTCTTATTGCATTTGCCCATGCCCAGACTGTAGGCAGCCTGTATCTACCCAGTGAGCCAGTCTACAATCCTGGCATCTCCCGCCATTCTTTCAAGAATGGGATTTTCTGTCCTTGGAAATCTCCTATAAGTAGAATAAGGTGATTGTCTCAGGCAGCAGTAACCGGAGGCAAGGCAACAGTAGCAAATCTCCTGGTGTGGTGTGGCAGCAGGGAGGCAGATCAGGGTGGACTCCCCCACCACCCTCCCTCCTAATGCCTTGCTTGCTTGCCCCCTGGCTGGCCTACTGCTGCCCGGCAAGTCCACCGCTGGGGGGGGGGGGGGGAGTGCTGCAAACTCTGGATGGCTATTTGAGGTCTGGTGTGGCTTTCCAGGGGAGCAACTGTGCCAGACGCCAAACAAAGGCACTTCCCAGAGCTGCAGGCTCCCAAAAACCATTTGGGATCTGGCACCCATTGGTCAGGGGTGATGCTGCAGCTTCTGGAGGGCTGTTTGGGGTCTCACGTGGCTGCTGAGCAAGCAAGAAAGGGATGTTACACCCTTTCTCACTTACCCAGCAGCTGTGCCAACCCCACTGAGTGTACCACTCCACCAGGAGTACACCCCCCATGGAGTCTGCACCCCCTAGTGATGACGTGATCACCTTAAGGGCAAATATGGTTCAGGACTCTTCTTTCCCCGATGTGCTACTTCCCTAGCCTTGGATCTGTTATTGACATGTTACTGTGTAGGATTGAAAAAAGGAAGTCTTATTCTGTATGCTTCTATATCAGAAGTGACAACTGGTTTCAGGAAGCTGGGAAGGGGGGAAACCCTTTTTCTTTGTCACTTTGCTGTTGAATCTGCTGTCACAACTGCAAAATAAAGAAAAGACTAGCTTTTTTTGTTAAAACAATATCTGTATTCTCTGCCTGCCTTGTGTATGAGTAGAATCATACTTCCAAGAGGCTTCAGGGAATGTGATTCCACTTGTAAATAAGGTGCATAGGATTGCACACCTTGTTTTCAGGGGGAAATAATGTGTGTGTTTTTCCCTGACATTCTGGCATTAAATTCAGCTGTGTGTGTGTATGTGTGTGCGTGCAAAAATACCCTGCTTTGGGCTACATCTTGTCCATCCTGGTCTTAATACACAGGCTTCTTGACTCTGGAACCCTGATCATATGAGGGGAGATTTGTAAAGTTTTAATTATCACTTTAAAAAAACATTTGACAGAAAATTTGTTTTGATTTGTAGATGTTAACCTATCTCTATGCAGTCACTATCTATATTTACACATTTTCCCCAGCATTTCTTGACCCTCCAAATACTGTTATTGTAGAAGTCTGCAGATTGCGCCTTAGGAGGATTTTACACTTTAGTCACTTCTGGCACAACCTGTCACAAAATAAAGGACACAATGAGCTGATTTTCTCAAAATCATGCACTTAGAGACCATTGATGACACTGACAATATTTCATCAATATACCATATTAACTTCTGTGTGATAATTATTACTTTACAATACTCTCTCATAAGGCTCAATCTGCAGACTTTTACAATATGAGGTATTCAGAGGGTCAAGAAGCACTGGGAAAAATGTGTAAATCTGGATGGTGACTATGTAGAGAAATGTTAACAACTACAAATCAAAACAAAATGTCTGTCAAAAAAAATTAAAGGTGATAATTAAAACTTTATGATATCCCCTCTTATAGGCTTCCAGAATCTAGCAGGGGTAGGCAACCTTTCCCCTTTAAGGGCCGAGGGACTTCAGCTCCTAGAAGCCTCAGCCATGTTGGCCAATAGTCCCATGTTGGCCAATAGCTCCTGGGATTCTGGGAGCTGAAGTCCCTCAGCCCTTAAAGGGGAAAGGTTGCCTACCCCTGAATCTGCCATCCAAATGTTCATGCTAACAAAGGGATGGCAGGGAGAGTTGTACTTTACTGGAGTGGGGCTATGACCCTGTATCTCCTTTGTACTTTTTCTGGAAGGGAACTGAGAGACAGTAAAATAAGAGACAGATCTTATATTTGCCCTGATGAGCTATCCCAAAATCAGGAAATAGTAAATTTATAGCACAAATCTATACATGTCTACATAAAAGCAATTCCTCCAAGGTTAAAATTGGACTTAATTCACAGGTAAGGATATACAGGATTGCAGATGTGGAAATGTCAGCCCACTCTTATTTCCCACTTCTTCAAATAATATGATGACTTGTGCCACATGGCCTCCAAAAATATGCACTTTGAGTTTAGCCAAGAGTTACACCCTGTAAACATACCAAATTACTTTATTGCAATAAAATGGTAGTTATTATGACAGCAAGTAATACTTAGGTCAATAATATTTCAGAGAATAAGGCAGAGGTCATCAGTGCAACTCTAGTATAACTCATATATATTTTACTTTTCCCTAAGTGAAGTGATAGATATAGAGGCAGAGATTGGCAAAAAGATACTGGACCCTTTCACACCAACACTATGATTCCATTTTAATTGCTATCGCAACATCCTGTGGAATCTTGGGATTTACTTCAAGCATAGTTTAGGCAGGAGAGAGCACTAGTGCCGTACCAAACTGCAAAGCCCAAAATGCCATAGGAGGTTGACATGAGGGTTGACATGAGAGTTAAAATGGAATCATAGTGCTATAATTGTGTAGTGTGAAAGAGCCCACTCATTGGGTGAAACACTGCATGGTTGGATGTTTAGACCACATACTCATGAAGTATGAGGAATCTGTGCAAATTTCTAAAGAGAGTAGTGCAAAACAAATACATTATTTTTTTAGGGTACATGTGTTTGCAGACATGTAAAGAAAACTCCAAAATTCCATCCAAGGGGGATGAGTTAGATGATTTCAGGTCATAAATGATACAGGATATGTGTGGCCTCACTATTTGTTTGTGTTTAGTACAAGCAGATTTTAATATTCTGAAGAATGTGGATAGTGTGAAAGTGAAAGAAGTTCTTAAAGAATCATAACTTTACCTGTACAGTCACCCCTCCATTTTCATGGGGGATCCGTTCCAGACTCCCCTCCCATGAAAATGGAAAACCACAAATATGTAAATCCCATAGGCTTAAATGGCAGGCACATCTATGGGCACCCATAGGTGCATGCCAAGGGCATGTGCCCCATTTTGTCCCCCTCCATTTGCCACCTACAAACGGGTGTGAAGGGCAACTGTAGTTATCTTGTGCAGGGCTTGGAACTGTATCTTTTAAAAAGTAACTTTCCAAACTCAGTATATAAATGGAATTGAAGGTATAATAAAGCATGTATAATTTTATATGTAGGTTGTTAAACAAACACTCCCTTTGCTGCTATTGGATGTTTTCCATGTGTTTTTTTTAAAGCTGCTGTAGTCAAATGGCTGTCATTTAAATGCTCAGAGAAGCAGGGGGTCACGTCTCCATCTTTAATGAAGAATGTGCTTCCTAAATGCAACTTGGTACATGGTTTCAGAGTGGTGCACTCTGTACTATAGTTTAATGTTAGGAGGACAATTTGGACCCATGCCTGATGTTGACTTGCTGTGTTATTCATCTTAAAGTTGCTACACTTGTGGTTTGTGTTTTCAGCTCAACTGAAAGGGAATAAGACATGTTGATGAGCATCATAATAATTAACTACTCCACTTATGCAAAATGCATTGCAGTTCTTATTAATTGGACCATACTAGATAAAACACAGAAGTGATGTCAACAATCTCTTGACCAAAAGCAAGCATATAAAACCCCTTAAATCCAGCTACAGGGGTTGCAAATTTGACTAGACAAAAAAAGGGAAGGGGTTCTTTATTTTTTGCCTGATTGAGTTTTTACAATCAGTTATTCCTCCAGTTTTGTTCCTACTGACAAATTCCTCATCTTATCTTCTTTGTTGAGAAAAGCAGATGGAGTAGTGTTGAAGAATACTTTCCTAGTAAGAATTTTATTTGGGGGAAACAGCAAATAATTTAACAAAACTCAAAGAACAGCTTGGTTTACTGAAAGCCCAGTCCTGCCTTTTTCATGTCCATGACGGTTTCACCAAAAGCAACAGAACAGAGTCTCAGCTTTCAATATCCAACAGATATAAGGCTGCCTTCTGGCTTCCTTTCTTTGTAAGTAGGTTCTATTGAGTTTATCTGGCTGTGGTTGCAGTACTGTAGGCAAGACTAGATGGCTTGGGACAGCCGACTTTTTATTTTCCCTAATGTTTATTTAAAAAAAATAAAAGAAATGATGACAATTTGGGAGCATTGTGGAAGGGACCTAAGATCTAGTTGGTTGGTTCTTAGTGAGGAGGATAGAAAAAGGAGAGAAAGAAAGGTCCTGAAGAAAAAGAAAGATCTTTCCTCAGGGGAGAAAAAGAGAAAGAAAAGAGACAGGGAGCTGGAATGCATCAGCTGTGAGCCTTAGCAGGAGCCATACCTCCCAACATTTCACAGATGTAAACTGGGATACATGGGGGCAAGCAACATTAGAGTGTGGTGAAGATGGCAAAAATGATTAATAAGGAATAACACACATCCTAGAAGAGGCTGCAGCAGATTGCTTTTGCCTGAGCTTACAGAATAGAGCAAGATTCTGCTCCCTTCTCTTTTCCCCTCACTGCTGAGTTTATTGAGGGTAAACTACTTTTTCAGTTTGAACTGAGTTTGAGCCAAATGAAGTCAGCTAAGGACCCTAACCCTCTGCCCACTTCACATGGATTTGCATGACTGCATTTTTGGCATACAGCAAGCAAATATATGTGAATTTGTGTGGGAAAGTGAAGGCAATTAGCATTGATGTGAATGTGCAAAAAACCACAGCAATTTGTATAATGCAGTTATGTGTAGAGTAGTCCAGAGTTTTAGCTATCTTTCCTTACCTTCACTATGTATTTCACCCATAGGATTCCAGCCATTCTGCATTACAAAAATAGTGCAGTTTGACACCATTTTAACTGCCGTTGCTCAATGCTATTGGATCCTGGGATCTGTAGTTTGTTGTGACACTAGAGCTCTCTGATTGAGAAGGCTAAATATTTCATAAACCTACAAATCTCAAAATTCCATAGCATTGAGCCATTGCATTTAAAAGGATGTCAAACTGCATTATTTCTGCAGTGCAGATACAGCCTTCTTCACCCAGATTTGCATTTCTTAGAATGATAGAGTTGGAGAGTATAATGATAGAGTTGGAGAGTCATGTGACCCAATCCTCCAGAAGTGGAGGAATCCACCACTGAGAGATAAGATATCCAACCTCTGTTTAAAAACCTCCCACAAAGAAGAGGTCAACACTTTCTGAGGGAATCTATTCTACTGCTGAATAGCCTTTAACTTCAGGAAGTTCTTCTTAAAGTTTAATTCTGAATCTTCTTTCTTGTAATTTGAATCCATTGCTTCAGGCCCTTCCCTAGGAGCAGAAGAAGAAAAGCCTATTCCATCTTCCATCTGTGACAGCTGTTTGATCATACATACTATCATACAATAGGACACAGTGGCTCAAGTGGTTAAGACACTGACTCTGTTGATTGCAAGATTGGCAGGTTGGCAGTTCAAGTCCCAGGTGTCATGTGATCACTAGTCCCATCACTAGTCCCAGCTTCTGCCAACCTAGCAGTTCGAAAGCATGAAAATGCAAGTAGATAAATAGGTACCACTTCACTGGGAAGGTAAACAGCATTCTGTGCAATCATGCTGGCCACATGATCACAGAGTTGTCTCTGGCAATGCTGGCTCTTTGGCTTAGTAACGGGTATGAGCACCACCCCTTATGGTTGGACATGACTTGACAACCTTGTCAACAGGAAATACCTTTACCTTTATTGTATCATACCCAAATCATTTCCATGAAAGGAATAAGTATTTCAGGTACATATGTAAGCTGTGGGATGATTTTGATCAGCAAAATGGCTTTCATTTTCACTGATTCCAGTGATAAAATAAGCACACCCTTTCATGGTTACATTTGTAAGTGTGTCCTTAAACCAGGGATAGGCAACCTAAGGCCCCGGGGCCGGATGTGCCCCCCTGAGGCCTTTGGACCAGCCCCAGGCCGGTCCTGCCACCGCTGCTGCCACCGCCACCCCCCGCCATACCCCGCTGCCCCCCACCATGATGATATTGATTGTTTTTGTTATTACTTGTTCTTGGCGTTTTCTTGGCAAAATCTCCACAGGGGGTTTGCCATGGCTTTTCTGGGGCTGAGAGAGAGTGCATGCTTTTTATATACTTTTTAATTTTTATATTTATTTATTTGTTTATTTGTTTATTTATTTTTGGTGTTTCAGCCCCCAATTTGTCTGAGGGACAGCAACCCGACCCCCGGCTCAAAAAGGTTGCCTACCCCTGCCTTAAACCTTCTGCTTATGGCTTGGGTACTAAATATGTGAAGGTCAAAAAAGAACCAAGCATGAGGATGTTTGAGCAGGGCTTTTTTATACATACCCCTTACTTCCTTTTGGGTGAACAGGATGATTTTGTGGTAAGTCTTGTGTGGTCCCTAGTTGGTTGGATCACACAATCAATGACTCCACTCAGGTTGTCTGATAGCAATCAAGAATATATTAAGGTATGAAACAATGTGTTTTTTTTTTCATTATATTTTATTAACATGTATTATTCAAACATACATATCAAATTGAAATATTAATGTCTTTTACAATAATTATATACAAAATATTTACATTTGACTTCCAAAGTATCTCCAGTTTGTACTCAACCATACTTCAAAGTTAGCTCATTATCTTCATATACAAGCAATTTCACATAGTAACTCCACTGTGTATTATAACGTCTGCTTTAACCATTTTTGATCTTTAATAATAACTCTTATAAATGTTTTCTATTAGTATTCACATACTATTTAAGTCACTTAATATTTTACATTTTCCAATAAATTTATCTCTACTCAATTAAGTTTTCTTTTTTACAGTATTGCAATATCGGGGTCCAGTCTTGTTCAACACTTTCTACCTAGAATAAAGTGGAAAACACTGACTGATAAGAAGAAGAATGGAGGCTGTAATTTACCAGATTTAAAGATTTATTATTACGCAAATGCATTAACTTGGATCACAGATTGGGCAAAATTAGAAAATGACAGAATACTTGCTTTAGAAGGATTTAATTGGAGATATGGCTGGCACGCATATATGTGGTATAATAAGACAAAAGTGCATAAAGAGTTCAAACATCACTATATAAGAAGATTATTAATAAGGATTTGGTTGCAATGTAAGGAAAAATTCTACAGAAAACTACCGTATTTTCCGGCGTATAAGATGATGATGATGATAATAATAATAATAATAATAATAATAATAATAATAATAATAAATTTTATTTATAGCCCGCCCCTCTGCAGAACAATTCCTTAAATTTAAGGAATTTAAAACATTCCTTATCCCATATCCAGCCCTCCCACCCCTTAAAACAGAATTAAACTATTGAAAATTTAAAACATAATAGAATAGAATAACACGCAACAAACAAACAACAATAACATTGGGGGAACCATCTAGAATATTCTCTTCTGATAGAAGAGCTGGCAAGGACTTGGCCATGTCCCCAAAAGCAAAGCAAAGCAGCTTATTTATATACCGCTTCATATCACGCTATGGGATGTCTAAGCGGTTTACAACTGTGAGCTGATTGCCCCCCAACAAGCTGGGTACTCATTTTAGCGACCTCGGAAGGATGCAGGCCTGAGTCGAGCCTCAGCCCTGGCTGGTATTGAACTCGCAACCTTGTGGTCTATGAGTGAGTGGCTGCAGTACAGGCATTTAACCACTGCGCCACCAGGGCTGCTGCAATGGAAAGGACGGTCTGGACTGAAGACATTTTGGTTGAGTTATATATACATCTTAGGGATCCTTGGACTTACTGTCGCACTTCATTCCTTGGTGGATGAGTCCATACAAGAGGGACCCACAATGGTCGCAGAAGCTGGGGCTGGAATACGTATGGATTTTGAACTTATGTTTGCTCCGGGGGTCGTCCGAAGCAGGACCCTTGTCTGCACCGGGGCAGGAGAAAGTAACAAATTCATGGCACCGCTTGTGGACAACGAAGCAACAGACTTGACACTGGAAACGTTGCTTCCCAAAGCCCCAGATGAAGTCTGTGCAGTGGCTGCAGAAGGTGGGCTGCTTGAAGAAGTGGGCGGTGAACTTGTGGTTCTTGACCTTGTCGACGTTCTTCTGCCGGAGGGTGCCTTTGCAGGTGAAGCAGACCGGAACATCCTCCGAGCCCTCTGGAGCCCCCCCCCCCCGCCGGAGTTGGAGGATGACGAGGATGACGAGGACGAAGAGAAGGAAGAGGAAGGAAAGGTGGCTGGGGCAGACCCAGCAGGAGCAGCAGGAGCAGGAGGAGGAGGAGGGAGCTCCTGGCCAGCTGCTGGGTCAGCCATGCTGCTCATCCTTCCCTCCTCCCGCAGCCCTGAAAGAGGAGGAGGATGCCCCTGGATGGATGGATGGATGGCTTTCTGGGCTCCGGAGCCGCTCCTCCCGATGACTAGGCGTATAAGACGACCCCCAACTTTTCCAGGTAAAATATAGAGTTTGGGATATACTCGCCATATAAGATGACCCCTCTTCCAACGGGGGAAATGAGAAAGTGTTGGGGGAAAGGACTGCCAATATACTAGGTGATGCATTCTGGGGTATGTACAATTTGCGGCCAAGTAAGTGATCCTGGGCATGTCACACACTCTCAGCCTCAGAGGATGGTAATGGCAACCCCCATTTGAAGAAACATGCCAAGAAAACCCCATGATAAGATTGCCTTAGGGTTGCCATAAGTCGGAAAGGACTTGAAGACACACAAGAACAACAAAAAAGTCTGCAGTTGTTTCATAGGTAGTACATGGGATTAGGAGCCAGCATGTTGTAGTGGTTTGAGTGTTGGACTACCACTCTGGAAACCTGGGTTTGATTCCCCACTCTGCCATGAAACCCACTGAATGAACTTGGACAAGTCACACACTCAACCTCAGGGGAAGGCAATGGCAAACCTCCTCTGAACTAGTCTTGCCAATAAAATCCCAGGATAGGGGTTCACCTCTTATCCGCTGCTGCTTCTTCCTCCTGCCTCACGCCACCCCTTCCTCCCCCCTCCTCCTCTAACCTGACTTCCTCTCTTCCTCCTCCTCCTCTCCCTCCACCCAACGTATAAGACGACCCCCAACTTTGGAGAAGATTTTCCTGGATTAAAAAGTAGTCTTATACACCAGAAAATACTACCTTTATGGGTGTCACCACAAGAAGCCTTTTTTGGAAGATGACGAGAAGTACCTAAATGGTTGAGATACCAAGACATTGTGAATAAAACAACGAGAGGATTTTATGAACTAAAGTCGTTAGAAAACTTGAAAGAATTAGACAAAAATCTACATTGGTTTCCATATAAACAGTTAATGGACAGATTTAAAGAGGACTATAAAAAACTGGGATTTGAAAAGACAGATAATGAATTAGATAAAATGATTAAACAAAATGGTAAAAAACTAACTTCCAAATATTATGAAATTCTACAAGAAAGAGAACTGGAACAAGACCAGTGATTAGATGGGCTAAGGATATTGGAAGGGATATTGATTTAAATAGTTGGGAATCAGCAAGAAAGAAGACACAAAGATTTACTCAATACCAAGATTTGAAAGAAAATTATTTTAAAATGGAGCAGCGTTGGTATCTTACTCCGGTGAAACTAGCAAAATTTCATAAAAATAGCAATAATAATGTTGGAAGTGTAATCAAGCTACAGGAAGTTGGTTACATGTATGGTGGAATTGTGATAAAGTAAGGAAATATTGGATGACTATTCATAAGGTAATTTGTGAATTTAAAATAAGATATGACATGATACCAGAAATTTACTTATTGAACATGACAAATAAGATTCCAGAAAAAATTGAAAGGAAATATGGGAGAATATTATTGTATATGATAACTTCAGCTCAGATGACATTAGCAAAAAAAATGGAAACAAAAAGAAATGCCATCAACCAGTGAATGGTTTACAAGGCTTATTGGAATGATGAGTATGGATATACACACAGCTAGATTGAATGAAACAATGTTTTTAAAAGTGGACAGTGGGATTTTTTTTCAAGTATGGTCCATTCTCAGAACAGGATGCCACTTTTCCCAGTTGCTAAACCACATGGCCACCCAAAGGAAATGATCCCTAATTCTCTAAATAATAACCTCATGTCTCATGCACTGCTATAAGCAAGTCTATTGACAACATTCTCTTGCTGGTACTTGCCATGTGTAGATACATTGCAGGCATTTCTGTCCAGAACTAATGTTTCATTCCTTCAGTGGACTAACAATAAAAAGGAAAAAAGAGAAGGCTATAGCAAAATATGTTGTTCTTTTGTCAGATTTTCTATTTTTAGTTAATCTGGAAGAGAGGAGATATTTTGCTTTACATAATTTGGTGAGTTTATATATGTGGTAACTACATTTAGACTTCAGTCTGAGGGCCTCGGCAGACAGCTAATAGAGCCGTCTCCGAGGCAGGGAAGAGGAGGGGCAGCCGCACGCTCGGCTCCCCTTACTCCTCCCAAGGTTGCCCTCGGAGCTGCCGGCCCTCCGCACGGCCGGCGCTCCCAGGGCAACCTCCCTCCGCAGCATCCGCACACGGTGCGGCGAATAAGTCAGTGAAAGTGTGCCCTATGCTTTTGGGGCGCACTTTCACTGACATCTGAAAGGAGCACTGATTTAGCGCTCCTTTCAGGGGCGGCGATGGTGCGCTGCGGTGCGGATGCCTCGCTCCGGCAGCGCACCGTCCCGTGGCATCCCGAACGCCCTCGTCTGCTTCCCCCCTGAGAGAGAATCATCTGGAAGTTACTCCAGCTCAACTTACTTCTGAATAGACATGTATCTACTAGCTCTGCTGGTTTCATATTAGGGCATTTTACCACATTCCAGCCTCCCTTCTGTGGAATAAGTACATTAACTGCTCTGTTAGGTTTTCATCCTCCAATCCCCACTCAGACCAGCAAGCAAAACCTCCTTTGGTTAGAAATGTTTTCTGTCAGCAGTCTGTCTCCTGTAACTATTTCCGTGGGAAGGCCTTACATCAGGAGCTTGGCAGAGAGGAAAACTTTCCTTTCAAGTGTTTTCTCTCTCTCTCCTTTCCCTATAAAAGGTACATCCCTTTGGAAGCTCAAAACATTTAAGATTTTTTTTTTTTGGTGCACGGCACCAATTTTGTTTTATGTGGTTTTGAAATCTATCCCTTTAATTTAATAAATAAATGATGTGGTGGGGAATATACCAGCCATTAAGTTTCCCTTAGCGACCTGGATTCAAATCTTAATCTTCACTCTCAGTGAGAACACAATTTCATAAGATGTCTCTCCTTTCCATCCATTCCCAATCCATATTAATAGAATAGCATGGGTGTTTCATGAGCATCAAAAAGTAAGGGCCTTTCCAAACTGCAGGAAATAATGCAACCTGAGTCCACTTTAACTACCCTGGCTCAGTGCTAGGGAATCATGGGAACAGCAGTTTATTGTGGCACCAGAGTTCTCTGACAAAGAAGGCTCAATGTCTCAGAAAAAACTACAATTCTCATTATTACCTAGCAGTGAGCCAGGGCAGTTAAAGTGCACTCAAATTGCATCATGAAAATGCATTTTTCTGAATTTTGTTGTGTATGAATTCCACATGGCCCCAGATATACTCTGCAGTAGACTCCATGTGCCTCCATAGCAGGCCAGAGAGGCATGTGCAGGTGACCTGGAAGACTGGAAAATCTCCAACCTCCATAGTCAGACAGATAGTGTGGGAGTTGCAAATGGACTATCATCACCACTATAATCAGAAGGATGGGCTATAATGGCCAGGATGTCTCACCTGATGGGCCAGCCAAACACCTTAATCTGCTCCCATTTCCCCTTGAATATTGCCAGACCAGATTACTTCACCCAGGCAATCTAACACCTTTGTCTAAGTTATAGCCAGACAATCAAACCCCTTTGTTCATGCTTTAGCCGAGCAATCAAGTACCTTACCAGGGGCCAGTTTGATCACTTCAAAACCCCTGCATTTCTTCTCTCAGGGTTGCTAGTCTGAGTTCAGGATTACCCAGTGTCACTCTGTTCCCTGATTTGGTTACCAGCACCTCTATTCAACCCATGCTCCTGGAATAGTTGTGTCTCACACCACTTCACCCAATTGGATCTCGGAGACAGCTTCATTGGTAGTAAGTATCGCCGTAGTGCTGCCTCGGCATTTATTTCAGCCTAACCCCTGATTTCCCAAGCCTTGCATGTGTGTGTGTGTGTGTGTGTGTGTGTAATGTTGTGTGATTTTCCCATTTTTCAATAAATAATACTTTAATTGGAGAGTACTGCCTCTGCATCAGTTCTTAAGATCCACTGGACTCTTGGTATACATGTGGGAGACAGTATCACAGGGTCCTTGTAGCTGACCCCCTCTTGATTTGAGCTAAATTAAATTCCCCTTCATAGACCTTTGGCTACATCAATATTTGATTATCTATACTTTTTTGGTTAGTCAATAATATAATCCATTGAAATCTGAATATCTTGATTCAGCATTATAATTTTTGAAGAGGGAAAAGCTTTTTTGGTCGACAGGAGATTTACAGATAGACTGAGATCTACTTTCTGCCTGCCCTGTTGTATTCAGCGGGCGGCCTTGGAAGCGGGGCCCCGCCCCCTCCTGCCTTGGAACACCTGGCTCCAAGGGAGCTGAGCCTTCAAAGCCTCCCAAGCCCTGACCACTGGCAACAGTAGGCGGCCTTGGAAGGATGACTCAGGAGCCGGGCAGTGAGAATCTTCCCCCTCCCCCTCCTGCCTTGGAACACCTGGCCCCAAGAGAGCCGAACCTTCAAAGCCCTAACTACCATCACCTGGGTGGCCTTGGCAGTGAGCGCCGGAGCAGCCGGGAGGAGCGCTGGGCGGGGGACTTAAAACCCCCTCCCGAGCCACACGGCTGCAGCGTCTGGGGCCACTGAGGGACTGGGCTGAGCCCTTTAACCATCTCCACCTGGGCAGCCTGTGCTGGCAGTGGCACTGAGGCAGGAGTTAGCCCAGTGTCCTGATCAGGGGGAGGGGCCACAGCTACTCTCCGACTGCATTGTAGGCAATAGAGAGATACAGTCAGCTGGTTGAGGGCCTATATTGAATAGACTCTCCCAATCTCTCTTTTACTGTCATGTCACTATCTTACCCACCGTGGGACGAGATTTTAGCTGGATTACCCCCCCCCCCCCCCGTCAGCTCATAATGGAGCCGGGAATAGCCTGGGAGCGGGAATTGAGGCTGTGTGGGGGCAGGGAAGGTATGGTGGCAGCAGAGTGAAGAAATGTTACAAAAGAAGAAGGGATTGGTGTTTAATATCTATCCCTTCTTCAGTTCACTCTGCTGCCCAGGATAAATTGGAGAGCACCTCAACCATTCCACAGCACCTCATCCATCTTATCGTGGATGAGGCAGCTGACCTGGCATGCTTCACCGAGACCTGGCTGGGGGATGCCAGCACTGAAACATAGGCACAGGCTCTCCCAGCTGGGTACACGGTCAGTGAGCAGATAAGGGAAAGTGGGTGGGGAGGCGGCGTGGCATTAGTTCATAGAAACAATCTTACCTTGACCAGGAAGCCTGTCTGGAAAACAACCTACATCAAGTGTATGTACCTTAGCCTGAAAACCAGGGATAGTTTGGGGATTCTCTTAGTATACCGGCCACCCCGTTGCTTAACAGACTCCCTAACTGAGCTGACCGCCCTGGTTTCTGAATTGTTGCTGGAGTCGCCCAGACCTGCCTTGGAACACCTGGCCCCAAGAGAGCCGAGCCTTCAAAGCCCTAACTACCATCACCTGGGTGGCCTTGGCAGTGAGCGCCGGAGAAACCGGGAGGAGCGCTGGGCGGGGGACTGTTGGTGTGTGGATGATGAGTGTTGTAGTGATGCCTTTTGGCACCCAGCAGAGTCTGCAGGACAAGCTGGCTGCTGTGATCCACAGCCACTGTGTAGATTTGCCATCAACTGGCTCAGCTTCTCTTCTCCAGGCAATCCTGTCTTCCACAGTCAAGAAGACACATTGTAAAGTCCAAAAGCATAGCTTTATTAATGCATATAAAAAGTAAAAATAAGATACCTAAGTAAAATCCATTGTGATGAACGTGTCCAGTTCAGCCATACAAGATTACATCTTTAACAATCCCAAAAGCATTAGGATCCAACTTGTTGCAGCATCCAGCCACACACCCTCACACGTTCACATCTTGAACAATAAACAATTCTTAGACAAAGGATTTTCTAAGCCCATCCCATACTCCACCTTCTAGGTGTTAACTTTATGTTAATTGGATAATGTCTGTATGATGTATGCCAACCCAGCCTCTTGTTGTCCATCATCCACCACGTGAGTAACTTTCCCAAGCTAATGATGTTTACATATAATTATTATTACTTGTTAACCATAACAAAGTCTGGTTCCATCAGTTCTACCTCTGGGAAAGTACATTGTTGATGTCTCTGTTACCACCTGGCGTTGATTCACCCTGTTTCTCTAAATATTGTTTGTGCCTTGCTCCAAAAACTGTTCCCAAGTGGAAAATTACAAACACACACGCATCTTTACATTTCACCTTTGACTATATATCCCATTCATATCCTAACAAAAACAACCTACATCAAGTGTATGTACCTTAGCCTGAAAACCAGGGATAGTTTGGGGATTCTCTTAGTATACCGGCCACCCCGTTGCTTAACAGACTCCCTAACTGAGCTGACCGCCCTGGTTTCTGAGTTGTTGCTGGAGTCGCCCAGACCTGCCTTGGAACACCTGGCCCCAAGAGAGCCGAGCCTTCAAAGTCCTAACTACCATCACCTGGGTGGCCTTGGCAGTGAGCGCCGGAGAAACTGGGAGGAGCGCTGGGCGGGGGACTTAAAAACCCCTCCCGAGCCACACGGCTGCAGCATCTGGGGCCACTGAGGGACTGGGCTGAGCCCTTTAACCATCTCCACCTGGGCGGCCTGTGCTGGCAGTGGCACTGAGGCAGGAGTTAGCCCAGTGTCCTGATCAGGGGGAGGGGCCACAGCTACTCTCCGATTGCATTGTAGCCAATAGAGAGATACAGTCAGCTGGTTGAGGGCCTATATTGAATAGACTCTCCCAATCTCTCTTTTACTGTCATGTCACTATCTTACCCACCGTGGGACGAGATTTTAGCTGGATTACCCCCCCCCCCCCCGTCAGCTCATAATGGAGCCGGGAATAGCCTGGGAGCGGGAATTGAGGCTGTGCGGGGGCAGGGGAGGTATGGTGGCAGCAGAGTGAAGAAATGTTACAAAAGAAGAAGGGATTGATGTTTAATATCTATCCCTTCTTCAGTTCACTCTGCTGCCCAGGATAAATTGGAGAGCACCTCAACCATTCCACAGCACCTCATCCATCTTATCGTGGATGAGGCAGCCGACCTGGCATGCTTCACCGAGACCTGGCTGGGGGTGCCAGCACTGCAACATAGGTGCAGGCTCTCCCAGCTGGATACACGGTCAGTGAGCAGATAAGGGAAAGTGGGTGGGGAGGCAGCGTGGCCTTAGTTCATAGAAACAATCTTACGTTGACCAGGAAGCCTGTCCGGAAAACAACCTACATCAAGTGTATGTACCTTGGCCTGAAAACCAGGGATAGTTTGGGGATTCTCTTAGTATACTGGCCACCCCGTTGCTTAACAGACTCCCTAACTGAGCTGACCGCCTGGTTTCTGAGTTGTTGCTGGAGTCGCCCAGACTTCTGGTTCTGGGCGACTTCAACATTCCACTCGAAACCAGCTTGCAAGACCTAACTGGCACAGGCTCGGGAGTTCATGGATACCACGACAAACATGGGCCTATCCCAACTGGTAGACGGGCCCACACATTGTGCAGGTCATACCCTCGATGTGGTTTTTAGTACGGTACAGGAATATCCATGGGCAGAGGTTACAAAAACCTCTGCATTGTCATGGATGGATCATTTCCTGGTCAAGGCGGAGCTAAGAGCCACTGTCTGCCCCCCCCCCTCGGGGGTGGTGGACCTATTAGAATGGTCCGCCCTCTAAGACTAATGGAACAAATAGGTTTACAGAAAGCCTTAGAGGGTTTAATGGTTGGGAATGCTGGTGATTCTGTCGATGCCTTGGTGGATACTTGGAACACCGACCTCACCGACCTCACCAGGGCTATCGACACAATTGCTCCCAAGCGTCCTTTCCAGCCCGCCTCTAACCGTAAGCCCTGGTATACACAGGAGCTTAGGGAAATGAAGAGAGCTGGACAACGACTAGAGTGCAAATGGCGAAGGACTCATCTCTTATCCGACAGAACTTGCCTTAGGAAACACCTTGATTCCTACAGGGAGGCTTTACGTGCAGCGCAGAAATCTTTCTGTTCTGCTCGTATTGTGTCTGCAGAGTCCCGCCTGGCAGAACTGTTTAGGGTGGTGGGGGAATTGACGAAGGTACCTCCTACGCCAATTCCCCTACTTAACCTAACGATAGCCTGCTGTGAGGCATTTAACATCCACTTTGCAGATAAAATCTCTCGGATAAGAGCCGACTTGGATGCCAGTGTTTTGGCAGAATCCATAGTATCCAGCAACTCCATTGATGTCATTTTACTGGATCAATTTCAATCTGTGAATACCGATGACGTGGACAAGCTGCTTGGAAAGGTAAAGAAGATGACTTGCCCTCTTGATCCTTGTCCATCCTGGCTGGTCGTCCAGGGGGGTGATGCATCGAGAGTATTCCTTCGGGATACAATCAATGCATCTTTCAGGGAGGGCAGAGTACCATCTTGCTTAAAGGAGGCGGCGGTTAGGCCCCTCCTGAAAAAACCCTCCCTGGACCCCCTGGATAGAAATAACTACAGACCAGTCTCCTTGCTTCCTTTTTTAAGCAAGTTGATCGAGAGGGCAGTTGCTTCCCAACTTAATTCCCAAATCTGGAGGCTACTGTCTTCCATTCATAGGCAGAGGCACTACAGTTGTTGCCCAAGAGGAAAGGGGGTAGTAACCCAAAAAAGTTTGGGGGCCACTTTTGGGATTATACACTATAGTGTACACTCAACAGAATAAAGGACACCATTTTGTATTGAAGAGAACCCTTATGTTTTTAGTGTGGAGCTAAAGTTTATTATATTTTGATGGCTTCTTGAGTGGCAAGCAAATGTTTCCTAAAGCTAGATTATGTGGGTGCCTGCTGCTTCCCAATTCATTGTAACAGGAAACTTAATACAGTGACTGAACAGTTGTCATGTGTTACTTACTTGTCATCATTGCCATTCTTCAAGCCTGATTGGAATTAGTGGTCTCAGGTGAAAAGCTCAGGATCATATTCCCAATCAATCTCATGTGCCCAATTCCTAATTAGTAAAGCAAAGAACTTTCAAAATGACAGTAACCAAGAGCTCAAAGAACTTTGCTTTGTTTATTTAAGATGAGCTCAAACATTTAGTCCCTTAATATAGAAACCTGTATTCATTGCTATGTTGACATCTAAATTTGCAATATTAAATAATAAAAGCATGATAGCTCGTGAATGGAGGCACAGGTCATACCAACAATTCAAAAGTTCCCTTACTGTTGGTAGTGATAAGGAGCAGATGGCTTTAAGCTGTGTCTGGTCTGACCAGTTATTTACAAAGGGGAAATGTGATACTGCTAACAACAATGGCCCTTGGCAAAAAACATTTAAACTTCTTCCTCCTGAAGAAGGGAGAAGGTATAGGTAGATATGGGATCACACAATCTAGCCCTGCTCCCTCTCTTCCCATGCATGCCTGGCATCATCCCCTTTCCTCTTGATCTCCCCATGTTGAGTACAGAGGTCTGAAAGCATGTTCTGTTCACATTCTCTTGAAAATAAGTAGAACTTGCTTTTGTAAGCATTAAATCTCCTGCCATTCATTTTCAGTGGCTAAAGCCAGGAGTCCTTTAACATTACAAAATCATAACAATATTTTTCCACTTTAAATACCATGGCAACATCCTAAGGAATCCTGGGGCTTGTAGTTTGAAGTTCTCAGGCTGTGAATCCTAAATTGTCATTGTGTGCCTTCAAAAGTTGTTGCCAACTTATGTCAACCCTAAGGCCTTTGTATCATAGGGTTTTCTGGGGCTGAGAGTGTGTGACTCACTCATTGGGTTTCCATAGTTGAGTGGGGAATTGAACCCTGATCTCTAGAGTTATAGTCCAATGCTCAAACTGCTACACCACACTGGCTCTAAATTCTAAATCCTAAATACCCCTCCCTAAATTGAAAATCTCAGGATTCCATAGGATCTTGTCATGGTAGTTTAAATGGAATCATAGCAGTATCAATGTGTAGAATGAAAGGGTCCTAGGTTCTTATATGATGACACAGCTTCTCCCTATAAACTCTCAAAACCATGCATAGTTTTATGCAGTATTGTCATGCCTCCATTAGCTTGATAAGATAAAGAAGCTGAAACATTGTAACCTTTCCTTACAGGACAGTTGCTTCAGTTACTTGAACATTTTTATGACCTTTCTCCCACAAGTAGAAGGGTAGATAGTGGTTCCTTCCCATGTGACTTCAACATGGTAATCCCTAGGAAAATTGACATGATATTGAGGAGAGAAAGCAGATTAGAGCCAGCCCTGGTGACAACCAATCAGGACTGAGCTGGTGACAGCCAATAGAATGTTAGGATGTAAGGGGGAAATTCTGTTAGGAACAGTTGGAAGTCAGATAGGGCTTGGATTCTAGACAGTGAAGGTCTAGTGGTGAAGGTTCCAGAGTGGAACAGGGTTAAGATCCAGAAGAGAGGGGCCTAATAGCTATACTAAACTCCAAGTGAGGGAGTTAATAAAGAGAATATCCTGAGGGGTATTGATAGCCTTAGAGGTTGGTTAAGAAATAGTGGTAAAGGTACCCAAAGAAGGGCTAAGAGTGTCCTGTGGGGGTAATTGAAAGGGTTCTAAGGAAAGGAATGTTTTAGAGTACTATTATTTGTAACTGTAACCAATTATAACAAGTACAGCAAGACCAAGTGAAACATTGTTATTTGTATTGTAAGTAAAGTTTTGTTGTTATTTTATGAAACACTTGTCTACAGTGTGAATGAATATCCACGTTACTAAACCTTATACAAGGTAAGTTATATCAAAGAGTTTTAGAAGAGAAGGTTGGTGAAGAAGTGACTCTTTGCATATGAGGGTGGCAGCTGTGGGACGAAAAGGGTCCATGGTGTGGCCACAAATGAAAGAAAAGAAAAAGTGAACTTCACAGATATATTCACAGGTTTCCTCTCTGTACCACCTCCCAGTTCTTTTGTGTTTGTTCATAAGTTTTTTTTCTGGGATAGAATCCTTTGTTTTTACCTTCCACAAATGTGCATATGTGTGTAGGTTTTAAACTGCATGCACTGCTTTAATATGTCTTTGTCTATGTATGGCTTGAACAGTTTCTCTTTATGGTCTAAAACCTATTCAAGGAATGCTCTGTTTATATTTCAGATATATGTGTGTTTCTCTATGCACATTTCCAAACTCTGTATTTTAACCCTCAGGAGGCATCCATAACCATAACACACACACACACACGCACACACACACACACCCCTACACCCCATAGGATCACATCACTCATGCTATTCATGTTTCTTCCATTCACAGTCCAGAAGGCCAGTGTGGAACTGGTCTACAGAGGCAAAGCTCAACCATGCAGTAATGCAGATAATGTGGCCTGTTTAGAGAACCCATAATATGTTGGAGACCTTATGGTAGAGCCTTTGTATCTGCCATCATAAAATAAAGCATGCTGACAAGGGTTTAGTAAGAGTGAGTTGAAACCACAGAAAAGCTTGTGGGTATTTTATTGTAAGGCCATTAAAATGTTGAGATAAATAGTAGCAGTCCAAATCTGAAAAGCAAAACTGTCTGATGTAAAGAATTTGGCAGGATTCCTTCTCTCAACCACCCCAATCCCTCCGGGCATGAGTCCATCCCCCCCCCCCCATTAATTTCATACAACAATAGCTGGGGGTAAGAGAAGTGAGACAGAGACAGAGACAGAGATTATGTGGGATTTGTTTATTTGTTTGTTACAATTTCAGTCTATCAAATAAGGCACAGGCTTGTAAAAAATAACTTGCAGAGAGCTTGCCATGGTGTTTCTTGTTTCCTTTCTTGAATACAGAGTGCACTTTTTATATTGTTTTTTTAGTTTTGTCTTTGGTTTGATTTGCAGATGGCTGTTCTTTTATTGGCTAATCTTTTCAAACTGTTGTTTGTGTGCTAACTTGCAAACAGTCAGGCTAGATGCAAAGCAGTGTGGAGGTATTCTGCTTGAGGTATTTGAGAAATCCAGAGCAGACATCAGTTAGGAGTACCTGGCAGATAAACAGTGAGGTAGGGCTGGGTATCTTGTCCCCTCTTGGTCTTTCCAAGTATCCACTTTGATGCACAGATTGCTATTCTTAGGTAAAAGAACATGGTCTTTTTAAGATTGTTAAGATACGGCAGCCTGATGGATGCTGTCCCATATGATGGTTGAAGGCCAGCTTTCATGTATTGAAGTGGGATAGGGTGTAATTCTTCACTAAATTTCTTCTTAAAGAAGAAACAGGCAATTTTAACCATTCTTCCCACTGTGAGGAAGTCTTTGGGAATCACATAGTTTTTGAAGCCTATTCACATTTCAGCACATTTTGTGCAGTTGTTTTGCAGAGATGACAACATTTTCTATTTGGGAAATTACATTTTCTGTTTCCTGTGCAGAAAATACTGTAGTTGGGGACCTATTCTGCACAAAATGCACGGATGGTTGATTTGCATTGAAAAAAGCATTTCCAGTCAGAAAACACCTTGTCCTCCACACACAAAAAATCCACCTGGAAATTTTCTGTGCTGAAAATGCTGTTTTCTGCACACAAAAAAATCACATGACTTAGGCTTGGTTACAGAAGTCCCTGAATGTGAAGTCGAAGATTGTCAGTCCAGGATTCTTCTGGTCAGAGTATTTCAACACATAAAAAACATGTTTTGCAACCATTTTTCCAAAATTTTTGAATGTACTTTCTATCTCTGTATAGGGGCCAGTTTTAGGGACTTCTGTAACCAAGTCTAGAAATTTGTCTCCTTTCCTAACTAATTCCTCAATACAGATAACATTTTTTCTTTTTCATATTATTACTATTTTTCCTGCCTGGCATTTTTCATATTATTATGAGAGTGCTGAGGATTCTATGGACAGCCAAAAGGACAAACAAATGGATATTAGAACAAAGCAAGCTGGAGCTCTCCCTGAAAGCCAAGATGACTAAACAGAGGTTGTCATACTTTGAACATGTGATGAGAAAGCTTGACTTATTAGAAACAAACAAACAAACAAAAAACCCAAGAAGATCCAGAGCCCTCTGGCCCCATGCTTCAGCTGCATCAACATCCTGCTGAGCTACCTAGTGTAGCTGCCATTGCTGCAGATCACTTTTTCTGAGGTCAGAATGAGGTGCCCAGCATGTTATCATTGCTGGGTGCCTTTTTCTGACCATCATGATGGTGGTGGATATGTCAGGCAGCCCAGCAAGATGTCTGTACAGACAGCTGGCATAGCACAGGACCAGAGGCCAAGAAAACGGGGAGAGAAGGGGGCAGCTGTAGACCCCCTGGAATATCCTGGCCAATGTAGACTCACATTTTTATATAGTCTTTCCTGCCTGGCATTTTGATAAATCTCTGTTTAGATAACTGTAATTCTACAAGGAGGGCTGCTCTGAAAATGGCCTGGAAAGTTCCATGATTCCAAACTAATGTGGTAAGATTGTTGTGTGTGACTGGAAAAATTTATTCACATATGCTGGTGCTTTATTTCCTGTCTGTTTCTCCAGAAAATCTAAAATGCTGGTTTTCATCTTCAAAGACCTAAACATCTTGGGTAAAACTTCCTTGATGCATAATCTCCTTCTCTAGATACTCTTGCCAAGTGAGCCTAGTCATCTAGTATGGGGCATTCTCAGAGAGGCTTGCCTGGCAGCTACTCTTGCGTTCTTTTCTGTGTCAGATTAAAAAATTGCTTTAAAAATTTTTCTAGTTTTATAAAGACATTTATGGGGTTTTGAAGTTTTTAATACCCTTTGGTGCTGCTTGTGAAATTTCTGCTGTTATTTGATTAGATCCAAACTTTGTTGTTCTCAGAGTAGACATTAGTGGAGCTTAGATACATCATAATCTACTTGATACTTGAACGGACTCCATCTCTTCTAAGCATGACTAAAGTTTTATAACATGAGCCTCAGCCCTGCCTTGGTCTTGCTACAACTGCATTATTAAAATGAACTGAAAATATACCACTTTTGGAACGTTTCATACTATACCTCTCTTCAATGGCATGATGGGGCTTTTGGACCAATTGAAGGTCCCAAATGCTCTCCTCCTCATTTCCCCTTAATCCCACCTCCTTGATCTCCCCTTTCCTCCCTTTTATCCTGTCAAAGAAGGAACAACTATTACCTCACAAGTAATAGTTCTTTGGCAGACTTTAGAGAGGAGCATGGAGAAGCATTCTGTGGAATAGGGAAGAAGAGAGGAAGGGGGGGGGTAGATGGGGCCTCTAACCAATGTGACTGCCCAATACTGGAACAACCATGCCAGGAAATTATCACACTTGAAGAGAAATGTTACGGCAGCACGTTTGCAACCTTATTGATGGTTGCTTCCTGTCAATAAAAAGCAAGTCTTGCTACGAAATTCGTGCAATGAGTATTGTCAAAAGTACTATTCTCTACCTTTAATAGCAGGTTTCACGGCTTGTTAAGTCTTAAGTGTGGATCTTGCCTATTTATTTTATTGTGTTCTGTTCTCCATTTTATATTTAGAATTGTTTACTTTATTCTAATGTTTGTATGGTAATTTCCTTAAAGGGCTTCAGTTAAGGGGCCTCCTTAAGCAAGCAAGCAAAGAAAGAAGGAAACTGTTCTTTTTTATTCTCAATAATCTGCCCATAAAAAATATAAAAAGAGTTATGGGAAATCAAACCAAAAGCCTCTTTAATCCAATGTTTTGTTTCCAGAGTGGCCAACCAGTTGCATATGAGAAACTTATAGACAGAACATAGGTTCATCAGCATTCTTTTGCTACTGTGTCCAAGAAAGCAGTAATGAGGGTACACAGACCTGATAGTAGAGTAAATTTTTCCTTCCTTTTTGATTTCTTCCAAATCTGGGACTGAAGTCAGTTTGTAGAATTAAAACAGGTTACATATAAAAGCTTTCATCAGTACAAATATATGCAAAATTAAAATATAATTAAACCATTAATGCAGTTGCGCCAGCATGGCATGGCGGTTTGAGTGTAGGACTAAGAGTCTGGGAAACCAGGGATTCAATCCCCTTTCAGCCATGGAAAGCCACTGAATGACTTTGGGCAAGTCACAGTCTCTCAGCCTTAGAAAAAATGGCAACCCTCTCTGAACAAATCTTGCCAAGAAAACATTGTGATAGGTTTGCCTTAGAATTGCCATAAGTTGGAAATAGCTTGATATACAACAACAAATCAGTACAATTAAAGCAATGAAAACGTAACAATTGAAAAGTGAGAAATATAAAAACAGTACAGCACAATTATTAAAGATCCTTTACTCTTGCATAGTCATTTCTGAAAGGCTTGTTGAAGCACCACAGTCTAGCTTTGCTAGAAAAAGCATTCTAGGGCAGACATCAAGAAGGCTCTTTTTCTTTTTCTTTTTTTAAACCTTTATTTAAAAAACACACACACACAATAAACACTCACATTACGTAACATTATACAGTCTACAAACAACAAATAGACAAAATACACCTAACTAAACAAACACACCAGTAACTTCCTAAGCTTCGACTCAAGTATTAATATGCATCTCATAATTCATCACCGATGCTCTGAAAATTATTACCATATTTTTCGGCATATAGGACGCACTTGTTCTTCCCCAAAATGGGGGTGGGGAAGCTGGTGCGTCCTATATGTTGAATGTACTCTCCCTCCGAGGCCGTGGCTAACGCGGGTGGAAGGAGCGTCGCTTTCCCTGGGACCATGCTGGGGTCGGAGGACTCCTCCGACCCAGCATCACCCCAAGGAAAGCAACGTTGCTTTCCTTGGGACGATGATGGGGTCGGAGGATGCCTCCGACCCCAGCATTGCCCCATGGAAAACAACGTTTTTTTCCTTGGGGCAGTGCTGGGGTCGGAGGACGCCTCCGACCCCAGCATTGCCCCATGGAAAGCAACATTTTTTTCCTTGGGGCAGTGCTGGGGTCGGAGGACGCCTCCGACCCCAGCATTGCCCCATGGAAAGCAACGTTTTTTTCCTTGGGGCAGTGCTGGGGTCGGAGGATGCCTCCTACCCCAGCATTGCCCCGTGGAAAGCAACTTTTTTTCCTTGGGACAATGCTGGGGTCGGAGGACACCTCCGACCCCAGCATTGCCCCATGGAAAGCAACTTTTTTTCCTTGGGACAATGCTGGGGTCGGAGGACGCCTCCGACCCCAGCATTGCCCCATGGAAAGCAACGTTTTTTTTCCTTGGGGCAGTGTTGGGGTCGGAGGACGCCTCCGACCCCAGCATTGCCCCATGGAAAGCAACGTTTTTTTCCTTGGGGCAGTGCTGGGGTCGGAGGACGCCTCCGACCCCAGCATTGCCCCATGGAAAGCAACATTTTTTTCCTTGGGGCAGTACTGGGGTCGGAGGATGCCTCCTATCCCAGCATTGCCCCATGGAAAGCAATTTTTTCCCCTTTGGGCAGTCCTGGGGTTGGAGGATGCCTCCGACCCCAGCTTTGCCCCATGGAAAGCAACTTTTTTTCCTTGGGACAGTGCTGGGGTCAGAGGATGCCTCCTACCCCAGCATTGCCCCATGGAAAGCAACTTTTTTTTCCTTTTGGCAGTGCTGGGGTCGGAGGATGCCTCCGACCCCAGCATTGCCCCATGGAAAGCAGCTTTTTTTTCCTTGGGGCAGTGCTGGGGTTGGAGGATGCCTCCGACCCCAGCTTTGCCCCATGGAAAGCAACTTTTTTTCCTTGGGACAGTGCTGGGGTCAGAGGATGCCTCCTACCCCAGCATTGCCCCATGGAAAGCAACTTTTTTTTCCTTTCGGCAGTGCTGGGGTCGGAGGATGCCTCCGACCCCAGCATTGCCCCATGGAAAGCAGCTTTTTTTTCCTTGGGGCAGTGCTGGGGTTGGAGGATGCCTCCGACCCCAGCTTTGCCCCATGGAAAGCAACTTTATTTTCCTTGGGGCGATGATGGGGTCGGAGGACGCCTCCGGCCCCAGCATTGCTGCATGGAAAGCAACTTTTTTTTCCTTGGGGCAATGCTGGGGTCACAGGACAGCTCCGACCCCAACATCAGCTCAAGGAAAGCGTCCTGGAAAGCGTTGCTTTCTATGGGCCAACCCTGGAGAGGGAGGCATCCTCCGACCCCAGGATCGCTCTAAGGAAAGCCTCATTGCTTTCCTTGGGCGGATGCCTGGGTCGGAGGTGTCCTCCGACTGTATTTGGTTAAGAATCTTTTTTTTCCTAGATTTTCGGTGCGTCTTATATGCCGAAAAATAGGGTACTTAACTATCTCTTACTAAATCTTTCCCCTTCCACTCTCCATTTAAAGAGGAGGTGCTTAAAAAGCAAAATTTGAATCTTATTCTAATACTTTTGACAATAATTCAGAATTGTCACTATTTACCAAAAAAAATTTTTACTGGCTCCCAGGCCTTCTTTTGTTTATCCCAGGATTCCCCTCTTAAACATAAAGTTAATTTATCTGGAACAACACAATTTGTCAACTTATACAACCAGTCTTTTACTGTTGGCGGGTCATTCCACTTCCATTTAGATGCGTAAACCATCCTAGCAGTTGTAGTTAAATAAAAAAAGCAATTTACCAAACTTTTTTTCTAACAGATTATCTTCTATTATACCTAACAAATATAATTTAGGGTCTCTTCCTCCCTTTATTGGTACCATTTGACTGACGATCTTATGTACCTTCAACCAATAACTCTTTGCAATTTTACAGTGCCACCAAACATGTATAAAAGTCCCCACCTCTTTACGGCATTTCCAACATAAATTATTAACGCCTTTATGCATTCTCGCCAATTTAACCGGGGTCAAATACCACCGGTGCTGCATTTTTCAAAAATTTTCCCTCAAGTCATAACTCAAAGAATATTTAAGCCTATAAGTCCATGATTTTTCCCATTGTTCCAAAGGTATCGTTTGTTTCAAATCCATTGCCCATTTTATCATATTGTCTTTAATGATATCATCCTCTTGCTCCAACTTCAGCAGTATTTCATAAAATTGAGAGATCCTTGGTTTATCCTTACTTTCCAAAAAATTTTCAAACTCCTCCTCGGCTTTCCCAATCCCATTAATAAGTTTATCTCTCATAAACCTTGCTCTTAATTGGCTATACAGGAACCATCCACAGTTGTATCCTTTTCTTAATACCTCTTCATGTGATATCAATCTTACATCTTTTAATTCATTGTTAAATTCAACTAGTTCTTTATACGTTACCCATTCATGATTGCTTAACCTTTCTCTTCTAAAAAGAGCTTCATTAGTTGATACCCAGAACGGGATTTTCCCACACAGCACCTCCTTATATTTAATCCAAACCCTTACCAATGCTTTACGTATAAAATGGTTTTCAAACTCCTTATGAACTTTAATTTCATCATAGAACAGGTAACCGTGGAGTCCATATCTTAGCTCTGCACCTTCCAGGACAAGAACTTCCTCATTTTTTAACTTGAACCAATCTACCAACCAGGTAAAGCAGCATGCCTCATAATATATTCTTAAATTGGGCATACCCAAGCCGCCTCTTTCAATCTTGTCCTGGATGACCTTCATTCTAACCCTGGGTTTCTTACCACCCCACAGAAATTTTGAAAGGTCCTGATGCCAAGTTTTAAATGGGATCTCATTATGAATTATCGGCAGATTTCGAAACAAAAAAAAGGATCTTAGGAAGTATATTCATCTTTACCACCGATATCCTACCTAACCATGACAGTTTTAAATCGTTCCATCTCATAAGCTCCCTTTTTATTTCTTGCCAGATTTTCCTATAATTATTTTTAAATAAATCAACATTCTTCACAGTTATAGTAACACCCAAGTACTTCACTTCCTTTTCAATCTGAAACCCAGTTTTTTCCTCCAACCTACACTTTTCATTTTTATCTAAATTCATAGCCAATATTGCCATTTTATTCCTATTAACTTTTAACCCAGCAACTTCCGCGAAGTCTTCTAATTCTTTAATAACCACCTCTATCTTATGAAAATTGGTTATGGTCAAAACTAGGTCATCAGCATAAGCTTTCAACTTCATTTGTTTACCTTTTATTTCGATACCTTCTATTTCTGTATTCTCCCTGATGTTATGATTCAAAATCTCCAATACTATTATGAATAACAACGGAGAGAGGGGACACCCCTGCCTTGTACCTTTTTGAACTAAAAAAGGCTTAGTTTTTCCCGCATTCACTATTACACTGGCACTTTGTTTTTTATATATCATTTCAATCCATCTCAAAAATTTAGGGCCTACATTAATTTTGTTTAAACACTTCAACAAAAATTCCCATCGAACATTGTCGAAGGCTTTTTCAAAATCTATAAAAATCATGGCTAATTTATGATTAATGTCTTTTTCATGAAATTCGATGGTATTCAAAATAAATCTGATGTTTTCTTTGATGTTACGGCCTGGTAAAAATCCATTCTGATCAGACATAGTCCATTTCACCAAAATCCTCTTTAGACGTTCTGCCAAAATTGAACTAAAAATCTTATAGTCAACGTTTAAAAGGGAAATAGGGCGATAATTCTTAATGTCTGTCCCATCTGCACCGTCTTTTGGAATTAGACAAATATTGGCTTCCGCCCAGGTATCTGGACTTCCAATTTGGTCAATGCTATGAAAAAGATTAAGCAGAGGTAACGCCAATTCATCCTTAAATGTTTTATAGTATTCTGCAGGAAATCCATCGGGTCCTGCAGCTTTGCCATTCTTGCATCTCTTGATCGCATCTAGCACCTCTTGTAAAGTTATTTTTTTATTTAATCTTTCTTTCTGCTCTTCTGTAAGACCTTTGATTGTACAATTATCGAGATAATTTTCCATTTTTTCATTATTACCCTCATCTTTTTTTATAAAGGTTGTTATAAAATTTCCAGATGTTTTGCTTCAACTCTGTTTGATCTGTTATTTCTTTACCCTTTTCTTTCAGTCTATGTATCACTTTCTTTGCCTTAGCTTGTCTTAGTTGATATGCAAGTAATTTCCCTGGTTTATTAAGTCCTTCAAAGAATCTTTGTTTAACATATTTCATTTTTTTGGCTATATCTTCCACTAGCCATGCCGACATTCTTTGTTCTAGGCCCTTAGTTTCATTTATTAACATATCATTTTTTAGGTCTTTTTTTAATTTGAGTCTCCTTAAGTTTCAATTGATTTTGAATGTCAACCAGTTCTTTCAGTCTTTTCTTTCTATGCTCCGATCCTTTCTTTATAAAAAAAACCTCGGCTTACTGCCTTTGAAGTGTCCCAGATCATAGTAGTGGGAACTTCTTGGTCCATATTTTCCAAAAAGTAATTTTTCAACAGTATTTTAGCTTCCTTCACCACTTCTTTTTTCAAAAGTAAATCATTCAACCTCCAATTAAAGCCTCTGGTCTCCTCTCTAAATTCAATTGTTATTGGTTGGTGATCTGACTTAAATTTGGGCAAAACTTCCATTTTTGTAATTAATGGGCATATTTCTTTAGAAATTAGAAACATATCAATACGGGCCCAGGATTTATGTCTTTCAGGAAAAAAAGTAAATTCATTAATCTGATTATACTTAGCCCTCCATGCATCTGCAAGGCCGTATTGTTCTGTCAAATTAAAGAATTGACCTGGAAGTTTTCCCTGGTTTGATTTTATTATCTTATGGGATAGTCTGTCAATCTTCTGGTCAATGACCCCATTAAAATCACCCATCATAATCATTGTTTCTATACTGAGTTCAGTTAATTTAGACAACAATTCACTGTAGAACTTTCCTTTATTATCATTTGGTGCGTAAATTCCAATAATTACTAATCTCTTGCCTTGCCAAAATATTTTGGCTCCAATATAACGACCCTTGGAATCATTCAAAATTTCCCTAGGTTCATACCTATCTTTGATATAAAGAGCCACACCCCGTTTCCTTTTTCTAAAGGCACTTATAAATTCTCTGGCCAATTTATGATTTTTAAAGAGTTCTTTATTATCTACTTTAATTTTTGTCTCTTGTAAACATGTAACTGCACAGTTCAGTTTTGCCAAATAATGAAATACTTGCTTTCTCTTTATTGGGCCGTTTAGGCCCTTCACATTCCATGATATGAATTTATTGTTTATACTCATTTCCTAAATTGAATTCTTCTTCCTCTAACAAGACTCTCCCTCTAAAATTTACCACCTCATCGTCATCGTCATCCTCATCCTCATCGTCGTCTATATCTTCATCAACTGTTATTTTGGAACCTTCATCCTTCCCTTTTCTTAATTTCTGGGGTCTGTCAATCTCCTTACCGTCACTATTCTCCTTTAATTCTCTATCTTCTAACATCTCTTCTGGCAGTATTTTCCTAGTAGATTGAGTAGTTTTTATCCCTTTTCTGTTTCTAATTCTATTCCTTTTATCCATCTCCAGTGTCTCTTCAGCTTGCCCTATCAGGGTCACCTGACTACTAGTATCTCTTTCTTTAGTCTCAGTCTTAGATTCGTTCCTCTGCTTTTTCCTACTTTCAAATCTCTCATCAATTTTAAACTCCCCTCTGTATTTTCTCCAGAACTTTTTCGCATCGGACAGAGACCTCAACTCCACTCTAGTCTTTCTAAACCAGAAAGTAAGACCTTCTGGAATTAGCCATCTGTATGTTATATTAAACCTTTGCAACTGATTAGTTAGAAAGGTATATTCCTGCCTCTTCCTCATTACGTTCAGTGCCACATCCTTAAATATCTTATAATAATATAATAATAATAATTTTTATTTATATCCCGCCCCTCTGCCAAGCAATCGGGGCGGCGTACAACATATCAAAACATAAGGACAAATAAAATCACTTCAAATCCCCTATCTTCTTCCCACACCCACCCAACCCCTAAAAACAAAACAAACTAACTGGATTAAATAACAATAAGCAATTAAACAATTAAACAGTTAAACAATTAATCAGTTAAACAATACACAATTAAACAATAGTATTAAAAACCCGCTGGCGTTCTCCTTGGCCCTGCATCATCCCCAGCTGCTCCCGGCCCCCAGGTGATGGTAAGGGGCAAGAGAGTCCTTCAGGGGCCTGAGCCTCAAAGAGAACTGCCGGTGCAGGGGAAGGATGGTCCTGGACACATGCCGCCGACAGTCTGAAGGGAGGGGAGGCAGTTTTTAGAGCCTCTGGCAGCTGCTTCTTCTCCTGCCCTGGTGGAAGGGAGAGGAGGCAGTTTTTAAAGCCTCTGGCAGCTGCTTCTTCTCCTGCCCTGGTGGAAGGGAGGGGAGGCAGTTTTTAAAGCCTCTGGCAGCTGCTTCTTCTTCTGCCCTGGTGGAAGGGAGAGGAGGCAGTTTTTAAAGCCTCTGGCAGCTGCTTCTTCTCCTGCCCTGGTGGAAGGGAGAGGAGGCAGTTTTTAAAGCCTCTGGCAGCTGCTTCTTCTTCTGCCCTGGTGGAAGGGAGAGGAGGCAGTTTTTAAAGCCTCTGGCAGCTGCTTCTTCTCCTGCCCTGGTGGAAGGGAGGGGAGGCAGTTTTTAAAGCCTCTGGCAGCTGCTTCTTCTCCTGCCCTGGTGGAAGGGAGGGGAGGCAGTTTTTAGAGCCTCTGGCAGCTGCTTCTTCTCCTGCCCTGGTGGAAGGGAGGGGAGGCAGTTTTTAGAGCCTCTGGCAGCTGCTTCTTCTTCTGCCCTGGTGGAAGGGAGAGGAGGCAGTTTTTAAAGCCTCTGGCAGCTGCTTCTTCTCCTGCCCTGGTGGAAGGGAGGGGAGGCAGTTTTTAGAGCCTCTGGCAGCTGCTTCTTCTCCTGCCCTGGTGGAAGGGAGGGGAGGCAGTTTTTAAAGCCTCTGGCAGCTGCTTCTTCTCCTGCCCTGGTGGAAGGGAGGGGAGGCAGTTTTTAGAGCCTCTGGCAGCTGCTTCTTCTTCTGCCCTGGTGGAAGGGAGGCAGTTTTTAAAGCCTCTGGCAGCTGCTTCTTCTTCTGCCCTGGTGGAAGGGAGGGGAGGCAGTTTTTAGAGCCTCTGGCAGCTGCTTCTTATGAATCTTCAATTCATGGTCATTAATTACTAAGGGGGTCTCGTTTTGAAAGCTTAATAATTGGTCCCTAATCTGTCTCCTAACAAAATTTATCATGATGTCTCTGGGAAGACTCCTCTGAGTAGCTGCCTTAGAATTCAGCCTAAAGGTCTTATCTATCTCTAATTCGAAGAGATGCTCCGGTTTTCCCAAGTAATTGGCCAAGGCTGGGACTAAAATCTCCATCAAATTCTCCCCCTCTTGTTCTGGGAGCCCTCTCAGCTTTACCGATTTCTCCCTTAGTTTAGCATCGTTTCTAATCTTTTCATTCTCAAAGTCTTTTGGTAGATCTTTTAAGCCCTCAATTTTCTCCTCAAATTTGCTTTGCTTATCTTCAATACTACCCATCTTTGTTTTCATTTTATTAAATTCTCCGGATATTTTATCAATAGCCCTTCTCACGCCCTTCATTGCCGATCTCAATTCTTCCTTGATTTCAAATTTAAAGTCCGTCATCTCCTGTCGCAGATCTTGAATTTCTCTACTTAGACCAGACCGCATAGATTTTATCTCCTCTAACAATGTACTATATGGATCGGCTCCTCCCTTCAGTTGTTCTATCGAGGGTCTTCTCTGTTGAGAGGTTTGCACTTTAGGCGCTTGACTTCTTAGATTCATAGACATCGTTAAAGTGGTACAAATCTAATAATATAGAAATAGTTTACGCAAAGTGTCCTTTTATCCTTATTTCCTCCTCTTTTCCAGTCTATACAGTCTCTTAACCTTACACACAATCTATCAATATCAATAGAGAAAAATATTAGAAGGGCACAAACAATTTCACAAATCTAGGCTCTGATCTCTAAACACCTTCTTAACAAACCTGCTCCAAATCTAGACCGAATGACTAAAGAAAATTTAAATGTTTAAATATGGAGAAGTTTTTAGTTATTGTATAATTATTGCATAATCAAAGATAAAAATATATATATACAAGCTTATTATTAAACCAGAAATACTCATCACAGAGAATTTACCTAGATTCAGACTTCAAAATTCTAAAGTCTCAATAGAACTCAATGGAGACCATTCAAAATCCTTGCCAGTCCCGCCTGCTTTCTACCCTTCACACAATATCGTTTACTCCTCTTCTTTGGAGCCTTATAGTCCTTAAAAAGCCAGCTGATCAAGCCCTGCAGTACGTTACAATGCCTGCGAGAAGAAACACAACTCTATGTGAGCCCAGATAATCCTGCCTGGTCTTTCCACGCCGCATCTCGCCGATTATGTCCACTCTAAGAGTAGTATGATCTTTATCAGCTGGATATTCAGTCCTGCTCCCCGCGGCTCCATTGAGAAAAGTAAGCACAGTAGTCAGCGCCAGGCGAATCCACCTCTTCCGTGCCGCTCTGCGTCCCTGCTACACTTTGGCCTGTTAGGCTATGGACCACAACTCCCAAGGATCTCCACGCCGTGCTACTCCTTCCAATGTAGAAGTTTCCACCCAGTGCCAGCCTTGTCATCAACCATCCAATCAAATGTGAGTGTTCTCAAACTCCACCTTTGCCAACACAGCCGGTGCTGGGTTCCTTCTCTTTCCCTTTCCCACTTAAAGGCAAACGGACAAGTAAAAGGAAAAAAGAGAAAAAAAGAGAGCGAAGCGATATATTAACGGGGTAGGTCCTGGGTTCCCAGTCAAGCTTTCCACTGGTGCCTTTTAACTCTCCACCGCTTCCCACTTTCTCAGTCTCTTTATCCAAACTGAAGGGTCGGAGATGATATATAATCAAAAACCCACAGTCTAGGCTCTGCAAAGCATACAACTAGCTAAGTGAAACAAAATTGTTAAAATTGGCGGCCTATACGGTAATCTCGGTGAGGTAGTAGTGGCTTTTTCTTCCCCTCTCCTTTCCTCCACCACTTTTTCTTCCTTTCTTCTTTTCTTGGCCTCTACAGAGTTTATAATTTCGATGGCCAACGAAGATGAAAGCCCCAATGCACAATCCCTTACCAGGGATGTGAGATTTGGCCAAAACTAGATTTCAAATAGATTTTAAAGGCCCTATACCTCACCAAGCAGCACAGACCTTAACAAAGATCTGTCTTATCGGTCCGCCATTACCAACCGGAAGCCCAAGAAGGCTCTTTTCTGTGGACACACCAGACATGCTCATTATGGTGGTGAGGCAGAGAAAATGGACTCCTCTGAAGCTCTCAAAAGGCTTGATATCTGAGCAGGCTTGTATAGGAGAATATGGTCCTTCAGATAACCTGGATCAAACCATATAGAACTATATAGGTCATAAACAACACTTTGTATTGTAGCCAGAAATTGAACCAGAAACAGACCAATAGGCAGTGAGTTCTTGTCACAAGGGAACTGTATGCTTCCCATCACTAACATATGTCAATAGCTACAATATCTAGTAGCCATTAATAGCCTTGTTCTTGATGAATTTGTTTAATGCCCTTTAATAATAATAATAATAATAATAATAATAATAATAATTTTTACCCCACCTCTCTGTTAGAAACAATCGGGGCAGCTTACAACAGGTAAAATACAGACTACAGAATAAGACCCCCAGACCCCAGCAACCCCCACCCTTTCCCACCTCCCCTTAAAACAGCATTAAACTAAGTACAATAAAAATATGTTTACAAAATTGAAAAGTTCACACCCACACACTAGAATTGTGAGATATGGAACTAATATTTGTTAATTAAAATTATGTGTATATAATTACCACTAAGCAGTGCAACTGCAGATGGGCCTATTCAGGAATAAGCCACACTTATTCAAAAGTATTTATTTCTAGGCAAATGTATGTATGTAAGATTGCAAGTTTCTTCTTCATCATCTTCTTTTTTAAAAAAGAAAGACCCCCCCCCCCCGGCACACACACAGACACATACCACCACATCTTCTCAAAGGACATGATAAGAAGACTATTGGTACTGTGCATTAGCAAGGCCAGAGGATGTGAACAGTTAAGTTGGCCTGGTAATTTCAGGATATGTTTGACTACAGTTTTGATCACCCCCACTATGTTGGATAGCAGCAATGGCAGTTATAGTCCATCTGGAGGCATCAAGTTGGGAAAGAAAGTAATCAGTTGATTACAATTAATTCTTAACTGTAGATGGCCACCCAGGTACAGTGTGTTGCTTTGAGAGGACCACTGTGTTTTTGCTTGTCTCTTAACCAACAAGGCCTTCAGGTGTTTCTGATTTTAAGGTATGTGCATTGGGGGTTGTGAACCAAGAAGGCATGTGTTGCCGATTATAGTGTGCAAGATTGCTTGGGATTGCTGATGAAGTGAAGGAAACCTGTGCTGCTGGCTCTGATGTGAAAACAATCACTCTGAAATTTCACTGCTTCCCTAGAAATGTGTTTTTAAAAAAAAAAATGGGGTGAAAGCCTAAGTTAATTGTGCTTTTACACACTGTTATACTTGTCACCTTGCCAGGTTCTACATTTCATTCAAGGGTGAAATGAAAACTCCAAATTCATGTGGTTATGAAACAATTTCAGTACAAGCACTCAGTGAAGAATTATAAAGTGGGAAAGACAGACTTCTGCGTCTCATTTGGTTAAGAAGGGTGAGAATTCATCAAACCATCAGCCTGCCAAAAGGGCCTTTCACAGTGTGTTTAAAAGTGCAGGCGAGTATATATACACACACAAATACACTAGATGTACAAAAGCCACTGCTACTGGATTTGTAAGTTATGGATACACTGTATGAATTATATTATTGTAGATGTATGTTTTATCCATTTTAAACTTTTGTTATGTTTTTAAATCAGTTTTATAGTGTTTTTAATGTGGTATTTTCATAATTTGTCTTGAACTTTTTGCCAATGTTTTTAATGTGTTATGGAAGTCGCCTTGGGTCCAGGCCTAGGAGAAAGGCAGTATATAAAAAAAGTACATATTAAATAAATAAATAAATAAATAAAGGATGCACAGTTTTCTCTGAAGATGCCAGCCACAGATGCTGGTGAAATGTCAGAAAGAAACTCTTCTAGAACATGGCCACACAGCCCGAAAAACCCACAAAAAAACAAAGGATGCACTGTCCAGTGAGATTGTTTGAATGGACAGATAGCAACTGACCAAGGTCATCCATTACTTTCATGGCTGTTTAGGAACTGAATTTGAGTAGGCAAACTCTAACCACAGCACTAACTCCTTCTTACCCCATGCTGAATGGCAGCAGCATTGTGAAGAGAAAAGGGGTGAGAGTAGAGATACATTTGGGTACACTGAGCACCTCAATTGCAATTAGAAAAAGGAAGCTCCAAGGCTGGTATACAAAGGTATACAAGACATGGGCGGGGGGAGGGGGAGCCTTCCTTCAACACTACAGTATATTATGGGGGGATGCAGACGGGCAGCCATGGGCCACCCTGGGAAGCGGTGGATCGGGGCCGAGACTGCCCCATGTCTCAGCCCCGATCCTCCCTTTTGCTGCCTGGGAAAGGAGCACTAAAATAGCACTCCTTCCACAAGCCATGTGGCTCTTCTGCACCTCTTACAGCTCAGCGTGTCCGGACGCTGAGCCGAAAGAGTGTAATTGGAGCGCCCGTCATGTGGAAGGGCGGGCGCTCCGATTACGTCCTCAGGAAAGGGTTGGGGTGCCCAGCATGAGGCTGCACCTCCCCTTCCTTACCTCCAAGATGGTGCAAAGTGCTGTCTGAAAAGGGGTTATGTCACAAAACTGATTTTTGAAACTCCAAAGTTGGGGTTAATTGTCAGGGTTGCAAGTCAGAGGTCTAAATTGCAATTGAGGGAAAATGCAATGCTATTCAAAGCTTACATATTGAAATAAATATATGAGAAAAGTGTAAAATAACTTTGTATCTCCCAATTAGAATTGGAGATGAAAAATTCAAAGTCCTGAAGCAGAGGAGGAAGACTATTAGATGCATAAATACCACAGACTGTTGTGTTTATCAACTGGCCTTTTACCAATTATTGACTTACGTATCCACTTGTTTAGGGAGATCATCGCACAGGCTTTTATCCCGTAATTTTCCCGATGGGATAAACGTGCATGTAACTTTAAAGATGGGTCTTAGCGCATTCTCCCATCTGGAGCCTGTGTGTAACCTGTGCTTGTCCTGTGGCTTTTCAAGCACAGGATTTTCCCATGGTTTTTTGGGGGGGGTTCGGGCTGTGTGGCCATGTTCTAGAAGAGTTTCTTTCTGACATTTCACCAGCATCTGTGGCTGGCATCTTCAGAGAATACTGGAATGGAAGAGAGTGGGTCTATATATACTGTGATTCCCTAGCTAGGGAGGAGTGATTCCCATGTAAACTGTGTATTGTTCTGTGTTGAATAGGTATTGTTCTGTTGTTAATGGCATGGCTTCAGGGTAGGAGGATATGCAAACAAGGATATTGTCTGCTATTGTCTGCTGGGAAAGCCCCTGACACTAGTTGGTTTCCATTTGCATTTGCTGAATGCTGATTTTCTTATTTTGTAGGACTGGTAGCCAAACCTTGTTTACTTTAAGGGTTTCTTCTTTCCTGTTGAAGTTATCCAAGTGTTTGTGGATTTCGGTGGCTATGACTTCACGATTTTCCCATGCTTGAAAAGCTATGGGATAAGCCCAGGTTGCAGATGGGTGAATGTGGTAAGACCTGTCTTTAAAGTTAAATGCACGTTTATCCCATCAAGAAAACAACAGGATAAAAGCCTGAGAGATAATCTCCTAAAGGTTTGATACTTTTCATTTGTAGAGATTTCTGTAAAGCATAGGCTAAGTATAAGTTTGTAGAGAGAGCAACAGTCTCACTTCTACAACCTTTTCATTTATTGGTTAACTAATATGTCTGTCGATATAATAAAGTTTGGCATTGGAACTAGTTTAAATCTTTCTTGGCAACAAACATCAGTAATGATTTGTGGATCTGTACAAACTGAATGCTTGGTCAAGTTTCACTTCTGGAGCTGGATGGAAGAACAGGAATGCAGTGAGAGAATTATATGAACTTGTCAGTAGTTTTCATCAGTTGTACAAAACACTGTTTCACATTTCACACAGTGCCTAACATTGAAGAGCATATCTGTACCACCTCAAAGTTTCTGGCATGAGGCAATAACCCTTATCCAAAGAGTCAAAGAACTCTTTGGAATTTTCAAGTGGCAAACCATTGTTTACTTTTGGGTCTCCAGGTGTTTTTGATGATGACTCCTACAGTCCCTTACTCTTGGCCTTTCTAGTTTGAATGTCTGTGAGGAGAAACCCAAAATATCTAGACTGTCAGAGTTTTCCTACTACAGTTTACCACATTAGAGTCACTTGCTAGTCAAGGCTGTTATTGATACAAGCCAGAAAAGCCTGTTGGTGTCTTTCACATGCATAAGTTTTCCTACTCATTCAGTTGTACATTTTTTCTCCAATGGGCAATGGTCACATTCAGTTTGCAATTGTGAAGCAGAGTTGCACAATTATACAAGTGGTTGCACATTTTCAGCTGCTCTGTAACTTTTTGTTATTATGGAAATAGGTTGTAATCATCATTGCAGCAGAAGTTACTCTAGACTCTGATCAGGCATTTATGAATAAATGATGATTTCACATTTAGATAGTACAGTGGTATTATTAGTAATTAAGAGAAGGAAGAGAATTGTAGAACTGATTTCAAGAAAGAGCAGATGAATAGCAAATACAATAGAGACTTCTCTTTGGTCTCAAAGGTACCTATGTGAATATGATAGTAATTTGAATATGTTTGAACACATTATAATCAATTGCCAAAGTATATTGTCCATTTCACAACAGGACCAAAAGTGTGTATGTGCTGCTAATGTGCAATTGGTTTCTCAATGACACCATTAATCATAAAAGTGGCATAGTGCACCCATGATATAATTCTACAGCTGGTGATTTATGCATATGCAATACCAATGCAGGATCTCGACTAGAATGAACAGCCATAACACTGAACCCATACTTTTCTGAAATAGATTCCAGACGTGGAACTGTAACTGGGGACACAATTCAGAATATTTAATTATTTAATTACATCCTGCTACTAAGGCATGTACTGTGTTCCAAAGGAGCTCACATTGATTGATTTTTTTTAAAGAAATGGGGGCAAGGCTTATCCACTTGAAGGTCAGCATGTTGTAGTGGTTTGAGCATTGGACTATGATTCTGAAGAACTGAGTTCAAATCCCCACTCAGGCAAGGAAATCCACTGGGTGACCTCAGGCAAGTCATACTCTCTCAACAACAGTCTTACATATCATGGATGATATAGACTCATTTTTAAAAGAATACCGTATTTTTAAAAGAATACGGTAATGCAAATTTCTTTTTCATATTTAAGGGAATCAATAACTCTTGTTCCTTTGGCCATAGTCTTCTCTCACTTGTTTATGCACCTGCTGGGCAAAGCCTCTGGTAGGGATTGCAATTTAAGGTGAAATTTATGCATTTGTTCTTAGAATCATAGAATCATAGAGTTGGATGAGACCACAAGGGCCATCCAGTCCAACCCCCTGCCATGCAGGAACTCCCAATCAAAGACACCTGACAGAAGGCCATCCAGCCTCTGTTTAAAGACCTCCAAAGAAGGAGACTCCACCACTCTCTGAGGGATTGTGCTCCACTGTCAAACAGCCCTTACTGTCAGGAAATTCCTCCTAATTTCCCTGTAGCTTGCATCCATTATTCTGGGTCCTATTATCTGGAGCAGCAGAAAAGAAGCTTGCTCCCTCCTCAATATGACAAATCTTCAAATATTTAAACAGGGCTATCATATCATCTCTTAACCATCTCTTCTCCAGACTATCTCTGCATTTCATTTTAGGTATAGTGTTGACTTATAGTTAGATAAATGTTGACTGCTTTTGAAAAAGAGGGGAAAAAGAAACATACATTGCTCACACACTTCCTGCAGAAAATATTTTTGGTACTAGGGGAGACAGTTCTGTCTCAAGTCTGGAACTAAGTGAACATTTTTTAGCTGGAATGAGTCCCAAGATGATGATGACGACAATGGCAAGATGGAGGAAAGCTTTTCCCTGTTTTTCCATTCACTTTGTCATCCTCTCTTCCACACCTCCAGTTGGAAGAATGAGAATGAGCAGCCAGAGCAAACCATCCTTTGCCCACAAGGCCTGTCAGCTCAAACTGCTGAAAACTAATCTTCATGTTAAGTTGCAGACAGAACAGAGAACCTCTTGTGTCATGCACCAAGAGCCTTGACTTACTTGACATACTGTAACCTTGGTATCCAGGTCAGCTGCAATCCTCTGAAGGCTCAGCGTCTCAAGATCAACAGGATCCTGAGGCAGAGGATCTGGAACTGGGTAAGGGTTGATAATAATAATAATAATAATAATTTTTATTTATATCCCACCCCTCTGCTAGGCAATCGGGGCGGTGTACAGAATTTCAAAACATTGATGTGCTTGAATTTAGGAAACCAGTACATTAGCCTTTGGTATTTGCTCATATGACAATTGATTAGTCGTAGTCAAAGGATGGCATGACATCAATGAGGGTTGTTCAGTAAGGATACAAATTATCACTGAGTAGTAACAACCTAAGGACAGCAGAAGTATCTTCTAAATCAGAAAAGAAGGAAGATCCAAGTTGTATTCAGAGGAATTCTGTATTTCTTTAGAAAATTTTTATTTTTATTTTATTTCAAGAATCTATATCCCACCTTTCTCCCACAATGGGATTCAACAGTTCCTCAGTAAGAAAGTCACAAATGGGCAGAGTGATAGTAGCACTTGTCATAGCAAGTTCTCATATCTCACAAAGGTTGTTTTTTTTTAAAGGCAGGGGATTCTGTTGATCCACACTGATAAATCACTTACAGTAATTAAATTATTAACACCACTTAAAATTGACCCCTTGAATCAATGACTTAACATTAAACAATTGATTCAATCAGTTTTCTCTGGTTGGTACAGGAAATTGGATTCTGACATTCATCTTCATTGGGGTAGATCTTTTATAAACCTAATACAGTGGGGATGAAGACCAGCACTTTAGGACAGCCTGGGGGTGGAATTGGGGTGGGGCGACTGCATGCCGGCCACCCAGACTCCACCCTGACGCTGTGTACCCGACCACACGTCATGTCAGGGTACCCTCTTGGCACAGTGTGCAGACACACTCAGCCAAAGGGTTCAAAAGAACCACAGCAGCAGCTATATGGGAGGCTTTTTGCCACCCCTAAAATGAGCGTCATTTACTCACTCTTTTGGAGGTGGCAAAAAGGAGGATTGGGGCCACCACTCCCAGGGATGGTACAGAGCCACCCCTTACAGGCCATCTGCATCAGCCCACAGTTGTGTAGTTGTGCTGATCATCTGTGCTCATCATTTTTGTTTTCCTTATGTATGCTGTAAACATTCCTTTGCACTTTCTTCCTTGATTTTCTTCAGTAGCCATTCCAAGTCTTTGCTATTTTCTGCTAGTAGTATGGTGTTATCTACAGATCTTAAAATGTTGCTTTTCTTTCTTCCAGTGTTCATATCTCCTTCAGAATGTACTCCAGTTTTGTATAGTATATGTTTAGCATTAAATGGACTGGATGAGGATGGATGCAACTGACTGGATGAGGGCCAACAAATTGAGGCTTAATCCGGACAAGACAGAGGTGATCCTGGTCAGCTGAAAGACAGATCTGGGAACCGGGACTGAACCTGTCAGATGAGTTAAACTCCCCCTGAAAACACAGGTTCACAGTTTGGGAGTAGTCCTGGATTCAACTCTGAGCCTGGAGGCACAGGTTTGGGCAGTGCATAGGAGTGCTTTTCACAGTTAAAACTAGTGCACCAACTCTGCCTGTTCCTGGAGAAATCAGATCTGCCATGGCTACATCCCATTTTGATTGATGTAATGGTTTCTATGTGGGCTTTGAAAAGTGCTCAGAACTTTAAGGCCTGATGCAGACCAGCCAAAAGGGCCAGCCTAGGGGTGGAGTTGGGGTGGGGTGGGGCGACCACATGTCAGCCGCCTTGATTCTGCCCAGACACCACCATCATGCCACACACCTGACTGCATGTTGCATGGCGTCAGGGTGCCCTGTTGGTGCAGCATGCACACACGCTGTGCCAAAGGGGTACAAAAGAGCCACAGCCATGGCTCTAAAGACAGCTTTTTGCTGCCCCCAAAAGGAGTGGCATTTGCCAGCTCTTTTGGGAGTGGCAAAAATTTGGCCCAAATGGTTGCAGCCAGGTTATTGACTGGGGCTGGCTACAGGGAGCACACATCTCCCTTGCCTTAGTTACAGCCCATTTTGATTACTGTAATGCTTTCTATGTGGGCTTTGAAAAGTTCTCAGAACTTTCAGTTGCCCAAAAGGTTTCAGCCAGGTTGTTGACTGGGACTGGCTACAGGGAGCACACATCTCCCTTGCTGAAACAGCTCCACTGTCTGCTGGTCCATTTCCAGGCACAATTGAAAGTCCTGATTTGGACCTATAAAGCCCTATAGTGTTTGGGTCCAGATTATTTGAAGGACTATGAGGTGTTGCAGACTGGCTTAAAGGGCCAGCCTAAGGCTGAAGTTGAGGTGAGGCAGCCACACACTGGTCACCCCAACCCCACCCCAATGCCAACTTGATGCTGTGTGGCCGTTTGCATGGTACACAGTGTCAGGACGCCCTCCCAGCACAGCGTGCAGACACGCTGTGCCAAAAGGGTGTGGAAGAGCCATGGTGCCAGCTCTTAGGGTGGCCTTTTGCTGCCCCTAAAAGGAGTGGCATTTTGCCGCTCTTTTAGGGGCGGCAAAAGGAAGGATCGGGGCCACGGCATGGGGTTGCCACTAGCAGGGGCGGCCCAGAGCCACCTGTCTGCCCCTGAATTTATTGCTCAAAGATTGTCTGAAGAAGCCCTTCTCTCTTTCCCACCACCTCCTCAGGCTCATTTGTTGGGACCTTCTTGGTTGCTGCTCCCAGACTTTGGAACTCCCTCCCTAGAGAGGCCAGAATGCTCTCCTGTCAGCAGGTCAGAATAATTCCCCCCCCCCCCCCAATCAGTCTTTTACAGACTGCTTAGGGTTGGGCTTTTAATGCTTTGTGGTGCTGTTACAAGGTTTTTATCCAGTCTTTTAATTAATTTTAATATTTTTGATGTTTAATGTTTTAACTTCATAAATAGTTTTTTAATCCTATATGTGTAGTTTTTTGTGAGTTTTTTGGGCTGTGTGGCCATGTTCTAGAAGAGTTTCTTTCTGACTTTTCTTGTCTGATCGTCTTGCCAATTGAAAACCATTCTGTTTTTGTATATTCTATCCTAATTGTGCCTCTGCAGTACAGGTTACACAACAAAATGATCAAATATTTTGTTGCACCCATTTCTTTAAGAGCCATTCATAGTTTTTTAATGATCCACACAACCAAAGATTTTGCTATAATCTATAAAGCACAGGGTGCTTTTTCACTAAAATTATTTCATATGCTCCATCATCCAATGTATATTTGCTTGGACATCTTGCATTTCTCACTCCATATATGAGAATAGTCTTTGTTGTAGAATTTTGAGCATCACTTTGCTTGCATGGGAGAGTAATGAAATAGTCCTGTGATTTCTGCAATCCCTGGTGTCCCTTTTCTTGGGGATTGGAATGTATATTGAACATTTCCAATATGTGAGCCATTCTTTTGTTTTCCATATTTGTTAACAAATTTTAGTTAGAATTTGAATTGATTCTGTGTCTGTAGTTTAAAGTAGTTCTACTGATATGCCATTTGTTCCTGGTGTTTTATTTCTCCCAAGTGCTTTAAGTACAGTTTCCACTTCACTTCCCAAAACGGTGTGTTGATCTTCAAATTTTAGTGAATGAATTTGTCATCCTGTCATTTCTTCTATATAATTCCTCAGTGTATATTTTCTATCTTCTATTTATTTCTTCTTGATCATGCAGTGTGTTCCCCTGATAATAGTAAACAACACTTGGTTTAAACTTGTCTTTGATTTCTTGGTTCTTGTAGAAAAGGTTCTAATTCTTCCTTTTTGTTGTTGTCTTTCTCTGCATTGATTGTCATAGTTGTTCTCTTTATCATTGAACAATTGTGCTCAAGGTTCTGACCCCACTTCTGTCACTTTGGCTTCTCATCTGCCCTTAACTGCTTGAAGAGTTGCTTCTGTCATCCATTGCTGCTTTTCTTTCCTTTTGTCCACAGATAATGTCTTTTTGCATTCTTCCTTGACAATGTCCCTGGCTTCAATCCAGAGGTTTAATAGTGCAAATCTTTTTTTTAAAAAAAACATTATCTTTAAATTCTAAAGAGATGTTCTCTAGGTTGTATTGTGGCACAATGACTAATTCAGTGTTCTACTTTAGCTTTACTCTAATTTTTGATAACAGCAGTTCATGGTCTATGCCACAATTTCTGGTCTTGTTTTTGCAGACAGAATGGAGCTTCTCCATTTTCTGCTTCTAATTTTGTGGTCTATCTGATTTCTATATTGGTCATCAAGTGATGGCCATGTATATAGTTTCCTCTTTAGTTGCCAGAAGAATGTGTTTGTAATTATCAAACTGTTGGCTTCACAAAATTCTATCTGTCATTCCCCTGTTTAATTTATTGATTCTAGGCCAATTCTTCTTTGATGTTTGGTTCTGCTCTGTTTACTACTTCTGTGTTCCATTCACCTATGATTAACAACATTTCCTGTTTTAGCTTGTTGGGTTCCTCCCAACCTGGTGTTCTCATCTCCTGGCACTATCTCTTGTTTCATAGGGTTTTCAAGGTAAAAGTTTTCAGGAGTAGTTTACCATTGCCTCTTTCTGCATAATACTAATAAGTGTTAGCTATGATGCCATTCCTGTTGTCTCTGAGAGATCCATAGGTTTTTCATGGAAAAAAAGATACTAAAAGGGGGTTATGGGCAGTGCTAACAGGTATCTGCTATGGTACCACTGCTGTTGTCTCCAAAAGATTATCCACTAGTATCACCCCTGCTACTGCTGGTGCCCAGTAGTTCTTTGACACATTTAATCTGGCTCCTCAGCAAAAGCTCATCTAACATGGGATACCCTACCAGCAGCACTACTGTCAGCAAATCCAAGAGCATGCAATTCCAACACATAGAAAGGTAGTGCCTTGGTGGGGATGGGAGGCTTGCTACCATGTTTTCTGCTTTTGACAATATGGGCAATGGAGTCAGTGTTGGAGAGTGAAAGGGAGATGAAAAATTATTTTGTGTTTTGTTCTCTCTTTACTCTGTTCTCCAGTGATGACTTTCTGTCTTGGATCTCAACCAAGTTAACAAAAAAAAAAATAAATAAATAAATAAATAAAAAATAAAAAAAAAAGTGTACAGATATAATTAGTAAATTTAGTCTCTAATCAAATGTTATCTATACCTCACTTTTCCACCTACACTATCTGGTTTTGATTTGATACTGAGTGCTGATACAGTGTGAGAGGAAGCTCTTCCTTTTATACGTTTGACCTGAGTGTTTTGAAGGAGCATAGAAAAGACAATTTCCTCAAGTGTTCTTGATGGATTATGGAAAGGCTTCTTTACCTAAGACAAGAATTGTGCACTGAGAGCCACTGCACATAGATGCTTGCTTGTGTCCAGTTAAGAACTGGGAAATGTTACTTTTTGGATTAAAGCTACCAAAATCCCAGTGGTGGGATTCTAGGGGCTGTAGTAAGCAGTCCTGCCATATGTGAGGACTGAAATGTTGCTACAATGGAAAACAATTATTTGAAAACAAGCCACCTTGAGTCCCTATACCAGGGGGAAGATGGGGTATAATAATAATAATAATAATAATAATAATAATAATAATGCCTGAATCCCAATGGTTAGTTCCAGTTAGAGTTGACCCACTATATCAAATCTTGACTAATGAGTCAACACATAGATAAAGTCAGCTGATGCAATGGGTTTACCCTAATTGGCAATAACAATTGGATTTAGGCCATTTAAAGTAAGCAGCTTGTTCTCTGTACAAAAGTATTTTTTTATATCTGTCCCTTCATTGTCTTACTCATTTCTGGTAGTAATTATCTGTGTCTTCATAAAAGCCAATAGATTATTATTATTATTAGCAAGGTTAAATCTAAACTGAAGCTTCCCAAATATATCAAAGGACTTTTGTAGAGTTAAAACAAATGGATGCATATTAATATCAAATATTGTTTACATCATAAATGTTCTGCAAATATTTGGCTTTTTTTTAAAAAAAAATATTTAGTGTAGTTCACGTCCTAATATAAAATTATCCTTAGTGCTAAATATTGGTGATTATTTAAAATAATCAAAAACTATTGGTGATAATTGTAAAAAATAATAATCTCTGAACATGAAATATTTTGCAAAGGTTTAATATGTATTATTAGTACTAGCATCCCATGATATCAAATATCTCAGTTCACTATTTTATATTTGTTATTAATTGACATAATGTCTAAGTATTTTATAAATAATAGGCAATAGTATTTAACATGTTACTATATTTGACAGTTAGTATACTGTACATAGCTATATCTGACAACAAACATGGTGTATAATATTAAGCAGGGGTAGGCAACCTGTCCCCTTTAAGGGCCGAGCGACTTCAGCTCCCAGAAGCCTCAGCTATGTTGGCCAATAGTCCCATGTTGACCAATAGCTCCTGGGATTCTGGGAGCTGAAGTCCCTCGGCCCTTAAAGGGGAAAGGTTGCCTACCCCTGGTATTAAGGATTTGGCAGCTGACATACAATAAGATTGTATTCCTGCTAGGAAGTTCGTGCCAGGAAGGAGAAAGAAAGCAGTCTCTGGGCAGTCAATTTGTGTGGAGGAAGAGAGTCAGAGACTTGACTCCAGAATAAGGTAGGATCCAGAAGCTTTCTGTAGCGTTAGAAACCCATTCAATTGAGCTCACTGACAGAGCCTGGTGAAAAGACCAAGAGAACAGGGATCCTTTATGTGGGTCTTTACCAGGGGACATTTTGAGGGAGGAGCCCACAGTCCTGTTTCAGTGCTTACTTAAGATTTCTCAATATGGACACTGAGGGAGTTGCTGCAGTCACCTGCGACACTTATGAGATGTTTGTCTTCTTGCCAAGAGATATGGGGAACTTCACCTGCACCAAGTGCAAGTTCATAGCTCTCTTGGAAGAGAAAATCAAGCAGCTGTAGGCCCAGGTAGCTACACTTAAGCATATTAGGGAGCAAGAGGTTTTCCTGGACAGACTGGAACAGTCTTGGATGGGGACCACACAGAGAAAGCTGTTGAGGAGAAGGTCATTTCATGCATACATGAGGTGCACACCTGGAGGAATGTCACACACAGAAGTAGGAAAACCAGGGATAGTTCTGGGACCTTGCAGCTACAGAATCGATTTGAAGCTCTCTCCCTTATCAAGGATGAACAGGAAGAGCAGCAGGGACAGTCCTCAGGGACAGTGCAGGGGACCCTAAGAGTACCACTGTCATGAACCAAGGTTCTCTGTTGTTCTTTTGATCCAGAGAGAAATTTAGCTACCCTAGACTATAGGACTTTCAACAAAGACACATAGGAAACCAGATCTGGGTTTAGACACTTTGCATGTAACATTTATTGAGACACAGACACCGAGACACCTGAAACAATCATTTCTAATATCAGATACTCAATATAACAAACACCTTAAGTATCAAGAGCTCTTTTCATTCACTCACACATTCACACACATTCATACTCACTATCCTTCACTGGAAGTTGATCAAGCATCCATGAAGGGTTGATGGCCCCTGTTGCCATGGATCAGGAACCACAAGATGAAGTGGGAGAAGTACTGTCTTTTATACCTTTTTCTCTTCTTTCTTGAAACAAACATGTTTTGCTGGTCACCATAGTTTCAGAACAATTCAGTTCTTTGGACAAGTTTCAGTACATTCTGTGTGTGCCAGATCTTGCTCGGCTATACCAACATATTTCATTCATGTTCGACAGATTGTATTGTCCTGGTTATGCTTGGTCAGCATCTCCGCTTCCGAGGCCAAGTTTCTCCCATTCCTAGCTTCCACCATCCAAGTTCCTCCTTCAGTAGTGCTTTGTGCGGCAACCATTTTATTTGGTTCTTTCAGGGCCTTGTCACTCCAGGAACCCATTCACCTTCCACATACTCAGCCATTCTCTCACACCACAAGGAACAGCCACGCTGGGGACTCCTTGTTGAGGGGTACAGAAGCAGTGGTTTGTGCACCTGACAAGATGTCCCGGGAGGTGTGTTGTCTCCCCGGGGCAAAAATCTGTGATGTGACAGCGAGGCTGACAAGACTTGTCAAGCCTACTGACTATTATCCCTTCCTTTTGGTCCACATGGGAACCAATGATACCACAAGGCATAGTCTTCAGAATATCAGAAGGGATTATGAGGCTTTGGGTAGGAAGCTGAAAGAGCTGGACGCATAGGTTGTTATCTCATCTCTTCTCCCAGTTGAAGGACATGGTCCAGGAAGGGAGAGGAAGATAGCAGATGTGAATAACTGGCTCCGTAGATGGTGCCGCCAAGAACAATTTGGTTTCTTGGATCATGGGCTGCAGTTTCATGAGGGTGGACTTCTAGCAAGAGATGGGCTGCATCTCCCACCAGTTGGCAGAAGCATTTTTGCCAATAGTCTCAAACATTTGATCAGGAGGGCTTTAAACTGAGTCATATTGGGGAGGGAGACAGTATCTTGGAAGGTATCTTGGAAGGCAGGAGTACATCATGTGCTGGAGATAATAGTCAAAATGTTATAGAAGGAACAAGGCAAATGATGCAAGGGCCCAACAGTGGGAGGCAAAAAACCTCACACAGGCAGCAAGAGGGGAAGACACATACTCTTAGATGTCTCTACATTCATGCACAGAGCATGGGAAATAAACAAGATGAACTTGAACTCCTAGCACAACAAAGCAAATATGATATAATAGGCATCACTGAAACGTGGTGGGATGAGTCTCATGATTGGAATGTAGGAATAGAGGGGTATAACCTTTTTAAGAGAAATAGGCCGAACAGGAAAGGAGGAGGAATAGCATTATATGTCAGAAAGGTTTACACCTGGGAAGAGATCGAGGACTTAAATCCTAGAAATCAGGTGGAGAGCATCTGGATAAAAATTAAAGGGGAAGGAAACAACAGGGATGTTGTTCTACAGACCCCCAAGTCAGACTGAGGAATTGGATGATGCATTTCTAGAACAGATGACCACACACTCAAAGAGGAAAGATGTAGTAGTGATGGGTGACTTCAACTATCCGGATATTTGCTGGAAGTCAAACTCAGCCAATACTTCAAGGTCTAGCAAATTCCTTACTTACCTCAAAGACAATTTCTTTGTCCAAAAGGTGGAAGAGGCAACAAGGGTATCAGCTATTTTAGATATGATCCTAACCAACAGGGATGACCTGGTAAATGGAGTGCAAGTGGTGGGATCCTTAGGTGGGAGTGATCATGTTCTCCTAGAGTTTCTAATATAGTGGAAAGAAAATGCTAGGCATAGTCAAACACTTTGACTTTAGGAGAGCTGATTTCAACAAACTTAGGGAAGCACTGGGAGTGATCCCATGGTCAAGGATACTAAAGGAGAAGGGAGTTTAGGATGGATGGGAGTTCCTCAAAAGGGAGATGGTGAAGGCACAATCTCAAACTGTTTCAATAAGGAAACATGGGAGATGTCTCAAGAAACCAGCTTGGATGACAATAGAACTTTCAACTGAACTAAGTTTTAAACAGGAGATGTATAAGAAATGGAAAGGAGCAAAATCACTAAAGAGGAATTCCAACAAATAGCAAGCACATGTAGGAGTAAAGTCTGGAAAGCCAAAGCACAGAATGAGCTCAGGGCCTAGAGGGGTTAAGGTCAATAAAAAGGGCTTTTTGGGTATGTACGTAGCAAAGGAAAGAAGGAAATGGTAGGGCCACTGCGCAGAGAAAATGGAGAAATTCTAACGGACAGAGGAAAGGCAGAACTACTCAACACCTTCTTTATCTCAGTCTTCTCACTAAAGGAAAAGGATGTTCTACCGAAGAAAATGGAGCAGATGACACAATAGGGGAAATACAGCATAGAATAAGTAAAGAGGAAGTACAGGAATTTAACCTAAATGATTTTAAGTCTCCAAGACTAGATGAACTACGTCCAAGGATATTAAAAGAACTGGCAAATGTAATCTCAGAGCCACTGGCAATAATCTTTGAGAACTCCTGGAGAACAGGAGAAGTCCGAGCAGACTGGAGGTGGGCAAACATTGTAGCCATCTTCAAAAAGGGGGGGAAAAGACGATCCCAACAACTATCGCCCAGTTAGTCTGACATCAATACCAGGAAAGATTCATTAAACAGAAAGGCTGTGAACATTTAGAAGGGAATGCCAAAATCACTAAAAATCAACATGGGTTTCTCAAAAACAAGTCATGCCAGACTAATGGCATATTGAGGAGGACACTAGCTTGTTTTCTGCTGTTCCAGAGAACAGGACCCGGAACAATGGATGCAAGCTACAGGAAAAGAGATTCCACCTCAACATTAGGAGGAACTTCCTGACAGTGAGAGCTGTGTCCTATTCTTTGGAGCAGCAGAAAACAAGCTTGCTTATTCTTAATATGACACCCATTCAAATACTTAAACAGAATTATCAATATCACATTTTAAACATCTCTTCTCCAGGCTAAACATTCCCAGTTCCCTAAGTCTCATATCAACTCTGGGTACTTATTTCTGACTTAGAAAAAGTGACTCATGCCAGTGGTCATGCACTGGGCAACATTGAGTAACATTGGTACATATGTGTAAATAACCACCTGGTATTGGTACGGAGTGTGGATGTAATGAGGAATTTGGGCAGCTCTGGGGCCAGAATAATCTGGGAGTAGTCCACAATATTTTTTCTGATGTAGCTGAGCTAATGGAAGTGATCTAATCATGAAATCTCTTCTCTAGCTATTTATTTTTGTTCTCAGTAGCAGAAAAGTATAAGGGTATGACTTGCCATCAGAGAAGGAAAGAATATTTGCCATTTTTCATTTCACTGCTGAAAAAAATGGATTTCTGGGGGTGCAGGCTATGCCAGGTTCTGTGACCCATTCACTCCCTACCACCAAAGGTGCTCCTTGGGGGTCTCCAGCCTGGGTGAATGGCAGTTTTCCTGGCTGTGCCATTTTCTCAGGCCTCAAGGTGCTCTCCGGGCCTGGGGGCAGGGTCTCTGGGCAGCTGTTTTCTCAGCTGTCCCACCATTTTTCTTGATCATGCTGATGTTTTCCCAGACCTCAGGGGGTTTCTGAGCCTTGGGGAGGGGTCTCTAGGAGGTGGGTGGCTGTTTCCTCAGCCATACCACAATTTTTATCAGCTGCACAGCCATTTTCCCAGGCCTCAGGGGAGTCTCCAGGCCTTGGGGAGGGATCTCCAATCCTGGTGGGTGAGCAGCAGTCATTTCTGCAGCCCTTGGGGCCACTTGCTGTGTGTCTCCACTCCCTGAAAGTCCCACCGGAAGTGCTGGCCAGAGGTCCCGCCCCCACAAGCCCCAGCTCCCTGCACCGGGTGACACCACTGCTGAGGAAAATCTGTCAGGAAGAATAATAGAGAGAATTTTGTACAGTTATTGTCTGGTATATGTTCATGCCAAAGTGTTGAAAAGTATTGTGCACAGAAATATCTATAGGATTTTTGCACAATTTTTTTTGAGTCCATGTCAACATTTTTTTTCATGCAAACATTGTTTCTAGGAATATTCATGGGCTGCCTTTGTTGTTGTTATCATTACCATTCATTATCACACACACACATATATATATATATGTGTGTGTGTGTGTGTGTGTGTGTGTGTTAATATACATGAAAGATTTACAATTGTTAATTTGACAGTTCCTTGTCCTTAGGCCTACAGTCTAAAAAAGACACAACACACAAGAAAGGAGCATGGCAGTGGGGGAGAGCATTAAATCCAGTATATGCTGACTGCTGCTGCTGTCCTTCCAATACCACAGCAGTGTCACTTGGGATGGAGGTCAAATACACCCCTGTAAAATAATTTGTACTTACCTCAGTGCCAATCTTCTAGGAACTCATGACATCCTTCTTAATTTGAAGCAAAAGCATTTCTTTTTTTTTTTATGTCTGAGGGGTTTAATTTGTTGTTTTTTAATAATAATAATAATATCTTTCAACTCTGCAGTACCCAGGACTTGGTTAAGACACTGACTCTGATGATTGCAAGGTTGGCAGATTGGCAGTTCGAGGTCCAAGTGCTGTGTGAGCTCCCATCACTAGTCCCAGCTTCTGCCAGTCTAGCAGTTCAAAAGCATGTAAAAGTGCAAGTAGATAAATAGGTACCACTTTGTTGGGAAGGTAACAGCCTTCCATACACCTTGGCCACAGTTTAGTAATACTAGCCACAGAACAACCCTGGCTCCTTTGGCTTAGTAACAGAGATGAACACTGCCCCCTACAGTTGGACATGACTAGACAATCCTGTCAAAAGGGAAACCTTTATCTTTATCTAGGAAAAAACATTTTTCCTGTTTTTGTGATGTATGTCCTGTTGGATCAGTGTGGCATTTGAAGGGGGTGGGTAATTGGAGGCAGAACAGATTGGTGGGTGACAACCTCTATATTGCAAAATGCATTGTCAATTTAAAAATCTTCAATGTCTGGTTCTCTGCTTGCTGGGGTGTATATGTTACATTTTATTAAATATGGTCACAGGCAGGAATTCAAACTGATGGGGTGGCTGGGCCTATCCTCACTTCCTCACTCACCAGTGGGATGAGAGGGGGAATGAGGAGAAGACAATTATTTTGGTCTATACCAAATGTGCTTCCTCCAACCCTTCCTCAACATTCACCATCCCAAGTTGATCTCATGATTAGGCTTAGTTGAGGAAGTGGCAGCAGTGATCACAGGGAGAAGGAGAAAGAAACATTTCCCTTTTTCCCTTTTTCTTTCTCCTTCTTCTTGGTTCTGCTGCCCCTCCCAGGCCAAATGCAGCTTGAGACCACTTTAACTGCCCTGGCTCAGTGCTAGGGAATCATGGGAACTGTAGTTTATTGTGGCACCAGAGCTCTCTGACAGAGAAGGCTCAATGTCTCAGAAAAAATTCCCATGATTCCCTAGTACTGAGCCAGGGTAGTTAAAGTGGCCTCAAGCTGGATTATTTCTGGCAGTCTGTAAAGGCCCAAAGTTGCTCTAAAGCCAAGGAGCCCATAACCAAAGGCTTCAGCCTGCTCACATGTCTCAACTGTCTCCTTACCCTCTCCCCTTGTCCTGCTCCCTGTCCATCCCAGAGTTCTGTATACCACCCAGATGTCTCTGTGTTAGACCTTTAAATTTCCCTTGCTTATTCATGATCAGTGGAATCAATTGGTTGGTGTCACCCAGTGTGGTAACTCATGGTGTCACCCCCTTATTGACCTCCCATTTCACACCATACAGAATCTTTAGTAATGCTTCTTTGCATTAATGTTACTTGTAAATCATAATTCCCATATACCACTGAATGTAATGCTAATAGTTGTGACATAAACAACTAACAAAATTAAGATTACACCTTAAAATTACAATATCATATGCACAACTGAAATGTATTTACATATAGTGAAGATTTGGTTAAAATGTGATTTTTAAAGAAAATTTAAAAAGAATAAAATTTTAAAAATTAAAAAAATATTTTTAAACATATTAACATTTTGAATTTTTAAATTCAAATTTTAAAAATTCTGGGCCCTCTCCTTTCTCGACCCACAGAGCTTCACTCCACTCCCACCATCTCTTAAATCGTTTTAAAGGGAAGCAGTTGAATGCCACTGCCCATTTCTGCCAAAAGGTAGGAGTTTGAAGAGCAGAGGTGTCACCCCCCTTAGAGTCTCACCTGGTATGGTCCACATCCCTCTAGTGACATCATTGTTCATGGTCACTTACCAGTGTATAAAGGAGGAGAAGAAGCCATCCAATGATAGTGCAAAGGAGATGCAAAGCAAAGCAAAGCAGCTTCATTTATATACCGCTTCATACTGCGCTATGGGGAGTCTAAGTGGTTTACAACTGCAAGCTCATTGCCCACCAACAGTTGGGTACTCATTTTAGTGACCTCGGAAGGATGCAGGCCTGAGTCTAGCCTGAGCCCTGGCTAGTATTGAACTCGCAAACTTGTGGTTTATGAGTAAGTGGCTGCAGTACAGGCATTTAACCACTGCATCACCAGGGCAGATGACAAGATTGACAGAAAAACAAGAAAAGCTATTAGTTGATAGCTTTATGCATACTGTGCAGGGCAAAAAAAAAAAAAGCATCAGAAGAAATATCCCTTTGTACTGATTTGAATTAGGTTAGGGGAAATGTGCAGCTAACAATACAATTTCAGTTCAGATTTTTACAAGTCATTGTGGCATAAATGGGGTGAAAGGAATGTGAGCACCATTCTCAGCAATTAGCTTATGACTACATGTTCCGTCATCCAATATTAGTACAATATGGCATGCTATAAGCACTGTGTTAACTATACAAGCTGAAAGATATAGTTTCTGATAGTGGGTGGGTGTTTTATTACTCCAGAATTTATGTAAAATAGATTAAGCAGATTAATACTTTAGTAGATTAATGTAGTATGGAATTATGTGTCAAAACATGGGTAAGAGGGAAGAGATAAACAAAGAAGAGAAATTACAAACAGAAATTCACTGTATCTGTCTCTGAAAAGCTCTGAACTTTTTTTAAAAAAATAAATAAATGAGTGAATTGGTGAGATGCATAGAGGGAAAATGGCTTCCCAATTTTATTAGCTTAAGTTTCACATACACATGCCATCTCTCTTGCATGACCTCTGCCCTCTGAACTACAGACTAAATTTTAGCCTGTTGTCATCTGGATCCAAAAGTCATGACAGAAAAACCCAAGAGTACTTCACTTGGCTGTTTTCTTTCACTTCAGTACTTGTTTATCCTTGTTGCTTTTTCATGCTCTAGACAGTTGACAAAGGAAGGAAGTGCTTCTTAGACAAAAGAATCATTGTCACACCAGATAAGCTCATTCTAATGTTTTCTTGTCAGTCATTGGGGTGCACACACTCCTCTGCTTTGACATAAGGAATCTGGACATGTGCTTGGAAAGGCAACCAGCAAACCACATTCAAGTGCAGAGAGGGATGAGAATGTGAATTTACTGCTGTTTCCTCCCTGTTCAGACAAAAATAAGGTGGCAATAATGTTGCTTTGTTGACGCACTTGAAGTAGGATCATGACATTTTACATTGTGAAAGGTGCCATGCCTCATAACATCCTCATTCCAGAGGCTATATAAAAAATCTTCTGGAAAACTGCTTCAGTGTTCTTGTAAAACAGTTTACAACTAGCAAAGGTTTTTGTTAAGGGAGGAAAGCTCTCCAAAAGAATAGACATATGCATGGAGAAAATGAATATATTTTGTTTGCTTTACTATCTATCTATTGTATTTTCCGTTCTCCTGAATGAGATGCCAGGTAGCTCACAACATGAATTAAGGGATGGTTATGGCGGCCTAAATACCCTAAAGGCACCAGATCTCATTTGATCTTGGAAGCTAATCAGGGTCAGCCCTGGTTAGTACTTGAATGGGAAATGATCAACAAATCTCAGGTGTTGTAGACTATATTTCAGAGGAAGGAACTGACAAAACCACCTCTAAGTATTCCTTATCTAAGAAAACCCTATGGAATTCATGGTGCCATCATAAGTCAACAGGTAATTTGAAAGCACACACACACATACTAAAACCTAATAAAAAGGGTTTAAAAATAAATACACCTCTCTGTTAAAACATCAATACTTTATAAAATCATTTACAAACTTGAGAACAACAACAAAAATTCAGCACAGATATCCCAATAAAGATCTTTCCACATAACTACTTAGTCAGCAAATGCTAGGTCATATTTTTAAGAAGTCCCTACATGCTGATGTAGATCTCCCCTGTAAGCAAAAACATGCTTAAAATTCTACAATATAGGCTCTAACCAATGGAGAGAGAAATTCCAGATGTCCAAGCAGGGTTCAGGAAAGGAAGAGGCACCAGGGATCACATTGCAAATATACGATGCCTAATGGAGTGTAGCAGGGAGTTCCAAAAGAAAATCAGCATGTGCTTTATAGACTACAGCAAAACCTTTGACTGCATAGATCATGAAAGGCTATGGAATGCTCTTAAAGACATGGGAGTGCCAACACATCTGATAGTTTTAATGAGGAATCTGTACTCAGGACAAGAGGACAGGACAGAACATGGAGAAACAGAATGGTTCCCAATTGGCAAAAGAGCCAGACAAGGCTGCATCCTACCATCCCACCTATTCAACTTATATGCAGAACATATTGTAAGGAAAGCAGGCTTGGACACAGAAGAAGCAGGAGTGAAAATAGGAGGAAGAAATATTAACACTCTGAGATATACTGATGACGCCATAATACTAGCAAAGAACCTCACACAGACCTAGAACAACTACTATAGAAGATCAAAGAAGAAAGTGCAAAGGCAGGCTTACTTTTGAACATAAAGGAAACAAAAAATAATGACCACAGAGAACTTACACACATTCACAGAGAACTTACACATATTCAAACTAGACAATGAGGAAACAGAAACATTAGGAGAGTTCTCATATCTGGGATCAAACATTGATCAGAATAGGGACTGCAGCCAGGAAATCAGAAGAAGATTAAGAATGGGGAGGGTGGCTATGAAAGAACTAGAAAAGATCCTAAAATGCAAAGACATACAACTCAGCACAAAACTCAGAATCATACAAGCCTTTGTATTCCCTGTTACTATGTATAGATGTGAGAGCTGGACAGTCAAAAAAGTAGATAGGAGGAAAATAAATGCATTTGAAATATGGTGCTGGAGAAGAGTGCTGAGGATTCCACGGACAGCCAAAAAGACAAACAAATGAGCCAGAAATATCCCTAGAAACCAAGATGACAAGACTTTTGGGGGATGCAGACCAGGGCGTCGGGGACGCCCTGGTCCGGAGCGCCACGGGACCTCGGCAGCTGGAACACGGCACTCCTGCGGCGTCCCTGGAAGGAGCGCAAAAATAGCGCTCCTTCCACAAGACAGGGAAAGTGCACCCTAAACGCATAGGGTGCACTTGCCCTGCCTTTTCCGCCGCAGCGCGTGCGGTCGCTGCGGCGGGAGGTTGCCCTGGAAGCGCCGGCCGTGCAGAGGGTTAAGGTTAGGGCGACCTCAGGAAGAGTAAGGAGTGCCGCTCGTGTGGTGGCTCCTCCTCTTCCGGGTCTCGCAGATGACACTTTAAGAGGCCCTTTGACAGTCATACTTTGGGGACATCATGAGAAGGCATGAATCATTGGAAAAGACAATAATGTTAGGAAAGATGGAGGGAAGTAGAAAGAGAGGAAGGCCACATGCTAGTGGACTTCATTAAAGAGACTATGAATATGAGTTTGCAGGAGCTGGGTAGAGCAGTAGAGGACAGGAGGCCTGGAGATGTCTCATCCATAGGATTGCCATGGGTTGAGATCGATGTGAAGGCAGTTAACAAGAACAAACATGCTGATGGAAGGGAAGCAGGGAGCAGACAAGCCTATTCTCATGTAGCAGAATTCCATATAGCAAGTACAGGCATCCCTCCTGATTCATAGGGGATCTGTTCTGGACACACACTGTGAAACCAGAGAAATGCAAATATTGAAGTCTCAATTGGTTACAATGGGGTGCACTCCCATGCGTGGCACTGCATGCATGCCTCAGGTGCATATGCCATTTTTTCCCTCCCCACCTGCCATCTGTGAATAAGTAAGACTGCGGACTCCAAGTCCACAAACAGGGAGGGACAGCTGTACATTTCTATACCATTTATCAATGAACTAGCACTCCCTAAGTTGTTTACAATGTATAAGCTAATTGCCTCCAACAAGCTGGGTACTCATTTTACTGACCTATGAAAAGATGGAAGGCCTGGGAACAGCCCCTGAGAAGGCTCTTTCCCATCATCTCACCTATGAAGGTGGTGGAACTGAGAATAATCCATCCCCTCAGGATCTTAATACTCAGGCAGGCTCATATAGGAATATACAGTCTGCCTTAATTTATATCCAGCTTTCCTCCCAATATGGGGTCCAGGCAGCTTACATGATTAAAATAACATACAGCTGAAAAGCAAACAATAGTAAAATAAAATAAAATACTTTTAAAAGTTAAATAAGCTGACCTACCAAAAGCTCCCAGTAATTTAAAACAATATAAGAAGACTCACTTGCACATGCATATTATTTGGAATCATTTAGTCGCTGTAAACTTGGAACATTTATTTGGAGCTAAATGTAAACAGGTACGGTATATTTCCATAAATAAATACCAAGAGAGCTTTGCTCTTTTTCCTTGACTTTCTTCAGGAACTGATCCAAGACTTTGCTATTTTTGCTAGTAGTATGGTGTCATCTGCATGAGATAGAATATAGGTAGTTTGTGGAATATGAGCAGTTTATTATTAGCACTGGAAGTAGTTCTTTATTAGAACTTGAGTAAAAGCAACAAAAAAGTAAGATATAGATGTTTTCAGAGATCAGTTCAAAGATACACTGGAAGTTTTTAAACAAAGGTTGCATGGCTACCTTTGAGGATCGCTGAAGTCCAACAGGGAGTTGAAGTAGATGGATCTTGGGATTAGTTCCAACTCTATGAATCTGTGAATAATTAAGAAAGAAGACAAGCACACTAGCCCTCATTCTTGCTTTGTGTACTGACTGAGAAAAATACTAGTACGATTATACAGTTGACCCTCCTTATCCATGCATTTTTATACATGGATTCAAGCATCCACAGCTTGAAAATATTCAAAAAAAGTATAAATTCCAAACAGCAAACTTTGATTTTGCATTTTATATAAAGGATACAATTTTGCTATGCCACTGTATTTAATGGGACTTAAGCATCCACAGATTTTATTATCCACGGGGAGGCCTGGAATGAAATCGTAGCAGATGGCATCATCATCATCATATGTCCACATAGATCGAGGCAGGATATTGTACAAGAAGTATATGCAGGACTTCTATGTTTTCTTCTAGAACAATAAATAATTGCCCAATTGACTCCCTCATGCTTCATGAAAAGAAATGGATTCATCAATAATGAACATGCAGTCCAACACATCTGGTAGGCCCCAGGTTGGGGGAAGGCCACTCTAGAGTGACAGAAGAACAAATTAGGATCAACTAGGACAAAGCTTTAATTACACATTCAATTGAAACCTCAGTACCCAGCCTTTAGATGTTTGCTGTTTCCCAGCAATAGTTTAAACCCAGCTTTGAATTTTAATAGAAGGATCATAACTCCATTCTGAAGACTGGCATCAAGAGATTTTCTTACTCTACTTATTCCAACCAACAGTTTCAATCACTAGACAAAGGGGTAGAAACCTTTCCACTTTCTGCTTAGAATGCATTTCTGCAGGATATAGTCTGTTGGGAGAAGAGTAGTCAAGGTTTGTAATATTGCCATCCCAAGATTTTTTATTTTGTTTTATTTTATTTATTTATTTATTTATTTATTTATTTATTGTCTCCTGAGGCAGATCAGCACTTGATGCTCCTTCTCATCAACTAAACATATATGGTACTCAAAGCCAGGTAAGTTCTGTTGGCACACAAGGCAGAAAATGCCACAAATACTTTTCCTCTCTACAGATAATAGGATATAACAAAAACAATTTGCTGTCTTTTCAAGACACCCAGAACTTGCTGGCAAAGCCTACTCAGACTTGTGGTAGGGTTAGCCCTGAACCCTTTCCCTCTCTCTCCATGCCTCTGTCACCCCACTCCTTTCATTATGTGTCACCCCATACCTGCACACTAGAATAAATTGAGGCCTCATGAAATTAGGTTTTGATATACATTTGAGAAAAAAAATGATAATGAGGTTTGTGTGAGATTTTCCCCAGATACTAGCTGACCTTTTATGCTCTTCACAGCATCTTCAGTATCACATTAGTTAAGTGAAAAGCTGGGAGGAACAGATTGAAAGTAGGAAAAATTGAAGCTTCTGTTTTCCTTCTTTCCCTGTCTTACCCAATGTTTCATATCTGCCAAAAAGTCTGGAAGGCAAAATCAGGAATTAGCAGCTGAAAAATAGTAGTCAGAACTATTTGAAGAAGAAAAATGAACTGACCCCCCATATTTAGTGCTGAAATCTGCCCTTTGATTATCTCCTTTAGTATTTTTCCCTTGGTCATTCTCAAGGAATTTTCACCATTTCATTTGCATTTCTTTCAGTAATGTTTATGAGCTTCCAAAGCAGCTCTATGGGATGTGTTATCCCATGTTTTATTTATTTATTTTTCATTTATTAGCTGCCTTTCTCCCTGAAAGGACCCAAGGTGGCTCACAGATAAAACATTTAAAATCTCAATAAAATATTTTTTTTAAAAAAAATGAAAACATCTACACCCAGTATAAAATCACATACAATATACAAAAGTTAAAAACAAACTAAAAACTCACCTGCTCCATAAAATCCACCCTGCTATGCATTATATACAAAATGCTTGCCTGCATAAAAATGTTTTTTTTCCCCTTGCTAGTGAAAGGCCAGCAGGGATGGAGCCAGTTCCAGAGGGTGCAAGCAGCTATCGAGAAGGCTCTATCTCATGTCCTCACCAGGTGAGCCTGTGATCTTGGCAGAACCTAGGTGAAGCCATCTCCTGCAGATCTTAGGGCTCTTGCAGGTTCTTATGTGGAGATATGGTCTCTCAAATAGTCTGGACCTAAGCTGTGCAGGGCATTATAGGTCATGACCAGCACTTTGAATTATACCCAGAAATGAACAGGTAGCCAGTGAAGCTGTTTTAACAAGGGAGTTAAATGCTCCCTGTAACTGGTCCCGGTGGGCATTCTGGCTGTGGCGTTTTGAACCCACTGAAGTTTCTGGTCAGTTTCCAAAGGCAGTGCCATGTACAGTGTGTTGCAGTAGTCCAAGCTGGATGTAATCAAAGCATGTGTCACCATAGCTAGATCCAACATCTCAAGGAATGGGTGCAGCTTTCCTTGAGATGCACTCCTAGCAACTGCTGAAACCTGGGCATCCAGGCTCAGAGTGGAGTCCAGGAGCACACCCAAATGCAAGCCTGAGATTTATATATATATATATATATATATATATATATATATATATATATATATATATACATATATATATATAATTAACATGTATTATTCAAACATATCTATCAAATTGACATATTAATTTCTTTTTCAATAATCATATACAAATATTTACAATTGACTTCCAAGGTATCTCCAGTTTGTACTCAACCTTACTTCAATGTTCACTCATTGTCTTCATATACAAGCAATTTTAAATATTAAATCCACTGTGTGTTATAACAACAGCTTTAACTATCTTGATCTTTAGTAGTCATTATTCACCTATTATTAAGTCATTTAATAATTTGCAGTTTCCCATCAATTTGTATCTCTACTCAATTAAGTTTTCTCTTTTACAGTATTGCAATATCGGGATCGAGTCTTGTTCAATACTCTCTACCTTTTGTTTGTTCAGTCTAGCTGTGAGTATATCCATACTCATCATTTCAATAAGCCTTGTAAACCACTCACTGGTTGAGGGCACTTCTGTTTGTTTCCATGTTTTTGCTAGTGTGATCTGAGCTAAAGTTATCATATATAATAATATTCTCCCATATTTCCTTTCCATTTTTTCTGGGATCTTATATGTTCAACAGATATATTTCTGGTATCATGTCATATCTTACTTTAAGTATTTCACAGATTACCTTATGAACAGTTATCCAATATTTCCTAACTTTGTCACAGTTCCACCATACATATAACCAACATCCTGTAGTTTGGTTACACTTCCAACATCTATTATTACCATTCTTATAAACTTATGCTAATTTTGCTGGAGTAAGATGCCAACGTTGCTCCATTTTTAAATAGTTTTCTTTCAAGTCTTGGTATTGAGTAAATTTTTGTGTCTTCTTTCTTGCACATTCCCAACTTTCTAAATCAATGTCCCTGCCGATATCTTTAGCCCATCTAATCATCGTATCTTTTACTAAGTCTTGTTCCAAATCTCTTTCTTGTAAAATCTCATAATATTTGGAAGTTAGTCTTTTTCCATTTTGCTTAATCACTTTATCTAATTCAGTGTCTGTCTCTTCAAATCCCAGTTTTTTATAATCTGCTTTGAATCTGTCCATTAGCTGTTTGTATGGAAACCAATGTAGATTTTTATCTAATTCTTTCAGATTCTCTAAAAGCTTTAATTCATAAAATCCACTCCTTGTTTTGCTCACAATGTCTTGATGTCTCAACCATTTAGATACTTCTCCCCATCTTCCAAAAAAAGCTTCCTGTGGTGACACCCATAGGGGTAATTTTCTGTAAAAAATTTCCTTACATTGCAGCCAATCCTTATTAGAGATCTTCTTACATAGTGGTGCTCAAACTCTTTATGCACTTTTGTCTTGTTGTACCACATATATGCGTGCCAACCAAATCTCAGATTAAATCCTTCTAAAGCGAGAATTCTGTCATTTTCTAATTTTGCCCAATCCGTGATCCAAGTCAATGCATTTGCATAATAATAAGTCTTTAAATCTGGTAGATTACAACCTCCATTTTTCTTCTTATCAATCAATGTCTTCCACTTTATTCTAGGTTTTTTGCCTGACCAGATGAATTTTACAAGATCTTTCTTCCATTGTACAAATGGTTTGTCATTTAAAAGTACTGGAATGTTTTGAAACAAAAAGTTCATCTTTGGTAATACCATCATTTTAATTGTCTCTATTTTTCCCAACAACGATAGATTTAAATTTGTCCACTTATTAAGATCTTCTTTAATTTTCTTCCATGTTCTTTCATAGTTATTTTCAAATAAATCAGCATTCCTCTTTGTAATCCAAATTCCCAAATATCTAATTTTCCTCTCCACTTTGAATCCTGATAAAGTTTGTAGTTTAGTCTCTTCTTTTGTCATATTCTTTGTAAGCATTACTGTCTTTTCTTTATTTATTTTTTATACCAGAAGCTTTTTCAAAGTCCAACAAAATTTCTTGAAGTTTCTCTATCGAACTTAATGGTTCTTCCATAAATATTACCACATCATCTGAGAAAGCTTTTAAATTGTAATGTTGTCTTTTGATCTTTAATCCTTTTATATCCATGTCTTCTCTAATCTTGTCATTTAACAATTCCGATACCATAATGAACAACAATGGAGATAGTGGACATCCTTGCCTAGTACCTTTTTGAATGTTAAATTTTAAACTTCTCTCTCCATTAATTATCAGTTTTGAACTCTGTTTTTTATAAATATTACTTATCAATTCATAAAAGTTTTCTCCCATGTCCATTTTTTTATCACATCCAGCACAAAGTCCCATTTTACCTTATCAAAGGCTTTTTCTGCATCAAGAAAAATCATTGCAACTTTTTCTCATTATTTTTTTCATAATATTCAATTGCATTTAATACTGTCAGAATATTTTCTTTCATATGTCTTGATGGCAAAAATCCTGCTTGATCTTTGTGTATTAATTTTTTAAAAATATTCTTTAACCTTGAAGCTAATATTGTCATAAAGATTTTATAATCCACATTTAATAATGAAATCGGCCTATAGTTCTCTGTTTTCAGTTTATCTTTGCCTTCCTCCGGTATAAGAGTAATGTTAGCCTCAATGTAAGCCTGAGATTTCAAGGGAAGTGTAACCCCATCTAGCACAGGTTGAATCCCTATTCCCTGATCTTCCTTATGACTGATCAGGATCACCTCTGTCTTGTCTGGATTAAGCGCCAATTTGTTTGTCCTCATCCAGTCCATTACTGACAGCAGACTGATTCAGTATGGAGACAGCTTCCTTGTAATCAGATGGGAAGGAGAGATAAGAGTTGGGTATAACCTGCATACTGGTGATACCACACTCCAAAATTCTGGATGAGCACTCCCAGCGGTTTCATGTAGCTTTTGAATAACATGGGGGACAGGACAGAACAGAACCCTGAGGTCAACAGCCAAGGAGTCAAACAGGAGTCCCCCAACACCTTCTGAGTTCGACCCTCCAAGAAAGACCCGAACCACTGCATAACAGTGCCCCCAAGTCCCATCCCAGAAAGGTCACCCAGAAGGATACCATTGTTAGGAAGGAGTCTCAGGGGAAAATGTACAATGTGGGGATAAGCAGAACATCATAAGCAGCCATGATGACACAGCATTTGACTTACGCTGAGTCATGTTGTATCATGGGAAGTGACATCATGCAGATGGTCACCTGGTGCTGGAAAGCACAGACAAGTGCTTCAAAACTGCAGAGTCACTCTGGTTTAGTGTCCACAGGTGTCCACAGGAAGGGGCAGGGTCAGAAGGCCATGTGAAGCCCTGGCTATATAAGACAGAAGCCTCTGGACACACATGTTGTTGGTGTTGAGATCGGTGGTTGATAGAGTCACATTGGATGGTTGTCATTGTTGCTGTATATAGCCTTGTACATAAAGGAACTAAGGAACTAAGGAACTAAGATTAAAGCCTCATCTGAGAGACTCTGTCTGTGGAGTCTCTTTACTCTGTCTGGAGGGGGAGAGGTGCTTCTCCAGTTGACATGCTACTGCCTGCATCTGAGAAGATCATGATCCTGGTGCTGCACATTGACGTGGATCATCATGCACTGGTATCAAATGCTGCAGAGAGATCCAGCAGGACCAACAGGAACACACTCCCCCTGTTCAATTCCCTGCATAGGTCATCCACCAAGGTGACCAAAACTATCTCCATCCCATAGCCAGGTCTGAAGCCAGATTTGAATGGATCTAGATAATCAGTTTCATCCAGAAACCCCTGGAGCTGGGAGGCCACCACTCACTACTCAAGAATGGAATATTAGAGATTGGCTGATAGTTATTCAAATTAGTGGGATCCAGGGTGGTCTATTTCAGTAATGGCCTCACCACAACCTCTTTTAGACTTGGCTTCGGCTGATACACCAACTGCGCCCTTATCTGGACATGAGGGATCTGGAAACTGTGGTACATGCCCTGGTAACCTCGCGACTAGATTACTGCAATGAACTCTACATGGGGCTACCCTTGTGCCTAACCCGGAAACTTCAACTGGTACAGAATATGGCAGCCAGGTTAATTACAGGAACATCAAGGAGGGAGCACATAACACCTGTGCTGAAATCCCTCCACTGGCTGCCGATTAGTTTCCGGGCGCAGTACAAGGTGTTGGTTTTAACCTTTAAAGCCCTACATGGCTTGGGTCCATCCTATCTTAGGGACCACCTTTCCCCATATGAACCCCCCCGCACCCTTCGGCCCTCTGGGAGGAATCTGCTACAGCCACTAAAAACTAGGCTGTCTCAGACCTCCCAGAGGACCTTTTCTGCGACCGCTCCCAGACTACGGAATGGCCTGCTGGGTGAGATGCGTCTAATTACCACTCTTGCTGCTTTTAAGAAAGCAGTAAAGATGGATCTCTTCCGGCAGGCCTTCCCGGAATAACTCTCAGCCTAGGGATGGGTCCCTGACTTGTAAATCTGACTCCTTATATTATTGTCGTTATGTTTTTAATATTGTATTTTAATTGGTCATTTGTTTAATTCTGTTTTAAGGGGATGGGAGGGTGGGACTATGGGATGATGGAATGTTTTTTAACTTTGTTCAATTTTAGTATTGTTGTACCCCGCCCCGATTGCCATGCAGAGGGGCGGGTTATAAATAAAAATTTATTATTATTATTATTATTATTATTATTATTATTATTATTATATAGACAGGATGGAAATCTGGTTTGCTGCAGTGAGGCATTCACCATTCCCTTTATCCACTCAGCCAATCACTCTCTGGCTGCTTTCAGAAGCCAGGAAGGGAAAGGATCCAGTATGCACGTGGTGGCCCTCACTTCTCCAAAGATCCTGTCCACATCCTCAGGCTGCACAAATTAAAACTTATCCAATGATACAGGACAAGCAGGTGCCAAGATTACATCCACTGCACCTGAATCAACCACAGCATTCAAGTCAGAGTGAATCTGAGTGATTTTTGTCTGAAAATGTCTTGCAAATTCTTCACAGCAAGCTGTTGAATGGTCTTTGTTTTTTTCTTGGGGGGCAGAATATAAAAGATGGCTGACCACTTGGAACAGCTCTACTGGACAACACTGTGTAGATGCAATGGTGGCAGAGAAGTATAATTTCTTCTCTACCTTCATTGCCATAGCATAGACCTTCCAATGGACTCTAGCCCATTTTCAGTCAGACTCAATCCGAGTCTTCTGCCTTCATCGCTCTAGTCTCTGTCTCATTCGCTTCATCACCACCAGCTCCCTAGTGAACCAGGGGGCATGTTTGGCCCTACTTCATGGGAGGGGACACTCAGAGGCATTTGTGTCCACTGCCATGGCCATTTCCCTATCCCAGAGATCTGCCAGGGCTTTGACAGGATCACCTGCCAAGGCAACAGGAAACTCCCCAAAAGCCATCAGGAATCCATCCAGACCCATAAACCTCCTGGGATGGACTATCTTAATTGACCCCCACCCTTGCAGAGGCTCTGAGACCAAGTGAGTCTAAACCCTACCAGGTAGTGATCAGTCCAGAACTACTGAGTTCCTCCACTCCCAGATCACCATCATCCTGTCTGGAAGAGAAAACCAGATCAAGATCAAGTGTGTCCTACAGCATGGGTGGTCCCAAATATTACTTGGGACTGCCCCCTGGTTGTCATGGTGGACATGAAGTCCTGAGCTGCTCCTGATAAAGCAGTCTCTGCACAGATGTTGAAGTCCCCTAGGACAACAAGCAGAGGGGAATCCAGCACCACTGCAGAGACTAAGGGCCTTTACAGACTGCAGAAATAATGCAGCTTGAAGCCACTTTAACTGTCCTGGCTCAGTGCAAGGGAATCATGGAAATTGTATTTTTTTTCTGGGACATTGAACCTTCTCCATCAGAGAGCTCTGGTGCCATAATAAACCACAGTTCTCATGATTCCTTAGCTCTGAGCCAGGACAGGCCAGAACAGTTAAAATTGCTTGAAGTTGCACTATTTCTGGCAGTCTGTAAAGGCCCTAACTCAGCCAGCTCAGGCAGTGTTATGCAGTGGGGTGGGTGGTACACCAACAGAATCCCTATTATGTCCTAGCCACTCACATTTAAGTAAACACACTCATACCCAGTAGACTGTGGGACAGAGCACCTGGTAAGGGAGATGGATCCCAATAGACCACTGCACTTCTGCCTCCTCACCCCCTAGGCCTCACCTGCTGCTGTACGGAGAACCCAGGTGGACAAAGCTGAGAGAGATTACCCCCCCCCCCTTCATCCAGCTAGGTCTCTGTAATACATGCCAGGTCAGCATGCTCATCCAGGATCAGGTCCTGGATGTTTTCCCATTCACCAACCTGACATTGAGCAGCAGCATTTTCAGCACAGGGGGCCTGTTGCCAAGGCTATCCAGGCTATTTGAAATGAGGGTCAGCTTGGGAGTACCAATACCTCATGACTCTCCCTTCTTCCAAAGTAATATGGCTGACTCTCCATAACATATCTCCCTCTGCCCATTACTGTCATGATGGCTGCTCCCTTGGTTGCTTCCCCTCTCTTGCCATCTTTGTAGTACATATTGCTATTACTGGCTGGCCTATTGTTTAAAACACAAGCAAAACAGTGCACCCTTCCCCTACCAACCAAAAGGACTGTCCCTTGTTCTCACTCCCCACAAAAGCTGCTCCCCCAAAGGGGCAGGCCTGCCACAGCAGGCACTGAGCCTTTATCCCTTCCCAAGGGGAACTGGTGTTCCTAGCTGGGTACCTGGGTCCTGGTACTGGCAGGAAGCAGTCTCTTTGGCTAGTAGTCCACTAGGTGAGATGAGGCAAGCAGCAGCAGCAAGCAAGCAGATAGTACACACCTCTTTCCTGGTGTGGTGTGTTCTTCTATGCCCCCACTTTGTGCTGTCTCCCTTCAGTCCCAGCAGGCACACAGCCTTTATCCCCTTCCCAAGGGGAACAGGTGTTCCTGGCTGGGTACCTGGGGCCTGGGCCTGGTCCTGGTAGGAAGCAGTCTCTGTGGCTAGTAGTCCACCAAGTGAGATGAGGCAAGCAGCAAGTAGCAGCAAGCAAGCAAGCAGGTAGCACACACCTCTTTCCTGGGGCAGTCTGTTCTTCTCTTCTCTCACTTTGTGATGTTTCCCCCAATCTTTAACTGAAGAATGAGATCCAAGGAGGCTACGCACTGCCAGAAAGATGTTCATGAAATGAAAGGCAGAGCACACTTTTTATACTTCTTGGCCCCATCACAACTAAAACAAACAAACAAACAAACAAAACATGCTGTCTGTTAAGATTTCCAGAATATAACTATATGGACTATGGGATTTTGGTGTCAAAACCTGAGACTGAAGGAAAATCTTTGGGCAGCCCTGGAAGATGTTGCAAGGAGCACCCACTGATTAAGCAGTGCATACTAAGCATTAATCATAGTTACCGAAAAATATGCCATACAAATAACACACACACACACACACACACAAAACACATACACACACATATACAGACACACATACTTTACAAGGTAACCCTCTTAGCCTGTGATTCCTCCCTCCTCTCAGATACAAGAGAAGAGAATCTAGGCTTTAATCTAGGAATTTATACATGAACATTTCTCCAAAATATTCTGTGCATGTTTTTCTAAAAGCAGTTATTTTCAGTAAGACTGAAAGAGAATGGTCCAAAAATTGTAGAATCCATTACTAGCACAGCAGTAGACCATTAGCAAAGCATTGTTGTTGTTGTTGTTTCTGAGCATTAGACTGTGACATAATCTCATCAAAACTTTTTTCAAACAGGGCTGTTTTCCCATCCCCTTCAGGATCTTTTGGTGAAATTGTGACTCATAAACATCACATGTCCTTGTATCTGTCATGCTGGTTCTATTGGTGGGCTGTACCACATGAACTTAAAAAAAAACCTTAAAAGAGGTAATTAAATTGCTAATGTGGCAATGTATTGAGAGCAAAGTAGAAGAGATAAGTGGGAGAAAGGGAAACTCTGACTTACTGAGGTGGTGTGCCAAATGCTGTGATAAGGCAGGAATTAGTTTTTGCCTCCTATTGTTTATATTTCTAAAGTTTATTCCTGGAAATAGTCAGAATGAGAAGGGAGAGAACAGGGAGGGGGTGTTTTTTCTTAACATGAACCAATTTGTGGTTGTATTGTTAGAACCAAAACAACAGCCTAAAGCATATCACTTCAGTCAGAATCTTCTCTTGTCTGTCACAGTTTGATTCTCTAGCTCCCTGAGAGAGCATCTAAAACCCACAGAGGCATTGCCTCATCTGTGGGTTTTAGATGCTCTCATCATTGCTATTTCTGTGCTTCCAACTCATGTGCACACACATATATGCATACACAAAGACACTTGCTCAGTAACTCAAGTAACAAGATTCTCAGACATAAACATTACACCACATGTAATTTTTTAAAAGTCACTACTTTAGATTAAGTAGTTAAAATGCACTAATGGTTCTTTAAACAGAAACAAGTGATTCAAGTGTCTAGATTAGTCACGCACAGCACCCAAGTTTTAAAAATATAATTTTAGGACAACTTCCTTTAAACATATAATGGGCAAATCTAGCACACAATTGTAGTAAACTTTTAAGCTGAAGAGGGTTTCATTTGGCCAGGCGTTAAGGAGGTGCTATAGCTCAGTGTTGTAATACAAACTTTGCATGCAGAATATATTGGAAACTGTGAGAGATAGTAATGGATTTCTCTAGCAGAATAATCAGATTGGCAAGGCAGAAGCTGGACAACAGATACATACACCTACCCACCTTTACAAAGTGTCTTGCAGAGAAAATAAATAAACTTCGCTTCTTGGTAAAACATAGAAAAGTAGTTTTACTTACAAATTACACACTTACTAGTCAAATACAGGGTCTTTCAGAGGAGAAGGGAAAGACTGAGGAGAGATAATGACTGAAGAGTGATGGAGCAAGAAAGACAGTGTGGAGAAAAAAGTGAACAAACAGGAGAATACATAACTGTATGTTGTGCCTAAATGTCTATAAAATAACTTACAAACTAGCAATTAATAAGTATAGGCATGCAAAGACTGCTCATTCTAGCAGTGTCTTCAAATACAAACCAAGGGCAGGAACTCTATGACAATCAAACAATATAATTCAAAAACAAGAAGGAATAAAAAAGACATTGGATGCAGTACACAGAAAAGCTACTTAAAAGGGATAACAAAATGAAGGACACATGGATTGAAGATTCATATGAAGATGAACCCCAAATTCTAAAAACAGATGAGGAAGCTGCAATTAGAGAAATAGGAAAAAATAAGTCACCAGGAACAGATGATATTCTAATCGAATTGCTTTAATCCACATTAACAGAGTCAACTCTAGTGCTAACCAACATGTCAACAGATATGGAAAACAAAATGATGACCAACAGATTAGAAACATTCAATATACATCCCTATCCACAAAAAAAGATATACAAAAGACTGCACCAACTATATGACCATAGCTCTAATCTCTCATGCAAGCAAAATCATGCTCAAAATTCTTCAACATAGGCTCCAACCATACATGGAGAGAAAAATCCCATGTATTTCTCAGGACCACACTGCAAACATATGGTGGCTAATGGACCACACCAAGGAATTTAAAAAAAATCAATATGTGCTTATAGACTATGGCAAAGCCTTTCACTGCATAGATCATGAAAGACTTTGGAATGCCCTTAGAGACATGAGAGTGTCAACACATCTGATAGTCCAAATGAGGAATCTTTAGGACAGGAGGCTACTGTCAGGATAGAACACAGAGAAACAGAATGGTTCCCAATTGGCAAAGGTGTCAGACAAGGCTGCATCCTCTCACTCTATCTGTTCAATTTGTATGCAGAACATATTGTACAAAAAGCAGGATTGGACATAGAAGGAGGAGGACGAGTGAAAATAGGAGGAAGGAATATCAACAATCTAAGATATGCAGACGACACCATACTACTAGCTGAAAACATCACAGATTTGGAACAACTACTATGGAAGATTAAGGAGGAAAGTGCAAAGGCAAGCTTATTGTTGAATGTAAAGAAAACAAAAATGACGACCACAGAGAATTTACACAAATTCAACCTAGACAATGAGGAAATAGAAATAGTAAAAGAATTTTCATACCTGGGATCAAATATTGAACAGAGCAGAGATTGCTGTCAAGAAATCATAAGACTAAGAATGGGGAGGGCAGCTATGAGAGAACTAGAAAATATCCTAAAATGTAAAGTCATACAACTGAGCACGAAAGTTAGAATAATAAAAGCCATTGTATTCCCTCTTGCCATATATGGATGTGAGAGCTGGGAAGTTAAGAAAGTGGATAGGAAGAAAATTAATTCATTTGTGATGTGGTGCTGGAGAAGAGTATTGAGGTTACCATGGACAGCCAAGAAGTCAAACAAATGGGTCCTAGAGCAGATCAAACCAGAAATATCTCTGGAAGCAAGATGACTAAACTTAGGCTGTTGTACTTTGGCCCTATCATGAGAAGGCATGACACACTGGAAAAAACAATAATGCTAGGAAAGGTGGAGGGAAGCAGAAAGAGAGGAAGGCTGCATACTAGATGTATGGACTAGAGGTCCATTAAGGAGGTCATGGGTATGAATTTGCAGGACCAGAGCAGAGCAGTGGAGGATAGGGTGTCTTGGAGATGTCTCATCCATAAGGTCACCATGAGTCAGGATTGACTCAAGGGTGGATAACAACAACAACAAACAGTGTCTTAAAATAGGGATGGGAAAAGCTGTTTTCTGGAACCTTTGAGGGCCACTTTGAATCACGGTATATTAGTTTACCCTAACCTCGTGTTGGATACACACACAGAGAGAGAGAAACATACACACACATGCATTTTTCATGACAGTGTTCTTGTTCTGAGAATCGTCCCCCTCCTCTGAGAATCAGAAAAGAGGTATAGTCCCATAGCCTAATAGTTACATTCCCAGACAGAGACTATACTAGGATGGATAGACTAAAATTCTGGTGTCTTCCATATTAGTCCAGATTTTTTAAAAAAAATCTAAGGCTATATCATATTTATTTGGCTCTGATTGGGGAAGATCAGGACACTAGTAAAAAAACATCTTTTTTATTATTAATATATGCATCTTGTACACAATTTCAGAACTAAGAAGTTCACCTCAGAATTTGGATACATGTGATGATTGAAAGTCAAATCTGCATTCTTTCATGCATTGGTTCAGGAAGTGCAAATTCAGTTGATTCCCTGAAAAAAGTATGGACCAAACCGAATTCTCACCTTTCCATGTCTCTTTGCAAGTGCTTCTCTGTGGAAGCACTTGCAAAGAAAACACAGATGCACTTGAGTTCCATTTCAGCCCTACAGTTTGAAGTTGAAGTCTAATCTCCTAAGGGACACCTACTGTGCTCCATGATCAATGGGAAAACAATCAACTTGTTAAAACAAATATAAAGGCTAAAGTGCAGGGTCTGTGGCCACAGCAAGACTTGTTCCTCCAAAAATCACCTGCCAGTTCTTCTAAACTTTCTGAACTCTGCTTGTTTGGCTAGTGGGTGGTGTTTGATTGATTTCTTTGTGTTTGGAGTTTGTAGGTTAGTATGTTGTTGACACCCAAGGGCTGCATCTGTGCACATCACTGTAGGAGCTGGTCAGTCTCCAGTCAACTGTGTTTTCCCTTTCAGAGGTTTTGCCCTTAACTGAGAGAGAAATGCTGTCTATTTGTTTAAGTGAAATATTCCTGTACCCCTGGAGCTCAGGTCATTGTAAATGTAACATAACTCCTATTTCCTGATAAAGAAAGAGAGGATGTTGGGGGAAGGGATATTCCTGTGAGCTGTCTCTGATATGCTGCCAATTTTTAAAGAAGATTCAATTTTCTGGAAAAGAGCTCCAGTGGTGACAGAGAATTAGGGCCTGTTGCTGCTCCATTAAAGTCAATAGGAGATTTACCTTTGACTTAAAAAGCAAGAAGAACCCAATGGTTGGGTCAATATGAAGTTTATATCCTTGGTGGGTTAGAATGGAAAGGCTGTCTCCTGAAATGGACATGATGTTTCACAATATAGAGACACATGGAATTGACTGAGGAGAAGAAGCCATTGCAAACAGATATGAATCATTTGGTTTATAAAGGAATTGTGATCAGTGCAGATGGAGCAAGCATTGGGGCAAGGTGGAAGAAGGAGGCTCAAGTTGGATTTTGTGTATCTAGGTTGAAACCTTATGGGGGAATGATATTAAATGGTAGCTCATGCTTGTTGTAGAGGACAATGAAGGTTCTTCTCAGTGGAGGGTGGTGGCTTCCATGTAAATGGGCCAATGAATCCATTTTGGATTTGGGTGTGAATTAAATTGTTTTGGGGAGAGAGTATGACACCTTAAAAACTCCACTAAAGTTTTGTTTGCTTGTTTTAAACAGATTCACTATCATGTGGTATGGGAGCCATCAGCTGCCACTAGCTCTTTTTGGAATTTGTAATCTGATTTTTAACCTGTTGGACCCATACAGTTGGTCTTTTTAGACTGGGTTTAGGCCTCTTTGAGCCAGGATCATGCTGGATCAATCAGATCTATGTCTGACTGATCCTGACCCAGCGCTAATGGCCAGCATTGTCCAGACAGAACAACACAAGGCTGGGGGGAGTATGGGCTTTTTAGCCTGTAGATACAGGTCCATAGGTAGTCAACAGAACCTAAGTATAGAGATAGGGAAGAAAGGGCATGGGCATATTAAGCAACAGAAGGAAATCCAGGCTACATCCCAGTATAATGATAGGATAAAATTGACTAATTAACTTGTCAGACAATATTTATGGAAATTTCCATCCTGCCCTGTATCTGTTCTAATTGTCCAGAATTTGTGAGATTTCCCACAACAAATTAGTATTCATAAGAAGCAGCTTTCTGGACTATTGTTTCTAGTATATGTTCTTCTCTGGAAAAGAGAGAATATACTTGTGCAATTAAACTAGGACTTCTGCTTTGAGACACAGAGATACCAAGGCACCCATTGAGTAGTTATTCTAGATCTCTCATCATTTTGAATTTTGTATGCTTTAGAGACTACCTTTCTGTTACTCTTTCCTTGTCATGCAAACAGATTTTCAAGCTTTCTTCTTCTCCCTGCTGTACCAGATATTCTAGCTTCTTCCACAAAAAATGATCCAACAAGAAAGGGAAGAAATCATATTGGAACACACAGCATTAGCTTTGTCATAGTAGAACAGATTAAATCACATAGGTGATTTTGGTTTCTTCCTGAACACCAATACAATTCAAGTCACATTTTCTTTTCCAAGGGCATTTAAGAAACAACACAAAATAAACAGCTGTACAGGAAATCATTTAGAATGAACACTTTTTAAAATGACAATCTCTTCTTTTTTCCAGATTGATGTCAAAATATCATTTGAAAAGGCAATTTCAAATTCAGTTCAAAGCATTAGTTTATTTTGACATTTTTGAATGATGGCACTTTGTTATTATTTGATAGCATATGTGAATTCTTTCTACATTTTGATTTTTCATTTTAGATGGAGAAGGAACAGAATTACTGGAAAATTCTAGAGGTGAGAGGAGGCCCCTGTTTTCCATCACTTGATTGTCCTATCACTTGGTTTATATCAGGAGAAGGAGAACTGCAACCATAACAATATATATATATATATATATATATATATATATATATATATATAACCATTCCCTTTATGTGCTGCAATATCTCCTTACCTCCCAACCCCCATTCTTTCAGACAAGACCCCTAAACACTCCCTAAAGTTCAATTGCTGCTCTTAGGGGCTCCAAAAATGGGATATTTGCTCAAAACACCTCTCACCTTCCTCCAAACAGAAATCATGCTAATGAGAGCATACTACTGGATGATTTTATTTAAAGTACATTCCTTCATGTGTGTCAGTGCATCTGTAAGCTTTAAGAGATATGTGAGTTACACTGCTGAAAAAAAATCTGACAGTGACATTTTCATGGTCTTTTTCAGATTGCCTCACATTCTTATTGTGTCTCATTTTGTTATGGGTTATAACAGGGGTAGGCAACCTTTCCCCTTTAAGGGCCGAGGGACTTCAGCTCCCAGAATCCCAGGAGCTATTGGCCAACATGGCTGAGGCTTCTGGGAGCTGAAGTCCCTCAGCCCTTAAAGGGGAAAGGTTGCCTACCCCTGGGTTATAAGGTTCCTGCATTATTATTATTGTTGTTGTTGTTGTTATTTCTATCCTGCCTTATTATCAGACTGAGACTCAAGGTAGTCTAACTGATTTTTTTAAAAATTGTTAAAAATCCATGCGATATCACAGTTAAAACACAATTAAACAATCAGAAAAAATTAAAAACCAGATTAAAACTTATATCATTAAAGCACACACACACACCAGCTCAACAATTAGCAACATCCAACACATTGTGTGAGGTGGGTCTTATATAATCACTTCTCTAATGCCTGTTGGAATAGAAAAGTCTTTGGTTGTCTGAAAAAAGAAGGGAGAGTGCCAGTCTAACTTCTCTGGGAAGGGATTTCCAGAGCTTGGAGGCAGCCACTGAGAAGACGCTCTCACGTGTTCTCACCATGTTCCCATAAGTACCTGTGAAGGAGGTAGGATGGAGTGAAGGGATCCCTAGAAGATTTCAGAGCACAGGCTGATTCATAAAGGAAAATATGGTTCTTTAAATAAACCTGGACCTGAGCCACGTAGGGCTTTAAAGTTCATAACCAGCACTTTGATTTGTGCCCAGAAAGGGACCAGCAACCAGTGGTGCTATTGCAACAAGGGGTGTGTACTCCCTCTAGCCAGGACCCATTAATAATCTGGCTGCAGCTCTTTGGACCAATTTAAGTTTTTAATGTTCTTCAAAGGCAGCCCCATGTAGAGTGCATTATAGTAGACCAGCCTGGATGTAAGCAAGGCATGTCCACCATGGACAGATCGGACATTTCAAGGAATGGATATAGCTGCCAAAATGTTTTAACTGTGTGAATGCACTCCTAGGCACCACTGAAACTTGGGCTTCCAGGCCCAGAGCTGAATCCAGGAGCATCCTTGATCTGCAAACCTGCATCTTTAGGAGGAGTATAATCCCATCCAGCACAGGGATGTTCCATGATCTGTCTTTTTGCAATGGAAAATGTGTTTCTCAACAGTCATGAGAAGATTCTTGGATTGGTAAGAATCCTTGTCATTTGGGAATTATTCTATACAAAATTATAATGTGGATTTCGGGGGGTGGGTGGGCAGAAGCATAATGATGGGAATGCAGCCACTGGTAAAATTTGCCAGCAACACTTCTTTGTTTTTTTTTTTTTGTTTTTTTAAATAATCCTATACCTGGAAAAGCATATATTTGTAGAATAAGATGTCAGCTCTTTCAGTTCCCACAAAGCAACTTTTCAACTTTCCTTCATCAGAAATGCAATGAAATAAAAAGCCAGCACAGTGAATTCATGCCTCTGACAAGATTTGTGTTGTTGAAAATGTAGAAGTTGTGTTTTTTTTCACCTCTCAAAGAGGAAACCACTTTTGATGTATTTCAAGTTCTGTTATTTGTTTTTCTACTTCATTGGACTACTAAAAGGTATCATTATATTATCTTATTTGTGCCTCTTCTTTTTTCTTTCCTGGCTTGTGCTTCTTTGCAATAACAAGCACATAAAACAAACTCTAAGCTAAATTTATTTTCTGTTTTTCTTTCCGTCTCTTCCTTCCTCCTACAGATATCTGCATATTAGGTCCCTTAGTATTTGTGTCTGTGTCGGTGTGTGTATACACACACACACACACACACACACACACAAGCATATACTTTTGTACAGATATTATATGCCACTTAAATTTTATCATATCAGATTTAATCTGTGGATTTAAAAAAAAAAGCTGTGCAAAATATGAATATATTTTGTCTTAAAACACACACATTTTATCTGAAATGTGCATTTTATAAATGCTCTCATATTTTTGAATACCATAAAGTACTTTTATGGAGGTATTCAGCATAATAATGATACTTATGATATTGAATACCTCCAGCATAATAATCATAATGGAGGGAAAAGGCAACCTTACAAATCACATAACTACACTAGACTTGAAACAAGCATTGTTATTATACAACCCTAACCAGATTTCTTTAGAAGTTAATTATGAACAAATGCAATAAGGTTTGCTTCCTTTTAAAGGGGTAGGAATCACTTAGCCTTCCACATGTTGTTGAACTGAAACTCCTAGCAGTTGTAGCCAGCATATGGTGTTGCACGCTGGGAGTTGCACTCCAACAATATTTGGAAGGCTACATGATTAGTCTCTGACAACACTGGCTCTTTGGCTTGGCAACAGAGATGAGCACCACTTCCTATGGCCGTACATGACATGACAACCTTCTCAATAGGAATATCTTTACCTTAACCTTTTAATGATTTCTATCCTTATTCATAGATCCTTATCCACAGAAGAAGGAGGAGTGAGAATAGGAGGAAAGAATATCAACAACTCAGCCCAAAAGTTAGAATCATACAAGCCATTGTTTTCTCTATTACCATGTATGGATGTGAGAGCTGAACAGTTAAGATGATAGGAAGAAAATCAATCCATTTGAGATGTCATGCTGAATAAGAGTGCTGAGGATCCCACGGACAGCTAAAAGGACAAACAAGTGGATCCTAGAGCAGATCAAACTGGAAAACTCCCTGGAAGCCAAGATGACCAAACTGAGACTGTCATATGTCAGACACATCATGAGAAAAGAGGACTCTTTGGAAAAAACAATAATGCTGGCAAAAGTGGAAGGAAGTAGGAAGAGAGGAAGGCTACATGCTAGATGGATGGACTCTATTAAGGAGGTCATGGGTATGGGGTTGCAGGAATTAAGCAGAGCAGTGGAGGGCAGAGGGTCTTGGAGATGTCTCATCCATAGGGCCACCATGAGTTGAGATTAACTTGAGGGCAGTTAACAACAACAAATCCTTATCCTGATGTATGAGCTTAAGATTGCAAATATATTGTGTACTGGGAATGGTGTGAAATGAGAATTATCATAGACCCCAAGAGCAACCCTTTGTCAAAGCTAAGTAGCCTGATTGCTATCTGGATGGAGAATGAATGTTGACATTACATGAATCACTCTGAGTTCAGTGCTAGAAGTGTAAAAGACATATTTTAACCATAAGTTTCGAGGGGGGGGGCTATAATGTCAGAACCTGTACTGGTTAAATGTCTGTCCTGCAGCCACTCCCTCACAAACCACAATGTTGAGAGTTCAATACTAGCCAGGGCTCAGGCTTGACTCAGGCCTGCATCCTTCTGAGGTTGCTAAAATGAGTACCCAGCTGTTAGGGGAGCAATGAGCTTACAGTTGTAAACTGCTTAAACACTTCATAACGCAGTATGAAGCGGTACATAAATGAAGTTGCTTTGATTTGCTTTTTGCTTTTTGCTTTTTGCCACCAAATCTTGCTGGTAAAATCCCAGGAGATCAGAAAAGGAGAAGGAGTGTTTCATTGCTTTCTTGCTTGCTTTTCTCTCTACGGTGCTTTTTTTTTTTTTTTTTTTTTTTTTGACAAATTCCCTCCCATTGGTTCCAATGGAAGAAAGCTAATCCATTCCAAATCAAAGCTTGTATACATCAGTAGTTGATTCTGGTAAGAGGAGGGGGTCTTGGAACCAATAGAGCTGTGGATCCTGTGGTTGGATGTTGAGGTATCCAAGATTTGTTCTTCTCCAAGAGTAGATTACTGTCTCAAATGAAATTTAAAAATGTAATGGCCTCAAGACACTCACTCAAGGGCTATAAGGCTGCAGCATTTCAAAAATGAAAATAGAAAATGGAGTTAAGTTCCTGCTTTCATGATGTTGATTATAGTCATGATGTGGTTATAATATGTCTCCTGACATGATCCTCAAAACCCATAGCCAGTCACACCAAAGAGTGGAGTGTTGCAGTGCTGGTGAGTGGGACTCTGAAGGAAGATACATCCTGATCCCTCCCACCAGCAAGAGCCAGTATGGCAAGTACTGGGGTCCCTGTTTCTGATGTGAACCACCAATTGCTGGCATGAATAGACTGAATGCATCATCTTGCAACACCCTGCATGCCAGCACTGCAGAACTCCATCCCTTAGTGCAATTGGCAGAGATGCTCCTGGTCACTTGTAAGGCCGATCAGGGAAGAGGGACTCCACCTATGCAGGTGGGATTTCACACACCTTGAAATGTCAGGCTTGCATTGTGGGTGTTCTCTTGGACTAACTCTGAGTCTGGATGCCCAAATTCCAGAAGCGGCCAGGAATGCATTTGAACAGCTAAAACTAGTGTGTCAGTTAAGCCCTTTCTTTGAGATTTCGGATCTAGGTATGGTGACACATGTTTGGATTACATTGTGTTTGGACTACTATAAACACACTCTGCATGGGACTACCTTTGGAAGCTGTCTGGAAACTTCAGTGGATCCAAAATGCTGTATGTCAGCTGCACCCGTTCCTTCAGGTACTATGTCATTGAAATATCAGATCTGACTGTGGTGACATATGCCTTGATTACATCCCATTTGGACTTGAGCAGTGGCTGAAGTAATTAAGACGCTGACTTTGTCGATTGCAAGATCGGTAGGTTGGCAGTTTGAGGCCTGAGTGCTGCATAATGGGGTTTGCTCCTGGCACTAGTCCCAGCTTTACCTTTTAACACACTCTTCATTGGACTGTCTTTGGAAAATCCAGTGGGGCCAAAATGCTGTGACCATAATGCTGATTGGTACTAGTTATATGGAGCATATAACTCTCTTGCTCAAATAGCTTCACTGACAACTGGTTTATTTCTGGGCACAATTCAAAGGGTTGTTCATGGCCTATAAAAAACCTATACAACTTAGGCCCAGACTATCTGAAGGACCACCTCTCCCCATACAAACCTTCCAGAGTTCTAAGATCTACAGGGGAAGGCTTTCTCTTAGTCCTGCCACCATCACAGGTTCACTTCTCAGTGGCTTCCCTTCCATGGGAGTTCCTCCCTGCTCTCCTACCAATGGCTCCCTGGCTCCTCCCTGCTCTCCTACCAATGGCAGGCAAAACCTTTTTTTTTTTTTTTTTGGTTTGTTCTTGTTGTTAAGCAGGCTTTTAATGTGCTTTTTATTGGGATGTTTTATCTATCTTTCTAAACTTTTATGTCTTTTAAATGATTTTATATTGTTTTATGTTTTATGTGATGCTTTTAATTGTTTATAACTTTTTGTTGTTCAGGTGTAGTTGTTGGAGTTTTTTAATTTTCTGGGGGCCACCTTGGGTCCCACTCTGGAAGAAATAAATAAATAAATAACAAAAAGGTGCATTTTAAGAGTGTTTATAATCATGGTAATGATAGCAAGATTCTAAACATGAATGGGAAATAGGTAAATGTTTGTAATTCTAACCTATTACATCAGAACTGGCTATCAGGATAACAACTGAAAATACTCAAAGAGTGAGATGCACTAAAATATAATACTGTAACTTTTAAATTGAGCTGCAGACACAGAGGTGATATTAGTTCAGCTCTCAACAGCCAAAACAAAAGCATATTAAGAACTTTCTTTGGGTTAATATAATACTCCAAGAACCTTAGATTGACCTACTTGACAGCTTACTCTCAGGTATTTTCAGCACAGAAGTATCTTGAGCCCCAATGAACAAACAACTATGTAGACCAATATCTATATATAACATTGGGTATAATTAATTCACATCATTCTGCAATTGGGCCTGTTATTTTAACTTAGCTCACTTGCTTTTTGGTAAAAACAATGTTTTGGTTAGTGGCCAAAATGAAAACACATGTGACTTTTTAATGCTATGACCACCACTACTTGCAATGTTTGTTTGTTATGAGTCTGAGCATTCTTTTATTGAAGAGTAGAGGGGTCATAGCCCTATCATCTTAGAAACTTTGTCTGACCTTTCTGGGATTTGTGACCACAAACAGTTACTAACTAAATGATTTTCTTGTTCTGGTTGCACTGGATTGTCCCAAAGGAGCTAGCAAATCCTCAGAAATCTCCAAGGACTTCTAAATATACAAAAGCAGATTCAAAGATATGACTCAGCTGTTGAATGAGAACTGTTACTGGGAAAATATACTTAGCAGTTGTAATCATCTTTTTCTCTATCAACACAATCAATAACAAAATATAAGTGCAGCGATTAAATGTTATATCTTAAATGGTAAGAATAAATAACTTATGAACATGTGAATGGTTATTGCAAGCAACAGAACACAAAATGGTGGTACATCTTTTCTTTTGTTTCCTTTCAGAAGCAAAGAAAAATAAAGGAGCTAAAATTGTATCTATGCCAAAGCTTGGAAATTTTAGTTGTTTAACCCTCCATATCTGTACATTTTGGGAGTAGTAGTCTAAAAGTAACTTTCCCAAGCCATGCAATCCAATGAAGTTCAGAAACTTCAATTAGTTAAAAACAAAACAAAACAAAACAGATTGGCTATAGGAACACCCAAGAGTGATAATTGTACAGTTTTTGTTGTTGTGTGCCTTCAAGTCATTTCTGACTTATGGCTACCCTAAGGTGAACCTATTATGGGGTTTTCTTGGCAAGATTTGTTCACAGAAGGTTTGCCATTGCGTTCCCCTGAGACTGAGAGCATGTGACTTGCCCAAGGTCACCCAGTGGGTTTCATGGCTGAGCTGGAAATCGAACCCTGATCTCCAGAGTCATAGTCCAACACTCAAATCACTATGCCATGCTGGCTCATATGACACCAATATTAAAATCCACTGACTGCCAATTAGTTTCTGGGCAAAGTACCAAGTGTTGGTTACTATCTTTAAAACCTTACATGGTTTGGTTTCAGGTTAACTATGGGAATATGTCATCCTGTATAATCCACCCCATACACTGAGGTCCTTTGGGAGATATTTACTCCAGTCAACCAGGACTATGTTGGCAACTACCAGCCAGGGGACTTTTTCTTCAATCACCCCTAGACTGTGGAAATACCTGCCAGAAGAGATTCGACAGCTGAACACAGTGTTCAATTTTAAACACAGCATTAAGGACCAATCTCTTCCAGTAGGCCTATCCAGATGATTTTTAAATTGCAAATTTTAAATCATGTATTTTAAATGTGGATTGTTTTAATACATATGTGTCTTTTTAAAAAACAAATTGGCATATGGTTTTAACTGGCATTATGTATTTGTTGATCTGTTGTTGTTCTCCACCTCGATCTATGGGGAGAGACAGATGATGATGATGATGATGATGATGATGATGATGATGATTTGCCATGGACCAGCCAGGACTGCTTCAGACCCTACATTTCCAAATTCTTATCTCATCTCAAAATGTCCTGAATCCCCCTCCTCTTGCTGCTTGCTGGAGCCTGTGAAAAGAGCACACAGGTTCTAGAACTATTTGCTGTTTGAAATCCCTCCTCCTCGCAGGATGGCTTCATTGCAGGACAGATAGATGGGAGAAGAGGGGGAGGTTTTCAGCCTCTCAGAAGGGTCAGAGTAAGAGGAGACTGAAGAACCTTGAACCTACTAGAACTTTGCAGTGCTTCCCTTGGAAAGGTTGTGTAGGTCTTCTCTCAGTGAGCCAGAAGAATAAACACACATGAAGTGGAGATCCCTGCCAATATGGATATCCTCTCAATTACAGTGCCCCTTGAGCTGTGTACTCTGCTCTTTCTCAATCTCTCTCGCATGCAGTCATGCAGATTTTCCCCTTTTACGAGATTTTAGATTCCCCTTCCATCTCTAATTCTGCTAAAATATGGGGCCTTAGCAGACTGCCAGAAATAGTGCAAATTGAGTCCACTTTAACTTTCCTGGCTCAGTGCTGGAATCATGGGAATTGCATTTTTTTCTGAGACATTGAGCCTTCTCTGTCAGAGAGCTCTGGTGCCACAATAAATTACAGTTCCCATGATTCCCTAGCACTGAATCAGGGCAGTTAAAGTGGACTCAATTTGAACTATTTCTGGCAGTCTGCAAAGGCCCTTGGTTAATATTGCGGAGAACCTTTCCTGATTTGAAAATATTTTTCTGCCACCTTCAGTTCAGTTTATTTGTTTTTGAGAATTTTAATAAACCTTGCATTATAAGGCTTATTTTATGGTGCTTTCACAAGAGTGAGATTGGTTGCTCAGCAGAGAGGGTTCAAATTAGCAGAAGCAATGTGAGCAAGGTGTAGGAAGAAAGTTTTATTTCTCAAGAAATAGGTCCACCTGGAAAGGTCCAAAGCAGGGGTAGGCAACCTTTCCCCTTTAAGGGCCGAGGGACTTCAGCTCCCAGAATCCCAGGAGCTATTGGCCAACATGGGACTATTGCCCAACATGGCTGAGGCTTCTGGGAGCTGAAGTCTCTCGGCCCTTAAAGGGGAAAGGTTGCCTACCCCTGGTCCAAAGTGTGACAACTGAAAATTTCTCAGTGTCCACTTTCTATACCCTTTTACAACACGGACACACTAATGTCATACAAGTATACAATATCTTTTGAATACTTTCAGATAAAGGCTTACTCTTTGTCTACTATTCAACAACACCTTTGAGTTGTCCCAGAGATGGCAATAATAATAATAATAATAATAATAATAATAATAATAATAATAATAACAACAATAATAATTTGTATCCCACCTCTTCTATTGATAATCGAGGCGGGTAACAGCAAAGATTAAAACAATTATAGAAGTAATAATAAGAAAATAATCCCCGAACCCCCCCTTCGACCCCCCCTTCAATAACAGTAGTAATGTCTAGGGGAGCTAGATCAAATGAGCAGTTAGCTCAGATCAGGACAGAGGTCAGTCTGGGAAGGCCTGCTGGAAGAGAATCATTTTTATCACTTTTTATTTTTTTTATGTTTTTATGTTTGTTCTAATCTATTTCTCAAAGTGAGTAGCATGTGAAATTCAGTCAACAGAAATTTTTGATGTTTACAAGGAGTTTGTCACTTAAACAAGAAATTTCTTGATTAACACTAGTAAATCAAGCAGGAAGTTCCCCTTATGATATACCGTATATGTTGAACGCAAGACAAAGACAAGGGCGTGAAAAAAAAAAGCCACCAATTGCCTACCTGAGTGTTCTGCTTCCAAGTGATGGAAATTTCAGGGCTCATGAATATGGAATTTATAAACTAAGAGCAAGGGTTTCTATTTTTATTATTTCCACCACAGTGGCACTGTGTGAAGGAAATATTTCTTTTTTTTCTGCCCTTCCTTTTGACTAACAGATTCTTCAAGGGTGGCTGTGGCTGTGTGCCAAGGCTACACAGTGCCATAGGAAATATAATATAAGAGGGCCAACATTGAGAGACTATGCTAATTCTGCTTGGTTTCTCATCAGCTTGGCGATATAGGAACACTGTGATTGAGTAGTTCCTGAGTCTAGAAGAGAGATATATTATTTGTTCTGGATAACAAGAGAGCAGGTTAACAGACCTCCGTGTAGAAGCACTATTGAAGAGTATGGATTTTAGTACTTTTAGTGGTGTTATCAGCTCCCACTGTGTGCAATCCCCTACTAATTGATGTTAGGCTTCCACTAACAGTGCTTTGTTTCCAGCATCTGCTTAAGACATTTTTATTCAAACTGGACTTTATGATGAATCCCTAGCTGTACTTTTACTAGGGTTAATTGTTGGTTTTTCTTTGTTTTGTTACTGTTTCTTTTCTTTCTTTTTTTCATTTGGCAGCACTCAGGAATTATCATCCTAAGGGGGGAAGCAGAAGGCTTTTGGGAGCAGGGAAGGGGAGGTGCAGCTGCACGGCGGGCGCCCCAACCCCTTCCCCAGGTCATCCATTTTACGGCGCACCTTCGGCGACTTGTGGAAGGAGCGCCAATTTAGCGCTCCTTCCAGGGGCGGCGAAGTTGCGCCACGAGGTTGAGGTGTGGGGATACCTCGGCCCCGCGGTGCAGCTTCCCGGGGCAGCCCACAGCTGCCCATCTGCTTCCCCCCTAAGTCAGGGGTAGGCAACCTTTCCCCTTTAAGGGCCAAGGGACTTCAGCTCCCAGAAACCCGGGAGCTATTGGCCAACACGGGACTATTGGCAAACATGGCTGAGGCTTCTGGGAGCTGAAGTCCCTTGGCCCTTAAAGGGGAAAGATTGCCTACCCCTGTCCTAAGTCATAGGTACATTCCCTCGGCCCTTAAAGGGGAAAGATTGCCTACCCCTGTCCTAAGTCATAGGTACATTTATTTGACCACAGGTTGAATCACATATATGGTTGAGGGCTGTCCTTTTTTCAGTGGTGTCTGCCTGCATTAGCTTGGCAATGATGAAAAAACAGTCACAGATTATTTATTTACTTAACTCATATCCTAGCGTTCAACTAAAAATGTCAAAAAAGGATTGGAGGAGGCAAAATGCCTGTTATTATGCATTATGTTATAATGGGGCATATTGTATCTCAAGAAAGCCCATTAAATTCAGAGCACGTAACACACCTACTCTTCATGCAAAGATTCCTCTAGAGAACTCTGGTTGGGAAAGTGTCATAGCAAAAGGACAGGGTTTGTATTGAACAAAATAGTGTCTCTGAGTGCACTATCTTGCTTTGCTCCATATGAATGAACTCATTCACTTACATGGGAGAAAGTAAAAAGTTGCACTTGTGGACACCAACAGGCATAAAGCTCCTTTTGTTCTCAGGTCAGGATGCATGGCCAGGCACAGTTGTTCTGTTTCTGATTTTTCAAGTTTACCTCCCATTCATCCTAAATTTAGAGAATTCTTTCCTCCTGAATTTGCTTCATCTAAAGTTCTGAGATTGTTTTTAACAAATGTATGAAAATTCATATTCAGGCATACAGTATTGCCTTATATAAATTTTGCAAATAATTTTCCCTAATAAGATGCATTTGTAAATTTTCATTAACATTGCTATTTCTGAAGCATATTTCTATAATATAAACACACATTTATGTGCATTAAATGCAACAGGAAGCTCACCTGCAAAAGTTAGAGAAATCTGAAGGGAAATACATATTCAGTTCACATATTAGTTCAAAAGTGTGGCTTTGGGAATTTCTGGACAAAATTCTCCCCACCCCTAGTCCCAAGAGACCCCAATACTATTGGACTACCTTGGACTACCTCTGCATAACCACTCCAAGGTACCATTTATTGGTCACTATAGAGTATAACAGAATGTGGTTGAATGGAGAGAAAAAACTGAAAACTGCCATTAGTATAGGCAGATCCTTATCTTATTTTACGAGTATACATAGTGTTTCTGGAAGCATTAGTAGCGTTATGAACTCAGTGATAAAGACATTCTTCATAAGTGTTTAAGTTCTCTGTGCCAAGCCATCTTGCTTCATGCTTTGGAATTATTTCACATGAGTTTGAGTTGAAAGCCTAGCAAATGGAAGGATTAAAGAAACATATAGTCTACAAAGTGTTGGATCCTACAAAAGCATTTCAGTTCCCTCTGGTAGATAAAAAGCCATGACTTCTCTTAACATATAGAATGTTTACCTGGTACATTTAGGTAAAAATATTTAAGTGCAGAATACCTAAATATATTTATTTTAAAGCAATCACAAATCAACTTTTCTTAGTCAGTGGGAATCATAGGCTTTCTTACTGACTGCTAAGTGTTCATGCTGATTTATTCAATGTTTCTTTTGTTTAAAAGCCTAACGTGAAATTGCTACAATATAGTGAAACATAGCTTTTTGTTTAATGTTTAATGTAACATCAGTATACACCTTGTTCATTGCACTGTAATTTTGCAAATCATCATTACATCCTTTCCATAAGGAAAAGGATTGCTAGGAGTAAAAGAAACATTCAGAGCTCTTTGTGCAAATAAATATAAATTATACATTTCCAGACAAAGGAACTTCTCATGTTAATCACTGAGAAGAAATGGCACTGAGAAGAATGGGCATGGCAGGGGGATTGGACTGGATGGCCCTTGTGGTCTCTCCCGACTCTATGATTCTATGTATACATGAGGTCATTTGTCTTCAAGTATGAAAAATCTTCCCACCTCCAAGACCAGAACTGGAATTTTCTACACCTAAAGGTTTTTGATATTCATCTCTGTATTCTCCACATATTTTTGGTATTTTTTCCAGTTTGAGACATGGAATAAAATGGGTTTTCATGATTTCTTACAACTTTTATTTTCTTTGACTTATTGAGACCCCATCATAGGGTTTTCTTGGCAAGATTTGTTCATGGCGTTGTTGTCATTGCCTCTTCCTAAGGCTGAGAGTGTCACTTGTTAAAGGTCATTCAGTGGTGGCTGAGTAGGGATTTGAACCCTGGTCTCCCAGACTCTAAGGCTGCATCTGTGCTACAGAAATAAAGCAGTTTTACAAAGCTTTAACTGCCATGGGTCAACATGATAAAATTTTGGAATTTGTAGTTTTGTGAGATATTTAGCCTTCTCTGTCAGAGAGCTATGTTCTCAAACTAAAAATCCCAGAATTCCATAGCATTGACCCATGGCAGTTACAGTGGTGTCAAACTGCTTTATTTCTATAGTGCAAATGCAGCCCCAGTCAAAAACTAACATCACTACACCATGCTGACCCTAACTTAAGAATACTGGGATGAACATATAGCAATTGAATGGATTAGATCAGGGGTAGGCAACATTTTTGAGCCAGGGGGCGGGTTGCTGTCCCTCAGACAATTGAAGTACAATAAATAAATAAATAAATAAATATTTTAAAAAATAATAAAAAAATAAAAAAATATGCATGCACACTCCCTCAGCCCCAGAAAAGCCATGGCAAAACCCCTGTGGAGATTTTGCCAAGAAAACTCCAAGAACAAGTAATAACAACAATAATCAATATCATCATGGTGGGCGGCAGCAGCGGCAGGGGGCGGCGGTGGCAGCAGCAGCAGGACCAGCCTGGGGCAGGTCCAAAGGCCTCAGGGGCTGCATCCGGCCCCCGGGCCTCAGGTTGCCTACCCCTGGATTAGATGAACAACTGGTCTTCCATGATTCTATCAAAGCATCTTAGTTTCTTCAGGCAAGTAAAGTACCATGACTTTTCTTAACATATTAACATTTGGGGGGGAGGGTAGAGGGGTTTGAATGTATTTTGTACTTTTATTACTTATGACCTGCTCTATTGAGCTCAGAGGGGTGGGGGATAAATATATTATTATTATTATTATTATTATTATTATTATTATTATTATTATTAAAACCCATGTATGAGACTAATTCAATTTTCAGATCAAAGTTATTTTTGCTTGGGTCAGTGCAAGGGTTGGGATTTGAACCCCACACATTCCAGCCCTGCATTTTTATTTTTATTTTTGTCCACAAAGAAGTGAAGCCAATGAAATTGCCCTGCTAAATTATCTGGCCCCTGGTTTAAACTGTTCAATAATTTCCATGACAGGAAGTGCATTTTCTCTCCCTTCCACACATATATTTTTTCTGAGTTTCTCATGATCATTTACTAAATATATACACACTTCATTTATTTAACTTGGTCTGAAGCTTGAGACCTTTTCTGTGGCTTCCCCAAGTCTTGCAGGAATTTCACAAGTAAATCATTGCACAGCCCTTAAGATAACAACAACAACAAAAAGTCAGCCAGAGGGAATGAGTGACCCCTGCAGCAATACAAAAGGACAGATCAGGTAGAGTTTTCAATATGCTGAATTAATCAGACCTTGATGATGGAGCTCTGGAGGACAAATGCACCTATTTAGTAGACTGCAGTACCTACTAAAATCACTTTAAAGCCCCCATCCAGATTAAAAGCACATTCATGGAGACTAAGGAAATTATCATACGTAGAAATCCTGCTGGGATAGATGCAGGATTGAAAAGTCAAACACAGGTATTATCGCATGTAGCCTCGGCTGGGCGAGTGTGACTCATATGCAACATGCTTATCCAGCACTTTTCAAAATCCAGCACCCCAGCTATGCTTTTACAGCACTTTTCAAAAACAGGAGCTTGCTGGCTGTAGCTGCATGTAATAACACCTATGTTTGACTTTTCAATCCTGTGTTTAACCTGGCAGGATTTCTAGGTGCAATAAAATCCTAAATGTCATTTTGAAAATAGTTGCAATCAAGGTCATGCTCAGTGCTATAAGTGATAAGTTACATGGTTAGAATTGTGGGTGTTAGACTGAAGAATGGACATAGCTCCTCAGAAAAATAGGGAGTCTGAAATAGGCACTATTTCAGCCATTGAAAATGTTTACAAATTGTTGTTAGAATAAGGACTTGAACTTGAGCTTTAAAAGACATTGCCTGCAAACAAAGAACAAGATGAAACCCTTCAGTTCCACCTATAGGAGCTACCTAGACTGGCAGGTGAAACTTACTGTGAGAAGGGTGAAACAACAGTATCCTCTGTGATTCATCAAAAGTAGTAGGTTAGCTGAGAATGCAGAATAGGCAACTAAAAAGATGACACTCATAAGCTTATCACACAGTGTTATTGTAATGTAAGGGGTACATAATGTGAATGGAATGGAACAGATTTTATCACACGGTATGATCCTCATTAAGTTCCTGTTCTGTGGTCTGACAGTCCCTGGCCTGTTCCAGCAGGAGAACTGTAAAAATGCATCCTCAGCTAGCAAGAACACTTACAGACCATTCCAGATGATGTGTGCACAATAATGCTACCCAGTCTCAATCTGTCCTCATGTTCTGATTGGCTAAGAAAACCTCCTCCCCTCCCTTCCTAGAATGTCCACAAACTCAACTCAACTCTTCCAGTGTTGATGCAAGGAAGGTGCCACAGATAATTATTTTTTTAAAAAAATTGCTTTTGTAGATTGAATTGTGTCATGTTTACGAGAAAAACAACAATAATGAATGCTAAACCTCTCGGTAGCATTCTTTCCAATGCAAACATAGGGATTTTCACAACAGTGAGCATGCGGCAATGAGGGATGGCTGAGGAACTACTTTAGCACTGGTACTGGTACAACTGTAAATGCAATGCGATAATATGTGTTCTCATAACATTACTATCACGTTATCAATAGTCTAACCCATTCCCATATCCTTATATTCCAGGGACACGGTGGGAACATTACAGGTACTGGTGTGATAAGCTTATTAGTTAAACAAGAGATGAGAATGATCAGAGAGCAGCTGCCATGTCTCCATCCAAACTATGCAGCATTTGCTGCCTGCCTGTGACTAGGAATGGTAGAGGATAGTAGAAAGAGAGAAAGACCACATGCCAGATGGATAGACTCAATAATAATAATAATAATAATAATAATAATAATAAGATTTATTTGTAACCCGCCCCTCTGCTCAGCAATCGGGACAGCGTACATCAAACTAAAAATAGTACAGTTAAGATCCAGGTTCTTACCCTTCGCCCACTACCCTCCCCCCCTTAAAACAATATTAAACATAGTAGAATTAAAATCGGACGTCTAACTAAAATTAAATAATAAAAGCAATAACAAATGCCACTCTCGGTAAAGAGATCAAGGATAAAGTGGCTCAGATATGCAGATCCCTGTAAGACGTTGTTCTGGGAAGGCCTGCCAGAAAAGCTCCGTCTTAACTGCTTTCTTAAAGGTGGTGAGGGACATAATGAGACGTATCTGATCCGGCAGGCCATTCCACAGTTTAGGGGCGGCGACTGAAAATGCCCTTTGGGAAGTCTGCTTGAATTTCGTTTTAGGTTGTAGGAGCAGATTCTTCCCCGCTGAACGAAGGGCACAGGGGGGCTCATATGGGAGGAGGCGGTCCCTAAGGTAGGATGGACCCAAGCCATGTAGGGCTTTAAAGGTCAAAACCAACACCTTGTACTGTGCCCAGAAACTAATTGGCAGCCAGTGGAGGGCTTTCAGCACTGGAGAAATGTGCTCCCTCCTGGGTGTACCGGTGATTAATCTGGCTGCCATATTTTGCACCAACTGAAGTTTCCGAGTTAGGCACAAGGGTAGCCCCATGTAGAGTGCATTGCAGTAATCTAGTCATGAGGTTACCAGCACGTGCACCACAGTTTCCAGGTCTTTCCTATCCAGGTATGGGCGCAGATGGCGTATCAGCCGAAGCTGATAACAGGCACTCCTGACTGTCGCACTCACCTGAATAGTCATGTGAAGCGACGAGTCAAGGAGTACCCCCAGACTGCGCACATGGTCCTTGGAGGAGAGTGTGACCCCATCCAGGACTGGGGGCTGTAATCCCGAACCTGGATTCGGACCTGTAACCGTGAGCACCTCCGTTTTGTCTGGATTCAACTTCAGTTTGTTTTTCCTCATCCAATCCATTACCGCTCTAAGACAGTCATTGAGAGGAGAGACGCCATCAGAGGTCTGAGACAATGATTTGGTCATGGAGAAGTAAATCTGGGTGTCGTCAGCGTACTGAAGACACCGTGCTCCATGCCTCCGAATGATCTCACCCAGTGGCTTCATATAAATGTTAAATAACATCGGAGACAGGATGGCGCCCTGGGGGATGCCACAATTAAGCTCTATTTTAGAAGAGCAACTGTCCCCGAGCCTCACCCTCTGGGATCTGCCAGAGAGGAAGGAACGGAACCATTGCAAAGCAGTGCCTCCAATTCCTAACTCTCTCAGCCGATCCAAGAGGATGGCATGATCTATAGTGTCAAAGGCCGCTGAGAGGTCCAAGAGCACCAGCAGGGCCACACTACCCCTGTCGATGCTCAAGCGGAGGTCATCGGTCAGAGCAACCATGGTGGTCTCAACTCCAAATCCCGCCCTAAAGCCAGTTTGAAATGGATCGAGATAATCGGTTTCATCCAAGATAGCTTGGAGCTGGGAGGCAACTGCCCTCTCGATCACCTTGCTTAAGAATGGCAGCAAGGAGACTGGTCTATAGTTATTTTTGTCCAGGGGATCCAGGGAGGGCTTTTTTAGGAGTGGCCTAACTGCCGCCTCCTTCAAACAAGATGGTACAGTGCCCTCCCCGAGGGATGCATTGATCATGTCCCGAAGGAACACCCTCAACGCGTCCCCACCCTGGACGACCAGCCATGATGGACAAGGATCGAGAGGGCAAGTTGTCTTCCTCATCCTTCCAAGCAACTTGTCCACGTCCTCGGTACTCACAAACTGATATTGATCCAGTAAATTGCCATCAACGGAGTTACTGGACGCCTCGTCTACAGATTCTGCCAAAACACTGGTGTCCAAGTCGGCTCTTATCCGAGAGATTTTGTCTGCAAAGTGGATATTAAATGCCTCACAGCAGGCTGTCGTTGGGTTAAGTAGAGGATTCGGCACAGGAGGTATCTGCGTCAAATCCCCTACCACCCTAAACAGCTTTGCCAGACGCAATACGTGCAGAACAGAAAAGTTTCTGCGCTGCACGTAAAGCCTCCCTATAGGAGTCAAGATGTTTCCTAAGGCGAGTTCTGTCGGATAAGAGACGGGTCTTTCGCCATTCGCACTCTAGTTGTTGTCCAACCCGCTTCATCCTTCTAAGCTCTTCTGTGTACCATGGCTTACGATTCGAAGCGGGTTGGAAAGGACGCTTGGGCGCGATCGTGTCGATAGCCTTGGTAAGATCGGTGTTCCACGTGTTAACCAAAGCTTCGACAGAATCACCGGCATTACTCACCATTAAACCCTCTAAGGCTTTCTGGAAACCAATAGGTTCCATTAGCCTTCGAGGGCGGACCATTCTAATAGGTCCACCACCCCCGGGAGGGCGAACAATAGCCTTTAGTTCCACCTTGATCAGAAAATGATCCCTCCATGACAATGCGGAGGTTTTTGTAACCTCCGCCCACGGATATTCCTGCTCCGTACTAAAGACCGCATCGAGGGTATGACCAGCACAATGTGTGGGCCCGTTGACCAGCTGGGATAGGCCCATGTTTGTCATGGTATCCATGAACTCCCGAGCCGCACCGGTTAGATCTTGTAAGCTGGTTTCGAGTGGGATGTTGAAATCTCCCAGAACCAGAAACCAGGGCGGTCAGCTCGGTTAGGGAGTCTGTTAGGCAACGTGGTGGCCGGTATACCAACAGAATCCCCAAACTATCCCTGGTCTTCAGGCTAAGGTACATACACTCGATGTGTGTCATTTTCCGGATAGGCTTTCTGATCAAGGTTAAGGTGTTTTTATGGGCCAAGGCTATGCCACCCCCCCGCCCACTTTCCCTCACCTGCTCGCTAACTGAGTACCCGGCTGGGAGCGCCTGCGCCCAAGTCGCGGAGCTGGCATCCCCCAGCCAGGTCTCAGTGAAACAAGCCAGGTCGGTTGCCTCATCCACCAGAAGATCGTGGATGATGTGTGTTTTGTTTTTAACCGACCTGGAATTGCAAAGGAGCAGGTTGAGGGTCAGTGGAATGGTGAGTTTGCTCTCCAACTTACATTGGGAAACAGAATCAACTGAAGGAGGGATAGATAATAAACATCGATCCCTTCTTCTTTTGCAACATTTGTTGAGACTGTTGCCGCCATATCTCCCCCGCCCCCATACCACCTGAATGCCTGCCCCCAGTTTAGAATCAAACCCTATACAACCTGGGAAGAGCACACTAATATGTGAGCCTTGGTGAATATATACGGCTATCAATAAAGCCACAATATCTCTAAGGGAGGTGGAATTCACATAGATTTTTGATAAATCCGAGAGTCTCTCTTGTTGGTAAACCAGCAGGCAACTTGGAGCAAGTAACTAATCTCCTAAAATTGGGATAATGTTCCAGCAGTGGTTTAATCGGTGCTAGTGCTCTACACAGCAACTGCGGGGGAGGGGCGGCTACAATCCCCAGCTAAATTCAGACTATAGCTGGTCCAGGCTAGGGTGGTAAATATAGCCTCCAGATCGCCACTTCTCGCCATAGGAGCTGAGGAGGATGGTGTTCTGGCCTCTAAATATTAAAGGCAGTAGAGTCCTCAAGAGTCCTCCACTCGCGGCCCAGGACTCTACCGCTGCTGTGCCTTGCTGGAGGAGAGATGGTAAGGCGGTTTAAGTAGCCGCGGCTCCTCCCACACACGCAGCAGCTGGGCACTTCCCAGCCGCTCAGCTGGTCTTCCCTCGGCTCTAAGAGCCGGCAGAGTCCTCAAGAGTCCTCCACTCGTGGCCCAGGACACCACTGCTGCTGTGCCTTGCTGGAGGAGAGATGGTAAGGCGGTTTAAGTAGCCGCGGCTCCTCCCACACACGCAGCAGCTGGGCACTTCCCGGCCGCTCAGCTGGTCTTCCCTTGGCTCCAAGAGCCGGCAGAGTCCTCAAGAGTCCTCCACTCGTGGCCCAGGACGCCACCGCCGCTGTGCCTTGCTGGAGGAGAGATGGTAAGGCGGTTTAAGTAGCCGCGGCTCCTCCCACACACGCAGCAGCTGGGCACTTCTCGGCCGCTCAGCTGGTCTTCCCTCGGCTCTAAGAGCCGGCAGAGTCCTCAAGAGTCCTCCACTCATGGCCCAGGACGCCACCGCTGCTGTGCCTTGCTGGAGGAGAGATGGTAAGGCGGTTTAAGTAGCCGCGACTCCTCCCACACACGCAGCAGCTGGGCGCTTCCCGGCCACTCAGCTGGTCTTCCCTCGGCTCCAAGAGCCGGCAGAGTCCTCAAGAGTCCTCCACTCGTGGCCCAGGACGCCACCACTGCTGAGCCTTGCCATGGTGAGGCCATGGGCCTGGATTTGCAGAACCTAAGCAGAGCAATGGAGGAGAGGGGATGCCATGAGTTGGGGTTAACTCAAAAACAGTTAACAACAACAAACAGTAAGTAAATATGATCAAATAATTCCCCCAATAGTAATAACCATGAAAAACTGAATGTGGCTGTCCCCTAAAAGCAACCATCTCACTGCATTTTTAAAAATTGGTAAGCATAGATAAACATGAGTCTTCACTAGGCTCCTAAAACATAGACAGAAACTAGCAGAAGTCTGTATAGCAGTCTGTTATTATAGAGTAATGATTGAAAATATTTTGCTCCACACGCTTGCTGATCTCACTCATCAAGAGGAAAGAAAACAGAGCAGAGCCTGATCTTATGACTTCAATGGGTGGGGAGTCACCAGGGATGCAAAAAATCCGAGTCTCAATTTCACTATATTTCTTTGAAACCTTCTTGCATTTTCTTCTTCTTTCTTCTTGGATTCTAAGATTCCTCCTGTCCCATGGAAATTTATTCACATTTTCAGTGCATTTTCCCGAGTGTGCACATTTATCTATACATTTTACCTAACCTAACCTACACACTTTTTTCATTGATTAAAATATATGTCCACATATATTTTTAAATAAATTGTGCCTATATCCAGCCAGAGTATTGTATTGGTTTGAACATTGGTTTGAATTCCTGATCAGCCCATGGAAACACACTCTCAGCCCAGAAAGCCCCATGACAGATTCACTTTAGGGTTGCCATTAAGTTGGAAACTACTTCAAAGCACACAACAGCCATTCACAATTCACAGGGGGAGGCAGCTGATGCTACCTATGGAGCGGCAATACAAGTGGTGCGGGGTAATGGAAGATATGGTGTGAACTACTATCATACTATCATAAAGGAAGGTGAGATTGATGTTTGAAACCTATCTTGCCTTCCATTCACCCTGCTACCCCAAAAGAGCTGGAGAGCGTGCCAAACCATCCACTGAACCTTTCCTTGCTTTTGTGCAGTGCTAGGTCAGTTAAAAATAAGACTCATATCATTCACTATCTATTGATGGACGAAGCAGCTGACCTGGCTGGAAAATGACAGCTCTGTAACTTGGGCTCAGGCCCTACCAGCTGGGTACTCCATTAATGAGCGGGTAAAGGGACATGGGCAGGGGGGGGAGTGGCCATGGTCCACAAATGTAATCTTACTTTGGCCAGGATACCTGTCCAGAAAACACTCCACATTGAATATATTTACCTAAGCCTAAAGACTAGGGATAGTCTGGAGATTCTGTTAGTATATCATCCACCCTGTAGTCTAACAGACTCCCTAGCTGAGCTGACACAACTGGTCTCAGAGCTGGTGTTGGAGTCGCCTAGGCTTCTAGTCCTGGGTGACCTCAACATTCCGCTTGAGACTGGTTTAACAAACTTAACCGGTGCAGCTCAGGAGTTCATGGTTTCCATGAAAAACATGGGCCTAACCCAATTAGTCTCTGGGCCTACACATTGTGCAGGACATACCCTTGATGTGGTCTTTTCTTCGGAACAGGCATATTCATGGGCGGAGATAGTTAGTATCTCTGCATTATCATGGACGGATCATTTCCTGGCTAAGGTTGGACTAAAGGCCACTATCTCCCCATCAGGGGTGGAAGACCCATTAGAATGGTCCACCCTCGAAGGCTGATGGAACCCATTAGGTTCCAGGAATCCCTAGAGGGTTTAATAGTTGGCAATGCCAGTGATTCTGTTGAAGCTTTGGTTAATATCTGGAATAATGATCTTACCAGGGCTATTGACACTATCACTCCTAAGCGCCTTTTCCAACCCGCTTCAAACCATGAGCCTTGGTATACGAAAGATCTTAGGAGAATGAAATGGGCTGGACAATGACTAGAGAGCTGCTGGCGAAAAACTCAACTCTTATCTGACAAGACACATCATAGGGATTTTCTTGATTCCTATAGAGTGGCAATAGATGCAGCTAAGAAGTCTTTCTATTCTGCATGTATTGCATCTGTGAAGTCTCGTCCGGCAGAGCTGTTCAGGGTGGTAAGGGATCTAACACAAATGCCCCCCACCCAGAACCCTTTACTAGAACTAACTAAGGCCTATTGTGACACTTTAAATAACCACTTCATAGATAAAATCTCTCAGATAAGAGCTGACTTGGATGCTGGCATTACTGCAGAAGTGACAGGAGAGGTATCCAGCTACTCCGTGAATACTGTCACACTGGATCAATTTGAGTCTGTGGGTACTGAGGATGTGGACAAGCTCCTTGGTTGTGTGAAAAAGATGATCTGCTCTCGATCCCTGCCCATCTTGGCTGGCCATCCAGGGGGGAGATGCAACCTAAGGTGCTGTTAAGGCAAATAATCAATGCATCTTTTAGAGAAGGCCAATTTCCATTTAGTTTAAAAGAGGCAGTGGTTAAACCACTTTTTTAAAAGCCTTCCCTAGACCCCCTGGACAAACACAACTACAGGCTGGTTTCACTTTTGCCATTCGTGAGCAAGGTGATTGAGAGAGCAGTTGCCATTCAACTCCAAGCAGTCTTGGAGGAAACTGATTATCTAGATCCATTGCAATCCAGATTTAGGACAGGATATGGAGTTGAGACTGCCATGGTCGCCTTAGTCGATGATCTCCATCTGGGCATCAACAGGGGAACTGTGACCCTGTTGGTGCTCTTGGACCTTTCAGCAGCCTTTGATACCATTAACCACGGTATCCTTCTGGAATGCTTGGGAGAGTTGGGAATTGGGGGCATTGCACTGCAGTGGTTCCATTCATATCTCTCAGACAGACTTCAGATGGTGAATCTGGGAGACACTTGCTCTTCTAAAAGAAAACTAAAATCTGGCATCCCTCAGGGTGCCATCCTGTCTCCTATGCTATTTACCATTTACATGAAGCCGCTGGGTGAGATCATCTGGAAATATGGGGCGGGATATTATCAGTATGCTGATGACACCGAGATATGTTTCTCTATGTCTTGGATTGCTGCAGTGACTAAGGATGGCATCTCTCCTCTGAATGAATGTCTCAAGGTGGTAATGGACTAGATGAGGAAAAACAGACTCAAACTGAATCCAGATATGATGGAGGTACTTGCTATAGGGACCCCTAACCCGGGAATGGAGATATGTCAAAAAGTTCTGGATGGGTTCACACTTCCCCTGAAGGACTGTCTTTGCAGATTGGGGATGCTCCTGGACTCGTCTCTCCAGTTGACACCTCAGATAGACTTGACAGTCAGGAGTGTCTGTTATCAGCTTCAGCTAATACGCCAGCTGCAACCCTTCCTGGAGCCAGGCGACCTAGAAACAGTGGTACATGCACTGGTAACCTCTTGTCTTGATTTCTGCAATGTGCTCTACATGGGGCTATCCTTGTGCCAAGTTCAAAAACTTCAATTGGTGCAAAATATGGCAGCCAGGCTGGTTGCAGGTACATCTAGAGCTGACTATATAACACCTGCTTTAATATCTCTCCATTGGGTGCCAATTAGTTTCCAGGCACAGTACAAGGTATTGGTTATAACCTTTAAAGTCCTACATGGCCTAAGTCCAGACTACTTGCAGGAGCGCCTTCCTCCATATAATCCACCCTGCACACTTAGGCCCTCTGGGAAGAATTTACTGCAGTTTAAGAAGACCAGATTGGTTGCAGTAACCTAGAAAGTCTTTTCATCTGCCACTCCTGGGTTATGGAACAGCCTGCTGGAGGAGATCTGTCACATAAAGCCTGTTAAGACAGATCTCTTCCAGCAGGCCTTTCCAGATTAGCCTCTGTTCCACTGATATTGATATCCCCCGTCTACCCCCAAAAAGTTACCTCTCTAACTACCTCTAATTTTAGTTAATTTTTAATTTCTTTTGCTTTTAATTAGTATTTTATATTGCTATTGATTTTATATTGTTATTGTTTTTAGTTTGCTTCTTTTCTTTTTTATGATTGGGAGGGGGGTTGGGATAAGGGTTATTAGAAATCTGGTTTTAATTGTATATTGTATTTTATTGTTTTCCTAATTGTTGTAACCTGTCTCGATCCACAGGGAGAGGTAGGCTATAAATAAAATGCATTATTATTATTATTATTATTATTATTATTCAATAGGTTATTTTAGTTAGATTAACAGGTGGGTTTAGGTTCAATAAATGGTTGTCCAAACTATCTCAGGCTGCAGTCCTATGTACAATCACATGGAAGTACATCCCACTAAAATCAGTGAACTTTACTTGGCAGTTGACATACATAGGGCTGTGTTGTTAGCTATTAAAGCTTAGATGTGCCCAGATTAATTAGTCATAAATTTCAATCTTGAAATTTTGAACTAAAGATGGTGACATACTGCACATAGGTCTTCCAGCAAGTTTTTAACTAGCATCATTTAACTAGCATCATTTACTAGCATACAATCAAAGAATCGTAGAATAACAGAACCCTAAACCTGGAAGGGACCACAAGGGCCACCTAGCCCAATCCCCTGCATGCATGAATATGCAAAGCCATTTTGGGAGGAAGGCAGGATATAAATTCAATAAATGAAATAATAAATAAATACAACTAAAGCACTCCTGAGAGATAACCATCAACACTCCAAAGAAAGTCTACCATTTTCTAAGACAGTCTATTCCATGTCAAACACTTATTGCAGTAAATAGACTTTTCCTAATGTTTAGATGGGTTTTCCTTTCTTACAGTTTGAATCTATTGTTTTGTATACTAGTCTCAGAAGCAGCCAAGTGAACAAAAACTATCCTCTCATCAAATCATTCAACCTGCCTTTTGTTTAATATCTGGCTTGAAGAAGAGTTCTGTGTAGCTGGTTGCTACCTGCTTTGTTTATGATTGTTTATTTCATGTTGATATCCTGACTTTTCTCCAAGGAGGTGTAAATAATAATAATAATAATAATAATAATAATAATAATAAATAAAATTTATTTGTATCCCGCTTATTGAAAAAACAATCCAAGCGGCTTACATAAAAAACGCATACAATATAACCCGAAAGACCAACCCCCCCTTAAAACAGTATTAAACATTTCATAATTAAAATAGCAATAGACATAAAAACAATTAATATAAACAATAACAAATAAAAACATTTATAAAACAGCAAAACCCAGCCAACCTCTAAGACGTTCCTCATCCATCAAAATGATGGGGCCACAAGAGGAAGAAGGGGGCCAGGAAGTCCAAGGCTGGGATAATTAATATGGAAAGGCCTGCCAGAAGAGATCCGTCTTGACAGTTTTTTTAAAGCTGTCTAAAGATGTCAGCTGACGGATCTCATCCGGCAGGTCGTTCCAGAGTTTGGGGACGACAGCAGAGAAAGCCCTCTGGGAGGTCGTTGCAAGCCTTAATTTTTGAGGCTTCAGCAGGTTCCTCCCAGAGGACCGGAGAGTGCAGGGAGGATTGTATGGGAGGAGCCAGTCCCTGAGATAGCTTGGACCCAAGCCATTTAGGGCTGTAAAGGTGATAACCAACACCTTGTACTGGGCCCGGAAGCTAATAGGCAGCCAGTGGAGGGACCTCAAAACAGGAGTAATGTGGTCCCTCCTAGATGTTCCAGAAATGAGCCTGGCTGCCATGTTTTGGACCAGATGGAGCTTCTGAACTAAGCACAGGGGTAGCCCCATGTAAAGCGCATTACAGAAGTCAAGGCATGAGGTTACCAGCACGTGCACAACAGTCTCGAGATCCCTTACTTCCAGAAAAGGGCGCAGCTGGCGTATCAGCCGGAGCTGATAACAGGCGCTCCTGACTGTCGCATTTACCTGATTTGTTATCAGGAGCAACGAGTCAAGGAGCACCCACAGACTGCGAACACAGTCACTGGAGGGGAGTGTGACCCCATCCAGGACTGGAGGTTGCAACCCAAGTCTTGGTTTCGGGGCCACTACCGTGAGCACCTCCGTCTTGTCTGGATTCAGTTTCAATCTGTTTTTCCTCATCCAGCCCATTACCGCTTGAGAGAAGAGATGCCATTGGAATTCGAGGCCAACGAATGAGACACGGAGAAATAGATTTGGGTGTCATCAGCATACTGATAACACCCAGCACCATAACTCTGTATTATCTCACCCAGCGGCTTCATATAGATGTTAAATAACATCGGGGACAAAATAGCCCCCTGAGGGACCCCACAAGTGAGGTCCCTCTTGCAGGAGCTACAGTCTCCAAGCAGCACCCTCTGGGACCTACCCGAGAGGAAGGACCGGAACCACTGAAGAGCAGTGCCCCCGATACCTAACCCCCTCAGGTGGTCCAAGAGGATGCCGTGGTCTATTGTGTTGAAAGCCACTGAGAGGTCTAAGAGCACTAACAGGGTCACACTACCCCTGTTGATGCTCAGACGCAGATCGTCGGTCAAGGCAACCATGGCAGTCTCAACCCCAAAGCCTGTCCTGAAGCTGGTTTGAAATGGGTCTAGATAATCGGTTTCATCCAAGACAGCTTGGAGCTGAAGAGCAACCACCCTCTCGATCACCTTGCTCAAGAATCGCAGCAGTGACACAGGCCTATAGTTTCTCATATTCAAGGGGTCTAGGGAAGGTTTTTCAGAAGCGGCCTAACAGCCGCTTCCTTCAGACAAGATGGAACATGTCCTTCCCTAAAGGATGCATTAATGATATCCATGAGGAATCTCCTCAATGCATCCCCCCCCCCGGACGGCCAGCCATGATGGGCAAGGGTCGAGAGGGCAAGTTGTCTTCCTCACCTTACTAAGCAGCTTGTCCATGTCCTCGGTACTCACAGATTGGAGCTGATCCAGTATAACTACATCGGCGGAGTCGCTGGACACCTCGCCTGATGACTCTGTTTCAATAGTGGCATCTAAGTCGGCTCTTATCTGAGAGATTTTATCTGCAAAGTAGTTGTTAAATGTGTCACAACAGGCTGTCACAGGGTTAAGTAAGGGGTTTGGCACAGGTGGCACCTGCGTCATCTCCCTCACCACCCTAAAAAGCTCTGCTGGACGGGACTCTGCAGATGCAATACGTGCAGAGGAGAAAACTCTCTTCGCTGCACGTATTGCCTCCCGATAGGAACGAAGAAGGTTCCTATGGTGAGTTCTGTCAGATGAGAGTCGAGTCTTCCGCCACCTGTGCTCTAGCCATTGTCCAACCTGCTTCATCTTCCTAAACTCTGGTGTATACCAAGTTCTCCAATTAGAAGCGAGTTGGCAAGGGCGCTTGGGAGCGATTGTGTTGATAGCCCTGGCAAGATCGGTATTCCAAGTATTAACCAGCGCTTCGACAGGATCACCGGCATTCCCAACCATTAAACCCTCCAAGGCTTTTTGGAATCCAAGAGGATCCATGAGCCTTCGAGGGCGGACCATTCGAATTGGTCCACCACCCCCGGAGGGGCAGACATTGGCTCTAAATTCCATCTTGACCAGGACATGATCCATCCATGACAATGCGGAGGTACTTAGAACCTCCACCCATGGATATACCTGTTCCGTACTGAAGACCGCATCGAGTGTATGACCTGCACAATGTGTGGGCCCATTGACCAATTGGGATAGGCCCATGTTTGTCATGGTCTCCATGAACTCCCGAGCCGCACCTGTTAAATTGGTCTCAAGCGGAATGTTGAAGTCCCCTCAAACTAAAAATCTGGGAGACTCCAACAGCAGCTCTGAGATCAACTGTGTCAGCTCAGTCAGGGAGTCTGCTAGACAACAGGGTGGCCAGTAGACTAGCAGAATCCCCAAACTATCCCTGGTCTTCAGGCTAAGGTACATACACTCGAAATGGGCTGTGTTCCAGACAGGTATCCTGGTCAAGGTCGAGGTGTTCTTATGAACCAGAGCCACTCCGCCCCCCCCTGCCCACTTCCCCTCACCTGCTCACTGACAGAGTACCTGGCTGGGAGGGTCTGCGCCCATATAGCAGGTGTTCCTGGGGTGGGGGTGGTGGAGTGACTTTTAAGGCCAGCCACTCCTGGCCACACCCCAATTACCTGCTCAGCTGCCTTCTACCCTGGTGTAATGTGGGAAGAAGGCTTTATCAGAGTCCTCCAGAGTCCTCCGGTGGGCGGGCTGGCTGGCTGGCTGGTAGGTGTTCCTGGGGTGGGGGTGGTGGAGTGACTTTGAAGGCCAGCCACTCCTGGCCACACCCCAATTACCTGCTTAGCTGCCTTCTACCCTGGTGTAATGTGGGAAGAAGGCTTTATCACAGTCCTCCAGAGTCCTCTGGCTGGCTGGCTGGCTGGGAGGTGTTCCTGGGGTGGGGGTGGTGGAATGACTTTTAAGGCCAACCACTCCTGGCCACACCCCAATTACCTGCTTAGCTGCCTTCTACCCTGGTGTAATGTGGGAAGAAGGCTTTATCAGAGTCCTCCAGAGTCCTCTGGCTGGCTGACTGGCTGGCTGGCTGGTAGATGTTGATGGCCCTTCCATCCATTCAGTCCTACCAACTGTGTATGATAGGATTTTGTGAAAGATGTCTGATGATCCTCCAGGAAGCTTCATGGCCTAATTTGGGACTCTAACTAGAACAACACTGTTTTACATGGTCATAATCAACATAATAGTGTTACTGCTGCTGTTTGTATCCCCCACCCTATGACCATGTGAGCATCACATCATAGAGGAGGGTGCTTCCTCAGTGACATCAGGCCCAGACTTTTTTTATTTGGCTTTAAAGATTGGCATACTTTTTTTTTTGTCAGAGTAGATATATAACTGAAATTCAACTGTTGTCTTGCTGATAATAAATTGAAAGTCCACACAACTAAGAAAGCAATATTTATGCTGTTGATGTTGCTAGTTTGTTTGTTTGTTTCTAGGCCCTCATTTTCATGGTCAATAAAAGAGTAGTCAAATATTTCATGCATGAGCATTGATCCAAGGTGTGAAAGCAAGGCAAGAAGTAAGTTGTACTGAATAAAACCAGTAGCACAGTACTCTTCAAAATCCTAGAAGACAATACAGATCTATTAGAAGACTGTAGTAGAGATGGACCTAGAATTCACCAGGATTTACTGAAAGTTTGTATATCTCCACTCAAAGTACAAAGTCTGGACAGATTAAAGACCTAGGCCAGCAGCATACACCACACAGAGAAAAGTATCTTGACTGTTTTTCCATACATGTTTCTTCTTGAAAGGAGTCTTGGAAATTTTGGTTTCAGTAACTTTCCAAATTGTTGCAAGCTAATCTCCTGCAATGGATAGACAACTATAGTATTCACCATTTGGGAAGTAAATACAACTTTAGAATCCAGATGGTGGCTTTAATTTGTAAACCTTAGATTGCATGAGCTTGCCAACCTAAGATACTTAGCAATGATACATATTTGATAGATTATTTGTAGTCATGAAACATCCTTCCTATACAGACTTTCAAACATCTGGACTGAAGTATTCATGCATGTTGCTAGACAGTCTTCATAATTCTAAGTCAGCTTATGGAAAAGCTAGAGTTGGTAGTTGGTAGACATTACAATTTTTTTGGAAAATTTAGCTATAGATCCATTTTAATTAAGATTTACCTATTGATCAATTTGTTTTTAAAAAATCTTGTAAATTCCTCTAGCTTCCAGGGCAGAAGGGAAAAAGGAAACATGCATTAATACTTTTGCCTCAATTGTTTCTCTAAGGTGACCACAATGGAAAGCTCAGTCAGTATATATTGGCAGATGTCATGTTTCCCACTTTTTGAGAGCAACTTCCCACATTACCACCACTGCTACATTCTCAAGGGAAGAAAATATATTTTCATGAGAAAAAAAAAAGTTCTACCACAAAATGCTTCCTGTAGATGTTCAAATCAGGTAACTTTTCTCAGAGTGTGGTCTGAGAACCCAAAGTTGTCTGCCCACCAGTTCCTTCCTGGTGGTCCCCTGAATATTTCTTTTGAGAATAAGGGGCAAGAGAAGGCAATTTACATGGAACATTATTTCTCCCTTTATACACTGAAAATCTTTCCAACATACAGATAGGAATTATTGATGGTTGGAGCCATGAGCAGCTCCTGTCTATACACCACTTCTGCTTGTGATATCAATACACAACCATAGCTTCTTAGAGGACAGAAGTCATAACTATAGTTCAAGTCTTTAGAATAGTACATCTGGGATGTTGTGGCACAGACTGAGTAGGAATGCAATTCTTCACTTACTTTCTTCTTGAAAGGAGTGAGTAATTTTAGCATTTTTCCCGCTGCTAGAAAGGCTTTAAAAACCAGATAGTTTTCAAAGCCAATTTGCAATTTATTATTTAGAATAATAGAACCATAGAGTTGGAAGAGATCATAAGGGCCATCCAGTCCAACCCCCTGCCATGCAGGAATAAACAATGAAAGTACCCCCAGCAGATGGTCATCCAGCCTCTGTTTAAAAACATCCAAAGAAGGAGCCTTATACCATGCAAAATTTGTTCATTGTTGTTTTGAACAGGAAACAGTATTTTTGCATAGGACACAACATTTTCTATGTCAGAAAAAGCTGGTTCTGGTGCAGAAAATGCTGCTTTATATTGAAATCAACCATATATGAATTTTGGACAGAATAAGTCTCCACATACAATGGAGGCTAGGAATGATTGCTGACCAACCCCAGAAACAATGAGACAAGACACACTAATGAGACAGACACCAAAACATGGGTTGAAATTGGGCCATTTTATTAACTTGACCTATTTATTGATTTCTTAAGAGAACTGCAACTAAGGAGGGAGGAGCCTAATGTGTGAGCAGCTGCAGCCAGTGGCCTTTCCCCCAGACTACCTCGACAGCTTCCCCTCGGTGATTATACCTGAGCCCCAAAAAGAACCCAAAAGCTAGGTTGTTCTCTGGCCAGCCTGCATCTGGAAGACCAACCAGAAGGTCCCTCTGAGCACTGAGCCAGGGCAGTGCCTCAATTTAATGTGCACTATTTCTGGCAGTCTGCAAAGGCCCATTGTCCTATTTTATTACAGGAAAGATCATTTTCTCATCCTTAAATTAACTATACATACTGTACATAATGTTAAAGCAGACGGTGAAGAGATCAAAATAGTTCAAGATTTCCCATACTTATTATGCTCAATCATCAATCAGAGTGGAGACTGCAGTCAAGACATCGAAAGAAGACTAGGGCCCTTTACAGACTGCCAGAAAAAATGCAGCTTGAGGCCACTTTAACTGTCCTGGCTCAGTGCTATGGAATCTTGGGAACCATAGTTTATTGTGGGAACTGTAGTTTATTGTGGCACCAGAAAAGGCTCAATGTCCCAGAAAAAAACCAATTCCCATGATTCCATAGCACTGAGCCAGGACAGTTAAAGTGCCCTCAAGCTGCATTATTTCTGGCAATCTGTAAAAACCCTAGGACATGGAAGGGCAGTTATGAAGAAACTAGACAAGATTGTGAAGTGTAAAGATATATCATTATATACCAAAGTTAGGATTGTTCATGCCATCGTATTTCCCATTTCAATATATGGTTGTGAAAGCTGGACAGTGAAAAAAGCTGACAGGAAAGGAAGGAACTCATTTGAGATGTGGTCCTGGAGATGAGTTGTGAAAATACCGTGGATTGCAAAAAAGGCCAATGGATGGACCCTAGAGCAGATCAGGCCTGAACTCTCCCTGGAAAGGGGTTGCAGACTGCCAGAAATAGTGCAAATTGAGTCCACTTTTAGGGTTGGGTTAGTGCTAGGGAATCATGGGAATTGTTTTTTTCTGAGACATTGAGCCTTCTCTGTCAGAGAGCATTGGTGCCACAATAAAATACAGTTCCCATGATTCCCTAACCCTAACCCTAACCCTTAAAATGGACTCAATTTGCACTATTTCTGGCAGTCTGCAACCCCCCAAAGAAGACTAAACTGAGGTTGTCATATTTTGGCCATATCATGAGAAGAAAGGACTCACTAGAAAAGACTATAATGCTTGGTAAAGTGGATGGCAATAGAAAAAGAGGAAGACCACATTCCAGATGGAGACTCAGTAAGAGAAACCACAGCCTGAAGGAGCTTGGAAGGGCAGCTGAGGATAGGATGATTTGAAGGTCTCTCATGCATAGGGTTGCAATGGGTCAAAGTCAGTTTGAAGGCAATTAACAACAACAACAAACATACAACTGTAAGTGTGGCCCCCTTTTTAAAAAGAAAGCAGAAAACAACACCTTTTCCCTAATAATTGAAGTGAATGCTCTGAAGGATACACTGATGATATATCTTCATTCTTCAGGAAACAAATATGGTATGCAGTTTGCATAGGTAGGAAAAATTACTTTTGGAGACTACAATTTCCATAGTCCAACCTGTCTCAGGAGTTATAATCTAGAAAGAAAGAAAAAAACTCAAACTCTGGAAATTTACACAGTGCTAGGGCCATTATGAAGAGTCAATGTAGTGTAGTGGTTTGAGTGTTGGACTAGCACTCTGGAGCTTAGGGTTTGAATCTCCACTTGTCCATGGAAACCCACTAGATGACCTTAGACAAGTCATATACTCTCAGCCTCAGAGGAAAGCAAAGGCAAACCCACTTTGAACAAATCCTGCAAAAAAGCCCACACTTTATTTGATTCTCCTTTGTTGTTGTATGCCTTCAAGTTGTTTCCATGTTATGGAGACCCCAAATCAAACCTAGCACAGGATTTTCTATGGCTGAAAGTGTGTGAATTGCCCAAGGTCACCCAGTGGGTTTCCATGTCAGAGCAGGAAATTGAACCTTGGTCTCCAAAGCATAGTCCAACACTCAAATCACTATGCCATACTGGCTCTGCTTCACTTTGAGGTTGCCCTAAGTTGGAAATGACTTGAAGGCACACAACAACAAGAAGGATCACTGTGTCTTAACACAGAGAGATCCACTTCAGGTCCTGTAAATAAAGATAACACTTGGAAACATTCACATATTAGCAATCAGTTGTAATCATGCTTTAACTAAAGTTTCTGTTAGTTGCATGCGGTGTAGAAAGTTTCCTCAAGAGTAAGAAATTGCTAGTGCTCCAATGCATATATTCAAGTCATTGCTAGATTGCTATAAGAAAACTGAGGTACAGAAACTGAGAATAGGATTTCTCACCAAGGTGCTGTTATGGTTATGTCCCCAAATCTTAGATTTAAGAGATGTTAAATAGTGGAATATGCTGCCTTGAAATGTGGTGGAGTCTCATTCTTTGGAATTTTTTAAATAGAAGCTGGATGACCATCAGTCAGGAGTGGTTGTTTATTCCTGCATAGCAGGGGGTTAGATTGGATGACCCTTGTGGTTTCTTCCAACTCTATGTTTTTCTTTATAAGGAGAACATCTCTGTAGCCTTTGTCATAGGTAGATACAATTCTTCCATCACCTTTTCTGAATCAAGTTCCATGATTTTTATAGGAATTTTGTATGAGAGATTTAACAAGCGGGAATGTACAATTATACTATATATTCTGAACATGGTCTGCAATTTTGTTGTGAATTTGCCTTCTATATTTAAATATGTGCTTCAGCACAGCCACTAGCCTAATTCAGGTGTGCTATTATTCGGTTTAAATCAACATGCAAGAGGAGAATGCTAACTTTCCCCCTTCACTGTCATTTTACACAAGTTGAACTTAACAGTCCAAAGAGAAGTCACAATTCCCAACTTTGTAGGGAACCTCCACAAAAAAGGAGGGAAAGAATCCTTTTAGCAGTTTACATTGATGTAAATGGGCTATTGTGTCAGTGTAAGTACTTTGGGGGGACATTACACAAAGAGATATTCAATATCTGCACTATAGTGAAACAGCAACATGCCCTCTAGTTCTTTAGGACTACAACTCCCAGCAGCCGTAATCAATTTGAGTTGTGGAGGGCATTCTGGGATTTTTAGCCAAACAGGAGGGTCCAATCTGTTGTCTACAACTAGACTAATTGATTGAGAACTTCCAAAGGCTCATCCAGAGATCTTTCTCAACAGTGCCTGGAAGCATCATGGATTGAACAAGAGACCTGTTGCAAGCAAACTGGGTTTTCTGTTAGTAGGTTATGGTACTTCTCCTCTGTCTTTTGGACCGGCAATATCCATATTCTGTACTGGGATCCATGTATTCTTACAATGGTCTGTAGGGCAAAAACATGTTTTGACACAGGATTTGATTTCTTTATTTGTGATTGCATAAAATTTGTTGCATAATCAGCACATCTAAGAGTTACAGCCATGGAGCACATGGTTTTATATTCAACCACAGTATTACATAAACATCCATAAAGATAATTGTAACACTGAAATTTGGAAAGAGTTATTCCTTAGAAACCATTTTCCTTTTCAGTGAAGCTATGTTTAAATGTTTTAACACGACATTATTAACATTTGGTGGGGTCACCAGGGGCCAGACCAAACTATTTCAGGGTCTAAACCTAGCCCTTGGCTTGCCATCTTGCCATCCCTTCCTAGAGTACAAAAAGTTCACCTTCTGCTTTCCAAAGCAATAACTCTCCTCCCACTCCTTATTGTTCTTGTTACTAGAAAGCAATACACTCTGATCACTCCTCTCCCCTTTTTTTCTTGTGAAGTGGGACGGATGATAATTTGTTGGCCTGGAATGTAACCAAATGTTGGTCTCCTGGGTGAACCAAACTGCACTTTAACTGGAAACTTTCATTATTTACCGATGAGTCAAAATGATTTCACTATTGACAGGGTTTTCATTAAGTCAGCCACTCTGTCAGATGAAACTCCTGACCAAAACAGAAAGAAAGAGAAGTGAAAAAAAAATGAGAAGAGGGAAAATTCCATTTCTTTTTAAATTAGGTGGAAGCATCTTCAAGAAAATTAAAGCAAAAGCTGTGAGGAGAAGCGTGGGAGGGTGAGTGAGATGAAGAACGAAATAACAAGAGCCAAAGTCTGTTTCTCTCTTTTGTTTTCAATCTTGTTTCCAACACACTCCTGGTAAAATCATTACAAAGACCGTTTATTTTTAAAATTGAAAGATTGGGGAGAGTCATAATGAGATATTATGTGTAAAAGTTGCACATAAATTTCCTCCTGTCATATTTTGGGTTCAGTTAACACATCCCCTTGGCAGGCTAGAGAGAAACTGATTGCTTTAGTATAGATTGTTTGTGCACTAGTATTATTGCCCAAGGTTTGAGCAACTGGGTGGCTGACTTGGCTACATGCTGATTTAGAAATTAGCTGGGCTTTTATTGGACACACTAAATTGTTCTCAAGAGAGAGAGAGAGAGATGGAGGGATGTTTGGGGGAAAGCTCCATTTTCTTTATAAGGGTGCCATTTATACTGACTGTATGAGTTTCATCCTTACTCTTGTCCATTTTATTTGCTAGAAGAGACATGAGAGATGACTATCAAAAATACAAATACACTGACCTCTCCATATTGGCTGGGGTTAGGGGCACAAGACGCCTGTAAATGTGGAAAAACTGCAAATTACAAAAACACGATGTTTTTACCTGAGAGAACACCTCTCTAGGAATCTTTAGGTCCTCCAGTGCAACTCTGTGGTCAACATCTGCCTGACATTGGCCATAGAATTGTGCTGGAGGAGCCATAAATGCCTAGTGGAGTGTTCTCTCTAGGAATTTCTAGGCCCTTCAGTGCAACTTTTGGTTGAAGTTCACCATAAAGTTGGACTGGAGGACCTAGAGATTCCTAGAAAGAACATAGTGATAAAATCTGTGAATAATCAAATCTGCAAAAGTCAAAGCCATAAATGTGGAGGGATGAGTGTAATGGCTGAAAGTGTCTTTTGGTGATACTTTAGGTTTTGTTCCACACACACCTTTTGTCAACAGTCAAATACCATCTTATTTAAACAGGTCTTCAGCCTTAACTGGTTGAGGTAGAAGGATGTGCAATGCTTGTGTTGTAATATGTTTTTTTTAACTGTTTTAAATGAAAGCTCAAATTGGAATTTGAGCATTCATTTAAAACACACACACACACACACACACACACACCCCAGGACATTCTTCCTCAAGTTTGGTTGGAAGCTCCTTTCTTATAAGCTGAATCCATTCTTACAGATCTTGTTCTCTGGACCAGCAGGGGAAAAAAAAAGCTTGGTCTTTCTTGTGACAGCCCTTCAGATATTTGGAGATGGCTAGCACATCATCTTTCCATTCTTTCTTCTCCAGGCTAAATGCATCTACCTCCCTCAAATATATCCTCAAAGGAGTGAGTTTCCAGATCCTTTACCATCTTTGCTATCTTCCTCTAGGGCCTCGTTCCCACTATGATTTAGAACAAACTGCTGATTGGGTTATATGTCTGTAATTCCTACTTGAAACCAGTTCCAAACTGACTTCACTCAATTTCAATTGAGATGAAGCAAGGCAAATGCAAAAGAACTCTTTCCTGACACAAGTTTTGGTGATTCTTTTGAAAAGAAGCGATTAGTAAGCGTGTTCAGCAAGTGGGAATGAAAGACCTGAATTGCATCAAACTGAAGGGGAGGGATTACTGTGGCAGATGATTGGCACATCCCTCACCAGTTTTTGGAGAAATCCACCATTTCACCCTGCTTCCCTTTCCCAGGACCCATCCTACATTCCAACTTTCTGTCCCATCCTCCATTCTAAGCTTGACTAGGAAGCATGTCTTCCAAGTCTTCAAAGCTGGGAGAGCACCACTTCTACTCTCCATGTCCTCCAAGTCCTGCAAGGCTGGGAGGGCAGCACTTAACCCAGGGGAGAGTCCTCCATATGACACCCATGGCTGAGGCATCCCAGGGGACTTGGAGGACATGAGAGGTTGAAGTGGTACCCTCCCAGTCTTGCAGAACTTGGAGGACATGCTTCCTAGTCAAGCTCGGAATGGAGGGTGTTTTGGTATTTCTCCTGGACAGAAAGTTGGAATGTAGGATGGGTCTGGGAAAGGAGAGGGGAAAGGGAGTGGTGGATTTCCAAAAAAACCCAACAACAAGTGAGGGATGGGATACTGGTGAGGGATGGGATTCTGGCCATGGCACCCATGACTCCTTCCTGTGTTTTCTTGAATGTGTTGCCAGTTGTGTCACTGATGACACGTAGATGATTGACAGGAATTTTGAAGGGGCACAAACTAGTGGGAACAACAAATCTGTCAAAAAAGATCTGAATAAAGGAAGTGGGAACGATGCATGGACTGGAATCGATTCACCAACCCGACAAGAAAGCAAATAGCAAACCGGGTTAAATGTAAGTGGGAATGAGCCCTAGATATGTTTTAGCTTGTTGGTATCATTTTTACACTATGGCATCCAGAAATGGACACACTATTTGATGAGAAAACTGAATATAATGATACTCTTATTTCCTTTAATTTGGGAAATTGTGTTGGAACTATAGTTCCATTGATGCAACCTAGAATTGCATTGGCTTTTTCACCACAGCAACACACTGTTGGACTGTGTTTAACTTGTACTCTGTTAAGTACCCTTTATCCTTTTCAAGTGTGCTGCTGTCAAGCCAGGCATCTGCCCATCTTATAGTTGTGTCCTTGATTTTGCCAGCCTTAATGTAGTACTAACATTTAGACTGGTTAAAATTCATTTTTTAATTTTTTTGGCCTATTTAGTCTGAGTCTGATTTTCGGTTTTGACATATTAGCTACCCTTCCCAGATTGATGTTGTAGATTTGCTTAGTTTTGGTTAGTCCTCTATTCCATTAGCAACACAATTTATGTAAAGCAGCACTGGACTCACTTCTCACTTTTTTCCAGGATGAGGAATCATTGGGGAACATTCTTTGTAACATTAACAACAACAACAACAACAAACAAACAAAAACAACAGCAAAGAGGGTGGGTAGTATTAGCATGGCATGACTTGTTTTCAGACACTCATGCTGGCTCTTACTCATCTGATCATTATTTTCTAAGTATTGATGCTATGCTGATAGAGGTCTGGATCCTAGTTTTCTCCTTTTTGGAGAAGGGGACAGCATTTATTCACATCCAGTCTTCAAGAACTAAATGTATTCTCCAAGACTTCTCAAAAGCTCTGAGATTATATTTGTTTAGTGGGTTTAGATGCAGTTCAGCTGGCTGTGAACACTTGAATTTGTTTAAAGTCAATGTCCTGTACCTATAAGTATTTTACATGTTTTGAGCTTAAGCCCTTTTACAGGGAAGCTACAAGTTGGAGGCAGCATCATGTGATGAGTTTTGCCAAAGCTTGTTCCTTCTCAATGTACTCACAATTTAAAAACTGTGTGCAAGAATCTCCTACTTCTTCAGATGCATGGAGTGATGTACCTAGGAATAGACCTTTATAAGCAGGCTATGTGTGTGAATAGCAACAGAAATGCATTTAGTGATCAAGTGACAAGTTGAACTTTAACAAAAGTCTTTGGGGGACAAAGGCAGGAAGAAGGAGGTTGCCTAAAATCAAGGTGAATAGATAACCATATGAATTATTGGAATGTAGTGTGATGCTGGCTGGAAGTCAGAAAGGAGATAAGATGAACTGGCTAAGAAAGCACTCATGAATCTAGGGTGTTAACTAGTGTTATAATGTGTGCAGTGTACCAGGAAACCAGTTTCTGTGTTCAACCAACTGTTGATAGACATGGATACGTGGAAATATTCCAATTCTGTTATTTCTCTTTCCATTCTTTATCTTTCCAATCAAAATAAACAATGACACAAAGATGAAGGGGGAAACTAAAGCCACACTTTAGTCAACTATTTGCAAACCTCTTACCTGCAGAGAGGCCTCATTAGTGTGAAAAATGACTGAGACCAAAGGCCCTCCAAACCCTACCTTCACCATGAAAGGATGAGCCACCTAAGACCTGGTGCCATGGTGTGTTTTCTCAGCATGTTATAGCCAGCCACTTCAATGGGGGGGGGGGGGTCCTCCCCACCCACCATGCTTCCCAAGTCCCAGGCTTTAAAAAGCCATTCCCTTCCCAGTACCTGGGTCTCATGCAATTCTAGGCACCAGTCTAGCAATTAATCCTTCACCAAAGGTGCCCTCTACATGCTCATCTATTCCATCTATTCCATCCTCCTTTCCATACTTCCTGCTCCTATTAACAGATCCATCTGCTAATGTTCCTCCCTAAAAATGCTATGAGCAACTAGTGTGAAATATTCCCAGCTACCTTTGCCAACTGAAGAGTTGTTTGGCCAACATCTCAACCTGACCAGTAGGGGCAACCAACTGAATCCTTTACTCACACATGTAGGGCATTCAGTAATGAAGAGAGCAAAGCTTGGGTGGGCTGGGTACCCTCTTCTAAGGTATTCACTGATATCATCTTCCTTTTGATGCTTAACATCATTACACCCAGCATGTGACCCTTTTTCCTGGGCATACAAAGGCATTCCCTTTTAAGGCAAGATATTTCAAAAACATCAGCTACCAATTTGAAAATTGTGCATAACTTTGACCACTACAGTTGCTCTTTTTTGTACCTTTCCTGATAACTCCTAACACTGAATATACCCTTTTCATTCCCCAGATACACCAAGCTGACCTTTCCAGTGTGTTTTCTGTTATGACCCCAAGAACACTTGAAGAGACAAAGCCAATTTAAACTCCTTGGTCCCCATGTGCCCCACTTTCCATTCATTTAATAGGCTGGTAGAGAAGATTCAGTGCATCAGACATTATTAAGCAGAAATTTCCTCAACCCTTATTTGAATCAAGGGGAAAATATACATAGAATGGAAAGCACTCAGGGGGCTAAGCAAGTAACTCTCCATGTTGTAGAAGGTCACATGCAGGTAAGCTATTACCTTGCTTTGCTGGAATCAGGCCAGGATCAGATCCCCAGATGAAAACACTTTCCAGCTTGGGGAAGATTAGTCTCTAGATATAACTTTTACTACTGACCCATATAGGGCCTCAAATGTACATTTTGTTTCTAGATATAACCCATGAGCCAAACTACACTACTATCTCTATGGTCTCAAGTGTAGTTTTTCAGTCAATGCTCCTAAAATAATTATCTTTTTTTCCCTTACAAACCCCCCAACTTTTGAGTTTTACTAATCACAAATCACTTCAGTTTTCTCAATTGTTAGTGCCATTCCCTGTGAAAGTACAGAAAAAAAAGTTTATTTTCTCCCTTTCTACAGCTTCTGGAGCAATTTGGCACTCAAAATAACCAAAGTGCAGCACTTAAAACATTCTCATTGCAAAGTTGCCTTGCTGCCATTGTCTGATGCCCATCTCTGATTAAATATTTTACCAGCCCCAACATCATCTGTTCTCTCTTCATTCCACAAAGAAACCTGCCCCTTTTTAAAGTTAGAATTAACATTCATCTCTTGTTATGAATATGTTGTGAATGACTTGTTATGAATCACTTGTCGACTGTCATGTTTTTCTGTGTCAAATCAGGCATCTCTGGCTAGAATCCTTTTGTTGTCTTATGTATGTGCAAAGTCCTTTATGGGGAAAAAGCTGGACATTTTTGTCCAATGCAATACATCTGCATTCAGTTCAGGTTTGTGGGAGCAGATTTGTTCATATTTATTTATTTAGAATATTTATGCCCCACTCTTCAGCCAAAAAAGCTCCCAGAGCATCTTACAAATTATTGTGTTGACAGTTCCCTGCCCTCAGGTTTACAATCTTTAAAAAAAGGGGGGATGACAGTAGGATTAGGGATTAAGACCAGTAGTTTTTGGCTGCTCTCCCACCACCTTGGAAGGTAAAATAAGTGGCAGCTGGAATGAAAGGAGGACCTTTCATCAGCTACTGAAGCCAAGGCACAATGCAGCTGACCTTGGCTGCTCTCTTGTCCTCTATGCACGTGTGGGTTTCTCTGTGCATGGAGATACACTTGAACATTTAGTAGTGTATTCAGCTGAATCTTTGGGGCCTGCATTCTCTTGCACAACATTGTCATTCAGTACAAAGGTTGTATAGTATAGTCAGTGTATAAGGAGACAAGTAACACTGATGTGGGATCTCATCTCTCTGCTTCAAAAGACACAATGCACAGTAGTTACTTGGGTCTCACTCAGCCCCCTAGTTGGTAGGCTGTAGAAAGAATCCACCAACTATACATCCCAGAAAAGTGTAAATGGATACTTTATAGAACTTTAAACATTTCACAGATAAAAAACTTGTGGTCAAGCAATATCAAAGTGTGGTCAAAATGTCAAAAGTTGTTAAGGAGAAAGAACATGGAAGCTAGAAGAGGCTGGAACAGCTTGCTTTTGCTTGAGCCTACAGGGAAAGGCAAGATTCTGCATCCTCTTCTTCACTTCCCCCAAGTAAATGCATACTACTTTTGCCCTATGGATTCAGTTTCCACCAATTCAGTTTCCAGTAAAAGACAGAGGCAAGTTGAAAACAAAAGAGGGACATAGCAGGAGAAGGGAGAAACTGGTATATTTTAAAAACATCTGAAAAAATAGGACAACAGAGGATTAATCAAGACTCTTTAATCAGGTCTGCCAAATCAGGATGGTTGGACTTTAACATTATTTCTTTTCAATAGGCTTGCATTCTGCCTCTTGCAGCTACAGAGAGGCAAATAATGCACAATGCACCAGGCCTGATTTTTTAATTCCCCCCCTCCATCTTCCCTCTTTGATTATTCATTCTTTGATTTTTTAATATAACCATATCTGAGGAAGAGTTCTGAAGAACCCAATGGGGAAGACAGAAAATAATCAAAATCAGGCCTAGTGTATTGTCCATTGTCTGTCTCTCTATAGCAAGAGATACAATGCTAACCTATGGGGGGGGGGGAGTGTTAAAGTACCCCCTTACCCCATTTTTATAACAAGTCAGTGAACCTACTATAAGATGATTGCCTAGCACTGTGTTTGTTTTTCTTTACAAAACACACAGCTGCTAAGTTTTTTGTTTGTGAAGTTGTTATGAAAAAGGAATTTTAGTTCCTAGACCCTTCCAAATGTCTTATCTCTCTTCCTTGATCAATGTACTGATTTTCCCCACAACAAACAATCACATACTGTAATTTAGGTTACAGTAACATGAAGGAAAAGTGGATTTTTGTTTTGCTTTGTTTTTTAAAAAATTAAAAAGTAGTTTGCCATTTCATCTGACTGTTATAAAAAACACAACAGAACTACTTCAACTTCTACACTAAAAAAAACTACACACTTTTTCTGAAGAAACTGTTAATTTTACTTCCCCATATCTTCTAAATAATAAAAAAAGATATTTAAAAATTTAACTAAAGGCCTAAGCAGACTGCCAGAAATAGTGCACATTAAATTGAGGCACTGCCCTGGCTCAGTGCTAGGGAATCATGAGAATTGTATTTTTTTCTGAGACTTTGATCCTTCTCTGTCAGAGAGCTCTGGTGGCACAATAAATTACAGTTCCCATGATTCCCTAGCACTGAGCCAGGGCAGTGGCTCAATTTAATGTGCACTATTTCTGGCAGTCTGCTTAGGCCCTAAGTTTCTAATAGTAATATTGATTATTTATAAGTGGCACACTACTTAGAAACATGAGCTATATTCTGCAAATCCTAAGCTGAATATTTATCCCATTTTCTTCTTTCAGTAATCAATCACTAATTTCTATTGATCTTTATTAATGATCACATAATTAGAAGATCGCTTTTAAGACTCTGGATTATAATTAAAAAATCTATAACAAACTCCCAGATTGGATTTCACCCCAAGAAGCACTAATGTTTGGACAAGCAGAAAATCAAAAAAGCTTCTTAAAATATACTGACTTGTTAAAGTTGAAAGGAGAAACTCCAAGATTAAAAACAAATAAATAACTAGAAGACAGTGAATTTATTTGCTACTGGTTAACACACAGTCAATTTAAATAAACAATAAACTAGAAGGCTTTGCAAAAGAAAAAAGAAAAAAAGTACAGATTTCAGGCCTCTACAGACAGCGCTTTGCACCATCTTGGAGGCAGGGAAAGGGAGGGGCAGCCACACGCCGGGCACCTCAACACTTTCCCAAGGATGTGATCACGGTGCATGCTGCTATGCACGGTGAGTGCCGTCAGGATGTCCTCCCGGCACAGCGTTTTTACACGCTGTGCCAGAAGAGGTGTAAAAGAGCTGTGTGGCTGCTCTTCAGGTGCCCTATTTGCCAGCTCTGGAAAGAGAGTCATTTTAGTGTTCTTTCAGGGATGACAAAAGGGTGCATTGGGGCCGAGGCATGGGGCAGCCTCCACGGCTGCCCATCTGCATCCCCCCTTAGAGGAGATATTGTTTGGGCCTAAAAAAATCTATTATATCCAAACTATATAAACTTATTTTGAAAATAGAAATGCAAGAGGAAACAATCAAAGACCATACAGTTAAATGGGCAACTAATATTGGACCTCTGATTTAACTAGAAAGTTGAGAAAGAGCATGGGGTCAAGATTTAAAATTCATGTCCTGTATGGATGTGAAAGAAAATTTTTACAAGGTGCTACACAGATGGTACTTAACCCCAAATAAATTGACCAAAATGCAGCAACACGAATCAGGAAAATGTTGGAAATGTGGCAAAAAAGAAGGGACATTGTACCATATTTGGTGGACTTGCCCAATAGCCAAAAAAAAAAATAAAAATAAAAATAAATGAAAAGAAATTTATATGGTGATTCAACAAACAATTCAATGCCCAATCAAATTAACACCAGAATGTTTCCTATTAAATATAGTTGATGGAAGAGAAGGAAGGAAACATTTAAAAGATATCTTATATGTAATTACAGCAGCCAGAATGTCATATGCTCAAAAATGGAAAGAAAAATCTACACCATTGTTAGACGATTGGCTTAAGAAATGCCTAGATATGATAGAAATGGACAAAATGATATTACTAAATCAAAAACCCATTGCTGGGTGGGATAAAGATTGGAACTCTCTGCTAAACATTTCTGAAAGCCAATCACACAAAGTCTTAATTATTAATTACTAAATTAGGAAAAGGATTTTTATATAATTTAATATAATAATAAGTGAATTATATTAAGACAATAAACTGCTCTGTAGTGAAACCAGCTAAGACACTCACAAGCTTGAAATACAGTTGTGGAAGAGAAACAGATGAAGGTTAGGACCTGACTTAAAGCACATTTGGAAGTGTGCAGTCTGACAAATATTGGGACTGGTTAAGAGAAGAAATGGATGGACTAACCAATTTTTTAAAAACTATTTTTAGAAAAATGATTTTTCTTTAAACAGAATGCTCTATTGAAAATTCAAAAAAAAAGTTTACATTTTGGGCAGGGGGGATTTTATAAAGCTGAACTTTTATAAATTTCTATTTTGTGAATACTTTAGAAAGCAAACTGAATTGGATTATGAGTTCTGAGGTTATGTTTATGTCTGTAAACTATATACTGTCAAATACTATTTGCTTTGTTGTTTATTTTTCAAATTTGAACAAAAAAAATGCAAAAAAAATTCTATTCATCTTTAAAAGACATTGTAGTTCCCTCTCTTATAAAATTGGTTAATTTATTAATTCCTACAAATTCTTTAAGTTTTATAAGCCATTTCTTTTAGGAGAGAACAACTGAGTCTTTCCAGTGTTGTGCATACAACAGACTGGCTGTTGAATTGTACAATCTTCGCATTATCACACACAAAGTATCTTAATCTTACATGGTTACAATTATATTGCCCACTCTGGCCGGGGATGATGGTAGCTGGAGTGGAATATATCTGGGAGGTGCAAAGTTCAGGGAGGTTGGTTTAAAGGAAATACAGTCGCCCCTTGGTATCCACAGGGGATCCGTTCTGGACTCCCCCCCCCCCAGATCTGTAGATCTCAAGCCCACATTTTCCCCAATGGCAGTGCATGCATGCATCCGCTCCACCATTAGGGACAGCCCCTGTTGTCCTGTGACGGTGTGTGGACATAGCTGCACTGCCATTGGGGATGACATGATGTGCCACCATGAGACAACAGGGGCTGTCCCAAACAGTGGCACAGCCACATGCATGCACCGCCATTGGGGACAATGCGGGCTTGCCATCCATGGACTCTTGAATCCGCAGATGGCAAGTCCACCGTACAGAGAGCTGACTGTACTGATTTTTTGATAAATTGTTTGTGCTTGAATTACTCCTTGTATTACTACTTAAGAAGAATTTATCACACCTTTTCTCTTGAATGTACTATATGCATAAGGTTGTCAAAGTAGATACCATGTCTCCTATTTGTCTATAATGGATTGTTTCTCAGAGAGCACAGAAACACTCACTGCTGTAGCTGAGTGCCTCAAAGTAAAGAACAAACTCAAAAAAAAAAGTTTTGATTTGCTTTCCCTGTTATTAGTAACAGAAAGCAGCACTAAATGGGGCGTGAAAAATACATGTGTTCCTAATCATGCTCAACACAATGCAAATGTATTCTTTTTGGGACAATCATAAAAAACCTCACAAGGATTTAGGCTTTTCTAAATATCTGTGTAATGGAACAATAATAAACAGCATCACACAAATGTTAACACTGCAGCCCTTTACCATGCTTTATAAACTGTTTAGAGATCAAGAAGACCTCCCAAACAACAACAACTCATTCACCCAGTCCGTCACCCTAAACCATAGGAAGAATGGACTTAAGCCCTACAGAGCTGTAGGAGGTAAACATCTAACTAATTGTGTCATACAAAATGGGTGGTATGTTTTCCCTAGTTTATTATGGAATGTTTTCAAGTTTATAAGGCTTGCAGAATCTTAGAAGACTTCAAGACAGCATAAGATATGCATAAAATATACAGACCCTCTAACATTTGATGAAAGAAAACAAGCACACATTTTGTGTCATCTAAATTTGTAGTAACAAGTAAGCTCATCAGGTCTCCAGAGATTTTTGAAATATTTACAACATATAAAGGCACAGAAATTTCAGAAATTACTGTGGCTAACTTATTGAGAATTTGCATGGTATAGTGGTTTGAGTTTTAGACTAAGATTTAGTAGACTAGGGTACAAATTCTTGCTCAGCCATGAAAATCCACTGGGTGATCTTGGGTATGTCTCACTTTCTCAGACAATGGAACAGTGGTGTCACTATGAGGGTGTGTGGAGTTCAGACTACACCAGATGACACCCTAAGGGGGCAGGGTGACACCACTGCTCCTTAAACATCTCCTTTTTGGCAGAAATGGGCCGTGGCATTTGCTTGTGTCCCATTAAAATGCTGAAGATAAAGGGTGAATAGGGTGAGGCTGAGTGGAAGGAGAAAGGAGAGGTCCTGCATTTTTAAAAAACATCAATTTTAACCAAAATTTTCACTGCAACCATATGAAACTATGTATATCTAAATACATTGAGAATAGAGTGCATGTTTACCAAATTTGAAGATGACACCCAATTAGGAGGAATAGCTAATACCCCAGAGGAGAGGATTAAAATTCAAAATGACCTTAATAGATTAGAAAGCTGGGCCAAAACTGGAAAAAAAATGAATTTCAACATGGAGAAATGTACGGTAGTGCACTTACACAGACAAAATAAATGCATAGATATTACTTGGGGGACATCTCGCCTAACAAGACTACATGGGAAAGGAATCTAGGAGTCCTAGTAGACCACAAGTTGAACATGATGTGTGATGTGTGATGTGTGAGCTAAAAAAACCAATGCCCCTTTCCATTTATAATAATAATAATAATAATAATAATAATAATAATAATATTATTTATATCTTGCCTTTAGCCGGAGCTGTCAAAGATTATACATCTCCCATTTAATACTTAGTTAGTTGAAAGTCCTTTGTCACCCAACCCAGTTTCTTCAGACACCTCCCATTTTTCCTTCTCATTGGAATGGTTTAAGATTATGCCTTCAGTATCTCCCTTTTGAAAAACTCCCATCCATCCTGAACTCCCTTCTCCTTTAGTATTCCTGACCATAGGATCACTCCCAGTGTTTCCCTAATTTTATTGAAATCAGCTCTCCTAAAGTCTATAATGAGTGTCTGACTATGCCTAGCTTCTCCTTTCCACTGTATAAGAGTGTGAGGAGAGTGACCAAATTGGTGAAGGGTCTGGAAACCATGTCCTGTGAGGAGAGACTTACGGAGTTTGCTATGTTTAGCCTGGAGAAGTGAAGGTTAAGAGGTGATATGATAGCCCTGTTTAAATTTTTGAAGAGGTGTCATATTGAGGAGAGAACAAGCTTGGTTTTGTTTTGTTTTGTTTTTTGGTTTTGTTCCAGAGATTAGGACCTGGAGCAATGGATTCAAACTACAGGAAAAGAGATTGCACCTCCACATTAGGAAGAACCTCCTGACAGTAAGAGCTGTTTGACAGTGCAAACAACTCCCTTGGAGGGTGGTGGAATCTCCTTTGGAGATTTTTAAACAGAGGCTGAATGGCCATCTGTCGGGGGTGCTTTGATTCTGTGGGTTGGACTGGATGGCCCTTGTGGTCTCTTCCATCTCTATGACTCTATGAGACTGTGTGTATGATATCGTAATTTAAAGGTATAATTTTAATTTTGCTAGTTGTTTATGTCACAACTGTTACCATGACATTCAGTGATATGCAGGAATTACAATTATTGAGTAACATAATGAGTAACATTAGTACAAAAAGCATGACCAAAGATTCTGTACAGTGTGGGATGGGATGAAGTCAGTGGGGGGGGGGGTGTTATACCATGATTTACTACACCAGATGACACCAACTCTAATGATATGACTGCACTGGTAAACCTTTTCTGAATAAATCTTGACAAGAAAACCTAAGGACAGGGTCACCAGAAGTCAGAGAAAACCTGTAAGCACTTAGTAAGGTAACTTACCAATTCCTATTTTCAGAAAGGAAACTATATTAGTCCATAACTATTAATTGATACAGATAGTATTTTTGCATTGCATTTCCTTTTAAAATTTCTACATCTACATCCTTCAACTGTGAATTGCACTTGGTCCATGTGTTAAGTAGGCTGCATCCATAAAAACCTTTTGCTATAATAAATGTGTCAGTCTTTAAGATTCCACAAGATTCTTTCTTGCTTTCATTGATTGATTCCTATATGTACTAACATGGCAGAGAAGGAAGGAGACTTGGGAAAGTGAGCTATCTCTTTTGAGAATAAGAATACTGGAGCAGGAAATTTTGACAAACTATATTAATGAATAAACTAACATATTTTAAATATATGTGACATAATTAGACAGTGACATAATAAATGCTATTTTGAAAAATTATTTTAATAGTTGCCAGTCTGGAAAGATGATACACAAAGTTGTCTCTCTTTCACACACATGCACACACATACACACATACATGTAAAATACATGTAAAATTGTTAATGCTTGTTTTGTTTTTTTTAAATAAACTGCTGCAATGTATGAAGATCATTTCCTTTCCCATCTTTCACTAAGACCTTGTCTGTATGGGCCAAAATGCCCTTCACCCTGCCCCCTTCTGGTATCCTGTTTAGAAAATGCATGTCCCCAGCTCTGGTTTTGGTGTGAATTCAAACAAAAATCCACCAAAAAGTGATACCTTTATTGGCCAACCAAAATGCACGCTATACTTGTTGCAAGTTTTCAAAACTCCATTGGCTTCTTCATCAGGCAAAATGTTACAAACCAAACTGGAGGAAAAAAATGGAGATGTTAGTCAGATGCCTGCATTTTGATGTTTCTGTCCTTAGTTGAGATGGCAAGTGGAGGGTATCTTTTGCAGGCTGGCCCCTCCTCCTTCTTGCCATGTATCAATTGGGAGATTTGCAAAGACCAGTAAATTTAAAGTCCATTTGCATCTCAACAAGGACCCCTCTCCTGCAGTCCAATAGGCCTCCATTCCTATGAGGTCACAGGCCTCTATGTAGGCAGACCAGCAGTGGCCCCTCAAACGGGGGAGCTTCGGGGGGTTTCTGGGGGCAGGGCTTTTGAGGGGCAGGCTTCTGAGGGCAGTGCACACTCCCTTCCCCTGAGCAGCCTTGTCCTTTTCTTGAAGAGGAAGAAGACAGGCAGGCATGGGGGGGGGGAGTGCACACAGAGATGGCATGTGGCGGGAGCACAGGGACAGTGTGTACAAGGGGGGGTGACTGGATGTACCCCTCTTATAGAGTGTCACCTAGTGTGGGCCGCACCATCACACACACCTCTAGTGATGCCACTGATGAGCAGCAGACAACATCCAACATATTTTGCACCAGAACTGGGATATAATAGCCTTAAAACATATTTTTTTAAAAAAATTACCTATTATTCTGGATCATCTGGGAAGATCAAAAGCCCTATACTTCCATGCTGTGGCAGCTGTCCACTGCCACTGCCACGAGTTGCTTGCTCTGAGGTCAGAATGAAGCATTCAGCCATGTGACTGTCACAGGAACAAGGACATTACACTATCATCTTGTTCTGATCTCAGAAGTGAGTGAGCAACCCATGGCAGTGGTGAATGTGTTGAGTAGCCCAGCTGGACATCTGTTCGGACAATGACTGTGGTACAGGAACAGAGGGACAGGAAATGGGGGGGATCAGGGCAGCTGTGGACCCAGGATGCTCCAGGATGCCCCCAGAGTATCCTGACCAGTGCAGACAAGGCTTCAAACAAAAATAGTGTAATACTATCGGAATCTGGTTATTTTATTTCTGAAAATGCTTACAACTTGAAAACATAAATATACCCATTTAACAAAAATCACATTTTCTCATTGAAATATTATGCATGGGTATATCTTTATGATCACAAACATTCCAGTCTCAACAGTACCACTTATTTACTTATTTATATATAATTTGTCATGTTCAGTCTATGATAACAAAATTCCTGTAGCACCTTTGGATCATTAGCAGTGGAGTTAAAGTCATGTAAACAGTCTTATAAGCTTGAGCTAAAAGACATATCTTGATAGAAAGCAAGAGGACATAATCTAGGCAGGTGAAATCAAACAGCATAACAGAGTGCAAACAACTCACTAAAACCAATTGGACTCAGTTAATGAACTCTAATCCAGCAAAGGATAGCAGGAAGAGGCTGTTGAATTGGGCAATTGAACTTCAGCAAATTTGATGGAAGTGTGCATTCATTTGAATGGAAATGAATGGAAAATGATGGGGAAAGAAAGGGAATGAACTTTCTCACTTCTGTTTTACATTAAGAATGTGAAAAGAAATATGAGAAACAAAACTTATTTGCACTTTCTCCACCATTGTTTTGCATGATCAGTATGCCTGACCTTTTGCAAGACTGATATCCTGTGGCTGGAGGATGGCTCAGCAGTTGAAAACCTTCAATTTAAATGGTGGTTGCATGGAATACCCTGCCTCTCCAAACAGATCAAGTCAGCTAACAACAATAAAACATCATATCCCATAAACCCTCCCATCCACAATAAAAAGTACATTTTAATTATTAAAACAAAGCAGGGGCAGTTAAGGAGCAATTGATGGGAGGCAATTAAGAGGCTAGTCTGGGAAGGCCTGCCAAAAGAAATACATCTTTACACCTTTTTAAAGCAGTGTGTTGAATCTCCTTGGGCAGGTTGTTCCATAACTTGGGAGCGACAGAAGAAAAGGTCCTCTGGGTAACTGCCGCCAGCTTACTTTTTGCTGGCTGCAGTTTTTACTAGAGGACCTCAGTGTGTGGGGTGGATTGTATGGGAGAAGACGATCCCGTCAGTAAGGTGGGCCCAAGCCATGAAAGGCTTTAAAGATTATAACCAGGGCCTTGTACTGTGCCCGGAAGTTAATAGGCAGCCAGTGAAGGGACTTTAATATAGATGTTATATGGTTGCCCTTAGATCTCCTGGTGACTAATCTGGCTGCCATATTTTGAATTAATTGAAGTTTCTGGACTAAGTGAAAAGGAAGCCCTATGTAGAGCGCGTTATAGAAGTCAAGCCATGAAGTTACCAGTGCGTGCACCACAGTTTTTAGGTACTCAAGTTCCAGAAAGGGACGCAGTTGACGTATCAACCAAAGCTAATAACCGGCATTCCTAGCCATCACATTTATCTGGGCTGACATCTGGAGCAATGGATCCAGGAGTATCCCCAAGCTGTGAACACAGTCCTTTAGGGGAAGTGTCACCCCATCCAGGACCGGTTGATAAAACTCCATATCCAGAGGGCCTCTGACAGCGAGCACCTCCATCTTATCTGGATTCAGCTTCAGTCTGTTTTTCCTCATCCAGCCCATCACCTCCTCAAGACAGTCATTCAGAGGGGAGATGCTTTCCTTAGTTGACGCTGTGGTGCGGGGCATGGAGAGAGAGATCTGGGTGTCATCAGCATACTGATAGCACCCCACCCCATGCCTCCAGATTATCTCTCCCAGCGGTTTCATGTAGATGTTAAATAGCATTGGGGATTGGATGGCACCCTTAATTTCCCTTTTGGAGGAGCAACTCCCCAAGCATCACCATCTGGAATCTATCTGAGAGATAGGACCAGAACCACTGCAATGCAGTGCCCCTGATCCCCAATGCTCTCAGGCGTTCCAGAAGGATACCATGGTCGATGGTATCGAAAGATGCTGAAAGATCCAAAAGTGCCCTGTCAATACTTAAGTGGAGATCATCCACTAAGGCAGGGGTCGGCAAGTTCCCCTTATCTGGGGCCGGGCCGGGGATCCTGCGCATGCGCGAACGACCCGCAGATGCCATTTTGGAAAACAAAATGGCAGCTGCGACTCGGTGCATGCGCAAATGAGTTGTGGCCACCATTTTGTTTTCCAAAATGATGGCCATGGCTCGTTCGCGCATGTGCAGGAATACTGCGCATGTGCAAATGAGTCACGGCCGCCATTTTGGAAAACAAAATGGTGGCAGTGACATGCGCAGTGGCGGCTTGGCAGCAGCATGCACAGTGGTGTCGGGGGTCAGCAGGGCCCGGCAGCGGCAGCGGCGGGGGTCAGCAGGGGCCAGTCGGCAGGCCTCGGCGGGCTGGGTGCGGCCCGTGGACCGTAGGTTGATGACCCCTGCACTAAGGCGACCATAGCAGTCTTTACTCCATATCCTGTCCTGAAGCTGGTTTGAAATGGGTTCAGATAATCTGTTTCATCCAAGACTGTTTGGAGTTGAAGAGCAACAGCCCTCTCAATCAGCTTGCTTAAAAATGGAAAGTGAGAGACTGGTCTATAATTATTTATATTCTATAATTATTCATGTCCAAGGGATCTTGGGAGGGCTTTTTCAGAAGTGGCTACACTACTGCTTCTTTTAGGCAAGATGGTAAATGGCCTTCCCTAAGAGATGTTATTGCAGAGTTGAGTATGCAGAATAAATCTTCTGGAAGCCTGCTCCTCTCCGCTGCAAGAGAACTTTCAAGCCATCTGTCCTTGAAGCTGTGTCTTGCTGTGAAATGTAATCATCCAGCTCCCAGACATAAACTGTAGACAGGCATTAACTTAAAATAGGTTTTTATACTTGAGTTGCAGTAGTAGAAAAGAAAACAAACTATTTACATTCTCATGTAGAAACAAAGTACAAAGAGAGCAGAAGAGGAAGAAGAAGAGGACACATGCTGTGTGCTCAGATTATTTATAGACACTTTCCATGCGGCTTCTAAACCCAGCTTCTTCCTATGATTCCTTCCTATGTCCTGTGTCACATGAACAGTAATAATAATATATATAATAAAATTTTATTTATATCCCGCCCCTCTGAGCTCAATCAAGGCAGCTAACAACAATAAAATACATCATATAAAATCCTAAGACAATAATCAAAATGTTTTACCACTTGGCCCTTCCTTGCTGCTAATGCCAAAACCAACCTCAGGCTTTCTGGCTTCACTGTAGGAGAAAACATTTTGTCAAAGTTCACAAACTTTTGCTGTGCAAAACCTTTTGCCACCAACCTGGTCTTATATCTATGGGTACCACCCAGCATCTCCTTCCTTTTGAAAACCCATCTATACCTATCACCCTGTGATCCTTAGGTCTCTCAACAATCTCAAAAACTTCCTTATCTACCAATGGTATGTATTCCTGATCCATCACAGAAAACCACTTCTCCTTCTCCTCCTCAGGATAACTCTGCAAATCCTTAAAACTCTCAGGCTCATCAGCCACCACTGTACAGGTTCTTTCACTCTGCACTACAAAATGCTTTGGAGGCTTTCTCACTCTCTGAGTCCTCCTTGGTAGGATTACCTTTGTTCTACCTCTTTCATCCTTACTGTCAGAACTCATCTGACCCTTTGTATCTCTTTTTCCCTTTGTCTCAAACTTTCTAGTTTTGGTTGGTTGTTTTTGTGTAGGCTGTTCTGAAGTACTAGGCTGTTCTGAAGTTTCTAGTACTCATGTCCATTTGTCCCGATCTAAGAAAAACCTCTTTGTTGGAATGCAGCTTCTCCCAACCTGGGTGCTTTTCAAAGTTGGCACTTTTGGATAGCAAGATCTCCCCATGACCAAGATGAAATCTATAGCTATTCTCAGAATATCCCACAAACATCACCTGCTCCTTTTAGGCTCACCCTTCTTTCTGAAAGTGGCAGGTACATACACATTTGTGTATTGCCCAAACACTCTCAAGTATTTCAAGTTAGGTGGTCTGCCATAAAGCATACGAAATGGGGTTTTCTTTACAGCAGAATTCCAAACACAATTTGCAAGGTGATTTGCTGTCAGAATAGCCTCCCCCCCACAACTGCCAGATGCTTCTGCATTTAACATCTTGCAGTCTTTCATTTGCTTTAAGACACCTATTCATCTTTCCACCAAACCATCCTCCTGCAGAACTGCAGGGTTTGTGGTGTTATGATGAATTCCCTTCTTTCTCAACCAATTTTTCAAACAATTTGACAAGAATTCTCCACCCCGTCTGTGATCAAAGATTCCACTTTGTATTCAAACTCCCTTTCAATCATGTTAACCCAGGGCTCAAACCAGTATAGCACCTGGAAATAAAGAGTTAATCACAAGTAATGTGGTAAACTAAGAGCCATGTTTTATTAAGTTCACATTCAACTTCTGCAGTGAGGCCTAACTAGTGAGGAGCTCATCTTAGGCCAGGGTTCTTCCCATTCAGTAATACATGAGTGAGACCCAGGCCCTGGTGCTATCCCATAAGTCTACAGTCTGATACTGTCTGGCAGCTAAATTTGACCAAGAAGATTCTATGAGATCAGCCTTTCCCACAGAAATTTATAATTTAGGGGAGGACCTGAACCAGGCCAGTCTCAAAGGTAATTTGTCTCCCCAAATCTGAGCCCTACATTATCCAGAGTGCAAGGTAAGGGAGCACCTTTCACCCTAGAGCACCCACCATTAACTCAAATGTTCTTATTTTTCTGCACTATCCTGCCAATGTGACCAAATTAGATTATGACATCATGTCAGCCAATCTTTCAACTTTGCATAGGAATGCAGTGCAGGGAAAACAAAACCCCTTATCACCTTTTCCCTCACATTGACAATCAGTTGAACAGTGATCAATAATGCTTAACCTTTCCTGAAACTACCACTATAAGTTTGCACAGCACATTATGGTAGGTGGATAGGCCAAGCATGAGAAGGAAATGAAGCTGGGTCTGGGGCGGGTAAGTCTTAAATAGCCTCTGGAGTCTGCCTTTGATGTCAAAGCAGCAGCATCCACTATGGCTACCTCTTCTACAAAGTGTGCAAATCCATCCTACCCCCACAGCCACCATAGAGATGTGGTGTCAGAGTGGTCATCTTTTTCACATTTATAATATTGGTCACTAAAATACAAATGCTAAAATGTAAAGACATACAACTCAGCCCAAAAGTCAGAATCATACAAGCCATTGTATTCCCTATTACCATGCATGGATGTGAGAGCCAGAGACTCAAGAAAGAAGATAGGAGGAAAATCAACTCATTTGAGATGTGGTGCTGGAGAAGAATACTGAGGATTCCATGGACATCCAAAAAGACAAACAAATGGCTCCTAGAGCAGATCAAGCCAGAGATATCTGTAGAGGCCAAGATGACAAGACTTAGAATGTCGTACTTTGGACACATCATGAGAAGGCATGAATCACTGAAAAGACAATAATGTTAGGAAAGGTAGAAGGACATAAAAAGAGAGGAAGGCCACATGCTAGATGGATGGAGTTTATTAAAGACATCACAAATATGAGTTTGCAGGATCTAGACAGAGCAACAGATGACGGGGTGGTGGTGGTGATGTCTCACCTACAGGGTTGCCATGGGTTGAAATCGATGTGAAGGCAGTTAACAACAACAAGAAGAAGACTAAAATATGAGGGGGTATCGTAAAATAATAATTATCTTCCGGAAGTTATTATGGTATATTGATTAAATTTTATCAGTGTCATCATCACCAAGTGACTTTTTCTTTTCCCATAAATCAAAAATCTATTGCAGGGTCGCTGATTTAGCACCAGAGATTCTTTGGGAAAAAAAACAATAATGCTGGGGAAGGTGGAGGGAAGTAGGAAGAGAGGAAGGCCACATGCTAGATGGATGGACTCTATTAAGAAGATCATGGGTATGAGGTTGCAGGAATTAAGCAGAGCTGTGGAGGACAGATGGCCTTGGAGATGTCTTATCCATAGGGTCACCATGAGCTGAGATCGACTCAAGGGCAGTTAACAACAACAACAAATGACATCATTAATGAAGTGGAAGAGTGGTTTTAGGTGCAATCTGCAGACCTTGACAATAACGGTATTCAGAGGGTCAAGAAACACTGGGGAAAATGTGTAAATCTGGATGGTGACTACATAGAGATAAGTTAACAACTACAAATAAAAACAAACTTTCTGTCATGTTTTTAAAGGTTATAATTAAAATATTATGATACCTCCTCATATATTATGTTTCTTCTATGTCTTTAGACATTTATCAGGGATATCTAAGTGACAAGACAAATAATGCTAAAGATGTTGTTGAAAATCTGTGTTCCTTCTACTGCTGTCACAGTGGGCAACCAGAAAGGTCAAAACCAAGGCTTGGCAAAAGTCTTAGATTTTCACAATATGTCAGGATGGGGGGGCATTCCCACTTGCATTTAAATTGCTTTGTGAGTCACATTGACACCAGGTTGCTGAATCGATTCAGGCCAATGCATAGATCCCACAATGGAAGTGTATTATTTCATAATTCCATGAATTCATGTCTTTCTTTCTTTCTTTTCTTTTTTTGACACAATTGTCATTCCCACACTTTGCTTCTGTCAATCAAATTACATCATTGGTGAGGAGGAGGAGGTTTTTGTGGTGCTCAATGGTGCCTCTGAGGGGGCAGTGCTGCTTCTCTTCTCCTCCTTGGCAGAGGGAGAACCTGGGCTGGAACTGGGGGTTCCCCCCGGAAGCACAAAAGCCCCCTCTTTTGAGGGAGCAGGCATTGCCTGCCAGCCTCACCTCAGAGGCCAACCAATGCAGAAGAACCCAGGAGCCCTATCATGGCTCGTGGCCTTGGGTCTCTGAGTCCCTTCCCTTGCCCTGGTGCACGGGTGCCCTCTAGTCTCCTGTGAGCCCATGGAAACCCCAATTTCAGAGGGTTTTCTCAAGCAAGGAACCCTCAGAGGTGACTTTGCCATTTCCTTCCTCTGGAATGAAGCCTAATCCTTCCCAACAAGCCATTGCTGGCCCCACAGAGGGAAAAGAAAGGGCAGGGGCTCCAGAGAAGAGAAATCTGTCCAACCAAAGAGGCTCCATCCAGGCCTTGGGGAAGAAAAGCCCTCTGCTCTGCTCTTGGCCCTAGAGATAAGGGCTGCTCTCCAGACAAAGCCCTTGCAACTGAGGAGGCTTCACCAGGAGAGGAGGTGGGTTGGGGGGAGGAAGCCTGAAAGGCTGGAAGGAAGGAGGGCCAGGGAAGGAAGGGTCTCCCTCTTCCTCCTTGGTCAGGGTCCTCCTCCTTCTCCTCCCTTGGGCCCATGGCCGCTAATGGGCTCATCATGTCTGAGCCCGACCAAAATTGCAGCTGATTCCTTTCCCCATTATGTCTTCCAAGTTTTAATTGCTCCTTTCCCAAGGATAATTGCTCTCAGTAATTGCCAAGGACCTGCCCTTTATGTACAGGGACAAGAATTTTTTTTAAAAAGGGAATATTTTAAAAAAAAAAAAAAACTTAATTTTTTGTTAATTCCTTCTGCTGGCTCTCTCTTCCCTATCCCCCCCCCCTTTTTTTGACAGAAATTACTCGGGAGGGGTGCTGCCTCAGGAGGAAGAGGGACTGGCAAGTGGAGCTTCCAAACTGGGAAGCATATTATTCAACAAAAGCAATGTGAACATGCATGCCATTAAATAATATGGGTTGTGGTGATTTGATGGCAATAAAAATAGCAGATCAGAAGTCTACCAATATGGCCAGCCCATTGTACTAGAAATTTACAGACTGCCAGAAATAAACCACCTTCAGGCCACTTTAACTGTCCTGGCTCAATGCTAGGGAATCATAGGAATTGTAGTTTTTTCTGAGACATTGAGCCTTCTCTGTCAGAGAGCTCTGTTGCCACAATAAACTACACTTCCCATTATTCCCTAGCACTAAGTTGGGCAGTTAAAGTGGCCTCAAGCTGGATTATTTCTGGCAGACTGTGTTGGAATAATGTTCCAGGGAAAATGCACAATGTGGTGAATGGCAGCAGCCATGATGACTAAGCATTTGGCCACTGCTGAGTCATGCAGCATCAAGGCTGATGAAACAGGAGGTGACATAATGACAGGGAGCCACCTGGTGCTGCAAAGCACAGTAAGGGCTGCAAAAGGGCTACAAACATGTTGAGTCATACTGATGATTGACAGGTGTCCAAAAGGAAGAGACAGGACTAGAAAGCCATGTGGAGCATTGGCTATATAAGGGACAAGCCTCTGGACACACATGTGGGTTGATGTGGGTTGATAGTGGAAGGTGGAGATTGTTGGAGAGTGCGTTGGTGTATTATTGTACATAGCCGTTGTACATAGAACTTCTGAAGATTAAAAGCCTCTTAGTGAGACATCTGCTGAGTCTCTCTCTGCTCTGTCTGGAGGGGAAAGGAGTTTTCCTGTAACTGACAACGTTGCTTGCTTCATTGAAGACAGTCTGGATCCTGGAGCTTCACGTTACGTGGTTCCCACACGCTGCATCACCACGCTAACACTGGTTATGGGCCCAATCTGCACCAGAGGTTCTGACTAGATGAAAGTAAGTGACTGTTTTTGTCTGCATCCAGAAGAGCTGCTTTCAACTATCTAAAGTGCCGGTCGGCAAAGAGTTAAGAGCCTTGCTGTTTAGCTGCCCTTATCTGCTACTGATAGTGAAAGCTGGGAAGGCTGCCAACGCTGTGCTGTTGTTTTGCTTAATTGCAAGAATGGAAGGCATAAAGTTTCCTAAACTGTCTGATAACAATTACTCGCAATGGACAGTTTACATGGAAGCTACCTTGGTCCGTGCGGGGCTGTGGGATCCTGTGGAAGAGGGTCTAAATGCAAAGAATGCACAAACAGACAGGAGAGCCCGTGCGACTATCTGTCTTTGTTTGGATCCCAGCCATTTGGACCATGTGCAAGATAAAGGGTCTGCCCAGGAGGTTTGGCTTGCTTTAAAGAGTGTGCATCAGTCTGATTCCTCATTGTCAAAGATGCTTTGGACAAAGAGACTGTATGCATGCAAAATGGTCAAAGACCAGTCTGCAGAGCAGCATCTGGCTGAAATGAGACATCTGTTCCTGGAAGCACATGCTAGAGGAATAGACTTGTCAAGGCTGCAGAAGGCACACATTTTGCTGAGCAGTTTGTTGTCAGACTTTGACCATATCCTGTACAGCCTCCGGGGGTGCCAGAGACCCAACTTTCTGTGGATCTAGTGACCACACATGTCTTGGAGGAATGCCAGAGATGGCGTTTTGAAGCTGGCATTCAGAGACAGCAACAGGTCCAGCCAACAAAAACAACAACAACCACACCACCAGAAGCAGTTCAAGAGACTGAGAATGCAGCTGTTTGCAGAGCAAAATGATGTTTCTCTTGTGGACAGCTAGGACATTTTCAAAGGAACTGCAGGAGGTCACCAGCTGCCAGAGGGAAACAGCTACCACACCAGTCTCCTGGGAACAGGAGAGGGGCTGTTTCGGCAGTCAAGGAGAGTGACTCTAAGGCCCATCATGCAGATGCTGACACACCTCTCTGGATGATTGACAGTGGAGCCACACACCACATCGTCAATAAGAGGTCCTTGCTGAAGGACAGGAAGCCCTCCAGTGTCAGCAGAGTGGGTTTGGCTGATGGAGGTTCCAACCAAATCAGAGACATGGGGACTGTACATTTCTCTGGGTTTGAAAGGGATTTTGAGAACGTCCTCTGTGCCCCCAAGTTACAAAACTGCCTGATCAGTGTCTCAGCCTTAGTTTCAGAGGGCTATGCAGTGCAGTTTGAGGGAGATGAGTGCCTCATCACTAGAGGGGGGCAGGTTTGTGCCAAAGCACACAGGCACAACAAGTTATATTTTCTGGATTCCCAGGCAGGGTGTGCCACAGTTGGGAACGTGCCACTGCACTCCAACTGTGTGCATTACCTACACAGGGTCCTAGGGCATGCCGGGTTCAGTTTGGACAAACTGAAGGGGGTATGTCCTGGGCTTAGGTGGGAGAATTGCAGTAACCACCTAGAATGCTCTGTATGCAGCAGGATTAAGCTGAAAGCCTTCCCTGTTGGAAAAAGGAGCAAGTGCGCCACCCAGAGGCCATTCCAGGTAGTGCATGCGGACATAGAAGGCCCTTATAGCAAGTCTATAGGTGGGAATAGGTACCTTATGGTAATCGTGGATCGCCATATGAGGTACACATATGCCTTTACTCTGAAGGAGAAAAATCAGGCAGCTCCCACATTCAAGGCCTGGGTGGAGAGAGTGGAAAGGGAGTTTGATTTCAAGGTGGGCTCCCTTGTTACAGACCGGGGTGGTGAGTTTCTTTCTTCCAGCCTGCAGACCTGGTTGAAGTGGAGAGGCATCTGCCACAACACCACCAACCCTGCGACGCCCCAGGAGGACGGACTGGCCAAGAGGAAGATAAGCGTGCTGACCCAACTCAAAGACTGTATGCTATTGGATGCTGAAGCTCCAGAAGGTCTTTGGGGAGAGGCAGTCTTGGTGGCATGCCACATAAGCAACCAAATGTGGCATTCCGAGGTTCAGCAAACCCCATACTACATGTTATATGGGAGGCCACCCAATCTGAAATACCTGAGGGTATTTGGGCAATTTGCCAATGTTTTGGTTCCCCGGAGGTTCTGGAAGAAGGGCGACCCCAATGGAAATGATTAATGTTTGTGGGGTATGAGAGGAACAGCTATAGGTTCTATCTGGGAGGTGGGCGCATCATGTTGTCCAGGAGTGCGAACTTTGAAAGGCACTCGGGGTGGGAGAGAATCCACTCAAATCATGAAGTCTTCACTAGACTACGACAACAGGGTGGTGACAGTACTGGGAATTGAGGGATGGAAACGATCCACGATTACCATAAGGTACCTATTCCCACCTATAGACTTGCTATAAGGGCCTTCTATGTCCGCATGCACTACCTGGAATGGCCTCTGGGTGGCGCACTTGCTCCTTTTTCCAAAAGACACCACAGAGAGTCAGCCCAGCACTTCCAGGCAGCCCACAGGCACCCAAGCTCCCACTGTCACAACACCCAAGAGTGAGGTATCAACACCCACAGCCACAGACAGGGGTGTAGAGAGCAGCACTGACAGTGAGGATGAGAGGGGTAAGACAAGAGTGGTCATCCCCAGACGGACACAAAGGGTGAGAAGGCCTCCAGAGCGTTTTGTAGTACAGAACACTAGGGTGTGTGCTGCAGTGGCAGAGGAACCTGAGAGTTTCCAGGAGCTTCTCACTTTTCCCAGAGAGGAACAAGAGAAGTGGTTCCAGGCCATGGAGAGTGTGTTTGACTCACTAGTAAAGAGAGAGGTTTTCGAGGAGGTAGCCAGGCCAGGAGACCAGAAGGTTGTAAGTTGCAGGTGGGTCTACAAAAGGAAGGAGATGCCTGATGGGACCCAAAACTACAAGGCCAGGCTAGTAGCAAGAGGTTTCTCTTAACAACGATCTGAGAGTTATGACAGGATGTTCTCTCCCACAGCCAAGACAGAAAGTCTCAGATTAGTGCTTGCAGTGACTGCCAGGAAAGGGCAGATAGTGAGACATATTGATTTTGAGACCACCTACCTCAATGCCAAGCTTGAGGAGGAGGTGTATATGGAACAGGCACCTGGGTTTGATGATGGCAAGGAGGGCAGGGTCTACAGACTCAAGAAAGCCCTCTATGGCCTAAAGCAGAGTGCACGCTGCTGAAATAAGTGCATCCATGAGGAACTGGTAAGGTTTGGATACACACGGAGTGTGGCAGATGCATGTGTGTATAGGAGAGGAGGGGTCACTTTAGTCATCTATGTAGATGACCTCTGTGTGGCTTCTCAGACGGAGCAGGAGGTGAAGGCCGTGCAGGATGAGCTGGCAAGGAAATTTGTCCTGAAAGATCTAGGGAACCTCAAGTCCTATCTTGGGATAGAAGTGGAGAGAACAGCAGATGGCAGGTTGATGCTGAGTCAGACAAAGAAGATTCAGAGGTTGCTGGAGAAATGTGGACTAGAAAGTGCAAAGGTGGTTAGGAGTCCCATAACACCAGGGGTCACAAGTAGCACAGAGTCTGACAAGGTGTTCAAACGTCCTGATCTGTACAGGTCAGTGATTGGCAGTTTAATGTTTATAGACAATAACACATGGCCAGATATAGCCTTTGCTGTTGGTGTGCTGAGCCGTAGAGTGAGCAATCCCAAGGTAGAGGACTGGACTGCGGTGAAAAGGGTATTGAGGTACCTGAAGGGCAGCAAGGAGCAGAAGCTTATGCTACAGGGATCTGGAGCACAGCTGGATTGTTTTGTAGATAGCTCCTTTGCATCTGAGCTGCACGATAGAAAATCAGTGACAGGTTTGCTGATTAGGTACGCAGACAGTCCAGTGGTTTGGAGAAGCAGGAAACAGAACTGTGTGGCACTGAGTACCTCGGAATCTGAGTTTGCAGCTTTGTCCAAGATGGCAGGAGAGGTGCAATGGATAAGACAGCTGCTGGAAGATCTAGGTGAGGCATGCACAGGACCGATGGTCGTGCATGAGGACTCACAGGCCTGCATTGCCATGTCAGAGGCGGAGAACCTGAAGAACCAAACAAAGTATATAGGTGTCAGGTATATGAATGTGAGGGAGTTGGTCCAAAACAGCATTCTGAGACTAGAGTACATTTGTTCGGAGGACGATGTAGCTGACATCCTCACGAAGGCTCTGCAGGTAGAGAGGCATGAGCGGTTGGCCTCGGAGCTAGGTTTGTCACCAGGAGCAGCAGCAGAAGCTCAGGGCTCTGGAGAGAGGTAGGTGCAGCCTAGAAAGTGGCAGAGTGATAAGATCCATCTAGGCCAGGATGGCAGGTAGATCTAGATCAGGGTGCGGTTGCACCAGATAAAGAAATGTGCCGGGAGTGGTGGACAGTTTCCAGTAGAGTGCATATCAGGAGAGTGCTGCTGGAGGAAAGAACGAGGTTCGTGGATCTAGACCGGAGCTTGGAGATCTAGAATGGGGCTCTAAAGTCTGGGGTGCACACAGGTCAGGTTTGACAGTGGCACAGACAGACGCCAGAGCACTGAAACACAGCAGGAGGACATTGGACATGTCAGGCTGGTGGGATATGTCACAAAAGGGAAACAGAAAGGGGAGCCACAGGTAAACAGTCCATGATTAAGAAGAACACGCTACATGAAAAGTGTACAAATAAGATTTGTGCACACATTGTTGATTTTGGAGGGGAATGTTGGAATAATGTTCCAGGGAAAATGCACAATGTGGTGAATGGCAGCAGCCGTGATGACTAAGCATTTGGCCACTGCTGAGTCATGCAGCATCAAGGCTGATGAAACAGGAGGTGACATAATGACAGGGAGTCACCTGGTGCTGCAAAGCACAGTAAGGGCTGCAAAAGGGCTGCAAACATGTTGAGTCATACTGATGATTGACAGGTGTCCAAAAGGAAGAGACAGGACTAGAAAGCCATGTGGAGCATTGGCTATATAAGGGACAAGCCTCTGGACACACATGTGGGTTGATGTGGGTTGATAGTGGAAGGTGGAGATTGTTGGAGAGTGCGTTGGTGTATTATTGTACATAGCCTTTGTACATAGAATTTCTGAAGATTAAAAGCCTCTTAGTGAGACATCTGCTGAGTCTCTCTCTGCTCTGTCTGGAGGGGAAAGGAGTTTTCCTGTAACTGACAACGTTGCTTGCTTCATCGAAGACAGTCTGAGTCCTAGAGCTTCACGTTACGTGGTTCCCATGCACTGCGTCACCACGCTAACAGACTGTACAAGCCCCAAGCCTGGTTTAACTGAGTTTTTCTAAGAGTGTGGGGCAAAAAATATTTTGGGGGTCTGCAGGTCCCCAAGTCTCTCCTGCAGCCTACTCCCTGGCCACACTGACTGAAGGATTTTGAAAACTGTAATTTTCCAAAGTAATGTTCCCCAGCTCTGGACTTAATTGAGCTTTGTCTGCTTTTGTAGGGAAAGGTGAGGATGAAGGTATTGGTGGCTGGTACTGTCTATGTCAGAGGGTAGGCAACCTTTCCCCTTTAAGGGCCGAGGGACTTCAGCTCCCAGAAGCCTCAGCCATGTTGGGCAATAGTCCCATGTTGGCCAATAGCTCCTGGATTCTGGGAGCTGAAGTCCCTCGGCCCTTAAAGGGGAAAGGTTGCCTACCCCTGTTCTATGTTAAAAGTTCTATCCAAGGTGCTGGACAATAGCTACAAAACAGGTTCAGCATTTTGAATAGCTCCTTTAGATTCAGACTAAATACCAGAGCAGATTCACTTCTCTACTCACATGGGATACAGCAGCTGCTATTGGATGAAAGTATGAGTGCAAAACCTTACTTTGCCTTCCTCAGGGATCTTACCATTGGAAAAAAGAGAAGAAGCTTATAAGCAGGTGGAATGTGTATCTCTCTCAAGGGCTGTATCTACATTGCAAACATAATCCAGGTTGGCACCAGTTTAACAGCCATGTCTCAATACTATAGAATTCTGGGACTTGTAGTTTGGTATGGAACCAGAGGTCTCTGACTGAGAAGGCTAAATGTCTCACAAAACTACTATTCCCAGAATTTCATAGAATTGATCCATGGTAGTTAAAATGGTGTCAACCTGGATTCTTTGTGCAATACAGATGCAGCCAAGGTGTGTTTAGGAAAGAGGCAACATCCAAAATTGCTTAGTTGGCTTTATCAACTAATGCTGGCTACATTGTCCCTCTACATTTGTGGATTACGCATTCTCAGATTTGATCATTAGCAGATTTTATTAGTATGTTCTCTCCATGTATTTGTAGGTCCTCCACCGTGACTCTATGATCACCTTCTGGTAGAAGTTGACCATAGAATCACATTTGAGGGCTTATAAATGCCTAGAGAAGTGTTTTCTAGGTTAAAAAAAAAGTAGTGGGCCTATATTCACAGTTTTTCCACTTTTGGAAGGCTGCTGCACCCCTAACCCATGCTAAAATTGAGGCCAACTGTAAATATGGAACATATCTTGAAATTATTACTCAGCTTACACTGGTCATGCAAAAATGAAAGGGAATAAGATATTTGTTTGGCTTTTTGCTGTAAATGACCCTGGGAGTTGTAATGTTATGGAACATCTGCTATTTGGGGGCTCATGCACTCCAGGTCCTAAACCATATCCTGCCCAGCACTGCTGAAATAAACCAGGTGTAAGTGGTTTTGATGGTCGAGCCAAAACCACATCTTACTGAGAGAACTGTCTTGAACATGAAGGCTCCGCTGTCAGAAGCCAGAGCCTTCCTCTCCTACCCAGGTTGTTGCTGATAATGTTTACAGAGGCTGAATGCCCAGAAAGTTTGATTTAAATATCTTGAAAGCCACTCTTTCACAAAATCGATCATCAAAGACAAGTTGAACCAATCAACCAAAAAGATCTGCTCACCAACTATAGCAACTCCCTTAGCATAATTTCAGTATTGCTTAACAGTTTTAAAATATGCCCAGACAAGCACATCTATGCCTTTGAGCTCAGGCAATGGACTTTAGAAAATGTAAGTGTTATCACAATATTGTATGTCTCTTCTCTTTTTCTTATTGTCATCAATCACTGTTCTGTTGACATTAATTGATTTATGCAGACATTTCTACCCAGACTTCTATATCAGTTTTGTAAAATGTTTAAAACTATCCAATAATAATATAATAATATAAATAAAAATTCAATCTTAAATAGCAGATAAAAGTATCAATAGCAGCTTCATTTTTATACCACTTCATACCACGCTATGCAGTCTCTAAGTGGTTTACAACTGTAAGCTAATTGCTCCCAACAAGCTGGGTACTCATTTTAGTGACCTTGGAAGGATGCAAGCCTGAGTTGAGCCTGAGCCCTGGCTGGTATTGAACTTGCAACCTTGTGGTTTGTGAATGAATGGCTGCAGTACAGGCATTTAACCACTGTGCCACTAGGGCACAAGATTCAATGAGAAACAATGGAGAGCTGTATAATGACATTATTTGTCATTTATTTTGAAAATTCTCATAGAGTAATTGGGATATAAAAAACCTCTTAAATATAGGATGAGTAAAATTTAGTTCATGGCCATATACAGCCTTTGGACCCCTAAATTTAATTCCCACCAAAACTTCCTGGGTGAGATAAGGATGGAAAAATGGTCCCTGTCCCCTTTGCAGTTGCCCACCTCACCTTAAATATTAACTGGAAATAGAGATGTGAACTCATATCGAAATGATTCCTGGTCAGTTTTTTAAACAAAACAAAAAAACAAAGTAAAACATTACCAGCCCCTTAGTTGACAGTCATAAGCCCTATTTATATCATATGTTTGTGTGACTCCATATGGGCTTAAAATGGGAATGGGGGTATATTAAAACTTGGAATTTTTCAAAGCTCTGGCATACACATATAGGCCATACTAAGGGCTTCCCTATAAATATCAGTTCCACTTCTGATCTTTGTACATTCATCATGAAGTTCTGGAGGCAGATTTCAGCTTTATTCAATGTGGTCGAGGTTTGTATGTGTATATCCCTCTCTTAGCACTTTAAACCTATTCCAGCACACGTCTAACATAAAAATCACATAATCTACCATAAAAGTACTGTGGCACATTGGCCTGCACAATGTTAACACATATTCTCTGCATCCCCTGCTAGGTGCCAAGAGATGAATGGGTGAGAAGTTCATTCAATTTGCTTTGGTGATAAAAACTATCCAAAATTTGCACATTTCTCCATATCATATGGAAAGATCCCAAGGATTTTTAAAAGGAATTACTCTGGGAGAATTTAGATGCCAGATTGATGCATCTGGAAAGAAGTATTTGTGTACTTAGCTCTTAGAAATCTCTGTTTAGATTCATGTTCAGTCACCCATGATTGTGGTGCTGAGTAAGGAATGTCAGTCACCTCTTTCATTTTAGGTAGGCTCCTTGTATTTTAACACCTAGGCAGATACAACATAATCCTTACTACTCTGGGAATAGCTGTGTTTATTGAACTGGCCAGTGAATAATGGGGAGATCTTTGTTCCATTCTTTTTTTAAAAACTAAGAACTTTCAAGCATTCACATTTTATCCATAAACAATGATTATATTTTTAATTTTAAAAAATGCAAAGATTTGTCCATGTCTACAACTAGAGTTATGAAAAGTTATTTCTATGGATTACAACTCTCAGTAATTTTTCCAAGGTCCATATAGGTTTTAGAGATAGCATAAGCAAAGTCTATTAGTCAAGCTATTTCCACTTTTCACAAGCACTGGGTGTCTTATTCAAGTGTCATGGCTGTGGAATAAGCTCTCTATGCATTGGTAGAAGAGATGCCAATGAGATTTGCCCAAAATGACTTTGAAAGATTCTGCATGATACGGGTGGGGTAAGGGAAAATTAGGAATTTTGAGGGATGCAAAAAGTCACCTCCATAACATTTCTGGAGATATCCCACATGAAAATGTGTATAGATAATATAAAGCTTCATGCATGCAAATTCTTCTGACTGGGTAAGAAAGTTCTCCACTTATGTGTATGGAAATGTGGATATTTCCTTCTCCACAGGGTACATAAAACCTTCTGTACATAAACAGCTCTTCAGGCTGATGCCAAAAACAAATCAAGAAAGAATGGATGAGCAGCATTCATTTCTATGCACCGAAATGAACTATGAAATGTCCAATCCTTTCCTTGCCTGCTTTTTGGGTAATACAGTGGTAGAATACCAGAGTAAGACTAGAAAGATCTAGATTAATATCTCAACCTACAATCTCAAGTGGCCTTGTCACACTCTCTCAGCCTAATCTATGGTAAATTGTGAGCATAAGCCAATAAAATGCAAAAATCAATAAAATGTGAGAGAGGAAAATACCATGTTAAGAATTCTGAGCTCCTTAAGAAAAGGATGGGACTGACTCTTGAAGGGACATGCCTAAAACTGAACTGTTCATTTTGTCTCCAGATGTTAGTACATGAACACATGCAGGTAATGGACAGAAACTGCCTATCATTCATTTTTTGACCAACATATACTCTACTTTTCTCTAGCACTTTACAGGTATAGAAAAACTGAAATCCTATAGTTAGGATTTCATACTTCTGCATGAAAGTGGAGTCCTGAAACAAGTATCCGTCAATGATTGCCTTTGAAAACTGACTACATTAAATTACAATTATTTGCATGTGACTTTCTAATCTGCATTCACAACCAGGCTAGTTTTATGCTAATATTATGCATACACTGAGCATAGTCGAGGATTAATAAATGCATTCCAGCACTTCTACGATCTCCAAATGTGGCACATGAAGGAAGATTTTCTCATTGCAGCTTGCAAAAACCAACAATCTCCTTAGCCTTGCAGTATATGTGCAATAAAGAGCTCTTTGTGATTCATTCTGTGTTTATTCACTCAGTAAATAGCTCCTTATTGCTTTTTTTAATACTACAAAGCAAATGAGATTATTACTTAAATTGTCCTGTAGCCACCAGCTTCTATCCTCCAGCTTGCTCTGTTTGAAGCTTTTCTATTGTAGTTTGAAGAATGGAAGGAGAAAAACTTGTTGAAAATTAGCTGTTCCAATAAATCACATTAACAAAGAAGGGAGTATTTCTGCAGGGTGGCAGATTTGTAGCTTTTTATGCTTGTAATGATGATGATCTGTTTTCTTGCTTATTTATTTCTTTTTGCTTTACTTCTCCCAAACTCTGAGAGCTGCTGGAACATCAAATGCATTAACAGGATGTGTCTTGGGAGGGTGTTCCAATGACAGAAAGACAGCATGATTTAGTCTAGTGTAGCCATCATCCAAGTTAGATCTCATAAGCAAAGTCAACTAACATAGAGTTAAATTGCTACCTTTATGTACTATCAGCAAACTCATGGTCCAAATGGCAGTTCTTATTTAACTGAAATGGGAGCAAAAGAAATGTATCAGTGGGTTTGCCTTGAGGAAATCCCCATGTGTACATATACACATACTTTATTAATACAGAGGTTGGGGTGGGAATTGACAAAAAGCAGTCTATGGCTGCATTTGTACTGCAAAAAAAATAAGGCAGTTTGAGCCCACTTTAACAGTCATGGCTCAACACAATGGAATTCTGGAATTTATAGTTTTGTGAACTGAGGATACCATGGACAACCAAAAAGACAAACAGATGGGTTCTTGAACAGATCAAGCCTGAACTCTCCCTGGAGGCCAAGATGATCAAACTGAGGTGGTCATACTTTGGCCACATTATGAAAAGGTGTGGCTCATTAGAGAAAACAGTAATAATAGGGAAGGTAGAAGGCAGTAGAAAGACAGGAAGACTGTATGTCAGATGGCTAGAGTCAATCAGGGAGGTCACAGGCCTGAACCTACAGGACCTGAACATAGAAGTTGAGATAAGGGATCCTGGAGGTGTCTCTATTCACAGGGTTGTCATGAGTTAAGGTCAACTTGAAGGCAGTTAACAATAACAACATGGTTTAAATTGGCTGGGATACAAATACCTCCTTCATGCCCTGGAAGTATTTCTGTACATGCAAAGGATTTCTCATTTATCTTTTGCTTTCAGCACACTCTACTAAATGTTGCACTGGAACATCCTCTAGCTTTCATCAGTGTTATTTCAGGGAGCAGTTAACCATAATAATAACAACAATGAGCTATTTAGCCTTCTTTGACAGAGAGGTCTGGTGCCCCACCAAAGTGCAAATCTCAGAATTCCACAGCATTGAGCCATGACAGTTAAAGTGATATCAAACTGCACTATTTCTGCAGTGCAGATGCAGATTAAATGTAGTCCATGCCAGTTCTCTGTGTGTTCAGAAATCTGTTTTCCATTTTTGCATTAACTGGATTTTGAAATGTGTTTAAAATACATTTAACTTTTCTATTGGGCATAGCTAAGACATGGGCCAGTCATTGTCAGCCACTTATTAGCCAAACAAGACAGAATAGAAAGGCCTAGAACCTGAGTTCTCTCAGATGACACAGAATGAACTATGTAATCCCATAATGTCCACCACATTTGTGTCACTCAAATATAATAAGATTTTTGAATTTAATCTGGTTTTAAAGTCATATCCAATCTGATGTTTAATGTTTCATATATTTATTGCTTTTGTATTATGTCTGTACTTCTTTGTGACGACCTATGGTCATGTACAATAAATCTCTGTTTTATGAGGTGATTTTATTTGTTTCTAAATTTTATTGAGTTTTTAATTTTTTTTTTTACTTTACAATATTAACTGGCCTGTATTTTCACCAAAAAAGGTGGATAGTAAAGTACATACATGTCTTTAGAATTTCTCAGTTTGTCTTATATGAAATACATATACTTCCCTTTTTTAAAAAAAATAATGTACAAATGGGACAGTTCAGAGTAATTTCACCGCATAAGGCTATAAGATATATTAATAAAAGTAAGAGTCCAACAGGGACTTTCCCCCTACTTAACATAGTAATAGATAAATGGCATTTTTATTTCTCTTTTCCAAATGTCCAGTGTTAACAGAGAGCTTCAGTGATAATTATTGATTTTTATTTTATTTTTTTGTATTTATAGAAAGCCAGCACCTACTGTGATTCAATATTCAGGAGGTGCCAAATTTCTATGAATACTTGAAAATAACTTGGTTGGTGTCCATTTCTGTAATTGCTTTCACATTCCCTTGGACATGAATTATTTTCTTCTGCTTTGAGACAGAAACCCTTTACAGCATCAGAGTCTACATTTCAAACTGGAAGGGGGAACTTTGGAAAAAAACAGACCTTAGAAATTCTTCTATGCACCTTTATCGGAGGCCTTCATATCTTATAAAAACTTATCATGACATGAAATGATTGGCACCATATGGGTAATGTCAGTTGCAGGGGTCCTTCCCATATAATTGTCATCTATCCAAGAATAGGAACAATGATTTATGAAAAAGACCTGCATGATAGGCATACAAGGCTATAATTATTACAGCCAACTCAGTTCACAGATAGAAAATACATATTCCAAGTATAAAGTAGCCAAGTGAAAGGTAAGTATGGCTAAAAGGTAACTTTTTTAATGTGTAAAGGATATCTCTTGTCTGCTTTGTATCCAGCTTCATATGTTTAAAAAAATTACCCAGCCCCAACACAGTAGTTTGCATATTTTTATTGCATTTTTATCCTACTCTTCCTCCAAAGGATTTAGGAGGATGTACATATTATATGATGAGCAGATTTAAACTTAGAAGACGGAGGAGTGAAGACAGGAGGAAGGAACATCAACAGTCTAAGATATGACACCATACTATTAGCAGAAAACATCACAGATTTGGAACAATTACTAAGGAAAGTTAAAGAAGAAAGTGCAAAAGCAGTCTTAATGCTGAACTGGAAAAAAAAAAACACCAAAATAATCACCATACAAGACCTATATACATTCAACCTAGATAATGAGGAAATTTAAATAGTTAAAGATTTCCCATAGTTTGGATCAAATATTGCAGTCAATAAATTAGAAGAAGACTGGGAAGGGGAAGGGCAGCTATGAAAGAAATAGATAAGAGCAACTGAGCACTAAAGTTAGAATTTGAAGTTGTAGGCTTTCATAGCCGACATCCATAGTTTTTGTGGGCTTTTCAGGCTATGTGGCCATGTTCTAGAAGAGTTTCTTTCTGACGTTTTGCCAGCATCTGTGGCTGGCATCTTTCTCTAAAGATGCCAGCCATAGATGCTGGCAAAACATCAGAAAGAATCTCTTCTAGAACATGACCACACAGCCTGAAAAAATCACAAAAAACCAAAGTTAGAATTGTTCAAGCCATTGTATTCTCTATTACCATGTATGGATGTGAGGACTGGACAGTGAAGAAAGCAGATAGGAAGAAAATTATTTCATTTGACATGTGGCACTGGAGAAGAGTGCTGAGGAAATCATGGATGGCCAAACAAATGGGTCCTAGAACAGATCAAAGCTGAAATCGCTGGAAGCCAGGATCATGAAACTGAGGCCATCGCACTTTGACCACTTCATGAGAAGCATGATGCATTAGAAAAGACAATAATGCTAGGCAGTGGCATCCCCACCCCAGGTGTCATCCGGTGCAGAGGGCGGGGTTTCTGGTGGTGGCAGTGATGGTTTTTTTTACTTATTTTTATTAATGTTAATGTATCATTTCATACAAATTACAATTCTTAGTTTAATTATATACACAAATATATATTATGTATCACAACTATTTGTAATTTCTATGTAAAAGAGAAAAGAAAAATAAAGATAATTAACCTTTTTCATTTTTAAATGTGTCTGTTATTTTTTTACTTCCACTGGTGATATTGTCTTGTGTGATTATTCCTTGCATATTCTTCTTCTTCTGCTTCAAGTTTAGCTTCTCAATTAATGTCAGTATTTATATTGCTTTCTTAATTTTTCCGATCCACCCTGTTGTCTAGCAGACTCCCTAACTGAGCTGACACAGCTGGTCTCAGAGTTGTTGCTGGAGTCCCCCAGGCTTTTAGTTCTGTGTGACTTCAACATCCCTCTTGAGACCAGTTTGACAAATCTAACAGGTGCAGCTCGAGAGTTCATGGAATCCATGACAAACATGGGCCTATCCCAGTTGGTCCTTGGGCCCACTCATTGTGAGGGTCATACACTCGATGCGGTCTTCAATACGGAACAGGAATATCTGTGGGTGGATGTTATAAAAACCACTGCTTTGTCATGGATGGATAATTTCCTGGTCAAGGCTGAGCTAAGAACCTCTGTCCATCCCACTGGGGGGGGGGGGGGGTGGACCTATTAGAATGGTCCGTCCTCAAAGGCTAATGGAACCAATTGGATTCCAGAAAGCCTTAGAGGGTTTAATGGTTGGCAATGCCGATGATCCTGTTGAAGCTTTGGTTAATACCTGGAACACTGATCTTACCAAGGCTATCGACACGATCGCTCCCAAGCATCCTTTCCAACCTGCTTCAAATTGTAAGCCGTGGTATACAGAAGAGCTTAGGAGAATGAAGTGGGTTGGACAATGACTAGAGCACACCAGGTGGAAAACTTGACTGTTATCTGACAGGACTCATCATAGGAACTTTCTTTGGTCCTATCAAGAGGCAATATGTGCAGTGCAGAAATCTTTCTCCTCTGCATGTATTGCGTCTGTAGAGTCTCATCCAGCAGAGCTGTTTAGGGTGGTAATGTGCAGAACCCATTGCTTAACCCTACAATGGCCTGCTGTGATGCATTTAACAACTTCTTTGCTGATAAAATCTCTCAGATAAGAGCCGACTTGGATGGCAGTATAATAACTAAATCAATAGATGAGTTGTCCAGCAACTCCGTTGATGTAATTCTACTGAATCATTTTCAATCTGTGAGTACTGAGGATATGGAAAAGCTACTTGGTAGATTGAGGAAGACGACCTGTCCTCTTGATTCTTGCCCTTCATGGATGGCCGTCTGAGGGCGGGGGGGGCAATGCCTTGATGATGTTCCTTAAGAACATCATCAATGCATCCCTCAGGGAAGGATGTGTTCCAACTTGTTTAAAGGAAGTGGCAGTTAGGCTGCTTCTGAAAAAACCTTCCCTGGACCCCCTGGATATGAACAACTATAGGCCAGTGTCCATGTTGCCATTCCTGAGCAAAGTGATCAAAAGGGCAATTGCTCTTCAACTCCAAGTGGTCTTGGATGAAACTGATTATATAGACCCATTTCAAACTGGCCTTAGGACAGGATTTGGAGTTGAGACTGCTATGGTTGCCTTGACTGACAACCTGCATCTGAGTATCAACAGGGGTAGTGTGACCCTGTTGGTGCTCTTAGACCTCTCAGTGGCTTTTGATACGATTGATCATAGCATCCTCTTGGATCGCCTGAGCGGGTTAGGAATTGGAGGCACTGCGCTGCAGTGGTTCCGTTCCTTCCTCTCGGGCAGGTCTCAGAGGGTGCTGCTCAGGGATAGTTGTTCGGCAAAAAAGGACCTCACGTGTAGCATCCCTCAGGGTGCCATCCTGTCCCCGATGCTGTTTAACATCTATATGAAGCTGCTGGGTGAGATCATTTGGAGTTATGGGGCTTGGTGTTATCAGTACGCTGATGACACCCAGATCTATTTCTCCATGTCTCAGTCGTCGGCCTTGAATTCCAATGGCATCTTTCTTCTCAATGACTGTCTTAAGGCAGTAATGGGCTGGATGAGGAAAAACAGATTGAGATTAAATCCAGACAAAATGGAGGTGCTCACAGTAGCGGCCCCAAAACTGGGAATTGGGTTGCAACTGCCAGTCCTGGATGGGGTCACACTCTCCATGAAGGACTGTGTTCGCGGTCTGGGGGTGCTCTTGGATTCATCGCTCCTGATGACTAATCAGGTGAATGTGACAGTCAGGAGTGCCTGTTACCAGCTTCGGCTGATATGCCAGCTGTGGCCTTTCCTGGAAGTAAGGGATCTTGAGACTCTGGTGCAAGTGCTGGTAACCTCCCATCTGGATTAATGTAATGCACTCTACATGGGGCTACCCTCGTGCTTGGTCTGGAAACTGCAATTAATACAAAACATGGCAGCCAGAGTGGTCTCAGGAACATCAAGGAAAGACCACATAACACCTGTACTAAAGTTTCTCTACTGGCTCCCTATTAGTTTCCAGGCCCAGTATAAGGTGTTGGTTATGACCTTTAAAGACCTAAATGGCCTGGGTCCAGCCTATCTTCGGGACCGCCTCTTCCCATGTAATCCGCCCCATGCACTCAGGTCCTCTGGGAGGAATTTGCTGCAGCCTATAAAAACTAGGCTGTTTGCAACCTTCCGGAGGGCCTTCTCAGTATCTGCTCCCAGACTCTGGAATGGCCTGCCAGACGAGATCCGTCAAATTAAGACCTGGAGCAGCTTTTTAAAAGCTGTTAATACGGATCTCTTCCGGCAGGCCTTTCCTGATTGATTTCCCAGCCTAAGGAACTCTCCCATTCTGCCTCCTCCCTCCTTGGATGTAGCCGCTTCTCTGTTGTGTAATTCATATTTGTTTTTTAGTTTTTGTTAAGTTAGAATCATAATTTATTTATATTGTTTCAATTATGATGTTTTAAAATATTTTCAGTTTAATACTTTTTAAGGGGTGTGTGGGATTTGGGTTGTGTTTTATACATACTGTATGTAATTTAAACCGTTGTTAGCTGCCTCAATTGTTGACAGAGGGGCGGGGTATAAATTATTATTATTATTATTATTATTATTATTTCTATTTCATTAGAGTTTTATTTCCATCTGTTCTTACAATGTTTAATAACAGGTTCCCAGTCCTTCTAGATCTCCTCTTCAGATTTTCCATGTATCAAAATTTGTTAGACGGTCCATTTCTAGCATGTCCTGTACTTTAAGTAACCATTCATCTGTTGTAGGTAGAATGTTAGTTTTCCAGTATTATGTCAGGAGTAGTCGTCCGGCAGTGATCATATATAGCAGGGGTAGGCAACCTTTCCCCTTTAAGGGCCGAGGGACTTCAGCTCCCAGAAGCCTCAGCCATGTTGGCCAATAGTCCCATGTTGGCCAATAGCTCCTGGGATTCTGAGAGCTTAAGTCCCTCAGCCCTTAAAGGGGAAAGGTTGCCTACCCCTGATATATAGGATTTTTTTTCCCAATGTTGGTTTTCCATCTTTTTTTGGGAGTTTGTTGGTCATATTTAGTAGATATATTTCTGGAGTCATGTCATATTTTGTTTTGAGTATATTGTTGATTTCTGTGTGTATATGATTCCAAAATTTCTTTATTTTTGGACATTCCCACCATACATGATACCATGTGCCCACTAGCAATTGACACTTCCAACAGATGCTGCTCATTCCTTTATATATTTTAGCAATCTTTGTAGGGGTGAGATGCCAACAAAATTGCATTTTTAAGAAGTTCTCCCCTAAATTGTGACTTTTCTCACATAAATTTTGACAGTGGTTATTCTGCAAGTATGGTGGCAGCACTTCTGGTGGGCAACCACCAAAAGGGCATGCTTGTCCCTTCTCCTTTGCTGCTGCTATGGCATCGCTCTACTATGGCATCATGGCAGCAAGGTCAGGAGTGCCATGATTGTCTTTCTCCTTCACTGTTGTGGTGCTGTTCTCCTCATGAGTCGAGCAGTGCTGTGGCAGCAAGGTTAGGAGGCTGTGCTTGGTCTTCTTTGCTGCTGTGGTACTGTAAAGCGGTGCTGCAGCAGCAAGTTTGAGAGGGGTGTGGAGGAGTGCACTCACCTCTTCCCACCCTGCAGCAGCAGGAGGGCCTGATCGGGTATCACTCCTCTTCTGGAGTGTCACCTAGTGTGGGCCACACACCCCACACCCTACTAGTGACACCACTGATGCTAGAAGGAGAGGAAGATTATATGGCAAATGGCTAGACTTGATGAGGAAGGTCATGGGCCTGAATTTGCAAAACTTAAGAAGAGCAACGGAACACAGGGTTGCCATGAGTCAAGGTCAACCCAAGAGCAGTTAACAACAAACATACTTCATGAATTTTATTTTCACAATACCTCTATTTATGCAGAGAAGGAATATAGTCGACCCACCAGATCCACAGATTCTGCATTAACAGCTTCAAAATATTCAAATTTTTTTTCCCCGAAAAAGAAAACATTGATTTTTCAATTTTGTATGAGAGGCACAATTTTACTATGCCACTGTATATAATGGGATGTGAGCGTCCAGAGATTCTGGTATTCTTGGGGGTCCTGAAACCAAACTCCAAGGGATACCTAGACCACACTTTTGACTCAGCAGTCTAATGAATCTCAGTATTTGACTCAGTACTCTGATATACCTCAATAATTTCCCCATGTGTACATATACACATACCTTATTAATGTCTACACAACCAATTCAATGTGATAAAACTAAATTACTCCTTTTCTGAGTCCACAATATATGTAAAACAGATCACACACCTCATTGAATCTGAGTGACAGCCACACACACACACATCCCATGATCAGACCTTTATGACAACTGAAAGATGCATGGGAGCATCAATAGGAGGTGGAGGAGCTCTCATATCTGGTAAATTAAGATCTAGGTGATCGTGCCACCATCAGTGTACATGCCATTACATTCATGGACTACATGAAACTATAAGCATTCTTAATATCCTATTCTTCACTATTTTTCCTATTATGGGTAGGATATATAGACAGCCAGCCCTTAGTGTCCCCACCACCACCACCTTGTGGATGCAAAAAATCTACCGGGCCTCAAGTCCTGTGGTTTTTCAATGGCTGCAAGCACATGGGGCCATTGGGGATAATGGGGCTTGCTGTCTGTGGATGCTTAAATCCGTACATGCAAGCCTGTGATTGGGGTGGGCAGGACGTGTGTGTGTGTGTGTGTGTGTGTGTGTGTGTGTGTGTATTGACGAGTTTCATATGATTTCCATTTTTTAATTCTTTTAGCATATTTTGATCTTTGAAAGATTAAACTATTTTAATTAATAAATAAAGAAATCTAGTTTCTACTAGTTTCTCTTAAAATTTCTTCAGTCAGAACCAACAATAATCCAGCAACTCTTGTAAGTAACCCAGAGATTCTCTGTTTCTATTATCAAAACCACAGAGACAACAGAATCATGTCATTTTCTAAAACTTAAGCTGCATCTGGACCAAAGATTCCCAGCATTTTCACTACTAAATAGCAGCTTCAGGTCGTTCAGTTTTTTTATTCTCTTGTTAAAGCCTGGCAGCGCCTTGTCAATAAGACATAAGTGCCAGGCTAAGAAGAACTGCTGTCATCAGACAGAAAGGCCTCCAAGTCCACTTCCCTAACAACCCATTTTAATAACAAGAGCAATAACGGGATTTATTATGCATGCACTCTCCGCAATCATTTCTGAAGAGAAAATTAGTTTGAAGCCTTGGGCGACAGTTGAACTCTCCAAGGCGCATAAAATAAAATAGGGAGTGGGGAGGGAAATATATACATAAAACACGTAAAAGGAGGGAAAATAACAATAAGTACTGAGCAAGAATGCAATGCGAATATTTATTGGGGCAAGTGGAATGGTAAACTTTTATCTGTTACTTGCATTGTGTCCCCTCCTTCTCAGATGGAAGGAAGGAGTGGGAGGTTTTGCCACATGAGCACTGATTGGTTTACTCATGCTAAGCTGCTTAGTGCCCTTTGACATGGCAGACACCAAGGCTAGGTTCATCGCACTGCATAAATTGTGTGGCAAGAAAGCCCTGTGTGCTGATGTGCAGATTTACTGCCCAGTCCAAATTGCAATAAATTCTAGGTGCTTCTACATGAGGGTGTAAATCTCGTATGTGTTGATAGGGAGGTAAGAGCAAAGGCAAGCCTTCGTGCTACAAGCAAGGAGCAATGGATTAACCCTTACACAGGGCTGGCTTCTAGTATGAACCAATATATGGCTTTGTAAGACCCCTGTCATGCATGATTCAAGCCTAAGACCCAGATGTTTAGAAAATTATTGCAGTCATACTTTGGGGTGAATTTTCAAAGAACTGGGACTTTCCACAAAATGCTGGGCTTTGCTGTAAGGAATCAGAGCATCTAAAATATCATGCTTGCATTATAAACCTAGTCCTTCACATATCTACCCCAAATCACTCCAAAATATTTTATCATATGTAGCCATAGGCCACTGAAATTGCATCTCCAACCAGAAATAAACCCTGGTGAATTCAGTGGGATTTACTCCCAGGCAAGAATAAGGAAATCTGTCCATTTCACTTTATCCTGAATTCAATTTTTTTAAGTTTGATAAATTCTTCAAAAATGAACAAAAGCAAATTATTTCCATTTGTACAACCATATTGTACTTGCTTGCTATAGCAGAAGCATGCAAGATAAAATAGGCGGCAAATATAATTCAACATTAATAAGATGAATTAATGTAGAGTATTCAGATGCACAACTTGAAGATTTAACTACTCTGTAGTGCATCAAAAATAGTGGATTTATATCCATGAAAGTCCATGCAAAAATAACTGGTTAGTCTTAAAGGTGTTGCTACATTCCTTTTTTTAAATTTCACTCCCCCTCCATCACCCCTCCTCCTTTTTATTTTCTAGTGGGACAGGGTAGGGGACAAAGAATGTGTAATGCATTTGTAATGGCATTTTTCTCCAGACATGTTGTGAAACACTGAAAATATAGCCATAGTCCAATGGGTAAACTATAATCTAAAACTTGTTATTAATTTAGTTCAGCTCTTTGCTTTTCGGGATATAGTCTCAAAAACTTGTTCACAAGTTGGATCTGCCACATGAAACATGACTCAAAGGTAAAGAAAACAGTTTATGAATATGATTTTAAAAGGGAATTTCAAACTTAAGATAGAGCACTGCATTAAGGAACAATGAAGAACACTGGGTTTGGGGCTAAATGCTCCAAGAGTGCTCACTAATCTAATAAACTCCGTAATAAAATGTATAAACAAGCTGTAATTTTGTGGTTATTTGATGACACTTCCATCTCTAATGTCAAGTGACTATTCCTTCTAAAGAGTTAGATTTATTGAGAAGGTTGTTGTATGTAATTTAATACCAATTATTTAAAGCATTTTCATTTATAACTAAACATTATATATTAGTTAGAGTCATGAATCCATCTGGAAAGAAGACATTCTTTCCTAGACCCATCATTTTAAACAAAAATATGAGGTTCTTTTCTATCACAGTATGAACCTAACTATTTTTATGGGTCATTTCTTCTTTGATTAATACTTCACCTTTCCAATGACTTAAAGGGATATATAGATCCTACTGGCCAAAAGAAAAGCACTCTCTCTTGAAGTTTTCCATTTGCTCTAGGGAACCATAATATATTTTTTTTTAAATGCTTGGTTGTTGTAAATCCCATATGCTGCTATTTCAGTAAGGTAGAAGGCAGCATTTTCTGGCTCACACATTGAAATTGGAATCAGAAATGGTAGGAAATCTTGTGATGTATCTTTGTGAGGCCAGTTCTAGATAAAGAGCTCAGGGAATGGTAAAACCAGTGGAAAATTTTGAAGTGTGGGTTCTCATCATGACAGTCTCCAAGGACTGCCACATCAGTTCTAGCAGTTCTCATCACCACATATTTATGTTTTGTAAGCTATTTTGTAATTGACCTTGCAAGACTAAGAAAATTCAAAATATAAAAGGATTAATAATAAAGATTTTTATAATAACAGGATAGCTCACAATAGTGTATCATTACTAGAAAACCAATTTTCTACACATCTACCATGTGGATTGTAGAAGAAATCAAAAGGAACTGGTAGGCAGTGGGGATGAGGTAGCAGATGATGGAAACACCCCTGCTAATCAAACAGCCCTCGAGCTCCAATCTTGTGAGTTCTTGTTTTGATACATCATTGTGTAAAGCTGTTCCAGAACAATAAAGACCTTTATTATATATGATGGTTTGGAAATTACCAAGTTAACATTTCCCTTTTGATGAGGTGTGGATGGTTCTACTTAGAAAATGTGTGTGCTAGGAGAAAGACAGGGCTAGTACATTTCACTTTTACATCCAACTTCAAAAGCATATTGGTCTCAATGGAGCTTGTAATTTTACCAATGTTAGCATTCTGAGGATCTCTCAGAGACAGGTGTTGTAGTTGGTTGTCCACAAGAATAATCTGTGCTGTACCACAAGAAATTTTTCCTAGATAGCTCAGCCATAACACTTAGCTCAAAGAGATTCTCATTTGACACTCAAACAGACCTAATAAAGGAAAACCACCCTGACATCTTTCTTACTTTGCAAGGTTGGAAGATATACTAGAACCATCTAAAGGTAGTAGTAGAGCTTCCCCCTTTGACAAGATTGCCTGATCCTGTCCAACTATGATGTGTGTGTGCGCGCTTATCTTCATTACAAAGCCAAGGGAGCCAGCATTGTCAAATACTACTCTGATCATGGGGCCAGCATGACTGCACAGAATGCTGTTACCTTCCCACCAAAGTGGTACCTATTTATCTATTTGCATTTTTACATGCTTTCGAACTGCTAGATTGGCAGAATCTGGAACTGGTGACAGGAGTTCATTCCATCATGTGGTGCTTGAGTCTTGAAAAAATGTATATTGAACATTTAGGCATAAAGACCCCTTTTCTATGTGGAGAAGAGGATATCTGCATGGAGCAGCCTGAAGGCTTTTAAGATTAAAAAAAAAAATGAACATCTTGTGTGTAAACTCCAGAAGGATTTTTATGTAGTCAGACAACATAGCTGGAGCATGGAATGAAAACCTGAATAAAAAACTCCTTGAGGAGGGGTTTATCAAAGAAAAGGCTGATAAATGCTTTTACTCAAGATATAAAGGCAGCTAATGGATATTTATTATGACATATGTTTGTGATTTGATTGTTTGCTGTGAAGAAAGAAGAGACAGTGGTGATGTCATAGATCAAATAGGCAAAGAAGTAGAAGTACAATAACTAGAAGATACCATATACTGATTGTTATTTAACTAAAAGCAAAAGATACTGCAAGTACTAAAGCATCTTGGATTGACTGGGGCACATCTAGTTTTAGCACCTATGGAGACTAACTACTTCAAATGCACTGCAGAAAGTGGAGTATTGCCAAACAATACCCAGTACTGAAAGACCATTGGGAAGCTTCTATACACATGTAAAGTGACATATGTTGATTTACTCACAAATAATACAGTATAATATGTTGGAATTCTATGGTGCTTTTTTGGACAAGTCACTATACACATGAATATTTTTGTCCTTATGAGCTAAATGGCACTTAACCTATACATCCAATAATTCTAAAGGATTGTATGGGAAGTGGAGGGTGAAATAACATCTCCAAAAGGCATGCGCTAAAAGCATTTACTTTGTAGTATTGAATTTCCTGTAGGGCTTTATACCTTGACTTTTTCATACAGTGTTTCCTTGGGTGGGTGGATTATTGTATATCACTTCTCTAACCTTTGGTATTAATTTCCATTGACTGTGAAAATAAACTGTCAAATAAGCACAGTTTTTATTATTATTTAAAGAAGGAAAGAAGGAATGGAGGAAAGCCTTTTCAATCCATAAAGGTACTTTCTTAAAAGCACCTCATAGTGCTTCTAAAGAACAGAATTTGTCAGACTGCTGCTAATTGTCAGAAGAAATTACAGACTTTGGAACCAGGCAGCCACAAATCATGTCACTGAAGCATTAAGTTGTTTTAATATGGAAAGAGGTGCTTTATGATTTGGGAAACATACTGCATATGAAATTGTGTCAATGTGAAATTGTGTCAATGTTGTGATACAGAGATTAACACTGAGGTGGTGCATCTACAAGTTCCTTTACTACTCTTGCATGTAGTTGCACCGGCACAAAAGGACACCGAACGCGATTATATTGGGTAAATCATTGGCCACAACTTTATTTTGTACAGGGTCTTGATATCAATCAATTAAACATTTAAATAGCAGTTTCTTAAACGCGAATTCATTCTTGACGCATGCGTACGTGTAGTTAAGCGCAAGTGCTAAGAATTAATTGCTTCTAACACGGCATGCGTCAAGTCCATTAATTTATGCAGTATTACACAACAATAATTAATCCCTCCCCCAACCGGATATGACGTCATAAGAATTCTTATGACATCATAACTTTATGACATCATCGAAAGTTAAAATGACGTCATATGAATATGGTTAACCTAATGACATATACCGAATTTAGGAATTTTTTATTATCCCAATTAGTAATTTCTAATTAACCTAATTATTCCCCGAAGGGGGAGGGGTCCATACCCGCCAACCAAATTTAACAAATCCAATAACAATAGACCCTGAACCTCCTGTTGTGACTAAAATTACACATTACAAAACTATAATTTTTACCACAAACAATTCGAAGAAATTCATTATTACTCCACCCCTACTAACTGTTAACCAGCATGGCAGTAAAACTTTTACTTGTGATTGGTAGTCTTATTATTCTCAGGGAGGGCGAAAAACCCAAATTGTTCCTCTGGGAAAATTCCCTCCTGGCCCCAGTAGGCGACCAGCCGAAGCCTGAGAGTAAATAAGATGTTTACCCATTAATTAAGGGTGGGAGGGATGGGTTGCTCATCTGCAATTCAGAAATGGCTGCCGACATGTGGCAGCATGAGGCTAAATAGCCTCCTGAGATCTTGCTCAAAATCTCGCAAGATCTGAAGTCTCGCGAGATCCTGGAGCGAGACCTCCATTTGATTGGCTGAGCAGGCCGGCAAGGGCGGGACTTCCGGTCTGCTCATCCAATCGTGCATCGGTGCCCTTTTATGGGGCCGTCGCAACAGAAGGCCCCTCCCGACGCGTCGGGGGGGTATCTTTGCACCGGCACAAAAGGACACTGAACGCGATTATATTGGGTAAATCATTGGCCACAACTTTATTTTGTACAGGGTCTTGATATCAATCAATTAAACATTTAAATAGCAGTTTCTTAAATGTGAATTTGTTCTTGACGCATGCGTATGTGTAGTTAAGCGCAAGCGCTAAGAATTAATTGCTTCTAACACGGCATGCGTCAAGTCCATTAATTTATGCAGTATTACACAACAATAATTAATCCCTCCCCCAACCAGATATGACATCATAAGAATTCTTATGACATCATAACTTTATGACATCATCGAAAGTTAAAATGACATCATATGAATGTGGTTAACCTAATGACATATACCGAATTTAGGAATTTTTTATTATCCCAATTAGTAATTTCTAATTAACCTAATCATTCCCCGAAGGGGGAGGGGTCCATACCTGCCACAGGAGGGGGCCAGCCTAGCTTGGCATCCCCTCCCCCCCTTCGCTCTTTTCGTAAATCATTTCCCAATTGGGGAGAGATAGACTCCATCGGCCCTGTACAAGTGTGGCATAAAACCTGAATTCATTCATAAACAACAATAACAATTTCCAAAACCCCCAAGGTCTCGTCCACAGCATTAAGCAGCCAACATCAAATTGCCATCAAGATCACCGAAGTAGCCACTTTGCCATGTGAGGGCATTAATTGGAAATCTTTAGCTTCACCTCTTGCGTTCCAGCAACATTTTTGTGTGTGTGTGTGTGTTTTTGTTTTGTTTTTGTTTGTTTTTTTGTTAAACATGACGCCATCATTTTTGAAATCAGTTTCTTGTAATTGAAATAGTAAGATCTTGGGGTGTGTAAAAGACTCTGATAGTTCAATAATTCAGGTAGCATTCCTCTGCAACCCAACAACTTCACAGTTCCGACATCTCTCAATCTCATGGTCGAATCTTCAATGAAGTATCGTTCAGCCCCAACCACTTCAGCTGCATCCAAGCATCTATATGTCTCTGCTATTCCAATCTGCTAAAATACAATAGTGAACATGTCAGTGAAATAAAAGTGCAATTTGCCTCAAGTGCGCATATAAGACCTAACAGTCCTAGAATGCCCTCAGCCAAGATTGCAACTTGAAGTATTGCTTAACCGAGTACTGCAGCAGCCGTGGCTGTCCAAATCCTAAAAGAATGAAAGAAAAATTGTGCCGCAGGCACAACCAACATGTAACAAAGCCTCTCACTTTCCCGCATCAAATTAAAACTGTGTTAATGGAAGGCCAGAGAAATGTGAAATTTAAATATTCCATTACTCTTGGCCTTATTCTGAGGCATTCCAATACTGTCAACACTAAATGAATATGGCTGTCGGGTGTCCTAACAAAATTACAGATTATCCTGATTCCCTCTTGATCATACTTTAACCGCTGCATGGTCAAATGAATCTACCGTTCAAAATTATGGACATCCAAATTATGAAAGAGTCCCGCCAGATTCATCAGAGTAAAACCAAGGATGATTTCACTAGTTACTAAGGCAGCAGAAAAGACCAATAAAATTGGCACTCCAGGTAATGTCACATCTTCAGATGTGAGTTATATTGATGGGAAATATTGCCAAATCTTAGTCAGTATTGCACCTGATAATGGCAAACAGTTATCCAGTAATACCTGGACTCCCTAGCCCATCCCTTGAAAGCCCTATGAAATCTAAATTAAGCCTTAGGGTCATTACACTCTGGCTTTAACTTAAAATGACATCTCTGCCATCCAGCCCTTAATGGCACTGAAAATAACCTAATTGACTAAGGTGTCCAGCAAAATGAATGATCACCTCAACCTTCAAGGGCCAACCCTCTACCCCCCTACATTTAAGAAGAAAGATCCCCAAGCTCATAACGTGAACTAATACGACTTACTTGTCGAAGAGGCTACGGACTGGAGGGTCTCCTTGTCGCTTTTTATTGTCCAAGGCTTCCACGATGCACTGATATCTCCCTTGGTCAGGCAGCTGCCTCAGGAGCCAGTTGACCGAACCTGCAAAACTGAAAACATGAAAGTTCTCGAAGAGATTTAGTCATTCAAAAACATATTAAGCTCGGATCAAAACATTAAACTTCAAACATTGTGCCACCATATTGCACACCAGTGTTACTGTATTAATACATTTATAGATCTGGGAGTACTCTAAGTGGACACCTTTTTTTTTAATATATATATATACCATAACAGCACCATTTTGTTTGGAATTGATTGTGCTACCATTGGACCACAACGTTGACAGGCTAATACTAAACAACTGAGGCACTGTCCACCAATTATCGACCCAGGATTGTAGCCATCCACTCTCACTTAACGTTAGAAATATATGCCCTAAAACCAAGTGTCCCACCATCCTCGGCGTGTACCTGAATTTTTTGCCCATTAGAGCGTTTCAGATCTCCGCATAAAACACACCATTAAATGATCCAAAATTGGCTCCCAGATCTCTAAATCCTCCCCCATCCCGGAATTGTAATGCGGTGATGACGGGAAGGGCTGTCACATCCCTAGTGGCATGCCAGTATTACATTTATGGTCAAACCTGCGGGGCTGCCTTCACCACTTACTTGCATTGCTTAATGCGTCAATTAACATCCTTACACAGCTTTAAAAAGGCTGTCAAGACGGATCTCTTCCGGCAGGCCTTTCCGGATTAGATAACTGGCCCGGGGACCCTTTGAAAGCCAGGGATAGGACCCACTGCAATTTCTTGATTGCAGGGACTGTTACGCGTGCTGCGTTGTGTGTTGCGTGTTGTATAGGTAATGGTTTTAGATTGTTACTGCTTATAGCAGTTGTTTTAATACTCAATTGTTTAATAACTTTTTAAGGGGGGAGGAGGGATTGTTGTTGTTTTAATTTGTTTGTAATTTTATAAATCTTGTTCACCGCCTAGATTGGTTTTCCATTGGGGCGGTATACAAATAAACCATATTATATTATTATTATTAAATGTTCCTCATATTGCTGGTAGGCAGACACCCCTAGAATCAAATTGGCACTGCGTGTATGCTACAATCATTATCTCCTGAACTTTGTAGAATTCCGGAGATCTAGCCTGTTTTCTCTCATCAATAACAGCAAGGGGAAAGTGTTATCCAAAGGGGCGTGGAACTAACAGCTTATGGATTAATAGACAACCAACCTGTCAGCCCCAGACATGTCCAAAGTTCCCACCAGTACCTTTCCCCTTGCCTTTCCATCAAAGGAGGAGCCAGATTGTGGTTGCCCTGTGCCCTATAATTCCCTAGCCCGAGCTAACCCAGGATTTGTAAAGGGTGTCGCCATTGTTGCAAACATAGGCCGTTCCATTTTAGTGCTCATCCACTTAATGTCCACCGAAGGACCCTACTGAAGAGGGCCATTATGCCGCCAACTTAGCAGCATGCATCAAACCTGAGCTCTTCTCTTAGCGTGAAGCATCAGCCGATGCTTGCAGAGCTCCCACTGCAAGCGTCGCAGAAGCAGTCCGTGTAATATGCTGTCTCGCATAAACACTTGCCTTGTCTCTGCTGCAAGCCACCAGTCTCAGGAGTGGGCCCATTGCCTTGACCTGAAACAATCACCATTTCCATTAAGTTTAATGGATCTGCCAAAGTGGGTTGATCCAACACAGGGGCAGCTGCTCCCTGTTGTCCCACTCCAGGAACTTTCTTTCAAAGCTCCAATGCATCAGCTACGGTTGGATGCCCAACCTCCATAGCTGAGGTAAAAGGGGAACCACATGCCATGTCCACTGGGAGTGCCGTATGAGTCGCAGCTGGTCGTCCAGAATCTGCAGTGCACATACACCTCCATTCACCACTGAAGAAGAATTAGTCTATGACCCGAGCTGCTGCTCAAAAACCTCTGCACACCATTGCATTGTATGAACAATCTAGGCAAAATGGGCAGGAATCTCCTCATCTCTATTTTTTAAAGAGTAGAAGCCTGCTTATGCACTGCCTGGCCATTATTAGGGTCAGCAGTTGGTGTGCGTTGTTTAGACTGTTAATTGTCACATGATATTATTGACTAAAAAGGAATATTAATACCTCAAACTAATGTATAGAGGATATATGCTCTTTTTAAAGCTATATCCTTAAACAATAATTGTATAATTAGCATTAACCTCAAAAGTGTAGCATGTAATCACATTTGATTATTATTATTACTATCATTGTTATTACCATAAGCCAATTAAATGATCAAACCTCAGTTTGTATTAAGCCGAGGTTAGTAAGTCTCTGAATGGTCACTCACCCATCAGGTCACCCCCATTTAACTACTGTGATGAATTATATATTCATCTAGTTATTGTTTAATATTAGTATTATTAATGTTTACTTTTTCTGAACCAACTTCCTTTTTTGCAAGGGAGGAAAAAAGGTGGGGGCCAAAAGGGAAGCCCAAATCAGGGCATAAGAATAACTGGCATGTGTCCCTACTCACCAGTGTAATCTGCACCGCAGGCAGAACACCAGGCCACTCCAGTATCCGGTCCCAAGACTTTTTTTTTTTTGAATCAGGCCGGTGTTGGAGTAGCTGACCTGTGTATCTCAGCAATGCCAAGACCCAGGCTGATATCATGAAGCCATCAGTATGCATGCGTGTGTGTGGTCCTCCCAGCCGCCGTATGCAACTGTACATGGGGGGGGGGGGGGCATGGGCCCTGACAAAAACGTCAGTCCATACCAGAAACCACTGCCATTATATTACTTCTAAATTTGATTAGCAGCGGTTTGCCTTATTATTATTATTGTTATTATTATTATTTATTTATGTAATTATATTTTAAATTGTCAATAACATGTTATTACGAGTTCCCTAAAGGGGGTTCTTGGCTAGTTTTATTCAGAGGGTTGCTAACGACCTCCTCCGAGGCTTGAACAATTTTTTTTGAGGCTGAGAGAATGTGACCATGATCACCCAGTGTTTTTTTTTTTTTTTTTTTTTTTTTTTTTTTTTTTTGCCATACTGGGAACGGAACCATGATCACCAAAGTGATAGTAGAGCACTTAAACTATTAAACCACACTGACTCTCTATCCATTAGCTCATTATTATTATTATTATTATTATTATTATTTAAAAGTATATATTTTAAATTGCCAAGAACATCCTTTACCGTCGAGAACATTATATTACAAGATCCCCAAGGGGTTTTCTTGGCTAGTTTTGTTCAGAGGTTTGCTAATGACCTCTCTCAAGGCCAGAAAAAAAAATTTTTTTGGGGGGGGGGTATTATTATTATTATTATTATTGGGGCTGAGAGAATGTGACCAAGGTCACCCAGCGGGTTTATGGCCATGCTGGGAAAGGAACCTTGGTCACCAAAGTGGTAGTAGAGTGCTTAAACCACTATACCATACAGTTTAACCATTAGCTCTTATTATTATCAAACAGTATATATTTTAAATAGCCAAGAACACCTTAATACAGGGTCCCAAAAGGGGTTTTCTTGGGAAGATTTATTCGGCGGTTTGCTATTGATCTCCTCCGAGGCTTGCCCAATAATTGGGTGTGGAGGGGTGGGGGTGGGTGGACCCCCAACACCTCCAAGAGCCCGACAATCATGCCTCCCAGACCGCCCTGTGGGGGGGGGGGGTGAGCGAACCCTTCCCAACAGGCCTTACTACCATTATTCGTATGGCGCTTCCCACAGCCCATCCTCAGGCTCCCCTGAGGAGGGCTACGCTGCCACTAGGGTCCTGTGGCCAAAAGGAGCCGCGGCCTGGGTGCCAAAGCCTGGCCCAAGTCCTCTTCCTGGGGAAAAACAGAGCGCCACGGTTTGCCTCTAAACCGCGCTCAGGTCCGCTCCGCTCCCCCTTCTTATTTTTTTTTTTTTTACATGCACTAATTAGTGCTACACCGGCAGCCTCAACAGGCCACCGTCACTGGCCTTCAAGGCCACTGGGAGCCAGGCAGGCAGCCAGCCCAGACCATGCCCAGGCCCCGAACTCCCCGCGGAGGAGCCGCAACTGCTCAATTAGCCGTGCTCAACCCCGCTGTTCTGGCCCAGTCTCCGGGCACCGCCCAGGAGGGCTTCCATGCCTCCAGCAACCTGTGGGCAAGGGCCCTCATGCAGCCCATTACTACGGCCGCACCTGCTGTCCCTCGCCGAGTTCGCTAGCTGCAGCTGTTTGCCCAAGCCGCGCCAGCTCTCCGCCATGTCGAGAAGGCTCGAGGCCAACTCCAAGCCCTCAAGAGCCGAAGAGCAGACGAGCAACTTGCTCATCTGCAATTCAGAAATGGCTGCCGACACATGGCAGCATGAGGCTAAATAGCTTCCTGAGATCTCGCTCAAAATCTCGCGAGATTTGAAGTCTCGTGAGATCCTGGAGCAAGACCTCCATTTGATTGGCTGAGCAGGCCAGCAAGGGCAGGACTTCCGGTCTGCTCATCAAATCGTGTGTCGGTGCACTTTTATGGGGCCGTCGCAACAGAAGGCCCCTCCCGACACGTTGGGGGGTGTCTTTCATGTGGCCCTGGAGTCTGGAATTCATTAACAGTACCTGTACTACCTTTTTATATATAATGGGCTGCAGTCCCCTTACTGCATTTGTTCTGTTTTCACCAGGTTGAGCACTTTTTTTCCTGCTTGGAAAAAATAAAGACAAAGTAGATGTTGAGTAGTTCTATATTCCCTCTGTCCATGTGTCACCATCTAGCCATCCCTCAGAGGAGGGCAGCCAAGTTGGTTTATATCTAATCTGGCACACTATGCCATGCTGGAAGTTTATTTGCTTGTCTCCATTCATTCCAGGACCAGCAAGGTTATCCCCTCTCCCACAGCACATGCACTACCAGGTCTAAGGATGCATATTTTTAGCACTGCATTTTAACATTATGTTTTTAATGCCTGTATACCACTGAATTTTTGGATAGAGAAATAAACATTAAACTAGTATGACTGAACTTTTTCACACACCCTCCAAACCTGGCCTCCTGCAGCCTTTAGCTTTGCCCCCTAAAATCCTGCACTGGAGGATTTCCTGGCTTCCATCAGTGAAACAAAATATTTATCCACATAGAAAACTAGAAGGTAGCGTCTTATCCTAACTTGCTAAATTTCTAAGAATAAGATTTTATTATTTTTTCTTTTAAAAAAGTCAAACCAATTATTTCAATTATCTGAAACATTTCTTCTATCCAAGCATTACCTGTTTCATCCTGCCAAGTTGAAGTCAATTGAGAAATGTGATAAACATGATAGGCTGTATAGGAAAAATATGCAGGAGTCAAAAGTTCTTCTATAATGTAACTTTGGGTGGGGAATTTTAAAGAAAAAAATGGCAGTTGGTGACCACCACTCCTGATCCTAGAAAGATCTTCATTCACTTCCATTTCACACTGAATCAACCCTAGTACACTCAAGGTGAGAGCACTCTTAGCTCTGTTTCATGTCATCTACATTTACCACTGTCAGCCACAGTGCAATCACTTGAAAGGGTAGCAATCAGATTGTGGCTACACATCAAACTTTGCTAATGATTGCTGCAGAGTAGTCCCTCATACTGTTTTGCATGCTGATTGCCACATGTTCACTGGGTAAGTACTCACTAAATACACACAGCATGAGAATTCACCCTAAAAGTCTCCTCTGGGATGACCCTATACACGTTGTTTTGGACTGTATAAAAGTACTATTTTATCGGTAGTTTGAAAATAGGCACATTATGCTCAGCAAAGTATTTCAAGCTTCCTTGCAAGCCCTAGTAATTGCTCACCAGACACTGCAGGACAAGCTGCCTGATAAAATTCAGAGTCTGTAATGAGGCAGACAGGCATGATAACACAGCAATAAATCACAGCCTTTACAGTATGTTCCCTGGGCAGATGGCAAAGGGGTTTCAGTCAGATGTCAAGACCAAACCTGTAAGCAAGTACAACATTACACTCCTATTCACATCTGAACCTCTTGTCTTCTTTCTCCCTCCGGTGATGAAATATGTGACATAAATGGTGGTGCCTTTATAATAATCAAGGTGGCTACTGGTTAAGGGAACAAAACACTTTGAAACACTTTTTCTGCAAAGCTTTCATGGAGGATTGCACAAAAGATTTATCTTTACAAGGGTTTAGACAAAGTAAACTCAGACTAAAGGGGATATCAACTGCTGTGTGCTTAAAATCATGGGTGATGAACCTTTGGCCCCGAGTGCATTTTCATTAAAAAGTGGGGCAAGAGGGAGAAAGAGAGGGCAGAGAGAGAAAAAGAGAGAGATTCCTATACTGTGTTAAAAACCACTTCTGGCTGTACACATTTTTGGTCACGTGTATTGATTCACCTCCATCTCTTGATGGATTGCTCATGGGAGTAAAATATCTTAAAATATCAAGAATATTAATCTTTATTCACTGTAGCAAATGCAGTGTTCCTTAAACTCAAAATGATAGAAGGATGGCATGAATGACCTTGCGGTGTAAAACACAGATGGGGAACAAGTGACTCTCCTGATTTTGTTGGACTACAACTCCCATCCACACTTAAGGTTGATGGGAGTTATAGTCTAATAGCACCTGAGGAACTACATCCCTCTCCCGCCCCCCAGTAAAAAGACCATCTCTCCCTATATGAGTCAGTCCATGTTTTAAGGTCATTAGGGGAGGATTTTCTCTCAGTTCCACCACTAGGCATATTTGGTGAGTAAATGGGAAAGAGCTTTCTCAGTGTTTGCTGAGACTGTGGTATTCCCTTAGACTGAAGGTTTAGCTAGCCTTTTCTCTGTTGTCTTTCAGCAAGTAGGCCAATACCTTTTTATTTGGGCAGGTCTTTGATGTTTAAATGTTGAGCCTAAAGAGTGTTCTGCATGTGATATGCTGTGGTTTTCATTTTTAAAATTGTGTCTTAAATGTATTTTAAACTGTTTTAACCACATTCTTTTTAAGAAAATTCTTTGCTTAATTTTTTAAACTTTTTAAACTTTTTAATGTTTAATTTTTTTTTGTTTTAAATTTTATTAAATTATATTTTCCTTTCTTTTCTGTAAGCTGCATTGAGTCCCAGAAGAAAGACAGGATATACAACAACAACAAAGAACAGCAGAAATACATTTTAAACACATTGAGGCTCCTACACATGCATACTCAAGCCCCATCCTGTCCAGATAATGGCCATGGTGGAGATCATGGAGATTGTAGTCTATCCCTTTTGTTGAATGCTACACATGAAAAGGCTAGCATATATTTTCCTCATCCATGTAAGAGCCTAATCAGGCTCTTCCTCCTCCATCCCCAAGCGACATGTAAAAGTTTATAAATTTTGAGTTCATGATCTTATTTTGGTCTTTAGTTCTATTTTAAATTCTTCATGCAGTTATTTTATTGTTCAGTGGACACTTTGTAGCTGTCACTGCAATATGTATGATTTAGGAGAGTCAGCTCTCTCATCAAGCTAAAATGCATGGAGTGGAAGTTCTTTACAGCAGTATGCATAATAAATCACTACTTTATTTCTGCCATTAGATCCATTCTTGTTTGTACACACACAAACATACAAATATACTAGGAGCTACAGAGCCAAATAAAGGCTCCTTATTTTGCTAAAGTTTCTGATTATACAAAACTGACTGTTCACCATCTTATTCAAGGCATAGTCACAAGACCTCTCCAGTTTGTGTAGACATTGACAAAATGGTTATAATTATGAACGGGTTTTTAAAAAGGAAGTTTTAAAAACTGTTCTTCTAAACTGTCTTTGTATGTGCACCTTTAAGTAACCTGTGGACATGGCAACTCCATGAATTTCGTATGGTTTTCTTAGACAAGGGATACTCAAAAGTGGTTTTGCAAGCCCAATGTAGCCTACAGCACCTGGATGGCATTCTCCCATCCAAGCACTAAATAGGGCTGACCCTGCTTAGCTTCCAAAATCAGATGGGAGTTGGTGCCTTTAGAACATTTGCTACCTTGACCTACATAAGAAACGTGTAGTGCAGTGAAGGCCCCAGGTGTAATTTCCTGTATCTTCAAATATGGCTGAAAAAGACCTTCATATGACTACATAATCAATGTAGACAAGAGCTGATCAACTCTGGTATTGCTCAGGGACAATTTTTGTCCCCTGATCCTCTCATGGATTTCACCAGATATGGAAAAGAGGGAGGGAAAGAAAACAGGAGGTGACTGAACACCTGTTTGGGTCTTAATTTCTTGGTTTTGGGAGGTTTTTTGCAAGGATGGCCCCTGACTTTTGCAAGTCCAAATTACTTATCCGGGAGACCTCCAGGAGTGGAAAAAACATCATTTTTCATTAATTATTTTACCAGTGATGCTAGAGCCTTGGGAAGGGGCATGCATTGGATAAAAGGTGACTGGAATGTACACTTTGCCCACTCCTCTATACAGATTATTGAGTTAGATGGACCATTATATATTATCCTATCCCCCCCCCCCACACACACACACACTGGTAGCTTACAAAAATCAGATACAGCTTATTAAAAAAATCACACAACAGTTAAAAATATCATTAAACTATCAATAAAATTAAAAGCAGTTAAAAGCATGACCATTAAAAAAAGAGAAAAAAGAGTATAGAAACATCCACACCCTGTAAACACCTACACTCTGTAAGTGCAAATGGAATGTAGTGTCAAATAGGGATGTAATTCTTCACTAAGTGTCTCATGAGACAATGCGTAATTGCTGCAATGTTCCTCCTGCTGCAAGCAAGTCTGAAAACCACATCATTTTTAAGGCCATTCACAATTCAAGATTTATTCTGTGCAAAATTCACACATGGTCATTTTACACATACAATAGCATTTTCTGTGCAAGAAACAGAATTTTTCCACTTGGAAAATAATATTTCAAGGAAGATATATTCATCCTGGTGTTTTTATGCAAATAACTATGTGCAAATATTGTGCAGAACAAATGCCCAAGTTTGTAAAGCTTTTTTCCCTCACAGGAAACAACATTTTACTTGCAAGAATTAATATAGTCAGCCCTCCATATTTCTGTCCTTGAGACTCATGGTTTTGATTATTCATGAGATCAAGGCCCCTAGCCAGGCATTGCTCCTTCCCCTAAATCTCAGGCTTTTCCCCTCAGCAGAAAAAGCCCAGGAATCAACTCCATGTTTTCCCCCACTGGCCAGGCAGCAACTCGGCTGGGAAAGGTAGGAGGATCTTCTATCCCCCCAAGTCCCTTTGCTTGCCCCATTGCTCCCTGGCAAGCCCAGCAGGTGGTGAGGCTGGCAAACAAAGGAGGGTCCTCCATCCTCCCCCAAGTCCCTTTGCCTGCCCTATCGCTCCCTGGGCTGTCCGGGGGGGGGGGGGCAATGGGGAAGGCAAAGGGAGGAGGAGACTCCATCCCCCCATGTCCCTTTGCCTGCCCCATCACTACCTGGGCTGTCCAGGAGGCAATGGAGCAGGCAAAGGGAGGAGGATCCTCCATCCTCCAAGTTCTTCTGCCTGCCCCATTGCTCCCTGAAAAGCCCAGGGGACAGTGGGGCAGGAAAACAGAGGAGGATCCTCTATCCCCAAATCCCTTTCCTGCCCCATTGCCCCCTGGGGAAGAAACTGATGGGGCTGGGAAAGGGGCAGGGAGCCAGTTAAAGGGACAGGAGGGTGGGGGAAATGGAGCACAGACCCCTGCTCACCCCTCCCTTTAACTGGCTTCTGGGTGGGGGGTGGAGTTATTTGTGATTTTTCCATATTCGCAGTGGTCTCATTCCCCTAACCCACATGAATATGGATGGAAGACTGTACTTCATTGAAATATTTTCTGTGCAAAACCACCAAGTGTGAATTTTGCACAGAATAAATCCCAAACTGTGAGATTTCTTGTCAGATCAGGGTTCTTCTTATCAGGGTTTCTCAACACTTGGAAAAACATGTTTTTCAAATATTTTTGGATATTTTTAAAATATTCTTTCCATCCTTTTTGTCAAGGTTAAGAGTTCAGAAACCATTTCACACTAAACAATTATAGTGCTATGATTCCACTAAGTCATATTCCAACATCCTATGGAATCCTGTGATTGGCTGTTTGGGGACCTGTGTTAAGAATTTTCAGCCACAGAGCTCTAGAAGCTCACTAACTACAGACCCCAGGATTTTATAGGGTGCATCCATGATAGTGGAATTATTGTGTTGTAACTATGTGGTGTAAAAGAGTCTCAGGCTTCTGTCCATGATAATGCAGTTCATCACTTTACTCTTTCCTAGGATCTCATCCATTTTCCCATTTCAATTTTCAGGTTAGTATAATTATGGGTCTTTACAGACTTCCAGAAATAGTGCAGCTTGAGGCCACTTTAATTGTCCTGGCTCAGTACTAGGGAATCATGGGAATTGTATTTTTTTCTGGGACATTGAGCCTTCTCTGTCAGAGAGCTTTGGTGCCGCAATAAACTACAGTTCCCATGATTCCTTAGCACTGAGCCAGGACAGTAAAAGTGGCCTCAAGCTGCATTATTTCTGGCAGTCTGTAAAGGCTCTATATGGGGGAAGGGTGTTTCTCTCCAAAATATCCTAATTGGGAATATGCCCTACACCTTCAATACTGGGCTAGGGTGGAGACAGACACCAACAGTCATGCCAAGATAAGAAAATCGGCTACAAACCACTGCCCTGAATTAAGTCTGAAAACTACTAACTAACCACTGCCAAGGTGATAGCATGAATGTAAAGGAAAGGGAAGTGCATTCTTTATGAACAGCAGTGGTTTTATCTAAGCTTTGAAGCTCTACTCACTCATGACATTGACTTCAGGATATGGTGTACTTCCAAATATTCTGTCTGCCTCCTTCTGAAGGCATCCATTAATGTCTGTCCACTGCAACGGTGTGAGGCCGTGCATGAAGACTATTGAGGCTCCATGGAGAATGTACCACAAATGGTCATCTGAGCTCCCCCACCACCATTTTTGATTCACAGTATAAATTACTGGGGAAATTATGCTACAGCTGTAATTCAGAAAAGTTTTGGATTGGTGCATGGAAAGAAAGTGAATTCATCTGACAGGTTTTTCCATTAATAAGAGAGAATATAAAAATACATTATTACCACTTCTCCTCTTGATGATACATAACTCTTATCACTCAGTGAAGAAACAGTACTCCCAAATGATGGATTCAGATAATTCATCAATAGAACAAGGCAGTGTATTGTAGCACCATCCAAAGATGGCACCATCAAGAGGCAAGCAGATCAAAGAGGAAATTCAGTAATATTCACCAAATGGAAGCTATTGTGTGCCAAGAAGTTGCTCTGCAGCAGAAGTTTGGCAACCAGCAAAAATACCATTTGTCTCTACACTGATGTGACTCTTTGGAGCAGTAGGAGTGTTTTAAAGATTTCCTTTGAACAGTAAAAGGAAAGCTCCCATTTCCTAGCAGAAGTGTGGAATGCATAAAAAGTTTTCTTGTTTTACTCTCTCCCTCTCTCTTTTTTAAAAAAGTTGATAAGCAAAGAAGAAACAGAAAAACAACAGCTTCTTAAGCTGCTTCTTTAGATGGGTTCACCAAATGTTTAGCATGTAATTTTTTTTTTTTTTTTTTTTGCTACAAGCAGGGTTGAGGATTTTTTGGCCTACATGTTTTAGTCTCCAACTCCAGGAATCCACAGCCAGCACCACTACTTGTTAAAAGTTGTGGATTTGTACTTTGCTTTTTCCAGTAGTTTTGGGATCTCTTTTTGCCTTCTCTAGTACTCAAATGATCAATTTCTATACTGCTTAAGTAGCATGAACAGAGATTTTATCCACAAAAGATAGACTATTATCCTTCTCATGAAAAGCAATGCAATATTTCCCTGCCATACATGGCTATAAGCAAACATATTTTATGCCCAAAATATGCTGGGCAACAAGACATGAGTTTTCAAGTAAATAATGGTCTGCTGATGACTGATTAGGAAAGTGTACAAGGGCCTGTTGGGACCTTGTGAAGGTTTTGGAAAACAACATTCAGAATTCCCCCAGCTAGTATAGCCAGTGGAATAAATACTGTTTTCTTCTCTGTTCTGTGTCTCCCTTTAAGCCAGGCCTGCACAACTTGGCAGTAGGTATGGGCCAAAATTAAAATAGGCTAAACTTCTTTGGGCTACATATAATTTTAATTAAATATTAATTAATTAATTAATTAATTAATGTTAATTGTTAATTAATTAATATTTATTAATAATATAAATTAGAATTAATTAATATTAACTCCCTCCTCCTCCTCCTCCTCCGCCTGACCCTCTCCTCAGGAGAAAGCTGAGCAGCAGGGGAACTTTCTTGTCCTTCTCCTCCTCCACCCAGACTTCTCCCCAGGAGGAGGCTGAATGGTGGAGAAGCCCTGAAGTTATTCCACATCCTACTGGGCCACCCAAAATCCTTTGGTGGGCTGCATGCACCAGGGCCCCTAAAGCAAAGCATATGCTCCAAGTACACCAATTTGCTAGGGGCAATTCCAATTAATCATCTGTTGTCTCAATTTTTCAGCTGCTTTTAATATGTCCTAGTTTCTCTTTTCTCTTCACACTTTCACCTTCGTCTTAAGCCTACTACAATTGCTGCAAGCAGTGGGGTGCAACAGATGAGCCAAATAAAGTGGTTTCCAACTGCTTTGAAGGTGGGGTGTTTAGATGACGCACACCTCCAAAATGGGGGAAAACCAGATTGAAGCTGTACTCTGGGGCTAAGAACAAAAGCAGACAGAACCCAGGAGAGTCCAGTTCAAGGTGAAAATGCACATCTTCATGCCTGCATATAAATGCCCTGAGGCAAGCATGGGGCTGCAGCCAAGCAAAGAAATGAAAGTGTGCCAGCTCCAATGCATGCAATTACAATATTCACAAACCAGACAGTCCAACCAGGGTTGTGGGGTTAAAGGGTGTGTGTGAAGAGAGCATGCATGGGGGGGGGGGGGCTTGCTAATTGTGCTTTGCCAATATTACTCATACATCAATGCACTGATGCCCTGTATAGACAGAGCATCACATGTATGACTGTGTCACCAATAAAAGGGTCAGCTATCCAATGGGATGGCATCTAGGCAGGCAGTGGAAGATACTTGGAGATCACTGGTGATGTGTTTGTGCAACGGTGTGCATGCATGGTTGAGAACTTTGCAGATGACACCAAATTAGGAGAAGTGGCTAAGACCCCAGAAAGCAGGATCAAAATGTGAAATGATCTTAATATATTAAAAAGCTGGGCCAAAACTAACAAAATGAATTTCAACAGGGAGAAATGTAAGGTACTGCATTTAGGCAGAAAAATAAAATGCATGGATATAAGATGGGGGACAGCTAGCTTAACAAAACTACATGTGAAAAGTATCTAGGAGTTCTAGTAGACCACAAGTTGAGTATGGGTAACAGTGATGTGACAGCTAAAAAGGCCAACGTAATTCAAGGCTGACTCAATCAAAGTATAGTGTTGAGGTCAAGGGAAGTAATAGTGCCACTCTATTCTGCTTTGGTCAGGCTTCACCTGGAATATTGTGTCCAGTTCTGGGCACCACAATTCAAAAAGGATGTTGATAAGCTGGAGTGTGTACAGAGAAGTGTGACCAAAATGGTGAAGGGTCCGGAAACCATTCCTTATGAGGAGAGATTTAGGGAGCTGAGTATGTTTAGCTCAGAGAAGAGATGGTTAAGAGGTGATATGATAGCCCTATTTAAATATTTGAAGGGGTGTCATATTGAGGAGGGAGCAAGTTTGTTTTCTGTTGCTCCAGAGAATAGGACCCTCAACAATAGATGCAAGTTACAGGTAAAGAGATTCCACCTAAACATTAGGAGGAACTTCATGACAGTAAAAGCTGTTCGACAGTGGAACACATTCTCTCAGAGAGTGGTGGAGTCTCTTTCTTTGGAGGTCTTTAAATAGGGGCTGGATGGCCATCTGTTGGGGATCCTTTGATTGTGAGTTCCTGCATGGTGGGGGGTTGGACTGGATGGCCCTTGTGGTTTCTTCCAACTCTATGATTCTATGATATATAGGGTGCAAAAACAACAAGAACAACAACAACAAAAACGCAGTGGCATGGCTTGAAAGTGGTCCCTGATGGCAGTGGGGTTTCAACCTGCTTTAGGGGGAAATGGGATTTAGGTGCTTTTTCCTGCCCGTCTGCTCCAGCCCTGATTTTAAAGTGCAAAAGTAGTTCATTCAATTAACTACCTATAGTTTGATGTAATATTTCAATTATGTGTGACCAAAGTACAAATTTAAATATCTAACCAAATACAAATCTCAGAATTCCAGAGGATGGAAATTTAAAGGATAGTTTTCTATAACTAGGTAGTGCAGATGCACTCTGAGATAGCCTTTCAGGACTCATAGGATTGCTATCATATTTGACTAAAACTTTAAATTACTTTTCTCTACACTTGTGATGCCAAGGAGACTAACACTCAACAGCTAATAAAAACCCAATAAAATAACATTTATAAATACCAAAATCATTACCAATAAAATCACTCAGAATACAGGACAACTAATAAAGCAATATAGCAGTACCTAGCATAAAATAAAAGAGAAAGGAGGAATTAGTTGTGCCAAAAATATATTGGATTAGTACTAATTTCACTGAATTCTGAATTTTCACAGGGATGAAAAAAAATCTCCTGGGCTAGAGAATTCTACAACCTTTCCATATTATATGAAATTAAAGATTTAATTCAGCCATTAAGATTGAAAGGTTTATGATAATAGAAACAAAGGCAACCTGAGTTCCCTCAATCCCCACAATGCATACGGACAGTGGCATCACTAGGGTTGCTGTCACCGGGTGTGGGAACTCATGGTGTCACCCCCCCCCCCCCATTGAACTCTTCCCATTTCACACCATACAGAATCCTTAGGAATGCTTTTTTGCCCTAATATTGCTTGTCAAACAAAATTGCCATATACCACTGAATGTCATGCTAATAGTTGACAGAAACAATTACCAAAATTAAAATTATACCTTAAAATTACAATATGATATGCATCACATAAATGTATTTACATATACATAGTGAATATTGGGTTAAATCTGATGTTTTTAAAGAAAATTGAAAGAATATTTTTTTAAAAAAATCATTTTTTTAAATAAAATTTGAAAATTTGAAATTTGAAATTTTCATTTCAAAAAATTCTGGGGCCTCTCCTTTCTCCTCCCACTGAGCATTTTAAAGAGATACAGGTGAATGCCCATTTCTGCCAAAATACAGATATTTGAGGAGCAGTGATGCTACTCCCTTAGGGTGTCACCATGTACATTGCACTCCTCTTGCACCCTCCCAGTGATGCCACTTCATAGGGAAACTGGATGAAGGGTTCTTTTCACATTGTCTCAAAATTCCAAGTTTGGGGGTGTGGGGTAGCACACCTGAAGATGAACAGGGTGGGGCCGTAATGCATGAATCTCTACTACTCATTGATATTTATATATTATATTCAAATTTAATGCACCTTAAAATAGAGGTCTGGTTTTTTTTTAAAAAAAATATCATGGATAGTGAAATGCAATAATAATGGATAAGATGAAATGAAATGTCATATACCTGAATGCTTGACTAGGCAAACAAAACTCAAGAGAGAGAAAAATCATTCAATTATTATAAAATCATTCAAGAAAGAAAATCACCAGTGGCTTAAACTCTTAGCATCACTGCTGGGTCTCTTGATATCCTGATGGAAAATGAAACTGCTAGCATTGATTTTCTTCTGACTGAATGACAATGGTTGCCAGTCTTCTTATTACTGTAATTGCTGGCTAAATGAAGTATAATTGTATTAAGCGATAACTCTGAAATATGTGTCTCCCAGTGCAGAATGTAAGATAGCCAAAGAAGAAGACTCATATGAAGGAATTACTCTTTTCTGATGTCACAAAGTTTAATCTCGTAGCAGTTTTAGGTCATCGCATTTATAGTATTTCAGTATATTCCTCCTTTCCAAAGTATATTTGATCACCCTGAACTCCCTGAAATGTTTGCCAGATTTTTTAATGCCTAGATTTAGAAATGTAAAAGCTTTCTACATTAAGATTTCTAGATTTAAAAGTTATAATCAGATCCTGCTTCTCATTTCATATTGCTACCAAGTGAATTGTAACAACCAATATTTACATGTGTTTTGTATCCTACCAATAGCAATATCTTTCCATGGTGGTAAAATTGCATGCTCATGTGAGGCAAGAGGCTATGCTGATGACAGCAGTACAGCTGGTGTGGTCTGCTGTGTCAGACAAGCTTTTGCTGAGGAGCCAGACTAAAAATGTGCCAAATAGCTACTGGGAAACAGCAGTGATGGGAGATGACACTTGTGGATGCTCTCTCATAGGCAATGGCAGTGACACCATAGCTAATGCCTGCTAGTACTGCCCAGAACCCTTTCTAAATGTGTTTTACCATGAAAAACCTGTGGTGGGACAATCTAAAATGAAACAAGAGATAGAGCCAGGTGATGAAACTCCCATGTTGTCTGGCACTCAACCAGCTACTAGGATATTGTGGAGGACAACTACATGTGGCTTATGACACAACTGAACTCAGCCTGAAAGGATATTCAGCTGCTGAAGTGCTCAGATGTGAAAGGAAAGTTTGGAGCTGCATAACACAAATTATAGGAACATGGAATGTGAGAAGCATGAATCAAAGGAATAGATATAGTAAAACAAGAAATAGAACATATAAACATTGCAATGCTTGTGCAAGGGTGCGAAAGCTAAAGTGGACAAGAATGAGACATTTTCAGTCATATAAGTGCACAGTGTTTTACTTAGGAAATGAAATTGAGTGGCATTAATAGGGAGGAGAGATGTAGCAAAAGCAGTCAAAGGATATAATGCAAAGTCTGATTGAATAATATCAATAAGCTTCAGCGAAAACCCATGAATATAACTATAATCCAAGTCACCAGCAAAGTGAACACAGCAGGAAGTGCTTAGTGACAAAGTTCTTGGAGTAATATAAAAAGGTAAATTTACTTACAAAATCATGTGCATATTCATACATAGGTAAAGCTTCATGTTGCAAAGAAAATGAGGTAGAAAATAGTCTACATGCTTGCGTGCTAGAAAGTCATGCTGCTCTGGTCAAAGGACAAAAGGAGAAGGGGAAAGTAATGGTGATTCTTCCAGAGACAAAGAAGAGTGCTCTCTTAGAGAAGGACGAAATTGAAGGGTTCATAAAACAATAAACTATCATAGACATGCATCTGTCTTCCTAGAAGGATCAGCATGCTTAAATTGCAGAATCCCCCACATGCTCCAATTACAGAGACAGAGAAGAAAAAAACTGAAGGATTCTTTGATGAAGTCCAGGAGGAGATCAGTCATGCACCAAAACAGGACATCTTGTTGATCATAGGCAATTAGAATGCAAAAGTAGGAAACAGAACAAAATCAACGATAGTAGGAAAATAAATCCTAAATCAAGAAATGAAGCAGGGGAATAACTGATGGAATTCTGTGAGGGCAACAGTTTGTTCTTCTGGAACACATTCTTCAGAAAACCAAGAGGTGACTATATACATGAACATCACATGATTAGAAGACATGATTCACCAGAAAAAACAACAAGCAATACCTGGCAAGTATTACTAGATAGATAGGCTCAATCAAGGAAGCCATAGGACTGAGGCTCAATCAAGGAAGCCATAGGACTGAGTCTGCACATTCTGAGCAGGGATGTAGATAACAGGGTGACTTGGAGGTCTTTCATTCATAGGATTACTATAAGCTGAACTCAATTTGAAAACAGTTAACACCGATGTTTTCTATACAAATTACCCACCCACAAATTTTGTACAAGAATAAGTTCCAAATTAGAGCATTTCTGCGCATTCTATCTTGAAATATGTTAAACTATTTTCTGCACAGAAAATTCTGTTTTCTGCATAAAACAACCATATTTGAATGTTATGCAGAATAAGTCACAAACTGTCTCTCAGTCCAGGATTTTTTTTTTTTAAAAAAAATTAATTTTATTAAATTATATTAAAAAAAACCCTACATAACATGACATAACAAAACACATAACAATACAATACATGACAATACAAACAGTACAATACAAACAATACAGTACAAACAACCATAAAATATACTTCCTTACTGCTGCTTCTAGAGAACCTTCACGAAAACCGCTATTATAATAATATAACTATTTTATCTTGTCTCTTTCTTATTTATATACTCTACATCCAAAACTTTCAATATTCACCAGATAGTCTTACCAAAGGAGATTTTAAAATTCCCCTACTAATTTCAACTCAATTATCTTTCCGAATTCTCTTTAACCTTTAGTTAATCACTTCATACCAAGTATGAAACCAAATAAGAAGAAAAGAAAAAAGGAAAAGAAATAAGAAAAAGAAATGAAAATAACTTTAAGAGCAACGACTCCTAAACCTTATGTCCGAATACATATCTTTTAATATAGTCTAGTCCTTCATTCTTATATACTGATACCATGATTCCCAACTTATATTGAAATTCTTTATACTCTTGTCATTAATCATAAAAGATAACTTATCCATTTCTTGAATATCCATCACCTTTGATCTCCATTCCCAAAAGAGAGGGAATTTCTTTCTGATTCCAATATCTGGCATATACTATTCTTGCTGCAACGATTAACAAAAATAAAGTTTTCCTTTCCCTAACATTCACCTCTTTATCATCAACGATGTTTAAAAGATACAATTTTGGGTCCGGGCGACCTTGCAAACCAAAAATCTTATTAATTTCATGATGTATCATCTTCCAATATTTGATTGCCATTGGGCAATTCCACCAAATATGCATATAGCTGCCTTGGGTTGATTCACATTTCCAACATCTGGGATTTACATCTTTAAACATTTTTGATAATCTAAGCGGAGTCCAATACCATCTAAAAATAGATTTATAACAATTTTCTCTTATATCTATATTAGGAGTAAGGTTAGTAATTGTTTTCCATAATTTCTCCCATTGCTCAAGTTGTATAGTTTGATTCAAATCGATTGCCCATTTAATCATATAATCTTTAATTGTCTCGTCTTCCAACTCCCAATTTTTAATCAAATTATAAAATTTGGCAATTAATTTTTTGGGGTCCGATTTTATTATTTTCTCAAATTCTAAATTTGACAAACCAATTCCAACATTTTTCTTATCCATTTTAAATCTTTCATTTAATTGTCTATACATAAATCAGTTTATACTCACTCCGGATTCTACTAGAGCTGCTTGCGACTTTAACCCCTTTATATTTTTCCCTTTATCAAAATCAACTAAATCTATATACCAGAGCCAGCTGTCATAACTATAATTTTCTTTTTTCAGAATAGCTTCTGCAGGAGATGCCCAAAATGGAATTCTAGTGCACCAATTCTTCTTATGCTTTTTCCAAACTCTAATTAGGGCTTTACATAAATAATGATTCCTGAAATTACTATCAACCTCCTCTTTACCATAGAAAAGATAGGCGTGAAACCCAAACTGAAAATCCATCCCTTTCAAATTTAACATCCTAATTTTTTTTTAATATAATCCAATCATAAATCCATTCCAAAGTGCATGCCTCAAAATACCATTTTAAATTTGGAACTGCCAATCCACCTCTATTTATTGAGTCATGCATGATTTTCATCTTAACCCTTGGTTTCTTATCTTTCCATATGAATTTACTTATATCTTTTTGCCAATTTTGAAATGATTTTTTATTTGATATAATAGGGATATTTTGGAAATAAAATATCATTTTGGGAAGGACAGCCATTTTTATGGCTGCAATCCTTCCCAACCATGTTAAGGACAATTTATTCCATTTTTAAACTTCTCCTTCACCTCTTTCCAAGCTTTTTCATAATTATTTTTAAATAAATCAACATTTTTTAATGTTAAATATATGCCCAAATATTTAACTTTAGTTTTTTTCTGAAAACTAGTTATCTTTAATATACTTTCTTCCTCTTTTTTTGGTATATTCGCCAACATCATAACTGTTTTTTGTCGATTAATTTTATATCCCGACACTTTTCCATATTCATTTAAAGTTTCCATCATGTCCTTCATAGCATCAGTAGGGTTAGAAATAATCAAGGCCAGATCATCAGCATAAGCACACAACTTATAAGTATCATTCTTGACTTTAACACCCTGAATCCGCTTGTTTTCTCTGATTTTATTTAAGAGTAATTCTAGTATTAGAATAAATAATAATGGAGCTAGGGGGCAACCTTGATGGACCCCTTTAGCTATTTTAAATGGTGTGGATGTTTCGCCATTAACTAAAATACACACCTCTTGTTTATCACATATTTTTTGAACCCATTTTAAAAAAGGATTACCGATGTCAATCTTTTCTAAAACCCCAAACATGAAAGTCCAATTTATATTGTCAAAGGCTTTTTCAGCGTCTAGAAAAACCAGAGCCAATTTTTTAAACAATTTTTTTTTCATGAGATCCAATTATATTTAATAACACCCTAAAATTTTCCTTTGTTTTTCTACCCGTGAGAAAGCCATTTTGGTCTAGTCCAGGATTTTTCTTGACAGCCAAGAAAATATAGTTTTTAATTATTTTTGGTACTTAATAATCATTGAACACCTAAGGTATGAAATCCCACAAATTCTTCTGGCTATAAAAATACAATATTAAAAAAAATGAAATATTTAAACATTTACAGCCTTTCCATATTACAAAAATTTGCTGCTTAAGGTAGCCATCCCATTCTGCCTAATAGTAGGAGTTATCTTGGTGGAGAGTGAACACAGATAGATGCATGATTGTGTTTGAGTATAGTATGGGGGGAAGGGAAGAAGGTGGAAATAGTGTGAGATAGACAACTGACAAGAGGAGGCGAAAGAGGGAAAGGGAAAGGGAAGGAGCAAGTTGGAGCTTTTCTTCTTTAGCAGCTTTTCAGAACACTACATAGGAGGAAGGGGAAGTTTTTCTGGATAAATCTGAAGAGGGCAGATTTATGAAGATATGCTTTGATCATAATAATAATAATAATAATAATAATAATACGGTTTATTTATATACCGCCCCTCTGGCAAGCCAATCGAGGCGGTGAACAACAATATATTACATCAAATTAAACAACAATATATTACAACAAATTTAACAAATTAGACAATATCAACAACAATATATTATAACAAATTTAACAAATTAAACAATATACATCACAGAATTATGGACAACAAAATCAAAACAGAATCGATAACAATAAAATCAATGACAGTAATAAAAATATATAAATTTTAAAATACATAATAGGGCACAGTAATAACAGTAATAGAATATGCAATTTTAAAATACATAACAGGGCCCAGGTGGTCCCGCCTCTCTCCTCCGCGCCGCGCCGGCCTCCGGAGCCGGGTGGAAGGGTGTTGGCCCTGTGCAAGGCAGCTGGCAGGTCTCTCCCCCGCGTCGGCCATGGAGAAGGTGAGGCTCGAAGAGGGCCTTTAACAGGGCCCAGGTGGTCCCGCCTCTCTCCTCCGCACCGCACCGCACCGCGCCGCGCCGCGCCTCCGGAGCTGGGTGGAAGGGTGTTGGCCCTGTGCAGGGCAGCTGGCAGGTCTCTCCCCCTGCCAGCTTAACATCATGACAAGAGTTAACCAGAAAAGGATCATTAGATGACCACGTGCAAAGATTAGCATCAAAAGCCAGAAGTCTCAATGTCAGGCTGAGATTTTGCTAATATCGGTCTCCTGAAATTACACTGTTTGTCTCTTACTGTTTGTGGTATGCTACTGTCTTCTCCATCCCATACATGCTCCCCTTCAGGTATCTCAGACTGGAACTCCCATCAACACCAGCCAATATGTCAAATGATTGGAGAAGATAGAGACTATAATCCAAGAGATGGGGAGATGCCAGGCTGGGGAGACTAGTATTCTAACTACATTGTTTTTCTAAATAATAATACATTAATCTGAATGGTGAGAAAATGTACATATCTTGCTTTCACTGAAAAACAGGGATGTCAAGAATGCTGCCAAATTTTCTTCTTTCAAATAAGAAGTGAGATGTTGGTGCACTGAGATACCCTGTCAAAAATGCCAGTATCCATTACATTTTTCTCATTTTGGGATTTCAGGTGAATTTTTTGTGGGTGAAATGTTTGTTTGTACAATAAGATTTTTTTTTGCACAAAATCCAACCCATATGTATAAAATTTGCAAAATGTTATATGTTCTGCACAAACCCCATATTCTGCGCAAACAGATTTTTTTTTCTTTTAAAAAGTGAAGTTTCAAAATGTGAAAAAGTGCAATGGTGAGGTAATCTCATTTTATAGGAAATAAACCTGAAATTCTTCATTCTTGTATTTGGGTATTAAATAAGCAAAGATTTATGTCATTATTGAAAAGATGTTGGTGATACATTTTTAGGTGCACTCTGAGGGGGGTTGCAGACTGCCAGAAATAGTGCAAATTGAGTCCACTTTTAGGGCTAGGGTTAGTGCTAGGGAATCATGGGAATTGTTTTTTTTTTTTTCTGAGACATTGAGCCTTCTCTGTCAGAGAGCTCTGGTGCCACAATAAACTACAGTTCCCATGATTCCCTAACCCTAACCCTAACCCTAAAAGTGGACTCAATTTGCACTATTTCTGGCAGTCTGCAACCCCTCTGAGTAAAAGGCAATGCTTCCAACTTGCATTAGAAGAAAATCAGACTTTGGAAATGCATATATAATCTTAAAAATTAAAAAAATATATATGTTGAATCTGTCCATCAGCTCATAAAATGGAGCTTCTTCGCTCCCTCTGGCATTCAGTGGAAGATTGTTCTCCTGAATGCAAGACAATGTTTTTAGTGGGAATTGCACCTCATTACAAATGTGATGGCATGGCCATTTGTACTAATAATGGTTTCTAATTTTGGTAGGGATTCCTGTAATAAAACATTAAAAACATTTCACTACTCACTGTGGAAATGAAATTCAACATCTCTATTATCCCCAAGGCAACTTCATCTACTTGCTTCTTTGGCATCATTTTCAGGAAAAGGTGAAATACTGACAGAAAACCCAGAGGATCTATAGAAGCTTCTCCTCTCCTTTTTGTATTTAACTGAGTAATCTGTAAGCATTTTGGTAGGTCAAGAATGCAATTAAAGAGCCTGTCTATCGTTAACAAAAACTTGAGTGGTAATACCTGATAAGTCATCATTATCTTGAAGTAATTGACCACATCAGATAATTAAGATACCTGAGGCAAAGCTTCACCCGCTCAAAGGAAGTTCAGAGATATTAACAGCAAAGCCAATTTAGTCAAGGTTGTCTTAATGTTTCCATTATAAGACTCCATTTTGCAAGGCTCTCTAGCTGTTCATGGAATACTGGCTGAAAGTAGGAAGGTATCATAGAAAGCATTCCTTTCATATATAACAGGACTTCTGTGTATACTGTATGGCAGTGCAGGATGATCAATGACCATGTTTTAGGGTTAAGGTTCAAAAGTAGGTGGACAACTGTGAGCGCCAGGCATGACTAAAAATAAGGAGGAGGAAAAAGAGGGCATGTGAATAATATATGAAGAGGTCAGACAAAATATCCTACTTCTCACATTCTCAGCCTCATACCTGTGGGGAGCTCACATGTAGGCCTAACAAACAATAATACTTCCTCACTGTTGTTCAATATTCAGAAGTATCATGCCTCTAACACTGAAAAAGTGTATAGCCATCATGATGACAGCCTTCAAAGGCTTTTTTTTTTTTTTTTACTACAGCTGCCAGATTTCCTACAGTGTACATAGCCATGCTGACTGGAGGATTCTAGCAATTACAGCCCCCAAAGGTGACTTTTCCAAGGTCTGATTATGACTATTTCACAACCATGAAGTTGTCTCATGTTGAATGAAACACTGATGCATTTAGACCTCTCTTATCTAATCTGAGTCTTCCAGAGGAACCCATGATCTTCTTGTATAGATCTTTCCACCTGTTATATTTTAGGACCTCTGATTCATAGGTCCATTAAGGCCCCATCCCATTCAAAGCAAGAGGGAAGATGAATCCTCACTGTCATATCTGATCAAAGACTGGAGATAATAATGGGTATCTGCTTTCCTTGCCATGTACCATCCCAATCAGAATAATGTAAAAAGCAAGAACATGAAACAGTGAATCCATGGGAGACTGGTTCCTTTATTCACTGTTCTGAGATAGCATGAAGTATGTGAAAGGAAATCCCTGCTGTGACCTTTGATTTGACATCACATGGGCACACCAACATTCCAGGAAGTATGGCCTGTTTGGAAAAGGTGTTTGATGAGAACTGTACTGCAGTAGATGTAGATTGGACATTTTCAGTAGTTACCCCTAGGGTCTGGAACTTATTCCAGAGGGAAAGAAAATTTTTTCTCAAACTGAATGTTTGAACATTTTTAATAGGATGCTGTACTGCTTGTACTATACTCTTTTTTTAAAAAAATGTATTTATTATTTCTCAATTGTTTCTAGTATTATTGACAAGTTTAGTTATTTTCAGTATTCACTCAGTACTAATCTATTGTATGTTTTAGCAGCATTTTGTTTCTCTCAATTCGTAAGTCCTAGTTTGGGGAGTAAAAGGGGGAGTATAAAGTTAACAGTCATACTAATAGTAGTAACAATTTTTTTAAAAAAAAAATCCCCTTCCTGATCATGTTTTACACTTATTGCTCTCCATTAATAGAAAAGGTGGGGGGAAGCCCTTTTCCTAAGGATAGAAGACTTTTATGAAAGTAAGGGACAGTGCTGGGCATAGTCCTAATGAATGCAAATGCCTTTGAAAAGATCAATGCCTTTGAAACTGAAGCATTCAGACTTTTTGACTGAATGAGAGAATTAGTTTTAATTTCATCTTTTCTTTTCTTTTCTTTTAAGGCAAAATAATCTCAGGTTTATTTTCCTGCATTTCAGAAGAAAAGAGACAATTTGGAGAAATGCCTATGAAGAAGTGGACTAAGGGGCTCTGCAGATGGGCGGCTCTGGGCCACCTCTGCAAGCAGTGGATTGGGGCCACAGCAACCACACGCCACAGCCCCGATCCTCCTTTTGCCACTCCTAAAAGAGCAGCAAAATGCTTCTCCTTTTAGGGGTGGCAAAAGGCTGCCCTAAGAGCTGGCACTGCAGGTCTTTTGTACCCTTTCGGTGCAGCATGTCTGTATACTGTGCTGGGAGGGTGTCCTGATGCCACGTGTCGTGTGTACGGGTGTGTGGCATCAAGACAGCATCGGGCTGGGGCTGAGGCAGCTGGCGTGCAGCTGTTCCACCCCAACTTCACCCCCAGGCCAGCCCTTTGGGCCGGTCTGCAATGCCCCTAAGGTGCAAATGCACTGCAAAAATAATCTAGTTTGAGACCACTTTAACTACCCTGGCTCAATGCTAGGGAATTCTGGGAACTCTAATTTCATGAGACATTTAGCCCTCTCTATCAGAGAGCTCTGGTGTCACAATAAACTACAATTCCCAGGATTTCTTAGCACTGAGCCAGGGCAGTTAAAGAAGTCTCAAAGTGGATTATTTCTGCAGTGTGTTTTGGACCAAAATTAAATTTTCATGAATCCTTACTCCAGTTGGAGTGATGTAAGGAATATATCCTTACCCTATCCTTTAACATTTCTGCATTTTGTTTTCTTCTTTTTTCATATTCATATTCATATATATATATATATATATATAGTCCACATGAGCTGCTTCCAGAACTGAAGATCAATAACAGTTGATTTGATCCCTGACAGCAAATGCTCTTTCAATTAAACAGGTCACATAAATAACATTTTACTTCCAACATCAAGTAAAGGCAGAGTGTGAAGTAATCAGAAGCAGGGTAAGCAAGCCAGAAGTGTTAAGCTCCCTTGGGACAACTCCACACCCCTCTTGAAAAGATCTGAGAATACACTAATTTAATTTGTGTGCTGATGATGGGTCACTACCTCTTTGTGTGCTGGTGAGCTTTCCTATTTATATTCTGTGCTGCTGCAGATACATCTATGTCACTCTTTATAACAGCAAATTCAAGGAGTGACTGTTGATAGAATTCTAGATTAAGTGTGTGCATGGGGAAGTGAGGTGAGTTTGAGGTGTAATAAAATCTCTCCATTATGAGATGCATGAACACTGCAGCATCTTGCTGCAAGTCTTATAAGAAAGTAGTTCAATGGTCTACCCACATCACTCTGTCCTCTGTCCTTATGACTCCAGCACACTTGAGAGTGATTAAGAAATAGAACCCAGAAATGGGTCTGTCCAGATAAAGAAATTTGGCTATATGGATTGTAATTGACTGAAAGTTTTCTGTGGGAAAAGTCTGTGGCTCTGTTCTCAGCCATAGAAATTAGGGGTCACAAGACACAGGGGACATGTCTATTCTCATCAAAGTAGTGTCCCCATTATTTTTCTCCATACAGGAGAATGACTACTAAACTATTAATATGGTTAGCAAAAGCTCCACTTGAGGGGAACAAATGCAGTTGAGAGAAAAATCAGTCTCTCACATACTGTTATTCCATGTGGTTCAGGATCTAAGGATGGAGAATAAAAATGTACTGTTGTGCTGTTCTAATAGGACTCCTATTAGTGGAACTTCCTCCCATGGACCATGAAACAGGGGAGGAATGGTGGGTTCAAGCTACCTCAAGGCTGGGCTAGAGAGGTCTAAGTTCCCCTGGAATGTTCAAGTATTAACTGCTTTAATCAGGACCACCAAAACTTCTATGTGTTTGAATCCCCTGAGGAACTTACCAATCAGAAGTGACTTAGTTTATAGCCATCTTTGCATTCACTCAATGGGTGGCATAACTCACTCTCTGAAGTCAGAGGATTCAAATTCACAGGAATCAGACATCCAGGAATTTACAGTTCCTGATGACAATTCTAAGGAGTTGGAGGCTGAGGCAGTGGGAGACCCTAGTTCCCTGCCGGGTGTAGAAGATGTTGAAGATACTCTGCCATCTTTTGCAGATTGTCAAAGGCAGGGGTAGGCAACCTAAGGCCCGGGGGCCAGATGCGCCCCCCCGAGGCCTTTGGACCAGCCCCAGGCCGGTCCTGCCACCACTGCAGTTGCGCCCCCTGCCGCCACCACCGCCCACCATGATGATATTGATTATTGTTGTTATTACTTGTTCTTGGGGTTTTCTTGACAAAATCTCCACAGGGGTTTTGCCATGGCTTTTCTGGGGCTGAGAGAATGTGCATGCATATTTTTAATTTTATTTATTTATTTATTTATTTTATTTTATTTTATTTTTGGTGCTTCAGCCACCCCCCCCCCCCAATTGTCTGAGGGACAGCAACCCAGCCCTCAACTCAAAAAGGTTGCCTACCCCTGGTCAAAGGGATAAGGAGAGATTAGGAAGATCCCAGCAGCTAGCGTCTTGAGACAGCTATTAATCTCCCAGCAACTCCCTGGCATATTTGTTGCTTGCAACCATCTTATCTAGGTGATTGGCAGTACTGTACCATATCAGTGATTTCTAGACCTTGGACTGGCTACAATTGACAACTCTATTTACTCCTTGCTGGAGTAAATAGTTAGCATTGAGACTAACTTGCAGTAATGACTTCTGGACTGGCTGATGACTGCCGACTTGCTTCTCCTTCATCTTGTTTGGATAACTGTGACTGACCTGGACTGAATTAACTACCCAACAGCTCTTGCACTCCAACTGTGTGCTTCCTAGACAACTTGCTGATTAGATAACAGGATATTAGAGTCTTATATATCTCCCCCTTTCCTTGATATAACATTTTAAACAATATTATACTATTTCATTTCTTATTTTGTCATTGACTTCATGTCAGTCACATTGCTAACTGCTTTAATCAGTATGATGATGGTGATGATGATGATTCACAGTATCCTGTGTTTTTAATTTTTTGCACATGCTTGACAGTCTTGAGCCCCTACTTTAAAAATAGTTTTGGGATCCCTATTTCCACTAATAAGAACTCTGCTGATTCTGCAATATAACATCTTTTGTTCTGCATCCACGTGGGGAACCTCAGGTGTGGGGATAAATCCAACTCTCTTATGACCTCACTCCAAGCATCTAGGGTTCTCAGTGTTGGAGTCAACAACCTTGCATGGCTGAACTCACTAGTAGTGCTGGTGTGATTCTTGGCCTGGATTGTATGTGGTAACACAACACCTTGACATTAACCTTACATAGCTGGAGCTACACTATTTTACTTTTTGTTGTTCATTTTTGATCTCCCGATCTCTGGATTGGTAGGATCATTTTGGACTGTGCTGTTTTTCTCCAGAACTAAATTAGGCCAATCTTATTAGATTCAGAATTGTTCCAAACTGTCTTGATTCATTCTGGAATTTGGGATTTGGCAAAACTGATTTTGCAGTAACATGCATAACAGAATACCATGCCAGAAAAAACACAGATAACAGTAACAAACACCTTAAAACAACTGAGAAATATTTCCCCTAAAATGTATGGGCATGAGCAAAAAGGAAGGTCCTACCTTGCTGCAGAAAAAGACTGTGGCATCAGAACAAATCTTTGAGGAGAGGATGATGAAGCTGGGGTACCATTGTAGAAAGTACTGTTTCCATTATAAATAAATAACCTTGTTAAAAAGAAAACCTGTATAGAATATCTATATTCTATAGAATACTTGAGGGGCTCAAACACTCCTTTAAATATTAGAAGGAGTGCATGGGAACATTTAAGCTGCTTCTGTCCATGTAGCCCAGTACTAGTCCCATCTTCTGCCAACCTAGCAGTTTGAAGGCATGCAAATGTAAAGTACCACTTCCGTGGGAAGGTAAACAGTGTTCTGAGCAGTCATGCTGGCCACATGATCACAGAGTAGTCTCTGACAATGCTGGCTCTTCAGCTTAGTAATGGGGATAAGCAGCACCCCCTATGGTTGGACATGACTTGACAACCTTGTCAATGAGGAATATCTTTACCTACCTTTGCCTAGCTATAATATGAACAGCTGTGGCTGAATCAGTCAAAAGTTTGGCACCACTTGAAACATATGGAGCAACTTTAAAGATAGCCTCCCATATAATGTACTAGTGATCCAACCCAGAAGTGACTAGTGCATGAATCATCTTAGCCAGCATGTCTTTCTCCAGGAATGTCCATAGCTGGCAAACCAACCAAAGCACTCTAAGCCATTGAGACACCCTGAACAATGCTTCATCATTCAGCATTCTACAGCTGTGTATCTTTGTTATCACAGGGAGTGTAAATCTTTTCAGAAAAGGCTGGAAATCAATTTTCTGGACCCAAGAGTCACTAACCCATTGTGCTTCCACTTAGTCAGGGTTCAGATTTGGGTCATTGGCCCTTAGTACATTACTAGATTCAAGCACCAGTTTAATACTTTCTAGGCTTCCCATGATAAAGAGGAAGAGTTATTCATGTGTTGACAAAAGCTCACTCCAAACTCTTGGATGACCTCACCCTGTGGCTTCCTATAAATCAGGTGTGAGGAAAATCCAACCCATGGACCAAATGCAATCCACTGGGGATTCCACATCTGACCAACAAGCTGCTTCTGATATTATTGGGCTTTTGCAGTCTGCCAGAAATAGTGCAAATTGAGTCCACTTTAAGGGTTAGGGTTAGTGCTAGGGAATCATGGGAATTTTTTTCTGAGACATTGAGCCTTCTCTGTCAGAGAGCTCTGGTTCCACAATAAAATACAGTTCCCATGATTCCCTAACCCTAACCCTTAAAGTGGACTCAATTTGCACTATTTCTAGGAGTCTGCAAAGGCCCATTGTCACTGGTAAGATATGTAAAGGTATTTAAACTTTGTATACTCTGCAGAGAAATATGTTGTGCTTTACAGGCAAAAAAGTATTTTCCCCCTGGGGTTTGCTTCTGAGTAGACAAACACAATTGAACCATGCTTTATATGCTTTGTGGGGGAATGTCCAGATGGGTAAGAATAGAAACTGTTCTACCCACTTTAGATTGAATTTATACCATCTTTAGCTTTTCGGATGACACTGAACCTTTCTGAATGCAGACCTTGTAATGCTTACCATACTGGAAACCAGTCCCTGAATACCCTGAATAGATTTTGCCTGGAGAGTCAATGTCATGGTGGTTTGAGTGTTGGACTAGGACACTCAGAAACCAGGGTTTGAATCTTGGCTTGGACATGGAAGCCTATTGAGTGAACTTGGGCAAGTCACACACTCTGACTCAGCAGAAGGCAAAGGCAAACCCCTCTGAACAAATCTTGCCAAGAAAATCCCATGGTAGGTTCACCTTAAGTTTGGGATAAATTGAAAATGACTTGAAGGCACACAAGAACAACAGCAGCAACAACAACAAAATACCCACATCCTATCTGAATTTAGAAGCTAAGCAGGGTCAGTCCTGGTTAGTACTTGGATGGGAGATTGCCATACTAGGTGCTATAGACTATATTTCAGATGAAGGACCCACTTCCAAATATTTCCTTGCCTTAGAAAACCCTATGAAATTTACAGGCTCTCCATAAGGTGACATGTGACTTGAAGGCACAAACTCACACAGACCCTGAATTAAAATAAATAAATAATGAAATGATAAAAATCTGAATGATGAGATAGTTGGGTCATAAGAAGGCAAAGTATATGAGATGGAAATAAATACCATGGAATCAAGTGTGCACACCACCATAGCTACTTTCTGGAATCAGTCCTGAAGTTAGGAAAAGAAACACTATCTCTACTCCCAATGCACAAAGCTGGTCCAGCAAGATATTATGGACAATAGAATCAAAAACTTCTTATACTATTGATGTGTATATGTTAAATGCAGTTTTAATATTTTAAAACCCTCTACTTTTTCCCCCAGTTGTCAGCCAGTTTGGGATTCCCAGTAGAAGGAGTAGGGTATAAACATGCAATTAAGTAATGAAAAAACAAAACAAAACAAAAAAAAAAAACTTCCAGTTGAGTGTTATTTTGCAGTAGCAATGAGATAGCAATGTTTTTGTACCATTTTATTTAGCTGAGGGGATCAGAACATGCATTTTATCATATATCATTCTATCTACAACAAAGGAAAATGGCTGAGGGACTCAGGAGTAATACCCAGGGTCTGTCAACACTCTCTTTCACTATTACCAGCCTCACTGTGTCTAATTGTAGGACTGGTCTTGTAAAATATTGTACCAATGACTTGTATGGTGGATGCTAATTTCATCTATGAATGAGACTTTGTTGTTATATGGCACCAGAGCTCTCTGGCAGAGAAGGCTCAATGTCCCAGAAAAAAATGCAGTTCCCATGATTCCCTAGCACTGAGACAGGACAGTTAAAGTGGCCTCAATTTGCACTATTTCTGGGAATCTGTAAAGGCCCAAAGTTCTCTTTTTGAAGAAAGAGGGAGATAGTAAGGAAGAAAAGGCATATTGAATTTGGATCTAACTTTATTCATTCTTACTTGTACTTTTCTAGTCTCTAGATTTGCTTTCCAAAGATTACAGCTTCCCTTTTCTCTTTTATTTTTACAATGTATTGTTTTTGTAAAACATATAGGGAGAGAAAATGATTCCGTGGCTGCTAAGAAAAAGATCAGAGACACCAACTCTGTTTAAAAATTCCATAATCAATATGGGGGGAAAATTAAAACCCCAGGAAACCCCTAGCTTCACTAAGAAGTCCTCAGTTCAAAGATAGCTGTTCAGGGATGAATCCCCAGGATCCATCTGTCAATAGAAACAAGGTTTGATTGGGTAAAGAAATAGGATTCTCTCTCTGCACCCCTCCTCCCTGCCATTGAGGAACAGACAACTTTATAAATGCAGGATAAAGTGAAACTATGAACAGGTGTACAGATGATGGGAAAGAAGGAGAGAGGAGAATTGCAAGAGCCTGGACTAATGAAGCAATAACATCTAAATACAGAGATGCAAATGAAAAGAAGATTTTGGTTTGGAAACAAACAACTTTAGTATGTTCTGAACTGTAGTGCACTTTTTCACAATTCACAGCTGAAGGTTTCATAAATAGTGATGGACATCAGTAAGGAACACAATAAAAGGGGGATAGAGAGATTTGTGGACAATGAGGATATCAGTGCTAATCATGGTGTCCCTGTAAATATGTTTTTTGCTAAATATTACTACTCAGTCAAAAGCAGCATACCACTGAATGCCAGTTGTGGGGGAACATGAGTAGGAGGTTGGCGTCGGGTTCATATCTTGCAAGTGAGCTCCCACTAGGCATTTCCTTGGATACAATGGACCAACCAAATTCTAGACTGGACAGGCCTTTGCTGTGATCCAACAAAGCTCTTCGTGTTTTATTATGTTCATAAGAACTCAAGAGGTTATCTCTCACAATGGTTCCATTGGCATATGGTTTGTGCTCTATATTCACAGATATATATATATATGTATTATCCATGGATTCAAACATCTACATATTAAAAATATTCCAAAACATATAAATTCCAAAAAGCAAACCTTAATTTTGTCATTTTATATAAGGGACACCATTTCACTATACCATTTTATTTAATGGGACTTGAGCATCCATGGATTCTGGTATCCATGGGGATTCCTGGAACCAAACCTCAGTGCATGCCAAGGGCCCACTGTACTATATTTCTTACATGAAATATAGTACTTCCACATATCAAATACTTATGTCATACATTATAGGATATATAGGCACATCTAAAAAAATGTTATTAAATCATTTTATTTTCTTTAAAAAACAGGTACAAAACATGAAAAAACATTGACAAAAACAAAAAAAAATCAAAACATACAAACAATACCTCTATATATCACCACACAACACAATATGAACACTATATAACAGTAACAAACACACACCTTCCTGTTCCTTTTTTGAATCTAGAACTTTGTCTGTTTTACTTGTCGCCAATCACACCTCAAAATTGTAAGCATATATTTAATGTGAATCTGACATGACTAAAACAGTGAGCACCATTGCAATGAATTAGTATTTATAATAATATGTGTCATACAGAAATACATCCCATAGAGCTGATTGGTTACAGAAATCTATTGAGTGTACATTAGTCTCTTCAGTTTGGGCCTTCAATTTATGAGGATAATGTTCTACACCATCTCCTTTATCATGACTTTGTTGATTTGAAAAGCAGTGCATCTGAAATAGAGAGCTTCTTAGCAAATCAGGGATACTTCATACAAAAAGCTCTCCCCTTTAGTCCTGTCCAGAGTACTCCAGGGACAATCTAGAACACCTTGGCCTCAGAACTGTGCTCACCTCTCCCCCCACCCCCCAGTTTACCTCAGGCCCTCCATTCCTATGCTGGGTGACTGTTCTCACAGACATCCCACTGTGCTGCCTGGGTTGCCTTGCACTGAAGTCAGAATGAGGCGCTCAGAGTGACTGATGGGCAGCAGTGGCAGAAATGCTGGATGGCACAATGAATGCATTTTAAACAGCCACCTGACATCAAAATAAAGGGTTCCAAATCTTCTGGAAAGATCCAGAGAAAACAGGGAGGTTGTTTTTCCCCCAAAACTTCATATTAAGAGGAATATACCCCAGATTTAGCACTGAAGGGGGCAGATATCATCCAGTCTGTTTGTGCCAGATTTGAAGATTGGGCCCTGCATCATCCAGACTCTATGCCAAGAGTATGGGGGAAGTATCCAGGAAAAACACCAAGAGTGCTGATAGCAGCTTCTTGTGAAGCTTGAAGGTAAACAAAAGTCTTTTGCTAATGCAAAGCAAGAAAGCAAAGGTCCGTATTACTAACCCAAAGGTCCAGCCAGAGAATGGTCAAGCAGTCTGAAAGTCTATGATTCCAGAGAGGCAGAGTGTCAAGGCAGCCTGAAGATCAAGGGTTCCAGAAGTTCAAGATAAGTCAACAGTCGCAAGAGTCAAGATTTCAGGCCAAGGCACAAGGAGAGACACAGGCTTTCACCAGGAAGCTCAGATAATCTCTGGCACCAAGGCAGACCTTCTGCACCTGCCTGAATTATCAAGATGCAGGAGCTCAGCTGAGGCTGCTTGCTCTAGTGTTTTTCATTAATTCTCCTCAAACATCAAAGGCCCTCCCTTTCTGCTCAATGCTGGCTGAAGGTAGGTATTGTACTTTGATCCTCCTCCATGTTTGAAGCTTCTGCTGAAGGATCCTCCAGGGAGATCACAGGCTCTACTGGAGCTGGCAAAGTAGAACTAGGGCCAGGCTGAGGCTCCACAGCTGCAGGCTCAGGTCCCAGAGGAGGTTCTGCTCATCCTCCTTGTTCTCCGGGTCCTCCTCCAGGCAGGGCATGGCAAGAAGGTCAGTTTATTTGGCCTATGCAGACAGGGACTTAGAGACAGTTGCTCTTTGTATAAGAAGAGTGATGATGGAAAGAGCAGGCCTAGTGTTCCCCCCTTGTGTATGTAGTTATGCTTTTTTAAAAAAATTAAATGTCCCACCTTTCTCCCAATATGGTATCCAAGGCTGTTCACATTATGTATTTTTGAAACGCAGTGAAAATAATGGGCAATACAAAAATAAATCACAATCTAACAATTACACAAGCATATTAAAACATTAATTTAAAACAGTCTTAAAAAGGCATTAATATATAATAATGATAAAAATGTGTAATTTACCCCATTTAAAATACCCTCTGCGACAGACAGGTAATACTCAAAGGCCTAAGTTAACAGAAAGGACTTCATCTGCTGCCAGAAAGAGAGCAGAGAGGGGGACCACCCTAGGTTTCCATAAACATAAAAGTGAACACTTGCATAGGGCTTGTGTAAAACAGACCATGACCATCCAGGTCTTGTTGAGTTTCAGTTCCCATCATCCCTAGTCAGCCTAGCCAAAGGAGAATGATGTATGTTGTGGTCCAACAGCATCTATAATGTCACAATTGTTCACAATGTGGTGTAAGGGATTGATAGCCAGGCCAAGGAATCAGCAGCCAGGAACAACAATAAATGAAAAATCTGCTGTTTCAATAGTTAAAAGGTCATCTTGAAAAAGCTATTAGTTCTGTTGTGGTAATAGTAAACAAGATCCAGAGGATAGTAGTTTAAAACAGTATTTTGAAAGAAATAAGAGAAGCAAGCAGAGGTTTTCTTATCCATGCATGATATTTATTTCATCTTCTGCTGGTCATCCTGTTACCAAAATACCATTGTCTATGCATAACTTTTGGGTGGGTAGCTATGGTCTCAGACTAGTCTTCCACAGAGCAAACTACCCACTATCTACCACTATGCACAACCACAAGCAGACAGGACTTGGGGTAGGGGTGATGGATACAAAACACGACAGGACTCCCACACCTTTATTATTTATGCAGATGGGACACAGAAGTCCAGTCCTCTTTTGCACCTGGCCATGCTATAGAGGTGGTGGTATATCCTTCCTCCTCCAAAGTTTGTAAATTGGAGAAATACTACTGTCATTGTAACATGGGCATTTCTTAATATGAAATTATATAGATACCATTATGAAGATTTATTCAAATAGAATAAAGAACACCATCATAACTGAATTTATTATATAACTTCAAAAGCGACAACAGTGCCCAGAATTGAGATGCATTTTGTTACTTTATTAAAGGGTTTTGGTCTTGATTTTGATTTCTAATACTTTTCAAAATGGATCCTGGATATTGTTGATATGTGGAAAAGAATTGACTGATATTTCCTGAGTTTTGATATAATTGAGAAAGAATGTTACAGACTCTAACAGTAAGTGTTAATGAAACTGTTCGTTAATAACAATGATTATCACTATTCTCCAAAATGTAACACTCCCTACCTGATTTTTCCCCATTACTACCATGTGAATTTGATGTGACAACTTCAAAAAAAACAATGATTGCTATTTTCTGGAAGGTAAACTCTCTGTTTATATGTTCAGCAACTATTTAATACATAAGTATTGTCATCAGTTGAAAAGCTGGTAGCTGATGAATAGCAATATGCTTATGTGTACATGTTTGCATTGTTCTGTGTTTTTTATTTGTTTAATGTCCAACATTAATAAATAAAAAAATTTAAATACTAATAATATAAGACCTTTATTAAATTCTTAAACAGTTACAGCAATACTTTTTGTAGAATAGATTCTCCCTTCTTCCCCAATCTCAAATATAATACTTGCTCTGATGTTCAGATCTGAATGTGCAGTGTCTCTGTGTGTGTGTGTGTGTGTTTGCCTAGAGCCAAATTGCTTATACAAGGAGCAATAAAATTGATGAAGTCAAAATATATTCCTAAAGTAAGTTCTTTTCAAAGTATGTTTGAGTTATCCAATCTTTCATGTTTGCTGCCAATTATGTCAAATAGTCTTGGAAAATTGCCTACAGAATTGGCTTTCCCTGGGGAAAGCTTTCCTGCTTCTATGGAAAAAAGTGACAGTGGGAATATTCCAACTGGAGAGAGTGCAGGATGAAGGTTCACTGTGTACTGGTAGTCTTCCTTTTCCTTTTCTCAGTAGGACCAATGATTATGAGCTCCACAAGTTTCTATCTGGTTAACAACAGGTCATCTTTGATGCTAACAAGAACAGTTTTGTGGTGATCTAACTCAGTCTATCAAATCAATTGTTGCTGTGCTTATCACCAGTGTTTATCAGCAGTAGGAGTCTCTCTTTGGAGCTTTTATCCCCAACTGCAAAAGGTGCTTTTTGAGGCTTTGCCATAAGGTGCTAATCCATCTGTAATAATATCGTCCTGATAAGATGGCATGTTTTTCAGCCTGTTGAGTGTGCTTGAGTTGATAAAATGTGTGTGCAGAGATTGGCATAAGATGCTAAGTAATCAGAACACATAACTGACCTGAGCAGAGACAGATGGCTAGGACTCCTATTAGTTCCACCTTTTTCCAGTCTGCAGACTACATTGGAAAGGTTACAAGAGTTAATGACTTACTGACAAGAGGAGCAGATATCAGTGTAGCCATGTTCTTCTTTTGCTGTGAATTGCAGAACTGGGCTCTTAGCATTGATTACCAGGCCGATTATCAGTACCTGGTTGACACAGTTAGCTATAGCACGCTATCATACATATTGTAAGTCTCTACCAGCCTAGGATCTAGCAAGCATTAAATCTGAATGGTAGTCTCTCTCTCTCTCTCCATATATTCTCACAGTTGTAGTAAAAGTGATGTCTCCAAGCTCCAATCCCATCTACCTATGTCAATGTACTCCTGGACTATTTCAATCATGCTCCTGCAATGGCACTATGTTTTCTTACAAATATTATTTACTCATTTTTATAGTACTTGAGTATGGCTAGTGAATTGGCTCAGAGCTAGGAAACCTGTCACCCTCCAGATGGACTTCACTTCCCAATAGCCTTTTCCATCTTGACCAGTTGTGAAGCATGATGGGAGTGCCACCTCATCAAAATCAAGAAGGCAAGAGCATTCCCTGCAGCTATCCTAATTTGGCAGGAACACTTCTGATTAATACTTTGACATCCCATTTTTCAGCTGCTTTTAAAATGTTTGTTTTCCTCTTTCCCATCATTTTTTTCTCCTCTATACTCAGCTTGTTTCAGTAGCTACAAACTGAGTTCAAAGTGTAATATTGGACTCAATGAATTCAACAGTGGAGAGAAGGAGATTGAACCTTGCCTTCCCCAGTAAGCTCAGACAAAAACAAACTGCTACAGCCTCTCCTAGCTTGTCTGTTCTTCCTCCTTAATAACCTTTACCATCTTGATCACACGCATTCTGGGTTTCAGCTGCAAAATGTTGAAGGGTATGCAACAGGATCACCTCACCTGTTTGGGATAGTAGAAGAGGTCAAATATTAGAGAAATAATCCCCCTGAGGCATCAGGAGGGGCTCTCTGTTGCACTGGCCAATTGAAGATGCCAACGCTGTGGTTGGCTGGGTGGGCAGGAAGTCCCGCCTTTCTTGCACTGCCCAGCCAATCAGGGGGGATCTCGTGAGATCTGCAGCATGCTGGCAATCTCGCCAGACCATGGATCTCACGAGATTACCAGCAAGATTTGAGGACTATATAGCCCTCGACTGCCATGTGGCAGCAGCCATTTTGTCAGAGCAGTCAAGCGAGGCGCTTGGCTGCTCCTTACTTTTGGGGTCTGGCGCATCCTGTACTTAGGCACGTGGCCTTGTTGCAGGCCGATTAGGCCTCAGAGAATGCAGCAGAGCGCGGCTGGGGGGCCAAGCTTCAGCAGGGCAGTGACTCTTTGGGGCCTTGGGCAAGGCCTGGTGTGGCCTGGAGAGGCCTTTTCCGGAGCAGCTCGGGTTGCAGGGCCTTTTACACCACGTGTTGTTGGGCCTGGCGCAGCCTAATTTAGGCGTGCAGCCTTGTTCCACGCCATTTAGGCCTCCGAGGGTGTGGAGGGGCGCGGCCAAGTGGCCAAGCTCCCCCAGGGCAGCAAATCTTTCAGTGGCCTGGGCAGGCCTGGTGAGGTCAGGCATTACACGCCCTTGGGAGGGCAGCCCCGAGTTTTGGGAGGTCGGTGGCCTGGTTGGCCTGTCCTAGTGCGGCCTGGTTCCCTGGACAGGGAAAGGCATGTGTTGGCCTGTCCTAGTGCGGCCTGGTTCCCTGGATAGGGAAAGGCCTGATGTGGCTGGCCTTGATTGCCAATAAGGCCACTTTTCATCCGCTAATACCCTTGCTGGGAATATCCTGGCTTCGTCTATGTGTTCCTGCTTGGGATTTGATAAGGCCATTGTGGCCTAGTGTGTGTCCCTGCTTGGTGCTTGTGCTTGGGGACCCGTGCTTTTTGGGTGCTGTATAGTTCCGCTTGGGACATTTTTCCCTCTGGGTTTACTGGGCTGTTTCTTAGATTCTTATTGTTTGGGATTGCCAGTGGCTCAATTCTCCTCTCATTCTTTTCGGATAGGAGCAGCAACTGCTGCAGCGGTGCAGGGCTTAAGCGATACTGCAATTCGACAGATTGGGCATTGGCGTTCCAGGGCTTTCAAATCTTATATTCGTTCATAGTGGAGTTGCTTGTAATTTTGTTATAAGAATGATAGAGTTATGTATTTATAGTTAACTTGTTTTTTCTATCGAGCAGGTCAACAACAGGGTGGCATATGGATCCTAGGTCATAGCCTCATCTTTTGGACTCAGCGTCACTTCTTACAATCTCTCTGTGATCTGAACTTTGGGCTAAGGGGGATCGGTTCCATACGTTGGTTTGGACACAGAGGCATGCTGTGGGGAGCACTTCTTCCATGTGTTATTGAGTTGATAACCACTTTTCCACCCCCCAGGATTCTTCTTGTGCACCTGGGTGAAAATGACTTGGCGAAGCTTCCCTGTTTGCAGTTGGCCAAGCATATTTTGAGAGACATGCAGGATATTAAGCAAAGATTGCCACATACTGTTGTTCTGTGGACCAAATTTTTGCCTCATCGTACTTGGGCAGGTGCACAAAAGGACTTGGCTATCAACACAGCTTGCCGTTGGTTGGACAGAACTGTGGCCAACAAGTTGGGGGAACTGGGGATTTTGGTTGTTGAATATGAGGGAATTCAGGTTTGGTTGCCACATCTGTACGGGGTGATGGGGTTCATCTCTTCCCTGAGGGATGTGACGTATACTTGGATTCTATTGCTTGTTACATTGAACAAGCTCTTCTGGGGGGGAGGGGATACCAAGCTAGGCTGGCCCCCTCCTGTGGCATGAAGGGACGCCCCCAGGGGATAATTCAGTTAATTGAACTTACCAAATTGAATTAATTAATGTGGATGAAGGATGTACGTCATTGGGTTAACTAAATTCTCTATGACATCATAAACCATGTTGATGATGTCACAACTTGCTTATGTCATATGTTTAATTATGATGTCATTTCCGGTGTGGGGGGATGATTTGTTGAAATTGTGTAACTAATTTGAACATTACGTTCTTGACACATGTTGTGCTGGGCATGGTTTACCCCCCAATAGATCCTCCAGTTATGTGCATGGACACGTGTGTCAAGAACAAAAATATGGTTAATTGAGATCTTTTAAACGAAAAGTGTTTTAAGACCCTGTACAGATAAATAAAGTTGTGGCCAGTTTATTACCCAAGAAAAGGCATGCAGAATCTTTTGTGCCAGTGCAACAGGGACCAAGGGAAGTGCATCTGTGGGTCATATGCAACCCCTCCCCATTTGTGTGGCTGTGCTACTCCCAATGCTCCCAAACCACAAAAAGAGTTCAAAAATAGGCCTAAAATAGCTTAAAACACATAGCAGCTCAAAAGTCTGCTTGTTTGCCTAGTTTTACTCTCTGCTGTCACCTCCCAGAATCCTGAAATGGCTGATTTTCAGGCAAACAAAAGACCAGAAATGATGTCATATCACTTCTAGTTGATGACAGATTGATGTGGTCCACTGGGAGTGTGTGGGGGCAAAAATTAGCCCTTGGCTCTGGCTCATTTTTTAAGATCCAAGGATAATTGAGGAAGGGGAAGGAGACATATGTACAGTGGACCCTTGGTATCCACCAGGGTTTCGTTCCAGGAAACCCTCCCTCCATAGATACCAAAATCTGTGGATGCTCAAGTTCCATGATATACAGTGGTATAGTAAAATGGTGTCTCTTATATACTCATAAAATGGTAAAATCAAGGTTTGCTTTTTCAAAGTTATATTTTTTAATATTTTCAGTGAATGGATGGTTGAAACTGTGAATAAAAAAATCCATGGATATGGTGGGTCAACTGTAGTGAAATAAAATGCATTCATTAAAGTGTCAAGCTTTCACTCACTAGAGGTAGTTTAAAAAATGATGGTTTTATCTCCTTTCAGAAGGACTCTTTAGAAGACAAGGTTTGCTGTTAGGTTTGCTGTAATATTTGTACCCAGTAAGAAGAAGGAAATGTTTCCAATCCAGTGGTTTCACAACCATTTCCCCCTTGTCCTCACACACTCTGACCTCTCATTGTTATGGCTGATATGTTAATGTTGTATTCCCTCAAGTTGTTTCTGACTTGTTGTGACCACAATTGTGGTGACCGGATTTTCTTGCAAAATTTGTTCAAATCTTGTCTATTCCACTCTTCCTTTGTTTTCTCCAAGTTTTCTTCTGACTTCCAGTTGTCTAGATTTGATTCTACCAGGATGAGAATCATACACTCCTTTAGATGTTGTTGGACTACAACTTCCAGCAGTTCTAGCCACCATAGACAATGGACAGGAATATTGAGAGGTGCACTACTTGTTTTAATGTTTTAATTATTATTATTATTAAACTTTATTTCTAGAGCGCTGTAATTATACACAGCTCTGTATAAAGTAAAAAAGTTACAAATATAAAAAAGCCTGCCCATGGCGTACACTCTAAGAAATAAAATAAAATAAATAGATAAACAAATTACCATATAGAGGAAAGAAAATTAAAAGATCAAATATCAAACAAATCACAACACAATTAACATTATCAGAACATTTTCAGCATGTACTTTTCAATCACTATAAATTGCAATCCCACAAAATATTGGGAGTAAGTCCAATGTTAACAACTTATACTACTGTATAGCTTGATATAGCATTGTGGTATTAACTAGCATTTTATCAATTTTATTTTTATGTCATTCATATTATTTTTGTTTGGTTGAATTTCAGTTTTTTATGAGTTCTCTTCCAGCAAATTAAATAAAAATAGCAGCAAATTAAATAAAAATTTAGACATTCTGCCTTGTCTAGAGAAGGAAAATAATCATTGCCAAATACTAAAATTTGGGTTCAAAAAAGTAGTGGATAGATAACCATAGAAGGCAGTCCTTCCACTGCCTTTGTTCCTCAGCTACAGAGAGGCCTCCCATAGGATGCATGTTGAACTACTTTAACATTCACTTAAATAGTTTTTTTAACCTTTCAAGACTCCATCAAATACATTCTGCCTCAAGTAATTCTACAGCTTCACTGAGGAAACCAGAACTATTTTTATTTTTGGTTGAGTAAACCTTTAACATTTAACAGTCAGGTGTTTATTTCACTCCCCAAGCTGTCTCCAGTTCAAGTAACACTTTAAAATGATCCTCATCTGGCAGCCAATTGGGCTGGGGGGGGGGGGGCATTGAAACTAAACGGTGTTAACTTTTAGACTCTTGATATGGAGTTCTCTAAGGAAACATACGCTTGCATCCAGGGCCACAACCTTCTCTTCCTCCTCCACCCTTTCTCATTAAGAAGCCATCAGGAAATAGCTTAGAGGTAGGGAATTTTCAGTGAAAATATTATTTCTTCATCTACCCATTTCAACTCCCTCACACAGGTTGTATGGCTAAATGGTACTCAGGAATGTGTATCTTTCAAAGCACTTGGCTGAATGTCTTTTCTCATGTTGCTTTCACATTTGAAGCATAGCACAGCCCCAGATCTCTTGCCTCCAGAATGTCCCAGGAGATATCTGACCTTTACTTAAGGATGTCTTTTGCAATTCGGAGCCACTTAAGCTTGAAACACTGGCTACTGTAACTGGAGAAGGCCATTCCCCTTTATAGTTTTCTCCATTAAAGTACACTTGGGAAACTCACCTAGGGTGTGGTCCACAAAGAACAAAAAGGGCATTTGGTTAGCAAAAGCAAAGAAAGGAGAGAGGAAGTGCTCCAAATCATCTGCTCTTGCATAAAGTTTCAGTATTCAAACCAGATGCTTGCATGCCTTCCTGCCCACGCTGTCTTTAGCCCACACGTACCCATTCACATCCTAGCAGGATGTTTTAGTTTTATTACCAGGAACAATTTGAAACAAAGGACAATGAGAGGGAAAGTGGAGAGATGACAGCAGTCACCACCCGACACCTGTGCCTTCTTCCAGATGTGATTCACTCAGTTTGCTATCTTTTGGGGGAGGCAGGAAGAATTACTAGGTGTTGGGATCAAACAAGGAAAGAGCTCAGATTATTAGGCTTAAAGATTAATTCAATAATGTTAAACATTAGAAATTGGGGGATTAATCCTTTATCAATAACACTAATAATTGAAATCATTAAATTGGTTGTGTTAATGCATTAGTGAAGATAGTGATTTCTAGGGCAGTACAGACAATAGCACAGAGGTTGTCACTACTGATCCTATAACAAGAATTGGCACAGTGCAGCCCATGGGCCACATGCAGCCCTTCAGGGCCATTTTTGGGACCCTCCAGGGCATCCAGGGTTAAACTGTCTCTTTTCTTTCTTTTTTCCATCAGAAAAGTGGTGGTGTTCTTGTTGTTTGCCTCCAAATGCTGTCTGGGATTGTGGGGAAAATTTCACTATGTTTTGGTTCACCATTTTTAAAATCAGGAAGGAAACCACAAGTGATTTTTGATTTACTTACTTTTGTAAAAGAAAAAGGGCCCTCCCAGGTCTAAAACAGCCCAAAGGTGGGGAGCAAACATGTAGAGAAAATTCCACCACATGAAAACTACATTGGCACTGCAGAATTAATGTAATTTGACAGCACTTTAACTGCAATGGATGAATGCTATGGAGTTCTGGAATTTGTAGTTTTGTGAGCTATTTAGCCTTCTCTGTCAGAGAGCTATGGTGCTAGAAAAAAACTACAATTCCCAAAATTCCATAGGATAGAGCCATGACAGTTAAAGTACTGTCAAAGTGCATCCAGAGCAAACAGGGAGTTGTTTTATTTTGTATTAAGAGGGGTATGCCCCAGGTTTTGGTGCTGAACAGGCTGGATGTTAAATACTAGACTTCACTTTTGGGCCATATATCATCTGGACTCCCTCCTGAGAGAACAGAAGAAGGCCAGTTTATTTGGTTTGACAGACAAGGCTAAAATCACATGTCTAGAAAAAGCATAATGAATTAATAAACTAGTGACTAAAAAAGAGAGATAAAGCAAAGCAGCTTCATTTATATACCGCTTCATACCACACTATGGGGTGTCTAAGCGGTTTACAACTGTGAGCTGATTGCCCCCCAACAGCTGGGTACTCATTTTAGCGACCTTGGAAGGATGCAGGCCTGAGTCGAGCCTCAGCCCTGGCTGGTATTGAACTCACAACCTTGTGGTTTTTTTATGAGTGAGTGGCTGCAGTACAGGCATTTAACCACTGCGCCACCAGGGCTGATGGCCACACAGCCTGAAAAACCCACAAAAAAACTATGGATGTCGGCCATGAAAGCTTACGACTTCACATAGTGACTAAAGTGTCTAGTTGTTTCTAAGTTTTGAGAAAGGTTGTATCTCTCTTCTGAGATACTGTGACTATTTGGAAGGCTACACTGAGAATGTTACAGGTGATGGACCTTTGGGTCAGATCCAACCAGAGTGAAGTTTATATCCCTAAGGTATGTACAGACCCAATCAGCAACTGTATACCAATTTTCGAAAGAAACATTCCAGGGGTATTTGTTAATTAAATCAACCTGATTTTCTTTTTCACTATATAATGTGATTATATGTTGGCAGAATTTGACATCCAAAGTATTTGTATAACCTTAAAGGAGAAAATAGTTCTCCAGAAGCTTGGGGGAAATCCTATGATACACATATGTGTGTACCATTTGTGTGTGTGTATATGTGTGTGTTTGTATATACATTCCAGCAGAAGTGTGATCTGCAGCACTGAAAGAGCTGTGTAAACATTTCAACATGACTTATATTAGCATCTAATTGATAGTACTTGATGTGACTAAAGTTTTTCTTTTTCCCTCATGTTCATAATTTTTTTAAGGAAAAAAGAAATGTGTTTTATCCATGAAAGGATGGCCACATGTCATATACAAATTTAGTTAGTCCTTCTGAAAGTGGAAAATGCAATTTTCTTTCACATGTAGCTTAGTCAATTTCACTTATCTCATAGTAAGGTCTAGTCAGTTTTCTTGCTTCATTTCCTTGTACTGAAACTGTACATGATTTGTATATTATTAAGAGACCTGTGTGTAATTTAGGACTACATAAACAAAATAAATTTCTCTCTCTCTGGGCAGCAAGGTAGGTCTCCTATTTCATGTATGAAATAATGTTTATGCTTTATATATATATACAAAAAAAAACTGGTTTAAGTCTTTTCCCACTATTGCAGCCTTCCCAATCTGATGTGCTGCAAATGTGTTGGGCTATAAATCTTCTCATGCCTGGCCATATTGGAGAAACACTAAAGCTGCATCTACACTGCAGAATTAATACAGTTTGACACTGCTTTGACTGTCCTGATCTGTAGTTTTGTGAGACATTTGGCCTTCTCTGTTAGAGAGCTCTGGTGCCACCAAAAACAAACAAAACAAACAAACAAGCAAAAAAAAAAAACCCCAACAAATCCCGGAATTCCATAGGATGGAGCCATGGCAGTTAAAGTCGTATCAAACTGTATTGATTCTGTAATGTGGTGGTAGCCTAAGTTAGTGCATGGTAGGGATAAGAGCAAAATCTGTTGCTTCCCAAAACTAACATGCACATAACCATAGAGGAGGAAAATAATATTTGGTTCAGTGAAGAGGTAACATCTGAAATGCAATATCAACAACTATCTCACACACACATACCTCTGCTGTAGCTCTACAGCTGCTCACACTACATACGGGCTACCAGAGCTGACTAACCCATTAATCTCCCTGTAGAAAATTAGCCAATAAATTGAAAATAATTAGTTGGATAGGCTACACAGCAAGAAATCAGACACTTAAAGCACAAAGTAAGCAGGCTGAAACAAGATGTATTGAGACATGCAGCAAAAGGAAGGAGGAGGGAATAAAGGTGATGTGAGAAAGTACATTGTCTGGAATATTAATTTTATGTGCCAGAATATTAGATGTATATATATGTAAATTGGTTGAAATGATTTGCTTGAAGAGAGTTTCCTGACAGACAGAAATCTACAGATCACTGTAGAGTGGCTGAGTCTCAATGAAACTGAATGTACAGAGATTTGACTAATGCCTGCATAAAGCAAATAATGCTTATTATGATATTTATTATATGAAAGTGCATTGCAGATTAGGGATAATCATAAAAAGAATTAAAACGATAACATTGGTGTGGTTTGAGGATTAATTATTTGTGCTCCAATTTACAGTTTGGTGGGGGTTTCTAAACTATATAGAAGTATATACAATTATTTTTTGGTTTATTTGTAGGGGAAATAGCTTAACACGATATTTAAGTCAATGATAAGAAAGCAGGAAATCAATTTTAAACTTTTCTACATGTGTTTTGTGTTTGTGGTGGTAGATGCAAACATTTGTGGATATTTTGTTTTTGTTATATTTTATTATTAGGATTTGTGCTTATGTTTATATGTTTGTTTTATTTTTATTATATCAATAAACAGTATTAATAAAAAAAACTTAAAGAATTGAAGTGAATGCTATGATCCACTCACTCCTGGAATGTCACCTTAATGCTTATTGGATTTATCAGGTCACTTTGTCTGAGAGGAATAAAATAACATAATATCCATCTCGAATTCGCCCCTTCTTGCTCACCTACCCTCACTCCTGGAACCTTCTTCCCCCTCAAACAAGGGTCATTACTTCTTTGTCCACTTTTAAAGCCGAGTTAAAGACCACCTTGTTCAGGGAGGCATTCCCTGGCATTGTCTGATATACATTTACTTTTTCTCATTTGGGTAGATAGTGGATGTTGTTAACTAATTGTTGTAATTTGTTTTTGTTTTAATTGACTTTTATTATTTTACCTATTGTTTTGTATTAGATTGTATGCCTTTGGCAGGTTTTTATTCTATTTTATGCTTGCTTGTACTTTTGTACAGCACTGTGTACACTGACAGTGCTCTAGAAATAAACTTTAATAATAATAATAATAATAAATCTATTTCATTATGCTTTTAATAGATTAAAAATAAATACACATATATATGCATAAATGAATTGGCCTCTATAGTACATACAGATCCTGATGTTTTAATGATATGCCACACAATCTGTTTCATGTTTCTTTTATTATTTGATTATTTCATTTTATATATTTTTCAACTTCATTATTATTTTAATTTGATTTATGAATCCAAATTATGAATAGCTACCCTGAGCAATGACAGATTTTAAAAATACAGAAAAAAATTATACCTGTCTGCCTAGCTGCTTGTTTTTGAAAACTAAAAACTTTGTCAGTGGCTTCAGCAATGACAAAAAGCACCAACAGGAGTAAAAGTGAAATTTGTTCGATATGTCAGTGTTACTTTCTTCCAAATTCATTAAATTTGGGTATTTATTGATTAAAAAATTGAACTAAAAAATTGTTGTCCACCTCTATTTGACACTGCTGTCATGATTACATCCCAGAATGCAGTGATGTAGTCATAAATTTTGAAGAGCTTGTCCTCATCATGGCAATCTCTCCAATATTGAGCCTCCAGTGAGAGATTCTTACACTATGTTGATCTAAGTATTTTTCTTTTAAAAATGTAGTAATTTTCATCTCTACCAGTTAGCATACATAAGCATGGTGTAATGGTTTGAACATTGGACTATGACTCCAGAGGCCCTGACTCTGGTGTTCAAACCCTGGTGTGGCCATGTGAACCCACTGGGTGATTATGGGCAAGTCACAGTCTCTCATCCTTAGAGAATGTCTATGGCAAACCCTCTCTAAAGAAACTTGCCAAGGAAACCATGACTAGGGTGTTCCTTTTCATTGATGACAAACGTGTCACTGAGCTCTCAGTAGCACAAGAGCCCAGGTGTAAATGTCACTGCCGGGACAGATGCATTGATGATCAACCATTAAATGAGACCATACACAAGTAAATGGGTTGAATAAGGGTCACTTGACTGAGCTATAGCCTATTTAACTGAATTTGGACCTTTTGTTTCATGCACAAAATTATTTAAAATACTGTGTGAAATTGCCTTCAGGCTATGCATATAAGGTGTATATGAAACCTAAATGAATTTTGTTATGAGAAATGATTTTCCCTATGACCCCATGGGGAGCTGCAGTGGGGATAAAGACCTCAGGTCAGCCATGGATGCGAGGTGATCTCATCATGTAGACACCCCATTGAAACACAGATCAAAGTGCCAAGATAGGAGTTGCCATCCAGGAAGACATTCACACTTCAAGGCAGATTTATGTTCCAGGATGTTTTGCCTAACCAGAGCCATCAGAAAGGCAAAAGCCATTCTCAGTTCCGAAACCTGGCTATAGACTAAGTCAGGGGTAGGCAACCTTTCCCCTTTAAGGGCTGAGGGACTTCAGCTCCCAGAAGCCTCAGCCATGTTGGCCAATAGTCCCATGTTGGCCAATAGCTCCTGGGATTCTGGGAGCTGAAGTCCCTCGGCCCTTAAAGGGGAAAGGTTGCCTACCCCTGGACTAAGTAATTTTTAGTATGTAGAGTTGACACTGCTTTGAAGTGAACAACTCTCTGCCTGGGGCTAGTTTTAGCTAATATAAGGTCTCCCAAATCCCTTTGTTAGATGTGCTATGTTAAAATCTAGGGGAACACTTTGTCGCTCTGAATTTTGATATAGTTCTGACTCTTGAGCTGTTTTCTCCTTGCCCTTCCACATGGCAGAGTCTACAGCATTTCAGAAGATCGGAGCAGCTTTGTTTGAGGTAAATATCACTGTTAGAAAGCCTCTTGTTTCCTGTCCAATGCTAACTTTATTCCTGGGTTCTTGGGTGATTGCAAGTTTGTCATCAGTGTGTGTGTGTTCAATAAACCTAATTTAGGGCCTTTACAGACTGCCAGAAATAATTCAGATTGAGGCTACTTTAACTGCCTTGACTCAGTGCTAGGGAATCATGGGAACTGTAGTTTATTGTGGCACCAGAGCACTGACAGAGAAGGCTCAATGTCTCAGAAAAAACTACAATTCCCATGATTCCCTAGCATTGAGCCAGGACAGTTAAAGTGGTCTCAAGCTGCATTATTTCTGGTAGTCTGTAAAGGCCCTTAGTTGCCCTAAAATTTCTCTCTGTTATCTCCTTCACCACCTTCGTATAAAAAGGGATAAAATCCTACTACTCCATTTGAGCTAATTAATATTCCCCAAAGACAAAGGTCAGTCATAATAATTTTATGTTTAGACTTGAGTCCCATCTCCATGATATTTCATTATGTACATATATGCAAATACAGATATTGCAAAATACAAAAATAAATCTGAAATCCAAAACACTTAAGGTCCTAAGCATTTTGGATAAGTGACAACCTGTAGTATGTACTAGGTCCAAATGATAAAATAATTAAAAGAATGAAGACATAAATTTCCTAATTTACAAAGAATATCCTAAATCTGACAATACCTAGACATCAAGTCAGTGGCTCAGCATTTTCCCACTGGAGTTTCCTTATGTGGAAACTCCCTAGATATTGAAACTTATCATTTACACTGATCAAAATATTCTCAAGGCAAGTCCTGGTCTTTTGTTCTGACTTTGTGTAAACAACATTACAAAGTGACTCATTGATTTTGTTGTAAACAAGCAATCAGCTATGTGGTTATCTGGCATTTGATTGTGAACTGCTTTACTAGCTTTTAGAAGAAAAACTGGAGGCAACTCATCATTATTGTTAGCAGCCTTAGCTGACCTAAGGAACAGCTAAGATGACCTGTTGCAAAAGAAAAGTTTATCATATAGACAGCTACCTCATTGTGACCGAAGAATTATGCAAACTGAACAGCAGGAATAGTCAACTTTAGGATTTTTCTTCACTGTTCAGTTTTGCTAAATGCCTTTGTTATTAAAAATAGCCAAAGTAGCTTATCAATAAAAACAAAAAGACTATGGGTCTTTACAGACTGCCAGAAATAGTGCAAATTGAGGCCACTTTAACTGTCCTCGCTCAGTGCTAGGGAATCATGGGAATTGTATTTTTTCTGGGACATTGAGCCTTCTTTGCCAGAGAGCAAACAATAAGCTACAGTTCCCATGATTCCTTAGCACTGAGCCAGGACAGTTAAAGTGGCCTCAGTTTGCACTATTTATGGCAGTCTGTAAAGGGCCTATGTGTAAAGGCAACAGCAAAACAAAACAGCTTTGAAGAAAGACTAGCAACAAGACTGGAAAAACCCCTATTAAAGAGCATTTTAATGATTAAAAACTTGTCAACATAAGGAAACAAATGATCACCCATTAAATCTCCAGGAAAAGGGAGTTCTATTGAGTCACAGTTCCTTAAAAGGCCTCATCTTTTATTCTTCACTTGATCTCACACATGAATAGAGTCTAGGGGTGGAAAGAACATTCATTATTATCCATTCTCAGATGGAAAAGTGGATTTTTTTGACAATTGGGAAACCCATTGAGAACTATAACAGCCCAGTGAGAAAATTGACAAATTTTCTCCCAGTTTTTAAATGTCTTGAAGGGATGTGGGGGAAGCATTAAAGGAAAAAAAAAAAAGAGGAGTACTCAGAGATGGTTTGTAATTACTTTCCTCTGATTATAGCCTTGATTCCCTAGCACTGAGCCAGGACAGTTAAAGTGGACTCAATTTGCACTATTTCTGGCAGTTTGCAAAGGCTCTTAGTGAATGCCTTACTACAGCAAGGCAAGTTTCCATCTTTTCTAAAAGAGAATGCAGTGAGGCCATTACTGAAGAAATACTTCCTGGATCCTACCATACTGGTGAACTATTGGCCAGTGTCCAATATTCCCTTTTAGGGCAAGGTATTGGACCATGTGGTAACCTCCTAGCTCCAGGCATTCTTGGATGAAATGCATTATCTAGATCCATTACAATTTGGTTTCAGGAATGCCTATGGGACAGAGGCATCTTTGATCACCTTGGTAGACAACTTATCCAGGGTGCTGGAGTAGGGGCGTGTGTCTTTGTTAGTTCTGCTGGTCATCTCAGTGGCTTTTGATACCATCAATCATGGTATCTTTCTGGGAATCTCTCTGGGATGAGGGTCAGGGACACTGTTTTACAGTGGCTCCAATCTTTCTTGGAGGAATGGACTCAGAAGTTGGTATTCGGGTATGCCTAATCAACACCCTGTTTATTATCCTGTGGTGTTCCTCAGGGTTCAGTTCTGTCCCCCATGCTGTTTGATATTTACATATAACCTCTGGGAAAGGTGGGATTTTGAAGTTCAGTGTCTTCAGTATGCTAATTACACACAACTCTCTCTCTTTCCATACAATTTTAAGGAAGCTTTTCCCCCCCACTAAACTAGTGTCTGCTGTAAGTAATGGATTGGATGAGGATGAACAAATTGAAACTTAATCCAGATAAGACAAAAGTGTGACTGGCCAATTACAGATTTATTCTGTGGTGGATGGGGTCATACTCCCCCTGAAATCTCAGGCTCACAGCTTTGGTGTATCCCTAGACCCAGAGACCAGATGCCTAGGTCTCAACAGTGAGCAGGAGAGCATTTACAAAAGTTAAAGCCAGTGTGCCAGCTGCACCTGTTTCTTGAGAAGTCAGATATGCCTATAGTGACACAAGCCTTGATTACATCCTGTCTGGATTACTGCAATGCCCTCTACATGAGGCTGCCTTTTGAAACGTCAGCATTTAGAAACTTCAGTGGATTCAAAATGCTTCAGCCAGGCTGGGTACAGGAATCATGTGACTATGCTGTTGAAAAAACTGCATTAGCTTCTAGTCCATTTCTGGGCAGAATTCAAAGTGCCGGTTTTGACCTTTAAAGCCCTACACAGCCTGGGTGCAGACTATCTGAAAGACAGTGGAGATTATCGCATTAAAAAGAGACTTACCTTGCCTGAATTGAAGTAAATGCTATCACATGGATTTCCCCCCAAAAAAACACCATCGGAATGCAACCCGAATTCAGCCCGGCTGACTTAACTTGCTTCGGCAGCCATTTTTCTAAGTCAGAACTGCTTTAAGTATTTTCAACTGTTTTAACCATGTTTTTAAAAATGATGATATTTAATTCTCTTTTAATGTTTGTAATAAATGCTTTTAAGTAGCTTTTGTTGTTTTTAAGCTATTGTTTAAGTGCTGGACTATGATTCTGGAGACCAGGGCTCAAAACCCTGCTTGAACTTAAAATCTCGCTAGATGACCTTGGGCAAGTCACACTCTCAGTCTCAGAGGATGACAATGGCAGACCCCTTCTGAATAAACTTACTAAGAAAACCCTATAATAGGCTCACCTTAGAGTTGCCTTAAGTCAAAAATGACTTGAATGCACACAACAATACAAGCTCCTTGGATCCCATTTTGGGACAAAGGTGGAATAAAAGATAGGTAGACAGACACATACACTCTTTTGGTTTTGTCTACTTCTATAACAGTTTTTTTTTCAGGCAGTCACTGGGGGGATATTGGTTTACTTATAATTTTTAGGGATGCAAATCCTCAATTATTTTATCCTCACAGGATGAGTGGTGTTTGTTTTTGTAGTTTTCTCACTGCTGTGGGAGAAAATAAATATTCCTCCACAGTATTATCCCCATATTAATGTTATAAATATTATTTCTATCCCCATATTCAAATGTCTCAAAGTTTTGCATAGGAATTATTCTGCTGGGGGGGGGGGGTGATGCAGAGTTTGTGGACCAAAAAAACCTGTTTCTTGCACAAAACACAGTGCTTTTTGTGCAGAAAAACAATTTTCTGCACAAAAAAGAGTTTGTTTACAAAAATTCCTCTCTTTTTCCCCATAGAAGATTTCCCCCATGAACTTTGGGATGTTTGGATACTAGAAAAAATTGCATAAAAATCTTACTGATCTGTTATTCTTCCTGGAAGTTTTCTGAGTGTCAGGAAATCTCTTCTTCAACCTGGTAATGTATAATTATAAATACTCTTTATATCCTTAACTGTCATAGTAGACAACTTGAAGTTACTGGGATTTTACCTGGGGACTTAGTAGATGGGCCAGGATTGTGCTGAGCCCATGATATCCTGGTGCTCACCAAGGTCAGTCCCCCAGTTGGCGCAGGGATAGATGGGTGTTTACACACCCATCCCTGTGCCAACCTGGGAGCCACTACTGCCATGCACTCCTTTCCTTGCTGCACTGTCACTTGTACTCAGAAGCTCCCCTTTGCCAGGTGTGATGTGGAAACAAAGTGCCTGGATGCACCTATGTGGCCAGGCACCCTGTTCTCTTTTCAAATGCAGTGACCGGGGGCTTATGACTATGAAAAACAGCATGGCACAGTAAGGAGGGTGAGGGTGGGGGCTGCCTGGAGAGTTGGGTTTTGCTGTAGGGTTTCTAGGAAACTCTGTTGCAAACTGGGGTCAAACTCTTCCTGGTGAAAAGTATTTTTATCCTGGGATTGGGTCAGATCCACCAGATCCATATCTAGTCTAACAGGAGTGGGCCTAATCCTGCCCCCAGGGTTCTGGCCTTCATTGTCTGAACTGGAAAATATGAGTCTGGGGGGGGGGAGGGGGACACACATGTCTCTTAGCCTGTGCAGACAATCACTTATTGGCATATAACTTGTCCCATCAATTTCAATGAATCTACTACAAGACTGTCCCAAACCAGTGTGTAGAATCAGTTAGTAGAGCAAACATATAGGACATTTTGAAGAATAAACACATATGGTCAAAAATGTGGAAGAAAGTACAGAGCCTCCCCATCAAGCTCCTTAAATGGTAACCTCATAAAAGGATCCATAATGTTGGAAATGAATATAAATCACATATCTGCAATCTTGACAGAGAAGCCTTGTCTGAATGACAAGGCAAAGAACACTCCAACACCCTCCCTGGAACACTGCAAGCCCAAACAACTCTGAAAGCTCTAGTAAGTCAGGTGTCTTTTCTAAAGTGATCCACCGTGTTGTTTCTTTGCTGCAGAACAGAAGCCTCTGGGGCCATCCACATTTGGCATGTATAGTCTTGTGCCAATGAAGAGAAAGAGACAACCAGACTCCCAGACTGACAGGCAAGGTTGTCTCAGATTTTGCTTCAGATGCTGAATCAGGGTTTCATCTGGAGGGTGGTTAAAGAAATACAGAAAAATGTAGAGAAAGAGGACAAAATCATGCTTGTCAGGTGTCTGTAGAAATATCCACTGTCATGCATATGGAAGACAACTCTCTTAGATCCAATTGGTGTCTTTCCAGCTGCTGTTAACATCATTTGTCAGACTAGGCATGCTGGCTCTTGTTGACCAGTTATACTTGTGGAAGAGGAGGCCTTCTTTCTTTCTTTCTTTCTTTCTTTGAGGAAAATCTGAGAGAGTAACGAAGATCTTCAGCCACTAAGGGCCTTTGCAGACTGCTAGAAATAGTGCAAATTGAGTCCACTTTAACTGCCCTGGCTCAGCACTAGGGAATCATGGGAACTTTATTTTTTTCTGAGACATTGAACCTTCTCTGTCAGAGTGCTCTGGTGCCACAATAAGCTACAGTTCCCATGATTCCTTAGCACTGAGTCAGGGCAGTTAAAGTGGACTCAATTTGCACTATTTCTGGCAGTCTGCAAAGGCCCTCAGTCTTTTTAAATGGAAGAAATGATCCATGTTTCTATACTTTTTAATGTTATGCAAAATATTTGCATTGCTACTGAAATGTGTACTTGGCCTCAGCTATTTTCAGTGTCCTTAATGTAAAATTGGAGTGAAGGGTAGCATTTATCTACTAGAGATATTTTTAAAAACTTCATAGGTGAAGTTTCTTTAAAATCCTTTACAAAAAGAGATGTCCTGATTGGCAGCACTTCCCACAGAGAAAATACTGATGTTGAGAGATTTTTTTACAATTAATAACTTTTAAAAGCAAGCAAACAAACAAACAAAATTAACCTCTGAATAAACCTGTGGAGGATGTGAAGAAAATGGGATTTTTCTGCACAGGAAACTTGGTTTTGGGGGGTGAGTGGCAAAGAAAAACTGATTCTTCTCTGCATAGAAAAATTGTGTCAGTTGCAGAAGAGCCTGTTGGACAAAGTATTTATATGAAAAAACACAAATTGTAAAGTCCTTAAAAATTGGCAATTTCAACTGCAGCAGGGAGAAAATTGTTGAAATCATTTGTTCCTGCTCTCAAAAATAAATACATGGAGATTTACATCTCTATTACCTAAATAATCCTTTCACTGTACAAAAATTGTACACTGGAACAGAGAACACCATTACCGGTATATATTAAACCAAGCCATTGTTCCATCCAGCTCAAGGAAGATGTTTTAGACTACAACTCTCACAGAACTGATGAAAGGGTATTGAACTCTTTGTCAAAACATCCAGTCTATCAAAGTTCTCCGTTCTTGTTTTAGCTCCACATTCTATATACCAGTTGATTTTGGTTTTCCAGGATTTCAGGCTGGATATTTCCTCATTCTGCCCAAAAAACAAAGCTGAAGCATGCAAAGCATGCATTCTCTCATTTTACATGTTGTTCAAAAGCAATAGTATCCCTTTTGTTGGCGGGGGGGGGGGGGGAGTTTTAAATAACTCCATGAAGACTGCATCTGCACTGCAGAAATAATCCAGTTTAACACCACTTTAACTGCCATGGCTCAATGTTATGGAATTCTAAGAACTGTAATTTTGTGAGATATTAAGCCTTCTCTGTCAGAGAGCTCTGGTGCCACAACAAACTACAATTTCCATAATTCCATAGCATTTGGCCATGGTAATTAAAGTGGTGTCAAACTGGATTATTTCTTCAGTGTGGATGCAGCCAAAGTCTTTAGAGAAGAGTGAGGGTTACCTACACACATACTAACTTCTTCATAGATGAATATCAAATCAGAAGGAACATTTTTAGAAATTATAATGTCCGGGGTTAACCAAATTAGAGTTAATAAGAAGCAAGCTCTCCTCAGTTACAACTGTAGAGCTTTGGAACATGCGTCTTCCTACTCTCAAGCTTTGAAAAGGCTTTCTGTGATTTTTGTTTTGTTTTGTTTTGTTTTCCATTGCTCCTTCTGCCATTCTACAAGTAATTTGAAGACTTGTTTTTTTTTTCATTTGCAAGGTTTCTTTGGTTACTACTTTCTACATTTTATATTATATTTTATATGTTGACTTTGCTGCTAATAAAAAACAATGCTTTTTTTTCTTTTTATATTTATTACTGTTGGTAGGGCAGGTATTTTATTGTGACATCCTATTACCTTGTTTGGGAAGCATTTTGAATAAACACATGATGAGGGGTGTGTTCATTCCATTTCCAGAATTAATAATAATAATATTTCTTACCCACCTTTCCCCATGGATCAAGGCGGGAGAACAACATACAATATCAGTTAAAAAGACAAAGAACTAGCAAGTACCTCAAAACTGGAGACAAAGGGGAAAAGTAAAGGGGACAGGGGTTGGAAGCAAATCACTTTTTCCAAGCAGGCCAAATTCCCTTTGTTGTTGGAGACACTAATCTGGAAACCTCCAAGAACACCCTAGTCCCCCATCTGGATTCAATTTGTCCAATCTGTCCCATTTTGGACCTGATCAAAATTGATTCAAATTGGCCTGATTCATTTCAGAATTTGGGATTTGTTCAGAGTGGCTGCCCTACCCTAATTAACTCATGCAGCATGAGACTACTGAACTATAGCCCTGCAGAGGTATTGTGCATGGCATGCATCGGGTTGACTAACTGAGGGCCTTTACAGACTGCTAGAAATAGTGCAAATTTAGTCCACATTAACTGCCCTGGCTCAGTGCTAGGGAATCATGGGAACTGTATTTTTTTCTGAGACATTGAGCCTTCTCTGTCAGAGAGCTCAGGACACGATAAACTACAGTTCCCATGATTCCCTAGCACTGAGTCAGGACAGTTTAAGTGGACTCAATTTGCACTATTTCTGGCAGTCTGCAAAGGCCCTGAGTAACTAAACATTGTTATATAGTACAAAGTTTGATTTTGAACCAGAGATGTCACATCATTAGAAGTTTCAGCAGAGAAAATATTTACCTCCCCCACATATTCAGAAAGGAAACAGCTAAATCATAGGAACAAGAAAGTGATGATAATGAAGGAGAAGGCGGCAACAGTGATGATAATAAATTCATGATGATCTGATAACCTCTGGAAAAACTGTTGTATAAAATTAACACTCAATTTCTTTCCTAAATCACAATTCAGTTCAAGTACAAGATGATATGCATACCAAAAAGAACCACTTGGGCTGAATGACAACATTATTTGTTTGATAGTATATTTTCTTTCTATATTCTCCTGTGCACCCATGGGAGTTGCAAATGTTTAAAGGACATTGCTCATTTTAAGAGATGTAAGGAAGAGATAAACATGCTTCCCCATTTGTAACTCAAGTCCCCCTGGTAGGGACAGTGTTCACAGGAAAAGCCTGAATAAATATAAAAGCTTGCCACACAGCTTTGAAGATCAACTAACCATTTTTTGCTTTCTCAGACTATGTACATGAGGAGAGGGGAGAGGTATGTTTATTTTTTGTTCTTCCATTTGGGATATTTGTAATTAATTTGTCTATCCATCAGAGGTAATCTGTTCCTAGGCAGTTGTGCTATTAGTAATTGAAATGCTTTTAAAATGCCAGTTGTTTTGTCTATATTGTTATTAAGCAGTAGTAAAACATTACGTAGGACCAATACCACTAGTGGGTAAGATCAACAACATACTCAATTATCTCTAAGCTCAAGCAAGAGCAGTATTTCTCTAAGGTTCAAATGATATGTCGTGTTAATTATGCTTCCTTCTACTTTTATTTACACAGAAAAAATATGTGGGCCTCTGGTATAGAAAAGGACCACCATCAGTGGTGGTTGGTTGTAACTCACTGAGGTAATGAAGCGGCTCTGGATTTTAGCTTGCACTTTATAATGGAACTACCATACCTGAGAGCCTGACCATGTTTTGGGAAAACTGTTCAGCAGCTTGTACAGCTCCATTTTGTTCTATACTTACAGCAAGTGCCAAGAATTCCAAGTTATAGTAACAGGAAGAAGTTACCAATAAGTCACGAGGTTCATAGGTCACACATAAGTAATCAAGTGAGTTCACTGGAGATGAAGGTCTCAGCCACTCCAGAATCAATCACCAGAAACCAGCTGTCATGATAAAACAAGGCAAAAGGAAAAGACAAAGACATGTAAAATATATGCCAGTCTGTAAGTGCAAACAAATCCATAGGTACAAAAATCACTGAAGTAGAATGAACCACTGTGAACAACAAAAACTCCTGGCAGCCACTGAGATGTATAGCCACCTGGCCTTGAGACACTAACTATTTAGTTGCTCAGTGTTTCCTACTTACATTTCTGCACGAACTATTGCTCCTTCCAACACTATTTTTTCTCCCATAGATGTGCTGCAAATTCCAGAGTGTCTTCTTGGTTTCCTTAAATTCTGACTGAGATGGGGGCCCATTTTGCTGGAGTTCCTCATCATCCCATCTTCCACTGTGTGTGTGTATGCCTTTAAGTCACCAAGACTTATGGCAACCTGATGAATTTCATAAGGTTTTCTTAGGTATGGAGGTGGTTTTATCCATTTCTTCCTCTGAAATATAACATACAGAACCTAGTGGTCTCCCATCTGAAGTTGCTTAGCTTCCAAGATCAGATAGATTCATGAGACTTTAGGGCAGGGGTAGGCAACCTTTCCCCTTTAAGGGCTGAGGGACTTCAGCTCCCAGAATCCCAGGAGCTATTGGCCAACCTGGGACTATTGGCCAACATGGCTGAGGCTTCTGGGAACTGAAGTCCCTCGGCCCTTAAAGGGGAAAGGTTGCCTACGCCTGCTTTAGGGCTATTTATGCCCCTCTGTCTGCCACTAGCTGCTCTTATTTGGAGTTGTCATCTGGATCCAGAGACCTTTTCGTGTCTGACTTCATGTCAGTTTCCACATCATGAGACCCTTTAAAGTCTGTTACAAAATCTGAGGCTGATTCATTGCCCATTAGTTTCGGCATGCAATAAAAGTAAGTTTGAACCTTCCCTCTTTGGTTACCTTCTTTTCCCTAAGTGTGGAATGTCCTTCAAAGTATCTAAGGTAAAAGTTAGAATATTGGCCTGTTTGGGGGCTTTTTGTTGCTATTTCTCTTTGTGGGTTCTTGCTGCAAGTACTTTTAAGTTTCTTTTGGCTATTATCTGAGGTCAAGAAAACTGTGTTAATTTATTTTCTATCTGTATTAATTTCACATGTGCTTATTCAAAAGTCTGTTCTTCTCTTTGTTATTGTTGTGTGCCTTCAAGTCATTTCCAACTCATGGCAATCCTATCATGTGGTTTTCTTGGCAAGTTTCTTTAGATGGGGTTTGCCATTGCCATCCCATGAGGCTGAGAGTGTGTGATTTGCCCAAGGTCAACAAGTGGGTTTACATGTTCTTCTTTATTTCTGCATTAATCTGTCTTTTACTGCACACATACATACACATACAAGTATCCCGACTCACATTCTTTTGAAATATGGTTTCAATACACTCTTTAAGATTTTTTTTGTTATGAATTAATTGTAAGTTCATTACTCTTAAACTCTGATCACAGTGTGCTTTTAGATCCAATACTTATAACACTAAACTCAGTGAAGTATCAAATCTAATCATTGTATTAGTTCCAGAAGTGAAGTTTGGTGTGTTTCAATAAAGCAAAATGTTTTGTGTGAGGCCTAGTAGCACTGTTGAAATTTGCTTTTAGTTTTACTGCTGCTTTGAGTTATGGATATGACCATTGTGATGTTATGCTTAAATTCTCATACTAGAAGTAGAAAGAACCAGGTTTAAATCTCAATTTATTCATGAAGCTATCATTCAGCCACAAAAGGATGAAGAAGAGCTTGACATAACCAGATTGTTTCCCTTGAGATTTGGGAATAAAATTCATTATATAAATTGTATAAATAAATAATTTTCCTTTCCCCCCCCAAGCGTGGCTGGGTTTTTACTGTTTGTTGCATTTTAACAATTTTATTTCTTGTGAGTCACTCTGTATGCTATTGCATAGTAGAAAGACAGTATCAAAATATCAAAACATTCTTTAAAAAAACAATTAGTGCAAAACATGCCTCCTACAACAGCTCATTCTTTGCAAGATAGGGCATATTTGTGCAATAGATTTGCAACTATTTCAACAATCATCCCATCTTCTTAATGAACCGTATTACCCTAGAGACTTTAGTTCTGTGAAGAACACTAGCATTCCCATGATAAGGAATTGTTGGCACTCCCAACAAATTTCAGTTCCCAGAGTTCTTGGAAGGAAGCCATTATCAGGTAAAACAGCTAAGCATGAATCAGTGTATATCCACTATTGTCAGTTTGGCATGTGTTCAAGCCTAAATCTGCTCTGTTCAGTTTTAACATCACTCTGCAATTTACACACACAAACACTACTTTCATAAACATTACAACAACTTCCCTGAATATTATATGCACTTTCCCCTATTTTTAAATGCACCTTTCCCTAATGTACACATTCTTGTGTGCAACAACTCTTACATAGAAATCTGGATTATCTGGATTATATCTGGATTTTCATATAGAAAAGTATAAGATTCTATATGCAGTCCACCACAAATTTCACAGAGGTGTGCAATCAATTCTGATCTTCAGATTAGACCAGGAAGCATGAATTGAATCAGTTTGTTTTAAAATTAATACCAAATAAAATTCTCCTCCACTCCTAATAGCATGCATGTTGTCATATCAGTTTTACAATACAGAATCACTTTAAATTTTTATAAGTGTTTTTATAAGTGTTTTCAGCATGCACTTAGAATGAAGTTCAGAATTGTTGTTGTGTGCCTTCAAGTCATTTCTGACTTATGGCGAATGTCATGTACTAAGGCAAACCTATCCTGGGATTTTCTTGGCAATATTTGTTCAGAAGAGGTTTGCCATTGCCTTCTCCTGAGACTGAGAGCATGTGACTTCACCACGATCACCCAGTGGGTTTCATGGCCATGCTGAGAATCAAACCCTGGCCTACAGAGTTGTAGTCCAACACTCAAACCACTAAACCACTTTTCTAAATGACCATGTTCAAGATCGAAATTCAGTTTCACCAGAAAGCAGTTAAATACTTCAAAATACGTTTTCATCTCTTTTAGCAGAGTTTTATAAATACAGTACAAAATGGTTTTTTACACACTGCTGCATTGTTAAGGAATGTTAGCTTTCCAACCTATCTGAAACCTCAATGCTGTTTTAATTAAAAACAAAACTGAACAGTGAAATCTTGTACCAACATGTTGCTGTCAGCACCCTGCTAACCATCTGAATTGAACTGTGCATATCCTTCCCTTAGCTACAAAGAATCTGGTGCCAAAAATGCCGCTTAAGGTCCTTTTAAAGGTACAGGCAGATTATTTCTAATTTGTAACTCAAATTAGTAGCACCCAGTAGTAATAACATCCACTGTCAAAACCAGAGATTAATGAACAGTGAATTCCATAAGGAGAAAAGTTTCCTTCATCAGAGAAGGAAAGAAACCAACAGGATTTTCTTCACACATTATATTTATGCTCATTTCCCCATTTTAATTCTATCAGTTGAACGGAGCAGAATTTATGTTGTTATAATTCAAATGGCAATATAGTTTGGTTCAGGGATCTGATCCACCACAATGAATTTTGCTCAGCTGTAAAGTACACCTGGGTAGCTGGTGGCCACCCCCATGTTAACTATGTGTCCTCAGTTTGCCTGTCAACATATAGCAACCCTATGGATTTTAGAGGGTTTTCTTATAGAAGAAACAGATGTGGTTTGCCATTATCTTTGTCTAATTATATATTTGAGCTGTATACTAGATCGTAATTTGAATGAGTCCCAGTCAACTTGGAAATGACCAGAGATTATGGGAATGGCAGTTTAACATTGGTAGGGACAGAATGAAGTAAGCATTCAAAGCAACTTTTGAAGTGGCTGCAGCAGAGCAACACCCAAGGCATTACCTGGCTGACACTCATTTGACAGTCACTTGGCAAAGCTCTTAGTATGTAGGTCATTGTTTGTATAAACACCTCAAACATCAGGGTTTGTTAAAGGCATTCATTCCTTCATAAATATGCTCAAATGTTTTCAGACTGCTGAATGATAACAAGCTGTAGCCTGAAGTTTGAATGCAGAAAATAACTTCATTCCAGGCTCTACACTGCAACCCCCACTGGCCATGCTTGCTTTAGGATTCTTGGAAATGTATTCCAAACAAGCTATTCCCCCCCCCCCCCCCAAACTCTAATTTTTAGTCAACCCAGAGGCTTCAGATTATTCCCTTCTGATTTCAGGGACTTTTGTTGCATTTTATTCTTCTTTGAGAAAATCTCAGAGGCCTGAAAGCACATTTTGCATGCAGTAAACTGGACATACTAGGTGGACTTTATAAGAGTTCTAGTCTGGGGGTGGGTGGGGACTTTTCCAAATCTGCAATCAAATTAGTGCTGGGTGTAGAAATGGGTTAGATGGACAAATAATGTGACTTTGCATAAGGTGGCTCCCTATACTACAGGAGAAACTTGATAGATTTTTTTTCTAGCCAGAGTACATGACATTCTACAGCTGCTGCCCCATTGTAGAATTAATGCAGTTTAGTACTGCTTTAACTGTCAAGGCTCTATCCTATGGAATTCTGGAATTTGTAGTTTGTTGTGGCACCCAAGCTCTCTGACAAGGAAAGCTAAATATCTCACAAAACTACACACCCCAGAATTCCATAGGATTGAGCCATGGCATTTAAAGCACTCAAACTCTATTAATTCTGCCGTGTAAATGCCATCCTAATTGAAGTATTAAGGTCCATAACAAATTGACTGCCAGAGGTGACATACAACTAGATGTTGCTGTTAAGCAGGCTAACAGATTCTATTTAATCTTCATTTTTAAGAGAATGCCTCTAGTGTGAATTTCCTCAACAGTATTGTGGATGGAAACAGAATTGTCCTATAGAGGACACATTTTTTGAAGTGTGATATTCTTCCTAGCTTAAAAAGCATACAATGTTTTGTATTTTAGGGGGAAATTGTGCAAAATGTATTTATTTTGGAGCAATATGTGTATAAGGGCCTTTGCAGACTGCCAGAAATAGTGCACATTAAATTGAGGCACTGCCCTGGCTCAGTGCTAGGGAATCATGGGAACTGTAATTTATTGTGGCACCAGAGCTCTCTGACAGAGAAGGCTCAATGTCCCAGAAAAAAATACAATTCCCATGACTCCCTAGCACTGAGCCAAGGCAGTGCCTCAATTTAATGTGCACTATTTCTGGCAGTCTGCAAAGCCCCTAAGTTTAGAAGACAGGATGATACCTGTCTTCCTGGAAGACAGGAAGACTGGGGATGAAACCAACCAAAGCTTTCATTAGTGCATGGCTGTCACATGTCCCTAAGAAGACTACCTATATATGGGAGAGAGTCAGCATCTCCGTTGTTGGTTAGTTGTGGTTGGTGTTTGGTGAGGCACTTTGTAGGTCTGTATAGCTGTGAGTATTCAAGACGGAGGTCTGATACTCTGTGTATCTTTGTAAATATTTACAACAAGGATTAAGTCCTCACTGAGTGAAGCTTCACTGTCCAGCTATTCATTCCTCCAAGCTGGAAGCAGCAGCTGTGTATGGGAGGATTTTTCCTGTGCTGTCTGAAGCAAGATTCTTCACAGAAGACCATCTTCTGGGCGTTTCTGCCCACATGCTTCAACTCTGCATGTGTGTATGTGAGATCCTGCTGTCTGCATATCCCAGCACAGGTTATGGGCCCAGTGTGCACGGAGACAATGCCTGAGTGGTTGTGAGAGTTCCAGAATTGCCAGTGGTTTGCTGCTGCATTCACAGACTGCGAAGACCAAGTCCTGCAACTGACAGCCTCGGCAGATGGCTAATAGAGCTGTCCTCGGCGCAGGGAAGGGGAGGGGCAGCCACACGCTCGGCGCCCCTTCCTCCTCCCAAGGTCGTCCTCAGAGCCGCAGGCCCTCCGCATGGCCGGTGCTCTGAAGACAACCTCCCGCCGTAGCATCCGGACACGCTGTGGCAGAAGGGTCGCTGAAAGTGCGCCACAAGCTTTTGCAGCGCACTTTCGGCGACATATGAAAGGAGCACTATTTTAGCGCTCCTTTCTTGGTGCGCCGATGGTGTGCTGCAGGACTGAGGCATGAGGATGCCTCGGTCCCACGGCGCACCTTCCCAGGGCAGCCCATGACCTCCCATCTGCCAAGGCCCTGTGTGACTTAAGTGTTTCTCACTGACAGTGTTGTTATCAGTGTACCGGGGAAGGCTTATCTAGCTTCCATGTGTGTTGGCTGTTGGCCCAGGCTGTTGGCAGTTTGCCCAGAAGTCCATCTGCATCTGTTTGTTGCTGACACAGAGTAGGAAAAATGGAAACAGCTATTAGGTTTCAGAAGCTGAATGAATCTAATTATGCTTCTTGGAAAATCTATATGCAAGCTTTACTGATAAAACAGGACTTATGGAACATTGTGTAAAACTAACTATATCCAACAGATGAATCTCAGATTGGCGATGGTTGTAAGGCACTGGTATCAATCATTCCAACCCTAGAAGAAAACCAGCTGAATCACATCAGGGAAAAGCAGACAGCTTTTGATATGTGGCATGCCTTGGAAAGAGATCAGCCCAATGGAGCCTCATCTAAGATGCTTTGTTATAGAAAACTGTATGACTGTAAGCTGCAGGAGGGTGCTTCTGTAGCTACTTATCTGGAGAAAATGCAAAGCTTTCAGATGGAGGAGTCTCAAAAGGTCTTCATACTCCTGAGCAGTTTGACCAATGAGTGGGACGTTTTGATGTACAGCCTACCGGGATTCACTGAGGCATATCTGATGAGTAAGCTTGTTGCTTCAATGATCCTGGAGGAGGTCCAGAGATGTGACTTTGAGGTGAGATCCAGGGAAGCTGGGAAAACAAGCTGGAAACAACTAACCATGTCCCAGGAGGGGAGTGCTGCCATCTGCAGGACTAAACACTGTTTTTCCTGTGGAGAGACTGGACATTTCAAGAAGGACTGTTCGAGAGTCTTTGCAGCAAAGAAGGGATGGTCTTCACAAATGAAAAAGCCCCAGGAAGGGAGGTGGTTTGTTTCTCCTGTGGAGGGTGTTGTGAGTGGGAATAAGGGAGAGCATGTCTGGATTTTGGACAGTGGTTGTTCTCATCACATGGTACTAGATAAAGGTAGACTACAGAACCCAAAACCAGCATCAGTAGACACAGTGGTGTTTGCTGATGGTGAATCTGGCAGAGTGGAGTTTAAAGGGTCTGTATTCATCCCAGGGCTGGGAAAAATATTTGATGTTTTGTGTGCACCTAGTTTGCAGAATTCCCTTGTGAGTGTGGCATTCCTAATCAATGATAGGTTTGAAGTCCATTTTAAGGGGGATGAGGGAGTAATCTCCAAGGAGGGTCAGTGTGTAGTAAAGCTGTAAAGAAAAAGCAGATACACCACATGGTGGCAAAGGTGTATTGTGGCAGTGTTGCTAACAAACCTTTACATGAGCATTATGCACACTATTTTCATAGGGTAATGGGGCACACAAGTTTCAAAGGTTTGAGAAACCTGGAGAAAGTATGCCCATTGTATTATGCAGAATTTCCATTAAAATACATATATATGAAGAGCTTCCAAAAGTTGCTTTATTTCCCGAACCTGTAAGGAGTATATACAAAAGCACAGTTTTCAGATTCTATCAACATTCATTTGCTATGGCTTCCCATTCTCTTCTTTTAGATACAGAGAAAGAAAGATTCTCTTTTACTGCACACAAATTTTAACACCACACATCAAATCTGGCAGTGGAATGTGCCTGGAGTTCCTCTATGCCATTAGTTTATTAAAGCATTTTTAAATAAAAGTAAAAAAAATCCTTTCCCTCTCCTTTTCTCTGCTCACAAAACTTCATTGTTCAGCTCTTGATGTTCTTCCTGAAAGATGGAACAAGCACCCAAACCACAGAATGTTAACCCAAGCATGCACTCAGTTGCATAATAAACATGATTATCAGTGTATTATCATAGGGCAGGGTTCTCTATTGCTGCTGGAGAAACATTAAAAAACCAGAGGGAAACTTAACCCCAGGAAGTCTGGATTCATATTCAGATGGAAAAGCAAGGGTTCCATCGTAGAAATGTTGTAGTATACACCTAAAACAGCAGGTCTTGTGTTACATGCCCTTTCCAGACATGTTACTAATGTATAGAAGAAGGGAAGAAAGGGATTATATCACTATAACATTTCATATAACATATAGAGTGTCAGGAGCCACTCCAAGCAGCTGCTTTGAATGCTTACTTCATTCTGCCCCTACCAATGTTAAATAACTGTTCCCATTATCTCTGATAATTGTCAAATTGACTGGGACTCATTCAAATAATGGTCAGTATACTGCTTAAATTACCTTAAGGCACTGCATCTCGTCTGATCTCAGAGCTAAGCAGGGTCAGGCTTGGCTAGTGCTTGGAAGGGAGACCTCCAGAGAATACCAGGTGCCGGAGGCAATAATCAGAAGAAAACAATGGCAAAAGACCTCTGAGTATTTCTTGCATAAGAAAAGTCTATAAAATCATATAGGGTTACTATAAGTTGGCAGCCAAATTGAGGACACATACAGTCAGCCCTCAACAGATTCTTTATCCATGGATTCAAACATTCACAATGAAAATATTTTTTAAAAAAATATGAATTCCTAACAGCAAACCTTGATTTTGCCATTTACTATAAGGTATACCATTTTACTGTGTTATATTATTTAATGGGGTTTGAGCATCCATGGATTTTGGCATCCAAGGGCCTACTGTCCTTAATATATGGATAGCTACCACTGTTACTATCCCTTTCTAAACATGTTACCAATGCATGGAACTAGGGCAGAATGGGATTATATCAATCTGTCTGCTGAACATTTTTGTAAAGTGTAGAGTGTTGGAGATCAAAGTGGCATGTGCTATATGGCCTGCCTTGCACCCCCTGGGTTGCACTACTGTCCTCATTCGAGTCATAGATGTCATATTACTCATGTTGACATAAAATTCAACCTCTCATCTGGATGGTGCTTATGTGAAATGAAGATTCAACTTGTTTGTTGCTCTTGGCCTTCCTCTGATGTCAACATACAAAGAGTTTTTCAGCCCTTATAGCAGATAGGAAATAACACAACCATCCTGATGTGGTTGGAAAGCAACCACCAGCTTCCCATATCAGTAAAGCAGAATGCACGGAGATAAAGTCCAGCAACACCTGGAAGGCCATGTTCCACCCCTGCCTTATAATGAACACATCGTGGTTGGCCATATTCTAGCAGCTCCTTCTGGTTTATTTCTTTATTGTATTTATTTATTTACTGATGTTTCCTCTCCACTTAAAAGAAACCCACTCAAGACAGATAACAGATATCAATAAAAATGAAAAACATATTGAAAAACAAAACATTTACAATATTTTCTTATGAAGCTGGGGTGGACAATTGGTAGTATTATGACCTCTTATGGCCTTTGGCAAATTTCAGTCTGAAAAAGAGAAAGTGCAGTACAACATCAAGATGGCAAAAAGTTACTAATGAGGAAGAATATCACTAGTGAAGAAAGGCTGCAGCAGTTGACTTCTATCTCAAACTCCTCTCCCTCTTCTCCTTTCCCTCCTCTGAGTTAATTGAGTGCAAATTACATTTGGAATTTGAATTCAGTTTGCAGCAATTGAAATATGCTGAAGATAAAGGAAGAAGTGGGTGGAGGAAGGAGAAACTGAAACATTTTAAAAGCTGAAAAGTGAGATGACAGAGGATTACCAGTAATCGGGACAGTCCCTGCAAAATCAGGACAGTTGGAGTATGTTGTTAGGATAAAATCAGGAAGATGAAAACCTTGAGCTCATTGGAGAAAAGCCAGAATATATATGATCATAGAATTGGAAGGAACTACAAAGACAATCTAGTCTAAACCCCTGTTATACAGGAATATACAACTAAAGCACTCTTAAAAGATGGCCATTCAATCTCTGTTTAAAGACATCCCAAGAAGGTGAATCCATCTTCCCTCCCCACAAGGCAATCTATTCCAATGTCAAACATAGCTTACTAGCAATAAATTCTTTCTAGTCTTTTTTTTCCCTTATAATTTGAATCCAATGGTCCATATACTAGTGTCTGGAGCAGCAGAAAAGAAACTTGATCTATCTTCTACATTTGTTGTTGTTGTTGTTGTTGTTGTTGTTAACTGCCCTCAAGTCGATCTTGACTCATGGTGGCCCTATGGATGAGACATCTCCAAGACATTCTGTCCTCCACTGCTCTGCTTAATTCCTGCAACTCTATACAAAACTTGAAGATGGCTATTGTTGTGTGCCTTCAAGTTGTTTCCAATTTATGGTGCACCTATATTGGTATTTTCTTGGCAAAATTTGTTTAGCATGGATTTGCTTTTCCCTTCTTCCTCTGAGGCTGAGAGAGTGACATACATGGTAGGTTTCTATGGCTGAGCAGGGATTAGAACTGCAGAGTCAAAGTCTAAGGCTCAACCCATTAAAATTTTATGGCTATCATATCATGTTCCAATATTTTATTCTCCAACTTAAACATACCCAGCACCCTAAGTAGTTCCTCTTAGGCAGGGGTAGGCAACCTGTGGCCCCCCAAGGCCTTTGGACAAGCCCCAGGATAGTCCTGCCACCGCCACCCCCTACCGCGGCTTCCGCCCACCATGATTATATTGATTATTGTTGTTATTACTTGTTCTTGGGGTTTTCTTGGCAAAATCTCCACAGGGGTTTTGCCATGGCTTTTCTGGGGCTGAGACAGTGTGCATGCATATTTATTTATTTATTTATTTTTGGTGCTTCACCCCCCCCCCCATTGTCTGAGGGACAGCAACCTGGCCCCTGGCTCAAAAAGGTCGCCTACCCCTGCTCTAAGGGCTTGGGTTCTACACCTTTTACCATCTTGATTGTCCTCTGGAAAAATTCTAGCTTGACAATATCCTTCTTGAACTGTCATCCTCAGAGATGGATACAATATTGCAGGTGCAGTTGGACCAAAGCAGAATGGAGTGATATCATTATTTCCCTTAATTTGGACACTATATTCCTGTTTCGGCAGGTATTGCATTAGCTTTTTTAAGGTATTGTATTAGCTTTTTTGGCCACTGCATAACACTGTTGACTCATGTTTAGTTTTTAAAGTTTATTGCATGGCACTTTCAAGAATGAGAACTGAACAGAATGGAACCGCATGAAACAGAGTGAGAACGCAAGTTACTGCACAGGAGAATGCCACCGAGAGTCCTCAAGCTGTTCCTGGCAGCCAATTTTGAAAAATGATTTTGAACCATTTTTCAAAATCAGCTGCCAAGAATGGCTGGGGAACGGCATGGGGACTCCCAGTGGCATCGGCAGAGTTCTCCTGTGCAGTAACTTGCGTTCTCACATTTTATTTAGTTCCTGTTCCTGAAACTGCTGTGTGATAAACTTATTTGTTTTAAGACCTCTAGTAGGAACTGTTGTCAAGCCAGGTTCCTCTCATCCTATATTTGTGAATTTCCTTTTTCTGGCTAAAAAAGAGTATCTTACATTGATCCCTCTTGAAATAATTATCCCTCTCCAATCTGTTAAGATCATTTTAATTCTGATCTCATTCTCTGGGGCATTAGTCTCCTAACACCTCAAATATATCCTAATTTAGTGGCATCTGCAAATTTGATAAGCATACCTTATAAGCATTTATAAAGATGATGAACAAAGATCAAAACCCTTTGGCACCCCATTGGTCACTTCTATCCCAGATGGGGAGCACTCTTTGAGTTTAGTCAATCAGTTATAAATGCACCTACACATATGCAAATAAAAATATACACAAACAAACAAGCAAACCAACCAAAGGTTTCAGCTCCATTTAGCATGCATATCAACACCTGTTATGTTTGGAGCGCTGCTGAGGCCCCACAAGCACTTGTGCAGGGGCCTCCTACTCATAGGACCTCTTTGGCTCTTAGTTACTGAGTAGGAGCAGCAAAAAATGCAGGACAGTATCATTTTGATCTGCCCAGAGTGACCAAATGATTGTGTCATTATGTAGCAATGGTTGGAAGTGATCATAACTCTTGGGGGGATCCATGCCTCAATCTGGAAGCAACATGTACTTTAAAAAATGGCTATGGGGAAAAGTAAAGACCCATACATAGAAACAAGATTACACTAGGAGAAAGAATAAAAAAAGCTCCAGAATTTCACAACTCTATCTGACATAAACTGTCCACTGCATTAGTCTACATCAGTAATGCATTTGGTGCAAGGCAGAAGTTTAGCACTTTGTGATCTAAATGAAGCTCTTGCTCCTTGCTTAGTTACTCCAGGGCAGGCAGATGTTCCTCAGGTGTGAATGTTTCCACTCCAGTTCAGCCACCTGCCTGCCTACACACACACCATTGAGCAGTTCTGTAGCTCTGATGCCTAGCAAGTGGGGGAGGATTATATCTTCTTATACAGCTGAGCCACCAAGGTGGAAAAGCCACACCTGCAAATCATCTCCCTGCCCTGGAGCTGTTAATAAAAACAGGAGCTGATTGTTTTAGAAGGAAACACCTCTCATGGTAAATCCAATGAAAACATGTACCTCACAAACAGCAAATGGTCCTCCTCTGCCAAAATTAGTCTGAGAAAAATGAAATTCCCCCTCCCTTGCTTACATTTTGTTAGCAAAACCATGAATGTATATATCTGGTCATTCAAAACTTCTCACCCTACATCCCAAATTGTGGGTGTGTTGTTTGATATGAAAGTTTAAGTAAATGGTGGTAAATTATTTAATTTGATTTTTTTTTTTTTTTTTTTTTTTTTTTTTTTTTTTTGGCTAGGTATGCAATTGATATGTTTCATTGAATAAAATGAGAACAGGACTCACCTTCCTTTTTTCAAAATAATAAAAAATAAATAAAAATGTTTGATATTGAGTCTCTTAGAATTAAGAGTTATCTATCAATTCCCTTTCACAAAACCAGAATATTTCTAAATAGAAAGTACACACTGAGTGATAACTTTTAAAAGCCAATCATAAGGTGCATAATGCATAGCACTCTTCAACAGGCAAAGATGGATAAAAAATATGGAACGCCTGAGAGAACTGGAAGCATTGCATTGCAATGGTTCCATTCCTTTCTCTTGGGCAGATTCCAGAGGGTTAGGGACAGTTGCACAGCTAAAAAGGAGCTTAATTGTGGCATCCCTTAGGGTGCCATCCTGTCCCCGATGCTATTTAACACATATATGAAGCCGCTGGGAGAGATCAGCCAGAGACATGGGGCAGGATGTTATCAGTATGCTGATGACACCCAGATATATTTCTTCATGTCTCAGTCTACAGCTTTGACTTCAGATGGCATCTCCCCTCCCAATGAATATCTTAAAGTGGTAATGGACTGGATGAGGAAAAACAGATTGAAACTGAATCCAGACAAAACGGAGGTACTAATGGTAATGGCCCCGAACCCAGATATTGGAATACAATCCCCAATCCTAGATGGGGTCACACTCTCCTCAAAGGACTGTGTTTGCAGTCTGGGGCTGCTCCTAGATCCATCGCTTCAAATGACAAATCAGGTGAATGCAGTGGTCAGGAGCGCCTGTTATTAGGTTAGGCTGATACACCAACTGCACCATTTCCTGGAGGTCAGGGGCCTCAAAACCATGGTACATGCACTGGTAACTTCTCGTCTTGATTTCTGCAATGCACTCTACAAGGGGCTACTCTTGTGCCTCATTCAGAAACTTCAATTAGTACAGAATATGGCAGACAGCCTGGTCTCAGGTGAAACCAGAAGAGACCACATAACACCTATTCTAATATTGCTTCACTGGCTGCCTATCAGTTTCCGGGTGCAGTACAAGGTGTTGGTTATTATCTTTAAAGCCCTAAATGGCTTGGGTCCAACCTATCTTTGGGACCGCCTCCTTTCGTATAATCCACCCCACACACTATGGTCCTCTGGGAAGAATTTATTGCAACCTATAAAAACTAGATTATCTGCAACTGCCCAGAGGATCTTTTTGGCTATCACTCCCAGACTTTGGAATGGCCTGCTGGATGAGATCCGTCATTTGACCCCCCCCCCCTTAAGCAGCTTTTAAAAAGCGGTTAAGATGGGCTTCTTCTGGCAGGCCTTTCCTGAGTAGATAACTGGCCACCAAAAATAGTTATGCCTGACTCTCATTACCACTATAGCTATTTTAAATTATTTGTCATTTGTTGGAATGTTTTTGTAGTTTGCTATTTTTAAGTTTGTTTTTAATTTTTGATTGTTTAATTGTATTTTAGGGGGGGGGCTATTGGGGGACGGGGTTGTTTGTTTTATCATGTAAGCCACGTCGGTTGTATTTTACAGAGAGGCGAGTTATAAATACATTTTATTATTATTATTATTAAAATATGCAGCAGAAGAAAGGTGTCACTCTTAGAGTCATAGATCTGCACCTTGCTTTCCTGAGATATTTTAGAGAGGGGGTCTATGCAGACAGAAAGTTCAGGACATGGTTGCCCCCCTCCCCAAAAAAGGCTGTGGCATGACTGTGGGGGGGGGGGAGTAAAGAAAGGCAATAACATGTCTTTTCAGTTTGCATCACAAAATGTATCCCTTTGGTCAGACTTTACTTGAAATACTGTGTCCAGTTCTGGACACCATAGTTCAAGAAGGATATTGACAAGGTGGATAATCAGAAGTCTATAAACCAATCCTTATGAGGAATGACTTAGGGAGCTGGGTAAATTTAGCTTGGAGAAGAGAAGATTGAGAGGTGACATGATAGCTATTTTTAAATATATGAAGGGATGTAATGTCACAGATGGAATGATCTTATTTTCTGCTACTGCAGAGGCTAAAGCACAATCAATAGATTCAAGTTACAATAAAATAAATTCCACCTAAACATTAGGAAGAGATTTAATGTAAAAGTTGTTTAGCAATAGAATGCATCACTTCAGAGGATAGTGGACTCTCCATTTTTGGAGGATTTTATACAGAGGTTGAATGGGCATCTTTCAGAAGTGCTTTAATTGTGAGGAATGGAGATGAACACACAACTTACTTATTTACTGATTGTCTGATCTTCAACAGCAACTCTATTCCATCTTTTGCAATGCCTTCATATTCTGACAGCCACAACGAAGGAGGGTAAATTTTGTAAATGCTTCTTTTCATTCCCATGCGTTCATTGCAAATTGACTTTGCCCTAGAACCTCAGATTCCACCAGAGCTTGGAAAAGTTAACTATTAGGACAACAGCTCTCAGAATCCCCAGTTCTTATTGGCCAGAGGATTTTGGGAATTGTTGTTCAGAAATAACCTTTACGACCCCTGAATTCCATATGGGGAATGTTTATCTTTATGAGCTGTGCAAGAGACAAAATCATACTGCATTTTGTCTAGGGAAGTGGTACTTGCTGGTATTAAAGGATCAGAAGGACCCCTGTTTATATTGAATACAGCTACTGATCTCAGGGTTGATTTGTCATCAAGAAGCATCCCCTTAAGTGAAGCTTTAAGAAATGGTTAATTGATTGCTCCACTCTTACCTCTGGGGTTTCTTGTAACTTTTAAGTCTCAGCTGAAGCTCTGATTTCTGTAACCATGCAATTAAATGAGAATATCCCATTTCTTTCCTTTTTATTTATTTATTTCCCAAAGAGAGCAATTTTCTGAATCCCCATGGTTGTCACGTAAACTCAAAAATGTAAAGCCTAAAGGGTCCAAAAAATGGCATGTCAGAAAAAAATCAACCTCAGTATTGATATTTTTTGTTTCCCAAAAAGACTAACTGCAGCCTCTTCTGATTTTAAAGCCCAGGGACTCTGCTACTTTGGATGGGCTAACAATATGGAACATCTTTCCTAATGCACATGGCAAAATGAAAAATCTGCATTGACTTGGCATGGAAGGATAACTATATCATTATTCGTTACTTGGTGGTAATAAGCTGATGTTTGAAAAGTCTCTGCTTATAGGCCCCTCTTTAGAAGCAAAATTGATTTTGTGGCCTGGTCCTAGAAAATGTTGAAATATTAAGCTGCATACTGCTAGGTTTGCCTGAGTAGAAAATCCCATTTTCAGTGACCAACCTAGGAGAGAAACCTCCCCAAGACAAAGTTTGCCTTATACTTACAGGCTTGTCCATTCAATTAAAGGCTTTTATGTGCTCTTTCACATCCTTGAGGGACTGTGTGCTTCACAGCCAGGAGGGACTAGTAACAATTTGTTATTAATACTGAAGCTCCTTGCCTCTTGCTGAGGATTAACACCAAGACTGGAATCCCTTCAAGAATTGCCAAGGAAGCAAAATCCTGTAAACCTGCCAAACCCACCTTTTCATGAAAGTGGAAGGCACTCAGGAAACTATTACTGTTAGTAAATGGCTCAAAGACACTTATTTTACACATCACCTGCTTGGAAGAGTTTGAACCAACTTTTTCCAAATCTTCTTTCTTGGTTAATTAAACATGTTGTGACAGTCCCTAACTGGCATGCTCTTTAGCCTGTTATACCCTATAGTCCCATGAAAGAATAGGACATAGGGAACACAAGGGCAGGATGATAATTACACTTACTAAATTACTTGATAAATGAAATAAATTATAAAATATTTGTGTGAAAACTTCTCAGTGTATTTAGCATATATATATATATATATATATACATTTAAATGTATTTAATTTTTATTTTATTTAAATTTATATTATAAATTTAATATTGTGGAATTGTACTTTATTATGTTTCTAGCAATTAAAATATATTTTAATCGGTACAGCAATTTTTAATTACAGTCATTTATTTTTCTAATGGAGTATTAAAACTTATTATATTAGTGTAGACAGCAGCTGGAGGACACTTGCTAGCCATTCTTGAACTCTATGGTTTCTAGTTGTTTGGTGGGCAGATACACCAGGACCACAGAGGCTGCATCCGTACTGAAGAAGTAATCCAGTTTGATGCCACTTTAACTGCCATGGCTCAGTGCTATGGAATTCTGGAAATTGTAGTTTGTTGTGACACCAGAGCTCTCTGACAGAAAAGGCTAAGGTCTCGTTCCCACTAGCATTTAACCTGAATTGCTGATTGTGTTATATGACCATTGAAACCAGTTCCGATCCTACTGTGCTCAATTTAAATCGCAATGAAGCGAAGCAAATGCAATAGAGCCACTCTTTCCTGACACTAGTTTTTGGGTAGTTCTCTTGAAAAGACCTGAATCTGAATCGTGTTCAACAACTGGGAATGATGGGTCAGATTTGCATCGGGGTGGGCTATGCCAGCTCTTAGGGCCTTTACAGACTGGGAATGATGTGTCAGATTTGCATCGGGGAGCTATGCCAGCTCTTAGGGCCTTTACAGACTGCCAGAAATAATGCAGCTTGGGGCCACTTTAACTGTCCTGGTTTAGTGCTAAGGAATCATGGGAACTGTAGTTTATTGTGGCACCAGAGCTCTGTGACAGAGAAGGCTCAATGTCCCAGAAAAAAAATGCAATTCCCATGCTAAAGTGACCTCAAGCTGCATTATTTCTGGCAGTCTGTAAAGGCCCTTACTTGCTTCTCTCAGCCAGCCCCGGTGCTCTGGTGCTGTTTTGGGCTCAGCCAAGATTGACAGGCAGGGCAGGCCATCTTCCCTTCCTCCCCTTGGCAAGGAGGGAATTGAGAGGCTTTTTTTTAATTGAATTTTATTAGTCATTAAAAAAAAGAAGAAAAAAAAATAGAAACCATACCTAAAATATATTTGTTTTAATACCCACAGTTCTTCATAATCTTTTTCCATTTCATCTCGTATTGTTGTAACGTCTTTCCAGCAGCGTGCATTGATAGGCTATCCATTAAGGCTAATTCTTTCAGCTTATCATGCCATTCTTTAATATCCGGAATCGATTCAAGTTTCCCATAACGCGCATACACAATTCTCGCTGCTGTCAACATATAAAGTACCAAACTTTGTTCATCCTTACTCAGATTACTCTTAATGCCACAAAGAATATTTAACAAATATAATTCCGGATTTAAGGGTAAGGTTTTATGTAACAATTTTTCCATAGTTCCATGAATCTCTTTCCAGTATTTCCTTGCCTTTTTACAATGCCACCACATGTGATATAATGTTTCCAAATTTGTCTTACACTTCCAACATAATTTACATCCCCCTTTCTTCATTTTTTCCAACCTCGTTGGGGAGAGATACCACCTGTAAAAAATTTTGTAATAATTTTCCTTTAGCGTATTGCATTTAGAAAATTTTGTGGTATCTCGCCATGATTCCTCCCAATTATGTAGAGGTATTGGATTTCCTATATTCTGGGACCATTTAATCAACATAGAGTCTTTCATAGAGTCAGTGCAAGCCAGGAGCCTTACCAGAGTCTTGCCTTCTCTTCCTCCCTCTTCCTTTCCCAGCTCAGTCACTAGGAAACCCTGGGCAAGACCCAGAGGAGGAAGAGGAAGAGACCACCACTGCCACTGCTGCTCCTTCTTCACCTTCGCTGAGGGCTGCCAAGGGATCCATGAGGGGAGAAAAGGAGGAGGGGGGGAAGAAGAAGAAGAAGAAGAAGAAGAAGAAGAAAAAGAAGGGAATGAATCCTCTATAAGCCCACACTCTCCCTCATACAAACCTTCCTGCCATGACACCCCCCCTGTTGTTGTTGTTGTTGTTGTGTGCCTTCAAGTCTGTCATGGGTTTTTCTTGGCATGGTTTGTTCAGAAGGAGTTTGCCTTTTCTTTCCTCCTCCTCCTCCTCGGGAGCCATTCTTCCTCTCCCCCCTCAAGTGTGAACCATAAAGGGGAGTAAAGGGGGAGTGAATGGCCCCAGAGATATTCGATCACAAAATAATCCGGTTTTCACACTGGGTTATTTTGTAGTGGGAATGAGCCCTAAGTATCTTACAAAAGTACATTTCCCTGAATTCCATAGTAATGAGCCATAGCAGTTAAAGTGATGCCAGACTGGATTATTTCTGCAGACTAAGGGCCTTTGCAGACTGCCAGAAATAGTGCACATTAAATTGAGGCACGGCCCTGGCTCAGTGCTAGGGAATCATGGGAACTGTAATTTATTGTGGCACCAGAGCTCTCTGACAGAGAAGGCTCAATGTCCCAGAAAAAAAAATACAATTCCCATGACTCCCTAGCACTGAGCCAGGGCAGTGCCTCAATTCAATGTGCACTATTTCTGGCAGTCTGCTTAGGCCCTAAGAGAGTTGACCTACCAGGAAGTGAGATAAAGTGATGACTATGTGTTCCTTTTCACAAAATTATTTAGAAATAAATGCTTTTATCTACTTCAGCTTCAGTGTACCTTATATTTTATTTGGGAAGGCTGGAAGTAGAATTTCAATCACTTAACATGGTTTGTGCTAAATTGGCTTCAAGAAGACATGGGGTGGGGTGTTCAGAGGCTTCTCAGCAGCTGCTTCTTTTTTCTTAGCATGCCAGAAACATCCAGGAGGCAGGAAACCCAGGAGCTGGAGAGAGATAAATAGCCCTGGGCAAAATGAGGAATAGGATCTCCATCTTTCTTTATGGATGTCTCTCATAACTGGTTGGCAGACATGCAGTGCTGCTGGGAACATATCAATATTCTGTGGGAGTCTAAAATTATTTCTAAATGATTTTGCTGATGAGTAAAGTGGAACAATTTTATAAGCAAGGCCCTAGGAACTCAGTCCCTTATTCCTATATTTTCGTAACACAAAATGTTGTCTCAAAAACTGTGATCTTAATTTGCCTTCAGAATTTAGTGGCATACATATCATCATTATCTTGTACTTACGCATTTCAGTGTTCACATTTTTTTCAACTGATTTTATGTCTGGGGTCACCTTCCCCACTCTGATCTTTCCCAAGAACTATTTGTAATAGTTATATTGCAACTTATTAATTTTTAAAAAGTGAACTGATCACAATTTTTACACTGTTCCCTAATAATGTATTACTTGTATGGCATTAATAATTTGTATGACAAGTGACATTCATTTTTCCTCCTTACAAGTCACTTTATAAACTGATGTGGACAACTAGTCTTCAGAAGATGTTACACATTCAGATAACTTGTGTTTGAATTTTTAAAGGGAAACATTGGTGATTTCTTATGTTGCTTCATCTGACTTCCTTTAACTTGGAATAGTAATGATCAATGGCTTGTAACTAGTAATTTGTCATTTTGGTAGCAGATGTTCAGTTTAGCTGGAGACTATAGTTAAGATGGTACAGTTGTGCAATGAGAGAAGGGGGTTCTATATCTGATCGCAAGGCTAAAAATGACTCTCGAGTCATCCAATAGATGATTTCTTGAGTCATGTATCTAAAACGCCTAGGAGATCACTGTTTTCTCAGTCTGTGAGCCAAATGATGCTTGCAGACGGGATGTGAGCCAAGACATCCAGTCTGCAATCATCATTTGGCTAATCAGAATGAAGCACTGTGAATCTTTAAGCATGATGTGAACATAGTTTTAGTTGAGAGATGAAATAGTTCATTCTGATTGCTGATGCCAATTTACAAGACCAAAAGTATGCAAATAGATCTTGTAGCACCTTTGAGACTAACTGAAAAAAAGAAACATATTCAGGGTAGCTGCACTGGCCATATGGCAAAGTTCAATAATATCCAAAATCGACAAAACAGTGATACCTTTATTCAGCCAACCAAAATACACAAAACACATGATACAAGCCTTTGAAGCTCCACTGGCTTCTTCATCAGGGAAAGATGTTAAAAATCATACAAGAGATTTTTTTTTAAATGACTGTTAGTCACAGGTTTGCATTTTGTCAAGGTGTTGTTGGTGTGTTCTGAGTTGAGATAGCATAGTGTGGAGGAATATCTATGAAGGTAAGTCCCTCTTCCTCCTGGCCATGTGGCACTGGGAACAAAGCATTCCATACTCCAGGATGTAAAATTTGAATCAAATGTCAAGTGTACTTCCATGCAAAAAGGTACTTCCTTTGGTATCCAAGATGTTTCTATCCTTTGTGAGGTCACAGCTCCCTTTGCCAGGGGAAAAACATAGACTTTAAGGAGATTATCACATGCCCAAATAAAGCGTCCTTTCCCTGATGGAAAAAGGTCATGTTACGGGTTGCTATCAGATGTTATCACACGCTAAAACACTGACTATCACAGGGTGATTACAATACATCTCCCAGCCATGCTTACCCCACTGATTTTCAACTACAGAAGCTTCCCATTCTTGAAAATTGGCAGACTAAGCATGGTTAGGAGATGGGTTGTAGTCACTTTGCAACAGAGTTGGCATTTTAGCATGTGATAACATCCGATAGCAACCCATAACATGACCTTATCTTGTCGAGGATGCTTTATTTGAGTGTCTGATAATCTCCTAAGTTTACCTCCTCAGACTCAAGTCTACAAAAGTTCATGCTACTAGCATCTTTCTTTCAATTAGTCTCAAAGGTGCTACAAGATCCCTTTGCATATTGATTTCCCAGACTAACATGGCTACATAGTAATTCTGGGGGACAGGACTGAAAACCCTTTACCCATATTTGGGTGCACTAATATTTTGGCAATATTAGTTCTAAGCCTTGGACTTCTGTCACTCATCTTTCCACTCATATTGTGGCACAATATCAATTTGTTAGTCTCAACTAGAAGAGGTCCATTGAATCAATAGAAACCTAGTAAGTCTAACTGATAATAATGCTAATAGCAGCAATAGCAGCTTCATTTATATACCTGGTGGTGCAGTGGTTAAATGCCTACACTGCAGCCACTCACTCACAAACCACAAGGGTGCAATTTCAATACCAGCTAGGGTTCAGGCTTGACTCAAATTGCATCCTTCCAAGGTCGCTAAAATGAGTACCCAGGTTGTTGCGGGCAATTAGCTTACAGTTGTAAACTGCTTAGAGACTGCATAGTGCAGTATGAAGTGGTATATACATGAAGCTGCTATTGCTGCTATTAACACTATTATCCGTTAGACTTGATTCAATGGACCTCCTCTAGTTGGGACTAACAAACTGATATTGTGCCACAATATCAGTGTAAAGATGAGTGACAGAAGTCCAAGGCTTAGAACTGTGAGGCCAACCTGGATAGATGTTATGTCACATAGAGGTCCTGTCTGCACTTGCCAAGGGCAGCATAGCATATCATGGCCTTGGGGCTGCCCTGACCTTTCCCCATTATGAAGTCCCTCTGTTCCAATAATAATAATAATAATAATAAATTTTTATTTATAACCCGCCCCTCTGCGCGGCAATCGGGGCGGGGTACAGCAATATTAAAATAGAACAAAGTTAAAAACATTCCATCATCCCATAGTCCCACCCTCCCATCCCCTTAAAACAGAATTAAACAAATGACCAATTAAAATACAATATTAAAAACATAATGACAATAATATAAGGAGTCAGATTTACAAGTCAGGGACCCATCCCTAGGCTGAGAGTTATTCCGGGAAGGCCTGCCGGAAGAGATCCATCTTTACTGCTTTCTTAAAAGCAGCAAGAGTGGTAATTAGATGGATCTCATCCGGCAGGCCATTCCATAATCTGGGAGCGGTCGCAGAAAAGGCCCTCTGGGAGGTCTGAGACAGCCTAGTTTTTAGTGGCTGTAGCAGATTCCTCCCAGAGGACCGAAGGGCGCGGGGGGGTTCATATGGGGAAAGGCGGTCCCTAAGATAGGATGGACCCAAGCCATGTAGGGCTTTAAAGGTCAAAACCAACACCTTGTACTGCGCCCGGAAACTAATCGGCAGCCAGTGGAGGGATTTCAGCACAGGTGTTATGTGTTCCCTCCTTGATGTTCCTGTAATTAACCTGGCTGCCATATTCTGTACCAGTTGAAGTTTCCGGGTTAGGCACAAGGGTAGCCCCATGTAGAGTGCATTGCAGTAATCTAGTCGCGAGGTTACCAGGGCATGTACCACAGTTTCCAGATCCCTCATGTCCAGATAAGGGCGCAGTTGGCGTATCAGCCGAAGCTGATAACAGGCACTCCTGACCACCGCATTCACCTGACTGGTCATGTGAAGCGATGAGTCAAGGAGCACCCCCAAGCTGCGAACACAGTCCTTAGAGGAGAGTGTGACTCCATCCAGGACTGGAGACTGTATTCCCAGATCTGGTTTCGGGCCTGTGACTGCAAGTACCTCTGTTTTGTCTGGATTCAACTTCAATCTGTTTTTCCTCATCCAACCCATTACCGCTCTGAGACAGTCATTAAGAGGAGAGGCGCCATCTGAAGTCTGAGACGATGATCTGGTCATGGAGAGATATATCTGGGTGTCATCAGCGTACTGAAGACACCGAGCTCCATGCCTCCGAATAATCTCCCCCAGCGGCTTCATATAAATATTAAACAACATCGGGGACAGGATGGCGCCCTGAGGGATGCCACAATTAAGCTCGATTTTGGATGAGCAACTATCCCCGAGCCTCACCCTCTGGGATCTGCCCGAGAGGAAGGAGCGGAACCACTGCAGAGCAGTGCCTCCGATTCCCAACTCTCTCAGGCGATCTAAGAGGATGGCATGATCTATAGTATCAAAGGCCGCTGAGAGATCCAAGAGCGCCAACAGGGTCACACTACCCCTGTCGATACTCAGGCGGAGGTCATCGGTCAGAGCAACCATGGCAGTCTCCACTCCATATCCTGTCCTGAAGCCAGTTTGAAATGGGTCGAGATAATCGGTTTCATCCAAGAGTGCTTGGAGTTGGGAAGCAACCGCCCTCTCGATCACCTTGCTCAAAAAAGGGAGCAAGGAGACTGGTCTATAGTTGTTTCTATCCAGGGGATCCAGGGAAGGCTTTTTCAGGAGTGGCCTAACCGCCGCCTCCTTTAAACAAGATGGTACCTTGCCTTCCCTGAATGACGCGTTGATTGTGTCCCGAAGGAACACCTTCAACGCGTCCCCCCCCCTGGACGACCAGCCAGGATGGACAAGGATCGAGGGGGCAAGTCGTCTTTCTCACACTTCCAAGCAGCTTGTCCACGTCATCGGTACTCACAGATTGTAATTGATCCAGTAAATTGCCATCAACGGAGTTCCTGGGTGCCTCATCTACAGATTCTGCTAAAACAATGGCGTCTAAGTCGGCTCTTATCCGAGAGATTTTATCTGCAAAGTGAATATTAAAAGCCTCACAGCAGGCTGTAGTTGGGTTAAGTAGGGGGTTTGGCGCAGGAGGAACCTTTGTCAACTCTCCCACCACCCTAAACAGCTCTGCCGGGCGGGACTCTGCAGACGCAATGCGTGCAGAACAGAAAGATTTCCACGCTGCACGCAAAGCCTCCCTATAGGAATCAAGATGCTTCCTAAGGCGAGTTCTGTCGGATAAGAGACGAGTCTTTCGCCATTCGCACTCCAGTCGTTGTCCAGCTCGCTTCATCCTCCTAAGTTCCTCGGTATACCAGGGCTTACGATTCGAAGCGGGCTGGAAAGGACGCTTGGGAGCGATTGTGTCAATAGCCTTGGTGAGATCGGTGTTCCAAGTGTCCACCAAGGCTTCGACAGAATCACCGGCGTTACCAACCATTAAACCCTCTAAGGCTTTCTGGAAACCAATTGGCTCCATTAGCCTTCGAGGGCGGACCGTTCTAATAGGTCCGCCACCCCCGGGAGGGTGGATAGTAGCCTTTAGTTCTGCCCTGATCAGAAAATGATCCGTCCATGACAGTGCGGAGGTGTTTTTGACCTCCGCCCACGGATATTCCTGCTCCGTACTAAAGACCGCATCGAGGGTATGACCAGCACAATGCGTGGGCCCGTTGACCAACTGGGATAGGCCCATGTTAGTCATGGTATCCATGAACTCCCGAGCTGCGCCAGTTAGATCTTGTAAACTGGTTTCGAGTGGAATGTTGAAATCGCCCAGAACCAAGAGTCTGGGCGATTCCAGCAGTAACTCAGAAACCAGGGCAGTCAGCTCGGATAGGGAGTCTGTTAAGCAACGGGGTGGCCGGTATACCAACAGAATCCCCAAACTATCCCCGGTCTTCAGGCTAAGGTACATACACTCGATGTGCGTCGTTTTCCGGATAGGCTTTCTGATCACAGTTAAGGTGTTCCTATAAACCAAGGCTATACCACCCCCCCCCGCCCACTCTCCCTCACCTGCTCACTAACTGAGTACCCAGCTGGGAGAGCCTGCACCCAAGTCGCGGAGCTGGCATCCCCCAGCCAAGTCTCAGTGAAGCATGCCAGGTCGGCTGCCCCATCCACCAGGAGATCGTGGATGATGTGTGTTTTGTTTTTGACCGACCTGGCATTGCAAAGGAGCAGGTTGAGGGTCAGTGGAATGGTTGGAGCGCTCTCCAAGTTATCCTGGGAAACAGAGCCAACTGAAGGAGGGATAGATATCAAACATCGATCCCTCCTTCTTTTGTAACATCTGTTGGCTCTGTTGCCGCTATACCTTCCCCTCCCCCACACCACCTGAATGTCCGCTCCCAGATCATGGTCAGCTCCAACATACAAAGGGGGAGACGGATACCCAGCTGACTCCAGTCTCTAATTTAGGCAGCAGATGCATAAATGGCAAAAAGAATGTAGGAGGGAGATGGTTCCTCAAGGCCATCCAACCTGCCATAGGGGAGGAGGGGGGGGGGTAACAGGCTCAATGGGGTTTTTGAGGCCCAGGTGGTTCCGCCCTCCTCCTCCTCCTCGCTGGCAAGGCAAGCGTTGGGGCCAAGGACAGCCCAGAGTCCCTCTGCTGCTGTCGCTGGGAGGGAGATAGGGCTCAATGGAGCCTTAAAGCCTTAAAGCCCAGATGGTTCCGCCCTCCTCCTCCTCCTCGCTGGCAAGGCAAGCGTTGGGGCCAAGGACAGCCCAGAGTCCCTCTGCTGCTGTCGCTGGGAGGGAGATAGGGCTCAATGGAGCCTTAAAGCCCAGGTGGTTCCACCCTCCTCCTCCTCCTCACTGGCAAGGCAAGCGTTGGGGCCAAGGACAGCCCAGAGTCCCTTTGCTGCTGTCGCTGGGAGGGAGATAGGGCTCAATGGAGCCCTAAAGCCTTAAAGCCCAGATGGTTCCGCCCTCCTCCTCCTCCTCGCTGGCAAGGCAAGTGTTGGGGCCAAGGACAGCTCAGAGTCCCTCTGCTGCTGTCGCTGGGAGGGAGATAGGGCTCAATGGAGCCTTAAAGCCCAGGTGGTTCCGCCCTCCTCCTCCTCCTCCTCACTGGCAAGGCAAGTGTTGGGGCCAAGGACAGCCCAGAGTCCCTCTGCTGCTGTTGCTGGGAGGGAGATAGGGCTCAATGGAGCCTTAAAGCCCAGGTGGTTCCACCCTCCTCCTCCTCCTCGCTGGCAAGGCAAGCGTTGGGGCCAAGGACAGCCCAGAGTCCCTCTGCTGCTGTCGCTGGGAGGGAGATAGGGCTCAATGGAGCCTTAAAGCCTTAAAGCCTAGATGGTTCCGCCCTCCTCCTCCTCCTCGCTGGCAAGGCAAGCGTTGGGGCCAAGGACAGCCCAGAGTCCCTCTGCTGCTGTCGCTGGGAGGGAGATAGGGCTCAATGGAGCCTTAAAGCCTTAAAGCCCAGATGGTTCTGCCCTCCTCCTCCTCCTCGCTGGCAAGGCAAGCGTTGGGGCCAAGGACAGCCCAGAGTCCCTCTGCTGCTGTCGCTGGGAGGGAGATAGGGCTCAATGGAGCCTTAAAGCCTTAAAGCCCAGATGGTTTTGCCCTCCTCCTCCTCCTCGCTGGCAAGGCAAGCGTTGGGGCCAAGGACAGCCCAGAGTCCCTGGGTAGCTGATCTCATGCACTCATCCCATTGAGCTGCTTGACATCTCTTCTGCCACCATAAATCACTTCATTCTGAGATCAAAACAAGGTGCTCAGCCTCAATCACATGTCTGGGTTCTTCATTCTGACCCCACAGTGATCAATGGGTGGTAGCAGTCAACACACAGGTGGCTCAATGAGATGTGTTTCAAAAAGCCATCTGGTATCAGAATGAAGGGCTCCAGATCTTCTGGAAAAAACTCAGAGAAAACAGAGTGGCTTAGGAGTTAAGATGCCAGCTCTGATGATCACAAAGTCAGAAGTTTGAGACCCAAGTGCAAGGTGACAGAGTCAGGTCCCATCACTAGTCCTAGCTTCTGCCAACTTAGAATGTAAAAATGCAAGTAGATAAATAGGTACTGCTTCAGTGGGAAGGTAACAGCATTTCATGCAGTCATGCTGACTACATGTAACCTACCTACCTTGGCTTAGTAATGGAGAAGACTTTACCACCTCCTACTGTCAGACACAACTGTCAAAGAGGAAACCTTTACTTTTTAAAGTGGGGTATATCCCAATTCTGGTGCTATGTGCACCAGAACCAGGGTTTGGGCCATGTGTTGTCTGGTCCCTCCACTGAGAGGATGCAGGGGGAGGCCATTTTATGTGGCTCATGCAGACAGGGCCATATATTTTCTTTTTCTAATACAAAGTTAGCATACTTGTGATACAGCTTTGATGTGTTCTCCCTGATTGTGAATGTCTACAACCTTTCTTTTGCTCAGTGCATTTAGGATAAAATGGGCTGTCAAAATTGTTGGTGAGGGGTTTAGAAATTGTATAGTTAGGTCAGGCTCACTTTTATCCACCTGAAAATAAGTGGGATGGATATTCCAGCTGTTCCATTTGACTCTGGGCACTGGCACTGAAGTATATCTGCCATTTCTAAATATACTACATGCTAAACAAGTGAAACAGAGTATGTATGTGTAACAGACAACCCCAACATAAGTATTCTAGGAGAAATAAAAAAATTAAGAGCAGATATAAGGGCTGAAATTCAGGCAGAAATAAGAGTGGAAAGAAGAAATGAAGGCAGAGATTCATAAAGAATTACATGAATTTAAAGACAGTTTACAAAAAATGACAACAGAAATAAAGGGAATTTACAGTAAAGTTACAGAACTTGAAGCCAGAACAAAGAATTTGGGGGGGGGGAGAGACAGGTTCTCTAGAAAAAATCCACCAACAAGAGGAAGCTTATAAAATATCAGTAGAAATGAGATTTAAAGGGAAAGCATTAAAATCAAGAGGTTTATGGGAAAATTACTATGAAGATCTAGGGGCAAGAGTTATTCCAGCATTGGCCCAATTTATCAATTGGCCAATTGAACAACTGGACGTAGAGGTGGATAAGCTCTTTAGAATTAATTCATGGGCACCAACAAATAGGAACCTTCCCAGGGACATAATAATTCATTTTGTTTGTTTTGTTCATTTGAGATTTAATGCTTGAAACAAATTACCTTAAAAATGTTATATTGAGGATCAGGAGATAAAAAATATTCAAAGACATCCCATCACAGATTTTTCAGAGGAGGAAATATTATTCAGAAATTGTACAATATCTTAAACCAAGGGTAGGCAACCTGTCCCCTTTAAGGGCTGAGGGACTCCAGCTCCCAGAAGCCTCAGCTATGTTGGCCAATAGTCCCATGTTGGCCAATAGCTCCTGGGATTCTGAGAGCTGAAGTCCCTCGGCCCTTAAAGGGGAAAGGTTGCCTACCCCTATCTTAAACAGAATAATATAAAACATAAATGGGGCAAATTAAAAGGAGTTATCTTCTCAATAGGAAGAGGAATTCCTGAGAGATTCACAAAAGAAAGCTAATGAGTTCCTACAAAGAAGCAAAGCAAGAGAGGAGCAGTCATCTAGCGAATGTGAAACCACACACCGAGAAGGAAGTAAAGAAGGGGAAAGGATGGAAACTAGAGTAAAGATGCATGAAAAAAGACTAGAATGGAAAAAAAGAACAAGAGGAGGAAGAATTAGAGGAATTAGAGAACCACGTAACCGAATCAGAAGACATAGAGGAAGGAAAAGAAACAGAAGAAGAAGAGGAAGGAAACCAGTAAGACAGCAAAATAGAAGAAAAGAGACATGAGGATGAAAAAGAGAGATAAAATACAAAATTAACAACATTGGAAAATAAAGGTAAAAAGGGCAAAGTGAAAGAAGGAAAAAAGCATATACAAACCAACTCAAGAGAAAGGAAAGGGAAAAGAACTAGAACAAGATGTTAAGTAGAAATAATAGAACAGAGACTAAACATAAAATGAGGACTAACATAATTTCCTGGAATGTTAACGGTTTGAATTCCAAAAATAAACGTAGTAAAATTTCTCACTACTTGATTAAACAAAAAATGTGACATAGTCTGTATACAGGGAACTCATATAAAAAATAAAGATATTTATCTCTTAGAAAATAAGAAAACTGGGCAAATTGTTTACTGCTTCAAATGAACTATATAAGAAAAAAGGGGTAGCAATATATGTTAGAAACTATACAAAGGTAAAGGAGGTATTTAAAGATAAGCAAGGACACTTTTTTGCTATTGAAATAGAAATTTACTCAGGAATAATATTATTAATCAATATATATGTTCCTCAGGAAAAGAAATCCAGTTTTTTTAAAGATCTATTAAAGAAAATAAGGGAAGTGAATTATGAAAAGATAATAATAGTGGGTGATTGGAATGCATGAAGACAGGTCTACAAATTTTCCCAGGTGGACTTTTCAAGGAAAATTGCCAATTACGGCATTTGATCTTATAGAGGATCAAAAGTTGATAGATGCATAGAGAATGAAGCATATCAGAGAGAGAGATTACAGCTTCTTCTCAGCAAGATATAATACATGGTCAAGAATAGATATGATATTTACATCTAAAATAATAATTAAAGAAATAATGAATATTGAAACACTACCAATGACTTTATCAGACCATAGCCCAATTCTATTATCAATCAACTCAAAGAAAAGAGAGTATTCATAGCATTTAAAAGAATCTATATTTTCAGATGAGGAAATAGTGGGGAAGATAAGACACGATTTAAAGCTTTATTTCCAAGAAAATATGAATAAGGAGACACTGATGCATCTAGTATGGGATGCAAGTAAGGCGGTGGTAAGGGGACTTCTGATACAGCAAGAAAGCAGGAAGAAGAAAATGAAAGAAGGAAAAGAAAGATATTTGACAAGAAAATTAGAAACTAAAGAGCAAGAACATAAAAGGAATTCTAAAGATAAAAAGCTTTTTTCAAGAAATTCAAATAATAAAGAATCAATTAAATCAAATTATGATGCAGGATATAACTAATAAAATCAAATATATAAAGCATTTCCATTTTGAGAATGCAAATAAAGTTGGAAGATGGTTAGCTTCTAGACTGAAAAAAGAGAAAGGAAAAAATGTGATCCTAAAATTTCGTACTAAGGACAAAGAATACACTATGGAAAACAAAATTAAACATATAGTTCAGGATTATTACAAAGATCTATTTTGATCCCAGAATACAACACAGGAAAAAAGAATAAAAATGAGAGAATATATAAGGGAAGTGGAAATTACTAAATCTACAAATCAATGGGTAGAAGATCTAAGTGCTTCGATTTTAATGGCAGAAATAGATTTGGCAATAACAAATCTTAAAGATAATAAAGCACCAGGTTCTGATGGATTATCAGCAAAGTGTTATAAAGTTTTCAGGCAGGAATTAGCACCAATGCTTTACAAAACAATCCAGGAAATAGATTTTGGTAAATATCCAGAATCATGGAGGCAATCTCTAACTACTCTAATACACAAAGAGAATAAAGACACTGAAGACTAAGCAACTATCATCCATTCACTTTGTTAAATCTTGATTATAAGATATATGCATTAATTCTAGCTGGAAGATTAAAGAAGATTTTAGCAAAATGGATACATGAAGACCAAGCGGGATTTCTCCCAAGAAGACACATATAAGATTGGTTCTGAATGTCTTAAATACTATGAACATCATGAAGATAGCAAGCTGGGCATGGTATTCTTAGACTTAGAAAAAGCGTTTGACAATGTAAATTGGGATTTTCTAGATATGGTATTGGAAGAAAGCGGGGTAAAAGGGAGATTTATAAATTGGATTAGGAACATCTATAATATCCAGAATACTCAGATACTTGTAAATGGAATAAAAACAGAAAGCTGCAGGACAAAAAAAGGTACTCATCAGGGATGTCCTCTCTCCCCCTTATTATTCATCATGATAATAGAAATCTTAAACAAGAAAATCAGGAACGACAAAGAGATACAGAAATAAATAAACATGGTTATAGACTTCGCTTATTCGAGGACGATGTGGTAATATTTCTGGAAAACCCAACGAAGAATATACCAAGATTGGAAGGATTATTGGAAGAATTTAGCAATCTAGCAGGGCTAAAGATAAACAAATATAAGAGTGGTATTCTAACTAAAAATGTCTCAGATAAAGAAATAGAAGAACTAAAAAAGAAAACAGGTTACCAGGTAACACAAAAAGTGAGGTACCATATTTTCTGACGTATAAGATGACTAGGTGTATAAGCCGGCCCCCAACTTTTCCAGTTAAAATATTGAGTTTGGGATATACTTGCCGTATAAGACTACCCCTCTTCCAACACACATAAAAAAAAAACCCATCAGATTTGATTTCAATATAGAATCATAGAAACATAGAATTATAGAGTTGGAAGAGACCACAAGGGCCTTCCAGTCCAACCCCCTGCCATGCAGGAACTCCCAATCAAAGCATCCCAGATGGCCATCCAGCCTCTGCTTAAAGACCTCCATGGAAGGAGACTCCACTACTCTCCAAGGGAGTGTGTTCCACTGTCGAACCTCCCTTACTGCCAGGAAGTTCCTCCTAATGTTGAGGTGGAATCTCTTTTCCTGGAGCTTACATCCATTGTTTCGGGTCCTAGTCTCTGGAGCAGCAGAAAACAAGCTTGTTCCTTCCTCAATATGACATCTCTTCAAATATTTAAACACGGCTATCATATCATCTCTCAACCTTCTCTTCTCCAGGCTTAACATCCCCAGCTCCCTAAGTCGTTCCTCATAGGGCTTGGTTTCCAGACCCTTCACCATTTTAGTGGCCCTCCTTTGGACACGCTCCAGTTTCTCCACATCCTTCTTGAATTGTGGTGCCCAGAACTGGACACAATATTCCAGGTGAGGCCTGACCAAAGCAGAATAGAGTGGCACTATTACTTCTCTTGATCTAGACACTATACTTCTACTGATGCAGCCTAAAATTGCATTGGCCTTTATAGCTGCTGCATCGCACTGTTGACTCATGTTCAACTTGTGGTCCACCTGGATTCCTAGATCCCTTTCCCATGTAGTCTCATTCAGCCAGGTGTCCCCCATTGTATATCTGTGCTTTTCATTTGTAGGTTAATTTTAATTCAAATACTTATGACATGCAGGTACTTAGCAGGAAAACTGTCACTTATAAACAGAACAAACTACAGCTCCCATGTTCCCTAGCATTTATTTCTGCAGTGTGTTTTGGACCCTACTTTTTAAAAAAATAGTCCAGATTTAAATGCTACTTTAAAAATTATTTCCATCTCCCAGCTATGAGATGGTTGGGGGAAAATGAGAAAGTGTTGGGGGGGGAGGACTGCCAATATACTAGGTGATGCAATCTGGGGTATGTACAATTTGCGGCCAAATAAGTGATCCTGGGCATGTGACACACTCTCAGCCTCAGAGGATGGTAATGGCAACCTCCATTTGAAGAAACATGCCAAGAAACCCCCATGATAAGGTTGCCTTAGGGTCGCCATAAGTCAGAAAGGACTTGAAGACACACAAGAACAACAAAAAAGTCTGCAATTGTTTCATAGCTAGTACATGAGAATAGGAGCCAGCATGGTGCAGTGGTTTGAGTGCTGGACTACAACTCTGGAGATCTGGGTTTGATTCCCCACTCTGTATTGAAACCCACTGGGTGAACTTGGACAAGACACACACTCTCAGCCTCAGGGGAAGGCAATGGAAAACCCTTCCTGAACAAACCTTGCCAAGGAAACCCCAGGATAGGTTCATCTTTGAGTTGCCAGAAGTCAGAAACAAGTTGAAGGCACACAACAACCACATTCTCTTCCCCATCCCGCCCCCAAGGCTCCAGGAGGGAAGGAGGGAGCCCAGCCAAGCCCCCCCCCCCCAGAGATGCTTCATCCACAGTCATCAGGAAGAAGAGGAGGAGGAGGAGGAAGAGAGCATTCCCACCCTGCAAGGGGGCTTCCCTGACCCTATCTCTTCCTCCTCCTCCTCCTCCTCCTCCTCCTCCTCCTGTGGGGGGGGGGGGCTTTTGCTGAGAGGAAGGGAGGGAGGGAGGAATGGAGGAACAGAGGATAGAAAGGAGGGAGGCAGGGAAAGAAGGGAGGGAAGGAAGGAAGGAAGGAAGGGAAGGGAGGAAGCTGAGGCCTTCCCCTGAGGCTGAGAGAGTGTGACCTGCCAAAGGCCACCCAGTGGGTTTTTACAGGGCCTTCTCTGTAGAGAGGCAGGACAGGCAGGGCAGAGGAGGGCAGACCAGCCCAGAGCAGTGAGGGAGGATGGCATGTTTATCTATGTTATGAAAAATGGAAGCCAGACAAAGATTTTAACAAACATTGCATAATGAAGCCCTTATTCAGGGTGTGAAAAAGATACAAAAAACATTTTTATGTTTAGTTACCAGTATGGACATCTTCACAAGAAGCTTTCCATAGAAAGGAAGCTCCTACAAAAGGAAGCTGGATTACCTGTGAAAACCTGTTGACGAAATCAATTGAGGGAATAAATATAAAAAAGAGAGAAGAACTTCAACAAGAAGGGATTGTACAGAATTGGATTAAATATTTACAAATAAAGGAAGATTTTAAAAGAGATATGGTAGATCCAGGAATAGAATTTGAGTCAAAAGATTTTTGATAAAATATTGAAGGAAGGTGACCAGTACTAGATAAAGAGAACATATAAACTATTACTACAAATAGAACTAGAGAAGGAAACTGTGGAAGAGAATATGGTAAAATGGATGCACAACATAGGTTATTCGATACCTCTACAAAGTTGGGGGAAAGCGTGGAAATGTTTCTACAGGAATTTTGTCATAATTTTTTTCATAGGTGGTACGTGACTCCAACAAGATTACCAAAAATGAAGAAACAGAATAACAACAAATGTTGGAAATGTAAGGATAATATGTGGTAGCACTATAGTAGGGCTAAAAATTTCTGGATAAACATTCATAGAAGTATGTGTAAAATTTTACATACAAGTATACCATTAAAACCAGAACTATTCTTGCTAAATATAACAGATGTGGTTGACTCAAAAATAAAAGAGAAAGATAGAAGTGTAATGCTTTATATAGTAACAGCGGCATTGTTAGTGTACGCACGTTACTGGAATCTACATAAAATACCTACAATACAGGAATGGAAAGTAAAATTGTTAGACTTAGCTGCAATGGATAGATTATTGATGTATACAGCTCAACAATATGAAAGTAAATGGGGAGAAATATATAAATATTGTAATCAGAGTATTCTATGAGAAAGGAAAAGATTATAATTTAACAAGGTAACCTCCCCATAAATGGTATACGATTATTTCATGATTTTTGTCATGCCATGATTTGGCCATGATTTACGTTGTATTGTTATTCTAATTTATTTAAAACTATGTTTTTTAGATTTCAATTTTTTTTAAAAAAAAAGTTGCTTCAAAAGATTTGAGCATATGTAAGGAGTTAGACATAATGTCTGTGCTTTTGTTTGCCATGTGGGCTTGTCTACATGGGAAAAGCATGTCTGCTTAATCCATATGCACCAGGGATATTAAACATGATTAACTAGTTCATAGGAGCACAACTTTTCCGATCTCAGGAATTTTTTATATTCACCAGGGTTTTCTTTCCTTTCCAATAAACTGTCCCCTGACATGTACTCCTATCAATTCTGAATACAGCTAACATGCTGAGTTGTCTTATGCTTTAGCAAAGAAAAACTCCACCTCACTTTTTCATAAGATCAAAGTCTATGTAGGCACCAGACTGATATAAAAAGAGCAGTTTACATCTCTACAACAAATTGCAATAGATTGCCTGTAGATTTTGATAGGCATCCTAGGTTTGGTTTACAATACGGCCATAGTTTTCAGATTCTTTTGGCAGCTGCAATTGTAAAAATAAATATACATATTTTTCCATGGGTCAACGTTGATAAGATAGGGTTGGTTGCATTCAACACTGGAAATCTACACAGGAAGGAAAAATCTCACTAAGGAAATATACATCCTATGCTATATTCATTACATAAATGTGTATAACAGAAATGTACAGTTTAGTCAGACAGCATTTTGGATCAACTATACAACATATCCTAAAACTGATTGTGGCCATAGAGACCAAGGTCTAATCTACACTGAAGAAATAATTCAGTTTGACACTGCTTGAACTGTCATGACTTAAAGCTATGGAATTTTGCGATTTGTGGTTTTGTAAGCTATTTAGCTGTGATGCCACAATTACAAAACCCAGTATTCCATAGGATGGAGCCATGACAATAAAAGTGGTGTCAAACTTCATTATTTTGATTGTGACATTGCGATCTCAGGTGTGTAGAATTCATAAGAAAGCCTCTTTTTTTAGAAAGTAGGGGCAGAGTTTTTAGGGGATTTACTCAATGAAGTTAGTGCTACCAGGGACATAGAAAAAGAAAGATCTACATACTCCTGACTGAGAAGAGTTCTATTTATGTTTTGGACCTAAAGTCATTGTTCCCTTGATAACACTATTCTGTCTTAATTTATGACTGATGGACTGGGATATTGGCCTAAATATAATTGTTAGTTCTAACTAGAGTAGACCTATTTAACCAATTACAGTGCTGACTTAACAAGCTCCCCTGTATTCAATTGGTTTACTCTAGCTGTGTATATACACTTAGTATATAGCCATTCAATGATCCATACTTAAACATTCTGTATATATCGGGCATTGCTTGACAGTGAGAGGGACATAATCTTCATGGTACTGATGTAGTTGCCTGCTGTTCTTATTTGATCTTTTGCAAGTGCACATGAGATGGCAGAAATAGAAATTAATTGCAATTCAAATTTGAGTTTACACCTCAAAATGCAAAACACAAAAAATGTACTCAGAGTTGACTTGTTCTTTTCTCTTTTCCAAGTGGGATTTTCCAGTATATCAAGACACCCTTTCTTTCTGAGGATAAGAAAATTTTTGAGCATTGTTTATATTTTTATCCTGTAAGTACATCATGGTACTCTCAATGTACAAATAAAAAAATCATTCTTGGAGTGCAACTTGTTTTTCCCATTCAGGCATTCCAAGAAGGGATTAAATCAATATAGAAGAAGGGAATCTGCTAGCTGTGTCCTCTCTTTTGTCACTATGGCTACACAAAAAGTGAAAAGATGACAATTTTGTACCTGTGAAAGTGTCACCATATGGTCAAGAATTCATATTTTAAGAACATAGAAGAGAGCTATTGTGTTTCACATGATAAACATGCTAACTGAAGGGAATAGGGCTAGTGTGTACTGTAACCCCCATTTGCATGCCTCAGTAGAGTTAGTATGTAACTAAAATGGTACATCCTTGCACAAAAAGGAAGTATCAGTTAAAGGCAGGCATCAGTGGCATGGGGTGTGAATGAAAAATGGGGGTCAGTGAGAATATAATCTTTAAGTGAAGATCTTAGGGTCAATTGGGTACATATAGGAGAAAGCTGTCAGTTAGTTCCTATGCTTTTAGTCTCTTCCAGCTTTTTAACTGCATAATTCTTCATTCTCATATGTCCAAATTTGCTTATGGGCTGGTTGCCCACTCTGTGTGACATGTCCCTTTGCAGGCAGAGCATCAATAAGGCTCATTTGTGACAGTTCTGGTCATCAGCATCTGGTGAGCAAGTGGCATGCAGGAGTACAGCCACTTCACTAGCAGAATTTCACCATCCATCTAGGAAAGCACTTGAAAGAATGAGAGTAACAGGGCAATAAAGCTTGCAGTATATCTTCCAGCTTGGCTTTTGGCCTGTATAGATCAGAGCTGCATTAAGAACATTAGAGCCTGCCTGGATCTGATGGGAACAGGCTTGGTTGGAAGAAATGGATGAGCTGTGAATAACAAAAGAAAGAAAACACATACACATGAAAATAAAAATATTGTACAGTAAAGGGTTCCCAATCCAATCAAATGTTTCAGCTTTCAGCCAAATCTGAGCTACTTTTATTAGATTTTCTGGAAAAGATTAAAAACTATGGTATATTCAAACAATAGCAAGGCACACTTAGAGCTGGCATGCATATGATGTGTTTTCCTGTTGATAAACCTGCCACATGAAATGATTTTTAGCAGCCTCCATGTTTTCATCAAAATACATGTACATAACAGTAGAAGCACACAACTGTTAACTTATCCAGTCAGTGTAACCTCTTTAAATTGTGGGATGTTTTCAATCAGTCAGTCATTTTGTTACCATTTTGAAAAGTAGAGATATACAAGAATAATTATCTTAATCTATTTGTTCAGCTCAACTAGAGTCAACCCATTGAACCCAAGGCATTTGCAAAAGTGTTGATTTAGGAGATTATTGCATTAGCTTCACTGCCAGGATAGACTCAGGGTGTAACTTTCTTAAGGCAGATCTTATTGCATTCACCCATCGCCAGGCAGTATGCAGCTTGTATGCAACCCAGGCTTCTCTTGCAGCTTTTCAAGATTATGATTTTCACATTCTTGAAAAGATGCAGGACAAGCCCAGAGAAACCTGGGCTGCATACTGCCTGGTGATGGGTGAATGCAATAAGATCTCCCTTAAGAACGTTACATCCTGAGTCTATTCCAGCAGTGAAGCTAATGTGATAATCTCCTTACTATTCAGCTTTTCATTCAATAGGTCTACTGAAACTGGACCTAGTAATTGGATTTAGGTCAATGTGCTTGTGTGTTTATTGCATTTATACCTTACTCTACATGAGGAATATTCATAAACTTTCTCATTCTCAACAAGACAGGGTGTCTCAAAGTGCTGAGGTGCATGTTGAGAAATAGATAATCCCCGCAAGATTGTTCACCTCCTGCATGAGAGCTGGACAACAGGCCCTTTATTTTTCATCAGGATTTGTGCAATTTGCACAGGATGTCTCTCTGCAAAACTAATCTCTGACCTTCATGAAGCAAAGCATGCATACACGTGCATGCACACGAGGATTGGATGATTGATCAAAAAGACAGAAACAACTCATTCAGTCCTTCTTAATAATAATAAAATTTATTTATATCCCGCCCCTCTGCAGAGCAATTGGGGTGGCTTACAACATTAAAATTATCATAAAATACAATCCCCATACCGCCTGTCCTTAGGCTTTGAAAAACTGTACTTGAAAACTGTACCAACTGTACCTGAAAATTTTGTACAAAAACTATTCATGCAATTTGCATACTCATATAAAAACATTTTTGCAAGTGCAAAGATGGTCACCAAAAAGGCACAAACAGCTTGCTGCCTTAAAAGATGAAAAGGAAAAAAATGTGGACTGTTGCCACCAAGTACAACAGAAGAATATGCATACCTACTCTATAGCTCCACATACTCAGAGGTAGATTTAACAGTTCTTTCCCATGAAATATGCCCTACACTACCTGGTATTCATTAGTGGTCTTCCCTCCAAGCAATAACCAGGGCTGAAACTGCTTAGCTCCCGGGATCAGATGGAATATGGTGCTTTTAGATTATGTACATCCTCTTTCTTACCTTTATGCAATGTCTTATCCTTGCTTTCTCTTTATATGGCTTGCTTTCTTGGTTGAGTGAGTGAGTGAGTGAGTGTTATTCTCAGTATTATTTTAATAGTAATTTTAGTAGGGAGTGGCCTTTTGTTACGTGGCGAGCACTCCTGCCACCATTCACCTTTAGCACTGACTTTTTGGATGGCAGTGCTGTGGGAACTCGTTATCCCACCCCTGCCTCCAATTTATGTGTAAAGGACCCACACTAGTCTTTGTATGATGACCCACACCAAACTTTAAAATGTTAGTAGCATGGCTTGTTTTAAAAACATAGGCCAAGTGATGTTTGAATAACAAGAGTTTATTTTAAAACAGCATGGAATAACTATTACTTGTATCAAAGCTTGTTAGTGTAGGCTTGCTTAGTTACATATAACAACGTTTGTTTCCACTTCACTTTTAATACTTCAGCCACACTGGCTAATAATATATCTCAGAAGATAACACTACAGCAACTCCCTTCTTTAGAGTTCTGTATATGTTCCGAGTCCCTCCCGTCTAGACTCTAACTAAGAAAATTACAGTTCCCTCAGGAACTCCCCAAAACACAGCCCTCTCTCTGGCTTCACTCCCTGACAATTCCTCTCTCCAACTGTCTAATTCCCAACTCTCCACTCCAACTGTCAACTTGAATTTTTCAAGTGCTCCCAATTTGAATTCTATTGGTTGGCCCTCAGCTGCCTCCTGATTGGCCAGCTGCTTCTGCTTCCCCTTCTTTCCTTAAAGATTGGTTTGACTTTGGTTTTCATCTACTGAAATGACTGAATAGATAAATATATTTGCCAACTTTATATTGAAGTGAAAGGTCATGGTGGATAGCCTACTCCAAACGAAAAAGGCCCCACATCTATCAGTTGATATTTTTGGGTGCAAAGTCCTTGAAGGGTTACCATGCTTCCAAATGCCCAGTGCAATTTTTTATGACAATTTTTTCCCTAGTGGGAGTCAATGGGAAATCTGAATGTGTGAGTACCGCATTTTGATTTCAGAGCAAATCACACAGGATTGAATCTGAATTCGCCCAGAGTGTATTGGAGCAAAATCCCAATTACCCAACTAGGTTCTATACCAAATCAGTAGTCCCTTGTGTGGTCCTTTTTTACTCCATTGAAAAACATAGTGTTAGTTCACAGCAATCCTGGCACTGGGCATATTGTTCCGAGTAGAAGCTGAAGGCTGCCTGAAGATTTTCAACTGGGCTCTGAGCCCTGTTGCTGACTATTTGTAGCTTACCAGATTCAACCACTAAAGAGAGAGTTGCTGCCAAACCTGCCTGCCACTGCCATGTTTAATGAAGCGCAGATGTGTGAAGAGACAGGGATGCCAAAATGGACACCACATGGGACAATTACACTGAGAACAAACTAGTCTGTTTTCTTGGTGGCCTTGTTCTGTTGGTTGTTATTTATTCCTTTAGGCCGTTTGTACAGAGGTCTCTGTAATAAATAAGGAAACAGACTGCCGAGAAATAATTCTGTGCTTGGTGAAGTTGTTGTTGAGCAGTTCTTACAAATGAAGAAAGTCTGCTGGCATCTAATAAAAGAGAAAGACTGCCACCACTTGCCATGCAGGTTTCTTTAGCACACTGTTTTGAGGAGCCTGTTAGCATGCATTCAGCCAGGAGCATTGAGCTTCCTTAAGTGTTTATTATTATTATTATTATTATTATTATTATTATTATTATTAACTTTAAGTCACAGGCAGAGGCTTCAAGTCTGACCTGAGAAGCCTTAATCCTTCTAAATGGAGTGAAACCTCCCCTGCAGATAAAAAGACTTGTGGTGCTCCTTGCAAGGGGAGCCAGTGACATGCCTCTTCCTTCCTCCCTTTTCCCTTAGGGAAATGTGGCCTTGAAGGAGGAGGGAGGGAAGAGGGAAGATCAAAGAAAATGGCAGGATTGCTGCCTCCTTCCAAGCCTAGAAAGAAAGCTAAACCCATCATTACTAAAGCAAAGTGCTGTGAGAGATGAACTGTGAGTGGGAAGGAAAAGAGCAACATACAACTTTTGGCTCTTCTGCAGAAAGCAAAGGCGGGGATTTGGAGATTCACAAGAGAGTCACGTTGGCAGGGGCCATTGGTTCGTCCTCCTCCTGGGGCAAAGCTAAACACCAGGTGGATCTCTGGAACTAGTTTCGTTTCATAATCAATTGGGAAGGATGATTATGTTAACTTTTGATTCTCATAGTCGTACCCAAATTGTGGAGTGGATTTCTCCCTGAAATGTCTCAGCTGGCTCTTTTGTCTAAACTGTAGATCTGGCCTGAACATGTAGCAATATAGGATACTTCAGGATGCAGTTTGGGAATGGGTGGGGTGGGATGCAGTCTGATTTTGTTTTATACTTTTTGTTCTTTTCGTTGCTTATGTCTCATCTTTCCCCCCAGTCAAGGCAACTTTGTTGTTGTTGTTGTTGTTAACTACCCTTGAATCATGGTGACACCATGGATGAGACATCTCGAAGACCCTCTGTCTTGCACTGCTCTGCTTAAATCCTTCAACCTCATGTCCGTGACCTCGTTAATAGAGTCCATCCATCTAGCATGTGTCCTTCCTCTCTTCCTACCTTCTTCCTCCCTCCCCAGCATTATTGCTTTTTCCAAAGAGTCCCCTCTTCTCATGATATGTCTGAAGTACAACAGTCTCAGTTTGGTCATCTTGGCTTCCAAGGAGGTTTCCAATTTGATCTGTTCTAGGACCCATTTGTTTGTCCTTTTGGCTGTCCATGGGATCCTCAGCACTCTTCTCCAGCACCACATCTCAAATGAATTGATTTTCGTTCTATCATCTTTCTTAACTGTCCAGCTCTCACATCCACACATGGTAACAGGGAATACAATGGCTTGTATGATTGTAACTTTTGTTCTGAGTTGTATATCTGTGCATTTTAGAATCTTTTCTAGTTCTTTCATAGCCCCCCGCCCCCATTCTTAGTCTTCTTCTGATTTCCTGACTGCAGTCCCTATTTCTATCAATGTTTGATCCAAGGTATGGAAATTATTTTACTATTTCTATTTCTTCATTGTGTAGGTTGAACTTGTGAAGGTCCTTGGTGGTCATTATTTTTGTTTTCTTTATGTTCAGCATTAAGACTGCCTTACCACTTTCTTCTTTGATCTTCCTTAGTAGGTATTCCAGGTCTGTGAGGTTTTCTGCTAGTATTATGGTGTCATCTGCATATCTTAGATTGTTGATATTCCTTCCTCCTATTTTCACTCCTTTTTCTTCTGTGTCCAAACCTGTTTTTCTTATAATATGTTCTGCATACAAATTGAACAGAAAGGGTGAAAGGATGCAGCCTTGACTGACTCCCTTGCCAACTGGGCACCATTCTGTTTCTCCATGTTCTATGTCAGGGGTAGGCAATCTTTCCCCTTTAAGGGCCAAGGGACTTCAGCTCCCAGAAGCCTCAGCCATGTTGGCCAATAGTCCCATGTTGGCCAATAGCTCCTGGGATTCTGGGAGCTGAAGTCCCTCAGCCCTTAAAGAGGAAAGGTTGCCTACCCCTGTTCTATGTTGACAGTAGCTTGTTGTCCTGAGTACAGATTCCTCATCAGGACTATCAGATGTGTTGTCACTCCCATGTCTTTAAGGGCATTCCAAAGCCTTTCATGATCTATACCAGGGGTAGGCAACCTTTCCCCTTTAAGGGCGAGGGACTTCAGCTCCCAGAAGCCTCAGCCATGTTGGCCAATAGTCCCATGTTGGCCAATAGCTCCTGGGATTCTGGGAGCTGAAGTCCCTCGGCCCTTAAAGGGGAAAAGTTGCCTACCCCTGATCTATACAGTCAAAGGCTTTACTGTAGTCTAGAAAGCACATGCTGGTTTTCTTTTGGAATTCCCTGGTGCACTCCATTAGCCATCGTATGTTTGCAATGTGATCCCTCGTGCCTCTTCCTTTCCTGAACCCTACTTGGACCTCTGGGATCTCTTTCCATGTATGGTTGAAGTCTATGTTGCAGAATTTTGAGCATGATTTTGCTTGCATTGGAGATAAGTGCTATGGTCCTATAGTTTCTGCAATCTCTTGTGTCTCCCTTTTTGTATATTGTATATTGTATAATGTATATTGATTGCTTCCCATCTGTTGACCATTGTTCTATTTTCCATATCTGTTGACAGATGTTGGTTAGCACTAGTGTTGACTCTGTCAATGTGGATTGCAGCAGTTCAATTAGAATATCATCTGTTCCTGATTATTTGTTTTTCGCTATTTCTCCTATTGCAGTTTCCACCTCACTTTTTAGGATTTGGAGTTCATCTTCATATGGCTCTTCATTCCATGTGTCCTTCATTTTGTCATCTTTTTTGTATAATTCTTCTGTGTATTGCAAACAACATCTTTTTATTCCTTCCTGGTCTTGAATTATGTTATTTTTATTGTCATAGAGCATCCCATTCCTTGGTTTGAATTTTCCTTTGACTTCCTGGATCTTGTGAAATAGATCTCTTGTTCTTCCCTTTTTGTTGTTGTCTTCTATTTCTCTGCATTGGTCATTGTAGTAATCTTCTTTATCTTTCCGCACAAGTTGTTGTACTGTTGCATTCATAATTCTTAGTTTGTTCCTATCTCCCTTTTTCTTCTCTTCTTTATTGTTTGTAGTGGGGTTTTTTCTGTCATCCATGGTGTTTTTTTCTCTTTCTTTTTGTTCATTGAAAGTGTCTATCTGCATTCTTCTTTTATTATGTCCCTGGCTTCAAACCATAGAAGAGTTTAAATACAGCCACAAGTTTACATTATACAAAAGTTGAAAATATAATACTTCCCTGAATTCAAAGACCACTCTTCCTGGAAGAAATAAGTTAGCATAGGAGAAGACAGAGGAGATTAGCACACTGACTTTCATTCCTGTATCAGGGATGTAAACACACAGGGACAGATTGCATCTCACAGCTCCATCCTCGGACAGTACTCATCCCATAACCAATGTGGGCTTCTCCCGGAGCTTTTAAAGAATGGGATTTCCAGGGACAGTGTTCCTGTTAAGCTGAGTAAGGACCCACTCTATGGGTGACTGGGAAGTCTAAACCTTCGCTTGGGCCTAGATTCATCCAATCCTGGCCTGTTTTCAATCCTTATGAAAATTCCTATACATCAAATTGCATAATTGTCAGGGATTAAGGGGTTGCATTAACTCTGCCCAATACCATTTCCCAACACTTTTGGAGAAGATCCTTGGGGGTAATAGGGGCCACAAAAATAGCCCTGTGGTTTCCATGCACCTTAACCACCCCTGCTGTATATAATAAATAAAGTGGGCATGGTTACTCTGTCTTGTGTCCTGTCTCTGTCATTAGAGTGGATGTTCAAAAAGAAGGAATATGGACGAAGAATCAATGAGTTAATAAATGAAAAGAAAGAAAAATTTCATCTCCCCTCATTACCACATGAACCTTCAACTTATAGACATCAAAGCTAGATAGAAAATATTTCTAAAGAGCTGACTGGTGGTAATCTCTCTGCAGCCTTTTCTGCCAACAGTTGATGCTGACTGATAGTGCCATTGCTGAAAAGAAAGATCAGAATAAAGTATCAGTAATCCCACTGTCTTGGGAATCTGTGGGACTGACAGTGATGGATGAATTTGTCTGCTTTATTTTTTATAATGACCACATTCCTTCAGGTTTACTTACACCTATTTCCATATTGGTATGTGTGTGTGTGTGTGTGTGTGTGTGTGTGTGTGTGTTTGAAAAATCAACAGGAAAATTTGTATGATATTTTCCTAAGTGGTCTTCCATAAAAGTTTCCACTTTATATGAAATTATCTCTAATATGTACATTTTTGGATCAGACAACTGCATTGCAACATTCAGAGAAATGTAAATGCTCAAAGAAAAGTACATTTTGGCTGAGGAAATCTAAAATAAGTTGGTTCCTAGCAAAAAGGAAAGCCAAACAAATTTATCCCTTATCTTAATGCACTGGAGCAGGTTAACATTTGGGAGATCCTTTATCATGGTAGGCTCAACACTTAGGGCCTTTTCTTTTCACATTTCCCAAATGCAGTTATCACTGAGGACAATCACCACCTGCTCCTTCCACCTAGTCCTGCATCACACCACTTACATTTCTGTTTTCTTGTCACGTACTGAGACATTCTTGCATGGACAACCTTTTAGCTTTCCCTGGTGTAGATAATATTTGCTTTCCAATTGGCTGGATTTACCTCATGTTTTCAGAGCATGTGTGTTTATGATGAGAAGCTCTAAAACAAACTGACTCATCCTCAGCTGCTAAGTTCTGACATGCACTCTTGATAAGTAAACCTAGGCAAGGAACATAGGTGGGGAGGGGGAAAGGAGGAGCAACATGGGCTCAAAAGCATCTCACCAATCAGAGAAATCATCCTTTTCCATCAAACAGTTTACCATGAAACCCAGCTGGTGCCAATCTGGCCAGTCCATTTCTCCCAACAAAGCTAACAAAGCACTTATTTGTTATCCAGGGAACTACCTCTAATAGACATCCAGTGAAATAATATTTGCTTTTGAAGCCCACTTTGAATCCCACTCATTTTTAAAAAAGATTGCCTCCGGCTGTCTCTGCTAGTCTAATCTAATAGTTTCTAGTTTGTACAAGCAATGTGCTTTCAGCCAACTATATAAATAACTTAAAGAGAAGAAGACACTTTTACAGAGCACAATGCAGGGTGCTATAGAACAAGACAGATTAGCAAATGATATCTCTGTGCAGCTCATCTGGGAACCTCTGTCAGTTGAATATGAGCAATTACAATATTGTATTTGGGTTGAAAGGGTTGTCTGTCTTCCTACAAAAAGACTAACAAGAAAAATAATTCTTGTCTGCTTTGTCTTGTGCATGAAACTGATTTCACAACCTCTCTCTCTCTCTCTCTCTCTCTCTCTCTCTCTCTCTCTCTTAAGAAAGCAACCGAAAAGGAGAATGGAAGAAGGGATTTTTGTTCTTTTTCTTTTCACTTTTGGCTTGATTAAAATAAAAGCAAGAAAGAATAATATTGGGGAAAGGGGACTCCCTGATGCTTGTAAGGGAAAGTTATATCATCATATCAAAGGACTCTTTAATGCCACCCCCATTTAAGTGCCAGTAGTGCACTATTTGTTTTTAATTAATACTGGCTCTGCTCCCTGGGACACCTTGACTCATCCTGGCTCACCTACTAAGGTCACCCCATGCCTTACATGTTCAAAGGGTTACTCAGAATGAACCCAGGCATTTACATTATTAACAAACCTTTGAATCTGCTGTGGATGGAAATTCAGGTGCCTAAATTCCAGAATATATTTCAAGTTGCTAATAAAGTCAATTCATGTGAACATGGAGTGAGTCAAATTGCAAAACATAACACATCATGGATCATGATTGGAATGCTATGGGGTTTCAGAAGTTATTTGCAACATAAATTTCCTTTCAGGATGTCATGTTTATTTATTTATTGAGAAAAGTTTTCTTGTCATTTTCCAATGCATCCCGATTATTTTATTAATCCATTTATGATACAGAAATTTGATTTCTCAGTTCCCTGCAATTTATGATTATCTTCAGATACAGGTTGAGCCTCCCTTATCCAAAATGCTTGGGACCAGAAGTGTTTTGATTTGTTTTGTTTTGTCTTTGTTTTGTTTGTTTCTTTTGGGGTTTTGGGATATTTGTATACCCATCTTGCAGATGTGACTCAAGACTAAACATTTTCATTTATGTTTCATATACATCTTATACATGTAGCTTGAAAGTAATTTTGTTCACAGTATTTTTAATAGTTGTGTCTATAAAACAAAGTCTGTTTATACTGAATCATCAGAAAGAAAAAGTGTCACTATCTCAGCCCCTCATGTGGATAGCTTTGGATTTTGGAATTCCAGATAAGGGAGATTCAGCCTGTATTGTCAAGATTGCTGGAGTATAAGAGCAGGAAGCTTCAGGGTTTACACATTCTGCAGTTTTTCATATCACCCACATTAGAACTTATAGCTGCCAAGTGATGTGAATCCTTTCCTCATATTTGGAGTTTGCACATGTCCTTTGTAGAGAACTGTGCAAAAGCTCTATCGTAATATATGCATAAATATAGGGAACAAGAAGCACAAAGCAGTCAGGGAGGAATAATGGTTCAATGGAAGATTTTATCCTTTGGATACTGAAGGTCCGAGATACAATCCCTGAAATTTGTAGCAGGTGATGTGAGAATCACCTGAATAGAGAATAGTGGGCTGATAAATAATCAGAATACAGAACAATGGGATCATAACTGAATGGTTGGTTGATATTTGCTTATGGTTCTGTTCATCATGCCTTACATGATATAAGAATGTTTCATAACGTTGCCTCATTTTGTAACAAATGCAAATGTAACTTTGAGAGGCACATAAAATTATCTGTTAGAAACATCTTGTGCTGAGAGATAATCCAAAGAACTCATCAAACTACAAATCCCAGGGTTCTGTAGGATGTATCCATGGCAATTAAAGGGATATCAAGTTGCTATGATTTTGAAATGTGGAAACAGGCATGTTTAGAGGGGTATGTGGGCTACTTCCCTTCATTGCTCTCTTTCTCCAATGGTAGGTCTTATCACACTTACCTGGGAAGCAGCAGCTGCTGCTTTGCTCTGAGCAGTGTGGCTGAATGTAGTGCAATTTAATTTTCACACAAGGTTCTGGAGAAATGTTATGACATGAGAACTGAGGGAAATTAAAATGACAGCTAGATCCAGCCACTTAGAAGAGCATCAGTAGTAGACCAGCTAGAGTGTTTTGGTCTGGGCAGCTGCAAGGATTATCATATATGTATGTGTTTTATTAGTATTTTAACTGTTGTTTTAATTCTATAACTTAATTTAATAACTTTTTAAGGGGGGAGGGGAGTAAACTGTTTACTTTGTATGATGTTTTAATGTGTTAGCTGCCCTGATTGGTTTACCAAAGGGCAGTATATAAATAAATAAATAATAATAATAATAATAATAATAATAATAATAATTATTATTATTATTATAAATGGAGATAATGCTAGTGTGCTAAAACTTGAGAATTTGGGCACTGACTTTAGAAGTGGTCTGTTTGGTCCCATACTATAGAATGCCAAATACACCACATAGATTTGTGTTGGTTGAAATATGTATGTGAAAAAGACTGCAATATATTATTTTGTGTATGCCCTGATATCACTTGAATGCAAATGGTAATATGCAAAGATATGCTAACTACATGTTCACCAAAGAAAGAATACAGTTTTTGAAAGCATCCTTTCCCTCTTCTGCTCATGGTTGGTCCTTTCACCCACTGCAAATATATTGCACAGAACTTACTTTTATTCTTGCAAGATTCGGAATCTACCTGAAAACCTGGACAGAAGCTTGTAGCAAATTTGTTTCAGGTTAAAAAGTATAAATAAGATGTTATTGTTCCACCAGAGGAGCTGTTCGCCTTATGAGAATCCAGTGCTTTCAGTATGTCTTAGGGAGGTTGCAGACAACCAGAAATAATGCAAATTGAGTCCACTTTTAGGGTTAGGGTTAGGGAATCATGGGAACTGTATTTTATTGTGGCACCAGAGCTCTCTGACAGAGAAGGCTCAATGACTCATAAAAAAAAACCAATTCCCATGATTCCCTAGCACTAACCCTAACCCTAAAAGTGGATTCAATTTGCACTATTTCTGGCAGTCTGCAACCCCCCTTAGAGGTTCCATACTGGAGCATAAGCTGAGAGTTCAGGGCCCCCCTACTGTTTCTGGATTAGCTCAGGTCCACTGGAGCTTTGTGTAAACTGAAGACTTTGTTCTCAGATCTTCCTGAATGAAATCAGTCTAGTTCCTCCAAACCAAGGCCTGCAGGCTAAAAAAGAATGGGCATTAATCTTTTCTATGCCTTTCTTTGTGCGTAGTTTGTGATGACCTTGAAATGACACAGCTGCAGCAGTATGCTTTACATGGGCTGCTGTTTAAGATTGTTTCAAGATTGTTGCTGATGATAGTTCAGTGGCCTTTTGGTCAGAGCTAGAAGGAGGATTACTTTTAGGACTACAGCTCCCAGAATCCTACAGTCAGCATGATGCATTCTGTCTGTTAATGAGTCTCTCATTATTGAGAAAGCATGCTTGAAAAACATAATATTGTCTATAGTGAAGAAAACCTCTGAAATATTTTGCATTCACATATGAAAATGAAATAAGTAAGAATTTGGATCTCTAGTGTGGTGTCCCTACAATACTGTCTCATTTCATCCCTTCACTCATTTCTCTTGTTGTGAACAGGTAGAAGACACAACTCATGTACTGAGAAAAGGAAATGCCTTTCAATCAGACTGGAGCAAAAATTCTTGTGAAATTTGCTACCTTTGTGAACTATCTTATTCTGTAATAACAAAGTTTCGGCCAGTACAAGAATTTCAATGACAGTTCTCTTTGACTTCAGTGGGATAATTGCCCTACAGACCATTTCATGGGTGATGATAGCCCTGTTTCACAAGCCATGAATCTGTTTAGAAACATGAAATTGAGATCAGTGGAACCAGATTAATTGCATTGCATGTCCAAACACAGATAATGCCATGAGGTTCATGTGCTGCTGAAATTAATGTGTGCACCTCCTTAACTAAAGAAGTTTTCCCCTGTTTCTGCCACATGTAAGCCCAACCCACTATGTTTTGGAAATATATGGTGTTTAATGCTGTCAGCCTGGATTAATCCTGCAGTGTGGATGTATCCTAAGACAAAGAGGTTAAGATTAATGTTAGAAAATAAGAGACCCTGTGGACCACTTTGAGGATATTACATATGTAGGCTTATCGCACGGCATTTACAAGAATGGGAATGGAAAGGAACAGGGCAAAAACGCATTTTACTGGATGGGAGAATGCCACCGATGCTGCCAGGAGTCCCCAAGGCATTCCCCAGCCATTCCTGGTAGCCAATTTTTGAAGCAGATTCTGATTAACCTGTTGAATCTTGGATGGTAGAACTCTACAAGCATATGTCAATACATGCATGGGGCTCCTTTTCAAGCATGGTGAAAATGCAGCTGCATGTTAAGCACTCATGTCACTAGAGTGAGGGGTGTATGTGCTCACTGGCAGCAATCAGATATAACTCTGCTGTCCCTTTAAGTGTGAGAGACATCTTCATTTGAGCAGCCCTTTTAAAAGTTGATGTTTTGTTCTCCTTTGAGCAGGTGGTTGTTCTGCATGACCCTGATAATTTAGTTATGCAGAGACAAGAAGATGCTGGAATCAGACCAGTAAAAGCCCTTGGACTTTTGCCAGTGACATGAGAAAGAACAGAACTGTGTAGAGATATCACTGGGAACTTTCATAACGATTGGGCAAGATAGATCAAGTTGTCCCATGCATCTATCCGACACCACAGGTGTAGAGATACTGTTCCCATAGGCATCCCTCAAAGTGGTTTATCTGATTCATTTCAGTGGGTGGCCCTGAGGAAGTGCATTGTGATAATTAGAGTGTTAATCTTCCTCTGGACTTGATTGCACTGCTATTCTTTGACACAGATGTAGTAAATCATTGAAAACAACTGTATGAGAACAGCTTGCCCAGTCTTTTGATTTCTAGATGGCAGTCAACATATGTTGAATATGATGGGCAAGAATCTATTTTTGTGGAAACACAAGACATTTTCCTAAAGTGCAAACTTTCAAGTTAGAAAGAAATAACTGGTGGAGTGCTTCAGGAGTCATTTTTGTATTATTGTTTCACATTTTCTATAATGCAATTGAAGAAAATTAAGAATATATTGATGAAATGTGCAGTGACTCCAAGTAGTGGGGCATTGTTAATATAAACATGTTTGTTTGATTTGTTAGCAGAAATTTACACAGTTTGATCCTTAATGTGGCTTATAATACAAAATAATAATTAACAAATGATCTTGATAAATTATGCAGACCAAATAGTCTAAGAGCCCTGGTATCACAGTGGTTAAATGTCAGTATTGCAGCCCCTAATTCCCACACCACAAGGTTGTGAGTTTAATACCAGCCAGGGGTTCAAGGTCGACTCAGCCTTGCATCCTTTCGTGGTCACGAAAATGAGTACCCAGCTTAATAAGGGCAATTAGTTTACAGTTGTAAACCCCTTAGAGGCTGCTTAGCGTGGTATGAAGTGGTATATAAATGAAGTTGCTATTGCTATTATTATTACTCAGTTGTCCAGTTAGGTAGTAAACTGGGATTAATCAACAGACTATCATGAAAATCCATAGTACCCAAAGTAAAGTTATCAGTAGGGAACATACCATGATTTTAAACACATTTTAACTCAAGTGAAACACATGTTAACTTGCACAGTTCTCCTCACCTAAAATTTTGTGGGAAATTCAAACACATGTATTGTTGTGTGCCTTCAAGTCATTTCCAACTTATTATGACCCTAAGCCAAACTTACCATGAGATTTTCTTGGCAAGTTTTAGGGCCTATACAGACTGCCAGAAATAATCCAGCCTGAGATCACTTTACCTGTCCTAGTTCCCATGGTTCCCTAGCACTGAGCCAGGACTATTAAAATGGTCTCAAGCTGGATTATTTCTTGCAGTCTGTGTAGGCCCTTGGTCAAGGGGGGGTTTACCATTGCCATCCTCTGGGTCTGAGAGTATAGGCCAAAGAAAAAATTACAGTTATTGGTGGTTGATGCTTTGTGCAGTACATATTGGTAACCTTTGGAGATTTCATGATTGTAAATAACAAAACAAGAGAGAGAGAGAGAGAAATATCTTAAGCCTGGTGAAGTATGGTTCAATCTTTTCTGGACAGGTTTACAGTCCACTCCCTCCAAAGGAGCAGTTTGGGATGTTCTTACATGACCTAGCTTTGTTAATGCTATGAAATTTATTTATTTATTTATTTATTTATTTATTTATTTATTTAATTTATATGCCACTTTTCTCCCCAAAGGGACCCAAGGTAGCTCACAGATTTAAAAACATTACAATAAAATTTAAAACAGTTAACATCATCTTAAAACAATATGAAATTGCATTAAAATATTGAGTAAAGGTAAGGTATTCTCTGTTGACAAGGTTGTCAAGTTGTGTCCAACCATAGGGGAAGGTGCTCATCCTCATTACTAAAATGAAGAGCCAGCATTGTCAGAGACTACTCTGTGATCATGTGGCCAGCACGACTGCACAGAATGCTGTTTACATTCCTACCAAAGTGGTACCTATTTATCTACTTATGTTTGCATGCTTTCAAACTTCTAGGGTGGCAGAAACTGAGACTAGTATTATATTATTTTTTAATTAAAAATATTACAGAAGATAAAAGGCAATGCACATGCTTAACATAAAAACCACTGTGGCATGCTTATATTTTAAATGCTTGCTTAAGTAAAAACATTTTGGCCTGCCATAGAACAGCAAGGAGGGAGGGGGCCAGTCAAGCCTCCCATGGAAGGGAGTTACATAGGATGGGAGCAGCCACTGAGAAGGCTCTCTCTCATGACCTCACCAGGCAAGCCTGGAATGGTGGTGAGACCGAAAGAAAGCCTTCCCCTGATGATCTTAGTGTTCAGGCAGGTTCATATGGGGAGATAAGGTTCTTCAAATAATCTGGACCTAAGCCATATAGGGCATAATAGGTCATGACCAGCTTAGTGCTCAGGCTTCACAAACTATATCTACAACTGTGATGGGTCCAGAGATGGTAGCACAAATGTTGACATCCAAACCAACTGGATGACATGCCTGCATTAATCCTCCTGGGGGAAACACACACACACACACACACACACACACACAAAATCAGTTGATTCAGCTGTCAGTGTACTTAATTTGAAATTTCCCATCATGAATAGCTATGTCTGACATGATTCCCTTTCATACTACATAATTATAGCACTTTTATACCACTTCAACTGATATGGCTTCATCCTGTGGAATCCTGGAGTTCTCTGACAGAGTGAGCCAAGCTACAAATCCATGAATTCAATAGGATGGAACTGTGATGGTTAAAGTAACATGACAGTGCTATACATTTGTAGTATGAAAGGGTAACATAGGGCCTTTACAGACTGCCAGAAATAATGCAGCATGAGGCCACTTTAACTGTTCTGGCTCAGTGCTAATGAATCATGGGAACTGTAGTTTATTGTGGCACCAGAGCTCTCTGACAGAGAAGGCTCAATGTGTCCCCCCCCCCCCAAAAAAAAAATTCTCATGATTCCCTAGCACTGAGCCAGGACAGTTAAAGTGGCCTCAAGCTGCATTATTTCTGGCAGTCTGTAAAGGCCCATAGTGTAAAAAAGTTCTTAATTCCAGATTATTGTGGGAAATGTGAAGGAAGTTTTTAGCTTCATAGACCAGTTCTTGCTGTCAGAGATTAAATATATTAAGCATGTGATTGCTGAGACTACCACTTCAGGCCCACTCAGACCTGAACCCAGGTCTAGACAAGGCACATCCTCCTTTGAACATCCTGGAAGGCAAGAACGCTGGAAAAAAGAGTCATGTATCTATTGTATGCTTTGGCTGTGTTGCTTGGAGTGTATTCTTCCAGCTTGGACTCAAGCAGCTTGTCTTTTTCAGCCTAATGATCTTTCACCACTTTCCAGCACATACTTGTTGCCAATAGAGAGCGTTGCAGAGTATCTCTTATGTGTCAATTGAATAGATCAGAAGTGGCTCTTTAACACCCACCATGTCTAACAAGAAAGATGCCTCATCGGAACAGACCTTTATGCTTTTCTGTGTCTAGCAGTGGTTTATGCTTTCTCTTTTCCTTATGTTTACATGAAAACTTACCCAGATCAAGGCAGAGTGGAACATCTGCAGGAGACTTGTTCATCTTGAATGGAAGCCAAATTTGAAAGGAGAAGAGAGGGGAGACAGAGAAAGACGGGATGGAAGTTGTGGTTTCTTGCATATTTATACTGCCCAGTGCCGGACCCTTTTCCCACAAAGGGAAGCTGCTCATCACTTCATCTCTGAGGCTCCTCCTTACACTCACCATCCCTCCTTAATCCACTGTTGAACACTTATATTCAAAGTGATTTGGAGGTCTACTAACACTCCTCCTCTATGCCTAAGGCTGACACCACTGTATATCCTGGCACGAGCACAACAGAAACCTCGCCTTGGCCTAAAGCAGTTAACACCCAGATAGGTAAACCTGCCAAAGAGGGGCCTGTCTGAGGCATTCTGCTTACAGCACTCACAATTGGCTGAGAGCACTGCAAGTGAGCAGCAGGTAGCTGGAAGACAAGGGCGTCTCCAACCCAGGAAATTGAGATTATTTTGCAGTCATACAACCTCAATGACAGCTGTCTAATTCATGCTCCCCTCCAAACAAGTTATCAATTGAACATCAAAAGCAGAGGCTCTGACAACACCTCTACAAATCGAGCTGAGGTGAATAGTGTTCATATGGGTCAGGGAGGGAAGGTGGTGTTAAAAGGGGGGAAATTGCTTTCCTTGTTTAACTTCTATCTAGACTAGTTATTTTACTCTTTCCTGAAGGCTTGGGATAGGTTAAAACATTTTTTTTCAAAAAAATCACCACCAAATACTGAATTACTTTAAGCATAAGATTTATAAGTGTATAAAAATTACTGTGATAATAATCTTCAGCTCAGATTATGGAGAAGAAAGGAATAAGGTAACTTTTTTATATAGGTATGAGTGGAAGAATGGGAGGGAGAAATGAGGGTTAAGTGGTGGATGAGGAGTACCAGGACCAGACCAACATTTTACTTCCTTTGGACAAGCAGCAAATGTCACTCTGCCCTTACTTCTATGGTGAGGTGTACAGTACCCAAAATCAAGTAAGACATTTTCATAGAATCATAGAGTTGGAAGAGACTACAAGGGCCATCCAGTCCAACCCCCTGCCATGCAGGAACTCAAAATCAAAGCATCCCCGACAGATGGGTATCCAGCCTCTGTTTAAAGACCTCCAAAGATGAGACTCCACCACACAGCTCTTACTGTCAGGAAGTTTCTCCTAATATTGAGGTGGAATCTCTTTTCCTACAGCTTGCATCCATTGTTCTACTACTACTTCTACTAATGCAGCCTAAAATTGCATTGGCCTTTTTTGGCTACGGCATCACACTGTTGACTCATGTTCAACTTGTGGTCCACTAGGACTCCTAGATCCCTTTCACATGTAGTCTCGTTAAGCCAGGTGTCCCCCATATTATATCTATGCATTTCATTTTTTTGCCCTAAGTGCAGTACCTTACATTTCTCTGTGTTGAAATTCATTTTGTTAGCTTTGGCCCAGCTTTCTAATCTATTAATATCATTTTGAATTTTCATCCTGCCCTCTGGGGTATTAGCTATTCCTCCTAATTTGGTGTCATCTGCACATGAGGCAGAAAAATCATGAGTAAAAAAGAGAGCTCTTCCTCCAGTCCATCTGCCATGGTCCAGGCCTCAGAGGGAGAGAAGAACCACTGGACATGATCCCCTTCCCCACTGCCATTCCCTTTTCCTTTTGTGTAATATCTTTTTAGATTGTAAGCTTTAGGGTAGGGAACCATCTAATTAACCATTTGTAAGCTGCTCTGAGAGCCTTTGTGGCTGAAGAGCAGGGTATACATGCTCCAAATAAATAAATAAATAAATAAATAAATAAAACAAGCCTTTCCCCACTGCCAATAGGGAAACAGCAAATCAAAGAACTAAAAAATTGTTATGCTTTGCTGGCCAAGTTTGCTGCCTGCAGCAGTTGCTTCACACTGCCTGCTGGGTGTAATGGCTGTGAGGAATATAAATGAAAGGAAAATTCAACAGGAGGACAGGGAAAATAGGGAAAATAGGGAAAAGGTTTATATACTCTCTAAAAGGGGAGCATCAGCTTAAGAAAGAAAGCCTAGTACTTCCACATGAACACTTTACATGTGAAAGAGGGAATTTTATTGGATGCATTTAGGGGAGGGGAACACCTGAACCAGTGTGATGCAGTGGTTTGAATACTGCACTAGGACTCTGGGAGACTAGTGTTCAAATTCCCTCTTGGCTATGTAAACCCATTGGGTGACCTTAGGCAATTCAGGGCCTTTGCAGACTGCTAGAAATAGTGCAAATTGAGTCCACTTTAAGGGTTAGGGTTAGGGTTAGGGTATCATGGGAACTGTATTTTATTGTGGCACCAGAGCTCTCTGACAGAGAAGGCTCAATGTCTCAGAAAAAAAAAAAAAAACAATTCCCATGATTCTCTAGCACTAACCCTAACCCTAAAAGTGGACTCAATTTGCACTATTTCTAGCAGTCTGCAACCCCCCTCAGTCTCTCAGCTTCAGAGGAATAGAAAATCACCTCTGAACAATTCTTCCAAAGAAAATATTGTGGTAGGTTCACTTTTGGTTTGCTAGAAGTCAGAAGTGACTTGAAGGTACACACAAAAATTTGGGGGAATGATACATCTACGTAGGTAGGATAACCATAACCAGTAGTGGAATGCCAAAAACATGAATGAAAGTACATGCACAACCAGTGGCTTCAGATGGTGAATGTAGGTGATCTAGACTAAAGCTCACAAGACAAGTAGATCATGGATCACTGAGATTGTAACATTAGGAAATTCAGTATTTGTACCATTTGGAGATCATTCTAGAGTTTGAAAGCCAATTAGTCCAAGGCATGTACAGCACCTGTCTTATAGAATTATTCATAGCCCTTTCTCCACATTGAAAAGAGTAGATAGAAAGGAACAGGTGCACACACAGTAAGCATAAGGGAGTCTGAGGTATGGGTAGAAAACTAAAGGTGCATTGGGGCAGAAAGAAAGAGAGCTGGGGAAAAACAGAGGATATATTCCTGTTTGGTGCTCTGTCTGTTGCTAAAGTTTTAGTTTTGTTTTGTTTTTTAAACCCAGACAATTTATCCTTTTCAGAGAACATCCAGAGCAATTCCCATCTCTCTCTCTCTCTCTCTCTCTCTCTCTCTCTCTCTCTCTATATATATATATATATATATATATATATATGAGAATTGCTCTGGCTATGACTCTGGAGAACAGAGTTCAAATCCCAGCTCAGCCATAGAAATCCAGTGGGAGACCTTGGGCAATTCACACTCTTTTAGCATCTGAGGACGACAATGGCAAACTTCCTTTGAACAAATCTTGCCAAGAAAATCCCATGATAGGTTCATGCTAGGGTGGCCATAAGTCAGAAATTACTTGAAAGCACAAAGCAAGCAACAAACTCTATAATAATTTGACATGATTTACTCAAAGGGGTTTGCCTTTGCCTTCCTCATGGGCTGAGAGAGTTTGACTTGCTCAAGGTCACTCAGTGTGTTTCCATGGCTGAGTGGGGACTCAACCCTGGTCTCCAGAGTCATAGCCTAATGCTCAAACCACTTCACCGCACTGGCTCTCATACAGAAGATGCAGATAGAAAAAGAGGAGAAAGAAGGATTATTGTCAAAGATGTTTTATCATGCTCCCTGCCTGTCTTCCCACCTCACCAAAAAGATTTCATCTGTGTCTGCCCTGCCTCAAGATATGGCTTAGTCATGATGCTATTCTGATTTAGCAGGGAGATTGGAAGTTTAGATGGGCAAGTTAGATGGGAATTTCTGAACCTTTAACAGGTTCCAGCCTTGTTTTCCAACCTAAGATGAAAATGAGCAATGGCAGTGGACAGTTATGCCTGAACCTTGACTAAGAGTGTAAATCTTCAATTATTCAATTGTTTAAATCAAGAATTGATACTTTCAAAAATTCCCCCACTAGATGAGATTATAAGAGTTTTTGCACATTTTAGCTATTTTTTGTTAATACTGGGGGACGTTTTGTGAAAAAGTTATTTATAAAAAATATTGCTTCAGCTTTTTTAAAAAAATGATTGTTTTAAAATGTTAAAAATACTATTTTGCACAGAAAATACTGCAAATTTACCTTTTCTTTAAAGCTGTCTTTTGTGTAAAAATAAGTTTTGTGCACCATCCCCTCTAAGGCTTTTGCACAAATTTTATTTTGCAAACAAACAAACAAACTATGAAATACAAAAAACCTCAGAAAGTATGAAATACAATTCTATCTAACTAGAAAATCTGAGAAGAGTCTTGCATTCCTATCCTGGGAAGTAATCTGCCATGTACTACATAATGGGAGATTTAGCTGAGACCAATCTCTCACCTCACCATAACATTGATTTTAAAATGTATGTTGTATATATTATAGATGTACATTATAAATGTATTTTTAGAAATCATTTCTGTAATTTAAATAAAATGAAAGACAATTCACCTCACCATCCTCGCATTGCAATATATCGTAAACAATATAGAAAACAACAACAACAACTGGCATCAGGTATTGCAATTCCAGATTTGTAACCCAGAGTTATCAATCTATAACTGCTCTGTATTCAGCAATACTACATATTCGCAATCATAACACTATTGCCACAATCATAAATGCCTCTCCCAAAATCTACTTTAACAATCTGCAGCCACACTGAACGATGGCTGCAGCAGTATGATGCTTCCTGCTCCCTCTCAACAGCAAGTGAGGCTGCAACAAGGAATTGCAACAGGGCTGCTATTTTCTGATTGTTTCAGGTTCCACCACTCACTGGTGGAAAGGTGCAGGAAGTATCATTCTGATATACCACGATCACCAGCAGAACAGACCTCTATCATTTGGTGTGACTGTTGGCTGTTAAGACAAATTTGGAGGGTTGGGCCAGGACAGGTTAGTTACACATTTGTATCTACTGGTAAATAGGTGATTAATAGGTGGTGTAGGATCTCAGACAATAACAACAACTACTACTATTCTGGACAAATAGTTCAACATAAAAGAAAAGATGGACTTCTTTCTGAACGAGACCCAATGCAGCTTACAACAAGGCTAAAATAAGATAAAATATCAACAAACAAATGAAAAAGGTAAAACATAGGGGTTGTCCACAAGGACCAAATGACCTGGTTCCCTCCAGCCTTGCATCATCTAGTGCAGAGGATGCAGACCAAAAAGCCCTGGGGAGGATCAGGCCCAATCATACCTGTTCCCATGTGGATTCAGAGGATTTGGCCTGTCCCTGGGATAAAGTGGTAATTTAGCCCTGGTTTTCCTGGTGGGTGGGTGTGCACGCACACACACAGACCATGCGTCTTACCTTTTCAGTGATTGATCTATTTGAGAAGCCCCTCAGTCATCCCTTCCAATGCAGAAATGGGGGTCCTGGCCATGTGGGTGCAGCCAGGCATCTTGTTTCCATGTCAGACAGGGTGACTAGGGGGCTTCTCAGATGGAACAACTACTGGAATAGTAAGGAGCAATACACCAGTCCTGGATCCTGGGACCTGAGTTGGTGCAGGACAGGTATGTGAACACCCAACAATCCCTGCACCAACCCAGGGACTAATCTGGTGAGCACCAAGGCTGAGATAGTATAGGCTCAGCCTGTTCAGGCCCATAGTAAAACAAATTTATCATTTTAAAATGGTATTAATTTTTTTTAAAAAAAATGCAAAATCATTAAAAATAACAATAAAGATAAAATTCAGCACATACACCCCATGAAAAGGCTAGTTGCAACAAATTAATCATTAAGTGTGTGTGTGTGCTTATGCTTGCGCATGCGCTTGCCATTAAAAGGGAAAGCAGAGAGGAGCCCAGTCTAGCCTCCCATGGAAGGGAATTCCACAGCCTGGAAGCAGAAAGTGAGAAGGCTATTTTCTGTTTTTTCACTAAATAACTATGTGCATTCAGCATGCAGGTTTGAAATGAAGTCTTTTCTAATTACATTAAGTGGAATATGCCAAGAAGCTTTTCTTTGAGAAAGCTGCCTTATCAGATTTCCAAGAAGTTGAAGTTGAATGCACTTAGACTCTTTCTTCAGATGTTTACACTCAAAACATGGGAGCCTATAGTGAAGGAGGCACAACTACTGAATGCAAAGATTTTGTGTCCTGAATGTCAGTCTGAATGTTTGAATAGGACTAAGAATAGCTTCTAAATAAGAATCTATTGCATTAAAGACAGTGTCCATGTGTGCTGATGTATAAATCACCCATGCATTTGAAGTAATAAAATATTGGAAAAGCTTGGAGAATCTATCAAGGAGTAGCATTAGACAAAACAAAGCATAAGGCTTGTACAATTTCTCCCCAGATTGATATAGTGTGGTGTCAAAGGAATGGAGTAGTTTTTTCTTAAAAACTGCTAAGAGATAAGGCCTCAGTTCCACTGAAAACTACACACCAGCAAATCATGTTTTCTTCTAGAAAGAAAATAAAGAGAAAGGGATGCAATCTCTAAGGCAACCCACCCCAGAGTACGAGAAGACTGATGTAAAATCTCTTAGAGAAGATAGGAATGTAGAGGATTATTCAGTTCTTTACCAAATATTTCAAGAATCAGTGCTATGACTTTTCCTGCCTTTCCTAGTTGAAGAAGGAAAGTGAAATGAAGGGTGGATGTTGGCATGAGGCCACTCCAGTCCTGCAAGGCTGTTATCTTTCCTGTTTCCACAAGAGGAGGATAGGCTGCATTTGTTTGAATGGCAGAGCCACTCCTAACCTGGTACTCTCCAGATGGGGTTAGAGTACAACTACCATCATACCCAGCCACCTGGGAATGATGGGAATTTTAGTTGAACATATTTTTGAAATACCAGGTTGGAAAAGAGAGTGACACAATGTCTCAGCCAGGCATCACATTAAGAAATGACAGGACTAGTTACAGAGGTGAAGAGGAAATCTCTTTGCTTAGCAGCAGCTGAGAATGCATAAGACTGTGACAAAGTCTACTGTTAGTTATGTACCCTGTAGCAGAGCAAAGAGCAGCAGTTGTAACCAACACAGAACTTTCTGCATATTGGGGGGGGGGGGGAATAATACACCATGTCCCAATTTAAATACTGCTTTAGTTTTAAGAGTTTTTAGGCAGCTGGATAATTTATACCAGCTCTCCTAATGTACTCAGCTTTATCAATACCCACCCAAATCTAGTACTTTTCCTGGGTTACAACTAGCATCCTGCTTTTACTCCATATGTCAATAATGAAACCATAAAATATTTAAGGTGATTGTTAATACACACATTGCAGCACCAACAATGAATGTATGCGGAGACTAAAGGTTCTGTGACATGACTGGGCATCCTCTGAGAACGAAGTGGACATGCATTGATACCTCTGAACCAACAGAAGGCTGTACTCAACCCTTCATGATACATCATTGGAGTTCAGTAATGTGGAGTTGCAGCAGCAAAGCATATCAATGCTCCTTTATAGTAACGCACATTAAGCATTCACCTGTTTTCAAGCTGAATCACACCCTTGGAAGTACAAATCAGCTCACATCATGCACATGGTGTGAACAAAGAAAACACGCTTCTCTGTTCTGCCCATTTAGAATCTTTAGGATAATATAAAGGATATTTCATGACTATCCTAGCTATGAAATTATGGCTATTTTAACTGATATGGCTCATCCTATAGAATTCCAGGACTTGCAGTTCCATAAGATATTTGCAGTTCTCAGCTAGAGAGCTCTAAGGCTATAGTACTAGAAAAATCTAAGTTCCTCCTCATGGACTTTAAGGTGGATTTTGTAACACCATAGTGTTACTAGCAGCCATGTAGAAAGTGGAAGGAAAATTATACCACCAAGAGCCAGATAAGAATACAAATACAGTGCCCCTCAGGTGGTGTAGTATTTGCAGAGAAATTAATGCTAGAAGGTGGCACAATTCCATAAACACAGGGAACTAACGGGTTAGGGTCCTAATGGAACATGTCTTCATACTCTGTACTTCATACTTCATGTCTTGCTGGTGCAGTGGTTAAATGCCAGTACTGCAGCCGCAAGGTTGTGAGTTCGATCCCAGGCAGGGCTCCAAGGTCCACTCAGCCTTCCATCTTTTTGTAGGTCATTAAAATGAGTACCCAGCTTGTTGGGGGCAATTGGCATACACATTGTGAACAGCTAGGGAGTGCTAGTTCACTGATAAGCAATATAGAAATGTACTTGCTATTGCTATTGCTATAACCAGAGCATATGAAACAGTCCACCCATGGCTCATGGCAAGTATTCAGTCAGGAAGCTTACCTGTGTGCATATGTAGACACTGAGGTCTCTAAAGAAACTTTTGGCATAGAATGACAATGAGGGTGTAGAATTTGCAGTAAAAGCAACACATTGTATTTATCTCTGTGACTTTACTTAAAATGAAGCTTTATTAAAGTTACTCATACCCTGTTGTTTTAAAATACCCCTGTTTCTAGAGACTAATTTTTTGCTCATTAACATATAATACTAATGTGAATAAAACCAAAATAAAACAGAAAATTACAGCCCAATCCTATGTACATCTACTTTGGAGTTAACCTATTAAGTGCAATGAGACTTCTTCCCAGGTGAGTATGCATCATTTATACAATGTAAGTAATCTAATTTCAGTTATAACTGTTTATAAAAGTTGAGTATGTTGGTACATATTTTGGTTATAGCAACTAAACTTTGGGGGGAAGCAGACGGGTGGCATAGGGCCGCCCCAGGAAGCTGCGGATCGGGGCCGAGGCATCCCCATTCCTTGGCCCCATGGTGCGGCTTCGCCGCCCCTGGAAGGAGCACTAAAATAGCGCTCCTTCCACAAATCGCCGAAGGTGTGCCGCAAAAGGCTGCCGGTGCACCTTCGGCGACTCTTCCGCTGCAGCGTGTGCAGCTGCTGCAGCGGGAGGGCATCCTCGGAGTGCTGGCCGTGCGGAGGGCCGGCTGCTCTGAGGACGTTTTGGGGAAGGGGTTGGGGTGCCCAGCATGTGGCTGCCACTCCCCTTCCTTGCTCTGCGTCGTCTGCTTAGCCCCTTTGAAACTATTGGCACAGGTAGTGGAAATAAACTTCAAAATAAAGATGGTAGTTTTGATTTTCAAGTAAATAATTCCACATGGGGTCAGGGTAGTTCTGGGAATCTCGTGACATAAATTGGCCAAAGTCATCCATCAGAGTTCACCTATTAAAAATGATAATGCATTAAAAAGCTTTGAAATCATAGTTCAAGGGTCAAATAAGGAAAATGGTTAGGAGAAGAACCATATTCAAACTTAACAGTCAAGACAAAAGGAAATATGTATACATTCACCAGTTTGTACACTACTAGAATTCAATTGGTTTTAATTAACAGTATAAGGGTAGGGGGCTTTGCTGGAGCCAGTGACAATGCTAGCTGATGGGGTTTTTTTGTTTTTGTTTTTGTTTTGTTTGTTTTTGAGTTATAGTCTAAAAAAAATGACTTTTCCAAGCTCTGGACATCTGCACTTCAGAATTTGTCTTCATGTGAAGTGTAAAATCCAATATGAGCAGATTCTGTTAAATCCAATATGAACAGATGGGGAGCAGGAACAGTGGTGTCACTAGGGTTGGTGTCAACCAGTGCGGTAACTCATGGTATCACCCCTTGCCCCCCATTGACCTCCTTCTTTACCAAACCATACAGAATTTTTAGTAATATTTTTTTGTACTTCTGTTACTCATTAATCATAATTCCAGCGTATTACTGAATATCATAGTAATAATTGTGACATAAAAAAGCTAGCAAAATTAAAATTATATCTTTATATTACAATATCATATGCACGGCCACAGTGCATTTACATATGCATTGTTTCATATGGTTGAAGTGAAAATTTGTAAAAGGTGATTTTTTAAAGTAATTTTTAAAAGAGTAAAAATATTTTTAAAAAATAAATATTTTTTTAAAAAATTAAAATTTGTATTTATGTATTTATTTTTAAAAACTGAACCCTCTCCTTTCTCCTCCAACTGAACCTCACCCCACTCACACCATCTCTTCAGCATTTTAATGTGTCATAGGTGAATGCCACAGCCCATTTCTGCAAAAAGGAGATGTCGAGAAGCAGTGATGTCAAACCCCCTTAGTGTGTCACCTGGTGCAGTCCATACTCCTTGCAGCCCCTAGTGATGCCACTGAGCAGGAATGAACTCAGCCAAGCAGATGTTTGAGTTTTGCAACTAATGTGAGGATTGCAGCATTGGAACTGGATGGCTTATTTGCTTTTCATCAGGTACCAGGAGGCTGCAGCAATCATTGCTATGTATGCTTTGCCAGACAACCAAGGAGAGATGGTAAGATGGATGGAAATAGAGACCACTGTCACCCCATTTTTTTTTTAAAAGTAAGAGAACAAAAAGGAGGCTGCCAGGGAATGAAAACATACAAATAGAGAGACAGCAAGTCAACTGGTATAGGAGCATTGTGGTGGGCATGGTAACATCACCCACCTCATATCTGGAAAATGCCACACTCAGTTCCTCAGAACTGGTAGTACCCAAAACAAATAGACTCCATGGCTCTTTCCAGAATAACACTAGGGATGGTTGATGTTTTGTTTATCATTGACCTTGCATTCACTGTCATATAAAACTAGGAATTATCAATAACCTCACATTTAAAACTAGATTTTTTCAGGCTCATTAGGGGCAAATAGATTGTCTTTATTCTTGTTCTGTCTCATTTAGTCTATTCCTTTCTGTTAATGCATATAGCAATTCATTTCTTTATATTAGTTAAAGGGGCTGAAGGTTAACTCAGTTTTCCTTTTCAAAGTAATCCTTCCTTCCTTCCTTCTTCTCACCCTTCCTACTCCTCAAATACATGACTGTAGTTTCTTCTGCAGAGATGGAAGGGGGGGGGGAAACAATTTTAAAGCAGATGTTAGTCTGTACCATTCAGATGATATTCCAACTTTAAATAAGTACTCTCAGAAGACCCAAGTATAAAATGGGCCAGTTAACTTTCACAAGCTTCACAGCATGTTTGATTCACATGTTTTATAGTGTTAAACATTACATCACTTTTGTAATGTAACATATAATCAGAACCCCAGATGCAGACTCTCTCTGGGATCTTAGCAGGGCTAAAGAAGTCAAAGATTTGAATGTTGTTAGGTCATTGCATAAAGTAATCTGTTCAATAGGCATATATTCACATTTTGTGACAGGACACATTTTGTAAAATATAAATTTCTAAAGGTTACCATGCAAATTATTGTGTTTCACTGAAAACTGGAAGTTTAAGTTCTCCCTCTTAAACTGCACCCACCCCTAGATTGCTCTGGAGGGTTTGGGTTGTGCAAAGAGCTGCACATATGGTTACTGTGAATTTAAAAGACCAATTTTTGTGTGGTTGTATGATTCTTTCCTTCACCCTACAACCATTTGTTTGGAAAAGGTTTGGAGTTTAGAGCACCAACTGCTCCAAACTTCTTTTCAAGGCTGAATTTGCTTGGCAATGTTTGTTCAAATATCTGACAAAATATTTTTATAGATATTTCTGGGGCAATATTCCTAATCAGAAGATCAGTGAGTAATTAAAGGGTGATGGTACAGACCAAATACTTTTTTTAACCAGCATAAAACCAAGTGTGACTACACCCAACCTTTCTAAATCAAGATGAGAAGCTATTATTTCTGTTTAGTTAGAATCTTAGGCACTAAAGGAGGAAGATGGAGGGGGGGGATAGTTGGATTTACCTTCTTGGGTGTGCAAACTGAGATTTTTTCCACTACATCAGCCCCAATGGAGAACAGCCACTCATCCTTCTAGTGTCTGAAATTTGGATAATTTAAAAACAGCTTTGTGGAATTTTAGTTTGATAAAATTACTCTCTCTTTTCATGTCATTTTAGAATGTATTTAATTGGAAACACTAAGGGGGGTTGCAGACTGTCAGAAATAGTGTGAATTCAGTCCACTTTTAGGGTTAGGGTTAAGGTTAGGGAATCATGGGGACTGTATTTTATTGTGGCACTAGAGTTCTCTGACAAAGAAAGTTCAATGTCTCAGAAAAATAACAATTCCCATGATTCCCTAGCACTAACCCTAACCCTAAAAGTGGACTGAATTCACACTATTTTTGACAGTCTGCAACCCCCCTAAGAATTCACTTGAAAAGTCAAAATGTACAGAAAGTTCCCCCAGCCCTCACCATCTGTTTTAAAATCACCTGAAACAGGGATATAGCATGAAAGATAAAATCTAAGAGATGAGGGTAGGTAGAGGGAAGCACATTTTCTTAAAAAAAATCTGGACCAGCACCATCAAACATGGCTTCTTCCACCCCCCCAACCTCTGCTGTTTTGGGGATCTTCCATATGGAAGCTGATCTGTGAAATAAAGGAATGAGCAGAGGGAAAGTGAACAAAACAGACATCTTGTAAAGCTACCACAGTAAGAGGAAATAGTAGCAATAGCTTATGTAAAAATACAGGGAGGATTGTAAGGGAAGAAGGAAAATAAGATTCAAAAAATTAATTAAAAACAATAATACTGCAACATGGTGCCGCAAGCAAAACCAAAGTGGGCTGTTTTGTTTGTTCCTGTGGGAAAATGATGATATCCAGATTGCGGGTGTGTGTTCTGACACTTTTAAGACTGGCGTTGCACAGCAGCACATTGCTGCAGAATTCAAATAAACCTTAACTGTGGTGGGAAAATGCCATGTGCCAACAGCTATTTTCCACCATTTTATTTTATTTTATTTTATTTTATTTTATTGAGGGGGGGGGGATGAACAAAATGTAGAAAATTGATTTGCAGCCCTGGCAGGAATAAGGAAAAAATAGTAGCAAGAGTCTGTGGGCCAATGATTTATGTTTCAATTATCACAGAGTACTTTCCCTATGTAATTTGAAGAGAGAATGATAATAATTAAAAGCACACATACTCACCAGTCATTTTGTCTAAAGGAAAATGCTGAATGGAGTAAGCATAGGAATTTCTTTGGGTACTTAATGTTTCCAGTGGAGTTTTCCAAAATTAAACACACAATCATATTATCCTCATTTAAGACCAACCCACAACAGATTCCAGCATGAATAGAAATGAAATGTATCTCCCACAAACATTAGGCAGGCACACTAAACTGAAACATTGTGACTCCTTAATAGCTGGCAGTTATATTAAATAATGTTTGTGAAATAGAACTCAGCATATAAACAACCTAGTCTAGTCAGCTGTATCATTCCTCACCACAGATTTTGAAGGGCTTCCTTTGGCAGCTTCCTTTGGGCTTCCCTAGAGCTTGTGAAAGTTGTTTTTTTTTTTTTGAACTACATCTCCCAGAATTCTCTAGCCAACATGACTGCTGGCCATGCTTTGGGGTTCCTTGGGGGACATCACTCAAACATTTCTGCCACTTGTAGTGCTGTTGCCTATGCAGACTGCTAGAAATAGTGCAAATTGAGTCCACTGTAACTGCCCTGACTCAGGGGCTAAGCAGATGGCTTAAAGGGCCGTCTTGGGGGCAGGGAAGGGGAGGGGCAGCCACATGATCGGCACCCCAACCCCTTCCCCAGGTCGTCCTCAGAGCAGCCGGCCCTCCGCACGGCTGGCGCTCCGAGGAGGACCTCCCGCCACAGCGCTCCTTTCAGGGGTGGCGAAGGTGCGCCATGGGACCAAGGCATGGGGATGCCTCGGTCCTGCGGCGCAGCTTCCTGGGGCAGCCCAGGGCCGCCCGTCTGCTTCCCCCCCCCCCAGTGCTAGGGAATCATGGAAACTGTAGTTTATTGTGGCACCAGAGCTCTCTGACAGAGAAGGCTCAACGTCTCAGAAAAAAATACAATTCCCATGATTCCCTAGCACTGAGCCAGGGCAGTTAAAGTGGACTCAATTTGCACCATTTCTAGCAGTCTGCAAAAGCCCATAGTCACTTTCCTCAGCTTCATGGCATATTGACATTGCGGTAAGGGCCTGAAACCTGAGCAAGTACAATAATGGACCAGCAATCGATGAATGGCCACCAACAGGTGAGCCTTCAAGGAAATGCATCACGATGCAAAGCATCTGTCTTTGTGGTCACTGCCTGGGTTCAATAGGCTCAACAAATATACCCTCACAGTGACCACTGCTGATAACTGGCCCCAACCTCTGTTATCCCTGGGAGAAAGTGCATTCCTGATTCACATGAATATTTACAGGCTTATTTTTGCTCTTCACATTTTTGCTCATTTCAAGAAGGAAGGGGAAGATAATAAGGGTCTGTTTGCATAATGAGTACCTTTATATTTCAGTTCTGGCAGGGAAAAGTCACCACAAAGTGGCTTTTGCTTGTTATTTTCCTATAGTTAAGTTTTATTGTGGTGCTGTCTTGCCACCCAGAAAGATTGTTGTATTCTATGAAATAATTTTTGTTTTAAAATTGTTCAGAACATGATAAAATAGGAATCTAATCACATGGGGGAACCTTTTCTAAGAGCTTAGCTATAAAAGAATGACAAGAAATCTTGTCTAATTGTGACTTGGGGGAAGGGGTTGGTCAAACATGACAATGGAGTTTATCACACGGGGAGCCCCGTGCAAAATCACTCTTTAAAGTGAAAAAAACCCGCAGAAGTGGAAGCTTTTAATGAACGGGATTTCTCCTGTTCTGCCCTGTGTGAAATGTGAAAGTGCTGTTAAAAGGAGATTAATCCAAATGAAAACCCCTCATTTTTACTTTCAAGTTTTTCCGAAAGTAAAAAGAAGTGTAAATGAGGGGGTTTCATTCGGATTAATCTCCTTTTAACATCAATTTAACAGCGACATCGTGTGAAATCATGACCGTTTTGCGGCTTTTTTTCACTTTAAAGCCTTGTTTTCGCACGGGATTTCCCCCGTGTGATAAACTCCAATGTAACATTATTTTAATTCATACCTCACATTTATTTCTGAGTACATGGTGATTTTACTACTTATTTTTTTTAAAAGGAGAAATATGTTTGCTTAAAAGTTGTAATAGCCCTTGTGCGAAAAACCTAAAAATTATCACATAACTAAAAGCTCAGGGATATATGTCTGGTTATTCTTTTAGGTCATTTCCTGAAAGCTCTGTGGACGTGTGCTTATTATCATGGGTCTGAGTTCATGACTAAGAGAACAGAAGGGTAGGGAATCGAGGGTGTTTGAAAGAAGATAGTACATTTAGGATGCAAAAACATGGGGGGAAGGAAACTATTGTAGGAAATTGTGTTACAGCTACAACACTGTAATTGTGTTACAAGAGAAAGTGCTCTTCCAGATGAGGCATATATGTTGGGAGAGTCCGGTATTGGTTGTAGTTGTTGGAGTATTTTTAAATATTGAACTAATGTATCTGTTGTCCCAGATTCTTTTCTGGCAATGGTCAGCACCAGCTTCAACATTTTATTCCCGCCTTGTATTAAGTTTCTTTTACATTCCAAAACATATCAAAACAAAAACTCTCTATCTCTTCTCCTTTCTTTTTATTTTTTCCCCCTTAGAGTTGCAACACATCAGTGAAATGGCATTTTTGCACTCTAACATTAAAATGTTTAATAGGGGAGAGGGAGATAATGTGCCTTTCAAATCGTTCCCCTAACAGGAATCACTACAAACAGCCCCTGCCCTATAAACTGGAACAAATAGGCATTGAGAAATCACTACAAACAGCCCTCCAAAAGAATGGAACAACCAGACACAGAGGTGACAACAACCAGCAAACTCCACTAAATTTAGTTAGCTATACTGTGAGAACTCACACTTCAAGACATTTGGAAGAGCTCTATATTTTATTTTTATTATTATTATTATTATTATTATTATTATTATTATTATCCCACCCTTCTCCCAGGACTGGGACTCAGGGTGGCTTCCAACATTAAAAACAAGACAATTAAGAACATACAAAAATTGTACATTAAAACAGGATTAAATTACTACAATAATTAAAACAAATTACATGCTAAAATATCTAATACATTAAGAAGATAAAATATATAAAATACATAAAAGCAATATAGTACCCAAGGCCATTCTTTAAAAGCTTTCTCTTTTGAATGCCTATGTGAAGAAGAAGGTTTTTGCTTGTCGGTGGAAGGCAGGGAGTTCCAGAGTCTAGGGGCAGCACAGAAAAGGCCCTCTCTCGTTTCCCCACCAACTGTGCTTGTGATGGTGGTGGGATGGAAAGAAGGGCCTCCCCTGAGGAGCTCAGAGCCCGAGCAATCTCATATAGGGAGATACGGTCTGCCAAATAGCTTGGACCTGAGCCATATAGGGCTTTATAGGTCACCACCAACACTTTGAATTGTGCCTGGAAACAAACTAGCAGCCAGTGGAACTGTTTTCACAGGGGTGTTGTGTGATCTCTGTAACCTGCCCCTGTTAGCAGCCTGGCTGCAGTTCTTTGGACCAGCTGAAGTTTCTGAACACTCTTCAAAGGCAGCCCCAAGTAGAGCACATTACAGTAGTCCAAATGGGATGTAACCAAGGCATGTACCACTGAGGCCAGATCTGGCATCTCAAGGAAGAGGTGCAGTTGGCACACAAGTTTTAAATGTGCAAAAGCACTCCTGCTCACTGCAGAGACTTCAGCCTCGAGGTTCAAAGCTAAGTCCAGGAGTACCCCCAAACTGTGAACCTGTGTGTGACCCTATCTAATAGTTATATCCTCCATTTCCTTTAGAAAGCTCAACTTTAAGTGAAAGCCAAATAAAATCAAGACAGCCATGTCAGGGTATGCTGCATTATATTATGCTATTGTGACTGAGTAAATGTGTGGTAAATGGCAGGTGAAACTGTGTTTGTGAGCCTGCATGGTAATTGGCTAATTAGGCCAGGTGGCTGCAATGCAGTCAATCAGCAGACTACAAATGTTGTGGTAGCTTGTATGTAGGTTGGGAGCTGTTATGCTGGAGGTTGTTTTTTTGAGAGCTGTGTGACTTGCCTTTCACGCTGAATTTGTTTTTGTATTTTTCTATGCCTGTTTGTATCCAGCCATAATGCTACAATGCTTTGTTTGTTATGTTATTTTTGCTTCTGCTAAGTAAAGCTATTTTTGCTACTAAAGCTCATGACTGTGCTACAGTCCATTTTTGCAACCCTAACATGTCAACAGTGTCATCTTACATTCCTTGAGATGAACTTCCTGGTAGCCATAGGATAGTTTAGAACATCCTTCCCCTTAAGTTAGAGGCAGAGCTGTGATCTCAGAATAAAACATCTCAGTCCTTTTCATTCTTCTGCAAAAAGATCATTCCCCATGACATCTTTGTGGAAGCAGAGGAGAAAAATAGAGAACTCTGGGTGTAACATTGGTAGATGATGGGAGGCTCTAGATATTCAGGATCCAAAGCCCTACTATCCATCACCTCCCCCACCTACAGGAGATTCTTCATATATAGGATCCAAAGTCCTACCCTTGACCACACTACAGGAGACTTGATTCAAAGCCCTTCCAACCCTCAACCACATTACTGATTAAGCAGAAAATTTAGGCCAACTTTGGAGACATAGGCCTTTGCAGACTGCCAGAAATAGTGCAAATTGAGTCCACATTTGACTGCCTTAGCTCAGTGCTAGGGAATCATGGGAACTGTATTGTGGCATCAGAGCTCTCTAGCAGAGAAAGCTCAATGTCTCAGAAAAAAATACAATTCCCATGATTCCCTATCACTGAGCCAGGGCAGTTAAAGTGGACTCAATTTGCACTATTTCTAGCAGTCTGCAAAGGCCCAAAAGCAGATGGCTAGGAAGGAGTGGCCTGTGGCTTCTCTGGAACCACATAGCCCACTCCCTGGCAGGTCCCAAGCCAAACCAACCAAGAGATGGTTTAAACTGATTCCTTTTTATGGCAGCATTGGGGTCTTTTTTGCAGGATTGGAGTGGCTTCCAGCTGCTTTGGGGGCATGCGTCATCTAAACACCAAGCCTCAAAACTTCCAGAAGCCACTTCTTTTTGGTTGGTGTGTTTTAATGTAAATTGATTTCTTTCCATTCCTTGCAATCTGAAGGAATTTGTTCACAATTTTTGCAGTCAATATTGCAGGGTTCAGAGGAGGCAGGAGGAAGAGCAGCAAGCAGTGCTCCTCTACAGCTGCCAGCAGAAGCCTGAATTGAGGAGAGGTGTGTGTGAACAGTTTCAAACTGAGCTAGAATCACTCTAACACCCTCCATAGGACTGCCCATTAAATGAATATGTTTGCATCTTCAATACACAGTTGTAGTAGTGTGATACAGTGCAACAGCCATGTCTTCATTCTCCAAAAGCCTGAGATTTGTAGTCACTGAGGTAGATGGCTTTCTGTTACAGAGCTCTGTTTCCTTCCCATGAATTCGAGCACTAGGGCTCTTCAGCAGAAAATTCTCAGTAGCTCACTAATTGACAAATCCCATCCAACATTCCATAAGGTGGAATCACGGAAATTAAAGTGGCATCAAGCTATTAAGCTGTATAATATAGATATATTCTAAAAGCAGCAGAATGCAAAACCAAAAACAAACAAACCAATAATAATAATAATAATAATTTATATTTCCCACCTCTCCCTACAGATCAAGGCAGGATTACACAATAAAATGTATGAATGTATAAAATACAAACAATAAAATAGTAAAATCAGAATAACAATAATAAATTATAACAAAATAGAATACAATATAATAAAATAAAATAAATAAAAATAAAATAAAATAAAATAAAATTGCCAATCATCATCAGAATCTAGAAATCTAGAAGATCAGATGGATAGGCCCACCAAAAGAGTTCTGTCTTAAGTGCCTTCTTAAAGGCATCTAGCGTAGTGATAAGACGGATTTCTTCTGGCAGGCTGTTCCATAACATGGGGGCTGTGGCCGTGAACGATCTTTGGGAAGTAAAAACTATTGAACTATATTGAAACTATTGGACATTTTCCAGTAATTTAAACAATTAAATTAGCAAGTGAAAACATGACTTAGACATAAAATCCTTTCTTGAACTCTTCTAAAACAGGAAGATTTTAACCTTTAATTGGAAGGCTAACCAGGGAACAAAGTAAGGGCTTCTGCAGACCAGCCCAAAGGGCCAGCCTGGAGGCAAAAATGGAGTGGGGAAGCCGCATGCCAGCCACCCAACCCCATGTCGACGCCGTCCTGATGCCGCACACCGTTATGCACGGTGCATGATGTCAGGATGCTGTGCCGGAAAGGGCGCTGAAGAGCCGCACGCTGGCTCTTAGGGTGGCCTTTTGCCACCCCTGAAAGGAGCAAGAAAAGGGAGGATTGGGGCTGTGGCATGCTGTTGCCACGGCCCTGATCCACAGCTAGCAGGGGCAGCCCAGGGCTGCCCATCTGCATAACCCCTAAGCTTCCATATGAGACTTTTAGAATCATTGTTATTAACCATGGGCCTATCCCATTTAACAGTAGCTAAACATCCCTATGCAGATCTGCTTTGCTAACTAGAATCAGCTCTCTTTTATCTGTATTAAGCTTCAATTTGTTTGTCCACATCCAGTCCATTACTAACTCTTTTATTGACTCTATTACTATGTCATTACATACTTACTTCTTCATTAGAGCACGATGAGAGAGAGTTCAGTGTCACCTACATATTGATGACATTGAACTCTAAATCTCACAACAATCTCTCTTAAAGGTTTCATATAGATCAGGGTTGTGGCAGCATGTGGACTCCCAAGGATATTTTTACAGCCTTCCCATCCGACTCACGCAACTAGACCTGTTATTTCTTTTAATATGAAAAATTCCTCCCTCCTGAAAAATTCCAGTAGCGATAATTCAACTTTAAATAGTTGCATATCTCCTGCACTATTTAATATTTGGGGGGCGGGAACCACTTCAAAACCAGAAGTGGAACCCCTATTTTTGGAACTCCAAGCAGCTCTAGTGGGCTCCCAGGTGGAAAACTGGCCCTGATCCAAGGCTGCCCATCCTGATGTGGATGACTCCCAGGATTTGATATTTGATACTGCTACTTTATTCACCCTAAGAAACAGCATATATTGAATGAGCAAATAGTAGAAATTTTACTGAGAATATTTGTGATGATAAACTGGAAAAAGCAATGCTTGTTTTTATTTATACAGATCATTGGACAAGGAGAAAGAAAATATACAGCATGTTATATGTCACCTAAGTCCTTCATATTTACTCCTCAGCATGCATACAACCAGGGGGGCTAAATACTTTAAAAGAACCAGATCCTGTTTGATCTTGAAAGCTAAGCAGGTCAGCACTGGTTAGTACTTGGAACAAATACCAGGCTATAGGCTATATTTCAGAGGACGGAACTGCAAAACCATCTCTGAGTATTCCTTGCCTACAAAAACCCTATGAAATTCATGAAGTCATCGTAAATTGACAGATGACTTGAAGGCACATACACACGATCTAAGGCATGTTTGCTCAGAAGCAGCAAGAGTGATTATAGTTAATCACAAGAAAGAAAGCAAAGAAGAACTGGGGAATCAATTTAAGATAAAGGGCAGGGCACTTCCCCTACCCTACACCCCTCCTTTTTTTTTTTTTTTTTGGTCAGATGTTGGTAAGGCCATGCCCCTTGAAATCATCAAATCCTCAGCATGAGCTCCAGATTGCACTCTTCTGCCAAGATCTTATTTAACACCAAGGGAGTAGAAATCCCTCCCAATGTGTTTACATAGGATTAGTGAATAGGTGTAGAAGAGAAAGATAGAACTAGCCCCCAGGGTGACCAAAAAGGTCCAAAAACCATTCCCTAAGAGGAACAGCTTAGGGAGCTGGGTATGTTTAGGCTGGAGAAGAGTAGGTTAAGAGGTGATATGATACCCATGTTTGAATACTTGAAAGAATGTCATATTGAAGATGGAGCAAACTTGTTTTCTGCTGCTCTAGAGACTAGGACATGGGACAATGGATTTAAGCTACAAGAAAAGAGATTCTACCTAAACATGAGGAAGAAATTCCTGATGGCAAAAGCTGTTGGACAGTGGAATATTCTATCTTGGGGTATGGTGGATTCTCCTCCTTTGGAGGTTTTTAAACAGGCTGGATGGTGATCTCATGAGTGAAATGATGGTGTATTCCTGCATGGCAGGAATGAGTCTATGATTCCATGATTCTATATCCAGCTCAACTGTGGCACAGGAAACGGTTCCACCATCCAACTGGCAGCTTCTTGCAACACTCCACATTTAATCAATTCAGTACAGTTCATGGGAGGGATAAGGCTGTGCTCAACTAGGAGAACTACTCACAGAACGAGGCATTAGATCAGGGGTAGGCAACCTTTTTGAGCCAGGGGCCAGGTTGCTGTCCCTCAGACAATTGGGGGGGGGGGGGGAAGCACCAATAAATAAATAAATAAATAAGTAAATATTAAAAAAATTAAAAATAATTTTAAAATAAAAAAAAATATGCATGCACACTCTCTCAGCCCCAGAAAAGCCATGGCAAAACCCCTGTGGAGATTTTGCCAAGAAAACCCCAAGAACAAGTAATAACAACAATAATCAATATCATCATGGTGGGTGACAGTGGCGGCGGCAGGACCAGCCTGGGGCTAATCCAAAGGCCTCAGGGGGCCGCATCTGGCCCCCGGGCCTTAGGTTGCCTACCCCTGCATTAGATGCTCACCTGCATGAGCTTTATCATTGTTCATGCAATTGGGATTTGTGTGATCCTAATACCACTCCTGAAGCCTGGCCAGCATTTATGAATACTGACACAAAGTGACCAGTGTTACTCCTCTCCTCCCATTCTCATGTGAGGAAGGGGAATGGGAGTTGCCAAATGAGAACAGGAAAGGGAATCTCCACTCTGCCCAGTCTATAACTCAAAACAGTTGCACAGTACCTAGAGGCTGCATGTACTAGAAAAGTTAAGCTTTAATAGGAAGGAAGCAGTTACAGGTGAGGCATCAAGCCCATCTAAGACATGCTACCTGTAGTCTATGGAGTTCATTGAACATTAAGGCAGGCACAATAGCAAAGCATGAACATTTCAAAAGCATTTGCAAGAAGCTAGCAGATATGATAATGAAAGCCAAATGTACAATAAAATGAAATGTGCATACAACTTGAGCCTGTTCAAGGATTAAGATTCTAGATAAATGAAAGAGCATCAAGTGCATGAAGAACCAGGTATACAAACAATTGTTTGCAATCAGAAGTCCCATCAGTTGCTGGGAGAATTATAGTTGCTTGAACATGAGAGATCAGGAGGTTAATTGTTCATGTTTCCCATTCAAGCCTTTGACACTAACTCCTTTGGTGCTGCTGTTGTTTATTTTTTTTCCTGTCTTCTCTTTCAAAATGATGGAGGTGTCTCCTCACTGTGAATTTGTTATGGCAGAGTTGGGGTTCCATCTTGCTGAAGGTCATTATCAGCTGTATCTGTCCCTGGTTGTTCAGGCTCTGGGAGGGAACTGTCATCTGAAATCTCATCTGAAATGGAATCTTTGAAGTGAGCTATGTCAAAATTGTGAATGGTTTCCATGCTCATCATTATGGTAATTGTGAAGGGGAGAGACTTAGAAGGGAATAGGATAGAGTTGGGAACTATGCAACCTGTAGGCTACAAGCAGCCTTTGGGAGTCTTGTATGGCAATTGGGATTGCCCTGACTCCACCTCAAAAATTGTACAAAAAGAGCAGTTTGGGCTGAAAAACCAGCAGAGAGGACCAGATTAGACCATTCCAAACTGTTTCAGGTGCCCCCTCATTCCATAACAGCTTAGTTTATCTTTAAATAGTAGTTGAAAATGTGTCATAATGCTACTCATACTATGTCTCTCTGGAGAACTAAGAGCCAAAAGTGGAGGCACACAGCCCTTGGAACTCCAGAGTGTCCCCATTCCAGCATAGAGCCTAGACATCAAACCAGAGGTTCCCTTCCTTGGATTAAAGGATTGCCTTTATAGCTGAAATCCTGAACACACTTGGGAGTAATCCACACTGGGCATAGTGGACTATGCTTCAACATGTTAACAGTTATGAGATGAAAGGGAACAAGATAGCAGTAGCCAATTGGAAGGTAAACAAACAGTTAGAGGTTTCTGAAGAAATGAAAGATGGGGGGGAGAGGATGAAAAATGCTTCGGACCTCTATTTTGGGCACTTGTGTCGTGACACTATTTTATATGATATTTTAATACAGAATTTCTCCCAAATGCCTCCTAGCTATAAATAACACTCCTGTAGAGTTAAATAATAAGCAGATATTGGCTTCTGTTGACATTAACATTGATTAAGCTGAACAGAGCTCCACACTTTTTCTGAGATTTCTATAAATCAAGGCATTCACTGAAACAAGACAGTGTTGTACAGATTCATTTATTGCATTTATATTCAACAGAAATTCTTGAGACTTTCCCCTTCCATTTTGACTGTGGACACAGGGCCTTTACAGACTGCCAGAAATAGTGTAAATTGAGGCCACTTTAACTGTCCTGGCTCAGTGCTAAAGAATCATGGGAACTGTAGTTTATTGTGGCACCAGAGCTCTCTGGCAGAGAAGGCTCACTGGGATTTCCATTTAGTTATAAATAATTCAGATTTTCTGAAAATGGTGACTGAAATCTCATATACACAGCATTTCACCACTCACATGAGAGGTCATTTTTACTTCAATCTAGATCTTTTGCATCCTTCCTTTCTTACATTGAAACATATATGTCAATAAATAAATAAATAAATAAATAAATAAAATAGTGATGGAGGAGAAAGCCATCTTGATTTGACTGTATGCATGATAGCATGAGGATTCTCTTTTGCCACTGTGAGGTTTTCTAAAGAAGAATCCTTAAAGATTTGTCAAACAGTGATTTAAAGTCCATTTGCATCTCAACAAGGAGATTGTCCTTGTTGAGATGAAAATGGACTTTAAATTTGCTGGTCTTTGCGAATCTCCCAATAGCCACAAGGACAGAAGGAGGAGGGGCCAGCCTACAAAAGATACCCTCCACTTACCATCTTAACTATGGACAGAAACATCAAAATGCAGGCATCTGACTAACATCTCCAATTTTGTTCTCCTGTTGATTTGTAACATCTTGCCTGGTGAAGAAGTCCATGGAGATTTGAAAGCTTGCAACAAGTATATTGTGCATTTTGGTTGGCCAATAAAGGTATCACTGTTTGGTGGATTTTTGTTTGAATTCCTTAAATGGCCAACATAGCTACCCCTGCGTGTTTCCTTAAAGATTTAGTTTAGCGTCCTTTTTTTAAAGCAACTGACACTTCCTAATCAAAGACATGGATCAAAAGGCAGTTATCTTTTAGGTTTTCAACCTTCTTTGAATTTTGCAATAGATTTCTGAGCTTCCATAATGAACAAAATGTGTATTTTAAGTTGGGGTGGCTTACAAAAATAATGTGAATTTTACTAATTTTTTTTAAATTCATAGAATCATAGAATCATAGACATTGAAGAGAACACAAGGGTCATTCACTCCAACCTCTGACATGCAGGAATACACAAGCATAGCACTCTCCACAAATGACCATCCAGCTTCTGCTTAAAAACCTACAAAGAAGGAGACTCCAACACACTCTGAGACAGTAAGACAGGTCTTACTGTCAAACAGGTCTTACTGTCAGGAAGTTCTTCCTATTGTTTAGGTGGAATCTCTTTTCTTGTAGCTTAAATCCATTGCTCCATGTCCTTGTCTCTGGAGCAGCAGAAAACAATCTTACTCCATCTTCAATATGACATCCCTACAAATATTCAAACATGGCTATCATGTCACCCCTTGACTTTCTCTTCTCCAGGCCAAACACACCCAGCTCCCTAAGCCATTCCTCATAGGGCATGGTTTCCAGACCTTTCACCATTTTGGTCATCATCCTCTGGACAAGCTCCAGCTTGTCCACATCCGTTTCGAATTGTGCTGCCCAGAACTGGACACAATATTCCAGGTGAGGTCTGACCAAAGCAGAATAAAGTGTTCAATGTGATTTGATACAGAAGTGACCAGGCATGAAAGGATCACAGGCAGCCATAATGACAAAGCACTTTTCACCAGGTGCTGAGTCATGGGAAGTGACATCTGCTGATGGTCACCAGGTGCTGTAAAGCACAGAAAAGGCTGCAAAACTGTCAAGTCACCCTAGATGAGTGACAGGTGTCAAGAGGAAGAGGCAGGGCCAAAAGGCTACATGGAGCCCCAGGTATATAAGGGAGTTGCCTCAGGACACATGTGGTTGTGGATGTTGTGGTTGTTGATGGTGTTGTTGTTGTTGCTGTGTTGGTGGATTGTCATGTGTATATAGCCTTGTACATAGAGGAACCAAGATTAAAGCCTCATCTGAGAGACACCTGTTTGTAGAGTCTCTCTACTCTTTCTGGAAGGGAAGAGGTTACTGCCTGCATCTGAGAAGGTGGTGACCCTGGTGCTGCACGTTGACGTGGATCATCACGGTCTGCGTAGCTATGCAAACAATACAGTGATGTCATTGACAGAAAATGGCACTCTCACATTTATCCCAAAATGGAAGGGGAGAGATGCTCCATTTGCTGAAACTATCAAACCAGATTTTCCCTTCTATCTGGCTAGTAGTCTTATCCTCATTCTCTTCATTTTCCTTTAGCCTCTCCATTTCTGTAAAGGGAGAGTGACTCTCTGGCTAGTCAGACAGCAGGCATACCTAGTAGTCACCACTACTCATCCAGCAGGAGATTTGACATTGCATTGTAAAAACTGGTTCTCAGTAAAACTACAGTTAGAAAAGTTTAAAACAATGTGTGTTACATGATGGATGATCCTGGCTGTTCTGTCTGATCAGGTTTAACAGCTAGTCTCCTTAGGCAAAACTCTATCTTCCTTACTCAGCGTAGAACACTCAAAAGAAGGCAGAATGTGAAAAGAATACTAAGAGCTGAAAATTCCATCCAGTGGACAGGAGTTTTCCGAGGCCTGTTTGGCTTGGCCTGCCTCTGCCATTCCTTTCTTTCTTTCTTTGGAAGTGTGAAACTGGTTGGTTGCTGGTGTTTGTTCTGTGGTTGATGCTAACAATTCCATCTGTGTAAACTCACTCCTGCCAGCTTGGGAGTTTAACAACACTATCTTTTCAACTGGTTCATAAGAAAACTAAAAGCTTTTAAAAGTGCCACTTTGAAGCTTTGCAAACACATAGGAGATTATTGCACATATAAAAAGACCCACCTTATCTCTTCCAAACTGGAGCCCAATTCAGGCTGAAGTTGGGTCTTATCACATGGCTTTTCCAGCTTAATTCAGCTTATGTGTACATCCCTGTGTACACTTTAAAAATGGCCACCTGAGCACATTTTTGGATCCACATTGGAGTGGGGATGTGCTCAGAAGCCAAATTAAGCTGGAAAAGCCATGCAATAAGACCCAGCTTCAGCCTGAATTGGACTTCAATGCAGAAGAGGTAAGATGGGTCTTTTTGTATGTGTGATAATCTCCATAGATAACTGTAGAGGGGGTCAAATCTGATTCATTCTGACTTCTCTGTTACTGCCAAAGAACCTTGGTAAATGAGCTCCTAGTAGTCAGTAAGGGAAACTGAATCCTATTTCATCTGCTCAGTCTTTGCATGGTCTCTTTCACACCACACAGTTATAGCACTTTGACACCACTTTAATTGCCATGGATGCATCCTATGGGATCCTGGGATGTAGTTTTGTGATGTATGTAGAATTTGCCATTAGAGAAATCTAGTACCTCACCCAGCATAGTGTAGTGATTTGAGTGTTGGGCTATGACTCTGGAGGCCAGGGTTCAAATCACTGTTTGGCCATAAAAACCATCTGGGTGACCTTGGGCAAGTCACACTCTCTCCTCCTCAGAGAAGGACAATGACAAACCCCCTCTGAAGAAACTTGCCAAGAAAAAACTGTTGGCTCTCTTCTATGTCCTGAAGGCATGCAGCGACAAAAACAAAAAATAGGCCCTCTAGAGAAGCTAACTATGAGCACTGTGTGAGGTGCTTGACCTCAACAGTAGCTATTAAGACAGCAGAGTGTAGAAGCACAAACTCAGTCAATAGTATTTGGCTATATTGTGCTGACCAACCTTGAATGATGCATAGACACAGTTGCACTCTTCCAAAAGTCCATGGAAGCTTTTATCCCTTGTTGCAATGTGTACAAGTTATATACAAATTCTCCTGTAGCTCTCTCCAACATTCACTGTCTGATATATAGCAATTGCAATGGCACAAAAGATTCCGCACGCCTTTTCTTGGGTAATAAAGTGACCACAACTTTATTTTATCTGTACAGGGTCTTTAAACAGTTTTCATTTACAAGTACACAATTAACCATATTTTCGTTCTTGACACATGTGTCCATACACATATCTGGAGCATCTTGTTTGATTTAATATTGTTTTAAGGGGGGGGGGGGGTTCTGTATTATATGTTTTATCTGGATTATGCTTTTAAACTGTAAGACGCCCTGATTGGGCCTCCATTGGGCGGGGTATAAATAAATTTTATTATTATTATTATTATTATTATTATTATTATTATCTGTCAGGTAAACCACGCCCAGCACAACATGTGTCAAGAACATCCTGTTCAAATTAGTTACACAATTTCAACAAATCATCCCCCAACCAGAAATGCCATAATTAAATATATGATGTAAACAAGTCATGATGTCATCAAGAAGGTTTATGATGTCATAGAGAATTTAGTTAACCCAATGATGTATACCCTTCATCCACATTGATTAATTCAATTTGGTAAGTTCAGTTAACTGAATTATCCCCGGGGGTGGGGGTCCCTGTCCACCACAGGAGGGGACCAGCCTTGCTTGGCATCCCCCCCCCCAAAGAGCTTGTTCAATGTAACAAGCAATAGAATCCAAGTATATGTCACATCCCTCAGGGGAGAGATGAACCCCATCGCCCCTGTACAGATGTGGCAACCAAAACTGAATTCGCTCATGTTCAACAACAAAAATCCCCAATTCCACCACAGATCTGTTCAACCAACAGAGAGCCATGTTGATAGCTGAGTCCTTTCATGCATCTGCCCAAGTATGACGAGGCAAAAATTTAGTCCACAGAACAACAGTATGTGGCAATCTTCGCTTAATGTCCCGCATGTCTCTCAAAATACACTTGGCCAACTGCAAACAGGGAAGCTTCACCAAGTCATTTTTGCCCAGGTGCACAAGAAGAATCCTGGGGGGTGGAAAAGTGTTTACCAATTCAATAACGCATGGAAGAAGAGCTCCCCACAGCATGCCTCTGCATCCAAACCAACATATGGAACCAATCTCCCTTAATCCCAAGTTCAGATCACGGCGAGATTGTAAGATGTGACATTCAGCCCAAAAGACCAGGCTATGACCTAGGATCCATAGTCACTCTGTTGCTGACCTGCTCGATAGAAAAAACAAGTTAACTGTAAATGTGTCACTCCATCATCATTACAATGAAATTACAAGCAACCCCACTATGAACGAATATAAGATTTGAAAGCCCTGGATCGCCAACGCCCAATCCGATGAATCACAGCATCACTTAAGCCCTGCTCTGCTTCAACAGTTGCTGCTCCTATCTGAAAAGAATGAGAGGAGAATTGAGCAGCTCGCAATCCTACCCGTCTCACAGTCTCCTGGAGAACAGCTCAAAATTGAAACTGCATCAGTGGAAGAACAGAGAGATGAAGAAACAAATAACCAGGGCCATTCGGTTGCATTCTGAGGTAGTCAGGCAATGCCAAAGCAGGGCAAATCTGACCCTAATAACCCTGGACAAAACTACAGTTTGACCTCGGGCCATCTGATCAGTCTTAGTACGCCTAAAAGAGACATGAATGTCCTGCCCTGAAATTTGAACATCAGAGAAGCAAAGTGTCCTGCCCGAATTATGAGAGCATGAGCTGGGAACAAGTTCACTAATCCTAGTGGCTGCAAAAAAGGCCAAGCAAAATGCCACCCTGAACAAAATAACTTCCTCAGATGAGGAGCACACAGTTTGGAGCAATTGCAAAATCTTGATAAGAATTGTACCCATTATCGGCAAACGATTATCACGTACCACAGGAAGCTCCCTAGACCATCCCTCTAAAGCCCTGAGAACTTTAAAGTCAACAGTAGGGTCAGTAACCCCCCCCCCCCCCCCGCTCGAGAATAAAAGGCCAGGGCTGCCAACCTTCCCCTAATGGTAACCGGGGACAAATCAGACTGCCTAAGGTAAACAACAAAACGGAGTACAATTTCTACCCTCAGAGGCCAAACTTCAACCACCCCAACATCAGACAAGAACTGTCTGAAAGCTCAGATTGCGAGATGGTATGACTTGCTTGTAGAAGGAGTGACGGACTGAAGAATCACCCTATCGATCTCTGCTCTCCAAGGCTCCATAGATGTGCCGGTACCTCCAATGGTTGTGCTGCTGCCTCCGGAGCCAGTTGACGAAACCTGGAACACTGAAAACATGAAAGGGCATCCACCAAAGGACTTAGTAAACCAGGAACATGGTGAGCCTGGAACAAAACATTGTACTTCAAACATTGCGCAACCATAGACCTAACCAGTGCCATCACCCTAGGAGATTTGGAGCTCTGGGAGCTCACCACATGCACCACTGCTTGGTTGTCGCACCAAGTCTAGAAGTTCTGAACTGGGACAGTTCACACTTCAAGCACTTATATTCGAGTGAAGGGCTCTTTTAACTTGTACTATTAACTACTGTTCATTCAGGCATTTGATGCCATGTGCCTGTCTCCATAACTGTTTTTCAGGCTTTGGATTTCTGGACCAGATTCTGACCATCCATATCCAGATTTGGGACAAACTAACATTATCTGCAAAACATAATTTAAATAAAATCATTAAATTATTTCATCCAGAACAAGCTGATGGAACCAATCAGAGCTTTTGCTCAAGACTGCTGTTCAAATGAGTGTAATGTTATTTAATTTCAGTATTTGTGGTATTTATGCACTGCCCTCATTACAAATATATCTCAGAGTAGTTTCCAAAATGATTTCACAACAGAAGACTATTACATAATTAAAGTACTATATAAAGCACAAATAATAGAAAAAGTATTTTCCCAATTCACTATAACTTCAAGGCCAATTCAGCAAACAGATTGGATAGCTGTCACAAATATTCTGAGTTCCGTGATTCTAGACACTCCACTAATTATTTTGGTCCTTTTGACACTTTTTCATGATTTTCCCCTGATTTGGAAGCAGGGGGCATGAAATGGGAAAATGAATTAGGAGTTGCCATTTGAGAATGAAATACACACCTTTTCTACTTGATGTGGCATAGCATGGTTTTCTCCTTTTCTCCTCAGCCCTTCAGTTTTTGTGAAACCTCAGCTTTGTCCCCCCCCCCCATCGTTTTGCATATTTTGCAGTTTTAACAGTGTGTTAAAAACAGTATAGCTTTCAGTGCCAGTATCATAATTCTTTTTCATAATGCCTTGTGAATCACACTGGCATTGTTCTCCTCTCCTCAAAGAGGCCTAGATACATTTTTGAAGACATTTCCCGTTAGGGTGGCCTCTACATTTAGATCTCCTCAGCTTTGAAAATCTCACAGCTAGGGTTGTATATCCTTGAATATTTCATCTTCACATGGCAGGGCAATGAGTTGAAGTACCTTTTTCCATGCTGTGGGGGAAAATGAATATTCCTCCACAGTATTCTCCCCATAGTTAACCATCCCAGGATGCCTTTGCAGACTGCCAGAAATAGTGCACATTAAATTGAGGCACTGCCCTGGCTCAGTGCTAGGGAGTCATGGGAATTGTATTTTTTTCTGGGACATTGAGCCTTCTCTGTCAGAGAGTTCTGGTGCCACAATAAATTACAGTTCCCATGATTCCCTAGCACTAAGCCAGGGCAGTGCCTCAATTTAATGTGCACTATTTTTGGCAGTCCACAAAGGCCCAAAGAAACCTGCTTTCAGCATAGAAAACAGGTTTCCTCCTTAGGAAAGAGTGTTTTTGTTGGGTATGCAGACAGGCAAGATCTAGCATACACACAGAGAGAGTGGATGCACGTAGGAAGGAACACCCAGAAGATGGTCTTTGGTGAGGAATCTTGCTCTGGACAGCACAGGAAATATCCTCCCCCACACAGACAGAAAGAAATTGCTGGACAGCGAGACTTCACTCAATGAGGGCTTTAATCTCTGTTTCAAATATTTACAAAGATACACAGAGTACCAGATGCCCAGACCAACAAAGTGCTTCACCAACCACCAATCACAACTAACAATGGAGACTCTGACCCTCTCCCATATATAGGTGGTCTTCTTGGGAACATGTGACAGCCATACACTAATGAAACCTGGCTGGTTTCATCCCCAGTGCCTGTTGCATAAAATCTCCCATGATGCACAGCTTACCAAATGCTGATTCATGCACCTGTCACTTGAACTGTAATAACCCTGTTACCATTGCTCCAGTTCCTTTCAGTGGCCACATGCATGTCATTTTCCATATCAGTGTGCCACATGGTCTTGACAGTTTTCTTTGTGCAGGAAACTTTTCTTCTTCTTTAAAAGCAGAAGGGGATTTGCACAAGATTCATGCTTTTCTCTGCAGACTAATTTCTGTGTAACATTTACACGAACATCAGGAGAAAAGTATGCAAAATTCTCTGTGCTCTATTATTCTTCCCAATTGGGTTTTCCAATTGTTAGAAAACCTACTTGTTGGCCTAAGAATGAATAATTATTAATAATAGCATCATGAACTGATTATTTGTGATCTCAGGAAGGGGGCATTTGGATTTGTTGGAAATGCAACAACAATTAGCATGTAGAGTTAAAGCTATCTTAGAGAGAGCCCCAGTGATATGGTTAAGTAACTTCCAGTGACTCTAAGGGCCTAGGCAGATGGGCAGGACAGTCTCTTTAACCCACACTATGGCCTCTCGGCATCCAAACAGGCTGATCTCAGCCCAGGGCTAATGGCCTGCATTAATACAGGATTACATGATGCCAGGGAAAGCACAGCCCTTTTGACTCATGCGTCCTAATTGTCCTCATCCTTTATACATTTGTGCTGGTGGATAGGACACCAGATCTGTCTTGCTGGATAGGACACCTTATCCACAGGCCCTAAGTATCCACATATCTTATCCAGCTGTCTTGAAATGAGTAAACTGATTATCTTGGGGGTCTTAACACTTCCTCTCTTGCTGAGTCCTTTTCCTCTTATTTCTACCAAAAGTGAAGCTAGTTTAGTTCCATTTTGCCTTATCACTTTAGAAAACTTTTATATATTTGTTGGAGTTCTTACAATAAAGTATTTGTTTCTTCATCTACTGATGTCTTTATTCTTTAATCAGAATCACTCTTTAATGAGAAACATATGCACACTTCATCACCATCATAGAAGGTTATCACACGGGGAGAAGTGGAAGAATAAACTTGTGATAATCCTGCAATTGCGCTAATGGTTTTCACACAATATCAAGGTGAAACATGATTAGAGTGTCATTATCCCATGACTAGCCAGGCAAGAAACAACAGCAAATCATTCACAGGATTTTCCAGTGAATGAGTTTTTGATGTTCATTGTCTGTTTCTTACCTGGTTATTCATGGGATAATGGCTCTTGTGTTAATCTCATTTTAATCACATTTTAATGTCAGTTGCACAATTTAAACTTCTAATTTTCTCCCATGTGATAAACTCCCTACTGTCTAAAACAAAAGTATCTTTTGGAAACAAAGTGTAGCACTTTTAGTGTGAGATAATATAAAATATACCTTAGCACTCTTAAACCAAAGGATGGTGACCCTTAAGCAAGGGAGTCTTACAATGCTTCATTTATCAATAATCCAAAAAACAGACCGATTTTATTTGGAAATTTAAAAAGCACTCTAAAGGAGGAGTAAACAAAACCAAATCCCAAATAAGTCCACCAAGAACTATTTGTAATGGTTTTATTCCATGGGAAAAAAGTTCCATCAAGGTTCCAGTGACATAAGACAGGGGGTAGAGGACTCCTTGGCAATGACTTCTTTCAGTCACTGCTTAAGTTGCTTTTAGCTACCATTGCAAACTCAATTAGAAAGTCATTTCAGCTTTAATGAAATAAGAAATGGCTAGGAGTTAATGCACTTAGCAGGCCATTAGTCCAACACTAAAAATACAACTATAGAGCTGAACCAACTGGTGGGGCAGTAAGGAATGGGCAAATGTCAAAAGCTACAGGTAACCAAAACGAGTCATATTTGTGTCAAACACAAGTTTAAAATGGGCACACAGAACTTTGGAATCTGTTGAAGCGTGTAAGTACTGGGACTTGGTGTGACTTCAACATTCTGCAAGATATGTAGTTCCCAAGAGGAACATGTTGACTAGAACATTTTAATACAAGTGGTGTGCTAAAGTTTAACAGACTGATTAAAGATTTGACACATTGCCAGTCTCAACTGCTTTAAAAAGACGGTCAAGATGTATCTCTCCTGGCAGACCTTCCCTGACTAATAATAATAATAATAATAATAATAATAATAATAATAATAATAATATCATGGTGGTACCTATTTATGGTATACGTTTGGGCTGGGCAATGTCTGAGGGTCCAGGGATCACTGTTGCTCTTGCTGACCTCAATAGGCTGCCCCTTTGACTTCCTCCTGCCATAACCAAATATCATATTATCACCTTATAAGTAATATGAATATATGCTCATGTTCCGTTTCTTTAAAATGACATATTTTTAGCCTAAAACAGACCTAGGTGGGGATCATTCAAATGAGAGTGGCATATCGTCCTGCCCCCTCCAAGGTTCTGCGATTCTTACTTACCATTTGGGGAATAATTGTGGAGAGGGTCCAGGGATTTGAGTGGATCTGGACTGGTGAGAATTGCATTGAACATAGCTTCTATTGGCCACATTTTGCCCACCCCTGGAAAATATGAGATTGTCACTGAAAATAAAGATTCAGGCCCTCCTGTTGACAGTGCCCAATCCACCACTAGTAGTATAAAATCAGCCAAAGGTCTTAGAATTCAATTCCCATCTCAGTTTGAAGTCACTGTCTCTCAAATCAACACTAATCTGTACAATTAATGAAGGTACCAAAGTCTGTAATTACCTGGACTATTTGACTATAAAGGATAGGAAGCAAGGGCACACACCAAATAATGGAAAACACTGTGAGCAGCACTGACATACATATCATTTATTACAGCCATTAGGCCAGTATAAAAACACATATATAAAAACACAATAAAACACAATACAATACAATAATACATCTGAATAACATATAGCTCCCTGTTAAAGCATGATAATGGCCATAGTACCAATGAGATAATAGTTACCTAAATAAAGTCACAAATTAAATTAATTATAACATTTAGGAAAAAAAAAAGTCCCTTATAACTATCCAATAAATTTAGCACTTAAACAGATGAAAAACGGATAAGTTGGTCTACATTTAAGCATTTGTGATATCATTACAGCAGCTATATCTCATGTAAAATAAAATCAAGTTCTCTATCGCAATGGCAGGTTAACCTTTTCTTAGTAGATTTGACTTATAATTCAGTATTTATACTACGGCCGTACCCTCCCAACACTGGTTCAACAACGTAGTTGGTCAGAACAAATTTCTCATAGCAAAACTCCACATCAATTACAGTAGTCGTACAAGCACATTAAGATGATCTTTACATCTGCTTTAAAAAATTTTTGCGGTTTGTAATGGCAGCTGCAAAGAATTTAGCAACTTTTAAAGTTATATCTTTATTACAATCCGCAAGTAGATAATTGCTATAGAGTTCCTCTTGCCTACCCGGTATTTGCAGTATTATTGGGGTTATATACAAAGCACGTATTTCAGCATATAAGGAACACTGAAAAAGAACATGGTTGATTGTTTCGACTTCTTCAGTACCACAGGGGCAGTATCTATTCTGATAAGGGATCTTTTTGTATCTGCCTTCAAGGACTGCTGATGGCAAAATATTGAGTCTCGCGAGCATAAATGCTCTTCTAAACTTCAAAACGCTCAGGTGGTCAAAATATCTGGCATGTTTGCCAGGTCTACTAGTCTCTATAATAGGATATAAGGTTGACTTATTCAAGTGCATTTGAAAATCAATATCCTTTATCCGCTGTATAATAGCATGCTTTGCTTTATCATATCCAAGGGAAGCAATAGCTGTCGGTGAGAATCCGAGAGAAGAGAGTTTTGAAGTAAGAGATTCCTTCCAAGAGGAGGAAAAGGAATCTGTCATAATCAGTGGAGCCAGCCCAATCGGTACAAAAAACATTTGAAGCCATTTATTAAATTTACGTATCCATATACGAGCTTCAATGGACAACAACCCCAATTCCAGACGGAGAATAGCATTCGAAACGCAGCATGGAATACCTAGAATTGTTCTTAAAAATTTTGTTTGGACTGACTCAAACGGGGCTACGCATTTAAAAGTACAAACTTCAGATCCATATAATAGTTGTCCTAGAATCTTGGCAACAGAAACTTGGAGAGCTGCTGGCACAATTTGACCTCCCTTATTATAATAAAAGGAACATAGAGCCTTAGCATTTCTTTGAGTATTTATAACTGCATTATTTTGTTGAAGCTTGGTGGTCCCTTTATCACTAAACACTACGCCCAGATATTTATAATGAGAAACTTGCTCTATACAGTTGTTATCTAGTGTCCACTTATATTGATGATGACCCCTGGAAAAGACCATTACCTTAGTTTTGTCATAGTTGATCTTTAAAGCATCATTAGTGCAATAAACTGCAAGTGCTTTCAGTAACCTGTTTAGACCTATTTTCGTAATGGACATGAGCACAATATCATCGGCATAAGCAAGTATAGATATGGGTTTGTTAGACAAAGTTGGAGGATAGGCTGGTATTTCTGACAAAGTTGAAATCAAGGAATTGATGTAAAAATTAAAGAGGGTGGGGGCCAGGACACAGCCTTGCCTAACACCATTTGGGGCACGGATAGGCCTTGTCATGTTACCCCTATTGTTACAGCATACAACTACGCGAGAGTTTTCATGCAGTCTGCGAATTAGAGTTAGCAGACGTTTATCAATATTTGTGGCCTCGAGTTTTTTCCATAACCTATCTCTTGGAACGAGATCAAATGCCGATTTTAAATCAACAAAAACAGTGAACAATGTCCCCTTAGGTGAGGCAACATACTTTTCAGATAAGTGATTTAAGACCAAGGCATGATCAATTGCAGATCTGTTCTTCCTAAAACCTGCTTGCTCCTCTCTAATAATTTGCTCTTCTTCCAGCCAGTCTTGCAGCTTGTCCAACAAATGGATTGCATACATTTTGCTTATGATATTGAGAAGACTAATTGGCCTATAATTCCCGGGATTATATTTGTCACCTTTTTTATATATTGGGACAATTATTGCAAGGCCCCAGTCCTCAGGTACAAGTGTTGTAGAATCTATGGCTGTATATAAGGCCGCTAACACAGGCGCCCACCATTCAACGTTTGATTTGAATACTTCAGAAGGTATGTTGTCATTACCAGGGGCTTTTCCAGAAGAGATTCTAGAGATCAATTTGTTTACTTCTTGTACAGAAACTGGTGGCCATATTGGAAGCTCTTTAGTATCAACGGAAAATTGTTCTAAGCTATTATGCTGGTGATCATATAGTTGGCTGTAAAACTGTTCCCAGCGACTAACAGAGATATAATAGATTGTACTTGAAGATCTCGGCCAACCATTAGATACGATTTTCCAAAAGGTCGCAGAATCCTTATTTATAACAGCTGCTTTTAGGTTGGACCAAGATTCTTTAAGAGCAGTTTCTTTCTTTGCTTTTATCAGTTTCTTATATTGTTTCTTAGCTTCAAACCATTCCAATGGAATTGTTTGCAGATTCTTTTGTCTATAATCTTTGTATTGTTTTACCAGTGTTTGCTTCATATTAATACAGTCCTGGTCAAACCAACTTTTATTTTTCAGCTTCTTACTAGGTGCTTTTGAAGATGCTTGGTGAGATAACTGATTTCCAAGTATTGTACTTAACTGATAGAAAGGTTCAAATATATTGTCTAAGGATTCTTCAGTTAGGATTAGACTTCTTAAAGAAAGACATTTTTCAGAACTAAGGATTATTTTTAAATCATTTTCGACCTTTGTAGACCACTTTATGCCACGTGGCCTCAATTCCACATTACCTTCTGGTGGGACTAATTCTTCTGCAAAATCCGTTTGTACTACACAGTCCATAGTCAAGGTTATAGGTAAATGGTCGCTCTCGACTCGTTGTTCAATTTCACACCTAGGAGAGGTGTATAGCAGTTCATATGATATTAGAAAGTAGTCGATCGTGGAGGATCCTTGTTTGGACACAAAAGTGAATTCTCCTTCAACATCACCAGTAGTTGAGCCATTCATAATTACTAAATTAAATTTATGGGTTAGTTGTGCAAGATAAAGACCTGCCCGATTAAATTTTTTGTCCTTTGACTGTCTTAAGGGGAAGGCCTGACCAGGGTCTAACTCAGGTTGCACACAATGAAAATGAGCATACAGATCAGCTTCATTTGGGCCAGTTCTCGCATTGAAGTCCCCCGCCACCAACAAGAAAGCTTCAGGATATTGGGCTAACAATTTTGCAATATAATTTTCTAACCTCAGCCATGTATTTTTCAATGTTACCTTATGCCGAGAAGGAGGTAAATAAACATTAATAATTAACAGCCAAATATTTTTAAACTTAATTAATAAGGAAGAAGCCAAATTTGCCAGTGATTCAATGGGAAGAAATGAATGTTTTATGTTAGTAGCAATCAGAGTGGCTAAACCACCACTAGGGCGACCACCCTTCAGAGAAGTAACAGCCTCAGTAGTGTGTGCTATAAAGCCATTTAAAATTAATTTTTCCTTCAACCAAGTTTCTTGAAATAATATTACGTCAAATTTCGAAATGAAATTAACAAATGAGAGATCACAAAAATGTCTTGCCCATCCCATAACATTCCAAGACCATAACTTCAGATTTCTTATTTCAGTTTTTTTTCGTTGTCATGAGTTTGAGGTGGCATAGGGAAAATTACATGATCGTTTAACAAATGGAGGATTTTTATCAACTTCAACAGTGACTAAGTTAGGATTGATGGTATCATTATCCTCTGATAAGGAGCAAACTTTGACCTTACTAGAGTTCTTTTCGTCTGGTAGCTCCTCAATCATTTCCAAGTTAGGATGAATATAACTAACATTTGACACTATTGCACTTTGCACTTTCTGGGTGGCTTCTCGTTGAATATTATCCTCACCGAGCAATCCATTTTCTATGTTGTTAAGATACCTCATGTCTTTCCAGGCTAATGGATTTATCTCTGCTGTAAGTGTTATTTTATTCCCTTTCTTTTCATGACTTTCATTTATAGGGGATTTATTCTCTGAGCACATATTTGAGAGATACAGTTTTAGTTTTTCCAACCTGGTTAATATTTCTATCTGCACAATCTGAGGTAGAGCTGAAAAAGAGCCAATTAATTCTTTCTCCTCCTCAATAATTGAGAAGTTAGGGAGATGTGATGGTTCAATGGCATTTAGTGCTTTATGTTCCTGTCCACCATTGCATCTACTCAGGTTTTGTTTTTCATGACTATCATTTACTTGGTCTTTGTTTTTATGAACTTCATGTAGACATAATTTTTTTGGGTAAGAGATGGCCGATATTAGCGGTTGGGGAGGAGCTACATTAGTAAAGAACCTGGATACATAGATGTTATTCCTTAATAATAGAGATTTATATCTATATAATAAGGAAGCAAGCTTAGTTTCTCTAAACGTAATTAAAATACGAGCACTGCCGGGGTCAGAGTATAGGTGTGCAACATGTATAATATCACTAACAGTGATTTGAATTGGACATATATCCTCTAAAACGGCTAGAAGATGGTATTTCCGTTTATCCTGTGAAAGTACTTCAAATGACTTTGGAAAATTAGTTAATACAATTTGATTTTGATTAAGGACAAGTTGGTATTTCTTTTTCCCTGTCCTCTTTATGTCTTTTTTAGTTAACTTATTCTTAATTGATTTGTTTTGGTTTACCTTTAGGGCCGTATTTAAAGAAGATCTTGGAGTCTTAGGGTCAGGTGCATCTAACCGGCTGCCTAAAGGAATTTTATCCTCTGAATGTTTATTTAATGCACTACCATTTTGATTACTAAGATTAGTGTTGGGGTCAGCATCGTTTATAGGCATTGGTTCTACTCTTGTTTTATATCTTCGAGATACACTTGAACCTAATTCATCAGACTCAATTTCATCTCCAGACATGGGTTTCCTACATTTTCCTTGATTTGTGAATTTTCCTAATTTACACGGTTTATTTGAGGACTCAGGTGTTTCTTCATTTAGATTTTTCCTTTTAAAACCCTTTTTTTGGTTACTAGTGGGCCTATATAAAGGGTTCTTGTCCTTCACTGGAAAAAAAGATGGCATAGGAGGTGAGAAAGCTTGCCCCGGTTTCTTATGTGCCTTGTCTTCTTTTTGATTGGTACAATTAGTTTGAAGATGTAAGTTTACTAATGTGGTAAGAAGATTATTACATTCCGAGAGAAATTTCTTAACTATTACCAAGTCCTGTAAGAGAGTGGATATCCACTTTGGATTTTCTGTTTCTCTTATTGCTATATTGTTAAATTCAAGTGCTCCAAGATCTCTTTTGGATCTTATAGCTTCTTGCGATTTAATAATCTCACTACGGCCGTACTCCCCTGAAACTACTTTATTTTTTAAATCTCCTGTAGATTTAGTTTTGTGTATTTCCTTTGTTGCAATGGATTCTAATAGCAACTTGCCCTCGGCAAGAGCTATCTCATGTGCTAAATTTGGTACAGAGGGACTCTTATCTAAAGGTTTAAAAGAACCAATTTTATCTAAAGACCATTCAAAAACAGGGGTCACTAGCGGAGAACTTATTTCTTTAACTTCTGCAGAATTTGTTGTTATTTTAGATTTCGGTTGTCTATGTAATACAACATTTCTACTATTTGAAAAAAACTGCGTTATCTTGGATTGAACATTATTCCTTTTTAGGGACTGTATTAAATATGGAGAATGTTCTAGAATAGCATTGCCCTCCATAGTCATACTATAAACTTATACTATAAAACCTTATAAAAACAGAGTATTAATAGTTTAAGAAATAAACGAATGCTTTTCTACAACAAACAATTAAAAAAAAAAAAAGACACTTTCCACTGAATCAGCCGCTGCCAGGGAGGGAGGAGAGCGTGGGTGAGGGCCTGAAACACTGTGAGCAGCACTGACATACAGTTACAGAGTCCTGTATCATTTTAAAAAGAAGTCTTTTCCTAAGAGTGAGTAGCAGGAGTTCAGCAGAAGTATTCAGATGCTGCCTTCAGACTGCATGGCAAATGAAGAGATCAGGTCTGCAGAAAGACTTACTGCACACCTCCAAAGGAAGCAATTGATTGGTTTTGTTCACTACTCATTTGGTAAAAATACTTCCATTTTAAATTACATGGACTGCAGTCTTGTTCAGCAAGTGACTACCATGTCACCATTTTCATTTCTAGTGGCTCACCAAAAGCAGCAGAAGAAATGTGCCATCCAGTATTGCTGGACATGGTGCCAGAGATGTTGCCACTGCTGCTTCTTGAATAGGGTTGTTGTTGTTTTTTAGATGCAGTGATGAAGGTGTCTACTCACATGCAGCACTAACGATGGAGGTAAGGGGGCATGTGAGGCCATCAGGAAAGCCAGGGTTTGCCATGGAATTTCCAAAATACTCTGCAGCAAATGATGGCTCAATATGATCCACATTAAGGTCTTTTTGCCCTGGGATTGAGCCAGATCCACCAGATCACCGTCTGGTCTGACAGGATCAGGGCTGATCCTACCCCAAGTGTTTTGGCCTGCATCGCCCAAACCGAATGACATGAGACCTGCGGTGGTGGTGGGGGGAGCCCAGGACTTTTGACCCATGCTGACACCCCTTGCTTTCTGGTAAAATTCTGCTTGGATGACTGTAATATGTACTGGGCATTCTTACTGGGACTGGAAATTCTGAATATACGAAGCCAGTACTTTTGGGTTTACATTAGCTGCTATTCAGTGTCCAATTCAGAGTAATGTTTTTAATCTTTAAAGACCTAAATGACTTGAAATATTATTTCCTATATTTAGCTAGAGTGGTCTTATGTTCTTCTTTAATTGTTGTGTGTCTCCAAGCAGTTTCCAGCTTATGATGACCCTATCACAAGGTTTTCTTAACAAGTTTTACTCAGAGAGGATTTGCCTTTGCCTTCCTCTGATGCTGAGAGAGTCTGAGTTGTTCAAAGATGGCTTTCCATGGCTGAGCAGATATTCAAATTTGGTCTCCAGCAGTCCAATGCTCAAACCACTACCCCATGCTGGCTCTTATTTAGAGATCCTGCCAAATGTGGCACATCAGGCAGCTTCCAGAGAAAGGGCCTTTTTAGTGATGGCACATTGTCAAAACTCAAAAGTGGCCCTCCCCAGAGAAGTTAACCGTGCATCTACATTGTAGTCATTTCATTACTATGAGGAGTGTTTTTTTAAAAAATATATTGTACTATGAGCACTGTAACATCATTACAAAAATGTGTGCTATTTTTAGCTTTGATGTGTTGATGTGTTGCTGATGCTGCTTTCAGTTACTTGGCTTTATAATGTTTTGTTTTGTCTGATTTTTAATTTCATTGACTTTGTTGATTGTTTTTATGGTGTTTAACTTTTATTGTCGATTGCCTGGAGGACATAGTTAATGAGTGGTATACACATGGTGTAAATAAAATTAAATAAAATAAGGTCAACTTAAAATGCAAATCCTAGAAAGATGAAATAATTTGAAAGAAAAAAGCTGCATGGTATATTTCATGATACACCTGGCCAAAAAAGCTTCAGGAAAGCCCACATGATGGCTGAAGCTAAATTTAAAAAATGTTCAAATAAGACAAATAATGCTGGGAAACATCTATTCACACTTATGGCCTTGATGGGCATTATTATCCTAAGGTGGGATTTGCAAATTGGAACGTAAGAGTTGCAAATCCAGCAATTGTCCCCATCATTTTAAGCAGTGGTAGTGAATCCAAAGCTGTATTTGTAGCCCATGACATTTCTGGCCTTTTCTCTGGCCACCAATATAATGAAATTCCTCTTTTGAAAAACACTGGAAGCAGAAATTCGCCTTCAAATATGTCACAGGAGTACACATACACACACTATATAAAATTAAATAGCAAATTGTTTCAAAAACTGTAAAACTGACCACTTTTGAGTTTTGACGACTTCTTCGTCTTCTTCTTCTTCTTCTTCTTCTTCTTCTTCTTCTTCTTCTTGAGAGGTGGAGGATTTTGACAGTCTGTGTGGTTTCTGCGGAAGAGAAGGCAAAAGAGTGGCTGCTGGGCAAGATCCAGTTGCCCATTCCTGATTTTAGAGGTGCTTAACTTACATTCTGAGTAACATATTTTTTTTAAAAAAAATGGTTTGATTCATGTTAGTGATATACACAGATGTAATGAGAAGACTCTGAGCCTGAGGAATTACCAAAGTCCAAGTCTTCTATGGGATCTTTTATCCTATGTTTATGGAGGTGGCTAGAGAAGAGACTGATATAGAAACAAAGCTTTATTTGAAGATTCAAGCATACAAAGACACCCCAACATACATGCACACACACAAGAACTGAGGAGTAAAGTAGTTAGCTTGGATAGAAACACAAGGCTTTCTAATGGTGAGAAAGACCTCCCCCCCGACACGTTGGGGAGGGGTTCAACATTGCACCGGCCATAAAATGATGCTGGACGCTTGATTGGCTGGGCGGGGGGGGGGAGTCCCGCCCCTTCCTTCACCACTCGGCCAATCGGGGGAGGGACCTTCTAGGATCCCGTCTTGAAGGTGGTCTCGCTTATCGCGAGACTACCAATGAGAACTCAAGGGGCTATAAAGCCCCAAGGCTGCCTCGTGGTGGCAGCCATTTTAAGAAGCAGACAAGCAAGGAGCTTGTCTGCCTTTGTTTTCCAGCGGCCTACTTGGCGACCAGGAGCCTGAGGCTCAGGTCGCGGAAGGATTGGCCACAGAGGAGGTCTCTTGGTCAGCGGCAGCGGCCGGTGCTGCCTTAAAGGGAGTGGCCTGGGTGACGGGCTTTGGTCACCTGCTAAGGCCTGGGGGGTGGACGGCCCAGATTGTTCTCCCGGCTGGGAGAGGACTGTCGGTTTTGGGGAGAGGCGACCCAGGTGATGGGGCTCTTGGTGGCAGCGGCGGCCAGGGCAAGTGCAAGGCCCTGATCATTCTCCCGGCAGGGAGAGGCCCGTCAGCCTTGCAAAGAGCGGCCCGTGTGGAGTGGCTCTGCACTGCTGCTGTTCCCTGAGGGGTGGAGGGCCTTGATCATTCTCCCGGCTAGGAGAGGCTGCCAATCCGAAGCCAAGAAAGGCTTGGTTTAAGGGCCCTGAGTGATTCAGTGAGCCCATAGAGTTGGTGTATTAAAAAAATATTTTGAATGAATAAATAAATATAGCTGCCTGCATAGTTTAAGCAGGTGGACTGGGCAGGTTTGACTGCAATCTGCCTGGTATCCCATAAACTATAACAATATAAATCAGGGGTAGGCAACCTTTCCCCTTTAAAGGCTGAGGGACTTCAGCTCCCAGAAGCCTCAGCCATGTTGGCCAATAGTCCCATGTTGGCCAATAGCTCCTGGGATTCTGGGAGCTGAAGTCCCTCGGCCCTTAAAGGGGAAAGGTTGCCTACACCTGATATAAATAAATAATAATAATAATAATTAAAAAAAATCATCACACACACACACACAACACAGTTGATACACTTGCCAAGGGTTGCTGGCTTGGCTTCTATGTCCCAAAAAGGGAAGTTTGGGGCCTTTTGGTGTCCAAAGTAACTGGTAGGCCCTTTGGTTGGGTCTCTACCTGGTGGATCTACACTAGCCAGTTTATTCTGGTTGGGTTCTTGTGTCCCACAAAGGGAAGTGATCGGCCTTAGGCCATTAACCTGGTCCCTATTTTAGGAAAGGCTGCTCGTTGGGGGCCACGTGCACTTTACATAAGTTTACACTCTGCCCAGTTACAATAATAATAATAATAATAATAATAATAATAATAATAATAATAAATTTAGACCAGGGGTAGGCAACCTTTCCCCTTTAAGGGCCGAGGGACTTCAGCTCCCAGAAGCCTCAGCCATGTTGGCCAATAGTACCATGTTGGCCAATAGCTCCTGGGATTCTGGGAGCTGAAGTCCCTCGGCCCTTAAAGGGGAAAGGTTGCCTACCCCTGATTTAGATCAATTTATATACTATATATATATATATATATATATATATATATATGACATAGAGTGCTGATTAAAATTATTATTATAAGACATTAAATAAATAAATAGTATTTACAGTCTCTAGGATAATTGAGTCATGCCGCACAGTAAGCCACAGTCTAAGCAGCATGTGGCTTCAGCTGGGCCCAATTCTGGGCGTTCAGCACCAAAGAGACCAAATGATCCTCAAAATAAAGATGATGGGACTGCAGCTCAGTTAACACAATTAGGCCGCACTATGCATGCACGTGTTGCTGCTTGTGCACAAACTAGGGTTCACGGTCATAATACAGGGTCCCAATCAGCTACAATGGAAAGTAGGGCTCAAGTTTCTGGGCAGCAGGTTAATTTGGTACAACCAAGTACTTCATCTGACATGTCTTTTCAAGATGTGCCACATGGTCCCCTGATTTCATCTGCTATGGAGGTTGGTCAGCCAACCGTAGCAGATGTGATGGAACTGTTAAAGAGAGTTCCAGGAGTGACGCAACATGGTGCATCTGTTATTGGACTTGAGCAGCCTACTCTGGCAGACTTATACAGTATGTTGCAGAGGGCTGTGGTTTCAAGTCCGGATAGTGTGTCTGCACCTGAAACTATGCAAACTGCTAACAAGGATGGGGGAAATGTTTCTTCTATTCCGCAGACTGGCACCCGAGCAGTTGCAGAGGCACACTCGGTGGGAGCATCACAAACATCAGGAGAGGCTGCTCAGCAATTGGCTAGTACAGGTTTGTCCCCATCTTTGAATGCTACAACTTCTTGGCCCACCTCAGTGTGGTCCTCTGGTAGCCCAGTTGGGCACAATGTGGGTGGGACAAGTTTCGAAAATGTTTCTATAGCTGCACCTTTGACTTTATCAGTCACACCGGGGGTGCCTGATTTGAGGGTGCAAGCTGATCAGCTTATGGTTACCAAGGTAAGTGATGCAAGGCCTTTGGTCACAGTGGGAGCCTTAGGTTTGGCTGGAGTCAGTAGGTCAGTTGAGTACAACCCCTATGCTGGGATGTCAACGCCCTTAGGATCTCACCTTCCCCTCTCTACCAAGGAGAGAATATGGAAAGGAGGATACATAGACCTGCTTTCTTTCACTTTTCGTGACCCTGAGACACAAATTATGGTCAAAGATGGGGTCGTGTTCAGTCTTCCTAAAGAATTTCAGGCACACAAGCATCCTAAGTTGGAAAGAAACTTTGTAAATTGGATGATGGGATTTACCATATACAGGGGTGTAATAGAACAAAAAGACCACTCTAGGGCCCCTGATTTTTCAAAGTACCAAGAAATAATGATCAAAGCCTATACAAACTGTCATTTTAATGCGAAGGGAGCATCATGGCTCCAGTACGATGAATAGTTCAGAATGAGAGCTGCTATGGATCCATCTTTGTCATGGCAGCACGTCCAATCTGAACTTTGGGCAGATGTTATGCTAGGGGCTTCCCCTTTGAGCAGGTGTGATAATGGCTTTGTGCCCATGGTCACGCAGCCGAAAGGGCAGTATGCGAGGCCTAGCACAGGGGACAAAACAGTTACTGGTTTATGCTGGGGATTCAACTCTGGTAAGTGAGCTAGACAACAATGTAGATTTGACCATAAATGCAGCATGTGTAAGGGTAATCACCCAGCTACCTCCTGTTTCAGGCAGAAGAAAGGTGGGGCCGGAGTCTCCGGTCAACAGCAAGCAGCGGGAGGAAAAGGCGCCAACACCAATTAAACTGGATATGTTGGCTGCTTGGTTGCGGATTTACCCGAATAGGGATTCCACTCAATACTTGTTAGATGGGTTTTCAAATGGTTTTCATATTCCTTATACAGGTTTGAGGGAGCACCGATTTGCGCCTAATGCGCGTTCGGTGAGGGAGTCGCCAGAGATGGTCAGGGAGAAATTGGCTAAAGAGTTGGCTGCTGGTAGGATATCAGGGCCTCATCAACATCTGCCAATGCCGACACTAAGGCTGTCCCCTTTGGGCGTCATTCCTAAGTAGGAGCCTGGGGAGTTCCGTTTAATCCACAATTTGTCATACCCAAAAGGGGACTCTGTTAATGATGCCATTGATCCAGTTTTGGCATCTGTAAAATACGCATCATTTGATACAGCAGTGCAGATGGTACAGGCATTAGGTAAGGGCACCCTGTTGGCTAAGTGTGATATAAAATCAGCTTTCAGGCTTTTGCCAGTACACCCTGATGATTTTGACTTGTTAGGTTTTCAATTTGAAGGGATGTACTATTTTGACAAGGCCATGCCTATGGGGTGTTCTATCTCATGCTCTGCATTTGAAAAATTTAGTACATTTTTGCACTGGTGTGCGGTCAAGAGGTCAGATAATCAAGCTATTACTCATTATTTAGATGACTTCTTGTTCGCTGGGGCTCACGGTACTACAAGTTGTGCAGATACCTTGTCGGCATTTCAGGTGTTGATGACTGAGATGGGAGTTCCTTTAGCAGAGGAAAAGATGGAGGGTCCTGGCACCCGTCTGACCTTCTTGGGCATTGAGTTAGACTCAGTTGAGGGAATCTCTCACCTCCCAGTAGAAAAACTCGAAGCGATGAGACACCAGTTAAGGATAATGAGCAGTAGGAATAAGGCCACACTTCGAGAATTTCAATCCCTGACTGGGTTGTTAAATTTTGCCTGTAAAGTTATTGTTCCTGGACGAGCCTTTTGTGCTCACCTATACAATGCTACTAAAGAGGTTTCCGCTCCACATCACCATATTAGAATTACTAGTGGGATCAGAGTTGATTTGAAGGTTTGGGAATCATTTTTGGATCAATTTAATGGAGTCTCATTTTGGAGGTCTGAAATGCTTTTAAAGGCGGACCTCCAGGTACACTCCGATGCTTCGGGCGCATATGGTTTTGGCCTATATTGGAAGGGTCAGTGGGCAGCTGAGAGATGGCCTCAAGAGTGGATTGATAAGGGTTGGACACGTGACCTTACTTTCCTCGAACTCTTCCCTATTGTGGTTGCAGTTCATTTGTGGCCAGTTCAATTCAAAAATAAAACTGTGACAACCAAGCAGTGGTTCATGTAGTGAACTCTCAGACCTCCAAATCATTAAGGGTGATGTCTTTGGTTAGAGCAATGGTTACTCAATGTTTAAGATACAATGTGTTGTTTAAAGCTCGCCATGTGCCAGGGTTACTAAATCCGTTGGCAGACGCCATTTCTCGTTTTCAGGTTTCCAGGTTTCGTCAACTCACCCCGGAGGCTGCACCTCTACCACTGGAGGTACCGAAACATCTGTGGAGCCTTGGAGATTAGAAATCGACAGGGCAATCCTCCAGTCTGTCGCTCCATCGACACGCAAGTCATATGAGCTTGCAATGTGAGCTTTTAGGCTGTTTTTGTCTATGGAAGGGGAGGTTGAGGTTTGGCCGTTAAGGGTGGAGACTGTGTTGCGTTTTGAGGTTCATCTTCGGCAATCGGGTTTGTCCCCGGTCACTATTAGGTCAAGGTTAGTGGCTCTGTCCTTTTATTCCAGGGCAGGAGGGTTCATCGACCCAACGGGGGATTTAAGGGTCCATAGGGCCTTAGAAGGCTGGACCAGGGAGCTTCCTCCAGCACGCGATACTCGCTTGCCGGTAACAGGATCAATTCTAATCCAAATTTGGCAATCCCTTCCTGAGGTATGTTCTTCAGCTCAGGAAGTGATGCTTTTTAGGGCTGTTTTTTCTTTGGCGTTCTTCGTGGCCACTAGAATCAGCAAGCTTGTTCCTAGCTCTCGTTCGGATAGTTCGGGCTGAGCACTTTACCTATCTGACCTTCAAATTAATGAATAGGAAGTTCAAATATGTTTTTGGTCTTCTAAGACTGACCAGTTGGCTAAGGGACATAAACCCATGAATAATCAAATCCTCAAAAGTCAAAACCACAAATGTGAAGGGATGAGTATATAGATTTGTTCTAGCTGGAACTAAACTAAAGCAGGTTCAAATGGCAGTGTTTTTTGTTTTTGTTTTTAAATAGGACAATGGGGACCACTTTCTTCCAAGAAAATATGGACAGGAGAAGACTGCACAAACAATTTGGAGTGTATTTTTAGCAGTAGGCCTATAGACAGACAAGGCTCATCTCAAACTAAAAGTCATAATAGCACCAATATAGTTAAATACACAGTGTGGAATACTAGAAGTTCCCTTATCTGAGTAAAAGGCAGCACAAAAAGTGTGTGAATATGACAGGGAAAGGGCATGGAAGAAGAAAGGAAAGAATAAAGGTTGGCAAACATAGAGATGCCTGGTAAAGGGAAAATGAAGTACAGTAAAGAGAAACAAAGTAATCATGGCTAGGGAATAGGTAGCACAAATATGTATATCAAAGGATATCAAAGTTTCAAACAATGTAGAAGATCTAAACATACATGATCTCAAAGTCTGAGAAACAGTGTGGTGCATAAACTACAAAACACTTCCTTTTAGCTTCCAGGTACTTGTAACTATTCCTACAAAGGCCCTTTACAAATCCAAAGCACTGGATGCTCTCTTTTCTTTTTACTAATTTGTTTTTATGTTTTAATTATATTTGTTTTTATTTCACTTAATACTGTTAGCTATCCTGAGTGCCATTTTGAGCAGAAAGACAAAAAATAAATTTAATAAATAAATAAACAAACAGTACCATACCCACCCACCCCCAAAAAGGAAATGGATGACGTGTGGATAAAAATGTATGACACTGGGCATAAATACTAACAGCTACACAAAGCAAGTCATGATAAAATATAATATAGCTCCTTTTATAAAAATCCTTATTTTATATTGAGTATCTTAAGTATTTCCAAAGTTACCTGCTCATACAATAGACTGCAAACCACGTTTACACATTTTGTTTCTTATTACCACAGTTTTTCTCATGAAAGTCATATGATATTTCTGGGAACAGAAATATTATCAACAATAAATTGAAGAATAATTCAATTTATTTAGAATTTGCATGTCCTAGTTACTCTTCCAGTACAAAACAAAATACTTGATTATGAAGCTATTTGTTTGGGACAAGCTTATCAGCAATGGTATCTTAAATGCCCTCCATTTTGAGTATAATTAAGAAGCATGAGTCTATATTTATATAGTTGTTAGCTTTTATTTGGCAATGTCCTCCATTCTGAGAAGGACTGAGAAGCATGGATTTACATTTCTATGAGATTTCTAGCTTTTCTTTGCTCAGGTCCTACATATATTTTGTGGAGTGTCCTCTATTTTGACCATGACTAAGAAGTATGCATTTATATTTACATTAAAAGTTGCCAGCTTTTTAGTTGGCCATGCCCTCGACTTTCCTTGGATGTCTTCCACTTCAAGCAGGACTGAGAAGCATGGGTTTATAATTTCTACAAAGGTTTCCAACCTTTGTCTTTGGCCAGTCCTCCATTTTCCAGGGTGGGTACCTCCATTTCGTGGTGCCTCATTCTCTGTGGCAGTGAGGATCTCTCTCTCTCTCTCTCTGAGCCTCTGCCAGACACACTCACTCACCTGCCCTCCTTTTCATTCCCCACAGCCTCCTCCTCCTTCTTCTCTTCTTTTTCTTCCACCGCTGCAGCTCTCTAGACCCTTCTACACTCTCCATGGCAGCCCATGCTTGGAGGATGTGGCCCCACCAAGGAAGGAAATAGAGGCATCCCATACATCTGGGGTGTGGGAGTGCTGTGCAGGAGGTGTCCCTCACCTCACAAGGGACTGTGGTGGAGGCGGCTGGAGAGAGCAGGGCCACTGTTACCTCCCCATGCCCATCACACAATTGGGAGGAGAGGAAGAGCCCCACCAAGCTCAGGCCGGCCAGCTATATTCCCCCTGAAGTCCATGGGGCAGGCGGGGGGGTGACATTGGCTGGGGGCCTCCATGCCACATGTGACACTAAGATGGAGTGTGGCCGAGAGAGAAAACAAGCCACCTACAGGGGGTGCTGTTGTTGTTGCAGCCTAGAAGTGGCAGCAAGACAGCAGTTTTGAAAGGAACATTGGTGGTGGTGGTGATGAAACTGGGACATGCAGCTCCAACTGACCGGGACAGTTCCACAATCCTTAAAATCAGGACTGTCCCAGTTTTTCGGGACAAATGGTAACTCTACTCTTGCGCCTCCCTTTCACAGCCATGTTGTATAAATGTACTTTTTCACTAAGTTTCTTCTTTAAAGAAGTAATAAGCAATTTTAGCCATTTTCTTTCCATAGTGAGAAAGCAGTTTTCAAAGCCTATTCAGAATTCAGGAATAATCTGTGCAAAATTTGTACATGGCTGTTATGTGCAGAAAACAGAATTTTCTATTCAAGAAACAGAATTTTCTGCACAAGAGATAGATTTTCTATGCAGTAATTATTTCCTGCACTGAAAACAAACCTGCAGAAGAAGCTGTTTGCCACTATATATATATATATATATAAGCATTTTCTTTGCAAAACAACCACATGTGAATTTTTCATAGAATTACCCCCAAACTGTGAAGATTCTTCAGTCCAAAATTCTTCTCATCAGGGTTTAACACTCAAATGACTTTTTTGTTGCGGGGGGTGGGGGGGGAGGAAGACTGAACAATCTTTTTTAACATTATTTCCATGCTTTCCATGTAGCTGGTGGAGAGCAAGGGATGGAAGCATATGAATATACAACTATAGGCAGATGCAAAATAATGACATTGTCTTCCAGAAGCTCCAAAAGACCCCCAGGAGATGCCCTCATCAGTGTCTGTCTTATAGGCAGACTCTTCTCAGCCATCCTCCAGTTTCCATTGGTCATTACATGGTCATGGAGGGATGGGAGACGCTGCAGAAGGAATGTGAGGATCTCTGCCACATAATGGATTGTATGCCTTTAATAGAGCTATCTGTTTTATTGTTTTATTTTTTCTATAGAACCCTGTATTTTTAATTGATGCGTTGAATTTGATCTGTTGCCATTCCCTACCTCGACAGTTGTTGTTTGATTACACAATATGAAGGAGGTGGGCAGATTCTGTCCCAGTAGCTTTTATTTTCTACAGCTACTTTGACTCTGTTCTGGAAAGTCTCTCCCTATATTTCAAGCTGGCATAATGGTAATGCTAATACATGTAAAATACTGTCCACGCATATACAAATGCATTTATCTCCTATCTTGCTCTCTACTCAATCTGTTGCTTTAAAGGCATCAATGATGTTGTGTGCTGGGAGGCTAGTTGCATTTTGCCTACAAACCTACTTTCAGATTCAATTAGAGATCCTCTCAGCTGCCTAGAGAAAACTCTAGGGAGATTTCAGCCTGAATTCTGTTGATGAGACAGCAAAATGAACATGACTGCATTCATTCAAATGGAGAATTTCACATTTCAATCTCATGTATAAATCGTGCCAGAATGTTGCTAGCCTATTGTGTGGAAGAAAATGTGTAACAACTTGCTTTCTTCTAGCATAAAATCATCACAAGCAAAAAAAAAAAAAAAAAAAAAAAAAAAAAAAAGAGGAAAAGAAAAGAAGAAAGAGGTAGCTGAATCAAATACATTTCAGTTAAACTCATTGCTAGCAATGCATATAGCACAAGCAGTGTGGTGTAGTGATCTGAGTGTAGGACTGGGATTCTGAGAGACCAGGCTTTGAATTGCTGCTCAGCTGTAGAAATCTACAGGTGATGTTTGGCAAGTCATACTTTCTTAGCCTTAGAGGAAGGCAATGGTGAACCCAGTCTGAACAAATCTTGCCAGGAAAACTCTGATAGGGGCCCCACAAGTCAGGAACAGTGTGTGTGTGTAAGTTTGTGCACATGTGCCCATTTTGCCCATCCAATAAATTACAGTGAATACCTTGATATTATAGTGGGCAGGCTAGCCATATACAGATTTGAACTCCTGTGGATCACCCCATTCCATATTAGTCAATATGGGGCATGCTGATGCAAGCATGTGCACATCAATGCTCATTGACTAATATAGACTTGAGCACCACTGTTTTTTTCCATAGCTACATATTTAAATATACTTATAATCTCTATTTAATGACAAGACAGAGGAATGTATGCTACTTCTAATGCTGACAGTACTAACAGTTTCCTAGTACTAGGATGAAAGTGGCAACTGTTACATTTGCTTATATTCAGCATCTGGGAGCTCAGAGCACCATAACTGGGTTTATCCAATTTCAAGTGCACAACAGCCTGGTGAGGTATGTCAGATAGAGCACAAGATTACCAGTTGGGCAATGATCTGACCTCTCATCTTGTTGGTCATCAGTATCTATCTACCAGACTGGATGATGGCATGGGTGCTGGGATGAATCAAGTGGCAGTGAAGAAGCAGTTGCAAATATAATTGCAAATATAATTCCAGAAGTGCTTAGGTAAAAGTGGACCCTGAACTATGTGAAGCAAGAGGCAGAACAATACTTCTCCCCAGTGCCTGTTTCACCTGGGATCCCCAAAAGTAAGTATTTTGTGAATGATCCCAGCTCAAACTAGTCCTTGATATACAGTAAATCCTTTTGTTTCTCCTACAATGTACAGCAACCTGAATTCTTCACCAGAAGTTTGGCTCATCTCTGGAGAGAATGCTGTAAAATGTGATTGCTGATCCCATCTCAATCTCACCACTGCTAATTAAACACCTTGAGTTCAGCTGACTTGCTTTTATTTTGGCTGGTTCCAAGAGGATATTATTTTTAGCTCCAAAGAGTTAAAGGGAAAGAGAACTGTGCCAGGTTGTTTGGAGGCAGAGAGAGGAAGAAACTCTGAGGGGGATCCATTGTGATTAAAATTCCATTCCACAATACAGCAGAGCACTGGTCTGTGGTTCCAGACTCAATTAAGCCACAAAGTTGGAAGCCTTTTCTAAAATTCATTTACTGAATGACTTAATTAGACAATATGGCTGAGTCACATGGCTCCAGATTGGGATTAAATTAAAACTAGAGTCATTGTTTAAGTATTGCATAAAGAAACCAACGTACCTAAATCCCTGTATATTATGTTCAAGACAAAACAGCCTGTTGCAAGGTTTGACTGGCTAAACACTGAGTTAATGTGCTTTCTTTTGAGGTGTCTGACCCCCTCTCCCTTCCACAGTGCCTCATCTAAGCATGGTAATAAATGGTCTACTAGCACAATCCCGATTAGGGGGCCAAGAGGTTAATCTTCAGGTCTCTATCTGATAAAGTCTTTATCCTGACACAGCACCCCACTGCCTACTGATAATCTTGGAGATTGCTTGTTATTTAGTGCCGGTGTTGGATTGAGGTGTACAGTCTGCAGTACTGGCTGAAATGATACAATCAATCTAAGTCAGCTTTGCTCTTTTCTTATTCCATTTTTCTCAGTCTTCCCCTCCTCCTCTCCCCTTCTCTGTTCCATTGATTAAAGATGCACTATCCCTAGCCATTTACTGACAGCACAGAACACTGTCTGAGGCAAGGCCAGCCTGTCATGTTAGGCAGTATGGAGGAGAAGAAAAGAGAGAGAACTCTCACTTACACAAACCACTAAACCCTTTAGTCTTAATTCACATAAGGGGGGGGGGGGCACTCTTGAAAAGAGGCATCATATTGCAGCATTTTTAATGTAGTTAATAGACTTGTCGTCTTTGGATACCATGAGGGAAAACTGTTACAGGGCTGCATATCAGTTTATTTGGAAAGATGCTTTAATTTTATCCATAAATCTTACATCTGGCTTTCTTTCAAAAGTCATGGATGTGCTAAGTTTGCATGAGGCCTAGGCTGGGGTTCCTGACAACTCTACTTCAAATTCCATTCTAAGCTGAGAGGTGCTTCATCTTCCCTTGATTAATTAATTTGCTAGCTATATCTCTGCTTCAGAGTTATTTTTACTTGACAAATGATACTGTAATAACACCTTTCAAAACTATATTCAAGTTAGAAATTAGAAAGGCTGAAGTTCAGAAAATCAATAGCTTCCATTTGAGAATAATTTGAGAAATACATCTAGAGGTAGAACAAGAATGTACTGACATGGGCCACTACTTGAAGACTTATATTAACATAGAAGATACTAGATGTAGACAGGGATGTCACCAGGGGCTGTGTGGTGTATGTACTTCATTAGATGACACCCCTGAGGGGGGGAGGAATGTCACCACTACTCCCCAAACATCTACCTTTGGGCAGAAATGGGCGTTGGTGTTCACTTGCTTCTCTTTAAAACTCTGAAGAGATTGTGTGACCATGATGAGGCTCAGTTGGAGGAGAAAGGAGAATCCCCAAATTTTAAAAAAGTATATATTAAATTTGAAATTTTTAAAAAACATTATTAAAATTATTTTTAAAAAAATTGGGGGACAAAAATTCACCCCATCTCCATTTCAGTTGCTCATCTCTGAGCTGCACAAAAACTGCTTACTGCAATAACATCCAAATCTAAAAGGTTGTTCATATCCATTCAAATAGTTTACTGATTGTGTACATTTAGTTTTTCATTCAACTCTTTTCTGTTGTCTGGTTGTGGTTTCTCTGTTCTCTGCTGTATGTTTTAAAAGCCGGAAAGACAGAGGCATTCAAAATGACTATAACTGCAGTAACAGCAGCATCAGCAGCAACTGCAACAGAAGGGAGGAGGAGGAGAGTGAACCCAAGAGCGGGGCAGGTGGTGGCAGCAGAGGCTTCAAACTCTGCCCGCCCACCACACTCTCCCGGTAACAACAGCAGTTGCAACCTAGGAGAAAAAAAAGAAAAAAAAAAGAATAAGAATAAGAATAAAAGAAACTTCCAAAGGGCAGATGTCGGCACAAGGAACTAGCTGTCAGAACTCTGACAGCTGGTTCTTCTTGAAAGGCTGGTAATAAGGAGTGAAAGAAAAGTGAAAGAAATCAAGTTTACAAATCACTCCAAGACCAGCAAATTAGACTCTCCCTGGTAGGGAAGAGGCAAGGGACCTCACGAAGGCTTGAAAAGATTCGGAAGGCACGCTTATCAGTTCTATGACAAAATTAAAGTAAATAGAGATTTTAATAACCATTTCATTAGAAAATCATTATTCATGGTCTGGAACAGATACAAGAAACTAATTAGCCCAAAAATTCCATCATTGGCTTCCCCACACAAAGCTTTCTTCAAAAAAAGAACTTACAGAATAAAGATAATTGGTTAAAATATGAAGATATAATTAGACAGCAGCAGGGATCTTTAAAAATGAAATCACGGAAAGAATTAAAAAGTGAAGGTAAAGTGAACAGTTGGTTTATGTATTTACAACTGTAAGAAATTTTTTAAAAAGATATAAAAACAGCTGGAATAGAATTCAAAAAGACTGAATTAGAAGAAATTTTGGGGTCAAAAAAGGGGTAACAATATCAAAATTATATAAGTTTTTGTTAAATGTTTATAAGGAAGATGAAATCGTAAAGAAAAACATGGTGCTCTGGGCACAGAATATAGGTAAACCATTGGAATTGGAACAATGGGAGACAACTTGGTCTAAAAGATTAAATTATACTTTGTGCCAAGATATAAGGGAATTTTTTTATAAAATTGGTTATAGGTGGTGTTTGACCCCAGAAAGAATATGCAAAATATATGGAAATACCAGCAATAAATGTTGGAAATGCTCAAAGAAAAAGGGGACCCTATTTCACATCTGGTGGAAATGCAAAGAAGCAAATAATAATAATAATAATAATAATAATAATAATAATAAATAAAATAAAAAAAATTGGAAGAAAATCTGTATTACAATTAATAGAATTTTGGAGATAAAGTAAAACTTAAACTGGAAATATTTTTTGTTAAATATGATAGATAATCAATTAGAAAAGAGTCATGATTGTGTCTTATTTTATATGACTTCTTCTGCAGGAATGGTGTTTGCTAAAGATAGGAAAAATAGAAAAGTACCCAGGATAGAGGAATGGTTTCTAAAACTTTACAAGGTTCTATATTTGGACAAGATGAGATGAAAAATCTGATAAATTTTTAAATGACTGGAAAAAGTGCTCGGTTTTTTAGAACACAAATGGGGTAATTTGGTTACAAATATAATAAAATAAATTTTATAATTATTAACAGTATAATAAGGGTTGCTATTTTTTAAGATATAAGAAAAGTAGAATTTTGGTTTTGCAGAGAAGATAGAGAATAGGATATGTGAAAGAATTACATTTCAGTTAGTTTTTTGTTAAAAAAAATCAGGTGTGTGTGTGCAAATATAGATAGATAGATAGATATAGATATAGATATAGATATAGATATAGATTGATATCAGAGAAAAGTGAAACAATCAGGATAATGCAAAATTTATTGGTTTAATGGTAATTTTGTTAGATCAGATAATGGAAGTAACTGGACTGCTAAAGCAACAGGAAGGAAAATAATATCTCACAGGTTATTGGAGAAATATGGTATCTAATAGTTTACATAATTTTTGTAAATGCTGTAAATAATACTTAATGCTCTGCTGTATCCATTTGTTTTTTGTTTGTTTGTTTGTTTTATTTTCCTTTATGTCTATATTTTTATGTTTATATACTTTATAAATAAATAAATATATTAAAATTGGCCAGAATTAAGTGTCCTTTCATTCTTGCAGCGATCGACACAGGAATCAACTAGTGCAGAGCCAACATTTTCTCTTGATTTCATTCTCCTTTTTTAAAACAATTCTTATTAGATTTGAAACAGAAGAAATGGCTTTTGAAAATATTTTTAAAGAGAAAAAAATATTGGTGAATGTTTTGTGAGCACACTTTAGGTGCTTGATCACATTTCAAGTAAAAAGTAACTGAGGAATGTGTGAATGCCCTGTCTTCCATCCCACAATAATCTCTTTGGCAGACTGTAGCTTCCCCATTTTTCCAGTGCTTTAATAAAAGTTCTGGGGGAGATGTCATGGAGTCACTCTTCCAATCAAGCTTTCCCAGTTCAGAAGGTGTGTACAGCCAACAAGGCTGTAGATTAATAGTAGGATGTTTTTTAAAAAGAAAGAAAGAAGGATGCAACCAAGTAAACAAACAAACAGCATTTATCTGAGACCACTTTACAAAGGATAAGTCAACAAAGATGACACCAAAAGAAATTCTTACAGATTATTAAAGATATCATCCAGCCTCAGAGGGAAAGAGAGAGGCGCAGCTCCATGAGGCCTGGGCTAGACATAGGGCCTTTGCAGACTGCCAGAAATAGTTCAAATTGAGTCCACTTTAAGGGTTAGGGTTAGGGAATCATGGGAACTGTAGTTTATTGTGGCACCAGAGCTCTCTGACAGAGAAGGCTCAATGTCTCAGGGGGGGGGGGGGAAACAATTCCCATGATTCCCTAGCACTAACCCTAACCCTTAAAGTGGACTCAATTTGCACTATTTCTGTCAGGAGAGCACTCCCTCCAGTCCATCTGATACCATCTGGCCTCAGACGAAGAGAGACAAGCCCATCTCCACTGGGCCTACCCTAGACTAAGAAGAAGAGCCCTCCCTCCAGTCCATTTGATACCATCCTGATGTCATGCGTTACCTGGAGAAGGATGAGGAGGATAAGCGAGAACCTCTTCTGGGACTTGAGCCTGCAGCTGTGGGGCCTCAGCCCAGCCCTAGTTCTGCTTTGCCAGATCTAGCAGAGTGTGCGATCTCCCAGGAGGCTCCACAGCCAAGCCTCCCAGCAGCAGAACCTTCAAACATGGAGGAGGATCAAGGGACAATGCCTACCTTCAGTCAGCTTTGAGCAGAAAGAGAGGGCCTTTGGTGTTCAAGGAAACTTTATGAAAAATGCAAGAGCAATCAGCCTCACCTGAGCTCCTGCAGCTTGGTAATTTAGGCAGATGTAGAAGGTCTGCCTGAGTGCCAGAGATTATCTGAGTTTTCTAGTGAAAGCCTCCATTTCTCCTTGTTCCTTGGCCTGAAACCTTGGCTCTCAGACTGCTGACTTATCTTGAACTTCTGGAACCCTTGACCTTTGGACTGCCTTGTCACTCTGCCTTTCTGGAATCCTAGACCTACGGACTGTTTGACCATTCTTTGGATAGGTAATATGGACCTTTGCTTTCTTGTTTTGCATTAGCAAAAGACTTTTGGGCCTAAGCAGACTGCCAGAAATAGTGCACATTAAATTGAGGCACTGCCCTGGCTCAGTGCTAGGGAATCATGGGAACTGTAATTTATTGTGGCACCAGAGCTCTCTGACAGAGAAGGCTCAATGTCCCAGAAAAAAAAAATACAGTTCCCATGATTCCCTAGCACTGAGCCAGGGCAGTGCCTCAATTTAATGTGCACTATTTCTGGCAGTCTGCTTAGGCCTTTTTGTTACCTTTAACCCTCACAAGAAGTTGTTATCAGCACTCTTGGTGGCTTTTCTGGACACCGGCCTCAGAGGGAGAGAGTTAGGCCCAGCTCCATTGGGCCTGGCCTAGACTAAGGAGGAGAACCTTTTTTCCAGCCTATCTGATACCATCCTTCCTGAACATACCCTAGAGTTGGGGTTGGAAACTTTAGCAGAAATATTTTTACTCTACAAAATTACAGCATGTGGATAGCATTTTAACTGCCACAGCAATATCTTATAGTACTCTGGGAATTGCAGTTTAGGAGGTATTCTCAGTCAAAGAACTCTTCACAAAATTACAAGCCCCAGGATTCCATAGGTTACTGCCATGGCAGTTAAAGTGTAATCACACCACCGCAGTCTGGGCGTGCTCCTAGACCCGTCGCTTCACATGATAAATCAGGTGAATTGAACGGTCAAGAGCGCCTATCATCAGCTTCGGCTGATACGCCAGCTACGCCCTTTCCTGGAAATAAAGGACCTAGAAACTGTAGTACATGCTCTGGTAACCTCACGACTCGACTTCTGCAACGCACTCTACATGGGGCTACCCTTATACCTAACTCGGAAACTGCAATTAATACAAAATATGGCAGCCAGGCCATCATGAAGTGATCATATTACTCCGGTTTTAAAATCTCTGCACTGGCTGCCAGTTAGTTTCCAGGCACAGTATAAGGTGTTGGTATTAACCTTTAAAGCTGTACATGGCCTGGGCCCATCTTCCCTAAGGAATCGCCTATCTCCATATAATCCACCTCATTCCCTCAGATCTTCTGGGAGGAAATTGCTGCAACCAATAAGAACTAGATTGGCAACAACCTCTCAGAGGAATTTCTCTGCCACGGCCCCTAGACTGTATTTCCAGAATGATACTTTCCACAATTTCTCCCCCACCATTAGATCACTCCTTTATAATCAGTGTGCCCTGTCTAATTGTATTAGATTTGTAATCTGTTTTAAGTTAAATTTTAATGTTGTTATGGATTTAATATATTTTTAAGGGGGTGTGTGTGATATGTCCTTTGTATTGTACGGGATTATATTTTTAAATTGTAAACTGCCTTGATAGCCTTGGCTAAAGGTGGCATATAAATTATTATTATTATTATTATTATTATTATTATTATTATTATTATTATTATAGTGTAGTGTGTGAAGGGCCCCAGGTCTGGGAGGCAATTTTCTACCCTTGGAATCTCCTGTAGGTCCCATAGGCTGCCTAAATAAATAAATAAATAAATTTGCCAAAAACCAAAATGAGACCAATAAATTTTCCAAAAACCAAAATGAGTTTGAAAAACAAGATTTTAGTTGTTGTTTTTTAACGTTAAATATGGTGGGGTGCTGAAACTTATTTAAAAGATGAATCATAACTCTGAAGGCTTCCAGAAAAGGCAATTCACCCCCTTTTTTTTGGTCAGACAAAGGCCAGGCATAGTAGCCTTGAAGAGTCGTGAGCCACAAAAAGGGCTCCGAAGGCTATATATGACCCCAGAGCCCCTCTTTGCCCACTCTAGCCAAATGGGACAATTTCATTTTTAAAATTTTCATTATTACAGTACAATTAGGAAACTGAGACCTTCCCAATGTTTTAATTCTACTCTCTTCACAAATAAAGCTCCTTCTCTAGTACATTGGTAATAGAAGATAGTTGTGCATTGCTGAAAAAATGTGGTAGAGGCAGGACTCAATAGCATAATCCTTTGTGTACAAGCAAAACATTGATCTTATATGTGTGTACTCTGTTAGACATCTTGCTGAACATAACAGCAGCTGCCAATGGGGTGGTGACTTCTTTCAGGATTGGTTGGAGATGTATGGTGCTATTAAAGGCAAGTGACAGCTTGTCAGATCTGTACAGATCATCTCTGAGTGGGCCTCTGGACCATCCTTGGAGTATTCTGAACTTGAAGCTGGCCTGATTTCCCCCCTCCATTAACTGAGCATTCTAGAGCAATATTGGGTGGCTGTCTACACAGCATCCTGCTGTGCTGCCTGCCACCAGTTATGGCAGAAATCGCTCCCTCTGAGGTCAACAATGTGATACACAGCATCAATAACATGGCTGTGACCTCAGAAGCAGTGGCATCATTAGGGAGGTGTGTTGGTACAGGATGCACTGGGTGACACCCCAGAAGGGGGTGTTCTCTCCCTGTGTGTGCTCCCCTACATACTGTCCCTGTGCACTTTCTGGAGTATTACAGATTTTCTGGAAAGATTTAGATCAAAAGGTAGGCTTTGAAAAAACAGATTAAAGGAGGGATGCTGCAGATTTATTGTTGGACTGCCCTTCCTGTATGTAGACAGTTTAAACATATGGATAGGCTGACATGTGGGCAGGGGGATAATCACTGCAAAGGGCGTATATTTGTCTATATTTCCTATGTCTCCATAGCTCCCATGTAATGGCTAGCATCCTGTTTGTAGCATATAGATATGTAAGTAAGGGGATTTCAGAGACTATACGGTAAGTCCAGGGGTGACATATGGCTCAGCCTAGCACAGGTTCATATGTGGATCTACTATGCTATGCTGAGCTGTACAGGATTGTGGCCAGTTCTTGCAAATAAGAGCACAGCTTATGGACATTTCTGAATGACTCACAAAGACAACAGCCATTGCAAGATAAGTATTCAGAGAGATAGCTGTGTTAATCTATTTTACCATTGAAGACAAACACAAACATACACACACACGCAAAACCAGTAGCACCTTTGAGACTAATTAGGAAGAAATTTCTAGCATAAGCTTCCATGTACTCGCTCCATGTCACCTGATGCACTTCACCTGATGGAATAAATTGAGTTCGTGAACTAGAAATTTGTTTTTCTGCCTCAAAGCTACTACTGCATTTGTTTTACTATAGAATAAGGTTTATCTTCATATTAACTATCATTAGGCACCCCAGAAAAGGACTTTGGTGCCCTTAGGCCTGTTTTTTTTTTTTTTTAATGCAATAAAAGAGGTTTTGTCCAGTGAGGGGATGGATTCATCAAAGCACCTTCACATGGAGGATAATTCACTTTCATTCTGGTTTCTTGCATCTGTTTGTCATGGGGAGGGTTGCATTCAAATGAAAATCTTACTGCATGAAATAAGGGTTTTGTAAAGCCACCTCTCTATATTTTTACTGCAACACCAACAGCACATTGTAAGAACTGGATGCCACAGATCTATATATTTGGAAATAAAGAACACACCTCTCAACATCTTTATTCCTGCCCCCAACTCTCTGCCCCAATAGCTAACTAAGGGCCTTTACAGACTGCCAGAAATAATGCAGATTGAGGTCACTTTAACTGTCCTGGCTTAGTGCTAAGCAATCATGAGAATTGTATTTTTTTTTTCTCGGACATTGAACCTTCTCTGTCAGAGAGCTCTGGTGCCACAATAAACTACAGTTCCAATGATTCCTTAGTACTGAGCCAGGGCAGTTAAAGTGACCTCAATCTGCATTATTTCTGGCAGTCTGTAAAGGCCCCAGGAATTAATTACTATGGGTTTGTTTTAGCTTTTATCACTGGGGAAATGTTGCGGTCTTCTTTGTTTACACAGCTAAAACATTACAAAGTGCTATTTGGAATAGGCATTTAGCCTATGAGCCCAAGATGGAAACTATCAGCACTGAAGCCACATTTAATACTGACTTGGTGATCCATACTATATACTCACTAAAGAAAAAGAAAAATTGTGTTACTCTTGCTTCAATATATGTATATTCTCCACATGCATAGTCAAAGACTTGGATTTCCTAGTGTACTTCCAATCTGGAAGGCAAAATATTAGGGCTTATTTTTTTTAAAAAAAGAACCCTACCCACATATTGTTTATTTTGTTTAGGATTTTTTACTATTATTATGGTTCCTGATTCACACGACATCTTCCATCTGAAAAAGCCATTAGTGCTGGATAGATGGGTAGTTTCATTTCATTGGAAAGGAGATGTGTTTGCTTTCTTTGGACAGGCATAGGCTAGAAAAAATAAAATTTGACAAAATAAGATGAAACTTTTAAACCCCAAGCATGTGGCTCACTCCATTAAGCTTCCTGAAGGATCTGTATGTAGCTATGCATGAGCATAGTGTGACACGATTCCTGAGCAACATAGAGGTAAATGAAGTTTCTGATTCATTTATTGCATCAGTGACTTTAGAGCATCTGGTTAGGCATGTTTATGCAGAACAAATCATAGGTTTTCTGTTCAGAGGGAACACATGGTTAATCACAGGTTACACAAAAATGGTGGTTGATGACCAACATGTCACTGGGTTTTAGCCTGAACTTTAAAGAAGCTATCCAAGGTGCTAGCCCTATTTTGAGGAAAGGAGTCTGGATAGATCTTTTAATGTTCAGGGTAAAACCCTGATTGGATTCACTGTCCCATCAATGTGGATGCTGTCAATTGCCACTGGATGAAGTCTTATTTAGGAAGGTATTATATTGGTATAAGAAGCTTTGTGACTTTATTCCTCACCCCAGGAATATTTCTATATTTATAAGTGGAAATGTGAAATGTTCATGGTATTAATAAAAATAAATTTAAACCACACAAGAATCCAAATATACTATCTGTTCACTATATTGAATTAGAAGTAGGCACAGTTTAAGACATTGTGGTCCCCAGCACACTGCAGAAATAATCCAGTTTGAGACCACTTTAACTACCCTGGCTCAATGGTAGGGAATCCTGGGAACTCTAGTTTTGTGAGATATTTAGACTTCTCTGTGTGAGAGAGCTCTGGGGTCACAACAAACTACAATTCCCAGGATTCCCTAGCACTGAGTCAGGCCAGTTAAAGCAGTCTCAAACTGGATTATTTCTGCAGTGGGTTTTGTGCCTTTGTTACCTTAGGCAAAAGACAAGATGGTCTCTTCCTTCCCCACTTAATTTATCTCTCTGTTTATCTATCTATCTATCTACCAACCTTACAATAAAATTGTGCTCACAAACAAACCAGTAGCCAGTGAAGGTTTACAAGGGAATTATGTGTTCATTGTAACCAGACACATTCAGTTTTCCAACTATGGCATTCTGACATTGCAGGGCAATTTCAAAAAGCAGCCCCAGGTCAAGAAGATTATATTAGCCCAAAGAGGATTCAACCAAAGTATGTATGACCATGGCCAGATATAATATCTCCAGAAATAGTTTGAGGGAGCACTCTGTTTTTAACTGTGTGGATGCACTGCTGTTGAAAACCAGGCATTGAAGCTCAGAACTGAATCCACAGGTACACCCAAACTGAAATTTCATATTCTATGTAAAGAAGCCAATAATATTGGTAGATTATTTCAGCAGTGGCAATGGGAATGTATGAGGATAATTTTTGGTGAGGATGGGCAAGTGTGTGAGCGTTTGGAACCAATTTCCACTTATCTTCACTGCAGACTGCACTCCTTTCAACACAAACAATGAACTCAAATACCTTTGTTTTCCAGTGCAATCCCTTTCAAAATGGCAAACAGGAAGTGATGTCATGTCACTACCTGTTGTCATTTTGAGAGGGATTGCAAAGGAAAATAGAGATATTGGGGGATAGTACTGGGTTTTAGGGTGCTTGTGGGTGTGGGGTTATTTTTGCATGTTTGCACATATTCGGGGGGCTTTCTGCATGGTTTGGGGACAAAATGCAGAAAAATAGGGGAAACTGAGAGGTTTTGATGGGTGAGTAGGGGGCTTCAAACATCACAGAAGTGGTCCAGTGGCCATAAGAAATCCATGGGCCACAATTTTCCAACCTGTGGCTTAGGGGGTGCTGAACATGCATTACAGAACACCCCTCTCTATATTTCAAGGGAGGGGATTAGTTGGGTACAGGAATGCCATTGCTATCACCCAGCCTTGGCTACCTGAACCAAGTGCCTCTTTTGCCTAATGGTGGGCCCTATCTTGATAAGGACTTTTACAGAGAGCTCAGTGTTACCATTCCAACATTTGCACAAATGCAGCATTCCTGCTATTATACCACTCTAAAATACCCAAATCTGTGTCATTTTCCCTTTAATCATTTCTTAGTCCTCTCACATCTTTCAAGGGGATTTTATTTCCAATTTGGACACAACACCTCAGATGCTTTCTCTACACATTTTTCTATTTGTATTTCTGGCCAGGAATAGGCAAGTGTGAACTGTCTCATAACATATGGGGTTGGTTTGATTTGGTTCACCGAACAGCCGACCCACAAAAAGTAGGAATTATAGGCAGTTGTGTATAAACCACTTCAGGTGAAAAAGGAGGTGGTTGTGATTGATGCCAGGAACTTACTGAGCTGAGGTGAAAACTGTTTGTATAACTCAATGTTATAAGCCCTTACTGTTACAAGGTGCTAGCTAGCAGCCCTACCTTGACATAAAGGCTATATTTTCATTATGTTAACCAGGGAGGAGCAGAAGCACCCACCTGCACAATCTGGAGACATCCTTTCCTGGTTCTTGAAAGTCTGTTTTGGCTTTGACACCCTCAATAATACATGAAAGATTATACATCCAGGCAGCTTTATCATTCACTGCAGTAAAAGAAAACAGTCTGCACAAACATGTCACTACAACAAATGTGCAGAAAGTGGTTCCATAAGCACATCTCAATATATGTATATATGGAAGTCTGTCTCATGACATAATCTGTAGGTTGGTGCAGGTGTGTGGCCGTTTGGTTTGGTCCTCAGTTTGGTCCTCCAGGTGTTTTAGACTATAGCTTCCATATTCTTTTACCAGAAGCATGTTACACTTTGATTGGGATCTACATCTGGGGGGCTAAAGGCTCTCACTGTATTTAAAAAAAAGACAAAAGAATAATCATGAGTAGATTGTTTAGGCTACATCAACTTCTCAAATCAAAGGAGTGCAAAGCAAGGGACATTGTTTCATCAGCACATCTGCACAAGGTGATACTGTGGCTACTGCCACATTGTGGAAATAAAGCAGTTTGATGCCACTTTGTAGTTTTGTGAGACATTTAGCCTTCTCTGTCAGAGAGCTCTGGTGCCCCGCCAAACTACAAATCCCAGGATTCCATAGCATTGAGCCATGGAAGTTGAGCCAGACAACACAACTGCACTGAACTGAAATATAGGAATACAAAAGGCCATCATTTAAAATGGAAAAGGTTGAATAAGATGACAATAAGATCCATTTTTATGCTTAGAACTTACATTGTATTTTCAGTGTTCAGGGCATGTCTTGCTGAGTTTATAAGCAAACTAGAATTCACATGCATGGTGAAATGAAATCCATATTTTACAGACTTTTAAAAATATAATTCACAGGTTAAAAAAAAAGAAAAGAAGGAAAGAAGGAAGGTAAGTGCTTAAAAAAAAGAGAGAAGTATGCACAAGCCACATTATATTCAGGAAAATAATATTGTGCAAATAGTAGCAGACTAAGGAATATATTAGCAAAAATTGCTCCAATTTCTCATATAAATATTATTTGATATGATTTTGGGACAAGTGGTTATTGAAATGAATAATTCAATGTATCAGAACATCATAGAAACAGCCACCCCTAAGCTTTTCAAATCCATTTATGTGCATATTAATTTAATCAGTGTGGTGAAACACACAAGCTAGGAAAGACTGCAGTAGTTTATTTTTGCCTGAGCCTACTGGGAAGGGCAACATTCTGCATCCTACACTCCTTTTGTCCCTGCTGGATTAACCACTTGCAAACTGAATGTGGTTTCAGGAAATAGAGTAAACTGGGAACAAAGAGAAAACTGGGAAGAGGGCAGAAAAACTAGAATATTTTAAAAGGAGCTGAAAAAGTAGGAGTGCATAGGATTAATCAGGACTGTCCCTGCCAAATCAGGGCAGTTGTAGGGTGAAGCACTGTGTCTGGAAAGGGATATTATTGTACTGCATATGTTAGTGCTGTATCTTCCCTTAACTGGCACAGTGACATCACTGGGGAGAATGTGTGTGGTGGTAGTGCCTGCACTAGGTGACACCCCAGAAAGGGGGTGACAACCAGCCAGCTCTGTCGCCATGCTCCCCCTATGTGTTCTCCTCTGTGCTCCCCTGCACATGCCCCCCCCTGAGCTGTCATTGCATGTGCTCTCCCTCATCAGGAAAAGGATGGAGCAGCATGGGAGAAGCCCCACCCCCAGAAGCCTTGCCCCTGCACTGAGTAACAACTGGTGCAGGGACACCAATGATCTGGCATGATGGTAGGAGAGCAGCAGCCAAGAGTGAGTCTTCTTGTGGCTGTGGTGTTTTGCAAGCAGTTGCAGTGAAGGAGTGTTGTGGGGCTATGATTGATAGTTGTGATGTATATAACCCTGGTATATTATCCCAGCACTCCATGATATTTGACTCTTTGCTCTTTGTTCAGCCAGTGCTCCTGCCCATAGGTTATTGCATGTTATGGCTGGTGGCTTGCAGAAGCTGGTAGGAATTTTTGGTCTAGTCACCTGACTGGCAGTATTAAAAAAAAAAGTGACTGGATGTTGTTGTTTTTTAAATTACTCTGCTGTGTTTATCTGTGGGATATGGTGGGATGATTGGATTTGGCAGGACCAGCAAATTGAACATACCAGAGTGAGTAATGCTGAAAAGAAGACTGACAAGTTACCTTTCTGAACATTTTTAGGTGAAGTATGGTGCTAGACTGATGCCTTGGGTTGTATATGGTTCAGGTGCTAGTAAGGGACACAGACCTGGACATGTTCCCTTTAAAAGTTCAGGGTTTGAAGACAATTGTACCCAGGGCTGCTATCCCCAGGAAACATGGCTGGCCACTGAAAGGGTATTAACAAATAGTCTGGCAGAAGGCTATGAGTGGTTTACCTGTCATGGGAAGAGGGAGGTCAGGAAATACCTTTAGTCTCACTCATATTCCACACTAGGGAAGACCACCTGCAAAATAAGAGTTCATGTAAATATTTAAAGTGTGACCTGAATTAAACTCATCACCTGTGCCTCACCTCTTTATTCCTGACTGGATGTGCAAATGCATTCAAAATGAATTTTCTACATAATCTTTATAGTTTGGTAGCTCTCAGGAATTCTTCATCCAAAGACCAGCAATAACTATGTGTGACCATCTTTGGCTTAGCTGTCTGTACAGGATATGACTGGTAACATAAGCTTCCACAGAAGTGAGGCACTAGGCCAGGTTGATTTAAATACCAAACACAAGCAGCCAAGATAACTGGCTTAACCATGCACTAAGAATATCACCTGAAAATAACAGTATTTAAAGAATACTATATTCAGTTTAAGGATATATTTCTTCATTCCTTTCTTATCCCACTCCTCCTCCCCATCTGAGTTTTATTCCTCTTCAGTTCTGAATGACACTTTCTAAAATGAATTCCTGCACTGGTAAGTGCAGTTTATCACAGGTTCTGAATCATTTAATTTATTGAGAGGTCATAAAATATTGTGTGTGGGGGGGGGGAGTCTCTCAATCTCAATAAATTGATGCTTCTAATAATAATAATAATAATAATAATAATAATACAATTTATTTATATACCGCCCCTCTGGCTAGCCAATCGAGGCGGTGAACAACAAATTACATTAATACATTACAATAAATTAAACAACGATAATACAGTAATACATTCCAGCAATTTACAAACAAATTAAAATTGGTTAAAAAACAAAACCAATTACTTAAAATTATACAATATAAAATACAAATTATGTAACTGTTGAGAAAAAACCCATCCCTCCATCCCACCCCCACCCACCCACCCAAAAACAAAATAACAAAAACAGTATAAAGACAGTTATAGTTAAAATATACAATGTAAAAATGCAAATTATACAGTTACTAAGTAAAGATCCTCCCCCAACCGCACAAATGTTCTCTCAGTTATTCCCTGGAGGGCTATAAGAAACTTCTTAAAGGCCCTGGAGATGGTCCCGCCCTCCTCTTCCTCCTCCTCAGCGCCGCCGCAGGGCCGGGCGTGTTGGGGCCAGGAGCGGGGCCCAGGTGGAAAGTCCCGCCGCCGCTGCTGCTGCCGGGAGAAGGGAAGGCTCGGTGGGGCCTTTATGGCCCTGGAGATGGTCCCGCCCTCCTCTTCCTCCTCCTCAGCGCTGCTGCAGGGCCGGGCGTGTTGGGGCCAGGAGCGGGGCCCAGGTGGAAAGTCCCGCCGCCGCTGCCGCTGCCGGGGGAAGGGAAGGCTCGGTGGGGCCTTTATGGCCCTGGAATTGGTCCCGCCCTCCTCTTCCTCCTCCTCTGCGCCACCGCAGGGCCAGGCATGTTGGGGCCAGGAGCAGGGCCCAGGTGGAAAGTCCCGCCGCCGCTGCCGCTGCCGGGAGAAGGGAAGGCTCGGTGGGGCCTTTATGGCCCTGGAGATGGTCCCGCCCTCCTCTTCCTCCTCCTCAGCGCCGCCGCAGGGCTGGGCGTGTTGGGGCCAGGAGCGGGGCCCAGGTGGAAACTCTGTCAGAGACCTTGGGGAGTGAAGCTGTACTACTTTGAAAATTTCCATCATAGGCATGGAAACAAGAATGTGAAGGTTCCTCCTGCCCCAAATACTTATCCAAAATTTATTCACATTGAGGGACAAGACTCTAAAACAAAAACAAAACAAAAAAAACCCACAGCCAAGATCATGCATTGTTTCAATCTACTGTAAATATCTGCAAATGGAGTTATGTTACACAGCCCCAGTGCTGAATAGCAATGTAGCACAATGTATGTGGTTCAATGGTCAATGCACATGGCTGAGAACTCATCATGCAATAGTAATTCGCAATGAAACCCAATAAAGGGAATGTATGTTCATACCCTTTGTGTACCTTAATGGGCTACCACATATACAACAGTTCCATGTACAACTGCTCTTATACCTCTTTCCACTGAATATGGCCACTGTGTATTGCCCCCCCCCCCCACAAAAATAATAATAACTGCATGTGTAGCAGAACTTAAACCTGTGTGAATCTCCTTGTAATTTGGACTGATTTTAGTTTATTCCATTAGTGCTGTGCTAAGGTAAGCTTTACACACTATACTACACAGAGAAATACATGTTTATCTAAGAAAAGTATTTGAACAAAATTTATCAGAAAATGCACATTTACTGTGTGCAACATGCTACTTTGTTCAATTTTTATTTTGTAAACTGTCTAGTTTCTTATTGCAGTGTGAGTGTGTGTGTTTAATTGCTTTCCCAAATTGTTTTACAATGAAACAGCAAAATGAAACTTTATTTTTATAATAAATTTATTTATTGATTAAAAGAACAAAAAAACAAACACAAAAACTGACCACATAAAACATATCACAAAATTAGACACTAAAACAAATATGCTAACAAACATTACACACTATACAACTACTAAATCACAATACATCCTAATCCAAAATGAAACTTTAGATCCCTAATTGAGATATTTCTAGATTTGAGAAGAATTTCATTTGGTATATATTTTGAAGTGAACTGATCTAATTCTGAGTTCATCAGCACTAACACCCAAATTGGGGCACATGTTATCCAATGGATTGATTTATTCAGCCTCGGACCTCCAAGAAACAATCCTTGATCAAATAAAATGTAATACAATGCAAAACATTGGAAAAAACTGAATTGGATATATCTGCAGACTTCAGTCCACTGGCAGTGGTTTGAACAGAGGCAATGATTTCCTGACACACTGCACATATTAAGACATTAGTTGAGGTCATATCTACTTAGTAAGGTCCTTATGTCTTCATTATTGCAACACTTTATTTGTCCAAGGCCCATATGAATGCACTATGACAAGAACGTTCTCCACTATTCATCTGTTTACCTGCTCATCTCAGTTTATATGCACAACCTGTCTCCCACCTTTGTCCCATTAATTATTCTTTACCACCGGAGACTTAACTTGCACCTTATCAATATACTCACATTTTGCATTTCTGTTACAAGTCACACTCCCCCTCTACTCCATGAAAGCCTATGCTTTTTCTCAGTCTCAAAGGTGGTACAGGATGTTTTAAAATATATTTTAATGCCTTTAAAGTAATCCATTCAGTCATAATAGCACAACTATGCAGAAAATATAACAAAAGTGAGTGCAAAGATTGTCACCTTACGACAAGTTTACTGTGATGGGAAATTCTGCAGAGTTACCATTCAGAGTCTTGGATCCAGGTATGTGAGAAATGGAATTCCTTGGTAACAACCTGTGTCATCCATCATGAATTGCATGGCTCATAAGGAAGAAGTGATTTAAAAGGAATTCCCTTAATACTTGAAGAAGTAATGCCAGAGGTTCCTACATTATAAGCATAAGTAAGTGATGTATTATAAATATAAGTGTTGTTTTGTTTTAAATTGAATTGTTTTAATAGCTTTGTTATCTTTTTAATTGCATTCTATTCTTTTAACTAGATACTCTATTTCAATATTGTGATCTATTACTGTGATTATTTTAATCCTATTTTAATGTCCATTTTTGGTGTGTTTTTCCTGTATTGTTCTTTTAGATTTCATAACATTTTGAATTGCAACTTTGTGGAGGAAAGAGGGATACAAAAAAGAGGAGGAGGAGGATCCCACACAGTGTCATGATATTGCTTGTTATGCTAAATATTAAGGCCAAGATACTATATTAAACATGTAGCCACAATATTATGGTTATGTTTTATCTCACAATCTGACCACTGAAGCCCACCTTAAAAGCCAGTTAGCAATCCTGAGTGATGGAAGACTGAAGTGCTGCCAAGCTTGCTGCTGCAAGATCACTCCCTCCCATTTCAAAGAGCTTTGCATGGTCCTGTCACAACTTTTCATTGCAGCATCACTCAGTGTCAGGAGTGGGGTGGTCACATGAACCTGCAGCACCCCACACACAGACCTCTGTCTCTCAGGATGGCTGACAGGCTTTTAAAATGTGTTCAGAGTCATTTGCAGTCATGGCAATAGCCCCACAATGACAAATGAGAATTCAAAGCAGTTATGATCTCCTAAATCTTACTTGTGACATTTTAACTGACAAACAGGATGCTTGCCTAAATAATGCTATGACCTTAGATAAACCAAGAACATGTGTCTTGTTATGTGGTAACAATGGCAGTTGCATCACTACTGCAAGAACAACAATTAGTTCAGAACTCCAAAATGAAGAGAGAAATTTATATGAGAGGAATTTCAGAAGCATCTCTAATGCACTCCCCCCCCAAAATACCCTGAAAATTACTCTTGTCTATGAAAATGTATGTCTTAATAAACATATTAGTTTTTAAGGTGCCAAGACTACTATATGCTTTTATAATGCCCAGACTACTGGACCTTACTCCTCAGGGAAACATGAGAATAGTTGTTCTAACCATATTGCTGACACAGCTGGATTATACTGCCAACATGCATAAACTGTCATGTGAAATACTTTTGATATTGAGATAGAAGAGATCAGGATGTCAAAAATAGAACTAAGGGAGAATTGCCATGCCTCAGATGTAACAGGTAAAGACACCTTTATATTTCAGTGGCCACAATCCATTCAGAACATCTTCATCATAAAGCTCCATTTTTAACAACCCAAAATAACTATATTCTCCAGCCACCTTATTTCATGATGGTTGATTATGCAGATCTTCCTGATAGGCTGTGATGATTAGATGCATAATCTATAGAAGTCATTATCCAAAGGAAAAGAGATCCCTGAATAGGCAGGAAATGTCAGTAACATGCAGATTTGCAATCGTTCTACAAATGCAAGCTTAATGATATTAATTGTCTCATATGAGTTGGAACAGAGACCATGTTTGGGGTTTGAAAGGGACCAAAATTCCCATGATGAGAGGCTACTAAATATGTTAGGGCAAAAATTCTCAAATACTTACAGAAATTTTTAGGTAAAGACTAATAATCATGTAGTAAAAGCAGTAAAATCTCAACACTTTCCTTCTTGATAAAAGCTGTTGTGTTTTTGTTCATTTTGGGGAAAAAATGGGGATTTTGAAGTAAGTTTTGTGCATTCCTGTAAAATGGGCCATATTGAAAAATGGGATAACTGTTGCCCTGTTGCATGAACTGGTAAAACAGCACCATTGAATGGATTGTGATTTTGTTTCAGGGGTCAATTATACAATATTTTAATTAACGGCCCAGAATCAAGTCCAGTCTAGTCAATATTCAGTATCAGCAAGCCAGAGTCCTCTTAAAATTGGCAAGGATAACATTAAAATGAGAACAATAATAACATGCACATGGGAAGGGACCAATATTGTGCAGCCAACATAATTTTTGGAGTGGTCCAAGACCCAATTCTGGTTCTTTGGTCACTGTTCTTTCAGTCTCTGTCTGCAGCTTCTTACTGAATAGCTTAATGAAGACTTAAGCACTCTGTCTCAGCAGCAGTGATGTAAAACGGCTTATAGCCTGTTCCATCTCACTGACTTTTATTGTGATACTTAAACCAAAATGGTGAACTATTACACTTCATAGCCTGCAAATAAAAGTGGAATGTTAAAAAGCAGAGGCTGCAACCTGCATTCCAGTCAAAATGGCCCTTAATGTCTCAGACAATTGTTGAGACAATTTTACACAGCTCACAAGGGTCCAGAAAGGAACACAGTCACACTGAGAATGTGATTCCCTTTAAATAAAAAAAATGAAGCATCTTTTGTTCTTCTCATCTTAGAAAACTACTGGCACATAATCCTAATGAGAGGAAGACATTTTCATTTTAAGGAAACAAATTATGGCAGGAATTCACTTGCAGAGTTACATCTTTGTAAGTGAACTTGCATCTGTGGGAGATAGAATTGAGCAGTTGTTTGTAATCAGCAAATGGCTGCTGTTACCCTATCATGTAGGCAAGCCAGCGGTGTGACTGATGCTGGACCAATGAACAAGAAGACTGATGTGTATCAGGACAGTGACTAGAGAATGTTGATGCACATAGGTAGAGCTAGGTGTGCACATGGACACTCTTGCCAGTGTCCTGTTATGCACATCTTTGCAATTCCTAGTAGTGTTTTACCACCTCTGCTATGTAGCTAAGTATGTGTAAAGTTACATAACATAGACCATGAGAGAGAATTCCACCAGTGTTTTCTATGAATTATGAGAGCAGCCTTCCAACATGTTTACACATCCAACTCACTCATCTGTCTCAAACCCCATAACACAAATATCTTCCAATGCCCTTTAATCTCAGTAGGTTGTATGAGTTTTGCACGGCATGCAAAAGTAGGCAGGAAGAAGAAAGAAGCTGGCTTGCATTGGCTCAGTTTGATCTGTTTATTTGGAATGGAATTTATACAAATGATTCATGTAGTCTGATAGGCATTGACATATTTTATGTATGTTTTAAATGTATGCCTGCCTTGATAAGCCAAATTGGGTAAAGGGATCAAGCATCCGAACTAGTCTAAAAAGAACAAATATCACCAAGCATCAAATTTGCAGTGTTGGACTTTCTTGTTATGGGGTCTGGTTTTCCAGTTATAACTAAGTGCTTCCCTTCCCTGGGATCCAACATTCCTGCTCCTGGTGGCAGGTCCCTTCCCATGGCCATTCAGTGGCAAAAGGATAACAGGGATTGCCAAGAGCAGCTGACTGTAGGTCCAAGAAACGAAGTTATTGTCCTAGACCCCCAGATGATCTGGCAAGGATGTTTTTGTTCTGTAGTCTGCTGCAGTAGCCCTGTCAGTCATTGCCTATTTGCCCCCCCCCCCTTAAGCACCAGGAAAGGCTCAGCAGATGAATGCAGATGGCAGAGCTGAAGTGTACCCACCTTCCTGACCCTAAACAATATTGGCAGATGCAAACTGGACATATACTTGCACATGTCACCAACAGGATACTGGCCTGCAGGTAAATTGAATTATCCTTCTATCTTTAGATTTTGGCTTGGTGCATCACCATTTTATATCCAACAGTTTCTCATGAGTAGCAACAGCAGTGGCAACAAAAACAAAAACAATTCTGTAAATTATCTGCATTTCTTTTTCTTTCTACTCACTCATCTCCACATACATGTATACTGCTCACTCACCATTCAAACACCATGGCTTACTTGTCTGGCTGAGAAAAGGTGAATACAAACCCAATATGCTCAATCCAGTTAGAGCACAGCCAACACTGAATCACATGAGACTTTTGAACAATAATTAGGAAACCCTCTTATTCATTCCAGCACAGAAACAGTGAATGTTATTTTGCCTCACTGAGCAAAAGGGAAACAAATGAAATTTAATTAGCTAATTCCAAGCTCTAGCAGTGAGTGCCATTACAACACAAATTAACTACTTAATCTAGTGATAGATTGACATTATGAAAGAAGAACTCATTATACAGATCCAGCCCTTCTAATAGACACACCTCACCAACAACCTCAGACTGGAGATCCTAGGGGGCACCAGTGGCACTTCCTCCTGAGTCTGCTGACTACTCCTCTGCACTAGGGCAATACAGAGGTAATGAGCCACAAAGCCTATTATATATCCTTAAACTAGTGTTATCTCCACAATTCTGGTGGAGTACATTGTCCTAGTCTGTGTCCAGATGGGCCAAACACTATATCCTCTCCCTGTCCTCATGAAGATCAGTCCAGATGATGCAGGGACCAGCTTCTGATTCTCGTGCAAACTGTTCTGATGGTATTTGGCCAGTTCAGCACTAAACCCACAATACCACTCTTACTGTGGATTTTAAGTCACCTTTTGGTCTAGATCTTCCCATAAAATACAGAGACTATTGCAGCAACTTCAGGCGGCTGTTTGCAAATGTGTTCCACTGTGTTGCCCACCACCACTGGTGCTAGTCTCTCCCTCTGAGTTAATAATGAAGAGTCCAGCCATGCGATTGATGCCAAGCACCTTGTTTTCAGCTTCAGAAAAAGTGACTTGCAGTGGTGGATGGCACAGCAGGACACACATACACATACCTATTTGACATCCCTCCAGGGGCTCATTCCCACTTGAATTTAAACTGGTTTGTTATTCACATTGACACTGGGTTACAGATTCAATTCAGGCCAATATGCAGTTCCCACTATGGAAGCAAGTTATTTCCTTATCCCATGTTATTCCCACTAGTGGGAATCAGCCCCTAGAAATCCGTGCTTCAAAATGGACAAAAGGATGAAAGGGAGGACTGTGTCCTGGAAAAGGAGGATATGTGGTCACCCGGTATGGGAGCCACTAAGTCCCAGACTGCCAAAAAGCAGACCCTATTCAGTCCCCCCCCTCCCCAACAACACACACCTGACCTCTTCCCCGTAGCTTGGGGAGACAAAAGCAGCCAGAAAGTGCCCTAAAACACACTCAGTAAGTGTCTTTCCTCCTCTCCCTCTCTCGGGCCTTGGGGGTCACACAGAAGGAAGCTGGGGGTCTGCTGCTGCTGCAAAAAGGGAGACCCAAAGATTGCAAATGGGTGGAAGCAGGGAAAGCACACCTGGTCTCAGTCCTTTTCTCTTTTCCCTTCAAAGGCAAAGACAAAGAAAGGCTCCCGTGGGTGAGGCACTCTGAGCAGGAGCAAGGGTGGCTGAAGCGCAGTCCTCCCAGGGTGGCTTCCAGTCCCTTTCCTATAGGGCTCTGGAGCCAGGGCCTTGGGGAATCTAACCTCCCTTTCTCCCTTGAGCTGCTGGGTCATCTTTTTCCCTGCCTCAGAGGCTGCTTCTCCTGCTGCACCTTGAGTCTGGTGTGGCTCTGCCTGCCTCTCTGTCTGCCTGCAAATCAGATTCGTCATTCACACTTGAACATTCTTCTGAATTATTTTTTCCCCAAAAGAACACCATACAAACCAGTGTTTGAAAAAAAGCAATTTTATTTATTTATTTGCATTTGTCTCACTTCAGTGTCAGAGCAATCGCAGTTGGGTCTGAAACCATTTCCAATGGGAATGAGGCATATATAAAGCGATCAGAAAATTGCTTTAAATCATAGTGGGAATGAGCCCCAGGTTAAATGGGGGGGGGAGGTTAGGGCAGCTTCAGAAATAGAATATTCCAGGCTGCTTCCAGAGTATTTTGACCCATGTGGACCTGAACCTGATCACCAATTATTTAAGTAATCTGCAACTTCAAGTTCAGTTTGCTCTTGTATATTAGGAGTGGGCAAGTTCAAGAGCCCAGAGGACTGTGCCATTTCATTTTCAGTTGCAGGGAATTACACAATCTCATTGTGGCCAGGGGAATCACTATGGGGGTGTGGGCCACACCAGTTGAGACCCTAAGATGGGTGATACCAGTGCTCCCTAAACATCTGCCTTTTGACAGAAATGGCCTGTGGCATTTGCCTGCATCCCTTTAAAATGCTGAAGAGATGGTGTGAAAGGGGCAAGGTTCAGTGAGAGGCAAAAGGAGAAGTTCCAGAGTTTTTTTAAAATTATTTTTTTAATTTTTAAAAAATATATTTTTAAACAAATTTTATTTTAAAATTTTCTTCGAAAACATATCACATTTTCATTTCATCCACATGAAATTATGTACATGTAAATACATGTAGAGTGCGCATATTATACTGCAATTTAAAGTTATAATTTTCATTTTGCTAATTGTTTATGTCACAGTGATATATGGGAGTTACAATTTATGAGTAACATTAGAACAAAAAATATTAGTAAGGATTTTGTATGGTGTGGTATGGGAGGAGATCAATGGGAGGATGATACCATGAGTTACTGCACTGGGTGACACCAACCCTAGTGATGCCACTGATTGTGGCTGCAGTTCTGATCAACCAGCAGCAACAACACATCACTTCTGATTTCCTTCCAGGCTCCTTTCATGTGGGGTACCTGTTTTGGAATAGAGCACTCCCTGAAACAGCATTCTACAGTCTGGCAAAAGTTTTTAAAGCATTTGCAAGTGTTTTTGAAAGTGTGCTTGTGTATTTGGGGAGTCATATAAGGGTTTTATGATCTCACTAGACCTTTCAAAAGGTCACATGCAGTTTACTTGTCACATACCTCCTACCTGTGCTGTGCACAGAATATGAAAGAGAGGCACCATCTTGTTCAGGTCGTGAAACATCTGGCCCTGCAAATGCATCCAAATCCCATATACTTTTTTCTTATTCTGTGTCTGATTGCATTCATAGGGGAGGGTGTGTTGAATTCCAGTCTAAAACCCTGCAAAGCCAGAAAGATACATTAAGCAAAGAAGTCTTGCTTGATGAAATAACAAACCTAAAATGATGTTAGTACTGGCTTTCTAGGAAGCTAAATTAAGAACAATATATGTTTGTAGAGCATCTCCAACTTTCTGCTATAAGCTACATTTGCTCAGCATGATGTGATCGGCCTTGCAATACAACCATGGCTCAGAGCCAAAGGAATATAGCTTCTACTCTTGAAATCTCCTCTCTCTCTCTCTTTCATAGTAATGAGCACTTTAATCTATCACAAGAATGTAGAGCATCTTGGCACTGCATTTTCCCCCTTCCCTGCTCTCTATTTTTCCCTCTCCCTCTCTCTTTCTCTTTTAGGTTAATTTATCTGATTACAAGCAATGTTCCAGAGCCATGTTAGGTACCAACTGAGTTTCCACTTGGAGACTTGGAGGAAAGATTACCATTAAAACGTGACTTCCATCCACTCCACTGAAATTACTATTGATTGCCAAAGAAAAATATTTGTGCTGTGAGGCTGGGAGCTATGATGTTGAACCGTATTAACATAATGTTAGCATAGCGATGGGTGTTTAGTGGTATGCAATCAGATTTGAAATGAACGTTGATTATAGATTGAGATTAATGTTCACATATTCATGGGAACACAATGAAAAAAGAGCAATTTCCTTTCTACTACAGATCAATGGTTTCCCCATTCAATTATACAACTGTAATAATTGCATTGTGCGGAAATATTTCTTAATGGCCTATTTCATTCTCTCTTTGAGTGTATGGAGTGTGTGCATGTCTATTTTTAATCTTTTGTTAGGAATACCTGATGGGAGGCCATAGACAAAATAAAATTCTTTCAATCAAAGGCGCAACTGTTCCTGCTTCAACCAAATCGTTATATGCGTAACTTCCTCCCCCCCCCCCCCCATATGTATGCTCAAAGTCCCAATGCTTTGTTTTGTCTTGCATCCCCATATTATACCAACTCAGATCTTTATTTCTTAGGAGTTTTTCACATAAGCATTCTGTCACATGAGAAATGCTGGAAAATGTTCTGCTTAATGCTTTCCATGCCTTAATGACTGTCAGAAGGGTGAATCCTGAGATTTCCCTGTGTGTTGTAAATCCCAATATATGCATCTGTTTCCACAGATAAAACTGATACCCAGGATGTTTTGGCATGTGATGTTTTCTTGTATGCATGGATGTACAATGAAACCTAAACCCATGGGTTTTCCCCATAGTCCTATGACTCCACTAATTTTGTGAACAGGTTCCTCCCAGTTTATTCTCTCCCTACTTTTGGATTCAAACTAGAAAGAATAATAAGGAAAAAGACTCAAATGCAATTAAAGTAAAAAAAAAAAAAAAAAGCACATTTACATTATCACATTACGATACTAGGGCTTTCTATAAGAATAAAACACAAACAATGGAATACCACAATATTATTGTACTTGAACATTTTGCCAGTGTCTAAACTTAATCACTCTTTTAACACCAACAGTATTAAGCTATGTTTTCCTACAATCACTGTTCAGAGGAACTGTCTGTTTCTGTGTATAAAATATGGTTCTTCCCAGATAGGCCCAGCCTCTGCAGTAACCAGTATGATGTATAAAATAGAACTACAGAAACCATAATGAGGTAAAGAAGCCTTATAAATGAACAAAGAAATTAAGTGTACATGTCTGCTCCTAGTACTACTCCTTTGTGGAATGGAAGGTCAGAAAGTAGGATTAAACACCATGCATAAGCACACACATACAAACAACTCAAATCTGAGGCATTTTTTTCAGCCCTTCCCTCTACCCTGGGATATGGAGATTATTTCATAGGGTAGTAGAACAAAGAAAAAATATTTTTTTTCAAGGGGAAAAACAAGCAAAATCTAAATTCACATGCCCCTTTTCACCCCCAAAATGTTGCTCATTCAGCAGTTTTCCATATGCACTATGATGTCCTTGCAATCGATTTTACAGAGGACAACTCTCTGGGTATATTTGTCTTCTATTTCAAGGATTCTCCTTCCCAAGTTCATGAAAACATGAGGAACCATAAGAAGGGAGGTGATGGACCTGAAGTTATTTTTTTAGTAACAGAAAATCAATCTGAGCAGGTACACACACATATTCCCTAGACACAGGACGTTTTCACACGGGGCTTTGGTGGAGGCAATCCTACCTCCCACCGGCCCCACTCCGGAATGGCTCCGGCGGCGGCAGGCTAATTCCTTTTAAAAGTCGGAATTACCTTTCCGCCGCTGAAGCCGGAGTTGGACATGCTGAGGCCGGAGGGACGCCGGAAGGACGCCGGACTTAAGGATCCGTGCATTTGAACACACGGAGCTAGAAGCTGGACATACGCAGGGATGACACCGGAAGGGGCGGGGTTTTCTGCGGCGTGCATTTGAACAAGCTGGAAGAGGAGCTGGAGTGGGGCCGGCGGGAGGTAGGATTGCCTCCACCTAAAGCCCCATGTGAAAACGTCCACAGACTTTAAATTATAGTAATTCCTTCTAAATGTGCAACTATGTATATGCAAATTGTAGTAATAACATATACAAATTTTGTGCAAAGGGCAGTGTCTTTCCTCATCTTTTTTGGTGATTCATTTTCTGTTTTGCTGATGCATAAGTCCCCCCCCCCCCCCCCGCATTCTATACTATAAAACTGTCCATTCACTTTTACCACATGAGCAATTTTTTACAGAAAAGGAAATGGGTAAAGGCCACACATATTTATTATTTAATTAATAATATTTATTTGTGTTCATGTTCCCAACTGTTCAGCCAGCCTCCCCCCTCCCCCCGCCCATCCATGGATTCAGTAGAGTCAGTCCAGGAAGGCGGGAAAGCTCAGCATATCCGCCTGGATGAGGAAAGGTCTAGGAACTTCCTGAATCTCCTAGACACAGATTTGGAGGGCATTAGCTGAGACCCTTGTTTATCCAGTTGTTGAGCTTTCCAAAGGATGGTGAGAAATTCTGCATGTTTCCTAGCAGAAATGACTCACTCCTCTGGAACTGGCTGTCTGCAGTTTTTCTGCTCCACCGCTTGAAAGTGTAGACCTTAGTAAGAGATGAATGAATATACTATTGTTACTTATTTGAAGGACTCTAGCTGGTGAATTTCTTAAAGATTAAATTCATTTCATTTTACTGCACTTTAGCTGCTTTGTATTTGTTTCAAGAGTATCATTCCATCCCAACAATCCATAAACAAAAATAACTCATCTTAAATCAGAATAAATTATTTCAGGAGTACTCACAAGTGAGGTGAATAGAATCTCAGCCTCATTTATATATTAAAAATAATCATAATTGATTATGATGATTCTTTCTCAATAAAATTAAATAAACAATGCTTCATAAAATTAATTTATACCACTGCTGTAGACTTTTGATGATCTGTCATTTGATGGGAAACTTCCCCAGGTTTGTTTGCTTGCAACAAACAATGATTTTGAATTCTGGCAAAATCAGAAGCAATTAGTTTCAAAAAGTTGAGGCTTATTGTTACTTAATAGGATTTTTAAATAAAGATTTGCAGAGTAGCCTTTAATTTGACCCAACACTTAACCTTGATAATAGGAAAGCATATGGCATGACCTTCAACTCCTAATGGTCTAAAAGTGTGGACATGCAGGGTCACAGGTAAAAATGGAGGGTTCAGAGGTCAAACTCAATGCCCTATTGCAAATATAGGGGAAATTACCTCTTCAGTTGCTTATGGCATGACCTTTACTCCTATTAGTCTATGAGGAGTTTCCATCTAACAATTCATACATTCATATATTCAGAAACCCAACATTAAATACAAAAGGGAGACCTTTCACTAGAATTATGCAGTATGTTTTTCCTATTTAGGTTAGGCACTCTAGGGGAAGAACAGAGACGTTACTAATATAGATGGGTTATAGAAGATGCAATTTTAATCAAACCTGCACTCCTTTCTACATCTGATACTCAAAACTATTTTTTTAAAAAAACTGAATTATATTTGCATATGATTGCTTTTCATCACACCCTATGGCAGTGATGGCAAACCTTTTAGAGACCGAGTGCCCAAACTCAGTGGCATTCCCGCATCGGGTGTCACCAGGTGCCCAGGGTGGGACTTTCAATGGGTGGGACTTCTGGGGACAGCACACATCTTATCCTATCATTTCATCATCAGGATACACACACTTTTAACTTCAAAGACGGGTCTTATTGCACTCTCCCATGTGCAGCCTGTATCAACCTAGGCTTTTCCTGCAGCTTTTCAAGGACTGGATTTTCAAGGATGGGATAAGGCCAGATTGCATACCGGCTTGCATATTTAGCTTTGATCTGTTCACAACCTATTTTGTCTTATGTGGATTTAAAAAAAAATCTGTCTTTAATCTAATTTATATAGGGTTAGACCTTTAAACCTGAACCAATAAATGTGTCCTAAGAGAACAAAACCCACAATAATGTTGTTATGCTCAAGTCCAGTTTATTCTGACATAACATAGGGTTTTCTTGGCAGGATTTATCTAGAGGTTGTTTGTCATTGCAATCCTGTAAGACTGAGAGAGTGTGACATGCCCAAATAAACTAGTGGCCATGTATAGCTGAGTAAAGATTTGAATCTTGGTCTCCTGGATTCTTGGCCCAGCATTCAAACAACTATACAATGCTAGCTACTACACCATGCTAATTTGTCATTCAGCAATAAATTCAATAGCTTTATGCTAACTGGGATTAGCAAATAGATTTAGGCCAATAAAATACATATTTTTTAGAATGTGTGTATTGTGTGTGTGTGTCCTTAAAGAGAAAATTCATTTGAGCAGATATATTTAAATGCTCATTTTCAGGCTGATTCACATGAAAATGAGACAGAACAGACTTCTGTACAGACATGTATGAAAGTAACCTGAAATAGATTGATTCTCCCATTCCTGTCCCTACCTTGTATCAATAATCTCCTCAACCACCCTTTCTCCCTCCTAAAACCATGTTTAATTCCTCATGATAGCAGGCCAGAGGCTGAATGAAAATGGCAGGAGTCCCTCCATCTGCATGCACAGCTTTCCTGGGAGTTAATAGGAATAGTGTGCAAGGGATCAAGGGCAGAATGTGGCTTTGTGTCTTAAGTGCTTCAGGCAATGGAGGCTTCCTCCAGTTCACAAGACCCATTATAAAGGAACTGAAGGAAACTACTCACATAAAGCTAAGTTGCATTCCATCCATGCTCTTCCCCTTAGCTCATACATTATGCTAACAGTATTAATAAGGATTAATGTAGGCATGAAAGAATTATAACACTGGCCAATATGTCATCCCTTCAGGAAAGCCATGTCTTACATTTGTCACATTAAAAAAAAAAAAAAAAAACTTCTCTGCAAAGTCAAAACTGCTCTCAGAAGATATCTCAAGTTTAAGAGGGAAGGATGTGGAGAACTTGAAAAGGGGGGGGGGGGGGAGGAGGGGCATTTCTCACTGTCGCTCCAGGAAATCATGCTGGGAAAGCTTATGGAGATGAGCAATCTTATATTTAAATATTTGAGCCTCTTAAAAATAAAAGAAGCTGGGTATATTTTCAGCAAGGTTAAGTCTTGTTTAAAAAGGAAAAGTGGAGAAAATAAAGATGCATCTCTTCTGGTGCATTGTCAAGCAATAATTTAACGAAGTCTTGCTATTCCTGACAGTGCTGCAAGTACATATCAGTAGGAGGTGGATATGTTGTTGTTGTTGTTGTTAATTGCTGTTAAGTTGGCTTTGACTAAGGAGGTTATCGCAACACTAAAATACACCTTCTTAGCTCTCCTGACTTCAGTCTTAATTCATAGAATCATAGAATTATAGAGTTGGAAGAGACCACAGGGGCCATCCAGTCCAACAAATTTCAAACTGGCTTCAGGACAGGCTTTGGGGTTGAGACTGCCATGGTTGCCTTGACCGACAATCTGCGTCTCAGCATCGACAGGGTGTGACCCTTTGGTGCTCTTAGACCTCTCAGCGGCTTTTGACATGATAGATCATGGCATCCTCTTGGACCGGCTGTGGGAGCTAGGAATCGGAGGCACTGCACTCCAGTGGTTCCGGTCCTTCCTTTCGGGTAGGTCTCAGAGGGTGCTGCTGGGGACAGTAGCTCCAGTAAAAGGGAGCTCACCTGTGGGGTTCCACAGGGTGCTATTCTGTCCCCGATGTTATTCAACATCTATATGAAGCCTCTGGGTGAGATCATACGGAGTTATGGAGCTGGGTTTTATTAGTATGCTGACGACACCCAGATCTATTTCTCTGTGTCTCGTTCGTCCACCTCAAATTCCAATGGCGTCTCTTCTCTCAGTGAATGTCTACGGGCAGTAATGGGCTGGATTAGGAAAAACAGATTGAAACTGAATCCAGACAAGACGGAGGTGCTCACGGTAGCAGCCCCGAAACCAAGAATTGGGTTGCAACCGCCAGTCCTGGATGGGGTCATACTCTCCTCCAGTGACTGTGTTCACAGTCTGGGGGTGCTCCTTGACTCGTCGCTCCTGATGATGAATCAGGTAAATGCGACAGTCAGGAGTGCTTGTTATCAGCTTCGGCTGATACGCCAGCTGCGCCCTTTTCTGGAAGTAAGGATCTTGAGACCGTGGTGCACGTGCTGGTCACCTCACGTCTAGATTTCTGTTATGCGCTTTACATGGGGCTACCCTTGTGCTTGGTTCAGAAACTGCAGTTGGTGCAGAATATGGCAGCCAGAATAATATCAGGTACATCTAGGAGGAACCACATTACTCCTGTATTGAAGTCCCTCCACTGGCTGCCGATTAGTTTCCAGGCCCAGTACAAGGTGTTGGTTATCATCTTTAAAGCCCTAAATGGCTTGGGTCCAAGCTATCTCAGGGACCGCCTTCTCCCCTATAATCCTCCCCACACTCTCCAGTCCTCTGGGAGGAATTTGCTGCAGCCTTCAAAAATCTAGGCTTTCGGCCACCTCCCAGAGGGCTTTTTCTGTTGTCGCGCCCAGACTATGTCAGACGAGATCCGTCAATTGACATCTTTAGATAGCTTTAAAAGGGCTGTCAAGATGGATCTCTTCCGACAGGCCTTTCCAGATTAAATAAGCCTGGCCTCAGGATCCCCTCCTTCTGGAGTGTCCCCACAGCCTTCCCTGTCAATGTAAATTAGAATGTTGCTGCTGTTCTCTTATTGTTAATATGTTATTTGTTTTACTTGATTTGTTGTTTTAAAATGTAACTTGATTTGATAATTTTTTAAGGGGGGGAGGGTAGTATGGGGATGTTTTATGTATTATGTATGTGTTTTTATTGTTGTTAGCCGCCCCGATTGGTTTCAAAGGGGCGGGATATAAATAAATTTTATTATTATTATTATTATTAATAATAACCCCCTGCCATGCAGGAACTCCTAATTAAAGCATCCACAACAGATGGCTATCCAGCCTCTGCTTAAAGACCTCCAAGGAAGGAGTCTCCACCACACTTCGAGGGAGTGTGTTCCACTGTCGAACAGTCCTTACTGTCAGGAAGTTCCTCCTAATGTTGAGGTGGAATCTCTTTTCCTGGAGCTTGCACCCATTGTTCCGGGTCCTAGTCTCTAGAGCAGCAGAAAACAAGCTTGTTCCCTCCTTAATATGACATCCCTTCAAATATTTAAACAAGGTTATCATATCACCTCTTAACCTTCTCTTCTCTTCTCCAAGCTAAACATACCCAGTTCCCTAAGTCGTTCCTCATAGGGATTGGTTTCCAGACCCTTCACCATTTTAGTTGCCCTCCTTTGGACATGCTCCAGTTTCTCCACATCCTTTTTGAATTGTGATACCCAGAACTGGACACAGTATTCCAGGTGAGGTCTAACCAAAGCAGAATAGAGTGGCACTATTACTTCTCTTGATCTAGACCAGGGCTAGGCAACCTAAGGCCTGGGGGCCGGATGTGCCCTCCCGAGCCTTTGGACCGACCCCAGGCCAGTCCTGCCGCCACCACCCCCCTCCGCTGCTGCCCGCCATGATGATATTGATTATTGTTGTTATTACTGGTTCTTGGGGTTTTCCTGGCAAAATCTCCACAGGGGTTTTGCCATGGCTTTTCTGGGGCTGAGAGAGTGTGCATGCATTTTTTAATTTTTTTAATTTTTTAAAAAATATTTTATTTATTTATTTATTTATGGTGCTTCGCCCCCCCCCCCCATTGTCTGAGGGACAGCAACTCAGCCCCCAGCTCAAAAAGGTTGCCTACCCCTGATCTAGACACTATACTTCTATTAATGCAGCCTACAATTGCATTGGCCTTTTAAGCTGCTGCATCACACTGTTGACTCATGTTCAACTTGTGGTCTACCTGGACTCCTAGATCCCTTTCACACGTATTCTCATTCAGCCAGGTGTCCCCCATTGTATATCTGTGCTTTTCATTTTTCCACCTAAGTGCAGTACCTTACATTTCTCCGTGTTGAATTTCATTTTGTTAGCTTTCACCCAGCTTTCTAGTCTGTTGAAGTCATTTTGAATTTTGATCCTGTCTTCTGGGGTATTAGCTACTCCTAATCTGGTATCATCTGCAAATTTGATAACTATGCCCCCAATACTGTCATCCAAGTAATTGATAAAGGTGTTGAATAGCACTGGGCCCAGGACAGAGCCCTGTGGCACTGGTCACTTCTTTCCAGGTTGAAAAGGAGCCATTGCTGAGCACCCTTTGTGTTTGGCCAGTCAACCAATTACAAATCCATGTAACAGTTACTTTGTCCACCCCACATTTTACCAGCTTGTTTGCAAGAATGTCATGGGGAACCTTGTCAAATGCCTTACTGAAATCAAGATATACTATATCCACCACATTCCCTTCATCTACCAAGCTGGTAATTTTATCAAAAAAAGAGATCAGATTTGTCTGGCATGACTTGTTTCTCTGAAACCCATGTTGACTTTTTGTGATTATAGAATTACCTTCCAGGTGTTCACAGACTCTCTGTTTAATGATCTGCTCCAGAATCTTTCCTTGTATTGATGTCAGGCGGCATCCAGATACGATCACAGGGATTTTGCTGCTGAATCCACTGCCCGCATCCAGCCCAGGTTGAGCCTGGATCCCAGGGGTGCTCATTGTGCCTCTTTTTGAAACTGGGAGTTTTCTGAGTTAAGAAAATGGCCAATGGAGTGCCCCTGGGACCCAAGCTGGACGCAGAGGGCAGATTCAGCAGCAAAATCCCCATGATCATATCTGGATGCTGCTCGAATTAAAATTAAATTCTGGAGAGGTAAGAAGCTTTATTTAGTGGTGTGATAAAATAGAGGCCTAAGAGCCTGATCATCAACTGCCTGGCTAAGGCCTTGCAAACTCATGGCTATGGCTTCCTTGATTGAATCAAGTCTATGAGTGAGTGGTGCAGTGGTTAAATGACTGTACTGCAGCCATTCACTCATAGGCCACAAGGTTGCGAGTGCAGTACTAGCCAGGGCTCAGGCTAGACTCAGGCATGCATCCTTCCGAGGTTGCTAAAATGAGTACCCAACTGTTGGGGGGAAATGAGCTTACAGTTGTAAACTGCTTAGACATCCCACAGCGTGATATGAAGCTGTATATAAATGAAGCTGCTTTAGCTGCTTTGAATCGATCCACCTGTAATACACCCTTCCTTTTTCTCTAGTGCTTCCCACTTTAATAAGCATTATCACATTTTCCAACAAGTCAGGTGTATTCCTTTTCCAAATACATGTAGCTGTGACTGATTCTAAAATACATTTTAATGATCCTGAGTATGCAGCAGGTGAACCAGTCTAGATCAAAAATAACACTGTTAGGACATTTCCACAAATGCATTGTGCAAAAAAAGAGAAAATGCAATATCTTCATTCCAGTTTTACTCTTGTTATGAGTGATAAGAAAATGTTAAAGCATATTAAAGGAACTCTAAATGGTTCTTAAGTTATGCCTCACCACTGTGGTCTTATTTTGAGGACAGGTACCTAAAAGCCTGTTGTAATGTAGATGTATTGTATTAATGTAACCAATTTTTCTAACCCATAACACAGAGTATATAATAACAACACACAAATGCACATACTACAATCATTTAAAGATCTGGCTTAAATAAATGTTCTAGATCCAAAGGGGGCAACTGTGGCAGGTCTAGGGTCTAGTTTCTAGTTTAAAAAACAACAACAAGCTGTTGGGTGTGTATATGTGTGTGTGTGTGTGTGGGGGGGGTTAATGTCAAACAGTACAAGGGGCTCTGCATCCTATTTAAATGTTGAGATGCTGCTCCTGGTAGCTTTCAGAAGGCAATTCACCATTTGGAACAGCAGAAAAAGGACAACCCAGGAAATCTGAAGAGGCTGACGGCTGCGAGACTCTCCACTAAGATTACTAGGTGAAATATGGGGCAGTACTGCTTAAATAGTTGTATAGAAGAGGGAATTTCAGCAGGTGCTGCTTGTCATGAAAGCAACACCTGCTGAAATTCCCTCTTCCAAACAGCTATTTAAAGGTACAAAAACCCTGTCTATTATTTTACCTGGGAACTCTGCTTGCCACATATGTTTTGAAGAGGTGGCAACCTAATTTGGTGCCTAATTCAGCACTAAAGACTGGAATACATAGTGATTCACAGCCAGGCTTCTAGGAATAAACATTCAGAACCCTGTGCATGGATGGGCAAACCTTTTCAGCTTTTCCCACATTCATTTTATTTAAAAAAAACAACAAACCCAATTCTTTTTTCCATTGCAAATTTGACAAAATTGGTTAATTTTGGCAAATTTTGTCCACAGTGGACAGAATGAAACCCTATTACAGCACCCTAACCCTATGACAGCATTTTAGATATAAGACCAGGGGTAGGCAACCTTTCCCTTTTAAGGGCCGAGGGACTTCAGCTCCCAGAATCCCAGGACCTATTGGCCAACATGGGACTATTGGCCAACATGGCTGAGGCTTCTGGGAGCTGAAGTCCTTCGGCCCTTAAAGGGGAAAGGTTGCCTACCCCTGTATAAGACTATCCAAGAAGTGACACTTTGTAAAATTACAACTCCCAGAATCCCCAGCTAGCATGGCCACTGGTCCTCTTGGCTGAAGGATATTGGAAGATGAGAGACAGCTGATTCCTCTACTTTCCAGTGCATGATGCAGGAGATTTATGATTGGACCAACCATTATTTGGGAACTATTTTTGTTGTTTATTTTAAAGGCAGATGGTTAAACAGATTAAAGAAATATTAGTCCATAAAAATGTGTACTTCCCTAAGCAACTTACTAAATAGCAGCAGATGGATAAAGACTACTGAGAACATGAGTATACAGAATTACTGAATGAGAAGTATGGAATTCAGTCCCACTGTTATTTGTTTGTTTATACATTATTAAAATATTTTCATATTGCCTTTCAGTCCTTAGGTTCTGATATGCTAGTTGGGTGAGTTTTAGAGCTGTAGTCCATAAAAAGTAATGTACTTGGTACAGTAGAACCTATAGAAACCCTGGTTGTGTTCTGTATGAATAAGTAAAATGGAAAGTGGTTCACTTCAGATAAGTTTATCCAACTTTCAACCACCCTGTTCTTGAACTTGGGTCTTAGGTTCTGGTTTTAAGTAGCCAATTGACAGGTTGTCTATCATAAGGAAAGGGGCTATTTCATCACTGTACTTTCATTTCTAATCTACATTTACAGGCTGCTACATATATTATTCCTTTCTACTTCCCAAGGGGGAGCCTTTTCATACATTCATTGTTAAAGGGAACAAGCCAGTCTATGAAACAGTGGGCTGTTTCTCTCTCTTTCTCTCTTTAAATTGGAAATATGCAGACCCATTTCTATAGATTCTAATTTTGATTTGGTGATGTTAAGAAAGATCATCTGCTGCGGAACAAGGTCAATGCAATGGCAGTGGCCCAGCCTGTAGAGAGCTCCCATATGCCGAGCTATTAATCATCCCATTTCTTGAAATATACCAACCAAACTAGCTCTGGAAATATCATTAACAAGTAGCAAAGTGTTAAATTGCCAGGAATGTCCAGAATAATAGCGGAAAGGAAAAGGAAGAAGAAAAATACGAAAGAAAAAAGTTTTAAATTTTTCAAACTCTAGCCAGATGGAATTAGGGCAATTGTTCTCTTGCAAATGCTGTGGAGATTAATGAGGTCTGTGGGCACAGCCAGGAGAAAATAGAAATATAAAGGATTGCAGTTTCCAAAAATACAGCTGCCACAATACCAGAGGGATAGATCACTTTGAGTATTTAATCTTATACTCCTATCTTGCACAGTAGCTCTTTCTCATTATTAGCATTTCAGAATGCTACTTTACAAACCTTAAAAACTCCCTTTGCAAAGCCCATTTCTTTGCTAATGGGGGTGAGAAGTTCACTTTGGTGTATGTTTAGGTTTCTCCTTATTCATCACTGCACTGGCACCATACTTCAGTTGAAATTCAGGTTTTGTCTGCACTAAAGTTGCTAGGTCAGGAGCATCCTAGGCACTGAGAGATTTCAGGGCCAAAACCTGAGACATAAGCATGTCCTTTGGTCATGTCACAGGGTCCAGGTCATTGTGATGCCATTAAGCCAGGGGTAGGCAACCTTTCCCCTTTAAGGGCAGAGGGACTTCAGTTCCCAGAATCCCAGGAGCTATTGGCCAACATGGCTGAGGCTTCTGGGAGCTGAAGTCCCTCGGCCCTTAAAGGGGAAAGGTTGCCTACCCCTGCATTAAGCAGTTGCCCAGAGCACATGATTCAAATAATAAAAGTCAAGTTTAACAAATGAGAAAATATTTCTGTGATTTGAAATTAAGAACTTTATCACACAAGGCAGTAAACTGGATTTAAAGAAAGACATTAGCATATTTGGCCACTACTTATCACATAATGTATCTATTCAGTTGATAGTTTGCATTTCCTTTGTTTTTATAGTGCACCTTTTCATTGATGGGGAAAACACACCAATGTTTCCCAATATCACTCCTATTCTATTAGTCCCTTAGTACAGCAGTAACAAGTGATGGTATGGGGGGGGGGCTCTTCTCCTCTCCCCCCCTCCCCCTCAGAGTAGGCCAAAATTGTTTTTACTCTGTGCCTTTTGAGGTTTTAATTTTTATTTTGCTGTGATTATGTAATTACATGGGGAAAAAGAGGAGAGAAAGGAACAGAGTAAAAGTAGCCTCAGCAAAGGCATCAAGCACTGAAAGGCATGGGAGGTGGGGCTATGGAGCCAGTGCAGAAGGGACTGTGGATTGCATGTTTACCAAATTGCAGACAAGTGTGATACTGAAAGTTTTCAAACTAGTATGTTCATTTTGCTTCACTTCCATGATTGTTGTGAGAAAAAAAATCTGGTGTGATAAAGTCTTAAGTGTTCCAAGCTGTGTAATGAAGAGAAACCTTGTCCCTTTTTTCCCAACTCTGGAATTTATCACACGGGGAGCCCCATGCAAAATCGCTCTTTAAAGTGAAAAAAAGCCACAAATGCGGAAGCTTTTAATGAATGGGATTTCTCCCGTTCTGCCCTGTGTGAAAAGTGAAAGCGCTGTTAAAAGGAGGTTAATCCAAATGAAAACCCCTCATTTTTACTTTTGGGTTTTCCCGAAAGTAAAAAGAAGCGTACATGAGGGTTTTTTGTTCAGATTAACCTCCTTTTAACATCAATTTAACAGCAATGTCATGTGAAATCATGACCGCTTTTGCAGTTTATTTCTAATTTAAAGCCCCGTTTTTGCACGGGATTTCCCCCATGTGATAAACTCCTCTGTTTTTAATACTTTTGTAAGCACTGCTTTTAACAACAACAGTGATAACAACAGCAATAGGGGTTGTTCTCCAACCAAAGTTTTCCAAGCTCTACTTTTATTAAAAAAAAAAAAAAATCTCTCTTTTGCAATCATACCAATGCAGCCTGTAGCAATGGGGTACAACATATATAATTTTCAAGACAGTGTTTTCACTCTAAGATTTCGCCTCATCTTAGGCCTTGACATCAGGAACCCCTTTCTGCAAACCCTGAATTTAGAAATGTATCCCCAGGGCTCTAGTCCCTGTCTATATTGAAACATGGTATTCCAAGATGCTTCATTCCCATCCTTTTCCTTGTTAGCTTGGTTTGTTCACAGGTCATTTAGCTTCTTTTCATACACTTGCTAAGGTCTGTAGTTGACTCCCATAATGGAAGAGTAAAGTATCCCTTCTCTTTTTCTACAACAGAGACTGTTCTTTTGTTTCAGGTGCGGTGGAAATCAGTGGGGGCCCCCCAGGGACCTGCTATAGGTCACATCCTCTCCAAAAATGTGATTTTCAACTTTTGGTTTTCAAAATGCAAGTAAATGTAAACTTTCCCCAACTTAACATGCTCCAGAGGAAGGCTCTTTCGTGTTAGTGGGAAGCTTCTCTAAGATGTGGCAGTTCTCCTGTTTTGACCACTCCCCCATTCTGGGGTTGAGGCCCAGGTGTGTCCAGGATCTGGAGGTCAAAAAAACTAACAAGAGGCTAATGTATTTCCCACCATTGCCCAATCTGAAGGTGTTAGAAGACACTCCCTATGTATGAAAGTGTCATTGCTTTGAAGAGATGGCCAGTGGTGCAACAACAATGGGAGAAGGTCATTGTTTGGTTTTAACTCCTTTTCTGTAAACTCCTTTTCTGCTTGGGAGGAGTCTTCAAGATCAAGTTACTGTCAGTGTGATGGCTTAGAATAGTAGCTCAGAGCCAACTGTGTCCTCCTCCTGTCATCTTCTAACTTATATTTTTGTCACCACCCACCTATCCTGCACTCCTCCTCCTCTTCCTCTTCCTGCTTGTCTTGTCCACCACCTACAGAATAACTATCAATAGGTTCTCAGCCCAAACATACACATATAAATCAACATATACAATGTTATACAAATACATGTTGTATTTTCTCCTTTCGTGAGTTTTGTTGATGTCATGTCTTGTTCCCAGGACCTAAATTCACACTATGACACAGACAGTGAAACTTAAACATGAAATGTTCATTAGTCAGGCAGGGGGCTTCCAGGCATAAAAAAAGCATATCATAATTCCCACTCTGATGACCACCTAAGTCTTTAAAAAAGAAATCCTTACAAAGATTCAGCCAATCATTATTCACTTCCAGCATTCCATATTCTCATCACCTTACAAAAGATCTTTTGGAAATACATTCATAACCATATTTTACCCTAGTTCTTCTAGTAAACATACATTATTATTATTATTATTTACAAAAGTCTATAACATCACAGCTCCAAATTGAACTTAAGATCAAACCAATATTGTTTGACACCAGATAGCATCATACACTTCCATAGAAGCTTGGAGACACAAGAAGACAAAACATCATACTTGGCATAAAGTTGTTTTCATAAGATTCATGTTTATGTTAAATGGTTTCACTCTGCAGATGTTTAATGTTGTAGATCTCTCTTTTTCCTCTCTCCTTTTCTTAAAATCACCACTAATATAATGGATTTTCATTCTGATCATTAATCTTCAAAAAATACAAAAGATAAATGCACTAAAGATCTACTTATTCAAAAGTGCAAAGTCTGGGAATGCTTTAAAAATTAAGTTAAGCTCAGGGACAATGCATCATCTTGGCAAAAAAAGTCATAAGTATTGTCCAGTGTATGAAACCTTCATGTTCTTCCATAAGAGCATATTAAGTGCTATAGATTGGAGTGGCCTTAAATTGGTTAGTATAAGAAGAAAGTTTTAAAAAGAGGAGAGGGAGGAAGAAGAGAGGCAGGCACAGCTCTACCATGCTTGAGTCCATAGACAGATGAAAGGCACTCCCTCCATTCCAACTGCCACCTCCCTGGCCTCAGAGGGAGAGAAGAACTGGCAATATCTACTGGACATGATCCCCTTCCCCACTGCCATTCCCTTTTCATTTTGTGCCATGTCTTTTTAAGACTTTAAACCTAATGTGTAATTAACAATGTGAAAGCCTCTCTGAGAGCCTTTGTGGAAGAAGAACAGGGCATAAATGCTCTAAATCAGGGGTAGGCAACCTTCCCCCTTTAAGGGCCAAGGGACTTCAGCTCCCAGAATCCCAGGAGCTATTGGCCAACATGGGACTATTGGCCAACATGGCTGAGACTTCTGGGAGCTGAAGTCCCTCGGCCCTTAAAGGGGAAAGGTTGCCTACCCCTGCTCTAAATGAATGAAGAAGAGAGAAGAGAGTAACCATTGAGTACTGTTATCCTAAAAGGTGGGAAACATTGTAGGTCCCCACCCACAATGCAATTTCTCCTTAAAATTTGGGGGAATTATAGTTCAAAAGGAGGCATGCAAGAGGAGGATAACTGTGGGGATTTTTCCACCTATGTATACCAGAAATATGTTTAGAGACAGCTCCAGTTTCAGTAAATAAGGTATGTTATTTAGAAATGTGTAAGGGTGCATACAGGCATATAAGAACCAAGACAACCTTTAGACTCATACAAGGCTATCAGAAAGAAAGATGTAAAAGGCTCGATAGAGAGAAGTCATAGGTTGAAGATAGTGATAATTACCAGTCCTGAAGAGAGGTCCGTGGAAAATACAGAGAGGTTCAGACCACATGTAAAGATTACACAGGGGGATCCTGGTCTGTGAACACAGTGTCTGCGAATAAAGTAGCTAAGGCTGGGGTGGGTATTTATACCCCATTTCATACCATTGAGCAGTACACTGTTACATTCAGTATGACAAAAGTTTTTATGTCTTTCCCAGAGAATGGACAAAAGGTTCCAGAATGGCTTGACACTGATGTCAAGGAAATGGATTTGCTGATCACCTCACCCCACCCTCCCAGCTCCATGCTTTTCCTGTTGCAATGGAAGCAAAGGAAGCAATCATAAAGTAATCAGTGGCCATATCCTGTGCCTCATCTTCTGACTATGTTCCTGCATCCCAATTTCTGCCTGATCATCAAAGGATTTGATGCATTGTCACATCAGTGTCAAGGTCCCAGCGGTGCTTATCCAGCTGGATTTCCAAAATGGCAAGCTCTTATTTTTGAAAACCAGCTGGATAAGTGTGGCTGGGACCCAGGATGCAGCCAGGTTGCAGTTGCCTGGTGGCGAAGACGGCAATTTATGTGAGGTAAAATCAGGTAGTTATCCGAAAAATGACTGTATCCCATTGAGGATAAGTCACTTTTTTGTGGTGCGGTAATCTCCCTAGTTTTTGCAAATCATTGTTACCTCAAAACATGCCCAACACTAGATATTAAGAAACTGAATATCCAGCAGGAGGGGGTATAGCAATAGCATTTACATTTCTATACTGCTTAATAGTGAACTTAGCACTCTCTAAGCAGTTTACAATCTGTAAGCCAATTGCCCCCAACAAGCTGGGTACTCATTTTACTGAGTCAGCCTTGAAGCCCTGGGATCGAACTCACAACAAATGCAACACCAACATTTAACCATTGCACCATCAGGACTCCTCACGCCAGGGGTCCAGAGTATGTTAATAAGACTCAGCACCCAAATTCAGAACATGGGGTTCTGGGAGCTTTGGATCATATTGGGCAGAAATTGGAGTGAATTTTATTGGTTTTTAATAGTATGGTTATGAAGAAAAGAAACAAAAAAATGGGAGAGGGGAAAAGAAAGAGAAAAAGAGAAGTACATAGGATGTTAACAAGAGCCATGACCCTATATCCAAAAATACATTTTCTTCACGTTCATGTCTGCAAAGTACACATACATGCACAGCTAGAATGGTAAGATCTTCTGAATACTGAAAAATAGTGAACTGTTTATCATTCCAACTTTGAAGTACAAATCTTTTTCTAACAGTGAAAGTATGCAGATTCCAAAAGTCTAGGTAAGTTCCTATTGTTGGATGCAACTACCCTGGGTACTGCCAGGGTATTAAAAATGGTGTATGGTTCACAGTTCATCTCACAACTTCCACTATTGCTGCTATCCACTATCTGCTGTGAGGGGACAAATGATGGCAGGCGAGCCCACCAATTATAGCAATTTAGAAGTTTTCTCTCAGTTGGAAGTTCTCCCTGCATTAGAAACTACAAGTGATAGCAATGTTAGCATCCTCTCCTATGTCAGCAACATGGAACTGTTACCAATCCATGATTCTACTTGGGAATGGATGGATTTTAAATTTAGCAACACTGGTCTCTAATGTTATTCAGATTTCAACTGTTGTGTTTTATATGTAGATAGCTTTCAGTGTGACTTTGCTCACAGTAAACAGGATAACCATCAAAGCTAGCCTGCTTACCTCAGCAGTAGAAATGGTTCACCTCTTAAAAATAGGAATACTTTTGACCTCAAATTAAAAGGCTCTTGTTGCCAGTTCACAGATCTTGTTGTTTTAAGCCTCTAATTGAATTTCTGACAGCTGTTCCTTGTCCTACCAGTAGTTTTAATTTTAGTACATTGTTTAATACAGTTTGTATTCCATTCATATATCTCAAGAACATATAAATGCCTTATTTGCTGTTTGTTCCATTTTTGTGTGTGTATGTCTGTAACATTTTTCATTTCTAGATGGGCAAATCTATCTCGTCTTTAGTTTTGTTCATAATTTTAAAAAGGCTTCTTTCTAAATAACATTTAAATATATATTTAAAAAGTAGTATGATATACCATTACAAACTCTGTGCATCAAGTGTGTCTTATTTGTCTTATTGCCCATCAAAAATGACCTGAAGGCAAGCAAAAACAATTTGTTCCTTCATAAAGGAAGAACCTAGGAAAACAAAATAAAAACCTAGGAAAACAAAACAAGTTTGGGGTGGGGTGGGGAAATCAGTGTTTCATTGTTATCTGATGCAGCTATCTTCACATCCAACCTCACAGGTCAAAGGAGAAGGCTGAGGTGAGATTTCTTTTGATTTCTGCTGGATTTGCTCTATTCTGTCATCAGAACTTTAACACTGGATACTGCTCAGTAGAGATGCAAATAATCACTTATTTCATTCCTTTATGCAAGAACAAATTGTTTTTGTGTGCCTTCAAGTCATTTTTGATGGGCAATAAGACAAATCCAAAGATATCTATTACAGGGGTTTTTTTTTGGCGGGGGGGGGGGCAGGATTTATTTGGGTGGAGGTTGTCATTGCCTGAGGCTGAGGGAAGGTGACTTTCTCAAAGTTATCCACTGGGTTTCCATGGCTGAGTGGGGATAAAAACTGTGGTCTCCCAGAGTCCTAATCCAAATCACTATACCATAATGGCTCTGTTAAGAATATTATTTTAGTAATTTTCTTCCTGTTTTCTCTGCATGGTAAATTTGCTCCACACATCTTTCTAGGCCAGGACATTGGAGAACATTCAGTTTTTAAATAAATATATATGTTTGGATCATTGTGAAAAATAAAAATTGCAAAAAATAATATGCTTAATTTGCATAATACTAAGATTTACAAAATCGATTTCTTTACATATTACACAGATTTATGTAATATGCAAACTTCCTTCACAGGATTTAGGAACCTGGAATATGGCAACCCTCTTCTAACTCATTACAACCAGCCCATCCTGGCTAACTTCTGAGCTTCTTTGTGTACCTATTTTCAGCAACAGAGATATATTTCAAGCGCTGAAGGAAACCACATTTTTCAGCCTGTCTGATCTGGGTCAACTAACCTTTGTTTCAACAGCAACTTCTTGTAGCAGATGCAGCTTTTAATGGGCTGTGTTGTGTCTGTGTTTTACTGTATTTTAACAGAATTGTGGTTTAATTGGTTTTTTTAAACCTTTGTATTAATAGTTTTGTAGTTATACTTTGTTTTAAAAGTTAGCAAACCTCTGTGAATACTGAAAACGAGGGGGTATAAAATAGATAGATAGATAGATAAATAAATAAATGTGCATACTATTTAAAATAGAACAAAATAAATTCCTAAAATAGCCTGTTACTTTCATGTCTTCTAGAAACACATTCTGCACTGCAGAAATAATGCAGTTTGATGCAACTTTAACTGCCATCCTATGGAATCCTGGGATTTGCAGTTTTTTGTGGCACCAGAGCACTCTGACAGAGGAGAAACATCTCACAAAACTACAAATCCCAGAATTCCATTGCATTGAACCATTGTAGTAAAAGTGGTATCAAAGTGCATTATTTACGTAGTGCAGATGCAGCCACAGCCTGATGCACTAACATAATGTTTGTTCCTTTTCCTTCTTTTATCAGGAAGATGGTGAGTTATTGACCAAAGTTAGGAAGAGTTATCTTTTTGGATTGAAGTTCCCAGGATCTACCAGCCAGCATCCAAACAATTTTCCAAGCTCTTTTTCTAAGCCACAGAATATAACCCTTGAACCCTCAGCAATGGGAGGAATCCCTCCCCGTCAAAGTCCTAGTGAAACAGGATTTATGGAATAGCTTACAATCCTTCCATGTGCTCTGCCTTGTCCTTCTTACAATAGATCCCTGCACTCTGTGACCTGTCTTCTTGGGCCTTCTGCCTGAACTTGTGTGTGCAGCAGGAGTGGCTGACATTAGTAATAATAATGTGGCACAGCAGTGCAAGATATCAATCTTCCAGAGGTAATTAAATTATCCAGATTTACGCAGGCAGTCACACATATTTTGGATTCTCAAATGTGCTGCCAAGATCTCGGGGTGGATTCAAGCTGCCATGGAAGAAGAAAGTGAAGGTGGCTGTCCCACATTTTAAAAAGCACACAGCAGATGTCTTTGACCTCTAAGTTAAAGGAATGTCAGTTTAGCAGAAACTATGGGAGCTGGATAACAAAATACTCTACATCAGTAAAAAGAGAGGGAATATGTGCTTTTCTTGTATGATGTCAAGTGATCCTTGGATGTGGCACTTCTCTAACTAAAGATCTTTCAAAAATTGTCCTCCTCCTAGGATTTGTAGAAAATGGGTACTGAATTACCTGATCTTGTTTTGATTTCATAGGGGCTATACAGATGGGCAAAAAGAGCTGTTTTCAGGCTGACTTGTAGCCATGGTGCTTAGACGCAGCAGGCCTAAAAGCCAGCAGGAAAGCGCACTCTAGGCGTCGTATGCCGAGGAAAGCTGCTTCAAATGGAGCAGGTTTTTTCCATTTCTTTGGCAAAGATGTGCACCTTCACATGTATGTATATATGCAATGACACTGGTGCACCAGAAAATGGCCATATAAATGCACCGCTGCAAGTGCAGTGGAAATTGACTCAGAGATCCAGAGCATGTGCCCTATGATGCAGGCTTTAATTTAAAGCACCCTATGCTTCCAGGTGTGGATGCACTGGCACAGGTGCACTTGAATATCAGAACCCTAACCCTAATTGTAACCCAAAACCTAACCCTAATTGTAACCTTACACATGCGCCCTAGCAACTGTTCTCTATTATGACACTAAATGCATTCTGTCACATGTATGTTTACTGTCAGCATGCACAATAGTTTGCATGAAAGAGGCTTTTGTGACCTCTTTTGTGCAGGTGTGCAGGTGTGCATAAGACCTGTCCATCACTTCCTGGCATCTTTGGGGGGGGCTCCTAGAGTAACGTTTGTCTGTGTGTCCTGTTGACCATATCCTTTGCATGCCCACCAGCTACATGTATCAAGTCTGTCCACAGAAACCTCCCCTCCCCCCGATTTGTTGAGGATGACAGAGTAGGGACAAACTCGTTCCTTTGCCCCAAGGGTGGCACAATCAGACAGTGGCACCTGTCTACTGCACCCACTCCTTGAAGGAAGCCGAAGTCAGTGAATCCTTGCATGGTATGTGGGTGTATGACAGGTCCTGTGCAGGTGCGTAGGCATGCCAAACTTCAGTCACCTTTGTACAGACAAAATGACAGACTGTATGACACCCTATGACGTGATCTGCGCAGGTCCTCAGGTTTGCTGGGATGTGTCCCTGTGCACATGCACATGCACTGAGAGAACAAAATAAAAATTAAAAAATTAAAGCAGCCGCTGCCAGCCTGTGCGGTTGCTCCGTTTCCCTTTATGGCATCCTCGGGGCCAGTGGTGCAGTTCATGCGGCTTCAATATGGATTCAGAAAAGCCGCATTGACTGCCCTCCAGTGTGGTTGCTCCATCCCTATTTAGGGCATCCTCAGGGCAGGCAGTGTAATTGGTGCAGTTTAGAGAAAAGAAAACTTTAGGTCACCTTTTCCTGCCCATCTGCATTGGCCCTTAGTCTTCTACAGGGCAGGAAATGCATGCAGTTTATATGAGCTGCTTCTTTTATCCCATTGATGCACACATGTTGACTGATAAAACTGCAGAAAGCAATCTGTGGCCTAAATCCAGCAAGCACACTGTAGAGCATATGGCCCGGATGGATGGATGGATGGAGTAGAAGAGGTTCCTTATTCCCACTTTTCCCCAATGTATAGGAGCCACAGGCATTCAAGAGCATGCTTTCCAATTAAATTTAGCCTCTTTCTACTAACTTTTCATTCAACTAGTTAGGGGGCATGTTTTGAAAATGTTTTTTGAAGTTTCATTTTCAGTTTTGAGATTTGATTTTGATTCCACAGTTTGTATGCTCAGGTTTTAAATCTGGAAAGTAAACTCTACATTCCTTCAAGATTTCCCAAATGTTTTTATTCATCATTGATTATGATGCATCGAAATAGACAGGAATTGCTGTATTAAAAGTCTCTCCTTAAATGAGGAGATGTTTTCATTGTGACAAACCTGAGAGTGAAGTGTAGATCAGATGGGGTGTATGTCAAGTTTTGGGTTGCATAAACTATTCACAATAGTTTGAGATACAAATCACAAGTTTCTGGTGCACTACAGACATATGTCTGAGTTACACCCATCTAGACCATGTACGTGCCAATTCCTAATATAAATTTTATGGGGTGTATAACATGCCTGTTACAGTTATTTGCATTTGGATTCCATCTTTCCTCAAGGGAAATCAGAGAAACATTATCAGTCTCACAACATGTGAAGTAGGCTATGATGTGAGCTAATGATTCATCTAAGTCAGTCTGTCATTCTTCATAGCAAAGGATCAATCTGTTACCACTGTTCCAGGCCACACATTCCAGCCACTGTACACACAGAGTGTTATCAGGGCTGGCCCTGCTGTTAAGAAAAGGAGGCAACCATCTCAGGTGACAGATGCTAGGAGGCAGCATGGGAAACCAAATCCATTCCTCATGAGTACTCTGGCTTGTCCCTTTGCTAGGGAGTGGAGCAGTGTGTGCCACAGACCATGCCCCACATCCTTAAACAAGTTTGTGGCCTCAGGTTTAGTGGTCTCTGTCCCTTGCTAGAACTGATGCAGTCTAGTCAGATTCTACATAAAGAATGGAACAGTGTGGCATTAAAAAAAAATCTGTGCCTCAAACTGCCAAATTTCTTGGGTGTGTTACGGCAAAAATCAATAGTTGATAATCCTCCCCAGAGTCAAAGGCAGCAAGACCAGAAGTTCGATAGCTCAAATGCTTTATTTGCTAGCAAAGTGACTGTCTCTGGATCATTCCACAAAATAAGACAGCCCCGAATGGGGGCTAACAGATGAGTTTTATACACAGAAACTACAAGGCATTATCTTGTTTACTCCCAACTAGATAATGGACATCTGTTTCACAATCTTACATCCTGCATTTCAAAGTGACCCTGACAAAGTACATTAAGTACATCATATCTACATCCTTATTCCAACTAGCTTGCCAAATATAATTATCAAGTACATTCTAAATATCAGGGTCTCTCTATCACTGTCCTTGTAACATCCTCATTATCGTCTTTTGGCAGAGAGGATGTAGTCACCTTGAACATTTCCCAAAACAGATGTTTTCTCTTGCAATTTAAAATTTAATTTAACCCTCTCTTATGAAATCATTTCTTAATAAAATCAGCTCTGAGCTTTTAATTTCTCCTTTGTTAATATTAATTACCTATAGCCTCTAGATTAGCAATGATTAGCAATCTTTTAACCCTATCATTCCCCCCTTTGATGATTTTCATCAAACACTGCCAGTGGATGATGGAAAACATCACCTTATTACCTTAGAATACCTCAAAATACCTGTCCAACCAATCCTTGGAATCTGGCTGTACGTAGAGCAGCTTTTGTTGTCCCTGGTGGCTGCAGTAGGGCCTAGTTCCATTCTTCTTCCTCTCCAGGTGCAGATCTGCCCGAGGGTAGAGAGCAACAGCTTCCAGGTATGTGCTGTTCACCTTGGGGCTAGCCTGAATCTTCCTTCCCTCACCAGGTGCAGGTCTGGCTAAATCTGGACAGCCCTTGGAGTGTCTACAGATTTTAGCCTAGCCTGAGTTCTTCTGCCGCAAACAGCTGGGCTTTTGATGTCTTCCTCTTAAGATTGGACAGGTAGACTGTTGCTTATATATGATCAGAAAGCTCAAAGCCTTGGGGGGAGGTATAAGAGATATCTTATTCAGTTTCATTAGTGGGGAGGGATCTATATTCCTGTAGGGCCATTACATGTAAAGCGGTACATCTGTCAGCAATTTCTTCCATCATCCTTTTCATTCCATTTACTATCAGGGGCAATATACATGGCATGAAAATACACAACAAAACTCCTATTCCCACAATCCCAATTAGTCCCTTGAGACCTCTGAGCCACCCAAGCCAAGAATCCAATCCATCCCACTGAAATCCTTCCCACTTTTGAACAGGGACATGTGCTAGCTTAACTATTTTATCTGATATTTCTTCAATCACTTTCCCATTATCATCAATTTGTAAACAACAATTGGTTAAGTTAAATTTGCCACAAACACCTCCTTCAGCAGCAAGCAAATAATCTAATGCCAAGCGGTTTTGATAGACAGCATTGCGGAGCTGAGTCTGGGTTTTAGACAATGTAGTCAAAGCTCTTGCGGTTTCATTAGTGATAATTTCTAACACAGCTTGCAAGCAAATTATCCTATTTAACATATATATAGGAGTTCTATATCCATAAGTTCCATCTTGGGCCCAGGTAGCGGGGCCATTCATTATCTTTCCATTCTCCTATAGCAATAGCAGATCTCTTTTTTCTAGCATACACAGGATGTCCCAACTGAGTACCTTCAGAGAGGGGAATTAGGAAAAATGAAGGTCTGATTTCTCCTAAGGTACAAGCTCCTTCCCAAGGGTCAGGCAACTGTGAATAAGCATATTTTCCACATATCCAATAGAGTCCTCTCGGGGCCCTCCAAGGAGACTTAGTTCTATTGGATGATCTGGGTCCCTGCACTCTTGGTCTCAATTTATTTTTCAGTTCAGTGGGCCATAAATTGTTAACCGGAATCACTGAACTATTTGGCCAATAAGTTACATTATTTGTTCCATTTATTATTGTGGCCGTTTCACAAGGGACATATCCCATCTTAGGAGCTCTTTTTGCAAACCTCTGAACACACCATCTACTTACTATAACACTCTTAAGCATCCACTGACTGTGAGGATTAGTTCTGTTAATCTCATTGTAAGATTCACTCACATTCATTTCTGCAGCTTCCCAAGGCCACTGATCACCTACTTGAGTTCCCCCACACACATAACAATTTGACACATTTAGTGCTGTAGCAACAGTTTCTGCAAAGGTAGTAAACAAGTTTCGGGCTGCCTCAGGTACCTGAAATGGGGTTTTTACCTCCTCCCAAAAATCAGAGTAGAAGACAGCTTGCTTTACATGTGCTGTCTCTACTTCTCCCAACTGGGCTATATGGATGTGAAACACTCCCAAGGGATCTTTCCCTTGTCCATCTATGCCCATTCCAACATATTGACCATACTTGGAGATATAAGATTGGGGATCTTTTACAGAGATATTGACATAGTTGCACTGGGTGGCTGAACATGAGCCAGAGACTGGTACGTTGGTCATAACAATCTCTGCCTCTGGATCAGTGAACCAAGTAGTTCCAAGTATACATTCCCAAGTACGGCATGCCCACCCCCCTTTCACAGCAAATTGACAACCACGACCTTTCCATCTGGGTGAGTCAGGGGTCTTGCCTGGGCAGATATATTTATCCTGATCTGCATAGTACCTTTGCCATGACAAACTTCCACAATATGGCCATGATGCCACTGACTTACAAAACTCCACTGTAAAGTTAACTCTGGTATCAGGACTAGGCATCCTTGTTCTGACAAGAATTGGTCCCCGTTCCAATTTTAGATTACTAGTACGAACCTCAAACCACCACTGTAAGGGACTTTCCTGGGGATCATATCAAGTAACTGTAATATTTTCTATGCATACAGTATAAGTGGTGTTTTTAAGAACACAGTTCTTTTTGTTACCTTGCATATCTAGTCAAATACACCAGAGTTTCCTGAATCTTAGCTTCCATTCTAACTGTCTTAATGCAACTCCTACATGGGTCCTCTAAAGTCTCACAGTAAGCTGGGGGAAACAACAATATCACAATAATCATGAAAGCCGTTTTTCTGGTAGGCCCCTTCTTGTAGGGCCCATCACTCCTCTTCAGGGGTGTAGTGTACTTTGGTTAGTAGCAAAAGTTTAATTTGAATAGCACAAACTTTTTCTCCTCTTGGTGCACCTGATTTTGCTGCTTGCTTGGCTGCTTTATCAGCTCTTCAGTTTCTTTTTTGTCACAGGGTCCTCTCTCTGTTGATGTTCCAGTAGGGAGTATAAATATTTTTAAAACTTTACCATCTCCTTGTATGACTATATATTTTGTCAATTTTAAGCCATCTTTTATAAAGCTGCTGCCGTCCGTGAACAAGACTCCATCTGGCCCTTTAAAAGGTTGCAAACAATCATGTTGTTTTTAGGTTTTCTTCTGTCACTGGCAGCAGGGTAGCTAGGTTTAAGGTAGTATAAACTGACAGTTTTCATGTGATATCCATCAGTGTCTTCTGTGTTTTAGCATGTGAGCACTTTAGCAGTATCTCCTGTCCGGGGGTGAGTTATGTCGCTTCTTCCACCAGGAGCGCTGCTAATTCTTCTCTCTTTTTAGACACTCTATATCTTTTTGCAGTTAAATGCTATAACACTTGCTGGGTGGCTTTTAAACATTCTTTTCTAGTTTTAGTTGCAAGCAAAATATCATCCACATATTGCAAAATGTTCTATTTGTTTCTTCTCTGTGTGAGCGGCACTAAATCTCTGGCTAGAGATAGTCCAGAAATATTGGGACTGTTGCAAAATCCCTGTGCGAGCCTGCCAGGCCAGGGACATTTCTGACCTGTCTCTGGTTTTTCCATTAAAATGTAAAAATTTTCTGACTCTTTTCATATAGAAAAATGCATTTTTAAGGTCTAAAACTGAAAGCCACTGTAGCATCGGGGATAACAGGCTTAATAAGGTGTAAGAGTTTGGAACCACTGGGTGCAGGGGCTCCACTCTCTGATTTACTGTCCTTAAATCTTGAACTGGTTTAATAAGTTCCATCTGGCTTCATCACTGGTAACAAAGGCGTATTCCAGGATGATTGACAATAATCAAATAACCTTTGCAAATGTTCATTTATTTCCAACACTGCCTGTCTAGGCAAGGGATACTGAGGAATTTTTATGTGGGTGGCCATTGGTTTTAAAGTGATTATTACAGGGGAAATATCTATTGCCAGTCCAGGGGGGTTATCTTCTGTCCATACTTCTGGAGTGTTAAAAGTGGTCCAATCTGTTCTTTCCACCAAAATCTCATATAGCCTCTATTTCTTGTTGCTTTTCATGAGTTCCAAAGCTCTCCTTTCTTTTTCTCTGGGCACTATTGCCCCCCCTTCTTTTTCTGGCTTGCAAATTCTTTTTCTCTGATTACAGCAGTTGAAGCCAGCTCTGCTTTATTTATTTATTTTTCTTATTCACTCTTCCTGGTGTTTTATTTTTATCTTGGGTCAAATCATGGATTTTCTTTAAATTGACTTGTTTTGGGGGTCCTTTTTTCATGCATTTTTTCTCAACAATTCCTGATATGGTATCAGTCCTGCTTTATTTCCTCCAACCTTCTCATATGTCTCCCTGGCAGCTTCTCTAGCATTAGTTAACACCAAGGTTTTCTCTTCTGCTGTTAGCAGAATGTTCAAAAGTTGTTAATAATCCACCTAATTGGGATTATGTGTTTTTATTATGCCTTCCACTGAATTAGCCATTCCTGTCGGGTCTTCCATTCATGGGGATCTAGAGGCTTTCCAGTTTAACAAGTCACTACTGGTAAAAGGCACATGTTGATATATTTCCTTTATCTGATATCCCCCCTTTTTCACTTTCTCCACATTTCTTTTATAAAGGGTTTCTAATATCCTCCAACTCAAAGTAATAGGCCTGTGAAACAGTGTGTTCTTTTTTTTTTTTTATGAACTGAACAAGTTTCAGAAATAACAACTGTCTTTTTTCACAGACAATTTCTAATTTTTAAATGGTGGCCTATAATTTATCAATCAAAGACTCCACTTTTAAACTGACAAAACAACACTACAAGTGTTTACAAGCAAACTGAACAGAGACAGCAATTCCTAATTCCATCTTTCAGGCTACACAATTCCAGTGTCCATGTTTTATGCTATTACACTTAACATTTATATTTTCTGGGAACATGTATTTTCCATTAAAAACACATATACTCTCTGCCACCTATGTTTTTATATTGTATATTTTAGTTCCAAAGTACAGGATCTCACTTCAAGGCAGAAATTACAAATAATGTTCTTAAACTGACACAAACGTTTGGTCTTTTTGCATCTATATCTGCTCTAACAGGTTTAGCAGAAAATGACACTGAAACAACAATAACATTATATGCTGATATATACACAATCTCATTTTCTAAATAACCCTTGAGCTGTCTTTTTAGGGTTATCTTTTCCCTTTGTTTCAAAATTCACAAATAACAATAAAATATAGGTCTCCTGTACATTGAGGGTGCACCTCATGTTTTATCATGATCTAACCAAATTTCTTAACTGACAACAGGGACATATTTCAAAATGCATAACTCAAACAGTCTTTCAATATACTGATGCATAAAGGCATTGACAACAATAAGAATTAATTTTTCTCAAAGGATCAAACAAAAGGGAATAAAAACCAAACCATACATTATCACATATGAACAGAAGGTCAACAATTTAGTTTTATATAAGAAATACAACTCTAACAATAAGAGACAATAAAAATAAAGGCTTTATCTTTTTATACTTCTGGGTTTCTAACATTTGAAAACAATGCAATCTGTTCTTATATTGCAGTGGGGGTGTACTTATAACCAGGTCATCCTCTGGGTGGCCCAAATCTAATTATGGCACAATTGGTTTTATTTTATCATCCCTTTTTGTTTTATCTGTGGCTACAACCATGGTTTTTGAACGACAATCTCAGGTTGGATTTTTTTTGTAACACTTCTAGTCATGCTGTAGCATTTTCTCATTGATCCAGGTAATGTTTTTCTGTATAATTTATAAATTGTCTAATAGCATTTTATTACAAGATCTTTCAGGTGACCACCTAGGACTTATATCAAAGGTGGGCAAGAAATCCAGAGTGCTCTGTCTGCCACACAGAAACACTTAACTTTAAAGTGTGTTGTCTATCACACAAACACTTTTATAATTGGGTCTTCTGGCTGCCACACAGAGACCCCCCACTCCAATTATTCAACATGCATTGGGCAGGGTTTCTTTTTTCTTTTGAACTACCCCCTCCCATTGCATTGCCTTGTGGACTTTCAGGGACATAGACACTCACTGCAATTAATCAAACATCCACACACTCTTTCCAGACAAGAAACCCAGACACTTCCCAACAGATTCAGAAACAGGAATAAAAGGTTGATCAGGCCTTTTCTTTACCTCTTACGGAGGTAGCTGGCTGGTTACTGACAGGACAGGTAAAAGAAAAGAAGAACCCCTTTATATACTCGCCTGCGAGTGTTGGAGGTCCTCCAGCTGGCATAGGAATGAAAGCGATCTGAGCTAGGCTTCAGGGAACCATTCGTTGGCAATCACCGCAGCTTTCCTGTGTTTCTTCCTCAGCCTGACCGGGCTCCAGTAAACTTTCTAGAGTGCGCGCTCCCCGGCGAGGGTGATGAAGCAATGCAGGAGTCTGCAGGGACCAAGGAAGTCCCGGGGAAATCCCCTAGTCTGCTGGCTCTGCTATAGAACAGGAGAACTTCTCCTGCTCCTCAGGTCCCTGTTCGGGCGCCAAAATGTTACGGCAAAAATCAATAGTTGATAATCCTCCCCAGAGTCAAAGGCAGCAAGACCAGAAGTTCGATAGCTCAAATGCTTTATTTGCTAGCAAAGTGACTGTCTCTGGATCATTCCACAAAATAAGACAGCCCCGAATGGGGGCTAACAGATGAGTTTTATACACAGAAACTACAAGGCATTATCTTGTTTACTCCCAACTAGATAATGGACATCTGTTTCACAATCTTACATCCTGCATTTCAAAGTGACCCTGACAAAGTACATTAAGTACATCATATCTACATCCTTATTCCAACTAGCTTGCCAAATATAATTATCAAGTACATTCTAAATATCAGGGTCTCTCTATCACTGTCCTTGTAACATCCTCATTATCGTCTTTTGGCAGAGAGGATGTAGTCACCTTGAACATTTCCCAAAACAGATGTTTTCTCTTGCAATTTAAAATTTAATTTAACCCTCTCTTATGAAATCATTTCTTAATAAAATCAGCTCTGAGCTTTTAATTTCTCCTTTGTTAATATTAATTACCTATAGCCTCTAGATTAGCAATGATTAGCAATCTTTTAACCCTATCAGGTGGGCTATGGGTATCATACTGCAGAATTCTAAAATTAACATCAAATTGTGATAAATAGCTAACATTTGCATTATCATCCCTCAATTACAAGTCATATTACCTTACAGCAATTGCAATTCTTCATACAACACATAATTTATGGATAACTTTGCCACAGTAGTCCACACACTGGTAACTTCCAATTAGACTACCTGGAAGATAAGTTAGAAAGTTTAGCTAGTTAAAAATTTAGCAGCAAGATTGCTGGCTGAAGTTCAATATACAAATGTAACAGCAGTTTTAATGCAACTGTGTTGGCTGACAATTCACTTCTGATTTGAATTCAAAATGCTTGTAATGAGATCTGAAACCCTAAATAGTTTGGGACCTTAATACCTGAAGGAGCACACCTCTCTTTACTTAGGACACCCCTTCTCAGTTGTGGTATCCTTGGATATCTGACAGTACCAACATTGGTTTCTTTGTGTTGCCAAGCCAAACCAAGGCCCAAAGCAGATGGGCAGTGAGGAGCAGCCTCCAGCCACAATCGGGCCATGATCATGTGGAGAGCAGCACATTTGAATACACTTATGATGTAGAGTGCGCCTGCGCCAACCGCAGGCTTGCCATACACAGTTTGAGCTTCTGCGGACAGCAAGCTCCATCATTCTCAATGGTTGCACATTGAGTTAAACGGCTGTCGGAACAGGAGCACATGCCCATTGAAAAGAATAGGACAAGGTCCCTCATTTTTTACTATCTATGGGGAAATCTGGAATGGATCCTCCTCAGATAGCAAGGGTGCACTGTATTATCAAGCTTGGGAAAACCCAAAGAATAGTAACTATATCCAAAAACAAACAAAACAAAAAAAGAAATGAAAGAGAGAGAGAAAATGAGAGAGAGAGCATCTGTATTGCAGAAATAATGGAGTTTGATGTCACTTTAACTGCCATTGCTGGATGCTATGGAATTCTGGCATTTGTAGTTTTGTGAGATATTTAGCCTTCTTTGTCAGAGAGCTCTGGTGCCACTACAAACTACATATCCCAAGATTGCATAACATTGAGCCATGGCAGTTAATGTGGTGTCACAATGCATTATTTCTGCAGTACAGATGCAGTCAGAGACAGAGGACTTTATCACATGTGGGCCAGTTTCATCTTTAAAAAGATAATAAAGTGCAAATAAACCATCCCAAAAATAAAGTGAAAATAGAGCTTGATCACGCAAATGAATTTCACACATAATTAGAATAAATGCGAAATAACGCGAAAAGCGATAAAAAGGCATAGTTTTGTGGGTTTTTCGGGCTGTGTGGCCATGTTCTAGAAGAGTTCCAGTCACAGCATCTGTGACTGGCATCTTCTCTGGTGAAACGTCAGAAAGGAACTCTTCTAGAACATGGCCACACAGCCCAAAAAACCCACAAAAAACTATGGATGCCGGCCATGAAAGCCTATGACTTCACATTGGATAAAAAGGCATTTTTACATTTCATACAGAAGTGAAAGAAATCCATAAATGTACTAGAAATGGTATACTTGCACATGCGCAGAAAGAGAAAGCAGAGAAACTCATGTCTGCCTGGCATGTTTGTCGCCCAAGCAAAAGAGGAAGTAAAAGGGTTATTGTGTGAATAAACCGAATTTGACTTTTACACTAGAGTAAATGCACAATTACAGTAATATTGAAAATGTATTTTCACTAAAATCCTGAAAGTAAAAAGATCTGGGATAACACCACTTTCTGACCACTTTAATAGCAGTTTTTGTATGATGTCATGTGAAATCGTTGCGCATAATTACGTGTTTTTTTTAGGATTTGTATGGAATAAACTATAGATTTACCCTGTGTGATAAAGTCCAGAGACAGACCTGTTGTCAGGGAGAAACCCAAATAGGGCACTAGAACATGTGTGCCCCTCTCTTTAGTTTTGGTGGACTTTTCAAAAAAATGCTGTAAAAACAGTTATAATTTTTAAATATGCAACAAAAACATTAGCTAGCATTGTTTAATACAGGAGGAATCTGATTCATCACCAGATTGCCTGAAGAAGTAGCTGATAAAATTTCTCTTGTCCCCAAGTCAAGAAATTTGTCTCAAAGTTTTCTATCTCCCACAACCTTCTCTCATACAGTCCAGCACAAAGAACTCAACAGATATAGCAAATAAAACTCTTCATGAAGGAGATAAAAGCCAGTAATCCCCATTCCTCTCCATCTGCCCTATCAACCAAACTTCAAGAACATCTCATTCCTTTAGGCTTCAAAATAATGTTCTAAACTATACTATTTTCCAAACCATGTGTTCTGCAGCTATGGAATGCTAAATGCAGGATGGGTGGGGAACAGCCAGGAGATTTATGTCGACTGCAGTTTCTTGAAACTTTAAAAAGAAACATTCCTTGCTATCTTGCAAGCCTCCTTTTTGTCTGTGATCTATAATAAATATAATTACAGTGTTCCCTCATTATTCACTCCCCAAAGATACCAAAATCCAAGGATACTCAGGTCCCATTCAATACAATGGCATTGTAAAATGGTGCCCCTTGAATAAAATGACAAAATCAAGGTTTGCTATTTGGAACTTATATTTTTAAAAAATATTTTCAAACCATAGAGGCTTTATCCATAGTGTGGATAAAGAATCCCTGGATACAGGGAATGGAGTATATAATATATATTCTATATATTAGTATTTTGGTATATTATTATAATAATAAGGTTGAAGAAGGAGAAGGAGAAATGGAGAGAACATTTGAGTAGTGGAAGGAGGAAAGTCTTGCCCTTGTATAAATGATCTGGTTGAAGAGCCTGCTTCCACATTTACTCTGCACAGACTAACAGATAAATAGCTGAGGAAAGAAAAAAAAGAAAAAATACTTAAATTAGTGGGAATCCAACCTGAATGTCTGCATAATATTTTCCATAATGATTACTACTTTATCAAAGAAACCCTGGCTGAGGCCTTGGAGGGTGTATTTTACTAGGGGCTACAGTGTGCGTGCCTGTGGAGCACAAAACTTGCCTCATAAGATAATTGAGCTTCTTCCTGCCACTGGGATGTGTCAAGATACACAGAGAAAATGATGCTTTTTGTGTCCATAAAATAAGAGTTCAAGGGGGCCTTTTAACACAGGGATCATAGCCAGAAAAAGTGTTAAAAATGTTTTCAATGTCAAAATATGCAGGAGGAGGAGGGAAAAGTTTCCCTCCCTTCACCTCAAATAATGATGCTTGGCTTTAAGCAGGAGGTGAGTGTTGCAAAAGACCAGACAAAGGGTAATTAACAGTGAGACATGACATAGGTGAAGTGGCTCTTTCTGCTTCTGAGGAAAACAAGACACAAAGAGGTAGAGTGACTCCCTTCCCATTCTTTCCATGATGGTTTCATGCTGACAGCTAAGAAGAATGTAAAAAATATTGTTGTGTCCCAGACCACAAATTTATAACACTAGACTTTTCCAAGTCTGGTGTAGAACTGAGCCGACACATCTTAAGACTGACACCAAATAATGACATGGGTTAATAAAAATCACATCTTTGTGGCAAGATTAAACCTATCTACAGCAATACTTACATCAGGTGAAGTATCAGTAGTATTTATTGTAGGGAGACTTGCTCTCTTTCGCAGTGCATACACTGACTCAAAACCATCACACGGCATACTGGTGGCACAGGCCTTTCACCATTTGTTCACAATAAAGGTGAACTAGGTGTTCTATGTAAATTTCTGCACTTTGGTGCTGGTCAGCATTAACTGAGTTAGATGATGCATAGTCCAAAGTTCACCCCTTACCCTGGTAATAGTATTAGTGACCACTCACCACCTCAGAATGCTTAGCTGTTCCCCACAATGGTGTGAGGCTTTGAGAGCCTCCACTAAAGATAATAGCATTTAATAAATTGAGGAATATTATCTTGGCTTGTGAGATCGTGGATAACTTCTAGGACCAGAAGCATCAATTTATACCAGTACTAACTGACAGAGACTCCAGGCATGGGTGAAGTAATAGAGCTTTTATTGGGAGAAATATGAAGGAACACTCATGCAAGAATAACTTATTCTAACATCCAGCATACAGGGATAACTAAAATGGAAAAGTGAAAGAAGATAGTGGAATTTGAGGATTGGATTGACGGGAGATAGCTACTTGTCTTGAAGAATAGTCCACGGAAAGCAGAAACAGTCCAAACTCGGAGGGTTAGGATCACCAGTCTTGGATTGCTACCAGGAGTAGTCTGTGTGCCAAGCATGAAAAGAGCAGCTCAGATGGAACTCTGAGGGCAACAGCCAAATCTGAGGGCAACAGCCAATGCATAGCAAGGGGGGGGGGGGAGATTGACTGTGGGCCTAAGCAGACTTCCAGAAATAGTGCACATTAAATTGAGGCACTGCCCTGGCTCAGTGCTAGGGAGTCATGGAAATTGTATTTTTTTCTGGGACATTGAGCCTTCTCTGTCAGAGAGCTCTGGTGCCACAATAAATTACAGTTCCCATGATTCCCTAGCACTGAGCCAGGGCAGTGCCTCAATTTAATGTGCACTATTTCTGGCAGTCTGCTTAGACCCTGTGGCAAAGAGAGTAGGTTTTTTTGGTCATATTTATACCTTAAAAGTAGCCTAGGGCTAAGTTGATTTTGGGGTTGCAGACTGCCAGAAATAGTGCAAATTGAGTCCACTTTTAGGGTTAGGGTTAGTGCTAGGGAATCATGGGAATTGTTTTGTTTTTTTTCTGAGACATTGAGCCTTCTCTGTCAGAGAGTTCTGGTGCCACAATAAAATACAGTTCCCATGATTCCCTAACCCTAAAAGTGGACTCAATTTGCACTATTTCTGGCAGTCTGCAGCCCCCCTTTGTGAGACTTTATAGTCCTTTAGAACGACCAAAAAGGGTTTCCTAAATGGTGGGCTATTTTTGATATCTGGAAGATGAAAAAGAGTTAATTTTGATTGACGGTAGCCTCATTGACTTCACAAAGGATTGACAAGATCTGGGCACCCAAAAACTAGACAGGAAGGGTACTTAGGAGCATAGCAGGGGATAAAAAGGAAGTTGGTCTGTTTGATGTGCTCATGAGAACCCATCTTTTGATTTCCACTTCAGTAGAAAATGCAGAGTACAGAAGGTGGTGACTCTTTTAGGAAGCCCCATTTATCCTTTGTTTTTAAGCTGTCCACATATATGAGGTATACATGCCCCATTCATATCAAAATATTGCTGAATCAAAAATACATTTTGGAAATAACAGGGTGCCTATATAGGAGATAGTATCTTCTCAACTCCTTGGATGCCTACAACACCCATTTTGAAGAACATGCCAAACTGGTCATATCAACCACCAATTAGCCAAATTAAACCAATTAGAACAGAGGTGGGCAACTTCAGAGGAGTCGGGTATCATTCCCCAACAAGAACCAACCCAAAGCTGCACTGATGTATTTCAGGTACACCAGAAGTGGCATTATATCTGAGGTATACATGTCCCATTCATATCAAAATATTGCTGAATCAAAAATACATTTTGGAAATAACAGGGTGCCTATATAGGAGATGGCATTATGTAACATCACTTTTGGCCACCATTTTGGTCAATTTCTGACTATTTTTCCTTTAGGTGGATGGGGGGGTGGTATTGCGGGCAATTTGGGGGGAATCTACCAGTTTTCTGGTTTAAAAAATATGGAAAATTGCCCCCAAATTAAAAAAGAGGATTATAGAGGCTGCATTCAGTGGTTCCTAGATTCCCTGACAAATGTGCATAAATTTTGTGGGCAGTTTCCAAAATGGATAAAATAATGAAATTCCATCTAATTCAAATTGGACTTTCTGACACATATTGCAAAGAGTTAATAAATCAATTCTGACAAACAAATGTAAAATTACAAACTAATCTATTCATTCTTCTTTTTAAAATGGTAATGTGTTGGGAGATGTTCTTTTGTGAAAAAGAAGGAGGGGAACTCGGGGATAGATGCAGTGCAAGCAAATATGTTTTTGTTAGAATTGTGAGACTGGATGTGGGATGGAGTCTGGTAACTTTAATCTTTAAGAGATCTTGGAGCAGGACAAGGTACTGTCACAGGATGAAAATGTTCAGAAAATATTTGTAAAATTGTCAGAAAAGACATTTCTTGAGTGACGGGACATGCTAATGAGAGGAATCCTGTCCTGACAAATATCTTTATGCTTTGGGACTTATCTGTGCAAAATTTTGCAAGTGGTTAATTTATTTTAAAAAATTGCAGACAATAGCATGCATAAAACAGTTTTTCTGTGGACCATATTGTTACTTCTGTGAAGAAATAATATCTAGTTTGCAGAATTTTTTTTCCATGCAGAACAATCGTGCAATTTTTGTTTAGAGTAAGTCCTGAATTGTAAATAGGATTTGAAAACTGTATTTCAAGAGGAAAAAGAATTACTCATTACTTCATAGTGAAGTATTATATCTCTACAGCTCTTCCTCATATTCTAAAACACAGCTTTTAGGTGCAGCCATCCCTTCCCAACATGGCTATTGCCTTGCCAATGGAGAAATCAAGGTAGGCCACAGAGGATCACGAACTCTGTTCTTGTCACTGGACCCCCTGATCTTCACCAGCAAGGAAACAGCTATATTGGAAGTCAACACCTGTGGCTGAAATATGAGGATTGGAAGGTGAGGCCGTACAGGTACCTTCATCTTGTTTGATGGAGCTTTCTTTCTGTATAATGACACTGGATGACCAACATATTACACTCTGTACTCCTTCCAGTAGGTGGATGAATGAGACAGACCCTTCTTCCAAAACATTCCTGTAATCACCCCAGCTCTAAACCACTTCCTAACATGGCAGGTCTCAGTTGCCAAGTGCTTACTTTCTTTTAATGCCGGTGGAGACTTCTACTATCAATGCCAGACTTTTGAGCTCTTAAGTATTTTTTAGCAACACACGCTGTCATAAATAGCCATATAAAAGTCTGAATCCATTATGTCTGCTGCATTCCCCTGTCAGATCTCATTGTCACCTCTCCTCCATGATGTTAATCATATTTGTGAAGGATGACCTACTCTTTTGTAAAGCGGAAGCTTCTGACTGTTGCTAGATACACTACCTGACCACTAGCTCTTTTCCTGGCTCCCAAAAAACCTCTTCTCTTTACAATGAGGATTGCTTTACAGCAATTGGGGAGAGAGGTGAAGTGCTGCATGTTCATGACCCACCCATTCTCAATCTCTGATGAGAAAGGTCTGCAAGGACATTGTAACCACATTCAGCTGAATATGGTTGTAGAACTCCAAGCAGCCAGGTTCATGGGCTTATCAGGGTTCCCAGTCTCATGGAACAGTGGTCTTCTGAGTAAAGATAAAAGAATATTCAAGGATATTCAAAATTGTAAAAAATATGTTTCTCAATATCTGTCTCTCCATCTATCTATCTAATAATATTTATCTCCAACCTTTCATCTGAAAAAGTCTCCTACAACAGCTTATAAATCAACAATTTGAAAAATTCCTCCCTTAAGACTTGCAATCTGCATATCACAAGATTCACCAGGAAATTTTCTGTTCAAATAAAATATGAATATCATGCCAGATCAGTCTGCTTCATTATGAGCCCACAGATGCTTTGTTTGGTTTTGCTTTAAAAATGCCATTCCAGTAGAGGAATAATGCACATTAACTCTCACTTATGAAAACAATGTGTAACTTGTTTCTCTAGGCAAAAGAAACAACCAAGGCCTGATTCAAATGTGTTATGATAAGTGGAAAACTTTTATGTTTTTAAATGACCCATGAACCTGCTGTTATTTTTTTTTAAAAAAATCTCTGATTTAGCACAGCCAATTCATGCCTGAAACATGAATTCTGTTGTCAAGATTTAGCAAGACAATGCTCTAACAATGCATGCAAATGGCCTAGTGAACACAGTGCATGCCTTTTCACATTTATATCAGATGTTAGTCATTCCTAAACCACATGTCCCATTATTCTTCAATGTTCTAAATACTTTTTTCATGATTTATGCTGAAATATCCTGTTTCTGAAAAGTGGTCATAGTTACTGCCTGAAGTTCTAAAAATGTAACATTCTGCCCTCTCATTCATTATTAGAATTGCACAAAGCATAATGGACTAATAGGGGTTGCAGACTGCCAGAAATAGTGCAAATTGACTCCACTTGTAGGGTTAGGGTTAGGGTTAGGGAATAATGGGAACTGTAGTTTATTGTGGCACCAGAGCTCTCTGACAGAGAGGGCTCAATGTCTCAGAAAAAAAGCAATTCCCATGATTCCCTAGCACTAACCCTAACCCTAAAAGTGGACTCAATTTGCACTATTTCTGGCAGTCTGCAACCCCCCTAACCTTCCATTTCACCCTTCAGATATGATGTATTGCAGTGTCTGAACTCAATGTCATTGACAAACTATTTTTTACAAAAGAAAGTGTCCTCCATCTCCTCCCACTCCCCCAGAAATTAGTTGCAGTGCAGATTGTTTGAGCTGATATACTAGGATGTCTCCAGAACTGTCTAGTTCAGTGAGAATTTCAGTTGATAGGATGGGTTGTATAACTGGATTTGTGCATACCATAAACTCCAGAACAAACAAACAAAGTTGGCAAAAATCAATAACTTTGACAGGCCAATCTTTGAAATTCTTCACAATTTATTAAATGCATCTTGTGATCAAACTTGCAATTTTCCAATCAAGAACTTCAAACAAAGTGATAATGTAGCTACCATTATAATAAGGCAAAAAATAAAATCTTGTAAAGTTCAAGTTGTAAAATCTTTATCCCTTTGAAGGATCAGTATTTCAGAAGAACAGGAGAACCATGTGAGATACTTCCATGGTTAGGGGCCCAGCACATTGGTTAGAAACCAGATCATTAGACTGCAGTGATCAAGTGCATTCTGCATAGAGGTATGAGTCTCCATTATGTACAATCTCATTTGAGGGGGGAAAGAAATCTCCAGTGCAACTCTAAGAACACAGGAAGAATCATGCTGGATCTAGGCTTATCTAGTTCATAATTCTGTCAACAAATTTATTATCATGAGAATGGAGATAATCTCCTTACTCACACAGGTGATAGAGAAAGAACCTATCTGTCATCTATGCTATGAATGCCTGGTTCTGAAGACATCCCTTGGAACCAAAGCACTATGGGAAGAGTGACCTACAAAATCACCACGGTCACTGGAATACTCTGACTGAGTGGTACTGTGGTATTCAATTAATGAATTAAGATGGACAAGAGGGACCTGCAACTATATGTTGGAATGTGTAGTCTTTTCTCAGCCAGGCCATTCCAGCTGCTCCATTACTTTTCCCCCAGTTCTCTATCTTACCTCCCCACAATCATTCATTGTTCCCTGGCCACTGAGCATGATCAGTCCTCACTGCACTGTTTTAAAGAAGTTCTCCCCTTATAATTATTTTCTAGATGTTGTTTTGTATTCCTGGAAATGTTGGAATCCCCTCATCTTTGTGTGGAGAGTCATGTTTTGGCTTCATCAGCAATGACAGCCACTATTATAGTAAAACAAGAGATTACAATGTCAAAATTGAAATTGGCAGAGGTGACTATGCCATCTTCTCATCCCTGATCAATTTAACTACAATCCTCACTGTACTGGAGGGAAATTAATTTTCGTAGCAGCATTATATTAGCTGGAGACACAAACATGGTTAATTTCATGATGTTCTCCTGCACTTCAACATTTACCACTATATTATTGAATTATACTGAATGCTTAAACATTAGAAATAGAGAGGGAAATATTATCTTCTTCTACATTTAGACCACAAAAACAAATGTACAGGTATAGGGTGGGGGATACCTGGCTCAGCAGTGATATAAGTGAAAAGGATTTTAGGATTATTATTGATCATAAATTGAACATCAGCCAACAGATGCTGCAGCAAAGAAGGCAAATGCTATTTTAAGCTTACATTAATAGAACCATAGTTTCCAAATTAAGGGAAGTGATAGTCCCCCTGTATTCTGCACTAGTCAGGTCTCATTTGGAATACTGTGTTCATTTCTGGGCACCTCATTTAGAGAGGATATAGCCATGTTCGAGTGAGTTCAGAGAAGAACAATGAAGATGGTAAGAGGTATGGAGAACAAAACATATGAGGTGAGGTTGGAGGAGTTGGCCATTTTCAACTTGGTGAAGAAAAGACTGAGGGGTGACATAATTTCACTCTTTAAATACCTTAATTGGCCACAAAAAGGAGAGTGAAAGCTTATTGTCTGCTGCCTCAGGTCTAATGTTTTTAAATTACAGGAAGATAGATTTTGATTGAATATTAGAAGCAACTTTTTGACAGTGAGAGCAGTTCAGCAGTGTAACCAATTGGCTAGAGATGAGGTGAAATCTCCCTTTCTGGAAGAGGCTGGACAGCTAATTAAGCAGGGGTTTGGATCTGATGGCTAACCTTCCAGATCTATGATTCTATGATGATTAATAAATTTGTGACAATCCTCATTTTTTCCACATATTCTCTTTGTATTAGGGATAAGAGCCAGTGTGGTATAGCAACTAGAGTGTTGACATGGGCTTGGGAAATCTAGACTGTATTCCACATTGGGGCATGCAATTCATTAGGTAATTGGACTGGCCACCCTCTCAACCTGACCTAACTCACAGTGTTGGTGTAAGGATAAAGAGTAAAGTGCAGAAGAGCCATGTATACTTCCTGAGTTCAGTAAAGGAAAGGCAAAATATCAGTGTAATAAACACATACCTAGTTTTAAAATATTAATTATCTGGAGCTTTTTAAATAGACTACTTTGATGTTCAGCATTCAAATAATCATCCAGTTATTAGGTGTATACATGCAGCTACTGATATACTGTGGAGCTTTTCCTTCTGCCTCTGTCCATTTCCAGCTGATCGTTATTGCAAAGCAGGCTGCTGCAAAGTGGCAGAGACCATTCTGTGCATTAGCATTGAAGCAGGCAGTGTAAAAAATCTGATCTGATTCTGTCTGTGGAAGATAAATGAGGCAGAGTCCCCAATGCCCAAGATTTGGTCATCTCTTTATGAGTTCTGAAGTACCTATTAGCAGCTTTGATGAGTGCTGGGGGAGATGAAGTCTACCTTGAACAATGTTAGAGAGCTGAATCAAATCACTTGAAATCTCCCAGAGGGAGAAACAGCCTGAGTTGGTTATATACACTGCATCCTTTCTCTCTCTTGCCTACAAGGTTTATATGAACACTCTTTTGAGGGGGGGGGGGGAAGTAAGCACTTTTTCAGCAAAATCTCTCAAGAATGTACACTCATATATCCAATTGCTGCTCCCCCTGCAGTTTTATGTACATCTGTAATCAGTTTTTTCCTCTGCACCTTTCATCTCATTTTGGTCCTTTACCTTGATTTTATATGGATGTGATACCTACAAGAAAAAGGCACTTGGATAAGATTTTTCTCACATCTATTTATACAGCATCAGCAATTGCACAATGAAAACAAGTGCAGAAGACTGTTCTGATTGCTTGCTTGATTTTTCTCTTTTCTTTTCTTTTTTTCTTGTTTCTACATTGCACTATGCATTGGGTGAATGAATCATCCCAACAATTTGCCATAAGCCACAAAAGCCAAAAATTTCCATGCCACTGTGAACATTGTTAAATGTCAAATCACTGATGCCATGCAAAATCTTTGTTTGAACTGTAATGAATGAGTTAGATGACCTGTGTACCATATGTAATGTCTGTAGTAAGGATAGGAAGAGTATTCATTTTTCCTTCATTTCTCAGTCAAAAAGGAGTTTTTCAGTGCTTGGGAAATACCACTGGAAAGAACGCACATAGCCAAAAGGTTACTACAAAATTTGTTGCCCTTTCGGAAATGTATTTTCTCCACAGAAAAAAATGTGGACTTCCACACAGAAAGCATTTCTATACAGGAAATATGTTCTTTGTACATACGTAATCTTCACAGAAGGTATATTTCTGCACTGAAAACCTGTTTACTGCATGCAAATAGTTTTGTGTACTTCTGTGCAGAAAGGATATTTTCTACATAGAAAATGTCTCTGAGTAGAAAAAAGGGTATTTGTCTACAAATACTTCCTAAAGCACAAATAGTGATCAAGAACTGTACAGAAATATTCATGTTCTCATTCAATGGAGAGAATACTGCAGAAATTATCTGATCTATCTTGACAACAAAAATGAAGAACATGAGATGCATCTATCTAGTCTCTAAGTCAGGGGTGGTCAAATGCAATGGATCTGGGGATCACTTCTCTGCTCATGTTACCCGCTTAGGGCAGGGGTAGGCAACCTTTTTGAGCTGGGGACCAGGTTGCTGTCCCTCAGACAATTGGGGGGCCGAAGCACCAAAAATAAATAAATAAATAAATATATTTTTTAAAAAAATTAAAAATTTAAAAAATATGCATGCACACTCTCAGCCCCAGAAAAGCCATGGCAAAACCCCTGTGGAGATTTTGCCAAGAAAACCCCAAGAACAAGTAATAACAACAATAATCAATATCATCATGGTATGCAGCGGCAGCGGCAGCGGCAGCAGGACTGGCCTGGGGCCGGTCCAAAGGCCTCGGGGGGGCGCATCCGGCTTCTGGACCTTAGGTTGCCTACCCCTGCACTAGAGCCTCACAGACTGTCTAAAATGTCTCCAACTCCCCCCTCCCATTAAAAGTACCCTTTTAGTTTTGAAAATCAAGTACAGTTGTCCCTCGCCATTCATGGACTTCAAGTCCACGGTCTCACTCTTCATGGGGAAGGACAAGTGACTATACTTAAAATGGCTGCACACACTTGCGCACGCCCCCCGCATGCACCAAGGGCATGCACGCCATTTGTTTCAATGGAGCTCGAATATTTGCGAGCTGCCATTTTCATGGGGAGGGGGTCTGGAATGGATCCCCCACAAATTGAGAGGGGCAACTGTCTGTTTTTTACATAAACAATGACAAAAGAGAAACAGTGATACCATGAAAAGCTGTTCTGCTTCTCATGGAGCCCCATTTACACCACATAATTATAGTACTATGATTCCCCTTTAATTACCATGGGATCCTTTAGTTTGAGATATTGGAGTTCTCTGGCTGAGAATTCTAATTGGGTGTGAAAAGGGCCCTGGAGCCTTCCATGAAAGGCAATTTGCCCTTTATAAGGCCAGGAAAAAGGATGGTCTAGGAAGTTTAGGGAAACTGGGGGGTTCAAAACAGCCTTGAGCCTACATGCGGCTCTAGAGTTGCAGTTTGTCCACTCCTGTCCCATACTCTTTCAAATATCCCTAATTTAAAACTAGGCTTTAACAAGAACAACCACAGTATAGAATATTTTGCCCATATGTTCTTGTATCAGGATTAGATAAAAGATAGATGTTGATCTGCTGGTAGGTCTCTGGGTGATTTGTAGTAGACAGCAAGGATTCCTGGCACTCAGATTTTTGACAATTGCAACAGCAGTATAATTCCCTACCTACCCTAAATTATACTGCTGATATGAAGGCCTCCTTACCCCCTTCTCATGTAGAAGAATTGTGTGTTTCCCTAAGTTCTAGTCCTAAATGTGTATTCCTGGATTTAAAGACTTTAACTATAACTGCAAGTCTACTGCACCAAGGTCTAGTTGGTAGGTCTTTTTTCAAAGTGAAGTGAAAGTGAGTTTAATGAACCCTCAGCTATAGGATTATAGATGTGCAGAATTATATTTTCCTTCTTTCCTGGGGAAATTTCCCATTACTATCCCTTTCTCCATAGTACAAAGGACACACTGCTATATTTTGGCATACTGTACAGTAAATTAAGATGTAGAAGTAAAACAGAATAAATGAAAAACACAGGGAGAAACTTCAACAGCAATTAGCTTAATTTTTTCAACAGATAACAGAAGTTTGTCAAGAACAAGCCCTGCATCTTGTAGTGATTTCATTAGCCATTTGCCTCAGGGACCTCAGAGATTTGGTCAACATATAAAATTAATACTGAATGTTATTTCAGACTGTTATACAAAATTAGACTTCAAGAGTGTCCTCATGGGACCATAATGGAGCACCTGTGGCCAACTTTACTTGTTGGTAAGTCCCACTGTGATCAGTAGTGCTTACCAGGTGCAAGGGAATTCACTGAGTTCCCATTTCTTTACAGACTTCCTCCCTCTTCAAATCTCCCAAAACTGGCAGAAATAGGTGTCCAAGATAATGCTCATGCACTGTTGCTTTACTCCCCCAGATGCACTTTTGTCTTGCAGAATGTATTACTTTATTTTATTTCTGTTGCATTTCTCCCAAATTGGTCCCAAAGTGTCTCACAGAAACATGTTTAAAAAACAACCTTAAAACAATACAGTTACAAAACAGAATTAAAGCACCACGTTAATATCACAAGTAAAAATGTAAAATTTTTAAAAATAGTAAGTTAAAAATATAAAAACATTAAAAACAAACCATACCATGCTATACCATACCAAGAATCCTAACAGGAAGCCTCTCTGCAAGCAATTACTCATTAAAAGCCTGCCTAAACAAAAAGATCTTTGCCTGCTGGTGAAATGAGAACAGAGAGGGGCCCAGTCTAGCCTCCCATGAAAGGGAGTTGCAAAGTGTGGGAGCAGCTACTGAGAAGGCTTTGTGTCTTCACCAAGTGAGCCTGTGCTGGTAATGGGACAGAGAGGAATCCTTCCCCTGAAGATCTTAGAGTTCCAGCAGGTTCATATGGGGGGAATGTACATAGAAATAGACTTACAATGTAGATCATTGGATGACATTGTTATCTGCACAGTAGAGAACAATGACCCACTTACCATGTAGATTTTTTTTCTGTAAAAAAATGTTTGGGACAAAACAACAGCAACCTTTTGTTGCAATGTGATGAGTTCTCTGCTTTTGTTTAAAAAAAATAGCTGCTGCATTCAAATCCCTGTTTTCTACACCCCATCTATCATAGTCCATCAGAATAATGTGCCCTCTAAGCATGGCCAGTCCTAAACTTAACCTTCAACCACCTAGAGATTGTGTTAAAATATTGAATATTAATATTAAGAATATTGAAAATAAAAATATTAAAAACCTCAGGGATTTTTTATTACTTCTCAAGTGTCAGGAGAACCAAGCAAATAGAATTCTTAGTTTTTTGTGGGTGTTTTGGGCTGTGTGGCCATGTTTTAGAAGAGTTTCTTTCTGACATTTTGTCAGCATCTGTGGCTGGCATCTTCAGAGAATAGAATTCAATAGAATTCTCTTGAAACCCATCATCCTCTAAACTTTTAAAACAGACTTGGAAACTACTGCCATCCCCTGATACGACCATATCAGTTTTTATGCTTTTAATTGTACTGTTCTTTTAATATGAGCCCCTCTGGGTCCCAGTTTTGGGGAAAGAGTGGGATATATCTATATCTATATCTATATCTATCTATGTATCTCCCCCAGAGTGGGATATATAGAGAGAGGGGGGGCAAGGATAGGAAGAGGGCAGTCAAGGATCATTACTGGCTATCTTCTTATGCTGTTATTAACTGCCCTTGAGTTGACCTCAATTCATGGCAACCCTGTGAATGAGACATCTTCAAGCCCCACTATCCTCCACTGCTCCAGAGCACAACAATGAAGTCATCCTCCAGAAATTCTGGACATCTCCCAGGAGGTACCAAAGCATGCCTGCATCATCATGTACCAGCTATCCAAACACAACTGGTGACAACCTGCAGCTGTCTTTGACACAGCCATGTGGTTATGGTCTAGCTATGTTCTGGTCTCTGATGCACAATGATGCAGGGATCCTCTGGTGGTCCTGATGGATGAGACCTTCATCAGGTGGTGGCATTCAGAACACATTCAGCAGTGATCCTCAGCAGATTCCCATCTGCCCTCCGGCCATGACATGGTCATGTTGGGAGGGGAAGGAAAAGGTGATTTGAGGGGATTTTCTCATCCTTGCAAGAACATCTTCAAAAATTGCCCAGTTTAATCTCTCCTTGAAATGAGGAAATGTATATCTATCTAGCTATATATTGTTTGGTCCTGCAGTGTCCTGCAATGAGTGTATCCATAAAATCATCCCACCCTTTAAGGATATTTCTAAATATATTTTTTTCTATGTGTATAAACCAATTTTGTACTTTTGTCATCTCCCATGGTTGGAAATAACTCTTTCTTGTGCATGAGTTGTTCTCTTTGGGTTACATGACTGGTAACACTCACTGGACACTGGAAACAGAACAATGATTAATCAGATATTAGGACACTGCCATATGAATCTAGATGTAAACAGAGGAAGGTTTATATGTGGTGAAATATGAACTGGACATACATATTCCTCTATTCTGAAATAGCTCAATAAATAATTATATTTTTCCTCATTTGTTTCCCACATTTCAAGATAGTTTTCCTGTTTTCAATCTGGAGTGAGGGCAATAGTCCTAGAACAGTTAGTGCATTTATCTGGGGACCTGGCTTAATCCACTCAAGTCCCTGCAGGACACTAGAACTGTGTTAAGTGGGCTTCAAAGACAAGAGGCTGAATAAGGTGTGACAGGAAACCAGCCCCTTCTAACTGGTTCACTCCAGGCTAGCTTTAAATAAATTGCAGCTCTGAGCTTCTTGGACATTGACAAGAGAGCTGTGATATTTGTAGCTTTGCTACAGAAAATTGTGGCCTTTTGTGGCAAGGGCAGGAGAACAGAGATAATATATTTTAATGTAGGAGGGCTAGGTCAAAAACCGGCTCAAGAAAAAAATGCCTACAATCTCAAAATGACTGCAAGAAGGTTCAAATTCTTATGTGACTTCTGCTGTAAATGGAAAGCAGGTTAGCTAATATCATGGGGGGGATGGCTAGAAGAATAGTACAAAGTAGTAAGTAAATTCACAGACTTAATTTCTGATTCATTTTTTTTATTTATTTTTACTGCATTTTTTAAACTTGATTCTTTGCAAATGTCAAATTGTAAATTGCAATTTCAAATTCTGTCATCATTTTGTACCAAGATAGTTTGGTTGAAAAGTATAACATATGATATCAAAGAAGTGGCACAATCATCTCAAAGCATCTTCTCAATGATTGCCTCTGTGTGTGTGTGTGTGTGTGTTTGTGAAATCTCTGAAAAGTGCATTATTAGTATAATTTGCAAATTCCAGTCAGCTATCTTAGGGCCTGAAAAGACTGCCACAAATAATCCATCTTGAGGCCATTTTAACTTATCCTGGCTCTATGCTAGGGAATCATGGGAATTGTATTTTTTTCTGAGACAGAGAGCTCTGGTGCCACAATAAACTACAGTTCTCATGATTCCCTAGCACCAAGACAGGGCAGTTAAAGTGGTTTCAAGCGGAATTATTTCTGGCAGTCTGTTCAGGCCCTTAGTCTGCTGGAGCAAAAACAACTAAGAGTGAATAATTTCATCTCAGTTCATTTTTTAAAATCAAAAATTCATGAAATATGTAAAATCTGATTGTGGGAGAAAGCAAAACCGATAACAAGGGAGCCCTGGTGGCACAGTGGTTAAATGCTGGTACTGCCGCCACTCACTCAGAGCCACAAGGCTGTGAGTTCAATTCTAGCCAGGGGCTCCCAGTTCGACTCAGCCTGGCATCCTTCCAAGGTCACTAAAATGAGTACCCAAATTGCTGGGGGCAATTAGTTTACACATTGTAAACCACTTAGACACTGCTTAGTTCAGTATGAAGCAGTATAGAAAAGTAGCTGCTATTGCTATTGCTATTGCCTACTCCTAAAATCAACAGAAACTTGTGTTATCTTAAAGATTAAACAATTTAATTCAACATAAGCTTTTGTATACCCAGGGCATGTCTACACAAACCAAATAAAACAATCTCACCTTCTTTTCACAGCAAACAATCCAACAAGGTGCAGTGTGATTCAGACCAAGTCCAGGCCTATTCACTACCCCAGGGATTTAGGGCCTTTGCAGACTGCTAGAAATAGTGCAAATTGAATCCACTTTAACTGCCCTGGCTCAGTGCTAGGGAATCATGGGAAATATTTTGTGTGGTTTTTTTCTGAAACATTGAGCCTTCTCTGTCAGAGAGCTCTGGTGCCACAATAAATTATAGTTCCCATGATTCCCTAGCACTGAGTCAGGGCAGTTAAAGTGGACTCAATTTGCACTATTTATCTGGTTTAAAAAAAGTTGGATTTACTCAGGATCTCAGCAGTAAATCTGGATATTTGTGCATGTATGTGGACTGTACTCCATAGCAATTTCCATCTGGGGATGGGGGTAGAATGAATTTTTGGTGGTCGGAACTGGTTGAGTCCAGCAAGCCTTGTGTGTGCTAACATATTTTTCTACATTAGTGTATGTTCAGCCATGATATCAGCAAGGAGTGGTAGATTGGGCTATCCCACCCTCTTCTTTCCCCCTGCTTGACTGTTGCATTCATTTTTACTGTTTTCACTCTTCCGCTCACCCACCCCCAGTCCTGCCCTCCATCACTCACACACTTATGGAGAGATCTCACATATGCCTCCCCACACCGATCTCCTCAAATCATTTGCTCACTCATTTCTGTGGAGATCTGCAATGCATGTATGGGGAGGGGATAAGGCTTAGGGATGAATAATTCCTTTGTGTAATGAAAATTATTTCATTATATAAGCTATGGAGCAAAAACAAAGCTAAACCTACCATTACTCCAGTGCTTCTCAATTATTTTCTGTCATGCCCCCCCTAGGAAGAAGAAAACATTTCGCGCCCCCCGCGTGACTGTAAATAGTATCTGTACAGTATTTGCCGAAGTCAAACGAGCCCCCCTTTACGGAGCCTCGTGCCCCCCATTGGGGGCGTGCCCCACTATTTGAGAAGTACTGCATTACTCCAACTGAGGTACCAATTGAACTCAAGTGTATGCAAAGATGGTATTCCAGATGGATGGGTGTCTTAAATGTATTCAAATGAATATGCCAAATGTATTCAAAGATGGTAGTCCAAATGCATGGACTAGCAGAAGGATCATCCCCCTCCCATTTGAGAATGAGGTACCCCTTTAACTTAGTTGAGATGCCACCACTGTCCAGTTGTGCTAGAAGTAAGACTCAATGCTCAATCCAGTCTGCTTCCATATACAAAATGACTCATACCAGTCTTGAATAGGAATTATCAACAGGTAACTTGTTAGGGTCTCTAAGCTTTCAGTGTGACTTTCTACTCATATTAATTAATTAATTCCTTCAAATCTCACCTTATTGTTTTATATCTCTCATATGTCATATGGCCAATATATGGGAAGATGAAGCACCTTGATTTCTTTTTTATCTCCCTATTGTCTTCTGTCCTTTTTAATGCTGAGTCAAAGAAGAAGAAGAAAATATCAAAGCATTTCCAGCTTCACTTCACCATTCACCACTGTTCTGGCCTTCACCATGACACTGTGGCCAGATAGGAGTGGGAATAGAACCCCAACATGTGTTGGGAATGCCCACCTTCCCAAGCTTAAAATGTCTCCCAACAGGCTGAAAAAGTTGACCATCCCTGGAGTATACAGAGACATTTTTTCAGCCAAAACCACGCTCCAGTTTAGCTGACCCTTTATAAATGTGATGAAATCCACTGTAAAAACCCACAGGGCTAAAATAAGAATCTAGCAAACAAAGGCCTTGGTGCAGAGGAAAGAAATAATGCAAATAAACAAATACCATGGGAAGAGGGCAAACCTCACAGGGAGGGTTCCCAACTCATCTGTCACTGCAGATGTGGCTGCATATCAGACATCCGCTGGATTTCCCAGCACTCCCAAAAGTCTCCTACATACAAGTCTTTGTTAGCAAGGCTATGACTCAGAGAGACCATAAGTGATGTAAAGCCACAGCAGACACCATCCCCCAAACCAGCACTGTTTAGACAAAACACAGTGGGGAGTGGTTTGGCTTACCATATGTTGCCAATCAAGTAAAATGTTCTTCCTGCTTGGCTAGACATGTTGTGTGAAAAGTTCAAGAGCTGTCAGAGATGGGCAACGATCTTTTTTTCCTGTAGATGCTAGGGACCAATACTGTGTGGTATATAGGTGAGCAGTGAATCTGGTTACAGCAATGTAGTGTACTAAATGACAATCAGAGACCTGGAGAAAGTAAAATTAACTCATTTCTGGATCTCAATGGGGCCTTATTGAGTAAAACGATCAGTGGGGCTGACAAAATTCATATCTGAGCTCAAGAAAAGTTTCCTTTGGTGTCAGACCATGCTCTCTATTCTCGTGATTCATGGGCATCTTTTACAGGTATAGATTCTGGGCCAGCTGTTCTCCAATACATCCTAAGAAGAACTGATGCTGACTTCCTCACATGCTGGGTGATATAACCGATTAATACATCTCTTAAGGTTTTTGTCATATGGAAGCAATTTTCTCATTGAAAATGGCTTCCTCACTATGTCTTATGGAATTGAATGATTGCAAATCTAATGCTGCATTCCATCAAGGTAGAGATATAAAAATATGTTTTTCTATTTGTTTTTCAGGATGCCAGCAGCATTTACATCCCATTGGTGGAGGGAACCACATCATGTCAATGTCAATTGAGTCTTCAGTTTGACTAATTTTTATGAAACAATTGTATTGTCCTGGCCTGCACCAGTTCTAGGTCTGCTGCCAAGCAACAGGTGAGGTAGAATTTTGACCGAATCCATTACTGTGAGGGAAAAATGTTGGTTAATAGCCAGGGAAGTAGATATGGGTGGGTGGGGGTGGAGGAATAAAAATTATTCCTCCCACAAAATAATTTTCCTCCATTCTCCACATTTCTAGCATTGCACAGAGTGTAACACTGAAAATCATACATTCATGCATAGAACTCTTATATTTGCTCTGCTCTTATTGCCTTGGTAACTTGCCTGCTGCTTTTCTTTGGATAGTCAAACTGTGGCTGGAACTCTCTTTCACAGTTTATCTTATGTAGTTTTACACATACTTAGCTACATACCAGAGGCACTAAGGAACCCTCCTAGTGAATTGCAAATATGTGTATCAGGGCACTGATAAAAGTATCCCAATGCACATTGGTTCCACTGTGCAGCATTGATCTGTGCAGCATTGTCCCACTGTATAACATAGATACACATTGATCCAATTGTGAATTGGCCCTGTTGTGCATCAGTCCTGACACACATAGGTTACAATGTGCAAAGATCACTTTGTTGGCTCCCCTGTGTAGTAACATCAAAGCAGAACAGATATTGCGAAACTGCTCAATTCTGTTTCCCGCAGACATAAATCCACCTACAAAGATGCAAATTCCCAACTGAATTCTAGCCTGTAGTTCTATATGATCAACTGAAACTTTATGTTAACTGCAATACATACAAGTTTGGGGACTGAAGGAAATTTTTGTTTGGGAGGCAGATATCCTATTTGGGTGGTACTGCCCTCATTTTGCCCCATTCCCCTCAGCTACACCCTTGGCAATGCTGGTCACAGCAGAGAATAGCCACCTGAAGGTCTCAGGTTGCATCCAACTTTACTATCATGCCCTCAGCTGCAGAGAGATGTAGGTATCTTTACTAGCTATAGACACCCAGCACAGCTCAGCCTACTTTATACCCAAGCCTGACTAGATTAGTTTGATCCTAAAATTGCAGGTCCAGCTTTCTGATCTCCCTTACCACCTAAGTTCTGCAGTATAATGTAAGGCAACATCAAAATTCATGAGCATTTTGGTTTGTATGTTTCCATTTAATCTGCATTTAAAAAACGTAAACATGATTATGTATCTCCCCATTGACAGCAACATGTTTTTATGCATTTTTCTAATCAACATCATCAATGAGTTTTAAATATTTTTTATAATAAATGTTTACCCTATATTTAACTCTAACCCAAGGAAAAGAAAGAAAGAAAAATGGAATATGGCATTTGCAGTTTCCTGAAGTGAGGAGTAACAAAAAAATGTGTGTGCTCTGTTAACAGTCTTTTACATGAAATAATTGGGTTGTTTTTAAAAAACAAAAACAAAAAAAAAACAGTTGCTTTAATCTGGTAAAAAAAAAAAGGAGTTAATTCTCTCTCTCTCTCCTTTTGATTTATGGCAACCCAATCAATTTCACCCATCCAGTTCCACTATCCAGTACCACTATCCAGTTCCAGTCAAGTTTCATCAAGCATGCTGACCTTTGTTTTTGTAACATGTGAGTGCAAGATAGTGAGCCTATAGTTTTTTTTGTTAGAACTTTTCAGAGACATGATGCCATGTTCCAGAAAGAACATAAGTATAAGAAGAATAAATGCCTCAGTACTCTGCATTGATGATTCAATCAACACGAGCTGGGAGAGGAAAATATAAATGCTTCAGAACTCATTTCCTTTTCAGGTGGCTGTGGTATGAGTTTACTCCAGCTTCCACCTCAAAAGTCAACAATCTGGAGGAAATAACAACCCCATAGTCAACAGAAATCATGGAACTAGTGAATAAATTATCCCCATTGGAGTCAACATCATTCATTAGTATGTTTTGCTGATAATACGATGTTATTGAGAGCCAGCATGGTGTAGTGTTTTGATTGTGGGACTGGAACTCTGTGAGACCAGGGTTCGAATCCTCGCTCTTCCATGGAAACCCACTGGATAAATTTGGAGAAGTCACACAGAAGTCAGCCTGTGAGCAAAGTCAAACCCCCTCTGAACAAATTTTGCCAAGAAAAACCCATGATTGGGTAACCTTTGGGTCAACATAAGTCAGAAATGATTTGAAGTTACGCAGCCACCACACCACAAAAATAATGTTATCAGAGGATGGAGGGCAAGAACCTCTATTCTTTACAGAACTGCTGACCCACTTTCTAAGAAAGATGTGAGAAATTTCCTACATGGGGACCAGGTAGGATTGGACCTATTTCAATAACCAGACTTGGCTTCCTGTGATTTTCAACACCTCTTGACTTCTAATCTTCATTTCCCCCCTTTTCAAAAATAATGTTGTTAGATGGTGACTTAAAGAACCAGCCTGAAAAATACCTCTTTCCTTCTTTGTTTATCCGTTTTATATCTCTCTCTGTTAAGGAGGGAGAAAGACAGATTACCAATGTGAAATTTCAATTGTTTAGTTACTACTCTAATCAGTGACAACTTATGTTCTCAGATTTATGACTTTACAAAAATTAGATCTATCTGTTCACCAAAGCCTGTTCTAGGGAGGATAATTACACCAATACAATCTGGGCTTATTATGTTATCTTTTCTTCTTCTTCTTCTTCTACTTCTTTATAACACGACATTCCTACATGTGTTCAGTGAAGCTGAAAATGATATTTTGATAATGGACACACAACAAATGTTCAGAAGGGATGAATCACAATGTAAGGCTTTATCAAGGGAACAATGCTGGCAGTCTCCTCTTTCCCATTAATAGGAATCACTAATGAAGGGGAGTTGGGAGTGGGGGGGGGGGTTAGATGGTTGTTGATTGATTCTCAGATTATCTCTTCTTAATATAACATCAGGTTTAAGATATTTCACTAGCCAAATTATAGCTGTTTACACATATTGCATCAACTGTTTTATAGTCACTGGATTTGCAATTCATTCCATCTTGATCTTCACTGGAATTAGAAACCTATGACAGTCAGCATGTTGCTGGTGGTGAAGTGGTAGTGCTGAACTGTTGAACTCCAACACATAAGACCTAGGTTCAGATCAGGACTTGCCCATGAATCTCACTATGTGAAGTTGGGGCATTCAATTTTTCACAACTTAACCTACACCATAGGGTTGTTGTGGAGATGAAAATGAGGAGGAGGAACATATATGTCCCCTTGAATCCCTTGGATGAGAAGCAGGAAAGAAATGAAACAAACACTTTTAAAACAAAGTGTAGAATGTGCCATTGCCATGGCAAGCTTTGCTTCTAGCTTACATGGGTTAATTAGAATGTCTGCAGAGTGCAGAGCTTGGAGAAATTATTTTACAGACTACAATTGTCTGCAGTGGCCATGCTGGGTGGAAGATTCTGGAAGTTGTAGTCAAATAAAGTAACATTTCTGAGCTCTGGTAGACTAATGCATTCTAATGCATGCAGATGGAATCTCAGTGAATCTTACCTGCAGAAGTGGAAAGCTTCCTGATTGTGTGGGGTTCTGTACACACACACACAGCTCCCTGCTCTAATTAATACATGTGAATTAGAGTAAGAACCTGTAAAGGATACTACTACTACTACTAATAATAATAATAATAATAAATTTTATTTATAACCCGCCCCTCTGCACGGCAATCGGGACGGCATACAACAGAATTAAAAATACAACAAATAAAACAATTTCTACCTCCCACCTCTTACCCACCCACCCCTTAAAACTGAATTAAACCATCATAAGTTAAAAACAGCTGAGATAAAATAGAGTACAGCAGGTCACCTTCACAATATCACAATATCAACATTACAATATTTCAATATATCAATATCAATATTCAATATATCAATATTTCAAGCCAGGCGGTTATTCCAGGAAGGCCTGTCGGAAGAGATCCCTCTTTACTGCCGTTTTAAAGGCAGTAAGAGTGGTAATAAGAAGGATCTCATCCAGCAGGCCATTCCACAGTCTGGGGGCAGTTGCAGAAAAGGCCCTCTGGGAGGTCTGCGAAAACCTGGTCTTTATTGGTTGCAGCAAATTCCTCCCAGAGGACCGTAGTGCATGGGGGGGGGATCATATGGGGAGAGGCAGTCCCTAAGATAAGATGGACCCAAGCCATGTAGGGCTTTAAAGGTTAAAACCAACACCTTGTACTGTGCCCGGAAACTAATCGGCAGCCAGTGGAGGGACTTTAGCACTGGTGTTATGTGCTCCCTCCTCGATGTTCCAGTAATTAACCTGGCTGCCATATTTTGTACTAATTGCAGTTTCCGGGTTAAGCACAAGGGTAGCCCCATGTAGAGTGTGTTACAGAAATCCAGACGTGAGGTTACCAGAGCATGTACCACAGTTTCCAGGTCCCTCATGTCCAGATAAGGGCGCAGTTGGAGTATCAGCCGAAGCTGATAACAGGCGCTCCTGACCACTGCATTCACCTGACTAGCCATGTGAAGCGATGAATCTAGGAGAACCCCCAAGCTGCAAACACAGTCCTTAGAGGAGAGTGTGACTCCATCCAGGACTGGGGACTGTTTTCCCAAATCTGGTTTCGAGCCCATGACTGTCAGTACCTCCATTTTGTCTGGATTCAGCTTCAATCTGTTTTTCCTCATCCAATCCATTACCGCTCTGAGACAGTCATTAAGAGGAGAGACGCCATCTGAAGTCTGAGCTGATGATCAGGTCATGGAGAAATATATCTGGGTGTCATCAGCATACTGATGGCACCGAGCTCCATGCCTCCAGATGATCTCACCCAGCGGCTTCATATAAATGTTAAATAGCATCAGGGACAGGATGGCATCCTGAGGAATGCCACAATTAAGCTCAATTTTGGAAGAGCAGCTGTCCCCGAGCCTCACCCTCTGGGATCGGCCCAAGAGGAAGGAACGGAACCACTGAAGAGCAGTGCCTCCAATTCCTAACTCCCTCAGCCGACCCAAGAAGATGGAGTGATCTACAGTATCAAAGGCTGCTGAGAGGTCCAAGAGCACCAGCAGGGTCACACTACCCCTGTCGATGCCCAAGCGGAGGTCATCAGTCAGAGCAACCATGGCAGTCTCCACTCCATAACCTGTCCTGAAGCTGGTTTGAAATGGATCAAGATAATTGGTTTCATCCAAAACTGCTTGGAGTTGGGAAGCAACTGCCCTCTCAATCACCTTGCTCAAAAAAGGGAGCAAGGAGACTGGTCTATAATTATTTCTATCCAGGGGTTCCAGGGAAGGTTTTTTCAGGAGTGGCCTAACGGCCGCCTCCTTCAAACATGATGGTACTGTACCTTCCCTGAAAGACGCGTTGATTGTATCCCCTAGGAAAACTCTCAACGCTTCCCCCCCCCCCCCGGATGACCAGCCAAGATGGACATGGATTGAGAGGGCAAGTAGTCTTCCTTATATTTCCAAGAAGCTTGTCCACATCATCGGTACTCACAGATTGAAACTGATCCAGTAAATTGCCATCAACGGAGTTGCTGGACACCTCGTCTACAGATTCTGACAAAACAATGGAGTCCAAATTGGCTCTTATCTGAGAGATTTTATCTGCAAAGTAGGCATTAAATGCATCACAGCAGGCTGTCATTGGGTTAAGTAAGGGGCTTGGCGCCGGAGAAACCTTTGTCAATTCCACCACCACCCTAAAAAGCTCTGCTGGACGGGACTCTGCAGATGCAATGCGTGCAGTGCAGAATGATCTCTGCGCTGCACGCAGAGCCTCCCGATAGGAAACAAGATGCTTCCTATGGCGAGTTCTTTCGGATGAGAGCCGAGTCTTCCGCCATTCATGCTCTAGTCATTGTCCAGCTTGCTTCATCCTCCTAAGTTCATCTGTGAACCAGGGCTTACGGTTTGAAGCGGGCTGGAAAGGACGCTTGGGAGTGATTGTGTCGATAGCCCTGGTAAGATCGATGTTCCAAGTATTCACCAAGGCTTCGACAGAATCACCAGCGTTACCAACCATTAAACCCTCCAAGGCCTTCTGGAAACCAATAGGTTCCATGTGCCTTCGAGGGCGGACCATTCTCAAAGGTCCGCCACCCCCGAGGGGGCCAATAGTGGCCTTTAGCTCAATCTTGACCAGGAAGTGATCCGTCCATGACAATGTGCAGGCTTTTGTAACCTCCGCCCACGGATATTCCTGTTCCGTACTAAAAACCCCATCGAGTGTATGGCCAGCACAATGTGTGGGCCCGTTCACCAATTGGGATAGGCCCATGCTTGTCATGGTCTCCATGAACTCGCGAGCTGCACCTGTTAGATTAGATAAGCCGGTCTCAAGAGGAATGTTGAAGTCACCCAGAACCAAAAGTCTGGGCGACTCCAGCAATAGCTCTGAGACCAGCAAGGTCAGCTCAGTTAGGGAGTCTGTTAAGCAATGGGGTGGCCAGTATACCAACAGAATCCCTAAACTATCCCTGGTTTCCAGGCTAAGGTACATACACTCAATGTGGGTTGTTTTCCGGACAGGCTTCCTGGTCAAGGTTAAGTTGTTTCTGTGAACCAAGGCCACTCCGTCTCCCTGCCCACTTTCCCTTATCTGCTCAATAACTGAGTACCCAGCTGGGAGGGCCTGCGCCCATGTGGCAGAGCTGGCATCTCCCAGCCAGGTCTCAGTAAAGCATTTCAGGTCCACAATGAGATCGTGGATAATATGGATCTTGTTTTTAACTGACCTGGCATTGCACAGGAGCAGCATAAGGGTCTGTGGAATGGTTGGTACGCTCTCCAAGTTATCCCAGGAAACAGAGTGAACTGAAGGAGGGATAGGTATTATGCATCTATCCCTTCTTTTGTAACATTTGTTCACTCTGTTACCACCATATCTACCCTGCCCCCACACAGCCTTAATGCCCGCTCCCAGACTGTGCCTGGCTCCAATACATGATGACAATGATCGGTGATCCAGCTAGTGAACGGAAGGGGCTGAAGGGAACTAGTCAAAATAACTTATTCTAGTCCTGCCTTCCCGGTGGCTCCCAAAATGCAGTCGCCGCTGGCGCAAGTATGCTGGGGGAGAGATGGAAAAACTCCTCCCGGCTTGGCACAGTTGCGGCCAGTTCAAGGCCACCTCTAATGTCCTCCCCTACAGGGCTAGGTAGGGCTGGGCAAAGTCCTCCTCCGCAGCCCCCAAAACGCCATCGCCACTGCCACGTGTGTGACGAGGAGGAGATGGAAAATTCCTGGCTCCGCGCAGCTGCGACTGGTTCAAGGCCGCCTCCAGGTAGTGGCAGTCCCAATGGTCCTCCAAGGCCACCCCAGGTAGTGGCAGTCGAGGCTGCCAAGTCCTCCAGGCGGCTTGAAGTCCTCCAGTAGCCCGGAGCAATGCTGCCATGGTGAATTGCCGGGCGAAGATACTCATTAAGAAGAGAAATCTCTTCCTAGGCCCAGTATTCAATCTCACCACTCTCCTAGGATCGCTAGGAGGAGATGTTCCTGGTGGAGATTTAAGGCTCCACTTGAGCCTTCCCAGCCCCCTCTCGCCGCCGCAGCTGAAGGCAGTGGCTGGGAGGAGATGTTCCTGTTGGAGATTTAAGGCTCCGCTTGAGTTTTCCCAGCCCCCTCTCGCCACTGCAGCTGAAGGCAATGGCCGGGAGGAAATGTTCCTGGTGGAGATTTAAGGCTCCGCTTGAGCCTTCTCAGCCCCCTCTCGCCACCGCAGCTGAAGGTCATGGACGGGAGCAGATGTTCCTGGTGGAGATTTAAGGCTCCGCTTGAGCCTTCCCAGCCCCCTCTCGCCACCGCAGCTGAAGGCAATGGCCGGGAGGAGATGTTCCTGGTGGAGATTTAAGGCTCCGCGTGAGCCTTCCCAGCCCCCTCTCGCCGCCGCAGCTGAAGGCAATGGCCTGGTTGTGTACTATCTTGGTTGTGTACTTCTACTACCTGTCTGAAAAGTACTAATTTCCCTCTCACATGCAAAGTATATACCTTGAAATCTAATAAATTAACCTAATAATTATTCAGGCTGCTGCATATGTGCATGAGAGTAAACCCTGAGAAAGCATGCCATGGATTGGAGCCATCCCATGCTACCACCCAAATATAAATGCTTCATTCAACACCATACCTAGTGATAAAGATACGATAGGTTCACTTATTAAGTTTACACTGCATTTGAATATGTTCAAGCATATGAATATCTTGGGGAAATAAATGTCATCTCCACTGTATAGATTAGAGCTGGTTTGAAATCACAAAGCAAAGATCTCAGACATATCTGGGATCCCTCATGTTGTCTGCAGGAGGAGTCATTAGAAGAGGAAAATAGAACTCCACCATCTCAGTACTATCATATTTTCATGCCCTCCTGGTGTAGCCCCCCTCCCCCAACAGCTGACCAATCAGTAACTGGCTAACTGGCCAGTGGTCAGTCCATCCTTGTGTGGATGCCACAAGGGGAAGTCTTCCATCTGATGTGCCTGAGGAGTATTTAGAGATCACTCTGCTGATCAGTCTTTCAGAAGCTGTTTCCCTCACCTTCCCTTTCCTAGGTTTATGGCATTGACAGGTGGATTAATGTGGCTGTGTTTGCAGATGCTATGCTACTCAAGATCTGTCTTATTACAACACTTACTGCTTTTAAGAAAGCAGTTAAGATGGATCTCTTCCGGCAGGCCTTCCTGGAATAACCCTCCTCAGAGAATGAATACTGAACTCTCCTCCTCAAGCCTTTTGCTGTTTTGTTGTTTTTACTTTTTATTGTTATATAGTTATATAGTTATTTGTTTTAATATATTCTCAAGTTTAATTCTGTTTTAAGGGGTGTGGGAGGGATGTGGGTGGAGGGATTGGGATATTGGATTGTCTTTTAATTATTGTATTTTAATTGCCGTAAGTCGCCCCGATTGCGCTGCAGAGGGGTGGGTTAAAAACAAAACTTATTATTATTATTATTATTATTGTTACAGCTATGCTGGACAGCCAATTCAGCCAAGCACTGGATCCATTTAAATGGAAGAAGGGCCCTGCATGACTGTCTGCCCTGATTCAGAGATACCCTTAAATGGGTGAGGGTGCTGCCCAGTTCAGAGACTTTACCTTCCTCACTCCCAAATTGCACAGGGAAGAGTGGACAGTGCCCATTTATATTGCCTTTACTGCCATGGAACAGGTTACTCAGCAGGTGGACTGGGATGTGAGCTAAAATCAATCAGTAGGTGAACTGATCAATGTCATAGACCTATTGCCCTGTGTTACAGCACTGTTTTAACAGGTGTAACTGATAAAATTGTAGCCAGTCTTTATTCCATCAAGAATATGCTTCACATGCATTCTTTATTACTAACCTGTGAATGAGATCACTCATGTCCAAATGGGTTCATTCTATTTATTGATGTTTTGGCAAACTAAGAATAACTTGTTGAATCCCAAAGTTGTTTTATTCAAAAGTAAGCCCTATTTGAAATACAACCCATGAGCCATGATTCTGATTGATGCTGGTAGAATGTAAAGCTTGGCTAGCATACTTATGCTGGAGATCTGGAAGGTGACAGTGATCTTTCTTCCTCCCCAATCAAATCTCATGACCAACTAATATCCATAATACAGTGTTATGTTGCAGTGCAATCTGGCTGCTGTTGTGTAGCTGGGGAAGGAGAAACAGCCATTACTCTCCAGAGCTCCCAAAAAGTGAATGCTTCTCCTTCTTCCTCAACTGTGCAACCTCAGTCAGGTTGCAACGAGACACAATCTTACACTGTGCTATTGACTGGCTGCAAGAATGCATCTTGTCACTGTCTTACTGATGTTATGCAACCTGTTGGAAAGCATTGTATAAAGAGGTACAATTTCCCCACTGTGAAAATGCTGAGAAAGTATTATACTGGTGCAGTGATCCCCAAACTTTTTCAGGCTACTGCCCCCTTTCTTTTTGGACAGCAATCCTTTCGCCCCGCCTCCCCCAGCACATATTTTTTGATATTAAGTCTGCTGTTCTCCATGCAGTTATGCTGGCCACATGACCACTGAATCATCTCTGACAACATTGGCTCCCTCGGCTTAGTAACAGAGATGATCACCACCCCCTATAATCAGACACAACTAGAAAATCCTGTCAAGGGAAAATCTTTACCTTTACCTTTAACTTTATCTTTTCTACTGAAAATTCAAAGCAACCAACCTTGGTTGCTGCTCCCTTTGCACCGTCACGTTGGGAGCAGCAAACAAGCAGCTGGTTGAGCAGTGACCAAGAAGTTTCTTGCTTGTGCCAGTCTTGCAGCCAAGGCCGGCATAGGTAAGAGGCTTCTTGGTTGCTGTTTGACTGGCTGTTCAGTCACTGCTCCCTTTGCACCCTATCATCCTGGGAGCAGCAACTGAGCAGCTGACTGAACAGTGACCAAGAAACCTCTCACCTTTGTCAGCCTTGCAGCAAAGACAAGTGCAGACAAGAGGCCTGTTGGTTGCTGCTCAGGCGGCTGCTCAGTTTCTGATCCCAGTGTGACCAGGTGCAAGGAAGAAGCTTTTCCCTATAGAGGAGAGACACTCAATCCTTCATCATGGCAGAGAAAGGCACAGCCAGTGTGTGTGTAGGTGTCCAGGAAAGCTGACAAGAATGCTGATAACAGCTTTCTGTGAAGGTGAAGGTAACAAAAGTCTTTTGCTAATGCAAAACAAGAAAGCAAAGGTCTGTATTACCAATCCAAAGGTCCAACCAGACAATGTTCAAGCAGTCTGAAGGTTTAGGATTCCAGAGAGGCAGAGTGACAAGGCAGTCCGAAGGTAAAGGGTTCCAGAAGTTCAAGATAAGTCAGCAGTCTGAGTCAAGGTTTCAAGCCAAGGAACAAGGAGAGCCAGAGGCTTTCACTAGAAGCTCAGATAATCTCTGGCACTGAGGCAGACCTTCTGCACCTTCTTAAATTGCCAAGCTGCAGGAGCACAGCTGAGGCTGATTGTTCTGGCATTTTTCATAAAATCTCCTCAAACACCGAAGGCCTTCCCTTTCTGCTTGACACTGGCTGAAGATAGGTATTGTCCCTTGATCCTCCTCCATGTCTGAAGGTTCTGCTGCCAGGAGGCTTGGCTGCGGAGCCTTCTGGGAGACCACAGGCTCTGCTGGAGCTGGTAAAGCAGAACTAGGGCCAGGTTGAGCCTCCACAGCTGCAGGCTCAGGTCCCAGAGGAGGTTCTGGCTCATCCTCTGAGTCCTCCTCCAGGCAGGGCATGACAGTACTTACAGAGGCCACATGCACTGGACTGGAGAATGGTTGGGCTGGAAAGGGAGAGATTTAAACTACATGAGCCACTCCAAGTCAAAGGACTCTTTCCAAGAATTGAGCACAGATGCTCTTTCTGCACAGACATGTCTTCCCCACACAGTTTCAAGTATCCACTCTCCCACAAAAGACACTGGTAAGAGAATGAACTCACAAGTGCAGGCAAAGAGTGGGAGGTACCACCACACAAAAAGATCAGTAAGGCTGTGTGATTGTTTTCTTGGGACTCTGAAAAGAAGTTTAAGTCTCATTACCACCATGGTCCTAAAGACTGCTGGTTCTCCTTGTCTTTCCTGCACATCAACACTTTTGACTGACGACCCCTCTGCTGCCCTCCTTTTTCCCTCACTGCCCCCCTACTGCCCTCTTTCTACCTCATTGCCCCCTGGATCCTTCCACCAACCCTGGGGGGAGGCATACCATCTACTTTGGGAATCACTGTTCTGGTGTAACCCTGGGTTATGCCAGAATAAGACAACAAAAGGATTTGAGACCTGGCTTTTTCCTTCTTTTTTCTTTCTGTTTACAGTTGGGTGAAAGAATGAGAGAATGCAACACTGAATGTATATTCCTATGTATATCTATGCCAAAGTAGTGTAGTGGTTTCAGCATTGGAAAGCAACTGGAGAGCAGAGTTCAAATCCCCTCTTGGCCACAGAAACCCACTGGGCAAATCACACTCTCTCAGCCTCAGAAGATGGCAATAGCAAACCCCCTCTGAAGAAACTTGCCAAGAAAACCCCACAATAGGTTTGCCTTAAGGTTGCCATAAGTTGGAAATGACTTGAAAGCACATAGCAACAACAACAATCCAAACAATCTAATCAAAAGTAAGCCTTACTGAGTTGAGTAGGAGTCAAGTAAAGATGCTAAAGACTCAGTAAAATGATTTGCTGAAACAAAATTCAAGGAAGGGTCCTCTCAATTCATTTCCTCTTGAATTTCTAAGCCTGTTTCACAAATGTTTGACTGAATCATTATTTCTAACCAGCCTTAGTGAAGACTTATTTATCTATTTATTTAAACTTTAAATGGGTTCATGGCTAAGAAGAGCTTTAACTTAGAGACATCCTGATTCAACACTTAACAACCACATCAGTGATTTGTAGAGATGTTCAAGTTTCTCCCAGAGAGATGTGCCAGTGTGGACATCAGGAAAAAAAATCCCATGTCCATGCAGTTTTAGGTCATTATATCCACATAGGACTTCCAAGAATATAAACCTGGAGTACATGAGTAGTTTTGAGGGCCATTAACTACTACATGAAAACACAAGTACTGATTAGAAAAGAATAGGAGATCGCCAATAAACAGGCTACTGTTTTCCCCCCTCCCATATGCTATGCAAATTTACCCCATATGGAAACAGATGTAACAGTGGTGAGCAGGCGTTGGAAACAGTTCTTTTACTGGCTTTTAATGACACCAGATGTCCATGTGGCAAAGAAGAAGGAAAGAGTATGATCATACTCTGAATTGGACCCCATGGAGTACAAGCTTTAATGCCCAAAGCTGTGCCAAAATCTCATTCCTCTGCATGGTACCACCTGTATTATTATCTTTTAGCTAAAACTGAAGGATTCCATGGATTTCTTTTTCAAATGTCATAATTCCTTTGCCATCTGTTTAATGTGAGACTAATATTGTATAGACTTATGTTTATTTCTCCCCTGAGTATAAAATCATTAGGCAAATGCAACAAAACCACTTTTTGGGTTTCTTTCATTGGTAGTCTTTTTCTCAAAAGAACAATTCTTTGAAAATAAACACCAAGTGTTTATTCTAGGAGGTGAGAGAAACTCTGGTTCCTAGTCTTAGTAACAAATAATCAGGAGCTCACTTATTCTTAGGAAACATCCTGATTTGGGGAATATTAATGATGTGTGTGGTTGGGTGAGTGGATGCATGCATATTGTCAGCAGGGAAACAATTTGATACACCTAGAAACTATAACAAAAATTTTACTGTTATGCTTGAGATATATTTTTGTGATCTTATGTAAATAGTATTTGTGAAATTTCCATATATAATATGGGACAATCATGTTGACATATTCATTTGGGCCTAATCCATGCTTTTCTTCAACATGGTTACTTCTAAGGAGTATCTAACCATTCCTATAAGCCTTTTATGGTGAATGATTACTGAAAGCCATTCTTCAAAGACTTGTTTCAGGTCTTCTCCCATCTCTTCTTATCAAGAGTTTCTTTTGCTTCATAGCTGAGTCCAGATTTCATTCCCTTCAGCTCAGCCCAACATGGTGTAATGGTCCCCTTCTTCTCCTGAGGAAATGTCAGCCCTTTACCCTTGACTGACTGTTATATGGTCTAATGGGACAATGAGCCTATGTCCTATCCATTCATGGATTATTATTATTTTTGTTCAGTTTCCCATCCCTTATGAAATAAATACACATCCCCGCTCAAAATTCCAAGTATTGAACCAAGGTCCTTCTGCATTCAAAAGATGACATGTACCAGAGAATCATAGTTCCACACTCCCAGTTTTGTTAGCATGCATTTATTTGTGGATTGCTATGAAAGCTATTATAGGCTCTTCTGAGGTGGAACCTGACACCAGTATCACCCTCTCTAGTACCAGCTATTTTACTGTAAATGCATGAGAACCAAATAACATCAGTGACCACATTCTGTTGTATTTTTTTAAAGAAAAAAGAAAGAAGAAGCCACTTCTTCATTTTCTCAGTCCACATATATTTTCTCAGCCAAGTTTACAAATAGCAACTGAATAAACAGAAGGAACCATCATAATAAATATAACCTGGGTTGTGTCTGGGGTTTAGAGGGATGTAATTGCATTATGGTAATGGAAAATAAAGAGTGTGGGCTGTAGTACCAGTAACTTAGGAGGTGACTTGTTTACTGCATAAATGGGATACATGTCTTTAACTGTCAGCTTATAGTTTCATAACCAAGGTCATTATTTAATATCAGTCACCATATGTTTCTATCAAGGCAAACTTCTGAAGAGACAACAACAAAAGAAGTGACATAGATAATGGGACAATATAAAAATACATATGATTGAACATATATTGCTAACTTCTTCTGTCTTTGCCATGATAGCACTAGCAGATGTTCTTCTGCTCTTGCCACTGCTTGGAACAATCCTTGTAAGTAAGATCTTTTATCCTTGGTAAGATTTTTTGGTTTTTGTGGAAAAATCAATTAAATTTGGTGACATTGTAGCCTGTGCAGGTTTGACTAACCATTCTAAGATGACAGAGATCTAGGGTTTTTCATACTTTGCCGCCATAAAAATTTATTTAAATATCGTTAAGGTATTGCATGCTGCTTTCCCATGACTAATTAATGGAATGGCACTAGTACAGATAGAAAGACATGCAATGGGGGTGAAACAGACAGAACAAACACAGACAGACTGAAATCAACATCAAACTAACCTAAAAAAAAATCTAGGATCCAAATTAGAAGTGGGAAGAAGGGGGAAAGGGAAGTGCCACTGTCTAATAAAACTACTACTAAAATAACAGTGAGACAGAGAGACTCGCTTGAATAAACAACAAATATAATGAGTAAGGAAGGATGGGAGTGGGTCAGTAATGGACTGCTAAATGAGGACTGAAAGGGGGTGCTGGTAGGATGAAGAGAAAAGTGATGTACTTTACTCAAAACCTCATAAAAGATCCTTAAAAATGTTTCTAACATCAACATAAAACCCACAAACAAGCTAACAAATACTTAACTGACCCTAAGCAGAACATTTGGAGACTGATGGTGAGATTGTTGCTCCAAAGTGAAAGCTTTAGCTGTCAATGAGCAAAGTCCAAATCTCCTTGATTTCCACACCTTCTCAACTTAGTGAATGAAAATGTTGATGAAAGTGAGGAGGAGGAGGAGGAGGAGGATTCATATCCTACCATTTTCCATAATCATCCAGGACAGCTAACAATCTGACATAAAATGTGGTGTCCTTATTTGCTATCAAGTCAGCATTGACTTATGTCAACCCAATGAATGAAAGATCTCTAAGATCTGCTGCTATTAACAGCTCTGCTCAGGTCTTGCAACTTAGGGCTGTGGCTTCCTAGATTGAGTCTATTCACCTGCAATGCAGCCTTCCTCTTTTCCTACTGCCTCCCACTTTATCAAGCACCATTGTCTTTTCTAAAGAGTCATGTTATCTATAACCAAAGTAAAATAGCCCCAATGTAGTCATTTTAGCTTCTTATGAGAGTTCAGGGTTAATTTGTTCTCAAAACCATTTGTTTATCTTTTTGGCAGTCCATGGTATACATAGAACACTCTTCTACCACCACAGTTCCAGTAAGTGGATTCGCTTCCTATTAGCTTTCTTCACTGTCCAACTTTCACAACCACACAGAGTAATTGGATGTACTATGGCACACTTGGGCATTTAATGATATTGTGGTAGTTATACATAGTTAAAATCAAAAATTAAAAACACTAACAACCTAAAATCACAAACTACACGTGTCTAACATTATAAATATTTAAAATAATAAATTAAAAATATGCTCTAAAATACAATATAAGTAATAGAACCAGCAGCTGTCAAATACAAATTAAACACTTGCTTATTCCCCAAAAGCTTGTACAAATAAATAGCACTTTTATGGTGCTGTTTCCAACATTGTGGAGACATGCTGTCTGGCTTTCTTTTATTGAAGTATGATGTCCTGATCACCAAATACGTCCAAATTGCTTCAGGCATATCTGACAGGATTCAGACCAAATCCAGGCCAATCTGAACAAATTCAGATACAATCTGAATCAGACTTTAAAATAAGGTACTGTATTTGCCCCAGTGGGTTGCAGAATGTAACCAAAGATGACTTAAGGCTATGCATTGGTACAATTTATTTAAAGGTTTATTTAAAATTGCAGTAGATAAACAGGAAATTAAGTCCCTGAGATGAAGGGATAATAGGCCAGAAAGCAAAAGAAAACCAATGAATTTAAGAGAAAATGTGATTAAAGAATTTAGTTGTCGTGCACATACAAGAAATACAACATTCAAAATTAGCTCATTACAAAATGCAATATTTACCTCTAATCTTTCACCGGTTCTTTTGTTAAAGACATATAGCATGCCAAAGATTCAGGCAGAGGTTGAGAAAGTTCTGATTCCAGAAAATTCAGAAGGGAAAACATTAGTTCAGGGAGAAATGAGGAGGGGGAAGTTCAGCGGAAGAAACTTCAGCAGAAGAAAATAAGAAAATACAATGAAAAAAGCAGGAGTCTGTGGAAGATTCCACACTGGAAAAATCCAACCTATTTTAAAAAACTGTACCTTTTCTCAAAACCAATGTAAAAAAGGAAATGTAAGGCCACCAAGGCCCCAAACAAACACCTTTTTTAAAAATATAGAAGAAGAGAGTTTCTCTCTCAAGGTGCAGCTGCTTTTTTGATCCATGAACCCTTTCATATTTTCCAGTCTTCTGATTGCTATATTTTTCCTCATAACTAAAATTCAGTTTTGTATTGGTAAATGCAGCTTAGGGAGAAAAAAGTGCATCATGCTGCTTTTAATGTTTAGAAACTACATCCCTTCATCATGGGACAGATAATGTGATTCTAGAGTCATATCATGGGAACAGAGATATGGGCTACATCTACACTGCAAAAATAATCCAGTTTGACATCACTTTAACTGCCATAGTTCAATGCTATAGAATTCTGGGAACTGTAGTTGTTTTGGCACCAGAGCTCTATGACAGGGAAAGCTAAATGTCTCATGAAACTTGTTTCCTAAATTCCATAATATTGAGCCATGGCAGTTAAACTAATGTCAAGATGGATTATTTCTGCAGTGTGGATGCAGCCATTGAATGTGTTCAGGGCACCAAACTTAATAGCTTGTCCATACTGTTCCATTGTCCTGTACTTTCACCAAGGCCTTGTCACTGCAGCAGCCATTTATGTCTTCCAACAAAATCCAAAGAATCCAAGCCAAGAAAATCTCTGCTTTCTCTTTCAACAGAAAACTGGCAGCTGTGTTGTATATAAACCAAACTCTCTGATTTATCGTATTCGGTTTCATAAATCTATAAACCTTGTTCCCAGTACTCTAAATTAAAAAAAAAGTAATTGAGTAACAATTAGCCTGATTTTGGATCATGATTTGGCCAAATTGGTTATACAGCCCTAGCGGAGGTTATAGGCAAAACCTGATATCACTCTTACATAGAGTAGATCCATTGCAGATAAATGTAGCTGTGATTGACTTGCTCCATTCATTTCAGTGGGTCTACTCCACAACCTACTCAGACCAAAAACCATGCTAAGATAATATTTTGTTTCAAGCAATTCATTCTGAAGCCATTTCCCCTGCTATCTTATTAAAATTATTTTGAAATACCTGCATCAATAACCTGGACTAGATTAAAGAACACAAACCTTGATATTAAACCAAAAATGGGACTGTCATCTTTCTGATACACAAGCCACTCTTTCAACTAAGTATGTACAGGTACATACAAGTGGTCAGCCAGGTGCCTGTTTTTTGTTTTGCTAACCCACACTAGGATATAGAGCATTACAGCTTTGATTGGGAACATTGGCTCAGATGCTGATCACTGAAAGACTGTTGTGGGGCTATTTTCAGCTCTGCCTTACAGAGTATAGTCTTCCATCTGAAGGAATGTTGGTACCTTCTGTTTGAAGAATTATCCAGTCCTCAAATAAGGTTAAAGATAGAGAACTACATTAAAACAGGAGTTGGAGCCTTGAAGCTGTCTATCAGCAACTAGCACCTGTAAGGCAAATACACAGATCAGTACACTGGTACACAAGCTGAGATATAGTCCCTCCCATGGCAAGATGTATTATATTTCTGTGTACATTTCAGTAACAATTTCTAAACACGGATCCCCTCATATATAATGAAATATGGATATATATGGAAGTTTCAAATGACAATTTAATTAAAATATAATGAAATAAGGATATATATGGAAGTTTCATAATTCAAGACCAGAAAGAAATAAAAAGACATTGAATGAAATACACAGAAGAACTATACAAAAAGAGATGACAAAATGAAGGAGCGAAGAGCCATATGAAGATGAACCCCAAATTCTAAAAACTGAGGTGGAATCTGCAATAAAAGAAATGGCAAAAAACAAGACTCCAGGAACAGATGATATACCAATAGAACTGTTGCAATCCACACTGACAGAGCCTCTACAGACAGCCTGTTTGAGGCAGCTCTGGGCTGCCTCTGCTAGTGGTGGATTGGGGCCACAGCAATCCCACACTATGGCCCCAATCTTCCCTTTTTCTGCCCCCAAAAGAGTGGCAAAAGGCTGCCCTAAGAACCGGTGCTGCAGCTCTTCCATGCCCTTTTGGCACAGCATGTATACACTTTGTGTCAGGAGGGCATCCTGACACCGTGCACCATGCAAATGGGCACTCAGCGTCAGGATGACATTGGGATGGAGTTGGGGCAGGTGGCGTGTGGTTGCCCCACCCTGACTCCACCCCTAGGTAGGCCCTTTAGGCTGGTCTGCAACACCCAGAGTCAACTCTAGTACTAACCAACATATGTCAACAGATATGGAAAACAAAACAATGGCCAACAGATTGGAAGCGATCAATATACATCCCCATCCACAAAAAAGGAGGCACAAGAGACTGCAGCAATTATAGAACCATAGCACTAATCTCCATGCAAGCAAAATTATGCTCAAAATACTCCAACACAGACTCCAACCACACATGAAGAGATAAACCCCAGAGGTCCAAGCAGGGTTCAGGAAAGGAAGAGGCACCAAGGATCACATTGCAAATATATGATGCCCAATGGAGTGTAGCAGGGAGTTCCAAAAGAAAATTAACATGTGCTTTACAGACTATAGCAAAGCCTTTGAGTACATAGATCATGAAAGGCTATGGAACACCCTTAAAGACATGGGAATGCCAACACATCTGATAGTCCAGGAACGGATGATATACCAATAGAACTGATGAGGAATCTGTACTCAGGACAAGAGGCTACTGTCAGAATAAAACAGAGAAACAGAATGGTTCCCAATTGGCAAAGGAGTCGGACGAGGCTGTATCCTATCACCCTACCTATTCAACCTATATGCAGAACATATTGTAAGGAAAGAAGAGGGAGGAGTGAAAATATTAGGAAGAAATGTCAACAATCTGAGATATGCTGACAACACCATAATACTAGCAGAGATCCTCACAGACCTGGAACAACTACTAAGGAAGATCAAAGAAGAAAGTGCAAAGACAGGCTTAATGTTGACCATAAAGAAAACAAGAATAATGATCACAGAGAACTTACACACATTCAAACTAGACAATGAAGAAATAGAAATAGTAAAAGAGTTCTCATATCTGGGATCAAACATTGATTGGAATGGGGACTGCAGCCAGGAAATCAGAAGAATACTAAGAATGGGGAGGGTGGCTATGAAAGAATGAGAAAAGATCCTAAAATGCAAAGACATACAACTCAGCACAAAAGTCAGAATCATACAAGCCATTGTATTTGCTATTACCATGTATGGATATGAGAGCTGGACAGTCAAGGAAGAAGATAGGAGGAAAATCAATGCATTTTGAGATGTGGTGCTGGAGAAGAGTGCTGAGGATTCCATGGATAGCCAAAAAGACAAACAAATGGGTCCTAGAGCAGATCAAGGCAGAGATATCTGTAGAAGCCAAGATGACAAGACTTAGACCGTTGTACTTTGGACACATCATGAGAAGGAATGAATCATTGGAAAAGACAATAATGTTAGGAAAGGTGGAAGGAAATAGAAAGAGAGGAAGGCCACATGCTAGATGGATGGACTTTATTAAAGAGACCACGAATATGAGTTTGCAGGAGCTGGGCAGAGCAGTAGAGGACAGAGAGGGCTGGCGATGTCTCATCCATAGGGTTGTAATGGGTCGAGATCGACGCAAAGGCAGTTAACAAAAAAATAAAAAATAAAAAATGGAAGTTTGATGCAAATACCATCCTTTTTTTCTGTTCACTTTTTTAAAGATGCGATTCCATATCTTTCCTCTTCCTAATAGCCAGCATAGCCTAAAGAACAACAAAACGATTGGTCCTGATTGTGTGTTGGTGGTTATATTATCCTTCAGTTTGTGAATACCTTAATAACTGACATGGACACACAAGAAAATAAAAAGATGACAACATGGTGCTACCTAGCTGGAAAGCACATTAAATTCTTCACTAGGGCTGTAACTCTTTGCTGGTCATTTGAATGATGGATTAATAATTTATGTGTGCAAGGTGACATGCATATGCTGTGATTTCCAACAAGACTGCCACAATTTGCGACCTATTAATCACAACACTGGACTGGGGGGATGAATTAGGCAAATATATGAAGGAAGGGGGCATTATTCCCCTGAAATCCAGGGGATGAATAAAAAGGAGAGCCCTGTTTGTGAACTTCTATTGTCATCCCAATGGCTGTGGTTCAAACCAGAATGATGGGTTAAATAATTCCCAGAGCTTGGAAAAGGTTACTTCTGGAATTGTGTTCCAGTTGGGAGATTCTAGGAGTTATAATCCAGAAAGTAACATTTTCAAGCTCTGTTCTTTCTGTATTGATACAGCAGCAGGTTAATTTTATGTTTTCATGTTCAAGAAAGCTATTCTTATGTGTGCTGGGCTGTCATGCAATTGCATATTTTGGGCCTTTGGTCCAAATGTAAAACCTACACTGGTTAATATGCATGCTCCATCTTTTTTCTCCAAAATGGTTCTTTTCTACTTTCTGTTCCATGTGATTTACTGCATGCTTCTTTGAGAACACACACACGTGTGTGTGTGTGTGTGTGTGTGTGTGAGAGAGAGAGAGAGAGAGAGAGAGAGAAACTTATAAATATAACTGAGACATGAATACAATTAACAGCATTGATATGGATGGACACAATTAATTCAAAGGCACTTTTAAGTGTTGTATGGATGAAGAAGTTATTTGTTTTGTTTTTGGGTTATGCATGATTAAAAGCTCATTGTTGTCACAATGTCATCTTTTCAAAACGGTGGGCATTCTCCTATCCCCACCTTATGATGGCTTTTAAGCTTTGGGGCCAATTGATTAATCTGATTGGCTGAACCCATTTAGCACTCTGCAAAAACAGAGCAAGGAATGCAGAAATCTGTCAAGCTATTTGATGTCCATTCTCCACAGAGCTTTGTTCCCATCCTTCCCAAACAAGGGAATGGGGTATGAGTGTGTGAGGGAGGCAAGAAGTCAGCCCCAGAAATTCTGAGTATCAGAGAGCAGCTCTCCTCAGCCTTGCCCTTTCAGCCTTTCTAACTGAAGGGGGTGTCAACAGTGATAAGCAAGAGGGAAAACGATGGCTTGCACTGAGAGAGTTCAGACTGGGACAGTTTGATCTCTCCCAGAGCTCTCTCAGCACTTGAAGATCACTGCTTTTGACACATTTCTCCAGCTGCTGAATGAGAGGATTTACTTGGGTGAAATTTAGGCCCGAGGGGGACGTGAAAATCATATTCATAATTCGAAGTGACATGTGATTCGGGATTAAAAAGCTGCCTGGCAGAGAAAAGAGCTGAGGTTATCCTTTTGAGCTGTGCTAATGCAGAAAACTGCCTTTTTAATCCTGTTTTTAAAAAGGCCTAGAAGGTTTCCAGCTGGGGCAGTTGGAATCTAAAGAAGAGGTGGCGATGAGGAATCCTTTTTAATGTTTGGAGTAGAGAGGAAATCTACAGTAGTTTTCATCTCCCCCTCCCTTTCCCCCTCTTCTTCTTCTTTTCTTCTCCTTTTGAAATAGCAAGCCACAGAGTATTAATTGAACAGTCTGGATCTTGCCCATCAATTCTTGCATGTGGCACTTCGATTTACTTTCAATCAAGGAAGTATTGGCACCCTCTAGGCAGGATGCTGAGATGCTAAAAGGGAAGAAATGCGAAGAAGAAAGTATTATGGAAAATAATATTTTTCCCATGATGCTTTTGCTGATTAAAAACAATTTCTATCAGAATAAATAATTTAATCTAAATTTATTTTGTGAAAACACAGTTCAGGGTATATTTGCTCTGTTTTGTTTTACTTGATTTTTTTGCTTTGAAGTCTTTATATGTGTATCTTTACATATACGTGTCTCCATTTTTAAAGATAAAGATAATAACATCTTTTAATCTTTTTATCCCTTAATAAATATTGAATTAGAGAATTTGAGTAGATATGCTTCCAATAAACTTGGCCTGTTTTAGGGGATGGACATCAGGCAAGATTGCGTGATACATCTAGATCATTGAATGTGAAATATTCATGGTCAGGTTTTGCTGAATTAAACATGTTTCAAAGAGATAGAATTAATAAGGTACCTATAGATGAGATAACTCTAAATAAAGAGATATGCAGGTGTAGTAGTATGCATGTGCTGAGAAAGGGAGGGAGGGAGGGAGAAGGCGGGTGGGTAGGCAGAGATAAACAGGCTAAATTAGATCGGGAGGAATGAGGGCCAGGAAGACCTCTCATATCCAGACTAATGTCATAAAAACACACATCTCTTTAATGAAGCACCATAATTTGCATTAAAAAAAGGACTTAGTGCAAATGTGTACCATCCTAGAGTCAGTGCAGGCTAAGTATTCTCTGTCAGGCCTAGCTGGAAAAGAAGAAGGCCCTCCCTCCATCCACCATCATCATCTGGAGGGAGAGAAGGCAGGCCGGCTCCATCAGACCTAGCCAGAAAAGAAGAAAGCCCTCCCTCCCTCCACCATCATCTGGAGGGAGAGAAGGCAGGCTGGCTCCATCGGGCCTAGCTGGAAAAGAAGAAGGCCCTCCATCCATCCACCATCATCATCAGGAGGGAGAGAAGGCAGAATGTGTGCTATCTTAATCTTATTATTTTTCTTTCAATATTGTATTTATTTTATATTTGTAAGCTGCCTTGATTGCTTACGCAAAAGGCGGGATATAAGAAATAAATTTATTATTATTATTATTATTATTATTATTACAGATATATTCTCAAATTTCAATCTATGGTAAACAGGATGAGTGTAGAATCTTCTATAGAGAAACAGTGTAATGTACCTGTTTGAACAGTGGACTTGGCAGTTATTCAGATGTCGGGTTTTTGGTTTTTTTAGTGCGATGATGCCAATACTCTTACTCATGCATTCCAGTTTTGTTGTTCACACTATGGAACCACATCTAAAAACATCTCTACAAGTTCTGTTGCTCACATGTGTCAACACTAGAATAAAGATGGAGTTGATGATGCAAATGTATTCAAACCACATTCAAGGCATGCAGACTTTATTGGTTATTCACACAGCCAACGATTCAAATCTTTCAGAAAAATACCCGAGATCGATTATCCCATGGAATAAGTGGGATTTTTGGCAGCACCCACACACACACATTAAATTGGATGCATTCAAAATGCATGTGAACAATAAAGATTCAACCCTAATTCTACCTGGATTATTTTCACCATCTGAATAACTCCTAGGACTCTGGAGATCAGGGTTCAATTCCCCTTTTAGCCAAGGAAACTCACTGGGTGACCTTGTGTGAGTCACAAACTCTCAGCCCCAGAAAACCCACTGATAGGTTCTCCTGATAGGGTCACCCTAAGGCAAAAATGACTCAAAGGCACACAGCAAGAGAGTCTTCTATACTTTGTGCAAGCATTTTCAGTTAAAGATATAACCTCCCCACCCCTTTACAAGCACACACCTTTTTCTTCAATCATTTTATTTTTATCCACATTGAACTTTGTCTCCCCCCCTCCTAATTTCTCTCCAGTGATATCTACAGGTATTAAGGTTGGGCAACCAGAGGTGGCAATTCATTACACATCATGTCAGTGTGGGACACATGATGCCTAGTGTGCCAAGTATGCTTAGAGTTGCATATAGGGACAAAAAGGAGTGCCTCAGCTCATATTCTTTAGTGTAAACTTTGGGGTGAAGGGCTGAGATAATTAAAAAAGCCTGGCCCACATCAAGCAAGTCACTTCCCACCATTGTTGCTGCCCAGTAGCTGTTTGGCACATTTAGTCTGGCTCCTCAGAAAATGCCTGTCTGATGTGGGAGACCCAATCAACAGTAGTGCTACCATCAACATAGGCTCTTGTCTCATGGGAGGATGCAATCCCATTATCACGGAAAGGTAGTGTAATGCTGGGATTATTTCCTTAGAGACCTAGTTTGTGCCAATGCTAGTACCATTCTGTTGCCAAGAAAAACATGACCCTTGGGGTTTATTCTGCACATTTGCCAAGTCTTAAAATGGTCTTAAACTGTTGAAATTATTATAAACTGTCTAACTTTAACTTGTCAGGTTTTTATTTTTAGTTTCTTTGAATTCTTTTTTATTCTTTTGATTTTTAAAAATCAAAACAAATTTTGGTTAAATAAATGGAATGTAAACAAATTATGAAAAAAACAAGAATCTCACATAATTTATACTAGTACTAGCAATTTATATCAGTACAATCAACCAGCTGAGCTCTATGTTCAACTCTGACAGAGTTACTCTGTGGCTGACTGGCCTTTCAGACAGCAGTAGACTGCCAAAATCAGATAATGCATTGTGTCAAAAGCCACAGAACCAGGATGGCTAACTTCCACATGTTTCAGAATCATAAGGCAAAACCCTCAAAATCATGACATTGGTTTCCAATGTAAGAGATATCAAACCAGACTCTATGTTTTGCTTTTTTAAAAATGTATTGGTCATCCTGCTATCATATTTTGTAGACCTTCTTGTGAATATGTAATGGACAAGCATATAAAAAGGAATATTCTTTTGATCTGTGTGTGGTGTTTTTTTTTTATCATGGATAAGGTGATGGCTTCTCACCTGGTATGTCTAGGATGATATTATCTATTATATTTTCTATTTAGATCCTTTCCAGTCTGGCTTCTGGTCTGGATTTGTATCAGAAATGAATTTGATTGCTCTCATGGATGTCTAATGCCGGGAAATGGATGAAGACAGCACAGTTATGTTGGCTTTTTCTTTCATTGTGTGACCATGGTATGAGATGAGACATCTCCAAGACCTCCTGTCCTCTCCTGTTCTGCTCAAGTCCTGCAAATTCATGATCTCTCTAATTGAGTCCAACCATCTAGCATGTGGTCTTCCTCTCTTTCTACTTTTCCCCATCTTTTCTATCATTATTGTCTTTTCTAATGAGTTATTCTCATGATGTGGCCAAAGCTTTCTCATGATGTGGCCAAAGCATAATGGCCTCAATTTGATCATCTTGGCTTCCAGAGAATTCAGGATTGATCTGTTCAAGGACTCATTTGTTTGTCTTTTGGCTTTCCACTGTCTCCTCAGCACTCTTCTCTAGCACCACATCTGAAATGGATTGAATTTCTTCTTGTCTGCCTTCTTCACTCTCCAGCTCTTGCATCCGTCCAGGGTGATGAGGAATGCTAGCCAGTGTTATTTTGTAACCATGATGCCTAGAACTCCCCAGTCATTTTTCTCCTAATGTGACTTTATGGGGACTGAGCAAGCTTTTAGCTTCTACACCAAAAGAATAGCACTATATTCAGAATAACTTCCTGAGCATTTAGGGATATTTAATTGATAAAGAAATGCAATGCCTCTTATCTTTTCCCTTACCCTTTCCAAGCACTACTGTGCCATGGTTTACTGCCATCTTAGGGTTCAAAGTAATGGGAGGCAGCATCTTCTCCCTCCCTTCTCCACCTGGTTAATGGGAAATTCTCCAGCAGGAGGGGTTAGAGGCTGTGACCACTTTTCCTGTGTGAAATTAATTGAGCTCCAAAGGTCAGGAGGTTACCAGCAGGCTCATTATGACAAATGATTTCTGTTTGACTAAGACCTTTGGGGTCATTTCAAATTTTTCCCCCTCTAAATTTTGTAATTATGTCTGCCTGAAGCCTTAAGTAAACAAAAACATGTTGAACAGAGGCTGACTGGAGATTAAGGATGGAGGTTAGGTGGGTGAAACAAAATAGTCTCGCCTGGTAAAACAGGTTTTAAGCTGGGGATACATTAAACAAGATTTTTTTTAAAAAAGAATAAGAACACTTGGTGAGAATTACTGACCCAGAGATGAATACACAGCTTGGCAGAGAACAAATAATCGCTTATCTTGAGGTGCTTTCCTTCACTGAAAGGCACAGAGAAAGCTAGAGAGAGAGAACAGTTTAGTTCCATTTCTGACAAGTGCTTCTGTCTACTGTGCCAAATCAAATAATCACATTGTGTTACAGTGAGAATTCCCTTGTTGTCTGGAGAAATGGTTGGCAGAGAAGAAGGAAAGCATGCTTTTTAACAAAGTGATAAGGATCGAAAGCAAGATCCTTTCTAATATCTAATATCTATATGATACAGATATTTTTTTAAGCATCTCAAAAACCTAGATGTTTATAAGGGCACAAGTTCTCTGGGTCAAGATGCTACTATATGAGATACCTTGTGTGGTCTACATAAATTTATTCCATGAAGAAAACCTCTTTGTCTTTATGGTCCCAAGCAACGCTGGCTGATAGAAGATCTCAGTTGTTGAGGTTTACTCCTGAGATTGTTGCAAATATTAAAACTGAAAGCTCAGAAAGGCTTTCAGTAGTGTGATGTTTCACTATTTCAGTAGTGTGGTGTTCCTTTAGCAAAATAGTTAGATAATATCTGAGAAAGGGTCTTGCAGAGAAATAAAGCAGTCTTAGGGTGCATCTACACTGTAGAAATAATGCAGTTTGACACTGGGACTGGTAGTTTTACAATGTGTTTAGCTTTCTTTGCTAAAGAGTGCTGGTGTCTCACCAAACTACAAATCCCAGGATTCTGTAAGATGGAGCCATGGCAGTTAAAGTGATGTCAAACTGCATAATTTCTACAGTGTAGATGCACCTTTAGCCTTCTTCAGTTAAACAAATCCTGTGGAGTAGGTTTGCTTGAAAATAGAAATAGGTTTCATAGCATCATCTGGAAAATAAAAAGAGACTTCATTGCAATAAAAGACAGTATTAGCAGTTTTTTCAGATATGGAGGAAAGACAACTGCAAACAAATTTGGACTAACAGCTGACTAGGGGTACAAAGAATATTTAAAAATATTCTATAGATGCTTAGAAATTGTGTTTTTCATAATTTCAATTTCTGCCTATCACACTGAAGTGAAAAACAGCAGCCAAAGCTGAAGAACAGGTGACATCCTAAATGTAACAATGTACACTTCAGCAATACATAGAAAAAGAAAGGATTTACAGTTGGAAATCCACTTATTTTCAAGCTCACAATGTGTTTTGTGAAAAAAGTGATGTTTGGCATTATGTACACATTTCAAAAATGTGTGAAAAACAGTAAGCATGTTTCTGAAATGTGTAGAAACACTATTAGTCTAGGGGGCCATATACCTATTAATGTGCTTATTTAAAAATGCACACAAAATTAAGAATGGATTTTTTTCATTTTAAAATAAAAATGCATATACACTACTCATGTGAAATGGACTCTAGAAAAAGGGGAGAGTTCAGGAACAAATTTGACAGATTTGCTTATCCCTAACCTTAAGCCTCCAGCCTTGTTCTCATTTGATACAGTGCATGTTAATGGGCAAAAATAAAATGAATCCAGGGGTCTACCTTTCCATAAAATATCACAGATATCATAAAGTAAATCATTCAGTAACATATTAATACTTACAATGTAGATATTTTGCACCCTATGTTTTGCAGAAAAGCATCAAGGGATCAGATATGCATATGTGTAATTTCCACATATAAATTTGCCTGGGCTCAGAGATCCATGGGGCAGGCACCTCTTTCTCACCAACTGCCTTCACAGGCATGACTACTGGAGTCATGAGATAGGACCTTCTCAGTGCCTGCTCCAATGCTCTGTACATCTCTTCTTGGAGAAGCTGAAATGGCTTCTACAGTCTTTCCATTGGCAAACAAAGGCTGCATCTGTACTGCAGAAATAATGTAGTTTGATAGTGCCTTCATTGCCATGGCTCAATGTTATGTAATCCTGAGATTTGTAGTTTGTTGTGGCACCAGAGCTCTCTGGCAGAGAAGGCTAAATATCTAACAAAACTACAAATCCCAGAATTCCATAGCATTGAGCCATGGCAGTTAAGGCACTATCAAACTGCATTATTTTTGCAGTGCCCAAGACATTTTTAGTCCAACAGAGTTTTTGAGACTGGAAGGTTTGTAAAGAAAGGGCTTTTAGAAGGGTGCTGTACTGTTTTTATTGCTTTAGCTGTTCTTTTAAACTACCGGTACTTTTAATCATGTTTAATTGAATGTTTTAAACTGTTTTTAAATGTAGCTGGTAGTTTATTTCCCTTTTAATGTGATGCTTTTCTATGTGTTATCTGTATTGTATTTTAATTTGTAGGCTACCTTAAGCAACATTTGGGTGAAAGGCGGGGTATAAATAAAGATGATGATGATGATGATGATGATGATGATGATGATGATTAAAGCTTCTCATAGGACTGAGATCAATCTGGATACACTACATGATGCATGCTTAAATGCAATATTTTAAAAAAAAAAAACATATGCTAGCCATCCTCTTCTCTTTCTCTCTCCCAAACACATGTGCCTATTGTTATCATTTTTCTCAGATGAAATAAGTTGTCATATTGTGTATTCAGAAATTTGACAGCATCCCAACCCACCTATTCCTTGTAACCAACTAAACTATTTTTATTCTTGAAGAATATGGAAGATTAAAATAATATACATCGTGTATGTGTATATATTATAACATGATTTCTGATCACTCCTGACATTAATCTCCACTCACAAAGATCAAGAGATAAGTCACTTGAATTGTATTTGTGCTCATTCATGAAAGTAAATGACATCATGGTGATGTTGTGTAATGAAACAGCATGAAACTGTATCTCCATAGTCATGTATTCTTTTAAAAAATATATATTATTTATTGTCATTCTTTCCCCCTGCACCAGTTCAAATTGTACTCTGAATATCTTCATGCTTTTTTAAAGTACTACCCTTGGTAAAGTTATAATAAAAGGATAGAGTGAATTAAATGCTACATTTAAAAAGTTTAAAATGGTATAATTTGGTATCTGTCAGATCTTGGAAATGCAGCTTTGTGGCACATGTAATTAAAGGGATCTAGACCCACATGAAAAACAAGTAAGCCGAAAATTCAGCTTGTGCAAGCCTAAATCAGAAGTGGTGTTATGTAAAGTGGTAACCAAAACTGCATACTTTCCCTTAAACCCGTTCAGTTCCATGGCACTAATGTTGCAGGCCCATTTCCACCTATTTGAGAATAAGTTTCAGTTGAAATCAGTGGAACATTTCTGAGTATATAGGCATAGAATTAAGTTTCATGTGTAGTTTAAATATAATTTTGGTGGACTGTGTTCGGATTCATTCAGAACTGAATTCAGACTCTAATTTTGTAGTTGCATTCAGATGCTCAAATCCAATCCATATGGAAGCGTATACTTAGTATCTATCGGTAGAGCTTCAAGACAAATCTTTTGCCATACAAATTTTCTGCCCCATGCACAAAATTTTACAAAAGGTCTATATGATACTGCCTTCTGCTTAACTTTTCCCCACCTTTAGGCTGGTCTGCAAAGTCCCTTACTTGGGATATGGGGCTGTACAGACCAGCACTTTGAGCCAGCATCGGGGCAGATTGGGGGCGTGGTGACTGCACGCTGCATTTCAAATGCCACTCTGATGCTGGTGTCATGCCGTTCATGTCTAATACAAAAAATAAAATAAAATAAAATAAAAGCATGTGATGCCATGATTGCCTCATTTTCAAAATGGGGACTAGAGTCTAGGGGAATTCTATACTGCAAACAGAAAGAAATAAGCTAATTTAACAGTAATGACTCTGGAGATTCTAGTTTTTGGCTGTGTGTTCTGGCACCCCCAAATAATTTGGACTACAGTTTTCATCAGCCCCAAACAGAATGTGTGATGGTCAAGGATTTATGGGAGTTGCAGCCCAGAAATTGGGTATGTCCCATATTGCCTATCCCTTTCTAGATTTTTGAGTGTGCTGAGAATTTATGTTAGAGAGCTAGGTTAAAGCCCCTAGAATTCCAAAAGGTACTTTGAGGGAAACTATTATGACAGTTAAATCAGTTGAATTTTGTAGTGTGGACAAGGCACAGTCCTCTTACAGAGGGCACCCAACAGAATCCCATAAATCTCATGTGCCACCCCCTTCAGGCTGGTCTGCATCAGCCCTAAGTGTGTTTAGAACTATAGCCTTACATTTTGTTGTTATTATTTATATGAAGCATTGTGAAAGAAAAGAGGACCATGGGCCAGTTTAACTCTACTTATTCATAGCTTTCATAGCTCAGAAATAAAAGTCAGCCTGTAAAGTTAAGGCCTTCTCTGTATTAGAAGTGTTTTGAAAACATAGCTAAAATAGTTTCCCACATTTTGCCAGGTGTCTCAGACTGAAAGCAATTACGTTCTAGCACACTGAAAGATATTGCCTAATGCAGGATTACCCTCACAATGAGAGGCACAATGAAACACCTGGGAGACATGTCTTGAGTTGAATTCTCCAGTCCTGTTCACCAGGTACAAAACAAGGTCATCATTTGTGTGGCATGTATGGGAAACTAAAATAGCAAGATAGTAGACAAGCACGTAAGCGTCATTATGACTTCAGTCATCAGCTTTAGCCTACTTCACAAGCACTGAAGGAATGGTTTTCTTGCCTTTCCTTACCTAAGACATTCTTATTTGCTTCCAAGCAATTGAACCCCTCTGAATCCCTGCTCACATCTTGAGGGAAGGAAAATAATGCATCTCTTCTGAGCCCTGATTCCACTATCTCAGTGGCTATGTACCTTCATGCAGTTCTAGCAATATTGAATAAACATTTGCAAAATGGCATCCTAACAAAGCTAGGATGACATGGCATGAGATTTCGTGCAGTATTCTTTGGTGTGGATGCTACACCACAACTGATTTTTATAAGGTTCTGTCCTGTCTGGGAATAATACAAATGCTGCAAGGCAGTATTAGCTGGTGACTCCCATAGAGGTGAGACAGGGAATCTGAGGTTTCATTTGAAATTTAAAGAAGCTACCCAATGTGTTCAATCTTAGTTCCCACTCTTTTAAAGTTAGGACTAAAAACCAGTGTGGATGTGAATTCACAACCCCACTGGCATGGAGGCCACCACTAACAACTGCTGGGAGGCTTGCAGAGCACTAATTAATTTACATGAATGGGCACTCAAATATGAGCACTCTCTCAGTGTCCAAACGACTTGCCCTATAACAAGCAAAACTCAAATTGAACATATTGCAGATGACGGTTCCTATAGTTTGAGCTGAAAATATCCTTTCTGCTTATCATGCCTGAAATATATTGCCATGATATAGCCATAAATAATCTGGCAGGAGAGATGCATTTATTCTGAAGTGGTGCAATTTATGGTGTCGTACTGTCATTTTCCCTTTATTTCCCTTTGACATTTATCCATTTTATTCTATGTATAACCCCGATAGTGCTGATCTGGCCCAAGAATCTGAATGCAAGAGATAGATTAAATGTGCAATATGTACATTTTCAATTCCTAAATGCAACTCAGCCAGGCTTGACATTCAGCACAGCAACTCACTTTAATGATGTAGGTACTTACTATATTGCATGAAAGTTATCCCACAGCCCCCACATTGCACTAATGCACAGTCCAAAGCTACACTCCTCCTCCTACTCCTCCTCCTCTTTTTTTTTTTTAACCTGCCAGTATTTATTGAAGCAAGTACTGCCTCAGGCTCCTGTTCCCTCTTCCTCCTCATTCCCACACCCTCCCATTTTATATATCTAGCTGGAAATCATTGCCAACATTTGTCAATGACCCTTGTATAGACAGCAACAAAGCACACCTTCCCCTGACAAACAGAGACCAACAGATCTACCTTGCTGTGTGACCCTCAGTGAGGTCATTTTTGACACTCTAGGCAAAAGATTGATTGCAGATAGCAGGTGACACCCTTTCCCCCATCTGCCAAATATGGTCAAATATTCTATGCTTCAGGCAAGTCATGAAGTGCAGGAAGCTGAACAATGTCTTTTGCAAGCGCAGTCACATTGCCCAGGGTAATATTGCTGCTGAATTGATCCTATTCTAACCATTTAAAGTTATTAATTCAAACTAGCAAAGTGTAAGACATCTGCTTCATGGATTCAATCTAGTCAAAGCCTGTGTGCTACTTTCTGATTGTGAAAAGTCTGCTAATTGAACCATATTGCATTATTTTATTTATATACTTCCTAATTTCTAAAGATGGGTCTTAAAATGGATGAGACAGAAAATAGGCAGCAAATATAAGAAAGTCTCTATATTCATGGCTATAGGATAACTGTGACATAAATACTTGCAACGTCAACATTTCATGTTGAGAACTATGAGAATTATGGTGGTATCCCTTTTTCTAGGAGATAGATATCTACACAACACATCTCAATGAAAGATAACAATATAGACTTAGGAGTTTAGTGCACAGCTTTAAAAAAAAAAGCAACTTACTGCTGCTGAATTCAATTCTAATTTGCAGCCCAGGTAACTTCCAGGTAGAATCTGGGCTCAGCCAGCCGATTTGCAAAGCCGGGAGCTCTTCGGTTTTGAAAAGAGGCTGGATGAGCCAGGTTTCTACCTGGAAGTTACCTGGGCTGCACCCAGATGGTGGTGGCAGCAACATGCATCTGATAAAAACCAGACCTTGTTTCCCATACTAACCTGTTAAAAAGCAATTCACTAATGCCATGTAAAGCCAATTAAATACCAGTTGAACCAATTAGATCAACAAAGAACTAAACCACACACTAATGAGTTTAATAAAGCCAATCAAACCAATTCATTCAAAGCACCACCAGAAGCCAATTGTCCCATAGGTACCATGGAGACTCAGTACAGGGTAGGCAAAATACCCTCCCTGCTATGAAGGCCAAAGGGGAAGCAAAGTTCCTACTCAACCCTCCAAAGGTGACTAGTCAAAATCTGTACAAAGCTCCAGGAGGGGATGGGAGGCGAAATAATCTGAAAGAGGCAGAAAGAGGATTTAAGATTGTTCATAGTAACCCAGCAACTTCTTCCATTGTACAGATGCAACTGTGATTCCATTTGAGCCAGAGCCCCATTGGGCACTGTTAGGCTGTACACGCTTTATAAATTGAATCCCTAGCACCTTCAGATATAATTCAAAAGATTGCTTACTGAAGCTGTCGAAATCTGCTACCCATTCATGCAGGAAATTCTGACCTTGATGGACTAATGGTTTGATTCAACATAAGGCATCACAATGCCATTCTAGATTCAGTCTGAAGTTTGGAAAAAAATTAAAAATAGGTAAGGAAGGCTCTCTAAGGATATACAGAATAACTTCTTCCTATCATTAGATTTGCAGATGGCAGTTTTCAGAGAACAAATATCTGCAAAATTAAAACCCTGGGTCTGTCGGTGCTCTCTTTGGTATCAGTAGGATGACTCAGGGCCTAAGCAGACTGCCAGAAATAGTGCACATTAAATTGAGGCACTGCCCTGGCTCAGTGCTAGGGAATCATGGGAACTGTAATTTATTGTGGCACCAGAGCTCTCTGACAGAGAAGGCTCAATGTCCCAGAAAAAAATACAGTTCCCATGATTCCCTAGCACTGAGCCAGGGCAGTGCCTCAATTTAATGTGCACTATTTCTGGCAGTCTGCTTAGGCCTTCAGTTAACCGTGTCTCTGCCTGAAGATGTACTTTTCAGTCCTCATCAAAACATACAACCAGAAAGCACAGTAGGGCTGAAATGAACACCATCAATTGGAATCCAATATGCAAATATTCAGACACTGTGCACAGATAATCCAGTTGTTACACATTTATTTTACTGATCGATTCAATGTATTGTTAAGGAAAATGCAACATGGGACTTACAGTAATAGAAATAAAATGTGTATGTGAAAGTCACAGTGATTAAGCAGGAACAATCATGAAGCTACACAGGTAAAAAGGATAATGTAATTTGGAAGCCTTGAGAGGCAAGGACAAAGTTATAGAGTGTATATTGAAAACACCTGTTATAGATTGCAAACTGAGTGACTGAGGACAAGAGATTTAGCCATAGAACTATAACTCCCAGCACAGAAAGTGAGGATGAAAGAGGCAGATCAGCAGAGTTTATTCCCAGACGTAGTCACAGAGTTAGGAAGCCACCAGATAGGTTTGTTGTGACAAATGCAAGAGCTTGTTTAGCAGTGGAAGAGCCTGAAAGTTTTGAAGAGTTGGAAAGTTTGTCTAGAGAAGAACAGGAAAGCTGGATTGATGCAATGGATGATGAGTTTGGTTGTCTGGTAAATAAAGATGTTTTTGAAGTTGTTGACAGACCCAAGGACAAGAAAGTAATTGGTTGTAAGTGGGTGTACAAAAAGAAAGAAATGCCAGATGGAAGTATTAAGTATAAAGCTAGGTTAGTAGCTAAGGGTTTTGCACAACAGCAGTATGAGAACTATGATAAGACATATTCTCCAACTGCAAAGCCAGAAAGTCTGAGAATGGTTCTAGCTGTAGCAGCAAAAAGAAGTTTAGTTGTAGAACATTTTGACTTTGAAACAGCCTACTTGAATGCTAGTTTAGATGAAGAGATCTTTATGGAGCAGCCACAAGGTTTTGAAAAAAATAGTAGTCAGAAAGTTTATAAATTGAAAAAAGCATTGTATGGATTAAAACAAAGTGCCAGAGCATGGAATTTGTGCATTAATGAAGAGTTAGCTAAACTAGGTTACAAAAGGAGCATTGCAGATGCTTGTGTCTATACAAAAGGAGACATAGTGTTAGTGATTTATGTAGACGATTTATGCGTGGCAGCAAAGTCAAAACAGGAAATTGAATCAGTAAAAAGAGAATTGTCTGAAAAGTTTGTTTTAAAAGCTCTAGGTTTATTGAAGTCTTATTTAGGTATTGGTGTTGAATGGACAGAAGAAGGACATTGTTTGTTAAGCCAGAGAAAGAAAATTGAAAATTTGATTGAAAAGTGTGGATTACAAAATGCTAAAATAGTAAGAACTCCAATGACAATTGGTTTCGTATCTGAAAAAACATCTAGAGATTTTGAAGACAAGACTTTATTCAGGAGCATAATAGGATCTTTACAATTCATATCTTGCTACACCAGACCAGACATTTCATATGCTGTAAATGTATTGTCCAGAAGGGTTAATGATCCAAAAATTGAAGACTGGACAGCAGTAAAACACTTATTAAGATATTTGAAAGGAACTTTAGATAAGAAATTGGTAATTAGAAACAGTAATTCAGATTTAGATTGTTATGTGGACAGTTCTTTTGCATCAGAATTAGGAGACAAGAAGTCAGTTACAGGAATGATAATTAAGTACAGTGAAAGTCCAATAGTCTGGAGAAGTAGAAAACAAACTAATGTAGCGTTAAGTACGACTGAAGCAGAATTCGCAGCTTTAAATGAGATAGTGAATGAGGTACAGTGGGTTGAGCAGTTATTGAATGATTTAAATGAAAGTTACAAGATACCAGTAGAAATTCTGGAAGATTCACAGTCATGCATAGCAATGGCTGAAACTGAAAGTTTGAAGAACAGAACAAAATATGTTGGAGTAAGATATCAAAATGTGCGAGACATGGTTCAGAAGGGTGAAATAGAACTGAGATATATAGAAACACAACACAACATAGCAGATTTGTTCACAAAAGCATTGACGGCGGAAAAACATGAAAGACTGACACAAATGGTTGGAATGACATTGTAAGACACATACAATATTTTATTTCGGAGGGGATTGTTAAGGAAAAAGCAACATGGGATATACAGTAATAGAAATAAAAATATTTATGTGAATGTCAAAGTGACTAAAGCAGGAGCAATCAGGAAGATACACAGGTGAAAAAGATAATATAATTAAGAAGCCTTGAGAGCCAAGGACAAAGTTATAGAAGGTATATTGAGAACACCTGTGATAGATTGCAAACACCTGAGACTCATTAAGTGGTCAAGGTAAAGTGATGAAACACTTGGGTTGGTCTTAGGTATGGGATGATCTATGTGGACCAATCAAGATGTATGTACACACCCACTGGGTGGAAACTGACTGGTGGGTGGTGTCTAACAATGGCTATAAATTGCAATGTTTGCTAATGTACATTGTGGAGTATTGTTGGAGATATTGTTGGAGATATTGTGAAGTGTAGAGATTGTGATTTGTAGGGCATATAGTATTTATGTATATAGTAGAATAAAGTAGATCTTTTATATAAGACTACTGAGTTGTCTGGTGTCTTGAGGGAAGATACAAGAGCCAGAAGAATCCTGGAGAAGTTTGGAGAAATCCAGGAAGAAGAGTGAGAAGGCTTGGAGAGTTTGTCAGGGTCTTCAGCCTATTCTCTGAAACTCTGCTGCTTGTGAAAGAAGCATCAACCACTGATCAAAGCTGGTCAGCTCTGCTGCATAAAAAGGTGGTGAGTTAGAGCCAGAGGTGAAGAGCTACAACTCCCATCATCCCTGACAGGGGAATCACTCCTCTGCCCAATACCTCCCATTGATACTATGTACAGTTTTGCACCCTTGTCAAAATAGTTGTCAAAACTTTCATGGGAGGGTCACAGATGGTGGAGTGTTTGCAGAACACACATACCCTTGTTTCAGCTGAGCACTAGTTCAGTTAACAGACATCAGCTTAAAGTAGAATTTAAGGCATGTTCGGCTTACTGTCAATGCACCAGATCACTGTGTTATTTTATTTCATTTTATTTTTATCTTGAACGGGTGCATGAAGGGCACATAAAGGTTTATTGAGTAAAAGCCCTAAATGCTTGCAAACTTTTTACTGTTCTTCCAGGACCTATAAATATTTTTTTCCTCAGTCCCTCTCATTGAGGCAATAAAAAATTAGTGTAGAGGTTAGCTGTGGGACACTTGACATGAATCTGGCTTTCATCTCAGTCTGAGGTTGCAAGAAGAAATAAGAACAAGCCAAGCCCACAGTGTCATGGAGGTGAATTGACAATGTCACTGAGCATCTCTTCCAATGGTTTCCTACCCCTTCATGTCAGATAATGTTTAGAAATAAAAGACCAAGCATTACATGACTGTGTCATGTGGAAATAGTCTTTTCCATCTCTCTGCCAAGTACTAAAGATGTTATATTGTATAGGACATAAATGATATTATCATTGTAGTTGTGCTTCTATTAGTGTGACACTATCAAAAGTTATAATGATCCAATTTAGAATGTGAATGTACTATGCTGTGTTCATGAAGCACTCCAACATTGTTAACTGAACCTTCACTTTCAATAGTTCTTCTTTAACTCAGAATGTAAAGCTAAACTCCTCTTTTCCCACTAATCTGGCTGTGGCAAAGACAAAAAGGTCTCTCTCTCTCTCTTTTCCCTCCCTCCTTCCTTGTTTCCCTTTCACATACTGCCTGTCCTTCTCACCAAGTGTTCCTTGCTTCCTTCCTCCCTGGTGCTTGGAACATCACTCTATCAACAACCTTGATGCCAGAAATTTTTGCAAGCTAAACTGCTTTTATGGATGCATCACTATTGTACATCCATCCACTTCTCAAAGATGTTTGAGGATGTGGTGAGTTGTAATCTGGGTGGAAAGCACTGACAAGAATCAGTCAGCTTGCCAAAATCACTGGAAACATTAACTCAGGTTGACTCCAGTATGTAAACAATGATTACATAAATTGGCAACCCCTAACAGATTGTTCTATGAAGTATGTTTTTTTATCTCCTAGCTCTAGGTTTGCTCTGGTAATCAGAGAAAAATAGTGCCACCATCAAGAGAAAACAACAATGGTATTTTTCAGGGTAGAATTATTTAAAAATGCTCTTAGTAGTATAGAATATGTGCATATGAGTAGTCCATGGAGTTGTTGAGAGACCACAAAACCAATCTCTTCTACTTGTGTTTATATATATATTTCTTTATTACGACCAATCGGTCAGCACAAAATTACAATAAAACACATCTTAGATGTATACAATGATTCCTCACAGGAACTTGTCAATTATTACAATGAATTATATAACAACAATGAATTATATGACAATATGAATTAGAATACGAACTAAATAGTGGACTGTGTATTTATAATTATAATTGTGTTTATTTTACACTTCTAGAATGTCTACAAATGTGGGCAAAATGTGGCTAGGCAAAATGTGGCTCTGCGGGTGATGTTGGGCTGCAGCTCCCATCAGCCCTAGCCAGCATAGCCAATGATGAGGAATGCTGGGAACTGGAATCCAGTACAGTCCAACAACATCTGAGGAATCATGCACTTCCCATTTCTGTTGCAATCTATAAAGTTTTATGTTACCACAAAATATTTTGGATTGCTTTCTGTAATGCAGTTACAGATTCATAACTTAGAGTTATAGATCCATAACTGCTCCATATTCAGGAAGACTAGGGCCTAAAACAGATGCACAAATAGAGTGGCTTGTAGCTGCTCCAGGGGCATGGCAGTCAGATGATGCATGCCCCCAAAGCAGCCAGAAACTGCTCTGAAGCTGCACCAAAGCAGCAAGAGCTGGCACAAAACAGAGTGGGGGGAAATTGCTCTTGCTGGCAGCCCATTTTGGACCATGGCAGTGGCCTACTTCGGGAGTGGGTCATCCAGGTGCCACGGCCCTGGGTCAGAGTGGCCAGAAGCCACTCCTTCCAAGCCATCTGCTTTGGTGCTATGTAGTGTTATTGCAAGACTATGGGGGGATGCAGACAGGCGGCCCTGGACCACCTTGGGAAGCAGAGGATTGGGGCCACTGCTACCACATGCAGTGGCCCTGATTCTCCCATTTGCCAGCCCAGAAAAAGAGTGGCAAAATTCAGTAAGACTTGCCACAGTGGTGAATGCCTCCCAGCCAACCATAAGAGCCAGCAGCCTCATTGGTCAAAGGAGAACACTTCAGCTGTCAACCATAGCACAAGGAAAACAAAGTTTCCAGTCCCCTCCTACCAACCAGATATACTGTGACAATCAGAAGCAGAATCCTGTCACAATTCCTCACCACAGCCTCACTCACTGGTGAAAGAGATTTGGGAATAGCGACACCAGTGAATCAGAAAAAGGGTGCCAGAGATTTAAAATGACATATAAATGCACCACCAGACGTGCAGCGGAAATTGAGTCGGCGATCCAGAGCATGTGCCCTATGATGCAGGCTTTAATTTAAAGTGCCCCAAGTGTGCTTGAATATTAGAACCCTAACCCTAATTGTAACCCTATGCATGTGCCCTAGCAACTGTTCTCTATTATGACAATAAATGCATTCTATTGCATGTACACTTGCTGTCAGCATGCACAATAGTTTGTAGGAAAGAGGCTTTTGTGACCTCTTCTGCACAGGTGTGTAGGTGTGCAGGTGTGCATAAGACCTGCACACCACTTCCTGGCATGATGGGGGGGGGGGGCTCCTGGAGTAACATTTGTGTGTCCTGTTGACCATGTCCCTTGCATGACCACCAGCTACATGAATCCAGTCTTTCCACACAAACCTCCCTTGCATATACCTCTCCCATTCCCCCTGAACTGTGTGGGACATGTTTTTTGGAGGATGACAGACTAGGTGTCTTTTTAATTGACAAACACATTTATCCACTCCAAGGGTGGCATAATCAGAGAGTGGCACCTGTCTATGGCAAACACTACTTGGGGGAAGCCAAGGTCAGTGAATCCTTGCATGATCTGTAGGTGTAGGACAGGTCCTATACAGTTGTAGGACAGGTCCTATACAGGTGCACAACATCAGTTACCTTTGTACAGACAAATGGCAGACTGTATGCCACCCTATGACATGTTATGTGCAGGTGTGCAGGGATGCCAAACTTCAGTCACCTTTGTACACAGAGAGTGACAGACTGTATACCAGGCTATGACGTGTTCTGCACACATGCACAGATGTGCAGGAATGTGTTCCTGCACATGTGCACATGCGTCTGAGAATGAAAAAAAATAAAGCAGCCACTGCCAGCCCATGCAGTTGCTCTGACTCCCTTCATAGTGCAGTGTGGTCTCTAGTGCCTCTTCCTTTCCTGAACCCTACTTAAACTTTTGAGATTTCTCTCTCCATGTATGGTTTGAGTCTATGTTGCAGAATTTTGAGCATGATTTTGCTTGCGTGGAAGATCAGTGTAGGATGCATCTACATACTGCATCTTGACACCACTTTAACTACCATCGTACAGAATCCTGACATATGTAGCTTTGTGAGGCACCAGCAATCTTTGGCAGAGAAGGCTAAAGATCTTGTAACACTACAAATCCCAGGATTCTATAGGATGGAGCTACAGCATTTCACATGGCATCAAACTGTGGTCATCAAATTTATACAGTGTAGATGCACCCTAAGACATTCTGAAGTGAATGGAATTGTGGCTATGATGACCACTGAGAAGCGGTAGTGGTTCATAAAAGCAAAACAAACAAAACAAAAAAGTCGTCCTCTGCTTTGCCACCACTTTGCAGTCCGTGAACATTTCCAAAGTCTTTTCCTATTGTTACATCCCAAATTGCCCCTTGTTTAAGTACCATTTTCATTCTCCCACATTTCCCACATGCATTTTTTATATGAGCTACTTTATCTATTAGATTTCTTCAAATGAAATCATATACAAGTTGTTTAGAACTATATCTCACTGAATTCAGTGGTGCTTGCTACCATACAAGTACATAGCATATTTCAGCCTTATTCCATTTTTGAATATTTTATTCCTGGACTTTTGGTTTCTCTGCTTGTGCATTTTAGTGTTCAATACACATTATATTTGCCTGTTCTTCTCTTTGCAATGTGTTCTGACAGCCTTTGAATGTTGCAAAATAAAAGTTCAATTCTGTATAACAATATATTTTAACATATCCTCAGCTATATGGGTACTGAAATAATAATAATAATAATAATAATAATAATAATAATAATAATAATAATGCAAAAGAGATGAAGGCATGGCAAGAACATTCTTTCATATTTCCCCCTCCCACAGCACTTGCATTATCTGTGCAAAATAGACATTTCTGAAGGAAAGCTGTTATAAACATGTACAGTCTGTAACATCTCCGGAAAGTCCTATCAGGGCAGGCGATATGGCTATCTTTAAAGAACACAAAAAATCTCAACTCAGCACCTCTTCATAAAATGAAGTTATGACTGCCTGCTCTGCCCCCTCCAGTTTAATGCTGACATACCAAGGCCCCCTGATTAACACTGCATTATTGTAACTGTTCACTCAACAGAGCTACCAATTTATCAGCCAAGTCATAACAGGGTCTAACTCCGAGATACTTGAAAACAATAGGTTTCCAATCAGGCTAAGTTTGATATGGAGCAGGAGTGAGAAAAAAGATAATGTGAGAAGAGGAGGAAGAGAGGGGGAAAGAGAATGAGATTTGAGTTTTGGAAAAGTAAAGAGTTTTTGAAAACAAAAAAACAATCAATATACCCCTTCTTATACCTCCTCCTTACATACACACTTACAGAATTCATGAGAAAATCACATTTAAAAGCCAGACTAAAGTATATTTGGATATAATCATATCTCTATCTATCACTATGTTTCTTTGGGGGTCTGCAGATGGGTGGCACAGAGCTGCCCTGGGAAGTGGTGGATCGAGGCCATGGTTACCTCAGGCCACAGCCCCGATCCTCCCTTTTGCTGCCTCGAAAAGTGTAGCAAATGCTGCTCCTTTCAGGGGTGGCAAAAGGGTGTCTTAAAAGCCAGAGCAAGGCTCTTCGTCACCCCTTCTGGTGCAGCGTGTCAGGATGCTGCACTGGGAGGGTATCCTGATGCTGCCAGCATGGGGTTGGGGCAGCCGGCGTGTGGCTGCCCTGTCCCATCTCTGCCTCCAGGCCGGCCCTTTGGGCTGGTCTGTAGAGACCCTTTGTTGTTGTTAATTGCCTTCGCGTCAATCTTGACCCATGTTGACCCTGTGGTTGAGACATCTCCACCCACCCATCCTGTCCTCTACTGCTCTGCCCAGCTCCTGAAAACTCATATTCATGATCTCTTTAATAAAGTCCATCCATCTAGCATGTGGCCTTCCTCTCTTTCTACTTCCCTACACCTTTCCTAACATTTTTGTCATTTCCAATGATTCATGCTTTCTCGAGATGTGTCCAAAGTATGCCAGTCTAATCATCTTATCACGCCACACTCTTAAAATGGGGCTAGGTTGCTTTTAACAGCTCTGACTGCTTCCTGTTGCATTTTGGGGTTTGTAGTTCAGTGAAACTTAAAGGCTCTCTGGCTGAATATTCTAAATGCCCCTTCCTAAACTACAAGTTCCAGAATGCAACATGAAGCAGCCAGAGCAGTTAAAATGATCTAGCCCCATTTTAAGAGTGTAGAGCGATAGTCTCCAAGTCTTGTCATCTTGCCTTCTAGGGATATTTCTAGCTTGATTTGCTCTAGGACCCATTTGTTTGTCCTTTTGGCTGTCCATGGAATTCTCAGCACTCTTCTCCAGCACCACATCTCAAATGTGTTTATTTTCCTCCTATCTTCTTTCTTGACTGTCCAGCTCTCACATCCATACATGATAATAGGGAATACGTGTTAAGGAAAATGCAACATGGGACATACAGTGATAGAAATAAAATATGTATGTGAAAGTCACAATGACTAAGCAAGAGCAATTATGAAGCTACACAGGTGCAAAAGCTAATGTAATTTAGAAGTCTTGAGAGCCAAGGACAGAGTTATAGAATGCATATTGGAAACACCTGAGATTCATTAAGTGTACAAGGTAAAATGATGAAATACTTGGGTTGGTCTTAAGTATGGGTTGAACTATGTGAACCAATCAAAATAAATATACACACCCACTGGGTGGAAACTAACTAGTGGGTGGTGATTAACAATGGCTATAATAATTGCAATGTTTGCCAATGTATTTTTGTGGAGTAGTTTTGGAGATGTTGTGGGTAGTTGAGGAGATTTGTAGAGATTGTGATTTGTTGGGCATATAGTACTTGTATATAGTAGAATAAAGTAGATCTTTTATATAAGACTACTGAGTTGTCTGGTGTCTTGAGTGAAGATACAAGAGCCAGCAGAATCCTGGAAAAGTTTGGAGACATCTGGGGAAGAAGAGTGAGAAGGCTTGGAGAGTTTATCAGGGTCTTCAGCCTATTCTCTGAAACTCTGCTGCTTTGGAGAAAAGCATTAACCACTGATCAAAGCTGGTCAGCTCTGCTGCATAACAAGGTGGTGAGTTAGAGCCAGAGGTGAAGAGCTACAACTCTCATCATACATGACAATACAATGGCTTGTGTGATTCTGACTTTTGTGCTGAGTTGTATGTCTTTGCATTTTAGGATCTTTTTTAATTCTTTCATAGCCACCCTCCCCATTCTTAATCTTCTTCTGATTTCCTGGCTGCATTACCCATTCCAATCAATGTTTGATCTCAGATATGAGAACTCTTTTACTATTTCTATTTTCTCATTGTCTAGATATGTATCTATTTATCTATAATTTTGGTTAGCCTTCTTCTAATACTCCAGAAATCTAGAGGGGGGGGGGGCTCACTTAGGTCCAGAGGTCCAATGGGTTAGCTATGTCACTTCAGGAAAGACTCAAAGCAATACAAATCAGGCCACTTCAATTCTCAGATCTAACATTCAGCTCCAGGCAAGTCTCAAAGTCCCTGTTGCACTGCTCCTGTCACACTGGCTTCTGCTGTTGGAAGTCTAAGTTGACAACTGCGGCTGCATCGCCATAAGTCTTTTAAAGCCGCTATTTGACATCAGCACATTTAGGGCTGCCATAACACCCAAATGGCCAGCTCACACCTGATTTCTAAGCATACCACCTGGTGCCTGTTTACATCCATCATCTGGTCTGTATACCAAGCTCTCATTTTCTTTAAAAAATAATAATCTCTAGCCCTTGTAGAAGCAGAATTGTGATACAAAATAGTCACTCTTATGTCTAATAGTTTTGCAAGAAATGAGCCAGCCCCTCTTCATGAATATATTGACTGAATGAATGAAGTCTCCCACCCTAAGACTGGCAGTGACAATAGAGGCTCAATAGTTAGTCATGGCTCACCATCTTTCGGTACTGATTTTCAGTTTCTTGTGTCAGTGTTACAACTCTGTAGGAAAATCTAACTTTTTAAGGAAAATCTAGCTTTTAAAGGTGAAGTCTGTTATGAATTCTGTTTGGCAACACTCCTTTAAAAGACTGTATGGAAAAAAGGGCTATTGGAATGCAGGGGATGGAATACAACAAAACAAGGTAAAAATGCACGACAGTAGTTAGTATCTAAGGTTCTATGGGATGTTGTTTTTCATGACATTCTTGATGAAGCAATATTGTGCATTTTTAATATGTCCCCCTCCCACTCAAATATCAGATTCCATTTCATGAGTCAGTTAGGGCTGTTGCAGTGTTTGTGGAAGAAAGCATGAATGGAACAAAATGGGTTAAACTAGGACATTTTGGAGACAGATTGAAATCAAAACCATTGAAATGTGTTAAACATGCTTGAAACCAATATTTTAGAATTGTAATATTCCAAATATTATGCTTGTAGTAACCCCTTAATGCACCAAAGCCATGCAGATTACAACAAAATGGCTTGAAATGCCAACTTCTAAATGGGCCAGATCCACCAACCTCTAGTTTCGCAGGACTACATGGGAGTGATGCAACAAGCCACAAAAAATCCACAAGAACCACCTTCTCAAACCTATTCCAGGTAAACATTTAGATTCTGGAAAACAGCCCAGAATGGCAACTTTCTAGCTAGCCTGGCCTACCAAAATCACCAGACACATAAGATTAGATAGGAGAGATATGTGATGTGTGTGAAAAGGAGAAAAATTATATGTGATTATGCATGTGTTTGTATGTGTATTTCTCCCATATGTGTCTCTTTGTGTGAATGAATGATGAATGAATGAGTGTTAAGGGTTTATTATGTGTGAAAATGGATATGCATGTGTTCATGTGTAGATATGTATTAGTGCAAGCAATGGGGAATGCCTGAGAGAAAGTCTGAGGCTGTCCTCCGAACTTTAGTTGTCATACCACCCCACACCACTAGCCTTGCAAGGAACTCTATCCCTTGAACAATAAAATAAAAAAAAATATTAAAAATTCTGGAAATCTACACCAGAAGACCTGAAAAAGTATAGAGAACACATTGTACTGGATTACAGATGTAGATCTTTTCTTATTTCATTTTTCCATATAACAATGAATATATTCAAAAGCTTTCCCTCCATCAGTTTATACAGATGTATGAATTTTTGCTTATTTTTAACATTTTGTGACCTTTTTTTGCAAAGAAACCAACAATCATTTGTGTAAAAAAAATTGAGATTTTGTGCAAAAAATAGTTTTGCTGTCTTGAATCCCAATTTTGGGAGGTAGGATGGAATAAATCCAATAAACAAATAAATTTTTAGCTCAAAGACCAAAATTTTTACACAGAAAACAGTGCATTTGGTACAGAATGTTGGGCTTGTTGTTTTTTTGTACTTTAAAAAATACCAAGTTTTCTTGCACAAACTCTTTTTTTACTCAGAAATTGTCCAGATTATGAAAAATCTTCTAGCAATTGATCATTTTCTTGACGGTGGTGATCATCAATGACAATCATTGATGGTGGCCTCAATTTAACATCTCCTCAGAGCAGCATAAATATTTGCATGAGGATCTACACTACACTGAGCCATAAATGATCCCCAAAGACCCCAAGACACCTCATATGGACATTCTGCATTACATGATTCTCTGCAAGCAGGCAGGATCAGAGAAGATATGGCTCTCCATAGCCAGACACACAATGATGACATCAGTGCTGAAATCCACAGAGGCCCTCTAGGGATTTCTGTGCTTCTGAAATCATAGAATTATGGAGTTGGAAGGGACTACAAGGACCATCACATCCAACTTCCTTCCATTTGTGAAATCTGTATATATTCTTCCCATCTCTACTCTAAAGGGCCCCTTTGTAATTATAATGAGGAGTCACAATCATTTTGCATCTAGTTGGGGTGGGAGGGTTGCCAGACACTTTCCCAATCCTATCTTCTGACCCTGATGTGAGGTGGCTTCAGGGGTTTAAAATAAGTTGGGAGGCAAGTTTTTAGTAGATCATGGAAAGGAAGGGAATATCAATCCTGCAACACAATGAAATAAACAAAACAAAAAGCAAAACAAAAACAAAAAACACATCCACATACATAAGGTACACTTACAGACAGGGATGTTCCTGTTTTAATTCTGGCCCACATTTATCGTTCTGTCAAAACAGGAAATCCATGTATATTCTTCCCACCTCTACCCTGGGTGAACTGGATAAATATGATGAAGAGTCAGAACCTGCATCACATGTAAGAAAGGCAGACCTCATTTTATAGCTCATAACGTTCAGTTGGATGAAGTGACCTGAATGACAGCAGCAGTCAGAAAGGCATTAAAATGGCAATCCTAACAAAGACATCTCCTTGCTTTTTGCAGTATTAGAGAAATATATACAGAAGTGCCAGACATCTAGTTGGTTTGTGTGAAAATGCTATTGTGTGTGTGTCTGTCTGTCTGTGTCTGTGTCTATTTCTAGTTCAGAAGGCCTAAGCAAGACTGGATAATCTGTGTTCTGAAAATTCTAACCTATAATTACACAGAAACATTACTACTTCTTTAAACAAATAGCTATTACATATGTTTTACACAACAATAGTGATTTCAAACCAGAAGGGACATTCATGTTAATAACAAAATCATACTACTGTTCTTACAGTACCAAAACATAGTGAAATCAAAACCCTCTGTTAGAAAAATACGCCAGTTGATGTTAAACTTGTGGGTTGGCTTTCAACGAACTGTGTATAATTCTCGCTGTGTCTCTTGGCTTCATGAGTCTGAATAGGGAAGGAAAAGAAATTTACATTAACCCCTTTTTAAAAGACTAAATGTATCCAGTTCACGATCTGTGAGATTAACAAATGTGTATGCATGTATCTATGTGTCCTGTCATTGACAGAAAAACATAAACATTCAGTTCTTCCCCTCCCCCTTTGAAATGCATGCAAATGAATATGCATACACAAAAAGATGAACTCTAAAGTCAATGGCACCCTGCATTCAATGGCAAAAATGTGTAAAAATATGTACATCAAGGAAAATGTATAGAAAATATTGTATCAAAATGGATATCAGTTTCCATGTTTGAAGGAAAAAGGGAACTCTTATGCACTAATAAAAAACAAGGACATGAAGAAAATACAGGTGAGACTCAGAGGAACGTAACAAAATGTAGACCAATAGATTTTCACATCCCTAAATTTGAAACCTTCCATTTCAAAGATACCATTAATTTTAAATTAACTGAGGAAACAGGCACCTTTGAGGGAGAAGAGACTGCAATATTCATAAGAGATTGAGGGGCTGTACACATGGGCAGGAAAAGGTGACATGAAGCTGCCTTTTCCCTAAGCTGCAGCAACCACATCGCCTACCCCAAGGATGCCTAAATGGAGATGGAGCAACTGGACTTGGGGGCAGTCAATACGGCTTTTCCAAGGCTGTATTGAAGCCCCATCAACAGCACTGCTGGCCCTGAGGACACCATGAAGGGAGATGGAGCAACCGCATAGGCTGGCAGTGGCTGCTTTAATTTTTTTAGTTTATTATTATTATTATTATTATTATTATTATTATTTATACCCCACCCCTCTGTCAGCAATCGAGGTGGCTAACAACAGGTAAAATTCCATACAGTATGTATAAAACAGAACCCAAATCCCACCCACCCCTTAAAAAGTATTAAACTGAAAATATATTAAAACATCATAATTAAAACAATATAAAAAAATTATGATTCTAAATTAACAAAAACTAAAAAACAAATGTGAATTACACACGAATTCTCTCAGATGCATGCACACATGTACAGGAACACATCCTGGCAAACCTGCGCAACTGTGCAGAACATGTCATAGACTGGTATATAGTCTGTCACTCTCTGTATACAAAGATGACTGATGCTCGGCATCCCTGTGCACCTGCACAGAACATGTCATAGGGTGGAATACAGTCTGTCATTTTGTCTGTACAAAGGTGACTGATGTTCAGTGTCCCTGCACACCTGTGCAGGGCTTGTCATGCACCCACAGATCAAAGATTCACTGACCTCAGCTTCCCCCCAAGTAGTGGGTGCCCTAGACAGATGCCACTGTCTGATTGTGCCACCCTTGGGGCACAGGAATGAGTTTGCCAACTGAAAAGACATCTAGTCCATCGTCCTCCACAGAACATGTCTCACACAGATCGGGGGGAGGAGAGAGGTGCATGCAAGGGAGGTTTGTGTGGACAGACTTGATACATGTAGCTGGTGGTCATGCAAGGGACATGGACAACAAAGCAAAGCAAAGCAAAGCAGCTTCATTTATATACCGCTTCATATCGCACTATGGGACACACAAACAAATGTTACTCTAGGAGCTCCCACCAACCATGCCAGGAAGTGGTGTACAAAAGAGGTCACAAAAGCCTCTTTTATGCAAACTACTGTGCATGCTGACAGTAAGTGTACATGCGGCAGAATGAATTTATTGTCTTAATAGAGAACAGTGGCTAGGGTGCATGTGTAGGATTACAATTAGGGTTAGGGTTCTAATAGTAAAAATAATTAATATATCCACACCTGGAAGCATAGGGTGCTTTAAATTAAAGCCTGCATTCTACGGTGCATACTCTGGATCGCCGACTCAATTTCTGCCACACATGTGGCAGTGCATTTATATGGCCATTTTAATTCTCCGGTGTCCTTTTTCTGATGCACCAGTGTTGCTGCACACATATGCACATGTGAAGGTGCCCATCTTTTTGGAAGAAGTGGGGAAAAGCTGCTCCCAGGCTGGCTCCTAGAGGGTGCTATCCTGTCAGCTTTTAGGTGTACATTGTCTAAACGCCATGCCTCCGAGTCAGCCTGAAAGCACCTCTTTTGTCTGTCTATACAGCCCCTTGCCTGATAATGTTAAGGGCTACGCAGATGAGAGGCTCTGGGCCACCTCTGCTAGTGTTGGATTGGGGCCACAGCAACTCCACATCATGGCCCTGATCCTGCATTTTGCCACCCTAAGAGCCGGCACCACAGCTCTTCCATGTCCTTTCGACACAGCATGCAAATGGGCGCGTGGTGTCAGGGCGGCATCAGGCTGGGTTTGGGGTGGCCGGTGTCTGGCTGCTCCACCCCAACTCCACCCCCAGGCTGGCCCTTTGAGCCGATCTGTAACACCCCTTGGTCTCCAAGTACCGGAACTTTTTTATGTTGTTGACTATACGACATCTGAATTCTGATATGTCCTCCTATCCTCTGTCCTCCTCTCCCCTTTCTTTCTGTATATTCTCATCTGCAAAAATCATCACTTCATTTTAATTGAGGTCTGGCGACCACACACAGAGAGACACACAAAAGCAGGAAATATTGTTTAGCACTCAGAAGGGAGAGCCTGTATCCACTATGAAAATGTAATGTTGGACTACAGTCTTCTACACACAGTCTGTCTTTGCTCTTCTTTCTCTGAAGCACGGCTGAACAACTCTGTCTAAATCAAAAGCTACTCCAGGGAACATATGTGGCAAAATAAAATCCACAGCTTTCCATAAAGAACTGCCAAAAACAACTTTGGCTTCACAAGCACTGAGTTCTCAGATCATTTGTTTCTTGTACAACTCAAAACAGTGATCTTGTTTTATCTCTTAAAATGTTCAGGAAAGTGTCCTTTTTGTAGGCATTTCCATTTCATGGCTGTTCATTTGGTAGAGATGCCTTGGATCAATATAGCTGGAATCTTTTGCAGGTGTTGGGAGGAAAGAGGCTATGTATAATCCTTTCCAACAGAAGAATGTTCAATAAAGTCACAGCCAGGAACAAAAATCACCTAAGTATCCTCATATGTAAAAGAGACACCTGTATATACATTTCTGGATAAGGGGAGCAGTAAGATTTGTTGCTTCAGGACTATTATTTGTGGGAAAATAAAGTATAGTACCCAGGAGAATATTAAAGTCTAATTCATGAATAGGGTAATATTTTTATGCAGGAGTTTAAGGAACACAAATGACTCCCCCTCTACTCAAAAGGATTGCTGTATTCTCCATCAGAGGAGAAAATACCTTGTATCCAGCACCTGGACTTCAATTTATGATTAAATGCATTGCCATCCATCTGTGGCAAAAGAAAGGAAGTTGGGAAACTTCATCAGCTCTGCTAAGAGAATGAGGAGGTTTGTCTCCTGCTCTCTGAGATCTGCTTCTGTCCCACTTGTTCCTCAGAAGAACATTGAAAGTAAGACAGTGTGCCAAATTGTGTTCCCCCACCCCCCTTTCCAATCTCTTTTCCTTCTGTGTCATGTTTTTTAGATGGTAAATCTGAGGGGTAGGACTATCTTATCTTTGTAAACTCTTTGGTTGAATCGTGGGATGACAAATAAATAAATGTTATGGATTTTAGTGCTGCCATCTTCAGAAATGGATAGCCATCTGATGAATGTGAAAAAGAGATAGCTCCACTGAAGTACTACACATCAGCATCTGATTACAGAGACACATAGTGGTGTGATATTTTTCACAGTGTTTGATAAATCACATGGTAGGTAGGTATTTAGCATTTTTGACAAAAAGCCAGAATGCATATTTGACCTCTGCTAAAGCCTAAATAATCAAGAGATATGTCAATATGTCTAATTCAGCCCAATGAAATGGGTGTTGTTGTTACTGTTGTTCTGTGACTTCAAATCATTGAGGTCAGATACAAGTCATTATGGTGAACCAAAGAATGTCATTATGGTGAACCAAAGGTGAACCTATCATGGGGTTTTCTTGGCAAAATTTGTTCAGATGGGGTTTGCCTTTGCCTTCTTCTGAAGCTGAGAGAGTGTGATTTGCCCAAGGTTACCCAGTGTTTTCCATGGCTGGGTGGTGATTTGAACCCTGGTCTCCCATGTTTTAGTCCAGTGTTTATACCACTGCACCACATTGCTTCCTCATTCCAAATTCAACTTATAGAAAATTGCTTTGGAAATTTGATGACTACAACTGAAAATGCTGGCCATTTTCAAATTGCCCTTGAAAACATTTTGTTCATTCATAGTAAATATGGTAAGTGTTATTAGCTAATAAATGGATAATGGAATAGATCCAAATCAATATTGGGAAGTGGAGAAACTTTGAAGAACCAGTGTTCTTTCTTGCCTCATAGCCCCAGTCATAGAACTTGGGAAAGTTACATATGTGCCGTAGACACAGTGAAATCAATGTGACTTTTCAGCTAGTCTTGGCCACTGTATGAAACAGGAATATTCACCTGGATGTGAAATGCCAGTCTTGTTTCTTTATTGTTGATACAAAAGCTTTGAACAACAACAACAATAAGGTCTCTTAAGTCTTTTCCTGATAGGGCAAATGAGTTGGAAATATTTGGAGGTATACTTCTCATTTTATTTTTAAAAATAACCTAGGCTATTTGCTAGAAACTCCAAAGTGCAACTTTTGATTCTCATCCAGTGGATAGTATGCTTTTCTTTAATTCTGAAATAATTTGCAACAAAAAATATCCCAAGGTTTCCATCCCCCCATTTTTCCTCTAGAGACCCATCTCACTACAATAGAGGCTCTACTCTCCCCACTTCCACTATAACAGAGGATTCATTTCCCCCTGTTTATCATCAAAAAAGATGGAAAAGAACCCACAGGGAATGAGTGGACCCAGAGGTGACAATAGCTGGCAGTTCCTGGAAACAGCAAGTAGTTACTTCATGAAAGCTCTTGTTTCTTTACCCCAATCTGGAAGCACTCGTCATGTATGATCAGTCAATTTCTATAGACACTGGGGGCTAGTTGGATCTTTTAAAGGTAGCAAAAGCAGCTGCAAATGACACCAAGCCTCGTGATGTTCCATAGATTGCACAAGAATGATTTTTCATTAATCTTGTGACTTCTTCACCCTCATTTAAACCTCAATAGAAAATAAACCAGAAATCTATCTCATCTCCTCATTTTGCCAACTCAAGTTGATGTTGTAATTAATTCCTGTACACTGCACAGTTACTGAGATATTTTTACACAACATTAAGCTTATTACATAACATCTTGACACATAATTAATGATCCCTCCCTTGTGTCTCTCTACGTCAATGAGCATTTGCATGGTATCCACTCAGCGCATCATGTATGAGTGATTTTAAAGTTTGAAAGAGATGTCTCATTCTCTTTAGTTTGTGCCAGTCATCAAGCATACTTGTTAATAACAATAATAATGTATTATGTAGAATTTTCTTAAAGGCTCAAAGCACTTTCTATACATTATCTGGTTAATTTATTGGTGTGGATGGGGGAATTGAAGAACCAATATTATTTCTTTCTCATAACTCAGTCTCAGAGCTTGGGAAAGTTACACCTTGGACTACAAATCCCAGAATCCCAAACCAGCATGGCTGCTGAAAATTGTAGTCCAATAGGTTACTTTTCAATGTTCTGTCCAATCATCAAATTCCTAATCAATATAGATCTCTTTCACACTAAATAATTACAGTGTTTTTATATAATTTTAACTGCCATGACTGAACCCTAGTATGTTCTGAGGTTTCCAGCTTGCTTGGAAGTTGGAAATCACTTGTTTCTCCCTGTCTTTATAAGTTAGTATATAATAGTAGTGCTTGTGTGCATTTGTTTTGTTTTAGTTTGTAATGCTTGTAGTGTTCATTGTGTTATAAACCTTCATGTGTGTTTTATAGTCATAGGGAATTTGTGTTTACATATATATATATTCTGAGATTTGTGGTCCCTCTGGCAGAGAATTCTAAACACCTCACAAAACTACAAATTCCAAGATTTTATGGGATGGATTTTTATAGTATTTTATAGGACAAGATATCCTATATGAAGAGTGGGCAAGTATGGTAGAGGCAGGAACAACAACAACAACAACACACACACACACACACACACACACACACCCGCCACACACACAAGGAAAAACAGATTGAAGCAAATGGGATCTGGCAAATTGGACCACCAAGATTTCTGTGTAGTTGAACTTCCTCAGCCATTATCAATCAGAAATTTACCAGGTGATCAGTGATTCAGAAATATCCAAGTACTAATTGTTGAGCCCTCCCAAGAATAATAAATGCACCCTGCAATTTATCATATGCACACAAACTTAGGCATAAGCTGCATTTAAAACTTGGAGGACACTTTTAAGTACACACTGCACTTTTACAAGTCTTCTTATTTAAGGATGTTTGAATAATAATGGATAGGGAAAGTAAATGGCCCTCCCCTTGCAAGTACCTGCAAATAAGCAAAATTAATAACAACCTGCCAGACAATGCTGAATCTTCCTTCATTAAAAACAGTTCTGAGATCCCTGCACATAGTTTAATCTAAATAAATATAAGTCTCCAGGACCAGATGAATTACATCCAAGGTTATTAAAAGAACTAGCAAACGTAATATCGGAACCATTGGCAATAATCTTTGATTATCCCAGCGGACTGGAGGAGGGCAAATGTTGCCCCCATCTTCAAAAAGGGGAAAAAAAGAGGATCCCAACAATTATCGTCCAGTTAGTCTGACATCAATACCAGGAAAGATTCTGGAGCAGATCATTAAACAGAGAGTCTGTGAACATCTGGAAGGTAATTTCATAATCACAAAAAGTCAACATGGGTTTCAGAGAAACAGGTTATGCCAGACAAATCTGATCTCTCTTTTTTTTTTATAAAATTACCAGCTTTGTAGATAAAGGGAATGCTGTGGATATAGTATATCTTGATTTCAATAAGGCCTTTGACAAGGTTCCCTATGACATTCTTGCAAACAAGCTGGTAAAATGTGGGCTAGACAAAGTAGCTGTTACATGGATTTGTAATTGGTTGACTGGTCGAACCCAAAGGGTGCTCAACAATGGCTCCTTTTCAACCTGGAAAGAAGTGACCAGTGGGGTGCCACAGGGCTCTGTCCTGGGCCCATTGCTATTCAATATCTTTATTAATGACTTGGAAGACAGTATTGGGGGCATAGTTATCAAATTTGAAGATGACACCAAATTAGGAGGAGTAGCTAATACCCCAGAGGACAGGATCAAAATTCAAAATGACTTGAACAGACTAGAAAGCTGGGCCAAAGCTAATAAAATGAAATTCAACACGGAGAAATGTAAGGTACTGCACTTAGGGCGGAAAAACGAAAAGCACAGCTATACGATGGGGGAAACCTGGCTGAATGAGACTATGTGTGAAAGGGATCTAGGAATCCAGGTGGACAACAAGTTGAACATGAGTCAACAGTGAGATGCAGCAGCTAAAAAGGCCAATGCAATCTTAGGCTGCATCAGTAGAAGTACAGTGTCTAGATCAAGAGAAGTAATAGTGCCACTCTATTCTGCTTTGGTCAGGCCTCACCTGGAATACTGTGTCCAGTTCTGGGCACCACAATTCAAAAAGGATGTGGAGAAACTGGAGTGCGTGTCCAAAGGAGGGCAACTAAAATGGTGAAGGGTCTGGAAACCAAGACCTATGAGGAACGACTTAGGGAGCTGGGGATGTTTAGCCTGGAGAAGAGAAGGCTGAGAGGTGATATGATAGCTGTGTTTAAATATTTGAAGGGATGTCATATTGAGGAGGGAACAAGCTTGTTTTCTGCTGCTCCAGAGACTAGGACCCAAAACAATGGATTTAAGCTCCAGGAAAAGAGATTCCACCTCAACATTAGGGGGCACTTCCTGACAGTAAGGGCAGTTCGACAGTGGAACACACTCGCTTGGAGAGTAGTGGAGTCTCCTTCCTTGGAGGTCTTTAAGCAGAGGCTGGATTGCCATCTGTCAAAGGGGATGCTTTGATTGGGAGTTCGTGCATGGCAAGGGGTTGGACTGGATGGCCCTTGTGGTCTCTTCCAACTCTATGATTCTGTGATTCTGTGATTCTATGATTTATTGCTGGGTAGACTAAAAATCAAATGAGCAAGAAAACAAGTATTTGTAAACCTAAGAAAAGCTTCTTTTAAACACTGGTAGACCCCAGTTAATGAAGTAGATGTGTTTATGGACATTACTTCTTTAACAGAAAAATCAGTACCAGAGACAAAAAATAACATGGAAAGAATAGGGATAGGTTCTTACACCACTAAAAAGAGCAGCTTAGAAAACTTTTTATTCAAAATTACTAGGGTTTGTTGTTGTTAACTGCTCTCCACTCACCCCAAACTCATGGAGACCCTGTGGATGAGATATCTCCAAGACTCCATGTCCCCCACTGCTCTTCTGCAAATTCAGACCATAACCTTCCTGATTGAGTTTATCTATCTGGCATGTGGTGTTCCTCTCTTTTTGTTGCCTTCTACATTCCCCAGTATTATCATCTTTTCTAGTTAGTCATGCCGTCTCATGATGGACAATCTAGTATACACATGTGAAATAAAACCACCAGATCAGGTAAGCAAACAAAAATATGTCTAACCTTCTAGAGACCACCTGAAAGCTTCTTCCAAATTGAGCAATGACATTTTGTTTCACCAGCCTTCACTTTTCTTATGATTTCCCTTTTTGGTGGAAACAGTAATACATCTAGGCTGCTTCTTTTTCTTTTTCTTTTAATATGCTGGGGATAGCTAATGAGACAGGCTTATCTGCTCTTCCCTTTTTTTCTCTATTTTACTGTTCATATATACACAGTAAGAGATTTGTTGTAGGCAGGTACACACAGCTATAGTAAGATCCACTGAAGTTGACCAACTATACTCTTTGTTTACCATGCCTGTTGCAGGCAGCCAGACACAGCTATAGTAAGATAGTAAATTCTCAATCCACAAGCTGTTCTTCCTGGTTCCCAATAATAGGTCACTCAAGTACAAGTATGACAGGCAGAAAAGCAGAAAGGAAAGAGGTCAGATTGGGAGAACTAAGGACCTTTGCAGACTGCCAGAAATAGTGACAATTGAGTCCACTTTAAGGGTTAGGGTTAGTGCTAGGGAATCATGGGAAGTTTTTTCTCTCTCTGAGACATTGAGCCTTCTCTGTCAGAGAGCTCTGGTGCCACAATAAAATACAGTTCCCATGATTCTCTAACCCTAACCCTAACCCTAACCCTTAAAGTGGACTCAATTTGCACTATTTCTGGCAGTCTGCAAAGGCCCAAAGATAGCCTGGCAGAAAGAGTTAAAGCAAGAGAGGAAATAAACTGAAGGAAGAAGAATTGAAACCATTTCAGATGAAAAACAAAACACCAACTCACAACAAATGGCAACCTCTGAGGAATCCAGTGGGTGCAATAACTGGCACTGTTGCAACCATGTACTTGTTCCAGTAGTTAGCCTGGTCACCATTCAGCACTTCAGAAATTAATTAAATTTCAGCATTCTCTTCATCTACTTTGCTTAGTGATAAACTCCCTTTAGTTTGAACTGGAATTGCTGGACAGATCAATTGAATGTGGGCAAGGAATGCAGAATAAGTACTGGATGAATTTCCATTCCTTGTGTGATGATAGGATTGTATCTACACAATGGAAGATAGAGGTGGCATTTCCAATTATCACTAAGCATTATTTTGCCATCATTCTCTCTCTCTTTTTTTTTTTTCCTGTACATGAAATTAACAACTGGAAATAAAGTATGCCAGCTCCTGGGCTGGAGTAGTTTGTCTTTCATTCCAGGGTCATGTCAAGGGGATAGAAACAAGGAGAATATATGTGCCTTCAGGTTACCTGTCAACCTATGGTGACACCATGAATTTTATAGAGTTTTCTTTGGTTCAGTTCAGCACTGAAGCATGGTATACTTAACGTAAAGGGCTTAAATAAACTCATCATTTGTTTTGAATATTCCAAGAAAATCCAGAGCCTTCCAGAATAATGCCAGACAGCTGATTGCCTGCAGGTCCTACTGTGCTGCCCAGTGCCACCAGCACTGCCAGCATGGGTTGCTCCTTCTGTGGTCAGAATGAGGTCCCCAGCCATGTGATCAATGCTGGGTATCTTGTTCTGACCTCAGAGGGACTGACCCACACCAGCAGCACTAGCACCAGGTGCCACAGCTGGATGCTCATGCAAGCAGCTGCTTGCTCAAGTAATGGGGGGAGGGGGAGACATCAGAATAGCTTTGGGCCTGAATACTCCAAACTGTTCCTGGAGTATTCTAGCTCATGCAGACAACATCGTAGCTTACAGCACCATATGCACCATATAATATTATCCTTTGGGAATTATCATTCCCAGCACAAATTATAACAGACAAGTCTGCATAGCCCTATCATATATTACAATATAAGATGTCCTACAGTTTCACATATAAGGAATAAAGAAAATGACTTATGATTCTAAGAGGGAGAAAGAAGACATTTTAAAAAATCTTTGAATTTGTATATTCCATTCATATCTGTATATGACCATGATCTTACTGTCGGGGAAATATGAGGTACAGTATACAAGCATAGTAATTAGTATTTTCAACCAGAAGGTAATCGACAAAAAGTCCCACACTATCACACCACATAGGTTCTAGCAGAGAAAGAATGCAGCCTTAGTCTTCTTGCTAAAACATATGAAGTAGGTTTAGTTACAAACACTAAAAGTGTTATAACATCTCATGGTGAAAGGTTCTGTAATACATGTTCTTCAAACACAGAGGGGAGAGAGAGATAGAGAACTACAGACTACAAAATGAAGGATGAACAAACTCAGATGAACTGCAGACTAACAAGCAGAAAAAGACATGAACATGTGTTATACCTAAATTCTTGGGAGATATGCAAATTAGCAACTACCAAATATAGGCATACTAAGGTTGCTACCTCTAACGCAACTATTGAATACCTCTTTCTGTATTGTCCCCAAAATATTATATAGGCATGTATCTCCAGTTAAACAAGCATCTGCAACATACAGAATTTTAGCCATTCTTTTTCTCTCTGGACCCTCTACCTCTGTGTGCATATGAGACTGTGTGCATCTGTGTGCATGTATGAGTGAATGTCAGTTTCTGGGTGCTTTGGTGTGTGTGTAAGTGTCTATGCATGCCTGTGAGTGTAGCCCAGCTAGACCTCAGTATATTTATTTCATAATTATGAAGCATGTCCCCACTTCAAGATTGTGCCAAGTTTATTATAGGACTTGTATAGTATAATACATTACTAGAGACTACTAGACAACAAACCCAGTTAGTGTAAATACAGTGTGGAATAAGGGGCTAGCTGATCAGACAGAAGTTTGTCTATCCTGCTGTAGACAACTGATATCTCCTGAACTCATTCCAACCATTTTTACTTTTAAAAATGCTTCCTCATCAGACCCATGCTTATGCATGGCAGCCTACTCACAGAGAAAGGATATGGATGTTTGATAAGGAATTTATGTTATGCATATGTGACAGTTCCTGTCTGTCCTAATTTTTGCTGAGATTCTCATTTTTTCACAGTTGTCCTTACACAATGTTTTGGGACCAGCATGAGAGACATGTTATTTGGTACAATGAGTTATGAGGGTTACCTTAACTAGGTCATTATAAGGTCACAACTGGAGGAGAACTGTGTCCTCATCCTTGTTCTTTTTAGAGGAAAGGTGGGAAAAACATAAAATTATTACATAACTCAATAACTCCATTCAGTCTTCCAGATACATCAGGAAGTGATGCTTCCACATAATGACTCTGTCTTGCCTACGATGCTTATAAAGGGCTACAGAGTATCAAATGTCATTTGGCCCTTTGGGTAGGTTAAAATGCTTTGACATTATCTGCACAGTATCAGGGCCACAAAAAATAAGTAGCAAAGACATCCATCTATAGGCAAGATCCTGAACTCTGAAAAGTATGAAGAATGCATGGAGCATGTAAGTTCAAGCTCATGTCTGGTCTTTCATTCTATGCCATGCTACCATGGGAGAGAGTCAGAATGGTGTGGTGATTTGAGTACCACTAGGACTCTGTGAGTGTGTGTATGTCTTTGTGCATTCACGTTGCTTGTCAACTTATGGTGACCTCATGAATTTCATAGGGTTTTTGTAGGCAAAGAATCTGCAGAGGTGGTTTGTCATTACCTTCCTATCCGACAGCACTAGGTCTTCCTTCATGGTTCTCCATCCAAGTACTAACCAGTCCTGACTCTGCATAGCTTCCAAGATCAGATGGGATATGGTGCCTTTAGGGTATTTAGGCTTCTGAAGCCTGCTCAGCTATGCAAACTCTCTGGATGACTTTTTCTCAACCTTAAAGAAAGGCAATGACAAACTTCATTAGAATAAATCTTGCCAAGAAAACCCTAAGAAATGTTTGCCATAAGACAGAGTTGATCTGAAGGTGCATAACAACAACAACAACAACAGCAACAACATTATGCTAGCATTCCCCAGCTCACTGTGCATATGCAGAGCAGTTGTACTGAACCTATATATGCCTTAATCATCTGGGTGGGTGGGAAATAAATCTATCCCTCTGTTCTATGTCCAAACATCAGATGTGCTACTCATAAGTAAGTTCTGAATGTTGGTTTGTGTGTCTTTAAGTCATTTCCAACTTATGGAGATCCTAAGGTGAACCTATCATGTTTTTTTTTTTGTTTTTTTTAGGCGAGGTTTGTTCACATTGCATTCCTCTGGGGCTGAGAAAGAGAGTGACTTACCCAAGGTCACCCAGTGGGTTTCATGGCTGAATGGGGAATCAAAGTCCAATGCTCAAACTACCACACCAGGCTGGCTTTCCGTTTAAGTAACTACAAGTTATTATTTAAGTAGAAATTAGAATACAATGCGGTATCTCAAATCAAAACAAAGCAACACACATGTACATGCCCAATCCACCATCCCTTGGTTCTCTGACTGATGGTTAGAACAAGAACAGTGTGTGTTTCCCTTCATACAGCCCCAAGACAATTGGTAAGGGGAGCACTGAGTTCCTTTTAGAAGAAATTAGGATAAGTAAATGTCCTGTAGTCGCTGTTTGTGGCTGATGGTTGGAGCCAAACTGGTCTCTCTTTGCTGTGGATTGGGAGGCAGTGTGTGCTATTTCTTGGTGGTCCTTGGTCCTTTCACTGAATTGATCTATGTAGAGAGATCTTGTAGCACCAAAAGAGAGAAGTGGACAGCATGAGCTTTCATAGACTTCAGTTTACTTCCTCAGATGCTTTTAGCTTCTGAGGAAATAGACTGAAGTCTACAAAAGCTCATACTGCCAACTTCTTTCTGTCAGTTAGTCTCAAAGGTGCTACATGCTCACTCTACATACTGATTCTACAGTCTAACCCAGCTATATTTTTGAATTGGACTATGCATCCTTTTAGTTCTCCAGTTTTAGTTATTAAATTTCTATTGTTAGCTATATTACCAACAGCAGGCATTGATTTCTTTGAAGTCTTTGAAATCATACATACTCACACCTTTCTCTGAAGATTTACTGTAAATGCTCCTGAATGGATTTAGTAGATTGGGTGTCTGCCTCTTTCACAAACATACATCAGTTGTACACAGAAATATGAACATTTGCCCTGACTCACAGTGCATCAAAACAGCATGTGCTCTTCTTTACTAGTTCAAACATGTCACTAACACTCTCTCAGCCCTGTGGGATTAACCTCTGTCTGTCTCCTGTCTAGTTTAGACATCATCTCCTATTGCTAGGCAACAGGAAACAAGCTCTGATTTTGGCCTGATGGGCACTCTTAGTGGTGATGCAGGGAGACAGACAGTTTTTTATGAGCTCACTTGACCCTTCAGGGTAGGAAGTGGAAACACTTGTTTTGTAGTAAATTGAGCAAAACAAGACAAAGACTTTAAGAGGGAGTGACAGTGAGGCTGGCTATGGTGATAACAGGGCTGGATTCTTCGTTGTATCAGGAATATTTGCCATATTACTACACATGAACTATTATTTTATAAGGGTTGTGCCTTACTGCACCATCTCGACATGATCATGCAGAGAAAGTTATTTAATTCAAAATGTTGCAAATGTTAGAACTTAATCCCCCTAGGCTTTAAAACCAAATACTTCACTATGTATATACTGAAGTAAAATGGTTCCCAATTTAGAGGAAATTTAAACAAAAAGACATATTAAACATATTAAGTGTCTGAAATGGATCCATGTCCTTTTTGGCTCTGTAAAGCAGCCAAAGAAGGACTGTTCAAGTGGATACAGAGAGTGATAGGTGCCTCACTGCAGCAGGATGGAGTTCTATGCCACCTAAAAGAGGCTATAATCTTTGCTGGGGGGAAACCTCTTCTTAAATCCAACCACACTAGATAACTACCAGCCAATCTCAAACATTCCTTTTTGTGGCAAGATTTTGGAGTGTGTGGAGGCATTCCAGCAATAGTTAAAACAAATTATCTAGATGAGGGGTAGGCAACCTTTTTGCGACCTGGGCCAGTCCCCCGAAGCCCAGGTCTCCGCTGGGCCGAGGGGGGGGGATGGTGGTGTGCGCACTCACACGCGTGCATCCTCCGCCACCACACATGACCCCCCACACACAACACCAGCGCCGGCGCCGCAGCGTGCGCGGTCACAACCGCCGCAGCGCATGTCACAGCTGCCATTCCGAAAATCAAAATGGCAGCCGCAACACGTTTGCGCATGCGCAGGAGTACTGTGCATGCGCAAACGAGTCGCGGCCGGCATTTTGTTTTGATTTTCGAAATGCCGGCCGCAGCGCGCACAGCCATACAGAAGGGAAAACACACCGCGGCGGTGGCGGCGGCAGGGATCGGCCTGGGCCGGTAAGTCCGGCGACCTGGGCCTTAACCGGCCTGCGGGCTGTAGGTTGCTGGTCCCTGATCTAGATCCATTTTGGCATTGATTCAGTCCTGGTTATGGACAGCTTTGGTTGCCTTGGTGAATGACCTACACCAGGAAATACAGATGGGATGTATGCCCCTAGTGGCTATGCTGGACTTCTTGGTGGCTTTCAGTACCAACTACCATAGTAGTCTTTTGGGCTGCCTCTCTGAAATGAGACTTGGGGCACTTATAGTGTTTTCAGTCCTTCTTGGAAGACAGAGATCAGAAGGCTGCTCTGGGGGATGCCTGATTAACCCTGGGACCATTGTACTGTAGGTAACTTCAGGGCTAGGTTCTTTACCCCATTTTGTTTAATATCTTGAGTTTAGAGGTTCAGTGCCACCACTAAGGCACTAAACTCTATCTCTCCTTTACATCTAACACTGTATTGGTGCTAATCTAATGTTTGCGGTTAGTAATGGACTGAATGAAGGCATGCAAACCAAAGCTCAACCCAGACAAGACAGACTGCTCCTGGTTAGTAAAAAGGCAGATCAGAGAATACAGATATAACTTATTCTGGATGTAGTTCACACATCCAAAATCTCAGGTTTGCAATCTGGGTGTACTCATAGACTGTGATTTGAGCCTGGGTGTCTCCAGAGTAAATTGGCACAACTAAAAGTCATGTGTTAGTTGTGCCTGCTCACTGAGATGTTGGATGTGACTATTGTAAGATATACCATAATTCCATCCTGTTTAGATTATTGTAGCACACTTTTTGGAGCTGTCATTGGAAACTGTTTGGAAACTTCAGCAGGTTCAAAATGCTGTATCCAGGCTTCTGACTAGGACTAGTTATAGGAAACACATAACTCCTTTGGTGATGTAGCCTTATTGGTAACTGAAGCATTTCTGGGCAGAATTCAAAATGCTGGATATGAATCCTATATAGCTTGGGCCCAAACTCACATCTCCCTATAGGAGTCTGCCTGAGTTTTAGTGTGACCCTGTTGGTGCTACTGGACCTTTCAGCAGCTTTTAATACAATAGATCATACCATCCTTTTGGATCGCCTGGGAGGGTTAGGAATTGGAGGCACTGCAGTGCAGTGGTTCTGCTCCTTCCTCTCAGGCAGATCCCAAAGGGTCATGCTTGGGGACAGCTTAACTGTGACATCCCTCAAGGTGCCATCCTGTCCCCGATGCTGTTTAATATATACATAAAGCCACTGGGAGAGATCATTTGGAGACATGGGGCATGGTGTTATCAGTACACTGATGACACCCAGAAATATTTCTCCATGTCTTGGTTGTCAGCTTTGACTTCTGATGGCGTCTCTCCTCTCAATGACTGTCTTAGGGCAGTAATGGACTGGATGAGGAAAAACAGATTGAGACTAAATCCAGAAAAAATGGAGGTGTTTGCAGTAACAGCCCCGAAACTAGGTATTAGGATACAACCTCCAGTCCTAGATGGGGATTACACTCTCTGCTAAGGACTGTGTTCGAAGTCTGGGGGTGCTCCTGTACCCATCATTCCAGATGACTAATCAGGTAAATGCGACAGTCAGGAGTGCCTGTTATCAGCTTCGGCTGACCTGCCAGCTGCATCCTTTCCTGGAAGTAAGGGACTTGGAAACTGTGGTGCACACGCTGGTAACCTCCCGTCTTGATTTCTATAATGCGCTCTACATGGGGCTACCCTCGTACTTGGTCCAGAAACTTCAATTAGTACAGAATATGACAGCCAGATTGGTCTCAGGAACATCTAGGAGAGACCACATAACACCTGTATTGAAGTCTCTTCACTGGCTGCCTATTAGTTTCCGGGCTCAGTACAAGGTGTTGGTTATTACCTTTAAAGCCCTAAATGGCTTGGGTCCATCTTATATTCGGGACCGCCTCCTTCATACAAGCCACCCCATGCACTCCGGTCCTCTGGAAGGAATCTGCTACAGCCTATAGCTGTCTGCTACCTCCCAGAGGGCCTTCTTGGCTACCGCTCTCAGACTATGGAATGGCCTGCTGGATGAGATCCATCAAATTACTACTTTGAGCAGCTTCAAGAAAGCTGTTAAGATGGATCTCTTCTGGCAGGCCTTTCCTGATTAGATTCCCGGCCTAAGACTTAGTCTTCATCTTCTTGGATGATTCTATGATTCTATGATTCTTCCCTACTCTCGGTTGTAATGAGGGTTTTAATGTATGTATTTTAAATATCAAAGAATCATAGAATTATCGAATTGGAAGAGCCCACAAGGGCCATCTAGTCCAACCCCCTGCCATGCAGGAACTCCCAATCAAAGCATCCCTGACAGATGGCCATCCAGCCTCTGCTTAAAGACCTCCAGGGAAGGAGACTCCACTAGGAGACTCCCATAAATTTAATATGTTTTTAAATTTATGATACTGTTTAATACTTTCTTAGCGGTGGGTGGGTTTGGGGTGGTTTGGGATGGGATGGGGATTGCATCTATGTAAATTTTAATATTGTAAGCTGATTGCTCTGCAGAGGGGCAGGGCAAAATAAATTATTATTATTATTATTATTATTATTATTATTATTATCTTTGACAGTAGACATGGTAACCGAAGGTTTCTGGGAGTTGTGGTCTAAGAAGTAACTTCTTCCAGTTCTGATTTAGGGTCCATTATGATGCCCCATTCCTCCAAATCAAGGTTATTTGGCAAGTATTTATCATATTAAAGAGGTTCATGAACTGAAATTTTGAACTACTACTCCTTTCACAACAACCAGAGACATAAACTTATTACTCAGATGAAGACTGAACAGATGTGGACTACAGGTTCCCTATTGGTCCTATACTTCATGACTTAAAGCATACTAAATCAGTTCTCTTTCCCTCTGCTCTTGGGTATAGGACATGGATCAGTGCCAATAGACAAACTGACTGTCTTTTTTTAGCCTACCTATTCTTGGGAGATGCTCAAACAATTTTTCCTGACTTCCAGATGCTCAGTGCAGCAAAGTCATTGAAAAGGGACTCTTAAATGTCCTATTAAGAGCTGATCTTTAAGTAACCATAATGAATTCATCATATGGCAATGATGACTGATCATTTTCCAAAGCTTTCTCAAAGCACATCAGAAATAATACATATTTTAAAGAAAAACTTCATTATTTTAAACTTTAGCCTAAGCAGAAACATGTCAAGAACGACAAAATACAATGAAAGCTATAATGTTACATGAGCCCAGAGTGGGAATAAAAAAAATTCATTGCATTAAAATTTGCCCTTTGAAAATATCAAGTTTGTACCAAGTTGGGCAACAGGTTGATTCAGCTCTTGCCTTGAAAAGCCATGTGTTTCACAGGATTCTGATATGTTTTAGCAAAGAAAAAAAAATGCACACAAAATCATGGGTACATATGGAGGATGTATATGATTAAAGGTGTGTATATTTAAAAAAAAAATGCGTACAAACATGTTTTACTAAGCAGGAAAAATGCATACCAGAATATACAAATATGTATGTGTAGGAAGACCATACCTCACTACCCAACTTTTAACTGGAAAAAAATAAGAAGGCTGCGGCTTTCTGACGCTGCATTTGCACTGCAGAGATAATCCAGTTTGATGCCACTTTTAATTATCATGGCTCAGTGCTATGGATTTCTGGAAACTGTAGTTTGTTATGGTACCAGAGCACTCTGACAGAGAAGATGAAATGTCTCACAAAACTATAAATGCTGGTTCTTCTTTCTTGTGCACCAATACTTTGACTGAACCCCCCCCGACACCCCCTTTTCCTCTCACAGCCGTCCTACGGCCCCTTTTCCCCCTCACTGCCCCTCTGGATCTTTCCACACCCTCCCCGGGGGGGGGCGTACCACCCACTTGGAAAATCACTTCTTTATACCAAGGGTGGGTGACTGTGCAGGGAATGGAGCTCATTTTTCCTCCTTGTACCTGTCCAGCAGGTTGCAACAGCCCCCCCCCTTTGCATTTGTGGAGGTTTGTAGAACTTGGGTGAGGTTAGGTTTCCAGGTCAATTTGGATTATATTTGTCAGTTTGGAGGAAAAATAAATAACCCAAAATGACCTGAATGAGAAGAAGAAGAAGAAGAAGAAGAAGAAGAAGAAGAAGAAGAAGTAGTAGTAGTAGTAGTAGTCTAGGGGCTTTGGTGGGCTTCTGGGTGTTTCCTAAGGGTCACACTTAGCCCATTCCTACCTTACACAGAAGACTTGCAATTGCCCTTACAGTTTTACTAGAGGTGTGAAGAAATCTCATCATTGATGAGCTTCCAGATAAAATTGGCCATCTATGCATAGTGAGACACCATCTTGATGATTCTTCAGTCCCCTGAGAGTTCCTGTCTCTAGCATAAGACTGAGGTTCCCAATGGTCAGCCTCATTGTCTAAGAATATTTCTTCAAAATATACCTATTCCAAATGCCTGACTCTATGTAAAATTAATGTTCTTTTTTCTTTGTAAAGCTAAGCACACACAGAGAGAAACAAGCAAAGAAGACATACCAATTGATCACAAAAGCACAACATAATTTGGCCAGTACTATGAGTTTTATTAGTTTAGGCAACAAAGGATCAGTTACCACATTTTTCTCTTTTGTTCATTTTACAGAAATACACTTTTAAAAGTCTTTAAAATGCATAAAATCTCTCAGAGGATAGCACCATCTTGCAGCAAGAAGAATTTTTGGTGTTGGACAATTCAAGTGAGGGTGTTTGCATGTATCTGTGTATGTATTATAAGTCTTGCATCAAGAAGAAAATTTTGGTGTTGTCTCATTTACAAAGGGAGGTCAGAGTTTACATCCCAATTCTGTACACATTGCCCTTTGAGGCATGTCACTGCCACATATTTCAGCTGAAGTGAGAGGAATGAGAATACAGCATACAGCTCCAGTTTAAAGAGAAATGACAGATTCCTTTTGAAATTGACATGACAATTCCATACTGACGTTCTTCATGAGTTCTTCTGAATTTTTATCATGTCTTGGCCCAGCTTACAGTACATGGACTTAGAAGTGGACACATAACATGGTGGATATCATGGAACAGCACATCAACTGCACACAAATCCAATTGGAAAGACTGGCAAAAAGGCCCTCCATGTCAATGCAGTGATGGAAAGAAGGGAGGAGAAAGGACTTTAGATTTTAGGGAAGATGGGCATCTCATTGTTAAATATGTGTGTGGGCATACAGATCGAGGGAGACTGGACATAATTGGATAGCAGAGTGACAAAAAGTAAGTGAGAAGCTAAGTCCAGATTGGAAACTAAAGAACCAGCATGATATAATAAATTGCTGAACTGACTTGGGAGATCCAGGTTCTATTCCCCATTGAGCCAAAATCCCACAAGGTTATCTTAGACCAATCTTTCTCTCCCTGCAGAAGATGCAGAATATAAATAAGAGAATGGGCCTATTTCCGCTCCTGCAACAGTCAGACCATCACATTTGGGCACACCATCACATCTGGGCACATTAGATAATGCCATGTCACTTTATAATATCATTTAGGCTGATTTCTTTTCCCTTTTTTATTGTTTTACAGTTTTGGAATGGGGTGTGGGACATGGGTAACCTCTAAACTGCTTCATTTCTGATTGGTTTTAGGCCATCTAGGCTAGTTTGGGGTTGAAAAAAATCACTCCAAAATTCAGTGATTTGTTTTTACTTTGGGGAAGGCTTTGGGTTCGCCGAGGAGGGCTTTGGGGGCTGGAAAATTGGGGCCACATGCATTCCATAGGCCACATTTTCCACACTCTTGTTGCAATAGAACTGATAATAACTGTTAAGACTGAAGAAAGATCAAAAAGGACAGTTCTGAGTGAGACATGAAAGAAGACAAAGGAAAAGGTGTCCTTTCCACAGCTGTACCCTCATGGAACAAGTTAATTATTTTTGTTGCAAAGAATAATGAGCCATCCATTTTACACTACAGCCTCTCCTGGAGAGAATAACCTAGTCTGCATCTACACTGAAGAATTAATGCATTTTGACACTGCTTTAACTGCGATGGAATTCTAAGATTTGTAGTTTTGTGAGATATTCAGCCTTCTCTGTTAGAGAGCTCTGGAGCCACAACAAATGACAAATTACAAGATTCCATAGGACAGAGCCATGACTGTTAAGTGGTGTCAAGTTGCACTAATTCTGCATTGTGGCAACAGCCCAGGTCACCCAATGCAGAGGCACATAACTTTGCAACTGTCCTGATTAGGTGAATTAATTCCTTGTCACCCTACTTTTCCAGCTAATTTTAAAGTGCCCCATTTTCTGTCTCCTCCTTTCACTTTCACCTTTGTTCTTAGCTTACTTCAGCTGGTACAAACTGAGGTCAAAGTGCAAAAGTTTGCACTTGGTGAACTCAGCAGGGGGGACTGGAGAGGAGCCAGCAGTATCTTGCCCTTCCCATTAGGCTTAGGACAAAGCAAACTGTTGAAGCTTCTTTGAGGTTGTCAGTTCTTCATCAGTAATTTTGCCATTGTGACCACATTCTAACGTTGCTTGGACATATGTGTTCCAATTTTTACCTGTGAATTTTTTGAGGATATGGAAGCTGTGGCAGCAGTTTTCTGAAGCAATTTTCCTGTATAGAGGTACTGCTCACTGCTATGGAGAAATTGATGGTTAGGAAAATTGCCACCCTGAAACTTAAGAGGCAGCATCAGAGATAGGCCACATACATTAGTCTGCACTGAGCAAGGGAACAGGTGCTGACTGGTGAAACATCCCACTCCAGAAAGATCAGCTGTCTACATCAGGGGCAGCAACCAAGCACTCATAAAATCTTACAAGTGTTTTTGTTTTTCCCTTGTGTTCTCTGTCTTACTATGAAGAAATCTGTAAGTTTGGGGAAGTTCTTGGGGAGCCAGAATGGTGTAGTGGTTTGAGTGTTGGACTATGACTCTGGAGAACAGGGTTCGAATCCTCATTCAGCCATGGAAAATTGCTGGGTGACCTTGGGCAAGGCACATGCTCTCAGCCTCAAGGGAAGGCAATAAAACCTTGTATGAACACATCTTGTCCCCCCCCCCCCCCCCCCGGATAAGTTCACCTTAGATAGATTGACATCAGAAACAAATTGTAGGCACACATCAACAACAAGAGGATCTTGGCAATCTAGAAAAATGAACAATATTCTCATCTAGTTACAGCTCAAAGTGAGAATTCTCTTCTGCTGCCTATCACTGGATAATTGTCCCATTCCAGTTACCCTGTGAAGGCAGCTGGAAGGCAGTTTTGGTGAGCAAGTTAATTTACAATTGTTGTCCAAAATAATTTCTATCCTTGAAGGAGGAGTCAATGCAGTTTAATGTTTATTACCCACAACCAAAAGACCTTAGTGGGCCCTTGGTATCCATTAGGGTTTGGCTCCAGGGCCACCCATGGAAAGCAAAATCTGTGGATGTTCAAGCCCCATTAAATACAGTGGCATAGTAAAGTGGTGTTGCTTATATAAAAAAGCAAAATTAAAGTTTGCTTCTGGGACTTTATATATAAATATTTGCAAGCCATGGATAATTGAATCCATGGATAGAAAAATCCATGGATACAGAGGGCCAACTGTAATTCTCCTTTCCATTTCACCCCACAGGAATTACCACTATTTATTTGTAATTCCTCATCAAGGAGATAGCTAAGCCCAGTTCTAGCTCTTGAAAATGGCAGAAATGCTTTGGCATTGGAGCTTGGAGCCATCAGTTGAGCTTGGATAACCAAATGCAAAGAGCTAGCAAGCAAATCCCCAGGTGCCTATTCTGACAAGCAAATGGAAGAACTAGAAAGGGTCAAACAAAGCAAGCCAAACATTTTCAGTCATTCCGAATACCAATTTCCATCTTCCAGAGACAGAAGACAAGGAAAAAAATATTCTAATGCAAACTGGCACAGAGACCTATGCACAGCCGTTAGCATTAATTATGTATTGCACAAAGAAATATAGATAGAAAGAAATGGGGGTGAAGGGAGACCTTGCAACACTATTAATAATGAAAGGGGAAATTTGTAAACTCTCTACAAGGAATAATTTGCATAGCAATATAAACATGGCCCATAATGCTGAAAAGCGGGAAATGGTGCTATGATTTTTTTAAAAAAAACAGAGCTACAGCTTTAAACATTTAAAGCAATGATTAAATTATAAGTACATGCTCTCTATTATAATTTGAGAGGAAATAATATTTATACTTTTCTAGGTGACTGTGAATTACAAGACACACTAATAAAAGTAGTTTGAAAGTTCTCGTTTGGGGGGAAAAAATGCTCAGTTGGCCCCCAAGATAAATTAGGCTCTGTCAAAATGTCCTATTGAACATAGAAGCCCTACTGAGTAGAAGAAGGATAGAAGGTCCTTGAGTAGTTCAGTTCAGGTTTGTCCATGTCATAGTATTTCCAGTTCCTATAGTTGTGAAAGCTGAACAGTGGAGAAAGATGCTAGGAGAAGAATCAACTCATTTGAACTGTGGTGCTGGAATAGAGTTCTAAAAATAACATGCATGGCCAAAAAGACAAATAAATGGGCTTAAGAGGAAATCAGGCATGAACTCTCCCTATGACTAAACTGAGACGATCATATTTCAGACATATCATCAGAAGGTATGTTTCATTACAAAAGACATTAATGCATGGTGTTGTAGAAGGCAATGGGGAAAGATGAGCACCTCATGAATGGCGGATACCTTCAATCAACAAGCCATTGAATTTGCAACACCTGAGCAGGGCTGTTGATGACAGGAGATTTTGGAACCTTCTTATTCTAGGGCCAACATGAGTTGAAGTCAATTAACAACAACAACAACAACAACAACAACAGCGTTGCCAGGCTGAATACATAATAGTGCTTCTGGAGTTTCAATCATTAATAGATCCTAGATCAGGAAAATGTACTGTAAAGTTCTTTCAGGAGGACCTATGGTATGTTTTCTCTCCCAGGCTCCAACCCCCATCATTTAGTTGCTGTAACCCAACTACTACTGGCCAAAGGATGGTGGGAGGGGAAGCATGGAGAATTGCCCAGCTGTGTTCCTGTAAATGGTCTCATAGCAATTACATCAGCTTCATTTCAAGTGGATTAGGATAAGTATCCCAGTCAAACCAAACTGTGCTTTCTACCCTGTTTCAACATTTTTGAGCACCTCTCCTTAACTAAGAATAAGAGATGTGGATATCTCTGTCTTGATTTGGTTAAATTTCTCCAAATCTTATCTGCATTTTCTTCCCATCTTTCTTTTATATCAGGCTGCAAAACGTTCTGTTTTCTTCTGGTACTGAAGTGGGTGCCTTGATTCAGCAGCCACTGTGTGTGTGTGTCTTCAAGCCACCCTATCCCTCATATCCATCACCTTCCCTATGGGCAGCCTACAAAGCTGATTGTCTGGGAATATCAATTGTCGTGAAGGACCCTCAGTCTTCTGTTCAGCCAATGGAACTTCGAGCTCCAGTGCTTAAGAGCTAAACTCAGCTATAGGCACAATAACCTGTTCCAAACTTCCCAATGAAGAGAAAAATCCTCTAAATAATGGCCCACCCTTTTCAAGCCACTCCCTTACTTAACAGCCCATTCCAAGAATATGCTGAACTTCTCAAATGCTGCACATGACACCAAGAACTCCCATAAGAGTTCAAAACATGCCATCAATTTATTTATTTCCCACATCTCCTCAAGGCTTGAGGGAGATACAGCATATTAAAATACAAGACACCATTCAAAATAAATTAGAGGAAATAAAACAAAGAATCATAAACCACAATTAAGCAATTAAAAATTAACCCCAAAGTTAATTTTCCATATTAAAATTGGGAATGATCTGGATCACGCAGGAACACGGATTAAACAATGTTGCTGTTCCACCAGGTCCAGACCTGTGAAACTGTTTAGAATGCTTGGAGGCAATTGCTCCTTTGCCAATCTCTTGCTGATAAGATCCAAAAAAAGAGGAGGGGCAGCTGTTTCAATTGATGGGGAAATGAAAGGCTTCCATGTACAATTGACTAGCGAAACCCTTAAACCTTTGAAATGTTTGCATTTTTCTTGACTAGTATGGTTGTCCCTTTGTATCTGTGATGGATCCTTTCCAGAGCCCCTCCCATAGATAAGAAAAAAATGTGAGAGCTCAAGTCCCATTGTTCCCTATGGTGGCATGACATGTGTGCAGCTGCTAGTGTGGCCACGTGCATGAGCCTCCATTAAGAACAATGGGGCTTGCCATCCACAGAAACTGAAATCCATGGATGGCAAGACTGCAAATAAAGAGAGCCCACTGTTCTTCTTTTGTTGCACTATTTAATTTTATAAGTTAATTCACCCTGCTAGTCACTTGCAGTTGGTGCATTCAGTGGTTTACTACTGAACATTGTCAGCAAAGCATTCTGCTGATATTTGGCAGCCAGACAGGGCTTTTAATGTTGTTTTTCCTTGGGTGCTGTAGAGCACAAAAGTGGGGAGGTTGGAGGCTGAAGCATCCTGCCTTTTCATCTTGACCCATCCCTGCTGTCTATCATTCTTATGAGATGACAGAGGACGTTTTCACAATGGGCTTAAGGCAGAAGCAATCCTACCTCACTCCGGCCCCATGCCGGCTCCTTTGCCAGTGTGTTCAAACGACGTCGCAGTGCCATCCCCGGCATCCAGTGCCATCCCCGGCATCATTCCGGGTCCTTTCTCCACGTGTTCAAATGACGTCGCAGCAAGCCCCACCCCACCCTGCCCCATCCTGTCCCATCCCTGGCATCAGCCCCGTTGTTTGCAATTCCTCTTTTTAAAAGGAATTGCATCTGCCGCAGCCAGAATCATACTGGAATGATGCTGCTGTCACTGATCTGAAGCTGCAGGATCCATTCCGGTATGATTCTTTCATTGCTTCCATGTGGCTTTAGACCCCAAGTGTGAAAACATCCAGAGAGATACACTTATCTTGAACACTAAGAGTCCTCCTGCACAAAACTCCCTGCACCCATTCTGATAACTGGTGGACTTGGTTCCTTTGAAGGGGAAACAACCCTGCAAATTTCAGCCTATTCTCTCAAGAGGTATATGGACAGAATTTAATCCAATTCAGCCAATATAGTGCTGAGTATTTCATAGCTCTATGCATAATTTCCATTGTCTTCTTTTAAAAAGAGAAAACAGTTATGCCTCTAGTAAAACCAGCTAATGATCTTATTTAAGCCTACGGGCAAGAAACCACAGCTGTAAAGACGTCTGGTTTGGCATTAGCCAATGAATTGGTGACAAAGCAGAAAAGTATTAAAAAATACAGAGACACATTCCCAAATGTGTGCCAAGTGCTAGTTTACCTTGTGACATTTTGTGCTCCAACAGCCACATATGAGACATTGGTCACATGTGCCCCATGCATCTTGCACTGGTAGGGACAATCAGTGGGAAATGAGCAGAAAACAGTGTTATGTTTCTTGCCAAAGAAAATACATTTTTAAACAAAATTACTGACATAGGTATTTTCTTTGCCTTATTTCATGCTAAAATATGCAAACCAGTATTGTGAAAAGAATAGCGCCACACCTGTGTTGTGCTGTATGCCTTCAAGTTGCTTCTGACGTAAGGCAACCCTAAGGTGAACCTATCATGGGGTTTTCTTGTCCTGTTTCTTTAGAGGGAGGTCTTCCATTGCCATCCTCTGAGGCTGAGAGAGTCTGACTTGCCCAAGCCCACCCAGTGAGTTTTTATGACTGAATGGGGATTCAAAACCATTCTCCAGGGTCATAGCATAACAAATGGAATGAATTAGGTGCTATTTTATGTGAGTCTACAAATCTAGATTTTCAGAAAGTCTTATACAGCAGTGTTGATAAGCAAAAGGTGTTGCACATTGTTTGTTTATTCCAGAAGGTCTTGCAGGAATCCTCAGGCTTAGTTCTGATCCATTAGACCACAAGATCCCAATCTCTGCATGCAGAGTTATGTATTAGTTGTGCTATACAAACCTTGTATTGAATGGCAATATTGTGCAAGTGAACCAAGACACCAAAGGTGCAACTGAATGTGCAACTGATTGTAACTTATACATGCTTAACACACCAATATGTGTCCAGACCAAGGGTTCAGAAGTTTGTATTTACAGCTTTGAAAAGCTATTTTATCATACTATAAATCTCACAATCATCCATCCACCATGGCCCTGACTAGTTCATGGGATTATGGAAACTGTAGACCAAAGAATACCATTTCCCAGCTCTGTCATATGCTCATACACATTTTATTCCCAACAGAAATTCTTCTGTTCAGCAAGATACATCTTTTAAAGATCCCCTGCCATGTTTAGGTTTGAGCAATACTTTCAATTGCAAATTTCTTCATATTTGTAATAAAAATAATGTCTCTAACAATGGGCCTTTACAGACTGCCAGAAATAATGCAGCTTGAGTCCACTTTAACTGCCCTGGCTCAAAACTGTAGTTTATTGTGGCGCCAGAGCTCTCTGACAGAGAAGGCTCAATGTCTCAGAAAAAATACAGTTCCTATGATTCCCTAGCACTGAGCCAGGACAGTTAAAGTGGACTCAAGCTGCATTATTTCTGACAGTCTGTAAAGGCCCAATATTGATCAATTAAAGTTTGCTTCCTTAAGAAATGAATATATGCAAATAGCCAGTGGTTACATAGCATACTTTGTTGTTGCTGGTTTTTTCCCCTGAAAGAAAATGTGGAACAACTCATACTTTGCAGATTTTGCATTTCTGCTTCCTGATATTTGTACTCTTAAGAATTTAAATCAGAAACTTGTTAACCTTTGCTTTTGTACATTGACTTCCTAGACATTCTTATATAATGCATGTGGCTGGTGATTGTAGGAAGAACAGAACTTAGAAAAGTGTTTTTTCTGGACTATAATTCCATCCACCCCCAGCATGCTCACTGGAGTGAGTTTCTGGGAATTATAAACCAAAAAAGTAATTTTTCCAAGTTCTAAGAAGGATCATTCAACTCAGTGGTAAATCAATGAAGTGTTTAGTGGAGAAGATGGAGTATTTTCTCCATGGATTTATTTTCTGATAAATTCCAGCTCCCTGTTCCTGTGTGTGCCTCCTTCACATACTTCAGCTTCACATTGCAGCTTCCACCCACAAAGCCCCACTGCTGGATGTGTTAAGTTTTTCCACAGCTGGAAGTTGCTGTTGAGCTGCCTCTGATTCTTCTCTGTAGGCTGAGACTTGATTTTCAGTAAAGGCCTCTTGGGAGGAGATGTAGAACATGGAACAGGAGGGGGAGGAAGAAGAAGAAGAAAGATGTGGTTGTAGGCATGATCAGAAAAGCAATAATGAAAAGTGGAGTGAGCAAGGGAGCAGTGGGAGTTTTCTCATCAATCCTGGGGCCTGTTGGGCTGGCAGCCTCTGTGGTATGTTTAGGGATGGTGTATGCTTTAATAGCCTCCATTTACTAATGCAGTAATGACCTGCTGGAGGAGGCTTTTGGCCGTTGCTGTGCTAATTGCATTCCTTCACTGCACAATAACTTAGCACATTATTAAGATTCCATGGAACAGGCCCAGGGGGATTCATCTCTCTTCACCAACTATTTTCCCCACCTCCACCTCGTATTTTGCTTACACCCTCTTCTCTCCCTTCCCCACTCTGGTGGGGAGGCTTTCTAGGCTAAAATGCAGATCAGCTATCCATCACTCTGGAGGCCAGTACAATGACTTCTTCAATTACACAGGGCAGGGGTGATGCTCTCCTTCAGCTGTACTAGAAGGTCTTGAAAAATTCCCCAGCAAAGACCCCAAACCAACAGATCAATGCTCATTTGTTTTGTTATTGTCTTTCTTTCCATCTTTTCTACTCTCTGTGTTCCTTTTTAAAGAGGAAACAGTGCCACTGTGCCTCACAAAACAGAATGCTGGGTTAAAGGATGTTGAGATGTCTGGGTTCAAAGCCAAGCCACAGACAGTAGTCTGGTTCATACAACAGCTGGACTTACTTTTTTAATAATCAGTTTAAAATGGCTGGCTGCTAAAAAGCAGGGGGGGAAACACAAAGTCTAGATTAGGGAATAAATTTTGTCAGTAAGTAAGCAGAACTGTATCAGGTAACCTCTCACTGAGCTAGATATACTTAAAGCTGCTGCACCATGAAAGGAGAGTAGGATTTTAGTATTGTGGTGGGGATGATGGACATTGTAGTCCAACCCATATGGAAGACACTGAGTTGGGGTGGGCTCTTAGATTGTCAGATTCAAATGGCTTGAGATAAACCTGCTCCAATTTTTAAAATAGTTTATAACCTTTATTTTTTGTTTTAGAACCTTATTTTATTTAGAACTTTATAAAGGCCTATCTAATCCAGCAAGCTGTTCCTACAGCGATTGACCATCTGCTCACAGGAAACCCAACAAACAGCACAATACTTTCCCACTTGCAGATTCCCAGCAACTGGCATATAGCAGTGGTGCTGAAGCTGATGCATAACCACCATAGGTTTTACATTAGGCACTGAATAGCCTTATCCTCCAGAAATTTAACTAATTCAAGTTGGTTTCCATTCAAGTTTATCATCATCAGTACTTCCTGTGGTTGTAAATGTATTTATGCACTGTGTAAAGATGTATTTCCTTTAGTTTATCCTGAATTTCCTATCCATCAGCTTTGTTTGGGTGGCCCTGGGTTCTAATATTATGAGATATAGGGAAAATTTCTCCACAAATACCATATGCCATTTCATACCATTTTATCCCTCCTTCTTATGTTTACATTGGAAATAACAAACAATGTAATTTACTTTAATTCCTTGGCCATTTTGATTGCTTTTTTTCTCTTCAACTTTACCATCTCTATAAACGTTTATCCTGAGCTGAAGTTACTGAAATTGTAAATGATATTCCAAGTGCATTCACATGAGGGATTGAATCAGTTTGGTATTATGATATTAGCAGTATAATTTTTCTTTCCTTCCTAATGACTCCAAACTTTTAATGTCCATGATCCACTCAACAAGTGGAAGCTAGTGGCGTCTGTACCAGTGGAGTGGTTAATCTGCCTAGTTTTAGTCCAACATTTAAAAGAGCTATCCAAGGTATGATCCTGATTTGGCAACACCTTGAACAGCTCCTTTAAAGTCTTGACTCAAACCTGAACCAGATTCACTGACTTACTTCACCCAACCCCAACAGCCTATTCTGGGTAGGTCAATTCCAACTTGACACAGACAAATGTGGATGTTGAGCTTCTGATTTTTGATGTGCAGTGATAATGGAAACTTTTTCATTTCAAGGGCTGTACTTATTCATCTTCTGGAGATCTTACTCTACAAGTAGATAGGACCAAGCTGGGCAAGGTGGAAGTTGCATATCTAGCTTCATCTGCACTTGGACATCTGGGTAAATGAAGATATAAATGTGGCTGTAGCTAGTTTGGAATATATTTGAGTAGAGACCAAATGTGCTGATGAAGCAGAGACAGAGCACCCTGCTTTTCCAATCCCATTGGCAAAGCTGAGCCCTTTATCCATGTTTTTCTATTACAATCATCTTCAATTATAATTCTAGTAGAAGTGGCTAAAATTCCTCAGAAGCCAGTACTGAAGCTGACATGGTTGCTGAAAAAGGAAAGGAGCTATCTCTTTTGTCAGCCAAATTCAATTTCAGATTGGCTACCAAACAAGTGACTTTATTTCTGCTGTGGTCAATAGATAGGCATAATGGGCTAGCAAATCAGGGACATAGTGCCGTTCTTAACCAGGTCATCAGTTTTCCCCACTTGATCATGGGACACTTAATGAGGGCCAAAACCAGGGTCAGTGAGGGGTGTGGCTTAGGTAAAGGGATGTGGCCTGTAGAGAGTGGGTGTTCCCTTGGATGGAGTCTGGCAGGCTAGACTGAAGCTGACAAGCAGCTGTCTGAATACTAGAATTTGATTTTGCATGGTAATTGTCTATCCTATGTAATTCCTACATGGCTCATACAAGACACTGTAACTCTGGAAATGGAGGTGATATATCTGCAATTACAGAGAGAGAGAGAGAGGAGGGGGAGAAACAGGAGAGAGAGAGAGAGAGAGAGAGACTGGATACCTGGGCTAACTGAGGTAGTATATGGAAACCTGTCATTACCAAGTGTATCCTGGTAAGAGTTAAAATGGAGAGAGGGCACTGCTAGGACTGCAGCAGGCTGATATAATGTGTGCACTGGACAGTAGTGAACAGCATATAATGGGGTGAAAGTCAGGCACACAATCACTATTTGCCTGGTGTTGTAAGCCAGATTTGTCATGTATGAGGCACACACCACATTTACATAGAATGACTTTATACTACACTGTTCTAGCAGCTTAATAACTGTCATAGCTCCATCCTATGAAATTCTGGAATGTGTAGGTTGGTGAGGTATTTAGAATTCTCTATTAGAGAGCTCTCATATTGTACTTCAGGGGGATGTGTTCTAATTCTCTCTTTAGTAGAGAATTCTAGGTATGTCACCAAACTAAAAATCTCAGGATTATGTAGGACAGAGAATGGCCAGTGGCCACATTATCTGAGGGATTATGGGAGCTGTGATTCAAAAAGTAACTTTTCAAACTTTTATCTCTTGGACTGAGATCCTTCTTTGTTATGGAGAAAAGTGGGGAGCTGGCTGTGCCCAAGGTGCCCAAAGAAGGATTAAGAGCCCTTCTTTGCCAGAGAGAAACTTCTCCCTCTGCATGTGGTCACCTTGAGAGCAGCAACTGAGAAGTCTCTTCCCTATACTGTCCTTTTACTGCTCAGCCAACCACTTGGTTGCTGCTCCTAAGGTGACTAGAGGTAAAGGGAACAGTAACTGAGCTGTCACTTGAGCAGTTCCAAGAAACCTCTCACCTGTGATGGCCTTTGCTTCAAGGCCAACACTGGTGAGAGTTGCTGCTCAGCCAGTAGCTTGGTTGCTGTTCCCAAAGTAACTAGTTGTAAAAGGAGCAGTGACTGAGCAGCCAGCTGAGCATTAACCAAGAAGTCTCTTGCCTGTGCCAACTTTTTTCACAAGACCAGCACAGGTAAGAGGCTTCTCCATCCCTGCTCTGCCAGTTGCTCAGTCACTGCTCCCAAGGTGACCGGATGCAAAGGGAGCAATGACTGAGACTGGTTATTTTAAATTTGCAGTAGCATAAAAGATTTAATATCAAGAAATAGATGTTGGGGGGCAGTAGGGTTCCAAGAGGAGCCATAGCCTGAAAAAGTTTGGGGATCACTGGGCTACTTCATAAAGTAGCCAATAGCCAGGGAACATCCACCTTAAAAAAACCTATCTTTCCTCCCTCTTTATTCACTTTCTGTCTTTCTTTTTAAACAAATGGACCTTAATATGATATTCAGTGCTTTAAACTGATGAGTATAGGATTGGCCCAGATGTTGGAATGGGGGAAGGGGATAGCTTAAACTGTATCCCTGGCTCTGGTTTGATGGACTTAGTGTAGTGGTAAGGTCAGGAGAAACTGTCTACATAAAATATTTCAAGCATGATACCAATACCCTTAAGTGTTTTAGAAAAGCTTTTCAATAATAATAAGTTCTTTTGATGGGCAATTACTTCCTGTCTGTAGCCAACATTACATTGGCTGCACGTATAATAGATGTCACTCAGTGCCATTACTTTTCAAGCATAAAAGTTTAATGTGTTGCAAGTTTTAAAAAAAATGTGAAAAGTTATCTGCTTTGAAGACACTCAGTTTTCTGCTGCAGTCTGATCACACTCAGGTGTAGACTTGAAAATGGTTTTGGATTTCCCCCAAAGAAGCTCATGTATGTATTAGTCACAAACAGGTTCTAAGGCCAGTTGACCTCAGTTTCTACACTTCTTTCTGTGATCTTCTTCCAAATTCAGCATCAACCACAGAAAATATTCAGAGAGAAAGAAATGGCAAAGTTGACAACATTTCTTTTTTCTTTAGTGAACAAGACTCACACGGCTTCTCAACTGCTTAATCAAAGATGGATTTATACCACAGAATAAATCCTTTTTTCAGGAAACAGAAGTCTGAAGAGTATATTTCTTATAATGAGCCATTACAAATAGCAACATTGAAAACTTTGGTACACTTCATCTATTTACTGTTTTAAATGTCACCTTTTCCTTTCCAGGCTGTTAACACAACATAACCTACTAAGACAATATCTTTAGGCAGGAAATATGTAAGAAGCCAAACAGGAGGATATCTTTTGTGAGCATGCTCAAGAATCTTCCTATAAAATGTATATGTGAACACCATTTTAGGGAGTTTTTAATAAAGGCCTTTTTACAGAAAGAAGGTATACTACCCCAACAGACACTCAAGTAACCTGCATGCCATATATGAAGAAAAACTAAGTCGATTTTGAGTAAGAGCAAAACCTGTAAACAAAACACTATCCACACTCTGAATTATTTCTGTTTGCCCTTATGTTTGACATTGGTCATCAAACAATTAGAAGTCACATGAAGGAAAGATCTAGGCCGTATCAATTTGTCCCACCCGATTATAGCATCCTCACCAGCCTTGTCCTTCACTGATCATGGATTTTAGGGGCATATTAGTAACATGTAGGGTTCCTCTTGGGATTTAGAATCCTAAAAACACATTTCTGAAGGTATATCTGCACCATTCTATCATTCATACTAGTTGAATTGCCATGGCTCCATTGTAAGGAATACTGGAATCTGTAGTTTTGTGAGGTACTAGGAAGGTACAAAGATAATTGGGAAGAGAAGGCATCAGCATTAAATATATTTTAAATAATTGAAAAACTTTTTTCATGAGTGTTAGGAAGCCCTGACAAGAAAAATCTGGGAGTGATGAGAATCTTAGCAGTTCAGAACTTTCTTTCTGCAAAATTCACACATGGGATTTTTCAGACAGAAAAGTGCATTTTCTGCACAGGAAACAGAATTTTATGCTCAGTATACTATTGCTGCATGGTATCTGAAGACTTTCTCACAGCAGAAAGAAAACTGCTACATTCTATTACATTTATTTTATTTTATTGTTAACCATTTTGAATTTTTTTAGGATGGATCCTATTTAAAAAGGCTGTAAGTAAAAAAAGAAAATAAATCTACAATGACAAAAATGATGAAGAGATGAACACTGCATAAAAAGAACATGGTAGCTAAGCAGCTATCTCTTTTGTACAGGAGTAGCATGTTCAGGCACTTTGCTCTACCAGAGGAAAAATGGTCAGGATTGTGCTTTTCTCCACATATGCCATACTCTTTCCTCCTGTTGGGATCCTAGCTGATGGTAGCCAAGGATAAAAGCATTCAAGGTCTTTTCTCTTTATCTCATTAAGCCTGGTTTGTGGTTCATTATTCCTCATATTTTGTATATGCAGACAGGATCTTACACTTGTACATTCCTTCTGTGACATTAGTCACATAAACAAATGGAATACATTAAATGCATGAAATGAGGCAATTCAAGCTTTTTTAAAAAAAAAAAACAGTTGGTTGAGACATGCTAAAGCCATTATAGTGCTTAGATTTTAAGATCAAAACTTGAAATGTTATTAAAAGACAATGCAATCCAGACGGAAGCCTGTCTTTTCTTTGTTTTTCTGATGGCCCAAACGTTATGTGATGAACTGGCTGTCAGTGAATGCTTAGATGTGTGCAAGAATCACATAATTGCTTGCATAGGCTTGCTAGTCTTTTGGTCTATTAGTTCATTTGGAGGTCAGAATTGGGACATTGCAGCATGGTTTCCAGACATGTGTAATCACAGTGGAGTAGACAGTCTTGCAATATTAGCACATGACAGTATGCATAACTTTGCTCTCTGTATGGAAAGTCTCATTAAATTAATGGCAAAGGAGAAAATTTGAATTTTGATTATGAAGACTGATAGCATAATCCTGTAGGTACCAACAAAGAAGTAGGCCCCACTGATTTCAGTGTGGCTTATTTCCAGGTAAGTCATGGTAGGAGTTGTGAAGCCTTCTTGATTTTGTTGAATTACTACTCCTAGCACTGTAACTAACACAACCTGTGCTGAGGAAAGCACCATCAGTGTGTGTAGAAATGGCAAAACTTTTTAATGGGGAAGAACACAGAAAATAAGAGAGGCTGCAGTAGATTACTTTTGCCTGAAACTGCAGGGAAGGACAAGATTCTACCCCAGTCCTCTCCCCTCTGCTGAGTTGAGTGCAAGCGTGTTTTACATTTTTTAACTCAGTCTGCAGCAACTGAAGTAACCTGAAGACAGAAAAGGGCAAAACTGGGAAGAGGAGAGGAAAGCTGGGGTTTTCTCTTTTAAGCAGCTGAAGAACAGGGGCAATAAAGGAATAATCTGAACTGTCCCTTCCAAATTGGAAGAGATTGAGGGTATGCCATGAGAAACCTAAAAGAAATACCTCCCATTATGATAAAACCATAGTTTGCTATTGCCTCTGAACCTGCAAATTATGGTATGAGCAAGCTTTATGCAATTAGGCAGCATTACTTGTACATGTGAGAGAATCTGAGCTTCTGGTTCATTCCTGAACTTCAAACCAGAGTATAATCATCATATAGGCAGTCCAAGATTACAGTCCCATGCCTATTAACTTGGCAGTTAGTCCCACTGAATTTAGTGAAACTCTTGTTGAGTAAACATCTAAAGGATTGAATTGGAAGCCTGCACAGATGACTTAGGAGTTTATCACACTTAATTTTCTTAACAATCCAGGCACTGGCTGGAGACATGCATGAATGAGGAAAAATTGATTTTATCACACTCAAAATAGTTGGCAAGCCATCCTCACACCATTGTTCAACCACAACCCATCCCAGAGCTGCGCTGAGCTGGCCGAGCTTCCATCTTTGCAAAATCAGCTAGCACAGTTCAGATATGGGTTGTGGTCAAGCGATGGCATAGGAATGGCTTGCCAACAGTTTTGAGTGCAACAAAATCTGTTTTCCCTTGTTCACGCGCGTCCCCAGCAGTGTCCGGATTGTTAACAAAAGTGAATTCAAAGCCAATCCTCCTCTGTAGATAAAGTAAAGCAACTTGATTTAGGCAATATTATGGAACTGGTGGCTGCATCTTAAAGTTTTGGTCTTTTCAGGGAAGGGGGCACTTGAACCCTCTTTTATTATTATTATTTTTTGAAGTCGCACTTCTTGCTTTAAAAAATAATAATAAGTTTAATATCTCTTGGAATCCTTCTTTACGCAGCAAAATATCCCCTCACACATTCACTTTCCAATAAAGTTGTTGTTTTATTTTATTCTTCCATTATATTTTCAGATCTGTCAAAAACATTGTATTCTGAACATGGCTCTAAAATGTCCACAGAATCTTAAACATGACAGTAAGAGTACATTGAAGTTCAACGAATTACCTTTAAGCCCGTAACTCTGATAAGTTGTGCACATGGATGATAATATGGTCAGTAACTTCACTTGACATTTCCTTGTGAACAGTACATAAACAGTAATCAATTACAGAAGGGTGCATCTCTGTACATTGACACAGACTTCTCTGTGTATGCATCTCTACTAAAAGGAAAATTCTACACCTAAATAGCAGATGCACTAGCAAAATCCACCATTAGGGATTGTCTACTTTTAAGCCTAATTAAATGCTTAAAATATTACGATCAGCTGTTGAGGGACCCTTTCTCACTACACGAATGTAGCACGATGATTTCACTTTAATTGTCATAGCAACATCTTGTAGAATCCTGGGATTTACAGTTCAGGGAAAGGCAGGTAGAATTCTCAGCCAGAGAGCTCTAGTGCCTCAATAAATTAACAGATCCCAGGATTCCATAAGATGCAGCCACCACATTTAAAGTAGAAACATAATTGTACAATGTTGGAGTGGAATTTATTCTGCATTTTCTGCTCTCTCTTCCAGAGCAAAATACTGTTTAGCTGTATTCACTATTTAGAGGATATGACCAGTCAAGTGCATTGTTCCCTGAATAATGTGTATACACACAGAGGTAGACCTGGGCCTTTAAACATACTTTGTCCTAAATGTACTTACTTCAGAGCAAGATCATTGACTGCAATAAATATACATGGAATTGTGCTATGGAGGGGTCTACATTGCTGATAGAATGGTGCAAAGAAAAGTTCCAAAACCCAAATGACTCTAGATTTTGGAATGTGTTTTGGTACAGGTTTTGAAGGCCTTCCAGTTTTACAAAGATCCATGCAATTATATTTGGATCATCACTGAATATTGAGGTTAATGAATTAATAATGATGCTTGCAGAGGTCTGAACAGCAAAGATGGAAAAATAGAGAGTGTAAGATAGATTATTGTTTAAAAAGAACATCTGTATAGATAATAGAGCAGCTAATAGCAAGGCAATTGAGCAGACATAGATATGCAGAGACTTTCTGGACTAGTAAATTTTCCCTCTTCCTCCTGCATACCCCTGTAGTCTTTCCATATATACAGCTGGCAAGTCTAATAATATTTGCAAATTAAATCTCTTGGAAGAAGAACAGGAACTGCAGTTCTTTTCTTCTTCTTTTCTGTTCTACTGGAATATTTTTAATTTTATTTTGGTGTGTTTTTCCCCCTACTGTTTCTGGTAACTCCAGCTGACGGTAGGACCTGGCTTGGAACATTAACCACATGTGGGACGTTTACGGGCAGAGATGCCAGGTCTAAAATTAGCCCTCCCCCCAACCAAGTACTTTTTTGAAGGGCAAGGGAACTTAGAAATGTATGTTTGTTTTCTTTTATGTAAAGTAATTGGGAACACATGTATGAGATTCATCTGCAAATTTTTAATATATAACTATAGAATGTTGCTGCATTTGATGAAATTAATACATTTGCTGGAATAAATAAGAGCAGAAGTCTGCTGTTGGGTTATTTTTGACTGCAGAAATAGGGGCGGGACAATTTTGCAAATTCCCCTTTCCCTGTACACCACAGAGAATTGTCTCAAGGAAGCTGAGGGGACTACATGACTGTGTTGGAAAATGGCGCTGCAGGGAGAAGATGTAGAAACCACAGAAAATCCTCCCATCCTTCTGTTAATAGGAGCTTCTCCTACACAGGAAACCCCATGTCAGATAGAATTAACCATTTGTGGGGAGGTGAAATCCAAATCATTTTCTTAATGTAACCCAGTGCTGACTCAAGATATTTTGCTTCCCGGGGCAAGTCATAAATGATGTCTTCCACTAGGAATGACCTTAAGATCTTAAGGCCTGACCTCGAGTCTCCAGATTTCATGGATCATCTCCAGGTGGGAGACAAAGTGTACATTCTCTAGCTTTGGTGGGCTCCACTCAAGGAAAGGAAGGGCCAGGGTACCAATCTCTAGCTCAGCTAGCAGAACAGCAGCTTGCTACAATTTGCAAGGATTAATTGATTTGTTGCTGAGATTTAAAAAGACTTTCTGAGGATCTGTGTATTTAGTTAGTTTCCTCCTTCCCTCCCCATTGTTGTGGTGCCAGGGCTCACCTTCAGCTCTGCTCTGCACCCACCTTCTGGCTAGAAATAAGTAGACTAAGGGCCTTTGCAGACTGCCAGAAATAGTGCACGTTAAATTGAGGCACTGCCCTGGCTCAGTGCTAGGGAGTCATGGGAACTGTAATTTATTGTGGCACCAGAGCTCTCTGACAGAGAAGGCTCAATGTCCCAGAAAAAATACAATTCCCATGACTCCCTAGCACTGAGCCAGGGCAGTGCCTCAATTTAATGTGCACTATTTCTGACAGTCTGCAAAGGCCCTAAGTGAAATGTTCCTTATCCTGTCTCCCCAAGTGGGAAGAAATAATTTCCTCATTTCATCTTGATCTGGGAACAATGTCTTCAGCTCTGTGAGTGTGAAAGAGAGAGAGTGTGTGTGTTTGAATAACAAGCTACGAGCAACTGTGGTTGGTATGTATTTAATGAGGAACACTTCATGACATCACCAGGAGTTATCCTTAATTTTCAGGTTTTGTCCCAGAAACTTCAGGGCTTGGAATGATCCTGAACTGGCAATCCTTACTGCCACTCAGCTAAGATGCATAGTGCAAAAAGGTAGTCAAATTATGGCCTCATTTCCACTATGATTTAAAGCAAATTGCTGATCAGCTTATATACCTGTCATTCCCACTTGCAACCAGTTCCTATCATACTGTGCTCAGTTTCAATCAAGGTGAAGTGAGGCAAATGCAAAAAAACCCACTCTTTCCCGACAGTAATTTCCCGGTGGTTCTTTTGAAAAGAGTCAATTCAGAAGTGTGTTCAACAAGTGGGAATGACAGATCTGAATTGCATCATTTTGGAGGGTAAGGACTAATGGTAGAGGGGTGTTTTCCATCCCTCCTCAGTTTTTGGGAAATCAAGCATCCCCCCCCCCCCCAGTGCTGCCTTTGTGCTTGTGATATGACCTATGGGCACTATAGACAGACTGACTATGTGACCCATTGTATTTGCAACTACTTGCAATTACTTGGACAGTGCACTGGGTGATCAGGCCAACCGCAGCTCAGCAAGGCAAATAGCTGCAAAACCAATGGATCACATATTCTGTCAAATATATATATATATATATATATATATATATATATGATATATATATGCAGCTGATGCAGACCAGCCTAAAGGACCGGCCTGGGGGTGGAGTTGGTGCAGGGTGACCGCATGCCGGCCACCCCGACTCCACCCCAATGCCACGTACCCAACCTCACAACACATGGCATCAGGGCATTCCGTTAGCACAGTGTGCACACACGCTGTGCCCAAGGGGTACAAAAGAGCTGCTGCGGCAGCTCTCAGGATGGCTTTTTGCCACCCCAAAAAGGAGCTGCATTTGCCCGCTCTTTTGGGAGCAGCCGAAAGCCAGATTGGGGGCCCTCATATGGTTGCTGCAGCCGTGATCCAGCACTCCCAGGGACAGCACAGAGATGCCCCTTAGGGGCCGTCTGCATTGGTCCATAGTTCCCAAGCCAGGCCATTCCCCCCAAGGGGAAATGATATGCTTGAGCAGCCTGGGTTGCTGAGGGGCAGAGGAAGGCTTAGTTGCTAAAGTCAGTTGCTAAAGCACCTGAAATGGCCCCATCGTCACCGTGTTGCTGCTTGCTTCACCAATGACGCACAGATGATTGACATGCATTTTGAAGTGGCACAAACTAGTGGGAATGACAATCATGCCAAAAAAAAGAAGTGATTACAAGGGAATAATGGAAAGATCTGCTTTCACAGTGAAAACGACGGACCTTTTGGAGCCAATTCACTGACACAGAGTGAAGGCGAATCACAAACTAGTTTAAAAGTAAGTGGGAATGAGCCCTATGTTGACATGGGAGTCAGAATATTCCTTGAGCACTTCTCCCAACCTCTAGTAGTAACAATGTCTTTTTTAGAAAATTGCAAGATTTTTTTCATGATGCCCTAAATCTGCTGCCTGAAGTAACTGTGTCATGCAGAGGTGGGCTGCATGTGGCCCACCAGACCGATTAATGTGACCCTCCGGAGTCTTCCAGCAAAGTGTAGAAATTCCAGAGCCTGTGCTATGCTACAACTGCTTCCTGAAGCTTGCTGAATACAGACTGCAGCTCTTGCCAACCACAAATATCCTCCTTTCCCAGGACATGTGCTAAATTTCAGCCCTCTGTCCAGGAGGCATTTAAAAATGTCCTCCATTTTGACCATGACTAAAAAGCATGAATTTGCATTTATAGAAATGCTTTAAGCTTTTATAAGGGATGCAGTGGCTCAAGTGGTTGCTGACTCTGTTGATTGCAAGATCAGCAGGTTGGCAGTTTGAGGCCTAGGTGCTGCATGATGGGGTGAGCTCCTGTCACTAGACCCATCTTCTGCCAACCTAGCAGTTTGAAAGCATGGAAATGTAAGTAGATAAATAGGTACCACTTTAGTGGGAAGGTAAACAGTGTTCTGTGCAATCATGCTGGCCACATGATCACAGAGTAGTCTCTAACAATGCTGGCTCTTTGGCTTAGAAACGGAGATGAGCACTGCCCCCTACAGTCAGACATGGCTTGACCACCTTGTCAATGGGGAATACCTTTACCTTTACCTTTTTTTAACTTTTATTTAGTGATGCCCTACATTTTCTTAAATGTCCTACATTTTACAATTGTCCTCTTTTGTGGTTCAGACATCTTGTCACCCTGGGCACAGATCATTCCTGCATTGTCTCTCTCTCTCCCTCTCTCCCACCCCTCCTCCAGTGGTGTACCTAGTATATTTGACACCTGGTGGGAATTATTATTTTTTTATTGTGTCCTTGAAAAGAAAAAAAAAGAAAAAAAAGAAAAATAATAATAATATACAAACAATTCCTTTCATCACATTTACACACAGTAAAAACCTATTCTTTAACATTCCTGTTTAACTATCTAAATTTTTTTCTTAAGCTTGTATATATTGTTTGTACATATTTATTTGTAAAAGTATTCATATCTTAGCAATATTTCTTTATAAATCCAAACAGAGGGTAGAGCAGCGGAGCCTATCTTTTAACTCTATATCATTTAGGATTTTCTTACATCTTTTATATCCAGAGGTTCTTAACTTTTTCCCATTTTTTAAGATATTTTTGTTCTGATTTCTCTTTGATTGCCATCATTAATTTATCCATCCCCATTAAGTCATTCACCTTAATTATCCATTCTTCTAATAGGTATTCATTTTTCCTTTTCCAATGTTTTGCATGTATTAGGCGGGGCGTGGTCACCATATATAAAATTACATCTCTATCCCCTTTCCCAAATTTCATTTTAAGACCATCAGTTATATTTAACAAAAATAACTTTGGATCCTTTTCAAACTTAATTTGAAATACCTCTTGTATCTTTATATGTATTTTCCCCCCAAAATTATATGCCTCTTCACATCCCCACCACATATGGAAAAAAATCTCCATTTTGGTGATCACATTTCCAACAATTGCTTTTTTTGTTCTTATTTATTTTTGCCATTTTTACCAAAGGTCCGTCGTTTTCCAAAGGTCCGTCGTTTTCACTGTGAAAGCAGATCTTTCCATTATTCCCTTGTAATCACTTCTTCTTTTTTTGGCATGATTGTCATTCCCACTAGTTTGTGCTACCTATAGAACATTTTATAATCATTTTCGATTAAGTCTGCACTCTTGGTAAATTTTAAGTTTTTTGTCCAAACTTTTTCCCACATGTTCAATGAGATTGTTTCATTTAGATCCTGCATCCATTTGACCATGCAGTTTTTAATTGTTTCTTCTTTCATTGTAATATCTAGTAACATCTTATAAAGTCTAGATATCATATGTTTTTCACCCTTTTCAAAGATTTTTTCCAATTCATTTTTCTGATATTCTATTCCTATTTGTTTATTATCTTTATTAAATCTTATTTTTAATTGAAGATATAATAACCATTGTACATCTATTCCTTCCTTTTGAAGTTCTTGCATAGTTTTAAATTTTCCCTTTTTCTCTTTTTTATTATATCTTATCCATCCCCCGCTAAATGATTTTTCTGTTTTATGAAATGCTTCCTGCATGGATATCCAGTTTGGGATTTTAATGTACAAAATTTTTTTGTATTTACTCCATATTTTATATAATAATCTTATTATTATATGATTGTTAAACTTTTTAGATGTCGTTTCTTCCTCATATCCCAGATATCTATGCCACCCATTTTCCATTTCATTTCCTTCTAATGTCAATAGTCATCCATTTTTGAGTTCTATCCATTCTTTTAACCAAGTCATCACTGAGGTCTCATAATATATTTGGAGATTCGGTAGTCCTAGCCCCCCTTTCTTTTTTAAATCCTGCATTATTTTCATTTTAATTCTAGCTTTTTTCTCTCTCCAAACAAATTCTCTAATGTCTTTTTCCCATTCCTTAAATATAGTGTTAGATGTAATAATAGGAATAGTTTGGAAGAGATAAAGCATTTTAGGTAAAACATACATCTGTAAAAGAACAATTCTCCCCAATAAAGATAATTGCAGTGACTTCCATTTGTTTAACTTCTCTTTAATTTTATCCCAAGTTTTAATATAATTATTTTCAAATAAGTCTTGATTTCTATTTGTCATTATTATGCCCAGATATTTTGTTTTTTGTACTGTCTTCAGCCCTGATATTCTTTCCAATTCCTTATCTTCTTTTTTCGTAAGATTTTTTGTCAATATTCCACTTTTATGTTTATTGATTTAAAAACCAGCCAAGTTACCGACCTGTTCCAGCATTAGCCCTAATTTTCCGATGCTCTTCTTAGGATTGTCTAACACTATGGCAATGTCATCGGCAAATGCTTTGATTTTAAATTGTTGATTTTTTTATATGTAAGCCTTTAATTTGATTGTCTTCTCTTATTTTCCTCATCCAGTTCCTTACTTGTATTCTCTTTAAAGTAAAGTTTTAGTTCTTGCTTTATTCTTCCTATCAGTCTTTCATCCCATATTAAATGGTCCTTTAACTTCCAATTAAACTTTTTTAAAAATGTTTTAATTTCCATTTTAATTGCATTGTGATCCAAAAATGTTTTGGGTAAAATCCCTACTTTGGAGATATCTTTACATTATTGTCTTGAAATGCATATTAAATCAATTCAGGACCAAGTTTTGAATCTATTTGAATAATATGATAATAATATAATAATAAATTTTATTTTTATACCGCCCATTGGTAGTCCAATCCGGGCAGTTTACAGCATAAAAATTAGCATACAACATAAAACAACATTTTCCATCCCCCCCTTAAAATGTTATTAAACCACATAATAATTAAAACCATTTAGCAATATAAAAACAAAAAAATAAATTAAAACAATACAATCATAACAACCCCTGTGACTTTCTTCCAAGAAAACAGGGGTTCTAGAAGTTCTGCTGAGGAGGGGGGGAACCCAAGGCCGGGATGTTTAGTCCAGAAAGGCCTGTCAGAAAAGATCCATCTTGACAGCCTTTTTGAAGCTGTCCAAAGATGTTAACTGATGGATCTCATCCAGCAGGCCATTCCATAGCCTGGGGGTGACAATAGAGAAAGCCCTCTGGGAGGTAGCTGAGAGCCTTGATTTTTGAGGCTCCAGCAAGTTCCTCCCAGAGGACTGGAGAGCGCAAGTAGGATTATATGGGAGGAGGGAGTCTCTGATATAGCTTGGACCCAAGCCATTTAGGGATTTAAAGGTAATAACCAACACCTTGTACTGGGCCCAGAAAACAATAGGCAGCCAGTGGAAGGACCTCAAAAAGGGAATGATGTGGTCCCTCCTAGATGTTCCAGATACAAGCCTGGCTGCCACATTTTGAACCAACTGTAGTTTCCGAACCAAACACAAGGGTAGCCCCATGTAGAGCGCATTACAGAAGTCCAGGCGTGAGGTTACCAGCACGTGCACAACTGTCTCGAGATCCCTTACTTCCAAAATAGGGCGCAGCAGGCGTATCAGACGAAGCTGATAACAGGCGCTCCTGACTGTCGCATTTACCTGATTTGTCATCAGGAGCGACGAGTCAAGGAGCACCCCCAGACTGTGAACACAGTCACTGGTGGAGAGTGTGACCCCATCCAGGACTGCAGGTTACAACCCAATTCTTGGTTTCGGGGCCGATACCGTGAGCAGCTCCATCTTGTCTGGATTCAGTTTCAATCTGTATTTCCTCATCCAGCCCATTACCACCCGAAGACATTCATTGAGAGAAGAGATGCTATTGGAATTCGAGACCGATGAACGAGACAGGGAAAAATAGATTTGGGTGTCATCAGTGTACTGATAACACCCAGCACAATAACTCCGTATAATCTCACCCAGCGGCTTCTTATAGATGTTAAATAACATTGGGGACAAGATAGCTCCCTAAGGGACCCCACAAGTGAGCTCCCTCTTACTGGAGCAACTGTCCCCAAGCAGCACCCTCTGGGATCTGCCCAAGAGGAAGGACCGGAACCACTGCAGCGCAGTGCCCCCGATACCTAACCTCCTCAGACGGTCCAAGAGGATGGCGTGGTCTATCGTGTCAAAAGCCACTGAGAGGTCTAGGAGCACCAACAGGGTCACACTACCCCTGTCGATGCTCAGACGCAGGTCGTCGGTCAAGGCAACCATGGCAGTCTCAACCCCAAAGCCTGTCCTAAAGCCAGTTTGAAATGGGTCTAGATAATCGGTTTCATCCAAGACAGCTTGGAGCTGAAGAGCAACCGCCCTCTCGATCACCTTGCTCAAAAATGGCAACAGAGAAACAGGCCTGTAGTTACTCATATCCAGGGGGTCCAGGGAAGGTTTTTTCAGAAGCGGCCTAACAGCTGCTTCCTTTAAGCAAGATGGAACATGTCCTTCCCTGAAGGATGCATTAATGATATCCGTGAGGAATCTCCTCAATGCACCCCCCCCCTGGATGGCCAGCCATGATGGGCAAGGGTCGAGAGGGCAGGTTGTTTTCCTCACCTTACCAAGCAACTTGTCCATGTCCTCAGTACTCACAGACTGGAGCTGATTCAGTATAACTTCATTGGCGGAGTCGCTGGACACCTCGCCTATAGGCTCTGTTTCAATAGTGGCATCTAAGTCGGCTCTTATCTGAGAGATTTTATCTGCAAAGAAGTTGTTAAACACGTCACAGCAGGTCGTTGTTGGGTCAAGTAAGGGATTTGGCACAGGGGACACCTGTGTCATCTCCCTCACCACCCTAAACAGCTCTGCTGGACGAGACTCTGCAGACGCAATACATGCAGGGGAGAAGGCTCTCTTCGCTGCACGTATTGCCTCCTGATAGGAACAAAGAAAGTTCCTATGGTGAGTTCTGTCAGATAGGAGTCGAGTCTTCTGCCTCCTGCACTCTAGTCATTGTCCAAACTGCTTCATTCTCTTAAGCTCTGGTGTGAACCATGGCCTTTGATTTGAAGCGGGATGGCAAGGATGCTTGGGAGCGATTGTGTTGATAGCCCTGGTAAGATCGGTGTTCCAGGTATTAACCAGAGCATTGACAGGGTCACCGGCATTCCCAACCATTAAACCCTCTAAGGCTCTCTGGAATCCAATAGGCTCCATTAGCCTTTGAGGGCGGACCATTCTAATAGGTCCACCACCCCCGGTGGGGTAGAGATTGGCTCTCAGTTCCATCTTGACCAGGAAATGATCCGTCCATGACAATGCGGAGGTGCTAATAACCTCCACCCACGGATATTCCTGTTCTGTACTGAAGACCGCATCGAGTTCATGATCTGCACAATGTGTGGGCCCGTTGACCAGTTGGGATAGGCCCATGTTTGTCATGGTCTCCATGAACTCCTGAGCCGTGCCTGTTAAATTGGTCTCAAGCGGAATGTTGAAGTCCCCCAAAACTAAAAGTCTGGGAGACTCCAACAGCACTTCTGAGACTATCCCCAAACTATCCCTGGTCTTCAGGCTAAGGTACATACACTCAAAGTGGGCCGTGTTCCGGACAGGTATCCTGGTCAAGGTCAGGTGATTTTTATGAACTAGAGCCACTCCGCCACCCCCCCCCCCCCGCCCACTTCCCCTCACCTGCTCACTGACAGAGTACCCAGCTGGGAGGGCTTGCGCCCAGGTAACTGCGCTATCCTCCCCCAGCCAGGTCTCTGTAAAGCAAGCCAGGCTGGCATCCTCATCCAGAAGGAGGTCATGGATGATATGAGTCTTGTTTTTAACCGACCTGGCATTGCAGAGGGGCAGAGTGAGGTTCTGTGGAATGGTTGGTCTGCTCTCCAAGCCATTCTGAGAAACAGAAGGAACTGAAGGTGGGATAGCTTTCAAACAGCGATCCCATCGTCTTTGTAACATTTGTTCCTTCTATTCCAACCATACCTCCCATTCCTCAGCACGACTCCAATAGCCGCCCCCGCCACATTCCCAGCCCTACAGCTGATGTTGCTGCTGCACTACCGGGGGTCGCCTCTTAAAGGCACCAGGAGATGGAGGGCGGTCCCAAGGCTCCTTGGAGTCTTCTCCCTAACCCTACAGCTGGTGTTACTACTGCGCTGCCGGGGGTCGCCTCTTAAAGGCACCAGGAGACAGGGGGCGGTCCCAAGGCTCCTTGGAGTCTTCTCCCCAGCCCTACAGCTGATGTTGCTGCTGCGCTGCTGGGGGTCGCCTCTTAAAGGCACCAGGAGCTGGAGGGCAGTCCCAAGGCTCCTTGGAGTCTTCTCCCCAGCCCTACAGATGATGTTGCTGCTGCGCTGCCGGGGTTCACCTCTTAAAGGCACCAGGAGCTGGTGGGCGGTCCCAAGGCTCCTTGGAGTCTTCTCCCCAGCCCTACAGCTGGTGTTGCTGCTGCGCTGCAAGGGGTCACCTCTTAAAGGCACCAGGAGATGGAGGGTGGTCCCAAGGCTCCTTGAAGTCTTCTCCCCAGCCCTACAGCTGGTGTTGCTGCTGCACTGCCGGGGGGTCACCTCTTAAAGGCACCAGGAGATGGAGGGTGGTCCCAAGGCTCCTTGGAGTCTTCTCCCCAGCCCTACAGCTGATGTTGCTGCTGCGCTGCCAAGGGTCGCCTCTTAAAGGCACCAGAAGATGGAGGGCAGTCCCAAGGCTCCTTGGAGTCTACTCCCCAGTCCTACAGCTGATGTTATGTGTCATCTCTATCATTATTATGAGTTACTCTCCAGATATCTAATAGATCTAAGTTTTCTACCATATTTACTGCTCATTGTGGTAATTTCCCTCTACTACTTCTTTTTATATTTGAATTAGATCTATCTATATCCGGATCCCATACCCCATTCCAATCCTCTGTTATAACAATTTTTTCATATCCCACTTCTTCAATTAATCGATGCAATTTCTTAAAAAAATCCCCCTTTTTTTCCTGTGGCGCGTATATATTCACTAACAAAATCTTGCCTCCCGAATATGGTATTTCAATTGCTATATAATGACCTTCTATATCTGAAAATATCTCCCTTGCTTGTCCTTTAGTTTTTACATAAATTGCTACCCCTTTCTTCTTTTTCTCTTTATTACAAGCTGCAAATAATTCCCCTAAGCTTTTATTTTCCAATACAAATTTATCTTTTTCTTTAATGTGTGTCTCTTGTAAGCAAATGAAATCTAAATTTTCTTTGCTTAAATTATGAAATATTTCCTTCTTTTATTTTTTGAATTTAGACCATTTATATTCCATGAACATAATTGTAATGACATTACACAGAATTAAATTTTGTCCCTTTACTATTATCTACTTCTTCCTTGTTTTTGGGGTCCTTCCTTCCTTTTTCCCCCCCGTCTGTGTCCTTTTTTATTGTCTTTTTTTAAATTTCCAAATCTTTTTTCTTGTGGTGAAACTAGATTTAAGTCCCCTACTCCAACAGTTTTCTCTGCCCCTGGTGGATGCTGGTGGAGTGAGAAAGGGAGGGCATTCACTTTCCTGCCCAGCCAGCAGAGTCACTAGACCTAGAAGAGGTGTCACTCAATGTAGGCCATTCTCCTGCCCTTCTGCATTGATGCCACTACCCCTCATTGATGTTACAATACAGAAAATTAGGGTTGAGTGGTAGGATCAGCCCTGGTTTATTATGAACTTTTCAGTAATCAAAGGCTATCTAAGTATTATGATGCAAAGAAGAGGCTATGCCCCCCCATCCCAGCTTGTAGTACCTGAAGGAACATCAGCAATGCAGTACAGTATAGCTCTGACAATTGGTTGCAGAACTAAAACTTCCTTGGGGTTGGGTCTACAAAATTTCAAGTATTGGAAATCTTTCAAGATAGTTGCTTTCACATGCCATGAGATCTGGGAGTCAGTCCTGTTTTAGGCTCATATGGAGCTCTTCCTCAGTCAGGCCAAGCTAACAGCTATTCTTCCTCCCTCCATTAGGATTTTTCCCAGGCATTATCTGATTGTTCTTTCAGAGGTTGGGTAAGATTTTTTTTTATGTAAACCAGAAAGCTCTCTAAAGGTTAGTGTGTTGTTCACTTTCACTGTATTACAACCTGGTTTGCATTCATTTCAGTTCCATTAAAATTTGTGTCAAGAGAGTTCTCTGTGTTAAGAAGTTCAATAATAGCAATAGCAAAAGCAATTACATTTCTATGTCACTTATCAGTGAACTTAATCACTCCCTAAGCGGTTTACAATGTGTAAGCTAATTGCCTCCAATAAGCTATGTACTCATTTTAGCAACCTATGGAAGGATGCCAGGCTGAGTCAACCCTGGAGCCCTGCCTGGGATTGAACTCACAACCTTGTGGCTGTGAATGGCTGCAGTACAGGCATTTGACCACTGCACCACCAGGGCTCCCTGGGCTCCCTAAGTATTAAGTATTAAATAATAAGTATTTTTATTACACTGTTTACTTTTCCACCGAAGTGATGCCTATTTATCTTCTTGCATTTGCATGCTTTCGAACTGCTATGTTGGCAGACGCTGGGACTAGTGACAGGAGCTCACCCCATCATGCAGCACCTGGGCCTCAAACTGCCAACCTGCTGATCTTGCAATCAACAGAGTCAGCATCTTAACCACTTGAGCCACTGCGTTCTGTGCAATCATGCTGGTCACATGATCACAGAGTAGTCTCTGACAACACTGACTCTTTGGCTCAGTAATGGAGATAAGCACCGCCTCCTATGGTCAGACATGACTTGACAACCTTGTCAATGGGGAATACCTTTACCTATTTTTATTACATCATTGGCATGCAGAAATGTGCCAGGGGGAGGAAGGCAGGGTAACAAATTAAGAGGAAAAGGTGGTATGGCTAGATCATGGTGGGCCTGATGTGAGGAAACAACTATCCAAATTTTGGAAATTGGTTAAATAGCTTATGTGGTCAGGTCTTATCCTTATGTTCAAGTCCTCAACTGAGAAATATGGAAATTTATTTTTGAGCTGCTCCCTTCATCCTACTTCCTTTAAGTTATACATATATATTAGGGAAGTTTCTTATGCTGTATGTTGATTGTTATGCTTACAGCAATCCAATATATATATCCATCAAACTACGTAACCTTCTTCCTTGCTTGCTGCAAACTGAGAGCTACAGCCAATCATGTATCTTTAAAACCGTAATATTCATCAAGACCTGAATCCAGTTGTTAAGTACAACTGAAGTAGAATCAATAGAATGTATACAACTGTTAGCTCTAGTTGGAACTGATCATTTGCCCCATTAATTAATTAACTGAGTAAAAAATACTTTTGCTTTTTTAATTCAGTGCACAAGTTGAAGTAAATTGAGGATGAAGTGAGATTTTAAAAAACAAATGAAAAGGTGGAATGACACAGAATTAATCAGAACTGTTGTGTGCCTCCAAGTCATTTTTGACTTACCCTATCATGGGGTTTTCTTGGCAAATTTATTCAAAAGGGGTTTCCTATTGTCATCCTCTGAGGCTGAGAGAGTGTGATTTGCTCAAGGTTACCCACTGGGTTTACATGGCTGAGCAGGGATTTGGACCCTGGTCTCCAGAGTGATAGCTCCAATACTCAAACCATTATACCACATCTGTATACTGGTAGAGTTCTTCCATATATACACTTCAATATGGGAAGTTGTTGATCTGTGCACTTACACAATCATACAGGGGTTTGTTTGGTTTTTTTTCAAGTACTCAGACATCTTGATTAACAAAAACTAGAAATAAGGAAGTTGGTGGTTGTAAATTAATTTTAAAAAACAACATTAAGTTATATATGACAAGCTTGTAGGCCTTCTAGAGATATTTCAGTTTACATATGGAGATTAAGATACAAGTTTATATTGATTATACTGGTCTTTGGTCTGTTATGACCTTTTCTTATCAGTTATTCCTTAGAAGTAGTCTATTGCTAAAACTGTTATATATTTTTGTACGCTGGGAGTCAATTTACCCCAGGTTTTAAAACCTGTCTGTAGGAAGACCTTTAAAAGTCCTTTAGAAACTATACCACGGATACATTGTTTAATAGCAGACTGAAATGTTTTCATACATGCTTTCAAATGGTCCATTGAATAGGACTTACCAACCTGTACTCAGTACTCAATGTGCAATTCATGCAACTTTTCCAAGGGAAGCTAGTGTTACCTTCTCACCTGGACAATAAAAACTGCTTAAAAAGAATAATATGTTAGAGGATCCCCCTAAAACAGTGACTCTCAGACAATATCCATCTGCTAAAACTCTTTTAAAATCTGAAATATTTTCCCTTAAGACCAGGTTGGGTAATTTCCTCTTATTTAACAAAATTCATGGATGTTCAAACCCCATTAAATAATATAAGCATAGTAAAGTGGGTGTAGGAAGTAACCTTATAGTAACATTTTGAGAAAATGATGATGGGGTACAGAAACATAGCTGAACATTCAAACCCACCCACCCCTCCCAGCATTCAAACAATTTTCTGTACATCACACTGTCATTAAATGTTGAACAAAAAGGCCTAGAAAACATCAGCAAGCCTGAACACTGTAAAATTTACAGCAAGGGGGGGGGGGGGGGAGAGGGGTTAACACACCTAAGAATGTCTAAAGTCAAATTGGTGGGCTGTCAGTAAACTGCATAATACATTGGGGGTCTGCATGGGTTCATTGGTTTATGGGGAAAGGAAGTGGGTGGGTATTTTGATACTAATTCCATAATACTTTTCAGATTTTGAGCAGCAGCTGCTGTAGGTTCATCTTTTTCTTTTCCAGTCCCAGATGTTTTGTGGACGGAGTTTCATTAGTGTCTAGGGAATTAATACTCCCCCAAGTTCCCCCTCTTTGTTTTATGAATAGCTATTTATTATCTAATGGAAACTGGCTCTAACAACTGTCCTTTTGATGTTGCTTTAGATTTTGATTCTTTTAAAATGTGGGGCTAAGAAATAGCATTTTTGTTTAATCTGGTTGTACACGTGCATCACCCTGTTGTGCTCCTTGATTTCAGTAGATTGCAGTAGGCATTGGCTATCTTCTGTAAAGATGTACCTTTTGTGTTGTTCATTTCATCCTGTACACATAATTTTTATTCTTCCTCTAGTCAGGCAATGCAGCCACCTGCTGAAGCTAAGTTCATTTGACTCTGGTCTATGCATAGATAGAAAACTGTTTGGGAATCACACATTCACTGCCTTGAGTTTAATGATGGAAGAAAAGTAGGATATAAATGAGTCTGAGTGCTTAAATACCGCACAGAGCTCATATAGACAACTAAAGTTCACTGGCATAGGCCTACTCATTTGTATCTGATCAGGTGGCAAGAAAAAATTTACAACCACATCAAACTGACATTTCATAGAACTGATCAGCATTATGAGTTCTTTCTCCATTTTATTCATGTGATGAAGTAGACTATTGCTTATAGACCCATAAGTGAAAATAAGTGAAGCAGTATTTCATTTGCCACTGGTCACTCTCTTTGTTTATTTGTGTATGCAGAGGGTTTTTTTAAAAGAACATTATTTCTTAATTCAAGGAAGAAAAAGAGAGGGATGAACAGATTCTGAAAATTGCAGCCTTTCAGGATGCTGCAGTGATTAGCCCTTTGACCTTACTTCTGGTTCACACAATTAAATATTGTGCTTATGATCAAGCAGAACTGATGTTAAACTTGTTAACATAAAGAGACTTGCCACCAAAACAGAAATGGTATATTTCAACCTAGGGATGCACAATAATCCAGCATATTAAACTCCCTCCCATTGGTTGGGTGAAAATAGTATGTTAGCTTTTGAAAATTATCCAGTAAATAAAAACTGTCTTGCAAAAGATCTGCATGGGGGGTGGGGAGAGCAACAAAGACATGTAAGTGAAATTAAAATCAATTACTCCAAGAATTTTCTGATTGCTATGAAACATGAATAGATTTCTTTAAAATCTTCCCCTAAGGAATCACGTTATCATTTGCTAGCTCAGCTAAGGTAAACCCATTGAACAGAATGCTGAATGCTAACTCAGTGTAAATTCAATTGCTTCAATGGCTCTACTCTAATTGGGGGACTAACAATTAGATTTAGATCAAGTGATCCCCTTCCTGCATCAAGAAGAACTTAAATGCATGGCATTTAAAAATTATGAAACTGTGTAAATGTGCATTGAGTTTTTGAGTTTATATAATATATTCTGGTTTTGCTAGCTATAAAAAAAGCAAGGCTTAAAAAATCTAATTTTGCAGGCATTTCCAACATAAACTCACACCGTAAGATTGCAAAACTTGTTTGTTTAAAAATAAAAACTGAGATTATTAGGAAACTAAATTCTTCACATACTACAACATGATCTGCCTTTTCTGTGTTCTCCAGGAACTGGGTAGACACATAACCTTGTATATAATTCAGACCACTGTATACTGCTGTGAGATCCTCTTTGAATCCTGGATGGGATTTCCCCTTATGACATTCATGCACCATTGACTAATTTCATTCCATTTCAGTTCTATGTGTTCATTCCTCAGTTTAGGGGTGTAGATTCGGGGGGGGGGGGTAAATTGAAGGCATTGACACCCCCCCCCCCATTAGAATTCTTCCCCAATGGATTTTTACTTTAGTCCCCAGATTTTTAAAACTTTTCTGGACTTTCTTTGAGTGCAAGACTCAAAGTGTAAAACACTGATAAACAAAAACACCTAAAATTCTTACTTTTGCTCTGTTCTCATTCCCTCAGTAACTTACCTGAATCTTTTCTTTGAGAAAAAAAATGAGGGGGGTGCACTGGCACAATTATTTTTATGGGGCAATGCCCTCATCTTGACTTCTTGTTTCAGTTTTATTCCATTTCCACATTAATATATGATTTTTTTTTAAAAAAAAATCTGCATAGAAATTTTATATACAAATGCATTTGCTCACAAATGTACATTTTAAAATGCATTTTCTTTCGGCCTATGCAATTCTAGTTTTATTTTACCATTGTAGCACTCATTTTTATACATGTCTTGGTCTAAAAATTAGTATCACAAAATTCAAAGACCTAGATAGTATAAAGGATAAGTAGGGCATTACTTAGGGATGCAGTGGCTCAAATGGTTAAGACATTGAGTCTGTTGATTGCAAGATTGACAAGTTGGCAGTTCAAGGCCCGAGTGCTGCATGATGGGGTGAGCTCCTATCACGAGTCCCAGCTTTTGCCAGCTTAGCAGTTCAAAAGCATGCAAACGCAAATAGATAAATACCTTTGGTGGGAAGGTAAACAGCATTCTGTGCAATCATGCTGGCCACATGATTACAGAGTAGTCTCTGACAACGCTGGCTCTTTGGCTTTGGCTTAGTAACGGTAATGAGCACTGCCCCCTATGGTTAGACACAACTTGACAACCTTGTCAATGGGGAATACCTTTACCTTACCTTTAGGACATTACTATCTGCATATTAGTCCAGAAAGTTTGATTCAGGACATTTCATACTGGAGGGCACAATATATGAATTCCTTAGTCTCTCAGTGACATCAATGGTAGAAGCCATAATGGAAACAAAGACTTATCTCATGAATACTTATGGTGCAGAAAAGGTCTATTGAAATCAGACATCATTCCATCTGCTTATCAAAGTCATCATAATTTCTCTGTTCAGGGCAGATGGAAGTGTAAGCAATGAAGAAAGTTTACTGATGTGTATCTGTTGCCTTTTAATGAACATAAAAGAAGAAGAAGAAGAAGAAGAAGAAGAAGAAGAAGAAGAAGAACAACAACAACACAGTATTTTCTGGCATATAAGACTACTTTTTAACCCAGGAAAATCTTCTCCAAAGTCGGGGGTCATCTTATATGCTGGGTGGAGGAGGAGGAGGGAGCAGGGGTGGCGCGGCACGAGGCAGGAGGAGGAAGAAGAGAGGAAGTCAGGTTAGAGGAGGAGGAGGAGGGGGGAGGAAGGGGTGGCGTGGTGTGGTGTGGCGTGAGGCAGGAGGCAGGAGGAGAAAGCAGCAGTGGATAAGAGGTGAACCCCTATCCTGGGGTTTTCCTGGCAAGACTGGTTCAGAGGAGCCTCAGAGGAGGTTTGCCATTGCCTTCCTCTGAGGCTGAGTGTGTGTGACTTGTCCAAGCTCATCCAGTGTGTTTCATGGCAGAGTGGGGAATCAAACCCAGGTTTCCAGATTGGTAATCCAATATTGAGTAATCCAATACTCAAACCACTACACCATGCTGGCTCCTATTCCCATGTACTGCCTATGAGACAATTGCAGACTTTTTTGTTGTTCTTGTGGGTCTTCAAGTCCTTTCTGACTTATTGCGACCCTAAGGCAACCTTATCATGGGGTTTTCTTGGCATGTTTCTTCAAATGGGGGTTGCTATTACCATCCTCTGAGGCTGAGAGTGTGTGACATGCCAGGGTCACTTACTTGGCCGCAAATTGTACATACCCCAGAATGCATCACCTAGTATATTCCCCCCAACACTTTCTCATTCTCCCCCGTTGGAAGAGGGGTCGTCTTATACAGCAAATATATCCCAAGCTCTATATTTTAACTGGAAAAGTTGGGGGTCATCTTATACGCCCAGTCGTCATACGCCGGAAAATGCAGGTAATTATTTATTTATTTGTTTATTTGTTTGTTTATTTATACTCCACCCCTCTGTTGAACGATTGGGGTGGCTTACAACAACAATTAATATTACACAGGAAATACAGACTAACCCCCCCAAGACCCCATCCTCCCCCATTAAAACAATATTAAACTAGACAACACAGCTTATTAATAATAAAATTTAATAATAACTGTTAAACTGCTGATTACAGTCTTGCTTTGTCTGAAACAAACATTAGTTCCTTTAAAGGTAATTAAAAACAGAGAAAAATACCATGTGACTTTTAGTGGTCAGGAAAAGTTAGAATTAAATGTCCCTTTGAATGCTGGAAAACCAATGTCTTCATCACTGGGAAGGTATCAGAAAAGGTAAACGGCATATAAGGAAATATAATCATGTGCTTTTATAAATCACCAGAATATAAATCTTGAGTATTATGTTCACTTCTGGCCATCTCGTCTTTTAGAAACAGTCCTCTGCAAATTTAAAAAGTGCAAGTAGAGTTGGAGAAGCTACAGAGAAAAACTCAATATAATGTCCTGAGGCACAGACATTTTTTCATAGTAAGAGAAGCCAAAGATAGAAAAAAGACCCCAATGGTTTAAAAAAGGGAAAACTTTAAATGAACTATGAAATACATAAAGCCATGCCAGGTATGGCAAAAGTGACCACAGAGCAGCTCTTTATTTAATCATATTAACAAATCCAATAAGTTTATTTTCTCAAAGTGCAGTGGAACTTGTCACAACAGCAAACTACATATGTAGCTGAGATCCAGAATGTAGACAGTCTATTTCTGGGCAGAATTCAGAGTGCTGGTTATGACCATTAAATCCCTATATGGCTTGGGCCCATACTATCTGAAAGACTGTATTTCCCTGTATGAGTCTCCTGAATTTTAAAATCTCGAGGGTAGGAAGCTTTCTCTCAGCTCTACCACCATCACAGGAATATTTGATGAGAACCTGGGATAGAGTGGAGAGTGGCTTCTCAGTAGCTGCTCTGAGATTATGGAATTCTTTTCTCTCAGAGGTTCAGTTGGCCCTTTCTCTCCTTTCCTTTCCCTGGCAAGCTAAGATCTTATTTAGACAGGCCTTTGGTTTAAAATCTTTGTAAAAGAAAGGATATTTGGTGAGGTTATGTTTTTTATCTTTTTTATTATAATCTGCACTTTATATTGTTTTAAACTTCTGCTTCTAATTGAACTGCTACCTAATTCTTTTAAAACTTTTGTATAGAAAATAGTTTAACTGTACCTGTTTTCTAAATATTGTACTAACCAGCCCGTTGATTGGAAACCACACCCATTGACTGGTAGAGTCGTGTTGTCTTTGTTGTCTGGTTTCAAAACAGAATGAATAGGGAAATTAGGGCAGCAATGTGAGTTGTACAGGGCAGAGGGAGATACAACAATGGCATGGTCATGTGCTCTGATAGAGAAGGGAAAGAGAGGTGTTTATTATCTATCTCACCTTCCAGTCATCCTGCCAGCCCTGGGAACTTGAAGAGTGATCCAGGCCATCCATAAAACCTCACTTTGTTCTTATGTAAAACCAGGTCAGTTAAAAATAAATCACATATAATCTATCTTCTCCTCAAGGATGTGGAAGTTAACTTGGCATGCTTCACAGAAACTTGTCTCGGAGGGTGATAGTGGCCCAACGTGGGCTCAGGCTCTCCCATCTGCATACTGTGTTAGCGGTTGGTGAGAGAAAGTGGGCAGAGGGTGAGGTGGGGTAGCTATGGTCTATAAAGACCATCTTAATAAATCAACTATTAGGGAAATTACCTATTAGGGAACTGAACCACAACAAGTGTATATACATGAGTCTGAAAACCAGGGATAGTGCGGGGACTCTGTTAGTGTGTCATCCATGGAACTTGTCTTGGAGTATTTAGTATCCATGAGAAACATGGACTTCTCCCAGTTGGTTTCAGGACTTACATATAAGGCAGATCATACTCTTGATGCAGTTTTCAGCTTGGAATTTATGGTTCTGTGGATGAAGGTGACTAATATTTCCAGGTTTTCATGGCAGATCATTTTTGGTCAGGGTTTCTGTCATAGGTACAACCTGTTCCTGCGGTGGTGGAGAACCTATTAAAATGGTCTCCCTCAAAAGCTAATGGAACCTTTGAGATTCAGGGGGGCTGCAGACAGGCAGAACAGAGCTGCCCTGGAAAGCGGCGAATCGGGGCCACGGCTACCCCACACTGCGGCCCTGATCTTCCCTTTTGCCACCCCGAAAATGCCACTCCTTTCAGGGGCAGCAAAAGAGCATCCTAAGAGTCAGCACGCAGCTCTTCATTGCCCCTTCCAGAGCAGTGCATCAGGACACTGTGCCGGGAGGGCGTCCTGCTGCCGTGCGCCATGCGTAACAGCACACGGTGTCATGACATCATCAATGTGGGGTTGGGGCAGCTGGTGTGCAGGTGCCCTGCCCCATCTATGCCTCCAGGCCGGCACTTTGAGCCGGTCTGTAGAGGCCCTTAGAAGGCTGTAGAAGGATTTATGGCTTGAATCACTGACAATCCTGTTCAATATGTAGACTCAAAATTTAACCAGGACTATTGATATGGTTGCTCCTAAACATCCTCTCCAACCCCGTTATTAACCAGGCTCCTTGGTATACACAGATTCCCAGGGAGCTAAAACAGGAAGAACATTGACTAGAGCACAGGTGGTGGAAAGCTTGACTTTTATACAACAAGACACAATATAGGAAACCTCTTTGGTCCTATAGGATGACAATGTGTGCAATGAAGAAAGTTTTCTCATATTGTGTATGTGCAAGGAAACCCATTTTTTTCTTCTACAGTAATCTTTTACAGTTCATCTCAAAATGGCAACAGGAAGTGACTGCATAAGGAAAATGAGGTACTGGGGAGTCATACAGGATTTTGAGGTACTGCTAGGATGATGAAGATAAATTCATATGTTTTTACATTGTTGCAGGGCTTTTGTGTGTTTTGAGGCAAAAATTGCTTGAAAACATGCCATTTAAAAAAAACATGGAGGTGGAGAGCTTTGCAAGATTGGTGCAGAATTTCAAGAGCCATGAAAGTGATGTCCAGGGGCTTAATGGCACCCACAGGCTGAACTTTGAACACCCCTGATATCAGGAGTTGCTATCTGTCCCCATCCAATATCACTTCATGGGAGTGAGTTTTCATGATTTTTCTTGCTATATACAGCTGCCTCTGGATCAGTCTTGCACCATTTAAGGTTTTTGAGATATGGCTTTATAGCTTCTTTGACACCAGTGATAGCACCAAAAAGATAGATAAAGACAGAGAGAATGAGAGAGAGAGAGAGAAGAGGCTCAGAGCTTTGGGGATATGTCACATTTTTAAATGCAATGATAGGGGTTGGAGCAGGAGGTATGATTTGTGAGGGCCTCATCTATTCTCCACTAGATCAGTCTCAGTGCAGATACATAACTTCATCCATCTGTTTTCATGACCAGTGGAGGTGGTGACATCTGGTTGGGCCCCTATCCCCCCTACTCCTTGGGTCTGCAAGGGTGCCCCTCGGGGCCATGTGGTGCCCCTAGGGGCCTCGAGGGGATCTCCAGTGCAGGCGGGTGGTGGGTGGCCATTTCCATGGCCCACACGGCCATTTTGCTGTCCCTGCGCAGCATTTTCCCCACTCACATGGTCATTTCTCTCACCTGCACAGCTGTTTCCTGGTCTGCGCCACTATTATGTGAACCTGCCTCTGGAAGTCCCACCCAGAAGTCCCACCCTCCGCACTGGGTGACATCCGGTGTGAGATCCCCACTGCTCACAAATGTTATTATATTGTGGCAATATGTAACAGTAAACATGTTCCTTATAAAAAACAAAAACAAAAAATGAAGGGATTTGTTTTATAGGGTTATCAGGTGGCAGCATAAAAAAATGCATAGATACCTTTACATTTCCTAATGTAACCAGGAATGAGGCATCTATTACTTCTCTAGCCACTTCATCTGTCTCTCTTGCACTTGCTATGTGGAACACCTTCTTGCAGCAGGCAGGGAGAAAAGCAACAAGATTGGGGGCAGGGGGAGAAAGATTAGGAACAAATGAAGCCTCAATTTCCATTGCATCTCAACATTTAAAGGCTTGGCACAATGCTGATATGTGAAAACCTTGCACAGTGAGGAACATGCTTCTTTGTACAAATGTATATGTGAAAACAAATATCATGATCCACACCATGTGACAATTGAGGTTGAAGCACCATATAGAAGAGCCTTGAAAGATCATATGAATTGGAGAGACCTGAGTTACTAGGGAATCCTTCGAGATTATTTTCCTAATGCCTTCAGTTCTTTTCTTCAATGGCCCTGATACCTATCAGAATGCACAATGAGAGGTCTTGATACTGATAATTGATCAGGAATAAGAGAGCCAGCAGAGTCATGATTAATTGTCAGATTGTTGAAATACCATTTTAAAAGCTGCAAATGGTATGGAAATTTGTGGTGAATTTTAAACCAGTGTACATTTCTTGATCCAAAGCACTTTAGACCTCTTGCGCCAAAGCTGAGAAACTTCTCCCTGGCTTCTCTCCTTAAATCAATACCATTAAAATCCTTCAAGAGAATCCTTCTCTGTACAGTTATAAAATATCAATTACATACATTTTCATTAGCTGGATGTACTGATCTGGGCAGATTCATTGGTTGTTTGTTTCTCAGCAAATGATTGTTGGCGTCAGACCAACCCAAGGAAATTACCAAAGAACGCTTACTTCAAGCATCCACATACAGCCCAGTGTGTGTGTGTGTGTGTGTGTGGGGGGGGGGGGGGAAAGAGGTGATAACTCACCTAATATTCCTCATATGAAGCAGCAGTGTTGGACTAACAATGAGTTAGCACTCACTGAATCTGATCAATAGTGAAAGAAAAACAAAGAAAAAGGCTTGAATCTTGTTAGTGACATTAGCTGGTGTAAACTTCTATTACATCTGTGTATATCCTTTAATGTGGTTATAGAAGGAAGTATCCAGTACCTCCTTCATACTATGATCCCCAAAGATCCAGGAGGAGTCCATCTTCTTTGTGGGCCCAGCTGCAGAAACACAGCTGGACCCTAGCTGGTTGTCCCCCACTTTCCCCATTAAATGGCAATGGGGCATGATCCAAAAAGTGAAGATAAGCTGCATGAATGCAGAGAGGGGAAAGAGGCAGAGGCATGCTTGGCTTTAGGCGTTATTAGCTGCCCTTGAGTCAAACGCTACTCATGGCAACCCTGTGGATGAGATATCTCCAGGCCCTACTATTCTCCACTGCTCTGCTTAGATCTTGTAGATTCAGGCCCATGGCCTCCCAAATTGAATCTGGCCATCTGGCATGCAGTCTTCCTCTCTTCCTACAGCCCTTCACCTTTCCTAGCATTACTGGCTTTTCCAATGAGTCATGCTGTTACCTAAATTGCAGGGGGTGCTAGGGAGGTACCCACAAATGGCATGCAATGGGGAAATTAATTTAGCTCAATGGGAGTGCGAGAGTAACATCTGGTTGGGATCGTTTGCATTTGTCTAACAGGTCCAAACCCACAAAACTCCACAGGCAGTTTCTAAATTAATGTAGTTTATTTCAAAACAGGGAATCAACAAACACACAAGCACGCTCTCTCTCACACACAAGAGCTAAGGAATTAAAAGCAGGTCAAGTGGGAAAGAGAGCAGAAGAATGGTTACCATACATTACCAATGCAAAAGCCAGAAGTCCTGGGAAAATTGCAGAGAAAGTGGGTTCAGAATCTAGCAATTCTGAAGAGTCTAGGTAAAATAATGGCTTCTAACTTCACTCAAAACTGAAAACAAAGATCAAACAGCCCTCCTTTATACCCTTTTCACTTTTGGGAACATTAAAGGTGGAAATTTCCATGGGAGGAAAGAACAAAGCCCTGTACCATAAAGTGTAGCCATATTAAACAAAAGAGGTGGCAGGTCCATATGGCTTGTCCTTTTGATTCTCAAATTTCGGCCAGATGCCAGATACCTCTTTCCCATCACAGACCTCTTGATTGATTTACACTTCAAAGGATGCATTTCTCTGCCTTGCAGTGCTCCCTGACTTTGTCCTCTGGATCACTGTGAGACCCTACTATCTTGCCCTAGGAAGCATCTTGAAGCTACATGACTGGCACGTCTTTCAGTATGGAAGTTTGATATCAAGGATCAGTTAGGGTCAGACAGGGGCTTTACAATGCCTTCTTCAAATTGACTTCACATACAGAATGATCCAAGTACTTTATTACCCCAATATTCTTTAGGAGGAATGACAGGACCAGAACTATGCCAACTATTGTGAACTATGCCAAAACAAACCAAATAAATTTCAACAATATAAGATACTACATTTAGGCAGGAAAAAATGAAATGCACAAATATAGGATGGGTGACACGTGGCTTGAAAACAGTATGTGTGAAATAGATCTTAATGATCTACAAGCTAAACATGAGACAACAGTAGACTTCAGAGACATACCCAGGTTCATCTGGAATGTCAGTACACGAAGGGATCTTGTAGCACCTTTGAGACTGAGTAAAAGAAGTTGTAACATAAGCTTTTGCAGACTTGGTCTACTTCCTCAGATGCAAAGCCAACAGTGTGATGAAGTGGCCAAAAAAGCCGGTGCAATTCTAAGTTGCATCAATAAGAATATAATGTCCAAATTAAGGAATGTAATAAAACTACTCTATTTTGCACTGGTCAGACCTTGCCTGGAATACTTGGCCCAGTTCTGGGCACCACAGTTCCAGAAGAATATTGACAAACTGGAAAGTATTTAGAGGAGTGACTGAGATGGTAAAAATTCTGGAAACAAGCCCTATAAGAAGTGGGTATGTTTAGCTTGAAGAAGAGAATACATAAAGGCAATATAAAAATCATATTTAAACACCTAAATGAATGTCATGTAGAAGACAGAGTTTGTTTTTTTGCTGTTCCAGAGACTAGAACACAAATCAATGGATTCAAATTACAAGAAAACTGATTCCACCTAAGCATTTGGAAGAACTTTTTGACTTCAGAGCTGTTTGAAGTGGAATAGACTGCATTAGATGGTGAAATACTCTCCTCTGCAGGTTTTTAAATGAAGCTGGCCATCTCCCAGTACTGCAGCATATTTCTGCATGGCAGAAGATTAAACTAGATGGTCTTGGGATGCTCCTTCCAGCTGTATGATTCTATGATTCCATTATTCTTTTTTGAAACCTGTAAACTCACTAACTAGAGTGCCTTCCTTTCACTGCTCCTCCCCCCGCCCCATCCCACTAACTGCATCTCTGGAGTGAATAATGTTGCTGAGTCTGTTGGACTGCAGCTGTTATCTTCTAATTAGCATGCTCAGATCCATTGTGTGATTCAACATTGTATTGCATATTTCTCAGCTTTTGTAAAAAGTTAGTTCAACACATTTTGCTGTGTTGAACAGTGGGGAGAGCAGCCAATGGGGATACTTTCCTCCTCCCCATCAATGTGCATAGTACTCAGTACCAATCAAGGTAATTCAAATTGGCACATAAGGCAAAAGGGCACGCACTCGCTCATTACTTTTCATATGACTAAATAGCAGAGTAGATCCATCAAATCAGCCATTGAGAACACTGATATAAATCCCACTGATTAAATGGGTCTATTTCAATTTAGGAATAGGAATTAGGCCAATATCAGTAATAACAACTATGGGGTTATTCACACTGTGAAAATAATCCAGGTTGAATCGAGGTTGAATCTCCATTGTTCACATGCATCTCAAATGTACCCAATTAATCTGGAGGAGGGCTGCCAAAAAACAAAAAAACAAAACACCCATTCAATCCAGGATAATCGATATTGGGTTTTTCCCAGAGATCTGCAACCAATGCAAATCTGCAACCAATGAAAATTCCGAATAGACCTGGGATAAAACTCTGCATGCCTTGAATGTGTTCTGAATGCTTTTGCATCATCAACTCCATCTTTATTCAAATGCTTGTATGTGTGAGCAACCAAATTCACAGAGATGCACATTGATGTGGTTCTATAGTGTGAATAACAAACCTAGAATGTGTGAGTGAGATGATTCACATTGTTGCACTAAAAGAATGACATCAGATAATCTGACCTCTAATAATTTGTTCCTTTCATAACAATCAAGATCAACAACAGAGGCAGCTGCCTCACCCTAATATTGTATGACTGATCTTTTACTGAAAGACTCAGCTTCAAATGCCAGTGGACAACGCGTAAATTACAATGAACAACAGATGGCAATAAGTCTTAACAGTAATATTAATATAATAGTAATATAGTAATATATATAGTAATAGTAATATATTAAGTATTAATAGTAATATAGGAAACTCCTTATGTCAAGTCAGACGTTATGGATCATCTAGGGTTTAAAATGTACACCATCTACAGCTTGCTCCCTCTAGAGCAGGGGTTGGCAACCTACGGCCCGGGGGCTGGATCCAACCCTCTGATACCTTTGGACCAGCCCCACGCTGGTCCTGTCGCCGCGGCTGCTGCCACCCACCACCACTGCCCACCGTCGTGCGCGTTGCAGCTGCCATTTTGTTTCCAAAATGGTGGCTGCGGCTCGTTTGCACATGCGCAGTACTTGGCGCATGCGCAAACTAGTTGTGGCTGCCATTTTGTTTCCAAAATGGCGGCTGTGACTCGCTCACACATGTGCAGTACTCGGCACATGAGCAAACGAGTTGTGGCTGCCATTTTGGAAAACAAAATGGCAGCCGTGACTCACTCGCGCATGCACAGTATGCCAGAAGTACTGTGCATGTGCGAGCGAGCGTGCACACGCATGCGTAGTACTTCCGGCGTGCATGCGATGCCATTTCTCCCCCCCTTCAGCCCATGGAAGACCTGGAGACCAGCGGACCGGCCCCAGGTAAGAAGAAGTTGCTGAACCCTACTCTAGAGGTTCAAGCAGAAACCTTATCTAGCAAGGATCGAACCTGGGACAATCTGAATGCATACTTTGTACCACCAAGTTATACCCAAATAGCTAATGGTATCACTAGATCTTAAAAGAACACTGACATTATGATTATAAGAGTTCAGCAGTATTCCTTTAGGAATATTGGAGGATATGGCCCTTTTTGAACCAACTTGGTATAGTGGTTTGAGCATTAGATTAAAGCTCTGGAGGCCAGAGTTCAAATTTCTGTTTGGCCATGGAAACCCACTGCGTGACCTTGGGAAAGTCACACTTTGTTAGGCTCAGAAGAAGGCAAAGACACCCTCCACCCCCCCCACCCCCCCGAACAAATCCTGCTGAGAAAAATTCATGATAGGTATGCGTTAAGATCTCTGGGGTGAAACAGATTGATGGTTTGGAGTGGCCTCTAGTGGCTCCAGCCCCAGTTGGACCCCGATCAGTGTGGGACCATGGTAACTGGACAGTCTGCTCTGAAAGCAGGCTGCTGCTGCAGTCCTAAATGAGCCACCAGCAAAGAGCAGACTTTCTCTGCTCTTTCTCCCAGCAGCCAAAGACCACCTTAGAATCATAGAATCATAGAATCATAGAGTTGGAAGAGACCACAAGGGCCATCCAGTCCAACCCCCTGCCATGCAGGAACTCCCAATCAAAGCATCCCCGACAGGTGACCATCCAGCCGCTGCTTAAAGACCTCCAAGGAAGAAGACTCCACTACTCTCCGAGGGAGTGTGTTCCACTGTCGAACAGCCCTTACTGTCAGGAAGTTCCTCCTAATGTTGAGGTGGAATCTCTTTTCTTGCAGCTTGCATCCATTGTTTCGGGTCCTAGTCTCTGGAGCAGCAGAAAACAAGCTTGTTCCCTCCTCAATATGACATCCCTTCAAATATTTAAACACAGCTATCATATCACCTCTCAGTCTTCTCTTCTCCAGGCTAAACATCCCCAGCTCCCTAAGTCGTTCCTCGTAGGGCTTGGTTTCCAGACCTTTCACCATTTTAGTTGCCCTCCTTTGGACACGCTCCAGTTTCTCCACATCCTTTTTGAATTGTGGTGCCCAGAACTGGACACAGTATTCCAGGTGAGGCCTGACCAAAGCAGAATAGAGTGGCACTATTACTTCTCTTGATCTAGACACTATACTTCTACTGATGCAGCCTAAAATTGCATTGGCCCTCTTAGCTGCTGCATTGCACTGTTGACTCATGTTCAACTTGTGGTCTACCTGGACTCCTAGATCCCTTTCACACGTAGTCTCATTCAGCCAGGTGTTCCCCATCGTATATCTGTACCCTTCATTTTTCCGCCCTAAGTGCAGTACCTTACATTTCTCCGCATTGAATTTCATTTTGTTAGCTTCGGCCCAGCTTTCTAGTCTATTCAATTCATTTTGAATTTTGATCCTGTCCTCTGGAGTATTAGCTACTCCTGCTAATTTGGTGTCGTCTGCAAATTTGATAACTATGCCCCCAATACCGTCATCCAAGTCATTGATAAAGACTTAGGTGGTCTCAGAGTGTCCTCTGGCTGCTCTGGGGACGTATGTCATCTGCACGCCCCACCCCTGAAGCAGCCAGAAGCCGTACTTTTTAGCCTGTCTATTTTGGGCCTCTGTAAGTCAGAAATGAATTGAAGACACACAGCAACAACAAATGACTCTTTTCATGAATGCTGGTGTATTCAGGCAGGTGTTTCTCCAGGGCAACCAGGTTAGCTTGGAAAATCATTCTCCCACAGACTTTATTTCTGTGAAGAGGCATCACACAATTACCAGTATGTGGAACAACATACTTGTTCCCACCTGAAACATCAGATAGTCTGCTTTACATTATTATGGTCATCCACAAGGAAGAAGCCTATATTAAAGAAGTGTATACGTGCAGGTTAATTCCTTAAAGATAATCGCACTAATATGGTGACATGTATAGCATGCCTGCACATTAGCAAGACAATCTACAAATAGGGAAAGGAATATGGTTTAGATCTGTAATAACTGTGTGATGCCCCATTCATATGTACTACAAGCAAAAGGAGAAAAGAAGAGAGGCCTAAAGCTAAGTGCTAGTCCCAATTACATTCAAGTCACTGAATCAACGAAGCTTGCATATATGTTGACCTAGCAAGTTCGCACTGAGTCAGTAAGTAAAGTTAGTTAGGACTCACAACTGGATTTAATTCAAAGGATTCAGGCATCTGGCAGGAGAAGAACCAGGTCTGGAACGTTATTTGACTGATACCTTAGATCCCTATAATAAGCTCTATTTGAGCATTTTGGAAATTGGTAAGTGTGAAGGGATACAGGATTTATAGGTGCCCCTGCCAAGTTACACTATTGTATCTACAAAATTAGTAGGATTAGCTGATACTTTTTCCACTATTCCAACTCCTTACACTATGGATTTGTCCTTTTGGTGAGAGGCGATGCCAATGACTCACTTTCAGTTTCTTGGCTTCTTCTTCTTCTTCTTCTTCTTCTTCTTCTTCTTCTTCTTCTTCTTCTTCTTCTTTTACATTGCCAGGAATTAACATGGCACATCTCTTCATTCCTTCCACATGTAGATATTGTATTACACAGACTTCACTCTGAAGCCAGTGCTTAGAATCATAAAGGAAACTGAGTCAGCTTTGTTCTTTAGGTCTGTCAAATCCTTCCAAGCCTAAGTCATAGCTAAACCTTCTACCCACTCTAAAGAACATTGAGACCTTGCAAGTTTTAAAAATGGCACTGTCTCATACACTCAAACAGGGTATAGGGTTTTGCTTAGCTTGCATAGCAGAGATGTTAGAAACATACATGCACACAATTTTATTAATCTTATCCAATTTATTTAAATTTCAACTTCCCACAAAATGCCTCTAGATGTTTGTTCTGATCATTTTTGCTGCAAGGGGGAAAAGGTAAAATGACCAAGTAACCTGAGAAATTTCACCTTGTTTATTATAATTGTTTTGTAAAATATGTGAAGACACTGCACTTTTTTTAAAGGAATAAAAAATTCTTGGGAGGAGAGGTGCTTGAGCACATTGTAAAGCACATGCCTTTTATTCAGAAAATCACAGGTTCAATTTTGGCCATCTCCTGTTAGGACTCAGAAAGAACTTTCCATCAAATCCTGCTGAGCCACTAAATGTTGACTGTATTAGGTTGGATGTTTTTATGATTTGATAAAGTATAAAGCATCTGCCTATATTCCTATAAATTCCCTATCTACATCAACTCTATCTCCCATCTTTATCTCCCACCCTGACAAGATAGAATGATATGAGCACATGTGCAACTCATAAAAAATAGAAAAATACAATGAATTGTACCCCACTGATAGCCAAAGTGGTGAATGGATGAGGGGAAGGGTATGAACGCAGAATCTAAATGGTCATTCTTTTCAACACTAGCACTCTAGATTTCAAGTTCAGCTGCCACCTTCAAGTTGACTCATTTCCCGTGCAAGCAGACTTGTCTAACTAGCATTTCTTTTTTCACATCCCTGTCTGCAGTTATAAGGCCTTCTGTGGGAACAAAAGTAGCCGAGCAAGCTAACCAGAGATTAACTTTTATTTCTAATTGCACTATTCCATAGCTTTATTCATCATTCATTATGGGAATTCTGGTAGAGGGGTTATAGTGATTTTATTTACCTTCATCAGTCATCATCAGTGATACAGCAAATACTATTTAGAAGTCACTTGCTGTCATATTCTTTATCAAACCTAGTTTCTAGAAATCTATGAGTGCAGGTTATGAGAAAGTGTGGCTCATGCAAATCCACAAAAAACTCTTTGGGATGGCCAACCAGGAAAGTCTATGTGATGCAAAGGAGATAGAAATTTTTGACCAAAATGTATTGCTTTTGACTGAATTCATTTATTTTGTCTTGACCCACTGTTGCCTTGGAGAAAGCCCCCTTTTCCTACTCTTCTACTTAATGAGCATATTCTATCTCCTCATTTTTATATAAAATTGTGCAAAATAATAATAATAATAATAATAATAATAATAAATTTTATTTATACCCCGCCCCTCTGAACACAATCAAGGCATCTAACAACAATTAAAATTTATACAATATAAATACAAAGAAACCCGAGACCCACCCACCCCTTAAAAAAGTATTAAACCAGCAACGATCAAAGCATCTTAATTAAATAAACATAAAATAAAACTAGATTGTAGACAATTTTAGTAATGATGGTATCCAAAATGAGGGAGGGCGAACTAAGGGAGGTTTCTGAAGCTGAGAAATCTATTCTGGAAAGGCCTGCCAGAAGAGATCCATCTGAACAGCCTTTTTTTTTAAAAAAAAATATTTTTATTAAACAAATATAAAAATTGTACATTATAGAAAAAAAACACACAAACATGACAAACAAACCAATAAATAGACCATACAAAACAATAAACAAAAACATATAAAAAACATACATACTGCATCCTAAACAAATAACAAATAACATATATATATATATATATATATATATATATAAACAACATAACTTCCTAAACTGTATCCGGGAAAATGTAATCTATCATCACCAAATATATAACTCATATCTTTTTCTGACAAATTCTACATCCAGAATTTAATGTCTCAAACTATCTTTCTAAGGGGAATTCACATTACCAGAATAGAGTAGTTTAAAAAACAAAACAAAACAAAACAAAAAAACAATATTGTCTCTTTCTCACCATTCTCAACAGTATATGTCTCATAATATACAGCTCCTGATATACTACTTATGCTATTCAACAAAATACAAAATACAGAAGCGGACTTCAGTTATGAAAAGAAATTAACATACAGACCATACGAAAGGTACTATAGGCTACTATAATCTGACATTTGTCATATCCTATATATTATATCCATTATTCAAGATCTTAGATTTTAATCTATAATTTGTAAAATCATTCAACTAACGCTGTATATCTATATTGGTTACCATTTTTTTGTACGTAAGAAATCCATAAATCCCAGTCTTTATAAAATCTTGATAATGTCTTATTTGTAATCAAATATGATAGTTTATCTATCTCATAAATGTCATAAATTTTTAATTTCCATTCTTCTAATGTTGGTATTACTTTCTGTCTCCAATATCTAGCATATATCATCCTGGCTGCTATTATTATTAAAAATAGCAACCTTCTTTTCCTTTTTTCCACTTCTCTGTCTTCCACAATGTTCAAAAGATATAATTTTGGGTCTGGGCGAGTTTGCAAATTAAAAATTTATTTCACTTCCCCATGTATCATTTTTCAGTAATTGACTGCTACCATGCAATTCCACCACATATGCAGGTATTAACAGCCTTTTTGAAGCTGTTTAGTGTTGTAATCTGATTTCATCTGGCAGGTCATTCCATAATCTGGGGGCAACTACTGAGAATGCCCTCAGGGAGGCTACAGATAGCCTAGATTTTGAGGCTGGAGTAAGTTCCTCCCAGAGGACTGGAGTGCGCAGGGAGGGTTGTATGGGAGGAGGCGGTCCTGAAGATAGGTTGGGCCCAAGCCATTTAGGGCTTTAAAAGTAATAACCAACACCTTATACTGGGCCCAGAAACTAATAGGCAGCCAGTGGAGGAACTTTAACACCGGAGTTATGTGGTCCCTCTTAGATGTTCCTGAAACCACTCTGGCTGCCATGTTTTGTACTAACTGAAGTTTCTGGACCAAGCATGAGGGTAGCTCCATGTAGAGCACATTAAAATCTAGACAGGAGGTTACCAGTGCATGCCCAACAGTCTCAAGGTCCCTTACTTCCAGAAAAGGGCTCAGCTGGCATATCAGCCGCAGCTGATAGCAGGCACTCCTGACCATTGCATTTACCTGATTTCTCATCAGGAGCGACGAGTCAAGGAGCACCCCCAGACTGCGAACACAGTCCTTTACGGAGAGTGTGACCCCATCCAGGACTGGAGGTTGCAGCCCAATTCTTGGTTTCGGGGCTGCTACTGTGAGCACCTCTGTTTTGTCTGGATTCACTCTCAATCTGTTTTTCCTCATCCAGCCCATTACTGCCTTAAGACATTTGTTGAGAGAGGAGATGCCATCGGGATTCGAGGCCAACGATCGAGACATGGAGAAATAGATCTGGCTGTCATCAGCATAATGATAACACCCAGCTCCATGACTCCGAATGATCTCACCCAGCAGCTTCATATAGATGTTGAACTGCATCGGTGACAGAATGGCACCTTGAGGGATACCGCAGGTGAGCTCCTTTTTACCAGAGTGACTGTTCCTGAGCAGCACCCTCTGCGTCCTGCCTGAGAAGAAGGAATGGAACCACTGGAGCACAGTGCCTCCAATTCCTAACCCACTCAGGCGATCCAAGAAGATGCCATGATCTATCATATCGAAAACTGCTGACAGGTATAAAAGCATCAACACAGTCACACTACCCCTGTTGATGCTCAGACGCAGGTCATCAATCATGGCAACCATGGCAGTCTCAACTCCAAATCCTGTCCTAAAGCCAGTTTGAAATGGGTCTAGATAATCAGTTTCATCCAAGACAGCTTGGAGTTGAAGAAAGACCCCCCCCCCAACTAGTTGGGAGGGGCCTGCTGTTGCGTCGGCCAAATAAGGGCACTGACGTGTAATTGGCTTAGCAGACCAGAAGGCCCGCCCCTCCCGGTCTGCTTGGCCAATGGGAAAGAAGTCTCACTCCAGAGTCTCACGAGAGCTCAAATCTCGCGGGATTCTGGAGCGAGATTTACGGGGCTATAAAGCTCCGCGTTGCCTCGTGGAGCCAGCCATTTTGATTTGGACAAGCAAGGAGCACCTTGCTCATCCGTTTCCGGCTCCAGGGCTTGTTGGGCCTGGGAGAGGCCAAGCCTTTTGTTAAAGGAGCCCGAACCCCTGGCGAACAGGCGTGGCTTGGGCTGGGACGCCTGGTTCCCAGGGAGCTTGTACGACTCCCCGCCGCGTTTTGGGCTGGTGTGAGGAAGGCCCGTGCTTGCAGAGCCGGAGCTTTGACGGCCAGGTGCGGCAGGAGCCGCGTGTCCTCTGGCTACCAGGCCACAAGAGACAGTTTGCCCTCTCAGGGGTGTATTGAGAGGGAGGTTTGGCGAGTGGAGTAGAGCGCGGCAAATAAAAAAAAAAAAAGAGGCCGCGGCTCCTTCGCTGGGTTGGGGCCTGGGCACAGCCTCCAGTGGCTGATTTGCCTTGCCCCTGGGTGGCCGTTAGGCCTTGTGAATGTGTACATAAGAGGGACAGGCCCCGAGTGGTGCAGACGACCTTGGGATTCAAGGTCTGACCCCCCCACCCACCCCCAACGTATTTGTGAGTATTAAAAGCGAAAGTTGGTGAGAAGTGCCCCCCCTCCTTCATACATTCACTGTGGGCATTGTTCAGGCCTAGTGGGGGTTAACTCGACAGCTAGACCTGGCCATTTTTATTACTGCACAATAATAATAATAATAATAACAATCATACCAACAACATGAATTTAATTTAAAAAAAAAGAAAAAAAGAAATTGGGGGTGAGCTTTAGTGATAAGGGCCTCCTCTTACTTTGTGGCTAACCTTGGTTTGGTTGGCAGTTGCTGAATGGGAGCACGTGCAGTAGGTAAAAGTCACTTTACATAGACATTGATTGCTTCATATCAGATTGGTGACACAGGTATAGCCTTAATTATAACTCTATTTCCTGCACCAATTAGTCTGAGTAGCCAGTGTTGTTGTTATTTTAACAATCATGCCACGAAGTAAGACTCAGTCTAAGCGACGTGCGACTTCTGCTGCTCCTAAAGCTGGTCAGCCAGCGCCTAAGCGAGCCTCTAATACTCATAATAAGGAAGATGACATCACCATTCATTTGGCTCAAATAGGTCACACTATGCAGGCTTGTGCGGCAGTATGTGAGCAGTTGGTTCACCACCATTTACAAAAAGGGGGGCAAACAACTACATCTTCAATTGCCCATTCAAATTCAAACTTAGGTCAGAACACTACACAACAGGCCATTGATAATCCAAATTCACCAGACACTGCATGTAGTTTCCCAAGTACATCAACTATGGAGCTTGGACAACCAACCGTAGCTGATGTAATGGAGCTTTTGAAAAAAGTTCCCGGTGTGGGGCATCAGGGTGCGACTGCCCCTATGTCTAGTCAACCTACTTTGGCTGATCTGTTTCACTTTCTTCAAAGTGTGGTAGTTACAGGTCAGAGTGATGTAACGACACCTGCGACATCCACGGCTTGCAATAGTGATGTACCAGGCGCACATGGCGGACAACACAACACCCGAGCTGCTTCTGTGACATTCACGGTGGGAGCTCAGCAAACATCAGTGGATGCTTCTCCTCATACGAGCTCAGGTTTGTCAGACTCTAATAATGTACAGGCTTTATGGCCTTCTGCAGTATGGGCTGCAGGTGGGCAGACAGGGTTGACCTCAACAAGCGACTGCCCTAGCCCAGCACCTGTGACACCACCTCTAGCTGACATGGGTCTAGCACAAGGTTCGAACTTGGGGGTCCAGTTTAATTCAAATAACAATAACACGGTAAGTCAGGTAAGGGAAACTGCTGTCGTAGGTACATTAGGCATTTCTGGGACTGACTGGTCTTTTGAATGCAATCCATATGCGGGGATGTCTATGCATTTGGGGTCGCACCTTCCCATAACTACAAAAGAAAGGATTTGGAAAGGTGAGTATATTGATTTGTTTTCACTCACATTTCGTGATCCTGAACCGAGGATCATGGTTAAGGATGGGGTGGTGTTTACCCTCCCAAAGGAATTTCTTTTTTTTTTAACTTTTATTTCTACAAAACAAATAAATATACATTCTTACATTCTTACATTCATATACAACTTTACAAAATACAATACAGTTAACACACTACTTAAGACATCCATACATTCCTATAACATCACAAACTAACTAACATATATATCTACCACATTTATCTACTAACATTAAACATAAAACACCCATCCTATACGATGCTTCATTTCTATGCTAGATACACTTCCAATATGAAGAAATAACTATTTGCCTTTTTTTTTTGTATAATTCCTTGAAACCCCCTAGCTTATCTATCTATACAGCGTTTCATTTTGATTTTTTGTCATTCCTTTACATTTTTACTTGAAAATTAAACCTATTAAATAAGTAACTATTGGTTCTTTATTATTATTATTTGTCTTCATATTTCCCCCTTTTCCAATATATCTTAAAGCCTTTCCATTCTTTTTCCACCTCTTCCTCTTCTTTCTCTCTCATTAACGCTGTTAACATATCAGATTCCATAGCTTCTTTCATTCTTTCTCTCCATTCCCTTTTCGAAGGTATTCGGTTTTGTTTCCATCTTTTTGCGTAAGTAATTCTTGCTATAGTAATCATATACAATACTATTTTTCTATATTTACACTCTTGTTCTTTTTCCATTAAATCTGTCATATTTAATAAAAAAAAAGTTGGGTCCCATGGTATAGTAATTTCAAGTATATTGGACATCATTTTCTGTATCTCTCTCCAAAACCGTTTCGCCTCTCTACATTCCCACCAAATGTGAAAGAAGGTGCCATCTTGTTTTCCACATTTCCAACATTTTGCTGTTCCTGTTTTGTATATTTTCTTGATTTTTATTGGTGAGAGATACCAATGATATAACATTTTAATATGATTTTCTTTATAATTTTGACAACACGTAAATTTATTAGTATTCCGCCAAGTTTTTTCCCATCTTTCTAAATCGATGGATTTCCCATAATCTTGGGCCCATCTAGCCATAGCATGTTTAATTTTTTCTTTTTCTAAACTTCTTTCCCTCAACAACTTATAATATTTAGCTATATGACCTTTTGTTTTGTCACTAAAGATCATATCTAATTCTGATTTCTCATTCGTAATTCCAGTATTCTTTTTATCTAGTCTAAATCTATCCTTCAATTGATAATACAGAAACCAATTCCTTCCAAGTATCTTCTCCAATTGTTCCATTGTCTTCATATCGTCTTTTCCACTCTTCCAATCTATGATTTCCTTGTATGTCAACCACTGTGTTCCCTCATTTCTTGTCCTTTTAAAAAAGGCCTCTTGAATCGATACCCAACTTGGAATTTCGTTATAGAATTGTTTTTTAATCTTTAACCATGTTTTCAAAAGTGCATTTCTTATGAAGTGATGCGCAAAATCCCTATTTTCTTTTAGTTTATCATGCCACATAAAGGCATGAAAACCATATCTCATCTTGCAACTTTCTAGCTCTAATAATCTTTCATTTTTCAAGGTGACCCATTCTTCTATCCAGTTTAGACAAGCTGCATGATAATACAATTTTAGGTTTGGTAGTCCACATCCCCCTCTTGATTTCTCTTCTGTCAATAGTTTCCAGCTTATCCTGGCTTTTCTGCCTTCCCATATAAATTTTGTCAGTTCCCCTTGCCATCTTTCCAAGAATTTTTCATCACTGATAATGGGTAGATTTTGGAATAGATACATCAATCTAGGCAAAACGCTCATTTTAATTATTTCAATTCTCCCCAAAAAGGAGAATCTTTTCTTTGTCCATCTTTGCAGGTCATTTTTGATTTCATCCCATATTTTCTGATAGTTATTTTTGAACAAATCTATATTCCTTTTGGTGAGATGTAAACCTAAATATTTCACCATCTTTTCCACTCTATAACCCGATATCTCTTTTAATACTTCTTCTTCTTTTACACTCATGTTTTTGGTCAATATTACCGTTTTGTCCTTATTTATCTGAAGACCTGCCACTCTACCATATTCCTGAATTACTTCATTTAACCTTCTTACGCTCTTATTAGGATCTACTAGGAAGCAGATAAAATCATCAGCGAATGCTTGTATTTTATAAGTATGCCGTTTTATCTTAATTCCTTCTATATCGGTGTCCCCTCTTATCCTGTTGTTTAATACTTCCAATACTAATATAAATAGTAATGGGGAAAGGGGACAACCCTGTCTAGTACCTCTTTCAATATTTATCATTTCCGTTCACTCTTGATTAATAATAATTCGTGCTCTCTGTTCTGTGTAAATTGATCTTATCCATTTAATAAATGTTTCTCCCATTTTCATCTGTTTAATCAGTTCTAACATAAAATACCAATTAACCCTATCAAAAGCTTTTTCAGCATCTAAGAGGATCAACGCCAGTTTCCTTTCGTTGTGACACTCAAAATATTCAATTATATCCAATACTTTCCTTATATTGTTTTTGATTTGTCTTTTCGGAATAAAACCATTCTGATCCTCATGTATTATTACCTCCATTATCTTTTTCATCCTTGTTGCTATCACTGTGGTGAAGATCTTGTAATCCACATTTATTAAAGATATGGGTCTGTAGTTTTTCATTTCGCTACTCTCTTTTTCTCCTTTGGGTATTAATGAAATATATGCCTCCTTCCAAGAGTCGGGTATTCCATTTTTTTGAATCTCATTCACCGTTTCTTTTAATGGTTCTATTAATACATCAATCAGTTTTTTATAATAGTTCGCTGTCAACCCATCTGGGCCTGGCGATTTTTTTGGTTTCATCTTCCCCACAGCTTCTCTGATTTCTTTCTCTGTAATCGGTTGATTTAAGCTTTTTTCTTGTTCTTCATTTAGTGTTATGATTTTTTGTTGATTTATGTATTCTATAATTCTTCTCTGTTCCTCTGTTGTCCTTGACATATTCTTATATATATTTTCATAATATTCTTTGAAAAGCTTCTTAATCTCATCTTGGTTCGTGACTATGTCTCCTTTATAGTGTATTCCCCCAATTATCTTCTTATCTCTTTCTTTTCTTACTTTATTTGCTAACACTCTCCCCGCTCTATTGCCCAGCTCAAAATGCTCCTGTTTTATATATTTTAATTTCTTTTCTATTTCCTTAATCGCTAGTATCCTCAATTGATGTTGTAATTCCTCTATTTCACACTTCAACTCCTTATCCCCTTTCTTCTTCCACTCTTCTTCTTTTCTTTTTAAATCTTCTTTAATTTTCTGTTCCTTTTCCAATTCTTTCCTTTTTTGTTCTACCCTTAGTTTAATAAATGCGCCTCTAATTACCGCTTTACTAGCGTCCCAAATAACTTTATTCTGTATTCCTTCTGTCCTATTTTCTTTAAAGTAATATTTTAATATTTCTCTTATTTTATTTATATTCTCCTTACTTTTCAATAAATCATCCTGTAGTCTCCATAAGAAATCTTTCTTTTTTGTTTTTATTTCCATTGCTATCGGGTTGTGATCAGATGTATATTTTGTTAGAACCTCCATTGTATCAATCCTTGGAATTAATGATTTAGATATTAAAAATAAATCAATTCTTGAGAAAGAATTGTGGACTTCCGAAAAAAAGGTAAAACCTTTGGATTCCTTATATTTATACCTCCACACATCTATCAATCCATAATCCTCTATAATATTGAAGCAAGATCTTGGAAGCTTGCCTTGATTCATTCGTATTTTCTTTCCTTTGTTCGATGATCTGTCTAATTTTGGATCTAAGACCGCATTAAAATCTCCTAGCATAATAATCTCATTGTATTTTAAATTCTTTATTTCATTATTTATAGTTGTGAAGTACTTATCTCTCCTTTCCATTGGTGCATATATTCCCACCACTAATATTTTTAAGTCTTCGATTTTCACCTCTACTCCTAAATATGTTCCTTCTTCGTCACTAAAAATTTCTTGCGAGTGATATTTCCTATTTACGTAGATTACTACTCCTCTTTTCTTTTTATTAGTTGCCGATATGTAAGCATATCCTAATTTGGGGTTTCTAATAAGTCTCTCTTCTTTCTTCTTAATTTTAGTTTCTTGAATGCATATAATATCGCTTTTTAGTTTTTCCAATTGATGAAATACTATATTTCTTTTATATTTAGAATTGATGCCTTTAACGTTCCAAGATGTTAATTTAACCATTTTTCTTTCTCTTTTTTTTTTCAATAGTTCAGACAATCTTTATATATTTTTATTTTTTTGCCACCCCTTCCTCCCCTTTATTAATTTTATTTGTGTATTCCTTTATTTTCTCTTATTTGATATTTATTATGTGACTTATTAACACGCTTCTTATATTCCTCCTTCTTCTTCAGTTAAACTGTCTTCTTCCGATTCTATTTTGGAGCTTTTTCTTTCTTTCTCTCTATTTGTTTGATCTTCTTCACTGTTCTCCTCTTCTGCTTTTCCTTCCTCGTTCCTAGTTTCATTCTCTTTCTTATTTTCTCTATGTCTTCTAGATCACCATTCTCTTAATACCATCTTCTCTCTCTTCTCTTCTCTTTTCCCTCCAAATTCTTCTTTTAGTTTTTGTTCCATTTCTTTTGCTTTTGTTGCGTTGTCAACTTTAACTCTTTTCTGTTTAAAAAAGAATATAAGTCCTTCGATTCTGTCCCATTTATAATTAATTCCAAGATTCTTTAGCAGTTGCACTAAACTCATACTTTTGTCTCTCCAACATGATTTGAGGCAGCACATCCTTAAAAATTTTTATTTCTGCATTTTCGATTGTCAGTTGTTCATCGTAGCTTTTATTTATCACCATATCTCTTATCCTCGTTCTTGTCCAGCAAATTACCACATCTCGGCCTCCCAAAGGAATTTCAATCGCATAAGCGCCCTAAGTTGGAAAGAAACTTTGTAAATTGGATTATGGGCTTTACTATTTACAGGGGCATTATAGAAGAAAGGTACCTGGCTAGATCCCCTGATTTCTCCAAATACCAGGTGATAATGATCAAAGCTTATACCAATTGCCACTTTAATTCTAGAGGGTCTGCCTGGCTTCAATATGATGAGCAATTTAGGATGAGGGCAGCATTAGACCACTCTTTGTCTTGGCGTCATGTACAGTCCGAACTGTGGGCCGATGTTATGGTAGGAGCCTCCCCTTCAAGCCGATGTGATAATGGGTTTGTACCTATGGTCACTCGGCTGAGAGGGCAAAATGCGAGGCCTAGTACGGGAGAGAAAAAACAGTTCGGACTATGCTGGGACTTCAACGCAGGTAGATGCAAGAGGCAACCTTGCAGGTTTGAACATAAGTGTAATACCTGTAGGGGGAACCACCCTGGATTGGCATGCTTTAAAGGTAAGAAAGCAGGAGGTGGGGCCCCCTCTCAACAGCTATCTAATACAGGAAAGGGCACCAACACCAATTAATTTTGATGTTGTGGCCACCTGGTTGCGGATATACCCAAAAAGGGAGGCCACTCAGTATTTATTAGAGGGTTTTTCACAAGGTTTTCATATTCCTTATGTCGGTTTAAGGCAGGGGTAGGCAACCTTTCCCCTTTAAGGGCCGAGGAACTTCAGCTCCCAGAATTCCAGGTGCTATTGGCCAACATTGGACTATTGGCCAACATGGCTGAGGCTTCTGGGAGCTGAAGTCCCTCGGCCCTTAAAGGGGAAAGGTTGCCTACCCCTGGTTTAAGGGCATACCGTTACGCACCTAATGCACATTCTGTCAGGGAATTGCCAGGGATTGTAAGGGACAAGCTGGCCAAAGAAATAACAGCTGGTAGGATTTCAGGCCCTCATGAGCACTTGCCTCTGCCAAATTTGAGATTATCTCCACTTGGTGTTGTCCCTAAGAAAGCACTGGGGAATATAGGTTAATACACAATTTATCTTACCCTAGAGGCGAATCAGTGAATGACACGATTGATCCTCAATTAACGTCAGTTAAGTATGCTTCATTTGATTTGGCAGTTAAAATGGTTAAGGCATTGGGTAAAGGAGCCTTATTGGCAAAATGCGACATTAAATCGGCCTTCAGGCTACTTCCAGTTCACCCACGTGATTTTGATCTCCTGGGCTTTCAATTTGATGGGAATTATTACTTTGACAAAGCTATGCCGATGGGGTGTTCCATTTCTTGCTCGGCATTTGAAACATTCAGCACCTTTTTACATTGGTGTGCATCTAAGAGGTCGGGTAGCCAAGCAATTACTCATTACCTGGATGATTTCTTATTTGCTGGGGCCCCTGGGACAAACGCTTGTGCAGATACGCTGTTGGCATTTCAGCGCTTAATGGAAGAAATGGGGATACCTTTGGCTGAAGAAAAGACCGAGGGCCCTGATACACGTCTTAGTTTCTTGGGAATTGAATTGGATACTGAGGAAGGTATATCTCGTCTCCCATCTGACAAGCTCATTGCTATGAGGCTACAGGTGAGGATGATGAAAACTATAAATATAAAGCCACACTTCGAGAATTCCAATCTTTGACAGGTTTATTGAATTTTCCTTGTAAAGTTATAGCCCCTGGATGGGCATTTTGTTCATGTTTATACAAAGCCACCAAGGGAGTGAAGGCCCCACATCATCATATTAGAATTAATTCTGGAATTACGGAGGATTTGAGGACATGGGAGTCATTACTGGAACAATTTAATGGTATTTCATTCTGGAGATCTGAAATGCTCCTAAGAGCGGACTTTCAAGTACACTCCAACGCTTCAGGGGCTTGTGGTTTTGGAGTTTATTTTAATGGCCGGTGGGCAGCCGAGGGATGGCCGCTTTCTTGGGTTGAAAAAGGTTGGACATAGGATCTCACCTTTTTAGAACTTTTTCCTATTGTGGTTGTGGTCCATTTATGGCCAGACCAATTTGCAAATAAAACGGAGCGGTTTTGGTGTGACAACCAAGCTGTAGTACACATAGTGAATTCTTTGACTTCTAAATCTGTCAGGGTAATGACATTGGTTAGAGAATTGGTGGCCCAATGTTTAAAATTTAATATTTTCTTCCAAGCTCAACATGTTTTTGGTTTACTAAATCCTTTGGCGGATGCCCTTTCGCGTTTTCAGTTTTGCAGGTTCCGTCAGTTGGCGCCAGAGGCAGCAGCTCATCCTTTGGAGGTACCACAACAACTTTGGAGTCTTGGAGAATAGAAATTGAAAAGGCTATTCTCCAGTCCATCACCTCTTCGACATGCAAGTCATATCAGCTCGCGTTACGATCGTTTAGATCTTTCTTGTTAACTGTTGGGGAAGTGGAGGTTTGGCCATTGGAGGTAAATGTTATTCTCCGTTTTGCAGTCCATCTTAGGCAAATGGGTTTATCTACAGTCACTATCAGAGGAAGATTAGCAGCACTTTCATTTTACTCCAGAGCAGGAGGTTTCAAGGACCCTACAGCTGATTTTAGAGTTCGTAGGGCTTTAGAGGGATGGGCTAGAGAGTCTGCAACAATTCAGGACAGTCGCTTACCAATAACGGGACCAATACTGATAAAAATGTGGCAAAGCCGCCCTGTTACGTGTACCACACCTGAAGAGGTCATTTTGTTTAAGGCAGCATTTTCCTTAGCATTTTTTGCAGCCTTGAGAATAAGTGAAATTGTTCCTAGGTCTCGTATTGATAGTTCTAGCAGGGCTCTTTTGCTATCAGATATTCAAGTTTCAGAGCGGGGGATACATCTGACAATTCGGCGTTCGAAAACCAATCAGCTGGGGAAGGGGCAATTCATAACATTGGCTAAGGCTCCTTCTGACCATATTTGCCCGGTGCAGGCATTGACTAATTATATTAAGATAAGGCCAAATATAACAGGATACTTGTTTTTGCATCTATCAGGTTTACCGTTGACACAATACCAATTTAGAGCGGTGTTACGGGAGGTTATGAGTCATGCTGGCTTGCCAGTGGTCCGATTTTCTTCTCATTCATTTAGAATTGGGGCAGCAACAGCTGCAGCAACTCAAGGTTTAAGTGATAATGCAATTTGTAGAATTGGTCGCTGGCGCTCTAGAGTGTTTAAATCGTATGTTTGCCCTTAAGTTAAGGATAGCTATGATTGTTTATTTGTTCTGGTTTACTTTGGCAGATTTGAAAGCTGGAGACATTTGGATCCTAGGACACAGTTTGGTTTTTTGGGCTGAAAGGCACATCATTGAACACCGGCAAGATTTGGCCATGGGATTGGGAGAGGCTGGTACTGTGAGATGGTTTGGTCATAGAGGCATGTTGTGGGGAGCTCTACTGCCTCGACTTATTGAACTGATGGCCTCTTTCGCACATCCCAAGATAATGTTAATACATTTAGGTGAAAATGACCTTTCAAAAATGACTTTGTTACAGTTAGCTAGGAGGTTTATTAAAGATATGAAGGAAATTCAGCAAAAGATGCCAGATACACTCTTCATGTGGACGAAGTTTCTTCCTCGGCGAGTTTGGCATGGTGCTAGAAGTGATGTCGCCATAAATGGAGCTCGACGTTGGTTAAACAGAACTGTAGCAAAGACGTTACAAAAAATGTGTATTGTTAATATTGATCACCATGGTATACAGTTTGCGTTGCCACATTTGTACAGGCGTGATGGAGTGCATCTATCCCCTCTGGGGAATGACATATACTTGACTTCTCTGGAGTCTTGCTTAAAAGCTTCAATTCGGGGGGGGGAGGGGATGCCAAGCTAGGCTGACCCCCTCCTGTGGCAGGCAGGGACCCTCCCCCTTTTGGGAATTCTTTAGGTTAATTGGAATTATTAATTGGGATATAGTAATAAAGACATTTTGGTATATGTCATGTGACTAAACAAATTGTATGACGTCATATTAAACTTAAAGACGTCATAATGAGGTGATGTCATGAAAATGCTTTTGATGTCATATCCGGTTGGGGAGGGGTTATGTAATTGTTATGGGGTTACTTAAGTTAAAGGATTTGACGCATGCTGTGTTAAAATTAAGTTCAATAGCACTTGTGCTTAGAACAAGTGCGCATGCGTCAAATAAATTTCCATTAAGAAATGCTTACATATATTGTTAACAAAACAGATAATTATATTGGTATTTTAAATATATGAGACTCTGTACAAATAAAAGTTGTGGCCAATGTTTCACCGATACTAGTCACGTGAGTGTCCTTTGTGCTGATGCAACAACCATCCTCTCAATGACCTTGCTCAAAAATGGTAACAGAGAGACTTGCCTATAGCTGTTCATATCCAGGGGTCCAGGGAAGGTTTTTTCAGAAGTGGCCTAACAGCAGCTTCCTTCAGACAGTTTGGAATATGACCTTCCCTGAGGGATGCATTAATGATGTCCGTGAGAAACATCCTCAGTTCACCACCCCACCCCCCCGGATGGCCAGCCATGATGGGCAAGGGTCGAGAGGGCAGGTCGTTTTCCTCACTCTACCAAGGAGCTTGTCCACATCATCAGTACTCACAGAATGAAACTGATCCAGGATAATTTCATTAACAGTTGCTGGACACCTCATCAATTGTTTCTGTCAAAACACTGGTGTCTAAGTCGGCTCTTATCTGAGAGATTTTATCTGCAAAGAAGTTGTTAAATATGATACAGCAGGCCGTTGTTGGGTTAAGTAACGGGTTCTGTGCAGGAGGTACCTGCGTCAGCCCACCACCACCACCCTAAACAACTCTGCTGGACAGGATTCTGCAGACGCAATATGTGCAGAGAGAAAAAATCTCTATGCTGCATGTATTGCCTCTCGATAGGACCAAAGAAAGTTCCTATGATGAGTCTTCTCAGATAAGAGTTGAGTTTTCCGCCAGGTGTGCTCTAGTCATTGTCTAACCCAATTCATTTTCCTAAGCTCTGAAGTATACCATTGCTTCTGATTTGGAGCGGGTTGGAAAGGACGCTTGGAAGCGATCATAGAATCATAGAATCATAGAATCATAGAGTTGGAAGAGGCCACAAGGGCCATCCAGTCCAACCCCCTGCCATGCAGGAACTCCCAATCAAAGCATCCCCACAGATGGCCATCCAGCCTCTGCTTAAAGACTTCCAAGGAAGGAGACTCCACTACTCTCCGAGGGAGTGTGTTCCACTGTCGAACCACCCTTACTGTCAGAAAGTTCTTCCTAATGTTGAGGTGGAATCTCTTTTCTTGCAGCTTACATCCATTGTTTCGTGTCCTAGTCTCTGGAGCAGCAGAAAACAAGTTTGTTCCCTCCTCAATATGACATCCCTTCAAATATTTAAACACGGTTATCATATCACCTCTTAACCTTCTCTTCTCCAGACTAAACATTCCCATCTCCCTAAGTTGTTCCTCATAGGACTTAGTTTCCAGACCCTTCACCATTTTAGTTGCTCTCCTTTGGACACGCTCCAGTTTCTCCACATCCTTTTTGAATTGTGGTGCCCAGAACTGGACACAGTATTCCAGGTGAGGCCTGACCAAAGCAGAATAGAGTGGCACTATTACTTCTCTTGATCTAGACACTATACTTCTACTGATGCAGCCTAAAATTGCATTGGCCTTTTTAGCTGCTGCATCGCACTATTGACTCATGTTCATCTTATGGTCCACCTGGATTTCTAGATCCCTTTCACATGTAGTCTCATTCAGCCAGGTGTCCCCCATCATATATCTGTACTTTCCGATTTTCCGCCCTATGTGCAGTACCTTACATTTCTCCATGTTGAATTTCATTTTGTTAGCTTTGGCCCAGCTTTCTAGTCTGTTCAAGTCTTTTTGAATTTTGATCCTGTCCTCTGGGGTATTAGCTACTCCTCCTAATTTGGTGTCATCTGCAAATTTGATAACTATGCCCCCAATACCGTCATCCAAGTCATTAATAAAGATATTGAATAGCACTGGGCCCAGGACAGAGCCCTGTGGCACCCCACTGGTCACTTCTTTCCAGGTTGAAAAGGAGCCATTGTTGAGTACCCTTTGGGTTCGGCCAGTCAACCAATTACAAATCCATGTAACAGTTACTTTGTCTAGCCCACATTTTACCAGCTTGTTTGCAAGAATGTCATGGGGAACCTTGTTGAAGGCCTTACTGAAATCAAGATATACTATATCCATAGCATTCCCTTCATCTACCAAGCTGGTAATTTTATCAAAAAAAGAGATCAGATTTGTCTGGCATGACCTGTTTCTCTGAAACCCATGTTGACTTTTTGTGATTATGAAATTACCTTCCAGATGTTCACAGACTCTCTGTTTAATGATCTGCTCCAGAATCTTTCCGGGTATTGATGTCAGACTAACTGGACGATAATTGTAGGGATCCTCTTTTTTCCCCTTTTTGAAGATGGGGGCAACATTTGCCCTCCTCCAGTCCACTGGGACGTCTCCTGCTTTCCAGGAGTTCTCAAAGGTTATTGCCAATGGTTCCGATATTATGTTTGCCAGTTCTTTTAATACCCTTGGATGCAATTCATCTGGTCCTGGAGACTTATATTCATTTAGATTAACCAGATATTTCTGTACTATCTCTTTACTTATTCTGTGCTGAAATTCTCCTAGTCTGTCCTCTGCTCCATTATCCTCAGGTTGAGCACCCTTTGCCTTTTCTGAGAAGACTGAAGCAAAGAAGGTGTTGAGTAATTCTGCCTTTTCTCTGTCCCCTGTTAACTTATTGCCACCTTCTCCACACAGAGGCCCTACCATTTCCTTCTTTTTCCTTTTGCTGCTGACATACCCAAAAAAGCCCTTTTTATTGTTCTTAATCTCTCTAGTAAGCCTGAGTTCATTCTGCACTTTAGCTTTTCTGACTTTACCCCTACACGTGCTAGCTATTTGTTTGAATTCCTCTTTGGTGATTTCCCCATTTTTCCATTTCTTATACATGTTCCGTTTAAAACATAGTTCAGTTGCAAGTTCCTTAGTCATCCATCCTGGTTTTTTGAGACACCTCCCATTTTTCCTCCTTATTGGCACGGTTTGAAATTGTGCCTTCAGTATCTCCCTTTTGAGAAACTCCCATCCGTCTTGAACTCCCTTCTCTTTTAGTATTCCTGTCCATGGAATCACCCCCAGTATTTCTCTAAGTTTAGTAAAATCAGCTTTCCTAAAGTCTAGAATGCATGTCTGACTATGCCTGGCTTCTCCTTTCCACTGTATAATAAACTCCAGGAGGACATGGTCACTCCCGCCTAAGGATCCAACCACTTGCACCCCATTAACTAGGTCTTCCCTGTTAGTTAGGATCAGATCCAAAATAGCTGACTCCCTCGTTGCCTCTTCCACCTTTTGGACAATGAAATTGTCTTTGAGGCAAGTGAGGAATTTGCTAGACCTTGAGGATTTTGCTGAGTTTGACTTCCAGCAAATATCCGGATAGTTGAAGTCACCCATCACTACTATATTTCTCCTTTCTGAGTGTGTAGTCATCTGTTCTAGAAAAGCATCATCCAATTCCTCTGCATGGGTCTGTAGTAGACTCCCACAATAACATCCCTGTTGTTTCCTTCCCCTTTAATTTTTATCTAAATGCTCTCCACCTGACTTCCAGGATTGGAGTCCTGGATTTCTTCACTGGTATAAATATCCCTGACATATAATGCTATTCCTCCTCCTCTCCTGTTTGGCCTGTTTCTCTTGAAGAGGTTATACCCCTGTATTTCTACATTCCAATCATGAGACTCATCCTACCAGGTTTCAGTGATGCCAGGTTTCATATTTGTTTTCATAGAATCATAGAATCATAGAATCATAGAGTTGGAAGAGACCACAAGGGCCATCCAGTCCAACCCCCTGCCATGCAGGAACTCCCAATCAAAGCATCCCCGACAGATGGCCATCCAGCCTCTGCTTAAAGACCTCCAAGGAAGGAGACTCCACTACTCTCCGAGGGAGTGTGTTCCACTCTCGAACCGCCCTTACTGTCAGGAAGTTCCTCCTAATGTTGAGGTGGAATCTCTTTTCTTGCAGCTTGCATCCATTGTTTCGGGTCCTAGTCTCTGGAGCAGCAGAAAACAAGCTTGTTCCCTCCTCGATATGACATCCCTTCAAATATTTAAACATGGCTATCATATCACCTCTCAGCCTTCTCTTCTCCAGGCTAAACATCCCCAGCTCCCTAAGTCGTTCCTCATAGGGCTTGGTTTCCAGACCCTTCACCATTTTAGTTGCCCTCCTTTGGACACGCTCCAGTTTCTCCACATCCTTTTTGAATTGTGGTGCCCAGAACTGGACACAGTATTCCAGGTGAGGCCGGATCAAAGCAGAATAGCTTGGCACTATTACTTCTCTTGATCTAGACACTATACTTCTACTGATGCAGCCTAAAATTGCATTGGCCTTTTTAGCTGCTGCATCACACTGTTGACTCATGTTCAACTTGTGGTCCACCTGGATTCCTAGATCCCTTTCACATGTAGTCTCATTCAGCCAGGTGTCCCCCATCATATATCTGTACTTTTCATTTTTCCGCCCTAAGTGCAGTACCTTACATTTCTCCGTGTTGAATTTCATTTTGTTAGCTTTAGCCCAACTTTCTAGTCTGTTCAAGTCATTTTGAATTTTGATCCTGTCCTCTGGGGTATTAGCTACTCCTCCTAATTTGGTGTCGTCTGCAAATTTGATAACTATGCCCCCAATACCGTCATCCAAGTCATTAATAAAGATATTGAATAGCACTGGGCCCAGGACAGAGCCCTGTGGTACCCCACTGGTCACTTCTTTCCAAGTCGAAAAGGAGCCATTGTTGAGCACCCTTTGCGTTCGACCAGTCAACCAATTACAAATCCATGTAACAGTTACTTTGTCTAGCCCACATTTTACCAGCTTGTTTGCAAGAATGTCATGGGGAACCTTGTCGAAGGCCTTACTGAAATCAAGATATACTATATCCACAGCATTCCCTTCATCTACCAAACTGGTAATTTTATCAAAAAAAGAGATAATAATAATAATAATAATAATAATAATAATAATACATTTTATTTGTAACCCGCCCCTCTGCTCGGCAATCGGGGCGGCGTACATCAATTAAAATATTACAGTTAAAATCCACATTCTTGCCCTTCACCCACTACCCTCCCCCCTTAAATCAATATTAAACATAATAGAGTTAAAAACAGACATATAGCTAAAATAAATAATAAAAGATAAAACAAAATGCCACTCTCGGTGGAGAGACCAGATAAGTGGCTCAGCTGTGCATATCCCTGTACAGAGTTATTCTGGGAAGGCCTGCCGGAAGAGCTCTGTCTTAATTGCTTTCTTAAAAGTGGTAAGAGACGTAATAAGGCGTATCTGATCCGGCAGGCCATTCCACAGTTTAGGGGCAACGACTGAAAATGCCCTTAGGGAAGTCTGCTTGAATATTTTTTTAGGTTGTGAGAGCAGATTTTTCCCCGCTGAACGAAGGACACGGGGGGGCTCATACGGGGAGAGGTGGTCCCTAAGAAGATGGACCCAAGCCATGTAGGGCTTTAAAGGTCAAAACCAACACCTTGTACTGTGCCCGGAAACTGATTGGCAGCCAGTGGAGGGATTTCAGCACAGGAGAAATGTGCTCCCTCCTAGATCAGATCAGATTTGTCTGGCATGACCTGTTTCTCTGAAACCCATGTTGACTTTTTGTGATTATGAAATTATCTTCCAGATGTTCACAGACTCTCTGTTTAATGATCTGCTCCAGAATCTTTCCGGGTATTTTTCCGGGTATTGATGTTTTGTTGTGCTAGGAGTTCGAGTTCATCTTGCTTATTTCCCATGCTCTGTGCATTAGTGTAGAGACATCTAAGACCATATGTCTCCTTTACTTGCTGCCTGTGCACGTTTTTTTGGCTCCCACTGTTGGGTCCCTCTACTGTTTGCCTTGTTTCCTCTATGACAGTTTTACTATTTTTTCCAGTCCTTTTGTCTTTGAGGGTGCTGTCTCCCTTCCCCACATAACTCAGTTTAAAGCCCTCCTGATCAAATTCTTGAGACTGTTGGCAAAAACGTTTCTTCCAACTGGTGTGAGATGCAGCCCATCCCTTGCCAGGAGTCCACCCTCATAGAACCGCAGCCCATGATCTAAGAATCCAAATCGTTCTCGACGACACCATCTGCGGAGCCAATTGTTGACATCTGCTATTTTCCTCTCTCTTCCTGGACCGTGTCCTTCAACTGGCAGTAGAGACGAGATGACAATCTGTGCCTCCATTTCTTTCAGCTTCTTTCCTAGAGCCTCGTAATCCCTTTTGATGTTCTGAAGGCTGTGTCTTGCTGTCTCGTTCGTTCCCACGTGGACCAAAAGGAAGGGGTATTGGTCGTTAGGCCTGACCAGTCTTGTCAGCCTCTCTGTCACATCTTGGATCTTTGCCCCAGGGAGACAACATACCTCCCGAGACATCTTGTCAGGACCACAAATCACTGCTTTTGTCCCCCTCAGCAAGGAGTCCCCCACCACGTCCACACATCTCCTCCGAGGCTTAGTAGTGACGGTTCACTTTGGTGGAACTCCCAGGGTCCCCTACTCTGTCCCTGAAGTCTGTCCATGCTGCTCTTCCTCGTCCTCCTTGATAAGGGAAAGAGCTTGAAATCGATTCTGTAGCTGCAAGCTCCCAGAACGATCCCTGGTCTCCCTACTTCTGCGTGTGACATTCCTCCAGCTGTCTACCTCCTGTGTATGTGGTGTGACCTTCTCTTCCCCAGCAACTTCCTCTATGTGGTCCCCGTCCAAGACCGTTCATTCCATTCTGTCTAGGAAAGCCTCTTGCTCCCTAATATGCTGAAGTGTAGCTACCCGCGCCTCCAGCTGCTGTACTTTCTCCTCCATAGGGCTACCAACTTGCACTTGGAGCATGTGTAGTTCCCCACATCCATAGGTAAGAAGACAAACATCCCACAGGTATTGCAGGTGACGGCAGCATTTCCTTCAGTGTCCATACTAAGTCTTCATTAGTACCTGAAAGAGGACTACGGCTTTCCTCCTCAAAGAAAATCCCTCGCTTACACCAGTGTTAAAGTCTGCTGATTAACAAAACTTTTCTACAATTAGTAGTGGTTATATACGGCGCACGGCTCTGGGAGCAGTTGTATAGAGCTAACTACCTAGCCCACCCCCTATTGACTTGCAAATGCAACTCAACAAAGCCCCACCCACTGAGTAACAGTCACACTCTCCCCAAGTGTTTTTAAAAAGAATTTAAAAACTTACCCACTCAAATGGCTACCTGGAAACTGCTTTCTTCCTCTTTCCTAGCAGCCTCCTTCTCTTTCTCCTTTCCTGGCAGAAACTGCCTGGAAAGCCTCCTTCTCTTTCTTTCAGAAACTGGCCTGGAGAGCCTCCTCCTCCTCCCCTGTCCTGGCCGTTAACCAAAGCTTAGACAGGGTCACTGGCATTACCAACCATTAAACCCTTGAAGGCTTTCTGGAAACCAATTGGTTACATTAGCCTTTGAGGGCAGTCATTCTAATAGGTCCACCACCCCCGGTGGGGCAGACAGTGGCTTTTAGTTCAGTCTTGACCAGGAAATGATCCGTCTATGACAATGCGGTGGTTTTAATAACCTCCATCCACAGATATTCCTGTTCCGTACTAAAGACTGCATCGAGGGTATGCGCACAGAATGTGTGGGCCCAACAACCAATTGGAATAGACCCATGTTTGTCATGGATTCCATGAACTCCTGAGCTGCACCTGTTAGATTTGATAAGCTGGTCTCGAGTGGGATGTTGAAGCAACTCTGAGACCAGCTGTGTCAGCTCAAAACACAGAAGATAGTTTCATATAAATGAATCTTCCAAATATCTTCAAAACATTCCTTCAGAGACTATGCTGGAAATTACTACTGCATTTAAAATAACACGAGAATTTTTCAACAGCTATGTTAGCATAGACATTTGCATTTCACACAATTTCATATCCTTCCCTTCCCCCATAACTTTATTATCTTTAATCTGACTCTTATATAATCAGGAACAAAAGCTCTAACACTAAATTTCATTGTGATAGATGTTGTTTTTATCATAGAATTTATGAGACGCCCGTTTAAATGATGTGTTCATTTTACATATAAAAAAATCACCACAAGTTGAAGTGAGGCATGTTTAGAAGAGTAATAATGAGTAATAATCACCCTCTGTTCACTCATAACACACTCACACATACAGAGAGAGACAGAGAGGATAGGAGAAATAATTTTTTAAATCATGTTCCTTTGTACTTATCTACTTCATTTTGCCTTGTGTTTTCTCAAAAGCATTTTCTGGCAATTTCAACTAACAATAAATGCTGGAGTGTGGCTGAAAACCAACATGACTCTCATATAACATGACTGTAAGGTTAAAAGAAACCTAAACCCTTTCCCATGTGGGAAATAATCCTGTTTTCTTCTGTTGTATTATTTTCAAACACATTTTATTTATAATGTAGCTGACATTTACAAAGCTGTCTCAATTAGAATCCCAAAGGGTCACTGCGAAGAAAATTTCTTCCTCCCCCCCACCCCACTAGCAGAAGTGGTTAACTGATTTAATATTGAAATTCAGCCCCCAAAGTGATTTGACATAGCAAGAATGATCATATAATGGATAATTATCTTTTTTATTTTGGTCATATTAAAAAAAACAAACCAACAACCCAAACTATTTGATAAATGGAGTTCAGTTCTCTGCAAATCTACCTAAAATAAGTCTTGTTAAATTGAGCAGGACTTTAAGCATGCATATGATTCCCTAGCACTGAGCCAGGACAGTTAAAGTGGACTCAAGCTGCATTATTTCCAGCAGTCTGTAAAGACCCTTATTTCCCCAAGTATCCAGAAACACTACAGGGAAACACATTAGGAGTTTAAGTTTTCTGGATGCCAGAACTGATAGGAAGTCTCATTACTTGTTTTCAATATGTATTTCCAAATTTAAAATGAAAATGTGACCTATTGAGTAGAATCCTTATATGGAATGAATGGATATACACTCTAGCTAAAGCAGGGGTTGGCAACCTACGGCCTGCGGGCCGCACCCGGCCTGCCAACCCCCGCTGACCGGCCCCCGCTGACCCCCGTCAATGCCGATACTGACCCCCACCAACCGCCACCGCCACTGCATCCGCCACTGCCACGGCCGCCGTGCACGCTGCCATTTTGTTTGCCAAAATGGTCACCATGACTCATTTGCGCATGCACAGTACTCCTGTGCATGCGCAAACGAGCCGAGGCTGCCATTTTGGAAAACAAAATGGCGGCCACAATGTGCACGGTGGCGGCGTGCTCAACGGCGGCAGTGGCAGGGGTCGCACATGTGCATGACTGTGTGCACCACTATTTCCTCCCCCCCCCTGGCCCGGTGGAAGACCTGGGGGCCAGCGACCGGCCCCAGGTAAGTAAACCTTTCTGACCCCTGATCTAAAGTAACAGGGATCTGTTACAATCTGGACAATCTGGTCCAGAGAAGAATTTAAGCCACTGAACAGCTTGCTGTGAAGAATTTGCCCACCATTTCACAGATATTATCAGATTTCATCAGATTCATTTTCACTTGGATACCAGAGTTGATACAGTTATGGTGGATGAAACCTTGGCCCCTTGGTGGATGCTTTTCAATTTGTGCAGCCTGATGATGTGGACAGGATCTTTGGAGAGATGAGAGCCACCACATGTGCATTTGCCCTTCCCAGCTAATTAAACAGGAATTAAATAATCCAGAGGAGGACTTGCTTAGTGGGTAAAGGACGTGATTAATGCCCTTTACAAGTCAGTTTCCCAACACACTTGAAGGGAGCTGTGGTAAGAACTCTTCTGAAAAAAAGCCTTCCCTGGATCATACTATACTAGATAACTATAGGCCAGTTTTCAACCTTCCATTTGGGGGCATGATACTAGAGCTTATGGTGGCTTCTCAACTCCAAGCATTCCTGGATGAAACAGATTATCAAGATCCATTTCAGTCTGGATTCAGACCTGGTTATGTAACAGAGATAGCACTGGTCATCTTGGTGGATGATCTACCAGGGAACTGAAGAAGGGGAGTGTGTCCTTGTTAGTTCTGCTGGACCTTTCAGCAGTTTTTGATACCATTGTCTATGGTATCCTTGTGAGTCACCTCTCTGGGATGGGACTTGGAGATACTGTTGTATAGTGGCTCCACTTTCTTGGATGGGTGCTCGCAGAGGGTGATACTGGAGGATTCCAGTTCAACTTTAACCATTGGCCTGTGGAGTCCCTTGGGATTCAGTCTTGACCTCTGTGGTATTTAACATCTACATGGAACCTCTGGGAGAGGTTGCCTAGACTATTAGAGTCAGGTGTCACCAGTATGCTGATGATACCCAGCTATATCACTCCTTTCCACCTAATTCCAAGCAAGTTGTTCCTCTGCTAAACTGGTACGTGCCAACTATAATGGACTGGATGGGGCCAAACAAAAGGAACTTAATCTGAACAAGACAGCGATGTGCCTTGAAAGTTGAAAGATGGATCTGAGAATAGGGATTCACCCTGTGTTACATGGCGTTACACTCCCCCTGAAAACAGAGGTTGGCAGTTTGGGAGTATTTCTGGATTCAGCTTTAAGCCTGTAGGCCCAGGTTTCAGCAGTGACCAGGAGTGCTTTTGTACAGTCAATCCTAGTATACCAACTGTGCCCATTGCTGGAGAAGATATGGCCACGGTGATACATACCTTAGTTATATTTCATTTGGATAACTTTAATGTGCTCTAATGGGGCTGCCTTTGAAAATTGCTCACAAACTACAGTTGACCCAAAGAGCTGAAGCCAGTTTGTTAACTGGGATTAGCTAAAGGGACCACTCAACTCCCTTGTTACAACAACTTTATTGGCTGCTAGTCCATTTCTAGGCACAATTCAAAGCACTGGGTTTGGCCTATAAAGTCCTATATAGCTTGGGTCCAGGTTATTTAAAGGACCATGTCTCCCTTTGCGAGCCCAGTGCAGCTCAAAGGTCATCTGGAGAGGCCATTCTCTCTGTGCCACCAGCCTCTCAGGCTTGTTTGGTGGGAACAAGGGAGAGGGCCTTCTCTGTGGCTGCCCCCATATTTTTGAATTCCTTCCCTAGAAAGGCCAGGATGGCCCCATCCCTGCTCTCCTTTGGGCAGCAGGTAAAAACATTTTTGTGTCATCAGGCTTTTTCAAACTGATGAAACTTGGGTTCTGTGAACCTCAGAAATTTAAGGTTTGTATAAAGTTTTAAATATTTAAATGTTAAAATACTAACATTTAAATATTTTGCATGTTTAATGTTTGAATTTTATAAATTGTTTAATTATTTTTTTAAAAAAACTTTTAATGCTTTTGTACTGTTTTTAAATTTGTTGTTAGCTACCTTGATTTGCTATATAGGGAGAAAAGATGGGCTATAAAATAAATAAATAAATAAATAAATAATAGCAAAGGCAGTCCAGTTCCTTACACCACCTGAATTTTTTTAATTACATGTTTATTTTAACTTAAGAGATATGCAACCAATTTTTCCACTTCAAAAAGGGACACTCAAGGTAGTTTTTAAAACAGTTAAAATACAGAAAGCAATAGCCTATAAAACACATTTGCAGCAAGCTAAAAGGAGCAATAAAGAAAAAAACACAAAGACAAAACTTTGCATCAGCGAGCAAAAATTAAGCTCCAAAAGTGCTGAAGGCTTGTTCAAAGAAGAATGTGCCTTTACTGTCAGTGGAACAAGAGGAAAAAAAACTCTGATAATGTTTATATGGGGCATTGGCACTGAGAAGGCCATCTCTTGTCACCAAATAAGCCTCTAAAGGCAACAGTATTTGAAACAGGTAACAACAGCTGTTCTCAGAGTATAAGGAGTGTTTCATATGGAATAAGATGGACTTTCAGGTAGTCAAGATTCAAGTCTTTTAGGGACTTAAGATCAATAATCAAGATGTTGAATCGTGTAAATGATACAATATGTTTGCATTTTTCCCCATTAAAATACTAGCTGCACATAAAATTCTAGTTACATTCTCATGTGGTTTTTGAAGGCATCTTCATATAAAGCATGTGAGAGCAGTCAAATTGAGATGTAATTAATACATGTAGGACCATGGTCAGGCCTGATTGTTCAAGGAACAGATACAGCTAGCACATCAGCCAAAATTGGGCAAAAACACTTCTGGCCACAGCCAATGCCTGAGTATCTAATAACAGACCCAAATCCAGGGAAACTCCCAGACAACCAAAAATATCCATGGGTAGCCATGTTGGACCCATTTACAAGAAATCCAATAACATCCAAACAATGATAACTTTATTGGGTCAACTGAAATGCACAATTGCATGTTGCAAGCTTTCGAAGCCACATTGGCTTCTTCATTAAGCACAGGAGGAAAAATATTGAAGATGTTAGTCATAGGCCTGCATTCTGCTGTTTCTGGTCTTAGTTTTAGATGTTAGGGAGGGCAATTTGCAGGCAGGATAGCACCTTCTCCTTTGGCCATGTAATCACTGATAAAGGAAATTTAGGGGGGAAGCAGACAGGTGGCACGGGGCTGCCCCGGGAGGCTGCAGATCGGGGCCGAGGTATCCGCACTCCTCGGCCCTGAGCCACAGCGTCCCAGGCCCAGGAAGGAGTGCTAAAATAGTGCTCCTTCCGCAAGATGTCGAAGGTGAACCGCAAAAGGCCTCCAGCTCACCTTTGGTGCCTCTTCTACTGCAGCGTGTGCGGACACTTCAGTGGAAGTTGTGTCATCGGAGCCCTGGCTGTGCGGAGCGACGGGCGCTCCAATGACGTATTCAGGAAGGGGTTGGGGCGCCCAGCGTGAGGCTGCCCCTCCCCTTCCTGGCCTCGAAAACAGTGCTTTGCACTGTCTGCTTAGGCCCTTAATGTCCATGCTTTCTTTGGAATCCAGCATGTCTCCTTCCTGTGTGAAGCCACAGGCTCCTTTGTAGGTAGAGAACACTGAATTTCTGAAGAAGCCTTCATGTTTTGCATCAGGCAAACCCTTGGTGGTGTAGTGGTAAATCTAGTCCAAATATTAGGGAAAAATCCTTTACCTTTGTTGGAAGCCTGCTAGATTTCAAAGAAAGCATCTTCTTTGAATTGCAGATGGACATTAAGTTTCCTTTATCAGTGACCACATGGGCAGAGGCAGAGATGCTACTTGCCTGCAAATTACCCTCCCTACCATTCTGGTGCTGGAAATCAACAGAAAATGACTTTTTGTGTTGTGTGTGCAAAACTCATTCATAGGTCATTTTTTGCATAATAAATCTTCAACTAATTTCCATATCCAGAGAAAGGCAGGATACAAATAAAATGAAATAAACTGGGAATAATCCTCAAAAACCCTACAGCCAAGGACTTCATTGCAACAATGAGAAAGGTGGTGTAATGCCTACAAAGAACAAAATTTATAAAGATTTGCATCTCTAAATAAAACTTTCTGCAGCACACATGAAAGCCGGCTCTCCATACTTGAACAATCTCTTCCACTGACTTCATGTGGGGGCGGGGGGGGGGGGAATCACAGGCTAGGCATGGGCATAGCTGGGGGTGGGGAAGAGTGAGGGCATTTCACATGCCAAAGAAGAATTCTTCCTCCCTCCATGAAATATTCCTTCATTCCCCAATTTCTAACTTTGCAGTAACTTCAAATTTCAGTTGAGAAATTGGAAATGTAGAGTTTAGCCATTCAAAGAAAAGGAGCAAACAAAATTACCAAGGGACTGCAAACATAGCAAATATGAGTTCTAGGTTTGAATTATTTTTCAATGTCTCACTTTCTGCAATTCTAAAAACTTTGAAACTGAAGGAAAATTTCATTGGGAGGAGCAGAATTCTGTACAAAATTCACATGTGGTTGTTTTGCCCAGAAAACAGAATTTTCTGTACATGAAATAATATTTCTGAATATAAATAATATTTCATTCACAGAAAATAGTTTTTTTACCCTCTGCAAAACAACTACATTTTTTATTTTAATTTAAATCATGAACTATGAAGATTCTTCTGAGTTCAGGGTTCTTCTCATCAGAGTCTCTTGAAGTTGTTGGGTTTTTTTGACATTTTTTCAAATATTTTTGAAAATTCTTTCCATCCCTATAATGAAGTTATAGCTACATTTACATTATGATAATGACTTAAGATGAGGCAACATGAGTCCCTTTTGCAGTGTAACTGCAGCTTTTAAACTTATTTTTTTATAGGAATGTGGATTTAGCCTTACTAAATATTGGAAAAAGAATATTATATGCTTCAAGTGCTGTTGGCATGTGCATGGAAGACAATGAGGGGGGTAGCAGAGCAAGTTTTATACCAAATGCAAGTAGCTAGTAGTAACCAGATGATTTTGTTACTAAAAGTAACTATTGTAGTTACTTTTGAAAACATGGTAAGTAAACAGTTGTTGCTTTGTCCAACCTATGGCAACCCTAAGGTGATAGCACAGGGTTTTCTTGGCAAGATTTGTTCACTGGAGATTTTCCATTGCTTTTCTCTGAGACTGAGAGTGTGTGACTTACCCAAGGTCATCCTGTGGGTTTCCATGGCTGAGTGGGAATTCAGGTTTCCCAGCATTCTAGTCCAACATTACACTACTCTGGCTCTCAAATAAAAGGAAAATAGCCTAATGAATTTTACACAGAGTTCAGGATGTTACTTGAAAAAAGCAAGGATAGTTTCAAGGCCTCCCAAATAGTTACTCAACATTATTGTTATAGTTTATAAATATTCATTAATGTTACAAATGTGTAAAGGTAACTACCTTTAAAATTATTTTAAATTGTTACAAATCTGTAACAATAATGGTAAGCAACTGCTGAGAGGGATTAGAGGTATAATTACTTTCTCAAAGTAACATCCTGAGTTCTGTGCAAAATTCATTAGGCTGTTTTTTCCCCCTTGGCAGTAGTGAATTCCATGTTGATTTTCCCTGTTGTACAAATATCTAGGGTACACAGTTTCTTGTAACAGGTTATTTTGGTATCCAGCACTGATGGAACAAAATGGAAGGGATGGTTTTGCACTTGGCTCAGACTTAAGAGGTCAGGTTTTGATGACTCTTGAAGACAAATCACTGTTGGAGCAATCACTTAGGACAGTATAAAATTGTGCCTGCTCCACTGAATGTATTCCCCATTTTCCTCCAAAAGGGGGGTTGAAAGCTGGATGCCTTGTTGCAATGGGAACTTCTGCCAAGTGTGAGTCAGGAAAAGAAATTAAGTTTGATGACCTCAGCAGAATCCTTGGTGGAATATTTGTCCACACCATAAAACCACCGGACATGATATGGAAAGGCAATTGACATTAAACCAAATGATATAATCTTAACTAATGAGATTATAATGAATCCCAAGTGAGCTCAATACTGTTGGGTATTTCAAAGTGTTATAGAAATAGTTTTTATAGAGTGAGGACTGCTTGTTTGCCAACTGGTGGCCAGACGCTCCAAACAGTCAACTGATCCTAGTCTTTAAACCTGTGCCTCTCTGTTCTCTCACTCTCTTTTTTAAACAACATAAAACATCTTACTTTAATTAGTATTTTATTCTTTTTCTTTTTAATGAACTCATTTTGGTAAACCACTTTCCCCCTCTTTCACATATATTCCCCCTTGCTTCATCAACCTGGACTTTTTCTGAATGGAGGACTTCCCCTGGGAGGTGAAGGTATTCTGTAAATGTGCAGTTTATGAACTTCCCGGTTGCTAAATGTAGTTGGCCTTTGACCTCATGCCACATCACACCCAAGGTGTTTGTAGATCTCCCCCTTCTCATTCACCTAATGTATAAGGGGGGGTTGAGGGGTTAGGGGGAATTGTACTAATATTGCATAAGGTAGTTTCTTGGCAAAGTTATGCAAGTATGATCTCACTGGTATAGAACTGTTGGTGACCCTCAACTTGTTTGAATGTTTTCCAAGTGCAACTTTCAGCACTTCCTTTGTTCTGGAGAAATACTAAAACAGGCCTTTCCTAAAGTCTGGGATAGCAATTTTTCCTTTAAAAACCAATAATGAAATGAAATGAAATGATAGCAGCTTCCAGTCTTTCACTAAGCCTAGTCTATAACTTTCAATACCTTTCTTGTTTTGTGACTTTTGTGAAGATCTTGGCCTGTATTCACTACCAGCTAGTAAGTGTCCTCTCCTAGACTGACTCCCCCCTATAAAAAAAAATAAACACCTGACTTAAAAAACATTCACTTGTGCTCTGATTACTAGGAGAATGGGTTTCTTTGTCCCCATGAAACTGATGCCCAGCAAGGCAGATTCATAGAATCATAGAATCACAGAGTTGGAAGAGACCACAAAGACCATCCAATCCAACCCCCTGCCACACAGAAACAAAGAAAGTACCACCAACAGATGGCCATCCAGGCTCTGTTTAAAAACCTCCAAAGAATGAAACACCACCACACTCCAAGGGAATCTGTTCCATTATCAAACAGCTCTTACTGTCAGGAAGTTCTCCTTAATGTTAAGATGGAATCCCTTTTCCTGTAGTATGTATGAATCAATTGCTTCGGGTTCTATTTTCTGGATCAGCAGAAAACAAGCTTGCTCTATCTTCAGTATGACACTCCCTCAAATACTTAAACAGGGCTATCATATCACCTCTTAACTTTCTCTTCTCCAGGCTGAGCATACCCAGCTCCCTAAATCTCTCCTCATAGAGCATGGTTTCCAGACCTTTCACCATTTTGGTCACTCCTCTGGACATGCTCCACCTTGTCAACATCCTTTTTGAATTGTGGTGCTCAGAACTGGACACAGTATTCCAAGTGGGGCCTCACCAAAGCAGGATAGAGTGTCACTATTATTTCCCTTGATCTAGACACCAAGGCCCAGAGAAAGCCCCACCGCGCCTGCGCCATGTGAATTCACACTGCACAGCCGCAGTGGGGCCTTTCCAAGGCCAAGGGAAGCCCCCACCGTGGCTGAACCGTGAGAATTTGCACGGTGCAGCCGCAGTGGGGGCCTTCCAAAATGGCACCCGCTGCTGCGCACATGTGCACACGAGCGCGAGTGCCATTTTGGCATCCAAAATGGCACCCGCACTTGCGCACGCATGCACACGGTGGCAGGTGCCATGTTGGACGCCATGGGCCGGTTCCAAGGCCTCCGCAGGCCACACCCAAACCACAGGCCGTAGGTTGCCGACCCCTGCACTAGAGCCCAAATCTTGCTAAAGTAGTGGTTGTGAATATGAAACATTTCCTTAATTTTACTAATTTGTAACCATTTTGTATTATCAATCACTATTTAGTCATAATTTTGACACTATTACCATGAACATAGCTTTGCAATTCCCGACCTACTTTGTTGCATGAGGAGAAAGAGGCCCATTCTGCCAGCAATCACAGCACAGGTGAATGGCATTTCTGTCATATTTGGGGAGAGGCTACTTAGTTAAGAATATTTAATTAAGAAGGTGATAGATAATACTGGCCTTTGATTTTCCCAGCAACCTCATGCCATAGAACAGGGGTGGGCAAAGTGTGGCCTCTGAAGTCATCCAAATCCTCCAAAGCCCCCCCTCCCCATTTTTTAAGAAAGGTTTTGGTGTTATTTCCAGGTAATTTGCTCGATAGCCATGCACAAAGCCTCATGAAGTATGAAAACATGCAAAAATATCCCCACCCATTTCCACAAGCCCCAGAACTCTATAATATGCACAAAATTCACCCCCCTTTTTTCCCCACAGAAAACAGCATTTTATATGCAAGGGGAAAATCATTTTCTGCAGAGAACATAATGTTAGTTAGCAGAATTTTTTTCTATGCAAAAAGTGCTACTTCCTGCACTGAAAATTGTGTAATAGGAAATTTACTTTATGCACAATTTACACCTTTTTTCTGAAAAAAAAAACTTTTCTGCATTTTCTTTGAAGGAGACTGCATCATCTGCACAGCAGATATTATTCCTAGGCAGAAATACTATTTTCTGTGAAGAAAGCATTACTTCCTGCACAGGATTTACTGTTTTCTGTGCAAAAAGTACACCCACAAATTTTACTTAGAATGAGTCTGAACTATGATGTTCAGAATTCTCTCTGTCAGATACCCAGAAAACATTCATAGCCCATAGTTGGGGAATATATAAGAGGTATCTAAAATAGATGTAAATCATATGAAATTACCCCCAAAAGAGCAGTCTCTGCTTAAAACAAAAACAATTTAGGATAAGACATAGAGGAACAAAGCAGAGACAAAAAGCACCATTAGCTAAAAAATAAAAATCTGGAACCATATTAGAATTTGAGATTCTTCTTCATGGATATTGTGAAAGACAGAACTGTTCCCTGGCACAAGTATGCCTATTTCCTCTATCTGTCTATGTTATATGTGCATATTTATGAATAAGCTTCTCTCTAGTGCTTCAAAGGATATCAATTCCAGATAGTCCTGCCCTCCAACTTCTAAACCATTTAAAGAAAAGTGAAGCATTTAACCTGTTCCCTACAACATGCTACTGCAGAATGACAGTTGAATTGTGACCTAGAGTGACAATTGTATGAGGCTTGCAACATAGATTGCAGAACCCAGTAGTTCCTAAAAGATGAATGGTAAATTATTTGCCCACTGATACTGGAACTCATTTGACTGCTTGCGCTATTAAAGTCAGAATTTCCCCAGAATAGAGAACATCCATTACTGTATGCAACAAAGTCTAATCTCCAGCACAATTTCTGGAAGTTAGAATACACTGAAGGTGGCCAGATCCATCAAAACTCTTTAAAAGCATACATTTTACTTGTAGCAAAGGGACCGGATTTTGTTTGTTCTTGGAAGCTAAGCAGGGTCAGCCCTGGCTAGTACTTGGATGGGAGACCCCCAAGGAATACCAGGTGCTATAGGTTATATTTCTGAGGAAGGAACTGCAAAACCATCTCTGAATATTGCTTGACCGAGAAAACCTTATGAAATTCACGGGGTTGCCATAAGTTGACAGGCAACTTGAAAGCTCTCTCTCACACATAAACACACATCATCATCTGCAACCAAACCCATAAAACAGTGGGGCAAGATAGCTTATACTGGGTGAAAAATGGTAACAACTTTATTTATTATGTTAATAATAAACAAGTTCTGTAACATCTACATTGTGTGTTGAAAAAAATCCTTACTCTAGGGGTTGGCTAGTTTTAACCAAACCTAGTGGTGGAAAAGAATCTTGGTGATTATGTGAGTCTCACTGAAATTAAACATATTTACACCTACTGATATCCACTTAAAGAAAACAATGTCCTTTGCCCTTGGAATTAATACAGTAGATGTAGTAGATTTAAATTGTTTTAATATTGTTAATAGTTCAATTTTATTTTAATGTTGATATTTTGTATGTTTTTAACTATGTTGTGCTCATTTGAATGTGTAAGCCACCAAATTTGTTTTTGGTGGGAGAAAGCAGGGTATAAATGAAGGAGAAGGAGAAGGAGAATTGTTATTCTTGTTGTTGGGGGGGGGGAATTGTGTCCAGAATAGAGTGTCCAGAGGAGGGTGACCAAAATTGCAAAGGGTCTGGAAACCATGCCCTATGAGGAGAGACTTAGGGAGCTGAATATGTAGTATAGCCTGGAGAAGAGAAGGTTAAGAGGTTATATGATAGCCCTGTTTAAGTATTTGAAGGAATGTCACATTGAAGATAGAGCAAGATTGCTTTCTGCTGGTCCAGAGAATAGGACTCAGAGCAATGGATTCAAACTACAGGAAAAGAGATTCCACTTCAACATTAGGAGGAACTTCCTGACAGTAAGAGCTATTCAATAGTGAAACACATTGCCTCGGAGTGTGATGGAGTCTCATTCTTTGAAGTTTTTAAAACAGAGGCTGGAGGTCCATCTGTCAAGGATGCTTTGATTGAGAGTTCCTGCATTGCAGGGATTTGGACTGGATGGCCCTTGTGATCTCTTCCAACTCTATGATTCTATTATTCTAGGACTGAGCTTGAGTTAATTAAATATTCCTATCATGGGCTACAATGTATTAAAATGCATGCTTTGCCATCTACAAGATCACTCAGACCTACTGAGGACATTTTCTTTGCCACTTAGGGTAAAATGAAATAATAAAAATTTCCCAAGGGCTGCTGAAAAGATTACAGTACATTGGCTTGCATGCTGCTTTATATACCACATAAGGGGATAGGGAAGTCATCTGAAACCTCTGTATTTAATCCTGCTGAATGGCACCCTCACACCACCAATGATCAGTAACCGAGGTCACCTTGAGCTTCATTGCATGGCTTCTGGTTATATTTGTATTCAAAGAAATATGAAACTCATGATCTTGGCTCACCTTCTTACAGCTCACCATATTATTAGGTGAAATAGAAAATAAACAGAAGCCATCTCTCTGAAGCTTTTTAACTTAGAAGCTGAACTCAACTTTGAATGGTTGAAAGCAATAACACTCACATATTCCTTTTGATCTGGTGGTCTTGGTTGTCCATTATAAAACCATCAATACAGTTCGAAGGTTATTAAGAAGGTGTATATTACCTAGGGAATGTCCAAATGATACTCTTGCTCACTTTCTGCTCTAGGATCCCTCCCCAATTTCTTTGGTCATGACTTTGATTCCATAAATGGGCACGATTTGCATTAACTTCAGTGAAGTTAGAACTGACTAAATTATAACATTAAAAGAATTCAGAAATCAGCATGGTGTTTTTGAGCCTATATTTGATTAACTGGCCATCCGTTTACAAAAAAATATTGTAGTACTACAATTGCCTCAGGCTGGTAACTTCCATATAATGTTGAAGAGAAATATTTTACCAACAACAGACATTTATACACACTGATTTATTTAGCAATTATAAATGTTATTGCAACTCTGTAGGAAGGGGGGGGGAATAAACAGGAGGCATCCATCTCCAGAGCAATCATGCATAAATGTTAACAACAGCTGGAAAGGATTCTCAGAAAAGGGCAGTACACTGTTCCATTGATACAGCTGGAAGTACCATATAGAGGGATTGCATTTCAAGCTCTGTAACCCTAGAAGGAAGTGCAACTGAACACATTGGCCGTATCATAAGGGACAATTTGTTTACCACTTTACAAATCCAGATGGGTTTTTGAACAATCTTCTAATTTTTGAACATATCTGCCACCAAAGTACATCATGGGGATGTGATGTGTGTAACCACGTTGTGCCTGTGTGTTGTGTGCCTGCAGGTCAGTTCTGACTTATGACAACCCTAAGGTGAACCCACCATGGGTTTTTCTCAGTAAGATTTGTTCAGAGGAAGTTTTTTTATCATTGCCTCCCCCTAAGGCTGAGACCATGTGACTTGCCCAAGGTCACCCATTGGGTTTCATGGCCTGGCGAGAATCAAACCCTGGCCTTCACAGTTATAGTCCAACACTCAAACCACTATGCCATGTTGGCTCTCTCACATTCATGCTTCTTTTCCCACCCACATGTCACAAATGGAAACACCATAAGACAAGCTCCTGTGAGTGACTGTGATCATGCCTTTTGTCTACAGCAACCAATATCCCTGCATGTGCAAAGTCTGGGGTGTTTGATGTCAAATACTTCATGTGCAGAAGATGTAAATGAACATTGTCAAATGATGAAAATATCAAACCAGTTTAGAATGAAATCTTGGTTGGTCATGAATTTGAGTATTATGAAGTACTAGGTTTAAGTTGTGGGACAAGAAATTAAAACAAGAACCAGTGATTATGATTTTTTTAAAAAAAAAATGTCAGGGCCAATGAGCAAGTTGCTAATTTCCTTTAAAAAAACCCAAAGCCATTTCTTAATAGAAAACTGCACTGTAGAAAAGAAAGCCATTTTTTTTATAGGAAACTTTATAGGAAACTGCCCTAGATACCAATCTATAACAAATTTGAAGCACCCCAGTCCAATGAAAGGACTAGTCATGATTTTTGAAAGAAAGAAAGAAAGAAAGAAAGAAAGAAAGGTGTTGAAAGACAAATCTGTTGAGACCAATTAAATTTAAGTTACAGATGCAACCTACTGTGTCTCATTGGTTTCAGTGGGATTTAATCATAATGAACTTTAGGATTTTAAACATACTATTTTACATATAAAGGCACAAAAAGAAAAAAAAGATAGCTCTGCTGGATTAGACTAAAGGTTCATCAAGTACAGACTCCAGCATCCTGTTTTTGTCAGTAGCCAATCACATGTTTCTGAGAAACCTGAAAACATAACACAAATGCTTTGCTCCCTGATTTTGCTCCCTTAGTACTGGTACTCAGAGGCTTCTGTGATGGTATCTGTTTGACAGAGATGTGTTCCATGAATTTCTCTAAGTCCTTTACAAGCCATGACATATCATCACTGACAGTAGTTTACACATGGATTTCTATTCTCAATTATAAAAGGCTACTGTTCAAATTTTAAAGGATGTTCAGTGAATTCTGGTAACACCCTTTATTACATTTGTATTCCATCTTTACACACTGCAAATAATGCAGGGCAGTTCCCATTTTCCATTTAATGATTAGATTGGATGTATAAGGATTCTACTCAGGGATAAATGTGGGATAATAAATAAATAAATAAATAAATAAATAAATAAATAAATTAAAAGAAAGGAGTAAACCAAAGTCATCCAGAAACTTTATGGCTGAATCAAGATTTGAATGAGGATCTCCCAGTCCTAGTCTAGTCATTGCATCATATTGACTCTCTGAGAGCAACATTTGCAGTTTTAAAAAAATCAGTGGCAAAGTATACCACATGTCATTCATGATTTGTTTTCAGTAAATGAAACTGAAGCTGGACAAGAGTGACATAAACTCTCACAAAACTCTTACATGAAAGACTCCAGCTTCAACTTTGGATTTTACCAACCAAACCAAACTGGGCCTGCAGTTCTTCCACACTGCAGGAATAAAACAGTTTGACACCACATTAACTGCCACAGCTCCATCCTGTGGAAACCTGGGATTTGTAGTTTTGTGAGGCATTCACCCTGGTCTGTCAGAGATCTCTAGTGCCTAAACCACAAATCCCAGCATTCTCTAGAATAGCATCATGGAGGTTAAAGTTATGTCAAACCGCTTTATTTTTGCAGTGCAAATAAACCCTTGGTCTTTGGACATAAATTATGTTTAAAGAAACACTTTAAAACCCATAACAAAAGGCTTGAAAATGAACCTAAATGCACAAGATACATCAGCTTGTAGAATAAGCTGGTTTCCTCTCTTTATTCTAAATTAAATCTTTTGGATAGTCTGGGTAAGGTCTGATGTGATGGAATGGTTTATGGAACAAACCCTCAAATCCCATAGAGCAAACATTACATGAGAGGAAGCATCTTTTCCTGACTGTTTTCTGTGTTGAATTGTCGCTCTCAGCCTGCCTGCAGCAACCCTTGTATCCCTAGAGCTCTGTAGCCTGTTTAGTTTCCATTCACTGCCTGCCCTCTGGCACTCTTGCTAATGTGCCCCAAAAGGCTTTGCTTCTGTCATTCCCAGCATGTAGGGTTGTGCAAGCAGAGCTGCAGGATAGCAAAATACAGAAAACAGTTTTCTGTTTTTGATGTTTTGTTCTAAAAACAGAATACTGAAAGATATGGATGAAATGGACATATCCTAAACCCTGACTAGGATGGAGACATACACGTCACAAATTTTGGACAAACTTTAGTGTGAACCTGACCTTACTCACAGTGAATATGGGCAAAATTCCAATTTTTCTGTTAGCTTAAAAATGTTAATAAGAAATGCATAAGAATGTAAGGAGAGTTTCACTAGATCAAACTAATTGCCTATCTGTTTCACAGCATGGAAAGGTTCTTTCTTTTTTGGTCTATAGATCCCAGACTCCCCCAACCAGCCTGTATGAAGCACTAATCCAGCATTCTGTGCTCAAAGTAGCCTTGAGATGCCTTGGTGGGAAGCCCATGAGAGCAACAGTACCATTTGTGCTTCTATTCCCCAATGACTGGAATTAAGAAGCATACTGCCATGATACTGGAAGTGATACATGGTCATCATGACATTGTATGGATTTATTTTATATACTTTTAAAGCTTTCTAGATCTGCTTGTCTCCATTATTATACAGAAGCATTCTGGCCTCTGTGCATCAAGATCCATTAAGATATTTCTGTCATAAATTTATTTCCTGGAAAAGATATCACTGGCCATTTGAAACTTGTCAAGGGAGCTGAAGAAGTGGATTTCAGCATCATTTACAGTAATCTGAATAGGTGAGACTGGCTTTCCAACATGGTAGCATGTCTTGTTACCATGTGTCAATTATTTTATCAGTGGAAGCCAAATCTCAGAGCTATTTTCTTGGACAACATCTCCCACAATCCCCAAGCCAGAATTACAGTGCTCCAGAAAGTAACTTTTCCAAGGTTTGCCTCTCATACTTTCTACTTTTGATGCTGGGCAATTCCACTGAAGTTGGAGGGAAAGTTTTTAAAGGAAGGTATGGACCAAACTGGAATACCTAGATTTCACCTCAATTAACTGATAGTAAATTTACATTAGAAATGACAAGTTTCAAATTTAAGACAAGTATCCAATAAAAAGGGCATGCCAATCTCTGATGTTCTACTTTCCCTTGAAATGCCTAGATCTCCCATTCGAACTGAGGTGAATTGTTTGCTTTTTACAAAAGAGAGTAGGACATGTCCTCCACAATCCCACGTGCTCCTCTTAGTAAATCTTGTTAAATCTCATGGTAAGCAGATTCTTCAGATTAATCAGGCTATTATCTTTTATTAATCAATCTTCAACACTACTGAATACAGTGGATGAGTTTGGAAAACTTGTGAGGTAAGTAGGGACCAATAAGAAGAAAGGCAAGACTACCAAAGACCTTATGCTCTTTGCAATATCGATTGCCTGCCTTTGCAGAGAGAATGTTTCCAATTTTCTCCTGCCAAATAATTAAAGTATAATATTTTACTGCCTGAAAAAATTTACAGGAACCTTTGGCATGTAATTATTCTGCTTCTTTAAAAGACACCCCATAAAGGATACATGATTGCAAAGTTAAGGCTCTGGATGAAAGTACAACAATGTGACAAATAATTTACTAGTAATAAACCATCCATGAATTAGGAAAGAAAGTAGGACCACTTAGAATAACTGGTGATAAAATTAATTATCCTTCTTCCCTCCTGATATTGCAATTATTCCCAAGGAATCCTTTGCATAGAATACCCACCACTTTCCAGAGAATTCTTGACATGTTCTACAAGGTAAAGTCAATATGTGTTTATTGTTAAGTTGTATGAACTGAGAAAATAAAAAGATACGAAGAAATCCTGTAACACCTTTGACACAAACTGAAGAAAAGAAACTTTCTAATATAAGATTTTGGAAACCAAAGTCCATTTCATCATTTTATTCATCTGATGTTGTCAACTAGAGTCCACAAAAGCTTGTATTTGTTACATATTTCTTTTTCTCAACTAATGCCAAAGCTGCTACAGGATTTCTTTTTATCATTTTAAGCTGAAACAGACTAAAATGTCTATGCTTGCATCCGTATTGCAGAAATGAGCCATTTTGACACGTCTTTAACTGCCATGGCTCAATCCTATAGAATTCTGGGAACTGTAGTCTGTTGTGGCACCACAGCTCTCTGACAGAGAAGGCTAAATGTCTCACAAAACTACAAATACCAGAATGTAATAGTATTGAGCCATAGCAGTTAAAGTGATGTCAAACTGGATTATTTCTGCAGTGTGGATACAGCTTAAGTTTTTGAATATTAATGAACTGAAAGAACAATCTACTCTAACTGCATAAATTCTTGTTGTTAATGTGGCTAGTAGTCAACAAATTGCCTTCCAGGGATGTTTGACCTAAATCCAATTGCTCATCCCAACTGGAGCAGACCCACTGAAACAATTGGATTTATTTAAGTGTACCTCACTATTCAATTGATTCAGTGGGTCTAAGCTTGTTGGACCTAGACATTAGAGTCACACTATACTCTGCCTCTCTGATTTTGTCAGGGGGAGAATGCTTCCAAACTGACACAACCTGATGTGGATGTTTTGTGGCATTAAAGATGGCTGAGATTGAAACAATTTCATATGATCCAAAATATTAACAAGCCCTTGCATAGAGTGCACATACTAGGACATCAGATGTGGAAATTAAAATTCACATCTTTCTGGAAAAGATTCAGGTCCATATTGCTTGCCCAGGCAGTCACTAAAGAACATCTGTTGGCCAAATCACACAAACATGTCTTCTTCTCCCTCAAACTGTGTTTTCAAAGAGGACTGACTGTTCCAAATCTGCACTGAGTTGTGTCACAGTTGGAGGGGGGGGGGAACAAAATTCCATTGCATTGTTTTTACAGTGTGGAGTCACCCAGTGTGCTGTAGTGTTTTGAGTGTTGGACTAGGACTCTGGGAGAATGATAGAGCTGGAAGAGACCACAAGGTCCATCCAATTCAACCCATTGCCATATAGGAATACAAAACCAAAGCCCTCCTGATGGATGGCTATCCAGCCTGTGTTTAAAAACCTCCAAAGAGGGAGGCTCCACCATTCTCTGAAACAGCATGTTCCACTGTTGAACAGAACATCAGGAAGTTCTTCATAGTGTTTATGCAGAATCTGTTTTCCTGTAGTTTGAATCCAGGGTTCAAGTCCATGCTCAGCCATGGAAAACCTACTGGGTGCCCTTGGGCAAATCATAATCTCTCAGTCTTAAAGAAAGTGAATGGTAAAATTCTTCTGAAGAAAATCTTATAGACTCACCATAAATTGGAGACAACTTGAAGGCCCATAACAACAGGAACATTCCATATTCTTCATCAAATCTGATTCTACTGTTGCAGTATCCTTGGTATTATTGTTATTCTAGCCTACTATTCTCCCAAAACTGGGACTCAAGTGGCTTACAATTTAAAAACAGAATACAGCTAAAATGTACAAAAAGTAAGCATTAAAATTAAAATATTGGTAGCATTAAAATGATTTAAAAATGTACTTAGCCCATTCTTTTAAAAACTTTCTGTATTAAAAGCCTGTCAGAATAAAAAGGTCTTCATAGAATCATACATATCATAGTCTTCATAGTCTTCTCCTGGTGACAGAAGGACATCAGAAAGGGGGTCATTCTGCCCTCCCTAGAAGGGAATTCTAGAGTATACAGGCAGCCACTGAGAAGACCCTCTCTTGCATCACCACTAGCATGCTTGTGAGGCCCCCTCCTAATGATCTCAGGGCCCAGACAGGCTCATATACTAAGATATGGACTTCCAGACAGCCTGAACCTGAGCTGTTTAGAGGTTTATAGATCAGAACCAGCACTTGAAATTGGGTCTGGAAGCAAACTGGAAGCCAGTGGAGCTGTTTTGACAAGGTAGTACTATGATCCCTTTAGCCTGCCTCAGTTAATGCTCTGCAGGGTTGGTAGTTCTTTGGCCTATGATCTGTGTTAACATTCTCTAATGAAATGCCAGTATTTGGATCATTTGGATACTTGCTGTCTTCAGTTCACTAATAGTGTCCTTACAGTAGTTGAAGAAAAATAACAACATATGCCTGGAATAATCCTTCTGATCTTTTTTCTATCTTCATCTCACTAGTTGCAAATAAGAATACTGTTTGCATAGTACCTTATGAAGATGAAATGTAAGAATGAGTTGAAGGATTTGGTTGTCACTCATAATATCAATCAAACTATCTTCCCTGTTCTCTGCGTGTAGTGGAGTAGATGAACACCATCCAGGGTAAGTAGACAGAGCCTACTGGAAAAAGCAAAGATGTCCCAAAGAAACAGCTCTCCTCCCTCCCACATTTTCGCCCTAGGATTCTGATGTTGTAACCTTCTGCTGTATTCTTATGGTTTGTTAAGTGGAAAATGCACATTTGTTGAAACAGCTGTATTGTTCAGGGCTCAGTCCTAAACATAACACAGCATCTGAAGGGCATGACACACAGGTGTCAATTGAAGTGCATAAGCCTCATGACAATGATATAGTGCTATGAGTTGCCAAATATGTCTGTCAGAATAAAAGTGTCTTGCGGCAGATCTGTAGTGTGCACAATTTGACATTCTCCAGGTGTATTCTTAAAGAGATGTTTTCAGTTTGATTTTAGCTCAAATCCCTCAGCTGACAAAATAGCACCACATGGTCAGGATTTGTATTTTCTTCCCCACTCCCAGTATTTGTATTCAAAAAGCAAAGACATGAAAACAGCATATCTTTATATCTGTGTTTTGATATTTCTACTAGGCCTGTATGGTTGATTTTACCATGTCCTGGATAATGAAGGGATTGGTCTGATTCACACCAATTAATACAAACTCTGAATGGGAATGGATTGGCCCAGATTATGAAAAAAAAATAAGGTAAGGGGTAGGCAGTTGTTGTCTTTATTCAAATTTGATCTTGGTGAGTCTAATAATTTCCTTTGGTTTTGCAAAAGAGCCCAGTGTAATATTCTCTTTGCTTTTCTTGTTAATGTTTAATGAGTCTGCATAGGTATTAGGTAGCAAAATGTATTCATTGGCTCCCCTCATCCCAGTTGTCCATTGTTGTTTTTTAGGTGGTAGGTGGAAGGCAAGCAGTGTGAATCACCACAGAAAAAGTGGAATGTTGTCTGAGATCACTTTGAGGTTGGAGCAGATCTTAGGATTGCAATCTGACTTCATTGCAGAAAACAAATGGGCCAAACACCAGCACTCTACCAAAAAGGTTAAAGAAACGCACCAACAGCTCTTACTTAGGAAAAAGGTGAGAAAAAATCTGATTAGCCAGGCAGCTGGAGCAAAACCAAAGGCAGAAAAAAAGTTCTGATGGTAGCAATGGTTCTTTATCCCCTTCCTCCTTGCCCCAGGCATAAACAGACAACTCTGAAAGATGTGAGAGGGAGATCTATGAGGCCATGAGACACAAGTTTCCAATACAAGCCCAGATCACCGCATACCTTAAAGGGAAACAGAATTTCAACTCTGAGACTGCTGCTAATATGCTACATCACTGAATTTCGCCAATTCTTTTGATGACAGAAGAAAGCAAAATAGTACCCTCTCTTCATGTATGCTGCCATTTAATTACCAATACCTTTTATGATGATTAACCTTTGACAAACTTAGCTGACTCATGGAAGGGGGCATGTCCAGGACAAAAGTAGAGTAAAAAATTTTTTTTTATCAAAAATGAGCAGTTGACAACAGCTCCTAAAATTAGTTTTAAAAGCCCAAACAGCAGATTTAAAGGTGCCTGGCAAACATTGTCCACCCCCAGCCATAGTTTTGTACCTGTCTGAAAATGGACTGGGTTAATTTTTTCTTTAGGGTCTACTCTGTCTCCATGAATGTGTGAAGAGAAATTTTAAAGAATTTATAACCATTTAGATTTACCTATTCAGGTCATTTGCAGGGGAGTGGCTGGTACAGATTCTGAAATCATGATCTGGATCTGGTATACATCTGGATCTAGATCAGAATGATTTGGACTTAGAGCAAGTCAATCAAAACCAGGGTCAGATGCAAATTGCCAAATCAGGCTCTGAAACATCTCTAATTTCTACCTATCAGTCATTTCCTTCTGAAGGCCAGAAACTGTTGCATCTTGTGGGCTATATATTGGCCCTCCATGGACTCTGGAGGGCTACACACACACACACACACACTGCATTTCCTCTTAAATTTCAAATATGTATTTTGTTCTCAAATGCCCCCACATATCCTCTAGGTGGGATGCAGCAATTTATTCACATTTCTGGCTCTCTTTGGTTCATGTTAGGAACATGAAGTGAAAAATATATATGGATTAAATAAGATATTTAAGAGGCCATGAGGATTTGGGGTGTGTGGGAGATATTTTTGGGTGATTTGGGATTTTTTCTTATCTTTTGGCAATGGTTTCAAGCACACAAAAACCTGGAAAATTTCACCAAAATCATTTTTAAGAAAAAGGGAGCCCCAGTGGACTTAAAGAGACTGATAGGGAGCTTGAGGGAATGCAAAAGGGGGCTTCATGTGTTGCACTTCCAGTAATCATTTGACAACTCCTGGACTATCAAGAGGCAGGAACCACTAACAAACTTTGATCCTAGTAGATGATCTTGGGCAAGCCACACTCTGTCAGAACAAAGTAATGGTAACAGTCTTCTGAACAAACCTTGTCAAGAAAATTCTGGGGTAGGTTCACCTTAGAATCACCAAAGGTTGGAAATGACATGGAGGCACACAACAATAAAGTCTTGTAAGGGAAAATAGTTGAAGCAGATGAACCGGGGTGCTATTTACTACCATTTCTTTTTTAAGGGTATAAAATTCTTTATTAGTATTATAACCTATATACACTAATATTTTTTAAAAAACTTTACATAATATTCCACATTATATATGGTAAATCACATTAATTATTCATTCTTTACTGCCTTATCTAAATCTAACTCATATCAAACCATTTAATATTGATTAAATCAGTAAATTTAAAAAAACACATAAAATTGTTGTTAATATCTTCATTCTTCTTACTGTCTTTTCACCATATACTTTTCACAGTTCCACAAAGGTATAATACCATTAATTTATCCCTAATTCATTTTCCCCTTTTCTTTTCTTTTCTTTTCTTTTCTCTCTCTTTCTTTTCTTTATTTTTTCCCCTTCCCCAAGTGTTCCCCATCACCAGAGCCTTGTATCTTCATATTACTCTTCCCGCCAAAATTGTAATTCTTCCTGTGGAGGTCAAACACCTCCCTCCTTTACTAAAGCCTTTTGTACAAATATTTTCCATATTGCTTCAAAATCATTTCACTTCATTATTCCTTTTTTTACCTTGATTATACAAGTTAACTTATCATTAATTGCTGTTTGCCATATCTCTTTATACCAATCTTGTATTTGTAGATCTCCCTGATCTTTCCACTTTTTTGCTATAATTAATCTTGCCCCTATTAATAAATTTGTAATTAAGTCCTTTCTAGCTTGAGTACAGTTGATCTTATCATATATAGATAATAATGCTATCTTTGGACAATATTCTAGATCAATTTCTGTTATTTCTTTTATCTCTTTAAATACTAATTGCCAAAATTTCTTTACAGATCTACAATCCCACCACATATGAATATATGTACCAATTTCTTGGCATCCCCTCCAACATAACCTTGAATAATTCTTATTTATATTATTTAACCTTACTGGCGTTAAATACCATCTCCATATTAATTTATGATAATTCTCCTTTATCCTTATGGATAATTTTTTTAAATGGCATTGATTCCAAATTTTTCCCCATTCTTGAACATTTATTATTTGTGCTAAATCCTCCTCCCATATTATCCTAAGATAGTCTTCTTTCTCATTATATTTTAATAGTAATTTGTATATTTCACTTGTAACACCTTTTAAAGTTTCATTTACCTCCATACTATCTCTTTGTCTAATCATTTTTTCAAATTTTGTGTATTCTCTAAATTCTATAATTTTCCTATTCCAATTTTTGGTCCATTGTTCTAATTGAATACAATTAAACCAGGTTATTTTAGACTTTGTAATTTCTCCTTTATCTTTCCTTTATCCTTCATTATCTTTATCCATTCTTTTATCCTATATATTTCTTGCTTCCTTAACTCTTTCCCTAATTCTTCCTTTAAATTTATTGGAAAGTTCTTTATCATTACAACTGGTGTTAATGGTGAGACAGCGGGCATTAATTTTTCTTTATTTTTTTTCCAAATCTCTAATATATTCCTTAAAAAGAGGTTTTCTATTTCTTTCATTTTTTTCATGGTAAGGTCCTTAGGAATATATATTTTCCACTTTTTTCTCTATTTCTGTTGTTTCCATCTCTAACCAATCTAACTCCCCTTTCTCTATAATTCCATCTATAATATATCTTAGTTGATTTGCATTATAGTACCATTTTAAATTTGGTAGACCCAAGGCTCCATCTATTTGGGGTTTGTACCAATATATTTTATTAATCCTCCCTTTTTTATTTTATTTGCCAGTTTTTTATTTCTGCATCTGATATTTTTATTGGTAACATCTTGAACAAAAAAAATTATCTTAAGTAAAATTTTCATTTTTACTAACGCTATTCTTCCAAACCATGATAATTTAATATTTTTATATTCTTCTATTTTCCTTTTAATTTCTATCCTTAATTTATTATAATTTTGTTCCTCTAATTTTTGTAGGGTTTTTTTGTAATATTTATTCCTAAATATCTAATTTTATCTTTTAATTTAATATCTATCATTTTATCCTTTAGGAAATCTTGTTCTTCTGTTTTTGTATAAATAAACAGCATTAACTCTGATTTATTCCAGTTTACTCATAGGCCTGACATTTCCTCAAACTCCTTTAAGTGTCTTACTTTGTCCATTTTTTAAAGTGGATCTTTAATTGTCAATAGGGTATCATCTGCAAATAAGCTTATCTTATTTAATTTTCTAATCCCAATTCCATCCAAATTTCTATCTTCCCTAACCGCATTTGCTAAGATTTCAATAATTATTGCAAATAAAATCGGGAAAAGAGGGCAGCCTTTCCTTGTACTTCTAGAAATTGGAATTAGATCTGTTAGTCCATCATTTACTGTTACTACTGCTTTGTTGTTTGAATATAATTGATTTATTAATCCTCTAAACTTTTCCCCCCATACCTAATTTCTTTAATGTTATTTTTAGTGCTGGCCATTCCACACAATCAAAAGCTTTATATATATATGTCTAGTGCCATTATTCCTGCCTTTAGTTTACTCTTCCTTATTATATTTATTTTATTCAGAACTCTTCCTATTAGATTTGACATTTGTCTTCCTTGTACAAATCCACCTTGATTATTTTGAACATATTGATATATAAACTTATTCATTCTTTTTGCCATTATTGCTCTTAATATTTTAGCATCTTGATTTATCAGGGATATAGGTCTATATGATCCTGGATCTGTTAAGTCTTTATCTGGTTTCGGAATCAATATTATCAATGAATGATCCCATGATGGTGGGATCCTTCCTCTATTTAAAATTTTATTATATAATACCTCCAATTTAGGTATTAATATATTTTTGAAAGTTTTATAATATTCTGGTCCCAACCCATCCATTCCTGGTGATTTCCCTTCTTTTAATTTATCTATTACTTCTTCTGTTTCTTTATTCGAAACTGGTTGCTCCATTATTCCTTTGTCCTCTTCCTCTATTTTAATTTTCAAATGTTTTTCAATATATTCTTCAATTTTTTCATTGACTTATTCCTGCTGAATATAATTCTTTATAATATTATTGAAATATCTTTATCTTTTCTTTCCTCATCCTCCACCTTTTCCCTGTTTTATCCTTTATGCCACCAATCTTGTTTTTCTCTTTCTTCTTTTGTCTTGATCTCACCAAAATTTTAGAATTATATGTTTCCCTAATGCAAATTCCTCTCGTAACCACTTTCATAGCATCCCATAATAGAGCTTGAGAAAGCTCTCTATTATTAATATCCCAACTATTTTGCCATTCTTTTTCAGTTTTACCCACAATATCTTTATTATTAAATATTCTGGTGTCTAACATCCATCTCTTTGCTTCTCTATAATCCTTTTTAACTATAAAATCCATATTTACTATTGCATGATCTATAACTCTTATCCCTTCTATTTCTGTATTTAATACCTTTGAAACCATATTTTTAGATACAAAAATAAAGTCTATTCTAATAGTTTTTATGAACTGCTGAACAGTAACTATAATTCTTTTCATCCCCTTTAATCAATCTTCATACGTCTTTTGATTCTTTTCCATTTATTATCTTATTCAGAGTTGTAACATTACTTGATCTATCCTTTATTGTTGTATCTGATTTATCTTTGCATTTGTCCATAACCATATTAAAATCTCCTGCCATAATTGTATAGTCTCCCTGCATATCTTCCATTTCCTTAAATACTTTTTCATAAAATTATTTTTGATTTTCATTTAGAACATACACATTAACCAACAAATACTTTTCTCCTCTCATTATTCCTTGCATAAGAACAAATCTTCCTTTTTCATCTATCTTCACTTTTAACACATCAAAACCACATTTCTTAGATATTATGGTTGCTACCCCTCTTGTTTTTGAAGTACCATATGCTTTTTCATAAGTGGCAACCCAATTCATCTTAAGTTCATTCATTCCTGGTTTTGCTTGTTGTGTTTCCTGAAGAAAAAAAATATCTGCTTTCTCTTTCTTCAACAATAATTCTATCCTTTTCCTCTCAATTACAGACCCCAATCCTTTCACATTAAATGTTGCTATCCTTATTTTATTAACCATGTAACTTTTCTAAATCTTCTACCTAGGTTCTTCAACGTGCTGCCCCTACACCCACCTTCCCTTTCCCTCCCTCCCTGTCCCTCCCCCCCTTCCCTCCCCCCCTACCCACATATGCATTTTTACCTCCCTCCTTCTCCAAGCTACCAAACCTTGCCCATGGATTTTACTAGCCCTCCCAGAGGGGGGGGGAGATCTATGCTGCTTGTTTGTTACACATATATCATACATTTCTTCCAGTAAACTGGAGAGATGGTTTGCACATCTCTCTTTCTTAACAGCTTTATTCTCACAAAAGCCTCTAAAATAATTCAAACTGATTGGCCCATGAGTATCCCATCAGCTTCTTTGCTGTGATTTGTCCAGACATCACTTTGGACTTCCCGTGTATACTCCCAAATAGTGATTAACTTTGGTGATCCAGGGTGGCTGGTAAGAGATCTTCCCTAATGTAATTGAAGACACCAGGGATAGAATTTGGGGCTTTCTGCATGCAAAGTATTTGTTCTGCCACTGAGCCATGGACAGTTCTCTAGCATCCTTTAATTATTGCATTACTATTTAATTATTTAATAATTGCTCCATTCATTCAGGATTTTACTCTTTCTCAATATGGGCTCACAGTTTGGACAACAGGCAGATACCATTTCTTCTGAAATATGTCTTCTCACCATTTCTTAATTTCATGATGTGTGCTGATCCTCTACTGTTCCTAATCACTATGTAATTTAGGTGAGGATGACCTCAGTTCACAGACTTTATGTAGTGTGGAAAATAAATTAAGATTACCATTTCATTCACAGGGAAGGTGAGGAGGGGAAAACAGCCTCATTCTTTCCATTTAAAATTAGTAATATTTCTGTGAGAATGAATGAAGATATACATCACTGTTCCTTGGAAGCATCATATGCTACTTTTGTAAATGAAGCTGAAGTCATTTAGGCACTATGGATATTTTCTGCAACAGGTAGAGGGATGTTCTCATTCTTTCACATGACAGGAAAACTCTACCATTCTTGATAACATCCAAAGAAAGTTAAAAGGAAAGATGCTGTTCTTTGATGAAGAATGTTTTCCTTGCACACTTTCCAGCCTCTCAAATATTTCTGTCTGCTGTGGTTTTTGTTTCACATGACTCCTTGAAAAGGAAACTGAGGGCATTACTTAGAAGAAACAAAACAGCCATGTCCCCTCTGGGTGAATCATGTAACTTGGAAATGGCCTTGTTCACAAGATTTTCCATTTACTGCAGATGATGTGAGCAGAAAGAAGAGAAAAGAAACAGAATAGTGAGGAGAGGAGGGAGAGGAAATGGGAGGGGGAGTGAAATCTTGAGATTTAATCTTCAAGAAGACTGAACTTGCATAAATTGTTCCACATTTCAAATTGTTCAAATCACAATCTGAGGACATCATCTCTGTAAAAAGTCTAACAACAATATGCATATTCTTATCCTGAATGCTCAGGTAGGGAAGCAATAGATGCTGCAAAAAGCCTGAGAAAACAATGCCATCCCATGCCTCTTTCTCCCGTTGTCTTTTGTAACATTAGAGCCCTATGCATGGGGTTGTGCCTAAAATGTCTACTGTTCTGTTTGTGAAGTCTCCCACAAAATCTCCCCTCTTGCAGGCTCATGGCTCTGTGGCTTCCTTCATTGAGTCTATCCATCTGTAATGCAGTCTTCCTCCTTTCCTACTACCTTCTACCTTACCAATCATTATTGTGTTTTGTAGTGAGTCTCATGATACGGTCAAAGTCTGACAGTCTCAGTTTAATTGTCTCAGCTTATATGGAGAGTTCAGGCTTGATTTGTTGTACAGCCCATTTATTTGTCTTTTTACCAATAGACAATATTCTCAGAACTCTTCGTAATCACTACATCACAAATGAGTTGATTTTCTTCCTGTCAGCTTTCTTCACTGTCCACCTTTCACAATCATACATAGATATGGGAAATATAATGGCATGGACAATCCCAACCTCAGTATTCAGTGATATAGCTTGACATTTCAGAATATTTGTTGGTTCCTTCATAGCTGCTCTCCCAAGTTGTAGTCTTTTTTCTTTCTCTTTTTTTTTTCTACTTTCTTTCTTTCTTTTTTTTGACTGCAGCCTCCATGCTGGGAATACTGATTCAGCCAGTGAAGATGGGTAAGAATTGTATTTTGTATTCTGTGGTTTTTTTTTTAAGAACTTAATTAAGATTTACCAGTTTCATCATAAGATGTAAAGAACCTAAAATTATATTAAAAAATGAAAGTGACAAAAGAATTCCTCCTTCTCTATATTTAGCTTGATTTATATCAGTTATTTGAGATTTCTTTTCTTCGTCTACCCTGCCATGTGAAACATACTACTACTACTACTAATAATAATAATAATAATAAAATTTATTTATATCCCACCCTTTGGTAACCCAATCAGGGTGGCTTACAGATATAAAAACATATACAATACCCAGTCCCAGAGACCCCTCCCCCCCTTAAAAGAGTATTAAATTAATAGAAGTTAAAACAAACAATTCAATTCAGTAAAACAATATGAGCCAATATATAAACCCAGCGGCCATGATCCTAACTATCTATAGGTGGGGCCACGTAAGGATCACTGGGGTGGGCTTATCCGAGGCCGGAGAAAATCTTAGTCTGGAAATTTTTAATCTGGAAAGGCCTGCCAGAAGAGATCCATCTTGACAGCCCTTTTGAAGCTGTCTAATGATGTTAGCTGACGGATCTCGTCCGGCAGGCCATTCCAGAGTTTGGGGGCGACAACAGAAAAAGCCCTCTGAGAGGTAGCCGCAAGCCTCGATTTTGGGGGCTGCAGCAAGTTCCTCCCGGAGGACCGGAGAGCGCGGGGAGGATTGCATGGGAGGAGGCGGTCCCTGAGATAGCTTGGACCCAAGCCATTTAGGGCTTTAAAGGTAATAACCAACACCTTGTACCGGGCCTGGAAGCTGATAGGCAGCCAATGGAGCGACCTCAAAACCGGAGTAATGTGGTCCCTCCGAGATGTTCCTGAAACAAGCCTGGCTGCCATATTTTGTACCAGCTGTAATTTCCAAACCAAGCACAAGGGTAGGGCGCATTACAAAAGTCGAGGCATGAGGTTACCAGTGTGTGCACAACAGTCTCGAGATCCCTTACTTCCAGAAAAGGGCGCTGCTGGCCTATCAGCCGAAGCTGATAACAGGCGCTCCTCACCGTCACATTAACCTGATTTGTCATCAGGAGCGACGAGTCAAGGAGCACCCCCAGACTGCGAACACAGTCACTGGAGGAGAGTGTGACCCCATCCAGGACTGGAGGTTGCAGCCCAATTCTTGGTTTTGGGGCCGCTACCATGAGCACCTCCGTCTTGTCTGGATTCAGCTTCAATCTGTTTTTCCTCATCCAGCCCATTACCGCTTGAAGACATTCATTGAGAGAGGAGATGCCATTGGAATTTGAGGCCGAAGAATGAGACACGGAGAAATAGATTTGGGTGTCATCAGCATACTGATAACACCCAGCACCATAACTCCGTATTATCTCACCCAGTGGCTTCATATAGATGTTAAATAATATCGGGGACAAAATAGCCCCCTGAGGGACCCCGCAAGTGAGTTCCCTCTTACTGGAGCTACTGTCCCCGAGCAGCACCCTCTGGGACCTACCCGAGAGGAAGGACCGGAACCACTGCAGAGCAGTACCCCCGATACCTAACTCCCTCAGGTGGTTCAAGAGGATGCTGTGGTCTATTGTATCGAAAGCCGCTGAGAGGTCTAGGAGCACCAACAGGGTCACACTACCTCTGTCTATGCTCAGACGCAGATCGTCAGTCAAGGCAACCATGGCAGTCTCAACCCCAAAGCCTGTCCTGGAGCCGGTTTGAAATGGGTCTAGATAATCGGCTTCATGCAAGACTGCTTGGAGAAGAAGAGCAACCGCCCTCTCAATCACCTTGCTCAAAAATGGCAGCAGTGACACAGGCCTATAATTTCTCATTTCCAGGGGGTCTAGGGAAGGTTTTTTCAGGAGCGGCCTAACAGCCGCTTCCTTAAGACAGGATTGAATATATCCTTCCCTAAAGGATGCATTGATGATATCCGTAAGGAATCTCCTCAACGCATTCCCCCCCCCCCGGACGGCCAGCCATGATGGGCAGGGGTCGAGTGGGCAGGTTGTCTTCTTCACCTTGCCAAGCAGCTTGTCCACGTCCTCGGTACTCACAGATTGCAGCTGATCCAGTATAACTACATCGGCAGAGTTGCTGGACACCTCGCCTAAGGACTCTGTTCCAATAGTGGTGTCTAAGTCGGCTCTTATCTGAGAGATTTTATCTGCATAGAAGTTGTTAAATGCATCACAGCAGGCCGTTGTCAGGTTAAGCAAGGGATTTGGCGCAGGGGGCACCTGCGTCATCTCCCTCACCACCTTAAACAGCTCTGCTGGACGAGACTCTGCAGACGCAATACATGCAGAGGAGAAAGCTCTCTTCACTGCACGTATTCCCTCCCAATAGGAACAAAGAAAATTCCTATGGCGAGTTCTGTCAGATAAGAGTCGAGTCTTTCGCCTGTCAAGGCTCTGGTTAATACTTGGAACAGTGATCTTACCAGGGCTATCGACACAATCACTCCCAAGCATCCTTGCCACTCCACTTCTAACCGCAGGCCATGGTATACACCTGAGCTCAGGAGGATGAAGCGATATGGACAACGACTAGAGCGACTGTTCCAAGTATTAACCAGAGCTTTGACAGGATCGCCAGCATTCCCAACCATTAACCCCTCTAAGGCTTTCTGGAATCCAATTGGCTCCATTAGCCTTCGAGGGCGGACCATTCTAATGGGTCCCCCACCCCCGACGGGGTGGACATTGGCTCTCAGTTCCATCTTGACCAGGAAATGATCTGTCCATGACAATGCGGAGGTACTTACCACCTCCACCCACTGATATTCCTGTTCCGTACTAAAAACCGCATCAAGTGTATGACCTGCACAATGTGTAGGGCCGTTGACCATTTGGGATAGGCCCACGTTTGTCATGGTATCCATGAACTCCCGAGCCGCACCTGTTAAACTGGTCTCGAGAGGAATGCTGAAGTCCCCCAAAACTAAAAGTCTGGGGGACTCCAGCAAACAGCTCGGAGACCAGCTGTGTCAGCTCGGTCAGGGAGTCTGCTAGACAACGGGGTGTTTTGTAAAGTACATTATTTCATTCCCTTTTCCTTCTCTCAAGGACAAAGTAAGAGAAGAAGAGATCTTAGTGGACATGTCTCTCTGAGATGGCAGCAGACAGGTGGGGAAACATGTGAAGAAAATTTATTTCTGCTACAAAATCCCAGTGGTAATTTCTTAACAGAAGGAGGGAGCAGGGATATTAAGCCTCACTCTATAATCAAAGTGTGGTGGTCACTACCCTCCTCCCTATGTAGGAGTCAACCCTTTTATGCCTGTAAGTTGAGTTTGAAACCAAAAGAAATAATACATCGCTTAGGCAAGTGTCTTCAATGGTTTTCGTGGTTGTTTGCCTTCAAGTTGTGGAACTTTGCCTTTCAACTTATGGCAACCTTCAGGTGAAGCTGTCATTGTGTTTTTAGCAAGATTTGCTCAGAGGGAGTTTGCCTTTGATTTCCTCTGATGCTGTGAGAGTGTCACTTGCCCAAGGTCACTCAGTGGGTTTCCATGGCCAAGCAAGGGTTCAACCCTGAGTCCATAAACCTCCTACATTGAAGTTCCTGCTTTTGATTAGCTTGGTTTCAGTGGTTCATTCAGCTGTTCACTCAATTGATATATGAAAAGAAAAATGACCAGTGAGTGTTCCAGAGCTGGTTCCAAAATATGTCTAAAGTGCTAGCTACTGCCAAGTCACTCTCTTTATGGCTTATTATGTGACCCTGTTGGAGCTCTTGGATATCTCAGCGGCATTTGATACCATTGACCATGGTATCCTTCTGGTGCGCCTGAGGGAGTTAGGTATTGGGGGCACTGTGCTCCAGTGGCTCCGGTCCTACCTCTCGGGCAGATCCCAGATGGTGAGGCTGGGGGATAGTTGCTCCTCCAAGAGGGAGCTGACATCTGGCATCCTGAAGGGTGCCATACTGTCCCCCATGCTGTTTAACATTTACATGAAGCCACTGGGAGAGATCATCCAGAGATATGGGGTTATCAATATGCTGATGACACCCAATTATATTTTTCTATGTCTCCGACTGCTGCAGTGACTAAGGAGGGTGTCGCTCCCCTGGATAACTGCCTTAGGTCGGTAATGGGCTGGATGAGGGAAAACAAACTCAAGCTGAATCCAGAGAAAACAGAGGTACTAGCGATAGGTACCCCCGGTCTGGGAAGGGAGTTTTGTCATCCAGTCCTGGATGGGGTCGCACTTCCCCTGAAGGACAAAGTACGCAGTTTGGGAGTACTCCTGGACTCATCTCTACAGTTGTCATCTCAATTAGATGCAATGGCCAGGAGTGCTTGAATCAACTTCAGTTGATTCACCAACTGTGCCCCTACCTGGACCAAAAGGACCTTGAAGCAATAGTACTTGCCCTGGTAATTTCTTGTTTGGATTTCTGTAACGCGCTCTACATGGGGCTACCTTTGTACCAGGCTCAGAAACTTCAATTAGTTTAAAATGCGGCAGCCAAGCTGGTCGCAGGGACATCTAAAGCGGACCATATCACACCTGTGTTAAAAGCTCTTCACTGGCTGACGATTAGTTTCCAGGTGCAATACAAAGTGTTGGTCGCTACCTTTAAAGCCCTACATGGCTTGGGTCCGAGTTACTTGAAGGAACGCCTCTCCCTACATAATCCGCTTCGCACTCCCAGAACATCTGGGAAGAATTTGCTGGAATACTATAATATCAGATTAAAAGTATTACACCTGCTAACTGCTCACTGGTACCTCTTCTTCTCCTTTCAGGAAGATTGCATCTAGAGGAACTGGCTTCTGTAGAGTATGGCCTCCTGACTGAAGTGCTGCTTGACTTTCACTTTGACTATGGTTATGTATGGCTTAACATTTGGTCTTCCTTATTGCTTGATTGACATGAAAAAACAAATCATCTCCCAATATTGCAAGGCATTCAAAGTCACTGTATACTGCAAAAGTCCAGTAACCTTTCCATCTCTTGTACTGAATAGGAACACGTGCAGTTGGCAATTGTGCTGGGGGTGCCCTGAAGCCTCTCACTGTAATCATGATGTGGTCATCAATGAGGCCAGGGTCCACATAGAGTGATGAAGAGCCAAAAGCTGGGCACTTGAGTCTCTGTAAGCCACAACTTCCTTGCTGCCAACCAATAACACATGTCTCCTGTGCTCAGGAACCATGCTAGGGTCAGGATCAACAGCCAGGCCAGTCCTAGTTGCATCTGAAGTGGGCACAATCACCAGCTGGATCAACTTTGGTATCTGCTTACATTGGGCCTTAAGATGGCCAGATTCTCCACATGAAAAGTATTTCATATTATCCTTGTTCTTTGGTTGGCCCTGGTGATTAGAAGATCACTGTTAATCAGGTCAAGGCAGTTATGCCAGTTTAAGATTATCATCTTTCTGCACCTGGCAATGAAAGTTGGCTTTGTGTGGAAAGTGCTGTTCTAGCAATGACTTGTCGGAACTTCCTGCATTTGGCTGTGCAGCCACATCCAGTGTTTTTGGCTCCTTGTCTAGCACATAACAGACAAGATCCAAAGGGGCATGTGCCAAAAACTGTTTCAGGTTGATGCAGAAGCAGGCATCCTCCAGTGAAGTTACCTTAGTCTCTTGAAACCAATCTCCCTCCCATGTCGAACAGCATAAGCTAATTCTCTGCCATGTTTCTTGGCTGTTGCCTTGAAGCATTTTCTTGCTGCCTTTGGGGTAAGGTCATGTCATTGTCAAGCTCTCTCCAAGAAGAGCTGAAAATCCAGCATCTCATCTCATGTCATGCTAGACTCCACTACTTGTAGAACTCCTGAAAGTTGTGGGTGAAGTTCATGCATGTACTGGTCCCTAGGGACTCCATAATGCATACAAGCTCTTTGAAAACTTTCAATGAAATCTTCAAAGCCATCCCTGTACTTGTAGGTGAGGTACCGGTGAGGCTGAGGGATGTAGAGTTGTCTTCTATTCCCCCGCCTCATGTGCAGTTTAAGACTGGAGTTGTTGTATTTCTCTGTCCTTCTCATTCAGTTGTAGCTGAAGGCTATTGAGTATAACTAGCACCTGGGCCCATAGGTCTTGAAGTGGCACCTGCAGTCCCAGGCCACCTGTGGTATCTGATGGAGACTGAGCACTGTCAACTTCTTCTGTAGACATGACAGATAGCCACACCTGAGGTACATATACTGAAACAGCCTAACTAACAGAAACACCTGTGATCTATGAAAATAAACAAAAAACATAACTAGAAGCAGATGACTAGAAGCAGAACAGGATGCTTTTGCTTTGCAGTGAAAAGAAAGTAGATTGACGGGACTGAGCCAAGAGAAATCCTGAACTACCTCCCCACTTCTCCTCACAAGTATCTCACAAGCCACCTGGTAGCAAAGTAGGCAGTCTAGTCAGCTAGCCCCTTAGCTTCCCTTGAGAAGAAGGGAAAAATTCCTCTTCACCACCTACTACCCCCTCCACCAAGGAGAAAGAGACAGAAAGAGAAAAATCACTGCTAGCTTAAAAGAGGATCCAAGTGGGCAGACCCCACCCTCACCCCTTTATCTTGCCAGCTCAAAGAAATTTCTCTTTTGAGACACTGTCAGTGAAGGGACACAAAAAGCACACACTGCAAGCACACACACACTCCCCTGTCCTGCCCCTGAGCAGGCAAAGTGAGAGAGAAAGACTAGATACCACACACTTTTCTTTGTCTGTACTCAAGCCTCATACACCTCTCAGGTCTGAAAACTGCTGCCACCATGTGAAGGTTCTCTATGGTCCCACTCCACTCCTCTGAGTTGGATGGGACTCCTTGAGACCTCTTAATAATAATAAAAAAATCTTGCTGCCACCACTCAATGATTTAACTTGTCACACCCCAGCAAAGGGACATTGCTGGGCCTTCTACTAGTAACCTACAATCAGAACAGACACTAGCCGAGCTAAGGCTGTTAAAAGGGATGAAGAAAGAAAGAGACAGAATACTAAAGAAAAAGATTTATTATAAAGCAAAGAACATTAAAGAATAACACATGGAAGACAACTGGTCTTCCAAGCACAGATTTAAAGGGTTAATTACAAAAAGATAATCATTTCAGCCAAACCTGAATACCTGACTAATAAAAAATACTAACAGCTGAGACCTTGCTCAGCTTTTACTCTCTCAACTGTTTCAACGTTCTCTCTCCAACCACCATCCAGATGTCTTCACTCCTCATATTACATTAGCCCCTCCCACAGGGGAGAAAGGCCCTGATAAATGGAGGGACTTCTATTTATCACACGCTTCTCCTTGTATTTGATTCATCTGATATTTGTTATTATTATATAACATAGTTTTCAGTTGTTAGTATTTGATTGAACAGTAGCATTGCACTAGCAGGCAGAGATGTGCAGCTTGTTTATTTTGTTTTTTAAAACATGCCTCTCTTAGAAGGGCTCAACTGTATGTTTTTAAGAAGAGACGTTAAGAGACAGAACTGAACCAAATATTCAACACCCTTATGGGGGGGGGGGAGCCCCAAAATCCAATTCAAACTTTGTATAAATCTAGGCAAGCTTCTTATGCTTAGCTGCCTCTGAAGAAAAATTAATTCATTAAAATGAAAAGGAAACACAGTGGACATAAATTCAATAATGAGGGACTAGAACTTAAGTGTGTCATTTGAAGAGCAAAGATCTTGAGCTTAGTCAATGCCTCCACAAACAGAAATACAGAGAATATGTTCTCAGGACATATTGCTTTCCTACTAATAGTTTGCATATTTTATTTTAATTTTAGCTGCACCATTTTAATACTAGTCATATAATCTGGTACTTTTCTTTGCAGGCTGAGTGATAAAACTTTGGAGGGTCCCATAACTGCCTGAGGTAGCTAGCTGTAGATTACTGGCTATGTTAGTGTGCCATCATAGTTGCAGGGCTGGCCATGCAGTCACCAGGCTCTTTCATGAGGTTAACCCACTGAGCCCCTTTAGGGATGGCATACAACCATGAAAGAAGCCAAGAGTCTAGTCTGCTCTTATGTCTTTGGCAGAAATCAGCAGGTAACACTGGCTGAACAAAGCAAATGTGTATGGAATTGAAGCCTTTTTGCATTGGGTTTTCCTAGATGATATGCAGATTTCAGATGAAATCTAGATATCAGGTTATAACTTTGTGGCTGCATGGATATTTGGATCAAGTCTTCATGCTCTGAGCTTTATTCTATAATGATGCACTGCTTGCTATATCTTCCCCCTCTATCACCCCAGGCATAGGAGGTACTTTTTTCACTGCATATGCACTAAAACAATATCATTCTGGACTTTTTAAGAAACCAAACAAGGTTACAAAGTTTATCAATTATAGGTTCAGTAGGAAGTTTCCTAGTGCTCAATCTTATGCTTGAGGAGACATAGGTGGAAGTTCTTCTGGTGCTACATCCTCCTCTATCTGTCAGCCCTTTCAAACTTTCCTGGCAATTGTGGCTAGGTTTCCCAAATCTCAAGGCCCTCACTCAGACCTGAAGGCAAGAGAAAGAATCTCAGGACAAAAGGGTTGCCTTGAAATTATGTTGTTACTCCCCCCCCCCTCACCCCAACATGCTGCTGGTTCCTGGCACTGCAGGGAACTTGGTGCTACTACTATAGACTTGCCACTTCACCTTCAAATTTGGCCCAAAGTTTGGGAAACTTTGGGCCTTTGCAGACTGCCATAAATAGTGCAAATTGAGTCCACTTTAACTGCCCTGGCTCAATGCTAGGGAATCATGGGAACTGTCGTTTTTCTGAGACATTGAGCCTTCTCTGTCAGAGAGCTCTGGTGCCACAATAAACTACAGTTCCCATGATTCCCTAGCACTGAGTCAGGGCAGTTAAAGTGGACTCAATTTGCACTATTTATGGCAGTCTGCAAAGGCCCTTAATTTACAGTTAAAGAGGTGTTGTTGTTGTTTTTTTCATTTGATAGACTTTGTGCTTTTTATTTGAATGACATACTCAGAGCAACTGTGCTGGATACTTATAACATGTTAAGTAGCATTTCTAGGGCCTAACCATAGGACATCAAAAGGACCTACTTTTGAATCTAAGATTTTGGCCCTGAAATCTCAGGATGCAACTGAACTGGCAACCTTTGTGGTGTTATTGTTCTAAACAGTCCTGGACAGCTGAGTCTTGCCACTGACAATGACCCAAGGTAATAATAGGCCAGGAACATTGTGGACTATATACATTCATCATCAGTGTATCCTTCAAGTTGTCTAAGGATTTACCATAAGATGGTTCATTCAACCTATTTTGTACAATAGCTGGTTACTGCACAGAGTCATAGATTGCCCCTGTCATTAACTGCTGAAGATCTGCTGGGAAACAAAACTTTCAGGTTTTTTCAGACACAAATTGAACAAATTTCACTTCACATTCTGTGGTCAGTCTCTTGTTTTCCATCCTAGACATGCTCTGAGGTTCCTGTTTTCAACTTCCTAGATGGTTCTGCTGTTTGTGAACATAGCTATTCTGGTTCTTCTGCTGGGTTCTCCTTTTGTGTTGGCAATTGTGTCCACATGGTCTGCTTAAGTATTCCAGGAGTCTGATTATATCAAAACTCAGCTCTCCATTTTTGATTGCATGCCTTTTCTAGTTTCTGATCCTGATTCCCATTATCCATAACTTTGTTTTTACTGATTCTTAACCCAGGGTTTGCAAGAACCCTCTAATTTGTGCATCCCACTTAATCCTGAAAGGATATTTAAGCTTATTTGTGACCACTGTCAACCTGTCATAGGGGAATCACAAGTTCAGAAATACCACATCCAATATGGAAGATCACCATTGAGCACTTAAATGGAAATATTTTATTAAGATCTAAGAGACTAAACTGGCAAAAAAAAATCATGACCAAGAGTGCTTTGTTAAGAAATATTGATTTCTATAAGGATAATGAAGATACCCCTTGCCAGCATTATTATTTTTATTTATTTTTTGGAAGGAGGGGGGGACAAACATAAAGAACAGAAGCATGGGGCATTTTAAATTACTGATATCTTAGGAAACGTTCAGTTTGATATCTGCTATGGATTTCATCTACTGAACTGTGTAATAGTTGCAATTCATTTGAATGGCAGTCATTTTCATGCTGAGAAATAACTACTTTCCTCAAGCACCAATGAAAGGAAAACACAGTAAAAAGATCACTTTGCATAGCAAAAATCTTAGGGCTACTTTTATATGATAAATGTCCTGCAAAGATATTACCCCCACATAATAAAGGTGATGTTAGATATGCATGGATCTATTACAGGAGTGATGAGAATGTGGCCCACAATATTGTATGTAGCCCCTCTCTTTTTTTTAAACAGACTCTAAGCCAATGGTGGCTGCCATGCTTCCATTGCTTTCTAGTGTTGCACAGTTAAAACACAATCCTTCACACACAATCACATTTACAGATCTTCTGACTTGCTCAAAAACACTCCATTGGGGAAGTGGCCCAATAAATCACAACCAGATTTCCTTTGTGATTTTGAGATGTGTTTTGGACACAAATGGGATGACACAGGGCCTAAGCAGACTGCCAGAAATAGTGCACATTAAATTGAGTCACTGCCCTGGCTCAGTGCTAGGGAATCATGGGAACTGTAATTTATTGTGGCACCAGAGCTCTCTGACAGAGAAGGCTCAATGTCCCAGAAAAAAATACAATTCCCATGATTCCCTAACACTGAGCCAGGGCAGTGACTCAATTTAATGTGCACTATTTCTGGCAGTCTGCTTAGGCCCACAGCTTTCTGCAGGAGCAGAGAGGCAAAAACTGGCCTCCTCCCATAGTAGTCTACCCTGGTCTACTTTGCATCATGCACACTTGGTTGAGAAGACATAGATACCAGTAGATTACCGAAGATTTATTATTAGCATGAGCAACCTTATTATACCTATATTAACCGTTAATTTGAAAGTTGCTTTATAGGACTCTAGACATAGCATGTATTTGAGCTGACTTGCTAGCTTGTTTGTTTTTACTGCACTTTCTCTCTTTCTGTATCACTATAACCTAAAGCCATTTTTCTCTTCTTTCTCTTTCCTTCATTAGTTGATTATGCACAAACATTATTAACTGAGCTACTTTCCTATGTTTTACAAAGAAGACTATGCTTGCATCTTTTTTATGCTAGACCATATGTGGTGGGTAAGACTGGTTGTTGTTCAACCTCTGTCTTGTCAACTAATTACTCTGATTGAGAGATGCACAACTATCACTCATGTTGTTCAACATGGGCTTGCAACAAAACACATAATCTTGTAAGTGAAATATAGATGTGACATGTGCGCAGATATATGAGACTACATGGAAGCTATACTCATATTTTTAAAAGCTCCCATACATGACATAATATCAGCTTCACTGAAAGGTTTTCTGATCATTTGTGAGTATGCACAAAATACATTTTTAAATCTCCAACCTACTATTTCATATTACACATCACAATTTGAGCTATATATGCAGACTTTCAGGAGGTCAGTGTGCTTTAAAAAAAAAAAAAAAGCAGCTGTAACCACACTCTGCTGTCATGTTCCTCCTTTTCTTTTGCTGACAGCCAAAGCTGATTCTCTGCACATGACACTCTCCCCTCCCCATTCTGCCCTTGGTTTCGGGTGTTGCACAATCGAAACCCATTCTCTAGCCCAAATCTGTCACTTTGTGGTCATGGGGACATAGTGAAAAGTAGGGGAAAACTCTGTGCATTTCTCCTCCCTCCCCATCACTTCATGTTCTCTCTTCATTACATCTGTAAAATCTGTCAAGACTGGCAGCCCTCATACGTTGTGTTTTCCTGTTGCAAGCTTTATATTAAACATGGTTCTGTCCTGGCCCCAGTGCTATTCAACATCTTTATCAGTGATTTGAATGATGGAATAGAGGCCATGGTTATGAAATTTGCAGATGCCACCAAATTAGGAGGAATTGCTAATACCCAGAGGAGAGAATCAAAATTCAAAATGACTTTAATAGGTTAGAAAGCTGGACCAAAACCAACAAAATGACTTCCAACAGGGATAAATATAATGTACACACTTAGGCAGAAAAAAAGTAAAATGCAAAGATATAGGATGGGGGATACCTGGCTTGACTATTAGAAGTCCTAGTAGACTATAAGTTGAACATGAGTCAACAGTGTGATGTGGCAGAAAAAATAACCAATGTGATTCTAGGCTGCATCAATAGAAGTATAGTATCTAGATTGATGGAAGTAATAGTATCACCCTATTCCACTTTGATCAGGCCTCACCTGGAATACTGCATCCAGTTCTGAGCACCACAATTCAAAAGGGATGTTGACAAGCTGGAGCATGTCCAGAAGAGGGCAACCAAAATGGTGATAGGTCTGGAAATCATGCCTTATGAAGAGTGACTTAGGGAGCTGAGTATGTGTAGCCTGGAGAAGTGAAGGTTAAGAGGTGATAGAATAACCCTATTTAAATATCTGAAAGGATGTCATATTGAGGATGGAGCAAGCTTGTTTTCTGCAGCCCCAGAGAATAGGACCTGGAGCAATGGATACAAACAACAAGAAAAGAGATTCCACCTGAATGCTGACAACCCTTCATATCCACAGATATTTTTCCCCCATAGATTCAACTCTCCACAACTTGAAAATATTCCAAAAATATATAAATTCCAAAAGGCAAAAAATGATTTTGCTATTTTATATAAAGTACATTATTTTACTATGCCACTGTATATAATGGGACTTGGGCATCCATGAGGGGTCCTGGAACAAACACCAGTGGATACCAAGGGCCCACTGTATAAGACCTATTCAGCAGTGGAACATGCTGTCTTGGTGTGTGCTGGAGTATCCTTCACAGAGGCTGGATGGCCATCTGTTGGGAGTGCATGTTTGTGTGTTCCTGAATAGCAGGGGGGTGGACTTGATGGCCCTTATGCTCTCTTCCAACTATGATTCTATGAACAGTTCAAGGAAATTTGCTAAAATTAAAGGACTCGCAGTAGATTGTGATGGGTGAGGACCAAAAAAGCAACACAAAATGTTATATCCTTTTTGATACTGAAGTGAGACTATAAGTCTATTTTGTATATATTGAGAAGGGATATGGGATGGATGGAGGACAATCATCATATTATAATAATACCTTTTTTGAAGAAGAAAAAAATCATCCCAATTTACTTCCCATTCTCTCTCTGCGTGTGTGTGTGTGTGTGTGTGTGTGTGGCTTTCTTTCTCTTTCTCTCTCTCTCTCCCTTCCCTGTGCTAACTGCTATTGGGTTCATTAACTGCTACTAAATAATGATGTAAAACATATGGGTGCACAGGTGGCCATTCAATAAATACCAAATGAATTCAACATGATCACCATTAACACAATTAATACCCAGCCAGTCTACAATGATGGAACTATTAAAATTAAGCGCCACTCTAGTTTCTTCAGTCCCATGGCAATTTTACAATGGAGAGCAACAAAAGGCTAGAATTAACTTTTTTATTACAGTTATTTTATTTACTTACAGCCAGTTATTTAGTTTTTCATTTGGTGCCTCTGCCCTGTCAGACTATGTTGCCTTAATACACACAGGAACAAAACTATATTTGCTGAAGAAATAAACCGAAGTAATAAAGAATAAGAAATTTATTTTTAAATAGTGTTTAGAGTTAAAGGTTATTTTCAAAGAGAAAACACATTTCTAGGAAATCTGGGTGTTGAAGGGCCTGCTAAATCCAACATATGGCCATAAAGAAGTAATGAATATCTAAGCTTGTCACAGATGCTCATTTTATCATCTTCTCTATGAGTTCATCATGGATTTGAGACAGTGCCATGAGGATAACAGGGGGGATTATGCTTTATCAGGACTACATCCCTAATAATAATAATAATAATAATAATAATAATAATAATAATAATAATTTATTTATAGTCCACCCCTCTGCATGGCAATTGGGGCAGGTTACAGCATTTAAAACATACAAAGTTAAAAAAGTTACTTACTCATGCCATTCTTCAATTGACAAACAAACAAAAAAACAATTATGACACACCTTCTGCTATAAACTGCAAAATCAGTCACCCCAGTCCAACTAAAATTAATTGCAATTAGGGCTATGTGAAATTCTTGGTGGTATTAGGAAAGTAAAGTGAAGGCTTTTACAAGGACTTTAAAAGTTTCCTGTAAGGCACCCCCAAATGTTTTGTTTCACCTGTTCACCCATTACTTGCCAGTTTTCATGGCATCTGCTTCAGCACCATTGTGTGACCTCCCAAGACATCTTCATAACAAAATCCCTGCCAACCAGGAATTACATTTGGAATCAGTGATGTCATCTACACTATAGAAATAATGCAGTTTGACCAATTTAACTGCCATGGCACCATGCTATAGAATTGGCATTTGTAGTTTTGTGAGGCACCAGTAAATAGTAAAATCAATGTTTACTTTTTGGAATTTATATGTATTTTTGGAATATTTTTGAGCTGTGGATGATTGAATCCATGCATAATGAATCTGTAGATACAGAGGGCCAACTGTACTGATTGCTGAGTCAACCATGCTAATTTTTGTTTTGTTTTGTTGCACTGCACTGATGGTTTCACAGTGTGTTGGTTCATTTGTGAGTCAAGGGGTTTCATTCCCATTTTCCTTCCATTCATACTGGGAAAATATTTTCATTGTTTTTTGCAGGACTCCTACTAAGAATCATCAAAGTCCTTTTTCATGAAGAGCAAATGTGCTTTCAGTTTAAAATCAGCCCTAACTGTTAAATACACCATTGATACCAATGGAGGGTGCAATATTAGCAGTAGTTTCCCCCCCCCCCCCATTTGAATTAAAAAGTTTCTAGTACTTAAACAATTGCTGTTCTGATTGGTCATCAGATCAGTTTCATCTTATAGCAACCCTATGAATTAGAGACCTCCATGAACCCTGGTTATCACCAGGTCTGCTCAACTCTTGCAAATTCAGAGCCTTGGCTTTCTTCATTAAATCAATCCACCTGTAGTGTAGCCTCCTCCTTTCCATATGTTATATCTAACTCAGATCCCATTGCTTCTATGCATTTTGATCCTGACTTTAAACTTTAAACTTCTGGTCCATGGTTATTGTTGTAGCCACTGTTATTGTTTTAGGTTGCAGTCCTATAGAGCTCCCATCAAAGTGGGACAATAGTGACATTCTGAAGTTTAGACCAAACTTTAAAGAAACCATCCAAGATGCTGACCTTGTTCCCAAAATGTATCCACCATTCTGGACAACTCCTTTCAAGTTCAGACTAAGGCCAATATCATAATCACTGCCCCCATGACATGGAAGCCACCAGCCACTACTGGAATAAGGTCCATGAAGTGGTTTGAGGCTTACTTTTGAGAAGATAGCCATAAGAATGCACAGTTGATCACTGCACATAACATTATCAAAATACCTTATTTAAACAAGAATCTTTTTTAAAAAATTAAGTTTTATTTAGCTAGGGCAATGAGTAAAGTGATAACTACTGTATATACTCATGTATAAGTCTAAAAATTTTAGGCAAAAAATTGACCCCAAGAAACGTGTCGAGTCATCCATGAGTCAATGTAAGTATTATACTTTTACTCTGATATCTATCTATCTATCTATCTATCGGAACCATCCCTTAGTGAAAGGCCAGAGAGTAATCTGTCCCAAAAGCACTGACATCTTTTGGTTCTCTCATTGATCCAGCTTTTAGTATGAGCACAAATTCCTCCTGGAATTTTGTATGGCATTTTTTCCCTTTGTTTCATTCTTTACATCCTTTGTTACGTGTCCCTAAATTTTACCCTCAACTTATCCATGAGTCATATCAAAATCCATAATTTTGGCCCAAAAACCTGCCCTCGACTTATACATGTGGTTGACTTATAGTCAAGTATATATTGTATGTGATATTGGTGTTGTGTCTTCTAGTCATTTTGGCCTTATGGTGACCCTAAGGAGAACCTATCACAAGGGTTTCTTGGCAAGATCACCTAAGAGTAGGTTTGCCATTTCTTTCTCTGAGGTGGAGAGAATGTGATTTCCCCCCAATGGGTTTCCAAGACCAGGCAGGGATTTAAACCCTATAATATATAATTTTATTTATATTTCCCGCCTCTCCCTACGGATCGAGGCGGGAGTACAAAGATAAAATGTACAAAATGTACAGTAGTACAATCAATAAAAAAACATAACAATAAAACCACAACACTAATAAAAAGAACAATAATAAACAATAAACCCAACAGTAAAAACAATAAAAACAGCAATAATTAAAACAATAATAAAATTACAATACAAATCTATGCTGCGAGTGATATAATCTTTTTCACCCAGGAGGTCCTTATAAGATGGTCATTTCTAATCTTATGTTCAGTTAGGGAGGCCAGGTGGATAGGCCCGCCAGAAGAGCTCCGTCTTAAGTGCCTTCTTAAAGGCCTCTAGCGTGGAAATAAGATGAATCTCCTCCGGCAGGCCATTCCATAACTTGGGGGCCGCAACCATGAATGATCTTTGGGAAGTAGATATTAGTTTAGTTTTACAGTAATTTAGTAAATTATTCCCTGATGTTCTGAGGGTGCAGGATGGATTGTGTGGGGAGAGGCGTTCCTTCAAGTAACTCGCACCCAAGCCATGTAGGGCTTTGTAGGTAATGACCAACACTTTGTATTGCACCCGGAAGCTAATCAGCAGCCAGGGAAGAGCTTTTAATAATGGTGTAATGTGGTCCGCTCTAGATGTTCTGGCGACCAGTCTGGCTGCCGCATTTTGGACTAGTTGAAGCTTCCAAACTTGATACAAAGGTAGCCCCATCTAGAGCGTGTTACAGAAGTCCAAACGAGAGATTACCAGGGCAAGTACTACTGCTTCAAGGTCTCTTCGGTCCAGGTAGGGGCACAGTTGGCGAATCAGCTGAAGCTGGTTCCAAGCACTCCTGGCCATCGCATCTACTAGAGATGACAACTGCAGGGATGAGTCCAGGAGTACTCCCAAACTGCGTACTTTGTCCTTTAGGGGAAGTGTGACCCCATCCAGGACTGGATGACAAAACTCCCTTCCCAGACCGGGGGTACCTATCACTAGTACCTCTGTTTTCTCTGGATTCAGCTTGAGTTTGTTTTCCCTCATCCAGCCCATTGCCGACCCAAGGCAGGCATCCAGAGGAGAGACGCCATCCTTAGTCACCGCAGCAGTCAGAGACATAGAGAAATAGAGTTGGGTGTCATCAGCATATTGATAACCCCGTGCCCCATATCTCCAGATGATCTGTCCCAGCGGCTTCATGTAAATGTTAAACAGCATGGGGACGCCAGATGTCAGTTCCCTTTCAGAGGAACAACTGTCCCCCAGCCTCACCATCTGGGATCTGCCCGAGAGGTAGGACCGGAGCCACTGGAGTGCAATGCCCCCAATACCTAACTCCCTCAGGCGTCCCAGAAGGATACCATGGTCTATGGTATCAAATGTCGCTGAGATGTCCTTAGGGTCACCATAAGTCAGAAACTTGAAGGCACACAACAACAACAACAACAACAACAACCTTCCCCACTTCAACCCAGATATGTAACTGTACATAGGCTTGTATTTATGTATTCATTTTCATTAGAAATACTTTTATACTTTCCTTCAATCCTTCAATCCTTCACATTTCCAAGACAATTTGCAAAAAAGCACAAATAATGTGTATGTAAAATACCACTTCTCAATCATTTCTTCTCACTTCTTCCATTTCACAATCTTTAGCCATATCTCTGTGTTACTCAGAGTTAACTCATAAATTACTTCCTTCCATCACAAATTGTGTAAAGAGGAAACTCTGGGGTGTGGCCCTGCATGAGGTCCCTGGCCAATTCCCATCACTACAGATGTCATTTTTTAAATACTCACAGGTAGAAAATGCAATATACATTTCATTTATTTATTTATTTCCAGGATGTATATCCCACCTTTCTCCCACAATGGGATTCAAGGCACGTATGGGATTTTGGGCCTCATCCTACAGGAAACGCTTTCCAAATAAAATGTGCATTGTAATTAAGTGATATGACAATGAAAATGTTGGTAATGAAATATAAACCTTACAAAGTTTTGTTTGTGAGAGTTTATATGATTGGGCATGTGTTGGCACTTGAATATCCAAACAATGTAATGAATTGTGTGCTGTGAATCTGAACATGAACTAAGAAAGTTAACTGAATTGTATGTATCTAGAGAGATGTTGTAGCACCTTGTAGATCTTGTAGGTAATTACAGAATTTAGAGACAAGTAGAAGCACTAGGTAATGACACAGGAAGAAAAGAATACATACCTTAGACTTGCTCGCTCAGATAACAGTGATGTGAGAATAGTTTGTCAATAAAGACAATAAAGAATCAAGGTCTGGGAGAATCCTGTGGGTCTTTTCTACCCAACTGACATTCAGGATCCTAAAGGGATGCCAACTACAGAAGAAAAACAAAATGATTAATCCACTCATAGGATCATGTTACAAACATATTTGACTCTGCACTATTATATTGTATTATGCAAATACTACTTTCATGCTGTTTTGCACAAAGGTAAATGGGGCCTTAATTATGGAATGAAATTCAAGCTGGAACCACAGAGAAGTAGTTATATAGGCATTTCACCACATGCTAAGCACTGCCCATGCATAATGAATCAACAATATCAATGTTCTACTAAGGGTGCATCTACACTGCAGAAATAATGCAGTCTTGACACCACTTTAATTGTTTTAGCTCCATTCTATGAAATTGTGGAATTTGTAGTTTTACAAGGTCTTTAGCCTTCTCTGTCAAAGAGTGTGGGTAACTCACAAAACAACAAATCCCAGGATTTCTTAGGATGGAGCTACAACCCTTAAAGTGGTGTAAAGCTACATTATTTTAGTGTAGACGTACCCAAAATGGTGTCCTCCAGGTATATGGGGCTTTCAACAACTATCATCTCTTACCATTGGTCATGCTACTGAGGCTCAGGGGAGTTGCAGTCCAACCATCTTGTAGGCACCAGAATGGCCGAGACAGATTTGTGTACTCAGTGTGATCACATGAATTGGCCCATCATTGCATTGTCATTGATGAGGCCAAGGCTGAAGATGAGGACTTACTTGTGTCTGGTTGCTTCTAAAATATCTCATTATCAGTCCAAAGGGTGGTTCGGTTTTGCAAGAGACTGATGCAACTGGAAGAATCATCATTTTGTTGAGAAGAGAGAAGTGAGGCTATTCATTACTGGATAAAAATAATCAACTTGAGCAAGCATACAGCACCATCCTCTTGTGGTTTGCTCATGTGTCAACTTGATGTGAGAAGAGAGGATTTTACTTAGGAGAGGTGAAGAATTGCATTGTCCCCACAGAGTGAATCATGTCACTTTAGAATAACCTTCTGTTCAGGGATGGGACAGCAAGCCAGCCATTTCAAGTGGATAACTAAAAGAGGCTCTTGTGCTTAGCTTTCCACTACAAACAGAGAGGTAAATCCTCAGCTATTTTGTCCTTACAGGTGAGTACAATTTAGAGACATAGCTGTATTAGGGCCTTTACAGACTGCCAGAAATAATGCAGCTTGAGGCCACTTTAACTATCCTGGCTCAGTGCTAGGGAATCATGGGAATTGTATTTTTTTTCTGGGACATTGAGCCTTCTCTGTCAGAGAGCTCTGGTGCCACAATAAACTACAGTTCCCTACAGTCTGGAATATCAGTACACAAAGACAACTACAAATAATTATAGTGGGTTTGTTCCCACTGTGGTGTTTCTCTGCAGATGAAGCAAAGAGTGCTTGTAAAAAACAAAAAACATGCAGAATAATTTTTTTGAGAGCATAGGTGCCTCACTCTATAAATTAAGAATATTGCTCCTAGGCAATATAACAGCTAAGCCTGCAAAAGATTTTAAAGGTGGTGCAGGGGATATAGGGAGGATGCAGACGGGTGGCCCTGGGCTGCCCCCAGAAGTGGAGGATCAAAGCCGAGGCTGCCGGACACCTCGGCCCCAATCCTCCCTTTCACCGCCTGCAAAAGGAGTGCTAAAATAGCGCTCCTTCCTCAAGCCATGAAAGGGGTGCCACAAGAGGCATGGTGCGCCTCTTTGGAGTCTCTTCCGGCTCAGTGTGTGCGGATGCTGAGCTGGAAGGACGTCATTGGAGTGCTCGTTGTGTGGACAGGCTGTAGCTCTGATGACATCCTTAGGAAGGGGATGGGGCGCCCAGCGTCCGGCTGCCCCTCCCCTTCCTGGGATTGAAGATGGCATTTTTCACCATCTGCATCCCCCCATAATCAAATATCTCTTCTTTCTTGAAGAAAGAAAAAAAGTTACTATTAAATGTAAGGAGTCACAGTTCCAAGACTACTCCAAGTACTTATGAGTATCATAATTGCATTTTTTCAAATGGTACTTTTACCTTCCTGTTTCTCAAAGTTAAAGTTATCATTACTATCTGGTGCACTACCTTGTAGTTACTTTTATAAAATCTCTGAATGCTACAAGTCAATGGCCCATGATACCAAATGTCTGTCTGTCTATCTATCTATCTATCTATCTATCTATCTATCTATCATCTATCTATCTAATTTAGCCACATGTATTCCTCCTCCATCATTTATTCAGGCCCTATAAGTATATATAAAAAGTTACTTAAAAGTTGCATTTGTTTTAGAAAAGGTAAACCCTGATTATGTTACAACCATAGTATAATTTAGTTATTGCTTTTGCAAAAACAATAAAGAACTCAATCACAGTAATTAGTTATTTAGAATCTCCTTATTAGGTTCTTTCAAGCTTAGGCTCAGGCTCTCATTCCCGGCTCCCCACTTGTCTCTTTTCTTACAGATCTCATTAGCCAAATCTTTGGAGAATAACCACAGTGGCCAATATTTGCATATCACAAGTAGTAGGGCCTTCAAAAGAAGCTGTAAATACAGAGGATTGTCTCCATTTTATGAAGAGTTTCGTCTGCTAATTTGTGCAGACCAAGGTACAGTTGTGTGAGCCCGCAGAAGGAAAGTTGGCAACCTTACCTACAAGACTTCAAAACCATGTGAGACATTATTTGTCTCCATGTCCTTTAATCTTTCCCTGGTTTAGAGTTTACCAGTCTAGCACTTTTTGAAAATAAATTTGTTTGTTACATGCATTGCAAAGGTATTTTCCCTTAAAGGAGATGAAGCTCTTTACCCTTTTTATTTTCCTTTTTGGGAAAAAATACTCTGCAAAGAAAACTTGCAATGTCTGATCTTCTCCCCCCCCCCCCAAAAAAAAACCCACAACTTCCTTTATGTAATACTAAAAACATATGCTTTATAGCTTAGTTTTATGCCAAGATTTTAGCTCTTTTTCCAGTTATTGGTTTATAAACAGCTAATAGGTGGTAGCTAGTCCAAACTCAGCTTGGCATGACTGTGGACTGGAGTTCACCTTAAAGAAGCAGAGAGCACCTGCTGAAGAAGTAAAATGTTGATGCAGCCAAGATTCCTGAGTAGTGCCTTGTAAGTTCTGGCATGTAGGGAAAGGCGCTATATAGAAACTCCTTCTCATATTTGTTTTTTTTTTTTCCTTTTCTCATTGTCTAGAGCAGCGACAGGCAACCTTTTTCTTACCTGGGCTGGTCTGCTGTCGCCCAGGTCACGGCTGGGCCAAGGGGGGAAAAAATGGTGGCGCGCGCACTTGCGCGCGCGCGCGCACCCACACGCAACCCCCCCGGACACGCAGCCGCCGCAATTGCTAGTGCAGTCGCCGCCGTAGCGCGCACGGCTCCAGCCGCCACGGCGCATGTCGCGGCCGCCATTTTGGGAGTCAAATGGCGGATGCAACACATTTGTGCATGCGCAAGAGTACCGCGCATGCGCAAACGTGTCGCGACCGCCATTTTGACTTTCAAAATGGCGATTGCCACGAGCGCAACTGGAAACACGCTCTGGCAGCGGCGGCAGCGCGCGGCAGGAGCGCGCGGCGACGGCGACGGCGGCAACCTCCGGCCGGGGCTGGTAAGTCCGGAGCTTGGGGCCTAAACCAGCCCCCGGGCCGTAGGTTGCCGGTCCCTGGTCTAGAGCAAGTTTTTCCATTCTGGAAAGATGATCTGAAGGATGTGTGGCTACTGCTTGGCAACTGCAGTATCTCTAACAATGGAACATCATTCTCCATTGAGGTTCCCCCACTCTTTTTTAAGGGCAACCAAATAGTGATTAAAGTGGACAAAACAAGGTAGAGAGCAGCATTTCCCAATGTATCCATGTCAGCTGGGGATTATGGCAGTTGTAGTCTAACACAAGGCCACTATGAGGCATATCACCTCCAGTTGAGAATTCTGTCTTCCAAAATGTTTTTTTTCTTTCACTCTCAAATTTCTAGCATTGCAAAGTGAAACACTGAAAATTGTTCATAAGTGAAACTCATATATTTCCTGTGTTCACATTTTTTGGAAACTTTGCCTTCCTCTTTTCTTGGGATGTCTAAATGTATCTCTAAATGCTCAGCTGAGGCATCTACCAGTGCCAGAAATCTGAGGAGTGAATGAACATTTTATGGGGGGGGCAGGTGTCAGGAGGTGCTTTTATTCAATACTATGCAGTGCATGCTAAGTCATGTTAAATGCACTTGCACATTTATAGCACCCATATAACAAGTCAACCAGTTATCACTTGTTCTTGATCAAGCCACACAATCCATGTGACAGAGGTCCCTCAACACGGGGTGGATTTCCCATTTATTGGTCCATTTGTGTGTTCATATGAGCACAGTAGCCATCAAGGGCTGCAAGGGTTTGTTACTGGGTTGATAATGCTATTAAAATGATTAATAAAGACCTTTTTCTTACCTGGGCTGGTCTGCTGTCGCCCAGGTCGCGGCTGGGCCAAGGGGGGAAAAAATGGTGGCGCGCGCACTTGCGCGCGCGCGCGCACCCACACGCAACCCCCCCGGACACGCAGCCGTCGCAATTGCTAGTGCAGTCGCCGCCGTAGCGCGCACGGCTCCAGCCGCCACGGCGCATGTCGCGGCCGCCATTTTGGGAGTCAAATGGCGGATGCAACACATTTGTGCATGCGCAAGAGTACCGCGCATGCGCAAACGTGTCGCGACCGCCATTTTGACTTTCAAAATGGCGATTGCCACGAGCGCAACTGGAAACACGCTCTGGCAGCGGCGGCAGCGCGCGGCAGGAGCGCGCGGCGACGGCGGCAACCTCCGGCCGGGGCTGGTAAGTCCGGAGCCTGGGGCCTAAACCAGCCCCCGGGCCGTAGGTTGCCGGTCCCTGGTCTAGAGCAAGTTTTTCCATTCTGGAAAGATGATCTGAAGGATGTGTGGCTACTGCTTGGCAACTGCAGTATCTCTAACAATGGAACATCATTCTCCATTGAGGTTCCCCCACTCTTTTTTAAGGGCAACCAAATAGTGATTAAAGTGGACAAAACAAGGTAGAGAGCAGCATTTCCCAATGTATCCATGTCAGCTGGGGATTATGGCAGTTGTAGTCTAACACAAGGCCACTATGAGGCATATCACCTCCAGTTGAGAATTCTGTCTTCCAAAATGTTTTTTTTCTTTCACTCTCAAATTTCTAGCATTGCAGAGTGAAACACTGAAAATTGTTCATAAGTGAAACTCATATATTTCCTGTGTTCACATTTTTTGGAAACTTTGCCTTCCTCTTTTCTTGGGATGTCTAAATGTATCTCTAAATGCTCAGCTGAGGCATCTACCAGTGCCAGAAATCTGAGGAGTGAATGAACATTTTATGGGGGGGGCAGGTGTCAGGAGGTGCTTTTATTCAATACTATGCAGTGCATGCTAAGTCATGTTAAATGCACTTGCACATTTATAGCACCCATATAACAAGTCAACCAGTTATCACTTGTTCTTGATCAAGCCACACAATCCATGTGACAGAGGTCCCTCAACACGGGGTGGATTTCCCATTTATTGGTCCATTTGTGTGTTCATATGAGCACAGTAGCCATCAAGGGCTGCAAGGGTTTGTTACTGGGTTGATAATGCTATTAAAATGATTAATAAATCATATGTAAAAATTATTTATATATGACCAAGCACATGTGTAAAATGACTATAATGCAGTATCTAGTGCATTTTGGTTGGCCAATAAAGGTATCACTGTTTGCTGGATTTTTTTTTTTATTTTTTTTTTTGATTTGCTAAATGGCCCACATGTCTGCCCCTGAATGTTTTAGGGATTTTAGGATACCATATTATAGCTGCAACAAGGGAATCCTAAAGAGTCAGCCAGTGGATTGGGACCTTCCTATTTGAGGTTTTGACCTCCAACAAAGATAAAACATTTTTTCTTCTTCTTAAATTTGGACTGAATTAGCATGTTTTACCTCAACACCACCTAAAGTTTTCCTGATACAAAAGCATGGAGGGTTCTTCAGAAATCCAGTGTCCTCTGCCTAACAAAGGGGCCTGAGGCTTGCAAGGATGGAGACATATTAGATTCCAAAGGACGTGTCTTTGTCATGATGCAAATGGATGTTGAATTTCCTGGACTTGAAAATCTCCTAGTTGCCACATGGCCAGAAGGAGGAAGTGCTAGCCTGCAAGATATGCCCCTAGCATCTTAACTAAGAGCCTTTACAGACTGCCAGAAATAAGATTGAGGCCACTTTAACTGCCCTCAGTGCTAAGGAATCATGGGAAATGTAGTTTATTGTGGCACCAGAGCTCTCTGACAGAGAAAGCTCAATGTCCCAGAAAAAAATACAATTCTCGTGATTCCCTAGCACTGAGCCAGGACAGTTAAAGTGATCTCAATCTGCATAATTTCTGACAGTCTGTAAAGGCCGTAAGAAAAGAAACAGCAAAATGCAGGCCTATGATGAACATGTTTAATTTTTTTATTCTGTTTGGTTTATAACGCCTTGCCTGAAGAAGATGCCAGTGAAGCTTTGAAAGCTTGCAACATGTAAATAGTGCATTTTGGTTGGCCATTAAAGATATCACTGTTTGGTGAATTTTTAATTGACTGAACCTGGTTAGATTTACAAAAGAGCTGTTCCTCAAATAGAAACTATTGGAGTGCCAGAGTGGAACACAAAATAAGCCATGCCATATCTGTGGATTCCTGCACTGACAGAGGGATTAGATGAACTTTGGGGTGTGTTCCAATTCTAGCATCCTATTGGATTCTACAGATTCACACAGTGGAAGTAAAGTGGGCCCTTGGGGTTTGCTTCCAAGATCCCAGGTGTATATAATTGTGTATATAAAATGGAAAATCAAGTTTTGCTATCTGGAATTTATACTTTTTCTGAATATTTTCAAACTGTGGATGCTTGAAGCCATGGATAAAAAATCTGAGGATAAGGAGGTCTGACTGTATAAGTTTCAAAATCCTGCTCCCCTACAAAACTTATGCTGTCACCTTGAGCCAATTGCAGTCTCCTAGCTTAACCTACACCACAGGATTGTTATTAGCTAAAAAGGCAATCTCTAGGTGCATGCCAAAAAGATATTGTATTCTAATTCCTGCACAGCCATTTTGATTGGCTGCTGTGATTCGCAGAAAAAAATCTACTGCCTTAAAAGTAGAGGAGAATCACAGAATCATTAGAGTTGGAAAGGACCTAATGGGCCACTGAGTCTAACCCCCTACATGCTGTGCCAAGAAGGTGCCCTGACACTGTGCGCCATGCAGATGGGTGTGTGGCATCAGGGCGGAGTCAGGGCAGAGTTGAAGCAACCGACCTGCAGTCGCCCCACCCCAACTCCACCCCCAGGCCACCCCTTTAGGCCGGCCTGCATTCCCCCTCAGTGTAGGATCTCTAGTTAAAGCATTCCCCAGCAAATAGCTGTCCAGCCTCTTTTTGAAGACATTCAGAGAAAGAAACCTTACCACCTTTCTGGGGGATCAAAGGTATAATAATCTGTATTGTCAGCAAGTGTTAGACATGCCTGCTTACTCTTTGACTTCAGTTTCTTTTTTCTTAAAGGGCCAAACCCCCAAAATACAGATTTTTGATGTCCTACTCAGTCTATCCAAGGTACAAGAATTTCAATCCTCAAATAAAGTATGTTCCTTAAAATAAGAGACACCTGGCAATCCTATAAGGGAAAAAGTTTCAGGCCCTCAAATAAGGGACATCCCTTATAATAAGGACCACCTGACAACCCTGCATGCAAAACAAATTGATTGTCTATGTATTCTCTGTGTGTCAGTCTCTAATGACTACAAGTCAGATTTCTTTATGCTTATTCTGTAGTAGCTCCCTTTCCTGGATGATCTGAAGCTATTTGCTCTAAAGACATTTCCCTGTTGTATATCTGCCCTCTGCTGGGGGGCTTCTGTAGCATGGATTGTGTGGGTTGACCAAAGAGAGGGTATTAGGTCAGATGTGGTGAACCTGCATTATGGGTGCTATGTTCATATTTTTTAAGATTGGAACAAGAAGACCTGTAAGTGCATTTATGATTTCCTCCCTTCAATAAAGCTAAAACAAAGTTATTGCTTTATTGGAGAGAAACAGAATCTCCAGCTGTCATCTATAGAATGTCTGTCATACATGTTAAGAGTCCTTGTTCTGATTGCAGTATTATAAATATTACCTTTGTCAAACAAAATGTTGTTTTTTTTAAAAAATTAAGAGGCATGTACTTAGACATTCAGTTGCAAACCAGAACCCAGTGTAAGAGATAAAACAAATATGGCTGCTTTATCAAACTAGAAAATATGGCTTGCCAGCAATGGTTATTTTCAACTAGTTTTCACTGTTTTTAGCAGAATTGTGTTCAACTGTTTTGCAGAGAAGGTGACAGAATTCTAAATCACACTGAATATGAACAAAGATATGTAGAGACTTGCATAACTGAATCCATTAAAAACAACAGCAAAATTCTCTGTGTGGAATGAACTAGAACAGGGGTAGGCAACCTTTCCCCTTTAAGGGCCGAGGGACTTCAGTTCCCAGAATCCCAGGAGCTATTGGCCAACATGGGACTATTGGCCAACATGGCTGAGGCTTCTGGGAGCTGAAGTCCCTCGGCCCTTAAAGGGGAAAGGTTGCCTACCCCTGAACTAGAACATAGAAAGGAGTGTCCTAAACCTTTCTCCCCCTGCTGAGCTCATTTACTACAAGTAGGGATTTACTACAAAATCTTGACATAAGAAAGTTTTGCAAATATATGACACCAACCTGAAGTTTGAAACAGACATAGGCTGGAATTTTACTTCAGTAGCACTGTGCTGGCATGACTTCAAAGTATGTGGAAATAATTCATGGAAAGGCCAGCTGCTTCAGTCCAGATCTTCATACAAAGATATGAAGGAAGAGTCTGAGTGTGTTAAGCTTTACTAAAGTTCCTAGCTGCAGAGGTGTTCAAGTGGACACCTCAAGAACCTACAAACCTTTGTAGTTAACATGAAAAGACTGAGTATGCAGCAGGCAACACCTGGAAATGTCACTTTTTTTTAAGAGTACAACTTCCTAAATCACATGTCCACTGGCCTTGTTGACCAGGAGAGTCTGGAAGTTGTAGTCTAAAAAAATATCCTCCTCGCCAGCTCTGCCTCTTCTTCTTGAATACTGTGTCCAGTTCTAGGCACCACAGTTCAAAAAGGATGTTGACAAGCTGGAGCATGTCCAGATGAGGGTGACCAAAATGGTGAAGGGTCTGGAAACCATGCCTTATGAGGAACGACTTAGGAAACTGGGTATATTTAGCCTGGAGAAGAGATGGTTAAGAGGTGATATGATAGCCTTATTTAAATATTTGAAACGGTGTTATATTGAGGGTGGAGCAAGCTTGTTTTCTGCAGTTCCAGAGAATAGGACCTATAGCAATAAGAGCTGTTTGACAGTGGAACACACTCCCTCAGAGGAGTGGTGGAGTCTCCTTCTTTGGACGTTTTTAAACAAAGGCTGGATGGCCATCTGTCAGGGGTGCTTTAATTTTGTATTCCTGCATTGCAGGGGTATTGGATGGCCCTTGAGGTCTCTTCCAACTCTATAATTCTATGATTCTAGGGTCTACACAGTTTGGAATAATGCTCGCTTATGGCTACTTTGTAACCTCAATCTGTTTTACGTGCAATTGTCACTGGGACTTTTTCGTATGTTATCCTGGTATGGCTGTTTACTGTGCTACCAAAGCAATCTGGTCTTATCAAGTGAGCGCTTCCAATGGCACCTATCCATGTCAGTGTTGTACCTCATAGAAGCTGATGCAATGGTATAAGTTTAATAGGTTAATAGGTAGGAGGCTGCCTGCCCTATACATGGACACTCCAAAACACATGGGTATGTTTTGTTTGTTCCTATGATTTGTTTAGATCATGTTATTTGTTTGCATTTCCAAAGGAATGAATAATTAACACATGATAGAATAATTTAATCAGAGAAACATACACCAAAGAATTTTTTAATCATTTTATTAAAACACACACACACACATTCTCTCTCTCTCTCTCTCTCTCTCTATATATATATATATATATATATATATATATATATATATATCACATATAATACCACAACACATTATACGCTACAATACAAAATAACATACAAAACTAAACATACACTACATATACCACACTATTAACTTTGCCATCACTACATGACAGCTACTCCTTTTAATTTTCAAACTTCCTTTAAGACATAATACAGATTTAACTTCTACAATGATCCATATATGATTCTGCAATGGTCTATATCATATATCCATATATGATGTATGATTATGGCTGCAAGAATAATTTATGCTGGGAGATGGAAAGAAGTACACCTTCCAACACTGGAGGATTGGCTGATGGAGATTTTTAAGCTTGCTGAGATGGATTGTGAACTTTAATTAACTCCTTGATTAATTTTTAAAAAGATCAGAATTTGTTTATTTCTTTTATACATTTGTATTCAGGGCAAATATCAATTTCAGATTTTGTTACATGAATTAAGTTGGATCATTGTTTGTCTCATGATTAGAATGTAGGAATAGAGGGGTATAACTGTTACACAGCTGCGCCCTTTCCTGGAAGTTAGGGATCTTAAACTGTAGTATATGCACTAGTAACCTCTCGTCTCGATTTCTGTAATGCACTCTACATGGGGCTACCCCTTGTGCCTAGTTCGGAAATTTCAATTGGTACAGAACATGGAAGCCAGGCTGATCTCAGGTAAAACTAAGGGGGGATGCAGACCAGGGCGTCGGGGACGCCCTGGTCCGGAGCGCCAGCAGAGCTCAGCCTCCGCACCGGGGCGCTCCCCCGGCGACTCTAAAAGGAGCTCCAAACTGGCGCTCCTTTTAGATTTCAGGGAAAGGGCACCCTAAAAGCTGTGGGCGCTCTTTCCCTGACTCTTCCGCCGCGGCGCGTCCGGTCGCCACGGCGTGAGGTCATCCCCGGAGCGACGGCCGTGCGGACAGCCGGCGACTCCGAGGGTGACCTCAGGAAGAGGAAGGGGCACCGCTTGTGCGGCTGCCCCTCCTCTTCCGGGCCCGGAAGACGGCTCAATTAGCCATCTGCCGAGGCCCTAAAAGAGACCATATAACACCAGCCTTAAGATCGCTCCACTGGCTGCCTGTCAGTTTCTGGGTGCAGTACAAGGTGTTGGTCATCACCTTTAAAGCCGTAAATGGTTTGGATCCAACCTATCTTTGGTACCACCTCCTTTTGTATAATCTACTCCATGCACTCTGGGAGGAACTTGTTGCAAACTATAAAAACTAGATTGTCTATAACTGCCCAGAGGACCTTTTCAGCTACTGCTTCCAGATTATGGAACGGCCTGCTGGATGAGATCCGTCATATAGCCAACTTCTGGCAGGCATTTCCTGAGTAGACAACCGGCCACAAAAAAAAGTTGTGCCTGTTACACCCCTGACTTCTGTCACATCTATTTTAATTCATTTATTACTTGCTGTTTATTATTTTAATGTATGTTTTAAACTATGATTATTTATTTGCATGGGGGGGAGCTGTTGAGAGATGGATTGTATGTTATAGTGTGCAAGCTGCCCCGGTTGTGTTACACAGAGAGGTGGGATACAGATAAATTTTATTATTATTATAACCTTTTAAAGAGAAATAGGTCAAACAGGAAAGGAGGGGGAATAGCATTGTATGTCAAAGATATTTACACCTGTGAAGAGATCCAGGACTTACATCCTGGAAATCAGGTGGAGAGTATCTGGATAAAAATTAAAGGGGAAGGAAACAACAGGGATGTTATTGTGGGAGTCTACTACAGACCCCCAAGTCAAACTGAAGAATTGGATGATGCCTTTCAAGAACAGATGACCACAAACTCAGAAAGGAGTAATGTAGCAGTGATGGGTGACTTCAAATATCCTGATATTTGCTGGAAGTCAAACTCAGTCAATACATCAAGGTCTAGCACAGGGGTAGGCAACCTTTCCCCTTTAAGGGCTGAGGGACTTCAGCTCCCAGAAGCCTCAGCCATGTTGGCCAATAGTCCCATGTTGGCCAATAGCTCCTGGGATTCTGGGAGTTGAAGTCCCTCGGCCCTTAAAGGGGAAAGGTTGCCTACCCCTGGTCTAGCAAATTCCTCACTTGCCTTGAAGACAATTTAATTGTTGAAAAGGTGGAAGAGGCAACAAGGGGATCAGCTGTTTTTTGTATCTGATCCTAAGCAACAGGGATGACCTGGTAAATGGGGTGCAAGTGATGGGATCCTTAGCTAGGAGTGATCATATTCTCTTGGAGTTTCTTATACAATGGAAAGGAGAAGCTAGGCTTAGTCACACACTCATTCTAGACTTAAGGGAGCTGATTTCAATAAACTTAGGGAAAAACTGGGAGTGATCCCATGGTCAGGAATACTAAAGAAGAAGGTAGTTCAGGATGGATGAGAATTTCTGAAAAGGGAGATACTGAAGGAACAATCTCAAACTGTTCCAGTGAGGAGGAAAAATGGAAGGTGTCTCAAGAAACTGGGTTGGATGACAAAAGAACTTTCAGCTGAACTAAGGGCCTCTGCAGACCAGCTCAAATGGTCAGCCTGGAGGTAGAGTTGGGGCAAGGCAGCCACACGCTAGCCACCCCAACCACATGTGGATGCCATCTTGATGCTGCACACCATCACACACAGCGCGCAGCATCAGGACACCCTCCTGGCACAGTGTTCTGACATGCTGCACTGAAAAGGATGAGAAAGAACAATGGATGCAAGCTACAGGAAAAGTGATTCCACCTCAACATTAGGAGGAACTTCCTGACAGTGAAAGCTGTTCGCCAGTGGAACACACTCCCTCAGAGTTTGGTGGAGTCTCCTTCTTTGGAGGTCTTTAAGCAGAGGCTGGATGGCCATCTTTCAGCGATGCTTTGATTTTGAGTTGCTGCATAGCAGGACGTTGGCCTAGATGGCCTTTGTGATCTCTACCAGCTCTGTGATTCCATGGTTCTATGATTATTAAAGAAAATTTATGCATACATTTATTTAATTTCTTTCTCCTGGCATGGGACTCAAAACTAACAGGGTTGCATGGTACAGAACACATTGAGAGGCACCATCAATCCTTGAGGATTGTGTAAGAAGTCATATAACACATTTTGGTTTCAAAGTTATCCTCCAAAACAATTACTTCAATTCAGTATTACTTTCTATTCTCTTAATGTTCATGCAAACACAGAGAGAGAACATCCTAATATTGAGCAAGAAACATAGATTCTGTTGTACCACAAGTCTGATGAGCTAATGTTCATTCTCGTTTTGCATCATCGTTGTGGCTTCAGTCAACTCACACGGGCTGCGAGGAGATCTAAAGCATGGAAATCAGGCCTGTAATTTGCATGTGCTTTTGCTATGATTACTCTCTCAATCACAGTGCTTGGATATGAAAATAAGGAGAAAGGTTATAGGGTTTTTTGCATCAAAATTATCCTGGGATAGAGCTAAAAGACATCCCTCATCAGCTGTTAGCAGAGATGAAGTTACTGCACTAGCAAAAGTAAATAAACAAAAGAAACAGAAGTTTCAAATAACTTCAAAATGAAATCAATTTTTGCTCAGTTCCCTAGACTTCATAGCTTTAACCAATGTGGCATGTAAGCAATCAGGACCTTGTAATTTAAAGGGATGTATGTTGCATGCAGGTCTCAGAACCAAAAATATCTCCTCCAGTAGACAGACCTAGAATGAAAGCATAGCCATTGTGTGGCTTTTTAGTACAAATACTGAATTTGTACTGCATTTCATATTACTGTTGCATTATTAGAATTTTAGGAGCTTATTGCATGTCCTAAAGAGGCATTTTACCTCTTTCGGCTTCAATCCTTGATTGGGGATACAGCTGGATTTATCAGACATAATTCACCACCAATTCTGCTGCAATGCTTCTGGCTGAATGCAGCCCAGGTCCAAGGACAGCTCAGCTGGCCAATTTCTGAAGTCAGAAAATTTCCATTTCTGAAAAAGTGCCATCTGAGTGGAGCTTCAAGTAGGGCTTCATTTGGCTGGCATCATCATGGCAGAATCAGTGGTGAATTATTTTTGATAACATCTGGTTGTATCCTCAATCAAGGATTGAAGCTGGAAGAGGTAAGATACCTCTTTAGGGCATGCAATAAACTCTATAGAATGAATAGTCAGAATCTTAGGAAAGTTGCAATGAAACAATAAACAATATATCTACATCTTGGTGGTTATTCATGAATGATTTTTTTTTTCTTATCAGAATTAAAAACTTGACAATGTAGTCCAAGTCATGTGAGCACATCTGTTTGTGCCAATATCTTCAAAAATTGGGTTGTGTTTTCTAATGTGGATATGGACTATGAGTGATACAATAATTTATTTGCCTATGAAATACAAGAGATTTGTTGTGGTATACTACTTTAAGTGCTGGACTAGTACTCCAGGAGATGTGGGTTCAAATCTCTGCTCAGCCATGAAAACCCATTGGGTAACCTTGGGCAAGTCACATTCTCCCAGTCTTATAAAAAGGCAATGGCAATGGCAATGTCCTCAGAATAAATCTTGCCAAGAAAATTCCATGATGGATTCACCTTAAGGTCACCATAAGCTGGGAACATCATGAAAGCACAGAGCAGAAGCAGCAGAAACAACAATGAAATTCAAATAGACATCTTCTCATCTACATTAGTGACAAATATCAGTTCATAGAAAGGGTGCTGGTTAATATATCCCACAAGAACTTAAAATACATCCAACAAAAAATTCTATAGAATGCCAGTATGGTATGAAGTATGCCAAAATTTAAGCAATGTTTAATTACCTCTATGCAGTTGGATAGTCACTTCCTGTTTCCAGTTGAATACAACAATTTGGGTGGAGATCAGTGGTAACGAATAATGGCATGGAACAGCTTTTCTTAACTGTTGTTATTTATATTAAATATTTCTTTCAGCCAATTTGTCATAGGATATCCAAGGCAACAAATAAGACATTTATCGGTTGATCAATAGATAGATCTACACACCCACACTCACACACAATATGATATATATATATTAAATGACTCAAAAATTGACCATGTTTATATATCTACACAGACAGAGAAAGAAAAGGCACCAAAATAATACTTGACATTAAAGAACAGTATAGAGATAACGTCTCTGGATGTAAAAATCTGTATTTTTCTGCCTTAAATAATGAACATCCAGGACTCCAAATCACATTTGCAGTCATGTATAACTAGGGACTTTGCAGTCATGTATAACTAGTTGCATCAGGGAATGTATGTTAATTTTGATGACCTTGGTTGAATACAATCTACTTTTCTGTAACTTGTAACTGCCCTAAGTCTGCCTGAGGGGAAGGTGCCCTTCAAGAAAAGAGAAGTCTTTTTGCCAGTGTGGATGTCTTGCTTAGAATAAAACCTTTCCTTTAAAATACTTCTCTCACACTTTTCACATGCCTTTGCTTGGCCTATGTGCTGCCCCTACAGAGAGAGAAGTGGGAAGCACAGTGCAAGTGGAACCGCATCACATCCCATTGCATTGCTGTGTAAGGGAAATTCAAATCAGTGGGTGGTAGCATTAATGCAAAGGCAGTTAACAACAAAACAGCTAGAATACATAGCTTCTGGAGGTCCCTTCTATCTCAGGCAGAAGTGGGAAGGGACCATGAGAGCCTTGAACTCATCCACAGAGTGGAAACACACCATATACATTCTAATTCCCAAGAAAGAGGACACCAGGAATGGCAGGACCATTGCATTAATTTCACATGCCAACAAGTGATGCTCAAAGTTCTATATGGAGTGAGAAATGCCAGATATCCAGGGTAGGTTTAGGAAAGGAAGAGGCACTGGGGATCATACAACAACATATGCTAGATAATGGATCTTACTAAGGAATTTCAAAAGAAAATCAGCATGTGCTTTATAAACTATATCAAAGCTTTTGATTGTACAGATGATGAAAAACCAGGGACTATTCTTAAAGAAATGTGTGCATAACATTTGATTGCCCTGATGCATGGCCTGTACTAAGCACAAGAGGCTACAGTTAGGACAGAATTAAGAGAAATGGGTAGTTTCCAATTAGCAAGGGGGTCCAGCAAGGCTGTATTCTCTCACCCTATCTGTTTCACTTATATGCGAAAATATCATACATAAAGCAGGATTAGACTCAGAAAGAAGAGGCATGAAATTAAAGGAATGAACATCAGCAAACTAAGATATGCAAACGACACCATACTACTAGCAGAAAATAACAAAGATATGGAAAGATTATTGAAAAAAATCAAGGCATAAAGCCCAAAGGAAGGTTTATAGTTGAAAAGAAAAATAATGATCACAGATGATTTACATAACTTTAAGTAGACAATGAAGACTTTGAATACCACTGTGAATAATGTGGACTACTAAAAAAACAAATGGATTGTCCTAGAACAAATCAGGCCTGAATTCTCCCTAGAAGCTAAGATGACTAAATGGAGGTTGTTGTACTTTGGCTGTACCATGTGAAGAAAAGACTCACTAGAAAAGATAATAATGCTTGGTAAAGTGGAGGGCAGTAGAAAAAGAAGAAGAAGATATTCCAGATTGGTAGAATCAATCAGAAAAGCCATGGCTTTGCATCTGCAAGACCTGAGCAAGGCCATTGAGGATAGAGTAACTTGGAGGTCTTTCATTCATGGGGTCACCATAGGTCAAATTCAACTTGGAAGCAGTTGACAACAATAACAAAAAATTGGTTAAAATTTTAAAAATGATACCGCTACCCATAAAAAAGGTTATGTTAAAATATAATACATTATTTGCTTCTCTTAAAACTATCTGGTACCATTTCTGAGATTTGGAGATGCATTTTCCTGAAATTCCTGCAGAAGATTTTATTGTGTTTTGTAAATATTTATGAAGTATTACCTTTTATGAATACAGACATATTTGGCTTACTGTACCATGCCTTATAAATCCTAATTTTTGTTTCTTGCAGTCTGTTGTGTAATTTTATGTCTTGGTTAAAATTTAAAAAATGATACCGCTACCCATAAAAAACATTATATTAAAATATAATATATTATTTGTTTCTCTTAAAACTATCTGGTACCATTTCTGAGATTTGGAGATGCATTTTTCCTGAAATTCCTGCAGAAGATTTTATTGTGTTTTGTAAATATTTATGAAGTATTACCTTCTATGAATGCAGACATATTTGGCTTACAGTACCATGCCTTATAAATCCTAATTTTTGTTTCCTGCAGTCTGTTATGTAATTTTTAATTTAATATATAAGACGAGATATATATTTATATGAAATTATTGCTTGCATTTGGACTTATGATTTTATCTGTAACTATTAATGTATATGTATTGTCCTTTTTCTAGCAATCTCTCAGAAAGGCTATGCAATCTCCTAGGAAAGCTATGCTTCAGAGCTGATCATGGTTTTACTTAGCTTATCTTTACAACTTGGCCACATCTAGCTAGTAAGTGTTGAAATGATCTCCTTTTAATAACTTCCTGAGGTGTAGAATGGTGTGGCTTCTAGGAGATTTTAAACACACTTATAGTTAGATGCTTGGCATTAAGTTTCATAGAAACTGAGGTGTTTCACAGTAGTTCTGAAATAAGCACAACATGAGAGGTACTTTTCTATACCATACCCCATGACCCCACAGTGCTATTGACCTCTTTCTCCTACTTCACTTCCTGAACTCATCTACAGTGTTCATGAAACTTTCATATAGGAATCACCTACCCCAACAAAACCCACACCCCAGAAAGTATACTGGTAGAGAATGAAATTCAGTTCTGCTAGTGTATACAGTCAGGGTGGGAAATTGTTGGGGACCAGACCAATGTAATTCTACGTTGCATCAATAGGAGTTTATTCTGCTTTGGTGAGACCTCATCTTGAATACTGTATCCACCACAATTCAAGAAAGATGTTAACAAGCTGAAACGTATCCAGAGGAGAGTGACCAGAATGGTGAAAAGGCTGAAAACTATGCCCTGTGCAGAGCAGCTTAGGGAACTGAGTATGTTTAGCTTGGGGAAAAGAAGGTTAAGAGAAGACAGCTCTATTTAAATATTTGAAGTGATGTCATATTGAGGATGGAGCTTATTTTCTGCTGCTCCAGAGATAAAATACCGAGCAATGAATTCAAACTACAGGAAAGTAGACTCCACCCAGTGGCATCTCCATGTTAGCTGCCACCTAGTGGAGGGGGTGGGCTGACGGGTGGGTGGCAGTGGTGGCTATGGCCAAATGAGCAAGCTGGCTCTCCAGGCTTTTCCATGACGTGAACCTCTCCTGTTCTGAAGCCCAGGCCTTCTTCCTGGGAGGAAATCTGGGGCCAGAACAACTGGCAAGGGCAGGTGTTTGCCCCTCCTGCCCTTCTGGTCCCAGGCTTTCTCCCTGGGGGGCTGCTTGAGGCTGGAGAAACTGACAAGGGTGCACATTCACCCTTCATTCCCCTCAGGAGGAGGAGGACCCTCTTTTGGGTATCACCCAGTGCAGTCCACACACACCCTTCCACTGATTCCAACTAAACATTAACAAGAACGTCTTGACAATAAGAGCTGTTTGAGAGTAGAATGTTCTGCCTTGGGGTCTGGTGGAGTTCTTTGGAGGTTTTTAAACAGAGGCTTGGATGATAAGGAATGCATTGATTGTGTATTCCTGCATAGCAGAGGATTTGACTGGATGGCCCTTGTAGTCTCTTCCAACTCTATGATTCTATGCCCTTTAGGGGACATAGAGCACAAACTTTGGGTGATACTGGGCAAGGTGGTTAATTACTCAAACCTAGTACAAGACAGCTCCTTGTCTCTGTTTAGAAGTACCAAATGGTCTGCTATGTAGTAAGTTGAACAAGGCTTTGATACCCCATTTTCTATGCTTCTGTTGAAGGATTCAGACTTGGATGTATAAAAAATTACTAACTGGCTAGCTGAAGAACCAAGTCTGCATGCAAACAGCTTCTAAGTCTGTATGATAGTCTGTATGCAAATAGCTTCTGTCAGAAGTTGGGGAAAAGTTATTATTCTATATAGATGTTTTTACTTTTCCATTTTGCATTCTTTGGGTCATTCCTGTGGTGTGGCAATGAAATGATGTGGGGATGGTTATTTTAATTCCTCATTAGTAATGGCCGAATTGACACCAACCAAATCTTGGCTGAGATGGAGTTAAATGAGATTGTACCAAATGTTCAGCCATGGAATAGGTGCAGGAAGAGCAAAACATTTCTTGAGCACACACACACACACCAGCTCACCATTTTCACTTCCTATTTTCTCACCTGCCATTTGTTCTACCTTTTTAGGGTATTGTGCATTACACAGAATTATAGCTATTGGGCCATTTTATAATATGAAGAAGAGAAGAAGAAGAGAATATGACTGTGTAAATACATGAACTGATGAACATTGTATTCCCTGGTTTACAGGTTGTACAATAGAATGATTCATTTCTGAAGGGGTGAACATTTACATTACAGGGTTTCCTGCCTCAGTTTGACTCAAAGTTGAGTTAGGTTAATTGTTGTCATCTTATTCTTATAATTACCATCTTTTATGTTCAAAAGAATAAAAACTAGCATGTTAAGGGGTATCATGTTCATTAAATCTCTCCCCCCATATATTTGTCTGTACAGTCAACCCTCCACATTTGTGGCTTTGACTTTTGTTGTTTTGATTATGTGTGGATTTGATTAATATGTTCTCTCTAGGAATCCATAAGTCCTTCAGAGATATTCTGCTAGAAATTGACCATAGTGTTGCACTGAAGATCTAGAGATTACTAGAGAAAACACTTCTTTAGGTATTTGTAGGTCCTCCAGCATGATTCTATGGTCAATGTTTGGTAGATGTTGACTATAGAGTTGTGCTGCAGGACCTAGGGATTCCTAGAGAGGAATAATAATAATAATAATAATAATAATAATAATAATAAATAATTTTTTATTTATAGCCCGCCCCTCTGCTAAGCAATCGGGGCGGGTTACAGCATAATTAAAACATAAAGAGTTAAAAACAGACAATCCCAATCCCCTAACCCTCCCACCCCTTAAAACTGAATTAAACTAATATTCTATTAAAAACCATATACAAACTTTAAAACAATATAAAACAAGGTAGTCTCTCAGGTAACAAAAAGTAGTGTTTTTTATTATTATTTATTTGTAGTTTTTCCACTTTCACAGGGGTCCTATGTCCCTAACCCCAGCAAATGTGGAGGGAACACTGTACAGTGAAATGAAACCAGCACTTCAATAAATTACTTTTTTTTTTTACCACAGCTCCTGGAATCTCCCATTCAATAAAGCAAAGTAGCTATATTCTTTAATGTATTATGCGAGTTGTGGTCCAAAAAAGTAACTTTTGCAAGCTCAGAATGAAATCTGGGCTAAAGGACTTGTCTTTCACTCATTTATTGTTTATGGGATCTTAATAGCAGTGTTTATGTTGCCTGGTTTCAATTCTTTGTTATAAACATTCCTCTTGGAGGGCTTTGGCAATGACTACATTCTGGTTTTGTTGCTGAATCACTCCAGTGGTTTGCACTTTCCTAAGCATATGTTCCTTTGGGGACACTTACAGCAGCAGTTCTTATCAAGCAGTCCTATTGCTAAATGAAACCAACACCACATAGACATTGGTAATATTTTATATGATGCCTCTCCTCCCCTCCCCTCCCCTCCCCTCAGCTCACACCCAGAGGAACAAATTTTTCCAAGTTTCTGAATTCATTCAAGTACATTGGCTTCTGTGTTGAAAATGAGATTAATATAAATTGATAGATATTTTCTTTTTGAGCTATTTTTGGAAACATAAGAAGTTGGGTAGATGTTTTGCATAAGTAATATAAATACTACCCCTTTGTTATGGACAATCCAGAAGACATTCATCCAATAAATTAATTGCTTCCTGGAAGTTGTGTTTTCACTGTAATTAGGCTATTACAGCGAAACTACTGGGAAAATGCAATTTCATATCTATGTGATTGTTTGCACTAGTTACAATTACTATAAGGGAAAAGTATTGGATGATGCTGTCCTTTTTTTCTTCTCTCATGCCATTTTGAGATACACAAATATTTCTTCTTTCTCCACTACATTTCAATAATCCCACTCTCTTAGATTTCTCTGTCTTTGTTGCTCACATCACCTCCATCTACATTTTTGCTTTCCATGTAAGCAAAGCAGCTTCATTTAGCAAAGCAGCTTCATTTATATACTGCTTCATATCACGCTATGGGATGTCTAAGCAGTTTACAACTGTGAGCTGATTGCCCCCCAACAAGCTGGGTACTCATTTTAGCGACCTCGGAAGGATGCAGGCCTGAGTCGAGCCTCAGCCCTGGCTGGTATTGAACTCGCAACCTTGTGGTTTGAGTGAGTGGCTGCAGTACAGGCATTTAACCACTGCGCCACCAGGGCATACACTAGGACTATGTATGAGGCCCCCAATTCAGATTGGATCCCAGTTCAGTAATTCAGATCTGGGCCAAATTCAAATAGGATCACTCCAGATGCAATACATTCTGATGTGAACCATGTACAAATCAAGATTCAGGAATTTGTATCATTGGCCCTCTTGTCTTGCTGGTGGAGAGAATAAGGACTGACAAGAATTGCTGCTGCCGCTGCTGCTGCTCCTATCACCCTTTGTTGCTTCTCTACAGGTTTTGCCATTGCTTTCTGGCATACACCCCCCCCCCCCATTCTGTGTAAAAGTGCTGCTTCCTAACGCATTAGAACAAACTACTGTTGCTGAAAACTATTTAGTCAGAATCATTTGCTACCTGGAGGCAGATAGCAATCCTTGGATTCTCTTCCATTTCAGGTCGAAACAAAAACCTGCTTTTGTGTGTGTGTGTGTGTGTGTGTGTGTGGTGATTCAGATTGCCAACCTTCCATCTAAAAAAAAAACCCATCAGTTTTACAGATGACTGGAGCAGAGAATAAATTTTGCTATCAAAAACATACCAAAAATCATTATACAATGACAAAAAAGAAAAAAAATATTAACAGAATATTCAACAAGACAAATCAACCAACCACCCCTCACCCATCTCTTTCATTGTTTCTTCTAACACAGAATGAAAAAACGCTGGAAAAGGTTGACTACATAACTTCAGTGTATTCATATAATCCCTCCAATAAGCATTGTGATTGGAAATTATAGTATCACATGACCCTAGTCTTTTCTTGGTATTGTCATATTCAAGGCACTGTCTAGCTTTTTTCCCTGTCTTTTTTTATACTGTAACGTTAAATTGGTCAGCAGCACTTTGGACTCAGTTATTCTGCTCCAGAATCAAATTAGGCTAATCCAATGAACTCTTGAGGTAGTAGAAATTGGTCTAATCACTGCATTCTTGAGGATTCAGCCAAAGTAGTTACACAATCCTAGTATTTCAAATGAAGCTGAGTAATAGAATGAACTGCCTATATCCTTCATTTTCTTCCTGCAAAATTCTCAAATGAAAGTAGCATCAATTTGTCAGTGATAATGAAGAGTCAGATTTCCCTGTTGTTGGGGCAGTGGTAAGAGAGATATTGGCTAGGCCTTGTCTTACACACTCAGTTATGCTCCCTGAGTGCCAGACTCCAGCGAATATAGTTAGCCCTCTGATTTCATGGGGGATCCGTTCTGACCCCCCCTCCATGAAAATGGAATTTCGCAATGGAGCATGCCCGCGGGGGTACACCCCATTGATTTAAATGGAGGTCATCCCTCCATGAATATGCAAAACCACAGAGTTCAGGTCCACGAGAATGGAGGGGCGACTGTATATGGAATTGTCATATTGTTGATGTCATGCCTCCCACTTGAGAATTCAACATCTGAAGATGAAACAGACCTAACATAGCTGTGCTCTCCTCCAGCCCAATCTGACAGCTACCTGAGTGCTACACAGGATGAGGATGTAGGAGAAATAGCTCCAAGTCATCAGGACAGGCAAAGATGAAGGTTCCATCATCTGGTACAAACCCAGTCCTTTCCCTGCAGGCAAAGTGAGAACCTGTGCACATGCTGCTAGAAAATGTTGTCTGCAAGTTGGGTGAGGCTACATCTTTTCAGTTGTCTTTTCAGTTGCTGGAGACAAACTTGGTTTGCTACAGCCTGCATCTACTGCGAGATCTGATTGATGACCCTAGACCCTGTTATCTTGCTATTTGTGACCTTTGCTTGGATTTATGGCTTCTGGCTTTGGATGGTTCATTATCAGATACTGCTTCTTCCTCTAACTACTGAACTTTGGGCACTTGGTATTGTGTTACAGCATGAGAGGAGAACAGACTTCTCTCAATAGTATCAAGTCTTTCACATGGCAGCTTCTTCAGCAAACTTGACAATTAAGTCAACAAAAAGATAGGTTAGGGCAAAATCAAGAGCAAATATAGTGTACAACTGAATTCTAATGCACATGTACTTTAATTTGTATGAAAAACTATGCATACTTTATTAAGAAAAATAAAAAGTAGCACACACACTAAGATAACTGATTCAAATCCCAGCATACAGAGCTAACTAAATAAAGAAAACTGAACAAAGAAACAGAAACTTAAGGTTGGTTGAGGCAATAGATGCTTGCCTTGAAGACAAAGGTCCGTGGAAAGCCAGGAAGCATGGAGACTCAAGCTGTGATGCTTGAGTGTGCAAATTTCAAGAGAGGACAGGAACAAAGGCCTCAGACAAAAACCTGAGGACAGCAGTTGCCATACATGTGGGGGAATACTGACTGCCACAACTATAGCAAAAGGGTTTCATGGGGGGAGGGGTTTAATATTTATACCCTTAATCCATGAGAATTCTGTGGGAAACCAAGCATTTGATTGCCCTACAATGGAACCTGGGAAAGGTTTCCAAAATGTAGAGTTTGTTTTCATATTCAGGAGCTGAGAGGGACTGATTGTGACTGGTGATGCTTCATAGACTTTACAACACCTAGAGAAGATCTAGAGTCTCCAGTGACAGATGGCAGGAAGGGGGTATTTAAAGAGAGAGAGAGAAAGATGAAAGGGGATTCTAGTTTCATTTGATCTGGCAGACCTAATCCTTTGGCTTTCGATGTCCATCTGAAATGCAGAATGGGGAATGGCAATGCTCTTTCTAGTAAGCTTCTCCATACCATGTCATTCCATATTGCCATGGCCATATGCCAACATACTATCTAATCGAGCACTATGTATACCATTGCAAACCACATCCACTTTGGCTATTGCCTTAATATTGCATATCTGGATTGATAAATACAGCAGGGGATGTTCAGATACTTACAGAGGGTCTTACTTCTGAGTGGACATACATAAGATAGCATTGTAGCAACACATATTCTGAAATAGTTTGGGTTTTTCAGTTTAAGTAGCAGCTCTGCCATAAACTCATTGGATAGCCTTAGACTTGCCAAGTTCTCATCATTCCCAATCTGTAATATGAGGACAATAAAACTACCTTCTCTCAGCCATTATGAAGATAATGCATGAGAATTACTTTGAGTGCTTAGGAAAAGTGCCATATGAATATATAGTTGTAGCAATAGTTGTCACTCTCTGACTGCCCATATGTCATGTTGTAATAGTGTAATGGTATGATGGTGAAACAGTCACACTAGAAGGTTGTAGGCACATAACTCCGTGAGAGAGAATATCCTTCATATGTACAGAGTACCAAAGTCAACCACTCCCATTACTAGCTAACATGAACTTGTGCAGCAGGGCTAGATAATGCTCAGAGAAGACCCAGATAGCTACTGCCAGTCAGAGTAGATAGCACTAGACCAGACAGAATAATGATATAATCTGGTATCAGATGTTTCATATATTCATGAAGCAGGTCACTGAGCTCCAGAAGCAGTTACAGAGATTTCCCCATCCCAAAAAATGAATAAGGACCCTTGTTACCAATTTCTATCTCTCACTTCCTTTATTCCATGGGCCAAAGGGATTTTCCATCTTTTTGGCACAGATACAAATGCTAGCTTTATTTTTCATGTGGTTCAGTGGTAGGAATGGTTTTGATCATTAGAAGAAAAGCAATCCCCCCAAAATTCAAAATCAAACAAAACTTCAGAGCCAGCTCTACATTTATCTCTGTCTTATTAAAGCTGCTTGTTTATTTTCCAAGAGAACATGCTGTGTTTTGCCATGTGTACAGAAGCAATAACAAATCATTAGGGGGCACATGCTTACTTTGCAGGCACATAGGCTTTTACCATGAATGGAGGGATGGAGTTGTACATTTATACAACTGGGCCTTTTGTAGCATTCAACTTGTATGCTACACAAAGGAGAGTAAGAAGGCTATAGTTGGCACTCTGGTAGTGAGTTACAAGAGTGTTGTCCAGCTTATACAATCACTTTTTTGATTGTTGGTAAGCTCTCAATCCTATTTTGAACATATGATTACCAAAATCCCCCATAACCCACATTTTCATTGCTACAACTTCCCTTAACCAACACGGCCAGTTCCTTGTTGGTGGACAGTGGGAGAATAGCAGAAAAGCATTCAGCTACATTCCTATAACAGCATCCTCAGGAACCACAGGAGGATTGCTGGGAGGTCCCAGGGGATGTTTTCCATTGTGCATTTAGATCTCTTCTTCTGGTATTTGGTGTGGGAGGTTACAACAGGGAAGAAGTGGTATTTGGTGGAGATGTTAGATGGGAAATGCATCATAGTTATGCATGTGGTTTATACCTTCTCATCCAAGACAGTGGTCAATGTTTTGTAATATGTTCAAGTGACATTATACAGTTGCTTATACAAAGGTGAAAAATCATCTGAAGCCAACTTAGGGGGGATGCAGACAGGCTAAAAGGGTTGTTTTGAGAGTGACCTGAAGGCATGCTCTTTAGATGATGCACACCGAAAAAGCGCCCCATATTTGCCTCTTACTGTGAAAGTGTGCTTCAAAAAGGAGCTGCATTTTTCCGTTTCTTCCGGAAACATGTGCACCTTCAAAGGTACGTTGGGATGCAACAACAGAGGTACGGCAGAAATAAGGGCACCCGAGAGCAAAAGACACCGATGTAAATGCATGTGAACAGGTGTGCCACATTTTGAGCTGCCCCTGAGGAGCATGCACCCTTTGAAAAAAGCATTAAATTAAAGTGTTTTTAGGGTTCAGGTGTGGGTGAACCGCCGCAGGTGCATCTGCATCAGAACCCTAGCCCTAACCCTAATTTTCACAGTATGCATGGGAAGGTAAAACTTGCTACCAGATGTTACATTGTGTGAAAGAGATAAAGGGAAAGTTTCATTTTTAAGCTGGACCCCCACACACATTCGAGCACCATTTTGTCAGTGCAACTTTGGTCACTGCAGACCTCCACAGTTGTCCACTTCGGGGCTCCTCTTGCCCACAGCAGGAACAATGGCAGAGCCATCCACAAGCAGAGAGCCAAAAAGAGGGAGAGGGACGTCGTGGTCCCATGCAGAGACAGATGACCTCATAGCTCTGTGGTCACAGCCACACATTTTGGAGAAATTGAGAAATTCCTTTTTTTTTTCTTTTTTTTTTGGTTTTAAACACTTTGTATGTAACATTTATTCTAACATTTTTTCTAACATTACATTTATTCTAACATTTATAATATTTATTCTAACAAATTACATATCAAGAGGCCTCATTCATACACACATTCATACATTACTCACACACATGACTCTTCCCAGAGGTTGATCTGTTCTCTGAAAGAGTGATGGGTGTCACTTAGAGCTGATTCTCGGACACTAGTGCCATGGTTTTGAAAATTCCTTTATACTTTTAAAATTTTGCATCATTTTTTTTTAGCTTCCTTTATTTATTTATTTTTAACAGTACAAAAGTGTACAATATATATAGGTCCAATGGCTATCCAATATAACAAATATAAAAAAGGTTATAGCATATGTTCATCAATAATATTATCTGGTTATTACTACAATAATCCAAAATAATTTTCCACTTTTTCCCATTTCTTCTTAAATTGTTGATCTTGTTTTCCATTCATTAACATGGTTAGTTTATCCATGGTCATCAAATTGTTTAGTTTTTCCCCCCATTCATCTATCAATTGTGTATTTACCCTTTTCCAATATCTAGCGAAAACCAAACATGCACCTGTAATCATATAGAGTATCACGCCAATTTCATCTCTATTCAACTTCCCTTTCAGATTTTCCGTTATATTCAAAAGGAATAGTTTTGGGTTGAGTTCTATCTTAATTTTGAATATCTCTTGAATTGTATGCACCTTGCTCCAAAATTGGGTAGCAAAAGTGCAACCCCACCACATATGGAATAAATCCACGTCTTCTTTTTGGCATTTCCAACATTTGCCAGTTTCCGCTTTATTTTGTTTTGCTAATTTTTGTGGGTACAAATGCCACCTATAAAGCAGTTTATAATAATTCTCTATTAAATAGGCACTTTTAGTAAATTTCAAATTTATTGACCAAGTCTTTTCCCATGTTTCTAAATTAATATTTTCTTTAATATCTCTCATCCATTTAATTGCACATTCTTTTATACTTTCCTCTTTTAATTCAATTTCTAATAACATTTTATATACTCGTTTAATCATGTATTTTTCTCCTTTTTCTATAATTTTTTCTAGTTCCTTCTTTCCACTTTCAATACCGTCTGTTTGTATGTCTTTTTTAAACCTTTCGTTTATTTGAACATATCCAAACCAATGTAAATTGATTCCTTCATTTGATAATTCTTTATGCGTTTTAATTTTTAAATCTCTTCCCAGATTTTTTGTTATCTCATTATAAGTATGCCATCTTCCTTTATGCATAATTTCTGATTTAAAAGCTTCGAAAGGTGAGGTCCATCTAGGTATTTTTTGATATATATGACATTTGTATTTTTTCCAGACTTTAAAGAGAGCCTGTCTTATTCTATGTTTATTAAATTCTTTTTCAATCAGTTTTTCATAATAACACAAATACCAATGCCATCCTTTTGTTAAGTTATCCCCTTCTAATGTTAGCAGTCTTTCATCTTTAAGAGTAATCCAATCTTTAATACATGTAAAGACTGCCGCCTCATAGTAGATAAGTAAATTGGGTAAACCCAAGCCTCCTCTTTTTTTTCATCCTGAAGGACTTTGAGTTTAATTCTAGATTTTTTCCCTAACCAGATAAAGTCCCTTACATCTGTTGTCCATGAATTAAATACTGATTTTGGTATATAAATAGGAATGGTTTGAAACAAATACAACATTTTAGGTAATATATAGGATTGTACCACAGCAATACGACCCAGAAGAGATAGTTGTAGTGATTTCCATCTCCACATTTTTTCTTTAATTTGCTTCCATATTTCACTGTAATTGTTTTGAAAAAGATCTTGGTTGTTATTTGTTATGTGTATACCTAGATATTTAGTTTTGTTTAATAATTTTAAATCTGTTTTGAGTTTTAACTCTTTTTCATCTTTTACCGAAAGATTTTTTGTTAGAATACCACTTTTTGGTTTGTTAATTTTTAAACCAGTCACTTCTGCTATTTCTTCTAGGAGTGTCCATAATTTTTTAATGCTTTGTTTAGGGTCATCTAAAATGATTGCTATGTCGTCCGCAAAGGCTCTGATTTTATATTCTTGGTTTTTTATCTTTAAGCCCTTAATTTGCGCATCTTTCCTTATTTTCCTAAGTATAATTTCCAATGACATTATGAATAATAATGGGGAAAGTGGACATCCTTGTCTTGTCCCTTTGTTTATTTTACATTTCTCAGATTTTTCCCCATTGATATTGATTTGAGCTTCTTGATAGTTATAGATTGCCTCAATCCAGTTTAACATTTTATCTCCTACATCACTCTGTTTGAGAACTTCTTTTAAATAAGCCCAGTTTACATTATCAAAGGCTTTCTCATAGTCGAGGAAAATAATGCCCAGTTTATTTTTTATTTTTTTTGTGGTATTCATAGTATTCGATTATATCTACTAAAGCTCTTATGTTATTTTTAATTTGCCGCCCTGGTAAAAATCCAGCTTGATCATCACCTATCCAGTTTACTAAAACTTTTTTTAAGTCTTTCTGAAAGTATCGATGCAAATATTTTATAGTCAATATTTAATAAAGATATTGGTCTGTAATTTTGAATTAATGATACATCTTTTTCTTCTTTGGGAATTAGGGTAATTAAAGCTTCCCTCCACATCTGTGGATAATTTCCTAAGTTGATCTTATTAATAATGTCAAATAGTGGTTTTATTAATTCGTCTTTAAATGTTTTATAGTATTTGGCTGTCAGGCCATCTGGGCCTGGAGCCTTATTGTCCTTTAAGTTCCTTATTACAATTTCAATTTCTTCTTTCGAGATTTTTTGGTTTAATATCTTTTTTTGTTCTTCCGAAAATTTAAGAATTTGTTCTTTTTTTATGAATTCCTGGATTTTTGTTATTTTACCTTCATCATTTGTTTCATCTCTAAATAGTTTTTGGAAGTAGTCTGTTGTTATTTGTTTAATTTTTTCTTGTTGTGAGTATTCTTTTCCTTCTTTTTTCAATTTCAAAATCAGGTTTCTTTCCTTTTGTTTTTTGATTTTATATGATAACCATTTACCTGTCTTGTTTGTGTTTGCGAAATAATTTTGATTGATAAATTTAAGCTTGTTAGCTATTTGTTGAGTAATCTTTTGATTAATTTGCCTATTTAATGATTGAAGTTTTTGATAAATTGCTTTATCACTTGGTGATTTTTTTAGTTCCTGTTCTTTGTCTTTTATTTGTTTTAATATTTCTGTTTCTTCCCTTACTTTATTCCTTTTTTCCCTTATTTCCTGTTGTAAAAGAAGACCTCTTGCTACCGCTTTACTTGCATCCCATACAATATGGGTTGCTATTTCTTTATTTGTATTCTCCTTAAAGTACAGCTTTAGTTGATTTTTCATTCTCTTTACAAATTCTTTGTCATTAAGAATATAATCCTTCATTCTCCAATTATATTCTCGCGAAGTTGTTTTAATTTCTAATTTTATAGGGCAATGATCAGATAAAATTCTCGGTAAAATTTCTGTGTTTTTGATTCTTTTAACTAAACTCTTAGAGACACATATTAAATCAATCCTCGACCAGCTCTTATATCTGTCAGAGTAGAATGTAAAGTCCTTACCTTCACTATGATAAAATCTCCAAATATCAATTAGATTCATATTTTTAACAAGAGAGTGAGCTTCCTGTGGTAATTTCCCATGGCTTCCCTTTTTCACTTTAGTACTATATCTGTCTTGGCTTGGAATCCACACGCCATTCCAATCTCCTGTTACCATACAATTGTCATAATCTAGATTACTTAATTCCTGATACAGGTTTTTGTAGAATTTTCCTTTATTGTCCTGGGGCGCGTATATATTAACTATTAAGATTTTTCTCCCATTATGTAACCATTCTATCGCTATATACCACCCTTCTTCATCTTTCAAAATTTCTTTAGATTGGCCTTTATTTTTAACATAGATTGCCACTCCCTTTTTTTTCTTTGTTTTATCACATGCCACATACATATCGCCCATGTTTTTCCTCTGTAATATATGCTGATCCTTTTCCTTAATATGTGTTTCTTGAAGGCATATCAGATCTGCCTTTAAAGATGTTAAGTAGTGAAACACTTTCCTTCATTTGAATTTTGAGTTAAGTCCATTAACATTCCATGATATTAATTTATTGTTCATGTTTAGATAAGATTTGTTTTGTTTTGTTTACCACCCCAATTAATGTTTGTTTTTCCTAGATCTTTTTTTTGTCCTTTTCCCTTTCCTGTTCTCTATCTTTAGCGTATCCTTCCTTGTTGTCTTCTTTTCTGGTCATTGTCTATTTGAGGAGTCATTTAAATCAGAGTTTAAGTCTTCCTCTGACCCTCCTTCCTCTTCTGTTGACTGTCAGACTCTTCTGAGCTAGTCTTCCTTTCTTCTTGCATTATTTTTCTAGCTAACTTGAAATTCCTAGTTTCCATTTTAGGTCTATTATCATAATTTTCAGATTCCTGGTTCACTATTCCATTCAACCTCTCTCCATCCTCCTCCTTTTCTCCCGTTTCTTCTTTTGTTCTGTTTTGAATTAGAAATTTTTTCATCTTTTCTTCAGAATTTATAGTATATCTTTCCTTTTTAAAAGTGAAAGAAACACCTTCAGTTTTCTCCCATTTATATTTGATATTATTGTGTCTAAGAAATTCAGTTAATAAAACATAATCTTTTCTTTTTTTTAAGATTTGATTTGGAATTACTTTATAAATCTTTACTTCTCTTCCATCTATTTCCAATTTTTTATTAAAGTTCATATCAAGAATGAGGTCTCTAACCCTTTCTCTTACAAAATATATCATTATATCACAAGGCAGCTTTTTTTTCCTCGCAATCCACGAATCTACTCTGTATAAATTATCAATCTCAACATCTAATTGTTCATCTCCCCACTCGATGTATTGAGCTAGTGCTGGAATTATTCTTGTTACCAAATTTTCATTTGTTTGTTCACTTACTCCTCTTAATTTTAATGCTCTTCTTTGGATTCTCAGTTCCAAATTAGTTGTATAATATTCCTCTTTTATTTGTTTCTCTTCTATTATGTCTATTTTTTTCTCTAATGTAACTGTTTTCTCTTTAATTACAGAAGTGATATTTTTTAAGCTCTTGACTTCTTCTATTGTTTTAGTTATTGATTCTTTAAATGCTTTTAATTCATTCTGTAATTCTGATTTTATCTCTTCCTTCAAACTTTTTATTTCCTCCTTTATATTGGCTAGCAGTTCCGTTTTGATATCTGTACCAATTTTTCTAAATTCTTCTAGTAATAATTTGTTTCCCTCATTTTCAGTGTGTTGTTCCTGTATTGGATGAGTTCTAGAGTCTAATGGAGTGGGGTCTTCCTGTTGAATCATTTTATTAAGTTTTATGTTAAATCTCTATCTAGTCTACTGTTGTTTATATTCCAGATGCTTTCCAGCACTACTTCCTCCCCTCTAGTATGCCACCTACTTTTCCTAAATCTGATTAGTTGCCTTTTATACTTATTTAACCGTTGCTTTTTTACTTATCACACTCTCCCCCTTCCCAAGACCCTTAGTAGCTATTCAGAGGCTTGGTATGTTTAGTCCTATTTTCACCTTTCAATGTTGCTACTATACTGCCGGTGTCTTGGTCACTGGGGAGCCAAATGCTCTACCTCAGGTGCTGCTGTGCTCTCTGGAAATGAGCTTGCAGAGCTGGGTCCCGCCCTCTGCTGTTGCTGCTGTGCTGCCGGTGTCTTGGGCACTGGGAAGCCAAATGCTCTACCTCAGGTACTGCTGTGGTCTCTGGAAATGAGCTTGCAGAGCTGGGTCTGGAGCCAAGGCCTGAAGGCTTTATAGAGGGCGGTACCCCGCCCTCTGCTGTTGCTGCTGTGCTGCCGGTGTCTTGGGCACTGGGAAGCCAAATGCTCTACCTCCAGTGCTGCTGTGCTCTCTGGGAGTGAGCTTGCAGAGCTGGGTCTGGAGCCAAGGCCTGAAGGCTTTATAGGGAGCGGTGCCCCGCCCTCTGCTGTTACTGCTCTGCTGCTGGTGTCTTGGGCATTGGGAAGCCAAATGCTCTACCTCAGATGCTGTTGTGGTCTCTGGAAATGAGCTTGCAGAGCTGGGTCTGGAGCCAAGGCCTGAAGGCTTTATAGAGGGCGGTGCCCCACCCTCTGCTGTTGCTGCTGTGCTGCCGGTGTCTTGGGCACTGAGAAATTCCTTCTTGAATGCTGATACATTTAAGGAGTTGGCACAAGCCATGAGGGCGAAGGGCCACCAATGCACTTGGGAGGAGTGTCATCAGAAGACCAAAAACCTCAGGTCTGATTACAAGAAGTTTAGGGATCACAAGGCCAAAAGCGGACGGGGTCCCTCCACCATGCCCTTCTACAAGGAACTCCATGCCTTCCTCACCAGGGACAGTAGCATACGACCCAGCAGAATACGCACCAGCTGTGAAGTCGTGAGGGTCCTAGTGGGCTGGCCAGCCAGAGCAGAAACTGTGGAGGATATCTCTGAGGGAGAATGCACCCAGGAGCTTTTGCCCCCTCAAGGTAAGATGTACCAGGGGCCCTGGGAAGGGGTGCAGGGGACAGCACTAGGGTGGCCAGAGGGCAGAGATCACCCCATCCCTTGTCATCTTTAGGTGACCAGGAGGAACACCCCGACTCAGATGAGACATCCTGCAGTCAGAGGGCTATGGACATCTCTGCCATGAGACCACCGTCCCGGGCCTATACATCTTCAACCAGCAGGCCACCATCCCGTTTCTGAGTGGATCACTGAGTGAATCACTTCCAGGATCAGTAGCCACCATGACCACTCACCTGTCCCATGGACAAGTACAGCAGCCAGTGATGATGAGAGTGAGGGTGAGGGGAGGGCATGTCCTGGACAATTCACCCAGCTGATACAACAGGTCCAGACTGCACACGGTAAATTCCCTGTTATGACAAAACATGCATTCCGTTGCATGTACACCTGCACCCCAAAAAGCAAAGCAATTTGTATGGCTTTTGTGACATTTTTTGTGTAGGTTCGCAGGTTTGCAGAATCCCCCCCCACGCCGCTTTCGCACTGTAGCATGTGGCGGGGGGGCGTGGAGAAACATTTGTCTGTGTGTCCCATTCATCATGTCCCTCGCATGACCACCACCTGCATGTATCCAGTGTGCCTACACAAACCTCCCTGGCATGTACCTCTCCCCTCCCTCCTGATATGTGCGGGAGATGTTGTATGTGCAAACGGTGCCCTCTGCCATATATGTCCCCAGAATGAGAAGTAGCACGAGAGAGAGAGGAGAAGGATGAAACAGCTAATGCCAGAGCTGCAATGCTACTGGCAGCCCACCTGGCTGACATCAGAAGGAAGAGGACACGTCTCTCAGTAGCCGCAGCAGATACGAGTGCCCAGCAGCAGTTCATGGAACGCAGCACAGAACAATTGGACAAATCTCTAGAACAGGATGAACATTCCTATCAACTCGCTGAATGTTCCCAGCTTGCTGAACATTCCTATCAGCTAAGGCAGAGCGAGACAGAGGACTGGAGGGAGTTCTAGCAGGAATGCATCCACCATCAGCAACTCATCGCCCATGAGCACTGGCATGTCGCTGACTCCCTACAAGTGCAGACCAGTCTGCTGGCCCGGATTGTGGATGTCATTGGTGGCAGCGGGGAGGGTGTGCAGGAGGGTGGAAGAGGGAGGGGTATCCCCCAGGGCCAGCATGAGGTGGCTGTGGTGCTGGGCAAGGGAAGGAGGGGTCACTCTCCACCCGTGGATGTTGAGGGTGCTGTGGGCAGAGGGAGGAGGGAGAGGTGTCCACACATGGAAGTTGAAGGTGCTGTGGCCATAGGGAGGAGGGGTCATTCTTCACCCGTGGAAATTGAGGGTGCTGTGGCCAGAGGGAGGAGGGAGAGGTGTCCACCCATAGAGGATGAAGCTTTGGGGGGGGGGCAGAGGAGGAGGGAGAGGTGTCCATCCATGGAGGAGGAGGCTGCTATGGAGGTGGAGATCATTGAGCAACACCCTGTAGATGAGTCTGCCAGTCTTTTCAGCAGTGATGTGGCAGTGCCACCGGCCTCTTGCTGCCCTCAAAGACAGAGATCAAGTAGAGGGGGATGGAGAAGTTGCAACAATCACCACTAAGTACCAAGGCAGCCATCGCCAACTACCCCCCACTATGCCCACCTCACTGCTTGCTACTGCACACTATGCCCACCTCACTGCTTGCCACCGCACACTATGCCCACCTCACTGATGCTGCTCACTGCTTTCCTGCGGGGATCCTGTGATGAACCTACACACCTTCACATAAAATGTCACAAGCCATTTAAAAATGGAAAGTTTATTCATAAAATACAGCTATTGCGGAACCTGCGTACGTGCGCAGATTGCAGCATAATTTTTTAAAAAATATTTTTTTCCTTTAAATAAAAACAACAATAAAACAACTATTTACATTTTTACAAACATTGGGGGAGGGGAGGAGAGCATTTACAAAGGGAGGAGTTGCAACGGGGGAAGAAGGGGAGGGAGGAGGATGGAAGTATGTACAAGGGGAAGGGGAGGGGAAGATGCATCAGGGATTGGGAGGGATAGGTCATGGTGGGGGTGGGGTGGGGGTAGACCCAGGTGGTCCATGATGGCTGCCACGGAGTCGCTGAGAAGTTGCATCTGCTCCTCCATGGCAGCCATCCTTTCTTCCATCCGTCGATCTGCAAAGGAAAAGAAAAGAGAAAAGTGCAGTTAAGAGGTTGCTCTCCATTTCATCACCGAAAGCTACAGGCAGGGTTCTGCCCCCCCCCCCCCAATTCCCTCCCTCTGTCTCCCTGCCATTCTTACCCCACTCACATTCCTGGATGCTCTGGATCCCCACCAGGCAGGCAACTCCAAGGGGCCCCTGATGTCCTCCACCTGGCTGCTGGCAGCTCAGCCCTGCCGCCTCCTCCTCAGCAGGTCCGTGTGTGAAAGGAAAAAAGACACCATTTATGAATGCAGCATGGAAAGTGGTGAGGGAGGGAAGGGACAGGAATGCCATGGAGGCCACAGTCATGCAGCCATTACCCCTCCCTTCAGGGACCTATCTTCTGCCATGTGAAGCTGGTGTGTGGCTGCAGAGGATGGCACGCGCTCCCTCTGCATGGGCCTCCCTGCCTGGCCCGTCTTCCCCGTCAGAGGAGGAGGAGGAGGAGGAAGGGGAAGAGCAGGGTCCCTCCTCCTTCCCTGTCGTCACCTCTGCTTCATGCCTGCATTTGGGAAGAAGAGGGACACCATGAGCACCCATGGGACTGAGAAAGGAGGGAGGGGAGGGACAGGGAAGGGTGAGGAAAAAGGAGGAGTGGGCATAAGGGATCATGGCAGGGGCCCGACACTTACCCAGAGGATGTTGTTCCTGCCATCTTGGGTGGCCTACCCTCACCCAAAGATCCCGCAGCCGGTCATAAAAGGGTAGCCTCTTGCGAACCAGAGGGTACTTGCCGTAATCTTCCAGGGCTTCAAAGAAGACCCCCTTTAGTGCCTTGAACTTCATTTGGCACTGTTGGGGAGTCCTCCTGAAGCCCTGCTGGTTTAGGGCTTGTGAGGCCTGGACAAAGTACCCCCAGTTTGGCTGGTTGGTACTGGCCATCACCATTCTCGTGGCTGCCCCGGGGGTGAGGGCATGAAGGAGAATGCCCACCTCCTCATTGCTCCAGTAGGCGATCTGGATGGGCACTCTCCTCTTGGCCACTATCTTCATCCTGGGGATCTACGGAGGTCTGCAGGAGCATTTATTGGCAATTGTTGCGAGGGCAGATGGCTTTACCTGCCTCCTAACCAATGGAGACCCTCATAAGAGCAGTTTGTATGTAGGCCCCAATGGTAGCCCTCTGGGCTACCAATTGTTACAATCGAATGGGCCATTAGGAAAGCTGACAGTATGGAATTTTGCAACATTGTCAGAGTTTTCAGTTGGTGGTTTTTGCACTGTATCTTTCTATTGCCAGGAAATCTGGTGCCAGGGGACCCCCCCCCCCACATGCCCTTTTGTGTTTGTGTCTCTGTGTGTCTGTGTGTGACTCCCTTAGGCTCATGTTCAAGGATAACAGCATATAAGCAGGAATGCTATCCATACACACAGTAGGGATGATAGGATCTTATCATGGCATAGTGCAGTAGTGTCCTACATAAATGCTAGCCATACACAGAGTGGGGATAATAGGAAATGTTGTATTCAGGTGCTTATTATCATGGCATAGTACAGTAGTGCCCTAGGCTTACAGATGGAGGAGAGGGGTTACTTCAGATCCTGTTGGTCTCAAACAGGGGTAGGCAACCTTTCCCCTTTAAGGGCCGAAGGACTTCAGCTCCCAGAATCCCAGGAGCTATTGGCCAACATGGGACTATTGGCCAACATGGCTGGGCTTCTGGGAGCTGAAGTCCCTCGACCCTTGAAGGGGAAAGGTTGCCTACCCCTGGTCTCAAAGAACTCTGCCAGGTCCTCCCTCGCAGGCTCCCCTTCTCTCTGCTTCACAAGGTCATTGTCCTCCATGGGTGCCCCCAGGGTGGGCAGCACAAAGCGGCACCTGTAGTGCCCTCCCTCATCCAGGACCCTTCCCTTGGTCTTGCAGATGTTGTGGAGAATGACACAAGAGGCGATGATGGGGACGACATTCTCCTCTGCCGCAAGGAGTAGGGCAGTGAAGCACCTCCACCAAGCCTTCAGCTGCCCAAAGGCCCTTTCCACTACATTCCTGGCACGATTCAGCTTCCTGTTGAATCCTTTCTGCCTGGCATTGGTAGTGCCCTGGTAGGGCTTCATGAGCCACTTCCGAATGGGGTAGGTGCTGTGGGCAAGCAGGAGGGGGGTGATCTGCTGGCCCCTCAGGGTGATGGTAGGGTTCCCTGGCACATAGAGGCTGGCTTCCATGGCCTGAAAGATGATGGAATTTCTTGCAACCCTTGCATTGTAAGTCGATCCAGCCCAGTTCCAAATCAAGAAAGCGTCCTCAATGATCCATGGTCCCCTGGAGGATGACAGAATAGCTGTCTTTTTGTTGACAAATTTGTTCCTCCTCCCCAAGGGTCTCATGATCAGACAGTGGCACCCATCTACGACACCCACTGCTTGAGGGAAGCCGAGGTCAACGAATCCTTGCATGATCTGTGGGTGACAAGAAGGGGGAGAAGTGGAGGATTAATGATAAAAAGTCATGGCATTTGCCAACTGATGACGTTTTCCGCATACCTGCGCAGGTTCAACGGCCAAAGCAGCCGACTCTATACAGTAGGAGCCACACTGTATGCCAAGTCATGACGTAATAGGCATACCTGTGCAGGTTCAACAGCCAAAGCAGCTGACTCTATACAGTAGGAGCCACATTGTATGCCAAGTCATGATGTAATAGGCGTACCTGCGCAGGTTCAATGGCCAAAGCAGCCGACTCTATACAGTAGGAACCACACTGTATGCCAAGTCATGACATAATAGGCATACCTGCGCAGGTTCAACAGCCAAAGCAGCTGACTCTATACAGTGACATCCATACTGTGTGTCAGGTCATGACACATTCTGCGCAGGAGGGAAAAGTGACAAGTGTGTGCAATTGTTCTTACTTGAGCAGCGTCCCCCAGGTACACTGTCTGTGACAGCAGCAGCTTCTCCATGGTGAGAGCGAACTCCACCAATACTTCCCCCACAGTGGTTTGGCCGACCCCAAACTGCTCTGATGCCTGCTTGTAGCTGGCTCTGTGGCCGAGGACCCAGATGGCCATGGTGACCCTCTTCTCTACTGGGATGGCCTTCCTCATCATGGTGTCTGCCCACTGCATTTATGGACTCAGTACTTCTAATATCTTGTGGAAGATGGCACAGGGCATTCTTCATTGCTCATCGGACCAGATGTATGTAACGAACTCGTCTCACCATTCAGTGCTTCTGGGGAACATCCACCAGCAGTGTGGGGCTCTCTCAGGTGGCATCAGAGTGGTGGCAGTGGCAGTACACTGTGTGATGTGTCTTGCGGCACCCGCTCTACCAGGTCTCACTTCTGGGTCCTCCAAGTCATCACTGCAGTCTTGCATGAATGCATCTGTAGCAGGAACCATGGTGGAGGCTCCTGTGGCCATGCATTGTAAGCTGAGTACCAGTGCGGGCCACTGGATTGCCATGGCAGCCATGATTTCTCTACAGCACACAGTGCATAAGTCCTTAGCAATGCCAACATTTTTGTTAAAGGGGCCATGTTTTAACAAACATGGAAGAAACTTGTCTTTTCCCTGGCCAGCATTCCTGTTCCTGTTACCTGTTTCCAGACTCCTGCATTTCATACTTTGGACTTCCTAACTTCTTTGACCCTGGTAACTGTTGAGCTTGATTCCTGTTGTTGCTCTTGACTCGACTGCTTGACCAACACCTTTCTCTTAATGGATTCTCACAGGCAAGGATGCTTTCTAGCTGCTTGTAATTTACTGTCTCTGCCTGCATTATCAGTTGGTAGTTTCCTTCCAGCCAGCCTCTGTGGGTGTTTGGTGAACCAGGACAGATGGGGCTTTACCCAAGCTATATAAAGTCTGCCAGACAATACCAGTCAGTTCCTAACCTTCACTGGAGAAGCACTCTGATGTCTAGGCTGATTTTTGACGTTTGCTCCATAGGAATATGTTTGTCAGCATAAGCTACATAGGTTACAGCTTGAAACAGGAGAACATCTGCTCAAGGACCACATTCCATCACCATTTCCTGTGCTACCTGGGTGTAATGTTTGCTTGTTTGTTTGGGGGGATGGGCGGGTGGGTGAAGGAGGGACGGGATTTAATTTGATGTATTGTTTTTAAGTTTTGTAATGTTGTACGCCATCCCGATTGCCTGGCAGAGGGGCGGGATATAAATAAAAATGATGATGATGATGATGATGATGATGATGATGATGATGATGATGATGATGTGCCTGCGCACGTGCGTATGTGCTGCAGAAACCACGAAAAAAAAAATTAAAGCCATCTATGCCGGTCTGTGTGGTTGCTCCATTCCTATTTAGGGAAACCTCGGGACCAGCAGTGCGGGTGATGAGGCTTCACTGCAGCCTTGGAAAACCTGCATTAACTGGTCCCCAGTGTCCGGGAAAGCTGCCAACAGCTTGGCTGATAAGAACAATGTTCCAGCACACAAACACAGATGCAAGTCCAATACCAGGGATTGCTTCAAGCAGCCAAACAGTGAGTCCAGAGTTCAAAAGGCAAGTCAAAGAGAGCAGTCTGTGGTCCAAGGTTATCACAAGCAGGTAGTCCAAAGCCATTCCGAAGGTCAAATATCCAAAGCAGTCCAGAGTGAAGCTGAGAGTCAAGAGTCAAAAGCTTTCGCTGGGAATCCCAAGATAAGCTATGACAAGGCACTTGGCTTTCCTCAGCTGCTTATATAGCACAGCTCCCACTCACAGCTGTTTGTCCTTAGCTGCGCATTTCTCTGATAACCTCCAAGAACGCCGGAGGCATGCCCTTTCTGTCCTCCTCTGAGCAAAGGTAGGTACCTCCATGTCCTGCTCCTCTGTCTCTTCCAGGCCTGAAACCTCTGCTGGGGGGGAGGCTTTCTGCTGGGAGGAGGCTAGGCTGCTGAGGCAGGGGCTGTGCCTCAGTGGGTCCTACAGAGCTAGGCCCAGGTTCCACTCCCAGAAATAGTGCAAATTGAGTACACTTTAAGAGTTGGGGTTAGTGCTAGAGAATCATGGAAATTGTGGTGTGTTTTTTTCCTGAGACATTGAGCCTTCTCTGTCAGAGAGCTCTGGTGCCACAATAAAATACAGTTCCCATGATTCCTTAACCCTAACCCTAAAAGTGGACTCAATTTGCACTATTTCTGGCAGTCTGCAACACCATGTCCATTGGAGCTGGTAGCACCAAGCTGGGACATGGCTCAGCATCCTCATCTTCAGAGTCTTCCATGTCCTCAACCTAGCTGTCCCTGACATCCAGTGTGGTTTCTCTGTCCCCATTTAGGACAACCTCAGGGCAGGTGATGTGATTGCTGCAGTTTGGGGAAAAGGCAACTTCAGGTCACCTTTTCCTGCCCATCTGCATAGCCCCATAGATATCACAGGCTAATATTCACCCTCTTAACTTGTGTTTGCTGGGTTAAAACTATGAAGTGTGGGGTTTCCAATCAGATCTCAGGGTCCAGGCCCTTTTCTCTGATCTTTTGGATAACCAGGAGACTATCACAGCAAGAATGCTACCTTGAAAAGTATATGTATTTGTGTTTTTTATTTGAATGATGTACCCTATGCAGTTATGTTTGATGCTTAGTGAACTATGTTTAATGGCATTACTAGGGCTTGCATCTTGTAATATCCCCCTTGTAACATCACCAGCCTTGTGACATTGCGAGTGGTCTCTAGGCCTCCAGTTTTGGCAGTGAAATTTCAGTGCCTGCAGTACTCTGATCTGGTAACCCCAGTGAAGTGAATTAAGGAAGAATTCAACAACCTTACCACTGAATGCTACAACTTTCTTCTTCACTGTATTTCTTCAGCCTTCTTTGTGAGGCCAAAGTGTAAGCTTTTGGAAAAACTTCATTTCCCCAGGTATTTCTTTAAAAAAAAATACAATACACACCCAACCTTAAGGTGCAATCCTATAACTATCCAGGGAACAGAGTGAATAATTCACCCTTTTAAAGTGGAAAGAGAGGTCTGTCTTTGGAAGAGGAGAGTTTACCTTGAAATTCCTATGCACACACATACACACATACATGCATACACACACTCATGAGAAGTATTGTGCCTCTAATCACTCCAGTGTCAGAGATGGGGAAAACTGTATGGGTCAGGCCCAAGGCATGGGAGATCAGGGGAGGCTTTGAATTTGCAAGATCCAAGGCTTTCCCAGTCCTTAGTTATGAATCCAGCATGACAGAAAGTTTACAGCAGCTTCAGAGCTAGCCCAAAAATGTTCCCCCCATTGCTTGCAATGGGAGGGAAATACATAAAACAAATAAATGAAAAACAGAGTAAGGAATGTGAAGGAGATTTTACTGCCACTTCACACTGCTGGCAGCTGTCCAGCAGTGATTTTGATATGCTGTAGTGTTCAGTCTCCACAGGGAGCATTGTTTTGACAAAGCAATGCAATACTTTAAAATGCACATTACCCACACCACAACTATTTTAAAATGGCATGATTGCCCCAATGCTTAGCACAGAACTAGATACAGTGGGCTCTTGTTATACATGCAGGATCCATTCCGAACCCCTCTGCATAAGGCAAAAAAATGCAGGACCTCAAGTTGCATTGTTCCCTATGGCCAGATGCTCTTGTGGATATGTGTGCCATTATAATGCCCAGGGACTTGCCATCTACGTGAGATCAAGTCCATGGATGGCAAGCCCGCGTATGGTGTGGGCACACTGTATATCACTTCCTGCTAAATGACAACTCTTCTTGAGTTCCCCATGGTATACATAGTACCATTTGAAGGGTACAGGTTTGGGAGATAGCTTTAGAATGTTGCATAATCTGGTTCCTGTAACTGAGAGAGGATCTAAAAACAATTCCATATTATAATTGCAATTAATGTTTGTAATTTTAAGAAAATTACCTTAACACTGGCACATAATACAACCACCACCCTGCACACAAACTCAAAGCAAACCACTTTAGCATCTTGGCCTTGTCCCCAAGCCAAACTCTCTTGAGTTGTTTGATTAATGTTCAAAGTGCTTTTCACTGAGATCCATTCATTGCTCACAGTGCAGTGCCAAGACAGCTAAATTCAAGTTAAATCTTGGGGGCAGTGAGATTCTTTCACTTCCCTAACTGTGGCATCGAGAGCTTTTTCCTATGCTATCCCTGTCTTTGGCCAACCTTTTTTGGCTCCTCTTCATCCTGGAGAGAAGTGACCACTGGGGTGCCACAGGGTTCTATCCTGGGCCCAGTGCTATTCAACATCTTTATCAATGGATGAAGGAATAGAATCATAGAATCATAGAATCATAGAGTTGGAAGAGACCACAAGGGACATCCAATCCAACCCCCTGCCATGCAGCCTCTACCATCCAGCCTCTGCTTAAAGACCTCCAAGGAAGGAGACTCCACTACTCTCCGAGGGAGTGTGTTCCACTGTCGAACTGCCCTTACTGTCAAGAAGTTCCCCCTAATGTTGAGGTGGAATCTCTTTTCCTGCAGCTTACATCCATTGTTTTGGGTCCTAGTCTCTGGAGCAGCAGAAAACAAGCTTGTTCCCTCCTCAATATGACATCCCTTCAAATATTTAAACATGACTATCATATCACCTCTCAACTTTCTCTTCTCCAGGCTAAACATCCCCAGCTCCCTAAGTCGTTCCTCATAGGGCTTGGTTTCCAGACCAAGGGGCATGCTTCTCAAATTTGCAGATGACACCACATTAGGAGGAATAACTAATACCCCAGAAGACAGGATGAAAATTCAAAATGACCTTAATAGATTAGAAAGCTGGGCCAAAGCTTACAAAATGAATTTCAACACAGAGAAATGTAAGGTACTACACTTAAGGCAAAAAAATAAAATGCATAGATATAAGATGGGGGACACCTGGCTTAACGAGACTACGTGTGAAAGGAATCTAGGAGTCCTAGTAATAATAATAATATAATAATAAATTTTATTTATAATCTGCCCCTTTGCATGGCAATCGGGGCGGCTTACAACAATTAAAATACAATAGTTAAAAGACAATCCAAGACCACACATGAGTCAACAGTGTGATGCCACAGCTATGCAATTTTAGGCTGCATTAATAGAAGTATAGTATCTAGATCAAGGAAAGTAATAGTGTCACTGTATTCTGCTTTGGTCAGGCCCCACCTGGAATAGTGTGTCCAGTTCTGGGCACCACAATTCAAAAAGGATGTTGAAAAAGTGGAGCATGTCCAGAGGAGGGAGACTAAAATGGTGAAGGGTCTGGAAACCATGTCCTACGAGGAATGACTTAGGGAACTGGGTATGTTTAGTCTGGAGAAGAGACAGCTAAGAGGGAATATGATAGTCCTGTTTAAATATTTGAAGGGATGTTATGTTGAGGAGAGTGCTAGCTTATTTTCTGCTGCTCTAGAACAACTACTCGGAACAACAGATGCAAGCTACAGGAAAAAGAGATTCCACCTCAATATTAGGAGGAACTTCCTGGCAGTGAGAGCTGTTCGACAGTGGAACATACTCCCTTGGAGTGTAGTAGATTCTCCTTCTTTGGAGGTCTTTAAACAGAGGCTGGATGGCCATTGTCGGGGCTGGTTTGATTTTGAGTTCCTGCATGGCAGGGGGTTGGACTGGATGGCCCTTAGGGTCTTTTCCAACTCTATGATTCTATGATTCTATGATTCTATGATTCTTTTTTTTTTTTGGGTCCATCAAACAATTTCTCACTCTGCCTTAAAGTCTTTCCTTAATATCCCCATCCTTAACAAATGCTGCTTTCAAATGGGCCTCTCTGCCTCTCTGTCAGAGTTCACTGGGAATACAATTTGAAAGCCATGATTCTGCAGGAACAGGGGAAAAACAGAGAGCATGACAGCAAAGGAAGATAAAGTGAGAGGGGAAGTTGTTTAGTGTTATACACCCACAGATTTAAGAACCTGCTAATGAAATAATTTGATGTCATTTGCTGTTTGTGGTGCAAAAGTTACTCATTTGGGAAAATTCAATATGTTCTCCATATGTATCAATGACAGTCCCCTCCCACCACATGCTAAAGTTTTTGCCAAGTTGCTAGGAAGGTTTTAAATCTCCCCTACAATGTCAGTGTCTCTTATTTAATTATTTTAAAAGCCAGCAGTGTGATTACTAATAAATTAATCAGCAAATATAGCCTAGGATTGTCTTGGCGGCTTGTACAAGTGTTATTCCACCCCCACATGCCTGCCTATTTATTTTGGACATATTGTGAAAGCAGGTAGCTGTATTTCTTTGTGTAACTTTTCTCATTCCCATGAAGCTTCTTTTTTCCCAGTTTCCTGAGTGTTAAGAAACCTTGATGAGGAGTATCTTATATGGGTGAAAATCTTTCAGGACATATTATCTGTGAATATATGCTGAGATACAGCATGGCATAGTGTTTTTGATGTTGGACTACCACTTTGGAGACTAAGGCCCGATTCCCTGCTTAGCCATGCAACCCACTGGGTGACCTTGGGCAATTCACATTTTCTCAGACTCAGGGGAAGGCAATGGCAAAGCTCCTCTGAACAAATCATGCTAAGAAACCCTCTTGATAGGTTTGCCTTAGGGTCACCATAAGTTGGCAACTACTTGAATGTGCACAACAACAAACATATATGCTGGCACAATTTTAAGTATATACAGGAATGTTAGTTTGTGCCCCAAAGACAACATTTCTGAACAGAAAACATTCCTGTGCAGAACACAACATTTCTGCATTGAAAATGCTATGTTATGCACAAAAATGTGCATTTAAAAAAAAAAAACAGAATAAGTTCTAAATAGCAAATAGCTTAGGGAAACTACACAGTTTTTGTTTTCTTTCTCTTGAGAGGAAAAATGTGAAATTATTCATTCTTTCCTGTCAGGACAAAATACATGAAGACTCACATCCTTGCTCTGAGATTATCACAGTAGTTGAGAATTTTTGTACCCATACCCTTAAAGGTCTGCATTCATTCTCACCTCATTTTTATGGGAAGGAATGTGGAATAAGGAGCTCTTCCACGGCACAGAGAGACTAATGATGCTACTGTCAAGTGCAAAGGAAATGAAATGAAAGCTAAAGAAATTGAGAATTATTAGGAACTAATTAGGGACCATTCAGCCAAACGTGAGTACCCTTCTCCTAGGAGACTGCCATTAACTACCAGAATTGCTTCAAAATACCAGATTTCCTTTTTTAAAAAATCAGCAACAAAAGTAAAATCACCAGCCATGTCTCTAAAAAAGATGGTATTCTTAATAAGATCTAAGGTAACAACATGCTGTCTGCCAACTGTGCAGTACATTCCCATTGTATAACACATGCTTTTCCCATAACATGTTAACATTCCTAACAGCAATAAACAGTCTTCTAGAGAAGGAACTGTGAGGTTTTAAATGTAAAAAAGGCATATGGATATAGCTTAGTTTATTTAATATACAGCCTTTTTATGAGTGCTTTTAAGTTTGCCCGACTCTTTGATCTCCATTGCAGAAGAAAAAGACATTGCTTTTCATGGGGTTTGTTTTAAAGTGCAGTAATTGCTTACCACAAATAAGGGCTAGCAAATGGTTCTGGCAAAGGAAGAAAACCAATAGGAGAGGAGAAGGGCAATACAAAACCTTAATAGAGTTCTTTTCACAGGGATATAAGAACAGCCCTTACAGGTCAAATCAGTGGTCCCTCCATTCTAGGAATCTGTTTGCAACACTGCAAGGACCCAGTGATGAAGTGAACACAGTGACCAAAGAAGGCACAAAATCTTAGATTAACTCCTAGAATTGCTGGGGACTCTAGAAATTGTAGCCCCAAAAGTTACTTCTCCAAGCTTTGTTCAAAAGTGTTTTGCCAATTTGAGAAAGGTCAACTTAGAAGGCACAAAACAGGGGTTTGATGGCTGTTTTTGTTGTTGTTAACTGCCTTCACATTAGTCTCGACCCATGGCGACCCTATGGATGAGACATCTCCAGCCCCCCCTGTCCTCTACTGCTCTGCCAAGCTCCTGCAAACTCATATTCGTGATCTCTTTAATAAAGTCCATCCATCTAGCATGTGGCCTTCCTCTCTTTCTACTTCCCTCCACCTTTCCCAACATTATTGTCTTTTCCAGTGATTCATGTCTTCTCATGATGTGTCCAAAGTACAACAGTCTAAGTCTTGTCATCTTGGCTTCTAGGGATATATCTGGGTTGATCTGTTCTAGGACCCATTTGTTTGTCCTTTTGGCTGTCCATGGAATCCTCAGCACTTTTCTCCAGCACCACATCTCAAATGTACTGATTTTCCTCCTATATTCTTTCTTGACTGTCCAGTTCTCACATCCATACACGGTAATTGGGAATACGATGGCTTGTATGATTCTGACTTTTGTGCTGAGTCATATGTCTTTGCATTTTAGGATCTTTTCTAGTTCTTTCATAGCGACCCTCTCTATTCTTAATCTTCTCCTGATTTCCTGGCTGCAGTCCCCATTCTGATCAATGTTTGATCCCAGATATGAGAATTATTTTACTATTTCTATTTCTTCATTGTGTAGGTTGAACTTGTGAAGGTCCTCGGTGGTCATTATTTTTGTTTTCTTTATGTTCAACAGTAAGCTTGCCTTTGTACTTTCTTCTTTGATCTTCCTTAGTAGTTATTCCAGATCTGTGAGATTCTCTGCTGGTATTATGGTGTTATCAGCATATCTCAGACTGTTGATATTTCTTCCTCCTATTTTCACTCCTCTCTCTTCTGTCCACACCTGCTTTCCTTACAATATGTCCTGCATATAAGTTGAATAGGTGGGGTGATAGAATGCAGTCTTGTCTGACTCCTTTGCCAATTGGAAACCATTCTGTTTCTCTGCATTATGTTCGGACAGTAGCCTCTTGTCCTGAGTATAGATTCCTCATTAGGACTATCAGATGTGTTGGCACTCCCATGTCTGTAAGAGTGTTCCATAGCCTTTCATGATTTATGCAGTCAAAAGCTTTGCTTTTTGGAACTCCCTGCTACACTCTATTAGCCATCATATATTTGCAATGTGATCCCTGGTGCCTTTTCTTTTCCTGAACCCTGCTTGGACCTCTGGGATTTCTCTCTCCATTTTTGGTTAGAGTCTATGGAGTTTATCACAGGAAATCCTGTGCAGAAATGGGGCTTTAAATTAAACAAAACCCACAAAAGTGGGTGTTTTTTCAGATGACGTCACTGTTAAAAGGAGGTTAATCCAAACAGAAATTAGACAAAAACTGCTTCTTTTTACTTTCAGAAGATCCCAAAAGTAAAAAGAAGCAGTTTTTGTCTAATTTCCATTCAGATTAACCTCCTTTTAACTGCGCTGGAGTTTATCACATGGGGAAATCCCGTTGATAAATTGCTTCCGCTTTTGCAGTTTTTTTCCAATTTAAAGCAGTGTTTCTACACAGGACTCCCCGTGTGATAAACTCCTATGTTGCATTATTTTGAGCATAATTTTGCTTGCATTGCAGATTAGTGCTATGGTCCTATAGTTGCTGCAGTCTCTTATGTCTCCTTTTTTTGTGGATGGGGATGTATATTGATCTGTTGGTCATCGTTTTGTTTTCCATATCTGTTGACAGATGTTGGTTAGCCCTAGAGTTGACTCTGGCAGTGCAGATTGCATCAGTTCTATTGGTATATCATCTGTTCCTGGAGTCTTGTTTTTTGCCATTTCTTTAATTGCAGCTTCTATCTCAGTTTTTAGAATTTGGGTTCATCTTCATATTGCTCTTTGCTCCATGTGTCCTTCATTTTGTCATCTCTTTTGTATAGTTCTTCTGTGTATTGCAACATCTTTTTATTCCTCCTGGCTGGCTGTGCCTCTCATTATTTCATTTGACAGGCCTCCTTTCTTGTTGAGTAACGAACTGTATTCCATTCCACATTCATATGGTAAGTGTTTGGTGTGAAAGGCCTATTTAATTACAGTAGGTTGCACAATAATTAAGAAAGCGTTACTGAGATACCAGTGTTGACTGGTGGCTACCATGTCACTGTAATGGTGAGTCTACACTAGGTTTTAGCCTGAACTTTAAAATAAAGATCCAAGAGACCGAACCCTATCCTCAAACCAAATTCAACACTTTGGATAGCTCCTTCAAATTTTAGACTAAAATCTGGACTTGATTCACCACCCCTGCTGACAGAGTAAAGGAAATCAATAACTCCTTTCAAGGTCAAGCTAAAACTTAGAATGGGTTCATCATTCCACCAACATGGAAGCCACTTCCACTTCTCAGCACTGGAAGAATAGAATGATGTGGTATTTGTTGTGCATAACAGTCCCAAGCAGAAGAAGGGATGCTATCTTCAACTCAGAATTCCAGATAACCTGCCTCAGGAAATTCTAAGTGGATTTTGGAGGATGTATGAAGAGGGGGGGGGGAAGAAGTATGGGTAAGCCTTGCAGCCCTGGATATTTAAGCCTTTATCACAAAGATGTGAAGGAGCTTCCAGATTCATTCACAGCATACACTGAAATGCTTCTGCGTGGTCAGGAAATCTGCATTATCCACAGAGCCTGGGAAAGTTTCTTTTCCGTACAATTACTCCTATGCAGCATAGCCATTGGCTTGGCTTCCTGTGGTATTCTGGCAACTGTAACCCAAAAAAGTAAATTTCACAAGCTCTGATTATCAGGGTTTTCAAACATGGTAAATCTTCAAGCATTTGTACTGAACATTAATGGGTCTGGAACTCCTATCACAGGGATGGAAATGGTGAGAGTGAGATAACATGTCTAATAGCTTTGTATATTCATTCTGAGGGGTTATTCACACTGTGAAAATAATCCAGGATGAATCTGGGTTAAATCTCCATTGTTCATATACATCCCAATTATATTTTGGGGGCTGCCAAAAACCCACTTAATCCAGGACAATCAATATTGGGTTCCCCCCTGAGTTGTTCTTTTTAAAGAAAGATCTGCATTGTCAGTAGTGTGAATAACCAATGCAAATGGACCTGCCAGGATAAAATGCTACATACCATAAAGGGAGTTCCAAATGTATTCATATCGTTGACTCCATCTTTACTCAAATGCTTGCATGTGTAAACAACTGAACTCGCAGAGATACACATCAATGTGAATCGATGTGGCTCCATAGTGTGAATAACAAACCCAGGATGCATGAGGGAGATGATTTGCATCATCATACTAAAAAAAAAAAATGAAGTCTGAATGACCCCTAAGTTTCTCAAGAGGGGATGTTCAGTGTTTATCTACAATAGGACTGGCAACCACAGAGGGCTAGACTAACATTTATATTCTCCACCAATCCCTTGCACATGTGACACTCCCTCTCCATCACTATGCCACTTGTCACCAATCACACCTAACCCAGCTATGTATTTTAGTAGAATAAGTGGAAAAATAAATTTTGGACTACAATTTCCAAAACTGGCCACACTGTCTGAGAATTCATTGTCCAAATTTTTAACTTTTCTGGCTTAATTGTCTACTTGATTACTAAAAATGTTCTTCCCAGCCAGCAGTAAAGCCAAGTAAGTTTTTTTTTTATCAACACATGACCTGCAATAATATATGTCAGGTAGATAGGGCTTGTCTTGAGAAGCCTCAGGTTGCATACACCTGCTTTGTAGGAATCTTTGTGGGATGTGATCTTTGCCAATTCTGGTCACACCCAATTCTGGTCTGAACTGACTTAATCTTGAACCAAATGTAAAGATCCAAACATCCATCTGATATCCCACTTCTCTGAATATTATGATTCATTTCTCAGTAGTTTAAACTAGGGATTAAGTCTTCAACTATTTTGTCTTCATACACAGGTTCCTCACTCATAGTGTATGCCCTTCAGGGCTTTTCATTTCTCACAAAAAACCCACCAAAAACATATAACTCCTACTGGAACAAATGAATAGCAAAATATGGATTCTATGGAAGCAAATCCACAATTCTGAGCTGTGAGATGTTAAAAATACAGATGTCAGGGGCTGAGAGAGGAATGTATCCTGTGGGGAGGGTTGTTAGATTTTGCACCCCACATGCAGTGAAAGGATATTCTTGGTCTACTGATTTTCAGAGCCAATGTCAGCCTGACAGAGGGAAGCAGAAGTTGGGAACATTTTCAGAACGTTAAAAGTCCATTTTTTCCTGTCACTAACATTAAACTATCACAATGTAGAATGCTTAATGACAATGCTTCATGAGATAAGACATTAATCTCCACTTGTAATGCAAGAGCCATACAACCTGCTTCAACCTTAATCTCTCTTGAGCTATGGGCTCTTCTCTGATTCATAAAACAAATAAATCACACCTCCAAAACTATCATCTATTTATTACTGGATTTTTTTTTTGAATGCCTAGGATAGTACAAAAGAGTTCCTCTTCTTTTTCTTATGAAAAAGAAAAAGAAAAGAAAAGAAATCATAGGAAAGGAAAAAAAAACTAGATTGCTTTCCCAGAGAGTGCTTAATTTAAGTCAAGCCCAATGACCTATTTCCAAATGCCTGGACATGTGAAGTAATCCATTGAATCAAAAAAGAGTTCAATTTAAATGTTCTCATGGCAGATCGATCATAATCATTTAACTAGCTACTACTATTCATCACCAAAAGATTTGGATGACTTTTTTTTTTCAGTAGGTCATTTTAACTGGTGTGGGGTGTATACATTAGTTTCCCTCAATATGAGGAGGAGATAAATTTGCATGGTCTTTGCCCATGCTAATTTATATTGCTGCCTATTTATATAGATGCAAACTCAGAAATAATTCTAAACATTTAAATAGGAAGAAATCTCACCAGAATGGTGGAGATTGTGACCATTATGATATGTGTGCCATACCCTCCAACTGTACAAATTTGGCAGAAACAGTCCCAATTAATCCTCTGTTGTCCTGCTTTTTCAGTTGCTTTTAAAATGTCCCATGTTCTCTCTCTGCCTACTGAATATCAAATGAATAGATCTTAGAGCAAAACAAGCTTGCACTTTGCTTCACTAGAAGCAAAGATGATTAAATTGAGGCTTTCATAATTTGGAAAACCATGAGATTGGAAATAATGACATGCTTTTAAAGTGGAAAGCAGTAGTAAATGAGAAATGTGTTGTTGTTGTTTACCATCTATAGGTTTACCATCTGTAGGTGGATTTGATTCAATCAAGGAAGCCACAGGAATTTGCATGGTCTAAGTAGGGCAGTTGATGACCAGAACTCTTGGAGATCTCTCGCTCATAGGGTCATGCTATGTCAAAGTTGACTTGATGGTAAACAACAACAACAAATTAAGAATTCACAGTGAGAGAACTCCAATGCCCAACCAAACTACAAATGCTGGGATTCCATAGGATGTAGTCATGGAAGTTAAGGGAGAATTTTACTGCTATAACTGGGTGGTGTGAAAGGGCCTCTAATCTCTCCTCCTCCCAACAAACTTCAGTTCTAGGGTACATGAGTGAGACTTCTAAATTCCTCTCTTACCATACTACAGGATTTTGTAGGATGGAACCATGACAGTTAAGACAGTTAAAGTGTATCAGACTGTTTAGCTGTGCAGAGTGGATATACTCCTAGTCATTTTGGTAAGCAACAACTTTTTTAAAAAACATGAACAGGACTTTTTCTGCAGATTATGGTCATCCTCCCTCCACAACAGAGGAGTTGGGGTGGGATGGGCTGTTTGCTGCCCTCCCCAGAGTTTAGACAAGTTTAAATCACACCACAGCAGTTATGCCATGGTGGGGGGCTCTGGGGTGGGGGCAGAGTTGGTTTAGAGCCTGCCACCCCCAGAAGCCTCAGCTTGCCCAGACTGATCAACAAGGATGGTTGTTTGACTGATCTCTCAGCAACCGGCTAGGTTTTTGGAGCAGCGGTTTGCTACGCTCCTTGTTTCTTTGACTATTCTCTTCCCATTCCTTTATTTCTTTGTTATTCAGGTTTGCCAGTGAGTTTGAGGGGGGAGGGGGGTGTTCCCCTTTTCCCTGGTGTGGTGCACTTATTGCTTGGTCCTGGGAGGTGGTGATGGGCCTGACTTGCCTAGCTTGGGCTGTGGGTCCTCTCCCTCTCAGCCTTACCCTGATCAGTCAGTGGGCTGTTGGGGCATGCTCAGAGCTGTCGTCCATCATGGTGGCTTGTTCCCCTACTGTTTGGGTGGCCAGGTGGTGCAGGAGTTGCTCTGGAGTTCGGTTCAGTTTTTACTGGGGCCCTTTGCACCGGAGGCTCAGACACAGGCTGACCGATGAGGCTGGATGCTTTACTGGCTCACCCTGGTGGGGGGGGGGGGGGGCTCTGGAAAGCGATTCATTAGGGCTATAATGGTTTAGGCCTCATCAACAGTTGGAGTCTGGGTGTGATCTTGCTGGTTCCACCCCCCCCCCCTTGCATTTGGGCTGAGGACAGCTCATGGCTGGTGAGTCTTGGAGCCTCAGACTCAGCCACCAGTGGCTTCATTCTTTTAAGCCAGTTGGGGAGCTTTCTAGTCCTAGGAAAACAGGTGGTGGCTCCATAGGACTGCTCCTTGCTGGCTTATTGCCAGCCGCCACCCCACCCCTCTCCGTGAGCAAACTTATTTTAGCCTGTGAGGGCCAGATGTTTGCTTATAAATAGCTCCCATAAAAGTTGTGTTGTGCAGTGTTTACAAAACTTGAGTTTAATAAGGCAGTGGCCAGCCTTGGTATATTTTAAGGGGATTCTTTAGTTCTATTACCAGCCAATGGCTGACCCTTCAATTGCTTTCATTTTCTATTGGCAATTTTTTCTACTGCCCTCATGACAAAGTTAACAATTTAAAAAGTTTTTTTCTACATTATAACCTACATTCTTTCTCTGTTGCATTTATAGGTTGTATTTCAGAGAAACAAGCCTGTATCATAGAGACAGTTTTCAATATCATCATCATCATCACCACCACCACCACCACCACTAGGGGGTGGATATATTGCTGTCATTTAATACAGTGAGACATAAACTTTTAAATTTTGTTGTTTTAGGCTTATAATTCATTGCCCACAGTCCAACTTTGTTTAACTATGACCCCCCCAAAAAATGAAATCCCTCCACTGGCTGCCGATTAGTTTCCGGGCATGGTACAAGGTGTTGGTTTTGACCTTTAAAGCCCTACATGGCTTGGGTTCATCTTATCTCAGGGACCGCCTCTCCCCGTATGATCCCCCCCACACCCTTCGGTCCTTTGGGAGGAACCTGCTACAGCCAATAAAAACTAGGCTGGCACAGACCTCCCAGAGGACCTTCTCTGCGACCACTCCCAGACTGTGGAATGGCCTGCCGGACAAGATCCATCTTATTACCACTCTTGCTGCTTTTAAAAAAGCAGTAGAGACGGATCTCTTCCGGCAGGCCTTCCCGGAATAACTTCCGCCTCGAGGGGGGATGAGGGTGTTTTTTTCGTCCAAATGGTTGCTGATTTATTGTTATTGTTTTATTGTTTTATTGCATTGTGTATTTTATGTCCTTAAAGTTTCGTTTTGTTTTAAGGGGATGGGAGAGTTGGATTGTGGGATGAGGGAATGTTTTAATTCTCTTTGTTTTAATATGCTGTAACCCACCCCAATTGCCGCTCAGAGGGGTGGGCTATAAATAAAAAAATATTATTATTATTATTATTATTATTATTATTATTATTATTATTGGGGGTCCCAAGGGTAAGGGGCCTGTGAAGTCCTCCAAATGCTCTGTAGTGGAACTTTGTTCCTCCAGTGAGGATTCAGACGACTTTCCAATAGAGGAGATGTTTTCTAGAATACAGGCACTTGAGGAAGCCCATTACAGGCTCTTTGCACCTATGGCACCCTCCTTCTCAACCTCATCCCACTAAGAGGGTCTTCAAGCGATCTAGGCATGCTAGGCTCTATGATGAAATGAAACCTTGTATTCTTGCATTGGAACAGGAATGACCTGGCCTTGGGACATCATCAGCTGAGGCTGCCCCACCACCGGCAGGCCAAGAGGCTACTCCATAACCAGAACCTGAGGAGGTGGTTCAACCAGTGGCAGTGTCACCACCAGGAGAATATAGTGAGCCTCTGCAAGGCTATTCTTGGCCTTGGGGGATTCCAGGCCAACCTCAGCTGTATTCCTCCTGATGGCTGATAGCAAGGGAGGGTTTGGTGTGGCTGTGCCTTCAATGTAGTTTGGATGGACTAGGTCCCTGCCTGGGCCCCCATTCTCTTCCATCCACCCTTAATGGCTGCCATTTGATGCCCATTTGGTTGATCCCCAGTGTCAGTCTGGATATGAGAAAGTATCTCACTCTGCTATTCCACTCTGCTTTCTCTGCCTTTGGGTGATCATTTGCTATAGTCCACTATAGATAAGATCTTGAGGGGAGAATACATAGATGTCTTTACCTTATTATTATACCAAGAACTTTAGGAAAAGGACAAAGATGAATTGGATAAGAAGAAAAAAGAAAAATTGTGCCGTAAAAAGGTAGAACAGACCATTACCCTCTGTTATTAAATCCCACAATCCCACCAACCTCTGAGGTAATCTTTCCCACTACTAAATACCAAAATCCCATCAAATAATGTTCCCATCTTTTACTGTATCTTCATCTCTTTCAATTATTTATATGACAACCATTTTCATTTAGTCCACCTCTTGCAATTCCTCCCTTGTCTCTTTGTTGCTATTGCCGTTACTATTATTGTTGTCTCCTCCTCCCGTCCTCCTTCCATCAGTTCTTTCTTTATGTCCTCTATTTGTTGCTTTCCAATCTTCCTTCTCTCCTTAAATCAGGAGCCTTCTTTGGACTTTATTGAATCATAGAATCATAGAATCATAGAATCATAGAGTTGGAAGAGACCACAAGGGTGATCCAGTCCAACCCCCTGCCATGCAGGAACTCCCAATCAAAGCATCCCCAATGGATGGCCATCCAGCCTCTGCTTAAAGACCTCCAAGGAAGGAGACTCCACGACTCTCCGAGGGAGTGTGTTCCACTGTCGAACTGCCCTTACTCCACTGTCGAACCACCCTTATATTCAATGTTTGATGTCCCCTCCCCCATCCTCCTTCCATCAGACCTTCTCTCATTAAGCCAGGATCTGGTCTCTTTTTCTCCTTCTGATGTCTCATCCTCCTGTCCTCCTTCTATCATGTCTTTCTCTCTTTAAACCAGCTCTGTTTTCCCTGCCTTGCTTCTCAGCACCTCATCCTCCTGTCCTCCTTCCACCAGGTCTCCTTTTTACCACTTTTCAAAACTCTAAAAAACTTTTAAAACTTTTTCAAACCTTGCCTCAGGTCTTCCCAGCTGCTTTCTACTCAATCCCTCTTTCCAACTTTCACACTTTTGCAATATTCCCTTCTTCCATTCTTATCTAGCCCCCCCTTACCAACACTTCTTTGTTTCACTTTGCTGCTTTTACAAATATTCCTGTCTTTTTCTCCTTCCTCTCTTTCAATATTTCCCCTTCAATTATCCCCTGACTTTGCTACTTACAATGTTATAAATTCTTTAAGGATAAGAGGCTTGTATATATTTGTTTTAATTTAAGTATCCATTCTGGTTCTATATACAACTAGATTGAAATTAAAAATCAAGAAATTTAGAAACAATTTTAATTAGACTATGATTTATTGATGAACAATTAAATAACTATTAACAATTAAAGGATTGATATATGCATGAATTGAATTCAGAGGGGTTTAAGTATAATTGACAATTGATTAGAATTGATTATTAATTATTTGATTATTGTTAATTATTGGATATATAGGATATTAATACTAAATGAATTGAGAGGGAAAGATTGTTAAACCTGTTAAATTAATTGGTTAAAACTACTGAATTTGATATTGAATGGGAAACCGGGAGTGAATTTTGAATATTTAATCTTAGTGAATAATTTTGAGCATTTAAATATATGGAAGACCTTTTAAAAAGTAAGTAGATTAAGAAGATGATGAAGAAAAGAATTTAAAAGAAGTAAAATATTGGAATTAAAAGGCAAAGGCCTATGGAAGATACAGAAGAAATGGTGACTGGAACTGCATCTGGAATTAAAAAACCAAGTCCTAGTGGAGCCACACTGCAGAGAAGAGGATCCACAGACACAGTGACTAAAACAAGAGATCCAATGCAAGTTTTGTTAGAGGAGTTTCAGAGTGGAATTGAAAAGTGAATTGAAGCAATCTAGAAAAGAAGCAAAGGAAGATCTACAGAGAGAGTTAGGAGAATTTGGAAAGAAGTTGGACAAGATTTCCAATGAAGTTGAAGGTTTAAGGACAGATGTGGAAGATTTGAAAGGCAAAACAAATGAATTGAGGAAGACAACAATGGAGCTAGCTGAGCAACAAAAATGGGAGAGCAATTTAAATTTATTGCAAGAGGTCTGTTATAGGGAAAAATGCCTGAAGCTGAGAGGGCTACCTGAAGAACCAGTACAAGATCTATACAAAAGAGTCATATCTATTCTAGCAGACTTTACTGGAATATCCAAGGAAGAGGTAATGAGAGATATTGACAAAGTTTTCAGAATCAGCTGTATGGTGGTGAGGGAGAAAAATGTACCCAGAGATATAGTGATTTCATTTGTTAGAAGTAGAGTGAAGGAGCAGATTTTGCAAAGGAGTTATCAAGAAGATCTTCAAGTTGAAGGGAAAACTATAAGAATTTATAACAGCATTCCAATGGCAGTATTGAGAAGGAGACAAGATTACAGATTTTTAACACAGGAACTGACCCGAAGGCAAATTAGACATGCGTGGAATAGAATCAAAGGAGTTCTCTGGTACAACCAAAGAAGATATAGAATAAACTCCATTATGAAAGCTAGATTGTTCTTGAGAAGACTTCAATCAGACAAGTTTAAAGAAGAGCATGAAGGAAAACAAAAGATAAGGATAGAGGAAGATGTGGAATTAAAACAATTGACAAGGCAAGAAGAGAAAGAGGAAGACTCTCAAGTAAATATAACAGGAGAGCTGTTTTCGGAAGAGGGCAAAAGTATAGAAAAATATTCTTGGGGGGAGATATAATAATAATATAATAATAAAGTTTATTTATACCCCGCCCTCTGGAAAACCAATCTGGGCGGCTTACAACAGTAAAATATACAATCCCCATAAAACATATATACAGATCATACACCCCTCCCCCCCTTAAAACAGTATTAAATCCAAGTTATTAAAAAGCCATACAAGTAGTTTCAATTTAGACAAACTTGCCCAGTAGATAAACCTGGCTGTAATAATCCTCACCATCCTCAGATGGGGCCATGAAGGATCGTACGCTGGGGTGGGATAATTTTTCCCCAGACCGGGATATTAACCTGGGAAGGCCTGCCGGAAGAGATCCATCTTGACAATCTTTTTAAAGCTGTCTAAAGATGTTAAATGACGGATCTCCTCCGGCAGGTCATTCCAGAGTCTAGGGGTGGCTACAGAGAAAGCTTTCTGGGAAGTAGCCACGAGCCTAAACTTTTGAGGTTGCAGCAAGTTCCTCCTGGCGGATCGGAGAGCGCGGGGAGGATTGTAAGGGAGAAGGCGGTCCCTAATATAGGTTGGACCCAAGCCATTTAGGGCTTTAAAGGTAATAACCAACACCTTGTACCTGGCCCGGAAGCTGATAGACAGCCAGTGGAGGGACCTCAGAACCGGAGTAATGTGGTCCCTCCGAGATGTTCCCGAGACAAGTCTGGCTGCCATATTCTGTACCAGCTGTAATTTCCGAACCAGGCACAAGGGTAGCCCCATGTAGAGTGCATTACAAAAGTCAAGGTGTGAGGTTACCAGCGCGTGCACCACAGTCTCGAGATCCCTTACTTCCAGAAAAGGGAGCAGCTGACATATCAGCTGAAGCTGATAGCAGGCGCTCCTGACCGTCGCATTTATCTGATTCGTCATCAGAAGCGACGAGTCCAGGAGCACCCCCAGACTGCGAACACAGTCACTGGAGGAGAGTGTGACCCCATCCAGGACTGGAGGTTGCAACCCAATTCTTGGTTTCGGGGCCGCTACCGTGAGCACCTCCGTCTTGTCTGGATTCAGCTTCAATCTGTTTTTTCTCATCCAGCCCATTACTGCTTGAAGACATTCATTGAGAGAGGAGATGCCATTGGAATTCGAGGCTGACGAATGAGACACGGAGAAATAGATTTGGGTGTCATCAGCATATTGATAACACCCAGCACCATAACTCCATATTATCTCACCCAGCGGCTTCATATAGATGTTAAATAATATCGGGGACAAAATAGCCCCCTGGGGGACCCCACAAGTGAGGTCCCTCTTATGGGAGCTACAGTCTCCAAGCAGCACCCTCTGGGACCTACCCGAGAGGAAGGACCAGAACCACTGCAAAGCAGTGCCCCCGATACCTAACCCCCTCAGGCGGTCCAAGAGGATGTCATGATCTATAGTATCAAAAGCCACTGAGAGGTCTAAGAGAACCAACAGGGTCACACTACCCCTGTCGATGCTCAGACGCAGATCGTCGGTCAAGGCAACCATGGCAGTCTCAACCCCAAAGCCTGTCCTGGAGCAACCCACTTCATCTCCCTAAGCTCAGGGTGCCTACAACCTTCGCCCACAGATATTCCTGTTCCGTACTAAAGACCGCATCGAGTGTATGACCTGCACAATGTGTGGTCCCATTGACCAATTGGGATAGGCCCATGTTTGTCATGGTATCCATGAACTCAATTAATTAACCAATAGAATAATATATTGGTTAATTAATTTAGATAAGAAATGGTGACCAAAATCATCTCATGGAATGTGAAGGGCCTGAATTCAAAATTTTAAAAAAGGAAAGTTTTCCACTGCTTAATTAAAAAGAAATTGGACATATCTGTTTACAAGAAATTAATATTAAGAAAAAGGAAACAAATTATTTGAATTATCCAAAACTCGGTCAGATGTTCATTGCAGCAAATCAAAAAAAGGGGGTGGAGTGGTAATGTAAGTTCAGAATAAATATGGAGCAAAAGAAATTTTTAAGGACCAAAACAGTCATTATGTTGGTGTCAAGATACAAATAGAAAATCTTAAATATCTTTTGGTTGGGATTTATGTCCCAGCAGAGAAACAGTTGGAATTTTACAAAAGAATAAATGAAGAAATACAAAAGGAAGACTATACGAATTTAATATTACTAGGTGATTGGAATGGGGTAATTGACCCCAAAAAGGACAGATTCTTAACAAGGAAAGTAAAAAAGAATCAAGGAAAACTACTGGTATCCTTTTTTGAAGTGCAAGAACAACTTAATTTAACTGATGTATGGGATAATCTTTATCCAAAAAAAAGCTGATTTCACCTTTTTCTCTGAAAGTTTTAAATCATTTTCAAGAATAAATATGTTTGTGATAACATCTGAATTAATAACTAAGATTAAAGAAGTGGAAATAATGCCAAAAACTGTATCAGATCACAACCCAATTTTACTAAGATTGGAAAGATGAAAAAAACAATTCTTTTGGAAATTAAACGACAGCTTGCTGAATGATAAAAATTTCAGAGAAAAATCAAAGAAGACATTGAATCAATATTTTCTGGAAAACAGCTCTGACTCCATTAAAGCTAAAACTATTTGGGATGCTAGTAAAGCCATGATGAGAGGGGTGATGATACAAAGAGGAGCAGAATTGAAACAACAGTGTATAAAAGATATGGAAAGATTGGAAAAGGACATATGAAATGCAGAATTAGAATTTACTAATGATCCTACAAGTGACAAGAAAAACAAACAATTAAAATGGCTTAAAAAACAACTAGATAAGAAAATAACTGAGGAAGTAGCAATGAAGATTAAATTTATTAAACAAAGACATTTTGATTCACTAACTAACCAGGGAAATGGTTAGCGTACAGATTAAGAAAAGAGAAATCTCAGAGAATGATTGCTAAAATAAAAGATGATAACAAAATCATACATGTACAAGAGGAGATACAGGGAGCATTTCAGATATTATGAAAAATTATATAAGGCAAATTATTATGATGGGGAAGAGATGAGTAAATACCTTGATAAACAAAGGATCAATAAAATAACAACAGAACAACAAAAGTTATTAAACGCAGAAATACTGAGAATGAATTAATTCAAGACGTTTGGAAATTGAAAAAAGATAAAGCTCCGGGACCAGATGGTTTTACAGCAATCTATTATAAGACATTGATAGAAGAGATCAAAGCTCCTTTATTGAGAACATTAAACAATGTCATTAAGGAAGGGATTCCAGATACTTGGAAAAGTGTGAATATTACAATGATTCCAAAAAAGGTAAAGATGAGAAAGAAATTGGGAATTATAGATCTATATCCCTTTTAAATAACGACTATAAGATTATGTCATTAATACTGGCAGAGAGACTTAAAAAGATTTTTGTGGATCTGATTCATGAAGATCAATCAAGATTTTTATCATTGAGCCAATTAAAAAATAACATTAGGTTGATAATGGGCACTACTGAGTCTTATGAAAAAAACAATAACAAATTAACACTATTATTTGCTGATGTGGAAAAAACATTTGACAATGTGAACTGGAATTTTATGAAGCAGCTATTTGAAAAAATGGAGATGGGCCAAATTTTTGTGGATGGATTATTGAGATTTATGGAGAACAATCTGTGCAGTTGATTATAAATGGGAAACATACGGATAAATTTAAAATCCCAAAAGGAACAAGGTAAGGTTGTCCATTATCACCATTGTTATTCATAATGGTGTTGGAAGTACTAATGAACAGAATAAAGCAAGAGGACGGTATAAAAGGGATGAAAATTAAAGAACAAGAATACAAATTACAAGCCTTTGCAGATGATTTGGTTATTATTCTAGAGAAACCAAAGTCAAAAATTATAAAAACTTTTCAAATAATAGAAGATTTTGGTAAAATGTCGGGTTTTAAAATTAATCGAGGGAAAACAATTATAATGACTAAGAATATGTCAAAAAAAGAAGAGATTCATTTAGAGGAGATTACTAAGTGTTCAGTGAAAAATAAAATTAAATATTTAGGGCAGGGGTCAGCAAGTTCCCCTTACCTGGGGCCCGTCCGGGGATCCCTGTGTCTTCTGCGGGCTGATGGCAGATGGGGGGGAAATGGTGGGGGAAATCAGGGGTTGGCAACCTATGGGCCATGGGCCACACCCAGCCTGCTGAGGCTTGCTGACTGGCCCCCACTGACCCCCGCCAATGACGACGACGATGACCCCCGCCGCCACCGCCGCTGCACACACTGCCACCATGCCACCACCACGCACATCACGGTCACCATTTTGTTTTCCAAAATGGTGGCTGCGACTCATTTACACATGTGCAGGAGTACTGTACATGCGCAAATGAGTCACAGCTGCCATTTTGGAAAACAAAATGGCAGCTGTGACGCGCATGGCAGGGGCACGGCAGCAGCGCACACGTGGCAGCGGTAAGTGGCAGTGGGGGGGACAGCGGGGGCCAGTCGGCAGGCCTCGGCGGGCCAGGTACAGCCCGCAGGCCATAGGTTGCCAACCCCTGATTTAGGGATTTGGTTAACCAAGAGGAATATGGATTTGTTTGATAATAATTATAAAACAAAATGGAAAGAAATCAAGAATGATTTGATAAATTGGAATAAACTGAACTTGACAATGATGGGGAAAGTCAAAGCAATCAAAATGGTAGTATTACCTAAAATTAATTTTTATTTCAGTGTATCCTGATTATACACAACCAAAAAGTTTTCAAAGAATGGCATAGAGACTTGAGAGCATTCATTTGGAAAAGGAAAAGAGCGAAAGTTAATTGGTTAACAATGACATGATGTAAAGAAGCAGGGGGAGAAGTGTTCCAGACTTAGAATTATACCATCATGCCAATGCACTTAATTGGTTTTTTGACTGGATCCTATTAAAAAATACGAGAATATTAAACATTGAAGGTTTCAACAACCGATTTGGGTGGCACAGGCATGTATGGTATGGGAAAGTAGCCGTGCATAAAGAATTTAAACACCATGTGATAAGGAGAGCACTTTTAAGGATGTGGGAAGAAATAAAGATGATATATACATGAAGCTTTTTTTTTTTTTTTTTTTTTTTTGGAAGATGGACTGTGGTGGATACTTGGTTGAGATATAAGGACATACTCAAAATGTCAGGAGAAAATAAATTTGAAAATAAAGGAATTAAGGAGTTGGAGCAGATCCTAGAATGCATTAGCTATTGTATACACAACTGAGGGAAAGATTTAAGATGGATAGCAAAATAGGGAACTTTGAAGAAGAGCCAAATGAACTAGATGAGATCCTGATGAAATCAGAAAATGAAAGGACAAGTAAACTGTATAAAATTTTGCTGAAAGAGATTTAATCTCAGAAAACATGATTAAATGAGCAACGGATATAGGGAAGACAATTGATTTGGAAAGCTGGGAATATGCAAGAAGGAAAACTGAGAAATTTACTAAATCGAAAGATTTAAAAGAGAACTATTGGAATATGGAGCAAGGATGATATCTAACTCCAGCAAAGATTGCAAAAATTTATAATACAATTTTGAATGTTTGTTGGAAATGTAAACAAAATATTGGATCTTGGCTTCATATTTGGTGAAGATGTTCTAAGATAAAAATTTACTGGAAGAAAATCCACAAAACAATTCAAGATATTCTTAAAGTTAAGTATGAATTGAAACCAGAAATATATCTATTAAAAATGTTAAATCAGACTGACCAGATGTTACAGAGAAAATATTGGAGAATTCTTTTATATATGGTCTCAGCTGCAAGACTGTTAATAGCGCAGAAGTGGAAAAAACAAGTTACCAACTGTGGATGATTGGCTATTGAAGCTGACTGAAATGAAAAAAATGGATAGACTAACTACCCTGTTGAACCAGGTTGATATAGAAAGGGTAGATCAGGGGTAGGCAACCTTTTTGAGCCAGGGGCCAGGTTGCTGTCCCTCAGACAATTGGGGGGGGCCGAAGCACCAAAAATAAATAAATAAATTAAAAATTAAAAATTAAAATAAATAAAAATAAATATGCATGCACACTCTCTCAGCCCCAGAAAAGCCATGGTAAAACCCCTATGGAGATTTTGCCAAGAAAACCCCAAGAACAAGTAATAACAACAATAATCAGTATCATCATGGAGGGCGGTGGTAGCGGGGGGTGGCGGCGGCAGCGGCAGCAGGACCAGCCTGGGGCCTGTCCAAAGGCCTCAGGGGCCGCATCCGGCCCCAGGCCTTAGGTTGCCTACCCCTGGGGTAGATAAAGAATGGTCTCCTGTGGAAGAATATAGTAAGAAAAGATGGTTGAAGTAGAGCGAGTAAACCTATGAAATGTTAAAGAATCTTATTGTGGGATAAGATTATTAAAAGATAGGATGTATGGAAATATATATAGAAATTATAAGATATGAATAATGAGTTGGTGAAAGAGAGCTGAGGCTTAATAATGATGAGAGAAAAGAAAAAGATGTATGATTTAAGACTAAGGACAATGGCATTTGTTGTCAAAGCAACTTTACGGAAGTTTAGCAATGTAGTTTAGGAAATTATGGATGTACTTAGCTTACGTGTAAAAGCTTTTTTTTTAGAAGCGTAAATAATGATAAATAAAATTATAAAAAAAGAAAGAAAGGTAGAACAGACCTTTTCAAACTGGCTCAACAGTTTCCATATCTATTCAGGGGTAATAGGAAAGTCCAACCTGTTTATGTGGCTGCTTTGATCCAATTTATGGATATTATCCACAGGGCTCATGTTGATTACGCAGGGCATGCCTGGTTGTTATATGATGAGGTTTCTTGTATGTGGGTGGCCCTTTATCCCATTTTACGCTGGGATATGTTGCATTCACAGTTGTGGATACAGCTTATGACTCTGGCCCACCCAATTCAAGGAGAACATACCCACAGTGGTCATCTAATACAGAAGTCAGGTGGCCCTTCTTCTCAGCTTCAAAACCCCTCAGGTCAGCCTCAAAAGCTTCTTTGTTGGTAGTTTAGTTTCCAAGGTGTTTGCAATCATAAGGCCTGCAAGGACAACCATGAGTGCTCAGTCTACAAAGGGCCTCATTTCTTTTAGAATCGCACCAAGGGCCTGATGCAGTCAGGTCTCAACAAGGATGGCCAATCTAATAGAAAGTCTGTTAGTGCCCCCCACCTCCAAAAGGGCCCCAGCCCAATCAAGCTTGAGATGCTTCAACAACTGCTGTCATCCTATCTGAATTCAGGTACAGCACAATACTTCTTGAGCCGTTTTTACAGTGATTTCTGCATCCCTTTTCATGGCACTCGATGCCCATTCTTGGCTAACAACTTAAAATCCATAGCAGGTATGGAACATATAGTTAGACAAAAGATTAACAAAGAAGTGGTCGAAGGCTGTGTTTTGGGCCCCCTCACCTCCTTCCACCCCTAATTTGAGAGTTTCCTTCCTGGGTGTTGTCCCAAAGAAGGCTGCAGGAGAGTTCTACATTATTCATCACTTGTCTTATCCCCACGGCCAATCTGTTAATGATGCCATCCCTCATGAGTTATGTACAGTGTGTTATACTTCCTTCGACACAGCAATTTGATGAGTTTAGAGTTTCAACCTATGAGCTGAGCTAGCAAAATGGGACATTAAGTCTGCATTTCATTTGTTACTTGTTCGTCATCTTGATTTTGAATTGTTAGCTTTTAGGTTTGATGGCCAATTTTACATGGACCATACCCTCCCAATGGATGTTGAGTTTCTTGCACAGCCTTTGAAACATTTGGTACTTTTCTAGAATGGGCCCTTAAGATGAGGACTGGGATGAGGGGAGTTGTTCATTATTTAGATGATTTTTTTTGTTTGTCAGTTCATCGGATTCCAGTGATTCTTCCTTCTTGCTCAGGCAGTTTCAGGCCTTGACAGATGAGCTGGGTGTTCCTCTGTTGTGGGGGAAAAATGAAGGTCCTTCTACAAGATTGGAATTTCTAGGAATCTCAATTGATGCAGTTAATCAATTTAGCCTCCCGGATAGCAAGAGGGCCAACTTACATACCATGGTGTGATAGTTCCTGTTGCAGAATGAGGCTTCACTTCATGAATTCCAAGAATTCATTGGCCATTTGAATTTTGCCTGTAGGGCAGTGGCCCCTGGTCAATCATTTTTAAGGCATCTTTGTGATGCAATTTGTGGAGTTAATAAACTTCACCACAGGATCAGGGTTATCCGCAGCCATGAAGGAAGACTTATTGGTGTGGTCTCAATTTTTGATTGAATTCAGTGGGATTTCATTTTGGTGTTATGAGCTTAAGCTTAGAGAAGTATTGCAAGTATCATCAGATGCAGCAGGCTTGGTAGGATTTGGCATCTATTTTCATTGCAGATGGTGCACCCACTCTTGGCTACAGGACTGGATCCACTCCAGAGTAACTTCTGATCTGACTTTAATGGAATTTTTTCCCATCTTAGTAGTGGTCAACATATGGACTAGAAAGTTTGCCAATTCATCAGTACATTTCTGGTGCAATAACCTGGTGGCAGTCCATGTTACCAACGCCTTGACTTCTAAATCACCAAGGATCATGTGACTGGTTTGTGCAATCACATTGCAGTTTTTAAATTTTAACATCTTGTTTACTGCTTTGCATGTGGCTGGGATTGATAACGCTATTCCAGATGCTCTTTCCCATAAACAGATGGATCGCTTCTGGAACTTGGCCCCCGAGGCAGCTCAGCTGGCAGAACCAATGCTCGAACATCTATGGAGCCTTGGCAGCATGAGGTGGCATGTTCCCTGAGTCTCTCAGTTGCGGCTAATGCGAACAGGAGCTACTTTAGATTGGTTAAATAATTTCTCAACTTTGAGATTATGCATCAGCTGGGAGATGTTCTGCCTATCCCATTTCCTCAGCTTTTGTGCTATTGTGTTTTTCTACATGATAGGGGACTGGCACCACAGTCTATTCAAAGCCACCTGTCTGCCATTGCATTCTGGTAAAAGTTACAAGAGGTTGAAGATGCCACTGGTGATTTTCAGGTTAGAAAGGTTTTAGAAGGCTGGTCTAGGGAAAGAGGTCAAACTGTGGATGATAGGACACCCTTATCCCCAGGCATTTTGAAGCCTTATTATTTCATTTGGTAGTGTTGACTGCCTTCTTTGGGGCACTGTGAATCAGAAATTAGTTTTGGTATGTAAGCATGATACTTCAGACAAAGCTTTACTATATAGTGATCCAAGGTTTTCTGAACAGTATATTATGTCAAGACCATAACATCCTGGTCTGGAAAATGACATGGAAGGAAACGGGTTTACCCTGCTCATAGTGAATTGAAACACCTGGTATTCCTATGTGGTCTTGTTAAAAACCAAGGGTGAAGCTGCTGACCAGGTCAAAAAGTGGGTAAATGCCATTGAGAGGGAATTTCCTTACAAGGTGGGCACTTTTGTGACCAAAGGACAGATGCTTGGTAATAACAAGAGGGATGTCAGAGCTGGAAGTTTTCACTGACAGTTCCTTTGCATCTGAGGCAGCTGATAAGTCAGTAACTGGAGTGATCATCAGTTATGCAGATAGCCCTGCCATCTGGAGGTCCAGGAAGCAAAGCTGCATTGCACTCAGCACAACAGAAGCAGAGTTTGCTGCATTGTCAGAGATTGTAAATGAGATACGGTGGGCTAGGCAGTTGTTGAAAGACCTAGGAGAGACCTGTGGTAGAGCAACTGTGGTAAATGAAGACTCACAGGCATGCATTGGCATGGCAGAATCAGAAAATCTGAAATGTAGGACCAAGCACATCACAGTTAGATATCAGAATGTGAGAGAGCTTGTGAAAAATGGGATGCTGAAGCTGCAGTATGTTGGTACAGAGGACAACATAGCTGACATTTTCACAAAGCCTCTACCTATGGAACACCATGAGAAGTTGGCTAGCAGGATGGGTATCAGTGGTTGAGGTCTACATTACAGATGGGATAAATACAATGACACATGGAACACATTGCATGTCATTTTGGAGGGAACCCAAACTGTGGCACCCTGGTCTGGAAAATGACATGGATGTGGCCACTGAAAGGATTTGGAGCAATAGTAACAGGGTTACTACAGTTCAAGTGGCAAGTACATGAATCAGCATTTGGTTAGCTGTGCGTCATGGGAGACCTGATGCAACATGCATAGTGAGTGAGACAAGCCAGGTATGCATCATGGAAGGCCTGATGCAACAGTCATGATGCAACAGGTACTGGGAATGAAACCAGCAAGGTTTCATTAGTGCATGGCTGTCACATGTTCTCAAGAGGACCACCTTTATATGGGAGATGGTCAGAATCTCCATTGTTGGTTAGTTGTGGTTGGTGGTTGGTGAAGCACTTTGTTACTCTGTATAGCTATGAGTATTCAAGACGGACGTCTGGTACTCTATGTATCTTTGTAAATATTTGCAACAAAGATTAAAGCCCTCTCTGAGAGAAGCCTTGCTATGAAGCTATTCCTTTCTCCAAGCTGAAAGCAGCAGCTGCATGTGGGAGGTTTTTTCCTGTGCTGTCTGGAGCAGACTCTTCACAGAAGACCAGCCTACGTGCATCTACTCTGCACGCATGTATGCTAGATCCCTGCTGTCTGCATACCCCAACATGTTATTTTGTCTATTAGATCATCTAAAACTGATGAGCACAACAAGGGTGCTCATCTTTCTCTACAGCCTTTTCTGGCCATATCTATTTGTCCAGTTCAGACCTTACATATCCCCTTTTAACCCTCTCTTCTCTAGGATAAACATACCCAGTTCCCCAAGTCGTTCCTCATAGGGCATGGTTTCCAAACCCTTCAACATCTTAGTTACCCTCCTCTGGACATGCTCCAGTTTTTCAACATCCTTTTTGAATTGTGGTGCCCAGAACTAAACACAGTATTCCAGATGGGGCCTGACCCAAGTAGAATACAGTGAAACTATTATTTCCCTTGATCTAGATACTATACTTCTATTAATGCAGCCTAAAATTGCATAGCTGCAGCATCACACTGTTGACTCATGTTCAACTTGTGGTCTACTAGGACTCCTAGATCCCTTTCACACGTAGTCTCATTAAGCCAGGTGTCCTCCATCTTATATCTATGTATTTCATTTTTCCCCCCTAAGTGCAGTACCTTACATTTCTCTGTATTGAAATTCATTTTCTTAGCTTTGGCCCAGCTTTCTAATCTATTAAGGTCATTTTGAATTTTCATCCTGCCTTCTGGGGTATTAGCTATTCCTCCTAATGTGGTGTCATCTGCAAATTTGAGAAGCATGTCCCCTATTCCTTCATCCAAATCATTGATAAAGATGTTGAATAGCACTCGGCCCAGGATATAATCCTGTGGCACCCCACTGGTCACTTCTTTCCAGGATGAAGAGGAGCCATTGCTGAGCACTCTTTGGGTTTGATCAGTCAACCAGTTACTAATCCACTTAACAGTTGTATTGTCTAGCCCACATTTTACTATCTTGTGTGCAAGAATATTGTGAGGGACCTTGTCAAAAGCCTTATTGAAATCAAGATATGCTATGTCTACCGCATTCCCTTAATCTAGCAAGCTGGTAATTTTATCCAAAAAAAAAAAAAAGAGAGATCAGATTAGTCGGGCATGACTTGTTTTTGAGAAACCCATGTTGACTTTTAGTGATTATGGCATTTTCTTCTAAATGTTTACAGACTCTCTGTTTAATGAACTCTTCTAGAATCTTTCCCGGTATTGATGTCAGACTAACTGGGTGATAGTTATTGGGATCCTCTTTTTCCCCTTTTTTAAAGATGGGAACAATATTTGCCCACCTTAAGTCTGCTGAGACTTCTCCTGTTCTCCAGGAGTTCTCAAAGATTATTGCCAGTGCCTCTGAGATGACATTTGCCAGTTCTTTTAATATCCTTGGATGAAGTTCATCTGGTCCTGGAGACTTAAATTCATTTAGGATAACCAGGTATTCCTGTACTTCCTCTTTACTCATTCTGTGCTGCATTTCCCCTATTGTGTCCTCTGCTCCATTTTCCTCAGATTGAACACCCTTTTCCTTTTGGGAGAAGACTGAGGCAAAGAAGGTGTTGAGTAGTTCTGCCTTTTCTCTGTCCCCTGTTAGAATTTTTCCATCTTCTTTGTGCTGTGGCCCTACCATTTCCTTCTTCATTCTTTTGCTATGGACATACCCCAAAAAGCCCTTTTTTATTGTCCTTAACCCCTCTAGCAAGCCTGAGCTTATTCTGTGCTTTGGCTTTCCTGACTTTACTTCTACATATGCTTGCTATTTGTTTGAATTCCTCTTTAGTGATTTTGCCCCTTTTCCATTTCTTATACATCTCCCGTTTAAAACTTAGTTCAGTTGAAAGTTCTTTAGTCATCCAACCTTGCTTCTTGAGACATCTCCCATTTTTCCTTCTCATTGGAACAGTTTGAGATTGTGCCTTCAGTATCTCCCTTTTGAGAAACTCCCATCCATCCTGAACTCCCTTCTCCTTTACTATCCCTAACCACAGGATCACTTCCAGTGTTTCCCTAAGTTCATTGAAATCAGCTTTCCTAAAGTCTAGAATGAGTGTTTGATTATGCCTAGCTTCTCCTTTCCACTGTCTAAGAAACTCCAGGAGAACATGATCACTCCCAACTAAGGATCCCACCACTTGCACACCATTTACCAGGTCATCTCTGTTGGTTAGGATCAGATCCTAGCTGATCCCCTTGTTGCCTCTTCCACCTTTTGGACAAAGAAATTGTCTTCGAGGCAAGTGAGGAATTTGGTAGGCCTTGAAGTATTGGCCGAGTTTGACTTCCAGCAAATGTCAGGATAGTTGAAGTCACCCATCACTACTACATCTCTCCTTTCTGAGTTTGTGGTCATCTGTTCTAGAAAAGCATTATCCAATTCCTCAGTCTGACTTGGGGGTCTGTAATAGATTCCCACTATAACATCCCTGTTGTTTGCTTTCCCTTTAATTTTTATCCAGATGCTCTCCACTGGATTTCCAGGATTTAAGTTCTGGATCTCTTCACAGGTGTAAACATCCCTGACATATAATGCTATTCCTCCTCCTTTCCTGTTTGGCCTATTTCTCTTAAAAAGGTTATATCCCTCTATTCCTACATTCCAATCATGAGACTCATCCCACCAGGTTTCAGTGATGCCTATTATATCATATTTGCTTTGTTGTGCTAGGAGTTCAAATTCATCTTATTTCCCATGCTCTGTGCATTAGTGTAGAGACATCTAAGAGCATGTGTCCTCCCCACTTGCTGCCTGTGTGAGGTTTTTTGCCTCCCATTGTTGGGTCCTTGCATCATTTGCCTTGCTCCCTCTATAACACTTTGACTATTATCACCAGCCCATGATGTACTCGTGCCTTCCAAGATACCTTCCAAGATACTGTCTCCCTCCCCCACATAACTCAGTTTAAAGCTCTCCTGATCAGATGTTTGAGACTATTGGCAAAAATGCTTCAGCCAGCTGGTGTGAGATGCAGCCCATCTCTTGCTAGAAGTTCACCCTCATGGAACCACAGCCCATGATCCAAAAATCCAAATCAATCTTGGCAGCACCATCTACAGAACCAGTTATTCACATCTGCTATCTTCTTCTCCCTTCCTGTACCATGCCCTTCAACTGGGAGAAGAGATGAGATGACAACCTGTGCGCCCAGCTCTTTCAGCTTCCTACCCAAAGCCTCATAATCCCTTCTGATATTCTGAAGACTATGCCTTGCAGTATCATTGGTTCCCACATGGACCAAGAGGAAGGGGTAATGGTCAATAGGCTTGACAAGTCTTGTCAGCCTCACTGTCACATCATGGATTTTTGCCCCAGGGAGACAACACACCTCCAAGGACATCTTGTCATGCCCACAAATCACTGCTTCTGTACCCCTCAACAAGGACTCCCCAACCACCACCCAACGCCTCCTCTGAGGCTTAGCAGTCGCTGTTTCCTGCAGTGGTACTCTTAGGGTCTCCTGAACTTTCCCTGAAGACTGTCCCTGCTGCTCTTCATCCTTGATAAGAGAAAGAGGTTCAAATTGATTCTGTAGCTGCAAGGTTCCAGAACAATCCCTGGTTTTGTGTGTCGTTCCTCCAGGTGTCCACCTCCTGTGTGCATGAAGTGACCTCCTCCTCAAAAATTTCTTCCTTGTGGTCCCCATCCAAGACCGTTCATTCCACTCTGTCCAGGAAAACCCCTTGCTCCCTAATATGCTGAAGTATAGCTACCTGAGTCTCCAGCTGCTTGACTTTCTCTTCCAGGAGAGCTACGAACTTGCACCTGGTGCAGGTGAAGTTCCCCACATCTCTTGGCAAGAAGACAAACATCCCACAAGTGTTGCAGGTGACTGCAGCAACTCCCTCAACATCCATATTGAGAAATCTTAAGTAAGCACTGAAACAGGACTGTGGGCTTCTCTCTTAAAAAGTCCCCTGGTAAAAACCCACATAAAGGGCCCTGTTCTCTTGGTCTTTTTACCATGGTCTGTCAGTGAGCTCAATCAACTGGGGTTCTAACTCTACAGAGAGCTCCTGTGTGCTACCTTATTCTGGAGGCAAGTCTCTGTCTCTCTTCCTCCACTCAAAATGGCTGCCCAGAAACTGCTTTCCTTCTTCCTGATAGGAAGGCGGGGTCTCCACTGGCATGGCCTGTTGCCATTATTGTTTAATGAGCACTGAGGGCTTCCTCTGCATGTGCTAGTGGTTCACCTTGGTGGCAATGATCTTGGACTGTTAAAAGGAAAGGCACTTATTTTACAGGTGCTTCATGATTTTGATCTTATCAAGCAGTCATGACCACTGGTTCGAATTGTTTGGTTGGCCATTGATACAGCCTGACGGCAGGCTAACAACAAAATCCAAAAGGCCCTTGACCCAGGTCTGGGTCATTATTTATCCCATTCCCAGATTATTTTTCAGAGGCCGGAGCTGTACAGGGCTGATGGTGTTCACCTTTCTGAAACAGGTAATGCTGTTTTCTTAATGGATCTGCAGCAAGGTGTTAAGGGTTTGCTTGGTGCCTTAGTGGGAGATAGCGGTTAAGCAGATGCTTGCCCGATTATCTGTGGCATGAATAAATGACTCATATTTTGGGAGAACTTTGGACACCATTTGGGTAGAAAGGACATTTCTGGAACCACCTCTTTATGCCTCGTGATCTGGAAAGTGGCAGAAAGACATTGCCCTTGGGTCTGGCCTAAAAAATAAACCCCCTCTTTAATCTTTGCAGATTGGGAGAGGGACTTTCTGGTTGGACTTCCTGATGTGGGCTGGCCAAAGAATATCTCAGCATTTGGGTCATCATTGAGGGTTCAGGGGTTATCATCCAAGAAAAGCTGCAGAGGTGGTCTAGGGGAAGACATCGGCTGCAGCTGCTGCCACACTTGGTTGTTCTCCCAATTTAGTTGCGTTAAGAAATTTATTTATTAGTTCTATTAAGAAACTAATAAATAGGTCACTTAATAAATGGCCCTGTTTTCAACCCAATCTTTGTGTCTTGTGTTGTCATTTCTGGGATTAAGCAGCAAATTTTCTACCACCACCACAGGGAGATGACTCCAGAAGGTATAACATTTCAGCTGAAATATCTGCTTCTCAGTGTATACAGGAGAGCCTGTTTCTGCGACAATTATTCTTTCTTTAACTTGGAGGTGGCAGCAGTGGGGTAACTTTGAAGTGAGTGGGTGCTCATTCTGGCCTTCCTTTCATCTGTGAAATGTTGGAAGGTATGGAATTCTGCAGCTGTTTGTTGCCATTTCCATTTATTAGGTTTTGCTGTCAAATGCTTCATTTTAAATGTGCATTAGTACGCAGCTTTAGTATATTTGCTAGCATGTTCTTAAGGTTGTACCATTTAAGACCTTTTAATATTTAATGTAATATGGAGCAAGCCTTCTTTTCATGTGCTAGTATGAATCACAAGGCGGCTATATATTTCTGGCCATGTATCAGTGTCATAAAGGGATATAATGTTAATCAAGTATGAGCATTTCAAAAACTTTTGTTAATTCCCCATTCATATTTCATAAACAGCAATATGTTTGTCTATTAACAATGTTTTAAAGATACTGTAAGGCTCCATTCAAGCATTACCCCTTAGTTGGTATTGTGCAATCTTGTTCTTAAATCCAAACATCGACTGGGGAAAGTCTTCTCTTTCTCTGCCCTTATGTCAGCACAGGTACATTAGAGTTCATCAGGAATTTCTCCAAGATTAAGCAAAAGACAAAGCTAGATAAATAAAGGGGCAATCTATTCCCTTTGCATTAACATTCAACCTGAACACAGTGGAGATCCTGGGCAAAATATCACATCAGAATATTATCCTGCAAGCCTGTATTTATAAACCATTTCTTCCTGAGGTTTCAGAGTGTGTGATGAACTCTTTCTTCAAAGGGGATGCTAACATATCGAAAATAGCACTCTCCATATGCAGTTATGACAGTGTCTGCACTACAAAGGGGGGAAGCAGACGGGCGGCACAGGGCCGCCCCAGGAAGCTGCGCCGTGAGGCCAAGGTATCCGTACACCTTGGTCTCGCGGCACAGCTTCACTGCCCCTGGAATGAGCGCTAAAATAGCGCTCCTTCTACAAATCGCCGAAGGTGCGCTGCAAAAGGCTGCCGGCGCACCTTCGCTGACTCTTCCGCTGCAGCGTGTGCAGACACTGCAGCGGGAGGGCATCCTCAGAGCACCAGTCGTGTGGAGGGCCAGCTGCTCCGAGGACGTTTTGGGGAAGGGGTTGGGGCACCCAGCATGTGGCTGCCCCTCCCCTTCCTTGCTCTGAAGACGGCGCTTTGCGCCGTCTGCTTCCCCCCAAAGTTTTACTAGTTTGGTACCACTTTAATTGTCATACATCCATGCCACAGATTCCTGGAATTTATAATTTGATAAGGTACATAAATTTTCCCTGAGGAAAATACAATCTAGCCGCATCCTCCCTAGCTGTGATGGATGTTGAATCACTGTATATCAACATCCCATTAGAGTTGCCAGATTGGATATGGGATGGGACTCCTGTAACTTTAATCCTTAATACTGCAAGGTATTTACTGTTTGTTTTATAACCAAAATTCTTTCAGACAAAAGTACCTCTCCTCCCTCACCTTCTAAACCCAGCCTTCTAGCTGCAGTCACCCTCTTGTCCTGCCCCACAAACTGTTAAGGATTAAAGTTACAGGATCCCTGTTCTGTATCCATCCTAGCAACTCTATGCTCCACACAAGGCATGCTACAAGCCATCAAGAATAACACTCTTGTTACATGGGGCTACAGCAGATCTAGCCACTGAACTGTCACTTTGTACTCACTCATAACATATTTTACTTTGGGGGATAACATGTACCTGCCAATCAATGGCACTGCTTGTGGCATTCAGATGGCACAAGAGTATGCTAACATTGGAACAACAAATTCTCAATTCATGCTACCATTCTTTACCTGAGATGCATCTTCCTTAATCTACATGAGATGCATTGATGACTTCTTTAACATCAAGATGGATTGTGTCCAGAGGAGGGTGACCAAAATAGTGAAGGGTCTGGAAACCATGGTCTATGACGAGCATCTTAGGGTGCTAAGGATGGTTAGCCTACAGAAGAGAAGGCTAAGAGGTGACATGACAGCCATGTTTAAATATTTGAAAGCATATCATATTGAGGATGGAGCAAGCTTATTTTCTGTTGTTCCAGAGATTAGGACAGAGAACAATGGATTCAAGGAGATTACACCTCAACATCAGGAAGAACTTGCTGATGGTAAGAGCTGTTTGACAGTGGAACACACTGTCTCATAGTCTCCTTATTTGGGCATTTGTAAACAGAGTCTGGATGACCATCTGTCAGGAGTGCTTTGATTCCTGCATGGCAAAATGGGTACTGGATGGCCCTTGGGGTATCTTCCAAATCTATGATTCTATGACTCCTTCTTAGAATATTCACACCATGTGAGCTCTGTATGAAAGACTTTTACATACCTCACCAGGCTGTAAATTTCAGGATTTCATAAGAAGGACCTATGATCGTTAAAGGAATATAAAACTGATATAACTCTCTCTCTCTCTCTCTCTCTCTCTCTCTCTCTCTCTCTCTCTCTCTCTCTCTCTCTCTCTGTGCGTGTGTGAATACTGGGTATACCCAATTGAATTGTTGGCTTTACCTTTCAGCAGCAGTCCCCTTCTGTGTACTACATCTAAGACATTGTTTTTAAAGTCTTCTTGGTTTAATCATTGTTAACTACAGGAGAGTTAAGTACAGGGAGGTTCATTCCCTCCTTATTCTGAAAGCACAACTGACAGTGTTATAGGTGACACCAGCTCTTCTAACCTCCCACCACTGACAAACAGTGATAGGAATACCTTTAGTGTGCACAGGACTCCTATCTGTAGGGTCTCTCGTGCAGACTCTGAAAATTTAGCTTGACATGGTGTGTGGACAACAAGTACAGCAGCAGAAGTAACAAGGGCTTAGCCAGCATAATCTTATGCGTCCACATAAATATATTCTGTGTATAAAGAAAGCCTTGGATTGGGAACCTCCCTTAGTAGAAAGAAGCAGAAGCCTAAAGTCCCTTTGGCTATTTGTAACTATCACTGTACTCTGAAGAGCTCTTGAAATATTTATCATTCTATTTTGGCTGTCAAACAATTGAAGATTTTTAGCTGAATTCAGTCATATGCTGCAAAGTGATGGGTCAGTGATTTAAACAATTTAATTGCAGTGAGCTTGCATTTTTCTATAATCCTGATATTTATTTCTTCAATCTATAGCTTTACTTTCTAGTATAAAATAGTAATCAATGTAACTTACCACAAGAAAATCTAGAGGCTGGGACAGAGAGTGAGCTGAAAGTGAAATACAACAGAAAATAAAAGAGGAATTATAATTACAGCAAAATCACAAATAAATTAATAGCATATGAATACACCAAAAAACAGTACTCACTAATCAACACTACTTCAGGAATCAAATTAGATTAAAAACACAAGTCATCTCTGGGGGGGGGGGGGGAATAGCAGAACAGCAAAAATGCAAGTAGCTTTTTTCCCTTGGCAGGAAGTTTCAAGCTAAAGAACAGCCACTAAGAATGTCCGCTCTTACATCACTCTAATGTCAGGCAATAGGACAGCAGATCTCTTCCAAGAATCTTAAAACCTACAAGACATGTGAGACAGGTGCCTTTTTGAGATGCTTACTATTTCATAAAGGGCCACTTTAACTGCCCTGGCTCAGTGCTAGGGAATCATGGGAATTGTATTTTTTTTCTGGGACATTGAGCCTTCTCTGCCAGAGAGCTCTGGTGCCACAATAAACTACAGTTCCCATGATTCCCTAGCACTAAGTCAGGGCAATTAAAGTGGACTCAAGTTGCACTATTTCTGGCAGTCTGCAAAGGCCCAAACATAACAAAAATATTACAAGGAAATCCTATATTTTTCTTGGGCCCCACTATATACTTTAGCTAATTTATCTGTTTTAAAACAATTGTAATTTTCATTCATAATGTAATTATGCAATAATCATTCATCACATCCCATATCTTGCTGTTATAGGTTCACAACATTTTTCAAGAATGTTGTAAGTAATTTAGAATGGCAAGTCTGTAGTTGTCTGCCAGTCCCTCTTTTTTAAACCCAGAATCTGGTAGCTGGGACAGGTGATGGCTCAAAGACACCACCAGATGCCTTGGGGACACAGAGCGATGCTGCCACAAAGATCCCAGGAGCTGCCAGAAGACCTGGAATGTGGCAAGGAGTTGGCCACGCTGGGTGGTGGATTTTGGGGGTTGTAGACCAAAAAGTGCACCTTTTCCAATTTCTTATCTGGAACTTTGTTTGTGTGAAACATTTGATCTGCACAACCCCAGATTTCTAAGATAAAAGTCCTGAACGTTCAGCCAGGAAAACTAGAATTCATGTTTACTTCATAATTATAAACTTGGCAAAATTGTACAATGGGCCCTTGATATCCACTGGAGTTTTCTTCCAGGATTCTCCGTGGACACCAAAATCTGTGAATGCTCACGTCCTATTATATACACTGGAGTAGTAAAAAAAAAAAAAAAGTTCCTTATACAAAACTGCAAAATCAAGGTTTGCATATTGGATTTTTTTTTCTTTGTGTGCTTGTTTGTGAATATTTTCAAACCATGGTTGGCTGAATCTGTGGTTTTAGAATCAGTGGATACAGAGGATACAGCTGTATTGTCTGGACTGCTCAACTACAGTTAGTGGAGGGATCAGATTTCTCTTTGCAGTGTCTGAAAAAACAAATAAACAAAGAAGCAGTAGTAAAGAAATTACACTTAGTGAAAAGTGAATGTGTTTTGTGGTGTTTTAGTTGTATACTATTTTCTTTAAAGTGGAACCTGAGCAATTTGTCAAGGCTGGGTTGTGTCAAGTTCATCAGAACAGCTTCAGAATGCAACCTGGTTGAATAAGGAGTTCAAAGAACACTTTCTCATCATACCTGGGTTTTCCCTCCCCTTCTCCCTATCCCCCATCACCCATCCTTGATGGCCAAGATGGTTCCATTTATCCTGCAAATATTAATTCAAAATGCAAACAGAAGGAGGCAGCTACAGGAGGATATAAATGGAAAATTAATTAAGAAGAGATGTGTAGACATGTATTATACAGGTTTGATGACATGCATATTCAAGGAGAGATTTAATAGCTAATCACTGATTTGATGCTATCCAGGAAAATGTAAGTACTGCACACAGAGGCAGCAATGACTAGCAGCTAGGAGAGAGAAGACAAGCAAGCCATTCATTTTAGAACACATGATTCTGAAATGGAAGCAAAGCTTGAGGAAGTTTTGGGAACACTTATCTCTGAATGTTTCCTCTAGATAGTGTAGAATTTGGAAACATTTCAGACTCCAGTTCCATCCATGCTGTCTAAAGAATCTGAGAAGTACAGTCTAAAAAGTAATGATTTCAAAGTGTACTTCAGAGACAGATACAGTTGCCCTTCCGTTTTCGTGGGGAATCTGTTGCAGACACACATGCCATTTTAGCTAATGGGACTTGCCAGTCCATGAAGGACCAAGACCACGGACTTAAAGTCCATGAAAATGAAGGGACAACTGTATTTTCTTTCCAAACATTTGAGAAGGAAGTCAAAATCATGTTCCATTTCATGGGGTAAAATATCAAAATATTCAACAGTTTTCTGCTTGCTAACCTAAGGAGTCTGGTCTTCAAGTCAATCTGTGAATTATAATTCCCTCTGCAGAAATTAAAACCCATATGAACTTCAGGGATCCTTGAAGCTGTCCATTTTCTCTAGGGTTACCAGCTTAGAAGCATTCGGTTTCCTGAGATTTCCTGGTCTCTTTATGGTATCATAGAAGCTGGATTGGCAATGATTGGGAGATGAGGCAGAACTGGGTCTGGATGATCTGACTATAAGAATGGTGAAATCTAGGTAAATGGACCCAGAATTTTGGTAAAATATCAATAACTAGGTAATACAGCAAAGCTACTGCTAGGGGAGGGAGGGTATTTTTAATAGTCCAAGAGTCAGCAAAAGGGGCACAGCTGCTGCAACAGCTGCTGCCATACATCTGCAATGTCAAGAGTAAAATGGACCTAGGGTTAAGGCTGTTTACCCCAGGATCAGGCCAGATCCACTGGATCTGTGTCTGGTCTTGCGTGAATGCACCCAATCCTGGCGCTGAGGTTTTGGCCTGCATAGCCTGAACTGGATGGAGTTTATTGCATAGGGACTATTGGTAGTATAAACGGTGATTAACCTGTCCAAATCACACATTCAAAATTAGCATTTTCACACAACGTCACATTCAAAGCATGATTATCCTAAGAATATCCCATGTTAATTGTGCAATTGCACTAATGGTTTTCACATAATGTTGTGATGAAATGTGATTAAAGTGCCATTATCCTGTGACTAACCAGGTAATAAATAGCAACAAATCATTCACAGGATTTTCCTGTGAATGATTTTTTGCTGTTTATTGCCTGCTTACTCCCTTGTTATTCCCGGTATAATGGCTCTTGTGTGTGAAAATGTTAATTGTGTTTTAATCGTGTTTTAACCTCTATTGCACAATTTTGATGGATTAATCATTGTTTAAACTACCAATTTTCTGCTGTTTGATAAACTCCAGTGACACGAGGCTGGGGCCAACACGGGCCTTTCGGCCCATGTGAAAAAAACACAAATAGAACAAAAAGTGATGTCTAGTCAGTTCCTGTCCCAATTTTAAGAGGGACTACAGAGAAAAATTGAGGTATTTGGGCTAGATGTGGAGAATGTAGATCATAGGGAAAGGGTTTGGGGAAAACAGCCCCCTATCCCCATGCAGGAGCCCAACCCTAACCTAGATCGTAAAATATGTGGGGAGTTTTTCCAGACCCTATATTAATGCTGTGCAGGTTCCCTAACACTCTTTGGAAAGTCCCCACACGCCAGCCTTACATTACTGATGATAGGATTTGTAAATCAGGAAGGCTCATGAGTTGTGATATAACCTTGACAAATACCTTCACACTAAATCTGATTGCTCTGGTGCCAGCTGGAGATCAGTGGAGATATGTGTCCAGGCTTTAAAGCATCCCATATATAAAAATCAAACTTTTTCCTTTTTCAGTGTTGTGATATACCTTCAAGTCAACACCATCATATGGTGATCCTATCATAGGGTTTTCTTGGAAGGTTTCATTCAAAAGAGTTCAGAGGAAAAATCTTTCAACACTACAAATACAACCAGACAAGATGCAGAAGGATTGATTTCTGATCTTTTGGTTTAAAGTCCTCTCTCTTGGATGGGCACATCAGACAGCTTCACTTTCACCCATATTAAGAAAATATTAATTTCAACTTCCTTCCATTGTGCTTATGACAATTTAACAAGTTTGGGAAAGTTCCTATCAAAAATGCCCCAACAAAATACATACCCAATCCTAATGTCTTTATAATAATGCCACAATCAGTTTTTTGTTGAATTGGAAGGAGAGTTTTAAGAGATCCTTTTTAATTCAAGGAAAGGTGACAGATGAAATAGTGATTCCCCCCCCCCTCCTGCTCCAGACATTTACAAACTAAACTTCACTAATGGTAGGTAAGCCAACAGCTGATTGCAAATCATATTTATGAGATTATTTGCTGTCATGTTTATGAGACTATTTGCTGTCACAGGCCCAGAATGGGTCTTTCTGACCCATGTTAGGTCACTCTGACCCAAGTTTCATAATGTATGGAAATATACTAATAATTTCTGAATAACTGAAAGTTGTGTAATATGGGTGGTATTATAGTTCACAGACAGTTCAACATTGCATTCTTGAAAATGTGAACTAATTTGATTGGGCCATAACTTTTGTTTGTTTGTTTGTTTGCCCTGGGATTTAGCATAGTTATAAGTTACTCTTGCAACAATCTATGATTATGAATCCTAGAGTGCAAAAAGAAATGCAGTTGCTAGTCTCATGTCTTTATTATTGCCACTGTGGTGTGGTGAGACTCTTCACTGCAAGTACAGTTACTGTTTCAGGGATGGGCAAAATAGCCTGCAAACCACATATGGGGGCTCCATCCATTTTTGTAGGTCATCAAGAGTTGTCTTCCCCCACCCCAATGAATTTTGCACAGCAATAGAAATTGGGACTTCTTCTTGTTGTTGTTGAAAATAAGTACAGCCAAAATTATATGGGAAAATTATATGGGGCCATTTTTTTGCAGTTAAAAAAAGAAAGAGAAAACATTCAGTCACCTCATAATGTGATACATGTCACTGCCCTGAAAAACTTCAGAACAATTGATCTGATGAACCTTCATGTGAGATTGCCCAGGCCCGGGATCCTCAGGGGAGGCCCATCTCTTAGACCTGCTACCTTCACAGATATGGTTGATAAGATCCAGCCATTTGAGTTGCTACCCCTAGGCTATGGAACTCCCTTTCTAGGGGGCTACAATGAGCTCTTCCTTGCTGTCCTTCTGTTGGCAGGTATGTGGGATTTTTTACACCAACAAGCTGTTACAACTCAATGTTTTTTAGAGTGTTCTATTGTATTAGTTGTATTGTTAACTGCTTTTCATCCTTTTTAAGTGTATGCTTTAATTCATTTTAATATTGTTAATGCTTTAATTGTATTTTAATTTCCAACTTTTGTATGTTTTTAACTATATTGTCATAATTTTAAATTTTAAAGCTGCCTTTTGACCCAGTTTGGGAGAAAGGGGGGTATTAATAAAGTTTTGTGTGAGTTTTTTTTTTACCCCTGGAAAAGCAAATAAAAGAAGGCCCACAAAAAAAAGGAAGGCTTGGAAAGGAAAGTAGTAACCATGTTGAGGAGGTGTGAGCAGCCACTACCTTGTATCTTCAGTGTGCCTTTTTGCATTACTCACTCACACATTTTTTCCTTCATTCCCATCCTCACCACTGTCACCTTCAAACCAAATGAAGAAATAAGGTTACTTGTTCCTTGAATGCCTGGGTCTTCAGCACCAGGCTGTTGGGAAGAGGAAACTGAGTGAATGGGAAAGGCCAGCCAAAACAACACATTTTTCTGCTTGCAAAAAAACCTAAAAGGGATTAAACCAGCCTGATCTTCCTCAGAAGGGAAGTTCACAATTGGGGTGCTACTATGGAGGAAGCCCCATTATGTGTACCCACCAGCTTAACTTCACAGGGTGCTGGGATACATAACAGGGTCTCCCCTGGTTATCTTAGATTTTGTACAGGCTCATGTGGTTAGAGTTGGTCTTTCAGATATCCTGACACCAAGACAATTCCCTAAGAAAATCAATAAGAAAAACCAATAACCTTGAACTTAAACCCGGAGACATACTAATCAGCTTCGATGTGGTCTCCCTGTTAACCAAAGTCCCCATAATGGACACCATGACACTCATCCGACAAATTTTTCCAGAGGACATCACAGCCTTGTTTGAACATTGCCTCACCACAAGCTATTTCCAGTGGGACAATGGATTCTATGAACAGAGAGATGGGGTAGCAATGGGAAGCCCTCTAAGCCCAGTGTTAGCAAATTTTTACATGGAACACTTTGAAAAACAAGCCCTGGAAACAGCACTGAAAAAGCCCACAACTTGGTTCCGATACGTGGATGACACCTTACCATTTGGAGCCATGAAGAAGAAGATCTGACTGTGTTCCTGAATCACCTGAACAACATCCACCCTAACATCCAATTCACTATGGAAAAAGAAAAGGAAGGAACACTGCCATTCCTGGATGTCCTAGTCATCCGCAAACCAAACCAATGTCTGGGTCACACAATATACAGAAAACCTACACATACAGACAGATACCTGCACAAGAACTCCGACCATCACCAAGGACAAAAAAGAAGCACAATAAAAACACTGGTAGACCGGGAAAAACGCATCTGTGAACCCCACTTCTTGGAAGAGGAATTGAAGCACCTAGACTGGGCTCTACAGGCAAATGGTTACTCCAGCTCAGACATCAGAAGGGCTGCCAGACCCAGGAAAACCCAGAGGAGTGCAGACGAGCAACCACCCAAAGGGAGGTATTTTTACCATATATCAAAGGAGTCACAGACAGAATAGGGAAAGTGGTGAGGAAACACAACTTCCAAATGTTTTACAAACCAACCAAGAAAATCCAACAAATGCTGCACTCAGCGAAGGACAGGAGAGACCCTCTCACAGCCGCAGGAGTTTACTGCATACCATGCAGCTCCAGACAAGTCTACATAGGGACCACCAAACGCAGTGTCCAAACATGAGTCAAGGAACATGAGATACACTGCAGACTGGGCCAGCCAGAAAAATCAGCAGTAGCAAACACATTATAAACCATCCTGGGCATAAAATGCTGTTTGAAAACACTGAAATTCTGGACCATGCCAACAACTATCAGGTTAGAATGCACAGGGAAGCCATCGAAATCCACAAACACTTGGACAACTTCAGCAGGAAAGAAGAAAAACTTAAAGTAAACAAGGTTTGGCTACCAGTCCTACAAAATAAGAAAATCAACACTCAGCAAATGCAAATGGGAAACTAACCAGGGTCAGGGGCTTTCCCAGCAGACAATAGCAGACAATATCCTTGATTGCATATCCTCCCACCCTGAAGCCATGCCATTAACAACAGAACAATATCTATTCAACACAGAACAATACACAGTTTACATGGGAATAGCAGACAATATCCTTGATTGCATATCATCTCACCTTGAAGCCATGCCATTAACAACAGAACAATACCTATTCAACACAGAACAATACAGTTTACATGGGAATCACTCCTCCCTACCCAGGCTCTCACAGTATATATAGACCCACTCTCTTCCATTCCAATATTCTCTGAAGATGCCAGCCACAGATGCTGGTGAAACGTCAGAAAGAAACTCTTCTAGAACATGGCCACACAAAAAAAATTCCCTAATTACTCCTTTCTTCTCTGAAATAGCCTTACCTAAGGTGCTGACTCTATGCACAAAGGTGCTGACTCTATGGAGGAGATCCAATTGCTTTCAGCGTAATACTTTCTTCAGTTTTGTAAGTGGCAGCTACTGGATTGCAGGCTAAGGTTAGTGAATTCTCATTCTCTCCTGATTTTCACCTGTGAAACATTCATTATATATAGATTTAGATCAGCTGATAGTTTCCTAGATGATATACAGTTGATCACCAAAAATATCTAGCTCTCAGGATTTTTAAAAATAATAACTACACAAGTTGCCTCCTGACAGTATAGACACCACTACCCTACCCTACCCTACCCTACCCTAATGAAATGAAGCAAGCTTGGGTTATAAAGAAGTGCATTTTCATGGAAAGACTGCGAACTCTTTTACGTTCTTTACTCTGAGTCAGCACAAACTTCTGGGTCCAGAATTCTTTATGTCTTTTGCACCAATAGAGTATCTCAGAGTTCTACCTAAAGCTTGAAGTAGATCCTACAAACCTGTGAGCAAGACCTGATACTGGTAACCAGACTAGAGGAAGAAAGAATTATTATGAAGTGTATTGTATATTATATTTATGCTGACTGATAAAGTCTACTCTCAGGAGAAAGTGGATGTGCAGTGGCAGCTGATAGCTTCCATGTCAGTCAGAATGAACCTACTCTGGGTTTTTGTCCAAACTTTAAAGTAGCTGTTAAAGTGCCCAATCTATTTTGGGAATAGGTTCCAGTATTTTGGATAACTCATTTAAAGTTCATAGTTATAGTCCAGAGTTGTAACCCAGACACTGGGGTCACCAGCTCTGTGTATGTGTGTTTGTGTGTGTGTTTTTAAGAGACGGGCATTGCACAGTGAACAAACCTGAACCTGTTTGTGGATGGTAGAAGGATGTTCTCTTTAATCTAATTTAACCTGAAATTCTACTAACTAGCATACTGTCTATAGCTGCATCTGTACTGCAGAAATAATGCAGTCTGACAGTACTTTAACTGCCATGGCTCAGTGCTATGGAGTCCTGGGATTTGTATTTTGTTGTGGCACCAGAGCTCTCTGGAAGATAAGGCTAAACATCTTACAAAACTACAAATCCCAGAATTGCATTCCATTCAGCCATGACAGTTAAAGCAGTGTCCAACTGCATTATTTCTGCAGTGCAGACACAGCCAAAGAGAGGACAGGGACGACAACTATAAAATGTAGTGGTTATAAGAAGAGGATTTTAACTCACAATTTAGGTAAATAAGTCTTCTCTTGTTACATGAGCTTATAGAATCATAGAGTTGGAAGAGACAACAAAGGTCATCCAGTCCAACCCTCTGCCATGCAGGAATATGCAATTAAAACCAGATTGCACAATCTAACTGGATTAAGTTTTACCTCTACATCTTGACAGTTTTCAGACAAAAAATCAGGGGAGGAGTATCTGAGCTCACATTCCTCCCTCCACTCAGTAACATCCTTGCCCCATGGTTTTAAAACGGCAAGTCTGCTGTGTTTCATCCATAACCCCCTCCCATCTCCAGTGGCTCTCCCTTCCTTGACATCTCTGCACTTAGCTACCTAGTAGCATTACTGCAAAGCCTTCCAGTAAATGTCTAGTTTAGTTTATGAAGAAGCCTGAATTAAAGAGAACAGGGAATCTCACTGATCAGTGTTAATGGAGATGTCTCTTAGCTAAATGTCAGTTCTGGACAGATCCAGCCTTTGCCAGAGACATGACACAAGCCTCCCAGATAACTGCTTAACCGTGCAGGACCAATTATGGAGGTATGTGATGGCCTCTGTATTGGCCTGTCTGTGGTTCACTGTAAAACATTATTTTTTTCACTGCTGTAGTCCAACTTCTAAGGCTGTCTCTGTGAGAGAAGAGACCGAGGAGGTGGAATAAAGAACAGAGAAGCTTCATGAGAAAGAGATTGTTAAAGTGGGGGAAATCTAGTGTTTGCAAAAATGAAATTTTGGTGAAAACTGTTTCACTTTCTCCTACCATAACATTTGTTAAGCCTCAAGTTCAACTCCATATGTCCCAAATGCAGAGTCTATAAATTTTTGATACAGAAATAAACTGAAATAAATTATCCTCTCAAATTCAACAGATACAACCAGTCAATGCAAGAAGAGGACAAGGTAATACCTGGCAACATTATAGGTGTTAATGATGAGCAGTCTGTTAAAAGAAAAAGTGATGGCAACACTAATTTGGCACTAACATGGTTGCACACATAGGGTTTCCAGCTTCAACCTTAGGTGCTTGTGCCTCAATAGACAAATCTGTCAGCATCAGTTTCTCATCTATTTTGATGTTTTGTTTTGTTTTTAAAACTCTCACAGTTTCCATCCCAAATATGATAAAACTTGTGAAATTTGGCAAATTCAGTCCATAAGTAAGATGAAACAAGATTCTTACTCATTTGTCCTTTCTCTCTGACCCACCATCCTCACAGGTACGGCTGGTAAGATGGGGGGGGGGGGGGTGCACCAGGATTCAGAGTGTAGCACTTTTACTACAGTGCTTATGGATACATAAAGACCATACAGCATTCTGGCCATCATTATCATTGTCATTATCATCACCATTACCACCACCACCATCTGTACAATAATGCTCAATTAAAATATGTGGTGTACCAGACTAGGCAAACCCACTCTTTAGCCTGGTACTTCACTGCTGTATTCAGCTATCCTGTTGACTGTATTCTCTCATATGCACCTGTTTGAAATATATTCTACTTTTAAGTTGAATGTATTTCAAGAGAGTGCTGTTTTGTTTTAAACTAAAGTGTTTTTAATTGCTTTTTATCTGTTTTGGGGTATTTTTAATTGTTTTAATACTGCAAGCGGTTTGATTCTATTTTACTGTTCACTTTTTCTCTGTTTCCAGCTGTATTGTTCTTTTAAATAGTAATCTTGAGGGAAAGACAGAATGAATAATAATAATAATACATCACTAATATATTTACAAACAGAATAAAAATGAAGATAATGTTAATAGAAACATGGGGTTGACTCATGACTGGCCAATTTAGAGGAAGCAAAGCTGTTTTCATCGCTGTATGTAGTTGTTTCTGAACAGCACTTCTCTTGTACTGGTATATTTTCTGATAATTCCCCTCAGTTACTGCATTTTTTAAACCTTCATCTGTATGCAGCACTTTCTTTTATTTCAACACATTTAGGTATTTTTAAAGTCCAAATCAACATGTGCAGCTACAGTTATGCTTCATTTCATTTTGTTTTTGGGCAATACCTTCTGTGTGCAGTGATATTGGCAGTGGTTGTTAACTTTTTATCTTCTATTTATGAATCTCTAGTTTCCTTCCTGCTGAAACCAAATTTTCCCTTCTCCCTTTATTTCCACTTTATTGTCTACTATACTGTTAGTCCAGCAGAGAGTGGGTACATTCTAGAGTGTGGAGCACTGCACTACCTATTTTCATTTTTTCTGGAGCTCTGGAAGGCTACAGTACATCACAGTACACAGCACAGTACACAGCACATAGCCAAAATTTTGGACAACTAGAAGTGACAATGAATTACTTCTGGTTACCTACAGACCAGATTTGGGAAGCCTGATATGTGGAAGCAGAGTAGCCTTCTGCAGCCCCATGAACATAGTTTTAAGCATTGACATATGGGAGGGTTTTGCCCAAAAAACAAAAAACAAAAGTTTTTTTTTCCAGGCAAAAATACAGAAATCATTTTTTTTCAGCTGCCCTCTAGACAACCTTGACTTATAGCAACCCTGTTGATGAGACATCTCCAAGACCCCCTATCCTCTACCTCTCTGCTCAGGTCTTGGAGGTTCACACCTGTGATCTCTATGATTGAGTCTAGCCCTCTGGCATTCAGTCTTCTCTTTCTGCTGCCTTCTGTTTTTCCTAGCATCATTGTCTTTTCTAATGAATCTTTCCTTCTCATGGTGTGATTAAAGTGTGACAATCTACGGGGGGGTGCAGACTGCCAGAAATAGTGCAAATTGAGTCCAATTTTAGGGTTAGGGTTAGTGCTAGGGAATCATGGGAATTGTGTGTGTTTTTTTTCTGAGACATTGAGCCTTCTCTGTCAGAGAGCTCTGGTGCCACAATAAAATACAGTGCCCATGATTCCCTAACCCTAACCCTTAAAGTGGACTCATTTTGCACTATTTCTGGCAGTCTGCAACCCCCCTAGTCATCCTGGCTTCCAGGGAGAGTTCAGACTTGATCTGTTCTAGGACCCATTTGTTTGTCTTCTTGGCCCACAATATTCTCAGCACTCTTCTCCAACACCACATCTCAAATGAGTTGATTTTCTTTCTATCTGCCTTCTTTACTGTCCAACTCTCACATCCATAAATAATGATAAGGAATACAATGGTTTGGATGATCCTAACTTGAGTAGTCAGTGTTATGTCTTAGCACTATAGGATCTTATCTAGTTCCTACATAGCTGTCCTTCCCAGTCCTAGTCTTCTTCTGATTTCTTGACTGCAGTGTCCACTTTGATCAATGCTTAATCTAAAATATGGGAATTCTTTGACTATTTCTACTTGTCATTATGTAGGATGAATTCAAGTAGTTCTTCCATGTTTATTATTGTTGTTTTCTTAACATTCACCATCAAGACTACCTTAGCATTTTCTTTTTTGACTTTCTTTAGTAATTGTTCCAGATCTTGATTCCACCTCAATTTTAGGAAGAACTTCCTGACAGTGAGAGCTGTTCAACAGTGGAACACACTCCCTCAGAGTGTGGTGGAGTCTCTTTCTTTGGAGATCTTTAAACAGAGGCCATCTGTCAGGGATGCTTTGATTTTGAGCTCCTGCATGGCAGGGAGTTGGACTGGATGGCCCTTAGGGTCTCTTCCAACTCTATGATTCTATGAATCTATGATCTTTGTTGTTTTCTGCTAGTAATATGGTGTCATCTGCATATTTTAGATTGTTAGTATTTCTTCCTCTGATCTTCACTCCTCCTGCCTCTAAGTTTATGCCTGCTCTATGTATGACAGTTTCTGCATACATGTTGAATAAATAGAGTGATTAAATGCATGCTTGCCTGCCTCCTTTGCCAATTGGGAACCATTTTGTTTCTCAGTTTTCAGTTCTGACTGCAACCACTTGGCTTGAGTACAGGTTAAGCATCAAGACAATCAGATGTAGTGGCATGCCCACGTCTCTAGGAGCAAGCCATAGATTTTCATGATCTATGCAGTGGAATGTTTTGCTTTAGTCAATAAAATACACAATTTGAAATAAGTTGAATATGTTTTTCTGCTTTTCTTCTGGAATTCATTTGTGGACTCCATTATCCATCATATGTTTGCAATGTGCTCCCTAGTGTCTCTTCTTTCCTGAAACCTACTTGCACCTCTGGGATCTCTTGCTCTGTATACATTAGGAGTCTATGCTGCAGAATTTTGAGCATTATTTTGTTTACATGAGAAATTAGTCCAATGGCCTTGTAATTACTGCAATCTTTTGTGTCTTCTTTTTGTGGATAGGAATGTATATTGTTTCCAATCTGTGGGCCACTGTTTTGTTTTCTGTATTTCTTGGCATATTTTCGTTAACACTGGAATTTTTACTGATGTTTATATTGTTTGTATTTTAATAAATATTTATAACTAATTCTGGTACATATTGGTAATTTATTATTTTAAATATTTGCAATTTGTAAATTTAACTATTTTTATAAAATTATTTACTGAGTTGAACTCTTATGAGGAAAGGTAGGGTATAAATTGAACACACTGATAATAGCATTTATGATCATTGTCATCAGTTATTTCATGGCATGTAACCATGTTATTCTGCTGCAGCAAAAAAAAAAAAAGTCTTATGGCCTTAAAAGCTATCACAATTATTACTACTAATTCCATTAAATATGTCCATCTCTATTTACTGAACAGTTTCTAATCCATCTTTTTTAAAAACAACTCTTTTCATTGTCTCTTCTTTCCAATATTGGACAAAGTTAACACACTGTTTTAGATAATCTTTTTTAAAAAACATCAAAACCCTTCTAAATTTTCTTATAATGCAAATTCTCATTATTACTTTTCTGCTCCAAATGTTGTTGGGGCACATGTGAACTGAATTCAGCACGTGCAGGAAACTTACGCCGGAACAGACGCCAAAGATCAGTCTTCACTGTGAAGTACAGGCAGCTGTCAGCAAGATACAAAACTGCTAAACTCTCTCTTGTCTCATGAATAAATAAATAAAAATAAAACTTTTATTTGTATCCCACTTTTCTACTATAATAGCAATCAAAGCGGCTTACATGTTAAGACAAACCAATACGATACATAATAACAATACATGATAATATATCTTACACACACACCCTTAAAAAAGAATTAAACTTAGCACAGTTTAAAAAATATAGTCGTTAAAATCTATTTATAACAAATGGTCTATTGGGCAGAGAGGCAGCATAATACAAGTTTGTTTATAGCAGAGGAATTCTATTCAGGAAAGGCCTGTCGGAAGAGATCCATCTTGACAGCTTTTTTGAAGCTATCTTACTTGGTAAGTTGATGGATCTCTTCTGGCAAGCCATTCCACAGTCTGGGATCAGTAGCAGAAAAGGTCTGGGAGGTTGCAGTTAATCTAGTCTTTATAGGCTGTAATAGATTCTTCCCAGAGGACTTGAGGGTGCGGTGTGGATTATATGGAAGTAGGTGATCCCTTAAGTAGGCTGGACCCAAGCCATGTTGGGATAACCAACACCTTGTACTGCACCCAGAAACGAATAGACAGCCAGTGAAGTGATTTCAAAATAGATGTTATGTGGTCACTTTCTGGTGACCAACCTGGCTGCCATGTTTTGTACTAATTGGAATTTCCGGACTAGGCACAAGGGTAGCCCCATATAGAGCGCATTGCAGAAATCGAGTCATGAGGTTACCAGTGCAGATACTACAGTTTCTAGATCCCTTGCTTTCAGGAAAGGGCACAGCTGGCATATCAGCCAAAGTTGATAACAGATGCTCCTGACTGGCGCATTCACCTGAGGTTCTTTATTCTTCCGTTACAGACTATGCAATGACGAACAAAGTGCTCCACCAGTATCTCTATATACAATCAAGCACTTATATACAGTATCCCCTTCTGGGAGATTAATCCAGCCCACTTCTGGGATATCACCCAGTTTCAATTCACCTGACTGATGTGACTCTGCAGAATTGAAGCTTTCTGACTCAATCCTCTGCCTAGTGTTGCATCAGCCCCCACCCCAGTGACTCAGGGCTGTTCAAATGTTGACTCATCCTGGCTCCCAACTGTACTAAGGTAACCCTCTCACCTTTGCCCCAGTTTCTTTGCTCCAGTCATTTTCTCTTCAGAGTGGCATTTTCTTTTCAGAGTGCATTTAACTCTGACAAATGTTACTTCCCTGTTCTCTTAAAAATATTCATTATTATATCTTTCAAGGATCTTAGCTATTAATAACTGAACTGAAACCAGCATATGGAAAATTATCATTTTGTTCCCAGATGCTATCAGTCCTTCTATCCCACCCAAGTAATAGGAAAATAAGATTTGTAGATCACTGATGCCAAGTAACTTTCTCAGCAATCTTTATTACAGAAATACGTTTCACTTTTCATGTCCAGCAGAAATGTCTGGACTCAGTGCAGTCCTAACCACACTTTCAGCCTAATGCATTAGACAATATGTCTCACAGAATCAAAATTACAATGACTGAAATCTTTGACTTTTCATTCTCACATGCAGTGATAACTGCTGTAGATTCCCCCAACTGAAGTAGAAAGCAAATCCTTTTCCATGGTATTTCCCCATATTCAAACATCCCAAAGTACTGCAGGATAATTATTCTGCCATTTTATACTGAGAAATGAATAATGGTAAATATTCTTTCCATCTCTGTGTGGTCATTATCAGACCCCCAAACATTTCACAGATGAAAGATGAGACTTCTCTGGCAAAGTAGCATCAGAGTGTGATCAAGGTGGTGAAAGTTATTAATGAGGGGAAGCAAGGTGCAGCAGTTTGCTTTTGCTTCAGCCTATTGAGCCTCAGCCTCTCAAACCTTCCCCCACTTTTCTCAAAATATTCCAAAACATGGATTTATTACATTTTTGTATATGTTAATTTTTTGTACAGTCAACCCTCCATATCCACTGATTCCTTCTCCACAGATAGTAAAATCAAGCATTATGGAATATGTGTGTGTGTGTGTGTGTGTGTGGTTTTATCTATGGGTATACACACACACACACACCATTTTATATAAGGGGCACTATTTTGCTATGCCATTATATTTAATAGGACTTGAGCATCCAAGGATTTTGGTATCCATGAATAGTCTGGGAACCAAACCCCAACAGATGCCAAGGGCCCACTGTAAGTCATAAATGCCCAATGAAGGGAAAAGATGTTTCTTTGTGTCCAAATGTTTCACTTGAAATTTCCACACATGTACAAAACCCTAATTCTAACAAGATTCTAAAATTGGCCTGGATTATAATTTTTTTTAAATGCTACTGAATAATGGATATATAGTATAACTAAAATGGATGGTGCTAAGACTGTAATATTCCCCCTGAATCATGGTTCAAAAGTTCCACTCAGATGCATTATGCTTTAAACCTGAGTTCTCATTTCTATCTGCAGAGAAGACTGAGGTAGTACCCAAGAATACATGGCAAAAGGGAGAGACTGATAATTATAGCTTCCAGTAGACCACCTAACTGTTGTGAAAGAGCAAATGTTTTCCACACTCACTCAAGTTGCACACTACCCAAATTAGGCAATTTATTTTGAAATATAAGGCAGAACCTTCCCCACTACCACACACACATATATCTTTCTATTACTTTAAGAAAAAAAATACAATAATCACAGATTAAATAAGAATTTGTTGCCCTTTTATCAACCTTGGGGGCCCTACAACAAAGGGTGGTTGGATAAAACATGAAAACTTGTCCTTTCATAAAAATCCACTTGTAGTCTGAGAATATTAAGAGGCTGTAGAAATGATGATCCATTTGTAGATATATGTCATCCTTTTATCTTTTTGGGTAATGAGAATTTGTCTCCACATGGTCCTCCCTTAGACTAGTTGAAGTTCTGGAGAAATAAATTTTAGAGATTCTTGGAAGCATTTGATTTGACAGATATGATCTGACACCCTGTGTCCCTTAGGATCATACTAATACAGAAAATGCCCTCTTATTTTAATGTGTGATTTAAATGGTTGCTTTTAAAGGTTTCAGATTTGCTGCCTTGAAATTTTTATTCAATTTCTACACTGCTGTCTGAGTGTATTGCTATGCCATTGTGCTGTTTTCGTTTGTTTTGCTTTTGGATATCACTTTGGATTACCGTTTGGTTTTTAGCAGAGATTGTGTCTTTGATTTTAGTATTGTCTGAGCTGGAAAAAGAATGGTTGCTCTTTCATGAAATCTAAGATTTGCTGCCTGAGGCACTGCCCCAGTTTTTCTAATGGGAGAGCCAGTTCTTTGCAAGTGCAATGTAAAAATGAACCTCTGCAGAAAAGCAGTCGTGGGTTATATCCATCACATAAATGTGAGTTACACTGTCTTGCCAGAACATATTTAGACTTTAGTAAACCTAACCAGGTCATATTTTCTTGTAAATCATAAATGTAAGAGGGCATAGTGAGTCATCTGCTCAGTTTGGGCCAATTTGACTCTCCCGACTACAACTTGCTATATGAGCAGCAACTCTTTGATCTGACAGTAAAGGTAAAGGTATTCCCCATTAACAAGGTTGTCAAGTCATGTCCAACCATAGGGGGCAGCGCTCATCTCCGTAACTAAGCCGAAGAGCCAGTGTTTCAGAATCCACTCTGTGATCGTGTGGCTAGCATGATTGCACAGAATGCTATTTATCTTCCCACCTTAGTATCTATTTATTTACTTGCATTTGCATGTTTTTGAACTGCTAGATTGGCAGATGCTGGGACTAGTGACAGGAGCTCACCCCATCATGCAGCACCCGGGCCTCGAACTGCCTACTATCTTGCAATCAACAGAGTCAGCATCTTAACTACTTGAGCCACTGCATGACCTGACAGTATTGGGGGAGAAATCAAAGAGGAAGGCTGCCATTATTTCATCTCCACTGGATTAGGTGGTACCAAATACCATTTTGTGACTGCCAGTATGTAGTTCTTTATCTTCCATATCTGTTGTGTGAAGTTCCCTTTAATTAATTAATAAATAATAATAATAATAATAATAATAATAATAATAATAATAATTTTCATTTCTATACCGCCCTATGGCGAACCAATCTGGGTGGTTTACAACAATTAAAAGAACAATAAAGATAAAACAGGATATTCCCTCCTCCCCTTAAAACATTATTAAATCAGATACCAATTAAAACAATGACAGATTAATTAAAATATAAAAATTCAAATACAAACCGTTAAAAAATTAGGTTAATTAATTAAGGCCATGTTTCTATTCTTTTCTTTCCTTTTACTTAGCAGGTAAAGACCTTTTTCTGTAAACAGGTATTTCATGACTAATTGGTTCTACGGAAGGATTTTATAGGAGAGTGCCATATTTTTATCTTTATTATTTTTTATTAATTTGACACTTTTAAAAATATTGGTGTTTTAGTGTGATAGCTTGTTTAATGGTAATTTAACTTTTTTATCATGTTTTTAGCATTAACTCATTTTAACCTTGTTGTAAGCCAGCTCTTGGGTCCCATTTCAGGAGAGAGATGAGAAACAAACAAATAAATAAATAATGGCTGTGAAAGACTAGATGCTTTGAATTTACTTATTATTCTATCCCTTGGCCATTATTTTAAACTGTAAACTGCCTTGAATTTTTTTACCAGAAAGTTGTTATATAAATACAGCAGTAAAATATTAACTCTCTAAAATAAATAGTGCTGGCAGTATGTATGCATACATGTTGTACGCATTGAAAAAACAAGGATGTTCTGTATGAGGCAGCTAGGGTGTGTCTACATGGACCATTTAAATTGCACCGCCATGTCATGCTGCCTTCATGATGTAAGGCCAAAGGCCCAATTTGACTGCAAAGTGCCTTCATGTGAGAAGAACAGTTCTACAACAAATCTGGGCCATCACTCTCTTAATTCACTTTTTTAAGGCTCACAATTTACTCTGGATCTTCACATAAATTCCAGAGCACTCCAGAGCAACATGGGGTGATTGCTTACCATGTGTCCACACAGTGTGAGTTGCCTCCTCTGAGGTCATAATGAAGCACCCAGTCATGGGATTGACAATGGACACCTTTTTCAATATCAGAAAGAGCAACCCATGATGCCAGGAGTGGTGCCAAGAGACACAATAGGACAGGCATGTGAACAGCCACCCAGCATCACTCTGGCTGCTCCCAAAATATTCTGGCCAGTGCAGACCCACCCTAGCAAATCAATCCACCCAACAGCTGAACATGTTACATTGAATTCAGGACTGAATTTGGGGAATCATTGAATTCAAGGACTGAATTCAAGGGCCTGAATTCAAGAACTGAGTATCTTGCATTGAATTCTTCTGAAGAAAGGTGCGGGAACTTTGCTGATTACCACCACCTGGCCCAACACATAGTCACATAAGCAGAAAAAGAGGCAAACCTATCTTATTCTGGTTAGTTCCCCCCTGCCCAGCTACATATTTGATTGACACAAAGGACTGATTCTGTTAAGCTGAGGTCTGGCTTTTATTCAATACATTTGGAAGCCTAGTCACAAAGCATTAAAATGGTTTTAATAGAGATTATCAACCTATCAAAGTCTAATCAAGAGTGAATCCCCAAATGTCTTGATTGAATTGGGGAGATTTCCTTTATTGACTCCAAGAGCTACGTGCCAGTATTTTTCTTCTTTGTCTGTCCCCACAGATGAATGATTGGACATGATCAGATCTGTTCTGATATTTTACAATCATATCCCCCACCACACTAGAGCATACTTTAGTACTTCCCTATCTCTTAAAGACTTAGAATTTGCCAATGGCTGTGATGTATGACTGCATAAAATGAAATATGCACTAAAAGTAGGCATGATTTTTTTCACATATTGATATGAGCATATCAACTTTACACATCCCAAATCAATAAGCAGACTGGAAAACAGATATCCTTTGATATTCATACTTCTCCAGGTTTTGTTATTCAGTGGTCTGAATGAAAAGGGTATACAAAAATGGCCATGGGGGGGGGGGCAGGGACGACATACAAAAATGCTTATACCAGTGTGGAAGAATATTATACAGCTTGCAGGAAAAAATATGTACCAAGTATGTACACATTTTAAAATGTGTATGTATATTTATTTATTTATTTATTTATTTATTTATTATATGCTGCCTTTCTCCCAGAACAGACCCAAAATGGCTCACAGATAAAAACATTTTTTTAAAATTTCAATAAAATTTAAAACAATTAAAATCAACTAAGAACTGTATAAAATCTCATAAAATATACAAAGTTAAAAGCATGACTAAAACACTACCTACTCCTTAGAAACCATTCTGATATGATTATATATCAAAAACCTGCTTAACATCTTGGCTTGCCAACAAAAAGCCTCCTGTGGAAGGGCATTCCAGAAGGTGAGGAGAGCCACTGAAAAGGCTCTCTCTCTCTCGTGTCTTTGCCAAGCAAGCCTGCAATTGTGTTGGAACCAAGAGAAAGCCTTCCTCAAAGATCTTTGTGTTCTGGTAGGTTCATATGGGAAATATGGTTCTTCAGATATTCTGGACAAAAGTGGTATAGGGCTTTATAGGTCATGACCAGCACAATTGTGCACAGAAACAAACTGGAAGCCAGTGGAGCTGTTTCAACAGGGGAGTTATATGGCCCCTATAACTGGCCCCAGTCAGCATTCTGGCTGCAGTGTTCTGGACCTGCTGAAGTTTCCAAATGGTTTCCAAAGGCAACACCACGTAGAGTGCATTACAGTAGTCCAAACAGGATGTAATCAAGGTGTGTGTCACTGTAGCCAAATCTGACATCTCAAGAAACAGGCGCAGCTGACAAACAAATTTTAACTGTGCAAATGCAGCTCTGGCCACTGCTGGGACCTAGGCATCCAAGCTCAGAGTTCAATCCGGGAGAATACCCAAACTGCGAGCCTGGGGTTTCAGGGGGAGTGTAACCCCATCCAGCACAGGCAAAGTCCCTATTCCCTTATCTACCTTACAACCAACCAGGAACCCCTCTGTCTTGTCTGGATTAAGTTTCAATTTGTTTGCCCTCATCCAGTCCATTACTGACAGCAGACTGGTTCACTACAGAGACAGTTTCCTTGGAATCAGATAGAAAGAGGAGATAGAGTTGAGTATCATCTGTGTACTGGTGACATTGCACCCCAAAACTCTGGATAACTTCTCCCAGGGGTTTTGTGTAGATGTTAAATAACATGAGGAACAGGACAGAACCCTTTGGGAGTCCAGAGGCCAACAGCCAGGGAGTTGAACAGAAGTCCCCTAACACCACTTTCTGAGTCTACCCCTCCAAGAAAGACTGGAACCACTGCATATTAGTGTCCGCAAGTCCCATCTCAGAGAGGTGGCCCAGAAGGATACAATGGTTGATGGTAGCGAAAGCTGCTGAGAAATCCAACAGGGACACACTCCCCCTGTCCACTTCTCTGCATAGGTCATCCACCATGATGATCAAAGCTGTCCCCATCCCACAGCCAGGTCTGAAGCCAGACTGAAATGGATCTAGATAATCAATCTCATCCAGAAACCCCTAGACCTGAGAGGCCTCCACTCACTCCAGAACCTTGCCCAAGAATGCAGTGTTAGAGACTGGCCAATAGTTATTCAGAATGGTGGGATCCAGGGAGGCCTTTTTCAGTAACAGCCTCACCACAGCCTCCTTCAGGTAGGATGGAAAATTCCCTTGCTGCAGTGAAGCATTCACCACTCCCCTTACCCATGCAGCCAGTTCCTCTCTAACTGCTTTGAGAAGCCAGGAAGAGCAAGGATCCAGTATGCATGTGGTGGTCCTCACTTCTCCAAGGATCCTGTCCACATCCTCAGGCTGCACAAATTGAAACTTATCCAATAACACAGGACATTCCTCTTGGTTCCCCTGTTTCAGGAATGGAGACATATTGAATTGCAAAAGAGGGGTCCCTGTTGAGATGAAAATGGATCTTAAATTTCCTGGACTTTGCAAATCTCCCTATTGCCCCAGGCCCAGAAGGAGGAGGAGCCTGCCTACAAAAGATATCCTCCTCACCATATACTATCTTAACTAAAGACTGAAACAACATGTAGGCATCTGACTAACATCTCCAATTGTTTTTCTCCTGTTTGGTTTGTAACATCTTGCCTGATGAAGAAGCCCATGGAGCTTCGAAAGCTTGCAACAAGTATATTGTGCATTTTGGATGGTCAATAAAGGTATCAATGATGGATTTTTGTTTTAATGGATAGAGGCACTCTTGGTTGTTTTATAGGAAGGGATGCTGTTTGCTTCTGCACAATGACTTTCAAAAATATTGCACGGTGGATCCCTCTGACATTGCCTACTGTGACATTTCACAGCTCTTTCACACTGCAGAAATAAAGAAGTTTGACACTACCAACTGTCATGGCTCCATCCTCTGAAATCCTGGGTTTTGTAATTTGTTGAGGTATTCAGCCTGATATGTCAGAAAGCTCTGGTGCTTCACCAAACTACAAATCCCAGGAGATTGTAGGATATAGTCCTGCAGTTAGAGTGGTGTCAAATTGCTTTCTTTCTGCAGTTTGAATTCACTGTCTGCTGTTGGCTGTCTTCACAAATGCTAGATGGAAGCATGAGATCCACAAACTTCAAAGTTTTTGCAGTGCCAACTGGTCCTTCTCCTTAGCTTACCCCATTCTGGTTAATTCCAAATATTCAGTGCCTTGTATCCTAAGCTAACTTAATTTTAAAGAGGTTCAATAAAAGAAGGTTCCCCAATACTTTTCCCCACTACAGCCACCTATCCTCCCTGAAAAGCTTCTTGTAAGATGGAGGACCTTCACAAACAGTGTGGCATGAGACACAGATGGCTGCTAGGAATGGGGAGGGGTAACAGAAACTGGATCATAGAGATGTTGGAGGGGACAGAGAGGCAGATTAATTTGAAATGGCAATGCATGTTTTTGCATACAAAGGATCAGAAAGAGAAGCAGGCTGTTTCAAGTTTCCTAGACTAGTCTGTGCTGATCTTTTTTTCTGACTTAGGGGCTATACAGACAGCCCCTAAGCGGCAGCTCTGTGTCGCCTCTGGGAATGCCAGATTGGGGCTGCAGCAACTGCACACCATGGCCCCATTCCAGCACTTTGCCACTCCAAAAAGAGTTGGCAAATGCCACTCCTTTTTGGAGCAGCAAAAAGCCGCCCTTACCACCACCATCACAGCTCCACTCCTTCGGCGCAATGTGTCTGTACGCTGCACCAAGGGAGCGCCCTGATACCATATGTGCGGCATGACAGTGGCATCAGGCTGGAGTTGGGGGGGCGGCGGCATGTGGTCACCATGCCCCAAATCCACACCCAGACTGCCCCTTTTGACCAGTCTGTACAGGCCCTTAGATTGTCACCTCTTGGGATTGCTGGTATCATCTTCTCCCTTCTCATGTCTCTCAGTCTTCTCTTGAGGATATGTGTTAGCTTTTTCCAAGAGCAAAGGGGTGAACATGACTCCATATTTTATTTCAGCTGAACTAATTCACACTCAGATTTCTCTTATATTTCCTTTCCCAGTATATTTGTCTCAATGAACATTAGCAGTTTATTTATTTTAATGCATAAATCAAAGTCATTGTGATTATACGCCAGGGAAAAGGAAGCTCACTACTTGTTTCTAGAAGGCTGAATCCACAGTGTGCTGCCGCCAAACTTGCTCTAATAACAAAAGAAGCTCATGGAAAGAAAGCCCCTCCCTGTCTTACACACGAAGCAAGTTAAGACTTGTGAATGCTACCCATGGTCATGACTCACTACAAACTCCCCTCAAACCTTTGACAAATAGTTTAAACTTGAGAATAGTGAGTCACAATCTATATTCAGGTTGGGAGTCTTAAAATGTCTGATTCATGTATCAAAATAATGGAAAACCTCTATTTGCCATTTCACCATGTCAAAACAAAATCCCTGAATTTTCACTAGAAATATTTCTATCTTTTCTCTCTGCAATTTTTAAAATTCATTTCATTTTATTTGGTATAATATCACTTCCAATACCACCAAAATCTCAAACAAGGGAAGAATTCTGGGATGAGAAGGGGAAAAAACAGTCAGAGGAAGGGAAATTAACAATTATTTTCAAAAACACCAAATGTTCAACTGATCTTTCACTTACTCCCATTTTTTGCTCATGCTGTTTAAAACATTATCCCTGATCTGAGCTGAAAAGGCAGCCTACAGAGATCACCACAATGTAAAATGTAACACATTGGCCTGGAGCAACTCTTCAATTTTTCACATTTATGTGACATAAAGAGAGTAAGTAGGAGCCATGATTTTATCTTGTGGCCTAGCAGCTGGAATTTACATAAGCTTATAGGAGCCTTGGAATCACAAAATGCAAAGTGAGGTACTGCATATCATTAAAATAAATCACAGTATGTCATAGTAGCCTACAATTTAAATAAAGACTGAGAAATTTTGAGGATAATGTGTTGGCCATGCATCTTTGCTAGTGAATAGCTTTCCTTTAAAATATACTATATATCATATGAATTATAGTGATTCCCATTTTTTATGCTATCACATAATGCATAATATTGTAGATTTACTTCAAAGAACTATAAGTTGGCTTTTTATTAATTACTTCTCACATATATCTCTCTACAGTGCATGATATGAATCTAAGACCAAAAATAAAGTTTCAAATGTAGTACCATGCAAACGATTGCATTGATCAGGAAAAAAAATCTCATTCTTTGAGCAAAACATGTTATGAAATTGATGGGAAATACACAGGTATTCAGCTGTGGACTCCTTTTTGGCATTGGCAGATCATTGCTTCTCAAACTCAGTTATCAGATTTGCAAAATAGGCATAATATCACATGGTTGATCATATATTTAGACTTGCTGGTCTCTGGTCTCCATGTGCCACCATACCCTTAGGTTGATAGAGAAAAGCAATAAGTATTTATGCCAAGGCATTTTTATTTATTTCACCAAGAGAAAATAGTATTGGCACAAAGTCATGTCACTTTCAATGCTTCATTTTGGGTTTGCCCCCACAGTCTTTTCCATTTCATAGTCTTTTGCTCTCTTTTTTGCTACTTTGACTAATAACATGCCATACCAACCTTTACCTGATGAACCATGATCTACACCATTACATATTATAACCTAGCATTCAATGTGTTGGGTGAGCATGGAACATGACGGACAAGCATATCTAATGGTGTATGTATACAGAAGTAGAAAGGGAAAGAGTATTTGTAATTATTTGTTCCCAGGTCAAAAAACAGATTTCTCAATGGTCAGGAAAACCTGTCTGGAAGAATAATAGACTAGCAAGAATTTTACACAGTTTTCTCCTGGTATTTGCAATTGCCAAAGTATTATAGAGGGATTATTCTGTGAAGAAAAATGTGGGGTTCTGTGCAACCCCTCCCCAACACACACACACACACACACACATTCTATGTGTAGAAAATGGGCTTCCTGCACTGAAAACAGTGGGTAAAATTACTATAATTATTTGTCCTTACATGTAAGGGTGAAATAGTAAAGGATTTACATCCCTATATGAAATTAGTAAGAAGAATGGATATGGCCAATGTTGTAGATAAACTGAAGAGGTGAGAGTAGTGATGTTAGGCATAAACATTAAGAGTTGTAACCAGTTGTGGTTCCAGCAGCAGTAAAAACACTGTTAGCAAAGCAAATTTGTCATTCTCTTCATATCCTGTGTATCAATCTGTTTTACAAGTTGGAGGAACCTCAGATTTGAAGACATGCATGTCATACCTTTCAACTCTCCTGTTTCAGCAGGAGAGCCTCTGCAGACTGGCCCAAAGGGCTGGGCTGGGGGTAGAGTTGGGGTGGGGCAGCCACACGCCGGCCGTCCCAAACCCATGCTGATGCCGTCCTGACACCGTGTGCTGTTATGTTTAAACACACTGCACCGAAAGGGTGAGGAAGAGCTGTGGCGCTGGTTCTTAGGGTGGCCTTTTGTCACCCCTAAAACAAGCAGCATTTTTGGGGTGGCAAAAGGGAGGATCAGGCCCATGGCATGGGGTTGCCGCAGCCCCAATCCGCCGCTTCCCAGGGTGGTTCTGTGCCGCCTGTCTGCAGAAGCCCTCAGTTAATCTTCTGCTGTCCCTCTTTCTCAGCTGCTCAGCGGTCCAATCTCTCTTTTCTACTCCCACTTTCCTCCTTTACCCCTAGTTTGCTTCAGTTGCTGCAAACTGAGTTCAAAGTACAAAAGTCAATTGCACTCCTCAGCAGGAGGGAAAGAATAGAAAGGCAGAGAATCTTGCTGCTCTCAGTAGGCTCATGTTTTTTTGTGTTTGTTTGTCTGCAGGCTTTTCTAAACTCAGCATACACATTCCAGGGGTTCTCTGCTTTAAATAATAGTTTTGTGTGTTCTTCCTTGTAAATATCTTTTGCCCTCTTGTTGCCTGGTCCTATGTTGTTGTTGTTTTACCATACTCTGATGTTGTTGGGCCACATGTGACTCAGTTTTATCTGTGAAATATTGGAGGGTATGGAATGGAGCAGGTAGGAGAAAGGGAAGCAGTTTATCCTCCTAATATTGGTGATAGTCCCTACTAGTTTATGTCTTAGAACCAGATCTCATGAAAAGTGGATGTTAAGATATGAGAGGGAATTTGCAACTGAAGGAAGGAGAAACCACCCTTTTTATGGTTACCACTGATTGCTACAAATAATGGAATAAGACTTGTGTTAGGCCCATGAAAATTTCCAGAAAGATTCCATTTAGACAGAATTTAGAAAGCATCAGAAGAAGCTCCTTCTGTTGAATGGGATCATTGCTCCATCTTGGTATTATGTACATCTAGGTTGGATGAAATGTGGCCTTTGAGCCATGAGCATCCCCTGAAGCCTCCCCCATCAATTGGAACTGTCCCACCTCCAATTTTAAACCTTGATTTAATTTTCAAGCAATTTGAACACACAAATGACACCAAAACACCCGAAAATGATGGAAAACACCATCCTGCACACACCAAAATACCCTCAGACTCATAAAATGCTTTTTGCTACATATTGGCCAAAATGGTGACACTGTTTCTCTTCTCTTCAACATTGAGGCTAAACAGATGGTCCCTAAGGGGCAGCGTCTCGCTGCCCCTTTCCTTTTCGGATTGGAGCCAAGGCAACTGCACGCCGCCACCCCAATCTGGCACTTTGCTGCTCTAAAAAGAGCTGACAAATGCCACTCTTTTTTAGAGTGGCAAAAGCCACCCTTGCTGCTGCAGCGGTGGCTTTTCTACACTCCTTTTTGTGCAGCATGTAGGTGCCATGCTGCCGGAGCGCCCTGACGCCATGCAGTGAGGTGCACAGTGTGATGGTGGCATTGGGGTGGGTTGAGGTGGCTGGTATGCAATCGCCATGCCCCGACTCCACCCCCCACCCCAGGCTGGCCCTTTTGGCTGGTCTGTATAGCCCCATTTGGCCAATATACAATCAATATACAACTGAAATAAAGAGGTTCTTTTCAGTGTGAGTACAATTCATGCAGGCTGTGAGGGAGGCAATGGCAGAGAATTTGCACACAAACACACACCACACACAGTTCTACCCCGATCTACACTGACTGGCAGCTTTCTATCAGGTTTTCAGACACAGATCTTTCCTGGTCATAGCTGGAAAAGCCAGGGACCAAAGATTTCTCCCCCACTCCAATTATATATTCAAAACACAAATCTTAACAACATTTTAACAGAGCTTGGATGGTTGCATTTAATAAGAATGACTATATAATAACATGGTGAAGCCATGAATAACTGAGCTGTGGTAAGATGATGTCATTATATTCATTTTTCTTAAAAGTAAGTTTCCAAGCCTTTGGATCTTAGTCCAGAAATCTAACAGTTCATAGTTAAAATATGGCATTTCCAGTGTTCCTCTGATTATCAGTTGCTGGAAAACAACAGCAGGAGAGAGCTATTTGCCTTCATGCTTGTGGCATTGGACCTGGTTCTGTGGATATAGAGGTTAGTGGTAGGCCTTTGATTTGATTCAGCAGGCCTCTGCTTATGCTCTTATAACAAGATTCCAATACAGTACAACTATAAACTTTAGCCTCAGTTTTTCATTAAAGTGCACATATTTCATGGGCTGAAAGGGTCACCCTATTGTCATGAGGAGTTCTTCATTTCATTTGGACTTGTGATTTCCATGTTCACCATACTGCATAATTCATTATGATGTCTTGAGGTAACCTCATTTGGTGTTTGGACTATGGATCAGAGAAGTCAGTCTGTTCTCATCTTCCTCTTAGTATGTCATAGGAAAATCTTGAAATAGCCCAGTAGTGGTTGAAATGTCAGAGGTTTTGCTCTGCACAGATAATGGAATCAGCTTACATTTCTGCTAAATGCTAGAGTAACATCTTCCCTATTACAGTCGTCTCTCATTACATGTTATGCTGTCCAAGTCCACTTTAAATGAGTTCCCACGATAGAAACAGAGCTGTTAAAATAATTTGATTTTGGTATGATTGGTTTTTCCGTTAATAAAGGGCTTTTTCCTCTCTTGTATTTTTAGTAGGATAGCTGGTGTCTGCCATCCATTTCATGATATGTTAATGATTTTAAAGGGCATTAGGGTATATTGAATAACATAGTTTTGCATTGATATTTCAATAAAGAGGGAAAACAGCACTGGATAATTAAAAGCAATTAAAATGCCAGGTAAATGGGGAATCCTTTTGTCTTTTGATTACATTATAAAGCCAAGAGTAAATGTACTGTGCTGTCATCATTACCAGGTTTCTCTCTCTCTCTCTTTCTCTCTCTCTCTCTAACATACTTTCACATATATGTGTGTGTGTTATCTACATACAAATAATATGCATATCTACATATGTGCTGTATGTACCACTGTGTGCATATGCTTCATTTTTGCTGCTACATGGGGCTGGTTCTCCTGTTAGGCTATGAGGCACCCTTCTCAGGCAGCAAATTATGGGGGCATGGAGGTAGTATGAGCAGTGGCATGCTGCAAGATAGTAGAGGCAATATAGACTGCCATGCTTGCATTCTCTAGGCTAGACCATTACTCTCAGGTGCAGTGGAGAATACTCTTTTCCTAAGATTCAGCTGCCAGTCCAGTTAGCTCCTGCATTTCAAACAGGAGCTAAAAAGGAGTGGAAAGGGGACTAGGATAATGGCTTGAACCAATGTTGCTTCTATAGCCCCTCCCCATCATTTGAGGAAGTACCTGTACTCAAACTATGGTTCACCTAACACACAGTTTGAATATACATTGGGCTTGGTATTCATTTGTTGGGATATAGCAACTTCGCATGCTAGTCTTTCTAGGAATATAAATATGCATGTCTATGGTAGTTTCATCACCCACTAATAGCCCCTCCTCATTTCCTGTTTGTTAACTGAGCTCACTTCCCCCTTTTGGCCTATGCTTGGAGACCCTCCTGTTCCCGATTTTTCTTTTTTCTTTTGCCCAGACATGGCCGACCAGCATGCATATTAGAGCAGAACTTTCTTAGAAGCATGTAGAAGTACTTTTCTTACTTTTTTTTCTTCTCTTTGCAATTTGAAGCTAGACCTATATATTTTCATATACATGATTTTGTAAGTAAAGATCATTTTATTTTCTCTACTTGGAATATCTGAGTTGTTTCTTTGTAGACACGTGGGTGTGGAGATTAAGGTGGACCTAGTGTGTTCCTGCTCATCATTCTTCTGCTGTGCTTTATTCTGCTGGTGAGATTAAACAATCTCCCCTCTTTCTTGAGAATCCTAACAGATATCAAGAAAATATTTCCAACATCATTGGGTTGGTGCCAGGGTCCTCCTCCCCATGGACACAAAATCCATGGATACTAAAGTCCCATTATATACATTATATACAGTGATATAGTAAAATGGTATCCTTTATATAAAATTGTAAAACCATATTTTTTTTCTTTTTGCATTTTTTTTCTATTTTCAAGCCGTGGATGGTTGACTCCATGGATTCATAATCTGTGGATGCAGAGGGCTGATTGTGCATATTGTGATTCATGATGTAGGTGCTCCATTTTGCATTGGATAGACTTTCCTCCACATAGCCCAGCACTTTTCCTTTTCCCCCTTTTGTATTTTTGTACTCTTCCTTATCACCTTCATCATCTTTCTCAGTGGAGATACTTTGTAGGAAAGTAATTCTCCATTAATGTTCTTCTTGAAGGGAGCAATGAATAATTTTAATAATTTTATCAGTGTTCTTACCACTGCAAGAACACTTTTGAAAACCTCAGCCTATTCACAATTTGAGACTTGTTCTGCACAAAATTCGCATGTGGTTCATTTGGATAGAAAAAGGCATATTCTACAGAGGAAATAGCATTTTCTGCCCAGAAATTGTAATTCTACACAGACATATTATTTTCTGTGCAAAAAAGGCGTTTCTTGAACAGAAAATGCTTTAATTACAGATGTATTCTGTGCAAAATATGCACATGGTTTATATGCATAGAAAGCAGCATTTTCTGCATAGAAATGCTACTTCCTGTGTAGAAAATGTGGTTTAGTTTTGTTTGTTTGTATTGTGCATAAAACAACCACATGCAAATTTTACACAGACTATTCTTGTCAGTTCAGGATTCTTTTTGAAATTTCAGCTCAAAAATAAATTGTCTGCATGATCAGCTTTGCTGACAAAAATTCCGTAGAGTTTGTTTTAACACAGCCATTCTCATTTTGTATTAAAGCTTTCCCCAAAAAATTATGGATTGTTCTAGTGCTGTCTTCATTAAATGTGAGCCCCCCACCACCACCACCCCAGCAGTGCTACTTGAATTACTAATTCAATTTCAAATGCTTTTCTTAAGGGGTGGGTGGTTTGGGGGGTTTTGTATGTCTTGCTTGTAATACTGTAATTGTGTTGCAGAGGGGCAGGATAAAAATAAAGTTTTTTATTCCCTGTGTTTTACAGAGTGTGGGCATGGTAGAATCTTCACTTCCACATATATGTAAGTGTCTGAGGCTGTGACCTTCATGGCTTCTTCACGGGCATGTCATTGGACTAACCATATGCATCAAGCAGTGTTGCAACAATCATATTCTGTAACCTGACAAGAAAGTCTCAAGTTGCAGTCTTATCTTTCAATCTATACAAGAAGCCTTTGAGCTCGTGCCAGGCTTATATTCTGTATTACTCAGTGTCTCAATAATACTTGGCTAGTGATTCTATCCATTCTACCTGTTTGAGATTCTGTGTTAGGTTTCTTACTGGAGAAATTAGACGTAACAAAAACTCAGCACCAGAATTTGTTCTTCTGAGCTCAGGATACAATAGACTGACTCCAATCCAAGCCAGAATTTTGCAGAATAAATTCAATAGTCTCAGCACTGGGTGAGGTTAGATTTTTCCCCCCCCCCCCATTATTTTGGAAGATTTTTCACATTTTGGAGATTTTTCACATTTTGGTGAGTTCTTGGCAAAATGTAGTGTTTTTCATAGAAGACCTGTTTTTGGAGCAAACTGCTATCATTGCAGCTGAGGGTGATGGGAGGCACTATTCTTTCTGCAAGGGCAAAATAATTTACATTTATTATACCACATATTTCAGTGGTTGAAATTGCCAAAATCAGGGTTATAAGAAAAAGCAGCAATGATTTACATATCTTTAAAGTGGGTGATGCAGAGATTTAAATGGTTAATGGGCTATTTTATACCTTGGGCTTCCACTGCTCACTCTCCCATTTCTCCTTATCCCTCCTTTGCCTTACTTGGCCTCATTCCCACTATGATTTAAAATGAATTGCTGATCAGGTTATATGTCTGTCGCTCCCACTTGAAACTGGTTCCAAACTGACTGCACTCAGTTTTAGCCATGAGGAAGTGAGGCAAACATAAAAGAATCATTCTTTCCTGACACTAGTTTTTTGGTGGTTCTTTTGAAAAGAAGCTATTAGCAAGCATGTTCAGCAAATAGGAATGAAGGACCTGAATTGTATCAAACTGAAGAGGAGGGATTACTATGACAGAGGGTTGGCACATCCTTCACCAGTTTTAAGGAAAATCCATCACTTCCCCCCCCTCCCCTTTCCCAGGACCCATCCTACATTCCAACCTTCTGTCCAGGAGGAATTCCAAAACACCCTCCATTCTTAGCTTGATTAGGAAGGATGTCTTCCAAGTCTGCAAGACTGAGAGGGCACCACCTCAACTCCCCATGTCCTTCAAGCCCTGTAAGGCTGTGAAGGCAGCCCCTCACCAAGGGGAGAGTCTTCCATATGACACCCATGGTTGCATGCATCCCAGGAGAGAGTGCTCCATATAGCACCCATGGCTGATGCATCCCAGGGGAGAGTCCTCCATATGACACCCAAGGCTGCATGCATCCCAGGGGAGAGTCCTCCATATGACACCCAAGGCTGCATGCATCCCAGGACAGAGTCCTCCATATGACACCCATGGCTGATTCATCCCAGGGACGTCTTCTATATGACACCCATGGCTGATGCATCCTAGGAGAGAGTCCTCCATGTGACACCCATGGCTGATGCATCCTAGGGGACAGTCCTCCATATGACACCCAAGGCTGCATGCATCCCAGCAGAAAGTCCTCCATATGACACCCATAGCTGTATGCATCCCAGGGAAGAATCCTCTATATGACACCCAAGGCTGCATGCATCCCAGGGGAGAGTCCTCCATATGACACCCAAAAACTAGTGAGCAAAAACTAGTGAGGGATGGGATACTAGTGAGAGATGGGATTCACCCATGATTCCCTCCTGTGTTTTCTTGAATGTGTTGTCAGTTGCATCACCAATGATGCGTAGACAATTGACAGGCATTTTGAAGGGGCACAAACTAGTGGGAACAACAGTTGTGCCAAAAAAGAAGAGAATAAAGAAAATACTTGCTTCCATTGTGGGAACAGCGCATTGACTGGAATCGATTCACCAATCCAGAGTGAAAGCAAATCACAAACCAGGTTAAATGTAAGTGGAAATGAGCTCTTCATATCTTCATTGTGAGCCCCTCACTTGCTTCTTGTGCACTGCTGCTCATACTGCTCACCATCCTTTCTCTCCTACTCCCTCTTTCATCTTATCTTGCACTCTCACAATGCAGTTTGCCTGCCATGGTTGAAAATGTCAACCTAAAAGAGCATAGCTGTATTTGCCTGCTATTTACTGGTGCTAATATGTTAGTACTGTGGGAAATGATAGGGCCTGCAAACGATAGGGATGTTTATTGCTAGAAATTGTTGATCACATTCTTTTGTGGTTAAGGAGTGGAATGAAGGGAGTTGAACTTGTTTCAAGAATATCCAAGGTCACTTTCTTGGGAACAGGGACAAGAGAAAAAAGAGAAGGGGGCATTTAATGGGAGCAGAAAATTAAAATAACGTGTTGGTTTTGTAATGAATTAGAAGGTAGTCCACAAAAGATTTGAAATTATGTATGCTTTAATTACACCTTGTTAATGCTTGCTGTTTAGTTCTGACAGCTGTCCCTGGTGTACTTCTCTGCTTGCTGAGTAAAAATGTTTCCTAAGTTTTATTACTGAAGACTGGATTTCTGAACTAAGGGGTTTACCAGACTTGACACTTGTGCACTACCACTTGCACCACTCACTCACTTTCTCACCTCTCTTACCCTTTCCCTTGTCTTCCCTTGCACTCTCATAGTACACACTTACCTTGCTTCTGCACACTGCCACTGCTTGCTCTCCAAGCTCTTCCACTTCCTTCCTTGCCTCACTCCATACCCTCAAAGTGAGCACTTTGCTTGCACCTTGCACACTGCTTACACTGTTCATCCTCCCATCTCTCCTACCGCCTCCCTTACCTCCCTTGCATCCTAACAGACCCCCACTTGCTTCTTGTGCACTGCTGGTAGCACACTCCCCCACACTCTCTCTCTATTCAGCTCATACCCCCACAGTGAGCTTCTGCTTGCTTCTTGGATCGGCCACTCCCATTGCTCAATTTCACTTCTCTTACACCTAAAATTTCCCAATAGACCTGCTTCTTGCAGAACAATTTAAAATAAGCATACTTCAATGTTTTGCCCCATATCTTGGCTTTCACAGGTCAGAGACATATTTTTTTAAAAAATTGGAAGCATAGAATGTAGGCCAGTGGTGGCATATATGGGCACCAGGTGGCATAAAGAGAATCTGCATAACATAGGGTAAAATTTTCCCTGAAGTCATGCTGAACCTTAAAAAGGAACTGAGTGGTTGGAGGATTTGGAAGGACAAAAGTAGGTCCAGGGGCTGCACCCTGTCTGCAGGCCATGTCTAACCCTGATGTATAGACACCTTTCAAAATGTGATGGCCTCACACAAAGTTTGATGTTCACCAAGTTTGGGTTTACACTTCCTTTTAGCTCCAGTCAGAATGATCAAAAATTATGAGAGCTGGAGCTCAAAATGTTTGGCAGGGACCAGGACAAGGAAAGATAGATAATAGAAATGGCATGGCCTTTGACATCATTTGTGGCTCAAAGAAATGTTCATAGTAGAGAACTTTGTCTCCATTAATTTTTTAAAAGAATTTTCAAAAAATGGAAATTTCTTCACATTCATAATGGAAAGAGTTGAGGATTTTAGCATTTTGAATTACAATTTACAGATTACACTATCTAACCCCAGAGCTTTGAATATGTAATATTTAAGTCTGGTTTGAATCCCTGTATAATCAACCATGTTAGAGCTAAAAAAAACCAAAAAACTTTCATTCCATTAGATAGATATACATATTACATTGCTTAATTGGCTATTCCAGTACATATACGTATTCACAATTATTTCAATATCTCTTATTTCCTTTTTCCATATTTCACCTTTTTTGTTTTATATTTAATTTTCTACCTTCTGAGCTAAATTAAGGTTGTCCACTCTTTTTTTGTTCTATGAAGCCAAACTTACCATCTTTAACATATACATGGCAGGAAGGTACAACTGAGGGCCTGTATAGACTGCCAGAAATAATCCATTTTAGGACCACTTTAACTGTTCTGACTTAATGTTAGGGAATCATGGGAATTGTAGTTTTTTTTCTGAGACATTGATCCTTCTCTGTCAGAGAGCTCTGGTGCCACGATAAACTACAGTTCCCATGATTCCCTAGCACTGAGCCAGGGCCATTAAAGTGGCCTCAAGATGGATTATTTCTGGCACTCTGTACGGGCCCATAGACACCTTCACATATCATATATTTTGTGCGCACATACTCAATACTCACTCTCTCTTACACACACACACACATACACACACACACAAGAAAGTGATCAATGTTCCTTTCTTTAAGTATAATCTCTATTTGAGAATATGTTTGAGCCAGGCATATCGAAAAAGGGAAAAATTTCTCCAGTAGCATTGCTAAAGATCTCATCACTTTGGTTTATTTTATTGCATTGAACAGTAAGCTTCATGTGTATCTCCTCAATGGCCTGAGTCATTTAAGAGTAATATGCTTTGCATGTATCCTTCCTTTGGTAAATGTTCCTTCACACTATTTATGGTACACAATGTTCTAGATGGAGTAGATTCTAAAATCAGTGCAGGCATCCTCCCATGTGTTGCCTTTCCCAATGTCCCAGAGGCTTTAGGATTATCACAGAATATTCTGGAGCTTCTAAACCAGGGGTAGGCAACCTTTCCCCTTTAAGGGCCGAGGGACTTCAGCTCCCAGAAGCCTCAGCCATGTTGGCCAATAGTCCGATGTTGGCCAATAGCTCCTGGGATTCTGGGAGCTGAAGTCCCTCGGCCCTTAAAGGGGAAAGGTTGCCTACCCCTGTTCTAAACTATGCTTGTTAGGTGAAATAAAGCATGTTCCTGCACTGTGTGTGTGTGCACCACAATTGCTGGCTTTTAGGCATATAATTTTCACAAAATGGGAGAAGGGAAGGAATCCCAGAAGGGAAGGAATCTAGGAGAGGCTGATGTGATCAACATCATTCCCCTATATTCAAATAGCATTAATTGCATTATTGTCACTGATTTTAGAAATATAAATAACAGCTTTGGAGGAAGTAGCAGCATTGGCAGCAGAGTATGAAGAGTATATCTCTGGGTTTAATGCTTTTAATCTGAGATCACAATGCCACTAAACCCCTTTCCCTTAGTTGCTATATTCTGAAAGAAAGAATCTCCCACTGGTGCCTGAAGTCACTTATAAAGTGACTCTAAGGACGTTATCACATGGGGAGCTCCAAACAGAAGCCAGCTTTAAAGTGAAAGTGCTACCGCAAAAACGGAAGCAATTAATTAGTCGGCTTTCCCTGTGTGAAAACCTCCTGCGCATTTAAAAGGAGGTTACTCCGAGTGGAAAGTAAGCAGAAACTGCTTCTGTTTATTTTCAGAAGATCCCCGAAAATAAAAAGAAGCAGTTTCTGACTACTTTCTGTTTGGATTAACCTGCTTTTAAATGCGGTCGTCTGAAAATATACCCACCTTTGCAGGTTATTTTCAGTTTAAACCCCCGTTTCCTCACAGGATTTCCCCCGTGTGATAACGTCCTAAGACTGTCTCTTCTAATCAGGCCAATGCATCCAGCCAGCAGCCATTTTTCAACTGTTGGCACAGATTCCTCAATATCCGAAATGGTGCGTGGCATCAAGACAGCATCAGTGTGGGATTGGGGCAGCCAGCATGCAGCTGCCCCACCCCAACTGTGCCTCCAGGCTGGCCCTTTGGGCCGGTCTGCAGAGGCCCTTAGTTAACTTTGAATACAGAGGAAATATCAGAATGACATACCAAAGGAGGTCTGGGGACAGAGCCCTCTTGCATGTTAGACTATAGGCAATCTCAGTTTTATTTGGGTAGTAGCAAGCTTCTAAAGAGCACATATAATACTGAAACATCTTTGGTATATATATTTTAAAATCTGCAATTATGTGAGTAAACTTATGGTAGATTGTAATTAAGCCACTATTCTAGATGTGGTTACCTTACTTGCTTCACAAAGTAGCATCTCCCAGCTCACTGTCTACCCCAGTTCTGATTTACCAGGTTGGTTGACAGAGGGGCGGGGTATAAATAAATGTTGTTGTTGTTATTATTATTATTATTATTATTATTATTATTTATTGATGGGTGTCTCTTCTCCTCTCAATCAGAATGCATCAGATGAATACTTCCACCCCTCCCTCCAGTGATCTCTGGTATGCCAGTCAGAAGCAGGATCCTGTCAAAATTTCTCCTCATGCCAGAGATTACTCATAGGAGAGGGGTGGGCATTGACAGGAAAAAGCAAAAAGCAGCTTATTTATATACTGCTTCATATCACGCTATGGGATGTCTAAGCGGTTTACAACTGTGAGCTGATTGCCCCCCAACAATCTGGGTACTCATTTTAGCGACCTCGGAAGGATGCAGGCCTGAGTCGAGCCTCAGCCCTGGCTGGTATTGAACTTGCAACCTTGTGGTCTATGAGTGAGTGGCTGCAGTACAGGCATTTAACCACTGCGCCACCAGGAGAGCAGATGCCTGTCAGTCCCAGTGGCTGCTGTTGGGAAAGTAGGGATTGGGGGACTTTTACAATCCCTATGCATTCCCTACACCAAGGTTAGGCAACCTTTCCCCTTTAAGGGCTGAGGGACTTCAGCTCCCAGAATCCCAGGACCTATTAGCCAACATGGGACTATTGGCCAACATGGCTGAGGCTTCTGGGAGCTGAAGTCCCTCGGCCCTTAAAGGGGAAAGGTTGCCTACCCCTGCCCTACACTATTGAGTACATATGGATCATGAATATCAATCAGTTATGAATGCATACCATTAGGTTACAGATTCATAACTGCAACTGTGAATTCCAACCAATTAGCCAATATGATGCAAATAACCACAAATGTTTGGTGTGATCACAGTTGGACTATTCTATATGATCCAATCAATATGTCTCATAGAAGGAATTGCAAAGCTGGAAAACGTGCAGAAAAGGGCAACCAAAATGATCAAAGAAGGAGTCAGAGAAAATTCTCTTTAAGGAAACATGGGGCATTTTAATTTAACAAAAGGATGACTAAAGGAGGACATGTTGGAACAGCTAAAGTAGACAGAGACTATTAATAAGGTAGAGTAGGTAGGAATTGTGTATCAAGATGTTGTTGAACAACATCTCATAAAATTTCTCACCATTGGCAATGTCATCTAGGGCTGTTGGGAACTGCTGTCCAATGACAACTAAAAAGTCACACAATTCCCACCCAGGCAAAGAGAAGTACATATAGAAGAGACAGAAGTATGCATCCCCCCACACATACTTTATATATTAGAATCCAGAGTTATCAGTAAAGCTGAATAGTAAAAGATTTAAGCCAGAAAAAGAAAAACTTCTTCACATAGTCCATAGCTAAACTATGGAATTGACTATCACAGGAGGCAGGAATGGCCACCAGTACAGAGTCTAGTATATGTTACCTTAACAATGTGCTGAATTGTTACGTTCTGTTGTCTTTCCTACTGAATTATAAATGTGAGGACTAGATATTAATCAGGACATGGGATTAAGAGGGTTTTATATATTTTGCATGCACACACATAGACACACACAATTTCTTCCTCCACACCTGCAATTTACATTGCCAAAAACAATATGTCCAATGAAGACATATATTTTGTTTTGTCTGTGTAAATTGCAAGTTGAGGAATCCAATTCAGTACAAGGCAGATCATACCTGTACACCAGGGGTAGGCAACCTTTCCCCTTTAAGGGCCGAGGGACTTCAGCTCCCAGAAGCCTCAGCCATGTTGGCCAATAGTCCCATGTTGGCCAATAGCTCCTGGGATTCTGGGAGCTGAAGTCCCTCGGCCCTTAAAGGGGAAAGGTTGCCTACCCCTGCTGTACACTAAGGTTCCAACCTGTATTTGGGGCCCTGCTCTTACTTTTGAGTAAAGGAAGGAGGGAGATATTTAAAATTGAGGTGGGTAAAGTGTACCATTCTAAATGTTGTTGAACTTTACTCCAAACAACTCAAGACAACATAGTCAGTGATGAGAAAAACTGGGAGATGCAGACAAACAATTTCTGGAGGACTTCCCCAGGCTAGGAAAGGAACCTTGAGTAAGAGTTTGAAAAGTAACCCTTAAAATGAATGAATATAATGGCATGCTGAAGCCATCTATAACTGGGCAATGGTAGGATGATACCCTGGGTCCCATCACCCTAAGACAGCTCAATTACAGATGACTTCAGCTATTCATTATTCAGTGTTCATTTATCTTTAAAGTGACTTCACTGACACTGCTTTCAAGAATTTGTACCCTAACCTTCAAGGCTTCCAAAGATCTGTTTTATGTTGGCATGGGCCCTATAAAGATGATTGTCTATTCATAGGAACACATTCTCCTTCACCTAAAAAGGTAGACCAAATATTTGCTATTTGTTTCTTGGTACTGATTTAATCAGTGAAACTGAGACTGGCAAAACACAAATTGATTCACTTTGAACACCACCTCTGAAAAAGGCAATGTTGCTAGGAAAATATTGCAGAAAACCACTGCTATATAATTTTCTGAAATATTTTTCCCCAACTTGTTGTTTTCAAGAAAAGATTTCCATTGAAAAAACAGTTATGCTTTGACTGACATAGGGGGGAAGCAGACGGGCAGCCCTGGGCCACCCCAGGAAGCTGCGCTGTGGGACCGAGGCATTCCCCACGCCTCAGTCCCACGGCGCACTTTCGCCGCCCCTGAAAGGAGAGCTAAATTGGCGCTCCTTTCACAAGTCGCCGAAGGTGTGCCGCAAAAGGCTGTGGCGCACCTTCAGCGACTCTTCCACCGCAGTGCGTGCAATTGCTGCAGCGGGAGGTCCTCCTTGGAGCGCCGGCCGTGTGGAGGGCCGGCTGCTCTGAGGACAACCTGGGGAAGGGGTTGGGGCGCCGATCGTGTGGCTGCCCCTCCCCTTCCCTGCCCCCAAGACGGCCCAATTAGCCGTCTGCTTAGCCCCATAGATGCTTCATTTGGGCTCCAAGTAGCTCCAAGTAGCAATGCTGTTCAGGCTCTTCATTCTTGCAGATAAGAATTCCTGCAGGACTCCCCCCCCCCCTCCGTGGACCAGAACACTCTCTTTTTGCAAATTAGGAAGTATTTATCTGTGCAAAAATTTGCTGTTGTTGTGTCCCTTCAAATTGTTTCCCAGTTATGGTGAACCTATCATGAGATTCTATGGTGTGTGACTCATCCAACATCACCCAGTGGGTAGGTTTTCTTTGGAGAAAGCATCATTTTTAAACAAAAAATATGTCACTTGTGCCCAGTGTTTTCTGTAAAAAGAGCACAGTTTTTCTGTATGGAATCAACACTTATTTGCATAAAAAGCACCAATGGCTAGGACCTATAGTGAGGCCCATCACTAAGACCTTCCCTGTGCTCCCTTTAAACTGCCAGCTCATTTTCTGGCAGTCTAACAGGTGCTGGGTAGCTGGCACTCACCACAATTTATTTTCTAACATGCCCCCAAAGGAGCATCACTCTGGGTTATTATGAGAAGCTGAAAAAGATGTGGCTATCTGCATGGTTATCTTTGGAATGGGGGTTTCTTCATGTGACAGATGCCTGATAAACCCACCAGAGAGGGCTTTACACTAGGATGCCATCTTTCCAAGGGTTTCTGTATTCCTTGACAAATATTAGATCTAGGAGTGGATGACACTTTCATTTCAGTTTGTTGAAAAAAAATTACTGAAATCCACTACTTTCTTCATATTTGAAATGCAACCAAGCTGCGAGTTAAAAATTCAAATAGGGAAGAAGGCTTGTGTGGTTTTAAAAAAAGATATTGAGCAAAACTTGCAAACTTTCATAATTCAAGATAGGAACTACTTGAGATCTTTAAAAGGGGGGAGATATCAAAACTGAGAGATTTCAACAATGTAGCTTCTGTTATGGTTGCAGTTGCTACCATTTCTGCTTAAACATTTTCAATATCATCAGTTCCAGGTGCCATTGAGGACAAAAATGTGACAGTGCAGAAGACTTTTTACAACCTGAATTAGGGTAGCTGGTTAATACAGGAACAATTGTAACATCAAAAGCCATCACATTTCTGAAACACCACTATTAGAGCTATACGTTACCACATAGAAAATGTTTCAGTGCTGAACCATCAAGTGAAGGGAACCAGGTGATATTCCCATATGTTAAGTATGAGGAAGGATAACATCAGGAATTCAGAGAAATAATCAAAGAATGGTTAGGGCCAAGTCTTGGAATTGTTACTTTTTTATGATCACAACCCTCACAATTTCCTGACCAGCATGCTGGGGGATTCTGGGAGCTAAAGTAATATATCCATGCTCCAAACATCATTTGGTCCTGACAGAGAAGATGTAATTAAAAGACGGTAAGATGCTTTAGGAAGATATAAAGGAGTGGAGAGAGGCAGGATTAACAGGAAAGGTAAGGTGTGGAGTGTTCAACTGTACTTGTGACTGAAGGTTTCTAGAAATTCTGTTATTTTGAGCTTTTTAATCAGAATAATTGATGTTGGATAAATATAGAATGGCAGTTCCAGATGGCAGCAGCAGCATGGGGGGATGAAAAAAACCCAAACCTCTTAGGATCACCAGTTGCAAACCAAGAGCTGTTGGTGCTAAAACAAATCAGAAAGAGAAATTTGTTTGGAACCAAAACAAAATTTAAACAACCCCTCAATTAGCCTCACTGGCTACTGAGCTTGTCCACTCTGGTTTAAGATTTGGCAAGGAGGAGTCTTTTCCTTCCAAGGCTCATAAATTGTTACAACAAAAAGAGACTAGAAAAGCTCAGTAAATCAGTGCAAAACATTAGCTGAAAAACATGTTTAGCAAGCAAGAACTGGCCAGAAGGATCTTTTCTACTTTGCTTTAATCACTGCTATGGAAGACCTTTCACGTGTCTGACAGGAATTCCCCAGGAAGCTAGAATTTTGTTTTGTTTTGTTTTTTAAAAAAGAAACTCTTTTTTCTGATATATTTAGCTTTGCTGCTCTCTGAAACAGCTGACATGGCTCTGTTTACTCTGTAGGTTCTCTTGTGTATTGACAATGTTAAGCAATTTTCTGTGGTTTCTGCCATGGAACAGTCTCCAGTGTCTCTTATTAAGGGAATAAAATGTGAATAGCCACAGAGGGTGCCAGTTATATACTCAGCATGGATGGTGTCTTTGCATGAAAACAGACATCACGGATATTACCCAAATCAAATAAGCAAAGCAAGATTATCTCTGTAACAAGCAGCAAAACTATTATGGGCTCTACACTAAATAGATTACAAATATACTTGAACTCCCTAAGTAATGGGAAGCCCTAGCTGTACAAAAGGATTGTTGATCACCATGACTGGCAGGTGTCAATATTGGTTTAGCCTGTATCTTTTATATAAATACTATAAAGGGATGGTACATTTGGGAGCCAAGCTAAGTGAATAATTCTAAAATGAAATAAATTATGCTTTCTTCCAGCACATCAATCACACTGATGTAAAGCATGTCAGTGGTTAGAACAGATAGTTACTTACCTCTCTGATGTAGGCACGAAAAGTTTGACTCCTAAAGGAAGAACCTGCAAATTGGAATTTCTATAGTAGTATTTCATGCAGAATTCTATGGAGTTTGCCATTGATTTGGTCGGTGTAATTTATATGGTAGGTGATTGTCAAGGCTGATATCCTAAAACCACCTGAGATTAGTTTTTCTGTAATGATTTGTAAGGGAAATGATTCATTAGTATCCTCTTGTTACTAACTATACACAAAAACAATTTAATGTTTTCACATATCTAAGAATCCATAGTTAGATATTGGGGAACAAGGTGCTTTTTTCTCTCTCTCTTTCTTTCTTCCCCTCTCTTTCTTTTGAGTAAAGGATTTGCTCAAGATCAGTGGAGGATCTGCACAAGCAGCTGACAGTTACATTGCTCACTGAAAAACTTCACTCTGAAACTCAAGAGACAAGGATACTGTTTTCCTTTGGATGAAACAGAATTAGTGAAAATAGTATCATTGACAGAATTATTACATTTGGAATTCCAATTCTGAGAAATCTCTCAGCCAACAATGCCAACATTTACTTTTGCAAATGTGAAGAAATTTACTAGGCTGGCTACTCTGATCAAACTCTGATCAAAGCAATTGAAATTAATGAGGCAAGTTAGTCATGACTAACTTAAGAATCCTAGTTTTTAATCATTCTTAGTCTAAACATGACTAAGTATGGATCAGACCCATTAACAATAGGAGCAAGGTGGACAATGTACTTATTGCAACTAATAATTAACCTATTTAATTTTTTTGCGACATGCTAAGTGTGAAAATCACTAGTATAAGTGGCTGTTAAACATATAATAGTATCCATGTTCATAGCAGTGTGCCTCTCTGATTACATAGATAAAAGGCCAAACAACATAAAGATTACTGAATCATGACTAAAGTAACATTAGACAGTTCTGATCAGATGAAATATCTGTAGTAATTTCAAGTGACACTTAAAGACATTCAGTGACACTAGCAAAATTTCTCTTGATATACAGTGGTGTGATGCAGCAGCTAGAAAAGCTGATACAAATCTGTGATGCATCAATAGGAATATACTGTCTAGATTAAGAGAACTAATAGTGCTACTTTATTCTGATTTGGCAAGAGTTCACCTGGAATACTGTGTCCAGTTCTGGGCACCACAATTCAAGAAGGATGTTGACAAGATGGAGTGTGTCCAGAGTAGCATGGACAATATGTTGAAAGGTCCGGAGAACATGCTTTATGAAGAACATCTTTTCCAGAAGGAGAAGGTTAAGAGGTGACATTATAGTCATGTTTAAATATTGAAAAGATGTCACATTAAAGATGGGTCAAGTTTGTTTTCTGTTGCTCCAGAGACTAGGACATGACACAATGGACTCAAAGGAAAACAAATTTCACCTAAGCATTAGAAAGAACTTCCTGATGGTAAGAGCTATTCAACATTGGAATTCACTGCCTTGGAGTGTGGTGGAGTCTCCTTTGGAGGCTTTAAACAGAGGCTAATGGCCATCTATTGGGGAAGCTTTTATTGTGTATTCATGCATGGTGGGGGGTTGGCCTGGGTGGCCCTTCTGATTTCTTCCAAATCTATGATTCCATGTGTTGGTGTGTAGATCTCTAGAAGTAGCAGTAAACAATTGTCTCCATCTTGACTTACCCTTTCACATCTTTCCAACAGAGGTTTGCTTATCCACAATAGCAATTCCAAAAAAGCTTCATCAAAAGGATGGAGAAAGGAATTACAGGAATTAACAAAAACCATTGGCTAGTGTTTACTTATTTTAAATTCACCTAATTTCCTCTACCAAGAGTCAAGCACTGGAGTTTTTGAAAATAATCCTGATGATGTTTATTTTTGGAAATATGTATATGCGACCTACTACATGTATTAGACCCAAAAGTTACTTTTGGACTACAATTCCCAAAATAGCCCTGAAGATTTTGAGAGTCGTAGTCTTAAAATGTAATGATTGAGATAATCTGTTCAGTTATGTATATTTGATTAAGTTGAGTATAGTTTACTAAGTAGCATCTCCTGACCTAATTTCCCAATCCTGCTTTATCAAGCAGCAGCCACTATGAGCAACTGTTCTGCTGTTGGTCAGGGCACAACAGACTGATAAGAAGGAATCAGAGGGTAGAAATTTCAGTATTTGCCTCGATGGACCAGAGAACAGATTTCCATTGCTCACATTACTGCTGCTCAGTAAAACAGGATTGGGGACTTTTATAATCATGGCAATACATAATGCCATGGTCATGAATATGTAGGAACCATAAATAGAAATAAGTTATAGATATGTAACTCTAGGGTGTGCATCTGTAACTGTGATAGTGAATTGCAGTGAATATTTTTAAGTTCTTATTTTCCTATGGAAAGATGGAATCATCCACATTTGTGTAGCTATGACTATTATCTTTTCAAAGTTTTCTGGCCAAATTAAATCAGAATGGTTTCACTTTAAACTGGCAGTGAAACCAGCCTCTTGGTAGTTCTGTTAAATGATTTAGAATACTGTGGCAATAGCAGTAGAACATGTACAGCCCTTTGAAAATCCTAAATCAATTCTCTTTTACATCAAAACCACACAATCCATTGATCTGGCATTGAAAAAACCAACTGGGGAAACTTTAGAACATTCTGATATGTCAGATACATGAGCATACTGGGAACTGAAACCAAAATGACTTTACTTAAAAACACTAGGACAAATCTACCCTATCAGTTGAAATCATGGAAATACCTCAGGGTGTGTTTCCTTCTTTGTGCCTAAAAAGAAGACAGCTCCCTTTTATTTGTATGAGATTTTTAAGTGTCAGTTCAATAACTGTATTTTTACAATGAACTACCTACTGATAATGTGTAAAGATTTCTGCAACATGGTAGGTGGGCCTGGGAATTATGGGTGAAAGTGGCCAATACACACCTTGCAGGTCATAGTCCACTGAACTGTATAAGATGCAAAATTTCTGGCAGATGCAAAAGCTTGCTTGCTCATAGCTATTTTCCTATTCCAATCAACAGAGAAAGTCAGTTTCTTGCATAAAGTACATACCTACAACTATCCTGTCAACTTATGGTGATGCCATGGAGTTCTTTTAAGGATCGTGGTAGTTTGCCATTGCCTTCCTCTGGATATAGGATACAATATCAGCTTCGGCTGATACGCCAACTGAGCCCTTTCCTGGAAGTAAGGGACCTTGAGACTGTTGTGCACGCACTGGTAACCTCACGCCTCGACTGCTGTAATGCGCTCTACATGGGGCTACCCTTGTACCTGACTCGGAAACTGCAGTTAGTGCAGAATATGGCGGCCAGGTTGTTATCTGGGACATCTAGGAGGGATCACATCACTCCGGTGTTGAGGTCCCTCCACTGGCTGCCTATTGGTTTCCGGGCCCAGTACAAGGTGTTGGTTATTACCTTTAAAGCCCTAAATGGCTTGGGCCCAAACTATCTCAGAGACCGCCTCCTCCCATATAATCCTCCCCGTGCCCTCCGGTCCTCTGGGAGGAACTTGCTGCAGCCTCAAAGAGCTAGGCTTGCAGCGACCTCCCAGAGGGCTTTTTCTGTTGTCGCTCCCAGACTCTGGAACGGCCTGCCGGATGAGATCCGTCAATTAACATCTTTGCATAGCTTTAAAAAGGCTGTCAAGACGGATCTCTTCCGGCAGGACTTTCTGGACTAGGAAGCTAGCCTGGGACCCTCCGAAGTTAGGTACTTTATAGTACTCATTTCAATTCCCGCAAGTAGATCCGCGGGGGATTGTTGCACTGTAGTTAAATCATGTGCTGTCAGTTGTTGTTTGTTTAATTATGTTCGGTTTTTAGATTAATTACTGCTTAAGTGCAGTTGTTTTAAATGTAATTGATTTAATAATGTTTTAGGGGGGGAGGAGGGATTGTTGTTGTTTTAACCTGCATGTAACTTGCAAATTTTACTGTTCACCGCCTAGATTGGTTCTCCATTAGGGCGGTATATAAATAAAACATATTATTATTATTATTATTATTATTATTATTATTATCTGGTATTCCATGGAGGTCTCCCTTTCAAGTATTAACCATACCTGATCTTACTTAGCTTCCAGGTTCAGACAGGATCTGGTGCCTTCAGGATATTTAGGCTAATAATTTGTTAATACAATCCCTCTTTTACACATTACAGAAGTGAAGCTTATGCGAAGAAATGATGTCTTGTCAAAGACTAATTATCATTGTGCTTCTTTGTTCTGTTTTATATTCATGAATATCATGTACTGAATGTTCCAGTTGTTATGGTTATACAGAGTATGGTCCATCATATCATTCTTCCAATGAATTGATGGGAAACCTTAGATAAATGTCAAATGCTCATAGATTCAGCTGAGAGGTTAGAAAAGTGATTCCTACATAAAGGATACATACATGTTTACATTATCACATTCAAAAATTAACCCATTTTTGTTCTTTCTTGTTATTGTTGTTGTTTAGTTTTTGTTCATTTTTTGGTTTTGTTTTGTTTTATCTTTTACAACAGAAATCCAGCATACTGAAGTGTTTCTGCTGAGCAGACCAGGAAGACAGGGTTTAAAATTCTGGTTCAGCCTCCCAAACTTTGGAAACTCAGTGGAACAGTCACTATATCCCAGTCAAATAATTTCATTTTGGAGTTTATCACATGGGGAAAATAGGAAGTTAAACTGGACAGAACCTGGGGTTATCCAGGGTATTAGGCACAATTACGCAATTGGTTTTCAGATGACACTGAGTGTGAACCACCTGGGATCTGAACAGAAAGTGACATGAATCAGGGAGTAGTCATTTTCAGGAAAATATTGTGTTTTCATTTCCATTTTAATTCACTTTCTTTGTGCAATTGCTGTAGTGTGAATGCTATTTGGGGGATTCTCCCCATTTTTGTGCTTGTTGAAAGATTTCCCATAGTTCTTTGCTGCTTTGTTGTGCCGAGAGGGATGCAGCCTTTTATGCTCCTAAAGCATCAGCAGGCACAAGGGGGGGGGGGGGAGCTTGCTTCTCTCCCTCACACATGGTTCAAATATCTCCTCTTCCTTCAACCTCAGCTGATGAGGAAAGGAACAGAAGGGATGCAGCAAGAGAGAAGTTTTCTCTTTCCTTTCCTACTTCTTTTCTTTTTACTTTGGGATGAGTTTATTTCCTGGTTTTGTCATGCCCAGTTGAAAACAGCTTCTGGGGCAAAGAGTGTTTTCCTCCTTGTTTTCCCTTCCCTTTGAAGTGTGTGTGTGTGTAAGTGGTTTGTGTTGTTTTATTGGAATTTGCAAATGGAAACCTCATCCTTCTTTCCTCTGAAACAGCTTCTGGGGCAAAGATTGCTTTCCTCCCCATTTTCCCTTCTCTCTGGAGAGTGTGTGTGTGTGTGTGTGTATGCACTTGGAAATGACAGTTTTGCATGTCACTTCTGGTGACGCAATGACTGCTTCTGTGCGCATATGCAAAAAAGTTATTTCCAAGCCATCAATGGGATTGTTCCCCATCTGTCTGAAAACCAAATGCACTTTCTACCCACTTTCTCACATTAGTAATGTGCTTTTAACACTTGGTTGTGCTCTGCATATGAAAATCAATTGCACATTTGTATGCTTTTCCAGGATGCAGATGCTTTAATCATTTTTGGGATGGAAATACATAGGTCCCCACATGATAAACTCCATAGTTTCAAAGAGGCAGGGGAATCATCAGGATAACTATGGGGGGTTGCAGACTGCCAGAAACAGTGCAAATTGAGTCCACTTTTAGGGTTAGGGTTGGTGCTAGGGAATCATGGAGATTGTTTTGTTTTGTTTTTCTGAGACATTGAGCCTTCTCTGTCAGAGAGCTCTGGTGCCACAATAAACTACAGTTCGCAGGATTCCCTAACCCTAACCCTAAAAGTGGACTCAATTTGCACTATTTCTGGCAGTCTGCAACCCCCCTATATCTACTGTTTAACAGAATGAAAGCATGGAGCAAATAGAAAGGCAATAATTAAAGAAAAGTTGTAGCTCTGGTGTCACTAGCAGGACTAAAATTAGTGTATAATGGATTCTAGATACATTTTATCAGGATTTGGAAGAATAAGAGAAAACTTGGAAAGGTTGATTTCTTAGGTTACAATGCCCAGAATTCCTTAGCCTGCACAATGAGTGGTCATGTGGGCAAGGGGATTCTGAATTGTGATTCAAAAATAACATTTATATGTTCCAATTATGGCAATTCCCAGACTTGCCACAATAACGAAACTGAGTAATTTAAAAACAAGTTGATCAAACAAGACAAAACATGTCCATTAAAAATGTTTTATTTATTTTTCACATCACTGAACCAATCTAGGAAGCAGGGCTGCCCAGCTGCTGTACAAGATTATCATCTGCATCAGATAATCATCAAGAGTACTGATTGTTCTATTCAAGGACAGGACAGGTAAGATGGCTTGATTGAAAACAAATGAGCTAGTCTTCCAAAATCACATCTCTTTCTAGAACTTCATTCTAGATTATCTCTTGTTGCTCTGCTTTGAGCATATGATACATTCCTAACCAAACCCATACCAGTTTCCTTTTCACTCCTGCACAGATTTTACTTTTTCCTCTCTCAGAATGGGGTGGGGAAAAACATAAAGTCATGTAGAAGATCTGTACGTCTGTGCATGACAAGGATGGGCAACTCCCCATGCTGCTTGACCTAATAGGTTTAGTCTGTTAGAGTTAGTAAACTTTTCATGCCTCTGCTCAGTAATTTATAGTTTGCTCATTTGCAGACTTTTCTACATCCTCTTCTTGCATTACTTTAAGCTATAATGACTTTTGTTCTTCCTTCTATGTCTTCCATTAGACCATGTACTTGACTGTGCAGAAGTAACTGGTAAATAGGCCATTTTATATGTTTTACAAAGAAGACCTAGTATGCTTCCTTCCTCTGCTAGACCTTCTGTGTGTGCACATGTATGCATGTGTGAGTGCATGAGACTGGTTGTTGTTCTGCCCTGACAATTTGATTGCCTTGTTAGAGAATCCACCACTATCTCTCACATTTCCCAACACTATGTATTCCCCATTATGACGTTTTCAACTCAAAAAGGCCCTCTGGACCAATGTCAACAGTTTTTTTGTCCATCACTGGCATGACTTAAGAAAATAGGTGGGCAACTGTGGAGGGCACAGAAGTCAATGGTGACCCCCTCCAAGGGCTCTTCACCCACCCTAAAATTGGCCAAGAGCCAGAAAATTAAAAAAAAATGAAACCAGAAATGGCTTCTATTTTATGGTTTTGAACAATTGTTATAGAATCATAGAATCATAGAGTTGGAAGAGACCACAAGGGCCATTCAGTCCAAACCCCTGCCAGGCAGGAACTCTAAATCAAAGCACCTCTGACAGATGGCTACCCAGGCTCTGTTTAAAAACCTCCAAAAAAGGAGACTCCACCACACTTTGAGGGAGTGTGTTCCACTGTCGAACAGCTCTCACTGTCAAGAACTTCCTCTTAATGTTGAAATGGAATCTCTTTTCTTGTAGCTTGAATCCATTGTTCCAGATCTTGTTCTCTGGAGCAGCAGAATACAAGCTAGCTCCCTCCTCAATATGATATCCCTTCAAATATTTAAAGAGGGCTATCATATCTCCTCTTAACCATCTCTTCTCTAGGTTAAACATATCCAGTTCCCTAAGTCATCCTCATAGGGCATTGTTTCCAGACCCTTCACCATTTTAGGGGGGAAGCAGATGGCACAAAGCTTCAGGGCAAGGAAGGAGAGGGGTAGCCACACGCTGGGCGCCCCAACCCCTTCCCAAAGACATCGTCGGAGTGCCGGACCTTCTGCACGTCTGGCGCTCCAAGGATGCCTATCCGCCGCAGCATCCACACACGCTGTGACGGAAAAGGCGCTAAAGGTGCGGTGGCAGCCTTTTGCAGCACACCTTCTGCTATTTGTGGAAGGAGTGCTATTTTAGTGCTCCTTCCTGGGGCGGCAAAGCTGCGCCGTGGGGCCAAGGAATGCTGCTGCCTCGGCCCCGATCTGCAGCTTCCCGGGGTGGCTCCATGCCGCCCGTCTGCTTAGGCCCTTAGTCACCCTCTTCTGGACACACTCCAGTTTTTCAACATCCTTTATGAATTGTGGTGCCCAGAACAGGATACAGTATTCCAGGTGGGGCCTGACTAAAGCAGAATACAGTGGCACTATTACTTCCCTTGATCTAGATACTATACTTCTTTGATTCAGCCTAAAACCACATTGGCCTTTTTAGTTGCCACATCAGACTGTTGACTCATGTTCAACTTGTGGTCTACTAGGACTCCTAGATCCTTTTCACACATGGTCTAATTAAGCTAGGTGTCCTTCATCTTATAGCTATACATTTCAATTTTTTGCCCTAAGTGCAGTACCTTACATTTCTCTGTGTTGAAATTCTTTTTGTTACCTTTGGCCCAGCTTTCTAATCTATTAAGGTCATTTTGAATTTTCATCCTGTCCTCTGGGGTATTAGCTATTCCACCTAATTTGTTTGGGGGTTGGTGGGTTCTTTGCTCTGCACCTTTCCTGGAACCACATGCAGCCCATAGACTGCAGTTTCTCCACTTCTGCTTATGGTCAGGAGAGGCCTTTTTTTAAGATTACAAATCACTTCTGTTTTGGGGAAACTCTGTGGTCTAAAGCAGCTCCAAGAGACCCCCAAACCTGATAAAACTATACCTCAAAGCCACTATAGGATTGCCATCTGTATACAAAAAAGTTTTAAGTTCATTTGACCCCTCCACGTTAGAAATCCAGTTATTGCTGAATGTGTGGAAGAATCTTGTATTTCAGATGGAGTTCATACACCCAAAAGTCACCTATGGGATGTCATTGTTTTTAGAAACTAGCTGAAAAATGAGGGAAGTAATGCTTGCAAGAAGTGGTTCCACATTTTGCAATAGTTCCATACATCAGCAGCTCCACTTCCTGTGTATAAATGGCACCAAGTAAACACAACACAGACATTCCTGTATCTGCTGACTTGACAGTCAAGGGACCTGAATGGGCAGAAAATGGGTGATGCCATTTTAGTTCACTGGCTTCAAGAAAGCTGAATGAATCTTGAAAATAGTTTTGAACACTTACTGGGCATAACTGAATCTACATGCTATAATGAAAGCCTTGTGTAGTAAAGTTGTTACAGTCAAGTTTCAGCTCTATGATCAGCTAAGAAGATAGGCAGTCCAAGGTAAATCATTGACTCACGGGGCCAAATAAAATGGAAAATGGCGGTTGAACTTCCATCCTCCCCTCTTCATTTTGTAATTTCTGCTGTGACGATAAGTAGTTCCTAGTGCCATAATTCCATATTTCTTCTTGTGAGAGGCAGTACGCCAAGCCAGCATTGAATGTCATGGCCTAAAGAGGTAGCTAGGGTGTACCATATACACCCAGGGGCTAGTGAATGTATTTCTACATAAGCATGTGGTACCAGCTGCCTTCAAAGAGGCAACTATGCAACTGTTCCTGAAAAAGCCCTCTGTGTACTCACATTATAACAATTATCACCTGGCAACAGTTCTTTTCTAACCAAGGTTTTTGGAAGTTTGGTTGAGGTACAGCTGAAGAGGCTCTGGGAAGAAACAGATTATCTCCATCCATTAAAGTATTGTTCTAGTGGCCTGGTTTTAAAATGAAATATGCCTTAATCATACTAATGGTGAAGTTCATTAGGAGAGGGATAGAGGGAGTGTAATTCTATTTCTTCTTCTTTTCTCAGTGTCTTTTCATACCATTTAACATGGCATCTACCTAGATGAGCTCTGGTTAGAATAAGGGGCACTATCTTACAGTGATTTCACTTTAACCTACAAGTGTCAGTATGAGAAAATGCCACTGGGAAGTTGTGTCTCAGTGCCTTAGCTGGTAATGTGTTTGGCAAGGTGCCACAGGACACAATCCTGTCTCCAATGTTACATGAAGCCATTGGGGGCAGTGATCAGAGAGTTTCAGATTGGGTGTCACACATATGCAGGTGACAAGACTGTTCCAAAAACCCCAATGGATGTTTCAATAAATCTTTAAATTTTGAGAATATATTGAAAATGTTGGAATTTTCTGATAACTCCCACTTTCTGATAGAGGTCTACAATTTACTGTTTAATATCAACATTTGCCAAGTTTCTGACTTTTGCTACGATATACTGGAAGCCCTTCATTTGGTTGCTTTCTCCATTTCTCTTTGTTGTCTTGTCTTGACCATATTAATACATGTGTTCATTGTAATAGGTCACTCTCTAGCAGAGAGTTAGGGTCTTTATATCTATTTATTTCATTGGACCTTACCATACCTATTAATGCTCTGGGAAGTGTGTTTTGCCATTCATTAACATTTTACATTTTGATAGATTCCACTTTCACAACCTCATTTCATTTCCTTTTAAATGTTCACAGTTTGTATTGCATTAAAATGATTTCTGAACTTTTTTTTCCATTTTAAACCCAATTTTTCAAAAAAAAAATTAAAAACCACAATTATTTAATTCCCCTCTGTGATGCACTGAAAATTCCATCCCTCAAAATAAAGTAAAATGACTCTGTTAGATAGCATTTCAAGCACTGTGCTCTAACACAAAACTTTGCTCATATCTTAGCACTCCAATTGATTTTCTTTTGTAATTTCCATAATTATCTGACTCTTCAGGTGCACTGCAGGAGATCACACCCTGTAATCATGCCGATGATCCTTAAACAATTATTCATCCTGCTCCTTCCTAAGCTTTCTGGGGCTATATTTGCCAGGGTGACAGACTTGTATCAATTTAATCCTTCTGTCTTTTACTTTCATGCCTTGGTGCATTCAGTACATTTGTCAGGTGTAATTATATCCAGTTAATGAGGAGATGAATTCTGAGCCCTGGCTAAACAGTTAAGAGGTGTGCGTGCATATCCCACACACAAAGACAGAACTTTCTCACCAGCTGATGAATAAAATACTCTCTTGTCTTGTGTCAACCGCGATGTGTCAACAAGATTAATAGCTGTCAAAAATAAAATAGTGTAGGGCCTGATGCTACAAGTTTCTCTTATGGAAATGGCTTGGAGGATCAGAGTCTTAATTCTTGTTTGATGAGATTACTTAGAATAAGATGGGATGGCTGAGAATAGAGGAGGAGGATGCATTGGGGCAAAATGGATTTAAAGTTGATTACTAATATTCCTGAAAGTGCCATGGTAACCTGGTTCTGCTTGTTTTGGGTTCATTCTAAGTGGAAATGCCAACCTCACCCTACCCTAACTAGGTTGCAGCCAAGCTAAAACTGGTGTTTCATCTTTATGATACAGTTGTTGTCATCATCCTTTTTCCCCCAGTGCACATTGACCATTAATCAGATATGACTGAGATAAGTTTCTCAATGCCTCATCCCAAATTGTTTCACATGTATTTTCATTTACAATTGTCTTTAATCATAAAGCAATTGTCTTTAGAGCCACTGCTCAATGGTACCGTACAGTACTTGCTTTGCATACAGAAAGTTACAGGTTTGACTCCTAGTATCTGCTATCTCCAGCTTGTTATTAAAAAAAAAAATCCATGACATTTTGGAGAGCTGCTACCATTTAGGATCTGCAATACCAGTCTAGATGAGCCAATAGTCAGTAGCTTCCTACAGACTGGATTTACTGTGCAAGAGTGGACCCTAAAACTGGAAGAAGTGTGTTTTTTACATACTAAAAATGGGATTTTGTCTATAGTTTGGTTTTTGGTTTTTCAATCTGTATATCTCCCCTCCTCATATCCTCTCCTCCCATCCTCCTTACTTCCCTCTTACTTTCTTACACATCCTTGCACATTCATTCAGATTTCCTTTCAGTTTGTTTGGTTTTTGTGTGTTTTTTTTTTACATTACTCCTAGTACATAGTCTAAAAGTAATATTCTGTTTCTGCTGATATAAAGATGACTGGCCTCTTCCTTACAAGGGATCCATACTAGTATTTTCCATTAGCAATAGAGGCATAATTTCTTGCTGACTTTTTACATGAACCTATTCAAAGTGTTATGCTATGGCTGCTTTCATATTTCATCATGACAGACATGCAAATAGCTTCCTTGCAAACATGTATTTGTAATGCAATCCAATACATTTTCCACAAAACATATTTTCCACCATCTGACCTCAAAACATAAAGACACAAAATTCACATATTTGAAATATCCTCAGTGGTACTTTCTCAAACATAAACACCCACTGTCCTCTGAACACCACCCACATCCAGGCAACTATTGCAGGCCACACCTACATAACTACATCCTTGTTCCTTCCAGGGGCCTTTTCCTCTCACAGACTGACCCATCCACTGCAACATCAGTCTCTCAGAGGAAAGGTGTAGGTAGCCTTCTTTAACAGCTGTTAAGGAAATCTGAAATCTTTGTGCAGAGTCAGGAAGAAAATCAGAGGAAAAGAGAGAGAGAGTAATACAAAAAGTGCTGCTTTCTCAGTGTAGCCAAAGGTATTTCTTTTCACCTTTCTTGCTCCAGGTGAGAAAGGAAAGGGAATAAGAAAACAGGAAACAGACTTTAGAACAGCAGATAATCTAAACTAATGACAAGAGAAAGAATTGCATTAGGTGAAAGATAGGTTGAACCTTTAATCCAGACAGATATTCACTGAAGTGGCATCAGGAAAAGACAATAAATAACTTTGCTGTTCTTGAAAATATTTTATTAAACTTGCCAGACAGCAAGTTTTTTAATTTTCAAAATGGAAATAAAAGGTGGCTCTTTCTTGATGGCCACTTATGTATGTCTCCATGTGCATATACCTCCTGCTCAGCTGAGGGGGTGGAGTCTGGGATCAGAGGGTGCTTTGCCCAATTCCCCTTGCCTCTCTGGTGGTCCTCTTTGTTTTCCTGCTCATATGAGGAGGCGGAGTCTGGGTTCAGATGGTGCTTATTCACAAAAAGGGAGACACAAGAGACTGTAGCAACTAGAGAACCATAGCACTGATCTCCCACACAAGCAAAATCATGCTCAAAATTCTGCAACTTAGGGGGGATGCAGACAGGTGGCCTTGGGCTGCCCTGGGAAGTGGAGGATCGAGGCTGAGGCTGCAGGACACCTCGGCCCCAATCCTCCCTTTCGCCACTGCAAAAGGAGCGCTAAAATAGCGCTTCTTATGCAAGCCGTGAAAGGGGTGCCGCAAAAGGCGTGGTGCACCTCTTTGGCATCTCTTCCAGCTCAGCGTGTGTAGATGGAAGGACGTCATCAGAGCGCCCGTCGTGTGGATGGGCCATCGCTCCAATGACGTCCTCAGAAAGGGGATGGGGAGCCTAGCATCCGGCTGTCCCTCCCCTTCCTTGCCTCCAACACGCCGTAAAGGGCCCATCTGCATTGGCCCATAGACTCCAACCATACATGGAGAGAGAGATCCCAGAGATACAAGTGGTGTTCAGGAAAGGATGAGGCACCACATTGCAAACATACAATGGCTAATGTAGTGCACCAGGGAATTCCAATAGAAAATCAGCATGTGTTAGACTATAGCAAAGTCTTTGACTGCATAGACCATGAAAGGCTAAGGAATGCCAAAGATATGGGAGTACCTGATGAGGAATCTGTATTCAGGACAAGAGGCTACTGTCAGAATAGAACATGGAGAAACAGAATGGTTCCCAATTGGCAAAGGGGTCAGACAAAGCTGCATCCTTTCACCCTATCTGTTCAACTTATATGCAGAACATATTATAAGAAAAGCAGGCTTGGAGACAGAAGAAGGAGGAGTGAGAAAAGGAGGAAGGAATATCAACAATCTAAGATATGCAGATGACACCTTAATAGTAGCAGAAAACCTCACAGACCTGGAACACCTGCTAAAGAAGATCAAAGAAGAAAGTGCAAAGGCAGGCTTCATGTTGAACATAAAGAAAACAAAAATAATGACCAACGAGGACCTTCACAATTTCAACTTAGGGGCTAAGCAGACGGCTAATTGGGCCATCTTGGGGGTAGGGAAGGGGAGGGGCAGCCACACGATCAGCCCCCCAACCCCTTCCCCAGGTTGTCCTCGGAGCAGCCAGCCCTCTGCACGGCCAGCACTCTGAGGAGGACCTCCCGCCGCAGCATTTGCACGTGCTGCGGCGGAAGAGTCGCCCAAGGTGCGCCGCAGCCTTTTGCAGCCCACCTTTGGCAACTTGTGAAAGGAGTGCCAATTTAGTGCTCCTTTCAGGGGTGGCGAAGCTGTGCTGCGGGACCGAGGCATGGGGATGCCTCAGTCCCGTGGCGCAGCTTCCTGGGGTGGCCCAGGGCCACCCGTCCGCTTCCCCCCTTAGACAATGAAGAAATAGAAATAGTAAAAGAATCCCCATACCTAGGATCAAACATTGATAGAAATGGGGACTGCAGTTAGGAAATCAGGAGAAGACTAAGAATGGGGAGGGTGGCTACGAAAGAACTAGAAAAGATTCTAAAATGCAAAGATATACAAATCAGAATAAAGGTTAGAATCATACAAGCCATTGTGTTCCCTATTACAATATGAGAGCTGGACAGTTAAGAAAAATGATAGGAAGAAAATCAATTCCTTTGAGAGGTGGTGCTGGAGAAAAATGCTGAGGATCCCATTGACAGCCAAAAGGACAAACAAATGGGTCCTAGAGCACATCAAGCTGGAAACCTCTCTGGAAGCCAAGATGACCAAACTGAGGGTGTTGTACTTTGGAGATATCATGAGAAGGGAGTACTTTTTTGGGAGGAAACAGTAATGCTGGGAAAGGTGGAGGGAAGTAGGAAGAGAGGAAGGCTACATGCTAGATGGATAGCCTCTATTAAGGAGGTCACGGGTATGGGTTGCAGGAATTAAGCAGAGCAGTGGAGGACAGAGGGTCTTGGAGATGTCTCATTCATAGGGCTACCATGAGTCAAGAACAACTCGAGGGCAGTTGACAACAACAAAATGTGCATATACACCAAATTTAGGATTTACTGGATGAACTATTGTGCTAGGCAGGCCATAGCCAAACTAGAACTCACGCTACTGTGTAATTATTAGTGATTGCCTATTTCCATTATATATGTGATATGTGCATATTTATTTACTTTGTTGTGTCTGAATGCATGGTGGAGGGAAGGTATAAAGTTCTGTGTCTTTCCCTAACTGCAGTGGGAAGTATGGCTCCACTGACACATGACTACTGTATAAACACAGGCTCTTTCAAACAATTGGGAAAACTGCACAATCAGTATTGCCAATCCATACAATTTCTGAGTACACAAGTGTAAATTGTTTCTAATTTATAACTGAAGTAACAATACAAGATAAAACCCAAAATATGTATGTCTTTATTTAATCTGCCAATGCATCAGTAGAAGCCAGGAAAATGGAATTCATAGAAGATGCAGCAGTGTTGATGAGTTAGCAAAGAACAACCAGCATTCAGCAATGAGTACCAATTAATGGAAGACTAGGGCAGAAGCACACAGCATACACATCCTTCTAACATTTCCCAGATAAAAACCAGGATATATACATCCTAGCAAAATCAGAGTGTGGCCAAGAAGGCAAGTTATTAATAGGTAAGAACAGATGAGCTAGGACGAGCTACAGGATTTTGCTTTTGCTTCAGCTTCCTGGCAAGGGCAAGATTTGCCCCCCTCCTCTCCTTCCCCCCATTCTGAGTTATAGTGCACAAGCTACTTTCATACTTTGAATGTTTGCTACAACTGTAGAAAGAAGAAAAAGAGACTGGGACATTTTAAAAGGTTCTGAAAAAGTGGGACAACAGAAGATTAATCAGGACTGTGTCTGCCAAATCAGGACAGTTGGAGGGTATGTATATGCACTCTATCCCTTGTTGTCAAAGAGAGGCACCAGTAAAGCCATGAGTCCTTTTAGTTGTTCTTCCACAGAAGAGGCTCTGACATTTCTACTTGATTAGACCAGTGGTCTGGAATCTGTTTTCCATTATGACCAACCAAATTTCTCTGGGAACCCTACAAGCTAAATTTAAAAGAGTTTATGTTGAAATTATAAAGATGCAGCTACAGCTAGACCTCTAACCATAACTTTTTGGACTACAACTCCCAAGTGAACAATCCCAAAGGGGAACTTCTTCAAGCTCTGCCTACAAGAGCTTTATTAAGAACAAAAATGAAAGCTATCTGCAGGGGGGGGGGGGGAAACTGAGAGGTGTTCCCTAGGAAACAAATGTCCTGGGAACCCATTCTTCTCCCCTTCACTTCCACTGATCTCAGAAAATAGTCCTCTTTGGTTGTTAATTCCCAGCTTTCTGTATCACTTTGCTGTACCTTATCTACATCAGACAGCTATGCACAGATTATATCACCCTAGACAGACCCCATTTTCTTAGTTTTCCTGTTAAGACATTATTAGTCATCTCTTCGCAAGGGTTTTCTGTGAGTACAAGAAAAGTATGGTAAAGCTCTCTGCAAAGCTTTATGTATACAAACATCCCTGTTTGACAAGAATTTCCCTTGAACACTAGATCCATATAGCATACAACTAATAACAGCCTCTGAGCCTTTGGAACAGATGACATTGTGTTAAGGAAAAAGAGACCTCCTTTGAGTTTATTAGTTAAATCTGTGTGTCCTCCCCTTCCTCCATGACTGTGAGTTCCAGAGCAACTGTTTTTCTTGGCTATACTGCCTTAGCCCTAAAGCCATAAGCCCACGCCCATAACATTGCACAAGTGTGAAGAATTAGAACAACCATGTCTAGTTCAATAAAAGTTTTAACAAGACTGGGAGTTTTCTTCATTTACAGTTAATTTTATCCCACTTTCAGGATAATTTCTTGTCTTGTCTTCTTTCATTTCTAAATCTAGGGATGAAAAGCAACTGGGATCTGTTTATCAGATACTTGAAGAATAGTTGTCTTTCATATGAATTGTCTATCTTATCAAAGCTCTTCCTATCCATGAATCCACCCTGTACAAAACACCTGAAAAGTGTTTTTTGTATGTAATACAGCTACCATAAAAGGTTACTCTTCAGAGCTCACTAGCAGCTAAAGGCCTACACTCAGTTGTTTGGCCCAGCTAGTGTAGATAAGTTGAAGCAATGCAACTTACATATGTGTTGAGTTAACAAATTCCCATTGATTTACTGTATCTACTGTAACAGTTGGATTTAGAACACATACTCCAAAAATGCAAAGAAACCCAATAATGTTGAGATGGGCAAAAGGTAGATTGGGATCTACTGATACATTTCTGGGTGATTTGATGTAGATCAGCAAGGGTTTTTAACTTCCAAAAATCTAACAGTGTTCCTCACACATAAAATAGCTGCATTTGACATAGTGTTTGTGTAACTCTGTCGTCAGCTTTCAAACTCTATTAGAACCCTGAATTAAAGTTACTCAGATATACATTTGGATATGCTTCTCATCCAATCTACCCCTTATGTGTCACAATAGATAGTAGGGTCTACTCCCTTAATCTGAATCAGCATATTATTATTATTATTATTATTATTATTATTATTATTATTATTTCTATCCCGCCCCTCTGCAACTCAATCAGCGCAACTTATAATCATAAAACATCACAGCAATAAAACATTAATGTCAACACTCTAACCCACCCACCCCTTAAAAAAAGTATTAAACTAATCAATTTTAAAAACATAGTAAAACAATAACAAAAAGGAGGAATATATCCAATACAGTTTCGCGGCAGATTGTGTATTTAGTGGCAGCATAAGAAAGGGGGAATTATTTAAAACTTTAGGCCAGGAGAATCATTCTGGAAAGGCCTGCTGGAAGAGATCCAGCTTGACAGCTTTTTTAAGGATACTTAGAGTAGTAATAAGACAGATCTTGTCCAGCAGGCCATTCCATAATCTGGAGCAGTAGCGGAGAAGGCCCTCTGGGAGGTTATCGGCAACCTAGTACTCAACGGCTGTAGCTGATTTCTCCCAGAGGGCCTGAGTGTGTGGGGGGAATCATACAGAAGGAGGCAGTCCTGGAGATAAGTTGGATCCAGGCCATGTAGGGCTTTAAAGGCCAAAACCAATATCTTGTACTGTGCCCAGAAACTAATGGGCAGCCAGTGGCGTTTTTAACACAGGTGTTACGTGTTCCCTTCTGGAAGTACCAGAAACCAATCTGGCTGCCATGTTTTGAACTAATTGCAGTTTCTGAGTTAAGCACAAGGGTAGCCCCATGTAGATTGCATTGCAGAAATCCAGACAAGAGGTTACCAGTGCATGTACCACAGTCTCAAGATCCCTACTTTCCAGGAAAGGGCGCAGCTGGTGTATCAGCCGGAGCTGATAGCAAGCACTCCTAATTGTTTCTAACACCTAATTGTTTCTTCTAGGTATAGAAAGACTATTCATTACTGATCATTCCCTGCATATTGATGAGTTTTCCTGCACTCAAGCAACCTTATTTTTAAAAGCTGGCAAAGATTCATAGTACTTTGATAAATTTGCTTAGTCTTATTCTGTACAAAATCTTGTGTGGTTTCTTAACAAACAAATAAATTTGGTATCCCTGGATGGGCTTAGCTGTGACCTGACTGAATGTAGAACTTCTGGGGAATTGACCTGAGGGACTCTGCACACACTAGCCTACTTTCTGGAGACATCTTGTCTCAGGACCCTAGAAGGGCTGCATGAGGCAGTTCAAAAGCAATGCTAGAAAAGAAGGAGAATTTCTGAGGGCAAGAGATGTGGTCAGCTGCAACCGGTGACTATTAGGTTTAATTGTGATGGATGAGATGTGAAATCTCCAAGGCAGAGTTCAGAGGATTGGCTCAATAGCGCAGTGCATAAGTTTGGATCTCCCATGCCTGAATAGTCTGTGCCATATAGGTGGTCTCAAAAAGGAAAAAGTCCACAATGGGTAGAAATTAGGGGAAAGGTGCTAGGTATCACTGGGATGCATTTTGGTAAGCTGGAACAAGGTTGGGATGTTCCAGTAACAGAGAAGTTTGCTGTTGATTGTACAATGTTTGTCTTAGGCTGCATGGACTGTGCATCAGCTGAATGATGAAATTTTGTGACCAGTGCCAGTTCAGAAGTTTTATTGTTTGATTGTTGTGAGAATGTCAAATGTGAAAATGTCTAATGTTGATGAAAAAGAAATATAAAGTGTTGCAAAATACACGTGAGAAGGCTCAATGGTCCCCTCTTCCTTCAGTTCCTCCACTGCAGAGTATCTCCATTCTCTCCCTGCTTTCTCAGTGCTGCCCCCATATCAGTGGAGCAGAGATAGCTGGCAGAGTTGGAGACCCGAGAGTGAGGGACATCATAAAAGTGTTTCCTGGACAGTAGATAGTGTTTGTGCAGGAAAATACTGTTTCTGTTCTGTTTCTGTTCAGCATAAATATCCAAAAAGTTTCTCACAGTGTGAACATTGAGAGAATACTGCACAGAGATCTTTGTAATCCTCTTTGGAAATATTATGGGAACTATGGAGGCACAGAAGGGGAGGGGCAACCACACGGCGGCCATCTCAACCCCTCCCCGAGGACATCATTAGGGTGCGCACCATTATGCATGGTGTGCACCTTGAATGCATCCTCTCAGTGCAGTGTCTTCATGCACTGTGCCAGAAGAGGCACAGAAGAGCCGTACATTGGCTCTTGATGCATCCCTTCTGCCGGTTCTGGAAGGACCAGCATTTTAGCACTCCTTTCAGGACTGGCAGAAGGGAGGACTGGAGCTGAGGCATGGGGCATCCCCCCCCCCAAATGTACTTGCATGTGAGAATTAATATATTTCATATATAATATATTCAATTTCCCTGGCTTCTTCTGAGTATTTTACATCTGACTGTAGGATATGGATCTTGGAGTTTTGATTAAAGAAACCAAGGGGCGAAACAGGCCATCCTGAAGGAGTGGCATCATTCTGCCCCTTTTGTTTGCTGGGTTGGGGCTGTGGCAACCACACACCACTCCCCCAATCCAGCTTTTTGCTGGTGCAAAAAGAAGTGGCAAAAAGATGGCTTTTCTGCTGCCAAGGTGGTTTTTCAGCACTCCTGCAGCATGCAGAGTATAAACACCATACTGTGCTGAAAAGCTGCCTGCCATATGGGCAGGTGGGCAGTATGATGTCAGCTTAGGGGCATTGTCAAGGCATGTGTCATCTAAAGGCCACACCCTCACACCACCCAAAGCTGGCACAAAGGGTCTGTTTTGCCTTAAAGACTCCACCATCAAGCATATCTCACAAGTCTGAAATCCAACTAACCTTTACATAATGCATAGAGTACTAGACTATAGGAAAGCTAGTATCACATCCTACTTGGACATGCAGTTTGATAACAAAACAAAAATAATGACCACATTATTTTCAATGTGGAAAATAAAGAAATTGGAATAGTTTAAAAAATTCACATATCTTGGATCAATAACTGATCAGTATGGAGATTGCAGCCAAGAAATCAGAAGAAGACTAAGGAAGGGAAGGGCAGCTATGAAAGAACTGGACAAAATCTTGAAAGTACAAAAATATAAAACAGAACTCTAGAGTTAGGATTACCCAAGTGATTGTATTTCCCATTACCATGTACAGATGTGAAAGCTGGATGGTGAAGAAAGTCAATAGAAAGAAAATCAGTTCATTTAAGATATGGTTCTGGATAAGAGCACTGAGGATACCATGAATGGCCAGAAAGACAATTCTTGAACAAGCATGAACTCTCCCTGGAAACCAAAATGACTAAATTGAAGCTGTTGTACTTAGGACACACCATGAGAAGGCATGATTCACTAGAAAAGACAATAATGCTAAGCCAGTAGAAACAGAAGAAGATTGCATACCAAATGGATAGACTCAATCAAGAAGCCCACAGGCATGAGTTTGCAGGACCTGGGCAGAGGATTTGAGGGCAGGGGGTCTTGGAGATATCTCATAGTTGACTAGAAGGCATCTAACAACAATTCACTACTTCACTACCTAGCAATTCAAAGACCTAGTTATAACTTATAAAGACCTATATGGTTTAGATTTAGGTTCCTTATCACATGACACACAGCAAGAAAGAAGCAGCTTTCTACTCACTTCTCCACATGCCTTCAATGAAATTCCATTCTCTTCCTGAGGGAGATGTTCATAAAAGCATGTATTTTGTCACACTGGGAAAACTCCATTTGGCAAAAGGGATGCTTTTACAACCATCTCCCTCTAGAAGGAGAATGGAAGTGTGACAACATGAGGAGAGGTAAGCAGAAAGCCACTTCTCTCTTGTTGTGTGGCGGCTTACTATTTTCAAGGAATAAGGCTGTAGGTCCAAACTATCTGATAGATTATATCTCCACAAATGAGCCTGCCCACACACTGAGGTCCTCAGGAAAGGCCTATCTCTCAATCCCACCACAGGCATGGCTGGCGAGGATGTGAGGTAGAGTTTTCTCAGTGGCTGTCTCTAGGTTGCCTAGGGAGATCAGAATGGACCCTTCTTGCTGGATTTCCTTCAGCAAGCAAATACATTTTTAGCTCAACAGGCTTTCAGGAGGCTTTTAAGAAAGTGTTGCATTTTTTTTAATCATATTATTTTAAAGCTGCTTTTTATTATTTTGAATTGTATTTTTTATATTGTTTTAATATTTTAATACTTTAAGACAACAACAACAAACTCTTTTACAGAAGGCTGGTTTTGATATTCACTTGAATATCTGAGGTGTAGGAGATGAAAGATGTTGTCATACTCTTGATTGTTACAAATTCATCTGAAGATCTGTATGGTATAAACATGCATACTACTACTAAAGAGCTATCTATGGGGGGAAAGACAAAAATTGCTAACTTCTCACTTGGTGCCTTGTGCTCCTTTGAGAAAAAGTAGAATGCAAATGTGATATATAAATAAATTAACCATGTCATGGCAAATCTCCATAGAGCCATTTCGTTTTAATTACCAAGGATCCCAAATTGAGATGACTAAACTATAGGTTGTAGAATCTGGGCACAATTTAGGAACAAGATACAAGGTTGCTATTCATGAAGCCTGCCACCTTACCCACTCAAAAATTGGGGATGGAGTGAGAATTTCACTTCATGAGAACAACCCAAGGATAGTATTTAAAGAATAATAATGAGAAAATAGGGATTTGTTTGAGGAATTTGATGAGAAAATCAGAATACTGCCTGTTCCTCATGCCACTGAATGCAGAAGAATCAATGTATCTGCTATAGTGCAGTGAGGAGCTCAGTCACCTTGTCAGGAATCGAACCTGTGGTTCCAGGAAGTCTAGATAACTCAAATCTAATGCACAGCTCTCTTAAGGGCTCATTTCAGCACCAACTTTTGTCAATCAGATTCAACCACTGACATTGCTAAGAGGTTACTTATGCTCAGAGCTGTTTCTCCCACCATTCATCGGTTTAATAGCTGTTTTCCCCCCCTCCCCCTTCTTCTCCACTTTAAATAAAACAAACTTTTAGCAGCTATACTGAGTTGTTTTCTGGGGCCTGGAAAGGCAAATACCAACCTTTTTCCATTAGTTGCTGAGAATGTTTATAGGAATTTTTGTGGAAAGAGAGACTGCAACCATCCAGTTACTGCAAACTGCTGGATGTCACACAACCTTTGCACTTGAAAGTACTTCCAGTCTAGAAAGTCAAGAAAGAAAAAGAATAGCAAGTAAGTGGGATGTCATAACTATAAACTGTGCAACTCCCAGCACATGCACACAGTGTAGAATCTTGTTTGTTATTCCCAGATAAATTAGACTTTTTTGAATGATGAATCAGCACACAAATAAGTTGCATTGATTCAATGAGTTTGCTCTAGCCATGAGTAAAATATATTTGGTTAAGATATGTGTTCAATACTCCTCTCATATGAGTTAAGTAGTCTTCACAGATGATGAATTTATACTGTAGAAATAATACAGTTTGACACCACTTTAACTGTTGTGGCTCTATCCTGCAGAATCCTGGGATTTGTAGTTTTGTGAGGCACAAACATTCTATGTCAGAGACAAATGCCATGATACCATGAGGTGAAGCTACAACACTTAAAGCAGTGTCAAACTATACTGATATAGCAGTGTAAAAACTTGCCAACCCTATGATAGGTTCATTATTATTGTTATTGTTATTGTTATCCTGCCCCTCTGCATAACGCAACCAGGGCAATTTACAACTTCAAAATATACATTCATATCCCACAATCTCACCCACCCCTTAAAATACAATTAAATAATGACGATCCCGGCCATTAAGAGTCAGCCCAACTTTCTCCCTTAACTCCGCTGCATTTACTGTTGTTTGTTTGCCTGTTATTTGTATTTTATTTTAAGTATGTTTTAAAGTGTTTAATTGTTTAATGCTATTTTAAGGGGTGGGTGGGACCATGGGATATGTAGTGTATTTTTTAATGTTGTAAGCTACCCCGGTAGCATTATGCAGAGGGGTGGGATAGAAATAATAATAATAATAATAATAATAATAATTATTATTATTATTAACACAAAGAACAAGAAACAAATAACAATAGCTACAGCCGAATCAGGGATGAGCAGGATGGCTGTCTTTTGATGGCCGGGATATCTATTTGGGAAAGGCCTACCAGAAGAGATCTGTCTTAACAGCCTTTTTAAAGCTGTCTAAGGTGGTAATATGATGGATCTCATCTGGCAGACCATTCCATAATCTGGCAGCGGTAGCTGAAAAGGTCCTCTGGGCGGTTGCAGACAGTCTAGTTTTTATCAGCTGCAACAAATTCCTCCCAGAGGACCTAAGTGTGTGGGGTGGATTATACAGGAGGAGGCGGTCCTGAAGATAGGTTGGACCCAAGCCATTTAGGGCTTTAAAGATAACAACCAACAACTTGTACTGGGCCTAGAAACTAATGGGCAGCAATGAAGTGATCTTAGGATGGATCTTCTCGGTGTTCCTGAGACCAACCTGGCTGCCATATTCTGTACTAGTTGAAATTTCCAGACCATGAACAAGGGTAGCCCCATGTAGAGCGCATTACAGAATCAAGACGAGAGGTTACCAGAGCATGTGCCACAGTTTCAAGGTCCCTAACTTCTAGGAAAGGGCACAGCTGGCATATCAACCTTAGGATTGCCATAAGGCACACAACAAGAACAGATGCACCCAGTCTCAGTAATTAACATCGAAATTGATGTTCCTGCCTTATGGATTGGCTGAAATTGTTCTGAAGGTATGAGGCAACCTCTCTCATGGAATTTGAAGCTAAACTGTCCTTGGGGTTTTCTAATGAGAATATAGTGCTCTTTCTCTTTCTCTTTCCGTTTCCCTTTCTCCCACTGCCCCCAGTAGACATTCTTTCCTGCCATTAGCTAGCTTGATTACATTTATTATCTTTTGTATCCCTGCCTCCTTTTATCATTTCTTTGTCATTTTAGGAGTAAATATACATTCTACCTTTTCCTGACAAGATGATGGCTCACCTTTTCCCACTTTACTTGGCAGTCCTATGAAATGCATCAACCAAGAAAGACTGGCATGCCCAAGGACACCCAGTGAGTTTTGTGACAAAATAAAGACTTAATGTGGATCTCTCACATAACAGTCCAGCCTTCTAACCATCACAGCATGCTGGCTCTCCTCTGTGGTAGCTGTGCTGTGGAAGTTGTCCAAAGTTGGACAAAAGTTGGAATCTGAACTGGTTTATAATTGATTTGATTTGATTTAGATACAAAAATTTGCTGATCTTACTTAGAATCATAGAATCATAGAGTTGGAAAAGTCCTATTTTATTTATATATTTTCTCACATGCCTGGGATTCAAATGGGCTTCCAACATAATTCAGAAACAATCACCCGTAAGAACACAAGACATGACACATTTTAAAATACAAATTAAAACAAGCATTCTATTAAAATATGAATTAAATTAAAACAGTTTAAACCTCCTCAATAATAATTCAAAGACATAGCTGTGTTAGTTTGGAAAATCAGTTTGCAAAGGGATCTTATAGCACCTTTGATACTAACTGAAAGAAAGAAGCTGGTAGCATGAGCTTTCACAGACTTGAGTCTACTTCTAGGGATCTATGGACCCTGAGATTCCATTTTTTGCAAACATATTTCTACCCTGTGTCCCTTGTACTGGGAATTCTCCTCTTACCTGTCAAATAATAATTATTAAACATATTACAGAGGAGTGAGATCCTTTGGGGCCATGGGTTGCTCTTTGCATCATCACATATGTTTTGAAGAATGGATGGAGGATGTTTGGGAATAGTATGGTCTGTCCCCTGCTGGTGCCATTCTTCCAGTGGTATGTATGCTGGGAGATTCTGGAAGCTGGAGTCTCAGAAGGGATCTCAGGATTTCAGGCCTTTTGATAACATCCAGGCCATGGGTTAGGCAGTGAGAGGGATCCACCCTGCCAGCCAAAACACACCCCTGCCTCTCTTTTAAGAATAATTTTGTTTGTTAAATTAGTTCATGCTGACACTGTGAAACATGTTTGGTTCTAAGCTTAAAGCCTAAAAAGCCTGAAAGCTAGCACAACTGTTTAATATGTGATGTTGAAACAGAAAAACCTTACAAAGTGCATTTCCCATAACCTGTGAATTCCCATAATTCCAACAGAAATGAACATTCAGAGAAACCTGCATGCTGTTATGGGTCTTCTGCTATTCTCAGTTACCAGCTGTTTTTGTCAAAGCACATACATTTCTTTAATAAGAAAAGGAAGAAAAAAGCAATTTGGCTGCATTTTGTTAACACTGTTGATGCAGCAGAGAACCTGGAAACCATACCTGTTGAATTCAAATGGTAGTCTCTTTAAATATGGGCAATTGATTTGGAGAAACTGATGACCAAGAACAGACAAACCTTACAAAGTGCATTTCCCATAACCTATGCATTTCCCATAATTCCAACAGAAATGAACATTCATAGAAACCTACATGCTGTTATGGGCCTTTGCTTCTCTGTATCAATCGGTCTTAATGTCCTACCCAAGCTTAAACCCATGACAAAATGAAACAGAAAGTGGGCAACCCATAGGCTATGTGATCCTTTCTGCTAATTATATGATTGCCAGGAGTTCTACCCTGCTAATGGCTTGAAGTTTACTGGACATCCCCCCATACCCCAAATATTGTTTTCTATTAAAGAACAGGACACACTGTCATGTGTTTTAAACTTGAACTTATATTGTTTTTGCTATTTTGTTTTTGGGTGGGTGGGTGGGAGGGGGTGGGATGGAGGGATGGGTTTTTCTTAACAGTTACATAATTTGTATTTTATATTGTATAATTTTATGTAATTGTTTTTTAATCTGTTTGTAAACGAGATCTTAATGTTGCTATTTGTTTGATGTTCAGGGGGGAGGGAATGTTTTGTCTAATTTGCTGGAATGTATTACTGTATTATGTTGTTTAATTTGTTGTATTGTATTAATGTAATGTAATGTATTAATGTATTTTGTTGTTCACCGCCTCGATTGGTTTACCAGAGAGGCGGTATATAAATAAATCGTATTATTATTATTATTATTATTATTAACTCAAGAATAACTCTTCCAAAGGTACTTGCTTTGGAGCACATGAGAGTCAGTGATGCTGATTTATTTCCTTACCATGGAAGAGTGCCAAAAGGCAGAATCACACCCATTTTTGCTGAACATTTCCTTTTCTCATATCCTCCTCTCTATGAACTGAGTTGAGCAAGAGGCTTTGGTGTGAAAGCAGTGTTTCAATGGACTCTATGTACTAGTATGGTGTTGGAAATGACTAAAAGGTACACAACAACAATGTGAAGCTTGCTCCCTAAGTATCTCAGTAATATTTGTATTCATTGTGACACTCCTTAATGATCTTTTGGAATTCTCACTTTGCATTTTAGAGTTTTTAAAGCTCAACCAGCACTTTTATTTTAATAATGATGATATCCAAACCTTTTTGTTTCACCTGTCCTTTTACCATAGTGAAGAGTCAGGCAAAGCCTAAAAGCTAGCACAATTGTTTGATATGTGATATTGAAATCACTAAGTAATTAGCATAATGAGAGGCTCTGAAGATAGGCAAAGATCCACCAGATTGTAGAAGAGTCTCTACATTTCATAACAAATGTTAATGATCATGAAAAAACCACTTTGCATCAACAATGTGACTGGTTTTGTATGGGACAAAATTGTTGATATTTGGATGTGGTGTGCAGAATCCAGCAGAGTACAGAGTACACCAGAATATAGAGAAGAACAGCTTCCTTCATCAGCCTTTCCCATGCTAAAAGCATGCAGACATTCTTGTAGTTCTAAAATAGAGCTTTATTGTTCCATAAAGTAAATAAGAAAAGAAAAACATGCAATCCACTATAGAAACACATCTTCCTAATGTTGTAGAAAAGAAAAGTTACAGATCCATGTTTACAGATCCAGGAGTTACAGTTACATTGTAAAAGCAGTATAAGAATACTCAAAAACTAAAAGTTAAAAAGTAACTCCATAGTTAACCACACACACACACACACACACACACACACAGTGCTTGTATATATAAACAAACCAAACAAAGCAATCCTTGGCCCTTCCCATACTCCACCCCCTGGGTGTTAACCTTATGGATAATGCCTGTATGATGTGTTTTAACCCAATCCCTAGCTGTCTATCATCCCCCATGTGGCTACTTTCCCATGAGCTCACCTTGTTGATGTACTATCTTTTCCCAGCTAAAACTGTACTTGTTTTGACTTCTTGGCCACCTGCTGTCGAGTTTTCTTTGTTTCTCTAGATGTTGTTCTCATGAGGAAATTTCCATACACACATCTCTACATTTGCACCGGCACAAAGAACACGAGATGCCTCTTTTTGGGTTTAAACAGGCCACAACTTTTATTTTCTGCTGTACAGGGTCTAATTACTAGATTTACAATTAAATTCCCAACATTTTGTCACATGTGTGTGTGAAGGTGTAACCCACCACGATGGGTGGTCCTTCCCCACATGTGACAAAGTATGTAAACAAATAACAACAACAAATTTACAAACCCCTCCCCACCGAAAATGATGTCATATTTCGTCATATGACATCACTAGTTAATGACGTCATACATTTAATTTCATACGTCACTTCCTTTAATTTAATCTTTGCCAAATTACCCCAATTAAATTTAATTAGCCAGATTAATTTTCCTGTAGGGTAGGGGTCATTACCCACCACAAGAGGGGGCCAACCCAGCTAGCCATCCCCTCCCCCCCCCCAACTGCTTTTTTGATATGTTCGGAGAGTGCCTGAACATAAATCTCCAAACCTTCAGCAGAGAGGTGCATCCTATCCCCCCTGTACAGCTGAGGCCTATCCAATTTAATTCCCGAATGTTCAATTATGAAAATACCAAGCCTTGATAACTGCTTGGCCACATGACGATTTAGCCACCAACAAGCACTGTTAATGGTGGCATCTTTGCAAGCTCCAGGCCAACTACGCCTTGGCAGCAGCTTAGTCCATAGCAGTATAGCTCCAGGTGCAATTTTTCTAATTTCCTGCAGGTCTTTCACCATCTGCTTTGCCAGCTGAAGGCAAGGGACTTTCACTAAGTCATTCTCCCCCAGGTGTATGACTAAAACCGGGGTTGTGGGTAAGACCTTGACAGCTGGATGATCCAAGGAAGCAGCACTGCCCACATCATATCGCTGCAGCCAAACCATTGAGTAGCGCCGATGTTCGCCAATCCCAAATTAGTATTGCACCAGTGTTCAAGGAGGTGGCGTTCTGCCCAGAAGACTAGACTGTGGCCCACAATCCAAATCTTGCCATGGAAAAAGCCAGCTGAAATGCAAGTAAAGGAAATTAGTATAGTTGATTGGGATTCTTGTTTCCAGAAGGCCGAACATAGGACTTAAATGCCCTGGAACGCCACCGGCCAATTCAGCAAATATCGGCTTCACTTACACCGTGTGTGGCCATAGCTGTCGCTGTGCCGATGCAGGAGTGATAAGAAAAATAAGCCTGAGGCAACTTAGCTCGCCTTAGTGTCTCCTTCAACACTGCCCTAAATTGAAATTGAGTTAAGGGCATGCCTGATAGATGGAGAAACAGATAACCTGCCACTTTTGGCCTAACCTTGAGGTAATTGGTCATTGCTAACACCGGGCAAATTTGCCCACTAGGTGCTTTGACTAGGGAGATGGACTGACCTTTTGTCAACTGATGAGTTTTGGAGCACTTAATGCAAATTTGAATCCTCTGTTCTGTTAAGATAGCATCCGAAATTAAAAGTGCCCTGCCAGACTGATCATTGCGAGATCTGGGCACAATCTCGCTAATTCGTAAAGCTGCAAAGAAAGCAATGGCAAATACTGCCTTGAATAAAGCCGCTTCCTCAGGTGAATAACATGTATCAGCTAGTTGTTCTCACATCTTAACCAGGACTCAGCCTGTTATTGGCCATCGTGAGTCCTTTACTACAGGGGATTCTCTAGACCAGAGGTAGGCAACCTTTCTCCTTTAAGGGCCGAGGGACCTCAGCTCCCAGAATCCCAGGAGCTATTGGCCAACATGGGACTATTGGCCAACATGGCTGAGGCTTCTGGGAGCTGAAGTCCCTCAGCCCTTAAAGGAGAAAGGTTGCCTACCCCTGCTCTAGACCAACCTTCCACAGCTCTCTTCACCCTAAAGTCTGTAGTAGGATCAAAACAACCCCTTGCCCTGGAGTGAAAACCCAGGGCAGCCAGCCTGCCCCTAATAGTAATAGAGGTGTACTATGAAACGAAGGACCAGATCCACCCTAATAGGCCAGTCTTCTACCTCCCCAATTTCCAATAATAATTGGTTAAATGCATTCAAGGCTATCTGGTAGGACGTGTGTAGATGGGGTGATGGAATGTAGGATCGCCCTGTGAATTTCTAGTCTCCAAGGCACCATAGCAAAGCCAGTACCTCCATCGGGTGTAGCAATGCCTCGGGAGCCAACTGCCAGAACCTGGAGAACTGAAAATGAGAAAGGGTGTCCGCCAAAGGGTTAAGCACACCAGGAACATGCTAAGCTTGGAATAAAACGTTAGAGTTCAAACACTGTATGACCATCGCCGTTATCAAACACATGACTCTGGGGGATCTGGAAGACTGAGAATTAACCACCTGAACGACCGCCTGGTTGTCACACCAAAACCAGATGGTCTTGTTAGCAAATTGGCTTGCCCACAGGTGCACAGCCACTACAATAGGAAAAAGTTCCAAAAACGTCAGGTCTCTAGTCAGACTACGTTCAATCCAAGCAGAAGGCCATGCCTCTGCAGTCCATTGGCCATTCCAATAAACACCAAAGCTATGGGCACCAGCAGCATCAGAGTGTACCTGAAAGTCTGCCCTCAGCAGCATTTCAGATCTCCAAAATGAGGTCCCATTGAATTGCTCAAAGAAGGACTCCCAATCCTTCAAGTCTTCATGAATCCCCCTTGTGATCCTTATATGATGGTGCGGTGCAGACACCCCTATAGTAGTCCCATATAATCTTGCGCAAAATGCTTGTCCCGGAACTATTACCTTACAGGCAAAGTTTAATAATCCTGTAAGTGATTGAAATTCATGAAGTGTAGGTTTTTGCTTCCCCAGCATCACACTAACCTGCTGCCTCATAGCCACCAATTTGTCATTTGGTAATCGAGAAATACCAGCTACAGAGTCTATCTCAATACCCAAAAAGGTAAGCCATGTGTCTGGCCTTTCAGTTTTTTCTTCAGCTAGAAGAAATCCCAAATCCAACATCAATTCCTGAAAATCAGCTAAAGTGTCCCTACATTGTGAGGAATTGGAATTTCCAGCAATCAAGAAGTCATCTAAATAGTGGGTTATTGCCCTATTACCTGACCGCTTTACTGCACACCAATGAAGAAAGGTGCTGAAAGTCTGAACATGAAATCGAAAGGTGCTGAACAAGAAATCGAACACCCCATTGGCATGGCTTTATCAAAATAATACTTTCCTTCAAACTGAAAACCCAGTAAATCAAAATCATCTGGATGCACAGAGGCAGCCTGAATGCATTTTATGTTGCACTTTTCTAAGAGGGCTCCCTTGCCTAAATTCCTAACCATCTTGACCACTGAGACAAACGATACATACTTAACAGACGTAAGCTCAGGATCTATGGCATCATTCACAGAGTCACCCTTTGGGTAGGATAAATTGTGAATCAACCTGAATTTGCCAGGGGCTTTCTTGGGAACCACACCCAAAGAGGATAAACGAAGGGTGGGAATTGGCAGCTGATCATAAGGTCCTGAGATCCTTCCAGCAACTATCTCTTTTGTTAGCTTGTCCCTCACGATAGTTGGTAAATCCCTCACAGAACGAGCATTGGGCGCATAGTGATGTACCCTGGAACCTGTGTAAGGGATGCAAAAACCCAAAGAAAAACCATGAAATAAATAAGATGCAGCTTCCTTGTTTGGGTACACCCTCAGCCAAGCCGCCATTACATCTAACTTAATTGGTGATGGAGCCTTTACCTCCTGGGGATACTGGCTGGAGGGCACCTCTCACTCCTGACTGCTTACCTCTGCTACAGGAAGCACCAGGGTGACCACCCCCGCAGGTGTTACACTTGTGATCAAACCTGCAGGGCTGCCTCTTGCACTTGCCTGTGTTAAAGTCCCAGCATATACCAAATTGCTTTCTCTCTCCCGTGCCAGGCCTCGCATTCTGCCCTTTTGGCTGAGTAATCATGGGGACAAACCCATTGTCATATCTGCTCGAAGGGGAGTCCCCCACCATTACGTCTGCCCATAATTCAGACTGTACGTGTCTCCAAGACAAGGAGTGATCTTGTGCAGCTCTCATTCTAAACTGCTCATCGTATTGCAGCCAGGCTGCACCCCTAGCGTTAAGATGGCAGTTGGTGTAGACTTTTATCATGATCTCCTGGTATTTAGAAAAGTCAGGGGACCTAAGGGGCTCTTTTTCCTCTATAACTCCCCTGTAAATAGTAAAACCCATCATCCAATTCACAAAATTATGCTCCAGCTTAGAGCGTTTGAGCGCCTGAAATTCTTTGGGAAGGCTGAAAACAATTCCATCTTTTACCATGATCCTTGGTTCAGGATCCCTAAAAGTAAGAGAAAATAAATCTATATAATCCCCCTTCCATATTCTTTCTTTAGTGAAAAGAGGAAGGTGTGAGCCAAGGGGTGTAGACATTCCAGCATAGGGAATGGACTCAGAATGTGCAGTTATTCCTGATAGTACAGGGGCACCCAAAGGAGACACCGCAGTGGTGTCACTAGCCAAAGCAATTGGCTGACCAACCTGCACCCTAGTGTCAGGGACCTGTGTAACTGCAGGTGCCTGCACAGGTGCACCCAAAGCTGCAGGGATGGGGCATTCCAAACCCACACCCTGGCTAACCTGGCCACCTGGAGCCCATACCAAGCTGGGCCAGTTTGCCAGTGAAGGATTAGTAGGAGACAAACCTGATATTGAAGCTTGCTGGGAAGCATCACCAGCCGACTGCACAGGTCCCCCAAAGTGTGGCCCCACAACAGCTCAGGTGTCAGGCAGAGACGAAGCAGCAGGTTCTGATCTCTCTTCTGTGCATCACGGGTTTGCTCCACTGCACCAGCACCTGGAAGAACCACTCCTCGCAAGAGGTTATATAGATCTGCCACAGTGGGCTGCTCAGAAACAGGGGCAGCAGCATCCTGAATCTCCACACCTGGAACCCTTTTCAGGAGTTCCCACACATCGGCTATAGTGGGTTGCTCCACCTCTATAGCCGAAACCACCAAAGGACCCGGTGTAGCAGCCATTACCTGAGAGTCATGTACAGAAGGAGGGAGCAGCACTTCTGTGTCCAGGTTGCCAGAAGTGCTTGCAATAGGGCTGGCGGCTGTAGCCTGTAGCCCTTTCTGGGCAAGCTGGTTACAAACCACCACACAGGCCTGTACAGTCTTGCTCAGTTCTGCTAGCTGAGCAGCAATCTCATCATCTCTGCTGGTAGACTGAGAAGGCCTCTTCGAAGCAGAGTGACTAGAGCCAGGCACAGCCGGAGCTGCGCGCCTCTTAGATTGGGCCTTACTGTGAGGCATCAATCCCCCCAGTGAATGTAAACACGGGTCCTATGCACAATCACCCAACCTTGGATGACTACCACCAGGCCAAAGGCCACCCTTCCCCAAGTCGCAACAAGAGACGCAGATAGCCAAGAAGCGTCGCTGGCAACAACCAACGGGGGGGAGAGGTTTCCACCAAGGGTCTATTAGGCACCCCGCCTGAAGACAAGTATTGTCTTCACACACTCACTACTGGGGAGATGTGTAAAAACCCTCCTGAACCAGCGATGGGGTCCCGACATTACTAGATCAAGGTAGCCGGGGCACTGCTGCACCTGAGATCGAGCGCTGGGTCCACGCACCCGGCGGAGAAGACCCCTACCACAGCACCCGCCTCAAATAAGTGTGCATCCCTCCAAGTGTTGGAGATGCGGAGGCCCTTTCGGGCCAGAGGTTACCGGCCCAAAGGCCTCACTCAGCCTATTGCTCAAAGTACGCAGGGAGACTCAAAATTAAGAACTCCCACCGTGAAGAGGAATGAAGTAATAATCAGCAAAAGCCAAATTGCAGCAAGCTAATAAATTCGCTAGGCCAAAGCCAAGCAAATAGCCAGAGCATAGAGCAGAGCGATGTGACTTGCTCAGTTCAAGCTCTAAAATGGCTGCTGCCACGTGGCAGCTCAGAGCTATAAAGAGCAAACTCTCATAGGAAGTCTTGTGAGAATACAATCTCCGCGAGACTTCTTAACTCAAACAAGCAACATGATTGCGCCAAACGCGTAGGTACCCAGAAGCCCCTGCGCACTTTACCAATCAGGCCTCTCGTGTCCTTATATGGCCGGTGCAACAAGCAACCCCTCCTGACTTGTTGGGGGGTGTCTTTCTCCTTTGACTGTATAACCCATCCATATTCCAACAATCCCCTCCACAATGTAGAGATGTGTGAGGCACACTATTTTCAGTTGTGAAACTATCTTAGCACAATGGCTAGTCCTGTACATTTAATGTGACATCCTGAGTAGATGTGACATCTTGTCATGTCTTTCTACTCCCAATGGTTTTGTTAAAATGTCGGCCAAATTATGTCTTGTTTCTATGCATTGTAGATGCACAACTCCTTTCTGTACCAATTCCCTGACATTCTGGTACCTTACTCCAATGTACTTTGTCCTGCATTTTAAATTTTCTGCCTCCGACATGGCAATGCATGATTGTGAATCTTCAAAAATCAATACCGGCCCAGAGCAATCTTGATTCGAATCTTAAAGTAGCTGTTTGATCCATTGTATCTCATTGACTATCTCTGACAATGCTGCACACTCTGCTTCACTTGTACTTTGTGCTACATATCCCTGTTTTCTATTTCTCCAAATTATCCCACTTTCTCCAAACTTGATCAACAATCCTGTAACTGACTTTCTTTCATGCAATTCTGAAGCAAATGAACTATCTACAAAGCATTCCAGCCCAACCTGGCTGTTCTGTATCTTCAATTTCCTGTCTATACCACGTTTTAGGTACCTCAACAAATGTTTGATTGCTGTCCAATCCTCAACTTTTGGACAATTTGCTTTTCTGCTAAGCATGCCAACTGCAAATGCAATATCAGGTCTGGTGTTATTTGCTATGAACATTAAGCTACCAACGATGCTCCGAAACAACTCTGGATTTTTAAACTCCCTAGTTGTTTCACCATTGACAAATCCAATTGACATAGGACTTTTCACTACTTTTGCACTTTGCATTCCACACCTTTCAATCAGCTTTTCTATCTTCTTCTGCTGACTCAATAAACAACTGCCATCCTCAGTCCATTGCACCTCAATTCCAAGATAGGATCTGAGAGGACCTAAATTTTTAACAACAAAATTTTTGACAATTCCTTCTTCACTGTCTGAATCTCCTGTTTTGACTTAGCTGCCATGCACAAGTCATCAACATAAATTACTAACGTAACATCTCCCTTTGTGTAAACACATGCGTCAGCGATGCTGCGTTTGTAACCAAGCTTCACAAGCTCTTCATGAATGCAAACATTCCAACTTCTAGCACTCTGCTTTAATCCATAAAAGGCCTTTTTCAATTTGTACACCATTCTGTCACTGTCTTGTTCAAAACCTGAAGGTTGTTCCATGAACAGTTTCCTCAAGACAAGCATTCAAGTATGCAGTCTCAAAATCAAAATGTTATACCAAGTGACCTCTCCTTGCTGCTAAAGCCAAAACCAACCTCAGACACTCAGGCTTAGCTGTTGGAGAAAATGTCTTGTCAAAATTCTCAAACCTCTGCTGAGCAAAACCTTTTGCCACCAATCTAGCTTTGTATCTTTGACTACCATCTGGCATCTCGTCTCTCTTGTAAACCCATTTTCAACCTAGAATCATAGAATCATAGAGTTGGAAGAGACCACAAGGGCCATCCAGTCCAACCCCTGCCATGCAGGAAGTCCCAATCAAAGCATCCCCGACAGATGGCCACCCAGCCTCTGCTTAAAGACCTCCAAGGAAGGAGACTCCACTACTATCCGAGGGAGTGTGTTCCACTGTCGAACCACCCCTACTGTCAGGAAGTTTCTCCTAATGTTGAGGTGGAATCTCTTTTCTTTCAGCTTGCATCCATTGTTTCGGGTCCTAGTCTCTGGAGCAGCAGAAAACAAGCTTGTTCCCTCCTCGATATGACATCCCTTCAATACTTAAAAAGGGCTATCACAGGGGGACTATTGGCCAACATGGCTAAGGCTTCTGGGAGCTGAAGTCCCTCGGCCCTTAAAGGGGAAAGGTTGCCTACCCCTGGGCTGGACCCTTCACCATTTTAGTGGCCCTCCTTTGGACACACTCCAGTTTCTCCACATCCTTTTTGAATTGTGGTGCCCAGAACTGGACACAGTATTCCAGGTGAGGCCTGACCAAAGCAGAATAGAGTGGCACTATTGCTTCTCTTGGTCTAGACACCATACTTCTACTGATGCAGCCTAAAATTGCATTCATCTTTTTAGCTACTGCATCGCACTGTTGACTCATGTTCAACTTATGGTCCACCTGGATTCCTAGATCCCTTTCACACGTAGTCTCATTGAGCCAGGTGTCCCCCATCGTATATCTGTACTTTTCGTTTTTCCGCCTTAAGTGCAGTACCTTACATTTCTCCATGTTGAATTTCATTTTGTTAGCTTTGGCCCAGCTTTCTAGTCTGTTCAAGTCATTTTGAATTTTGATCCTGTCCTCTGGGGTATTAGCTACTGTTGAGCACCCTTTGGGTTCGGCCAGTCAACCAATTACAAATCCATGTAACAGTTACTTTGTCTAGCCCACATTTTACCAGCTTGTTTGCAAGAATGTCATGGGGAACCTTGTCAAAGGCCTTACTGAAATCAAGATATACTATATCCACAGCATTCCCTTCATCTACCAAGCTGGTAATTTTATTTAAAAAAGAGATTTGATTTGTCTGGCATGACCTGTTTCTCTGAAACCCATGTTGACTTTTTGTGATTATGAAATTACCTTCCAGATGTTCACAGACTCTCTGTTTAATGATCTGCTCCAGAATCCTTCCGGGTATTGATGTCAGACTAACTGGACGATAATTGTAGGGATCCTCTTTTTTCCCCTTTTTGAATATGGGGACAACATTTGCCCTCCTCCAGTCCACTGGGACTTCTCTTGTTTTCCAGGAGTTCTCAAAGATTATTGCCAATGGTTCCGATATTACGTTTGCCAGTTCTTTTAATACACTTGGATGTAATTCATCTGGTCCTGGAGACTTATATTCATTTAAATTAACCAGGTATTCCTGTACTATCTCTTTACTTATTCTGTGCTGAAATTCTGCTATTCTGTCGTCTCCTCCATTATCCTCAGGTTGAGCACCCTTTGCCGAGAAGACTGAAGCAAAGAAGATGTTGAGTAATTCTGCCTTTTCTCTGTCCCCTGTTAACTTTTTGCCATCTTCTCCACACAGTGGCCCTACCATTTCCTTCTTTTTCCTTTTGCTGCTGACATACCCAAAAAAGCTCTTTTTATTGTTCTTAACCACTCTAGCAAGCCTGAGTTCATTCTGCGCTTTAGCTTTTCTGACTTTACCCCTACACGTGCTAGCTATTTGTTTGAATTCCTCTTTGGTGATTTACCCATTTTTCCATTTCTTATACATGTTCCATTTAAAACATAGTTCAGTTGCAAGTTCCTTAGTCATCCATCCTGGTTTCTTGAGACACCTCCCATTTTTCTTCCTCATTCGAACTGTTTGAGATTGTGCCTTCAGTATTTCCCTTTTGAGAAACTCCCATCCGTCTTGAACTCCCTTCTCTTTTAGTATTCCTGTCCATGGGATCACCCCCAGTATTTATCTAAGTTTAGTAAAATTCGCTTTCCTAAAGTTTAGAATGCGTGTCTGACTATGGCTGGCTTCTCCTTTCCACTGTATAATAAACTCCAGGAGGACATGATCACTCCCGCCTAAGGATCCAACCACTTGCACCCCATTAACAGGGTCTTCCCTGTTAGTTAGGATCAGATCCAAAATAGCTGACTCCCTCGTTGTCTCCTCCACCTTTTGGACAATGAAATTGTCTTCGAGGCAAGTGAGACCTTGAGGATTTTGCTGACTTCCAGCAAATATCAGGATAGTTGAAGTCACCCATCACTACTATATTTCTCCTTTCTGAGTGTGTGGTCATCTGTTCTAGAAAGGCATCATCCAATTCTTCTGCTTGAGTTGGGGGTCTGTAGTAGACTCCCACACTAACATCCCTGTTGTTTCCCTCCCCTTTAATTTTTATCCAGATGCTCTCCAACTGGCTTCCAGGATTGATGTCCTGGATTTCTTCACTGGGGTAAATATCCCTGACATATAATGCTATTCCTCCTCCTTTCCTGTTTGGCCTGTTTCTCTTTAAAAGTTTATACCCCTGTATTTCTACATTCCAGTCATGAGACTCATCCCACCAGGTTTCAATGATGCCTATTATATCATATTTGCTTTGTTGTGCTAGGAGTTCAAGTTCATCTTGCTTATTTCCCATGCTCTGTGCAATAGTGTAGAGGCATCTAAGACCATATGTCCCCCTTACTTGCTGCCTGTGCATGTTTCTTTGCCTCCCACTGTTGGGTCCCTGTACTGTTTGCCTTGTTTCCTCTATGACAGTTTGACTATTTTTTCCAGTCCTTTTGTCTTCCAGGATGCTGTCTCCCTTCCCCACATAATTCAGTTTAAAGCCCTCCTGATCAAATTCTTCAGACTGTTGGCAAAAATGTTTCTTCCAACTGGTGTGAGATGCAGCCCATCCCTTGCCAGGAGTCCACCCTCATGGAACCACAGCCTATGATCTAAGAATCCAAATCGTTCTCAACGACACCATCTGCGGAGCCAATTGTTGACATCTGCTATTTTCCTCTCTCTTCCTGGACCATGCCCTTCAACTGGCAGAAGAGATGAGATGACAATCTGTGCCTCCATTTCTTTCAGTTTCTTACCTAGAGCCTCGTAATCCCTTTTGATGTTCTGAAGGCTGTGTCTTGCTGTGTCATTCGTTCCCACATGGACCAAAAGGAAAATTTAAAAACTTACCCACTCAAAATGGCTGCCTGGAAACTGCTTTCATCCTCTTTCCTGGCAGGAACTGGCCTGGAAAGCCTCCTTCTCTTTCTCTTTTCCTGGAAGAAACTGCCTGGAAAGCCTCCTTCTCTTTCTCCTTTCTTTCAGAAACTGGCCTGGAGAGCCTCCTCCTCCTTCCCCTGTCCTGGCTGAAACTGACCTGAAACTGGCCTCTGGGAGCAGTTGTATAGAGCTAACTGCCTAGCCCACCCCCTATTGACTCGCAAATGCTAAATCTAAAAGCACAATTGCACCATTGCCTACTCTAGCAGAGGTAAAGTCTCATTTTTGAGCAGTGAAAGATTGGTTTATTCATTGACTTGAACATTTTGGGCTGCTCTGGGCTTATAATTATCTGGCCCTAACACCTAAAATTGGACAAAGATGAAAAGAACAAGTGCTCCTTATTTTAATAACAAGCCCTCATTAAATAATTAGATTATACTCTCTGTAGAAATTATGTTAAATTGAGAAATGGATCATTTAAAAATTGCATTCTTGCACCATTTTGCTGAGAAATTGCATTCTTGCACCATTTTGCAATGGCTGAGATCCTTGATTCGGAGGTGTATCACACATGTGTAACTACTATATATCTGCCTCCCCAATATCTCCAACCCACATTTTTTCTGCTGTAACCACCTCTCAAACAGGTCAATTTCCTCACCAATAGGGAGCAGTGGGAGTAGCAATGGAGTGTTTGTCTATTTTCCTATAGGTAGACACACAGAGACAGTTATCCTCCAAGATATACTAGAGGTCCTTCAGATGTCTCTTAGGTGAGTATCTGGTCCCTGGAGTGAGTATTAACAGGTGGATGCTTCTTTGCTGCACACACACCTCACTCTCCATTGGCCAGGAAGTGGACATGTTGTAGGGAGCTGCAGCAGAGCATAATGGGTTTTGATTTTGGTTGTTTCATGCACAGAATTTGCATGAAACATCCACAGAATTTGAATTTCTGCATTGACCAATAAAGTATGTTACCATTAGTTGGAGTCACTAACAAGATTTAAGACACTGGTTTAAAACTGCCTTTGATTCCAGAAGTATACCTAGTGAACCTCAAGGTACTCCATTTTACCTGTCAATACTGCTGGCCAAATACTACTGACTCACCTCTCAGTTCAGGATTACAGTCTGAGCAAGCAGTCTTGACAAGAACAAACTGGGAGCAGAGTGCTAGAATAATCCTCACATCATATAAATGTGAGCCCATGCCAGTGTTATATCAATGTAATCAGATAAACAATTATTTACATCACGTCTACATCAAATAGACTATTAGGTAAGTGAAGACCTTTCGGAATAATATAGAGGTGGCCTGTGCGATGCCCAGTATAAAAGCATCTTGCTGATGGACCTTGGAGATCCCTTTCTTCATTACCCATTCTATGAGCACATTATCATAGGAACTATCTGTTCTAGCTACTAACCATTATGCATCAATATTGTCATATTCTTCTTGTCACTCCTCATATTCCTTCTTCCCACAGTCAAGGCCTACACTAAAAGCAACAACCATGGGAACCCAGGTGTTCCTACACAGTATTGCTACCTTTTCTCTGACAGGTGTCCTGTGCTTTGAGATATGGTAAATTTCAACTACTGCAGTATACCTAGTGATGGAAGTCATACATAGAGTGATGGAAGTCATCTGTACCTCCTTCTATAAAGCAGTATTCAGAGGCACATGGGCTTTACTATCCCCCCCCCCCCCGGTAAGTAATCTTTGATCAGAATCCTAACCATGCTTTATTTGTAGGTTTACACTTTTTTAAATTGTTGTGTAAGAAGCTTTCCAGCATCTCTTTACACATTGCCCCCCACCCACACCCGGTGAGTCTGTTGTAAACAACCTTTTAATGATCAGGTGAGAGGGGAGCAAATTAATGGCAGTGCCAGGATAAATTTAATGGCTGGGGAAGATGTGGGCACCTGGGCAGCTTCTGAAAGAAAAGAAACACTATCACTCTTCTGGATCTGCAGCATACATAATTGCTGGGGCTCTGGAGTGAAAGAGTTGCTCTTTGCTCATATCAACAAAAGAGCAGCTATAGGATTCTTGGGCACCCTTGCCTGGCCACTAAATGGCCTAAGGAACAATTTGCCTTCTCAAGCAGACTTTCACATCTGGGAATCTAGTGACTAGACAGAATTGTACTGGTGGAGCATCACACTAAATCCCATGCAACATAGGATAAGGGCTCTAGTCAGTTATAATGCTATCAGAACTGGCAGAATGTCTTTCAGTTTCAGTTGTGAAAATTGAGCAGGTGCTATTGCATTCATGTTTTGCTTGTGTGTTTCCAATAAGCATCTAATCTCCAGTGATGGGATCAAAATCTGGGCTGTGTAAGTCATTGGCCTGACCCAACAGAGTTCTTCTTATGTTCTTGAGTCATCACATGCATTCCATTAAAACTGTGACCATTTCAATTTTGTTTATGTTGAACTTTGGTTGCTCCTCTCCATTGATTGCTCACCTTAAATGTCTTCACGATAAACATGCAATGCAAGGAGGATGCAGAGGGAGGTAGTTCCCCACAACCACCACAAAGATGATCTCATTCATGGCTTTGCCACTAGAAGAGTGACAATTGAAAGCTGCAGCTCAGTACCTTGATGACTCATCTTTGTCAATATCATTGAATCCTCTGATCCAACCCCATTCTGCTTGGAATAATACATAATCAAAGCACTCCCTGTGACTGGTTGTCATCCAACTTTTGTTTAAAAACATTCAAAGGAGACTCCACTACCCTCTGAGGCTCCATATTCCACTGTTGAACAGCTCTTACCATCAGGAAGTTCAGGTGGAATCTCTTTTCCTGTCATTTGAATCCATTGTTCTGTGCTCTAGATCCAAAACACACTGCAGAATAATCCATTTTGAGACTCTATGCTTTAACTGCCCTGGCTCAGTGCTAGGGAATCTGGGAATTCTAGTTTATTGTGGCACCACAGGTCTCTGACAGAGAAGGCTCAGTGTCTCACAAAACTACAGTTACCAGAATTTCCTTGCATTGAGCTGGGGCAGTTAAAGCAGTCTCAAACTGGTTTATTTCTGCAGTGTGTTTTGGACCCAAGTCTCTGGAACAGTAGAAACTTGCTCCATCCTTAATATCACACCCCTTCAAATATGTAAACATGGTTATCATATCACCTTTTAACTTTCTTTTCCCCAGGGTAAGCATCCTCAGTTCCCTAAGTCACTTCTCATATGCCATGGTTTCCAAAGCTTTCACCATTTTGGTTGCCCTCCTCTGGACACATTCCAACTTGTAAATACCTTTTTTGAATTGTGGTGACCAGAACTGGACACAGTATTCCAGATGAGGCTTGACCAAAGCAGAGTAAAGTGGTATTGTTATTTCCCTCAGTCTTAGACACTACATGCCTATTGATGCAGCCTAGAATTGAATTTGTTTTTTAGCTCCCATACCACACACTGTTGAGTCATGTTCAACTTGTGGTCTACTAAGGGCCTTTGCAGACTGCCAGAAATAGTGCACATTAAATTGAGGCACTGCCCTGGCTCAGTGCTAGGCAATCATGGGAACTGTAATTTATTGTGGCACCAGAGCTCTCTGACAGAGAAGGCTCAATGTCCCAGAAAAAAATACAATTCCCATGACTCCCTAGCACTGAGCCAGGGAAGTGCCTCAATTTAATGTGCACTATTTCTGGCAGTCTGCAAAGGCCCTAAGACTCCTAGATCCCTTTCACATGTACTGTTGTTAAGCCAGGTGTCACTCATCTTGAATCTGCACATTTCGTTATTTTCTGCCTAAGTCAACATTTCTCCCTGTTCAAAGTTCAATGCCTTGGAAAACTCCTTTGAAGTTCATACTGCAATTCAGAGCAAATTCAGTGCTTATTGTTATGGAGTTGTCCTCTTGTCATTCCTAAAAAAAGTAACAAAAAGTAATGGAATATAATTTGTCAAGGAATATATGGAAGTTGCAGAGTTTGTTTACAAAAATCCACTGATGATACTACCATTGGTGTGCTATGAGGTGAACATACAGGAAGATGTATCAGGAATGGGTATGATGGATGGGCAGCACTGTACATCAGGGAATATTGTGACTTTAGGTGTTGCTATTATTGAATGTTGCTTCCTATGCTATTTTCACAATTTAGAAGTTGCTACTGAGAAAATATAGGCTTTCATCCACAACTGTTTTATGCTGGCATTAATGATCTCATGTCCACCATCATAATAAGAACAGAGTATTGCTTTATAAATATAGTCTGATAAATATACTTGAAAATCCCATTTGAGCCATGATTCACTGGAGGACCTGGAAGAATCATTATCGGTCTGTATATAAAAAATGGGATAGGCAAATAAGTAGAACCCCAGAAAATTTCCCAGATATTTTGATGGAAAGCCACCCTCCTCCCAAATGTCTAAAAGATTCACAAGCTCTGATATACTCTACCCTCAAATGAAAACTAGAATTTAGGTCAAACAATGTAGTTTCAAAAATAAAAGATCTTGCTTCAATTAAAAAGGAAATCTATTGGCCATCTTGAAAGCTGCTGCCTTCATTGGTGACTTCAAATTTATTGCAAGTTCGGCCTGGAATAAGAGCTTGCAGCAGGCATGATATATTTTCATAAAATTACAAAGCCTTCAAAAATATTAAATCATTATTGAAACTGCTGCAAATAAACACCTACCAGAAGGACTAAGATGGTGATTTTATCTGTTAGGCAAATTTTTGTTTTGTTTTGTTTTGTTTTTTAATTTAAGGCAGGTTTGTGGTATGTAATTGCTCTGTTGTTGGAATGAGATTCCAATTTACTGGATTGCTCTCTCTTTTATTGATGTTGTTCATTGTGTTTTAATTTATTTGTTGTTGTTCTTGTTGTTGTTGTTTGTTATGCAATACATTCTGGTTTTGTTCTTAAATGTTATTGTCTTGAGCACCATTTTTGGTAGAAAGTCAGGATACAAATTTAATTTTAAAAATCGAAAAACTCTGCAAGTTTAGTAGAGCCACTAAAAAAAACCCCTATTTTAGACAATGAAGACAATGTCCTGAGTAGCTTTCCTATATCTGAATGGTCATGCACAGACAGATTTTGGGAGATTACTTTTTATAAGCAGTTAGTTAAAAATATAGTTGGGGGTGGGGAGAAGCATGTAGTTGCAGCTATAATTTTAAAAGTACCTCTTACATGCATTTCTTCAAAGTAACTATAATTCCTTTTAGTCATATTTTTCTAAAACCATTAGAACAAAATAAGCTGCTGGACTGTGGCACAAATCATACTATCCTTCTGGCACATGTCATTGTCACCTCAGCATGTATGCAAGAGCCTAATGCAGCAGCATAAAGCACAACATGAGCCATCATGTGAACCATGTGATAGTCCTCCTCCACCATTTAACAATACCAAATACCCATAACAATAAAAGTAACTGGAAAAAATTACTTACATAAAAAAGTGAAGTTTTCCCTCATTGAGTTGCAATCACAATGTGATATCTCTATGCCTTTGTAACTGGGGAAAGGTACTAATTACTACAAATAACTAGTAGCTACTTTTCTCTTAACTATTTCCATGATTCCATTGCAAACTTTTGGACATTGAATCATTATAGATTTGTGCATGCCACTCTCTGAAGTTATTGTTCTACTGCTCAAATTTATTATCCCAGGGATTCTTTAGACTAGGAGGCAGCTCTGGGAACTGGCAGAGGCAATAACAACTATTGTTGCTAACTGTTATCATTCCTTGAATGTCTGAACATAGTTCTTAAAAGTTCCTTATTGTCTGAGTGTTTCATAGCTCTGAGTTGAGTCTGGAGTGTTTATGATGTATTATAGTCTAGGAGAGCACCATGATGAGTTACTGGGCAGTTCTAAAGAAGGGTGTCTGGCATGACTTCACTAGAAGGGTGTTCCTAGCTCATCAAGCAACATCAAAGAAGAAACAGATTTGGAAGTGGGTGATGGGAGTGGTCACCTGGGAAAGGAAGCCTGGGTGGAGTGCAAAATGCATTCATGTAAGAACATTACAGTGTTCTTGCATAAGAAAATCTGTTTTAGGGAGAGGGGAGGGAGGGGATTATATAATAAGCATCTAAGATGGATGATATCAAAGTAGTTACTCTACAAGATGAATAAAGCTCATTATACCCATTCCCCTATAAACTTCATCATTTAAGATAAAAGAGAATCCACATCAAACCAATTCCACCAGATCAATTTCTACAGTTGTGGGATGTATCTCCATAGTTTGATCTTTGGTTCATGTTCATGATCAGAATAAAGTTGCATTATGATTGTGAATTAATTGAATGTTGTCGAATGTGCAACAGCATGCTTACTTCATAAATCTGGTTGATTACAGTTCACCATTTGCTATAGCAAGTCTTTACAACTGGTAACCTACCAAGTGGAACATTAAACACATTCACCACCTACTGTGGTCTCCCACATGTCTGGCACTCCTTCTGTTTTTCCTGCTCTAGAGTACATAAGAAATAAGTTTATAAAGACTCAGACACACTGCCATACATTGTTGGAAAGCTGCATTCAGGTGATCAGTTTCAAGTCATGAAGAACTGTTCTATTGCAAGGTCTTAGGCAAAGTCTTGTTGGATCAGACAAATAGTTCTAGCCTGACATCCTTCATTTAACAGTGACCAAAGAAATGTCTATAGAAAATCCACAGGTAGAAGGGCTCTAGTCCTGCTTGTTGGAAGTGCAATTGTATCAATACTTGTCACTATGATAACTGGGAGTAGAGAAAGAACTTCTTTGTTTGCCTGTCTTGTTTATCTCTCTATTCTCCCTTGGTCAATGTGTTTCAAAACAGGTCACTTTCTATCTCCTCCCCTTCTCTCCAAAAAGTTAAGAATTGGGTTTTTGTTTTCTCTTCCTGTTCTTAGGTCCGAGATGGGTGCAGGCATGATGTTCTGCCTCAAAATGCCTTCCCCCTTTTACATGGACTCATGGGAGTCAACTTTTAGGGACTCTTGTACCAAAGTATAGATTTTCCTACTTACTGTCTATGTTCCAGGATGTTAGATGGCTTATTTGTAACAATAAAGTAAATCTTATTTTTACCTTACCAGAGTAACCTGCTTATTACCAGATGCTTAGGTATACCGGGACATGCTGCTGCTCTGCTTAATATACAAATTACCAAATACTAAATTCCAAAACATTCTTGTGGTTTTCCTCCTTATCATAATGCCTCTGGGCATTGAAAATGTATATAGCCATTATAGGTATGAAACAGGGATTCTTCTCTTCACTAGGTTTCTTCTCAAAGATAGCAATGAGTAATTTCAACAGTTTTCTTTCTGCTGTAAGAAAGCCTTCAAGAACCACAGTTTTCAAAGGCTATTCACAATTCAGACAAAATTCACCCATGCTTGTTTGGGGCATAAAACAGCATAAAGCAGGATTTCCTGCATGGAAAATAATACTGTAATTTGGGATTTATTCTATGCAATAATACTGTAATTTGGAGTTTATTCTATGCAAAATTTGCATGGGGTTGATTTGCAAAGGAAAACAGAATTTTCTGTACAGGAATTAATATGTGTGTGTTGAAATATTATTTTCCAAACAGAAAATGCTGTTTCTTGTCCATACAATTATGTTTTCTGTGCAAAACATGTGAACTTTGTCCAGAATAAGTCCTGAACTATGAAGATTTGCATCTACCCAGGATTCTCCTCACCAGAGTTTCTCAACACTTGAAAAACATGTTTTTACTATTCTATGAATTTTTATGAATATTCTTTCCATCCCCTAGTATGAAAATATTTCTCTACCCAATTTTTAAAAGAAATATCTGTGCCACATATATTTTATCCCCTGTGTGCTAAAGCTTGGAAAATGTGGGCCATGCTAGCAGAGTTATTCACAAAGTCCCAAAAGATAACATTTCATGTTCCAAAAGATGGCTGTGTTAGTGTATTACAGCAGAAAACAAAACAAACCCAAAGTGTCCTGTGGCACCTCAGAGATTACTACATTTATTATGGCATGAGCTTTTATGGATTTCAAGTCAAAGTGCAAAAACAAGCTATGTCACCAAGCATCCTCCTGCCAAGAGATACAGAAACTATCTCCAGTGCCAATAATGTTACATGCACCTATCAGGAAACTGTAGGGGGCCCTTAGATTTCAGTCCTAATAAAAGTGAGTGGTAAAACCCTTTCCACCAACACTAAACTGGCCATTGAACAACTGGCTGGGATGTGGTGACATAGGAAGTGCATCACCCAAAGTTCCCCATGTGCCCATTTTCTGCATTGATTGGGAGAAAACTGGTAAGTGCTCTGCTTCCTCCTGAAAGATATTCATAAAAATTAGCTCTAGATGCTCATAAAAACTCAAGATAAAATGATCTTGTGTCACCTGTAAAAAGCTCCTTCAGCTAGTGGCAATGCTGGCCAATAGATTCTGGGAGCTGTAGTTCAAAAAATGAACTTTAGCAAATTCTGCTCTGAAGAGAATAAAAAATAATGTGTGAGAGGGTAATAAAAGCAGAAGACAATTGTCATTGGTGGGATGTGCCCTCCAATATCTACCACACATGGAGTTATAGGAGTCCAGAACAATAATGGAACTCCCTACCTATCATACAAAGGAAAACAGGGCCCCTGATACAAACTCTTTTATTATCTGAATAGAACAGAAATTTAAGGGAGATACAGTGATCATATAGAAATCTGAAAAATCACCAGTTGTTTTTTTAAAAAATGTTCTTCACAGAGCCAAGAAAGTTGCAGTATCTCTGTCCTCTATATCTTCACCATGATAGCTTAATATTTCCCTCGTGGACAGATGAACACTAGCATGCCTGACAATGTCCCTTCCTTAAATATAATAGCTGTGAATGAAACAGTTTAAGTAGTTTAGGCCCAATGAAGTCAATGGAGTTATCTGTCTTAAGTCTATGCTCCATCTGTATCAGGGGCTGCCCCTAGTTACATAGATTTTAAAAAAGATATCACAAACAGAGATTTGTAATCTAAATAGCCCACAGTGTTTAATCATAACTTAAGATGAGAAGCCAACAATTCCTATGTATTTAATTTTATACAATAACCTTAACTAAGTAAGTAGTACAAGTGGTGATTTGTGACGTACATATCCCTTAATTAAACTGTAGCAAGATGACTGATCAGGTCCAAAGCATGTGTATTAAAATCAAGCCCCCACCGGTACTAGTCTTTTCCCAACAATGAAGGCCATAGTTCAACATAATTAATTGTGACTTACAAGCTGGTTACTCTGCTGTGATGTCATCTTCTTCACACTGTTTATTTTAATTAAAACAGAAATTGCAGGTCTTGAGTGCTGGTAATTACAGTTCATGGATTCAATTTGCCAAGCCCCCTAATTAACCTGCAGTGTCTACTTGACTTGAGGTATTCATTCAAACATTAATGGTACAGCAGCATTATGTCAGTGGTGGTGATGAAAATATAGGCAAGTATGACTGGCTGTCTGAGGACAGATCTATATATTAAGCTTCACACTCATACATACACACACACAGATACACAGAAAAAGAGTTATTTTTTTGGATTACAATACCCCAACTTCCTCAGACAAATTGGCCAAAGGTTGTGGGATTCTGGGAAATGTAGCCCAGAAACTAACTTTTTCTGTGTGTGTGTGTTTAGATAAATACACAAACAGTAGTAATGCTCATAAATGCCTTTTACCTTGGGCCTTCTCAAATGATAAAACTAGCCAAGTGATGTAGTAGTGAAGTAATGATTATGCAAACTGTGCAAACCTATACAGAAGCAAGAGGCTTACAGACATGAATGTGTATGCAGGACTGTAGCCTAGATATGTGAACTTCACAGTTCTGGAAGATCTCCACCTTTATGACTGTCGACTGAAATGTAAAACAAGAAGACCTTGCAAAAACACACAGTCACTGTTTCCTTTGTTAATGAATGTCAATTCCCTGCCCCTCCCTTAGGCACCATTATATTTCTGCATAGCTACTGTCTCACCAGCATTTATAGCCTATTGTTCAGGTAGAAGCACTCGCCCAGATTTGCTCTATCATGGCATCTCTCCTATGCTAACCTTCTCACTGATCCCATTTACATTCCTGCCTCAATCAGGTAATTCCTTTTCTATTCATCCAACATCTCCATGGTTACACATCAAGCAATACAGTTATATGGATGTTGTTTTACATTTATTTCATGAGAAGCAAGTGCTATTATAAGAGCCAACATGTTGTAGTGGTTTGCGCATTGGATTATGAGTCTAAATACCAGGGTTTGGGCAAGTCACACTCTCTCAGACTCAGAGGAAGGAAAAGACAACCCCCTTGAACAAATCTTGCCTAGAAAACCCTGTGATAGGGTCATCTTCCTCTGGGAAGAATCTGTTATAATTTTTAAAAGATTAGATTATCTACGGTGACCCAGAGAAACTTTTCTTCTGCTGCTCCTAGGCTCTGGAATGACCTGCCGGATGAAATCCATCAGATTACCACCTTGTAAGTCTTTTAAAAGGCTATTAATATGGATCTCTTCTGGCAGGCCTTTCCAGATTAGCCTTTTTAGTCTACCCTCCCCTTATTGACATTATCAATTCTGCAGATATTTTGGTCTCTCTTCTCTCCCCTGGGAAAGCACTTCTTTCTCCCACTTAAATTGGGAATTTGAATCTGTATTTATTCGCTTATTGTATCCAATTTACTTCAGGAATCTTTCTGTTTTAACTTTTTCTTGGTTTAATTCTCTTTTACGATTGGGGGTCGGGTCGGGTTAGGGGATTTCCCTTTTCATTGTGACTAATTTTAATTGGTTTATGTTTATGTTTGATACCTGTTGTAATCCGCCTTGATTCCCATTCAGAAAAGGCAGGATAGAAATAAATTTTACTACTATTACTACTACTACTACCTTAGGGTTGTCATAAGTCAGAAACAACTTGAAGGCACACAAGGAGGAGGAGGAAGAAGAAGACGAAAAGGAGCTATTATCTTCACTTGCAGGCAAGTATGTATAACATCACAGTCTTCTTCAAGATGTTTGTCTTCATTTAGAAACCCCAGAAGAATTTAAAATTCTATCTTGTTTTCCCACATTCATGCATTTGTCCCTTATATCTTCATGGTGAAAGCCAATGTCATAGCGGTTTGAGCACTGGACTACAGCTCTGGAGACCAGGATTTGAATCCCCACTTGGCCATGGAAAACCACTGGGTGAACTTAGGCAAATCATACTTGTCATACAAGTCAGCCTCAGAGGAAGGTAAAGGCAAAACCCCTCTGAACAAATTATGCAGAGAAAGCCACATGATAGGTTTGCTTTAGGGTTGTCACAAATCAGAAACGATTTGAAGGCACTTAACAACAACAATACTTCCTGCTCCTGTTGATATACTAATTTCTTTGGTTCTTTTTCACAATGATTTCCATTCTCTACTGCTGACTTTGAAGTCATGGAAGAAAAAATGAGGAGTGCTGCATCAAAATTACTAAGGAAAAAGGAGAGGTAATTCTCATTAAGATGCTATGCAACAGTACCTTAGAAAGACGATGCAAGACTGTAAGCTGCAGATTAACATGCTTCCTTTTAACAACCCCTTTCAAAGTGCTGTTTTGGGTCTGCTTCATTTGATTCTGGTTTTTAAAAAAGGCATTCTAGTTCCGGGTAAAAGGAAAAGCCAAATTTTGTTAGGTTGGCCAATGAGAGAAATATCTTACTTAATTCTATATCCATCATCTGTCTATCTGTCTAATATCTATCTACTTATCTCTCTTCCAAGTAAATTACAAACTTCAGTTTTGTAAATTTGTCTGTTACCATTTTGCTACAATACTAGATTACTGGACTTGAAACAGGAAGATATGAGTTCAAATTCTCATTTACTTGGGTCACTGTATCCATCAAGGTCCAGTTTATGCATGTAAGAAAGAGACAGATTATGGAGAAATAAATTGCCAGAAAGAGTCATGGACAATATAAAAGAAGAAGAGCTCACAAATGTATTATAATAATAATCCACTTATCATTAGTTGAAATTTGAAATAAATCCATTGCTTGTTCCAGTGGTGATCCTGCACCGGGTGTCACCGGGACATCCGGGGACATCCGGGGGGAGGGGCAGCCATGCAGGCCTCAGATGTGGCTGCACAGCTGGAGACACACCTGCACAGGCTGAAATGGAGGCCACACAGCCAGAAAAACACCCACGTGGGTCAAAACAAAGATAGTAGCAGTGCCTGGCATGTTAGTCTGCAGGGCATGATTTTTGCAGTCAGTGCAAGGCAAGAAGTTCCTGAAAGAAGAATTGCTATATCATGGGAAGAGCATATCATTCATTATCAGACTATGGACGTTATCACACGCGGGTCTCAAAGCGGCAAGAAAGCGGTATGGAATCAATCCAGAACTATACCAGTATAGACCCCACAAGACGGAAATGGCTATCAGACGCAACTAGCATCATTGCGCAATTAACGATACCACGATAGATGCGCTCCTGGGGACCGTATCTGCCGTTCACACACAAGTGAGAAGATCCCCTCCAGAACCCAGCAAGGATGTTCTTGCACATGCACAGAAACAGGACAGCCGCAGCTGTCACTTGCTGTGGCTGTCACACACACACACACACACACACCTTTCCAAGCCTGGAAGCCTGGTTACTTTCCTTGGGATGAGGAAAGCAACCAGGCTTCCAGGCTTGGGAAGGTGTGTGTGTGTGTGAGAGAGAGAGACAGCCGGCTATCACACATGCACGCACACCCCTTCCCAAGAGAGAGCCGCTCTGAACAGACGTCCTCAGAGCGGCTCTCTTTCTCGGCTTGGGTTGGGAAGGGACACACACCCCTTCCGAGCGGCTCTCTTTCTCGGCTTGGGTTGGGAAGGGACACACACCCCCTTCTGAGTGGCTCTCTTTCTCGGCTTGGGTTGGGAAGGGACACACACCCCTTCCAAGCGGCTCTCTTTCTTGGCTTGGGTTGGGAAGGGACACACACCCCCTTCCGAGTGGCTCTCTTTCTCAGCTTGGGTTGGGAAGGGACACACACCCCTTCCGAGCGGCTCTCTTTCTCAGCTTGGGTTGGGAAGGGACACACACCCCTTCCGAGCGGCTCTCTTTCTCAGCTTGGGTTGGGAAGGGACACACACCCCTTCCGAGCAGCTCTCTTTCTCAGCTTGGGTTGGGAAGGGACACACACCCCTTCCGAAGCCTGCGCGGGGCCTGGGCTCCACGATACGTATCTCGTGATCAGACATATGGCGAAAGCAGCATCATTGCGGTATCATTCCGGTCGTGCAATTGCAATTCCCCAAGAAACCGGCATTCAAAAGCACAGGGATGATGCAGCATTGGGACGGGGTCGGGACGGGGTTGCGTGCGACGTCGTGTGAACACACAGGAAAAAGAACCACAATGGGACGGGATTGGGTGAAGATTCTTTCTGCTTTAGGCCCTGTGTGATAACGTGCCATATGTATTGCATGTGTAAGAGCCATGGGACACATGGTATTATGTGCATGATGTTTAATGAACCACATGTTATGGGTTCCTTACAGATCCAGTTAATAACACTATGCATTGATATGTTTTTAATCTGCTTTCCTTCTAGACTGTGTTGTTCTGTTTCTTTCTCCTTTCCTGTCAATCATAATTTGTTTTGGATTGTTTCCACTTCCTGACTGTCAGCAAATTTTGACTTCCCCTGAAACTCTTTGCTTTAGAGAACATCTACTTGAGTTTTTGCCAACAGAATGGTGACATTGTTCTCCACTTCTGTGATCCTGCAGCAGCACATGTCTGTGGTGAGAACTTGACAGGGCCTTTCCATGTTCTACAAGAGCCAGCATGAAGTCTAGGACTCTTGAAACCAGGGTTTGAATCCTTGCTCAGCACACAGGTGGTCAGCACACAGGTGGTCTTGGCAATAGCAAACCCCATCTGAACAAATATTGCAAAGAAAGAAAGAAAGAAAGAAAGAAAGAAAGAAAGAAAGAAAGAAAGAAAGAAAATCCCATGATAGACTTGCCTTATGGTTGCCATAAATTGGAAACTACTTGACAGTAAACAACAACAACTTTGATGTGCTTCTTATGCAATATATTGTGTTACACATTAATGTTTTGTAGCTGTTTTCTTTGGAAAGTGTTTGTTTCATTTCCTCAGAGATGGTTCTTGCTTCAGTCATTGAAATGAATGAGACTTGTTAGTCATGACTAACATAAGTTGTATTGATTGCACTTTATCTCCTACAGTTAAGTCTAACACTGGATTTAACCTCAATTTAACCATATTTGTTTTAATATATAAGTCACCTTGACTCTTGGCTCTTTTTTGGGGGGATAAAGATAATAATGATGATAATCAGTGGCATAACTAGGGGGTGCTGGGATGAAAGACTGCACCAAGTGACACCCTAAGGGAGGTGATACCATTGCTCCCCAAACATCTGCACTTTGGCAGAAACAGGCTGTGGCATTCACCAGCTTAACGGCAGTAGGAAACACAAAGGAAAACATTTATCCAAAGGAAATTATTTGCCATATGAAAATACAGTGGGCCCTTGAGTTTGGTTCCAGGACACACACACCCATGGATATGAAAATCTGTACATGCTCAAATCTCATGATATACAATGGTGTAGTAAAATGGTATTCCTCAATATAAAATTGCAAAATCAAGGTTTGCTTCTTGGAAGGTAATTTTTTGGAATGTTTTAAATCTGTGGATGCTTGAATCCATGGCTAAAGAATCTGTGGGTATGAAGGGCCCACTGTAAGCAGATCCATGTGAAATGCATTATATAGAAAAGTGTTCTAAGGCTGCAGCTGAGTCCATGGCATCATCAATTGTTGCTACTTCCTGATAATGTTCTTGTATCTCACCATCAATGTCTAAATGACTCCATCACATCAGCCAGCCAGATAGGGCCATTGATAACAGCAAGGGAAATGCACGTACTCTAGTCTAAGCAACTATGTGAAATAATACCAATGAAGGCAATCATAGAGAACTTGAAGCCACAAGTTAAACAATTCATTAAAATTAAAGAATCATAGAATCATAGAGTTGGAAGAGACCACAAGGGCCATCCAGTCCAACCCCCTGCCATGCAGGAACTCCCAATCAAAGCATCCCTGACAGATGGCCATCCAACCTCTGCTTAAAGACTCCAAGGAAGGAGACTCCACTACTCTCCGAGGGAGTGTGTTCCACTGTCGAACCACCCTTACTGTCAGGAAGTTCCTCCTAATGTTGAGGTGGAATCTCTTTTCTTGCAGCTTGCATCCATTGTTTCGGGTCCTAGTCTCTGGAGCAGCAGAAAACAAGCTTGTTCCCTCCTCGATATGACATCCCTTCAAATATTTAAACACGGCTATCATATCACCTCTCAGCCTTCTCTTCTCCAGGCTAAACATCCCCAGCTCCCTAAGTCGTTCCTCATAGGGCTTGCTTTCCAGACCCTTCACCATTTTAGTTGCCCTCCTTTGGACACGCTCCAGTTTCTCCACATCCTTTCTGAATTGTGGTGCCCAGAACTGGACACAGTATTCCAGGTGAGGCCTGACCAAAGCAGAATAGAGTGGCACTATTACTTCTCTTGATCTAGACACTATACTTCTACTGATGCAGCCTAAAATTGCATTGGCCTTTTTAGCTGCTGCATCGCACTGTTGACTTATGTTCAACTTGTGGTCCACCTGGATTCCTAGATCCCTTTCACACGTAGTCTCATTCAGCCAGGTGTTCCCCATCGTATATCTGTACTTTTCGTTTTTCCGCCCTAAGTGCAGTACCTTACATTTCTCCGTGTTGAATTTCATTTTGTTGGCTTTGGCCCAGATTTCTAGTCTGTTCAAGTCATTTTGAATTTTGATCCTGTCCTCTGGGGTATTAGCTACTCCTCCTAATTTGGTGTCATCTGCAAATTTGATAACTATGCCCCCAATACCATCATCCAAGTCATTAATAAAGATATTGAATAGCACTGGGCCCAGGACAGAGTCCTGTGGCACCCCACTGGTCACTTCTTTCCAAGTTGAAAAGGAGCCATTTTTGAGCACCCTTTGTGTTCGATCAGTCAACCAATTACAAATCCATGTAACAGTTACTTTGTCTAGCCCATATTTTACCAACTTGCTTGCAAGAATGTCATGGGGAACCTTGTCAAAGGCCTTACTGAAATCAAGATATACTATATCCACAGCATTCCCCTCATCTACCAAGCTGGTAATTTTATCAAAAAAAGAGATCAGATTTGTCTGGCATGACCTGTTTCTGTGAAACCCATGTTGACTTTTTGTGCTTATGAAATTACCTTCCAGGTGTTCACAGACTCTCTGTTTAATGATCTGCTCCAGAATCTTTCCTGGTATTGATGTCAGACTAACTGGATGATAATTGTTGGGATCCTCTTTTTTCCCCTTTTTGAAGATGGGGACAACATTTGCCCTCCTCCAGTCCACTGGGACTTCTCCTGTTTTCCAGGAATTCTCAAAGTTTATTGCTAATGGTTCCGATATTACATTTGCCAGTTCTTTTAATACCCTTGGATGTAATTCATCTGGTCCTGGAGACTTATATTCATTTAGATTAACCAGATGTTTCTGTACTATCTCTTTACTTATTCTGTGCTGAAATTCTCCTATTCTGTCCTCTGCTCTATTATATTTAGGTTGAGCACCCTTTGCCTTTTCTGAGAAGACTGAAGCAAAGAAGGTGTTGAGTAATTCTGCTTTTTCTCTGTCCCCTGTTAACTTTTTGCCATCTTCTCCACTCAGTGGCCCTACCATTTCCTTCTTTTTCCTTTTGCTGCTGACATACCCCCAAAAGCCCTTTTTATTGTTCTTAACCTCTCTAGCAAGCCTGATTTCATTCTGCGCTTTAGCTTTTCTGACTTTACTCCTACACGTGCTAGCTATTTGTTTGAATTAGGTCTTATGAAGCTGTACACTTTGTATAATAATAACACTAATATTGTATGTATACCAGACAGGTATAGGGTGGCATTTTTGTGTTTTCTATAGCAATATAAGCAAGGTGTGTACATTGAATAAACACTTCAATACATGACATTGGAGGTTTTTATGCAGAGGTTGAATGACCACCGCTCAAGAGTGCTTTAGCTGTATATATTTGCATGACATAGGATTGGATTAGGTAGCCTTTGGGCCTATGCAGACTGCCAGAAATACTGCAAATGAGTCCACTTTAACTGCCCTGGCTCAGTGCTAGAGACTCATGGGAATTGTATTTTTTTCTGAGACATTGAGCCTTCTCTGTCAGAGAGCTCTGGTGCCACAATAAACTACAGTTCCCATGATTCCCGAGCACTGAGTCAGGGCAATTAAAGTGGACTCAATTTGCACTATTTCTGGCAGTCTGCAAAGGCCCTTTGTAATCCCTTTAAGTGCTATGAATCTGTGATTCCATATCCTTGTACGCAAAAACAGAAAACGTGTATAATGTACATCCATGTATGCCATCCACATTGCTGTAGGCAACTGCTGAAACACTGGTGCACATATTTTAATTACTATTGCTATTTGCTTATTGCACCTGCACCAAGGAATGCTGTTCTTCTCAAATGCATCTCAGAAATGGATGAAAACAGATAGGCATTTTTATGGTGAAAACTGAAATTACGAAGTCAGTATTTTTGTTTTATAATCTAACTTTTCACACATGATTAATTCCAATGATACATTTATTCTCCACTGGTAACACAACAAATAACTATAGAACTGCCTCTGTCCCTCTTCTTATGTGATTTAGCTGGATTGGTCTCGCACAACCATAGAGGGATTAATGCTCAGCTGGATTCCTCCTGTCACCAAACATTATTAGCAGCATAAGTTAAAATAGGGGCATAAAGGGATAAATGAAAGGGAGTGATTGAGAAGATGTGGGTGATGTGACAGACAAGCAGACTCCTTGCATGTTGATGAGAACAGCTTTATCCTGAAGATATTTGGCTCTCTCCTTGTCTCTGACTCTCTCTGTGTGTGCACATGTGCTGTTTAAAAGGGCAATATCAATGAATAGCAAAAGCCTCTGACACAAAATTATTGTGTATATTTTAAAAACCTAATCCAGACAGAGCAAAAAGGGAACAGGATATTTCAAAGGGCAATTGTGAATCTTATAGGCCAGGTTTCCTGAGACATAGAAGCAAAGCCAAATAATCTGAACACATTATAAAACCAGGTAGAATTATTATTTTTGGAGGTCTTGAGACCTTCTGAAGTCAAACTATTCTTGGGTAGGGTTAAATATAGATATATATTCAAACAGTTGAACAAAACTTGACAAATGATATGTTCCTTCCTCCTTCTGCCTTTCTTAACTATTATTTAGAACTATATTGTTTTACAAAGAAATAAAAGTAACATCTTTGAAGCAACAAAACCTATTGATACTGTGCAGAGAAAGTCTTAAAACTGTGGACATTCTCAAAAGAACATTAACAGATAACATTAACATTTTGTTAATCTGATTTGTGTATTTCCTTATTTCTGGACACATCTCAATGAATGACAGTTATCATATTTAAGTTACTGTCACAAATGTATTTCTGAGACATTTGAAAAATTTTCTGAGATAGTCTACATTCATTCCATAACCATCATACCATAAAATGCAAGATGAGAGGGCAGATCTGTTATAAACAAAACTGGTGGGAAAACCAAGATGGGTTAAAAATAAATAAATAAATCAAAGCCAAGTCCACATTCAGAAGGTATTATTTATTAAATAAAGATGGAGGAAAGAAGTGCTGTTGGCTGCTTTGGTGTTGCCTGAGTTAAGGATGGAAAAGAGATATAATGAGTTCCTATTTGTCTTCATAAATAGAAATGTTGTGCCTCACAAGACTAAGGATGGGAAAATCTATCAGTTTCAACTGTCTTCTTTGTCCTTCATTTTCCCCTTACAGTATTAAAAATGAATGGAACTATAATTTATACCCATCCAGACATGAGACTTGGAATGGCATGCAGTACATCTTCCCTTGGAAATTCATATATTTCACAGTGTTGTACAGCATTTAAGTGTGTGTGTGTGGGGGGGGGGGGGGACTGTACACAAAACTTTCAGGGAACTGTGCACATTAAAAAAAAATCAGAAATCAAATGGGGAGAATTTATTTAAAAGGCGTCCAGAAATGTTTACATGGGGGTGAGGAATGCAGACAAATATACCTGAATTGCTATGCAGGAAGAAAAGGGAAAGTGTGACATGCAGATACAAAACTAGAATGGGAGAAGAATGCTAATCAGATTCATGAAAATGATTTTCACAGCCCTAGCCTCAGATGTCTCTTCATGTCTGCTTATACAAATGCCTCAGTTATCTTTTCTGAATGGTAAAACCTAGTCAATATAATCAAGGTTGAATAAATGAAAGTGATCTTCCAACTCCTATCCACCAAACTTAACATGGAAGTGAAAAGCGTTAGTACTGAGTCCCCTGATGGATGAATTATTGCAGGCCTTAAAATACTGATTCTTGTGTGGGTGGATGTGAGTCGGTATGCTTAAAAAGGCATAATTCTCTATGTCATGTGATTAGAATCATATAATCGTAGAATCATAGAGCTGGAATAGACCATGAGGGCCACTCAGTCCAAACCCCTGCCATGCAGAAACTCACAATCAAAGCACTCCCAACAGGTGGCCATCCAGCCTTTGTTTAAAGACCTCAAAAGAAAGAGACTCCACCACTCTCCAAGGGAGTGTGTTCCACTGTTGAACAGCTCTTACTGTCAGGAAGGTCTTCCTAATGTTGAGGTGGAGTCTCTTTTCCTGTAGCTTGCATCCATTGTTATTCATCCTATTCTCTGGAGCAGCAGATAATAAGCTTTCTCCATCCTCAGTATGACATCCCTTCGATACTTAAAAAGGGCTATCACAGGGGGACTATTGGCCAACATGGCTGAGGCTTCTGGGAGCTGAAGTCCCTCAGCCCTTAAAGGGGAAAGGTTGCCTACCCCTGGGCTAGCATATCACCTCTTAACCTTCTCTTCTCCAGGCTAAACTTACCCAGCTCTCTAAGTCTCTCCTCATTAGGCATGGTTTCCAGACACTTCACCATTTTGGTCGCCCTCCTCTGGACACACTCCCATTATAAATTTTTCAACCAATTACAAATCCACTTAACATCTGCATTGTCTAATCCACATTTTACTAGCCTATTTGCAAGAATGTCATGGGTGATATAGCCCTCCTCCACCCCTAGTTGACCTCTGACCAACTTAATCTTAAAAGGGATGTTTGGTCACATAGCCACCAGAGGCAATAGTTCATTGAAAAAAGCAGGTGGATATAATAATAATAATAATAAAAAAAATAATAATAATTTTACCCTGCCCCTCTGTTAAAAACAATTGAGGCAGCTTACAGCAGTTAAAAATTACATCAATACAATCTAAAAGCCCCAAACCCCCACCCTCCTCCATAAAAACATATTCAACTAACATCCATTAAAATCCAACTGAATCTTAAAATAACAGAGAATAAAACAAATAAAAAGAGAACATATCTCTCTTTCAAATATATAGCAACATAATTTTATATCACTTTTTCTTGGGGTCCTTTAAGAATCTACAGTTCCGTTAACAAAGAATAACAGTTGTCATATACACAATTGCATATTTGCATATTTAGAAATTCTAACAAACCAAAAAGAATTTTCTAGTCTATCTTTGGATAGCTGGAGAGGCAGGTTGTGGAATTTGGCTCTGATGGAGAAATTGACAGCTCATACTGAACTGTTGAATAACATACAAGTGGCTGAACTTATAGTATTTGGTTTTCATTTATTGAATATGTCAGTAACAACTCTGGTACTATTTGTCCTCCAAAATCGCATGTAAGCCTTTGGAATGATGTGCCCTCTTAATTTCCAATCAATGGATAGTTTCTATAATTTCATTTTTTTAGATTTCTTTTTCCTTTTGAAGCCAGATAATTGTCAGAGGAATATTGTTATTTTTATACCATTTTTATGACTATATTATCTAAATAAAACAATTTCAAAACCCAAAGAGCAACAATTTACACTAGAATGACAAAGTTCCATTGAACTCAGTGCAGTATATTTCCAGACAGATTTACAATGTTTGGAAAGTGATTTCGAAGAATGAATATTATGACATACTGAAGCCAGTTACATAACTGTTATAGAACTGAGCAGTGGTAGAAGGAAGTTCTCATATAGGGAAAAACACATATGTTAATCTCACTTTGTCCCTGGAGCACAGAATTGGGATAGATCAGATTTCATAAAATAATCAATAAATACACTAATTTAATAATACAAAAACCATAATTAGAATCTAAGTAGCATTAATATACAATGCCACAGCAAAAATGTAAAGTCAACAGTTCTAGTTAGAAAACTTAAATATATTCAGGCACAAACCAATGTATGAAAAGAAATAAACATGTTTTGATTCTATTCCTCAATGGCACAATATCTGTTTTGCTGTAAAAATGATAGCTAAATAAAAATATTAAGCATCCAACCTATGGGACACACAAACAGCTCAACTGGGTCTAAATGCATTTAGTCACAGATTTCAAAAAATGACACAATTCTTTTCATAGGTTTTTTTTTTTGGTACATATTTGTCTCTTATTATAATTATAATTGGATGATAGAATTTTGTGGTTTTGCTACAACACTGTAATTTGGGTTTTAGTAGAATTTTTTCTTATTATTAAAATTCTTTTCTAATTTTCTTGAATTACAATTTAATTTCCCTATCTGTTGCATCCACATTTTATGTGCAAATTGTTTTGTGCTGGGATTTATTTCTCTTTTCTTTTCTTTTCTTTTCTTTTCTTTTTGTTCTGGCTTCCATTTCTCCCACATTTGCATTTTTAAAATATCAAGGCTTTCCATCCTGAATATGAAAAAAATATGAATTCTGATTTATATATTTTTTAAAAAAATTCCAAACCAAGTTGAAATGAATTTGTCACTCATCTGGATTGTTCAAATTCAGTAGATATGACTATTCCCATTACACAAAGGACTCAGTTTTACTTATTTAAAAGGTAAAAGATGTCTGTCAGCAAAAAGATGGGGAAGCCATAATTCAACATCACAAACATTGCTGCGTTCATGGGAGCATTTAATATCAAAGTACTCAAAGCCCTCTGCTTGGACAGGTGATCTTCTTTTTTTTTGCCATATAATCTTTATTACTCTCATTTTCATAAAAACTAACATAAACATACATTTAAACAATATGATACATTGCAATACATTACTTTACACTGACAATAGACATACACATATAACTACAATCAAACCAACATCACTCCAGATTAAAATGAACTTCCTTGAGACTATAGATAAGTTATTTCTACATTACATTAACGCCTTTAGTATTTTGCTACAAAACAAATCTTATTCTGACTTCGATATCTTTATACCTATTATTTCTACTTGTACCTTTGTTTTAATTCTATATACCTAATTTTTTAGCTATCATTGTCTATATACTCTAGTTGCCTATGTATATATGATACAACCTATACTTGTTCTAATTTCTTATCCCATTACATCATTTAAATAAATAATTTTCATATCTACTTCCCAAGGATGGGTGATCTTCTCAGGGGCTGTCCACACAAGCTAAAAGGCTCATGTTCCCCCCAGCCTCATCATCCTGATGCAGGACAATACCTCTGACCTGGGACTGGACAGACTGGACATTGATCTGGCAGTCCCAGTATGGTCCTGGTGCAAAGGGCCCTTCTTCTTGTTGTTGTTGTATGCCATCAATTCATTTCTGACTTAGGGAGACCCTATAATGATAAACCTATCATGGGGTTTTCTTGGCACATTTCTTCAGAGGGAGGTTGCCATTGCCAGCCTCTGAGGCTGAGAGTGTGTGACTTGCTCAATGTCACCCAGTGGGTTTCCATGGCTGAGCCGGGATTTGAACCCTGTCTTCAGAGTCCTAGTCCAATGCTCAAACCACTGCACCACGCTGGCTCTTCAGTCCTTCAGTTTCAATTTTTCCCACATGTCATTTTTCCATCCCAAGCTTTCTTAGTGACTGCTCTCACACTGTGGAACTCCTACCTATAGAAGCCTAGGTCAGCCCACTCTATGATCTCTTATCTTCTTCAGGTGGAAAACTTTTTTATATAAGGTGTAGAAATATTGCAGTTTGACATCACTTTAAGTGCTGTAGCTCCATCCTATGGAACCCTGTGATTTGTAGATTTACAAGGTTGGTAATTATCTCTGGTAAAACATGGTTGTGCCTCACAAAACTACAAATCCCAGGATTCTGCATTACGGTGCCATGGCAGTTAAAGTGGTATCAAACGGCATTATTTCTGTAGTATAGATACATCCTTTACAGGACTTCAGTCTTCAAATGGGTGTGTCTGAAGGGTTTTTTAATCTTGATCTTATATCTTTAAGTATTTTAATATGATTACTATTGTGTTTTGTTTAATTTTTTGCAGTAATGTAAATGTGAAATGTGGATCTCACATTGGGCAAAGGGCAAATTTTTCATTCATTCATTCATAAGCAGTTACAAAAATGCAAAAATAAATGGATTCAAGAACAAATCAAACCTGATCTTTTGTTAGTTGCCAAGATCACTAAACTGAGACTGCCACACTTTGGATATATCATGAGAAGACATTACTCATTAGGGAAAAAAAAGTTTGATAAGGTGGGAGACTGTAGGAAATGAAGAAGAACTCATTAGAGATGAATTGATTTAATTAAGGAAGCCCTGCCCCTGAATTTGCAAGACCTAACAGGGCAATTGATAAGCAGGACTCTTGGAGATCTCTCATTCACAGAATCAGTCAAATTGACTTGACAACAATTAACAACATAACACAACAAGTTACCAATCTGAAGAGAAATGTGCAAAGTTCTTGCCAAAAAGAAAGATGCATTTTAATATGATTTGGCAGATTGTTCTGAAACTGAGCACTAATTTGTGTGCATACTATCCTTTCATTTAAGTGCATAATAACACTTAATAAGCCTAATGTGTCTAATTTCCATCCCATTTTCCCAGTCACACATTATAAATTTCCAACTACAAATCTTTCTCCAATGGCACATTCTGTGCCAAACTGCACGCTTTTAAAAAGTGATGATGCCCCACCCCAGTACTTTCCACTTCTGCTCCTAATTGCCAGACCCAGTCCATTTTGACCTTTGGGAAATTCATCCATCTTCTTCTGCAGCTTGTTCTAATTTACTCTCAGTCCCTCTCTATCTTGTATGATATAAGCCTAGGACCTCTAACTTGGCTGTACCACAAAACCTAAAGAAGAGATTTCAAAAAGCTTCAGGAATCAAAGAGTGCTTGGCATTTCTTCCCACATCACCACATGCTTTCAGATTCTCACACTTGTATACATCTCTGAAATTTGCCCTGTGGACCCACCTGGACTACTGCCTTCCTTGGCCAACTTTCCTTTTCACTTTATCTTTTTAAAACAAGCTATGTCTTCATTCTGTATCTATTATCATTCAAGAGAAGAAAAAATGTGTTTTCCAGGTGAGTCCCTTTTGACTCTGGGATGGTACTGGCCACTTAAAACAGGTTTGGTGTATCCCACAGTGGACGTTATCACACCAGGGGTCTCAAAGCAGCAAGAAAAGCGGCATGGAATCAATCCAGAACCATACCGGAATGATTCTGGTCGCGCAGCCGTAATTCCTCTTTGAAAGAGGAATTACAAAGAGCTGGAATGATGCAGCGATGGCGCAGGGATGATGCAGGGATGGGCAGGGTTTGCTGCGACGTCGTCTGATCACAGGGGCAAAGGATCCGGAATGATGCAGCGATGGTGCAGGCATGGGGCTGCTTTAAACCCCGTGTGATAACGTCCAGTGATGCAAAAATAATGAGAAAGAACAGAAAGTGGATACATCAACAAGATTGCTGTATGCTTTCAAGTCATTTCTGACATATGATGAGGTTTTCTGGGCATGTTTTGTTTTTTTTTTCAGATGGGATTTGCTAATGCCTTCCTCTCAGGTTAAGAGAATGTGAGATTTGGCCAAGGCCACCCAGTGAGTTTCCATGGCCAAGTAGGGGATTTGAATCCTGGCTTCTCAGAATCCTAGGGGGTGTCCACACAGGCCACATCCTACACAGGAGGTAGTCCAGACAATACAGGGCCTAATCCCCAGTTCTGATTCAGCACCAAACCTACCATATATCCCCCTTAATTTTTTTTTAAAATCGCCTTTTGCTGTGGTTCTTCCAGAACCCTCCACAATAATGGCAGGTGGCTGTTCACATTTGTGTTCTGCTGTGCCATCTGCTGCCACAAGTCATGCCCTCTGAGATCAGAACAAGGTCTCTAGCTGAGCACCTCATTTTCAGCCTCAGCAGGGAGGCTGATAATGAGGGAGCACTGGGTGGCACAGTGGGACGTGTGTGCAAACAGCCACCCACTGTCGTTCTGGGTGTGCCAAGTAAGGACAAGATATCATGGCAGGTCTGGGGCCAAAATACTCCAGAGTATTCTGCTCCTGGAGTATTTTGACCAGGGGTAGGCAACCTTTTCCCTTTAAGGGCTGAGGGACTTCAGCTCCCAGAAGCCTCAGCCATGTTGGCCAATAGTCCCATGTTGGCCAATAGCTCCTGGGATTCTGGGAGTTGAAGTCCCTCGGCCCTTAAAGGGGAAAGGTTGCCTACCCCTGATTTTGACTAATGCAGACCTGAGCACAATCCAACACTCAAACCACTACACCATGCTGACTTTCTCTGCAAAAACATGGGGCTAATGCTAATTGTTAGTCCCACCTAGAATATATTCATTGAATCAATGGAACTTTCACACATGTTGATATAATAAATTCTCATTGTTTAAACAGATCTACAGTTCTCAAGGCTAACAAATGGATTTAGCCCAAGGCCAGCTGTTAAGCAGATATTCTGCCAATTAGTTTTTGAGAGAAAGATTGAATCTAGTAGAGAATAGGAAACACCAAGTTCTAGCAACTTAAAAAAGTGAGACATGCTGCATCCCATCTTTACCTGTTTCTCAGCAGTAGCCATTGTGTTAAACTGCAAGAAACCTGCTTAGATTCTTCAGAAAGTTTCAAAAGGGTCTGAACAGAATGCTTATTTGGAAGTCTGGTTGTAGTTCTGAATTTTATATATTTTAAAAATGATACCTCATGCTGTCTGAAAGCTCCTGACATATACCTGGCAGCTTCTAAAAACAAGGGGGAATTCTCACATCCTCTCCTCTTTACAAGATAGTGGGGTAAGAACATTCTGACAAGAGCCTGGAAAGTTTAATTTTATTATTTTTATCACTTTTTAAAACTACAATTCCTAAACTGTCCAGGGTGTATCCATGCTGATGAGTTTCGCCTGTTCTGCAAAACAGTTGTTCTCTTTACACACTCCAACTCATCTCTTCCCTAAAAGATATAAGCCTTCTGCATAGTCAATCTACTTTGCTCTTTAACACAAGCAAAACAGAATGTATATTGCATTTTGACAAATGGATTTCTTGGGGGCTTGGTTAGGTCAGACAGTTCTGAAGTCTGTCATTTCATTTGATCTGTATCTAATGCTTTATAAAATATGTGTCTGAAATCACCTAAGCAATGGTATCACAAATGAATCACCTTGCCAGTCCCCAGTGATACACAAAGGTCAAGGCCCCTCCTAAATTAACTCACTAATGACTAGTGCCTTATTCACCTCTCTTCTCTTGCTTTAAACAATGGTAAGAGATCAAACTCTCCAGCTGACTTTTTCCCAACATGTCTAAGCTGTGGAGAAGTTGTAAGTATAGCCTTCCTCTCCATCCCTGATTCATTAATTCTCCACTTCCTTTCTCATCACTCTCCCCTAAAACTTTTCAAAGCCCACTATCTCCAGCTCAGAACTCTCTGGGGGTCTGTAACTTACAGTGAAAGAACTAGAAAAGATTCTAAAATGCAAAGATATACAACTCAGCACAAAAGTTAGAATCATACAACTTATTGTATTCCCTATTACCATCTATGGATGTGAGAGCTGGTCAGTCAGGAAAGAAGATAGGAGGAAAATCAACTCCTTTGAGATGTGGTACTGGAGAAGTGTGTTGAGGATCCTGTGGACAGTCAAAAAGACAAACAAATGGGTTCTAGAGCAGATCAAGTTGGAAACCTCCCTGGAAGCCAAGATGACCACACTGAGGCTGTCATACTTTGGACACATCATGAAAATAAAAGACTCATTAGAAAAGGCAATAATGCCGGGAAAGGTGGAGGGAAGTAAGAAGAGAAGAAAGCCACATGCCAGATGGATGGACTTTATTAAGGAAGTCAGAGGTATGGGTTTGCAGGATTTAAGGAGAACAGTCAAAGACAGGGGGTCTTGGAGATGTCTCATCCATTGGGTCGCCATGCTATTGAAGGGATTCTGTGAGTTATGACCCAGACCCTGTGTCTTCACTGTGGCCCCATAATAAGCAATTCCACAAGGCCAGGTATTCCTGACAGAATTTTGTTTCGTTATTTATTTATCTCCCCTTTTTTTCAGAAGAAAACAGAGTGACCCTAGTTCCCACACTGCTCTTAAATCCTTTTGACACTTCTGTGACACACTGTCTAGGAGTCCCTCCCAGCTATAAGTCCTCAGCAGCAAAAAGAGGAATCTGTTGATATGATGACAAAATTGGGTGCAGCCATTATCTCTAAAACACACTGACACAGGATGAGTTGGTTGAGATGTATGGCATCCTGGCAAAGGTGATGGAGATGTTTCTCCATGATGTCTCATCCCAGATGTCTCATGAAATGGAAAGAGGGATTTTCTCGCATACCAGCAAAAGGGCACCAAGGGTGACACCTTGGTGGTTTGTAATGAAGCAAGAACCAGAGCAACAAAGAGGAGCTGGATGCTGTAAACCAGGGGTAGGCAACCTTTCCCCTTTAAGGGCTGAGGGACTTCAGCTCCCAGAAGCCTCAGCCATGTTGGCCAATAGTCCCATGTTGGCCAATAGTCCCATGTTGGCCAATAGTCCCATGTTGGCCAATAGCTCCTAGGATTCTGGGAGCTGAAGTCCCTCGGCCCTTAAAGGGGAAAGGTTGCCTACCCCTGCTGTAAACTATGGGCTAGTCTACACTAGGGGCAACAATCTGAACAGACTCCTGCCCATGCACCTTCCCCAGAGCCAGCCCATGTACCATTTTCACTTCTGGGACATTGGCTATATTGTTTAGACTACCTGACTGTCCCTGTAGAGTTTTCTGGATCCACTACCACTACTCATGCCATTGCAGCCCCCCCCCGTGCTTCCCCACCCCACTTGCCCCCATTGCTATCTCCACTGCTACCAATGTTGTCTTTCAAATCATTTTAATGTCTGGCCCAGTTTCCAAACAGAACAGTGAGGTTCCACCCCTCCTTCAGCCATGCCATCTCCACTGGCATGTCCATTGCTCTGAGGCAAATAAGGCACCTAGCATGTGATCTTGGTGCCTCCTCTGATCCTAAAACCAAGTGGCTTCAAGTTGCCACCACCAGCGCTGCTGACAGAGGAGGGAAAAACCTCACTGTTCAGTCCAAGAACTGCCCTAGACTTTAAAACTGCTGTTCATGTCAGGGCAAAATCTGGAGTAAAAATCTTATGATATGGTAAGATACTCTGAATCTGGGGCAGATAGGACCATGCATCATGTAGTCCTATTATTCAAGAGGAAGTGGTGTTAAAGTTCTTTAAGCAGAGTATACAAGCCCCAAGTCTCCAGATGAGATCCTACTTGGTGCTCATCAGGGGCTTCACAGGAAAGGTACACACTCATTTGTTGTTTGCCTTCAAGTCATTTCCAACTTATAGCAACCTTAAGACAAACTTTTATTGGGTTTTCTGAGATTGAAAATGTGTGACATGCCCAAGCTTACACTTATATACATCACCATAGTCCAAAACAGGGTTGTTAAGAATATTTGCCAGTCTTCTCATTTTCAACAATAACAACAACAAGAAAGTCTTCTTTGACAACCTGTTGCTGTGATTTTTTGCACTTGTACAAGAGAAAAAGGAACTAGTATGATGTAGTGCTTTGAGTGTTGGACTATGACTCTGGAGAGCAGGGTTCAAATCCCAGCTTGGCCATGTATCCCCATTGAGTGACCTTTGGCAAGTCACATTCTCAGTCTCAGAGGATGGCAGTGGCAAACCTGCTCAGGGGGAAATTTGCCAAAAAAAAAAACTGTAATAGGTTTACCTTAAGGTTATCATAAATTGAAAATTACGTGAAGGCACATAGCAATAACAACAACAAGAGAGAGAAAAGACAAGCACTTCCTATCAAAATTTCCACAATGTGTATAAATATCTAAAGAAAAATTAGTCTCTTCCCCTACCATCTCCTTGTTAAGCAAAACACACACAGGCAGAAAACAGAACTGGATTACTAGTTTTTAAAAAAAGACAAATAATTTGATAAGTGCACTTTCAAAACATTGCAGAAGCAATACCATTTTGAGAGAAATCTCCAAATTCCATGATATTCATCTCAGGTGCAGGTAGGTCCACTCTTTCCTGCCTGCCTAAGATTTAAAAATGGAAAATACTTTCATTGGATTCAACAGGCTTTACAGTAGTAACTTTGTCATGGCTTCTGAAATTTATTATGAGGAAAAATGCACCACCCCTTGACAATTTGCACATTTCTGAGGCTTACGTATGCACAAAGGGATTTTCTTAAAATAACTTTTTTTTCTGGAAAAGTAAAGGATTCTGGATCATGTAGTAGTGAGGACTATGTTTCCTGTTTCCATACATGGAAAGAATAGATAGTAGTAGTAGCAGTAGTAATAGTAGTAGTATTTTTAAGGAAGTCTCTAAGACTTCAAAGGGTATTCTAGCCTCTAGGAAATAAATTTGCTTGTCAACTTTGCCCTTTTTTCTCTTCCTTCCAAATTTCCAAAATGATGGTCTATAGTTTAGTGCTATAATGTTACAAGGCTGGTCAGTCATGTACAGCTTGGTCAGTGACAGTTGGGAAGGCTTTGGATTATTTCTGCAGTTTGCATGGTGCTTGGATCTTGCTTGGATTATCCATAGGATTATCCATAGGATGATCCTGTTCATTACACTTTTTGCATCTCCCAGAAAAATGAATGTGTAGTTGACTAGCATTAACCAGTTGGTGTCTAATAAAGCATGTTTCAGGATGAAGTATACCTAGCACCATTCCACACAATTTTCAGGTTTTCCTAACAATAGACAATTAGGATTACATGAATGCTCAGCATGTTCAGGCTTCACTGAACTGTTTTGGAAGTATGTCCCTTCCCCAGGGTGCATACACTTCAGACATAATGCAATTTGACACTACTTTAACTGCCATAGCTCCATCCTACATAATCCTAGGAACTGTAGTTTTGTGAGGTACCAACATACTTTGGCAGAAACAGCTAAAGACCTTGTTAAACTACAAATCCCAGGAGTTCATAGGATGGAGCTACAGCACTTAAAGTGGTGTCAAACTGCATTACTTCTACAGTATATATGCACCCCTAGAGGATTTTCTCCACATAAATATGCTTTGTACAGAATATGGCAGCTCAGCTAGTACAGAATATGGCAGACAGGTTGGTCTCTGGAACATCTAAAAGAGACCATATAACACCAGTACTGAAGTCTCTTCACTGGCTGCCTATTAGTTTCCTGGCCCAGTACAAGTTGCTGGTTATCATCTATAAAGCCCTAAATGGCTTGGGTCCAAGCTATCTTCAAGACCACCTCCGCCCGTACAATCCGCCTCACGCTCTTCGGTCCTCTGGGAGGAATTTACTACAGCCGATAAAAGCAAGGCTGTCTGCAGCCTCCCAGAGGGCCTTCTTGATGACCACTCCCAGACTTTGGAATGGCCTGCCGGACGAGATCCATCATATTACGACCTTCAACAGCTTTAAAAGGGCTGTCAAGATGGATCTCTTCCGGAAGGCCTTTCCCAACTAGATTTCCCAGTCTCAGAAGTTGGCCCATCTTCCTATTAGTCCCTGCTGCAGCAGTTGTTGTTGTTGTTGTTGTTGTTTATTTTTGTAGATTGTTCTTACTTTGCTTTATTTTAAATATTGTTTTAATCTATGATTGTTTAATTTTTTTTAAGGGGTGGGAAGGGTTGGGATTTGGGATGGTGATTTTATTGTGCTGTATTTTTATGCTGAAAGCCGCTTTGTGCTGTATTTTTATGCTGATTGCTTTGCAGAGGGGCAGGATATAAATACCGTAAAAAATATTATTATTATTATTATTATTATTATTATTATTATTATCTCAGATTGTCCTGAACAGAACCGTATTTCTGTCACGAGTGGTGCCATTTTGGCTCTGTGGTTAACAGCACTCATGTCTGTGAAAGGAAATGACTACATTATTTAAAATGTAGCTTGCATAATCATAAGAGCACTTTAAGCAAACTGGATCGTTTGCCCTCACAAACCTTGCTTGCAAGGACTTTAAAGGATTTGTATGCAGGTGTGTGGAAGATTATATCAACCAGTGGTAAAGATCATATGGATTTCAATTTCCCATAAATCAATTCAACACATTTGTGACTGAGGTAAAGAAGATCGCTTACATGAAAGTTGGATAAAGATCATAATTTCTGGAATCAACATGTTCAGCCAGACTATGCCTACACATTTTAAACTTTTGACATTAACTACAGGATATGATTTTATGGGACGAAGTCCCATTTTGCTCCCAGTTGTTCTGTGTGTATGTCTGATAGAAATTAATTATGAACCTAACTTTAATGACTAGATAGGACTTGAACACACATATGCATACACACCAGAATGAAGACATGACACATAAATTGAGTATGAAAATCATAACTTTCTTTAACACAAGGATTTGCAATGAGCCTGCAGCAACACAGCTAAATCAAAGAAAGTACAAGCATGCTAAATGGTATAAAGTTGTACAGGAAGTCCTTCTGCTTCATGAATTGCTCATGAATGGTCATTTCTGAATCCCAGCTCCCTAGGTAGGAATCATGTGACTCTCCAGATGTTGTTGGACTGGAAATCCCAATAGCCATAGCCATAATTTCTATGAGAATATATACACAGAACAACTGGGAGAAAAATGGGACTTCAACCCATAAAATCATATCCTGTACTCAATGGTTCAGAATGCTAGGAGTTGCAGCTCTGTAACATCTGGAGAACTGTGTGGTTTCCTAGAGTCTTGTAAAAAGTTGTTATTGTTAACTGCCCTCAACCCATGGTGCCCCCTGAATGAGACACCTCCAAGCCCCCCTGTGTTCAACCACTTGCTCAGGTCCTGCAAGCTCAGGACTGTGGTCTAATTGATTGAGTCTATCCATCTGGTATGCAGTTTTCCTCTCTTTCTATTAACTTCCCCCTTTCGAAGGATTATTGTGTTTTCCAATGACTCATGTCTTCTTATGATGTGCCCAAAGTATGACAGCCTCAGTTTAGTCATCCTGGCTTCCAGGGAGATTTCAAGCTTGATCTGTTTAAGGACCTATTTGTTTGTCTTTTCAGCCATCCATAGTATCTGCAGAACTCTTCTCCAGCACTACATCTGAAGTGAGTTGATTTTATTTCTGTTTTCTTCATCATCCAGTTCTCACACATGTACATAGCGATGGGGAATACTATGACATGAATAAGCCTCACTTTAGTATTCAGTTATATATCTTTGCACTAGGATCTTGTTTCATTCTTTCATAGCTGCCCTTACCAGTCTTAGTCATGTCCTGATTTCTTGACTGCAGTTTCCATTCCAATCTTATCCAAGATAAGTGACATCTTTAACTAGTTCAATTTCTGCATCATCTAGATTGAATTTATGTAAATCTTCCATGACCATTACTTTTGTTTTCTTGATATTCAAGATTAAACCAGTCTTAGTACTTTCTTCCTTAACTTTCTTTAGTAATTGTTCCAAATCTTTATTCTTTTCTGCTAGCAGTATGGTGTTGTCTGCATATCTTAGTTTATTGATAATCCTTCCTTTGATCTTCACTCCTTCTTCCTCTGAGTCTAAACCTGCTCTGTGAATAATGTTTTCTGCATATAAGTTGAACAAGTAGGGTGATAGAATGCAGCCTTACCTTGACCCCTTTGCTGATTGGGAACCATTCTGTTTCTCCATATTCTGTTCTAACAGAAGTTGTGTCTCAGGATAACCACATGTAGTGGCACTCCCATTTCTTTAAGAGCAATCCATAGCTTTTCATGATCTATGCAGTCAAAGGCTTTGCTATAATCTTCTGGAGTCACCTGGTTCCACTGTCTTTTCATTTCATCTTGGTCATTCACTATGTTCCTCTTCTGATCATAGACCATCCCCACACGTGATTTAAATTTCTCTTAGAATTCATGGATCTTGTGGAAGAGGTTTCTTGTTCTTCTTTTTTTGTTATCTTCTATTTCTCTACATTGGTTATAACAGTAATTCTCTTTATCCGTGCACACTAATCATTGAATAGTTGCATTCATAGTTCTTGATCTGTTCCTGATTCACTTTTCCTTTGCTTCTCATCTTTCCTTTACTGCTTGAAGCATTCCACCTGTCATCCCTGGTTTCTTCTCTTTCTTTTTGGCCACAGATAGCATCTTTCTGCATTCCTTCTTCATTATGTCCTTCTGGTTCCCACTCAATTAGGCTTAATAATGCAAACCTATTTCTTACTTTGTCTTTAAATTCTGCTGGGATGTTCTTCAGGATAGTATTTTGGCATGTAATAAGAAGGAATGTTAATTAGTTCTCCTTTGTCCCCATCATTCAGTGTATTTGTTTTAAATTTCCATCCCTACCTCTACTACATGCCCGTTGAAACCAGCAGATCAATTGGAATTAAATTATCCAGAGTAAAACTATACCCAGCCATAACTATAATTGTATGAAGTATTTGCAAATGTTATTATTTTGATGACAAAGGGTGTCACAAAATGCCTTTTGTGCATGTTTGAGGGTTTAGGATTAGGGATAGGGATAGGAAAAATCTTTCAGAATGGACTAGATTGGTTTTCTCCTTTAGGGCTCAGGGCTTGAGAGAGAGGTTAGCATTTGCAGATTTCTTGGAAATAAACTGGCTAAGGGCAAGTTAGATTTATTGGCTTGCCTCTGGGACTCTGCTCACCTTTGACATCCTGAAGAGGAAGTAAATATACACCTGCTTCAGTATAAACTACACCATGCATTCCTGCTGCTTTCAGGTTTAAATACTTAATGTTGAGACCATTAGTCAACCCATACATCTGTGTGTCTGTCTCTGAAATTTTACAAAAAAATAAAATAATAATTGTGACAAATTGTTGAAAAAATGTATAAAAGCTCTTGTAATTTCACCTGGCACAAGGAAGACTTTTAAACTTATTATTCCTGTGCGCAGGTATGGAATAAGCAAAGATTTGCATCTCTACTAGGTGGTAGTCAAGAGAAAGAGAGAGAGAAAGACCCAAGTCCAGTGAGGAAATTTCCCAAACTATCCTCAAAATCTCAAAAAAACAAAAAAGAAAAAGAAAAGAAAGACATTCCACCTAAACATTTGGAAGAACTTCCTGACAATAAGAGCTGTTCAACAATGGAATATGTTGCCTCAGAGGGTAGTAGAGTCTTCTTTGCAGGATTATAAACAGAGGCTGGATGGCCATCTGTCAGGAATGGTTTGGTTGTGTAATCCTGCATGGTAAGGGGTTGTATACGATGGTCCTTGTGGTCTCTTCCAACTCTGTTTCTGGGCCTAGTCAACCTAAACAAGCAGTCAACTAAATTCATGCTGTACTTTGGGCAAGTAGTTTGTGCTGATGAGTGAGAAAGGCTGCAGCCAGGGCAGAATACCCTTTATAGAGACTAGCACACCTGCTTCTTCTTGGTCTGCAATACCGACATGATGCTGTCAATGGCCTCTATCATATGATCCCTATTCAGGCTTCCAATGTTTTCTCCATTCTAGCATGGAAGAACAGGGGGGGAAACCACACACACAGGGAAGGTAGCAGTGCCAGTTCCTGCTAGAGAAAAGGAGGAGGTGAGCAGTTCCTGGGCAGCCATTTTAAGGGGGTGAATTTTATCACCAGTAGTGATTGGTGAAAAGTTCAGGTCATCAGGAGCCTTTAACACTGGCGTTTAGCGAGGGATTTTCTTTGAAGAGGAAGGCCATAGTCCTGTTTCAGGGACTAATTAAGACTTTTCAGTATGGACACTAAGGGAAGAGCTGCCATCACCTGCAACACTTGTGGGATGTTTGTCTTCTTACCTACAGATGTGGGGAACTTCACATGCCCAAGTGCAAGTTGGTAACCCTCTTGGAGGAGAAGGTACAGCAGCTGGAGGCATGGGTTGCTACACTTCAGCATATTAGGGAGCAAGAGGTTTTCCTGGACAGAACGGAATGAATGGTCTTGGACAGGGACCACACAGAGAAAGTTGCTGGAGAAGAGAAGGTTACTTCACATACACAGGAGGTAGACAGCTGGAGGAATGTCACACACAAAAGTAGGGAGACCAGGGATCATTCTGGGAGCTGGCAGCTACAGAATTGATTTGAAGCTCTTTCCCTTATCAAGGAGGACAAGGAAGAGCAGCATGGACTGACTTCAGGGACAGAGCAGGGGACCCTGGGAGTTCCAACACAGAGAACAGTCACTGCTAAGCCTCAGAGGAGGCGTGTGGTCGTGGTGGGGGACTCCTTGCTGGAGGGTACAGAAGCAGTGATTTGTGGGCCTGACAAGATGTCTCGGGAGGGGTGTTGTCTCCCTGGGGCAAAGATCCTAGACATGACAGAGAGGTTGACAAGACTGGTCAAGTCTACTGACCAATGTCCCTTCCTTTTGGTCCATGTGAGAAAAAATGACACAGCAAGACACAGCCTTCAGAACATCAGAAGGGATTACGAGGCTCTGGGTAAGAAGCTGAAAGAAATGGATGCAAAGATTGTCATCTCGTCTCTTCTGCCAGTTGAAGGGCATGATCCAGGATAAGAGAGGAAAATAGCAGATGTCAACAACTGGCTCTGCAGATGGTGTCACCGAGAAAGATTTGGATTCTTAGATCATGGGCTATGGTTTCATGAGGGTGGACTTCTGGCAAGGGATGGGTTGCATGTCACACCAGTTGGAAGAAATGTTTTTGCCAACACCCTCAAGAATTTGATCAGGAGGGCTTTAAACTGAGTTATGTGGGGAAGGGAAACAGTGTTCTGGAAGACAAAAGAACTGGAAAAAATAGTCAAACTGTCATAGAGGGAACAAGGCAAACAGTGCAAGGGCCCAACAGTGGGAGGCAAAAAAACGTGCACAGGCAATAACATATGGTCTTAGATGTCTCTACACTAATGCACAGAGCATGGGAAATAAGCAAGATGAACTTGAACTCCTAACACAACAAAACAAATATGATATAATAGACATCACTGAAACCTGGTGGGATGAGTCTCATGATTGGAACAGGCCAAACAGGAAAGGAGGAAGAATAGCATTATATGTCAGGGATATTTACACCAGTAAAGAAATCCAGGACACCAGTCCGGGAAGCCAGGTGGAGAGCATCTGGATAAAAATTAAAGGGGAGGGAAACAACAGGGATGTTATTGTGGGAGTCTACTACAAACCCCCGACTCAGGCAGAGGAATTGGATTATGCCTTTCTAGAACAGATGACCACACATTCAGAAAGGAGAAATATAGTAGTGATGGGTGACTTCAACTATCCTGATATTTGCTGGAATTCAAACTCAGCAAAATCCTCAAGGTCTAGCATATTTCTCACTTACCTTTTAGACAATTTCATTGTCTAAAAGGTGGAAGAGGCAACAAGGGAGTCAGCTATTCTGGATCTGATCCTAACTAACAGGAAAGACCTAGGGCCTTTGCAGACTGCCAGAAATAGTCCACTTTAACTGCCCTGACTCAGTGCTAGGGAATCATGGGAACTGGAGTTTATTGTGGCACCAGAGCTCTTTGACAGAGAAGGCTCAGTGTCCCAGAAAAAAATACAGTTCCCATGATTCCCTAGCACTGAGCCAGGGCAGTTAAGGTGGACTCAATTTGCACAATTTCTAGCAGTCCGCAAAGGCCCCTAGTTAATGGGGTTCAAGTGGTTGGATCGTTAGGTGGGAGTGATCATGTTCTCCTGGAGTTCATTATACAGTGGAAAGGAGAAGCAAGGCATAGTCAGACACACATTCTAGACTTTAGGAAAGCTGATTTTACTAAACTTAGAGAAATACTGGGGGTGATCCCATGGTCAGGAATACTAAAAGAGAAGGGAGTTCAAGACGGATGGGAGTTTCTCAAAAGGGAGATACTGAAGGCACAATTTCAAACAGTTCGAATGAGGAAGAAAAATGGGAGGTGTCTCAAGAAACCAGGATGGATGACTAAGGAACTTTCAACTGAACTAAGTTTTAAATGAAACATGTATAAGAAATGGAAAAATGGGGAAATCACCAAAGAGGAATTCAAACAAATAGCTAGCACGTGTAGGGGTAAAGTCAGAAAAGCTAAAGCGCAGAATGAACTCAGACCTGCTAGAGTGGTTAAGAACAATAAAAAGAGCTTTTTTGGGTATGTCCACAGCAAAAGGAAGAAGAAGGAAATGGTAGGGCCACTGTGTGAAGAAGATGGCAAAAAGTTAACAGGGGACAGAGAAAAGGCAGAATTACTCAACACCTTCTTTGCTTCAGTCTTCTCAGAAAAGGCAAAGGGTGCTCAACCTGAGGATAATGGAGCAGAGGACAGACTAGGAGAATTTCAGCACAGAATAAATAAAGAGATAGTACAGGAATACCTGGTTAATCTGAATGAATATAAGTCTCCAGAACTAGACGAATTACATCCAAGGGTATTAAAAGAACTGGCAAATGTAATATCGGCACCATTGGCAATAATCTTTGAGAACTCCTGGAGAACAGGAGAAGTCCCAGCAGACTGGAGGAGGGCAAACATTGTCCCCATCTTCAAAAAGGGAAAAAAGAGGATCCCAACAATTATCATCCAGTTAGTCTGACATCAATACCAGGAAAGATTCTGGAGCAGATCATTAAACAGAGAGTCTGTGAACATCTGGAAGGTAATTCCATAATCACAAAAAGTCAACATGGGTTTCAGAGAAATAAGTCATGCCAGACAAATCTGATCTCTCTCTCTTTTTTTTCTCTTTTTTTTCTTTTTTTGATAAAATTACCAGCTTGGTAGATGAAGGGAATGTGGTGGATATAGTATATCTTGATTTCAGTAAGGCCTTTGACAAGGTTCCCCATGACATTCTTGCAAACAAGCTGGTAAAATGTGGGGTAGATAAAGTAACTGTTACATGGATTTGTAATTGGTTGACTGGCCAAAACCAAAGGATAATCAACAATGGCTCCTTTTCAACCTGGAAAGAAGTGACCAGTGGGGTGCCACAGGGCTCTGTCCTGGGCCCAGTGCTATTCAATATATTTATTAATGACTTGGATGACAGTATTAGGGGCATAGTTATCAAATTTGCAGATGAAACCAAATTAGGAGGAGTAGCTAAAACCCCAGAAGACAGGATCAAAATTCAAAATGACTGGAACAGACTAGAAAGCTGGGCCAAAGCTAACAAAATGAAATTCAACACGGAGAAATGTAAGGTACTGCACTTAGGGCAGAAAAACGAAAAGCACAGATATATGATGGGGGACACCTAGCTTAATGAGACCACATGTGAAAGGGATCTAGGAGTCCAGGTAGACTACAGATTGAACATGAGTCAACAGTGTGATGCAGCAGCTAAAAAGGCCAATGCAATTTTAGGCTGCATCAATAGAAGTATAGTGTCTAGATCAAGAGAAGTAATAGTGCCACTGTATTCTGCTTTGGTCAGGCCTCACCTGGAATACTGTGTCCAGTTCTGGGCACCACAATTCAGAAAGGATGTGGAGAAACTGGAGCGTTTCCAAAGGAGGGCAACTAGGAAGATCCACAACTTACATGTGATTCACTCAAAAATGGAAAGAGGATCTTTCTGAGACATGATGAAGGGTCTGGAAACCAAATCCTATGAGGAACGACTTAGGTAGCTGGGGATGTTTAGCCTGGAGAAGAGAAGGTTAAGAGGTGATATGATAGCCGTGTTTAAATGTTTGAAGGGATGTCATATTGAGGAGGGAACAAGTTTGTTTTCTGTTGCTCCAGAGACTAGGACCCGAAACAATGGATGCAAGCTCCAGGAAAAGAGATTCCACCTCAACATTAGGAGGAACTTCCTGACAGTAAGGGCTATTCGACAGTGGAACACACTCCCTTGGAGTGTAGTGGAGTCTCCTTCCTTGGAGGTCTTTAAGCAGAGGCTGGATGGCCATCTGTCGGGGATGCTTTGATTGGGAGTTGCTGCATGGCAGGGGGTTGGACTGGATGACCCTTGTGGTCTCTTCCAACTCTATGATTCTATGATTCTATTCTATGAGTGTCAGATGTTTCAGACAACTGAAGCTGATGAAAGAAAATTACCTGTATTGTATTTAGTGTTTAGTAAATGATAGGTTTTTGTTTAGTATATGAAGTCTGAAATCTAATGTGAATATTTTGAAAAGAGGTTTTAACATGGAAAGTAGTGGGTTTGAAGAAATAAGTGTGTATTTCTGGGGATAAGCAAATCTATCAATTTCAGTTTCTTTCCATTTCTCATATGACCAACATTAAGTTCATTTCATTGAGATTTCACTTTTCATCAATTTGATACTTTTAAAGTACATATGAAAATATACCTAAATCTAAATTTTCATGCATCTAAATCTAATTCCAACCATTGTTAGAATAGATATGTTCTACGTGTGCAGGTTACAGAAGAATCTAATCTGCATAGTTAATCAGTATAATTCATAGATTAATAAGTGTTCAATTTGATTCACTTTCCTTTGGCCTGTCTACTCAGTCCTACGATTAAGGATAATACACATTCCAGTCCGGCAACATTTGAAGTACTACAGCTGGTTCAATACATATATAAGTAAGATTTTTTTAAATCTCATCTTGTAATCAACTTTGCAGGAAGAAAGATGGCCACAAACTATACACTCTAAAAATTTCAGGGCACCAAATATATGTATAGTGTAGGTGGAATACTTGTCAACATCTTTGAAGATAGCCCTAAGTATTGGTCTATTGATACACTTCTTTGAAGAACTGCAGAGGCATACACCCAAGGTTCAAAATGACAGCATAAGGTTGGTTTCAATTTGGCCTGTAGCAAAAACATGAAACCTTTGTGAGAGAGCTAACCACTAATAATTATGTTTACTTGATCATTCTGATGATGATGATTCAATGGTTCTGGTTCCTATCAATCATAATTAATTTTGTTGTAGCTTGGAGATAATATACTCTCTAGTCATAAAATGCTTACATTGCTTCTTGCACATTATCCCTGACATTTCTTAATAACTTAAGATTGAGCTAAAATAGGAATACTTAACCACCAACACCACACACACACACACACACACACATATATATAAATGTATATAATTTCCTGCTCCCGTATATTTCAGTGAAAAGTATTGAATTTGTTGGCAAGAAGGACAAAGAACACTCTCTAGAGATGCTAAGCACATATAAAAAAAATCCAGATGTTTCCAGTACTAGGATTTTTTCTCTCTTTGCTTTAATGCTGTTCTTTCCTGCCAGGCTTACAGGAAAACACATATCCCTCCTGCTTCAGAGACATATATGACATGAAGTGGTTCTCAGACTTGTATCTTCACGAAAGGATGTCACAACAAACAAGAAAAAACAAACACCACACAATGCCTGTATTTTCCCTTTCTGCTACTTGCAACACTGCAGCTGCCAAAATCCACACTTTTACCAATATCCATGTATTTCCTGTTCCAGCCTAGGCCATGTTTACATGAACTTTGAACCTGTAGAACGAGGGAGGGGGCAAGCCACTTACAACTTTTTCCTGCAAGATGTCGAATGATGAGTGCTTATTGATTCTGGGGCTCCATGTGGTGATGGGAGATAAAGTTGTGTTTGTTGTATGTCTTGCTGTGGTCAAGGCACTGATATTATCTCTGCCTCAGCTCTGGGGCTCTCCTCAGCTTCAGAGAATTCTGAACAGCAGAGTTTGCAGTGAGGATAGGCAGCTTAAGAACTAAGGAATTTCCTTTATTATCTGATTAATCTGTAGGACTTCCCTGCCTTCCTTCCCCTTGTCTTACATCTATATTGTGCATAGGCCTAGAGGCCTTTGGGGATTTTACAGGACATGCTGATTTATTCTTTGTTATGTTATTGCACTAATTAGGGGCACTAGCCTTTCCAATGCAGCCGGTCCTGTGCCCTTGGCAAAATATACAAAGGAAAAGTAGGAAAAGTAATGCCCCACTGGACCCTTTCTGGTCACCAAGTTGCCACAATCTTCTCTCTTAGATAGCTTCACTGCAAGACTCCTGAGCCTTGAATTCAAGTATATCCAAGTGTCAGTCGTAGGGGGAACAGTGACCTGAAATATTTTTCCACAATATGATTAGCAAATGCTGAATAAGGCAAACATAAGTATAGAATACAGCAGAGTATATTTCTAGTAGAATTTTGATGTGGTTATGGTGTTTGTGTAGGGATAGAATAAATATGAACAATTGTAGCCAAGGGACTATTTAATTTATTCTTCTAAGAAGTTAGAGAGGCAATCATAGGAACACCCTGCTCTTTGAGCATAGGTGCTTGTCAGGGAGGCATCCAAAGGGACTAGTATCCAGACCCAAGATCCTATATATTTTATTCAAGTGTCTAGGGATTTCATTACATTTTAAGAATAAGGCACATGATTTCTGGTCTGGGTATATGGAAGGGCAAGAACTACAATTGGCCCTATGTATCCACAGATTCTTTATCCACAAATTCAACCATCCATGACTTGAAAATATTCCAAAAAGATATAAATTCCCCAAAAGTAAACCTTGATTTTGCCATTTGATATAAGGGACACTGTTCTATTTTGCCATTGTATTTAATGGGACTTGAGCATCTATGGATTTTGTTATCCATGGGGATCTGAAATCAAACCACAGCAGATACCAAGGGCCGACTGTAACAGAGTATCAGAATGTCCACTGCATTCTATATACTCCATTCTTTACATGGAAGAAAATTGATGGCTGCCAAATTGTGAGTCATCCCTACTTCATGGGAAGCACAAGGTATTCTGGGGCAAGCAAGTGCCAGAAATAAGTGTGTGGCAACACTGGAAGGTTGCAAGATACATTCGTGACATTCTGCCATATTGGAAAGGGTTTAGGGCAGTGCAATTCAAATTGATATTCTGTGAAATCATTCTGGTCTGTGAGCCACAGGTCACTGGCCCACAACAAGTTTCAGGGAACGATACAAATATAATAACAATGTGGTATGAATATGGTACTGGTCTGTGGCACATTGGGGAAAATGCCAGTCCACCACATCAGATAGCCTGAAGCACTGGTTCAACAAGCTTTTGCAATAATGTAACTTAATAGGATATAGCCTCTTTGCTCTTCATGCAGCACTACCTTTAAAGAACAAAGGAAGGGGGGGAATCCACCCTAATGTAGACTGTGGGAACAAAAATGTAAGGACACAAACTAGGACAAGTAATCAGAAGAAAAACACCTGAACAGAGTTCAGGAAAGATAATTTTGATGGCCGAAGGCTTTCACAGCCGGTGTCCATAGGTTTCTGTGGGTTTTCCCAGCTATGTGGCTGTGTTCTGACATCTTCAGAGGGAGGTGACATGGAAGTGTGTGGGGTATATATACTTTTGTGACCCTTGGTTGGGAGGAAGTGGTTCACATGTTAATCTCTGTGTTGGTCCAACACAGAGATTAACATGTAAACCACTTCCTCCCAACCAAGGGTCACACAAGTATATATACCCCACACACATCCATGCCACCAGCCTCTGAAAATAACAGCCACAGATGCAGGCAAAATGTCAGGAATAAATTTTTCCAGAACACTGACACATAGTCTGGAAAACCCAGAGAAAACTATACTTTTGACTGCTGTAAAATGGAGAGCCAGCATGGCATAGTGGTTTGAGTGTTAGACTACAACTCTGGAGACCAGGATTTGATTCCCAGTTTGGCCATTTAAACCTATTGGATGACCTTGGATAAACCAAGCTCAGTAACTGACATATAGGTTGTTATGATGATTTAAATACTCTTCATTGTATTTGACTAAAATGTGATCCTGGTGCAAAAAAACTCTCAGTATCTGTGAGGATGTGCATTATCGAATGTGTGGCTGTCCATCTGCATTACATGCATTAGCATAGTTGTGCATTTTCAGTAGAAGTCAGGTAAACTTTGCAAAGGAAAGTGAAGACAATTAATAAATTTGCAAAGGAAAGTGAATACAATTAAGAGTCAATGCAAACATGTGAAAATCTGAAGCAATTAGCATAATATGCTTACATGTAGACTGGCCCTTTAACAAGCTGGAACATACAGAGAGAGAATTTAAAAAATCAAAACTAGGAACGAATCCAGACTATGTGGATGTGGACTATGTGTTTTCTATTTTATTTACATGTAAAAATGATAAAATGCACTCCTCTGTTGCTTCCTTCTCAACATTATTTTACATTTTTAGCCAATTACATCTTGATTTGGATTGTTTAGAGCCAGTGTGGCATCATGGTTTGAGTGTTGGACTATGACTCTGGAGATCAGGGTTTGATTCGGACGAGATCCGTCAGCTGACATCCTTAGACAGCTTCAAAAAGGCTGTTAAGACGGATCTCTTCTGGCAGGCCTTTCCAGATTAATTATCCCAGCCTTGGGTTTCCCTGTCCCCTCGGGTTTTCCGGCCCCCTTAGGTTACCCAGCCCCCTTTTTCCTCTCATGGCCCCATCATTCTGATGGATGAGGAATGTTTAGAGGTTGGCTGGGTTTTGTTTTGTGTTGTTGATTTATAAATGTTTATATAAATGTTTTGATTATTTTAATTATGAGATGCTTAATACTGTTTTAAGGGGGGTTGGTCTTAGGGGTTATATTGTGTGGGGTTTTGTGTAATACGCTTGGATTGTCTTTTTCAATAAGCGGGATATAAATAAATATTATTATTATTATTATTATTCCCGCTCAGCCATGAGACCCACTGGGTGACCTTGGGTGAATCACACTTTCTCATCCTCTACTGCTGCTAATGGAGTTTAAATTTTACTGTCCTTTGTCTCAGTCCCCACATGTTGTATTTTGCTGCATGGCCAACATGGGTACCCCTGAATATGTTTCACAATCGGTGGTGGTGGTGGTGGTGGTGTGTACCTTCAAGTCATTTGCAATTTATGGCAACCCTAAGGTGAACCTATGATGGGGATATTTGGCACGTTTCTTCAAAGGAGGTTTGCTATTGTCATCCCCTCAGTCTGAGAGAGTGTGACTTGCCCAAGGTCACCCACTGGATTTCCATGGCAGAGTGGGGATTTGAACCCTGGTCTCCACTACACCATGCTGGCTCTTCAAAATCTTATAGTATATTCATGTCATCCCCTGAGGCTGAGAGAGTGTGACTTGCCTAATGCATGAATGAAAAATCATTCACTGGGTTGATTTGACACTTCCACCACTTGATTTTATTAACTGGCCAAGAATGAACTGAAATGCCCCTAGACATCTGTAGTCTCACTGTGAGTGTGAGGAGGAATTTCTGTATGTTATCTAGGCTTCGGAAATTTGGCACAACACTGTTTCTCACTGAAAAAGCAGAGTTGTCAGCAGACAGCTGGTCCTCAAGCTTTCCCTCTCATTATCAAATCAGCAATTTTGGAGCATGTTATGAGACATGCATGTTCTTCATGTCCACTTCTGGAAACAAAAGCCAGTTCCTTTGTCATATGAAAGGCACCATGCAGAGTCATGTAATTCCACCACAGCTGTTATCACAGTTTAAGAGAGGTTTTAGGTGTAGGAATTCCTACATCTAAAATCTATTCCTACATTATTCCTAAAACCTATTCCTACTACACTATTCCTATATTACCTGAGCACTACTTACAGCAATCCTAACTCTCACTCAAATCAATATGATTAGCCCCATTTTGCAGATAGGATAGGGACAAGAGGCTGAATATGTGTACAATTAGAAAATTTTAGATACTCCATTGATGGTCCCAAACATGGGGCTTCTCTCTTCCTAAGAAGGGCATACCTGTCTGCATATCTGCATTTCTTGATGCTGCTAAAGGCAAAGGAGCTCTGTGAAGAGAAGGCAGAGAAGACAATCACAGGATGCATAAAACTCCATGGGTTGCAAGTTGTGCACTCCTACATTACATGCAAAGAGTCTATATTTAGAAAAACCAACCTTTGTTTCTTACCTATAAAGCACTTTTGAAGAATGCTTTTGACTGTAAAATCTGCAGTATTTGTGTAAGTGCTGGTCAACTTCTTCATAATCCATCCTGTGATCTGCATAATGAGTAAATAATTTACAAAATATGCAAATATGGCTGACTAGTTCTGAGAAAATAGACTAGAGTAACCAAGAGAAGGGGGAAATGAAGAGAGAAAGAGAAAGAGAGAGTGTCCTAGTGCCTAGTAAGGTCACAGAGGTAAATTAGGTGAGGGGAAGACTGAATAAGCACCAGGGGAGAAAGAAAGGATGGCAAAACAAAAAATGTGTCAGAGACAGGGAAAGAAAGAACAGAAGAAAAGAGAAAAGGCACTGGGGGGAAACCATAAGAATTTCTAATCCATGAGATGCTGGTACTGGTTGAAATACAGGCTGGAAAGAGAGCAATGAGAAAGAAAAAAGAAAGACAAAAGACATTGGGTGAGGAGGGGATAGTGGGTTCTGAGCCTAGGCAAAACTTGATGCTTTTACTAGTGTTATAATAAAATGTTAAAATTCATAAAGACAAATATCAATGAACACATTAAAATGAAATTTGGTAAATAGATAATAGATAGATAGATAGATAGATAGATACATCTATAGGCCAAGAGCCTATAAACTTTTTAAAGTATACACCAGTCTAATTATGTTTGATCTTATAGAAAAGCAACTGAGTGCACAGCAGATGCCAAGTCCTTGAACTCATTCATTGCACAACAGTTAAAAGCTCCCCAGCCACAAAATGAGAAGTGAAAGAAGGGCCATATGGTTGTTGAACTATTGGTTACACTAAGCGCTGCACTTACACAACCTCTGAAAAAGCACGCCCATTTTCCACAACTATTATCATGTTAGCCATGACATGTTTCCAGTCATACAGATACACATATACAGCATGTCCCCTCAAAACGTATATACTCTTTAACAGATAATAGCAGCAATGGAGATTATTTGAAGGCTAGATAAATACATTTATATTGAAGAATAAATGTTTTAATCCAAGTTACAAATTCCATTTTAAATTACAATTTTATATCAGAGTTGAAAACATCTCTTAAAATTTCTCTTATAATTTCATGACACTTTTGTACTATTGTAATCTTTCATTCTCCAAGTGTATGTGTTTTAGTGGCATAAATTCTATTTTTAAGATACTCCCAGAAGAAGTAGCTGTTAAGGGTGTATGTTTTTGAGGACACATTCATGCACACACACAGAAAGAAAGAAAACAACATGGACCAAATAGCCACATAATTAATAACATAGATCAGTGAAAAGCCATTGTAAAGAAAGGGGCTGCTTGGCACGAACAGAAGAGGAGTGGTTAACATAACGGGTGAAATGTTACCAAATAATTAAAATACAGTTGTATTGTAACCCCTAATGGAAACAACAATGTCCCTTTGTGTACAATTAACTCTGGGCTCTGGTTCATGATACACACTCAAGCTTGTAAAAGCCCTGACCTCAATTCTGAATGTTCAGTGGAGGTTTACAGATTTGGTTTTAGGAAGAAGAACATGTTGTTGTTTTTTAGTTGTTGTTTTTCAAAGTCCCCCAACCTGGTTTCAGAGTTCTTCCTCCAAGAGTGACCGCCACTCCAAAAAGCAGATTGAAAATGTTTTCTCCCTTGATGGCTGGAAACAATTATACATAGAGAGAAGTGAGATGAAGCATGATTTTGAAAAAGCACAAAGCTCCCCGAATTGTGCAGAAATGTTATCCTGTTTGAATATAATCCCTTTCTTTTCTTTTCTACTCTCCCTTTTTTCTCTAAGAGGTCAATATGGCTGCCTAGTTTTGAAGCTTTTTTGTGCAGGGGAGCTGTCGTTATCCAGACAATAAATTCCACAGGACACACTGTGTAGTGTGTATTAAAGATCACTCTTTTATTGTTATTTTAATATTTTGGTTGCTACCCAGGCAGACAAAACCAGCTGATTGCTGTAATGAACAACTGACAAGGAAATATGGATGGCTATTCATTAAATAATTACTACTTTTAAGGGGGGGAAAAGAAGAAAAAAAACTTCTGATAGAAAAATCAAATAATCTGCAGCTGATTCCTAGAAAAGACAGTTCTAACAAAACGTCAATCAGTTTGACAAGCAATTGTCTGCTTAGTTTAAGAAGAAGGCATTGCTTATAAGAGGAGCACCCAAGAAAAGTTCATTTGGTGAAATACTACATCCCCACTACAGTTTCTATTTCTTGACTGAAATTGTGTTGGGGAGTTGATACACATTATCTCTTTCCAACTAGCAAAAGTTTTCCCATCTTAATGTTGTTATATTTATATTCCACCTCTCCCCCAAATTGGGACTCAAATCTTCCCACCTTTCCCAAGGCTGAGCTAGATATTTGCAGCTGGAAATAGAATTGCATGTGGTACCCCATTCCCATCCAAGTCAAGGTGCATAGGAACCAACCAGGTTATTTTGGCACATGATGCATAAGATTTGACAAAGCACCTTTCTCTGTCATTGTGGCAGTAAAAACAGCTTGGAATGTGACGTTTTAAACAGTAGCTAGATATCACTGTAGTTAGAATCCCAAAATAGTATATCCTTATTAGAGACCCAGCTTGATGTAATGGTTTGTGCACTGGACTATGACTCTGGAGACCAAGATTCAAATTCTGGATTAGCCATATAAACCCAGTGAATGATCTTGGGCAAGTCACATGCTCTCAGCCTCAGGGGAAAGCAATGACCAGCCTCCTCTGAGCCAATCTCATCATGAAAATCCCATGATAGGTTTGCATTAGGGTTGCCATAAGTCAGAAACAACAAAGATACACAACAAAAGCAACAAAAAGTATTTTTTGTTTTCCCATTTTTTAAAAGTAATTAAAATAGTTACTTTAAAAAATCTGAATGCTCCAAGCCACTACCCTATGGTAGAAAATTAATTCTTTCATATACACGTCTTCATTGCCTCAGCACCCACAACAGAGCAGGAAATAGCAGCACGAGGTACAGCAGGAGTCAATGAACCATGTGACATTCCTTTTCTACCATTTATTGGGGCCATGTCCTGTAATTATTAAAGCAACAAAAAGTGCAACAAAAATCTTAGTTATATTGCAAGAGGAATGAGGTTGTCTCTTGTTGAGTTATAATTGTATTGTAACTTGTTGGTGCCAATCTCATTTTTCATTGTCAAAGTGTAATAATAACAACAAATAACTAGGTATTAGTTAGTCACTTTAACTAGTTACATCTAAGCTCTGAAATGCAAGCACAACATTAGATAGTGGCCCTTTTGCTACAGCCAATATCTTGAAGTGCCAAACATGTTGCCTAATAGCATGACTAGCCCTTTTCTTTTCTACTAGAATGGCACTGCACAGTAGTGTGTAGGATTAAGCGAGGTGTTTTTAGGCAGCGATTTACACCTGTTCATAAATCATGTGGTATTGATTTCCTGGGATTGTGCCATTGCTGACTGCAAGTGAAAGACTTTTGTACTCCCACAGGTTATTTTTTAAACTGTACACCCAGAACTTGCAAATCACAGGGAGACGCTAGGCTACAGATTAGCTCCAAAATATCCATGGGCAGTGAGATGTTGGTGTGGACCAACTGGAAGACTCTCTGCCTGTAGTATGAATGATAAAATTGCAGTAATTCAGTGGCTTGAATATTATCCACATGGGCCTTAAAATTTTCCAGACATGTACAATGTTGCTTATAGAGCCCGCATGGCATAGCAGTTTGAGTATTGGACTAGGACTCTGGAGACTAGGGTATGAATCCCGGTTCAGCCATGTAAACCCAGTGGGTGATCTTGGGCAAGTCATAGTCTCACAGGATCAGAATGACAAATCCCCATTAAAGAAGCTTGCCAAGAAAACCCCATGTTAGGTCCAGGAAAGAAACGAATGATTCTAGCCATTGGGCAGATATGGTGATAGTCCTTGGCACACTGGAAAAAATAATTGGTGGTCCTCCACATCAGGTAGCTGGAGATGCAGTGAGGCATTATGTATTATTTACAGTCATACCATGAGTTATGACAGTATTTCTCCCATCATAATTACTCCCATTATGTGTTCTTGTAAATAAGAATTGTCAGCAAGATGAGGAACTAATGCAGTTATAAAAGACCTTAAGGATTTTAGGACTCTTCTCTACAAGCTTTAAAGTCTATCCTTTTTTTCCCCCGACAGAAAGCATTTCTTTCCTACCTAATATAAGCATTTAGGATAATATTTCTGAGTTTTACAGCAGCGAGTGGGAAGAGAAATGAGGAGGTTGTTTGTTAAAGTTCTTTCTGCTAGGAAAACCAGAGAATGTTGAAATGTACAGGCTGCACATTTTACTGCTATTTTAGCCTGAAATGTTTCTTCTGAAATTTTAATGGTGGGTGGGTGAGTGTGGGTAGAACAGAGATCATATTTTTAACAAAGATAATATAAAACAGGGGAAAACTGTTTTCTTTTGTGTTTCAAGAAGCAATCCATTGAAATCTCACATTTAAAAGCACATTCACCAACTTTTATATCCCACACCCACACATGGGAACACAGGTGAGCAAGCCTGGAATGTGGGACCCATTCTGTGGTAGTGCCTTCATTACAGAGATCCTCCTTTCATGTTTTCAGGTGGTCCCTAAGTCCTCTTTTATTCCAACTTGCTGTTTTCAGTTTTGATTTTGTTATGTGTCAGAAATGTTTTATTTTCTACGTAATTAACACACGTGTCCCACTATGCAAGGCAACACCACCACCGCTAGCACAGATTGCTTACACTGAGGTCAGAATGAAATGGCCAACATCAATCACATGACTGGGCTCTTTTTTCTGACTTCAGAATGAGGGACTTGCACCAGTGGTGGTGATTTTGGCCAGCACAACAGGACACATTGTAAACAGCCACCCATCATTGGAACAGAGGGCTCCCAATCATCTGGGAATATCCAGAAGAAAAGGTGATTTAAAAAAAAAAACATTTTAAGGGTGTTGTACATTGGGTTCAGTGCTAAACTGAAACATCATCTGGACAGTTCACACCAAAACCAGGGTTTGGGCCCTATGTGGTCTGGACTGGTCATCCTGAGAGCGGGGGTGGGGGAGACATTTTATTTGACCCATGTGGAAAACCGTGCATTAGAACTTCAAATCTATTACCAATAGCAAAGTAACTTCTATTGAGATCCAGGCTACCTCTGTCCTGTTTGAAGCTGTCTTCCCCTTTCATACACAGAGATCATTGAACTTCTCAAGAAGTCTCTGTACTATTACATCTGGAAAAATGTTTAGGTGCTGTATAGGTAAAATTTGCCAATTATAGTACAAATGAAAGACTTTGGATTATGGATTATTCCACGTAGTCTTTTTCTAACCTCTGCCCTTCCATAGGTGGACTTTGTTTTTGCTAGTCACCTGTGGTGTTGTTGGTATTAGACTGGATCTTTATTTCTAGATAGCTTACATGCATCTTATATTAAAAGAAAAGAAAATCATTATATTCTTTTTAAAAGAGTGAAGTACCAGACAATTTGCCAGGTTTATGTCAGATTTTATCTGGATAATCTTGTACTAATCCAGTAAATTACTTATCATGAATATCAAGTCTAAGACTTAAATCCTATTGAGGTATGGGTTTGAAATACACAAAAACAAGTAGCAAATGTTAAAATCTGTCACTGTCTAATCCTTTTATTCAAATGTATATGCTGAAATCCATAGCAAGGCTAACTGATACTTCCATGTCTGCCTTTTGCTTTTGCTATATTGCCCCACAGCCATCACATAGTTAAGCCTTTTGTTGTTGCAAGGCAAGTGATGTACACTGGAACAGAATACACCAAGGAGCTTAAAAATTTCTGTTTTCCTTGACTAGAAAATAGGGTATTGGAGATTAAAGTGATACAGATACCACAAAGATTTTATATTTAGATATTTACCAAATCCTATGACTTAGGGCCTTTGCAGACTGCCAGAAATAATACTCATTAAATTGAGGCACTGCCCTGGCTCAGTGCTAGGGAATCATGGGAACTGTAATTTATTGTGGCATCAGAGCTCTCTGACAGAGAAGGCTCAATGTCCCAGAAAAAAATACAATTCCCATGACTCCCTAGCACTGAGCCAGGGCAGTGCCACAATTTAATGTGCACTATTTCTGGCAGTCTGCAAAGGCCCTTAATGACCAATGGCTCATAAAAGAAGAAAATTATTTCTTTTTGTAAAAGTCTTGAAGTGCTTGTACCATCTATCATCTTTCATCTATCTTTCATTCTGCAACATACAAATTTTGTAAAGACATTTCTCCACAACTCTAGGCTCTAAATTACTTGTTCTGAGTATGCTATTTTTTTCTCTTCCTTTTTCCCAGTCCATAGCTTTTTCTACATCTCATACATGAAATACTGAGTTCAGCTCAGCTCACAAAAGAGACCTCCAAAGAAGACAATGCTGGGTTTATTTGTTGAAAGTTAATGACAGAGACTAGGAGTGCCAAATATTCTGGGGGTGGAGGGAAGAATTCAATTAACCAGATCATTCAAAGAGAAAAAAGAAACCACTGGGCTCCTCATCTGTTCTTGAGGGAAAGCTATTGCATTCAGCTCACACAACCTAACACGTGTTATGTAGATTTGGAAGTAACTTCTGCCAAAAAGATAGCATCATAATGCTATGCATCTGGGCCATTTGACTCCAAATTTGGCTAACTCACAACTTATGGAACCAGTAGGTTCAAAGGTATAGGGTAGCTCTGTTTACTTAAACCACAAAGGTTCATGCCAACAAATCTATATTCAGTTCAAATTCCTAGAATATACTTTGTATCCCTTTTCAAGTATGCTAAAATCTTCACTCACACAATATAGGTCTTTAAGGGGAAAAGACAGGGCCTTTGAAAACTGCCAGAAATAGTGCAAATTGAGTCTACTTTAAGGGTTAGGGTTAGTGCTAGGGAATCATGGGAATTTTTTTTTCTGAGACATTGAGCCTTCTCTGTCAGAGAGCTCTGGTGCCACAATAAAATACAGTTCCCATGATTCCCTAACCCTAACCCTTAAAGTGGACTCAATCTGCACTATTTTTAGCAGTCTGCAAAGGCCCTCAGTCTCTCCAGGGATCTTTCACACTGCCCAGTGCTATGATTCCTCTTTGACTCCCATAGACGCATCATATGAATTTTGGGAGTTTGCAGGTGCTTTCTGACCAAGAATTCTATAGACAGCCCTGAACTGTTCATCCCAGGGTTCTATAGGATGCAGTGATAGCAGTTAAAGTGGAATAATATAAATTGTAATGTGAAAGGGTCCTAGGAAATTCTTGTGTCAACAGTTGTGACCTCTATCTTGCTGCTTTACCTGCCTTTCTTTCTCCCCTTGGTGTACTGGGTTTGGGAAGCATCTGCTAAGCTAGCCTTGAGAGTCAAATACAGATGAGGGCTGTACCTTTCCAAACGCTGGTAGTTACTTCCATTTCTTTCTGCCACAATGGAAGAATCTATACTATCTAGCTTATTACCAAATGTTTCTATTTATTACCAAGGAACACATCTGGTTGGCCAATTTACTCTCTGCTCTTGATTTTAAAGATCATGCTTTCTGTTTGGAAGCTGCCTTGGCCAGGATATTCCAAATACATAGAAAGTTTCAAAAGTTTGGTCTTGGAAACATAAGCTGAATCTGCACTAGAGAAATAATGCAGTTTGACACCACTTTAAGTATCATGGTTCAATGCAATGGGATTCTGGGATATGTAGTTTTTTCAGATACTTAGCCTTCTCTTTCAGAGAGCTCTAGTGTCACAACAAACTATAAATCCAAGAATTCCATAGGATGATGCCATGGCAGTTAAAGTGTTGTCAAACTGCATTATTTCTGCAGTTCCAATTCAGCCTTGGAAAGGGAAGGGGAAAGGGAAAGAAACCTAGGGCTTTATCACACCAGCCTCTTTCTCACTGCAGTCATGGGAGAGGGGTGGCAATGTACTACTTTATAGCCACTGTTACTGCATCGGTTTTCTTTTGCACAACTGGGGATTACTTTCCCCATTGCGCTCCCTTTTCATCCTCTCTCTTAACTCTGCCCTCCCTCCCTCCCTCCCTCCCTCCCTCCCTAGCATGCTATTTATTTATTTATTTATTATTTTTTAATTTTTCTTGTACTATTTTGGACCTCTGCAGCCCTGATTCAATGCTTCAATTTTTTTCTATAAGAACATTTGATGCTGTGGAGTTCTGGAACTGTGTGACAAAAAGAGATTTTTAAAAAAAAAATAGTGAGAGGGATGGGTAAAAGGGGGGAGGAGGGTACAATGACACAATGGGACTGCCAATAATACAACTGCCCTCGGAATGGGTTTTTGCACCTAGGGCATCATGCTATTGGCAGCTCATTCACAGGTTTCTCCCATGAATGAAAAGAGATGGCTTGGGGATGGAGCAGCTATGGAAGGGAAGTGGCATTATACGATCGGCATCACCGATGCCACTTCCCTCTCATTGGAATCACGGTTTTAAAGTTGTGTGTGATAAAGCCCCTAGTTACTACAAGAATGTAAATCTTAGCAAAACTCTACAGTTCCTATGATTCACTAAGAGGTGGGGAAAATATGTATGAAAATGATGCTGGTAATGCTGTTATTGTGGGACTCAAGACAGTTAGAAATGAGAAGACAGGATGGAAGTGATGTGGAGGAACCAGATCCAGGAACAAAAAATCCAGCTTGAATTGTCATTTAGGATAGCTTAGAATTGGTTTATTGTTAAGCCTTGGTTTATGTAGAAATGTTAGAGATAGCAACCTTAGTATCCCAATACTCATCAGTTCCTAGTTTGCATATCTCTTTCATAGGTTAGGCACAACATGTATTTGTGTCATTTCCTGTTTGTTAGGAATCCGATCTCCCTTCCTCTAAAAGATACACTGTGATTAGTCCACATTTGTTCATCCTCAACTTTGTAATCTGTAGTTTTCTATCTCCCTTTCTTCCCCCACCATGTTTGAAGAGCAATGTTACAGAGCCTCTAAACATGAGATGTTATATAAACATTTGTATTTGTAAGTAAACTCAGTTTATATGTTTATTTTAAAAGAACACTAAGCCTGATTTATTTATTTGCTAGACCTTGTGTGTTGGTTGTGTAGGATAGGATGTTGATCACCTTCTGCTTGTGAGATAAACTGTTGTTTTTCACAAACTCCAAGAAAAACTGACAAAGGGCCTGAGCAGACAGGGCAGGATAGCACAGGTTGAACCCATACTATCCTGCCCCCAGTGCTCACCTGGGTTAGTCCCTGGGTCAGTGCAGGAATGGATGGGTTCACCTGTCCCTGCACTGACCCTGCACCAACCCAGCACCTCAGACCACTCCTAACCTTGCCAGCATGTAATCCATATGACAAGCCCCCCCAGTCATCCCATCTAACCCAGAAATGGGGCACCTGGCTGAACTCATGAGGCCAAGCACACCATTTCCACATCAGACAGGGTGACTGGAAAGCATCTCAAGGATCACATGCTGGCAAGGTACAGAGTACAGGGAGAGGCTGTCTGAACAACCCAGTTTTTCGGTGGAGTTTCTTACAAACCACACAAAACCAGGGCTGTTTTACTTGACAAAATAAAGGACACATGGAATGAAGAGCCATATGAAGATGAACCCTAAATCCTAAAAAGTGAGGTAGAAACTGCAATAAGAGAAATAGCAAAAAAACAAATCACCAGAACAGATGATATTCCAATTGAACTGCTGCAATCCACATTGACAGAGTCACTCTAGTGCTAACCAACATATGTCAACAGATATAGAAAACAAAATGATGGCCAACAGATTAGAAGCTATCAATATACATTCCCATCCACAAAAAGGGAGACACAAGAGACTGCAGCAACTATAGGACCGTAGCACTGATCTCTCGTGCAAGCAAAATCACGCTCAAAATTCTGCAACATAGACTCCAACCATACATGGAAAGAGAGATCCCAGATGTCCAAGCAGGGTTCAGGAAAACAAGAGGCACTAGGGATCATATCACCAACATACGATGGTTAATGGAGTGCACCATTTTGGAATTCGAAAAGAAGATCAGCATGTGCTTTATAGATTATAGCAAAGCCTTTGACTGCATAGACCATGAAAGGCTATGGAATGCCCTTAAAAACATGGGAGTGACAGCACATCTGATAGTCCAGATGAGGAATCTGTATTCAGGACAAGAGGCTACTGTCAGAACAGAATACAGAGAACAAAATGGTTCCCAATTGGCAAAAGGGTTAGACAAGGCTGCACCCTATCTGTTCAACATGTATGCAGAACATATTATAAGAAAAACAGGCTTGGACACAGAAGAAGGAGGAGTGAAAATAGGAGGAAGGAATGTCAACAATCCAAGACATGCAGATGACACCTTAATAGTAGCAGAAAACCTCACAGACCTGGAACACCTAGTAAGGAAGATCCAAGAAGAAAATGCAAAGGCAGGCTTAATGCTGAACATAAAGAAAACAAAAATAATGACCACCAAGGACCTTCACAAGTTCAAACCAGACAATGAAGAAATAGAAATAGTAAAAAAAAAAATTAAAAAAATTAAAAAAATCCCATACCTAGGATCAGACATTGATAGAAATGGGGACTGCAGTCAGGAAATCAGAAGAAGACTAAGAATGGGGAGAGTGGCTATGAAAGAACTAGAAAAGATTCTAAAATGAAAAGATATACAACTCAGTACAAAGTTAGAATCATACAAGCCATTGTATTCACTGTTACCATGTATGGATGTGAGAGCTGGACAATTAAGAAAGGATAGGAAGAAAACCAATTCCTTTGAGATGTGGTGCTGGAGAAGAGTGCTGAGCATCCCATGGATAGCCAAACAAGTGGGTCCTAGAGCAGATCAAACTGGAAACCTCCCTGGAAGCCAAGATGACCAAACTGAGACTGTCGCACTTCAGACATATCATGGGAAGAGGGGATTCTTTGGCAAAAACAATAATGCTGAAGAAGGTGGAGGGAAGCAGGAAGAGAGGAAGGCCACGTGCTAGATAGATGGACTCTATTAAAGAGGATTTAATAGGATTTAAGCAGAATAGTGGAGGACAGAGGGTCTTGGAGATCTCTCATCCTTAGGGTCATCATAAGTCGAGATAGACTCAAGGGCAGTTAACAACAAAGACTCTTTACTCAAGGATCAGACCAGGTCCTCCAGATCCATGTCTGTTCAGGCAAGATCAGGCCCAATCTTGCCACAGTTGTTTTGGCCTGCATTGTTTAAACTAGATGATATGAAGCTGGGAGGAAGCTGGGCCATTTGGCCCTTGTGAACAACCCCAGCTCTCGCTCTCTTTATCCAAGAGTCCAAGTGATGGATGTTGCTCCTACATACTAAGAAGTACTAAAATGCATTTTATAGACTGAGGGTTTTTCAGAGGACCAAGAAATAAAAGCCTTTAATGTTTCTGTAATCACTACTTCTCTAATCACTATGTATATACTAATGTATAAATCTAGAAGTTTTAGTTAAAAAAAAACTGACCCAAAAAACCTGAGTTGACTTATCCATGGGTCACTGTAAGTACTGTACTTCAACTCTTATTTTTTAGAAAAAGGAACCATCCCCTGGCGAAAGGCAAGAGTGCAATCTATCATGGAAGCACCAATCCCCTCTATTCTCTCATCCATCTCCTTTAGCATGAACATAAACAGTTATGCCTGCGGAAATTTTGTAAGTTCTTTAGCATTGTTTTCCTTTGCTTCATCTTTTGCATCCTTTGTTACATGCCTGTAGGTTTGGATCCCCGACTTATCCATGGGTCATATTAAAATCCATAAGTATGGCCCCCAAACATGCCCTTGACTTATACATCAGGTCAACATAGTTGAGTATATACGGTAGTTAAAGGTACAGCTTAAGCAGATATTAGAAGAATCCAGAATCTATCTCGTCACTATGCACCACTCCAGTTATACCAAATCCCAAACAGTGCTTTAGCCAGCCATCCATACTACAGACTACCATTTTCCTTTTCACTCTTAACCGTTCTGCTCTATCAGTCTCTACCTTCAGAGCAAGGCATAACCTGATTGGAATATCAATTGCCCATCACTGCCAATTAGCTGTCAGGCCTAGAGAGATTATCTTCTCTTCACAGAACAGTTTGGTTATAATAATATTGTACAGGCAAATTCAGTGGTGTAACGTGGTAGGAAAACAGTTGTGATGTTACAGAATTTATATCAGGTCTGCTGTATGGTGGAAGGTACAAATATGTGACATCCAAATATATCTGTAGAGGTATGTCTGACTCTTCTATATTACAAAACCCACATGGCTGTCAATTGCTTTCGTCCAGATGAGTTAGGAGTAAAATGACAGATAGGGAAGCAAACCCTTTCAAGGGAGTTCAGAGATCAAGACAGTAAATATACTTCACTTGAAACCAAGAGTGTATGATGTGTAAAATCTTTTCAAAACTCTAGACATACCTTTGAACTCTTTCACTTGCTGCTATATTTTCCCCAAGTTGCTTCAATTGTTAGAAGACCTCTATTATATATAACTTTTCCTAGATATTATGCTATGCTCACCTTTGTTACCAAACCTTTTTTTCAGATATTTTGTAATCATTCATCTTGCTGCTTTCTCCTTTTCTTTTTGTTATGACTGGGAATCTTTTGACATCTCTTTCCTACCAGCAGTTTTCACTATATTTCAAAAAATTAAAGTCTCAAATTCAGAAAAGTATTGTAAAATTATAATATGCACTGTTGTATATAGAGAGACTCTTGATTGATCAGTAATGATTATACTTAAAGTATATTTACACAAGCACCCAGTGCCAAGGGCTGGGTTCTAGTGAGTACCTCCTTTGTATTTGTAATGGTTGTGGTAGGAAAGTTGAAGCTGCCAAGTGCATACCATCCAACAATTCCAATTAATCCACTGTCACCACACTTTTTCTGCTGATTTTCTTATGTTCCAGTTTCTTTCTCATCCTCCCACCTTTATCTTTGTCCTCAGAGTTTGAACTGGAAAGAGTTCAAATTGCAGAAGTACTTTGCACTTAATGCAGGGGGCAGTGGGGGGAGAGGAGAGGAGAGAGTAGAATCTTGCCCTTCCATGTAGACTCAGACAAAAACAAACTGCTGCAGCCTCTCCTGGTTTGCATGTTCTTCCTCATTAATAGCTTTTACTATCTTGACCACATTCTGCTGTTATTTGATGGTATGCAAGTGGCAAATGCTTAGTTAGATTGCACAATAATTTTTGAAAAATAAGAACGTACCAAACTCCCAATCAAACCTTTTGGGTCCAGAAACCATATTCAGATTGCAGAATCTGACAGGAGCTGCCTCCTAACCCTAACCCTTGACTTGTTTATAGGAGATACTTCCAGAGCACTATTAGCTTTCAAGAGAGCGGGTACATGCTAATGAATGTGCCCCTCTACAATCAGGCAAATGGGTTCTAGAATGTTTATCAGCATTAGGGTCATTTTTAACAGTTGACCAGTGACATAAGAAGGGTTATGTTGTGCTCAGTTGGCCCAGATTGTTTATGTTTATGTTTTAACTTGGCAACTCTGTTATCAACTTGCTCATACTATTCTCATTTATGAGGATGGAAGATCAGTCATGCCTATAGAGTTCAGTTTTCTTTGGTTCTGCAGTATAAAAATCCAGGGATCCATTTTCTTGAATCTACCAGGTTTATGGGGGATCACATCCTATTCTAGGCAACCTACCATCCAGCCACAGGGATTACAGAATTGGCCCTGGCATAGTCTGGGTAGAATTTGTTTTACCACTTCCTGTGCAAGGAAGCTGGAACAGATCTCCTAAAGGGCTGTAATACTTTCCTCTGTTGGAGATCACATCCAGCATCAGTTTACCACCAATGAAGCTTATCATACAGCAGTAATGTGCATCAGTTTTTGTTAATAAATAAAGTCTCGAGGAGACCCTGAATAGCAGCCATTCCATCTCAGATCACATGTATTACACATGACTTGTTTTCCATCAAATATAAGGGCTAAAGATACAAACTTAGGCTTTCTGTAAGAACTCCTTTAGAGGTAGTTTAGTACCCTTAGAAAGTTTTCCTAGCACAGATAATTTTTTTGGTAAAAGTAAGTGAATAAGGGGGGGTGGGAAGAGGAGAGGAGAAGAACCCCTAAGATCATTATTTTACATCTCAGATGGGTTAGTATAGGTGCATAAGAGATAAAATTAAATTTGTAACCTAAGTATGGATCCATAACTGCTCTTTATTCATTAATCATGATCATGACAATATTGCCACAATTGTAACTGCCCTCTCTAATCCACCTTAACAGCCAGCAGCCACATCACATGAAGAAAGTCTTTCAGCTGCTGATCGAGGTACAAGGAAGATGAGTAAGGTTACAACAATCAGAAGCAGGGTCTGTGTCACAATTCCTCATCTCATCCTTGCTTGCCAGTGGATATAAACCACTTAGACACTGTATAGCAGGGGTAGGCAACCTTTCCCCTTTAAGGGCCAAGGGACTTCAGCTCCCAGAAGCCTCAGCCATGTTGGCCAATAGCTCCTGGGATTCTGGGAGCTGAAGTCCCTCGGCCCTTAAAGGGGAAAGGTTGCCTACCCCTGCTGTATAGTATGGCATGAAGCAGTATATAAATGAAGCTGCTTTGAAAATGTCAAGCTTTGTGCCCCAGTCAGCAGCTGAACAGACCTCCTTTGTTGGATGCAGTTGCTGGTTATTAAGGTGGGATGTGAGGGTCAGGCCAGGAGACATTACTTATGCATACATAACTGACCAGCTAATATAGAATATTAGCAAGTATCTTGAGGATTCTTCAACTCCCTCATAATATCTTCCCTCCAATATGAGACAAGGCCAAGTCTAGCCAAATAAACCTTCCTCCCTCCCCTCCTCTCAGAGGGAAGACTGGAGGACACAGGGCCCAGTCCCTGAGTCTGGCATAAACAGTCTGAATTATGGTGGGCCATTCAATGCCAAGTCCCAAAAGTCCCTAGTTTCTCTAGATTGTCCCAAAAGATCTGGAGCCCTCTGTTCTGATGCCAAGTGGCTGGTTGCACAAGGATCCCACTGTGCCACCCAGTATGGCTGATGCCACCATGGGTCACTTCCCTATGAGGTCAGAATGAGGTGCCCAGACATGCAATCAAGACTATGTGCTATTGTCACCAGATGAAATTATTTCTTCAGGCTGATCTATTAGGGTTGGAAAAGCAGGGACTGGTATCTGTGTGGTGCCAAAAGTCCTTGTTCGTAGGTGAATTGGTAGTAGCTAGCACTTTCCTTCTTTTCTGCTTACTTAATTTGAATGATTGATCCTGGACTGATGAATCCAGAATTTTAATAGCATCTCTTTGTGAGCTTGCTGGAGTTGAGTTTGCCTTTAATTTTAAAACTGAATCTTTCCAAGTCTCTTTCAGATTGCACCCACTGAAACTAGAAATCTTGCTCCATAATACCAGATGTATGGTGGCAACTGTTACAAGTATTCATTGGCAGAGAAATGCAGTCGTTTCTTGCTCAGAGATATTCCACTCTTACTGTGCTCAGGCTGAATACTCATATTAAAAACAGATCCGAGTGCTAGCTTCATATTAAATGTCCTGGTGGCTTTTAGTGGCTCTGAAGTAACTTCTCAGCATCACTGGAAAAAAGCCCTTTGTTCTCAGAGGGGGTGTGTGATGGATCTGTTAATGAAGCTTAACACTGAAGCTCCACCTTCTAGAACAATCAGTGCACTTTTATCTCTCCATGCTGGGGCGAATGAAGGACAAAATATCAGACAAGCCTCATGTAAGTTTCAACTTCTGCTTGTGTCATTCAAACTTCCAATGTAACATACAAATGCAAGTGGCTGGCAGAAACTTTTTTTGTGTGTCGTTCATTATTTAATTTTTTAAAACCTGTGCATCTTTAACCTTCAAGGCAACCTTGTCTTAATCTGCCTCTTGTCGTTGGTCTGTTCCTTGATGAGCCTTTTGTGCTTGATTAATTAGCAAGCTGGAGTGGGAGCTACTCTCTTAAACAATGCCTTCCTCGCTTGGACTAATTTGTGATCCAGCATTAAATCTCAGTAGGGTGTGCTTATCTGTCGTGCCCTGCATGCCCTGGATTTCACTAACTTCTTATGTGAGCAATATTCTTTTTTTTGGGGGGGGGGATCCTTTCTTGTTTTTTTCTTCCCAATTGCATTTTGCTTCTTTACTGAGATAACTTGATTTTCATCCTAAATAAAAGACTTACCAAAAAAAAAAAAAAAAGTCTGGGTTCCCATAAAATCCAGTGAAGACCAAAGTCAGGGGAACAGACACAGCAGACAAACATTGGCAGTTCTTTTGCATGATAAGATTAAGGCACTATTGATTTAAAACCTTTCACTCCATATTTGAGAGCCAGCATGGTATAATAGTTTAGGTGCTCAAATCTGGAGACAAGTGCTTGAATCCCCGCATGGCCATGGAGACACATTGGGTGACTTTTGGCAAGTCACACTCCCTCAGCTTCAGGGGACGGCAAAGACCAACCCTCTCTGAACAAATCTTGCCAGGAAAACCTCATGAAAATGTTTGCTTTAGGGTTGCCATAAATCAGAAGCAACTTGAAGGCATACAACAACCCTTTGTTTATAAAATTAAAATGCTTGAACTCTCAAACAATAAAGGAGAACTCCAAAGTTTTCTGAAGTATTAGCATTAAAAAAACAAACTTGGGATGGGAGGAGAGGGCCTAAGGATACCATCCCAGATGTATATCATTGATGACTGAACCACCATTGTGTTCGTGGATTCATGGCTGGAGGAAAGGAAAACTAGTGGGAATGGAAATGGAACTGAAAATCCTAAAGGGAAACATGACTGATTTGAATTGTGAACAGGTGCATACCACACTGCAGCATTTTGTTACAGCTCTCATATCTATATTTTTAAACTTTTTTATGCAAGGTTGAGCAAATTGTGGACCAGTCCAGGTGTTGGACTGCAACTCCCATCAGCTTTAGCTAACATCATCAATGGTAAGGAATCCTGAGAGTTGCAGTGCAGCAACATCTGGAGGGCTATACTTCACCCACACTTGCAGTAACTAGTGACAATGCATTCTGTTCTGATATAAGGGGTTGGGAAATGTGTTGAGTCACAGCCATCTGCCCTTCCCTCCTTTGATAGACACTTTGGTGCTGCTGAGATCATTTGCTTTTGCCTCTGAATTCTACAGCCATTAGGCATACAACAGCTGTGGCTCAACATGTAACCTCTGAAGGGGAAGTGGACGGTGTTTTGTGGTCTCAGGATAATGGTGTGGGAAGTCTCTTAATTCCGGTTCACACAGCCCTCTAAGAACTTGGCTGCAGATTAGTTTATGAGCTAGATGAACAGTGAATTGTGAATCCATCAATAATTAATTGTAATGATCTGGCCTAAGGGAATGGGAATGCAGAGGGCCACATCCTCAGGCTGGCTTAGACCTTGAAATCAAAGGAAAGAGAAAATCAAAGATGTCAGTGTCAGGCATTTTTGAGTTCCCTGGGGTTAAAAGTAGCCTCAGGACCACTCATAGCCATTCATGCCCTTTTGAGACTATCAACTCATTCTGGAAAGCATCAAAAAGATGTTGTTGTTGTTTTTATTTTTACCAATGTCCATATGCATGATCCATCCCTGAGTGCACAAAATGGAACTAGAGCTACAGTGATGCATCTCTTGATGAGGTTCATTTGAATTTGCCATGGGCTTTCCATGACACATACGCCTTTCTGCATCACAGTGGGATAAACAATTAAAAAGAAAGAAAAAAACAGTAGCAACCCTCCTGATCCTTGTATGGCGCAAGGGCATTAATTTTCCAGCAATTGACATTTTTGCTGTTGGGCAAGGAGGAGTTCCTTTTAGATATAGTTTTATGGTATGCACCACCTTCAAAGTGCCTAAATACCCTAAAGACACCAGATCCTGTCTGGACTTGGAAGCTAAGCAGGGTCAGCATTGGTTAGTACTTGGATGGGAGACTGCCAACAAATACCAGATGGCTATATTTCTGGCAAAACAACTTTTGAGAAACCATTGCCTAAGAAAACCTGTGAAATTCATGAGGTTGCAATAAGTTGATAGATGACTTAAAGGCACACACACACACACATATATATACATACCATTTTCATCAAAAATTCCAGTGCAGTTTAAGAAATTAAAACAAACTGATGGTCATACTAATTCAGGATTTTTTTTAAAAAGCTGAAGAGTGAAAAAGACTAGCAAATCAGTTCTGTGAAAAACACAGAATTTGAGGAAAATTAGGGGTAGAGGAATTCTGGAAGCTGTAGTATAAAAGAGTAACTTTTCCACGGTCTGAAAAAATATGAAAACTTGACAAGGCCAAGGATTTTTTAAAAAAAAAGAAAGAAAGAAAATAAAAATAGCTTTGCCTAGTAAAAAACAGATAACAAAATAAATACAAGGTGACACTTGCTAAGGAGACTTACAAAACAGCTAACACAGAAAAGAATGTTCTCTCTTTTCTTGACGTCTGTCTCACTTTTGATGACTAACAGGCAGCATGCACGGATAGAGTTTTTCTTCATAAATGTAGCTAATACTGTTTAAAAATAAATAAATAACCTAAGCCCCTCTTCTTTATTGGGGTCATCCTTATAATAACCATGTGAGTACCAGAGCTGCAGACAAACTGCTAGGAAGAGTAAGGAAGACAACCTGTCCCTTTAAGCCTTGTCCTTCTTGACTGGATCTCCAGGGAGAAGATACAATTAGATCTTAGCTACAACATATTACTAATGCATCTCTCAGAGAGAGAAGTTTTCCATCTTGTTTAAAAGAAGTAGCAGTGTGATTGCTTCTAAAAACACCCTCCCTGGACACCATAGATTTTAATAATTATAGACCAGTATAAAGTCTCCCTTTTCTAGATGAGGTGATTGGGATGGCAGTTGCCTTCCAACTCCAGACAGTCCTGTATGACACAGGATTTCTAGATTCATTTCAAATTGGCTTCTGAGCAGGATACGGAATTGAGATTGCTATGCTCAGTTTAGTGGATGATCTTCACTTGAGCATTAGTGGGGAGTGTGTCCCTGCTGGTGCTTTTGGACCTCTCAGTGGTATTCAGTACAATTGGCCATGGTATCCTTCTGGAATACCTGAGGGGGTCTGAGAATTGAGGATACTGTGCTTCAGTTGCTCTGTACCTATCTCACAGATAGATTCCAGATAATGATGCTTGGGAATAGCTGCTCCTCAAAAAGGAGTTGTTATATGGCATACCACAAGATGCCATTCTGTCCTCAATGCTGTTTAACATCTACATGAAACCACTGGGAGAGATCATCCAAGGCCTGGGGTGGGGTGCTTTCAATAACCTGATGACACCCAAATATATTTCTCCATGTTTTCAAAAGCAGCCATAGCTAAAGATAGTGTGTCTCCTCTGAATGATTGCCTGTAGGAGGTAATGGGTTGGATGAGGAAATACAAACTGATGATAAATCTAGACAAGATGGAGGTGCTACTCTGTATTTGGAGGTGTGTCAACCAGTCCTGGATGGGGTTACATTCCCCCTCAAAGACTGTGTTCACAGCCTGAGGGTGCTTCTGGATCTGTGCTCCAAATGACAACCCAGATAGGTGCAACAGCTAGGAGTGCCTACTATCAGCTCTGGCTGTTCCATCAAGTTCACTCTTTCCTAGAAATGGAAGATTTAAAGATGATACTCTAGTAACCTCAAGGCTGGATTTCTGCAATGCAGTATACACTGAGCTATCTGTGTACCAAGTTTGGAAACTTCAATTAGTTCAAAACACGGCAGCCAGTTTGTCTACTGATACATTTAGGAGTGATCACATTACATCAATCTAAAATCACTCCACTGGATGCCAATAAGGTTCCAGGAAATGCACAAACTGTTTGTTGTTACCTTTAAAGCCCTGCAAAGTTTGGATCCAGGTTACCTCTGGGATCACCTCCTCCCAGATAATCCACCCCTTATACTCAGGTCCTTTGGAAGACATTTACTTCAGTCTACCAGGACTAGGTTGGCAACTGTCACTCAGAGGATGTTTTTCTCACCTCACCCCCATCCACCACCCACCTCCGATTGTGGAATGACCTGCCAGAAAAAAATTCACAGCTGGATATGCTAGGTTGAATTGAAAACATCACTAAAGACCTGTCTCTCCTGGCAGGCCTACCCAAATGTTTTTGAATTATATCTTTTAAAATATGAAGTGACTGTGTAAGTGTGCATTGGGTTTATATATTCTTTCAAAAGGTGTTATGTGTTTTTAATTGATGTTATGTACCTAAACTGTGGGTGCATTTTAATATGTTATTATTCCCTCACTCAATCTACAGGGAGATACAAGTAAGATGATGATGATGATGATGATGATGATGATGATGATGATGATTAGTATTAGTATTAATATTCCCATTGTATAGTGAGAAACTGAGGCTGATCGTGAATGAGTTCTCCAAGACTAGATGAGTCCCTGACAGTGGTGGGCAATTTCCTTAGTTTAAATTCTAATTATTTCCTCAGGTTAAATTCTAATTGCATCTTCTAATTTGTTGTACACTGTGCTGCACTAGACTCTCTAAGAACTTCTTAATGGCTGTTTCTTCAGAGACAATTGTGCTAAACAAAAAATTTTGCTGGGTGAGAGCACAATTATTTCAGGAAGAGATACCAAGCAACATTGTGGTTTAAAGCCCTTAAAGGAGCCCTGGTGGCACAGTAGTTAAATGCCTGTACTGCAGCCACTCACTCATAAACCATAAGGTTGTGAGTTCAATACCAGCCAGGGCTCAGACTAGACTCAGGCCTGCATCCTTCCGAGGTTGCTAAAATGAGTACCCACCTGTTGGGGGGCAATGAGGTTACAGTTGTCAACCACTTAGATACTGCATAGCATGGTATGAAGTGGTATATAAATGAAGCTGCTTTGCTTTGCTTTGCTTTATAGCATAATTCTATTTGACAGTGGTGCTATTAAGTGGAGCAGAGGAATTTAAGCCTTGCCTCCACCATTGAAGGCATTCTGCCCTCAATGAAATGTTTCTGGCATTGCAATAACTCAAAATTTCAATTAGAAGTATAGTTTGGGCATGCAAAGAAATGGACCAAACAAAGTTGTCAATGAAGCACCAAGACAATATCTCACTCTCTGAAATGCTAGAAATTTGGGAACTGAAAGAAAATTTCATTTGAAAGTAAGACTCAAATTCCCCTTTTTGTCATGCCCATAGCTGCACTTCTGCCATATGGGTAAGTGACTTCTAGCTGGATGGTGTTATTTTAAAAAGAAAGAAAATGCATTGCAATTAGAAGCACAAAATGTAAAATTACTAAAGTCACACATTTCAATCCAGACTACTTAAATTTGAAACTGAAATTTTAAACTGGCAGGCCTCAGGATGTGCCTAACTATGCACAAAACTTTCACATATGTACAGAAGTGCAGCATGCATTTGTCTATAGGTACAAACTCAGGCTTGACACAGTGTTAATTTCAAGATATTCTTTAGTACTAGTTGATTATATGATGCCACAATAATTATGATATTTGAACAGGAATTTCAATCCAAGTCAGCTCTATTGTCCTGCTTTGCCCAGAAAAGGCCCAGACCTAGAATAATAGGGAATGATCTCACAAGAGGAGAACTTGGAAGCAGACTGGGGACTGTAATTCACACTGCACAATTGAAGCAGTTTGATACCACTTCAACTGTTGTGGTTCTATCCTACAGAATCCTAAACAGAACAGGGTGACAAATTGCTACTCCTGGAAGCTTCCAGGAGAAGGAATTTACCATTTAAAAAAAGTCTGGAAAGGAAAGCACAGGTAGTCTGAAAAGGTTGTGAGCTACAAAAAACAGCCCAGGGCCACAATTTGACAATTCTTGCCTTAGGGGGGGTTGCAGACTGCCAGAAATAGTGCAAATTGAGTCCACTTTAAGGGTTACAAAGAAGATGCAAGCTTGCAGGCTGATTTTCAACCGGATCCTCTAGAGATGCTACCACTAGCCACTTTATTACTGGCCCTACCTCTGTGCTTTTAATATTACCTTGCCAATATCCTGGAGGAATCTGTGGTGGGAGGCAGGGACTGGGAGCCTGTAAAGATTATTTTGGGGACTACAAACACCACAGCTAATACAGCCATGGACCATGCTGCAGGGGGAGTGTAGGAGTTGTAGCCCAATTTTTTCCAGGAACAGAGTTGCTGGGGGAATATTTCTATCCACAATTTGTACAAGGCAAACTGCTGATAAAGACACAGTGTCTGGATAAGGGATTTATTTCATTTATTTAATTAATGTATATGCTGCTTTTCTCTTGGAAAGGGACCCAAAGTGGCTCAAAGATAAAACAGTTTTTTTAAAACTTAACAATAAATTTTTTAAAACAATTACAATTATTTTTCTAAAATGCTATAAAATCACATAAAACATACAAAAGTTAAAAAGAGGGGTAGGCAACCTAAGGCCCGGGGGCCGGATGTGGCCCTCTGAGGCCTTTGGACCGGCCCCAGGCCGGTCCTGCCGCCGCCATCGCCACCCGCCATGATGATATTGATTATTGTTGTTATTACTTGTTCTTGGGGTTTTCTTGGCAAAATCTCCACAGGGGGTTTGCCATGGCTTTTCTGGGGCTGAGAGAGTGTGCATGCATTTTTTTATTTTTTTAATGTTTAATTTTATTTATTTATTTATTTATTTATTTGTGGTGCTTCGGCCCCCCAATTGTCTGAGGGACAGCAACCCGGCCCCCAGCTCAAAAAGGTTGCCTACCCCTGGTTAAAAACATAAAAAGAGCACACACTCCATATATAAGCCTCCCTAACAACAATTATAGGGAAGGAAAGAAAAGGTGGCAAACACCTCACCCACGAACAGATGCTTTTTCTCTATCTCTCCCCCACTGTTTTCCTAAATAGTGAACAAAAAGGTGGAGAGGACAGACTTCCCTGGAGCCTGTTGCAAAATGTAGGCAATAACCTGAGTGAAAAACCTTACAATAAAAGGAGGATTGACAGAAGCAGTTTATAGTCAGCGCCCTACAGCTGTGAAGAGACACCCTGTCTGCTAGCAAAGGTGAACAAAGTGAACTCCAGACAATGAATCATCTTCAGCCACATATACAAAACCTGTCTTAGGGAGTTTAGGCAGATTCTCTCCCTTTTCTTTTGCTCAGGCCTTGTTGTTGTTTGCTTAAGCCCTAAGTGGCAACCCATGAATGAGACTGCCTTCATCAACCTGCCTTCAGCCATTTGCCTTTAGTTTGTAACCTCCTCCCAGTCTGTGAAACTTTCCTTACTGTTGTGTACCAACATTGGCTTTAGCAGTTGAGAGAACATAGGAGTTTATCACATGGGAGGCAAAGCACCCAAATCCTGTCAATAAAAAGGGTTTAAATCCAATGAATATCCTGCAAACTCGGGCTTGTTTTCAGACACATCAGGCTAATTCAGCATTTGTTGTTGTTGTTAACTACCTTTGTGTTGATCTCAATCCATGGTGACCCTATGAATGAGACACCTACAGGCCCCCTGTCCTCTACTGCTCTGCCCAGCTCCTGCAAACTTTGCAGACTGCCAGAAATAGTGCAAATTGAGTCCACTTTAAGGGTTAGGGTTAGTGCTAGGGGGTCATTTGAATTGTTGTTGTTTTTTCTGAGACATTGAGCCTTCTCTGTCAGAGAGCTCTGGTGCCACAATAAAATATAGTTCCCATGATTCTCTAACCCTAACCCTTAAAGTGGACTCAATTTGCACTATTTCTGGCAGTTTGCAAAGGCCAGTAGTCTCTTTAATAAAGTCCATCCATCTAGCATGTGGCCTTCCTCTCTACTTCCCTCCACCTTTCCTAACATTATTGTCTTTTCCAATGATTCATGCCTTCTCATGATGTGTCCAAAGTATCACCATCTAAGTCCTGTCATCTTGGCTTCTAGGATATTTATGGCTTGATCTGCTCTAGGACCCATTTGTTTATCCTTCTGGTTGCCCATAGTATCTTCAGCAATCTTCTCCATCACCACATCTCAAATGAGTTGATTTTCCTCCTATCTTCTTTCTTGACTATACACATACATACATGGTAATAGGGAATACAACAGCTTGTATGATTCTGACTTTTGTGCTGACTTGTATGTCTTTGCATTTTAAGATCTTCTCTAGTTCTTATAGTCACCCTCCCCATTCTTAATCTTCTCCTGATTTCCTGGCTGCAGTCCCCATTCTGTTCAAAGTTTGATCCCAGATATGAGAACTCTTTTACTGTTTCTATTTCCTCATTGTCTAGTTTGAATGTGTGTAAGTTCTCTGTGGTCATTATTTTTATTTTCTTTATATTTAACAGTAAGCCTGCCTTTGCACTTTCTTCTTTGATCTTCCTTAGTAGTTGTTCCAGGTCTGTGAGGTTCTCTGGTAGTATTATGGTGTTGTCAGCATACCTCAGATTATTAATATTTCTTCCTCATATGTTCTCTGTGGTCATTATTTTTGAACATGGAAAAACAGAATGTCCCAATTGGCAAAGGAGTCAGACGAGGCTACATCCTGTCACCCTACCTATTCACCTTATATACAGAACATATTGTAAGGAAAGCAGGCTTTGACATGGAAGAGGGAGAGGTGAAAATATGAGGAAGAAATATCAATAATCTGAGGTATGATGATGACAACACCATAATAGTGGAGAACCTCACAGACCTGGAACAACTACTAAGGAAGATCAAAGAAGAAAGTGCAAAGGCAGGCTTACTGTTGAACATAAAGAAAATAAAAATAATGACCACAGAGAACTTACACACATTCAAACTAGATAATGAGGAAATAGAAATAGTAAAAGAGTTCTCATATCTGGGATCAAACATTGATCAGAATGGGGACTGCAGTCAGAAAATCAGAAGATTAAGAATGGGGAGGGCAGCTATGAAAGAACTAGAAAAGGTCCTAAAATGCAGAGACATACAACTCAGCGCAAAAGTCAGAATCATACAAGGCATTGTATTCCCTATTATCATGTATGGATTTGAGAGCTAGACAGTCAAGAAAGAAGATACGAGGAAAATCAACGCATTTGAGATGTGGTGCTGGAGAAGAGTGCTGAGGATCTCATGGATAGCCAAAAGGACAAACAAATGGGTCCTAGAGCAGATCAAGCAGAGATATCCCCAGAAGCCAAGATGGCAAGACACACCATGAGAAGGCATGAATTATTGGAAAAGACAATAATATTAGGAAAGGTGAAGTAGAAAGAGAGGAAGGCCACATGGACTTTATTAAAGAGACCATGAACATGAGTTTCCAGGAGCTGGGTAGAGCAGTAAAGGACGGGGGCTGGAGATACCTCATCCATAGGGTCGCCATGGGTCGAGATTGATGCAAAGGCAGTTAACAACAACAAAGTGTACAGTGCCAAATTATACCCTCAAGTATATATCACTGAATGCCAAAGTCAGGCTCATCCAAGCCATAGTAATTCCAGTTTCTATGTATGATTGTGAAAGTTGAGCAGTGAAGAAAGTGGACAGGAGGAGAATCAACTCATTTGACATGTGGTGCTGGAAGAGACTACAAATACCATGGACTGCCAAAAAGACAAACAAATGTGTTCTAAAGCAAATCAAAGCTAAAGGCCAAAATGACTAAACTGAGGTTGTCATAGCCGGCCATATTGTGAGACAATATGACTCATTAGAAAATATTAAAATGTTCGGTAAAGTGGAAAGCAGTTGGAAAAGAAGAAGACCACATTATAGATGGATAAATTCAATCAAGGAAGCTATAGCCCTGTTGTTTTTCATCTTCAGGTGGGGTGGGGGGATCTGGAAGGTCTTGGAGGTCTTCATTCATAGTGTTGCCATATATCAAAGCCAACATGACAGCAATTAATGCATACAAGCACACAGTATATTTTATTTTGTAGGAAGGGGTATGCTGTGGAGTCAATTCTGAACTTGAAAAAAAATTACTTTTTTGGATGACAGTTTCCAGAATTTCTATTTAAATATGGCCACAGCTTGAAGAGTTTGGGTGATGTAGTAATATTTCCAGGTTTTGCTCAAATTAAACCTGATGTACACCTTCTATAAAACTGCTACTGTTCTGTGCAGCTTCTTAAAGAGACAATTTTCATTTTAAAGAGCAGATTCATTGTCATAGCAGACAGTTTGGCCCAGACACTACTAAAGCCATAACCCATTGGTCAAAGTAGTCTACTGAAAGGACAGTTAAAGCTTTAAAGAGGTCACACTAGGCTTTTGATATTTCCTTTTTGCCTGTGATTTATCTTGGGCACACTCAAAAGCCTACTTTAATCATTCTCTCCCTTGCAGTGATATTTCTCAGTTTACACTGGTGTAAGAATGACACAGATCAAGCCATCAGAGACTGCAGGAAAAAGGCACTGAGGCAATTAGCCATACCCAACCTTTGAACAAGCCTACCAGCTATCCAAGTATATTATCTCAGCCCCAACACAGTTACAGAACCTGCTCAGCAGGCTTCTGGGGTGACCCAGTCTAACAAATTATAGCATCAGCCAACAGACTCCGCAGACAAGTTTAAGGAGGAGCCAGTGCAGCCGCAAAAGAACCTGGAGCAATAGAAAATGCCAATTATTTCTCAGCTTGCCTTTCAGCATGGCCAGTCTAAACACCTGTAATTTACTGAAAATTGAGACAGTCTATTGGTGCATTAGAGCCAGTGCTTGAGTTGGGTTGGGGCGAGTAGGGGGCACATGAAGATCTTTTCCCCTCTTTGCTCTATTCCAAAGTCACTTCTTTTCAGTGTCCCAAACACCCTTCCAAGAGAGCACTGCATGATCTAATTGTTTTCAGTACAACCTGAGACATTGGAAAAATAACTTTTGGGGACAACAGTTCACAAATCCATCTAGGCAGCATGACTATTGAGAGCTGTAGTCTAAACATGTGATTTTTCCAAGTTCTGCATCTGAGGGTCATTCAGTGTCATTTTTTTTAGCTAAAGAATAAGAATAACCTCACTCATGAATTCTGGATTTGTTATTCACACTGTGGAACCACATCTCTGTGCATCTCTAGGAGTTCAGTTGTTCACATGTGCCAGCAGTTGAATAAACATGGAGTCAACAGTGCGAATGTGCAGCCCATCCTCCCCAAAACAGACTTGTCATCTGTGGATTTAAGCATCTGTGGATGGCAAGCCCCATTGCCACTAATGGCCATGCATGCACGTGGCTGTGGCAGAGCGGCAGCATGTGCATGCACTGCCATTGAAAACCATGGGACAAGAGGTCCTATGTTGTTGTTTTTCATCTTCAGGTGGGGTGGGGGGGATCTGGAACAAAACCCCAGTCAAGGCATGCAGAGTTTAATCCAGGGTTTATTCGCATTTGTCATTCACACTGCCAATGATGCAAATCTTTTTTATAAAACTCAGGGGGGGAAACAGTATTGATTATCTCAGATTAAGTGGGGGTTTTGGCAGTTCCCCCCCCCCCAACTTAATTGGGTGCATTCAGGATGCATGTAAACAATGGAGATTCAACCCAGATTCATCCTGGATTGTTTTTGGTGTCATAATAACCCTTGAGGGCTATTCTGAATGAGTAGACTAGGGCATTTTAAAGAAATGTTACTGTAGCCATGCTCCCATTCAAAGGATTCATGAGCAGAAGTGTTTCCACTACATACAATCCTAATATTCAGATGTGTTGAAAGTCTTTTTTTTAAAAAGGAGGAAATCAATAAAGAACTCCAAATACATTTGAACACATCAATATCCTAGCAATTTTTATTATTCTGTCTACCAATAGAAAATATCTGACTTTAAAGTAGAAAAAAATCTTATTGAAGCTTTTAAAAAATTGGTTTAAAAAACACTACTGATTTGAGATTACAAAAGAGAAATATTTGGGGACCATTGTTATTTTTGGTTTGCAGTAACTTGCAGAAGGCATTGAAGTGTGAATGGAAATCACACAGTTCATAGATTAAATAGTATGTGCCCATTTGTCTCCTCTGAGCATCCAAAAGTCAGGACTGTGTGTTTATTTAGAAACACAACTATTAAAATGCCTTATGTGGCCAAGTTATAGACTTCAATATGCCAATCCAAATTCAATCCACTGGCCCTAGAGAAGGCAACATTTTCCAAGGCTAGGAAAGTGAAGTTGCAATCACTAGACTACCAATAGCAATAGCATTTATATACCGCTTCATACCACACTAAGCAGTTTCTAGGCAGTTTACAACTGTAAGCTAATTGCCCCATCAAGCTGGGTACTCATTTTAGTGACCTCAGAAGGATGCCAGCCTAAGTCAACCCTGAGCCCCTGGCTGGGATTGAACTCACAACTTTGTGGTTTGTGAGTTAGTGGCTGCAATTCTGGCATTTAACCACTGCTCTACCAGTACTACCAAAGAGCTCATCTTTTAGTTGATCATCTTGTAAAGAAGTATTAAGAAACCTTCTCAGTCTAGGGTCTCATTTCCAATGTACAAAGGGATATGGCGGCTACATTCCAGGTACAAATAGGGCTAAGGCAGAGGATAGTGCCACAGCAAAGATGATCAAGCCAAAAGTAATTCTTACCAATCTAGACATTTCCCCACAAATCTTACAGAGCACAGTTCAATTATGTGCATGAGTGCTCAGGAGTGACCCCCTAATGCAGTAGCTTTCAGGCATGCAAAGCACAACTTAGCTCTATGCAACAGTTTCCTGGCTGCAAAGCACAGATCAGCTTCATGCAACAGCAATCTAGGCTTTATATACAGTGGCCCCTTGCTATCCACGGGAATCCATTTTGGACCCCCCCCCCCCGGTGGATAGCAAAAAACACGGGACCTTGAGTCTCATTGTTTCCAAACATGTGTGTGCCGAAGCATGCACACACTGCCATTTTAAGAGCTGGGATTTGCTGTCCGTGGAGGCTCAAATCAGTGATGGCACTCCCATGGACAGAACGGATGCACTGTATAGTCTTACTTTGCCACTCCAATCACTGACTTGAGAATAACAGCAATGGAGGTTTGTGACTGTATGGTAAATTTCCACTGACCACATTTGGCCATAATCCAGAAGTTTGTAATGGTAGAGCTGCTGTTTTCTTCTCCAGAAGTAATTTCACCACACTGACATTACACAGCTTAGCCATCTTTGTTGCCTGCTAAAGAGCAGGAGCAGCTGTTGGTCATATCACAAAAAGAAGAGTAAGCCCCAAGATAGATGAGACTGAGGGTACATCTTCTAGACAAGCATCCTGCCTCCACCAGTGATCAGCCAAATTGCTCCAGAAATCCTAGAAGTAGGGCAAGTGTTTGTTGAGGTTACATTGGTTGTTGAGGTTACATTTAACTATAATGACTAATAGATTTTATTATACTTATCAGGTATAAACATGCTTAATTCTTCTTTTTAAATGTATATAAATTAGTGTTCATTACCACATTTTATCTAGGGATGTGAAAAAACTTTCTCCCTTGATTTTATTGAGTTTCTCCAGAATCCCACCTGCATTTTCTTTCCATCCTTGTTTCAAGTCACATTGCAAGCCATGGATGCTTGCTTTTTTGCAATAGATGTTATGTATATTTTCTCTGAATTTTTCCTATGAATTAGGATTAGAGATGAAATTAAATCAGCACTGGAAGCAGTGGCATCATGGGGGGGGGGGGGTGCAGGGAGTACGGCCCACACTGAGTGACACCCCAGTCAGGCTCTCCCCTCCCCCATCCCAGCCTTCTTTTCATGAGGAGAATGACGGGGCGGCCCTGAAGGACACTGAGTGCACTTCGCTCCCCAAGCTGTCATGAGGAGAATGACAGGGCATTCCCAAGGGAGGCCAAGTGTGCCACCCCCAGAAGCCTCACCCCTTGGAGCCCCTCCCTCTGCACTGAGTGACACCAGGGACAGGGATGCCACTGACTGGAAGCCCAATAAGAACAAATGTTAGGTTGGCAATGGGATCTGATTCTGTTCGCCTTAGGCTAGCCTTGTTTTTGTTGAGCTTCTTGTGTTAAAATTCTGCTATACCATCTGGTCTTTGTGTTTATTAGAAGGGCTTTAAAAATGTTTTGAATCTGTAGAATGTTTTATATTGATTATTACACATTGCTTGAACTATTAAGCTCCAAGTGGGCAGAAAATTGCATCAATAAATACTAATATTAATACTAAAGATTTCAGTCTATATGTTTTATCTGTTGCTGGTGATGGTGATACTGCTTTAGTTTAGGAACTAATAAAGACTGTTACTTGCTGCTTTGATTGGAATATAATTCCATTAAAACACTTTGATGATTGAATATTCAAGGCCATTGTCCAGCTGACACTGCTTCAGCATGTCCCCTTATTCATTTTAATTAAGCTACTGGAGACAAGAATTAAGCAATCATATCATTAGGAAAACTGTGTTCTTATATAAACTGAGTGGGTGTGTTTCTAGCATGTACTTGTCATGTATGTAAAGACCTGAGGCTGGCTGACGCCTGCTCTAGAGAAATATTTCATCACTCATTAAGCTCTTACACCTGTTTTTGCAAGTATGGGTGTTTTTGATTGGAAGAAGCTGGGAAAATAGTTTGAAGCATATACAATTTAAAGAACCCCCCCCCCAAGGGTTCTCCTTCCATTATGCCCTATAATTCTGAGAAGGGTCTATATTACTCTAGAAAATGATAGAAAATTTTAGATACTAGTCTATCCATACACACCCCAGGACACCTGCAGCTATTCTCAAATGTGGCAGCACGAGTTTCCTCAAAGTTGGTTTTCTGGTTTACAGCCCTTGAGTCCTGGGGAATTTTGAATTCTAGCTAGTTGCTGGTGGGACAATAGCTGAAGCTCATGCTGCACAGGGATTTATGTAGCCTATTGTTTAATTTAATTGTATTTATTTCTTTATTTTAATCTTTATTTTTTATTAATGAGAATTTTTATTATGTATTTCATTTGCAGTATATTACAAAAATAATTCTGTAAATTACTTATTATACATTAACGTTAACGTTAATAATTATTTTGATTATAGCAGTTCTTTTTAAAATTAATTGTATTTATTTTTACCACTCATTAAGCAATCTTAGGGCATGCCTACATGGGTCATTTGCAATGACCCCCCCCCCTCATGTTGCACTGTCAACAAAGGCCTGATTGAACTGTAGATGTCTACATGTGGGAAGGGCAGTGCCACAGCAGATCCATTCTATCCCTCCCTTAATCCATTTTTTAAAATAAAATCTACCTTTTGCTCCATGCCTGCCTAGCTACCCTAAAAGCACCAGATCCCACCTGATCTGGGAAGCTAAGCAGGGTCAACCCTGGTTAGTACTTGGATGGGAAAACATGAAGGAATACCAGGTGATGTAGGCTATATTTCAGAGTAACAAACTGGCAAAGCCACCTCTCAGGATTCCTTGCCTGAGAAAACCCTATGAAATTCATGAGGTGGCCATAGGTTGACAGGCAACATGAAAGCACACACTCACACCCCTTTTGTTCCAGATCTTCCCAGAAAATCTGAAGCACTTCACAGTGATGCTAGGTTGCTGTTTACATAGTATCCCACTGTGTTTCCCAATGCTGCCACCAGTGTGAGTCACTTCTCTGATGTCATAACAAGGCACTCGGCCATACAATCAACAGTGGGCAGCTCATATTTGATGTCAGATGGAGCAACTTATGTCAGACCAGTGATGGTATAGACAGTCACCCAGCAATGCTCAGGAATGCATAAATAATGGGGGAAATTTAAGGCAGCTTTGGGGTCAGAATACTCTGGGGGCAGCCCAGAGTATTCTGGCCAATGTAAGCCACCCTTTGGCTTCAACAGATCTAAAGACAGCTTCCATCTGAAACACTAAGGATATGGGTTGATCATTATGGACAGACTGTTTGTCTAACCAGAAAAAATAAATTAGTAAAAAGGAAGGCTGGCACAGGTTTGAGGGCAAAGATGCCCCCCAAAGCTTACCACAGGATGAGGTGGTGGTGGGTGTGACTAGTTGGAGAAGACTTGAACCAGCAATCATGAACAAAGTGCCACCCCAACCCTGCATTCTGTGATCATTTTTTTAATGGCCAACACTGTAAAAAAAAGTGTAAAGTTATACAGCTATTGCAGTCACCATTCTAATTCTCAGTGTCTATGAAATGCTTGGGGGAAAATGGCCAATACCTCCCATAATACCCAAACCAGGATGTCCATTGGTCACACATCCAAGGGTTATGGGAGTTATAGTCCAGAAAATGATTTTATTTTATTTTTTGCAGGCTCTGATTGAGTCCATGTGGAGGAAAAAGAGAATAGAAATTTACCAGATAATAAATAATTCTGGGTAAGGGCTCAGAACAGTGCCACTGGGAATGGTTATTTATTTATATTCCACCTTTTTCCTGATAAATGGAGTCAAGGCAGGTAACAGCAAATTTAATACAATACAAATTAAAAACAATATAAACAATTTAAAAGTTTAAAAAATTATAAAGTTAAAACATTAAATAGTAAAATAGTAAAATGTCTTTTTAAATTATGTACAAATCTTGAAATCTGAATCACACAGCATTTTATTGCCGAACCCTTGACAGTTTGAAAAAACCTGATGGCACAAAAATAAATTTCCTGCCATTGAAAGGAGAGCAGGGCCCATCCTGTACTCTCTAGGAAAGGAGTTCCAAAGTCTGGAAGCAGCCACCAAGAAGGCCTTGTCCCTTGTTCCCATCAAATGAGCATGAAAGGGGAGTAGGACAGAGAAAAAGGCTGCTCTGGATTATTTTAGAGCGCTAATGGGGTCATAAAGGCAGATGCGAGGGGGTATCATAAAGTTTTAATTATCACCTTTTTAAATTGAATTTAAAATACAGTTTTATACAATCTCTTATTTCCCAAGAGGATTCCAGCAGCAGAGTAATTCTCTTGTACATCATAATTTTGATCTATTACTAACATAGGTAAATTACAGTGCACTAGATTAACATAAATTCCCTTCTATCAATATTATAAAAACCATGTTATGGAACAGTGTTCTAAAATAGATAAATCCTTATCCTTTATCAATAATTATTTCCATAACTCCTCTGTTTTTTTCCATTTCACACAAAATTGTTGGTCCGATTTGTCATTGATCATCATTGTTAATTTATCCATACTCATTAAATTGTGTACTTTTGTTAACCATTCCTCCTCTAGATTTTTGTTTATATCTTTGCAATATTTAGCAAATACTATTCAAGCCGCTGTAATCATATACAGAACAACAGCAGTTTCTTCCTTATTTATTTTACATTTTATTTCTTCTGTTATATTCAATAGATATAATTTTGGGTCCATCTTAAAATGAATTTTTAGGGTTCCTTGTATTCTTTTATGAATCATTTCCCAAAATTTTGTTGCTGACTTACACTTCCACCACATGTGAAATAGATTGGCTTTGTTTTGCTTGCACTTCCAACATGTGCTTTCCTCTTTATTTTTTAATTTAACTAGTTTTGGGGGGGATATATGCCATCTCTAAAACATTTTATAATAATTTTCTATTAAGTATGCGCTTTTGGTGAATTTTAGATTTTTTTGTTCAAACTTCTTCCCAAGTATCCAGCGTGATGTTTTCTCCAATATCTTGCATCCACTTTATCATACATTCCTTTATGGACTGCTCTTTTAATTAAATATCAAGCCGCATCTTATATAGCTGAGATATTAATTGCTTTTCCCCTTTATCCAAAAAAATTTCTAGCTCTTTTCTTTCTGATTCTATTTCTATTGTGTTCTTATCTATTTTAAATCTTTCTTTTATTTGACGATAACCTAACCATTGTATTCGTACTCTTTCTTTTTGAAGATCTTTTAGTGGTTTGATATTTTCTCCTTTTACTGTTCTAGTTAGAATATCTTCATATGTGAGCCAGTTCCCTTTGTGGAGCTTTTCTTCTTTATGAAGTACCTCCTGTGGTGAAATCCATCTTGGGATTTTGGTATATGTAAAATTCTTTTATTTTGGCCAGACTTCCATTAAGGCTTTTCTGATTGTATGTTTATTAAAGTTGTTCCTTTTATCTCATTTTCGTATTGTAAATATCTATGCCATCGTTCCTTTAGAATTATACCTTCCAGAGTTAGTAACCTCTTATTCTTTAGCTCTATCCAATCTTTTATCCATGTGAGAGCTGCTGCATTATAATAGGCTTGAAGGTTGGTAGACCTAGACCTCCCTTCTTTTTCTCATCTTGTAGAACTGCTGTTTTTATTCTTGATTTCTTCCCTTGCCAAATAAAATCTCTAATGTCCCTTGTCCATATCTTAAAGATAATGTTGGAAGTAATCACCAGAATGGTTTGGAATAAATATAACATTTTCAGGAGCCCATACAATTGTATTAATGCTACTCTGCCAAGTAGAGACAGTTGTAGTGCTTTCCACTTTTTTAGATCCTCTCTAATTTTATTCCATGTCACAGTGTAGTTATTTGATAGAAGATCCTGGTTTTGGTTTGTTATCAGTATACCCAGGTATTTTGCTTTTGCTATTATCCTTATATCTGTTTTCTTGGCTAGCTCCTCCTCATCTGATTTTAATTTTTATTTTTTTTTACTAGAATCCTGCTTTTTTGTTTATTGATTTTAAAGCCTGCCATGCTGCATACTTCTTCAATGATTGATACTAATTTTGTTATGCTTTTTTTGGTTCTTCTAGTACAGGGGTAGGCGACCTGTCCCCTTTAAGGGCCGAGGGACTTCAGCTCCCAGAATCCCAGGAGCTATTGGCCAACATGGGACTATTGGCCAACATGGCTGAGGTTTCTGGGAGCTGAAGTCCCTCGGCCCTTAAAGGGGAAAGGTTGCCTACCCCTGTTCTAGTATAATTGCTAAGTCATCCATGAATGCTTTTGTTTTGTATTGTTGATTACCTATTTGTAGTCCTTTAATTTGTTTATCATTTCTTATTTTTCTCATAAGAATTTCCATCATCATTATGAAGAAGAGTGGTGAAAGTGGGCATCCTTGGCACGTCCCTTTATTGATTCTCCACTTGACTGATTTCTCCTCATTTATATCTAATTGAGTGATCTGGTATAAATAAATAGTGTTAATCCATAGTTTTTGTGGGTTTTTCGGGCTGTGTGGCCATGTTCTAGAAGAGTTTCATTCTGACGTTTCGCCAGCATCTGTGGCTGGCATCTTCAGAGAAAAAAAGTGTTAATCCACTTTTGGAATTTATTTCCAGCATCACTTTATTTTAACGTTTATTTCATGAAGAACCAATCAGCATTATCGAAGGCTTTTTCAAAATCAATTAAGATCATGCCCAATTTTTTATTTTTATTCCTTTCATAATACTCTAATGTGTTCACAATAGTTCTGATGTTGTTTTTAATTTGCCGACCTGGTAGAAAACCCGCTTGGTCTTTGTGTACCCACTGCGATAGTTCTTTCTTCAATCTATCTGCCATGATTGAAGCCTATACCTTGTAGTCAAGATTTAGCAGAGATATAGGTCTATAATTTTCAGTTAAGCTTATATCTCTGTCTTCTTTTGGAATTAGTATTATTGTCGCCTCCCCCCATGTTTGGGGGTAGAGGCCCTCTTCGATTTCTTTTATAGTACTGTATAATAAATGAATTAGCTCATCTCTAAAGGTTTTATAGAATTTAGTTGTTAAGCCATCCGGTTTATATGTAGCACCCATTTGTTTGTTTTATTAGCATTTTCAAAATGTTTTTGTTTTATAATAATAATAATAATAATAATAATGAAATTTATTTATATCCTGCTTATGTGATAAATCAATCTAAGCGACTTACAATTAAAACAGTACAAAATGTCCCCGTACCAACCCTACCCCCTTAAAACAGAATTAAATATCATAACAAGTAAAACACAATTTAAAAACATAATCTAAAAAAGACATAATCTAAAAAAAGAGACACAACACAATGCCCTGGTAGTCTCCTACAGCGTTCCTTATCCATCAAATGATGGGGCCACGAAAGGAACCGTAGGGATGGAAAAGCCCAAGGCCGGGATAATTAATCTGGAAAGGCCTGCCGGAAGAGATCCGTCTTGACAGCTTTTTTGAAGCTGTCTAACGATGTTAATCGACGGATCTCGTCTGGCAGGTCGTTCCAGAGTTTGGGGGCAACAACAGAAAAGGCCCTCTGGGAGGTCACCACAAGCCTGTCCTCAACTACAGCCAGCCTCAGTTCCCACAGCTGCTAGGGATGGAAAGGGTGAGCTGCAAACAGCAAGGCTAGCCACAAACATTCCTGTAGTCGAAGCACCAGCAAAGCAGAGTCCAGAAATCAGCATCAGTCAGTCTAAGGGCAGGGCAGGCAGCAATCAGCAAAGGTCCAGTCCGGTCCAAGGTCAAGGCAACAGAGTTCCACAAGGCAAGAGCGAGAGGCACAAAGCAGGAAACAAGGAGCCACACTAACCATAGTCTCCCAAGAAAACTACAATAAATCTTGGCACTGAGGAAGCCTCTTGCAACTGTTTAAATAGTCAAATCCTACCTCAGTGCCAGCTGAGGCTTGTTCAGCAGCTGCTTTTCAGCTAGTCTCCTGGACCTGCGACTGCCAGCACTCCCAGTTCTCCTCTGCCTAAAGGAAGGCACTGGCTCTGCTGTATCCTCCTGCTTCTCCCCACTAGGCAGCTGAGCCTCCAAGGAAGGAGCACTAGGACCTGGCTGCTCTGGGGCTGGGAGAACCGGACTTGGCTCAGACAGAGCAGAATGAGAGCCAGGTGGAGCCTGTATCTCTTCCTGCTCTGGGACTGGGAGAGCAGAATGAGAACCAGGTGGAGCCTGCATCTCTTCCTTCTCTGGAGGAGACCCATCCTCCTCCTCGTCCTCCAAGTCCTCCTCAGGGCTGACCATGACAAAGCCTCGATTTTTGGGGCTGCAGCAAGTTCCTCCCAGAGGACCGGAGGGCGCGGGGAGGATTGTATGGAAAGAGGTGGTCCCTAAGATAGCTATTATATAATTTATTATATTTGCTATCTGCTGTGTAATTTTTTGGTTAAGTTGGTTCTTTAGTATTTGTAATTCTTGATATAATTTCTTATATTTGGGTTTTGTTTTGTTTTTGTTTTTTTGTTTTTGTTTTGTTTTTTTGTTTTTTGTTTTTGAATTCTTGTTCTTTTTCTCTTAATTTATCCATTATATTTTTTTCTTTTTGTTGCTCTATCCTTTTTTTTCTTACTTCCTATTGGATAAGGTGTCCTCTTATTACCGCTTTGCTTGCATCCCAAATAGTATGGGCCGGCAATTCCATGCTTGTATTTTCTTTAAAGTAAAGATTTATTTCATATTTTTAGTCTCTATACAAATTCTTCATCTCTTAGTAGATGGTCTTTCAACTTCCAGTTATATTTATACTTATAAGTTTAACTTCCAGTTATACTTACCTGGCAGGGGAGACACCATAATAATAATAATAATAATAATAATAATAATAATTTTTATTTATATCCCACCCCTCTGCCAAGCAATCGGGGCAGTGTACAACAATACAAAACTTCAAAACAATAAATCAAATTGAAATCCCATCCCTCCTTCGCCCACCCACCTTTCCCCCAGAACATACAGAACAAATTAAATAACAATAATTAAAAATGTACAATTTAAAAATATATAATTTTTCATGTCATTGTGATCCTCCAAGGGCTGCAAGATGGTAAAAACAGTCCTCTGCAGCCATAGAGCGCTGCTGCTTGCCGCGTGGTGCCGGCAGGGGATGGAAACAGGCGGGTTTTAAGTCCGCTGGTGCCCCTCCCGGCTGCCTCGTAGGTGCAGCGGCTCAAGCCACTCAGGTGGTGCTCTGAGGGTGCCGGTGATCACCAATTATCACCTTTTAAAAAAATGACAGAAAGTTTGTTTTGATTTGTGGTTGTTAACCTATCTCTATGTAGTTACTATCCAGATTTACACATTTTTCCAGTGTTTCTTAACCCTCTTAATATCATTATTGTAGAAGTCTGCAGATTGCACTTTAACCAGTCTTCCACTTCATGAATGACATCATCTATGTTGTCAAATCAGAGCCCCCACAATGAATTTTTCTTTTTTGGGAAGAGAAAAAGTCACTTGGTGATAATAACAATGACAAAATTTCATCAATATACCATAATAACTTCCTAGTGATAATTATTACTATACAATACCCCCTCATACTTCTCCATCTTACATTTTAGTCCAGGGGTCGGCAACCTCCGGCCCGTGGGCCAGATCCAGCCTGCGGAGGCCTTCTTACCGGCCCCTGGTTGCTCCTGCTGCCGCTGCCTTCTTCTTTGCTGGGCTTCTCTGGCCAACATTTTGTGTAGCAACACAAAATGGCTCCCGGGTTGCTCTCGGCATGCTCCACCCCCTGCGCTGAGTGCCCTCCCTCCCGACAGGTGAGGCAAACTTCAGAAGAGCACACTGGCCGGCCGGCCGGCCAGCGTGCCCTTCTGAAGCTTGCTTCGTTCTCTTGCCTGGCTGTCTCCTCTCCTTCGCCCTCGGGAAGAACGAAGGAGAGGAGACAGCCAGGGAGGCGAAGGAAGCAGCCTTCAGAAGAGCGTGCTGACCGGCCAACCAGCACTCTCTTCTGAAGCCTGCTTCCTTCCCTTCCCTGGGTGTCTTCTCTCCTTCGCCCTCGGGAAGAACAAAGGAGAGGAGACACCCAGGGAGGCGAAGGAAGCAGCCTTCAGAAGACCAGCCAGCCAGCACCCTCTTCTGAAGCCTGCTTCCTTCCCTTCCCTGGGTGTCTTCTCTCCTTCACCCTTGGGAAGAACGAAGGGGAGGAGACAGCCAGGGAGGCGAAGGAAGCAGCCTTCAGAAGAGCGCACTGACCGGCCGGCCGGGAGGGGAGGGGGCAAGGCACAGGGGTCGGAGGGTGTCTTGGGCACAACATAATGGCGGCTGGGTTGCACGTGACCCTTCTCCCCCTCTTTCTCCGCTGCTTAAATAGAAGACCGTGCGCGAAGCAGCCACGTGCGACAGAGCCAGTGCCAGCGAGCCAGAGCGAGCGAAGCGAGCAAGAGCCAGCGAAGCGAGCAAGAGCCAGCGAAGCGAGCAAGAGCCAGCGAGTGCCAGCTAGCCACAGCAAGTCACAAGGAGAGAGGTTGGTTCACTGCAGGGGGGGTAGGGGTGGAGGGTGGGGGTGGTTATTTTAAATATTGTATATTTTCCCATTTTGATGTGTGCAGTGTATGTAGGAATTATTGTTTATTTTTTATTTTTTATTATGTGTGTGTGTGTGTGTGTGTTTTGTTTGTTTAATTGTTTTTTGCTTCGACCCTTCAGTTGTCTGAGGGACAACAACCCAGCCCCCGACTCAAAAAGGTTGCCTACCCCTATTTTAGTCACTTCTGGCACAACCTGTAACAAAAATAAAGGACACAATGAGCTGATTCTCTCAACATCATACACTTAGGGACCAATTATGACACTGACAAATTTCATCAATATACCATAATAGCTTCTGGGTGATAATTATTACTTTACAATACCCCCTCATATGGTCTTCAAATAATCTGGACTGAAGCTGTATAGGGCTTTATAGGTGAAAAACAACACTCTAAATTGTGCCTGGAAATGGACCAGCACCCATTGGAGCTGTTGCAACAAAAGAGTTATGTGTTCCATGTAGCCAGGTTCTGTTAACAACCTGGCTGCAGCTCTTTGGACCAAGTGAAGTTTCTGAGAACTTTGCAAAAGCAGCCCCACATAGAGGGAATTACAGTAATCCAAACAGGATGCAACTAAGGCATGTTCAACCACATATATGGTTCCTATATGTGGGGGGGGGGGGACATGGAACTTTGTATATAGAATGAGTACATCCCCTGAGGTAATCCATATTAGCAATGTTTCTGAGCTCTGGTTAGTGAATACAGATGAAGTGAAAACATTTGGTTCCCTTTCTCTCATCTCATAAGAGCTATCTCTTGGAAGTCAATTTCCTTCAGTGCACTAGCCATGATCCCTGCCATCCAAAGTGTGCTAATTTGACTCATCTTAAATGCCTTAAATGTGACTGTTACTCATTGCCTGCCTTCCCTGGGTGTGCCTTTCTCTTCTTTTCTTCTTTTTAAAAAACGTTGATGGGGATTTGTAAAGAACCAGCTTCATCGTAACATGTGGGTCTTAAGGGAAGTTTAAACTTCACAGGGCAACAAGGTTTCAAATAAGTTGCTGGATGGTTGTCCTGCTGGGGCAAACTGAGAAGAGGCGATGATCAATTCCAATATATAGTACATTATTAATTGGGTAGTAACTAGGGAAGGTTATAAATTATTATAAAAATTACAAATAGAGACTGGCAACAATAAAAAGCACCCCTCCCCTGACACCTACTTCTCAATTAACTCAAGAGTCTGAGTGCTGGATAAAGTATTCATAAAAAAAAGCCCACGCACATCAAGTCCTTTCCTTTGCAGTAACCCAAGCCCAGCCCTGTATTGCATCCTTCACCATGTCAGGATCTCTGCTTGATGATGTGTCAGTAACTGATGGCTAGCCTAAAGGAAGGCAAGCTAGATGATGCAATTATCATTACCACACCAGTGCCTAAAAAAATAGGGGAATAATGAGTCTTGAATGAGAAGATGTGTGATCTGAGGCTGCAGATTAGTGGGCAGCTGTGACCTACATGAAAAATCAAGTTTCAGGTTGTCAGATGGGACAAGCTGAACATGAAGGTCCTCAACAGAATCCTCAGCTTCTGTTTTTAAACATATAGAAAGAGAGCTGTTGTTTCAACCCATGGTGACCCTGTGAATGAGAACTCTCCAAGCCCCTCTATCCTCCACAGCTCTGCTTAGGTCTTGCAGTTTCAGGCCCATGACCTTTCTAACTAAGGGGCTATGCACGCAGCATCAGGACGCCGTCCTGGCGCAGCGTGTACCCTCAGGCGGGTCTGTAGAGGCCCTAAGTCTAGCCATCTGGCATGCAGTCCTCCTCTCTTTCTACCATCTTCTGCCTTTCCTAGCATTATTGTTTGTTTGTTTTTTTCAAATGAATCATGACCTCTCATGATGTGGCCAAAATATGACAGCCTCAGTTTAATCATCTATCAGAGAAAGTTCAAGCTTGTCTGTTCTAAGACCCATTTGTTTGTCTTTTTGCATGTCCATGGTATTCTCAAAATTATTAATGAGAAAGAACACACAAGCTAGGTGAGGCTGTGACAGTTTTCTTTTGCCTGAGCCAAATGATATGGCCAAGAGTCTGTCCCACTCTCATCTCTGCCCACTGTCTTGAGTACAAGTTACTTTTGTACTTTGACCTCACTTTGTAGCAAATAAACTGAGGACAAAAGGGGAAAGTGGGAGGAGGAGTGATAAACTGGGACATTTTAAAAGCATCAGAAAAAGTAGAATGGCAGAAGATTAATTGGGACCACCTCTGCCAAATCAGGACAGTTGGAGGATATGTGATTTCTATCTTGAAAAGGGATAATGTCATTCCTTTTGTAATAAAAGTATAACCATTAGTTATATCTATAGATACCAGGTTCTGGCCTCACTAAATGGTGGAAGAGGTATATTACAGAGTTCAAGTAGTTTGTGCTGTGAATCAAGCTCTGTTGTGTGCATTGAGAAAATAACATTGTAGGGCCTTTGCAGACTGCCAGAAATAGTGCACATTAAATTGAGGCACATGGGAACTGTAATTTATTGTGGCACCAGAGCTCTCTGACAGAGAAGGCTCAATGTCCCAGAAAAAAATACAATTCCCATGACTCCCTAGCACTGAGCCAGGGCAGTGCCTCAATTTAATGTGCACTATTTCTGGCAGTCTGCAAAGGCCCGTAGATGGAAGGAGAATGTGCCTAATACCACAGACCCAGAAAGTGGTATTAACTTGGAAAGTTACTTTTAAAAGCAAGTAACTACAGTTATAGTTCCATGCCCTAAGAAAAGTAGTTAGCTATCATTATATTTACATTACATTGCATTATATTTAAAGTAACTCATCACTTTCCTGCTTCTTATAAGTAACTACATTGATTCTCTTTTAATCCTTTAAAAAATCACTTGGTTGCTGTGGTACACTCTCCTCTGTCTACCTTGTATGCAGCTCTGTACCCACAGCACAGCACAATGCTGTAACACAAACCAAGCATAAGGCAGCACTTGAAGCATTTGATATTCCTCTTCCAACTGCATGGCTATAAAAACAACTGAAAAGTTACAGTGACCCTGCAAAATGAGTGGCTTATCCCTTGCTGAGGTGAATTCGCAATCATTCCTTAGTTGTTTCAAAAATGTAATTAATCTGAAGTGACAAACTCTTATTGAGGCCAAGATCTAAATTAAGGGATACATGATTATTATTGATATGATAATGATTACACCACCAACAAAATGATGATGTTACTTATCTACTGACCAAATTCAACATAATGATTTCTCTAAATTATTTAAATCTAATAATAATAATAATAATAATAATAATAATTTTTATTTAATACCCCGCCCCTCTGAGCACAATCGGGGCGGCTTACATCATAAAATTATCAACAACAGTTAAGAACAATTACCTCCCCCTCCCCCCCTTAAAAAGTTATTAAACCCAATACAATTTAAAAGAAACACGATATAAGGAGGTAAATTCCTCCATTAAAACAAGTAATACATAAAAACAAAACGTGCCGGCGGATGTCGGATGCTGGCTCAAAGAAGGAGCCCCATCACAGAGGAGGGGGGCATCTCGGAGGGAGAAAAGATTCTGGAGCCAAGCTAATGAGTTAATCCGGGAAGGCCTGCCGGAAGAGATCCGTCTTGACAGCTTTCTTGAAGCCGTCAAGTGATGACAATTGGCGGATCTCCTCCGGCAGGCCATTCCACAGTTTGGGGGCAACTGCAGAAAAAGCCCTCTGGGAGGTCGTCACCAGCCTCGTTTTTTGAGGCTGTAACAGATTCCTCCCAGAGGACCGGAGGGCGCGGGGAGGATTATACGGGAGGAGGCGGTCCTTAAGATAGTCTGGACCCAAGCCATTTAGGGCTTTAAAGGTAATTACCAACACCTTGTACTGGGTTCGGAAACTAATAGGCAGCCAGTGGAGGGATCTTAATACTGGGGTAATATGTTCCCCCTAGATGTTCCAGATATTAATCTGGCTGCCATATTTTGAACCAATTGCAGTTTCCGAATCAAGCACGAGGGTAGCCCCATGTAGAGCGCATTGCAGAAGTCGAGGCGTGAGGTTACCAACGCGTGCACAACAGTCTCAAGATCTCCTACTTCCAGAAAAGGGCGCAGCTGGCGTATCAGCCGAAGCTGATAACAGGCACTCCTGACCGTCGCATTAACCTGGTTCGTCATCTGGAGCGACGAGTCAAGGAGTACCCCCAAGCTGCGAACACAGTCACTGGAGGAGAGCGTGACCCCATCCAGGACTGGAGGTTGCAACCCAATTCTTGGTTTCGGAGCCTGTACCGTGAGCACCCCCGTCTTGTCTGGATTCAATTTCAATCTGTTTTTCCTCATCCAGCCCATTACCGCCTGAAGACATTCATTGAGAGAAGAGATGCCATTGGAATTCGAGGCCGACGAACGAGACACGGAGAAATAGATTTGGGTGTCATCAGCGTACTGATAACACCCAGCACCATAACTCCGTATTATCTCACCCAGCGGCTTCATATAGATGTTAAACAACATCGGGGACAAAATAGCCCCCTGAGGGACCCCACAAGTGAGTTCCCTCTTACTGGAGCTACAGTCCCCGAGCAGCACCTTCTGGGATCGACCCGAGAGGAAGGACCGGAGCCACTGCAAAGCAGTGCCCCCGATACCAAGCCCCCTCAGGCGGCCCAGAAGGATGCCGTGATCTAACGTATCAAAAGCCGCTGAGAGGTCTAGGAGCACCAACAGGGTAACGCTACCCCTGTCGATGCTCAGACGCAGATTGTCGGTCAAGGCAACCATGGCAGTCTCAACCCCAAAGCCTGTCCTAAAGCCGGTTTGAAATGGGTCTAGATAATCGGTTTCATCCAAGACAGCTTGGAGCTGAAGGGCAACCGCCCTCTCGATCACCTTGCTCAAAAATGGCAATAAAGATACAGGCCTATAGTTTTTCATATCCAGGGGGTCCAGGGAAGGCTTTTTCAGAAGCGGCTTAACCGCCGCTTCCTTTAAACAAGATGGAACATGTCCTTCCCTGAAGGACGCATTGATGATATCCCTAAGGAATCTCACCAATGCGTCCCCCCCCTGGATGGCCAGCCATGATGGGCAAGGGTCGAGAGGGCAGGTTGTCTTCCTCACCTTACCAAGCAGCTTGTCCACGTCCTCGGTACTCACAGATTGCCATTGATCCAGTATAACAACATCGGCGGAGTTGATGGACGCCTCGCCTATAGACTCTGAACTAATGGTGGCGTCTAAGTCGGCTCTGATCTGAGAGATTTTGTCTGCAAAGAAGTTGTTAAATGCGTCACAGCAGGCCGTTGTCGGGTTAAGCAAGGGATTTGGCGCAGGGGGTACCTGCGTCATCTCCCTCACCACCTTAAACAGCTCTGCCGGACGAGACTCTGCAGACGCAATACGTGCAGAGGAGAAAGCTCTCTGCTCTGCACGTATTGCCTCCCGATAGGACCAAAGAAAGTTCCTATGGCGAGTTCTGTCAGATCGGAGTCGAGTTTTCCGCCACGTGCGCTCTAGTCGTTGTCCAAATCGCTTCATTTTCCTAAGCTCAGAGGTGTACCATGGCTTATGGTTTGAAGCGAAATGGCAAGGACGCTTGGGAGCGATCGTGTCTATAGCCCTGGTAAGATCGCTATTCCATGTATTAACCAGGGCTTCGACAGGATCACCGGCATTTCCAACCATGAAACCCTCCAAGGCTTTCCGGAATCCAACGGGCTCCATCAGCCTTCGAGGGCGGACCATTCGAATAGGTCCACCACCCCCGAGGGGGCAGATATTGGCTCTGAGTTCCATCTTGACCAGGAAATGATCCGTCCATGACAGTGCTGAGGTACCAACTACCTCAGCCCACTGATATGCCTGCTCGGTACAGAACACCGCATCCAGTGTATGACCTGCACAATGCGTCAGCCCGTTAACCAGCTGGGATAGGCCCATGTTTGTCATGGTATCCATGAACTCCCGAGCCGCACCTGTTAAGCTGGTCTCGAGCGGGATGTTGAAATCCCCCAGAATAAGAAGTCTGGGAGATTCCAGCAACAGCTCAGAGACCAGTTGTGTCAGCTCGGTCAGGGAGTCTGCTAGACAACTGGGTGGCCGGTAGACTAGCAGAATCCCCAAGCTATCCCTGGTCTTCAGGCTGAGGTACATACACTCGATGTGGGTTGTGTGACGAATAGGTATCCTGGTCAAGGTCAAGGTATTTTTATAAATCAGAGCCACTCCACCCCCTCGCCCACTTCCCCTCACCTGCTCACTAACAGAGTACCCGGCCGGGAGAGCCTGCGCCCATGTAACGGCGCTGTCCTCCCCCAGCCAGGTCTCTGTAAAGCAAGCCAGGTCAGTGTCCTCATCCAGGAGAAGATCCTGGATGATATGAGTCTTATTCTTCACCGACCTGGCATTGCAAAGGAGCAGAGTGAGGTTCTGTGGAATGGTTGGTCTGCTCTCCAGTCCATCCTTGGAAACAGAAGAAACTGAAGGTGGAATAGCTATTAGACAGCGATCCCGCCTTCTTTTGTAACATATGTTACTTCTGTTCCAGCCATACCTCCCATTTCCCTGCACCACTCCAATCGCTGCCCCCCCCCACATTTTCTGGCTCCAGATAGCTATAAACCTCAAGTTCCCTCCCCTCCTTCCGGGCCACGATGTTAAGCTAAAAAATATTTCCTTAGCGTGTCCTCCTCCCACCGCTAATGCCACCAGCGGGAATCACAAGCTAAAGAAACCACCAAGAGGCCGATGACTGGGCTAATTCGGCCCTTGCAGGCCAGGTGGAGTCCATGCCTCCTCTACGCCACCGCTATCGCCAAGGAGAGGCTCTAAAGGGGCTGCTTTTGCGGCCCAGATGGTCCCGCCTCCCTCCGGTGCTCGCGGCGTCAGGCCCAGTGAGTTTGGGGCGTTTGGGGCCCTTGCAGGCCAGGTGGAGTCCTTGCCCCCTCTGCGCCGCCGCTGCCGCCAAGGAGAGGCTCTGGAGGGGCCGCTTTTGAGGCCCAGATGGTCCCGCCTCCCTCCGGTGCTCGCGGCGTCAGGCCCAGTGAGTTTGGGGCGTTTGGGGCCCTTGCAGGCCAGGTGGAGTCCTTGCCCCCTCTGCGCCGCCGCTGCCACCAAGGAGAGGCTCTGGAGGGGCCGCTTTTGAGGCCCAGGTGGTCCTGCCTCCCTCCGGTGCTCGCGGCGTCAGGCCCAGTGAGTTTGGGGTGTTTGGGGCCCTTGCAGGCCAGGTGGAGTCCTTGCCCCCTCTGCGCCGCCGCTGCCACCAAGGAGAGGCTCTGGAGGGGCCGCTTTTGAGGCCCAGGTGGTCCTGCCTCCCTCCGGTGCTCGCGGCGTCAGGCCCAGTGAGTTTGGGGCGTTTGGGGCCCTTGCAGGCCAGGTGGAGTCCTTGCCCCCTCTGCGCCGCCGCTGCCGCCAAGGAGAGGCTCTGGAGGGGCCGCTTTTGAGGCCCAGATGGTCCTGCCTCCCTCCGGTGCTCGCGGCGTCAGGCCCAGTGAGTTTGGGGCGTTTGGGGCCCTCGCAGGCCAGGTGAAGTCCTTGCCCCCTCTGCGCCGCCGCTGCCGCCAAGGAGAGGCTCTAGAGGGGCCGCTTTTGAGGCCCAGATGGTCCCGCCTCCCTCCGGTGCTCGCGGCGTCAGGCCCAGTGAGTTTGGGGCGTTTGGGGCCCTTGCAGGCCAGGTGGAGTCCTTGCCCCCTCTGCGCCGCCATAACAGAAAATACTGGGGGAGAAATTAAAATAAGCCAACCTAGGCTTCATCTGCACTGCAGAAATAATAATAATAATAATAATAATAATAATAATAATAATAATAATAATTTCTATCCCGCCCCTCTACTGAAGCAATCGAGGTGGCTTGCATCAATAAAATATCACAATAAAATGCAGTTGGACACCACTTTAATTGCCATTGCTCAGTGCTATGAAATTCTGGGATTTGTAGTTTAGTGAGATATTTAACCTTTTCTGTCAGAGTGCAGTTGATGGGACCATGACAATTAAAATGGTGTCAAGCTGCATTATTTCTGCAGTTCAGATGCAGCCTTAGAATTTATGTACTTTCTATAGTGATGTTTCCTTAAGTTTGCAAAGGGTGTTTTTTTTTTTTTACTACTACTCCCAATACTCCCCAATCATAGCCAGCATTCATGTTGGCTGGAGGGTTATGGGCAGTGTCCATGTTGCCTAGAGTAGCAGCTTTTCGTTTCCCACCCTATCTTTGCTCTCACCCTATCTTCAAGTTTCCAGCATATGTAAATTCCAAGTAAAAAGCATTCCAGCTTTTGATTGTCCTTTTTGCACCTCTAGCTCTATTTTGATTAAATTTGTTTTTAAAGCACAAGCTCATATCAGAGTGATGCTGTAAATGAAATAAGAGTCAATCATAAAGCAGAACAATGACCACCATTATTAGTGAGATGGGGCTCATCAGAAACTTCAGCAATGCAAGCCATAAAAGTGGAACACCTTTCAAAGGATTCCTTGTTGACAGAAGTGGACTGTAAGTGAAATCAATAATAAATCAAGGCTTGAGATCTAAAGAGGAGCGAGCATTTAAACAACAAAAGCCCTAGTCTATTGAGGCTTGTAAGATTTAAGTCAGACCACAAAGGGGAAATGCACAGTGACTGCATTTCCTCCTAAGACAATTATTAAATGAGTGGAAGGTGTCTTAGGAGACACTGAATCAGATAAAACCACAAAAGAAAGGAAAGAAAGGAGCAGCAGAAGGGGTGAAGATAGAAATTTTAATATAACCACCCAAGCTTGATTGTTGTTACCTAGGGAGAGATAATTATGACAGCAAAAGGAAGAGCGATGTATGTAGATAAACACATTAAGCATGAGTTTGTGTATCTTTAAAAGAGAGAGAAGCAAGGCAACAAGTGAGTAGAGTTAGAATTTCAAGGCTCACAATTTTCATTTTAATGACATGTTATCAGCAGGTGTACTGCTTTCAGTTCTCAGGTGGAGGCCTTACCTTGCCCAGCCAGGAGGCAGAAGGCTGCAGCCACATCAGGCAGCAGATTTTTTGAATCCCTAAAAGGCAACAAACTGTGAGCTATGCTGTTTGTTGTTCTTGTATTTTTCCTGCCAAGGATAGGATTGCCTGCCTCATGTATCAACATAACTTGGCTGGCTTTGAAAATAATGCACCTTGACTTAAAACTGGGTGCATTGGATATTCCATCTTGGACAACGTTGCCCAAAATTTGTACAGCTTCCACTGACAGTTGCAATCTATCTTTAATAATTAGGGGATTTTTAGCTTGGCTTTGCAAGAGGAGGTAACATATGCAGGAACTGAGCACCAGCTACACCAGTAATAACTGATAGAGACTCCAGGCATGGGGAATTAAATGGATTTTTATTGGGAGAAATATAGAAGAATACACATACTAGAGTAACTCTCACACACACACCTTGTTGCGTGCATTGTTGTTGTTAGCTACCCTCAATATACAGAGCTAACTGGATGTAGAAAGTGTAAGGGGATAGTGAAGTTTGAGGGTTGTATAAGGTGATATATCTACCAGTCCTGAAGAGATTATCTGTGGAAAGCAGGAGAGGATTAAACCACAAGGCTTGGGTATCCAGGTTTCAGGAAGCAGACAGGAACAGACCAAAGACTAGTGATTCAGACCAAACCCTGAGGGAACAGTCACTGGATTAGCAGGTGACTGACTGCAGGAAAAAGCCTAATAATAATAATAATAATAATAATAATAATAATAATAATTTGTATCCTGCCTCTCTGTAAAATACAACCGGGGTGGCTTACACAATAAAACAAACAATCCTGTCCCTTAATAGCCCACCCACCCCCAAAATACAATTAAAGAATCAAAGTTTAAAACATACTTTAAAATAACAGACTACAATAAACGACAAATTAAAATAACTGTAGAGGAAATCAGGGTCAGGCATCACTTTTTCGGTGGCCAGTTATCTACTCAGAAAAGGCCTGCCAGAAGAGATCCATCTTAATAGCTTTTTTAAATCTGTTTCAGGTGATCAAGTGATGGTTCTCATCCAGCAGGCCATTCTATAGTCTGGGAGCGATAACCAAAAAGGTCCTCTGGACAGTTACAGATAATCTATTTTTTATAGGTTGCAACAAGTTCCTCCCAGAGGACCTTAGTGTGTGGGGTAGATTATACAGAAGGAAGTGGTCTCAAAGATAGGTTGGACCCCAGCCATTTAAGGCTTTAAAGGTGATGACCAACACCTTGTACTGTGCCCCGAAACTGATAGGCAGCCAGTGGAGCAATCTTAGAATAGGTGTTATGTGATCTCTTCTGGTTTCACCTGATACCAGCCTGGCTGCCATATTCTGTACCAACTGAAGTTTCTGAACTAGGCCCCATGTAGAGTGCATTGCAGAAATCAAGACAAGAAGTTACCAGCACATGTACCGGTTTCAAGGTCCCTAACATCCAGGAAAGGTTGCTGCTGGCCTATCAGCCAAAGCTGATAACAAGCACTCCTGGCCACCGCATTCACCTGATTTGTCATCTAAAGCAGGGGTAGGCAACCTTTCCCCTTTAAGAGCCGAGGGATTTCAGCTCCCAGAAACCCAGGAGCTATTGGCCAACATGGGACTATTGGCCAACATGGCTGAGGCTTCTGGGAACTGAAGTCCCTCAGCCCTTAAAGGGGAAAGGTTGCCTACCCCTGATCTAAAGCAACAGATCTAGGAGCACCCCCATACTGCAAACACAGTCCTTTGAGGAGAGTGTGACCCATCTAGGACTGGAGATTGTGTCCCAATACCTGGGTTCGGGGCCATTGCCATCAGTACCTCCGTTTTGTCGGGATTCAGTTTCAGTCTTTTTTCCTCATCCAGTCCATTCATTGAGTAAGACAGGGGTAGGCAACCTTTCCCCTTTAAGGGCCGAGGGACTTCAGCTCCCAAAGTCTCAGCCATGTTGGCCAATAGTCCCATGTTGGCCAATAGCTCCTGGGATTCTGGGAGTTGAAGTCCCTCGGCCCTTAAAGGGGAAAGGTTGCCTACCCCTGGAGTAAGACATTCATTGAGAGGGGAGATGCCATCTGAAGTCAAAGCTGTAGACCGAGACATGGAGAAATATATCTGGGTGTCATCAGCGTACTGATAACACCCCGGCCCATGTCTCTGGATGATCTCTCCCAGCGGTTTCATATATATGTTAAATAGCATCAGGGACAGGATGGCACTGAGGGACACCACAATTAAGTTCCTTTTTAGCTGTGCAACTGTCCTCGAACATCACCCTCTGGAATCTGCCCGAGAGGAAGTAATGGAACCATTGCAGTTCCAATTTCTCTCAGATGTTCCAAGAGGATGTCATGGTCTATTGTGTCAAAGGCTGCTGAGAGGTCCAGTACCACCAACAGGGTCACACTACTCCTGTCAATGCCCAAACAAAGGGCATCAGCTAAGGTAGCCATGGCAGTCTCATATCCTGTCCTAAAGCCAGTTTGAAATGGATCCAGATAACCAGTTTCCTCCAAGACAGCTTGGAGCTGAAGAGCAACAGCCCTCTCAATAACCTTGCTCAAAAAAGGTAGCAAAGAGACTGTCCTATAGCTGTTCATGTCCAGAGGGTCAAGGGAAGATTTTTTCAGAAGCGGCCTGACCACCGCTTCCTTCAAATAAGATGGAACACGACCTTCCCTAAGGGATGCATTGATGATGTCCCTCAGGAACATCCTCAAGCTATCTCCCCCCTTGATAGCCAGTCATGAAGGGCAAGGGTCAAGAGGGCAAGTTGTCTTCTTCACTCTACCAAGGAACTTGTCCACATCATCGGTACTCACAGATTCAAACTGATCCAGTATAATCCCATAAGTGGAGTTGCTGGATATCTATTGATTCTACTATAACACCAGTGTCCAAGTTGGCTTTTATCTGAGAGATTTTATCTGCATTAAACATGTCACAGCAGGCCATTGTCGGGTTAAGTAATGGGTTCAGCACAGGTGGAACCTGTGTCAGCTCCCTCACCACCCTAAAGAGCTCTGCTGAATGGGACTCAGCAGACAAAATACATGCAGAGAAGAAAGATTTCCTCGCTGTATGTATTGCCTCTCTATAGGAACAAAGAAATTTCCTACATTTTGGGGTGTTATTTATACCTTAAAGCCAACCTCAATCCATAGAGGTTGTGTGGGAAACCAAAAGCTTGATTGTCCATCAACCAGAGAAGGTTTCCAAAGTGGAAACCTTGTTTTGATACTCAGGAAATGAGAGGCATTGATTTTGATTCATGATGCTTCATGGACTTTAAAACACCTAGACAAGATCTGGAGTTCCCAGAAATGAGAGGGCATGAAGGGGTGTTTAGGAATACACAAGAGATGAATGGGGGATTCTGAACTTGCTTAATCTAGCAGAACTCATCTTTGTCTTTTGGTTTCTGTCTTTTTTGTTGGTTTTTGTCTTTCGGTTTCTGTCAAAAGCAAAGCAAAGCAGCTTCATTTATATACCGCTTCATACCATGCTATGCAGTGTCTAAGTGGTTTACAACTGTAACCTCATTGTCCCCCAACAGCTGGGTACTCATTTTAGCGACCTCAAAAGGATGCACGCCTGAGTCAAGCCTGGGCCCTGGCTAGTATTGAACTCACAACCTTGTGGTTTATGAGTGAGTGGCTGCAGTACAGGCATTTAACCACTGCGCCACCAGGGCTCCTCAGAAATGAAGAGTGGGGAGAAATGGTGGTACTCTTCCAGCAACTCCTCCATCCCTATGACTTTCCACTTGGCTGGGCCTATGTGTCATTCACACTATCTATTCTGGTACTGTATTATGTATACCATCTACTCATAAATGGAATAATTTTGACAAGTTTAGCTTTTTCCATCATAAACTGTTAAATGGAAGAAGGTGCTACGCTTGCCAGAAAGTTGTTCCATCTAAGTATCTAGCTGGAGTCCTGTTCCATGTTGTCCTTATACAACTACAAATCAGGAGTGAGGCGAGTGAACTAGGGACTCTGGGTGTGTGCACTTGAGAGCCGTTATGCCATTTGGAGTAAGGGAGGGAGCCACGTGCCTGTGTTGTGAGTCATGAGCCTTCTTGTTTTACAAGTCTTGGAAACAGCAATCCAGGTCCTGTGGGGGGCAGGGACACCCTGAGTCTGGCAGTGAACAGTCCACAAACCTCAGCAACAGCAAAAGGCCTGAAATAACTCCCGGTGTATTATGTCTGCTACATGGGATGCAAGGTGAGACTTTTTGCTGTCATAATTTTGGGTTGCCTTATTACCTGATTAACTGCAGTTTGCCCAAATTTTGGGCTATTTGCCCAAGTTGCCCTCTTGCTTGTTTCCACAATCCACTGACTGAGAAGTAGTTACCTCCCAATTCTTGCTTTTCCCAGTCTTTCTTTAACAAAACAGGGAGATAATCCCTGCATCAGAGTTTTGACTCAAGGAGTGGAAAGATGCTATCACTGCAATTCAAGGAAGAGCAAGCATGGCACCTATGTCTGCTTCCAGAAGAAGGCAAATATATTTATGTACTAACATATACTAATAACAAGTACATTTCTATACCACTTATCAGTGCACTTAAGCACTCCCTAAGCAGTTTACAGTGTGTAAGCCAGTTGCCTCCAACAAGCTGGATACTCATTTTAGCGACTCGGAAGGATCCAAGGCTGAGTCAACCCTGAGCCGCTGGCTAGTATTGAAATCACAACCTTGTAGTTTGTGAGTGAGTGGCTGCAGTACAGGCACCACCAGGGCTCTCTACTTGCTATTGCTAAGTTTCTAGTTGGAGCCCTGTTCCATGTTGAAGCTGTCAACCTATATGCTTTTATCTTACTGAATTCTGTTGTTGCTACTAAGGGTCACTGATGCAGCCAGGAATCTTTGAAGTTTTAGCTCATGTTTATAACAACAGTACTTCTGGAACAAGATGTCACTGTGTTTTAGAAGCCCAAACTCATTTGCTTTAGATGATGGATGGGGTGTATTATATGTGGCATTTGATAACTCTGGAAGGATGCAATCTTTATTAAGTATATTGCTTATTTGATACTGTCAGTAATGGTGGCCTTGGGATACTTAAAAAAACTCATTCACAATTCATAGATTTCTTTTTTAAAAAAACAAGGGATATTAAGCAATACTGCCTGTAATAGGTTGCAAGTGACTATTTTAAGCCTGGTAGATTTGGGCCAAGTCAACATGAGGGTGGAGGGAACAAATTCTACCTGATCAGGACACACAGCACATGACATTTTCCTTGAATCTAGTATGATGTTCCCTGAATATTGTTCTGAGCAGTTTTTCTGTCCTCCACACTACTTCTCTGAGATCACAATGAGGCACTGGGAGCTCACAAGCAGGAGATATCTTTATTTAAATATTGCTCCAGTTGGGGAAGGTAAATGGCAGCCCCTGCCAGGCAGCAATCGGTCCTACCTCTGAAAGCTGTGAGAAAGGCATTGGTGGCAGGAGTTAATGGCGGACCACAGCAACAGCAGTGTAGACAACCGTGGCAGATAAAGAAAAGTGTGAGGTGACTCTGGAGTGGTGCAAAGCAGAACAGATGGGAAGTCCATTCAGACCTTTTCCCCAAGTGTAGATGGTCTCTTGGAGAAACTGTAAACCTCCAAATACCTCTACCAAAAGTACTATAGTTGTAAAGCTGTGAAGCTGACCTCTCTCTCTAGATCAGGGGTAAGCAACCTTTTTGAGCTGGGGGCCAGGTTGCTGTCCCTCAGACAATTGGGGGGCCGAAGCACCAAAAATAAATAAATAAATAAATATTAAAGAAATTTAAAAAATTAAAAAAAAATTAAAAATATGCATGCACACTCTCTCAGCCCCAGAAAAGCCATGGCAAAACCCCTGTGGAGATTTTGCCAAGAAAACCCCAAGAACAAGTAGTAACAACAATAACCAATATCATGGCGGGCAGCAGTGGGGGGCGGCAGCACCAGAGGTGGCAGGACTGGCCTGGGGCCGGCCCAAAGGCCTCAGGGGGCCGCATCTGGCCCCCGGGCCTTAGGTTGCCTACCTCTTCTCTAGATGTTAGTAGCACAGTTTATATGTTCCTCTTAAATTGAAAATGAATTAAATTGTTTAACCTATCTTTATCCAGATAGTGTGACAACCTGGATCTCCTTCTAAAGCTTATTTACTCTCCTGAACTCTGGGATCTGCAAGGACTATGAGGTCCACAGGAACTTCAAAGACTGAGCCTCAAGTGTTAGAGCCCACTTCAGGCACAAGAGAGAACTGTCAGTCTTTATTGAGTCAATTTGCCAGACATGATACAAATACTGGAACCTGGAAATAACCTTGAAAGCTTCTAATTATTATAATAGAAGGCTAGATGAACAAATAGTCCCAACTGATACAAGACATTCTCTTGTAACCCTTTCCAAACCAATTCCCAGTATAGACCATGCTGAAGGACAATGGGCACACCACTTTATTTTTCCCTCACATGACATTGTGTGACTGATGTTCCATCTTTCAATGTAATTCTTCATCATGTCATGCACTTCTCAAACTGAATGCCTTTCTTTTATTTTCATTATACTAATTGTTCTCTGTAATGTATGGAAATGTTGGACAATCAAGGTGCAAATACTGTTGATCCTTAACTATTATCCTGGGATAACACCTTGTAACTAAACAAGCAATCAAACAAAATCTTGCTGATTCAGTAAGCACCACCAGCTCTTATTTATTATCCCTCACTCAGTTTCAGCTGAAGCCATGGTAATAGTAATAAAAATGCCCACATGTATCCTATCCCATGCAGGTCAATAGAAAAAGATAGTGCCTTGCTGAGCACAACAAAAGTTCTTGTTGACTGTATTTGATAATCTATCATATAGGTAATTCACATATGACAAATCTATGAAACTATAAACTCAAGCCTTGATGAATAACTATGAATTTATGAGAACAGAATTGAAGAGTCCAGGAACTGATGATATACCCTCACCCCAATTCAATCTCTAGTTTTATTCTTTGGATGCCTAAAGAAGTCACAGATTAAAGCTGGGTAAGTGAAGGTATAAGCAGTTTCGGAGACTGAAAATCCTCTGAAATGTTGGGTTAACTAGAAGCCTGGGTAACTCCTACTTTCTGTTATTTTCAGGTCTTTATTAGCTGAAGTCAAATTTTCCCATGTTCTCCAATGTCCAATCACCTAGGTTCCTTTAATTACTTCATTTCATATTAAGATAATAACATTGCCTCAGTTCACTATTAATAATAACAACAACAAAAACCCAAAATTTGCAAATATCTTCATATTCCAGATGGAAGGAATTTAAGTTATTTACCAAATAAAGCCTGGCAGATCTGGCTATTGTGATGAGCACTTTGATTTAAAAGTCTTCATTCTATGAGTATTCAACCAAGTCAGTATTGATGTAGGGTTGCCATGTAAGTGGTTTTCTCAAGTAGCTTCCCATCTTTAAGAACACCAGGCCAGTGTTACATGGTGCTCACCATTCGAGAAATAGCGGTATCTATCAAATTTGCCAGTAGAAATGATTTTTTTTATTTCAGTTCATTTTTGAGAAATATAGCAGAATTCACAAATTTCTTCATATGCAGGACACAAAGACCATGAAATTACCAAAATAAAAATATGAGAGAAACTTAAAATCCCATCCCTGTTCCAAAGAGAGTAAAGTGTAAGGAAAACCAGAGGGAGGTAACATGCATTTTACACCCAGATGTGGCTCATTGAACACACTGCATGTAATCAGGGAGTTGGAAGATGCAACATATCCTGTCATCCTTTTGACTAAAAGCCTTATTTAATTCATTATATCCTATAAGAATGATATGATGAAATAGATTTGTCAATTGCATGCAGCAGCTGAAAGCAACTGAAGTTATCATGCAAAACTTTGCTTGTTTCTGTCCTTCATTCACAAACAAATACATCTCTTTATCATATGTTTTCAGGCGACTGCTTCCCACTCTTTGTTTGCTGTATTCTTTCATACATGAAGAACTCTAAAATGAATTCTGTCCACATATGTGTAAGATCTGCTACCTGGCTGTCAACTCACACTCTGGTTTATGCTAATCTGAGGTTAATATTTCATTTACTGTTCAGTTTGTATCTTTCTGTTCATTTATTTATTTTCATTTTCAAGTGCTTTTTTCCAGTCTGGGCATGTTGTACAAAAACATATTAAATATAGTTTATTTCACTCCAGGCATCTTGGCTATCATAGTGATCAGTGAGAAGGTGCAATCCAGCTCTTTAAAGTCAGCAACAGTTGTGCCATTGACTTGGGGTGTTTCACACAGAAGAGTTTGAAAACTATATCCATGCTAATGAAAGTATGACTTTCATGGTGCATTAGCATGAAATGGCTATTGTAATGTTTTGCATTCACAATGATATGACCTGAAACTCTTTGACTACTTCTGCTTGTCAGAGCTTGGAGGTACCCAGTCACTAACAATAAGATAGTTATAACTATTCCCTTTTGCAGTAACTAAAGCATAACTAAAGATACAGTTACACTACACAAGTATGCCAGCTTGATACTATTTTAATGTTCATGAGTCAATCCCAGGAATCCCAGGATTTGTAGTTTAATGAGGTACAGATATATAGATTATACCATAAATCTAACAGAAAATATCTCAGATTTGGAATAATTACTGAAGAACGTAAAAGAAGAAAGTGCAAAGGCAGGCTTAATGCTGAACATAAAGAAAACAAAAATAATAACCACAGAGGAGCTACACAAATTGAACCTGGACAATGAGGAAATCAAAGTAGTTAAAGATTTCCCATATCTTGAATCAATTATTGATCACAACAGAAATTGCAGTCAAAAAAAGAAGAAGGCTAGGAGTGGGAAGGGCAGCTATGTAAGAACTAGACAAGATCCTAAAGCAGGGGTAGGCAACCTAAGGCCCGGGGGCTGGATGTGGCCCCCCGAGGCCTTTGGACTGGCCCCAGGCCGGTCCTGCCACCACCATCACCACCACCACTGCCCACCATGATGATATTGATTATTGTTGTTATTACTTGTTCTTGGGGTTTTCTTGGCAAAATATCCACAGGGGGTTTGCCATGGCTTTTCTGGGGCTGAGAGAGAGTGCATGCATATTTTTTAAAATATTTTTTAAAAAATATATATTTTTATTTTTATTTATTTATTTATTTTTGGTGTTTCAGCCCCCCAATTGTCTGAGGGACAGCAACCCGCCCCCGTCTCAAAAAGGTTGCCTTCCCCTGTCCTAAAGTGTAAGGATATACAACTGAACATTAAAGTTAGAATCATCCAATCCATTGTAATCCCCTTCACTATGCATGGATGTGAGAGATGGACAGTGAAGAAAGCAGATGAGAGGACAATCAACTTGAGATGTGGTGCTGGAGAAGAGTGCTGGGGATACCATGGATAGCCAAAAAAAGTGGGTTCTTCAGCAAATAACGCAGAGGGGCAGGATAAAAATTTATTATTATTATTATTATTATTATTATTATTATTATTAAAGTTGATCAAATTAAGGCTACTGTAACATGAGAAGGCATGACTCATTAGGAAAGACAATAATGCTAGGAAAGGTGAAGTGCAGTAGAAACAGAGGAAGACTGCACACCAGATGGATAGACTCAGTGAAGGAGATCATGGGCATGAATTTGGAAGACTTAAGCAGAGCTGTGGAGGATAGGGGGGCTTGGAGGTGTTTCATCCATAAGGTCGCCATGTGTCAAGTACAACTCAAGGGCAGTTAACAACAACAGCAATGGGTAATTTTGTGTTTCCTGTTTTAATTACTTTTATACTTATGGGAGGATGTACTGAGTATTTAGAAATGATTGGTATCACAGGCCAGCAGCTTGTAGCATTTGAGAGGTTCTAAAAAGCAGTGAAAAGTGATCGTTTTAATTACTCTTCTTCACTGATGAAAAGTAAATTGCTACGTTTGACATTGTAATTAAAATTAACCAACAGTTTTGGAGCCTTGGAATTGCAACTCTCATTATTTTTGAAAAAGAATTTTCCCAGCTCTGCTTCTTCTTTCCAGACTTTAGAGAAAGTGGAGATAGTCTTATCGTGTGCAGGGGCACAAAATGGCAATGGTTGCTGGCAGAGGTTGTGCATTGTTTGCTATGAACTAGATTCTGGGAATCTGTAGATATACCAAGTGTCATCCAGCTCTGACATTTTTTCCTGAAGACATCATGTAGATCAACAATATAAAATACAGAACTTGCCAGTAGAGCTACTCTGTGCAGCTCCATTCCATTCAGCAAAACAGTAAGCCAAATTTTGTGATGGGACCTTCTTTAAGCAATAGGTTGATTCCACCTTCCAACCTCAGAAGGTACCTGGTCACTAACACTTTACCCTGTTTCTAGCCTTTTACTACTTTATGTGTATAAGCTATTGGACTACAAGTGTTCCTTCAACTCCAATTATGTATTTTTGTTAGCACATTCTCTCTTCTGTTTAGTAATTACAACCAATTCAGTCAGCCTCAGCAACTATTAACAAACAGTAACTTTTGTCCTACACTATAAGCAATAAAGAAAAGAAAAGAAGGAAAACAAAAGGGAGATAGGAGCAAACTAAGAATTATAAATGCAACAGTACAATGGCTTGCGCAGAAAAATAAAGAAAATTGCTACAATGATCAATGCAGAGAAATAGAAGACAACAACAAAAAAGGAAGAACAAGAGATCTATTTCACAAGATCCAGTAAATCAAAGGAAAATTCAAACCAAGGATTGTGATGCTCTATGACAATAAAAAATAACATAATTCAAGAACAGGAAGGAATAAAAAGATGCTGGATGCAATACACAGATGAATTATACAAAAGAGATGATAAAACGAAGGACACGTGGAATGAAGAGCCGTATGAAAATGAACGTCAAAATTCTAAAAAGTGAGGTGGAAACTGCAATACGAGAAATAGTGAAAAATCACCAGGAACAGATGATAGTCCAAATGAACTTCTGCAATCCACATTTACAGAGTCAGTTCTAGTGCTAAGCAACATATATCAACAGATATGGAAAACAAAACGATGGCCAAGAGATTGGAAGTGATCAATATACATCCCCATCCACAAAAAGGGAGATACAAGAGACTGCAGCAACTATAGGAACATAGACTGATCTCCCACACAAGCAAAATCATGCTCAAAATTCTGCAACATAGACTCCAACCATACAAGGAAAGAGAGATCCCAGAGGTCCAAATGGAGTTCAGGAAAGGAAAAGGCACCAGGGATCATATTGCAAACATATGGCTAATGGAGTGCACCAGGGAATTCCAAAAGAAAATCAGCATGTGTTTTATAGACTATAGCAAAGCCTTGGGCTGTATAGACCATGAAAGACTATGGAACACCCTTAAGGACATGGGATTGCCAATAAATCTGATAATCCTGATGAGGAATCTATATTCAGAACAAGAGGCTACTGTCAGAACAGAACACAAAGAGACAGAATGGTTCCCAATTGGCAAAGGGGTCAGAGAAGGATACAGAAAGATATCTGTCCAACCTGTATGCAGAACACATTATAAGAAAAGCAAGCTTGGAGATAGAAGAAGCAATGAAAATGGAAGGAAAGAATATCAACAATCTAAGATATGCAGATGACACCATAATACTAGCAGAAAACCTCACAGACCTGGAACACTTACTAAGGAAGATCAAAGAAGAAAGTGCAAAGGCAGGCTTAATGTTGAACATAAAGAAAACAAAAATAATGACCACCAAGGACCTTCACAAGTTCAATCTAGACAATGAAGAAATAGAAATTGTAAAAGAATTCTCATACCTGGGATCAAATATTGATAGAAATAGAGACTGTAGTCAGGAAATCAAAAGAAGATTAAGAATGGGGAGGGTGGCTATGAAAGAACTAGAAAGATATACGACTCAGCACAAAATTTAGAATCATAAAAGTCATTGTATTCCCTATTACCATATATGGATGTGAGAGCTGGACTTAAGAAAGATAGGAAGAAAATCAATTCATTTCAGATGTGGTGCTGTAGAAGAGTCCTGAGGATCCCATGGATAGCCAAAAGGACAAACAAGTGGGTCTTAGAGCAGATCAAGCCTGAAACATCCTTGGAAGCCAAGATGACCAAACTGAGACTGTCACAATTCAGACACATCATGAAAAGGGAGGACTCTTTGGGGAAAAAACATGCTGGGAAGATGGAGGGAAGCAGGAAGAAAGGAAGACCACATGGTAGATGGATGAACTCTGTTAAGGAGATCATGGGTATGGGGTTGCAGGAATTAAGCAGAACAGTGGAGGACAGAGGGTCTTGGAGATAATCTCATCCATAGGGTCGCCATGAGTCAAGATCGACTCGAGGGCAGTTAACAACAAACACTTTTATTAAAGAACCAACTGAAATAAAAAATATTATGTAAGTTGACTTCATGTTCACTATTGTCACAGGGAAAAAAACATCACTTGACAGAGCATAGCATCTATTAATTTAACTCCCTTTCTTTAAACACAATCTCTCAGACTGGAATCTCTCTGAAACCTCAACCAATGGTCACCTACAAAAATGGCTTATGTGTCCATGAAAGTTTATGTATCTATTAATCTTGAAGGTACCACACAACTCTTTGCTATTTTGCACTGAGCTTGAGTTTCTCATGTATAAAATCAAGCCTATCAAGGCTGCAGTTACAGCTGGGGTCTTAATATTATTATAGTCTATTACATTACATTCCTAATGTACTTAATTGTGAGTTATGAAATAATGACTGGAAATTAATACATCACTACTAATCAGATGTGCAGTAGTGATTACCACTGCTGTGACTGAGGAAAATGCTATCCCTGTTTGCCATTAGTTCCTCTTGATGATTTCCCATCATGCCTAAAGGGTCTTGGATATGTTGCATAGACAACATTCAAGAAATCAGAAGAAGACTAGGACTTAGAAGGGCAGCTATGCAGGAACTAGACAAGATCTTGAAGTGCAAAAATATATAATTGAATACTAAAATTATGATTGTCCCATTTCCCATTTCTACATATGGTTGTAAAAACTGGACAGTGAAGAAAGTGGATAAGAAAAGAATCAACTAATTTGAGAAGTGGTTCTAGAGAAGAATTCTACAGATACTGTGGAGTGCAAAAAAATACAAATAAATGGATCCTAGAACAAATCGAGCTTGAACTCTACCTAGAAATTGAGACTGTTAGCCAAGACACGGCTCCCTAGAAAAGACTTAGCAAGGTGGAAGCCAGTAGGAAATGGGAAGATGGATAGACTCATCAAGAAAGCCATGGCTTTGAAACAGCAAGACCGGAGCAGGGTGGTCTAAAATAGGGGGACTTGGAGGTCTCCCATTCATAGGGTCATTATAAGGAGCTTATCACTCAGGTAAAAGATGAGTCTTACCTCTTCCGGGTTCAATCCTTGGTTGGAGATACACCCAGATGTTATCACACATAATTCGCTGCCAATTCTGCCACAATGGAGCCGGTCGAATCCAGCCCGGGTCCAAGGATCGCTCAGCCAGCCAATTTTTAAAGTAGGAAAACTTCTATTTTCAGATACATGCTGGCCGAGCACAGCTTCGACTCAGGCTCCATTTGGCTGGCGGCATCATGGCAGAATCAGAAGCGAATTATGTGTGATAACATCCAGGTGTATCCCCAATTAAAGATTGAACCCTGAAGAAGTAAGATGCGTCTTTTGCCTGAGCAATAAGCTCCTAAGTCGAAGATAACTTGATAGCAGTTAAGAGCAAAAGCATCCAGCACCCCAGAAAAGCTAGGGATAATGATTAGGCCATCCTTATCACCACTGATGCCTCCATAAGATTTTAATTGCCTGGCAACAGCCAAAAATGTAGCCTGTGTTTTGGCAGAGCTCCACTGCCATCATATAAGCTTGACTGGCTTGTTCACAGTGCTCTGGAATGCAGACATTATGTATTAATTTGGATAATAGCATTTCTCTTTGCTCATCTGTCTCAGTACTGGTTTCTTTATCAAAAATGATGGGGGAGAATTGTGCTTTGAAAATGAAAATTATTATTCAGTCCCACAGTATTAGTGCTATTACTATTATCATTGTTAATGACTCTACTATATAACAATGCATAAATCCGACCAAAAGTGATTGCTAATACATATTAAAATTGGGCCCCTTCAAAGACTACTGCAAGCAATGTGGCAATAACAGATACAAACACAAGCATTTAAGCTTTTGAATGATTCCTGTTCATCACAAAGTCCCTGTCTGATTGTATCTGACATCTGAAATTGTTATGTCATTTTAGTGACACAAAGGGGTGAAATCCGGCTCCTCTTGACATCAATGACAAAATCCTATTGCCCTTGACTGGAACAGACTGAACTCTCCTAAGTATGTGTGTGTGTGTGTGTGTGTGTGTGTGTGTGTGTACGCACACACATGTGCCTTTAAGTTGTCTGTCAACTCATTGGGACTCTATGAATTTCATAGGGTTTTCTTAGGCAATGAATACTCAGAGATGGTTCTGCAAGTTCCTTCCTCTGAAGCACAGCCTATAGCAGGTGATAGCCATTGGTAAATTCCCATCCAAATACTAACAAGAACTGCCCCTCTTTAGGTTCCATGATCGCACAGGATATGGTGCCTTTAGGGTATTTAGGCCACTCTCCTAAGTACACACACACCAACAGATGAAACTGGGGCATACATGGCCAATCAACATCAGAATGTGATCAAGATGGCAAACGTTATTAATGGCAGCAAAATGAAATTAAAGTAAGGCATGACACTAGTAAAGGAAGAACACACAACTGGGAGAAGCTACAGCATTTTGCTTTTGCTGGAGCCAACAGAAAAGGGCAAGATTCTATTCCCCCCTCCTCTCCTTTCCACTCCTTGAACTCAGTTTGCAGCAATTGAAGTAAGTTGAGGACAAAGGAGGAGAAGAGAGAAACTGGGACATTTTAAGTGCAGCTGAGTGAGTGGGACTGCAGGGGATTAATCAGGGTTGTCTCTGCCAAACTGGGATAGTTGAAAGATATGTAAGTAATTATTTTGTTTATTACATTTGTAGCCCACCACATGGTCCAAATGGATCATAACAACAACTGACAAAGTTAAACAACTCATGTCAATTAAAATACAATACTATTTCAAATCATTAACATAAATTATATATAATTAAATTTCAAGATATATATGGCAAAATATGCATCTGATCACAACTGCCTGCAGCAATAATGACAAAAATTATTTAAAATGTTTAAACTAATTTATAGCATTCAAGAATGGAACCAAGGATGGAACCATAGAATGAGTACATTAAGAACTGTTCAACAATAGAACAGATTGCTTTGGAGTAATATGAATTCATTGCAGGCCTTTTAACAGAGGTCAAAAGGCACTCTCAGAAGTGCCTTTACTGTATATTCCTGCATGACAAAGGACTGAACTACATACCACTTGAAATTTCTTCCAACTCTATAATCCTATGACATGCCTCCTTCCCACCATACATGTGTACAGATGGTTTACAATCCAAGTGACAGTCTTCATATAGTACAAACAACCATCTGTACACAAAAGGGACACTAGACTATACCAGGGAGGGAAATGAGGTTTGCCAAAGTCCAAAATGAAAGCAAAGAGAAAGGGACACCCCAAAATTCCCAATGAAGACAGACGTTTTCACACTGGGCTTTACACGGAGGCAAACCTACCTCCGTCCGGCCCCACTCCGGCTCCAGAACCTAAAAGTTCAGACTACGTCGCAGCAAGCCCCTCCTCATCCTGCGCCATCCCTGCCTCACTCCGGGGTCTTGCTCGTCGTGTTCAAACTACGTCGCAGCAAGCCCCGCCCCATCTTGCGCAATCCCTGCGCCATCCCTGCCGCTAGCTGGCTTTAGCCCCATATTTCTAATTCCTTTTCTAAAAAGGAATTAGAGGGGCTGCTGCCGGAGGCAATCAGGAGCCCTTCCGGCGGCTGCTGTTTTCGCCACCGGAGCGGCTCTTGATTGCTTCCAGGGGGCTTCCAGGCGGCTTTAGAGCCACCTGTGTGAAAACGCCCAGAGTATGCTCAGTGGATATGGAATCAGGCTTATAGCCTGAAATATTGCATTGTATTAGGCTAAGGATAATGAGCATGGCAGCAAAATGAAATTAAAGTAAGGCATGACACTAGTAAATAAAATATTAAATAAATTCAACTAGGAAATAAATGTGTGAATAGGCATAAGCACCAGTATGCTGTAGTGGACAAGGACTCTGGGAGATCAGGGTTCGAATGCTAATCTACTATCAAAACCTACTGGGTGACAGTAGGCAAGTCACACTGCCAGCTTCAGATGAAGGCAATGGTTTACCTCAGGATCATCATACATCAGAAACAGCTTGAAGACACACAACAATAACAAAAGCCATGAAAGCCCAGTGAGATCAATCTCTAGTCTACTGCTGCTTTGACAGGGAAGGCCAGAGAAACATTTGGGGTACCCAGACTTCCATGCCACCTGCCACCATAACTAAGGCCCTTCACTGATTTCTGATTGCTGGAGAGGAGAAGGAAATCCAGGGGATAGGAAATGGAATGGGGTATCATTAATGAAGATATCAATGACTAGTATACTGGCTATGCAATCTACTGCATGACAAAATGCAACATTTTGTTGTAGCTGTCACTAATGGGCACTAATGTCCAGAAAACCCTGCTCCCTAAGTTAGCCTAAATGTGTGAGGCTAGTAGCACCTCCACTGACAGCAACAATCTATCTTTAATTGGTTTGGGGAATACTTGACGTGGTTATGTGAGAGGGGATAACATAATTTGCAGTATCCAGCACCAGCTATACTAGTAATAACTGATAGAGACTCCAAGCATATGAAAATATATGGACTTCTATTGGAAGAAATATAAATAGCACAAACACAGAGATAACTCATCCAAACAACCAATATACAGAGCTAACCAAATGGGGGAGTGGAATGGGACAACAGACTTAAAGAATCAGAGAGGGGGTGCAGTTATCTATCCTGATGGAAGAATCCAAGGAAAGTAGAACTGGTGTGAACCACGAGGCTTGGAGAAGCAACTTCCGGAAGCAGACAGCATGGACAAAATACTGAGGCCCAAGAGCAATAGTCACAGAACATGCTGAGATGGGGTGGGGGCTGACTGCAACAAAAAGGTTCTACTTTGGTTGTGATATTTGTACCCTTAAAACCAACCCTAATCCATGAGAGTTCCAGGGGGAGCCAGAAGCTCAATTACCTCTAACAAAATCTGAAAAGGTTTCCAAAGTGGAGAGTTTGCTTAGATATTCTGGAAATGAGAAGGTTTGATTGTGATCAATAATGCTTCATAAACTTTACAACATCTATACAAGATCTGGATTCCTCAAAAATGTGAGGAAAGCAGAACACATAAAAGATAAAGGAGAAGGAGGTTGGTTTTGCCTGATCTGGAAGAACTCATCTTTTGGCTGTTGGTTTCCTTCAGAAAGGCAGAATAGGGGAGGTGTGACTGTGCTCTTTATTGCAAGTGCCTTCCTCCCCACACCTTTCCACATGGCTGAATCTACATGCCACTCACACTCCCTAAGACTGGTGCTATGTATGTCATCACAGACTATGTTCACTCATGCTGGTGCCTTAATGTTGCATCAAACTGTATCTGGACTGATAACTGTATCAGAGGCTGTTCAAAGCATTACACCTATCAGCACCAATCTAGCCTCAGATCAAAACAAGGTTTTGTATATATGGATGGTAGTAAGATTAAAACCATTACTTTGAGTTATACCAGCAGCACCAGCAAAATGTTCATTGTGATTTTAATGGGCAATACAGTTACTCTGTTGAAGTTTTACTGAAAGCACTGTGTTTGAGTCCAGTGTCTGATTTAGTGATTCATTCTTTACAAGATTCTGCAGGATGAAGAGCAATTTGTTCCTTTGGGCTAGAAGACTGGTTGTACTTGTTTAGCAGCTTCTTTCCTAAAGAAAACAAACTGTGGCCGGGATATCTGGACTGCAGTGAAAAATCGTACACATATTATGCTGACTCATAGCAAGCCTTCACAATTTAGAACAGTTATTTTCTTGGATACAGACCCCAGAATCCCCCAATCAACATGGTTGCTGGCCATGCTACAAGGGAGTTTGGGAAGCTGCAGTCAAAAACTCTTCCAGACTCTGCAAACACTTTTGTTGTATCCTGCTTCATGCATGCAAAAATGTGAAATCACATTATTTAGAGTCAGAAAATTGGTCCATCTGATTCAACAACATTTACTTTGACTTGAAAAATCTCCTCAGCTTCTTTCTTAAATTCCTTACTAAATTTCTTATCACTAATAATAGTAGAAATTCAATCTGAAGCTTTTATATCACAGGGCTAGCCATTCTTCTCTTACCTTCTTCTATAGCCATTATTGTTCATCCATCTTGAGTGGCTATCTTTCAAAAAGCCTGCCAGAATTTCCCTGAAGAGTCTAATGTCATTTAATGTCTCATATATGAGGACCAGCATGGTGTTGTGGTTTTAGTGTTGGCTGAAAAGTCTAGGAGCCCAGGGTCTACATCCCTGCTTATCCATGAAAAACCCAGTGAATGATCTTGGGCAAGTCATAATCCCTTGGTCTTAGAGGAAGGCAGTGACAAACCTGCTTCGAAGAAACTGCACCAAGGAAATCCAATGATAGGGTTACCATAAGTCACAGTTGACCTGCAGTGTAAGCCTGGGTGGAGAAAAGCCCTTCTGGTTGTTACCGGCCTGGTTACAACTCTTGTAATGTGGCACAACATCTCTCATTCTTTCTGCTATACAGGTAGAAATGGAGCAAGCTATTCACCCACCCAAGTCTGTTCTTTTGGGAAGCATACTGATTGAAGGTTAAATGTTCAAGAGACTTAAGACACAAGTTCAGACATGTGTGTTCCTCTCTTATTAACTTGAACATCAACATTATGACCTCCATGTATAAATGAACCACCATAGACTAATTTTTAAAGACATTTGCTATATTTTGATATCAAATCTAACACATTTCTTAAAAGAATCAGCTTCTCACATTTTTCTGAAATAATCATGGTCCAACTACTGAGGTGTAAGCAACCCAGACCTCCATGTACCAGTATATGGTCCAGTATTGACTTTCTAGCACCCACAAAAGATTATGCAGTTGACTACTATAGCAACACTGTAGGAAGGGAGGTTCTAAATCCTCCCACGCAAAATCAGATATCCCATTATGTCCTCAGTAAAATCACTGCAGGTGTTGTGATTTTCCTACCAAGGGAAACACCACCTTGGGATAGGGGAACAATGTGGAACAAAAAATGGGGAAAGAGATTAACATTCCCCCAACTGACTGTTGTAAATTAAAACTTTTAGGAATTTGCACTCAATTAATTCAGCAGAGAAGACAAGAAAGGAGGGGATGGAGTCTTGCCCAGGTCCAAGTAAAAGCAAACAACTGCAGCCTCCCCTGTTTTTTCTATTAATAACTTTTCCCTTCTTGACCACACTCTGATGATGCTTGGCAATATGTATCCTGGTTTTCATTTGTGAAAAGTTGGAGGATATACAATAGTTATAGGTGTTGAAGCAGCAGGCAATCATGTTAACTGTCGCATTGTTGATTGATTAGTTTGCCTTTTTTTTTCAGGACTTTTTCAATATTTAACTCTATTTTCCTGAAACTTTTCCCAACAAGCAGAAGATTGAAACTAAAATCGATAAACCAATAAACAAAACCATCAATATAAAACAAGATAATAAATGAACCACATATATATTTTTAAAATGATCCAAATCTCACTTGTGGTGTGGGAGAGTCTTACTGACCCTTCTGAATTCCAGCAAGTTTGTCAGTTTCAGTATTTCTTGAATGGACCATTTCCACAGATCCAGGGCCACTGTCATGTAGAATCTAATAATCCTTACTGCAAGTTGTGGTAAAGTAGTAGTTAGTGAGTAGTCAGTAGACAGTAGTAAGCAAACATCAAAAAGAGAAATATTAAGTTCTTAATATTCACTACATGTACAGTCCTCCTTTCTTCAGTATAACTCATTTGAACTCCTCCTTTGCTGAACTCCCCTTGTCATAGAATCACAGAGCTGGAGAGGGACCCAAAAGGCCATCTGATTCAGACACTCCTATTGCAGGAATTGAAAGCACCCTAAAAGATGTGTGCCCCCAGGCTGCTTCTCCTAGCTTCCCAATCCATTTTCTTGCTGTCTTCTCTCCTCTCCACTTTTCTCTCATTAGCTCACATTCTCCACTTTCACTGAAACTGCCTGATTACTGCCTCCCTTGGACTTGGTCCTCTTCTCTTACACAGGGATCATTTGGATGTTGTTGTTTTTATGTGATAATGCAAATCACCTCACTCACAAATTCCGAGTTTGTTATTCACATTATGGAACCACATCAATGCACATCTCTTCAAGTTCGGTTGCTCACACATGCAAACATTTGAATAAAGATGGAGTTGATGATGTGAATGCATTCAGATGACATTCAAGACATGCAATGTTTTATCCCAGGTCTTTTCGATTATTTACATTGATTATTCACACTATTGGTGATGCAGCTCTTTTTTAAAAATTTGGAGGGGAAACCTGATATCGATTATCCCAGATTAAGTGAGGCTTTTGGCAGTCCCTGCCCACCAAAACTAAATATCAGGTGTATTTGGAATGCATGTGAACAATGGAGATTCATCCCAGATTCATCCTGGATTATGTCCACAGTGTGAATAACCCCTCAGCTAGGCTTTCACACTGAGGGGAAAGAGCTTTATTCTTTCATCCTAGGGTACTTCATTCCACCCTCTCTGGACACTTATATCAGAACTACTGGACTACAAACAGGATTTCCTATAGGAAAAAAATTGGAAATGTGGGGTCAGAAACAAACCAAGAAACAAAAACATGAAGTTGTGCCACATTACAAGAGTTGTAACCAGGCCGGTAACAACCAGAAGGGCTTTTCTCCACTCAGGCTTACACTGCCTACCACAGACATTGCCCATGTGTTTCTGCACCACAAAGATGACTAAAAATAGGCTCTTTATATTAATGAAAACTGATATAGAGGATTGCGTGCACTACAGGGGCAAAGTCAACTCTTGCCAGGCCCTATAGATAACCCACAGGAATGCTTTTTAATTTATTTAGCTGTGGAGCTCAGGTGCCCATTTGCAGCTGAGTCAACCCAAAACCACCACTGACTGGAATTTAAATCAGCATCTTTAAAGGAGACACACAAATGCTTTAAGTATTCACCCGCTACACCACCTACATTTTAGAAAATGGACCTGAAATGGAATTTTAGAAAATGCTTCTAAAATCAATGTTTCTGTGGGGCCCAATTTTAATTCAAGAAGGTAAACTTGTCATTGAACAGACAAGGCTTTGGAACACCAGTGAAGAGAATTCTGACCTCCCCTTTTCTGTAGTGTGGAAGACCATCCTTAGTGGCGGGGCTTTGGAGCTGAAGGGCTTTTTACACATGTGCACAGACAGACAGACATTAAGTGCTCAAGACAAAATGAGCAGCCAACCAGGTTAATTAATTGAGCAGGAATCCAAAAATCCTTCCTTTCATGAGGACCAATCAAAAATCACAAAATAGACAAATTGTTCTTTATGTTTTCCAGAATTTCTGCTTGGACCTGTTGCTAAAGAAATAAATAGATGAATAAAATACAATATAACTAGTGAAATATCCTCCAACTGTCCCAAGTTGACATGGACAGTCCCAATAAATCATCTCCTAGTTTGTGTGTTCTTCCTCTTTAAATGCTTTTGTCATCTTGACCACACTCTGATGTTGCTTGGCCGCACGTGTCCTAGATTTCATCTGTGAAATGTTCCTTGAACAGATCAAGCCTGTACTCTCCCTGGAAGCCCAGATGATTAAATTGAGGCTGTCATACTTTAGCCAAATCTTGAGAAGGCATGACTCATTAGAAAAGACAAACTTTCAAATTCTGGCAAATTCATCGGTGAAATGTTGGAGGGTATGTATGTAGTAGTAGTAATATTAGTAGTAGTGGGACTTTAAAAAAAAAAAAAAAAAAAAAAGGTAATCTTCCAGCAACATCTTTTAACTGGATTATTGTAATGTGCTCTACGGAGGGTGGGTCTGCCTTTGAAAAGTGCTCAGAAACTTCAGTTGGCAAAAAAAAAACAAAAAAAAAAAAAACAAAACCAAAACCCTGCAGCCAGACCGTTAATACAGTTGGCTTCAGAAGACACACAACTTTCTTATTGCAACAGCTCTGCTGGCTACCAAGCCATTTCCATGCACAATTCAAAGTGCTAGTATAACCTATAATGGCCTATGTGGCTTGGTTCCAGGCTATTTAAAGAAGGGTGGCTTGCTATATGAGCCTGTTTGTGCTCTAAAATCTTCAGAGTAGACCTTCTCTCTGTCCCACTACCTTTCCAGACTAATTTTTGGGAACAAGAGAAAGGACTGCTCTCAGACTTTATAACTCCCTTCCTAGGGCACTTAAACTGGCTCCTTACCTGTTCTCCTCCCAGCAAGTGAAAACTTTCCTATTCTTTTAGGCTTTTGGAAACTGACAGTGATGGGCTTTTAACTGTGTGCTGTTGTTAGTTTTTTATATTCTTTTAATGAATTGTAAGTGGTTTTCACTCAATTGATTGATCCATTGCTTTTACATCACTTTTGCATATAGATATATTACTGATTTTCAGTATGTTTTTAATCTGTATATTATTAATAGGTTGAATCCCAGTGTTGAGGGAAAAGGAGGATATAAATAAATAAAATAAATACAGGCATATGTCCTTTCCCTTCTTTCATTTTGCTTTTATTTAATGTCAAGTTGAAGTTGTGAAATTCAAAAGCTAGCTCACTATTTTTTATTGTTCCTAATAAAAACACGGTGTTATAATTAACGATCAGGACAGCACCCTGTTATTAGATAGAGTGAGGCAATGATTTCAAGCAGCAGATGCTGGGGAAGCAATGGCAGCCCTTCACATCTGTACTTCTAGAGTCCCTGACTAGTCCATTAAAAAAAATAAGAGTTGTGTGTGTCACACAACCTGTCCTGCAACCTCTAAACTGCTGCCCTCAGGTAAGATGGAGGCTCTTTTCTCATTGCCTGGGTTGAGGTAAGGCTCACCTGCCAGTCCTGTTGGCTTCTGCACATGGAAGACAGTTTAGAAATGTTGCTTTTTATTTTTATTTTTTATTTTTAAATACTTTTTATTTTCCAGAATTCCCCAGCCAGCATGGCTAGGGAGTTGTAATCCAACAGAGAGAGAGAGAATCATAGAATCATAGAGTTGGAAGAGACCACAAGGGCCATCCAGTCCAACCCCCCTGCCATGCAGGAACTCCCAATCAAAGCATCCCTGACAGATGGCCATCCAGCCTCTGCTTAAAGACCTCCAAGGAAGGAGACTCCACTACTCTCCGAGGGAGTGTGTTCCACTGTCGAACTGCCCTTACTGTCAGAAAGTTCCTCCTAATGTTGAGGTGGAATCCCTTTTCTTGCAGCTTGCATCCATTGTTTCGGGTCCTAGTCTCTGGAGCAGCAGAAAACAAGCTTGTTCCCTCCTCGATATGACATCCCTTCAAATATTTAAACACTGCTATCATATCACCTCTCAGCCTTCTCTTCTCCAGGCTAAACATCCCCAGCTCCCTAAGTCGTTCCTCATAGGACTTGGTTTCCAGACCCTTCACCATTTTAGTTGCCCTCCTTTGGACACACTCCAGTTTCTCCACATCCTTTTTGAATTGTGGTGCCCAGAACTGGACACAGTATTCCAGGTGAGGCCTGACCAAAGCAGAATAGAGTGGCACTATTACTTCTCTTGATCTAGACACTATACTTCTACTGATGCAGCCTAAAATTGCATTGGCCTTTTTAGCTGCTACATCGCACTGTTGACTCATGTTCAACTTGTGGTCCACCTGGATTCCTAGATCCCTTTCACACATAGTCTCATTCAGCCAGGTGTCCCCCATCGTATATCTGTACTTTTTGTTTTTCCACCCTAAGTGCAGTACCTTACATTTCTCCGTGTTGAAATTCATTTTGTTAGCTTTGGCCCAACTTTCTAGTCTGTTCAAGTCATTTTGAATTTTGATCCTGTCCTCTGGGGTATTAGCTACTCCTCCTAATTTGGTGTCATATGCAAATTTGATAACTATGCCCCCAATACCGTCATCCAAGTCATTAATAAAGATATTGAATAGTACTGGGCCCAGGACAGAGCACCCTTTGGGTTCGACCAGTCAACCAATTACAAATCCATGTAACAGTTACTTTGTCTAGCCCACATTTTACCAACTTGCTTGCAAGAATGTCATGGGGAACCTTGTCAAAGGCCTTACTGAAATCAAGATATACTATATCCACAGCATTCCCTTCATCTACCAAGCTGGTAATTTTATCAAAAAAAGAGATCAGATTTGTCTGGCATGCCTGTTTCTCTGAAACCCATGTTGACTTTTTGTGATTATGAAATTACCTTCCAGATGTTCACAGACTCTCTGTTTAATGATCTGCTCCAGAATCTTACCGGGTATTGATGTCAGACTAACTGGATTATAATTGTTGGGATCCTCTTTTTTCCCCTTTTTGAAGATGGGGACAACATTTGCCCTCCTCCAATCCGCTGGGACCTCTCCTGTTTTCCAGGAATTCTCAAAGATTATTGCCAATGGTTCCGATATTACATTTGCCAGTTCTTTTAATACCCTTGGATGTAATTCATCTGGTCCTGGAGACATATTCATTTAGATTAACCAGATGTTTCTGTACTATCTCTTTACTTATTCTGTGCTGAAATTCTCCTATTCTGTCCTCTGCTCCATTATACTTAGCTTGAGCACCCTTTGCCTTTTCTGAGAAGACTGAAGCAAAGAAGGTGTTGAGTAATTCTGCTTTTTCTCTGTCCCCTGTTAACTTTTTGCCATCTTCTCCACACAGTGGCCCTACCATTCCCTTCTTTTTCCTTTTGCTGCTGACAATACCCCCAAAAGCCCTTTTTATTGTTCTTAACCTCTCTAGCAAGCCTGATTTCATTCTGCGCTTTAGCTTTTCTGACTTTACCCCTATACGTGCTAGCTATTTGTTTGAATTCCTCTTTGGTGTTTTCCCCATTTTTCCATTTCTTATACATGTTTCATTTAAAACTTAGTTCAGTTGAAAGTTCCTTAGTCATCCATCCTGGTTTCTTGAGACACCTCCCATTTTTCTTCCTCATTCGAACTGTTTGAAATTGTGCCTTCAGTATCTCCCTTTTGAGAAACTCCCATCCGTCTTGAACTCCCTTCTCTTTTAGTATTCCTGACCATGGGATCACCCCCAGTATTTCTCTAAGTTTAGTAAAATCAGCTTTCCTAAAGTCTAGAATGTGTGTCTGACTATGCCTGGCTTCTCCTTTCCACTGTATAATAAACTCCAGTAGGACATGATCACTCCCGCCTAAGGATCCAACCACTTGCACCCCATTAACTAGGTCTTCCCTGTTAGTTAGGATCAGATCCAAAATAGCTGACTCCCTTGTTGCCTCTTCCACCTTTTGAACAATGAAATTGTCTTCGAGGCAAGTGAGGAATTTGCTAGACCTTGAGGATTTTGCCGAGTTTGACTTCCAGCAAATATCCGGATAGTTGAAGTCACCCATCACTACTATATTTCTCCTTTCTGAGTGTGTGGTCATCTGTTCTAGAAAGGCATCATCCAATTCTTCTGCCTGATTTGGGGGTCTGTAGTAGACTCCTACACTAACATCCCTGTTGTTTCCTTCCCCTTTAATTTTTATCCAGATGCTCTCCACTTGGCTTCCAGGATTGATGTCCTGGATTTCTTCACTGGTGTAAATATCCCTGACATATAATGGTATTCCTCCTCCTTTCCTGTTTGCTCTGTTTCTCTTGAAAAGGTTATACCCCTTTATTTCTACATTCCAGTCATGAGACTCATCCCACCAGGTTTCAGTTTTATATCATATTTGCTTTGTTGTGCTAGGAGTTCGAGTTCATCTTGCTTATTTCCCATGCTCTGTGCATTAGTGTAGAGACATCTAAGACCATGTGTCCCCTTTACTTGCTGCCTGTGCAGAGAGAGATGCCAAGCTCTAAGATATAATAAAGGAGTGTCATGTTGCTTTTTGCCACAAACAACAAACTGTCTTCAGCTGGACCATCTTGTATTTTGCCTTCATCACATAAACCATAACCTGGTTATCACATAGTCACATAAACCTGCAGTGACAAACCAGAATTTTGCAAATATATTTGCAAGCAGTGACAAACCAGAATTTAAACAGCAAAATTCTAGCAAGCTGGTTAGTGGGCAATCTTCCCAGTTGCTTCCACATCAAGCAGGAGCTTCAAGTGCATGCTGCTTGATCACTCCTACCTCAGCAGGAACAGCTGAACAATTTCTTTTCCATAATGTCCAGTCTGTCTTGCTTCCTTCACCCATCAAGACAGAAAAATAAACCATTGCTTGCTTAGGTGTGTATACACATGACATCTGGGGGACAGCAACACTTTAAGCTCTCCTTACAATTGCATCAGAGAAAGTGTGGTGTAGTGGTTTGACTGTTGGATTAGGACTTTAGGAGACCAAGGTTCAAATCCCAGCCTGGCCATGGAAACCCCCTGGATGTCCTTGGGCAAGTTACATTTTTTCAGCCTCAAACCAAAAATGAAAATGTTGTGGTAAGCTGGAAGTTCTGGACAGGTAGAAACCATGGTTCAGCCACCCTCTGACATGCCTCCTCCTCTCACTGCACCATGGCACCCAAGGGATTCTCCAGAATTTCTGGTCTGAACTGGAGAAAAAACGGACTCTTCTTCCTTCAGAGAATCACCCTGGAGCATGGAGTATGCCTGTGTTTTGCCCATTTGGGGCAAAATTTCATATGTTTTGCCCCATGCATCATCTAAACAGGTCAGTGCAGGAACAGGTTTCTTTCAGAAAAACGCTGATAGGGCCATGTTAGGGTTATCTTAAGTCAGAAACAATTTGACTGCACACAACAACAAAGAAAACAATAGCAAACCTGTTGTTCCTGAAGTGTCCTTGTAGGCAATTGAGCTTTTTATCTACTGAAAGGGGTAGAGATGAATACAGTCTACAAACACTTCAAGGTCAGAGGGGAAAGCAGCAAGGACAAATTCACAGGATGGGACAACAGATGTGTGCTAAAAATACAGTGGGTGTAAGTAGGATGGGAATTGCCATAAATCATTAATTAAATGGATGATGTGCATCATAGCCAGGTGAAATACTGTGCTAATTTGCTCAGTACCTGATCAAATGAAGTGGTTGGCCTTGAGGGACACTGTTGATACTTCAGGGATTGATTGCCAGAGTTAATACATAGAACCAACTTCATAGCTTTGCCCCAGGCAGACCCTTGTCCTGAATGATGTGCAACTTTCATGGCACTTGTTTTTATCAGAACATTCACCCATGCCCCCCCCATTTCCATGCCCTATCTTTGTTTGGCAACTGCCTAATTAATGAGTATCTTATCAATATTAATACCAAGCAAAATTTGCTGCCTTAGAGGTGTGTCAATATATAAGTTTTTTCTCTCTCTCTGTGTGCCAGTTAAAGCAAGTTTGCCTCCGGCTACCTTAAAATCTAAAAAGCTATTAATTAAAGCTCACAGCAGTACTTTGGGAAAAGGAAAAGTCTTTGGGGAGATATTGCTAGAGAAAATATGCCAAATGTCTCAATAAAGCGTGATATATTAAAATGCTTAACTTGAAATATTTTTGACACATTTCTTTCTCAACGCTTCATTACTCTCTCACACACACACTCTCTCTTTTATTAAACATTCCTTAAAAGGCACATGAAAATACTTCCTCCCATATTTTCATAACAGTAGGACCAAGTAAATTAGTATCCAGTACCCATAATGTGGAATATCTTATTAATAATTTCTCTAACTTCATTGTACCCCTTTTCAGCTTTAATTTTCTCAATCCAACAACCACATTTTCCCACCAGACCATTTCATTTATTTGACCATTATATTTTCCTTTTCTTTCTTTTAAACATTCAAACAAAAGATATTCTGTAATATAATTTCCCCCCCCCCCCCAACATTGGGGTGTTGCAGACTGGCCTAAAGAGCCAGCCTGGTGGTGGAGTTGGAGCAGGGCAGCCACACACCAGCTGCCTCAACCCCACCCTGACACTGTCCTGATGCTGTGTGCCCGTACGCACAGCGTGCGGTGTCAGGACACCTTCCTGGCACAGCATGTAGACACGCTGAACCAAAAGGGCAAGGAAGACTTTTGCCACCCCTAAAAGGAGCTGAATTTTGCTGCTTTTTTGGGGGTGGCAAAAGGTAGGATCAGGGCCATGGCATGGAGTTGCCATAGCCCCAATCCACCGCTAGCAGGGGCGGCCCAGAGCCGCCTGAAATGGGCTGTCTGCAGAGTCCCATTGTTTATTTTCTATCCCATGCTATTACAGCATGTGCCACCCTTAACAGATTTTTTTATTATGTAGTCTTCTGCTTTATTCATTCTGAATTTTTTTCAAATTCAGAGTTAAACAATTCTCCTTGTCAAACTGAAAGTTTCTCCCCATCGGCCTGTTTATCTCTTGTATAACATCTAACCAAAATTTTGTACATAGGGGCACTCCCACCACATATGAAAGTATGGGCCTTTGCAGACTGCCAGAAATAGTGCAAATTGAGTCCACTTTAACTACCCTGACTGAGTGCTAAGGAATCATGGGAACTGTAGTTTATTGTGGCACCAGAGCTCTCTGACAGAGAAGGCTCAGTGTCTCAGAAAAAAATACAATTCCCATGATTCCCTAGCACTGAGCCAGGGCAGTTAAAGTGGACTCAATTTGCACTATTTCTAGCAGTCTACAAAGGCCCTAAGGGCCTCAGCAGACAGGAGGCCGTGGGCCGCCCTGGGAAGGTGCGCCGTGGGACCGAGTCATCCTCATGCCTCGATCCCGCGGCGCACCGTCGGCGCCCCAAGAAAGGAGCGCTAAAATAGCGCTCCTTTCATATGTCACCGAAAGTGCACCACAAAAGCTTGCGGCGCACTTTCGGCGACTCTTCCACTGCAGCATGTCCGGACGCTGCGGCGGGAGGTTGTCTTCGGAGCGCCGGCTGTGCGGAAGGCCGGCGGCTCCGAGGATGACCTCGGGAGGAGGAAGGGGCGCCGAGTGTGCGGCTGCCCCTCCCCTTCCTTGCGCCCAGGACGGCTCTATTAGCCGTCTGCCGAGGCCCTAACTCCCCTAATCCTTCTTTTCAGTATATCCTCGAACTGTGATGTACTGTCACCTGTTCCTCTTATTTCTTGTAAAGTTCTACTTATTGACATTAACTGAAGCCAATATTTCTTGCCAAATAATTCAGTTAATTTTTCAGTCTTAATTGGTTTCCCTTTTTTATTAAATAAGTACCCTATAATTTTATATCCTTTATTTTTTATTATCTTAATTACTCTTCCTAACTCTTGATTTCCTCCTTTGTTTAGATATTCTAATGGGTACCATTTTACATTTTTATACTTTTAGACCATTTGTTCCATACATGTTGTATTGATAGAAAGGGGCTCTTCATCACATCCACAATCTTCTTACTAGGTTTCATATGAAATATAGACGTATAATCCATGTTATTCACATATTTTTCAATTCTAACCCACCTTTTCCCCTCTTCATATTCAAAATCTAATAATTTAACTATCTGGGATGACTCAAAATACAATTCCAAGGACGGGACTCCCCATGGTCCTTTTTTTTTTTTTTTTTAAGATGTGAATAAATTAATGTTTTTGATACTCTAGATTTTTCCTTTCCCATAATCCATTCTTTAAAACTCTTGTTTCATTTTCTAATCACCCTTAAAGGAATTATTTCTGAATAATATAATATATAATAATTTTGGGAACAGCATCATTTTAAATACTGTTATTCTTGTGAGGATATTCCATTTTTTGTGGGACGACTTTGATATCTGGCTATTTATTTTTTCCAAACTTGATAATTACCTTGTATTATATTATCCACATTAGTCATTATATATACTCCCAAATATTTCATTTTCTTACCCCAATTTCAATACTGTTATATTCTGTATTCTTTTTTTGTTCTTGTCATTTGGTATTGAGAAATATTATCTGTAATTTCTTAAAATTAATTTTGAGTCCTGATACCTGTTCGAATGTTTGCATTACTTCAATTAATTTTTAATAGATTGATATGGCAATTGTGTAGTTAGTAAAGCATCACCTGCAAATAAATTTATCTATTTCTTCCTTCCCAATTATATAACCTATGGATTTATTTTCATTTATCATTGGCTAAGGGTTCTGTAATAAATGCAAAAAGTAATGGAGATAGTGGGCAGCCTTGTTTCATACTCTTTTTAATCATTTTGTTTCTAGAATGATTATTATACACACACAATTGTAATTGAATGTAACTAAGTGTGTTGTTGTTCTCACTGGTATTTTCCATATATGTTTTGGTCTGCTGTTGATACCATCTCCTTGAGAAAAGAAGCATGCATATAAACCATAAACAATGAAAAAATACATATGTTTGGCTGATTTATAGCAATAGCAAGTACATTTCTATACTGTTTACTAGGGCATTAAAGCACTCCCTAAGTGTTTTACAATGTGTAAACTAATTGCCCCCAACAAGCTGGGTACTTATTTTAGCAACCTCGAAATGATACCAGGCTGAGTTGACCCTGAGCCCCTGGCTGGTATTGAACTCACAACCTTGTTGTTTGTGAGTGAGTGCCTGCGGTAGAGGCATTTAACCACTGTGCCACCAGTTTACATGGCTGACATCCTGTAGGTAAGTTATATCACTTGTGATTATTATGTAAAATTGAATTGTGCTATTGCTCAATGTTTATATTTGCAGGGGGAGCAGAGATATACCTTTTACTGTTGGAACCACTGCACAAGCAGAGACAGCAGCGTGGCACTTGTGCAACTGTCCTGATGCATAGTGTGTGCCATTGCAGAATGGGAGCCCCCAGTGCTCCATTGTGCATTGTTGCAGTTCACCAGCATGGTTGTGTATTGTGTCAGTAACGTAGCTCTAACATCATAATGTTACACATTGTAGCCTCTGATGCAGGATCTTGACCCATGTTTTATTTGGTTTACTCTTTGGAGCCTGTTTTCCCAAAGTTCAGAGCACCAGCTGGGTTTCCAAAGGCAAAGCTACACTTAGTGAATGTCTAAAGACCCACACAATGGAGATTATCGCACATCTTAAAAACCCATCTTACCTCTCCCAAACTGCAGTCTAATTCAGGCTGCATCCAGGTCCTATCACATGGCTTTTGTCACCAGATCCACCAGTGGACTATAGCCTGAATGTAGCCCGGGTCCCAAAACGCACTCTGGCAGCCATTTTTCAAAGTCAGGATTTTCCAGGAGAGGTAAAATGGGTTTTTAAGATGTGTGATAATCTCCAGTGTCTAAAAATAGTGTTATACCCCCTCTAACTTAGCAGAGTAATCAGCACAACATATTTCCATACAACCATTCAAGAGTAGGGACATCCAGAGACAATTTGGGATTCAAACTTCCTTTCAAAAACATCTGTTCTTCAACTTTTGGGACTGGCAATAGAATGAGTGCCTTTTGTGTCAAGCCTGTACATTTCTGAATCTTGCAGTGCATTTTGATGAAGAAAAATTGTTAAGAAAATGGCCGTATACATCTAAGGCAGGGGTGGGCAACCTTTCCCCTTTAAGGGCTGAGGGACTTCAGCTCCCAGAAGCCTCAGCCATGTTGGCCAATAGTCCCATGTTGGCCAATAGTCCCATGTTGGCCAATAGCTCCTGGGATTCTGGGAGCTGAAGTCCTTCGGCCCTTAAAGGAGAAAGGTTGCCTACCCCTGATCTAAAGCAAGTGCCATTAAAATGGTGTTCATTTCAAACATGGACATAGACATGCTTTAGTCAACAGTGAATCAATCACAAAAATTAGTAGAAATGTACATTAAAAAACATAAATGCCAAAAGACACACTCATTTCAAGAAGAAAACATCTCACAGCCCAGTACAGAACAAGGACAGGGGAAAATGCCACTGTGATTCTGAGAAAAACGACAATGGCATGTTCAACTCTCTGCCTGGAGTAAAAGACAAAAAATTCCATTCCATCTACCCACCCACCTAATTCTGTACATAGACGCTGACTGGAATATTAACCAAATCTTCCTTCACTGCTTGCAGTGAGACCCTTGAGGAAAGAAGATTAGTTTAGGAATTGTAGGGGTGCATAATTCTTTCCAGGGATGTATCTATGGGGGGGGGGGGCAAAATGAGGGCCTTGCCCTCTCAAATAATTCTCCTCCCATGAAATTTTCCTTCAGTCCCCAAAGTTCTAGCATTGAAAGGGATCAGACATTGAAAATCCTTCATCTATAACTCTTCACTTTGCCTGCCCCCTTTGCTTTGTGTGCCTTAACTGTATTTCAAAATGCTCCACTGAAATTTTAAGTTATTGCAATGTTAGAAATGTGGAGAGTGAAGGAATATCTCATTGGGCATGCAGAATTCTTACCAGGGAGCAATGCCTTCATCTCCCTGCCATAGCAACACCCTTGATAAGTCCTCTCCAAATGCTATCCCAGCTGTTCAAGTTTGGCAGGGACAGTTCCAAGTAATCCTATCTTGTTCCAATATTTCAGCTGTTTTTAAAATGTCCCAGTTTTTCTCTTCTTCTCCCACTTTCCCCCGTGTCCTCGGCTTACTTCAGTTGCTGCAAACTGAGCTCAAAATGCAAAAGTACTTCATAATCAATTGACTTTGCCCTTCCCTGTAGATTGAAGCAAAAGCAAATTACTGCAGCCTCTCCTAGCTTGTGTGTTCTCAGTGGCATCCCTTTGGTTGGGGTCACGCAGTGCAGCAACTCATGGTGTCACCCTCCCTGTTATTGACTTCCTCCCATTTCACACCATACAGAATCCTTAGTAATTTTTTTTTGCACTACTGTTACTCATAAATCGTAATTCCCATATACCACTGAATGTAATCCTAATAGTTGTGACATAAACAACTAGCAACATTAAAATTATACCTTCAAATTAGAATACCATAAGCACAATCTAAATGTATTTACATATACATAATGAATATTTGATTAAAATATGATGTTTTAAAAGAAAATTTTAAAATAATATATATATTTAAAAATAATTTTTTAAAAAAATAAATTTAAATTTTTGAAATTTAAAAATTTAATTTTTAAAAAAATGGAGGCCTCTCCTTTCTCTTCCCACTGAGTTTCACTCCACTCCCACCATATCCTAAAGCATTTTAAAGGGAAGCAGATGAATGCCACAGCCCATTTCTTCCAAAAGGTAAGTGTCTGAGGACCAGTGGTGTCACACACCCCTTAGGGTGTCACCTGGTGCGGTCCTCACCCCCCTAGTGATGCCACTGTCTGTTCTTCCTCATTAATAACTTTTGCCATCTTGATCACATTCTGATATTGTTTGGCCATGTGTCCCAGTTTTCATCTGTAAAATGTTGGAGGGTATGCATTACTCTCCACACTTTCTAAAATGTGGGATGAAGGAAGCACCTAGCCACCTCTGCCATCACTTCCTCACATGGAAATGATGGTCCTGTTTGGGTGGTGGCTTTACATACAAGTAAAATCCCTAGCATTCAAAGCAAAGCAAAGCAGCTTCATTTATATACCACTTCATATTGTGCTATGGGATGTCTAAGCCGTTTACAACTGTAAGCTCATTGCCCCCCAACAGCTGGGTACTCATTTTAGTGACCTCGGAAGGATGCAGGCTGAGACTAGCCTGAGCCCTGGCTAGTATTGAACTCGCTACCTTGTGGTCTATGAGTGAGTGGCTGCAGTACAGGCATTTAACCACTGCGCCACCAGGACATTTTTGCTCACATCCACACAAACAGGAACCGCTCTTTCCAGGTGCACCACTTGTTTCCTGTGGTGGAAAGAATGAATGGTGAATAATATCAGAGCAGGGTGCTGATTAACACATCCCATTCCTCAGTTGTTTCAGGTAATCACCTCATTCTTCCTTCTGACAGTGCTAGGACCAAGTGCATTTTCCAAGAGACTTCAGCTCCCAGAAGCCTCAGCCATGTTGGCCAATAGTCCCATGTTGGCCAATAGCTCCTGGGATTCTGGGAGCTGAAGTCCCTCGGCCCTTAAAGGGGAAAGGTTGCCTACCCCTGTGCTACACCATATGGCATGGTCATTTCCACTGCATAACAACACCCTTGCATAATATTGATTTAGAAATTGAGCACAAATGAGGAGACCTTGAAAAACATATTTTGGAGAGAAAATAAGCCTGGATTTGTGGCTTTCTCAATGGTTGCTTTTCCAGAAAGTGCAAGTACAGAATGTTGTTTTGTTCAGATGCTCACCATATTTAAAGAACAGGCTCTAGCAGGATGGGTGTGTTGTAGGCCAGGCATGTCAGAGCTGCAGTAAATTGGATGATTTGCATTGCAGATGTCTCTTGGTTGAAATCAACTTGAAAGTTATGGGTGATGATGATGATGATGTGCATTTTAAGAAAATCGCATGATACTCTGAAGGCCAAATGAATGGTGATTAATTGCAGGGAGCAGGGAGCTTGCTGTATTTAGCTAAAACTAGCATTTCTGTGAAATACTCACTGCTTGCAGACTATGTGCTGGACTTGTGCAGCCTGCAAATCCAGATTCACAATCCTGTCTATCCAAGATGTTATTGGATAACTAGGGGGCAGGTTAGTCCATCCTCTCAAAGTTCATCTTGAACAGATTATACTTGGAAGAAAGATCACCAAAGTCAATTATTATATTTCTAAATTGGATATATTTAGAGTCAGGCTACCAGGTCTTTTTGGATTGTTGGTTGTTCTTCTACCCCGAGTCGTGGCTTCAGGCTTCCCTGTTGGGTACCCGCAAATCAATTCTGAATTTTTGTCCAGATTGTCCAGGATGTTGAACCTGTTTGGGAGATTACAAGTATCTTTCCAAACTATAATTCCTAGTGTTCTGTAAGATGCAGCCATAGTTAAAGTGACACCCAACTGCTGTAACTATTAGCAAATACTAGAGGGTTTGGGGTTTTTTTGTTTGTTTGTTTTTTGTTTGTTTGTTTTTGTTTTTGTTTTTGCTTTTAGGATTGTTGGGAGGGTTGTTTGTTTTTGTTTCTGCTCAAGAGTGGGCATCATCAACTGATGAGTTGTCTGGATAAATGAACCATCTCAACTTAATGTGGTGCTGGGTGACTTCAACACCTGTGCTATGAATACTCTATCAGGAGTGGCTCAAGAGTTCTTTTTTATCATGATAATCTTTGGACCATCTCAAATGGTGTTATCTCACCCCACTCATACTACTGGCCATTCTATTGACTTTGTTTTCTTTGCTGGATGGCATGGTGATTTTCTGGGAATTGAGGAGCTTTCTCTTGTTCCATTGTCCTGGACAGATCACTTCTTAGCCAGGTTTAGATTTGCTGGAATGCAGAGCCTTTGCAGAGCTGAGAAAGTGATTTTTTGTGAGCCACCTTGGATCCAAATTGAGAGATAGGCAGCATATAAATAAAATAAATGAAATAATAATAATAATAATAATAATAATAATAATAATAATAATAATAATAATATGTAAAATAAATGAACCTTGATGCTTTTTTGACAGCTCTTGGGGATTTATTTGTTGCTTCAGCAGGTGATTCTGCTGAAGTATGGATTGATCTCTGGAATGCAGAAATGATCAAAGATCATGCTCCTATGTGTCCCTTCTCATGGAGTGAAGCTAAACCAGTCCCTTGGTTTTCCAAAGACTTGGGGGCACTAAACAAGTGAGATGACAATTGGCAGAAAAAACTGGAGCAAATCCCATTTAATATGTGGTAAAGCCTATTTGAAGGCCTATAATGGGGCAATGACACAATTGCATCTGCAAAGAGCCATCCAGCTGAGATATTTTGAATGGTCAGAGGTGTAACATGGCCATCAGGAAACCACTCAGCTGCTTAGTGTGAAGAATTTATCCAGCACTTTGCAGATAAAATCACTCAGATTCATTCTGACCTAGATGCTACAGCTGATACAAGTTTGGAGGATGTCACTTTGGCTCATGCTTGTCCAGTGATAATGGACTCTCAGTTTTTGCAATCCATGAATGTACACAGGATCCTAGGAGAGGCAAGAGCCACCATGAGTGTATTTGCCCCTCCTGGCTTTTTTAACAGGGCAGAAGAGAAACTGGCTGAGTAGGTAATGAGAGTGAGTAATGCCTCTTTATATCAAGGCAGAGTTGCAACAAACCTGAAGAAAGCTGCTGAAAATGTTTTTATTGAAAAAAAAACTTCTCTGGATCCTATTGTATGATGGGAACCTATTATTTCCAGTCTCCAGTAGTTCATTTTTGGGGTAAGTACTGGAATGTGTTTTGGCCTCTCAGCTCCTGGATGTGATGGATTATCCTAGATCCATTTCAGTCTAGCTTTAGGGCTGGTTATGAGATAGTATATTACTGGATTCATCTCTAAGTCTGCAGGCCAAGGTTTCCCAGTGATCAGGAATATATTTATACAGTTAACGCTAATGTGCCAGCTGCACCCATTTCTTAAGATGTCTGATTTGGCCATGGTGACACATGCCTGGGGAACATTCCATTTGGATTACTGTAACACACTCTACTGCCTTTGAAAAGTGCTCAGAAACTTCAATTGGACCAAACAGCTTCAGCCAAGTTGTTAACTGGAGTTGAATACAGGGATTCTGTCCATTTCCAGACACAATTCAAAGTGGTGGTGATGATGAACTTTAAAGTCCTGTACTGCTTGAATCTAGGCTAGAAGGATTGTATCTCCTTTCTGAGCTCTAATATCTTTGGAGACATCCTTCTCTCTGCCCCACTAACTTCCCAGGAACAAGTAAGGTCCTTATCACACGGGCCCAAATCCTGACAGAATCCAAAAGGAATCCCGACCTAATACGTATTATTTTTCTGTGTTTACACACGACATTGCACAGAACCCCGACAGAACCCCGACACAATGCAGCATGATCCGAGTTCTTTTGAATTTCGGTTTCTTCAGGAAGTACAATTGCACGACGGGATTAATATCGCTTTTGCCGTGAGTATGGTCATCCAATAAGTATCGCCAAATACGTATTGGGGAGCATTTCCCCGTAGCGCCACCTCTCCAAGGGGACCTCCTCGGAGCGCCATGCCGAGGCAGGGCCGGTGCTCCAAGGAGGACTTCCTTGGAGCGCCGATCCGACACAGGGCCGGTGCTCCAAGGAGAACCCCCTTGGAGAGCTGGCCCTGTGTCAGATCGGCACTCCAAGGAGATCCTCCTTGGAGCACTGACCCTGCATCGGTTCGACGCTCCGAGGGGGTCCCCCTTGGAGCGCTGGCCCTGCGTCGGAGCTGTCACTCGCCGTGGCTGTCACCCTTTCCCAGGTTGCCCTCGGTGCAGCCGGCCCTCCGCACGGCTGGCGCTCCAAGGAGGACCTCCTCGGTGAACGCTGCGGCAGGAGGTCCTCCTCGGAGCGCCGGCCATGCGGAGGGCCAGCTGCACCGAGCACGACCTGGGAAAGGGTGACAGCCGCGGCGAGTGAGTGACAGCCACAGCGAGCATAGTGCGCATGTGCAAGAACATCATTCCTTGTTCCTGTATGGGATTTCCTAACTAGTGTGTGCACGGCAGATACGTATTTCCTTAAATGCGCGATGATGCTAATTGCGTGTGATAACCATTTGCGTAATGAAGGTTTCTTTGCGGTTTCTTTTCGTGTTTTGTCATTTCAGGATTATTATCGCTTTGTGGGCCACGTGTGATAAGGTCCTAAGAGGGCCTTTTTGATGGCTGCTCCCAGATTTTGGCATTCCCTCCCAATGGAGGTCAGCAAGTAAAAGCCTTCTATTCTATCAGGCTTTTAGACATCAACTGTGATGAGCTTTTAAATGCATGCTGTTTTGTTGAATTTTTATATTCTTTCCTTTAATGAATTTTTAATAGTTTCAATTCTATTGTCATTTTATTGTTTTTAAATAACCTACATATGCATTATGCAAAAGGATCTTGTAGCACCTTTGAGACTAAGGGGTGAAGCAGACCAGCAAAAAAAGCCGGCTTCGGAGTGACATGGGGGCATAGAGTATGACCACACAGCAGGAACACCAAAAAGCCACCACCAGGGCAGAAAGGGAGCCTTTTTTCCACCCCTAAAAGGAGCTGCATTTTGCCACTTCTTTTGGGGCAGGAAAAATGCCAGATCGGGGCTGCAGCATGCGGTTGCCACAGCCCCAATCCAGCACTCAAAAAGGCAATGTAGAGCCAGACTTTTGGGGCTGTCTGTTTCACCACTAACTGGAAGAAAGAAGTTGGTGGCATGTGCTTTCATAGACTTGAGTCTACTTCCCCAGATGCATGCAAGTCTATGAAAGCTGATGTTAACAGTTTCTTTCAGTAGTTTCAAAGGTGCTATGAGATCCCATTGCATATTGATTTTCCAGATTAATACAGCTGTGTCTTTGAATTCAACTTACATATGCATTGTTATTGATGTTTTTAATCTGTATTGGTTTTAATAATGTGCAGCCTGATTTGAATTCCAGAACTGGGAAAAAGTGAGATAGAAATAAATAAAATCACCATTACCACCACATAGTCCAGTCTCAGTTTAAAGACACTCCTTGCCAATAAAGAGAATTTGCACTTTTGGCTAAAAAATTACCTGCTAAGTAATCAAGTAATGAGAGACAGAGGGATGCTCATATCTATTTGTGTGCCAGCCCTAAGGTGATGACTGTAGAGAATTTTGCATGTCCAAAGCAGAAAGGATTAGCTGTAAATTGGCTTCCAATGCCTTCTGTGCAATGCCAAACTCTCTCATATTAATAAAAGCTTGTGAGTGCGTGTCTGTGGTAATTATATGAACACTGTTTACACTGAAGAAGACTTGAAAGGGCTGCACATGTGTGGAAAGACCAGCTACACAATATGATTTGCATCATCAGTTAGGGTTACATCACACCCTGCTTCCAATCTGTTCAATGCAACAAAGACAGAGAGGCTCCATGTCTCCTCATTGTATCTCTACTCCCCTCTTTCTTTTCTTTTTTTTTTAAAAAGTCCTTACAGCTTACAAATCATAAAGCCACTTTGTAAGGTGGCCTATTGTCTGAGGTTTGAAACTTGCTTTACTCACAACGTGACCTAGATCTGAGCAAGGACTGCCAGAGGGAAAGCCTTGCTTAACAATCTATTGCACCACAGAAACCACCCAACATAAAATGGATTACTCCTTTGCCACAGGCTGACTTGCTTATACAGGTCTGCTTTGCTAACAAACAGTAGTAATTCCTTTAGGAGGAAAGCTTGCACTTAAAATAGCTTAAACTCTGAGAAGCATCTTTTCCACCATCACCTAGATATCTACATATTCTTTGTTGTTTTGAAAAACCTAATTTCATGAAACAAAATGGTAGAAAGTGTCTCAAAAGGCACAACCCATTAAGAATTTCTAAGTAGGGCCTCCTAAATGTGTACTCTCCAGCATATCAGAGATAAAAATTAGTACACATGTGGCTAAGCAATATCAGTATGTGGTTGAGATGGCAAAAGTTATTAATAAGGAAGCTAGGAAAGGCTTCAGAAGTTTGAATTTGCCTAAGCGTACTGTTGGGGAGAGGAAATTTTGTCCCCAATTCCTCTCTCATCTTGTGAGTTAATTGAGTGAAACCTACTGTCAGAATCCATATGCATGGTTCTGTCATGTTGGCATGATGTTATAATGATATTAAGGAATGAAGATATGAAGACCCAGTGATATGGTGATATAACATGGTGAGCTATTGTGAAGGGGATGTCAATTATGTCAAATCCAAACCTGGGTAACAGACAAGGTGGCAGATGACCAGCGGCGGAAAAGGGGTTGTAGTTTATGACCCCAATCTGTTTGCCATGGATCTGAGCTGTGAAACAGGGATTATCTTCTTCCTGAAGGGAGATAAAAAGGAGGGAAAGGAAGGGAATCTGAAGGGCCCTTTGATCTGGATTAAAGGGGAGTGATCAGGGTTGGAAAAGGGGGGTTAGAGGATGGGAATGTATTTGTGTTTGTCCGAGGGGAACATTCTGTCTCAATATCCAGAATAAATCTTTAGTTTTCTTGTGCAGTATGATGTTGTCTTGGATTTTGGGAACTAAGGGGGGTTGCAGACTGCCAGAAATAGTGTGAATTCAGTCCACTTTTAGGGTTAGGGTTAGTGCTAGGGAATCATGGGAACTGTTATTTTTCTGAGACATTGAGCCTTCTCTGTCAGACAACTCGGATGCCACAATAAAATACAGTTCCCATGGTTCCCTAACTCTAACCCTAACCCTAAAAGTGGACTGAATTCACACTATTTCTGGCAGTCTGCAACCCCCCTAAGTCTGCCAATCCAAACCTTTGCACTTTGAACTGACTTTGCAGCAATTGAAGTAAGCTGAGAACAAAGGGGAAAAGTGGAAGTAAAAGAGAGAAACCGAAACTTTTTAAAAGCAGATGCAAAGTAAGATGACAGAGGTATAATTGGGATGGTCCCTGACAAATCAGGACAGTTGGAGGATATGTGAATGACCAAGAGGGAATGCAGTTCTGCTACAGGAAGCTTCCAAGTGGCTTGAGTAGTGACAACTACAGAGTGAAATACACATAAACCAAATATAGAGAAATTAAAACAAGGAATATTCCTGTTTTTGGACTATAACTCCTAGAATCCCCCAATCAGCATGGCCAAGTCCCGTTCCCCCCCCCCCCCGCATGTTTTCAGGTGAAGTTGTTAGGCCTAAATCCAATGTTACACCAAACTAAAGAACATTCAAATTACATTTGTAAGAAAACATGCATAAAGGACACACAGATGAATGTTGTATGGGAGGTCAGTAAAGTTGTAATGTGTGGCTTCTTTATAGATCAAAATGTGCAAACTAAGGAAAAAATGGATGCAGTTAGTGTTAAAGAACAAGAACTTTTTACCAATCTCAATGACAAAATCAGAGCTATGTAATGAGATTAAGGCTTTACAAAAAGAAATCTCTACAGAGATGGCTACAGAAATATAAAATAAAATATACAAAAGAAAGAGATTTCGAGCAAGCAAACCAACCAAGAAAATGGCTTGCTTATAAACTAACAAAAGAAAAAGAAAAGAAGCTGATTTTCAAAATTAAAGAAAAAGAAGCTATCTATACAAATAAAGAGAAAATTAAATAGTTTTTTCATAATTACTATGCAAATGTTTTCAAAGAACAGAGAATGTCATGGTACAAAGTAATGAAAATTAACAAAGGAACAAAATATATGTCAGTGACCAAAGAAAAATATGAAATCAACCAATAAAAATCACAGAAAAGATAGAGGTAGTTAAAAGAAGTAAAACAGGCAGGTCCCCTGGTCCCAAGAATCTTGGGGTGAAGCTAACACACCAGTTATACCAAAAGAAGACTGACATATTACAGATCCAAAAAACTATAGGACAATTTCACCACTTAACACAGATTACAAAATGTTTGCATCCATATTGGCAAAGAGATTAAAAAAGACATTGAGAGAATGCATCTACCAAGAGCAAAAATACTGGTGGAAGATAAAAGGCCTGTGTTCCCCTCAGCCTCGCATTGTCCTGTTTGGACAACACCAGGCCAAAACTCTAGGGCCAGGATCACACTAGGTCCAATGGATCCAACATGATCCTGGGGTAGACAGCCCTTAATGTAGTCAGTTTGACCCTGGTTTTCAACAGAGTTTCCCTGAAACTCCACAGATTCTCTGTGTGCTCCTTACCTTCACCTCTGCTAGTCAGCTGCCCCTGTTGCCTGACATGGGATGCCTGGCTGCACCCAAGTGGCCAGGAGCCCCATTTTCCTGTCAGGAATGGTGACGGGGGCCCACTCACTAGCAGAGACACAGGGGGGAGCTAAGGATTGTGTGTCCATAGTGGGTCCCCAAGCTGGCACAGAGATGGGCATGACCCCCCCCCCCCCCCCGCATTCCTGCACCAGCCTAGGGGCCAACATAGGCTAGCACCCAGGCCAGGAAAGCACAGGCCGAGGCCAAGCTTATCTGGCCCATCTACTCATGGCCAAAAATGAATTTTGGAGAAAATTACATTAAATGGATTAAATCAACTTATGAAAACTAAAATGCCAATATTATAATTAATAGAGAAAAGATAAAGCCTTTACAAGTCAAAAAAGGTACAAGACAAGTTTGTCTGCTGTCACCTGTACTCTTTGTATTGACCTTGGAAATACTAAATAAACAGAAAAGAAGAGATGAAAGTATTCAAGGAATTAAAATTAAAGGAAACAAATACGATGTATATGCCATTGCAGATGATCTTTAATTTCATTTGATGACCCAATACTCAATATTGAAAGATTACTGGAGATATTAAAAGAATATGGGTTTTATGTTGGATTAAAAATAAACAGAGATAAGACAACAATGATGACTAAGAATATGTCAAAAAAAGAAGAAGAATTATAACTGTTTGAAAAATCAAACTTAAAGATTGGGGAGGGGGAAGTAAGGTATTTGGGAGTGAAGATTACTAAAAGGAGTTCAGGACTATCTTCCAATAATTATATGAAAAATTGGAGTGGGATCAAAGAATACTTAAAGAAATGAAGTAAGTTGAAGTTTTCTTTATTAGGAAGGATATCTGAATTAAAATGAATGCTGTCCCCAAAATGATCCTCCTATTTTAAGTTACAACAATAATAATAAATTATAACCATTCTTTAGAGTGGGAAAAATCTGTTCAGGTTTGTGTGGGCTGAGGGGAAAAAAACTGGAGTGAAATGGAAAGCTCTACAAGGGGTTATCCACATGGACCAAAAGGCCCATGTTCCCTCCAGCCTCATGTTGTCCAGTTCAGATGATGCAGGCCAAGACCACAGGGGCAGGATCAGGCCCAATCTTTCCAGACCAGATGTAGATCCAGTGGATCAGGCCTGATCCCAGGGTAAATAGCCATTACTCTGGGGTAAATTGACCCCTGGTTTGCCAAGGAGTTTCCTAGAAACTCCATGGCAAACCCCAGCCATTCAGATGCCCCCCCATGCTCCTACCTTGCTGTGCCATCACTCATGCTCAGAAACCCCCCATCACTGTGTCTGACATGGAAATGTGGCACCTGGCCCATCTACTCAGCCCCAAAAAAACAAAAGAGAGAGGATAGGAATCCTAGACCTAACACTTTACTATCATGCAAGCTGTTTGGCATGGCTAAAAGACTGGCTAACACTAACACAGAGAAAAATACTGTAGTTAGAAGGAACTACATTAATACTAGGCTGGCATGCATTTCTTTGGTATAATAAAAGCAAAACAGACAAAGAATTTAATAACCATTTGATAAGACCTTTCTTTTGAGTATGGCAAAAATACAAGCTCAGATTGTGTCTAAAACTAGCACTCAAGGTTTCCCCACACAAAACATTCCAGAGAAATAATTCAAGAAGATAGACAGATTACATACAAATATTTACTGAAACATCGAGAAATCAAATATAGAATGAAAACTAGAAAGAAATAAAAGGAGAAGGAATTATCTGTCAATTGTTCATATACAGACAACTGACAGGGATTTAAAGGAGGACTTCAAGGACTGGTTGAAAGTGAGATAATTTTGGGGAAAGAAATGAGGTGAAACATGTCTTTTAAATTTTGAGGAATATTAATAGATAAGATAGTGTGTGTGTGTGTGTGTGTACACATGCACATATCTATAACAGACTGAAATGTATATTAAGGACAAAAAATGGAAAGAAAAAAATCAACTAGTAAATATATGGAATAATACAGATATATTGATATTAAGATATATATGAAACTGTTAAGAAAAAGGGAGATTAAATTTAATATATAGATAACAGAAGGTGATGAATAAAACAGGAAAGGAAGTAGAAAAAAACATTGAGAGAGAAGAGATAATGAAATGTAATTAAAAAAGAGCCTTTAGATTCAGTTTCTCAATGTGGGAAGTTAAACTGGAAAGATTTTATTTACATGACTTTTTGTATCTTTTGAAAGCAACAGTGATATAGAATCTTTATCATTTCAATAAAAAGAATGGGGTGGGAGAAACTTGGTAAATTAAATACCGATTCAGTAGCTCTAACTTGGATTCTAATATTATTGATTCAATAAATAGGCTTATTGTAGTTAGGACTAACCAGTGTACCTAGCCTTTGCAGAGGGGTGGGATATAAATTATTATTATTATTATTATTATTATTATTATTCCAAAGGTTTGGTTTCCACAAGTCTTAGATCCAAATGTGTCAAAGCATGTAAATAAACCTATTCACATCACAGGTCTGACCATGCCAAAGCACAGCAGTGCAGAATGCTTCCCTTGAGGGTTCTAGGCAGCTAGCCAACCATGCCCTCATCCAGAATACTCCATTCCTCTTTCTGTTTTCCATTCCGCCTGCTCAACAGCCACTCAGTATTCTGTACTGAACATGGCCACTGAACATGATCAGTTCTCATTGGGATGTTTGCATGGCAGGAAATTATTGCTGTTGTGTGCCATCAAGTTGTTTCTGACTTATGGTAACCCTGAGACCACCTCATCATGGGGTTTTCTTGGCAAGATTTCTTCAGAGGGGGTTTGCCATTGCCAGTCTCTGAGGCTGAGAAAGTGTGACTTGCCCAAGATCAGCTAGTGGGTTTCTATCGCCATTGGGATTTAAACCCTGGTCTCCAGAGTCATAGTCCAACACTCAAACCACTACATCATGCTGGCAAAGAGATTATGGGGCTGTACAGATGGCCCCTAAGGGGCAGCTCTGTGCTGCCCCTGGGAGCACTGGATTGGGGCCGCAGCAACCACACACTGCAGCCCTTATCCAGCTTTTTGCTACTCCAAAAAAAAATCTGGCAAACACCACTCCTTTTTGAGGCAGCAAAAAGCTGCCCTTAGCACTGCCACCACGGTTCTTTTGTCTTTGGTGCAGCGTGTCTACACACTATGCCAACAGGGTGCCCTGATGCCAGATGCCATGCGGTGGGGTACACAGCATGACAGCGGTGTCAGGGCGGAGTTGGGGTGGCTTGCACTCCAACTCCACCCCCAGGCTGGCCCTTTTAGGCCAGTCTGCATAGGCTGTAAATCTTTATTCTGCTTTTGCAGACCTTAGAGTTCTCCCAAGCTAGATCACATTGTAGGTACTAATATTCAAATACTAGTGTACATTGGGTGAGAAAGAGAGCAATTATTCTTCTTTCACTCAAAATTTGTTAACTATAATGACAGAAGCAATTTAGCAATGCCTGTCTTCATATCTTCTGCCTGTCCAAATTAATCATGCTAACATTTCAACATATGTCTTATCAATTATCATTATCATATTGTTGTTTGGATTACTGCAGACAGTAGCAACTGGGCATTGACTTCCTAGCATGGCATTTCATCATAGTTTTGTTGGGGTTTTCCCCAAAAACATCTCCAGTTGAAATTCAGCCTTATTTTCAATTGTTTCAGTAATATTTCAGTATTTCCAAAAGAGGATGTTTCAGGGTTATAAGGGGGACTTTCTGAGAAATTGCAACATTTCCTCTTTTTGACATTACAGAAATAAATAATTATCAGTCAGACAACTATTAACCATGCCATTGCAATGTGGCTACAGTCCAATATTCTTCCTTTAATATATATTGAAATGTTTAATTCCCCTAGTACAATAAGCATTCTCTGAGATAGATGAGATGATACAAATTTCTGTACCTTCAAAGCCCTGTGTGATTATCAGGCTGCCCAGGTATACACCATTGCTACTGCAAGCCTGGGCTTTCCAGACAGCATATGTATGCAGTAAATGTGCCTCTACTTATTAGGAGCTGGACTTACAATAAAATGTTCCTGGGAGTGTTCCTGTTCAAATCTGTCATGCCCTTCTCCAGGATACTCCATTCCATTCCTACTTACGTTCCTCACCCCCAACAGTCAGTGGTGCATGCTCATTGAGAATGATCAATCCTCACTGGGCAGTTTGGGTCTTTTTTTTTCTCTCTTCAGGAGGATGGCAAGGTAAGATTTTTCTTTTTGCAATTTTGAGAGAGAGAGAGAGTTTCCAAGAACCATGCTTCCCTCCAGCCTAATAATATCTCCCTCATGTACTAACATAGAGATGAAGCAGAAGGGCAAAAAAGTGGCTTGAAACTGCTTCTTCTGAGAGCAGACTAGACCCCACTGACCCCACTGACCACTCCCAAGGCAGCCCACATGGACATGCCACAACCGCATGGCATGGTGTCAAGCTGCATTGCTGGGTATTTATTTATTTATTGTAATTTTTCCCTTCCGTCCATGCACATTGCCAGTGACTGCCTGCTGCCTAGATGCCATTCCATTGGATGGATACCCGCTTTGTTCGTGCACACAGTTGTACCTGCAATCATCCACCAGTACAGAGCATCAGAGCAGAGATGTGCCCAGTAAGACACTGGCAATGCACAAGCATGCCCCCCACATGCCCTCTTCACCCCCACTTCACCCCATGCCTCATCTTGGACTGTCTGGTTTGTGTATATTGTATTTATATCCATTGGAGGTGTCACACTTTCACTTTTTTGCATTGCCACCCCAACTGGTCTATTACTAAGTATCTTGTACCTTAATTGTTTGCAACTAGTTATTTCCAACCTCTGAGTCTAGAGCTGAATACAAATTAGCTAAGAGCCAGCTAAGACAAGAGAGGAGGCTGATGTTGTGCTGAATCCAGACCCCTTCTAGCCTAGGGATGCTGGAAATGACAGGACAGAAGGACTACTCAAACCCTGATATATTTTTGTACTGTCACTGTACTATACCCTAGGCTTGAAGGAGGTTTGGATTTGGTGTAATTTGGCTATTTTCTCTCCAGATCCCTTCTCCACTCTGTTTTGGCTCTTTTGCTAACTTCTTAGCATTGCTTTGCCAGCAGATCTCTGAGGTCAGCCACCAGAAACAGGTTGTGTCATCAGAAGGGGATTTCTGCCAGCAGAATAGATTTGTGCCTAATCTTTACCCTCCCTACCATTGGAGTATCTTTGGGTTAGGATTGCACAATCAGTCAAAAACATCTGGAGACCAAAACATTCTCCTCCCTGGCTTAAACAATTTGACACTGATAAAGTATCTATTACTGTCATCACTGTTAAATTGCTACCAACAACATATTGAGCTTTAGACTGTACCTATATTTCTGCTAAAGTGTTCAAGTATTGTAGCTCAGAAAAGGGCACCAGAAACCCCTGACAGAGAATTCTGAGTACTTCACCATACTACAAATCCCAGAACTCCATATAGTGGAGCCATGTCAATTAAACATTAGAATCATGGGTTTGGTTATTTGTGGTTAAATCAGTTTAGCAGCAGCAACACAGCAGCAACAAGTGTATACTCCATGGGTATTTAGTTTAAAAAAAACTAGTTCTGAGCTTCTGGTAAATAAACAGGATACATCAGGTAGGTAAAAAGAAACTTACTTTATTGTTACATCTAAGTTCTTCAAAAATAACTACTCAGTGAAGAAAACTATACTTTGGTACAGAGGTCCCTGGATAGCTGACCTTCATGTGTGCAAGTAAGAAGAAAACATCTTTAGGAGCAAAGCCTGGTTTCTGTGTCCATGCTTGGTAAGAGCAGAGAAGAAAGTGTGCTAGCAGTCAAAGAATCATAAAACTTTATTACCCTCAGGAAAAGGAAGGGTATGGGAAGTGACACCTTCACAAACACTGACCAAAGGACCGTAGAGATATACATCAGTTTTCCTGTGTAGAGCACTCCCTTCTCAAGGAAAACAAAGAACTACAAACAAGCATTGATGCTAATACTCCAACATTAACATGGTGTGATACTGCTGTAACTATGTGGTGCAGATGCTTAACAAACTGAACTAACTCTGGGAACAGAGAGATTAGTCCAATTTGAATTTATGTCAGTTTTGAACCTGTTCATAATTAAGTTTTTCTATCTTGTTTCTGCATTAATGTGAATTCTGCATTAATGTGAATTAATGTGAATTTATATAATGTGAATATATACACACACACACACACACACACAATCACACAGGCGTATGCAAATATATGCAAATCTTATACAAATAAGTATTTTCTATTAGGTGGTCCAAGGCCTGCACTTTAAAAACTTTTCCCTTCTCACTGGATAATTAAGTTACTCCAGTAGCCAACAAATCCAGCTTCTGCTCTGATCAGCAGAGAGATATACAAACTGTGGCAGCAAATGACTCTCAGAAGGATGGATTTTCATCATGCCTCCAGGGGCATATCTGCAGCTATATTTTGAATGCTTGCAGTAGCAGCTGGAGGCTCCCATGTCACCCAGCCAGTGAATCCAGATTTTAATCTGAATTTTAAAGGAGCTGTCCAAGGTGTTTAGCCTGTTTGGGGGATATGGTGTAGTACATTAAACAGTGTCTTCAAAGTTCAGAGTAAAATCCAGAGCAAATTCATTGTCACACTGACATGGAAGCCACCAGCTGCCACTGGATGTTTCCATGACAGTTGCTGTAGACACTGGGTTTGTCAGCAACATGTAGAGACTACTACCCATAAAGCAAAAACTGACTATTTTAAAGACATATGTTGAGGCCCTTCATAAGGATTGAAGTTAGCCCCCATCATAATTCAGCTAGGTGCTAAATCCTAAGGTAAATATGCTGTGAACATCACATTAGTAGAATCATAAAATCAAAGAGTTGGATAAGACCACAAGGATCATCCAGTCCAACCCCCTGCCATGCAAGAATACACAATCAAATACTCCTAACAGATGTCCCACCAGCCTCTCTTTAATAACATCCAAAGAATGAGACTCCACCACACTCTAAGGTAGCATGTTCCATTGTTAAACAGCTCTTACCATCAGGATGTTCTTCCTAATGTTCAGGTGAAATATTTTTTTGTAATTTGAATCCATTGCTCCATGCCCTAGTCTCTGGAGAAGGAGAAAACAAGCTTGTTCCTTCTTCAAAATGACATCGTTATGAGGAATTTGTAAATAAAGTGAAGGAAGAAATAAAAGTATTATTTTTCTGAAAATATCACTGATGAAATGAAAATGAAAATAGTATGGGATGCCAGTAAAGCAGTGATGAGAGGAATCCTTATTCAGAGAGGGGCAGAAATGAAGAAAAGAGCACAAGATGAATTGGAAAAATTGACTGAAGAAATACAAAAGAAAGAGAAAGAGATCCAAGAACAATTCAATAGAAAAGAATTGAGAAACCAACTCAAAATACTACAAATTAGACTGGATGCATTATTAACAAAAGAAGTCGAACAAAAGTTAACATACCTTAAACAAAAAAATTTTGAATATGCAAATAAGACTGGGAGATGGTTAGCAAATAGATTGAAAAAAGAAAAAGAAAAGAAATTAATCCAAAAAATAGTTGATAAAGAAACAACTGTAACTAACCAAGAAGGGATTAAAAAAATATTTACAAAATACTATGCTAACTTATATAAGGACCCAAACTCTGAAATGGATCGGAAGACACTGCTAGGTAAAGCATTGATGAGTTGGAATGTAAAAACAATTTCGATGGCAGACAAAGAAATGTTGAATGCTCCATTTACTACTGTTGAAGTAGAACAAGCAATTAGAAGTCAAAAAATAAACAAAACACCTGGGCCAGATGGTTTTACAGCAGAATATTATAAAATATTTGAGAAGGAATTAGTAGTACCACTTAAAGACTTATTTAACAAAATTAAAGAACAAGAAATACCAGAATCTTGGGAAGAAGCTATCACTCTCATACCAAAGGAAGGTAAAGATAAACTGAAAGTAGAGAATTATAGACCAATTTCATTATTAAATGTGGATTATAAAATTTTTATGACAATATTAGCTTCAAGATTAAAGAACATTTTAAAAAAACTGATACATGAGGATCAAGCAGGATTTTTGCCATCAAGACATATGAGAGAAAATATACGGACAGTATTGAATGCAATTGAATATTATGAAAAAAATAATGATAAAAAAGTTGCAATGATTTTTCTTGATGCAGAAAAAGCCTTTGATAAGGTAAAATGGGACTTTATGTTGGAGGTGATAAAAAAATGGACATGGGAGAAAACTTTTTTGAATGGATAAGTAATATTTACAAAAAGCAGAGTGCAAAATTGATAATTAATGGAGAGAAAAGTTTAAAATTTGATATTCAAAAAGGTACTAGGCAAGGATGTCCATTATCTCCTTTGTTATATATCATGGTATCGGAATTGTTAAATGACAAAATCAGAGATGACATGAATATAAAAGGACTAAAGATTAAAGGACAACATTACAAGTTAAAAGCTTTCGCGGATGATGTGGTAATATTTATGGAAGAACCTCTAAGCTCGATAGAGAAACTTCAAGGAATTTTGTTCGACTTTGAAAAAGTTTCTGGAATAAAGATAAATAAAGAAAAGACAGTAATGCTTACAAAGAATATGACAAAGGAAGAAGAGATTAAACTACAGCTTTTATCAGGATTCAAAGTTGAGAGGAAAATTAAGTATTTGGGAATTTGGATTACAAGGAGGAATCCTGATTTATTTGAAAATAACTATGAAAGACTATGGAAGGAAATTAAAGAAGATCTTAACAAATGGACAAAATTAAATTTATCATTGTTGGGGAAAATAGAGACAATTAAAATGATGATGCTACCTAAGATGAACTTTTTGTTTCAAAATATTCCAGTGCTTTTAAATGATAAACCATTTATACAATGGAAGAAAGATCTTGTAAAATTCATCTGGTCAGGTAAAAAATCTAGGATAAAGTGGAAGACACTGATTGATAAGAAGAAAAATGGAGGTTGTAACTTACCAGATCTAAAGACTTATTATTATGCAAATGCATTAACTTGGATCACGGATTGGGTAAAACTAGAAAATGATAGAACACTTGCCTTAGAAGGATTTAATCTGAGATTTGGTTGGCACGCATACATGTGGTATAATAAGACAAAAGTGCATAAAGAATTTGAGCATCATTATGTCAGAAGATCATTGATAAGGATTTGGTTATATTGTAAGGAAAAATTCTACAGAAAACTACCTTTATGGGTGTCACCACAAGAAGCCTTTTTTGGAAGATGGCGAGAAGTATCTAAATGGTTGAGATATCGAGATATTTTGAACAAAACAAGGAGTGGAAGCTATGAATTAAAGCCTTTAGAGAATTTGAAAGAATTGGATAAAAATTTACATTGGTTTCCATATAAACAGCTAATGGACAGATTCAAAGCAGATGATAAGAAACTGGGATTTGAAGAGACAGACACTGAATTGGACAAAGTGATTAAGCAAAATGGAAAAAAACTAACTTCCAAATATTATGAGACTTTACAAGCAATAGATTTGGAACAAGACTTAGTAAAAGATACGATGATTAGATGGGCCAAGGATATTGGTAGGGACATTGATTTGGAAAGTTGGGAGTGGGCAAGAATGAAGACACAAAAATTTACTAAATGTCAAGACTTGAAAGAAAACTATTTAAAAATGGAGCAACGTTGGTATCTCACCCCAGCGAAATTAGCAAAAATTTGCAGGAATGGTAATAACAGATGTTGGAAGTGTAAGCAAACTACAGGGTGTTGGCTACATGTATGGTGGAATTGTGACAAAGTCAGGAAGTATTGGACAACTGTTCATAAGGTAATTTGTGAAATATTTAAAATAAGATATGACATGTTACCAGAAATATATCTGTTGAATATGACAAATAAGATCCCAGTAAAAATGGAAAGGAAATATGGAAGGATATTATTGTATATGATAACTTCAGCTCGGATTACATTAGCAAAAAAATGGAAGCTAGCAGAAGTGCCCTCAACCAGTGAGTGGACTACAAGACTTATTGAAATGATGAGTATGGACATACTCACAGCCAGACTGAACAAACAAAATGTAGAGAGTACTGAACAAGACTGGACTCCGATACTGCAATACTGTAAGAGAGAAAATTTAATTGAATAGAGATATAGACTGATGGGATATCCTAAATTAGTAAACTGACTAAATAATAGGTGAAAAGTGACTATTAAAGATCAAGATAATTAAAGCTATTGTTATAACACACAGTGGATTCAATATTTAAAATTGCATATATATGAAGACAATGAGTCAACATTGAACTAAGGTTGAGTACAAACTGGAGATACTTTGGAAGTCAATTGTAAATATTTGTATTTAATTATTGAAAAAGAAATTAATATGTTAACTTTATAGAGATGTTTGAATAGTATATGTTAATAAAATATAAATTAATAAAAAAATGACATCTTTAAAATCTTTAAATATTGTTATCATGTCACCTATTAACCTTTTCTTCTCCAGGCTAAACATACCCATCTCCCTAAGACACTCCTCATAGGACCTGGTTTCCAGAACTTTCTGGACTGCATGGCTATTTTAGTCATCCTCTGGAGACATTCCAGCTTGTCAATATCCTTCTTGAAATGTGGTGCCCAGACATGGACACAGTATTCCATGTGAGGTCAGACCAAAGCAGAACAGAGTGGTACTATAGATTTCCTCAGTAGATACCATATTCCTGTACATACAGCCTAGACTCACATTGGCTTTATTAGCTGCCATATCACATTGTTGACTCATGTTCAGCTTGTGGTCTATAAGACTATTGGAATGAAAATGAAATTGTCTGCAAGGTGAATGAGGAATTTGTTGGATCTTGTATTTTTGGTAGAGTTTGACTTCCAACAAATATCAGGATAGTTGAAATATTCCATTACTACTGCATCTCTTCTTTCTGGATGTTTGTTTATCTGTTCCAGGAAAGCATCATCAAAGTCCTTGGTCAAGTCTTCGACAGGATTGGGCTACAGGAGTAAGGTGAATGTAATTTGCCAGCAGTGTCTATTCTTGAACCCCAGATTTGAGAATAAAACAGACTTGAAAATAAAATGGGATATAAATCAACTCTGATTGGTTTACACTATTGGAGAAAGCCCCTTTTTCATTGCTTTATGTACACCCTTATGTTTTGGTGGCATATTTTTTAAAAGGAGAACCCCCCTCCAAAAAAAAAAAAAAAGGATGGGGAATACTTGATTTTATGTCTGTGGGAGGGATGTTTGGTATGCACCTCACATAAGAGAAAGTGTACAGCAAGCTTTGAGAAATCATAAAGTTTGCTGAAGAACAGCAACAACAAAAAATCAGAGGAAGAAAATCCATATATTTGGGGATTCACAACCCATTGTATATGCCTCTGTATATTAATTGCTGGAGAACCCAAGATGGAGGGTGCAGTTACAGTCATGTGCTGCTTGTGAGCTTCCTGTAGACTGTTGCTTGCTCATGTGTAAACAGAATGCTGAATAGTTAGATGTTTCGTTTCCTCTTCCATTCTTCTGTTCATTCGCCAGTGAGGAATGATTGAATTCCTGTGGCCATGAAACGCTGGCACATTATTGCCTTGGATGGTGGGGGGTGGACTTAGTGGGAGGTCGAGTGGAATACAGTATTTTGAGAATGACATTAGGCGCTGGCACATTTTATTGCAGGACTAACATGCATCTAGCTAGCTAGAGCTCTTTCTTTCTCTCTGCTTACCAATTGGAAAACCCTTCCTCAGCCTAAGTTCTTATTCTAAATCAAGTCTCCAAATGGCTGGAAATATTCCAAAAAGATTGCTTCCTTTAATGAAAATGTACAACTTACATTTCACACAATATTTCACTTGTTGAAAGCCTCCTGCCTGAAAGATGGAATCATAGCATAAGCATTAGTGAAGCTTAATTAGACCTACATCTCCAAGAAATACTAGCATCTATGGTGTTAGACACACTGATATCCAGGATGCTTTGAATAATATTTTTGCAATATTATCATATCTAACATTTGAAAAAAGGAAGATTATTTTCTATTGTCCTTCCAGCAGTTTAAAGTAGATTAATCCCAGTTTTTACTTCCCAGGGTTTCTTTAAATGATAATCGTGAATAATTCTTGAAAGCTTCGTGAAGAATAAAAATCATCTTGTTTAAAGCTGATGCCAGTTTTAGCAAACTCAGTATCTGAGATTAGCTAGAAATAGAATAGGTAACTGGTTCAGATGTTTCCTTTAATAGATACATTTCCAACTACACTTTAACACCTCTTAGCATCAACAATAGCTCTAAATGCCAACATTCATACAGCACAATGTTCTTTTGCTTTAGTGAAAGTGTTTATCTGCTCATACTTCACTTTACTATTTCCAAACATTTAAAGCCAACCTGTGTTTCTTTTCCCTGTTTTGTAATAATAGGTTTGTCACAAAACAATCCAACTCATTATGGTAGTTTATATCTCACACCCCATTCAAAAGTTACAAAACCAGTTCATGAATTTATCGTATTCCTTGAAACAATAACAGAAACCATTTTGCTTTCTAGTTGCAGACTAGTCTTTCTGGCTTTTTTTTCCCACTCTGGAGAAACAAAAGCATTTATAAACTCAACAAAGCAAATCCATTGCAAGTTCTAACAGTGTTTATCATTTTGGTCCAATTTATTTTGATCTAATTCACAATCAAGGTGGACTTATGTATTAAGTTAAGTGCTAGAAAGTAGGTTCCATTAAATTAACTATGGTAATCATTGGAACTGATTAGAGAAATAAAACTGAAATCAATTCTTTTTTTTATTTATTTAATGAAGTTCAGGATCAGACTTAAGGATCAATTATATAGGCTGCATCTACACTGCAGAATTAATGCAGTTTGACACCACTCACTGCCAGGGCTCCATCCTATGAAATCTTGGGGTTTGTAATTTGCTGTAGCACCAGAGCTCTCTGACAGAGAAGACTACATATCTCAAAAAACTATAAATGCCAGAATGCCATAGCATTAAGCCATGGCAGTTAAAGCTGTGTCAAATGGTATTAATTATGCAGTGCAAATGTAGAAATAGTTTAGTCATTTTATGCACTGGGCTTAATGATTAAGAGGGATAGGTTGGCTTTAGATCAGGGAAGGAACCCTCCAGTCTAGAGAACTAATCCTATCCCCAACTGTATAGATCAAGGTGAGCTACTGTAGAGGAAGTGTGGCAATCGCCCTCTTGCAAGCACACCCTAGTGGGTCTCACAGCCACTTCCAGTCCCACTGGAAATGATTCAGTGTTGCTTCTGGTTCTTGGAATCAACCAAAATATAGCCACTTTCGATGAGAAGCTGGATTTACGTAAAATCTTTGAGAGTGTGCAGGCAGGGCAAAGAGAGCCTTTTTGTGTAGATTTGAGTGTGTTTTGGGGCTATTCTCAAAAAATAAAAATGGGTGTTTCGGGGCCACAAAATGAGTCCCAGGACCACACGTGGACCACCCTGGCCTCATTTTCCCCATCTCAGTTTAGATCATGGGTGTACAATATCCAATAATCCAGAGGCTAATTTTTCACTTCTGGGAATCATTGTGGGCTACGGTAAGCCCAGAAGTGCCAAAACTTATTTTGTTTGTTTTAGACTTTCAGAGAGTGGGAGTTTGACTTGCACTGTGTCCCATTTTGGTGTGAAATACTGCTGCCAGAGACTGTCAAGAAATAGAAAAATCAACAGTTTCAACTTCTAGCCAAGGTGGTGTTCTAATCAGACTGAACATTCACTCCAGTTCTTCCTCCTTTATTTGCTTGTGATTGCTTCAGTTTTGTATGTTAGACTGGAAATCAGGCAAATGTTTATGCTTTGTGTAATTAAGCTAGTTGTTGTTCATTTGCTCTAAGACAGTTTGCTCCAAGAAGGATATTGAGAAGCTGGAACATGTCCAGGGGAAGATGACCAAGACAATAAAAGGTCTGAAAACCAAGCTCTGTGAGGAACAGCTCAGGAAGGTGGATATGTTTACCTTGGAGAAGAGAGGACTGAGATGTGATATGATAGCCATTTTTATTTTTATTTTTTAATATTTGAAGGGATGCTACGTAGAAGACAGAGTGGGTTTGTTTTCTTCTGCTCCAGGGACTAGAACACAAACCAATGGATTCAAATTACAACAAAAAATACTCCACCTAAACATTAGGAAAAACTTCTTGGCAGTAAGAGAGGTGGCAGACACTCCTTCCTGGGATGTCTTTAAACAGAGGATGGGTGGCAATGTATATTCCTAGATGGCAGGAGGTTGCACTAGATGCTTTCCTATTATATGATTCTGTGAGATAATAAGAGAGACAGGTGAAAAGTGTCAACCTCCGAAACATCTCATCTCCTCTTCCTCAGTTGTCCTCAATGAGACTGAAGAAGTAGAAAAAGAGGAAGAAGATCTTTATTCAGACAGTGACCAGGAATGAAACTTCAGTGCCAGAGGAGGAGGAGGAGGATGTAAGTACTGATGCAAACACAATAGCATCTCAAAACATTTAATGATATATTAATCTAGAAGCCCACTCTGTAATCACTGTGTTCTGGGGGTTTATGGAATGGCTGCAACAGGCCATACAATTTTCTTTGTAGAAAGTTTCTTGGGACAGAGATAACAAAAGCAATAGCAGTTACATTTCTATACTGCTTCACATTAAATTAAGCAGTTTCTAAGCAGTTTACATCATGTAAGCTAATTGCCCACAACAAGCTAATTACTTCTTTTAGTGACCTCAGAAGGATGCCAGGCTGAGTTGACCCTGGAGCCACTGGCTGGAATTGAACTCACAACCTTGTGGCTGTGAATGAGTGGCTGCAGTACTAGCAGTTAACCACCGTGCCACCAGGGCTCCCTAGAAATGATGAAATCTCATAGAAGATTATCGATTTGACATAATAAATCATGGCATGATTAAATTTGTAACAAGCAGCATCCTGTTCTGCAGTTATGAGATCATAAACTGGACTTACAGTCTCATAACCTCTGGGGTTTCATGTCGGGAATGTCCAAACATGACCTGACAAAACTACATATGCAACCTGGGAGCAACCTAACTAAAGCATTGCCAAGGCACTGAAGACCAGCATGTTGAGGAGTGTTGAGGAGTGACATCTTCAGGACTCACTTCCTTATGAAGCAAGAAAAGCAACTGGGGCAGGATTCCAATGGGTCTTTCCAGCTGCCTGCTGCTAACATGCCCCATGGAAAAGCTTCAGTTAAAGTGCTGCCAGGCTGCAAAGGTAGGTTCTGGGGTATTATTGTCAGGAATGGCTCAAGAATGGAGCTCCTTCATCTTTGTTAGACTGATGATGCAGGATCTGAGACAAACAACTTTAAGAACTAATTGCTTGGATCTTCACCTTTTGCATTCACAGCTGAATAAAAAATGTGTTTACCTTGGCCACAATGTTTCATTACTGTATTTTAATATTATTCTATCTGTATCAATACTTACAACAGAATCCTTATGTCTTCACCAATACTTACAGCTCATTTATTTATCACTTGTCAGCCCACTAGGACCCCCAAGGTAGTGCAAAACAGGTAAAAAACATTGTTTCAATCCTTTATCTCATTATTTTTAACAACAAATCAGAGCATTATTTAAAAGCAGGCTAAAACACCTTCCTTTAGAAATAGTTTATATGCCCACACAGTTAAAATAGCCAAAGAAGCCACCCATGACTTTAAGAACTGAAGGCCATGAAAATAATGGTTTTAGCTGAGCAAACAAAACTCAAGAGAGATGGGATAAGTTTCTTCTCCATTAGAAGAGATTTTTGCAGCCACAGGGCTGCTACAGTTAAGGTCATGTGATGTATATTTTTCAATCTATGTTCTTGAGGCAATGGTACACCAAATAGGGCCTTTATTGATACTCTCAAATCTCAGGCAGGATTAATGGAGGAGGTGTTCTTTCATATATTATTACCCTCAATTATACTTTTAAAATATATTCCTGTGATGAGGAACTTAGCAGAAAGTCAGCACGGGGCTCCTCCAGATGAGGCAAATGTGTCTGAAGGTAGCAGGGCAAGAGAGGGGGGCAACACACCAAGAAAAAACACTTCTGCATGTGGAATAAAAAGGCCACAACTTTATTAACTACAACTGACAGGTGAGGTTGGCCCAAGGCATGGGTCAGAATCTGGTATTGACAAACCCGACTGTTGATCAATGATCCTGCATTGCCCAGTCATGGATAGGCACAGGGCTAACAAGGGAGAGGGCTCTGGCCCTCTGCACCCCACCCCACCCCACCCCTCCCCACCAGGGAATGCTGATAAGGGGTATGCCCCTGCATTGGCACTTCCTTCTCCATCTCAGTACCCCTGTGTCTCATTGGGGGTCCCAATAACTAGTGCTCCAGAGCACTGACAGCCATACCCACCAGATCCAAGACCCATGCTACCACCCCCAGAAATTTATGACAGTACTGCCAACAGTCACATCCCTAAGCAATCTGGGTGGGAAGATGGGGAGATCTGATCCTGAATTGCGACTCCAGCTGGGCCATGTGGTCTTAAATAGCCCAGCCCCTACAACCCCTGTGGCCAGAAGTTCCACCTCTTCTGGCCCAATCCCGGCCCACTTCCAATTCACAGGACCTGTTGGGAATCATAGTTCCCACCTCCTGTCTGCCATCTCAGCCAATCCTGCTGTTCATGGGCCCCAGCACTGCCTGGAAAATCTAGGTGCTAGGGCTGAGCTCAGGGTGAGCCGCCATAGCACTAGCCACTCCCCAGTGCCCCGCAAACCAGCCAACCTGGGGAATCAGGTGGCCAGGCTTGCAGGGCAAGAAGGGGGGTACCACACCAAGAAAAAGCAAACAGAGACTGCATGTGGAGGAAAAAAGGCAACAATTTTATTAACTACAGCTGACAGGTGGGGTTGGCCCAAGGCATGGGCCAGGATCTACCATTGACCAACCCAACTGTTGATCTATGATCCCACATCGCCCGGTAGTAGTCAGGTCCAGGGCTGACAAAGGAAGGGACTCTGGACCTCCACAACCCCCACCCCTTGTCACTGGGGAACACTGAGAAGGGGTGCACCCCTGCATTGCTGCCTCCTCCTCCATCTCAGCATCCTTGTCCCCCATTGGGACTCCCAATAACCAGTGCTCCACAACACTGATAACCATGTCCACAAGATCCAAGATCATGCTGCCATCACAAAAGGCTGGCCCCAAAGAGGGCCGCCTACTTCCAACCTCCAGCTGAAACCTTAACCAGACTGAACAGAACAAACCCCCAATCCCAATGTCCTCAAACATATTGTTATGGATGTGCCCCGCCACAGGCGACCAGTCCAGGCTGAACATAGCCGGTGTAGGCACTGGATCTCCACCTGCCCACCTGTTTTATGTTATCCACAGCCAGTCCTGATACTGCTATGATGCTAGCTGCCCCTATGAGGAAAGGATATCCTCCGAACTCAGCTGCTGGCAAACCAATATATCACAGGGCCTGAGAATGGCTACAAACTGGAATTGGGTGAGGGGGGTACCATCCTTATGGAGAAACAGTTGGACTTCTGTTGGTGGGCAGGATTTCAGGTACCTACACAAAGTTCAGACAGGGCAGGACCTGTAACTGTGGAGTCTGATGCCAGATGGTAGAGCCCTTCCCCAGCTGGTCACACTTGGATCTGTGGAGAACTAAAACAACAGCATCCTGCACAAAAGAAATGCCCTCCCACCTCAAAGCCCTCCCTCTCCAATCTGTTTGGGATGGGGAAACCACTTCCCCCATTAAAAGCCCCAAAGAAAGCAGTAATAAAGGCAGCCAGGAAAAGGCAGGCTTCCACTCTGGATGAGCACACCTCAGGTAAGTGGTGGGAGAGCTTAGCCAGGATATTGAAAATTATGGGCCTCCTCCTATCAGCCTGCCTAGGAGATGCCCTCCTCCAAACCTGGATGGCCTTCCTGACCAGCAAAGAAGCGCATGGATCCAGGGAGCGTGCAACTTTGGAAAGGGAGGAAATCCTGACCACATGCACAGACACGGTGCGTGGGGTGACACCACCTCCCACAACCAGCCCAGGTAGTGCAAGACAGTGAGGGTACGCACTGGCCATTTGGCCCAGAGGCCCATAGCCCTGCAGAAGGAAGAAAATCCTGACCAGATGCACAGACATGGTGCATGGGACGAAACCAGCTGTCGCGGGGCCGCAAGGAACTCCTCCCACTCCATGCTTCTTGGAGGTATCCATTTCGACGAAAGAAAGGGCAGACCACGTAAGATGTATGCTCAGCACCTTTTAATCAACTCAGAAGCTCATTCACCAAACAGTGACTCTCCTTCGGCCAGTGTTCCTCTCTCCCCTCGCGCTCCAGTACTTATCGCTTCTCTTTCTCTTTCCCTTCCCCCGTCCGCCTCACCGAGCCTTCTTCCGCATTTTTCCCTTTCCCCGAACGCCTCCTCCTTTTCCCTTTTATCCCTGGGCCCCTCCCTGCTGGGCCTTGCTTCCCTTTCTTCTTTTCCAGGTGTCGTTAGACCTTGTAATTCCCTTCTCTGGCTCCCCGCTCTTTCCCTCATTAACCCTTGCTTTCCCGAACAACCCTCTTCCATGGGCCAGCCTTCCTTCACTTTATCACATAACCCCCCCGACAAGAGGGTTGTTCCGTCTCCGCAAGCCCACGGGCCCTGTCGAGAAAAAAAATCAGCATTAGTATGATGTCTCCCCACTCGATGTTGGACCGTAAAGGCATAGGGCTGCAGAGCTAAATACCACCGCGTCAGCCGAGGATTAGCATCCTTCATGGTATGCAGCCACTGTAAAGGGGCATGGTCCGTGACCAAAGTAAACCCAGCTCCCCACAAATAATAACGTAGAGCCAAAACAGCCCATTTCACTGCCAGAGCCTCCCGCTCAATGGCTGCATACTTTCTTTCTCCCGGCTTCAGCTTCCGACTCAAATAAAGAACAGGGTGCTCTCCATCTTCCCACTGTTGAGCCAGAACGGCCCCAATCCCTCTCTCGGACGCATCCGTTTGGAGAATGAACGGTTTATCAAAATCCGGAGCTCGTAAGACCGGCTGACTACATAACAGCCATTTCAGGGTGTTAAAGGCCTCCTCCTCCCGGACCCCCCACCATTGTCTCTTATTCCGAGATTTTCGTGTTAAATCTGTCAAGGGTCCTGCTATGCTGGCAAAATGAGGGATAAACTTTCTATAATATCCGGCCAACCCCAAAAATTGCCTCACCTGTTTCTTATTCATAGGCCGTGGCCACTTACTAACCCGGTTGACCTTATCTTCCATGGGCCTTAACTGCCCCCTTCCTACCCAGTATCCCAAATATTTCACTTCTTGCCGCGCCACCGCGCACTTTGCGGGGTTAGCCGTCAAGCCTGCCTCCCTTAATCTCTGCAGCACTTGTCGGAGGTGTTGAACGTGTTCTGACCACGAGTTGCTAAAGATAATTATATCGTCAATGTACGATGCCGCGCAATGTTCTAGAGGGGCCAGGACCCGATCCATTAGCCTTTGGAAAGTTGCTGCTGCTCCATGAAGGCCAAAGGGCATTCGTACAAAATGAAATAGACCCTTAGGCGTCGCAAAGGCCGTCTTTTCCCTGTCCCCTTCCGGTAATGGAATCTGCCAGTAACCTTTTGTTAAGTCTAAAGAGAACAAGAACTTAGCCTTTCCCAACTTCTCTAGCAATTGTGTAGTCCCTGGCATGGGATAAGCATCAAACTGAGACACCTCATTGAGCCTCCGAAAGTCTATACAAAACCTAATCGACCCATCAGGCTTCGGAACCAGTACCGGTTGACTTCGTCAGGGACTATTAGAGGGTTCTATGACCCCCAGAGCTAACATCTTATCCACTTCACCATTAATCCCTTTCTGTAACCTCCACGGCCAAGGTCTCGCTGGAACCCTCACCACCACCCCGGGCTTTGTAACTATTCTATGGCAAGTCATGGACGTGAAGCCCGGGTCCCTAGAGAAGACATCTGCAAAGTCCCGTCTCACCTGATGGATATGTCTAAGCTGTTCCTCCGAGAGATCAGAGCAGATAGGTAGATCATCAGGACCCTCTTCATGCCCAGCCTGTGGGCCTAACTCTTCTTCTCCCTCGTCCCCCGTTCCTACTTGAGCCAAAAAGGCTTCTCGCTCTTTCCATTCCTTAAGGAGATTAATATGAAAAACCTGTAACCGAGGACGGGCCCCCCGCACCTCCACCTCATAGTCCACCGGGCCCACCTGCCTTTTGATCTCCCAGGGTCCTTGCCACCGAGCAAACAACTTCGCTCTCTCCGAGGGCAATAACACTAACACTTTTTGTCCCACCTGCAAGGACCTAGGCCTGACACGCCGGTCATAGGCATCCTTCTGTCTTCTTTGGGCCTCCTCCAGATTCTGTCTCGCTATCTGCCCAATCTTTTCCAACTGCTCCCTCATCCGTAGCACTCTTCCTAACACCATAGGCCCTTCGCTAACCTCCTCTTCCCACCCCTCTCTAACCAAGTCCAGCACTCCTCGAGGATGTCTTCCGTACAACAGCTCAAAAGGTGAGAACCCCAAGGACGTTTGTGGGACCTCCCGATACGCAAACAAGAGAGGTCCTATCAACAAATGCCATTGTGATCCCTGTTCCACTACAAACTTTCTAAGCATGGCCTTTAGGGTCCCATTAAATAGTTCCACCAACCCATTGGCCTGTGGGTGATAAATGGAGGTCTTTAGGGGTTTGACTTTGAGAATAGACCACATCTTTTGCAGGACTCTACTCATGAAAGAGGTGCCCTGATCTGTAATAACCTCTCGTGGAAACCCCACCCTCGCGAAAATTGCCAACAACTCCTGAGCCACCCTACTTGCTTGCATGGATCGTAAAGGGACTGCTTCTGGGTAACGGGTAGCATAATCCACCATCACCAAAATAAACCGATGGCCTGCTGCAGACTTCCCCAGAGGCCCTACAAAATCAATGCCCACCCTTGTAAAGGGTTCGTCTGTGATGGGCATAGGAATCAGAGGCCCGGCGGGAGCTCCCCTTCTTTGGGTCATCTGACATCGGGGACAAGAGGCACACCAGTCTTTCACCTCTTTCCACACCCCAGGCCAATAAAACCTCTGCAAAATGCGACTTGTAGTTTTATCCACACCCAGGTGTCCCACCAGAGGAATGTCATGAGCTAAGGAAAACACCGCAGGACGTAGTGGTCGGGGCACCAATATTTGCCAGTGTGCCGCCTCTCCTTCCTTCATCTGTTGAACCCTATACAGTAAATTATTTTTAAAAACAAAGTAAGGTCCCTTCTTTCCCCTTTCCTCCTCTGGAACCGCTTGCTTAAGCGGTTCCTGTAAGGTAGCATCATTTTGCTGCCAAAAGGCCACTTGCTCTCTATTAACCCTGGCGATATCTACCCCTTCCGCCCTGACCTCTGCCGCAGCGTAAGCCTCCTCCTTCTGGATTAATTCCCGCCAGTTGGGCCAATCCCGCCCTAGGAGCATTTCTCTTCCCATCGAGGGTACCACCCCCACCCTCATTTTTCGCTCCATTTTTCCAACTCTCACCCTCACCCTGGTGGTAAAATAGGTTTTCACCTCCCCATGGATACATTTCACCGCCACCTGGGGACCATCCGCCTTTCCTGATACTCCCCTTACCAAGGTGTGGCTACAGCCCGAGTCAACTAGGGCTTGAACTCTCTGTCCATTGACCCAGGCTGTGACCACCCGAGCATCCCTACCTATCACGTCCCTACTTAACTGGGCCGCTTCCCAGGCGTCTCCCCAAGCACACTCCATGAGAGGACAGTCCTTCTTAATGTGGCCCTCCATCCCACAGGTGAAGCAGTTGATTGGATGCTGGGGACCTTCCTGGGCACCCAACATCAACGGTCTTCGGGCAGGGTTAGTTGGTTTGCCTCCCTCTACTCCTCCTTTCAAACCTTTGCTCGCGGTCCCCTCGTCTCCAAATCCGTCTCCCGGCGACATTCCCCGACGTTCTGGTGGTCTTCCCCCGGCCACTCTAGTTCCCCGCACTACCTTTGGTTCCACCGGTCCCCGAGGGTTCCCTAATTCGGCCTCCTCAGCCCCTGCAAAGGCTTCCATCAAAGCCACAGCCTCTTCCAACTTGGAGGGTTTGTGGCACCGCACCCAACTGCGGGCTGTCATTGGTAAGGCATTAATAAATTGTTCAACCATCACCATTTCAGCCACCTCTGGCGCCGATCGCACCGCCGGCTTCAGCCATCTCAAACCGCTGGCTCTAACCTTTTGCCCCAGGGCACGCGGATGCATGCCCAGAGTCCACTTTAACTCGCGTAGCCGTATAAGTCTCCTCCGAGATATTGAGAGTAGTCAAAATGGCCTCTTTAACTTTCTCATAAGAAGAGGCTTCCTCGGGGGCTAAGGTATCCACTATCTCCTGGGCAGGTCCCGTAAGACATGGGGTGACTATAAGAGCCCATTGTTCCTTAGGCCACTTGGCAGCTATGGCCACCCTCTCGAAAGCGTGTAAAAATGCCTCCGGATCATCATTAGGGCCCATCTTGACCAATCTTATTGGGGCTGGGGCCCCTACCAGCGACTCCAAGGTAGGTTTTTCCCCCTCCCTTGGGAGCCTCATCGCCTCAGTCATCTGCGTTACCAACTGCTGATGTGTCACCTGTTGGGCTGCAAACATTTGCTCCATCAACTGCACCTGGTGAGCGTTCACACTCCGCAACAACTTTTCCTGTTGGTCAGCCAACCATGCAAACCAAGACTCACTGGGTCCTGTAGCCCCGCCTTGTACCTGAGATCCCACTTCTGACACCAATGTCGCGGGGCCGCAAGGAACTCCTCCCACTCCATGCTTCTTGGAGGTATCCATTTTGACGAAAGAAAGGGCAGACCACGTAAGATGTATGCTCGGCACCTTTTAATCAACTCAGAAGCTCATTCACCAAACAGTGACTCTCCTTCGGCCAGTGTTCCTCTCTCCCCTCACGCTCCAGTACTTATCGCTTCTCTTTCTCTTTCCCTTCCCCCGTCCGCCTCACCGAGCCTTCTTCCGCATTTTTCCCTCTCCCCGAACGCCTCCTCCTTTTCCCTTTTATCCCTGGGCCCCTCCCTCCTGGGCCTTGCTTCCCTTTCTTCTTTTCCAGGTGTCGTTAGACCTTGTAATTCCCTTCTCTGGCTCCCCGCTCTTTCCCTCATTAACCCTTGCTTTCCCGAACAACCCTCTTCCATGGGCCAGCCTTCCTTCACTTTATCACACCAGCCTCCCTCAACCAGCCCCGGTAGTGCAAAACAGTGAGGGTACGCACTGGCCATTTGGCCCAGAGGCCCATAGCCCTGCAGAAGGAAGAAAATTTAAAAACAGCCTAGTGGTAGGTTCTGAGGGTGGTGGGAGCCAGGGACACCCAAACACACTGCATCACATCTCATTCCCAAGATCTCACAGCTCCTTTGGGAAAGGCATGGGAGAGGGATCTGCTCTGGGTACCAGATACCGGAATTTGGCTTCTTGGAAATGAGAAAGAACATCTACAATGTTATTTTCCAAACTGGGCATGAAACAGGCTCTAAAGGAGATGTTCTTTTCTTCACCCCTCTTTCTGAGTGATAGTCTTCTGGGGTTTCCCTCTGAATCCCCCTTACCAGGCGGACATTCTGGCTGCTATCAATTCCCTTTTGCAGCCTATTTTCGCCTTTAGCTAGATGGTTCTTTACAGACAATGTCTTGAACACGTCTCATCGGTCCGCCATCCCAACCGGAATCACCCCAGATGTGGATTGCCACCAAAATAGGAAAAAACTCCAGGAAGGTGAGATCCCAAAGGATGCTGCTCAGTCTCCACTCCTCGGGCCAGTGTTCGGCACAGCAGTGGCCTTAGAAGAATACCCCAAAACCCAAACTCCCTGCTGCATCAGATTGGATTTTGAGTTCCTGGCCAAGGTTCCAAGGGTGCTGCCACAAGGAAATACCATTGAAATCTCAAAGGAATTTCAATCACACAGAGAGGTCCTCCTTGATGCCCTTGGTCACGTGTATGTGGTGATGGGCCACCTTGACCACTGCAGTGACCTGAGCCAGGTGGGCACTGAGTGCTCTGCCCAGAGAAACCACCCTGCAGGCAAAGTTTAAATGACCCAGCAGGGACTGGATGTTCTTTAAGAAGACCTACTAAGCTGTGATGGTGTCTTGTATCATGACATGGAAGGAGCAGGACTTATCATCTGGCAGGCATGATACACCTGACAGAGTCTAGCTGGATGCTCAGGTAGGGTGAGTACTGTGGTGGGCCCTGTCACACTGAGGTTGAAAAGTGGATGTGATTTTCAGTATCTCTGCCAGACCTTGAGATACTCTTAGAAATCAGGAAGCAGAAACTGGACAGTTCCAGGTGAAGGATTTATTTACAGAGGATAAGGAGTTGACTATATACAGATGCAGAACAGAGTTCTAGGATGGAAGCAAACACTTTGACTTCCTCCTTAGCAGCTCACAGCACAAAGAGCTATACTAAAACTCTCACAGCTACTCACTGACACCAACTTCACTGCACTCTCAATGACTTCACAACTATAACCCACAATTGTTTATATTAGGTCCAGCCTTATATACACTTGGCTGATTCAACTTTCCAGTACATGGCATAAGACATTACATCATACATAGAGAGTCACAGGTGATTCCAATACGCAGTTAAGTGTCTGGCCTCATCAAGGATATCACCAGATGTCCTGGTCTTTTCACACAATCCACACACACATCATGACTGTGCAGTTCTACAGATCTAATTTCACCTCATAATATGCTGGCAGGCCCTTCAATTTTGTCTGCTGCCAAGGGGGCTCCCAGTTCAGCAGCCAAGGCTTAGAAGGTGGTTAGGAGCTTGGCACAACCTTCTCTCCCCATCCTCCCAATGAACAGGAAGTCATCAAGGTAGTGGGTGACGGGGGCGGGGGCAGCCTTTAACCTCCCACTCCAGGAAGGTGCTGAAGGTCTCGAAGGCCACACAGCTGAATGAGCACCCTATGGACATGGCCTTGTCAAAGTACCACTCTCCTTCAAATTAGAACCCAAGGAGGCAGAAGTCCTCAGTCAGAATACTGACTGGATGTTGCACTTGGCCATGAGGACACCTGGGATGCATGCTCGGACAAGTTGGACTGCAAGGTCAAAGGAAGAGTACTGCACCAAGAACAACTTGGGAGAAAGTACTGCACCTTGGGGGAAAAGTGGTGGATGAGGCGGTACTCAACCAGGGACTTCTTGGGGACTATACGCAGGGGCAAACCATGGAGGTTGAACAGTAGAGGTGCAGGGAAAGGCCTTTCCACCCAACCAACTTTGCATTCCTTAAGGACTAGGGCCAATCCCAGGCAGATTTTAGGCTGTTGACATCAGAGGCAATCTGGGGCCCTAGGGAAGAGGGCTGCCTGTTTTTTTGGTTGGAGGAGGGAGCATAGCTCCAATGAGCACACAGGGGAGAAGGCGTGGCTGAAAGTTGGAAGGGCAGCCTTAGGTAACTCATTTGGAACCCTCCCAACCCTCTGGTAGCAGAGCCAGAAGCTTCCTCATATTTCCCAGAGGCTGCCAGGCTGGAGCATCCAGCTCGAAAGGATTGCTGGGTACTGGCAGGGCAGGAGCAAGCCAGCTTGGCATGCAGTCCAAGGGAAACCTTGCAACTATGTTCAAACTTGCACTGGACTCTAACACATTTTCCCAAGTTGAATTCCCAGCACACCAGCCTCCAGCCGTCCCGCTTCCCTGCCCAACGATGGAGCCTAGAGGGATCCCCTTTTCCCTTAACGTGGGGACCTACCAGGACCAGCGAGAGTTTGTCATTTATGAGGTCCCACTTGGTCTTACTGCTTTCAGAAGCCCATTTGTGGAAAGCGGTGTCATAACATAGCTGCTTCATCCCCAACCAGGGACCTGGCCTTGACGATGTAAGCCAAGTGATTAGAGAGGTGCCAGCCCCATTCAGGATACACCACTTGGACCATTCCCATGAAAACAGAATAGCCAGACAGCCAGTTGGAGAAAGAACAATTCGCATGATCGACCTTCACCTCAGCTTCCCCCTCCCCCCAGACCTGTGGGAATGACCCTCCTCTCCTTCAGGTTTGAAAAGACATCTACATAGTAACCCCAAGAGGATCTTGTCTCTGGTTTTCTTGGAAAGATGGATATCCAGGGGATCCTCATCATCATTGAAGGTAGTAAAGGCTGAAGCCTCCCACTCCTCCCACACTCCCCTTAGTCCCAGATGTCCTGGGCCTGATGGCCCAGGATGGAAGGCCAGGGTCAAGGGCCCCTTCTGTCCAGTATTCCTTCCTCCCAGACTCGTAATCACCACCCCCATCAGTTCTGCCACCTTTCTCTCTAGACCTGTTCTTCTTTTTGCCTCCCTTCTTCCATTACACTTTCTCCACACTGAGGTGGAGGAAGACTCATCAGAAAGAGAGGTGCTCCCAGAGCTGTGTCTGGAGGTGCTGGTACTAGTGGTGGAGACCTTGGTGGAGGCTGCCATGGTTGTGGAGTGCTTGGACCTACTGCTGGAGGCCAGGTCAACCCAGGATTTCCTGGGTTGCCCCGCTTGGCCCCTGGTAATGGGCCTGGACTGCCCTGCCTCATTCTGGGCCTATTTCTATGTCTTGATGAGGGCAGGGTGGAGGAGCTAGGAATGAGGAGCAGGCCTAGGCTCCTTCTTCTCCCCAGGAGCAGATAGAGATGCTGTGCCTGGGAGGGTGTGCAGCAGTGGGCACTAACCCCCCCCCCCCCGGTGGTCCAGGGCCAGCCCACTCTAGCTGAGGGTGAAGCCCCAGCTGTAGCCACATGTCATTGCAGGCCTGTCTGGTGCCCGGGGGAGTGAAGCCTAGTGGGTGAGGGCCAGGGACCTGAAGCCCAATGCTGCAGTTGCTGCTGCTGCCAGACGTGGCATGGCCCCACTTCTATGCAATGCCCTGTACTGGTAGAGGCCAAAGGCCAGAGTTTAGGCCTCCTTGCCTCCGGTACCTGGCTGCTGCTGCTGCTGCTGCTGCTTCAGCTCTATTCAATGCCCCTGTGTTGAGTAGAGGCCAAAGGCCCGGAGCCTAGTCCTCCTTTTTCCCAGAGGCTGCAGCTGACTACCGCCATCTTTGCTGCTGCTTCAACCATCCCCTCCCAACTGGGAAAAGAAGTCTTGCTGTCTCATTGATTGGAGATAGTAGAGATGTGGTTTCCCACTCTCATTAGGTGTTTTCAGGAACCTGACTTCCTCACTGCAAGGTAGGGAATAAACTGAAGCATTCTTATCCATTATTTTCAGTAGGTCATGAAAATCATAGAGTTGGAAGAGACTACAAGGGCCATCCAGTCGAACCCCCTGCCATGCAGGAATTCACAATCAAAGCATCACTGACAGATGGCCATTCCTGTCGCTTGCATCCATTGTTCCATGTCCTATTCTCTGGAGTAGCAGAAAAAAAGCTTGCTTTATCCTCAATATGTCATCTCTTCAAATATTTAAACAGGGCTATCAAGTCACCTCTTAACCTCTGTTCTCCAAGCTAAGCATATCCAGCTCCCTAAGTCACTTCTCATAGGGCATGATTTCCAGACCCTTTTTAGTCCCCCTCCTTTGGACACACTCCAGCTTGTCAACATCTTGCCAGCTGAGAATCCTTCACTTCCTCATCCTCCTTCCTGGCTTGAATCAGAGGACAGCGGAACAAAACCTGATTGTCACAGTGCTTCTGTCAAAAACTTGATTAACTCAGAGGATGTGGTCAAATCCCCTGTGTGATTTCGCCCATGGTGGATGTGCTGTAAATTGAGGAATCTTACAGGGTACTGCCTATGCTTAAAAATGTGATGCATCATCCCTGCTGCATATGGGGGTCATCCACTTGAAACCTTCTATTTCTCCCACAAAGTTGTGCATAAATGGTGTCACTAAGCCAAAATTAATTATACTGGGGGGAAAGCACAGCTCAAAAACTGAGGGCTTGTGTTTAATACTTCTGTCCATTGCCTGTGAAGCAGAAGCTAACACTGTGTTGTGGAATATAACAGGCAGCTGAAGTTGTGAAAAGTCAGAATGTTATTCCATTATTTCTGAGAGCATAAGAAAAAAATAGCTCCTAAGAAAAAGGTGTGAATTTTTATTGCTAGTAAAGGAGATGTTTGTAACCACTAAAGCCTTTGCTTCACCACATGCTGTACATCTGTAAATATAAATAACAGAAAGACTTTGAAGACAATATTTTAGTGAACTAGTTGCAGATTTGTTACTCAGCTGTATATTTTCTAATAGCTGTGTTTCTTCTACGAGAATATCACATTTTCCAGAATCCAATATTTTGTCTGAAGTGCTGTTAAAGTTGGTCAGATTTTATTTATTTCCACTGATATCACTACTTTCCTCCAAAGCCTTCAAGGCTGAGTACATGGCTCGTGTTCCCATCTCATTTTATCCTCACATTTTATCATCACAGCAGCCTTCTGAAACAGCTCTCTTCCATCTCTCCTGTATCCTAAAAATAACCCTGGTAAGGCTGAGAAGCAGTGACTGGCCCAAGGTCACCCAGTGAACTCCATGAGTAAGTAGAGATGAACCTGGGTCACTACAGTTCAAGTCTGACAGACTGACAGTCCTACCACTACACTGCTTTGGCTTTTTGAGAAGAGATAGTTCTGAGTAGCAAAAGGTCAGGAGCTGTCAGATAGGTGCTAAAGGCCAAAGAGCCTTCATTATCATTGCCACTGCCACCAATTATATCTTTACACCCTGGCCTTTCTCACAACTTACATTCTACCATGCCAGATGCTAGCATTGTCATTGCTACCTAGGTCCACCGGGGCACATTGTAAATGGGTTTGCTAAGTTCCTTAGCAGCTTCCAGATATATTACTTTAGTTGTTCCAATTAAACTGATGCCAGCCATGTATTCTGAAGTCTCTCTTCACATTACATCTCCAACAATTTGCTGATGTAGAAAGCCTTTCTTGAATAGATGCTAAGGTGACCAATATACTCAAAAGAGAAATTATAAAACATAGGCTGCTTCAAATTAGGTAAAGTGATACCTCCTTTGTCTTTCTCTTCTGTCAGAATTTTCCACCTTGTTCTGGGTTTTTTCCCTCCCCAAAGAAATTTGGATAGCTCTTTTTGCCAGATCGAAAAGCAGGTTTCCTTTGTTATAATCGGTAAATTTTGAAATAAAAACATAAATCATGTTGAGGATATTCATTTTTATAACAGAGGTTTTACCCAAAAATGATAATTTTAATTTTCTCCATCTCTCCAGATCCGTTCTGATCTCTTTCCATGTTTTCTCATAGTTATTCTGATAAAGATCGATATTTTTCTTTGTTAAAGCAATACCCAGATATTTTGCTTTATTTTGAATATTAAATCCAGATGTTATTTTTAATTCTTTCTCTTCTTTATATTCCATGATTTTTGTTAATATGATAGCTTTGTCTTCATTGATTTTAAACCCAGAGTATGATCCATATTCCTTTATTGTTTGTATCAGGTGATATATACTTTCTTTAGGTTCTTCTAAGAAACAGATCAGGTCATCTGCATACGCTTTTAGTTTAAACTGTGTTTTCCTTATTCTTGCTCCTTTTATATTATCTTCTCTACGTATCCTATTAAGTAATATTTCTAACACAAGTATAAAAAGGAGAGGTGACAGTGGGCACCCTTGTCTCATTCCTCTTTCTATTTTAATGTATTTAGTTCTTTCTTCATTGATAAGGATTTGTGCTTTTTGCTCTCTATAAATTGCCTTTATCCAACTGTTAAATGTTTCTCCTGTATTCATCTTTTCTAAAGTTTTCAATAAGAAGTCCCAGTTTACCCTATCAAATACCTGCTCTGCCTCGATCAATACCATGGCTAGTTTTTTATCATTATTATGTTCAAAATATTCTAAAATGTCAATTACAGTTCTTATATTATTTTTGATCTGACGATTAGGTAGAAAACCATTTTGGTCTTCATGAATTATTTTATTTAGTATATGTTTTAATCTCTCTGCTATGATGATTGTGAATATTTTGTAGTCTGTGTTGATCAGCGAAATAGGTCTGTAATTCTTAATATTTTTCATGTCCTTCCCTTCTTTAGGTATAAGGGTTATTATAGCCTCTTTCCATGTGTTCGGTATACCTTCTTTTTGTATGTTATTTAGAAGATTTGCAAGTGGTATAAGAAGGATTTCTTCAAAAAAATTTTTGTAATAGGCCGCTGGAAATCCATCAGGCCCGAGGGCCTTCCCTGACTTTAGTTTTTTTATGGCTTTAGATATTTCTTCTGTCATTATTATCCGATTAAGCTCCTCCTTTTGTGTAGAGTTTAAAGTAGGTATTTCCTGATTTTGTAAGAATTTATCTGTAGAGTCTTTTTCTTTTATTTCTGTACTTAGTTCTTTTTTATATAGTAATTCATAATATTTTTCAAATTCTTCTTTGATCCTTTCTTGAACTGTAATCTGTTCTCCTTTTATCACTAGTTCTGTTATCAACTTTTTCTCTTTTATTTTTTTCAATCTATGAGCTAATAATTTCCCCGGTTTATTACCAAATTCAAATTCCTTTTGTCTAATCGATTGCATTTTTTTTTTAGTTCTTTAATTGCAATTAATTTTAAACGTTGTTGCAAAATGTGTACTTCTATTTTTGTTTTTTTATCTCCTGTTTGTTTCCATTCATTTTCTTTCTGTTTAAGTTGTGTTGATAGTTCTAGTTTTTCTTTATTTTCCATTTTCTTTTTTTCCGCTTGAATTTTCATTATCACCCCTCTAATCACTGCTTTGTTTGCTTCCCATAGAGTTATGTTTGAAATTTTTGGATTGTTATTTTCTTTGAAGTAATATTTAAGTTCTGTTTTTATTTTATTTACACTTACCTCGTCATTAAGTAAATGTTCTGACATTTTCCAAGTGAATTCTTTCTGTCTATCTCTAATCTTTAATAATATCAAATTATAGTCAGAGAAGTCTTTAGGTTCTATATTCATAGACTGAATTTGTGGTAGTAAAGTTTTGGATACTAAAAAAAGATCTATTCTAGAGAATGACTTGTGAGACTTTGAGTAGAAAGTAAATTCTCTGGTTAGATTATATTTATGTCTCCAGACGTCCGTTAAATCATTTTCTGTTTGCATCTTAAAGAAGGATCTGAGGAGCTTCCCCTGGTTCTTCTTCACATTTTTTGATATTGTATGTCTGTCGACTTCTGGTTGTAATACTCCATTAAAGTCTCCAAGTAGAATTATGTTGTCATATTCGAGGTTCTTAATTTCTCTATTGATTTTTTCAAAGAAATAGTCCTTATTTTTGTGTGAAGCGTATATTCCTACAATGAGGCATGTTTGTTCCTTTAATATTATTTCTATAGCTAATACTAAACCATCCGTATCCTTAAAGATTTGTTTTGCTTTATATTTCTTCTTTATGTAAATTGTGACACCTTACTTTTTCTTTTCTGATAGTGAATAGTAACAATCTCCTAACTTAGGAGAACATAAGTATTTAGAGTCACTGTTTTTAATTTTGATTTCTTGTATGCATATAATGTCTCCTTTAAGTTTTTTTAATCATTGAAAGATTAAACGTCTCTTATGTTAATTGTTTATACCTTTTACTTTCCAGGAGATTATATTAAATGGCATTTCAGTATTCTCACTTTCCTAATAATTGATTATTATTATGTCTAAATTCTTATTTCAAAATTTCTTATATCCGAGGATTTTTGTTGTTTTTATTTTTGTTCCACCCCTTCCGCCCCAAAAAATGTATTTCTTTGTCTTTATTAATTAAAAATTTAATAATGAATCTTTCAATAAGAAAAATTTAAATAAGAAATCCATGTGTAAGAGGAGGGAGTTCCTCCCTTTTTCTTAATATTTTTGTATTCCGTCTTCTTGATCTTTTTCTGTCCATTTCTGGTATTTTTCCTGTCTTTCATCTTTCTTAGCTTATCGCATTGTCTTGTAATAATAATAATAATAATAAAATTAATAATAATAAAATTAATAATAATAATAATAATAATAATAATAATAAAATTTGTATACCGCCCAATGGTTTCCCAATCCGGGCGGTTAACAGCATAAAACCAATACAAAACACATCCCTCCCACCCTTAAAACAGCATTAAACAATTTCAATTTAAGATCAATAACAACAACACTAAAATCAATTAATTACAATTTCAATGACCCCCTGAGATATTTCAATTTTCTGCAGTGGGGGAACCAGGTACCGCAGGATGAATGTATGATATAGAATATAGAATCACCCGAGGCTGATTATCTAGTCTGGAAAGGCCTGCCGGAAGAGATCCATCTTTATAGCTTTTTTAAAGCTATCCAAAGATGTTAGCTGACGGATCTCGTCCGGCAGGTCGTTCCAGAGCTTGGGGCAAGTACAGAAAAAGCCCTCTGGGAGGTTGAAGAAAGCCTCATTTTTCTTATCTCCAAAAATTTCCTCCCAGAGGAATGGAGTGCGCGGGAGGGATTATACGGGAGGAGGCAGTCTCTGATATAACTTGGACCCAAGCCATTTAGGGCTTTAAAGGTAATAACCAACACCTTGTACTGGGCCCGGAAGCGGATAGGCAGCCAGTGGAGGGACCTCAAAACCGGAGTGATGTGGTCCCTCCTAGATGTTCCAGAAACAAGCCTGGCTGCCATGTTTTGAACTAATTGTAGCTTCCGAACCTGGCACAAGGGTAGCCCCATGTAGAGCGCATTACAGAAGTCTAGGCAGGAGGTTACCAGTGCGTGCACAACGGTCTCGAGATCCCTTACTTCCAGAAAAGGGTGCAGCTGGCGTATCAGCCGAAGCTGATAACAGGCACTCCTGACCGTCACATTCACCTGATTTGTCATCAAGAGTGACGAGTCAAGGAGCACCCCTAGACTGCGAACACAGTCACTGGAGGAGAGTGTGACTCCGTCCAAGACTGGAGGTTGCAACCAAATTCTTGGTTTCAGGGCCGCTACTGTGAGCACCTCCGTCTTGTCTGGATTCAGCTTCAATTTGTTTTTCCTCATCCAGCCCATTACCGCCTGAAGGCATTCATTGAGAGAGGAGATGCCATTGGAATTCGAGGCTGAAGAACGAGACACGGAGAAATAGATTTGGGTGTCATCAGCATACTGATAACACCCAGCACCATAACTCCATATTATCTCACCCAGTGGCTTCATATAGATGTTAAATAATGTCGGGGACAAAATAGCTCCCTGAGGGACCCCACAAGTGAGGTCCCTCTTACTGGAGCTACAGTCCCCAAGCAGCACCCTCTGGGACCTGCCCGAGAGGAAGGACCGGAACCACTGCAACACAGTGCCCCTGATACCTAACCCCTTCAGGCGGCCCAAGAGGATGCCGTGGTCTATTGTATCAAAAGCCTCTGAGAGGTCTAGGAGCACCAACAGGGTCACACTACCCCTGTCGATGCTCAGACGCAGATCGCCGGTCAAGGCAACCATGGCAGTCTCAACCCCAAATCCTGTCCTAAAGCCGGTTTGAAATGGGTCTAGATAATCGGTTTCATCCAAGACCGCCTGGAGCTGAAGAGCAACCGCCCTCTCAATAACCTTGCTCAAAAATGGCAGCAATGACACCGGCCTATAATTTCTCATATCCAGGGGGTCCAGGGAAGGTTTTTTCAGAAGCGGCCTAACAGCCGCTTCTTTCAAACAAGATGGAACATGTCCCTCCCTGAAGGATGCATCGATGATATCCACAAGGAATCTCCTCAATGCAACCCCCCCCTGGACAGCCAGCCATGATGAGCAAGGATCAAGAGGTCAGGTCGTCTTCCTCACCATACCAAGCAGCTTGTCCATGTCCTCGGTACTCACCGATTGATGCTGATCCTGTATAACTACATCGGCAGAGTTACTGGACGCCTCGCCTATTGACTCTGATTCAAAAGTGGCGTCCAAGTCGGCTCTTATCTGAGGGATTTTATCTGCAAAGTAGTTATTAAATGCGTCACAGCAGGCCGTGGTCGGGTTAAGTAAGAGATTCGGCGCAGAAGATATCTGCGTCGTCTCCCTCACCATCTTAAACAGCTCTGCTAGACGGGACTCTGCAGATGCCATGCGTGCAGAGAAGAAAACTCTCTTCGCTGCAAGTATTGCCTCCCAATAGGAACGAAGAAAGTTCCTATGGCGAGTTCTGTCTGATAAGAGTCGAGTCTTCCACCACCTGTGCTCTAGCCGTTGACCAAACCGCTTCATTCTCCTAAGCTCCTGTGTATACCAAGGCTTTCGGTTTGAAGCGGGATGGTAAGGACGCTTGGGAGCGATTGTGTCGATGGCCCTGGTAAGACTGATGTTCCAAGTATTAACCAGAGCGTCGACAGAGTCAGCGGCATTCCTCACCATTTGACCCTCTAATGCTTCCTGGAATCCAATTGGCTCCATTAGCCTTCAAGGGCGGACCATTTTAATAGGTCCACCACCCCCGGCGGGGCAGATGTAGGCCTTAAGTTGCATCTTGACCAGGAAATGATCCGTCCATGACAATGCAGAGGTACTTACCACCTCCGCCCACGGATATTCCTGATCCGTACTAAAGGCCGCATCGAGTGTATGACCTGCACAATGTGTGGGCCCGTTGACCAATTGGGATAGGCCCATGTTTGTCATGGTCTCCATGAACTCCCGAGCCAGACCTGTTAAACTGGTCTCGAGCGGGATGTTGAAGTCCCCCAAAACTAAAAGTCTGGGGGTCTCCAACAGCAGCTCAGAGACCAGCTGCGTCAGCTCGGTCAGGGAGTCTGCTAGACAACGGGGTGGTCAGTAAACTAGCAGAATCCCCAAACTATCCCTTGTACATCTTGATCATATAATAACTCATCCTTTCTTTCATCTTGTTTCAATTCTTGTTCTTTATTTTCTAATCTCTTTTCTGGCATTCCAATATTTCTTTCCTCTTGTTCGTTTTCATAATTCTTTTTGGCTCTCCATTCTTTTCTATGGTGTAATATCTCTAGATTTTCTTCGTCAGAATCTCTGTTCTTGTTGTTTTTCTCTTTAAGTAATCTTTTCTCCATTTCTTTAGCTTTTTCCAGATTATCTATTTTATATCTTTTCTGTTTATATGTCATGGAGAGTCCTTCAATTCTTTCCCATTTGAAATCTATTTTTAAATCCAGTAAAAGTTGTGTTAAAAATCTGTATTTTTGACGCTCCATCATTAATTGAGGGGGTACATCTTTGAAGATTTTTGCCTCTATACTGTCAATTATGAGTTTATTCTCATAGCTTTTTCTTATTATACGATCTCTTGTAGAAGATCTAATGAAGCTTATAACAACGTCTTGTGGTACTTTACATTCTTTCACATGTACTGAGCTTATTCTGAATATTTTATCTAAATCTGACAATAATTGTTCTAGACTGCATTCTAGAAATTGTGCCAATGGTACCATGATTCTTTCTGTTAAATCTTCATTTTTCTGTTCTGTTACTCAATTTAAAATAAAAATAAATAAATAAAACATAGGCTGCTGCCACACTGCATGATTAATGCAGTTTGATACCACTTTAACTGCCATGCTCTGTCCCATGGAATCCTGGAATTTGTAGTTTTGTGGGCTATTAGTTCTGGTGCCACAACCAACTAAAAATCATTTCAGATGTATTTGCCCTTGAAACCTGTGCATCACTTCCCCCCTCCTCTGGCAGTGATGGCTAACACATAACTCATTCTCTCCCCATCATGTTTCCCCAGATTTATTGGCTCCCAGTAGTAAGAAAAGGAAAACACACTTCATGATCATACCATAACATGTGCTTCCCTAGTTAGACAGTACAGGAATAGAAAGAGCTGAGAACATACTTTAGTAACAAATGCACATTTTAATGTACCACTTACTACTGGTATGGGCCAGTGGTGTCACTCGGGGGGTGCGGGGTATGTGGACCACACCAGGTGACACCCTAAGGGGGGTGACACCACTGCTCTTCAAGCACCTACCTTTTGGCAGAAATGGGCTGTGGCATTCTTTTGCTTCCCTTTAAAGTGCTTTAAGAGATGATGGGATTGAGATGGAAAAGAGAGGCTCCCAACATTTCAAAATTGTAAAAGAAAATTAAAAAATGATTTTAAAAAATATTCTTTCTAAATTTTCTTTAAAAACATCACATTTTAACCAAATCTTCACTATGTATATGTAAACATATTTAGGTTGTGCTTATGGTATTGTAATTTGAAGATATAATTTTATTTTTGCTAGTTGTTTATGTCACAACTATTAGCTTACATTCAATAGTATATGGGAATTACAATTTACAAATAATATTAGTGCAAAAAAGCATTACTAAGGATTCTGTATGGTGGGAAATGGGGGAGGTCAATGGCGGGGTGACAACATGAGTTACCACACCAGGTGACACTAACCCTAGGGATGCCACTGGTATGGGCAACATCCTCCAGATGTTGTTGACTTCATACTCAAATTATTCTAAGCCAACAAGGCCAATGGAGCCCAATAGCATCTGATGGGCTGCAGACTACCCAGCCCTTGCCCAATGTGGATCTTGGTAGCCTGAATTTTTAAAATTATATGTATAAACACTCTGGACTGAGTGAGTCCAAGGAATCTTGATGGAAATGCCATCTGGAGCAGTAATTATGTCAAGGAGAAAAAGGAACTCACATCCAGCTCACTCCACATTTTCTTTTTTTGGTTTGGCCAAGTTTTCAGGTATGAACAGAACACTGTTTGAGCATTAGCCAGTTGAGGGGGAGTAACATGAAGTTCTTTTGAATTAAGAAACTGCTTCAGGCACACAACACACACATACAGACCCACACAAAACAGTATGAGAGAACTAGATACAGGAAATCTTTATAAGCTCCCTGAGCTCTGTACTAAATCTTAATCTGACTGTAAAAGAAAGTGAGACACGTTGCATGAGGTTATGAGCAGAAAAACATAGGCAGAAATACACACAAGACTGGTCTTCCAGTGTGGAATCCTCCCATCTGAAACACTAACAGCTGCAGTACCACTACCACAAATTCACTAATGCTGCAATGAAACAGGGTATACATTTCCTGTTTCTCTGCAGTTCTGCTGGCACTGCTGAAAAAAAAGAATGGAGGATGGCTCTGTTTTTCAGCAGAACTGAGCTCCTTATAGCTCATCAAACAATGCCAGCAGGAGGAGGTTGAAGCCCCTGAACATTTCTAGCCCTAAGTAGACTCTCCAAAATTTAAAAGATTGAAACCAAGACATGTGTGGCCAAGGAACATCAAAGTGTAGTTATAATGACCAAAGTTATTAATAAGAGCACACAAATATGAGGGGTTGCAGAAGGTTACTTTTGCCTGAAGTTACAAAAAGGACAAGATTCTGTCCCATCATCTCCTCTCTCCCCTCGCTGAATTAATTGAGTATAAACTGCTTTGCACTTTGAACTCTCAGTTTGCAACAGTGGAAGCAAGCCAAGGGCAGAAGGGAAAAGTGTGATGAGGAGAGAGTAACTGGGACATTTTAGGTGCAATTGAAAATGTGGGATAACAGAGAATAATTCAGGATTGTCCCTGACAGGACAGGACAAGTCTTACAGCTGGGCTGGAGAACCTTTGGCCTTCCAGATATTTTTAGACTCCAGCTTCACTCCCTCTTATGCATCCCATCTTTTCCCATCATCTGAACTATTTCAGAGGTGAAATAGTGAATTCTATAGAGGAAATGTCACCAACAAAAGATTCTTGTAAGAGCAATTGTAGCCATCTCTAGGTGGCCTCAAACAGTGCACCATTTGGAGAGGCATATGTGGTATAAACATTGATGACTAATTTATATAGATTGGTTTGACCATAACATCTGAGACAATTTTTTTTATCATTCCAACACAATTATTTTCTATGGTCTCAATTCACACATTCAGCACCAGTTGTTAAATGAAAAAGTAATATGATGTGTTCACATGTAGGGAACTATTCTATTAATTCTTCAGTAATTTCATGAATCCTCAGTTCATTCAGAGTGTTGTAGCATCACATTATCATAGAATTATAAAGCTGAAATAAGCTGCCATCTAATCAAACCCCAGTCATGCCGGAATATAGAACTAAACCATTCCCCAAAAAGGCCATCCTGTAAGGATATTTGGTGTGAATAATTACTCAGGATGCTTTTGTAAGGTAACCAGAAAACTTATGTCTAGTGTTGCAGGAAATCCATCTTTGGATAGGAAAGGAGACAGATACAAGAAGTTGATCTACACTTGTTTACAAGAGCTCGTGAAACCTGGCTGTCACATGTGGAGATAAGCTGGCAACTGTTACTAGGGCTTACTAGGGCTGAAGCCCCATTGATGCACCTTTTCCAAACAAAAGGAACCATGAGGATAACTGACTTCTTGAAGAAGCAATGACCTCAGACAGTAAGAAGGAAGCAAAAGGCTCAGGTATACCAAAGAAAGATACAGAGATGTGAAATAAAGGGCAGGGATTATCTAGACCAGGGGTAGGCAACCTTTCCCCTTTAAGGCCCGAGGGACTTCAGCTTCCAGAATCCCAGGAGCTATTGGCCAACATGGGAGTATTGGCCAACATGGCTGAGGCTTCTGGGAGCTGAAGTCCCTCGGCTCTTAAAGGGGAAAGGTTGCCTACCCCTGATCTAGACTCTACTCTCTCACTGAACACATTCCATAAATGTTGAACCCTTTTTGTTTCCAACACATCCAACTGCTAAACAGATTGTTTTCTGTTTCCCTTTTTGGGAATCTCCAAATAATCTCCAAAAAGGACAGTTCACTACCTTCCATAGAAACTGCTGAACAGCTCTTACTGACAGAAAGTTCTTCTTAATATCAAGCCTTACTGAAAGAGATAATGGCTTGACTTCTTCAGCAACATCTGCTTTATAAAGGTCCATTTTTACAGAAACCATTTCCTAACCATCCTAACTTTCCTTGGTCTTTCATTTGCTTCTCCCTGACTCCACCTGACCTATGCTGTCCCTTTAATGTAGACACTGAGTTCTTTGGTGGTTCATTGGCCCACACATTTCTCCATGTATTCACTGAAAACACAGGGGAATATGTCTTCTGGCATAGTCCTGCTATCTAATACCCCTTTGGCAATGCTCCTTCATATCTGAACCTTCAACTGAACATGGCCAGAGAAGCACAGCAAACACTCGTGTGAAGTCACCATGTCTAGTCTCACTCTGTTCTCCACATCATAAATGAAGAAGCTGAAGAGATCATCTGAACTTTAAGTGGGAAAAACTGGTCCATTTCTAAAAGATCTGAAGCAGAGAGATCAAATAATATCAGTGAGAACTAGACGATTTTAAAAAAAAGAGACAAGGAATCCCTTTCTATCCAAGGTCAAATTTACTTTCACTAAAATTCATGAGAGCTGCATTCTAGCTCAGGCTGGGCCAAAAGTAAATGGATGGACCTGCAATACCAGCATGTTTTAACTTAAAGCTCTTACTGACAATAATTTCTGCAATGGGGAAAAAACTGTACCAAATTTGGGAAACCATGGTGTCATAGGCCAACTAGATGCTCAAGGCCTGAGAATCCCCATTTTGATTTTAAAATAAAGAGTATTGTTTTTATTTAGCTGGGTAAAAGCTAACAACAGAAGTGAAAAGTGATATGAGGAAGAAGTATGCTATCTTAGCCATCTCTTTTGTACTTCATTTTTAAAAACCTCTTGTGCTTTATAGAGTTTGAATAACACACCAGATTCTGCCCAGAGTCTTGCCACCATCGCATCTAGCTTGGACGTCAACAACTCCCCTGACTGTAATATCCATTGGTCTCTTAAACTGCATCTGCACTGCAGAATTAATTCAGTTTGACTGCACTTTAATTGCCATTGCTCAATGCTATGGAATTCTGGGAATTGTAGTTTTGTGAGATATTTAGCCTTCCCTGTTAGAGAGCTCTGGTGCCACAACCAACTTCAAACACCAGGATTTCATAGCATTGACCCATGGCTGTAAAAGTGGTGTCAAACTGCATTAATTATTTGATGCAGATGCAGCCCTGGTCATAGTTCATTTAACTATGCCTCCTCTGCTGCCTGGATGGCTGTATTGCAGAAACAGAAATCAAACATGCCTGTATGGTATGCATTCTACTAAACATTAACTGTTCTCTGTTAGTATTATCCTGAGTCAGTTCTGTTTCTGGATCTAAAAATATTGTTGAGCTGCCTTTTCAAAGGAACCTTGCAGTTACTATGATTGCTTGGCAGCCCCAATATAATCAAAAAGCTAATTCTGTAATATAGGCAGTAGCTTTCAGGTCCTGAAACTTTGCTTTTCACTCCTGGAAAGTGACAATAGCCTTGGCTGTGAATTACTATGATATGTCAGCTATAATATGTAATATAAGCCAAGGGTGGATTTGGATAATGTTTTTTCCAGCAATGGCTATGAAAAAATATTTGATGTAGGCTTTGTACATTAATGATAGGGGTGAAGGTACAAAGGGACTAACTTAACCTGCTCATACTTATTTCCTGTATTCCAAGCCCAGATGACCAGTTCTTTTAGACAGCAGTTTGAAATTACACACTTCAATGCCCAAGACAGATATTAAATTGAAAGCCTTCTGTGGCACTGCCAGACAAATGCTCTCCTAGATTCTTGGAAACTAATTTGTAGCCCATGTTTTCAAGTATTAGATTTCCATTCTTCCCTGCTATACTGCTGGAGCCTTTGCAGAGACTAGATAGGTTACTTTTTGGACTACAACTTCCCAAAATCTGCTAGCTGGAGGATTCTAGGAAGTGTAGCCCAAAGAGGTAGCTCAAGTCCTTGGTATAAAAGTATAATTTGATGGCAAAGTGCATTCACAGTTTATAAGCAAGGCAACTTATACTTAAGTTTGTGGTCAGTTTGATTGACTATTGTATTTGCATCTCCATCTTTCCTCCAAACTTGTGAGGTGCATCAGATTGAGAGAGCAATTGTTCCAAGGTAAGTGAGTCTCATAGGTCAGTGTGGACTAAAATTAGGACCTCCAAGTCCAACAGTCCTAGAGCTCCATGGGATGTTAAAGGGAAATGTAGCACTAGAATTGTTTAGAATGAATGGGCCCCTGGACGACATGAGACATTTTTGCTGTTCTCAGGCATTCCATCTTCTCTATTCTGACTTGGGCCTGAAAAAAACAGTGAGAATTGTGTAGTCCTTAAGGACAAATTATAAGCAAGCAAGGACTATGTGTGGCACTGCATGGCATCATTGCTGATCATGGGCCCATCTGTAAACTTACTAGTTTTGTAGTCCTCAAGCCAACATGAAGTTGCCTTAACTCATACTTCCCTGATTTGTCAGAGGCAGCTCTGTCATCCCACTTTTTCAATGGCTTTTAAAATGACCCCATTTCTCTCTCTAACTCACATTTTCCCTCTTTGTTCTCAACTTACTTCAATTGCTGCAAAGTGCAAAACTACTTTGTGTATGTATGTTGTGTGCCTTCGAGTTATTTCCAGCTTATGGTGACTCTCAGGGGAAACCTATCATGGAGTTTTCTTGGCAAGTTTCTTTAGAGGGGGTTTTCCATGGCCATCCTCTGAGGTTGAGAGAATGTGACTTATGCAAGGTCATCCAGTGGGTTTATATGGCCAAGCCAGAATTTGAACACTGGTCTCCAGAGTCTTAATCCAATGCACAAACCACTACTTCACCCTGGCTCACTTAACTCAGAAACTAACAGAGAGGAGGGGGTGAAATTTTGCCCTTCCTAGTAGCCTCAGGCAAAAGGAAAATGCTTCAGTCTTTCCTAGCTTATGTATTCTTCTTTATTAAGAACTTTTGCCATTGTGACCACACACTAATCTTGCTTGACCACATGTGTTCTTATTTTCATCTGTGAAATGTTGCTGTGTGTGTTGACACTGGTCCCAAACAGCTGGGTTTTTGATCACTGATTTTGTATACTATCCTTGAGATGAAAAATGAATAAAAAGGATAAATATCTTAATTTTCAGCACTTTAAAAAAATACATTTGAAATTATGCATATTTCAGATATTGGTAAAACTCATTATGTAGTTCTGTCAAGTTTCACATTAGTAACTTAACTTCTTTATAATCAGTAAACATTTGAAGTTTATAAGTGAGGCTGGAGGCTGTTGTTGTTGTTGTTGCAAATTGCCTTAACTCAGGGAGAATGTCTTGTAATTGAATGTAGATAATGTTCTTCACCAGTCTGTGCAGGATTTAATGTTATCCATATCTCTTGGTGCCATTTGGATACATGTATTTAAATTAAAATAGTATTTTAAATAATATGTATTTAAAATGAAGAAGATTCATTTTTCACAAATGTCTGGCACCTGCAAGGCCTCCAAGAATTTTTCCTGGTTTAGTGAACATGAGAGAGAGATTTTCCCTCCCAGCTTCTTGATGGAAAAGGTGGGGCTGAGATTGTTCCAGAAAGGAAGCTGAAGAGCACAAAGCCAAGAGATCTGTGTCCCAGCCTGTTCCAGTCTAGGAGGGAGGGGAGAATCCCATTGATTTAGACTTGCCTAGAGAGAAGAGAGGAAGAGAGTGGGAAACAGAGGAGTGAACAGGAAAAGCACTTTTGGGACAGATTGGGCTGTAACTCAAACTTCTCTGACCTTTCCAAGTGTATATCCTGCTGTACTGAGCCTGCCATTTAAAGGGGAAGACACATAGATGGTAAACCCAATCCAATAATCTCAGTCCATTGCTAGTTACTTGTGTGTATTCTCTGGATATGGAATAGAGGGGTGCTGGGAGAAGGGAGACGAAGAAGAAAGGGAGTCAACATATTGCAAGAATACTAGATTGGCTCATATGTGAAAACAACACAATCCTCGCTCCTGGCCTCTGGTTTGTCAGCCTCCTGGAAAAGACATAACGTTTCCATTCACATAAGTGACTGATGAGCTACCAGTGATTGTCTGGCATATTAATTTCTTTCTAACCCCATTCTTTAACTTTAGCCTCTCCCTTTCTTCCATACTTCATTCAGAAAGAACCACCAGGGACTGAGGACGTGAAAGCTTCTACCCAATTATGATCTCTCTCTCTCTCTCTCTCTCTCATTCTCTTTCTCTCTCTTTTTTTTTTCCCAGTGCTTAGAAAGTAGTGGAAAGGAGCTCAATATGTAACCGAGGTGGATGGAATATTAGCATCTGAGATGATTTATGTTCATGACCTTCTGGATGTAAGGTGACAGTACAGCCTATGCTCCCACTCTGGATGATATGCATATTCATAAGTCGTTTATTCATAGGAAGAAGTGACTGGATTAGCAATAGTTTGAAGGATGGTGAGTGCAGAGTTGAAGGAAATTCAGGTGGCTTCTGTATAGAGAAATGAGGACACCATCATTTTTGTTATAAAGAAGTACCTTGTGTCTCATGGTTATTATTATAATTATTGGAAAAGTCATGCATTTTGAAGGTGGGCATTGTTTTTCAATTATCAAACCACCCTTATTTTAGTGCAACACAAGGTTTCTTTGATTGATAGACAACCATTTGAAATCCCATTCATCTTTTTCAACTATAAATAATCTTGGCTTTTGCTCAAAAAAAATTAAAGCACCATCTTATTTTATCGACATAAATGGTACTTCCTTATTCAAAGGCAGCATTTATTTATCTATTTTCACTGTAAGGATTTCTATCCCTTCTTTTCAAAGGTAAAGGCTCTCAGAGAAGCTTACATGTGGTGAATAAAAACAAGACCAACCCTACCCACAGGCTTATGATTTTTAAAAAAAACTGAAGAGGAAAAGAGGACAGGAAGGAAAGAGGAAAATAAGTCATCTCAGGCACCATTTCTTAAAAGTACATGGCATGACTAGAACCTTAAAAGCCAACTGAAGAGCATTAGGAAAGAAAGCACCAGGTACAACTGTGCTTTTGAAAAAGTGTTGGCTATGATTTCCCCCGCCCCCGCCACTCACCCAGACTCCCCACCAGTAATGCACCACTAGTGGTGTTTCTCCAGGAGCAGTAGCCATAATGTAGGATGCGATACACAAGTTCCAAAGCCCTCTTTGTTCCCCAGTATACCCTCCTAAAAGGGGCCTTATGGAGAATAACAGCCCCACTGTTAGTGCAGTTCATTGCCTCCCACTGGGCTTAATGGAAGGGGGGGGGGAAGAAAAGACAAATGATAAGCAGCCAGTTCCCAGCATCCCACTTGGCTCCAGTGAGCCAGCAGGGGGTTGGATGTGAAGGTTGCTCCACAATCAAATTATACATACCCCAAAACATATTGGTATAGCTTGACATTCTTATGATGACTGGCTTGAATGAAAAATCTTCAAAAACATGAGGATCCAAATAGCTACTGATCTCTTAGTAGCCTCTCTATCTATCTATCTATCTATCTATTCTTCTCCAGTAGCCAGGTAGAGTTGCTTTGGCACTCTATGTCATCCAGATATAAGGGACAAATCAACATTTTGAAAGTCACCCTTTTGTACTGCAGCTTCCTGAATTCCCCAGCCAGCACAGCCATGGGCTGTTTATTAGAATCATAATGGTGGTCAAGTTAGAGACTCAGTTTGATCCACCAAACTTGACCTGATGTATTTTGCTCAACATGATAGGCTGCATTTCTTTTTCAGAATACTTGTCCAATTGTGATGATCTTTAACTTCAATGTCAATCAAAATTTTAAATGGAAAGCTTTCTGCCAAGTGAGATTTTTATAGAATGTGGAGTTTGTATATGAAGTGTGAGGGTTAAAGTCAGAGCAAAAGTTTGGCAGCCTATGAAGAGGCAAGTGATTCCAGACCTGTAACAAATCATGAAAATGGATGAAGTATAAAGAAAAGTCATCTCTTTTGTACTAACAGTCTACTTTTATTCAGAACAAGGAAGCTTTCTGGCATCTCATTTCCCTCTGAAAGTCTAATGTTCTACACAAAACAAAGATCTGGAGAACAAATCTGGGCCTTGTGGACAAAATGTAATACAAAGCGTACAATCATCTAACCTTCCTCTTTAGTAGTCCAAATAATGTCAGTGAAACAGTTATGCATCTGAGCCATTGTACAAAGGCCTTAAATAATTTCCATGTATTTTCATATAGCACCTAGGTGGGCAGCCATAGCAGGTGCAGGGGCCAATTATCACCTCTGTACCCCCATGACAGGTCACAATGCATCATTTTCAGCTGCTGAGTTCCCCCCCAAAATGGCAACTTCAGATTGTCACTTCATGTAGTTAAATACCAGTTAAATGCCAGTACTGTAGCCAAAACATTGTGAGTTCAATCCTGCAGGGCTCCAGGTTGTCTCAGCCTTCCATCCTTTCATACGTCAGTAAAATGAGTGCCCAACTTGTTGGGGGCAATTGGCGAAGACATTATTAAGTCACTTTGGGGGGAAGCAGACGGCGCTAAGCGCCGTCTACAGGGCAAGGTAGGGGAGGGGCAGCCACATGCTGGGCGCCCCAATCCCTTCCTAAAGGCATTGTCAGAGCGCCGGACCCTCCACATGGCCGGTGCTCCAAGGATGCCTGTCTGCCACAGTGTCCGCACACGCTGCGGTGGAAGAGACGCTGAAGCTGCGCCGGCAGCCTTTTGCGGCGCACCTTCGGCGTCTTGTGAAAGGAGCGCTATTTTAGCGCTCCTTCCTGGGGCTGGGATGCTGCGCCACAGGGCCGAGGTGTGCGGATACCTCGGCCCCAATCCACAGCTTCCCGGGGCGGCCCATGGCCGCCCGTCTGCTTAGCCCCTTTGAGAGTGGTTAGCACTATAAAGCAGTATAGAAATGTAAGTGCTATTGCTATTGAGTTCATTAAAAGATTTTGGAGAATGGGTAGGGTTGTTGGGCATTCCAGAACTGAAACTTTCACTTTTGTGGGCCACTGGGAATGGCATAAATGCATTTTGAAAGGGGAAAATTTCAGATTTTTTAAAAAGAAAAAGAAAAACACAAATTCTGGAAGTAAGGGGAACTGGGAAGAATTTGGGGGCTGTAATCTCTTCTAGGGGAGCACTTCAAGCTCATGGGCCACTCCATTCCCACACTTACATAAGTACTAAATAGTGGGGGCATTCCATATTGCAGTTACAGATTCATAACCCAGAAATAGAGATCCATAACTGGTGTGTATTCAATAAGATTGTTTAATCTTACTGTAAAATTATATAAATGTCACACCAGTCCACCTGAAGAGCAAGTGTTGGGCAAAGGAGGTCTTTTCAAATTCTGATCAGGGTACAAGGAGGACTCTTCCCTCTCTGGCCAGTGAATGAGTCTGCAACAAGGAATTGTTGCAGGCATCCTGCTTCTGTCCGTTGCAGCCTCATTCACTGGAGGAGGGGAGGGTCCTCCTTGCACCCCTGTCAGAAGCTAAACAAACCGCTATACACTTTTGTGAACTTCTCCTTTCATGTTTGTGTTTTCCTTCAAGTTGTCTGTTGACTTATGAATTGCATGGGGGTTTCTTTGGCAAGGGATACTCAAAGATAGTTTTTTTTCAGTTCCTTCCTCTGAAATATAACCTACAGCACCTGGTATTCACTGGCAATCTCCCATCCAAGTACTAATCAGGGCTGACACTGCTTAGCTTCCAAGATCAGATGGGATCTGGTGCATTTAGGATATTTAGGCCCTCTTTGCAATATACTAAGATATCCTGGCTACTAGCAAGTGTGGTATACTGGTTTGAGTGTAGGACTAGGACTCTGGAGATTAGGGTTTAATTCCCCATTCAGCCATGGAAAGCCACTAGGTGACCCTAGGCAAGTCATACCTTCTCAGCCCCAGAAAACCCTATCATAGGTGCACCTTAGGGTCATGATAAGTTGGAAACTATTTGAAGGCACACAACAATAACTGCAACATATTGGGTCCCAATCTGAAAATTTCATTGTGCACATCAAATGGAAAAAGTAAGTCATTTCTGATTTCCTGGCTTTCTATAGCCAATTCTTTGTATTTATGAAGGCAAAAATATGTCTCTCATCTGTAGTCTAAAGTAGTATAATCTGAGTTTTAGCCTCTGCTTCTATGTAATGCATAGAATGAGTGTAATTTTTCATGTATGCATTGCTGGCCTCTTTCAACAATTAGAGCACCATTCTTTCTAGCCCTCTGGGTTTGATTTGGGCTAGATTCAAGCTCCCAAATTAAAGTGGATAAAATAATATTGAAATGCTGAAACACTCCATACTCAGGCCCCCCAAATCCTACTATACTGCCTCATGAAAGTTACAAAAGATAATATTTGTATAAATTAAAGCTATTGGATACTTGTGCTATTTCAGTTTCTGCTTCATTAAGTTGTCCTCCATTCCTGAACATCCACAGATCTATTCCACAGCATTTTTCTATTTTACATTTAATCTACATACCTACAAGAAAAAAAAGGAAAGGAAAGAAAATTAAAGGAAAGGAAAGAAGGAAGCTGAATAAATAGCCATTTTCAGTTAAATGCAGCTAGAGAAAAAAGCTCTTGCTGAAATAAATGCCATTTAATAAAGAAATTATAGATTTCAGAATTAATACCTGTACCTTCTTATGTGCAATAACTCCCTTAAAAGTCCTGCACCAATTTTTATTTCTTTGTTGTTTGCAATTGTGACTTCATTTTAAAAATCAAAGCAGGGGAGGTACTAACTTGTTTTTTTCCAAGACATGATACCACTTGATTTCAAATTGTGGAATAGGCAGGAGCCTGTTAAAACAGAACTGTAACCATAAAGGGGAAAAGATGATTTATCTGCCTTGAATCCCATTGTGGGAGAAAGGAAGATAAATCCTTGAAATATATAAATAAATAAAAATTATTGAGGCAGATTGTTGGAACAAACCATGTTGGGTTATGGGTTTGCCCTGTGTTATCCCATTTCTCCCATAAAGGGGTGGGGTGTGCATGTTCACATATACACCAGTGAAGGCTGATCTCTCCAATGTCAATGGGGAAGTGAATCAACATTAAACATTTTGCATAAATTTTTCATTAAAATCCCATATTAGGAAAAATTGTTCAGTGGAGTGTTCCACTGTGTTTGAGAGGACTATGCTTTATGCTTATTGAGGACTAGAAAATTTATTATTATCCTTTACATCTTTACTTAGCAAGCATGCCTTTAACAGAGACAGACTTCAATTAGCAGAAGAATGAGAAAGAAGGGAAAGCAAGTGTCTTGCTATAGTTTAGTTTTTAGACTTTCCCCACAAAGGACAACTTTTCTTAGGACTATAAAATTACTTTCAGAGAACAGAAGAGCTTCCTGCATAAGGAACCCAGAGGCAGAAACAAATATAATATGAAAGAAACAAAACCTTGTGTTTGGGAAGGGAAAAAAGAAAGCAATTAAAGACATCAACTGAGACTCAGAGAAAGCCAATTAATTCATCAGGGCCAGCAGTTAATTAACAGAGACGCATCATCTTCATCAAGTCATCCCAATACCCAGCAGCTCTTTATTTGCAAAAGACACAGCCATTCCATTAACCACAGTAGCTCAAGAAAACCCTGGCTCTTTTTAGTAATGAAGCTGTTGAGTTATTAATTCAGAATCAAAATAAACACACCCTTTCCTTGGGGTCTTGGGATTTTGGCTCAAAGGAACTTTTAGTGCATAGTGTATATGTACAGGTTGGGTGGGGCAGACACAGATATCAATTGCAATTAAATTAACCCTATTATATGAGTTGGGTTGTCAGTCCTATGTCCTTGACAGACCTATGCCTCCTTGCTGAGTTTGAAAAGCTGGCCAGACTGGACATCTCTTTGATAATAAGATGGCTAGATCAGAGTTTGAAAGAAGTTATCTTTTGGAATACAATGTTCAGTATCCACCAGGCAGTCTAACCTCTCAAACTCTTCTTGACTAGCTAGGTGAATACATATGCTTACTTCCTGCTCACTGGTACAGCACATCCTTGGCAGTTGCTGGCATTTTTAAAACTTACATAGGCTTTATTTGTTCAAACTTTCTAGACCAATTGGATTTCCAAATGGTTTGGACCTAAAGCTCATAGAAGCTCCCTCCAGCACAGCTAATGGTCAGAGATTCTGGGAACTAAAGTCTGACTAGCTAGAAAAACAGAACAAAGGAGCTCTAATTGGGTCCAAGTCAACATGTTTATAACATTTTATGCATTAGGCAACACAAACCATGTAGTTTCCTGATCTCAGGAAGCTTTATAACCCTGCTCAACCGATGCAGTTAAATGTCCTTTGCAAAAATTCTCTTTAAATGTAGGGAGATTGGGAGTAGATGAAACAGGCCTAACACACATATCCCCAGCTTGCTCAGTCTCTTGGGGAACATGCTTCAATAGGGCTTTGGTGGGGTAGGAAAGACTGCTTTCTGAATCTTATACTGCCAGGCTGTATAGACAATGCTGAGTTAATCTGACATGATGGGGGGGGGGGATCTCCCCCAATTTAAGGCAGGAGGATTAAAAACAAGGCTCTGAAGAAACTTCTCAAGAAAACCCCATGATACGTTCACCTTATAGTCGCTATAAATTGGAAATGACCTGAAGGCACACAACAACAAACAACAATGCCCTGTCATGTCTTCTTGAAGGCATAATTGGCCTGGGGGGGGGGGGGCAAATTCATAGGAGTTGAACGACATGGGGGTTCAAAGGAGGTGGAACCCTTGGACTGCAAGAGTGTTCTGGAAGGCCACATGTGACTCATCCATCAACCACACTTTGCTCACACTTGCTGTAGAACAATGTTCTTCATTCTATGAACAGGGCTCTGTGATGTTCAGTGCAGGGATTTGCTTCCAGCATACTATCTGATACTATCAGGTACTACCAATTTTGTACAAATTGTGCCAGTTTTAAAAGATTTTGTTCATTTCACATAGCGTCTGCTTGCCTCTTTGCTTCTGCTCTCAATTCAAGGTGCCAGTACATACTTTTAAAACCTTAAAAATCTTGATATACGCCCATTTTTTCTACATATCTTCAACAGACACCCTCCTCTTAAGTGTCCTCCTTAGGAGGACTTAACATGGTATTTCCACATAAGGGGAGGGACTTTTCAGTGGTGGTGTCATAACTTCTGAATGAATTCTCCAAAGAAGTACCTCTGGGACTGAAGTTATAATGCCTATCCCTGCTCTGTGTTTTTGTACAGTTCTATCTGTCACTTGTTTGCTCTAATGACTTTGGATTTTTTTATATTGTATTTGTAGATGGCATCTTTCTGGAATTTATCTGCAGAAAGAGCAACCAAGAAATATTATAAATAAATGTATGTGCTTTGATATGTTTGGGACTTAACACCTTCAGATACGGCTGACCAAATTTCCCTACAGAAAAAAAAAGTGTTAGCCTTCAAAGACTGTTCCAGTGCTAGCAAATGTTGGGTTTTTCAGAACCACAGAGAGCTAAGTTCTTCAAATCCTAGGCTCACAGAGTAAACCCTGGGCCAAATATTCTCTTTCAGCTTAACCTGCCACATACAGATATTATAAAGATAAAAGGTGGAGAGGAACTATGTAGAATTGTCCTGAGCTCTTCTGATGAAAGGTGAAATCAAATATAAATTAACAATATCGGGGAGGGGGAGTTTCTAGCCTAACCTTCTCCCATATATTCTGATCTGATATGAACAGGCAGCTCCCCCAACATGTTACTGCATATAATGAAATCAAAGGCTGAATTCTGACATGACAAAATTGGCAGTGAATGTCATGTGTTGCCAGTGAATGCAAAACATTTGTCACATATCCTGTCCCCTCGGTGCTAACTCTGGGCCCTTAAAGAGCTGACATGGTATTGCATGCATACAAGTGGGAGGGATCCATAAATTAAAAGGAAACCCAAGCTTTGCAGATGTGAAAGGGAAGGGAAGGGAACGGAACAGTGAGGACAACCACAAATTCCTGACCATCTGCTTGACAGACAGAACACTGAAAGGGAAGATATGGAACAGAGTGCCTTAAAAGGTTGTAACGGGGGGGGGGGGCACTCTACACTGCCCCATCTTGTGTAACTCCATCAGTGGATATTTTCTGCATGCATTCAGATGAAACTTCTGAGAAGAACTGGAGTGGAAAGGAATTTGCTTAAGTTTTATTAATCATTTCCAGGTAGAAAAAGCTTATTTGCAGAGGGCAATGAGTTAAATCCAGTATTAGTCCCACTAAAATTAACAGTACTTGTTAGTTCCATCATTTTTATTAAGCCTACTCTAGTAAGAACCATCATTGGATTCCACCCAATAGTCTTTCTTTATAAACTAAAGAAAAGAGCACTCTCCCAACTAGCCTATTCAGGAAGGGAACAGGATGTGTGATTACAGTACAGTAGAACCTTTCATTTTTGTTTTATGTTTCATTCCTTTTTATAGAGAGGAGTGGGCAATTATACCCCTGACTTGTAACAACCATCAAGTGAACAGGTCACTTGTCTGTTCTGTGGACTGCATAAATCTATGCAAACCTCTGAACAATTTAGTTTAATTACTTGCCAAGGCTGCAACAAGACAGAAACCCATATGTAACATTACCAGTGGAACAAGTACTTGAATGCAGGAGCTAGAATAATTTGACAGCTAATATAAAGCACTATAATTTATATTTAGTTATATTGAGAAGGCTGTGGGGTCGTCCTTCCCTCCTTTGAGTACTTCATATAAATATTTACTTGGATTCAGAGACTTTGCTTAACCCTTTAAGTACCACATCTGATTCCCACACCCACATGGAGGAATTTTTTGTTTACCATAGACATGATGACAAACAAAATAGAATAATCCATCAACTGTTGCATACATCAACATCAGGTATCTGTAATTATGGTATATTTACTGTAAAGTACAGCTGGATACAAGATTAAAGGAGAGACAAAAGATGTGATGCTTGCATCGATTTATTAGAAACAGTATTTTTAGATTCTGTGCCAGAGACAAGGTGATAAGTCTGTTATGTTTAGGTTTCATCCAAATTACTTCATAAATTATGGAACTCAGTGACATTACCACACTGCCTCTTTTGAGCAGAAATTTACTCTGGGTTTAATTTTAACTAACAGCTTATCAGCTTACCACAAGTTATTTTCAACCTCAGGATTTTATATATGATGTATTTGTGTAAAACAACATTTTTGTAATCTAAAAAGAGAGTACACTGAAACACATAAAAAGTGCCTTTCCTTCAACTATAATCAGTAATTAAATATTTGGGAATACAAGGAAAACATTTAAATTATATAGTTCGGCTTCAAGATAGACTTCTACTCTGTTATTTCTCTCTTTTTAGACTAAGCACTGTTCTTTTCAGTGTTTCACTTTTGTGTGTAGTGCCTTCAAGTTGCCTGTCAATTTATGGCAACCTCATAAATTTCATAGGTTTTCCTTGGGCAAGGAATACTGAGAGGTGGTTTTGCTAGTTCCTTCCTCTGAATTATAGCCTATAGCACCTGGTATTCATTGGTAGTCTCCCATCCAAGTACTAACCAGAGCTGGCCCTGCTTGGTTTCCAAGATCAGATTAGATTTGGTGCCTTTAGGTTATTTAAACTGCCCTTTTACTAAATTGCAAATAAATATAGGCATCTTGTTGGCAAGTCCCAACTAGAGTAGACTTATTCAATCAATTGTTGAATGGTGAATCAGCATGTATCATTCCTATTGATTCAATGGGTCTATTCAAATCAAGACTAACAACAGGATTTAGACCAGGGGTCGGCAACCCTTCCTTACCTGGGGCCGGTCCCTTGCAGCAAGCCCTTGCGGTGGGCCGGGAGGGGGAATGGCGGCCGCCATTTTGTTTTGCCAAAATGGCTGTCATGAAGTGCAGGGTAGCCGAAACACACAGCAACGGTGGCAGGTGGTGGTGCCTCGGGGTCAGTGGGGGCCAGTAAGCGGGGGTCTGCGGGCCAAATGTAGCCCACGGGCCATAGGTTGCCGACCCCTGATTTAGACCAAAGTATATTTTAAGTGCATAGGTGTAATTTTATCCCAGTTGCTAAATAATAATAATAATAATAATAATAATAATAATAAATTATTTGTATCCCAACCCTCTGCAGATGCAATCAGGGTGGCTTACAGTAATAAAACATCACAATATACAATCCTGAACCTCCCTCCCCTTAAAACAGTATTAAACATCATAAAATTAAAACAACCAACAAACCGCAGAAAAAATTAATAGATAACAAATTATAAAAGTAAAGCAGACAGCCAGTGGCAGTATGGCAGGGGAATAAAAGAAAGACAAAGCTCACTCCTTAGGCTGGGAAGACTAATCAGGAAAGGCCTATTGGAAAAGATCCATCTTCACAGTCTTTTTAAAGCTGTTTAGATTGGTAATCTGATGGATCTCGTCCAGCAGGCCGTTCCATAGTCTGGGAGCGGTTGCTGAGAAAGTCCTCTGAGAGGTTGCAGACAGCCTAGTTTTAATAGGCTGGAGCAAATTCCTCCCAGAGGACCTGAGTGCGCGGGACAGATTATATGGAAGGAGGTGCCCTAATATTATTGATTCTTTAGAATTCCTGCTTCTAAGTGGTCAAAGCACTTCACAGACATCATCACTGTAACCCTGGCAACAAAGCTATATCATCAAGAATGCATTATTATTATTTATATGTTCTCACATAAATGCATATGGTGGCACAGTGGTTAAATGCTGGTACTGCAGCCACTCACTCACAGCCACAAGGCTGTGAGTTTGATTCCAGCCAGGGGCTCCAGGGTCAACTCAGCCTGGCATCAGTCCGAGGTCACTAAAATGGGTACCCAGTTTATTGGGATCAATTAGCTTACATGTTGTAAACTGCTTAGAGACTGCTTAGTTCAGTATGAAGTGGTACAGAAATGTAGCTGCTATTGCTATTGCTACATCTATGGCTATAACTGTGTAGCGTGAAAGGGCACCAGGCTCTAGACATGTCAGATTGGACTCATTCACACTACACAGTTATAGCACTAAGATTCCATTTCAGTTGTCATGGCAACATCCTATGGACTCTTGGGCTTTGTGGTTTGTCGAGCTTTCTGGCTAATAATAATAATAATAATAAAAATAATAAATTTATTTCTATCCCGCCCCTCTTCAGTGCAATTAGGGTGGCTTACAACATTAAAAACACCAATAGGTACATCAGCACACAAACCCACCCACCCCTAAAAAGATTTTAAACTAGAACAATTAAAACATAGAATAAAATTAAGGTATAAAACAAACATATCTCACAACAACATAGCATAATCAGCATAATCAGCAGCAGCACAGAAGAGGAAGTTAGCCAAATCTTTGGGCCAGGATAGTTATTCAGGAAAGGCCTGCCAGAAGAGATCTGTCTTGACAGCTTTTTTGAAGCTGTCAAGGGTAGTAATAAAATGGATCTCATCTGGCAGGCCATTCCATAATCTGGGAGTGATGGCAGGGAAGGCCTTCTGGGAGGTCACCGACAACCTCGTTTTCATAGGTTGTAGCAGATTCCTCCCAGAGGACCGAAGTGCACGGGGAAGGTCATATGGAAGGAGGCGGTCCCAGAGATAGATTAGACCCAAGCCATGTAGGTCTTTAAAGGTCATAACCAACACCTTGTACTGTGCCGGGAAACTGATGGGCAGCCAATGGAGAGTTTTTAGCACAGGTGTTATATGCTCTCTTCTGGAAGTACCAGAAACCAACCTGGCTGCCATATTCTGAACTAATTGAAGTTTCCGAGTCAAGCACAAGGGTAGCCCCATGTAGAGCTCATTGCAGAGACTGGAGGTTACCAGCGCGTGTACCACAGTTTCAAGACCCTAGTTTCCAGGAAAGGGCACAGCTGGCGTATCAGCCGAAGCTGATAACAGGCGCTCCTGACTGTTGCATTTACCTGATTTGACATCTGGAGTGATGGATCCAGGAGCACTCCCATACTGCGAACACAGTCCTTGGAGGAGAGTGTGACTCCCTCTAGGACTGGAAGTTGTATTCCCAAACCTCGTTTCGGGCCCGTAACTGTCAGTACCTCCTTTTGTCTAGATTCAGTCTCAATCTGTTTTTCCTCATCTAGTCCATTACTGCTTTAAGACAATCATTGAGAGGAGAGGTGCCATCTGTAGTCGAAGCTGACGACTGAGACATGGAGAAGTTTATCTGGGTGTCATCAGCATATTGATGACACCACGCTCCATATCTCTGGATGATCTCTCCCAGAGGCTTCATATAAATATTAAATAGCATCAGGGGCAGAATGGAGCCTTGAGGGATGCCACAATTAAGCTCTATTCTAGTACAGCAACTGTCCCCGAGCCTCACCCTCTGAGATCTGTCCAAGAGGAAGGAACGGAACCACTGCACAGCAGTGCCTCCAATCCCTAACCCTCTCAGGCGATCCAAAAGGATGGAATGGTCTATTGTATCAAAGGCCACTGAGAGGTCCAAGAGCAACAACAGGGTCACACTACCCCTGTCGATACCCAAGCAGAGGTCATCAGCCAGAGCAACCATGGCAATTTCAACTCCATATCCTGTTCTAAAGCCAGTTTGAAATGGATCTAGATAATCAGTTTCATCCAAGACAGCTTGGAGTTGGGAGGCAACTGCCCTCTCAATCACTTTGCTTAAAAAAGGCAGCAAGGAAACTGGCCTATAGTTGTTCCTGTCCAGGGGGTCCAGGGAAGGCTTTTTCAGGAGCAGCTTAACTGCCGCTTCCTTTAAACAAGATGAAACAAAGCCTTCCCTAAGGGACACATTGATAATGTCCCTAAGGAACACCCTCAATGTGCCACCCCCTGGGTGGCCAGCCATGATGGACAAGGATCAAGGGAGCAAGTTGTCTTCCTCACACTACCAAGGAGCTTGTCCACGTCATCGGTACTCACAGGTTGAATCTGATCCAGTATGCTAAATATCCCTCCCTAAACTGCAAAAATCCAGAAATCCATAGGATATTACATGGTGGTTAAAAGGAAATCATAGCACTATAACCATATAGTGTGCCCCTGGTCTACACATTGTTCGAGTTGTTTCAAACTTATGGTGATCCTAAGGCAAACCTATGTTTTTGTTGGCAAAATTTGTTCAGAGGGGGCTTGCCATTGCCTTCCTCTAAGTCTGAGAGTGTGACTTGCTCAAGGTCACCCAGTGGGTTTCCATAGCTGAGCAGGGATTGAAACCCTAATCTTCCAGAGTCCTTGACCACCACTCAGAACACTACTGGCTCTCTCTTGTTTATATATTTGTTGTTGTGTGCTTTCAAGTAATTTCTGACATATAGTGACCCTTAACCTATCATGGGGTTTCCTCGGCAAGATCTGTTCTGAGAAGATTTGCCATTGCCTCCCACTGAGGCTGAGAACATGTGAGTTGCCCAAGTCACCCAGTGGGTTTTATGACTGAGCTGGGAATCAAAGCTTGGTCTCCAGAATTATAGTCCAATACTTAAACCACTATGCCACACTGGACCTCTTTACATTGCAGATGGCAGAGTGGGCAGGGATGATCCAGGATAATTTGCTGCTTGAAGCAAAGAACAAGTTAGCACTCCCTACCCCTGAAATCCAAGAGGGTTGGCAATTGAGTCTTTCTTTAACACTGGCTATGGAACAGCATCCTCTTCCATAGCTGAATGCAAACTGCTTTCCAACATATTTTAGGCTGCCTCCTGGCATCTGTTGCCTGAGGTGTCTGTACCAGTCTGGTTAATGATAGTGCCAGCCTTGGAAATGGGGGAATCATAGTTGCAGGGATACATATGGAGGATCATATAATATGATCTAAAAGGTTCTAATGAACTTGAATAAATTGAGAACACAAAGATGGAAAGAGGGCCCTAAATTGTTAAGGCCATCTAAAGAATTGAGGAATTAACTATTTTTCATTTGGCAATTTTACAATCCGTTGAGATTTTTGCTTTGCAGTCCAAAATTTTCTTCAAAATAATTGCCAGCATGCAGCAATAGATGTATCTTTGGCAGGTTTCATTATCTGTTTAAAAAAAAAAAAAAGATCAGTAACCAGGCTTGCTCTACCTTTAGGCAGGGTATAGTAGTTACCTCAGGTGACTGATTTTATGTGTCATGAGTGGGCAGCAAAATTTTAGCTTCTTAATTTGTTGTATTGTATTTTTATTGCCAGAAGGGAAGAACAGCACTTGTGGAATTTTCTCTTTCATGTGCCAGAATATGAAGTCTGGCTGTGGACATACACATCTTGACTTCACTGGGTGGGGAAGCACCATATGGAGAAAAAATTACCTTGGGCCAGTCATAATAGCAAGTTCTGTGAAGAAACAACAAAAATGCTTGTGGTACCTTTAATTTTTTTATTTGGAACAAAATGTCATAGACCTTCACTTACTTCATCAGATGCATTAAGTAGAGTGGGGTGGAGTTTTAAAAAAAAAAGCTTTTCACATAAATTTATTAAATTTTAAGATATCATAAGACTCTCTGTCCTTTTTTGCTGGAATAAGATTACAATCCTAACTGGCTAAGAAACCAAAGGGCTAACTGAACCAACATGAAGCAAGATTAAGCTAAATCCAAACTCATCTCAGCCTAAGGAAGGTGGAAATTAGTTAAAACTACCTTCACTCTGGATTAACTTTATGCTGGCACTGTGCCTGTGTCCCTGGCCTACCGTATCTTGTGCCTAGGCCTAACCACTTGTTAGCTAGTGCATTTTTAGTAGAATAACATTGTAACATGACCAGTTATCTGGAAAGTACCTTATAGAGTTGTGTGATTAGAAAAGAGAGATAAATAGAGGGAAGGAAACAGGGAAAGAAAGAAAAACTCCATAGAAAAAAGGGAAGAACAACTGCCGACTAAATGTCTTTGAATTATAGCGCAGGGCAAAGGCCCTATAATTGTGGGGCTTATTCTGCCCCTACAAGCCTCTGCAGGGTACATAAACTGCCAAAAATAATCAGGTGAGACCAAAATCTGTTTCCTGTATGGAAAAACAAGAGGTTTTATGTTAAACAGGAGGGCCTTGCAACCTTTCTAGAAGATGAATTGCTGCTCCCTTCTTTTATTTGATGATGATGATGGTGATGATGATGATGATGATGATGATGATGATGATGATGATAAAAAGGACTCCAGACAATCAGGGGGGTATGCAGAAAACATCCTGGCATGCAGTTCCAGGTTGGCACTTTCCTTATCCCTATCTTTTGGGTGAGATTTCTGTGTCCACTCCACAACATGAATGTAATAAATGCTACTGCTGATTGTTAAATGCATGGCAGGTCTAGTTTTGACAGCTTTGTCTTTTCAGGATACCTTGAAAAGAGATTCATGGATATATGACAGTCATTACCATTTGGGACTTATTCTGTATAAATAAACTTGGATTTTTGTGAAGAAGATGGCCTTTTCTGTGTACAAAGCACGTTTCCTGCATATAAAACATGCTTTTTCATGTGTTTTTTGTAGAAGGTTCTCAGCACCGAAGACACCATTTTCTGCTCAAAAAAAAAAAAAAGCATGTAGTTTTTCACAGAATAAATCCCAAACTTCAAATAGTCCTTGAAAACTGTGCAGTTTCCAAAGACTTTTTCACAGTGGGGAGAAAAATAGAAAAATTGTTTCTTCTTCCCTACCAGAATGAAATTTATGATGATTTACATCCTTACTATGAAGGGATCCTGCTTCTTCTAGGTTCTGCATGTATACATAGCATTCTGTTTGTATTAGACAAACAGAAAAATCGCCATTGCAAAAGCAATACATATAAGAATCATAGAATCATAGAATCATAGAATCATAGAGTTGGAAGAGACCACAAGGGCCATCCAGTCCAACCCCCTGCCATGCAGGAACTCCCAATCAAAGCATCCCTGACAGATGGCCATCCAGCCTCTGCTTAAAGACCTCCAAGGAAGGAGACTCCACTACTCTCCGAGGGAGTGTGTTCCACTCTCGAACCGCCCTCACTGTCAGGAAGTTCCTCCTAATGTTGAGGTGGAATCTCTTTTCTTGCAGCTTGCATCCATTGTTTCGGGTCCTAGTCTCTGGAGCAGCAGAAAACAAGCTTGTTCCCTCCTCAATATGACATCCTTTCAAATATTTAAACATGGCCATCATATCACCTCTCAGCCTTCTCTTCTCCAGGCTAAACATCCCCAGCTCCCTAAGTCGTTCCTCATAGGGCTTGGTTTCCAGACCCTTCACCATTTTAGTTGCCCTCCTTTGGACACGCTCCAGTTTCTCCACATCCTTTTTGAATTGTGGTGCCCAGAACTGGACACAGTATTCCAGGTGAGGCCGGACCAAAGCAGAATAGAGTGGCACTATTACTTCTCTTGATCTAGACACTATACTTCTACTGATGCAGCCTAAAATTGCATTGGCCTTTTTAGCTGCTGCATCGCACTGTTGACTCATGTTCAACTTGTGGTCCACCTGGATTCCTAGATCCCTTTCACACGTAGTCTCATTCAGCCAGGTGTCCCCCATTGTATATCTGTACTTTTCGTTTTTCCGGCCTAAGTGCAGTACCTTACATTTCTCCGTGTTGAATTTCATTTTGTTAGCTTTGGCCCAACTTTCTAGTCTGTTCAAGTCATTTTGAATTTTGATCCTGTCATCTGGGGTATTAGCTACTCCTCCTAATTTGGTGTCGTCTGCAAATTTGATAACTATGCCCCCAATACCGTCATCCAAGTCATTAATAAAGATATTGAATAGCACTGGGCCCAGGACAGAGCCCTGTGGCACCCCACTGGTCACTTCTTTCTAAGTTGAAAAGGAGCCATTGTTGAGCACCCTTTGGGTTCGACCAGTCAACCAATTACAAATCCATGTAACAGTTACTTTGTCTAGCCCACATTTTACCAACTTGCTTGCAAGAATGTCATGGGGAACCTTGTCAAAGGCCTTACTGAAATCAAGATATACTATATCCACAGCATTCCCTTCATCTACCAAGCTGGTAATTTTATCAAAAAAAGAGATCAGATTTGTCTGGCATGACCTGTTTCTCTGAAACCCATGTTGACTTTTTGTGATTATGAAATTATCTTCCAGATGTTCACAGACTCTCTGTTTAATGATCTGCTCCAGAACCTTTCCGGGTATTGAAGAATCTTTCCGGGTATTGTTTCTTCTTCCCTACCAGGCCACATGTCAGTGACTTGTATTTAAAATTCCCCTTGATAATGAGATCCTGTAATACAAAAGACTTAAGTGCTGATATCCATTAAATTTCCTGTCAATCTACCTAAATACAGAGATGGACAAATCTGTCAGCTTGACTTTCAACTTCATTCATTCTTTAAAATTCTTTCCATTCTGTCTATAAAGAAATTTGTGAATGTAGGTAAATTCTTATGATAAAATGTACCAAATAAAATTATCAACTGCCTATCCAATTCAATAGATAAAGCTACTCCCCACATAGGGAGAATCACATGACATGTGCTTTCCATATAGCTGTTAAATATGATCGGCCTGTGAAAAGGGAGAACTTAATTCAGCATTACAAATTGTTAAATATGTAGGGATTCAAACCCTGACTTTTAAAAGTTAAGCACTCAAAGCCTGGATAAGATACTGCTCAGTTCCACTTTCCCTTGCATTCATTTATTATTTATTATTATTTCTATAATGTCAATGAAAAAATGTGTGAATCTGAGCAAGTCCTTATCCAAAAATGATCTAAAATTCAGAACCAAATCCGAACATGTTGCCCAAACCAACACAGGATTCCTCAGAAGTGGACCAAATCCAGATTCAAATATTCCCAGATCTCAAGGCCTGGTTCAGAGTCTCCAGTCCTAAGGGATAGGGGAGAAATCTCAGGGCAAGAATGCTGTCTTGAAAAATATTGTGTATACATATTTTAATCTTGTGTAAACTCTTGTGTACAGACATTTTCTGTTATACTTGGTGCTTACCATTTAAAAAGCATAATTTGTGCAACTGGGGTTAATATATCATGCTTACTGACATTGCTGGGTCTGCCCCTTGTAACCATCACTCTTGTAACATCACTGGGGCCTGACCCTATGACATCACGTCATCCCTTGGTCTCAAGTTTAGGTGCTGAAATCTCAGGGGCTGGGGTAGCCCAGATCTGGTCACCTTCTACCAAATTAATCAGGAATTTGCATTCAGAGGAGATGCAGGAGCAGAAACAACTGCTACACTGAAACAGAAAGCCCCCACATTTACTGGAACTATTGAGCAGTCTGGAGGAACCTGAAGCCTAATAGGCACAGCAAATCAGGGTCTTAGCCAGATCTCTTGGTCTGTACATCTGCGTCCATGATGTTCTGGACAAAAATATTATCAACACACAAATCATGCAAAGGAATTAATAACTCCCTGCACAAGGAGTCTTTGCTAAATTTTGTTAGCAGATAAAATCATAGAGCTGGAAGGGACCTCATGGGTCATTAAGTCCAATCTCAAAGGAAGCAACAATTTTCTTAACAATTTTCTTCTCACTGGGAGAAAGTCTTGCATCTGTAATAATAGGTCTCTCAGCATAAAATGGCTTCCAGTTCTTGGCACTTTGTGACAATTTCTGCAGTACTTCTGAGAAAAATTTAATACAGACTATTTCCCACCTAGAATTCTGAGGATTTGATGCTGCCTGATTTTAAATGAGTGTGAACATTTATTTCCTTCAGAAATCTACTGGTGCCAAAAACATTATACAGCTAAATTCCATCCAGATTGACTTTCTCCAGGATTTGTTGACAGTAGAGTGGCAACCCAGCTGATAGATCTGTAGGAATTTTGGATTCTACTGAGAGTTTATTTCTGGCTGATTTTTCCTCCAACAGTTCCCAAAAGAATCAATAAGCCTAGTGCTGAATTAAGTTACATCCATGTGCAAAGCAGGGAATGAAAGTAGCTATCTTGTGACAGAGATAATCCTGCATTGGCCCAATTGTTGCTTAACTTAAATGAGTTACATTTCACTCCTTGGAAAATGCCATCCCATATATTTTAAATATATGCATGTACGCATTTCCATCACAGTTGTGGAAGATAGTAGTGATGTGGGGCAAAATTATCCATAAACAAGAACAGGGAACATCACACACATTTTGATTTCTTCTGTGAATTTATTATATAGCCAAATATGATCAGCTATATTTCCCTGAGCCAGCATGGTTTGAGCATTGAACTATGAATCTGGAATGCAAGTGTGTGTAGGTGCCTTCAAGCCACATGTCAGCTTATGGCAACCACATAAATTTCATGGGGTTTTCATGGGCAACGAATACTCAGGGGTCGTATTGCCAGTTCCTTTCTCTGAAATGTACTCTACAGCATTGGTGCTCTCCTAGCCAAGTAATAGCTAGCTGCCTTTTTTGAGGCTGGCATGTACATTTGTACAGTAAGCACATGCCATGAGGTAGAGCCATGTAATGTGCCTAATCCAGGAGTGAAGCTATATGACAGGGCCATGCGACAGACCCATTGTCTACTTGCATGTAAATGTAAACAGTTTCTCTAATATCCTAATAGAGGATACACCCCTATTCCATCCCAGGCTGATCAGGCTGAACCTCCTGTATTATAGCTAATGTTGGGTTCCACATTTTATGAAGGATGCTGACATGTCTGGAGAAAGTAAATCAGAATGATGGGGGTGCTGGAGACCAAATCCTATGAAGGAACAATAAAAAGAACTTTTACCCTCTGTGAGCACAAAGCAGCATTTATAGAAACCCTGCAAGGTAGCCCAGGCTGAGGTAGAGTACCCACCCACAAGATAATAAGTGAATTTTGTGGTTCTGTGGGAATTTCACGCTGGATCAGCCAGATCCTGGTCCAGCACTCTAACCAGTGCATCATGATACAGTTATTATCTTCTATTGAAAGAATTATCATGCATAAAATTCAGAAATTTTGTTCTCTCTTGTTGCAGCAGGCAGAACTAGGACTAGTAAGGATTGCCACCTGCAGGGGTATATTGATTTTGGTGAAACACTAGAAGAAGTCTTTGGAGTGAAACCATTGTCCTTGGGAGGTGGCAGGCTTCCCTTGATGGAGATATGTATGCTCCATCTTGAACTGCACATCTGTACTGAGCTGGGGCTAGACAAGATGACCACCAAGATGCCTCCCAACCCTATTGCTTTGTGTTTCTTTGCAGAGATTTTGTGTTTGCACATTTCTGCAGACTTTCTGATAAACATGCCAGCAACTAAAGAGGACTGTAATAATAGATTGGACAAATGAAGGTCTCCCTACAATCACAATTATAGAGAAATCCCTCTTGCTTTAATAAATAACACAGGCCTACAAAATTGAGTCTCATAAAAGCTTTTTTAAACATGTATGCTGGCTTTACAGGAATTTGGCATTCTGAATCCAAAAATGACCTCAGATTTGCTTCATCAAGTAGTTTTTTTCACAACTTGCTTTGATGTTTCTATGTTGTAAAATGTGACAGAATGAAATGGTCCTTGAAAGAATTATCCTGCAAAGGGTAAGAAAGGGGTTAAAGTCTTCTAATAGGCTTTCAAAACACTTTAATGTGCTGATATGAAACACAAAAGTCTGCTCAAAAGCACTAAAAGGAATAACACTGGAACATCAGAGTCCACACTTAATCAAAGCTGAGTAACAATTAAAATGATTAAAAAATTGAATTTGTGGGGAAAAAACTGTGTGTAGCACAACATTTTAATTTTTTAAAAAAGTTCAGCACCCAAAAATGTGTTTAAAAACAACTAAAATAGTGGGGGGAAAGTTTTTTTATCACAGGCTTGTGTAATCGGAGCATAGAGATGTTACTTTTTTTGGATGACAGTTCCCAGAATCCCTCAGCTGGCATAGCCATCTTACTGGCTGGAGGATCCTAGGAGTTATTTTTTAAAAATACCTCAAAAATGACATTTCCAAGCTCTGGCAATAATCTGATTCTGAGATACTTCTGATTTTACAATGAAAGCAAAAACCAGCCCAAAAAGCTAAAATGATTCTGTTGCCTGCATTCACTGCCATTGTCACGAAAGCAGCTTCCCCCAGATTTACCTTCCTTCATCTCAGGAATAATAATTTTAAAAGTTTTAAATATGTTTCCTATTTCAGAAAGCACAAGAAACTTGCTAAAAGGACATGGCTCTCCTACCTTGCACCCTGCCCCTCATGCCTCAGGATATCATAAATTTTTGATAGCAATAAAACAGAATTTTTGATGAGCTGCTATTTTGCATTAAAGCAACTTTACATGCAAAGATTGCATAATAGGAAGTAAAATTGAATTTTGCCTCAGAACAAGTCCTTATTATTAATTTAAGTGTTTTTATACATCTTAGCAGCAGCTTATCATTCTATATATTTAATTTCTTTCTCAGCGTTTAGCACCAGCTTCTTGGCTAAACAAATCCTTTAAGGGAACACGTGTATGGCATGGAAACGCTGTGTTTCCCATTTGGGCCTTTAGAAAAATAATGAAACTTTAAAGGGGAAAATAAAATACATTAGAAGGCCAACTGTCTGAAGGCTTGTGCACTTGGGGAAAGAGGGGAAAGGAAAATAAGAACTGTTCAGGGAGGGCTGTCCCCTTTACTCATGTTTTTCTCCTGTATTTGCAATCTGCTTATTCCAAAATTGCAAATACTGTATCAATAAATCGTTCAGTGTAATTAGCTTTTGTCTTCTAAAGACGCGGAAATTGGTTTGTGAGAATTTCTGGAGCATAAATGCTCTCCTCCCTTCCACGCGTGCAGCTCAGTAGAAGGCTAGCGGACTAGTTCATGCCTTGTTCAGAAAAAGCATATTATTTATTTAAGGTACCTTTTAAACATGAAGAAAAGCAAACACAGGCATCTTCTCTCTCCCTACTCCATCCCCTTCCCTCTCTTATATAGAAAAGACAGCCAGAATTGGCTTATGCATAGGATGCAAGGATGTGTGTGTGTGCAGGTCATCTTTGTAGATATATTTAGAGAAATGGAACACATACAGAGCAATCTTGTGCATGTCTACTCAATAAGTACTTTCCTAGCTTACTCCCAGGCAACTATACATAAGAGCCCTCTCTGTCCTACCCATGTGTTTTTCCATCATCCCCATTATACTGGTACTGCAGCTCATGGGAATTGTAGTCCAAGCAGTCTACAAAGGGATCTTTTAGCAGCTTTGAGACTAGGTCCAAAACACACTGCAGAAATACTCCAGTTTGAGACCATTTTAACTGCCCTGGCTCAATAATAAGGAATTCTGGGGAGTGTAGTTTTGTGAGACATTTAGCCTTCTCTGTCAGAAAGCTCTAGTGCCACAATAGACTACAATTCCCAGGATTCCCTAGCACTGAGCCAGGGCAGTTAATACAGTCTCAAACTGGATTATTTCTGCAGCGTGTTTTGGATCTAAGGCACTGTAGCATAAGCTTTTGTAGCTTTGGTCTACTTCCTCAGATGTAACCTATGAAAGTTTACGGTATACTATAACTTCTTTCACTCAGTTAGTTTCAGAGGTGCTACAAATTCCCTTTGCTTACTGATATTCCAGACAAACCAGCCAGTCTGGTTCAAAAATGTCAGTGGTACGTAGGATTTTATCCTAACCCTCATGGAAAAGATAATAGTGTAAAAAGGGTGGGTGGTGGTATGGTAGTGGTTGTTTTGATCTGTTAGGTAGACTCTGGCTTATGGTGACCTTATCCTAGGATTTTCTTGGTAAGATTTATTCAGGGGAGGTTTGCCATTGCCTTTTTCTCAGGCCGAGAGACTGGGACATCCTAGAAGCCACAGAGTGATTTCTGTGGCTGAGCAAGGATTCAAAGCCCACTCTCTCAAAGTCCTAATTCAATACTCAAACCACCACACTAGCTCCCCAAAAGGGTGTCTTAAAAATCCAAATTAAAAAGAATGCTTCCTATAATGCAGAATAGTCTGTAGAATCAGTATGTAGGCAGATCTTGTGGCACCTTTGAAACTAACTGAAAGAAGGACGTTGGCAGCATGCGCTTTCGTAGACTTGCATCTGAGGAAGTAGACTGAGGTCTACAAAAGCTCAATGCTGCCAATGTCTTTGTTTCAGATAGGGCCTTTACAGGCTGCCAGAAATAATGCAGCATGAGACCACTTTAACTGCCCTGGCTCAGTGGTAGGGAATCATGGGAACTGTCATTTATTGTGGCACCAGAGCTCCTTAACAGAGAAGGCTCATGTCTCAGAAAAAAACTACAATTCCCATGATTCCCTAACATTGGGCCAGGGCAGTTAAAGTGGTCTCACAGGTGCTACAAGATCTCCTATAACACAGTTCATAGACTTATAAGGGGTGGAGTCTTTTGCTCTTTACATGAAATGGGTCAGAACTTTTGAATATGTATATGTATATATCTGAAAGCAAAAAGTGTGTGTGTATATATGTGTGTGTACATATATATATATATATACTTTTTGCTTACAACTATATATTTTTTTCAAAAGTTACAAGCTTATTCAGATATATAGATATAGATATAGATATCTGAACAAGCTTGTAGCTTCGGTTTGGAAAGAGCACAAGCTCTTAACTAGAGGATGAACCCATATTTATCTTCCCCCTCTTCCCCCACCTAAAAATCAAAAACTGTGAAGCCTTGGCTGGAAGGAGATTTGCAAGACTAGTTTTTTTGTTTTGTTTGGATTTGATTTGAGTTTTCTGTTTTGTTTTGTTTTGTTGATTTTGGGGTTTTTTTTGGGGGGGGGGGTTGCAACTTCTGGGCTAAGCAGAAAAGAAAAAAGAGTCTAAGGGGGGGGTTGCAGACTGCCAGAAATAGTGCAAATTGAGTCCACTTTTAGGGTTAGGGTTAGTGCTAGGGAATCATGGGAATTGTTTTTGTGTTGTTGTTTTTTTCTGAGACATTGAGCCTTCTCTGTCAGAGAGCTCTGGTGCCACAATAAAATACAGTTCCCATGATTTGCACTATTTCTGGCAGTCTGCAACCCCCCTAAACCAACTTGCCCAGGTAGGGCAAAATGTGGGTCGCCCTTGCTCTGAAGAAGCCTTAAAAAGCAGCTGAGGAGAGACGTGTTCCGCCCTGCCAAACTCCCAAAGAGAGAAGGAAAAGAGAAAAGAGGGGAGGGAAGGAAGGAAGGAGAGAAAGAGAGAGAGAGAGAGAGAAGGAGAGCTGCTTGATCTGTCTCCTCTGAAACTTGACACCAATCGCCCAGCAGAGCTTGGGTGACCTTGCTCTGTCAATCAGCCAGCCCAACCGGCTTCCTCCAGCGAGGCGGGCATGGGGCCAAGTTGGAAAAGAAAAGAAGAAAAAACTATATATATATATATAAAAAAGATACAGAGAGAGATAGTAAAACTGAAAACAGCTGGGAACGGTTATCTCGCAAGCCCGAGCTCATCCTGCATGCTGCTCAAAGACTCATGGATTGCAAAAGCATAAAGGAAGGATCTCCTTGCAGGCTCTGGTTAGAGGAGGATGATCCTGAAGGTGGGGATGCTTGCCGGGCATTTTATTTTTATTGATTTCCAAGAATCCTCACCACGCTCCGCGGTTGTTTCTGATCGTGGTGAGGATTCTTGGAAATCAATAAAAATAAAATGCCCGGCAAGCATCCCCACCTTCAGGATCATCCTCATCCTTCTCTAGCCAGAGTCTGGGAAAATTTCCCTTTCCGAACTACAACTCCCAGGGTCTCCCACCCCACAGGGGTGCTGGGAGTTGTAGTTCAGAGAGAGGACTTGTCTACATTCTCTCGCCTCTTTTCCAACATTGGCTGGGACGGGGTTTTATGGTTGCGGTGGTGTGCCTCTTTGAGTTGCTTCCGACCGATGGAGACCCGAAGAGGAACCCATCGTAAGGTTTTCTTGGCAAGTGTCTTCAGAGGGGGTTTGCCCATGGCCGTCCTCTGAGGCTGAGAGAGTGTGACTTGCCCAAGGTCACCCAGTGGGTTTCCATGGCCGAGCTGGGATTCGAACCGGGCTCTCCAGAGTCCAAAGCCCAAACCTCTATGCCACACTGGCTCTCGCTGAATTTGGTAGGAGTTGCTAAATTAAAATTCAGCCCATCCGTGTATTTTCCGCTGGGGGACTACCTAGCCTAACGGCACCAGATCCCCACGGATTTTGGAAGCTAAGCAGGGTCAGCCCTGGTTAGTACTTGGATGGGAGACCGACCGACCAACCAACACCAGGTACTGTTGGTTATATTTCAGAGGGAGGAACTGGCAAAACCGCCTCAGAGTATTCCTTGCCTTAGAAAACCCTGTGAAATTCATGTTCTGGCGCCACGGCAAACTACAGTTCCCAGGATTTCATACATTGAGCCAGGGCAGTTAAAGTGGTGTCAAAGTGCGTTATTTCTGCATTGTGAATGGACTCAAAGAGGCTGACAAGTTGAGGTTTTAGTGCGTTCTTCTTGTTGTGTGCTTTCAAGTCGTTTCAGATTTATGGTGACCCTAAGGCGAACCTAACACGGGGTTTCCTTGGCAAGTTTTTTTTTTCCCGAGCAGGTTTGCCATTGCCTTCCTCTGAGGCTGAGAGAGTGTTACTTGTGCAAAGTCACTCAGTGGGTTTCCATGTCCGACCCAGGATTCGAACCTGGGTCTCCAGAGTCCCACACCACTACGCTGGCTTTCCTTTCCCTGCTTTACTCGGAAGTCCGACTGCAATTATATAATTGAGTGTTAATAAATCAAACCATGATCTGACCTCCTGTTTTCTCTCTGCCTCCAACTCGGAGCTGGAATGGATTGGGGGGGGGGGGGAACGGGATTTTATTCTGGTACAAACCTTCAGCTAATCTTCCCTCCCTTCCTCCCATCCCTCCCACATTCCCAATGGCCTTTCCTGCTTGTCTTGTTGAATTCTAGGTTGTTCTTCTTTTCCAAAAAAGTTAAAATCTTTTGAGTACAGTAGTTCCCAGCTCTGCCCTGAAGGAAGAGAAAACCTGGAGCAATGCAAATCTCTCAACAGCTTTTAGCAATAATTCTCGCAGAACTGGAAGATCAAACAAATCATACGATTTGCATTGAAAGGGGGCCTTCTATTGCTGCACTTATGAGTAGGGGCTGAAGTGTAGGCTGCATCTGCACTGCAGAAATAATCCGGTTTGAGACCACGTTAATTACCCTGGCGCAGTGCTATGCAATTCTGGGAAGTCTAGTTTGTTGCGGCACCTGGTGCCGCAACAAAATAGACTTCCCAGAATTACATAGCACTGAGCCAGGGTAGTTAATGCAGTCTCAAACTGGATTATTTCTGCAGTGCAGATGCCTCAGTTGCCTGAGCTTTATTCTCGCCTTCTCTCGACCATGCAGAGCTGGAGAATCTGGCTGGAGAATTCTAGCAAAAAAGAAGACACGTTTTGGCTTTATAAAAATAGATTTGTGGAAAGCTAAGGAAGTTTTATTCTCTCTCTCTCTAAGCTGTTGTGTGGGAAAGCTGGAGTGTTATTTCTGCCAAATGCCCTGGCTCCTGGATCTGTTGTTGTTGTTGTTGTTTCCTCAAGTAGTGTCCGACTTATACCTATAATGGAGTTTTCCTGACAAGTTTCCTCAGAAGCAAGTTGCCATTGCCATCCTCTGAGGCTGAGATTATGTGACTTGCTCAAGGTCACCCAGTGGGTTTCCACGGCCTAGCCAGGATTCGAACTCTGGTCTCTAGTTTCCTAGTCCAAAGCTCAAACTACCATGCTGGCTTTCTTTAGTTATGCTCAGAGCCTTCAGTTATATTTGCACAGTCTGCTTTTATGCAGGTTGGAGAGGCATAGTGGTGTGGGAGGCCAGGGTTCAAATTTCTGCTAAGCCATGGAAACTCACTGGTAGCCTTAGGCAAGTCACCCTCTGCCAGCCTCTGATGAAGGCAATGGGAAGCCTCTTTTGAATAAATCTTGCCATGAAAAGTCTGGGAGTCACTTGAGCACACATAACAGCAAAGGCATGTTTACCAGAGCTAGGAATCACCCAGCCCTCCAGATGCTATTGAACTACAGCCTCCCACATTGCTCACCATTGCTGGCTAGGATTGCTAATAGGAGCAGCCTAATAACATCTGGAGGGCCAAAGGACTCCTATCTCTGCTTTGTTGTTGTGGGCCTTCAAGTCTTTTCCAACCTATGGTGACCCTAAGGGAAACCTATCATGGTATTTTCTTGGCGAGTTTCTTCAGAGGGGGTTTGCCATTGCCATCCTCTGAGGCTGAGAGTGTGTGACTTGCCCAAGGTCTCCCAGTGAGTTTCAGGGCTAAGTGAGTTTCTTCAGAAGAGGTTTGCCAATTGCCTTCCTCTGAGACTGAGAGAGCATGACTTGCCTAAAGTCACCCAGTGGCTTTACATGGCTGAGCCGAGATTCAAATCCTGGTCTCCAGAATCCTAGTCCAATACTCAAATCACTGCCATGCAGGCTCTCTACTTCTGCTTTACTCAAACAGAAGTCTCTTTGATTGCTAGGGAACATATTTCCTAGTAACCCTGTCATACAGGATTACAATTTTATAGCACACTTTTTCTGGAAGTAAGAATCTCTAGATGATGCTATTCCTCTGGGAATCTAAGGTCAACTCTATCATTTGGGAAGTGCCTCAGGCAACCAGTTTTGAGTGCATGGAGCCATGGCAAACTATTGGTTATTTCACAGGTTGCTAATGGATTTTTACACCAATTGCTCAGCAGAGCTTCGATAACCTTGCTCTGCCAATCAGCCCGCCCAACCCAACTGGCTTCCTTGGATTACGGCCCCATATGGTCCTATAGCAAGATCAAAAAATTGACCTATTTTAAAGTAAGCTAATTTCCATGATTCTGTTATGTTCAACAATGTAAGGGACTCCTTTGCAGGGTAGTGAACTCTCCTTCCTTGAAGGTATTTAACCATAGGTTGGACAGCCACCTCTCAGGAGTGCATTAGCTGTGTGTTCCTGCATGGCAGGGGGTTGGAGTATATGACCCTTGTGGTCCCTTTCTATTCTATGATGCTATGATCTGCCATCCCTTTTAGGCTTCTGTTTCCCTTTCAGTTTAATTGCAGTGCTTACAGTAGCCACAGGGAGAGTTGATCGTCCCAGTAAGAATCTGTTGTGATAAACTATCCCTATTATAATCCAAAGTATTTGGAGACAGCTTTACAAAAGGCCTGTTCCTGGTACAGAGGAAAAGAACTAGCAATTGTTTGAGATCAACCTATTTTTGGATTTTCTGTGGGGATATTGATATAAAGACTATCCTCGTAAGGGTCTGCATTCCAAATTTTACCACCACAAGGCACACTTGGCTTTATTGCAGTGCAACATTTCGTCAGCCTTAGACAACATGGCATAGTGGTTTGAGCATTGGATTATGATTCTGGAGACCAGAATTCAAATCTCAGCTGGGCTATGAAAACCCACTGGGTGACCCTGGGCAAGTCACACTCTCTCAGCCTCAGAGGATGGCAATGACAAACCTCCTCTGAAGAAACCTGCCAAGAAAACCTGTGATAAGTTCACCTTAGGGTTGCCATAAGTTGGAAATGACTTTAAGGTACATGATAACAACAAAACTTTAGAAGTGGGTAGGAGAGTCAAGGTCAAATTAGGCCTTGGTCCTTGTTCTTCATAGGATGCATGGTGGAAGAGAGGAAACATGGTGTACCAAACCATGAAGGCACAACATTCAGGGACTTCTTCTCTGAATGCTGATTTAGCAATTTAAAAAAAAATCAAGGAGAATGGAAATTCTGGTGTGACTCCTTGATTTTCTTTCTCTATGCCTCACCACCCTCAGTTTTACAGGCCTGCTCTTAGATATATCCAGGGTTAAAGTGGGGCAAAGACAGGCAATGAACAAAAGAAAGAGCATTTGGATGACCAAAGAGAAAGTGCTCTTGAGACAAAATCACTGTGATGTGAAACAATGGGAGGAGTGATTGACCCATGGCGCCCCTTCCTTCCTACTTTCCCTAGCCAATATTTATACTTCCTTGTCTCCTCTGCTTGCTTCCTCCATGCACAAACAGTTCCTTTTTCTGTTGCCAGTCAATAGGAGGGAGGAAACAAATGTGCATGTAAGTCAGTAATGTGCAGGAATGAGAGAAAGCTATGGAGAACATAAGTAGAGGGCTGGGGATGAATCAGACCCAACATTCATTGAATTCAGCATCCTGTCAGGATGAAAGAAAGCTGCTTTAAAATGCAAAGGTGGGGGTGGTGAGTGAGCCTTTCCAGCTAAATATAGTTTATGGGATATTGGGGATCCTCACATAGAGCAGCCTTCCCAAATGTAGCTGGGTTTGGGGCAGTGAATGATGGGATATATACTCTAACCCATCAGTAAAACATTAGGATGGGGAAGGATAAGCTGTTGGAGAGCTGGGAATCATGCAGTCTTCCCAGTGTTATTGGACTGCAACTCCCAGCATTCTTCAACATTGGCTATGTTGGTTACAGTGTCGGGGAGTTGCAGTCCAACATATGGAGGGCCACGTGATTCCCATCCTTGACCTAGTAGCCTTATTGGAAATGTGGGAGAAACATATCTTCAGTTCCTTTTAGTGCACAGGTGGGGATTGTGCCCCTCTCCAGATGTTGGACTGCAACTCTCATCAGCCTAAGCCAATGTTAAGGAATGCTAGGAGTTGCAGCTCAACATCAGAGGTGAGCGCTACATGATTGCCATCCCTGCTTTACACTTATAGCTGTCTGGTTTCCACTTTAATTGTGATGGGATTTGGAGAGCCAGCTGGTGCAGGGGTTTGAGCATTGGACTATTACTCTAGAGATGAGGGTTCAATTCCCGGTTCAGTCATGGAAACCCACTGGGTGACACACACTCCCAGCCCTAGAAAACCATGTCATAAGTTTTCCAAAGTTTTCCATAAATCAGAAACCACTTGAAGGCACACAACAGGAATAAGGTACTTATAATTCTGTACCAAACAGTTGTAGTGTCATAATTCAGAGGTGTACACCAGAGCAAAGAGTTCTGAGTACCTCACTAAACTATAAATCCAAGGATACCTAGACTGGAATTATAACTATTAAAACAGGATCAACCTGCTTAATTATGTGATGTAGCCCACTGTAATTTAGTGAGTGTCCCTAGAGCGTGTGCAGACAACACCTTTCCCTCAATAACACATAACCATCACCAGCCTCCACATATGTGGCATTTCAGCAGAGGGCGTCTAAACCTTGAGCTGAGCAGGGAATGGTTTGTTCACATCCACGCTCTTTCTCTAACATACACATACATACACACATCCCTATATCTTAAGAAGCAAGCCTCACTATATTCAAGGGTCCTTTCCCTTGGAGAGTATGTCCTGCAATCATTTGCCCTTGTCTCTATGTAAGGCTCTTCTGGATATTATTGTGTAGTTGTGCAATCTGGATGTTGGGATTGCCACAGATGCATCCAGAAAACAGGGCTGGAAGATAGATAGGGAGGCCTGGTCAGGCATTGAGAGAGAATTACAGCCTCCTTCTTGCAGCTAATTCCTGTGTCAACAGTTTTTTTCTGAATCCAAAGTGGGCCGAGAGTGCTGCTCAAAGTAAATAGCTGGGCTTTCATTAGGAGGCTGATAGAGAAGCATATGTTAACCCTCTCACCCCTGGAAAAATAAAGAAGCTCCAGGAAAAGGTGGGTGTGCAGGACAGACTCTAGGCAAGGGCTTGCTACCAGGAGGCAGAGAGAATAGGCCCAGTCTATCCTGATGCAGAAAACGGGTTCCTTTCTTCTAAACTGGGAGTGAAAAAAAGGATGGCCAGGAGCTTTGCTTGGCTGGCAAATTTATGTTGCTGGACAGACAGAGAAAAACCTACCAAAAAAGGGAGGAACTCAGAAAGGATACTCTCTCTTTCTCCATCTCTCCTAGTTTTGTGTTTAGATGCTATTCCAAAGTAGTGGTGATGTCTGCTCATCTTGCCTCTGGTTTGTGTGGATGGTCCTGAATGAGTCTATCGCTGATATCCAACACTTTGGGCCCTTTCACACTGCACAGTTATAGCACAATGATATCTCTGTAACTGTAATGGATTCCTGGGTTTTGCTGTTTAGGGAAGGTCATTTATTTAGACTTCTCAGCCAGAGAGTTCTAGTGACCCAACAAAATGCAAACCCCCAGAGTCCATAGGGTATTGCCATGGTAGTTAAAGTGCACACAAAGTGCTCCAATTGTGTAATGTGAAAGGGCTCCATGATTTTTAGGCTGCAGCACACACGCTCACTAGATAGCCAGGCCCATTGGACACAACAAGACCTTGACTGGGTGCCTTCGTCCTTTCACCATTTAGGGCAACCCTAAGAAGAACCTATTACGGGGTTTCCTTGGCAAGATTTATTCAGAGGAGGTTTGCCTTTGCCGTCCTCGGAGGCTGCGAGAGTGTGACTTGCCCAAGGTCATCCAGTGGATTTCCATGGATAGTAAACATGCATAGGCTTGTGTTCATCCCCTGGGTAACCCCTAATCCAATATATATCATCCATTCCATCTATATATCTGTCTGCCTGCCTGCCTTTCCTCCCTTCCTCTCTTTCTCTTCCTTCCCTTTCCCTTTCCTTTCTTCCTTTCTCTTCCTTCCATTTTTCTTTCTTTCTTTCTTTCCATCCCTCCTCTCATTCTCTTCCTTCTCTTTCTCTTTTTCTTTCTTTCTTTCCTTCCTTTCTCTTCCTTCCCCTTTTCTTTCTTTCTTTCTTTCTTTCTTTCTTTCTTTCTTTCCCTCTACGCTCCCTTTCTCTCTCTCTCTTTCTTTCATTCTTTCCTTCCCTTTCTTTCCTTCTTTCCTTCCTTTCTCTTCCTTCCCCTTTTATTTCTTTCTTTCTTTCCCTCTTCCCTCCCTTTCTCTCTCTCTCTCTCTCTCTCTTTCTTTATTTCCTTCCCTTTCTTTCTTTCTTTCTTTTCTTTCCTTTCCTTTCCTTTCCCTCCCTTCCTTTTTCTTCCTTCCTTCCTTCCTTCCTTCCTTCCTTCCTTCCTTCCTTCCTTCCACTTTCTTTCTTTCTTTCGCCCTCTAGCTCCTTTTCAGGCCACTAACCCTAGCATCCACGCACACGTACACGTTTCCTTCTTCTTATACCGGGCTCCTTCTGCCCTCCTAAAAAGTCTTCCCCCCACCCCGATTTTTTTTTCTGATTCCCCTTTCTTTTTCCCCAAGCGAGTTTTCTTTGTAGCCTAAGAGAAAGGAAGACGTCGCTCATCACCCCCCCCCGGTTCCTCCTGCTTGCCATCCTTGGCGTAAAGTTTCCCTTCCCTTCTGAAATGGGGCGAGTGGGGTCGTGGCTTCGGCTGGGGGCGAGAGAAGCCCGTTTGCTATGCCCCCCGAAGTCAGCCTCGCTCCTAAGGCTGCAGCCTCTCTCCCCAAGCCCGATTCACACGATTGATGCGTGTACATCAGGGTCTTGGGCATCCTTGGTATTTCGAGCAGCCTAAGCGACATTCCCATCTTATTTCTTTTGCTAGTGTTCAAAAACTCCCAGGAACGATCCAGGAGGTAGCTGCCATCTATCTATCTATCTATCTATCTATCTATCTATCTATCTATCTCAGGGTGACCACCCATCCTCCTTTTTCAGGACATGTCCTACATTTCAACCTTCTGTCCAGAAGGAAAGTCCAAATGCCCTCCATCTGGAGCAGGACTAAGAAGCATGGATTTCTATTTAGATTAGTCTAAATATAAATTTACATTTCTATTAGTTTTTGCCCCTTTTCCCCCCTTGCATGCCCTACATTTTGCGGTACCTTGTCCTCCTTTCTGGTTGTGACATTTAGTCACCCTGATTGATCTATCTATCTGTCTATGGTCAAGAACTTGTCCTACCTTGCAACCTTCTCTCCAGGAGGAATGTGAAAATGTCCTCCTTTCTGGGCAGGACTAAGTAGCATGGATTTATATTTATATGCGTGTAAATAATAAATTTATATTTATATTAGTTTTTTTTAAAAAAAATCTTGAATGTCCTACATTTTGCGGTGCCTTGTCCTCCTTTATGGTTATGACATCTGGTCACCCTGACCATTCTATCTATTTATTTATCTCAGGGTGACCAGAGATTTCCAGGACATGCCCAACAATTCAACCTTCTGTCCAGGAGCCATTTCAAAAGGTCCTCCATCTGGAGCAGGACTATGGTGTTAATATAAATTTAAATTTATATTAGTTTTTACAATTTTTTTTCTCGAATATCCTACATTTTGCCTTGTCCTCCTTTGTGCTTATGACATCTGATCACCTTGATCTATCTAGCTATCTTTTAGTTTTAGCTTTATTCTTCCTTCCTTCCTTTCACTCTCTCTTTCCGGCTCCTTCTGCCTTCTCTGTGTCATCCTCCGACCCAGGATCTTTTTAGCAAGTATACAGAGAACTCGTCCCACCTTCCTGATAGAATCATAGAATCATAGAGTTGGAAGAGACCACAAGGGCCATCCAGTCCAACCCCCTGCCATGCAGGAACTCCCAATCAAAGCATCCCCGACAGATGGCCATCCAGCCTCTGCTTAAAGATGCTGGCCCCTACCTAGCTGTCCTTCCAAAACTAAGCCTAACTGGAACCAGCCATTGGTTCTGAACTGGCAGCCTTGGAGGCAAATATTCCTCCCTGCCACCTGCTCCTGCCCAGCCCTGATTCTGTATTTCTTGTTCCTTTATTTGTAAAAGTTTGCACCCCAACCCTTGCGAAGGGGCACTTCCTACCCCGACAAACCTCTGCCCTGGCACAGTTTTCCAATGGGAAATCGGGCATGGAAAGGCCCTCCCTAATCCTTCTCTGAGGCCTGTTTTCCTAGAGGGAAAGGGAGGAGGAGGAAGGGGGGCTGGAAATGTTGTTCAATTAGCTTCAGTGCTGTATTCAATGCATGCATGAGAGGACATTAATATGCAATGGCAGTTCCCACGAACCATATTCCTCTTAGGCCTTCCGACAGCCCGAGCGTGCCTCCCTTGGCAAGAGGGGGGATAAGAAGTCCTCCTGCCCCCCCCCCCTGCTTTGCGCAGCCCAGGCTCTCTTGCTTCCTATTGTGACCCTTTGGGATTGTTTTTTTGCAACAGGGTTGTCCTTTAGAAACTCTTATTTAGCCGAATCTCAGCCCTTCTTAGAATGATATCTTTCCTTACACGCATACTCCCAGAAACGTATACTTTCCATGCTTTCAAAAGGGGTGACCATTTGCAAACACAGTCTTTGGTGAGATTTCCTCCCTGGCCGACCATTTGGAGAGAGAATTGGACTGAATTGGCAGCCTGTTCCCGATGTATTGTTAGATAAACCCGGTTGGAAACCATGTAGGGTGCATCTACACTGCAGAAATGATGCAGTTCGGCACCACTTTAAGTGCGGTGGCTCCACTCAGTGGGATCCAGGGATGTACAAAGCCTTTAGGCTTCTCTGCCCAAAAGGGCTGATATCTCACTAAACTACAAATCTCAGGATTTTGTAGGATTGGAGCCACAAAGCGGTGCCAAGGTGCATTCTTTCTACAGTGTCGATGCACCCGCGAGAGCCAGCCTGGTGTAATGGTTTGAGTATTGGATTGTGACTCTGGAGACCAGAGTTCGAATCCTTGCTCGTCCATGAAAACCCACTGGGTGACCCTGGGCAAGTCACACCCTCTCAGCCTCAGAGGAAGGCAATGGCAAGTCACCTCTGAAGAAACTGAAGGATTAGTACAAAGGTACTAGAGGCGAAAGAAAGAAAGAAAGAAAGAAGGAAGGAAGGAAGGAAGGAGGGAGGGAGGGAGGGAGGGATGAAGGAAGGAAGGAAGGAAGGAAGGAAGGAAGGAAAGAAGTAAAAAGAAAGACAGGATGGGTGATACATATTGGATCAGGGGTTACTCAAGGGATGCAACGCAAGGCTGTGTGCTTGTTTACTGTCCATGGCAACCCACTTAGGCAAGTCACATGCTCTCAGCCTCAGAGGTAGGCAAAGGCAAACCCCCTCAGAGAAAACCCTGGGATAGGGTTGCCATAAGTCAGAAATGACTTGAAGGCGAACAACAACAACGACGACAACAGATGCACCCCTAGATTCCTTTGCAGGGAAAAAAGAGTAAGTTTGCTGTCCTAGGCAAGTTGACTCTCACTGAATGAATCCCTTTGAGTTCGACGAACCTTACACCCCAGAAGTAAGTACTTCAGAAGGCTGCAAAGTTTGGGGAGACTTCACTTCTCCCGTTCAGGCCAAGGAGTATATGCCGTGCAGTTCAGTGGGTAGAGAGACTGGCCTCCTAGTCTCTGACTTCGGGAGCGGCGAAGCTTCTTGTGGCACCTTAAAGACAAACGGATTTCTTAAGAGTGTAAGCTTTCGGGTGACAGTCAGCGTGGTTGTGTCGTGCATTGGACTCCGACTCTGGAGATCGGGGTTCGATTGCCAGCTCCAGCATAAAAACCCACTGGGTGACCTTGAGCGAGTCACACTCTCTCAGCCTCAGAGGATGGCCATGCCACACACCCCTTGCCCAGAAAACCTCATGATAGAGCCACCTTAGGCTCACAACAACATCAACAATTAGCTTTCGGGGATGGCAGTACAATGGGCCCTTGGTATCCGCTGGGATTTGGTTGCAGGATCCCCCTTGAATAACAGAATACGTGGATGCTGAAGTCCCATTATATACAATAGCATAGTAAAATGGTGCCCCTTATACAAAGTGGCAAAAATCATGGTTTGCTTTTTGGAATTTTATATATTATAAAAAATATTTTCAAGCCGTGGATAATTGAAATCCGTGGATAAAAAATATGTCCGTGGATATCTAGGGCTGGTTGTACTTTACTTCAATGGATCTTGTCGCCTCTGTAAATCTGCCAAGCTCAGGATCGGAGCTTTAAAGGCTGGGAGGCTTTTTCGAAAGAGTGTCCCACTGAAATCAAGCGGGATGGGATGGGGAAAACCTCCTCAAACTTGATCCCCATTCCTGAACCCCAAGAGTGTCTTTCATTTCTCCCTCCAGTAGATGCGTTCCTATTGCAGAAGCATTTTTATTTTTATTTTTAAGGCATGTTTTCGCTGACACTTTGTCATCGTTTCTGACGGTAGGGAGACTCGTCTGTCTGTATCAAGTCTTGGAGAGAGAAAGAAGGGAAATATATTGGCTTCTCTCCCAGGGACTTCCACCATCAGCCAAGGCTCAAAAGGGGTTAATAGAAAAGAAGCCAACATGTTAAAGCATGAATTAGCCGAAGGCCACCGTTAGGAACTGAGGTCTCTACGGCTGCGTCCACACTGCAGAAATAATCCGGTTTGACACCACTTGAACTGCCAAAGCTCCATGCTGTGGAATTCTGGGAATTCCATAGCATGGAGCCATGGCAGTTCAAGTGGTGCCAAACCGGATTATTTCTGAAGTGTGGATACAGCCTATGATGCGAAGGAGAGCATCTATTGGAGAGTAGACGGCTGGAATGGGAAATACCGTCTCAGAACTGGTCCCATAAATGCCCAAACAGAGGGAAAGGAGGACCATTAAATCCAGGCCAATGATTTCCAAAAAGTTATATACAGACAGACCCACCGACTTGCAGCCTTCCTCTAACATTACTTTTTAAAATATTTATTTAAAGGATGCCTCCGTAGTTGGTTTTGCAAAAGGTGTGGGTTTCTCTCCCACACATACCCTCCCAGAGTAAATGGAGTGACTTTCCAAGGGCTTTTGCAAACTTTCCTAAATATGGAAACTTTATCCCCTCCACCACTGTCTCAGAAACATTTTAATTCAGACTGGAAGTGGAGTGGCATTTTTCCTTAGATGTAAACTTGCACCCAAAGGAAGAGAACCAGTTAGATGTAAACTTGCACTCAAATGAAGGGAACCAGTATACACCCTGAATCTGAATTTTAACCTCAGCAGAATGGATGAGGTTGAAGGGAGCAAAGCCATAGACAGGCCTAGGGATTTTCCCCTCAAATTGAAAGGATTGGTAATATGTTTGGATGTGTGGATGAGGCAAAGGCTTAAAAAAATAACCCCTAGGGCTAGCTAGGCAAAAAATAACCCCTAGGGCTAGCTAGGCAGAGGCAGGCCTTTGCCCTGCATGGCATTGCATGATCCCAAGGGTGTCCAAAAAGTTGGGCACTGCATGATCCCAAGGGAGTCTCTACTTCTCTGTGAGATATTCTCTGCATCGCCCCATTATGTCGGGATGTCCAACCTCATCCCTTCTCATTTAGGGGAATTAACTACTGTAGTGTCAGGCACTCAGATAACTTTGAGGTGTCATTTGAATCCTAAGCATCTTTGCAGTAGAAGCTCTCTGCTTTCAAGGCCTTGGCTTCCAAATAAATGCATTTAGAATCCAGACGCCTTTCACTTTCAGGTAACCTGTAATATTATTATACACAGGAGTAAGCCAAGTGACTGCTGATGGTGTTTTCCATGATTAACCTGATTTACTACACAAGCTGAGTCACCAGTTGTGGAAAGGGATTAAAGCCACAAGCCTATGCACATTTATGTTGGAATAAGCGCCATTTCACAAGTTGAGACTTAAGAGTTAATGCGCATAAGCTAGAAGAGCAGTCTGGACCGAATCAGCTTGTGGGGCAGGCTGGGAATAAACATTTCTTGAAGTCTTTTAAAGTCACTTGACTGGATGAGTTTAGATCTACATAATCATAAAATACCTTCATCCATAGATTCACCCTGTGAGAAAAAAGACCCCCCCCCCAAGAAAATTCCATCTCCCTGAAGTTAATAAGCAAAAAAAATAGGGAACAGTTCTAGAAACCCAAAATCCCAACCCCAAAAAAACAGTCCAAATAAAACTACAATAAGACCAAGAGGGTTTTTTTAATATTTTTCATATCATAAGCAGGATTTGAAATTGATCCCTTCAGAACTTTTACATGAAATAAAAACAATATTTCTTTTTTATTATTATTGTTACTGCTGTTGCAATGCTGCGACTTCAACACAGTTGAATCCGTCCGTAAAAACCCAGAAGCTCAGAGGGGTATTTTTTTTTTCCTGATGCATGACTATTAATATCCACAATATTTAAAACAGCAAGCACCATGCTCTTCATTTATCACGATTCTTGGTATTACTGTTAATTTATAAACTAATACAAACTTAAAATGCATCCGGCCAGCAGTGCCAGCAATCCCTAAAAGGAAACTAAAAAATAAAGGTTTTCATTTTGGTACTTTTGTCAGTGCAACGTAAAATCCTTTTACTGACCTGCAGGAGGAGGAGGAGGAATAGGAGAGGGGCGAAAAATAATAAAACAGCAGGGGGGGAAACACAATACGAGAAATAATAATAATCATAATCATAGAACACCCATAAGACTCCAAGCTATTAACTATTAGCAGTGGCTAGGGAATTTGGCTAAACTCTCACTGGCTGCATGAAGAAGCAGATTAAACATTGCAAAAGAATACACTTGGAAAAAGTGAACTCTGTGTTTTGAAAACAATAAATTTTTGGCAAAAAAAAAAAAGTTGTCTTCCCTATGCATTCAGAATCCATTCATGCTCTTTTGACACTGATCAACTTAAGTCCAATCAGAGCGAAAGCACGTGAACAGCTGGATTGGCAATTGCTGGAAGTAGTTAGTTAGTGACTCGCCTCTCTTTGCCTTAAGAAAGAATAGGAAGGGGCCAATTGTTGCTGCAAAAGGCGGTGTGAGGAGGAGGAATATTATTAGGTTTTAACCTTATATTTTCCTGAGTGGTTGATAAAATCAGTGGCCCAGACGAGAGGTGGGTATATCGGCTGATGAGTTTAGTTAAGACCCAGCCTCTAATTCCCCTTCTATCACTCTAAAGTAATACTCTTTCTGGGTTAATATTACATTACCTCTTCATATTCTCCCTTAAGTAATGTTCTTCCTGGATTCCCATATCCCCCCTATTTCTGAAGGACATCTTCCCCCTCCCCAAAAGCGTACTCATTTTAGAAGTACTTCAATGGAACTTGGATTTCTCTCTAACTTGGATTTCCTTTCCGCCGAGCTGATTTACCTTTAATATGGATTTATCTTTAATCTGGAGGCGAGGAGGTTCAAAGAGGTTCGGGATGGTCACTTTCTGCCCCAACAAAAAACAAAATGAAAAGTAGTTAATGCATCTCTCTCTCTCTCTCTCTCTCTATATATATATATATATGTATGTGTGTGTGTATATATATATATATATATATATATATATATATATATATATATAAGTGTCACTTTGGGAAAAGTGCACCAAGCCTACAAAGTTGTTTTCTGAATGCAAAAATGCCCAGAATCCCTCTTTCACGTTCCCTCCTTTGTAGTTTATTTTCCCAAGGGGGGGGGGGGGGGGGAGGAGAAAAAAGAAAAGAAAAGAAAAAGAAAAACAGCGATCAAAACCATCGAAAACCAGCCTGCTGAAATGTTCGTGTGTTTTGCCCTGCGCGGGTTGGTGTGGCCAATATTTACAAGCTCCCAGAGGGCCCAATCCACCAACTCGACTGGAGCACCAGCCCCATTCAACTCCCATGAGACATGCACAGGAAGAATCCCTGGTGGATTGGGCCCAGGTTATAAACAACAAAAATAATAATTGCTAGAAAGAAATATCAAACAGTTGCATGAAGAGGGCTTTTTTTAAAATCTATAACTCATGAGCTGTTGCTTTTTTCCTTACTCAATGAAAGAAAGCAAACAAACAGGAAAACCAAAAGAAAAGAAGCAGCTATGGTCAATGATCAACGACATGCGAAAAGTTTAAACAAGAAAATGGTACAAAATAGAAGTTACCATACATGTCCAGCATGCAGGATTAATATTTTTAATGCTGATTTTTCGTAATTTTTTTTCTATATAATCAAGCAGGCAATAAAACCAAGGAGGCGTCTCTCACACTTTTTGTTCTCTTTCTCCCTTTCTCGCATGGAAAGGTCCCGTGCGAATTATGTCTTTTTTTTCTTGAGGCGGGCAATACAGGAGGAGGTGGCATATATTGTCCTCTCTCTCTCTGGCCTTCTTGCAGATGAGTTGTGCATTTCTGCCCCCCACCCCAACCCCAACTCTTGTTTTCTTCCTTTGGAGGAGGGGAAGAAGAAGAAGAAAAAAAAGAGAAGAACTCCAAAGCAAAATCATCTCTAGATGGTTTGTCCAGTGCCCATCCCTTTTGTTTCTGCAAAGTCCAGGTTCAAGTTCTACAAGCAAGCAACCGATTGGTATAAAACATTTTGTCTGTCTTCAAACCAGTCCTTTGCATCCCTTCCCCACCTCTCATTCCCCCTTCTCTCTCACCCCCCCTCTGCCTCCCCCCAGAAGAAAAGTTGCACCCTACCCACTCCGATCTTCACAGCTCAACTAGAAGAAGGTCAAGATGCTGAGAAGACCACACCGTCATGGAGCTGGGGCAACCTACCCATCATCTCAGGGTCGTCGTCTTCTGACTTTCTCCTCTTCCCCCACTCTCTGGAGAGGGGAGATGGATGGAGATGGACCTCATCGGGTGGGAGAGAAGGGAAGGAGTGGGGAGCCGGGTCGTGGGTGGGAATCTCGGTTGGTTTGGCGTGTTTGGAGGAGGACTCACATGAAGAACTCGGGGGAGGACGGGTTGTCGCTGGTGGATCCGGCCTCCCGGAAGCCATTGCTGGCCAGTTTCTCGCACTTGAGCTTGTAGGCGTCTCTTTCCCTGGCCAGCCGGCTCACCTCTTGCTTGAGCTGTTCCACCTGCTGGATGAGTTGGGTCTTCTCGTTCTCCAGGTGGTGCTTCTGCTGGACCCGCTTGTACCTGCAAGACTGGGCGTAGCCTCGGTTCTTCAAGGTCCTCCTCTTCTGCTTGAGGCGGATCACCTCGTCCTTGGTGAAGCCCCTCAGGTGCCGGTTCAGCTCCCGCACCGACATGGAGACCAGCTGGTCATCGGAGAACCGGTCCTCCACGCTGCTGGAGGAGGAGGAAGAGGAGGAGGAGGAAGAAGAGGAGGCGGAGGAGGAGGACGAGGGGTGAGGCTGGTGCTGGTGCGTGTTCTGGAGCTGCTGGGAGGAGCTGGAGGCGGTGGAAGGGCTGGGGGAGGCTTGGTGATGGTGAGGATGGTGGTGGTGGTGCGGGTGGCCGTTGGCCACCAAGTCTTCGTGGGTGACCCCGGCGTACTGGTGGTGGTGGTGCTGGTGGTGGTGGTGCTGGTGGTGGTGATGGTGGGCGGCGGCGGCCCGGAAGCTCTCGAAGCTCTGGAGCTGCTGGGGCACCTGGTGGGAGCCGATGAGGGCTTCCACGGCGTCCTCCGGGGTGAGGTTGAGGGCCTCCGGGTTCATCTGCTGGTAAGTGTTGGCCATCCAGTAGAGGTCCTCCAGGTGGGTCTTCTGCTCGGTGGGGCTGAAGCTGGGCGAGGAGGGCACCGAGCTGCAGGGGGTGCTGATCGGGGTGGAGGAGACCGAGCCGGCCGGCTGGAGGCGGGTGCAGTGCCTCCCCGAGCGGTCGGCTCTGCCCAGGGGCTCCTTCTTCACGTCGAACTTCATCAGGTCGAAGTCGTTGACGTACTCCATGGCCAGGGGGCTGGTGGGCAAGTCGGTGCCGATGCTCAGCTCGCCAGCCATCGCGGTGGGGCCGGCGGGGAGGATCTCCTCTCTCCCGAGGAGGAAGAGGGGAGCAGGGGAGGGGGGTGTCACTGCTTCACCGCCTCACTCCAGGGCCCAAGCCTCCAGGGGTCAGTCCGACCAAGAAACTTTCTCCTCCTGCTTCTTTTTCTCCCAGCCCAAGCCCAGGAATCAGCGAGGGACACCCCCTCAAAGCCCCGAAATCTGGGGGGGGGGGGCGCTCCGGTCTTTCCTTTCCCCTTCTCTCTCTAAGGGAGTCCAATGCAGGCAGGGAGCGGACCGAGTCTTTTTCTTTTTCTTTTCCCCGCTGTCAAAAAAAAAAAGAAATGGGGGGAAAAAGTGAGAAAAAAAATGATGATGGTGATGATGGTGAAAAAGCAAAAAAAAAAAAAAAATCCTTGGGTTGGGTTTCTTTCACACACACACACACACACACACCTTTGCCCTGGAGAGACCTTCTTCACAAAAGGATCAGAGTCCTTGGTTTGTAAGTCCGCCTTTTTTCTTGCGCTCCGCTGGCAGAGGAACTTGGAGCCTTCCCGACGCTTCCTTGCTTGCTTGCTTTGGCTTGCCAAGAACCGGGGGAGGAGGGAGTCCAAGTTGCAGAGTTGGGATGGCCGCCGGGGAAAGGAAAAGGAAAAGGAAGGAAGGGAAAGCCGGGAGCCTGGAAGCTCCCTAGCAAGGAAGAGTAGGAGTAGGAGCAGGGGCTGGCTGGCTCTTCCTGCTCCTCCTTCCCTGCCTTCCTCCAGCGCAGACTGAACCCTTCTCCTCCGCCAAGCCTCCCCGTTCGCCGCCTTTATATGGCTTTTCGGGGATGAAAGGGGCGGGGCTGGAGGAGGTCCTGGGAAGCTGGAGGGGGCGGGGCCAAGGAGGGTGATTGACAGGCCGTCAGCTGATGGAGCAGCTGGAGGGGAAGGCTGCAGCAGCTAATGCGGCCAGGGGGACCGCGGGTCCTCCTTTGCCAGGACCTGTCCGTCCTCCATTCCAGCCTTCGGCTGGAATGGAGGACGGACAGGTCCTGGCAAAGGAGGACCCGCGGTCCCCCTGGCCGCACCAGCGGCCTCAGCCTTCCCCCTCCCCAGCTGCTCAAGGGAAAAAACCCTCCAAACACTTCTCCAAATACCTGCTCCTTAGTCCTACTCTGAATGGAGGACCTTTGAGGTGGGGGTGTGTGTGGAATTCCTCCTAGGCAGAACAGAAGGAAGCTGGAATGGAGGACCTCCGGTCAGCCTGGTCCAGGAGGGACGTCCGAAGGTCCTCCTCCGTTTTTGGAGCATGGGTTTCTAGTTCTGAGAGTGTGTCTCTGTGCTTTTCTTTAAAGGGGGTGGGGGGGGGGTTGTCCTCCATTTTTTCCTGGGGGTATCCTCCATTGTTGCGGGTCCTCCTTTGTGAGGAGGACCGAGGCTCAGGCCCTGCGCGAGCTGGGCTCCTGTGAAAGGAAGGAAGGAAGGAAGGGCAGACTTTCATCTGTCCCTGTCCCACAAACGTCCGGCTCTGTGTGGCTCTTTGCCAGGGCTGCTTCCATGCCCAGCCCCAGTGCCTCCCTCCTCCACCTCTGGCCCCTAAACTGGCCTGAAGCGAAGAGAGGCAAAGGCAAACCCCTTCTGAACCACCCTGGCCAAGAAAGCCCCATGATAGGAAGGTCGCCATAGAGTCGCCTTAACAGCGACAAAGGGAAAGGGATATATATATATATATATATACACACACACACACAAAGGGGGCGTCAGTAGGACCCTGGGAAACCACGGTTCGACTCCCCTCTCAGCTATGGAAACCTATTGGGTGTCCTTGGGCGAGCCACGCTCTCTCAGCCTCAGTGGATAGCAAGGGCAAACCCTCTCTGAGGAAACTTGCCAAGAAAACTCCACAATAGGTTCTCCTTAGGGTCACCCTAAGTGTGGGAAACGACGTGAAGGCACACAACAACGGGAAAGGGGCGGCGTGTGTCCATGTGTGTGTGTGTGTGTGTCTGTGCCCCACTCGGACACTAGGAGACCAGGGTTCGGCTCCCTTCTCGGCCTTGAAAACCCACTGGGTGACCTTGGGCGAGTCACCCTCTCTCAGCCTTCAGAGGAGGGCAATAGCCAACCCCTTCTCTGCAGAACCCTTGCTAGGAAAACCCCGCGATAGGTTCCCCTTAGGGTCGCCAGAAGTTGGAAGCGGCTTGAAGGCACACAACAAGAACAACAAACTTCTCCTCAGAGCGAGCGAGGGAGCGCAAATAGGCGCCTGAAGTCAAGTCTGGACAAAGCGCGCCTAAAAACGGGGTGGGGGTGGGGGTGGGGGACCCCAGTGGAGAAGGAGAGGGGCGGGAAAGCGCTGCCAGCATTATTTTAACACAGCCTTGGAAGCAGTGTGTGTGTGTGTGTGTGTGTGTGAGAGTAGGGTTTGGGTAGGACCCTCACACAGGCACGCCTCAGGCACTTCTTGGGAAGCAAGCAAAATATCAACCCTCCTCTGGGGTGAGGAGAGGGTGACACCCCCCCCCCCCCCGTTGTCCCTCACTCCTGGAATGGAGCTGCAAGGGCTTTCCCCTCTTCTTTTTTTGGGGGGGGGGTCTAGCAGGGGTGGGATGGGGTGAGGGTTCCCCCAACTGTGTTTTTGTCTGAACGTTTTGTAACGATTAAGGGAGATTAAGGCTCTCGCTCACTCTCGCTCTTTTTCTTCTTCTCTCTCTCTCTCTGCCTCCCCCCCCCCCTTTCCTTCTCTCCTTTCCCCAGTTGCTCAGCTCGTCTCCAAACGGACATAAAGCGCGACCCCAAGTGGCCACGAGAAGAATAGCAACCATTCGCTCCGACTTTGAAACCCAGCCTGGCTGGAGGTGAATCTGAATCCGCAGCCGTTGAAGAGGAATAAAAACTGCAGGTCTCTTCGTGAAGATAAGCCTCTGCCTGCAAAAGTGCAACATTTTCGACCTAAGTGTCCCCTTTTCAGGACCGATCCCTGGGTCTAGTGTCCATTCATCTCCCTTTGTCCAGAAAAGAGCTCTCTCCCCTTCCCTTGCTCCTTCTATAAATCCCATTGAGAGATGCATGGTCTCGGTTGCTTCTCATTCATTTGAGGATGAGGAGGAGAAGAAGTCACAAGACGAAAGATTTTCCCCTCCCCCCCCCCTTTCTAGGTGACTGCGACTTTTCCTGAAACAGGAATGTGATTTTTATTTTATCCTAGCTGGAAACCGCGAGGTGGAATGGAAGCAATGAACATTCAGAGGTTAAAATCGGAGTGCTTCCGAAGCGCGTTTATGGGTGCAAAAATCGTGGCAATCGCTTCCTCTGCCACGCCACTGAAATCACTTGCATCTTGTGAAAGAGATTACACGACGATATTTGAGGATCTTGGGGGGGGGATCTAGAAAAGAGGGGGGGAACCTCAGGCTATGAGGAAGAGAAAGAGAGAATGAGGGAGAGAGAGAGAGAGATGGCACGTAGGCTTCCAAGAGGGAGGAAGTTGTGTTGAAACCAGGGAGGGCAGTTGCTTCCGAAGAACTAAGGAAAATCAGGGGCGTGTTGGAAGAAGATGTTCCCCATAAACTGTGATTGTTTCTACAGGAAAGGGCTGAGAGAGAAAGAGAAAGAGGAAAGCAGACCAAGGCATTGCAAAAGAAAAGGAGAAGAAGAAAAAAAGGATCCACTTGTGAGCCTTATTTCTAACTGTTGTGGTAGTCGAAATTTAAGGGCGCCAGCAGGAAAAGCGGAATATAATGGGGGGGAAAAAGAGCTTTATTAGTTTTCACTCCTTGGCATTTTAAACGTTCAGGGCTTGTAGAGCAGACCGGATCATCTGGGGATGTTGTCAATGCCTCCCAAAGAATCTGCAGACCTTGCCTGATCTCTCCCTTTTAACTTTTGCATCACAGCCCCCCTTCTTAAGTCTTTTCGCTTTGGGTCGAAAGGAAAACATCCCCACTCCCCCCTCGCTTGTAAGGAAGCCGGAATTCAGGGGGATTTACTCCCAACCCATTGTGCAGAAGGTTGGGACTTACTCCCAGAGCGAGAGCAACGGAGAAGCTCACCCGCGATCTTGGCTGCATCCGCACTGCCGCAATAATCCGGCTTGAGACCCCTTGAACTGTCATGGCTCAATGCTCTGGAATTCGGGGGGGGGGGAGAGAGAGAGAGTAATTTGTTGTGGTGCCACAACAAACTTCTACCCCCAGAATTCTAGAGCATTGAGTCATGTCAGTTCAAGGGGTCTCAAACCGGATTATTGCCGCAGTGAGGATGCCGCCCTTGTTAAGGCTTTGGGTCAATGGCTTTGCAAGCCTTGCTCTCCCTTGCACACCCTCAGCCGGTCTTAAATTTGGAAGCAACGTGTTTCCATTTACGAATCCCCCCCACATTCGGTGCATCACTCGCAAGTGTTAGGTGACAATGCAGCAAAAGTTTTAGGCTCAGGATCCATGAGGAATGAAAACTGGGGATGCCACTGAATTTTGGTATTTTGGATTTGTCCGGAAGGAAAGGGATCTAGGCAATGTGTTTAGGATCGGGGCCTTCATTTCGAGTCAAAGCCGGCTTGCTAGGCAGCCTGGCATCCGTCTCCTAAATAGGATCGCTTGGAGGTTAGCCAGCTTTTGAGTGGCACTACGACTTTAAAGGGCACTACGACTCCGTCGACTGAAGCCGAGGCTTACTTCTGAGTAAACACGAGTAAAAGTTTATTTCATTTTATTGTCTTTCCATCCCGCCTTTCTCCCAGAAGGGACCCAAGGCGGCTGGCTCACAAGCCACCAAAGTTAAGCATTCGCTTTTGAGGAAACGACGCTCCAGCCAGTTTAATTAAGATCGGGGTTTTTACTGAGGCAGTTCTCCTTAGGCAGGTAATTTTTCAAAGAGCACAATCGTGACTGTATTTATTGAAGCCAATGAAACGCCTCCTCTCCGTGGGTGCGTTTGGCTTTAGCGGGTAGATCGGGGCCACGGAACTTCAGTCCCCAAAAGCCAGGAAAGTTGGTCTTGGTCTTGGTCTTGGTCTTGAAAGCGAGGGTGAGCAACTGAAAGCCTCACCACACCTCCCGGGCCGCACTTTCCCCGCCTCTGCTTTAAGGGTGCAAATGAATGAATGAATGAAGCCAGAGAAGGAGAAGACTTTGGGGAGGTCACAGGGTTGCGGTTGTGGTTGTGGTTGGGAGAGGGCAGAAGAGGTTTGTCGTTGCTGGGTGCCTTCAAGTCATTTCCGACCTCTGGCCACCCTAAGGTGCGGGTTTTCTTGGCAACCTTGATTCAGAGAAGGTTTCCCATTGCCTTCTCCTGAGGCTGAGAGAGTGTGACTCCCAAGCCTAAATAAAGAGCGTCGGATTATGCCTACTAAAGAGGCCAGATTTCCAAAGGAGCTTCCCTCAGTAAGGTATAGGGAACCCCAAGGACCCTTCTCTTCTCTTTTCTCTCCTCTTCCATTCTCCTCTCCTTTTTTCTTTTCTCTTCTCTTCTCTCTTCTCCTCTTCCATTCTCCTCTCCTTTTCTTTTTCTCTTCCATCTCTTCTCTTCTCTTCTCTTCTTTTCCTTTCCTTTCTTTTCCATTCTCTCCTCTCCTCTTCTTTTCCATTCTTTTCTCTTCTCTCTCCTCTTGCTCCCCGTGCGGAAAGCTCCTCGCCAGGCTTTCTAAGGAGATGCGGAGAGAAGAAAGGGAGAGACCTCTCGGTGGGCATTCAGGGGAGGCATTCATAAGACCAGCCACCTCTCTGCCCCCATCTTTCTGGAAGGGGGCCTGGGTTTACCTCTCTCGAGGCACTTTTCTGAGGCGGAAAAAAGGAGGAGGAGGAGGATGGGATTGCAGATTCCTGCTCCAAATCTGGCCCTTCTCACTTGTAGAAAGACTGTTCTGAAAACTGGACCATCCTTTAACGAAGGAGAAAAACTCTGGAAGGCTATGGGTCAGCTGGTTCCTCCCTAGGGACTAATCTTACTGATTTACTTACTTCTTTTTCTCCTTTGTATATTTTTATTTTAGGCTGTTTCCTCCGGGCCCCCACCTGCTTGGCGACCCTCTTTGCATATTTCTTAAAACTCTTCTTGGTCGGCTAACTAGCCACACAGCTGAAAAGCAACTGCGACCTAAACACACACACATACACACACACACACAAAGAGAGAGAGAGAGAGAGATTTTATCACTCTTTATGAACAGCTTAAAAAAAAAAAAACTTCTTCCCAATCGAGCGCGTTTGGAAACGAAGCCATCCACTTCGGTGTCTTAGAAATTGGACTCCGAGGTCTCCCTAAAGACCTGTTGGTGTTTTCGGATATAAAACATGGTTTATTTTATTAGATGATCCTTTTTTTTTCTTTTTTTAATGGGGATGGGGGTTCATTTAGGCAGCCAAGTTTTCATCAGGAGCCAAAGGATAGTAGTATTATTATCATTTTATTTAATTCTATCTCGCCTTCCTCCCGGTATATGGACTTAAGGACACAGGCTGAGAAGTGAAGGATCGGGACCCAGAAAGCGGGCAAAAGCCCGACCCACTATAAACCAGTTAATCCCCCATGCCAATTTGGTGATGCGGTCCCAATCTTGTGCCCAACCTTGGCAGCGGACTCCTCACCGCCCGATCCACTGCAGACTTCGGCCACTATCCCGGCTTCCCAAAAGGACAAATACACACGTGCTTTAATCCCTTCGAGAGCTTGGTTACGTGTCCTCACTCCGGCCCAAAATCCTGAGATCTGTGATAAATCTGGATCGCAGCCTAATGTGTGCAGCTCACGCGTTGGACTGCGATCCAGATCACGCTGAATTGGGACAACAACAACAACAACAACACACACACACACACACACACACACGTGGGGACATGGGATTCCCCCCCCACACACACACACACACTTTTAAGATTAACTTCCAAGCACTTTATATATTGAAGACTGGAAGTCCATTGGCAAGGAGTTCCTCTTCATGGCTCTTATTTCCAAAGAAGTACCAAGAAAATTTAGGATCTTCTAAGAAACATAAAACAGGGGCATTTTTCTTCCTGATGCAAACATATGTCCTCCTGAATGAATAAGAGGGGCATTCATTTCAAGAGGGTTTGCGCAGGAGAACTGAGCAGTGGGGTGTTGTTGTTGTTGTTTTGCCCTTAGGGTCTTTTTTGAATGGGGGGAGGGAAGAGAGATGGAAGATCCATCTAAACCCCATTGATTTCTTCTGGCTGAATGAATGAATGAATGAATGAAAGAAAAACACAGGACTGGTACAGTGCGTCAAATCCTGATTAAGGATGAATTCTTGCTTCCCTGGAATCCTGTATAGGTATACTCGGAAGTAAGCCCTAGTCTGTTCGATGGGATTTTCTCTTCCCCCCCCCCCTTCCCGGTTTTCCTGGCTCTAGTTTGGGGAGCTCCTTGGAGCCCCCCTGGGGTTATTGGGGGCTTGGAAATCCGATCCAATTCAACCAATCTGCTGAGACGATTTTCTTTTTAAATCCCGTGTGTGCCCCCGTTTAAAATGGAATGAAATAATCCCGGTTTGACGAACCTCCCTCTGGACTCGAAGTGGAAAAGTTCCGATCCTAAGCTTGGTTTACACACTAAAGATAACTTTCTGCTGAGGAACAGCCCGATCCTATAGGGCTGCTTTTGGGTGGCAGTTCTATTCCGAAATCAGCTCCAGTGACTTCGGTGGGAGGGTTACATCAAGGTAAACCCGCATGTAGGATGGCAACCTTAGTTGTTCTTGAGATCACACACACAGAGAGAGACACAGTTCTAATACATACACACCTTCTTTCTGGAGCGAGCCACAAGGCTCATCTTGAGAACAAGAATACGCTTAAAACAGGCTGAAGCGCAGCCCTCGCTGGCTCTGCTGTGCCGTTAAGGAGATAATTCAATAAATTATGGCTGCATCCGCACTGCAGAAGTAATCCGGCTTGATCCCACTCGAACTGCCATGGCTCAGTGCTCTGGAATTCTAGGAATTGTACTTGGTGGTAGCACCAGAGCGGAGCTCTGAATTTCCCAGAATTCCAGAGCATTGAGCCATGGCAGTTCAAGTGGGATCAAGCCGGATTACTTTTGCAGTGCGGATGCAGCCAGGATGCTAACCAATATGAGATCAAACTATATGAAGCATGGGGAAGCATGAACCATGGTTCAGACAACCTTCTTATCTACAACCGAAAGACTATCCTCTGAGTCTGAAGGCTGCCATTCTAACGTTAAGCAAAATTTAAATCCTGCTCCCAAGAACTGGGCTCGAATTATTCGAGACCCAATTAATTCCGACACGATCCTCTTCCTTTCCACTTTGCACGTTTCACTCGAGGCGTGGGATCGGGTCTAGAAACTCGCCGGGTTTTCACTTACTTGGTTTACGAGTTGCCACGAATCTGAGGACGGAGACCAAGTCTACGAAAGTTTAGGCTACAACTCCTTTCACACACTTGGGTCTAAAACACACTGCAGAAATCACCCAGTTTGAGACCGCTTTAACTGTCCTGGCTCAGTGCTAGGGAATCCTGGGGAACTGTAGTTTATTGTGGCACTAGACCTCTCTCTGATAGAGAAGGCTAAATGTCTCACAAAACTACAGTTCCCAGAATTCCCTAGCATTGACCCAGGGCAGTTAAAGCGGTCTCAAACTGGATGATTTCTGCAGTCTCAAAGGTGCTACAAGATCCCTTTGCATCCTGATATTCCAGACTGATACGGCCATGTTTTTGGATTTAGAAGAGACAGAGAGGGAAAGGATGATATCTGGGAAAGCGAAAAATGAATAAATAATGCCTATCAATGGCTTCACGGATCTCAATCCAAAGTGAGATTTTGGCCAAAAAGAGAAAGAGGAGGGATTGTACCTGGCAAATAATCCCTCCCCCATATATATATACACATTATATATATATATATATATATATATATATTTATTTATTTTTTTCAAATGAACCCCAGTCTCCATTTGAAAGTAAAGTAGTTTCAAACGCGTTCCGCTACAGTTCTTGGTGAGTTCCTCAACTTTGACTTCTCCACTCCGAAAATCCAGAAGAAAGGAAGAACAAAATCGTTCACACCAAAGACAACCCAGGAACTTATAGTGTACAAAGTACGTAGTACTTCTAAGCGAAGCGATCCTTACCTACCGGTAGATCCCGGTGTGAGTGTGTATGTTTAACTGTGGTATTTTCTTTCAAAGAGTTTATTCCCACGGGTTACTAGGCAATGCCTTTCAATTCAATCAAGAAGGATATCTTTCTGCCAAGATCCCAAACATCCCCATTCTTCCACCATCTCAAAACACCTTGCCTGCCTTATTTTTTAAGCAGGGGGCTTGAAACTTGCTCAGAGACCCCAGAACGGTGGAGAACAGGGAGGGATCCAGCTCACGCCGGAGAGGGCTGAATCCCCCCGAAATGATCTGGCAAAATTGGACCACCCAAACTCCCACGTAGCTGAGCCGCCTCGGAACGATCAATCAGGGATGTCGTAAATAATCAGCAGGGAAGAAATATTAAGACAGGTCTTGCCATCCAGCCCTCCCAGGAATAAGAAAGTCTGCTTGCAATCTGTCTTCAGCACACTGAATTTGGGAGCAGAATTCCAAGATAGAGCCGGGTTAGTCTGGAAAAAACAGTATGCAAAGGGATCTGGTACTCAGGTCTCCGAAAGCTCCTACTACCAACTTCTCTCTTTCAGTGAGCCTCCAAGGGGCTACCAGATCCCTTTGCATACTGATTTTTCCAGATTACGAAGTAGGTTCAAGTCTACCAAAGATCATGCTGCCAATTTCACTCTTTCAGTGAGTCTCCAAGGGGCTACCAGCTCCCTTTGCATATTGATTTTCCATACTACGATGTAGGCTCAAGTCTAGAAAGCTCTTGCTACCAACTTCTTTCTCTACCAACTTCTCCTACCACCTTCTCTCTTTCTCTACCAGCTTCTCTGTACCAACTTCTCTCTTTCACTGAGTCTCCAAAGGGGGTACCAGATCCCTCTGCATACTAATTTTTCCATTCTACGAAGTAGGCTCAAATCCACCAATGCTCATGCTACTAGCTTCTCTCCTTCAGTGAGGGTCTTTGCAGACTGCTAGAAATAGTGCAAATTGAGTCCACTTTAAGGGTTAGGGTTAAGGTTAGGGAATCATGGGAACTGTATTTTATTGTGGCACAAGAGCTCTCTGACAGAGAAGGCTCAATGTCTCAGAAAAAAACCAACAATTCCCATGATTCCCTAGCACTAACCCTAATCCTTAAAGTGGACTCAATTTGCACTATTTCTGGCAGTCTGCAAAGGCCCTGAGTCTCCAAAGGGGCTACCAGATCCCTTTGCATACTGATTTGTCCATACTGCGATGTAGGCTCAAGTCTAGAAAGCTCTTGCTACCAACTTCTCTCTTTACCAACTTCTCTCCACCAGCTTCTCTCTTTCACTGAGTCTCCAAAGAGGCTACCAGATCCCTTTGCATACTGATGCTTCCAGGCTACGAAGTAGGTTCAAGTCTACTAAAGCTCACGCTACCAACTTCTTTCAGTGAGCCTCAAAGATGCTACTAGATCCCCTTGTTTACTGGAGAGAGTAGTACACCGAGCACGTGGAGGGCGCTTTTGGTCCACAGTGGCCTCGTCTTCCTACCCTTCAGGATCTTTCCATGATGATAGATTGGGGGTGGGGGGGAGTCATTCCCTCTTGCAAGGAGCTGCCAAAAGCAACAGCAACCTGCCTGCCAATATTGAGGGGGGCCCTGCAAGCACCTTAGTAACAGTCCTGGGGTCCCTGGCATTGCCCCCCGCCTGCTCCCTCTACCGAACAGCAACCACAGAGATTTCACTGCCCTTAGAGAAGCGGCGCACCTTTACACGTGTATACACTCAAGTCCCCTGGAATACGATCAGTGAGCCCCTGGATCCGCAAAAAAGACTATTCACATGCACCCAGGAAGTTTGCATTTTTTGGATTTTTTTTGGAGGGGGGGGGGAATTTAGCCTGAGGAGAAAGGGGGCAGAAAGGAATAGGGAGGGAAGGAAAGAAGGAAGGTGGGCACCTTTCAAAACCTGCGTCTGAAAGCATCCAGCCGCCGTATAAAACAACACCAGCCCTGGTTAATCATCGATTGCCGATGGTGGATCAGAAGATGCTGGGGGGAGGTTTGCTAGTGGGGGGGGGGGAAGGCTGAGGATGGCCCACAAATGGAGCTCTTCAGTCCTCTAACGCTCATCCTTTTTTGCTCGGTTTCTCTGATCTGCCACACTAGAAACCCGATGCCCCTTTTGGAAAGACTTGGACCAGCACCGAACTGGCAACGGCCGGGGAGGCAAAGGAGATCCTCGCACGTGTGGACTCTGATCCAGTTCACATTCAAGGCAAGACCCCTCAAAGGGGAAATCTCTCCTCTGGGAAGGCAGGGAAGATGCACAGCGCCAGGGTAGGTAGATCCCCAAGGCGTTTGCAGGAGCCAGAATGAATGGAGGGGAGAGTGAATACCTTATTCTCCATTGCTTCTCCCCTCCTCCTCCTCTACACACCGGAGATGCTTAAAGGCACAGCGATGGGTGGAAGGGAGGAATCCATTTGCTTTAATGGATTCAGGTGGAATTAGATTCTAATTATTAGAACCTCCGCCCAAAACTGGCATATTTTGCTGCTGTTTTCTGGTTTGTAGTTCTTTGGAAATCTGTGGTCCAAAGCACACTGCAGAAATAATCCAATCTGAGACTGCTTTAACTGCCCGGGCTCAGTACTAGGGAATCCTGGGAATTGTAGTTTATTGTGGCACCAGAGCCCTCTGACAGAGAGGGCTGTCTCCCAAAAGTACAGTTCCCAGAATTCCCTACCATTGAGCCAGGGCACTTAAAGAGGACTCAGACTGGATTGTTTCTACAGTGTGTCTTGGATCTGTGTCACAACTCTGAGGGCCTTTCTTGCCTGACCAAAGCGAGCCATGTTGCATAGTGGGAGGACAAAAGGAAGGTATTGTCACCCCTAATAAAAATTATGCTCCCAATGAACTTTTCCAAATTTCTAGCATTGCAGAGAGTGAGACATTCAAAACCATTCACAGCTAGAATGCACTGTTTGCATTTCCTTGCTACAACACCTCATCCCTCCCACAACTTCACCCCTGCACAAAGTTATAAGAAATAATTTCTCTTTCTTTCTGCTCTGCTCTGCTTTTCTTCCCTTTCCTCCATCCTTAGGAAAGGTTATTTTTGTACTTATTCAAGGATGCCACAAAGATTCCTACAGACTTGTTTCTTTCTATACCCACATTATTGTGACCTGTTCTCACACACACACACACAAGACCAAAGGCTCAGGATGGATAACTGCATGAGATCCATTAAAAAAAGTCAACAACTGCGAATTACTCCCTGTCCTAAAGGTTCACATAAGTTCATCTTCCAATCAGAATCAAGAAAATGAAAAATGCTTTTTGCAAAGAAGCAGCTCTTATTTTCCCTTGTTCAGGTGTGGATAGTTTTTTAAAAGTTCCTAGCCCTCGTGGTTGAAGGAAATATCTTCTTAATATTTGAAATATTACAGATGAACTATAGGAAAGGGGGGGGGAATACAACCAAGGCATTTTTCAATCCCATGTTATTCTTCTTCCTTTTCCTTCCTGTATAATAGAGCTATATAAGCATACACCTGTACACTCTCAATCCAGTCCATCCTGCTTATTAAACCAAAGGCTTGGGATGTAAGTCCATTGTTTCCCATTGAAATCAATAGGAGATTTATGGCCATGTTCTGAGTTAACTAAATGATAGTGTGGACTTGTGGGGGTTTTGTGAACATTTTGCATTTGACATTCTTGTGGTACTTGAATCAGTCTGCCTTATAACCGTGCTGGGAAAAGATTTTTTGTAAACAGCAATGAGAAGAAATCCCACAAGGATCTGGTATTGATTTGTTTGCCAACTTTGCATTTCACAGTTGTTTTCCCATTTATTCTGAAGAAAGGCCTGCAATTCTTGATTGTCTAGAATTAAAATACTGTGTTCTTGTTAGAGGAGAGTCTATGATGAGAGGTCAGGTCAACTCCCCCTCCCCTCCATAATTCATATTTTAAAAGTGCAGCTAGAAAAGTCTAAGTGAAGACTGCCTGCTCACGTATATCTAGTCTATGATATCATATGATTTACACATATACCATTTAGTGTATGTGAATAAAAATCCTGCATCCAAGATCACCTAATTGAACCAGTGACAATATGCAGATTTTTTTATTTTTATTTATTTATTTATTTATTTGTCCAGTGTTAATAACACAGCAGTAGTTGTAAGTCCACATGATGTGCTAGTCATCTGGGGAAAAACATAATGCACACATACATAATATTTTTGTGGAAAAGACCAGTGTGAATTTCAGTTTGTAAAATTGTAAACAGGAGTTGGCCTGGTATTAGAAAATATCTGGAAACTGAAAGAAGATATGTTTTAATTACTTCTTGTGATATTGTGATTTTGATATCAAAAAGACCAGAATTTTCTCAATTCAGACCTTAGGAAAGGTGTGTTTTTTGTTTGTTTGTTTTTTACTACACTTCACTAAATCCCCAGGTCACTGTGGTTGGGGGCTTCTGGGGATTACTGAAAGCCACAACTTTTCCAGTCTGTGTGTTCTGCAGCCATAAAACCTCTTCCCTTGGGAAACCCACAAGAATGCCTCATTGGTTCAATTTAGAGAATTAGGTTAGTGATTTTTTTTTTTTATTTCTCAAATGTTTGGGTGATATGTGGAGCCCTGCCCATGTCTGCTCAAAAGTAAGTAAGGGGGGTTGCAGACTGCCAGAAATAGTGCAAATTGAGGGGGGTTGCAGACTGCCAGAAATAGTGTGAATTCAGTCCACTTTTAGGGTTAGGGTTAGTGCTAGGGAATCATGGGAACTGTTATTTTTCTGAGACATTGAGCCTTCTCTGTCAGACAACTCTGATGCCACAATAAAATACAGTTCCCATGGTTCCCTAACTCTAACCCTAACCCTAAAAGTGGACTGAATTGAGTCCACTTTTAGTGTTAGGGTTAGTGCTAGGGAATCATGGGAACTGTGTTTTTTTTCTGAGACATTGAGCCTTCTCTGTCAGAGAGCTCTGGTGCCACAATAAAATACAGTTCCCATGATTCCCTAACCCTAACCCTAAAAGTGGACTCAGTTTGCACTATTTCTGGCAGTCTGCAACCCCCCTAAGTCCATTGAGTTCAATAGCAATTCGCTCCCAGGTAGCTGAACATAGGATTGCACCACTTCTCTTCTGATACTATTTTGCTTTTGCTTATTAGAATAGGTATCCTTTCATGTGCCTTTCACTTTAAAAATGTAGATAAACCTTCATTGATTTAAAAACATGTGGTATTGGTTTTAAAGTAACCGAAATACCCTAAAAGCACCAGATTCCCTCTGATCTTGGAAGTTAAGCAGGGTCAGTCCTGGTTAGTATTTGGATGGGAGACAGACAACAAATGCCAGGTGTTATAGGCTATATTTCAGAGGAAGGAATTGGCAAACCACCTCTGAGTATTCCTTGTCTTGCCAACAAAATTCATGGGGTTACCATAAGTTAACAAGTGTCTTGAAGGCACATACATACATACATACGCAACATGTGTTAACTTGGCCAAATCTTTTTATACTTACTAATATTTGTATGTGTAATAAAGTTTGAATAAATGAATAAAATACTTACTAACATAGGTTGGTTATGTTTTGCAGTAAATCCCAATGTTTTGCATCATTTAAAATACTTAGGAAATTAATTTATTTAATGTATTTCCTAGCTTCTTTCCAACATAGCAGTTTTACCAAAGTTTGAACTCTGGATAGTATAACTTATATTGATTTTATGCTTGCATAGAAGAAATTAATAATTTCTGGTTATCCCTCCACACCTGGCAATGAGAAATCTATAGCTCACCTCTAATGGTTCACATTTCTTTCTTAACTGTTATGATTAGTAGTAGTATGGGGGGGGGGGGGGAGAGTAAAAGTGGTTGAAATTATCTGGTTGGAAATATCTAATGTTAAAAAGATAAACAGTCTTGAGATACCTAGGATAAGATTTTATTTTTGCTGATTCATTTTTTATTTCAGTCAATTAAATTTGGCTGCAATGCACTGAACTATTTTGAGAAATAAAACCCTTAAACTCTATCTCTCTCTTTTTACATATTACACATAGTGAAAGCCTGCATTCTCCCTCTCAGGAATACATTTTTACACTTAGACCCCTGTATCTTAAAATATCTGGCCAAACATCTATGTTCCCCACCCTTGATGCAGCTATCTTTAAACAACTAGCCTGATGAAGACTTCTGGAAAATACAAAAAGTTGCACATTGTTTCAGAATTATAGTTAGCCTTAAAAATATGGTCCAAATGTGGATTTTTGATTTTGTCTTATGCTTAGTCTTATGCCCATTGTCTTCTGTGAAAGGGCCTAATGATATAGTTTGTTTGCAAAGGTTTACTAAACTGGTGTCTAATCTCACATCTTGGACCTAGAGGTTCCATAAAGCAATCAGAAATGGTGTACAAGAAGTGTGCTCTTTACTTTCAGTGTGGTTTAGTTTCATTTGCTTTAATTATGGAGTTGTCCTACCTTGTGGAGGAAGGGAGAGGAGAGAGAGAGAAAAGAAATGCTGGAGTGAATACTTTCTAATTCCTAGGCTGGGCCAGATTATGCGGCTGAGATTTATGGGGAAAGTGTAAGCAAAGCACAGTCCTGGGGCAGTATGGGCCTCTAGACTTTTAAAAGACCTCAAACTCACCCTTAATGCCTTTGCAGACTGCTAGAAATAGTGCAAATTGAGTCCACTTTAAGGGTTAGGGTTAGGGTTAGGGAATCATGGGAACTGTATTTTATTGTGGCACCAGAGCTCTCTGACAGAGAAGGCTCAATGTCTCAGGAAAAAAACAATTCCCATGATTCCCTAGCACTAACCCTAACCCTTAAAGTGGACTCAGTTTGCACTATTTCTGGCAGTCTGCAAAGGCCCTAAGTTTCCCTAGCCTGCCTCCTTTCTTACAAAAAAGGAATGAATTACACCTTCTGGAACTCTCCAAAAGTCTCTAGAAGTAGTGACTGACCTTTTAAATAGGTCACATGGTACCCTTGCACATCTTAACATTTTAAAAAATCCCTTCCCCCCCCCCAACCAAAATTGACCTTCCATTCACTTCTAGTTTTGTCTTAGTGGTGATGGCCTTCAAAGGGTTCCAGGGCCAGAAAAGTGGCCCCCAGACCAATAGAGGTTACTCACTTCTGCTGCTGGCATTGAATGTTTCCTTTGGTCATTGATAATATATGGGAATCATGTACTATAGGTAGCTCAGAGATAATGCTGGTTGCTTGCAAGCAAATTAGGGAAGCTACCTGGCATTGCTCAGCTTGACAATGATGAATTCACTGTATCACTAGCATTCTATAATTTGACTAGCACTTATAATCTGTAAACACACACACACACACCACTAGGTTCCTCACAAAATGGATCCGAATTACATTTTTTAAAGGCCAAAGTTTGTCAATTGGTCCAAAATATTTATGAAAATATTTGACATTTTAAGTAAAATGTAAATAACAAGTTTGGTCAAAATTGGTTCATAATTGTGTATTCTAGAGAAAAACACAGAAATCTGGTGTGTTTATTCTGGAAGTATTCCAAGTAATTGATGGATCAAGTCCAGAACTTTGTATAGTTTAAATTTGGTCCTGTTAGATAACCCAAGTTAGATGACTCTCTGATTAAGTGTATGAATTTGTATAGCACAATGGATAAACAGATATGGCAACACATTAAATTACAGTATAGATAGCAAGTCCACACATATAATTCTTTTTCCACCTTGTTAAGGGAGATGATTAACATTTCCCTTTCACTGGTTTAAAAATTGCTTAGAGAGAATTTTGGAATCGCTTTGTCTGCTGCAATTTTTTTTTTTAAATATAACCATAAACCCTATGCTCTGTACTTGCTCTTTTCACCTCAAGTCCCCATTAGGGATTTTGTTTGGTTTCTGTTTTGACAGCTTCTGTGTATATATGTGTTTGTGGTGGTTGTTCAGTGCTATTTCCTGATTTAATATCAGTGCAGTCACAGGAGAAGGATGCACAGTTAGCACTTTTCCCCCCACAAAGTATTTTTTCAAACTCCCTTTTGATATACTGGTCAGGTTTGCAATTTTCACATTGCTGTTGATCAGAGAGTGATGGATCAGGTTTATTGTGCCCCATGGGGGAAAGAAGGGGGTGGTGTCCTACCTTATTCACAGGCAGATCTCTTTTCTCCTAATGAAGCATAATCTTCTCAGCTCAGTCTCTTTCTCCCCAGCTTATAGTTTGAAGGTAGCCTAAATGTTGAGGAAAGTGGGTCAGATATTTTCAAAAGCCTGTCTTAATTTGTTGGGTGGCAAAATGCAGGATGTAGTTAAATAATACCTTGGAGGAAATAGTTGAGTCAACACTGCAGACAGAGAGCTGATTCAGAATTCACCCTGACCAAATGGCTTGCTTTGTTTCCCATTGTACTTACTGCAGCACGTTAGGCATTTGTGGAGCTTAAAATGGGCTCATAGTAGTGGTAGATGTACATACACACATATATAACTGTGGACCATGCTCATATGGTGCTCCATAGTGGCTCTGCTGCCTGTTCCTCCTCAGTTCCTGAATGCCCCTCACCTCTGTTTTAGGGGAAAGGAGCGGGGGTGGTGGTGGTGGTGCAATAAGCTTAAGATAAGATAGGCTTGAGAGCCACATATAGTAGCATAGTGGTTTGTGGGTTGGGCTAGAACTGTGAGAGATGAGGGTTCAATTCTTACTTGGCCATGGAAACCCTTAAAAGCACTTAGAAATGAATGCCATGATTACTAAAGGCCTAAGCAGACTGCCAGAAATAGTGCACATTAAATTGAGGCACTGCCCTGGCTCAGTGCTAGGGAGTCATGGGAATTGTATTTTTTTCAGAGACATTGAGCCTTCTCTGTCAGAGAGCTCTGGTGACACAATAAATTACAGTTCCCATGATTCCCTAGCACTGAGCCAGGGCAGTGCCTCAATTTAATGTGCACTATTTCTGGCAGTCTGCTTAGGCCCTAAGTCAGCATGGATTTCTCAAAAGCAATCATTCCAGAGTAACCTTATCTCTTTTCCTGACAGAGCCACAAGCTTGGTAGATGAAGGGAAAGTTATGGATGTATCATATTTTGATTTTAGTAAGGCTTTTGACAAGGTCCCCCATGATATCTTTGCAAAAAAATGTAGTAAAATGTGGGCTAGACATTGCAACTGTTAGGTGGATTTGTAATTGGTTGACCAACCAAACCAAAAGGGTGCTCACCAACTGCTCCTCTTCATCCTGGAGAGAAGTGACTAGTGGGTTGCCATAGGTTTCTATCCTGGGCTCAGTGCTATTCAACATGTCTATCAATTACTTGGATAATGGAATGGAGGGCATGTTTATCAAATCTGCAGATTACACCAAATTAGGAGGGGTTACTAATACCCCAGAAGACAGGATCAAAATTCATAATAACCGTAAATTAGAAAGCTGGGCCCAAAGTAACAAAATGAATTTCAACAGGAAGCTATGTAGCTATGGGTGACATCTGGCTTGATGGCAGCAGTTGCAAAAGGGATCTAGGAATCTTAGTGGACCACAGGCTGAATATGAGTCAGCAATGTGATGTGGCAGCTAAGAAAACCAACACAATTCTAGGCTGCATCAATACAAGGGGGTATTGTAAAGTAATAATTATTACCTGGAAGTTATTATGGTATATTGATGAAATTTTGTCAGTGTCATCACTGATACCTAAGTGCACAATGTTGAAAAATCAGCTCATTGTGTCCTTTATTTTTGTTACGAGTGAGTATTGTAAAATAAAAATTATCACCCAGAAGTTATTATGGTATATTGGTGAAATTTTGTCAGTGTCATCATCACCAAGTGACTTTTTCTTTTCCCAAAAATGAAAAATCAATTGCAGGGTCGCCAATTTGACAACACAGATGATGTCATTCATGAAGTAGAAGAGTGGTTTAAGGTGCAATCTGCAGGCTTCTGCAATAATGGTATTCGGAGGGTCAAGAAACACTGGGAAAATGTGTAATCTGTATGGTGACTACATAGAGATAGGTTAGCAACTACAAATTAAAACAAACTTTCTGTCAAATTTTTTAAAAGGTGATAATTAAAATTTTATGACATCCCCTCATAAATTGAGGGAAGTAATAGTGCCACTCTATTCTCCTTTGGCCAGACTTTACCTGGAATACTGTATCCAGTTCTGGTCACCACAATTCAAGAACAATATTGACAAGCTGGAGCATGTCCAGAGAAAGGTGTCAAAAATGATGAAAAGTCTAGAAACCATGCCTTATGAGGAGTGGCTTAGGGAGCTAGAAATGTTTAGCTTGGAGAAGAGAAGTTTAAGAGGTGACATGATAGTCCTATTTAAATATTTGAAGGGATGTCATATTGAGGATGGAGCAAGCTTGATTTCTGCTGCTCCAGAGAAAAGGATATGGAGCAACAGATTCAAATTACAGGAAAAGAGTTTGAATCTCTTAGGCAACATATTACCTCAGAGAATGGTGGAGTATCCTTCTTTGGAGGTTTTTAAAAAAGGCTGGATGGCCATCTGTCAGGATTGCCTTGATTATGTATTCCCAAATGGCAGGGGGCTAGACTGAATGGCCTTTATGGTTGCTTGATTCTATGATAGAAGGGAGACAGGGGGAAAAACAAACTTTTACTCTGTTACTCTGTTCTTATTAACAGAATTCTTATAATCTGTAGGGGGAGTGCTTACAGACCTAAGAGAGGAGCTGCTGAAGATTGTTTGTGGCTCACTAAAACTATTGGCTTGGCCCAGCTTTTTTTCTTTTTGTGTTCTTTAGCCCATGGGATGGCTGCTGCCAGGGACTCATGCACAATACACAAATAGAACACTACGATTCCACTTTAATTGTCATGGTTGCATCCTATGGAATCCTCAGGTTTGTAGTCTGGAGAGGGGATTAGAACTCTTTGACTGATAATTCTAGATTCCCCTCCTTAAACTGTTGATCCCAGGATGCCATAGGATGGAACCATGACAGTCAAAGTGGAATCATAGTATTATAAAACCCAGGTTACATTGGATTGTGGGAAGAGCATGATGTAAGTGGCTTCTTCAGGAGAGCTGGTGTTCCTGCCCTTGTCTTCCCTCTGCTCAGCTTGATGCAATGGCTGCTACCAGGGAGAAACAAAAGAAATGCAAAAAATAAAAATAAAAATAGCCAGCTACAAGGTGATGTAAATAATATACAGATTGAGTATCCTTTATCCAGAACTGGGTATGGCTGAAGCCTAAAATTCCTTTACAGTTCCCAACACTGAACTGCAGCTCTCATCACACCTTGTTGTTAGCTATGGTAGCTAAGCCTGTTGTGAGTTGCAGTCCAACAACATCTGGAGGGCCATATGTTTTCCTTGCATTAAGCATAGACAGTGCTGAGCTAGAAGGACCAGTGCTCTGACCTGGCATAAGGCAGCTTCCTATATAGCTATAATCCTGTTTACCTTCCAAGGTCCCTTTCACAGCAATGGGCAACATCCACAGAAATCAACCTAGGAATGAACTATGGTAATGTAATGAGAATTGACATAATTAGTCCTAACAGAAAAGCTGTCTTAGAACATAAAGATCCTTCAGTGGCAGAGGAAAGGCTGACTCTTTTACATAAGGCACCACCACCATTGCCAGGCAGGTCCCTGGAACATATAGACACAATAGACAGATAGATCCATGATGTGGGTATGGTATGCAGATGGTGACCAACATGAACAATGTTTTGGCTATAGGTTGTACTGTAAACTTAAGTATACCTGCTAACATCTGTACATGCTCCATTGTGTGTCAACTGACCTCTGTCCACTTACCTCAGATGAGATGTGAAACATGCTGTGCACCATTGGTGAGATGCAGTTCCCTAGAAATGCAGTGGGAATTTTAATAGCTTTATATCATCCATTTCTCCACCATAGCTCTGTGAGATTATGCACATTTGACAGACGGGAAGCTGAGGCCAAGAACAGAATAGAAATCTGAATTGTGGTTAGGGATTTAAAAAATAACAATTGCAACATCTGTATCCACTTAAATTGGGTGACAAATGTTTAAATGACAGATCCAAGACCCTAATCCAGAAATCCTTTTTCATAGAAACAGAAATGCACATTGCTGGCCATGAAGATGTCCCTTGTTCTGGCTCAGTGCTAGAGAATCATGGGAACTGTAGTTTATTATGGCATCAGAGCTCTCTGACAGAGAAGGCTCAATGTCTCTGAAAAAAACTGCAATTCCCATGATTCCCTAACATTAAGCCAAGACCGTTAAAGTGGTCTCAAGCTGGATTATTTCTGGCAGTCTGTTCAGGTGCTTAGTCACATAGAAAGATATAAAATGCTTCCACGTGATGACCATAAAATATATATTAGCAGTGTAACAGGTTCAGAGCCAGCATGGTGTAGTGGTATAAGTGTTGGACTGGGACACTGGGATACCAGGGTTTGAATCCCTGCTCAACCATGTAAACCCACTGGGTGACCTTGAGAATATGACGCTCTCTCAACCTCAGAGCATGGCAATAACAAACCTCCTCTGAATAAATTTTTCCAAGAAAACACTTTGATAGGTTTGCCTTAGGGCCACCATAAGTCAGAAATGACATGAAGGTACACACTAACATAACAGGTTCTAATACCACTTCTGCATATCATCCCCAGAATATCAGTATGAATTTCTCACTACAAGGAAACTAAGATTTTGTGAGGCATAGTAGGGATATGTTGCTTACTGTTACAAAACACAGCTTGGAAACTATTTTCGGACTTCAGCTTCCAGAATGCCCCAGCCAGAATGACCAGTGACCATGTTAGCTGGACAAGATGACCAGATGTCATCATCACAAAGGAGGACAAGGCACTGCAAAATGTAGGACCTTCAAGAAAAATGTGGGCTGTTACAAAATAAAACTAAAAACACTAATATAAATATGAGTTCATGCTTCTTAGTAATGCTCAAAATGGAGGACAGTTTGGAATTCCTCCTGGACAGAAGGTGGAAGTGCAGGACATGTCCTAGAAGAGGAGGCTGTTTGGTCATCCTGTAGCTGGAGTACCCTGAGAGTTGATTCCAAAAAAGTAACACTATTAAATTCTGGTATTGCAAATATCCTCAATACACAAAACTGGCAATGCTGGAGTTGTAGTACAAAAAAGTAACTTTTCCAATCTCTCATAGACTCCCTTCTCTCTATGAAGTCAGCAAGCCAGGTAAAATCCACATATGCACAAACAGACCCAAGGTTCTCTTACACAAATCTTAATCTTTTGACTCCAGAAGCAGTAGATTGCCACAAACAGTCAACAGCTAAAACCATTAATCTTTGCTGCTTCCCCAACTGGTAGTAGTAAGTAAAGAAGATAATACACAAGCAGAGTCAGTGACCCACTACAAATTGGTCCTGAAAGGTCCACAAGCCTAAATAGACTTTTGCTGATCCAACACTTGTTAGGAATCCCAACAAAGAGACTATTGGTTCATCTGATAAGCCGCTTGTTATTGGGCCCTTTTGCAATGGTCGGTGATGGATGAGCCGCCTCCCTTTGAGGGGGAAGATGCAGCTCCTGGTATGGGGTCTTTTCTCATCTTAAATTTGTACTCAATAAATCACAGGTGCAAGGGAGACAGCATCAGTTTCATTACACCTACATGCTCCAGTATCAATCATGCCAACACAACAGGCTGTGTGCAGTTCATTTCAAGACACCCCCCTCCAATACACGCATTTACAGTTCCACTCACCAATGCCATTTCCATTTGCTTGTACTTAAGGATTCTGGGAGTGTTAGGAGTTCGTAACACAACTATGTGAAGGAAAAACAGTCTCAAGTCCTGTTCATGGCAGTTTTGCTGATGGGAGAAACTGGATTTGCCTCCCCTGCCCCCATGTTTGAGTTTCTAAAATTCCTTCTGATTCCTAATAATTTTTCCTGTTGAACTGGACTATTGTTTCAATTACAAAAGACTTTCCCAAGTTATTAGGTCTGAAGAGAGCATTAATGGATTCATGGGTATGATTAAAGCATTTGCTGATTAATCAGAGATTAAAATGTAGGTTTTGATGAAACTGTAATTGGAGTTCAAGTCCTAGCAGGTTATAAAATATAGGCATGAATTAGTCAGAAGACATTGTGATCTTTACCAAAGAGCCTCAAAAGGTTAATAACATGAAACTGGCTAATTTAACTATCTAATTAAGTGAACAGAAACAAAAATAAGAGAGCTGTTTAGTGAGAGAAAGAAAGAAAGAAAAAAGAGAGAAAGAAAGAGAGAGAGAAACTGTAATCATATGTCAAGCTCACAATGCACTTTTATTTAAAATGGGAATAATTGGTCTGCTACAATTCCTTCCTTCGATGACTTGCCTCCTGCTATCAGGCATGCTTTTTGTGATGTTTGTTTGATAGTATGAGAGTGTGCTTCAGAATGTATGTGGTACAGCTCTTCTGTGTATGTGCCTTCAAGTTACCTATCAACCTATGGTAGCACCATGGATTTCATAGGGTTTTCTTAGACAAGGAATACTCAGATGTTGTTTTGCCAGTGTCTTCCTCTAAAATATAGCCTACAGCACCTGAAATTCATTGGCAGTCTCCCTTCCAAGTATTAACCAAGGCTGACCCTGCTTAGCTTCCAAAATCAGATAGGACGGTGCCTTTAGGGTATTTAGGCTACAAGTACAGCACTTTCAAAACTAATCATATAAGAACCAAGATGAGTTTCTTCTCTGTTCTACTATGGCACTGATATCTTCCAACAGTGCATCACTCACAGCATGACAGAACTCATAACACTGCTTGCATTATCACATTAATTCCAATATAGAAAATTAAGATATGCTTAAAATGCAGAGCTGTTCGCACCTAATGTGTATCATCAAAATGAATGAATGAATATGTAGTTTGCATCATCAAGGTGCATCATCAAAATAAATAAATAAATAAATAAATATGTAGCTTGTTTATTTATATCTGAAGCTGGAATATTATACTCTATGAATGCATCCAAGGATTGTAATCCATAAGAACTCATGCTACAGTAAATCATTTAATCTCAAATGTGCACAGGACTCTTCTTTCTTCTGTGCTCTCTTATTTTTATGTGGAAAATGTAGAAGCAGAGCTATGGAATACACACATATGGGGGTGGCGGGAGAGAGAGAGAGAAGACAGAATGTAGAGAAGATTATCAAATTTATTTATTTATTTTAGATTTAATATGGTGGTTAAAAACCTTGCTTCAGCTGTGACATGAATTCAATCAATGGTCTTAAAAATCTCTCCCATCTCAAATAGTATTTAAAATATGGGAATATGCAAGCAATATGCACTGGAATAATATAAGCAGTGTTTCCAACATTCTGGAGATCTATGTACATACATACACACATGCACAGAAATGATGATTGTAGTGATGATAATGTGAAGGGGGGATAGTTATAGTGGTAGTTTACAGATAAAATGTATTTTCATGGTGCTCAATTAGACACACACACACACACACTTGCATAGGAACAACTGAGTTTTTTATGCATTAACATTGCTCTGGAATCTTGTCATTCTGTGGTACCCTGTTAATTTTTAGCTAAGTAAAAAGCCACTTCAGCACAGAAGAGTTGAGTATCCAAAGAGAAACTGCAAACAGGAATGCATTCACAATTGTCAGACAGAATGAGCTTTTCAAAGGGAATACTTTCATTCAGTTTAAATCTACAAGCACATGGGACTGACACTTTTCATTCATTGGCCTTAGGGCTGGGATGAGAGAAGAGCTTTCACGCTTATCAGAGCAGTGTTTTAGAATACCACCCTTTTTTTTCCCTTGACTGTTTTTTATTTTGCTCTTTAGTACGGATCATCAGTAGTGAATATTGTTAAGGCAAGAGTAGAAAGTTTAACACAATGGAAAAAATTCTTGCTTGTGTTTGGTAGCAAATCCATTATTTTCCCTCAATAGCATTTCTTCAGGATAAGGAAAAATATAAAATAATAACAGTATTTAAAGCCAGCAAAGCAGTAGAACGAAGATCACATCCTATGTTTCAGTAGGACAAGAGGAAGACATTCTGCTCACATTTATACTCCATGATCTCATAGAATATTAAAGAGAATTATGAAAGTGTAGCTCTCAGATTGTCATGGATCCTGGAACAGAAGAGATGGAGGTCAAGATTGCACAAACCCTTTGTAGCACTTGGACTAGAAATCCCAGAATCCCCCAAACAGCATATTTATGCTGACTGGAGGATTTTGAGAGTTCTAGTCCCAAACAGTAACTTTTCTAAACCCTGTCCTTTGATCAAACTTTGGTCAACTTCCTGAAGTCCCATGCCAGCATGGCCAATGGTAAGAAATTCTGGGAGCAGAAGGTCAAAACAACTGAAGAACTGAAGTCTGAGAACCACTGGCATGCATAGCTCTGTAGACTGATTGGGCTGAAACTGAATGGCTGATCCAAATTCACTGCATGAACATGGCTCAGTGGGGACTTGAACCTGGACTTCCCAAGTCCCAGCTCAGCAGAATATCCATTAGATCTCACTGAATCCCAAAACTGACAACTTTTTGTTGTGTGCCTTCAAGTTGTTTCCAACTTATGGCAACCCTAAGGTGAACCTATCATAGGGTCTTCTGGTGCTGAGAGTATGTGACACACCCAAGGTCACCCATGGCCTAGTGGGGAATCAAACACCCATCTCCAACATTTAGGCCACTACAACACACTGGCTCTCAATTGACAACTAAAGCCTCCTAAAATGAGCTCCTTGGATCTCTCCTTATGAAAGAACTATTTTGTCTCCTTCTAAAAGGCCATGGATGAGAATAGGGATAGGGAAAGTGCTAGCTGTAGACCACACGTAGCCTTAAAGGACATGTTTGTCCCACTTCTCTCACAAATGAATTCACTGTGTTTTTTTCTATTTAACAAGGAAGTAAAACACAAGTTGAGTTCTGAATTATTTCCTTGTTAAATAAAGGCTTCCTCTATGTCTAAAAGAAGCGGGGAAAGGTGTTCAAAACAGGATGAAATTGCCCTCCACAGTGCTAGTGGATATGGCTGGGTGTTCTACATAGTTTTTATTTAATTTAAAAAAAAATCCAAGGATGTGAGGCATGCCAGGGGGTGAGGACATGTGTCAGAGTGGGAGTGCTAGCATGCGTGGTCCAGGGGCCTGCAGTGGCCCAATGAAGGCCTGGCAGATGCCCAAGTTTAGATCTTGCAAAGGACTCCTGGCAGACAAAATGTGCATGGCCCAGCCATTTTTTTCCTCAGAAATCATTTCCATGGCATGGAGGCCTGCTTTTTAAAAGCCCTATTAGCTCTCAGTTAAAAATATTGATAATTATTGTTTTCAGTTTCAAATTTGGGTTGCTTCTGTGTTTACAAATACTGAAGGAAGCAATCTTTTGCCTCCTTATCTAAGAAACATTTACTTTCACTCACACAAAAGGCTTCCAATCTCTTTTTGGCAACTAATTGATTAAGTGTATGTTTGCTATCCATTGTTCATTATTTCTGGATAATGCACCCTACCTTGAACCATGTTAATCTGTCTTCTTGCCTGGTGGAAAGATGAGGTTAGCTTCACTTGTCCTGTTGGATATCTATATTTATCAGGGACTTGTCAGAGGAAATGCTGTCATGGTATTCTTGATAGGTGACCTATAAGTTTAGTAACCAATCAGCTTCAGTGCTACAAGAGCCTGTGATCATCTTTAATATACAGTGAGAGTACAGAGGGGATGGTCTTCTTTTCAGTAGTTGAAGTCATATTTGCTTGGCCACCTGCAGGCATTATAGAAGTTCCATTTAAGGATAGAGATTGGTTGAGATCTTTATGAGATCTTTACCTTTAAAACTGAACTAATCCAGGAGCAACAGCTTCTCTTCTAAATGAGTTTGTGGGAAAGTGCATGAGTATTAACAAATGCAAATTTACAGCTTCAGTTTTTAAACTGAAAATATCAGTATGGAATATTGCCCATAATTACTTTCTTTTAACGAAAGGATGGGAATCATGTGGTCCTCCAGATGTTGTTGGACTCCTTCTCCCAATTGTGATAGCCAACAGATCCAATGATGCTTAATTAGCTCTGAAAGGCCACATCATTTCTACTCTGTTTTAATCTAACAATTTAAGCAGGGTGAACACTTTCCTGGGAAAACAAGGATATGGAAACTAACAGGGCAATCCTAACTCTAAGATGAACTGACTGAGTTAGGACTGGGTATGATCCTTTTCTGCTGGCAAAAATGCCCTTCTGCCAGCAGAACCCTTTTCTGATGGCATATCTCAACCTGTGCTGAAACTTCCACCAATACAGAGACACAACCACAATGTCCATCTGCTTTAGTATTCTTTAGTATGCTTGGGCTATACTTCTCCAAGGTATTGAAGAGTATGCTTTCCCATCACCTGAACCTTTTAACTGACTGTGCCAAGGATCATGCCTGGGATCTTCTTATTTGTTAATTGCTCTGTCAATGAGCAAAATGAGTTATTCACCATATTTAAAAAATTCTAGCTGCTCATAAAATTAAAACATTGCAATACATTGTTTTAAATCAGGAGTGGGAAACAACAGAGGGAGTGTGGGCCATTTCCCCCCTGTCCCTCTGTGGTGGGCTACACTTGCGCCATCAAGTTCTGGTATTCCTGAATTGTGCTGTCTTACTTCTGGCTGCCATTTTAGCAAGTTTTGGACCCTTTTGTTTTTCCAAGGGTGTTGTTTGTTTGTTTGTTTGTTTTTGAGTGTTGGAGGGCTCTGGGTAGTGAAAAACCAAACTGCTGAATTTGCAGTTAGTTTTGGATCAGTTTGGCTGGTTTGGTATTAAAAAAAAAATCACAAGAAAACTGGCACAAAAATATTATTGCCGCTGCTGTTTAAAATAATGATATGCTTTTCATCATAAACTTACATTAGTTTTTATTAAGAAACTGCCTAGAGTTTTACAAAATGTCAGGAAAGCTATTTTAAGAGCAAACAATGTATATTAGAAAGTGGAAATGTGCAGAAGAGATTATCCGGAACCTGAAACATTTCTAAAAATCATTTTGTGCTTAGGATGCTTGAGATTTTATTTTGGTTTTGGGTTGTTTTTTTGGTTTGGTTTGGATTTCACCACTGTAAAATCATTTTTAAGTGAACTGTCCTCAAAATAGAATAAAACTAGTTTCAGTTGCTAGTACATTATAACAGAACAATTTATCTGAAATTAAATTCATCAGGTGGTGTTCTTTTTGTGTAAATAATAAAATTATTTAAAATCTTTTTTTGAAAAATTACTGTTGGTTTTTATACAAAAGCAATTTGATGTGGAGATAAGTAAAAATCACCTTGCTTATTGACATTACAAACTGAGAGGTAACAACAACACAAGAAACATGAAGCCACTAATGCTCTAAACAAGTGATGATCACTTATTTATTGCATGCTTAGAATTTTCATTTGGAATCTTTGGGACTGATCCAGATGAAAATCTTCCATATTTTTATTATTATTTTTTTTGTCTAGGACAGTAGGGAAGTGCTTCATCATTTATTAAATGAACGATGGTATCAATTTCTGTTTAAACATGAACAGGGTGATGCCAAATATTAGTCAGTTCCTAATAATTTTGAGGGATTAAAAAGATAATAAAAGTAATAGTCCATTACATTACCTACTTCAGCAGGATTGTAATGAATATAATAAATTCCAGATCAGGGTTATAACAACTTCCATCTATTTAAAATGAATTTGTAGGGTTACTTTCATTAACTATGTATATGGAGAAAATGATCTGACATATTACTTTAAAAGAGCTGTAAAACCGATTAGAGGGGAATATGCTTCTCAGACAGCAATTTTGGTCACTGGGGAAATTTTCTCCATGGGAAGAAGGAAAAGTGGGGACAGAACTTCAAGGATGTCAGGGCATCTTTACTTCTATGTACCACCCAGGCTGCTGGAGAGCTATGATGGAAACTATCAGAGGCTGGAAGAAACCAGAAGAGGAAGGAAAAGTGGCATCTCTCTTGTTTCTCTGTGCTCCATAAAGGAATGCTCTTGTTAATGAGTTGTCCGGGTCTTCCTCTGTGTCCTGGGAAATTTCTGCATAGAAATGAAACTGTTCCTGGCAAAGGAATGCCCTTTTGGCAGCCCAGGGGAAGGCTGAGGTATTAAAGGGAACCATGCCCTCATTGCTGAAAGGCGGCAAGGGAGCTAGCACTTGACTGCACTACAGAAATTACTGCAGCACCTAGAATGTTGGCTTCATTTATCAATTTCATAGCAGCAGGGGAAAGGGGGGAAGAAAACCCATATGCCTGCCTGCTTGCCTGCCTTTTCAGCTGTGCACTAAATCTAGTCTCCAAAGCCAGCCATGTGTGTTATCAGGAGTCTTAGAGAAAGTAACTTAATACTCATGATTTATAGCTAATTGGACCTCTAAATGATTAAAGTGGCAGTAATGAATGAATAGCATACTTCCTAATACTCACCCCCCCTGCCCCCAACAATTTGGCTCAAGAGACCAGCCTTTTGTACAGAGCTTTTTGTAAGATGGGAGGCTATGCGGGTATACAGATTACTTCTATGATAGTCTTGTTCAGATCAGCTTTAAGAATGATTGTATCCCTAAGGCTGGACACAGTTAAGAAGGAATCAGCAGAAATGCACACACAAAGAAGGAGAGGGACAGGTTTTTAAATTGCAAATAATAAGACATGCACATTCAGAGAAATGCATTTACAGAGAAGGAAACTCATGCCAAGTTGTTTGAAACAGAGCAAAAATGTCAGCTTTGTCAAAACAATTATTCATTTTAAAACTAACACTGATGAATCATTTTTATAACCTCAAGTATGAAACAAATCTACATTGTTTACAACTGGTTACTTGTCAAAGTCATCACCTTGATGCTCCATGGGTGGAAGGGAGAGAGATATCCATAAATTTGCAGATGCAAAAATTGACTTGTTTTTCAAAATTTACCCACAGCATATCAAATGCCATAATCTTTATCAATCATAATTCACTTTTGCTATTCCTTGAATAAGAAATGCATTGAATCCAGAGTTTTGGAAAGTCACTTTTTAACATTGCAACTTCTCATATTCCCCACTGATCATGCTGGTTATGGGATTCTGGGAGCTGTAGTCTAAAAGCTGTAAAGCAATGGTGGAGAATGACTCAGGATGAGTCCAACTGAGCATGGGTTAAGACCCATTTTAGAAACTACTTTGCAGCAGTGAGGGCAGCAAAGAAACAATTCTTTGCTGTATTTATTACTTCAGCTCAATCTCATCCAGTGCAGCTGTTCTGGGCTATTGCATCCTAGACATCAAAGTGCTGAGGAGAAGCCCTCAGAAGAGTTGTGACAAATTTGCTGGAATGCAGAGAAAAAATCTCAGATTCATCCTGACTTGGACTCTACATTCAAGGTAGAATCGGGGGAGGTAACTGTCACATATTTGTCCAGTTTTGATGGATGAGTTTCAAGTTGCTCAACATGATATGGACAAGTTGCATGGAGAGATAAGGCCAGCCACTTGTCTGTTAGACCCATGTCCATCCTGGCTATTTAAAGCTGTCAGAGGAGGACTGGCCAATTGGGTAGGGAGATTGTAAATGCTACTTTGAAAGAGGGCTATGTTCCAACCTTTGAAGCATAGGATGATCAGACAGATATCTATACAATAAAATACAGGACATTCCACGACTTCATAATTAAGATAAGAGCAAGAACTTTGCAGCCCACTCATGGCAAGCAATAAAGTTCTTAAAAGCAAATTGTTTTCTATCAAATTGAATGAGAATAGTTTGAAAAAAATGTGGAAGAATTTTTCATTAAAGCGCTAGAACAAGCAGAAGCAACAAGAGGCAATATAGGTGTCTCGAATGTTCACAGGATTTACAAGGATATCTAATCCTTACAAAGAAAAGATACATTTTCAACATGAGGACCTGAGAAACAATGGTTATGAGCTAGAAAACCCTAGCTCATTTTCATGATTGGGCTATTATTTTCTACTTGGAGAAAAGTCTAGAGTTAATGTTTTGACATTTGCTGGATTTTAATTCTTTTGCCCAATGTTTTGTTGTTTCTTCTAAGTGAAACATAATGGTTTGGGAGCCAAACCTGCATTCCTATGATATTTCAATGTCTTTCATGCCAAATCACCTTCATTCTCACATATTTAGTGGTGTGATGGAGCCAGGGTTTGCAGGAAAAAGCCTATCCATTTTGGGTTGTTGTTTTTTAACCAGATGTAATTACAGCATCAATTAATTCTCGCTGAGTTTAGTGTAATTTTCAGAATAGTTTTGTGCACATGTGGGGCTTACAGTGCTGGATGGATTTTCCTAATGACAATATATTAATACGAGTTATACCTATTGTAATTCAAAGTGTCTGGGGGTTGCTTGATCAAAGTCCTGCTAAGTTTACAAAAGACCTGTTTCTGGTAGAAATTAAAACTGCTAAAACTGGTCTGTTTATATTGATCAAAAACACTGCTTGCATTTTTGAGCTGTCTTTCTGTGCCATCATGATGAGGCCTGAACCAGCAGCACCTGATCATAGAGGCTGAGAATTGGAGGTCCTGGAGGTGTCTCATTCACAGGGTCACCATGAGTCAAGGTCAAGTGAAGGCAGCTAACATATATATAAATGAAGCTGCTTTGCTAACAACAACAGCATGGTTTAAATTGGCTGGGATCTAAATAACATCCTTCATGCCCTGGAAATATTTCTGTACATGCATAGGATTTATCATTTATCTTATGCTATCCTACACAGTCCCCCATACTCTGTTAAATGTTACATTGGAACCTCCTCTAGCCTTCATCAGTGTTATTTCAGGGTATTTCAAGTTGTAAATAATCTTGCTCTTGTGCAATCAGCCTTCACAATCTTTCCACTTCCAGCTGTTTTTGTATTATTTAACAGATCACAGAATGGGGTAACGGTCATGAGATCATTCCTTGCACCCAGTGCTGTAGGAATCACAACCATTCTACAGAGGGCCATGAACAAAAGTTGGAATTAATATATTCTATAATTCTAGAATAATGTGTTAATATATTTGGGTACAAGTGGATTAACATGCATGCATATGTGCATGTATGGTTGACAATCAGAGCCTCTACTAAATATGCATACAAGCACATATTAGGGTGGCTATATGTTCTTGTTCTATACAGAAAACAGTTTATTTTTTGAAGTTGTCCTCTATTTGAAGAGTAGTCCGGTCCTATCTGACACAAAGACCTAGCACTATAAGGAAGAAGATGGGAGACCTTAAAGTTGCCTACCTGCAATCAAGACCCCCAGATTCAGCAGGCAAACGAATCACCTGGCCATATTCCTTTCCATTCAGGTGAGATATAATTATTTTTAAATCATAAAAATTATTTGTACTAAATTAGCATATGCAATTTTATGCAAAGCAGGGGTCTCATTTTTCTTCTTTTCATGCTGAGGCATGCCATGTTTTTTGCTGATGTGTAAGTGGCCACCCATATGCAGAGAGAGCATGAGTGAGTGTGTAGAGTTGCAAATGCCTTGATTTGTTTAGCTCTAAAAACATCTTGATGAAACAGTCCTTTGTACACAAAACCCCTACAAAATACCCCTAGGTTTCACCATACTTTTAGATTATGAAGATTCAGCAGGCATGGGAACATTCTTATCAGATGTTGAGTGCCAGTTATTATCAGGAACAAGCTGCTGTCATGGGTAATAAAGTAGGAGAGCAGGTGTCAAAGGAACTTCCTGATTAATAGAGTATTACTTACAATGTCACTGACCCATAACACAACCTTTGGGTCTCATTCTGCTTGTCATGCTGGCATCAGCCTGGAACGATGCCACTCAGACTAAAGCAGCTAAGAAAATGCTTGGTGTGTAAGTACAACCCATTCCTCTCTGTATGTAATGTGAAGCAAGTCCTACTAAGCTCGTTGAATTTCCTCCAAAGAAAGGAGTCAGTGTGGTGTTAAGTTTAGAGTGTGATGATGTGGTTAGAGTCCCAGAGGGGACCCTCAGAGTTTCAGCTTCTACTCTCATTCTCAAAACCCACTGGGGAAACTTGGGGCAGTCATTCTCTTTCAAACTGACCTACCATACAGGATTACTGTGTAGATGAATGGAGAAGAGGAAAGCCATGTTACCTTGAATTCATTGGAGGAATAGCAGGACATAAATTTATATTTACTTATTTATGTTCCACTTTATGGGACCAAAAGTAGCACTCTTGCTCTCACTCTCTCTCGCTCTCTCATTTTGTGCCAGTCTTCCTTCTCACCCATGCAGCACTCTGTGCCTTCTAAGAAGTAGCTCTGGAAGACTATTAGACCTTCCAGGGCCACTTCAAAAGTGATGGTAGATAGTTTCTCTCAACAAATAACTATCTGGTTATTGGGGCAGAAAATTGTCCCATGTTACCATGAAGTCTTCTGGTAAATAACGATAGCAGTTTTCTCTCAGGATCAGTTCAACTCCCAGTTTGGGAGCTTCAAAGCTGGAGTGAAATAGTAATTGAAGTAGTACTTTTAAGTCATAGAAATAGTGTTGGTGAACGTATTTTTACCTCCACCCAAAAGAGTGCTGGTAGCTACTAAAATTAATTGTTCTGCAATGCATGAACATGTGCTTTCTCTCTCTCAAAGTGCTGGGATATTGTGGTATGTCATTAATTCTTCATCTATAAATACACCTGTCGACATTGGCCATTTTTCTATCTTGCACAATTTCTTGAAAATGTGTCTGTTAGGAGAAATGTATAGTGAAATATGAATGAATTTTTGTGAACTTTTTAAAAAATTGCTAACTGTTGTAAAACTGGAATGCAATGAAATGAAGGCTGGCAAAGGAAATGAAAAAAAAGAGTGAAATCAAAATTGTCAGATGTGTCCGTCCTTAAGTGTAATAATTTAACCACTATATTTTTTGTAATACTTGTTTTTAATACTTAACTGTAAGATGTAAATGTTGCACAATTTAATTTTATTAAATCAAGAATTAATTTTGTTTCAGTTAGGTGTAAAATATACAATCAAACATTCTCCCATCATACTCTACAATATAGGATGGTAATTATTATAGACATAAGGTTGCATATTGTCTTATATGTTAACATTTGAATACATAATAAACACATTCCATTTTTTAATATACACTGTTGACCTGCTTACCTTCTCAAACATTATTAGTCCATCTGCTAATACTTTTTAAAAATATAGATAGCTCACAACCTGACATATACATTATTGATGCTGGCAACATTTCTATTTGTGAATCATTTCCCCTAAACTTCTTTTCTAATGTCAGGTGTTAAATGAGATTCTGAATATGGATTAGAATAGTCAACAGATTAAAAAGCAAAACAAAACAGAGCCATTTGCCTTATAGGGAGAGCCACATCCTCCAACATTTTACAGATGAAAACTAGGATCTGTGTGGCCAAGCAACATCATAATATGGTCAAGATGGCAAAAATTATTAATGAGGGAGAACATGCAAGATAGGAGAGTCTGCAGCAATTTGCTTTTGCTATAGACTACAGGGAAAGACAAGATTCCATTCCATCCTCTCCTTTCACCCTGCAAGGTTGAACTAATATTGCAGCAGTTGAACTGAGTTGAGGACAAAGGGGGAAAGTGTGAGGCTGAGAGTGAAAGTGGTACATTTTAAAAGTTTGCCTTTCACTAATACAAACATAATACATGGCTTTTCTCAACCAGATGTATGCAGGCTAGCTAGAACTGGCCACCATGCATGCATGTGTATACTATGGCTTACATATTTCCTGCTGTGTGTTCTATGAAACTATTCTTAATGTGCTGAAGAACTCCAAGCAAATAGGGTGTGGATTCACTTTACCACTGGAAGGTAGTAAAGGTGAACTTTTGGTTTCTATGTGGGCAGCTCATATAAGAGGCAATAAGGCACTCTGACATGTATATTGAGCTTGCCACACTACTCAGTCTGGTAACACCTTTCAGGAGCTGAGCCAAGAGGAGAAGATTTGTTTTCACTGCATCAGACATAGTAGAGCATGAAACTGTCATCCCATCTACATGCATGTGTATTGCACAGGTTGGCTTTATTTGCCACTCTACAGCCTCAAAAGCAATCAGGTATGTCTATTGTGAGAAATGTGTAATAAAATATCCCCAAAATGACTCTGTTATGGTCAGTTAGTCATTCTAAATGTATAATGACTGCTATCCTGAGCAGAAACTCTGACTCTGATTTAAACAAGGAGAGGTCAGCTAAGATCCAAAACACACTGCAGAAATAATCCAGTTTGAGACCGCTTTAACTGCCCTGGCTCAGTGCTAGGGAATCCTGGCAATTGTAGTTTATTGTGGCCCTAGAGCTCTGTGACAGAAAAGGCTAAATGTCTGACAAAATTACAGTTCCCAGAATTCCCTAGCATTGAGCCAAGGGCAGTTAAAGCGGTCTCAAACTGGATTATTTCTGCAGTATCTTTTGGACTCCAGGGACTCATAGGACCTTATCACACAGGGTCCAAGCAGTCGCATCCCCATCCCATTGCGCTTCCTTCCGGTCGCGGGAAATGTAATTCCCATTTCAACCAGGAATCCAAAAGAATGGGGATGAGACAGGGATGCGACAGGGATGGGCGGGGTTTCCCTGCGACGTCGTTTGATCACCCGGGGAAAGGAAGCACGATGGGACAGGGATGCGATGGGGATGCAACGGGGATGGGCGGGGTTTCCCTGCGATGTCGTTTGATCACCCGGGGAAAGGAAGTGCCATGGGACGGGGATGCCACAGGGATGGGACTGCTTCAGACCCCCATGTGATAAAGTCCTATAGTGTACAAAGTACTTAGTACTTTCAAGCAAAGTGATCTTTACCTACTTGTAGATCCCAGTGTGTGTCTGTGTGTTTAACTGCCATTTTATTTCAAAGAGTTAATTCTTAATTTATTCCTAATATGTCTAACTGATGTCCAATTTAAAGGTGGTGGGGAAAGAAGGGAAGGAAACATGGGTGACTTTAGTTAACCCATCAATGGTTTGAGTGTTGGGCTGCGACTCTGGAGATCAGGGATTGATTCCGCAATTAAATGAAACCCACTGGGTGGCCTTGTGCAAGTCCCATGCTCTCAGCCTCAAGGAAGGCATTGGCAAACCTCCTCTGAACAAATCTTGCAAAGAAACCCCATAATAGGTTTGCTTTAGGCTCACCATAAGTTAGAAATGACTTGAGGGCACACAACAACAACAAAGTTAGCATCTGGAAGCAGAGTGAGCAGGCAGGCACACAAGCTATCTTGACACTATCTTTCATGTTATGATGAAAGGATTTATCCTCATCATCGCCATCACCATCATCATATTATTTACGGTCAAATGAATTCTATAAATTGGTCCCTTGTAGCATGAGTCCTTTCACACTACATAATTATAGAACTATGATTCTACTTTAACCGGAACCACTGCATACTGTAGTATCCTAGGGTTTATAGTTGGAGGGGACATATGAGCTCTCTGGATGAGAATTCTAAATACCCCTCCCTAAACTGCATATCCCAAGATTTCACAAGATGTTGTCACAAGATGTTGTTTGAGTGGAATCATAGTTGGCTATCCATCTGGTCAAAGAGCTATAACTGATAAAGTCCTGTGTGGCTTGGTTCCAAACTATTTGAAAAATAGTATCTTTCTAGTGGCACATCCCTGAGTTTTAGGATCCTCAAGGGAGGGTTTTCTCTTGGTTCCACCACTATTATAATCACTCCTGATGAAGACACATGAAAAGGCCTTTTTGGTGGCTGCTCCTATGCTGTGGAATTTCCTCTTTCAAGAGGCTTTCCTCCTCTCTGTCTTTGCATTAGCAGGCAAGAGATTTTTATTTAGATAAATTTTGGGCTATTAATTGTCTACTGTAGAGGGGTCTTTTAAAAAAGTGTGCTGTACTTTTAATCTCAATCCTATGTTTTAAATGCTTTTAAACTGTTTAAAATTAATCCTGTTTTTAACAGGATAGTTTTTTCCTTTAACTGTGTTTCTTATTATAATGATTGTTCTACTAGCATTTTAATCTACATAAGCCTCTTTGGCTCCCATACTGGGAGAAGGGTGGGATATTAAATAAATAAATACACTTCTAGAAGTTACTTCTAAGTGTGTGTCTACCCATGCATGTATTATCATATGCCAATATCATGCCAATCTTTATCCTCTTTCACAGCAACACATTTCTTCTCTCTTTTTTGGACAAGGGATAAGTGGCTACTCTACAGACTTGCATACCTACTGTTATAAATGTCTTAATTCATAAAATATCATCAGAGAGGCAAAGCATATCTCAAGAGATGCAGCAGAATGAAAAATAGACTCTTTCCCTCATGCTGATTCTGATGCCTTTCCCATGCCTGGCAAATACCTTTCTGTTTTACCTGATGAGTTATTTTAAGCTGACATATTTGTACTTAGCTCTTTTCTTAATTGTCTTTTTATTAGGTATTTGCTGTTTTCTATCACAGATGGAGAGCCTTTGGCCCTCCAGATGATTTGCATTTCAACTCCTATAAGCCCCAGTTAGCATGGCCAATGGTAAGGGACTGTTGTGGGAGGTGTAGACCAAAAAACATAGCGGACCAAATGTTCCTTATCTCTATTTTATATCTAATGTGAATTTATCCTAGAAAGACCTATTAAAGACCAGAATGTTGATTCATTAAATTAAAGAAGAAATCTGCTTCTTGCAATTCAGTTAGAAATAAGAGGGGAAAGCGCAAAGCATATTATGTTCAATTTACTTAGAAGATTCAGACTTCTTCTAAAGCTCTCATAATAATAATAATAATAAGTAGTAGTAGTAGTAGTAGTAGTACTTCAGAAACATATAAGACACACAAATGAACTGCGGGATACAGAGATTTGCCCCAAATAATGTGACCTAACTTTGTATAAAAGTATTTTATTCATGTTGTATTGGTTCTCGGGAGGCCTAACTCTCTTCAAGGACTAGTTAGCTGTACAAACATATCATTTGCTTTTTGCATGTCTTTGAACTATTCTCAAAACACAAGAGTAATAATTGGATACCCTCACCTCAGCTGGCCCACGCAGCACAGGTCATATATGTAAACATCCTAGTCGAATAACAACCCCAAAATTTAATTTATTTCCACCCAAACAAGTTCTTTTATCATAAAGCAATAAATTTGTCTTGGTGCTAGCAATTTGTTGTGGGTGACATAACATTGCAAATTGATTAATCGCTACTGTACACGACAAAATGAGAAAAGCAAGGAATTATTATGAATAGCGTCCATCTGATACAGTAGGGATTCATTATTCAAAAGTGTTTGCTAGTGGTTAGCTATCCCCCTGTTGCAAATTACATTTATTTGCAGACTTCCTACATCATGCTTATACAAATCTACAAACATGCATTTATTAAGACATAGAATGAAAGCTATTAAAACATGAAAAATTGCCTTTTTCTTTACTCCCCCCCCCCCCATATTATTTTTATATCTAGGTAGACTGATACTAGACTCACTATATCAAAGAGAATGCATGTATTTGTTGATTTCAAGGCTGGCCTGCAGAACTTATACTACAATTTAAGGGCATTAACATTCAGTCACTACTTCCTCACAACTAGATTTTACACCTCTTTTGTAGTGTTAATGCGAAGGCTAGTATACTTTTAAAGAAGATATTTATACTTTTTAATAGGCTTTTTCCAGATACATGCTTAAAGTAAGGGGAAGGGATCTTTCCAGTGGACTGTCATTTTTGAAACAGTCACACAGTCTTTTAATGAATACAAATACAGAAATAAATGTAAAATAAAAATAAGATCTGTTCAATCTGGCCATAATGTGCTTTGGACAGAATTTCTGAAACACCAGCTGTCTAGCTAAATGGGATCAGGAAAAGAATCACAGAAAACATGTTTATTTGATTCTACTGTATGATTTTGCTTCTTTAAGACTAAAATAAATTGAAATTATAAATGTATTAAACAGTAATATGTATTAAACATAAATGTATTAAACATAACCCTGTTCTCCCCCCTCCCCAGCCCCGTTCTATGACAGTCACACTTTAAAAAAAAAATCAAGTTATTTCTGATGAATTCATGAAGCCTTTGGAAAATTTGGAAAGTAAACAAAACAAGATTTTCATTAATCTACAATGCCCATATTCAATAGGTAAGACTGTTTCCAGAACAGAAGGGATCATATTGTTTCCTGTCAGGTACCTGTTAAAGTGGTGAAATGGTGGCAACCCTAATTCAGTACAGTAAGCATGGTGGAATGCATAGGGATATGAAGCCACACTTTTAAGAGCTAAGAACTGAAGGTCACCTGCTTGGATGGGTGTATCAGGGGCATAACAGACAGGTTGGGAAAAGTGGCTGGAACATGCATTTTCTGGAAGCAGGTTAAAACCCGTCTGTCTACACCAGCCACTCCCAAAGCAGCTTGAAAGTGAATAGCCTGAGTGTATGGCATGGCATTAAGCTGTGCTGCTGGGTAATTTTGTCATATCCCCAACATGCATGCACACTGTCACACAAACACACTATTGGCAACTGCCTGCTGCTTGGATGCCATCCTTTTGATGGCCAGCCCTTTGACTGGCCGCACAGTTGTGCCTGCGATCCTTCACCAGTACAGGGCATCGAAGCATCGGTATGCCCAGTAAAACACTGGCGAAGCACAACCCCACACCCCACATGCTTCCTTCACCCCATGCCCCCTCTTGGACTGTCTGGTTTGATTATGTTGTACTTTTATCCATTGGAGGTGGCACAGTTTCACTTTTTTGCATTGCTGCCCCAACCATTTGTGTACGCTGGCTCCACCCTTTTTTAATGCACAACTGCATTGGTGTGTTTATATGCAGCTTTAAAGTTAGGGTTAGGATGGAGTGATGCTTCAGAACCACACTCATGTCGTGGCATTTATATGCAAGGTCAAAGGCTAAGTCAGAATATCCCAGGTTCTTTTTGCTCTGGATTTTTAGCTCTGGAGTGTGGCTTCAATCTGCCTGCTTTGGAGGTGAATGTCATCTAAATGATCTGCCTGTAAAGCAGTTTGAAAATGCTTTATTTGGCCCATCTGGTTCACCCCTCTGTTCATTTTGCTTAGTGATACATTGGATTTGTTTTAAATTTAATTAAAGAACATGGGAGGAACTTCTCTGCTGTGAAACCCCAATTGTGAAATTCACCCTCCACAACAAAAGACCCAGCAAAAAAGCCAATGCTGGTGTTGTTCTGGTGCTACATAAAAATAGGGCTTTTGGGACCTAATTGATTTTACATAAATCTGCACAAGTATCATGGTTTTAAATTATTTTATGACCAATTTAATGACTTTAACCAATTCAAAACAGGGAAAATAATTTAACTAAATGTTTAATTTAATATATATTGAAGCAAGACAGTTAAATTAAATATTTAGTTAAATTGTTTTCCCTGTTTTGGATTGGTTAAGGTCTTTAAACTGATTTCATTGTACAACACACTGAGACCTGGTGATATAGAGTGAGATGTAAACATTTCACAGAATAAATAAATAAATAAAGTTTGAAGAAATGTGTGAATTTTTTAAAATTCTTTTTCTTCCTTCACAGAAAATGCTGTTTTCTGCACAAAAATATGATTAGCAGATTTTGTACAGCACAAACAGCAGCATTTTCTGAGCATATTTCCTTCATAGAAATATTATTCTTCTGTGCAGAAAAAGTTGTTTTCTGCACAGAAAATGCTGGTTTCTGCACAAAGATGTCACATGTGACTTTTGCTCAGAGTAAGTCCCAGACTGTGAATCATATTAGAAAGCTGCACAGTTTTTGCAGAGTTTCTCATGGTGGAAAAGAAATTACTAAAATTTTCATTTCTTTGAAATTAATATGAGTAAAGAATCACATCCTGACTGGCTAGGAATACTAGAAGTTGAATTCCAACCATATCTGGCAATTTAAATTGGGATACATTTCAGCACAGCCAGGAAGACTGACCTAGGAACATGCCCACACTGCACAGTTTTATAGTACTTTGATTGCACTTCTATTAGGATGGCTCCATTCTCTCAAATTCTGGCTTTTGGAGTATAGTGGGGTATGTAGAATTCTGTGATTTCTCCAAGTATCAAAACATTAGAACTGCCTGGCAGAGAGGTACCCCAGGAAGCTATACATGACATATTAGCTTTAAGTGTGTAGTGTAGATAAACCCCAGGTGACTTGTGTGCCTCCTCAGTCTGCTGTCTAGGGTCTAGCTGTTGATGGGCAACTTTCAAGTACTTGGGTTCTCCTTTCCTATGATTCTTTATGTTCAAGCCAGACTTGGGCAGCATCTGCACTGCTGAAATAATCAAGTTTGATACTAATTTAACTGCCATGAGTCAATGTTATGGAATTCTAGGAATTGTAGTTTTGTGAGACATTTAGTTTTCTCTTTTAGGGGGCTCTGGTGCCATAACAAATCACAATTCCCAGAATTCCATAGCACTGAGCCATGGCATTTAAAATATAAAACTGGATTATTTCTGCAGTTTCGATGCAACCCTTCGTGAGGCAATCAGTAAAATAGAGGACTATCTTTTGCAAGATCAGATACATCTTATCCCCTCCCTGTGATGGCTTGTATATTAACATCTGCCCTGAACTGTTTATAAGAATGCGATAATACAAAGAGTCCCATTTCATTGCTCCATGAAACACTTTCATCCTGAATGCAATTCTTGAATGCAAGACCCCTTGAAAGCAATGGGGCATAGTTGAAATAATGGTTTTAGGATCTGTCTACATCCAGTAACATAAGGAACAAAGAAAGGAGTTTCCATTTTATGAAAGGAGAGGGAGAGGAAATTTTTTGCTCTAGAGTGTTGTTATTGAGCAAAGAAGCATAGTGGACAGCTGGTTCCATATGCTCAATTTGTCCCTGGCAACCCATTTTTCTCTCTCGGTCTTTTACTCTCTCATATGGGCAGAAGCAAAGCAGTACAAAATTCCCTTCTCAGGGATTGAAAGAATTAATGTAAATCTTTTTCCAGAGAGAGACGTTATGAAAATACAAAGCCTTGTTCCATATGTGGCAAAGAGGACATATTTATAATATTGAAAAGTCTGGGAGGATGTGAGACAAACGTTATATCAATCATTAATACATCTTGACAGTACTTAACTTTGTCTAAAATATTTGCAGGCAGCTCAGTCTTAACAAGGGAAGGAGGAAATTCTGCATTCATGCAACTTTACTTGCACTTTGGGAATCTTTCAAGTACTGCTGTGTAGTGAAAAGTTAATCTTACTTGACAGGAGATGCATCTGGATAGCACTTTCTGCATTTTATATTGGATACCTGCTATAGTTCAGTGATCCTCCACAAACAATGTAGAGAAGAGTTAGGCATCATTTGGCATTCAATACATTGTTGGACTACATCTTCCAGAATTATTTATTATTGGCTAAGTTGGTTAGGGCTGCTAGGATTTGTAGTCCAACAATATCAAGAAAGTTGTATGATTACCATTCATGGGGGAAGCTATGAAAGAAATCGATCTTTGTTCTCTTTGCTCATCGCTATGTTTGCTATGGAAGAATTATCTGTGAAAAACATACAAATTTTCAAAGGGGGTTGGGTAGCCATCTAGTGAACACTTACCTGGGAGGGACATCCATTATACACCAAATTCATTTACTACCAAGAAAACATACTTGGGATTATATTGTTGTTGGTTAATTAACCTCAGAGAAAGGCTCTGTGTATGACATGTATATAGAACAGCATAGAATCTAGCTTTTTAAGTGTCCCAGTTTTTTTAAAATACAAAACAAAAACAAACCCCAAACTTGTGGGATTAAAAACTCCATGGGTTTATTTTGGACCTAGTTGTCAGTGTTGGATGGAGTGATAGGGATCTGAGTATTGAGGAATTTTTCTATAGTTATATTGTCATGGAGGCAATTGTAGAGCCTTTGCTGAAAAAGAGCTCCCTGGATCCCTTTCTATTGGACAACTACTGGCTAGTGTCCAACATTCCATTTTTTGGACAAGGAAGAATGTATGGTGAGCTTCTAGCTCCAGGGACTCCTGAATGAAATGGATTGACAGATTAGACTTACTATGAAGGTTCATTCAGAGATGGCTGGAGGACCAATCCACACCCGCCCTTGGGAGAAAACAAAACAAAACAATAAATTGATATTAGTCAGGCTTCTGTTATCAGTACAGCTTTATAAATAAAATGATGGAGGAGGGCAGAGATTCAAGAGAAATTAACTGAAAAGAATTGAGAACCCCTGCACGGACCCAGTTGGCAAGAGGAGAACCATTAGTTGTGGATTGCTCCTCCAGCCATCTCATGAATGTCTATATCCTTTTCCATTTGCTTCAGACCTCATTGTGGGGGTTGCAGACTGCCAGAAATAGTGCAAATTGAGTCCACATTTAGGGTTAGGGTTAGTGCTAGGGAATCATAAGAACTGTATTTTATTGTGGCACCAGAGCTCTCTAACAGAGAAGGCTCAATGTCTCAGAAAAAACAACAACAATTCCCATGATTCCCTAGCACTAACCGTAACCCTAAAAATGGACTCAATTTGCACTATTTCTGGCAGTCTGCATGAAGATAGCTTTGGTCATCTTAGGAGACAATCTTCACCATGAACTAGCCAGAGGGATGTGCCTATTAGTTCTGCTGGACCATTTGGGAGCTTTGATGTCTCTGACCATGGTATCATTCTAGGATGCCTTGCATGGATGGGACTTGGCTAATGGCCCATGGATTCCCAGGTTAGAGAACGCACTGGGTTCTCAGGTTCAGAAGAAATTCATGACAGATAAGACCTGTTCAACAGTAGAACACCTGTCTTGGAGAGTGATGAAGTCTCCTTTTTAGGTTTTTAAACAGATGCTGGATGGTCATCTGTCAGGGGTGCTTTCATTGTGTGTTCTTGCATGGCAGGATGTTGGATTGGATGGCCATTGTGGTGTCTTCCAACTCTTGCGATTCTATGATTCTATTCACATCTACATGAAACTGCTGAGAGAGGTTCTCTGATGATTTCTGGTTTGGTACCACCAGTATGCTGATGACACCCAACTCTATTTCTCCTTTCCACCAAACTCTAAGGAAGCTGTTTCAGTTCTAACCCAGTGCCTGGGAATGGAGAAGGCTGAACAAATTGAAATTCAGTCTTGACAAGTCAGATGTGCCTCTGATCAGTTGAAAGTCACAGGGAATAGGAAAGAGGAGTTCACCTGGGCTAGATGGGATTACATTTATTTCTTTATTTATTGAATTTATATCCTGTCTTTCTTCCAAGATGGAATTCAAGGTGATTTCTCCTGAAGATGCAGGCACATAATTTGGTTGAATTCATGGACGTAGCCTTTCACTTTGTCACCCAGGTTTCTGCAGCAGCTTTTGAACACTTAAAGCTAATGAGCCAACAATGCCTGTTCCCTAAGATGCCTGATCTGGCCATGGTAACACATCTTGGTTTTGTCCCATTTGAATTACTGTAACATTTTCTACATGTGTCTACTTTTGAGGAGTGTTCAGAAACTTCAGTTGGTGCAAAGAACTGCAACTATTGTGTTAACTTAGGCTGGCTACCGGGATTGTGCAACTGCACTGTTCTAGCAGTTTCCCTGGTTTCCTGTCTATTTCTGAGCACAATTTAGGGTGTGACTCATATAACATATCCGACAGAACTCCCATATGAGCCTCCCCAGGCCCTGTGGTCCAAAAGGGAGGCCCTTCTTTTGATCTCCTCACCTTCAGAGGTACAGTCAGTCCTTCATATCTACAGGGGTTAGTTCTGTCCCCCCCCCCCCACCTCCATGGATGCCAAAAACTGCAGGACCTCAAGTCCCATTGCTTTCAATGGTGGCACGCTATGTGAACAGCCACATTGCTATGGCCATGTGCATGTGTTGTTATTGGGGAGAATGGGGCAGGGCCACCTGTGGATGCTCCAATCTGTGGATGGCAAGCCTGCATATAGAAAGGGCCAACTGTACAACTGGTATAAGTCCTTCTCTGTGGCTGCTCCCAAGGAAGCTAGAATGGCCTCTTCTGTTCTTCCATTGGTGAAAACTTTTTTTTAAAAAAAATTGCCAACAGGCAAGGGTGCTGTATTGTTTTAAGTTGTACTGTTTTTAACTACTTTTTATCATTTAAAAATGTTTTGGGTTGTTGTTGTCATTGCTGTTATTTATTTAGCATCATCAATGTACATGATGCTTGACTAATAATACAACAGCAAAAACAGCCAGTTCTGCCATGGGTATACCATCTAACATGTATATTGAGATGCCTTGGATTCCTTTATGGGAGAAAAATGGCACAGAAATATGAGTGAGTGAGTGAGTGAGAGAGAGAGAGAGAGAGAGAGATTATTCACAAACACAGGGGAAAGAAAGAGTAATATCAACATAAAATTATACAATAAAAATGTAAAATAAATTATCCAGATATAATTATTTATTGTTGCTGTTAACTGCCTTTGCATTGATCTCGACCCATGGTGACCCTACAGACGAGACATCTCCAAGCCCCCTGTCATCTACTGCTCTGCCCAGCTCATGCAAACTCATATTTGTGGTCTCTTTAATAAAGTCCATCCATTCTAGCATGTGGCCTTCCTGTCTTTCTACTTCCCTCCACCTTTCTTAACATTATTATATTTTCTAGTGATTCATTCCTTCTCATGATTTGTCCAAACTATGACAGTCTAAGTTTTGTCATTTTGGTATCTAGGGATATTTCTGGCTTGAACTGCTCTAGGATCCTTTTGGCTATCCATGGAACCCTCAGCACTCTTCTCTAGCACCACATCTCAAATGAGTTGTATACAAAAATATAATATAAAATAATACAAACTGATAAATGCACATAATCAAACTATGCAAGGTGATAAAACAATAAAAATAAATATCCAAAGAAAGTTTTCAGTTTTGATTTAAGAAGAAGCAACCCACAAATATTCAGTGAGGCAATTTAATTGGTAATATTGCTAATAGTTAAATTCTGTTTTAATATTGACAACTGTTTTGTAATCATTTTAATTTGCAGACTGGCTTGAGTCCCAGTCTTTGTAAGAATGCAGGGTATATGATGATGATGATGATGATGATGAGTTTGTTGAAATTTCTAAGGGATGACTGAATGAGGGCAAAACCAAATCATATGTGGGAGTAATATGCATAGTTTACCACAATTTGTTTGATTGTACCATCCTAGAATTGAAATATATTTAATTGGCATTATTATAGTTTGATGTACACATGATACACAATGTCAAGGTGCAATAAATATAACAGTAGTCACAACAGCAGCAGTGTCACTCATTTTCTCAAAATGTTTGCATTTCTTCAAGTTTTCAAAATGTCCAGATGATATGAGCTTTAAAGTAAAGTGAAAATTTATATTGTCTGGAAATTTTGAACAATAAAGGAAGGTAATTTTTAGAATTATTAGACTTATTCATATACTTTACAACTTTACAAGTAAGAAAAAGAAAGAAAAGTGACACACAGACATGAATGCACAGTAGCTAGAAGTGGGAAGGTTTGTGTGTGATCAGGGCCTTGTGTTAACACAAGATGAGTAAAATAACATCAATTAGATGCTTGTTTCAAATCTTACTGTTCAATGTAAGGAGGTCAGAGACTATGTGAGTGGGGCATGCCCATGCAAAGCAAAGCAGATTCATTTATATACCGCTTCATACCGCGCTATGGGATGTCCAAGTGGTTTACAACTGTAAGCTCATTGTCCCCTAACAGTTGGGTACTCATTTTAGCGACCTCGGAAGCATGCAGACCTGACTCTAGCCTGAGCCCTGGCTAGTATTGAACTAGCAACCTTGTGGTCTATGAGTGAGTGGACTCCCAGCGGCATCAGTGACGTTCTCCAGTGCAGTAAAATTCATTTTTGCTCCATTCCGTTCCCTTGTGTTCTTTTCCTGTTCTTCGAAGTGCCGTGTGATAAGCTTATTAGTTATGCATTCATAACCAAGCCAGCAGTGTAGGATTCTGGCTGATATTTAAACACACACACACACACACACACAGAGCAAATATTTAAAAGCAACAATAAAAGATGGTGGGACAATTCAGCCTGTGGGCCCCCATGCCCCCATTATTTAACTTTACAAGACCCATTGCCCCCTCTAGTGCATCAGAGAGAGCAATTTTGGCACATTTTCATTCACCTAGAGATGTTTTAAGATCAGATTTTAGTCACTTTTAATTTTGAAAAAGGCTCCTGTAGACTGAAAAGAGAAGGAATCTGTTACTGTATAGCAGGGGTAGGCAACCTTTCCCCTTTAAGGGCCGAGGGACTTCAGCTCCCAGAATCCCAGGAGCTATTGACCAACATGGGACTATTGGCCAACATGGCTGAGGCTTCTGGGAGCTGAAGTCCCTCGGCCCTTAAAGGGGAAAGGTTGCCTACCCCTGCTGTATAGCAAAGCTGCCCCTGTACTCCACAGACTGTAAGGAGTCTTTTAAAGGGGCTCAACAGTTGAGGTAAGTTAACAGAGGATCAGAGCAGCCCTCTGACATTCTGGAGAGGGGCATATGCAGCCCTCAGATCTCTGGAAGTTGCTCATTCTTGAAAGAAAACAATAAAAATGAACACACACATACACGTGAAATACATCAGATGCTAAACTGCTATTCAGTAGTGCAGAAAAAGAGAATGTGAATTAATGTCTGGTCAAGTCACATAAATGGGTAGTCAGTATGGCTTGAAACAGATGAGCAAAATAGAGTGGTTTTCAGTCACGTTGGGAGCGTGGCATTTAAATGACGCATTCCCCTGAAGCAGGGGTAGGCAACCTTTCCCCTTTAAGGGCCGAGGGACTTCAGCTCCCAGAATCCCAGGAGCTATTGGCCAACATGGGACTATTGGCCAACATGGCTGAGGCTTCTGGGAGCTGAAGTCCCTTGGCCCTTAAAGGGGAAAGGTTGCCTACCCCTGCCCTGAAGCAACCAGAAGCTGCTCTGAGGATGCCTAGGGTGGCCCAAAGCCACTGCTGGTGGCCCATTTGGGACTGCAGGAGTGGCCCATCCAGTCGCTGTGGTCCTGGAGCAATCACAACTGAGTGATCAGAGATTGCTCCTTCCATGCCATCTGCTTCAATCCTAAGTGTTGCTAGTTAGCCAATGTGGCTAGCCAAGTCAGTAGTCTTTTATTCCAGAGTATACAGGTATTCCAGGTATACAGAGGAATACCTAAGAGACAAAAGCAATAGGCATTGAGAATGTACATGCTAATGTCTTCTAATGATCCAAACCATATTCTCTACCCATCCCCTGACTATGTGTGTGTATCTCCAACAGCTTCTAGGTTTCATAATGTTTTTGCTTTGCAGTTTTGAATGACAACTATGATCATGCATAATTAAAATACAACCAATTTACCATGAAATGAAAACCACAGTGACCAATGAAGTGGGGCAGTGATGGGGTGGGGGGAAAGCACAAGCAGCTGCCTTTGGGGTAGATGTGACTTGGCTGTCTAATGTCTTGATGGGGCCTTTTGAAAGCTCAGTGCTTCTTCGGGCTTGTAAAGAAAATATTTGTCTCATCGATATGAGGCATTTATCTTTGAAAGTATCTTTTAAAGATTACTTTTAACTCAATATTTAGTGAAGCTGGGAAGATGTTCTATTTCATTCTGGAGACAGCCCCCTTCCCCAAGGCCTAACTGTATGTAAAAATCCAATCTGCTATCCCCTCAAGAAATACAAATTTCAGTTAATTTTCAGTTATATAGCTATAACATAACAGATCCTTAAGATCTTGAGTCTGGCACCTAAACTGCAACAAGGGTTATGAACCAACCAAGAAAAAACTGACAAGTTTCTGAATCTTGGAATTGATTATCAGAATCATACCTTCTAATATTTCATGGAGGAAAACCAGGACATATGTCACCAAACAACAACAGAGTGTGGTCAAGATGGCAACAGTTATTAATGAGGAAGAACGCTAAAGCTAGGAGAGGCTGCAGCAGTTTGCTTTTGCCTGAGCCCACTGGAAAGGGTAAGCTTTCTAACTCTCCTCAGTACTTCCCTCTGCTGAATAAATTAAATAATAACTACTTTTACACTTTGAACTCATTTTGCATCAACTGAAGTAATCTGCAGACAAAGGGGAAAGTGAGAGAAATAGAGAGAAATTGGGACATATTAAAAATAGCTGACACAGTGGGAAGGAAGAGGATTAATCAAACTATCCCTGTCAAATCAAGGGCAGTTGAAAAGTATACAGATTGTCAGATGAGAAATGCTTAGGAACTGTTTGGAAAATTTATTTTTTGGACAACAATTCCCAGAATTTATCAAGCAGTATGGCCTTTTGTGCTATATTGAAAAGACACAAATAGTGCAAATTGAGTCCACTTTAACTGCCCTGGTTCAGTGCTAGGGAATCATGGGAACTGTAGTTTTTTCTGAGACATTAAGCCTTCTCTGTCAGAGAGCTCTGGTGCCACAATAAACTACAGTTCCCATGATTCCCTAGCACTGAGTCAGGGCAGTTAAAGTGGACTCAATTTGCACTATTTTTGGCAGTCTGCAAAGGCCCAAAGTCTCCCTTGCATCTAGGTGAGAAAAAGGAGCACCACCAATATCTATTTCCAAAACTGGATGATCAAAGAAAGGCTCAGCTGGTGCAGTTCCTACAGATTCCCTATTGGCTAGGGGTCCAGTGTTGGTGCTTCCATTATAACCATTATTTTATGTGTTATTTGAGCAAAAAAGAAAGAAAGAACCAGGCTGTTATTCTCATGGAAACTTCCAGTCTAAAAATGGTACATGAGGATTTCTGTGCTGGTCTAAGAAGTATTGGAATTTATTATTTATCTGTCCCTGTGCTGTTTGTTGTAGGGGGTTAACATTTTTCCCCCCTTAATGTGTCAGAAACTGCTATAATGTTTGGGCCCACTGGCTACAATTGCTTCTTTCTTTCCTGGAAACTCACCAAGGACATGAAGCCCATGGCTCATGGGACCAACACAAGACCATGGCCTACCATTTCCAATAGCAGTTATATACTACAGCTCTCAGAACAACTCATACAAGCACACAATGTGGACCCTGTTTTAGAACTATTCCAGAGCTCCAGTCACCTTAACAAGGACTTCCCTATTCCCCTTTTTCAAACCCATTCTATGGTGCCAATTTAGACTGGGTCCCCTGCATGCACCTTTGAGTAAGACATTTAAAAGACATGGTGGGTACATTTTCTAAATCATATCTATGTTGGTCCTTCATCAAGAGAAGTGTGAGGAAGTCTCTCAGAGCTTGGACTGAGGTGCTAAGAGGATGGCAAAGTGTTAAGATGCATGCTTTCCAAAGCTTTCCATGGTTCTGTGGGAGTCACATCCACCCACTTCTCCTAGCTTTCCTTATCCCCTTAACTTGCATGTATAAGAGAAGCAATTGGCAGTATTCTTGCTTCCTCAGTTTTGTTTTGTTGTTTTTCTTTCTTGGCCAGCAGACAGAGTGATAGTTTGTGGTTGTGTTATGCTCATATGCTGACAGGGTCTGACAGGGGACAGCACATATACAGTCCTAATTCAATCCCTTTATAGGACAGAGGGAGAAAAGGCCTTTGTAGACTGCCAGAAATAGTGCACATTAAATTGAGGCACTGCCCTGGCTCAGTGCTAGGGAATCATGGGAACTGTATTTTATTGTGGCACCAGAGCTCTCTGACAGAGAAGGCTCAATGTCCCAGAAAAAAATACAATTCCCATGATTCCCTAGCACTGAGCCAGGGCTGTGCCTTAATTTAAAGTGCACTATTTCTGGAGAGATAACCCCTGCCCCATTCCAGGGAATGCAGAAACTTGTGTTTGTGGGTAGGCTTAATTTGCTGCCTTAGGGATCAGCTTGGGCCACCCACATTGCTGATAGATGATGATGATGATGATGATGATGATGATGATGATTTATATTCCACCCCTTTGAGATCAATCAGGGCAGCTAACAACAATAAAATATGTTTTTATTGGCCAACCTTACTAAATTGTTTTTGAGATTTACCATTAGCTATCAAGTTTTCCAAATACTTCCCATTGATCTTATGCAGTTTTAAGAATTACCCTTTGTCAAAATGCATAAATTTCTGACATTTAACATAACAACATAACATAACATAACATAACAAACGGGTTCAAATAGTTAGGTAGGTATATATGTAAAGAAAGCTTGATCGGATTTCTCATGGATCATGGAAGAGGGGCAAAAATGATGAGCCACCAGGATCAGAAGGAAAGAAAAGATCCAGAAAAAAGTAGCAATAGATGACAGCCCTCACAAGGTTGAAATGCCAAGACTTACTAGTAGGGAGAAGGATATTATCTAGTTATCCTCTGATTTCACACTTCCCTCTGAATTTAGGTGCTGCTTCCCACCTCAGAGTCAGGTGAGGATTAATTTCTCCAGCAACAGCATATTGTCCTGGATCTTCCATGATCCATGTATATATGAGTGTGAGTCTCTTTATACACATGTATATGTAATCTATATATATATGTAATATGAGGAAGGAATATCAACAATCTAAGATATGCAGATGACACCATAATACTAGCAGAAAACCTCAAAGACCTGGAAACCTATTAAGGAAGATCAAAGAAGAAAGTGCAAAGGCAGGCTTAATGCTGAACATAAAGAAAAAATAATGACCACAGAGATCCTACACAAATTTGAATTAGACAATGAAGAAATAAAAATAGTAAAAGAATTCTCATACCTGGGATCAAACATTGATAGAAATGGAGACTGCAGCCACGAAATCAGAAGAAGATTAAGAATGGGAAGGGCAGCTATGAAAGAACTAGAGAAGATCTTAAATTGCAAGGATTTACAAATGAGCACAAAAGTTAGAATTGTACAAGCCATTTTATTCCCTATCACCATGTATGGGTGTGAGAGTGGAAAGTTAAGGTGGATAGGAGGAAAATTAACTCATTTGAGATGTAGGGCTGGAGAAGAGTGCTAAGGATTCCATGGACAGCCAAAAGACATACAAATGGGTCCTGGAGCAGATCAAGCCAGAAATCTCCCTGGAAGCCAAGATGACAAAACTCAGATTTATTATTATTATTATTATTATTATTATTATTATTATTCCCACCCCCCACCCCCATGCACAATCAGGGCAGCTAACAACAATTAAAAATACATACAATATAAATCCAGAAAGACCCAATACCCACCCACCCCCTTAAAAAAGTATTAAACCAAACACAATTAAAACATCTTAGATTAAAATAACATACAATAAAATAAAACCATAAACAGCAAAATATAATAGGACAACCAGAGTAGCGGCAGCATCCAAATTAGGAGAGGGCAGAATAAGGGGGTTCCTGAGGCCGTGAGTCTATTCTGGAAAGGCCTGCTGGAAGAGATCCATCTTGACAGCCTTTTTAAAGCTGTTTAGCATTGTAATCTGATGGATCTCATTCGGCAGGCTGTTCCACAATCTGAGGGTGATTACCTTGAATACCCTCTGTCATATTTTGGACACATCACGAAAAGACATGAATCATTAGAAAAAAAACTATAATGCAAAATATTCCCTCCAATAAAGGTGGAGGGAAGTAGAAAGAGAGAATGGCTGGATGCTAGATGGATGGACTCCATCAAAGAGATCAGGAGTATGAGTTTTCAGGAGTTGGGCAGGGCAGTGAAGGACAGGGGGTCTTGAAGATGTCTCATCAGCAAAGTTGCCATGGGTTGAAATCGACTTAAGGGCAGTTAACAACAAATATGTAATGCAGAAACACATGTATGTCAGTGAGAATTTGCCTCAGACTGTAAAATGTCCCAGATGCATGCAAAGTGGAACAAAGTTGAATGTTGCCCTGAGTGGCGCAGCCCTGGTGGCGCAGTGGTTAAATGCCTGTACTGCAGCCACTTACTCACAGACCACAAGGTTGCGAGTTCAATGCCAGCCAGGGCTGAGGCTCGACTCAGGCCTGCATCCTTCCGAGGTCGCTAAAATGAGTACCCAGATTGTTGAGGGGCAATCAGCTCACAGTTGTAAACCGCTTAGACATCCCATAGCGTGATATGAAGCGGTATATAAATAAGCTGCTTTGCTTTTGAGCTCAGTATGTGAAAAGGTGAGTGTGCAAAAAGGTGAAAAGCTGACTCAGAGGAAGCTGATGAAACTTCGACAGGAAGTTGTATGGTAACGGTTCAAAACTGCACAGTCACTGTGGACATGTGACAGGAAAATGATGAAACACTGGCAGGAGGTCCTAGCCAGACCTTGTGTATATAAGGAAGAATGTTCCAATGCATTGTGGTTAGGTGGATGTCGAATGGTGGCAGAGCATTATGTCAGATGGTGTAAATATTGCTGTATCATGTTGTAAATATTTGCTACAACTAAGATTAAAACCGTCTTCAGAAGAACCTCAGGAGTATGAGTAAGGGCCGATACAAACAGCCCGAAAGGGGCAGCACAGAGCCACCCCTGGGAGGGGTGGATTGGGGCCATGGGAACCGTGTGCCGCAGCCCTGATCCTCCTTTTTGCCGCCCCCAAAATAATAATAATAATAATAAAATTTATTTATATCCCACCCCTTTGAGAACAATCGGGGCGGTTAACAACAGTAAAATACACATGTAACAATAAAATCAATTCCCATCCCCACCCTCTTAAAAAAATTATTAAATCAATTACAATTTAAAACATACAATGTAAAAACTCAACAAAATAATTTAAAAACCACTCATAGTGTGGCAGCTATTCTTAATTGCATATCTAAACTGGAGACCTTGGGAGGGGATTCCCGAGGCCAGGATTATCTATCATTAAAAGGCCTGCCAAAAGAGATCCGTCTTGACAGCTTTTTTAAAGCTGTCTAAAGATGTCAACTGACGGATCTCATCCAGCAGGCCATTCCACAGTCTGGGGACGACAACCGAAAAAGCCCTCTGGGAGGTAGCTGCAAGCATAGCTCTTTGTGGCTGCAGCAAATTCCTTCCAGAGGACCAGAGTGTGCGGGGAGGATTATAGGGGAGAAGGTGGTCCCTGAGACAGTTTGGGCCCAAGCCATTTAGGGCTTTAAAGGTGATAACCAACATCTTGTACTGGGCCCGGAAACTTATGGGCAGCCAGTGGAGGGACCTTAAAACCGGAGTAATATGGTCCCTCCTGGATGTTCCAGACATTAATTTGGCTGCCATATTCTGCACTACCTGTAGTTTCTGAACCAAGCACGAGGGTAGCCCCATGTAGAGCACATTACCGAAATCTAGACGTGAGGTTACCAGCTCGTGTACAACAGTCTCGAGATCCCTTACTTCCAGAAAAGGCTGCAGCTGGCGTATCAGCCGAAGCTGATAACAGGCGCTCCTGACTGTCGCGTTTACCTGATTCACCATCAGGAGCGACGAGTTGAGGAGCACCCCCAGACTGTGACCACAGTCACTGGAGGAGAGTGTGACCCCATCCAGGACTGGTGGTTGCAACCCAATTCTTGGTTTCGGGGCCGCTACCGTGAGCAGCTCCGTCTTGTCTGGATTCAGTTTCAATCTGTTCTTCCTAATCCAGCCCATTACTGCCCGAAGACATTCATTGAGAGAGGAGATGCCATTGGAATTCGAGACCGACGAACGAGACATGGAGAAATAGATCTGGGTGTCATCTGCGTACTGATAACACCCATCTCCATAACTCTGAATGATCTCACCCAGCAGCTTCATACAGATGTTAAATAACATCAGGAACAGGATAGCACCTTGTGGAACCCCACAAGTGATCTCCCTTTTACTGGAGCTACTGTCCCCGAGCAGCACCCTCTGGGACCTGCCCGAAAGGAAGGACGGGAACCACTGCAAAGCAGTGCCTCCGATACCTAACCCCCTCAGGCGATCCAAGAGGATACTGTGATCTATTGTATCAAAAGCCGCTGAGAGGTCTAAGAACACCAACAGGGTCACACTACCCCTGTCGATGCCCAGACGCAGATCATCGGTCAAGGCAACCATGGCAGTCTCAACCCCAAAGCCTGTCCTGAAGCCAGTTTGAAAAGGTTCTAGATAATCGGTTTCATCCAAGACAGCTTGGAGTTGAAGAGCAACCGCCCTCTCGATCACCTTGCTCAAAAATGGTAGTAGAGAGACTGGCCTGTAGGTATTCATATCCAGGGGATCCAGGGAGGGTTTTTTCAGAAGCGGTCTAACCACCACTTCCTTCAAACAAGATGGAATGTATCCCTCCCTGAAGGATGCATTGATAATCTCCATAAGGCGCTTCCTCAATGCAACCCCCGCCCCCCAGATGGCCAGCCAGGATGGGCAAGGGTTGAGAGGGCAAGTTGTTTTCCTCACACTACCAAGGAGCTTGTCCACGTCATTGGTACTCATGGATTGAAGCTGATCCAGTATAATTGCATCGGCGGAGTCGCTGGACACCTCGTCCATTGTTTCTGTTACAATACTGGCATCCAAATCGGCTCTTCTCTGAGAGATTTTATCTGCAAATAAGTTGTTAAATGTGTCACAGCAGGCCATCGTCGGGTTAAGCAAGGGATTTGGCGCAGGGGGTACCTGCGTCTGCTCCCTCACCACCCTGAACAGCTCTGCTGGACGAGACTCTGCAGACGCAATACGTGCAGAGGAGAAGGATCTCTGCGCTGCACGTATTGCCTCCCAATAGGACCAAATAAAGTTCCTATGGTGAGTTCTGTCGGATAAGAGTTGAGTCTTCCACCACCTGCTCTCTAGTCGTGGTCCAATGCCGCTCCTTTTGGGGGTGGCAAAAGACTGCCCTTTCAGCCACGGTAGAGGCTTTTTTGTGCCCTTTTTGCACAGCGTGTGCACATGCTGTGCCAAGAAGGCATCCTGATGCCACGTGCCAAGCGAAAGGGTGCACAGCATCAAGACAGGGTTGGGGTGGAGTCAGGGCGGCCGGCGTGCAGCTGCCCCACCCAAACTCCACCCCCAGGCCTGCTCTTTAGGCCCGTCTGCATCAGCCCTAAAACTCTGTTTGGATGAAGGAGTTTTCACCTACAATTACTTCCAGGATTTCCAGTGGTATTTGTTACCTGTCTGTCCTTTGCGTATGGACTCAGTCTTCCACCTGCACTAACAATGTATAGGTGCCTACATTTTTTGACTATTCTTGGGGTTGTGGCTATGTGAATTCCCAGGATGAGTGTCTTCAGTTCAGAATTTTCCCTAGGGAGCTACTTCCTTTCTCTGGGCACTGATAGTTACTGGTTTTCATGTCAGTGAGGCAATGAATCTCTTTTGAGCTTTCATTCAAATTTTGAAAAAGCAATGTAAGGTGCAGAAGCTAATTTAGAGATAGGGTTGAATAACACCTTTAAAGTTCAAACTAAAATCCAGACCAGAGATATCATCCCACTGATACAGAATCTGCAAACAATAATTGCCTTTAGGAGACCTATATGATTGATTTTGACTGCCTCCTTCTCTTCATTCCCAGTGTTTATATTATAAATTATCTTTCAGTTTGTGATCCTAAACTACTATCATGTCCTTTTTTAAAATTAAACTCCCAACAGAGAATATACAACCTTTGTGTTTTCGTTATTTTAACTTTCAAGTGTTTTAGACTTCATTACCCAATGTTCTTGGCTGTCTGGGGCATCTGGGAGGAGAAGACAAAAACATCTGGAGAGCCAAAGACTGGGAACCACTGCCTAACAATGTCTCTTTCAGTGTCTCTCATAGTTCGCTCATTCAGCAGGGATAATATTTTAGCAATATCAGATGTAATGTTTTACAGAGATGTTCAAAAAACATTAGCTTTGGCTTATTCTTCGAACATCTCTGTAAAACATTACTTTCATACATAGTTCCACCATCTGATGTTGCTGTAGTTTTCATCCAACAATCCTTTTCAAGTTTCTACTTCAAAAACTAAAATAAATTCACTGGGAAGATAATTTCTCCATAATTTTAACAGTTATGTTTATACTTCTGTATATTTAACTCTAACATGAGAACAGCTGGAGGCATTTAACAGCACAGCAGAAAGAGTTCAGTGAGTATATATTACACACCTTGCACTTACAACCAATTCCCACATATTTCCTCATAATATTTAGACACTGTTCTAAAGACAGAGGCAGAGTGTTGAAAGTAGGTCCATAAAAGATAAGATATATCATTGGTGAAGTTTCTTCATAATTTCTTCCCATTTGAAGATTTTTTTCTTAGAGCGGGAAGACAATTTTTAGCTGATACCAGCAAGTTTACCTTCGGTTTCATGATTGGAATGCATCTTGCTTTTTGCAGAAAAATAGGAAAAGACTTGTAGATGTGCCAGGACAGATCTTTCACTGTAGAGCTGAAGAGACATTTTGTTATTCTGGTAGCCACCAAACACAATTGCTTCCTTTTAGAGTTACCTAGAATGGTGCTAAGTCATAAGGTAGCATAATTCTGCTGTTGCTCCTGAGGGAAAACGCTTGCCATTTCTATTTCTAGTAAATACCTCTGTTAACAAGGCCCCTGACAACTAGTGGCACCCTTTTCCTCCTTGTCCTACCCTTGTCCTTTTCTTCCTTGTTCTCTGTTCTTGTCCTCTGGCATTTATTTAATACTAGCATCAGCATTGGTAGTATGGTTAATGAAGGCAGGGGAAATGCAGACTTTTGGGGCTGGCTTGCAGCAAAATGTCTACAATAATGCAATAAAGCTTGAGTAGGAAAAGAGCGGGATTCTATTTTAGATTATCCTACTGCATGGCATAGTGGTTTGAATATTGGACTATGACTCTGTAGATGAGGGTTCAGTTCCCCACTCAGCCATTAAACCCATTGGTGACTTTAGATAGGTCACATGCTCTCAGTTTCAGAGGAAGGCAATAGTAAACCTCTTCTGAACAAATCTGGCCAAGAAAACCCCATGATAGGGTCACTTGTAGGTCGCCATAAGTTGGAAATGACTTGAAGGCACACAACACACACACACACACACACACACACACACAGCTGTTTGTGTTGACTTACAACATGCAAGGTAAATAGCAGCTGGTTTCAGAATCCCTTACTGTGCACATGTGTTCAGTAAAACAGAGAGAAAAGGAGAAAGCAAGTAAGCCTGTCTCCCCAGCTCACTCAAAATAAACCAAATCCACACATCTCTAGATTTGGCCACCAAAATGGAAATTATAAGAAAAGTGGGAGCTGATTTTTTTAAAAAAGGGTAATGCCTGGATGCAAATTTGGAAAAAGCCTTAAAGTGGTCTCTAGAAAGTTCAAAATGTTTTCATTTATTTATGCAAGGCTTACCTGATCTGATTCATTTCACATGTGCATATTGTTAGTTTTGGATAAAAAAAATTGCTGAAACATGTTGAACCTGTCTTCTTTTTTGTGAAGTAGAAACTTATTCCTGTTATCTTCATGTTATTTCAGCCACTGATATCAAATTTTCTGTTAAAAAATAATGCCCAGGAGCACATTAGCTTCAGTGAGGTATACCTGTATTGGAATACCTGCAGACCCATTAAAATTTCTTTTAAAAAATTGGGTGGGGTGGGGTGGGGATTTCTACCCCACTCTGGCTCAAAACTGCTTCAAAAACTTGGCTTAAAAATCTGTCGGACCCCCCTCCCCCAAAACTGGCACAAAATCATCTGAAATTGAAACAGGGAGTGACATCACTTCTACTTCTAATTTACATTAATTTATAACTAATATTGAGGAGTTCTTAGCAGGTTTCTAAGGTATGTGGGGGAGCAAAACCTCTGTGTTTTGCAACTGTCTTGAGCTATCTGGGGGTGAGCAAATCTGAAAGGGCTTCAAGCTCCACATGTTGCCCATCCCTCAATTACAGTAACTAAAGGTAACTTATGGAAAACTAAATACACAGTAACTAAATAAAAAAGTTACATGTTACAATTAAATAGCATAATAATCCCAGTTAATGGCATATCCTGCTGATATATTGCTATTGTATGCATCTAGGGAGAAAAATTGTAACTAAATATTTTTAAAAAAAAAATGTTCAAAAACTGGTTGGATGTCATCCCACTTCTTTTCAGACAGACCCAAAGCCTTTTGATTTTTTTTCAAGAGATATAAAGTTGTGCTCCTTTGGATGGCCTATGGTTAAAAAGAATAAAAAGAAAAAATCCTTTTTCTCCTCTCATTTCAAGCACTGTTCTAATCTTATGATGTTGCAAATATTTCACATGCCTAACAGGCCATTCTGATGCATATACAGCTGTATTTCATACTGCAGACTTACATTTTCAAATTGTTCCCAGATCTTGAAGCATTGTGGCAGGGTTAAGGAGGGGGGGGGGAGGAGTAATAGCAGTAATAAAATGACTTCAGCACTGATAATCCTAAATTGGTTTGTACACTGGCCACACCTTATTCTGCAAAGGAAGCTTCTTTTCCTAATTTTTTACAAATGCATTTTTTCTCATTTAAATTTGGGGGAATGCATTAAACAGGGAATGCAAAGGGAACAAAGTTCCCATTGCAGAAGGAAAGACCACATTTTCACAAACCTCTAAAATGCTTGCGTTAATGTCAAGTCATTACACCGTACCGCTGTGCAGGTTAATATAATTGGGTTACTGTGTATGAGCAATGATCCATAGCATGTTATGGCATTGAAACAAATGACATTTAACTAAGAGATTTGTAAGGCACCTTGTTATCTGCATGCTGAACAATTGGAATGGATAGTCAGATAGCTAGACAAGCGACTGATGTATTAGTTGTTGCGTTTACTGGACAGGCTGGATTTATAATGGCACAATTCTAACATAATTTATTAGATCCATAAACAGACAGATCCAATGTTTTTACTGAGATTATACTCTTGTCACACTGTCTGATCCTGAGCCAGCAACAGGGGCTCTTTTGGCCTGTTTTATTATTCACATATTGTGCAGCTGCTTTCAGGAGAGGGGTGGGAGGTGAGTAGCAAACTCACCTTTCCTTTTTAGCACTTAAGAAGCCCATACACTGTTGAGACAGTGTTATTTAACAGCTGTGCATAGTATCACTCTCCATCTTCTCCCTGGCAGGGACTGGAGATTGTTAATGAAAGAGGTCAGCAAAACAAAAGAGATTTCATCTCCAGGTGTTTGCAGAGAGGGAGCACCTCTTGACATTCATTCCTACACAATGAGAATCCGGAAAATCATGGTCATATGCATCAGCTAACAGTGAGCAAACCAAAAGAAAATGTATAGTGTTGCAGTAGTTGGTTTTATTATGCACATGAACAGGATCTTAAGCACATGTGGTTGCATCTCATCATATACAGCCAGAATTCTGTACTGTATGGTCTTTATGTATGCATAAGCACCATAGTTAGGGTGCTTCACACCGAATTCCTGCACATCCCCCCCATCCCAATTTACCAGGAAGCAGGTACCACAATCAATGGAAGTCTATTCCTCTCTTGCTTAGGAAGCAGCTGACTTCTGTTTCCACCCTCTCCTGTGAGTGATCCCCATTGCAACATGCACAAACAGGGTCACAAATTCCCCCTCGTACTGGAGGTCACTTACATGAAAGGGGATGGATCCTGCCTAGAGTCAGAGTGGCAAAGTGGTTTGAGCAGGGGTAGGCAACCTTTCCCCTTTAAGGGCCGAGGGACTTCAGCTCCCAGAATCCCAGGAGCTATTGGCCAACATGGGACTATTGGCCAACATGGCTGAGGCTTCTGGGGGCTGAAGTCCTTCGGCCCTTAAAGGGGAAAGGTTGCCTACCCCTGGGTTTGAGCATTGAACTATGACTCAGGAGAGCAGGATTCAATTTCCCACTTGGCCATGAAAGCTCACTGGCTGACCTTGGATGATTCACACACTCTCAGCCCCAGAAAACCCCATCATAGGTTCACCTTAGGGACAGTCAGAAATAACTTGAAGGCACGCAACAACAACAGCAAATATAGTCCCTAAACTAGAGACCAGGGGTAGGCATCCTTTCCCCTTTAAGGGCCGAGGGACTTCAGCTCCCAGAAGCCTCAGCCATGTTGGCCAATAGTCCCATGTTGGCCAATAGCTCCTGGGATTCTGGGAGCTGAAGTCCCTCGGCCCTTAAAGGGGAAAGGTTGCCTATCCCTGCTAGAGACTGTGAATATTACAAGTGCATAACTCCATGTAATGCATTTGCAACTGTGATACGGGATTCCAGCCATATTTTATTTGTTAATTGGATTTATAGCTCATCTTTCTCCCCCAAAATGGGGCTCTAAGTGACTTGTAGTAGCCTCAATCCAGCATTCCATCAACATAGTGGAAATAGCATGTGAACCTATACACCTCTGATACACCTCTGATGGAACCCCGATAGCATGAACATTCCATGTTTCACAATAATCAGGCAGTCTCAGAGAAGGATCTCAGTGCTGATGCCATCATTTTGCATTTGGCTATGGGTGATGCAACCAGAGGCTTCTCTGAGCCTGCTTGCTCACCCAGAGACAAGAATGGCTGTGCAGGCAGCATCAAAAACTTCTCAATTGGCTGAGGGGAAGACTTAGTGGTTTGTGCAGGGATGAAGAGAATATCAACCCCCACAGTGACTGAAAAATATATCTGCATGTGGAAGAGAAACTTACATGTGTTAATGCCCTCCCAGATTTCCACTGTGAAAGTGTAAGAGTATAAAAATTAATAAAAGTAAGTTTGGATATTAAAAAGCAGTTAAATTCAATCAATTAATCAATCTTTATTTTGATATGACCAGCACTAGATATATATATAAAAAGCATACAATAGTCTTAATTAAAATGAATGCACAAGGGATAAAATAGATTATACTTATAAGAGTGGGTGGGTGATGGCTTGTACACAGTTACATTATTTTTTAAATTAAATTAAATATTAAATTTAATATTTAATATTAAAACCCAGTTCAACTAAAAGTACAATTCAATACACAGCAAAAAGAAAAAAGTATAATCCATTCCTTCCTCAGTAGTGTATTAGAACCAAAATCCCAGCTAAATAAAAAGGTATTCCCTGCCCTGATTACCTTGTCATTCTGATTACTCACTCCCTTTACACATCTATGTTGTTGTTATTACTGTTAAATATAGGCCCAAATTCAATTGCTAGCCCCACTAGAGGAGATCCATTTAATAAATTGCTGAAGACAGTGTTAAGTAAATCTTGTTAATTTAATGGGTCTTCTCAGATTGGGATCAGCAGTTGGATTTTGGATGGGGACCAGTGCTTTTTGTTTGTTTATGAAATCTTCTGAAACATCATGGATATTAATGGTGATGTATAGATGCTGATGCTGGTGGTGATGTTGATGACAGAAGTGACAGAAATTGCTGGTACAACACACCCAAATTCTGCAGCTTATTTACTTCTACAATTTATGTCTAAAGTTGTCTGGGCATGACATGAAACATGAAAAACAGAGGTGTAGAAGCCACAGAGTTAAAATAGTATCAGTACAAACCCAAACATGATTTAGAATTTTGGGGAAAATAAAATTGTTTTTGCCAGGGAGGCCTTTCTGGGAAAGGCATTACATGGGAGAATACCCAGATGATGTTTTAAACTTTGGATTCCAATGAGTAGAAACTCATGGCCCATTGTCCATGTGGAAGGCATCAACTCACCACTTCAGAAGGATGAGCCTCCCTTGCCACAGGCCACTCCTGAAAACTGACAACAGCTTGTTCCTGATGCAGAGCACAGACCACTCAATAGAGGGGGCACTTCACCCATAGAAGGGTATGAACATGGTAAAGATTCAAGGAGGTATATGTGGAAAGCTGCAATCTTTCAGATGCCCCCTCCCAAACCATATAGTGAATTAACTTGCCTCCCCAGATTGTGATCTAGAGGCTCATTAATGATCCAGTGCAAAGCTTGTAAATGTTTTGCTGCTGTTGTTGTTTGGAACTACAGCTTCCCGGTGGTGATGCTGACTGAGGGATTCTGGAAGTTGTCCTGAAAGTAGGTTTTCTAAGCTATGGGCCACTGCCTGGATGGGAGTCCACTTGGGAACTCCACATATAGGGCATTCAGCAGCAAAAGAAAGATAACATAAATGTGTTAAATCTATTAATCTGCAAGTCATCCAGCTCATCCAGCCCTGCAGATAGCAGTGTATCTATCTCCTTCAATCTAGACCTTAAAATAAAGCTATTCTAACAACATATGCTGTGGTTTTTTACCTGAATACAAAGAATCATGCTTCAAAAAGCTTGAAGCAGTTTCCACCTTCCATAAATGTGACAACTACAATATATGGTATACATAGTGAAAACCCACATACCAACACAGTGAGCAAAATCCACAGGTTAGCAAACAAGTACTATTAGGCTGATTATTAAAACTACAGCAGATTTTCAAAGATTTGGTGGAACAACATCTGTTGCCATCTCATTTCTGTACTGTTTTCTAAAAACTTGTATGTCTAAAATGTAAACACAGAAAATTTTACAGGTCTCAATGGAGAAATCACAGCTTTTCTGCAACAAGAGAAAAGTCCCTTAAACAACATGTGTGAAACTGAGACAGCTGTGACCAGCACTTCATAATCATAAAGTCCACACACACCCCATCTCACATACATACACTATTATACATCACAGTTAATGTACAGCCAGTGGAAATCAGTGGGTCTTTGGTGTGTGAAGGTTGTATTTGCATGGAGTTGTGTGGATTAGCAGTAGCAGCCAGGAATCTAGTATAGCAAGTTAAATTTACTAGAGTACAGGTTTCAATTTGCTTATCAAAAACAGCTGGAAACTGACTAGTAAAAAGAAAAAAAGAAAATGTGTTCAAGAAAGATCTCCTCAGTGCTGAACTTTTATTGTTAAAATAAATACAGATTGCTCTTTTCCATATAATGTTTCTCTCCAGGCTGAGGCACAAGAGTTGGAACCAAATTCACTCACCCTTAATCACTATTAGGTTTCACTAAATAGCAGGAAAGCTTAAACAAAATGAAGTGCTGCTACTGAGGGGAGGGGGAGTTCATTTTTTATTATACATTTTAAAAGGTGTGTTTATGAACTTAGGGCACAGCAGGGTGTTCTCTTGCCTAGGTTTTTAGAGTTTTTGTTTGAGATAGATGTGTTTTTACCTGCACACAGATCCAAGCTATTATATTATTAAACTTGAGTTCTTGCTATTTAGCATATGTATGTCCCTGATCAGCCATAGAAACCACTGGGTGAGCTTTGGCAAATCATACTCTCTCAGCCTCAGAGAGAGGCAAAGGCAAAGGAACAAGTGTGGGCAAGAAAACTCTGTGATAGGTTTGCCTTAAGGTTGCCATAAGTCAGAAATGACGTGAAGCCATACAACAACAATAATTGGTACTGCAGTGTCACCTAGAGGTTCTAAGCCCCATGTTTTTAAAATGTTTTATTCTATTGTTCCATTTAACCTATATTAATATCAGCTGCATGATAAATGAAATACATGTGCATAATGCAACAAAGAAGTTATAGTTTAAGAGTATGATATGAGTGTTTCACACAAGTCCCACCATTAGCCACAGTGAGGCAACGTCCTCAGTTGGAGACGGTGGGAGGTGGCAGCAAGATGCTGTGGGGTTGCTATTCACTGTGTTCTTTATCTCCTATGTTAGGCTGTTGCTTTCAGATACTATATGGAATGATGAGGCCCCATTGCCACTGTTGAGGGAAAAGTGATGCCATCTTTTATTTTTGGAGAATACAGGGCCCCATCTTGTTCTTCATCTCAGGCAGCAAAATGTTTTGTGCCAGCCTTGATTAATTATGCCATTTTAAGAAATGGCAATTTTGAAATCCAAACACTGTAAATTGGTCCTTCAACCTGTCAGTTCCACCTGGGATGGTTTTCCATATGAATAAATAAAGCAGGGGAGGGTGAATGTTATTTGAAATATAAGGACAAGGCCAGTGTTCCTCTTGAAAAATGTGAAAAGTAATAGGGCTATCTCAAGCAGAGCAATCAAATGGCAAGGCACAAACTGAACAAGAATCAGTCCCACACCCACCCATCCACATACAGGATCTAACAGAGAAAAGAAACCTAAGGGCCTTTGCAGACTGCCAGAAATAGTGCAAATTGAGTCCACTTTAAATTGAGGCACTGCCCTGGCTCAGTGCTAGGGAATTATGGGAACTGGAATTTATTGTGGCACCAAGCTCTCTGACAGAGAAGGCTCAATGTCTTAGAAAAAAATACAATTCCCATGATTCCCTAGCACTGAGCCAGGGCAGTGCCTCAATTTAAAGTGGACTCAATTTGCACTATTTCTGGCAGTCTGCAAAGGCCCTAAGTTCCTTTGGTAAAACTGTTAAAAATAGCTTTATGGTTTTTGCATAAATGTGCAGTCTAATGAAGGAGAGAGGGGAAAGAGAAAAATGGCTACAGGTTAGAGTGATGTAGGAAAAGAGTTGGCATGCTACAGTAAGCAAACTGAAAGTCATCATAAAGCAATCAAGCAATAAGTGAATATAAGCATGCAATGGTTACTAATGGTAAGAAATCCATGAGGTTTCTACTAGTGCCACATCAGAAGAAGGCATGGATTTGCAGGACCCATAGCCTCCCCATTTCTCTACAATTTATGTCTATTCATACATACCATTTCCTTTCTAATGCAAGAAACAGATAAAACAAGAAATGGGAAGGGAAGAGCAGAAATGCTGCCCCTACCCTAACACAGATACATTGGGAGAAGACTGGCAGGACTTTGGAAGCTTAACAGTACTACCACCTCATAACCCTCTACTTACCATTTCACCAGCAGATATGGAGAGGTGTGGGGATACTATGAATCACTGATAAAGACCTGAAAGCTATTCTGATTGGCTGCCTGGAAGGAAAAAAGACTGCAATGCATGATCTGTTTAATTTATCCTACAAATGGCAGTGATAGCTGTGAAGCTGAGGTTTTGATGTAGCAGTATGTGATTTGCAACTCTGAAATCTAAATTATTATTCTTTCAGGCTGAATTTTTAGAACTTGCCATTGTTAGTTTTCAGTTTTTAAAATAGGGATGGTGGCAATAAGGTAACTTCAGCTATTACGTTTATCTGGATATTTTCTTTACTTTTAAAAAACAGAAATTCAATTTGTCTAAGACAAAATAGGAGGTAGAGGAATTAGCCACTAATCCATTAAAGGTAGCATTTTCTGAAAATTGTACCTTTCATCAGAGTAGGCCTCCTGCATGGACCAAGATTGAAACAGGGCTCGTCTTATTTATCTGCTTTTCTGAGCACTGGGAGAGAAATGTTGCATTTTAAACAGGTTTAACTCAGGAGTTTCAGGGAAAAAATGCTCTTAAATTGTAAACTTGCATTTTGAAGGAGTGATGGCAGATCAGTATAAACAGGTAAAAGAAACACTATACTTTAAGAGATATCAAGGTTGAGGGCCTCATCAGGCTTTTAGGGCATCCTATATTTAGTAAACAATTTACATTCTGATACAAGTTAATCACATCAGTTGTTTCCAAATCAGTATGCAAACTTGAGTGCATTTTTCAGGATTTAATTTCTTCACACTTTATGACAAGGTTCTCTAAATTTTAAAAAAATGCACAAAAGTGAAGATATTAGGAAAAACTGCACACAAACAGTGTAGATCATTAGAAAATACATGCCAAAATATATGTATAAGAGAAAATTCCTTAAAATGCATAAAACTGATATCTGTGGATCTTATGAAGGAGAAGATTCAGTTTGAGCAGCATGAGAATGTGGACAGAATGATTGAAGAGGTGAGAGTCACCATGTGGTTATTGGACCTGTGCCCTCCTTTACTTATAAAATCAGCATTGGGGACTGGCCAAGTGAGTAATGGGAGCATTTAATGCCTCACTTCAAGTTCCTATCTTGTCTAAAAGAGATTATGCTGAGACTATTACTGGAAAAAATCTGCCCTAACCTCACTATACTAGAAAACTAGTCTCCAATATAGGTTTCTAGGACTAAGTTCAAGAGCATGTGGTGATGTCCCAACTTTGTGGATTGTTGAATAAAATGGATTGTCATGATATCCTTTTCAGTCAACTCTCCATAATGGGACTTAGTGGCACTGCTTTAGAGTGGTTTCGGGCATAGAATCATAGAATTGGAAGAAGCCACAAGGGTCATCTTCTGCCATGCAGGAATGCACCATGAAAAGATGGTCATCCAGCCTTTGTTTAAAAATCTCCAAAGAATTTGGAGGCAGTGTATTCTACTCTTGAACAGCACTTACTGTCAGGAAGTTCTTCCTAATGTTTAAGTGAAATTTCTTTCCCTCTAGTTTGAACTCATTGCTCTGTGTCCTAGGACGTTATCACATGGGGAGTTGTGGGGAGAAAGTAGAAATAAACGGGACAAGCGGAAGACTTTAATTTATGGGATTTGTCCCATTCCGCCTCGTCTGATAACTAAATTCTAATTTAAAAGGGGGTTAATTCAAACGAAAACCTGATCTTTTCAAATCCTTAAAAATCCCGAAAATGAAAAGATCAGGTTTTCGTTCGAATTAACCCCCTTTTAAATTCAAATTTAGTTATCAGACGAGGTGGAACGGGACAAATCCTATAAATTAAAGACTTCTGCTCGTGCCCATTTATTTCCACTTTCTCCCCGCGACTCCCCGTGTGATAACGTCCCTAGTCTCTGGAGTGGCAGAAAACAAGCTTGCTCTATTTTTAATACCACATCCTTTCAAACATTTAAACATGGTTATCATGTCACCTCTTGTCTCTTCTCCAAGCTTCTCCCTAAGCTGCTTGGTTTTCAGACCTTTTACCATATTAGTCACCCTCTTCTGGGCATGTTCCAGCTTGCCCATATGCTTCTTGAATTGTGGTGCCCAGAACTGGGCACAGTAGTCTGGGTGAGGTCTGACTGAAGTAGAATGGAATGGTATTATTACTTCCCTCAATTTAGACAATATACTGTTATTGTTCCAATCTAACATTGCATTGGCTTTTTTTGCTACTGCATCACTCTGTTGACTCGTATTCAACTTGTGTTCCACTAAGACTTCTAGGTTCCTTTCACATGTACTATTGTCAAGTCAGGTTTCAGCCATCCTATATCTGTGCATTTCATTTTTTTTCTCCCTAAGTAAATATCTTCCATTTCTCCCTATTGAAATTCATTTGGTTAGTTTTGGCCCAGCTCTCTAATCTAGTAAGGTCGTTTTGAATTCTGACCCTGTCCTCTGGTATTAGATACCCCTCTTAATTTGGTGTTGTCTGCAAATTTGATAAGTGTGCCCTCATTCAGGTCATTTATAAATATGTTGAATAGTACTGGGCCCAGGACAGAACCCTATGGCACCCCAATGGTCACATCTCTCCAGGATGAAAAGAAGCCATTGGTGAGCACACTTTGTTGGTCCATCAACCAACTACAGAACCACTAACAGTAGCATTGTCTAGCCCACATTTTACTAGGTTTTTTGAAAGAATATCATGGGACACCTTGTCCTAGGCCTTACTGAAATCAAGATATGCTGCATCCACAGCATAAACTTCATCTACCAAGTTTGTAACACTACCAAAGAAAGAGAGAAGAGATATGCCTTTCTTGGAACTCAGAAGGTGGTGCTGGGAGATTCCTATTGCCATCCTGACTACTGGCCTATGGGGTCCATCAAGCCTTGTTTCTGTCTCCCCACTGTTCACCATAAACATGAAAGTAATCAGAGAGGTCATCCATCTTTTAGGGGTCCTGTGTCACCAAGATGCTGATGACATCTAACTCTGTCTCTCATTTTCATCTAATTAGGGTAAAGCTGTTTCACTACAAAACCAGTGTCTGTTCCCAGTCATGGACAGGATGCAGGATGAACAAACTGAAGCTTAATTCAGACAAGACAGGGGAGGGATGTAATTGTTCACTAGATTTATCCTTGAAAGAAGCAATGAGTAATTTTAGAAATTTTCTTCCTGCCAAGACAAAGTCTTCAAAAGCTACACATTTATTTATTTTTAAAAAAAACTACTCAGAATTCCGGACTTACTGTGTGCAAGATTTGCATGTGGTTGATTTACATAGAAAATATTTTCTGTATAGAAATGCCATTTTCTGTGTAGAAAATATTGTTTTCTATTCAAATCAACCACATACAAATTTTGCTCAGACGTTGTCCTCAATTCAGAATTTTTTGCACAGGAAATATTTCTGCATATATTTTCTGCACAGAATATGTTGTTTCCTGAACAGAACACCCACATGTAAATTTTGCATAAAATAAATCCTGAACTGCTAAGATTATCATCAATCCAGGATTCTTTTCATCTGGGTTTCTTAGGGCTTAGGTCTATCTACAGGCTACCTGAAAGACTGTATCTCTCAAGATGAGCCTGTTCAAGTCTTAAGATCCTTGAGTGGTGGACTTTCTCTAAGTCCCATGATTGTCAGTGACCTGTCTAATCAGGAACACATGAAAGGAACTTCTCAGTGGCTGTTCCCAGGCTGTGGAATTCTTTTTTAAGGAAGGCTAGGTTCCTTCTGCTTTCCTTTGGTATCAGCTTAAAAACATTTTATTTAAACAGGCATTTTGCAATTAAAAGGTTTGCAGAAGCACCATCTGATGTTGTGTATTTGCTGTATTTTTATCTATGTTGCCATCTTTTTAAATGACTTACTACTATTTTAAATTATTAATATTTTATTATTATAGCTCATTTAATTGCTTTAACTTGTTTACCATCAGGTTTTCAGCCTTATCTTGTTTTAACTGGTTTGGCAAGAGAAAGGTGAAAAAAGAAGGGAGGGAGGGAAAACCCCTGCCTAAAGGCCTTTTCTGACCTGCAAATGTTTCCTATCTGGCCCACAGAGTTCTGAGGACAAACTTCACCCACCACTGAGGGCTACACTAACTTGGGAATTGGAGAACCATCAAAGCTTCCCTCTTTCAGCTTGTTGACAATGTTTCACTTCTTCTCTCCACCCAGAAGATAACATATTCCAGCAGAGAGCTGTTCTCTGTAAAGTAGGAAGCATGGCCACCCTACTGCAAAGTGAAAGGAGAGATAGGATGGTCTTGCTCTGTGAATACACAACTGTAGAAGGGAACTTGGGGACCAAGATATTAACATATATGCTCAACTATAAGTCAACCTCATGTATAAGTCAATGGCATCTGCATCTGGTGATTGTATGTACCCTAACCACAATAAAATGGCAGCCCTGATTCTTACAATACTGGAAGTATTGATGTGTCCTAAGCAATCCTTGTCCTCTTCCACATTTCCAAATCTGCCCTAATGTTAGGCAAACCAAGAGAGACCTCAGATGGCAAATGCTTGTAGCACAATAGTGGTAAGTTCCATTTCTTATGAACTCAATGTTCTCTGCTAGATGACAAGATTCTGTATGTCACACAACCTGTCATGGGCCCCCTAAACTGACCATTCACTCAAGTATGATATAGGATGCTACTCCACAGCCAGTACAGAAGTAAAAGATTCATAGTCCAGACTGTGGAAGTCATGTTGTCTTTGGCTCAAGTAGCAAAATATCTTTCTCCAGTCTTGAAAAACTGCATCGGCCTCTGGATGTAATCCTAATTCTATGTCTTGCTCTTGGGACCACATTTCTAAGGCTCTCTCCCCTCCATTTACCATTACTGATTAACTGCCTCTAACACCTTCTGTGGCTGCTAACCTCTGCACAGCCAACACATGGAATGCATTTCCATCTGCCTAGTGATCCAGGCCAGGAGTGTACCGGCTGCATCTTTAATTAGGTCTCTCTGAAGAATCCAGCATCTGCATAACACCCCAGGTTTCACTGCTGTTTGCAGAATGGATATTAGTACCTTCTTTGTAAGTGTATGATGTATGAACTGTATGTATTTCTTTGATAAATTGTTTTTAAACATTTCCTCTTTTTATTAATTGAAGAGGAAACTCATGCATCAATGACAATTTTATGCTGGTTTACACATAAATTATTTCTCCACAATGTTCATTTTTATTATTATTGCCGATATTATAGCAAATGTCTTGCCTATTTTTCCCTTTTGTCTTGTAAACAAGATTTTGCTTACAGCTAAATGAAAAGAAGTGAAGTTAATCACATTGAAATAATAGGTTTAAAAATGTAATTCAGGAATGCTGGGGCGATTTTTAAAAAATCTTCATCAATAGAAATGGTGCTACAAACAAAGACAGATACACTTCTTTTTCATAATTAAATGGTGTTCAGCATTATCCCCAGGATCTAATACAAGATTTTCTCCCCATTCTTACTTAGAGATGTTGGCCAATTAAGGATTTCTTGCATTCAAAGCATCAGCATGTTCTTTAAGTTGTGATGCTACAGGTTTAGATTCAGAGACCATCTTAGCTCTGCCTTGCAGTGAGCCTGAACAATGATTCCCTGACCAACGTATCCAATTTTTTTTTCATTTGGACTTTGGATGGTAGAAGAATTATATCTCTTCTGGTGTCTGGGAAATGTGAGCAATAGTAGTGGATCTCAAAAGCAGGGTAATGAAACTGGCTAGGAAGAAAATGAAGACCAACCAGTCCCACACCTACCTAGTTGCAGGGTCTAAAAGACTAAGAAATAAGTCGTCTTCTTTCTAACACATATGAAATATATTTACTTTAAAATTACTTGCACATAGTCAAAAGCAGGGGTCTTATGGAGTGGAAAGATAGAGGAGGAAATGGTGGCAGGTTAGAGTGATGCAGGAAGAGAGTGGAGTTTGGTAAATGCAAATGAACAGGAAGTTAGGAAATAAGCAAACTAGCAATTAGTACTAGCATGTGAATGTTGCTGACTCTAACTGTTAACATATCCCTTGTATTACATAGGATCTTCTACTTGCTCTTTGTAGAGCTCAGGAAAAGTTTTAAAATGTCATGCTTAAGATGTGTCCAATTCCTTGTCCAATTGTTCTTTGGGGTTTTTTTTAGCATTCCAGATCAAGAAAACTTTCTGGAATTATGTAAGATCCCCAGGTCATACTTTTGGCTAGTATAAACTCTCAGAGATTTATTGACCTCCTCTAACTATGTGAACTTTGCTAGCTAAAAAACCTGGCACTTTTTACCCTTTCATTTTTAGAGTGCCATAATTCAGGATTCCTTGTCCAATTCACTTTAAATTTTATAGAAAAATTGGCTACACATTGGCTAAACTAACAAATTCTGAAGCTGAGAGGATATATATATTATCCATTTTAAGCAGCATGGTATGGTTTACAGGGGGAAATAATTGTAACCTTAAAATGGAAGATTTGCTAGTGACCAGAATAAATAAGATGTAATGAATATACCTTTTCTTCATACATTAAAATATATATATTGTCCCACTTGAATTTTGGATCCTTGAAAATTTTGTTATCCAATAATCTTCCATACAGCTTAAATTCCTTGATTGTATAGGGAAGGATCAGCCTTTCTATCTCTTTATACTTATCCTTGCTGCTGCTGCTGCTGCTAATGATGATGATGATGATGAAAAATCATCATCCTGATTTTTTTCCAACATTAAAGGTAGCATTCCCCATCTTTCTAATCAAAATTCTATATTTGTGTCATCCCTAGAATCATTGAATCACAAAAGCCAACAGCAAAAGCACTCCTGAAAGATGTCCATCCAACCTTTGCTTAAACATCTCCAAATAAGAAGAGACCACTACATTCTTAGGCAAGCTATTCCACTATCAAACAACTCTTGACACCAGGAAGTTTCTCTTAATGTTTAAGTCAGCAGTGGAAACAACATCAGCTATAGGCCACCCCCTCCAGCATGCCCAAATGCCTCCATATATCTCTATAGTCACTCTCAAAATGAGAGGTGGAAGTATTGTTATGTCACTTCCCATCACAATTTTGAGAGAGTCTACATAGAAAACAGAAGCATCTGGGGAATTTTGGGGGGTTGTGAGAGTGCGATGGCAGTGTTTTTGCATATTTTCACATGTTTGGGGGATGTTCTGTACAGTTTTCTGATAAGAAATGCTCAGAAATTGGAGATGAGGGCAATGAAAGGCTTCAGAGATGGGGAAAGTAGGGTCCATTACATCCCAGTGAATTATGCAATTACTTCACATCTAGCTATGGGGACATAGAGAACTCCCTCTCTAACCTTTTTCAGGGATCAAAGACTTCATGCAGTGAGGGGAGGTCACACACACTGGTGTCATCTCCTCTGTTTTTATCCCTATTGCTCAACCACATCACACTCTACATTATACTTGGCTAAGTAAGGCAAGGGAGATGATGGTGCCCCCATCTCTATTCCATGGTCTTACTTCCACACTAGTAAAAGGACAGTGCCCATCATCACACACTAAGGAAGTGATCTACATTAGGAGGCTTTGGGTAGACTGTGCAGTACACTAATTTCTGTTTTTCATCTGAAAGAACTGGACAAGAGTTCAGGAGGAACAGCTGGGGAGAAGTGCTGCTACTGATTTATCCAGCATCTGTTGCTTAAGTCAGTTGCCCAGTAGTAAGGCCAGCACTGCTGATCACACAGGTTTCTACATTACATGTGTCTGTGGCAGAGGGTACACATATGTCATAGACTCCCTACTGTAGGCTGCAATATGTAGATAGTAGTGGAACCAGATGATGGTGCCTTGATGGAAGTGGCAGTATCATCTATCATCTTCCCTCCCTCATTTTATGCGACTCCAGTCATCTGAGGATTTTAATGCCTGAATAGGGCTATTCTCTCCATGTGTTCTTAATCTCATGGGAAGGATAATGCCTGAATATGGAGGGGGAAGAGGGAAGGAGGGAGTAGACAAGAGAAGTAATACATGAAAACATTTGCAAAAATCATTTTACATAACCTACCCTGGTTTAATTCCTAATTTCCTGCCTGAGTCAAGTCTCTCTTGTCTTTATAAGCATCAGAAGCAAAGGGTCTAAAGCAAAAGCTATTGAATTTTCACTAAAACCTTAAAAGATGCAAAGGCTTTTTGTACCTTAAATGTTCAAAAAGGTATGCGCTACAGCGACCATCCCCCCAGCAACTGCCTGTATCTTTTCTCATTATAGGCAGTGGTCCAAAACCAATACAAATTAAATAAATATCCCGCTGAGAGCTGTACTTTTGAAAATAGCCTTATTGCTGTACAGATGTGTGCTATCTAAAAATGGCTCAACCATCTTTGGCATGTATGTGTGTGTGTGTTTATATATATATAAATTAAACTAAAAGAAGAAGAAATTAAAATCTAAATATTATCCTGGAAGGAAGTGTTTGCATTTGTGCACTTTGATTTCATTTCCCTCCCAGCATGCCATGTGCTTTCATCCCATAATGGTTCTTCTTTGTTAATCTCTTTCTCCCCCTCTATCCTGCATCCCCCCAAAAATACCACAACCCAAACCAGCAGAGAGAGATCTTGATTGATAAAAGGGCTAATCGGTAGCTCCATTTACAGATACACATTAAAGGATACGGTGTGATTTTGCTGAACGTTTTGTCGTCTTCCCGCTACTGCAGCCACCATTGGTACTTTTTGGCATACAAATCCTCACCAGATGGAAGATAAAACTCTGCTTTTATGGATATTTTCAGGCTGAGGAAACATTTGGTTCACATCAGTTCTAAATGAATAATATTTATTGGTTCAACAATTTTGTGTCTTATGGGAAGGAGAAGAGGTGGAGGAAGATGCCTCTTATTTAATGTAATTTTGTTTTTTAAGTTTCCATTCTCAAAATAAAATCTGCCAACATCAAGTAGTTTGGTACTGTCAAATATATTCAGTCTTTGCAAGAAATTGATTATTTTCACAATAGAAATAAACAAACAATAAACACAATTTGGATGTATTTAACTTGTATGTCATGAGTTACCAGAAATCCAACTGCACAGCAGGCTTTTGAGGACCTGGAGTGCTGCAGTCCTAACTATGTCACAGTGAAACATATAATCTTTGGCATGGGTCATAATGCAAAAGAAAGAGCATGAAGAAATGCAAAGTTGCTTCTGACTGAATTCATAGGGGCCTGTTTTTACAAGCTTTGCTCTGGCAGATGAAACAAGGCTTGTTAAAAAACCAGTATTTGCAAGGTCACAATGTAGGGTTTTGCTATTTATTTTATTAATTTAGATATTTATTTATAACCCACTTTTCTATGCCAAGACACTATCAAGACAACAGGGTTTTTTAAAAAGTAAAATAAGACAGACTAAAAAGAAGTATTTAAAATTAACAAGGAACCCACAACAGCAAAAAGACAGCACCATAAAATGCACCAGAAACAGCAGATAAAATTTATCATCTGCAGGTTCCTAAACTAACTAAAATGAAACAAAATAAATAGAACAGTTCTAAGATCCTCTTTTTTTCTAATTAAATTTTTATTGAGTTTTTGCAATAAAATACATAATGTCTGTAGAACAATGACAACAACCACACCAATAACAGCAATTAACTATAAGGGCCAAGGTATGTATCTGATGAGTAATTATTCTGCAGCAGAATAAAAAAATTAGTTCTCAGCAAGATCCAGAGAGTTCAGCTTGTCAGGTTGTAGAGTGTCTGTCCAAAGGTCCATCTGTCAAGTAGGAGGTTGGATCCGGTGGGAGTGATGATTAACATAATAAAGATCCTCCAGTCTTCTTGAAATGTGTCAGTCTTTTTGTGGACAATGCAAAACCTCATCATACCAGACAGTTTCTCCATCAACCACATATCCCAAATTCTAGACCACCAGTTCTCAATTGAGAGGTCACCTGACTTCCAACATTTGGCTACTTCTAATCTGGCAGCAATAAGAAGAAGAATTATCCATTTCCTGTGTTTCAAGTTAGAATTACTTTTAACAAATATAGAAAGCAAAAGCAAAATTGGACAGAAATTTATGGTTTGATCAGTGATACATTAAATTTGATAAAGAACTGCATCCCAGAATTTTCTCACTTTAGGACATTCAATACACATATGCATATGAGAGCCTCTAGATTTACAACTCCTCCAGCAATCCAGAGAGAGCATTTTAACCATTTTAGACAGTGTTACAGGTGTGAGATACCACCTATGGATGGTTTTCAAAGTATTCTCAAAGATGCTGATGGGATTTATATGGAGGTGAAGACCAAATATGAACTCATGCAGTGTCTGAAATCATGGTTTTCAATTCTTCTTGACAAAATGAGTGCATATATTGGCCTTTCCCATACCTGTGTTCCAGGAGATGTTTGTAGATAGCTGCCGCCATCCCTTTAGTATGAGAAGTGGAATTCAAACAAAAGTTTCCAAAAAAAGGAGAGCGGATGTGGAGACTCTACCTCTGAGGCTAGGTGTGATGCAAAGGAAGCAATCTGGTGTACTTCAAGCCAGGTAATATTAGTTTATTGTAGGGAAGTTTTTATGGTGTTGGTGGGCTTTGGTAATCCACCAGATGTAAGGTGCGGGAGACTCCACATCTTCTCAGTAACCTTATTAATGGGAATTGATAATCTAAGTGAGAAAGAGGATGCAAAAAGGTGGGAGGGTTAATAGAAGAGGGGTCCAGAGCTAGTATGTGTTTTCATTTATGTCAGATGAGTAGGGAGCTAGATAAAAACGGATTTGATAACCTACTAATTTTCTGTTTTGAAGTTTTAGTGTAGAGGCAAGTAAATTCAGTGGACATTATATTACAAACTTATAGATTTACTCATCTGGTAACACTGTTGTCTTTAATTAGTTGAATAGTTTGGCTGGGTTGGAAAGCCTGGAAATATAGTGCAATATCTGGGACTACCAGACAACCATTCTTGGAAGTGATGTGTCTAGTGGATTTGGGAAATCTAGGTCTCTTTTTATTGAAAATAAATTGATCAATTAATTTTGCCATTTCTTGAATTTAGATCCCTCTCATGCCTATTCATTTATTTTTTAAAATCATGCATTTACTAAGTGAATAATGTTACATTCAGTTTGAATGGCCACTTAGCACCTTCAAATAATAATGAGGGATGTGCAGCCCAAAATTGTATATTTCAATACCACAGGGAACCTGTTCCTCAGAGTGAGCAGTTCTGTGTCATGTTTCTCTTTGGAGGTTAGATTCCATCCATGCATCCATCACTTTATTTATATACCACCTTTCTCCCAGGATGGGATTTAAGTCTCCCCAGCAAGTCATACCTCTGGACCCTTCCCATTTCAACCTTCTTTTTTTACACCAGTGGCAGCTGGACTGGTTTCCTGCAGTTGTTTTGGACTACAACCCCTATGTTTCTCAACCATTTTTCCTTACTAGCTGGGAGTTGTAATCCCAAACATCTAGAAGGCACCAGATTGATGAGACACCCTGCTAGGATTTCTCCAAGGTTGTTTTTCTGCATCTTCTCTTTCCCTAAACCCACTGAAAGCCTATTTTCCAAGCTCATACTCCTTTTATACTTCCTTTTCTAGTCCTTTATCATCAGAGGTGTTACTCAGAGAATAACTGTTTGATAGGGTTGCCAGATCTCAAGGCCTGATGCAGAGTCCCATGTTTTCATGTGGCATTTCTAGGCAGAGACAAAGATATAGATTCTCCAGTGTAGAGGGCACAGTTCCAGGCAAGAAGATAGGTCTGTATGTAAATCTCCAGGTCAGCTAGTAGAACAGCAGTTTGTTATAATTTGCAAGGTTTAAAATTATTTTTTGCTGCAACTTGCAAAGAAGTTCTGGAGGATGGTCTATGTATTTACCTAGTTAGCTTGTTGTGGAATCAGGGCTTACCCTCCATTCTCCTCTGCATCCATTTTCTGGTTAGAAACCGGAAGGTTAGACCTGCAAGATTATCATACCAGCCCCCTTCTTACCTCTTTCCTGCTGCAAAAATAAAACAAAAACATACAGATTGAGGAGCAGTTACCATTACAGTTCTTACCTTCACATGACAGGGGCTGCTGGTCCTCGCTCTTAATCTGCCCTCCCTCCCTTTGGAGAAGGATCAACAAAGTGCAGGCATGGGGCTAGTCTTGTGGCCCCCAAGGCCCACCAGCTCTCCTCAGATCACCCTTCTAGCCCCCCAAAATTGTTTCTCCTAGAAACTTCAATTATGAATTTAAATACATAGAATCACTTTATACTGGTTAACATCAAAAATAGCCATTTTCAAATGCAGAGGTGGACTTCTAGCTGCTTCCAGTTTTGCTTTGTTTTTAATTTTTGGTTGTGTGATCTAAGCGTATAGTTTTAGATCTAAGAGGGTCCCAGGAGCTGAATATTGGCCCCTTGACCTACTAAAGTTATCCACCCCTAATGCAGAGTATTTAGCTTAATGATTAACAGGATCTTGAATCTTGCTTAAAAGGTTCTGCTCTTTGAATGAATGTTCTATAAACATCTGAAATTCATACATTTTCTTCCATGGGGACTTTACAGCTTATGATCCTGCCAGTAGCCACATTGTGTTTGACACTTGGATGGACAAGCCATATACGCCTGAACAAAAGTGTACTTATCCATTTTCCACAAGAGACCAGGATGGATAATGTTAATGCTGTGAAGATGGGATGGAAAGGAAAAGGTGGAGACTGGTCTCCCTCAAGACTGACTCCATTGAAATTCAGTTCAAAACATGAGAGTTATTTTGACATGTTCCATGGGGCCTAACATTGATTTTCAACTTAATTTGGAATGCAATTTGATAAACAGTTATTGGCACTGAGAGATGTTGTTGTTGGAAAATCTAGCATGTAGATTTAGATCTTGTTTCCCTCACGGTTTGAAGTATGGTACTTTTTTTAAAAAAAATGTTCATAAAACATCTGGTAGCAATTAGGGAATAACACATTTAAGATGTATTAAAGTGCATTCTTATTAGTATTTCAGCAGTAAAAATGAGGTATTCTATCTGGACTGTGTATATTTCCATGCATCTGCCAACCATCTGAAATGTACATCACTTCCCAATAAACCATATTTGCAATCTCAAAGTAAAAGAGATGGTGGGGGGTCCCAAATGGGTACTTCCTGATAAAAGATCCTTTGGAGAATAAAATACATCAGAACTAAGGGTTAAAAAGCCCTAATGATTGTATGTGTGTGTGTTTGTGTATGTGTAAGTGTGTGAGTGTGAGTGTGAGTGAGTGAAAAGGTCCAGCATGGCTTGTATCTAGTGTCTAGTATTCATTCTGGCTTGGTACTAGTAACAGATTTTGCTGTTTCATTCACATAAACCTGAATCCTCCTATGAAATTCAGTATACAGAGTTACCTATTTCTGTGTCACACCTGGCTCCCATCAAGTTGATGGAGGTTGAGATCAAGGAAGGATGGATTAGATGCAATGCAAGGTGAGGCAAAAATAGGCAGAAGGTCAAAAAGGAAACAGGAAAACTAATGTGTACTAGTAGATTTCTGCAGTGCAGTACAGTAGAGACAGGAGTACTGTCACAGCAGTTGAGTAAGAGTTGCCATGTAATGTGTGATGGAGAGTGCAATTACACTCATGTCCAGCCAATATGTTTCCCACAGGCAACTGATTGGGTACTGTTTCAACAAAATGTTAGCCTAGGTTGGTCTTTGGTTTGATCCAACATGGCTGTTTTAATGTTCTTTTGTAGAAAACACATGACTTGTATATCTTGCAACTGTCCCAGTTTGGCAGGGAAAGTCCCAATTAATCTCCTGTCATCCTACTTTTCAGCTGCTTTTAAAATGCACCAGTCTTCTTCTCCTGCTCCTAATTTCTCAATTTATCTTAATTGCTGCAAACTAATTTCAAAGATGGGATGCAGTGACTCAAGTGGTTAAGATGCTGACTCTGTTGATTGCAAGATCCTCAGGTTGGCAGTTTGAGGCCCATGTGGTGCATGATTGGATGAGCTCCTGTCACTAGTCCCAGCTTCTGCCAACCTAGCAGTTTGAAAGCATGCAAATGCAAGTAGATAAATAGGTACTACTTTGGTAGGAAGGTAAACACATGATCACAGAGTAGTATCTGACAATTTGGCTTGATAACGAAGATGAGCACTGCCCCCTACGGTTGGACATAACTTGACAACTTGTCAACAGGAAATACCTTTACCTTAAATTCAAAATGCAAAAGTAGTTTGCACTCGGTCAGCAAGCCAAAGAGGAAAGGAAGGTGCCAAATCTTCTCCTTTCTACTAGGTTCAGGCAAAAGCAAACTGTTGCAGTCTGTCCTAGCTTATCTATTCTAATAACATTGTCCATCTTGACCAAGTTGATGTTCCTTGGCTATATATGTCCCAGTTTTCATTTGTGAAATGTTGGATGGTATATGCTTGCTATGATCTATTACTCACATGAAGCTTCAAGTGGCTTCACTTCAAATCCCCCCAGTTTTCACTCTTTACAGCTTTATAATAATGCAAAAACAGTTTTTCCAACTGATGATTCTGGTTTAGGACACACTGTAAGTTCAAGTCTATAATCTATAGGGAGGAGCAAAAAAAGGTATGCCCTTCCTTACTACTGGCTGCTATGTTTTAAGAACATATTGATATCATGCTCTTTCACCACATGAGGATGAGCTAAGTCAGATTAGAGTTGTTCTTGGCTCTATTTCCTCCTGACAATTAGGCATCAACCATCTTTATCCAGTTTTAATAAGGTATGAGGTCTCAAAGCACAAAGAAGGCAACACAGGTTAACTCTGACCTCCAAATCTCAAACATACTGGGGCTCTGGCCTCATTCACTCTGGGAGTGTTCTCTTGTTCAGCTGAGCATGAGCAGAACTCCTGTTCCGACCTCCCTGTTTAACATGGAATTGGGTGAGGGGATGGTGTACACTGGGATCAGAACTTGGAAAAGTAACATTTTTGGAATGTACCACCCAGAATCCCTTGGGCTACTTGGTTTCTAGCCATGTTGGATTGGAGATTTGGGGAGTTGTAATCCAAAAAAAAACCTTTGCTAAATAAGCTCTGGCAGAGATGTTAGGGATTTAAGGCAATGTGAGCAACTCTATTCCTACTTCAAGCCTTCTCACAATCTGTGGAATATGTGTAAAGGAAACCCACTGGGTGACCTTGGGTGAGTCACACACTCTCAGTCCCAGATGATAGGTTCTCCTTAGGGTCACCACAAGCTGAAAATGGCTTGAAGGCATACAGCAACAAACCATTATCTCTGTGGTGACCAGAGACACAACCCAGAATCCAGAAGAGTGGGAAGTAGCATTGTAATCTCCTTAGAAGTTAATGCAGGGGTAGGCAACCTTTCCCCTTTAAGGGCCAAGGGACTTCAGCTCCTAGAAGCCTCAGCTATGTTGGCCAATAGTCCCATGTTGGCCAATAGCTCCTGGGATTCTGGGAGCTGAAGTCCCTCGGCCCTTAAAGGGGAAAGGTTGCCTACCCCTGAGTTAATGAAATCACAGCAGTGCATCTTCCCTTGCAACAAGAGTACACACTGCCATTTCTCTTTCACTTTAATTCCTCTTTTTTGTGGTCAATTCCCACTTTATGTGGCCTTCCCACACTTTATGTGGGAGCTATGTGGTCTTCCAGATGTTGTTAAACTGCAACTTCCAGCATTCCTCACCATTGATTCTGCTAGCTAAAACTGCTAGACATTGCTGCTCAAGAACTAGAGGACTACACAATTCCTGCCCTTGCTTTACATAGTGCTCAATTTGCTTAGCTACATTTGCCCTGCTTTTGTACTGATGAGATACTAAAAATGGAAGAGGAGAATGGGCCATGACCATGTGCTATATTTCTTTTCACTTTCCTTACTAGACTGTTGTGAATCTCAGCCATTTTGTTGCACCTTAGGGCCCACTTCAATGACAAGAATTGATTTTTTGGTACTTCAGTGGCCATGAGTGGAAACTGGAGATATTATTTTTTATTGAATACGATCCTCAGAGCATGAGCTCTCAAGCTCTCTTCAATACTCTGTAATAAAGTAATACCAACATTTTCAAGCTCTCCATAACTTCATTACACTGAGTCTCTATGGGACACTGCAGTTTCTTATCCAGAGTCTTTCATGGATGGTGAATTTCATGTGCGTTACTATTGGACAAGGTTTCTTGATATGTGTATGCACTTGCATTCATGATGGAAACATTCATATGGGTCTCTGCTTCCCTCTGATGGTGTATCTACATGAACTGTTTTTCCCCCTGTTATATGTGCCAAGACGTAAAGGAAAAACCTGGGACAAGTTGATTCATATATCATAGACCACCTCGGTTCTATTTTCTGATTTTGGCACAGGGGAAAAAATGTTAAGCAGGAACTGCCTTCTCTGCAACATCTCTTCTGGCCATTAGAGCAGTCACTTGGAGTTTGTTGCATTGATGTTTTGTTTTGCTTTACAGATTTTACCTGATCCACACACCTCCTGGACTGAACATAGAAATTAACTCAGTTTGCATTCAAGAACTGGTAGATTTCTCAGCTTGTGATATGTTTCAAGAAAGATCTTAACACATTCCACAACATGTGCATATTTGAAAGGTGCACAGAAAGGAAGGCATACATTTCTGAAATGTGGACATATATTTTAAAACCCATTAAAAAACAGAATTTGCATGAAACACAATTTGAGAGTGGGAAAAGGAAACCAGTGGGGAGAGAATTGACAGATCTGCCCCTCCCTCACTTGGGACCTTGTCAATCATCATTCAAACAGAGTACTCCTTTGTATACCATTAGATCAATGGGCTCACAAGGAGGCATGACAATGTAGCATTTCAAAGTTACTCACAGAGGCAGATAAGATATGGTACCTCCAGACTTATTTCTTATATTTACTACTACGTACATACCCTGCTTTTCCAATAAAAATAGCACTCTCAATGGCTAACATCAGTAAAAATAAACATAGCAATAAAACCATTAAAATCACTGCAAAAAAGCATGTTAAACAATAACACTTACACTATCAACAATCAATAAACATGCCAGTTGTCTACCATAGTGATCTATTCATGATAGGGTGTTTTGTTTAATTTTTTAAAACCATCCATTGATTTAATTGACGTCAGTGTACATCAGCCTGGGGCTTTCCAAAGGTTTTAGCCTACAATTGATCTAAATTCCCTCTGCACCTGGCAATGGTCTATGCTACAAATGATGATGGGAGCAAGAATCCAAGAATATCTGGAGGGCACCAGGCTTGAGGAATGACTTAGGGAACTGGGTATGTTTAGCCTGGAGAATAGACAGTTAAGAGGTGATATGATAGCCCTCTTTGAATATTTGAAGGGATATCATATTGAAGAGGGAACAAGCTTGTTTTCTGCTGCTTTAGCAAACAGGACCCAGAACAATGGATGCAAGCTGCAGGAAAAGAGATTCCACCTAAACTTTAGGAGGAACTTCCTGACAGTAAGGGCTGTTCAACAGTGGAACACACTCCAGAGTTTATCACACACGCTAAAGAGGTGTTTTACCTCTTTCAGCTTCAATCGTTGATTGGGGATACAACTGGATGTTATCAGACATAATTCTGCCACAATGCCACCAGCTGAATGCAGCCCGGGTCCAAGGACTGCTCAGCCAGCCAACTTCTGAAGTCGGAAAACTTCCATTTCCAAAAAAAAGTGCCAGCTGAGCACGGCTTCAAGCAGGGCTGTATTTGGCCAGTGACATCACAGCAGAATCAGTGGTGAATTCTGTCTGATATCATCCAGCTGCATCCCCGATCAAGGACTGAAGCCAGAAGAGGTAAAACGCCTCTTTAGGGCATGCAATAGGCTCTTCCCTCAGAGAGTTATGAAGTCTTCTTCCTTGGAGGTTTTTAAACAGAGTTGGATATGCTTTGATTTTGAATTCCTGCAGGATGCCCCTCGTGATTTTTTCTAATTCTATGATTCTATGATTCTATGAAAAGTGACTTTAGGGCTAGAAGTGCAATCCTATGTGTTCAATCCTATCTAATATCCTATATGTGCAATTCTATATGCTTCCTCAAAAATTAACTGCCTTATATTAATGGGGGGGGGGTGTTCCTAAGTGAGTGGACATAGGGTTGCAATTTTATGGGAGGAGCTCTTTGATTATTTGGATGACATTCTTCAAGCTTAGGACCCACTGTCAGTTTCACCTGATATAACAATGACATTCTAAAACTTTCCTCTGCTCTCATCCCACCTAATAAATGAAAATAGTGGATGGTCCAGTCTTTAGTATCATCTCTAATTTGGGCTTTATTCATAGGAGTTTATCACACAGAAGCAAATTGCTGAAATCCCATGCAGAAATGGGATTTAAAAATCCAAAAAATCCCACAAAAGCGTTTCCCCCCCCCCCCCCCCAGACATGTTTGTGTAAAGGAGAAATAATGCAACATTAACCGGAATGGAAAGTCACCAAAACCTACTTCTTTTTACTTTCAGAAGTTCCCGAAAGTAAAAAGAAGTGGGTTTTGGTGACTTGTTCGGATTAATTACACATTATTTCTCCTTGACACCAACATTGTGTGAAAAACAACCCACTTTTGTGGGTTATTTCTACTTTCTGTTTGGGTTAACCCTGAACTCTGTGTTGAAAACAACCTGCACATTTAAATCGAATTTCTGCACATAATCTGTCCCATGTGATAAACTCCATAGATTGTATGGTTGTAAAATCATTTTAGGCCAGAGCTCGGGAAAGTTGCTTTTCTGGGAATTATAATCCAAAAATGCAACTCTTCCAAGCTCTGCCTTAGGCCTACTTTTTATATCCACATTGGCTTCCCCTAATCTTTCATAAAATCCAGACCATCTCCCGAAGCCATTATATTTGGAAGGGATATAAATACTATAATATAATATAAAAATATAAAAGGATATTAAAAATACTCAGAGATTTTCTTATCCATGACAAGAAAAGGTGTCTCAATATACCAAGACATCCAGTTGAAAAAAATGCTCAATCATTTTTGCAAAGATGTAATTCATGAAAAAGCAATGGGTAGCATCCTGTTGCTAACATATGCATGAATAATGCTGACTTATACCTGGCTTCATCTTTTTGTGGTCATTGCAGGAGGAAGCATTCACTACCTCCTTTACACTGTGGCATGCCCCTGGCCAAATAGTGGTTCATAGGGCAGGGGAGACAAGGTATATTCCTACAGCGGAGTGGAAAACAACATCACCTTAAAGATGCAAAGGGCATTGCCTTAAAGATGGATTGGAAATGGATTTAAAATAGATGGGGTACATTTGTTTCTTTCTCTCTCACACAAGAAATCAGCTGCATCTTCCTTCTCAGATTTACCTTAGGGCCTTAAATTCCCTTAGGGCCTTAAATTCCCTAAAGGCATGAGATCCCATCTGATCTTGGAAACTAAGCAGGGTCAGCCCTGGTTAGTATATGTATAGGAGACCACCAACAAATATCAAATGCTGTAGGCTACATTACAGAGGAAAAAACTGGCTAAATCACCTCTAAGGATTCTTTGCCACGGAAAACCCTGTGGAATTCATGGACAAGGGGCAATTTGAAGGCACATGCACACACACACCTTCCCTTCCCCCCACAAATAGCAGCAGCACCCCACTGGGGCTTGACAACTGCCTTGAGGTGAAGTTTTGAATGGTGCACAAAGCACTACAGAATAGCCTCCATGTCCTGTTGGAATAAACATAGACATGCATCATCTGTACTTATGTGCATATATCTCACTAACAGGATATGTTTAATCATGGTTTTCCCCCCTGCAAGCATGCTCCCTCAAATCATAAAAGACATCTTTTTTTCATACATCATAATTTTCCATATCTACATGCGTGCATGCTGTGTTTCATGAGTGGTCAGTGGAAGATAAATCTGGACTTATGTGAAGTCGTAGGCTTTCATGGCCGGCATCCATAGTTTTTTGTGGGTTTTTCAGGCTGTGTGGCCATGTTCCAGAAGAGTTTCCTTCTGACCTTTTGCCAGCATCTATGGCTGGCATCTTCAGAGAAAATATTTTTTCTGAAGATGCCAGCCATAGATGCTGGCGAAACGCCAGAAAGAAACTCTTCTAGAACACGGCCACACAGCCCGAAAACCCCACAAAAAACAAAATCTGGACTTAATTTTCATGTCCAATTACTAGTGGTTTATATTTCTGAAGAAATCCTGTTCCTGGAAGGAGAGGAGTTTAAATGGAGGAAATATACATTCTCCTTCATGTCTAATTTGACCCCAAGAAACCCAGCAGTGACCATACTAATAAAGAACAGGTACAGCCTTATATTTCAACCTGAATAACAATGCTTGGAAGTAGCTAGTTACAAATAATGCAGGTGTTTTTCTTTTTCCTTTTTACAATAACAAAAGTATATCCTAGTTAGGTTACAATTGTAATGTAACAAGGATTAGCTCCAGTCGTTTTGGTTTAAAAGTAACTAAAAGCAATCAATGATTGTTTTTCAATAAAGAGAAACAATAGTTTCAGTGAATTGCAACTATAATGGTAACTACTTTTCCAGGGCCTTGGAAGTGGAACTGGAACTAATTCATCTTAAAATTAATTTTCTGAGCTCTGCATCTACCTCAGACATCTTCAAATTGGCACCTTCTGAACGCTTTTGACTACAACTCTTTTCATTCCAAACCACTGACTATGCTGGCGGTGACTAATAAGAGCACTATTCCAAAAAAATTGGAAAACACTATATTGAGAGTGTCTGTTTCTACTCCATTTATTTTAAATCAATTTACAATTGCATTAAAATGTACTTTCAAGCTGGTACTCTTTGCAATATCCTTAGTATCAACAAGACATGCACTAAGAAAAAATGCCAGTCATTTTAGCCTTAATATTGCTGTGCACAAAAGTGCTGTCTTTCTGACTAACAGATAAGCTGGCACCTTCCATTTCTGAAAAAAATGTGCCCATGTTATTGATGATTTTAAAAGAGATTTTTCTAAAAGACTGTTTTCCTCTGAGGGAGAAATTTCTACTAGAGTGACAAAAGCAGTGATTACTGGGGTAAGGGGAAATCTCCTGCAGGTATTAGTCTTATCGTAAGAAGTGCCAAAGGTCACTGTGGCACTTGTGATGTGGAACCATGATGAAATACTATGGGAAAAAAGCAAGTCCCACAGCAACAGTGTATGCATTTGGTGGTCACAGCTATGCACCACTTGTGATCAATGGGTGTGAAGTCAGGGTCAGGGCTACAGCAGCGGGAGATACAGGCACTTCCCAATCTAGCCGGGCCCCAACGAGACGGCTGAATTTCCACAATTCATTTATCATAAACTAGCAATTTGCAAATGTTAGCACTTTCCCCACAGATCATGAACACTGAGTGACTTTAATAAAAGAGAGAGAGGGAGAGTAGGAGAGAGGGAGAAAGAGAGAAGGGGAAAGCCCATGTAATTAAGGCAACTTCTTGGAACTGCTTTAATTGGGAAAGTGTTACCTTTTTATAAGTAATTGCCATGCAGGTTCTCATCTGGCTTCCAGATTCTGTTGTTTTATATCAGTTTTGCATCAGTTAATTAACCACTTGTCTCTGTTCCTGGTATTTTCTCCCCTTTTATCCTTAATTGTTGCTCTAAAATGATTTCCTATTTTGTCTGACTCTGATGATCATTAGAAGCTTGAACACTTCCATTTATTTAGATCTTATGCCACTTTTAAACTTTAAAGAGCTCAAAGGAAAGAAGACTGGATAGCTCAAAAATATTTGAATGACTGAAGAACTCCCAATGCCATAGAGCTTGCTGTACTAGTGCTCTGTGTGTGTTTGTGTGTTGGCTGTTAACCCTTCCACCCTGAGTCCTTTTCCCAGTTTCCGTATTATTGTTTTTTGTTAGTCACTTTCTACAAGAATGCACTCAGAGGAATTCAACTAATGGGTGAAATCTGCTTGTTACTCTAGAGATCTCCTATTAGAATCATAGAATCATAGAGTTGGAAGAGACCACAAGGGCCATCCAGTCCAACCCCCTGCATTGCAGGAACTCAAAATCAAAGCATTCCTGACAGATGGCCATCCAGCCTCTGTTTAATGAGATTTTCCTATGTGTGAACTATCTGCTCAATCAATTCCAAGACCCTCATGATCCAATGTGTCTACTTGAGTTGAGACTTTAGTTGGGAACAGGATTCAAGTCATAATGTAATCTATTTGAAACAGGCTTTGTTATACTTTAGGCCAAAGTACAGCCTTGGGAGCCATGTATAGGGTCCTAGAACACCCCCCATGACCCCCAGACTCCCACAAAAAAAATAGTTGCTACCTCCATCCCCCCTCCCCACCTCCTCCAAAAAAGAAAAACCAGTCAAATCAGTCACAATGGTAGAATTAATGTTACATCACTTTTGCTGCTCCAAAACACGTTGCTGGGCAGGCGAGGGAGGGAATGGCCCCCTGCCTTCACTGCTTCAGAGCTAGGAATATATGAAACAGTCTATATCTAATGAAAGGATGCATCCACACTGTAGAAATAATGCAGTTTGACACCACCAGCTGCCCTGGCTTCATCCTACAGAAGTCTGGGATTTGTAGTTTTGCATGGCACCAGCATCTTTAGTCAGAGAAAGCTAAAAGGCTTATAAAACTACAAATGCCAGAATTCCATAGGATAAAGTGATGCCAAACTGCCTTATTTCTACAGTGCAGATGCAACCCATGTCAGTTTTGCAAGAAAAAAAATGTCAATTCTGTCCTTGCATCATTCTCTAAACTGAAAAAATGCATAGAATTTTCATATGCAACTTTGCCTAACACATACATCTGTCTCTAATATGTACATTTTTGAACATACATTTCCTTAACATACAATTCTTTGTACACAACTTTCCCTGATACACACATTTTTGTGCACAGTTAATGAGCTGAGAACTATATCACAACATTTGCGAAAGGAGGATAATGTGCCTCAATCCACATATTTGTCCAGGAAATAATAATTAGGATAATTAATCTGATGAATAGTCAGATTAAATTGTGGTTGAAATTAAATTCTACAATATCTCTAGCGTAGACCCATTGAAATCAAAGGAACAGACCAATTAGATCTTGAGCAGCTCAGTCTGAAGTGATCTGGATTAATCTGGGGGAAAGGGGGAAGCCAGAAAGTGTAACCTAAGTCCAATTGTAAGTCCCAAGAAGAGGAGACCCACTGGTGGTATTTATGTATGTATGGATTTACCATTTATCATTTTATTTAATGAGTCTATTCAGGGTGGGAATAGCAACTGGATTTAGATACATGTGAAGCCTAAATACCCTAAAAACACCAGATCCCATCTGATCTTGGAAACTAGGCAGAGTCAGATCTGGCTAGTACTTGGATGGGAGATCACCGATGGATACGAGGTGCTCTAGGCTACATTTCAGATGAAGGAACTGGCAAAATCACTTCTGAGTATCCCCCCCCCCAAGAATACCCTATAAAATCCATGGGGTCACCATATGTCAACAGCTGACTTTAAAGCATGTGTGTGTGTGTACACCCACTCACACACCAATTACACCATAAAAGGAAAACACCATGGTTGGCTGATGGGGAGAAGAAGGAAGAGAGATGGACTGTGCACAGGTCTAGCATCCAAGACCTCAGAGAGAAATGTTATAAGGTGGAACAAAACTGATTTCCAAATCACACCCCCTTGCCAATGGGAGAGTCTGATCTCCACCACCAGGGTCCACAACTGATCTCATTGGCACTGTTTCCAATGTAGCTGATCAGTTTGCTCCACCATCACCTTACGAGAGCATGCATATAACTCACAAATAGTTGGCTGATGTATTCTATTTGTTTGCACTCATGCTGTGATGCCTGAAGTCACTGAAGGACATAATGAAATTTAAGTATTAGATATGCTGGGGGAATAGGAATAAGGGAGGGAGGGAGTTGTAGATCTATAGTTTACTCTCTATCTGTCTCCTAGTCTCTGTGTAGAAAGGGAATGACTAGATTATCTGCTCTGGAAATGAGGCTGAGGGCTTCAAAGTGGTTTTCATTGACTAACAGCTACACTCTAATGCAGCGTTTCTCAACCTTTTTACCTTAGAGGATTTTCAGGTCCCAGGAAAACCCTTCATAAAGATTATTGTATTTACAGCTCAAAAATGTTTATTTTTTCAATCACAATCTCTCATGGAGCCCATAGTGACCTCTTGCAAAATCCCAGGGTTCTAGGAGACTCTGATTGAGAAAGCCTGCTCTAATGTTTTATTTTATTTTTATTTTATTTTTAAAGAAGAATTACCTGGCAATGGCAGAAGTTGACCTTAAAATATTTGTATGCAAAGCCTGTACTCTACTACCAAGCAAAACTTCTTCCTTCAATCAATAGATTAACTAAAATACCAAGAACAAGAAGTCTCAGAAGACAGCCAAAACAATAAATGCAAGACCAAATGTGGAAACATTAACACATTCTTACCCATGCCAAAGAGCCAAAGTGGCATAGTGGTTTGGGTGCTGCACTATTACTCTGGAGCCCAGGGTTGAAATCTCTAGTCAGCCTTGTAAACCCACTGGATGATGTTGTCACACTCTCTCAACCTCAGAAGAAGACAATGGCAATGGCAATGGCAATGGCAAAAAAAAACCTGAAAAGATATTGCCAAGAAAACCACATGATAAGTTTATACAGTGGGCCCCTGTATATCACATTTTAATCACATTTTAGCAACAGTGTCTGGTACATTTTTATTTATGACATTGTAATAATAATAATAATAATAAGTTTTATTTATAGCCCGCCTCTCTGCATTGCAATCGAGGAGGGTTACAGCATTTAAAATATAACAAATTAAGAGAGACCCAGCACCCACAATCTCCCTCCCACCCCTTAAAACAGAATTAAATCGAAAAAGATTAAAACAAGGCAATGCATTAGATTAAAATACTATAATATAATAACGAAAAGATCAATTGTGCCAGCTCAGAGAAGAAGAATTAACTCATCTCGTTGCTGCAGATGTTATTCTGGGAAGGCCTGTCGGAAGAGATCCGTCTTTACCGCTTTCTTAAAAGCAGCAAGTGTGGTAGTCAGACGGATCTCGTCCGGCAGGCCATTCCATAGTTTTGGGGCAGTGGCGGAAAAGGCCCTCTGGGAGGTCTGAGACAGCCTGGTCTTTATTGGCTGTAACAGATTCCTCCCAGAGGACAGCAAGGCGCGGGGGGGATCATATGGGAGGAGGCGGTCCTTAAGATAAGATGGACCTAAGCCATGTAGGGCTTTATAGGTTAAAACCAACACCTTGTACTGCGCCCGGAAACTGTTTCTTTATCTGCATTTATTGTATGTTTCTTTATCTGCATTTGTTTGAATTTTTTAACCTGAGACCTCATTTTGAAGAAAAGGTAGACTAGAAATGGATGAGTGACAATAATGACTGGTATTGAAAGGTATATTGGAGGCAATATATACCCATAACAACTAATTGCCACTGGTAGCCTCATTTTAGCAGTATGAGGATGAAAAGTCAAGAGCATACTTCCACTAAAGTAGAGCATAAATCAGGTGAGTTCTGCTCCCCACCCACCCACGTTTATTGATGATCTTTATTTGCTGTGTTTTAACTTTGTTAATTACAATTACGATTGCTGATATTATACATTGGCTACATTGTTGTTGTTGTTGTTGTTTCTTACCCACCTTTCTCCATGGATCGAGGTGGGGACAACAACAAACAAACAACATCAATTAAAACACATCAGTTAGTTATGTCAATGTAACTCAATAATGTATTCTGGCTTGACCCCACAAACACCATCATAAAAGCCAGCAGCCAGACTGGGTAAAGAAGGTCCATTCAGCTTGCAATCAGGATGAAAGGGGGATGACTTTCCACCTCTCTCCTGCCAGCAAGTGATGCTGCAACAAGGATTTGTGATGGGGTCCTGCTTCTGATTGCTACAGCCTCACTTACTGAATGGACCTCCATCTACTTTGGCTGCTGGACCTTAATGTGGACTGGGTGGCATTTACACAATTTTATATAATTTTACAGCAAGACTATGTATTCTTATTGAATACAGAGTACTTACAGTTCTGCTGCAGTACTGAATACCAGCTGCTATTATTTTGCACTATGCACTATGTTTAACTGAAAAGGACTTTAACAAATAAATAATAAAATATTACAGGCCAACTAAGAGCACCTTTACTAGGGATCATCACCACTGAGTCACCAATAACGTTTTTTGTGAGTCACAGCAGTTTTTCAGCATATACTGTGTCATAGTAAATGTAGACCTAGCTATCTCACACACATACTTATATGTTTATTTTATTTATATCCCACTCCATCCCAGTAAATAATATGTCTCTGAAAACGCTAGCATAGCTCAAGTTTATTTCTCTAATCAGAATCACTGTCTGAAAGATCCATAACAATGACTTCTGAAAAATTCATTTTAAGCTTCATTGACTTCAGAAATGGAAGGTTTGCATTAACTGAAGTGAGCTTTTTGATACCGAAACATGTTTGTTCATTCTTTATTTGTGTGTGTATTTTCAAGCACACATCTGGCATTATTTTTCTTAGTACAGAAGAGGATCTCTGGCTACTGCACATTCTTAAAAACATTCTGTGGTACGTTATCTGCAATCAGAGGGCAGGTGATTAGAAATGAGTCTTAAAATGTCAGATCCATCTATTATGCGATGCCAGGAAACCTTTGAAAATGCAGGTCCTGGTGGTAATGCTAGGACTATGGGGATATCAAAATATGGAGCCCTGATTTGTGATTTATGATGTCACCAAAAGCCCAGGATATGCATTACAGATTCGTAAGGTAAGATTTTCTCTCATTTATTTCACAGACTGCTCACCATAGCAAGGTTCATACACTAACCTTTTGTAGGTGACCACACAGAAGTAACCTTTCCTGAAGAAATATAGCACAAAAGGAAGTCTTCATATTTCAGCTGAGTTGTGGGAGGCAGGGGATCATGGATGCCTCTTTCTTTCTTTCTTTCTTTCTTTCTTTCTTTCTTTCTTTCTTTCTTTCTTTCCTTCCTTCCTTCCTTCCCTCCCTCCCTCCCTCCTTCCTTCCTTCCTTCCTTCCTTCCTTCCTTCCTTCCTTCCACCCACCCTTCTTTTTTTGAAAGAGCAAGCCAGGGGGAGGTGAAGAAGATAAATAGTTCCAAACAGCCTTATACCCTAACAAGAGTGCTCTTCTTACGGGTTCTACTCAGCCTGGAACTTGTACAAGGCTCATTAAAAAGGGATTGGGGGGAGGTTATGGAATAAGGGATGTATATATGGGGAGGGTGGAAATTTTTTTCCCCCCATGGGAATTCCATCTCTCCTCCCCTAATGAAATTCTCTTTTAGTCCCCAAATATCTGGCACTGAAGATAGTGAGGAACTGAAAATGGATTGACTGCTGGAACTCTTATATTTTCTGTGCTCTCATTCCCTTGGTCACTCTGCCTGCCCCTTTTCTTTGGAAGGCTAAACTTTATTTCTAAAAGCTCAACTGAAGTTTTAGGTTAATGCAATGCTACATATTTAGGGACTGAAGGAAAATTTTATGCAGGGTGCAGAATTTTTGCCATAGCTACACCCCTTTGGATTGTTATGGAGCTGGGGGACACAGTGCTCTCCTCTTTCCCCGCTTTTTCTGAAATATTTGCTTACTAGACTCAGGTCTGAGGCCGGCTATCAACCTCAAGTAAGGTAGCCTTGCTTTACAAGTTAATTATTTGTTTGAAAGCACAGCCTGTTTCAAGTGGTGTCTGGTTATAATCTAGTGTAAGGATAAAAATCCACATGAAGAGATGGGAGGGAGGCTTGAAATTGCCCATTAGTAAATGTGCAGCACCCTGGGCTGTTATAGTAGTAGTAAAGTTTTATTCGGTCATTGACCAGCAAAATCGAGAATTATTAGTACAAAAGTACAAAAGTCTCAACTGGGCTGTTATATAGACCAGCCTTCCCCCAGATATAGTGAGATGTATTGCTTTTCTATTGACATTCTAATCACTATTCCTGGATGTGCATCTATAGAAATAAATTGGAACAGGCACCTTTTATGCAAATCTGTATTTACTTTTGTCTTCTTCCACTCTAGTCAGAAACATGAGTGGTTATTGCTATATAAATGGGGAAGTTTCTGGAAAGTGAGAAAGACTTTAAAAAAAAAAAGTGTGTCTCCTAAAAAAAAACTTTTCTATTCTTGACATTTCCCCATATCACAGAAAGTGAAGGTCTCACAAGCTACAATTTTTTAGGAGAACTAGCAAGGCCATTCTCTCCTCCTTCCACCACCACCATCAAAGATAAAATAGTGATTTAACTTAAAACTGTATAGAACACTCTGAAAAATCTTTTCTTTAAAAACTTTGAGATGCCAAAAAGAAAGCCATTCTAGCCTCCTCAGGAAAAGTGGTCTAAAGCAGGGGTAGGCAACCTTTTTGAGCTGGGGGCCAGGTTGCTGTCCCTCAGACAATTGGGGGGCTGAAGCACCAAAAATAAATAAATAAATAAATATTTTTTTAAAAAAAAAATTAAAAATTAAAAAAATATGCATGCACACTCTCTCAGCCCCAGAAAAGCCATGGCAAAACCCCTGTGGAGATTTTGCCAAGAAAACCCCAAGAACAAGTAATAACAACAATAATCAATATCATTATGGCGGGCGGCGGCAGCAGCGGCGGCGGCAGCGGCAGGACTGGCCTAGGGCTGGTCCAAAGGCCTCAGGGGGCTGCATCCGGCCCCCCGGGCCTTAGGTTGCCCACCCCTGGTCTAAAGCCTGGGACTGTCACATCCCCACCAGCTGTATCTATACAAACATGATAGGAGTGAGAGACAGGCTTTTGAGTTCTTTTCAAGGAATTTTGCACTCATTCTCATGAATATAGCAAAATCGTCAAAATTCTGCCTGTTCAGAATGGAGAGAAACTAACCCCCTTTGCAGATGGTGCAAAGTGCCGTCTTCAATCCCAGGAAGGGGAGGGGCAGCCAGACGCACGGCGCACAACGGGTGCTCCAATGACATCCTTCCAGCTCAGCATCCAGACACACTGAGCCGGAAGAGACGCCGAAGAGGCACGCACCGCCTCTTGAGGCGCCTTTTCTGTGCCTTGCAGAAGGAGCACTATTTTAGCGCTCCTTCCAGGGCTGGAAAAAGAGTGGATTGGGGCCGAGGCGTGCGGTAGCCTCAGCCCCAATCCACAGCTTCGCGGGGCGGCCCATGGCCACCTGTTTGCAGAGGCCCTAAGGGCAAAAAAAGGTGCTTTCAGGCTGACTCTGGGCCTATACATACTGCCAAAAATAATTCAGCTTGAGACCACTTTAACTGCCCTGGTTCAATGCTAGGGAATCATAGGAACTGTAGTTTTTTCTGAGAGACTGAGCCTTCCTTGTCAGAGAGATCTGTTGCCACAATAAACGACAGTTCCTATCATTCCCTAGCACTGAGCCAGGGCAGTTTAAGCAGTCTCAACCTGGGTTATTCCTGCAGTGAGGATTGGACCTTAGAGGTGCTTCTTCTGGAAAGATGCACAGCTTCACATGTGCCTATGTATGCAGCGACACCAGTGCATCAGAAAAAGGGCACCGGAGAGTTAAAATGGCTGTATAAATGCACCACCTCAGATGCGGTGGAAATTCAGTCGGTGATCCAGAGCATGTGCCCTACGATGCAGGCTTTAATTTAAAGTTCCCTATGCTTCCAAGTATGGATGCACAGCTGTAGGTGCGCTTGAATATTAGAACCCTAACGCTAAATGTAGCCCTAACCCTAATGGTAAACCTACACATGCGTCCTAGCAACTGTTCTCTATTATGACAATAGATGCATTCCATCGGATGTATGCTTGCTGTCAGCATGCACAGTAGTTTGCATGAAAGAGGCTTTTGTGACCTCTTCTGCACAGGTGTGCAGGTGTGCATAAGACCTGCACACCACTTCCTGCTGTGCTTGGGGGGGGGGGCTCCTTGAGTAACATTTGTCTGTGTGTCCTGTTGACCATGTTCTTTGCATGACCACCAGCTGAATGTATCCTGTCTGTCCACACAAACCTCCCTTGCATGTACCTCTCCACTCCACCCTGATCTGTGTGGGACATGTTCTGTGGAGAGTGATGGACTAGATGCCTTTTCTTTTGACAAACTCATTCCTCTGCCCCAAGGGTGGCACAATCAGACAGTGGCATTTGTCTAGGGCACCCACTACTTGGAGGGAAGCCAAGGTCTGCGAATCCTTGATCTATGGGTGCATGACAGAACCTGCACAGGGGTGCAGGGATGCTGAACATCAATCAACTTTCATAGAATCATAGAATCATAGAGTTGGAAGAGACCACAAGGGCCATCCAGTCCAACCCCCTGCCATGCAGGAACTCCCAATCAAAGCATCCCTGACAGATGGCCATCCAGCCTCTGCTTAAAGACCTCCAAGGAAGGAGACTCCACTACTCTCCAAGGGAGTGTGTTCCACTGTCGAACCGCCCTTACTGTCAGGAAGTTCCTCCTAATGTTGAGGTGGAATCTCTTTTCTTGCAGCTTGCATCCATTGTTTCGGGTCCTAGTCTCTGGAGCAGCAGAAAACAAGCTTGTTCCCTCCTCAATATGACATCCCTTCAAATATTTAAACATGGCTATCATATCACCTCTCAGCCTTCTCTTCTCCAGGCTAAACATCCCCAGCTCCCTAAGTCGTTCCTCATAGGGCTTGGTTTCCAGACCCTTCACCATTTTAGTTGCCCTCCTTTGGACACGCTCCAGTTTCTCCACATCCTTTTTGAATTGTGGTGCCCAGAACTGGACACAGTATTCCAGGTGAGGCCTGACCAAAGCAGAATAGAGTGGCACTATTACTTCTCTTGATCTAGACACTATACTTCTACTGATGCAGCCTAAAATTGCATTGGCCTTTTTAGCTGCTGCATCACACTGTTGACTCATGTTCAACTTATGGTCCACCTGGATTCCTAGATCCCTTTCACATGTAGTCTCATTCAGCCAGGTGTTCCCCATCATATATCTGTACTTTTCATTTTTCCACCCTAAATGCAGTACCTTACATTTCTCCGTGTTGAATTTCATTTTGTTAGCTTTGGCCCAACTTTCTAGTCTGTTCAAGTCATTTTGAATTTTGATCCTGTCCTCTGGGGTATTAGCTACTCCTCCTAATTTGGTGTCATCTGCAAATTTGATAACTATGCTCCCAATACCGTCATCCAAGTCATTAATAAAGATATTGGATAGCACTGGGCCTAGGACAGAGCCCTGTGGCACCCCACTGGTCACTTCTTTCCAGGTTGAAAAGGAGCCATTGTTGAGCACCCTTTGGGTTCGGCCAGTCAACCAATTACAAATCCATGTAACAGTTACTTTGTCTAGCCCACATTTTACCAACTTGCTTGCAAGAATGTCATGGGGAACCTTGTCAAAGGCCTTACTGAAATCAAGATATACTATATCCACAGCATTCCCTTCATCTACCAAGCTGGTAATTTTATCAAAAAAAGAGATCAGATTAGTCTGACATGACCTGTTTCTCTGAAACCCATGTTGACTTTTTGTGATTATGAAATTACCTTCCAGATGTTCACAGACTCTCTGTTTAATGATCTGCTCCAGAATCTTTCCTGGTATTGATGTCAGACTAACTGAACGATAATTGTTGGGATCCTCTTTTTTCCCCTTTTTGAAGATGGGGACAACATTTGCCCTCCTTTAGTCCGCTGGGACCTCTCCTGTTTTCCAGGAATTCTCAAAGATTATTGCCAATGGTTCCGATATTACATTTGCCAGTTCTTTTAATACCCTTGGATGTAATTCATCTGGTCCTGGAGACTTATATTCATTTAGATTAACCAGGTATTCCTGTACTATCTCTTTACTTATTCTGTGCCGAAATTCTCCTATTCTGTCCTCTGCTCCATTATACTTAGGTTGAACACCCTTTGCTTTTTCTGAGAAGACTGAAGCAAAGAAGGTGTTGAGTAATTCTGCCTTTTCTCTGTCCCCTGTTAACTTTTTGCCATCTTCTCCACACAGTGGCCCTAGCATTTCCTTCTTTTTCCTTCTGCTGCTGACATACCCAAAAAAGCCTTTTTTATTGTTCTTAACCTCTCTAGCAAGCCTTAGTTCATTCTGAGCTTTAGCTTTTCTGACTTTAACCCTACACATGCTAGCTATTTGCTTGAATTCCTCTTTGGTGATTTCCCCATTTTTCCATTTCTTATACATGTTCCATTTAAAACATAGTTCAGTTGCAAGTTCCTTAGTCATCCATCCTGGTTTCTTGAGACACCTCCCATTTTTCCTCCTCATTGGCACGGTTTGAAATTGTGCCTTCAGTATCTCCCTTTTGAGAAACTCCCATCCGTCTTGAACTCCCTTCTCTTTTTGTATTCCTGTCCATGGGATCACCCCCAGTATTTCTCTAAGTTTAGTAAAATCAGCTTTCCTAAAGTCTAGAATACATGTCTGACTATGCCTGGCTTCTCCTTTCCACTGTATAATATACTCCAGGAGGACATGATCACTCCCACCTAAGGATCCAACCACTTGCACCCCATTAACTAGGTCTTCCCTGTTAGTTAGGATCAGATCCAAAATAGCTGACTCCCTCGTTGCCTCTTCCACCTTTTGAACAATGAAATTGTCTTCGAGGCAAGTGAGGAATTTGCTAGACCTTGAGGATTTTGCCGAGTTTGACTTCCAGCAAATATCCGGATAGTTGAAGTCACCCATCACTACTATATTTCTCCTTTCTGAGTGTGTGGTCATCTGTTCTAGAAAGGCATCATCCAATTCTTCTGCTTGAGTTGGGGGTCTGTAGTAGACTCCCACACTAACATCCCTGTTGTTTCCCTCCCCTTTAATTTTTATCCAGATGCTCTCCACTTGGCTTCCAGGATTGATGTCCTGGATTTCTTCACTGGTGTAAATATCCCTGACATATAATTCTATTCCTCCTCCTTTCCTGTTTGTCCTGTTTCTCTTGAAAAGGTTATACCCCTTTATTTCTACATTACAGTCATGAGACTCATCCCACCAGGTTTCAGTGATGCCTATTATATCATATTTGCTTTGTTGTGCTAGGAGTTCAAGTTCATCTTGCTTATTTCCCATGCTCTGTGCATTAGTGTAGAGACATCTAAGACCATGTGTCCCCTTTACTTGCTGCCTGTGCACTTTTTTTTGCCTCCCACTGTTGGGTCCCTGTACTGTTTGCCTTGTTTCCTCTATGACAGTTTGACTATTTTCTCCAGTCCTTTTGTCTTCCAGGACGTTGTCTCCCTTCCCCACACAGTTCAGTTTAAAGCCCTCCTGATCAAATTCTTGAGACTGTTGGCAAAAACATTTCTTCCAACTGGTGTGAGATGCAGCCCATCCCTTGCCAGGAGTCCGCCCTCATGGAACCGCAGCCCATGATCCAAGAATCCAAATCGTTCTCGACGACACCATCTGCGGAGCCAATTGTTGTCATCTGCTATCTTCCTCTCTCTTCCTGGACCGTGCCCTTGAACTGGCAGAAGAGACGAGATGACAATCTGTGCCTCCATTTCTTTCAGCTTCTTACCTAGAGCCTCGTAATCCCTTTTGATATTCTGAAGGCTGTGTCTTGCTGTGTCATTCGTTCCCACATTCCCAACTTTGTACAGACAAAATGACAGACTGTATGCCACCCTATGACATGTTCTGTGCAGGTGCGCAGGAATGCCGAATTTCAGTCACATTGTACACAGAGAGTGGCAGACTGTATACTAGCCTATGACATGTTCTGCACAGGTGTGCAGGGATATGTACCTGTGCACGTGCGCATGCATCTGAGAGAAGAAAAAAAATTAAAGCAGCCTCTGCCAGCCTGTGCGGTTGCTCCATCTCCCTTCGCAGCGTCCTCGGGGCCGACAGTATGGTTGGTGGAGCTTCAATACAGCCTTGGAAAAGCCACATTGACTGCCCCCCAGTGCAGTTGTTCCATCCCCATTTAGGGCATCCTCAGGGCAGGCAGTGCAATTGCTGCAGCTTAGGAAAAAGGCAGCTTCATGTCACCTTTTCCTGCCGATCTGTACAGCCCCTAAGTTTCTTTTTTCTTTCCTTTTAAGCTTTTAAAAAATGAATATGGAAAAAAGTGAAATTGATAGATTTCACCTTCTGTGAGGCCTAAATACTCTAAAGGCACCAGATTCTGTCTAATCTTGGAAGCTAAGCAGGGTCAGACCTGGATAGTGCTAGGATGGGAGACTGCCAATGAATATCAAGTGCTGTAGGATATATTTCAGAGAAAGGAATGGACAAAGCTACCTCTGAGTATTCCTTGCCTAAGAGACCCTATGAAATTAATGGGGTTGCCATATGTCAACAGGCAACTTCAAGTAAAGATACACAAGATAGTAAAATGTGGGTCAGACAATACAACTGTTAGATGGATTAGTAACTGGTTGACTGACCGAATCCAAAGGGTGCTCAGCAATGACTCCTCTTCGTCCTTGAGAAGTGACCAGTGGGGTCTCACAGGGTTCTGTCCTGGGGCCAGTGCTATTCAACATCTTTATCAATGACTTGGATGAAAGAATAGGGAGCATGCTTCTCAAATTTGCAGATGACACCAAATTAGGAGGAATAGCTAGTACTCCAGAAGACAGGTTGCAAATTCAAAATGACCTTAATAGATTAGAAAGCAGGGTGAAAGCTAACAAAATGAATTTCGGGCCTTTGCAGACTGCCAGAAATAGTGCACATTAAATTGAGGCACTGCCCTGGCTCAGTGCTAGGGAATCATGGGAACTGTAATTTATTGTGGCACCAGAGCTCTCTGACAGAGAAGGCTCAATGTCTCAGAAAAAAATACAGTTCCCATGATTCCCTAGCACTGAGCCAGGGCAGTGCCTCAATTTAATGTGCACTATTTCTGGCAGTCTGCTTAGGCCCTTTAACACAGAGAAATGTAACGTACTGCACTTAGGGCAAAAAAAATTGAAATGCATAGATGTAAGATGAGAGACACCTGGTTTAATGAGACTATGTGTGAAAGGGACCTAGGAGTTGTGGTAGACCACAAGTTGAACATGAGTCAACAGTGTGATGTGGCAGCTGAAAGGGCCAATGCAATTTTAGGCTGCATCAATACAAGTATAGTATCTAGATCATGGGAAGTAATAGTGCCACTGTATTCTGCTTTGGTCAGGCCCCAACTGGAATACTGTGTCCAGTTCTGGGCACCACAACTCAGAAAAGATGTTGAAAAACTGGAGTGTGTCCAGAGGAGTGCGACTAAAATGGTGAAGGGTCTGGAAACCATGCCCTATGAGGAACGACTTAGGGAACTGGGTATGTTTATCCTGGAAAAGAGATGGTTAAGAGGGGATATGATAGCCTTCTTTAAATATTTGAAGGGATGTCATATTGAGGAGGGTGCGAGCTTATTTTCTGCTGCTCCAGAGAATAGGACTTGGAACAACAGATGCAAGCTACAGAAAAAGAGATTCCATCTGAACATTAGGAGAAACTTGCTGACAATGAGAGCTGTTCGCCAATGGAATGCACTCCCTTGGAGTGTGGTGGAGTCTTCTTCTTTGGAGTTCTGTAAACAGAGGCTGTCAACAAGGAAGCCAAAAGCTTGTGATGTCCTGGTTTGATAGAATTCAAAGATATAGCCATGTTAGTCTGTAAAATCAATATGTAGAGAGATCTTGTAGCACCTTTGAGATTAAAGGCCTCTACAGATGGGCAGCCATGGGCCGCCCTGAGAAGCCGAGGATTGGAGCCGAGACTGCCCCAAGCCTTGGCCTCAATCCACCCTTTCAGCAGCTGGGAAAGGAGCGCTAAAATAGCACTCCTTTCCCAAGGCCCAGAAAGGGTGCCAGAAGAGCCATCACGCGGCTCTTCTGTGTCTCGTCCGGCTCAGCCCGTGCAGAGGCTGGGCCGGGAGAACCTCATGGGAGCACTCGCTGTGTGCAATGGTGGGCACTCCGATGACATCCTTGGGAAGGGGTTGGGGCATCCGGCGTCCGGGTGCCCCTCCCCTTCCCTGGCTCTGAAGATGGCGCATTGCACCGTCTGCAGAGCCCCTAACTGAAAGAAAGAAATTGGCAACATGAGCTTTCATAGACTTCAGTCTACTTCCTCAGATGCTACTGAAGTCTGTGGAAACTCAAGCTGCCAATTTCTTTCTTTCAGTTAGTCTCAAAGGTGTTACAAGATCTCTTTACATACTGATGTCCTTGTTTGTGATCTCAAAATGTTGCCTTTCCTGCAATGCTACCAATCTGATGCTTTTCTTCTCTAAAAAAAATCTCTTTTTATCCTGTAAACCATCCCCTCTTCAAATACAGTTGTGAGGCTGACTAATTGTGCCTATCTTACGATAATGCGCCATGATAAAATATGCTTGCTAACTGAGAATGCAATTGCAGCCTTCATTTCCAGTTCAAACAACGGCCCGAGGTGGTGCTGGATGTGGAATTCTATAGCAACTTTCTTCAAATGGTATAAGCTGAGCAGTGCATATCTTTTAGTGAGCTGTGTTTTCTTTAATACATTTTCTCTCCCTACCAACTGCTGAAATGCCTTTGCTAAGGCTGTTGCTGCCATCTACACCACACAAGAAAAAAATGTCTGTGTTAACACATTTTAGGGCTGGTTTTAATTTCTACAGTGCTCCCTTTAATAACAATGTCTAATTAAAACATCTGTTAAAAAGTCTGTAACATTAACTTTACAGGCAGAATTTAATAGAATTATGTTGGAATTGCTACCGTTTAATGGGTTTCCTAATTGCAGTGCTTTTCTTTTTAAAAAAAAATATCCACAAATTAAAGCCAAACCCACACTTTTTATTATTATAATAATAGGAAATATTGTGTTCAAAAAGCAGACAGGCACTATGTAAAAGAGTGTGACCGAAGAGTAGCAACTCACAAAGAGTCTACAAATCTGTACAGCTGTGCTTGTGCCAGGCAATGGGGAAAAATGGATTTAAAACAGCATAGCTAGCTACCACTGAAAACTGGAAAGCTTTTTTCCAAAAGAAAATGAAACATGGTTCTGGAACTCATGTAGAGTGATTGTATATAGCCTATTGCACAAAGACCAGTCCTGTCCTTGAAACAATGTTTTATACTTTCCAACTGTCCAGGCTTGGCAGAGACAGTGCCAATTAATCCCCTGTTATCCTACTTTTTCAGCAGCTTTTAAAATGTTTCAGTTTCTTTCTCTCCTCCCATTCCCCCTTACTCCAGCTGCCATAAAATGAGTTCAAAGTTAATGCTCAGTTAACTCAGCAGGGGTGAGACGAGGAAAGGGAACACAAATGTGTCTTTCCCTGGCAGCTTTGGCAAAAGCAAACTGCGTTAGCCTCTCCTCTTCTGTTTTCTTCATCATTAACAACTTTTGCCATCTTAATCACACTCTGATATTGCTCGGCCATATATGTCCCAGTTTTCATTGGTGAAAATTTAGAGACAGGAGAAAGTGAGGTCAAGATAGAAGACAAAATAAGATAAAAAATTCAATAGAGTTTCAATACATTTCAATAAAAGTGAAATAATTATGGAGTAATATTTGGAATGGTACAGATTTAGGAAGTCATTTTATTTTTAATGATTTAAGGTTGCTTTTTCTATGTTTTGTCTTTTTGTGTTATGCAGTTGTAGAAGTTCAAATATCTGTATAATTGTGTTCAATAAGTTTATTTATGTATAAATGTGTAAGAAAATGTCCTTTATAAATATTGCTGTGTTAAAAAATAATTAATTAAAAATAAATTTTGGCGGGTATGGAGTAACCTGTACCCTATACATTTATCATAACATGTGGTTTGTTTTATAGTTTATGTTGTGTTATATATTACTGTTTAACTAATAATGCTGAATTTCAGAGAAGAGAAGAAAAGCACACCTGTATCTGTATTTGACTTTAATGCAATCAGAAGCCTGAATGCTTTTCTGATATGAGACAAACAGAAACCACAGAGCCATAAAATCTTTACAAACATGGACAACTTCTTTGTGGAAAGAACTTTGTAAAAACTGGGATATCTTGCTTGTTGTACTTGCTGAGGAAGTCCGTAGATAAATGTGGTCTCCCAAATGTTATTGTTCTACATGTGTGTCTGTATAAGATGTTTCTGTGTAAGATCATTTAAGTCAATTTAAAGGTTATTAAATGTGTTGTTTTGTTAAATTAATACAACATTAAGAAAGCCTCCATTCATTTCAGTCTGCTCTTTGTTTTGGACCTTGTTCAAATGGGAAGGGAGGTATTTTCTAGTTTCATATCACAGCCTTGGGAAAGTGATTTACAAGAAGCTGTGCTGTCAAATGCACTCATCCATATCATCCAGGCTTCGATGGATTTCATCCTAGGCTTAGGTCCTTTGCAGAATTATTAATAATTCTTAAGAAGTCTGACTGTACATGTTAACTAATTAATACTCTGAATTCCTCTCTCAGATATGTATCTGGAAATAAAATGTAGTTATTCTCATCAGGAGAGGAAAAGTAGAACTAAATTTCTATGCCTCTTTGTACATGTAAGTTGTACCACCTTTCAGTTTCCAAATGTCTAGCTTTGCAATAACACAAAATTTCCATTTCAAATTTAGAAATAGAGTTCAGGCACCCAAAGATGTCTGTTTGAATGCTAGACTATGACTCTGGAGACCAGGGTTTGAATCCCTGTTCGGTCATGGAAACCCACTGGGTGATCTTAGGCAACTTACACTGTCCCATCCTCAGGGGAAGGCAATGGCAACCTCCTCTGAAGAAATCTCACCAAGAAAACCCCTTAAGGTTGCCATAAGTAGGAAACAACTTGAAGGCACACAACAACAATGAAATGGAGGTAGTGTTTGCAATTCTAGAAGTGAAAAATGCTAGTAGAAGAGGTCTGTGGATCAAATTCAGTGGATCAAATTCAGTGCAAAACCTGACTGTTCACCCAAGGAGCAGGGTTATTGTTTTTTAAGGTAAAGTGGAAAGAAAATGAACTTGACTTTTTGCTTTTCTAGAGAATGGAGACAGAACCAAAATAACTGCTAAATCCAGACAGTTATCACCTTGCCCCATCATCTGTCAAAAAGAAATCCATCAGTAGGCATACCCTTCTTCTCTCTCTTATATCCACCTGCTATATGGCAGGATCCTTATTATTCCAGACACTCTACAATGTTACTGAAGAAGAAATGAAACCAGTTCTCTATAGCTTTCTTCTCCCAGCTTCCTTAAGGCAAACTGGGATATCACTAAAATTTAATCAAAGGGTGAGGTGAGAGATTTCATGCAGCATGGGGAGGTCGAGCTGCTTGGAAGGGCCAGCCAAAGACATTTTATTGCTTTAGGCAAAGGGCAAAATGGCACACTGACACATAACCATCCCATGTACCAGTGGCATCCCCACCCAAGATGTCATTCAGTGTGGGGATGGGGCTTCGGGGGGGGGGGCAAAAGGGCACTCCCCCCACCTCGCTGCCACAGCACTTAGAATGGCACCACAGCAGTGAGGTGAGGGCCCTCCTGGCCCCCAGGGTGTCACCCAGTGCGGTCCACACTACTGCACCCTCCTAATGATGTCACTGCCATTTGTCCATACTGTCCATCTGTCTTTGTTCATACTTTCCTTAAACTGGGATCACTTGCTACAGTTTCACTATTATCCTTTCTGTCCCTTTCTCCAGTACGGACATTTTAATATATTCTCCTTCAAATTCAATTGTGATGAAGATGGGGAAGATAAATCTGCTCCTTGAAAAATATATACCCCCAAAAAAAGTTCACATTAATATGTAATCTTGATGATGCACAATTGATGATACATAATTGACAGCTTTCCCTTCTATTAGATGACAAATTCTCTTTGATTTGAGCTTTCGTTCTCTTATCAACAGATGTTGGTCTAATAAAATATATCACACTATCTCTTTTCCTTTGGTAATAGCTCTGTGCATTTGATTGCAAAGGAAGCAGCATGGCTGGTTAGATTTCACCAGAGTTAAAAACGTATCAAATAAAAAGTTTTGAAATCAGCCTCTGAAAGTCTGGCCCAATTTAAGAAGGGTTTGATGGTTTCGCTGAGAGTTTTGTGTACAAGGAGGGGAAATTACAGTTCAGCATGTGGGTAGACTTGATTGGACAGTCTTTCAGTTGATGGGTTCTTGTGTTCAATTACTACTAAAATTCATCAAATGGAACAGAGTGGTTTTAATGGCAGTAATTGTTGTACAGAATGCTCTGTAATTGGTCTTACAAATGAAGCTGAAGAGAGCAAGCGCAGCCCCCATTGAAAATGAATCTGTCTTGATGCTGAAGAGTTCAAGAGTCAGTCCTAAAATCCATTTCATGGGAAAGTGTTTACCCCATTCTAATTCTGGTTCATTTTGTTTAAACTCTTTTTATTTGCTTATTTTTGCATGCTGTATGCAAATGAGGAAGCTAAGGGTTTCATCTCAACTGGTTATACCCTGTTTTATAATCAGTGAGGCAAAAGGGCTGTATCATGACTTTAATGATCATATTAATAATTCCTTCCCTCCAACCCACCCTGTATCCAGACACTTGGTAAAAAGGCAGTACTTCAAACTAGAATCTCATACCATGTGCTATATATTTTTACATGCCCCTTGGTAATATACCTTTATTTCTTTCACCCATACTTTTGGATTTCCAGTTTTCTCTTCCATTGTCTCTCAATAAGAAGGTTTTGGGACTTAGGCTGAAAACAAAGGGGTTACAGATAGAAAGTAAAAAATCAAGCTTGAATTCCCACAAGAAGCCATAATCACTAAACTTTGGACATGTCATGAAACAACATGACTCATTACAAAAGATGATAAAAATGTAAATAAAAAAAACACAATCTAGGTGAATAGACAATCAAGGAAGCTACAGGCCCAAGTTTGCAAGATCAGGGTGTCTTGGAAGAGTTTCTTTTAAAGGGAAGTAAGGGACCTCGAGACTGTGGTGCATGCTCTGGTAACCTCCTGTCTGGATTTCTGTAATGCGTTCTACATGGGGCTACCCTTGTGCTTGGTCCGGAAACTTCAGTTAGTACAAAACATGGCAGCCAGAGTGGTCTCAGGAACATCTAGGAGGGACCATATAAATCCAGTATTAAAGTCCCTCCACTGGCTGCCTATTAGTTTCTGGGCCCAGTATAAGGTGTTGGTTATTACCTTTAAAGCCCTAAATGGCTTGGGTCCAACCTATCTTTGGGACCGCTTCCTCCCATACAATCCTCCTCGTGCACTCCAGTCCTCTGGGAGAAATTTGCTTCAGACATTAAAATCTAGGCTGTCTGCAACATCCCAGAGGGCATTCTCGGTAATCGCCCCCAGATTATGGAATGGCCTGCTGGATGAGATCTGTCAGATTATAATGCTAAACAGCTTCAAAAAGGCTGTTAAGATGGATCTCTTCTGGCAGGCCTTTCCAGAATAAATTTCCTGGCCTCAGGAACTCCCTTATCCGCCCTTTCTCAATTTGGATGTTGCTGTTTCTCTGCTTGTTTTATTATACCATTGTTGTTATGATTTGATTTTATGGCATATCATTTTAATTAAGATGTTTTAATCATTTTTGGTTTAATACTTTTTTAAGGGGTGGGTGGGTTTTGGGCTTTGGGGGATTTATATTGTATGTAATTTTAATTGTTGTTAGCCGCATCGATTGTTCTCAGAGGGGCAGGGTACAAATTATTATTATTATTATTATTAGGGCACAATAAGGCAAAGCCAGTTTGATGACAAATTACAACAAAACAGCTATCTGTAGAGATTTGGACAAATTAATTAGACTATGAAGGCTTTCATTTAAAAAAGGCATAATTTAAGTGGGTAGCACAATGAAGCCAGCATTGGCACCAATCTGCCCCCCAAGGGGAGGACATTTCACAGTTTTGAGAAGCTTTATCTTTCCTTTAGCTCCACTGAGCCAAAATTAGTAACCTTGAGTTATTATAATAGATGTGGAACTGCTGCCATTCCACAATTTTCCATTCTCACTGTCTCTCTGTATGAGACTTCCCAGCAAATTAAGCTTGACATGATGCCACTGACCCTTATCTGTAATGACATGAGGAAAGAATATAGGAGATGCATCCCACAATGTCATCATATCTGACATTGTATGAGATATTACCAGGATGAGATAGTGAAGACTCATGAAGTAGTAGTAATTTCATGTTTCTTCAGAAAAGCTGGGATTTAGACTACAACTTCCATAACCTCCAATCAGCAGGAGTACTTATGGATGTGTTTGTAAGAGCCCTGGTGATGCAGTGGTTAAATACTGGTACTGCAGCCATAATGTTGTGAGTTCAATCCCAGAGGGCTCCAGGTTGACTCAACCTTCCATCCTTTTGTAGGTTGGTAAAATGAGTCCCCAGCTTGTTTTGAGCAATGCCTTATACATTGTAAACAACTTAAAGAGTGCTTAGTTCACTATGAAGCAGTAAAGAAATGTAAATTCTATTGCTATTGCTGTTGTGTGCATGTGCATTTGGGCTACCTTTCTCTAGATGAAAAAAAGTAACCTTTTCATCTTCTGGTTGTATGTCCTCTTGGGTGACACCAAACATATACCACAATAACTAAATGAAAAGTTTATTCACAGAGCACTAAGCAAACAGACAGATGTGTTTTAAATGTAGTAATGTCATTATTCGTTTTCTGAGAAGAATTATGCATTGCTATAGGAATCTTTTAAGGAGCCTGGAATGAGGATGGTAACCAGGCACCTCTCCAAACGATGGTGAGCTGCTGTTTTGATCAGCTGCACTCAGCATAACCAGTGGTAAGGAATCCTGGGAACTGAAGTCCAGCATCATTGGATTTCTGCATGATTCCCATCTAGAACAAGTAGTGAACAGTGAATACAGTGGGTATTTGAAGTTAATTTTTTTTCGAGGCGGTAAAATCTTCTGCAGTTTTCTGCATTCACTCACATTAAAGCATAATTAAATATTATCTAGAGTGTGAAATGCCCCATGGCAGCTTTCATGCAGTGTCTATATGTTAAAATAGGTCATTAGAATAATTAATTATTGTTTGGAATATGTGAAAATAATAATACCTGGTTGTATTTGAAGCTCTAAATATGATATATTAACGTGCAGACTTTCTTTTTAGAAATGTAAAACAGAAGAGATCTTAGTTATGTCAAGATTATGTTGCAGTCCTTGCTCCGAGAACTATATGAGTTTTGTAATTCGTTGGTATATATGTAAATGTAAAAAAAAAACCAATAAAAATAATTTTAAAATTTTTTTAAGTACCAGTAAAACATGAATAAGAATCCATACAAAACACAGTGCAGTATTTGTTAGAGACAAGCAATTCTTGTATCTTACTCCAACCCCCAATTACCATTAAACGGGGGGGGGGGGGATACTAGTCCATAAAAATTGGGAGAGGAATATTCCAACACCATAGTATTGAGGTTGTGAATAATATATGAAGGGTTTAAAATAAATATTGATATTTCTGTCAGAATTGCCAAAGAACACAAAACACCAAAACTGAGTTCTGTCAACTACATTGAAAAGGTAGACCTTGAATGAATTAATGATGAAGGCCAAACGTTTTATATTTAGATATTTTGTAACATTTCTTCTATAGCCATATGGTTTATATCTATATTATGATTGGGGTGGCAGGGGAATTAAGAGAGAAAAAGAAGAGAAGAGGAGTACACTAAACTAAGCCTTAATATGAGTTTAAATTCATGGAACAAGAAGGGTGGCAATGTTTTCTTCACTGAAATATACCATAGAATGCAACATCTATGTATCAAAGAAAAGTCCTCCAAGAAAAGAATAAAGGTCCATATATTCCAGTGTTTTGTTTCCAGTAGAGCTCAGCCAGTCTGGGGGAAGGTAACAAGAAAGCTATAAAGTAAATAGTGTACACTTATTTATTTCTAACAACTGTAATCCACATCCATGTTGATTTTGATTTAGAAAGGTGAACTTTACTACACTGACTAATACCTTAATTAATTAATTAATTAATGCCCTGCTTTTCTCCCATATGGGACCCAAAGTGGCTTATGCTGTACATTAAAATTGCTGAAACAATCTAAATACAAAAATTTAAAAATCAGTAAACAATAATCCACTCAAAAATATTAATTTAGAACAGTTAAAACATACTTCAAAACCTACTAAATGTTAAGAACCAGCACATCTGTTGCATTACCCCACCCAGTCAAAAGCTGAAGGCTTGTTTAAATAAGAAAGTCTTTGCCTGGCAGAGAAAAGACAACAGAGAGGGACCAACTGAGCTTTCTTTAGCTTGGGAGCTGCCACCAAAAAGACTGTCTCCCAAGTCCTCACCAGACATGCCTATAATGGTGGTGGGACCAAAAGAAAGGCCTCCTCTGAAGATCTAAAAACTCATGTAATCTTGTATAGGGAAACACAAACTTTCATTCATTGTTAGACCTATTCTTAAGCAAGTTCTAGATGACAGAAGCCAGTGTATTTTCTAATATCAAATTCCTGAAGTTTATAATGCATACATTAATTGTGAATAAATGTGTATGTCCAAAAAATTAGCAGCAGGATTTAGACAAATTGTGGTAATCATGTAGCCCTTCAGATTTGTTGGACTGCAACCTCTAGCATTTCTTGCTATTGACTAAGCTGGCTAGGGCTTCTGGAATTTGCAGTCCAACAACATCTGGAAGGCCCAAGTAAGAAATTCTTGCAAGTACCAGCCAGTACCAAAAATGGTAAAAGATGATAGGAATTGCAGCTCAATGATATCTAGAGGGCCACTTGTTCTTCATCCTTGGTTTAGAAATTAAATCTTCATCATTAAATCTTCAGGAGGAAATTCCTGAAAGTTTTGGAGATTTTATTTACTGTTGAGACTGATAGTGGGAGACAGTAGTTTTTCTCTTTCTTTCTCTCTTTCATAAACTGGACTTTTGCTGCTGCTTTTGGCATCAGCAGGAGTAGAGCTCATCTTGGACACTGCCATCCAGTGGCTGCCATTTCCCACAACCACAACCCAACAATGCCTCTTGAATATTTCTGTTTCCTGGCGTAGGGTACTTTGAGATGGAGGGTTCATATGAGGAATAATCCAAAAATATTAGTTTATGCATTTGTACTATCTTCTCTCCTTAATGGATTTTCTATAGTCATAGGGGCTGGTTATAGGAACCATATAATTCCCTGTCTGAAACAACTTCACTGGCTACTGGTTCATTTCTGGGAAGAATTCAAAGTGCTGGTTATGACCAATAAAGCCCTATATGGCCTATGTCCAGCCTAGCTGAAAGATAGTCTCTCCCTAAACAAGCCTACCTAATTTTATTATCTTCAGGGGAGGCTTTTGTTTGGTTCTTCACAGGTACAGCTGGTGAGGAGCTGGGGGAGAGCCTCTCAGTGGCTGCTCCCAGGCTATGGAACTCTCTAACAAGGGAAACCCACTTGGCCCACTCCATAGTCTCCTTTTGTCAGCAAGACTTTCCTATTTGATTAGACCTTTAGTTTTTAATTGGTTGGAGTAGTGCAATGGGAAATTTTTGATGTTCTTATAATTGTTTTAAACTAATGATTTTGAGCAGTTTGTATATAGTGCTTTTTTTAAAAAAAAAAAAAAGTATTTAAGAATGTTTTTAGCTGTATTGCTTATAATGTAGGGTGTGAGCTGCTTTTGGTCCTTATGGGAGAAAAGCAGGATATAAAATCAATAAATGAATGAATAAATAAGAGGGCAGTAGCACTGGTTTAACAGAAAAAGATGACATCTTGAATCCTCATAAAATTCTGTGAACAAGGCAGGATGACTGCACAATAAGAAGCCTTCTCTGGAAACATCCATAGTGTTGTTCCAAGAAGCTTTCTAGAGATGGAGAGGGCTTACTCTCAGTCCCGCTACCATCACAGGCACATTTGGTGAGGACAAAGGAGATAACCTTTTCAGTAGCTGCTGCCAAACTATGGAACTCTATGCCATGGGAAACGAGGCTGGTCCTCCTCCTTGCTCTGTTTCTTCCAGCATGTAACTTTTATTATTTGAACTAGTATTTGATGACTAAGGCTGCATGTGTACTGCAGAAATAATGCAGTTTGACACCACTTTAACTGTCATGGCTCAATGCTATGGAATTCTGAGATTTGTAGTTTTGTGAGATATTCATCCTTCTCTGTGAGAGAGCTCTGGTACCATATGTACAAACTATTTATTCCCAAGATTCCATAGGATGGAACCATGACAGTTAAAGAGGTGTCAAACTGCATTGTTTCTGCTATGTGGATGCAGCCTAAGCAATTATGTGGAAAGATCTTTAAAGGTGGGGAGAGGGTGGTTCCCCCCCCTTTTTTTTTTTAGTTGTTACGGTTTTAAATTATTTTATATTGTTTTAAGTATTCATGTTTTAATATAGCATCATATTTAATAATATTATAACTTTTTCATTATTAATTTTGAATTCGTATATCTGCTTTTAACTCATGTGTGAGCCACCCTGGCTCCCATTTAGAATAAAAGTGGGATATAAATTAAATAACGAAAGAAATCACTCATTCCATAGCCCTTTTGGAGAGTAAGGAGTAGCAGTTGCTGCCTAACCACCATCAAGAAGAACTATGTTGCTTGTTGCCACTGCCATCACAGATTGTGATTTTAAAAATACATTTATAAAAAATTTAAAAGGAGGACAGAAAAAGAAAAACCACTAGTATTGACTGGCTGCTTTCATGTCAGTGGGTGGTGAACCAACACTAGATTTTTGTCTGTACCTTAAAGAAGTTATCCAAGGTGTTGAACCCCTCCCCCTGCATGTTTTCAGCATCTTGGATATCTCTTTTAAATTTTAGATTAAAACTTGCAGTGGATTCACTGCCCTTGAGCCATGGAAACCACCAGCCACCACTGGAAACCACTGCCTTTCATTTCCAATGGCAAGCACTGCTCCCATGATATAGTACAGTGCACCCTTGGCATCTACTGGGGAATAATAATAATAATAATAATAATAATAATAATAATAATTTTTATTTCTAACCTGCGCCTCTGCGAAGCAACCGGGGCGGTGTACAACAGATTAAAACAATGCAAGAATAAAATACATTACCCAACACTCCCCCTAACCCTCCCACCCCTTAAAAATAGATTAAACTAGAATAATATTAAAAACAGCATCAATAATAAAATCATAGAATAAAAACAAAAAAACAATAGTGGCTAGGAAGGAGAGCAGATTGACAAGCCAGACCATCTAAAGGAAGAGCCGGGAAGTTACTCTGGGAAGGCCTGCCGGAAGAGATCCATCTTTATTGCCTTTTTAAAGGCAGTAAGAGTGGTAATAAGACGGATCTCGTCCGGCAGGCCATTCCATAATTTGGGAACAGTCGCAGAAAAGGCCCTCTGGGAGGTCTGCGAAAGCCTGGTCTTCATAGGCTGCAGCAGGTTCCTCCCAGAGGACCGAAATGCACGGGGGGGGGGGGGGGGGTCATACGGGGAGAGGCGGTCCCTGAGATAAGATGGACCCAAGCCATGTAGGGCTTTAAAGGTCAAAACCAACACCTTGTACTGTGCCTGGAAACTAATTGGTAGCCAGTGGAGAGATTTCAACACTGGTGTGATGTGCTCTCTCCTTGATACACCAGTGAGCAGCCTGGCTGCCATATTTTGAACCAGCTGAAGTTTCCGGGTTAGGCACAAGGGTAGCCCCATGTAGAGCGTGTTGCAGAAATCTAAACGTGAGATTACCAGAGCATGCACCACAGTTTCCAGGTCCCTAGTCTCCAGGAAAGGGCGCAGCTGGCTTTTAGTTCTAGGACCCTCCATGGATACCAAACTCTGCAGATGCTCAAGTCCTGTTACATACAATGGCATAGTAAAATGGCATCCCTTACATACAATGGTGAACAGCAAGCTGGGGGAGGATATTTTTTAAAAATATTTTGAAGCCATGGTTGATTAAATCCATTGATCAAGAACCTGTGGATACAGAAGGCCAATATTCCCCACCTATTTGGAGCTTTTAAACTTTTTGAAACAATTTCATTGAATGACCCCATGTTTTAATGTTACAAGTAAGCAAGCAAGCAAATATCTATGTTGAACCTTCTGTTACATCTGCCTTTAGTCCTCTTTTCCCCCCTTAATTCTCTCCACCGCCACTTTAGACTTTCCTTGCAGCAAAATGTTCCAGCTTCAAGATCATTTTCATTGATTTTGCAATATCATTGCCAGATCTACAATGTGCTTTTTTAAAAGAAGGGGTACCTAGAAATGAGTATAATGTTCTGTTGCTCAATGGGAATTTCAGGCAGGAGAGATTTCAGAGCACGACACACACACAAAAAACCCTGTGTCTGAGGAAAGTGTGGAAGAAGAGAAAGATTGATAAGTGCATAAAATGACACAAATGAGTGACATCTGAAGGATGCACGTTCAGAATAGGCATAGAAATGGATCCTAAATTACATAGAACTGGTATTAATATATTCATCTTTTAATCAAGTGCTCCGCAGGAAAGCAAACTCTTGGCCTAAAACCTTCTGTTCTGTGCCTTTGCTAATCCCTTCATGCCATGGGTGTCACATCTAAAATCATTGCAGGATGTTTATAACTCTCAGCTTCTAATGGAATCACATACATACTAATCCAAACAACTCAAATGAATATGTGTGGGTTCAATTTACTACAAACAGCATGATCCCATCCTGTTATGTTCTTGGATCTACAGCAGTAGATGAGGACATAATTAATAACAAGCAGGCACAGCAGGCAGCTAGTTTTTAAAATTTAAAATTATTAACCCCTGCCCTTATAATAATCTGCACTACATAACAAAAGTACTCACATGCAACTTGTGAACAGTGGAAGATTTCCAAAAATATTCTATCCAGCACATTTAATCCTTTACTACTTTAGTTCCATCCTGAAAAGCAGAATCTTCTAGACCAATCCCCAATTGGTACTGCTACCTATATCATCTTCCAACAGGAATCTTCTCCTAAAAACAAAAAGTTACAAGCTTTCTAAGCTGGCTTCAGGTCAATGTGCTTCTGATGTTCTTCTGAAGTAAACTGTTCCTGGAATCCTCTTTGTTCAAGCCACTTTTAAGAGTCCATAGCTCCTATAAGACAATAAATTTACAGTGTCACCTACAGAAAGAATCCTTGCTGGATCAGACCAAAGTCTTAAAGAATCCAAAATTCTGTTCCCACAGAAATCACCCAGATTGATAGGATGGTAGTACTTGAGCACAATAGCACAGTCACTAACGTGTTACCTCACAATTCACATTGACAGGCATACTCCATTTTTTCTTTTATTTTTTTCTGTAGATTTATTATTATTATTATTAACATCATTTTACATTATCCACATGAAACTATATACATGTAAATATATTTAATCTGTATGTATGATATTACAATTAAACAGTATAATTTTAATTTTGCTAGTTGTTTATGTCACAGCTATTGCTATTACATTCAGTGATATATGGGAATTATGATTTATGAGTAATATTAGTAATATGAGTACAAAAAACATTACTGTGGATTCTGTATGTTATGGTATGGAATGGGAGGAGGTCAATTGGGGGGGGTGACACCATGAATTATTACACTGGGTGACACCAACGCTAGTGATGCCACTACTTCTATTTACATCAATGTATTATAGTGCAATTCTTCCACCTTCTTTTTTTTCCCTACATTAGATGTCAAATTAGTTCAGTGTTTCAAGGAAAATGTCCAATGGGGAATTATACACAAGTGACCAGGCATGAAAGGGTCACTGAAAGCCATAATGACACAGCACTTTCCAACAAGTGCTGTGTCATAGGAAGTGACATCAGCTGATGGTCACAAGGTGCTGGAAAGCACCAAAAAGGCTGAAAAACTGCTAAGTCACCATGGATGAGTGACAGGTGTCCAGAGGAAGAGGAAGGGCCAGAAGGTCACATGGAATCCTGGGTATATAAGGGAGTTGCTTCTGGACACATGTGTGGGTTGACGGTGTGTTGTTATTGGATGGTTGTCGTTGTTGCTATGGATCATGTATATAGCCTTGTACATAGAGAAACCAAGATTAAAGCCTCATCTCAGAGACACCTCTTTGTAGAGTCTCTTTACTCTTTCTGGAAGGGGAGAGGTGCTCCTTCAGCTCACAAGCTACTGCCTGAATCTGAGAAGGTAGTACACTGATGCTTCACGTTGATGTGGATCATCACGCACTGTGTAACCATGCTAACAGTTTAACTGATAGTTCTTTTTATCCACATTTATCCTGTTTCATTTTGGATTGTCCCATTATATGGTTTTCAAGGTACAGAGCTTCAGGAGTGGTTTACCATTGCCTTCTTCTGCACATTAGCTATGGTTGATACAGTAAAGATAATCAGAATTCTTTTTAAATGTGTCAAGCCATGTTACTGCATGGAAAGTCTTCAAACTAGTTATGGGTTATGCTAGCAGAGCAAGCACTATCAACTTTTAATTGTGTGTAATATTCTCAATACATACACACATCCCCACCTGGATTTCTATGCAATCTGAATGTAAGGCTGTTGTTATGACACTCTGAATCTCCTACACAGCATATCCCAACATATTATTAGTCAACAGAAGAAACACAGAAGTCAGGAACAGTCAAGCTATATTATTATTATTATTATTATTATTATTATTATTAATTTCAAAAATGGCTACTGGAGAGTAATACTAAAACACACCAGCTGAAGGCAACCAGATAATCTGGTTTCTTCTTTTAAAGAGAAATAACCCTTAGGCTGTTTTTGTGACCCATCCTTTAGAAAAACCTGTCAAGAGAGCCAATATGACAGGGAGCACAAATCTGACCTTCTGAACATTACCTCACACAAAAATAAATCATACACTTTCAGAAACAACCAAGACTTTTGTTTTTCACCAGCTGTTCTGGAACTTAAAACAATGTTTGGTTTGTTTTTATCACACCCTTGCCTCCTCTTTTTCTGTTTTAAAAGAGGTGTCATGTTTATTTTAAAGGAGACCTTTTTTGATTAAACTATTTGTCTTTGCAAAAGAAAAAGAGAAATCTAGCAAAAATTCAAAGGCTATGTAACTGAAGACGATCAAGACTGCCAGCTGGTTAAAGAACCTGCTTTTTAAAACCAACTATTTTATAAATTAATCTGTTATCATCAATATTCATATTACCAAAAACTCAATATAGGTGGCTTTTGGAGATATTAAAAGGAAAATGTGAAGCCATTTCCAGTTTAATAAACAAAGGCTACCACTCTGTTAGAAGAAACCATCACATTAAATATCTTTTTTTCCATTGCAATAATAAGAAACCAGATGCCAAAAAAGCCTCAAAAATAAACATGGTCCATTCATTCCATGGGCATCTTGGCATGTCATAATAAACCATGGTTTGTGACTATTATGCTATTGTTGTATGCATTCGGGTCACTTTCAATTTATGGCAAACCTAAGGCAAACCTATAACAAGATTTTCTTAGCAAGATTTGTTCAAAGGGAGTTTGACTTTGCCTTTCTCTGAGGCTGAGAGACTGAAACTTGACCAAGATCACCCATGGGTTTCCATGGCCAAGAAAGAATTTGTACCCTGGTCTCCAGAGTTGTAGTTCAAGATTCCACAGCTTGTCTTCCTCATTTCTTGGTTTGTTTGTTTTGTTAACTCCTTTGTGAAGATGGGTGCCTGAGGAAACAGACCAGAGACATGCCATGGCTGTAGCTTTGTGTGTCAAAACACACCATGGTTTTAAGCATACTACATTTCATAGGCCAGCAACAAACCATGGATTCAGACTGTGGTTTGTAGATGTTGAACTAACTACAGATTGTTAGTGGAGGTGAGCATAAATTGGCATGTTATAGGGAGTCAGATTCAAACCCTGACCACATAGAGTCCTAGTCCAACATTCAAATCACTACACCATACTCGCTCTCAATGCAATTTACTTTTAGGTCATTTCCAGCTCATGGTGACACATGAGGTGATCCTGTCACAGGGTTTTCTTGGCAAGATCTGTTCAGAGGGGGCATGCCATTACCTTCCTCCAAGGCTAACAGTGTGACATGCCCAAGGTCACTCAGTACATTTTCATGGCTGAGCAAGAACTTGAACCCTTGTCTCTAAGAGTCCTAACCCAATTGCTAAATTACACTGGATTTAGTGCAATATATTCTCAATTTAACATTCAAAATTGCTGCCTAGAGGTGAAATTCTATGTATAGTTGCAGGCAAGTAAGCAACACTGAACACAAGGGAATTCTTTTTTGAGAAAGCATGCATAAATTCTCAGGGTAGGAAGTAAACGATCCAAAGAAATAGGAAGTTAATATTAAAAACTAGAGTGAACTGATGCCAGCACACCCTAAGTATCTTTCACACTGATACAGAACAAGGAAACGTAAAGCAGGGTTCTAATTCTGTTGTGTGACATTATTTCTCTTTTTACAAGACTCAGTGTGATTGTAGGATTGCTCAGTGATAACACACTAACGTACAGAGAACAAAATTGCTGTACCCAGACACATTCATGGCGCGCTTGTGACATAAAATCTGTAGCTAATTAAAACCAGAGAGTAAATGAAGGGAACAGAATTCCAAATTGTATGTGAGAAAATGTCAAAGACAAGGTCAGTTATATTAAAACACACATACACATACCAGGGATTGTGGGAGGGGGCGGACACTGCCACTTCCATCTAGTAAAATGTGATTGCACACTTCACATTTAGTGATAATGAGATGGAAGGTTCTTGAGATTTTAAAAAGATATATTCATTTAATTTATTCTGAAAAGCTCATTTTAAACTGGCTCTATCCTTCTTTTATCATGTATAAGTGTAAAAAGAAAACAATTGTATTCTTGGATTTTGTTTAGAACTTTGTGCTCCTAAATTAATCCCACTCTATCAGATTCATCAAACTCACATTCTCTTTCATAAGAAGCAAAAAAAAAATTTGTATGTGTTTATATAATTTTTGCTTCTATTTATTTTTTTAGTTTGGATCAGGATGGTGTCTTTCATACAAGGAAAATATTGTTTCCTTTTTCTGTAAAACAGCCACATGCAAAATAAAATACAAAACATACAATGGATTTTATAAAATGTAAAGCTGTTTTCTGTCAAACTGGAAGTAAATCCATCCCATCACATAAAGGCATTTTCTTGCACACAGTTTGTGTTTCAGTATGTTGTGAAATGTTAACTTTTTTAAAAAAAAACTTTTAACAAATCAACTAATGTTTCCCACTGTGGTTAATAAATGACATTGCAGTTTGGAACCTTATTTCATCCGGTGCGGTACACCAAGTAAGAGTGTACAAGTAGAGAGAAATGGTACTGTCAGTCTTTTCTGAAAAACTGGGAGGTTCTGTGCAAATTTCCTCTGCAATACTTTCCAAAAATAGTTGGACAGTTGATGAGAACAAAAAAAAAAAAATGTTGATAGAATTTGAGAAAAATCAGGCTGGATGAAATGAATATGACATATCTTCCATATGAAATGAATATGACATATCTTTCACAGATGAAAACCAAGGCATGTTTCCAAGCAATATGAGAGTGTTGTCAAGATGACAAAAATTATTAATAAGGAACACTCTAGGTGAGACTGCAGAGTTTGCTTTTGCCTGAGTCTACCGGGAAGGGCAAGATTCTGCCACCTCTTCTCTCATGCCACTGAATTAACTGAGTGCAAACTACTTTTGCACTTTGAATTCCATTTGCAGCAGTTGTCGAAAGCTGAGAACAAAGGTGGAAAATGGGAGGAGGAAAGGAAAACCAGAACATTTTAAAAGCAGTTGAAAATGTGGGACAATAAAGGATTAAATGGGATTTTTCTGCCAAATAGGACAGTTGGATAGTATGGGTTCTGATTAGTTTTATTCCATGGATGGAAGCAAGACCTAAAAGGACAGTAGGCTTTCATCCGGCAAAAGATGTTTAGAAACATGTGTATAAAGAGGCACTCCAGTCCCTGGATCATGGTTTCACTCCTTTACATTTTATGTGACAGACCTCACCAGCATTTTGCTCATATGCACATAGATGATGATGATGATGATAATGATGATGATGATGTCTCCTGAGGAAAGATTGGAGATGAGACCATGATGCTCCTAAAAACAAAATGAAATAAGAAGCAAACTTTTAGAGTACCAAAATTGTTCTCTACCTTTAACTAAGAACTAAGGATCAAATTACACATTACATTACTCACAAAGGTGTTTTGGAAACTAGTACATGGTGGGGGGCAGACTGGGCACACGTTCCAGATTAGGACAATGTGGTTGCTTTTCCTTCAAATAAAAGTGCCACATTGTAAAAGTATGAAAAATAATGTATTGAATTTGCCCCAAATGGAGACAGAAGAGAGACTTGTTTTCTCAACAGCAGAAAAGAATGTGAGAAAAGAGAACTAAAGACAGTAGCAAAGATTCTGGATGGATGGATGGAGCTTCCCTTGCTTGAAAAGTGTAAACCCTGTGAAAGAGCTACATTGTTTATAAAGCCCTCTCAGTTTAAAATGTTTGTCTTCTGTTTTCTATACAAAAGTGGAGGGAAATTAAATAGCACCAGCTTCCTCTGTAAAATAAATTATTGGTTATAGTCCTTATGTACCAAGCAAAACAAAAGGGAGATTCACCATCACTAGAACAAGAAGCTTCCTTTTCAATCTTGTTCTGAAAAGAGAAGGATGAAGCTCAGGGTGCCATTTTGTCCCCGATGCTGTTTAACATCTATATGAAACTGCTGGGTGAGATCATTCGGAGTCATGGAGCTGGGTGTTATCAGTACGCTGACGACACCCAGATCTATTTCTCCATGTCTCGATCGTTGGCCTCGACTCCGGATGGCATCTCTCCTCTCAATGAATGTCTTAAGGCAGTAATGGGCTGGATGAGGAAAAATAGATTGAAAGTAAATCCAGACAAAACGGAGGTGCTCACAGTAGCAGCCCTGAAACCAGGAACTGGGTTGCATCCTCCAGTCCTGGACAGGGCCACACTCTCTGTCAAGGACTGTGTTCGCAGTCCTTGATTTGTCGCTCCAGATGACTAATCAGGTAAATGCGACGGTCAGGAGTGCCTGTTATCAGCTTCAGCTGATATGCCAGCTGCGCCCTTTCCTGGAAGTAAGGGACCTTGAGACTATGGTGCATGCACTGGTAACCTCCCATCTGGATTTCTGTAATGCGCTCTACATGGGGCTACCCTGGTGCTTGGTCCAGAAACTTCAGTTGGTACAAAATATGGCAGCCAGACTGGTCTTGAGAACATCCAGGAGAGACCACATAACTCCAGTATTAAAATCTCTCCACTGGCTGCCTATTAGTTTCCGGGCCCAGTATAAGGTGTTAGTTATTACCTTTAAAGCACTAAATGGCTTGGGTCCAACTTATTTTCGGGACCACCTCCTCACACTCCGGTCCTCTGGGAGGAATTTGCTCCAGCCAGTAAAAGCAAGGCTGTCTGCAACCTCCCAGAGGGCTTTTTCGGTAGTTGCCCCCAGGTTATGGAACGGCCTGCTGGACGAGATCTGTCAGATTATGAGCCTATGTAGCTTTAAAAAGGCTGTGAAGACAGATCTCTTTTGGCAGCCCTTTCCTGATTAGATCCTGGCCTCAGGAGCTGTGCGTCTCCATCTCTTAGCTTTGGCTCACCACTGCCTTTTTTGCGTATAGTCCCTTCAATTATTTCATTTTATCCTGTTTTTAAGCTGTGTTGTCTAGTTTAATATTGTTTTAATGGGGGAGGGTGGGGTCTTGGGGGGGGGTTAGTCTGTATTTCCTGTGTAATTTTAATTGTTGTTGTAAGCCGCCCCGATTGACAGAGGGGCAAGGTATAAATAAATATTATTATTATTATTATTATTATTATTATTATTATTCTCCAGCCACTTTGGAGCAATCTGTGTGGCTCACCTAGAACCAAGAATAATGATGGAAAAGGGGTCAAAGCTGTCTTTCAACCTTTTGGCCAACATGGTTCTGCAATGCAGCTGACAGATTTAGCCCTCTTGCCATAATATTGTATGAATAATCAGCACTGAGCAACTATTGAGTGTTCTTTATAAAGACACCCACATGCTCCCATGGCCAATTCAAAGGTGGCTTTCATCCACGAGTTTGCTGAGATAAGGTGTTTCCAGTGTCTCCTTTGTTTCTAATGCTCATTTTCCCTCCCTTGCAATCATTGACAGAACTGAGCTCCCCAACCCTGGAATGCATGCAGCAAAATCAAAAGCTATTTAAATGGAAGAGAACTAACTCATATCCTAAATAAAGTCAATAATAAATTCTGGAATTGTGGAGGAACTTATTATCTTTTCCAAGCAGTATGAGATCCTCAGGATGTTTACTATGAATGAAGTCCCACTGAATTAAATTGAACTTCTGTCAAAATAAGAGCATTCAGGACTTAATTCTTTACTTACTAACTAAAAAAGCAAAAGCTTTTCCAGGTTGAATCTCCCTTATCCGAAAACTGAAATATTTCAAAAAACCAAAAAAAATTCATGGGTGGCCGAGACATCTTTGTGGAAAAACAAATAAACATTGTTTCATGAACATTTTTAAAAAATGTATAAAATTAACTTTAGGCTGTGTATACAAGGTGTATATGATACATAAATGAATGTTAGACTTGAGTCCTGTCTCTAAGATATCTCATTATGCACATATATGCAAATACAGGTATTCCAAAAATGTTTTTAAAAATCCAAAATCCCAAGCACCTATGATCCCAAGCATTTTGGATAAGGGAGACTGAACTTGCAATTGCTCAGAACTGCTCTAGTTTAAACGATGATGTTAGAACATTTTGTTTCACCATGTAAGCTTTTGCACAGCTGCTCACTAGGATGCTCTTCATGGAAATTTTTTCAAAGCTGGGGTCCTCAGTGGAAAGTTGTACTCATAAGCTATCATTTTCTATAATCCTACTGTCACAGACGATCATTAGTTTTTCAAACTGCTTTTTAAACAAAAAAACACTATTTTTAAAATTCATTTATTTCATTTCAACATGGGACACAAGTTTTGATATGGGTTTTGAGCAAAATAATTACATTGCAAAACTGAGAGAAGTGCAAACTTTGATGGATAATTATGTTTTTCCATACACATGAATCTGGTAATGTGTGGTTCAGGTCTGTTCATACCAAAATTTTCAAAGAACAAATGCCTCAGATATCCTTACCTTTTTTTAAAAGCCAATGTGTATGCAACTCAAGAACTTGATTAGATGCTACAGCATTACTGATGCACTTCCATTTAATATTTATGTACCTCATACCAGTGGCACAACACATATAGAAGATTCGATCCCTGACGTCTCCAGGACTGGATCCACTCTAGCAAAAAAAAAAAATCTGTAACCAACTTGATTCTGGTATTGTTGGAACACATGACATACAACCATTTTCACAGTGAAAGCACTTCTTTTAAGTTTTAATGTAATTTAGAAAAATTCACTTTTTACTCTACAGTTTCCTCAAAAAAAATCACATTTCCCTGTTTGTTTTTTGTTTTGTTTTTTGCAACGTATGTCCTTGCAGATCGATGTGGCATCAGGAGGTTGGGTAGTTAGGGTGAGAGGCAGATTGGTGGATGGCATCCTCCATCTAGTAAGTGTTTTGCCATTTTTTGCTTGTTCACAGTAGATCCACATTCATGTGTGTACATATATTGATAAATGAAGCTGAAAGAAAGAAGAAAAGATCTTTACTCAAGATTTATTTCAACAGAAACATAACAAATGTGGGTCCCTCCTATGTAACATCTGGGGTTAGGAATGGGTCTGAGTTTGTTTTTTAAGGGTGGCTGGAGGCCATTCAACAGACCTGAAAACAGAGTGGGTAGGAAGACATTGGGCTCCCTGTCCACCCAAGAACAAATCCAGCCTCTGTCCTCCTACAGGCATGGATTCAAATTAAAAGTTTGTTTTTATCTCACATCAAAGCCCAGGGGTTACTTTGTTTCTGAAAAGTCCTGGCCATTATAAAAGTGGAGAGGGGCAGGAGAATTAGCATCAGATAAACATCACATTGAGAAGAATATCCACCAAGAGTGGATATCCACCAAGAGACAGATGAAGGGTCTTCCCTCCATTCCAAGTGAGAGAAGAACTGGCAGTATCTGCTGAATGTGATCCCCTTCCCCACTGCATTCCTTTCTCCTTGGTGTCATGTCTTTTTTAAGTTGTAAGCCTGAAGGTAGGGTACTGTCTAATTAACAATTTGTAGGCTGCTCTGAGAAGAACGGGGTATAAATACTCTAAATGAAATGAAATGAAATGAAATGAAATGAAATGAAGGAGTTTGTTCTGTAGACACCAATATTAATTCAGTTAAGGATTTGGAGTGAAAAGGAAAGCCAGGGAAGAATATTGGGAATCATTAAACTTGCTTATTCATAGGGCACAAAGGAGGGTGGGGAATTAGATGGGACAATCATCCAATGAGAGTGCAAATTGTGTGGTAAGACTGACAGAAAAGATTGACAGAAAAATAAGAAAGGCTGTTCACTGATAAGTTTATGTATGCTGGGAAGGGGCAGGTGAAGTGCATGGGAAGAAACACCCATCTGTACCTATTTGAATTCAACTGGGGGAAATGAGTGGCTATCAATACAATTTGAGTTCAGTTTTTTAAGAGTCAGTGTGACATAAATAGGGGAAAATCTGAGCGAAATACTGTGCACTGGATATAGATTATTTTGCTGGTGTGGATTCAACCTTGGTGGGAGTAAAACTCCTCTTTGGACATCAGAAAATTCCCTCCCAATCAGTGCAGACAATACTAAATTAAATAGACTAATAGTCTCATTTGGTATAGTGAAGCTATCTACATTGCTCTGTTCATTTCCACTCAGTGAAACTTCTCAGTATCTAGTCAATTAAGTCACTGGGTAAAAAGACAAATGCACTCTGTGGCATCTGTTTCTCTTTTTGCTCTTCTGGAAATCATAACTGAAAGGGGTTATCTGCAGTTCAAAAAAAGGTCAAAGCTCTGAACAGCAACCCAACCCTGTCATCTATCAAAGATCAGGCTCTGAAACCAAATAGTGAAGCCTAATTATCTAATATTGAAATCAAATATAATTAGATAGCAATACAGTTATCAAATATTTGGCATATCTTCAGAGAATATCTTGTGAATATTCAACATCAAAATTAGCTGAGGAGAATTTCAAGGAGAATTTGGGGGGAAGGGAACGTGATAATTTTGAATTCCATTTAAAGGGACAAGATTTTTCTATCATTTGGTCTCAATAAATTTCCTGTAAGCAAAAATGAAAATGGTCATAAACATAACTTGAAGAGGACTATTAGAGGGAGGCATGAAAATTGGAGGAAGGAACATCAACAATCTAAGATATGCAGATGACATATTAATGCTACCAGAAAATATCACAGATATAGAAAGAATATTCAAGAAGGTCAAGGCAGAAAGTACAAAGGACGGTTTACAGCTGAACATCAAGGAAACAAAAATGATGACCACAAATGATCTACATAATTTTAAAATAAATGATGAAGAGATATAAATAGTTCAGTATTTTCCATACTTGGGCTCAATTATCAATCAGAGCAGAAACTGCAGTCAAGAAATCAGAAGACTAGGACTTGGAAGGGCAGCTATGAATGGACTAGAAAAGATCCTGAAGTATAAAGATACACCATTGAATACCAAAGTTAGGATTGTCCATGTCATCATATTTCCCATTTTTATACATGGTTGTGAAAGCAGGACAGTGAAGAAAGCTGACCCGGGGGGGGATCTGTTGGAATATGGATGGGATATGCAGTCAAAGTGGAAATGTAGAGATGTGTGAAAAATCTCTTCTGAGAAAAGTTTCTAAGTAAACAAAGAGGACTCAGCCTGCAGGTGGTTTGAAACCAAAACAATTTCACACTGAACAGAATAACAAGGGCATTGAGCCTGGGAAAACAGTATGCTAGAAGGTAAACAAATGATCTCATCTGGTTTTCATGGGAACCAGGTCACATGGGGAGTGACACACAGCTAGGGGCTGGTCTAGAGGCTGGGATAAAGCTGATCATCCTATCATTATGTAGGTTGCCACCCAGGAGGTGGAGTTATGAGTTGGGCCAAGGGCTCCTTTGTTCTCTTTGTTAGAACTTGCCTTGCTTTTCAACTGAACAACAACAAGTTGTGATCCTATGGGTTCTATCATCTACAAGATGGATTGTACATAGTTCTTTTCTGTTTTTACTATGCAACAATAAAGCTTTACTTTGGATTTACAATTGTGTCTTCATGGAAAACTAAAGCTGTGGGGGAATTCAGAGAACAGCATTTCCAAGATGGCTGATGAAAGGAAGCAGTCTTCTGATCTCTGCTACATCTACATTTACATCACACAAATCAACAGAATCAACTCATTTGAGATATGGTGCTGGAGAGGAGTCCTGAGAATACCATTAAAATATCATTAAAAAGACCAATAAATGGGTCCTAGAACAGATCAGACCCTAACTCTCCCTGAAAGCAAAGATGACTAAACTGAGACTGCTGTACTTTGGACATATCATGGGAAGAAAAGACACTCCAGAAAAGAGTATAATGCTTGGGAAAGTAGAAGGCAATAGGAAAAAAGGAAGATTGCATTCCAGATAGATAGATTAAACCAGAGAAGCCATGGCCATGAGTCTACAGGAGCTGAGCAAAGTAATTCAGGATAGGGTGACTTGGAGGTCTCTGATACATGCAGTCACCATGGGTCAAAGTCAACTCAAAGACAACAACAACAAAACTGAGTTTGGCTGATTTAGTTTTGACATGATAGTCACAAGCTGTGTGTGGGCTAAGTGAGATTTAAGAGGAAGATGACCACCCTAGGATATCTTGACTATACTTAAAGAATTGCGCACCTAATCATCCCACACAAGTATAAAATGATATGGGAACAGAACCCCTATCATACTGGACAATTATGAGACTCTAATTCCACTTTAACAGTCTTGGCAATATCATATAGATTCCTGAGACCTGCAGTTTTGGGAAGGGCATTTAGAATTCTTCTGTCTCACCAAGCTCTAGGGTCCATTCACACTACAAAATGGATCATGCTATTATTCCTCTTCAACTACCATGGTTCCATCCTATGGAATCCTGGGACTGGCAGTTTAGGAAAGAACATTTTGAATTTTCTGTCAGAGCACTCCAGTGCTTCATGAAAATACAAACCCCAGGATTCCACAGGATGGGACCATAGCAGTTAAACTGGAATCAAAGTGCTATAATTGTGTAGTATGAAAAGGTCCCAGGAGAGCTGGATTCACAGAATGGAATCTTAGCTGTTAAAGTAGAATAACAGTACTATAACTGTATAGTGTGAATGGACCCCTAGTATCTCACTAGTATTCTCTAGGATGCAGGCATGACAGTTAAAATGGAACTATGTAGTGTGAAAAGAGCTTTTATTTTCCCCCTTCTTAATCTGTCCAGTAATGGTGAAGTGAAGCCTCTTTGGTATACCTTTTGGCAAGCAGGCAAAGAAAATTAGATTGGTGATTGGATTGTTCCTGTACTTGGAGAGAGAGTGATCTTGCCAATTTTTTCATCATGTTGCTTCTCTTCCTAGAGCATGGTCATCTCCCCTACTGACACATCCATTGGGTGGAAATATTGGTAACAGTAGTTTGTCTGTCTGCCTGCCTGCCTGTTCCTCCCTCCCTTCTTTTTCACATTTACAGAACAGATGTTCCACAAGGCACAGCACTGTAAGAGAATGAAGAAAGTGTACACAAATGGAGTTTCACCGTGCAGCACTTTATTTACTTATTTATTTATTTATATTTGCAGAAAATGATTGATCTGTAATATATATATATATATATATATATATATATATATATACACTCATAAACACACATACACAGGGATGTGGTGACTAGGAGATTAAGACCCTGACTGATGATTGCAAGATTGGCAGGTCAGCAGTTTGAGGCCATGAAGGAGTGAAGCTCCCATCACTACTCCCAGTTTCTGCAAATCTAGCACTTCAAAAGCATATAAAAGTGCAAGTAGATAAATAGGAATCACTTCGGTGGGAAGATAACCATGTTCTGTACATTCGTGCTGGCCACATGATCACAGAGTAGTCTTTGAGGAAGCTGGCTCCCTTGGCTTAGTAACAGACATGAGCATCACCCCCTACAGTAGGACATGACTAGACAATCTTGTCAAGGGAAAATCTTTACCTTTATATGTTTATACACACACATGAAAGAAGGAAATTGCAGCAACTTTCACTGATGAGGCATTGTTCTTTGGGAACTGCTTAAAGTATAGTGGCTCAGACCTGCGCCCTATAGTCCAACCACAGCAAGAGCATTGAATTCTGGGAGCTATGCTCCTGACAAGATGCATTTAATACTATTAAAGATACACACTCCAGCAAAATATAGCTATAGCTGTAGATATGCATCTGCCTATCCATCTTCTATATATGCACACATTTTGCACCTATATAGTTGGTTGACTTTGTCATGTTGAATATTTAGCATATCCCGGTTATTCTGCATCTGTTTTCTGGTGGAAATGCTGAATTAGACTATAGCAAAAAAGATAATGCAGACCTAATGCTTCCAACCAGCTAATAGGAAAACAGCAATGAATCTAGTGCTGCAGATTGAAGTATTTCATATTATTACTTGAGCCTTGTCTCTACGATGAGATGATTGCATAACCTTAATACAATAAATCTAGCATGATGTGAATTGTGCAGCTGTAACCACAATCAGTTTTTACTAAGGTGGCATTTCTGTCATCTTGTTAAACACAAACATTATATATGCACAAGTCATAATTTTATAACCGTTACTTCTGGCAAAGAGACAGCTTTGTCAGTCAGACGAGGCAGTTTAGCACAAATCAGCCATACAAGTACTTAAGGAGCTGGTTGTAATGTCAGCATTTGCTTTGGAAAATACTGCCTTGCAGATTTCCATATTTGCATATAGAACTTCCAAGAGATAAGAAACTTGAGGGTATCAGAATGCTCTCATCAGTTTTCCTTAGCCCTGCAGGGTGTCCTGCCTTTATTGGAACAATATAACTGATCATAACAACATAATCCATTGTATGTGCATTCAGTGACATATCCCTCTGTATCCATTGCACTGCAGCCTGTGAGCCAGACTGTCCAAAGCTCTAGCATCAAAATCAGGGTAGGATTTTAAGATAAATTGTTGAAACACATAATTATATCTCCCAGTGTTGCCCCACACTACAAATTTTAGATGACATAGTACCCACCACGTAGAGTGGTGTGCAGTTGATGTTCATAGCAACATTTATCTGATCCCAGTTTAACTTAACAGATGCATCTAATACTCACTCCAACTTTCATCTCATCTTAGTTTAACTTATTGATGCATCTGCTTAAGGAGTATAAAACATGTAGCCCTATCCAAGGTCTAATCTGCACTGTAGAATTAATGCAGTTTGACACTGCTTTAATTGTCATGGCCGAATGCTATGGAATTCTGGAAATTGTAATTTTGTGAGATATTTAGTCTTCTCTGTCAGAGAGCTCTGGTACACAACTAGCTACAAATCCCAAGATTCCATACGACTGAGCCATGACAGTTAAAGCTGTGTCAAAATGTATTATTTCTGTAGTGCAGATAATACCCAAGTTTTATAGTTGCATAAAATAAAGTGTTGCTTTGATTTCCTAAATAAGGTGCTAATGATTACCATATATACTCAACTATAAGTCAACCTCATGTATAAGTCAAGGCCTGGTTTGGGGACCAACATTATGAATTTTGATATGACCCATGGATAAGCTGAAAGTAAAACTTATGGGCATATAACAAAGGATTTAAAGGATGAAGCAAAGGAAAACGGTGCCAAAGAACTTATAAAATTCCAGCAGGCATAAATGTTTGTGTTCATACTAAAGGCTGGATGGATGAGTAGAGGTGGGCCAGTGCTTCCAGGACAGATTACATTCTTGCCTTTCACCAGGGGATGGTTCCTTTTTTAAAATAAGAGTTAAAGTACAGCACTTACATTGACCCATGCATAAGTCGACTCCGTCTTTTTGGGTCAATTTTAGACTAAAATTTCTAGACTTATTCATGAGTATATACAGTAAGTATTTAAAATATCAGCAACAAAAAAGATTGCCCTTTCTGTACACACCTTGATAAAGAATTGTTGATGTATATTTTGGGCATTACTCAGCAAAAGATTTTCTTTCAAACATATCAATAGAATGTAGAACAAATGGCATCTTTTTTTAATGAAATACCCAATTACAAAGCTGAGATAGTTTAAGAAAGACAAAACGTAGAATATTATTTAAGTGTTGGTGATACTACCTAAATTGTCCTTGGAAGACCAATTGAGTGATATATATATATACGAATCAAAAGTGATCCCATCTGATCACAGTAATCCCTGTTATAACAACACAAATTACAAAAATATTTTTGTCTGATTTTTTTCAGAGCAGGGCTGGAATCATAATCAATAATTTTATAAATAAGAAAAATCTTTCTAGGGTCTAAGCTAAATTAACAAGCACACTGGAAGACAGGAATATTATTGAAGTGTTGGTGATACTACCTAAACAGTGAACATCAGTGTGAAGGCATATTGTTAATGACCTTTTTGGGGAAAGAAAACAGTTTGCTCCATTTCTGTAGGTCTGAAATCATAGGATATTTGCTAGAAAGCACGCAAATAAACACAAATAAATAGAAATGGAAAGGGACCACCAAAACAGAAATCAAAGTCTTTAATTCCAAATTGTACATAATATGATAGGAACACACTACTTTCCTTTTGGAAGTAATTGTATGAATTTTATTGGCCCCAAAGCCCAAACCCTCACAAGTGTGTTCTGCTGAAAAAGAGGATTCCCCCCTCCATGAATGCAGGCTCATAAATCAACCATCTAGAGATGATCATGCCCATCCAAACTGCTTGTGAGAATGCTGTCTTTGAATTTAGTAATTAAATTTTAGAGATTACTCTATCAAATTGATGTCAGCGCCTATACTAGTCCAGAGGTTAGATGTCCAGTTATTATGAAGAAAGATTACAGGTGATGGCAGCCAGAAAAAATGATGACTAAGGGGTGATACAATGTGATAATCTTCAAATATGTGAAAGGGTGGTACATACATGAGAGAGGCAGTGTGGTATAGTGGTTTGAGCATTGGACTAGGACTCTGGGAAACTAGAGTTTGAATCCCTGCTTAGCTATGGAAATTCACTGCGTGACCTTTGGCAAGTCACACTCTCTTAGTGTTAGAGGAAGGCAATGGTTAACCTCCTCAGCATAAAATCTTGCATCCTACCAAAAAAATATATGATAGGATCACCATATGCCAGAGTCAACTTGAAGGAACACAACAACAACAATAACAATAACAACAACAAATTTTACTGTATTGCTCCAGAAGATAGGACCCAGGCTATTCAGTTAAAACTGTATGAAAAAGTGTTTAGTAAGACTAAGCATTAGGAAGATATTCCTCAAGAGTATGCGCTCTTTTGAGGTGATAGGAACATACTCCAAAGCAGTGGATTCTTCTTCTTTCAAGGTTTATAAACAGAGGCTGGATAGTCACCTAATGATTTCTTGCATGAATAGGAGTTTGACCTAGATAACCTTGGAAGTTATTTCCATCTCCATAATTCTTCCTTTCATCATCATGGCATTTCCCTGACAGGTAACTATGCTTACCTTTTTAATTTTGTTTTCTAAATGATGTCTATGCTTTATGATCACAAATATCTTTCTTTATGAAGTGTTGTGGCACCATAGTAATACTTCAAGCCCAAAAATTACCATGTTCCTATAGGTCCAAAACAGACTGCAGAAATAATCCAATTCGAGACTGCTTTAACTGCCCTGGCCCAATGCCAGGGAATTTTGGGAACTGTCATTCTGGTAGACATTTAGTCTTCTCTGTCAGCGAGCTCTGGTGCCACAATAAACTACAATTCCCAGGATTCCCAAGCACTGATGATTTAAAACTGGATTATTTCTTCAGTGTGTTTTGGACCAGCGACTCATATACAGTCTCATACTGTATGAGAAAAAGTTGGAAAGACACACTACCAACAGGCTATGCTGGATGGATGATTCTGGGAGATATAGGGCCTTTGCAGACTGCCAGAAATAGTGTAAATTGAATCCACTTTAACTGCCCTGGCTCAGTGCTAGGGAATCATGGGAACTGTAGTTTATTGTGGCACCAGAGCTCTCTGACAGAGAAGGCTCCCTAGCACTGAGCCAGGGCAATTAAAGTGGACTCAATTTACACTATTTCTGGCAGTCTGCAAAGGCCCATAGTCCAACAAAATACCTTTTTCAAGCTTTGGGTGCTGACAAACGTGTACTCCTGTAAGCCATCTTTCAAAGATTCCCATATATCAGGAAACAGTCTAAACAGAGGCTGGGCTGGTAGTACCTTTGTTGTTGTTAAATGCCTTCAATTTGCCTCCAACTTTTGGTGAGTTTCAGGTTATGAATGAGTGGCCTTCAAGACACCCTGTAATTAACAACCCTGTTCAGATTTTGCAAACAGGGCTGTGGCTTCCTTGGTTGAGTCTATCCACATGTAACACAGTGTTTTCCTACTGCCTCCCACTTTACCAGACATTTCTAATGAGTCGTATTGTGTCATGACATGTCCAACATACAATAGCCTCAGATTAATCATTATGGCTTCTAGGGAGAGTTCAGGCTTGATTTGCTCTAAGACCTATTTGTTCATTCATCATTCTGATAATACATGGTATCTGTAGAACTCTCCACCATCACCTCTATTCAAATAAATTAATTCTCTTCCTGACAGTTTTCTTTGTTGTTCACCTTTCACAATCATACATAGATGGCATGGATGATCCTGGCTGTGGTATTAAGTGATATACAGTGTGCCCTTGTTATCTGCTTGGGTTTGCTTCCACAACCACCCCCACTCCAGCCCTCCATGGATCCCAAAATCCATGGATGCTCAAGTCTCATTAAATACAATGGCATAGTAAAATGGTTTCCCTTATATAAAATGGCAAAATCAAAGTTTGCTATTTGGAATATATAATTTTTGATAATTTTCCAGTTGAATCTATGGATAAAGAATCAGTAGTGTTACGATAAGTGGTTTTGATTGGGTTTTGATATCAAGATCCCTTTGGATCTCTATCAGAAGCCCTAGGCTGGAAAGGGCCTCCATCGCCATGGGCTCAAGGCGAGCACATCACGTAGGCACTACAAGCCATTTGCAGATGAAAAGGCCAGGCTTAGGAGCTGCAATACGACATTCACACCTGAAAAGATTTATGAGCCAGTCAGGATGTGTTCTTAAGGTGAGGAAAAGTAAAAAACCTACATCCCATCTCCCCTCTTCTGGAAATTGTCCACTTCAAAGCATAGCAACCAGAATCTTTTGATGTTCAATAGCAACTCTTCGCTTCCAGGGTTTAAATACTCCCCAAAATCTCAGGTAAAATGGGGGTCTGGATAGATTTCATGATGGTCCTGTACCATCCATGATCTCTAGCTAAAGTCTCCAGCTCTACCTACTGTTCTTTTCGGTTGAGTCTATTCATCGTTGGAGCAACATCTTTGAAGGTAATTATCACCATTAGAAAGCCTTGTGTTCCTATCCAAGCTAACTACTTTACTCCTCAGTTCTTGTGTGTGTGCATGTATGTTAGGGTGTCTTTGTATGCTTGAATCCTCAAATAAAACTTTGTTTCTATATCAGTCTCTCCTCTAGCCACCTCCGTAAACATAGGATAAAAGATCCCATAGAAGGCTTGGACTTTAGTAATTCCCCAGGCTCAGAGTCTTCTCATTACAGTAGATATGGAAGGCTGATAGTATCTTTATGTTTGATTATCATGCCTACTTTTATCATAGCTATCCTCCCAAGTGCTAGTCCTCTTCTGATTTTTTGTCTGCAGTCTCCATTTTGATTTATGATGAGCCAAGGTACAGAAAACTATTGACTATTTTGATTTCATCATCATCTACTTTAAAGTTATGTAAGCTATCCATGATCATTAGTTTTCTTTTCTTAAAGTTCAGCAGTAACCCATTTTTGCACTTTCTTCCTTTTCTTTATAGTCTTTCCAAGTCTTGCTATTTTTTGCTATTAGTAAGGTGACATCTGCATTAGTGATGTTCCATCTTCCAATTTTCACACTTCCATCTTCCAAGTTTAATCCAGTTTTCTATATATTGTATAGTGTGTTTGGAGTATAAATTAAATGGACAGTCTGATAAAATTCTGCTTTGGCTGATCCACTAGCCAACTGGAATTCATTCTCCCCTCCATATTCTGTCTTGACAGTGGCCTCTTGTCCTGAGTATAGATTACACATCAGAACAATTAAATGTGGCACACCCATTTCTTTCAGAGAAATCCAGTTTTTTCATGATCTACACAATGAAAAGCTTTTCTATAATATACAAAACATAAGCTAATTTTCTTCGGCAATTCTTTTGTGTATTCCATTACTTACCTTATAATGTTTTAAGTAAGAGAATGTTTTGCTTCAGAAAGCAACATGAGAAAGCCATTATTCAAACATGAATTTTACCAGGTAACTTCAGCCAAATAACTTGTCTCTCAATGCAACCTGTTTCTCCTAACAGTAAAGCTCCAAAGGAAAGTGGAAGGGAGGTGTAAAAAAATCTCATACAAGAAAAGTGCAACAGAAATGATTAACATCAACCCAAGGAAGAAATATTTGCGGACCAGATTTGTAGAGGCAGGAAGAATATTGCCAGTAGCTTTCCCTCCTCCATTACAATTCTACCCCAGCTGAAGAACATTTTGAACCCCTGTTTTTGTGGGGCTGGTCTGTAATCTACTTTGTAAGACAATCCTCTGCATTTAATACCCTCCTGTTCAATAAAGTTACAACTATACAGCTTAAGCCACTGTGCACAGGCAGCAGTCACCAAGTAGGGAAAGTGACAAGTAATCTCTGACCAGCAATTATTCCTAATGTTCTCCTTGTCTTCTTGCAGCTCTGAAATACTGGCAGGCCCTGGAGAACATTCCTTCCACATACTTTGGTGGGAGAGAGAACACCCTGTTTTTAATAACAGTTTGTAAAAAAAAAATGTATAGCCCCTATAAACTGTTAAACTTCACTTTATTGACCATAAATCTGTGTTTTGCTCAATGCAAAAGTTTTTCATCTTCTACAGGGAAAAAATGCTGAAACAGCTACAAACACCAAAAGCAAAGAAATTTGCTCCCAGACAATTTATATGGAAGTTATTGGATTTTTCCCCCCTTAAAAGCAGTTACTGCCATACATCCCCCCTAGTTGAGAAGAAACCTAGTCTACCAGAACTGGGTTGTGAACCAGTCACTTTTTGGTAGGTAAGAGCAAAGAAAGAAAAAGGTGGGTATGCTGTATTATATTCTATTGGAAAAACTGATAAGGATGGAAGTATTGATTGAATACAACATGAAACTATCATACAGCTTGGCTTAATGGCAAGAATACATGAGAAGATCCCCTGAAATACCATTCACCTACTTGTATTTCCCAGAGAACATCAGAAATTTGGGGTTAATCTGAGGTTCTTGAATTTTAGTACTCATAGAAGTCTGGATGATCAACCACTATAGATTGGACAACTGCAGGAAATGCAAAAAGGTCAGATAGAAGTGCTATGTGCTCTCCCAGCTACTGACTGATTGTAGGGTCACACAAAACAGCATGGAAATTTCAGTTTTGAAGAATGTCACCAAATTCTGAAAAAATCTGGATTCAGATCCCTGTCTATTCAGCCATGTTTGTAGTGCTGGAGTTACTACCTCTTTTTTCCCCTATAGGCTCCTCATCTGTAATGTCTACATGGCAGGCAGGCACAACATGGCCTTCTCTATGCTTTAACTCCTGAATTTGAGTAATGCAGATGGATAAGAATTATGTAATAATAATAATAATAATAATAATAATAATAATAAATGTATTTATACCCCACCCCTCTGCATAGCAATCAGGGCGGCTTCCAACATAAAATACAACACAATAAAATCAGTCCCAAAACCCAGCCCCTCCCACCCCTTAAAAAGTCATTAAACAATCATTAGTTAAAAACATTATTTAAGATTAGGGCAAAATGCCAACAGAATACAATAACAAACAACAATAACGGCTGTAATAGCGGCTGAAATGGGGGGGGGAAGGAAGTGCAATTGGGCAGGCTCTTATGACCAGGAAGACTAGTCAGGAAAGGCCTGCCAGAAGAGATCTGTCTTGACAGCCTTTTCAAAGCTTTCTAAGGTCGTGATACAATGGATCTCATCCAGCAGGCCATTCCATAGTCTAGGAGCGGTCATCGAGAAGGCCCTCTGGGAAGTAGCTGACAGTCTAGATCAGGGGTAGGCAACCTTTCCCCTTTAAGGCCTGAGGGACTTCAGCTCCCATAATCCCAGGAGCTATTGGCCAACATGGGACTATTGGCCAGCATGGCTGAGGCTTCTGGGAGCTGAAGTCCCTCGGCCCTTAAAGGGGAAAGGTTGCCTACCCCTGATCTAGATTTTTCACCTTTAGCAAATTCATCCCAGAGGACCGAAGTGCATGGGGCGGATTGTACGGGAGGAGACGGTCTCAAAGTTAGGCTGGACCCAAGCCATTTAGGGCTTTATAGATAAATAACCAACACCTTGTACTGGGCCCAGAAACTAATAGGCAGCCAGTGAAGAGACTCCAGTACAGGTGTTATATGGTCTCTTTTAGATGTACCCAAGACCAACCTGGCTGCCATATTTTGTACCAGTTGGAGTTTCTGGACCAAGCACGAGGGTAGCCTCATGTACAGTGCATTGCAGAAATCCAGACGAGAGGTTACCAGAGCGTGTACCACAGTTTCAAGGTCCCTTACTTCCAGGAAAGGGCACAGCTGGCGTATCAGCCAAAGGTGATAACAGGCGCTCCTGGCCATCGCATTGACCTGATTAATCATCTGAAGCAATGAATCCAGGAGAACCCCCAGACTGCGAACACATTCCTTCGCAGTGAGTGTGACCCTTCCAGGACTGGAGGTTGTATCCCGATGCCTAGTTTCGGGGCCACTACTGTAAGTACCTCTGTTTTGTCTGGATTCAGTCTCAATCTGTTTTTCCTCATCCATTCCATTACTGCCTTAAGACAGTCATTGAGAGGAAAGACGGCATCTGAAGATGAGACTGAGGACCAAGACATAGAGAAATATATCTGGGTGTCATCAGCGTAGTGATAACACTCCACCCCATGTCTCCAAATAATCTCTCCCAGCAGCTTCATATAGATGTTGAATAACATCAGGGACAGAATGGCACCTTGGGGGATGCCACACTTAAGTTCCTTCCTAGCAGAGCTACTGGAAGCTAATTGCCCGCAACAAGCTGGGTACTCATTTTAGTGACCTTGGAAGGATGCAAGCCTGAGTTGAGCCTGAGCCCTGACTGGTATTGAACTCACAACCTTGTGGTTTGTGAGTGAGTGGCTGCAGTACAGGCATTTAACCACTCCACCACTAGGGTTCCTTTGTACAGAAAAGGCTGTAGCTCACAGACCAGTCAAAGTTGAACCCTAGCTCTCCAAGCCACCAAGTCTATCTAGGGCTCCAGGGAAAATAATGGATCTAGAAGTATTCCCACATACTTCTTCAGGGGAGTGTAATCCCATCCAGGGCAGATATCCCATCCAATTCCCAGAATCAAGAACAACCAATTCAAAGAACCTCTGCTGTATCAGGATTTAGTTCAGTTTATTTACCTTTATCCAGCCCATTGACTTTGACAACAAAGAGAAGTAAAGCAGAGTGTCATCAGCATACTGATGGTGCCCAACCCCAGTGCTCTTAATAACCTTTCCCAGTGGAATCATATATATGTTGGACAGCAAGGAAATCAAGGTTGAACCCTGTTGCACCCCATAGCACAATGGCCATGGGGCTGAGCAGGAGTCCCCCAATGCCACTCTGCAGAGTCTACTTTGCAGGTAAGAGTGGAACCACTATGAACAGGGTCTAATAATAATAATAAATTATTTATATCCCACCCCTCTGCAAACGCAATCGGGGCAGCTTACAACATTAAAACACCATAAATATACAATCCCAAGACCCACCCACCCCTTAAGATAGTATTAAACAACAGAGAATTAAAACAACAACAAAGATAAGTCACGGTGACAGGGCAGAAACTAACCATAAATGCGATAAAGAATAGGAGAAGGGATGGGCTAGCTCTTGAGGCCAGGAGATCTAATCAGGAAAGGCTTGCCAGAAGAGATCGTCTTCACAGCTTTTTAAAATCTGTTTTTCCAGTCCATTACTGCTTTAAGACAATCATTGAGAGGAGAGAGGCTATCTGAAGTCAACGCTGAGGACAGAGACATGGAGAAATATATCTGGGTGTCATCAGCATATTGATAACACCCCGCCCCATGTCTCCAGATGATCTATCCCAGCAGCTTCATATATATGTTGAATAGCATTGGGGACAGGATGGCGCCTTGAGGGATGCCACAATTAAGCTCTCTCCTAGTAGAGCAATTGTCCCCGAGCAACACCCTCTGGAATCTGCCCGAGAGGAAGGAGCAGAACCACTGCAGTGCAGTGCCTCCAATTTCTAGCCTACTCAGGCAATCCAAGAGGATGTTATGATCTATTGTATCAAAAGCCGCTGAGAGGTCTAGGAGCACCAGCAGGATCACACTACCCCTGTTGATGTCCAGACAAAGATCATCAGCTAAGGCGACGATGGCACTCAACTCCAAATCCTGTCCTAAAGCCAGTTTGAAATGGATCTAGATAATCGGTTTATTCCAAGATAGCTTGGAGTTGAAGAGCAACTGCCCTCTCGATCACTTTGCTCAGAAAAGGTAGTAAGGAGACTGACTTATAGTTGTTCATATCTAGGGGGTCCAGGGAAGTTTTTTTCCAGAAGTGGCCTAACCGCCGCTTCCTTCAAACAAGATGGAACATGGCCTTCCCCAAGGGATGCATTGATGATGTCCTGAAGGAATCTCCTCAAGGCATCCTCCCCACCCTAGATGGCCAGCCAAGATGGGCAAGGATCAAGAGGGCAGGTTGTTTTTTTCACTCTACCAAGGAGCTTGTCCATGTCATCGGTACTCACAGATTGAAACTGAGCCAGTCTAATTTCATTAACGGAGTTGCTGGACACCTCATCAATTGATTCTGTTACAACCCAACCAACACAACTCCCAACCAACTTCTATGTACAAAAATAAGAAAGTAATGTAATGTACAGCAAGAAGTTCAAGTAGCAAAATTATAGCATGACCAAGATACTGTAACAAGGATAGCAAGAAATAAAAGACAGAGTGTTATGAATTATCATCCAGGACAGATCTGTGCTACAGAAGAATCTATAAGACCCTCTTCTATAGAAAGCACACATTCTTATTATTAGGTAGAGTGAGGCAAGTTGCAGATGTGGTATGACAGTATCACAGATGTACTTTTGGAGCCTCTTGGACAAGCTTCTCTCCTGGAGGACAGAGATGTATGTGTCAAATGACCTGTCCTGCCTTCCCCCAAAATGGCTTGGTGTCTCACATCTGGTATGCAAATCTTTGACTATTTCATCCTCACATAGGAGGACATGTCATTTTCTCCCAGTTTAGCAATTTTTGCAGTTTCATACAATATTTCCATATAGTTTTCTCTGGTGTTTGCACATGGGGTTGTTGTGCAGAAACAGTGGTTTTGTACAAAAACATAGTTTTGTGCAAACACATCCACATGTAGGCTGGGTTCAAAAATTATGGCCAGAATTCACTGTCACACTTATGAATGTGTAACCTAGAGCTAGCATTCTTGCTTGTTTCACATTCGTGATCATAGTCACTAGTTTAGAAGAAAAGTGTGAATTTGGGCAAATTCTTATCCAAAACAAGGTCTCACCCATTCCTAGCACTCATTTGAAAAGACATAATTTGACACTTCATTGATCTCCTGCAAGGGTTGTAGAGCAGAGCCTCTTTCTGATAAGTCTGAAAGTCCAGTGTTATCTCTCTCCATCTGTGTCTCCCTCTCTCCCCCTCTCTTTCTCCCTCCCAATAGATAGATAGATCCCTGCTTATGCCATCACATAAAACCCACCACTTGAAGGAATAGTTGTCATAAATAGAACCACTGAGCAACAAGGAAAATAAATGGTAAAAAGTTTTCACTGACTATGCATGATTCCATTTGGGTTCCCAAAATCTTCAAAGTCATTTGGATCTTGGATCTGTTCCCACTTCTCTAATCCTGTGACAAGCTACTTTAATGGATAAGCAACGGCCATCTCAGAGACTAAATTTAAAACTCTCCTATGTATCTCTTGTCAAGAGCTAAAAGCTTTGCATGTCTGTAGTAGTTGCCACATACACCCTCCCCTCTATCTGTTGGCACCCATGACAAATACTACATCTTGCTTTGAGTAACAGTATATTGAGTGGTTGGCACAGGCAAAATAAGGTACCTGTAATTTATCTCTGGGAGTTTGGGTTGGATGACAATGCTGGGAACAGAAAGGGTCTCAGAGCTGCCACCTGATTACTGATTCTAAGATTTCTCCTTTGAGAGTGAGAAGAAGTGAGTTAGGTTGAAGGGTACAAAAAGCAAATCAATAAACAGGTTAGTGTTTGCATCATTATTAACACTCAGGCTGTCAACATACCCACTGAAACTATCGCTCAAGGCAGCTTCAGATTTAATGGTCACTGCTAGAGATTTACTGTAAATGTTAGCTAAACCCAAGCAAGGGAAAGAGGGGGAGAACTCATTTGACAGATAACAGCTTTCAGCAGCATACATGAGACCCTTTAATGCCTGTGAATATAAAATGAAGTAATCTCCTCTTGGAGCTGGTATTTCTTCTTGGAGGGTTTAAAACACATTCTTCCACTCTGCCTCTTCTCTCTGGCCCTGCTACTGATTTCTTCCAGTCCATTTTCTTCAGTTTGTAGGGCTACAGGTGAAATTCCCACTGTGACACATAGATTAAAGAGACCAGGAGCCTTGTCCTTTATTTCACCTGGCAGCCTTACAAACTTCAGAAAATGGACCAGAAGTCAGTAGCAGGGCCAGAGAGAAGAAGCAGAGTGAGAGAATTTGCAGAAGTGGAGAAAATACTTTTGCACAACTGTTAAAAGTAGAAAAGCCCTGCCCTTTATTTCACATGATGACCCTAGTAGTTAGTGTGTTCAGATCCCACTCCCTACAAAAGTCTCCTTCCTGCACCCACACAAGATAGGGATCCTGTAGCATCTTCAAGACTAACCATGCAAAAGAAGTTGTAACATAAGCTTTGCTCTACTTCCTCCATGCATCTGAGGAAGTAGATCAAGTTTATGAAAACTTATGCCACAACATCTTTCATACAGTTAGTTCAAAAGTGCTACAAGATATTTTAGACTAGCATGGCTATGTCTCTGAATTCTATCACCATCTTTGGAGGTTGCAGACTGCCAGAAATAGTGCAAACTGAGTCCACTTTTAGGGTTAGGGTTAGTGCTAGGGAATCATGGGAATTGTTTTTTTTTTTTTTCTGAGACATTGAGCCTTCTCTGTCAGAGAGCTCTGGTGCCACAATAAACTACAGTTCCCATGATTCCTTAACCCTAACCCTTAAAGTGGACTCAATTTGCACTATTTCTGGCAGTCTGCAATTCCCCTTAGTGGTAAGTGCAAGAGCAACTTAAGGTGGGTAGTTCATACAGCCAAGATATAACTAAAGTAGTGCCTGAGTTGTGTAAGCATATTATGAAGTGGTTTTGCCAACTTTCAATCTTTCTATTCAGTGATAAACTATTGAAGTGGTCAGGATATTGAAGTGGTCAGGATGCAGATACCTTTTAAAAAATTGAGGCTGCAACCCTATGCAGTTACCTGGGAGTAATGCCACTGAACACAGCACTACTTATTTCTAAACATGCACTGTAAGCTACATTTTTGACATAAATAAAAAAAATGACTTTGCTACCACAGAATCATAGAGTTGTAAGAGACCACAAGGGCCATCCAGTCCAATCCCTTGCCATTCAGGAACTCAAAATCAAAGTATCCCCAACAGATGGCCATCCAGCCTCTGTTTAAAGACCTCCAAAGAAGGTGACTCCACACTCTGATGGAGTGCGTTCCACTGTTGGATAGCTCCCACTGTCAGGAAGTTCCTCCTAATGTTCAGGTGGAATCTCTTTTTCTGTAGCTTGCATCTGTTGTTCCAGCTCCTGTTCTCTGGAACAGCAGAAAACAAGCTAGCTCCCTCCTCAATATGACATCCCTTCAAATAATTAAACAGGGCTATCATATCACCCCTTAACTGTGTCTTCTCCAGACTAAACATACCCAGTTCCCTAAGTCATTCCTTATACGGCATGATTTCCTGACCCTTCACCATTTTAGTCATCCTCCTCTGGACACGCTCCAGTTTTTCAACATCCTTTTTGAATTGTGGTGTGCAAAACTGTACACAGTATTCTAGGTGGGGCCTGACCAAAGCAGAATACAGTGGCAGTATTACTTCCTTTGATCTAGATACTATACTTGTATTGATGTAGCCTAAAATTGCATTGGTCTTTTTAGCTGCCACATCATACTGTTGACTCATGTTCAACTTGGACTCCTAGATCCCAGTTTGTATCTAAAGTGAGCAAGAAGTTCAAAGTGAAATATCCATGGACTGCCTTCTTACAATAAGAAGCAGAGTTAACTAATGAGAAAAGCCAATAAAAATACATTTTAATCCTAGATCTTGATAAGACTAATGGTCTTGAACTTGTTACCATACTGGAATTATTTGATAAGCCACATTCCCAAGACCATTGAAAATGAAAACAAAAAATAAGGCAAGACAGACAACTGGGACCTGCAGGATACTGTTAATTGCATCACATCTTGCTGGTAGAAGAGATGGGGGTGATGGAGATCTATTCCGCTGCTGATCAGGAAATAAAGAAGATGACATTTCCACTCCTCCTCCACCAGCAAGCAAAAAAGCAGGACTCTGTCACAATTTATTGTCACAGCCTTTCTCACTGGTGGGAAAAAGTAGAAATGCTATCCTCCTTGCACTCTGATAGCCAGAAGAACCAAACTCCTTCACGTGAAAGGCTGCTTCTTGGTAAAGTAGGTGGAGGGAAGTCAGACCAGGAGATGTCACTTAGCTATGCATGTATTACACATGCATAAATGAGTAGAATATAGGCCACCTTATCCAATGTTCTCAAATCATTTAATGTTGTCTTTCTGGCATTCCCTTCCCAATGATCCATAGCCTCTGTGTACTAATTCCTGATGCTTAATCTCCAGGGCTTTCCTTAAATGCAAGCCATTCTTCCCCAAGCTGTGTGAGATGGTTGCCAGAGCCTCCAAGGCTTAGCTAGACTTTTGGTGCAAGAGGTTGTAAACAAACTGAAAAGCAATATTGAAAATGTTGCATTTGAGGGTTGTTATTGTTTTCCCTGTGGAGTTTATTGCAGTGGGCAAAGAGCCAGTACGTTCTCATGTCATCTCTGTGGAGTTGCGCTCTAATAGCTTTTGAAGTGAACATACCCTGGAATTCACAGAGATGGTTTTGCTTTCATTAATTTGTGCACTATGGGGGGGGGGGGAGGGAATACAACTTTTGAGCCTTAATTGTTGATGGGAGTTTTGTTTTTCTTCAATGTGCAAAAAAGGAACCCTGTTCTGAAGGGAGATGTCATGAAGATCAAATTCTTGCACCATAGGGACAACATGAATGTTAAAACACATACACACACCATAGAATAAGTAAATGGCATAAGTTACTCTGGGAGATATTTGGACAAGGTGACCTCCTGGAGTGCACATTAGCTGCATTATTGGCCAATAAAGTCTCTCTCTATTTCACATATACATATTCTTCACATATTGAAAGGCTAAGATTAGGGTTGATTATCAATGGGGAGGATGTGCCAAACAATTACTTTCATTATTGAATATCCTATTAATTATTTAAGTAAGGAATCAATTATTCATATCTCATTTAAATGAAAGACGGGAAATAACACAGCCATTTGACAGAAGTGTTTCCAGTGTCTTCAGATACTGTAGTGATTCAGTCGCTGAGACAGTGCAGCTGAAAAATGGAGATGTAGTGGAGTCTAAACTGTTTTTAAATATGTTGCTATTGTTGTTACTGCTGTTATTCTTAGTCAGAAACTACTCTTACAGGTGCCCATTATTCATAGAAAGAAAAGTAATCAGCAAGATCAGTGCCAAGAAGATTCAACAATAAAATGTTTTACAGAAACTGACCTAGCTGTGGACAGATGTCATGTAGTATGCAGTTCAGAAGTCTTTAACTTCTGAAGTTTGTAGGATCATGTTGATAACCTCAACTAAATATATGGGTAGTGAAAAAATATGCACTGGATAAACATAACAATTATAGTAACAATGCTGAACTGGACCCATGAGAGCTGACTCATTCTGTTCTGCAGATTATATGATGTGAGTGTGGGTTTGTGAAATGTTTTGCATTATTTTAATCAATACAGTTCAAATGAGGAAATTAAAAAACCTTTCATCAAGCCATTGACAAAAAAAGCAAGAGTTTATTAACAATCTGTCACTGAGCTAGGGAAAGTTTTGTGTTTGTTTTTTGTTTGTTTTTTAGATGATCAGTCCCAGATCTCTCAGCAAGCATGGCAAAATTGTGGGAATTGTAGTCAAAAATATACCTCTTCCAAACAAACTCTGATCCTACACACCTTGAAGTTCAATTTATCAGGTAGATGTTCGTTATCTCCATATTACACATCAGGAAACAAAATGAGAGATCAAACTTATCCAGATGTTTGTCTTCATGTCCTTGACTTGAGTATGATTTCATACATAACTGTGCAACAGGGAAAGCCAGACAAGCATTGTTGTCCACATCCCTGAGTATGGGGGCTCTTTTCAAGAATAGGAAGGCCTGAAATGTTTTTCTAGTCTACATGTTCTGCTGGACACAGTCAAAGCCTCTGTGTGACCACAAATCCTGACAGCAGGAGTTGACATCAATAGGAGTACAGTGTTTAGATCAAGGGAACTAATAATACTGCTCTATTTTTTGGTCAGATCTTACCTGGAATACACATCCTCTTTCTTTCTGGTCAGTACAATTCAAGAAGAATGATGACAAGCTGGAGCCAAAATGGTTAAAGATTTGGAAACCATGCCCTATGAGGAGTGGCTTAGGGAGCTGGTTATGTTTAGCCTGAGGAAGAGAAGGTTTAGAAGTGACATGATGGTCATTTTAAATGTTTGAAAGGATGTCATATGGAAGAAGGAACAAACTTGTTTTCTGATGCTCCAGAGACTACATAAAGCAATGGATTCAAACTACAGGAAAAAAGATTCCACCTCAACATTAAGAAGAACTTCTTGATGTTAAGAACTGTCAAACCAGCCAATATATATTTTAAAAAATTGACACCTTATGTTGGAAATGTAGAAAGGCCAGCAGGTTCATACTATCATTGTTGGCGGACTTGTAAAAGGGCTAAAAGTTATTGGAATTCGATCACTAAAATAATTAACAAGATATTAAATATTAATTTAGAGATAAAGCCAGAATATTTATTGTTGGAAATGCTTGAGGAAAAATTAGGAAAAAAGTATAGTAAAATCTTATTTTATATGACTACAATAACCAGAATTATATTTGCACAACAATGGAAATTACATCCACTCCACCTATCTTAACTACAGCATCCAAGTCAGAGCGAATCTGAGCAATTTTGTCTGCAAAGTGTCTTGCGAATTGTTCACAGCAAGCTGTCGAGTGGTCTTTGTTTCCTTCTTCAGGGGCAGAATGTAAAAGGCCCCTGACAACTCGAAACAGCTCTGCTGGACAACATTGTGCAGATGCAATGGTGAAGACAAGAGATGTTGTACATGGACAATATTAAATAACTTGCATTACTTGTTCCCTAGTATGTTGGAACATACTATAGGATAATCATCTGTGAATGTGAGGGGGCCATATAAATGGCACTCTCTCCAGAGGTTACTGGTGATGCAATTTGCCAAGGGGAGTGAAGGGGAAGGGGAGGAGAAGCCTTTCAAGGTCCATGGCCCCCAACCTTTAAATGCTGTCCAGCCCTGAATTAGACAAAATGAGACAGCCAGTGTAGGCAGCTGATTTAGGATGTAAACCAGTAAAATTATATTTAATTTTCAGCTATTGTTGATTTATTGCTACAGGGATGACAGGGGTCACTTCTGGGATTTTGTGCTTTATTTTTCAAAATAAATTGGTTGACTTTAGATATGTCATCATCCATTTGATTTGGGAAGGAAAATCTCATGGTGTGGTCCTAGTCAGTTTCACCTGTATTAAACATCCCATGAGAAAGTGCACTTTTGCAGACTGCCAGAAATAGTGCAAATTGAGTCACTTTAACTGCCCTGACTCAGTGCTAGGGAATCATGGGAACTGTAGTTTATTGTGCCACCAGAGCTCTCTGACAGAGAAGGCTCAATGTCTCAGAAAAAAAATACAATTCCCATGATTTCCTATCACTGAACCAGGGCAGTTAAAGTGGACTCAACTTGCACTATTTCTAGCAGTCTGCAGTAAATCAACCATTATACTAGTATATCATGATCAGGAAGTGCAGCAGTGTTGGCAGGGTAAAGGGCAAAATAAGAGCATTACCATGCATAAGAATTCTTGTCCCCCATTAAATTTTCCTTCAGTATGGCCATGAAATCCACTGGGTGACCTTGGGCAAGTCACATGCTCTCAGCCTTTGGGGAAGGAATAAGTTTCCAATTTTCTTGGCAAGATTTGTTCAGAAAAAGCTTGCCATTGCCTTCCCCTGAGGCTGAGAGCATGTGACTTGTGCAAGGTCACCCAGCTGGTTTTATGGCCGAGTGAGGAATTGATCCTTGGTCTCCAGAGTTGTAGTTGAACACTCAAACCATTATGCCATGACGGCTCTTATTAAGAAACTGAAAATGTTCATAGCTAGAACTCTTACATTTGCTGTGTTTGAATTTCTTTGGCAAATTTGCCTGCTTATTTTTCTTTAGATGCCTAAACTCTATTTCTCATTGTCACCAGGGGAAGAGACCAAGATAAGGAGCAAATTCAGAGGGAATTTTGGGCCAGAATACTCAAGGAACAGCCCATAGTATTCTTACAAGTGTAGGCAAGTCCCTAAATGCCACAACTGTGTTAGTGTAAGAAATATAAACATAACAGTTTGGGAACAATCATTTTCATACAACTCTTCAAAAATACCATGGTGCTGCTATAGTCCTGGGCTCTGTCTTCTACTTGCTGGCTTTCATAATTCCACTTTCCTTTCCCATGCCCTTCCTAGCATGCCTTTTAGTCTCTACAGTTTTTATATTTTCAGTTGTGTAGTTACCGCAATTGACTAAGTAAAAATAAAATTTATTATTATTATTATTATTATTATTATTATTATTATTATTATTATACCCCGCCCCTCTGAGCTCAATCGGCGCGGCTTACAAATGATAAAAATACAATACATCCTAACCCTTATACCCTCCCCCCCCCTTAAAAAAGTATTAAACCAACAAAGGTTAAAACCAACAGGTTAAAACAAACACACATCGATGACAGTCAAAAGAGAGGCAGCAGTCACAAACTGACTAGGAGACGGGCTAATAGGAAGCTCCTGGAGGGCTCCCCTAAAATATTTTGAAAAACACCATGTTTGGGAATTGAGAGGGGGATGGGGGAAGGAAGATGAACAGAATCATTCCCACTCACACCCCATGACTGCCTACATATTGGAACTGCAGCAGGAGGAACTTATCACACATGACTCAATAGTAGAAAAACAATGCAATTGGGAGACATTGACAGGTTTTGTCTCTCAATGAAAAGGAACATACCAGAAACAGATATAAAATAAAGCATCTACACAATAAACAGGGTATCATGTGATAAGATACAGCCACAGATGCTACTATCCTGCTGTAATTCTACTTTGGCAGCCTTGTGTGTTAAACTCCTATGTGAAGCATAGTTTCCAATGACATAGTTTCTAATGACAATTTCTGCAGTCATGGAAGACACTGTGATCATGGAAATGGCAATTGCCTTTTTCAGCTTTTATTATCTGCAGTCCAGTTCACATACAGAGGGGATTTTATGGGCAAAAGAAGCCATCCATTTGTACCATTAGATCTAAGTGAAAGAACAGACTGGGGAGTATTACGTAGCTTCCAAAATTCAGTTCATTTTAAGGCAAGTATATTGCTGGCATGAGGTAGATTTGTACATAGAATCAATAAAAGATTATGCTTGAATGGTCTTACAGCAGGACATTCTTCTGCCACCATATACCAAAATAAATATCTAACAAACCTTGAAAATAAAAATAGTCTGGGAAAGGAAGTATCTGGAAGCGTGTTTTTACTTGTCCACTGAAACCCCCATTGCAATTTGGCAGCAGCTGTTTTAAGCATACACACAAAAAAGGCATGGAGCAATGCCGTTTGTATGAGGCAAAATAGATCCCTTGCTTGTGTAGTGATTGTGGTATGGGAAGGTGGGTTGGCTGAGAGGAACAATCCCTTTTTTGCTGTTGTCTTTGGGGTTCTTTGGGGGGCAGTTTGCATGTCCCCTCTAGACAGCCCTGTGCCTGGTTCTCTTTTGCATCTGGTACAAAGAGACATCATATTGCAAACAAATTGTCAATTACTGAATGATCAAGCCCTCCATTTGTTTGTTCAACTGGCTCTCAAATAGTCCAATTAATTATAACACAGCTAATTATTAAGATGCACTGGTATTCATCTCATTTTCCAGCTGCAAGGAAGAAGCCTCTCCCCTCCACCGTGCTGTCACTATTGCACTCCTATTCAGTCTAGCGATTTATCTCTGTCAAGCCAGTAAAATGATAATGCCAATTAAATCACACAAATAATTGCTGTTTTATCCCAGTAGAATTTCCCCTTCATATTCAGGTGGAATATGAATGAAGGATGGCCAAAGGAGAGTGTTGGGTGTTAAGGGGAAACTCTTTTTTTTTTTTAACTTGGATGTTCTCCATGTCAAAGATGCCATTTCAGCTCATAAATAGGAATGGCAAAGAAATTTTGTTGTAGTTGGCTGTCTCAGTGGAGGCAGCCTTTCACACCTTCTGAGAGTGATTGTGGAAAAAAACATACTCTTCTCAAGAATTTGCACATTTGTGAGGCTATGGGGCACCTTGGAGAAAGTGAGCACCAAATAGCAAGCTCATTGTAAAACATGAAAATCTAAAGATGAACGCAAGTGAAAATACACACAGAAGCATATGATAGTAAATGGGGAGAACTGTGTAAGTTAGGGAAAAATGTACAAATAAATATAGACATTAGGAAAAATAAAAAACAAATTACATAAATATCCATGCCAGAGAGACATCAAACAGGGATGGGAAGAACATGAAGGGGAAATTTGGAGGTATGCAACAAAACTGGGGCTTAGAAAATTTCGTATTCCTATTCAATCTTTACTATTGGTTCTTTAATGTGAATGGGTGGCATTAGAAGTGCTCAGACAATAAATTTGATGCTCACAAGCATCATGGGCTAGACCAGTGATTTCCAAAGTAGGTGGTACAGCCCCCCGTGGCAGTGGAAGATTCCAGGGGGATGGTGAGGGAAAAGTGGGACAGTGAGGGGGAAAGGGAGTGGCAGGGAGCCTTCAGTCAAAGCTTTGGTGCACAAGAAAGACAAGGGAAACCAGCAGCCTTTAGGACCATGGTGGAGATGATGATTGCATGAAACTTCTTTTCAGCATTCTCAAAAACCACCACATACCCTCGCTGATCATTTTGTGTGGTGCTATCTCCTGCTCTTTGCCTGCCCATGTGAGTTTACTTCTTTACTAGCATCTTTCGCTAGTAGCAGCAATTGAGAAACTCATGAGGCTTGGACACAGAGCATTGCCTCTGTGGCTCAGAGTGGCACCATTTTGGGACAGACTGGAGCAAATAAAGCACATGGTAGCAGAGGAGAAATGGCAGTAAAAAGGAACTTTCAAATTTGGGATCCTGTTTAACCTTTGTGGACTTTGCTGGCAAGTTGGAGTTGCATTGCTGCTCATGCTTTCTTTCATCAGACAAGCTGAGAGAAGAGGTGGCAGAAGAAACAATTTTTGTGGGAGAGTGGACACTTGAAACTGTGTGGGGTAGACTTGTCTCTAGGGAAGACGTATTTGTGCCCAGTTCTTGGAAAGAGTCCTTTGTCTTGGAGCAGCTCCTGTAGTTAAAATCTCTCCCTTTCCTGGTCCACACCAGTCTCCATGTGTTCTCAGTAAATACCCTACATATGCACCAGCTGCACCTTTCTCTGTCCCTTGCACCTGGTCACCCTGGGAGCAGCAACTGAACAGCTGGCTGAGCAGCAACCAAGAGGCCTCTTGTCCACACTGGCCTTTGTGGCAAGGCTGGCATGGATGAGAGACTTCTCAGTCACTGCTTAGCCAGATTGTTGCTGCTCCCAGGATGACAGGGTGCAAAGGGAGCAGCAACTGAACATCCAGTGAAACAGTGACCAAAAAGACTCTTGCCTGTGCAGGCCTTTGCTGCAAGACGCACAAGGAAGAGATTTTTCAGTCAGTGTTCAGCCAGCTGCTTGGCTGCTGCTCCCAAGGTGACTGGGTGCAAAGAGAGCAGTGACTGAGATTGGATGTTTGGAATTTACAATAGAACAGTATTTGTTGTTTTTAACTGCCCTTGAGTCGATCTTGACTCATGGCAACCCGATGGATGAGACATCTCCAAGACCCTCTCTCCTCCACTGCTCTGCTTAAATCCTGCAACCGCATACCCATGACCTCCTTAATAGAGTCCATCCATCTAGCATGTGGCTTTCCTCTCTTTCTACTTCCCTCCACCTTTCCCAGCATTACTGTCTTTTCCAAAGAGTCCTTTCTTTTCATGATGTGTCCAAAGTACGACAGTCTCAGTTTGTTCACCTTGGCTTCCAGGCAGCATTCCAGCTTGATCTGCTCTAGGACCCACTTGTTTGTCCTTTAGCTGTCCATGAGATCCTCAGCACTCTTCTCAAGCACTACATCTCACAAGAATTGATTTTCTTCCTAACCTCTTTCTTAACTATCCATCTCTCACATCCATACATGGTAATAGGAAATACAATGGCTTGTATAGGGAATACAATAATTCTAACTTTTGTGCTGAGTTGTATATCTTTGCATTTTGGAATATTTTCTAGTTCTTTCATAACCACCCTCCCCGTTCTTAGTCTTCTTCTGATTTCCTGACTGCAGTCCCCATTTCTATCAATGTTTGATCCCAGATATGGGAATTCTTTTACTATTTCTATTTCTTCATTGTCGAGGTTGAACGGTTGTGAAGGTCCTCAGTGGTCATTATTTTTGTTTTCATTATGTTCAATGTTAAGCCTGCCTTTGCACTTTCTTCTTTGATCTTCCTTTGTAGGTGTTCCAGGTCTGTGAGGTTTTCTGCAAGTATTATGGTGTCATCTGCATATCTCAGATTGTTGATATTCCTTCCTCCTATTTTCACTCCTCCCTATTCCTTGTCCAAGCCTGATTTCCTTACAATATGTTCTGCATATAGGTTGAATAGGTAGGGTGATAGGATGCAGCCTTGTCTATTTCTCCCTGTCTTGATCATCGGCCTCTCCTCTCAATCACTGTTTTAAGGTAGTAATGGGCTGGATGAGGAAAAACAGATTGAGATTAAATCCAGACAAAACGGAAGTGCTCACGGTAGCGGCCCTGATACCAGGAATTGGGTTGCAACCTCCCAACCTGGATGGGGTCACACTCTCCGCGAAGGACTGTGTTCACAGTCTGGGGGTGCTCCTTGATTCGTTGCTTCAGATGACTAGTCAGGTGAATGTGACGGTCAGGAGTGCCTGTCATCAGCTTCAGCTGATACGCCAGCTGCACCTTTCCTGGAAGTAAGGGATCTTGAGACCGTGGTGCACGAGCTGGTAACCACTCGTCTGGATTTCTGTAATGCGCTCTACATGGGGCTACCCTCATGCTTGGTCCAGAAACTTCAGTTGATACAAAATATGGCAGCCAGAGTAGGCTCAGGAACATCTCGGAGAGATCACATATAATCCTCCCCATGCACTCCGGTCCTCTGGGAGGAATTTGCTTCAGCCACAAAAATCTAGGCTGTCTACTACCTCCCAGAGGGCCTTCTAGGTAATCACCCACAGATTATGGAATGGCCTGCCGGATGAGATCCGTCTGATTACAAGCCTGAGTAGTTTTAAAAAGGCGGTAAAGACAGATCTCTTTCAGCAGGCCTTTCCTGATTGATCCCAGCATTAGAAGCTATACCCTTGCCCTTTCTGTCTCTGATTGCCGCTGTCTGATTCTTTTTATTTTTTATTTATTTTCATTGTTTATTGTATGCTATTTATGATTTAGTTGGTTTTAATGGATGTTAGTTTAATATGTTTTTATGGGGGAGAGTGGGGGTTTGAGGTTTTTAGATTGTATTGATGTATTTTAAATTGCTGTAAGCTGCCCTGATTGTTTTAACAGAGGGGCGGGGTATAAAAATTATTATTATTATTATTATTATTATTATTATTATTATTATTTATTGTCTGACTCAGGGGTAGGCAACCTTTCCTCTTTAAGGGCCGAGGGACTTCAGCTCCCAGATTCCCAGGAGCTATTGGCCAACATGGGACTATTGGCCAACATGGCTGAGGCTTCTGGGAGCTGAAGTCCCTTGGCCCTTAAAGGGGAAAGGTTGCCTACCCCTGGTCTGACTCCTTTGCCAATTGGGAATCATTCTGTTTCTCCATTTTCTGTTGCAGGGGTAGGCAAACTTTCCCCTTTAAGGGCCAAGGGACTTCAGTTCCCAGAAGCCTCAGCCATGTTGGCCAATAGTCCCATGTTGGCCAATAGCTCCTGGGATTATGGGAGCTGAAGTCCCTCAGCCCTTAAAGGGGAAAGGTTGCCTACCCCTGTTCTGTTGTGACAGTAGCTTCTTGTCCCGAGTACAGATTCCTCATTAGGACTATCAGATGTGTTGGCACTCCCATGTCTTTAAGGCCATTCCATAGCCTTGCATGGTCTATGCAGTCAAAGGCTTTGCTGTAGTCTATGAAGTACATGCTGATTTTCTTTTGGAATTCCCCGGTGCACTCCATTAGCCATCGTATGTTTGCAATGTGATCCCTAGTGCCTCTTCCTGCTGAACCCTGCTTGGACCTCTGGAATCTCTCTTGCCATGTATGGTTAAGAGTCTATGTTCCAGAATTTTGAGCATGATTTTGCTTGCATGGGAGATCAGTGCTATGGTCCTATAGTTGCTGCAATCTCTTGTGTCTCCCTTTTTGTAGATGGGGATGTATATTGATCAAGTAGAACAGTATACCTAATATAAAAAATATGCCTGGAGGAGGGGGTGCTAGGATTGTCGCCAAAGAGGAAAAGGGGTAGTAGTCCAAAAAAGTTCAGGGACCATTGGACTACACAGTGGCCAATATAGGTCATGCAAGTCATCTCAACAAACATTTGACCTCAACTATTTACCAGTTATGAGAGCCAGTATAGTGTGGTGGCTTAAGGATTGGACTAGTACTCTGGAATAATAGGGTTTTAATTCTCTGCTTGGTCATGGAAACCCCTTGGTGGAAACCCACTTGGACAAATCACACATACTCAGCCTCAGATTAGGGCAATGGGAAAACCCCTCTGAATAAATCTTGCCAGGAAAATGCTATGTTCTGAGGGTCATCATAGGCTTGAAATGACTTGAAGGCACACAATAACAACAAATTTATCAATTAGATCCATATCCCATCCTTCCTCCAAGGAGTTCAAGTCAACCTACATGGGCTTATCCCCTTCACTGCAGCCTTGAAAAAAATATTAGATTGTTATATAAATATGGAATAGTACAAGGTAAGCTAGTGAATTCTGTTCACCAATGTTTCAATCCAAATATTTAACTATTTTATATGCCCATAATTGTGTGTGGTTCAGTGGATACCCTTTGCCAGCACCAGCCAATAGTGGACACAGTCCCTGAGGCTTTCTCACTTTAGCCAATGTTCTGTATCTAGGAAGCCCAAAAACAAGAAACAGGGGCAGTAACACTCTTTTGTGGTTTATGAACAACAGCTGGTATTCAGTGGGATACTTACTTCCTTTGGACTTAAGAGATTCCATACAGCAGTCCTGATTAGTATTGATAAGTCATCCTTCATGAATTTAGTTAAATTCATTTTAAAATTACCAAAGATATCTTACAATAGCAAATCTATTGCTTAATCAATAAACACAAGTTGGTGGTTGCTTGGTTCTCTGTGTGCTCCACTCCTGCCATTGGCTAAACTACAATGATATCATGGAAGCCAGAAGAAGGTGTATGGCTGATGATTAGGTAAATAGGAAATGGTGAGTGAACCTGAAAGCAGGATTTAATTTGAATGAGTCCCATTATCTGTCTTCTCTGCTAGAACTCTGGCCTGGAACATATGAAGCAATAAAGAAGAATGTTGAGCTAAGCATTGTTAGGAAAGATCTAATTAGGGGAATTTATAATTAGCTCATATATGCAAGAGTGGGATCCTAACAAAGCCCCGTGGGATCATGTACCATTATGTATACCAGAGGACTAAGAAATCCCTCAATGGAAGACACAGAGGCAGGCTTCTCCAATTAAAGTCTAAATATTTATTAATTACAAATGGGGAAAGACTGCACACATACGAATATAACATGCACACACACACAGCACTCTAGAAGTAAAGGGGATGAAAGCGAGGATAGCTTGAGAGGGACCAGGCTGAGGGGAAATACTCACTTCCGAAGGCTTCTCTGGGATCCGCTGTGGATGTTAATGATGAGGAGGAGGAAGAGGCATGGCCACCGAAATGAGGGGAAGGGGATGGCCGAGGGAGCTATGATCAGAGCACAGACCAACATGGAGTTGGCATTCACTCTCAAAATAGCACATGGAGTCTAGAAATCCAAGGGTTCTTATAGGAAATTTTGCCTTCTGGCTATTAACTAAATGGCTTGGCTGAAGTCAGGACAAAGGTGTTGATAGTCAAACCTAGGTGTGAGCATAGTCTAAATAATGCATTTGGTTTCGAAACTATCAAGGAACAGAGGCTAGAGAAAAGGTTGCAGTCAAATCTGATCACTGCCCCATTAAGTGTGAGACTCGAAACAAATAAGCACTATTATGTGTCTTTTCCAGTATAATGGTTTTTCCCTTTTGGCAACTCCCAAACCTGTCTGGTAGGGAATTTTCCAGTTGTCCTGGGCAGGTCTCTCAGTGCCTACATGATCTGCCATCTAGGGGATTATGGCTGACATCCCTCAGAGGTCAGTTCGGGGTCATAGAGGGAACTCCACATGTGTCCAAAATTTTATGAAAAATCACATATGCTAAAAGCATATAAAGAGTGAATAATTTAGGTTGTCAGATACCTAAAGAGAAGGAAGAAAAGTGTCAAGGACAGAAGACCTGCCTTATAGCAGACACAGTTAACCATGCAAACTGCTTTCTAAATACAGCTAGAGAGAAGCAGATGGACTTGGACAGAAGGAGAGGAGAAAGAAAAAAGCCAAAGGAAAGGTGGTGCTAAAGAGGAAATGGGTGCCAAAGGAATCTATTTCTGCTACAGAGTACCCTCTTGGCATAGGACTTTATCACATAAGGGTAGCAAAGTGGAATTATAACAGGACAGAAGTGTTTTTCGCTGATACCTATCACACGATGTTGTGTCTGTCCTGCTGCTGGTTTATATTCCTTTTGTTCCTGGACAGCCCCTTTTCATTGACTGGTAAAACATTTCAATTCTTCTCAATTACTTTGCCTTTCCATTATGGATTTTTGTGTGATAAGTGCCTCCCACTACAGTTCTGCTTCTCAGACAGTCATGTGGTATGAGAGAGTGTGATTCTGCCCCTCTCTCCCTCTTTCTCTCCCCTTCACTATTCCCAAGCAGGATGTTTTCCTTTCCTTTCCTGTTCTTTTTCTTTTCTTTTCTTTTTTATTTCACCATATTACCATAATTATGCAATTGCAGTAAAAATAAAAATAATAAAAACCGAAAGGCATCATGGGTAAGAGCATAGAATAGAAAAGTGGGGTTATGTGTGGTGTGAGGAAGAGAGAGCACAGGACCATAGATCACTAAACTATTAACACTATTACAGAGTGATAATGAGTGATAATGAATGTTCCCAAAGCAGTATGTTTCCACTGTCTTAAATAATGTGATTGCAGCAAGAGAGCAGGCTGGTGTGATGAAGTCCAGGCAAACTGTCCCATTTAAGGGCCGAGGGACTTCAGCTCCCAGAAGCCTCAGCCATGTTGGCCAATAGTCTGGGATGTTGGTAATATGGTCTGGGATTCTGGGAGCTGAAGTCCCTCGGCCCTTAAAGGGGACAGTTTGCCCACCCCTGGCCAAACCATGAAAAAATTAATTTATGGACTACATCTCCCAGAATCCTCCAGCCAGTATGATTGCTGGCTGTTTTGGTTGGGGCTTCAGGCAGATGTAGCTCCAAAAGATATTCCCCCACCCACATGCTCTGGAGAGAATATACGTCCACGTGCACATTCTGAGATACTCCCAAAATTCAGACTAGTCTTTATCAAGCTATATGTATATGCATATCCAGATGTACAAAAACATACACACAGAGAGACATCTATGAAGAGTTTGTCTGATATAAAGTGAGAAGCCATCTTTTTTCAGAGGGGGGAGCTCATCCATTCATAGCCATGCTAAGCAAAGTGTCTCCATCTCCTGCCCTTTGCCTGCCACATAATATTATAGACACATGATTTTAGATCTGGTCAGACACCAGATTAAGAGGACAAAGCAGTCTAATCCAATCTTGGATCTTATTCAATTAAACACCGAGGATATACATGTGTAACCTTGTTAATATCACGTTTAGTTGAGGCAGAGGGAAAGAAAATTAAGATATACTTGGTGTTGTTGCTAATTAGAAAAATTGAGACTTTGCATCTGTGTAATGCAGAGCAACATGTGGCATTAACAGATGTGAACTCATTACACAGCTGCAGCAAAGTAGATTGTGCCACGGTAACGATAAAATCTTAAAATCAGATTTCTTTATATAGGAGTGCAGTGCTTCAGTCTCACTTTGATTTCCCCTCCAGTACCTCACTGCAAGAACAGAGATGCTGAAATTGAGATTTCAATTTCATGTTGAGGATGCAGCTATTACTTGATAGAAAATGTGAAGAACAATTGCACTGTCTGACTGCCTACTCCTCCCCTCATCTATTGATTGTTTTCATTGCTTCCTGAGATCCTGGTCAAACTTAGGTCAAACTTGTTCACATGTTAGGACACTGTTTTCAGACTTTTGTAATCTACTATGCCCAAAATCTCTCAACCAGCATAGCTATGAGTCATGGAATAAGTGAAGCTCCTACAAATACCAAGTCATCTGACTGACAACCTGTACAGAGGTTCATAAGGAAGTAATTAATTATACAAGTATTTGTGGTTTTGTGTCCGTTATAATTTAAAAGAAAGCAATGTTCAAGTCCTCACACTCATGCAGAAGAGCTTAAAGTTCAGAGTTCATTCATAGAATCATAGAATGATAGAGTTAGAAGAGACCACAAGGGCAATCCAGTCCAATCCCCTGACATTCAGGAACTCAAAATCAAATAATCCCTGACAGATGGCCACCAAGCCTCTGTTTAAAGACCTCCAAAGAAGGAGACTCCACCACACTCCGATGGAGTACGTTCCACTGTTGGATAGCTTTCGCTGTCAGGAAGTTCCTCCTAATGTTCAGGTGGAATCTCTTTTCCTGTAGCTTGCATCCATTGTTCCGGTTCCTGTTCTCTGGAGCAGCAGAAAACAATCTAATTCCCTCCTCAATGTGACACCCTTTCAAATATTTAAACAGGGCTATCATATCACCTCTTAACCGTCTCTTCTCCAGGCTAAACATACCCAGTTCCCTAAGTCATTCTTCATAGGGCATGATTTCCAGACCCTTCACCATTTTAGTCGCCTTCCTCTGGACACACTCCAGTTTTCCAACATCCTTTTTGAATTGTGGTGCTCAGAACCGGACACAGTATTCCAGGTGGGGGCTGACCAAAGCAGAATACAGTGGCACTATTACTTCCCTTGATCTAGATACTATACTTCTATTGATGCAGCCTAAAATCGCATTGGCCTTTTTAGCTGCCTCATTACACTGATGACTCATGTTCAACTTGTGGTCTACTGGGGCTCCTAGATCCCTTTCATATGTAGTCTCATTAAGCCAGGTTTCCCCATCTTATATTTATGCATTTCATTTTTTTGCTCTAAGTGACCTTACTTTTCTCCATGTTGAATTTCATTTTGTTAGCTTTGGCCCAGCTTTCTAATCTATTAAGGTCATTTTGAATTTTTATCCTGTCCTCTGGGGTATTAGCTATTCCTGTGCAAATCTGAGAAACATGCCCCCTTTTCTTTCATCCAAGTCATTGGTAAAGATGTTGAATAGTACTGGGCCTAAGACAGAACCCTGTAGTACCCCACTGGTCACTTCTCTCCAGGATAAAGAGGAGCCATTGCTGAGCACCCTTTGGGTTTGGTCAGTTAACCAATGCATCTAACAGTTGTATTGTCTAGCCCACATTTTACTATCTTGTTTGCAAGAATATCGTGAGGGACCTTGTCAAAAGCCTTACTGAAATCAAGATATGCTATGTTTACTGCATTCCCTTCATCTAGCAAGCTGGTAATTTTAACAAAAAAATAGATCAGATTAGTCTGGCATGACTTGTTTTTGAGAAACCCATGTTGACTTTTAGTGATTATGGCATTCCCTTCTAAATGTTCACAGACTCTCTGTTTAATGATTTGCTCTTGAATCTTTCCCGGTATTGATGTCAGACTAACTGGGCAATAGTTGTTGGGATCCTATCTCCCCTTTTTGAAGATGGGGATGATGTTTGCCCTTCTCCATTCTGCTGGGACTTCTCCTGTTCTCCAGGAGTTGTCAGATTATTGCCAGTGGCTCTGAGATTACATTTGCTAGTTCTTTTAATATCCTTGGATGTAATTCATCTGGTCCTGGAGACTTAAATTCATTTAGGTTAACCAGGTATTCCTGTAGTTCCTCTTTATTTATTCTGTGCTGCATTTCCCTTATTGTGTCCTCTGCTCCATTTTCCTCAGTTTGAACACCCTTTTCCTTTTGTGAGAAGACTGAGGCAAAGAAGGTGTTGACTAGTTCTGCCTTTTCTTAGTCCCCTGTTAGAATTTCTCCATCTTCTCTGCACAGTTCAGCCTTGATCAGGAAATGGTCCATCCATGACAATACGGTGGTTTTAATAACCTCCACCCACAGATGTTCCTGTTCCGTACTAAAGACTACATCAAGGGTATGACCCACACAATGAGTAGGCCCGACGACCAATTGGGATAGGCCCATGTTTGTCATAGATTCCGTGAACTCCCGAGCTGCACCTGCTAGATTTGACAAACTGGTCTTGAGTAGAAAGTTGAAGTTGCTCAAAACTAGAAGCCTGGGCGACTCCAACAGCAACTCTGAGACCAGCTGTGTCAGCTCGGTTAGGGATTCTGCTAGACAACAAGGTGGCCGGTATACTAGCAGAATCCCCAAACTATCCCTGGTCCTCAGGCTTAGGTACACTCAAAGTGGACTGTGTTCCGGACAGGTATCCTGGTCAAGCTCAAGTTGTTTTTATGAACCAGAGCCACTCCACACACACACCCTGCCCACTTCCCTTACCTGCTCACTGACAGTGCTGTCCTCTCCCAGCCAGGTCTCCGTAAAGCAAGCGAGGTCAGCATCCTCATCCAAGAGGAGGTTGTAGATGATATGAGTCTTTTTTTTATTATTATCTGACCTGACATTGCAGAGAAGCATGGTAAAATTCTGTGGAATTGTTGGTACGCTCTCCATTACATTCTGGGAAACAGGGTGAATTGAAGGCGGGATAGCTTTCAAGTATCAATCCTGCCTTCTTTTTTAACAGCCCTTCACTCTGTTCCCACCATACCTTCCTTTCCCCCACACAACCTCAATTTCTGCTCCCAGATCATTCCCAGCCACTACAAGAGGTGAAAGTATTGGGAACAAACTACATGGCCTCCTCCCCAGTGTTCTCCCGGCAGCACCGCTGCAGGTGGTGATGGTGTTGGGGGTGGGCCAGGTGTCCTCCCAGTAATGCAATTGGGTGGGCTTTGAAGCCTCTGCCCCCGCTGCTGCCGCTGCGCTACCGCCGATGGAGATTGGGCAGGCTTTGAAGCTTTGGGTGGGGTGTAATTATGGTGCACTTAACTTCTCAAGGATACCTTGGTATAGTTACAGAAAACCAGGGCAGGTTAGCAAATTAACTTACTCCCCTTCTGCTGTTGTCTTTAAAACTCTTGTAGTGAACCCTCCAGCTTCAGTAAACAGAAATGAACCTTCCCTCAGCTTTGACCCAGTTGTGCATGGCAATGAATGTTTATGAACATTCCATCTACTCAGATCTGCCTTTCTCAACCTCTTTATCCTGAAGAAACTGTCAAGATCTGCCCACTCCATTTGGTTTGATAAACCAGTCTTCTGTATTTTAACAGCAAAACTTTATTTCAGTAACCAAAGAAGTTCAAATCATGACTTCTGTAGACACAACTTGATAATCCCCAGTTACAAGCATATAGTAAGCAATGCATCTGCCCTGTACGTTTGCGGGCTTTTTTCTCATTTGCTTATAAACCAAAACATTCCTGTCTTCACTCATACTCACCCCCTTCCCATCTCACACATTTCTCTTACAGGCTTCCCATGAGACTGGCCTTGGTGAATATCAGTACCAGCATCCTCCACAACAGATCTGTTCACACACAGCGAGGCAATTATTTTTTTCCTTGTACAAACACTACAAATCCCATTAGCTTTGACACCATGCATCCTCATCCTTGCTATATCATGTTTGTATTACTGCTAGCATATTTTTGTAAGCCGCTTTGATCCTTTTTGGAAAGGCGAGGTAGAAATAAAATATTATTATTATTATTATTATTATTATTATTATTATTATTTGTAGTCAAATTCAACTATTCTATAGAATATAAGCATAATCAATAGCATAACCAAAGAAAGGATAAACAGCAAACCATTTTTGTGGCAAGATCTGCCATAATACTGACAGGAATCCTTGAAATAATTTTCAGGTCTGAGCAACCCCTGTATTAAAAATTATTAAGTCTACAGCTTTTTAAAAAAACGTTCATCATCTGATCTTCTACCACCTGCCAGAATATTAAGCTTATTATTATTCCCTAATATGACCAAGAGAAAAAGGAGAGGAAAGCACAGTGGTTAGTGGATCTAATGTCTTGGGTGGTTAATCCACCCTGACTTTTTGTCCAAACCTTAAAGAAGCTACCTAAGATGCTTTACCCTGCCAATAGGTTCAGCATCTTGGATAGTTCAGACTTAAAGTTCAGGCTAAAAGCCAAGGATGCATTTACTGCTCCACTGACTTTGGAGTCACCAGCTGCCACTGGTAAGAGAGTGCTAGGATCGAAAGCATTTCCAAACAGCCCTTAACTGCAGTTGCATGGCAAACATAAGATAGTATGGATTTAACATAAACCACTCCATCCAGCCCCAAGTATTAATGCTCCCCAGCTTCCACCCATTAATCATTTTCCTTTTCTCTCTCTCTTATTGTCTCTCTCTTCCTTTCCCCACTTTCATACTCTGAGGGCACCCCATGCCCAGTAGCTGTGCTCATAACCTCATTGTAAGGCAGTTGAAGACTTGGATAGCTTTCCATGCACTGGCTGTTTCATTTCATAGACTTTGGGGTCAGTTCTTTTGCAGTCTCTGTTAAACTGCATTGCAAAAGCAATTTAAAATCACTTAAGCAAATCATGAAAGATGCAATATAGGAGGAAGGTAGTGAATAATGGTTAGCCTAAAGCATCACAACAAAGAAATTGCATTTCCCTTGCAGCCTCTTTTTTTGAATGGGAGCTTTCCTTGTGACTTCTTTCTATCTGACCCTCTCTCATTTTCAGTTATTCTCCTTCTCTGTACACATTTCCTTTCTTTCTGCACCAGCCAAAACAAAAGGCTCTAGCATATTGATGCAATGTAATCCAAACTGTGTTTAGTCAAAAAAATCCCCTTGATTAACAAGGTAATTGGGAGCCCCCTGATCCTATTAAGGATTAGAATCTAGCAGTGCAGTTCTACAAAGCATGAAAACTTAACATCAACATCATAAAATATTGACATTTTTTATGTATGGGTTTGCAGTGGCTGGAACAGCTATCTTCCAGTGCCAATTATATTCTCCCTTTGTCACACGATTTTAAGTGTCAGTTATTGTTGTGTATCTTCAAGTCAACTCTAACTTATGGCAATCCTATCCTAAAGTTTTCTTGGCAAGATTTATTCAGAGGAGGTTTGCCACTCTTTTAGGCTAAGGGTGCACCGACACTATAAAAATAATGCAGTTTAACACCACTTTAACTGCCATGGCTCCATCTTATTGAACCTGTTTTGTGAGGCACCAACACTCTTTGGCAGAGAAGGCTAAAGCCCTTTTAAAATTACAAATTCCAAGATTCCACAAGATGAAGCTACAGCACTTAACGTATTGTCAAACTGCATTATTTGTACAGCATAGATGCACTCTAAGAGACAGTAACTTGCATAAGGTCACCCAGTGGATTGCCATGGCTGAGCAGGGATTCAAATCCTGGTCTCCTAGACACCTATTCTAGCAGTCAGACCACTATGCCATGCTGGATCCAGATGATGTCTTCATCCCTGCTTTAAAAAATGTCTGAGTTCCAACCTTGAAAGTGCTGGTTTCACACCAGTACTTGAAAAATCCTGTTGAAATAGAACTATTGTTTTTTTCTTTTGTTTTGTTGAAAATGGGTCAATTTCTGAGAAACAGTAATTTTGAACCACCAATAATATGAAAATGGTTAACATTCATTTTGATACCTGAAAAGGATATAATATAATAATAAATAGGAAACAATGACTGGCTTCCTGTTAGTGTGCTACAATAGTGTAAGTTCAACTTATGATATGTTAATGTCTTTTTTTACCAGTGTAGAGGTCAGAATTCTTTACCAACCATCCAACAACCATATTCTCCTAAACCTACCTTTTAAGTGATAGAACCTACCCATCCTGCAACACAGCATTTCCATATCATTGGAGAGTGAGGACATCAATGGAGACACATCCAGCTATTTTCCCCTGTAACTGAATATGGTGCAATGACTTCATCTGCAGAGATAATAATAATAATAATAATAATAATAATAATAATTTATTTATATTTTCCCGCCTCTCCCTACGGATCGAGGTGGAAGTACAACAGTAAAATGTACAACAATGTACAAAGATACAATATATAAAAACATAACAAGAATAAAATCAACAACCATACTATAAAAACAGTGAGAAATCTAATGCCTTAGATGCCCTAGAGATGATCAAACAACTTCCTCACCCAAGGACTGAAACAGCATTGACTCAGTATGTGTAAATATAGCACTATATATGGGACTGCAGTGAAAGATCTATTTGCAATCTGTTATTGCTGAAGAGCAATCCTCCCACAATCTTAGTGTGTTAGAAAGAAGGAAGATATGTCGTGTGATACACTCTACAGGACTAATCCAAGATATTTTGCTACCTGAGACTTAGAACAAGATGGAACTCATAAAAAGATGAATGAATTGGATCTTTCTTCAAACTGACAGTAGGCTGGATCTTATTGGAATAACAGACGATTGAACCCCCTTCCATGACAGATCTGGTTGGCTCCCTCCCTCCTGTTTTGTGAAGACATTTTATTTAGGCAGGCTTTATGGATGTGTAGGATATGAAGTGGTGTGACCTGTGTGTGTCAATCTTTTATTGAATCTGTGGTTTAAATATATTTATGTGTTTTTAGTGTTTTAGCTGTTTGAATCATGTTTTAAATAATGTTGATGTGTAATTTCTTTTTAGCTTTTGTAAATTAATGTTCTAGTTGGATCTTTTTAAAAGTATTGTAAGCTGCATTGGATCCATTTGGGGGGAAAGGTAGGATAGAAATGAAATAAGCAAATAAATAATGGAATAGAAAAATAGAATAGAATCTAGAATAATAGAATTGAATGTTGTTTACTCTATTCAGCAATAAAATACAATTGTTGGATTTAATTTAGAAAGGACTAACAATAGGGTTTAAGCCCATGTTCTCCAGTCTGGTTAGTTTAGAGGAAGAAAAACAGGATGTGTCTACCCTCCAGCACCTTACTGTCAGCTCCCAGTATCTATCTGCCACCTTGGGTGATAATTGATGAATATCAAGAAATACTGGTCTTCCTGATGCTCAGGATGCTTTAGCTGAAGATCCTGTACTGAGTAGTGAATTGGCCTTGATGGCATATAAGGCATCTTCCAACTCTATAATTCTGTGAGCCTCTTAAAATGCAGTAGGATTTATTAATGAAGCAGGTTGGACAATGACTAGAGTGCATCTGGCGGAAAACTCGACTCTTATCTGATAAGACTCGTCATGGAACTTTCTGTGTTCCTATTGAGAGGCAATACTGGCAGTGAAGAAGTATTTCTCCTCTGCATGTATTGCATCTGCTGAATCTCATCCAGCAGAACTGTTTAGGGTGGTGAGAGAACTGTCAAAGGTTCCACCTCTGCAGAACCCTTTACTTAACCCGACAACAGCCTGTTATGAGACTTTTAACAACTATTTCACAGATAAAATCTCTCAGATAAGAGCCGACTTAGATGCCGGGATTATAACAGAAGTGACTGATGAGGTGTCCAGTGAACCTGTTTGTGAGATTAGACTGGATCAGTTTGAGATGGTGAGTACCGATGACATGGACAAGATCCTTGGTAAAGTGAGGAAGACGACGTGTTCCCTCGATCCCTGTCCATCTTGGCTGGTCGTCCGGGGGGTGATGCCTTGATGGCCTTCTTAAGAAGGTCATCAATGCATCTCTTAGGGAAGGGACTGTTCCATCGAATCTAAAGGAGGCAGTAATTAGACCACTCCTGAAGAAACCTTCCCTGGAGCCCCTGGATTTGAAAAATCATAGACCAGTCTCACATTTACCATTTTTGTGCAAGGTGATCAAGCGAGTCATTGCCTTTCAACTCCAAGCGATCTGGCATGAAACCGATTTTCTAGATCCATTTCAAACCAGCTTCAGACCTGGATATGGGGTGGAAGCGGCCATAGTCGCTCTGGTAGATGACCTGCGTCTGAACACCGACAGGGGAAGCATGACCCAGTTGGTGCTTTTGGACCTCTCAGCAGCTTTCGATATAATAGATCATGCCATCCTTCTGGCCCGCCTGAGGGAGCTGGGAGTGGGAGGCACTGTTCTTCAGTGGTTCCACTTGTTTCTCTCAGGCAGGTTCCAGAGGGTGGCACTCGGGGACAGCTGCTCCTCAAAAATGGAGCTAAAATGTGGCATCCCACAGGGCACCATCCTGTCCCCGATGTTGTTTAACATCTATATGAAGCCGCTGGGAGAGATCATCAGGAGACATGGAGCAGGATGTTATCAATATGCAGATGACACACAAATATTCTGCTCCATGTCTCGGTCAGCTGCCACGACAGCAGATGGTGGTCTTCCCCTCAATCAATGTCTCAAAGCGGTAATGGACTGGATGAGGAAAAACCGACTTAAGCTGAATCTGGACAAAATGGAGGTACTTATAGTAGGAGCCCCCAAACCAGGTAGTGGGTTGCAACCTCCAGTCCTGGATGGGGTCATGCTCTCTGTTAAGGACTGTGTCCGCAGTCTGGGAGTGCTCCTAGACTCGTTGCTTCATATGACAGATCAGGTGAATGCGACAGTCAGGAGTGCTTGCTATCAGCTTTGGCTGATACACCAGCTGCACCCATTCCTGGAAGTAAGGGACCTAGAAACTGTAGTACATGCACTGGTAGCCTCAAGACTCCACTTCTGTAATGCACTCTACATGGGGCTACCCTTATACCTAACTCAGAAACTGCAATTAGTACAAAATATAGCAGCCAGGCTGATCACTGGTACATCTAAGAAAGATCATATTACACCGATTTTAAGATCTCTTCACTGGTTGCCCATTAGTTTCCGAGCACAGTATAAGGTGTTGGTAATGACCTTTAAAGCCCTACATGGCCTGGGCCCAACTTACCTTAAGAATCGCCTTCTCCCATATAATCCGCCCCGCATCCTCAGGTCCTCTGGGAAGAAGCTTCTTCAATTAACAAGAACCAGATTGACAGCAACCTCCCAGAGGACATTTTCTGCTACCGCGCCCAGACTCTGGAACTCCTTGCCAGAAGAGATCCATCAGATAACCAACTTAGATGGCTTTAAAAAAGCCATCAAGACGGATCTCTTCCGGCAGGCCTACCCGGAATAAAATCATTTTAAAATTGGTTTCTCCCCACAAGATGCTCTCCTCCTTTTCACCCCTGCCTGCTCCAGAGTCTCCATTGCTTTTATAGATTTAATTTGCTTCTGTCTTTGTCTTAAATTTGTTTTGTTTTAAACTGATTTTAACAAAGACTGTATTTAATATATTTTTAATAGGGGGGTATTATTGTCAATTGTTGGGGTTTGTACATGTTTTTAACTGTAAGCCGCCTTGATTGCTACAGCAAAAGGCAGGGTAGAAACAAAAATTATTATTATTATTTTTATTATTATTATTATTAATTTTATTTAAAATTTATTAATTTTTCCAGCTGGTATTATTTTTTTCAGCACTGCACACACTGAAGTGTGATAGCCAGGTGACGGTGATAAGTAGTGCTTATACAGAAATGGCTAAGTAAAATATGGAGATTATGAAAAACTATGGAACACTCTTTAAAAAATTGGTGTGCCATAACATTTGTTTCTCCTGATGCATAACCTGTACTCAGGGCAAGAATACAAAGAAATGGAATGGTTTCCAGTTGGCAAGGGGGTCAGGCTAGACTGCATATTATCACCCTATCTGTTTAACTTTTATGATACCATACTACTAGATAAAAATAGCAAAAATTTGGAAAATTATTGAAGAAAGTCAAAGAAGAAAGTGCAAATGTAGGTTTGCAGATGAACATTAGGAAAACAAAAATAATGGCCACAGGTGATTTGCATAACTTTGAATTAGATGATGAACACATGGAAACAGTTCAAGATTTTCCATACCTTGGCTCAATCATTAATCAAAATGAAGACTGCAGCCAAGACATCAGAAGACTAGGGGCCTAAAAAGATGGGGTATAAGGGCAGAAACAGGGCACCTGGATACACTAATGTGGCTAGGTGCCCCCTTCAGACATCACAGGCCACAGGCCTTTGGAGCAGATGTGATGGTAGTGGCAGTTAAATGGTGCCCAGAGCTGTGCATTCTACTGACTGTCACCACAAAGTTTCCAAAAAACTGCATGACAAATAGACAGTCTTTTTAGACAGGATTAAGGCCTTTGTGGACTGGGATCAGTCCAGGACTGCAAGATTGGTGTCCAGACTGGTCAATTCTGCTCTGAGGCTAATGGCCTGTGTCATCCAGACAGGACAATACTTGGCCAGGGTAAAACATAGGTCTTTTGGCTCATGCATACAGCCCCTTGGACTTGGAAAAGCAGCTATGAAGGAATTAGATGATATCCTGAAGTGTAAAGATTTACCATTGGATACTAAAGTTAGGATTGTCCATGTCATCGTATTTCCACTTTCTGTGTATGATTGGGAAAGCTGGATGGTGAAGAAAGCTGACAGGAAGAGAATCAACTCATATGAGATGTGGTGCTGGAGAAGAACTCTGGAAATACTGTGGACTGCTAAAAAGACAAATAAATGAGTCCTAGACAAATCAAGCCTGTACTGTCTCCTGAACCCAAGATGACTAAACTGAGACTATTGAATTTTGAACACATCATGGAAAGGCATGACTTACTAGAAAAGACAATAATGCTTGGAAAGGTAGAAAGAGAAAGACTGCATTACACATGGATACACTCAATCAAAGAAGCTACAGCACTGAGTCTGCAAGACTTGAGCCAGACAATTCATTATGGTGTGACTGGGAGATCTCTCATTCATAGGTTCACCATAAGTCAAAGTCAACTTGAAGACTGTTAACAGCAAATAAAACTTCCCTAGGAAAGATTCCATTTAACCCTTTGAATATGGTATTGGAATAGTGCCATCACAATCTGGTAAATGAATGCAGAGAAATACAGAGATTGCCAAATTTTAAAAGGACATTATCAAAAATGGGCAGAAAAATGTAAGAAAAAGAGGAATTCATTTTGTCCTTCTCTTAAAAAGTTACTCTTAAGAGTGCGGTGTTCATGTTTGTGTGTTATATATCTCCATCTTGCATAATATTAACATTTCACCCATTGGCAATTAGCCCAAGTGATTTCGTTAAAAGCTATTAATAAACCACCTCCAGCTAAAAGCTCTTTATGCCACCTGTTCTGCTCAAGAAGACAAGCAGGCTCTGGTTGGAGTAAGAACATCAGTAAAAAATTAACTGCCTGAAATTAACTTCAAGCATCCAAGTGATTAAACCATTGTGCTGTGATTGTGTATGTTACTCCCTTTCTTCAGCAATTAAGGCTCTATTGATCTGATAATATGAGGAAAGGAACCGGCAGAACAACACACATTCAGACTGCTATAATGAAGAATGATCATCTATTGTTCCAAAAAGCACAACATTCAGCCAGGGGGATTGATTGCCCACATGTTTCTGCCACATCATTTCCTCTTGACTCCTTTACATCTCCTAGACCTAGATCAAGATGTTCCCTCACTCACAACTTTTGCTTGAAAGAAGAGAAAAAATACAATGTATGATGTTTGGGATACCACGAATCTAGTTTTGAATCCTCTAGGGAAGGTAACCAGTAATGGTAACGTAACCTTTCTTGAGGAGGAATGGTTTTTAAAAAATGATAAAGTATTGGCATCTCATACACACACACACACACACACACGAGTGTCATGGTTTTGTGAGTATTGGTTGCTGCTGTGTGCCTTCACATTGTTTCTGACTTATGGCGACCCATATAGGTGACTATATAATGGAGTTTTCTTGACACAATTTTTTCAGAGGGGATGTGCTTTCACCTTCCTCTGAGGTTGAGAGAGTGTGATTTGCCCAAGGTCAGAGATTCCAAACCTCTCAGAGTCCTAGTCCAACATTCAACCCACTACACCATGCTCTCTCTCTCTGAGTATGTAACTGTGAGTGACTGTGTGTAATTCCTTTTTTAAAAAAAGATGGGATTTTAAAATATTTTCAAGTCACAAATTGTTACGGATGTGCTGCTGGGAAATATAGTGGCTGCTCACAGTAATCTCCTAGGGCTGCTGCCTCATTTACATGTTTTAGGCAGATGTGAAAGGTGGTACACACATGCGCAAAAAAAACCAAAATGTGAATATAAGAAATTGCATGCTTGCACAAGTATGTCTGACTAAACATTAAGAAAAGCCGAAATAAAATCCTCTCCTTTCAAAGTTTGCCACCTTATTTATAGATGACAGAATTGGGGAGCATTTTCTGCATTTTTGACCTCTGGATGGCTTTGATTTTTGAAGAATTTGGGAATGCTTAGCATGGGCAGTGAGTCAGTAGCAACACTTTCTTGTTTCTGCAAACGTATTCTCTTTAATGCAGCAGCAGAAAAACATGTTGGAGAAAAGGAGATGGGTGCAGAGAGAAATAACTTTAATCACATAATTCTGAAAGTGTGTCTTCTTCAAATGTCACTGCCCTGTTTGTTTGTTCAAAATATTTTGATTCCCTCTATTACCGGATTTCAAATTAGTATACAGTCCATTAAAACCATTTACAAGAATTTTTTAAAAAGAGATAATTTTACAAATTTGAAAACATATTAATAATAAAAAAAATGAAACACCTTTAAAAAGCAGGAGTAGGATCCTTATCTTTTTCATCAGTGATTTGGAGTTGTTCTGTTTGAAAATGCTTCTCCCGTACTTGGGAAGTCAGTAGACTGGCAAGGCAGACTTTTGCACTTTCATTGCATTTCCATTGCAGTGGCATTCATTCCCATGTTTTCTTTCTTGCACTAGAAATATGATAATACCATGTACACCACACTTTTTGTTCTACCTCCTGCTTTATGATTAGTATTTATTTTTTTTAAAAAAATGGGAAGATGAACACACACACCATACCATTTCCACTATTTTTCTATGCTTTTTTCTCATGAACCAACACTTGCCCAGTTCTACTTTTCCATATTAATTTTTAAACTTTTACATACATGGTTTCTCTGTACATTAATCCTTAATAGAATTGCATCAAAATGGCATTATTGTGCTACTCTCCTTATTTAAAAGAAATAAACTTCAATGGGCCCTTGGTATCTGCTGGGGTTTGATTCCAGGATCCCATCTGGATACCAAAATCTGTGGATGCTCAAGACCCACTAAATACAATGGCATAGTAAAATGGTGTCCCTTAACCATGGATATCAAATGCATGGATATGGATGGCAGATTGTACTATTAAAAACATGCCAAAAAAATGGAGACAGAAATACAGTGTTTCTCTTTGGAATCCTTGGGAATCCTGGAGTCCTCCCAGCCCAGCCATTGGAAGTAGTCTGCAATTCTCTCAAGAAATCCCCAAGGGAGGAATTAACCCATATCCACACCATGTCAGCTATGGTCTCAATATCACAATGAAGAAGAATGAGACATTTGCACCCAGAGTTATTACTAAGCCATCAAAAGATAGGGGGCCATTAATGTATTACTTCAAGGTGGAGGAGGTCCAATTCCAAAATAACTCAACAGTGTTACAGCACTGGGAGAGCCACAACATCATGTAATGGGCTGCAAGCAACATTGGGATGAACGCAGTGCAGTTTAACAGTATTGTATGATAAGCTCCCAGGACTTGGAAGGGCAGCTATGCAGGGACTAGATAAGATCCTCAAGTGCAAAGATATATCATTAAATACCAAAGTCAGAATCATATATGCCATAACATTTTCAATTTCTATGCATATTTGTGAAAGCTGGACAGTGAAGAAAGCTGACAGGAAGAAAATTATCTCGTTTGAAATGTGGTGTTGAGGGAGAGTTCTGCAGAGAATAAAAGATGCAGATAACATCATACTTGAGCTCACACTAGAAGCCAAAATGATTAAACATAGGCTATCATAATTAGATGTCATGAGACAACAACATGACTCCTTGGAAAAGATGATAATTCTTGGAAAAGTGAAGAACAATAGGAAAAGAGGAAGCCACGGTCCTAACTTTTCAAGAACTGAGCAATTCTGTTGAAGACTGGGCTCTTGGTCTCTTATTCATTGGATTACCATAAGTCAAAGGCAGCTTGATGGCAAATAACACAACCAAACCAGTTACTTGCATAAGTCTAGGCAAAATCATAGACTCCTCAAAAGCTTTGATAAAAAGCCATGTTTTAACCAGGTGCCATAATTGCCGATTATCAGTCTTCCAAGTGGAGGGCATTCCACAGTTTTGAACAGCCTTACTCTTTCTTCTGCCTCCACTGAGCTAAAAATTAATAATCCTGGACATTCTACTGTGCAGTTATTATAAGGGATGTGGAATTCTGTTGTTTTCTATTCTCATTGCCTCTAGCAGTGGGAGTTCATTAAAATCTAAATCTGAAATGATGAAAAGAGTGGAGGAATGCTAGACACCTTTTAAATAGGGAGGGGGGGTCTGGACAGCTAGTGTAAGGAGCTTAACCTGCAGGTTTGGGCACCTGCAGATTGACTTACCTCTTGCAAGCTGTTTGGTACACTCCACAGAGTGCAGTGGAAGGGTGACCTTCTGAGGTCTCCTGTAGGCTCATGTGCCATCTCCCCAAGTCTTCCACAGATTCCCATCCCTGCTGTAGTTGATTCAGGTCTAGTGGACATAACCTTAGCTCCTGCTTGTCCTGTGTGACTGGATACCATTCAATTTGTGCAGGCTGATCTTGTTGACAGAAGCATTTTGATCTGGTGTAGTTTTGTACAGTTGGCCCTCCACATTTATGGCTTTGATTTTTGCAGACTTGATTATTCATGGAGTTGGTTAATATGTTTTCTCTAGGTCCTCCAGTGTGACTCTATGGTCAACATCTCTCAGAAGTCAGATTGGGTGACCTAGAGATTCCTAGAGAGAACACTTCTCTAGGCATCTGTAGGTCCTCCAACATAATTCTATAATCAGTATCTGACAGATGTTGACCACAGAGTCATGCTGAAAAGATTCCTAGAGAGGTATTCTCTCATGTAAAAAAAAAAATGAAAAAAAGCAGATTTTTTTTTCATTTTCACAGAGATTCTCCTAACCCCAGCAAATGTGGAAGGCCCACCACATTAAGGGGGGTTGCAGACTGCCAGAAATAGTGTGAATTCAGTCCACTTTTAGGGTTAGGGTTAGAGTTAGGGAACCATGGGAACTGTATTTTATTGTGGCATCAGAGTTGTCTGACAGAGAAGGCTCAATGTCTCAGAAAAATAACAGTTCCCATGATTCCCTAGCACTAACCCTAACCCTAAAAGTGGACTGAATTCACACTATTTCTGGCAGTCTGCAACCCCCCTAAGTTTGTTTAAATATTTCATTTTAAAAACATTTTTATTGCCAGCCATCTTGCAAAGGATTTCCCTATAATGTGAGGTAGAAATATACTCAGATCTTTGTATGAATATAAATAAATGTTCAAATGAACCATATGCATTTTTTCTTGGAATCAAGCCTCATTGAACACAGTGGGACTGATTTCTGTTATCATGATAGCTAATAGACAACACCAGTACTTACCTTGCCAAGTCCAATACTAAAACCTTTGCAAGATCTCTTCTCTACCCTGCTTATGGTTTTCTGTATCCAGCTTTCTGTTCCAGACCAAGGGTATCATTAAGAGTTAAGCATGAAGACTCCAAAACAAGCAGATCTGTTATGCCACACAACTACCGCTTTTGCCTTCTTGATATGCACACACATGTGGAAAGCTGCATTCCTATCTAGTTAACCCCATTAAGCTTTGGCCTATGCCTGTCATAGAAGAACTAACTATTGTGCACACCTGTCTGACCATAATGACCCACCGTTATCATTTCCTACCCCATTTTTTGATTGATAGCTATTATATGCATAATGACCCCCCAGGTTTTCTTTTCCTTCTTTTTGTTAGGATTTGCTAAAGCAACCTGCAAATTAATTTAATATCCTCTTTTGGTTGGTAGCTATGAAACCAGGGCTCGAGGCTGATGATGCGTAAACCATTTGTGGCATGTATTTAATCTCCGGACAATGGATAGAGATGTTAGTGCATGCTACACTAAGTTCTATTTACGCTGGCTATTAAGTGCAGTCAAGCTGAAGGCAATTGGAGCACATTACAGGGCCTAATGGGAGAGGAAGCTAAACAACAGTACATTAAAGACTGAAAATGAATTAAGAGGGAAGCATGGTAGAGAAAGCAGACAAGTAGAGGGTTCTTCCTATAGATAACTCTTATTGACAGGGAAAATATTCATATACTCCAAGTTCCCCAATCTAATTTGGATATTGGATAGTGCTCTGGGGGCATGGTTAGTTTGTCTGTTTTCATGCAGGTACAAAATTACATCCAGTTTTGTCAAGAGAGCAACAGCAGTATGTTTTCTGGAAAAAAGGGTGGACCTACTTCTTGTGAGATCTTTGGATGTGTGTTGTTGTTGTTTTGCTAAACTTTGAGTGACCACCAACCAGAGCTTGATGCAAAAGACACACTCATCATTCAAGAATTATGAGCCCAGAAATTAGAAATGAGCCCAGAAATTAATCAAAAGAATCAATGTATTGTATGAATTGTTGCACTAAACTAATATATTCTAGGGAAATTCAGCAAAGGAAACAGTGTTTGTATCATTGCTCCTAAGTATTGCTCTTTGGGAATTATAGCAGACATTTTACCATTTACCATCACCAATGGCTTGGTAAATTATCCATATGCATTAAAAACATCAGAAATGGAAAGCTACTTGAGGCAAACTTGAGGCAAAGGATAAGATGATGCCCACTGGTTCCATATGCAAAAGTTGACCAGAGAAAACCCACTGGAAACAAAATGGCTTCTTCCACTACATCCATCCAAGGACAGCAGCCTAGCCAGGTGGTACAAGGCAGGTTATGTGACACACTGTACTCAAGACTCTAGCATCTGCTTCCTGAGTTAGCCACCTCTCTCCACACAATGGGAGAGCTGGCTCAGGGTAACACCCATTTTGCTCACTTTAAAATTAGATTTTCATTAAGAATTAATTTAATCTTTTACTCCAGTGCTATGGGACTTACTTTTCAATAAAGAATACATAGGATTGCACCTTGAACCACAAAGTTCAAAGTGCATGCTGCATCAAAGGTATCACTTGTTTCACTTCTTAATTTTCTTTTTCTTCTTTTTTTTTCCTTCAGAAGAAAAAGAACTAAAGCCAAAAGATTTTTCTTCAAGCTCTATTATGTGACTTCTACACTTTGTAGTGGCACTTTGTTGTTTTTTTGCTTTTGCATTTTCAAAAAACTTGGTGCAGCATTTCAGTAGCTGTGTATTTGCTTTAATTGGAATATTTTCCCTATATGACAAATAATAAGGTGCCCCTTGGGGGTTTTGTTGTGTGTTTTTTCAACCAAACACCAAGCTTTTTAAAAAGAAAGATGAAAAATCCAGTGTTTGCTTTTTTAAAAATTCAGCAATAAAAATAGTTCTCCCTGGAATTTTACAAACTGCTCTTAGGCATGGTTCTACCTGTGTACAGCTGAGATTTGTCATAGAGACAAATGAAACAGAATTGCTGAGATGTGTTATATTCTCACAGTCTGGGGGCATGGTTTTCTCAAAAATGTTTCTTTGGGTCAACTCAACTATTCTTTTCCTCTCAAGGAGGTTGCTAAAAATGCTGTTGTAGCAAAAGTCTATAGGAAAGATCTTAGTCCAATCACATGGAATATCTCCATTAGTGATGCTGGTAAAGTTCTCTGAGTGCAGGCTCAGAAACGAACTTCAAGAACCATGAAATGCCCACAGTAGAGGAAAGCCAGGATTTTGGTGCTCTGACATTTTCTGCCATATCAGATTGAAATCCAAGAGAGAAAACAATTCTAGACACAGCCCTCCACTGCCTTTCTGAGGCTGCATCTGCTTAGCAGAAATAATCCAGCTTGACACCACTTTAACTGCCATGGCTCCATGCTATGCAATACTGGGATTTGTAGATTGTTGTGGCATCAGAGCTCTCTGACAGAGAAGGCTTTTTGTCTCACAAAACTACAATTCCCAGAATTCCATATCATTGAGCCATGGCAGTTAAAGTGCTGTCAAACAATTATTTCTGCAGTATGGGTGTAGCTTCAGTCTTCCAAAGCCCTTTTCACCAATGCCACCTCTCAAAATGAAGCCATTCATCCCTTCACTTACCTTGCAAGTGGCAGCCACTGCATTAGACAGAAGAGAAGGAATTTCCCCTCTTCCTTCCTCTTCTTCAATGCCTTCAGTAACATGGTAGGATAAGTATGAGAAATGAAGCTCTTTTATAGGTTACCGCAGCAGGCCATGGGAAAAACTACACCATCTATGCTCTCCCAGGCTTTGCATGGTGATCTACCAAGCACCCCAGGGTGACCAAAAAGAGAAGGAAAATAAACCCTTCCTCTCCTCCTTCCACATACTTATCTTCTGGTTCCTACAGGGTTCCTGCAGGGCTAGCCAAAGATGCATGATGTCCTGAAGTGAAGAATTAAATAAAATATCTCACAACCCTCCTGAAATGGTCAGAAAGCACCCAATATGCTATGACAGGGGTCAGCAACCTAAGGCCAGCGGGCCGGGTGTGGCCCGCGGAGGCCTTTGGACCGGCCCATGGGCGGTCCCGCTGCCGCCGCCGCTGCTGCCCCATGCACACCACCGTGCCACACGCAAACGCAAGCACCATTTTTGCGTCTAAAATGGCGCCCACGCTTGCACATGCATGCACATGGTGGCGGGCGCCATTTTGGAACACCCAACACACCAGCACTGTGCGCATGACGCATGACGCCAGTGCATTGGGTGTTCCAAAATGGCGCATGGCACTGTGTGTATGCGTGTGCAAGCGCGGGTGATATTTTGGATGGAAAAAGGCCATTTGAAAAGGCCCCAAGGAAGGTCTCCCCACCCATGCGCTGGGCAAATTCGCATGGCGCACGTGCAGGGGGCATTCCCAAGGTCCAGGGAAGGCCCCCTGCCCATGCGCCGGGAAAATTCACATGGCCCACATGCATTGGGGCGTTCCCAAGGCCCCCCCGCCCATGCGCCTGGCGAATTTGCATGGCACACATGCAGGGGGCATTCCCAAGGCCCAGGAAAGCCCCCCCATGCACCAAGCGAATTCGCACGGCGCACATGCGGGGGGCATTCCAAAATTGCGCTCCCCACACAGGCGCGCATGCGCGTGATGGCAGGCGTTGTGTGCATGCGCGCAGGGGGAAGCACGCAGACAAGCACGTGTGCACCCACCCGGCCCCCACGCCATCCCGGCCCCCCAGCAACAAAGGTTGTCAGCTCCTGTGCTATGAGATTGTTCTATCCTTTTAAAAAGATGGACCTGTTGCCTTTTGAAACTAATAACACTAATAAACTGAACATTCATGTAATGGTATTTTCCTGAAGGATGAGGCACATTGCGACTATGGACAATCTACTTTCTCCTTACCACAAGTATTGAGTGAACCATCAACAAAGGTGGCCAAATGGCTCACATGAAGTGATGGCAATTCAGCTTTGCAGGCCCAAGACTCTGGGTTCACTCCTTGAAGTCTCCAGTTAAATGATGGGAAATCCCTCCATTCTGAGATCCTGAAAAGCCACTAGCATTTGGAGTAGACAGTTCTGACCCAGAAAGATCAACAGCTTTTCAAGGCAGTTGTCAATTTCTATAGGCCAGATCACTAAACGTCTCATTATTTGTAGTTTAGGAAGAATTTTTCAGTTAAAGTGATGGAAGAAGACAGTGAAATATAAAAGGAGCAACAATGGGTTTTGAGAAACTTACTGTGTGTAGTAATTGAGATATGGTAGCTATATGCCCTACTTTAGAGACCTAAGGGCCTCGGCAGACGACCAATAGGGTCATCTCCGAGGCAAGGAAGAGGAGGGGCAGCCGCACGAGCGGCGCCCCTTCCTCCTCCCGAAGTTGCCCTCGGAGCTGCCGGCCCGCCGCACGGCCGGCGCACCGAGGGCAACCTCCCGCTGCAGTGTCCTCACATGCTGCGGCGGAAAAACCAGGGAAAGTGCACCCGATGCGTTTAGGGCGCACTTTCCCTGTCTTCTGAAAGGAGCGCTGATTTTGTACTCCTTTCAGAGGCGCCGATGGTGCGTCGCGGTGTGGCTGCCGTGGTCCCGCGGCGCACCGTCCCAGGGCGTCCCCGATGCCCTGGTCTGCTTCCCCCCTAAGAATGGATGTGTGTGAATTAGTTATATGTGATCCAACCTGACCTCCCTCTTCCAAACCATTTCTATACCCATCATCATGTTTCCTAGTGAGCTAAAGGATTCTTTTGTGCTTGATAAAGTAATCACTATGTTTCCTTCATGTTTCTTAGTTGTTGACCAAGAGAACATGACATTTGCTTCCTGTAAATTACTAGTGCCACAAGATCCATTGTAATCATTCAAGAGTCCATTTTGTTCCTTTTCTGGTAGCTCCAACAAACAAGCTCTCTCTTCACCTCTAAATCCCCAGAAGCCTCTTCAATTAACAGTAAATTAGAAAACAAAAGCAAGTCTTCCAGGTGGAACCACAAAGATTTTCACATTAGCAAAATGAAGCAATTATCCACTTTAAGCAAATGGCACTCTGACTACCTGTGACAACATCTAGAAAGCTTGTTAAAGTGTGGATTCTGTGGCTCTTTATTTTTTTTTTCCTTTGGGATAAACAAAGAACAAAATAACAATGGGCCTTAAAGCATTAACAGGCAAATGAAAAGCGAACATGATGAAGAATCACTATTTTCCATGTATCTGCATTGCATGAAACATAGGAGCTTATTGCACCACTTTTTAAACTGCCTTACCTCTTCCAATTTAAATTTTAATTTGGGTGGCACCCTGATACTATTGCAGGGATTTTGCCACCAAATCCACTGCCCAGTTCCATCTCTACTCCCAGGAGTGCTCCAGTGGCCATTTTCTTAAGCTGGAAAACTCCTGGTTTAGAAAAGAGACACGCTGAACGCTCCTGGGAGCAGGGATGGACCCAGGTGGTGGATTCAGTGGTAAAATCCCTGCAATAGTATCAGGGTGCCGCTCAAATTAAAATTTAAGTCAGAAGAGATAAGCCGGTTTAAAAAGTGGTGTGATAAGCTCCATACACTGTACAATCCTGAACACACTAATCTTGTCTATTTTGGAAGCTAAGACCCTGTTTGCCAAATAAAATGTCCTTCCCCTGTCATTTCAGTGGAGAGTCTGGATACACAACATAAACCCCAGTACTGGTGCAAACAGTCCAGACAATGTCCAGCCAGTTCAACACCAAACCCAGGTCACACATACCCTTAACATATTAAAATAAGTCACTTTTGCTCTGGATATGATAGATGCTGGATTGAAGTCACCACATTCTGACCTACAGTAGTGGCTACACATGTAGCACAGTGGGACATGCTTTAAACAGCTGCTGAGCATCAGAATGGAAGGTCTCAGGTAGCAAGGGGATGCTTGGGCAGCTCCCAAATCAGAATATTTTAGGCTGTTCCTGAAGTAATCTGACATGTGTAGACATCATCTAAGCTCATTTGAGATGGGAGATCACAAGATAATACTAGGGATCTCCAGGTGGGGTTGGAAAAGAATCCTGCCAGAAATCCTGGAGAGCCACTGTCAGTCAGAGTAGTTTGTCTGGACCACATTGCTTCATTTTGCAAATGTGAAAATCTTTGCCGTGTTCCACCTGGAAGATTTGTTTTTGTTTTCAGCCCAAATTTAGAAGGCCCACTTGAGAAAAAAAATCTTTTGCTTGCATTTGGAAGGACAACAGAGAAGAAGCAAGGATTCTGAAAGTAGCTACTGTGTATGTGTGTGTGTTTTTCCTCATCTGGTAGATTTGGTATTTATTATTATTATTATTATTATTATTATTATTATTATTATTATTATTTGAATGGCATACCCTGTGCAGCTGTGATAGATGCTTAATGTCTCATGCTCAGTGACAACCCCAGGGGTTCCCCCTTTTAAACATCACCCTGGTAACATCACCAAAACCTACATTTGTGGCATCATAAGAGGTCATCCAGTTTTGACTCTGGGTTTCGGATAATCCTTACCTGGCAACCCTATTGTTGGGGCTCAGGAGTGAGTGCCTCTGGCTTACAATTTGTATTTATTGACAGTGATGCATTCAAATCTTTTAGTTCAAGTCTCAAGTCAAGTCTCAAGACTATCTTCAAGTCTAAAACTGAGTCTCAAGTCCTTGCAGGATATTGTAAAGTCAAGTCACAAGTCAAGTCTCAAGTCTGGGCGCCAACTTTTAACAGAAAAATGGGAGGCAGGTTGCATTTCTTGGAGGGAACAGTAAGTGTGTTAGGCAATGGGCTTGAGGCAGGGATTGAGGTCTGCTTGCCAGCCTGTACCTGATACACATTAGAGGAGCTTCTTAGAAGGATCCTTCCACCCCAGACCCATTACCTAAAACATTTGCTGTTCCCTTCCAAGAAATGTATCCCACACTTTTGAGGGCAGATCTTGCCTGATGCTCAAAGTGAATGTAACCAGCAAGCCAGTCACTAAAAATATACAAGTCTCAAATCAAGTCAGCATGCCATTTTTGCAAGGTCAAGTGTAGCAGAATTTGCAGACTGCCAGAAATAGTGCAAATTGAGTCCATTTTAAGGGTTAGGGTTAGTGCTAGGGAATCATGGGAATTGGTTTTTTTCTGAGACATTGAGCCTTCTCTGTCATAGAGCTCTGGTGCCATAATAAAATACAGTTTCCATGATTCCCTAACCCTTAAAGTGGACTCAATTTGCACTATTTCTAGCAGTCTGCAAAGGCCAAGTCACTGAAGTGACATGAGTCCAACTTAAGTCCAAGTCAATTAACTCAAGTCTACATCACTGTTTATTGGAGTGGTTAACAAACATAACTATTAATACATTCACAAAATGTTTCGCTCCTGCTTTCTTTGGTGGGTGAAATAAAAGTGAGCTGCATCTAATGTGGCATTTTGGAACATTTTACTGTCATTCATTCTTAAGTGAGTGCTGTTGTTAAGTATTATTCAATGCAAAACCTGTTATATATTGTTTTCTAAACTTGTAATTTTGTAAAACTCTTTATATTATTCAATACACTTTTAGCTTGTTTAAAATTATTTTACTTTTTAAAAATAATTTGGGAAATCTGATTCTTATAAAATGGCTTTTACTTAGCCTGTAGAAAAAAAACTGGGTGTCAACGAGACATTTTGTGCTTTGGGGCTCAGGCTCCACCTCTGTCTTGTCACCAGGTTCTTAAGAACAAATTATTAATCTCTTAGCCTTCAGCAATTAGCCTTCTGTGAAAATAATGTTATGTGGATGCTGATGTCCATCACAACATCCATTTATGAATGGCGACTCACAATACAGTGGACCCACCATATCAGCAGGCTAACAATCAGTGGATTCAACCACCTGCAGATCATCACACCTCAGATTATTCAATGGTGGTGCATGCAACCGGATGCGCTGGTATGGGCATGCACACATTGCCATCCATTGAATAATATGAGGCTTGTGTGTCTGCATTATTCCCCATCTGCTGGGGATTATGGAACTAAATCCCTGTGAATGGGAAGGGTTCATTGTATGATTTCAACATTCTGTGGTTCCATGAGCCTAAAGAGTTTTGGGACTTTTTCTGTAACTATTCAGAATCCTTTACTGGTAATTGTCTACATTAAATGCACCAACTCAGTTTTATCTAATATCTGTGATTCTTCTTTTACAGTCTTGTCAAACCTCTTACAAGGTCTAACACAATCCAAATTTTTTGAGGCATGCATCAATAGAGAGGTAGATAGGCAGATAGAGAGATATATGATCTGTGATTTCACTGATGGAGATAGTAGCTTTACTGATTCCAATCACAATGATTCCATGCATAGCTGGTATTCCCAACTCATTTCTGGGTGGCTGTTCTAGTGATGAGCCTTTCTGTACTTAGCTAGGCTGGTTATCAGAAGAAACTCACAGCCCCCCTCTGGCATCATACTCAATGTCTCACCAGCCTGGTAAGAGCTGCCAAACCTTAGTTTCTGATGTCATACCTTTTGAGAATGCAGGGTCACCTCCATGTTATGGTGAGATAGTGGAGTAGGACTCTCTGGAGGAGAGAGAAAGAACAGAAACATACTTCCATCTAAATTAGTGTCCATGAAAGCATGGCATCCTAGTAATTCATTTAGCTTGGTCCAACCAGCCATAAGTCATGGAAGACAGACAAATATGTTAGAATTCCAAGTAATACAGCCTTATTTTGTTCTATTTTTTAACCTTTACAACAATGATATCTGAATGAAGAATATGAATTCAGCTTTGCTTGTGAATTTCCATGATACGGTACCAACATAGTCTTTTGCTTTTGAATTTTTTTTAAAAAAAAAACCTGCATGTGATTTTAGCCTAATTGGAATGGAATGTAGGGCCCAAATCTTGGTTCTCATTGGCATTGAGACACTTGTGTACAATCATGCTATGCAAAATAGCAGAAGCTTGAATTCATAATTGGACATTCCAAAATGTAATTATGAAAGATGAAATGCTCCTTTCAATGAGAAGGCCGTAAATAGAATAATTAATTTTGTGTTTGCTTGAACAATTCTGTATTATGGACCTTACACTGGAACTGAAATTAATTAAGTGCACCAGGATTTATGGAGGAGGTGAAGAGAGAGAGAGAGAGAGAGAATTAATCTGAAGTAAAAGATAGATGACTTTGTGAGTGTAATGATGCGTTAGTCTGGGGTATTCTTTAACAAATTTAGTAGGCATGTTCTGGGTACAAACAGCCTTCACTGACAGAATTATCTCAACTAATGCAGCTGCTGGACTCAGAGCAAATTGAGATTGCAGATGAATACTTCAGATATTAATGTGATTAACTCTATGTGCTGGTGACTTGACTCTATTTCTCTTTTTGGAAATTATCCCTGCAAATTATTGTATTATTTCAATTATGATAGTCTTGAAAAAGTTCCAGTAACAGGCAGCACCAAGTAAATAACCATTGCACTAAGCCAGCCTTTCCCAACCTGACATCCCCTGGTGTTTGGGACTACAGCAGCCATCACCCATAACTAGACATTCTGTCCTTACTGAGATTATGGGGTTTGTAGTTCGACACATCTGGAAAGTAGCCCATTGGGTTAATAAGGAAAATAACACTGGGCAGAATTCAGATTTGGATGAATTCAGACTGGCTCCTGGTGGTAGGTGGTATCAGAGGCTTTTTGCAGACCCCAGACCTACCTAACACTCCCCCTATGTCCCAAATTACAAACCCCTCCAGAGTTGTCTAATCCCAGATTGAACTGAAACAGATGGGACTTCAATTAGTCATGGCCACCATGTCCCATTGATTTCAATAGATCTAATCTAAAGATGATTAAGGGGCTAAACAGATGGGCAAAAAGAATTGCTTTCAGGCGGGCTTGAAGGCGTGGCATTTAGATGACGCATGCTTTGAAGCAGGCAAGAAAGCACCCTCTAGGCGCCTTATGAAGAGAAAAACACTTCAAAAAAAGCAGCTTCTTTCCACTTCTTCCTGAAAAGTGTGCACCTTCGCATGTGCGTATAAATGTACCAATGCCAATGTGTCTCCAAAGGGGCACTCTTTCCAAACCCTAATCCTAATTGTGCATGTAAACATTCCATCACTAGAGTGCACTTAAAAGGGACAGAGCTGCCGTACACAAGTGGTGTGGGTAGCAATGCCCTGACGAGAAACCATGGAACTTTGAGTCTGGTTCCAAACCCATTACTGTATCACATTCTGGTGTGATGAAAGATGCAGAATTCATATGGAGCTGTACAGATAGAAGAAGGCTTGGTTTCGTTCACATATATTTATGGAGATGAGTACAACATACACAAAACAGACAGTCAAAAGAGGTGGCATAGGGTGAAGGGGGTTCAACACACAAACCATATTAATGGTTGTTGTTTTTTAAATTTTATTAATGTTTTTGGCTTTTAGTTGGTCATGTCCTCCATTTTTCTACATTTTGTCCTACATTTATTCTACATTTTGTCCTGGTTTTGTGGAAGAGAATTATGGCAACCCAACATATATTGACAAACTGCATCCTGGAACACATATGAGAAGGCCACACCTGTTCCTTAACACATATATTCAGGGGAAGTGATCTGGGGTTAGCAAGGAAGCAGGTTGAACCAAGAAATGGCATCCACAGTATTGGTTTATAATTTTGAATGTGTCCATGGGTCAACTGAGACTCAAAGCATGTAAATATATATATATAGAGAGAGAGAGAGCAGCAAATAGAAAGGAAACAAGCTCCATGCGCTGTTAGATGGTCAATTGCTAATATATTTTTTTTCTAAAAAGGCCCTACACATTTCAGCTTATATAGAAGCAGGCCTTCTTCTGAGGTATTCAACAAAAAACACTGGAGAAGGGGGAAGTGGGGAGGACCAAATGAAAGTAGAATTCAAACTTCTGTAGCAATCTTCCTGAATATTTTTCTCCTGTGATGTGGCAAATACATGCAGGATCCCAGGCAGGGAAAAGCAACTGAAGATTTAAAGGAAAATGTAGATGGCAAAGTACATATATACTCTAACCACTGCTACATCTCTGCTTTGAGAGCCAGAGCAGCATAGTGATTTGAACACTATGACTCTGGAGACCAGAGTTTGAATCCCTGTTCAGCCATGGAAACCCACTGGGTTACCTTGAGCAAGTCACACTCTCTCAGCTTCAAAGGAAGGCAAAGATAACACACACACACCGACACATCTTGCCAAGAAAACACGATAGGATCACCTTAGGGTCACCATCATAAGTCAAAAACAACTTGAAGGTATGCAACAACAACAACAACCATATGCATATATAATAGCAATTGTTGCTGTTAATTACTTTATATTCTATCTTCCCCTGCCCTCGCTCCAAACTGGAATACATTTATATTTACATTGCTGTTCTTACAACCACATTTTTTAACCTGTGGCTTGCAGGGCATTCAATGATAATGTTCCATGTGGGATGGATGATACTGAATTAAAAGTTAAAAGCATTAAAATATTATTATTATTATTATTATTATTATTATTATTATTATTTATTACTATTACTATTATTATTATTTATATCCCGCCCCTCTGCAGAGCAATCGGGGCGGCTTACAACATTACAATTTCCATACATTAAACAGAACATAAAATCCCAAATCCACCCATCCTTTAAGAAGTAAGGGTTCTTCTTATTCTAGGCCAGGTGGTGCTGGGCCTAGTGTCTCTCCCCCAGATGACATTGGATGGTAATGGAGGGAGGGCTCTTATTATTATTTTAGGCCCAATGGTGCTCAGCCTAGTGTCTCTCCCCCAGATGACATCGGATGGTAATGGAGGGAGGACTCTTATTATTATTTTAGGCCCGATGGTGCTTGGCCTAGTGTCTCTCCCCCAGATGACATCGGATGGTAATGGAGGGAGGACTCTTATTATTATTTTAGGCCCGATGGTGCTCGGCCTAGTGTCTCTCCCCCAGATGACATTGGATGGTAATGAAGGGAGGTCTCTTCTTCTTATTTTAGGCCCGATGGTGCTCGGCCTAGTGTCTCTCCCCCAGATGACATTGGATGGTAATGGAGGGAGGGCTCTTATTATTATTCTAGGCCTGATGGTGCTTGGCCTAGTGTCTCTCCCCTAGATGACATTGGATGGTAATGGAGGGAGGGCTCTTATTATTATTTTAGGCCCGATGGTGCTCGGCCTAGTGTCTCTCCCCCAGATGACATTGGATGGTAATGGAGGGAGGGCTCTTATTATTATTCTAGGCCTGATGGTGCTTGGCCTAGTGTCTCTCCCCTAGATGACATCGGATGGTAATGGAGGGAGGGGTCTTATTATTATTTTAGGCCCGATGGTGCTCGGCCTGGAGTTGTCAACAATACTCTCCAAAGGGCTGGACCACTAACTAACAGCAAGCATTATTCAATATTAATTTACCTTCTAACATCACGTGGCACTTCTCTCCTTTCTAGTTGCTTCCATTAAAACTCAGTCAGGATAGGAATAGTAAAAAAATCATATGTTCTCCATATCAAGGCTTCTAATATAAAAACTCAAGACCTCTCCAATCAAAGGACTTGGAAATGTAAAAGTTGAACATTTGTATCTGTAGAAGTTCTCTTATGCAATATCATAAAACAAGTATGTTTTCCTTCAGAACAAATTGTTATATTCTGAGCCAGTGCACAGGTAAAACCTTGGGTTCTTGTACTCCTCACTCCTTGCACAATGACCTCCTGTGCACAACCACAGTTATATGGCACTCAGATACACCACCATGGCTAATGGCTGGTCAAGATATCAGGGCTACTCGGCACTATCCAGCTGCTGTTCTGCATGTGGGGGGAAAGAAGAAACATTGCTCTCCTGGACCTTCAGCAACTGGCCATGAGAGTATCCCCCAATGCTGTAAATCTCTGGTGCACATCAGAGCTATAAAGCTGCTTTGTGGTGGTTTGGAAGTAAACTAGCAGAGCTTTTGCTTCACCAACACTGAACAGGATCTTAGCAAAGGTCCTCAGGTTTCAACCATTTGCCATGTAGTTTGGTTTTTCTTCATAGACAAAAACCCAATATAATTTCATATCCCACATGGGTGGATGCCATCTAACTTTGTATATGGTAGATGTTTATATATATTATACATATGCCTATTGATATTTCCTTTTGTTTAACCAACTTAAATGCTAAATCTGCTTCCAATTTTCAACAAAAGCCACATTTTCCACTTGCTGGGTTATCGCTCTTTAAGTGATACATTATATTGTTTGCAAGGCTTCTCCTATTGCACTTTCGCCTCATTTAGCTGGTAGTACCATTCAACCAAATAAATCAAAATTACCCTGGGATTCACAAGTACTGGGTACTATAATGCAGCTTCTCACTTCCCATGGCCCTGTGAACGTTTGCAAATGTATTTATACCTCCTGCATTTCAGCAAATGGAATGAGAAGGACAGGCTCACAGCATCTGTTCATTCCACTCACTTCTAAAGTCCTTACAATCTCTTGAAAAACTTGATTCAAGCTGTCAAAATGCATACTTCACTATGGTGTGCATTATTTGGACATTTAGACATCTGCCATCAGGAGGTGTGACGGATAGTTTTATTGGCACACAAAGTCAAAGAGTGTGACACAGAAGACATTTACTAAATCTTACAAATATTTCTCATACTTTCCCCTAGTCACTAGTGTAAAATGGTCTGATAATCCTCCAATGTGGCCCATATAATAATCCCTTTTTAATAATTATATGGCAGTATTTTCCAACATTGTGATCTCCAGATGTTTTGGTCTACATTTCCCACAACCTCAGGCCTTTTCGGTGTGCTGGATGGGGCTCATGAGAGCTGTAGTCTGAAGTACCTGGACCCTGATGGGAAAGGCCAATCTATGAAGTTGTCCTATCTCAAAAGATATTGTGGAGGTAGAAAAAGTAAAAAAGAGAATTCAAAATGGTTAAGAGGTTCAAACATCTCCTGTGAGAAGCAGCAAACAAAAAATTTCCACACTTAAATGATAGAGAGAAGCACAATGCAAGAGGGATACATTATACCTTGTGTTGAAAGAATAGCTAGGATTTTTTCTCCCACTTTGAGGGGAGAGGTTTGAGGGGAGAGGTTTACTCAGTGAAATAGACTGGCTGCTGATGGGGAGTAGTTTTCCCACCACAATGATTAAATCCAGAAAAAGGTAGAGTAGACGAAGTGAAATAAATGCAACTACTCAAAACTATGACCATGTCTGGATCTAACCCACAATTAACTTACAGACTCATTGACACAAGATGTGCTAATAACCACAGATTTAAAGGAGAGGAATATTTGTACATAGATTATAGCTATAGCAATGGCTCTTGTGATGTCCAGCCTGGACTGTTTAAATTCTCCCCTGCATTTTCTTTCATTTAGTGTAGTCTTTAGTATGTTTGAGCATAGGAATGTTCCACTGTATTAGTTTGTGGGAGGAGCTGTAGGAATCCCCTGCATTTTTCTAGTTTTTGGTTTGCCCCTTCCCAGCAAGCTCTGCTTCAGCTTGGGATTTTTAGTTTTTTCTTAGGCAGGCTTGGTTTTATCGGTTTGGTGGCAAACAGGCACAGACAGATGAAAAGGGCATTTCTTACACCATTTAGCCAATTTATTTACCATTTAGCCAATTTACTTACCATTAGCCAATTTAGTTACCATTTAACCAAATTAGTTAGCAAAAGCAGTAAATTATATTAAATATCAACAACAGAGAAGTCAAGAGCACCAGAAGCTGAAAGACCCTGCACCAGCTTCATTGAGTAGGATATCAAATCAAGATCAAACCCAGAGAGATGACAACACTGAAGATTGCTGAAACCTAAACTGTAAAGTATCTTTTATTTTAAGCCTGTTAGAGCTGGGGAGGAGAAACCCTTTTTCTTTTGTTCTTCAAAATAAATGTCCCCCTTTTGGTCTTTACATTCAGCTTTGGAGCCTTTTTGGGTAAAAGAGTTTGATCTCACCAGGGTACTGGTGTTGCACACCCATATTTGCCACCACCTTTAGTTGGGTGTGTCTTCACAGCTCTTAAGTATGAAAACTGAATGAAACCCCTGAGTCCAAAGGCATTATTTTCATGTAGTTGTTGGCAAGATGGAACAATAGCATAGGAAGGCAACTGACTAAATTTGTGGGCTTTTCAAAGACTGGCGACTGTTGGAAATAGAATGCTGGACTAAATGGAACCTTGGTCTGATCCAGTATTATGTTCTCACATTACCTATTAGCTAAGGTGGAATGACATATTAGTTAGATAAATAGTTTCTTCTTTTCAGTCTTTGGTCAAATGAAGCAATATATATCACATGCACAACTTGTTAAAAATTACTTTTAAAAAACAATAGCTGCTAGACCTCAAAGCCAGAATGGTCACTGGATGTTCTGGAAGTTGTGGTCCAAATTTTTTATTCCTAAACTTTGAACATGTGGCTCCCAAAACAAATCCGATTATACACACACCACCAGCTGTAAAAGAGCTATAATGGTCATTATTAATTTTTAGAGTATGTTCTTAGAAAACAATCCAAATATTATGTAAGATATAATAAAGGAGCTGAATAGTACCTCTAAACATTATTTGTGCAATATGACCATTTAAACACAAAGGGATTTTGTAGCACATTTGAGACTGAGTGAAAGAAGTTGTAACATTCACTTTCATAGACTTAGGGCCCGAACAGATTGGTTGGAAAAGCTGGCTCCCAGGTAGCTTTGGAGCATGGCATTTTTGACGGTGCATGCCCCCAAGAAACCTGGAAGCCATCCAGCTGATCAGATGAGGGTGGCTCCAAGCCACTCTGGGGGAGACAAGTTTTGATGACACATGCCCCTGGAGCACAGAGGAAACCACCCAGGGGTTGTGCTGGGGCTGCCTAAGGTGGCCCAAAACCAGCCCAAAAAGGAATGGATATTTTTCACTCCTATTTGGGCCAGTGGTGGAGGGCACCTTTAGGAATTAGGTTGTGCTGGGGCTGCCTAAGGTGGCCCAAAAGCAGCCCAAAAAGGAGTGGATATTTTTCACTCCTATTTGGGCCAGTGCTGGAGGCCACCTTTGGGAATGCAGCGTGTGTTTGCTATGGTCCCAAGGCATCTTTGGTAGGGATGGCTTCAAACCACCCCTTTGTGGCTGTTTCAGACCCTAGTCTATTTCCTCAGTAGTCCTGAATTCTAGGGCCATTTAAAGTTTTGAATACATTTGCTAGTTACACACACATATGCAAGCAGGGTTGCCATATCGCAGAGCCTGGACCTGAGTCTCCAGTTTTCATGAATCTCCATCATCTCCAAACATGAAATGAGGGTGCAAATTCTCCAATCTTGGGCAGTTCAGCTGTAGACAAGAGCAAAAGGGCTGTGTGCAAGTCTACAGATCAGACAGTAGGACAGTAACTGGTTACAATTTGCAAGGCTTCATTAACTGGAAACAAGGTCATAAAACTGCAACTTGGAAAGAATCTCAAGGTAAGGGACTATATATATGTATTTACTTGTTTAACTTCCTCTTTCCCTCCCAGCTGCTATGGTGTCAGGGCGTATCTTCTGCTCTGCTCTGTATCCATCTTCTGACTAGAAGCAAATCGACTAGATTAAGCATTCCTTATCTTGTCTCTGTAATTCCCTAATAATAATAATAATAATAATAATAATAATAAAATTTATTTGTACCCCGCCCCTTTGAGATCAATCGGGGCAGCTTACAGTAAAAAGTGCAGTGCAACAATAAAAACAAATTACCTCCCACCCACCCCTTAAAAAGTTATTAAATCAATTACAAGTTAAAATAGACAAATTTAAAACAACAACTGCCAGTGTGCAATAAAGCAACAGAAAACTGTGGTAATGTAATACATAGTTTTTGGGGAGACACATAGGGCTCCCCTAAAGAAAGGAGGGGACAGAGGCCGGGATATGCTATCCTGGGAAGGCTTGCTGGAAGAGATCCGTCTTGACAGCTTTTTTAAAGCTGTCTAAAGATGTTAATTGGTGGATCTCGTCCAGCAAGCCGTTCCACAATTTAGGGCGACAACGGAAAAAGCCCTCTGGGAGGTAGCTGAAAGTCTAGATTTTTGAGGCTGTGGCAAATTCCTCCCAGAGCACTGGAGAGCGCGAGGAGGATTATAAGGGAGAAGGCGGTCCCTAAGATAGTTTGGACCCAAGCCATTTAGGGCTTTAAAGGTGATAACCAACACCTTGTACGGAAGCTGATAGGCAGCCAGTGGAGGGACCTTAGTACTGGAGTAATGTGATCCCTCCTGGATGTTCCTGATACTAGTCTTGCTGCCATATTTTGCACCAGCTGTAGTTTCCGAACCAAGCATAAGGGTAGCCCCATGTAGAGCGCATTACAGAAATCTAGGCGTGAGGTTACCAGTGCGTGAACAACAGTCTCGAGATCCCTTACTTCCAGAAAAGGGCGCAGCTGGCGTATCAGCCTAAGCTGATAACAGGTACTCCTGACTGTCGCGTTTACCTGATTCGTCATCAGGAGCGACAAGTCAAGGAGCACCCCCAGACTGCGAACAGTCACTGGAGGAGATTCCCATCATTGCACCTTGTTCAGGGAATAGCACCTTGTTCAGGGAATAGCAGGCTTCTATTTTAATTTCCAGTCAGGAAAATATGTTCTCTGTGGGTGTGTTAGAATCACAACTTGTGAGCAACTATGGTTGTTACTTAACACAAAACACTTAAAGACATCACCAGGGACTATCCCTGTATCCCAGAATTTGGCCCTGGGATGATCCTGAACTGGCAACCCTACACAAAAGATACCCAACAAAGCCATACTTAGGGCCTTTGCAGACTTCCAGAATTAGTGCAAATTGTAGTTTATTGTGGCACCAGAGCTCTCTGACAGAGAAGGCTCAATGTCTCAGAAAAAAATCTAGTTCCCTTGATTCCCTAGCACTGAGCCAGGACAGTTACAGTGGACTCAATTTGCACTATTTCTAGCAGTCTGCAAAGGCCCTTAGTGAACCTTTTCTTTTAGACTGAACTATAAGCTGACATTGTTGTTTGCCTTCAAGTCATTTCCAACATGGAGACCCTAAGAACTATCATGGGGTTTTCTGGGCTGAGAGTGTGTGACTCACCCAAGACCACTGTGATGTCCAGCCTGGACTGTTTAAATTCTCCCCTGCATTTTCCTTCATTTTTAGTTTAATCGTTAGTATGTTTGAGCATAGGAATGTTCCATTGTATTAGTTTGTGGGAGGAGCTGTAGGAATCCCCTGCATTTTTCTAGTTTTTGGTTTGCCCCTTCCCAGCAAGCTCTGCTTCAGCTTGGGACTTTTAGTTTTTCTTAGGCAGGCTTGGATTTATCTGTTTGGTGGCAAACAGGCACAGACAGATGGAAAGGGCATTTCTTACACCATTTAGCCAATTTACTTACCATTAGCCAATTTAGGGGCTAAGCAGACAGGTGGCACGGGGCCGCCCTGGGAAGCTGCGGATCGGGGCCGAGGTATCCGCACACCTCAGCCCCGCAGCGCAGCATCCCAGCCCCAGGAAGGAGCACTAAAATAGCACTCCTTCCACAAGACGCCGAAGATGCGCCGCAAAAGGCTGCCGGCGTACCTTTGGCGCCTCTTCTGCTGCAGCATGTGTGGACGCTGTGGCGGATCGGCATCCTCAGAGCGCCAGACGTGCAGAGGGTCTGGCGCTCTGACGATGTCTTCAGGAAGGGGTTGGGGCACCCAGCGTGTGGCTGCCCCTCCCCTTCCTTGCCCTAAAGATGGCGCTTTGCACCGTCTGCTTCCCCCCTTAGTTACCATTTAGCCAGATTAGTTACCAAAAGCAGTTAATTAAATTAAATATCAACAACAAAGAAGTCAAGAGCACAAGAAGCTGAAAGACCCTGCACCAGCTTCATTGAGTAGGAGTTCAAACCAAGATCAAACCCAGAGAGATGACAACCCTGAAGATTGCTGAAACCTAAACTGTAAAGTACCTTTTATTTTAAGCCTGTTAGAGCTGGGGAAGAGAAACCTTTTTCTTTTGTTCTTCAAAATAAATTTCCCCCTTTTGGACTTTACATTCAGCATTGGAGCCTTTTTGGATAAAAGAGTTTGATCTCACCAGGGTACTGGTGTTGCACACCCATATTTGCCACCACCTTTAGTTAGGTGTGTCTTCACAGCCACCTAGTGGTTTCCATGACCAAGTGGGGAATCAAACCCTGGTCTCTAGAGTCGTAGACCAATGTTCAAACCATGATGCTGACTGACATAGGGGACTGCTAATCACTTTGTCCCATTAAGCCCTGGCTTAATTTGTTCACATTTGGAACAAATCCTGGAACAATGCAGCAGATTCTGGCATGACTAAAGTACCATAGTATTATTCTGAACACACAATCAGTTTTTTAAACTAACCAGGGTTGGGTCTAGTTAAAATTTCTGTGGAAGACTACCAGGGAATATTAGGGATTTCTAGGTGGGAATAAAACCTACCTGAAACCTTAGAGATCTGCTGGCAGTGAGAATTGACAATACTGGGCTTGATGGGCCAATGTTTTTACTCAATATGAAGGGGGTTTCTTATGTTTCTAAAGACCTAAGATGGGGGGAGAATCTGCTCATATGTCAATCTTTTAAAGTGGTCTTTTCAACAGTGGCGATCCACCAACCAGCTATGTATTTTTTTAATGATGATGATCTGATATTTGAGAAGGGTGTGTGTGTGTGTACACTGTATTCACTCACTTATTAATTCATTCATTCGTATATGGCAGCAATCACAAACAAACACCCATAATTTCAGAATAATCCACTATAGTGATATAAATTGCACTGCTGCTGTTGATTAGATGAGACAGACTCCCTTCAAAGCCCGTGACATTGCTTCATTAAATATATTACCCATATTAATCAGTTAGCCCATATGGTGAACCATGGCTTAGATTCTTGGCTCACATTCACGTTGTTAATTTCTCAAATAAAACAACCTACTCCATATATGCTATCTTTAAAAAATAGCAGATTAAATCTGAAAGGTTGGAACTTTATTCTTGTAATATTTCTTAAAATTAAAAAAAAAGTTTGGTTAAAACATCCTTTAAAACACATTAATTTGAGAGCATAAAATTTTCTAATGACTTGCATAGATTTTCTCTGAGAAGAACACTGCATTTAGGATAATGGATAGGGAGAAAGATTTCATAGGTATAAATCAATAACGGAGGAGGGGATCTTCTGATGAAATTGCAACCTGTGAGAATATAAACCCCTAGTGCTTTTCTGATATCACCAGAGGCCCAAGATTAATTCATTGAACAAGCTACCCTTAGGCACTCATTATTTTAATAGCATGGATTTGGGGACAGATCTGCATCATGTTAACCAGCTCAGTGAATGGTTATATTCATGTTGTACTCCATCTTTCAGCTGATCCTTATCCTTCTTAAGAGATGTGAACAAATACCAATAGGCCAAATACTAATACTAATAATAATAATAATAATAATTTATTTATAACCCGCCCCTCTGCTCAGCAATCGGGGCGGCATACAACCAATTAAAAAGACAACAGTTAAACATTCCTTAAACCCACACCCTAGCCCTCCCACCCCTTAAAACTAAATTAAACTACTGTAGAATTAAACTCAAGTTAACACACTTAAAATATGATAAGATCAATTCCAGCAAATGTATTGTGGTGGCAGGAGGGGTAAGTGGGAAGTCACATCCCGTTCGATGGGTGGTTATTCCAGGAAGGCCTGCAGGAAGAGATCCATCTTTACTGCCTTTTTAAAGGCAGCAAGAGTGGTGATAAGACGGATCTCGTCTGGCAGGCCATTCCACAGTTTGGGAGTGGTTGCAGAGAAGGCCCTCTGGGAGGTCTGCGAAAGCCTGCTGGGTGGGACTCTGTAGACGCAATACATATAAAACATAGAAATCAAAGTATCTGGTACACAGAAGACCTTCTGTGCATCCTAGATGGTAAAATAGCTTGGAATATGGTCAAGGCAAATGCTATGATAGTTTCTACTTGTCAATCTGGCTTGTCTGACAGAGACACAATGGCCTGCATATCATGACCTCAGGCTTTGTTTCTTTTGTTGTTCTACTTTTGTTGACATCCAAATGCACCCAGTCTATCTTCATACAGCAAGACAGCCCTTAACTTAGGTTTGAATCTTGACCTAGTCGTGCTTAGAGGGAACCCTCTGAAATGAAAGATGTTTAAGTGAGTCATGGCTTACTGATTCAATTTATTCCAATTGTCATATTTAGCTTACCAAGATTTGAAGAGCCAAGAAAACATCATAGTGAGGTTAACTGACAATTTATTTGGATTCAAAACAGAGTTTTGCCACAGACACGTTAGTGTCCAATCTGAGTTTCCCCTGAACAATGCACCCTTTAAAACCCTTTCTCTTTGAGCCCCCTCTTTCCCAGCTCATGATGCAAACACCTTGGGATACATCAAAAGGTTCTTTCAAGTGTCCACCTCCCCTCCCCACCTCACCCCACCCACTCTGTTATCGCCCACATCTGCCCCAGGAAGGAAAGGTGTTATTTTGCTGGCTATCAATTGGTCGTAGAAAGTAAACAAGGTCATAAAATAACAATCCTATAGTTCATCTGTTTTCCTGTTTGCCTATCATTCAGATAATAGTTCCCTTTCAATTCCTCTCTACTTCTCTATATCGATATATCACCACATCAATGATCCCTATTCCCTGATATCCTTTATTATGGCAGATCTATACCCTTTTGGATATGACAGTCCATAATAATAATAATAATAATAATAATAATAATAATAATTTTTATTTATATCCCGCCCCTCTGCCAGGCAATCGGGGCGGCGTACATCATAAATAGATTTTAACAACTGATTAGTCCCCCCCCCCAGGTTTATCTGGATAGCGTTCATGAAACACATGAATAAAATCTGGCACGTCCACATGTCTGGCATACACCCATTCATTATGAGAGTCTGGGAAATGTTTCCAATTGACCAGACACCTCAATTTGCCCCGGTGGCACCTCGAGTCCCAAATCCTGCCCACTTCAAAGTACTATTCCCCCAGGTCTGGCTGCAAAGGGTCTGCATCCAAAGCCAGTTTCAGCAGGCTGAAATGGAACACTGGATGTAGATGTCTGCAAGTCTTAGGCACGTCCAGTTCAGCAGTTACTTCATTGATCAATCGCTTTACCACAAAACATCCCACAAATTTTGGCCCCAGCTTCCTGGAAGATTGCTGGGCTTTCAAATGCTTAGTGGACAAACTCCCTGGTCCCACCTCCCATTCCTTGCCCCTCTTGCAGTCCACAAACCTTTTGTAGTCCTTCGTCTAGTGCTGTTACAATTCGAGGCCAAATGTCTTTAATTTTTGTATGAGATGGGGTCCGTGGGTTCCACGGCTAGCATAGGTAAAGTCTTTTGTTCATATCCATAGACTATCTCAAACAACAAGTATCCTGTGCTTTGGTCTATGGCCCCATTGAATGCAACTTCACCGTGAGGCAACAAATCAAACCAATCATCCTGCAGTTAACAACAACAGCAACAACAACAATGATGATGATGATGATGATGATGATGATGATAATAATAAATTATTAAACAGTATTACAAATTTAAAATCACATTTAAAATAAATACATTAAGAGGGACCAACTCTCATTACTCTCATTACAACAAAAGTAGGGAAGGAGAGGAAGGAAAGGCCTGCCGGAAGAGATCTGTCTTGACAGCTTTCTTGAAGCTGCTCAGAGTAGTAATTTGATGGATCTCATTCGGCAGACCATTCCATAGTCTGGGAGCGGTAGCCAAGAAGGTCCTCTGCCATAGCAGTGGATGTACTGCTCCAGAGAGCAATTCATTTTCCCCAATTGTCCATCTGATTCTGGGTGTTGAGAGGTGCTCATTGCCTATTCAATTCCCAATTTTTTCTGCAGCACCTTCCAAAATTGCAAGATGAACTGATACCCTCTATCAGAGACAATCTTATCTGAAAGTCCATGTAATTTGTACCCATGTTCAATGAATAAATCATCCAGTTTGGCCACACTAGGCATGCCTTTGCACCCCGTGAAGTGTGCCTGCTTTGAAAACAACTCCTTGACCACCCATATGGTGTTTCGGCCCCTGCTATTGGGAAGGTCTGATATAAAGTCCATGGCAATGTGCCTCCAGGGGGTGCTGGGAGTGGACAGTGGCCTCAACAGTCCCCAAGGCTTACCTACCAATGGCTTAGAGTGGGTGCATATTGGACAGCTTTTTACATAGGTCTCTACATCCTGCCTAATCCCATCCCACCAATGCTGTTTTCTTATCAAATGCCAAGTTCTCAATGCTGTTTTCTTATCAAATCCCCAATGTTCCTGCTGCCTTAGTGTCATGCATATCTGTAAAACTTTGAGCCTCAGCTCCTCTGGGACGTAGAACCAAGTCCCTTTGTACCACAGTCCATCTTTCAACTCTACAGTTTCTTAATGTTCCTCAATCCACTGGTCCTTTTCTGCTGCCTCCCGGATGCTCTGAAACAAAGGATCCACCAGTGAAATTTGGCTTCTGTTTTCTTCTTCTTTGCACGCTTGCTTTGAGTGGTTACTGACAACCCCAGCTGTTCCGGGGTAAAAATCATTTCCTCAGGCTTTCATGCTGAGGCAATCTGGATAAAGCATCAGTGAGTGCATTTTCTTTTCCTGGGAAGGCTTTTAATAGGAACCTGAAGCAATAGATCTCCTTAGCCCATCAGCTCTGCTTTGTATTTAATTTTCTTGGTGCTTGCAATGGTTCCAGGTTGCAATGGTCCATCCAAACCTCAAAAGGGTGAGGGGGCCCTTCTAGGAACTGGTGCCAAGTCTGCAGCACCTTCTTGATAGTAAAGGCTTCCTTTTCCCAGGTGGGCCAACTCAACTCTACTCCCTGGATTTTCCCTGGATTTTTTTTAGATAAGTAAGCACACAGTCTTAAATTTTTCTCTGAGTGTCTTTTCATTAATATGGCTTCTATTGCAACATTACTGGCATTGGTTTGAATGACAAAAGGCTGTTCCAGGTCTGGATGCTTTAATATGAGTTCTGAGCTGAATAGTCCCTTTAACTTTTCAAAAGCTTCTTGATATTCTGGGGTCTATCTGATTTTGGCAGATGGCTTGGGTTTCTCCTCCCACCCCCCTTGGTGAATCTTAGTCTTTAGCAAGTCAGTGATAGGCAGCACTATCTGAGTAAAGTCCAGTATAAACTGCCTATAGAAGTTAGCAAATCCTAGGAAACTTTGTACTTGCTTTTGGGTTTTTGGTGGGGCTCATTCCAATATGTCTGCACCTTGGTTGGGTCCATCTCTATTCTCTGAGTGGACACCCAATATCCTAGGAAGTCCAACTTGTTGGTGTGGAATTTGCATTTGGGCAGCTTAACACACAACTGATTCTCCAAGAGGCACCTCAGCACTTCCCTCACTATCTTCACATGGGATTCTAAGTCTTGGGACTAGATTCAGGTATACCAGGACCCCCTCAAACAGCAAGTCATGCAGAATTTCATTCACAAACCACATAAACATGCCTGGACCCACCCCCTCCAATAATCCAAAAGGGAAGTATTCAAAAGCCCCCAGTGGATAGTTGAATGCTGTCTTATATTCATCTCCCTCTTGTATCTGCACTCAGAAGTAGACATCTCTCAAATCCAGCTTGGAAAAAATCTGCCTGTAGCCAGCCTCCCTAGCATGTCCTATGGGAATGGGATATTTGTTGGTACTGCATATCCCATTGAGATTCTTGTAGTTAGTAACCAGTCACAGGGATCTATCCTTCTCTCGGAGGAACACTGAAGCCCTGAAGGTGGAGGTCAATGGACAGATTAAGCCTCTAGCCAAGTTCTTTCCTACAAAATCCTTTAAAGTCCTCATTTCTAGCTGGGTCATTGAGTAGAGTTTAGGCTTGGAAGGTTGCACTCTGGGCACCAGTTCAATTGCACAGTCCGTCTCCCAGTGGGGCAGGAGTTGGTTGCACTTCTTTTCCTCAAATACCTCTACCAAATCCTGGTAGACTGAAGATTAACCCAGCTGGTCCTCCAGGGTGGCACTTCCCACCTGCTCTTGCAGCGGGTCAGATTGCCACTGACCACTGTGCTCTTGTCCCCATTGGGATTAGTGTCCTTGGTGTGGTCTGTATATCCCGGATCGTCAAAGATTAGTTCTCTTGACCTCCACTGTATCCTAGGATTATGGAAATGGAGCCAGTCTATTCCCAGGATCACTTGCCAACATGAAATGGGGCCCAAAACAAAGCGAGTTTTCTCCCAGTGTTCCACTACCCCAAGCCAAACTGCCTCAGTCCTTTCACTAGTGGGCTTTCCCCCCATGGCAGAACCATCCATCTGATGAAAGGTGATTCGGTGCCCCAACTTCTTGGTGTCCAGCCCCATTCTCCTCACTATTTCTAGGCTGATGAAGCAGTGAGTCCATCCAGGTCTATGGCTGCCACCAGATTCATACTCTGTCCCCTTTTCCGGTCCTCCACCTTGACACCTAGAGTATATATGTATGGTGCTGTGGATTTATGGCTGGCCTTTCACCACTGCCTGAGGCCAGCTGTTGAAGTTTTCTGCTGGCTCTATATTGTCCTCCATCTCCATTGTCTCTGACATTATCTCAGGCTCTGCCTCATCCCGGCTCACCCCCTTGAGGGCCTGGCCACCCAGTCCCTTGCTGGTACACCATTCATCTCCCGTCAGAGAGGAAGTGGGTGCTCCGTTCACGGGGTGCCATGCAAGTTGTCCTTTCAGTTAGGGCATTCATCAATTAGGTGCCCCTTCTGCCCACAGGTCAGGCAGAGTCCAAGCCTTCTCTGTCACTCATGCTCCAATTCCTGAGCCTTAGTTCCCTTTTCCTTTCCTCAGAAGTGGTTTGGGTCCAAGTTGGCACCCTTGCTCACTCTCAGTTTCCATTTCAACATTAAACGGATCTCATTCTTCACCATTTCAGCTTCTCTTACCAGTCAGATCCACTCCCTCATAGTTTGAGGGTTGCCTATCCTCTGCACCCATTTCAGGAGGTCCTGTCACAGGCCTACCTTGAAATGCTGAACTTTGCTTACCTCGGGCCAGTCTGGGACTTGCGCTGCCAATCCCTGGAATTCCATTGCATATTCTGTCACAGAGTGGCCTCCTTGCATAGAATAATAGAATAATAGAATAATAGAGTTGGAAGAGACCACAAGGGCCATCCAGTCCAACCCCCTGCCATGCAGGAACTCAAAATCCCCGACAGATAGCCATCCAGCTTCCTGGAGACTTCTTTGGAGCACCATCAACTTGAGCACCATCAATTTGGTTCGAGCCTTCTCTGCCCAGAAGGGGTCCTCGAACCAGGCCTGTAGAGCAATCATGAACTCAGGCAGACTCTCGAATTCTGTAGCTCTGGCATCGAAAAGTTGTATTAGCCAGTCTGCTGCTTCACCTTCCAAGTGGGAAGTCACACATCTCATTTTGCAACCTCACTCAGGTTGTGTAGCACCACCTGGGCCAGGACAGCTGACTTTCCCTTCCATCAAACCACACTCCCAGTTGTCTGGCTGCCAGGTTCTGGGTGCACCTGGTTAGAGCTCTGGCCAGTGCCTGGGGGGTGGTGTCGTTCCTTGCACTCTGCTAAAAGCCGATCTCTGCATCATACTCTGTGAACCAGTCCTCCCCATCCTCGTAGTTCAGGGACCATTCCTCTCCACGCCTCTGTGCTACCAACAGGGCTTCCTCCCAAAGTTGCCCGCTGCTCACTGCACCTCCCTTGGCTCCTCTGGGTCTTCACGCTCCAGCTCTCTGGCTGGAGTTCGCTTGGCCTGTGGCCACCCAGCCTCCATGCCACTCACCCTGGGAAGGCTACTCCAGATCGGTTAAGCTTCGGGCTGAATGAGACTGCATCAGACAAGGCATTGGAGAGAGATTGGAGAAGGTGTCATGTTTAGCTGACCAAGATTTGAAGAGCCAAGAAAACATCACATTGAGGTTAACTGACAATTTATTTTGGATTCAAAACAGAGGTTCACCACAGACAAGTTAGTGTCCAATCTGAGTTTCCCCCAAATGTTACACCATTTAAAACCCTTTCTCTTTCAGCCTCCCTCTTTCCCAGCTCGTGATGCAAATGCCTTGGGATACATGAAAAGGTTATTTCAAGCATCCTCTCGCCCGCCCCCCCCCCCCCACTCTGCTATCACCTGCATCTGCCCCGGAAGGAAAGGTGTTACTTTGCAGGCCATCAAAGTTTGGTCGTAGGAAGTAAACAAGGTCATAAAATAACATTCCTATAGCCCATCTGTTCTCCCGTTTGTCTATCATTCAGATAATAGTTCCCTTCTGATTCCTCTCTACTTCTCTATATTGATGTATCACCACATCAAATATCCCCATTCCTTCATATCTTTTATTATGGCAAATCCATACCCTTTTGGATATGACACCAATGGATCTGTCCTAAACATGACTTTTAGTTGTTGTGTGCTTTTAAGTCATTTTCAGCTAAGATGAACCTATTACAGGGGTTTCTTGGCAAGTTTCTTCAGAGGGGGGTTGCCACTACCATCCTCTGAGGCTGAGGGAGTGTGACTTGTCCAAGGTCACTCAGTGGGTTTTCATGCCAAGCTGAGATTAAAATTCTGGTCTCCAGAGTCACAAATCAACTCTCAAACCATTAGGCCATGCTGACACAGATAAAACCCACAGTGTCATATAAATTGTTGTTGCTGCCTTCAAGTCACTTCTGATTTATGGTGACCCTATCACAAGATGTTCTTGGCAAATTACCTTCCCCTGAGGCTGAGAGAATGTGACTTGCCCAAGGTCACCCAGTGGTTTTCTATGGCCAAGTGGAGATTTGAACCTTATTATTTGAGAGTACTAGGCCAAAATTTAAACCACTGTCTCTGCCATATAAATATGTGATGGGAGTGATGTATATGAAAGGAAATAAAATTTTCTTACAGGCAACATTTCTTTCACATAACAGTCATGGACTCAGTGATGGGCACTCCCTGGGCACAGCCTATAATCAGCTGGTGTCAAAAGAAAGAGTGAAAGTTGCCACCAGTCAACATTAGGTCATAGCTCTTTTTGACACACATAGCCTCATTGGCTACAGTTGGATTCTATGTGTGACACACGTCAGGCAGGATTTGGCACTAAGTCTTGAAATTTCACAGCCCATTACAGAGGAATACTGTGTGGAGGCTCTAAGCTCCATTCAATTCTTTCATTAGGGACTATGACATGATTCTCTCCAGCTGGAGAAGCAGGTATGTCTCATCACTCAGGAAAATTAGGAATTGGATATCACCTCACTGATATATAACATATTGTCATGATTAGCAGTAGCACGTGGGGACTTCTGCAAAATATGAATGTGTTCCATACATCAGTGTGAGAATGTACTGCCATACGGATACATATGAATACACTGTACAGCCTAGCAGAGTAGCTGTGACTCTCCTATTTATTTCCTCAGTGGTCTATTCTTGAGAGGTGTCCATGTCAGATCACAATACATTTATGATTTCAGTGGGCAGTTGCCTGAATCTCAGAGTTAGTGAGGATGGAGAACAACCATGTAGTGTTCATCCCAACAAAAGGAAACCTGATGAGACATTTTTGTCCGTGGAGACTCCAATTAGGATTGACAGTTCAGGATTGTCTCAGGTCCTGAGATTTTCAGGCCAAACCCTGAGGCCTAGAAATAGACCCTGCTGATATGATCAAGTGTAATGTATTAAGAACAGTTGCTCACAGCTTGTCATTCAAACGTACAAAAAGAGAGTGGGAGAGACTGAAAATATTTTACTTTTAGGAAAATAAGACAGCTAAAGATCCTATTCATAATTCAAGGTGAAGTGAGAGGATTATTCTTTCTCACTTAGGGAGGATGCAGACGGGTGGCCATGGGCCACCCTGGGAAGCAGAGGATTGGAGCCGAGGCTTCCCCACACCTCGACCCAAATCCTCCCTTCTGCCAGCCCTGGAAGGAGAGCTAAAATGCCAGTCCTTCCAGAGCTGACAGAAGGGGCACATCAAGAACTGCCATGCAGCTCTTCTCGTGTGACAAAGCTGCACTGGGAGGACGTATTCAGGGCATGCGCCATGCATAACGGCACACGCCCTGTTGACATCCTCGGGGAGGGGTTGAGGTGGCCGCTGTGTGACTGCCCCTTCCCTTCCATGCCTCTGCAGACGGTGCTTTGCACCGTCTGCAGAGGCCCTTACTTAGGGAGACAGGAGAAGGAACATTGAATCTAGCCTACTTGCTTCTAGCCAGAAGGTGATTGCAGAGCAGAGCAGAGGGTGAGCCCTGGCATCACAATGACTGGGAGGGAAGGGAGAAGCTAACTTATAAGTACCCAGGCATTCTGGAAAGTCTTTGCAAGGTGCAGCTAAAAATAAGTTAAACCTTGGAAAATGTAGCAAGCTTCTGTTCAACTAGCTGAACTGGAAATTTGCACACAGCCCTTTCCTCTTGCGCAGGGCTGAGCCTACCAAAACTGGAGCACTTGAACCTTTGTTTCTCATCCAAAGATGACCCATGAAAACAAACTGTAGGCAGGCACTGAGATCTGGCATTTCTAACTACAATCTCAGAGTATTGTACTCTGGCAGGGAGCGCTGGCAGATTTAAACTCCGCCCAGAACATCTCCTCTCCTGGCAAACGCAGCAGCGGCGGTGTCAGTGTCGCTCAGAGGACTCTGGTGCTTTAACATCAGCCTGCACACACAGCTGTTGCTGAGCGAGAGCCAGGGAGCGCTGGCAGATTTAAACTCCGCCCAGAACATCTCCTCTCCTGGCAAACGCAGCAGCGGCGGTGTCAGTGTCGCTCAGAGGACTCTGGTGCTTTAACATCCAGCACACACAGCTGTTGCTGAGCGAGAGCCAGGGAGCGCTGGCAGATTTAAACTCCGCCCAGAACATCTCCTCTCCTGGCAAACGCAGCAGCGACGGTGTCAGTGTCGCTCAGAGGACTCTGGTGCTTTAACATCAGCCTGCACACACAGCTGTTGCTGAGTGAGAGCCAGAGAGTACCGGCAGATTTAAACTCCGTTAACCCTTATAATCCGGCATTGGGAGTGTAAATGACTGTCGGCCTCCGTCTTGTAACTTTAGAAGACTATCAAGGCGGTTTGAACTGTGGCAGTTGTGGGGAGCGGGGAGGCATATATATATATATATATACTGGGGTCACATAGATCAGTAGGTTCCTATTGTTTTTGTCCTGTGTGTTGACTGAAGCTGGGGACAAATATTCAGGTTGTATGGGGGCGGGGGAGATATGGCGGAAACAGTCTCAACAAATGTTGCAAAAGAAAAAGGGATCGATGTCTCTTATCTATCCCTTCTTCAGTTGATTATGTTGCCCATGATAGGTTGGGGAGCAAACTCACCATTCCACTGACTCTCAACCTGCTCCTTTGCAATGCCAGGTCGGTCAAAAATAAGACCCATATTGTCCACGATCTGTTAGTGGACGAGATGGCCGACCTGGCTTGCTTTACGGAGACCTGGCTGGGGGATGCCAGCTCCGCAATATGGGCGCAGGTTCACCCAGCTGGGTACTCAGTTTGTGAGCAGGTGAGAGAGAGTGGGCGGGGGGGCGGCATAGCCTTGGTCCATAAGAACACCTTGACCTTGATCAGAAAGCCTATCCGGAAAACGACGTTCATCGAGTGTATGTACCTTAACCTGAAGACCAGGGATAGTTTAGGGATTCTGTTGGTATACCGGCCACCCCGTTGCTTAACAGACTCCCTGACTGAGCTGACGGCCCTGGTTTCTGAGTTGCTGTTGGAGTCGGCCAGACTCCTTGTTTTGGGCGACTTCAACATCCCACTCGAAACCAGTTTACAGGACTTAACAGGTGCGGCTCGGGAGTTCATGGATACCATGACAAACATGGGCCTATCCCAGTTGGTCAACGGGCCCACGCATTGAGCTGGTCATACCCTCGACGCAGTCTTTAGTACGGAGCAGGAACATCCGTGGGCGGAGGTGATAAAAACCTCCGCATTGTCATGGACGGATCACTTTCTGATTAAGGTGGAACTAAAGGCTATTGTTCGCCCTCCCGGGGGTGGCGGACCTATTAGAATGGTCCGCCCTCGAAGACTAATGGAACCCATTGGTTTCCAGAAAGCCTTAGAGGGTTTAATGGTGAGTAATGCCGGTGATTCTGTCGAAGCTTTGGTTAACACATGGAACACCGATCTTACCAAGGCTATCGACATGATCGCTCCCAAGCATCCTTTCCAACCCGCTCTGAACCGCAAGCCGTGGTATACCGAAGAGCTTAGAAGGATGAAGCGGGTTGGACAACGACTAGAGTGCGAATGGCGGAAAACTCGTCTCCTATCTGATAGAATTCGCCTTAGGAAGCATCTTGATTCCTATAGGGAGGCTTTACGTGCAGCGCAGAAATCTTTCTGTTCTGCACGTATTGCGTCTGCAGAGTCTCGCCCGGCAGAGCTGTTTAGGGTGGTGGGGGATTTGACGCAGATATCTCCTGCGCCGAATCCTTTACTTAACCCGACGACAGCCTGCTGTGAGGCATTTAATATCTACTTTGCAGATAAAATCTCTCGGATAAGAGCCGACTTGGACACCAGTATTCCAACAGAATCTGTAAGTGAGGCGTCCAGTAACTCTGTTGATGGTACTTTACTGGATCAATTTCAATTTGTGAGTACCGAGGACGTGGACAAGTTGCTTGGAAGGATGAGGAAGACGACTTGCCCCCTCGATCCCTGTCCATCATGGCTGGTCGTCCAGGGTGGGGACGCATTGAGGGTGTTCCTCCGAGACACAATCAACGCGTCCCTCAGGGAGGGCAGTATGCCATCCTGCCTAAAAGAGGCGGCAGTTAGGCCACTCTTAAAAAAGCCTTCCCTGGATCCCCTGGACAGAAACAACTACAGACCAGTCTCCTTGCTGCCATTTTTAAGCAAGGTGATCGAGAGGGCAGTTGCTTCCCAGCTCCAAGCTATCTTGGATGAAACCGATTATCTTGATCCATTTCAAACCGGCTTTAGGACGGGATTTGGAGTTGAGACTGCCTTGGTTGCTCTGACCGATGACCTCCGCTTGAGCACCGACAGGGGTAGTGTGACCCTGCTGGTGCTCTTGGACCTCTCAGCGGCCTTTGACACTATAGATCATGCCATCCTCTTGGATCGGCTGAGAGAGTTAGGAATTGGAGGCACTGCTTTGCGGTGGTTCCATTCCTTCCTCTCTGGCAGATCCCAGAGGGTGAGACTCGGGGACAGTTGTTCTTCCAAAATAGAACTTAATTGTGGCGTCCCACAGGGCGCCATCCTGTCTCCGATGTTATTCAACATTTATATGAAGCCGCTGGGAGAGATCATTCGGAGGCATGGAGCGCGGTGTCTTCAGTACGCTGATGACACCCAGATTTATTTCTCCATGACCAGATCATCGTCTCAGACCTCTGATGGCATCTCTCCTCTCAATGACTGTCTTAGAGCGGTAATGGATTGGATGAGGAAAAATAAATTGAAGCTGAATCCAGACAAAACGGAGGTGCTCACGATTACAGGTCCAAATCCGGGCCCGGGATTACAGCCCCCAGTCCTGGACGGGGTCACACTCCCCTCCAAGGACTGTGTGCGCAGTCTGGGGGTACTCCTTGACTCGTCGCTTCATATGACTAGTCAGGTGAGTGCGACAGTCAGGAGTGCCTGCTATCAGCTCCGGCTGATACGCCAGCTGCGCCCATTCCTGGATAGGAAAGACCTGGAAACCGTTGTGCACGCACTGGTAACCTCACGCTTAGATTACTGCAACGCACTCTACATGGGGCTACCCTTGTGCCTAACTCGGAAACTTCAGTTAGTACAAAATATGGCAGCCAGGTTAATTACCGGTACATCTAGGAGGGAGCATATTACACCTGTGCTCAAATCCCTCCACTGGCTGCCAATTAGTTTCCGGGCGCAGTACAAGGTGTTGGTTTTGACCTTTAAAGCCCTACATGGCTTGGGTCCAACTTATCTTAAGGACCGCCTCTCCCCATATGAACCCCCCCGTGCCCTTCGGTCAGCCGGGAAGAACTTACTCCATCAACCAAAAGCCAAGCTGAATCAGACCTCGCAGAGAGCGTTTTCGTTGACTGCCCCCAAACTATGGAATGGCCTGCCGGATGAGATCCGTCTTATTACAACACTCGCGGCTTTTAAGAAAGCAGTTAAGACGGATCTCTTCCGGCAGGCATTCCCAGATTGATCCTCTTGAGGAATGAATATTGAATCCTCTCCCCAGACTCTCTGTTGTGTTGTCACTATTATTTTATCACTCTGTTTTTATTGACCTTGTTTTAATTTTTTCTAGTTTAATTCGGTCTTAAGGGGTGGGAGGGATGGGTGGAGGGATCGGGATACTTAAATGTATTTTAATTATTGTATTTTAATTGTTGTGAGCCGCCCCGATTGCTATGCAGAGGGGCGGGATAAAAATAAAATTTATTATTATTATTATTATTATTATTATTATTATTATTGTCAAGATGGCAAAAGCTGAGGAAGGACATATAAGCTAAGAGAAGCTACAGCAGATTTTGCCTGAGCCTAGAGAAGAGCAAAATTCTTCTGTCTTCTCTTTATCCCTTCTTGCTGAGTTAACTGAGTACAAATTACTTTTGCACTTTGGATTCAGTTTGCAGCAAATGAAGTAAGCTGAGGATGGGAGAGAAAGTGGGAGGAGAGAAAAAATGTGGACATTTTAAAAGCAGATGAAAAGCAGAACAAGAGAACTGATTGAGATTGTCCCTGCCAAATTGTAAAGTTAATAATAATAATATAATAATAATAAAATTTATTTTTACCCCACCCCTCTGAGAGCAATTGGGGCGGCTAACAACATACCAATACAATCAACCCCTATACCCTCCCCTCCTTAAAACAGTATTAAACCAATACAGATTAAAACAATACAGATTAAAACCAAAAAAATTTAAACCATTAATACAACAAAATGGGAAGCTGGCGATGTCGTTTTTATGGCTCGGCAGAAGACTTCTAGAAGACTCTCCTAAAATGGATTCCTGAGGCCAGGATATCTATCCTGGAAAGGCCTGCCGAAAGAGATCCATCTTGACAGCCTTTTTAAAGCTGTGTAAAGATGTCAATTGACAGATCTCATCCGGCAGGACATTCCACAATCTGGGGGCGACCATAGAAAATGCCCTCTGGGAGGTAGCCAAGAGCCTAGATTGTTGTGGCTGAAGTAAGCCCCATGTAGAGGGTGTTGCAGAAATCTAGACGTGAGGTTACCAGAGCGTGCGCAACAGTCTCGAGATCCCTTACTTCCAGAAAAGGGCGCAGCTGGCGTATCAGCCAAAGCTGATAACAGGCGCTCCTGACTGTCGTATTTACCTGATTCGTCATCAGGAGCGACGAGTCCAGGAGCACCCCCAGTTGGAGGTTATGACATCCTCTTGTTAAGGGAGGAAGCACAGGAGAGGCTAAAATGTAGTTAAAATGTTCCTCATACCATCTGGAGGGCTTGTGGGGCATTGGAAAGATTTTTCTTTTTTGTTCAATTCAGGAGAGTGCAGCCTTGTAAAGTCTCCTGGTGGGCAAGTCTCACAACCCTTGTCCATCCCTGCCCTATCCACAAGGTGTTGTATCATCATTTCTGATGAGGGTTCTGAGAGAACTTGAAAGTGCATGTGGCTTTGATGTTCTCCATGTTGCTTTCCTCACAAAAGTTCTCCTATGCCCTGTACAGACCAGCCAAAAGGGCAGGCCTAGGGGGTGGAGTAGGGGGGTGCTGACCGCATGCTGGCTGCCCCTACTCCGCCTTAATGCCACCATCATGCTGCGCACCCCACCACACAACGGGCGGTGTCACACTGTGCCAAAGGAGTGCAGAAAAGCCAACGCTGCCGTGATAAGGGCATCTTTTTGCTGCTCCAAAATAGAGCGGCACTCCCGGGATGGCACAGAGCTGCCCCTTAGGGGCCGTCTATAGAGCCCCCTAGATCATTTATTGGAAATAAATGCATCTGAATACAAGGCAGAAGAAGCACATCCATCACTACTTCACACTGTTTTTAATTTTTTTCCAGAATGTTCCCCTTATTAATAGCATTCGGATAAGGCATAAGACAAGAGTGGCTCGATTTTGTAAAATGTTTAATGTCAGTGGTAAATTAGGCTTAGGAGTCTATGTACAACAGAGATTTCACATGCCAATCCTCATTCAATTTCAAATATAACTGGCATGGAAAGAATTTGCATTGGAAATGGAATAGTGGAGTCAGGGCTTGCAGGATTAAAGTGTAAGGACATTCTGATTTGCAAGGACAATGTCAACTTCTCCACCACCCCACCCCCATTTCTCTTCAAACTTACTTGCCATGCTTACAGTAGCTGTGATAAAAATAAATAATAAGTTTTAAATACCGTATTTTCCGGCATATAAAATGACTGGGCATATAAGATGACCCCACCTATTAGATGACCCCCAACTTTTCCAGTTAAAATATAGAGTTTGGGATATACTCGCTGTATAAGAGGAGGAGGAGGAGGCGATGGGTTGCTCTTGCTCCTGCAGCTCCTGTGCCCCAGGCCCCACTCCTTCCTCCTCTTCCTCCTCCTCCTCCTCCTCCTCCTCCTCCTCTGTGAGGGTCCTCCTGGGGAATGGAAAGGCTAAAGGAGCCCAGGAGGAGGAGGAGGAGAAAGCAGGGGGCTGCGGGCCTCGCCGCCGCCGCCGCCTCCTCCTCCTCTCCCTCCTCTTCTTCTTCATCATCCCTCCAGCCAGAGGGGGCATAGGCAAGCAAGGAGGAAGGATGGCATCGGTGGTGCAGGGCTTCTTTCTGTGCTGCAGAGTGCTGGCTTTCTTTGTTGGGAAGTTTCTTGCAAAAATGTTTGGTTTGCCCTGGCCATTCTCTGAGGCTAAGAGAGTGGAACTTGCCCAAGGTCACCCAGTGGGTCTCCACGGCTGGGAGTTGGACCCTGGTTCTCCTCCCCCTCCTCCCTCCCCCTTCTCCACCCAGCGTATAAGATGACCCCTGACTTTAACCCAGATTTTCCTGGGTTAAAAAGTCATCTTATACGGCAGAAAATATGGTATGTGTGATGAGACATCTCAAGTGAGACACAGGCAGGATCAGAGCATTAACAGAAAGGGAAGGAGGGTGAGATAAAGGAATATCACATTTTACAACATTAGCCAAGGGCACAAGAAAGTTGCCAACACGAATAGCAGACACCCTTAGGAAGGCAAATTGCATCCAAAGCAGCATTACACATAAAATAGGGATGTGGAATGTGAGGAGAATGAACCAAGGGAAGCTAGACATGGTAAAAATGGAAATGGAACGCATGAACATAGCAGGACTGTGGGTGAGTGAGTTAAAATGGAATGGGCCACTTTGAATCAAACAACCACACAGTATTCTACTCACACAATGAAAAGACAAGAAGAAATGGAGTAGCCTTCATACTAGGAAAAGATGTGGCAAAAGCAGTCAAAGGATATAATGCAAAATCAGATTGAATCATTTCAGTAAGGTTCCAAATTGAAAGTACTAAGCAGGTGAGCATCGAATAGGTTTTTGTGAAGCCAACAACCTATTCATTGCAAACACGTTTTTCATATAACCAGAAAGAAGGCTTCACACATGGACATCACCAGATGGTCAACACAAAAATCAAATAGATTATATTATCGGAAGTAAAAGATGACAGAACTCTATACTGGTAGCCAAGACTAGACCAGGTGCTGACTGTGGTACAGATCATGAATTACTCATAACAAAAATAAGAGTAAGGCTCAAGAAGAAAACAAAACCAGTGATTATACCAAAATATGATCCAAATAATATCTCAACAGAATTTACTGATAACATAAGAAACAGATTTGCATTACTAAGCATAATAGACTGAGAACCAGAGGGACTATGGTCTGAAGCCAAAGAAGAATGCAGACAATCACTTTCAATAAAAAAAAGGAAGAGTAAACCCCACGAATGACAGAAAAACACTACAAACAATAAAGAAAAGAAAAGAAGAAAAACAAAAGATAGGAACAAGCTAAGAATTATGAATGAAACAGTACAACGACTTGTGCAGAAAGAGAAATAAAATTACTACAATGACTAACACAAAGAAATAGAGGACAACAACAAAAAGAGAACAAGGGATCTATTTCACAAGGGCTGGAAAATCAAATGAAAATTCAAACAAGGACTGAGATGATCTATGACAATAAAAATAACATAATTCTATACCAGGAAGGAATAAAAAGGCATTGGATGGAATACACAGAAGAATTATATATATATATATATATATATATATATATATATAAAGAAACAACAAAATGAAGGACACATGGAATGAAGAGCCATATGAAGATGAACCCCAAATTCTAAAAAGTGAGGTGGAAACTGCAATAAGAGAAATAGTAAAAAACAAATCACCAGGAACAGATGATATTCCAATTGAACTGCAGCAAGCCAGATTGACAGAGTCAATTCTAGTGCTAACCAACATATGTCAACAGATATAGAAAACAAAATGATGGCCAACAGATTGGAAGCAATCAATATACATCCCCATCCACAAAAAGGGAGACACAAGAGACTGCAACAACTATAGACCATAGCACTGATCTCCTAGGCAAACAAAATCATACTCAAAATTCTGCAATGTAGACTCCAATCATACATGGAAAGAGAGATCCCAGAGGTCCAAGCAGGGTTCAGGAAAGGAAGAGGCAGTAGAGATCACATTGCAAACATACAATGGCTAATGGAGCACACCAGGAAATTCTAAAAGAAATTGCTTTATAGACTACAGTAAAGCCTTTGACTGCATAGATCATGAAAGGCTATGGAATGCTGTCAAAGACATGGGAGTGCCAGCACATCTGATAGTTCTGATGAGGAATCTGTACTCACGACAAGAGGCTACTTACAGGACAGGACACAGAGAAACAGAATGATTCCCAGTTGGCAAAGGGGGTCAGACAAGGCTGCATCCTTTCACCCTATCTGTTCAACTTGTATGCAGAACATATTGTAAGAAAAGCAGGTTTGGACACAGAAGAAGGAGGAGCAAAAATAGGAGGAAGGAATATCAACAATCTGAGATATGCAGATGACACCATACAGAAAACCTCACAGACCTGGAACACCTACTAAGGAAGATTAAAGAATAAAGTGTAAAGGCAGGCTTAATGCTGAACATAAAGAAAACAAAAATAATGACCACTGAGGATCTTCATAACTTCAACCTAGACAAGAAATAGAAATAGTAAAAGAATTCTCATATCAAATATTGATAGAAATGGGGACTGCAGTCAGGAAATCAGAAGAAGACTAAGAATGGGAAGGGTGGCTATGAAAGAACTAGAAAAGATCTTAAAATGCAAAGATATACAACTCAGCACAAAAGTTAGAATCATACAAGCCATTGTATTCCCTATTACCATGTATGGATGTGAGAGCTGGACAGTTAAGAAAGATGATAGGAAGAAAATCAATGTATTTGAGATGTGGAGAAGAATGCTGAGGATCCTGTGGACAGCCAAAAGGACAAACAAATGGGTCCTAGAGCAGATCAAGCCAGAATCCTCCCCGAAAGCCAAGATGACCAAACTGAGACTGTCATACTTTGGACACATCATGAGAAGAGAGGACTCTTTGGAAAAAAACAATAATGTTGGGGAAGGTGGAAGGAAATAGGAAGAGAGGAAGGCCACATGCTGGATGGATAAACTCTATTAAGAAGATCATGGGTATGAGATTGCAGGAATTAAGCAGAGCAATGGAGGACAGAGGGTCTTGGAAATGTCTCATCCATGGAGTCACCATGAGTTGATATCGACTCGAGGGCAGTTAACAACAAAATATATTGTTCCCTTACCACTATGAATGCAATATGGTTTATAAATGTGAGAGATGCTCCTTATAATAGCTAATATGCATTCTTTGCCCAAGGTCATGTGTCTATAAATAAGATATATAGTAAGAGAGATAAATTTAAGATAAAATTAAGAGATATAGACCTAGGCTGAAAATGTTATGAAATCTTGCTCAAAGTATATTATAGCAATGTCCCTAGAATAAATAATGTCTATATGGCATGAATGATCTTCCCAAGAAATGTAGAAATGTATACTATTGTCTTGTATGCTAATAAACAGAATAGAAGATTTTAAGCTGTATATTTATTCTCCCAGAATAAATTTCCTGAAAATACTGTCTTTAAGGATACTTAAGGAGAGTGTTGATGTTTAATTTGTCTTTCTGGACAATACTGTTCTTTATTTATTGGAAGCCCAGCTAACCTGAAGGTGACTAGAAGTAACTCCAGGTGGATACACATTAGCTGATAAACATTAAGAACCCTCAATCCCCCTGAATGAAAGAAACAGGCTGGGGAATCATCCCTGTTTCATTTGGCGTAGAATACACTTATGGTAACTTCACATTTGGTTAAGTTTTTCCACACTGTCTTTCTTTCTGTATCATTCTAACTGCAGCCATATTTTCTTTCCTTCTCTCTTTCCTCCATTAGACAATTATTTGATTATGCACATTTAATTTGTAGGTAAAGCTTCCTTTTTAAGTTTTACAAAGAAGAGTATACCTTTTTCTTTCGTTCTCTGCTAGACCCTTTGTGTGTGAATGAGTGGGGGAATAGCTGCTGTTCAGATTCTACCTTGTCAATTAATTATTATTCTTGAGACAGCCACTTCTATCTCTCACATTTACCAAAAATCACCCTCCCTCCCCACACTATAGTCCCATTTGCAGTTTGAAAAATTTGAGTTGAGGCTACAATATCCATATTAGCCATCCATCCATATTATCCATATTTGTAGCAACTATTTCAAGCAGGGTGATTATATGGGGCTCAGATAGGGATATACACAGTATTTCTGATGACAAGATATTCAAGGGTAACAGTACTAAATAAATTTTGTGCAGTGCACATGAAGAAACTGTTCATCAAATATATATATATATAATTCTTTATCCCTCATGCTCAGGTTAGCTGCTTCCCATGAGCCTTGTTTAGCATGAAGTCCACAAACTCACAATAAATGTAATGAGCTCAACACCAACCAAAAACATTTTGCTGTCTGAAGATAAAATGGTACCCCTTCTATTTCTTGTGTAGAAACTGACAGGACTGGTATTGAAATTTAGTTCAAAGCTGACAGTGCTTCCCGTTTGGTCTCCAGATTTATTGAGCTTCTAACTCTAAGCAACCCCAGTCACCATGACCAGTGGTCAGGGATTCTGGAAACCTTAATCCAACAAGAACTGAGTAACAAAGTTTGGGAATAACTGGTTGAGGGAATGAATACCCTCCCACTGTCTGGTCTGACAAGGAGAATCCTGACTAATCCTTTGCCATCTCCATTTTTCTGCAGCTTTAAAAATGTCTGTTTCGCTGTCCTCATTTCATGTTCTCCCCCTTTGTCTTCAAGTTTCTTTAATTGCTGTATACTGAGTTCAAAGTGCAACAATAATTTGCACTCAATTAACTCAAGAAGAGAAGAAGATGGGACAGAATTGTGTCCTTCCCAGTAGACTTAGGTAAAACCAAACTGCTGCAGCCTCTCCTAGCTTATGTATTCTTCCTCATGAATAACATTTGTGATCTTGACCACACTTTGATGTTGCTTGGCCGCATGTGTCCTGGTTTCAACTGTGAAATGTTGGAGGGATGAGAGTGCATATTAGGATCTGTGAAATGTAAAGTTTTACCCTCCAAGAAAGAGGAATAGCCAGGGACTATCTGGGATGGTCTCTCTAGGATATTACTATTTCTCCCACTGCCATATCATTGAGGGGTAACCAGTGAATGCACTACCAAAGCCATTCTTCTTTTATGGTCACACCTACTACAGATGCTCTGGGTTCTATGGGAGATCTCCCTGAAGTATAAGGTCCATCTGGATTGTCAGATCATGCCTATCCAAAGCCCTGAGATTCCAGAGCCTAAACCTGAGATGTAGGGACAACCCTGTGTAATATTGCAATGATATTATAAGGGGTAGCTCCTGATGATATCATTAAGCAATGCTGTTCTCCCCCATTGCCTTGAGAAGGGCGCAAGGGAGTTTGGCCCCGGATCCCCAGAACATGGTTTTCTCTTATACTTTCTGGAGCAGCTGTGAAAGGAACAAATGTAGAGCTGAGAGCAGAGTCACGGGACCAGTAAAAAAAAAACCTGATCTCTGAAGAGGTTGCCTCATTCCACCTAATGGTAGAGCGCTAAGTAGTGTTTACTTGTTTCTGAAGGAGTGGACTGTGGCCCACAGGTACTTATGCTTAAATTAATTGTTTAATCTTAAAGGTGTTATCGAAAGCGCATTTTTCTGAATTTAGGTGTGTATGAATTCCACATGGCCCCAGATGTACTCTGCAGCAGACTCCATGTGACTCCATAACAGGGCAGATAGGTTATGCCAAGGTCACTTGGAAGGCTGGAAAATCCCCAAACCCCAGAGTCAGACAGATAGTGTGGGAGTTGCAAATGGACTATCATCACCTCCATAATTGGAAGGATGGGCAATAATGGCCGAGTTGTCTCACCTGATGAGCCGGCCAAACACCTTAGTCTGCTCCCATCTCCCTTGAATATTGCCAGATCAGATTACCTCATCCAGGCAATCTAACACCTTTGTCTAATATATAACCAAACAATCAAACCCCTTTGTTTATGCTTTAGCTGAGCAATCAAGCATCTTGCCAGGGGCCAGTTTGAGTCCTTAAAACCCCTGGATTTCTCCTTCCAGTGTCACTAGTCCAGTGTTTCTCCATTATTTTCTTTCATGCCCCCCCAGGAAAGAAGAAAACATTTCGCGCCCCCCCCGCACGATCACATGGGCGGGTTTGGCCAATCAGGATAGAGCTACTGGGGCTGTGCTGGGACAATCTCCCTCTCTCCAGCCGTAACGGCCCCCCCCTTATGGAGCCTTGCGCCCCCCCTGGGGGGCCCGCCCCACTATTTGAGAACCGCTGCACTAGTCTAAGTTCAGGGGGACCCTGCCTCACTCTGTTCTCTGAACTGGTTGCAGCACCTCCATTCAACCCATGCTCTCAGAATGGTTGTGTCTCACACTACTTCACCCAATTGGATCCCAGAGAAAGCTTCATGGGTAGTAAATATTGCCATAGTGCTGCCTCGGCATTTATTCCAGCCTAACCCCTGGTTTCTCAAGCCCTGCATGAGTGTGTGTGTGTGTGTGTGTTTTGTTGTGTGATTTTCCCATTTTTCAATAAATAATACTTTAATTTGAGGATATTGCCTCTGCATCAATTCTTAAGATCCCCCATCTCTCGGTATACATGTGGGAGACGGTCTCACAGGGTCCTTGTAGCTGACCCCCTCTCGATTTGAGCTAAATAAAAGTCCCCTTCATAGACTTCTGGCTATAAAGGTGCCACAAAACTAACTTTCCCTTCCCCTTGTATGCTAAAATAGTAATGTAGCTATTACTTTGAAAATTATTTCCAGCTATATTGTATACAATTGTGCAGCATATTACACAACAAGCCATGCTAACTGCCCTAACTCTACACCTTTAAAAAAAATCAAAATTATCTGCAGTGCAGCCATGGCTTCCCCTTGGTAGAAGACCTGTGTCATAATTAATATAAGCTACTCTAACTTTTTTAATGAATTTAATTTTCATATTGTCCACATATACGTACAGTTAAGAAATTACTCTGACAGTGATAAAAAATGTTAATTTTTCTTTCCAGATGCTTGTAAAACAGCCTTAACATATGTCCGCTGTTTAATTAACAGAACGGCAGGATGGTGGAGAGAAGCCAAGCTAATAATTTAAAGAAGCATTCTCCTACCTTTGATTTGAATCCCAAAACACATCCATCATGTGCATTTCTGAAACTGAAAAAGATTTAATTTTCTGAACTTTCAAGAAAACATCATAAAATAAGTCACATTGAAACCCTGAGCCAGGGTGAATGCTCCAAAAAGAGGGAGGAGCTTCAAACCTACTCAGAAAATTATTCATGCCAATAAGAAGTTGGGGGGGGTGTCATTAGTTTTTGTTGCTAATTACTTTCATTTCTATTTATATTTGAATAGATATTAAGATGCTACTTGTAAAATCTTCCTCATCAATGAGTAAATCTAGGTAACTGCTCAGTGTTCATAACTGCTCTGTAGCCACAGATGAACACTGACCAGTTACCTAGATTTATTCATCCATAACTGTTCCATGAGAGCCAGCGTGGCGTAGTTGGACTATGACTATGAAGACCATGGGAACTAGTTACCTTGGACAAGTCCCACTCTCTCAGCCTCAGCAGAAGGCAATGTTAACCCTCCCCCCAAAAAATCTTGCCAAGAAACCCCCATGATACGTTCACCTTAGGGTCACCATGAGTCAAACTACAGATCGATAGGCTGGAGCTATGGCGGTGTCACACAGCTATAATTTTACAGTGTGGATTTCCCTGCATAGTTTTCTTTTCTCAGTTGTCAGACTCTACCTAGAGTTATGAATGAATGCGCCCAGATCTATTACTTATATTTAGCTTACTGTTATTTCACATTGATTTACTGTGCCGCTCCTGAGTGTACTCTTGCTTGTACACCTCACAAAGGCATTTCTGACTAAAGGGCAAACATTTGTTTGTGGTAGTATACCTACTGATCTACATGATGCCAGGGTGGCATACGAACAGATGTTCTTTTCTTTTTTTGCAAAAAGTTCTGTATGGTTTTGCTCTGCAGAATGTACACAGGGTGTACTTCACCCTCTTCCACGTTCTGCAGAGCAGAGCCATAAACAACTTTTTGCAGAAAACAGTTTGTTTGTATGCCACCCTGACATCATGTAATAGAGGGTGTGATATAAATATCTTAATTTGTTTGTTGTTAACTGCCCTCAAGTTGATCTCGACCCATGACAACCCTATGAGAATGAGACATCTCTCTTACTTACTATATATCTTATTTATATACACATGACCTTAGGCAAAGAATACATATTATCTATTATAAGGAGCACATCTCAAATTTATAAGCCACATTGTAATCATAGTGGTAAGGGAACAATATGGTGACTCCATGGATGAGACATTTCCAAGACCTGTTGTCCTCCACTGCTCTGCTTAACTCCTCCAAACCCATACCCATGACCTCCTTAATAGAGTTTATCCATCTGACATATGGCCTTCCTCTCTTCCTGCTTCCCACCATGTTTCCCAGCATTATTGTCTTTTCCAATGAGTCCTCCTTTCTCATGATGTGTCCAAAGTACAACAGCCTCAGTTCCAGGGAGAATTTTGGCTTGATCTGCTCTGGGACCCATTTGTTTGTCCTTTTGACTATCCATGGGATCCTCAGCACTCTTCTCCAGCACTACATCTCAAAGGAATTGATTTTCTTCCTATCATCTTTCGTAACTGTCCAGCTCTCACATCCATACATGGTAATAGGGAATATGGTGGCTTGTATGATTCCAACTTTTGTGCTGAGTTGTATATCTTTGCATTTTAGAATCTTTTCTAGTTCTTTCATAGCCACCCTCCCCATTCCCAGTCTTCTTCTGATTTCCTTAAGGACATCATCAAAGCATCCCTCAGGGACGGGTGCGTTCCATCCTGTTTAAAGGAAGCGGTGGTTAGGCTGCTTCTGAAAAAACTCTCCCTGGACCTCCTGGATTTGAACAACTATAGGCCAGTGTCTATGTTACCATTCCTGAGCAAAGTGATCAAGAGAGTGGTTGCTCTTCAACTCCAAGTAGTCTTGGATGAAACTGATTATCTCGACCCATTTCAAACTGGCTTTAGGATGGGATTTGGAATTGAGACTGCCATGGTTGCCTTGATCGAAGACCTGCATCTGAGCATTGACAGGGGTAGTGTGACCCTGTTGGTGCTTTTAGACCTCTCAGCAGCTTTTGATATGATAGATCATTGCATCCTCTTGGATCGCCTGAGTGGGTTAGGAATTGGAGGCACTGAATTGCAGTGGTTCCGTTCCTTCCTCTTGGGCAGGTCCCAGAAGGTGCTGCTCAGGGACAGTTGTTCGGCAAAAAAAGGTCTTACGTGTAGTGTCCCTCAGGGTGCCATTTTGTCCCTGATGCTGTTTAACATCTATATGAAGCCGTTGGGTGAGATCATTCGGAGACATGGGGCTGGGTGTTATCAATATGCTGACAACACCCAGATCTATTTCTCCATATCTTGAACATCGGACTCGAAATCCGATGGCGTTTCTCCTCTCAATGACTGCCTTAAGGCAGTAATGGGTTGGATGAGGAAAAACAGATTGAGACTGAATCCAGACAAAATGGACGTGCTCACAGTAGCGGCCCCGAAACCAGGAATTGGGCTGCAACCTCCAGTCCTGGACGGGGTCACACTCTCAGTGAAGGACTGTGTTCGCAATCTGGGGGTGCTCCTTGATTCGTTGATCCTGATGACTAATCAGGTGAATGTGACAGTCAGGAGTACCTGTTATCAGCTTTGGCTGATACGCCAGCTGTGCCCTTTCCTGGAAGTAAAGGATCTTGAGACTGTGGTGCATGCACTGGTAACCTGTTGTCTGGATTTCTGTAATGTGCTCTACATGGGGCTACCCTCATGCTTGGTCCGGAAACTGCAATTAGTACAGAACATGGCAGCCAGATTGGTTTTGGGAACATCAAGGAGAGACCATATTACACCTATATTAAAGTGTCTCCACTGGCTGCCTATCAGTTTCTGGGCCCAGTATAAGGTGTTGGTTATTACCTTTAAAGGCATAAATGGCTTGGGTCCAACCTATCTTCAAGACTGCCTCCTCCCATACAATCCTCCCTGTGCACTCCAGTCCTCTGGGAGGAATTTGCTGCGGCCAATAAAAACAAGGCTGTCTGCAAACCTCCCAGGGGCCCTTTTCAGCAACCACTCTCAAACTATGGAACGGCCTGCCAGACGAGATCCGTCAGATCACAACCCTAACTAGGTTTAAAAAAGCAGTAAAGATGGATCTCTTCCAGCAGGCTTTTCCTGATTAGACTTCCCGGCCTCAGGTGCCCTGCCCTTTTATTCCCCCCTAATTCATTAGTAGCCACTGCTGTTTTCACTTCTGGTTTGTCTTATTGGTTTCTCTTGATGTGTAGTTTTAATATGTTTTAATATTTAATTGTTTAATATGGTCTTAAGGAGTGGGTGGGTTTGGGGATTTTAGGTTATTTGTGTACCTGTATTATATGATACAGAATTTTAATTGTAAGCCACCCCATTGCTTGCCAGAGGGGCGGGGTGTAAATTATTATTATTATTATTATTATTTCCTGACTACAGTCCCCATTTCCATCAATGTTTGATCCAAAGTATGGGAACTCTTTTACTATTTCTATTTCTTCATTGCCTAGGCCAAACTTGTGAAGGTCCTCAGCTTGATATCCTGTGTTGGTTTGCTGTCAGTTTCTTCCTGTACTTCATGGAATCAATCAGTTTCCTCCTGTTCTGCCTCTGTGGTTGGTGCATATACTTAAATTATGGTGATGTTGATAGGTTTGCCATGGAGCCTTACTGAAATGATTCAATCTGATTTTGCATTGTATTCTCTGACTGCTTTTGCTACATCTTTTCTTAGTATGCAAGCCACCCCATTTCTTCTTGTCTTTTCATTTCCTGAGTAGAACACTGTATGGTTGTCTGATTCAAAGTGGCGCATTCCTGTCCATTTTAACTCACTTACCCCCCAATACTGCTATGTTCATACATTCCATTTCCATTTTTACTATGTGTAGCTTCCCTTGGCTCATGCTTTTCACATTCCACATCCGTATTTTATATGTAAAGCTGCTTTGGATGCCATTTGCCTTTCTAAGGATGTCTGCTGTTCATCTTGGCATCTTTCTTATGTCCTTGGCTAATCTTGCAAATGTGATATCCCTGTATTTCTCCCTCCCTCCCTTTCTGTTAATGCTCTGATCCTGCCTGTCTCTCATTTGGGGTGTCTCATCATAGGGTTAATAGGTGACGGGGTTACACAAGGACGGCCATCTACACCTTCCTGTGCACAGTGTCACCCAATGTTAGTTATGATGTCACTACAATTCACTCCTATCAGTGACACCCACCACTACTACTGCTGCTGTGGTTGGGGGAGGACAGAGATGGCTGGTTGCCTTCACTCACCTACTTAGTCCTCCAGTGGCGCTCTGTTCTTCAGCACAGCTGGGGGTGGGGAATGGGCTGAGTTGGTGTTTAGCCCACTCTCCCCTACCTCTGCAATAGTCCTCCTTTGTCCTCCTGCTCAGCTAGGAGTGGGGATTGGGCTGAGTTGGTGTTTAGCCTACTTTCCCCTGCCTCTGCAATGGCACTTCTTTATCCTCTTGTGCATCTGGGGGTAGGGATTGGGCTTAGCTGGTGTTTAGCTCCACTCTCCCCCGCCTCTGTGATGGTTCTCCTTTGTCCTCCTGTGCAGCTGGGGACAGGGATCGGGCTGAATAGCAAGAGACTTTTAGTTGGCTGTATTACTAGAAAACAACTGAAACTGAAGCCAGCTTTCAGTATTGTCTGATCCAAGGCATGTAAATAACTCCATCCCATGCATGTAAATAATTCCATCCCATGCATCTGAGGAAGTAGACTCAAGTCTACAAAAGCTCATGCTACTCTATTTCAGTTAGTCTCAAAGGTGCTACAAGATCCCTTTGCATCTTAACAAATCCATTGCTTCTAATTAGTTCCTTTCCCCAAAAACAGATACGATAGCTAAATTACATCATGATGCAACACAATGAGGGATAATGTCACACCTTTTAAAGTATAACTATAACTTTAAAATTACTTTCCAGTTATAGGGGTGTAGCCTCATTAAATGGTAGTGGAGGAATATCATATGGCTAAAGGGCTGGTTTGTGCTTTCCTTTGTGCTTCTGTATTCAAATATTTTTAAAAGTAAATTTAAAGTTATGTTGTTGAATTATTTGTGAGAAATTATAAATAGTTAAAAAACTATCTATTACAGTAACTAATTTGGGGATTTTGAAATTATTTAACTGTTAACAAATTACTCTTTAATGTAAGTTAGTTCTGGCTGGGTCTTCATTGTAGAGAAGCCTACCATAAAACATAGAATTGCCACCTAAAATTATAAATAATATAAAAAGTTGGTGTCTCCATCAAAAAGACTGCCAGAAAAAGGATTGTGAATCATATTATACCACTAATAAATGCCATGATATTTTGGGTCAAAATAAACATGGCAATATCTCAAAAAGTCTATCATCTTTCTATTTCTAGAACTTAATAGAAGTTCACAAATAAAACAAGTGCACTTTTCTTTACTCTCTTTCACATACAAAAAAATGGGATAGACATTTCCCTACAGAAATTGTAGGCAGTCTTCCCCAAGCTCACACCCTCCAGCTATGCCAGATTATATCTTTCATAATCACCAGCCAACACAGTGCCTGTGCTGTCTGAAGATAACAGGAACTGTGGTCAGCATTTTGGAAGAGTCAGAAAAGCTAAAGCGCAGAATGAAATGAGGCTTGCTAGAGAGGTTAAGAACAATAAAAAGGGCTTTTGGGGGTATGTCAGCAGCAAAAGGAAAAAGAAGGAAATGGTAGGGCCACTGTGTGGAGAAGATGGCAAAAAGTTAACAGGGGACAGAGAAAAGGCAGAATTACTCAACACCTTCTTTGCTTCAGTCTTCTCAGAAAAGGCAAAGGGTGCTCAACTTGAGGACAATGGAGCAGAGGACAGAATAGGAGAATTTCAGCACAGAATAAGTAAAGAGATAGTACAGAAACATCTGGTTAATCTAAACGAATATAAGTCTCCAGGACCAGATGTATTACATCCAAGGGTATTAAAAGAACTGGCAAATGTAATATCGGAACCATTGGCAATAATCTTTGAGAATTCCTGGAAAACAGGAGAGGTCCCAGCGGACTGGAGGAGGGCAAATGTTGTCCCCATCTTCAAAAAGGGGAAAAAAGAGGATCCCAACAATTATCGTCCAGTTAGTCTGACATCAATACCAGGAAAGATTCTGGAGCAGATCATTAAACAGAGAGTCTGTGAACATCTGGAAGATAATTTCATAATCACAAAAAGTCAACATGGGTTTCAGAGAAACAGGTCATGCCAGACAAATCTGATCTCTTTTTTTTTGATAAAATTACCAGCTTGGTAGATGAAGGGAATGCTGTGGATATAGTATATCTTGATTTCAGTAAGGCCTTTGACAAGGTTCCCCATGACATTCTTGCAAGCAAGTTGGTAAAATGTGGGCTAGACAAAGTAACTGTTACATGGATTTGTAATTGGTTGACTGGTCGAACGCAAAGGGTGCTCAACAATGGCTCCTTTTCAACTTGGAAAGAAGTGACCAGTGGGGTTCCACAGGGCTCTGTCCTGGGCCCAGTGCTATTCAATATCTTTATTAATTACTTGGATGACAGTATGGGGGGCATAGTTATCAAATTTGCAGACGACACCAAATTAGGAGGAGTAGCTAATACCCCAGAGGACAGGATCAAAATTCAAAATGACTTGAACAGACTAGAAAGTTGGGCCAAAGCTAACAAAATGAAATTCAACACGGAGAAATGTAAGGTACTGCACTTAGGGCGGAAAAACGAAAAGTACAGATATACGATGGGGGACACCTGGCTGAATGAGACTACGTGTGAAAGGGATCTAGGAATCCAGGTGGACCACAAGTTGAACATGAGTCAACAGTGCGATGCAGCAGCTAAAAAGGCCAATGCAATTTTAGGCTGCATCAGTAGAAGTATAGTGTCTAGATCAAGAGAAGTAATAGTGCCACTCTATTCTGCTTTGGTCCGGCCTCACCTGGAATACTGTGTCCAGTTCTGGGCACCACAATTCAAAAAGGATGTGGAGAAACTGGAGCGTGTCCAAAGGAGGGCAACTAAAATGGTGAAGGGTCTAGAAACCAAGCCCTATGAGGAACGACTTAGGGAGCTGGGGATGTTTAGCCTGGAGAAGAGAAGGCTGAGAGGTGATATGATAGCCATGTTTAAATATTTGAAGGGATGTCATAGCGAGAAGGGAACAAGCTTGTTTTCTTCTGCTCCAGAGACTAGGACCCGAAACAATGGATGCAAGCTGCAAGAAAAGAGATTCCACCTCAACATTAGGAGGAACTTCCTGACAGTAAGGGCAGTTCGAGAGTGGAACACACTCCCTCGGAGAGTAGTGGAGTCTCCTTCCTTGGAGGTCTTTAAGCAGAGTCTGGATGGCCATCTGTCAGGGATGCTTTGATTGGGAGTTCCTGCATGGCAGGGGGTTGGACTGGATGGCCCTTGTGGTCTCTTCCAACTCTATGATTCTATGATTCTATGATTCTATGATTCTATGATTCTATGAGTGGCTGTCCTTAGAAATTGAAAAAGGTGTCTATTCAACCAAATACTCCTTTTAAAAAAAAAAAGTACAATGGTAAATGGCTGCAGGACCTTTTCATCCAGAGATTTATTTATTTATTTTGACAAAAGAGATAAAGACATAACTAATGATAACTAAGCTCACACCTTGTAGGCCATTTCATATGAAACATACAGATGAAAGAAGCAGATCGTGTAGCTGCATCTCTATTATCCAAGGAGACTAGAAATGGGCTAAGGGAAGCAGATAATTAACAAATCACAATAGTAAGGATAAATTATGGAGAGATTAAGCTGCTACTGTCTTTGATTGAGCAGGCTGACATTTCTGACTAGAGTAGGTGGCCACTCTGGGCAGGGGTAAGTCACCAATGTCAACAAGCCTTTTGAATATGCCACCACCAGTACTTTTTCTCCATTAGCCAGCTCCTGTCCTTGCCTGTTTTGCAGCCAGTAGGCTCAGCAAATGTGTGTACATTTGAAAAAGAAAACTGCTATCACCATTATGGTTAGTTCACTAAAGGTACAAAAGCATGACAAATATATGTAATTCGTAAATTGGCCCATCTTTTACAATAATTTAGAGCCACTCGTTAGCGGCAGTAGAAACCCCACAATTACTGATGTTTAAGGTTTGCATTGTTGCTCTGTGAATATTTCATGCATAAATGAACTTCTCCTGGACCAACTGCTGTTTCTGATGAGGCACTCGGAGGCTTTATTGCCAAATACGCAGCAGGGCGCCACCAATGAGCCACATAACAGATGATGCATCGCCTTCAGTGCTTAAATAATGCAGGCTAGCTACGGTTTACAGAGGGGTGGCCCGCTTTATTTACATATCAATTGAGCAGCCATATCGAATATGAAGAAATATGAACAGAAAAGGACGTTGCGCTTTTAATATTTCATATTGGTAAGCACCCTGCAGAAATCAGATACCTAAACTCAGGTTTTAGCTGAACTTCATATTTGTCTATATATGAGGCTGTGAAATTATGCAGAGGCATGAATTCCACAAAGCTCTTCCCCAAAGTTGGCACAATATATATGCATTTCCCCCATTCCCAGGCACTTTGTCAGTGCTAATAAAAACAAACTGCACAGAGCCACGTTTGAAGCTCCATTTTATTAGCAAATGGAAACAAATTCCTTCCCTTATTGTGGGAGGAGGAAGCATGGAGGGAGGACTTTTGTTGAGCATGCTGGGATGTGTAGTCCTGATTGCTGCCATACAGAGGCAGTATGGCAAGAAAAAGTAGAATGTGGAGGAACAGCAAATAAAATAGTAACAGAAATGCCACAAGGAGTAAGACTCCTGATGGAGTGTGCATGTGTGCAGTGACTAACACTAAACTCATCTACACTGCAGAATTAATGCATCTGACACCACTTTAACTGCCATGACCCAATGCTATGGAATTATGGGATTTGTAGTGTTGTGATATATTTAGTCTTTCTCTCAAAGAGCCCTGGTGCCCCACAAACTACAAATCCTAAGATTCCATAGGATGGACCCACGATAGTTAACACGGTGTCAAACTGCATTAATTCTGCAATGTGGCAGCAGCCTCAGCAAGTTTCCTGTTCCACAGAAGCGAGAGAATAAGAGGTGGGAGCAGTAGAAGTTGAAATATCCCTAAGTTTTATTTCCATCTCCAGGAGGGCAGAACAGGCACATAAGCAATAAGGAGACTCCAAGTCAATAAAATCTACTTATCTACTTGAAAGGACAGCAAAAGCTAGCAATGGAAACCAAGTACAAAGCACAGTTTGCAACACTACACATATTTACAACTTACTCCCTGGTTGCTTTCACAAAGCTTATGTAAACAGGGAATTTGTCATTCTCACAAGCTATACTGGTTTAACATTCCACAATATTGAAGAACTGGGAACTGGTTCAGATGGAAGATCTAGCAGTAGATGGAAAGACCAGAAAGGACATTTATTTTGTGCTTCCTCTTTCCTGCATTTTTCCATGAAAGTAAAAAAAGATATTACAAATTGTAACCTGTCCCAACATTAGCAAAAAAAAAAAAGCAGCTTATTTATATACCGCTTCATATCACGCTATGGGATGTCTAAGCGGTTTACAACTGTGAGCTGATTGCCCCCCAACAGCTGGGTACTCATTTTAGCGACCTCGGAAGGATGCAGGCCTGAGTCGAGCCTCAGCCCTGGCTGGTATTGAACTCGCAACCTTGTGGTCTATGAGTGAGTGGCTGCAGTACAGGCATTTAACCACTGCGCCACCAGGGCTGCTTAGTATCTTACATATACACTTTCCTTCTTAACAGAGATCTCATATGATTTCTTTTAATGTGTGAATGTTGCATTAATCTCTACAGATTTAACTTTCATTAGTGTAAACGTAAACATAATACAGTATGTGATGAGACTCTTCAATGGAGACAGTTTACACATTTGCCAAAGGATCAGTCTGTGTGGAGTAATCATGTGATAGATATACTTGTATGTACCTGTACACATGTGCTTCAAGAACTGCCTCAATAAAGAAGATGGTAGTTCATTACATTTCCTTTGGAATAACTCACATGTTGGTTTTTGCCCATGATTAGGAGCTGCTTCATTGGCAAATTTAAAGGAGGGGGGGATGTTGGATTTTTTTTTCCTTGTAGGTTTTCCAGGAACCTTGGTCAGTGTTTTGGTTTTTTCATCATGCCTGAGGATTGGCTCACTTATATGTGTCATCTTGAGCTGTTTGTTCTGTAGACAACTTGGGGTATAACGAACTGATTGGTTAGCAGAAGTTCTTCCAGTTTCTCAACAAAAAGATGGACCAGATGGCCTTATACTCCTTTGAAACAGCTGGACAACTATTCATCAAGAGGTTTGACTCTATTTCCTGTGGCTTAAATAGGAACAAAGGCTTTTTTGTCATACTGTCAATGTTAAGCAACTCATTGATGCAAAAAATGGCTGTTGTTTGTTAATGGTCAATGTTAAGGTAATGGTCATTTTTTGCACTGATTCTCCTGAAAATTCTTCATCCATTTCCCCACCCAAACATGTGTATAATAATCTACCAACTGAAGCATCACTCCATGCATCTGCTGAAAAAATGTTTTTCTTGTTGTTAACTGCCTTCGCGACGATCTCAACCCAGGGCAACCCTATGGATGAGACATTTCCAGCCCCCCCCCCCCCCATCCTCTACTGCTCTGCCCAGCTCCTGCAAACTCATATTCATGGTCTCTTTAATGAAGTCCATCTATCTAGCATGTGGCCTTCCTCTCTTTCAACTTCCCTCCACCTTTCCTAACATTATTGTCTTTTCCAATGATTCATGCCTTTTCTTGATGTGTCCAAAGTATGACTGTCTTTTTAGTCTTGTCATCTTGGCTTACAGGGATATTTCTCACTTGATCTGCTCTAGGACCCATTTGTTTGTCCTTTTGGTTGTCCATGGAATCCACAGCACTCTTCTCCAGCACCACATCTCAAATGCATTGATTTCCCTCCTATCTTCTTTCTTGACTGTCCAGCTCTCACATCCATACATGGTAATAGGGAATACAATGGCTTGTATGATTCTGACTTTTGTGCTGAGCTGTATGTCTTTGCATTTTAGGATCTTTTCCAGTTCTTTCATAGCCACCATCCCCATTCCTAATCTTCTGATTTCCTGGCTGCAGTCCCCATTCCGTTTAATGTTTGATCCCAGATATGAGAACTCTTTTACTATTTCTATTTCCTCATTGTCTGGTTTGAATGTGTGTAAGTTTTCCGTGGTCATTATATTTGTTTTCTTTGTGTTCAACAGTAAGCCTGCCTTTGCAGTTTCTTCTTTGATCTTAGTAGTTGTTCTGGGTCTGTCAAGTTCTCTGCTAGTATTATGGTGTTGTCAGCATATCTCAGATTGCTGACATTTCTTCCTCCTATTTTCACTCCTCCCTCTTCCATGTACAAGCCTGCTTTCCTTACAATATGTTCTGCATATAGGTTGAATAGTGATAGGTGATAGGATGCAGCCTTGTCTGACTCCTTTGCCAATTGGGAAACATTCTGTTTCTCTGTGTCCTGTTCTGACAGCAGCCTCTTGTCCTGTTCTGACAGTAGCCTCTTGTTCCTCATTAGGACTATCAGATGTGTTGGCACCTCCATGTCTTTAAGGGTGTTCCATAGCCTTTCATGATCTACGTAGTCAAAGGCTTTGCTGTAGTCTATAAAGCACATGCTGATTTTCTTTTGGAACTCCTTGCTATGCTCCATTAGCCATCGTATATTTACAATGTAATTCCTGGTGCCTCTTCATTTCCTGAACCCTGCTTGGACCTATGGGATTTCTATCTCCATGTATGGTTGGAGCCTATGTAGCAGAAATTTGGCACGATTTTGCTTGCATAGAAATTACTGCTATGGTTCTATAGTTGTTGCTTTCTTTTGTGTCTCCTTTTTTGTGGATGAGGATGTATATTGATCACTTCCAATCTGTTGGCCATCATTTGTTCTCCATATCTTTTGACATATGTTGGTTAGCACTAGAGTTGACTCTGTCAATGTGGCTTACAACAGTTCTATTGGAATATCATCTGTTCCTGGAGTCTTGTTTTTTGCATTTCCTTTATTGCAGCTTCCATCTCAGTTTTTAGAATTTGGGGTTCATCTTCATATGGCTCTTCGTTCCATGTGTTATTCATGTTGTCATCTCTTTTATATAACTCTTCTGTGTATTGCATCCATCGTCTTTTTATTCCTTCCTGGTCTTGAATTATGTTATTTTTATTGTCGTAGGGCATCCCGGTCCTCACTTTGTACTTTCCCTTTATTTCTCAAATCTTGTGGAATAGGTCTCTCATTCTTTCCTTTTTGTTGTTGTCTTCTATTTCTCTACATTTGTCATAGTAATTTTCCTTATCTTTGCACGCTAGACATTGTAATGTTGCATTCATGGTTCTTAGTTTATTCCTGTTTCCTTTTTGTTTTGTTTCTCTTCTTTCCTTTATTGCTTATAGCATTTTATCTGTCATCCATAGTTTTTACACTTTCCTTTTGTCTGTTGGAAGCGTCTTTATGCATTTTTCTTTTATTATATCCCTGGCTTCAGACCAAAGTCCTTCCGGTTTACAATCTATTATACTTAGTACTGCAAATCTTTTCCTTATATTGTCAATGATTTCTGTGGAAATGTTGTTTAAATCATATTTTGGTATGATGACTGGTTTTGTTCTCTTCTTGAGTTTTACTTTTATTTTTGAAAATGAGTACTTCGTGATCTGTGCCACAATCAGCACCTGGTCTAGTCTTGGCCACCAGTATGGAGATTCACCATCTTTTACTTCCAATTATGTAATCTATTTGGTTTTTGTGTTGGCCATCTGGTAATGTCCATGTGTATAACCTTTTCTCTGGTTGTATGAAAAATGTGCTTGCAATGAATAGGTTGCATTTATCAGATGCTCGCCTGCTTCATTTCATTTGCCTAATCCAAATCTGCCTACTGTTTTTGATTTTTCTTTCCTTCCATCCTTTGCATTCCAATCTCCAGTGATTGGCTTGTCATCCTGTGTTGGTGTGTTTTCAATTTCTTCCTGTACTCCTTTGTAAAATCTATCAATTTCTTCTTGTCCTGCCTCAGCGGTTGGTGCGTATACTTGAATTATGGTGATATTCATAGATTTCCCATGGAGCCTTATTGAAATGATTCAATCTGATTTTGCATTGTATCCTCTGACTGCTTTTGCAACATCTTTTCTTAGGACCTTATCAAACGCTGGCCACGAAGCGAAAAGTAACAGAAATTCAGTTCTATACCGAAACGAACTGAATTTCGCCCTGGCGGCCATAGCGCAATGAATACGAAGGCTCCAAAGGGGATTTAGCAATCAGGCGCCGCGGGATGCGGTTCACGTGGGAAGAAGGAAAACACACACACACACACACATTTTCTTCTCTCTCTCTCTCTCCCTTCCCGCCACCCAAAAAGCCAGCGTCGCAGAAGGCGCTTCTGTGGATGGCAAGGATGGGATGAAGGAGTCGGGAGGAAAGGCAGCCAAGGGGACAGAGGAGGAGGAGGAGGGCTGGAGGACTGGAGGAGGGAAGGGGTGTTGGTGGGGAAAAATGCGAGAGAGATGGAGAGAGAGAGATCGCCTCCCTCTTCCTTCCTCCTCTCCTTCTCCTCCTCTTTCTCAATCCGGTTTGCCTTTCGCCAATCCCTTCCCCTCGCCGGGATTTTCTGCTCGGGAGAGCTCTCCCTGCTTCCCCGCCCCGCCCACCATTGCGCAATGAATACGAAGGCTCCGCTTGTACTTCCCCAACAAACCGAATGTCAAAATCTCCCTACTCGCTATGGATTAGCTTCGGGTTCTGTGGAGTTTCGGGGCAGCGTCGTGTGTACACGCAGGGAAACAATACAGATTAGCTCCGTGTTCTAGGGCAGCGTCGTGTGTAAACACGGGGAAATAATATGTATTAGCTGCAGGTACCCTTTGGATTAGCTCTGCTCTAGACCCCATGTGATAAGGTCCTTAGTATGAAAGCCACCCCATTTCTTCTTGTCTTTTCATTCCCTGAGTAGAACACTGTGTGGTTGTCTGATTCAAAGAGGCCCATTTCTGTCCATTTTAACTCACTCGCCCCCAGTATTGCTATGTTCATGTGTTGCATTTCCATTTTCACTATGTCTAGCTTCCCTTGGCTCATGCTTCTCACATTCCATGTTCCTATTTTATGTGTGGTGCTGCTTCTGATGGGGTTTGTCTTTCTGAAAGTGTTTCCTGCTTGCTTTATCCTTTTTTTAACTGCCCTTAGCTGCTCTTGTAAGTGTGTTTTCCTTTAGTTTCTATCTATCTCTCTATTAGTGTTCTTGTCCTGCATGTGTGACACTTTCAATGTCTCCTCATAGGGTTTTCTAGGTGGAGGGTTACACAAGGGTTACACCTCCCTGTGTGCAGTGCTAACAAATATTAGCTAAGATGTCACTGCTGTTCTTCACTTTAGTGACACCCACCATTTCTACTGTTGCCCAGTAGTTGTTTTCCTATGTCATTCTCCCTCCCCCCATTATTGTTAGTTTCTCTACCCTTCTCCTCCCTCCTCCCACCTTTTCCCTCCCCCCCCCCCCATGTCCTTTCTTTTAGTCTCTCATCTGTCTTCTGGCCCTTGTTCAATTTTCTTTGTCCGTCCTCTCTGTTTTCTCCTCTCCTCCCTCTGGAAGTGGGGAGGCTGAGATGGTCTGTGCCAAGGCTGAGCTGGACTCACATGGCTGGTTTTCCCTTCCTTTTCCTCCCAGCTGTTTCCCCTCTCCTCTCTCTGGAAGCCGGGGGGGGGGGGCTGAGATGGTCTGTGCTGGGGCTGAAATGGACTCACATGGCTGGGAGGGGATTAGATGGAGTTTTTTCCCACCTCTCCTTGCTGCTTCCTGAGGCTCTTTCAGGATGAGGATGGGATTAGATGGAGTCTTTTCCCACCTCTTCTTGCTGCTCTAAAATTGTGCAGTGCTCTAAAAGTTCAACTGAATCAAATTTGATAGTATTTAAGATAGCACGAGGCTGTTGTTGGTTTTTTGCTGTTTCATTGAGCCAGGTTACACTACAGATGTATGTTCTCACAATCCTTGAAATATCACTGTTTTTCCCTTCCTGATTGTCTCGTGCAAAATTATGCACTGAATTGATTCAGACTGACTTTCGCATTGTACTTCCACTATCTATCCTCTTCTCCTTTCCTGTCAAACTCTCTCTCTCTCTCTCTGCATTTAATTGCATGCATATATTTAGGCAGTTCTAGAGAGTGAGTGTGACTGTCCTGATCCATATGATAGGTACTTCCAAACTTTACTGTAGGGAAGATCAGTCACCATGGAAAGGCTGTTCTAACAACAATGTTCAGGGGTTTTTTCTCTCAGATTTTTATTCTCTGAATACTTACATGGGTATGAGTACCATGATAACTCTTACTTTACCATGAAAATATGCATATGACCAGATTTCAAGATTCTCAAAGTAGAAATTTCCCAACTAGAGGAGAAGAAGGAGAAAAGGGAAAAGGGAAAGGGGGGGGGGGAGAAAACAGTAGATGGGGAAGAAGTACATACATACTCTAACAATTGCTACGTCTCTGCTTTGAGAGCCAGCATCATGTAGAGGTTTGGATTAAGCACTGGATTAAGATTCTGGAGACAAAGGTTTGAGCTCTGCTCAGCCAAGGAAACCAACTGGGTGGCCTTGGGCAGGTCATATACTCTCAACCTCACAGGAAAGCAATGCCAAACTCCCTCTGAACAAATCTTGCCAAGATAACCCTGCAATAGGTTCACCTTAGGATTGCCATAAGTCAGAAATGACTTGGAGGTGCACAACAACAGCAACATGTTTTGATTGCAGAAGGTCCTATGTGCAGGTGCTGGTATCTCCTGTTAAATAGTCAAAGTAGATGATTTGAAAGATTTCCACAAAGATCTGAATATCTGTTACCTGTCAAATACTGGTCATGATGGGTTAATATTCTGGCCTGGCACAAGACTGCTTCCAAAACTAGAAATATTCTGTTTTAAAAATAGTTAGAGTTTGACTATCTTACCTCCATTTACTTAGTGATAGATATAATTTTTAAAGTAAACTTCTACATTCTTATATTTTGGAAAATTATTAAAACATACTCTTCAACATTTCACAGATGCAAGATGGGAGACATGTAGTCAAGCAACATGAGAGTTTGGACAAGATATCATGAAGAATACACAAGCTAGGAGAGGCTGCAGCAGTTTGCTTCTACCTGAGCTTCCTGGGAAGAGCATGATTCCAACCACTCCTAACCCCTCACCATTGAGTTGAGTACAAACTACTTTTGCTATTTGAACTCAGTTTGCAACAGCTGAAGACAGCTGAGAACAAAAGTGGAAAATGGGAGGAGAAGAGAGAAACTAGGATGTTTTAAAAGCAGCTGAAAAAGTGGGATGATGGGAAAAGTGGGATTAATCAGGACTATCCTTGTCCAATTTGGACAGTTGAGGGTGTGTTAAAATAGACTGACTGGTGGTTGGAGTGGTAGTGGCTTTCTTTTAAAGCAGCAGAATGCTACAAACCACAGTCATGCAGTACATTAGACATCCACGTAGCAAGACTATAGACACCTTTAACTATATAAGTTACTAAGTACAGTTGCAATTACAATGAAAAGGAGTGCTTTTATCCCTTGTTAAATGGCACTTGGGATGTAATTTGGTGATGCCTCATTGAAAGTAATTCCTTATTTGTAAATTCTTACTTCCAGGTTCTAGGTGGAAGGCTCATATTTTGGAATTAGTTCAAAATCTGGCATTTGGAGCCACTAGTGGCATGACAGCTAGAGGAAAAGAATAGAAGGAGCCCTATATAACTGTATCATCTCTTCTAGGTATAGAGACATTTTCTTGGTGTAGAATTTGGCTCTTCAGAGGAGGAGACTGCCATATTCAAGGAGGACTGTAGGTGCTTCATAGCTATAAGCATGCTGAGGGAATTCAATTATGTTGTCTGGTTTCACAGATACAGAACGGAACTAAAATGATGATGAATGTTAAATGGGGGACCTAATCCAGCAAAAGAGCCGAGTTATGAGAATGCTTCATTATTCTTTCCCTCTTTCTCACTCATTTCATTCCCTCCACAGGGATCCTCCTGAAGTGGTACTTTAACTACTCAAGTTGCCTTTCCACTGTGATAGTCAGCAGATGAAGCTCTTCACATTTAAGCATAATGGTGCCAGTGAGACCGACTGCTTCTCAGAGTTATGACCTATAAATGTTGCTCCTGTGTCAGAGAGAGACTGAGCCAAGTTGCTGAAGTCTGCAGAGGGTTTTCTCGAGGAATTCATACAAGCTGTTAAAGTAACTATTCTCCCACCACCACTCTCCCCACCATACTCTTCTTCCCTGCCGCCTCTGCCTGAGCCCTTACCCAAGCATCCTCCTTTATGCCAAGACAATTTCTTTTGCTTTGGGTGTACTCTGAACAATTTTGCAAATTATGGGCACTGAATGCTCTATAGTTTAATTTTCTACTTCTGCGATTTTAATGTAGCTCAGGGGTAGTACATGAAACATCTATATCAAGAGCTGGAAACATACTCTTCAACATTTCACAGATGCAAGGTGGGAGACATGTAGTTAAGCAACATGAGAGTTTGGACAAGACATCATGAAGAATACACAAGCTAGGAGAGGCTGCAGCAGTTTGCTTCTACCTGAACTTCCTGGGAAGAGCAAGATTCCAACCACTCCTAACCCCTCACCATTGAGTTGAGTACATCCACAATTCCCAGGGCCATTTCCACAGGTCCTGGGTCCCTCCTGCCCCCACCCACTCATATGACCTCCATGAAGAAATTATTTCGGCTAAAAAGTGAGAATTGCTGCTTCTCAAAACCAATAGGAGTAGCAATTATCCTTAAATAGGGGGACCTAATCCTTTACAAACTCCCCACTGCTCACCTTGACAGTATTCTGATCCCCATCCAAAAATAAGAAGGGATTTAAAAAGTGGATGCAGATGTGTGAGCAGTTCTGATTTCATTTGCAAGAGTTAGTAAATCCTGGGGACTGATAAATGGCTACTGGATCCCTCCCACAACTGTCTAGCTTTCATCTTTGTAGAAGTGCAGTCCTATGGATAAGCCACTCCTTTTTGCACTAGAAAAAGGTGCTGCTTTTGCCACCACCACAACTCTTTTCTGCTCTTGCAGCATGCAACATGTAACTGCTGAGCCGCTTGAGTGTCCCTATGCTGCCCACCATCTGGTTGGGCAGGTGGTGTGACAGCAGCTTGGGGGAAGAGTCGGGGTGGGTGGTGGGTGGTTACCATGCCCCCAAGCCACTGGGATACTGGCTCAAATTGTCAGTCTATTCAGCCCCTTAGTTATATGTGAATAAGAAATTTGTTACTTCATATATTTGCATTACTTGTTTCACTTGACAGTTTTACTTTCTTAGTTTCAACTTTGTTACAATGACAGTTTCTTTTACACTACTCTCCTCAGAGAATCCGAGTTACTGTTACCCAGGACCCTCACACAGTCCTTCTTCTGGATTACTTTCCTTGAACCTAATTAATAAACCTGCCACTGTGGCTATCTATATTCCTCAGGATATCTCTTCACTATTACTCCCTCACTTGGAGTTCTTCACAGGTATTAAGTCCCTCACTCCTGGACTTTAACACTCAGTTTCTATCTAGAAACCTCACAATAACTGTCCCTCTCTGGAACCCTCACTGTAACTGTCCCTCTCTGCTCTTAGCTCAACCCTATCTGATCCAACAGTTACCAACCAACTATTTTTCATCTCCAGCCTTCAATTTGATGGGCTGCCACCAGCTCACTTTCTATTGGCTGTTGCTAGGACTGCCTTCTCTCCACAGGTGGCAAATCCACTCCATGTTACAGTCTGAAATTTAAAGGTGTTATCCAAAGTGCTGAAACTTCCCTGGACCAAATATGTTCAGTACATGGGAAATCTCCTTTAAAGTCCAGGGTTGACTCAGAGTTGACATGGGTGTCACCACCTGCTGCTGTCTTTATCTTTAGCTGGGCTGGGACAGAAGATACCTTCAAACAGAGGATGCATATCTCCCCTAGAGAAGATAGTCCTTCCCAAGCTATCTCATGTGGGGGACAGGCAATTATGGTTTTCTAGTGTGTTGGGGATCAGCGCCTGCTGGCTACAATTGTTTCTTTCTTTCCAGGACCAACTGCTGGTGGCTTCTCAACTGGCACTGGTCCATAGACCAACACTTTGAGTAAGACTGCTTTAAAGAGACTTATCTCCAATTTTATCTCCTGGACTTTGGAATACTTTGTTCCCAGTGCCACAGAGCCAGGAGGAGGAGGGAAACACTTGCATAGATATCCTTCCAAAGAACACCAGCACCTTGAGAAAATGCAAGTCTATAACTAACATCATCCTTTAATAATTTTTTTTCCTCAAGTATGATTTTTAACACCTTTGCCTGATGAAGAAGCCAGTGGAGCCTCAAAACTTGGATCATGTATTTTGTGCATTTTGGTTGGTCGATTAAAGGTATCATTGCTCTGTGGATTTTGGATGTTATTGTACTTTCCCTCAAGCTAATTACTATGTAGCTATATCTACGAGAGCTAGGGCAGGCCTACAACTTGACAGAGTGAGAGAGCAAACAATCTGAGGTGTCATAGAAAAGGCAGCAATTTTTAAGATATCTAATTCAATATTATTGCATTTTTTTACTCCCGGGGAAAGACACCCATCAGATCTTCTGGCTCAGATGACAAAGCAGCTCAACTATAATAGTTGTGCAGTGATGGAGGGGGAGGGAAATTGTGGTTCCATCTTAGGCAATAACATGGTCTTGGCAAGCATAGAGTCCATTAGAAATAATGCTCTGGGATCAGAGATCCAGAAACTATTCTTCTCCCTCCCTCTTCCCTACCCCCCTGCACACCAGTCCCTTGCTGCCTATTCATCCATTTTCACCGGGTGGTCTGGCTGGCAGTCTCCCTTCACAGTTGTTGTCAATCACATCATCCTCTGTGTTATGCTGTCATATCAGGCTGTTTATCATTAAGATGCTTCTTGGCAGGGGATATTCACCATTACATCTCAGCTCCAAAGCTTTTAAATCAAGCAGCCTTGCATCCATAGATGCTGTTCTCTCTCTACACACACACACACACACACACACACACACACCTCCTGTCCCTCCCAGTGCAGATGACCACTGGCCAGCTTGCCAACCTTTAGCAGCCACTTTGCTGAAAAAGGCCTTGGGGTCATTCTGTGCTGGCATTTGGCTTGGGAAGATGCAGTTCATTTTTCAATCTCTTGACTAGGGGGATGTGTCATAAAAGGGAGGGAGGGAGGCAAGAAGAATATCAGGCAGGCTGATGTTCTGTCGGAGACAGCCACCCAGGACTGCCAGCACTTCTACTAATGCACGCTGAACAGCTAAATCATACATTATTGATTTGTCAGACATATTTGCATATAAATAAGCATGATCATTCATACAAACGGTAATGTTGTTGTTCTCCCTTTAGTGTTGTGATCACAGATGAATAGCTCCAGTTAGGCACAATGCGAAGCTGGCTTGTACCAATTGCAACACAGTAAGATGCTGATTTAAAACTACATTTATTGGAAAATTTAAGTGTGACAGCCTACTGGTGAATTCAGGGATAATTAGTCTAAAGGACAAGATAAATGAATCCTGAAAGTGGTATTGTGATGAAGAAATGATCCCCTTCGTGCTAGTAAAGCCTTGATGCCAGCCATACCGCAAATGATAATTAACTGGAACACACTGAGGAATTGTGTTTCAATTGTATTTTTAAAAGAACCTAATTTTTTACAATACAATTTGGTGGCGCAAGGAGTAGGAAGAGAGAAAACTCTTTAAATAATCCCTCTTCCTCACTCCCAAGAAATTATGAAAGATTATCTCATTTACAACCCAAACTGTGAATCGTGTGACAAATGCCTTTTTTCCGTTTCTAGATTTTCTTTGCCTGTTTCACCCTAAAGGCAAATCTCAGCTTATTGTTTTAAAGATAAGCCAATACAGGTACTTTTTTCAATTAGCTGTTCCCAAACCCTAATCTAGACAAATCTACAGGCCAACACAGCACACTGACCCATGAAAATTATCTCTGCTATATTAATTCCTTAAACTCGCCTAGTAAGATTGCTTCCCAAGCATCAGCAATGTAAAAAGACTAAATCTTATGTTCCCTTCTTTTGTCCGTGTGTGTGTGTGTGTGTGTGTGTGTGTGTGTGTTGGGAGGACATTAAACTCTGTGCAATGCAAGGAAAATATTGCTCACTAACACTTCATTTTAATTGTCCCAAATTAGAGCTGAGGACTTACAGAAGTGTGCATGACAGGCAATGAATACCAAATGAATTCATTAGGATCAGTGCAGTTAAAATGAATAACTAACATATTTGCAACAATGGAGACTCAGCTTCTTTGCCTCTGTGAAATAACAACCACAAAAGAAGTAGCTTTCTCCTCATCAATGGATCCTAATGGATTTACAGAGAGAGAGGGAACAAAGGGGCATCAAACCCAAATTGCACTACAGCTGGTAACATGTGAGGCTACAATAATGTTAAAAATTGAAACATCCATGTGATATAAACATTCTGTTGTCAGTTTTAACAGGGCTGGTGCCCACCCTTGCCCAAAAAAGGGGGGTTATAAATGTAAGGGAAATATCATACAACTAGTTGAAGTAACACAGGATGCAATCCTGCTTGTGGCTTGCAGCCCTGATCCTCCCTTTTGCCACCCTGAAAAGAGCGGCAAAATGCCACTCCTTTTAGGGGTGGCAAAAGGCCATCCTAAAAGCCGGCGCTGCGGCTCTTCAGTGCCCTTTCGGCGCAGTGTGTTTAAACGCTGTGCCAGAAGGCCGTCAGGACAGGGTCAGCATGGGGTTGGAGCAGCTGTCCTGCCCCAATTCCTGCCCATCCTCTTTGGCCCTTAGAATTTTAGGAGATTATCGCACCTAGAAATCCTGCTGGAATAGATGCAGGTTTGAAAAGTCAAACACAGTGTTATCACACACAGCCACTGCTAGATGAGTGCAACCCATATGCAGCCTGGATCCCAGCCATGCTTATCCTGCAGCTTTTCAAAAACAAGAGCTTGCCATATTTGAAAAGCCACTGGCTGGGGTCCGGGCTGCATACGGGTTGCATTCACCCAGCCGCTTGAGTTTCTGTGCACCAATTACGTAGTGTAAAATCAGGCCATCTTAGCTAAACTGGAGTTATGATGGATCACAGTGTTGTGCAAACATTTGGCAAATACTTGGAAGTAGTTGAGAACTGCATGTCTGTGCTGGGGAATACCCTTTGACAACATCCTAAATGGTGAAAGGGGTTTTTTTTTTGGGGGGGGGGGTTGTTTTGTTTTAAATGACACTTAAGGCAGATAACTCTGCAATCTAAATACATTGGGCCCCTGGTATACTTTTGATTTTGGTATTTAAGGCTCTGTGTTCTAATGATCCCCAACTCTGCTGGTATGGTATTACCATCTAAGGAAATTATCACACCTAGAAATCTTGCTGGGATAGATGCAGAATTGAAAAGTCAAACACAGGTGTTATTGCACATAGTCACGGCTGGGTGAATGCAACCCGGACCCCAGCCAGTGGCTGTGTGCAATAACACCTGTTTTTCAGCTGTGATCCAGCATAACTCCAGTTTAGCTAAGATGGCCTGATTTTACACGACGTAATTGGTGCACAGAAACTCAAACCGCAATATACAATATATAAGTCCAGCTTACGATCTTGTAAATACTAAACTGGATGCCAGTCTGTGGTTTAAAAACTCAAGTTGACCCAAAAAAATAGTTTTCTAAATATGTTTTGTTTTGTTCCAAACAGTGGTGCTGGTTTAGGCGTCTCAGTTTTAGATCTCACCCAAAAAAACACAAACTTCTCTATACTGCAAGTTTTATTTTGGAGTGTGGTTGTTAACTCTTCCTTGAGGGTCCCTCTTTCCGGTCTTGTGCCTTACCTTTAAACCAGGGGTAGGCAACCTTTCCCCTTTAAGGGCCGAGGGACTTCAGCGCCCAGAAGCCTCAGCCATGTTGGTCAATAGTCCCATATTGGTCAATAGCTCCTGGGATTCTGGGAGCTGAAGTTCCTCAGCCCTTAAAGGGGAAAGGTTGCCTACCCCTGCTTTAAACCTTCCTTCCTCTTGAACTATCAAGAGAAAACTTTTTAACTGGTTACTATATGACTTCTGAGTATTCCTTGCCTAAGAAAACCCTATGAAATTCATGGGGTTAACATAAGTCAACAGGCAATTTGAAGGCACATACACACACATACGAAGGACTAAGTAATTGGAATAATTTGCTTGTTTTCAGCTGCTTGCTGGGTTGGTTTTTATTTCTCCAGAAACCCTGAAAAGGCCTCATTCTGAGTTGCACACATTTTTTAAAAAAAATGGAAATGGGGCCTGAGATACAGCTTGGGCAGTCAACCAACTACCTCTCTGCATAGCAGTATCATTCCTTCCAATCTATCACAGATGAAGACTGGTATACTAAGAAACATCAGAGTGTGGTCAAAATGGCAAAAAATGAGGAAGAACACACAAGTCAGGAGAGATTGAAACAGTTTGCTTTTATCTGAATCCACTGGAAAGGGCAAGATTCTTCTCTCTTCTTTCCTTTTGTACTTTGAACTCAGGCTGCATCTGAACGGCAGAAATAATCCTGACACAATTTAAACTCAGTGCTATGGAATTCTGGGGACTGGAGTTTTATGTGACATTTAGCCTTCTCTGTCAGAGAGCTCTGGTGCCATAACAAACTACAGTTCCCAGAATTCCATAGCATTGAGCCATAGCAGTTAAAGTGATGTCAAACTGGACTATTTCTGTAGTGCAGATGCAGCCTTGGGGCTCATGCCCACTATGATCTACACCAATTTGCTGATCACTGTATATGTGCCTCGTTCTCATTGGAAACAGTTTCTGATGCAACTACAATTGTTCAGACTTGCTTTGAAGTGAGACAAATGCAAAAAAATACTCTTTTCAGACGCTAGTTTTTGGCAGTTCTTTTGAAAAAAAATGATCTAGAGAAGTGTTCATCCAGTGGGAATGAGAGATCTGAGTTGCATCTCACCAAAGTCATCTCCCCGAAGTTGAGGGTTAGGGTGCAGGTGGGCTCCCCAGTCCCGCCTCTGGGTGAGAGGCAGCCCCCGCTGCCCCCCAGCAGGAGCCCCTGAGCCCCCACTGACTGACTACTTGGCTGCCCGGCCATGTCCACAGCTGCCTCAGTCATGGGGCAGAGTGACCTCATGAGCTCCACTGAGGACTTTGCTGACCAGGTGGGTCCTGAAGGAAGGGCAGCTGAGGTGGGGGACTCTTCTTCCTTCCCTCAAGGGATCATCTGGTGCCCGGTGGTCCAAAGGGGGTGGGAGGCCTAGTTGAGGGTCCCGGATGACTCCCTCCTGATTGTCCCTGTCCTGTGGAAAGCCTTGGAAGCCTCTCTGCTGACCTGGGCCAGGGAGGAGGGGAGCCCCAAGGGAGGGCTGCGGGGGCACTTCCCGGAGCAGGGCAGGGTGGTCAATGATGGGACAATCAGTGGGGGGGGCATCCTGCTGGCTCCGGCCTGGGTTGGAGACTGCTTCCCTCCCTCCCTCCTTGCTGGCATGGCTACTTCTGCCTCCGCCTCTGCCTCGGGGCACCTCTGGGTTCTGGCCAGCCAGGATCAAGGCCACAGAGAGTGCCACAGGGTTGCCTTCTTTCTCTTTCCTGGCTTCCCCATCTTCCCCAAGGAGTCCCAGGCTGGGAGGAGGAGCCCTGCATGGCCTTCTGGGGCAGGGCCCTGCAGAGGATTTGCCCCAGAGCCAAGGGGCCCTTTTGTCCATTTGTTGCCCCCTTCTACCTCCAGTAAGTTGTTCTCTCTGTGTTCCTCTGCCACAACCTTTCAGCCAAGAGGGATCCCCATCAGGGCAGCCTGAGGGCCAGGACCGGACCCTCCTTCTTGTATCCCTTAGTTCCCCACCCCACCCCCGAGCTGTGGTACAAAAGCACTAGTGGGAACTACATGAATTAAGGACATAATTCACTTCCATAGTGGGAACTACACATTGGCCTCAATTGATTCCATGACCCAGTGTCAATACAATTCACAAACTGCTGTAAATGTAAGTGGGAATGAGCCCTTAATTTGCACCAATTGACGTAATTTGAGGACAAAGGGGGAAAGTGGAAGGAGGAAAAAGTGGGAAGGCAGCAGTTTAATCACAACTGTCCCTGCCAAATCAAAACAGTTGGAGAAGATGCAGCATATCTGTTCTGATAGGGCTTTTCACCTTTTACCATCCAGTACTCAGGAAAATGGGGGGGGGGGGGGGGGGGGGAAATAGCCACTACAACTGTGAGTACAGTAAGTCCTTTACAAGAATATAGTAGGCTCTCTGTTTTCGTGGGGGATCCATTCTGGACCCCTCTTCCATGAAAACGGAGACTCACTAATATTCATGCCCTGTAGGTTTGAATGGGATGCCCCGCAATGGCGCACACCATTGATTTTAATGGAAGTCACCCCTCTGTGAATTTCAAAACCACAAATCTCATGTCCATGAGAACAGAGGGGCAACTGTAAAGAGTAATTAAAGGATTTTTTTTCAGATTACTTGTTATCTCTTTGCTTCACCCTTTAGCAATGAGCAGCCAATCCTGCTCTACTTATCAACCAAAGTTTTTTGGGGGGTTTTCACTGCAAACAAAATATCACATTAGTTTATCACTGCACAGGTGGAAAACTGAAACTGAAAAACAGAGCAAAGAAAATCCAAGGACTGGATAACTATAGGCTCTAGGGTGTACAGTTGACACTTCATATTTACGGCTTTGACTTCTGCGGATTTGATTATTTGCAGTTTTGATTAGTATGTTCTTTCTAAGAATCTCTAGGTCCTCCAGCACAACTCTGCCATAAGTTGACCATAGAGTTGTGCTGGAGAACCTAGAAGTTTCTAGAGAAAATACTTGTCTAGACATTTGTAGATCCTCCAGCATGATTCTATTATCAACTTCCGGCAGATGTTGACCACAGAGTTGAACTGGAGGGACCTGGAGATTCCTAGAGAGGTCTCGCTTAGGTAAAAAGAACAGTGTTTTTTTATTTGCAGTTTTTTCACATTCACAGGAGTCCTTCGCCACTAACACTAGCGAATGTGGAGGGAGCACTGTAATACAAAATTCTACATCCTTCAACATTTGTGCTTCTTTAGAGCCTGCTCCCCTCACCCAAGATTATTCAAGCAGTTAGGGTGATTATGAAATAATCTGAGTTCAGTTAGAGAAACTCTAAAGTGGGAGAGGGGAATTTTCAGACTGGCCTTTTGTTGGGAAGCTGTAAAACTAACCACTGTTTAGAAGGATCCCAGTGGGCAACAGGCAAAGGAGAAACTACACGTACCAGCAAAAAGTACTCCACTTCACCCTTCCAGTAACCCCAGTTAGCTCAAACTCAAATGATGAGACTGGCCTACAGCCACAAATCATATACGATAGGAACTACAACTTGGATCTCTCAAGTCTTATTCAAACACTTTAACTCCTGTTGAACATTGGCTCCAGCCTCAAGGCTGTCTGTATATTGCTTCTATCATCACCATTGTTTACAAACATTGGACCCAAATGCATATAAGTTTCTAACAATTTCCAGTAAAAGAAGTAATGGAGCAACAGGCCAAATGAACAGGAAGTACTCCCATAAGAATGTATAAATGTATAAATATATTCTCCCTTGTAATTCCAACATTAGTGAAATCAGTGGAATGGCCAGCCTTTCTCTTAAAGATCTGGATTTGGGAAACTGAAACCATCCTGGAAAGGTCAAGTAAAACACACTCACTGTGAAGATCATGTTTAGTGGGCAGACCTTGTGTCCACTTCTGTCTATTTGCAAACTCTCTGCGCTGCACATCATCACGTAATTGAAATAATGCCTATTGACAGAGACTTGAAAACAACTGCTCAATTTTCCTCTAGATTCAATTAAACTTCGTTTATTCAGGGGATTGATCCAATTAAAAGGGGGGGACATTTCAGCCAGTCCAGGCCATGCTATCCATCTTAACACACTGTGTCTCTCATGGTGATGCAATAATTTTTCCAATCAATGCTTTAAAAGCATTTAGCAGTCTTGATAATGAACTTTTGTCAAAATAGCCTTACAAAGCAATAAATGAGCAGATTAATATGTAGTCATAAAGCTATGAATGGTTTAACACTTTGAAAGCGTAGACTACTAAATTATAAGAAGCCTGAAAACATATTTATTATCAGAAAACATATCTTATGGACAATTTGGCTTTATCGTATAGGTATATAGGCATCTAGGAAGTCATGCAATATGAAACTTCCACCATTGTTTGCATAAGACCAGCCTGGGTGGAAGATATTAGGCAAAATGCAAAGGAAGCCAGTTACTAGGGCTGCCAGGTTGAACAGGACAGGGCTCCTGTACCTTTAATCCTTAACAGATCATGAAGCAGGATGAGGTAATGTACAAATCCATCAAGCGGAACAAAGGTACCTGTCCTCCTCCATCTTTCAAACCTAAATTTTCAGCCACAGTTGTCTGGCAACAACATCAGAGCTAGTCTCTCCTCCATGCCTGCTCCTCCTGCTCTCCACCAGGTAGCCATGCTGAGAAGGGACAGCTGCAGATGAAAGTTCAGCTTTGGGAGGTGAGAGAGAACAAGTACCTTCATTCCACCTCATGAAACTGTGGTATCTGTCCTACTCCATGTTCATCTGGGAACTCTATCAAATGAGCATTGATCACCAGGCTGTGCACCTCATTCGGACCTCTGAGTGACTGACCATGGTAACATGTGGCACAATGGAAGGCATTGTTAACATCTACATGCTGTTGCTCTAGAAGGCTTCACATCTTCAGGGAAGATCTAGACCTCTATCACTGGTCAGGCTGAATACCTTACCAAACCACAAATCCCAGGGTTCCACAGGATGGAGCCAAGACAGTTAAAATAGTGTCAAACTGCTTTGCTTCTGGAGTGTGGATGCATCCTAAGTTAGGTTGAGAGATTGATTGGCTCAAAGTAACCGCATGAATATTATGGAGAAACTAGGAGCTGACTTACCTCTAATGTGCATTGAGCTGATAAGGAGAGTATGAACCCAGAACACATGCTGTAATTATGAGGTCTTATAAAGGCATTTTGAATTTACAATAATGTATATATAATACTATATTTATTGTTAATTATACCTCATGTGCAAACAAACAGAGAATATTGTATTTATTGATTTGTGCTTCCCACTACCCCAGGCTTTTCTCAATTCAGTACACAAATTACAAGAATTCTCAGCTTGAATTAGTAGTTTTATGTGTTCTTCTTCAATAACTTTTGCCTAGCAACACCCTTTTGGCCACATTCTTGTGTTGTTCAGCCATATACATCCAGGTTTTCATCAGAGAAATGCTGGCAGGTATGTAGAGACCTTTGAGTGGTTTGTTGAGTCTGCTTGGACTCAGTCATATTTGTAGTTCTATTAGGGTTGCCATCCTTCTTCTTCTTCTTCTTCTTCTTCTTCTTCTTCTTCTTCTTCCAGGAATGGTCCTTAATTTAGGAGCTACACAGTGGGCACTATCTTGTGCTCTCCATGCTGGGGATAACTCTTGACTTAAACTGGTGTAGACAGTTGAGAAGTCCGTTTGGTTCCTGTTTTGAGATAAGTTTCTAAAATTTACAGTCTTCTTTATAAATAGTCAAAATGCCAGTGAAAATGGATTTGATAGTTATCAGCAGGGTTGCCTTGGCCAAATTAGAGACAGATGAGAAGTAGGCCTTGACTTCTGATTCTCCACTAATTGCAGAAGTTCTAGTTCCCTTCTAGATCCCCTGATAACAAAATAGCATAGAGATGTTATTTACTTTAACTATCATGGCTGTGTCCTATGGAACTCTGGTGAGGCATTACAGCTCTCTTGATGAGAATTCTAAATACCTCTCCCTAAAGTGCATATCCCAGGATTCTATAGGCTGTTGTCATGGGAGCTTGAGTGGAATCATAGCACTATAATTGTGTAGTGTGAAGAGGGCCCTGGTTGTCTGGATAAACAAAATAATGTACACAGATACAGCATTTCTCATCATTCCTATATGCAATACATTATCCATAGTAGCCTAATGGACAGAAATATGACACCAAATGGACTTGGGCTTACTTTTATTGCATATGCCTTCATCACAGAGCTTGGAAATGTTACTTTTTCTCATTTGCCACTGACCATGCTAGGTGAGAGATTCTGGGAGTTGTAGTCCAAAAAGTGATTTTTTTTCCCCAGTTCTGTCCCAGTGTACCCTTCCACAGGAAAGAGTGTCTCATTCCAGGATTTGCTTCATAGAGGGAGGCTACTTTTGAGATAATTCGTCACTTTTGGTCTTTTTATCACTCTTTCCCTATATGTTCTGTGTTGTCCTTTTGAAATGAAAGAGAATGTTTCCCAAACAAGGGGAGGGGGGAATTATTAAAGAATCTGGTCTAAATCCTGATAAATACCATTTAAAAGACATTACCATCAGAACCATTACAGCGTAATATTAAACTCATTGCTTTTGCATATCACACGCATCCCCCCCAAGAAATGCTATTACATTTCCTTACTTCCTTACTTGTGCCCACTGGTCCTAAAAAGACATGTTTGATGCTAAAGGTATTGCTTCTGCTTTTAGGAACTGGCACATCAAACATCATTTGGAAAATTTCAAAGGGTTGTTTCAACAGTATCACTTTCTGCCAGTTCCCCTCCTTTCTTCTTCTTTTCCCTTCCTGATGAAGTTTTCAGCTGCTCCTGAAGCTGCCCCTTGTGTTCTTAGCTATCAAAGAGCAATGCAACATCAGCGTCAGAGTTAAACTTAAGGAAAAAAGGATCCCTTTTACTTTGGACATCAGAAAGGCAAATAAAAAGGATGCTGATTTGTGGAATAAAGGGGTGGGATTCCCTGCTGAGACGATATGAATCTTGAGTTACGATTTGAATATGTTTGGCCCAGATTGGGGAGGGAGAGGAGAAGAGAAGGGAAGGGAAAAATCCATTACTTTTTAGAAAAGCCTCATACAGATTCAAAAGAAAATATGTTAATAACTCCAAAAAGAAATAACACCACACACGCACACCACATTTTTATGTGGATTTCAGAGGCCAGACGTTAAACCACCAGCTAAAAGCAAATCAAGAAACTGAATTATATGACTATGCAGCCTAATTTTGTGGGGTCGATAAGATATGCTCTGGCAAAGCTCAAATCCTTGTTACAGTTATGCCAAATGAGTACTGTTTCTTTTTTGAGCTGAAAAGTATATCTTTAACCCCAAGCACAGTGGGAGATCTAGGAAGAACAGGCCTGCCTTTTGCGGACCAGAAGGATTCATCAGTACACTTTGGTGTGGGTGTGGATGGGCGTTTTTAAAATGGGATTTAATTCTAAAGAAGTCAGGCCTTGTACAGCTTGTGACTGGTCAGGTTGAACACAGATTATGGGAAGCTCAAGAAGACTGCAGCTTCTGCTGCCCCATTGGAAATAGGAATGGCTTTTGGGAATCTGTTCAGCTTGATGAGTCACAAATCATTCCACATCAACAGAACTCATTCCATCTTCAAAGGATAAACTGGGAAATGAGCCTGTGCTGAAAGTGTTAGGGCATATATAACCAGATTATCCCAGGTGGTCATTAATTTGATCGCCTATGCAACCCAGATGGGAAAATAGTATCTGGAAGTATTGAGAATTTCCAGTTCTTTTTGTTTTGATTTTACCTGCATTTTCCCATGTGATTTTCCAGTGCCAAGTATATCTGTGGTGTACCTGGTATATCTGACACTCAGTGCAGATCATTGTTTAATACCTGTTCTCCTCTCTTCAACAGCTTTTTCTGGGTCTGGCAGTTCTTCTGGCTGGGCAGTAAAAAGAGTCACCTCCCTTTGCCAATCACCTAGGAGCTCCACCAGACCCAGAAGACAGCCCAGTACCATCAGTGGCCACTGGCAGAGGAGGGCTGCTTCTGGCACTCTGCAGTCTTTTCCAGACCTGGAAGAGCTGCTGAGTGAATAGCAAAGAGAAAGGACTTTCTTTACTGCCCAGTCAGCAGAGCTGCCAGACCTAGAAGGTGGCCCCTTCCCACCAGTGCATTGGGTGCCATACACTCTCAAGGTGTTACCCAATGCAGACAGTATTCCTCAAACCACCCTAGCGATGTCCCTGTTTGCATCCAAACCCTTTCCTGAAATATCCCAGTTTTCCCTCACTCACTGCTCCCTCATGTTCTTCCTCTTTCCTCTCTCACTGATGAGGACATTCCACATTTAGGGCACCATTAGATGGAGTTCCCAGGGAATGCACTGAGGGAAGGGAAGCATCATTTGGATCTCAGAAATAAACACAATATATACAGCTATGACATTCCCACACAAATTTCCCATATGGGTGTGTCCACACTTTCTTAAGCAGCAATCTTATATGATTATTATCAATTTGCATGTGAGTTCCAATGCAACCCTGCCCCCTTTTAAAATGTTCTATTATGTGCATGTGTCTTTTAGCAAGCATAATCTCAGCAGAGCTTTTCTAGTTTCATTCACACAGGAAGGAAAGTCATTTATAGTCATGATTGTGTCATTAGGTAAAGTTTGCAATTCCCATGATTCCCTAGCACTAACCCTAACCCTTAAAGTGGACTCACTATTTCTGGCAGTCTGCAAAGGCCCAGAATTTGGAGAAACTTCATATATCACTGAGCCTTTTTAGAGTGTGATTATAATATTTATTGGGGCTTCCCCCACCCAAGTTTCTCCCCATCCACAAAGAATACACCTTCCTACCATCTTTAATCCAGGGTGATTACCGGTCACAAGTAGCTGAGTTTATTTAAAATGTTTTTCTCAATATATAAAAAGTTAATTGTGTTGTCGGCCACTGAGGTGCAGCCACCAGACTGGGAGCTTTTTAAGAACTACATAGTGATACCATGCAGGATTATAGAATGGAATGTGAAGAGCACAAGAATATCCAGCTGAGATCTCAGAGGCAATAACTGAATTAATTTCCCAAGTGGGCATTTGGCCAGGGCATGAGAGCTAATGCCCCCCTAATCTTACACAGACACACACAAAGCACCAGGGAATCCTAAACAACAACTTCAGGCCTCAGTGGAAATGCTTATTTTAATGTTACCTCTAAATACTTCATTCCTCCCCCCACCACTGCCACCACCAACTTTTTTCACCGGGTTCTTTTCAAAACTACTCTCATTGTATAATAATAATAATAATAAAATTTTATTTATACCCCGCCCAATGGATCACCAATCAGGGCGGCTCACATATATAAAAGACTTGAAATACATAAAACATATTACAAAAAAGGCCCACCCATTGTATGGCAATGCCAAGGTGCTGAAGTGGAAAGCATTGGACTTGGGCAGCTTGGGTGTATATTCCTTTAGCAAATAGGAAATGAAACAAATTCTTCTGGTTTTATTTCAGTGATTTCAGTTTTATTTCAGTGATGAAAATGAAGTGTTCCAATAATTCTGAATGAGAATCATTTGTTTCTAGATTCATCTGATTTCTGCATTCACTTGATTTCTCTTATAAATTTTTCATGCATTTCTAGTGGCTACATCCCCTGTAGGATCCCAAAAGACTACAGGAAGTGGAAGGGTGATTTTGGCCCACTTCCTGTTTCTAAATCACATCTGCTTCACAGATGTGAGGAAAAGACAAAAGAATACATATACCATCCTGTTATTTCTAAAAGGGACAGTGAGATTAAACTTAAAAAACCTTTTGCAAAATATATCAGAAACATGCCCTCCAACTGTCCCAGTTTGGGAGGGACAGTCCCAATTAATCTTCTGTCATCCCCTTTTTCAAGCTGTTTTTTTTTTAAATGTCCCTCTTCTCCTCCCACTTTCTCCCTTTTCTCCTCAGCTAACTTCAATTGCTGCAAACAGTTCAGAGTGCAGAAGATGTTGCACTCAGTTAACTCAGGATCAGGTGAAAAGAGATAGGGGACAGAATCTTGCTGTCCCAAGTAGGTTCAAGCAAATGCAAACTGCTGCAGCTTCTCCTAACTGATATGTTCTTACTAACATCTTTTGCCATCTTGACCACACTCTGGTGTTGTTTGGCCAAACGTATCCCAGTTTTCATCTAGAAAATGTTGGAGAATATTCAGGAATATAGATGGATATCCTCTTTTCACCAGTGGCCCGAATACAATGGAAAAATTACAGCAAGAGTTCCAGTCTAGCTGTCATTCGATTTGTTTGAATTTTTTTCTTGTGGCTGGGTACCAAATTGCAGGGTCATCAAAGGAGCAGCACAGCATTAAATCCTTTTCATTGTCCTCCTGCCGAGAGAAGAGATGATATCTCATCATTAATAGAGCTGAATTAATATAAATTAGTTGTACATTTCCTCAGGACCTTCGTTCAGGCAGAGAAAAGGAGAAGAGTTGTTACTAAAAAGGTGACAACAGTAATGTTTCTTTTAACCTCATGTTTACCTGCCGACTTGACCTCGTCATTTAAAAAAAAAATCTGAAAAGCAGTATGCATGTGTAGGCATTTGTGTATGATTTTAAAGCAGCAACACATGTGCCCCCATCCATTTTTGCAGTGCTGGGCACAACCTGTTTTAAAAAGGTACAGAGCAGAGTTACTGCATGCCAACACACTGCCAGAATTTTTGGCACAGTGGTATACATATGATTCCCACTGGGTTCAGGGGTTGCCAATTCAGCCTTTTGCCATACACACAGAGACATTGCCCACCCTTGTTTTAAAGGGTTTCATAACACAGCCCGAATTCATTTGGAAAAGCCAAAATCGATTGCTGCTTTTTTCGTGTGAACCTGCCCTAATGTAAAATAGCTCTGTATGTGGAAAAACCACAGGCTACTACATCAAGGAAAATTATGGTCTTCAATTTTGCCTATCTATCAATAAATCTATCTATTTTGCCATTTTGTTTTATTCTGTTTTTCAAGTGGATGCTTTTTCACACAAATGTTGTGAAAATGCGATGGTAACTATGTGGTTCTCCACTTGTTAGTGCATTATTATGAGGGATTGAGATGATGTTGTTAAAATTAGCATGGGATGAAGACTCCCAGAAAAATGTTCACTATTGCATTAAATTGCTTAGAAAATGTACATTTCACCTGGTGGTGCTATTTTTTTTAAAAAAAAACAGTAATAATGAGTGTGGTATGAGTGATGGTTGAGGAACTGTGAGTCATAAATGCCTATAGCTTAGTTCTCTTATCATCACTTGTGATGAGCTGCCTAAAAAAACCCCTTCCATGCCACCATGTAATCAACCATTTTTAAAAACCTTAAAAATAATTGCCATGCAATGGACGTTATCACACATGGGCCAGTTTCGTTGTTAAAGAGATAATAAAGTGGAAATGAAGCATCCCGAAAAGAAAGCGAAAAAAGAGCTTAATTGCGCAAAAGCTTTTCACACATAATTACAGTAATAACGGAATTAAGTTAAAAGTGAAAAAAAGATGTTTTTAACTTTCATACACAAGTGAAAAGAACCCGTACATGTACTGGAAATGGGTGTGTTTCGTGACCAGACTCCTCCTTTTCCAGGGCGGGTCCTGCATTTCCCAGGAGGAAATGTCAGACTGTCCTGCATTTGGGGTCATGTCCTCCTGCACAGGTCCTAACCCCCTTCCGTTGGGGTTAGGACCTCTCAAGAGAGCAGAGGAGGAGGAGAAGGAGGAGGCTGGAAAGGCAAGGCAAGGCAAGGCAAGCCGAGACAAGGAAGGGATTGAGATGGCTCAGCCTCCCTTTTTTCTCTCTCCTTTCCTGGCATTGTAGGCTGTCAGCTGCTGGGGAGATGAGCAAGGAGGGTAGGATCACAGGCAGAGCTGGCAAGGAAGGAGGAGGAGGAGGAGGAGGAGGAGGAAAGGGAAGGAAGGGAGGGAGGGAGGGAGGGAGGGCTGGGTGTTCCCTGGGGATAGCCAGAGCCTTGGATGATGCCCAGGAGAGGGGGAAACTGAAGGTAGCTCCCATGCCCCCCCATAAGCCTTTCCCCTTTGTAGGACCTGCAGGGCAGAACTTCATGGTGAGATGGAGCTCCAAGTTGCTCCACAAGCACACCCCACACTTGCACCCACATCCACCCACAGCTGCTGCAAGGGAAGCCTTCTTTCCCCTCCTTTTCCCTCCATCCCAAATGCCAAACTTCTCCTCCGTCCCAAACTTCCCTCACCTTGCCTTGCCTTGCCTTGCCTGCATGGCAGGAGCCCGGGACTCTCCCTCCCTGGAGTCCCCTCCTCCTCCTCCTCTTGGCTCTCCTCCAGGTTTTAAAAGAGAATTGTCCATGCGTATTTGCTTTTCACATTACAGTAAATGCAAAATTACTGTAATTTCGCAAATGCATTTCCTCTAAACTCCCGAAATTAAAAAGATCTCGGATAATACCAGTTTCTGTCCAGTTTCTGACCAGTTTCTGTGCAACATCATGTGAAATCCTGAGGCACAAATTCAGTTTTTGTTTGGGATTTGTGTGGATTAACCAACAGATTTCCCCCGTGTGATAACGTCCAAAGTCTTCCTCCATTGTTTGATCACACATATATCTCCAGGGGTTTAAGCACGGGGGGAGGGGCATAAAGAAGGCAAGGGCAGTAAATATTCCCATAAAAACCAAGTAAAACATCAACATTTTCTTTTCTCACTGCTTATGGCTGGGTTTTGATTTTGTTTTTGTCTTTTTTACTTTGTTTTACCACATGGAGAAAGATGAGAAAATACAAAAGCACCAGTGGAGAAGAGTGGAGGAGTGGTAACTGATCCATTTAATCTCCTGCCTCACTACTGTGTTAGCATATATCTTTGCCTCAATGTACATAGACTGTTCACTGTGGCAACACATGCTATTTCAAAGGGGGGGGGGAGAGATTAATTAGCAAGCGAAAGTTTAGGATATTCAAAAGGATGTTTTATCTACAAAAAAAAAGTTTGGCAGTGGAGAAGACAAGGTGAAACAGATCAGGATGTAAGCAAATCAGGAAGCCCATGCCTTGCTACTTAGAGGTCTGTTGTATCAGTAAACCCATCCTGAGATTTAAAGTTAGAGTCACTGTAACAGGAAGAAGAAGACCTTTCTAGAAAGCACAGTCAAATTTCAGTAAGGCCTTTGACAAGGTTCCCCATGACATTCTTGCAAACAAGCTGGTAAAATGTGGGCTGGACAAAGTAACTGTTACATGGATTTGTAATTGGTTGACTGGCCGAACCCAAAGGGTGCTCAACAATGGCTCCTTTTCAACTTGGAAAGAAGTGACCAGTGGGGTGCCACAGGGCTCTGTCCTGGGCCCAGTGCTATTCAATCTCTTTATCAATGACTTGGATGACGGTATTGGGGGCATAGTTATCAAATTTGCAGACGACACCAAATTAGCAGGAGTAGCTAATACTCCAGAGGACAGGATCAAAATTCAAAATGAATTGAATAGACTAGAAAGCTGGGCCGAAGCTAACAAAATGAAATTCAATGCGGAGAAATGTAAGGTACTGCACTTAGGGCGGAAAAATGAAAAGTACAGATATACGATGGGGAACACCTGGCTGAATGAGACTACGTGTGAAAGGGATCTAGGAATCCAGGTAGACCACAAGTTGAACATGAGTCAACAGTGCGATGCAGCAGCTAAAAAGGCCAATGCAATTTTAGGCTGCATCAGTAGAAGTATAGTGTCTAGATCAAGAGAAGTAATAGTGCCACTCTATTCTGCTTTGGTCAGGCCTCACCTGGAATACTGTGTCCAGTTCTGGGCACCACAATTCAAAAAGGATGTGGAGAAACTGGAGCGTGTCCAAAGGAGGGCAACTAAAATGGTGAAAGGTCTGGAAACCAAGCCCTACGAGGAACGACTTAGGGAGCTGGGGATGTTTAGCCTGGAGAAGAGAAGACTGAGAGGTGATATGATAGCTGTGTTTAAATATTTGAAGGGATGTCATATTGAGGAGGGAACAAGCTTGTTTTCTGCTGCTCCAGAGACTAGGACCCGAAACAATGGATGCAAGCTGCAAGAAAAGAGATTCCACCTCAACATTAGGAGGAACTTCCTGACAGTAAGGGCTGTTCGACAGTGGAACACACTCCCTCGGAGAGTAGTGGAGTCTTCTTCCTTGGAGGTCTTTAAGCAGCGGCTGGATGGTCATCTGTCGGGGATGCTTTGATTGGGAGTTCCTGCATGGCAGGGGGTTGGACTGGATGGCCCTTGTGGTCTCTTCCAACTCTATGATTCTATGATTCTATGATTCTATGATTCTATGTTCATTTCAGTTTCTTCATTCCTGATTTTTATTTCATCTATTTGTCTAGATTGCTTTATTATTCCTCTACCTCTAACTCTGTTTTGTTGAAAGGGGAGGGACAAAAGGTATGACATTTGCCACACTTTCATTTCAAAGTTTTGGATTTATGAAAGAACAAGATAGTTAACCAAAATGAACATTTGGGCTGGAATTTGTCATATAATAAGTGAAGCAGAAAATGACTTCCAAAACCAGCATCTGTTTAAATTTTCCATCCCACCCTTTCCTGAAGCTTTGGAGTGTGCAATGATCCCTTTTACATATATGGAATACTGTCAAAACAACAGTGTAATGCATAAATGTTTTAAAAACATACCTATATATTGCTTTCAGAGCTATGCCCAGATATTGAAAGCATGCCAAATAAGTGGACTGTATAATATATGATGAAGCTGTTTGGGGCTGGGCCACATATTACAGCAAGGGTGGGCAACTTTGGAATGCTAGGAGGCTAAACTGGCCTCAAGGAGGTATTGGAGGCCATAACCCACTGGCAAAGTAAATTAAATATTTTGCCCCCGAATGTCCTCTAGAGGCCTTGGAGGGTATTTTCACCATGTTTTTAATCTTCCTAAAAACTTCTGGTTCACTTCCTGTTTCAAAAAAGGCTTCTCCTGGACCTAAATTGGCCAGGGAAGGGGGCAAAAAAGTGGTAAAGTGTGGTGACCCCACATCCCCTACAAGTCATTTGGGGCAAAAAAAAATGATACACACAACCTCAGTGGGCTCTGGGAGCTCTGCCTGTGGTCTGCACTTTAACCATCCCTGTGTTACAAAAAAAAATGTTGTTGCTAACTGCTAATTTCAAATTGACTTTGACCTATGTTAGCCCTATGAATGAGAGATCACCAAGCCACCCTATCGTCAACAGGCCTGCTTAGCTCTTGCAGATTCATATTCATGGCTTCCCTGATTGAATCTATCTATCTGGTATATGGTCTTCCCCTTTTCCTATTACCCTCAACCTTACAAAGCATTATTGTCTTTTCTAGTGAATCATATATTCTCATGATATGGCCAAGATACATCGACTTCAATTTAGGGCCTGAACAGACTGCTAGAAATAATCCAACTTGAGACCACTTTAACTGCTCTGGCTCAGTGCTAGGGAATCATGGGAACTGTAGTTTATTGTGGTACCAGAGCTCTCTGATGGAGAAGGCTCAATGTCTTAGAAAAAAATACAATTCCCATGACCCCCTAGCATTGAGCCAGGACAGTTAACGTGGTCTCAAGCTGGATTATTTCTAGCAGTCTGTTCAAGCCCTTAGTCATCTTTGCATCTAGGGGGAGTTTAAGGCTGATTAGTTCTAAGACCCATTTGTTTGGGTTTTTTAGCAGTCCTGTATCTGTAGAAATCTTCCCTAGCACCACAACTAAAATGTGTTGATTCTAACAGCTCTCTTTACTGTCCAGCTTTCACAAGCATATGTAGAAACATGAAATACAATGCCATGGACAATCCTAACTTTAGTATTCAGTCATATATTTTTACATGTTAGGATCTTGTCTAGTTTTTTCATAACTTCCCTTCCAAATTCAAGTCTTCTTCTAATTTCTTGACTGCAGTCTCCACTCTGATTGATGATTGAGCCCAGTTATGGAAAAACTTGAACTATTTCAGTGTTTTCATTGTCTACATTAAAATTATGTATATCATCTGTAATCATTATTTTTGTTCTCTTACTGTTCTTGCCTTTGTGCTTTCTGCCTTGACTTTCATCAATAATCTTTCCAATCTCTGGTATTTTCTATTAATAGCATAATCATCTGCATATCTTAGATTGTTGACGTTCCTTCCTCCAATTTTCACACCTCCTTATTCAGAATCTAAACCTACTTTTTGTATGATGTTTTCAGCATACAAGTTATCAGCCCTGGTGGCACAGTGGTTAAATGCCTGTACTGCAGCCACTCACTCATAGACCACAAGGTTGCGAGTTCAACACCAGCCAGGGCTGAGGCTCGACTCAGGCCTGCATCCTTCCGAGGTCGCTAAAATGAGTACCCAGCTTGTTGGGGGGCAATCAGCTCACAGTTGTAAACCGCTTAGACATCCCATAGCACGATATGAAGCGGTATATAAATGAAGCTGCTTTGCGTTAAACAGATAGTGTATTAGAACACCACCTTGCCTGATCCCCTTGCCAACTGAAACCCATTCCTTTCTCCATATTCTACAGCAAAATATGAATGGTTAAATAAATGTTATTGGTCAACACATAGTGGCCATCATCATATTAGTGACGTGTACAAAGGACTGAGTTCATCAGATGCCTGTGTATGTTTAGGTGAGAGGCACTGCAGTGATTTTTATTCTCTCTCTCTATCTGCAATGATCAAAACTCCCCCAGACCTTATTGCTTCGCTGTGGTAGCACCCTCCCCATGTCAATTCAGTGCACTAATTGAGATCTGGAGAGGGGGGGATCATGGAGTCATTGCATCATCCACTGAGACCTTCAGAGGACCCCAGTGGATCTCAGTGGATTATTCTACCACCAGACACTTTTCCAACTTCCCCACCCCTTCAGTAGCTCAACCAGCTACTGAATGGCTATTTTCAGGAGCTACATTGTGAGTCTGGGCAGCAGGGCTGAGAGGAGAGACACACCCTAGTTCAACTTGCAAAATTTTTATGCTACACTCTGTAATGGAAGATATTGGCCACTGTCTGTAAAATTTGGATCAAATTCATGTATTTGTAAAAAGGCTCACAAGATCACAAGCATTTGGATTTTGGAGGCAATTACAGCTCCCTCATATATATTTTGAAAGTGTATCCATATATTTATGAATATTTCTAAAGCTTTAGAAAATGTAGTCAACTCATATCAGAAATGTGGACAACTTGTCCTTGCTACCATTGGCTACATCCTTCAGAGCCTGCTCAAACATCAGCAAAAGCAGAAACAGAAAAAAAAAACACCATAGGATCATAGAGTTGGAAGGGACCATAAAGACACTTCAACCAATTCCCTGACATGCTGGAATGCACAATTAAAGCACTTCTGAGAAATGGCCATCCAACCTCTGTTTTAAAATGTCAAAAGTAGGAAAGTCCACTAGCTTGTAGGGCAGGCTGTTTCACTGCCAAACAGCTCTTACATTCAAGACATTGCTTCAAATTACTTTGTGTGTGTGAGAGAGAGTGAGTGATTTGAATCAATTCATTTCTTTCTTAGTCTCCAAAGTAGCAGAAAACAAGCTTGCTCTATCTTCAACACAATACACTTTCAGTTATTTGAATATAGCTATCATATCAACTCTCAGTCTTCTCCAAGCTAAATGTACTGAACTCTCTAGGTTGTTCTTCATATGGTTTGATTGCCAAAACCCTGACCAACTTAGGGGCTCTTCAGATGGCGCAAAGCACCATCTTGAAGCCAGAGAAGGGGCAACCACACGCCGGGTGCCCCAACCCCTTCCCGAGGACGTCATCAGGGCGTGGGCCGTTCCACACAGTGAGTGCCCTGATGACATCCTCCCAGAGCAGCCTCTGCACTTGCTGCACCAGAAGAGATGCAGAAGAGGTGCACAGCGCCTCTTCCGTCACCTTTTCTGGTGCTTCAGGAAGGAGTGTCATTTTGGCTCTCCTTTCTCAAGTGCCAAAACGGTGGATTGGGGCTACTGCGTGTGCTAGCAGCGGCCCCAATCCTCAGCTTCTCAGGGCGGCTCACAGCCACCCGTCTGTAGAGGCTCTGAGTTGCCCTTCTCTGGCACATCTCTACACATGTGGCTAGACTGCCCCAAAATTAACACATTTTGGCAATTGGTACTTTAACAAATTTCATTACCAACCAAGAAGTAAAGTTATGACCAGAAATGCTTTTGTTATCAATGTATGTGGACAGAAACTCAAATTTGAAACATGAAAACCTCATAGATTTCTTCATTACAGCAGCCCATGTAGAAATTGCCAGATGCTGTAAAACAGGGGAAGTATCTTTAGATATGTGATGGAAAAAGGTATGGGACCTGTGGTTACTTGAAAAACTGTCTGACAGTATGGCAAATTATGCAGGAAGACCAAAATCAAGACCTTTCATAGACAAATGGTTCCCACTCATTGACTTTGTAAACAAAGACAGAAACAAGAGAAGACAACCTTCATCTCATCTGGACATTCTGGACTAGATCTACACAAAGACAACATGGACTTTAAAATGACCACTTACATTGAACAGAACCCAAGAAGGAGACCCACAACATAATTCACAATTGTGAGATGAATGCTTTTATTTTGCTTTATTGTTGTGACATAATTTGTACATAGTTGTTTACTTATAATAATATTTTTAAATAAATATTTAATGTAAAAAAAATTAAAGTACAAGTGGAATGTACTGACACAATATGCTTGTTCATGCAGTTTAGAATTGCATTGAGTTTTTTGGCTATAGTATCTTTAGTACCTTACACTTATCCATGCAGTTCATATTTTTCTGCCTAACTGTAGTAGCTTGCATTTTTCCCTGTTGAAATTAATTTTGTTAGTTCTGGTCCAGCTCTCTAATGTGTTACGGACATTTTTAATCTTAATCCTGTTCTCAGGGGTATTAGCTACTCCTCCTAATTTGGTTTCATCTGCAAATATGAAAAGCATGCCCTCAATTTTATCATGCAAGTAATTTATAAAGATGTTAGACAACACCAGACCAAGGACGTAATCCAGTAGTATCCCACTAGTTTCTTCTCTCTGGGATGAAGAGGGACTACTGATGAGCACTCTTTGGGTTCATTCCATCAACCAGTTACAAATCCGTCTGACAGCAGCACTATCTAGCACACATTTTACTAACTTGTCTCCATGGTGTAGTGGTTTGAGTGTTGGACTATGACACTGGAAACCAGGGTTTGAATCTCCTCTCAGACATGGAAACCCACTGGGTGACTGTGGTCATTCACACTCTCTCACCACATTACCGCACTACACTCTTATAGTGCTGCTATTCCACTTTTACTGCTCTGGCTGCCTCCTGCTGCATTCTGAGGCTTGTAGTTCAGTGAGGTTTAAGAGCACTGTGGCTGAGAATTCTAAATGCCCCTCTTTTAACTGCAAATCCCAGAATGCAATAGGAGGCAGACAGAGCAGTTAGTGGAATAGCAGCACTATGCAGTAATCTAGTCAACCTCAGAAGAAGGCAAAGGAAACTCCACTGTAAACCAATCTTGCCAAGAAAACCCTGAGACAGGTTTGCCATAACTCAAAATGACTTGAAGGCACACATAACTCCAAGCATATCAAGAAGAAAATTGTATAAAAACTTCCTGTAATCAAAGAATACTACATTCACAATCCTCCCCTAATCTACTGATTTTATACAGTCATCCTTCTGTTTTCGCAGGCATCTGTTCCAGACACCACCACCCCCCACGAAAAAGAAAAATCACAAATATTCAAGCCCATTGGCTTGAATGGCCGTGCGCTCCTGCACGTGCCATTTTATCACTCTGTGCTTTCTGTTCATGAAAGACCAAGTGATGCAAATGGCAAGACTGCAAACACAGAGGAACAAGTGTAATTCTATCAAAAAAAAGATGCTAACATTAGTTTGACATGACTTGTTTTTGAGAAACCCATGTTGGCTCTTTGTAAACACTGATACAGGTGACTGAGGCATGAAGACATTCACCCCGGTCCTCTGGAAGTTGCACACTGCAGCTCAAAACTCTTGAACATTTTGGAACACAGGCCACATTTATTTCAATCCACCTGTACTTTTAGAATAGCCATTGAAACTCTATTTGCCTGCTCACTGTGAGAACAACTAGGCTGGTATTTCCCACCTGTGGTCCATCCCAACTGTAACCTTCTATGGCTAAAGAAAATGCTGTCTATGGGGTGCACTGGACAAAGCCTTTAGAAGTTCCCTAAAGACACATTTGTTTTCTCAAAATGGCTGTCAAATTACAATTATTTTAGTTGCAATTATTTCACTTTTCCTTGAATTATGTGTATGTGTGGGTTATCTGGCAGCTTTTGTGTAGGTTTTATTAACAGTTTATTTTGTTTGGAAGTGTATTGTTCTATTATAATGGTGATTGTGACTGTAATTGTGATTTGTTTTTAAATCTGTAATTAGAAACTATCACAAGAGCATTTTACCCTTTAAAATGGCTTATAAATATGTTAAATAAAATAAGTCACCCCCCAGTATCAGGAGAGTTGTGGTAGTAGGAAGAGGGGAGAGCAGCTGGATCAAGCCCTGTTTTCTGGTGCTGTTCTGAATGTGCAGGAGAAGCATAGCAAACTCTGTAAAATCCTCCCCTTCTTGTTCTATCATCTCCCAATGTAGAACACACACACAGCACATATCCAAATAAAGCCACTAAAAAGTAACATTCAGGAACAATCCTGAGCCCATTTCAATTGTTGACATTTATTCCCCTGCCATCAGAAGCTCTCTCTGAATAATCCAAAGGTCATGAAAAAAAGGGAGAGAATGAGAGGAATTACACATGACTGAAGAAGGGACCTAACTGGCTTTCAGCTCAGAATGTAGCCTGCCGAACAGGGCCAGTAAAGAAGGAGAGATGGTGCATTTGCAATGTTTCTGTCAAAGCAAATGAGGTCATTAACAGACGAGTTCAATGATGGAATTGTCTCTCATCGTATTTATTATATGGTCTTTTTGCTGACACCTCCCACTGAGAGAATATTAAATATTTAATGCAAACCAAGGCTTTGCTCATTTTTCATCCCCACTTCACCCGTTCCAGTCGGCTCCAATCTTCTGCCAGCTACAAAGTTGACTGGACAATGGACTATAATGAATTAACCCTTTGGAGGCCAGGCTAGCATTTACAGCATCGCAAAGAGACCAGAGTGCTTTATCATATCTGACTTGCGTTATATGCTCTAGGTTTCAATTCATTAGAAAGTGAGGAAATGAGGAAATTGTGGTGAGAAGGATGAAGGAATGAGCTTGTTGAAACCCCAAAGCAGGAAGGAAGAAATATATTTGTCTGGCAAGGTACACGGCTGTTGTCTATACACTGGAAAATAGGTGAAAAGGCATTACAAGATATTACAAGGCATTACAACATATTTGCATAAAGTTTGTATATGCCAAGTCTTGTGTATAATTTCAAGCTTAGAAATATACACACATGCACACACAGGCTGAGTCTTTCTCATCCAGAATTCTGAAATTTGAAACATTTCAAAAGCCAAAACTTTGTTGAGGGGTTAAGACAGTGACACCTTTCTGAAGATTCAATGTACAGAAACATTGTTTCATGCACAAAAATATTTAAATTACTTTCAGACTATATGTATAAGGTACATAAGCAATATAAATAAATGTCATGTTTAGACTTGGGCCCTATCTCCAAGATATCTCATTACGTATATATATGCAAATACAGGTATTTTAAAATCTGAAAAAAAATCTGAAATATGAAACACTTCTGGTCACAAGTGAGAGAGAAAGACAGAGAGACAGAGAGAGAAACAGAAATAGAGACAGAGAGAGAGTTTGTAAAACTATGACTATGGAACAGTGGCAGCTCGTGACTTCCATGTCAGTGGGGTACTGAGTCTATCTTGGGTCTAAACTTTAAAGGATTTATCCAAGGTGCTGAAACTATTTGGAGGGAGGCAGATTTAGAGAAGACTCATTAACCCACTAAGATGGAATCCACCAACGAAAACTGCTGCTCAGGATGTGTGTCTGTTCAAACGGCTGTTGAGATGTTAACCACTGATAGGAAGTTTCAAGTCTTTGCCCTTCCTCTTATGCTGCTTCATCTTGATAGTCCTTTTTCAGATAACCCTTCAGTCCCCTGACAACCCTTCAAATAGAAGATTGTTCCCTGTAAAACAGGGCACTTGGCAAGCTCCTTGCTCTCAAAAAACAAAGTTTCTGTTTTGCAAAGTAGCATCAGTGCTTAACATTCAGATGGTCTTGGAGACCATTAGAGCCACTGGTAACTAAGGGCTGATACAGATGGCCCAAAAGGGGCGGCACAGTGCTGCCCCTGGGAGCGGCAGATTGGGGCTGCAGCAACCACAGCCCTGATCCTCCTTTTTGCCACCTCCAAAATGCCACTCCTTTCAGAGGTGGCAAAAGGTCAACCTTTGCGCCCTTTAGGTGCAGCATGTGCTCATGCTATGCCAAGAGTGTGTCAGAATGGCATCGGGGTGGAGTTGGGGTGGCCAGAGTGCAGCTGCCCCACCCTAACTCCACCCCCAGGCTGGCCCTTTAGGCCAGTCTGCATCCCCCCTATAATGGTAACATATTCCATTCCACTAAGCTCTAAAGGAGAAATTGAGGATATGCTTCTGTATCTCACTAAAATCAGTGAGACTTAAATGTAATCACTTTGGTTGGATCATTATACCCCTTGAATGCCATTAATGATGAAGGAATGTGGCTTACGCATGGTATCATAGCTCTGGATTAAAAAATAGTATTAGCGATATAAATAGCATGTACATTTCTATACTGCTTATCAGTGAATTCAGCACTCTCTAAGTAGTTTACAATCTGTAAGCTAATTGCCCCCAACAAGTTGGGTACTCATTTTACCAACATACGAAAGGATGGAAGGCTGAGTCAACCTTGGAGCCACTGGGATCGAACTCACAACCTTGTAGGTGCAGTACCAGCATTTAACCGCTGCACCACCAGTATTGAATTTCATAGAATCATAGAGTTGGAAGAGACCACAAGGGCCATCCAGTCCGCCCCCCTGCCATGCAGAAACTCCCAATCAAAGCATCCCCGACAGAAAAATGGTGTCATTTTAGACACCAGTGGAAATTAACCATTGGCTACAACCACTGACAACAAAAACCAAACCAAGCCACTACCCATATACTGTGGCTTGATAGTAGGTCCTCTAGGAGGACCCTTAGATTTTGAGAAATTTGGGAAACTGAGATTTTCTTAGAGTTTGAAAAAAATTGGAATTGCAACTCCCAGGGTCTCCAGGCAGCACTGGCTATGGTGTCTGGTGGATTCTGATAGTTGTAGTCTAAAAAGTAACTTTTCCAAGGTCAGGAGTTGCTTCAAAGTGATATGTGAACCTTTAGGCAAACCCTGAATCAGTATGAGTAAACCCAATTCAGCTCTGGGTTTGGGATCTGTTCAAATCCAATGCATACCCCAATTGTGGAAGTTGGATGTAGTCACCCTAATTCATAGGTATTGATAAATTCATCTTCAGTGGTTTTGGTAAATCTCCTTTGAAAGCTAATGAGCATCATAACATTTAATAACATGGAGTCCATGAATGAATGAATGTTGTAATGGATTCTCCATGTTAAAAGTTAGGGTTAGTTAGATGCAAAGAAAATGTTGTTTGTTTGTTTGTTTTGTATGTGCTTTAACGATTTGGGCAGAAGTGGGCCTTCTGATAGGTGCAATAAGCTCTGGTGTGGTGAGAAAAAAGTATTGTTTGAAAATTTCCACCTCTAGATAATTATTTATGGTACAGGAGAGCAATGGCTTCCTTTGCCTCTAATTCTCTTATTTAACAGTTCTATATCAATTGGCAATCATATGGGGAGGAAAGCAAGAGTTTCTGAATAGTAAGATATAAACCCTACATAATCCTAGGAGCTAAACAGGTCACAGTCCATTACTCTGGTCTTTACTTTTTGTGTAAAGATCCTAGTGAAATGGAACATGCAACTAAGAAGATTTTTTGGCCATAGAGTAGTTCCTGCTGTGACAAAGGCAGGGGCTTAATGCTGGATTTGGGACTAACAATACAACCCCTGCTTCCACCACTCACAGGAGGAAGCAGTTGCTCCATGTTTACTCTGTTCTTTGTGATCCCAGCAGCAAGCACATTTATTTTTACTTCCCATCAGTAAACCTGTCTCTGCAGATTGATCCCTCCTTACCACAGGAAGCTATTAGATACACCATCAGCAACTGCAGCAGTTGGTGTTTTCAAGCATTCATCTTTTTCAACTTTTTCTTTTCTTTTCCTCTCTGTCTGAGGATGTAAGTTCTCTGTAGATTGTGGTCTTAAAAGGTGATTACATCATTCATTAGATTTTTGCAGTCTTTGCCCTATGGGACTATTGCTGTTACCTGTCTCTGAGTTGGAAGTAATTGCAGGTAGATTATTGCTTACAACATATGCCTGCAAGACTCACTGTATGGCTCAAACCACAACACCTAGTAGGCAAAATGGAATATCTCAGCAGTCATTTGACATTCGAAAACACTGCCCTCAAACTCTACTTGAAAACATCTGCTGAGAATAGGACCTGGAGTGTGGATTTAAACTACAGGAAAAGAAATTCCACCTTAACATAAGGAAAAACTTCCTGATAGTAAGAGCTGTTCAACAATGGACGACTTTGTGGTAGAGTTTCCTTCTTTGGAGGTTTTAAAACAAAGACTGAATGACCATCTGTCAGAGGCATTTTGTGTATTCCTGCATGGCAGGGGGTTGAATTGGTCTCTTCCAACCCTATGGTGTTATGATTCTATCTATGCTGATCTTCAACAGAAAATATTTGCCCTAATTCAAACAGCAAGGAAAATCTGAGCAGAGAGATCAAGGGTAGGCAGCCCAGTGCCCTCAGAACAACTATCATCATCAGGGACCACTAGCTTTGCTGGCTGGGACCTGTAATCAAAACATCTGTAGTGCACAAAGTTGCCTGCCTTTGACATAGCTGATATCGATACAGTTATATGGTAGAGGTGCCAAGTACCAAGCCTAGGACTGTTGTTAATGTTGTTGTCATCATCATTATTTATCTTTATCATGCTCTGCCTTTCACCCCCAAACCCAGGATTCAAGGTGACTCGAGGACCTTCTTCATGAAAAGCTTGTGCTTCTCTGCAGCATAACCTGTACAGTTTGTTTCTATTTTATATTGTTTTATATTAGAGAATTATTGGAAGAATGCATAAAGATTGAGTGACAGGCATAGAATGCTTGAGATCTTTGGACACAGGGTGTGTTATAAATATTTTCTTTAATAAACAAAAGCCAGTATGCTGTATCAGCTTTTTAGTTAAATATACTTAATTCAGGCTGCATTTGTACTGCAGAATGAATGCAGTTTGACACTGCTTTAACTGCCATGACTTGGTGCTATGGAATCCTGGGATCTGTAGTTTTGTGAGATATTTAACCTGAGAGATAGTATGAAGGTAGATTATATCTTGTGCTGAGACTAGTTGGCTTGTAGTTATTAAAATAAACCAAGCAATTATAATTGTTTATGGCTGGAGGGTAAATAGTGAATTAAGGGGGGGGGGAAATTAAGTGAATTAAGTGAATAATAGTGAATTAAGAAAAAAAAATCACGTTTCACAAAATGGTATTATTTTTTTAACATAGCTACACCTACTACCTAGTCACTATACTAGCTTTATGCAATGTGAGACCCTAAAAACTAAAGGAATAGACATTATACAAAGAACATTATACAGATCTTAATGGAATTGGATCAGTGGGGATCCTGGTGCAGCAATTACTCTTGGAAAGAGTGTGTGGATTTGAGCTGTGATTGCTAGAGGACAGGGGTGGGGAAAGTGTGTCTTTCAAGCTGCATGTGGCCCCTGAACCCCACTTAGGCAGCTCCTGAGGCTCCTGCAAATGTTAGTCATTTTCTGACCCAAAACCACTCTAAAGAAACTAGGTACAGATAAAGTGGTTCATCCTTCCTCCAATCCCCACCCTCAATTTCCTTGGGCAACAATGGTGACTAGAAATTATGTGACATCACTTCCACTGTCCTATAATGCACTAGTGCAGCTGGAAGGGTAAAAATATTCCTGCTCCCTTTGCAGATGCCTACTTGTCATACGTGGTGGTTAAAAGTGTGATTAACATTGTGGATTGTCATTTCCTGCCACTCAGCAATGCCCCTGCCATGCATAGTTTGAACTAGTTTGCCATCACTGAAAACACAACAGCAGTAAGGGCTGAAGCCCCCAATGAAAGTAGACTATGAACACCAAAGTGCCTCATTTCCTGCATTCAGTTCAACACACACGAGCTCCATGAAAATTTTCTCAGGATTTCCCCTGCCTACTTTTGTGATTCCCTCATTGGTTTAATTTGTTGTTGTTAACCTCATTCAAGTTGCCCTTGACATATGGCAACCCTGTGAATGAGACATCCCTGAGACACTCTATCCTTGACATCCTTGTTCACTTCTTGCATACTCATGGCCATAGCATCCTTGATTGAGTCTATCCATTTGACTTCCTCTTTTTCTGCTGCCCTCTACTTAAGGGCTTTTCTAGCGAGTCTCATGATATGACCAAAGTATGACAGTCTTAATTTAGTCATTCTGGCTTCTAGAGAAAACTCAGGATTGATTTGCTCAAGAACCCATTAATTTGTCTTTTTAGCAGTCCACAGTATCCATACACTTTTTCTCCAGCACCACATCTCAAATGAGATTATTTTCTTCCTATCAGCTTTCCTCACTCTTCAGTGCTGACTGATAATTTTGCCACTCAAATGGTGCCTTGAGGGCCAGAAAAGTGACCAGGTCTTGTTCATATCATTCTTTCATTCTGTCTCTCTTGAGCACTGATGCAAGAATTTCAAGCAACATCAACCCTGCCTGATGTACGTCCTCTTGATTTACTGCCATCTGGAGGGTGTCCTCTGTCTAGTTAAGCTCAGAGGAGAAGATGAGCTAATGTGAAGGTTTCATAGTGCTTTACCTGAAATATCTACAGCCAAAACAAAAGGTCATCTAGGACTCACAATGTTTGAGTGAGGGAGAGAGAGAGAAAAAATAAAGGCTGCTACCTGAATAAAAATATAATATACAGTGTACATTGATCTTTGTGTTAATTGACTGTGTTGCTTCTGCTTTCTTTTTATTACAACTTGGGACATGAGCAGAATACTTGTGAAATTTTGTAGAGAGATTATAGAATCTATGGGAAGTGTTTCTAACAACGTGAAGACTTGGCTAGGCAGCCTCTAGCATCTCTGACCCCTTCCCTCAACTGGTCTTATAATTGTACATCATGACCTTCTAGATAACTCAGTGCATATCAGAGTCTATTTATAGTTCACAGTTACAGTATATCATATTACTATATTATACTATGATACTATATTAACTGCCTCATGCTATAGTGTCCTGAGTTTTTGGGACTTTTCATAGAATCATAGGAAATAGACCACAAGGGCCATCCAGTCCAATTCCTGCCATAAAGAAAAGCATAATCAAAGCACTCCCAACAGATGGCCATCCAGCCTCTGTTTAAAATCCTCCAAAGAAGGAAACTCTACAAAACTCTGAGGCAGTGCATTCTACTGTTGAACAGCTCTTACCATCAGTAAGTTCCTCCTAATGTTTATGAAGAATGGATGAGAATGGACTATTCTCTACACCAGGGTTTCTCAGCCAGAGTTCCCTGATACTCTAGGATTCCATGACAGGTTGCTAGGGATTATGTGCAGGATCATGATTGGGGGGGAGGGGGGATAAACTTTCTCATAGAATCATGAAATCACAGAGTTGGAAAAGACCACAAGGGCCATCCAATCCAATCCAATCCCCTGCCATGCAGAAAATCACAATCAAAGCATCCCTGATAGATGGCCATCCAGCCTCTGTTTAAAAACCTCCAAGGAAGGAGACTCCACCACACTCCAAGGGAGTGTGTTCCACTGTCAAACAGCTCTTACTGTCAGGAATTTCCTCCCAATGTTGAGGTGGAATCTCTCTTCCTGTAGCTTGCATCCATTGCTCCATGTCCGGGTCTCTGGAGCATCAGAAAACAAGCTTGCTCCATCCCCAATGTGACACCCCTTCAAATACTTAAGCATGGCTATCATATCACCCCTTAACCATCTCTTCTCCAGGCTAAATATACCCAGTTCTCTAAGTCTTTCTTCATAAGGCACGATTTCCAGACCATTCACCATTTGCCCTCCTCTGGACACACTCCAGTTTGTCAACATCCTTTTTGAATTGTGGTGCCCAGAAGTGGACACAGTATTCCAGATGAGGCCTGACCAAAGCAGAACAGAGTGGCACTATTATTGCCCTTGATCTATTGATGCAGCCTAAAATAGCATTGACCTTTTTAGCTGCCAAATCACACTGTTGACTCATGTTCAACATGCAGACAACTAGGACTCCTAGATCCCTTTCACAAGTAGTCTTGTTAAGGCAGGTGTCCCCCATCCTATATCTATGCATTTCAATTTTCCACCCTAAGTGCAGTATCTTACATTCTCCATGTTGAAATTCATTTTGGGGGCATGCAGACTGGCACTTTAGGCCAACCTGGGAGTGGAGTTGGGGCAGGGTGACTGCACACTGGCTGTCCCAACTCCATCCCAACTCTGCTCTGATGCCACGTGCCCGACTGCACAGCACGGGGCATCAGGGCACCCCGTTGGCACAGCGTGTGTGCACACTGCACCAAAGGGGCGCAAAAGAGCCACAGCGGCAGCTCTAGGGGTGGAAAAAAGGAGGATCAGGCCCACGGTATGTGGTTGCCATGGCCCTGATCCATCACTCCCAGGGGTGGCACAGAGCCACCCCTTACAAGCCATCTGCATCAGCTCTTTGTTAGCTTTGGCCTAGCTCTCTAATCTGTTCAGGTCTTCTTGAATTTTGATCCTGTCCTCTGGGGTATTAGCAACTCCTCCTAATTTTGGTGTCATCTGCAAATTTGATAAGCATGCCTTCTATTCCTTCATCCAAGTCATTGATAAAGATGATGAATAGCACTGGGCCCAGGACAGAACCCTGTGGCACCCCACTGGTCACTTCTTTCCAGGATGAAAAGAAGCCATTGCTGAGCACCCTTTCGGTTTGGCCAGTCAACCAATTACAAATCCATGTCAGAGTTGCCTTGTCTAGCCCACATTTTACAAGCTTGTTTGCAAGAATATCATGGGGAACCCTGTCAAAGGCCTTACTGAAATCAAGATATGCTATATCTACAGCATTCCCTTTGTCTACCAAACTGGTAATTTTATTTTATTTAAAAAAAAAAAAAAGGAGATCAGATTTGTCCAGTATGATTTGTTTCTAAGAAACTCATGTTGACTTTTTGTGGTAATGGCATTGCTTTCTTTTTGAAACCTGTAGATTGGGGATGGGCAAGTGGAAGATTAGGGGGACACATTAGGCCACCAGGAGACTTTGGAGGGCTGTACTTATTCCCACCAAAAATATCCCCACCCAACTCCCAAAAAGTCTTCTATGGGACAAAGGGGCATGTTTGGGGGGCTTCCTGGGCCCCTAGAAGGCATTTTGGGACATTTCGAACTAAAAATGTTTTTTTTTTAAAAAAATCACAAAATTTCATTTTGACCCTTGGAACCTCTGGGGTGCTCCAAACATGTGGAAATGCCATCTATAACCCATTTTTGAATTATTTTTGGATATTTTTTGGCCAAAAAAATGAATCAGTACCTGGGGCACACAAAAATGACCCTGACGGCCACATGTGGCTTATGGGCTGCATTTTGCTCACCTCTTCGGTAGACATAATGGTTTTTATATAGGTAAATTATTTCAAAGGTTCTTCCAGAGTGTAAAAGTTTAAAATGCTGCTCAAAACAAAGAAATCCGATTTTTAAATAAACTTACTTCAATTAGCTAGGGATGCAAACCCAACTGTCTCCTTTATGGAGAAAAAATAAGTAAAGTTGGCCCTCCATTTTTGCAGTGGATCTGTTCCAGACCACCCCATGAAAATTGAGATTAGTGAATATTTAAGCCCCATAGGCTTGAATTTAAATGGAGGTTGCCCCTCCATGAATATGTTAAACTGCGGACTTGAAGTCAGTGAGAATGGAGGGGTGACTGTAATATGATCTGGAGTTAGAAGAGTTGTTGTTGTCATTATCATCTCTTTTCAATTTTACAGTCTATCTGGTATTACTGACTCGGGTTTTGGACCATCAATGATTCAGATTCTCTCCAAGAATCTAGGACTCAGAGTAGTATTATCAGTCTATGTTGCGTGTTCCAAATAGCATCACTTTTTGTAATTATACTGTGATCCTATCAATGGCAATTTTATTCAGATTTTTTGTCAATTTCTTTGGAATTACTCCCATAGGACCTCTCAGCCCTGAATCCATGGTTGCTTTCTTTTTCCAGTGGTGTTGATTCTTAATTTGTAGGTCATGATATTTCATAATTTTGCCTCCCTTCCAATTCTGGTAATTCTGTTGTTGTTGTTGTTGTTGTTGTTGTTGTCGTCGTCGTCATCGTCATCATTGCTGTTGTTGTGTGCCACTGAGCCAGTGTCATGTAATGGTTTCATGTTGGGCTAGGACTCTGAGATAGCAGAGTTCGAATTTCCAGTTAGTCATAGAGATCCCCTGGGTGACCTTGGGCAAGTCAGACTCTCTCAGCCTCAGAAGAAGACAATAGCAAATCTTATTTGAATAAATCTTGCCAAGAAAACCATTTGATAGTGTTGCCATAGGGCAGTCAACTTGAGGTATCACAACAACAAAAGGTTCCTATGTTTCAGAATCAGCACATGGGTGGTTCCATCCATGCCTTCATAAAGTTGGCTCAAACAGTGCACTTAATATTATTAGAACAAAACAATCCCCAATGAAAGCTTTCTGGGGCATCAAATTCATTGCAGAAAGAAATTCATTGTAGATGGATTATATATTAAATGAACTACTTTATTGTTCATTTTTCATAATAAGATGCAAGCAGACATGCATCTGACTCTTGAACAAAAAAAGAAGGGAAAAAAGAAATGATGACCAGAAGAATCACTAAGTACTGCTCATTACAGCAGCTGCCTCCATGATGCTGAAAGAAATCCTGACACTATTTATTGTGGCCATCCAGACCATTCCTCTGTCTGTGCAATTAAAGTCCTTTGGGAGCTTTGAAGCATTTAATAAAACTTTGAAAATATCCTTAAGGAATCACTTTTCATGTAGTCCATTAATTTGTCCTAATGTTCTCCGATTCATGTATTTTATAGTTTATTTTTGATTGCCTTTGTTTCTAATTGTGCATTATCTCTCTCTCTTTCTCTCTCTCTCTGACACCCACACTCTCCCCCCTCCACCTTCTCAGACCTGCATGCTGCCTGTTATTCGTACAGCAGCACAATTGGAATCCATGGGTATTGGCTGTTAGCTGAGCAAAGATATAAAAAAGTGCTTTTGAATCAACAAGAGCACAACATACAACAGCTTTTCCACAATTAGCATATCCCTGTAAAGACCAAGGCCTAAATCCAGCTACTAGTCCAGGGACCGGCAACCTACGGCCCCCGGGCCGATTCCAGCCCAGGTCACCAGACTTACCGGGCCAGGCAGACTCCTGCTGCTGCTGCTGCTGCTGTGCTCTGCCACTGCAGTGTGCGCGGGAGCAGCTGCCGCAGCGCATGTCATGCCCGCCATTTTGATTTCCAAAATGGTGGCCGCAACACGTTTGCACATGCGCAGGAATACTGGGGGGCACGCGCGGCGGCGGAGAGTGCGCGCACACATGTGAGTGCGCGCCCTGCCATTCCCCCCCTCGGCCCAGTGGAGAGCTGGACTTCAGGGGACCAGCCCAGGTCTCCAAAAGGTTGCCTACCCCTGTACTAGTCTCTACTAAAGTAGACCCACTCAATCAATGGGAAATCAGTAGGGCCATGTCTACAAAGGCTAAATAAAAAATCTCACCTCATTTTCACAGTGAGCAGTCCAAACAATGCACAGGAAGATTTGGACCAAATCCAACCCTTTTTAGCTCCCCAGGGCTTTAATTTGGGGAAGAAAAGTAGGGATTTACTCTGGATTTGGACAGAAAATTTGGATATTCTCGTGTGTGTGTGTGTGTGTGTGGACATTGGTGTGGGACCGGGGTGAGATGAGGTTTTGGTGGATGGGACTGGTTGGGTCCAGCAAGCCCGGTATATGTCGCCATGTTTTAGTAGTTCAGTGTATATGAAATCAGTGGTGAGGGGTTAGATCAGGCTACCCCTCCCTCTTCTTTCCCCCTCCCTAAGTGTCACATTAGTTTGTACTGTTTTTACTCTTCCTCCCCTCTGATCCTGCCTAACATCTAAACTGTTATCTTTGTTTTCACTTCAGTAAATGCAGTGTGCACATTTGTTCTTCCCTTCCCCTCCAATCTTCCCCCTAATCATTTGCTCACTCACAGAGATTTGCAGCATATGTACAAGGGGGTATGAGGGTTTCATGGGGGAATGATGGGGCTTCTTGCTACAGCAGGAGCTAATCAAAGAAGAACACACTAGCTAGAAGAAGCTGCAGCAGTTTGCCTTTGCCTAAGCATACTGGGAAGGGAAAGATTCTGCCCCTTTCTTTCCTCTGCCCCCTGCTGAATTAACAGTACAAACTATCCTTGTGTTTGAAACTCAGTTTGCAGCCAGTGAAATAAGCTGAGACAAAGGGGGAAAGTGGGAAGGGGAGAGACAACATAGACATTTTAAAAGAAGCTGAAAAAGTGAGCTGACAGAGGATTAATCTGTCTATCAAATCAAGACAGTTGTAGGGTACACAAGAGTACCTTGCAGTACTTGCTGGGAAAATAATGTTATGAGGAAACAGCAATAGCAAGTATTTTTCTCCTCAGTCAGTCTGGAGAAATGTTGCACACTTTCAGTTTTATTAAGCTTCTAGATATTTTAAAACTATTTAAATATATAAGTAATATAAGATGTTTAATTTTTTTTAATTTTATTTGGTATATAAGTTTCAAGAGGCTGATTATTGGCGCATATCAAATGTTTCATTGTGTCCTGTGTTTCTTCCATAACATAACTATGAATAGGAAAGGGGGGAAATTTTTGGTATGGTGTCAGATTTGTTTCATAGTATCAAACAATCTCATCCTCATTGTCACATAGCATAGCAACTTAACTGGAGAATTGTTCGCAACAGAACTTGAAAAAGTTGAAAGTTGGAGTACAACTCCCGGACCCTTCTCCCCACCTCCAGCCAGCATGGTCACTAGTCATGCTAAATGAAGGATTCTGGGTGTTTTGTTCAAACAGTAATGAGATTATCACACAGGGGATGGGATGTCATTGTCCTGTCCCTGTTCCATCCTTTCCACATGATTGCGGGAAAGACTTTCACATGACGTCACGCTTATCCAGACATTGTCCCATCCAGAAAGCATGAGTGACAGTGATCCTGTGAAAGCCTTTCAAATGATGTTGCGCTGAAAGTCTTTCCCGCAGTCATTTCATTAAAGCTATTTCCATTTTATGCTATCTTGTTTAGCATCCAGATTAGACCTGCAAATGGTGCTGTTCTGTTGCTTTATCCAACTATATAGACAGTTGAATCTGCATTATAATATTTCTTTCAAACAGCATGACTTTACTTTTCAGACATAAAGAAGAATGAAAAGGTTAATTTTCTTAATATGATGTTTGCATTTTAAAAGTCTATTAGCCTTAGCTACCAGGCAGCCAGCTTTTTCCTGCTGCAGAATGAAGCATAGAACAGAAGAAGCCACACAGCGAGCATCATATCAAAGAATGATCAAGAGAAGCTCGTTAGTGGTCAGAATGGAAAATTTCCTTATGAAATCTTTTTTTAAATATCTTGGGCCTATTTCAAGTCCAACTATTTTGGCTGAACTTGAGTCACCTACTTAATAAAAATTCCATGTTCTGGCTGCAGAAATGCTTCCAGCACAATTAGATCAATTTCCTCTAAGTAGCAATAAATGTGTTTTCCTTTAAAAGGCCAACACAAACACATTATCACAGCTCATAATCCCTATTCTCTCTATTAGCTCAAAGTACATCCTAAAGGCCAAAGGTTACAGCTAAAGACTAATCAGTCTCATTAGCTTGTCTAATTTATCTAACAAGGGGGGCACAAACACACTAAAACTGTTAGGGGAATTTTTTTATTTTTTTTAATCAGGATATAAGAATCATTCATCAGAGACTCAAAACCTCTAGGGACAAGAAGGAGAGAGGATGACCACAGACAAAGCTTCTCCATTGGGTCTTTGTAAGCTTGTGATGAGCCCACAACAGAGAGAGACCAGGAAAGTGAAAATCAGTATTCCAACAATGGTGTAGAACTAGCTATGATGAAGCCACCAAAAACATCTTGGCATTTAGAGAATGCTTGTCTTTTAATACTTTCTTTGCCTGTGTTTTTGACCCAGACACATAAATCTTGTTCAGATTGATCTGACTTCCATATTCTGTTTGTTACCTTTGGGCTCAAGTAGAACTTGTTAATGTTTAACAGCTCCTGAGGATACATACTCCATGGGGGCCCGTAACACAACACAGTGACATTCTAGATGCCTCCTCCTTTGGAGATGCATCATCCAAGATGTCAGCCATTGGTATCTTCTTTTTCTGCTGTGTCAGTAGGAAGTGTTCCATCAGGAAGCTGTAACTGTTACAAGTAACAGTGAAGTCTCTGAACAATGTCACCACCCATTCTAATTTTCTTTCATTTGTATGTAAAAGAAAATGGGACTATTCTTGTCACAGCTATGTACTGGTCAGTAATTACCTGGAAAGGATCATTTCCATGCATTGGTAGATCCATCTGTTAGAAAACTATACAAGAAAGGGAAAATTGAGACACATACAAAAGTAATGTTATGAATAAAAGTTGCAACAGTAGCATATATTTCCGAAGGTGCATACATTGGTTTGGATCTATATTCAGGCATGGATCTATATTCAGGCATGGGATAGTGAAAGGGGACTTCTTATTGCCCTTCTTCCCACAGCAGCACAAGTTGCCTGTAAAAATTATGCAGAAGGCAGGAAACCATGCAGAATGGGGTGAGCCATGGTGCTGAGGGACGGAAATTTCTGTCAGTAAAACCCTTTCATCAGCAAAGAACATTTTAGATCCAATCCAATATTTGATGCCTTGCCCTGACTACAAAGGTCAAAATTGGAAGGATGGTGGATTATACAACCATCATTAATGAATGGTCAAATGGATGAATGTAGAAGCTACTATGGCATAATCTGTGATAGAGTCAAGAAATACTGATTGATGGATTCAATTATATATCCATTACCACATATAGAACACATTTTCTATATGTGACAGTGATGGTGGTTTATATAACCATCATTAATGAATGGTTAAACAGTTGAGTAAAGAAGCCACCATGGCATAATTTGTGATAGTGTCAGGGAATACTAATTTACTAATTCAATGTATATATCAGTTACTACATACAGAAAATTCTTTCATTGGACTACAATAGGCAAATTTTGCCTATACAGCACTAAAGATTTCCAGATGGAACAGTACAGTGACTCATTGCGAAAGTCAGTGTTCTCTGCCTAAGAAAGTTAACTTCACACAGGACAGGGATAGCTGGATCTCAAGGAAAGTTAGGCTTCTGTTGCTAATGGAGTTGAAAAATTATTACCTGTCCTTTATTGCCCTTTGTCCCTGGTCCTCACATTGTCATTAAGGGTAGTGGCCTCTGCATGCACTGAGATCCTATCTTAATGGACAACAGAGTAACATCTGAGATGAAATGTAAGCCTGCAACTCTAACATTGGGCCTTTACATGATGGCCACCCCAACTCCACCCTGACACCGTCCTGACACCCGCACCCTTCCGCTCTTTTGGGGATGGCAAAAGGGAGGATCGGGGCTGCCACAGCCCCAATCCGCCACTCCCAGGGGCGGCTCTGTGCCACCCCAAAAGGCAGATCTGTAAAGGTGTCACTTTTTTTCTCCTGTATGAATAACATCTTTGCCTGAGGAAGAAGCCAATGAAGCTTTTAAAGCTTACTTTGGTTGGCCCAAATGCACAAAGTTTGGATTTTAGATTTTGTAATATTTAGCTTTTGGCTTTTCACTTGCTGGACTTGCCCAAGATCACTCAGTGGGTTTTCATAACAAAGCAGGGATTCAGACTCTGGTCTCCAGAGTCATAGTCCAGCACGCAAACCACCATGCCACACTGGCTCCTCTTCTCTAATTCCAGTTCTGAAATTTTATTTTAAAGTCAAGGGACTTCAGATCTAATTGTAAGCTAAAACCCATTTTAGGGGGTGGGGGACATGATGACTGAGATCCTGCCCTGTCAGATATAGCTATAATGATAAAGCTCCATTGTCAAAGCTACTCCTGCTAATGCTACCCCATAAAATATCCTGTCTCTTAAGCCAGGCAGGACCCCAACTAAAAGGTTTCTGAGGTGCTGCAAATCAAAGCACTGGGAAATGACATCTACAGCAATCTTTTGATAGCAGGGAACATTGAGACAGGTACCTGGAGAAACGGGATTGTGCTGTATCTCCTTATCTCAATAAGCCCTATGACCTGGAGAACCCTGCAATCTTCATTTCTGAGCACCCCAATTTGCAGTGCCTTGGAAACTGTCATCGGGGCACTGTCTGGCTTAAGAAGTAGGGGGTTTGGGGGGGGTTGTCACATTTAGTAATTAATGACAGTAAACTTTACTCAAAAAAGTTACAATATAGTAAATATGGACTTATGATCTCATAAATGTTGAATGGGATTTCAGCCACTACATTGTTTTCTGGTGAGACAAAAATATAAAGACTGAATAGATTAAAGTTCAACCATGTTATAAATCAGAATGGTGAAATGTTTCATAATTCCCTGGTGGATGAATGTAAGAGGCTAATATGTGAGTTCCATTTTGCCAATTTTTAGAATGAAATTTCATTCAGAAAATCCTAAGAATTATAAAACAAGAGGCTTTGCTGAAGATCTGGTTATTATATTGGAAAAGCTGAATGAAAACATAGAGGTATTGATTAAAATGCTAAATGAATTTGGAGCAATGGCGGGGTGTAAAATAAATAAGAATAAATTGAGTATTTTGACCAAAAATATGGCTAGGAAGGAAGAAGAAGAATTACAGTTAAAGACAGGAATGAAAATAGAGAAAAAAGTCACCTATTTAGGAATTAAAATTACTAAAAAAAAAACAAAAAACAGCATTATCTGAACAATTATAAAAAGGTATGGAAAGACATTAGAAATGACTTAATTAGATGGAATACATTAGAATTGTCAATCTTGAGAAGCATTTCTGTAATTAAAATATTGGTGTTGCCCAGAATTTTGTTCCTATTTCAGATGTTACTGATTATATTCTCAGGAAATATATTTAGGGAGTAGTACAAGAATATTTCAAGGTTTATCTGGGCTGGGAAGAAACCCAGAATAAAAATGAAAATGCTGCAAGATGCTCAGGAGAGAGATGGTTTGAGACTCCCCAACTTAAAGCTATATTTTGAAGCAGCATATTTAATGGGGATAAAAGAATGGGTAATGCTCAAAGAGAATAGACTGTTAGAATTAGATGGGGAGGGGTTAAGATATGGCTGGCATGCCTACCTAGTTTATGATAAGGATAAACAAAACAATTTTTTTTTACAACCATTGTTTGAGAAGATCGTTGATCGTTGTTTGGAAGAGGTATAAATTAACTATTGTTAGAAAAATCCCAAGATGGATCTCACCAAAGGAGGCCTTTTATTAGGAAGGAAATGCAGATGACAGGGATGTGGTGTAGGTATCAGAATATTATTAAGATGCATGATGGGGAAAGGAAGGTGAGAACCCAGGAAGAGTTACAACAGAGAAGGCTTGTTAATAATTGGTTTACATATAGACAGCTTTGTGAGAGATACAGGATAGATGGGGAAAATCAATGATTTGAAGAGGAAAGTGAGAAATCAGAATTTGTAAAATTAGTTTCAGGAGATAAACATAAAATTATAGGATTAATATATAAAGCATTATTAGAAATAAAAATGGAGGAAGAAATTGTGAAGGACTCAATGATTAAGTAGGCAAGGAGTATAGGGCACCCAGTACAGTTGGAACAATGGAAGAGACCATGGACAAGAGAAATTAGATACTCGATCTCGCAAAACTTAAGGGAAAATTACTACAAAATGTTTTTCTGGTGGTATCTCTCCCCAGATAAATTAATGAGAATGTACAACTTGAAGGATAACAAATGTGGGGGGTGTAGAGAGGGTGTAGAGAGGAACAGGGAACATTTTATCATTGTTGGTGGATGTGCCCAAGAGTCAAGAAGTATTAGAAAGGAATAAAGGTGATAGTAAATAATGTATTGGGAATTAAAAACTAAGTAAAACTGGAGCTGTTCCTATTAGGAATGTTAAAAGATAATCTAGAAAGGAAATTTGGGGAGGTAATATTCTACATGATAACTACAGAAAGAATAACTTATGCTCAAAAGTGGAAAATGGGGGACATCCCCACAAATGAAGAGTGGTTGTTAAAATTGTATCCAATAGAAATTGATAGGTTAATTGATAGGTTACTTTAATTGATAAGTTACTTTCTGACATCGGGTTCTCGAACTCCGTTCTCGACTGGTTTAAATCTTACCTGTCAGATAGATCTTTTGCAATGGTCACAGGTGGTCAGACTTCATCCCCCTTTCCCTTATCTGTTGGAGTTTCCCAGGTCTCTGTTTTGGGTCCCCTACTGTTCTCTCTTTACACATTGTCTCTAGGGACGTTATCACACGGGGAGTCACGGGGAGAAAGTGGAGATAAACCGGACAAGCGGAAGACTTTAATTTACGGGATTTGTCCCGTTCCACCTCATCTGATAACTAAATTCGAATTTAAAAGGGGGTTAGGTTTTTGTTCGAATTAACCCCCTTTTAAATTCGAATTTAGTTATCAGACGAGGCAGAACAGGACAAATCCCGTAAATTAAAGTCTTCCGCTCGTCTGGTTTATTTCCACTTTCTCCCCGTGACTCCCCGTGTGATAACGTCCTAGGAAAACTTATCAGCTCTTTTGGTTTTTCCTATCATCTGTACACCGATTACACTCAACTGTATCTTTCCACTCCTGATCTCTCTCTAGGGCTTGAACAGCAAGTTTCTTCATGTCTTACAGCTGTCTCTCTGTAGATGTGTCATCGGCGTTTGAAGCTCAACATGTCCACGACGGAGCTTCTTGTCTTTCCACCTAAGTCCTCCCTTCAATTCTCTTTCTCTGTTTCTGTTGACAATACCTCTATTCGTCTGGTCCAGGAAGCCCGCAGTCTCGGTTTCACTTTTGACTCCTCTCTGTCTTTTATCCCCCATATCCAGGCCACAGCCAAAGCCTGCAGATTCTTCCTTTACAATATTGCCAAAATTTGTCCTTTTCTTTCACCCATCACTGCCAAGACTCTGGTCCATGCTTTGGTGGTCTCCTGATTAGACTACTGTAACCTCCTTCTAGCAGGACTTCCCCTCTCTCATCTTCGCCCTTTAATTTCTGTTCAACATTCAGTGGCATGCATCATTACTTCTGCTCACTGCTTTGACCATGTTTCCCCTTTGCTATCTTCTCTTCACTGGCTCCCCTTTCCCTTCCATATCCAATATAAGCTTCAGTTGCTAACTTTCAAAGCCCTGCATGGACTAGCCCCCTGTTACCTATCTGAACTTCTATCTCCTCACATTCCCACCCGTACCCTCCATTCTAGTACTCAAGGCCTGCTGTCCCAACCTAGGATCTCCACTGCTCCATCCTGGAGTCGTCCCTTCTCGCTTGCTGCCCCTCACTCCTGGAACCTTCTTCCCCCTCGAACACAGGTCATTACTTCTTTGTCAACTTTTAAATATGAGTTAAAGACCACCCTGTTCAGGAAGGCATTCCCAGGCACTGTCTAATATACATATATTCCTTTTGTTATTTGGGCAGACAGTAGATCTTCTTGTTTAATTGTTTTTAATTGTTCCCTGCTTTTAATTAATTTTTATTTTACCTATTGTTTTTGTATTTTTAGATTGTACACCTTTGGCAGGTTTTTATTATTTTAATGCTTTGATTATCTCTTTGTACAGTGCTGTGTACATTGACAGCACTTTAGAAATAAACTTTAATAATAATAATAATAATAATAATAATTAAGGAAATTTAACTCACTGAAACAGTTTAATGAAGAATGGGAGGAGGTAATAAAATTCTTTGAAAATAAATGGGAAAAGATAGCAATACTAAATTTTAGTTAATTTTTTTTGAAGATGCATAATTAAGAAGTTTGAACAAGGGCAAAGAAAATAAAAGGGAAAGTTAAAGGGAAAGAAAGAATAGAAGATCAAAAAAAGATAGAGATAGACAAGTATATAATGAAGGAAAAAGAGGTAGGTATGAGGAAAGGTCTTTTATGGTAGTACAATAAATGTTGTCCAAGTTAAGTATAAGGTGTTAGAAGGTTATAGGGAAAGTAAAATTAGAAGAGAAGATATAGAACCATTCCATCAAATAGGAAGTGGTGTGGTATGGTTGTCAGGATAAAGTCATATCTAGAGCAGAAAAGTCCCAGATGCAGCAATGGAGTATAAAGGTAAAAAGGTAACTAAAGGTCAACAGGTGCCATGCTGATTGTGCAAAACTGAGGGGTGCCGAGTCACAGGAAAATGATGAAACCTCAGCAGGAAGCAGAATCATAATGCTTCAATAATGCACAGTCAAGGTACACATGTGACAGGAAACTATGTGACATATCAGTTGGGGTTTGGACTAATCTCTCAGGCAGAGAGTGTGCATATAAGGAAGGTTCTGCCACTGTACATTGTTGGGTTGTTGTTGTTGGATGGTGGCGGAGCATTTGTCAGATAGTGTAAGATATGTCAATATTGTAACTAAGATTTAAGCCTCTTAGAGATAACTCAGCTGTCATGTGAGACTCTTTGGTGGAAGGAGGACTTCTTCACCCTGCACCACTTCCAGAGTGTCCTCTGGCATTTGTTTCTTAGCAGCCTCACTTCTGCATGCATGGACTTTGGGTCCCACATGTGCCAACAATGGTAGTGTGTGTGGGAAAATGTAAGAAGGTAGGACACAACAGAGAGGGAAGGGGGGAGGGAAAGCCAACAGGTAAAGAAGAAATAGGAAGTTCAAATGATTAAAGAAAGTGATGAAAGGAAGAGTAAGTGAAGAGGGTAAGTGTGGAAGGTAAGATGGAGATGGATAATAGAGGATGAAGGGTAAGGATGAGAGAGGTGATGAAGAAGGATGAGGATGGAGAGAGTAAGGAGGATAAGAGAGTAAAGGAATGGAAGTTGCAGGAAAGGATAAGGATGAGAGTTGAAGGGATTGAGCTAGGAAAGAGAGCGGGGATGAGAAGGAAAGGCTGTTGTGTCTTGTTAGAAATATGTATGTAAGAATGTTAGATTTTATGTATGTTATATGTTATGGTTGAAAAGATTCAATTGTTGGATATGATTGATATATGATTTTATATGCTTAATAATTTGTAAATAAAGTATTTAAAAAAAGAAAATCCATCACTTCCATATGAAATAGGCGTAGGGACAAAGCAAACTTTTCTATAGACAAAAATATAGAGAGACTGACAGATGCACTTTTCTTGCAAGAGATGTTCTCCCTTTGATAGTATTATTCTATGCATGGACTGACTTCAGACTTTTTGTCATTGTTTTGGGGCAGAAAGCTCCACCCCAATATATGTACTCCATCCCAATATAATATTCCATCCCAATAAAGTGCTATGGTACTATAGTGTAATACATCTCTTGTGTATATTTTTATGTGTGTAGACAACTCACTGTGCAAACAGAAATCCTGCCTTAGTAGTTCTTCATTGCACAGTGAAATAACTTCAGTAACATGGAATGCTAAGAATACCCCTTCTATTGTAGAAGGGAAAAATCTCTTCCCTTAATATTCAAATATTCTTTGCCCATTTAGTGTATATCATTGACCCCTATATTCTCTGCCCTGTTAACAGCATTCGGAATTCAAGAGATGCTCAGGTTGCCTGCACAAGGAAGAAAAACATCTGTGGGGGTGAAAAAAATAATTTGCTGGGATGAAAAATTAATAGCGATAAAAGAATTGCTTGACAGTGTCCATTTAAATCTTAATTCTACACTAGCCCAGTTGAAGGAATCCGTTGCTTAGCACCTGTTCCTACATATTACCATCTTATTTCACATTTTCATATAACCTTGGAATAAAATAATGTCAATATATGCACACATGGAAGTTTTTAATAGATAGCAGTATAGCAGACTCTCTCTTTTTTTAAGATCCAAGGATCTCTTTCCATGCTATCGAAATCCACATCTTCCTTAGGTACATTCTTCTATCACTCAGGAGACATATTGTGTAACATTTACCAAGGGCTTTGCTTCCTAGTCATGGAAAATTAGTGGCATGCCAAAAACAGAAATTAGTACTGTAAACAGTTCTTTTCAGTTTATTGATGATTTTGCCCTTTTTACTATACTGGTCCTCACAACAACTATAATGAGGTACATTATTGCTTATTCTCACTTCATAGTTGGGTACCTGAGACTCCAAAATAGTATGACCATATAGACTTAAGTCAGACTACAGTATCAGATCCATCTGATCTTAGCTTCTAAGAAGGATCAGCCCTGGTTAGTTCTTGGATAGATGGCCAATAAATACTAGCTGCTGTTTCAGAGGAAGAAACTTGCAAAACCAGAAAACTAGAGAGATAGCTTGCTGTGATAAAAGTTTGATTTACACACACACACACACACACACACACACGTATATATGTTGCCTATGTATAAGATGTGTATCCACAGCATGAACACTCCAAGAGATTTTTCCTCATCAGACTTCTATGGGAACTCTGGGTGTTCCAGGATTCACAACAGAGATAGTTAGCTGTTTGTTTCTTTTTCAGATCCAGATTCATTGCCAACTGATCCGCTTCTTTTGTTCTTATCCAGACTCAACAAGCACATTCTTTTGGGAGAGAGAAGGGAAAGGTGAGTGCTAGATAAGTTATTTAATTATTTATTTAAATATTTTCATTCTGTCCTTTTATCACAAGATCTCAGGCTGGCAAAGAGATAAAACAGTATGAACAAATGTAAACAATTGCATTTAAAAATTATTTCAAATGAGATAAAAACATATTAAACAAATTAAAACAATTGTAAAAGGCTAAAAGTGTTTTTGAAAACAATATTGTTATTTGCTGTCAAGTCAACTTTGAATTATGGCAACCCTATGAATAAGAGATCTCCTAGTCTGCTCAGGTCTTGCAAACTCTGGGCTGTGGCTTCCTTTATTGCATCAGTTCAGCCATAGTATTGCCTCCCTCTTTCCCTCTCTTAAGAATTATCATCTTCTCCAATGAGTCACATTGTATATCCAAAGTATGAGATTATATGACTCAATATATATCCAAAGTATGACAACCTCATCTTGATTTTCGCTAAGTCCTATTCATTTGTCTTTTTAGCAGTCCATGTTATCCATATACATATTTAAATAAATTAGGTCCCAAAGGATTTAATAAAAAGCCATGTTTTATCCTGGAACCAAGAAGAAACCAACATTGGTGCCAGTCAGGCTCCCAGAGGCATTCCACAAGTTGGGACCTTATCAAACGCTGGCCACGAAGCAAAGAAAAAGCGAAGAAAAACAGAAGTAGGAATAAATTCGGTTCCATAGCGAAACGAAGGGAATATCGCCCTTTTGGCCATTTCGCAATTAATACCAAGGCTCCCTTCTCTCCTGTCACAAAAAGCCGGGAGGAAAGGCAGCCATGGGAACCGGGGAGGAGGAGGAGGGCTGGAGGACTGGAGAAGGGAAGGCAGCCATGGAGAGAGAGAGATCGCCTCCCTCTTCCCTCTTCCCTCTTCCTCTTCTTTCCAATCCGGTTTGCCTTTTGCCAAGGCAATCCCTTCCCCTCGCTGGGATTTTCGCCCTGCCCACCAATTCGCAATGAATGCGAAGGCTCCCTAGGTACTTCCTCTACAAACCGAATGTCAAAATCTCCCTACTCCTTACGGATTAGCTCCGTATTCTGCCGAGTTCTGGGGCAGCGTCGTGTGTAAACACGGGGAACAATACGGATTAGCTCCGTGTTCTGGGGCAGCGTCGTGTGTAAACACGGGGGAACAATACGGATTAGCTCCGTGTTCTGGGGCAGCGTCGTGTATAAACACGGGGGAATAATAGCTGTGGATGCCCTTCGGATTAGCTCTGCTTCAGACCCCATGTGATAAGGGCCTTGGAAGCCATGACAAAGAAGGCCGTCTCCTACGTCCTCCTCCATTGTATTGCCCCCATTGGTGTAATCTCCATAAGTGTAAGGAATTTGACAGGTTAAGCTTGCTTGGTGGCTTTTAGCCATTCTAACAATCTTTTTACACACCACAGACCTTTAAGGGTTCACTCAAGTTATTTAGTAAACGTGCGCACAGACCATTTGAGAAAAATGTTCTGAGCAGTTGGGGCACTTCATTCCGAAACAGTGTATTGAGGTGCAAACCCTTCCTTGGACCACAAACTGCTTGTCCTGCACAACTCTACTAAGACGTGAAAAAGTCAGCCTTTCTACTGCATGATGCAATATGCAGACTGTGCTTGTGCTTGTGTTTTTCTAAACCAGAGGTGACTAACCTTGGGCTTTTCTCTTGTGTAAGACTACAGCTCCCACAATCCTTTATTATTGGTCATGTTGGAGTGTGGATTATGGAAGTTGTAGGCCGAGGCATCTGAAGGGCTAAGAATTTCCAGTCCTTGCTCTAAACAGTTCAATATCAATCTCTTCTACTCACTGCTCCAATTTCTTTTCATCCAAACCTGTTATCATCCCCCTTCTTTTCAGGTGGTAACTGAGACTCTTGTTCTAAATGTCTCACATTTTTCTCCTTATTGGAAACATTCCATTCAATATCCTATCACCAGTTGTGACTACGGATTAGCATAGTGATGATGATTTGAATTTATATCCCCTTTTCTCCTAAAATGTGACTCACAATGGAAAGTTTAGTAAAAATTTGTAACATGCCCCACCCAACATCCTTATGGTGATCCCTTACCATACAGCCAGTCTTATCAGCCATGAAATAAAACATGCTGTTTTAATTCTAAAGTGATATTTTCTCCATTTCATAAAAGGTAACTTGGCTCAGGCTGGATCTCTATCATGTCCCAATATACACATACATCCATGTTGTTACTTTACTATGAGCCTTTACAGACTGCCAGAAATAATGCAGCTTGAGGCCACTTTAACTGTCCTGGCTCAGTGCCAAGGAATCATGGGAACTGTAGTTTATTGTGACACCAGAGTTCTCTGATAGAGAAGGCTCAGTAGCCCAGAAAAAAATACAATTCCCATGATTCCCTAGCACTGAGCCAGGACAGTTAAAGTGGCCTCAAGCTGCATTATTTCTGGCAGTCTGTACAGGCCCTATATCCATCAGCTGGAGAAAGAGTTGTACATAGTTTCCTGACTCTTAGCTAATGTTTTGGTTGATTCTAATGAAGGGATTTCTTTTTGCTGACATTTTTATTTATTTTTATTTTAATTGAATAAGCCAGTGCAGCTGCTAACATTTACAGTCACTTTAACATGTTATTTTTCTGGTATTTTTCACTGCAAAACCCTGAATTATCTTCTCGAAGTCCATTCATCTTTCAAGTTTATATTTGTCAGGCAAAACAATTCTGTGGTTTAGGAGATTATCACACAAGCATAAAACCGTGACTTACCTCTTCCGAATTCAAGCAATGTCTGGGTCTTATCACATGGCTTTTGTCACCAAATCTGCCATTCAAATGCAGCCTGAGTGCAGCCTGGCTTACAACTTGCTTCTCAGTCATTTTTCAAAAGTCTGACTTTTGCTTGAATTCGGAAGAGGTAAGTCACCGGTTTATGCTTGCGCGATAATCTCCTTAGTTGTTCTTGCTGTGGTGCATGTGAACTGACAATTGACTCCCATATCTTTGGGATTTAAAAATCCTACCAGCAGCAGTGGCTCCCACTTTTACTGGAATTAATGTAACTGATCATTAGCCTTCATCCCCATCACCACCGACAACATCTCTTCATCCCTCCTACCTTGCACAAGGAACTCTGGAATTGAGAGGGCATTCTTGAGGGAACATATCATGTAGGAAACCACAAATCTCTGTATCTCAAAGTACACATCCTACATTTAGTGGGCAAGCACACTGTGACTTATCTAGATAGAGGCTGGGACTGGCAGCTTACTTATTAGAATGTTATTATTATTATTATTTTGCTCTAATTATGTTTCTGATTATCTCTAGCAAGATCTGAATTATTGCTAAACATGATCTACCATTTTCCATAATTATTGCTAAACATGATCTACCATTTTGCCTCCTCTCTTTTTCTCATTGGAATGGAATGGCAATCTGGTTCTCATTAAGTTATCTGAATCCTTGGTAAATTGTTCCCTTTACACACACACACACACACACACACACACACAATCTACCCAGAAGCATTGGCCATTATGGTCATCTAGGATGTTCCAGAAAAACAGAAGAACCAAAGTCATGATCTGGTAGAAAGGGAAAGCAAATATCTTCCTGGTCCTAACTGAAATCTATTGACTTATTAGACAAAAGGTTATCATAAAGCACCTATCATTAATGTGTCGACCTCAATTTTTAACATTAGTAGAATTACTTTTATTAATTATATGCATTTTAGAAAGCATTGGAGGGGGATTTGAACCCCATTTCCCAAGAAAAGAGATGTTTTACAGCACTTTGTTCCCTTGACAGATATTGATGACTTCATTCTGCCTCTTCTCTCTTCTCCCTAATGCATCCATTCCCCCTTTTCTTCCATCAGCCAGAATGAGATGCAGCATAAATGCATTTCCTTTGTGGATGAACACAGAAACTCCATGAAGCTAGCTGGGAGTTTTGCCATGTGGATGGCACTAACTGCATCCTTTTCCAAAGAGGAAAAGGGTCTTAAATACTTCCTAACAGAAATCTCTATCTTCCTCTGTGATACTTTTCACTGCCAAAAATATACTCCATGTAAGAAGCAATAAGTACCCTTCTATTTCAGATTTTTTATCCAACATGCTTTTGCTGACTGTATAACCTTCACTAACCTGAAATTCCTGAGTAGTCCCGGGAGGTCAATGCATCTTGGAATAAAATTTTTGTAATGTCATTTAATGCTACCCCTAATCCAGAATTATTGAAGAGCCACGGGTCATGGGAATTGAGTTTGACACTTGACAAATACTTGGCTTTGTGTAAATGGACAGGGCACTGAAATAACTGCCTCTGGATGTCACATGAAGAGAAATTAATTCTTTATTAACTTCCACAATGATAATCTAATAAACCCATTTGGTCTACTAGTTTCAGCTGTTAAAATGCTCAGTGGATTGGATGCAAATGGGTTTTCACCCCTCTGGAACCTCTGCCTTTGTAGCCTAGTCTGAGAAAAGAGTGAGGCCCACATTGTGACTTATGAAAGACCACGAGCCTTCTTAGATTGACTCTCAGTGCAACATGTGATAATAAAAAAAAGTCCAAGCAGGCAATTTCCTGTATTAGCAGTTTTGCATCTTGGATCTGTAAATCACATGAGCATATTCAAAATATATTGCTGGAAGACTTTCTGTCACTGCATGTTCACAAATCAAGCCCATTCTACCACAAACCCAGGTACATCCTCAAATAAACAAGGTACTGCATCCAATTTTAGCTTTCAAAAAAGTGATTTTGTAATATATAAATGATATATAAAGATCCATTCACACTGTTTAAGTGAAGCTGTGGTTGCAAAGTGATGTGATTTGCAGAAAGGTTTGTTTTGTAACTGTTATGAATAGAATGTATATAGCCCCACAATGCCAATTTATGGCATTGCCAAGACCCCCAAAATCACACAGTGAAAAACCCTTTTAAACAAGCATTTCCTGACTCTTTGTTGCCAAATCTCAGCAATTAGGCAGTGGCGGTAGAAATGCAGCCCATGGGAGGTTCTGGGGCATTGATCCCTGGACCCAATGAAGTTACCCATTCCATTGTTTCAGAGAGATATACAACTATGTTTAGGCCCTCCTGTGGCTCCCAGTGCCAAGTCTCAGGAGCATTTGTTACAGAAACCCAACATGAAGCTGCCTTGTAGTGAATAAGACCATTGATCAAGGAAGCGTATTACCTCTGCTCTGACTGACAATAAACAGGGGTTGGCAACCTGTTTCCCAAATAGTTTGGGCTACAGCTCTAATCCCTGAACCTTGGCCATGTGACTAGAATTAATGATGTTACAGGCTTGAACCTCAAAATGACACCAGATTATTCTGTAATATCTCAGAGCCAAAGTAGATGAAGTGATAATTGTATGAAGGTATTTATCAGGCTGAGTTTGTTCTTTAAATAAGAGTGGTAGAGAGGAACATCACAACCAAAGCATTCAAGAAGGTAACCCTCCTATCTCACAGACCGAATTAACACCCTTCATCCCTCACCAAGCTGTTCTTAGCCCAAAGTGTCCATTGTTAACAATTAATAAGAGCTTTGAGAAAATTAGTTTCTATCCTGGGGGGTGGGGATTAACCTCCTCTCCCTAGATACCTTGGTTCCAGTGGTATGACTAGCTAGGATGTCATCCGATACAGAGGGTGTCACCCAGGAAGGGCATAGATTCACCCATCCTGCTGCTCCATTGTCAGGCTTCCTCCCCAGCACAGCAATGGAGCAGCCAGGAAGGGTGTGCATTTGTCCCTTCTGCTGCTCTGTCATTGGGCTTCCTCCCCAGGGAGAAAGTCCAACAATGAAGCAACCAGGAAGGATGCACATTCACCCCATCTGCAGCAAAGAGAGAAGAGGGCTCAACCGGGTTCCACCCCTCCTCTGTGGTGTCTCTCGGTGTCGTCTACACACCCCACACCCCTCTAGTGGTGCCACTGCTTGATTCTGACCCTGCTTGGGAGTCACCCACAAAATAAGAATGCTAGTACATATATTCTCACCTTTAACATCAGATCTAGTTTCCAGAGCTTGAACAAGTTACTGTTCTGGGAGTACAACTCTCAAAATCCCCCAGCTAGCATAGCCAGTGCCCGTGCCAGTTGGGGGACTTGAGGATTTGTACTTCAAAAATGTAACTTTTCCAGCTGCTGAATTTGCCCCACAAGGGAAAAAAATTCATGGTAGAGTGACTATTTAACAGTGCCATGCAATTATATCTAGGGATTGTGTCTGTGAAGATTCCCAATCTGCTGCAGGTATCTTGCTTCCCCTGCACAGGCAGCTCTCACATTTTCCAGTGAATAGATAGGTGGAGCCAGTCATGGTGACTATTCAGTGCAATAACATTTTGACTCGCTGAAGAAAGAAAGCCGACCCAGCTCCATGCATACCCCTCCCCAGTATACTTAAATCTTATGGCCAAACAATACACTATGCTGGAGTTCCACAACTGGGGATATGGACTGAGACAGCTTTGCAAGGGAAAACAGATTCTCCCATTTAAATCCATTGACACTGATCCCAATCAGTTTTCCCTGTAGCTGCTTCTTTTAAAAAGAAAAATACATTGGGAGCTCCAGTTACGGAACTCCAGTATAATATACAATTTAGCCCCAATTTGCCTTACAGGAATTCCCAGAAGGTGAGTGAGACAAGTCAAACATAATCAGTGTAAACCTAGAGCCTGGAATGTTACTTTGTTGGAGTTCAGCTCCCTAGTTGCCATGCTGGCTGGGGAGTTGTAGTCCAAAAACTAATATTCCCAGGCTCTGATATTCAGGCTTTGCAGGCCAAGGCAAATAAGGTGTATATATATGACTATTGTCATGAAATAATGGTGCATGATTAGACTTCCTTGTAATGAAAGAACAGAATCCCATATATATACTTCCCATATTTCCTTGTAATGAAAGAACAGAATCCCATATATATCATGCACCATTATTTTAAGGGAGTCTAGTATTTTTAATGAAATCCATAGTCATATATGTAAGATAAAATTAGAGGTACAAAAGGGTTGTTTGTTTTTTTAAAAAAAATGATCAGCAAATTTGGTCCCAACACAGGGTTGGGGATTAGGCTGGCCACAATTCAGACATGAGGGAAGCAACTGATCTTACTTCAGTCACAGAGGGAAGAAACCAGGGAGCTCTCTCAAATAGAGAGAGAAGCCACATCTTCATGGTCTGAATTGTCTCCCACCTCCCTCCCTTCTCCAACAGTAACAGCAGCAGGGATCCCTACCAAGGCTTGATAGCTGCTAAGCAATGGGAATTTTTGGATGGAGTACAAGGCCAAGGGAATAGCCCTCTGTATCCCATACAAAATGGGACTGATGTATACCTAAGTCACTGGCAACATGGCAGCCACAGTGTGATGAGAATTGTGCTTCATAGAACTGGTTAACTGTGTGGAGCCACAGTCATTTGTGATGTGCCCTCAATGAGAATAAATTTTCAGTTGCATCAAGACTTTGCGTTGTCCACCTGTATTCCTCTATTCTTGGCAATCAAATATACCACTTGATCCCACTCCAAACTAGTTTTTTCCATTCATTTCTACCAAAAATAATTATTGCTAAGGTTTCTGATTACATTAGTCTAAACCAGGGGTCGGCAACCTATGGCTCATAGGCCAGGTGTGGCCCCGGAGGCCTTGGGACCGGCCCGTGGACGGTCCCGCTGCCACTGCCACAGCCACAGCCATAGCCGCCATCACAGCTGCCCTGTGCGTGCCAGCGCGCCACGCACGAGCGCGGCCACCATTTTGGCATCCAAAATGGCAACCGCGCTTGTGCACGCATGCACACAAGCACAGGCGCCATTTTGGAAGGCCCCACGGCAGCTGTGCCGTGTGAATTTGCACGGCACAGCCACCTTGGGGCCTTCGATGGGCCCTGGCAAGGCCCTAGCATGCGTACACTGGGCGAATTCACCCTGCACAGGTGTGCTAGGGCCTTGCCTGTGCCCTGGCAAGGCCCAGCACTTGTACACCGGGTGAATTCGCCCTGTGCAGGCATGCTGGGGCCTTGCCAGGGCCCAGGCAAGTCCCTAGCATGCGTGCACCGGGCGAATTCGCCCTGCCCAGGCAAATTCACCCTGTGCATGTGCGCTGTGGCCTTCCAAAATGGCGCCCCCATGCACTCACACATGCGCATGGTGGCCTTCCAAAATGGCACCCCTATGCATGCACGCATGCACACAATGGCAGGCGTCATGCGCATGCGCGTGGGGGGTAAGCATGAACACGCCATTTCCCCCCCCAGCCCCCCGGCAACAAAAGTTGCCGACCCCTGGTCTAAACTGTAGGGTGTAAAGAAAGTTTGGCCCTGCCCAATGCAGCAGCCATTTTCTGGTGGTGTCCAAAACACTTTCTCAAACTCCTAAACTTTGTGAGTCCCCAAACCATTGCGAATGCCTGGTTTCAGTCTCACCAAATTCCATGGAAATAAACCCCCTTAAACTCAATGTGATTTACTTTTGGCAGATGTGTATAATAAAGCACTGTTAGACACTTTGCGAGAACAAAATGACCCAAATTTTTACATTGCATTAGTTTAAGTAAACTTCCCTCCTACCAATGTCCCATGAAAATTCTAAGGTTGGTTCCCTGCATTTACATTTAAGTATAATTTGAGTGCAATTTGATACATGATTAAGGAAGACTAGAAGATTGAGTCTTTAACTACTCATATATCCCTCTCTAATTTAAATAATTCTTAACATACCTAACCAGTCTGCTTCCTATTCCACTGATGTGTACTGAACTAGGGATAATGAAATAAAGAATGGAAGAGGGGAAGGGGGAATGCTATTTCAGACTTGGTAGATCACCAGTTAATGATATGAAAAACCTTGAGGGAGTATCTATGCTCCTTATTCATTTACAATGCCACCTGCAGTTCCAAATTCCAGTGAGGTATCTTAACATAATCAGATGCTCTTCTCCAGTTTTAACAAGGGACTTGGATAAATAATAGAGAAATAAATGAGTACTGAATTTGTCACTGAAAGCAAACTATAATGCCGTTACAGTAATATCCACAAGGGACTGTCATGTGACAAAGTATGCAGACAAGGAAGTCAGACTTGGTCCTCTTCTGGTACTAATGGTTTAGAAAGATCTCACAAAAAATGATCTTCATATTCGTGATGTTGAGGTGATGGATGATTCAGGAGCACAATTTAGACCAGGGGTAGGCAACCTTTCCCCTTTAAGGGCCGAGGGACTTCAGCTCCCAGAAGCCTCAGCCATGTTGGCCAATAGTCCCAAGTTGGCCAATAGCTCCTGGGATTCTGGGAGCTGAAGTCCCTCGGCCCTTAAAGGGGAAAGGTTGCCTACCCCTGATTTAGACCAAATGGTTCAAAATCTTTTTCAGGTGATGACAATCACTGACAGTCATAGCCCAGATCTAGCATCTCTTATTACTCCAGATTATGAACCAAGGCTATTCAGCATGTGAAATGTTCGCTGCAAAAGCTGTACAACATTGGGCATAAGCATGCATTGATTGTAGCCATACACATATCAGATCCTCTCTCCTCAATTATGATGATGCTAAGGTGAAAGCAGTGGACAGAAGAGGGTGGAAAGTTGCCATTCGGAGTAGGCTAAGGCAAAAACAAACTGCTGCAGCCTCTCCTAGCTTGTGTGTTCTTCCTCATTAATAATTTTTTTCTGTCTCTTGACCACACTCTGATATTGCTTGACCACATGTTTCAGTTTTCATCTGTGAAATATTGGAGGGTATGCAGTATAGGTCAAGAATACATCAGTGAAGGTAGGAAAGTCAGATTAGCAGTGTAATATAAGAAGAGCCATGATGTTTTAGAAAAAGAAAAAGAGGAGATGTAGGGAAGAAGGGAAAAATGGCAGAAAAAGGACTCCCCCAGATGGGGCTAATGTATCAGTAGTTTGTGTTTTTTGTTATTCTCGTTCTCAATTTTTTTTGGAAAATATCCAAACATCTTTGTTGTTCTAGATGGTTTTCTGTGAAATATGCACCATTTTATTCTGAGTGCATTTCTGTTTAATTCTGAGGATATACTGGAGCAATTTGTTCCCTTCTCTTCTCATCCTTTCTTTTTATTTTTATTTTCAGAGTAATAGTACTATAGTGCATCAGTGAAACAGAACTTTTGCACTATAACTGTGTAACTCTAAACAAATGTTTTTAATTCAGTGAGGAGAAATTTTTCCCTTGAATTGGAACCTCATGTTTGTTTGTTTTAAAAAAAAGCATTTTGGAAGAGTGCAGATCCAAAGAATCTGCTGCAAAGAGCACTCAAAAAGAATGGAATCAGTGTATGGACAGACAGCAGCAACCAGTAAAACGCAAGGAGATATATTGCAAGACGTCATACTTTTTTAGACCGATCTGGAAAAGTCCAAAGTTGAAGCACAGGCTGCAAGCCAGAGTAATGTGATAGAAAAAGGAAGTGTAGACTTGAAGGAGAGATAATGATTGAATTCTGCTTTGGCATAACAAGTGAGACAAAATAGTTAGGAAGGCTTGTATACAGCTGATACGTATAACCAGAACTTGGGGGTCTGATATGCGTAACCCAAACTTGTTTTGTTTAACTACAACTCTCAGAACCTCCTAGCCAGCCTAGAAGTAGTGTTGATAGTATGAAACTATGTAAATGGGGGGAGGGTTCAGTCCCTATCCCAACAATAATATAAATATTATTGATTGCTAGGTCTTAATCTATGTTTATTACATTTTAATTATAATTTCCTGCTAGCTTGAATTGTGTCACGTAATCCATAGATTTTCAGTCACCAGTGCCATAGGTTGCCCTTTGTCAAAAATTGAGGGGTGCAACATTTTAAACAAACAAGTAAATAGGTGGCTTAACTCTTTTCTTACTCTTTTTTTCTTTGCTGTGACATAAATGCACAAACCATGTAGGCTTGACCAAGATTTATGAGCACACGCCTAGCAATATTTCTGCCAAATCTGTTTTTGGAAACTCAGAAAAGATTGGCTCTCACCCATCCATCCATTTCCAATGAGCCCCACCATCATCTTTCAGTCAAATTCCTTTGCCCTCCCACAGAATGCCAACAGCATTCCAGACAGCCAGAAATGTTAGTGTTCTCCCCTAACACACACACATGTACAGTTCTCCCCTTGCCTCCTGTCAGATCCTCTTTCTGTCCAAAACAGATGGGCACAAGCTGTTTGGGACTGATGGCCCTTCTTTCCTCCACAGCCTTGCCTCCCTCCTCCCTTAAAAGGCATCTTGCAGGATTGAGTAGTCAGCCCTTCTTCAGCCACCCCTTCCAGAGAGGCAGGTAAAAGTTTAACCAGCTTCCCTTTCAGCGGCAAAAGCAAAGCCTCCCATTCACAGCCATGATAAATTGGTCCTGTCAAAACTACATGAATGCTCATATTGAAGGGGGAGAAAAACCAGCTTCTTTCTTTCTTTTTAACTTTCAGCCTCTCTCCAGTCACACAGCATCACTTGCTTGTTAGGCTACATTTAATGCCCACTTAAGTCAAAGAATGCTTCCACTTTGCCTCATCCTTCTGGTCTTGCTGACCACCACCACTCCCATCTCAGATCCAGGTTTCCAGGCAGGAGCTGTCAGTGAAGGAAAATAAAAATCCTAAATTGGGGATGGGATGTGTGAAACAGTGGAGTTGAAACAGAGAGAAAATGCAGGAAAACAATAACAGAAAACAGTCTGCTTTTTATTCCACTTGCTAGTTTTCACTTCCCTGAGAAATCTCTCTAGAAACCATAAGAATGTTGGAAGCAAAATGCCTCTTCTTTCAGACTCTTCTTCTTTCTTTCCTGACGACCATTCAGGGAACTCAGGGCATCATCAAAAATATAGCTGAGGTAGCAGAGCACTGCAGCCCCAAATATGAATGCTGCTTGCCCAAATGAAATTTTATTCTAGTTCCCAAATTTCTAACATAGAAGAGAATGAGATATCTAGGGCTGATATTTTCTGTGTTCACATTCCCTTAGTAATTTTGCCTGTCACTTTTCGGTGGATGGCCAAACTGTATTTCTAAATTATGACAATGCTGGAAATTTGGGAACTGAAGGAAAATTTCATAGGGAGCAGAATTCTTATTTGGGGCAATGCCTTCAATTGAGCCCTGGTGGCGCAGTGGTTAAATGCCTGTACTGCAGCAACTCACTCATAGACCACAAGGTTGAGAGTTTAATACTAGCCAGGGCTCAGGCTAGACTCAGGCCTGCATCCTTCCGAGGTCAGTAAAATGAGTACCCAACTGTTGGGGGGCAATGAGCTTACAGTTATAAACCGCTTAGACATCCCATAGCGCGACATGAAGTGGTATATAAATGAAGCTGCTTTGCTTTGCTTTGCTTTGCTTCATTCCTTCCCCCCCACACACACACACTCATGGGAAGTAAACTTGGCTTTTTGCTCTTACCCCCAGTCTTCGAGGTTCATAACACTGTTAGGTAGATTGCATTGACTCATTTTCAGCTGAGGGGCTTCAAGTCTCAGCTGCCTTTTCAATACAAGCTTCCAAAGCCAAAGTCCAGCATACTGTCATCTTTAGACACTGTTGCTGCAGCCCAATATTTGTTTGCCTGTGAGTAAATAACACTGAACTCAGTGGGGTCTATTTTTGAGTAGACATGAATAGGATGAGTTACCTAACTAAGAATACATGTTTCCATCATTACCATAACCGTTCCCTTTTTGAGGCTTGGAAGCCACCATGCTTCACTTAGGAAGTAGTAGATATGTCACTAAGAATGTAAGCCATCTGCATGAAGTCCTTTACACCCTCATTCTTCCTCCCCTGTAGAAGATGAAAATAATACAACTGCCCCTGTGGAAAGGACACATGTGAAGTGTTTTGGGGCACATGCATAACAGGCCAGACTAATTTTAGTTGGCAACTCCTCAGCCTGTGCATACACCATAAAATATTTATATATTATTGAATAAGGACATATAACCTGGTAGAACCCTATATGGTACAATATAGACCCTAAGAATCATGACAACATCTGCCCATTTTTATCTTGCAATAAAGAAGGGAAATACATGTACAGATTTCCAGTCTGGGAAGAATGCCAAATGTTCCTTTAAAAAATGCAAACAAAAACTGCCAAAAAAATTTAAATAACTTCAGGTCACCCAGCAAGTTAGTACATTAGAGACACCTGACAACAGATAGTAGGGTGTATTCTAAAAGTGGGATGCACAGCAGACTCAAGTGTACTGAACAAAAAAATAAGATATAAACCTCTGATTAGATAAGCAATACCCTACACGGATTTTAAGAATAAAAGAGCTAAGTTAGAGCCACATAATTAGGCTGCTATTCAATATTCCTCCACCACAGGAAGAGAAGGCTACAGGTAGCCTTCATGAGAAAAGTTCCTGGTAATCCCTGACATGCCCTCCTAACATGCTGATTCTGGTATGCCTAGAAGATATATGCTTGCATATTATCAATACTGCTAAGGTTTGCTCGAGATCTGCTTAAGATTAATTATTGAAAGCAACAGATAAGATTATATTCCAATGGTGACGCTCCTATGGCACATGTGCCTGAGGGGACACTCAGAGCCCTCTCTGTGGCATGCATGCCATCACCCCAGCACAGAGTTTGCCCAATTAGAACTATATTGTAGACCAGTTAGATGCTCCTTTGTTCATTCCTTTTCTCAATATTATTGGATGGGGGAAAATCAGTGAAGAAAAATGCATACTCCCAGCAAAGTCACGTGATTGCCTTGAAGATTTTCAGATGATGTCGTGCTTTTCCAGGACTTAACCCATGAAAATCCAGGAATGCTCCAGCAACAAACCATCCATGAGACTGCCCCATGAGTGGTTTGTTGCTGGAGCATTCCTGGATCTTCATGGGTTAAGTCCTGAGTAAGTGCAATGTGTCTGAAAATCTTCAGTGCGATTGCGCCACTTTGCCAGGAGTATGCCTTTTACCGCCGGCTTTTCCCCCCCATCTGATAATCTCCTTAGTTTCTTCCAATGACATGGTGAAAAACCACTCCATCTGCAGGAGGGTGAAAGTATTGTCAAGTTTCGTTTTTATAAGAATTTATCAGCACTCACAATTTTCGTCATAAATGCAACAGAATTTGCTTCATATTTTGAAAGAAAATAATGTGAGAGAGGTGAGTTACTTAAATTCAATCTAGACAACAAGGAAATTGAAATTGTTAAATATTTCCCATATCTTGGATCAATTATTGATCAGAACAGAGATTGCAGTCAAGATATCAGAAGACTAGGAATGGGAAGGGCATCTGTAAAAGAACTACACAAGTTCCTTAAGTGCAAATATGTAAAACTGAACACAGAATCATTCAAGCCATAGTACTTCCCATCACCATGTATGGATGTGAGAACTGAACAATGCAGAAAGGAAATCAACTAATTTGAGATGTGGTCCTGGAGAAGAGTACTGAGGACATCCAAAAAGACAAACAAATGGGTGTGAAGTCAAAGGCTTTCACGGCCAGCATCCCTAGGATTTTGTGATTTTCTTGGTTAGTCTGTAGATGCAGGAAATGCTGCACTCTGCGAAGGATAGGAGAGACCCTCTCACAGTTGCAAGAGTTTACCGCATACCATGCAGCTGTGGACAAGTCTACATAGGGACCACAAAATGCAGTGTTCAAACAAGAATCAAGGAGCATGATTGACACTGCAGACTTGATGGTCAGCCTGAAAAATCAGCAGTAGCAGAACACATTATAAACCAACCTAAGCACAAAATGCTATTTGAAAACACTGAAATTCTGGACCATGCCAACAATTATTGGGTCAGAATGCATAGGGAAGCAATTGAAAACCACAAACACCTGGACAATTTCAACAGGAAAGAAGAAACCCTGAAAGTAAAGAAAGTTTGGCTACCAGTCCTCAAAAACACCAAAGTCAGGACTCAGCAAATGCAAATGAACTTCACCCAGGGTCAGGGGGTTTCCCAGCAAACAATGGACTATTAATTAGATAGGCACTCTTTGCATATCCTCCCACTCTGGAGGTCTTGCCTCAAAAGAACAATACAAAGACTTACATGCTAATTTACATGCTAATTCCCAAGACAATGGTCCATTAATTAAATAGACACTAATCCTCCTTGCATATTCTCCCACAGAGAGGCCTTGCCTCAACAGAACAATACATAGATTTACATGCTAATCCCCTCAACCAAGGGTCACACAGTATATATACCCCACAAACCTCCATGCCACCATTCTCTGAAGATGCCAGCCACAGATGCAGGCGAAACGTCAAGAATGCATTCTTCTAGAGCAGGGGTAGGCAACCTTTCCCCTTTAAGGGCTGAGGGACTTTAGGTCCCAGAAGCCTCAGCCATGTTGGCCAATAGTCCCATGTTGGCCAATAGCTCCTGGGATTCTGGGAGCTGAAGTCCTTCGGCCCTTAAAGGGGAAAGGTTGCCTATCCCTGCTTTAAACCATGAAAATAACAACAGATAGCTCCAGTGACACCAAATGACCAGTCAGTAATCAAAGCATGGCCAAATGAGATTTTCCACACCCACCAAACCCCACAAAAAGGCTACAAATTGTTCCCTACTTCAGGTTCCTGCTCTGAATGGGTTAATCCTTTGCACTGTACCCTGACAGTCAAGTGACTCTCTCAAGCTATTTAGGGATGTGGAGAAAAGCAAATTCCTAGTGAATGGTTTCTATCTGCTTGATACTCAGAACCTCTGAGACTTGGGGAACAACTTTTTTTTTAAAAAGACTGATACACTATTTAACAATTTTATATAGATCTCTTGCCTGGATTGTCTGTAATTGATTGATTTCTGGCATGAATTAATTTGAGGCTTTGAATAATACCTTTAGTGTCAAAATTTATATAACATTTTTCTCAAGTAGGGATGGATGAGAATATTGTTTCAGTATCTTTTATGTAAGAATTTTCCAAAGTTCATAGATTATCTCATATTTAGAATTGAAATAATCTGGAGTATGTGTGACAATGGAAATTGATAGATTCATCCATCCAAGCCCAGGGCTTTCATTACTTAAGGGGGGATGCAGACGAAGGCGTCGGAGACGCCCTGGTCCGGACCGCCGCCGGAGTTCAGCCTCCGGACGGCGGCGCATCCCCGGCGCATCTAAAAGGACCGCCAAAATAGCGATCCTTTTAGATTCTGCTGAAAGTGTGCCCTAACAAACGCCGCGGCGCGTTCGGCTGCCGCGGCGTGAGTGCAACCCGCAGTCGCCGGCCGTGCGGACGGCCGGCGCTTCCGGGTGCACCCTCAGGAAGAGGAAGAGCCGCAGAACGTGCGGCGGCTCCTCCTCTTCCAGGCCTCGGAGACGGCGCAATTAGCCGTCTGCCGAGGCCCTAAGTCTTACAAGGGTGGATGTGAATCACTATGTGTTCAACAACATTAGGTTGAGTAAGGGCCATCGCCTCTTTTTCTGAGAGGTTCCTTATCTTTACCGTCTAAGAGCAAACAGTAATACTATGACATTCCCCATACTGGAAATCCAGGATTCTTCTTGTCAGAGTTTCTTGACACTTGTAAGCATTTTTTGACAATCTTCTGAATATTTTCAAATATGCTTTCGCTCTCTATTCCTGAGTAGCAGAATAAAGAAAAATGAATATAAGGACATGCTGGCTTTCCATAACTGAGCAGTTCTATGATAATGTTCTATGAAGGTCCAGAATTCCTTTATAGTCGTTCTTGTTTGGAATTTTGGTAAATTCTTATCAGACCTGTTCTTTCTCACTCACAATTCTCACTCACAAATATGGGCCAGTTTCCATAGATACATCATGGAAGGGAACATGTTACTTGCTTATAATAAAGCTGTTAAAGATGAGAAGCTTGCCACAAAATATAGGTGGGGGTTCTAATTTAACAATACACTTGTCCCTCCACATTTGTTGGCATTAGTGGCATAGCACAGGACCTCCATGAGTGTGGAAAAACTGCAAATAACAAAAAAAAAAAACCTCACTATGTTTTTACTTGAGAGAACACCTCTCTAGGAATCTCTAGTTCCTCCAGTGCAACTCTGTGGTCAACATCTGCCAGACATTGGCCATAAAATTGCACTGCAGGAGCTCCAAATGCTTAGTGCAGGGGTAGGCAACCTTTCCCCTTTAAGGGCTGAGAGACTTCAGCTCCCAGAAGCCTCAGCCATGTTGGCCAATAGCTCCTGGGATTCTGGGAGCTGAAGTCCCTCAGCCCTTAAAGGGGAAAGGTTGCCTACCCCTGGTTTAAAGAACTAGAAAGAGAGAAGAGTTGTTGCCTACCTGGAAAGGGGGAGAGGAGGAGTGAAGAGTGTTGTGTATGTAAGGGAGGGGGGAAGAGGTTAGAGGGAGGTATCAGTAAGAGTTGTACAAGTTTTAGGGAGCTGTCCACGGGGATAGAGGATGTTGTGGCAGTGGGCCATCATAAACCAAGAGCTACATCAGCTAGCTACATCCGCATCTTTAGCTGAAGTCAGAGGGCTTTTCTTGTTCACCAAACATACAATATAATGAGAAACAGAGTAGCCTCTGGCACCATGCTCCACAGTCTAGATAGTGCCTGAGAACATGTACCTGATGTAGTTGTTGAATCCATTTCCATGGGGGTGGCAAATCCATTTTTAGTTTTATGTTGCTCCTCCCACAGCTGCTGCAGGACTTTTTATGGTGCCAGATCTCATTTGGGAATGGTGTCCAGCACCTGGCTGGCTCTCATCCAACCCAGAGAAGATGCAAGTGGGACAGGAGAGTTGGTTCTCAACCTCCTTACTAATGGATACACCAGTCTGTCTGTCTGTCTGTCTCTCTCTCTCTCTCTCTCTCTCTCTCTCTCTCTCTCTCTCTCTCTCTCTGTAGGCACTGTATTACTGTATTGAACCATGCTGACATGAGAAAATTGCCTGTAGGGACCATGAATATGATCCTATCTCTTTCTACCAAACCTGTTTGGTTGTCTGTATAGACCTATACTATTCCAGCATTGGCCAGGAACAATTGATCTGTCTTATGCAGGCAGTGCCCAAGCATGGCAGGGAGGCAGAAAACAAAACTGTCACATTCACCCACTCAGATAGATGACTTGTATAAGTCTAGATTTGATTCTCTATATATTCAACTATATATGGGTTTTTTTCCAAAAAGACAGCTGTATTAGTCAGTTGCAAACACAAAATACAGTCCCACATCCCATACTGATACCACAATTTCTCATTCATGATTCTTTTCCCTTTAGCATTCTGTACAGATTTCCTTTCTCCCCCTAATGACTTCAGTTCTGTGCCAGTCCATTTCTTTTGCCCACATAATCTAGGAGCACAGAGCTGGAAGGGAACAAATAAATTTGGACAATATTTTAATTAACTCATACATGTAAAGGCATATTTTCAGTCCAAGCAGATTGAAACTATAATTCTGTTTAAACCCACACTCCCACCCCCAAAAAACCTAATTCTGTTAAATGTCCTCCCAGCAGCCTGGTGTGTCGGTCACTCTTCTGTCCTCCCAGCTCCTGTTTAAATTATCCCAGTAGTGCTGCGATTATTAATTGTTCTTGACTGACTTCTTAAGTTAATTACAATTTCACAGTGTAGTATCAAGCATGATTAAAACAATTAGATGTTCCACACCATACAGTTCATTCCTGACTCTTTGATTTTTCTCCCCACCAAAAATTTAAGCATACTTCTGCACCACTGCAACAAATTGGACAGTAGGACCTGAAATTATAATTGTATTAAATGCATTCAAACAGTGTGTGATTTCCCATTCGCCAACTAGTGCTTCTCCTAAGTGGGTGAGAGCTCCTGGAAGCTCATGTTTCTTGCAATTCTCTTTATTTTCTCCAGTTCATCTCCAGTTGATGCTGTAATGCAGTGGGCTCTGCCATTAAGCAGAATGAGATAGACACCTCCAGCAACAGATTTAGGTTTAGGGGCATTATTGTATCTTCACTGTTAGGGATAGGGAGAGGTGCTTGTGCTCATGTCCCAAAACAACCTGGCTGACTTTGATTGCACCTTGATTTGGAGGCATACAGCCTGTGACTTCCATGTCAGTGGAGCAGTGGATCCAGTCTGGATTTTAATATGAACTTTAAATGAGTTATTCAAGGTGCCAAACCTATTTGGGGCATATTGTTTCCAATAGGTGCTTCAAAATTTGGACTAAATCCCAGAATGGATTCATTCTCCCATTGACAAAGAAGCCACCAGCCACTACTGGGCACATGGACAGCAAATTGTCTTTGTACATTGTTGTTGCTGTTGTTGTTAACTGCCATTGAGTCTTGTTCTTCCTGTCTTCACTGCTCTTCCTTCTAAGTCTATTATAACCTGCACTTCCTATGATATTTGCTCCATATAAGTTGAACAAGTAGGGTGATCAAATGTAGCATTTTATACATGGCAGAAAGGAATTCAAATGACCAGGAAATGTTAGGAGATCCATTCTTTTTCTTCTATTGTCTGAGCACATATTCTACAAATATGTGAACAATGGCACATATTCTACAAATAACCCAATAACATGATTTGTGTGCCTGATCAGCCCTATGTTCGGATGTGGCATTCCTACTGCAAAGAAATGTGGGTTTTATTATGCAGTCTGACCAATGACCAGCCTGCAGAATAGGTACTGTTCTGGAAAATGGTGAGGTTGGCTATCTCCTCTCTATAGAAAAGAAATATAGTTGAAATACAGGGTGAAGTATCACAGATTTAATAGTCTCCTTTTCTACTTTGCCTGCCTTTAAACTTGTATTTTGAGTGTCCACTTATACATCCCCCCCCAAAAAGCACCAAAGAAGAAATAGGTTTTCATAAGATCTATATACACTAATCTGTATTATAGATACAATTTAATTTGCATATATAGATTCAGTTAACAAATGTTATTTAAATGCAAATGCAGAGTATTTCAATGTAACAAAAAAAGCTGTGATGAGATTATCTATATTTCTGGTCAGTCTGCTAATCAGATTCTAACTCCTGATGGACAACTTTGAGATTCCTGCCCACTCTCACTTTTTTATGGCTCTTATCTTTAAACTGGCCTCAAACTGGATAACCCTTAAAATGGAGAACACCATCAAACAGGACTGTTTGACTGCAATTCAGAGGGCTCGCTTTTCTAAAGCAGGATACATAGCTAACCTATTTGCATCCTGCCACTTGGTTTATTAAAAAAAAAAAACCTCAGGGACGCTAACACTAATTAAGAAAATAAAATCCAGTTCATATCATGCAATAAAATTTCTAAAATATAAAACAGCAGTGCCCTGCATAAAAGTAGCATTTACAAAACCATACTAGCAGCAGATTTCATTTCCTGTCTCGAATCAAATCCACATCTCCTCAAATGCTCACCAGAACAATAAGAACATAACCAGCCTCCTGCTTGTCCTTTGGTGGGACACCTGGGGCACATCTTTGCACTGAGAAGTATCACATCCCCCAGACTTCAGCATGCTAAGCACACATCTAAAGACACAAGCAGAGAAGATAACTGTGACAAAGTTCAAGTCCCTGGTCTTGATTAATCCACTGGGGCTCAAGCTGGCTATTTGCACTGGCAGGGCAGCAGAAAGAGCACTAACTTGAGAGAATGAGAAAACAAACCTTTCATTGTTTGGATGGCAACAAAGGAGGCTTGGCCACTGTCCCATACTAAGCAACCCATGAGACTTTTGCAAATGTGATCTCTCTTGCTAACCTGTAACATTTATTGAAAGGCCATTAGGTGGGGATGCATTGATCAGCCCGCCTGTGGAGAGCTGTCGAGCTTTCAGATAGACTCTGTTTCTAAATGTGATCATTTAGAGGGGAGCAGCAAGTTCCTCCTGTTTCGATTGCACCTTTACAAAGCACTTGACTCAGTGCGACAAAGGACTGTAATGTTTTGAAAATGCATTCAATTTGCAGAGGCAAACAGGTCAGAATGGAGCTGCCAGACTTATCATTGACTTCAACTCATCCAGGGAATGCATGTAAATGCAAATATAACTGAAAGTGCACCAATAGATGTGTGAATTGGATTCTAACTACAGTGGCCACATACAGTCCTCTGTTTGAAAGCATTCTCTGTTTGAAGGGACACCTTGTCCAAGACCAGTTTGAAATTCAGAAGGGAAATCAAGTGCTCTTGGTGTTACCCATCAGTGGTTACCATCTGGACTTCAAACTGACCAGGCACACAGGCCACCTAGACACACTGTCCCCCACTATATGGAATTGTTTTGTATTTGTACGCGTGCAAGGTTCTGATCCAGATTAAGGCCACTTTCCCCTGACAGAGGAGGATTAACACTTCCCTTTGCTTCCATTTCTTTTCTGGAATCCCCTCCCCTTGCTGTATTTGCAGGAGGAAAGTCTCAGTTGGTGCCAAAGGATGCTTTCTCTGTTCCCTCTTTAACTTTACTACAGTTCAGCAGTTTATAAGGAAAGGATGAGATCTTGGTCTGGATTAGGATCCTATATGCCCTAATTATCCATGCTTATCATTTATCCTACCTGCAGAGATCTCAGTCTAAATTAAGGCCCTGTATATTTGAGCTTGACATACCTTATAACTAACATCATCAGAGCACGGGAAAGTTTCATATTGGACTAGAGCTCCAAGAATCTCCCATTATTTATACTATATGGGAAATTCTGGAAGAAGCAAAAGCAGCTCCTATGTAACTGATGTTATGTCTGTAGGGGGTCTTAGTCTCTAGCAGATAGACTAAAATTTTCTTGGTGACATACACTGGTGCAACAGGGGTTACTTTGGGAGGTATTGTGGAAGAAGATATCAAGAACTTCCTTTAGAACAACCTATATTCTGGGTATGCAACAGTACGTCCTGGTGCAGCTCCATCTCCTGGATACCAGTGGCTCCAGCTATATGCCCAGGTACCGTCCATAAGTATCCAGGAAAGAAGAAGCTGCCTTATAGTGTCTTAGGTGCACCAAGCCCATCATCACAGTTAATCAATTGCTGTGGCACAGGAAGCCTCCCCCCAGTTGCTTTGTACATATGGGAAAGAAGGAAGAGCCTTCACCTTCACCTCTACCTCTACCTCCACCCCACCTCCCCAATGAGTGGCGTAAGTACATTGGTGGAGGCTCATGCTCCACCAACCCGCTAAATAGATCTTGGCCATTATATCTCTTATAGTATATTCTCACTTTGAATTAGGTTGGATGTTTCTATCTCCATCTCATTTTCTGCAATGAAAAGCTAACTCAAGCCTGAAGCACACTTGGCTTGCTTTTCTTGTTCTAGGTGCTGCTGATGTTAAGCCAAGCAGCAAGGGAAAACTGTGATATATGTAGCCATCCCATAAAATGCAGCAAATGGGTGAGATGATGAAACAGAATAAACAGTTTTCAACTCTCTGAAAATCTGATCTCGACTACACCAGCATAAATCAACAATAATTCCATTCATATAAATTAAATTCTTCCAGTGGAAATTCTTCCAGTGGAAAATGAAATGGAGTGCAGCAAAGGCATAGCCTGCAGAGAATAGTCTGAAAGATGGGATATGTTTAGTGTGAAATGCTGCATTCCATGTTAGATATTTTCACATTGCCAAAAAAAGAGAAAATGTATCACACACACTCCAAAAAAGAGGGCAAAAGATAACACATTTTGTGTATGATCAAGGTTCTTTTACACATTGCCCCATGAGAGAATTCATACCACTTAAGAGCTTGCTGTGAACAAATTTGCCAGCACTTTGCAGATAAAATCACATTGATTTCTCTGAATTGTACACTACAGTTGATACAGGCCAAGTGGATGTAACTTTGGCCCTTGCTTGTCTAGTGAGCATGGGTACTTCAATTTGTACAACCTGAGGATGTGAACAGGATTCTTGGAGAGGTAAGAGCCACTGTGTTTGTTAGACCCTTGACTTCTGGCTCATTAAAAAGATCAGGGGGATTGGTCAAGTGGATAAAATGTCAAGTGGATAAAAGGAGGCCAATGCCTCATTTCAACAAGGTAGGGTTCTAAAGAAGGCAGCTGTAAGAGTACTGTTGAAAAAGCCCTCTCTGAATCCCACTGTACTGGATAATTACCAGCCAGTTTCCAATATTTGAATTTGGGGAAATATATTAGTGTGTCATAGCCTCCCAGATCAAGGGGTTCCTGGATGAGCTGGATTATCCAGTTCCATTTTAATCTGGCAACAGCCCCCCCCCCCAATTACTGAATGGAGAAATTTTTGTTCACTTTAGTGTTGATATATGCCAGGAATTGAATCAGGGGGAGTGTGTCCCTGTTAGTTCTGCTGACCCCCTCAGCATCTTTCAGTACCATTGATCATTGTATCCTTCTGGGACACCATAGTAGGATGGGACTTGGAGCCACTCCACTCCTTCCTGGAAGGATAAGCCCAGAAGCTGATCTGGAGGTGGTCTTGTTTGATTCCTTGGCTTTTGATCTATTGGGTCCTTAGAATTCAGTTGTGTCTTCCATGCTATATAACATGAAACTGATGGGAGAGGTTGTCTGGAGTTTTGTGGTACAGTGTCAGCATTTGGTAAACAATACATAACTCTCTTTCTCTTTTCCACCTAAATCCAAGGAAGTTGCTTTATTTATAAACTGTGTCGGCTATCAGCAATGGCTAGGAGGAGAACAAACAAACTGAAGCTGAAACTAGGCAAGACAAAAGTGTTTGGATAGCTGACAAGCAGGTAAGTAAACAGATATTAAACCCAAACTGGATAGGGTTATACTACCCCTGAATCATGGCTTGGACCCTTAGATTCAGTCTTGAGCTTCAGTGTCCTGGGTTCTGCAGTGGTCGGGGGTACTTTTGTACAGTTAAAGCAACTGCACTAGCTGTGTCTGTGCCTAGAGGCATCTCGTCTGGCTTGTTTGGATTACTGCAATGTGATCTTGCTTTGAAGATTGTTCAGCAGCTTCAACTGATCCAAAGGGCTGCAGCCAGATTGGTGACTGGAGTTGGTTACAGGGAACTCATGACTCCCCTGTTACAAAAATAGACTAGCTACTAGTCTGTTCCCGGGTAAAATTGAAAGTGCTTGTTAGAGAACCACATACATCTTGGGTACAGGCTATCTCAAGGACTGTATAAGCCTACCTGAGCCTTGAAATTATTCAAGGGAGGTCCTTTTCTTGTTGTCATAGGCACAGGTGGTAGGAAAGTGGGAGGGGGCCTTCTTGGTATCTGCTCTCAGCTTCTGGAACTATTTATTTATTATTTCCATTTTACATTAGAGTTGTAAAATTCCAAACAGCAACCTTCACCATCTTTTTCAATGGTGTGAAGGAAAGAGCCCTTTAAGATGGTAACTGCTGTGCCATTTATGCCAGTCCTTTTATATTTTACAAATGTATGTTAATATTTACAGTTATGGTAAAGTTCATGTTCAAATCATGATGTCTGTGCCTCAACATACAAAACCAGAAGGCAGCCAGATGCTATCTCTGATCAGATGCTTGGCTGCCATCTGCATCTGAGATAAAATGGAGCTGGTGTTGGGTTGTTTGCATCAAGGCATAGTTTTCCTTAATGAGAAACAAAGCTTCTGTCTCCCACTTCCTGTTATGGTGAAGTGACAACAGCTGGAAGTGCATATATGTCAGCTGTGAGATCCCAGTTTCTTGTTGTTCCCATATCAGCAAAAAGAAAAAAAGGAAAAAGTGGGGAATTAAAGTGGGAACACAAACAATTATTGTTTTCTTAGTAGGAATGAATGGTATGTCATGTGAGAACCTCATGTTGACACCATCACAGATGTGAAAGCCCACCATCTAGATGCCAAAACTGAATTTTTTGAGAATGGTAGGGTTGTGAAAATATCTCTGTTTTGATTTTGTTGAGTTTCTCTGAATCTCTTCTGCATTTTCATCCCGTCTTTCATAACAGGATGTGGGGCTATACGTTTTGTTCCCACACTGAAATTCAAGCATATTTTAATAAGGTTTTTCTTAATTTGCACATTTGTTTTCACAGTTAGCTATTTTAGGCAACCTTCCTCTATTGACTTTGTGGGGGGTTTTCAAGTTTACATATTTTAGGTTGTTGTTGTTGTTGTTGTTAACTGCCTTTCAGTCAACTTTGACTCATGATGACCCTATGAATGAGACATCTCTAAGTCCCGTCCCCCCCATCTTCAACTGCTCTGCTCAGGTCCTGCATGCTTAGGGTGGTGGCCTCCTTGATTAAGGGGGGAAGCAGACGGCCGGCACGGGGCCACCCCGGGAAGCTGCAGATCGGGGCTGAGGTATCCGCACTCCTCGGCCCTGAGCAGCAGCGTCCCAGGCCCAGGAAGGAGCACTAAAATAGCGCTCCATTCGCAAGACACCTTCGGCGTCTTTTCCGCTGCAGCATGTGTGGATGCTGCAGCGGATATACGTCGTCAGGGCGCCGGCTGTGTGGAGCGCCGGGCGCTCCGATGACGTATTCAGGAAGGGGTTGAGGTGCCCAGCGTGAGGCTGCCCCTCCCCTTCCTGGCCTCAAAAACGGCGCTTTGCGCCGTCTGCTTAGGCCCTAAGTCTATCCATTTGGTATGCAGTCTTCCTCTCTTCTTACTGCCCTTTTCCAGCATTATTGTCTTTTCTAATAAGTCATGCCTTCTCATGATGTGGCTGAAGTAGAACAGCCTCTGTTTAGTCATCTTGGCTTCCAGGGAGAATTCAAGCTTGATCTGTTCATTGACCCATTTGTTTGTGTTTTTGGCCATCCACAGTATCCTCAGCATGCTTCTCCAGCACCACATCTCAAACGAGTTTATTTCCTCTCTACCCACTTTCTTCACTGTGCAGCTTTCAAAGCTGTACATGATAATGGGGAATAAAATGGTTTGGATGATCCTAACTTTAGCGCTCAGTTTTATATCTTTGCACTATAGGATCTTGTCTAGTTCCTTCATAGCTGTCTTTCCCATTCCTACTCTTCTGATTTCTTGACTGTGATCTCTTTTGTGATCAGTGTTTTATCCAAGGTACGAGGAATCTTTGACTATTTTGATTTCCTCATCATCTAGGATTAATTCATATAGATCTTCATGTAGACTGTTGCATTTGGAAATATTAAATTGTTTTGTGTGCACTCCTTTTCCCGGAAGCATCTTGTAAATCTCACAAATGTGCAAATGTTCAGGGTGAAGTTTTCACAACAAGATATGAAAAGGTTTCATGGAAATTATGAAGGCCAACAAAAATGTTTACATCCTTAAAAAACAGTACAACTATATGAAATGTTAGAAAGGGAAGGTCTTTGAAAAATGGGGATCTATTAATATGGCCAAGTTACCATCATTTCACATCTCATTTCTACCACAAATGTACCAAGTATCCAGAAGTAAATCATTGGCTCTCAGTGTCAGTCTTGTATCTACAATTGTTATGTTCCTTCATATAATTTCTGACTCATGGTAACCCTATGGATCTTTGGCAAGATTTATTCACAGCAGGTTTGCCTTTGCCTTCTTCTGTGGCTGAGAGAGTGTGACTTGCCCAAGGTTACAGTACAGGGAAATGATACTGATTTTCTTTTCCTCTCCTTTTTTTCACCAAGGGACCCTACAAGTGTACATATATACACACACACGAATACTATGAAGTCTACAGAACTGATAATTAAAGAGATTTTTTAAAAAAAGAATTTAACCAGAAAATGAAAAACAAACCAATGAGCAGTTGATTATATTTTTTAGAAAATCAGGAAACCATCTGCTTTAAAATGCACAAAGGAGAAGGGATTATTTCATTTAGCACCATGTCAAAAAAAACCCACAGTTTTTTACCAATCATATCTACTTTGGGGGAGGATCTCAAAGTCAAGGTGGCACCAAAGAGAAGGCATCATGGATAGGAATGTCTTTGACAATAGCTGAAAAACTCTGAAGTTTGCTTTTAAAAAAAAACATAATTGGATTTCAGGATCTTTTGGAAAGGGGTGAATACAATGCATTTTGAACAAAATATGCAGTTGGACCCAAAATATGCAATTTGAAAAAGGTGGGAATTAGTTATGCACTGGACATAGAGCGTTTCAAGGTTCAATGTGAATGTAAAAAAATCCTAGTGTTTGTCAGGTACCAGTTTTGGCAGCACAAGTTTGACGAGGCAGCAGAAATAGACAGATAACCTCATTACTGAACTAAGGCAGTTTCCTAAATGAACTATCACAGTACAGTTGGAAAGAAATACTGACTCCTATGAAGAAATCACCATCGATACAAGGTATAAACAAGTAGTCAAGCATACTTTGCAAAGGGGGGGTATTCAACCACTTTTGAATGGGGAAGGAGAATTTCTGAAAAGTGAGGACTAAAAAGCCCTTTAAATGCAGTAGCTCAGGGATTGTCACCTTTAAAAGCCATGCTTTCTGTCTATGGGCATTCTAATCCAGGAACCATAATTAGCACAAGGAAGTACTAACACTCTAAATTCTGATCACATACTACAGGTATGTTTAAAAAAAAAAAACACTGCCTCTCGTGATCACAGTAACATTCATCCCTGCTAAAGGTGGTAGGATATTTTGGCTGCTCTTGTGTGAGAGATTTTTGAGGAATTTTGGAAGTATTTCCTTAGTTTAGTTGAACGCCCTTTTCAGAGAGAGTGGCCTGTCATCTGTTCTGGTGTCTTTTCAGAACTGAGTAAAAGCAATTTCATATTTTCCCAGACCTTTTTATTGTCAGGTAGTGGAGCTTTGATGCTGCTACCATGCCTTCTTTTTAAACTACTGTCTTGTTTGTATCTGGCCACTGATGTTATTGTTTTGTTTGTGATTATAGCTACTACCACCTAGAAGTATATGTATTGAAGGGCAGAGTATAAATCTACAAAACAAATACATCAGTGCACTCTTGGAATTTAAATCCATTTTGATCTTAAAGGCTAAGGGTACATGATAGTATTCCAAAAAAATATGGAATCAAATGGCTGTAGTGTTTTAAAACAAACATATCAGTTAAAGGATTCTTTTCTTTGTCATTGCTGGTTGCAAAATGTTTGCCTGCATAAAAAGGACATGCATGATTTTCTATAAAGCATGAAACTCAAAAAGGTCAGTTTGCCAAGCCTCTATTTAGCTTGTCCTTTATAAGTGTCTGATGTTTAAAACAGAGCATCATCAGTATTTTATAGCTGCAGCTTTAGCTCAGTAGTTAACAATATTCAGTTTGCCTAATAGGATATGAAAAGACATGGTTTGACAGCGGTGTTCAAGAGGGACATGGGTAAATTGCTTTACAGGGTATTTTTTCCCTAATATTATAACAACACAGCAGTACAAGAAGCATGTATAAATTCTCTGGACATGCATGTCCTGAATTTTATTTTAGCTGATGATGGATCACAGCACTTAACTCTTGGCTAGAGTCATAGATTAACAAGAAAGTAAATAATGCTACAGTCCCTCAGACCACCTTCTCTACAATTCTTCCTCTGAAACTGCAATCCTAAACAATACCAAAGAGTAAATCCCATTGAACTCAGTGGGCCACATTTGTGAGCAAATATGCTTAGAATTGCACTATCCATCCCAGAATAGTTTAATTTTCTTTCATTTATTGATTTGATTTATATAACACCTTTTCCTCAAAACTGAAACTCAAGGCAGCTCTCAAGATAAGAGACAGCTACACGTAAAAGTACAAATGGTGATAGTGTTAAAACATAAACTATAATATTGGGATACTACTACTACTAATAATAATACATTTATTTCTATCCCACCCCTCTGCCAAGGCAATTGGGGTGGCTTACAACAATAAAATTCCACAATGTACAACCCCAGACCTTCCCACCCCTTAAAATAGAATTAAACATCATAGAGATTAAAACAGTAACTGGACAATACATAGTTAACAAAACAAAACAAAAACCAATATAGCGGGAGACCAGCAACAGTAGATATGGCAGCGGGTGATATATGGTCTCTCCTAGATGTTCCAGAGACCAACCTGGCTGCCATATTCTGAACTAATTGAAGTTTCTGGACCAAGCACAAGGGTAGCCCCATGTTGAATGCATTACAGAAGTCCAAGCAAGAGGTCACCAGTGCATGTACCACAGTTTCAAGATCCCTTACTTCCAGGAAAGGGCGCAGCTGAGGTATCAGCCAAAGCTGATAACAGGTGCTCCTGACTGTCACATTCATCTGACTGGTCATCTGGAGCGACGGGTCCAGGAGGACCCCCAGACTGCGAACACAGTCCTTCACGGAGAGTGTGACCCTGTCCAGGACTAGAGGTTGTATCCCAATATCTAGTTTCGGGGCTGCTACTGTTAGTACTTCCATTTTGTCTTGATTGAGTCTCAATCTGTTTTTCCTCATCCAGCCCATTACTGCCTTCAGACAGTCATTAAGAGGAGAGATGCCATCTGAAGTCATAGCCGACAACTGAGGCTATCTGGGTGTCATCAACATACCTCCGGATGCCTCCGGATGCTCTCTCCCAGCAGCTTCATATATATATTGAACAACATCGGGGACAGGATGGCACCTTGTGGGACTTGAATTAAAAGCAATTTAAAGCAAATGACTACACTTGTTCTTTCTCAGCAAATTACATCTCCCTCCCCAAAAAGAGTGCCAAATTATAAAGATTATTGCCTGCCATATTAAGAACAATGGGGAAAAGTTAGCTTAGTCTTCCTTGGATGAAAGTTCCAGAGCCTGGGAGCAACCACCAAAAGGGAGCAGCCATCAAACATATCTGTTACAGTGACAGCACACAAAAAAGACTTTCCACTCCTCCAAATTTTGAGAACCCATGGGTAGAATACAGTCATCCAGGTGGGACAATATAATATTTCATTCAAACAGCCTGGACACAAATCATATGGAGCTTTCTTTGTGTTTAGAAAAAGACCAGTAGCCAGTGGAGCTATCATAACAAGAGAGTCCTGTGCCAACTCTGGTCAACAGTCTGGCATTTTGGAAGAGCTGACAAACATAAAGTGAGCAATTATAATAGGGGACAGACTATCGCTAAGTGGTAAACTATGTGCTGTGTAAGCAAAAGGTCCTGATTTGATCCAACGGTGGCTGGTGGGTTTCATGCCAATGAGCCAGTGAATCCTCTGGTTTTGAGTCTGAAGTCTCATAAAGGAGATATCCAGGGGACTGAACCCTATCCCCTTTAAAGTTTGGAATAAATCCAGAGTGGATTCAACACACAATTGATATGGAAGCCACCAGTCATCACCAGTTTAATCCCTGAAGACCTAAATACCCAAAAGGCACCAGATCCTCTCTGATCTTGGAAGCTGAGTCAACTCTGGTTAGTAATTGGACAGAAGACCAACAATGGATATCAGGTGCTGTAGGGTATATTTCAGAAGGAGGAGTTGGCAAAACCATCTTTGAGTATTCTTTGCCTAAGAAAACTCTGAAATTCATGGGATTGCCATAAGTCAACAAGTGACTTGAAGACACACACACACACACACACACACCTCCACATAGGGCTGAGAAAGATTCTTTCCTGAAATCTTGTACAACTGCTAACAGTCAATGAAGGCAATGCTGAATCAAAGATCTAATGATCTGGAGTTATCTACCATCTTCTGATTTTTCTGTACATTAGGGCAGGGCTGATACATATTCTGATTTCAAAAGGATATGGTCAAGACTAGCAGATACTGGACCATTTGCCTCTCATTCTTTCAGTTCACTTTAACCCAGGATACACCTCTTGGGAATATGAACAAAAAAGAGACACAAAATGTATTCAGGCCCTATTTCCCCAGGATAATTAATAATATAAACAAGTTCATGTATGTATAAAAACACTGAGGGTTATTTTTAAGACTGACTTTTTAATACACACACACACACACATATTTATTCATAATAAGATGAACCAAAAATGAAAATCAGTTCTGACATTGTTAGCAGGCAGCCAAAATCATAGGCTATCTGTATGAAAAGACTTGCCTGCAGCTATTCTTTCTCTTAAACCGCAGAACACACAACATGATGTTTCTTTATAAGGTGTCTTTCATTCTGGGATTCAGTTAGAATATGTTATTTCCAATTACATCCTCTAAAACTACAAGCAGTTAAGAGAAAATAATCTTTGCAATTTGCAAAGCAATAAGTGTTATATACAGCAGCAAGAATTATGAGCAAGAGAAGGATGCAGTTTCATCCACATTCTACAGCACAAAGCAGGACTCTTAGCTCAGGAGTGCCACCTCCCTGTTCTCAGCAAAGTGAAGAGTTTCTAGAAAGACTGATATTTGCTTACAACAGACTGAACACCTGCTTCAGTATGGTGGTTCCTTGAATGCCATCAAGATGATGCCTTGTTTTCTCACCCTGGATTGAATACAAAGGTTGGTGAAGCTGTCCTCTGAATGCAGGCACAGATTTAGCATGGCATGGCCAGGAGAAATTTTCAAAGCAAAGTGATACAATGAAATTAGTGGTAGTCTTGCCTTTAGCTGTACTTTCAGATATGATTGCAAGCCATATGCCAATATTCTGTGACTCTGGATTCAAGGCATGTTGATGACATTCAAAGCTAAATGGCTTAGGATGCCAATACATGATATAACATTTTTCCCATATATCCCTGTCTGAGCTCTGTCATAGGAAGTCTCTTCTGTGCCCCACTACATTGTGTGAGGACATTTCTGCAATGGCACTCCATTTAATGGAATGTTCTCCCTCAGAGGTCTGCTTGGTGACATTTGTTTCATTCTGGCACCATGTCAAAACATAACTTTTTCTTAAAGCCTTTAGTGCCAAATGGATTTCCCCCCAAAAAATGTACATGGGCATAATTTTAAAATAATTTTATCCCTCTACACTATTTTAGTTTGCTAAATTGTTTGCAGTCATTTTTCTCTGTTTACATTATTTTGTTGTTTTGAATTCTGAATTGTTTTAAACTGCTTCAACTGATTTTGTTTCTATTTCATCCTGATATTCCATCCTATGCCATAGTAGAAAAGTCAAATCCCATACAAGTCAAAGGGAAGCATACAATAGAATGTGTTTTATAGAATAAATCTCTTAAACAAGTGAGTAGCCATGGCAGAAGAGGGGTTGTATTTTGGGAGCAAGGGATAGAATAGTTTTGCATTTTCAGTTTTGTTTAATGTTTTTAGCAGTCATTAACAACTACCCTTTTTGCATTACAGGAGTGGCCATGCTGACTGGGGAATTCTAGGAGTTATCACTCCCCCCAAACATTTTCCCCAAACTCCATGTATGAACGATTGGTAAGCACACGGCCCGTGTGTGTCTGTGAGAGAGAGAGAGACAGAGAGAGAGAGAATTGCTTGATACCTTTAATTATACTCTATATTTAGCATTTGGCTATTTCTGATAGCTTCAAACCACTTTCCCCAGTGTACCTTTGGCCACAAAATGAGCACAGTGTACAGACTGAAAACAAGTCCTGGTGCTTTCAACATTCTTCTTCCATATATGAGCTGAATCACTTCAGCTATCTGTCCTTTAGATCACCTTGCTAATTTCTTACTTCCTCCAGATGCTCTGACTGAAAAATTCCAACCCCACCCACCTGCATTCTCCACTAATTCACCTACCTTGCACTTTTTATTTCAGGAAGAATATATCAAGCCCACACCACAGGAACCAGGTGAAAGAAGGTGCTTCATATTTTAATACAGATATCAGTAACTTCTCAATCAAAGGCTGAAATGTGGTGTTCTTGTTAATTCTCAAGAACACTTTATAAACACTCAGGTTTACCTAGCTCCTCAGATTATAGAATGGCCTGCCAGATGAGATCCGTCATATTACCACCTTAAACAGCTTCAAAAAAGCTGTTAAGACGGATCTCTTCCAGCAGGCCTTTCCTGAATAGATATCCCGGCTACCAAAAGATAGCCCAACCTGCTTGTCCTTGATTCTGCTGCAGTTATTGTTTATTTGTGTTATTATTTTAAGTGTGTTTTAAACTGTCAACTGTTTAATAGTATTTTAAGGGGGGGATTGTGGGATATGGAATGTATATCTTAATGTTGTAAGCCGCCCCAGTTGCGTTATGCAGAGGGGTGGGATATTTTTATTATTATTATTATTATTATTATTGTTATTATTATTATTATTACCAATTTAAGCCATAGCCCTCAATACAAACCAAGAATACATACATGGATTTGAATGAACTATTATTTAAAATGGGCAGCATGTATCTGTCTTCAAACTTCTTTATGACACATTATCTCCAGTCTTTGTCATGGTTGCCACCACAGATTTCGCTCTATGGAATGTACACAGTGCCTGGAAAAGAGTTTCATACACCTATTGTTTTTTCACCAAGGTAAAGTCACCACTGGTGATTTATCATTTTTCAATGTTTACATGCTAATATTATGTTTGAATGCACCCTCATAAAGCATAGTTAACTTACACCTGCATATGCCATTATACGCTCCTATGAGAAAAGAGGTTACACTGATAGCAGCAGTGCTTCTGGTAAGGTCCAGTGGCATACCCCAACTTGGTAACATCCGGTGTGGGGGGCGGGGCTTCTGGCACATACACTGCATGGGAGCGCGTGCACGCACAGGCACCAGTGGATAGGGTACATGGCCCCATGGTGGCCCAGACAGGGTGCCCAAGTGTGGCAGCCCAGAAAACACACCTAAGTCCTTGTGGTGGCCTAGACAAGGCACCTAAGGCCTCACAGCAGCCCAGGAAACATGGCCAAGGCCCCAGGAAGGCCCCACTGGGAGTAGGGGACCAACTAGGTGTGACCTCCTCTTCTGGGGTGTGACCTCCCTTTCTGGGATACCAGAGTAGTCTGCACACCCCCCAGTGATGTTACTGGTAGAGTCTCCTATGTCAGCCAGGTTTTTGCTAAATGTTACTGGGCAGGAGCAGTAGAGATGGATGACACTGGCAGAGGATCTCTCAGAGACAATGGCAGAGGCTGTTGATTTATTTATGGTTGTGTTGTATTAGCAGAGATCTTGTGCCGAAATGCCAGGCATCCATCCATCAGCCATCTCCGTTTGGAACTTAGCAGAGCTGACCTGATCACTCTGGTATGCAGCTCCTTGTAGTTTCAAGCAGTTTGCCATTAATCCAGCCCAGAAAAGAGAGTTCTTCATAAGAAGGTTTTTATTCATGATTACATAGTAAAGAGGAAAACTATATACATATCCATCATGTAGGTATGAAGAACTTGAGCACACACACACACAGAAACAGTGCATAATTTGTAAGAACAAAGGAGGCTCTTAAGCCAAACCCCAAACTCCTCCCATGGGTGGATACCTCCTAGACAATTTGCTGAATAGCCTCTAACCCAGCCTCTAACCCAGCCTCTTGCTGTGAGTCATGTGTCATGTTATCCTGGTTCCCAGACAACAAAGATGAGCTCATTGTTTATGTGCTATCTGTCTGTTCCCAGAACACTGACCTTGTGTGAAATTGTTTACACTAGCCACCTGCAGGCTCAAACTCTTTTCAGTAGAAATTTTCCCACATCTGTACATTTCCACTTTTGACTACATATCCCAACACTCCTAACAGAGGCACCAAAGCTAACACTTCTTAGTACTGTACAGAGGAATGCATAGTATACCTCATTTTGAAGATCTCTTACCATAAAAACCCTATGCTGAGACAACACAAAATGAAACAAGAGATGGTGCCAGAAGATGAGATTCCCAGATCAGATGGCACTCAATAAGCTACTGAGATACAGCAGTGGACAACTATGAGTAGAATGGTGGCTAATGACGCAACTGGACTCAAGCTGAAAGGATGTTCAGCTGTTGACATGCTCAGAGATGAAAGGTAAGTCTAAAGCTGCACAACACATATTATAGGAACATGGAATGTGAGAAGCATGACTCGAGAAGCTTGACATTGTAAAACAAGAAATAGAACATATAAACATTGTAATACTTGTGGTGAGCAAGCTAAAGTGGACAGGTTTGGGATTTTTTTAATTACACAGCTACAGAGGCAGAAGAAGAAAAAACTGAAAGATTATGTGCAGGAGGAAATTGATCACACACAAAAAAAAACAGGATTTCTTGTTAATCATAGGCAATTAGGATGCAAAAACAGAATCAAAGATTTTAGGAAAATTTGACCTAGGATCAAGAAATGAAGCAGGAGAGCAATTGACTGAGTTTGCAAACCAAGTTTGTTTATTGCCTAGACATTCTTCTAACAATCAAAGAGGCGACTGTATGGAGATTATCGCAGCACTAATTAAACCAGTTTAGCTGAGCCGACTTAAAATTTACAATGGCCAGCATCCTGATTTTATCTCAAGGATTTTGCTACCAAAATTGCCGCTCAGGTGCAGCCCGGTTCCACCCCCGCTTCTAGGGCCACTGAGCCCAGCTTTTTCGAAGTTTTCTGGCTTAAGGAAATGGCCACTGGAACAGCCCTGGAAGAGGGGATGGAACCAGGCTGCACCTGGGCAGCGATTTCGGTGGCAAAATCCTTGTAATAAAATCAGGATGCTACCCATTGTAAATTTTAAGGCAGCTCAGCTAAACCAGTTTAATTAGCACTGCAATAATCTCCTATATGTGGACATCACCTGATGGCCAATATGGATATCGAATAGACTACATAATTAGAAGCACATGATTGGGAAACTCCTATCTGAAAAAACAAAGAAAATAGCAGATTGTGTTATGGACCATGAACTACTAATATCAAAAAGCTAGAAGAAGAAGAAGAAGAAGAAGAAGAAGAAGAAGAAGAAGAAGAAGAAGAAGAAGAAGAAACCATTGTGCCAAAATACAATCTGAAGAACATCCCCTTAGAATTTAAAGATAATGTAAAATATAATTTTCCACTATTAAATCTAACTGACCAGGAACCAGAAAAACTGTGGACTGTAGCCAGGGACATTATCAGGGAGGAATGGAGGGGACACTATTCACAGTCCAAAAAAAGAGCAAAAGGGAAGCCTCAATGAATGACAGATGAAACTCTTCAAGCAGTTAAGGACAGACAAGAAGCAAAAGAAAAGGAGACAGAAATAGGGTGAGAACCCTGAATGCAACTGTTCAATGACAAGGACAAAGAAACTACTATCATAATCAATGCAGAGACATGGAGGATAACAGCAAAATAGGAAGAGCAAGAGACCTCTTTCACAACACCCAAGAAATCAAAAGGTAATTTATACCAAGACTGGGGATGCTATAGCAGTAGTGGGGGAACACATTACATAACCAAATAGAAATAAAAAGATTATAGAAACAATATTCAGAAGAATTCTATAAAAGAGATGAAAGGATGACAGATTTATTCACAGAATAATCATTTGAAAATGAACATACAAATTTAGAAAATGAAGTGGATGCTGCACGCAGAGCATTTGGAAGAAATAAATCACCAAGAACAGATGGCATACCAATAGAGTTGTTTCATTCTAGAGATACAGAATCTACTCTAGTTCTAACTAAAATCTGTCAACAAATTGGAAAACAAAACAATGGCCCACAGATTGGAAATGCTCAATACACATGAGCACCAGGTGGTGAGCGGCAGCGTCCTCCAGGCCATGGAGGACCAGTTACCAGCTCCGGAGGACCAGCCCCGGGTGACCACCTGTGCGGCCTGAGCCGCCCCTCCTCCGCTCCACCCCCGCAGACACTGGAGGCTATATAGGGCTGCCAAGAACACCTTCGCCAGCACCAGGTGGTGAGCGGCAGCGTCCTCCAGGCTGTGGAGGACCAGTTACCAGCTCTGGAGGACCAGCCCCGGGTGACCACCTGTGCAGCCTGAGCCGCCCCTCCTCCGCTCCACCCCCGCAGACGCTGGAGGCTATATAGGGCTGCCAAGAACACCTTCGCCAGCACCAGTTGGTGAACGGCAGCGTCCTCCAGGCCATGGAGGACCAGTTACCAGCTCTGGAGGACCAGCCCCGGGTGACCACCTATGCAGCCTGAGTTGCCCCTCCTCCGCTCCACCCCCACAGATGCTGGAGGCTATATAGGGCTGCCAAGAACACCTTTGCCAGCACCAAGTGGCGAGCGGCAGCATCCTCCAGGCCGCGGAGGACCAGTTACCAGCTCCAGAGGACCAGCCCCGGGTGACCACCTGTGCGGCCTGAGCCGCCCCTCCTCCGCTCCACCCCCGCAGACGCTGGAGGCTATATAGGGCTGCCAAGAACATTTTCGTCGGCACCATGCTATGACAAGAAAATTATGTTTTTAAATTGTATTTTTAATTATTGTTACCTAGCTTGCTTGTATGTTTGGGGGGATGGGTGGGAGGGTGAAGGAGGGATGGGATTTAATTTGATGTATTGTTTCTAAGTTTTGTAATGTTGTACACCACCCTGATTGCCTGGCAGAGGTGCGGGATATAAATAAACATTATTATTATTATTATTATTATTATTATTATTATTATTATTATTATTCCAGTTCTCCCCAAAAGGGGACATCAGAGATTTCAGTAAGCACAGGACCATTGCATTAAATTCCCATGCAAGCAACATGATGCTCAAAATTCTACAACAAAAAACATATATGGAGTAAGAAATGCCACATATCTGAACTGGGTTCAGGAAAGGAAGAGGCAGCATGGATCTTATTGCAAACATATGTTGGATAATGGAGCTCACCAAAGAATTTCAAAAGAAAATCAACCTGTACTTTATATATTATAGCAAAGCCCTTGATTGTATAAATCATGAAAAAGCTATAGATCATCTTTAAATAAATGGGTTCCCACAATATTTGATTGTCCTGATGCAGAACCTGTACTCAGGACAAAAGGCTACTATTAGTACAGAATATAGAGAAACTGAATGATTTCCAACTGGCACAGGGGTCAGGCCAGGCTACATTTTAACACCCTATCTGTTTAACTTGTATGCTGAACATATCATATGTAAAGAAGGATTAGACTTGAAGGGAGGAGGAGTGAAAATTGGACAAAGAAACATCAACAATTTCAGATATGTAAATGGCACCACACTACTATCATACTACTAGTAGCAAAGACTTGGAAGAATTACTGAAGAAGGTGCAAAAGCAGATTTACAGCTAGACATTAAGAAAACAAAAATAATGATCAGACATTATTTACATCACTTTAAATCAAATGATCAAGACATTGAAATACTTCCAAGATTTTTCTGTACCTTGGCTCAGACATTAATCAAAATGGAAAAAAGCAATCAAGAAATCAGAAGACGACTAGGAAGGGCAGCTATGAGGGAACTAGACAAGATCCTGAAGTGTAAAGAAATGTAATTGAATACTAAAGTAAAGATTTCCATGCCATCATATTTCCCATTTCTATGTATGGTTTTGAAAGCTGGACAGTGAAGAAAACTGATAGGAAGAAACTCATTTGAAATGTGGTGCTAGTGAAGAGTTGTACTGATACTGTGGGTCTTAGAGCAAATTGAAGCCTGAACTCTACTGAGAAGCCAAGTTAACTAAACTGAGACTGTCATACTTTGGACATATCAAAGGAAGACATGACTCACTAGAAAAGACAACAATACTTGGTAAGGTAGAAGGCAATAGGGAAAGTGAAAGGCCACATTCCAGATGGATAGACTCAATCAAAGAAATTGTAGCCCTGAATTTGCAAGACCTGAGCATGGCTGTTTATGATAGGATGCCTTGGAGTTCTTTCATTCATGGGTTTGCCATAAGTCAAAGACAAGTTAACAGCAGTTAAGAACAACAAAAGCCACTGACATGCCAATGACTGTGTTCACCTTGGAGATGTTACTATGGCTCTTTTGGAGGGTTGTGTTATATATTCTGGGTCAGTCCTTGGAAGAGAACCTGACTACTAAGAGGCTATCATGGTGAAGTGCTGCACTTCCAAATTTACTGCTACATGAGGCAAATTCTGGAAGAATTGTACCTTTCTGCAGGTGAAGCAGGATATTGTATTTGCATTGGGAAGCCAAGTGAGGAGTAGCAGACCTTGAAAAAGAGGCACACTTGCAAATTTGCACATACATTTTGCTGGACAGATTTTCTTAAATGCCTTGCCCTATCTACAGAACAGAACCTTGTTACAATAACCCCAGCATAAACAGAGATCCACCCCAGGGCAAGGTCAGAAGTGCTAGGATTTCCTTTTCAGCATTTGCAATGTGAACTTCAGGTTTCTGTGATGTGAATTATATACCAGTTCAGTAGATATTATTACTTTCTGTTATCTATCCTTACAGACTCAATGACAGCAGCCCAAACTCTGCAGGTTGAGAGAGTATTGATTTAGAATTAACCCCCCCCCTTCAATTAGTGCACAAAGGCACCAGTTTCAGACTCCCGGCAGCCTTCTGATTTCAAGAGAACTTGGGCAGGATACAGACACTTACTTTAGGTGCACCCAAGGGCTTGGAATTCTGCATGCACTATGGAATGTATGACTTTTTGCTTTTGAATGCCATGTCATTATTTGCTTCTGAAATTTTTCCTTCATTTCAAAAACAGGCTTGCTCTGAAGTAGAGGGCTTTGCTTTGAGAAATAAAAGTCTAAACATCACTTGAGTGCACTGAACTGGTGGCACAATTCCTTGGATCCAGAAAGAAATGTGGAAAACTGCAATTGACTCATTTGCTGTGGCCACACAGCACCAGTCATATGAACTACTCTCCCAGTCACTGTAATGGAGCTGAAGGCTGCTCATAGCCATTTTCAGAGAAACAGCTGGTTGTTTAATATCCTAATGCTTTATTCATTTTGTTCCAGCAGCATAGACTGTTAATTAATTTATTAAATGTAATATTTTAAATGGAACATGACCCAGCCATGTTTTAACCTCTTTGATTTCAACAAGAGACTTAAAGTGAGCCCACATGCACAATTATAACTGTTTGGTACTGTCAAAGTCCCACTGGATTTGTTGTAGAATTTCCTTGTGAACTCCATGAACTTCAGCATTGAAGTTCCCTAACAAATAATGCTAAGTACCTCACCAAACTTCAAATCCCAGAATTCCAGAGTATGGAGTCATGGAATTTTTAGTGGTATCAAAGTGCTACAATTCTGTTGTTTATAACTGGATGTCGCCATCGAGCCTGCAATGCAATGAAACAAAAGTAAATCCCACTATTGTCACTGGGGCTTGCTTCCAGATTAGGTAGGAGATTTGTAACCACAAGCATGTCCATAATTCTCTCCCACTGATATCAGGAAGAATACAGAAGTGCTAGATCATGCTTTTAAAAATATTGTTATCATTTGTACATATTTAACTTTTATATTTGGATTAATAGTTCATTTGAATGCCTTTTGTGATAGAATTGCAAGGTATATGCTACACCAGGGGTAGGCAACCTAAGGCCCGGGGGCCAGATGTGGGCCCCCCCCCGAAATCTTTGGACTGACTCCAGGCCGTTCCTGCCGCCACTGCTGCCACCCCCCACCGCCGCCGCTGCCACCCGCCATGATGATATTGATTATTGTTGTTATTACTTGTTCTTGGGGTTTTCTTGGCAAAATCTCCACAGGGGTTTTGCCATCGTGGCTTTTCTGGGGCTGAGACAGTGTGCATGCATCCCTACTTGTTTGTGGGCCTGCCTTCCAGTCATTTCCATGATGATAATGATTATTGTTGTTATTACTTGTTCTTGGGGTTTTCTTGGCAAAATCTCCACAGGGATTTTGCCATGGCTTTTCTGGGGCTCAGAGAGTGTGCATAATTTTTTTTTAATTTTTTAATTTAAAAATTTATTTATTTATTTATTGTGTTCCCCCCCCCCCCAATTGTCTGAGGGACAGCAACCCGGCCCCCGGCTCAAAAAGGTTGCCTACACAATAAATGCACAAACCAGTGTAGATGACATGCCCATCTTGGTACAGACTGAATTGCCTTGAAATGAACTGGACAGTGTTTTTCCCACAGCTCTTCCTTGTGACATGTCACACCCAGATTCATTAACAGCTGGATGCTTCCTGGATTTTTGAATTCACAGCTATGGATCATGAAATTTTCATGCCTTTTTTCAGGTTTAGAGTGGCAGACAGTACTCTTTCCATATGATTCCATATGCTATACAGGCATGGTGAGAAATAAGGCCCATCGAGTCCAATGGGATTTAGTCCTATAAAAGTATGATTAGCACTGTGGCCTTAGAAATGGTTTTTAGCTTTCCAGGATCCTCACTGCAATAGCTTCTTGTCAAAATGTTTGGATGTGCATTTCAGAATATCATTTATCTTTAAGGATGTCAGCTCTAAAAACATTAGCACTTGTCACTGTCAATGTAAATGCCAGAAATTAGCTTTCTTTCATTTGAAAAGGAATAATTAACTTAGCAAGTGTTTCTAAAAGTGCTAATTAATGGGTTTCACCAACTTGATCTGTCAGGATGTATCTTGATCTGAACACCAACTTGGCTTCTATCACCTCCCCTCTACCTCCTTATCCCTGAGGATTATATTTCCTTTTAGCCTTTTTTCCCAAAGACACAAATTTACAGTGGGTTTCAAAGTAACTTTATAATGCCATCATACAAAACATGAAATGTAAAATGAAACTGTTGCCAGCTAATGGTTTTGCATTTGTCTTGACTCCCATGCCTATAAACACATTGGATAGAAATTAGTCATACTTACAATAGGCCTATCAAAATCTCCTGTCTTCAGTCCCACTAATTTAAATGAGTTAGTTCTACAGATGACTATAATCATACCAAATCTATGCATGTTGATTCCAAGTAATTTCCACCAATGATATTTACTCCCATGTAAACATGCATGAGGCTTTCAGCCTAAATGAACTGAAGAGATGACAAGCTTACGCTCTATAAGTGAACAGAGATTCCTGGGGCTATGATGCATGCTAGAGCAATGCTGGTGAAATAAACAAGACCTGAGTCTGGTCAGTACAACAATGAAAAACCACTTGACTCCAATGTACAATGCCTTGAGTTTTGTGAGGGATGATAGGTGAGCTATAAATGTCCCATATTTAATATGCAAGTACTTAAACATTTTGAGCTTTATGTTCTCAAGTTTGGAAAGTCACTTCTGAAAGTAATTACACTTGTCTCTCCCCGTTCATGGACTTGGAGTCTGTGGTCTTGGTCCTTCATGGACCAGCAAGTGGAAAAGGATAAAATGGTCATGTGCCCATGGGTAGCATGCGGGGCCGTGCACTCCTACAATAGGCCCCCAATATTTGCGATTTTTCTGTTTCATGGGAGGATTCAAAACGGATCCCCTGTAAATTATAGGGATGACTGTAGTTGCACTTATAGTTACAAGACCTTCAACATAATTAGGTACTATCATCATTATGAAATGCAAATTTAAATTAACCCTTTACTTTCCCATTTCTCAAAAGTAACTAGAAGAGTTATATTTGACTTATTTTTAAAAAACCATCTGAGCACTGCAAGCTACTGACCCGGGGTACAGAAAATTCTTTCCTTTCACCTATTCCATTACCCTTCAGCATCCCCAGCAGACTACATGTCAGCAACAGACCATGTGTCAGCAGCATGAGGCACAGCACAAGCCAACACTTGGACCATGTGCAATTCTTCCTTTACCATGGAATGAGGCTGCCAATGCAATAATTATAAAGGTAAGTAAAAGATAAATTACAGAGCACAAGAAGTTACATACCTTGTAAAGTTACCTATATAACTTGGTTACTGGGGAGAGGCATTAATGACATGAAATTAATTACTAGCACCTTCAGAGACACAGAGATGATAAGCCACACTAGAGAGTTCATTGTCCTTGTTGCATAGATGCTGGAAACACAAATGAAGACCTATTAAAGGTTAAACATGTTGTTAATGCAGTGTACAACATCTTTGGGCCAGGTTGACCAATAGACTTTACTTCTTAGGTATGATAGGAGTCCACCAGTAGACTCTGTTTATGTCAAAAAGAAAGATTTGAAGGTTTTAGGCAATCTGCTACTCCCCAGTTGTTGTTTTTACTCCATTTCCAGATGACCTAACCAATATATGTTACAGAAACTGTTATCCAAAACATTTGGAGGATCCAGAGTTGCTTGTCCCTGAGGTAACTTCTTAAACTTTCCCATGGAAACTAAAGGAAATTAAAATTAATAGCCTTTTCTTTGGGATGAATAAAACGTGGCATTATGAGGATGAGAAGTATCTGTTTATCTGTCTACTTGCAATACCATTTAATCTTATCAAATCTTATCATTCAGACTTTGAAAGCACAATTTTCTAGTATATTAGCATAGAGATCTATATTCTGGCCAGTGTATCTACCTAACGTGGTCATCACTGAACCTGCTTCCTTTCCACAGCCATTGGATGCACAACTATCAGTACCTAGAGATGTCTCTCTCCATCCATACAACAGAAAGCTAAACTTTTCTGACCATCGATCCACTCACTTGATATTCCTGACCACAACTCATACACCCCTGATTCTGACCAGTTGGTCTCCACTGTTCTGGAATGATACTTAAAGGCAGAGCATTTTCCTGCCATTTATTGACATCTTTCATGTTCTTTCTTTCTGTTGATCTACTTTCTGTTGATCTACTAAACCCACTGAGGCTGCTGCCATACTGCAGGATCAATGCAAAGCAAAAGCAGCTTCATTTATATACTGCTTCATATCACACTATGGGATGTCTAAGCGGTTTACAGCTGTAAGTTCATTGCCCCCAACAGTTGGGTACTCAATGGAGTTTGACATTGCTTTAACTCCCATGGTTCTATCCTATGGAATTCTGGGGTTTATCAATTTTTGTGGCATTAGAGCTCTCTGACAGAGAAGACTACATATCTCACAAAACTACAAATCCCAGAATTCCATAGCATTGAGCCAAAGCAGTTAAAATGGTATCAAACTGCATTAATTTTGCAGTGTAGATGTAGCCCAAATTGAACGAAATAATGCTCAAAATTTCATAGTACTTTCTAATATTCATGACAATTCAGATAATTATGCAGTTGTAAACCTTACACAGTCCTGCAAAGCTGATATTTTTATCTTTGTATTTCATGTGGTGGTATTGACCTGTAGGAATAGTGGTGAGCCTTGGGCTTTACCTATTAAGTTCATGGTAAAAGGGAAATTAAAAAGAGTAACTTCCTGATACATCTCCCACTCTTTTAGCCACTATATTACACCAGTTCTCAAATAAATTGTTGGTCTATGTTTTTAAAGCACAAATATGTTTCCCAAAGTGCAATTATGAATCTAATGCATTCATGCAGTAGCTTTCAAGACCTTACTTGTAAGGTAAAAGTATTTGTGTGCATTTTATTTCAAGACCTGTGCAAGAAAAATACTTTTATAAATTACAAACAGACTGTGTCATGGACATTTAATTTTGGTTGATTAATCAGAGGACAACAATGGCAAGCTCCCTCTGAACAAATGTGGCCAGGGAAAACCCACAATCCCCACCTTAGGTTCACTATGGCAGAGAACAACTGAAAGGCACACAACAACAAAATTGAGTAATATGTGGGTACCCCCTCATTATGCAGTGAATAGCTGATAGCTGAGAAGAGGAAGGGTTATTGTAGTTCATACAATCAGAGGCAATCAAAGTTTGGGGGGGGAATAGTTTTTTGGAATACAACTCCACAAATCCTCCTGTCCCAAAGCATCACAGAGCCAAAACAGTAGGCACTCTGTTTCTCAACCACCATGCCCATCACCATCAGCTCAGAAAGAGAAAGAAATTGCTTCCAGAATTAAATGGATGGAAGTGGGATAGTACTGTGTTCTCTTTTACTATATGAATGGCTCCCAGACAATAGTTCTTCACCTGAAGGTGCTCTCTAGTTGATGTTTTGCTCAGTCCCAGTCTGCCTTAAAGATAATGACTCTTCACAAGTGTCATCAGGGAGCCTGGAGTTGCCCTTCAGTAGTTAGAACCTGGAAAGCAGACAAATAGCATCCAACATTTTACAGATGACAATGGAAACACATGTAAAAATCTGGAAGCAGTGTTTCCAAGCAAAATCAAAGTGTGACAAGTCAACCCAAAAGCTTTCTGGGTGTTTTTATTTCCTGTGGAACTAAGGGGGGAAGCTGCACTGCGGGGCCGAGGTATCCCCACACATTGGCCCCGCGGCGCAGCTTCGCCGCCCCTGAAAGGAGCGCTAAATTGGCGCTCCTTTCACAAGTTGCCGAAGGTGCGCTGCAAAAGGCTGCGGCGCACCTTCGGTGACTCTTCCACCGCAGCGTGTGCGAACGCTGCGGCGGGAGGTCCTCCTCAGAGCGCCGGCCGTGCGGAGGGCTGGCTGCTCCAAGGACGACCTGGGGAAGGGGTTGGGGCGCCGATCGTGCAGCTGCCCCTCCCCTTCCCTGCCCCCAAAACAGCTCAATTAGCCATCTGCTTCCCCCCTAAGTTCTTGCAGGCCAACCTCTTTAAAACAACAATCCTAGGGATTTTTCTGCAATGTTCCCAGCTCTACCAAATAGAATCTAAAATGAACCATGTGACTGCTTACCAGTCAAAGGGATTTGGGTGAAGTCTGGACAGAATCCACTGTGTAGTACAAATGTTACAGTGCTACACAGTACGTAATGGTCATATAGGATTCCATTGGAATATTTATTCATATTGTTGTTAACTACCATCAGATCTACTTCAACTTAACAAGAGACCTCCAAGTCACCTTATCATCAATTCAGAGTCAACTTGCAGAGTCAGGGCTGTGGCTTCCTTATCGAGTTCATCCATCTGGAATTTTGTCTTCCTCTTTTCCTACTACCTTCTACCTTACCAAGCATTATTGTCTTTTCTAGTGAGTCATGTGTTCTCATAATATGGCAAATGTACAACAGTCTCACTTTAGCCACCTTTGCTTCTAGGGAGAGTTTGGCCCTGATCTGCTCTAGGATCCAGCCATTGGTACATGGTGTTTTCAGAACTCTTCTCAAGCACCACATCTCAAATGAGTTGACTTTTTCCCCATATCAGCCTCCTTCACTGTTCAGTTTTCACAACCATACAGAGAAGTTGGAAATATGACAGCACAGACAATCCTACTTTGAGTGTTCAATGATATATCTTTACACCTCAGGATCTTGTCTAGTTCCTTCATAGCTGCTCTCCTAAATGCTAGTTGTCTTCTGATTTCTTGATTGCAGTCTCCATTCTGATTAATGACTGAGCCAAGTTATGGAAAATCTTGAACTATTTCAATGTTTTCATCATCTGCTTTAAAGTTATGTAAATCATCTGTGGTCATCATTTTTGTTTTCTGAATATTCAGCTGTAAATCTGCCTTTGCACTTTCTTCCTTGACTTTTTTCAGTAATCATTCCAAGTCTTTGTTATTTTCTACTAGTAGTATGGAGTAATTTGCATATCTTAAAGTTTTGATGTTCCTTCCTCCAGTTTTCACACCTCATTCCTCCAAGTCAAATTAATCTTTACCTATGATATGTTCAGAATAAAAGTTAAACAGATAGGTGATAAAATGAAGTCCCCTTTGCCAAATGGAAACCATTCTGTTTCTCCATATTCTGTCCTATTTCTTCGTGGTAATATTATTTTGTGCGCAGAAGAAACTGTTTCCTTTGAAGAAAATGCTGCAGTTGGGGACATTCCATGCAAAATGCACATGTGGTTTATTTGCACTGAAAACAGATTTTACTATGTAGAAAAAAAAGCAGTTTCATGTGCAGAGAATGCTATTTTCTGTGCAAAATAACCACATTCAAATGTGTGCAGAATAAGTCTAGCTTATGATCTTTAGCTACTGAACAAGATGCCAGCCAATATTTTCTATACAATGTTTACTTTACACATTTGGAACCAGAAAACACCCTTACATTTCCTGCCTCTTGGTTATCGTGGGATGATGGCTAAGAGACGTTATCTCTTTAGTATATATTTGTTCCTTGCCTGAACATGAACTGATGAAATGGTAAGTTCAGTCTTTGCTGCAAGAACTTGTATGCAGATGACAGCTATTGTCCCTGTTTAGTGGTGTGAATCTTATAACTGTATTCTCTTACCAGCTTCCTTTCCCCCTCCTTCCTTCCCTGCAGCCTGGGCTCATTTACTAAAAATTCATTGAAAATGGGAGGGGGGTGTACTTTATTAGTGTTACATTATTATTTTTTTCTCTCCTCCTCCTCCCCCTTCCTGCATGATAAATTACCTTGTATTGAGATAGTAGCTCCAGCCCAGGGACTTAGCAATCTCCTCCTGGTCCCTTGCACAGACAGATGGGACGGCCCATGTCTTGACCATGATTGATTAGCTGGAGAAAGCCTGTTGAGTGGAGTTCCATGAAGATTGATGCTTTCTCCTTCTAACAGCATTTCCAAAAAAGTTTCTATTACATTTTGATTATGTTTATAGAATCTCACTAGTCTTCAGGAAGATTCAATCTTTTTTGCCCTCCTCCTCTGTGTGTGTATGTGTGTGTGTTAACAGAGTGTGTGTGCATGTGCATATACTCACCTGCAGTACTCTCCAGCTGCACTGGAGAAAAATATTTCTGTCTTACACTGCTGTCAGGTGTTCCCAGCCTACTTGTGCAGATCTGTTTGAAGTAACCTCTTTTGTAAGATGACATCTGGATCCAGCCATGATAGTGGTTTGAGTGTTGGACTATGGGGGGTTGCAGACTGCCAGAAATAGTGTGAATTCAGTCCACTTTTAGGGTTAGGGTTAGAGTTAGGGAACCATGGGAACTGTATTTTATTGTGGCATCAGAGTTGTCTGACAGAGAAGGCTCAATGTCTCAGAAAAATAACAGTTCCCATGATTCCCTAGCACTAACCCTAACCCTAAAAGTGGACTGAATTCACACTATTTCTGGCAGTCTGCAACCCCCCTATGACTCTGGAGGCCAGGGTTCAAATCCCAGGTCACTCATGGAAACCCACTTGGTGACCCTGGGCAAGTCACACTCTCTCAGTCTCAGAGGAATAGCAAACCTCTGAAGAAACTTGCCAAGAAAACACCATGAAAGGGTCATTTTAGGGTCACCATAAATTGGAAACATGAAAGCATACAGCAACAATAGCTATACCTCAGTTAATGAAATAGATGTGGTCCTGGGCTTCTTTAACAGAGCTCCAAAACACACTGCAGAAATAATCCAGTCTGGGAACTGTAGTTTTGTGAGACATTTAACCTTCTCTGTCCGAGAGCCCTGGTACCACAATAAACTACAATTCCCAGGATCCCCTAGCATTGAGCCAGGGCAGTTAAAGCAGTCTCAAACTGGATTATTTCTGTAATATGTTTTGGACCAGAAATTTTGATATTAGAGGAAAAAATAACACAGAAAGAATAGTGATAGGTTCCTACACCACAAAAAAGAAAATTCAACATGTTTCAGCAAACTTTTTATTCAAAACTAACATTTGGCAGATGTGAAATTAAAGAAATGGGTCAGATAAGCCTTGCATAGGTAAACTAAAATGTTTTGAATCTTCTAGCACTTGAAAGTGTCTTCCAAAATGAATCCCAGAATTATTTTTTGTTTTCTTTCAACAGCCCCTACTTTTCTTATGATTTCCATATTGGTGGCAAAACTTATATCTATGCCTTTTCAACATGTCAAAGGGAGGCAGGGTAACCTTCTTTCCCCTTTTCTTTCTGTTTTGCTCTTCATACATGTGCAGTAATTCTTGATGCAGCTATATAACTTTCATGCTGTGCATAAGCACACATGACTACAGTAAGATCACCTAGAGCACTGATGGAGAACCTTTTAGAGACTTAATCCAGTGTCAAATACACTGGGGTTGAAGTAGTTATAATTTGATAATCACACAGTTCAAATTCTACAACAGGCTAAGCAGGTTTTTCCATCCCTCATCCCCTTGCAAACAGCATCAGGTGCATTTCGGGGCCAGGTTATTTCCATAGTGTGAATAGACCCAAAGTGTATCTTTCTTCACTCTCTGCACCAAAGGATAAATGGACATTAATCAGACATTAGGAATGGAAAGACACTAAAACTGGTTACAGAACACCTTCATCTTCCTGGGCATTCCATCTTGGACCTCAGAACAGCAGTTTTTGGACAAAAAACTGCAAAAAAATTGGAAAGAGAAACAGCAGAATTGGAGTTCATTAACAAACTGTAGTCCATCAACACTGGGTTAAAGAGAGACAATGATTTCCTGGCACACTACACACATTATAACATTAGCTAACACCCCTTCCCAAGCCCCATGGGGCTCTCTTGGCCAGTTCATCATGGTCTAAAACACAGTGCAGAAATAATCCAGTTTGAGACTGCTTTATCTACCTTGGCTAAATGCTAGGAAATTCTGGGAACTGTAATTTTGTGAGTCATTTACCCTTCTCTGTCAGAGAGCTCTGGTGCCACAATAAACTACACTTTCCAGAATTCCCTAGTACTGAGTCAGTTAAAAAGGTCTCAAACTGGATTATTTCTGCACTGTGTTTTGGACCCACATCTCTTTTCTGGTTCCCACTACATACCAGTACTCATTCATATGGTTATCTAGTAATCTTGACTTTAAGCAACATCCTTCCCACCTGTCTTGTCCCCCAACAATCATAGTTAAAACTGAATGTGTCACCTCATCTCCACACTGTTAGCATGCCCTACACTCCTTCCACTGGATATGTGGTTTCATAACTGATATCTAGAGTTGGGCATATTTCAGGGTTGCAATGACCTGCAGAAACTAAAAGTTCTATATGTGTAGGCATCAAGGTGACCAAAGGACATGCAGAGACCTAAATAAAACTAAGATAAATACTAAATAAAGGCTGGGTTGCAGACTACCAGAAATAATGCAAATTGGGTCCACTTTTAGGGTTAGGGTTAGTGCTAGGGAATCATGGGAATTGTATTTTTTTCTGAGACATTGAGCCTTCTCTGTCAGAGAGCTCTGGTGCCACAATAAACTACAGTTCCCATGATTCCCTTACCCTAACCCTAAAAGTGGACTCAATTTGCACTATTTCTGGCAGTCTGCAACCCCCCAAAATCTACCTTTTGTCACTCTGGAGCTGTAACCATCAGCCATTCCAGATTGTTTTGTCAGTCCCCTGACCTTTATCATACCAAATATCACACAATGCACCTCTCAAGGGTATGAAATGGGGTATAAATATCTACCCCAGCACTAGCCACATTGTTCACAGACCAGGGCTCTTTCTGTGTAACCCTCAGATGTATTCGGAGCCATTCTACATTTTCCATGGACCTTTGTTCATCTCAGATCTTGTATATCTGCATGCACCCTTGCACATTTTATGTTCTGATACTGAAGCACCCTCTGCAGTTATTACCAGTATACATAGGTAAAAAGATCCCCACAGTCACCCTCCTCTCTCAAGCCTCCTTTGAGTGATCATTTCCCCAAATGTCAAGGAAATCTGGCATTGCAGGTGGGGACCCTACCTTTTAGGGTAGCAATGCCCACAAAGTTTTGCATTTCTATAAACATTCTCACACACCGTCTGTTTATAAAGGTATGACCCTGGATTTTCCAGTCCACCTGATGTTCTGAGGAAGTAGATTGAAGTCTTTGAAAGCTCATGCTACTAATGCCTTTATTTCAGTTTGTCTCAAAGGTGCTACAAAATCCCTTTGCACACTTTCTTCACCTACCTTCACCATTTTCATAATATCATTGCTGCAAAAGAAAGCCTTCCAGCTAGACAAAAAACAAGAAAACTGGGGGCTAGGCTGGGCTGGCTGGGCTCCCATAAAAAGACTTTGTAAAAAACAAACTTCTTCATCAGAGTTTCTGGAACTCAGGAATTCTGTAAATACATGCAGCAAAATTGGAGGGGTTGATCTAGAAGCAGTGACCATATCCTCCAATGGTTCCTGTCTTACAGGAACAGTCCTATGTTCAGTTTTCTGTACATGGTAAATCTGTATCCCTTTACTTTGAGTATAAGAAGATGCTTTCTAAAATCCAGTTATTACAGCTCCCTAGATTTCTCCTTCTCCACAGCTGACCCGTTTACAGAATTCACTTTAAAGTGTAAATAATGCATATGTTTCAAAAATTAAACAAAAAAGGGACAGAATCCAACCCCTCAGAAAAGAACAAAAAAAGATGGACATGGATTGGACAGGAAAGTGAGAAAAGAGATGTGTTCAGTCCTGGGCATCACAATTCAAGGAGGATATTGACAAGCTGAAAAGTGTCGGTGGGGGACCAAAATGGTGGAAAGTCTGGAAACCATGCCCCATGAGGAGCAGATTAGGGTATGTTTAGCCTGAGGAAGAGAAGTTTAAGTGGTGACATGGCAACCATGTTTAAATATCTGAAAGGATGTCATTTGACGGTGGAGCAAACTTGTATCTGCTGCTCCAAAGATTAGGACATGGAGAAATTAATTCAAACTACATGAAAATAGACTCCACCTCAATATTAAAGCAGTCCCATGCCTGCACCATCGCTGCATCATTCTGGATCCTTTGCCCCTGTGATCAGACGATGTTGCAGCAAACCCCGCCCATCCCTGCATCATCCCTGTGCCATCGCTGCATCATTCTGGATCCTTTGCCCCTGTGATCAGATGACGTCACAGCAAACCCCTCCCATCCCTGCATCATCCCTGCATCATTCTGGATCCTTTGCCCCTGTGATCAGACGACGTCTCAGCCAACCCCGCCCATCCCTGCATCATCCCTGCGCCATCGCTGCATCATTCCAGCTCTTTATAATTCCTCTTCCAAAGAGGAATTACAGCTGCGAGACCAGAATCATTCTGGTATGGTTCTGGATTGATTCCATGCTGCTTTTCTTGCTGCTTTGAGACCCCTGGTGTGATAACGTCCAGAGTGTAGTGGACTCTCATTGGAGGTTTTTAAACAGAGCCTGGACAGCTATCTGTCAGGAATGGTTTGATTGTGTAATTTTGCATGGCAGGGGGTTGGACTTGATGGCCCTTGTGGTCTCTTGAAACTCTATGATTCTATGATTGATTCTATGAATGAAGTCCCAGATGTGGACTTTGTAAATGAGTGCACCCCTACCTGAGATTACTGACTGTTTTTGGCTGAGAGAAATATTTTGGGCACAAAGACATCTGTTAGTCTCATGTTAGTGAGCCCACCACAGATTTGAGGACCTATCCAAGGTACTGAATCTTGGAGGACGAGGTTCCACACATTTGATTTATTGTTCTTCTATGCCTTCAAGGTATCCTGGACTTAAACCCATTGCAGGGTCTTCTTTGCAAGATGTTTTATTTTTATTTATTTATTTCAAGTATTTATATTGCACTTTTCTCCCACAACAGGATTCAGAGCAGGTTCGGAGAGGGTTTGCCATTTCCTTCCTCTGAGGCAGAGAGTGTGTGACTGCCCAAGGTCACCCAGGGGCATTCCATAGCTAAACAGGGATTCAAACCTGGTCCAGCACTCAAACCACCACATCACACTGGGGCTCACAACAACTTGGATACTTTCTTTAAAATTCAAGACTAAAACTTGATTCACTCTACTGGTGAATCACATGACTTTGGGTATGTATGTGAGTGAGGACATCACTTGTTGCCTTTTTGACATAAGAATTAAAAATTTGGTTTTATTTATTTATTTTAATTTACCTGTGGCAGTTAAAACAGAATGTTTGTAAAGAACTGGTTTGGGATGTTGTTTCATTTTAAAGTATTTAAACAGTTTTATCTTTTTAAAATGTATTTTATTCTTTTATTAGCTATCTATTTTAATATTGTAATAATTTAATTTCTTTTTAATGCACCTTAACACTTCCCTAGGCATTTGTAGCTCCTCCAGCGCAATTTACTGGTCAATGTCTGACAGATATTGACCACAGAGTTGCACTGGAGGACCTAGAGATTCCTAGAGAAGTGTTCTCTCAGGTAAAAACATTGTGTTTTTGTTATTTGTGATTTTTCCACATTCAGAGGGGTCCTGTGACCCTAACCCCAGCAAATGTAGAGGAACAAGTGTAATTGCATTGTTCTTTTAATATTGTTGAGCCACTCTGAGTCCCAATTCTGTCGAAAGAGCAGGATACAATTAATATTATTTGTATATAATATAATAATAATGATAATGATAATGTGCTATGAGACTGCAATAATTGTGTAGCGTGAAAAAGATCATGGCTCTAAAGGTGGTATCAAACTGCTATAATTATGTAAGTTTGATACATCCTAAGAAAATGTACCCCAACTTATTGTCTGTGTTAAGCTGAAATATACTTTCTCACGTCTACATTTACATACTTTCTCACTTCTAAATGCCCTACATTTCAACCTTCTGTCCAGGAGGAATTTCAAAATGTCCTCCATTTTGAGCATGACTATGGGCCTTTGCAGACTGCCAGAAATAGTGCAAATTGAGTCCACTTTAAGGGTTAGGGTTAGTGCTAGGGAGTCATGGGAATTGTTGTTTTTTTATGAGACATTGAGCCTTCTCTGTCAGAGAGCTCTGGTGCCACAATAAAATATACTTCCCATGATTCCCTAACCCTAACCCTTAAAGTGGACTCAGTTTGCACTATTTCTGGCAGTCTGCAAAGGCCCTATGAAGCATGAAGTTCTACTTATATGAATTGTTTTAGCTTTTATTATGTAATGTCCTACATTTTTCTTAAATGTTCTACATTTTGCAGCGTCTTGTCCTCCTTCGCACTCATGACATCTGGTCATCTGGTGTAAGGAGATTGTGCTGGAGATTGCTCAGCCACTTCTCAATCAACAGGGGACCAAATCCCCATCAATCCCAATGGCTGCTATCAGTAAGTGGAGGTTGGAGGACTTTCACAGTCCCTACATAGCCCCTGCTTTAAAATATCAGAATTTTTGTGTCCCCCTTCCACTTTCCACCTTTGCCTCCAGCTTACTTCAATTGCTGCAAACTAAATTAAAACTGCAACAGTAGTTTGCATTCAGTTAACTCAGTGGAGGAAGGGGAACGGTGGAATCTTGCCCTTCCCATTAGAATTATGGAAAAGCAAAATGCTGCAACCTCTCTCAGTTTGTGTGTCCTTCCTTATTAATAACTTTTGCCACCTTGGCCACATTCTAATGGCCATGTCAGTCCCAGTTTTCAATTGTGAATTTTTCAAGGGTATAGGCAGGTACCTGACAAAGAAAATAAGTTGGAACAGGTTCATATAAGTCCTTGAAATACCCAGAAACCTAGTCATAGGGCTTAATAGATCATTGCCAGAAACTTCAGCTGTTCTTGAAAATTGAACAGGACCATTTAATTGGGAACTCAACATCCTAATTGAATGGAGGCTTCTACTTGTGTTCAAACATATCTGAATAAACATCCCCTTCACAACCTCCTCAGTAACAGAGGAAACTTGGGATTTGAGGATATGAGATCACCCTTGCATAACTGTGCTGAGCACCTTCATACAGCTGTGGAAACTAACATGTTAGCTGCAGGCAACCTGTTTGACTCCTGAGGCCTTCATGTCACTCTCATTGCCTGGCTATCTTTCCTGTTCAAGCCTTTCTTGAATATATAGATTCATTCAGGAATATGGTTTTTCCCCTTTTTTAATTTCTGCATTTATTACACATGCAAATTACAGATGAAAGCCTCAACTACACAAGCCATTACTCAGAAGAGCATCTTTCCAACTGCTGGACTTGGACTGAACAGCTTGTGGTTAATTTGCTATATAATCACTGCCTGCAACAGGAAAAGCAAGTGCTTCAACTGTGCTAATATTATGAAAGGGGAAGTTAACCATAGAGATAAATCCTGAAGAGCTGCAGCTGGGATGAAAGAGAGGGAAATCAGTGAAGCTAGAGCCAAGGCTATAGGCCTGCAAAAGTGGCCATTTGGATATTTAAAGGATAAAAGGTACCCACGAGTGCTGAAACATGTTTTGAAGTTGTCGTTGGCCTTATTTTAGAGGAGGCTCAACCCTGCAGCTCTGACTGAACTGAAAATTAAAAAGAAACCCCATAGTGTGTTTATAGCTGTGATTGTGACTGTGCGTGTGTGATGATGACTTTGTTTCCTTCACCCTTTATCTTTGAAATACCAAATGTCTGCTGAGTTAGCTACCCTTTCCAAAGCTGGGATGGCATCTCATGTTTCAGGAGAATGTAAATATTCATATAGCACTCTGCTTTACAGTGAGTCAGACCACTGGTCCATCCAGCCCAGTAATGTCTGTTCAATTAGCAGGGGGGCTCCAATAGAGTAATCACTTGTACATCTCTCTTTCTCTTTCTCTTTCTCTCTCTCTCTCTCACACTCACACACACACTCAAAGTGACATAGGGGGGTTGCAGACTGCCAGAAATAGTGTGAATTCAGTCCACTTTTAGGGTTAGGGTTAGTGCTAGGGAATCATGGGAACTGTTATTTTTCTGAGACATTGAGCCTTCTCTGTCAGACAACTCTGATGCCACAATAAAATACAGTTCCCATGGTTCCCTAACTCTAACCCTAACCCTAAAAGTGGACTGAATTCACACTATTTCTGGCAGTCTGCAACCCCCCTTACAGTCAAAGTGGCTTACAGTCTAAAAGCACAGTACAATTAAAAACATACAGAAGTGACAAATAAAATGGAATTAAACTATTGCAATATTTTAAAACATCACTGTTTAAAAATAGAATACAATAAAAAATAAAAGCACTTTAAAACCATACACTTTAAAACAGTACAACATCCCCAAGATATTCTTTAAAAACTTTCTGTTTAAAATACCTGTCTGAACAAAAAGGTCTTGGCCTGCCGGCGTACAGACAACAAAGCGGGGGCCATTCTGGTCTCCCTGGGAAGGGAGTTCCAGAGTCTAGGGGCAACCACTTAGAAGGTCCTCTCTCATGTCCTCACCATGCTTGTGATGGGGGTGGGACTGAGAGAAGGGCCTCTCTTGATGGCACCACACCCCAAAACTCCGGACTACTTCTGCCAGCAGTTTCATGTATATGTTGAATAGCATAGGGGACAACACAGAACCCTGAGGGACCCCACAGATCAATGGCCAGGGGGTCAAGCAGGAGTCCCCTAGCACCACCTTCTGGGTTCTCATGCATGTGAAAACTCCACACATGAGCAAGGATGATGAGCAAGTTTTTGTTTGCCTGGAGAGTCTCTATGTGAGCAGAAACATTTTTTCTTCAGATGTATTGTTTTGAATATGAGGAAAATAATGACAGAGCAGGGGCGGGGCTTTTGGAAAACATGTGAAAGAGTACTTAATCCTTCAAGCAGAATAATCAAATTGGCAAGGGAAAAGCTGAACAATTAGTCTCATAACCACACACTCGTAGGGTCTAGCAGACAAAAGAATAAGCTTAGTCTTCTTTGCATAACATATAACATTGGCTTTACTTACAAATACTTGTGCTTAGTCAAACACAGGTATATCTTCTTGAGAAAATAGAAAGAATACATGGTATCAGGAAAAATGTTTAGTATCATCTCATTGGCAGAAGGTCTGCAAAAGCATGTGCTCTTTTGGAGGAGAGAGAGAAGGAAGAGGAAAAATTGGTGCAAGTAAGAATTATGCAGAACAAGAAACATTGTGGAAAAGTAATCAAACAGAAAATCCCTATGAATGTATGTTGTGCCTAGACAATTGTAGAGTATGCAAACTAGCAGTTATTGAGTATAAGCACAAAAAGTTTGCTAACCGTATCAGAGCCTATGCACTCCCCTTTTCATGTGTTGAATTAAATTTGGTACTGTGGCTGATCAGGGCTCCCATTTGTTTCTGAAAGCTCGAGCTATGGTGAACACGGAACCCTGCAATCTTCAAGAAGGTATTATTATTGTTCATCTTATTGGTGAATAGCTTAGAGGTTTCTGGTGTTTTCAGGTGCTCTATTTTAATTTAATTTTTATTCTCCTGATCCAATGTGTTGTTTGGAAGTAACAGATGGCATGGACTGGCAGTTCCAAGAAAGAGTGGTTAACTTTAAATGGAAGGGGAAGAAAAGTAGAAAAGACCACACTCCACTTCCTTGTTTCCAGATCTTTCCTTTTCTACCTTAGATGTTCCAGTGTTGCCAGATGTGATTAGGGTGCCCAGTTTCACATTACCACCCCCTAAAACAAATAAGAGAAAAGAGGATGCAGAGTTATATCAAATACTTACATGTTCATTGCATGTACACTTGGAATAGTTACTACAATTTAGGTAAAAGTACTCTTACCAGATAAATATATAATCTCATCAAAGACTGCAATTAGTGACTTGTGTACCTGTTCAGCTGAGATTTACATGCAACTTCAAAGCCCCTGTTCATGCCCTTCTTATGTTGTTTTTTCTTTAAAACTTTTAAAGAAGATCTGAACTGGACAGGTCTTGGACCATCTTCGGTAAAATAGGACATATGGCCAAACTAAATGTGATCTGAATTCCTTGCAGTTACATCACCTATAAACTCTGTAAGCGAGTTAGGTGCTATGTGAAGAAGTAATTGTTCTATGTCTCCTGAAATGACTCTAAATCATTTTAATTGAGTAACAACAATGTGAATTTGCAGGATCAACCTTTACCAACCCCAGAAGTTGTTCCAAATGCCATGTTCTCCTGAGCTATCATCCTACTCCAATAGTCTTCTCATATACAGACAGACCTTTGTCTCAACATTACAGCTGACCCTCTCTTAAGATTAGATGTAAGAAGGACCAGGCACAAAACATCTTCTTTGCCTTCAAATTGTATTGCTTTCCTGGAAAGCCTCAAGGTCTGTCTGTCAGCAAAATTAATTCAGTGCCCACCAGTTAATAATTGAACAGACAGGATGAGGATACCCTGGGAGAGTGTTTAAAGAACAACAAGCATAAAACTCAAGTGTGGGAGGAGAATGGGAGGAGTCCAGGAGTCGTCCCTTGTGCTATTGAGAAACAAGAATGAAAAACTGAAAAAAGAAGTGATGGAGTTAGTTGATCTGATAATGGCTAGATGAGGATGCTAAAATGCTGGCTTAGTAGTTTCTGTTCCTCCATCAAAATAAGAGACAGGGGCATGAAATTTGAGATCAATCAAGTAAGAATTCTATGACATGCCAGAGGCTACACTTGAAAACAAATTACATAATCCTCTTCCTTAAACAGATTGAAAAGGTAGCATCTAGGTTTCTACCCTTGCATTCAATTAAAGTAAAATGGTAAAATAAGTAGTGGGGGCAACATATTTCTGACACTTGTTTTATTTTTCCTATGTTTTGGATCATCAGAAGGTATGACAGGTCCAAAGCAAAAACAGATGCTTTGAAACTGGCATGTTGGGGAATATGCAAAGGATGTAGCACACAGTCTAACAAATCATTAATCACAGTGGTTGAGAAAACCAGCTTCATGTGCTGCCTTTAGGCAAAGTTATACATGATTATGCTAAAATGATGGAACTGGTTTGATGCAGACATACCATTTTCTAACTGGATATGCCTTTTGGAGGAAATACACAGTTTTTCAGGGTTTGCTTGTGGTGAAAACACAAACTTCAAGCTTCCAGGACTAACTACCTCTCCATCATAATACTTCCGTATTCAGTTTCCTGGAACAATGATGCAACCTTTTGTTTCAAATTTTCAAATTGGTCTCAGTGTTTGGAGGACCATCTATATGAATTTAAATAGGAATAGGTGACTTTATGATGGTTCAGCTTGTAACCTATGTGATGAATGAGTTGGCACAACACATCATAGCAAGGGGAGAGAGTCAATCAGTCCATGCAGTACATATATCTCTGACATAACATAACTGCTTTTACATTCAGGTGTTAACACTACAAACCTATTGGTGGCTCTAAAAATCATAGAAGGATATGCATGCTAAGTACTGTGCCACTAGATGAGAAACAATTTCCTTCGGGAATCTAATCCAACTATGTTGTATCAAAGCTTAAGCACTAGCAAAACTGATCAAATTTGTTACCAAATTCCAGGAACAATTATTTTTCAATGATGATCTAAGTATATCACTGTCAATTTAAGTGCAATGGTCTGCTTAGGACAATGGTGTCCCTTTTATGATCTCATTCTGCTAATACAAGAGTTGAGTTCTGTAAAGTTATCAGGGCATCCTATTCTGAACTCCAACTCTGCCTTTGGGTCCCTTTTGCACTACACAATTTTAGCTGTACGATTCCATTTTAACTGCTATAGCTGCATCCTATGGAATCCTGGGGTTTGTAGTTTGGAGAGGCAGTATTGCTCTCTGGCTGAAAATTCTAAATATCCTTCCCTCAGCTGTAAATCCCAGGATTCCATAGGATGGAACCATGGTAGTTAAAGTGGAATCTTAATGCTATCACTGAGTAGTGTCAAAGAGTCCCTGGTCATACTCATCTACTACACTACTGTGCAAGCATGGTATAGTGATTTGAGCACAGCATGGTGTAGTGGTTTGAGCATTGGACTCTGGAGACTAGGATTTGAGTCTCTGCTCAGCCATGAAACGCATTGGGTGACCTTGGGCAAGTTACATGCTGTCAGCCTCAGGGGAAGGCAATTGCAAACCTCCTCTGAACAAGAAAACCACATGATAGGTTCACCTTAGGGTTGCCATAAGTTGGAAATGACTTGAATGCACACAACAACAACACTACACCCTCACTTTGGAAGCAAACTATGCACATGGTTCTGACTAACTTATCCTGTAGAGCAGGGGTAGGCAACCTTTCCCCTTTAAGGGCCGAGGGACTTCAGCTCCCAGAAGCCTCAGCCATGTTGGCCAATAGTCCCATGTTGGCCAATAGGTCCTGGGATTCTGGGAGCTGACGTCCCTCGGCCCTTAAAGGGGAAAGGTTGCCTACCCCTGCTGTAGATCATTTACTATAACAGGAGAGGTAACCTCTGGCCCACAGGCAATCTCCCCCTCTACAAATTGGGAAGGAAAGTGGGAATGAGGATGGAAACACTCAGCTTTTCTTTCTTCATAGGTTTCTTTTCTTTCTTCTCCAGTTTGCCTGGCTGAGAATGAGTTTAAAGAAACTTTATAGCACATAGTGTAGGTTGCTTTCCTCTCAGTTGTTGCAAAGTAGATCTGTGAAATTACATGAGGTTATCCACTTTTGAGGGGCGGCAGAAATGGTATTACTGAAATAATAATAATAATAATAATAATAATAATAAATTTTATTTATATACTGCCCTGTGGCAAGCCAATCTGGGCGGTGTACAACAATAAAATAAATACAACTTAAAACAATGTAATTCCCTCCTCCCCCCCCCCTTAAAAAGTTATTAAATCATGTCATAGTTAAAACAATTTACAGTTATAACAATTTTAATTTTTTTTTATTGAAATTGAAAGTTTTAAATGGCCCTGTAGAAAGTTGGAATAGTCTGTTCCTCTTCCTTCTATCTGTCAAGAGAGAACTTTAACCCAGATCTGTGTTGATGAGTTTTACTGCTCAGTGTAACTGTGGAATATCAAATGTTTGGGATGTTATGGAGGATATCTTTGGCAGATCCAGCAAGTTAGCCTGGTATTTAAGAAATGAAGTGAGAAACTTGCAGCTAAAGAGATCATGGTGTCACATCCAGCTCTCCCTCCAGGCTCTCATCAACTCACTGCCTCTCCTAAAATTATGCACTGTAAAAGTTATATAGCTGTCATGTCGGGAACTTTAGGATTCATACCATCTGGCAGTGACAGTGTAATGGAGTAGTACTAGGGTCAGAACACTATGAGAGGGGCTGAGGGGGGGAAATCAGCAAAACAAAATATTTTAACAGTGTGCTCTCCCTGCCAGACAACGGATTACCTTTGTATAACTAGGAATTTGTTGGCTTCTATGGAATTTATAGCAGCAAGAGAATGGTGGATAAGGTCTAATTTGATTAAGCTCTCTTCAGGGTTCAACTCTCTTTTTTCCTGTCAGATCCAAGATATAAGAAGGGAGAAGCAAATAATGTGAATATTGGCAAGAATTCTCTATCACAGTGTACAGTGCATGATTTTACGTATATGTAGCTATGCAGCAGAGGCACTAAGAAAACCCATTAGTGAATTGTGAAGATGAAAAACAAATTGGTGTCCCAATACATATCAGTCCTGTTGTGCATTGGTCCCATTACATATCAGTCACTTTGCTGGCTCCCCTATATAGTACTGACAGGGACAGCCCCTTCCTGAATACAGATGTTGCAAAACTGCTCAATTCTATTTCCTGCAGATGTAAGATGAAGGTGTAAATCCTTTCCTTAATTCCAGTCATTATTTCCTTGAACTAACTACTGGGCATGCTGGCTAGGGAATTCTGGGACTTTCAGTCCAAAAAGAACAAGCCTTACAAACTCTGGAAAGAAAGAAAAAAAGCACCCCTATGTATTCCCAGAATACATTTATCTCCCAGAACTAGGCACTGAATCTGGGATTAAGGAAATAATTTTGGTACTTCCCTTGAAGAAATTGCCCAAGATTAGAAAATTATCACAACTTTCTGGAGAAAAGAAAAAGAAAAGGGGGGGGGGTTGTAGCGAAGAGACTTATTTTTGTACAAACCATTTTATTAGGAGCAATTTTATGTACTTCTGTTTAAAGAGGTAGTAAACGGTTCATAGAGGCAGATGTTAATAAGAGGCAGTGCATCTTCATGGTCTCAGCAATCAGGCCTATGCTCTATTACCTAATCCAGTGCTGTATAGTTGTCTGGTTGAGGGAGAGTATGAATGGTGAGGAACACTGAGATCTACCTCTTGAATGCATATCCCATTGAATGTAAAAGGGTGCAGGTGGATAACATCTGAAAGGGATGTGGATAACATCCATTTTTGTATTCGCTGCATTGCTTTCAGTGGGATGTTTAGAGTTCAGAAATTGAGAAGGCTTTAATTTGCCCTCAGTAAAGTCATCACATAGTCAAATAACATCCTCACATATCAGGTTGAATATCTGTTCTCTGCAGAGCCAGTGTGGTATAGCAATTTAAATGTTGACTACAACCTTGGAAAACCAGGGTTCAGGTCCCCCCATCAGCCTTGGGAACCCATGACTCAGAGCAAATCAAACATAGATCAGGGAAAGAGGATGGCAAACTCCCTCTGAACCAGTCTTCCCAAGAAAACCCCATGATAGGGTCACCTTGGAGTTGCCAGGAGTCAGAAACAACTTGAAGGTACACAACAACAATAACAACAACAACAATCTGATCTCTGCTGGCTTGGGCTATGTGACGAAAAAATGAAACAAATATTTGGTACCCTAGGAAACAATGAACAAGCAATATTCAAAATATTGTAAGAGTGGAAAGAAGAGTTTCTACACAAATATTTCACACCCCATAAATGCCCTTTTGTAGCATTAACCAAGATTAAATTAAGGCAACTATTCTTTCAGTATAAGAGAATCAAATATTTTATACCCTTCAGGCTGGTGGACTGCCTTCAGTTTGATGAGTCACAAATAATGCAAACCTATTCTACTGATATTTCTTAACAGTCTAGTTCTATACTTTTCAAAGGAGAATCTCATGGAGTTCAGTGATCCTGATTTCTAGATAAGTGAGTAACAGATTTCATTGTAAAAGGAATTAACACTCAGGATAGGAACAGAAGATAATTCAGCCTTCTCACCTGTAGCAGAAAGTTCCACTTGTTAACAAACAAGAACTATACAAAACAAGCCTATATACTGCAACCTATAAACCTGCTTTTTTAGACTCTCATGTACAACAAGAAACTATTTTCAGATTTTATGATTTATCAGTGTTTAACTTATGGATAGGATTATGACACTGGTTCAAAGCTACTGTAATGACCAAAAGTCCCACTGGAGTAGATTAAACTCTAATAAATGGGCAATCAGAGTGAGGTTTAGATATAAGATTCCTCTCTGCTACTGTCAACAATGAGGACAGTGACTGCATCAATGCTATTAAAAGCTTTGTGAATACTACAAACATCAAAGGATTCCCACCCACTCACAGTCTCCTATGTCAGCAAGTATTACAGCAACACATAGACTTGGAAGGAGTTGCTGTTGAAGGAAAACTTTGAATGGTTCTGCATTTGGCAATACAGGCTGGTGGCAGTCTGGCATCTCACTGACAGAACAGACAAGCATTGTTAGGTTAAATTGTGGACAGCTTCCTGAACATGGCAACATGGGGGCTTCCTACCACAGCAGTCAGCAAAGTGTACCTATTAACACTGAGTTAATTGTTAACCATAGAGTCAAGAAGAGGAAGGGAAGGACAGAAGAAGCCATCAGTGGAAGAAGAAGCTGAGAAGGATGGGCAGGCCAAAATAGGACCTACTAGGCCTTCAAAGTGTCATTCATCCCCATGTGATGAATAGGCCTGTACATACTATTGTTTCCATCCTACTGTAGGTTGCTTGAGACGAGCAATATCCCATCAAGGGATGCTGTTCTTCAATCCTAGATGAAGACAGAGATCTTCCTCGCTTGGTAAATCTTGCATTTTGATTAACTTGAATTTTTAGCAATCAGAAAATCCATAGAGAGTTGGAAAGCTGAGCTGTAGCTAAAGACCTGGCTGAATGAGACTACGTGTGAAAGGGATCTAGGAGTCCAGGTAGACCACAAGTTGAACATGAGTCAACAGTGCGATGCAGCAGCTAAAAAGGCCAATGCAATTTTAGGCTTCATCAGTAGAAGTATAGTGTCTAGATCAAGAGAAGTAATAGTGCCACTCTATTCTGCTTTGGTCAGGCCTCACCTGGAATACTGTGTCCAGTTCTGGGCACCACAATTTAAATAGGATGTGGAGAAACTGGAGTGTGTCCAAAGGAGGGCAATTAAAATGGTGAAGGGTCTGGAAACCAAGCCCTATGAGGAACGACTTAGAGAGCTGGGGATGTTTAGCCTGGAGAAGAGAAGGTTGAGAGGTGATATGACAGCTGTGTTTAAATATTTGAAGAGATGTCATATTGAGGAGTGAACAAGCTTGTTTTCTGCTGCTCCAGAAACTAGGACCCGAAACAATGTATGTAAGCTCCAGGAAAAGAGATTCCACCCCAACATTAGGGGGAACTTCCTGACAGTAAGGGCGGTTTGACAGTGGAACCCACTCCCTCGGAGAGTAGTGGAGTCTCCTTCCTTGGAGGTCTTTAAGCAGAGTCTGGATGGCCATCTGTCGGGGATGCTTTGATTGGGCGTTCCTGCATGGCAGGGGGTTGGACTGGATGGCCCTTGTGGTCTCTTACAACTCTATGATTCTATGATTCTATGTAAGATCACATAAATGGAAATGGTTGTACCTAGAACCAACCCCAAAAGAGATAGAAATGAAAAATTAAAAAGGGGAGGAACTTTACCAATACAGAGTAATGACATCATGCCATGCCTTGAGCATCCATACACATTATAGGGGAGAGGCAAAGAATGAGTCGTAGGACTGTTTTAGAATATTGTGTTTTTTATTCCATCTTTAGGATGTACTAATACAAATCAACTTTCATAAAGAGCTTCAGTCACAGATTTCATTTGCACAGCCATTGCTCTTTCCCAACAGTACAAATGAAAGAGTGTGTATGCACTCTTGATTTCTCTCTGCTGATTTAGAGTTTGGTTCTCATGGCAAATTGTCTCTGAGGAAAATAGCAGCCATTGACTCAAGGGCCATTTGCCCTTGAGTAGAATGCTTTTCTTCAGCCATCCACTTTCTGTCACTTCAGTAACTTCAAACTTCAGATAAGCATTTAAAAATACAATTTTTTTGTTGAAAGAAAAGATGCAGGCAAAATTACCAAAGGAATGCAAACATAGCAAATGGAAGTGTTCTACATGTGAACAATTTTCAGTTCCTCATTCTGTGAAATGCTAGAAATTGGGGGACAGGAGGAAAATTTCATTTAGGTCAGAATTCTTATTTTAAAAAGCAATGTCCCCATTCCCCCCTCCCCACAGCTACACACCTGGCCTAAACTCATTTTTCTGTACATCTGGATGGAAGGCATCTAGCTCTACTTATCCAAAGACAATGTTCAGCTAATCCATTTTCTCTCCTGAATAGAATTCTCTGTGATAAGAGAAAAGAAGGAAAAAGCAGTGAGGAAACATGGAGAAAGTTGATATACCTGCCAGCCATCCCAATTTGATTCAGCCAATCCAGATTAGCATCATCCCACTTTTTCAGCTGCTACTGAAGTGTCACAGGTTTTCTCTCTTCTCACCTTTCTTCTTTGTCATCGTCATCTTTGTTGCTACATTGTTCCACAGTCACGGAAATCAAGCAAAATCACCCCCTTGTCATCCCAGAAGACATTCACCATAATCTTCTGTACTGAGTGCTGGCTTTTGAATTTCTTTGGTCCAGAGAGGTGGAATGTTACACTCTGTGAACAGATTCTTGATCTCTGGGTCATACACATATTGCCCAGGTCTCATCACCAGTACAAACATACCCCAACAAGGTGTCCTTGTGGGCTTCAAATGTTGCCAACGGTTCTGGACACATGTGTAATCACCTCTCTTTCAAATCAGCTGTTAATTGATGAGGAACCCACTTGAGACACACTTTCCTGTATCCAAAATTGTAGATAATTTACTTGACAGCATTGTGACCACAGCCAAGTTCCTCAACAGTCCCTCGGACAATCCTACCCTGGTCTGCATGAGTCATGTCATCCACCATCTTTTGGTTTTCATCAGTGACTGCTGTTGATGGCCTTCCGTTATGTGGTTTGCCTTCAATACTGGTTTCACCTTCTTTAAACATTTTCACCCATCTTCACACATTACCCTCATCAATTGTTGCCTCACCATAAACATTTCTGAGCCTTATGTGGATGCCAGCAGCAGTATAGCCTTCTTCGGTCAAGAACCTGAGGACTGGTCTTTGTTTCTGCTTCATATCCGTGGTTATACAACACTTAGAAATACAGAAATTATGTCAATCATGCACTAAAAATTACTCTATCTGGTGGTGTATAACATCACATTTGTGTCAATAATTTCAGGGAAAATGGCACATTGATGTTACACTCATAGCCTTGTGTTGTAAGTTGCATTTGTTACACACATATCCAATGAAAACCCTTCCTACATGGCCACATGGCTGTTCACAGTTTCAGTTAAAGGCCTGTCATCCCTGTAAATCGGTTTGGCAATGAAGTGTTTCTGAAATTGATAACATTTAATTGAAAGCCCTATAACTTTGGTCAAGACATTCTAATCAACAGAAAAGTTAACTTTTACCTTATTTAATAAAAGTTCAGTCTATGATTTTAAAAAAAAAAAAACCCTACTTTATTCATTCAAGCAAACATCAACAAAATAATGCCTTAGAAAATCACTTTTTCTAGAAATCATATGCAAAGCCTTAGGAATTCAAGGTCTGTTTCATTGTATCAGGAAAGTTAGGTAATATCACAAGGAACCATTCAAGTAGTAAGTCAAACAATAGTGTGCGTTTTGTTCTCATTGAGAATTTTCTATTTTATAAGCTATTTTATATGAAAGCATAACAGATGAGAGTTTGATTCTAGTCTCTCTCGCTGGCTTTTCTTCTCAAATGAAGATTCAGGAAGGACTCATCCCACGCTTTCTGCAAGTGTGTTGATGACTAAAAAGGCCAATCCGAGATAAACAAGTCCGGTTGCAGAAAGCACATCAGAAGGTCTCCTTGGGTGATGTTTCCAGGTTGTGATTCTTTCTGCGTTGTCATTTCTCTTCGAGACTTGTTCGGCGTGAGTTCTCAAATAAGGCTGCAGCATTGTGGATAGTGCATCTCCATGCCTCCCAATGTGAGGCCAGGGCAGACCATTGTTGGTGGACAATTTGGCCTGAGATGTTGTTTCAGGGAGTCCTTGTGTCGCTTTTTTGGAGCACCCTTCTTACGCTGACCCGTGGCGAGTTCACTGAAGAGTACTATTTTTGGGAGGCGATGGTCCTCCATCCTAGAAACATGCCCTGCCCAGCGCAGCTGCATTCTCAATAGCATGGCCTCAATGCTGGTCATCCATGCTTGCTCAAGGACAGCAACATTCGTCACATAGTCAGTCCAGTGTTCATTTAGGATTGTGCGTATACAGCACTGATGAAAGTGTTTGAGGAGTCGTAAGTGTTGGCAATAGGTGACCCATGTTTCAGACCTGTAAAGGAGAATAGACAGTACAATGGCTCTGTGTAAACTGATTTTTGTGCTTCGCCTTAGGTGTTTGTTACTCTAGACTCTTTTGTAAAGTCTTCTAAATGCGCTATATGCCTTTACTAATCTGTGATTGATCTCTTTGTCAATCTTGGCATCTGAGGAGATGATGCTTCCCAGGTAGATGAACTGCTGAAGGGACTAAAGCACAGATTTGCCTATGGCGATGTGGGGGTGGGGGTGTTCATCCTGTGGTGCAGGCTGGTAGAGAACTTCCATTTTCTTCAGGTTGACTTCCAGCCCAAACAGCTCTGCAGCTGTTGCGAAGCAGAATGTTAGGCGCTGCAGAGCTGCTTCTGTGTGGGCAACAAGGTTCTAGTAGAACACTTAGAAACTTCAGTTCTGGAAATCATACTCCAAAAATAACTTTTTCAAGCTCTGTGCTACTTTCAGAGTGCACTATATTTCTCTCTATATGCTTATTCTGTATGTGAATGTGCTAGAGAGGATGAGAAAGATGGATCACTCCCACTAAACACAAAATGTGTGTTCTTTATACCAAATATAGGGAAACATCTTTGTAAATGTCTCTTGAATTTACTACTAGAATTTGATTTTCTCCAGAGCAGAATCAAGGAAGAGACAGAAGGTACATCTTGCAAATTCCCTTTGAAGCCACCCTTGACCAGTGGGGATGTCAGGAATTTGCCCTGTCTGCATTCCCAGTACACAAAAGCTTCCTACAAAAGGAAACTTCCTTTCTGTAGTTCTTAAACTTTAAAATGGCATAAATTAACATCAAAGGTAGATAAGAAGAATGCAAAGCAGGTGTAGATTATAAATTCCTCAATGAATGCAGGAAAAGTGAAGTAGGTCTTACTGGTAACAGCATTCAGCTTCTTAGGAATTTCTGTGTCATTTTAAAACAATAACAACAACAACCGAATTTCTAGCCCTTATGGCTGTAACAAAATGGTTGAAAAGTATATGGGCAACACCTACTGAAAATTACAAAGCTATTTTGAAATAGCTAGAGGGTAATCTACACTGTAGAAATAATGCAGTTTGACACCAGTTTAACTGTCATGGCTCCATCCTACAGAATCCTGGGATTTGTATTTTTGAGAGGCACTGGCACTCTTTGGCAGAAAAGGCTAACATAAAACTAAAATCCCAGGATTCTATAGGATTGAGTTACAGTACTTAAAGTGGTATCAAACTGCATACTTTCTATACTTTAGAAGTACCCAGATACAGAACATGTATATGTCTATGGATATTTGTTGGTCAGGGGAGATGAAAATCTAGATTCTAGCCCATGGGGCTAATCCAGCCTAGAGAAACCTCCAATGTGGCCCAGGGACAATCCCAAAAATAAATTCCCACAAAGTTCACCGTCTCCAAAGCCCCATATGCTACAGAGTCTCCTGCATGCCACTAGCCATAGCAATTGGGAAGAGAGGAAATCTGCCTTTCTCTGGAGCACAGTTGTCCATTATACACCGCAGAATGCCAAAGCCCAGGCACATAGAGGAACATGGGCAAGCATCTCAGCTATGACTTCAGTACCCTGCATCATTCTTAATTCCTTCCCATAAATAGCAAACCATAATAAATTATGCAAAATAATAGAAACTGCCTAAATTATGCAAAATAAAGAGAAAATTATGCAGATACCATTTTTCTTGGCAAAGAATGTATATTGTCTGAGTGCAGAATTTAATTGTTTTAGTTTTGTTTAGAGTACAAATCTCTAGATGATGCTGTGTTCAGAAGTTGGGTAAGGAGTCTAAAAGAGCATGAATTGCAAGGCTATCTAGATTTGGAGTCATGTCAGCCCCAGAGTCCACAGAAGGAAGAACACAAACCAGTATGTAAATAAAAATGGACTGAAAAGAACAGAACATGGCATGAGCAGTCAATGAAGTGTAGAAGATGCACTGATTGTTTAGGCAAAGAAACAGAAGATCCTGATAGTATTACCAGAGCAGAAGTAGGCAACCCAAACTCTTGATTATTAGCCATGCTGGCTGGGTCTTAAGAGGGCTGTAGTCCAAAACATCTGTAGGACACCAGGTTGCCTGCACCTCTATTGGGTTAACCAATATGTGTTGTAGACACTCAGAATCTCATCATCTAAAGAACTGAGGAAACATACCCTTCTTGGTCATTAAGACACACAAAAAAGATAAGAGCCAGGTATAAAAACCATAACATATATTGTATTAAATTCTACTAAATTGTTACTAAACCATTTTTCAAGGCATCTAGCATATATGTTCTATTTCAATGACTCTCAATAGATGTGTCAGGATTTATATCAGAGAAGTTACTGGGTCACTGCAGTGCTTCCACCATGATCTTGTTTTGTCAGAGCCCACTGGAGCCCATCCTTTCCACAAAACAAGATGGTGGTAGTAGCACTGTTTTGTGGATTATGGATGTTATTGCACTTTGCTACATGACCGACATGATATACCTGGATACGTATTTCTTAATGTTCAAATGAAGTTCTCAATTACTACAATGCTAGAAATTTGGGGAGTGAATCAGAATTTCATTGGGTGGGGCAGAATTCCTATTGATGGACTCTGCTGGACAACAATCTCCTAGGTTTGTTCTACCTCTTTATCTCCTGCATCAAGCAGGGTTTAGACTAGATGGCCTTCAACAATCTCCAAGTCTACAAATTCTATATTCAGGAGGCAATCACCAAGGACCCACCTGTTGCAGTCACAACTGATGTGCTGATGGTATTCTGGAGCTAATTCTCTTGTTTGATTTTAGACATTGAGATGAAATGTGGGAGAGATTTGGTACACAGCAGCAGTCACAGCAGCTGGAGATGAAACAGATGGTGGCACCTGTATCATCAGATGCTTTTTATCACCTACTTTTCCTTATTTAGTTTTCAATCATGCACATAACTGTTTGAAAGCAAAGCTGAGGACAGCGTGGGAGCTTGAGATGGTGTGAAAATCACAGGTAACGACAGCAGTTCCATTCAGAGTTCATATTTGGTTTGGCACCAAGTTCAAAAGCCCACATGACAAGAGAAATAAAACACTTGGAAAGAAAAAGCTATGATAGGGAGAGGAGTGGGGAGGGACAAAGAGATAGAGTTTCATAATTAAAAGCTCTTCAGAACTGTCTGCAAATGACTACTATTTGAGGATTCAGTTTCTGAAAAAATGTTTCTAAATGGGCAAATCAACACTAATATTAACAATAGTGACAGGAGGGCACAGAGGATTTCTCAGGGTTGGGCAAAGGATGGGATGCATCTTTACAGTATATTTCAGCAATGCACAGTAGCACATTTTAAAATTCAGGTACTCATCATAATAGTCCTCATCTCTAAAGAAAGTCCAAAGGTGTTAATCAATATCAATTAGCCACTATGCCACCCCTAACAACCACTGCCCCACTGTGAAAACAATTGATCTGCTTTGATTTCATAACAAGCTTGGGTCTGATTAGTACTTGGTTGAGAGGCACCAGGAAATACCACGAATCTCCGGGTAGGGCTAGAAAAGTATCCGTTCTGAAATCCTCATGAGCCTTAGCTGCCAATTAGTGTTCACAGTACTATGTAGATGATCAAGGGTATCACTTAATAGAAGCCAGCATGGTGCAGTGATTCAAGACTCTGGAGACCAAGGTTCAATTACCCACTCAGCCATGAAACCCACTGGGTGAACTTGGACAAGTCATATGCTCTCAGTCTCAGAGGAAGGAAAAGGCAAACCTCCTCGGAACAAATCTTATCAAGAAATCCCCATGATAGGGTCGCCATAAGTCAAAAACAACTTGAAGGCACACAACAACAACAACAAGTCTGGATAAATTATTTTGTTGCTTTAAATTGTTTTAATCTACTTATATTGATTTTACTTGCACACCACTCTAAGAATGGGATGATGATGATGATGATGGATCAAAGTAACTGGTTGGCTTCATGTGAACCTAATATTAATCTAGATATACAGTCTGAATAGGCTTCTTCTTATGTGCTTAAGACATTATCACACCAGCCTATTCTCCCCAACATGGCATGTATTACAGAGATCTGGTTTGATGAGACTGGGGAAGAGGGGGTTTAACCTCTCTCAGCTTTGTCCACCAGAGTTCTCTGTTCTTTGCAGATGAGACCTAGGGGCAAGGGGGTGGTTTACTGAAATTCCATCCACCCTATCCCACAGTTTTCTGGGTTCAAATGTCCTTGGGTGATGCATTTATCTAAAGCTGGGTGGCTGGGACAAATTGGGGGTTCTTTTGGTATACCATCCACCCAGCTGCTCAACAGTCTTTCTTTCTGAGCTAGCCAAGGTGATCTTAGTGTTGGTATCCTCAGTGCTGGGGGATTTCAACATCCATGCTGAGTCGGCCCTGTCAGGAATGGTTCAGGCCTTTATGTCTCAGTCCTGCCCTGTCAGGAATGACTCAGGCCATAACAACCATGAGTCTGTCCCAAGAAGTATCTAACCCTACTCGTGCTTCTGAGCACACTCTGGGCCTTGTTTTCTGTAGTGGGTGGGGTGAATGTGATCTGGATGTGGAGGAACTATCTATAGTTCCGTTGTCATGGGCAGATCACTACCTGATGGGGTAAACTTTCTGGAGATCTGAACTTCTGCAGGGGTGGGGGACCCATTAAGATGCTCCTCCCCAGGAGACTTATGAATCAGGGTGGACTGCTGATGGCTCTTGGGGAGTTTCCTACTACCTTGACAGGTGCTCAAATTCTGACTGATCTTTGGAATGGAGAAATGGCCAGAGTGGCGGACACAGTCACTCTCAAGCATCTCCTCTCACAAGTGAAACAAGTGAGAAGGTGACTAGAGCAGCATTGACAGAAAATTCAAAGTACATAAAGCTTATTCTAGATCCTCTTCTGAGTCAATAGAAGCTGTTGCCCTCAAGTCATTTCTGATTTATGATGACCCTAAGGAAATATATCACAGGGTTTCCTTGGCAGAATTTGTTCAGAGAGGGTTTACCCTTGCCTTCCACAGACACTGAGAAAGTGTGATTTGCCCAGGGTCACTCAATAGTTTACCATGGTGGAGCGGGAATTCAAACCCTGCTCTCCCAGTGTCCTAGTCCAACAGTCAAACCACTACACCATGCTGGCTCTCTCTGATGCACAACAGAGGTAATCAAATTTTGTAGCAGCTTTGGGTTAGCTGTCTTTTAAAACTACAACATATTTAGGAAGAAATAAGTATAAAAGTATCTGGGGTGTTAAATCACTGTAAAAAGTGTTACATTAATAGCCAAGGGTTATATGGGGGAGCGGGTACACAGAGCCAAATGCATTTAACATGCAGTAATTGACAGTGAGTATCATATTTTAACATTAGCATTCATGGAATACACAGGACATACATTAATACAACTTTTATAAAACTTTACCATTTCATCACAGATAATTGTGTGGGAGCTACTACAGTTGACATTTGTGGTGTTGTAGCACTACATCTGTGAAAGCTACTATAAATTAATGAGTGCAGTTAATTAACCATATAAACAGATGCTAATGTATCTTTCCTTTATTACATTAATCAATTAATGAAGTAGACTTTTAAAATTATAATTATCATCTCCTGCAAGCTTTAGAAACACTGACAGCAGAATAGACAAATAAATACATATAGAGAGGGTGTGTGCTTATGCACATACAATGCATCAGAGCTTAGGAAAGTTACTTGTTTGGACTATAGCTTCCAGAAGCCCCAGCCAGGTCAATCATTGGCTGAGGGATTCTGGGTATTCTAGTGCAAAAAGACAAGAGTGAGCCAATGTGTGTCTGGTGAAATTGTTTTGTTGATATTTAAATTTAAGTATTTATAAATTTGCAGCTATATATATATAAATCAGTTTGTGTGAATTTGATGCAAATCTCCTTTTTGGGGGGTTGTCTTTTTGATGACAGATTGTTCTTTCTTGGTAATGTGGGGCTACCCTCTGTACATTGTATTGTGGCAGCCATTTTTGTCTTTTCTGTTCAAATGATTTATTTTGATTTGAACAGTGTGTGAAGGCCAGAAAATGTTTCCTCCGTTGTTAATAATATTTTAAGAGTTTTTTAAAGGTGCCGCAGGTTAAAATATTTTAATGAGAGAAAAATATGCTTGTTTTTATGAATTAGTCATAAACAGGAGCTCTCAAGCTGTTGATCATTGCCAGGGCTTATGTATAGAGATAACAGCATAAAAATGATTATCATAATCCCAATTATTTTCTATGCATAATTCTGCTCCCAATACCTTGGGTAGATATTTGTGAGTGCAAATTTCTGATAAACCCATCCCCACTCCATCTCAATGTTCTGTATGCCATACCCTCCAATATTTCACAGAGGAACACCAGGACACATGTGGCCAAGCAACATCAGAGTGTGGTCAAAATGGCAAAAGTTATTAATAAGGAATAATACATAAGCTAGGAGGGGCTGTGGCAGATTGCTTTTGCCTGAACCTACAGGGAAAGACAATACGCTACCCCTTCTCTCCTCTTCCCCTTGTTGAGTTAACTGGTTGCAAACTACCTTTGCATTTTGAACTCAGTTTGGATGAATTGAAATAAGCTGAGGATAAAGGAGGGAAGCAGGAGGAGGTCAGAGAAAGTGAAACATTTTAAAATCAGCTGAAAAAGTGGAATGACAGAGGATTAATCAGGACTGTCCCTGGCAAATTGGGACATTTGGAGGGTATGTTAAGAGTGTGAGTAATCAAAGTGAAAGCTTTACCTTCAGGTGCAAAATGGCTGACCGTGCCTATATCTGATAGGAGTATCAGGCATTTCACTTTCACCAAATGATTTCTCACAGTAGCTTCCTGTCTCCCATTGTCCAAACGACTCCAGCTTTGATCTTGGTGGCCTCTTTTGAAGGTTGCACGTATCTCATTCTAGGCATGCCTCTGTGCTTGTGACTCTATATTAGTCTCTATAGGAAGTCAATGAGATGGAACTCAATAGAAAAAAGAAGGAAGGCTTAAGGGCCATTTGAAGACAAATGGGAAGGCCCAGCACTCAATAACTTTACTGAATCATATTTTTCAAGACTGCACAGACAGATCTACCTAGTATGAACAGGAAGAAAAGAACACAAGCCTGCTTGCTTCCAAAGGACATTCACCCTCACCTGCTGAAGAGCAAGTGTTTTATTCTTTTTCTTGTATAAACACATACTCCAAATTTCAGGAGGCCCTGAGGGGGAAAGAATAAAGGGGACTGGATGACACTGAAATCAAGGAGAATATTGTCTCCCATGTTAGTATTGATTCTCCTCTCAGCTCTTGTTCTGAGTACAAAGTTTATAGAAAGTAAACAATTCATAGCAGGAATCCATAACAGGGCTTTATTCAGCCTGCCTCATAGCAAACAAATCTCTCCCTGCTGCTCATAATTCACATACAGTGTTGCTCTTCCAGTATTGTCCTACCTGGTTTTCTGTTTGGCTTCTGGTCAGCTAGGGAACCAAACTATATAAAACTCTGAGCTTATAATTCAAACGTAATAACATGTTATCCTCCAGCAATGTAATTCCTTCAGAGTTTCCTGACTGACCAGACTTGAAAAGCGTGTTTATCTTCTAATGACCAATCATCAAACAAAATAAACTAATTTGTGAAATATAGAAGTGCTTGGGCTGGGACAACTGGGCATCTTTCCTCTCTTCAGGGAGCACCACTTCTGGATAGGGAGACGATAATCTCATCTCATTCAACCCTTGTTTGTTTCCCCCTTTTTCCAACCATTTTATTGTTCTAAATCTTTATATGACACTTTGAGTACAGGCAAAGCAGCTAATAAATCACAATATGGAGAATATATCCCATATCATATACAACCTTCCAATAATTTAAGATGGGCTTAGAAAAAGTTACTTTTGGTAAAATTTTGTTTCCTCCACTACCAATCTCAGTATACCATTCTTACTGAATTTTCCCTTTTGGAAAAGCACAGGAAATACTTGAAACTTCAGACAGCACACTGAGCCCTAACAATCCCAGGCAAGGGTTCAGTTGGCCTACTGAAGTTGTGCTGAATCCATCAAGTTAGGGATGCAGGAAATTACTTAAAACAACCTTCAGCCTGGCTTAAAGAGGTTGCAGACTGCCAGAAATAGTGCAAATTGAGTCCACTTTTAGGGTTAGAGTTAGTGCTAGGGAATCATGGGAATTTTTTTTTCTGAGACATTGAGCCTTCTCTGTCAGAGAGCTCTGGTGCCACAATAAAATACAGTTCCCATGATTCCCTAACCCTAACCCTAAAAGTGGGCTCAATTTGCACTATTTCTGGCAGTCTGCAACCCCCCTTAAATGTGGCAGCATCCCTGGGTTGGATGTGGGTTGCATGCAGTAGAACAAAGCTCATCCCTCACTCCATCCCTTTTCTGCCACCTTTCTGCCAGCAGGACTTAAAAAGCAGACTGCTTTGCCAGCAGATCTCTCAGATTCACTGGGAGAAGAGTGGTCTGCTACAGAAGGGCATTTGTGTCGATATTTCTACCTAATCCCAATCTCATTAAAGTCTGTTGCTTGGGATTTCATAGTAAAACAGAGAGGCAATAGACCGAGGGAAACTATTTTCCCATCATATATTTCATTTATAGTATGGTCTGTGATCTCACCTTTTTATTTCAATGCACATATACATAGGCCAGCATTCTGTTAGGGGCGTAGACATGTTTAAGTTTCCCTTATGCATGCAGTTGTACTTTTTTGTGCACTGTGGGTGCTGATGTTCTTTACCTACCTCTACTTTACCCAAAGTCCATCCCATCAGCTTACTGAAAAAATCCTGAAGCTGCCCAGGTTGCCATTCCATGCTTTCAGTAAGCAAGCAGGACTAGAAAAATGTCTGGTTACATCCCCAAAGTTAGACAGAAAATGATGACATCAGCAATGTGATCTGCAGGATGTGAGGTGGCTGCAAGAGCTTTTTAGTAGGACAGGAGGAAGTATACGGCTCAGTATAGCATAGGTTCTAATGCAGACATTTAGTGTATGCTGAGGAAATTCAGCCATAATTTGAATCACCTTTCATTCTCCTAGTCCTTCTAATGAAACAACCTGTTTGCCGTTCTCTTTGAAGGATATATGCAAACTCCATTGAACATGCTAATGAGCATGATCTTTCCTCCATACATCATCCCACACATAATTAGTTAGTAATTACCAATTATTATATGCAGTTGCAGAAACACTTCATTATGAATGCTTCCCCTCAATCACATTGCTGTAGATAGCACTGTAAACCACGGAAATATTAAACTGCACATTGAGCTAAGGAGAGTGGTAGTTTCATAGTCCCAGAAATGAATAGAATTCAGCCTTCTTCAGTTCACTCAGAAACCATTCTTCAAGTGACTTAATCAAAGCTGGATAACAATTCTGTATTTATTAATGTTATTTCTAGGATTTACTTATTACTAGTATCAAGTAAGCGAAGACTGTACTAGCATTAAAAGAAACAGCCATCCTACTCTCAGAAAGTTTGTCTGTTGTTGGCAAAGTTCAGTCTGTCTGTTTCCTAGTGAATACTAAAAGGATATAAGTAACAGCAGTGAAGTGTTAAGTAGTATGCTTCCCTGAATCTATCCGTCCGAAACCAAATCTCCAGAAAGATGTTGTGGCCTTTGTAGTTACTTTGGTTATATCAGTATCTAGTTCTGAGAGCTCATTAAAAAGCATTAGAAACATTCAACAAATTCTTCACCTGCATTATGGGCCCACCTTCAACCAAAATCTGCAACTTTTCTTAAACACCTGCATATCTATTTGAAAAGGGCTGAATCAGCCTTTCACTTCCTTGTGCATTGTGTGCCATACCTTTTTTTCAAAAAGGGTTAAAGTTATTTATGTACATTTACTACACATTCATCCTTCCCCTTGCCAAAACACAACCCTACAAATTACAAACTTTTTTAAAAGAACAAAATTGCAGAACTGCCAAGCATTAGCCACTCAGAACCCTTCAGAAATTCAGGTAGTTTTTTTCCCATTCACAATTGAAAAGTTTGGATCAGGACTTTTCAATAATGTAATCCTATGCATGTGTACTCAGAAGTAAACCCAATGACATTCAGAGGGACAAAGCTGCTGTTACAGTGCAGAGTTAATGCAGCCTAGTCTCTCATGAATCTCAATGTAGGGTTGTGTTCTGCAGTGTGGCAGCAGCCTTACTCACAGGTATGGGTACACAGGACTGCAGGCAAAGATCTCAGTTGTGGGAAGCATAGGCTAAAATCCTGCTACTGACGAGTATATATAAATGTGGATTATGTGTGCATATGTCTCTTTTTGAATAGAGCGCAAGCTGCTACTCTGTAGCCTTTTGTACAATGTCCAAAATCTCACAGCTTCCAAGTTCTTGATGGGTTGCTACTGCCATCTACTTACTATTGGGAAAGGGTAAGAGTGGGGAGGTAGTGCCAAGGAAATGGGATAGGAGGGTGCACTCCATTTGTGAGTACACTCCCATTTCCTTCCTTCTCCAAGGTGAGATGAGACAAGATGAGACATTGTCTACACCTGAATTGCCCCTCTGCACTCTCCCTTCCCTGCTGGTATTGCAGTGGTAGGAGCAGGGACTCATCCCAAGGCTTGAAAACTGTGGTAGCGGGACATTTCAATGAGATAGAAAGAGCTAGCACAGGAACATTATTGGCATTATTTCTAGGCCATATTTGCTCCAAAGTCATGAGGAAACCCCCTCAAGCATATGAAAACATGTGAAAATGCCCCCACCCCACCTCCACTATTACCCCAAAAATCTCTGTGTGTGTGTGTATACCTTCAATTTGCCTGTGGAATTATGGCAATCCGATTAATTTCATAGGGTTTTCTTAGGTAAGGAATACTCAAGAGGTGATCTGGCATTGGCTTCCTCTGAAATACCTGGTATTCTTTGCCAGCCCCCAGTCCCAAGCACTAATCAGGCCTGACCCTGTCTAGCTACCCTGTAGTGCCTTCAGGGTACTTAGGCTGTCAAGAAACCTATTTTCATTGTTGTTTACTGTCCTTGAGTCAATTCTGGCCCATGGCAACCCTGTAGATGAGACATCTACAGGGTCGCCTGTCCTCCTGTCCTCCATTACTCTGTTCCTATACATTCATACCTGTGATCTCCCTCATAGAGGCCATCCATCTAGCATGCACCCTTCCTCATTTTCTACTTCCCTCCATCTTTCCTAGCATTATCGGTTTTTTTCCAGTGAGTCATGCCTTCTCACAATGTGTCCAAGGTATGACAGCCTCAATTTTGTCATCTTGGCTTCCAGGGAGATTTCTGGCTTGATCTGCTCCCATCTGTTTGTCTTTTTGGCTGTACATGGGATCTTCAGCACTCTTCTCCAGCACCACATCTCTAATGCATTGGTTTTCTTCCTATCTTCTTTCTTAACTATACTACCCTCAAATACCTATCTTTTCCTCTGCAGTCTCTCTCAAAATGGTGGTAGAAGGGAGTCTGTTTCATATGGCTTCTCAGCCACAGGATATATTTGAATTCCATGTGAGAGCAATGCCAATCCTCTCTCTATGATGTTACATCTGTCCTCACCTTCTGTTCAAATGTTCATGTTTTTGTTTGCATTCACTGAATTTTTTCTTTCCTTTTCTGACATAAGTCCTTCTGAACTTCAGCTAGCTTTGCTTTTAATAACAATAAGTCAGCTGAATAAACAAATAAAACAAGGAAATCTGGTATATTGCCATCTATCATCTTTCACCACAAACATTTTAACAGGGAACATATAGTTGTTAAGTGGGTTGCTTTCGCCTCTCCATATGTAACTGATCAAAACAGGCAGATTGAAACTCCACAGAGGTCACCAAAAAAAAAAAAAAAACTTGAAGCCCATACTAAAAAGATTTCAGTACCAGTCTGTGCCAGCATTTGATAAATGGCAATTCTTTTTATTGATTCCACCTGGCATTCTGTATTGCAGTTACAGATTTGTAATCTTGGATTACAGATCCATAACTGCTCCATATTCAGTAAGGCTACATCTACAGTGCAGAATTAATGCAGTTTGACATCACTTTAACTGCCAAGGCTCAGTGCTATGGAGTTCTGGGATTTTTAGTTTTGGAAGATATTTAGTCTTCTCTGTCAGAGAGCTCTGGTGTCACAACAAATGATAAATCCCAGGATTCCATAGGATGATAAAGCAGTTAAAGCAGTGTCAAACTCCATTAATTCTGCAGTGTGGCAGCAACCTACAACTACATAGTAACTGTTGTGGCACTATTGCCATGATTATAAATGTCCCACCAGCCCAGCCTTACAGTCAATAAGCACACTAAGCAAAGGAAGTCTGTTCAGCTGCCAAGCCAGACATGAGGATGAAGATGCTTGCAGTCCCATCCACCACCACCCTGTGAATGTGGCTGTGACAATCAGAAGCAGTAGCCCTGTAGCAATTCTTTGTCACAGCCTCTCTTACTGATAGAAGGGGGCTGGAAGCATCATCTTCTTTGCACCTCAATCAGCAGCTGAAGAGACTTCTGTCTGATGTGGCTGCTGGCTGTTAAGGTGGGCTTGGGGAAGGGGGTCAAGCCAGGATATGTTATTTAGTTATGCAATCAAAACTAAGTAGCCAATATAGGATATTGGGTTTCATATTTATCATGCTCTTCTTTTTCACCTAAGGGGATTAAGGTGGAAAATATGGATCTCTCCAACATCTCTAGCCCATGATTATGGTTCCAACAACTGGTTATCCTTCCAACAACCCTATGAGATCAGTTTAAAATGCAGGAATGTTAATTCAATTCCTGTCTTAATGTCATTAATAGAATTTTTACACTAGCAACATGTATTCCTTAATTCAGAATCGCTGCTTTGGGGGATATTATTTTAATGGTTTGGGACATTTGGGGTCAATTTTTTGTGTGTTTCAAAAAATTAAATTAGAACATTAAAGCCAGACATTATACAGATTCCTGTCCATTTAGATGTTTGCGTAAGGAGGTATCCAATACTCCCTTACTCAAGCAATTCCTCGTGCACCCTTAATGCAACAGACGAGCAAGGCAATTCACTTATTGCATTCTTTGCTGTGTTATCCATCACTTTCAGTTGAGAAGGGCTGTATAAAAAATAAGAAAATGACCTAAAGATTGAAAATATCCTTTTTGGATTTCTAAAAAGTATCTGGGACTATCATTCCCCCCCACCCCCAGTAACAAGAAAATAGCATCCAGGTCCAGTTGTGTTAGGCCCTGAAAGGGTAGGCCCCTTGAATCAATGTAAATCTGGATAATCAACACTTACATAAATGCTATTGATTCAATGGATCTGTTCTAATTAAAACTAACAATTGGATTAGGACCAGATGTTCCTTGTAACACAGAATAAGTAACAACATGATCATTTTTACAATATTTTGAAAAAGGAAGATCAGTATATCTTTATTACTCCCAAAAGTAATAAGTTACTTTTCATGTCCTTCTGTGTAATTTGTTCTGTTAAATTTATTTAATGTATATCCCATCTTTCTTCCACTGTAGATCCCAAGGCAGCTTACAGTGCAATTTAAAGAAAACATATTTAAACCATTATATGATACAAAAACTTGCACTGTATTAATTTGAGAGGAAAGGAGAGAAGAGAGGAGAGGAGAGGGTGTATTGCCCTCGCAGGAGACTCAGACAAAAGCAAACTGCTTTAGCCTCTCCTAGCTTGTGGTTCTTCCTTATTAATCATTTTTTGCTATCTTGACTACTCTCTGATGTTGTTTGACCACACATATTATTGCCTGTTCTAGCTGGGCCTTTCACTGCAGTATCTCAAGGAAAAACCTTTTTCCCCATCTCTTACTGATCCATTTATCTAGAGATGCCAGTTAAAAGAAAGATTTCTGCATGAAATTGATATCCTCATCCTGAACTGTTATCCCTCCTTTAACACAGAGAGCATCGTCTCACTGCAATTTCTGTCAAGCTATTTATTGCTGGAAACTATGAGCCTCAATCTATAACAATCCCGACTCAAAGATGTAAGAAATAAACTCTATCCAGAAAAGCTCTCTTCTTCTCTTAGCCTTTCCCTAAGCCTCTCCAAGTCCTAAAACAATCCAATAATAAATAGAACATGAGCAAAGGGATCTTGTAACACCTTTGAGACTAACTGAAAGAAAGAAGCTGGTAGCATGAACTTCTGCAGACTTGAGTCTACTCCCCACAAATCTGAGGACGTAGACTCAAGTCTACAAAAAGCTCATGCTACCAGTTTCTTTCTTTCATTTAGTTAGTCTCAAAGGTGCTACAAGATCCCTTTGCATATTTATTTTCTAGACTAACATGTCTATGTCTTTGAATTCTAGAACATGAGCAGTTATAGCAGGCAGAGAGCTGACACTGCAATCTACTTTGGTGAACCTTTGGCTCAAATTAAGCCCAGCTGCAATACTTGTATGCAACTTCTCTGACTCATTTCCATTGCTAAACACATGATACGTGGTCCAGTTCTCTCCGGTCAAAAGAACATTAATGATCTTCTTAATATTCTCCAGAGTCAGGAGTCAACACTGCTTGCACAGTTACACTCCGATTAGACCCAGAGTGCTGGTAACCTTACAGTCATAAATGAGTGGCACATATATAGTTGGACAATTATATGTATTGTGACTAAATTTCCCCCTGAAGAGCTCATTCAAGATGTTGGAGTGAAAGGATCATAAAATGAATTAATAGCTGATTCACTGTATAATTTCCTAGTTCAATATACTTTAGTGTACCAGCTAAATGAGGCATACACAGCATTCAGCCTGGCCAGTTAACAGCTTTATCATTGAGATTTCAGGCATAGAAATAAAAGCAATTCTTCTGAAGTAATTGTGTCTAATTAAAAGAAACATTTAAAAAGTGTAACCAAAAGGAATTCATTTCAAATGGAAAATTAATGCTGAAAAATCGCCCTAAGCTCTCTTGTCTCTGCTAATAGCTAAGCATTCTTGGAATAATTAAACTGTTTTGAAATGCTGATACCTTGCTCAGTTAGAAATTATGCCCATTGCTGAGCCCATTAGGAAGTTGTCAAGGGGTGTCTAGCAATAAAAGAGGCAAAGCGTGTAGGGCAGTCTGAGATGGGATGGGAGAAAACAGTAAAAGATGAGAATGTAAAGATTCATACATGGTCTTGCTTGTTTTCAACATTTGATCCTAATGGATATGATGAAACATTTAACTTCAGACCCAGTACAAATGCCAGAAAGCCACACCAGAGAGTCTCTGCCATGTATGTGCACTGATGTGATGTTATAACAACAAAGAATTTGGCTGGACCTTAAAGATGAACAAACCTCATATGTATTAGGCACAAGTGTGCATCAGGCATTCTTGCCAGTGTCTTGTTATGCATCTTCACAATTCACTAACAGGGTTTCTTAGTATCTTTGATACATAGCTAAGAATAAATAAATTACTGTAACATAGATATAAGATTATGGAGAACATCTGTACAACTCCCATCTCTATAAGTGACTAGGTATATGCACATCCTAATTCCTCTTTTGAGCCATCTGTGATGTTAACTTAACTCATTGTAATATAAAAGCAGCTGCGAGAATGAAGTTATATTATGGAATGAGCAAATGTTAGTGGAGGCTTTCATGTCTACATATTCTGGGATGGGTAACTGAATACAGTGAGTTCAGGCATACATCACCAAGTGAGACCAGTATGAAGAAGCCACCTCAGGCCAAAAAAAAAAAAACTCAGAGGGTTGTAGAATGACTAGAGTTGTACGTGGCGTATGACCTACCCTGCAAAACACAACTTAAACTGCTGCTTTCCGGTGCATTGAGGACACTGTCCTTTCACCACCGTTGAAAAATAATTCAACTGCCAATCAATTATTTCATGCATGGACTCAGGGACAGGGTAAGGTGTCATCTTGTTTGTTGCCTCAGGCAACAAAATGTTTTGGGTTGTCCTACAGTGATTCCTCTTTCTAGATCAAACCCTTAATCCACATTAGGACCTAGAATCTTCATCCATGCACTCTGTGATAAGCATAGCTTTTAATATGTGACATTAATTACATTTAGCATGGTATACAAGCGTTCAATAATAGTATGAGTGTTAAATGTTCTTACAAGAGCCTAAAAACGCATTTCCTCAGAAAGATTAAGATCTGTTTTGTAGATTAAGATAAGGGTGGTTAACCCAAGTGTTGATGAGCTACTATTCCCACCCTCCTTCACCATGAATCATTCTTGATCAGGATGAGCTGGTGAAAATCAGATGGGGCATGGTACTCACTGGTGGCTGCTGATTGCCATTTCACTTGGATGGTGAGTCTGTACTTAAATTCAGAACTTTAAAGGAGGCATTTGACGTGCTAAATTATTGTTGTTGTTTTTTATTTGTTTGTTCATATAGTGCCATCAGTGTACATGGTGCTTTACATGAGCAGTTTACAACTGTTAATTTGACCCCCTTCCTGCCCTCAGGCCTACAATCTTAAAAAAATCCACTAAATCTAAATCTACTAAATCTACTTTGAGATTATGATTTGGCTGGGTTGCTCCTGTAAAGCTTGGCTGAAAATCTGGAGTGACATCTTCGCCCTACTGATATGGAAGCCTCCAGCTGCCATTGAGAAGAATTGTACGTACATTATTCAGGGCTTCACTTCCTCCACCCGGAAATAAATATGCAGGTGGGCATACTAGATCCTGGTGAAATCAATGGCCCAATGTGTATTTACTCTGAGAGGAGAGACCAGAAGGATGTTTGGTATGAACGTGCCAGCATCAGCCACCAAAACTACAGGTGTGCCCATAACATTTACTTGTTTACTTGTATTGTTTCTCCATCTGTGTTTGACGCATGCAGTATAATCAAAGTAGAACACAGGTAAGTACTATACAGATTATGGGATAAAGGGCTAGTGCCAGACAAGCGGCAAGCATTTTGGAAGGCATGTCAATATCTCACAACAGAGCAACCACTGAACTTGACTGAATACCTGATTGAGCTATACTAGATTGGTCTTCTACCCCAAAACCAGTGAATTCAGTGATACTTTGATACATTGCTTGTTTTAAAAACATACTATTTATTTGTGATGCTATTTATTCATTCTGTTGTAGCAGCTGCTAGACTTCTTCCTCTTCCTCAGAGACACAGCATAATGTGTCTGGCATCTTCAGACATCTCTGGCATCTTCAGATGGAGAGACCCCTGTCTGAAACCATGGAAAACAGTAGCCAACCAGGGCAGAGGATACTAATATGACTTAATATAAGGCTGATGTTCCAGATTTAAAATAGGTAAGCACTAAGGAAAGGGATTACATGGGATCCTGACCACAAGCCCAGGATGTAAAAACACATAAATGAGAAGGAAAATTAGAAAAAAGTGTGAAAACAGAAAAGGTGAATGAGTAATTGGAGGAGGAAAAGAAATAGTGCAATGAAGAATAAAATGACTGAAAGGAATAAGTTTGGGGATGCTTCTTTAAAACTGAGTGGGATCTGATAGATCAGATTTCAGCTACCAAAGCATTCAAGATATTTTGTTGTTTGTTAACTGCCCTCAAATCGATCTCGATTCATGGCGACGCTACAAATAAGCAGTGTCCTCCACTGCTCTGCTTAATTCCTGCAAACCCATATCCGTGACCTCTTTAATAGAGTCCATCCACCAGACATGTGGCCTTCCTCTCTTCTTACTTATCTCCACCTTCCCCAGCATTATTGTCTTTTCCAATGAGTCCTCCCTTCTCATGATGTGTCCAAAGTACAACAGCCTCAGTTTGGTCATCTTGGCTTCCAGGGAGGTTTCCGGCTTGATCTGCTCTAGGACAGTCCTTTGGCTGTCCATGGGCTCAGCACTCCTTTCCAGCACCACATTTCAAATAAATTGATTTTCTTCCTATCATCTTTCTTAACTGTCCAGCTCTCATATCCATACATGGTAACAGGGAATACAATAGCTTGTATGATTCTAACTTTTGTTCTGAGTTGTATATCTTTGCATTTTAGAATCATTTCTAGTTCTTTCATAGCCACACTCCCCATTCTAGTCTTCTTCTAATTTCCTGCCTTTCCCATTTCAATTCATGTTTGATCCTAGGTATGAGAATTCTTTTACTATTTCTATTTCTTCATTGTCTAGGTTGAATAGAGTCCATCCAGCAGACATGTGGCCTTCCTCTCTTCTTACTTATCTATTTCTATTTCTTCATTGTGAAGGTCCTCGGTGGTCATTATTTTTGTTTTCTTTATGTTTAATATTAAGCCTGCCTTAGCACTTTCTTCTTTGATCTTCCTTAGTAGATGTTCCAGGTCTGTGAGGTTTTATGCTAGTACTATGGTGTCATCAACATATCTTAGATTGTTGATATTCCTTCCTCCTGTTTTCACTCCTCCTTCTTCTGTGCCCAAACCTGCTTTTCTTACAATATGTTCTTCATACAAGTTGAACAGATAGGGTGAAAGGATGCAGCTTTGTCTGACCCCTTTTCCAGTCGGGAACAATTCTGTTTCTGTGTTGTGTTCTGACAGATTCCTCAAAAGGACTATTAGATGTGTTGGCACTCCCATGTCTTTAAGGGTGTTCGATAGCCTTTCATGGTCTATGCCAGGGGTAGGCAACCTTTCCCCTTTAAGGGCCGATGGACTTCAGCTCCCAGAATCCCAGGAGCTATTGGCCAACATGGGACTATTGGCCAACATGGCTGAGGCTTCTGGGAGCAGAAGCCTCTCGGCCCTTAAAGGGGAAAGGTTGCTTACCCCTGGTCTATGCAGTCAAAGGCTTTGCTATAATCTAGAAAGCACATGCTGATTTTCTTTTGGAATTCCCTGGTGCGCTCCATTCGCCATCATATGTTTGCAATGTGATCCCTAGTGCCTCCTCCTTTCCTGAACCCCACTTGAACCTCTAGGAGTTCTCTCTCCATGTATGGTTGGAGTCTATGTGGCAGAATTTTGAGCATGATTTTGCTTGTGTGGAGATCAGTGCGATGGTCCTATAGTTGCTGCAGTCTCTTGTGTCTGGAATAACAAAAGAAAACAAGAAAAATCAGTAAGGAGAAAAGGGGAGAGACTTGAATTTGCAAGCCAAACAAGGAGTCTGTAGAACATTAAAAAGCATGGGTACAACACAGGTACAAATCATGAGGAATTGAAATGTATGTGAGTTGGAGAATGAGAACGCAGCTAGCCTCCACTGCCACTCCTGTGTGTTTAGGTGAGATTTGTTCAAGAGCTGTTCCCAGTAGATTATGCCCCATCTCTGTGTACAGCATGTGTGCGTGAGAGAGTGTGAGTTTACAATCCCTCGGTGGTTCTAACTGAGCTAACATTATTAGATTGTGTGTGTGTGTGTGTTTTAAAAAGCTGCCCAAATTCTCTTTGCATCTCAGCAGCTCCTTAATATGCAAGGCAGCAAAAGACGAGCTTGGCCTAATTATGAGTCCCAGGAGTAGCCAGTCAGAAAATGAATTGATGCCTTCTTCCTTATGAACAATGCATGTACCACAAATTAGAGGCACCATCACCAGAGATTTAATTACAAAATATCATTACTTTCACACATCATTTCAGATTTGGCTGATCAAATCAAAGTTAAAAAGAGGGGAGGGCAAGGGGAGTGAGAGTCAGAAAAAAACTGCACCACTAGCAGGGTCATTCGTTCAGGGGAAAGTTGAAACCAGAAGGGAGTTGGTGTTATTGAAGGTTCCCAAAAGGCATCTTTGCAGAAAAATTGCTTGGGGAGAAGAAAAAAAGAGAGGGAAGAGAAAAGGCTTGTTTGCTTTTAAGAGGCTCCCAAGCAGTTTGTCTTGCCCAGGTAATCATATCATGGCAAAATGGATCAGGTGATTCTATACAAAGGAGAACAGGGCTTTGTGCGTTTAGAAGGGGGAATTTCAGAGAGTGTCATTTGGTGTACAAGGCTATGAAAGCCTATTTCTGCTGAAGTTCGCTATTAAGCATAAGCATACCTGAACAATCTACCTTTATTTTGCTATTTTTTTTAAAAAATATATTTTACAGCCAAGGTGCCTTGCAAAATAAGAATAAGGCTTTAAAGCATTAAAATAACATTTTAAAATCTATAATTAAACATAGAGGATGAATAATAGAAATTAAGAGGAAGCCTGGTGGAGAAAAAGGTCTGTTTAAGAGTCCATTAAAAATTACTCATAAGATATGGTTGCCCTATTCCACTTTCTCAAATTTGTATACATATTTTGCACTCCGGGTATATTGACCCCAAATGCAGGAAATTCGACTGCATAATTCAGGGGTAGGAAACCTTTCCTCTTTAAGGGCCGAGGGACTTCAGCTCCCAGAAGCCTCAGCCAATAGTCCCATGTTGGCCAATAGCTCCTGGGATTCTGGGAGCTGAAGTCCCTCGGCCCTTAAAGGGGAAAGGTTGCCTACCCCTGGGTCTCATTTCCATGGAAGATAATGAGCTTGAAGGGGACTGCCCATCTGTATTTTATTCCCTTGGAGAGCAAAACAGTTGTAAAAGGCTTAAAGGACTGTCTTTTTCTTAATGTCTCTTTTGAAACATCCTGTGGTATCTGTCTACATTTGTGGTATCTGTCTACATATTTTGCAAATTATTATCACTGTGTAAATTGTTTTCCTCTTCCTTTGCCTGACCTTGCGCCATCCTTTGCCCCTTACACTCTGCCACTGCACCTCTCACCCCTTCTTCTATCTATTCCTTTCTTCACTGTACTCTCCTATTCCCTCCATCATCACACTTTTCATCCTTGCAATGCAGCCCTGTTTTTGTTCTTGTACTCTGCTGCTCACACCACTCACTCTCCCTTCCCTCTTAATCTCTTTCTTACTTTCTCACTTTATTTTATGCCCTCAAATGCACCCATTGCTTGCTTCTTGCACTCTGTCACCTGTACTACTCTTTCTCCTTTCCCTCATACTTGAAAGGGAAAGGCAGATTTGTTTCTTGAAAAACTGTTTGACAGAAAAGTACTTGTTTAATTTACCCCATATTTTGGCTCCTACAAAGGACTTTTTTTAAAAAATGAAACCTTGAAATCCCAACCATATGATGATGATCCAAACAGCCATTGGGTGGCATACCTTGAAACTGGGTAAAACCTGGCCAACTGGGTAGTATGGCAACCCTATAAAAAGGAGGCCAAGCAAAGTTCACATGGAAATGATTTCTAAATATGTAAAGCCAGGCCCATAACTGAAGAGACTCTGTGCCTCCTGACAGCTAAACTGATTTTTCTTAGTGCTGGCTCAGAGAACAGGGCCTCTGTAGCCCATCAGGTTATACAAGGTAGGCCATAGAAGCACCTCTCTGGAGAAGATGGGATCTCTATTTATTTTATTATTATTATTTGAACTTCAGCTCTTAGGATTCACCTAGCTTCACCTCATCTAGGTAGCTTCCAGTTCTCAAAACTATTTTCTTGTTATGTTTTTTCTGGAGTATTTTTGTCCCTATGGTAATCTCCCGCCTACCTATGTGTTGAGCTAACAAATGAGGTAGGAAGAGTTTCATCCCAACTAGCCATGCTGACTAGGGGTTTTCTGGGGGTTGTAGTCCCCCCCCAAAAAAGAGAACTTACTGAAGCTCTGTTCTTAGTCTGATTTTTTGTCATCGTGGTTTCTGACAGATATTAAATGTATGCTTATAGACACTGGCACCTGTTTGTTTGTTACACAGATGCCTGGTCTTTAAATAGTTCCGTGTCTCCCTATAAACTAGAGTGACAGATAGGGGTGGGTGGGGGAGATGCGAATGGCCACAAACCCTTGAGAATGATTTACAGCTGCAGCTTTCAGAGCAGGCCACGGGCTGTGATTATTTCTCCAGCGGACGTGCAAGCCAATCATTTCAGGAAGCAAAAATGCACTTCAAAATTGATGAGGAAAATGACAGTTTGTTGAATACACCATGTTGCAAGATGTAGTTTTACATTAACTTAAGAGGCACTTATAGGGCAATATTCATCGTCCCTATATTATGGTGAGTATAATAGCAAAGGATGCTGTGTCAGCAAGTTCTTATACCTGATTCTCAGAGAGGCATTGCGGTGGGTGTGACACAGAATAGCACAGTGGTGCCACTGCAACGAATGAATGATAGAATCATGTGTGGCTTAGATGAAACAAAAATGGTAGTTTACTGGTTGCATCTGGATTGAATATAATGAGTTCATGTTTCTATGTTGTTATTTTGGTTCATATTTGTTTGTTTCACATTTGGATCTAGTGCTGCTGTAGTACAGACTTAAATATCTGTACACAATGCATTGCGCTGGGGCAATGGGACAATCTCTAGGAATGTAAGGATGTGAGTTGACTTCTGTCTCCTAAATACCCTAAAAAGGGTCAGCTCTGGTTAATACTTAAATGGGCAGACTTATCAATTATCCCCTTTTTGTTTTGCTGTTCCTGCATACACCCATAAAGGATTCTGGAGGCAGTTTCTTGCTTGCTACAAGCAAGTACACAACTGTCGAAACCAACTGTTTCTCAGATCAAGCTTTATTGCATGATTTCTTGCAGGCATGGTCCTAAACCCAGCACGAGAAGTTTGTGCTGCCCCTTCACCATCCCCTCCATGCTGATGCTTTTCTTTAAAAAAGCTCAGCTGGAGGGGCATGGTCAGCCATCAAACATGGCAGATGCATAGTCGAAGAGCTCACCTCAATCTTGATGATTAATTATAAATTAAATCAAGAATTTCAACTTAAAAATCTACAAGATGTCCACATTAAAGATGGCAGCTGATCAACTTATTACAGATTTCTGCACACCTGCAAAAGAAGCAAAACCACAACTAGAAGAGAGAAGCCTGACAACTACCAACATGAAGCAAGGCTCCAATAAGGCAAGTAGAATGGGGAACCCTGGATCTCCTGTTGTCTCAGACCTTCCCTATCCAGACTTACTGGAAAAGTTACGTGAAAATTTGGCCAGGGATCGACTAGTCATTTGCTTTAGAGCCACTTGTTTGAAAATCTCTAACATTTCAAACAAAATCCAAAATACAGAGGAAACAGCTGCCTTCCAACAGGGATCTCATCATGAAAAGAGAATTTTCACATTAGAAGAAATAAATTCTCACCTGCAAAATAAGCTGGAGGATTTGGAGAACCAAGAAAGACAATTAAACCTTTGTCTGAAGAGTATTCCAGAATTGGTGACCCCCTCCTCCCTACAAGATTCAATATTTGCATAGATGAGTAAAATTAATCCTGAGCTAAACCTATTGCCATCAGACATAGAACACATTCATCACTCCCTGATGCCGCAATGGCCAGCTAACAGAGGCCCCAGCGATATTATCATGTGATCTGCAAGATTTCCAAAGAAAACTTTAGTTTTGAACACCTTGTCAAGAGTCACAGATCTTAATTATGAGGGGCATGAAGTGGCATTCTACCAGGATGTTTCAAAAGAGACATTAAGAAAAAGACAGTCCTTTAAGCCTTTTACAACTGTTTTGCTCTCCAAGGGAATAAAATACAGATGGGCAGTCCCCTTCAAGCTCATTATCTTCCATGGAAATGAGACCCTAACTGCTTCTACCAAAGACCAAATGATGCAAATTTTTGAGACACTTGGCATCACGATCCCCACGGACCTTGAAATAAATACCTGCTCAATTAGACCTAATGAGACCTCCAAAGGCAATAGCTTTCAAGGAACACAATGGCAAACAGTACAGAAAAGAAAAAACAAAAGAAGTTCAGTCAACTCTCCAGCTTCTGTGTAGGCATCCTGCAAACTCCTGGGGATTCATTGGTGATCCTCAGTGCTTTGATAGGACTATGGAGGAAGTGAAGCAAGCCTAATAGCACTCCCACAGCAGCCATCTTGAGGCTTGTGTTCCTGCACCACCAACTGTCACTTTCGTCTACCATTTTGGCTGCTGAACTTCAAAAACTTAGTGACAGTGATTCATTTCAGAAAGGCAACTATCCACATGGGACACCTGGTGGGCAATTGTGTGCATCTGTTTCTCCAACGCTAATAACTGATGGCTTCAGCCAGGCCTAAACTATGCTTTTTCTGTCTACACAACTATTAATTTACCTGCCATACTACAAGCCTATTCAGAGTTATATGATACTCTCAAGGTTTAAAATTTGACATTTCTTGCTTCTTAGCAAACTGTTATAAAAATATTAATCACAAGATGGGCCAAAAACATAGGAAATAATATCTTACAATGAACGTTTGATCAGGAGAACAGGAGACACCTGTCCCCCATTCCTCTTGACACTGTTCTTAGTTCATTGTTAATTGCTATATATTGTTATGTTATTGAGTGTTTATTTACATCTCCCGACTATTCTTAAAATCTTTAGGGAAAAACCTGTAAGATATCCAAATGTGGCAAAACTGAACGTTTTAGCTTCTCAAACGCTAACCCTCAAATTGGAAAATAATATTGGCAATAGGAAAATAAGTTCCAATTTCTCTTTACAATTCAGTATAGTATTACATGACATCCCTGAGAGTCATTTCCTATAATGTTAAGGACTTATGCTCAGCAAAAAAAGAGGGGAAATCGTAAAACAAATCATACAACTACATCCAAATTTCTTATTCCTTCAAGAATTACATCGTAATGGTTCTGATCCCATCCTTCCAAAAAATTGTTTGGAAACCAATAGGTAGTGGTGGCCATGGGAAAAGCCAAAGGGGTAGCTATTCTCCTGGACAAATCATGTCCTTTTTGTGGTAAACAATTAATTTAGAGATGATGCTGGGCACTACCTTATACTGACGGGGAGAAATTTTGACCAGTCTTACACTCTAGGCACCTTCCATCACCCAATACAGATCAACACCAATTTATGTCAGCTTTTTTACATGTGGCTGTTGGTCACATAGTGTTGGGAGGCAATTCTATTGAGGTTTCGCACTCCTATCTTGATAAATCAAGACCTCCTAAACATACAGGTCCAACCCATTGATGCAGATAATTAAAGATGCAGAGTTACTTGACCCTTGGAGATCTCTACACCCCATAGAGAAAGACTTTACCTTCTACTCATCAGTCCATAAGACATATTCCAGAATTGATCTTTTTTTTTTTTAATCTCCAAGTCCCTATTAAGCAAAACTTTAAATTCCACAATTAATCCAATCTTATATTCAGACCATTCACCAATAATACTAGACTGGGTGCTGGAAAGACATTCCCAGATGTCAAAGTCTTGACGGTTTAGCCCAGCACTCCTAATGCATGATCCTTTCAAAAAGACCATAGAAAAAGCAATATAAACTTTTGATCTAGAAAATAGATCTGAAAGCACCTCTGAAACGCTACTATGGGACACACTGAAAGTGGTGCTTAGGGGTCTGTTTATACAGGAGGGCTCTAAACAAAAGAAAATTAAAGAAAAGAAACGCCAGGAATTGATTAAAGAAATTGAACTCTTGTCAAACTCTCACAAAAAGACCCAAAATTCAAACATATGAAAAACTTTACTAGAAAAAAAAAGCTCAAATTGAAGAATTAGACCTACACTCAGTTCAAACTAAATTGCAATACACAAAAGCATACTTCTATGAAAACAATAATAGGAACTCTAAATTACTAGCTAGATTAGCAAAACAGAAAGCAGAAAAAAGCATTGTTGCATCTATCACCTCCCCAAATGGCAATATCAAAACCTCTCAAGTTGGTATAGTAGAGGAATTCTGAGAGTTCTACTCTGAACTCTATGCTGAAGAATCCCCCCCCTCCCGGATAAACTTATTTCATTCTTTAATTCTCTCAAAATTTTGAAAATCAAGGAACCAACCACCGCTCTACTCAACCAGCCCATCTCACTGGAAGAAATTAAACAGGCAATCCAAAATCTCAAACCAGGGAAATCTCCTGGATTAGATCAATTTATGGGAGAATTTTACAAGTTGTGTTATAATAAAATTTCCCCACCTACAAGATTTATTCAATGAGATAATGTCACAAGGTCTATGTCCCCAATCTTGGTACACTTCCAGAATTGTCCCCATCCCCAAAATCAATGACTGTCACCCTCCCACCTCAGCATTTAGACTGATAGCATTGATAAACCAGGATGCAAAACTACTGACCTCAATTCTAGCAAATAGAATTAATAGCTTCATCACTGAGTATATCTCTGTTGACCAAACTGGCTTTATGCTGAATAGAAAACTATCTGATGCTGTTAGATGAGTCCTAAATGTCATCCACTATGCCTCAAAATCTAAAACCGCGGTTGCTCTTATGTCCCTCAATGCCCTGAAAGCTTTTGACAGAGTGAACTGGCAATACTTATTTGGAGTACTGAAAAAGATGAACTTTGGAAATAAATTTATTAGTATGCTAGAAAACCTATACACAAACTCAGAGGCCTTAGTGACAGTCAATAGAATAAACCCCTCTACCTTTAGGCTCCAAAGGGGAACTAAACAAGAATGCCCCTTATCCCTGCTGCTATTTGCTATTGCAATAGAACCCTTAGCCACCTCAATCAGAGAAAAATGAAAACATAAGGGAGCCCAAAATAGGAGGAACAACCCATAAATTAAATCTCTTCTTAGATGATGTGATCAACTTTCTAAACAACCCAAACAATCCTTCTCTACCTTACACACCATATTAAACTCCTTTGATACTTTTGCAGGTTTCTGAATTAACTATTCAAAATCTAAATTGATGTATCTCAACATTGCTCATGAAGACCAACTAGACAAACTACCAATCTCCAGTTAAAACCCTCAGGATTCACTTACCTAGGAATCACCATTCCAAAAGATTTCAGTCAGATAATCTCCAGGAATTACAACAAAATAACTATATGGTTACTCTCTAAAACACTAGAATAGAAGACATTGAAACTCTCTATTCTAGGCAGAATAGCCCGCATTAAAATGTTCATTGTCCCTCGCCTATCCTTCCTATTTCAAACTATTCCATGTCAACCACTGCAGACAAAACTCAAACTTTGGCAAAATCTTATCAATACATTTGCTTTTAACCATAAGAGACCCAGATTCAGGAAATCCATATGACACCTCTCTTCCAAAAAAGGGAGGTTAGCAATGCCTAATCTTGAACTATATTTTGCAGCATTCCAACTTAGGGCCTAAGCAGACTGCCAGAAATAGTGCACATTAAATTGAGGCACTGCCCTGGCTCAGTGCTAGGGAATCATGGGAACTGTAATTTTTTGTGGCACCAGAGCTCTCTGATGGAGAAGGCTCAATGTCCCAGAAAAAAAATACAATTCCCATGATTCCCTAGCACTGAGCCAGGGCAGTGCCTCAATTTAATGTGCACTATTTCTGGCAGTCTGCTTAGGCCTTTAGTCAAATCCCTCATTTAATTAAAAAACAATCAAAGGACACACTGGGTTAACATGGAAATGAATGGACCACCATCAATCAATCTTGCTTTCTTCTTTAACAAACTCACTCTGCAAATAATTAAAAATATTGAAAACTCATGGCTACAAACATCAGTAAAGATACGGTCAAGATGGAAGTAAGTTCTCCTATTTGCCCCTTCCTTGTCCACAAATCTTTCTATTCCCCTGATAAATTCAATCAGTTCCAGGGATGGGAACAACAAGGTGTATACTTTGTCCAAGACCTTTTTCATAATGGCAGACCAAAAACAATTGATGAACTAGATTTACAGCCATTAATGGCTAGTTGGTTTCATCCTCATCAGATAATTGCTTTTACGCACAAATTAAAGGAAATAGGAGGACCACCTAGATCACTTACCTTGTTTGAGGCACAATGTATTCCCCCCTCCCAAAGCACCAAAGGACTAACATCTTTAATCTACAACTGTTTGATTGACCACTCTTACCAAAACATCCATGGCATAGAACTAACCTGGGAAACAGATTTGAATCTTTCAATTCCCATTTTAAAATGGACTACAGTTTGGTCTCCCACCCCTTTTAAATCCATATCAGCACTGATTAGAGAAAACACCTTAAAAATTATACACAAGTGGCATTTGACTCCAATGAAGCTAGCCAGAATAGTTTTAAATGTTTCTTCCAAATGTTGGCCTGGTTGTAATGGTATGGGCACTTTTCTACACATGTGGCTAGAGTGCCCCAAAATTAACACATTTTGGCAATTGGCACACAAACAAATTTCATTGATTATCAACCAAGAAGTAAAGTTGTCCAGAAATGCTTTTGTTATCAATATATGTGGACACAAACTCAAATTTGAAACATAAAAACCTCATAGATTTCTTTATTACAGCAGCCCATGTAGAACTTGCCAGATGCTGGAAAACAAGGGAGATATCTTTAGATATGTGGTGGAAACAGGTATGAGATCTGTGGTTACTTGAAAAACTGTGGGAAGTTATGCAGGAAGACCAAAATCAAGACCTTTCATAGACAAATGGTCCCCACTCATTGACTTTGTAAACAAAGACAGAAACAAGAGAAGATAACCTCCATCTCGTCTGAACCTTTGGTCAGACATTCTGGACTAGATCTACACAAAGACAACATGGATTTTAAAATGACCACTTGCATTGAACAGAACCCAAGAAGGAGACCCACAACATAATTCAAAGTTGTGAGATGAATTGTTTTATTTTGCTTTATTGTTGTGACATGTTTTGTACATAGTTGTTTACTTATAATAATATTTTTTTTAATAAATTTTAAAAAAGCTCAGCTAGGCAGAGGACAAGGGGTAAAGATGGACTAGGTGGGCATCAAAAGACTTTGGAGCCTCCTTGACAGAGGTTTTTTTAAATGAGGTACACCTGAGTAAATGTGCTTCAAAGTGAATGACAATTGGTGAGTGGGCAAAGATGCTCTACAAAATCTACAGTGAACTTCACTAGGGAATCCATCATCTTCTCACCTCTGTTAGCTACATGGCCTTAGCAGCAATCAAACAAAAGACCAATTTGCAGTACGTGAAAAGAGCACTTTCCAATGGGACCCTGTGGAAGACTGAGACAAAATCTTCTGGCTGCAGATGAAGGGATAGAGGCATGACGTATGGCGCCCATTAGCCTGAGGCGAAATTAAAAGGATTGATTGATATCAATTATTGGGAACAATTTGTTGCTGCGCAATTGACACGTTAATCACCCTCCCATGGTGCATTTTGGCATGCTGGATTTTGACCAATCTGAGAGGTTTACAGCAACAATATGATCCTGATTTATCTCTCCTTAATAAAAAAGTGATCAGCTGAAACCTGCATCCATCATTCTGTTTATCACTCATGGTGATTTATTAACTAATTATACTTACAGTGGGTCTTTTTCTATAAGTATGGATAATAGAGTGATGTACTAGTGGTCCAAGTCATAAATAATGCTGCAGTACAGTCTGTTTAATACTTAGACGGAGGACCTGCCCATAATACAGTGCTTTGATTAAGGTAACCAGATGGCTTCATACATACATACACTCACACAGACACAAACACACTTCTCACAATTTAAGGCATGGTATCTAAAAGAATTCTACTGATACTGATACTGATTTCAACAGGGTGATACACGTTATATGGCAGCCCAATTTTTCCTCAGCTATTACATCAAATATGACTGACATGCTCCTAAAATGTTGCCCAAAACATCAACAACTTAGTAAAAGCACAACAGGAAAATGTTTCAGGTTCTTCTGGAAATTTCAGGGGGGGGTGAGTTTCAGAAATGGGTACTGGAATCTTAAGTTCCATTTAAATTGGTTTCAAATGAATACAATGCAAAAGTAACTTTCATTTAAAATTAAAAGCATACAGGGCTTTGTGTTTGCGTAAGGCATAAAAATAATTATATACTTTTAAAAATATGTAATTTCTCTTCAAACAGTGATTACACATTCACAAAGCTTGAGGACCATTTTTGGCCTCCTCTAAACGTCATTAGAAATACATCCTGATGTCAAAAATCTGAAGAATGGCAAATAGCACTTCAAGAGCCTTGGGGACAATTTTTCATTTAAAAACTATTTCACATCCTGCAGACTTTCACATATCAAAACCAGGGCGCATGTGACCAAGAAACATTAAGAGTGTGGTCAAGATGGCAAAAAAGTATTAATGAAGAACAGATAAGCTAGGAGAGGCTGCTGCAGTTTGTTTTTGGCCATGTCTACTGGGAAGGGGAAGATTCTGCCAGCTCCTCTCCTCTCGCCGCTGCTGAGTTAACTGAATGCAAACTACTTTTGAATTTTGTATTCAATGGGCAGCAACAAGGGGAGGAAGTGGGAGGAGGAGAAAGAAATAGGGACTTTTTTTAAAGCAATTGAAAAATTAGGGTGACAGAGGATTATTTGGGACTATCTTTGTCAAAGGAGGGCATTTGGTGGGTATGTGAGTGGCTTTGGGACCAATACGAGCTCTTGGACTAATGTTCGGAGCTGTTGTGAGGATAAAATGAATAAAGGGGCCCATGTATTCTGTGTTAAAAGAAAGACAGCTTATGAAAGCAAAGGGGCTGAATCCATGCTCTGCTTTCCAGGATGCAAAGGGCTCCACCAAGAGAGGATGCCTCTGTCTGATTCTTGCATTTCACTTTGCCCTGTAGCCCACCTCATTCATCTGGGTTCCCTAACATATTTTCAAGAAGTTAAAGGAACTGCCCTAGGAAGAAGGGAGGAGAAAATTCCACTTCTGCTAGACCAGTTCTACACACCTAAGTTTAGGCCAGTCCAGTACATAAACAGTTCCTGCCTTATTTGTTTATTTGATTTATATCAGAGGTGGGGAAAGGATGGCCTTGAGTGATATGGGTTGTTTTTATAAAATTGTTTTCCCCAAATTTTGCCCCCAAAGCCCCTCCTCCTCCCCCTTTCCCCTCAGCTGCAGCAAGCTGTGTTCAAAATACACCCAGTGAGTTTCATACCTGTGTTGTCCTCAAAGGTATCTTCTAGGACAGGATCAACAACAACAACAACAGTATAAATAAATAATATTTTGGGGAACAAATTAAAACACAACAGATGGACACATAACACTAGTTAACTATATCTAATATCAGTTAAAAGATCATAACATCAGTTAAAAGAGTATACATATTAACAATCCATTCATAATTTAAAAATAATCTGGATAGGCCTGCCAGAAGAGACTGGTCTTCAGTGCTGTTTTAAACTCAGACAGTGTACCCCACTATCCAAACACTTCGGGCAAGTTATTCCACAGCCTGGGGACAGCTGAAGAAAAAGTGCTCTGGGTAATAATTGCTAATCTGAATCCTGAATCTATCTTGGCAAACATACATCCCAATAACGAACAAACAAGCAAACCTGGATTTCCACATCCACATCTAGCACTTTCATCATCACATACAGCTGGGCTTCCTGTTGCTGTCTTTTCTAGTTGTTTGTTGTTGTTATGTGTGCCTTGAAGTCATTTCTTATTTATGGTGATCCTAAAGTGACCCTATCACGGGGTTTTCTTGGCAAGATTCATTCAGTGCGGGTTTGCCTTTGCCTTCCTCTGCAGCTGAGAGATTGTGACTTGTCCAAGGTTACCCAGTGGGTTTCCATAACCAAGCAGTGAGTTGAACCCTGATCTCCAGAGTCCTAGTCCAACACTTAATGCACTACTCTATGCTGGCTCTAGCACCTGTGGTATGGTGGTTAGCGTTCTGGACAGGGAATTGTTAAATCAAAGTGCAGGTCCCCATTGAGACATTAAACTCACCGAGTGAAATAGGGACAACCACTTTTTTCCAACCTGATATTCTGTGAGGGGAAGGTACAGTGCAGACAGCTAGATTACACTGTGCATCTCTAAAACATCCATAATAAATAATTAAAACAACTTTGCCACATACCTAAAGTGGTAAGTGTATCCATGTCCCTTTGATTTCCATGGGAAGATTCAGCACATGCTTTTAAAAGACACACTGAAAAGAGTAGAATTTTACAATGTTTTACTTTAATTGGATAATTCAGTTTCAAATGGTCCATAATGTATTACTGATTTTGTGAAGTGGTTGAAAAACAATGGTACACAAGAGGGAAGATACAATATTTTTTACTTTCTGTAAAGGTGATGAATGCTAGTGGCAAAAATTATATGTTGTGTCATACTGATGGGGGGGAACCCCCAAGAATTTTTGAGGCCCCAGTCACTCCTTAGTTTCAGCTTCATCCATCAAAGTAGTTTTATAGAGGAAGTAAATTTAAGTCTACCAAAGCTCATGCTACCAATTTCTTTCAGTGAATCTCAAAGGTGCTACATGATCTCTTTATATACTGCTTCTACAGACAGCTATATCTTTGTATTCCTAATTGTGTAATTCTCAAAGAGAAAAGGACATATCTGAAAAACTCTGCACACTCATGTTCTCAAAGGTGTCTTCTAGGGTTGGATCTAGATCAGGGGTAGGCAACCTTTCCCCTTTAAGGGCCGAGGGACTTCAGCTCCCAGAATCCCAGGAGCTATTGGCCAACATGGGACTATTGGCCAACATGGCTGTGGCTTCTGGGAGCTGAAGTCCCTTGGCCCTTAAAGGGGAAAGGTTGCCTACCCCTGATCTAGATATTATCTTGGCAAGCCCACATCCCAGTGCCACATCTACTAAAGTAGCAGCATTGCAAGGATTTATACAGGATGATATCTGTGTGTGGTGGAAGACTGAGGGCTTAATATCACTCATTTAAAGTTCTACCCTGAAAGGATTCCCAGACATGCCCAACCCTGGCTGGGCCATTCCCCTCCTTCCTCTTTAGCTGGGCTTAATTTTGGTGCTGAAACTTATTGGGAAAATAATAATTAAAATGGCTAGGAGGGAGGAATTGGAACTTGTTCATTCAGCCATGCTAGCTGGAGGTTTTTGAGAGTTCAAAAAGATAACTTTCCAAGGTCTCCTTCCCTACTACCACCTACTAGTACATCTATGGGCTTCTCAATGACATGTTTAGTGTCCTATATAGAGGGGAGGATTCAAGAAGGAAGGAAGGAATCATCTTGCTTCAGCTGTGTAGCCATGAGGGTGGGGACAAAACGACAACACTGTCCCTCCCAAATAAGAATTCTGTATTCCTTGATTTTTTTGATTTTTTATTATTATTATTATTTTGTAGTCCTGAAATTTCCAGCACTGCAGAGTGAGACACTGAAAATTATTTGCAACTAGAACTCTTATATTTGCTGTGTTTCCATTCCCTCATTAATTTTGCCTGTCCCTTTTCTTTGAATGCCTAAAGTGTATTTCTAAATGCTCCTATGGAGTTTTAAGTTATGGTGATGCTAGAAATTTGGGCACTGAATGAAAATTTAATTTGAGTGGGAGAAGTTTTATTTGGAGGTGGCAGTGCTCTCATTTTGCCTCCTCCCTTAGTTACACCCCTGTCCTGCTTCCTTTAGAACCAGTATTCCCCAACCTCCCAATGAGTATTCCTCCCAATGAGTTGGACTATGCAAGCCATCACCCTAAAGCCATGCTGGCTGCAAGTGATGGGGCTAAGTAAAAGTAAAGGTTTCCCCTTGACATGAATGTCTAGTTGTAACCAACTTAGGGGGTGGTGCTCATCTCCATTACTAAGCTGATGAGCCAGTGTTGTCTGAAGATGACTCTGTGGTCATGTGGCCAGCATGACAGCACAGAAAGCTGTTACCTTCCCACCAAAGTGGTACCTATTTATTTACATACACTTTAACATGCTTTTGAACTGCTAGGTTGGCAGGAGCTGGGACTAGTGACAGGGGCTCACCCCATCATGCAGCACTTGGGCCTCGAACTGCTGACCTTCCAACCTTCCAATCATTAGAATTGGTGTCTTAACCACTAAGCCACTAAGATGGGACTATTAATCCACATGTTTAGAAGATGCCATGTTGAAGAATACTGCCCAAGCCATCTGAGACTATCAGAAAAACTGAAAATATGAAATTTTCCAGATCACACAGTGAGAATGTCAGATAAAAGCACCATTCCTTATTTGCTGTACTACAAGAGACCTGAACATTTGAGGTAAAGGAAACAAGATATTTCTGACCCTGAAGATTATTATTTGGTTGTAAAGTGTTGGAACCAGTAATTCATTAGCTCTTCCAGCTTAAATTTATTCTACCTTACAGTACAGTGGGGCCTTGGTATCCAATGAGGTTTGGTTCCAGGACCACCACCACCCCCATAGATACCAAATCTGTAGATGCTCAATTCCCATTATATACAAGGCATAATAAAATGGTATCTCTTATATAAAATGACATAAACAAGGTTTGCTTTTTGGAATTTATATTTTTAAAAAATATTTTCAAACCATGGATGGTTAAATCTGTGGATAAAGAATCCATGGATATGGAGGACTGACTGTGCTATCTTCAGTCACTAAGCAAGAGCTGCAGTCAGATGCTCTTCCAAGATGGGAAAAGTGAGGGGAGAGTGAACAGCTGGAAAGGCTGAATGAACAGAAATTTGGAGGAAAAGAAAAAGAGTGGTGCAAGCAAATAAAAAGTGCAGGGGGAAGAGTGAGAAGATAAAAAGCAGTGGAAAATAGTATTGTAGGAAAGATGTCTAAGGAGTTTCCAGTATCTGGAAAAGTGAGTACTTCTGCTAGTAATCAGTCATGCTGTCTTTAAAATGCCACAAAACTCTCTTTTGTTCTTTTGTTGCAACAGAATAACTCAAATGCCCTATTGGAAAGTAGTGGAGAAAGTAATCATGCCAGGCAACTATGTAACAGAGAGTTGAGAAACTAGGGAGAGTGTGTTTCAACCTTCCCAGCCACAAGATCAGATCAAGGGGATGTTATGAGTAGTAATGCCTGTTTCCAGTGCCTGCTTCATAGGAAATAAATCACTCTAGCACCAGCTGAGGTGCTCAGGTTTTTTTGGTAGCCTGTTTTGTGACAGCTATTGCCTGAGGCAAGGGGTACCCTATTCCTTTACTGTTGATTGCATTATGGTTTCTTAATGTTATCATTCATATACAAATTTAAAGGGTTCCCTAATGAGTTGAAATTAGTTTCCATGCCCTTTTAAAAAAAATAGTAATACATTGTAGGCTATCTTTCTGCTATCGGTGCTAATTATTAATCATCACTGTGATTACTACAGCCTCTGTATCTTGGCAAAATATTCAAAATAGTCTAAAAGCAAGCACCCAAACTGATGAGCATTGTGGATTACGAAGACGCTGAACATGCTGAAATTGCTAAGATCATTTCTTTCCCTGTCCTTCCCTCTTCTATATGTTAAAGTGCTATGATTTGGATATCAAATTGTATTTTCATTTCAACACAATGGCTGGAATCCTGTTGGAGATATATGAATGCGTAACTCAAGGTTACATGAATGTTCTGGACAGTGTAAAAGTATCTCTCTCATCCTCTAAAATCTACCCCACACACACACCGATCAAGCCCTGTGAGCAGGGTGAGCTAGTATGGCCATTTAATGACCACAGCAGGGAAAGGAAGGCAACCAAATAATAAGGTCTTTGGCTCATCCCAGCTGCAATTCTTCAGCTGGAAGAAAGAAAACAAAACTCTCAAAACTTGGGGAGACTCATATCAGAAAATACAATCCTTAAGTTAACTTGGACTCCAGACATACAGGTATATTTCTATTGAAATAGATGTATTCCTTTTTACTTCTTTGACTGAAACTTTGGTACCAAAGGTAAAAATAACATGGAAAGAAAAGGGATAGGTTTGTATACCACAAAGAAAAGAAGAACAGTTCAACATGTTTCAGCAAACATTTTATTCAAAATAAACAAGAAGTACATGTGAAATGGAACAATCAGGTCAGATAAGCCTTGCACAAGGAATTTAAAAAATTGAATTTTCTTCAGAGCACTGGAAAGCATTGTCCAAAACACATCCCAGGATTATTGTTATTATTATTTTCTTTCAATAGCCTTCACTTTTCTTATGTTTTCAATTTTGGTGGTGAAACAAATCTATGGTTTTTCAACATGCCAGGGTGGCTGGTAAGACAAGCTAATCTGGTTTTCCCTTTTCTCTCTATTTTGCTCTTCAAACATGCTCAGTAAGTGATTCTGGAAGCAGGTGTTTACCTTGCCTATATTGTATAAGCTACAGTAGGATCGTCTAGAGTAGAATCTCATTTTTTCCCAGATTAAGCTTTATTGCATTGTTTATGGGAGACATGCTACTGCAACCCAATATTGAAAGTCTATCTTTCTCCAGTTGGTTTCTCCTTCACTACCTTCCCAATGTCAATTATGTGGAAAACAAAAACAAAAAAACTTTCCATGTAGACAAAAGACAAGAAAAGTGGGGCTGGGCTGGACTCCTGTAAAAACACTTTATAAAAAGAAGCTTCCTTGTCAGAGTTTTCGTTAACTGAAGCATGCCTTTAAAGGTCATAACAAGCACTTTGAATTAATTAACAAGCCCAGAGACAAATCAGTAATCAGTACAGCTTTTGTAACAAGGTAGTTTCTTCTCCCAATATAGCCCCAGTCAAGAATCTGGCTGCAGTACTTTGGACCAGTTATTTTGAAACAATCCTCAAAGGTAGCCCCAACCATAGTGTGTTACAGTAGTCAAAAGAGGATGTCTCTAAGCCATATGTCAGTGCAGCCAGATCAGATGTCTTCAAGAATAGGCACAGCTGGCACACAAACCTTGACTGTACAAATCTGATCCTGGCAACCAGAGAAAACTGTGTATCCAAGCTCTGAGCTGAATTCAGGAGTGCACCCGAGCTGTAAACCTGGCTCTTCTCTTCAGGGTGAGAAAGACCCTGTCCAGCATAGGATGAATATGTATTCCCTCATCTGCCTTTCAACAGACGAGGAGCACATCTGTCTAGTCTAGATTGAACTTCAGTTTGTTTGCCCTAATCCATTCAATTACTGGTTATGGGCACCAGTTTAGAAACAAATCAACTTTTTTGGATTTAAGTAGAGAAGAGTAATAGAGTTGAGTATTATCTGCACACTGATAGCACTGGGCCCAAAACTCCTGACAACCTCTCCATGTAGTTTTATGTATAGAGAATCATAGAGTTGGAAGACACCTCAAGGCTCATCAAGTCCAACCCCCTGCCATGCAAGAATACAAAATCAAAGCACCCCTGACAGATGGCCATCCAGCCTCTGTTTAAAAACCTCCAAAGAAGGCGACTCTACCACACTCTGAGAGAGAGTGTTCCACTGTCAAACATCTCTTACTGTCAGGCAGTTCTTCCTAATGTTTAGGTGGAATCTCTTTTCCTGTAGTTTGCATCTGTTGCACGGAGGACAAATCCAAACCCTGAGGGACATCGCAAACTAATCACCAAGAGTCTCTCAGCCTACTTTCTGAAGTTTCCCTCCAGAAAAAAAAAAAGGAGCCATTATAAAACAGTGTCTTCAGGTCCTATCCCAGCAATGTGGCTGAGGATACTGTGATCAAGAGCCACTGAGATGTCCAGCAGAACTAAAAGGGGCACACTGCTCCATCCAGTTCCCAGTAGGTCATCCATCAAGGTGACCAAAGCTGTCCCTGTCCTGTAGGCAGGCCTGAAGGCAAAATGAAATGGGTCTAGATAGCCCATCTCATCTAAAATGGCTGATAAAAGTAGAAGTCTTGAAAGGGTGTTCCACGAGCAGCAAGTGTACCACCATAGGGAGCACCACCAAAGGGCAAGGGTCTCTCCTGCTGCTCAAAAGAACAGGGAGCAATGTTTCCATGAGTTTATACCACATGGTTGCATCATTAATCAGCTGTAAGTGCACAGCCAGTCTTTTGAAGGATGTGCCTTCAAAACGGGAGAGGAGATGCTGGATCTCAGAGGTCAGCCATTATAATAGTACAGGGCAGGGGGAGATACAAAGGTTGGAGGAAGTTACATTTCAATATGAGAAGAGACAGGGATAGGATGCTAGTTGTCCCCATGCCAAATAACCTGGACAGCCTTGACAACAGTCCCCCTGGTTGGGAATGCTGCTAGTAAATGCCAGGTCAGTAAGTGGTAAAACTGCTGCCAATCAGGAACTGTTTGTGGATAAGCACACTGACTGGTCATGTATCACAGAGACCTGGTTGAATGAGTTACTATACCATGAGTTATTATACCATGCTGTAGCCAAAAGTCTAGTATGGGGAATTTTATTTAGCTCAAACTGAGAGGGGGTTGGCTACAAGGACTCTGCGAGACTGTCTCCCACATGTATACCAAGAGGCCAATGGATCTATCAATTGATGAAGAGGCAGAATTCTCCAATTAAAGTATTATATATTAAAGGGGGAAATCACACAGCAATTCACACACATACACTCACTCATTCAAGCTCAGGAAGTCAGGGGTTTTTTGGAAAAGATGTTGAGGCAAAACTATGGGTGAAACTTACTACAGATGCAGCTTTCTCTGGGAAAGTGGCAATTGGGTGAAGTGGCATGAGACACAACTGTTCTGAGAGTGTTGGTTTGAACGGAGGTGCTGGTAACTATGGTAGACTAGAGAGCACAGTGATGTAGTGTCCCCATGAACTCCAAACTAGTGACACTGAGGGGGAAAATCCAGGGGTTTTTAAGGGCTAAAACTAACTGCAGGGGTGAGGTAATCTGGTCTGGCAATATTCAAGGTGAATGGGGAAAGGATTAAGTCATTAGCTGGCCCATCAGATGAAACATCTAGGCAACTATTGCCCATTCTTCTGATTATGAAGGTGATGATGGTCCATTTGCAACTCCCACACTATCTGCTTGGCTTTGGGATGTTTTTTTCCATTCTCCCAAGTGACCTTGGTATGACCTGCCTGTCATTGCCCAGGTGGCACTTGGGGTCCACTGCAAGGTACATCTGAGGTTATGTGGAATTCATGCACACACTAAAATTCAGAAAAATGCACTTTGGCTAACAATACCAGGCTGAAGCCATTCCTTGTGACACCACTGTCTACCCCAGGAACTAGATGGGGGAATGTCTCCTTATTGGGTCTGCTGGACACCTTGGTGGCATTCCTTACTATCAACCACGGTGCCATGAGATTTGAGGGCACGGTTTTCCAGTGTCTGCATTCCATCCTGGAGGGGCAAACTCAGAAGGAAGTGCTGGGAAATAACTGGTTGATCTCTTGGTCATTGTTCTGTAGGTTTCCCACAGATTGTATAAATGGGGGGGGGGGGGAATCAATTTTCACTGAATAAAGTGCGGGCAAGATTATCTTTTCTGGGTCTTCACTACAGCATTTAAGGCAAACAAATTCAATTGATTTTGTCAACAGAGTGCTGGGTGAATTAGTCACAACAGATTGACAAATAGTCTGGATTTTCCTTTTGTGGGTGAGTGTGGGGTGGACCCAGTTCATAGTGTGCATCCACTGGTTTTTGTATATTGCCAACTCTGCTATCCAATTTGTGTCTCCATGTGTTATTTTGTGTAGAGAATGGCCTGTTTGTCTGACAAAGAAGTGCTACAATGACAGAAGACAGCACATACCACATCAGAAGATAAGCAAGTGAATGAATGGCATTGCTAGGCCCTATAATGGTGTTGATAGAGTAGATGTGAAGACGGGATTGAAATCAGGGATGTTGCAGGGTCTTGTCCATCTGTTTGCATCATTGTTTTGTGGCCTATTGTTAATGAGTAGCTACTTCAAGTTCAGATGGAGTTTTCTATAGGTAAGTACAGGCCTACTGTCTATTGCTTATGAGAGAAACATGTCATTGCCCAACATGAGATTTCATAAAGATAAATGAGTTCTGTTTTCCAAAATTATGGAATGCTATCCAAAGGCGAGCTTGTAAAAGTAATAACTGGAATCCTCCACTCAGCATGTAGCTATGATTCAAAAAAATAACTTTTCCAATATAGAGAAATCTATTACGCTTCACCTGCTTTTTCTGAGTTTTGAGTTGTGTATTGTTTTTTGGTTGTTACAGCCTACCATTATATACAGAAATAGTTGGGAATAAGCCTCACTGAATTCAATGAGTAAGTTTGTACCAATAATGATGGATGTTCATGATTTTTGTTGTTGTTTGTTATTGTGTGCCTTCAAGTCATTTCCAACTTATGGTGACCCTAAGGAAACCTATAATAGTTTCCTTGGCAATATTTTTCAGAGGTTTGTCATTGCCTTCCCCTGAAGCTGAGAGCATGTGACTTGCCCAAGATCGCTCAGTGGGTTTCATGGCCAAGCTAGGAATTGAACCCTGGTCTGCAGAGACATCATCCAACACTCAAACCACTAAGCCAAACTGGCTTACAAATGTTATATGTGTTGGTGGTTTTTGTATATCAGTTAACCGAAAAAGCACTGGATCTTTTTATATAAAAATCAATGCATAAAATTAGTTTAGCAAAGACATGTATTTTGAAAACTGCGCAGAGAGTTTTGCATATTGCAAAATATAGAAATATAACTTTAACAATAAATATAGATAAATATGCAAGCAAATAGACAGTAGGAAATGAAAGGAAATTAAAACGAGCAGTCTTTCATTCTGGTATCTAGAGAACTCTTCCCTTATTCCCATGTCTGTTCCTATCCACTTCATGTCCTTCAGGTAAGTTAAGCACCACTTTCTGGTTGCTGAGGAGAGAAAAATGACTCTTAATGAACAAGTGCTTTCTGAGTACCTAAAGATCCTCATTTGAAGTGTGCTGAAGTAGGGGGTCAAGTACTTTTGCTGAAATGTGTTTCCATAAGACACCCACAGGAATTAGTTATTGTGATATGGTGGATTATTATAGTATTAATTCTGAAATCCAACCATGCAATGCATTGAGAATTTTGTAGTCTAGATGGCATGGAAGCCAATAACATACTGCATTTCTTCAGAGATGTTCCAGTTATAAACTACCAAAGGGGAAAGGAAACTTGGAATCAGATTCACAAGATTAAGAAAATATGAGCCTAAATGTCAGGAGAAGATGTGCATTAATGGATTGACAGGCAGGGTTTGCAAGTTTTATTTATTTATCTATTTTATTTCCAGTATTTATATCCCACCTTTATCCCACAGTGGGATACAAGGTGGATTAATTGGTAGATTAATCGCAATGGTATAATTATGGAGCAAATGATCAACGAGCTAGTTCAAGATAGGAGATGAAAACCTAGGTGCCAGTTTGATTCAGGGCTTAGTGAGGGCAAGGGGAATGGTTCCATTGCAACTTCTTATTGACTTTTTGTATGCAGTCTCTCAGGGTAAAACACATTCAGCTATTTAATACTGTTAGTGGAAGATAAGAATGCAAAATTTGCAAAAGTGAATGGTGGGAGGATTTTACACAGCAGCTTCTGAGCAAGAGCTGTCTGTGTAAGCAGTAATACTGGTTTTTATGGCATGTAACCAAGTTACCATGTCACCTGAATCAGATTACCTGAAAGATCACCTTATCTCATATATATATCTATATTGAGATCTTTAAAAGTCCTGCTCAATGTGCCCTCACAAAATGAAGCTAGCCAGATTCTTGCTAGGGAGAGGGCATTCTTGGTGGTGGCACAGTACATATTAATAGCGTGCCCAGAAAAGCTGGTGTGGCACCATAGAATCATAGAATCATAGAATCATAGAGTTGGAAGAGACCACAAGGGCCATCCAGTCCAACCCCATTCTGCCATGCAGGAACTCCCAATCAAAGCATCCCCATTGACAGATGGCCATCCAGCCTCTGCTCCATCTTTATTATCTTTACAGCACCTAGGGAATATCTTCTTCTTCACTCTGTGACTGGTATTTTAAACAAAGAGATTTTTGGCTTTGACAGTGTAAGCTGTGTTTTATTAAGTAGATGAGTTTTTCTTGTGTAAATATATTATATTTATACCTTTATTCCAAAATTCAAGCTCAAGGCAGCTTACAATTTAAAAACACAATACAATGATTAAATTATTATCTTTTATTTTATATGATATGTTACTTCCAAAAAAAATGGCTCTTTGGGAATTACCGTAATGCACATTTTTAGGTGCATTTTTCAGAATGTACACATTGCTTGCAATCATTCATGTACTGACAAGAGTGTATGTATGCATTCTTGAAATGTCCTATTTTTCTGGGCCATTATTCAGAAAGGCATATTTGATCAGATACATTTCTTTAAAATCTTGGAATGTATAGATTTCCAAACAATATTATGTTCAGTCTGCAACTGCTGCCATACTGCTGAATTAATGTAATTTGGCACTGCTTTAACTGTCATGACTCCAGTCAATGGAATCCTGGGATCTGTAGTTTGTTGTGGCACCAGAGCTCTCTGACAGAGAAGGCTAAATATCTCACAAAACTAGAAATTCAAAGATTCCATAGCACTGAGTTATGGCAGTTAAAGCAGTGTCAAAGTGCATTCATTCTGCTGTATAGATCCACCCCAAATTCATCACTAGATTGTGCACACTTGCAGGGCGGATCCAATGAAATCCTCTCACATCCCTAGTATATTTTGTCCCATGATGCTCAGAGTGATCTATGACTGTAAATACAAATCCTTTACAATACTCAAGGTCTAATGCAGAACAAAAGAAGTACTGAATGCCGGTAGTCTACATCTATAAGGGTATAATCAAAGCTGGCGAAAACATTAAACAAAATTGAAATGACACACTTTTGATTATCAGTCTATGGAAGAGAGAGGTGTGTAGATAGTTCTAATTATCTAGGCAGGTTGGTTGGCTGGCAGGCAGGCAGGCTCGATTTCTGATTGGTTATTATAATATAAAGTAAATTATACACATTGTATAAAAGATACAAAGATAAATTTTATATTAATACTATTATTAGTCTTACATTTATAAGACTGAGTTTTCTATATCAGTAATTAACAAAGGAAGTCCAATTCAGATAGTATTATAATGATTATATCCCTGCTTTCTTTCTCACATTCTAATGTAACTTGTCAATTTTGACATAATAGCATAATCCTTTCATTTGTTCTCTTATTCAGCTAACAACTGGATGGCCAATATTCTCTCATTTTTCACATAACATACTCTTGCAGCAGTAACCATGTATAAAATTAATTCATTATAGTTAGCTGGTATATCCCTTGAATAAGTTAACAAGAAGATTAATAGATCTCAACAAATTCATAAGTCTGTGATCCTCCAATAGCTGCACTAATTTTATTCCAGACTATTACAGTTTTTAACTGTGTAGTATTATAAAACATGGTTGCTTTAAAATTGTATAGCATAATTGGGTATCTAAGAGTGCTGTTTAATTTTTTTTTATTATTTAACTGTTCTATCATGAACTGTATGTGTTTCATGAGTAAGCTATGAAACATATACTTCCTATGTTAGTTATATTAACACTGAACTGATATCATTGCTACCATGCCAATATCATATTGTAGTGGTGATATTATAGTACTGCATCTCCATGATCACCCACCCATTTTAAGGTATTTATATCTAGGGTTGCCATATTAGGATTAGGCCAAGCCCTAAGATTTATGCAGCCAAATTCTGAGACCTAGGGATGACTTACGATGTCACAGGAAGTAAGAATACAAGGATGATGTTACAAGGGACAGCCCCAGGTCACACCATTAAGCATGGTATTAAGTATCAACCACAGTTACACAGAGTACGGCTCCTAAATTTTAAAAACACTGCCTGGATTACTGTATGGCAAATATTTATTCATAAATGGACTTAAGTATGCAGGAATTAAAATTTGTCAGTTTCCTAATGTCCATATCCAGTACTGGACTACTATTACATTACTACATAGCACAGCTGACAAAGTGCTGTTACCCAAAATGCCAGGGTCCCAGGATGGCACCCATAATTAATATTCAAATAGAGAAATTTTAGTAGCATAGTTAAATCAGTTGAGAGGGCTTAGGCAACTTAAAGCAGGGATCAAGCCTGTATATATTGGTTTTGAGAAACACAACTCCAGAATTCAAGTTCCAAAATAGTTTTATTTATGAGTCACAGGTAATCGCCATCCATGCAAAGACACTCCCCCATGCAGGTGGTAGCAGACAGTGGCATGAAGGGTTGCAGAGGGAGATACTGTATCTATTCCAGATGCAAAGCTCCAATCAGGGGATACCAGGAAGAGAAGTGGCTCAGCAAGCTGACTGGGAATCATTGCATGGCCAGCAATGCTAAGGAGTCAAGGAAGACATGGGCAGAGTGTCTGTCTGATCTCAAGCAAGACCAAATTGTTGGTGCCTATTTATAGGGCAAAACCTGTCCTGAGGCAGAATTCAGGATTAAGGGGCAGTTTCCAAGAGGAAAGAATGGGAATGGAATTTGTGAATAGCCAGACAATCAGTGCACATGTCCTTGGACAAACGTGTATCACTCCCAAAGGGAAGTGTATTTGGATTTCATTTCACTTGTAAAGACAAGGTCTATCACCCATCATTACTTTTATTGGTGAATAGATTATGCAGATTCTGATCTTGATTGATCTACACATGCTCTTGAGCGCCCTCATTTTGAGCTTCCCAAATCTCCTTATATGGTAAGGCTATTTTCCTGCACTGGGGGACCATCACAGCTACATGCTCCAGACATCCCTTGTTTGAGAGGGGTGCAGAGAGGCTAAACCATGAGGTAACAGTGCCCAATGCACATTGTACACTGATACGTATCCCACATTGGTATGCATCGTGCACTGATGTGTGTCAGTCCTAAAGTGTATTGGGTACTCTTGCTGGCATCCCAATACGCATCTTTGCAATTCACTAACAGTTTCTTAGCATCTGTTATATGTAAAGTTACATTACATAAAAGGTGATATAGTATTCCAGCAACTAAGTCTAATAAATGAGGGAATTCAAAACAAAAATCCATCAAACAGTGATACCTTTATTGGCCAACTGAAATGCACAATATACTTGTTGCAAGTTTTCAAAGCTCCACAGGCTTCTTCATCAGGCAAAAAGTTACAAACCAAAACAGGAGAAAAATTGGAGATGTTAGTAAGATGCCTGCATTTGATGTTTCTGTCTTTAGTTAAGATGGTATGGGGAGGATATCTTTTGCAGGCTGGCTCCTCCTCCTTCTGGCCATGTGGCGATTGGGGGATTTTCAAAGTCCAGGAAATTTAAAGTCCATCTGCATATCAACAAGGACACTTCTCTTGCAACCCAATATGATGCAATCCGAAATGAGGGAACTGTATGTACACACACCTTTTAAGGGAGTGCTTTCTCCCTGAGATTACTTCCCCCTCACCCTGAGAATTGCAGAAGAGGGGCCAGGCCCTGAAATCTTGCAACCCTACAACACAACTTTATTCAAGAAAGAATAGTCAGCCAAGTGTCCTCTAATGTAGTCCCCAAATATGTATGTTTTAATTATATCTTGTTTGTGAAGCCTACATGTGCACAGAGAGAGATCATGCACATTTAGGAAATGCACATTATGCCCTATATGTACATGCAGATACGATAAAGCAGAGGTGGGCAACTGCACAGGGCTGGGGCCAATTTCACCCCTAGACTACACCACAGAACACATATAAGCATGCCAGAATACCTCTGCTTTAATTCAAAATTCTTCTCAAAATGGTGGCAGGAAATGATGTCATACTACTTTCCTGTCATTGCTTTGAGATGGACTCTTGACTAATATTTGGAAGTGGTTGAAGGTTGAAGCCCAGAAATCACACTATTTTTTAAAAAATAAATTGGGAGAGTTTTTTGTGGGTTTTTCAGGCTGTGTGGCCATATTCTAGAAGAGTTTCTTTCTGACGTTTTGCCAGCATCTATGGCTGGCATCTTCAGAGAATGCTGGAATGGAAGAGAGTGGGTATATATATATATACTGTGAGACCCTGGGTAGGGAGGATTGATTTCCATGTAAGCTGTGCATTGTTCTGCTGTTGATGACAGGACCTCAGGGTGGGAGAGGAGAAGTTTGGGGGAATTAGAGGGGGCTTCAGGGACTGCAAAAGTCAGATCCAGGGGCTGTATAATGTCTACAATTTGCACTATCATGGCCCCTGTGATAGATATGGAAAGCATCTACTGTCTGATAACATAATCCCATTCCCTTTGCATGTGTCCATCATGTCTAGATTCAGAACTTCTCTACTGAGAGGGCAGGGAACATGTGGACCTCCAAAGGTTGTTGGACTCCAAACCCTGGCAGTCCCAGACAGCATGGCAAATGGTCAGGAATGATGCAGTGCCAAAACATCTGAGGCTCATAGGATGTTATCACATGTGGGCCAGAAAGAGATAATAAAGTGGAAATGAGGCATCCTGAAAATAAACCGAAATAGACCTTAATTCCGCAAATGGTTTTCATACGTAATCACTTTAAATGCGAAATTAAGGCAAGCTCAGGAAAACACCACTTTCAACGTTCATACACAAGTGAGAAAAGCCCATAAATGTACTAGAAATGGTCTTCTTGCACATGCGCAGATAGAGGTATGCTCGCTGCGGCTGTGGGATCTTGCTTTCGTCACTTCCTTTTCCCCCGTTCCCAAGTGCGCATTTGATTTTCACATTACAGTAAATGCGCGATTAAGGTAAATTCGCAAATGCATTTCCTCTAAACTCCCGAATTTAAAAAGATCTCGGATAACACCACTTTCTGTCCACTGTAATGTTAGTTTCTGTGCGATGTCGTGTGAAAACATGCAGCGCAAATCCATTTTTTGTTTGGGATTTGTTTGGGATAACCAGTGGAATTGCCCCGTGTGATAACGTCCATAGGTAACTAATTTATAGAAGTTTTATTAGAATGAGAGAACATATCAATCAAAAGGTGCAACCTTATCCAATCTGGTAAAATGTAAAGATATAGCCATGTTAGTCTGAAGAATCAGTATATAGAGAGATCTTGTTTGAGACTAACTGAAAGAAAGAAGTTGGCAGCATGAGCTTTTGTAGAGTAAACCTACTTCTTATGCATACTTCTTATGCATTTGCTTATTTTTTTTAACTGTGCTGTTTTAAAATGCTGTAACCCGCCCCGATTGCCTAGCAGAGGGGCGGGCTATAAATAAAACTTATTATTATTATTATTATTATGCATCTGAGGAAGTAGACTTTAGCCTACGAAAGCTCATGCTGCCAACTTCTTTCTTTCAGTTAGCCTCAAAGGTGCTAGAAGATCTCGCTATATGCTTATCCAGTCTGGTACCTTCCAGATATGTTGGGCTACAATTCACACAATCCCCAGATGGCACAGATGTCTGAACCATAGTCCAACATATCTAGAGCGTACAGTGGCAGAAGGCTGAAGAAATGCTTTGAGATGTGGGCACCATTTTTTAAACTGGAAGAATGAGAAATATAACAGCAGTATTTAACTATTTGCTCTCTTGCTTTCACTGTGAACAAAAAAAACCATTATTTTTAGAAAATTTATAATAAACCAATGCATTGCACATACTTCCAGTCTTCTTGATGATAACAAAAACTACAATCAACAAATATGTGTAAAATATAATAAGGTACAGTAAAACAAATCCATGTGTAAAATATAATAAGGTACAGTAAAACATAAAATGTTTTGTCAGAAATGGGAAAGAAGTTGGAATTTCACATCAAAATATTTATGCATAGATATACCTTAGAATTGTATTATTAAATTTTATGCAGATTTGCTGATTGTGATTTTTATTGTTTTCCAGAATACAGAAAAAATGTTCATGAGGGAGGGTTTTTTGTGTGTGTGTGTATTCTGATTTCCAAAGAAGCTATTGAAGCTCCTTATCCTAAAGTTGGTTAACTCAACTATTGTGCAAGAGTTCAAAAGAATTTCCATCCTGGCATATTTGATAAGAATAAAATATGGGGGGAAAAGAGAATAAAGCTTTGCCAAGTGAAAGTAAGCTCTTAGGTACACTATATGAGATGGATCAGTGCCCAACATGCATTTAAAAGTATCATGATGGGGTGAGACAGCTGTTCTTATTAGAAGGCAATGTGGTTAATGTATTTATACTACTCAGGAAAACAAGGAGAGTGTAACAAATTACAGGGATGTAGCATTTATTGGGTTCACTGTCTTTTGGGAAGAGGCGAGTAGAAGCTTCAGAGCTTTAAAAAAAAATTACTTTTTTGGACTATGGTCTCCACATCTCCCAGCCAGTCAAGAGGATTCTTGATCTCACTTGGCTACAGTGATCCACCATTTGATAATCTCCAGGTTGGATTGATTACTGTAATGCATGATATAGGCCGCCCTAGAAAATAGTCCAGAAGTTTCAACAAGGACAGAATCTAGCTGCTATTCACCTGACTGCTTTATCAAGCCTAAAGGAATTATAGTGGCTGCCTATTGACAAGTAAGCCCAGTTCAAGGTATTGTTGTTGATGTTATTTGCTGTCAAGAGAGACTTCCAAGAGCCACAGTTATCCGCTGCCCTGCTCAGGTCTTGCAAACCCAGGACCAGGGCTTCCTTGATTGAATCAATCCACCTTGATCCATCACTCCATTTTTATCTTTTTCTTCATCTTACTACTTCTTATTGTAACCCTGTTAGTACTTTCTTCCAAACTTTTGCCAATAGGCATGTCAAAACTTTCCTATTAGACTCTGAAAGTAATGTGGTGCTATCTGCATATCTTAAATTGTTGTTCCTTCCTCCAAATTTCATGCCTCTTTCCTCTGAGTCTAATCCTGCTTTTCCTACAGCATGTTTTGCACGTCAATTAAACAGACAGAGTGATAAAATGCAGCCTTGTCTGGCCCCATTGCCAATGGGAAACCATTTTGTTTCTCCATGTTTTCTCCTGACAGTGGCCTATTGTCCAGAGTAGAGGCTATACATCAAGACAATCAACTAATGAAGTGAGCTAGAATCCATGGAAGTTTATGCAAAATGAAATATGTTAGCCTTTAGGATGACACAAGATGCTTCATTGCTTTTGTTCCACCAGAAGAACATCCAGAAAATGTGGCAAGACTACAGGATATTGTGAGTTATCCATGTCCTGATGTTAGTGTGTTATAACTGATACAGTATTACAGATGGGAAACTAAAAATGCCATTTTCACCTCATTTTTTGCACAAACCTACCTCATGTCCAGTTTAGCCTTGAAGGAGCAAAGCATGCTCTAAGGCACTTACCATCCTAACATAAGAATAATTGGTATTTGTCCTTGTTCTTAATGTTGTTGAAGGCCTGGTCAGCTCAAGAAATAACCTGTTCATGCAAAATAAGTGTAATCAGTTTAAAGATAAGCTTACACTCTAAATAAAGAAATTGTTAAGAGAGTTTTAAAAAATGCCACAGGATTATTCTTGGTCTTCTAACATCTTAAATAGATTTCTTTTTACAAATCCCCACACTTTTGCTATTTGGGGTGCCGAGATCACAAATCCAGACATAATTTGGAGCTTTCTACCACCAGAGAACAAGCCATGGTTGAAGAGGAAAAGCAGAGGCTCTTTGACTTCTCATTGTTTTGAAGGACAACAGTGCCACCTTCTGGAACATTTTTCTAATATTTTTCTTCTTCAGATTTTCCAACTACATTATATGTCCACCCCATCAGCTTGGTAATTATGCATAAAGTATGCCTATTGACAGTGAGAACTACACAAGGGAGTAATGTGACCTTCATCACATCCATCAGTCTTTTGATTCCCGACATGAATAAACTGTATTACAATGAAATGCATTCACATTGAAACAGTATTCCAGGGTGCTATTTTCCTTCTGTTGTCCCCCTATCTATCCAAATAGTTTGTTGTGTGCCTCCAAGTCATTTTTTTACTTATGACAACCCTAAAGCAAACCTATCATAGGGTTTTCTTAGCAAGTTTCTTCAGAGGGGGTTTGCCATTGCCAACTCCTGAGGCTGAGAGTGTGTGACTTGCCCCAGGTCACCCAGTGGATTTTCATGGCTGAGCTGGGATTCAGACCCCAGTCTGCAGAGTCCTAGTCCAACACTCAAACTGCTACACCACTTTGTAAATGATGCCAATTGTAAAACACATAATGGTTGTGCATGCACATTTGGTTATGCATTCAGTCACATATATGGGTGTGCATTCAGTTGGGCAACATTGCTATGGAATATATGGGTTGTAAAGCACACTAAACACAAAAATCCATATGGAGAGATTTACAGTGACAACCCCAATGGAGGCTCTCAGCCACGGTCACCATTGGTGGGCAGATTCTTAGAGTCCAGGTGACATATCCTGTGTGAAATGAGCAGAGCTTGGAAAAGTTAGTATTTTGCACTTCACAACTATCAGAATCCCCCAGGCAGCATAGCATGTGAGAGTTATGGGTTGTAGTCCCTGCAAGTAACTTTTCCAAGCTGAGTGTGTATCCTATTTTGAAATATTCCTTAACATGTCCTTCAACACAAAAGACTCCATGAGAGATATACCAGAGTTCCATAGAAGACCCTTCAGTTCCAAAAGGGCTCTATGAAGTTTCAAGTCTGAAAAACCACTGATGTAGCACACTTTAAGATCAATTTTAAAAAGGGAGAGGGGATAGATGTGGGGTAAGGACTAAGGCATTTTTTGTGTGTGATTTCAGATCACAAAAAGCCAGTTGGATATGATGATACAGATGACTGGAAAAATAATTAATAAAGCAATGACTCCTACAAGCAAGTTAAGAAAAGAAAAAATTGTCACATAGTTTTTCAGGAGAACAATTGTAGCTAATAACCTCATCGGCAAGATTTCTGGACCATGGATTTTTCTCATGAGTTAGCAAAAAAAAGCAATGCTGGCTGTTCACGATTTACAGGATTGTCATCAATTACATTTTAAGACTAGAATTTTGTATCATCAGTAAAGACACATTTTATTTTTATATAGCATCTATAATATACACTTAAGGAGAATGATAGTATTGTCAGAGAACATTGCGATGATGAAGAGGGTGTTGGCAGTGTTGCCCAGAAAGAGTTTAATCTGAAAGTTCTTCAATGGCTGACAGATTTAAGGGAGGCACTGTTCTACAGCAGATGGCTGCTTAGCAAAGAATCCACTGGATAGATTTTTATCTGGTATAACAAAAATGCTGATGATCTTAATGGACAGTATTCTATCAGAATGACTTTGGCCTACAACTATTGGACGGTAAGACTTCACCAGACCACATTGTGAACATGATCAATGTAGGAAATTTTTAAAAAGTAATACAGTAGTCCAACCTTTTTTGTGGTTTCACTTTCCACATTTTCAGTTACCTGTGGTCAGCCACAATCTGAAAATTTAATGTAGTCCCCCTTATCCATGGTTTTACCCTCCACAGTTTCAGTTACTCGTGGTCAATCATTGTGTGAAAACATTACAGGTATAGGGCTCGGTACTATCCACGGTTTCTGGTATCCACTTGGAATATATTTCCTGCAGATAAAGGGGACTACTGTAATTGATACGGGTAACTCTTTCAAACTTGGTGTTACTCAAGGTCTCTTCTCCCTAAGGTTATGTCAACTCAGTCCAGATTCCATACTGTATTATGTTTGTGTTTTTGAAGTCCACATGTAAATGTTTTCAAATTTTTCATGTGCATTTTTAATTTCATTTTTGAGTGCCTTTTTAAAAGTGTACACATTTTGGTGTATTTTTTCTCAAATGTATACTTTTTAAGTGATTTTGCAATAAAGTGTTTTCTGCAGGGTTTTTTTTAAAAAAAAAAAACAACACCAGATTTTTGCAAACAACTAACAAGAACTTACCTTGCAACCAATACATACATTACAAAGGACCGGGATTCAAAACCTATGGAAACTTATGTCTTAATATTTACAAAAATTATCATTAAATCACAGAAGAATAGAATCTGAGAGTTAGAAGGGACCTCAAGGACCATCTACTCCAACCCCCTGCCATGCAGGAATATACAACTAAAGTATTCATGAAAGATTTCAATTCAAGCTCTGTTAAAAGACCTCCAAAGATGGAGGCGTCCACCATCCTCAGAAGCAGTGCATTCTGCTGTTGAACAGGCCTTACAGTTAAAAAATGTTCTTCCTAACATTTAGGTTGAATCTCTTTTCTTGTAATTTGAATCCATTAGTTCATGTTGTAGTCTATGAAGCAGCTTTCTCCTTCTTCTACATGACATCAGATATTTCAAGACAACTTGGATCTCATTTTGGGAGAAAGGCGGGATACAAATGCAATAAATAAATAAACAGCTATCATGTCACCTTTCAGTCATCTCTTCTCCATGCTAAACGTACCCAGAATCTTTGTGGAAATTAATATAATAAGGATATAAACATGAAACAACCACAACGTAAACAAATATGTGCCAGTTGAATACAATATAGTGACATAGAGTACAGTAGGTTTTTTTTTGTGTGTTTTTTTTTTAAAGTAAGATCAAAATGAACACTAAAGCCACCTTCAATGCCTATAATATGGTTTCAAGGCCAATTTTTCACTTCATCCACAAGTAAATAAAAGCATTTCTCTTGCAGGTCCCTATTGGTTTCCAAAGAATAACACTCCATAATACAATAAATAGACTATTTGTTAGCTAAACCACTACTCACTGGTAGATAGTACTTACCTCTGAGGCTTATCCCAAATAAAGACTTACTCCAAATATAAACTTATCTTAAATAAAACAGTTAATTATTAAAATGCCACAAAACTCTTGTTGTGGGGGTTTTTTTTCCATAAAGCTGACCAGGTGACCTTTTGTCCAATCATGATCTCTCATCATATTCCACCTCACATATTTGTTGTGAAGAGGCAGGAGGATGAAATTTGTATGCTGTTTTCTGTTAGAATTATGGTTTAGTTATTTGTGGCTAAATCAGTTTAGCAGCAGCAACAGCAACAGCAACAAGAGCGTGTACTCCACAGGTATTTGGTAAAAACAAATAGATCTGAGCTTCTGGTATATAAACAGGAAACATAAGTAGGTAAAAAGAAACTTACTTTATAGTTACATCTAGGTTCTATAAAAATAACATCAGTAGAGAAAACTCTGAAGATGCAAGCCACAGATGCTGGCAAAACGTCAGAAAGAAACTGAACATGGCCACACAGCCTGAAAAACTCACAAAAAACTATGGATGCTGGCCATGAAAGCCTACGACTTCACAGAGAAAACTATATTTTGGCATAGAGGTCCCTAAGTAGCTGACCTTCATGTGTGCATGTAAGAAGAAACATATCTTTAGGAGCACAGCATGGTTTCTGCACCCAGGCTTGCAAGAAGGCAGGCAGGCTCACTCTGGAGAGAACAAAGAATCATAAAACTTTATTACCCTCAGAAAGAATCCCTCAGGAAGCAGAGGAGTATGGGAAGTGACCTCTTCACAAGCAACACTGACCAAATGACCACAGAGATAGATCAGTGGTTCTGTGTAGAAGACACTGCCCCTTCTCAAAAGAAAAACATAGAGCTACACACAAACACTGATGCTGATACTCCAACACTTTCAGCTTCTTGGAAGAAAAGAGCAGGCTGTAAATGGAATGAAACGGTACTGCAGTAAGTTCTTGCTTGCCTAGCATCATGTCATGCCCTCCATTTCACAGGTGAAAACTGGGACAAATGTGGCCAAAGAACATCAGTGTGTGGTGAAGATGGAAAAAGTTATTAGTGATAAAGAAGACACACGCTAGGAAAAGCTGCAGTAGTTGGCTTTTGTCTGAGTTTACTGGGAAAGGCAAAATCCCATCCCCTCCTCTCCTCTCTGTTGAGTTAACTCAAGGCCTAAGCAGATTGCCAGAAATAGTGCACATTAAATTGAGGCACTGCCCTGGCTCAGTGCTAGGGAATCATGGGAACTGTATTTTTTTCTGGGACATAGAGCCTTCTCTGTCAGAGAGCTCTGGTGCCACAATAAATTACAGTTCCCATGATTCCCTAGCACTGAGCCAGAGCAGTGCCTCAATTTAATGTGCACTATTTCTGGCAGTCTGCTTAGGCCCTCAGTGCAAACTACTTTTGCACTTTGAAATCAATCATAATTGAAGTAAACCAAGGCAAAGGGGGAAGGAGGAAGGAGCAGAGAAAAGGTGGATCATTTTAAAAACATCTGAAAAAGTGGTACGACAGAGAATTAATTGGGATTGTCCCTGCCAAATCTGTCATGTAAACATCAGGACTAAGATGTACAAACGAGTGCCAAAATGTTTACATTCAAAAGCAGCATGGATAGACCCTCCAGGTTTGTAATCCATTTTGGATTTTTTTAAAAAAAAATGAGAACACTAAAATCCATTAGCAGGAATCTGGTTCAAAAACATATACATAAAATTGAAGATTTCTGAGCCTGATGTTACTAATTTGAGGTTTAAAAATGAACTAAATTCCTCATGGAAATTCACTGGCAGTTACCCCACTTTTCTTCATTTCTTACAATGGTGAGAGAATCATTTTGTTGCTTCTATCATTAAATAAAAAATAGGAGTCAGAAATCATTGTCAGTCTACTGTAGATCACTCAGAAAGTGTCCAGTAGATCCAGATCTACCTTTTGTCCCTCCACCCTCACCACTTTTTGAAGACATAAGGCAAGCACTGATTTTCACTGTAATATATAAGCAGTGGAGATTTGAATGACAGGTGGAGACTGAGGCCTTAAAGGTCCATTGGCTGCTGCTGACCTGTTCCCTTCTTTGAAAACCTCTCTTCTAGGACAGAAAATTAAGATAACTGTCTAATCCAGCTCTGCAGTAAGAATAGGCGATGGAAAGATGCTGGGGAAGATCAACTGCACTTTCAAGCAAAGTATCATCAATAATAACTAGGCCAGAAGAAATGTTCCTTAAATTTCAGCACAGGAGACATTAAAACTTGGGAAGTAATGCATTAGAAGTAAAAGTGTTAAATGTCATGCATAACATGAGGGTTGGAAGTAATAATGTCATAATAATGTTACTTTATAAACTAATGTTACAACTGGTAATGTTACTGTTTACCCCACCACCACAACAACTGGAGGAGTCATTGGAGATCTGGGGGTTTTCTTGTATATTTAAGTGTCTTTTAAAATGGTTTTTAAAGTACCTATGGTGACTAGTCAAGAAATTAACTTGGAAGGGCAACTATGAAGAAACTAAACAAGATCCTCAAATGTAAAGATGAATCACTGAACACCAAAGTCAAGGTCATCTGCTATGGGATTTCTGGTTTCTATGTAAAGATGTGAAAACTGGACAATGAAGAAATTGGACAGGAGGGGGAAAATCAGTTAATCTGAAATGTGATGCAGAAAGAGAGTTCTACAGATACCATGAATTGCCAAAAAGACAAATACATTCTGGAGCAAATCAAACCTGAACTCTCACTAAATGACTAAACTGGGATTATTGTGTGCTGGATATATCATGAAAAAATATTCAAAGTCAGATTATCCATCAATTTGCAAAATGGGTGTTTTGTATGGGAACTGACCAATTCCATGACCATCACCCCAGCTCTGAGGTGGCTGCCAGTGTAATGAGAGGATGAGTAGAGGATAAAGCAGCAGGAGTGATCTCTCTTCCCTCCTGGAATAATTGTAAAATTGCAGAAGATCCTAGTCCTTGAATTGCAAAAGGAAGGGAAAGGAGGAATATACAGGAATGATTTGCAATTACAGTTCTCCAGTTCTACTAAAAATGTATCATGAACCGCAACTAGACTCACCTGGCCACCTGGATTATCCCAGCCCCTGATGTTTCAGTACCCAAACCCAAAACTAGGGCTGTCAGAGTGATAACTGGAGATATCTCCTGTACCTTTAATGCAGGGGTAGGCAACCTAAGGCCTGGGGGCTGGATGCGGCCCCCCAAGGCCTTTGGACTGGCCCAGGCCGGTCCTGCCACCGCCACCACCCCCTGCCGCTGCCCCCCCACCGCCGCTGCCCCCCACCCCCCCGCCACTGCCGCCGCCCCTCCACCGCCGCCCCGCCGCCGCCTGCCATGATGATATTAATTATTGTTGTTATTACTTGTTCTTGCCATTTTCTTGGCAAAATCTCCACAGGGGTTTTGCCACGGCTTTTCTGGGCTGAGAGGGTGTGCATACATCTTTTTTTTTAATATTTATTTATTTATTTATTTATTTATGGTGCTTCAGCCCCCCAATTGTCTGAGGGATAGCAACCCGGCCCCCAGCTCAAAAAGGTTGCCTACCCCTGGTTTAATGGCTCTGCAGAAGAAGGAATGGCTCCATTAAACCCCTGGTTTAATGGCTCTGCAGAAGAAGGAATGGCTCTGCAGAAGAAGGAATTTCAGCAAGTGTTGCTTGTTACTGTTGTTACTGTACTACAGTTACTTGTTACTGTACTGCAGCCACTCACTCATAGACCACAAGGTTGCGAGTTCAATACCAGCCAGGGCTGAGGCTCGACTCAGGCCTGCATCCTTCCGAGGTCGCTAAAATGAGTACCCAGATTGTTGGGGGGCAATCAGCTCACAGTTGTAAACCGCTTAGACATCCCATAGCGTGATATGAAGCGGTATATAAATAAGCTGCTTTGCTTTTTTTTTTGCTTTTTAACTGGTTGCATGATTAGCAACACCTGCTGAAATTCCCTCTTCTATGCAACCTTTAAAGGCACAGGACCCATCCCCAGTTTTCACCCTGGAAGCCTTACCTGAGACCTAGGGATGACTCTTTGTAAGGTTACAGAGAGCAGGCCTTGGTAATGTCATTAATCATGATACCATCAGCATCAACTACATTTGCAAATGTGGTGTAGTGGCTTGAGCATTGGATTACAACTGGAGATCAAGGTTTGATTCCTCACTCCACCATGGAAAACCACTGGACATCACACATTCTCAGCCCCAGAAAACTCTGTAACAGGTTTGCCTTAGGGTCACCATAAGTCAATAACAACCTGAAGGCACACAATTACAAAGGCCATTTAAATAAATAAAAAAAAAAGTCTATCAAGTAAGGAAAAAAAAATACACACACATTTTCAAGGTACCTCTCTCCTGCACCTTGAGGGTCAGAGAAGTGGGGCCAGACCCTGAGATGTGGGAACCCAATGAAACAACTCACAAAATAAGAGCAATGCATGACCTCTGATGCCTGGATTGAAAAAAAAATTCACTGCAATTCACATATTTGTCCACTAGATGTCGCTTGTTCCACGTGTAACTAAAAGACATCTTGGTGTCAACAGAATTTTGATTCAACAGAATTTTTATGTGACTTTATTTACGGTATTTAATGTATACTACCTTGCCAGGCAAATCCTCCTGCCCTCCCAAAAAAAGAATGATGGCTTTTTTTATTGTCATATTCAAAGATATCCTCGACAGTGCTTTCTTTCCATGGCAGAATCCATTTTTCATGAACAAACTATAATCAAAGTGTTTCTAGGAATATGCTAAAGGCAATACTTTAGAGCATTTACAGTACCCTCTTCCAAAGAATACAGTGTTTCTTTTTTAACTTTATTTTTATTGACAATCAGATTAAATAAAATACATAAGAAGTACTAGTTTGTTACATCTATGAATGGATTTTCATACCATACATTGGCATTTATAAAGGATACAATGTTTCTGAAGGATGCACGCTGGCTACATCTCTTCTCTACACTTCTGAATCTGCTGTGAATCAAGTTTCATTGAATTATAAGTAGAATTGGCTATATTTCAGAGGAAGGAAATGATAAAATCACTTTTGAGTATTCCTTGCCTAAGAAAACCCTGTGAAATTCATGGGGTCACCATAAGTTGACAGGCAATTTGAAGGCACATATACTCACAATGGGAGGATGAAAAAAATACATCTGCCCACTTTCCAAAATATCAAAAAATGTCCTTTCACAATTTTGCACCCTTTTGTAATGCCTTCTCTCTCTCTCTTTCTCATGCACACACACAAGATGTAACCATATTTTAGCTTTTGGGAAAGTGATACACAAACACACACACACCCATCACTATGGTTCCCATTTTTTGTATCTTCTCTACAAATACAATATATTCTTGGGATAATTGCAAGCAGAACTGTATACAGCATTGCAGTTTCTATGCATACACTACAACAGCAGTAGAATTATTTTCAAACCTTTTTCATAGTAATTGTTAACATATAATTTGCATTTGTTACTGTTGCTGTTGAATGAAGCACATACCTTTCCTGGGAAGTTACAGTCAGTTCAGACCCCATCAATGTGTGTAAGCAGAGATTTTTGCTCAAGTGCTCATCTCTTTACATTTACACAGACTGAATCTCATTTCCCATCTTCTTGCTGTTCAGAGAGATGGATTTCCTCATCTGAAATAAGGGTCATCCATAAACATGAATCTTGCACTGCCCACTCTTAACTCCAAACCAGGGGTAGGCAACCTAAGGCCCGGGGGCCGGATGCGGCCCTCCAAGGCCTTTGGACTGGCCCCAGGCCAGTCCTGTCGCCGCCGCCGCCACCTGCAATGATGATATTGATTATTGTTGTTATTACTTGTTCTTGGTGTTTTCTTGGCAAAATCTCCACAGGGGTTTTGCCATGGCTTTTCTGGGGCTGAGAGAGTGTGCATGCATATTTTTTAATTTAAAAAAAAATAAAAATTTTATTTTTATTTTTATTTTTTATTTTTTTATTTATGGTGCTTCGGCCCCCCCAATTGTCTGAGGGACAGCAACCCGGCCCCTGGCTCAAAAAGGTTGCCTACCCCTGCTCCAAACAGTCAAGATTTTGAGCCTTCCCTATCACTATCCCTCCAACAATGGTTTGATGTGCATGATTTAACAGGTGATGCTGTCAATGTTCACATGATGGATGGTTTCTATACCTCAGGCTACTGGTTAAAGGTACAAGATCAGTATTTCATTCACTGGATCAATTTACTTCTGGCCAGTAAGCAAACCTAATCCCAAGATTAACAGTCTCTAGCCTGTTAGTAACTCACTATCAACCAGAACTTAGGAAAGTTACTTTTTCGTGGCCATGATGCTTGGGGATCCTGGGAGTTGTAATCCTAGAAGGAACCTCTGTAAACTCTACAATTAGCACATGGTTGCTTGATAATTTGGGCAGTGGAAGAAGAGGAGGTATGCTTTGTTAGGCATGTAACTGACTCCTACAAGCAAATGACTTGCTATACAAAACATTTATATTTTGGTAGTTTTGGTAATTTCCAGCTATGTTAGACTACAACTTCCATCATTCTCAGCCAGCATTGGGGAAGGCCTGATCTAGCCCAAGGTGGATAAAGTGCTTCCACACCATATGTTGTGGACTGCAACTTCCATCAGCCTCATCTAGCTGAAGAATGCTAGGAGCTGCAGGGCAACAACTTTAGGAGGGATGCACTTTGATCATTTCTAATGTAGCCCAATGATGAAGCCCAGAGAACCCCAAATCTTGTTCAGTGTGTTATGGCATTTTCATTGAAGCTATACAAGTATTTTCTAACTGTTTTTTTAATTGTTCCCCTACCTCTAGGGACCAAATCAATTCTGAAGAATTATTATTGACATTACAATCATCATTACCATCACCTAGGTGCTGTTTGCAGGAGAAGGAGGACTGAAGATTTTATTGTCATCTTTGAGGGAGAGCTGTATTATGCAAAGTCAAGCTGAGCACAAACAAGAGGAACGGTGAGGCTCCATTCTTGTCATTTGTCTCTGAAGCCATCTGTCAGATGGTGACAATCTGTGGAAATGTGTCAATACAGAACTCACTGGATATCTCACTTCAGCATAGTTTGGAGTCATTACTCCCAGTGAGAATATAGGAAGAGGTTTTGACTGATTCTTAAGAAAATAAGAACTACTATATAGGAGGAAGGAGAGAACTAAGGGCCTTTACAGACTGCTAGAAATAATGCAACTTGAGTCGACTTTAACTGCCCTGGCTCAGTGCTAGGGAATCATGGGAACTGTAGTTTTTTCTGAGACATTGAGCCTTCTCTGTCAGAGAGCTCTGGTGCCACAATAAACTACAGTTCCCATGATTCCCTAGCACTGAGCCAGGGCAGTTAAAGTGGACTCAAGTTGCATTATTTCTGGCAGTCTGTAAAGGCCCTAAGATAGTTGTGGTGTATTAATGTTTTTGGCTGAAAAGAAATCAGTGTCCATTTATTGGTAATTTTACTCATTTTTCTTGGCTTTTACCAGGGTGCAATGGTAAATAGTGAACTACATGAGTTCAACACAACAGTGCCCAAATGTGCACCCATACAGGACTAGTGTGACTACAATCATGTGCATTATGATTGGAGTAATTCACTAAACTGTGGGCCTTTGCAGACTGCCAGAAATAGTGCACATTAAATTGAGACACTGTCCTGGCTCAGTGCTAGGGAATCATGGGAACTGTAATTTATTGTGGCACCAGAGCTCTCTGACAGAGAAGGCTCAATGTCTCAGAAAAAAATACAATTCCCATGACTCCCTAGCACTGAGCCAGGGCAGCGCCTCAATTTAAAGTGGACTCAATTTGCACTATTTCTGGCAGTCTGCAAAGGCCATGAGCAGTTCTACTTAGGACTATCTAAATTCAATTTTTAAAACAAACTGTACTTCATCCAGCTTAAATGTGGAATGTTTTTTAATCATTTTAATTGTTATGATTTATCCGGTTTAATTTGCTAATTGGATTTTAACTATGTTATTGTTTAATAATGTTTTAAGGGGGGGGGGGAATGCTGTTTATTGTAATTGTGTTTTATGTTGTAAACCGCCCGGATTGGGCAACCATTGGGCGGTATATAAATATTATTATTATTATTATTATTATTATTATTAAATGGAACCTTAAGTATTTAATTAGAACCAGGAACACTCATGCATGGAAGAGCTACCAATTAAAGTGCTAGCAGGACTTCTATTGAAGTGAAAATAGGAACTTCATTAAAGAAAAGGAAATAAATGTTTTGGCTTGGGTCAAGCAAAGATGCGTCATATCACCCTATCTGTTTAACTTGCATGCTAAAAATATCATACCAAGAGCAGGATTAGACTCAGAAGAAGGAGTGAAGGTAGGAGTAAGGAACATCAACAGTCTAAGATATGCAGATGATACCATACTACTAGTGGAAAATATCACAAACTTGGAACAATTACTAAGGAAGGCCAACAAAGAAACTGCGAAGGCATACTTACTGCATACTTACATAAAGAAAACAAAATAAGTTCAACCTAGATAAGGAGGAAATTGAAATAGTTAAAGAGTTCCTGTACCTTGGACCAAACATTGATAAGAACAGAGATTGCAGTTAAGAAATAAGGTAACTAGGAATGGGAAGGGTAATGATAAAGAACTAGACAAGATACAAAGTGTGAAGATATACAATAGAGCAGTTAAGTCACAGTTATCCAAGCCACTCGTATATTCCCCATCACCAGGTATGAAAGTGAGAGCTGGACAGTGAAGAAAGCTGACAGAAAGAAAAATCAACTCATTTGAGATGTAGTCCTGGAGAAGAGCACTGAGGATACCGTGGATACACAAAAAGACAAACAAATGGGTCATTGATCAGATCAAGCTTAAAATCTCCTTGGAAGCCAAGATGATCAAATTGAGGGTGTCGTAATTTCCCCACATTATGAGAAGACACAGCTCACTAGAAAAGACAATAATGCTAGGAGAGGTAGAGGGAAATAGAAAGAGAGGGAAACTGTATGAATAGACACAACCAGGGAGACAACAGGCCTGAATTTAGAGGACCTAAGCAGAGCAGTGTAGGGCAGGGTCTCAGAGATGCCTAATCCAGAGTTGAAGTCCAACTTGAGGGCAGTTTACAACAACATCATACTTGATTATTGTTGCTATCCTTTGATTTTTGTCCTTGCTAATCTGTTGGGGGGGGGGGGGAGCAAAACATGGAGTCCTTTTAGACTACACAATTATAATTCTATGATTCCACTCTAACTGCCATGACAGCATCCGATGGGATCTGGGATTTGCAGTTTAGGGAGGGGTATTTAGCAGGATTCCATATCACCTAGCAATAGCAGTTAAAGTGGAATCATAGCACTGTAACTGTGCACTGTGAAAGGGCCCCTGGAAGCCTTGTTATCAGCTCATTCACTTGCCAGAGCAAGAACAATCCATCAATTACCATGACAGATTTAAAAAAAAAAACATTCCTGCTTTGAAAAAGGAGTTCCCAGAGCCCTACCCTTGCCAGACACACTGTGTAGTTCAGCAAGTGTAGCTTTTCCTGCGCTATATCTCTACATCAGGAAATGCTGCTCATGCCATTTTTAAAGACATGAACACATTTGAGAGTAAAAAGAAGAAAAGGGTAATTGCCTTATTTTGTAAAAAGAAAAATATCTGATTCACCCAAGCAGTTTTTATCATCAACCCTGCATAATTTCCCTCCTTGTTTGAACTTAAACATTTTGTAATACAGGTTGCTGTTCTGTGCCTTCAAGTCACTTCCAATTTACTGTAACCCTAAGGTGAGCCTATCACAGGGTTTTCTTGGCAAGTTTCTTCAGAGGAGGTTTGCCATTGCCATCCTCTGAGGCTGAGAGAGTGTGACTTGCCTACAGTCATCCAGTGGGTTTCCACAGCTGCATACTTTAGTAAGTGAAGGAGATGTGTTCCAGGACCTTACTTCTGTAACATAACATTTGGGAACAGAGGCAGAAATAGCATAGAATGAATAGGGAGAGGTTCCTATACCACAAAAAAGAGCAGTCTAGCACATAAAATCAAGCTTTTTATTCAAAACTAACAATATGGATATATGCAGTGAAACAACCAGATCATGTAAGCCTTGAATAAATAAACAAAAACATTTTGAACCTTCTAAAGATCATTTGAAAGCTTCTTTTCAAATGTACCCAGGGATGATTTTTTTTCTTTCTTTCATCAACCTCTGTTTTATTTTTAAAATAAGTATAGAGATTTAACCTACTTGCTCATTCTATCTCAAACAACTGGCTAAAAAAGAAATTAAAAGCCAACCTGTTAAATTCACTTTGAAAAAGAGTGAAAGATTTCATCACAGATTTCCTACACAATAGGTAGTTTGGTTACAGTGGTTTGAGCATTGGGCTACAACTCTGGAGACTAGAGTTCAAATCCCCATTGGCCATAGAAACCCACTGGGTGACACTGGGCAAGTCACATTCTCTCAACCTCAGAGGAAGGGAAAGGCAAATGGCCTCTGAACAAATATTGTCAAGAAAATCCAATAATTAGGGCTGTCACTAATCTGGAACAATTTGAAGGCAGAAAACTCTCTTGTTGCATTTGAATACATGCAAAAAAACAAGAATAAACTACACTACATCAGCTCTGAATTTATAGGCAACTTTCCCACCTATCACTAATACACCTGAAATTCTACCCACCCCTTAACAATGCATGAAGGGAATTTTCAACCTTCACCTTCTTTTTTTAAAAAATAAAATCTTTCATCCACTTAAAACACTGGGCTTAGGCTTGTTTTGAAATACACGTGAAAAATCATTTAGTAAAAAACTCAGATACGCATTGCAGTTCTCTGCACACTTGCTTGAGAATAAATTCCACCAAATACAAGGGAACAATTCCTTGAAGTGAACTGCATGAAAATGAGGAAGGGAAATCTTTTTTTCTGTGAGAGGAATCAAAATGCATCCAGATTGACAGGCAGTTATGGACCAGATCCAGGGACTTTCACATCAGTCAAATTAGACACATGGGTCGATGTTTGTACTGCAGAGCTGTAAAACAGAGGCTTGACTCTCTTGCTACATTTGAATACACACCAAATGAAAGGTTCCTTTTGCAAAAGGGTTCAGAATTCAAATTAGCATCTCATCTTTTAAATTTTTAAATAGGATCAGAATGAAGCCCGCTGTTCTGTGTGGGTTTTTAAAATATTTGTTCCCCATCTCCTCTTAATTGTGCCAAATGTTTAAAAGTTTTTAGACTGTTTAAAAATTTCAAAACTGTAAGTCACCTTGGGAAGCCGGGGGTGGGGGGGAAGGCCCCTGAAGGATGACTAAGAAATAACTGTATAAATAATAAATCCATTAAGAGTTTCTTGGCACAACCATGTAGAAGGATGCTCCCAAAGAAACCTAGGTCAATGCGACAGTGGCCCTGTCACCTGCAGGCAACATGCATTGAAAGAAGCTGTGTGGGAGGCCGCTCAGTTTATTCAGACTCCATGTCCTGCTGCACAAAGAAGTGGATTTAATTATTTGTCTTACCCTGGTAAGGCTGCTTAACATCCAGACCCTATTCCTGATTTCCAAGGGACAGGGAAGTAGGCAGGATTATTATTTCAGATCCCTAAACTAGCCAAGGGATTCCAGCAACACTTCCCAGTCAGCCTTGAAGGTAAATGTGATGATTTATCCCAGTTGTCTTCCACCAGCTAGTTCTCTATCCTAATGAATATTAATAACCTGCCACCATACAATCATACACGAAGCAGACTGAACTCTGAAGCCTTCTGTCTCACAGCCCACCCCTCCCCTTTGCCACTTACACACAAAGGTTAGGGTCATTTCCCTGCTACCCAGGCCAGCTCAGTCTGAAGTGACACAGATGCATGAAAGGGGTGGGGGGGTGGCACCGTGTATTGAATTAGCTGAATGATGAAGAAGGGGGTGGGTGTGCCGTTGACCTAATAAAAGCAACAATGGACTGGTGGAGAAAAGTCTGGGAGCTGAGCAATTCAATCCATGGTTCAAAGAGAGGGAAGGGAAATGGTAGCTCCACATTGGAATAGACTGTGATTTGGCTGGGACTTGTGAGGACTGGGGTGATTTAATCATAATATGGAAAGGGGGCAGGGAAGAACATGCCCCTTTCAAGGTGGGGGGGAATGTAAGCGCCATAAATTCTATTGATCAGAAGCATAGCTTCTGGCTGCTCCTCACATCTATATGCAGGAACGGGTGCTTCCACTTAACAAATCACTCGTCTCAGAGTCTCCACCATCCAGCAACAAGTCTAGGCCTTCCTCATTTACAAATTGCCAGACGGCTGGGAATTAAATCAAGGAGGCAATGCTTGTCACCAGTATGGATTTTAAAAAGAAGAAGAAAAAAGATATGCCTTTAAGGAAGAAATCTGAGAAGGCAGGCACCACTCACATATTTACCTACTATCTTCTCACTAGCACTCTTTACCAGCCACAGACATGGAAAATAACTTGGGTCCAGACTATTGGTAAGACTAGTTGTTGTTGTTGTGCACCTTCAAGTTGCTTCCAAGTTATGGTGTCACTAAAGGCCTAAGCAGACTGCCAGAAATAGTGCACATTAAATTGAGGCACTGCCCTGGCTCAGTGCTAGGGAGTCATGGGAATTGTATTTTTTCCTGGGACATTGAGCCTTCTCTGTCAGAGAGCTCTGGGGCCACAATAAATTACAGTTCCCATGATTCCCTAGCACTGAGCCAGGGCAGTGCCTCAATTTAATGTGCACTATTTCTGGCAGTCTGCTTAGGCCCTAAGGTGACTATATGCTGGGGTTTTCTTGGAAAGATTTGTCTAGAGGAGGTTTGCCATTGCCTTCCCCTGAGGCTGAGAGCATGTGACTTGTCCAAGGCCACCCAGTGCATTTCATGGCCGAGGTGGGATTCCCATCCTGGTCTCCAGAGTTGCAGTCCAATACTCAAACCACTACACTACATAAGACATAAAACTGTACCTCCCAACATGAACCTGCCCATTTTTTAAGATCCTTGGTTGGGAGAGGGCTTTCTCTCATGCCCACCATCACCATGGGGCAAGTTTGGTTAGGGAGAGAGTCATTTCAGTGGCTGCCCCCAGGCTTTGGAAATCCGTCCCACAGGAAACTAGGTTGGCTCCCTTTTTGCTCTCACTCTCTCTGTGTCTCTCTGATGATAGACAAAGGACCTTTGTAGACTGCCAGCAATAGTGCAAATTGAGTCCACTTTAAGGGTTAAGGTTAGTGCTAGGAAATCATGGGAATTGTTTGTTTTCTGAGACATTGAGCCTTCTCTGTCAGAGAGCTCTGGTGCCACAATAAAATACAGTTCCCATGATTCCCTAACCCTAACCCTTAAAGTGGACTCAATTTGCACTATTTCTAGCAGTCTGCAAAGGCCCAAAGGCATTTCTGTTTACTCAGGCCTTTGAGTGTTAACTATCTGTGGCAGAAGGTTTTTTAATTATGGTTTGTTGTATTAAATTTTTATCATCACCAATGATGATAAAAACATCAACAGCCTTTTAAAAATGGTTTTAAATTAATGGTGCATATGATTGTTTATTTTTTAAACTGTGTTTTATTTAAACTGATACTGTGAGATGTCTTTTGTCCCAAATTGGGAAAAAGGCAAAGTATAAATAAAATAAAATATTAATATTAATAAATGTTCTGGAAACCATTCCAGACATGGGAGGCAGGACTGCACTGTGGAGAAAGAAGAAAACAGCGTGTGCAAGAGGTACCCAGTATCTTCTTATGCAAGTCTCTAAATAGTACAATCACTGGCATAACAAGGCATTGTACATGTGTAACACTCCAAGAGAATTTCACTTTCTGCATTTTTACATAACAAATAGCTTTAGGAAAATGAGTATATTCTCAACAGTCATCAGATTAGTTGCATCTATAACTGTCTGAGTGTTTTATATTCCACAGTTTGTGTTACTGACAAAGATAATAAAGGTGTGCCAACCTTCAGCAAATTTCCCTGCATCTTTATTACCTTTGAGAGATCAAACAAGGCAGGTTAGCTTTTCCCAATGGTATGACGTATTTAATTATTTGGTATGTTTGGAAGTGGGGAGTTCGCTTTATTTTTTTCAGCCATGCTGGGTGTCTTATTGATAGAAAGGTGGGTTGGAAATATGACAGTAATAGTAATGGTGACAATACCAACAATACTATCACAGCTATTCCCACCACCACCACCACCACCCTGTGAACAATAGGCATCAGCCAAAGATTATCATGCACTTCCCCGCTGGATTGGCTCAGATAAGTATTGGTCTAATGAACAACAATTTGTGGGCCATCGTGGTATCTTGCTGGCATCTACCACGCACCAGGCTGTTGGTTGCCTCCCTATAGCTGTGTTCCAGCTATCTCAGCATGCCAGGCTTGGGTTCAGGATCACTCAGTCCTTTTGCATCAAGCTTAGAACTAATATTTCAAGGCACTCAGGCTAACTAGAGATGTTTCTATCAGTGGAAAATTACATCCCTCAACAAACTCACAGATGTCCTTTTTCAATCCATGGCTCCCTATCATTTATTAAGTGTGTAATAGGGCTAAGCCTTAACAAATGATGGAAAGTGAAAATAGAAAATAAAAAAAATTGCCAGAATACAACACTGAGAAACAAAGTGTGCAAATTCTGTAAACAAACTAAGCAGGAGTAACAAAATAACACCACATTGCATAACTGAAAAGTGATCCATCAGCAAAGCACTGCAGATCAAACATCTTAAAGCAACATATGCCTGTAACTGCTGAATCTGTCCTGGTAATCTGAACTGTATGTTTACATGTACGCTTAATTCATGGACACAAATATTCTGTATTTATACTTCCAAGTGTTTTAAATGTTTCTGATCAGCTATATATTGTTACATTCTAAAGCTCCTCTTCCTTATTTGAAATTATTGGCACATACTTTTTACAGTACCTTTTATATTTATATAATTAATAGGAGATTGTTCTGGCAGTCTTTAAAAAAATCAATCTACATGTAGTCAATGGCAATTTTGGTGCTTATTTTCATGAACCATCCAATTACAAGCTCAATCAGTTAAGCACTGGACTTGTTTCAAGGAAATATGATAAGTTCTCTTAGCTGTGTTATATGCTTCTATCAAAAACAGTTAGAATTAATCATTGTGGCCAAGTTTTATTAATTGATTCTGTATATATTTTAATCTGTTGTTTTTTATTAGTGCCACTGTGTTCGTATTTCTACAAGTCGCCTTCAACTTATGGTGATCCCATGATTTTCATAGAGTTTTTTAAGGCAAGGAATACACAGAGGGGGTTTTGCCAGTTCTCTGTTCAGAAATATAGCCTATAGCACCTGGTATACATTGGTGGTCTCCCATTCAAGTTCTAAACAGAGCTGAACCTGCTTCCAAGACCAGAAAAGATCTGATGCTAAATGCTATATAATTACATTTCCTTTGGTTGTGGATGGTTATACCATTCAAAACCCACGATCCACCAGATATTGTTGGACTCTAATTTCTACCAACATGCCAGTGGATGATGGGAGCTATATTCTAGCAACAACTGGAGAGCCACAACTTGTTCAACAATGGTTTATACCAGGGGTCCCCGGACTTTTTGATCCGGGGGCCGGTTCTCTGGCCCCCAGATTTTCCGGGGGAGCGGAACTGCGTGTGCATGCGCACAACTCCAGATGCCATTTTGTGTTCCAAAATGGTGCCCAAGTGTGTTCCAAAATGGCACCCGGAGTCGCACGCATGCGCATGCAACGCCGCATGCATGCGCACTACTCCGGATGTCATTTTGGAAGACAAAATGGCATCCGGCAGCAGGCACCAGCGGTGGCGGCGCAGCAGCAGGACTGGCCGCAGGCCGGTAGGAAGGGCTCAACGGGCCGAGTCTGGCCCGCGAGCCATAGTTTGGAGACCCCTGGTTTATACAGTCACTTTATCTCCTCGTTACAGCACTTTGTAACTTTGCTAAATGCTCCACATTCTTGAGAATTTGAAATTCAGCAAGCATCAGTGAATCATCTATGCTTCATGGCAAGAGATCTGTCACATGCCATGACTCTGATCCACTGCCCTCTAAAGACAGTGAGACCCTTTCCATTGTGTTCACTGGATGTTGTCACATGCTGCTATGCTGATAACTTGTTGGGAGAGCAGTTTGCATCTATATTGGCATAAAATGGTTCATCAACAGTCAAAGCACACAGCTGGGATGTCCGTGCTTCCTGACAAATGACTAGAAACTGCCCTGGTTGGTGAGTTCCATGGCAGTAAAACACCACAGATGGACAGTTTTGTCCTTAAACTTCAGACACAGTGGCTGGAGGACATCGTTTGAAAGTTCAAGTGGCCCCTGCCACACTTCGTTGGTGTCTGGAGAAAGAGATGAAGCAGCCTGGACCCAATTTGTGAAGTCAAAGGCTTTCACAGCCAGCATCCATAGCTTTCTGTGGGTTTTTCGGGCTGTGTGGCCATGTTCTGGAGGAATTTATAAATTCCTCCAGAATGCAACCACACAGCCAAAAAAAACCCATAGGAAACTAAGCCTGTCAGTTTGGCTGGGAACTGTAAACTGTTCAAGCCTAAATACTTTTAATAGGATCTGAGTGGATAATTGAGTCAACCCAAAGATTCTATTGAGTGTTGTACATTTTATCCTCTAAATGTTCTATGTGTAAAGATCCTAAGAAGCAAACACACCATGAATCAAGATTTCCCTTCATTAATTTCCCCTAAGACTACCAGTCAAAGCTATCCAAATTGCCTTGACCAGGAGAGAATATGGCAGCAATAGACATTGGCATGCCATATGAGGGATGCAGTATATCTGATCTGTATTTTATTCAAGATTCAAGGTGCTACACACATTTTGGGAATACATTTTGGTGACAAATTTCAGCATCTCCTTTAAAGTATGGAATGCCAAGCAGAGTCACCACACCTCTGACAAGGAAGCCACTGTCCACTCCTTCTTTGGAGGTCTTTAAACAGAGGCTGGATGGCCATCTGTTGGGGATGCTTTGATTTTGAGTTCCTGCATGGCAGGGGGGTTGGACTGGATGGTCCTTGTGGTCTCTTCCAACTCTATGATTCTATGACTCCTTAGCCACATCCTAATCCAGACAAAAATGGAATACTAGAGTAAGTGGAGCATGAATCTTTTGTATTCTTCTTTTTATATTCATTTATATCCTGCTTTCCCCCAAAATATTGAGACTAACAGCAGATCACAGTTTAAAAGAACAATACAATTAAAAACAAAGGTGAGCATTAAAACAGAAACACACCATTGCAATGTTAAAACACATCGCATATTAGAAGAATAAAATGCAATTTAAAAAGATAAAAGCTCTTAAAACAGTACAATTAGAACAGTACAGCACTCCCTAACCTGTTCTTTAAAACTTCCTGTTTTAAAAACCTGTTTGAATTAAAAAGTGTTAGCCTGTCCACAAAAGAACAACAAGGAGGGGGCTCTTCTGTTCATCCTGGGAAAGAAGTTCCAGAGTCTAGGGGAAGCCATCGAGAAAGTCCTATCTCATGTCTGCACCAACGAGTCCCATTCTTTCTCTCTTTGTGCCTTGCACTTCTTGCAAAGAATGCAACTCCAACTGTTGTATTAACATTAATGACACAAAATACATAAATATTTTACCTTGGAATCATAAGTCCACAGAAAAGAACAGGACTTATTTCTGACTCAAAATACTTGGGATGGTATTGTTAATGACTACATTATAACAATTATAATGTTTTGATATAGACACACAGAATTATGAGGCAAAATGATATTTTGTTCTTGCAGGTGTCCTGTTCTCTGCACCTCTTATGCACTGGGTCATATAGTCTACAAAATATATATTCTTTATGAAAAAAATATGAAGTATAAAACCTCAAGCAACTTTCCTTTTGCCTTGTTCTGTGAACTTTCTTTTAAATTACATTTACATCAGAAAGAGTGGGGATGTCAAAGAAAGATGATATCTTATCAACTGCTCTTTTCTGCCCAAGGTGTTAGTTCCATATTCCCCAAATAAATATGTCTCACTGACTTGCAGGTCTACTTCTAAATAAACATGCATAGACTTGTGCTTCAAAATTATTAACACTGCTGTAAAATTATTAATATTTTTGAGAGAGCCAGATTGGTGTAGTGGTTTGAGTGTTGGACTACAACTCTGGAGACCAGAGTTTGATTCCCACCTCAGCCATAAAATCCATTGAGTGACCTTGGGCAAGTCACATGCTTTCAGCCTCTGGGGAAGGCAATGGCAACTTCCTCTGAAATCTTGCCAAAAAATACCCTTAGGGTCACCATAAGTCGGAAACAACTTGAAGGTGCACAACAACTGTCAGGGATGATGGGAGTTGTAGCTCTTCACCTCTGGCTCTAACTCACCACCTTGTTATGCAGCAGAGCTGACCAGCTTTGATCAGTGGTTGATGCTTCTTCCCAAGCAGCAGAGTTTCAGAGAATAGGCTGAAGACCCTGACAAACTCTCCAAGCCTTCTCACTCTTCTTCCTGAGATGTCTTCAAACTTCTCCAGGATTCCTCTGGCTCTTGTATCTTCCCTCAAGACACCAGACAACTCAGTAGTCTTATATAAAAGATCTACTTTATTCTACTATATACATAAATACTATATGCCCTACAAATCACAATCTCTACACTTCACAATATCTCCAAAACTACTCCACAATACACCAAACTACTCCACAATGTACATTAGCAAACATTGCAATTTATAGCCATTGTTAGACACCACCCCCCAGTCAGTTTCCACCCAGTGGGTGTGTACATACATCTTGATTGGTCCACATAGATCATCCCATACCTAAGACCAACCCAAGTGTTTCATCACTTTACCTTGACCACTTAATGAGTCTCAGGTGTTTGCAATCTATCACAGGTGTTCTCAATATACCTTCTATAACTTTGTCCTTGGCTCTCAAGGCTTCTTAATTATATTATCTTTTTCACCTGTGTATCTTCCTGATTGCTCCTGCTTAGTCACTTTGACATTCACATACATATTTTTATTTCTATTACTGTATATCCCATTATGCTTTTTCCTTAACAACAACAACATGTGTATAATAAGCGGCTTTTGAGAGCAGTAAATCTACAGTTTTAAACAATGGTAAGTTTTATACTTTCAGCTTTTGAGATCTTCCTACAGGACACCTGATCTTTTAATTCCCAGTTAATAGATTCAGGCAAATGATGTTCCTGGACATTTTGTTAGTCAGAGCCCTGTTAAGTGAGCAGGGCTGTCTTACATTGTTCAGATATTCTACTGGGGTCTTATATATAAGTTAGTCTATAAGGAAACTAGGAAGAATTTTGATAATAACAAGGAACATCACAAAAGAACGATGTTTGCAGATAGGCAACTTTTTCATAATAACATTCTATAAGAATAAATTGAGAGTTTATTGATGTCACTAAAATCAAACATTGTCATGATATCTGAGATGAATTAAGTGAGAGTATGAAAAGCTATACACTAGGATTAAGATCAGGAATTATAATAAAGAAATATGACTGACTACTAGGAAAAGATAAATATGTACATTTGCTTTTGATAATGTAAATAAATAATAAAATAGGTTACTCTATGCAAGTAGTACAATATTCTTGTCTGATATGGAATAGTTCTGTTTAATTCAAAGCTGTGGAAGTGGAGTTGTGCATGTAGTGCACTGCACACTGAGACACATTGTGCATGGGTGTGCATTAGTGTTAGGCATGGATGAACACATCTGGCATGTGTACTGAACACACACATTTGAACTCACTAATGAGGAAGCATTGCACCAGAGCCTCTTAACTCCACACAGTGAAAGGTTTTTATATATATATATATATATATATATATATACTCCTTAATGTAGGATCTTGGCCTTGAAGTGAACCAACTTCACTTGTGAAACTGCTCTGCTCTGCTTCTGTGGCATTATATTCCTCCAATGCTTCTGTACCTTACCATTTCTGGGAGGCAGGGCAGAGCTGACAGCTGTACTAACTTTCAAAGCAGAGTTGTGAAAAGGTGTAATCTGAACTGATACTAGGACTCTACTTTGGAACATGGCCACATGACATAATAATAGGGAGGAGTATTCTGGAGCATGTTAAAAGTATTTTACCACTTCCCCACCAAATAACTCAGCCACTACATACACACTCGGTATTGGTATTCCCAGAAGATGTGGTTTGTATGCATGCTTGAGCCTCACTATTGCTCAGTTTTAAAATTCAGCAGCACCCAATTCCTGATTTTAAGCCAATACATTTGGCAGTAGTCAAATGACTTTGTCCTAACAGGGCATGTCAAGTGAAAACTGAATAAAAGAAAAAAGAGAGAAGTGAAAATGGCAGATGTTTTTTCAGAGGCTCTCAACAATTCAGGTGGTGGCTTTGATAACACAAAAACAACATTTCTTATAGTTCTAGCCTTTCTAAAGATTTGCTGACAGTTGCTATAGACCAGTAGCCTCCAAACCTTTTGGGGCTCCTGCTCTTTCCTCTTGTGTAACAACCCTAACACACACACACACACCTATATTTTTCTATGAGGTCTACTGTTCTACTGCAAATTCAAAATAACCAATATCAGTTGCTGCTTCCTTTATACATGGTCACATTAGGAGCAGCAACCAAGCAACTGGCTGAGAAGAGATAGAGAAGAAGTCTGTCATGTGCCAGTCATGCAGCAAAGGCTGGCACAGGCATGAGGCTTCTCGGACGTGGCTCAACTCGCTGCTTGGTTGCTGCTCCCAAGGAGACCAGGTGCAAAGGGAGAAGCTTCTTCTTGGTGAGGAAGGGCTCTCAGTCCCTCTTCACTGGAGCAGAGAGAAGCACAGCCAGCTTCCCAAATTCCTTCCCGGCAAAGAAGGTCTCTCAATCTGAGAGAGGCAAAGGACTCTTTCAAAGAATCAACCCCAGATAATCCTTCCCCTCCTTCCCCAGAGACATGCCTTCCTTACACAGTTTCATTCCCCTGCCCCCACAAACAATTGTTTCTTCTGCTATTTTTTTCTCTCGGTCTGTCCAACAAAAGTAAGCAGGAGCAGGAGTGCAGCAATAGCCAACCAGCCAAGTCCTGGCAAAGTTCACAAAGTTTAAACAGGGTCTGAAACATGAAAGCTCCTTTTTGCCACCATGGGAGTGAGCTTGGGTAGGAAGATGTGCAAGAGACACCACCACATGAAGCTTTACCTAGGCTTAGTGGTTTTAAGGGACCCTGGAAAGATAAGTTTCATGCAACCTGCATCCCCACCATGGTCCTAAAGGTCTCTGGTTCCCTTGTCTTTCTTGCATGCCATTTCATTTTCCCCCACCAACCCCCTGGATTTTTCACTCCCAAGGGGGCCATATCTTTTGTTTTGAACAGGAGACTGAGGCTATATACACTTTTTCTTTTTGTTCAGTTGATGGGGGTATGCATAGTGTTTCTTTTCATTCTTTTAAAAATTGTATACACCATACTTAGGAGGTTTTAAACCTGTCGGCAAAAGTAGCCTTCTTTTTCCTTAAAAAAATGCCATATGCAATTTGTGGGTGGCTGCCACTCTGGATTATAGTTTGAGTCATCTGCAATCCATGCTGTAGACAAGAGGGAACTCTGCCCCTTTCCAGCCACTGACCATTGCCAGGCCACATGATCTGGCAGGACTGGCACAGGAAACAGAGGGCCTTTGCAGACTGCTAGAAATAGTGCACATTGAGTCCACTTTAACTGCCCTGACTCAGTGCTAGGGAATCATGGGAACTGTAGTTTATTGTGGCACCAGAGCTCTCTGACAGAGAAGGCTCAATGTCTCAGAAAAAAATACAATTCCCATGATTCCCTAGCACTGAGGACGTTATCACACTGGGGTCTCAAAGCAGCAAGAAAGCGGCAAGAAAGTGGAATGGAATCAATCCAGAACCATACCGGAATGGACCCGGCAAGACGGAAATCGTTATCAGACGCAACTGGTATCATTGCGGAATTGACGATGCCGCGATGGTTCCACTCCGGGGACCCGTATCTCCTGTTCACACACAAGTGGAAAGATCCCTTCCACAACCCTCAGTCTTCTATGGGCTTGGGCTCCGAAGCAACCGCTTTGGAGGCCAAGCCCATAGGAGAGCAAGGCCGGAGTTAAAGGGACGTGCGCGCCGTCCCTTTAACCCCAGCCTCGCTCTTCTATGGGCCTGGTCTCCAAAGCGGCGACCGAGCCCATAGAGCAAGGAGGCCTGGGCTAAAGGGACGCGCTGTCCCTTTTGCCCAGGCCTCTTTGCTTTTCTATGGGCTCAGTCGCCCCTTTGGCGACCAAGCCCATAGAAGAGCGAGGCCTGGGTTAAAGGGACAGCGCGTCCCTTTTCCCCAGGCCTCTTTGCTCTCCTATGGGCTTGGTCGCCCCTTTGGCGACCAAGCCCATAGAAGAGCGAGGCCGGGGTTAAAGGGACGCGCTGTCCCTTTAACTCCGGCCTGGGCTTGGCCTCCGAAGCGGTCGCTTCGGCAACCACGCCCATAGAGCAGCGAGGCCGGCCCCGGCCTCATTCCACAATACAGGTTCATACATACGCCGAAAGCTGCATCATTCCGGCATCCTTCCGGCCGCGGAATTGTAATTCCTCAAGATGCCCGGAATTCAAAAGAACTGAAATGATGCTGGAAGGATGCAGGAATGATGCAGGGAAGGGCGGGGCTATGTGCGACGTCGTGTGAACATACGGAAAAAAGAACCGGAAGGGTGCAGGAATGATGCAGGATTCTTTCTGCTTTAGGGCCAGTGTGATAACGTCCTGAGCCAGGGCAGTTAAAGTGGACTCAATGCGCACTATTTCTAGCAGTCTGCAAAGGCCCAGAGTTACCTTTATACCAACAAGAGCTTTAAATCTTGCAACAAGACATACTTCTTAAATTAGATGCGTCCTATTTGGCCTATCTCTCTACTGCTGTTCTAGTAGGAAATTTGGTAGTGTATGAAGCCACCAGGCCTGCCTAAATACCCTAAAGTCAGCAGATCCTGTCTGATCTTGGAAGCTAAGCAGGGTCTGCCCTGGTTAGCAATTGAATGGGAGACCACCAACAAATCCAAGGTGCTGTAGACTATATGTCAGAGAAAGGAACTTGCAAAGCCACATCTGAGTAGTCCTTGCCTAACAAAACCCTATGAAATTTATAGGGTCAACAGGCTACTTGAAGGCACATACACACACAAACATAAAGCCACCCAAAGTGAATGATGTCACTAAACCCTACTAGAAAGGAAACCATAAAACTGATTATTATATTCAAATAAATCAAGTCCCAATACATACACTTCCCTCCTTTTCAGGGGAATATTTGTTACTATTTTTTTTTTTAAAAAAAAGAGGACTTCATAACTTCTTTGAATTTTTAAAAAGGTGCACAGGAATGATTTGATTCCATGGGATGCACCAAGGGCGAACTCAGACATGACATGAAAAGTATCTTTGTAACTAATTTGCAGGCTTCTAGTATTTTTCAATGAAAATTGCATGCAGGGGGGTGGAGGGGTGCTGAGAAATAACAATTACAGCAGGAAGGAGATATGTTTATCCTCTGCTCCTGTGCCTCCTCAAATGATTGCTCCTCTGCAGCTTGTATGTAGATTGGGAGGAAGCCCTCTCCCAGCACCAATAAATTATTATTCTTTGATACCAGTTTTAGCTTCTAGACAATAATTTCCCCTAGAAATTCCCATGGAAGGAAAGGGTTAAACTTCATGATTATTTGATCCCTTTTTTAAAAAATCCTACTTTCACTCACCTAAAGAAGCATTGCACTATACACACATATACACACACACATTAAATGTAAACATCCTATTTAACATCTAGTGTAATTTGGCCCTGGAAAGATTTCTGACATATCCTATGAACTGTTGCCCCAATGCAATGGCCAGTCAGAAATTTTAAATATACTGTCTTGTTTGCAGTTACCTCTTTCTGTCTCCCATCCTTCCTCCAAGGAGTTCCTGGATGATTGAGTTGTCACATTTTACCTGCAAAATAGTAGCTGGCAGTTGGTTAAGTTGAGAGAGAAGCAAATTAGTAATGGTACCCTCCTCATTTCTGGGATCTTCAGTGAAGTATTGCAATATTCACAGTCTACTTGCTCAAGCACAACTGGTCAGGTCTTTGACAAGCAAAGCTTTCTAGTATAAAAATGAAATGTAAACAGTCAGTGCAGAGGCAAAAGATATCATCCTGAACAGGAAGAGACATTAGGACAGGCTGAGAATTTATGCTTAAAAGAGGCTGAGCAGAGCAAAAAATGTTGTACATAAAGAAACAGGAACCAGAGATAAGTATGAGAGAGTGACTCACAGAATTCAAAGACAGTAAAGGAAAGAAGAACTAGAGAACAATTATACTGAGCACCTATGGACAGAGGGAATGCTCTACTATGGGAGTGGACAGGCTGTTAGGAAACTCTGAAAGTGTGAATACAGTCCGGAGAAAAGTTGAAGAGCTTAAATTCTGCTTGCTCATTCAGGCTATAGAGCAAATATTTGGCTGCCCGTCTTTAAATATTTCTAATTACTTGTTGATCCTATATTGTTTTTTAAAAATACAGTTAAGTACATTGCCCTTATAATATCTTGATCTCGCTTTGAAAAATGCCTTCTTGGGAGAAGTCAGCAGAAGAGGTTCCTTTGAACATTTTTAATTATATGCATTTATTTATGCTTATATCCCACCAAGGGAGTCATGGCACGATATTCCATTCTCTCAGCTCCCCTTTTATTCTTACAACAATGTATTAATTTAAATAACAGAATCAATATCACCCAGTGAACTTCAAAACTGAGCAGCAATTGACTCAAAGTTTGGCACGTTAGCCACTATGCTACACTGCGTTTACTGGGCACATACGGTATCTCTCATACATGCTATCCAATTGTTATAAAATGAAATTGCTGGGTGAGACTTGCTCTTAGGGCGGTGCATATCATAGAGCATGCAATGACACTACTTAATGAGGACAAGTTTTCACCCCTCCCATGTTTTGTACAATTTCTACTTTCTGACTCATTCTCCAAGAAGAGCTGTTAACCTTGCAACAAGTCCAGCCAATATTAATTTCTATGTAAGTTGTAATTACACAGAATTATAAGTCACCTCAGTAATTAATGATGGCCCATAATGCTACCTAGGAACTATAGAATCATCAACATTTTTGGCAAAAGCCACAAATGTTATGCCTAGAATACTTGGTACTGTTGAAGTTCATACAAAATGTAAACTGTTTTTATTTAATATTTAATAGTAAACGCTTGCTCTGGAAACCCTAACATCACAATGTCTGGATTCTTGCTTTGGCTGCATAGGAAAGGCATACACAACATTGATTGCTACAAACTCTCCTGTGAGTAGTCTGACACACACTGTACTCATGCAAGCAGGAGACCATCATCCAAACCATTGCTCCCTCATTGCCCAGAATCTTAAAGCCACCCAAAAATAAGCATTCATGAAATAAACGGGTTGGAGGTGCCCAGTACTTCTCTTCTATTATTTTCCCCTCCTTCATCATCACCGCTGCTGCTGTTATTGCTACTACTTCAGCTTCTAACATAATTATGTTGGCAGAGTTATAGGATTTTGGTCCATATTTGTAATTTCATTTCCTTACCCTTTGCCCCACAAAGCTATCCCATGACTTGATGATCCTCTCATGCCATGCTTTTGCTTTGCTGTATCAACGTAAGAAATCAAGGCAACATACAAATACAGAACTAGGATTCTGCCTATTCGTATCATTTTTTTCTGCTCGGCAAAAATAGCTCATGTAGTACCATATAGAGAAGCATGTAGTTCATGTAGTGCTATATGAAGTACCATATATAGAAGTAAGTCTTTGCATGTAGGGCTACAGTCTAAAAGGATATAGCAGCCTATAAAGGTAGAAACAGGGCACCTGGTCTCACCCACATAGCTAGAGACCCCCTTCTGACATGACAGGCTGCGACTGGGGCCTGCAAGGAGAACAGTGGCAATAGCAAATAAGGGGACACATGGCCATCTGACCTACTGGCTGTTGCGGTAGGGTTTCTGGGAAACCCCATCACAAACAGACAGTTATTTAATATCAGCCTTAGGGTCAGTTGAGCCAGGGTCAGACCAGATCCACCAAAATGACATCCAGTCTACCTGTCTCCAGCTTGGGGCTGATGGCCTGCATAGTTTGAACAGGACAATACCAGGCCAGGGGGGAAATGGTCCTTTTGGCCCATGAGTACAGCCCCCTGTTCTGCTGACAAAAAGACTGAAAGGACAGGCAGCCACAAGGGCCTAGGGGCCATACAGAGAAGGCTCTGTCCTGTATCTCTGCCAGGTGTAATAATAATAATAATAATAATAATAATAATAAATTTTTATTTGTAGCCCGCCCCTCTGCAAGGCAATCGGGGCGGGGAACAGCAGTATTTAAAACAGAACAGAGTTAGAAACATTCCCTCTCCCCACAATCCCATCCTCCCCCCCCCCCGCCCTATCCCCTTAAAATAAAATTAAACCATGAACTAATTAAAATACAGTATCAATTAAATTAATAAATTAAATTACAAAATTTAACATGAGGAGTCAGACAAATGGAACCTTTCTATGGGCCAACAGTTATTCCGGGAAGGCCTGCCGAAAGAGATCCGTCTTTACCACTTTCTTAAAAGCAGCAAGGGTAGTAATAAGACGGATCTCGTCCAGCAGGCCATTCCAGAGCCTGGGAGCGGTTGCAGAGAAGGCCCTCTGGGAGGTCAGTGACAGCCTGGTCTTTATTGGCTGTAACAGATTCCTCCCAGAGGACCGGAGGGCGCGGGGGGGGGATCATATGGGGAGAGGCGGTCCCGCAGATAAGATGGACCCAAGCCATGTAGGGCTTTAAAGGTCAAAACCAACACCTTGTACTGCGCCCGGAAACTAATTGGCAGCCAATGGAGGGATTTGAGCACTGGTGTTATGTGCTCCCTCCTCGATGTTCCTGTGATCAGTCTGGCTGCCATATTCTGTACCAATTGGAGTTTCCGGGTTAGGCACAAGGGTAGCCCCATGTAGAGTGCATTGCAGAAATCCAGACGTGAGGTTACCAGGGCATGTACCACAGCTTCCAGATCTCTTCTATCCAGATAAGGGCGCAGCTGGCATATCAGCTGAAGCTGATAACAGGCACTCCTGACCACCGCATTCACCTGACTGGTCATGTGAAGCGATGAGTCAAGGAGCACCCCCAGACTGCGAACACAGTCCTTAGAGGAGAGAGTGACTCCATCCAGGACTGGAGACCGTATTCCCAAATCTGGTTTCGGGCCTGTAACTGTGAGTACCTCCGTTTTGTCCGGATTCAACTTCAATCTGTTTTTCCTCATCCAACCCATTACCGCTCTGAGACAGTCATAGGGGAGGCGCCATCTGAAGTCTGAGATGATGATCTGGTCATGGAGAGATATATCTGGGTGTCATCAGCGTACTGAAGACACCGAGCTCCATGCCTCCGAATGATCTCACCCAGCGGCTTCATGTAAATGTTAAATAACATCGGGGACAGGATGGCGCCCTGAGGGACGCCACAATTAAGCTCAATTTTGGAAGAGCAACTGTCCCCGAGCCTCACCCTCTGGGATCTGCCCGAGAGGAAGGAACGGAACCACTGCAAAGCAGTGCCTCCAATTCCTAACTCTCTCAGGCGATCTAAGAGGATGGCATGATCTATAGTGTCAAAGGCCGCTGAGAGATCCAAGAGCACCAACAAGGTCACACTACCCCTGTCGATACTCAAGCGGAGGTCATCGGTCAGAGCAACCATGGCAGTCTCCACTCCATATCCTGTCCTGAAGCCGGTTTGAAATGGGTCAAGATAATCATAGAATCATAGAATCATAGAGTTGGAAGAGACCACAAGGGCCATCCAGTCCAACCCCCTGCCATGCAGGAACTCCCAATCAAAGCATCCCCAACAGATGGCCATCCAGCCTCTGCTTAAAGACCTCCAAGGAAGGAGACTCCACCACTCTCCGAGGGAGTGTGTTCCACTGTCGAACCGCCCTTACTGTCAGGAAGTTCCTCCTAATGTTGAGGTGGAATCTCTTTTCTTGCAGCTTGCATCCATTGTTTCGGGTCCTAGTTTCTGGAGCAGCAGAAAACAAGCTTGTTCCCTCCTCGATATGACATCCCTTCAAATATTTAAACACGGCTATCATATCACCTCTCAGCCTTCTCTTCTCCAGGCTAAACATCCCCAGCTCCCTAAGTCGTTCCTCATAGGGCTTGCTTTCCAGACCCTTCACCATTTTAGTTGCCCTCCTTTGGACACGCTCCAGTTTCTCCACATCCTTTTTGAATTGTGGTGCCCAGAACTGGACACAGTATTCCAGGTGAGGCCGGACCAAAGCAGAATAGAGTGGCACTATTACTTCGGTTTCATCCAAGACTGCTTGGAGTTGTCTTGTAAGTAATAGAGTGGCACTATTACTTCAGTTTCATCCAAGACTGCTCGGTTTCATCCAAGACTGCTTGGAGTTGGGAAGCAACCGCTCTCTCGATCACCTTGCTCAAAAAGGGGAGCAAGGAGACTGGTCTATAGTTGTTTCTATCCAGGGGATCCAGGGAAGGCTTTTTCAGGAGTGGCCTAACTGCCGCCTCCTTTAAACAAGATGGTATATTGCCCTCCCTTAATGACGCGTTGATTGTGTCCCGAAGGAACACCTTCAACGCGTCCCCCCCCGGACGACCAGCCATGATGGACAAGGATCGAGAGGGCAAGTCGTCTTTCTCACACTTCCAAGCAGCTTGTCCACGTCATCGGTACTCACAGATTGTAGTTGATCCAGTAAAATACCATCAACGGAGTTCCTGGATGCCTCGTCTACGGATTCTGCCAAAACAATGGCGTCTAAGTCGGCTCTTATCCGAGAGATTTTATCTGCAAAGTGAGTATTAAAGGCCTCACAGCAGGCTATCGTTGGGTTAAGTAGGGGGTTCGGCTCAGGGGGAACCTTCGTCAACTCCCCCACCACCCTAAACAGCTCTGCCGGGCAAGACTCTGCAGACGCAACGCGTGCAGAACAGAAAGATTTCCGCGCTGTATTACTACCCTTGCTGCTTTTAAGAAAGCGGTAAAGACGGATCTCTTTCGGCAGGCCTTCCCGGAATAACTGTCGGCCCATAGAAAGGTTCCATTTGTCTGACTCCTCATGTTAAATTTTGTAATTTAATTTATTTTGTAATTTAATTTATTAATTTAATTCATACTGTATTTTAATTAGTTCATGGTTTAATTTTATTTTAAGGGGATACCATGTAGGGCTTTAAAGGTCAAAACCAACACCTTGTACTGCGCCCGGAAATTAATTGGCAGCCAATGGAGGGATTTGAGCACTGGTGTTATGTGTGGCTGTAAAGCTAGAAAGATGGACCTCTCCCACCGCCTGGGCAGACACATATCGACATGAACTGGATCTACACTGCAGAATTAATGCAGTTTGACATCACTTTAACTTCCACAACTCAAAAATCTATTTATTGAATTTATATTCCGCCTTTCTCCCAGTGTGAGACCCAAGGTGACTCACGAAAAAAGGGGAAAAATCAGCTAAAACCTAACAATAAAAGTTTAAAGATAATTAAAATCCACCACTTTAAAACAATAGGTTGTAATTATAAAATCATTAAAAAGCATACAAAAGTTAAACATGAAGCATACCACCATCACCACCACCCAAAGAAGGTTTCTTGCAAACAATTACACACTAAAAGCCTACTTGAACAAAAAGGTCTTAGCTTTTGACATGTACAGGTTGAGTCTCCCTTATCCAGAATTCCAAGATCCAAAATACTCAAAACCAAAAATAGTCCATATGAGTGGCTGAGTGACATCTTTGCTTTCTGATGGTTCAGTGTACACAAACTTTATTTCATGCACAAAATTATTAAAAAAAATATTGTGTATAAAATTAACTCCAGGCTATGTGTATTAGGTGTACACAAAACATAAATGAATTTCTTGTTTAGACCTGGGTCTCATCTCCAAGATATTTAATTATGTATAGGCAAATATTCCAAAATCGGGGGGGATCCAAACTCCAAAACATTTCCAGTCCCAGGCATTTCAGATAAGGGAGACTCAAAATGTATTAATACTGGAACAAGCTACCAGTTCAGCCTTCGATGTGAGGGCCTGGGAATGCTGTTGAACCTCCACCCCACAAAGTCCAATCCACACTGCAGAAATAATCCAGTTTGATACCGTTTTAATTGTTCTGGCTCAGTGCTAAGGAATCCTGGGAACTGTAATTTATTATGGCACCAGAGCTCTCAGATAAAGAAGTCTAAATGTCTCACAGAACTATAGTTTCAGAATGCCCTAGCATTGAGCCAGGGCAGTTAAAGATTATTTAACTAGATTATTTCTGCAGTGTGGACTGGACCATAGACTCGTCTGTTTCCCAGCCTTGTGAAAGAAGCTACCATGGAGGCTTCCACAGTGGCTGGGAGGAGGGATAAAAGGCTAGACCTTTTTCTCTACCTTGGAAGAAAAAATCCAGTGTGTCTTCCTGTCCCAGGACATCCTCCAGGACCAAAGTATTGCCCCCTAAATATGGTATAGCAGAAATTGTAAATATTATTCTTGAGGATGGCAACTCCCAGAATCCCTAAACTAGCACTGCACCGGATACAATTTGCATTTTGAAATACCTATTGGAAATATGTGTAGGCTGGCTCTAATTTGTGAGCAGAAACAGATATGGATTGTCATACTGAAATCTCTCTCCAGTACCACTCACAAGCACAGAATGGATCTGGGGCCTAACAACCGTCTGCATGGGGAAATTATTATGAAGCTCATCAGTGTGGCTCCAAACTCTTTAATAAAGGGTAAAGTCCCAAAAGAACCTGGCCACTGGTCCACACTAAGATCTTTGTCAAAGATACACCTTTCAAGGGCAAACTACGCCCACATTTACATCTTCTTTGTTTTTTTAAATAAGCTATTTGTATCAGTTGGAGCACCAGATGGTGATATTTAAGGCAACCAGGATAGGTATGGAGAAGAAGTTTAACACTTGCCATTCATGTCACCAGCCTCAGGAAAGTCCCTCTTCTAAAACTAGAATTGGTATTTGATGGAAATCTCTCATCTAAGTTCTAGGGTTGCCAGACTGAAAACTAGAAAGGGTCTTATACCTTTAAAGGTTGAATAGAAGAGGGAATTTCAGCAGGTGTTGCTTGCTGCACAACCAGATAACAAGCAACTGCTGAAATTCCCACTTCTACACCACCACTAAAAATACAGACACCTTCTCCAGTTTGCCCGTCAGCACCCCTGATCAATGTTCAAATAGGTCCATTTCTGTTGTGGTGTATGTGGCAGCCCCTGCCCTTACTCTGTGGTTATAACCTCACACTTTATCCTGCCCTACTTTAGGAATAATCTAATGCATTTTCTTCACCAATCTGAGCAATCACTTTCAGCCTTTACCTTCACCAGTACAGTACCAGAAGTTTACCTCAGGCCTATTGTGCTCCCCTCCTATACATAAAATGAATGGGCAATTCGTGGTTGAGATCCTATCAGATTCTTACACTACGGAAAATTCTGTGCAAAGTAAATAAGGGACATTTCACACCACACAATTATGCTATGATTCCATTTCAACTGCCATGGCAATGCCCTATGAAATCCTGAGATCTGCAGTTTAGCAAAGATTGTTTACAGTTTTCAGCAAGAAAGCTTTAGTTTAGGGGTAGGCAACCTTTCCCCTTTAAGGGCCGAGGGACTTCAGCTCCCAGAATCCCAGGAGCTATTGGCCAACATGGGACAACTGGCCAACATGGCTGAGGCTTCTGGGAGCTGAAGTCCCTCGGCCCTTAAAGGGGAAAGGTTGCCTACCCCTGCAGTTCTTCACTCAGCTACAAAGCCTAGGATTCCATAAGATAAAGCTGCAGGGAGTTAAAGTGGATCATAGTGCTTTTTCTGTATAGTGTGAAAAGGCTGCAGGCCTAATGGCAGTGAATGAGCACTACAGGTGTGATTAATGAAAACCAATTTTATTATAACACTTAACATAAGATATTAATAAAGATGTGAGTCCTCACTACCCTATAGACATTTAGTTTGTTGCAACTGTGTACAGTAGACTGTTCCTAGCAGCAGGCTGGCACATGTTTCATGCACCATTGAATAATATGGGGTGTGATCATCCTCATTTTTTGCCATGGCAGGTGCAGAATGAAACCCTTGCAGATGGGAAGGGTCCACCGTATATTCTTATGCATATGCATGCCTATATTATAAATTAAATCTACTACCATTCTACTACTATTCCTAGTTGACACAAAACATCTATCCTACAGATTATTTTCTCTCTACCCTCTCACACTTCAAGTCCCTCAACTCCCTAACTCTGGCTTACTCTCTCACTCACTTGTCTCACATCACATAATTCCCTCTTCCTCTTCTTCTTTCCCTTTCACACCCAAATTCACATTCTTTGCCAATCTCTCCAAACTCCTACGTATCCCACTGACATAAGCTACTATTATGCAAAAACACATATTCAGTTATACAACAGCCTACTTGTGGGAGGAACACCCTCCTTGTCTGCTACTGAGGCTGATGTTGGCCAGACCTTCAAAGAGGGTAACGTAGAATCTGCTGTTCTTGCTGGCTTTCAATCTGTTGGGCTCCTTATTTTGCTTGCTTCTAGTTTGTTTTATTGTTGTTGTTTTTATTTTGTATTATTGACTCATTGCAGTTACTTACATGCTTTGATTTTATACTCTTTTATGGCCATTGTGAGCCACCCAGGGAATTTTTAAACTGAAGGGCAGCACATAAACGCTTTGAATAAAGAAAGTAAAATAAGAAATAAATATTCACAGTTGGAAGGAATATCTGAAGTGCTGACAGATGGCTCAGCATGATGAGCAAATGGCTCTGCAGACCATATTGCAATGTGGAATCACAGAGCGAAGGGTGTTGCTGTATCTTTGCCTGTGGCCATTACGAATTTTATAGCTCCTTGAATGGTGCCTTCTCCAGATCATATACATGAATATTCTTCCAGTCTTCACTCTTATGTAGCCAAAATGACACCATCCATGCATGGTAACTCCAAAACTGTGTATCTGTAGAATATTTATATATCCATACATCAAAACGGGGGGGGGGGGGGGGATTCAGAGGCAGGAAAAGTCCTTCCAAAGGAGTCCAAAATAGCACATGCTCTGATCACAAAGCACTGTCTGTCAGTAGGGGGTGATGGGAAAGGAGGGGGAGCAATGAAATGTTCTGGAAAAGGGTGCAGCGAAATGTCTGACTCCCTGAACAGAAACATATGGCAACATTTTATTTCAGATCTCACTTGTAGCCTCATAATAATAATAATAATAATAAAATTTATTTTTATCCCACCCCTCTGCGTAATACAACTGGGGTGGCTTACAACATTAAAATATACATTTCGTATCCTGCAATCCCACCCCCCTTAAAATGCTATTAAACAATGATAATTTAAAACACGCTTAAAATGCTAATATAAATTAAAAAATAAATAATAAACAAACAAACCATAAGCCCTGGCATTGTGCACTGCAGTCAGAATAGGCACCCAAATCCATTACTTCTATATGTAAGCTTACCATTCTGCCTTTTAGAGTTTAGGCCTACACATAAGGACTTACTTTTATTGCTTCTCTATAGGGTACTACATGAGCTGTTTTTGTTGAGCAAAATTAAAATGGTATACATAGACAGAATCCTAGTTCTGGGCAAAAGGTGGGATATAAATAAATAGGGTCTCTACAACAGTTAAAAACAAGAACACGTTTAAAAACAGTTTTAAAAAAAACAACCAAAGTGGGCCCTTGGTATCCACTGGTGTTTGGTTCTAGGACCCCCTGTGGATACCAAAATCCGTGGATGCTCAAATCCCATTAAATTCAATGGTATAATAAAGGGGTCTCCCTTATATAAAATGCAAAATCAAGGTTTGCTTTTCGGGTTTTATACCTTTTTTGAATATTTTTCAAGCCATAGGTGCTTGAATCTGTGGATAAAGAGAAACAGATATGGAGATAAGGAGAACTGGATATGGAGAGCTGACTGTACATGCAATTAAAGTATGTGGTGCAGTGGTTTGAGTATTGGACTAGATTGCTGGAGACAAGGGCTTGAATCCTCACTCAGTCATGGAAACCCATGGGTGGCCATGGGTGGAAGTTACACTCCCTTAGGCTATACCTAAATTTTCAAAGGGCTACATAAGGTGATACAAGTCTTTCAGAGCTTTACAGTGGTCAGTTAGTGTCCATGTGTGAAAGCAATCAATCACTTATCAAAAGCCAGCTTCCTTGGATTTAAAATCTTCTCTGAGAAGATTCCTTTTGTTACACGTGAAGTAGCGAGAACCTTATATTAATACACGTAGTGTGCCAAGAAGCCATTGCCTTTCTTCATACCTCTGCTAATGGACTAGAGTTTGTGGATATAAATCAGTTCATCTGTTTCTCTTTCTAGTCTTTCTTTGTAATTTCCTTGTTCAAGAACTGTGATTTTTAAATCCCATACTGTATGTCCAGAGAAACTGAAATGTTCTGCAACTCATTTTTGGGTATCACCACTTCTAATGTCCACTGTGTCCATTTATCTGCTTGTATAAAGACTGTCCTGTTTCTCCAATGTACAGTGTAAAGCATGGCATAGGATGGCATATATCATGCTGGAGGAAAAACAAGTGAACATTCCTCTGATGTTATGGGTAATATTAATGATCTCTTTTTCCATTCTTTCCCCCTCTCCTCCTCTCTTCTCCCTTTTTATGCTGCAAGAGACTAACACAGTTACTTCTTTGAGAGAGAACTACTGGCCCAACATCAGCCATCAGCTAAACCTTGATCTTCCCAGTCCAACACTCTAGCTGTTGGGGGGCGGGGGGAGTCTGTGTGACTGTGCCTCAAAGTTTTGGAATAAAATTGCCATAATACTTTATCATTGCCTATTGTAGCTGAAGCCTGAAGTCCAAAACTTCTAGATAACCAAAGGTTTTCTACTAATGCCCTAATAACCACACCACACTAGCACCATTGCACACATCAGAAGGCCATGGCAAAGCAGTAAACCGGTTATCAGCATGTCATGGCTTGTTGTGGTCTAGGTCCTAAATTCAGTTGATAATCCAGAGCAGAGTAATCCCATTAAACCAACTGCTGAATGAAAGGCAACATTTATACAAATCACATTAATTCAAAGAGTTTACTCTAGCTGGTGCTAGGAATTGAATTTAGGCCCTGACTACACCAACTCTCTCTCTGTCTCTCTCACTCACTCTCTCTCTCACACACAGACAAAATTATGTCATTTTATAAGTGTAGGTAGACAAAGGAATATTGCATGTCAGTCAGCAATGCAGAACTTCAGAATATGGGTCACCACAGGACTCCTATAGTTATTCATTCCACACTGGCACTAGTGCACAGCGAGTAATTATGGCCATTTTGGAGCATGCTCAGCCTGTCAATGAACAATCACTCCATTGTAGATGCAGAATTTTAAAAACTGAATTACCAGAAACCAGAGCTGCTTGTGTTCAGCTGGGTTGCAGTGCTTTTACACTAAATGCTACACTACTGACTTAAGTGGAACTGTTCTGGCATAAAATCAGGGAAATGGAGTGAAAAAAACGCCAGCTCGGATAATGTGTCACGTTTCGGAAAAAGTATTCTGAAAATAACACAATGAGAAGCAAGCTGTTTATAGTAGAACTATTACTGTTATTTATATAAAGCTGTAACTGTGCCCAGGGCTTTCTACAAACAGAGGAAAAAGTCTATAAACCAAAGTGTTTACTGTCTGAAAGTATAAAAGGGCAAGTGAATGAATCCTGATGATATTGCTAAGTAGGCTTTTCTTGAGCCAATGATCCTAGGCATGATCACATGGCAATATGTTCACTTGATATCAGTGAAACTTATTTCAGTGCATTGCCTGTTTTTAATCTTATACTAAGTCTGCAATCAGTTAACCAGGCATAAGCATTGAATAACCACTGAACACAACAGGACTTTCTTCTGAATAGACAAGTACACTGTTGTGCAGCAGCTCTTGTATTTTTGTTATAGCTACTTATTCAAATGCTGTTGAATTACAGTATCCATCATGCCTCACCACCAGCTGCATTGGCAAGGAGTTGTGAGTTGTGAGTTGAAGTCCAATAACATTTTGAGAGCCAGAAGGTCCCCATCCTACTATAAGCAAACATCTTGTGGCCTCTGGTAGTGTTGCCAAGTCCTCCCACATTTTCAATCTCATTGTCCAGAAGAATACAACTACAGCTTCTCTTAAGCTGCTTCTTTCCTGATCTCTTGCTTACCCTGCCCTCCTGTCATCTATAGGGCAAAATGAGAGGTCCACTTGGTTCATAATTTGGTGATAGAGGATGATGGTGCATCCTGTGAAGATACTGTCAGGAAAGTGAGAGTATATACTTCAGGTAGTAAGGGGATTCAGATGCTTGAAATATCAAGATACCTGGAAGACCATATTGTACCCTGCAAGGAAATCATAAGATTGCTTTCTTAGTAAAATGAGATTTCAGATTGTTCTATAGAGGTTGTTCTGAAGGCTGCCAAGTTTTGTAATTTAGCGTGTTGTACCAGAAGTAAGCTGAGCAAACCCCATTATGATATGTCTCAGCTCCAGTTAATGATATTAGTCTTCATTTGCTACTGACAACCACATTGCAACCCATGTATATACATGGGAATCTTTGTACTTGTGAGTTGTCTTTCCCTTTTCTTGACATCCTATTGTCTTGCAACCATTTGACTTGAGTCTGATCTGTGATCATAATTAAATATGTTGCTGCTGAAGTAAAATGAGAAAGGTAGCTTTTGTTCTAAGAAATATGTTGTGATAGGAAAGAAGACAGGAGTTTTAGTTCAGTCTAATGAAGGTGGAGATGGAGAAAGCCATGCTTGCCCACCCTCTCCTGTCTCTCCAAGAGAATGCATAGATGTCTTCTCCCCCTGGAAAGAATTCAGATTATAAGAAGAATGGGAAAGAACTGACATAAGCAATTCTAAGATTCCCAGTAGGTCAGGGAAAGCAAAGGACAGTCTAGGAAACAAGCTCTCTTTCTCGTGTCAGTCTCTCTCTCATGTATGCATCTTTGGGGCAAAGTGAATTGCAGTCCGTCCAATAGGAGCAAGGTGGGCAAAGCTACAGTGGCATCCCTTTTCATGGATGCAGGACAATGAAAAAGGAGGTGTTCATCAATTGCCATTTCCCAGTTCCTATAACCTGGGCAGAAAATCCCTCCTTTGCCTTAGCTAACAATCAGTGCCCTCTTAAAGCTACTTTTATTTATACCCTGCCTCTTCCCCAAGGCTGGGATTCAAAGCAGCATACAAATAAAAACACAAATAAAAACAAGTACAATTCAAACCTAATGTAACTGCTACCATACATATATACAGTATCCACAGTATCCAAACATGCCTGAGAAATTGGTAGGATCAAGAGAAGAGCCTCACCCAAAGATCTTAGAGTTCAAGTAGACTCATATGGGATGATACAGACTTCAAATACTGTAACAGTACCTACCCAAACTGGTACAGAATAACAGTTAAGTGCATAAGTTACAAATAATTAGTATACCTCCTAGATCAGTCAAGAACCTGCTGAGTGAAGGAAAGCCACTGTGTCCACAGTGGTATCTGTGATATTAGGACAATAATACTGGGTTACCTTACAGCACGATTTTAAATATTTTGCATAAATGAACACTTAAAATGTACTACATAAGTATAATATATCATCACTAGTATTAAAGTAGTAGAAACATAGTAGTAGAAACATTTAGTAGTAGAAACATAGAATGTTAGCCCTAAATCCAGTTGCTAATCCCAATGAAAACAGACCCACTGAATCACTTTCTGAATGATAAGTAAATACTTACATAAATTGCACTTATTGAGGCACTATTCAGATGTTAGGTTTTTTTTAGCTCAACTATCCCAATAATCTCACTCATGCATTCCAATTTGTTTGTTCACACTATTTTTTAAAATCAGAACTGCATCTCTGCACATCTCTGCAAATTCTGTTGATCACACGTGTGAGCACTCGAATAAAGATGGAGTCGATGATGCAAATGTATTTGAAGCATGTTCAAGGCGTGCAGAATTTTATCCTGATTTATCCTGTGTCTATTCGCATCGGTTATTGACAAAGCCAACAATGTGAATCTTTAGGAAATCTCAGGAAAAACCCTGAGATCTATCATTCCAGTTTAAGTGGGGGGTTTGGCAGCTCCCTGCCTTACTTAACTGGATGCATTCAAAATACATATGAGCAAGGAAGGTTCAGCCTAGATTATACCTGGATTATCTTCATTGTCTGAATAACCCCTGAGGCTGCCTGGAGGATATCAAGAACAAATTGGTGCCCAAGCTGCAACTTCAGCTTCCCTGACAGATGGCCATCCGACCTCTACTTAAATACTATCATCAAAGAAGAACCTACCAGAAGGATAGGGAATGTGTTGTCCTTCAGATTTGGGTTACAACATCTGTCATCCCTCAATGTTGGGTATGTTGATTAAGACCAATGGGAAATGTAGTCTAGCAACATCTGGAGGTCCCTAACCCGGTTTAAAACCACCTCCAGAGGCAGTCTGTCCCAAGGTTTAAGGTGCTCTTACATTAAGAGAAACTTCCCAATGTTTTGTTTCATCTTTGCTCTTAACCTTCAATGTTAACATACTCAGCTCTTTCAACCATTCCTCATGGGACTTGGTTTTGTGACCATCTTGAGCGCTCTTCCTTTGAACATGGCCCAACTTGGATAGAGTACTGCAGACACAAAGTAATATGGTGAAATATTTTGTTAAAATGCAGGCATATACATTCAATATACCTTGAGTCCTTGCTATCCACTGGGGTTGTTTCCAGGAACCCCTCCCCCAGATGCTCAGGTCCCATTATATAAAATAGCATAGTAAAATGGTGTCCTTTATATAAAATAGCAAAATTAAGGTTTTCTTTTTGGAATGTATATATTTTGGGGATATTTGCAAGCCGTGAATATGGAGGGATGACCATACATGGAATCTATAATTCTATGTAGGCTTAGCTAGGAATATATCACATGAAACATAATAGCTATAGCTCCCAAATGCACACAGACAGAATTACACTGAATTTCAGTAGTTCTTAAAACATCTGAATGTCAGACTGCAAATCTCTAAAGCAACACATACAGTCTAATGGCATCTTTCCTGGATACATCTCCAAATGCTGGGAAGTACAAAGCAAAAGCCATTTTTAGGCTGAATGTAAAAACAATAATAGATCCAGCATGGTGTAGTGGTTTGAACATTAGGCTACAACTATGGAGATCAGGGTTCAAATTCCAACTTGGCCATGAAAACCCACTGGGTGACCTTGGGCAAGTCCCATGCTCTCAGCCTCAGGGGAAGGCAATGGCAAACCTCCTCTAGACAAATCTTTCCAAGAACACCCCATGATAGGTTTATCTTACAGTCACCATAAGTCAGAAACAAAGGCACACCACACACACAAAACAATAAAACAAAAATAATAACTATAACTACAGATCGAGTCTCCCTTATTGGAATTCTGAAATCCAAAATAGCTGCCCCGATTGCTCTGCAGAGGGGTGGGATATAAATTATCATTATTATTGTTATTGTTATTATTATTAAAATTCTCCAAAAAACAAAATTTTTGAGATATTGGCACTTTTGTTTTCTGTTCAGTGTACATAAAATTATTCAAAATATTGTATGAAATTACCTTCAGCCTATGTGTATCATGTCTATGTGTGTGTGTTGTATACCTTCAAGTCGCTTCTGACATTGCCTTCCCCTGAGGCTGAGAGCATGTGACTTGCCCAAGGTCACCCAGTGAGTTTCATCGCCAAACTAGGAATCGAACACTGGTCTCCAGAGTATCAGGTTTGGGCATGGGCCCCATTGCCAAGAAATCTCATTATGTAGGTATATGCAAATAAAGGTACTCAAGAAAAAAAATTAAAATAAAATAAAATCCCAAATCCTTCTGGTCCCAAGCATTTTGGGTAAAGGATCCTCAACCTGCCTCACTTTTGCTATTTCTATCCGCTAGATTTACATCCACAGAGAGAGAACCAACACACACTCATCTCTCTTTTCCTGGGTTGGGTCAAAAATAAAATCTGACAGTGGGAAGTACTAAATAGCAGTTAAGAACCAAACAGTGTTTAAAGTTGCAGAAGAGCTATTGCCACTGACAAGGATTGCAGCTCAGTCCAGTCCTTTGCATACCTGCTGGTAAGTCTTCATAATGTTGAAAGTATGGTGAGGTTGGTAACTTTCTATGTTGTTGTTGTTGTTGGGTGCCTTCAAATTGTTTCTGATTTACTGTCTTTGTCATCCTCTGAGGCTGAGAAAGTGTGACTAACCCAAGGTCACCCAGTGCGTTTCTTGGCAAGATTTGTTCAGAGGAGGTTTGCCATTGCCTCCCCTTGAGGCTGAGAGAGCATGACTTGTCTAAGGTAGGTTTCTTGGCAAGATTTGCTCAGAGGTTTGCCATTGCCTTCCCCTGAGGCTGAGAGAGTGTGACTTGCCCAAGGTCACCCGATGAGTTTTTATGGCAAGCTTGGTTCAGAGGAGATTTGCCATTGCCTTCTCCTGTGGCTGAGAGAGTGTGACTTGCCCAAGGTCACCCAATGAGTTTTTATGGCAAGCTTGGTTCAGAGGAGATTTGCCATTGCCTTCTCCTGTGGCTGAGAGAGTGTAACTTGCCCAAGATCACCCAGTGGGTTTCTTGACAAGATTGGTTCAGAGGAGGTTTGCCATTGCCTTCTCCTGAGGCTGAGACAGTGTGACTTGCCCAAGGTCATTTGGTGAGTTTCCATGTCCGAGCCGGGATTCGAACCCTAATCTCCAGAGTCCTAGTCCAACGCTCGAACCACTAAGCCACGCTGCCTCCAGCACCCCAATGGGCGGAGGGGAGCAATAGAGGGGGAGTGTGTGCGCACGCGCACTGCGCCCATGCTGTATCTTGCACAATGTGCTGCGGCGGCGGGTATCTTACCTCCAGCGCAAAGTGGGGGTGGGGGGGGAGGTACGCGTCTACGTATGCAAATTTGCCCATCCCACCTCTCGCTGCTCATTGGAGGCCGGGAAGGGGGCGTGACCGGATATGTAAATAGAACCCGGCGTTTTGAAGAAAGGAAAGGAAGGAAGAAAAAAAAAGGCAACCGGCATCGAGAAGGAAGAGGAGGGGCTGAGGAATAGAGCCCAGCGGAGGGGGCGGGACCAAACTATATCAAGAGGGTGCGGCCTGAATGCAAATATCACTCCTCTGTCTCTCCCGATTGGAGGAGAGGAGGCGGGTGGGTTGGGCTATGCAAATCCTCCGCACGCGCCTCCCACCTCCTACCGCCCCGCCCCGCGGTTTAAAAGACGCTGCGCTTGCGCAGTGACGGGAAATTAGGACTTAGTCTGTTACACAACTGGCTGCTCCGTGTTGGTGGCGGAGGAGTTGAGGGGGCTGCGTGTTCCCTTCGGCCTCGAGTCTCTCCTACTCCGCAGGCGCCTCGCTAGGCCTTGCCCCCCCAATACCCGCCCTTCACGCTCCTCTATAGGCATGAGTGGGGACCAGCTGCACAACGACTCCCAGGTAAGAGGCCTCAACCCACACTCGGGCTACCCTTCAGGAAAATGGGGTGTCGGGGTTTTTTTGGAGGGGGTCTTCCCATTAACCCCTCCTAAAAATAGTATCAATGTTAGGGGTTACAACAGGGGACGGTCTCTGTAAATCTCTGAGGGAAAGGGAGGGAGATGACCACTTGTTTCCCTTCAAATAATAATGGGCCTTGTAGTAGTAAAAGTAATAGTTTTGAGGGGGGCCACCCCTCTCTCTCTCATATTCCTCCAGCCCCCTTCTTCCTCCTTGGGGACCCCCCAAACCTTACATCTCTTGGAGGACCCCCTTCAAATGGTAGCCTCTTATCCCTGTGGAGTCAGTGACTTAACACCCCCCCTTTTTTTTTTTTAGTCTCAATATCTTGCTTACTTTTCCTTCCAGGGGGAAACAAAGGCCCAAAGGTTATTTGGATTGGGGGGGTAGGGGGAGGTTCACCCCCATTTTGAAAGGGTATCTAGGATACACAAAATGAGGGTCTGGAAGGAGGTGGTTGAACCAGAAGGCCATGCTTAGGCTGGGTGGTATGTAAGGAAATAGGTCTCAACATTTTGCTTCTTCTAATTTGTTGTTGTTGTTGTTGTTGAGGGGTTCACCCCCATTTTAAAGGGTATCTGGGATGCACAAAATGGGGTTTCTGGGGAGGAAGGTGGTGCTTGAACCAGGAGGGCCTATACTCAGGGTTTATTGGGGGGTTGGGGTTGGAAATTATGTCTCAACATCTTGCTTACTTTTTCTAGAAGGGAACAACTGGCAAAAGGTTTGTTGGATTTTTTTGGGGGGGGGAGGTTCAACCCCCACTCCCTTTTAAAGGGTATCAAGGATAGACAAAATGGGGGCCTGGAAGGAGGTGGTTGAACCAGGAGGGCCATATTTAGGTTTGGAGGGCATTGTAAGAAAATAGGTCTCAACTTCTTGCTTATTCTTCCTTCCAGAGGGGGGAAAGGGCAAAAGCTTACTTGGATTTGGGGAGGAGGTTCACCCCCTTCTAAAGGACATCTAGAATATCCAAAAAGGGGTCTGGGGTTTTTTTTGGGGGGGGGACCAGGAGGGCCATGCTTAGTTTGGGGTGGTGTAGGGAAATATGTCTCAATATCTTGCTTATTTCTCCTTCCAAAGGGGAGAAAAAAGGCAAAAAAAAAAAAAATGGGGGAAATTTATCCCTCCCTTTTAAAGGGTATTTAGGATACATAAAAAGGGGATCTGGGGGTTGATGGGGGGGGGACCTCCTGGAAGCACAGAGTCAAACATGAGGAAAGAGCTGTTTGGACCAGGAGGGCCATGCCTATATGTCTAAACATCTTGCTTACTCTTTCTTGGGGGGGGGGGAGTTTTTTGGCCCTTTTAAAGGGCATCTAGGATACACAAAAAGGGGGTTTGAGGAGGCCCTCCTGGGAAGGAAGAGCTTGAACCAGGAAGGCCATGCTTGGGGGGGGGGATATGTAAGGAAATAGGTCTCAACATCTTGTATGTTCTGATTTTTTTGGGGGGGGGGGAAGGGGTTCACCTCTCTTTTAAAGGGCATCTAGGACACACAAAAAAGGGGTCTGGATGTTGGTGAGGGGGGCAAAACCACATACCAGGAAGGAGTTATTTGAACCAGGAGGGCCATACTTGGGGGGGGGGGTTAAGGATATTTAAGATATATATCTGTATCTGTCTATCTATATGTATACACTATTTAAGGTATATATCTGTATAATTTGAGGTATATGTCTGTATCTATGTGTATGCGATAGATAGATAGATAGATAGAGATACATACTGTATACATATAGATAGATACAGATATACTTTAAATTTGTTCCTTCCCTGGGATACATTTAGGGTCTTCAGGGCCATCATCTTAATTTTCCATCTCACCTTGACTGTTTTTTTTTTTTGGGGGGGGGGGTCTTTTTTTAAAAAAAAAACATACATTTTTGGTGTGAAATAATTCTTAGATCCTGTGGTGGTGGTGGTGGTTTTTTCCAAAAAATAAATTTCTAATTTCCCCTTTTCCCCTCCTTGCTCCCCCCAGATCGATCCAGATTTCCGAGCGAACGGTGAGTGGCTTCCAGATTGGGGAAAGGGCGAGGGTTTTCCTGGGCTTCCTTTTCCCCCCTTCTCCTCCTTCTCCTTCTTCATATTGTACATATTGCTGAGGATGGTAAAAGGACAGACATGGCGTCCCAGAGACTAAGTCCCGTCTCCTCGCTCACCGGCCCCATTGTTCCCATCGGGCTCCCTGATACTCTGAAACCTGAGGGTCTGGGGGCCCTCTGGCCCCATATTTCGGTAGTGAGGGGTGTGGAGACCCCAGATCTGGCCTCGTTTGGTGTTTTTGAGCCCCTCTTGGGCTCCGATTCCCCCCTGGAAAGTCGCCTTGTCGACGGTCGGGACTTAGTCTCTGCGCCATTTTCTTTTTCTCTCTCTTCCCTGCGTGTCTCTTTCTCCTTCTCCTTCTCCTCCTCCCTCGAGCTGCCCACAAGGAGCCTCCTGCAGTGAAAACATGCGAAATAACCACCATCATGTTCCAAATAATCCTCTCTGAAGTGGGGGGAGAAACCCTTTCGGCTTTGGCCTTGCTTGCTTTTTATGTAAAAACGCTTGATCTAGTAGCATGCCTCTTTATTCTCACCTCTTAGTTCTGTTTCTTTTAATCAATCCCTTTCTTTCCCCCCCCCCCTTTCCTCTATAAAAGGTGGTTGCAACATGTTGCTCTTGAACCAGATGCTTCATCTCTTTGAATATATAACATATTTAAAGACCCAAAATGAAGAAACTTTGGCTGGCTGGGTGGGGCTTTTATTCCTGGCTTATAAAAAAAGAAAGGTAAAATTATGGGCAGTTCCAGAGCAGTATCCAGCATCACTTTGCTAAAGTTTGATAGTTGTGTGTGGTTCATTTATTAAAAAAGCAACAGGAGATGAGATACCTTTAAATTTAAAAAAGGATGTTTTGGGGGAAGAATGCCATTCTGTTGTTACCAGTGTATCTGCCACTGTTTAATAGGAAGATTTCTCTTTCCTTTAAATGGAGGAAATAAGGCCTGGAGGAGAAGCAGGCAAAGTTGAAATAACATTATCTGTCAAATGTTAAGATTGCTTACTTTACTTTTTAAAAGCTGCATTTTAACTTAGTTTTTGCTTCTTAGGTGCTTTTTGATTCTCTCTTGCTTTCATAAAACATAATGTTCTCTGTAACATGTTGTGTTGATGTTTATATATTGTTTCAATTCCTTCTGACTGTATACATACACAAAGTTATCTGATAAATGATATGTAGAATAATACAGATATTTTTTCTCTTTGTATGTTGAAGCATTTCTGTTCAGAATATTTCTGCTGGGTGATTTAGACTTAAATCTTTTAGGTTTTTTTTTTTTAAAGAAATATATCGCCCTTGGCTACGCTGGCTAGGGCTGCTGGGAGTTGTAATCCAACAATATCCAGAAAGTCACATGAGTACCTCCCCAAGAAACATTAATAAATGTTTTGCAGTCAGTTCATACAATATTTCATTTTATGTGCTACAAATCTGAGTTATCCTTAGAGATATAAAGGAACTGGAAAAAAGCAGAACCTCCCATGACACCCAGAATCTGGGATATAGAAAATCTGTCAAAAAACTGACTGGGATGGGCTTTTAATTGTGTCCTCTGTGCTGAGTATAGTCTTTTAATGAATTTTAATCTTTTTAATTTTATAAATTGCTTAATTGTCTTTTAAGCAACTTGTATATTTGTGTAGTTTTAATTTGCACTGTTTTTAAATGTGTTGAAAGCCAACTTGAGTTCCATTTTTGGTGGGAAAAGTGGGATAGAAATGAATAAAAACTTCCCAATCTTCAGCTGGACTTCAAAGAACTGCTTAAATGTAAATGTGTAGATGATTTTTTTACACTCTTAAGATCACCCACTGAGTAATACATATAGATGGAATATGAATGTCTTTTCTTTTGTATTCTAGGGGACAATTCATTGCTAAGTGTTTGTTTAAGATTGGTTTTAGATGTCATGCATTTCAGTGGATGTTGGCTCTTCTAGTTTCTTGTCATCTTAATACTTTTTTAAAAAGTATATTGAACATACCAGAGTGAGGCAGTGGCTTGAGTGTTGAATTAGGCCTCTAAAGACCAGGATTTGAATCTGTGCTCAGGCATGCAAACATAGTGGGTGACCTTGGAAAAGCCACACTCTCTTAGCCTCATAGGAAGGCAGTGGTAAAAACCCCTCTGAATACATCTTTGCAAGAAAACATCATGATAGGTTTGCCTTAGGGTTGACTTGAAGGCACTCAACTCTGTAGTCCTGACACCCAGGTACCGAATGTTGGTGCTGGTTCTTCCATCCCAGCATAGGCCTGTTACCTTAGTGAAAAATAGTACCTTGTTCTTGGGACATGAAAACATGTTCCTAGATATTTATTGGGTATTTTTAGCACAAATCCAAGTGAGTTAATATTATATGAGAACTGGCTACAGAAGACCCAACCATCCTTTGTCTTTTGTGTCACTTCAGTTGTTTGTATAATCACAGGTTCTTTAATAATGTTTAAGGAATTGCAGTGCCACTGGTCATGTCCTTTGTCATCTTACCACAAAGTTTGAACTTGTTATTATGTCAGCATACTATAATATACCGTATACTATTTTGAAGAGCCCTTGCCTCCTCATCATACTATGGTAAATTTGTTTTAAATAACTATTTCTATTCTAGGTAAAGCAGTGAAGAATGAACTGTTTGTTTTATCTTGTTTACTTACATGTGGGTTGTGGGTTCTGTTTTGTCCTTAGTCTTATATTGTATTATAATACATTGTATAAAATATATTGTAACTATTGTAAAACTGATTTATCCTGAATAGCTGACTTAAATTATATTATTACTTAAAGCAATATAAATTTTCCCTGGTATGATTATATGGTATTTTTAGGAAATTTGCCATTTCCTTTCCACTTTCCTTCTCCCAATTGTTTAGATGCCTCATAAAATGAAGGTCTTGGTTTTTAAAATGTGGAAACTGATTAAACACATAAGTACCAATCTGTTGTCTGTTCAGTCACATTTAAGGCTATTGATGAAAAACAGCCACTGCCTGTTAAGTGCTGAGTATGTAAAAAACAGTACCCATATGCATTTGATGAAGGAAACGAGTTTTCAGTAACACACAGCTATAATATGCCTGCTTGTGTGAATAGTTTGATATCAGAAGCTAAGAAAAGAATAGCTACGGAGTCTCAGGTTGATGGGAGATGTTCCATGAAGACTACTGATTTGTTGCACATCAGTAAATGAAATTCGTGCAATTGCATGTTTTGGCTAATAAAATAGTTCCCTATGGTTGGACATGACTTGACAACCTTGTCAACGGGAAATACCTTTACCTTTTATCTATGTTTCTCCCCACATCAAAACTACATTCCTCTCCAGCATAGGGCCCTCTAGATGTGTTTGATTGGGGATGATGGCCCTTGTAGTTTAATGCATCAGGAAGATTAACCTACATAATCTTTCCTCATTGAGATCCTACTGTTTTTTATATATGGAGAGAGGATTCAAACATAAATTATTGGAATTGACATCATACTGTTCAAAGAACCACATAACTATTGAGTTCAAAAATGCCTCAAGAATCACCTGGAGTCAAACCAACTCCCTGTCAGTGCCGCAGTCCCCAGTTAAAGAGAATTCTATAACCACAAGATTTAATAAATCTAAATCTGCTTTAAGGTGTTTGGAAATAATTCTGTGTTTAAACTGTAAGTATAATCTACAATCCTGTGCAACTTTATATCTGGTTACATGATTATATGTGTAGCCTTTATATTTTCTAAAAGCTTTCTGCTACTTTTGAAAAAGGATTTTTAAAGCTTTATTCTTAGCCAAGTTCTGGAGGCAGTTTAGTCCCAGAAACTTTTCTTTATGTAAAGACTTCATCATTTGGAGAATGAGACTTGCAGAAAATTGTTCAAATAGTGAGTTATTCAAATGCTATGCATGTGAAAACAAATGACCCCTAGATTGTTAAGGAAATGTATGTGCTATAGTATGATTCTTTCATATGCATTTATATGTCAGGGTAGTTCTTCCTCTGCAAACTTTTAGTGACTCTTCAGTCCTTTCCGTGTTTGTGAAATATAGTTTTATCATTTTACAAATAAATATAGGCTTTGGCAACGATGTGGACTGCTAAGAGGCCATAATCCTGGTGTTTTATGCTATGTTTTTTGGGGGAATGCAAAATACATTGTTGCTTTTCCTTGGCATAAAATCCAGAGCAGAATTCCCTGGCAAACTTCCATAAAATTCCCTAGCAAAATTTTTCTCTGAGTTTTCCTTTCAGTTGATTGGTGATAAGAGGACAGAAGACAAAAGTAGTGGAACAGCAGTGAAATACATTCTGTGGGCTTGAGCAAATCATTTTGAAACCCCTGCCTTTTGGAACTTCATATTTGTGAAAACCTCTCACTGAAGCACATTTACTTACTTGGGAGTTAAGTTTCATTGAATTGAACTGGATCTGTTCCAAAGTAAGTGGATAGGATAGTCTCTAAAATGGGCAGATTGAATGGGATAGAACAGGTTCAAGGAGAATCCTATCAATGGCTATGAGACATTATGGCTGTATATTATCTAGATAGCATTTACAAAGGATCAGAAGTAGGAAGGTGCCATTACATTCATAACCTATTTGTGGTCTTCCCATAAATGGCTGTTCGGTCATTGTTGGAACAGAATGCTGGGTAAGGTTGGCCTTTGGTCTAAGCAGCAGTATTTGCCTTACGTACTTAGCTCTTAAGAGTTACTTTAAAAATGTGAAGAAATCACATATCACCTGTAGAAATCAGAGAGTTCTTGTGGCTAAATTAATGTTTATATGACAGTTGTAGCACAACCTTCATTGTTCAGAGTGTGAAAGGGGCTGATAAATGGGAGAATGACTTTTTAAATGTAAACAGTATTAGCTCTGAGTAAACGCAACCTGTTTAGGTGCACTGAATACATATCTACTTTTAAACTGATTAAGATCACTTGTACATAGTAACTAAATAGAGAAGGGGGAATAAATAATAAAAGACCACATGGATCACCTTAATCAAATTCCAAGGCTTACAATCATAGTAGCAAATGTCCATCTCTGATATTTCTAGGAAGCAAATTATTTTGAAAAATATGACTTTGTCATTTCCTTAGTCAGCTAACTATCAGGAAGCCATTGCTTTTAACATGATCTGTGAATTGCAGGGGTGTCAAACCAATAATGGTCAATAGTAATGAAGGTTTCAGTTTTGATGTCCCCTCTTCAGCATGGTCTTCTTAGTTCCCTATTATCTGGCTTTGCAGCTAAATGATCATGTGATCCTTAGCAAGCTGCTTAAGTTCTTTACATCAGTTCTTCACATTCAAATTGTGGATAAGCTAACTGGGCTACGATATTGAAGATTTTCCCTTTATACTGTTGGACTCATTGGCTGAGTCTTTGGTGGTAAGTTGACTTAGGGTTGCTTGATTATTCTGCTCGGTGGGGTAACTAATGCTTAAAAGATAGAAGCTTGCTTTGCTTCCTGTTTGGCAGATTTACTACAGCTTACTCAAGTTAGATTTCAAATTGTGTTTACTTGTCTCATTAGCTAGTCACAGTTCTCTAATACTCGTCCTTAAGCTTCCTTTCCTTTTCTGGAGTAAATGTTTCTTCCATTTCCAAAGAGAACCTAGCAGCAGCTCGAACTGTGTCACTGTATTCAGTATGCACCATTTCTACAACACCAGCACTTAGCAAGACCATACAGAATATAAAAGAAGAGCTTATGCAACTCAAGTGTTGGCTTTGAAATTGTATATATCCTTCTCCTCCTTTCTTAAAACGACAGTAAAGAAGAGAAAATTAACATTATTGATCATATGTACTTACAAAGGTATTAATGCAGTGGTAGATACTACTGTATAATAGTATAGGAGAGCCTTGTAAGAGATTCTCTGACCTGCTTTGCAAACAATGGAATTTTTCAATGAACTGGTTACACTCAAGTGTTGCTCATATATGTGTTCGTCATCCTTAGTAAATCTTTAAGTTGGGGAACAGGAATCTTGTTTCCAAGAGCTTAGTAGCTCTTGTTCAAATAAATCAATTTTTAAGGTAAAATGTGATGACCTTCTGAAAGCAAAAGAATAGTGTTCTCTCTGGACTGCGTTATGTCTGTTATACATCAGATGAACTGCAAAGTGATCAAATTTTCCTGCATCAAATTGCAAGAAGAAAGATAATTTTTAGATACACAGGGGCAAAATGAATGTACATTCTTCCCTCCACATTTGCAGCTTTGACTTGTTTGTGCTCCTTTCCTGTCAGTAGTTGTGTAAAGCATACTGTCCAGGAATGGGCAAGTTGTGATTTCCCATTTCTTGTTGAACTTCAATGGCTTCCAGCTCTAATCAGCATCATTACTAAGGGATGATTGACACTGTCGTCCAGGTTGACATTGCATCACGATGCCTGTTGCCATTATGATGTTTGGTGCAGTTTAGCCAGTTATTCCACTTATAACCCCAATGTAGCTCTGTTCATATGTCACAAAATCAGCAATTCTTAATTATATCAGTAGAGCTTAGTAAGGATTACATGTTGCATCTTTCAGTGTTTTCATGTACAGGTTCTTACGTAGCTATATAAATACATAGATAAAGTCATTCCCAGCCAACAGTGACCCTAAGGCAAAGCTATCATAGTGTTTTCTCTGCAAGGTTTGTTCAGAGGGGGTTTGCCTTTGCCTTCATCTGAGGCTGAGAATGTGTGTCATCCAAAATCATCCAGGGTATTTCCATGGCTGATCCATTAATCTCTGTGTGTGTGTGTGTATTCAAAATCATACCAAGTTTAAGAATGGAGCCTTTCTCATTAAAAAAGTCTTTCTGCAAGCAGTTACATTAAAAGTCTGTTTGAACAAAAAATATTTGCCTGCTGGTGAAAGGAGAGAAGAGAGGGTGCCAGCCTAGTCTAGTGGTAATAGCCACTGAGAAGACACTGTCCTGTTTCATCACCAAAAGGATCTGTGGTGTTGGAAGGATCTATAGAAAGAGTAACGATTCTGGTGTGTTCACATAGGAAGATACTATCTTTCAGATAGGCTGGGCCTAAGCCATATTTTCTCATTCCCCCCCCCCCCCCCCCGCCTCTATTCATGGAAAATAAAGCAAGATGGATTGATTTTCCCTTGTCACAATGGTTACATGTACTAATATGATTGCGCTACCAGTCATATTCATTAAATGATCCATAATTGGTAGGAATCAGAGTGAAGCAAACCTTTGAAAAATTATATCAAAGCAGTACTGTAGGGAAATAATGGTCATAGGAACAGCCTACAAATAAAAGCAAGTATAGCATTAGTTAATATGGCTTCATTCGAAAGCCTCATCCCCACTAGTGACTGTTACAAATAGGAGATGTAAAGACTACTTCACGGTTGCTCATGATTTGATGGAGCTTCATATAGCCAGTCAGCAATGTAAACATGCTCCCTCCATATTCTTTGTAGCTAGAATAGGTAAAGATTACTTGAATTCATTTGTTTAAGAAATTATAAATGGGTAAATAAATTTGGATGGGTTAATAAGGAACTAACTGAACTTATCTCAGTTGACCAAGTCCCACTTATTACACAAGTAATGTTGAATTTGTGGCAGTTAAATTAGAATTTGAAGTTACAACTGCTGTCTTCATCTTAGACAAAGCCACATACAAATTCAAGGATTTGCATAAGGCCAAAGAGTACATTTGTATCTTCAGGCATTTGTTGAGTAGCTGGATTCTATTCATTTTCTTAGTTGCACTGTCAGCACAAAGTGTGGAAATTACAATAAGTGCTTGATATGTAAGTCATGGTAATTTTTATATTAATTTCATTGGGAGATAAGACCTGGTAAATTTCTGTATCATTTGTATCAATGTTGTTTTAATGACATGATAGGTTTAGCCTAAGAGAAAAATTATTTTATATTTCTAGAAGGAAAATATTACCAAAGGGAGCAAAAGACTTGCCTACTTTTTATAGCTTTGGGCTAAAACTTATTTCCAGAAATAATTGATTAAAAAACACTAAAACGCTGCCTTGGAGGGTGTCGTCTACCTTGTCTCATGAAAAAATGAACTTTAGAAGTTTATCTAGCTTTATACATTTTATACATCTTTCCTCCTCCCTATCTCTTAGAAATGTACCCAGTATCTGTAAAGCATTCATTTTGTACACATTGCATGATACTTTGGTTCTGCTTGAGTTTACAAGAAGAGCTGTATCTCTTTCTTTTGACATAATAAGTGTTGGAATGTGGCTTTCCCATCTTAATCCATATAACACACTTCTGAACAAAATTACCTAGAATTAGATGTGATGTAGAGAAGAGACAAAGTCTCAGGATGTTGAAAAGAGATTATTTTATTATTGAACATAGCCCAGTGTGTTTTGGCTTGTAAGCATTTTATGGCCTCTTTCAGCTGTTGTTAAAAGATGAGACAATACATAGGTAACATTAACTATAACAGGAGGCAAATTAGTTTGCAAACTTAATTATATGTATATTTAACTTGCATCAAATTTCCAGTCCTGTTTGCTTTTACATAGAAGTAGAACCCACTCTGGTAAGCATGTAAAGAATTCTACTTTTGGTGGGAGTGCAAGTAGTAGCCTTCTTTTCATGGCATTTTCAGAGGACACCATGGGACTGATACATTATTTGAAATTAGTTTCTGTCAAAATAGTGGCACTAAGTTTTTCCTGATGTCCTAAATGTTTTTTTGTTAGGTATGTGGGAGTGGGTAGGTAGGTATAAATCTTTCCAAAAAGTCCGTAACACACAGGGATTGGGTAGATTCCCACAAATACAATTATTAACCTCCTTGAAATATATTGCTACATCATATTGATACACTGTTATGACAGCCTGAAAATAAATTGTTTGCATCCCTCATTCTACTCATTGGCAAATTTTAAATGAGACTAGATTAGATGTTACCGCAGACTTCCCAATAGGATGTAACGTCTGCCGTGTCTGAATTACGATTTCCTAGAGGTCTTACATTTCTGTTAAAATTATGTCTCATATTTCTGGAGTGGCAGAGGTATTGTGTGAATAATAAGCACCTTGTGATGGAAGAAATCATTCTTAAGGATGAAATTATTAATAGCTTTTAATTGTTCCGTAGGTAGATAAAATATTTGACACCTGTGATATTGTTCAGATCTTGAAATATCTTATGAGATACATTCCAGAATAATTTTTTATACACATTGACATAATAATGATTGAAGCACATGCTTATGCTGGGAAACTGACCAGTTGTGGTTCCCTGTGTTGTCTTGCCACCTTGTTTGTTTAAAACATTATTGCACATACAGATTCGGTGTACAAGAAGCACTTGTTTAAATTGTGATGCATAGAGTAGCCCTCAAAATGTGCAGCCCCCAAGATGATTTAAGAAAAAAGAGACAGGAAGGAAAAATCATAGAAATCACAGGATTGAAAGGAACTATAATTTACTAAGCTAAGGCAGGTGTGGGCAACTGTGGTGGGTCTGGAGCTCATTTTCTGTCTCTGAACCTCTGAGAGGCCAAAAAAGGATGATTCCCCCCCCCCCCCAGCACAGAAATAACTTCACTTTTAGTTTTAAAAAATTGAGTCTTTTAAAAAAATACTAAATTATTCAGAGTGGAAGCTTTGCGATCTTGTGAAAGAGTGAATTACCACTGTTGAGCACTTCGAAGAAAGGCGGGTCACCCTAGAGCCAGACAGATTCAAGGTGATCCAAAGCCACTAAAACAGCTTTGAAACCACATGCTGCCTTGGGGCTGTACTTTGCCCACCTCTGGGCTAATGTTAGTTTCATAGATGATATAGCAACAAATCTGGCTTGCCTATTAGATTTACAATCAGCTAGAGCTGCTGTCCCATTCATGACAAATGCATTTGTAAAATACTGTTATCAATTGCCTTCAAGTCATTTCTGACTTATGGTGGCTCTAGGACGAACCCATCACAGGGTTTGCTTGGCAGAATTTGTTTAGAGGGAGTTGCATTTGCCTCCCTCTGAGGCTGAGAGTGTGACTTGCCAGTCACTCAAGTAGGTTTCCATAGGTGAGTGGGGATTCAAATCTTGATCTTCCAGTGTCCTACTCCAACACTCAAACCACTTTACCACACTACCCTCACATCATTTAATAAGTACATAATTTAAACTGTCACATCATACTTCACAATTTTTGGTTTATCTTAAACAGGGGTAGGCAACCTAAGGCCCGGGGGCCGGATGCGGCCCAGCAAGGCCTTTGGACCGGCCCCAAACCGGTCCTGCCGCCGCCGCCCCCCCACCGCCGCCGCCCCCCCCCCATGATGATATTGATTATTGTTGTTATTACTTGTTCTTGGGGTTTTCTTGGCAAAATCTTCACAGGGGTTTTGCCATGGCTTTTCTGGGGCTGAGAGAGTGTGCATGCATTTTTTTAAATTTTTTAATTCTTTTTTAATTTTAATATTTATTTATTTATTTATTTATGGTGCTTCGGCCCGTCAATTGTCTGAGGGACAGCAACCCGGCCCCCAGCTCAAAAAGGTTGCCTACCCCTGATCTTAAACAATAACTGCATGTGCACACAGGCCTCCTGACAGTAGCTTTAACACTTTACCCTGCTCTTATACAAGAATAATATCCACTGTTTTCCTTAGTATGCCACAAGTAGATAATATGAGAAAGCTACTTGACCAGTAAAATATTTAACAGTATACTCACTTCTGTTTTTAAAATTTTAAAATGCCATTTTTGGTTCTGTGGGAAAAAGAACTTTTTTCCTGGTTTGATGCAGGAGAGAAACAAGTAAGCTAAAGTTTGTGGTTTTGATGAAATGTCAGTGTTGGGTTTCCACCAATTCCTGTGATAGAAATGAAAGAACAGAGATAAGGCATGGGAGGGAACACAAGAGAGGAACAGCAAAGAGGCAATAAGCAGGCCATCTGAAACTTCTGAGAGCTTTATCACAAACATGCAGCGAGAATACTTTCTGTCTTCTCATAATGTACCTCAGATAAAGGTTATGTTCTGTATATTTCATCAGCCACCTACTTATTTAAGCTCTCAGGTTGTAGTCTTGTGATAGCTAAGCATTCCCTAATCCCACCCCATGAATATTGAGCCATTCATATTAAGTTAAATATTAAATTCTGAACATGTGTATGATGTGAGGTAGGGGTGTGTGTGTGTGTGTGTGTGTGTATTTTTCCTCATATACTGAATTGTGGAGCCTTTATTTACATCTGTGTCCTGTTTTTCTGGACAGTTAAAAAGAAACAAGCCACACATCCAGAATTTGTGTAGTGGCCAAAGACATGTATCAAGACCACTTGGTTTACACTACTTCTGTTGCGTTTGTCTCCATGACTCTTGATAGCGTTGCTTGGAAAATAATGTGCTTGACAAAGGATGAGCTAATCTTGTCTTGAAAAAAATTGTTCTTTTTGAAAGATTTGTTTGGACATATTTGCCTAAATTCTCTTAAACTTTTCAAAATTGGGCTTTATAATCTTAGTAAATTGCTTGGCTCAGCAATAAATTGTTGCATTCACTGAAAGAACTATGTTTGGAGAAAACAAATCTGTCTAGTTGTGTGTTCCGATGAAGAGAGAGTGTGTGTGCATGCAGGAGGAAGCAATTTCAGATACAGGCAAAGAGACCACTGTTGCTGATTTGCATAGCACCTGTTGAAGGAAAGCAAATTGATTCATCTAAATGTAATTATATAATTCTCCTTTGTGTTGTGAAGAAATCACTGTAGGGACTTCTAAAAGAAGCGAAGGTGCTACCCTGCCAGTCTGTGCACTATTCTTGTGGAATGGAAAGTTTTTAAGTCTCAGTCAGATGATGTTGTAAGGATCCTGTCTCCTTTCCCAAGTATATACTCAGGTATTGTCTCTGCTTTCAAGAGGAGTCAGATCAGTTCATTTTTCTAATTTGTGTCCTTGAACAATTTTTCTCTCCTTCAGATAAACGCTTAAGAACGTAGTAGGTCATAGTAACTTATTGAAGTGGGTGTATGTTTCTGTCACCATGGTGCTGTATACTTGTTAAAGGTACAAAGCTGTTAAAAATTAGTTGTCAGGTTTGCTGTGTTGTGCAGATTTGAGTGACTGCATGACTAAATATAGACTACTTCCTGCCTCAAGGAAAAATGAGTGTACTTGGAGCCTCCTCACTCCAATATTCTCACTTAAGTATATCATATGTTTTGCTAGATCACACCTGATCTCCTCTTTAAAGAGCTCCCAGTGTACTTGAATAGTGTTAGCTGAATAATGTTTTGTCCATTGTAAAGTTTTTGAATGTACCGGTAAGTTTCAGTTTTAACCTCAAATTGCATTTTTTTATTATATATGTATGGTGATAATTCTGCTGTTATACCCTAAATCAGGCTATAGCCCGGTTGTGGGTCTTGCCAGTGAGTTTTAGATCATTTTGACTATTGAATTAATAAGCTCCTATGAAGACTAGTTTAGCAAATACAAAGCTCCATAGAACTGTTTCCCCCCCCCACACATAGGGGGGGTTGCAGACTGCCAGAAATAGTGCAAATTGAGTCCACTTTTAGGGTTAGGGTTAGGGAATCGTAGGAACTGTATTTTATTGTGGCACCAGAGCTCTCTGACAGAGAAGGCTCAATGTCTCAGGGGAAAAAAAACAATTCCCATGATTCCCTAGCACCATCCCTAACCCTAAATGTGGACTCAATTTGCACTATTTGTGGCAGTCTGCAACCCCCCATAGTTTCATTATTTCTACTTTTCTTAAAATCTTTAAATCCAAATACTCTTTTTTTATCTGACTTTCTCTTTGTTTTCTATATAGGAGACACACGAGGTCCTTTTCAGAGATCAGACTGTAAATAGTCAGCAGGGGCCTTGGGGGGGGGTAATTGCTGGCCCTCCCCCAGTACATCTTTCCAGCCCTGACCTAACATTTCTGTGTTTTGCAAAAGTTATGACCATAAATGTGATCTGAGATTTGCTGCTCTGAGCTTCCCTCTATGTTTTCGAAACATTAACTGATAGGGTGCAGGGAAGTCCTGAAGCCTAGTATGAACTGCACTGTTCAGACGTTTGATTATGTGTCTTAGAAGTAAGCAGGTGTATAAATTCTTTGTGTCCATACTGTGGGCATAAAAGTGGTTTGTAGGAATATTTAACACTTAAAAGTATTGCTAGGAGCTGCTATTTCTCTGCTAGCAAACAACATTTCTTCTATCTAGTTCATTATGTCTCCCTTAAGCTCACTTTTCTTCCTGACCCTTCCAAGTAATTGGCATTGCTTAAATTGGGCTCTTCATAAATGGATCTACATTCCTAGTCAGAGCTTATGTTTCAGTATTTGAACAAGGGCCAAAGCTTGTTGAAACAGCTGTTTTGTTTCCTCTGAGGCTACAGTTCCTTGTTCTAGGGAAATGCTGTTCAGAAGTGATGTACAAACGTGTGTCAGCATTGGGATCTATTTGAGCAGTCAATGTGGCTTACAAAATTATCTTAAGGTTTTTCTTTGTGTAGGTAATTGTGGGAATTTATTTTTGTAAAAGTTGACAAAAAAAGAAATTGATGGGCATTACTTGTATTATTGGAGTCATTAATTGCTTTGCATATCTAACATTTGTATTAGAAATACAATATGGCAATAAATAAGGATAGAAAATCCTATTGCACATTTCCTATATATAGTGTGTTGAATGAAAATAATCACTATTGTATTTTTTCTAAATATATTTATCTCTTAAAAATGTAAATGAAATGGGCTTATACAATATCAGTCAAACTTGATAGTTTGTGCAAGTTATTTGCCATAGGAAGCTTATACATTAATCTGAATAAACATGCAATCTGTGTATTTCTAAGCAGGAATATATTGGAACCAAAAATAAACATAATACAAACATGTAAATCAGTCAATTTAGAGGTCTGGGAAGTTTTCCACCTCAAAAATTTCCACATCTCTGGCTGTTAACATTGGGATTTCCACTTGGCTTCATTTTAAAAATGATACTAATCAGAATTGGCTGATTTTAAACAGTTGTCCTTTCTTCTTCCATCCTTTCGCCAAGACTTTTTTTTCATCTAGAATTGAGAGAGATGAGAGGAAGAACTGTGAAAACCTGCAGTTTTGCTGAGGTTGTAGTCCTGCCAGAAGATTGTTTAAATTCCATTGAAGAGGATGTGATTTAACCAGACTAGCTAAGCGCAGGACAGCATCCTTGAACAGTACTTTAGAGCCCACATAATGGAATGCATTTTGGAACTGAAGTGAGTTAGGATTAAAGCTCCAAGCAGCTGTGAAGCTCAGTGAGGTATCTTGGGACCTGTCACTTTGACTCAGCTCTGCCTTACTCACAGGAGTAAGTTGATGGTGTCAAGAACAACCATGTGTGTTGCTTGGTTCTTGAACAGAGGAGAGACAATATATAGACAAATTGTAATAAATAAAATAATGCTTGGTGGTTAGATTTGACCTTATAGTGCAGTTAGGATATGCTGAATCTGTCACTGTGGAATGCTAATTAAGGAGGCCAGGAATTGTCCCTTCTTCTTGTATTTTAGGGTGTTTGAGATGTTTCAGGATCACACTAACCTATATATCTGGTTGATGGCTTTTTCAAGTAACAATAGCAAATGCCTTTAGAACATTTGGCTTCAGGGCATTTAAGTTTTGAATATGTTGAATAATAGGCTCTTGCTTTGAGTTCTTCCATTTCATTTATTTATTGAAGAGGTGCTTTGCTTCAGAATAATGAAGTGTGAGAAATATGACCAGACTAATGCTTACTAGCCTTGGGCTCATAATTAAGCCATTGTATTTAGGTACTTGACCCTAATTTGAATGCTATGTAACAGCTTAGCAGTATGCTTAGTGTCTCACTTGAACATATTTTGAAGTATCCATGACTGATTCTGTAACAAACCCAGTAGACTGGTATAGTGGGAAAACTGGGATGGGCATGCACCTGTTATAACATGCCTCCAGAAGTTCCATTGCAACAAAGTTGGGGCTGGTTTCCAGTTTAGAAGTTGTTATAAGTTTTAAACATGAAGAATGTGAACATTGTCTTGTGTTTTTGTGATTTGTTATAACAGAAGTATTTAACAAATGGTGAGAGAATGCTGTCTCATATGCTAGCCAGAAGTCATTAATTAATTAACTGGAAGTGCTGGTTATTGAATGTGGTGGCTTTTGCATGCATTTTATGCCACTAAGATATGCTCATTTGAACATTTCTGACAAGTTTGAGACCTGCATCAGGCGAGGAGCTCGTTGATGCTATCATGGGACATCCTACGGGATCTCATCCAGAAAAATCCATGATGCAAGCTGGGTGCATGTGGCATGTGTAAAGGAAGACTTTTGGAAAGGGGGGCTGTGAGGGGTTTAAAGCCTGAATAAATTGCTGCATGAACTGCTCCTGGGCATGTTTAGAAATCAGGGGTGGGCTCTAGGAGGCAAGTGATACCTGATCCCTTGCCCTCAGTTTTAAGACTCAGAATTTAAGCAACGCTTTTGCAGGTTAAATCTCCCACGCCTGGAGTTCTGAAATCCAAAATACTCCAAAATTATCCACATGGGTGGCTAAGGTAGTGACACCTTTGCTTTCTTATGGTTCAGTGTACACAAAACTGTTTCATGTACGACATTATTTAAAATATTGTGTATAAAATTACCTTCAAGCTATTTTATAAAGTGTGTATGAAACATAAAATAATTTCGTGTTTAGACTTGGGACCCATCTCCAAGATACCTCATTTTGTATACAAATATTCCATTTAAAAACAACGATAAAGTCCAAAACACATCTGGTCCAAAACATTTTGGATAAGGGAGATTCAGCCTGTAGTTCCAGCTGGGAAATGATTCTTCCATCTTCCTCCATGTTTCACTCTGTCTTAAAGAGGAGTGCTGGGTTTTTCTTCCTTTAGCTTTGTTTCGTTTCTATAATTGTTATTTTCCTGCTTCCCTTCTTTCTTCATTCCCGCCTCTGCATTTTTTCACTGATAGGCTCTGCTTACTTGGGAGAAGAGGACCATCATTACAAAATGGTACTCAATCTCAGTATTAGAATCCTCCTGTGGTTCTGTGCCTCAGTCGCTGCCCATATTCAAGTGAGTAGAAGAGGGTTACTGCAGTGATTTTTCAGAATGCAGTGTTCTACTAGCCACCATATTTCCCTTCCTGCTACCACCAGTGCTTCATGGATTCTTCCATGGCTTTAAACTCAGCTGTTTATTTGGGGAATCCAGCATTGACCAGCTGACATCCCTGATTCCTGGGGCTTTCCCCCTCAGCATTCCTGCAGTTTATTTCCTTCCCCACAAGAGTGCTTTCTTTCTAGTTTTCTGCAACTGTTTCCTTCAGATTTGTTCAGTTCATTGTTCATTTCAGCACTTACAACTGAACAAAAAAGCTTCATTCTGTCTTTTCTCACAATAGCTGGTTCAGTTCTGCAGTGCCTCCTACCAGGAACACTTTTTAAAAATCAAGACAAATTTCTTCAGTTTTGATTCATTTCATAGTTGGGATCCATTTTCCCTTTTCCATTAATGTATGCCAGTGAGGAGGAGGGTGCCTTTGTGTGAAGCCAACTCAGAATGCCCAGGTGGTCTTAGTTTCTTTTTCATTTAGATACTGACTGCCAAGCACACAGGTGTCCAACACTTCTGTCATAACTACTAGATACTTTCAGCTTGAATAAGGTCTCTCCTCAAGATGGCTTCCTTCACCTCCTTAGCAAACTCCTCTTGTTGTCATTGTTTGCCTTCATATCACTTCTGATTGCTGAACCCTGACCCTACATTCCCAGCGCTCAGATGTAAGGGTGGGTCCCCCACTCCATCTTTTGCTACATACTTCTCTGCCCTTCCTCATGATACTTCTGCAGGAGTGGCTTCTGATCTGGACTTGATACATGAAAATCATTAGGTGTTGCAGCAGAGAACCAACAGTTGTTCCAGTGGAGAAGTTTTTGTGTAGGAGCATTTTTTCTACCATCATTGATCAAGTCCTCAGTCATCTTAAACTATATGTGCTACAACTGGACACTAGAGGTAGATCAAGAGGGTGATGCTGCATTTTCCCCCTGTGTTGCTCCTGCTGATACAATGGTACCCTTTCCTAATTTCGTGAAGTTCTTGAGGATATAAATGTTAGAAATGGAGATGCTCCAGTTGGTGGCATATACCATCCAATGAGTAGACAACCAGCCTTCATTGATCTGATGGTAGCCTACCACCACAGCCTGCCCTGGATGAGGTTGCACTCCCCCCAAAAGAGCCAGAACATAGCTTGGGTGTACTCCTGGATCCATCTTTGGCAGACAAGATCCAAGTGGACTCTGTGGCTTGGAGTGATTGATGCCTTTTCTGGATAGGGATAATTTAGCCATATTATTCTGTGCACTTTTAACTTTTCTATTAAGAGTGCTGTAATGTGCTGTACATGGGGCTGCCCTAGAAAATTACTCTAGAAGCTACAGTTAGTGCCAAATGCAGGAACAAGATTGCTGACTGGCATTCTATACAGACTATACATAATACCAGTCTTAAAGGAGTTGCACTGACTGTCAGTTGACTCCTCATCTGAATTTAAGTTATTGATGATGCCATGCAAAGCACTAAATGTTTTGGGACATCAATAATTGATGAAGTGCTTCTCCCTATACCTTCCTGAGGAGTGAGATCTGCTAGAGGCCCACCTTCAGTGTTGCACCAGCAGGGGCAATATAATGAGGGAAGACACAGAAGAGGACCTTCTCAACTGTGGTGCCCCATTTGTGGAATACCTTCCTTTTAAAAGCCTAACTGATGCCAACATTGGTTTCTTTTCAGCAGAAGGTCAAAACATGGCTTTTTATTAAAGTCTTTGGTGCCATACTTTTGTCCATGTACATGGTTTTAACTTTTTAGCCTTCTAAAGCTGTTTTGACTTGATTGAATCATGTTTAAATTGTTTTTTATTTGTAATTATCTAAGATGTTTATATTGTTTTGCTTCATTTCGCAAGGTCCTAGCAGCCATGACTGGACACATGAGGTTTCAGTGCATACACATCTATCTTCACCTGGATAACCTCCTGCTAAGTGTATTGTCCTGTAGCTGCCACAGTTGACTGCTTCTTATGCGATGGCTTCATTGTAAAAGTGAAGAAAGTATCTTAGTGGAAATCCCGCTGCCAGGGGATTACTGCTTAGGCCTCTGGACACAAAAGAAAAGTGCAAGTCTTGATTTCGTTAGTCATTTACAAGCCAGGTTATCATGGCCATCAGATGGCCAGAACACCACTGCCAATGGGTTATAGAAGGCACAGCCCTTGCCTGTAATTCATTTTATAATCCTTTTCCAGTGAACATTAAAGCTCATTCTATTAGGAGCCCAAGGACCTCTGGGGTTTCACCTTTTTTGACTCCCTGTACATGGGGTCGTCATAAGTTGATTTGAAGGTACATACAGAAACACACAGAGTATATGTGCAGGGTTACCCAGTGGACCGTCTACTTTACTTTTATCTAGCATTGTAGAATCAAAGTTCAACTTAGCTGAGGGATACATACATAACGAACAGTGCTGCAGTTTGTCTTGTGAGTTACAGCCCCACCCCAGGGTGAAGTGAGAGAAATACTTTTCTTGGATGTCTCTTTTCTGTGGGATCCTCTTTGGTACTGACAAAATAGAAAAGTAGAATTACTGAAGTGTGGCGCTCAGTATATTTGGAATTGAAGGTTAGAGAATAAATATATCCAATTTTTTAAACTAGTTGGATCTCTAATGTAAACAGGTATTTCTTTAGATCAACTGTTTTGATTTACTTGCTTTATTTTTAGTGAGCCAAACCTGTTTTTGTGTCATCTCTTTACCTTTACTCTATAAACGATAGTTAAGGACAATGATAATTATCAATTACTTCTTTTGGTTGATGACTGTGTGGTGACATTTATGCCAGTGTAAAGCAGTTGACCTGTTTTGTACAGATATATTTCTCTGGATGGCATAAGACCTGTTAGGAAAATGTGTAGGCTTCCATGTCAGTTTTGTATAACTGCATCTGGAATCAGTGACTCTGAATGCAGTAATTATGAAGCAGAATGCATACTTTTTCTTTTTAAAGGTAATACACGCTTGTGTCACAACAAGCAGGAGATGCAAGGGAAATACCTCTTAATTCCCATCTACAGGATATGTCTTTACATGTAGTTTTTTTTATTTTAGAAATCTGCTTCTAGATTAACAGTAACACCTATTAAGTTGACAATTTTGAAATAACTGATTACTTTTATAGATTAATCCAATAAATATTGAAGCCCAAATTAGTACAAAATGAATCAAGCCTAAAAAAGGGATATGTTACTGCAACAAGGAATCTTCCCTTGTGGAAAAGTATAAATATATTTTGTATATTAGGTGCTCTCACCATCCCTGAGGTTTACTTGCAAAGTTTGTAGGAATAAACACTTCTCCAACTTAAGCTTGCAGAGGATACAACCCTAAACATTATTCTACTAAAAACCTAGCAGCTTTTTCTTTGTGTTTGGCAACAGAGCTCATATGGGCTGAAAAGGAGGGGAAGTGGCCAGTCTTTTCTACATTTGTCTGCTCACTCACATAGAATCATGTCTGCTGGTAACCTTTGGCACTCTTAAAGGGTATAAGGATGCATTGCCTGGCAGCCTGTGGGCTGAATGCATGTTAAAGAGTTGGCAAACTTTTCAATAGCCTATTTCCTCCACTCTGGGCTGGAGGAGGTACTATATCATTTGATGTGTCATGCCACTGTTCTCTTAATACCACTTATGCTCTTAAAATGGATTCAAATGACATTACAATGGTGATTGTTTGACACCTGCACTATACATTTGGCCCTCCATATCCAATTCTGCACACAAGGAATCACCATCCATGGCTTGGAAATATTTAAAAAAAAAAATTAAAAAAACAAACCTTGATTTTGCCATTTGATATACGGGACACCATTTTACTAGGGTCCTTGTTTGTTGGGTTTGGTTCTAGGACACACACACAACACGTGGATAACAAAATTTGTGGATGCTTGAGTCCCATTAAAGATAATGGCATAGCAAAATGGTGCCCCTTATATAAAATGGAAAATCAAACTTTGCTATTTGGAATTTATACTTTTTATATACATATTTTCAAGCCATGGATGCTTGAATCTGTGATTTAAAAATGTGTAGATAAGGCTTTATACAGTGGGGCCTTGGTATCTACGGGGGAACCGTTCTGGACCACTACCACCACCCTACAGATACTAAAATCCGCAGGACCTCAAGTCCCATTGTTCTTAGAGGTAGACATGGATTTTGATATCTACAGGGGGTCCTGGAACCAAACTCCACAGGATATCAAGGCCCCACTGTATATCTTAAAATAACATCTTATTCTTTTTAAACCCCTATTTTAGGACTTTCTAGATGCAGTAAATCCACTCTGCATTTTCACTCTTTAAAAGTCAAACAATTTCTTCATAATGTTAATAACACATTTAGCCAATACACTCTGCGCTCATATTCTTAAGCTAAGCATGCCACAGAATAGTGTATACCTCTCAAATATAATGACTCAAATTTTACTGCTATGGAGTTGTATAGGCTATTGCTCTGGTAGGTGAGGAGAAGTGGTGATGGATTTGGCAAAATACCTGTTCAGTTTATTTCAGTGATCTTTGCTTGCTTGTAAGAACTTGTGGGAGATTTTCTGATCAATGAGATATATTTTAGACATATCTGTCTCAGCAGTCATGTTTCCCAATTGCTAGCTGCCATTTCCTGGCTGAAGATAGAAAAGCTCCAGTGTTACAGTGTGTTGTCTGTCCAGTAGTTTTGGATGGCATGTTCCACTCTGCTTTCATATACATTGGTGAGTAGTACAGTAGAATAGACTAGTTATGAACCAGAAATTTTGCATTTCGTTCAGGAGTAATCTCAGCCATAGATCTATTGAACCATAACCATACAGTCAAAGCAGACACATATAAAAGAGTTTGCACTCCTTCACTGGCCATGCCTCTGTACCTCCAGTTCTTTGCTTACCCATTATTAAGCTGCCTTTGTTTCTTAACCTAGAGGCCAGGTACTGTTGGACTTCATCTCCGAAAAGCCCCAGCCAGTACAGCAAGTGGTGATGCATTGTGGGAGTTGTAATCTAAAAACATCTGGATGGCCACTTTGTCTTAGAAGATGGGGCATTTTGGTGTTTTGTTTTGTATATTTGTGGTGCTCGCTTTGATACACCATTAAAAAAAATTGACTCTTGGTCCTAGTTCCTCCCACTTCTCCAATTTGTATTAGACCCATGATAACATTGATAAAAACAGGATGGGGGTTGTAATATTATTGAAATAACTTCATGTACTTTTTATACAGTGCTGTATAAATGCATACTAAAAATAAGCTTTGTTTTGTCTTCTAGCAAGCTGTGTTTGTTAGTATTTCATGTATGTTTGGCCCATGGAAGAACAATGGATAAAAAAGACTCTTGGATTCCATATGTAGTGTACTCCTGTCTTTAAGCACACATACTCTCACATGAACAGTTTTTAAGGACAGTCGGTGTGAAATCATAGACCATGGGATTACAAGACCCATCCCTGTTGCGAGCATTTCTGTGGAAAGGGATCTGGAGATCAGTGTTACCCAAAATGGAAGGGTCCTGGGAGTGCACCCACAATTAATATTCAAATAGGGGGATTTTATTTCCTCAGATGAAAGCAGCCGAGAGGGCTCAGGCAGCTCAAAGCAGGGTTCAAGCATGCGTATACTGGTTCTGACTCCAGAGTCCAAGTTCAAAAATAGTTATATTTATGAATCAAAAGGAATCGCCATTCACACAAATACATTCTTGAACACACATCCAACAACAATATAGAAGGTGGTAGCAGACAGTGACTTTAAGGGGTTGCAGAGGGCAGTACTATACTGATTCCAGATGTGGAGGTCCAGTCGGGGACACTGTGACATGAGAGTGGCTCAGCAAGTTGCCAGCAATGCTGAGTCAAATGAGATACTGACAGTGTCTTAATTGTTGGTGCCTTGACAGGCATATTTATAGTGCAAAACCTATCCTGGGGTAAGAATTTCCAGGGCAGTTGACAGGATTTTTCAGACTGGGAAGAGAAGAGAGAAGAATGGCAAGGAAATGACCAGTCCTTGGACAAAGGAGTATTGCTCCCAGAGGGTAGTACTCTTCCGTTTTTGTTCACTTGTAAACACAAGGACTGTCACCCACCATCACTTCTATCAATGTAGGGTTTATGCAGATTCCAGTCTTGATCGATCTATCCTCGCCTATATGCCGAGGGACTTCAGCTCCCAGAAGCTTTAGCCATGTTGGCCAATAGCTCCTGGGATTCTGGGAGCTGAAGTCCCTCGGCCCTTAAAGGGGAAAGGTTGCCTACCCCTGCTCTTGAGCTTCCCCCATGCTGAGCCTCCTGGATCTCCTTGCATGGCCACATATCTCCTTATATGATATGGCTAGTTTTCCACAGTGGGGGCGTCCTCTCAACTACATGCTCCAAACATTTTGATATCCCCTTAATATTGGAGATAGCGGGAGTCTGGAACTTGGGGTAACAATTCATTTTTTTCTACTCTTTCATGCAGGCTATCCTTACTTTGCAGTGAGAATATTTGCATGTTTACTTACTGAAAAAACTTTTATCCTCTTAACAAAGCTGCCCATTGGCTTTTACTTTTACTTTTTTTGGATATGATCACAGTTGTAGCAAAATGATTACAATAGTAGCAATGTGAAATACATAGGACTGAGTAGTGCCAAGCAGTGTACCACAAGAAGCCACATGTGACAAAAGCTATGTTTTATAATTAAACTCTTCTAGCTGTTTAAAATATTCACTGAAGCTTCCTGCTATATCTCTTCATGTATAACTGCTTCAGGAGGTATTGAACACCCTACCAGAGTAAAGACACAGCAGAACTACTACTCCCTCATCATACAATGGCTGCCTGTTGAATCTCAGGTTAGGTTGCTTATAGCGTGGGAGGCTTACTTCCTTACAAAATGGAGCCACATTTTAAATAAAAGCTTAGGGGATATCCTATGTATCCTTCAAAGGCATGAATTAATTTTTATTCATTGTGGAAAATGGACACTTTTGGGGGATAAAGTGAAAAATGTGTCCACTTGCATCACCAAGAAATTGTTCTTCATTTATTTGAGGAAAATGCTAGAGGGAGTTTAAGGCAGATGCAGCTGAAGTGCTAGGAGGTCACAGACACAATGAAAATACATTGCTTCTGAAAAAGAGTGCTCTTTTTGCTGATAAAAGAACTACCGGTATCAATGGCATGCACTGTAAATGAGGATTGTATCATGGTTAGGGGATAATGGGACACCATTTTGTAATTATGGCATGACTTTGAGTATGTGGATGAGAAAAGCTGGTCACATTTCAGTGCAACACTAGAATATAATTTAGCAAGATGGCAAAAAATTAATGGTCCTAGTTTCTTGATCTCACGTGCTCTCCCTATCTGCATGGCTGAGAGGTGAAGCTTAGAAGCTTTTGCTTTCACTTTTAGTGAACTTTGTTTTGTTTCATCTGAATAGGTAACTGTGGATAGTATTATGACTATGGTGAAACAGGCTAATTTCAAATTGTGGTTGCATATGAGGAAGAGAGGGTAGGGGAAGCATGTCAAAGGAGCCCAGATCTGTTTGTGTCACACTAAATCTTGGGTGGTATAATACCTGAACATAGGCTGTCTTAGATGTGTATGTGCCATTGCTCCAGTACTAGCATCACACTTTAGAAATGTAAAATATTTGAAAACATTGAAACCTTGGGGGACCTCCTGATCTATGTTTACTCGGGGGGGGGGGGGGGGGATGGAAATTTGTTGTTACAAATGAAGGCCCTGGGTCCTGAACTGTAACGAGTACCTGAACCATAAACTTGCTTTTGCCGGTTTATAAGGTGCAGACAACACCTCTCAATAAAAACAATGTGGAGACAGTGTCTCAAGGAAAATGTCCAATGTGGGTTTATACACAAGTGACCAGGCATGAAAGGGTCACTGGCAGCCATAATGACACAGCACTTTCCATCAGGTGCCATAGGAAATGACATCAGCTGATGGTCACAAGGTTCTGGAAAGCACCGAAATGGCTGCAAAACTGCGAAGTCACCATGAATGAGTGACTGGTGTCCAAAGGAAGAGGCAGGGCCAGAAGGCCACACGGAGCCCTGGTATATGTTGCATCTAGACACATGGGTGGGTTGACATGGGTTCTTGTTGGATGGTTGGAGTTGTTGCTGTATATAGCCTTGTACATAGAGGAACCAAGATTAAAGCCTCATCTGAGAGACGTCTGTCTGTACAGTCTCTTTACACTCTGTGGAAGGGGAGAAGTGCTCCTTCAGCTCACAAGCTATTGCCTGCATCTGAGAAGTTGGTGACACTGGTGCTACACGTTGACGTGGATCATCATGCACTGCATAACCATGCTAACACAGAAGAAACTATCAATGTTAATAAAACACATATTGTTTCTTATTGTTCTCTATAATGCCAAGCAGACAGAGCATTCATTCCCATAAAAAGACCTGAGAAAATGAAACCAAGACCAGTAATCCCAATGACATGAGTTACTGTGCCTTGGCTGCATCCACACTGCAGAAGTAACCTGGTTTTACTGTATTTTACAGTGGGGCCTTGGTATCTGCTGGGGTTTGGTTTCAGGAGTTCATGGGATAACCAAAATCTGGATGTTCAAGTCGCATATGGTAAAATGATGTTCCTTATATAAAAGGAATGATACATGGAATGAAGAATCATATAAAGATGAACCCCCAAATTTTAGAAAGTGGGGTGGAAGCTGCAATAAGGGAAATTGGGGAAAGAGATGATATTCCAATTGAACTACTAGAGTGCACACATAATCTACTCTAATGTTAACTGGAATATGCCAACAAATATGGAAAACAAAACGCTAGCCAACAGACTGGAAAAGTTTGATATATAACCTCACCCACAAAAAAGAACAAGAGACTGTAGCAACTATTGGACTAGCATTAATTTTCCACACAAACAAACTTATGTGTAAAATTATGCAACACAGACTCCAATCGCATATTGAGAGAGAAATCCCAGATGTGCAAGTGGGGTTCAGGAAAGGTGGAGGTACTAGGGACCACATTGCAGACATATAATGGCTAATGAAGCGCACCAAGAAATTTCAAAAGAAAACCAACATGGGCTTTATTGACTGTAGCAAAGCCTTTGACTGCACTGATTACAAAAAGTTATGGAATGCTCTCAAAGACATGGAAGTCCCACTACATTTGATAGTTCTGATGAGAAATCTGTACTCGGGACCAATTATTAGAACAGAATATGGAGAAACAGAATGGTTCCCAATTGGCAAAGGTGTCAAGCAAGGCTGCACTTTATCACTCTACTTATTCTACTTGTATTCAGAAAACATCATACAAAGTGCTGGTTTAGACTTAGGGCCTTTGCAGACTGCTAGAAATAGTGCAAATTGAGCCCACTTGGTAAGGGTTAGGGTTAGGGTTAGGGAATCATGGGAACTGTATTTTATTGTGGCACCAGAGCTCTCTGACAGAGAAGGCTCAATGTCTCAGAGAAAAAAATTCCCATGATTCTTTAGCACTAACCCTAACCCTAAAAGTGGACTCAATTTGCATTATTTCTGGCAGTCTGCAAAGGCCCTTAGAAGAAGAAGCAATGAAAATAGGACGGTACATCAACAATCTAAGATATGCAGCTGACACTATATTACTAGCAGAAAACATAGACCTGGAACAGTTACTAAGGAAAGTCAAGGAAGAAAGTGCAAAGGCAGACTTGCTCCTGAACAGAAAGAAAATAAAAGTAATGACTACAGAGGACCTACAGAAATTCAGCCTAGACAATGAGGAAATTGAAATAGTCAAAAATTTCTTATACCTGGGATCAAACATTGATCAGAAAGGAGACTGCAGTCAAGAGATATGACTATGAATGGGAGTGGCAGTGGTGAAAGAACTATACAAGATCTTAAAAAGCAAAGCTAAACAATTGAGCACTAAAGTTAGAATTATCCAAGCCCTGGTATTCACCATTACTATGTACAGATGTGAGAGCTGGACAGTGAAGAAAGCAGATAAAAAGAAAATCAGCTCATTTGAGATGTGGTGATGGAGAAGTGTGTGAGAATACGATGAACAGCAAAACAAATGGATACTTGAACAGATCAAGCCTGAAATAGCCCTGGAAGCCAAGGTGATCAAGTTGAGGCTGTCATACTTTAGCCATGTCATGAGAAGGCCTAACTCATTAGAAACGACAATAATGCTAGCAAAGGTAGTAGAAAGAGAGGAAGCCTGCTTATTATATTGAACCATGCTTATTATATTTTTACTGTGAAACATGTGTTATAAAGGCTGAGCAACCATGCCTTAATGCTTTCTAACACTAACAATAAAATGTTATTAGACTTTGATATGATTACACTAGTTTTTTAGTTGGTTATTATGCCTGCTAAATCTAACATATGTAGACTATACATAGTAAAACATGCAAAGTATTCTCAGAATTGTTTTGGTTGAACCTATGTTAATTGAAGGCTTTGTTTCTGAATGGCATTTCTTGCACTATAAAGTGATTAAAAAGAAGCGACTAACATTGGGTGCTAGCCTAACGATCAATATCTGCCAGTAAATTGTGAGTTAAAATGTTTAAATTCAGTTGTTGTTGTTCCAGTAAGAGAGTTGGAAAATTTGTAATAATAGCTAGATGCTACACACACACACACACACACACACACACACACACACACACATGAATAGTCAGTTTTAAAAACCAGGAGTGTTTTTTTAAAGTCATTTAAACCAGGCAACCCTGCTCTTTTTCCTAATAATTTATTCTGCTCTCTTTCATTAGACATATTGGTGTCTCCCTTAAAAATGGTGGGTTCCCCCCCCCAAAAAAAGCCAATCACTTTCTCTTTGCTAAAAAAGAAAAGCGCCAATCACCTTCTCTTTGCTTATGTATGTACATATTTTCACCAAGTAAGAAAAATTCATTTTCTGTTCTCCTCTAGAAAAAAAAGATTTTTTTTAACAAGGGAGAGAAAACAAACCACATTGGTTTGTATTCAGTAAAGGTTGTGAGTTGAACTGAGTAGAGTCTAACACATTAGCCTTATTTAGAAAGCTCAGTTACTGTGGCTTTGTTTAATGTCAGAACATTTTTCTTCCTGCACTTGCTTTGCTTCTTGAATTTGGTGCTGAAATAAGTACTAGGAAGCCCATTAAGGTTTCACTTTCTAATGCCTCTGAAACAATTAAGTAGCTTGTTGAAATTGCTTTTAACAAATGGTGCGATCTACCTTGCTGCAAACAGTTGCTGATGCAAAACATTTCCTAATACTCATTTTTGTTTCAGCCTGTATTGCCCCCTCCCCCCGCAAGAACTCAGAGGACCATATACCCAGCCATTATTCCTCTCTGACCATTTTATATTTCTCTTGAAACCCAGAATGTGCAGGGGTAGGCAAACTGTCCCCTTTAAGGGCCGAGGGACTTCAGCTTCCAGAATCCCAGACTATTGGCCAACATCCCAGACTATTTGCCAACATGACTGAGGCTTCTGGGAGCTGAAGTCCCTCGGCCCTTAAAGGGGAAAGGTTGCCTACCCCTGTCTAGAGCAGTGATGGTGAACCTTCTAGAGCAGTGGTAGGCAACTTTTCCCCTTTAAGGGCCGAGGGACTTCAGCTCCCAGAATCCCAGGAGCTATTGGCCAACATGGGACTATTGACCAACATGACTGAGGCTTCTGGGAGCTGAAGTCCCTCGGCCCTTAAAGGGGAAAGGTTGCCTACCTATGTTCTAGAGACTGAGTGCCCAAACTGCAACTCAAAAGCCACTTGTTTATTGCAAAGTCCGCACCCCTATGGCTGTGCTGGGGCAGTGGCACGCGTGCCTACAGAGAAAGCTGAGTGCCCCTCAGGTATGCGTGCCATACATTCACCACCACTGCTGTAGAGGTTGTGGCGGGCACTTTTAGTGTACAAAGTAAACGTTTTCCCCCAAAATTAATATGATACTTTCCCCATAGACATGTCGCAAGAACCTGCAGAACCTCATACTGTTGTTTGCCATCGCATTTTAATTGGTGGATTCTTCTGTATCTGCTGCTTTTCCTTGTTTTAGTGACATTAATTCTTTTTTAAATTCTTATTTTGCAGTCATTTATTGTTCAACATTATGTGTGTGTGCTCTAGTATACTCAAAGATGGAGCACAATTTACATTTTTTAAAGAATATGTTCCACTTGCAGTGGAGCTTTTTCCAAGACAAGTTTGCACAAGATTGGTTGATTGATTGCTTTGGGCTAATTTTGATCAGTGCCACTGCATGTTCAGGGTTCCCTTTTGAAAAAGCTGGTTTTCATCTTGCTATATCTTGTAATTGGGAATGATTTTTTTAATGGCTATATCAGTGGGGAGTAAAGTTTGTTGTATTTTCCTTCAGTATTCAAAAAGACACCTATGCCAAGCTTTCAGTAAAAAGCAGATGTATTAGCTTAAATCCAGTTGCTGGTCCCAAATAAAATAGACTCATTGAACCACTGACCCATTGAAATTCTATCAGGGTTGACTGACTTTCAGCAATTGATTTGATGCATTCACTGTAGTTCAGTGGTTCTTAAGCTATGTGATGTTAGGGAATGACAGTCCATCTCTCCACCACCACCACTACCACGTACCAGGCACTGGTACTAGATTTTCACCCACTGGGTACAACTGTCCTTTGTTCTCCTCAAAACTTTCCAGGGACCAGCAGCTGTTGGCTTGTGGACCATGGGCCATTACTCTGAGTGTCACCTTTTTTGCAAGTAGATACAGTTTAGGCCACTATATTTTATGTTATTTTGATTAGTTAAGAACTCCTTAGTAACAAGTAAGATATACCCATCACGTTTTAGTTCAGCACTTCAAGTGTGCAATATGACATATTGTGGGAGATGCGGGTACCTCACCATGTGCCATTTATGTACATTATACATTTGTTAGTTTGTGCCCTCAAGTTGTTTTTGACTAATGCGATCACAAAGCAAACTTGTCATGTTTTTTCTCTCCAAGATTTGCTTGTAAGGGTTTGCCATTGCCTTCCTCTGAGGCTGAGAGAATGTGACTTGTAGACTTGCTGTTCACTCAGTAGGTTTCCATGGTTAAGTGGGGATTCAAATCCTGATCTCCCAGAGTCCTGAGAACTGTTGGAAATCTTGGTATATGATGAGTAACAAGAATCATTATTTGAAATAAGCAGAAATCATACCTACCGTATTTTCCGGCACTTAAGACGACGGCGTATAAGATGACCCCCAACTTTTCCAGTTAAAATATAGAGTTTGGGATATATGCGCTGTATAAGATGACCCCTCTTCCAACTCAACACCAAATAAAAATTTTAAAAAATCAATTTTGATTTCAATATGGTAAGTTTAATTCAGATGCTTATGACATGCAGGTATTTAGCAGGAAAACTGTCACTTATAAAGACAACAAACTACAGCTCCCATGTTCCTTAGCATTTCTTTCTGCCCCATGTTTTGGACCTTACTTTTTTAAAAATAGTCCAGATTTAAATACTGGGGTTGGGGGGAAAATGAGAAAGTGTTGGGGGAAAGGACTGCCAATATACTAAAAGCAGCTTCATTTATATACCACCTCTATGGGATGTCTAAGCGGTTTACAACTGTAAGCTCATTGCCCCCCAACAGTTGGGTACTCATTTTAGCGACCTTGGAAGGATGCAGGCCTGAGTCTAGCCTGAGCCCTGGTTAGTATTGAACTCGCGACCTTGTGGTCTATGAGTGAGTGGCTGCAGTACAGGCATTTAACCACTGCGCCACCAGGCTGCAGTACAGACATTTAACCACTGCGCATACTAGGTGATGCATTCTGGCGTATGCACAATTTGCGGCCAAGTAAGTGACCCTGGGCATGTCACACACACTCAGCCTCAGAGGATGGTAATGGGAACCCCCATTTGAAGAAACATGCCAAGAAACCCCCATGATAAGGTTGCCTTAGGGTCGCCATAATTCAGAAAGGACTTGAAGACACACAAGAAAAACAAAAAAGTCTGCAATTGTTTCATAGGTAGTACATGGGAATAGGAGCCAGCATGGTGTAGTGGTTTGATTGTTGGACTACCACTCTGGAGACCTGGGCTTGATTCCCCACTCTGCCATGAAACCCACTGGGTGAACTTGGACAAGTCACACACTCTCAGCCTCAGGGGAAGGCAATGGCAAACCTCCTCTGCACCAGTCTTGCCAAGAAAACCCCAGGAGAGGATCGCCTTAGGGTTCTCTTCCTCCTCCTCCTCTCACCTGGATTCCTTCACCTTCTCCTCGTGCTTGTCGTCGTCCTCTTGTCTGGTTTCCTTCTCTTCCTGCCTTGTGCCTCCGTCCTCGTGCTCCTCCTCTTCCTTTTCCCAGGGGCTTCCCTCTCCTTCTCCTTTGCCTCATCCTCTCTGTCTTCAGTCTCTTCCCAGAGACTTTCTTCTCCTTCTCCTTTGCCTCATCCTCTCTGCCCTCCGTTTCTTCCCAGGGGCTTCCCTCTCCTTCTCCTTTGCCTCATCCTCTCTGCCCTCCGTTTCTTCCCAGGGGCTTGCCTCTCCTTCTCCTTCGCCTCATCATCGTCCTCCTCCTTCTCCTACCTGCCGTATAAGACAACCCCTAACTTTTGAGACCCCTTTCCAGGGCTAAAAAGTCATCTTATACGCCGGAAAATACGGTAGTCTGTGGTTCATTCGGACTAGTTAGGCACATTTAACAAATAGCAGATCTGGTTCAATTATATTTGGTTAGGCCTCTTTTTATTTTGTGTTAAATTATGGTACATTGGGCTCTCTTGGTGTCTGTAGGGGTTTTGTTCCAGGATCACCCATGGATACCCAAGTCCCATTAAATACAGTGGCATAGTAAAATAGTGTCCTGTATATAAAATAGCAAAATCAGGGTTTACTTTTGGGAATTTATATATATTTTTAAATATTTTCAAGTTGTGGGTGGTTGATTCACAGGATAGCACTGATCCTCTGGCTATCCCTGAATGAACAATCATTAATCTGTTGATAATTAAAAGCAAAAGCAGCTTCATTTATATACCGCTTCATATCATGCTACGGGATGTCTAAGCAGTTTACAACTGTAAGCTCATTGCCCCCCAACAGCTGGGTACTCATTTTAGCGACCTCGGAAGGATGCAGGCCTGAGTCTAGCCTGAGCCCTGGTTAGTATTGAACTTGCAACCTTGTGGACTGTGAGTGAGTGGCTGCAGTACAGGCATTTAACCACTGCGCCACCAGGGGCTCCTTTAATCCATGGATACAGAGGGCCAACTATATATGCATGATTGTACTACAAGCAAAGGGATATTTTGTGACTGGTTAGAATTATGCAGATTGAAAACAGAGTGGGGACAATGTAAACCACTTAAACATGGACCATTTGAAATGTTCTTAATTTTATTATTTATTGAACACCTCAAACTAGGACATTGTATTGCTGTTAAAAACAATAGTAACTATAGCAATCACAATAAATCACAAGGAGAAAACACATATAGGGCCAACTATACAGCATGAAATTGAGTTTGCCCTGGCTTTTGTGTAGCAGAATTCAATAAGCATATTCTAAGCGAGTACAACATAATCCAAAATGCAAGGTTGAAACAACAAATCTGAGTCTTTCTGCATGCAGCCATTGAATTCTTTTGGTCTTTATGGTTTATCAAGATACAGAGATGGCATATGAAGCAACATAGACTTCAGAGTGGCATCAAGCTATGTCAGTGCTTCCAGTTGCTTTAGATCAGGGGTAGGCAACCTTTCACCTTTAAGGGCCAAGGGACTTCAGCTCCCAGAATCCCAGGAGCTATTGGCCAACATGGGACTATTGGCCAAGATAGCTGAGGCTTCTGGGAGCTGCAGTCCCTCGGCCCTTAAAGGGGAAAGGTTGCCTACCTCTGCTTTAGATGAAGGGCATTTCTTTCAGTAGAGTAGCTTTGTTCTCTCACTGCTGCAGAAAAAGACCCCAAAGATTTGAATTTCCCCCCTTTGTTGAACAAAAGCTAGTAATGTATAGGAGGAAAACTATTTCATACATCACATTTTTATAGCCAAAGATGCAGTCTATGAATGCAGCTAAGATGTCCTTCAAAGGTGTATTCTACAGAGCCACAGTTGGTTGCAGCTACCTATTAAGGGTACGCTTGACTTAGCTTTTCTATATGTGGAATGGCTCTGCTAGAGATAGATCTGTTACATGTATGATAGTTTGCCCTGGCTTTTGTGTAGCAGAATTTTTTTCTGTTTCTGTTTATAATATTTGGAAAGGCGGTATAGAACCATTTAATGTTTATATCTAAAGCCATTTAATGTGTTCTGAACATTATTTTATGTGTCAGATTTTAATTCAAGGGAAAAGGTAGTAAATCTACTGTAATGTGATCCATCCCTTGAGTACTGAGGTACTAGAATTAAATTTTGTAACTGTGTGTTCTGTTTGAACATTTGCTTGACCCTTGTACCCTTTTCTAAAGGGGAAAGAAAGATGGGAAATACATTCTCAGGTGCCACCTGAAAGACCATTTATCCACACCATCCATTATGAGCTCTCTTGTCTTTTAATATTCCTGACCATGAGATCTCACCCCCAGTATTTCCCTAAATTTACTGAAGTCAGCTTTCTTAAAATATAGAACGCATGGGTGACTATGGTTGGCTTCCCCTTTCGCTGTTTTGCAAATTCCAGGAGAACTTGGGCACTCGCACCTAAGAATTTCACCACTTCCATCCCATTACCAGGTTATCATTTTTGGTTAGGATCAGATCCCCTTGTTAGCTGATCCTCTTGTTGCCTCTTCCACCTTCTGGACAATGAAATTGTCTGCAAGGAAGTGAGGAATTGTTTGGACTTATATTCTAGGCAGAGTTGGACGTGCAACAAATCAGGGTAGTAAAATCCCCCATTACTACCACATCGCTCCTTTCTGAATGAGTGGTCATCTGTTCCAGGAAGAAATAATCCAAATCTTCTGTATGGATTGGAGTCAGTAATAGCCCCCCACAATGCCATCCCTGTTGTTTCTCTCTCCCTTAATTTTTACCCAGATGCTCTCAAACTGACTTCCAGGATTTTAAGTCATGGATCTTTTTACAAGTGTAAGCATTCTTGACCTATAATGCTATTCTCCCCCCCCCCCTCCCCTTTCTGTTTGGTCTGTTTCTCTGAAATAGGTTAAAACCCTCTGTTGCTACATTCCAGCAATGCTGGGAATGGTGTAAAAATGAGTTTGGTTTGTCAGGATTGGCTGTGGGTGAACACAGTGGCTGCCCATTTCACAAAAGAAGATCTGGAACCTCCATAGGAACCCTCATTGTAACCATTTATAGGAGGAAAGCCGAGCATCCTGGTGAGGGAGATGAAAAGATTGCACCAGTTGAATCATTGATAATCTTTGCCTCCTTAGAAGGGCTGCTCTGGGCCGAGATGGACTGATGCAGAAGAGGAATAATACTTAAAGAACTCTCATCCAGTGTGCAAGTTTCGATACTGATGTCTTAAACCTCAGAAATTGTCATGGCTGCTGGCTGTGAAGAGGATCCATTACCACTGCAGCTTGAGGGGAGGAAAGTAGGCAGAATGTTTACAGTGTAAGAAACAGATGCAAAGGCAACGTTACAAGAATGACATTATTAAATATACAGTCGCCCCTCCGTTCTCGTGGACTTGAGATCCGCGGTTTTAAATATTCACAGAGGGACGACCTCCATTAAGATAAATGGGGCACACTCCTGCAGACCCCCCCCCCACAGGGGTATGCCCCATTCAAGACTATGGGGCTTGAATATCGGCGAGTCTCCATTTTTGGGGGGGGCCCTCAGGAACGGATCCCCCATGAAAGCGGAGGGCTGACTATAGTTGTATATTAACATGATTAAACAGTCAGATTTGAGCCGCTATTTAAAGGGGGGGGGGATTAAGAGAAACCTTATTTACAAAACATCCTGTAGAAATAATCCAGTTTGAGACTGCAATAACTGCCCTGGCCCAATGCTAGGGAATTCTGGGAACTGTAGTTTTTGTGAAACATTTAGCCTTTTCTGTCAAGAGCTCTGGTGCCACAATAAATTACAGTTCTCAGGATTCCCTAGCATTGAGCTAGGGCATTTAAAGTGGTCTCAAACTGGATTATTTCTGCACTGTGTTTTGGATTATCCTCTCCTTTAATTGTTTACATCAGCCTTTTCTCCTCAGGTAACAAAGGTGTTCAGGAAGAGAATATAGCATTTATAGAGCACTTGCTTTGTTTCCACAAGTGCATGTGGTTAAATAAAGTCAGTTGTAACATGTATACTCTTCTGAGAGCAGAGTTGGTTAATATTCATGACATTTGTGAATTGTGTCCCATTAAAAGTGTTACTCTGTATGCAGTGGGTGTTGCAATATCCTATTGCTATTGTTGCAATTCTTGTTTGGGAAGGAGAAACTCAGAATGAGGCTTCCAAAAGGAGACTGCTAGTGCAAATTGAGTCCACTTTAACTTCCCTGACTCAGTGCTAGGGAATCATGGGAACTGTAGTTTATTGTGGCACCAGAGCTCTCTGATAGAGAAGGCTCAATGTCTCAGAAAAAAACTACAGTTCCCATGATTCCCTAGCACTGAGCCAGGGCAGTTAAAGTGGACTCAATTTGCACTATTTCTGGCAGTCTGCAAAGGCCCTGCATTTGCCAGGGAACTCTTGTAGCCTGTGAGTGTAGCAGCATGACCCTGCAGCAGTAACAAGACTTAATGAAAGCAATTTGTGCTGAAGCACCAGGGAGTGAAAACATTTGCCTTGTTTGATAGCAGTGCCTTGTTGCTTACAGTTGGCAAAAACCTCTGTGGGCTTCCTTTTGTGCCACTTTTTCCTCTTCTCTACCCCATCTTGTTCCAGTACATGTGGGCATGCACATACGAAGCAATTCCCAGAGAGAGAATTCCAAAGCCCAAGATGCAGTGGCTCAAGTGGTTTAGGTACCACTTCGGTGGGAAGATGAACAACATTCTGTGCAATCATGCTGGCCTCATGATCATAGAGTAGTCTCTGACAATGCTGGCTCTTCAGCTTAGTAATGGAGATGAGCACCGTCCCCTATGGTTGGACACAATTTGACAGCTTTGTCAGCGGAGAATACCTTTACCTTTACCTAAAATGATGCTAGGAATTTTTAACAGAATTATGCTTTCTGATGATCCCATGAATAATGCTACAAGCTTATGGCATTTCTTGTCAGCTATTAATGTTGAAGATCCAGTATGGTGTAACTGGTCATGATGGATGTGAATTAGGGGAGGGGGAGGGAACCTTATTCCTCTAAAGAACTACAGAGCCAAAGGAAAAGTCAGTGGGGGTGCAGTTGATAGTGGGCAAAACTTGCAGGATTGCACAGATTTTTCAGTGCCACCTTTTCTTCTTCCCTTCAGGGAACGTACTTACTGTTAATTGTTTTTTAAATTACGTTTAATAGGCACTCCTGGTGGAAGTGATCTTACTACTTTTGCTTATTTGGAGGAGGAATTATTGTGTTTGTTATTATCATGATCATTACCATTGCTTTTATTAATGCTGTTTGTTTAATTTGTAGAGTGGTATGTAAAGTGCTTTCCAGTCTTTATTTGCAATTGTCCCAATAATCTTGTGAGGTGGTCCACAGATTACTTGAAATAAATACTTTGATGGAACATTTATGTTCTCTTTGAGCAGCTTGATGGAGCATATTCAACATGTAACACACTTCGTGAATATTCCATTTGCCAGTATCTGCTCTTTTATGATAGACAGGCCATGGCAACATGCAGGCTGTTAACACAATTTGACACAGCTCCCTAAGCTGCTATTTTGGGCGGTGGGGGTGGCAATTAATGGGTTTTACAATCGTCTTTGCCTTGTGTAAGAACTTGGAGATAATATCTAGAGAAGAAATGCGATTTACTTTTCCTATTTACATTTATCTATCTATTTCAAGTACTCGCTTACTAGCATTTCTTGGAACATTTTCCTGAAGTTGGCAGCAAGGCAGGAGCATGGTCAGTTGTGGACCCTAGGGCTTCTGTGTTGGGGAGAACAGAGCTAATAATTATTAGTATTAATCTGTAGGCTGCCTCCCTGTTAATTTAGCACCCACATAATCACAGGCATCTGTTTAAACATTTGAATGGAGAAGAAACTTGTGTTTGTTGGAATGCAGAAGCTTAATGCTGAAAAGGTTATCATTGGTTGAGCCATTTTTCTGGCAGCCGGATTCTTTCTTAAGATTATATTATGCTGCACCTGGCAGATTTTGCACAGGATTCTCTTGAAAACCTTTTTTTTTTTTGGGGGGGGGGGGGGGAGAGCCTCTTTCTGCATTTAAACTATTCTCAGGGTTAGGAAATATTTCTTGTATGCCTTACCTGCATTTATAGAGTGACACCTAATTCTGTTTTCCTGACTGTTCCTGTCATTTGCCCTAGACTTGCTTTTGATGCATGGTTTGAACTGCTGCTGCATATGCCTTTGTGTTTGTTTAACCTGACACACTTCTTAGCACTTAACCTGTGAAATCCCTTAAATAAGAACTCAGTGTGCATGTTATGTTGCATTTTCAGCCTCTAATTGGCATTGTTTGGGGATTAGAAGCCTTTTAGTTTTGTATGCTCTTCCTCCTTTTTCTAGGATTTTTTAGAATTACATTTGACCTGAAATAACCGAGATGTTGGATTCCATGTAACATAACCAGTGGAATAAGAATTCTTCAGCTACTCATGATAGCTCACCCCCCCTTCACACACACACCTACACAAGTGCATGCATTTCATTTACTACCTTTGTCCCGCTAGGGCCAATAATAGATATGACCTTTCATCTACATTGGCTCTCTCTTGAGTCTTAAGGTATTCTCTCCATTGAATCTCCCATCTTAAGCAACACCTGCATAAACAGCAAGATGCAGACCTGTAATATGGACACCCTCACTTCTTTTCTTCTATATAATTTTCAACATCATTGTCTGTTGAAGAAACTAGTGTCTGACAAGTTAGTGTAATATATTATGCACCTTTTGGTTGGCCTAATAAAAGTATCACCGTGATGTGTATTTTTTTTTAAATTTTGTTATACCTTGCTACATAGCCAGCACAGCTGTACCTATCATTTCTTTTTGAATAGTGTGAATTAACATATGAGTTGGAGGGGGGAATCCTCTCAGTCACAGACCCTTTAGCAGAGGGAAGCTCTTTTGTCCATGAAATACAGAAACAGGCTTCAACCCTTAATTTTTAAACCAGAAATTGAAACCATGCCTTGAAACTCTAAAAATATTGTCAAAGATGGCTTCAGTTTTGTTTATAATTCAAGCACAGTTATTGATGACCGTAGCTCAGTTCTACCATAACAGTCTTGTTTAACATGGGAAAACAGGATGTTTTATGGGCAGGGTTTGGAAGAAAGGAGGGAGTATGTGAGCCTGCAAGTTGTTGAACTGTGGGTTTGCAATTAGCTTAGCACAGGGGTAGGCAACCTTTCCCCTTTAAGGGCCGAGGGACTTCAGCTCCCAGAATCCCAGGAGCTATTGGCCAACATGGGACTATTGGCCAACATGGCTGAGGCTTCTGGGAACTGAAGTACCTCGGCCCTTAAAGGGGAAAGGTTGCCTACCCCTGGCTTAGCATGACACCTGGACAGTATCTGAAGGAAACTCTACAACCTTAATTATGATTATTAAGTTCGAACACATTCCTTTTGGGGAATATAGTTTACAGGTACCAGTTTCATGGCTTTGCATGGTGATGGCAGCCCTTAGGTATATCAGCTGCTTGTATGCAGTGGACACTAATTTTTTGTCTGAAAATGGGGGGATTTTTCTCCCTGCTAAAGAAGCTGTTCTATCTTAATGTGGATTCTCTTGAAAGCTGCTGAACTCCCTTTTTCTCAGTATTTCAAATTGGAGAAAATCTGTGATACCTACCATGTCTCATTCAAAAATCTGGCAAGTATACCCTTAGCATTTGGAAGAAATGAAGTACAGGCAGTCTTGGATGAAACTGATTATCTTGATCCATTTCAAACTGGCTTCAGGACAGGATATGGAGTGGAGACTGCCATGGTTGCTCTGACCGATGACCTCCGCCTGGGCATCGACGGGGGTAGTGTGACCCTGCTGGTGCTCTTGGATCTCTCAGCGGCTTTTGACACAATAGATCATGCCATCCTCTTGGATTGCCTGAGAGAGTTAGGAATTGGAGGCACTGCTTTGCAGTGGTTCCGTTTCTTCCTCTCAGGCAGATCCCAGAGGGTGAGGCTCAGGGACAGTTGCTCATCTAAAATTGAGCTCAGTTGTAGCGTCCCTCAGGGCGCCATCCTGTCCCCGATGTTATTCAACATCTACATGAAGCCGCTGGGTGAGATCATTCGGAGGCATGGAGCGCGGTGTCTTCAGTACGCTGATGACACCCAGATATATCTCCATGACCAGATCATCATCTCAGACTTCAGATGGCATCTCTCCTCTTAATGACTGTCTCAGAGCGGTAATGGATTGGATGAGGAAAAACAGATTGAAGTTGAATCCAGACAAAACGGAGGTACTCACAGTTACAGGCCCGAAACCAGATCTAGGAATACAGTCTCCAGTCCTGGATGAAGTCACACTCTCCTCTAAGGACTGTGTTCGCAGTTTGGGGGTACTCCTTGACTCGTCGCTTCACATGACTAGTCAGGTGAATGCGGCGGTCAGGAGTGCCTGTTATCAGTTTCGGCTGATACGCCAACTGCACCCTTATCTGGATGTGAGGGATCTGGAAGCTGTGGTACATGCCCTGATAATCTCACGTTTGGATTACTGCAATGCACTCTACATGGGGCTACCCTTGTGCCTAACCCAGAAACTGCAACTGGTGCAAAACATGGCAGCCAGGTTAATTACTGGAACATCTAGGAGGGAGCACATAACACTGATGCTTAAATCCCTCCACTGGCTGCCGATTAGTTTCCGGGCACAGTACGAGGTGTTGGTTTTAACTTTTAAAGCCCTACATGGCTTGGGTCCATCTTCTCTCAGGGACCACCTCTTCCTGTATGATCCCCTTTGGTCCTCTGGGAGGAATCTGCTACAGCCAATAAAAACCAGGCTGTCTCAGACCTCCCAGAGGGCCTTTTCTGCAACCGCTCCCAGACTTTGGAATGGCCTGCCGGACGAGATCCGTCTCATTACTATTCTTGCTGCTTTTAAAAAGGCAGTGAAGACGGATCTTTTCCGGCAGGCCTTCCCAGAATAATAGTTGTCCTTAGGGAGATGAGTTTTCATCTTGTTTTTATATCACTGATTCCTGTCTTATTGTTTTATCATTTATTGTTTTGTGGTATTTTAATTTTTCTTAGTTTAATTCTGTTTTAAGGGGATGGGAGGGTTGGACTGTGGGATGAGGGAATGTTTTAACTTTGTCTGTTTTAAATGTTGTAACCTGCCCCAATTGCCACGCAGAAGGGCGGGCTATAAATAAATTATTATTATTATTATTATTATTATTATTATTATTATTATTACTATTATTATTATTATATTCACAGATACTGCTAGTGGCATACAGTTTGGTCCCTTGAAATGAAAAAGGGAAATTTTGAAAGGGCGAATTCTTTTAGGATGTGCAAGTAAAATTGAGTCTTCATTTTGTAGAAGTTGTGGCATTTGAGTGCTGCAGCACAGCACAGAGTATAATTCTGACTTAACAGAATAAATAAAAATCAGCGATTTGATCTGGGATTAAAGATATTGCCTACAAACTCCAGCATACCTTCTGGCCCACATAGTTCAACTTCTTTTTCCTAATTCATTTAATCCTTAAAATATGTTGGTGTTAACACTTCAAGTTCCAGTGAGATTCTAGAGTTCAAAGTCTAAAGAATGTTTTCTCATTTCAATAATGAAATTGGTTTTTTCTTTGTAAATCAGCATAAATTGTTTAACATTTATACTCTGTACTGACCAGCTGCTAGAAAACTGTGGCTTACCATTTCCCATCACCATGCAGGATACAGGGAGAGACACACACTCAACTTCTGTCCAAGGAAAATAGGATTTGTTGAGACTGGGAATTGTAAACGCAGAGCAGCACTATTACTCCACCTTCTTTCCTGTTCTTTCATCAGTTGTTTGATGGTACAGAATATTTTGATGCCACAAACTCTATGGTCTGCACACAGTATGGTTTTGAGGCTGCAGATCCCTAGCTGATGATTTTCCTTAGCTAAACGTGGCTGGCGAGTCACCTCCAGAAGCAGCCAGTCTCCTCTAAAATAAAGGGACAAGACTTTGCTTTAGTGCAGGCTGTATGTGTGTTGTGGGCCTTCAAGTTTTCTGATGCATGGTGTTTTCTTGGCTAGATTTGTTCAGAGGAGGTTTGCCATGGCCTTCCCCTGAGGCTGAGAGCACGTGAATTGGCCAAGGTTACCCAGTAGGTTTCATGGCCAAGTGGGAATTGAACCCTGGTCTCCAGAGTCAAAAGGTGAGCCTGGCCCTCTTGGCTTTACCTCTGCCCGTCTCCTTTTTCACAAGGAAGCCAAGTGGAGGCGAAGAACAGGCAAGCCTCCCTCCCTTCCTGCCCGACTACCATCATACATGAAGCCCCAGGCAGGTAGGCAGCTGAGCACCAAGGAAACCACTGTTTGCAATTGACAGCATTCCTTCAAATTTTCAATCTTGTATAAAATTTTACAATCTCCTAATATAATCAGAAGAGGGTGAACAAAGTAGTGAAAAGTCTGGAAACCATGCCTTATTAGGAGAGACTTAGGGAGCTGGAGGTGTTATCTGCTCCTCCGGAGAAAAGGACCTGGAGCAGTGGATTTAAACTACATGAAAAGAGATTCCACTTCAATATTAGGAGGAACTTCCTCACAGTAAGAGCTGTTCAACAGTGGAACACACTCCTTCAGAGAGTGGTGAAGTCTCCAAACCTTTGGAGGTTTTTAAACAGAGGCTGGAGTGTGGGAGTGTGGTGGAGTCTCCTCCTTTGGAGGTTCTTAAACAAAGATTGTTGTGAGTGTGTATTGCAATGCAGAGGGGCGGGGTATTAATAATAATAATAATAAACTCAGATTCTATGATAACTTCTTGCCCAAGTTTTACATTAACAAGTTATGAACTTAAATTCGTGAAATGTTTTTCAGACTGTCCAATAATGTTGAATAATATTTCAAGCTACAATGGTTAATTAGCATATTTTTGCTTTTGAATTGTGCAGTTCTTAAATTGTTGTAATTGTTAAATTTATCATTAATGAGGGAAAGGAGTAGGCTTTGTGTTTGTCAGAATAGCACAATGTGTTACAGGGTTTTTCAAATACAAATGTTAAAATAAAAATCACTGCTTTATCACAACCTCTTTCTGTGAGGCTTACCATTTTGGGTGTCCCACTGTAAAAGGAAGCTGGTTTGGTGTAGTGGTTTGAGTTTTAGATGATGACTCTGGAGACCAGGGTTCAAATCCCCACTTGGTATGGAAACCCACTGGCTGACGTTGGGCAAATAACATTCCCTCAGCCTCAGGAGGGCAATGCCAAACCCCTCTGAATATAGGTCAAAATGACTCATCTGGATATTGTGAGCAAAAGTGCATTCATTTTCCATTTAAGTATTACTACAAATTAAGCTGCCCTTTGGTGTTAATGGCAGCTATTAGTAAGTATTAATAAGTAGCTACATATTTGATATACTTTATTCTTGCTTATTTTAATTAATACTAGGAACTATAGAATCTTATAAAGAGATAGGAAGCAAGCAAGCTACTTGATGCGTACATGTGTGTATGGTTTCAAGAAGGATTACTGTATTTTGATGTTAAACAGTTCCAGTTAACTTTTTCTTATACACACATGGCTAATCCTTACACAGGATGTGGTGGATTAATTCTGAATTGAATCTACATTTTGTTGTTACAGGGTAAAATGTGCCTTCCTTATTTTTGTTGGGGGAACTTGCAAATTCCCACTTCAGCAGAGATTGGTGCTCAGGGAATCTAGTCTCATCACAGTTAGAAAGAAGACCTCAGTAGTATTAAGAATAGATAACAGTCTCTATGAATCACTTGTAGATGAGTAGAACAAGGAGACTAAATAGCCACAGAGGTGACATGCAATTGTTTAAAGAGATGAAGCTATGCTTGAGGCTGACCTGCCATTTCTTGAGATTTCCAGAAAATTTCATGCAGTTATTCCTACAGAAATCTGTCAGCGTGCTTTTGAACATTATATAAACAGCAAAAGAATTGTAATAGAATGCCACAAACACTCATAATAGGATGCCAGAATTTTAAACATTTCTTCTTTTTTATTCATCCTATCAGCCCTCATTCTCCTTTTCCATAATTTTTTAAAAAATGTTTCTCCCCCCCCCCCCCCCGATATAGTCTTAAGGTATTCTTACACAAGCTTTTTTTTGTTTTTGTTTTTTAAATAGATGGGATTTGGTGGTAGGGTGACAATAAAAGACATGCATAAATATTTTATGAGTTCTCCAGAACAGTTGTGATGGCTGCCAGGGGGGCAAATCAGAGGGCCGGGAAAGCGTGGCCTGAGGCTGCTCCAGCCACAAGTGAATTGGGTCCACAGTGACCCATTCCGAAAGCCAGCCACTGGACCCAATCCTTGCCACCAGGAGCCAGATTATCCCAGCTCCTTTTCACTTCTGGCCACATTGGAGATGTGTGTTATATAAACGGCACGCATCCAACATGGCCAGAAGCTGCTGCTTTTGTCCCGTGCGTTTCAGGCCAATGATTGTTCTGTGGTATATCTTTCCTGCTTCTGTCTTTTTTCAGTCTTCATTGTAACAAAGTTGTTGTTATTATTGTTGTTGTTGTGTGCCTTCAAGTCATTTCCAACTTATAACGATCCTAAGGCAAACCTATCATGGGGTTTTCTTGGCAATTTTCTCCAGAGGAGATTTGACATTGCCATCCTCTGGGGCTGAGAGAGTGGGACATGCCAATGGTCACCCAGTGGGTTTACAAGGCCAAGTGGAGAATCAAACCCTGATCTCCAGTCTCAATCCAACATTCAAACCACTATGCCACACTGTCTCTCTGGGATAATATATCATATAAAATGTGAGGCAACAGAATAACAACAAATTTGTGCTCTTTCTGAGAGAGAAGTAGACACCACATAGAAAACTATATACTAGGTCTACAAATACCAAACCATCCAATAGATGGTCTGCTCTGTTGTCTTTGACAAATTTATTCAACTTGCAAGGCCGTAAGGCAGGGGTAGGCAACCTTTCCCCTTTAATGGCTGAGGGACTTCCCAGGAGCTATTGGCCAACATGGCTGATGCTTCTGGGAGCTGAAGTCCCTCCGCCCTTAAAGGGGAAAGGTTGCCTACCCCTGCGTAAGGGATTGCTTGAATAAAAGCTACTACCTAGCCTGAAGGGATTCTTGTTCTAGTCTATGGATGTGTTTGCCTATTGTCTTAAATGTGAATGGTGCTGCAGCAAAATGATTTATACAAGTTGTTCTGGGCTATTTAAAGCATGGGGGGGGGTAGATATTTTGTAGCCCTCCAGAATTTTTTGGAATGTGCCTTTTAACTTTTATCACCATGGGCTTTGTTTTTACAACAACATTTAGAGATCTGCATGATTCCACCTCCTTGATGTATATGTAACAGCCTGTAAAAAACCACCTGTAGTAAATTGCCATACATTTATCAAACTTTATTTCCTAATTATTTTCTCTGCTTCTATCTGCAGATTCTCACAAACATAAAGACAAACACAAAGACCGAGAACATCGACACAAAGAGCACAAGAAGGACAAAGAAAAAGATAGAGAAAAATCCAAGCACAGTAACAGGTGAGACCAGGTATTTTGTTATCCATGCATGCAAAAATGTGAAAGATGATATTGAGATCCCACAGTTATGATATGTTAATAAGTAAAAAAGCAGACAGAGGTTTAGAGAATTGGACCACCAATAGGAACAAGCTGACTTCCACTCTCTTTGGGGCATCATAAAGGGCTTGTCTCTTCAGTGAGCCCAGGCTTACTGTGCTGTTGTCACAGCCTTGTTTTTCAGGCAAGCTCTCCTCATATCCTATAGATTGCTACAATGACCATTGTTAATAAAACATAAGTCATTAGTTGTGAATAATGTGACTAATACATAGTCATTAGTTGTGACTAACAAATCCCATCATCTAAAGGGATCTATTCTAATACTGAATTTGCCCTAAGTGTTTTGGAAATCACTGGAAGTATTCTGTTAGATCAGTCCAGTATCCCATTTTCCACAATAGCCAACAGATACTTCTGGGAAGCTTGCTAGCAGACCATGATAAACGATAATAGCAGTAGTCTTGAAACCCATGCTGTCAGTGAGGACACTTTCTTAACTCCATCCAGTAGTAAACAATGGAACCTGCTACTAATCATATTGAAGCAGTTTGAATGGTTTGGGTGGGGAAGAGACAGAAAAAGATAAATAAGTACCTGAAGTACACAGTGAGATTCAGATTTAAATTTTACTTTTTGAGCCAAGTATTTGAGCAGAGATTGACCAGATTGTCATTTGTCAGATCACTGGCTCTAGTATGTTGTTGAGTATGCAAGCTGGCCAAATGGATATGGAAGGTTGAGAACATTCTAGAGATGAGCCCACTTTGATCCCATGTATTTACGCATCCTTTATCTTAAGGATCCTGGGAATTTCCCAAGGCCAAACACAAAAAATGGTAGCCATTTCTGCCTCCTCTTGACAGTCTTGGTAGAGCCTAGCATTGCCCTGGTGGTATTAGCTTTAACATCTCTACTTTCAGTGTTTCTATATAAATTGGTGCCCATTCTAATTGGAAGCCATGTTCAGTCTTGTCAAGACATAAAATATTACTTGAAATTTTAAGACAACAATGCTTACTTCATTGATTCATGCTTGTTTTTAAAGCTAATTTTATCAGCTGAATCTTACTGTAATTAAAACCTGTTAATCAAATGAGAAGGATATCATTTTATAGTGTATATGAGCATACAATTGCTTTTCTTGCCTATTCAATCAAGTATTTTTGTAATGTGCTATATAGTTACACAAAGCTAATCTTAAACAGCGCAATTATTTTTGTTAGTTGCCAAAAGCATTTATTTATTCCAGTATACTATTTGTTCTTTTTCCCCATTTGTGGTGACAAGATATATTTCTGAGCCATCATAGTTCCAAAGCTTACAACATCCATAGACCTCAGAGGGAGACATTGTGAGTGTCTTGGCTGAGCTGTTGCATACTTCATTAGTTGCTCAAATCTTGGCACTATTTTTCTTTCAGAGTTGTAGAGCATCCTGGTAAACACACTTTGAGATGGGGGTTTTTTGTTTGTTTGTTTTTGTCCCATCCTAACATATTTTCACAAAACTTTGGGGGTTTTGTTTGTTTGTTTAATTTTTAATCTACAGTGTTTACACCCTTAAGTAAAAAAAATCCCTGGTGTGGTATTGTGAAAAATCTGGTTGGCTTTCAGTTTACTACTGCTTCCCAGTAGATATAGGTGAAATAGTCTCTGTATCTCACACAAATTGGTTATGCATCTGCACAGAGACTCCTTCTGAAAATTACAGAGCTGAATATCTTGGCAGAAAAACCTTCCCATTTACAGCACAAGTCCTAACCTCCCAAGCTACCATCTCCTCAGTTTCTTTCCATCCACTGTTGGAGCAGGCTCTCTTTTGTGGTTTTCTGTTGAGAAGCTTTCCTCTGATCCTATTTCTTATTCTTTCATTTTCCATTTGCTTCTTGTCTTTTGCTGTTATTTTGTCTTGTCTTTTGCTATTATTTTGCTGTATCACTGTACCTCACATCTCTTCCTCAAACTCTTACAGTCCTATTCCGTCTGTGGCATTGACAGTTTCCACTGTTGGAATAGTTTTACCACCTCCTCCCATTTCCCTTTTAACACAAGCATTCCTACGCATCCAGGCATTCCTACTCGCCCTCAGGACGATCACATCAAAATTAACAATACTGAGAATACTTATCCTTTACCTTGGTATTGTACGTTGCCCAGTACAGACATGAAGACCTGTGGAGAGAACATCTTGGCTCTTACAGGTCATATTCATCATCCTACAGAGATTGGTATCATCACCAAGACTTACATCAGTGCCATCACTCTCTTTATTGACATTGGAGTCAGTTTCCTGCTCTGCATTCTCCTCAATATTTCTCCCCTTCCCTTCATCCACCACAACCAAGAACAACTGCTACAGCGTCTCTTGCGTCTCTGGTCATTTCCACATCATTTCCAGCAGTAATTATTATCACCTCGGCGGTATCAGAGCCAATGGGAGTGTACTCCCATGCTACCTAATTGCCACTCCATCTGTCTTGAACACTTCAGTCTCTTGTCTGGAAAGCACTATCCCTTCTACTTCAGTGGCCATTTCGACTTCTGTGACTGCAGTTGTTTCAACTGAGTTTAGCATGTGATGATGGTGCAAGACACTGACGATTATGTCTCCCACACCTTCTCACCAAACTGTCCATCACCTCAGACACCATTACCAGAAGGTGCTGTAGAGGAAGCCTGGCATCTCCTCATGAAGATGTGAAACTTAAAAATGTTTTCAGATGTGGTGCTATGCATGGTAGAGACACTTGGTATAATGAAAGTACCTCCTGCCTCAGCTGCTGATCCTGGTTTTGAATTGGTTGACACACAGACTTCAAATCCAGCTCTAATACCAATCCTTCCATCCTTGAACAAGGTTATAAAACAGTCTTGGTTTAATCCTGCTTTTCTCCCACCAGCCTCTAAACAGTTAGGGAATCTATGTAGAATGCAGCCAGTAAGTGCATCTTGTCTATTTACTCACTCAGTTCCAAGTTCTGTTATAGTTGTGATGCCGCAGTCCATATCCTCAGAGAAAACACACACAGTCCCTGTAGATAAGAAAGAAAATTGACATGTTTGGTTGTTACTTTTATTCTTCTGCTTTGTTGTCAACTGTCTCCCATGTATTTACCAAATGCATTGCTGTGGTGATCTCATATCTCAGAACCTGGGTAGTACAAGTTTTCTTTTACCTTGGCTGTTGGCTACTGATGTTGTCATTCTGGAGCAGACTCTTCCAGGACATTCACAGGACGTTGTCCCTTCTATAGGACTTGAGCCTAAACATAAATTCAAATAATTCCTATTTTGGAACCAACAAAGAACATCAATTTTATAGAAGCAATGCTAGACTCACATTCTTGTCACACTTACCTACCACTCATGAGAACGAAAAAGCTTTGAGGAACCTTGAATTTTGTTCTGCTTCGTCCAAAGGATTTAGACAGATTTATTCAACAGTTCCTTGGCCTCATGGCTTGCCACCACAGCCGTTACTTACCTGGCTTGACTTCTCTTTTGTATACTCCAGCTCTGGTTCAGCCTCAGTGACAGGTTGGGGCACACTGTGGCAAATTGAATTGTGCAAGTGACTTCGGACAACACAACATTAGTCTGTTACATAAACCGGCAAGGTGGAACTCATTCTACATTCTTGCTAGAACTGGCCATGAGTCTTTTGGCAGTGTTGTGACACATTCATCCTATGGCAGTTCACCTGGCAGGCACAGAGAACATACTGGCAGACTCCTTCAGCTGTGGTCATGTGCCCAAACATGAGTGGACTTTCTTGGACAGTGCTTTCCATTTTGTGACATCCAAATGGGGCATACCTATCATTGATATGCTTGCTTTGTCTGTCAATAAGAAATGCTGCTGGTTTTGTTTGATATCAGGAGTAGGTCATGATTCTCTTGGAGATTCTTTCCTTCACAAGTAGTCTGATCCTCTCCTGAACTTGTTCCCCCTCTCCTTCTGCCTATTAGGAAAGGTGGTTATGAAAGTGGCCAGGAAAAAGGCAGGTGTGATTTTGACTGCACCTTCTTGCCAAGGCAACCCTGGTTTTCTTGTCTTTTATCTTTATCTGATCATGGGCCAAGTGGAGTTTCTGTCTCAATGACAAGACCTGATATCCCACTCTCATGGTCATGTTCTCCACCCAGATTTGTGGATGCTCTGTCAGCCTGGAGGATAATTGCAACCTTGCCAAGATCGTGTTTGGTTCTAAACACTGCAAGGAAGGATGCCACTAAACACTACTACAAATGGAAGCAGTTTTGTTCCTTTGTTGTCTCCAAGATGGAACCAGCTTTCCCTGCAGACCTATCCACTGTCATGTGCTTGCCTCTACATCTTCATCAACAAGGACTGTCTTTCTCTTCATTGAAGGTACATCTGGCAGTCATAGTGGCTTAACAATATACTCTGCCCAGTTCAGCTAATATTTTATTTTCACATCCAGTTTTCAAGAAGTTCTTTGAGAGTCTGGCTCACCTGTACCATCCAGTGACACCACCTACTCCAATTTGGTCTCTATCACTTAGTCCTTTCACAACTGATTCGTAAGCCTTTTGAACATTTGATTATGGCAGATCGACATTTTACTCATTCAAACAAAAATCCACCAAACAGTGATACCTTGTTGCAAGCTTTCGAAGCTCCATTGGCTTCTTCATCAGGCAAGATGTTACAAACCAAACAGGAGAAAAAATTGTAGATGTTAGTCAGATGCCTGCATTTTGATATTTCTGCCCTTAGTTAAGCTGGTAAGTGGAGGGTATCTTTTGCAGGCTGGCCCCTCCTCCTCCTGTCCATGTGGCGATTGGGAGATTTGCAAAGACCTGGAAATTTAAAGTCCATTTGCATGGACTTTAAAAGTAGCTTTTCTTGTTGTGATCACTTAGGTGAGGATAGTGAACCTGTTGCCCTACCATTTTCTTGACGAGTTATTTTAAGTATGTTTTAATTTATTATTTAATATTATTTTAAGAGGTGGGTGGGTCTTGGGATTTATAATGTATTTTATGGTATTTTTAATGTTGTAAGCCGCCCCAGTTGTGTCTGCAGAGGGGTGGGATAAAAATATTTTTATTATTATTATATTATTATTGCTATTGTTATTGTTATACACTTGAGCCTACTTCCTAAGATACATGAGGTGGCATCTGAGGAAGTAGACTCAAGTGTATGAAAGCTTCTTTATTTCGCTTAGGGCCTTTGCAGACTGCTAGAAATAGTGCAAATTGAGTCCACTTTAAGGGTTAGGTTTAGGGAGTCATGGGAACTGTATTTTATTGTGGCACCAGAGCTCTCTGACAGAGAAGGCTCATTGTCTCAGAAAAAAAATCCCATGATTCCCTAGCACTAACGCTAACCCTTAAAGTGGACTCAATTTGCACTATTTCTAGCAGTCTGCAAAGGCCCATAGTTTCAAAGGTACTATAAGATCCCTTTGGATACTGATTTTCCAGTTGAACATGACTTTGAACTGCATACTGTGTTGCTCCCAGTTCTCCAAACCAGGAAAACCATCACTTGGCAGAGTAGTTCCTTAGTCTGCATTCACTTGGCAAGTGTGCATAATGTGTGCAGGAAGGCTGGGTATTTCTTGTTTTTGAAAATTTTAGTCCACCCTTGGTCATTGGGCCTGACATTCTTGCCATTTTTGAGCTAATCTACCTAACCTTTCTTTTCCAGAAGAGTCTAATTGTTACAATGCTTTCAATCTTTTCTGCTATCTTGTAAATTAAAATATATTTTTGTGTAGCAGTTTGTGGTGAGATGTTGTTCAGTGTATTTTAAATAGTCATTTGTCACCAAAGAAGTTCTTTTGTGTGTCTGCCTTTTAGTTGTCAGTCTTTATAGCTGAGGGTTGTATGTATTTTGTCACTAGAGGAGTTGAACAAAGATTGAGGTAATATAAGTAATAGACTTTTATGTTAGTTGTGTCCATAACCTTGAGGAGAATGGGGGAAGTGATGCATAAGATGAGAACAGAGATTTTGCACCAAAAAGTATGAAAAGCCAATATTCAGTGTGGTCAAAAGACAAAATATTGTTGCATTCTTGGAACTCACGGATTAACCATGCAAGTTTCTGCATGTGCTTGTGTATATTGTAACAGTGCTTATCTTTTCAGGTACAAATCAGAATATAACCTTAATCTGGTATTTGCCATGGTATGGTAGTCCATTTTTTTTAAATTGTGTTTAAGAAACCATGAATGAGAGGCATATTTTGTAATAGACCCTCCTATACCTCAGCTTAGCACTGGCTTTGTTGATGATTTGGTTTGTATTAAGCTAAAGCAGGGGTAGGCAACCTAAGGCCTGGAGGCCAGATGTGGCCCCCCGAGGTCTTTGGATCGGCCCCAGGCCGGTCCTGCCGCCACCGCTGCCCCCCCCCACCGCCGCCCCCCATGATGATAATGATTATTGTTGTTATTACTTGTTCTTGGGGTTTTCTTGGCAAAATCTCCACAGGGGTTTTGCCATGGCTTTTCTGGGGCTGAGAGAGTGTGCATGCATATTTTTTTAATTTTTATTTTTTTTTAAAAAAAATATTTTTATTTATTTATTTTTGGTGCTTCAGTCCCCAAATTGTCTGAGGGACAGCAACCCGGCCCCCTGCTCAAAAAGTTTGCCTACCCCTGAGCTAAAGTCACAGTTACAATTTAAACAGGCAAGTCTGGCTTTGTGTTGATTAACAAACTAGAATAAGCCCACAACTATCCCCTTTTCATTTTGTCCATCATGCTATTATATCCTTCTACTCCTACCTTCTGAGAGTGGTGTGGTACCTATAAAATGTACAGTTGCCTAAACAAATGAGCTTTGAAATAAGGAATGTGTTATCCTTTGTCCAACCAGATGACATTCAACCATTCCTAGTTCATCTGCTTCCTTCATGACAAGCAAATGGCAGGCAAAATCAGTCCTGAATATTTAGGTATAAGGTTTTATAACTTGCCTTTTCAATATCCACTTAAAATTCCTGTTTTCTTCCAGAAATGCTCAACTCTTGTTATTTAACAAAAATGAGTAAAAAACCCCCCAAAAGTGGTGTTCTGCCTTGTCTAGTCATTTCCAATTTAAAGCATCCCTAAGGTGAACGTATCAGGTGTTTTCTTGGCAAGATTTGTTCAGAGTGGGTTTCCCTTTGCCTTCCTCAAAGTCTGAGAGGGTATAATTTGCCCAAGGTCTCCCAGTGGAATTCCACAAACAAACGTGGATTTGAACCCTAGTCTCTAGTTTTAGTCCAATGCTCAATCCACTACACCATGCTGATTCATGCTTTCAATCCCTACTGTGCCAAATAGGAAATGAGGAGCTCAAGACAGGATCAGTGACACAACCCCCAAAGTTTTATTCTTAGAACAATTGTTTGAGATAGATTAGACTAAGAGATGGTAACTTTCTCAAAATGCTGTGAAATTTATACCTTAGTGGAGATCTGAATCTGGACCTGCTCAGGCCAAGTCCAATACCTTTAACATGCTATATCTAAGAATAAGATACTATACATAAGGGTTATATGCTCTATTTAAAACTTTTTTTAAAAAATGTGCTTAATTTAGGGTATATTTCATCAATTAAGGTAGGATTCTACAACACATGTAAAAACAGTATTAAAATAATTATTTATGCTTGACTAAAGAATGCTTTATTTTTTAATCCTGTTGCCGCCTTCAAAAGTTACTCACATCATTGCCATTTAACATTCCTCAAAAGGATAACAGGCAACACCAAAAATTCATGATTCTGTGGTGATATTTGACCTAAACAATTATTAAACTTGCATACAACAGCCACACTACTTAAGAAATATTTTTGAAGCAGACAATAGGAATTGAAAATCCTCTAGGTACATAACATGATTATATTAAAACACTTTGTGGAAGTTTGGAATGAAACTAGAATGAATAGATGGGAGTTGCAAGTTGCAGGTAGAGGAAATTCAGAGTATTTTAATTTGCATGGTCAGGGAGTGAAAGATAAAGAAGTAAGGAAATCTAGTATGTGTAACACCATTAAGTTGCAATTGATTTCTCAAAATGTAGTGCCAGAGTTCTTTTTGTGCTTTTTCATAATGTGTCATGTGGGTTCTTGAGGGAGGAAATTTGGCCACCAGATTCACAGAAATTGCCCATCCTTGGGCTATAAAGGCAGTTGGAGAAAATGCAATGAGAGCAAGAAAGTAATCAATGTGGGAAGATGTTGAAACTCAATTTCTGACTTTTTTGATGACTTACGTCTTTGGGTAAACAGAAAATGGTATTTTAATGTTTGTGTCTTTGCTTTAAAAAAAAATACAGTATTTCCTGGCATATAAGACTACTTTTTAACCCAAGAAAATCTTCTTCAAAGTCGAGGGTCATTTTATATGCCTGGTGGAGGAGGAGGAGGAAGAAGGGGTGGCGCGGCACGAGGCGGGAGGAGGAAGATGAGAGGAAGTCAGGTTAGAGGAGGGAGGGAGGAAGGGGTGGCATGAGGCAGGAGGAGGAAGAAGCAGCAGATAAGAGGTGAACCCCTATCCTGGGGTTTTCTTGGCAAGACTGGTTCAAAAGAGGTTTGCCATTGCCTTCCTCTGAGGCTGAGTGTGTGACTTGTCCAAGTTCATCCAGTGGGTTTCGTGACAGAGTGGGGAATCAAACCCAGGTCTCCAGAGTGGTAGTCCAGCACTCAAACCACTACACCAGGGGTAGGCAACCTTTCCCCTTTAAGGGCCGAGGGACTTCAGCTCCCAGAAGCCTCAGCCATGTTGGCCAATAGTCCCATGTTGGTCAATAGCTCCTGAGATTCTGGGAGCTGAAGTCCCTCAGCCCTTAAAGGAGAAAGGTTGCCTACCCCTGCACTACACCATGCTGGCTCCTATTCCCATGTACTACCTATGAAACAACTGCAGACTTTTTTGTTGTTCTTGTGTGTCTTCAAGTCCTTTCTGACTTATGGCAACCCTAAGGCAATCTTATCATGGGGGTTTCTTGGCATGTTTCTTCAAATGGGGGTTGCCATTACCAGCCCCTGAGGGTGAGAGTGTGTGACATGCCCAGGGTTACTTACTTGGCCACAAATTGTACATACCCCAGAATGCATCACCTAGTAATTGGCAGTCCTTCCCCCCAACACTTTCTCATTTTCCACCATTGGAAGAGGGGTCGTCTTATACGGCGAGTATATCCCAAACATTTTAACTGGGAAAGTTGGGAGTCATCCTATACGCCCAGTCATCTTATACGCCGGAAAATACGGGTACTATTTAAGGCAACTATGAGTCTTTAAGATAGCAATTGGTGTTATAACTAGTTGGTTGTCTTTAAGCTTACATTGGCTTTACAGGGAGTGGTGAAGGAGAACCTCATAGAGTATACCAGTTTATGGCTGTTATCCCAAACATACATATCAAGAGATTAGTGTATGTGCGTGCACATGTGCGCATTCAGGTCGCTTGTCAGCTTATAGGCAACTTCATGAGTTTCACATGGTTTTCTTAGGCAAGAAATGCTCAAAGGTGGTTTTGCCAGTTCCTTCCTCTGAAAAATAGTCTATAGCACCTGGGATTCATTGGCAATCTCCTATCCAAGTAATAACCACAGCTGACCTTGCTTAGCTTCCAAGATCAAGTGGTATCTGGTGCCTTCAGAGTAATTATTGTTGAGCTAGAAATGTATTGAATAGTGCAAGCATATGATTGAAATTACTTCCAAAGAAGTTTTGAAATTACTTCCAAAGAAGTGCAGTATTTGTGAATTTTGTTGAAATCCTTGATATTCCCTCAGGCTTCAACACTGTTCTTTCCTTTTAAGAAAAAAAAGTCATGGCAGCTCTTTTTGTTTTGTTTTTTATACTAATGTGGTTGCTGCAGTTAATTTACTAGGGGCTGACACTAATTCACTTGGTTGTTCATACCAGTCATATTGCAGCTGTCTCTTCCCTGAAAACAACTGTTATATCTTACAGTGAGCACAAAGATTCCTCGGAGAAGAAACATAAAGACAAGGAGAAAACCAAACACAAAGATGGCAGTTCAGAAAAACACGACAAACACAAAGACAAACACAAAGATAGAGACAAGGAGAAGCGAAAGGAAGAAAAGGTACAGGATGGTGGCAAGGATGTTACTGCTTTGGACTGTACTATTTTACTGTGGATAAAGACACAAGCAGCTGCACGTTTTGAAATTTTAAACTGTTACTTATTTGTCAAATCAATTGTCCAGTTTCTGTAGAAATTTATGGCTGTGAGGAAAAGAGCCATGCCATTAAGCATTTTAGATGACATCACTACGCATCTGTTTGAATAGCTGTCATAAACCTAAGGCAGTAAGTGTCATGTTATACTTCATAGTAGCAACCAACAGATTCTGCTCCACAAAAGTAATTCTTGAGCAGCTTGATGTAAGATGTATAAATTGTAACTGATGCAGGTAAACATCTTAGCCAGCCTTAAAGAAGACAGATGGATGGACAGTAACTTAGTAATTCGCCTACTCCATGTATTGCTGTCTGAACAAAGTGCCTGATTACACAGTTTAATAGTACAAACATAAGCTTTGAGTATACACGTTTAGGAACTGGTAGCTAGGTCTGAAGCTTTAACCAGCCAGGAGGGAAACTTTTTGAGATTAAGATAGAGAAAGAACTGGATGGTGCACATGTTCAGGATTGGCTTGGTATCTTGAGTCATGCTGAAAAGAGTTTTTAAGTAATAACTGGAGGTGCATTTGCTCCTGGTGCAAGGTCCTTTGTCATTTGCATTTGGATGCACAGGGAAGATCTGGCCGTGCTTTTTATAGCATACTGACCAGTTCTGTCTTCTGTCTTTCAGAGTAAATTGTCTTCTGGTGAAGTGAAAATAAAGAAGGAAAAGGAAAATGGCTTCTCCAGGTATGCAAGTGCAAACTTTTTTTATGTACAAGATGTATCTGTTTAATTTTTAGTTAGATTTTCATTAATGTTCAGAAAATAATTTGTACTTCTCTTGATGGGAAATCTGGGAGTTTTAGGATCTTCTTCCCTGAAATTTTTAATTAATTTGTATGCTGTCTTTCTCTCTGGAGAAAGGGGGCTCACAGACAAAACATTCAAAATCTCAGTAAAATTCAAAACAATTAAAAACAAGTACACACAATATAAAATCAAATAAAATTTACAAAACATAACTAAGATCCACCTGCTCCATAAAAACCACCCTGCTATGAATTATATACCAAATCCCTGCCTGCATAAAAGTGTTTTTGCTTGCTGGTGAATAAATAAGTTGCTGTGCCTGAAGAAATGTTGAAATTAAAAGTGGAGTCTTTGCATGTGCCTAGATTAGAAAACATGCACAGCTATACAAACGGGATGATTATTACAAAGGATCATCCAATGTGTTTGTGTTTGTGTGGTTCCCCCTCCTTTAAACCCAGCATAGGTGTAAACACCTAGATCATTCTAGATGTTGTTCTTCCAGTGTCAAACAGCATGTACCCTTGTAAGGTGTCATTTGGCAGGGGAACTTTTCCTTTAATGTGTTTTGGATGGAAAATAGTAAAGACTTTGGAGTGTGGCGAAGTCTCCTTCTTTGGAGGTTTTTAAACAGAGGCTGGATGGTCATCTCCCAGGAGTGCTTTGATTGGGTTATTCCAGCATGGTGGGGATTGGACTGGATGGGCCTTGTGGTCTCTTTCAACTGTGATTTTATGCTTCTAGAGTCGATTTAATAAACAGACTCTTGTATACATCTTTCATCATCACGTCCTAATATACTGGCCACACATTTCTGGTTTCTCAGTGGGATTTAAAATGATATTCAAACATGAAAGTATGTTGCTTATTCTTAGTTTTATAAAATTAGGACCCCTCTTGGTCTCCCTTGGAACTGCAGTCCTAAGAATGCTAAGCCTACTTACTATAAAATATTAATTTTAGCAATGCTTGTCATAAATGCTGGTGAAACTAGCACTAGATGTTGCCATCCATCCATAATCTAATTTCAGCGATCTCTTGGATTTGGGGCATAACTTCAAAAGGTAGCTTCCTTGAAGCTTCTTGAAAGAGAACTATGATTTCCAGTGCTTTTTAATATTACTTTCATTTAGTACATTCTTGTTCATTTTGATTCCTATCAACATGATGTTTGTAGCTGCATATATTTATCTTCAGTAACTCGGGATGCCATCTCTGCTTAGGCATTCCCAATGTGACAGAGCTAACTACACCTTGTTCTGCCTCATCAACATAATCACTACTCAGTTCTAGAACATGGCTTCCTATAGTTGATGTTCAATAAAATGCTACTGACTTCCCATGTGAGTGTAAATGGAAACAGTACTAAGCAAGCCACACAAATCATTCAAATAGTTCATCTAAAAGTTCTTAACTGAGACATGTACCTCAGACAAAATGGTCTCTAGTCCATGGTAATTTGTCTATATGTCTGTTAGGCTTTAAAGTTCATTCTGGACAGAGCAAACTAAATAAGGTCTAAATAGATCTGCCTGTTATAGACCTGCCTGTTATATATGGAAAAGCCCTCTGAGTTATAGTAGATTCTTCCCTCCACCCCCATCTAATGCGCTCCATGTTTTCTGTGTTGCACGGGTGGAAAGGCTGAAGAGGATGCTATGACAAAGAGAGGTTGCCTGCATCTGCCATCCTATTTTGTATAGGCCTAAATCTGGATCCCATGTATTGTCCTTACATATTCTTTATTAATACGTATGTAATAGAAATATGGCAAATCAAACTCAGATGGAAAATTCTTTATTTTATTATTATTTTATTATTATTAATATTCTTTATTACATATTCTTTATTAATACCTACGTAATAGAAATATGGCAAATCAAACTGCCGAGGGAAGCCGCCTGGGGGGCCCTGTGGCAGCGCCAGGCCTCTCGGAGGCCCGGCATGACCGAGGGAAGCCTCCTGGGCGGGCCCCGCAGCGCTGCCGAGGGAAGCCTCCTGGGGGGGGCGCCGCCGTGTGCATGTGCGCGTGACACGGGGGCAGCCACCATTTTGTTTTTCAAAATGGCGGCGCGCGCACCAGCCCCCAGTGCCATTCCCCCCCCCTCCCCCCAGCCCATCGGCAAAAAAAGTTGCCGACCCCTACTATAGAATGTTACTCTTACATTTTGTCTGTCATTTAAATCAAAATCTCCCTGTCTGGGACAGCTAGGAGCCTGTAGAAACCTATTAAATTATAGGATATCTATCACGGGAGGGGGGGAGTTAGAGAATATCTGCAGAAAAATGAATGCACAGCGTCCGAGTTGGTGAAACTCTGATTGTCTCATAACTCATCCTCTTCTGATTTTACAGATATTGCTGATGGCAGGGATAAAGAGAGAGCCCTAGCCAGAAGTGTTGAATTGATGGGGAAGGTTGCCAGGTATCAGAATTAAGTATAAATATTAATGTTTTTTAAATAAATAAATCTCATTTTCCTCCTCTTTAGTCCACCACGTATTAAGGAAGAAATGGATGATGATGGCTACTACAGAGAAGACTACAAACCGTTAAAGAGACCCCGAGAAGATGATGAGTGAGTAGTTGATGCAGCTTATTCATGGTGAAAAGTAGGGATAATATCAAATTCATATTTATGTCCATAGAAAGAGTGTGGCTTCCCTAAGGGCACCTCATGGGTTTCCATGGTTGAACAGGGATTTGAACCCTGCTCTCTTAGATCCAAAACATACTGCAGAAATAATCCACTTTGAGACCATTTTAACTGCCCTGGCTCAGTGCTAGGGAATCCTGGGAGTTGCAGTTTATTGTGGCACCAGAGCTCTCTGACAGAGAAGGCTAAATGTCTCACAAAACTGCAGTTCCCAGAATTCCCTAGCATTGAGTCAGGGCAGTTAAAGTGATCTAAAACTGGATTATTTCTACACTTTGTTTTGGACCTTAGAGTCCTAGTCCAGACCCTCAAACTACTAATGCCAGACAGAGGTGCACAACATAATAGTAACCTACATCATTGATGTTTGACTTTCATTCATCATGCTTTTCAGTGAACAGTGGATTGTTCTAATTGCCTCTAAGAAATATTCTAAGTACCACTACGATGGGGCCAGATGGCCTGTATTTTTTAATGACTTTTTGTTTATTTAAGTTACTTTAGGAAGCTCATGCAGCAAAGAATCGTGTATCTAATGAAGATAGGCATTTGGGGGTGGTATGTTTGAACAAAAGGTATGGCATATTTTCACAGAGTATTATAGAGATAGCTATAGAAACATGTAGATACAGACTGGTGCATGTCTTATGCATAAATCAGAAATTTTATTTAATTTTTTTACAATTTTTTTCATCTATTTCAGTGTTGACTACAAACCTAAGAAGATCAAAACTGAAGATATCAAAAAATCAAAGAAGCGGAAACAGGAAGAAGAAGAGGTGTTGAATTTATATTTTGTGAAGTTTTGGGGTAGTAAAGCAATGTGACAGTAGATAGATTAATGAATGTTTCATTTATGTAGAGCAGGTGTGAAAAACATAAGATTATTTTATGCGCTCACTCATGTACACGCACACACAGACATACATTCTGCTGTGGTGATTGTAGTGGTGATTTTAAAAAGATCCTCAAAGCAGAGTACCTTTTTAATTTAATTATTTAATTTATATCCCTCCTTTCACACCACAATGTCCAAGAACCATCTATCTTGTTAAGATGAGAATTTTTCTTCCCAATCCCTATGGAAAATGTAATTCTTTTCTAATAAAACTGGAGTGAGCATGTCCTCTTGCACCTTATTGTATTGCAAAACAGGTGAATTTTGACAAGTGCCCCCCCCCCCCATTTGCCTGTTTCAGCAACAGGAATGCAGTGCCTGGCATTGCCTGAAGGGGGGAAATTGGCTCCCAGACCTGCTGAAGTTTCTTTGGCTTTTGTGCCTTCTCATTAGAAAATTAAAGTTGGATATTTAGCTGGACCCATTTGGATATTATTGAGTGGAAACTATACTGGTGCTTGGGCTGTTCTGCCTTGACAACCATTGCAGTAGTCTAAGCAGTTTTCTCCTTTCCACAAGGCTGAAGTTTGCCCTCTGCCCTTACAATCTGACTGGTGGAGATTGCCCCCTTGCTCTTGTTGCATCGCTCTGCACACATCTCCCTGTAGTTTCCCCCCTGTTTCTTATACATGTGCCTGTGGATGTTTTAGACCAAAGCCTTTTAGATGACACATTCCTTTCACTGTACATTTGAATGGTTTAAAGTGCATCTTGACCAACAGCCTAGATGTTTATAGAATAATTAGGTCAAGATTCAGATTTCACCTAGACTCAAGTTGATTCATATTAATCCACATTGGTTTAGTCTATAAAGATGATTACATATGTTCTGTCTAGCTTAGGGAAAAATTGATCTCACACCTTGATAGGGTCTACATGCTGATTGACTATGACAATACCCCTATCCATCCCTCTTGTGAATAGGAAACTTTGACTCAATCAATGGATAGTTTTTGTGTTAAGCACATTTTAAATGGCTGTTGCATAGCTTGTTTTTAAATGTAAGAGTTTCTTGTATAATTGCTGTCTATATCCTTCTTATCACTTTACAGGACTTCAGGCCCAAGAAAATAAAAAGCAAAGATAAGAAGCTGCCTGAAGGAGACCTGAAGAAGAAGAAAACAAAAAAAGAGGAGGAACAGAAATGGAAATGGTAACATCCACACTTCAGTATTTCTGCTGATGATAGGGTTATCGTCTTATATCTGAAAAACTGCTGATAGAGGATTGGATCCAGCACGTCCCTTCCAAGAATGGAAGGGTGCCTTTTATTCATAGAATGGGCTGAGGTCCCATGCAGGAACTAGCTGGTGTATCCATGTGGGATACCATTTCCTCCTCCTAGGCCCCCATGATACCTTCACTTTCTTGAGAGGGTCCCCAGACTCTCTACACAGGCTTATCAGTGGGGAGGGGGGAAATCAACCAATTAATATGATCTGGGTTTTTTTAGTTTAAAAAATTATACCAATATATCAAAATAATATTACCACATAATGTGTGTACCTAACTTGTAGCTCCACTGATCAAGTGAAGCTTAATTCATGAAATTTCATTTTCTCTGGAAGAAATTGCCATTGGGAGGCCATGAATATGTTCATGAGAAAACAAACAAAACATGCACAACACATCCCTCCCCACACTTACACCTTGCTCCTGTGGCTAGAAAGCTGCTTCTTAGGATGGAGGAAGAGAACTTGTGTCTGATGCAAATAGACCACTTGTTCTTCTGATCTTGGTGTGCGTGGCAATTTGAGGGAATGTCCTCTCTGTTGTTTGAGTTCCTACACCTGCTCCATTTTTAACTAAGAGCTAATTTATCCCTTACTCACGTGGATCAAAAAGTTTGACTTGAGTGACTGCTAGGGTGTTTTCTGACCTCATGGAAATTCTGTTGTATTTCAGAGGATAAAAATGTCCATGTCCACAGGAGACAGAAAACCGATGTTCAAAAGATGGAATATTTGTTTTGAGTTGCAGACAGATGTCCTTTTCTGGGGGGAAATTGAACCAACCTAATTTCTGTGTCCTAAAATACAGTGCACCCTTAGTGTATGTTCTGGACCACCATCACCCCGCGTAAGGGAAAAAATGCAGAACCACAAGTCCTGTTTGTTTCAATGGACGTGCATGCCATTTTAACATCCAGGGCTTGCCTCTGCGTAAGCTTAAAGCAGTGGATGGCAAGCCCACGGATGGGGTGGTTGCACTGTACTACCACTGTTATTTCCATTAAAAAAAAAAAATCTTGCTTTTAAACCCCACATTTTGGGAAACAGGCATAAGCCGTAAAGGGAAAACAGTTGCTTTTATTTATCTACAGGTACATCTAGCATTAGGATTCCTGTCAAAATAATAAAATAGTCCCTGCCCTCGGAAATGACCCTCAATGATGTACCATTCTTTGTGTCAGCTCCTCTTCAGACAACCAGATCGTATCATTGAAATGCTGCAGAGTAGTTCTTACAAGAAAATTTCCCACATGTGGTGCACCATCTGATGGTTCCCATAACTGTGGTCCTGCTGCAGAGCTAACAGTTTATGGCAGGGGTAGGCAACCTTTCCCCTTTAAGGGCCAAGGGACTTCAGCTCCCAGAAGCCTCAGCCATGTTGGCTAATAGTCCCAAGTTGGCCAATAGCTCCTGGGATTCTGGGAGCTGCTGTCCCTCGGCCCTTAAAGGGGAAAGGTTGCCTACCCCTGGTTTATGGGGTGGTATAGCTTATTCTCTTGATTGGTGCCAATATACATTAGGACAGGGGTAGGCAACCTTTCCCCTTTAAGGGCCGAGGGACTTCAGCTCCCAGAATCCCAGGAGCTATTGGCCAACATGGGACTATTGGCCAACATGGCTGAGGCTTCTGGGAGCTGAAGTCCCTCGGCCCTTAAAGGGGAAAAGTTGCCTACCCCTGCATTAGGTGTTTGATTAGCAAACCCATTACAAACTTAAAATGTTGTAAAAATAGTGTTGTACTGTTTTGTCTATTATGGGAATGTGGTTGAGTTAGTATTGTCCCCAGGCTGCAACTGGGCCTGCCCAAGTAGATGTCCCCCTTTAGATAATTTGATGCTCAGTATTACTGCACCACTACACTTTTCTGCTATATTTTCCTGGTTTGCTTAGGCTATACTGCCAGAATTTCTTCAGGCTCATCACTACTTTGAAGTGGCAGCACTCGAGACTGTAAGGCTTCATGTTATTCCTACACTTCTACCAAGAGTAGTAGAATAGTGTGAGGCTTCAGCTTAGAGACATCAAGGAACTTCCACACTTTGATTTTGGTAGGACTTCATTCTGTGCCCTGGATATAGACATTTCACAGATTTTGTGGTAAAGAATGCTATCTGTGAGGAACTGTTTCCAGGTTTCTAGTACTCTTAGCATCTTTTGGTCCTAGGTATTCCTGAATGATGTCTGACTGTTCCACTGGACATGATCATGTGAGCATGAACTTGTTACCCTGCCACAGGGAGTGAGTTGTTTTTCACCTAAGTCTCTGCAACATGTTTTAAAACATAAAACGGTATGGGACAAAAAGTTAGCCAAATGAGAAATACAGTAGATCTGCTGGTTTAAATTTTTCATTAAAAAATAGATTTCCATAGCAGGTATCTGAAACTGGTATTATATCACATACAGATCTTGTTTTAAGACGTTTCCGATGGTGAAGCTATCACAGGGTTTCCTGGGGCTGAAAGTGACTCACCCAAGATCACCCAGCAAGTTTCCATGGCCAAGTAGGGAATCAAACCCCGATCTCCAAAGCTCTAGTCCTATGCTCAAACCACTACACCACATTGACTACTTACAGGCCTAGTTCTGTGTTAGTTCAGCAACAAGATGTGATTCCAGGATGCTGAAATGTCCCATCTGGTAGGATGAAGTTGAAATTCTGCAAGGAACATTTTATCTAACAAGCCATTCAATCTTACTCATCTTGTGCATTCCCATAGTTATTATATGTCTTCCATATGTTTGATATCTCTTGGGGAAAGAAAGAACCATCAGATAGGAACCACGATGCAGTGTTTTTAGGCACAGGAAGATTCTCAGTATTCAGTTCATCTGACGTCTGGGGATTGAGCCACCCTGTGTCATATTCCATATTGTATGTTAAATTCAAGAGAATTTTAAAACAAGTTTATGATGGGCAGTTTGACTAAAAATTCAAACCTTTGTTGCTTACACATCACATCCCCTTATGCATCTGGATCAAAGTCTGTACATTTTTTGGATAGTATTTTTTAATGAGTGGTTCTTAACCTTTTGTGGGTCGTGGACACCCCACCCCACCCACCCCCATGTACGCTATGGACCTTCTCCCCCCAAAAAAATTAGGTGCATGTGCAAAACCCAATTGCTCTCATTTTATTTTATTGCATTGGACATTAAATTTTCTTCATGCCAATTAATCTGGAATGAAAAAATATACTTGTAAAGACAATATTTTATCCTAAATTCACTGTGATAGGGAACATTAAAGCTATTTAATTATTTTTATTTATTTACTGTATTTATACTCCATTCTTCAACCAGAAAGGCTCCCAGAGCAGCTTACAGATGGTTAATTAGACATTTCCCTGTCCTCAGGTTTACAGTCTAAAAAGACATGACACAAAAAGAGAAGGGAATGGCGGTGGGAAAGTGGAATAAGTCCAGTGGTTCTCTCCCTCCAAGGCCTGGACCATGGCAGATGGACTGGAGGGAGGACTCATCTTCTTACTTTAGGCCAGGCCTGATGGAGCTGGCTGGCCCTTCTCTCCCTCTGAGACCAGATGATGTTAAATGGCAAAGAGGGAGGGCTCTTCTTTCTTTAGGCCAGGCCTGATAGAACTGGCTGGCCTTTCACTCCCTCTAAGGCCAGACAATGTCAGGTGGCAAAGAGGGAGGGTTCTTCTTCTAAAGGAAGGTTAAAGAAAAAAAAGCTAAAGGAAAGAAGTTGAAGAAAAGTCATTTTTGTACCCATTTCACAGTTCTGGAACCCATCTGTGAACCCTTTTGCTCAGGTCTAGAACCTCTGCTTGAAAAGATGCAACATTAACAACAGGATTGCAACAATGCATTTTCATCTTGCTCTTTATAGAGCAGCACATTTGAATGATTTTATTATTATTTTATTCTTCAACCTTTTTTCTTTCAGATAACCAGTTCTCAGCATTTGGAGATAACATTCCTTGGCAAGTGAATGTATCAACAAATGCTGATCAAGTGATAACATTGTAGCAGACATTTAAACATTCTTTGGGGCATAACAATCTAGGAATGGGTCCCAATGAGAGTTGCTCAACTCTTTCAGTAAAATGTGCTGTTGAGGAAGCATTTGGCATTCATCTCAGATTCTTTCCTCACTGTGTGCCTTCTTGTTTGTTGTTTCCCTCTAAAACGTGTCATCCATTACAGAACTCTGAAAACCCCGTAGTACTTTTGCTTCATGCCCAATATATGTATAATAAATTTAATGAATTTAAATGTTAATTTTTTAAAAAAATTGTCCCCTACTGGTAGAATGTCAAGATGTTGTGACTGACAGTGATTTCATCTCAAAGCACACTTGGTAGTAAATGTGGGTTTATTGATGCAGCATTGGTTGAAGCAACTCCATTTATCCCATTTCCTATCAGGCCTCACTGCTTTCAAGAGGCACAGGTCTCTATCTGTCTTGTAGCTTTCTTATACTGTAGTTATTCCTTTTCTAAAATTGTTCTTTTTGAAATGCCTTTGTACCTAATTGATGCTCGATCAATAGTAAGGGATCTGAGCCTAATGCCTCTTTGGTCACCTTTCCCAGATTTGTGTCATTTTCCAGAATTCCACTGTCATGTTCTGTTTGTCATAGCCATTAATCTCTATCCGCCAGTCTTTACAAGAATGCTCCAGTAGTGCTTGTCTTGGTCTCTGTTTCATTTTCCTGGGTTTGGCAGTGAATCTTCAGTTAGCTTTGCCAGGTCACTGAAAGCCATGTTGATTTGGTGATAAAACGTACAGTTGCCCCTCCATTTTCATGCACTTGGTGTCCGTGTCCCTCGCCCATCTGTGGTCAGCAAACAGAGGGAGACAAAATGGGGCATGCGTCCACAGGTGCACACCACCATTCAAGCCAATGAGGCTTGAATATTTGCAATTTTCCATTTTCGCGGGGGGAGGGGGGTCCATAACAGATCCCCTGCAAAAATGGAGGGGCGATTATATATGTTCAGTGATATGTTCATCACTGTAGTTGTTTGGACATGTTTCCTAGCTGATACTAACACAAAATACATCTTCATGGATCACATTTTAAGGCCAGGCTTTGCCTTCCATGGTTACAGCACTCCAGACTCAAGTTTTACCACTAAGCTGCTGTATACGAGTTTACATGTCAAAACATAATGAACACATTCAAGTCATGAAGCATTTCCATATCCCATTGCTTGCAGCAGGAATCCAGCATCTCCCTTGAAATCAGCTGGGGACCTAGTGTAATAATAATATTTATTTCTTACCTCTCCCTCTCCCTGTGGTGCAAGGCAAGTAACAACAATAGATTAAAATAGAGCAACAGTATAGAAACATAATACCAACTTTAAAAACACATAACACTTGAGGATGAGGATGAGTCACATAGGCTGGATCATACTGTTTGTGTATGGAAGAAACATCCTCCATTATTGTGTATATTTCACATATACAACTGCCAGGCAGCAAGGATTGAATTTAGCTTTCTGCTACATGTATTTTTTATAATAATTTGTCATTCTTTGATAATGTATACAGTAGCCTTCAAAACCTTACTTCTGCATAGAGTCTGGGATAAAAGAACTCTCAAGCCCATTTAGTCAAACCCTCAATCCTAAGGCAGGCTCTTCCATATATCCCCATCCAACGGCTAGCTCTCCTGGTGATTTGACTTCTGTGATTGTGATTTGAACTGTATCACAGGGATAAATATACATTGGGGTTGATGGATAGCTCTCTATAAGAGAAACAGCTTTAAATTTTAGTATGTCTTTGGTTTTACTAAATATCTGCTTCTTTTGCTATATGTGAAGCAAACTTCCGTTTCACTCTTGAAATATAGATCCAAAAAACATGCAAACTACTTTTGAAGTGAAAGTGATACGAGATAGGCATGGCTCCTTGGCCATGCATTAAGGACTTAAGGCTTAGGAAAATCCCCCTGTTTCTCTCCCCCCCCCCCCTCAAATGGCAAAGGCAAGGAACTTACAATAAATATTTGACAATTTCAGCTTGTGGTATTTTATATTAATGCAGAAAAGTTTCATTTTGTGGTAAATCATACTCAGTGGAATTTTAGGCCCCTTTTAATTTGACTCATTAATTACAAGAGATAATGTGTTTGACTTTGTCATTTGTGTACATCAAACTGGAGTGTCCTTATCCTCATTTACCCCCTTTTTCCATTTTCCTCTGTGAGACACCAGTGATTAATTGCAAGTTATTTTTGGGATTTCTTTGTTATGTAAACCATATTAACTGTTTTAAATAAGCCTGAAGGAAGGGTGTGTATAAAATAAGAAACAATAGCACTGGTAGAAAGGCAAAACTAATTGTATAAAGCAGGGGTAGGCAACCTTTTTGAGCCGGGGGCCGGGTTGCTGTCCCTCAGACAATTGGGGGGGGGGGGGAGCACCATAAATAAATAAATATAAATAAAAAATTAAAATAAAAAATATGCATGCACACCCTCTCAGCCCCAGAAAAGCCATGGCAAAACCCCTGTGGAGATTTTGCCAAGAAAACCCCAAGAACAAGTAATAACAACAATAATCAATATCATCATGGTGGATGACAGCAGCGGCGGCAGCAGGACCAGCCTGGGGCTGGTCCAAAGGCCTCAGGGGCCGCATCTGGGCCTTAGGTTGCCTACCCCTGGTATAAAGCATCAACATTGATGAAACTGTTAATATGTTTTGCTTTGGTAAGCAAAGCTGTCAGAAGCCTTATTTTAGTAAGTGCACATATATATAAATTGTTCAACAACACCAGGTTGCTTCCTTAGCTCACTATGTAGCAGGAATTATTATCCCATAATATTAACTGATTGGTATGTATATGTATATAAATAAAAATAAAAAGCATTTGGATTTTGTTAAATCTTGACATTCAAAAGATAATGTATTTTGTGGGTCTTAGTGCTGTATGACAATGGCTGGATGAGGGCCACACCAGCTGACACCCTAAGGGTGTGTGTATGATACCACTACTTCCCAAACACCTGTCTTTTGGCAGAAATGGACTGTGGTGTTTGCTTGCATTCCTTTAAAATGCTGAAGAGATAGTGTGAGTGAGGCAAGGCGAGGCTCAGTGGAAGGAGAAAGATGAGGACCCAGGCTTTTTAAAAACACAATTTTAAATTTTTAAAAATTATCCTTTTAAAATTCTATTTAAAAAGACTTTTTTAATTTAAAAAAGTTATTTTAGAAGAAAGACATCTTACACAATTTTCATTTTAACCACATAAAACTATGTACATGCAAATACATTTAGGCTGTACATATGATACTGTAATTTAATGGTATAATTTTAATTTTGCTCGTTTATGTCACACCAGCCCTAGTGACACCACTGGACATTTTCTTAAATTTTTCTCTCTCTTCTGTTTAAAGGTGGGAGGAAGAGCGTTATCCTGAAGGTATTAAGTGGAAGTTCTTGGAACACAAAGGTCCTGTGTTCGCACCACCATATGAACCTTTGCCTGAAAATGTAAAATTCTACTATGAAGGTAAGTAAACTGTTAAAAATTCATTCTTGATAGGCCTCCACCTGCACAGCTAGTATAAAAAAATGTTGCTTATATATCAACCATGGGTCATAAAGTGAAAATTAGGCTAATACAGAGTTCATTTTCTGTTTAGTTGAGTGTGTGTTAGAGTAACAGCTAGTGGTTCCTAGATTAAGGATTAGTGATGTGAATACATTCTGAGCTGTAGTCTGAATTTTAAAGGTGCTGTCCATGGTGCTGAAATTATAGTGGGCTTGGGATTCAACCCCTTGGCTAACTCCTTTAAAGTTCAGGCTAAATTTCAGAATGGCCTCCCTGCCCCACTGACAGCCATCAGGTTTATTAAAGATATTTTACTTCTCTGTTAATATAGGTAGGGAGAATGATTCAACTTGTGGCCATAGCAGGCTCTGTGTGTGTGTGTGTGTGTGTGTGTGTGTATGTATGTGTGTGTGTATATATATATATGAGCCTCAGAGGATCAAGAATAAAGTGGGGAAACTCCATCCAGATCTTTGTATCTCCTTCCTATTGCCCAGACCAGGGGTAGGCAACCTTTCCCCTTTAAGGGCCGAGGAACTTCAGCTCCCAGAATCCCAGGAGCTATTGGCCAACATGGGACTATTGGCCAACATGGCTGAAGCTTCTGGGAGCTGAAGTCCCTCGGCCCTTAAAGGGGAAAGGTTGCCTACCCCTGGCCCAGACATTCTAAGTGTGTTGTACCTAAAACTGACATAGCAATAGAAGCCCCCCGCCCCCCACCCCCGCCAGTTATCCCACTTGATCAGTTGGCAGTAGAGATAGGTTTGGTGCTAGTGACTCCTGTTCAGGAGAAATGAAGTCGTCAGCTAGGCAGAAAATTATTTGTAGGAAGCAAAACAACAACAACAATTCCATACCATAGGAAGCCTTTTTAGGGTGGGAAATCCCATGATGGCAGGAAGAAGGTGGTGAATCATTTATATTTCTCCATAGGTGGTTGCATTTCTAGGGTATAACAGCCTCGAAGTGGTTCCTCTTAGTTCCTGCCAACCATATAGTAGTTGGTAGATATAGCTCACAATTCTCAACAAAGACTCCTACCATATATGGAGCGAGAAGTCCCAGAGGTGGAAGCTGGATTCAGAAAAGGAAGAAGCACAAGGGATCATATTGCAAACATGTTATGAATAATGGTGTTCCAGAAGGAATTCCAGAAGAAAATCTGCATATGCTTTGTTGACTAGAGCAAAACCTTTGATTGCATAGATCACAAAAAGGTATGGCTTCTCTTAGAGGAATGAGAGTGCCACAGCATCTGCCCATCCTGTTCTCAGGACACAATGTCGCAGTTAGAATAGAATATGGAGAAACAGAATGGTTCCCAGTCGGCAAAGGAGTCAGGCAAGGCTGCATACTATCCCCCTATTTATTCAACCCATATACAGAAAATATTGTACGCAGACCAGGCTTAGATTCAGGGCTGGAACAGCTCTGGGGCATGGCATTTACATTACATGCCAGGCAGCTTCTGCGTTGTTGTTGTTGTTGTTGTTGTTGTTATTATTATTATTATTATTATTATTATTATTATTATCCCGCCTCTGCGTAATGCAACCAGGGCGGCTTACAACATTAAAATAAACATTTTATATCCCACCCCTTAAAATACTATTAAACAATTGACAATTAAAACACACTTAAAATAATAACACCAGTAGACAATAGCTGCAACAGAATCAGGAACAAGCAGGTTGGGCTATCTTTTGGTGGCCAGGATATCTATTTAGGAAAGGCCTGCCGGAAGAGATACATCTTAACGGGTTTTTTAAAGCTGCTTAAGGTGGTAATATGACGGATCTCATCCGGCAGGCCATTCCATAATCTGGGAGCGGTTGCCGAAAAGGTCCTCTGGGCAGTTGCAGACAGTCTAGTTTTTATAGGCTGCAGCAGATTCCTTCCAGAGGACCTGAGTGAGCGGGGTGGATTATACGGAAGGAGGTGGTACCCGAAGATAGGTAACTTGGGGGTGTGGCGTTTAGACGCCACACATCCCCAAGCCAGCTGGAAACCAGTTGAAGCTGTGGTGGGGCAGCTTCAGTCCGCCCCAAATAGGATTCTGGGGCTGTGTGTGTGGCCCGAATCTGGCTTCCTGGCTGTCTATTCAACCCCTTAGAGGCAGGAGGAGTGAAGACCGAGAAAAGGAACATTAATAACCTATGTCTGCATGCATTTTCCATTCAGACTGAAACCAATCTCATTATGGGTTGCTTGTGATACTTTGTTATTAGAGTTGGATTGTGGTCCCTCTGTAAAAGACTGAAGTTACTTTATAGCCACTTAATAGTATAGTCAGCCCTCCATGGATTCTCTGTCTACAGATTCAGCCATCCATGGCTTAAAAATTCTTGTTCTTTTTTAAATTCCAATAATCAAATCTTGATTTTGCCATTTTATATAAGGGGCATCATTTTACTACACCATTGTATATAATGGGACCTGAACATCCACAGAATTTGGTATCCATAGGGTCCTAGAACCAAATCTTGGTGGATACCAAGGCCCCACTGTATACTGTCCCTGCCTAGTATCCAGAGGTCAATTCAGAGTTTTCTTTTTTACAGATAGTGTCCTGGTTCTGGTTCATAAAAATATCTCCGTTTAATATTAGACATACTGGAAAGAAAACGTGTCCATGATGGCTCGGGAGAATGCTAGCCTTAATGCAGCGATCTTGCCATTAGTAACCAACTTTTAGGTTCTTTTAAAACATAGAAAGTGAGTGATACCAGCCAGTACAGGGTGTTTTTAACATAATGGTAGCTAATTCCAAGCAAGCTCTCCTAGGAGCAGGCAAAGGAGCAATCCTTAAGGAATTTAAATTTTCTGGGTCCCCCTCTGGTAAAATATGGCCAGGTTACCACGACATCAACAAAAATCTCCCTGTATGCTTTATAGTTATTTCTTTTTCTTGCTGTATTCAAATAATAGGTTTTATTCAGTATGTCACACATTGACTCTTGAAACTTTCAGCCTCTTTAAAGAATTAGATTGGATATAGTGTATAACACTATGAGTTATTCTTGATCCTTTCAGTTTAGTTAAAAGTATGTGTTGGCCATATTCATAAACTCTTTTTTTCTTAATTAGCTAAGATATGCTTGAGGTTTAGATACCTACATGCAGATGTTTCACTCATCACTCTGCATCAGTAGTGAAACAAGCCAGGAACCATAAATAAACATAGCTTCTAACCAAGACAGAACAATCTTCTCCAAGCTCGTGCCTACCAGATGTTCTGGACTACAGTTCCTATAATGCTTCACCATTGGCCATGCTGAGTAGATATTAGCAGAGCAATGCTCTTAAATTTGGTGATTTGGAAGCTATTAACCGTTGTGGAAAATTTCTCTGTTTTGGATTACATGAAGGGAGGAGGATGCAGTTGCGTGTTCATGCATAAAATGCATGCACATCTCAGCTTATTAAATCTTCCTTGTCTGAGAGAGGCCTTGTGTGACCATCCATGTCCTCCAGTTTGCAGTGGACAGTCCTGTTCTAATTATTTTGCTCCATTTGTAGGCCTTTAGAGCAGGGGTAGGCAACCTGTCCCCTTTAAGGGCCGAGGGACTTCAGCTCCCAGAATCCCAGGAGCTGTTGGCCAACATGGGACTATTGGCCAACATGGCTGAGGCTTCTGGGAGCTGAAGTCCCTCGGCCCTTAAAGGGGAAAGGTTGCCTACCCCTGCCTTAGAGTATGCAGGGCAGAGGTATTTAAGTTGGGCCTATTGTTTTATTTCTTCTTGAGTTGCTTGTATACTTAGTAAAGAAGTAAATGTGTACAACTCTCATTACATTTTGTATGTTGACATACTTGTATACTGGAGAGCAAACATACAAGACTCAAGTCTGAAAGGTGTTTGCATATATTTTTAATTTGGCATTTTTTAAAAAAACATAATTTGGAGTCAGGTATCTAGTCCTTTCCTGGTTCTTTTTTTAAATAGTTAAATGAATACATGTCACATCATATTTTACCTGTGAAACCTTTAAAATATGGTATTTCCCACAGAGTCCATCATATAAAATTTGAATGATTCATATGTTGCTAATCTTTAAAGTTGAAAGATACTACTTTGTAAGCATCACCAATATATAATGTGTGAAATCCTTCTGGTCTTAATTTATGGATGAATTGTCTTCTGCTGTTTCCAGGCGTGTGACTAATTTCCCTGAAACTAAACAAGGAAATTCCTTCCCAAACCATAAATCAAGAAATCATATAATAATAACTACTACTACTACTACTACTTATTTCTTATGTCCTGCCTTTTGCCTACGCAATCAAGGCGGCTTACAAATATAAAGTAAATACAATATTGAAATAAACATAATAAGATTAAGACAGCACACATTCTGCCTTCTCTCTCTCCTGATGATAGTGGATGGAGGGAGGGCCTTCTTCTTTACAGGCTAGGCCCAATGGAGCCAGCCTGCCTTCTCTCCCTCCAGATGATGGTGGATGGATGGAGGGCCTTCTTCTTTTCAGGCTAGGCTCAATGGAGCCAGCCTGCCTTCTCTCCCTCCAGATGATGGTAGATGGAGGGAGGGCCTTCTTCTTTTCAGGCTAGGCCTGATGGAGCCGGCCTGCCTTCTCTCCCTCCAGATGATGGTGGATGGAAGGAGGGCCCTTCTTCTTACTGTGGCTAGACCCGATGGAGCCGGCCTGCCTTCTCCCCCTCCAGATGATGGTGGATGGAGGGAGGGCCTTCTTCTTTTGAGGCTACACCTGCTGGAACTGGCCTGCCTTCTCTCCCTCCAGATGATGGTGGATGGAGGGAGGGCCTTCTTCTTTTCAGGCTATACCTGATGGAACTGGCCTGCCTTCTCTCCCTCCAGATGATGGTGGATGGAGGGAGGGCCTTCTTCTTTTCAGGCTAGGCCCGAAACATTTTTATTTTAATGTTTACCTTTGCTTTACCAGTGCAAGTTGTGTATAGAATGGATTTCACAAGAATCCATTATTTTTTTTAAATGATGCCAACTCTTGGGGCTGCTGGCAACTACAATCTTTGTCCCTGTTTAGTACGGATATGGAGTGCTGATATTTCCTCAAGACACGTGATAGTAGCAAGGTTTGGGCTTAATGTTGGGCAAATTGGTTAGGGAAGGGAGTTGCTGAGTTTGGCGCACATGGATGCAGCAACTCTTTCCCCCTTGAGCTGCCTTTCTACATAGCTAGTTATTTCATGCTGAGCTTCTGTTACACTTCTTCAGTCAAGGGGAAACAAGACAGTCACGAATCGTTGAAATAGCATGCAGGGCAGGCTTTTAACAACAACTATTTGTGTCAGCGAGTTAGAAATACCATCGAACTTGCAGGTGGCAGAAAACCAGCCCAGTACGAAGGACTCTTTCAGGAGACTCAAGAACAGAGAAAGGAGATAAAGAAGAAGACAGAATGAAAATGGGCATGTTCAGTTTTACTTCTTTCTGAATAAGAGCAGCCGGACTACTCAGTGCCTTTCTCTTAACACCAATTTTGTGATGTGTAATCATACTTCTAAACTGTCATTATGCTTTTCAGCAATTTGTCTGTACTTAGTACATAAGCCTTATGTACTTACATAAGAGTTAAAGAATGACGTTACTATACTGATCTTTCATGACACTGTCGAGATGGAATTTTCCTTTCTCATGGAGTGAATCCCCCCAAAAGACATCACTGAACTGTTTTCTTCTGCAAATGTTTTGAAAAACCCCAGTTGTGTTTTATATTGTTTTTAAAGCCAAATTTGCATTGCCCACAGTAGAATTTGGAGTGAAGTTTTCAATCTTTATTACAGAACCTCTTTGGGCCTAAGCTCTTATCCTGAAATACAAGGATGTGCAATAGTTTGTATGGTCATTATTCTGACTGCACAAAACATATAAACTCTGGATAGGGATGTATTTGAATCCTTTGTCTCTGAGGTAAGAAGAATAGACTGATTGAAGGGCTGACTATCTGTATGATAGGATGCAGTCTTTTAATTTTTTTCTCACAAGAGTGTGTTCTGCATTGTAGGTAAAGTCATGAAGCTTAGTCCCAAAGCAGAAGAAGTGGCAACATTCTTTGCAAAAATGCTTGATCATGAATACACTACAAAGGACATCTTCAGAAAAAACTTCTTCAAAGACTGGAGAAAGGTATGGTTGGCATCATGGAAGGATAGGGCTTGGTTCTAGCAGAGAGTGAAAACAAATGGGAAATTGGCTGTCAATGAAGGAGAGGTTCTGTGGTGGAAAGGGATGGAAAGAGAAGGTGAAAAGGTATGTAGGCAAATGTCTCACATTCTGAGGGAATGGGATATGGGAGGAGAGGGACTGTGAAGCTGAAGCAAGAGAGGTAAAGACCAACAGTTGGATTTTGTTGCAAATTGGAGTTTGAGAATAATTATTGTATTAAATCAGCTCCTCTGTTTGTGTGAACAAAGAATCCCTTTGCAGTGTTTGATCTGTGGGGGAATGGGTAGTGTGTGTGGTTACACTATGTGTATTTTGTAGTTTTAGGAATGTAGATTGCATAATTATATTCCTTACATAATAAACTTTGTGCCTGTCAGTTGTTATTATTTGTAAGCAAAGGTTTTAGTTCTTAAAGACATCCTAGAATGCTTAATATTAACTCCCAGGTATAGTCTTTGCAGGCAGGTAAAAATAGTTATGCATCTGTGCCAAGATTTAAGCAATCAGAACTTCAAAGAGATCTAAGGAGACTTCTTGTCTGTCACCCAATGTTCTTCATATCCCAAAATCAAGACAGATGATGAAAGCTGCCAGTCACATCAGCTGTTTTGCCAGATTCACCAATGATGGCATTGCTGGCTAATGTTTTGATTAAATTGGAACGGTTTAGCCCTGGCTTGGCTCTAGCTGGTTTGCAATGCCTTTCTGAGATGGATAGCAGTTGGAACTGTGAAGTACATTTCTGTCGGAAGCATGCTGTACTTAGACTGGACTAGGTATCATTTTCTCACTGATATGAACATAAGTGATAAAATGTATTCACCTTGTCGTCACAAGCTAAGGCTGCCCAGGTAAACCAGGGCTTGGTATGTTAGCTGCTCTCTCTCTTCTTATGTAATGTGTAAAATATTATTAGAACAGAGTGCAATGATATGATCCAGAAGTTTTAGGGTCAGATTCCCAGGAGCAGTAAAATTTGCTGGGTGACCTTGTCAAGAGCTCTTGTATTTGCCTACCTTTTGAGTTTGTTCTGCAGATAAAATTGGTGGAGGAATCATAGAATTGAAAGGCATTCTCCGGACCATCAGATCCAACTCACTGCTAAATGCAGGATCTCCAGCTAGAGCATCCCCAGCAAGTAGCTGTCCAGCCTCTTTTTGATGACATCCAGAGAAAGAGACCTCATCGCTTCTCTAAGCAACTGGTTCCATTACCAAACCATTCTCACTGTGAAGAAGTTCATTCCAATGTTCAGTCGAAATCTACCCTCTTGTAACATAATATCATACCTACCCCTCTAAGACAGCAGAAAACAAGCCTGCACCCTCTTCTTTGTGACAGTCCTTGAGATATTTAACAGAGTGTGATCACCTCTCATTCTCTTCTCTTTATCAACTGAAATGTGAACAGTTGAAACTTTTCTCTTTATCGAATGAAACATGAACGTGCACAGCTCCTTCAGCCTCTCCTTATATGTTTTGTTCTCCATACCTTTTGTCATCCATGTTGCCCTTCTCTAAACCAGCTCCATCTTGTCTGTATCCTTCTTAAGATGAGGTATCCAGAAATGAACACAATACTTCTGTTGTGGCCTGACCAGCGCAGAATATAGTGGGACTATTATTTCTCTCAACTTGGAAACTATGGTTCTATTAAAGCAGGCTAAGATATCTTTTCATTTCTTTGCTGCAGCTGGGACATGTTTAATTTATGACCAACAATAATCCCAAGGTCCTTTTCACATGTAGTCCTGCTGAGCCAAATATCACCCATCCTATACCTGTGCACTTGGCTTTTGTGACCTAAATGCAGAATTTTTGCATTTGCCTCTACTGAATTTCATATTACAGGTTGAGTCTCCCTTACCCAGAATTCTGAAATATTCCAAAAACTGAAACCTTTTTCATGGGTGGCTGAGATAGTGACACCTTTGCTTTCTGATGGTTGAATGTACACAAACTTGTTTCATGCACAAAATTATTAAAAAGTATTGTATAAAATTAAACTCAGGCTGTGTTTCAGAGGTATATATAAAACATATATGAATTTTGTATTTAGATTTGGGCCCCATTTATGTACACATTTGCAAATGCAGGCATTCCAAAATAAAATAAAAATACTAAATCTGAAGCACATCTCATCCCAAGCATTTTGGATAAGAGGGACTTAACCTGTAATTACAGCCCAGTTTTCTGGTTTATCAAATTCTTTTGGAATTCTATTTACCTCTTTAGTGCGCTAGTTACTGCTCCCATTCTGTGTTATCCACAAATTTGATAAGGATTCCCTCCACCCCATCATTGAAATCATTGATAAACATATTGAATATCAGCCCTGGGACAGAACCCAGCTGCTCTCCACTTGAGACCTCCTTCCATTCTGAAGTATGGCCATTGATGACCACTCTTTGAGCAAGTTTTCCAGCCAGTTGTGGAATCATCTATTCCCATGGTGGTGAACCTGTGGCAAATGTGCCAGAGGTGGCACGCAATGCCATCTTGCCTGGAACACTGGGGATGAGGAGGGATGGGCGTAACAGCTGGTGCTGGAAAAAAACTTTTGGTTGGGGTACTCAGCCCTGAAAAAAATTGCCATCACTGGTCTATTCCATAATTAGGCAGTTAGCTAATCAAAATATAATGGGAAACATTAATAAATGCTTTACTGAAATCCATTAACATGTTTTCCTGATATTGAGGACAGGCTGACTGGCCTGTAGTTTCCTGGATCTTCTTTTTTGTCTCTTTTGAAGAGCGGGACAATGTTTGCTTTTCTCCAGTTCTCTGACACCTTACCCATTCTCCCAAGATTTCTCAAAAATGATGGTAAGTGGTTCTACAAGTATGTCAGCAAGTTCCTTCAATACTCTGGGATGCAGTTCGAAGCTGGCCCTGTGGATTTGAACTTATTTAAGCTAACTAGGTGATTCCTGACTTAACTCCTTGTTAGTCTTGATTTGCAGCCTGGATTCCTTACTAAGATCTCTGCTGATGCATGGAAGCATACAGTTCTTGTGGAAAAAACCAGCAGTCTCGACATTTCTTTTGTCATTTTAATTGCTTCATACCTATTTTAAAAAACTCACTGTTGTTGCTCCTTGTTTGACTATTCAGTGTCAGCTCATTTTGAGCTTTACCTTCCCGCAAGCTTGGGCTACACATCTATATTCTTCCTTGGTTATTTGTTCTTTCTTCCATTCTTTAATACATGGTGTTTTTCCCCCTTTCACTTCTTCCTCAAGATTTACTGTGTAGCCACATTGGCTTTTTCACATGTTTCCCATTTTTCTTCTTCCATGGAATTGTTTATGATTATGCTATTAGCAGTTCTTTTTCCATGAAATCCCAGCCATGTTGGTGTGTTTTTCCTTTAGCATCTCTTGCAATGGAATTCTGCCAGTATTTACCTAAGCTTGGTCAATCAGCTTTTCTGCAATCCAAGGTTTGTATTTAACTGTGCTCTTCATTGTCCTGTGACACACTTATGAATTTTAGCATTATGTAGTCACTCCCTCCTAAAGTACCAACTGCTTTGATTCCAGTGACCAGCTTTTAAGACCTGGATTACTGATTCCCTTGTTCTTTCCTCCATCTTTTGAAAGAAGAAATTATTTGCAAGGCACATAAAGAATACGTAGAGTGCCTATGCTTAGCAGAGCTAGTCTCCAAGCAGATATCAGGATAATTGAAGTCCCTCATAACAACCAGTTTTTGCTTCTTGGAGATTCCCGAGATTTATTTCAGAACCACCTCACCTTGGTTTGGTGGCCAGTACTAAATTCCTATCACAGTGCTGTTTTTATTTAGTCTCTATTTTTATCCAGTTGCTCTTCAGTCTGACCATACATGAATTTCTGTACAAGTGAATTTTCCTTTAACATACAATGCTACTTCCTCTCCTTTTCTTCCATATCTATTCTTTTCAAACAGATTATATCCTTCAGTTGATAAATTCCAGACATGAGCATCATCTGATCCAGTCTCTGTTCAAGCTGGTCTTATTTATTTCCCAAATTCTGTGCTAAGGTGTATAATGTTGTTTGTTCTCATCTTCTAGTCCACTTTGAGTTTTACTGTGACTCCCATTCTCTCCCTCATCTTCTGCTCTAGAATTCACATCCTTGTGTTTGGACAGATCTTCAAGCTTTCATCCCCATCCCTCCCCCACCCCAGGAATAGTTTAAAGCCCTCTCAAATAGATTCACTATGCTTTTACTAAGGACATTCTTCCTAATCTTTCAAAGATATATCCTTGTTAGTCTGTAGAATCAGTACATAGAGAGATCTTGTAGCACCTTTGAGACTAACTGAAAGAAAGAAATTGGCAGCATGAGCTTTCATAGACTTCAGTCTACTTTCTCAAATGCATTTGGTGAAGTGGAGGTTAGGCACAGACACGTATACGGTATGTGAGGATGTCAATTCAGATTACATATCCTTTGTGTGTGGAAATGAAGTGGCAGGTCTGTGCCTGGCCTCCACTCCACCAAATGCATCTGAGGAAGTAGACTGAAATCTAAGAAAGCTCATGCTGCCAATTTCTTTCTTTCAGTTAGTCTCAAAGGTACTTCCTAATTTTGCGAGGCATACCCCTCTGTAGCTATTATAGTTCTTTGTCTAAGACAGGGTAGGCAACCTTTTTCAGCCGGGGGCCGGTCCGCAGAAGTCCTCCTTCCGGCGGGCCGGGGGGGGATGGTGGCATGCATGCTCACGCGTGCGTGCAACCCCTGCCGCCGCGCGCGTCACTGCCGCGCATGTCGCACCCACCATTTTGTTTTCCAAAATGGTGGCCGCGACTCGTTTGCGCATGCACAGTACTCCTGCGCATGCGCAAACGCGTCACGGCCGCCATTTTGGAAAACAAAATGGCGGGCGTGACGCGCGCGGCCAAAACTCGCAGCGGCAGTGGCAGGGGTCGACGGGGGCCAGTAAGCGGGAGGCCCCAGGCCAGAATCGGCCTGCGGGCCGTAGGTTGCCGATCCCTGGTCTAAGAAGTGAAGAAGCCAAACTTCTCCCATTGATAAGAAGTGAAGAAGCCAAACTTCTCCCATTGACACCATCCATATAGGCAGTTGTTTACTTGCAGTATCTTCTGTCCCTGGGTGGTCCTCTATCTTTCATTGGTAGAATTGACAAGAATACCACTTGTCCTCTAGCTTCTTCACTTTCCTGCCCGTGGCTTCATAGTCCAAGGTGATCTGCTCAAAGTGTTTTTTACAGTGTCGTTGGTGCCCACGTGAATCAGAATAAAGGGGTTGCTGGTCTGTTCTTGAAAAGTTTTGGCAACTTGTCAATGACATCCTGGATATGTACACCAGGAAGACAGCACACTTTCCCATTCATTTTGTCTGGCTGGCAGGCAGTTCTCTTTATAACCATGACCAGTGAATCTCCTACCACCAACACCTTTCTTTTATTCTTGCTACACTTGGTGGTTAGGTTGATTCTTTCCTTAGTATGCAGTCTCTTGCTGCTGGTCTCCTGTTTGCACCTCTTCATCACCATTATCCTCAGGAAGTTAATGTAGTGGTTCTGAATCCCTTGGACATTGTCTGCTCCTGATAGTGACTGTCCAGATGCTCCCTCAGTGTTACAGCCTTATTTGTTTTCATTGGCAATTTCTTCCTGTTGGTTCTGTAGGATCAATCCTCCCTCTGTTTTGTCTAGGAAGTCTTTTGTGTTCTCTGATGTGTTGAAGAGTTTCAAAATTGGCATCTTGCACATTTTAATGTTAAAATACAGCCATGGGGCAACGTAGTCCATTGTGGGCAATATCTGGAGATCTTTGGGGCTAGCTATGAAGGACTTCCAGAATCCAGTCATTTGGCTTTTTCACTGCACAGCAATCCAGTTTTCTCCCTCCAAACACTTTTTCCATTCTCCACTGTTTGTCTCATTTCTTTCCAGAAAGGAATCCAAATACAGGATTTCAAAGCATCTTGCAAATACCCTTTAACAGCAATGTATTCGGTATGGTATACAGGAGGGACTTCAAAGTTCATACCTCTTTGGTCTAGAATGTAATTGGCCAACACTGCTATCCCTGGATATCTTTCTGATTTCATGTGGATAATGATAAAAGTATCAGTGACACTAGTTCTCCATCTGGTTTCTTCTAGGATTGGTCCTCCTTAAACCTGACTATTCTTACTGGTGTTAGTAGCATCCAGATTGATTTTACTGTGACTGAGGTTCAAATACAGTTTCCTTTTCAAACAGTGCTTTAAAGATCTAATTTTCTTCTTCTAGGAAATGACTCCAGAAGAAAAAAGTACCATCACCAGCCTCAGCAAATGTGACTTCACTCATATGAGTCAGTATTTCAAAGCTCAGTCAGAAGCCAGAAAACAGATGACCAAGGAGGAGAAACAGGTATCTTAATTTAAAAATTAACTTTTAAAGGGTTGGAAGCTGAAAACAGGTTAAGACTGGAATGCTTTCTAATTATATCACATTTGGAACCCCATGGTCCCTGCAGTCATCTTTAACTTAATTTCATTGAGTAGAGCAACTGAAACTTTTTGCTTTGGCAAATGCATGCATCTTTCAAAGGTATTGTTTCCCAGAAAATTCTAGAACAGGGGTAGGCAACCTGTCCCCTTTAAGGGCCGAGGGACTTCAGCTCCCAGAATCCCAGGACCTATTAGCCAACATGGGACTATTGGCCAACATGGCTGAGGCTTCTGGGAGCTGAAGTCCCTCGGCCCTTAAAGGGGAAAGGTTGCCTACCCCTGTTCTAGAAGCTGGTCATTGGTCATGCTGACTAGACTTTCTAGGAGTTGAAATTAGAAAATGTCTGGAGACCCAAGTTTGGGATCCTTGGGCCTAAACCTTCGAGTAGGAGTTGGAAAAAATTGGTTGTCCATTTGTTTTGAACTGTTTTTAATCCATTTACATTAGTCATATTGAGTGGGGCTTCTGAGAGCTGAAGTCCAAAAACGTGTGGCGGATGAAAAGTTCCACACTTGTGTTTCTATGAGGATGAAGATGTTTGCTCCTGATTCACACAGTTATTTTTCTTTGAATTTTGTACTTGATATCACAGGGAAAACTCAGCAGAAACCTTAATAAGCAGGCTTTCTTTTATCTCAGGATTATATAAAAGAACTTTTAATCCATTTTACTTCTCTTCTGTGGTTCTTTGCAGAAGACTCTTTAATGTGGGCAAAATGATTCCCATCAATTATGGCACATTTCATGAGAAATAGAATTTATTCTCTGTTAGGTGTCTTTCCAGTAATGGGTAAAAATAAGGAATAGACTTACTCCTTTTATGTAGTTGTATGTGATCTTCGTGTGGAAGAGGAATAACACTTTTTTATTGTTACTTCTTCGTTGCACCATGAGTTGTTAAATGGTGACACTTTGCATCTTTGCCCTGGTTTGGTTAATTATATACATTAGCTAAATAGTTCAGAGTTTACCATTAATGACCAAACAGTTTCAAGCTATGGCTTGCCTATGCACAAGTTGCCGCCTCAGCAAATTGTATTGCTGTCGGTTTTTGTGGGTTTTTTGGGCTGTGTGGCCATGTTCTAGAAGAGTTTCTTTCTGACGTTTCGCCAGCATCTGTGGCTGGCATCTTCAGAGAATACTGCTGTCTCTAGCCTTTTTTAGATATAACAGTATGTCTTGGTTTATCACTATAGGAATGAGCTACAGTGAGCTCAAAACTCATACACACCCCCATACTCATCATGTCTAGGAATAAACTTTTGAAACTTTTGCAGCATCCATTTTACACTAACTACAACTAATAATGTTTTGAACAAACTGCAGTCCAAACTATGGTTAGTTGAAACTGGCCAATTTGAAATTGCATTTCATGAAGCAACCTTGTTTCACCTAACCAGAATTGAGATTAACTGCAGTGTTCAAAAACAATGCTAAACTACAATTCTTCTTCGTGGTCTCTGCGAATCACACAAATAGGTTATTCTGCGCCTGCACAGCAAACTTCAGAACCTTCTTAGAGCTATTAGAGACGTTTTGGTGGTAGCCCCGCCCACTCTCCAACTGCCTTATTGGCCAGTTTCCCACCTAAACCCTCAGTTTCTTTTATCCACCGCAGCAGCAGCATCTAGAGGAACTCTTCAGAGATTCATTTTCCTGTCACACTTTAAAATTGCCTTTTGACAGGATCATTCTGCATTTTGGTGGTATTTTTTTTAATAACATCGTTCATATTTTAAGAGGAGCGCTGCGATTTCTGTGAGAATCGCACTCTTACATGCAACTTTAAATTCTGAGGTGAAGTTATTTCAACCACCACTGAGGTAAAAAAAATTCTAAAATAGCCACTCGCCCTTCTGGTGTGCTTGGCAAGCTCCTTTATACCCAAAATGGAGACAATTTCTTTTGGAGATAACTCCTGGAGGAAAACTGTTTAAACATCACCGCCTCACTGGCATGCTTGACAAAGGCTCTAAGGCCATTTTTTCTACATATATATATATGGATATATATAATGGCCGCTTGCCCTGCTTTATGCTCATCTAAGGTCCATCATGCTTCTGATGAGAAGTTTTTATGTGGTCTCTCACCTCTATGTTGCACAGCTAAAGCTCACTGCACCCCCAAGTCGAATTTATTGAATGGCCATTCGCCTTGCTGTAGCACTTGGCAAAGGCTCATCCTTCTGAGGACTCAAAGTTACTCTGGCCCCCCAGGATCAGAGACATTTATTTTCATGGTGCTGATTCTGTGTATGCTTACTTGGAAATGCATCCAACTGGGCTCATTTGGATATAGCCCTAAATAAGCACATGTGGCTAAAATCCTATAACTATTTACCTGCTGAGATGTGGATTTACATGTGATGACCACAGAAAGCATAAAGAACCATGTTAAGGCTTTGCTGTAACATGCAGACCAAGGCTATAAAACTCTCGGGAATCGCAGCTATTTTCTTTCACTGTACGTCCCGTATGTAACTATTCTCTGGATCGCTGGAATAGGGATCTGCACACATGTGCATTACTTCCTAACAACAGCAGACCAAGAAAGAAAGAAATAAACTAGTAAATTACTTTCTTGCAGTATACTTTACCATACATGTCAAATTCTTCTTTCAGCAGAGGTCTCCAAGCGCAACTTGAACAGAGCTAATGAATTTGTTGTAATTTTCAGTCTTGAATAATTTATTTCGTGGCTTTTGAGTACATTGAAAATTTTCTTTTTGTGTGTTTTCTTTTAGAAAATTAAAGAAGAAAATGAGCGGTTATTAAAAGAATATGGTTATTGTGTTATGGATAATCACAAGGAAAGAATTGCCAATTTTAAGATTGAACCTCCAGGTCTCTTCCGAGGGCGTGGCAACCATCCCAAAATGGGCATGTTAAAGAGACGGATAATGCCAGAAGACATCATCATCAACTGTAGCAAGTGAGCGTGGAACATTTTGCGCACTAGCTAGGGAAAGAGTTCTTGTCATAACACATGGCAGCTGTGTTCAAGCTGCTCAGCTTGGATAACCTGTCAAGTACAGTCTGTCATTTCCTGTTCATGGCCTCTGCTGGTGATGTGCCATATGGGTCAAATGTGAAGTGTTGTTTTTTTCATCTTGCTGAATTTTACAAAAGACTTTCCTAGCAGGTTTTTGTCAGGGATTTTGCAAAATGCAAATCTGAGGACCAGTTTGTAAATAGTAGGTTGTGGCAGTTATTCTTGAGTTCTTTATTTTGGGGAAGTTCAGAATAGCTTCCATGCCCAAGCGATCTGTCCAGGCTGAGATTTTGTTAGCTTTACTAATTTAACTCTAATGTTTTACCTTAGACCATTTTCTGTGCCAATAGATATCTTAGGGGTGAAGCACATACCACCCCTGAAAAAGCCAGGTGGGCAAATGCCGCTCCTTTTTGCACCGGAAAAAAAGCTGGCTTTTCCGCCGCTAGTGCGGCTTTTCGCTGAAAAGCTGCCCACTGTGTGCTCGGGCAGGCGACATGACTCTGGCTTGGTTGTGACATCAGAGCGTGAATGCCACACTCAGACACCATTCCCAAGCTGGCGCAAAGGGCAGTTTGCTTTGTCCCATAGTAGAAACTTAAAAAGAAGACTGATACATAGTACAACTTCACCCAAACTGGGATCTCTGGGATGCTGATACACTGCCTATGATTAATCTTTTGAAAATTCAGGGGATAGGGACTTGTATTTTAAGCCAGTAGAGCAGTTGTGACATGCCCAATTGCAGAAAGCTAATGTTATCTTAGCCACAAAAACAGAGTCTAAGGGTTTCACTTTTGATAGTCATTACACCCAGTATTGCATGAACTAGTTTTAATTTGGTAGATACAGGAACCATCAGGCTTCTACATAAAAAAATATTTTAAGCACTTTCTAATGACTCTAGATTACCCACAGCACAAAGAGGAACCCCATATATCAGTTTTGGGATAACTAACACTGTGTAGTTCTAAAATGAGGAAAAACCAGCTTTTCCCTCTTTTGTGTGAGAAAACCTTAATAGTCCATTTAAGGTTATAGTGGCTTAACAGCATACTCGATCAAACTTGTGAGGACCATGCACCAGTTCACTGAAAGTCTACCCCAGGTTACATAAACGAAAGTACTTGCCCAAGTACATTTCCATCAGGTGACCACTTAAAGGTTTGTTCAGATTTACCAAATATCATAATGTTTGTTTTCTTATAGTTAATAGAAAGGAATACTTATTTGTAGTACAAACGAAACAATTTCAACAATTTGCATAAATCCAGCTAAAGAGATCTCACACTGTGGCCAGCCCAATAGCTAAGTGATCCAACAGAGGAGGCAGAGCATGACCATGCCTCTTCCAGCGTGCTGCATTTATAAACATAGTGTTCACAAACCTGCTTTTTGTTCCCAAGAGGATCCCTTCCTGAGAGTGAAACGTAGGCAAGTAAAATACCTTCAGGCTAGTAGTAACTTTGGAGGTTTAGCAGCACAACTCTGCTAATTAATCTAAAACTGTATTGGTTTGTCAGTATTGTGCAGAGTAATTGGGCCTGGTTTTATTTCAGATTTAAAATGTGCAATATTGTAAACAGAAATTTAGAGTCTAAACAAAGATTTACCCTGTTTGTCAAGCCTGAGACCTAGAAATACCTAGCGAATTTAGGCAGATCATACAGTAGGCTATTACTTTAGTATACCAGCTTGCATTCCCTGAACCAGACTAAATAAATGATCTGCTAATTGTATTGTGCTGGTACCCTGTGCATCTTTCTTACTGTTTTTAATATTTTGAAATCTTTTCTATTTTCTTGTACACAGGGATTCTAAAGTTCCTCCTCCTCCTCCTGGACATAAATGGAAAGAAGTCCGGCATGATAACAAAGTGACTTGGTTGGTGTCATGGACTGAGAACATCCAAGGATCTATTAAATACATCATGTTGAACCCAAGCTCTAGAATTAAGGTGAGGATCTGTGTGAAAGTCTGTAGGTTAATTCTTTTATATGTTGCAGGGATATGTTGTCTGATGGAAGATCCAAAGAGTATGCTTTTACTGTTAATAAAAAATATCGTTTATATCAGTGCTACACAAACTAATGGTCTACGACAGGGGTAGGCAATCTAAGGCCCGGGGGCCGGATGCAGCCCCTGAGGCCTTTGGACCAGCCCCAGGCCGGTCCTACCACCGCCCCCCGCTGCCCCCTGCCGCCGCCGCCGCCCGCCATGATGATATTGATTATTATTGTTATTACTTGTTCTTGGGGGTTTTCTTGGCAAAATCTCCACAGGGGTTTTGCCATGGCTTTTCTGGGGCAATTTATTTATTTATTTATTTTTGGTGCTTTGGCCCCCCAATTGTCTGAGGGACAGCAACCTGGCCCCCGACTCAAAAAGGCTGCCTACCTCTAGTCTATGGAATGGTGCTGGCTGACAAGCATTGGTTCTTGATCTGTGTCAAGCTTCCAGGAAAGAAAGCAGTTGTAGACAACAAGCACAGATATAATACTAATCTCTGACACATTAGGGGGGAAAATACCAGTCCTCCAGATCAACAAGCCCAAGAAGCATTGAGAGAGAGAGAGAGATGCGGCCTCTAGCTCAGTATATCTGAAACATTGTTTCAGTTCTAAATTGAAAGTTCTAAATTGGAAGAATAAAGAGACACATAATACCTATGCAGTGGCAATGAGGGAAGCTTGGATTTTTTCCCCCTAATTGGGGTGGGCAAAGTGTGCCCACGAGTTGCTTGTGGCACCCAATATCATTTTTATGGTCCCTAAAGGTCCCACTAAGCCAGCATTGGGACAAAGGTTTGATTGCCCCAAAAACTTCTGTTGGGGAAGAGCATGCTCGCAGCTTTTTTGAAATATTTTGCACCTGTTGTGCCTTTTCTAGGCCTGTCCTTTTAGAGCACTGGTGGCAAACCTATGGTATGGGTGCCAGAAGGGGCACTCAGAGTCCTATTTGTGGGCACACACATCGTCACCCCAGCACAGAGTTCACTGGAGTTTGTTACTAAAAAGCCAGAGGGACGTGGCACTTTGAAATAAATAAGTGGGTTTTGTGTTGCAGTTTGGGCATTTGGTCTCTAAAAGGTTCACCATTATTGTTTTAGAATCTTTCTTTCAGCCTATACAGGGCATTCTTCAAAACAGGAAGTGACAAAGCAGGAAATCTAATGACCTTTTGGTTGGAAAATGGTGAGAGGGCAACCCAAAACTCCTAAGATGTGGTAAAATGGCCACTGTTGACTACAGTTGCCCCTTGCAATTTGTGGGGAGGAGGTCTATTCTGACACACACACACACACCGCGAAAATGGCGGCTCGCTAATATTCAACCCCCATTGAAACTAATGGTACGTGCGGGCACACACAGCCATTTTACCTATAGCCACTTGTCGATCCCCATGAAGAGCAAGACCGCGGACAAAAAGTCCGCAAACGGGGAGCAACAACTAATTTAAGGTGGCAATGACAGAGATATTATAGCCCTAAGTGTCCCATTGGGGACTAATGCAGCCCACCTCTGGCATTTGTCTACCCTTGCTCTAAATGCTATTCTGTCGCTAAACAGGAGCCTTTCTCTGAGACAGGCCTTCACATTGCTTGTTTTGATTTCCTCTCCAGGGTGAGAAAGACTGGCAAAAGTATGAAACTGCTCGGAGATTAAAGAAATGTGTGGATAGGATTCGAAATCAGTATCGAGAAGACTGGAAGTCCAAAGAAATGAGAGTGCGGCAGAGAGCTGTTGCCCTGTACTTCATTGACAAAGTGAATATCTCTCATGGTTCCATTTTCTTCCATTATTTAATTAAAAAGCTAAGCTCTTGCACCTATTTAAACCCCTGTCTGAGTTTCTAAATAAACCTCTAAAGCACAACAGCACAAAACATACTTGACGGGTGCTTGAAGAAAGCCTCGGAGGTGCAGTTGCAACTGAATAGTTTGAAACTGTTTCAGAGGTGGTTCCACTAATGGACAGTTCCCTATGGCAAATGGACCAATTTTGTAATTACTCTGAACTGAGTGTATGTTTGTGCAGGTAAAGCTCCGCACACTTTCCCCAGAACACCTGTGTACACCATTTGCCTGCTGCAGTGTACCAATAGAGGTGGCACCAATAGAGGGCAAAATTTTGTATAGCAACTATTCTGAAATCAAAAGATGAAAAAGAAGCAGAACTACAACTTTTGTATTTGCTGTTTTAAAAATTGTTAGTTTAATACTTTTTTAAGGGGAGGGTGGGTTAGGGTATTGTTGTATCATGGATGTTTTTAAATGCTGTAAACTGCCCTGATTTTAAATGCTGTAAACTGCCCCGATTGCAAGGGGTGGGATACAAATAAATTTTATTATTACAACACAAGAGAAGTAGTCCTATTTCACACTAGCCTTACCTATGAAATATATCCCTATTAGATCATCAAGGCAGCTGCACAGATGAGGCAAATCACCTACAGAATCTAAGAACATGGATTTCATGTGAAACAAATTTTTAGTGTAAACCTTCGATTGAATTTGAGGAAGGCTTGAACATCAGCCTTCACTATTATCAGCCTTTAAGGAATTTCAAAATCCCTTAAACTTTGGAATTTTAAGGAGACAGCACTAATCTCTCTTAGCTGTCTCAGTGTAGTTTAAAGTGCTTCCATTTGTGTAGATTTGTTTCTGACATCCATCTACTCACCCTCACTGTTTTGTATTTGTAGCTTGCTCTAAGAGCAGGTAATGAAAAAGAAGAAGGGGAGACAGCTGACACAGTGGGCTGCTGTTCCCTCCGTGTGGAACATATTAACTTGCATCCAGAATTGGATGGCCAGGAATACGTGGTAGAATTTGATTTCCTCGGGAAAGACTCCATAAGATACTATAACAAAGTCCCTGTTGAAAAAAGGGTAAGGTATTTTTATTGTTTTTTTTTAATGTTCTGTCATGTAAAGAAAAATGGGGCATTGAATGGAATTCAAGAAGTCTCAAAATATACATGTTTTGTTCTTCCAGCAGCCCTTCAGACCTGATTTGATTGAGTTAATAAGAACTGCTGTGCTTGATAAAACCAAAAATCTATTTATCCACCATGCAAGTTTCAAGTTTGACTAGCCTTATGTTTTGGTGGAATCCGTAGCCAGTCATGAAGGCAGCAGCCCCTCTCCTGTTCTTTGTTCCTAGCATACTGCCACTGAAAAGGGAGGTTCTGTGTACTCTTAATGTATGTGTTATTAGTGACTATCTTCAGTTTTCTCTCTGTTTGCTCTATGCAAGGTTTGGAATTTTATAAATGTTATACTTCTTTATTACACACAGATTCTTTAATTTTTTCCTTCATGAGCTAAAAACCTTGTTCTCTTAGGAAATATGCTACAGAACAACCCTTCAATTTGCATGCACATCTGGAAAAAATTGTTTTCATCAGTGATGAATAGCAAGCAGTGTACTTCTGTCCCTTGTTGGCAAGATCCACAAATACATTTCTTATAGACCAGTGGAATATAGCAGTGTGAGAGAGCCATTGTTCTTCTTCCTGGTCCTTGTGAATGCACACAAATGGGTTATTCTGCGTCTACGCAGTTAGCTTCGGAACCTTCTGGATTCACTAGGGAAATTTTTTTGGTGGTAGCTCCACCCATCCCTTAGATAAGCCCCTAGTTTTCCTGCCCTTTCTCAGTTCCTTTCATCTGCTGCGTTAGCAGCTTCTAGGAACTGTGCTATTGGAATTGCTTGTTCTATTACTAGACCACGGATTCTTTGAACTACTCTTTCGTTTTACAGCCTTGTGTTTGTTAGCAGATCGGCTGACACAGGACTGTCTTTGACTACGGCCTTTCACTCTGAATTAAACTTCTCAAACTTGAGGTTCTTACAGTGGCTTCCTGCTCGTCCTCCTTTAAAACGTGTAAAATGTGAGGGGAAGATCCTGAGCCAGGACCCACACAACACTTGCTTGTTGTGCCTTGGTGAGGGCCACAATTTCTATGTGTGCCCTGTGTGCTCACCCCACTAGAACCGGGATATGAGGTTAAAGGCAGCCCCTTATCAGCAGGCCCTTGAGTCATCCACCTCTTCAAAATCTGGGGATGCCCCATCTACCCTGACCTTGGCTGACCACTCTCCTAAGCCTAAGGAGAAATTCTCCAAGGCCCAAAAATCTATTTATCCTCGACCATGGTTCAGACCACAAATTCAAGGCAAAGCGTTCTTCAAAGAGAAAGCACCATGAATTTAAGGAGTCTCCCTCTAAGCAAGGCAAATCTTCCGACTGGGCCTCTTCTAAAAAGTGGCGCTCCTCCTCCCCCCCAGGGGACCAAGAAGTTGGGTTCCCACCAGGCCGAGAAGAGTGATAAGGCCAAAAATACACGTTCAGCGGCCTTCGGTGCTGATCCTCAACGACCTGCAGTTTTGGAGGACCTTACCAAGCAGGCTTTGTGACAAAGAGTGCACTCTCCTACAGGTTCCCTATCTTGGTCTCTACAGATCGTGCATGTGGATTTGGGCTCAAGAGTCAGAGAATGAGATCCGTGATCTGGATCCCCTCTCTTAACTCTGAACCCTGAGCGATCCGCCTCAACCCAAAGGGCTAGAAACTGTCTCTTGCCCTCAACTAAGCCTCCAGGTGGCTTCTGCTCCAAAGCCTCACACACACATTGTTCGGTCCACTTCCAAGACATCGCATCCGAATCCAGCCTGACACCAGTCTCTGAAAGACAAACCTCTACCACGGACCCCAACAGAAGCCTCCCCAAGGACATGCTGTTCACCCACTCCATCTTCTGACTCCGTCAGGCCTGCCTTACCATGCCAAGCCCTTGTTCTACATGAGTCAGCTTCGCCCACAGATCACATGAAGTCATTCGCAGAGCAGATTATAAAGATGGTCAATGCCCTCAACATTGACATCCCACACACTTAACAGGATTCTCTAGACCCAATTGAGGAGAGAATCCATGGAAAAGTGCCAACTCCGGCATCCATTGGTTTCTTACTCTCCATGGAAAAGATAGCACAAAGCTCCTGGCACGCACTGGCCACCATCCCATTCACTTCCAGGAAGATAGAGAACTTGTATCATATTACTCCTTCTACATCTTCCTGGCTCTTTGAACACCCTAAACCTAATTCTTCTATTGGTGAGGGTGCTCAATTGACCTTCACACCAAAGACACTACTACGCCGACAGACAAAGAGGGTAAAAAGGTTGACTTCTGGTGAGAAAATTTTACGCTGCAGCTCTCCTCAACCTCAAAGTTGCTAATTATGCCAAATATTATGCATGGGGACATACCAGCGACATCTTTGAGAATGCATGCTTCCTCTCCTTGAAGACCTGCCAGATGAAAAGACACTTGGCTATTGCACTCCAGGCTGAGGCCCATTCTCTCGGGGCCCAGCAAATAACATATGTCCGGCACTCTGCAGATTGTGCTGCAAAAGTTTTGCTGGTCTCAATAGTTCTTAGCCGGCACACCTGGCTCAGGTCGTCCGATCCCACCCCACAGGCCAGAGCTATCATTGAGGACATGCCTTGCGATGATTATGGCCTCTTTAATAAAGAGATGGATGAGAAGCTAAACTTTTCATATAAAATGAGAACCACACTTGGAAGCTTGGTATATCTTCTTCCATGGATAGTAACCCATCTCGTGCCCAGTATGGTGGATAACGCCCTTCCATTTCAATACCAGCACTACCAATCTCAGAAACAGCAATATTAATCCCCTGATTAGCCTTGCCAGTGGTACCCCTCAGTCCTACTCCTCTGGTTGCCGACAGCCCACTCAGCCTCAGTACCGCCTAGGGTTCTGTCAAAAGAATATGGACCAAGGGAAGAAGAGGCTGTGAGATGGAGCTGCGCGCTTTGGTCTGCCATCCTTTAAACATAGGCTGGGCCTTGTATCAACTCTTGGGCCTCCATAACTCCAGACTCCTGGGTCCTTAATATTGTTTGGAGGGGCTATGCCCTTGAGTTCGAAGAGCTCCCACCAACTGGAGCTATCCTTTTTACCACCACCCTTCAGAAATCCTACTCAACAAAGTGTGCGCTCTTTTACAAAAAGGCACAGTCAAACCCGTGGACCCCATTCAGGCCTGACACTGTTTTTTTCTCTTGCTATTTTATTGTTCCTAAAAGGGACAGAGGTACCCAACCCATTTTGAACTTGCATCATCTGAACTCCTTTATTATCTACCATCATTTTTGCCTGGTAACTCTCTCTTCTATTTTATCATTGCTGCAGAAAGGACATTTGTTTGCCACCCTTGACCTCAAAGATTTTCACATCAAGGTCAAACAGGGTCACAGGAGATTCCTGGCCTTTGCGGTGGGTAACAACATCTTCCAGTTCAGGGTCCTTCTCTTTGAACTCTCCATGGCGCTGAGGGTCTTCACCAAATACATGGCAGCAGTCGCAGCATATTTACACCAACATGGCATCACAGTCTTTTCATACTTAGATGACTGGCTCTTCATTGCTCCATCCCAGGAGGAGTTGTTGAGGGACCTTGATTTCGCCCTTGCCCTGTGCAAGCAAAATCTCTGTCCTGTGCATGGACCAGCCTTACCTGTGTATTCACAGAGTCAAGGAGGTGTTCAGTCCCAATATCACCTTCCTATCTAAGGTGGTGTCATCGTTCCATCTCAACCAGGACATCATGCTGCCTACTTTGGCTCCAAGCCTGACCACTGATACCGAGCGCCATCTGCACACCCTCGGTGTCCGAAGGGCAGTGGCGTTCTACCTGGACAGGACTTCAGGCTCGAGACATTCCAAGAGACTTTGTGTGCTACTCGGAACTGAAGATGGGACTCCCTGTTGCTACTCAGTGGTTTTACAAGTGGGTGGCTGCTACTATCCACCTCTCTTAACAAACTATTGGAGAAGAATCCTCCAGCTAGAGTTTGCCTTTCTGAGTGGCCTGCCCTTGGAGGATGTCTGTAAAGCTACTGTCTGGTCCCAGCCCTTGACTTTTATTACACATTACCGGATGGATACCAGAGCCAGACATGACCCAGCTTTTGGGCAGATAGTGTTGTTTTCTGGCTGATATTAAGGTTGGTTCCACTGCATGTCTTGGATGCACTAATTAGGATAGTGTTAATAGAAACAAACAAAATACTCAATTTAAAGTTTAAGTAAAGCTTTATTGTTGAAATCAAGTATACTTTATTTGAAATTTACATTTGGTCTCACGACACTCCCTCCTCCACTAACTTGAGCTTGTCAGTCTAACCCATTTGTGTGCATTCACAGGGTCCACGAAGAAGAAGGACAGGTTGTTTACCTGTAACTAGTTCTTCGAGTGGTCACCTATGAATTCATACAAATCCCGTCCATCCTCCCCTCAGTCTTGCCCTTCTCACTTTATCCTTTTTTATGCTGCTATACAGCATCCTTATGGAATTGAGAAAGAGTGGGAAGACTAGGGGCTTATATCGGGGATGGGCGGAGCTACCGCAAAAAAGTCTTCTTTAGTGATTCCAGAAGGTTCTGAAGCTAACTGCACAGGCACAGAATACCCATTTGTGTAAATTCACAAGTGAGTGGGTTTATAAGGCCGAGCCTTGTAATACATACTTGAAGAATTACAGTTGCAGGTAAGCAACCTGTCCTTAATCTGAGAGAGCCATCGTGGTATAGTGGTTTCAGCATTTGACTATTACTTTGGAGACCAGGGTTTGAATCCTGGCCTTGTAAACCCACTCAGTGACCTTGGGCAAGTCACATCCTCTCACCCTCAGGAGATGGCAATGGCAACCCTCTCCCCAAGAAACTTGCCAAGAAAACCCCATGATAGGTTCACTGTAAGTCAGAAACTACTTGAAGGCACACAACAACTACAATAACAAAGCAGTGTGAATTAGGAGTATTTTATAGGATGGCAATGGCAAACCCCCTCTGAAGAAACTTGCCAAGAAAACCCCATGATAGGTTTGCATATTAGGGTCATCATAAGTCCAAAACAACCTGAAGGCGCACAATAACAAAATAACACTGTCATGCCAAAATATTGCCCAGTTTCCTTGTTTCATTCTTGTTTCTCTCCCACGCATGCTTTGTAGGTTTTTAAGAATCTTCAGTTATTCATGGAGAACAAGCAGCCTGAAGATGATCTGTTTGACAGGCTTAATGTAAGTGATTTCTCTTGTCTTTGGGAATTTTGTCTACCACCACATTCCTGGGGGGCCTTTTCTACAAGTTCTCATTGTGAAAACAATGTCTACCATTTATTCTGACTCAGGAAGGTGCCAAAGTTTCATGCATTGCCTGCCACAGAAAAAGTTATGTATTAAACAGAGACTAGAAATCTATCATTTTAGAAACTCATGTGGTCATTTCAGGGTGAGTTGGAAAGGTGTATGAGTTGCTGTGTTTTTGATCCTGTTTTTATACCTTAAGCTTCAGTTCTGCTTTACAGTGTATTGACTTCATCTTTTTGTTGCTTTTTAAAGAATGTATGTACAATGCTACATACATTCTTAGATTCATACACATACTCTTAAGAGAACTAGTAGATGTTGTCAAAAAAATTTCAGCTGCCCAAATTGTGAAAGTAGGAAGGATTTAATGCTTAGGTTAAGGAATTCTGATAATGTGGTGCTAGAATGAATTAATAACCCCTCTCCTCCTTTTTGCTTTTATTGTGCTGCACAGACCAGCATTTTAAATAAACATCTTCAAGACCTTATGGAAGGGCTTACAGCAAAGGTATTCCGAACATACAATGCCTCCATCACACTACAGCAACAGCTGAAGGAGCTCACAACCCGTAAGTATCTTTGATCCAACACATCTCATCCTCCGTTCTTATTTGTTTTGATGGTGACTGATGCAGACACAGGCCTCAGAGCCTGGGCAGGAATGTGCACTAGTATGCTCCACAAAATCAGTTCCTTTTTTTTTTAAAGTGAAATTTAGTTCCCTAATAAAAGCAAAAAAGAAGACACATATACTGAATGACTGCTTCAAACCAGTGATGGCTATGAAAATTCAGATGGCATCAGCAGGCAAGAAGCGAAAGAATGGTGGATATTTTTCAGATCCCCAGATAGTTAAAAAAATATACCCAGACAGAAATTTTAGCTCTGAAAAAGAGGCTGTAATGATAATTCTGCTAATAGCCATGAGTTCTACAATCAATTGAAATAAATTTGTAGTACATCTAAGGCAGTACAAAAGTGAAGCCCACAAGGATCTGTGGTATACTTAAAATGAATATTAACTCCTACTCCTTATGGTTATTGAGAAAACTCCTGTATGTTAGTCACAAACTTGCATACAGTTGCCATTTTAAATATACAGTGGGCCCTTGCTATCCTCTGGGGTTTGGTTCCAGGACCCTGTGGATAACAGAATCTGTGGATGCTCAAGTCCCATTAAATATAATGGCATAGTAAAATGGTATCCCTTGTATAAAATGACAAAATCAAAGTTTGCTTATTGGAATTTATGTATTTTTAAAATATCTTCAACCCATGGATACTTGAATCCGTGGATAAAGAGTCCGTAAATATGGAGGGCCAATTGTACAGCCCACATAATACTACAAAATAATAATGATGAAGTATGAGAATGAATTTATAGAATTTTATCATAAAAGAAATCTTGTGGCTTAATGTAATCCTTACAAAACTCTGTAACTTGGGCTAGTTTTAGTGTTCCTATATTGCACATGTGGAGCTAAGGCTGAGAGTGCCTAGGTTTCCCAATAAATTCATGATTCCAACTGAGAACCTGTTGACTTCTACATCAATCTCTTAAATATTATATACTATGTCACTGCTTTTTAGCTACAGCCAACTAAGAGCCAAACTGTCAATCTCTCACTGTCTTATCAGAAAGTAAAATAATTCATAATAATTAGACTTTGCCTTACCAAAATTGTAAATTTCATTTATTTATTTTGAATTCTTTCAGCTGATGATAATGTCCCAGCAAAGATTCTGTCTTATAACCGTGCCAATAGAGCTGTTGCTATTCTCTGCAACCACCAAAGGGCGCCTCCAAAGACCTTTGAAAAATCCATGATGAATTTGCAGAGCAAGGTAATGGTGAAAACCTGTGATTGAAAGCCACATTCAGATTAAGTTTCATTACTTCTATTTTCATCTAATTTGTATTAGGCTCTTCCATAGGAGTGCTTCACTTGCGAAACTTGTTTATCTGATTTTTTTTTTTATAAGAAACTCTTTTAGTGGTGTTATAGACAAACCTTCTAGGTGGTCCTCAGATTTATACCAAGCTACTTTAAAATTTGTCTCTCCCATTTCTAAGTTGTACAGCTGGCAGGTTAACTGTGACAGGAATAAATATATTTGGGGAGCAGAACTTTCCACCCAAATAAAAGCTCAATGAAATTTCAGTTTTCTATCCCACTTTGCACTCAGGGCACTGGGAAAGATCAAGAGAACTGTGTACTCTTTCACTCATGCAAGGGCCATCTACTGTTTTCACAATTTCTCCCTCCATCCACAGCCCCCACAATACATCCCACGGTATTCTAGAAAGTTGACAAATGTCACAAACATTCTTGGCAATATAACAAGCTGCAGCAGGAAGGGGATGAAGAAAAATTCCCTTTATGAGAGAACTCTTCTGATTCTCTGAATCCTTTCTATTATGTAGGCACCCTTGAGGAGAAGAATAATTGTGTTATAATAGTACCACCAGAGTCTATGCTGTGATGTTTAGTGAGAAGCATTTTCTATTTTTTCTTGGCACCTAAGAAGTAGCAGTGCTTTCCCTCCCACTAAAATAGCTTTGTGGTTTGTAACTAAATCTTGACAAGTTGACACTAGCTGAGGCTCAGCTTTTTTTATGCACATCATATGGGGAAAACATATTTGGAACTGTACTGCTGAGATTGCAGGTGGGGGAATCATATGAATAAATCTTTTTGCTAGGTGAAAGAGGCACCCTGCATATTGAACATGAAGCAACAGTAAGAAAAGCTCTAGCCTAGCCATTTTCCTGGTGTGCTTATTTTCTCTGTTTGGGGGCTATATTTTCCCATGGCAAAGCATTCAAACATGCCTTGATTATATCCCAATTGGACTACTGTAATGCATTCTACGTGGGGCTGCCTTTGGGAACTCTTCAGAAACTTCAGCAGGTTCAAAACACTACAGCGAAAATGCTGACCGGAGCCAGTTGTAGGGACCATATAACTCATGTATTGAAACAGCTCCACTGGCTACCAGTTCGTTTCCGAGCACAATTCAAAAGTGCTAGCCATGATCTATAAAGCCCTACACAGTTTAGGTCCAGACTATTTGAGAAACAGTATCTCTCAATGGGAAACAGCTAGAGCTCTAAGATCCTCAGGAGAAGGCTTTCTCTCAGTCTTGCCACCATCCCATCCTCACTTGGTGAGGACAGAGAAAGAGCCTTCTCAGTGGCTGCTCCCACCCTGTGGAACTCCCTCCACAGGATGCTAGACTGGCCCCCTCCCTGCTAGCCTTTTGCCAGCAAGCAAAAACATTTTTATTCAAGAAAGCTTTTTACAATCATGCAAGCCTGGTTTTATGGGGGTGGGTTGGTTTAGATTATGTTTTTAATTTTTGTTTGTTTTAAATTTTAATCTGATGTTTCAATTAGGTTATTTTAATTGTTTTAAAATGTTGTTTTACTGTGTTTTTATATTGTGAGCCACCTTGGGTCCCTTTTTGGGAGAAAGACAGGATAGAAATAAAATAAATAAATAATAAACAAGCAATCTCTCTCCCTCCAGAAGCCTCAAGTGATAAAATCCAATAACAGATTTACATTGCAATAAACTATAAGTAAGTCAGATCTCACACTTCTGTCTATGTATCCCATGCTCATTGCTGCATGATGATATTGAGGATTTAACTCTCCTACAGACAAACCTTTTTCCACAAAAATGTCAAGGCTTTATAAGTTCGGCACATGTTTGTTTCTCACTCCTCTAACTTGCCCTTTTGCTTTTCAGGTTATTTCTGGCCAAACCCCTGAGGTCAATTTGGTTAGGTCTGTTTACAGCCTGAATCTGAAATAACTCTCTTGTCATTAAGCCAGTCTGTTTTATTAATCACTGGGCTGTTTTGGGTTTTTCCTGGCTTTCATAATACCTAACCTGGCTTCAGTGGTAGGACTGACAGCTTTGATAAAATGATAATGACTTGGCTGCCTTCTCTTTCCTTCCCCCCAACTCATTTGGACCATTATTTTCAAAGGAGCTGAAGAGCCTGTCAGTCATAACTTAGGTGAATAAGGCTGTGAATTTTTCATTCCACTGCTTAGCCAGCCACATATGATTTAACTTCCACTTTACTAATCTTTATTCTCTCAATGCAGACATCTTTTCACACCACATGATTATACCACTATGATTCTGTTTTAATTGCCATGGTTGCATTCTGTAGTGTCCCGGAGTTTGCAGGAGCATTTTGGAATTCTCAGCTCCAGTATTTCATCAAACCACAAACCTCATGATTCCATAGAATGCAGCCACAACAGTTAAAGTGGAATATAACATTATAATTATTTAGTATGGAAGGGCTCCAGGAGTAGGGGACCAAAGGGCAAACTGGCTTGAAGATAGCATGTCAAGGGGAGCATGCCATCAGAGAACAGGGACACATCCCAGAATTCACAGGACCATATATTCATAATTATATAAAGGTGGTGGTAGTTTTGGGAAAGGAGAGATGCTAACCTTCCCCTTCTCAGTTAGAAAACATTTCATAGAAATGAAGTGCAGTGTTTAGCTTTGGACAAAGACTCTACCTTGGTACCCAAGAGATTTTTTTTTTTAGTTTGTTGGTTTGTATGTTTAGTTTTTGGAAGGTACTTTATCACTGTTTGCAGTTTGTCACCTTCACTCCTGTCCACATTTTGTCTTATCTAGATTGATGCCAAGAAGGATCAGTTGGCTGATGCCAAGAGAGAACTGAAAAGCGCCAAAGCTGATGCCAAGATTCGAAGGGATGAGAAATCTAAAAAGTAAGTCAGTCTTCTGTGACACATAGATAGTCAACCTGGCATACAGTGTACACATTACATCAAAATGAAGTATCTTTTTAAATGACTCTCTCTTGAATATTTGATTTCCTTTGATGTATCTCTCTAAGGTCTGTGATTCAAACTGCAATACGAATACCTCTTACCTGGAAGTAAGCCCCACTTAATGCAGTAGTTCTTACTTATGAATATCCAGGCCGGGTTTTTTAGGTCCATGAGAAAGCAGCTTGGGCAGTCAGTTACAGGGAAAATTTGAGTAGGAATTCACAGGGTGCATCCTAGGAAGTTTATCTGTGGCTATGGCTGCCTTGCATGTTTTAGTTGTATTAATTAACCTTATAGATCCCTCCTAGTATCAATCTTTAGCTAGTCATATTGTAATTACTCTGCTTTCTTCTAATACATGAAACTGAACTACAGTCCGCCTCCCGTATCAGAGGGCTTGCCATCTGTGGATTTAACCATCTGCGGACAACAAGCCCCTGTTTTTCTTAAAGGTGCCATACGCCATTAAGAAATGCAGGACCTACACATATGCAGATTTTTGGTATCCACGAGGGGTGGGGGAGAAGGAGTCTGAAACAGATAGGAAGGTCCCTCTGTATGTTTTGACCTTGATGGTCAGATGGATGGCACATGGGGTGAAACCCAAGGACAGTGGATTACTTTGTGTGCCATCCTGAGAATGGTGGATGCACAATTAAGTTAATTTAAATTTAAATTGCTCGTCCCTCCCAAGTTCTCCCTCGTCTTTTATGCAGTCACATTTATTGAGATTGTGCTTGAACCATCCAGAAAGCTCTGGAAAGTTTAGAATACCATAAGATGCCATCTTTCCCCACCCCTTTTTAAAAAACATTTCTGATGTCAAGCATTTTGTAATTTTCATTTTTATAATTGTGAGAATTAAACACATCTCCCCCATGTGATTAAACATGAGGAGGAGAATCAGCTGTGTTTGCTGCCCTCTCATGTGTCATGGCCTGCCACTTGTGTCTGCCACCTTAATGCAGACCAAAGTGGGAAGTTCTGAAGTAGGAAGCTCAAGTGTACACAGGTAAATTCATGCTGGGGTGGCACACTGCCAAAGCACAGAGCTCCTTATTATGTAAGGTGCACCTGTTGAATTTGCCTGTTCTGCACACTTTCTGAGGACATAGACTCTGCTCTCTTTTGCATCTAGCCACCATAAATCATGTGGGAAGCCTACCAGTGAAGACTTGATTAGGCCCAAAATGTTGCCCGTAGAACTGCACACTGTTTCTGAAAGAGCACATCAGATTTTTCAGTACTGAACAGAGAGAACCTTATGTGCCTTTGTGATAGTGTTGAGACTTAGGGGAATCTTTTTTATAAGCTTGCTTCTGGATTATTCTCTTTCTGAATCAGTTTCAGCTAGCAGTAAGTGACCAGCATAACAGCAGCTTATACCACTGCAAAACTGGTAGGGGCAAGATGATGATGATGATGATTTATATCCTGATTTTTCTCCAAAATTGGGACTCAGCTTAAAATTAAAAGAAAAAGATGGCATCAGTTGGTAGACCAGAATCTGCCTGTAGCTGCTGCCTGTTCTCAGCTATACAGTTGTCTTACATTTGTCTTACATTTGGGCCTGTCTTTGAATGGGCACAATTTTGAATATGAAACTGCAGGCATGTTAAAATGTCACCAAGTTTCTTCACTGTAGTCTGGTCTCTGCAATTTAAGCCTTCGATGAAAGCCTTAAGAACATTAACGGTGGTTCATAGGGTGGGGTAGTACTGTGAGTGTCTTGGTTCAATTTCCTGCTCAGCCAAGGTCTTTTCAGACTGAGCAAGTTGCTGTGTCTGTTCACCTCTCTGTATAAGGGGCACATTATTGACTTAGCATATACAGTGGTTATGAGGCTAAATAAAGTAGCTATTACAGACACTGGTGTAAAGTATGGGGAAAATCAGCATTAGAGTGAGTTAACAGACCTTCCTATATGCTTATATTCTATTTGTTTAGCAGCCAACTTAGTATGATTTTCCCCCCAGGAGTGTTGAAAGTAAGAAGAAAGCTGTACAAAGAATTGAGGAGCAGTTGATGAAGTTGGAAGTCCAGGCTACAGACCGAGAGGAAAATAAGCAAATTGCCTTGGGGACCTCCAAACTAAATTACCTGGATCCTAGAATTTCTGTTGCCTGGTAAGCTCTTGTCTGGGAAAGAAGGAGAAGGAATCACAGCTCCCATCACTTCACCTTATTTCAGTCCTTCAAAGGAGGCAGGCCCTGATCCAGCTGAGATGTGGGATAGGTTTTTGTATTACCTTGGCTGCTGGTGGTAGGTGGGCCTTTGTGTGTTTTTATGTCAAAATGCAAAGTAAAGCAAAGCAGCTTCATTTATATACCACTTCATACTGTGCTATGGGGTGTCTTAAGTAGTTTACAACTGTAAGCTCATTGCCCCCCAACAGCTGGGTACTCATTTTAGTGACCTCGGAAGGATGCAGGCCTGAGTCTAGCCTGAGCCCTTGCTAGTATTGAACTTGCAACCTTGTAGTTTATGAATGAGTGTCTGCAGTACAGGCATTTAACCACTGTGCCAAATGTGGATTCCAGTTTTATTTTTTAAAGCTGGATGCATCGTGCATCTCTTGATTCCATATAATTCTGTCTCCAAAAACTGGTGCAGATGTTTGTGTGTGATCTACATGAACCAGAATAATATGATTATGCACACAGTTTTGGGAGTTTGGGGGTAGAAATTTGGTAAATCAAAACTGCTGGCAGCCTCGGCGCATGGGCACAAAGAAACAGGTAGAGCATGAGTGGCGGTGACACCCTGGGTATCCAATTCCCTGCTACATGTGTATGGTATAGGCTTATAGAATGAGACAGCAACTCTATTACTGTCTCATTACAGTGTACCTTTGAGTATTGCTATTAACTGTTTCTGGTTCTCTTTCTCTCTTCTTGCCCCCACCCCCACATCCAGGTGTAAGAAATTTGGAATACCCATCGAGAAGATCTATAATAAAACCCAACGGGAGAAATTTGCCTGGGCAATTGACATGGCAGATGAAGACTTTGAGTTTTAATATGATTTTAATGGGCTGTATTCAGTGAAAGAGAAATGGAGTAGCCTGGTTGTAGGGAGATTGATAAACTGTGAGCCTTACTTGTCCTTCATAATGGGGGGGAGGGGAGCATTGGGAAGGGAAAACAAGTGTCCAATAAAATACCCAACATCTTTCAGAAAAGATATGCCTGGAAATACTATAGTGGAGCTGAGCCAGTTGTCCTATGGACAACATTTAAATCCTGTGCCAGAGACCCAATTTCTAGCTGTATGGTTTGTGTTTTATCTCTGGAGAGAGGACAAGTGGATGAGGGAATTTGTTGACCTTCTTCCAGGCCAAGTCACCATTACACTGAAGAGCTTGGAAATCATTAGCTACTGTATACAGAATCCAATGAGATATTGGTGTGTTTTTACAGTTAGGGTTTTTGCAATAACTTCTATATTTTAATAGAAAATGGACTCCTTAATTGCCCACCCCACCCCCATTAATTTAACACAACTGATTCCTTCAGCACACTATCTCTGGCCAGAATGGTCATTGTGGAAACACCCAAGTGTTTTCATTTTTACTTGGCCCCATCATGATATTGAAAACTTAGGGTAAAAACACATCTCTTCAAAGCAAAGCATGATGGGAAGATCCTTCCTGACTTGAGTGGGTTTTGTTTTGTTTTGTTTTTTGTTAATGTGAATTTTTACTGCTTTTAATTATTTTAAAATATTTAAACTTTTTTTTCCTTGATCTTAAAGATCATGTAGATTTACAGAAGGTAGGAAGGAAAAGGCTAGGGAGGGGTAATGGATTATGAGTACAAATAAATTGGTGGCAAATTGTTTTCCCATCATACTTTGTTCTGAGTACTTAATATATATATATAAAGAGATTATATATACCAGAAATATCCACAGCTGTGGGTTTGGTTTTGCTTTTTCTCGTTGGTTTTTTTCTCTCTCCCCTCCCCCCCCCCCATTTTTTTAAAAAATCTCCCTCTCTCCGCTCTTTTACTTGAATGATTTTATTGTGTAAAAAGAACTTTCACAGGTCAATAAAATTTTGAGGGAAGTGAGGTTTGGTCCAAAAAAAAAAGGAAAAATAATCAAGATTTTAGGGCTTTTATTTTTTTTCTTTTGTAATTGTGTACAAAAATTTAAAAAAAATAAAGCAGAATTTTAATGTGAACCCTTTTTTTGCTATAATCCATTAGTTCTAGACGCATTGTTAGCTTAGTGTGGTGCAAAGACAAGTTTCCCGTAGTCTTTCCTCAACAATTATCTTCTATTTTTATCATGAATTCCCTTTTAATCAACTGTAGGTTATTTAAAATAAATTCCTACAACTTAATGCAATGCCAGCATCTGTGTGTTCTTGTACCCAGAAGGCTAAACAGCTGGCTGTGTATAACTGCCACATGACGTGCTTTGAGGTGGAGGCTCCATGATGAGCTGTCTAAGGTACTGGTCAGAAAGTGGAGGACAAATTAGTCATTTTTGCAATTTAATTCAAATCCACACACTTCATCCCCACCCCACCCCATACCAGCAAATGAAACTAAGCGTGGTTATCTTTAGTACTTACATTACTCCAAATAGGGATTCAGTGGCTTAGTGTTTTAAGACACCAATTCTAATGCAGAAGATTAGAAGGTAGGTAGTTTGAGGCCCAAGTGCTGCATGATGGGATGAACTCCTTTCACTAGTCCCAGCTTCTGCCAACTTAGCAGTTTGAAAGCATGCAAATGCAAGTAGATAGATAGGTACCACTTTAGTGGGAAGGTAACAGTGTTCGATGCAGTCATACTGATCATATGACCACTGTAGTAGTCCTCAGACAACTCTGGCTCTTCGACTTAGTAATTGAGATAAGCACCGCCCCCTAGACATTTATGTCAAGGGTCTACCTTTACCTTTTATCTTTTACTCCAAATGTAGAAATGTGGTTCTCCAAATAAAAATGCATAATGAAGTGCATCATGTAAGGGGAGAAGTTATTGCAAAGTAAATTATTGTAAAATTGTACACAAAAATATGTACAATATTACAAGCTGACTTTTTTTTAAAAAAATGCAAATAATTGCGAAAATACAACAGAATGCATTGAAGACATGAAGACTGAGAAATTGACAGAAACCATAAACGCAAATTGGTCTATCCTTAAGGAAGCAAGCCTGGTTTCTCTGTAGGCTCCTATCCCTAGTTCAAGCTGTGGAACTGTCTTCTTCTTCTCCTTCTCCTCCTCCTTCTTTATAGGCAAAAAAGTGAGGATGGCTCTTGTTTTGGATGTAAACTATATTCTTCATATCTGCACTGATTCAGGAAATCAATCAATTTTTTTTTTAAATTTAGGAAGACTCACCAGTTACTTGCTTAAAACTACCTCATGAGTTTATAGAGTCAAAATGAAAATGTAATTTAACTCGAGGTCATATCTTCCAAATTACAAAACAAAGACTATATTTTCACTTTTCCTATGAACTTGTTATATCCAATCTCAGTAATCTTGTTCAATAGAATCCCTATTTCTGAAGAAAGAATAGAATCTTTCAAAACACTGGTTGAATGAAATGACTGTTGAGTAATACCTAGCTGTCCAGTTTTGAGTAACTTCCAATTTGATGTGTACCATTCTAAATAGTATTCACATTGACATGTTAAGGGCAATACTGCTACTGCTGTTGTCAGCACTGTCTGTCCAGATGAATCAAGCATAATATCAGCTCCTTCCTACACAGAGCTTTATTTACTCTTGTTTCAGCTTGATTAATCTTAAATTTATACATTCATACCAGAAAATACAGTTGATATTTAACTGTTGCTGATTTTGTGAACAGCAATAGCAAGTACATTTCTATACCACTTATCAGTGCACTTAAACACTTCCTAAGCAGTTTACAATGTGTAAGCTAATTGCCCCAACAAGCTGGGTACTCATTTTAGCAACCTATGAAAGAATGCAAGGTTGAGTTGACCCTGGAGCCCTGCAGGATCGATCTCACAACCCTGTAGCTGTGAGAGGTTGTAGTGTCAACATTTAACCACTGCACCATCAGAACTCCTGTAACAAATCTGGGAAATTAACCAAATGTAAAGTGGCAAAATTAGGCAATTCATGTATATCCTGTGTTACTGTCTCAGCCTTGCCAAATCCCATTTATGTGCCATGAAAACACTGGTCCCTGGAAGGAATAAATTACTCTTCGTCATGGTCTCTGCGAATCACACAAATGGGTTACATTTGCACCTGTGCAGCTAGCTCAGAAAGTTCTGGTATCACTGGGCAAAACTTCAGTTGAAACTTTTTGGTGGTAGCTCCACCCAGCCTTATAAATCCCCAGTGTTTCCACTCTTTTCTCCAGTTCCTTTCGTCCGCCGCTTTGCAGCTAGCAAGGAACTTAACTCAAGAGTATTTCACCATGTGTTTGACCTATCGGCTTTAGACTTGTTCAGGTTGTTTGACTTCATTTTTGGATATTGGACTTGGTGATTGTCACGAATTGATTGACCTCGGACTGCTTGACTTCGGCTTTCTTAATGGACTGGTTTTTGTCGCCATGGTTTCCTTCAAACGTTGCGTGAACTGCAACTCAAAGATCCCGACCACTGATCATCACGATCAGTGCATCCTTTGCTTGGGAGAAGCTCATAATCCCAAAGTTTTCCCCCTGTGCAAGGGGATGACCACTCAAGCCCTTAAAAATAGGGACTTGAATCTTAAGGTAACTCTGTGGGAGCAGGCCCTTAGACCAGCTTTGGTCCCATTTCTGTGCTCACCGGAACCTCAGCCCTCCACTTGTGGTGAGTCCCGCCGGGACAAGGACAAGCCTAAAGAAAAGTCCAGTAAGAACAAAAAGGCTTCTGATTTAGATAAAGATCGAGGTGAGGACTCTGGTTCAAAGAAACACCGGGGGAGTGGTGAGGGCAAGAAGATGGCTAAGTGTAAGCACTTGGAGTCTGAAGGCAACTCTGGGCCTTTACAGACTGCCAGAAATAGTGCAAATTGAGTCCACTTTAACTGCCTTGGCTCAGTGCTAGGGAATAATGGGAATTGTATTTTTTTTTTCTGAGACATTGAGACTTCTCTGTCAGAGAGCTCTGGTGCCACAATAAACTACAGTTCCCATGATTGCCTAGCACCGAGTCAGGGCAGTTAAAGTGGACTCAATTTGCACTATTTCTGGCAGTCTTCAAAGGCCCCTTGTGGGCCACTTTTCTTCATCTAAAAGAGCCCGCTCAGCCTCTCCTAAGGCTTCTCACTGAGAAAGATCTTCAAAACCAGCCAAGACCCCCCTGGCCTCCTTTGGAACTGAGGTGGCTCACCAGACGGTGGCCACCAGGCCTTTCTCACCTCCGATCCAAGTGGAATCTGAATCAGATGGGGAGATAGTGGAGACCAAGCCTCCTGCCTTGACACCGTACCAACTCCAGCAAGTACCGTCTGAAGCCTCTAGATCGAGCCCATGCTGTGGGGACTCCATCCCTCGGACTTGAGGCTGACCGGGATAGATGGAAGTGAGAGCTTTACAGCAAGACCCGCTCCTGCTCCAATACTCAGATCTTAGGTTCGAGGACAGCCGTTACTATTTCCCCATTGATCTGGAACAGCTTCGGCACGAGGCCCAGAGATCACCAACACCTCGTCCTCCGGTCCCTCCCACAGGCCGCTCCCGAGATCTCCGGCAGCCTTGTCAGCGTCAAGTCGATCTGCTCGGTCCTGATCTCCCACTACAGAGGATTCGGATGTGGATAGACCTTCAAGGCCTATGAAGTTGGTCAACCTGACGTCTTCATCGCCTTCTGATGATTTCAGGTCATTCATAGACCAAATCATCCGCATGGCCAACACCGTTGAGACTGAGGATGGATGACGAGACTATGGATGCAATAGAAAAGATGATGCACAGGAAGGTCCCTACTTTTCCAGCTATTGCTTTACTGCCTTCACTAGAGAAGATTGCGAAGAGGTCTTGGACCACCCTTGCCATGGTACCATCCAAGTCCCGTCAACTGGAAAACCTGTATTGCATTGCTCCATCGGGACTGAGCTGGCTGTTTGAGCATCTGAAGTCAAATTCAGCTATTGTGGAAGGTTCTCAGCTTGCCTTCGCTCCTTGGACTTCTACATCACCTACTTACCGAGAGAGCAAAAAACTGGATGCGGTGGCTAAGAAGATCTATGCCACGGTGGTGCTGGATTTAAAGGTCGCTAAATATACGGCCTGCATGGGGGCCTATATCCAGCACCTCATGGAAAGGTTGGAGCCACTGTTGTCATTCGTCCAGAAAGAAGACAAGCCCCTCACAATGGCCATTCAGGCCGAAGCTCATGCTCTGGGTGGCCAGCAGATCCTCTCTGCTAGACACTTTACAGATTGTGCTGTGAAGATGCTGTCGGGCTCAGTAGCTCTTCGCAGACACTCCTGGCTTCGGGCCTCTGATTTGAACCTGCAGGCGAGGACTGCCATTGAGAACATGCCGTTTGATGATTCCAGCCTCTTTAATAAAGAGACGGATGAAAAACTCAACTTCCGGTACTGCATGAAGGTGGTAACCCGGAAGCACGGCATGTCCTCCCCTGTCTTTCATCCATCTCGAAGGTGTTTTGATGTTCACTGCCAGTGGTATCAGCCTTACCAGCAACAGCCGTACCACCAAGATAATCAGGGCCACCAGCAGGATCAGCAGCGGCAAAAACAACCATCACACTCGTCCTCATCTTCTTCAGGTTGGCGCCAACAGTCTTTTCCTCGGTACTGACAGGATACCCACAGGAAGACCTCGGACCTAGGCAAGAAGAGACAATGATGTGGGGCCATGCACTTGGTCACAGGCTTGAAGCTTATTTTAACACGTGGGCCTCAATCACCTCTGATTCTTGGGTGCTAGACATTGTCTGTAGGGACTATGCACTCGAGTTTGAGGAGCTCCCTACCACCGGATCTGCCCTGTCCACCACCCCCTCAGACACCCTTCTCAACGAAGTGCACTCTCTTTTAGCCAAAGGAGCTATCAAACCCATGGATCCTTCCTGGGCCCTATACTGCTTCTTTTCGAGATACTTTACTGTACCTAAGAAGGACTCTGGTCTTAGGCCCATTCTCGACTTGAGACAGTTGAATGCTTGCCTGTGTTACCACCGCTTCCTCATGGTAACCTTGCACTCTATTTTGCCTCTTTTACAGAAAGGACATTGGTTTGCGACTCTGGATCTCAAATATGCCTATTTTCATATCAGCATTCAGAGAGACCACAGAAGGTTTCTCACCTTCCGCATCGGGAACGACCTCTATCAATACAGAGTCTTGCCCTTTGGTCTTTCTACGGCTCCGAGAGTCTTTACAAAATGCATGGCTCCTGTGGCGGCCTATCTCAGGCGAAGGGGGATCACAGTCTTCCCCTACCTGGATGACTGGCTCTTCATGGCACCATCTCCCCAGAGGTTGAGGAAGGACTTCCACTTCACACTGACCCTTCTGGACTCTGGGTCTTATGGTCAACGAGGAAAAGTCAAACCTGACACCTCTGAAGCAGGTCATCTTCATTGGTACGCTCCTTGATTCAGACAAGGCCATGGCCTTTTTGCCTCAGGACAGATTTCAAGCACTCTCAATGGCTGTACACGACTGTCTCGCACACAGGCGGGTCAGAGCACACGTGATCCAGGTGGCCTAGGGACACATGGCTTGGACCACCTTTGTCACCCAGTGGCCATGATTGCACCTCAGACCGATACAATTTTGGTTCCTGTCCGTCTTCGACCCTCCGAGAGACTCGCCGGCGAAGTGGCTCACGATACCAAGGATAGTGGCAAGGTCATTATGCTGGTGGTTCGAACCCGACAATGTCTGTTCGGGAGTACTGTTCTTGGCTCTTCAGACCCAAATATCGTTGACCACAGATGCTTCCCTGGAAGGGTGGGGAGCTCACACACAGGACTTGGTTGTCAAAGGACAGTGGTCCCTGTGACAAACCACTCCTGCTACCTTGACTATTTCTCTCTTTTAAAATTTTATGTGACTGGCTTCATAGCCCTCGTCACTTACCAGTCCAATAACTATTACTAACACACTGGTAGCGTTTGTTCAAAATTCTCACACAGAGGCCAAAATAGGTTTTTATAAAATAGAAGAATGTTTTATTGTGTTTCAAACATACAGTCACGACTTCTTGGTTTTCAAACTTGTTAATATAACCTGGTTACAGTTTCAAGTGTATTGTAGCTATTAAAAATACAATCCTTCAGCTGTTTCTATGATTACAATCTAACCACACAGACACTCTCTACACTAGAGCCTTCTTTTCCTCACTTCCTAACTGCCTAACTCCCTAACTGACTATATCACTCACCGCCTGAGCTATTTATCTCCTTCCAGCTGCTCTCTCATTTGCTGGTTCCAGCTATCTCAGGATTGGTCAGCTGTCTTCGGGTCTTCACAGCTCCCTGCTGTCTTTTTGTTGATCACAATCCCTGCAGGAGAAAGACCTCCATATCAATGCTCTGGAGATGCTAGCGGTGGAAAAGGCCCTCAAGGCATTTCGGACTGTGCTGGCAGGAAAGGTGGTCTTGTTGCTGACGGACAACGCCACTGTCATGTTTTACTTAGAATCATAGAATCATAGAGTTAGAAGAGACCATAAGGGCCATCTAGTCCAACCCCCTGCCGTGCAGGAACTCAAAATCAAAGCATTCCCAACAGATGGCCATCCAGCCTCTGTTTAAAGACCTCCAAAGAAGGAGACTCCACCACACTCCAACGGAATATGTTCCATTGCCAAACAGCTCTCACTGTCAGGAAGTTCCTCCTAATGTTGAGGTGGAATCTCTTTTCCTGTACCTTGCATCTGTTCCGAGTCCTATTCTCTGGAGCAGCAGAAAACAAGCTCCTTTTTGAATTGTGGTGCCCAGAACTGGACACAGTATTCCAGGTGGGGCCTGACCAAAGCAGAATACAGAGGCACTATTACTTCCCTTGTTCTAGATATACTTCTTTTAATGCAGCCTAAAATTGCATTGGCCTTTTTAGCTGCAGCATCACACTGTTGACTCATGTTCAACTTGTGGTCTACTAGGACTCCTAGATCCCTTTCACACATAGTCTTGTTAAGCCAGATGTCCCCCATCTTATATCTATGCATTTCATTTTCTTGCCTTAAGTGCAGCACCTTACATTTCTCTGTATTGAAATTCATTTTGTTAGCTTTGGCCAGCTTTCTAATCTATTAAGGTCGTTTTGAATTTTCATCCTGTCTTCTGGGCTATTAGCTATTCTTCCTAATTTGATATCATCTGCAAATTTGAGAAGCATGCCCTCTATTCCTTCATCCAAATCATTGATAAAGATGTTGAATAGCACTGGGTCCAGGACAGAATCCTGTGGCACCCCACTGGTCACTTCTCTCCAGTATGAAGAGAAGCTATTGTTGAGCACACTGGGTTTGGTCAGTCAACCAGTTACTAATCCACCAGACAGTTGTATTGTCTAGCCCACCTTTTACTATCTTGTTTGCAAGAATATTGTGGGGGGACCTTGTCAGAAGCCTTACTGAAATAAAGATATGCAATGTCTACCGCATTCCCTTCATCTAGCAAGCTGGTAATTTTATATAATAATAATAATAATAATAATAATAATAATAATAATTTTTATTTATATCCCGCCCCTCTGCTAGGCAATCGGGGCGGCGTACAGGATTTCAAAACATCAGAACAAATATCAAAATTAAATTAAATTCAAATCTCATCCCCCCTTCCCACACCCTCCCATCCCCCCAAACAATAAACTAAGCAAGTTAAATGACAATAATTAAAATATACAGTTTAAAAATACATAAATTGTTCAGTTTCATTATATATATAAAAGAGATCAGATTAGTCTGGCATTACTTGTTTTTGAGAAATCCATGTTGACTTTTAGTGATTATGGCATTCCCTTCTAAATGTTCACAGACTCTCTGTTTAATGAACTGTTCTAGAATCTTTCCCAGTATTGATGTCAGACTAACTGGGTGAAAGTTGTTGGGATCCTCTTTTTTCCCCTTTTTGAAGATGGGGACAATGTTTGCCCTCCTCCAGTCTGCTGGGACTTCTCCTGTTCTCCAGGAGTTCTCAAAGATTATTGCCAGTGGCTCTGAGATTACATTTGCCAGTTCTTTTAATATCTTTGGATGTAGTTCATCTGGTCCTGGAGACTTAAATTCATTTAGGTTAACCAGGTATTCCTGTACTTCCACTTTACTTATTTTGTGCTGCATTTCCCTAATTGTGTCCTCTGCTCCATTTTCCTCAGGTTGAGCACCCTTTGCCTTTTCTGAGAAGACTAAACCAAAGAAGGTGTTGAGTAGTTCTGCCTTTTCTCTGTCCCCTGTTAGAATTCCTCCATCTTCTCTGCGTAGTTGCCCTACCATTTCCTTCTTTCTTTTGCTACGGACATACTCAAAGAAGCCCTTTTTATTGTGCTTAACCGCTCTAGCAAGCCTGAGCTCATTCTTTGCTTTGGCTTTCCTGACTTTACCCCTACATGTGCTGGCTATTTGTTTGAATTCCTCTATAGTGATTTCGCCCCTTTTCCATTTCTTATACATCTCCCATTTAAAACTTAGTTCAGTTGAATGATACTTTGTCATCCAGCCCGGTTTCTTGAGACATCTCCCATTTTTCCTTCTCATTGGAACAGTGTGAGATTGTGCCTTCAGTATTCAGGAGCAGTAAACAGGCAGAGATGTGTAGAACCCTTGACATCTGGAACTCTGTTCTACTTTGATACCTTTAATAATAATGAACATGTTGTTTTTAAAGAAAGTTTAAGATTTATTGAAGATATTTAAGAATTTTATGGCCCAGCAAGATGACCAATAAAATGAAAATGTATACATATGAAGAACTTATAAAGTGTAGAAAACTGGGTAAGGAAAAAAATGGGAAGGGAAGTGAAAAATAAATGCAGGAAAAAATTAAATGGGAAAAGTCTAGGAAAGAAGGACTTGGCTGAAATAGTATAGATGCAAAACATTGGGGGGGGGGGGGTTTGTTACATCCAAAGATAATTTTGTCATACTGATGTCCAGTCTCCAGTAAGAGAGGAATTAGAAGATTATATAATGGTTATATAGTCAATTTCAGGAGTGTACTTGTTTCATTAAACCACATTGGTCACCGATGTTCTTGTATAGTTGAGGGAGTAACTAAACACAGGTAAAGCTAGCAAATTCCATTACCCCTTTCCATTATGAAGAAGAAACTGGTGGCTGGCCTTTGTCTTCAGACTCAGTAGACTCACAAAACTCAAATAGATTATTTTAAACAGTTTTAATGGGAGGGAAGTGTTCCAATGTGCCTGGCTAGTGTCCCAATTTTTTGCTGACAACATTGTATGTGGATCCACACTGGGTGGAGAGGTATAGGTATAGTGACTAAGGGGGGTTGCACTCAATAGTGCAAATTGAGTCCACTTTTAGGGTTAGGGTTAGTGCTTGGGAATTGGTTTTTTTCTGAGACATTGAGCCTTCTCTGTCAGAGAGCTCTGGTGCCACAATAAAATACAGTTCCCATGATTCCCTAACCCTAAAAGTGGACTCAATTTGCACTATTTCTGGCAGTCTGCAACCCCCCTAAGAAAGGGGTTAAATTAAGCCCAAATCTGTTCCAACTCTTAGATTCTGCTTTTTGGATATTTTTAAAAAAAATCTACAATACCCAAGAATTAGAAAGGTGACAACAAAAACAAAACTGCACCTTCACAGTCCAAACTTTTCATTGCATCTGTGCCTCACAAAAGTGTGTGGGGGGGTGGTTTACAGACTGCCAGAAAAGCCACTCCAAAAAGGAGCCGCTTTTTTCTGCTTCTTTGGTGAAGATGCACACCTTCGCATGTATGTATGCAACACCGATGGACCAGAAAACAGTCATAAATGCAGTCGCACGTGCAGCGGAAATTGACTCAGCGATCCAGAGCATGCGCCCTAAGATGCAAGTTTTAATTTAAAGCGCCCTATGCTTCCAGGTTTGGATGCACTGGCACTATTTGGGATTTAACATACAATTTTAAAAATAGCACATTGTTGTGCCTTCAAGTCATATCTGATTTAGGGTCACTCTAAGGTGAGCCTTAGGCGATGTCTGTTTGGCGGGAGGGGGGTTGCCTTTGTCTTTCTGCGAGGCTAAGGGAATGTGACTTGCTCACGGTCACCCAGTGGGTTTTCCTGAGCAAGTGGGGATTTAAGCCCTAATCTTAAGAGTCATAGTCCAACAGGCAAACCACTATACCATGGTGGTACACAAATACCCTCTTAACCAGGGGTAGGCAACCTTTCCCCTTTAAGGGCCGAGGGACTTCAGCTCCCAGAAGCCTCAGCCATGTTGGCCAATAGCTCCTGGGATTCTGGGAGCTGAAGTCCCTCGGCCCTTAAAGGGGAAAGGTTGCCTACCCCTGCTTTTAACATTCCCTAAGCTGTTTGTGGACAAAGAAAGGGAGGCAATTTTATTACATTTCTTACTAGAGAGGAGAAATTCTCCAGTGGTTTCTCAAGAGGTGCGGTGGACCATTACCAAAAGATCTAGCAGTGATTTTCCTTTCCCTCCAGGACTCTTGTTCTGCCATTGGAAATAGCAACAGCAGAAAACTGAATGAGCTGAGCTTGGAGACTGTAGTCCCTCACTCAAGCCACTACTACACCATGCTGGCTTATTCATAGTTACTTGTGGTCTTTGCAGTCCTGGAGAACTTTAGCCAGGGTTTGATGTTTCAAGCTGTGTTTGGTGAGTGGTCCGCACCAATTTGCTTCATTCTTTTAGAAATATCCAGTGGACCATTCTCCATAGCTGTGTCTCTTCTACAATAATGTTGTTGTGTATCTTAAACTCCCAACTTCTGGTGACCCTATCATAGGGCTTTCTTGGTAGGAGTGAGACTTTCCCAAGGCCACCCAATGGATTTCCAAGGGATTCAAATTCTGATCTTCCAGAGACCTAGGCTGCATCTACACTGCAGAATAAATGTAATTGACACAGCTTTAACTGCCATAGCTGAATGCTGTGGAATTCTGGGATTTGTGGTTTTGTAAGATATTTAGTCGTCTTTGTCAGAGCTCTTGTGCCACAACAAACTACAAATCCCAGGGTTCCACATGGCTTGTCCTTTGTTGTGGCTGCATCTGCACTGCAGAATTAATGCAGTTTGACACTGCTTTAATTGCCATAGCTCAATGCTACTGAATTCTGACATTTGTGAGATATTTAGCCTTCTCTGTCAGATAGCTCTAGTGACACTACAAATCCCAGGATTCCGTAGGATGGAGCCATGACAGTTAAAGCAGTGCCAAATTGCATTGTTTTTAGCTTTTATTTTATAATGCCCTACATTTTTCTTGAATGCCCTACATTTTGCATTGCCTTGTCCTCCTTTGCAGTTAGAACATCTCGTCACCCTGGACAGCAGCCTTCGTCCAGCGCTCAAGCCATTATACCATGCTGGATGTCTCTACAATATTTACCACAGTCGTCCTTCCTTTCCCAAGGACCTAAAGTCTGCGGATTTGCACCTCCATGAAAATCAATGGGGTGCGCCCCATTCAAACCTATGGGGATTGAATATTCCCGAATCTCCGTTTTTGCAGGATGGGTGGGTCCGGAATAGATCCTCTGTGAAAACGGATGGCCGACTGTATATAAAATGTACAAGAACATCCACTCGTTTTCCCACTTGCTTTCAATTTTAGTAACAGTGAAGAAGATTGGTGATAGCTGCTAATAGTAAAAATGGCCTGTAAGCAACTTTATTTCCCTCTCCAAAATAGGAACAATGCAGCCTGTTCAAAACACACTTTCTATTTATACATACCCACCTACCCACCCCTCTTCCGACTCCAACTACTCTTAATCATATGTGCTTCATTATTCCTCTGTGCATGAAGTTATTGACAGGAAGCTCCAGAACAAGACTCTCCTCCCAGGGGAAAGTGTTTCCCACCAGGGGTTCCCTCCTCCTTTTGTCTTATGTTTAAGGCAAGTAGGAAATCCAAAGATGCAAAGCTTCTTCAAGTACTTTGACAGAAACAATGCTGCCAAAGAAAACTATCAGTAAGCTTACTCCATTTTAGCAGTGTATAAGAGGATCTTGTACGCTGCTCAGTTTTGTAAGATCAGAGTGATGAACTGGATTTTAGAAAAAATTAACAATTTTATTATTTCAATATTAATTTTTTTTATTAAATTTCTAAGTATACTAAAAATACATATAGGTAAAGTAACAGACGCATGTACTAAATATTAACATACGGACATACCAACATAAAACAAACATAGCAGAATTCTTTCATACTACATTCCTTCGTTTTATTTTATTGTCCTGAAAACATATCCAGCGGTGACCGTGTTGGCCATGTACCAAAGGACAATAACATCCAAAATCCACAAAACAATTATACCTTTATTGGACCAACTAAAATGCATAAAATGCATATTGCAAGCTTTTGAAACTCCACTGGCTTGTTCATCAGGCAAAAGTGTTAAAAATACATTGTTGTTGTAGTGTGCCTTCAAGTCATTTCTGATGTATGGCTACCCTAAAGTGAACCTATTGCAAGGTTTTCTTGGCAAGTTTCTTCAGGGGGGGATTTACCATTGCCATCCTCTGAGGCTGAGAGAGTGTAATTTGCCCAAGGTCACCTAGTGGATTTAATAATAATAATAATAATAATAATAATAATAATAATAATAAGTTTTATTTATAGCCCGCCCCTCTGCTAGGCAATCAGGGCAGGTTACAGCATTTTAAAACAGCACAGTTAAAAGCATTCCCTCCAAACATGATCCCTCCACCCACCCCTTAAAACAAGATTAAACCAGAAAATATTAAAACAGCACAAAATTGAATTAAAAACACACTTCGGACTCAGTAGGCCAATGAGCAAGTTGTCCCTCCCAGCGGACTATATTATTCTGGGAAGGCCTGCTGGAAGAGATCCGTCTTTACTGCCTTCTTAAAGGCAGCAAGAGTGGTTATCAGACGGATCTCGTCAGGCAGGCCATTCCATAGTCTGGGAGCGGTAGCAGAAAAGGCCCTCTGGGAGGTCTGGGACAGCCTAGTTTTTATTGGCTGTAACAGATTCCTCCCAGAGGACCGCAGGGCACGGGGGGGATCATACGGGGAGAGGCGGTCCCTAAGATAAGATGGACCCAAGCCATGTAGGGCTTTAAAGGTCAAAACCAACACCTTGTACTGTGCCCGGAAACTAATCGGCAGCCAGTGGAGGGATTTAAGCACCGGTTTTATGTGCTCCCTCCGTGATGTACCAGTAATTACCCTGGCTGCCATATTCTGTACCAGTTGAAGTTTCCGGGTTAGGCACAAGGGTAGCCCCATGTAGAGTGCATTGCAGAAATCCAGACGTGAGGTTACCAGGGCGTGTACCACAGTTTCCAGATCCCTCATATCCAGATAAGGGCGCAGTTGGCGTATCAGCTGAAGCTGATAACAGGCACTCCTGACCGCCGCATTCACCTGACTAGTCATGTGAAGCGATGAATCAAGGAGCACCCCCAAACTGTGAACACAGTCCTTTACGGAGAGTGTGACCCCGTCCAGGACTGGAGACTGTATTCCCAGACCTGGTTTCGGGCCTGTGACCGCAAGTACCTCCGTTTTATCTGGATTCAACTTCAGTCTGTTTTTCCTCATCCAACCCATTACCGCTCTTAGTCATTAAGAGGTGAGACGCCATCTGAAGTCTGAGACGATGATCTAGTCATGGAGAGATATATCTGGGTGTCATCAGCGTACTGAAGACACCGCGCTCCATGCCTCCAAATGATCTCCCCCAGCAGTTTCATGTAAATATTAAACAGCATTTACATAGCTGAGTCGGGATTTGAACCCTGGTCTTGAGTCGTAGTCCAACACTCAAACCACTACACCATGCTGACTCTCGTTGAAAATAATAATATTAAAAATATAATTAAAAATAATACAAGAGGAAAAAAATTAAGATGATGTTAGTCACAAGCCTGTATTTTGTCGAGATGTAGCTGTTCTCATGCAAGCAGGCCCCTCCTCCTCCTGGCCATGTGAGTATTTCAGGAAATAAAATTTAAGTTCCTTTAGCAAGACAAAAATACATGCTTCTCTTGAGCTCAGTGGCATCCTTAGGATTGCGATCACTTGGTGCAATAACTCACAGTATCTCCCCCCCCCATTGACTGACTGCCTACACACCATACAGAATCCTTAGTAAATTTTTATACTAATATTTAATGTTACTCATAAATCATAATTCCCATATATCACTGAATGCAATGTCAATACTTGTGCCATAAACAACTAGCAAGATTAAAATTCTACCTTTAAATTACAATATCATATGCTTGCCCTAAATTGTTTTGTGTGGTTAAAGTGAAAATCTGGTAAGATGCGCTGTTTTTAAAGAAATTATTATCTATTATTATTATTATTATTATTATTATTATTATTATTATTATTATCCCTCCCTCTGCGGACGCAACCGGGGTGACTTAAAACATTAAAAGTACAATAAAGTTATACATAAGTAGAGTTAATCTCAGGTTACATCTCAAAATAAGAAAGAAGGTTAGATACTCAATCCCAAGTTAGAAATGACTTGACAAAGGACCCAGGAAGTCATAAGTTTGTTTTTTGGTGTGTTCTTGTTAGTTTGCTTGTTTTTTTGTTTTTGGGTTTTTTTGTTTGTTTGTTTTTTGTTTGAGATGGTTGTTCTTTGTTTTAGGATTCTTGTTGTCTTTGTCAGATTTGTTGTATGCAGTGTTTTTATTCTAATAAACTTTATAAATAATAAAAAAAACATTAAAAGTACAATACAAATGCAATACAAATCCCACAAACCCACCCACCCTTAAAATAGAATTAAACGATAAAAGAATTTAAAACATACTTAAAACATATATATATATATATATATATATATGCATGCACACACACATACATACATACATACACACACACACACACACACACACACACATATAGATATAGATATATATATACACACATATAAAAAGATTTTTAATACCTGGAGCCTGCCTCTCCTTTCTCCTCCCACTGAGACTTGCCTCACTCACACCATCTATTGAGCATTTTAAAGGGACGTATTTTAAAGGTGAACCTATCATAGGGCTTTCCTGGCAAACTACACTTCCCAGAATTCCACAGTCCAGTATTTATTGGCCAGCTCGTCCCAGTTTTCATGAGATGTTGCAGAGTATGAGACAGAGTCCAAGGTTATTGGTTATTATTGGTTATACCAATATACAAAAAGGTCCTTTCATTGTACAACAATCGCCTGCAGCCTCCTTCTATACATTAGTTGAAGCCCTGGAGAATGTATAAGTTGTCTCAGTCTATGGAGCCTTTTGGGGTTACGAAATGTAGGCAGCCAGGGAGGATGCAGAGAATGATGCAAATCCTTCGACACCTTGCAATATAAGGGCCCTAAGAATAAGACAGAAAAATGGATACAGGAAGGAAACATTTGAGAAACTGGGGTACTGTTGTTCACACCAGCATTACATCTTTCTCTTCCCCAGAAGAGGACACAACACAGTCCTCCCTCCTTCAGTGGTTGTAGCAAAGGAGGTATTCCAAGCTTCTTCATTGCAGCCAAAATATATCTGCAGTCATTCATATACTGAATATTTGGAAGACCTAGGGGAAAGTGAAGAACGGCAACCAGAGATGAGCTCAAACTTTTGTCAGAATTTTTCTCTCCCCTCCCCATCCCTGCCTCTAGAAATGGGAGATTAATCTGCAGGATTTTAGCTCCCTTTCTTCCCCTTCCCCTTAAGAGCTCTCTTGGAGGAGAATCATACGTTTTCTCTAAGCCTGGAAAGGCCTGGCCCAGGCTGCTGCAACCACCATTACTATGAAGAAAATTTGGATAAACTAGCAGATCACATCTTAGGATATTTATAGAAATGTATAGAGCCAGCATGGTGTAGTGGTTTGCGTGCTGGACTATGATTCAAGATCAGGATTCGATTCCTCACTCAGCCATGGAAACCCACTGGGTGGCCTTGGGCAAGTGCACACACTCTCAGCCCCAGAAAATTATGTGATAGATTTATGTTAGGGTTTCTGTAAGTTGAGAATGTCTTGAAGGCACAAAACAACAATGAATCTGTTGTTCAGATCTTGTGAGACTTGCTGAAGCCAATCAGACACAGGCTGCATCCACACTGCAGACATAATCCAGGTTGAAACCACTTTAACTGTCATGGCTCAATGCTATGGAATTCTGGGTTTTGTAGTTTGTTATGGCACCAAAACTCTCTGACAGAGAAGGCTAAATGTCTCAGAAAACTACCATTCCCAGAATTCCATAGCATTGAACCATGGCAGTTAAAGTGATGTCATCCTGTATTATTTCTGCAGTGCAGATGCAGCTCCAGTCATGCAGTCTAAACATGCCATGCCTTGTAGTTTGCCCCAGCCTGAGGCCCTCCTCAGTTAAAACTAGGGACTATGTGAGAGTTGGAGATCCATTTTCTTCTATTTGATATGGTCTATCATATCACATATAGATGTGAAAGGGATCTAAGAGTCCTAGTAGACAACAGGTTGAACATGAGTCAATAGTGTGCTGCATCAGCTAAAAAAGCCAATGGAATCCTAGGCTGCATCAATAGAAGTATAGTGTCTAGATCAAGGGAAGTAATAGTACCATTCTATTCCACTTTGGTCAGGCCTCTCCTGGAATACTGTGTCCAATTCTGGGCAACATAATTCACAAGGGATATTGACAAGCTGGAAGTGTCCAAAGGAGGGTGACCAAAATAGTGACAGATCTTGAAATCATATCCTATGAGGAGTGACTTAGGGAGCTGGGTATGTTTAGCCTGGAGAAGAGGAATGGTTCAGAAGTGACATGATGGCTGTCTTTAACTATTTGAAGGGAAGTCATACTGAGGATGGAGCAAGTTGTTTCCTGTTGCTCCAGAGACTAGGACTATTATTTCTCTTGATCTAGTGCCACTGCTTTGGTCAGGCCCCACTCAGTTTTCACTCAGTTTTCTGCTGTTGCTATTTCCAATAGTAGAACAACAGCTTTTTAGGGAAAGAAAGAAAGAAAGAAAGAAGTACTGCTACATCTTTGGAAATAGTGCACCTCATCTCTGAGAAACCATAGGAGAGTTTCCCCTCTCCCAGGAGAAATGTAGTAAAATTTCCTCCCTTTCTCTGCCCACAAATGGATGCTATATGTTGACAAGCAACTTGAAAGCACACACACATAAAATGGAGGCCCCAAAGTAAGTGTTGGCCAGGGCTGACTGAATGTGCCTTGAGGTTGTGTGTCTTCAGAAGTGGGTGTTTTGGGAATGTGAAAGATTCAAGTACTTGAACACCTTTGAGGGTGTCCATATACCTCTGTGTGCAGTCCTAGGCAGAATGGAAGCCTTATGGCAGACAGACACATGGCACACAATTTACCAGTTCCATTTGACATTACAGCCAATGGTGAGGATGGCTGTGTGTTGCATTCCAACATCTAAAGTGCCCATGATCTCTGTGTCAGATTGGCAAAAAAGCATTGCAAATGTTTAGAACATTACATTTCAGTTTGGTTCTCTCTCACACACACATACCCTTGTTTTAATCAAAAGATGAAATATATGCATACTATTAAACAGATTACAGCAAATTCCAGGTCTTGTGTTTTCTTTAGCTTATCTTTTGGCCCCAATGCTGAATGACAGTGGAAGCCTTATATAATCTGTGTTATAATCTGTGGGATCCTGTGTTCCCCTTGAACCATACTCTTTGTGCCTTACTATGTTCCATGACTATTCAAAGCATCATGCCAACCTTACAGGTGACAACAGTTCCTCATTTACACATGAGACAGGAGGTTTGTCTGGAGTCAGGTTTTTAAAAACTTTCTGCCAGCCCCATAGTTCCAATAACCACAGATACTGTGTGTACGCTGGCAGTAATAAAAATGTTGTGGTAATCCATTTCCTGTCATATGTACACCCATTTTTCATGTAAATACAACACAAGGCAAGTTTCTGATAATACATTTGTAAGATCATATGCTCATGTCTAACATTAATCTCATCTAATTACTTGTTCTGAGTAGTTAAGTATATGGCTGCATATAGGATTGTGGTTCCACCTTAACTGCCATGGCTGCATCCTGTGGAATCATGGGTTTGGTAGTTTGGTGATGCCAACCTGGCATAGTGGTTTGAGTATTGGACTATGCCTCTAGAAAGCAGGGTTCGATATCCCTGTTTGGCCATGAAACCCACTGGGTGACCTTGGGCAAGTCACATGCTCTCAGCCTCAGGGGAAGGAAATGTCAAATCTCTTCTGAACAAATCTTGCCAAGAAAATCCCATGTTAGGGTTGCCATAAGTTGGAAACAACTTGGAGGCACACAACAACAGTGCTCTGGGTAGGAATTCTAAATATCTCTTCCTAAACTGCAAATCCCAGAATTCCATAAGATACGGTTAGGCTATAGTACTAGGACGGTATAATGTGAAAGCACCTCAGATAAGACTAAAATGACAGAGAGCCAGTATGGTGTTGTGATTTCAGACTAACACTAAGTTAAAATTGCCACTATACTTGGAATGGCTCTCTCGACCTTACAGGGTTGTTAAGAGAAAATGAGAGTAGGTGAAGAGAAACAGGTACATCACCTTGATCTCGTTGGCAGATAGGTGAGATCTAATAAATAAATTTTACACCTGATACTTTTCAGGGGGAGGAATGATAGCAATAAAGGCATTGTGCAAAATGGTTTTTTCTTCTTGACTACTCTGTCTCTGAGTATGGACTGTGTGTACGGTAAAAGACCTGGAGTTTCTGCTGTAGAACATAAGAGGCCCTTAAATATTCAAATAATATTGCACTTTGCTTTGATATGTTGCCCCTCATATGAATAGGAGTTGCTAGGCTGAGTACTCAGTTGCTACCTGAAGCCATGAAACTGCTTTGGTTAAATATCATTGCTTGTATGTCATGATGAATCAAACAGGAAATAAGGATGATCAACACACACACGGACACACACAGAGGTTGATTATGGGCCTTTACAGACTGCCAGAAATAATGCAACTTGGGACTACTTTAACTGTCCTGGCTTAGTGCTAGGGAATCATGGGAATTGTAGTTTTTTTCTGAGACACTGAGCCTTCTCTGTCAGAGAGCTCTGGTGCCACAATAAACTACAGTTCCCATGATTCCCTAGCACTGATCCAGGGTAGTTAAAGTGGACTCAAGTTGCATTATTTCTGGCAGCCTGGTGCACCCATAGAAACTAGAAAATAACAATTATTTAGTGAAATTACACATTTCTACAAGGGCACCCTAACGAAATGAAGAAAACATGCAGGGGTAGCTCTGTTGGCCATTTAGCAAATTCAAACAAAAATCCACCAAAGGTATCACTGTTTGGTGGATTTTTGAAATGAAGAAAAGCTAGTGACTTGGTGATACATGGAATGCATTTTTAAAAATTACTGAATACTTGTACAGTCAGCCATCTATAGCCACAGATTTAACCGTTCACAGCTTGAAAATATTCACACAAACACACACACAAACATACACACAAAATTCCAAAAAAGAAAACCTAAATTTTGCAATTTTATACAAAGAACACAATTTTACCACACCATTGAGCATCCACAGATTTTGCTATTTAGGGGGAGTCCTGGAACCAACCCCTAATGGATACGAAAGGCCGACTTTAGTCAGCTGGGCCTTTGCCACCAGGGAGATGGGCTTTAGAGTCCTTGTAACAGCTGTTCAGTGTGAAAAAAGAGTGAATTGATATTAATCACCTTAGGTTTGTTTAGTTTTTTTCTTATTATCTTGACACTTTGAAGCTGGGGGGGGCGGAGATGAAGGCTAGGAACAGACTGGGGGAATGGATTTTTGTCTGTTGCTAACCCGCTTGTACAATTGGAGGGGGTAGAGATGGATGATACTTCCGCACTGATTTTGTTTTGTTCTGCACTTGGGAGTCCATCCTCCATCAGTCTCATGGGGAGTGGGAGTGTGCGTGTACATGCACAGAAACATAGCAGCCTCATACAGTCAGTGATGAATATTGAATTTAATCACTGGCCAGTAATAGTCTAGTTAGAATTAGTTGTTTGGAGACCCAGTTCAACCATAAGGCTATTAGTGAAAGATGAAATGCTTCTCTGCTGTATATCATCTGCTGCATCATCTACCACCAATAAAACCTATGCTATAGCAGTAGTGTGTGTTAGTGTTCATCACCAAAAGAACTCTTGGGGAGGTCTAGAACTACCTCCAGTTCTGGAAGAATGCCGATCACTTGTACAAAACAGATACTTTTTAAAAAGAATCACACCAGAAGTACCATATAGACTGAGCATCCTAAATGACAAAGATGAGGACAAAGATTATGGTGCCTGCAAAGTATAACAATACTAAATGTTTATTGCTCATATCCACAAGCCTTTTCAGGCAATACAAAATTCAGATACAGGGCTACATCACTATACAATCAGTATATAGTGAACAGCATAGTCAATACATACTGTATCCATGATATATTTATTGCTGACCTGCACAAAGTTAATAAATTCAAAAACATAGTTGTGTTAGTCTGGAAAATCATATGTAAAGGGATGCATCTGAGGAAGTAGGCTCAGGTCTATGAAAGCCCATGCTACCAACTTATTTCTTTCAGGTAGTCTCAAAGGGGCTACAAGGTGAATAAATGTCATTAACCATGTGAATGTGAGCAATGCACACATTTTGGACACACTGTATTACTTTACTGCTACCAACACTATTCTGTTTACAGTGTCTATCCTCCACAAGATGAAATCAACAGGCTAATGGTGTTTACAAGCTGGCCCCAAACATGCTTCCATGCACATCTGGTTCCTTTTGTACGGCACAAGCTCCTTCCTCCACTCCAGTACTACTGCCAGAATACCAGATCCATTTATGCCATGATGAATGATTTAGTATGCAATGTGGGGTGTGGGGGTGTGTATGTATCTGGTTTTAGTACTAAATCCTCCATATCTGTCAACACAAGGTTGACTTTGTAATTTCCCATTGGGCCTGGATCAACAAGATCTATTCCACTTGTGGAGTTGGCTTTTCTCATTGCAAACCTTTTGTACAAAGTTCACAGTGTTCTTCATGATAATCTCTCTCAGGATATCCTCTCAGTTGAGTGTTTTCTGCAGTACCATTTCCTGTGCTGCTTGATCTTATCTTTTTTTATTGCTGGTCTGACCAAAATGTGCATGCCTGTGGCAGCTGAGCAATTTCACCTGTTGGAAAGTGACTTCTTATGTGCTTACAAGTTTGGCAGAGCAGGATCTGATCCTTAGAATGAGGGCACCCATAAACACATGGGCTCTGCTTTCTCAGTACATGTATAATGGTGATGCACAAGATAACTTGCATCCTGTACAAGGAGCTACCTTGGAGCTGTCTACAAAATTATATGGTTCCTGTTACCTCCTGGCCACTGATGTGGTGTGGCTGGGGTGAGCCCTGATGGCACAGTGGTTAAATGCCAATACGGCAGCCACTCACAGCCACAACGTTGTAAGTTCGGTCCTGCAGGTCTCCAGGGCCCACTCAGCCCTCCATCCTTTCATAGGTCATAAAATGAGTACCCAGCTTGTTGGGGGCAATTGGCTTACACATTGTAAAACACTTAAGTTCACTGATAAGCAGTAGAGAAATGTACTTACTATTGCTATTGCTATTGCTATTGGTGTGTCCCCAATGCCTTCACACTGGTGTTGAGCAAAAGGGAGGCTCATGGCACAATGGGGTATTAAGAGCTGCCTCCTGCAATGATCAGAAAAGGTTATGCTAGCATATTTAATCAACAGTATTCCAGACATTATATTAATACGAATCTTGCATTGCATCAGAAAACATCTGCTTGCATCATGCACCTCTCTTCCCCCTTTCTCCCCATTGTGGTCTTGCATGCTTCCAATCCCATCCACCATAAAACCCTGCTTTAGAGGATGTCCAATCTGTCTGGAAAAAGGGTTGTGTTGTGTGAGACTGCAGGAAGGAGAGCACGTTTTGTTGTTAACTGCTGTCAACTCGACTTCAACGTTGTGAATGGGACCTCCAAATCACACTATCATTAACCACTCTGCTCAGGTCCTGCAAAGGAGAACAAAGAGGCTTATTGGTTAAGATGCTGACTCTGATGATCGCAAAGTTAGCAGATTGGTAGTTTGAGGCCCAAGTGCCATGTGACGGAGTGAGCTTCCATCACTAGTCCCAGCTTTGCCAACCTAGCAGTTCAAAATCATGTAAAAGTGCAAGTAGATAAATAGGTACCACTTTGGTCTGAAGGTAACAGCGTTCCATGAGCTTTGCTGTTTAGTCATGTTGGCCACATGACCACGGAGTCATCTTTGACAACACTGGCTCCCTTGGCTTAGTAACAGAGATGAGCACCTCCCCCTACAGTTGGACACAACTAGACAATCTTGTCACAAAGGAAACCTTTACCTTTACCTGTCTCAAATCTTGCAAACTCAGAGCTGTGTTTTTTTTTTTATTGAGTCAACCCATCTGGAATGTGGTCTTCCTCTTGTCACACTGCCTATTACTTTGCTAAGCATTATTGTCTTTTCTAATGTCTTCTCATGATATGGTCAATGTACAATAGACTCACTTTAGTCATCTTGCTCAGACATTATTTTTGTTAGCATGACTGTGTGAATAATCTCACTCATGCATTCTGGGTAAGTTGTTCACAATATTTTTTTTTACTGGAACCACATCTATGCACATCTCTGTGAGTTCGGTTACTCACATGTGTCAGCACTGTGAATAAGGATGGAGTTGATGATGCAGATGTATTCAAAATATGTTCAAGGCATACAGAGTTTTATCCTGGGTCTATTTGCATCAGTTATTTACACAGCCAACAATGAGAATCTTTTAGGAAAACTCAGAAAAAAAATGTGAACTCGATTGTCCTGGGTTAAGTGGGGTTTTTGGCAGCCCCACTACCAAATTTACTCAGATGCATTCAAAATGCATGTGAACAACAAAAATTCAGCCCACATTCTACCCTACCCGCTGTTGCCCAAATTATGGAGGGTGATTATTTTCAAAGATCTTCAAAAATAAATAACACTGCTTTCTCTCCTATTTCAATTCAACAGAGGTATTGTATGTGTGTGCAGAAACTAACAGAAACATGCAGTACAGAGTGGTCACTCCACATTCACTGGGGTTCAGGGTGGAGGACCCCCATGAATGTGGAAAAACAACAAATTAAAAAAAAACATATTATTTTTACCTATGAGAATACCTTTCTAGAAATCACCAGATCCTGCAGTGCAACTCTATGGTCAACATTTGCCAGAAGTTGATCACAGAATCATGCTGGAGGACCTAGAAATGCTCAGAGAAGTGTTTTCTCTAAGAATTTCAAGGTTCTCCAGCACAATGGTCAACTTCCAGCAGAATTGCCCTAGAGAACTTAGAGCTTCCTAGAGAGAACATATTAATCAAATCCGCAAATAAATCCACAAAAGTCAAAGATGCCAATGTGGAGGGGCAACTGCATTAATAAATAATAATATATATATATTATTATTTATATCCCGCCCCTCTGTCATGCAATCGAGGCGGCTCACAACAATTTAAAAACATCATACAATATTAAAATACCATCCAAATCCCCCAACCCCCCACCCCTTAAAAAGAATTAAACAATTTTTGCATTAAAACAAGACAAATCAAAACACATAATTAAAACAAACCATTGCCAGACAAACAAATAATAGGCGGGGCAGCATTTAAACCAAATGTAGGAGGGATAAAGGGACTCCTGAGGCCAGGGAAACTAATCAGGGAAGGCCTGCCAGAAGAGATCCATCTTAACAGCCTTTTTAAAGCTGTTTAGAGTTGTCAACTGACGGATCTCATCTGGCAGGCCATTCCATAATTTGGGGGCGATGATGGAAAAAGCCCTCTGGGAGGTTGTCAACAGCCTAGTTTTCGTTGGCTGTAACAAATTCCTCCCAGAGGACCGGAGTGTGCGGGGGGGGGGGTTATATGGGAAGAGGCGATCCCGAAGATAAGTTGGACCCAAGCCATTTAGGGCTTTAAAGGTCATAACCAACACCTTATACTGGGCCTGGAAACTGATAGGCAGCCAGTGAAGAGATTTTAATACAGGAGTTATGTGATCTCTCCGTGATGCACCTGAGACCACTCTGGCTGCCATATTTTGTACCAACTGAAGTTTCCGGACCAAGAATGAGGGTAGCCCCATGTAGAGCACATTACAGAAATCCAGACGGGAGGTTACCAGCACATGCACCACAGTCTCAAGATCCCTTACTTCCAGGAAAGGGCGCAGCTGGCGTATCAGCCGAAGCTGATAACAGGCACATTGGCGATCCTTTTCCTATTCCTATTTGCCTTTTAATAAGACAAACAGACCAACTAAGATCCGAGTGCCTTTGTGATGTCTGTCTCACATACACAAATACCCTTATCTCGCAAAGACATCTTAAGCAAGTTGCTTAGAAAATGGGGATGGAGGCTGGGGTGAGACCTGGGTCTTTCTGTTGTGGTTGTGTTGTTCTTTCTGGGCCTTGTTGATCTCTCTCCTCTTTCCTCTAAAATCTAGGCATGGCGAATCTGGACTTCTGGGCTGCATCTGCACTGCAGAAATAATGTAGTTTGACACCTCTTTAATTGCTATGGCTCCATCCCATCATGGAATCCTGGAATTTGTAGTTCGTTCATTCCTACTTTCTAGAATCTAAGTGAAGAGAATCTGGACTCCTAGGCTGCTGCCACTTTGTTGTTGTTGTGTGATGATTTATGGTGCCCCTAAGGCCCTTATCAAGGGGACATGGCAGTGAAAGCAGTGTAGTTTTGTACTTTTGTGCAATGTGGAGCCTTCCCGGTCAGAGAGCGCTAGGGCCACAACAAACTACAAATCCCAGGATTCTATAGCATGGAGCCATGGCAGTGAAAGTGGTGTACTTTTGTGCAGTGTGTAGCATTCCCTGTCAGAGAGCGCTAGGGCCACAACAAAATACAAATCCCATAGCAGGGAGCCATGGCACTTAGAGCAGTGTAGCTTTGTACTTTTGTGAGATACGTAGACTGTTTTAAAATGTGTGTGTCTTATTTGCCCTTTTAAGCTGTTGCATGTTTAAATTAATATGTTTTAATTGATGTTAATTGTTAATTTGTTGTTGTTCCCAATCAATCCATGGGGAGAGGAAGGTAGGAAATAATAATAATAATAATAATGACGATGATGATGTAGTCTTCCCTGTCAGAGAACTCTAGTGCTACAACAAAGTATAAACCCAGGATTGCATAGCATGGAGCCATGGCAGTTAAAGTGATGTAGTTTTGTATATTGACAGATGTAGTGAGACACTGACAGAGTCAATTTTAATGCTGACCAACATATGTCAACGATGGCCAACAGATTGGAAGTGGTCTATATACATCCCCATCCACAAAAAGAGAGACACAAGAGACTGCAGCAACTATAGGACCATAGCAGTGATCTCCCACACAAGGAAAATCATGCTCAAAATTCTGCAACATAGACTCCAACCATACATGGAAAGAGAGATCCCAGGTCCAAGCAGGGTTCAGGAAAGGAAGAGGCACTAGGGATCACATTGCTAACATATGATAGCTAATGAAGCACACTAGGAAATTCCAAAAGAAAATCAGTATGTACTTTATAGATTATAGCAAAGCCTTTGACTACGCCGTAGACCATAAAAAGCTATGGAACACCCTTAAAGACATGGGAGTGTCTGCACATCTGATAGTCCTTTTGAGGAATCTGTACTCAGGACAAGAGGCTACTGTCAGAACAGAACACAGAGAAATGTAATGGTTCCCAATTGGCAAAGGGGTCAGATAAGGCTGCATCCTTTCACCTATCTGTTCAACTTGTATGCAGAACATATTATAAGAAAAACAGGCTTGGACACAGAAGAAGGAGGAATGAAAATAGGAGGAAGGAATATCAACAATCTAAGATATGCATATGACACCATAATACTAGCAGAATACCTACTAAGGAAGATCAAAGAAGAAAGTGCAAAGGCAGGCTTAATGTTGAACATAAAGAAAACAAAAATAATGACCACCGAGGACCTTCACAAGTTCAACCTAGACAATGAAGAAATAGAAATAGTAAAAGAATGCTCATACCTAGGATCAAACATGGATAGAAATGGGAAAGTCAGGAAATTAGAAGAAGACTAGAATGGGGAGGGTGGCTATGAAAGAACTACAAAAGATTCTAAAATGCAAAGATATACAACTCGGCAAAAAAGTTAGAATCATAAAAGCCATTGTATTCCCTATTACCATGTATGGATGTGAGAGCTGGACAGTCAAGAAAGATGATAGGAAGAAAATCAATTCATTTGAGATAATGTGGTGCTAGAGAAGAGTGCTGAAGATCCCATGGACAGCCAAAAGGACAAACAAGTGGATCCTGGAGCAGATCAAACTGGAAACCTCCCTGGAAGCCATGATGACCAAACTGAGGCTGTCTTACTTTGGACACATCATGAGAAGGGAGGACTCTTTGGAAAGGACAATATTGCTGGGGAAAGTGGAGGGAAGTAGGAAGAGAGGAAGGCCACATGCCAGATGGATGGACTCTATTAAGGAGGTCATGGATATTTAGGGGTTGCAGGAATTAAGCAGAGCAATGGAGGACAGAGGGTCTTGGAGATGTCTCATCCATAGGGCCACCATGAGTCAAGATCTATTTGAGGGCAGTTAATAACAACAACAAACTTTTGTGAGATAGGTAGACTGATTTAAAATGTGTATGTCTTATTTGTCCTTTTAAGGTGTTGTATGTTTTAATTAATATGTTTTAATAGATGTTAATTGTTTATTTGTCGTTGTTCTCTGCCTCAATCCATAGGGAGAAGCGGGTAAGAAATTATTATAATAAAAATTGATGATGATGATGATAATAATAATAGTGCAGCTCTTCCCTGTCAGGGAACTATAGTGCCACAACAAACTACAAACCCCAGGATTGCATATCATCATCATCATCATCATCATCATCATCATCATCATCATCTTATTTTCTTTTAAATCGCCTTTCTCCCAATATAGGGACTCAAGGTGGGACTCAGTAGGATGGAGCTGTGTCAGTTAGAGGGTCAGATTTATACTTTTGGGCGACGTTCTCTGTCAGAGAGAGCGCTGACGGTGCCACAACCAACACCCAACCCAGGATTCAATATACCATGGAGCCCTGGCATTTAAAGCGGTGTCGAACCGCATTAACTCCCCAGTGCAGACATCCTCCCCTCCAATTTTCCTGGCCAGGGAGCTTTGCAGAGGAGGCTTGGCACTTCCCTTCCAGCAAGTACACATTCACACACAAAGAGACCCTCTTTCCCGCCCTGAGGGAGATCTTTATCGGCCTCTTTCGGATCGATTGGCAGAGGAGAAGGAAAGAGGGCGGAAAAAGGAGAAGGAGGAGAAAAAGACGACGAAGGGGAGGCGAGGGAGGCTTTTGCCAAACGCCTCCCGAGGCGCCGAGCCAAGAAGAATGGAGCTATTATTATTATAAATATTATTTTTATTATTTCCCCCCCCCTCCCTTTCCCTTCTTCTCTCCCTCCTTCATTTGAGGCTTGCTTTTCTCGTCAGGCTTCATTCAGAGGAAGGCAGAGAGAGAAAAGAAAGAGGAAAGCGCTGAGGAGAAAGAGAGAAGGAGAAGAAAAGAAAATGGTGCAGCGAGGAGGCCGCCGAGGCGCTTCTTCTTGGCGGCCCTTTTGGACGGCGAAGTTGAGGCTCCCAAAAGAACCGAAAAACGAGGCTCTTTGAGGGGGAACGACTTTTTATTTACCTCAGAGGCCCAAACCACCACCACCCCTCAGACTCAGAAAGGGACCCAGGGAGGGTTGCCTGCCTCTGTGTGGGGACAAAATAATCTTTCCTCCCTCGGAGGCATCCTCCTCAAGTTTTATCCCCTCCATTTTCTCTCTAAAATTCCTCTCCTTTTGTGTTTTGTCAAGGGGGCCGCCTCTTTTTCCTTCCTCCTCCTCCTCCTCCTCCTCTTGTTTGGGAGGGAAAGGGAAGCTCTCTCTCTCTGTGTCTCTCTTTTATTATTTATTTCATTATTTTCTTTTTGGGAGCCACCATGGCGTCGTCGTCTCTCTTCCCCAACGGCCCCTCCTGCCTCCAGAGCGAAGCCGAAGTGGTCCATCTCTCCCGCAGCTTGGAAGTGGGCACCGTCATGACTTTGTTTTACTCCAAGAAATCCCAAAGGCCCGAAAGGAAAACCTTCCAAGTCAAGCTGGAAACACGGCAGATCGTTTGGAGCCGGGGCTCGGAGAAAATCGAAGGAGCAAGTAAGTAGTGGCTTTGGCTTAAAACACACACACAAAACATACACACGCACACACAAAGGGTTGCATCCGTACTGCAGAAACGATCCAGTCTGGCACCGCGTTTGACTGCTATGGCTCCATGCTGTGGAATCATAGGGTTGGTAGTTTTTGGTGGCACACACACTCACACACACAAAGGTGAAAAGTGATGGTTGTGTGTATTACTGCCATACCCTTGTTTGTATCTGCACTGCAGAAACAATCTGGGTTGGCACCGCTTTGACTGCCATGGCTTCTTGCTGTGGAATCCTGGGATTTGTAGTTTGTTGTGACACACACACACAGGTGAAAAGCGAAAGGTGAAGGTCTAACTCCCATTCTCTTGTGTGTCTTTGGCTGCATCTGCACAGCAGAATCAATCCAGTCTGGCACCGCGTTTGACTGCCATGGCTCCATACTGTGGAATCATAGGTTAGTTTGTGGTGGCACACACACGCACACACTCTCACACACAAAGGTGAAAAGTGATGGTTGTGTGTATTACTGCCATAGCCTTGCGTGCATCTGCACGGCCGAAATAATCCAGTCTGGCACTGCGTTTGACTGCCATGGCTCCATGCTGTAGAATCATAGAGTTGGTAGTTTTTAGTGACTCACACACACAAAGGTGAAAAGTGATGGTTGTGTGTATTACTGCCATACTCTTGTTTGTATCTGCACTGCAGAAACAATCTGGGTTGGCACCGCTTTGACTGCCATGGCTTCTTGCTGTGGAATCCTGGGATTTGTAGTTTGCTGTGACACCAACACAAAGGTGAAAAGGGATAGGTGAAGGTCTTACTCTTGTGTATCTTTGGCTGCATCTGCACTGCAAAAACAATCCAGTTTGGCACTGATTTAATTGCCATGGCTTCATGCTGTGGAATCATGGGATTAGTAGTGTGTTATGGCACACACACAAAAGGTGAAAAGTAATGGGTGTAGGTCTTATTCCCATACTCTTCTGTGTCTTATTCTCATACTTATGCTTGCATCTGCACTGCAGAAACAATCCAGTTTGGCACCGATTTAATTGCCATGGCTCCATGCTATGGAATCCTGAGATTTGTAGTTGTGACACACACACACACACGTGAAAAGGGATGGGTGTAAGTCTTACTCGCATGCTGTTGTGTGTCTTGCTCCAATACTTTTGTGTGTGTTTGGCTGCATCCACACTACAGAAACAATCCAGCTTGGCATCAGTTTCATTGCCATGGCTTCATGCTGTGCAATACTGGAATTTGTAGTTTGTTGTAACACAAACACAAAGGTGAAAACAGATGGGTGTAATTCTTACTCCCATACTCTTTGTGTCTTTGGCTGCATCTGCACAGTAGAAACAACCCAGTTTGACACCAATTTAATTTCCATGGCTTCATGCTGTGGAATCCTGGGATATGTTGTTTTGGGAGATACTGAGACTTCTCTGTCAGAGAGCTCTGGTGATGCCACAACAAACTACAGATCTCAGGATTCCATAGGATGGAGCCATGGCTATTAAAGCACTATCAAACTGGATTAATTCTGCAGAGCAGATGCAGCCAGGGACACACAAGAGTATGAGAGTAAGACCTACACCCCATCCATTTTGATCTTTGTATGTGTAAAGTTCCTAACTCTTGGGAACTGAAGCTGTAGCCAGAGGGTAAGCCAGAGAGTAAACTCTTATTTGACACAAGGTGCATCTATACTGAAGAGATAACACAGTTTGATACCACTTTAACTGCAGGGCTCCATCCCATACAGTCCTGGGGATTTGTAGTTTGGTGAGGCACCAGCATTCTTTGGCACAGAAGGCCAAAGATGTTGGAAAGCTGCAAATTCCAGGTTTGATAGGATGGATCTACAGTGCTTTAAGTGGTGTGACTGCATTATTTCTAGTGTAGATGCACCCACAGTTGGTCTTGCTTCCAAGTAAACACGCAAAGGACAGTGAGTTTTGAATCAACACTGTTGAAGTAGCAAATGCTACTGATGATCTTAAGGAATTAATAAATACATTTGTCTGATTTTTAAAAAATGGAAATGCAGATACAGGTTGAACCTCCCTTATCTGAAATGTTTGGGATTATAGATAGAGTTGGAAGAGATCACAAGGGCCATCCAGTCCAACCCTCACTGCCATGCAGGAACTCACAATCAAAGCGTCCCCAACAGATGGCCATCCAGCCTCTGTTAAAAGATCTCCACCATTCTCTGAGGAAGTGTGTTCCACTGTCGAACACCTCTTACCATCAGGAAGTTCTTCCTAATTTTGAGGTGGTATCTCTTTTCCTGTAGCTTGCATTCATTGTTCTGTGTCCTATTCTCTGGAGCAGTGGAAAACAAGCTTGCTTCATCCTCAATATGACATTCCTTCAAATATTTAAATAGGGCTACCATATCACATCTTAACCATCTCTTCTCCAGGCTCCACATACCCAGGTCTCGTCTCTCCTCAGGGGTTCCAGTCCCTTCACCATTTTAGTTGCCCTCCTTTGGACACACTTGAGCTGTGCAGGATAATCCCAGGCATGCTGCCTTTTAAAGAGGAGTAGACAAAGGTCCAAAATACACTGCAGACACAATCCAGTCTGAGACCTGAGACCACTTTGGCTTCCCTAGCTCAATGCTAGATAATTCTGGGAACTGTAGTTTTGTGAGAAATATTTAGCCTTCTCTGTCAGAGAGTTTTCGTGCCACAATAAACTACAGTTCCCAAGATTCCCTAGCATTCAGCCAGGGCAGTTAAAGTGGTCTCAAATTGGATTATTTCTGCAACGTGTTTTGGACTCAAGCAGGGAGATCTATTTGTGGTTGGTCATCAATAATGGTTAAGTGGAATCTTTTGGTAAATCTTTGTAGACCAATTTCTGGGATCAGTAGTAATGAAGGACTATTAGATTCATTTAATGGTCTGCTTACAGGCTTCCCAGAAGTATCCAGCTCACCACTATAGGAAGTGGGACTACTAGACAGTAGACTTCAGTCTAATTAACAGGGCATTTCATCTGATAACAATAAGGCATAGAGGCAGCCATGTATGCAGCCCATGACATTAATAAATAGGCCAGACCCTAATCATCAATATGGTCAATGATTACTGATGTAAAATAAGATATTGTAGGTTTTCAAGTTGGACAAAACTCTGCCTAAGTGCTCAGCTTGGTGATGAGCTCTGTATTATCCCAAGGGTTGTCTGCTTTGTGTTTTAACACAAGCATTTGGCACACCTGTAAGAAACATATTCCGATTCCAATATACATTTAGCTCAAACAATGGTGCAGAGACCGGAATTGATTTGGATTTGATTGCTTGCCAATTCAATAACAATTTTTAGAATTATTTTAATTTTAATTTTTAAAGAAATGTGTATTATAGCAATTTTTGTTGTTGTGGGTCTTCAAGGCCTTTTTCACTTACGACAACCCTAAAGTGAGCCTGTCACAAGATTGTCTTGGCAAAATTTGTTCAGACGTGGTTTGCCCTCATCTTCTGAGGTTGAGAGGATGTGACTTGCCCAGTGGGTTTCAATGGCTGAGACCCTGGTCTCCGGAGTCATAGGGCCTTTACAGACTGCCAGAAATAATGCAGCTTGAGGCCACTTTAACTATCCTGGCTCAGTGTTAGGGAATCATGGGAATTGTAATTTATTGTGGCAACAGAGCTCTCTGACAGAGAAGGCTCAATGTCCCAGAAAAAAAACATAATTCCCATGTTTCCCTTGCACTGAGCCAGGACAGTTAAAGTGGCCTCAAACTCCATTATTTCTGGCAGTCTGTAAAGGCCCCTAGTCAAACCACTACATCATGCTGACTTTTCTTTTTCTCAATGAAAAATGTTAAGTCTTGATCACTGAACAGTTCCTTATATTCCAATTCTCCCTCTTGCCCTCTTGGAAACTTCAAAGCTGCAAGAAGAAAAGAGATTTCCTGGTTGCTTTTTTTACATTTTAATGTCTCAAAATTTTGTTCTGGACCTATTCTGCCTGGAAGCAGCTGAATTTTGTGCTCCATATTCTCTGGTTTGAATGTGTATCTTTATGTTTTTATGTGTGAGCTTTTTTTCTTTTTAAATTAAAAAAATTGCAGCGCTTTTAAAATTGGGAAAATAAACCCTTTCAAGCATTTAAAGATTTTAGTAATTTATTCAAAGGATTTTAGCACCAAGTTCCAACTCATAATTCCTAAAGGAAAGCAGTTAACTGTGGTGCCTAACATTTGCTTCCAGGTGACTAGACAAAGAAGTTGCTGTAAAGTGTGGATGTTCTCTGAGTAACTAATTGTACACTCCAGTGCCTTTCTATTTGCAAGTAAGCCCTCTATGTCGAAATGATCTTACTCTCAGAGAAGTGCAGTTAGAGCCCTGAGGTCCTTCAAAATGTTTGAGAAGACTAATTAGTATAAACTTAATAAGCCCAGTAGCTATTAGGAACTTCTTTTCAAGGCTAAATTTACCCATCTCCAAAATTCTAAGACTGCACTAATGAATATTTTCTCTATTGTATACATTATAAATGTAGTATTCTATGGAGTACAAATCATAACTCTTCTGTGAACGTCACATTTTGAGAAGCAGATCTGGATCCGCACAGGGATGTAAAAATAAACAGTTCAGGAAACCCTTTGGTCTCATTTTTGCCTTTATCCTAGCAGTGAGATCGTTCAAACATGAAACTGCAGAGGTCTGGGATATTAAGAATCCCAGGCCAGATAAAAACAAGGAAATGAGCCACTGAGATAGCAACACCCCTTTTGCTTTTTAAAAATTTCCTTGCGCTAGATACCAATCTGCAAAGTAAAAAGTCTCCGTGGCATCTTCAAGACCAATAGGTATCTCACGACCTAGGGGTAGACCTCACTATGTCAGATGCATGAAGCATTGTTAGTAGGCAAAAATTTTGCATGTCTGTCTTGGTGGTATATATTTTTAATCATACTCATATACACACAATTACAAACTGGGCAGCGGGGATATTAAAAGCAAAGCCTCAAATCAAGAAATTTGAAACGTATTCTTTGGGCTTTTTTACAGGAAAGACACAGCTTCTTGGATTTCATATCACTTTGGTTCTACTATTTATTGTTCTCCCCTTTCCTTACCCCTTATAAAGGACAGCTAATAATTTTGTTGGCCTTTAAGAAGCTTTTTTTTTTTTGCTACATCAGACTAACATGGCTGCTCCTCTGGAATCTCCAAAGTATGAATGCTAATCTTTTGGACAAACTATTAGTAACCAATTCATCACTCTTACAAGCAGATGTTTTCACAGCTGGATGGCCTGTTGGTTAGCCTTTTGTAATCCTCTTCTAAACCCTGCGAGATGGGCCTTTAAACGTAATAATTTAATATCTCTGTCAAAGCTTCATATGCACTAATTTGAGAGACAGTGGAACAGTTTAAAGCGGGCTTTCCTGGGAAATAGATTTATAGTCTGGGAGACATCCTTTGTGTCACTTCTTCAGTGTCACAGAGCTCTTTGTGGACATCAGTGCTCCACTGGGGGCAGGGAAAGTAATTTTCTTTCCCTGCAACCCTGTGGGCTGTGATTGATGGGATCCTCTTTCTCTTTCTCAGAGCTTTAAGCTGAATGTATGCTCTTGAGTAGGTATCCAAGGTTTGTGAGAAGGCACTGCTGCAAAGTGTGTAGAGCCAAGATTGGTACTGGAGGGTATTCTTCTGGAGAGAGATTTGACCTCCACATTCGCCAGCTGTGCTTTTTGAAATGTAGCAGCAAATCTCACTGTTGAATTTTGCTGGCAGACTTGTAAAAAACCAGTTTCCTCTTAAAACAAAGAGAGAATGTGCTTCCTTTAAAGTTTTTTTTAAAAAAAGCTGTACAAACATTTTGAGTGGTCATGTAATAAAATCATACCTCAGAAATCCATAAATGTTTCTCTTTGTGTTTATGTGACCTGCTAATGTTATCCAATGTTATCCATTTACCTGGTTGTACTGAGTTGTGTGCCATAGGACACTTTTAAGCATGTGTCTTATTTATTTCTCTTGTAAATAATCGTTATTTTTATTTATTTATTGCACATATATTCTGTATTTATCCCTAAATGGGATCCAAGGTGGCTTAGCATAATTTTAAAAAGGTGCAACTAAAACATTAATTTACAAAAGTTAAAAAATAATTAAACATCAACATGATTAAAACATTATTAAAAATAGCTAAAATACTTAAACCAAATTTAAAACACATTTTCAATGAAAGATGGAAATACATACACACAGTGTTAATCTGTGATGCTGATCATTCATAGTATGCAAGCTGCTACTTAATGATGACAGTTTCAGTAAAAACATTTACAAAACATCCAGTTTTTCTAGTAACACTAAAAAATTTTATGTTAAACAAGCAAGCCTTTCCATCTTGTCTTGCTCACAACACAGTAAGTGTAGGAGAGAAATACATTTAGTTTTCAATTTAATTCATAATTATCTAATTCAACACTTTCAAACGAATAAATGAACAGGAATGCTGTTCTCTTTTGGAAATTGCATTTCTCTGAATTTTGCAGTGGAGTTCTCTAGTCAAAAATTGTATGTAGCAATACTTATATTAAGAATACAAAGTGCACATGAAGAGGAGAACAGTATTTTAACATGTATTGTTTTTTAAAATGCTCATCAAAAATCTATGTTAGACAAAATTGTATAAAAGTGCACACGTTGGGAGAAATGCACATAAAATGTGTCTAAATTTTCATGCAATTAAAAAGCCTCAGTGCTTGAGACAAACTGAATTTAAGATTTGGGGAAATATGGCATTTGGAGAAACGGACAGATTTGTTCATTAAACTTACAATTGCTTCTCTCAAGACAGTCCATTTTTGGAGGTCCTGAGTTCTAAAGTATGTGTATTGTGTCAGTTGTTAAGGCATATCTATTTTTTTATAATACACTAGCCATGCTCCTAGAGGATTCTGGGGGTTGTAACCCAAAAAAGTAAGTTTTCTTCATTCTGAAAAAAAATGTTGGGATGCCATAATGCAAATTACAGTTGTCCATTCTGATTTGTGGGGCTCCATTCCGGATCTCCCCCCCCCCCCCCCGCGAATTGGAAAAATCACAAATATTGGGGGGGGCATTTTTTCAGTGGCCGCACACTCCTGTGTGTGGCTCCGTGTGTGTGCTACAGGCATGCACACCAATTTATTCCTTCCTCACTTGCCAGTCCGTGAAGGACTGAGACTGTGGACTCCAAGTCTTTGAATGGGGAGGGATGAGTGTACTTCTAATTCTCACTGTGTGCAGGGCCTGCAGTGATACATTGCAAGATGATGGAGCTGCATCTGTGTTGGTGCCTTACCACATGTTGCTTTTACTCCCATTATAGTTGGGGACAGAGGCCTGCTGAATATGCTTTATTAAATATAGCAAACAGTAGAAGCATTAATGTTGACCTATTGTTTGACTGTAGAATGGCCTTACATTAACTATTAACAAATATTACAGGGCTTTCTGTGTTGGGTTGGGTTATATTTTGTGGTGCTATTCCATACAAAACACTTAGCCTAGCACTTAACTTAACGATAGAATGCATGAGGACAGAGAGCCAATAAGTGGGTCTTCTCTTCAATAAATCAATCACCATTTGGTTGTGGAACTGGCTCTATAATCCACCTCTCTAGTAGTACATCCTGCTTAATTGCAGGTTCCTTTAAAGTCATTCTCTACACTGTTGGGCCCTTCATCACTATGGAAACATTCAGAAAGCAGCATCATGTCTGCCATAATGGGAGCATATTTTTTCCTCACAGCAGGCTAACATCAGAAGTAGTCAGCTTTGCTTGACAGTGCCAGGGAAGTACGCACTGCAGTCATGCTTAGTTGTTGTTGGATGCATTAGAAGACTGTCAATTAGAAGACAGACAGATCTTCAGTCTTGCCCTATACATTATTAACCAGAGATCTACCAGTAGATCATGATTTATCTTCTGCCCAGTGGTGATTCAGTCACACCCTTTGCCCAAAGGACATCTGCTGTGCAGGATATAGTTAGAGCAGGGGTCGGCAACTTTTTTTGCCGACGGGCCGGGGGGGGGGAAATGGTGCTGGGGGCTGGCGTGCGCGCTTGCCCCCCACGTGCTTGCCCCGCCCATGTGCGCATGCACGACGCCATTTTGAAAAACAAAAGCATGGCTGCCCCCATGCGTCGTGCACACGACGGCAGGGCCCCCCAGGAGGCTTTCCTCCGAGATGGCTCTGAGAGGCCCGCCGCCACTGCAGGGGTCCCCCAGGAGGCTTCTCTCGGCTGTGCCGGGCCTCTGAAAGGGCCGGCGCTGCTGCGGGGGTCCTCTGGGGTGCCATTTTGGATTCCAAAATGGTGCCCCGGAGGACCCCCGCAGCCGTGAAAGGTGGTGGAGGCGGTGGCGGTGCGGCGGTAGCGGCAGGACTGGGCAGGGGTTGGTCCGAAGGCCTCCGCGGGCCGCCTGCGAGCCGTAGGTTGCTGACCCCTGAGTTAGAGCATCTGTAACAGATGGCGATCCAGTTTCAATACTTACATGACCTAGGAACTCAGCATTTTCCCAAAAAGGACTGCTCTTCTTTCAAATAGCTCTTACAGTTACAAAGCTTTGAATGCTTAGGCCAAAATCCACTTTGCTCCTTTTTGCATCAGTTCAGATCCTGCGCTCTGAAACAAGTCTGTTCCATCTTCTGATTAAAAACATGTAAAGGGCATTTTTGCCCAGTTGCCTAAATGCATAGGTTTAATAGTCTAGATTGCAACTGCTTGCACTTGAAGGCACACAACAGCAACAACAAAATACCTTAAAGACACCAACCAGATCCTGTCTGATCTTGGAAGCTGGGCAGGGTCAGTCCTAGTTAGTAATTGGATGGAGGACTAGCAACAAATACCAGGTGCTGTATGCTATATTTCAGAGGAACGTACTGCCAAAACAATCTCTAAGTATTCTTTGCCTGAGAAAATCCTATGAAATTCATGGGGTCTCCATAAGTCGACAGGTGACTTGAAGGCACATGCATACAGATGGAAGAGTTAATTACAAGGACTTAGTGTATGCTCCATCGGAGAATTAATCTCTGAACACATCAAATTACCTACTTCTTCCTCCTAACCTTTAATCACTCAATGTCTCTTCTCATGGCGCTTTTTTTCCATTTTAGAAAAGCAGTGATAGTAGCATAAAAAACCAGTGTCTATAAGATCAAGGGGAAGAAAGACAGCCTCCTCTTCTATTTTACACTTCCTTTGCCCCACCGCCAAGTGTCCACATTTTGAGTGTGGATATTATAAGAGGAGAAACCTATGCACACGCGTTTAATGCAGTCTAGAACCATATTGCTCAATGTTCCCAATCTCATGGAAGCTTATGGACTTGATGGGTTTGTTGTCCATACCCAACATACAGAAATTGGGGTACATGACAGCCCACAGTGCCAGGAGCAGGCTTAGCAGTGTGACTTCATTCCCTCTACATCACAAGGAATGTCCTTCATGTGTAAAGCTATCTGTAACCTCCATGCTGGCTGAGGAATTCTGCGAAATGCAGCCCAAATTAGTAATGTTTCCAAGCTCTGTCTGTAGTCCTCTTATCAAACTGAAAGCAGAGAATGTGGGTGACCATACAGAGAGCTTTGTTGGTTCAGGCCAAATATTCAGATCCCTTTGTTTTGTAACAAACTAGGATTTTTGCAAGCCCCCAAGCAGATTGTGAACACTATAGCTCCAGAGATATATTGAATGAACATGGAGTTTTATTTACCTATCAAGGCTCGTATCAAGGCTATTTGCCACCTCAAAAATATAAAAGCTGTTGGCAGTTTGTCATAAAATATAGAATTTAGTCCCATAGGTTAACTATGGGGGTTGCAGACTGCCAGAAATGGTGCAAATTTAGTCCACTTTTAGGGTTAGGGTTAGGGTTAGGGAATCGTGAGAACTGTATTTTATTGTGGCACCAGAGCTCTCTGACAGAGAAGGCTCAATGTCTCAGAAAAAAAAACAAAACCCCAATTCCCATGATTCCCTAACCCTAACACTAACCCTTAAAGTGGACTCAATTTGCACTATTTCTTGCAGTCTGCAACTCCCCTATATGTTGTGTCAAAAATAGTGCTTCGTTTTGTTCATTTTGAATGTATTGGTAGATTTGGTCCTACCAGTATGAAGAGTGAGGCAGTTGCCCTAGGCAGAAATCCATAGGAGATAGCAGAAAATTATTGGAGGAGAGGGCTATGTAACACCTTGTTTCCCCTAAGCTAGCCTTCTGCTCTCAGTTGTAGAGGATGATGGTGTCCCGTTGCCAGTGTTTAAGAAAGATTCAGCTACCCATTCAAACTGATTTTTATACATGGAATGGAAAGGGGTGCCATTTTGTTCTTGACCTCAGCCAGTGAAACATCTTGGGCTGACCTCATGTACTAAAGGATTTACATCCCTGTTGGAGAGAGCCATCCCATGTTCTTCATCGTATGCTTAGGATGCTACTGTCCTAGAAAATTAGGCACCATTTGCACACTTTGTTACTTGACTTCACATGGAAGAGCCCACTGATGTACACAGACATTGGTTAATTTTAGGGATCCATGTTAATAGTTTCACATGATTGTTTTGCATTTGGCCTGATCCTTTTACAGCAAGACCCATAATAGACTTGCATATTGTAATTATCACGCTATAATGTTTTTAAAAATAGATGAGATTATGGACTCATTCCAATCATTTTGCAACCACTCTTCCTTCCAGACTTTATGCATTACTTCCACTTGCTTTTCCACCCATATGTAAGTAACTCGGTTATCCATTCCCAGATGATATAATTTTTTAATGGCCTAATACAGGAAGTAAGCAACATGCAATCCACAGGTAGCATTTGGCCATGGCAGTACAATTTGTGAACCATTTAGAGTTCTACAAGCCATTATATTTTATATATATTATTCCCAACATGTAATTGCAGAGAAAAATGTTGCATCATATAGCTCAGATGTGAGAAGTAGTTTGCTTTTATAGCACATTTTAGAATACAGCTATTGTAAACATCTTATGTGGAATGAATGAATTGGTCAGTTTTAATTTCTCTTACTATCTCATTTTTCCAGACGTAAGTTCATTATGTTCTAGACTTTGAGAATTTTTGCATTTCAATGTTCGGTTCAGCCTGAATTTTGATCATTTTCTTTTAAAATTCATATGCAAATTTGTATTTTGTTTTTGAGCGCACTTTTCCTAATTCGTGCATCTTGTTAGATAATTGTGCTTAATATATCATTTTTGCAAGCAATTTTCCTATTATAATGCATTTTTAAATGATATTTTCACTATTATGCATATTTTTGTACCCTCTTTCCTTTACTATAGGCCTTTGCAGACTGCCAGAACTAATGCAGCTTGAGTCCACTTTAACTGCCCTGGCTCAGTGCTAGGGAATCATGGGAGCTGTAGTTTTTTCTGAGACATTGAGCCTTCTCTGTCAGAGAGCTCTGGTGCCAGAATAAACTACAGTTCCCATGATTCCCTAGCACTGAGTCAGGGCAGTTAAAGTGGACTCAAGTTGCATTATTTCTGGCAGTCTGCAAAGGCCCTAAGTTCACTTTTATATGCATTCTTTGACTGGAGAATGCCATTGCAGAATTTAGAGAATAGAGCATCTCAAATTCAGGCCCAAAACAAACAGGCCAAATAGAGCAGCTTTTGGACACTTCAGGGGTGTGGTATTTACATGACGCACATCCCTGATGCGGCCAGAAGCTGCTCCGAAGCCGCCTTAGGCAGCTCAAAACTGCTGGCAAAAGGAGCAGATTTAATCAACTTGTGCTGGTGGCTTATTTGGGATCGTGGCAGCATCTGGTTGCCGTGGTCCTGGGCTGATCGGGGCCAGAACAGCCTGTGGCCGCTCCTTTTGGCCCGTCTGCTTCGGCCCTCGGTTTCAGTTTGCATATTAATTCAAAAGTGCAAAATTAGGTAAGTTCACATCACCCTGTCACTGATATAAACCAATTTTGTTTGACATCTGCTTTGGCTGTAAAAGTGATGTGCAAATTATATAGTCCTATGAAATTAAAATGACATCTCGATGAGGCTGATTAATCTATTCCCACTCTAGAATTGACTGTTCACTTGTTCCTGAATTTTTCAATCACTTCCTGAAGGACTGGTCCTGCAATCTCCAGTTGAAGTATCAAGATATCAAGAAGTATTCATTTGATCATGATGGTCTTACTCTATTTTTTCTCCAGAGTTTGAAATCTGTTTGTTAATTCCAAGTAGAGTAAACCCACTGAATCAATGGTCTCTAATGTTGACTTCATATTCCATTCATTCTAGTTGGCACCAACAATTTAACTTGAAGTTTTGAGAATATTTTTTTTAACAAATTCCATTCCTATCTATAACTAGCTAGCTTATATTTGGTAATATATAAGCAAATACAGATTTTATACTCTTAGGTAAAGATTTTGAATTCTTACATATATTTTTCTCTCTTACATTTATTAATAATCTCCATCCACACTATTGCCCTTCTAGTTTTCTGTGTGCCTGTCTAATGCTTCATGCACCTACTAATATTCTTAAGGTAGCAGAAACTGTAAAAATGAATTAACACTTTCCTTTGCCCTTCCATCTGCCTTTATTAATTATCGGTTGGTGAGTAATGTAAACCGTAATAATTAAAACTATAATAATTACAGCCATCTGACTGAAAATCCAAATGCTGAATGTTAATAAAGCAAACATTCCTCCTGCCCCCACCCCCCCAGCTAACATAGCCTCAAAACTGTATTTGGTTATTCTGCACCTGGAATTTTCAATTATTATTATTATACAACTTGGTTGAAAACTGGCAGAACAGATTTCTGTTAAGTGACTGTGAAGCTTTCAGTTTAACACATTGCCCTAAGGTTCCAAAGGTGAGTTTTAACAAAACAGCAAAAACTTCCTTCCATGAAAGCAAATCAGCTTCATTTATATACCGCTTCATATCACACTATGGGATGTCTAAGCAGTTTACAACTGTAAGCTCATTGCTTCCCAACAGCTGGGTACTCATTTTAGCGACCTCGGAAGGATGCAGGCCTGAGTCTAGCCTGAGCCCTGGTTAGTATTGAACTTGCAACCTTGTGGACTGTGTGAGTGGCTGCAGTACAGGCATTTAACCACTGCGCCACCAGGGCTCTGTGTATAAAGTGTATATGAAACAAAAATGAATTTTGTGTTTAAACTTGGGTCTAATCTCCAAGATATCTCATTATGTATGTATATGCAAATGCGAGCCAGTGTGGCACAGTGGTTTGAGTGCTGGACTAGGACTCAGGAGACCAGAGTTCAAATCCCCACTCAGCCATGTCAAGTCAAGTTTATTGCATACGCTCAGCCATGTAAATATTATGTATAAAATTATCTTCTGATATGTGTATAAAGTGCATGTGAAACATAAATGATTTTCATATTTAGACTTGGATCCCATCTCCAAGTTATCTTATTATGCATATGTAAATATTCCAAAACTGAAAAAAATGAAATCCAAGACACTTCTGGTCCCAAGCAGTTTGAGTAAGGGAGACTCAACCAGTATCCTAACTCTACTCCCAAACTGGGATTCAAGGCATCTCATAGCAAGATAAAAATAATAAATACAGATGAAAAAGCACTCAGGTATAAGTTTAAAGCACAATTAAACAGATCATCTTATTAAAATGATGGCTGAATAAAAAACAATTGGAAAGTGCTGGGGGGGCAAGGATAGTGTATCCCCATTAAAAGAACCTTCCTCAGCCATATATATGAGAAGCGTGTTGGAATAAAGCACTAGAGATGGAGCCCAGCCTCCTGAGGAAGGGAGTTTAACAGCATGGGAGCAGCCATCAAGAAGGCCCTTTTGTACAAGACCAAACATGTCTGTGTGGGTGGTGGGACAAAGTTAGGCTGAAATACGGTGACTGGTCAAAGTTTACATGTTAAGTATCATGGCTGAATGGAGATTTGTCTGATTTGGGCAAGAAAGATCTAGTATGCCACACTGGCTCTCTAGAGCTGTTTACTACCTATGTATAGACTTCTGTCTGGTTTGCAGTAGCTCAACAAAAGTTTCTTGACTTTCAACTCTTCCCCGTGAAAAAAACTCAATGTCTTTATCTCAGGCTGCTGAAATAAAGAAGGCTGTGTTTGTGTGTGCACATGCACACATGTATGTGCAGGATAAGTGCTTAGAAGGAACACATTAGAATAAATAATGTTACCTGCATAGCCCATTAGGTTTGGGGTAATATGGGCCTAACAGTGATTTTAAAAAATGAGTTTTAAAATTAATGTTAACCTGTATGGAGTGAGTACTGTCTACCTGTTAATTTCCAAAAAAGGTTTCAAAAGGGGTAATTTTGGATGATTTCTTGCCTTTTTTTTTCTTTTTTATGTTTTTAAATTATTGTTAATTATTTTTAAAGTAAGTAAAAAAATTGCATGCTATTAAAATTGCAACTAACATTAATGCCAGCATGTTAAAAAAGTAATTTTTAAAGTTAACTGCTAGTAAAAACACATTATGTTTTAAAAACCATGTTCGAAGCTCTAAACCAGGAGTACGTTTTTTAAATGAAAAAGCTTGGTTTGCAAGCTCACTGCTGGCACTGTACTGAAAACAACTTCCTGGACTGAGGAAGTGCTGAGAAATACCACATACACTTCTTTCATTTTAATTATATGCCTGCCACACAATGTAATGTCCTTCTAAGTAGTTGGTGGATCTTGAAAATCTAATAAAATACCATTTCACAAACTACCCCACCTATGAGATGGATGATACACTGGACTGTATTGGTTCCCCAGAGGTTTTGGAGGAATTTAAGTCATCATTGCCAGGTTGTCTGGTCTTTTGAAAATAGATGTAAAAATAAGTCTGCTTAAACTTCCTGATTTATAAGAAATAAAAAGTCCTGTTGGCTCTGTGAACTTGTGTTTGGTCTGGGAGAAACAAGGAACTACGCTATGAAGTGTGCTTTCATGTCCATGATGGATAAATGCATGGAAGCAAAATGTCTGTGGGGGGAAAGTGTTGCTATTGCTTACCAGCACTGGTGGTCAGTGTGATGTGTTGTACAGTACGGAAGGCATGCCGCTTTGCAGGTGCTGCTGCACTGCGTTTCCCAGCTTTCCTCACTCTTGCTATGCTGGATAGGGCTGCTGGGAGTTGTAATCCAATCATATCCAGAGAGTCAGATGAGTACCACCCTTGAAAAACATTAATAAATGTGTCACAGCCAGTTCATGTGATGTTTGCTCTATGTGCAAACAACCTTAATTATCCTTAGAGAAGTAAAGGAACTGGAAAAAAAGCAAATCTCCCATGCCCCCCCAAAATTGAGTGTATGGAAAATCTGTTAAAAACTGACTGGGATGGGTTTTTGAGAGAAAAGGTGGGCTATAAATGAATAAAATAAATAAAATAAAAGTTCTCTTTGGGTATGCTGCTGCTACCACCCCCATCTTGCTAACAGCTGTGGATCATTCAGGCTGCATCCACACTGCAGAAATAATCCAGTATGAAACCACTTTAACTGTGATGGCTCAGTGCTATGGGGTTCTGGGAATTGTAGTTTGTCATGGCACGAGCTCTCTGATAGAGAAGGCTAAATGTCTCCCAAAACTACAGTTCCCAGAATTCCATAGCATTTAGCTGTGGCAGTTAAAAGTGCATCAGACTGAATTACTTCTGCAGTGAGGATGCAGCCTCATTCTCAGAGGAAGACAAAGGCAGCCCTTCTGCCACCATGAAAACATCTCTTGCCAAGAATCTCCATGATAGGTTTGCCTTAGCATTGCCATAAGTCACAATCAAGAAGGCAGACAAAAAGAGGAATAAAAATGCCTTGTAGTCAAGAATCCTGATTGTTACTTGTGCATATCAACTAAAGAGTTTAAAAAGCTGGAGTGCTAGATTATCGGGAAACCAGTGAATCATGCAAACCTCCATCTGAGTCTGTAAAATAAAAAGAAAGCTTTTGCAAAAGTTAAAATAAGGCAAATGTTAAAGTTCATTATGAGTCCTGGTGTCCAAGTTATCTCACCCATAAAACGCTGCTGTAGGCAGCTGCAGATCCTGACTGCCAGATGAGTGGTCTCAAGTTACTTTTCTCCAAATGGCATGGAAACTGCATAAGAAAGCAGAAACCTTCCTGATTGTGAGACCAGATGAAACTCTCTCTTAGCAGATGTTCGGTAATCAGTTACAGGTCAAATGAAATCTGTACTTGGAAATGTACTTTAAAGTGCTATTATGTATATTTAAAGATGGCGCTCTGAAGTCTAAAGCAAGGTTAGGATGCTGGTTAGTATTAAGTGTCATCTGTATGTGCATCCTCCCTCTTTTTCAGACGCTGCTAATGCAATTCCGGTAAGAATAGCTCTGCTCTCTAATGACACCTGCTACAAGATATGTCAGTAATTTAATCGATTCTCTTGGCTTTTCTAGGCTATTGAACGTATTTTCAAATCATCTGAGGAATGATTGGAGACAAAGGACAGAGATGGCAGACTATCTGTGAAAGAAGGCAGTGTGTTAGTAGTCTCCTGGCTTTCTTGGATTCATTGTAGGGGTTACAATACGGTCTTCCCAGGGAACATCAGATAACATCCCTCTTCCCCAGCCTTTTATATCTGAGGTTTAGATCTACTGGTATATCAGAATTATAACAACCACACTTAACATATGCACTGGGTACGCATGTAATTTGGTGATGGCAAGATAATTTATAGGCTGGCTTTTTAAGAATTTGTGGCTTAAGCCTGAGTAGGATTTTTAGTCAAGGATCTCAGGGTGAAAGGTGGGCAAGAGAAGAGGACTTTGGGTTGGAACCAAAAATCAAACATCTGGCAATGTTATTTTTCTCTCTCTTTCTTATGCTGTCACTTTAAGTTTGAAAATGCATATAGAATATTTTCAGGTCTATGACAAAAATAATTTCTATCTTTAAAAAGGCCCTCTGAGGAAAAAAAATGATAACATTCATTGTCAGTTTGTAGAATAAATTTTGAAGAGGAAAAGTCACCATAAGGTAATTTTTTCCTGCCATTTTTTTCTTTGATAAGAATGTTATCATGCTTGGAAATGGTAGCTTAAAATTGTTTGTCAGATATTGTTAGGTTAACTAGTGCCATTAGTGGGTCCATTATGAATACCTTTTTTATTTTCACTTGGCAAAGCTAATTGTTTTCCCATGCTAAAAATAGTTGTATAAATCTGGCCACTCTTGTCATTTAACATGACAGATATTTCCAGCATACTAGTAAGATGACTCCCCCCTCCCAAATCACTCAAGATAATCTGATTGTATAATGGAAGAGTTTTTTCTTACCATTTGCATCAAGAAAATAGACTCAGGGCCTTTGCAGACTGCCAGAAATAGTGCACATTAAATTGAGGCACTGCCCTGGCTCAGTGCTAGGGAGTCATGGGAATTGCATTTTTTTTCTGAGACGTTGAGCCTTCTCTGTCAGAGAGCTCTGGTGCCACAATAAATTACAGTTCCCATGATTCCCTAGCACTGAGCCAGGGCAGTGCCTCAATTTAATGTGCACTATTTCTGGCAGTCTGCAAAGGCCCTCATTCCTGGTGGGTTACTCTGTATCAGATCAGGTCTAGAACCTTCAAAGAGGTGTAAACCCTGCTGCCACAAATTTCTGGCAAAAGTTTTTAACTTGGTTCTGATGGGGATTAGGAGAGAATTTTCATTTTAAACAAGAAACATACACCAAGTTTTAAAGAACCATGATTTATGGAGGAGCGGGGGGAAATACAGCAAGAAGCTCTTGATTTCAGGGGTTGGAGGTGGGAATTGTCTTTTTGGTAAGAGTAAAGGACGATTGGGTTGGAAAGTGCTGTCAGCTGGCAGATTTGAGAAGCCATAATAATCTCATATTTTGCTGAGTCCAACCCTAGTGTCTGTCTTGCTCCGGGGCTGCCTCTGCTAGGCCCCAAACCCATTCCCATCTGCCTCCTTTTTTTTTTTTTAAACTTCCCTGTTCATTTCATATCCCATCAAAACATTTTGAGGGGTATGATACAGTCATAGAATCACAGACTCTTAGAGCTGGAAGAGGCTGCAAGGGGAACAGAGTTATTGACTTCCATGTCCACACGTCCCTTTTTGGACAGTGCTTCGTGATCCCTTGCTTCTGGAGAGCAGAGTTCAATCTGCTCCAGCTTCAGAGCAGGTTGAACAGCAACATGCAGGCCCATCTAGCCAGCCTTTGCCTTGGCTCCTGCTATATGGCTTTTCTGCTCATCTGCTTAGCTCAGCTCCTTCCTGGAGCAAAGTGGCCATGGCACAGGACCCAAGGCAAAGGCTGGCTGTTTGGGTCTCTGTGTTGCTGTTCAATCTACTCCAACCTCAAATTGGCAGGAAGAAGTTGGAGAAAAGCCTTACTTCTCCCTCTGGCACCTCTGAGGGAAGGTTTAACAGCTGTTGTAATTGTTAATGGTTGAGTGTTTGGGTATTATTATTATTATTATTATTATTATTATTAATCTTAAGTTTTGGGAGGGCTGCGCCAACAAAATGAAGGAAAAGAAAACATTAAGAACTACTGTCTTAAAACATTTGTTCATTCTTTTAGAACAAAAATATAAACATGTATTTGTGTATTCCTCCCCTAAAAAGTCTTTGCGGGGGGGGGGGGGGGGGAGGAAACATTAAAACCGTCCCAATTTTTTCATGGCTTTCACGTCTCTTGACATCCAAATAGCTTCTTAATACTTTGCTAGATAGGTAACGTCATGAAAAACACCTCTGCCTAGTAAAACCAATTATGATTTTGGAAAAGATCAGCTATTGGCTTCAAAGGGCATCTGCTGTGGCAGGCAGAGAAAGCTGAGGCAATTCTAAGGGTAAAGAGAAGGCAAGGGAAAGGCAAAACCACTGAGGAAATGCTGTGTGCTTTCTATTATTTGTCACTTACCAGGAGATACCATGCACATGTTCACTTCTGTCTCATTTGCACAAAATGGACGTACATCACACTAACTACTCAAGTGCTTTGAACATGCGAGTTTAATTATGACTTGACAGTTAGATGCTTTTGTTTCCAGTGTTGAGATTTTTTTTTTTTAAAAAAATGTTATTTCTGGGCCAGTAAAGATCTAACAGTTTTAATAATAAAAATGGACTTGGCCAGGCTGGATTGATGCCAGTTAAGCTCTGAGATTTACTCCTGTTCCATCTTGCCAGAGGATTGCTTCAGATCTAAAGGTTTCATTGTGAGTGTACTTAGTTTGAACCTTTCATCTTCCATTTGTTAGACAGTCCAGCAAGAAGGCTGGAAGCTATTACAGGAAGGAGCAGAGAGGCATAGCTAAAGTATTTGAAACTTGGGTTTTAGATCTCTGTTTGTTTTTCACATTTTGAAAGAAAAAGAGGTGCAGCTTGCATTGGGCTTAAACCAGAATATCATGGTATAACCGTTTAACCCTCACCCACCTTTCCAAAACCTGACCAATCCATGCAAAGGGGACAGATTCAGAGGAGGAAAATTTTCCTCATTGGCTTTTGGTTTTATTTTTGTGCTGTTGCTGATGCTTATTTGCTTATGATTTTCTGGTTAGCAAGCATTCACTCTCCTGAATGGGCTGATACTTAGGATGATTCCCATAAGGCTTCATCATATGAAACTGTGAGCCAGATTGTAGCCTTTATCTCTCTTTCTTCTCCCTCTAAAATTAGAAAGCTTCTCTTTTCTTTCAGTATTTCCTGCATATTGATTTCATATTCTACTGAAGTGAAAGCTATAATAAAATAATGGGAGCCCTGGTAAATCAGAGCAAGAGTTTGCCTAATCTGGCATCCTGTTTCCCATAGGGATCAACCAGATGCCCTGGGGAAGCCTTGAAGAAGACAGCTGTCTTCTGCTTTTTCCTTCCCCTTTCTGTCTCATCAGGAAATGGGACACAGAATATTATCTCTAAACATACTGACTCAGCTCCATGTACACATCAGGATTAGTAACTATTGATTTATCTGTTGCCTCCCCCCTTAACATTATCTTAGCTAGGGGTCAGCAAACATCATGCTCAATGTTTGTTGTTGTGTGGATGTCATTCCCGACAAAATAATGACCCTAAGGTGGCCAATCACAGGCTTTTCTTGGCAAGATTGGTTCAGAGGGGGTTGCTTTTGCCTTCCTTTGGGCTGAGAGAAAGTCACTTGCTCAGAGTTTTCATGGCTGAATGGCAATTTGAACTCTGATCTCCATAGCCCATTGTTTAAACCACCACACCATGCTGGTAGTATTTTGCAGTATGATTTTGATAAAACCTAGCAACCAAAGCCTGAGTGCAAAAGGAATGTATATTTTTGAGCCCAGGAATTTGTTTTAAATAAATTCATTACAGCCAAAAAGTGCTCACAGTCCTTCCAGGCAAAGAAAAGAAAAGAAAAGAAAAGAAAGGCCTGCCACTCAGAAAGATCACTAATAAAACAGTTCTTTCTTTAGCTTCTAATCAAGACATGATACAGAAGGAAAAAGGAGGTGAAAAGAGGCTAAAAGATAACTCCTACTAGTTTTGCAACGCTAGTAAATCAGCAAGTCATGGTGCTGTGCTGGAGCACAGTGGAAGAGCTATTCCACTGACTACAGCTACATCTATACTATAGAATTAAAACAGTTTGACACTGCTTTAATTACCATGCTTCAATGCTATGAAAGTCTGGGATTTGTAGTTTTGTGGGATATTTAACTGCTTCTGTCAGAGAGCTCTGATGCCACAACAAGCTACCAATTGCAGGAATCCATAGGATGGAGTCATGACAGTTAAAGTGTTAAATTGGATTAATTCTGCAGTGTGGCAGCAGCCCATGTTAGAAGCGTTAGGTGAAGAGCTTGCATGGTGAAGCAATTTGAGTGTTGGACTAGGACTCTGGGAGACCAGGGCTGAAATCCCTGCTCAGCCGTGAAAATCCATTGGGTGACCTTGGGCAAGTCATACTCTTGGTTGAATGAGTTAGTGGGAAAGCCCTCTGAATAAATCTTCCCATGAAAACCCTGTGATATTTTTTTCTCCCCTAGAAAAAATGAGAACCGGGGGGGGGGGGAGGAGATTTTGGATTATTTTCTTCTAGAATGATGAATAAAATATTTCTCATGTTTGGGGTGTAGACATGGTGGCACAGTGGTTAAATGCCTGTACTGCAGCCACTCACTCAGAAACCATAAGGTTGCAAGTTCAGTACCAACCAGGGACTCAGCCTTGCATCCTTCTGAGGTCGCTAAAATGAGTACCCAGATTGTTGGGGGCAAATAGCTTACACATTGTAAACCACTTAAGGAGTGCTTAAGTGCACTCATAAGTGGTATAGAAATGTACTTGCTATTGCTATAATTAGTTTTAAAAGCTGTCTAACATGAAAACTTTTATGTAAGGCAGTGGGGTAAAACAAGCAGGCAAAATAAAATGAAGGCGGGGTGTTTATATGACTCATGTCTCCAAAGCAGATGGAAACTGAAACAAAACCATGTTCCAGGGCTAAAAACCAGAGCAAAAAGAAGCTGGGATACTCTGGCTTAGCTCAGAAAATGTGCATCTTTGTGCTGCATATAAACTGCCTGGCATGAATAAAGGAAAAAAATAAAAGTGCAACAACTCCAATAGATGTAATTACACACAAACCCTGACATTCCAGCGGGGGCATGTACGGGGGTCCTCCATGGTTGTACTTTGCCAGTGTATCACTTGCACACCAGAGCATTGCACATGTGACTGTGTGGCCAATCAGAGGGTGAACCATTCAATGGGATAGCATCTGGGTGGACAAGGGGGGGGGAGTACTTGGAGGTCACAGGTGGTGTGTTTGTGTGACATTAAGCAGCACACATGGATGGTGGGGAGGCAACAACAACAAAAAAAAGTCATCCATTGGTGCTGCTTAATGCCACACTGTGCTGTCTGCCTGTGGGTATTTGGCCCACCTTGGGAGCAGGCCATGTGGACATTGAGGGTTCGACTTGCTTTTGGAAAAAGCGGGATTGAGTCTCTCTTTCCTGCTTGTCTGCTCTGGCCCAGTGTAAGGTATCTGATCATTGCCATTCCTGGTCTTTGTATTATTTGCTCGGGTATATTATGGGAATGAATGCTTTATGTTGGCTTGACACTGGAAGACTAGGTGAGACAAAATAATTTTCTTTGTTTTATTAATGTTGATGGTTTCATCTGTTTTTATTTTATTTATTTATTTTGCCTTCTAATGAAGTGGCAAAATGAAAGTTCTTTATATTCAGGACTTTCTAGCTTGATATGTAACAAAAATAAGCATTTTAAAAGGCAATTTATCTGATGAATTTAGGATATAAATGATGGTGTAATGATACAGGGCCTTTGCAGACTGCTAGAAATAGTGCAAATTGAGTCCACTTTAAGGGTTAGGGAATCATGGGAACTGTATTTTATTGTGGCACCAGAGCTCTCTGACAGAGAAGGCTCAATGTCTCAGAAAAAAAACAATTCCCATGATTCACTAGAGGGGAAGTTCTTTTTCCCACTTCTGGTTTACTTTTGGCTCTTACGCTGAACCTTAAATTGGTGCTAGACAAAATTGTGGTCTGTGGATCAGTGTCCATTTATGATGCATTGGGTTGTTGTTGTGTAGCTCCAAGTTATTTCTGACCAAGGCGACCATATCACAGGGGTTTCTTGGCAAGATTCATTCAGAGAGGTTTGACCTTGACTTCCTCAGATGCTGAGAGAGCCCAATGAGTTTCCATGGCTGAGCCTGGTCTCCCAGAATCCTAGTCCAGTGCTCAAACCATTACATCACACTGGCTCTCTGAGTGCTGCTCTAAACCAGGGGTAGGCAACCTTTTTGATCCGGGGGCCGGTCCCGCAAAGTCCTGTCTGCCGCTGGGCTGAGGGGGGGGGGAAATGGTGGTGCGCGCGCGTGCGCGCATACCCCCGCCGCACGCAACCCCCCCGCACACCGCTGCTGCCGCTGCTGCTACCACCGCTGCACAGCCGCCTCTGCGTACGCTGCAGCTGCCATTTTGAGTTTCAAAATGGCGGTTGTGACTAGTTTGCACATGCGCAGTACTCCTGCGCATGTGCAAACGTGTTGCAGCCGCCATTTTAAAAATCAAAGTGGCGGTTGCGGTGCACGCAGCCGCATGGCGGCTAAAATGCACGGTGGCGGCGCGCGTTGGCGGCGGCAGCGGCGGCGACCTTCCACCTGGGCCGGTAAGTACGGGGACCTGGGCCGCGGGCCGTAAGTTGCCGGTCCCTGCTCTAAACTGTAGTTAATTTTAACTGTAGTTGATTGAAACAACCTGGCAAAATAAACCATTGCTAGTCAAAAACAAGTTTCAAGTGGCATTGAATGGGGAGAGGAGTGGAAGAGGAGAGTATATAAACCAGAGGCTTATCTGGGCTTCACTATAACCATGGTTTATTTATCATTATGTCCTAATGAGGCCAGTGGCTCATAATTTGAACAGGACTTGAAGAGTAGACCTTTCAGATCTGAGCCCAGCCCATTATCCAACGTTAGCGCGCCAGCTAAAAGGTGTGCAGTAGAGAAAATATGCAAAGATGATGCAAATCTAGTTAAAAATTAAAACACTTTAATGAATCCTATTGACTTCAAAGACCTGGCATTTAAGCCTGCATTGAACTCCTTCTAAATAAATAGTACTTAAAAGTATTGAAAGCTGGATTGTGACCTTTGTTAATTCATTTGAATGACAACAAATATGCATAAGATAATGATTTTTAAAAAATTATAATATGGAATAAGAATGTAAACCATTCAGTTTACCATTTTGAATCACCAAAAACAACACCCATGATTTTAACATATCTCTGTTTTTCCCCTACTAAATTTTAAATATTGAAATATCCCATACTGTTAAAAAAAGAGAGGAAGAAACCTGCCCCCAAAGCAGATGCAATGGAAATTTTAGAAGTGATTATTAGGTTAACAGTCATTTGAATGCTGTTCTTTTCCAATCATTTTTCATAGCATTATTAGAATGTGTATAATCATTTGTTTGATTAAAAACTGTACAGTTTACCAGTTAATTTCTGATCTTTGGACATTTCCAGAATATACGAAAATAATCAGCACTTGATGCATTATGTTGACCACATTTTTCCTGTTCTAGCCTATATATTGTTCTGATCTGATTAAACAACACTGATTTTTTTTTTTAAAAGTCACTATTTTACTTCTTATTTTTCTATATTCTGCCTAGCCAGTTCCAAACTTTATCTGATGTGCTTATGGTAGGATCTTTCTTCCATTAATACTAATACATTTCCGGAATCTCTCTTTTGTTTGTTTGTAAGCCTTACATTTATTTTACCCATTAGACCCTTACAAATTATGGATAAAAATATCAACATTTTTATGTAGACATACTGAGATCTTACTAATAATGCAGTAATGCGATCTGTATCAATCTGCATCTTATTTTCTAGTAGCCTTTCAAATATGGCTTGGCCTTTATAGTTCAGAAAGATCAAACATAATGTTTTTGGCATGTGAAACTAATGACACCTTTGGGAGAAAATGCACTTAAGAAGGAGGAATTTTTCCTCATTGTAAAGCATATGTTGCTCTGTTAAAATGCAGTCCTGTTGGCTGCTTGACAGCTCTTCTGTTTCGACCGTACGGGCACAAAAGAGGTGATTGTTGGAATTATATTCTTAATTTCTTTTTTAAAAATAGATCACTAGATTGTGCTAGATTGAGATGGGAGGTGCTTGTGATTTTTCTAGCCTTCCAGATGTAGTTGTATGCCTTTTCTATTTAATAGTGTATTTTAGATACAGCTATCTTTTCCCATTGCTTATGTGTTTTCCCCCTAGAAAACTGTGCTCCACTCTAATTATTTACTGGTGAGAGAGTGTACTCTTCATTCCTGTGGTTTATCCAGCCTTTTATTTATGTTCTTTTAGTTGTGTCCAAATATACAGTGGAGCAAACAGCAGGCCTCTTTTTCAAAAGATGTTTGATCCTTTATTTACTCATTGCCTCCCCTCTCCCCTTCCCCAACATAGACTCCAGCTCTTAAACCTCTTGGATGCTGAACTTGAAGAACTGTGTCATTTTCACATCATCAATTGAGCTTATTTCTCTGCAGTGCATTTTTGAGACGTTAGCATCACATGTCTGTCCCAGAGAATGATATGGGGGCTGCAGCATTAAGATGATTAGTTGGCATGGGAATGTCTATGAGGCCTACAACTTGTTTGCATCCTCCCATGCACTCACTTTTCTTCATGCATTTGGGGTTGAGAAAGAGCAGAAGGCCCAAGGTGTGAGCAGAGCTTCAAATACCAGGATACTTATCATTGCTCCCTTTCTTCTGAATAATGAAGGGACAACCACATTACATTAGAGTTGTAACTTAATAAAAGTTAAGCACCTCACTTCTTTTGCAGAGCCAAAGAGTATTGCTTTGTGTGGCTTGTAAAGTTTGCCATTACAGTTGCAGAATAGTTTATATTCTATGGTAATGTAGTTAACAAGGGATGCAGTGGCTTAGTGGTTAACACACCAATTCTGAAATCGTAAGATCAGAAGGTTGGCAGTTCAAGGCCCAAGTGCTGCATGATGGGGTGAGCTCCTGTCACTAGTCCCAGTTTCTGCCAACCTAGCAGTTCAAAAGCATGCAAATGCAAGTAGATAAATAGGTACCACTTCAGTGGGAAGGTAACAGTGTTCGATGCAGTCATGCTGGTCATATGACCACCAGAGCAGTCCTCAGACAATGCTGGCTCTTTGGCTTAGAAAAGGAGATGAGCACTATTAAGACTAGATATTCATGTCAAGGGACTACCTTTACCTTTAATTTTGCTAACAGACAGTGTGGTGTAATAGTTTTGGGTGTTGGACAATGATTCAAATTCCCACTCATCCATGAAAACTTAAATTGCCTCCAAACAAATCTTGTCAAGAAGACATAGATTCATCTTTGGGTTGCCATAACCAAAAAAATCACTTGAAGGCATATAACAACAAAAAATGTTGCTATTGACTTTAACATTCTCCAGTTATGTGTGCTTATTACATTGATGCACACTTGAGGTGCAGATTCTGCCTGACATAAAAATCTTGCGAGGGGAACTCAGAATTTATTCTTTATAAATTTAGCCCTCTCATTCTTTAATCCGAAGAAGTTATTTATTTGTACAGTCATTTTGATGTGTTTGGAGTTTTATTGCTTATTCCTTTCTATCAAAGTAGTGTTGTGTGTGTTTTTACAGTGTTAAATACATGTGTAAGCAGCTGAATGTATTGTGCTGACTGATTCTTTGGAAATGAAGCCCAGCATCTAATTCTCCATCTTGCAAAAACAAAAGGTACAAAATAAAACTGATTATGCTGAGTGATGTACTGTTAACTTTACTCCCTTGCTTATAAACATTTGCAAATAAGGGTTTCTTAACTGATGTATAGGATTCCAGTTGAAAGCCGACATTTTTTGGGAAAAGAAGGTAATTACCAGGTAGCAATTCAAGTTTTCTGACATGGCTTTAAAATTAATGGCAGAAACAGGGAGCATTATGGGTTCATATATCTTGCTCAGCTGCTCAGAGAATAAAGTAATGTAGCCCTCAAAATAGAATGAAATAGGATGAGACCGTATGTGAAGTGATGATAAGAGACATCTTATCTTAAAGCACTTTAAGAATACAAACTGGTATATTACACCATTACAAAATCATGAGATGGTAATTCTTTCAGTAAGAGAAGGTTCGAGTTCATTATTATCCAACATGTAATGTGACAAAGATGATCTGATTCGTGGTTTTCATAACAAATCAAAATTAAACAAGTTGCTTGAAATGAGTCTGAGTCTTTGCATGTGTATTGTTGCAGAATATTATGTGCCCCTTATATTCTTTATTCAACCTTTATTAGGCATATAACAACATACATTTACAATAAAACTTCAAGTATCATTTTTAGGAAATTTAAGCCATAAGTTTGTTGCCTTCACCAGAAAATTGGCTATTAGCCTGGTAGTATATGGGTTTCGATCTTCCATAAGAATTCCACTGATAATCTATCCAAACAAATATTCATTTCCGATAACCTCCTTAACAATTTTACCCTAGGGATTGTATACAATGGGCAAAACAATCCAATATGATGGAGAATGTCAGCATCTTGAGCACAGTGACATGTACGATTCAGGAAAGGGGTCTGTAGATATCTGCCCCTAGTCACATTTGAGGGACGTACATTCACCCTTGCAAGTTGAAAGAACTTCCTCAACACCAGCAATGAAAGGGTTTGAAAATAGTCCAGAATCCTACCCTGCAAGGGGGGGATACCAAACATCAATGGGAAACAAACCCTAGGACAGGGGTAGGCAACCTTTTTGAGCTGGGGGCTGGGTTGCTGTCCCTCAGACAATTGGGGGGGCCGAAGCACCATAAATAAATAAATAAATAATACTTCTTTTTAAAAAATTAAAAAATATGCATGCACACTCTCTCAGCCCCAGAAAAGCTGTGGAGATTTTGCCAAGAAAACCCCAAGAACAAGTAATAACAGTAATCAATATCATCATGGCGGGGGGGGGGGGGCGGCAGCAGTGGCAGGACCAGCCTGGGGCCGGTCCAAAGGCCTCGGGGGGGCCGCATCCGGCCCCTGGGCTTAGGCTGCCTACCCCTGCCCTAGGAGATGTTGGATATGACAGCTGATATTTCCACTCCTCAAGGCATATTTTGACAGTTTCAAGACATTCCTTTTCAGTTAATAAAAGGAGAGAGTCAAAATTTAAAACCAAAGACATTACTTTGCTTTCATAAGGTGTAGCCTACCTGGCATAGTAAACGTCAGATAGAAGAAAACATAAAAGGCCAGCTCTATTGGGCCTAAAATGGATCTTAAAACAATATCTGTAAGTCATCAGCCAGGCTTCCATTTCAAGAGAATTCAATCCCAGTTTCGCATAAAGAGTCAGGTGGTGTACACATGGGGGAACGGATAATCTTCTCCTGAACAAATGTGTCTAAAAATGTTCAATCTCCTTATTAAAGGCTGGAATCCAGGTGAATATACTATAAAGTAATGGTGGTCTTAATTTGGCCGTATAAATTTTTAAGGCCACCAGGATATCCTGGTTGCCTTTTTTAAAGTAAAAGGATTGTATAACCGCCAAAGATCTTTTCCCTACTTGAATTACTTTATCTCTCTGTTTGCTCCAGTGCCCATTAAAATGGAAACGGACACCAAGGTAAACATACTTCTTGACCTGTTCGATTGTCTGATTACTAACCTTCCACGTTCTTGGGGCAAATCTCTTAGAAAATACCAGTATTTTGGATTTATCAAAATTTACCTGCAGGTGAAATTTATTGCAATATTCAAAAAATCTTTTCAAGGCTCTTACCATACCTACCTGAGATAGAGACAGTAACACTTTATCATCAGCATACTGAAGTACAAAAAGCGGGTGATTTCCCACTGATGGTGGATGAGAATCTACTGAGGCCATAAAAGCAGGTAAATCAGCCACAAATAGATTAAACAGGTGAGGAGCCAACACACAACCCTGTCTAACTCCTACACCAGAGTAGATAGGGTCTGTTAATAGTCCGGTTTCAGAAAATTTCACTCTGCACTGATTATTTGTATGAAATTGGCTTAAAAGAAAGAACAATCAGGGATCTATATTAAGCCTACCAAGCTTGTCCCATAATAAGAGCAGGTAAATTGAATCAAAAGCGGTCTTCCGACCAATTAAAGCCATGTATAGTTTGCCTTTAGGGCGCAACAGGTATTTATTTACAAGGAATGAGAGCACTGTTATATGATCCACAGTGGACATATGTCTTCTAAATCCTGCTTGCTCCAGACCAATCAGAGCTTGGACATTCATCCAATTCAGTACTTTCAGATCCAAATAACTGGCATAAAGTTTGCCCACTGCTCATAGAAGACTTACTGGGCGATAGTTACCAGGATCCCATCTATCCCCTTTTTTAAAGACATTAAAACAATTAAAAACCTGTACATTCTTAAAACTATTGCTAATAATATCTTCCATTTTAGAATCCCAATAAATACACTTCATTCTCTCATATCTATTGGCTGTCAAATCACTTCTAAAAGGTGAATATACTGGCTCAGATAGGTTAAAAGAAACATATAAAGGTAGATGATCACTTTCAGTCCTGTGACAGATATCAAAATCTGCAATTAAACTCAACAACTCCAGATGGATTATAACATAATCAATTGTACTTCTCCCAATGGGTGAATTATATGTAAAACTGTCAGTATTTGGGAACTCTTCAGAGCCATTTAATATTAAAAATGTGTTACTGATATGAAGATTGATCAGGAATGACCCATTATTATTAACTTTTAGATCCTTGCCCACATGGAGAAGATTTAAAGGAAAGGGTGGCAAGCCTGGATCAATCATGAGATGCTCACAAAGAAAATCATTAGAAAGCCCGATTCTTGCATTAAAATCGCCCAATAAAATGCACCACGAAGAAACAAACCTATTAGTGGTATTTTCAACATAGCTAAACAGTTGATCCCAATAAGTGTCTACATTAGGCTCAATAGAAGTAGGGTGAATATAAATATTAAACAACATAATCTTGTCATTTCTTACTTGCAAAGAAAGAGCCTGTGCTATTGGTACACATGGTGACAGTACTGTATATTTAAGACAGCTGGAAAGTTTTAGAAGTATGGCCAGTCCCCCCTTATTTCTACCCCAATTGGAGGATCTACATGCAGGCACATAAATGGATACAAATCCTGGCAATAGGATATCATATGGGCACCATGATTCTTGTAGACATACAATGTCAAATCTACCAATATAGTCAATAAAATCCATATCTGAGTTTTTATTCAGCCATCCAGCTATGTTCCATGAAAGAAGTGACAGTCCTGGACTACCCCCTTCCAGTCACTGAACTGGGTCTGATGAAATTGCAGAAAAAAAGTGTTTCCTTGGTTTGGATACAACCGTTCATGTTAGAGCAGGTGGGGCCATTTGCCAATGTAGAATTAGATGGATCAATTTCTATCTGGGATTGAATTATCCTCTGGAATTTAGATGCTGACTCCTCCAGCTGGGCAGTTACCGTTATTTGGTTGGCAACTGAGAGATCCTGAAACCCCTGAATCTTAAGTGGTAATTTTTCTGAAAATGCAAAGTCTCACAATTGGGGATACCAACCATTTGAATACAGAGAGGTAACTACTTGCCGATTTTTGGCTATTTCTTGCCAGAGTTCTAGTTACAAGAAAATGATAAGTGATAAGTTGGATAATTCTAAATTTTGTTTATATTGATCTGTGATATTTTCCTCTCATAGCCTTTGAGTGGTAGGCCTATCCTTGTTTACTTGTTTACTGATAGCCTCCTACCAAAACACCAATTTGCCACCAACAAAAACAACACAAGTAGAAATACAGGCTGCATCCGCGCTGCAGAAATAATGCAGTTTGACACCACTTTAACAGCCATGGCTCAGTGGTATGGAATTCTGGGAATTATAGTTTGTATTTATAGCCCGCCCAATCATAAGGAATCCAGGCGGATTACAGCAATAACAAAAAGTGCAGGGCATACAATAAAATTCAAAAATTAGTCCCTTCCCAACCCCTCCATACAAAAAGATTAAAAAAAAAAAGAAGGAGATAATTGGTGGATAGAGCAACGTAGATCACCTTGTGCGGGAAGAGGAGTTAAGTTGGAAAGGCCTGCCGGAAGAGATCCGTCTTAAGAGCCTTTTTAAAGGCTGTAAGAGTAGAGATGTGACAGATCTCCGGCAGGTCATTCAACAACTTTGGAGCAGCAGTGAAGAAGGCCCTCTGGCTAACCGAAGTTAGCCTAAATTTTTTCAGCTGTAGTAAAAAAGTATGGAAGAAGGCGATCCCTTAAGTATTCTGGTCCCAAGCCATGTAGGGCTTTAAAGGTAATAATCAACACCTTGTACCTTGCCCAGAAACTAATTGGCAGCCAGTGAAGGGACTTCAGGACCGGTGTTATATGGTCATTACGAGAAGTGCCTGTAATCATCCTGGCTGCCATATTTTGAACAAGCTGAAGTTTCTGAACTTGGCACAAGGGTAGCCCCATGTAGAGCACATTAAGAAGTCTAATCGAGAGATTACCAGTGCATGTATTACTGTTTCAAGGTCTCCCTGCTCCAGGAAGGGGCGCAGCTGGCATATTAGCTGAAGCTGATAACAGGAGATCCTGATTGTCACATCCACCTGAGCTGTCAAGTGAAGCGACGAGTCAAGGATCACCCCCAAGCTGCGGACAGAGTCCTTCAAGAGAAGTGTGACCCCATCCAGAACTGGCTGACATAACTCCATTCCCGGGTTTGGGTTTCTTATGACAAGTTCTTCAGTCTTACCTGGATTCAGCTTGAGTCAGTTTTCCCTCATCTAGTCCTTTACTGCCCCAAGACAGGCATTCAGAGGAGAGATGTCATCCTTAGTCACTGCATAGAGAAATATATTTGGGTGTCATCAGCGTACTGATAACACCCTGCCCCATGTCTCCGGGTGATCTCACACAGTGGCTTCATGTAAATGTTGAATAGCATTGGGGACAGAATCGCACCTTGAGGGATGCTCCCTCTTGGCCGAATAACTGTCCCCAAGCGACACCATCTGGAACCTACCTGAGAGGTAGGACTGGAACCACTGCAGTGCAGTGCCGCTGATACCCAACTCTCTCAGGCGTTCCAGAAGGATACCATGGTCTATGGCAGGGGTAGGCAAACTGACCCCTTTAAGCCTCAGCCATGTTGGCCAATAGTCTGGGCTGTTGGCCAATAGTCTGGGATTCTGGGAGCTGAAGTCCCTTGGCCCTTAAAGGGGAGTTTGCCTACCCCTGGTCTATGGTATCGAAGGCCGCTGAGAGGTCCAAGAGCACCAACAGGGTCACACTTCCTCTGTCAATGTCCAGACGGAGATCATCAACTAAGGCGACCATGGCAGTCTCAACTCCGTAACCCGCCCTGAATTCGGTTTGAAATGTATCCAGAAAATTGGTTTCCTCCAAGACAACTTGTAGTTGATTGCCGACCACCCTCTCAATCACCTTGCTCAAAAATGGCAAAAGCGAAACAGGTCTATATTTATTTCTGTCCAAGGGGTCCAGAGAGGGCTTTTTAAAGAGTGGTTTAACCACTGCCTCCTTAAGACAAGAGGGCAGGGACCCCTCCCTGAAGGATGCATTAATTACATTTTTCAGCATCAACTTGATAGTATCACCCCCCCCCCCTGGACTGCCAGCCAAGTTGGCCAAGGATTGAGAGGACAGGTCGTCTTTTTCAGATTACTGAGGAGCTTGTCCATGTCCTCAGTACTTACCGACTGAATTGATCCAGTCTAACAGTAATGGTGGAGGTGCTGGATACCTCTCTAGTTGCTACTGACTTAAAGTTGGCATCTAGGTCAGCTCTTATCCGAGAGATTTTATCTGTGAAATGATCATTAAAAGCGTCACAGGAAGCTGTTATTGGTTCTAATAGAGGGTTCTGGGTGGGAGGCAATTGAGTTAAATTCCTCACCACCCTGAACAGCTCAGCTGGATGGGATTTCACAGATGCAATAGATGCAGAATAGAAAGATTTCTTAGCTGCATCTATCGCCATTTGATAGGACCTAAGAAAAGTCCAATGAAGTGTCTTGTTGTGTCTGAGCTCTCTGACAGAGAAGGCTAAATGTCTCAGAAAACTACAATTCCCAGAATTCCATAGCATTGAGCCATGGCAGTTAAAACGGTGTCAAACTGCATTATTTCTGCAGTGCGGATACTACCACAGAGGGACAAGACTAACAAATCCAGATGTAAACTTTGTGTCTGCACCAGTTGTGACAGTCACAGGGCCAAATAATGTCAGTTGTGACATCTGTACATCAGGCTCATCTTCCTGCATAATACATACTGTGACACAACAGCAGTGCACTTCAGTCTTCTATATATAATCTAATCCGCCTTGGTGTAAAAAGAATACAAAGGCAGAAAAAGCAGCAAAGTAGCATTTGACTTCCTGTCAAATCTGCTACAACTCCCCCCCCCCCCGGAAAAAAACATGCAGATATACGAGTTGTGCCTGCTTTCCCCTGCTACATAATTGCTACAGAGTGATGGTGGTTTAAATCTGGAGAGTGATGTGGGAAAGGGCATCATTTTCCTTCCATTCAGTCAGAATTTGGGTCTTCTCCATCTTCCACATCACACCTCGGTTTTGGCCCCCATCTCTTCCCTCCTTCACTTCAGGGGCAAAAAAAAAAAAAAAAAGCCTTGCAGAGATTTGCTAACATTAAGACCCATTCATTTGTCTTTTTAGCAGTTCATGGTATCCATAGAACTTTTCTCCAGCACCACATTTCAAATGAGTCTTCTTTTTATGGAGGATAATAATGTGGAAGCCTGAGAGAAAAAAAGCATTTTTTCATACACAAACCCCAGAGGCCATCAAAACTCTATGCATGTTCTATGTCTAAACATATTGCAAATAGTGTGGGTATTCTTGCTCATCATACAACATCTTCTCTTCCTTATTTGCCCACTATTAGGTTGATATTTTTCTGTGTAGGAGTACTTTAAAAGTACCTCATTACAGGATCTAAAGGTGTAGTTCCCAAACTTTGGTCCTCCAGATGTGTTGGACTTCAACTCCCAGAATTCCTATCTGTCGGCCAAGCTGGCTGGGGTTTCTGGGAGTTGAAGTCCAAAATACCTAGAGGACCAAAGTTTGGGGATCGCTGAATGCATTGCAGCCGAAGGGTCTTTGTAATCTGACAGTCTAGTCCAGACACTGTCTGCTGAAGAAAAACTGAAAAGTAAAAAAAAGCTTTTTACTAAACCCCATCTGAAGAAATTGTGCAAAGAAAATCCTATGATAGCTTCACCTTAAGTCCTCCATAGGTGAAAAACAACTTGAAGGTATACAACAACAATACAAGTAGCCTCTCACGGTAATTTGCTTGTGGCTCACTCTACTGGCCTAAGGAGTATTTGGCTGACAAGCAGGTGGGGTTTGTGGTTCTGTGGTAATTCTCATTGCTGAGGCTAAATTGAGTCACTAGCACATGATGGAAGATTTCAGCAGGTCCCTATGGTTTTCTAAATCCAGTCAGCTACAGTCAAGGCAATTCTATTTAAGGATGCTACTCACTCTTTAAATAGTATTATATCTGCTCCAACCACTGGTTTCCTATGTAAACAGTATTTGAAATAAGGAAGCAAAATGGAATATGCACAGGCCATCCAGCTAAATAAGGGAAGTCAAATGGAGAGAGGATGACCTTTGTCATGATCCTGTGATTCTGTCATGATTGAGCCCAGAAGCGGTGATAACCTTTTCAAACAAACATTGAAAATAATTTTATGGCCCTTTTAAGACCAGCAAATAAATTGGTGGGTTAAAGTCTGCTTCAGGTTCACAACATACTAAGGTAAGTGATTATGTACATACAATACTGGATGTTTGTGCAACATGAGGCGAAGCATGCAAGATGTATAACTAAGGAAGGAGAAATGAAAACACAACCCTAACATTTCTGTTTGTCATTATTCTATCCTACTCATTTGCCAAAGGAACGTTATGCCCTCATTATCCCAAAAGGTCACATGTTACAGGTGACATCTTTACTTGTGGCACATTATTTCTAAGCCCTTCTTTTTACCCTTATGTATTCAGGCAAACCCCTGAAGGAGGCTGGTGTAAAATGAAATCCAGCATAGTACCTTAATGCTAAAATCCTCCTTTGAAATAGCTTTGTTGAAAATTTAGAAACATTGGCTTTAGATTGAATGTTGCCATTTAAAAAAAAAACTTTATTTTTTTAGAACAATAACAATACATGCATTATTAACAAATTTATTTTTTTCTGTAGGGTAGTCTGTTAAAGTAATTAACATGGATTACATGTTTGTTCTATGATCATTATTTGACCTTATTTCACACATTGTCATGTGATTTTGGCACAAGAGCAAATTCTGATGAATTTCAATAAATAGAAACCATACACTGAAAAAATGAGTAACACTATGCTAGCTGTTGGTTGCTTTGACAGACCTCAGAGGAAAAATGTGGTCCACCTTGTGTGTTACTTACTAGCCACTTGTCCTTCTTTCATACTTCAGTTGTGCTTTCTTTATGCCTGGTTATCAGTGTGATGTTGTGTGACACTGACAATATCAAAATATCAAAATGAAAACACCAGCCAATAGAAGTCAGAAGTGATTTCTTACTGATGCAATATCTCTAACACAATAACTCATTTGTAGTAGTTTTGTATGGACATCACCTCTTTGGCTCAATGCTTGGTTAGCTATTGTAGGTATGATAGTTTTGAAGCAGAGCTTAGAAAATTATTCTCAAAGTCAGACATTGGCTAGACATACTGCACCTTACTATTTATTATGTGTGAACAAGTGATTGTCTCTTTTTTTAAAAGCAGTGATTGGGTAAATTTAATAGCTGCTCTTCTTGGCAAGAACTGAAGAAATTATTAGAAAGGAAATGTCAGAAGGTGGGGAACCAGAAGTTAATCCTTTTAATTGACTTACACATTGTAAAGCACTTAGGGATTGCTAGTTCACTGATAAGCGGTATAGAAATGTATTTGCTATTGCTATTTTTTTTACTATTTGGTTACCTAAAGTATGTTAGTGAAGTATATTATATACAAGATAGTCTGAATAGGGTTGCCAGAGTGAAAACTAGGGACACCTTCTATACCTTTAATGGTTGTGTAGAAGAGGAAATTCTAGCAGGTGTTTCTTGTCATGCAACCAGGTAACAAGCAACACCTGCTGAAATTGTCTCTTATATGCAACCATTAAAAGTATAGGAGCCTTCTCCAGTTTTTACTCTGGCATCCCTAGTTTTGAACTGTCACTTGAGAAAAACCCATCGCCATTATAATGTTTGTAAAGCATTACAGTGTGCTCTCCAAATTTAACTATTTGTCCTTTCCTTGTTCTACATTTCTAGGCCTCTGTAATGTTCTCATATTTAATTCGTCTCTCGCCCTTTGAGCCTATTTCCAAACTTGTTCCCAGGCCATAGGAAGAAATTACCACCCGCAGGCTCCTGTGTTTTTCTCTCATGCCAGCCATCTTATTGGAGCTGCTCAAGCCTTATTCCATCCAACTATGATTGCATTGACAAGGGAGACTGAATGTTTATGTAACCAAACCCTAGTGAGTGGGATCAGTAACCTCTGGCCCTGGCTAAAGTAATCATTGTTGCTGGAACAAGAGCATTGCTGTACTCAAGACAAGTGGGAGTGCCATAAAGCTTGGAGTCTGAAGAGGAGTTGCACTGTGGATCGGCTTCCTGTTTACCTTTAAGAGGGTGGCTGGCGTTGGCTGAAGCATTTTCTGTTTATTTGCGACTTGTGCAAACTGAGGAGGGGAAATAGAAAGTTTTACATCTGTTTTATCATAATCTTTATTTTCATGTTTAGAGAACACACCAGCTTGGGAGGAGGAACAAAGGCAAGTTGAAGGTGCAATTAAGACTCTGTTATTATGAACAAAAGGTTATGTGCATTAGTCAACCTTCGAAGAGCTTGAGAAGAAATAGCTGTCTTTGATACTGCATACACATACTCTTTCCAAGTGCAGGACTAAAGTTCTCTGCTAAAGTAGAACTACTTCATTAAAGCCTTGAGTTTTCTCTTGCTTCCCCCTGCTCCCCGGTACAGTGGATGTCTTAAGTGAGTGGGAAGCAAGAGAACATGCAAGACTAAAAAGTGGCTGTGCTGTAGCAGAAAACTACTTGGAGAGGAAGTCCAGAGGAAGGAACTGGCAAAAGCACCTCTGAGGATTCTTTGCCTGAGAAAATCCTGTGAAATTTATCAGATTGCCATAAATTGACAGGTGACTTGAAGGCACGTACACATCCAGAGTGGTAGTCAGATTGTAAAGTTAAATCGAAATGCATTCCCCAGCTTCAGTGGACTTTTCACTTTCTGTGGAGTTTAGGGTGGTAGTTTGGAGATTTGGGTGAGATGCTGTGAAAGGGAGTAAAGTTAGCAGTGAAGTTACCACCAACAGCAGTGGTCCTCCTGGGAATCCTTGTGGTTGGCATTGCCTTGAAGTCAATGAAAGTAAGAACAGTGCTTTGTGTCATAAATGTACAACCTGCTAGGAAGGGAGAAAATAAAGCATTTGTGTGCTACCAGGGATCCTTCCAACACAATTGTGATATGAGGACTCCACATTAACTGTCAATGTTTGCCAATTTTAACTGTCATGGCAACATCCTGGGGAATCCTGGAATTGTAGTTTTGTGATGTACTAGAGCTCTCTGGCTGAGAATTCTAAATGCCCTCCCTAAACAGCAAATCCTAGAATTCCATAGGGTGGAATTATAGCAGTTAAAGTGGAATGATCGTGCTATAATCATCACATCTCTCACCCTAACGAAAGCAATGCCAAACTTTTAATTAACTTTTGACAAGAAAGCCCTATAATAAGGTTGCCATAAAGTAAAGTCAGCATAAAGGCACACAACAATAACAATTATATTTATTTATCTATATATTTAATTACTTATATTTGCCCAACAAGGGACTCAAGGCACTATTTACCAGAGGTGAACAAAATGTGTCCCATGGGGTGCAGAGGGCCTATATGATTCTCCAGTATCCTCAACAAAATTAGTTTGCCCCCAAACAGTCTATGGTGCCCTTCCACAGGATGTGATTGGCTGTTTGGACTAATTTGGGGTTATCCTTTCTTTAGGCCTCCTGGGGGGCCCTTTTTTCAAACCTGAAAGTTTTAAAATATGTGCGTGTATGCATGCATGCATGCACACAGAACCTAAAACAGATTTTGAAAAATGGTGAATTGTGTTCCCTAGAGGGTGTGATGACCTGTTTGGATCAAATACATTTCAGAGGGGGTTGTCCTGACAGTCCATGGATACCTTACAAAGAATAGCAAGAAGTGTTTCTTGCTATTGGGGATATTAACTCCTTAAATTAAAATCACAAATGGTGATAGTCTTTTAGGATAAGCAATGTGGGGTGGCCCAAACTCCATAATGGACATGGCTCCGCTATGTTGTGTAAAAGAGGGAAATTCAGTCATATGCAAGCAGTTAACCCCACATTTTGAACATTCATTGGAGTTTCTTTGCATGTTTTGTGGTAATGCTGTTAGTTTGCAACGTAGAGGTTGACAGGTCAGTTCTGAATGAGAGACGTAGGGCCTTGGCAGACGACCAATAGGGTCGTCTCCAAGGCAAGGAAGAGGAGGGGCAGCCGCACGAGCGGTGCCCCTTCCTCCTCCCGAGGTTGCCCTCGGAGCTGCCGGCCCTCCGCACGGCCGGCGCATCGAGGGCAACCTCCCGCCACAGCGTCCTCACACGCTGCGGCGGAAAAGCCAGGGAAAGTGCGCCCAACGTGTTTAGGGCGCACTTTCCCTGTCTTCTGAAAGGAGCGCTGATTTTGCGCTCCTTTCAGAGGCGCCAACGGTGCGCCGCGGTGCGGCTGCCGCAGTCCCGCGGCACACCGTCCCAGGGCGTCCCCGACACCCTGGTCTGTTTCCCCCCAAAGTAGTTGTGATTCCTTCTGGGCCTATTATTCCCTTATTGTATTCAGCTACTTGTGGTACAGAGCCATCCTTTCCTCATTTGCTGTATTGAAAGGAACCAGTGGACTTGGGAAATGGCTTGGAGTAGATGTGCCTGTCTCATTCCCTGCTGTATGTTAAATTAGTCTCTCTGTATTAAAGTTAAATATTTATGCCTTGGCTGCATTCTGACAGTCCTAAGATCTTGGATGTACTTGGGAGAGAAATGAACAATCGTGGGAATAAGTAATATATTCCACTTCTCAGATATATGGAGCTCAGTGGTAAAGTCTCCCAGCAAACAAAAAGAAGTAATTGATCTGATCATGTAATTACAGTAGAACCATCCTTGCTCTTTGTTAAATACCCAGTAGCTCCATTTCTGCTACAAAGTGAAGGGGCAGGAAAGGAAGCTTGAACCGCAGCTATGGCAGCAAAACAGAGCGCTGTGCATTAGGTCTTCTGTTGCTGCAAAGTTCAGGCAGGGAAGTGGTTTCTACTAACCCCAAATTGCTGTATCTATCTGTATGCACAGAAAGATAACTTCAGGAACTGGATGCAGAAAGGTAAAAAAAAAGGAAGACTAAAGTTTTAGTATAAACAACTTTGAACTGTATTATGGTTATGATGCTTGGTTAACTCGTATATGGTACTCCCTCAACCTGCTGTCTTGCTCTCGTATTTTTCTCTTAAGCAATCCGCCAGATTTTAGTCATTTTTTAAAAAATCAAAGGAGCCATGATGATCATAAGAACAATTCTGGTATCCTTATAAATATAATGTCCTTACTGGACCAATGAAAAGATCACCCAAATTGTGCAAGTTTTCAAGATTTCTAGGTATTTTCCTCAAGTGTAGTGTTATAAAAAAGAAATAGTTGAGTTGATCTCTATCACCCTAATGCCTGTATTTAAACTACTTCATTGGTGAAATAAATTTTAATTGCCTATACAGATGTGGAGGAATTAAAAAAGAAAAGGAGACAAACATGGCAAGGTGAGGGAAGAACATTGCTTTTCAGTTTTGGACGTAAAGGTGGATGTCAATCAGAAGTGCTGTGATTTATTTTCTTAGGAAGCAGTGAAAAATAATGTAAAGATGCCATATTTAAATTTATTATTTTATTTACTTGTTTTACTTATATACTAGTTTCTGCTATCCAAGTAGTTCCACCCCCATCCCAGCCTAACCCCCAAAGATTAGAATTGGAAGCTCTGTTTCGTCTTCTGATTCTAATTAAACTGGATTTCCCAAAATGTATGAGTAATGAGCAAGTTATTTCATGTGGAGTCTTTCCTAGAGGTGGTCAATTTTTGTTTTCAATTTAAAATTACAGCTTAATGTGCAGCTGTAGGTACATAAAGGGTCTGATCTATCAGAATGTTTGTGGGTCTGCTGAGGCTGCATGCATATAGGCCTAAAATATGCCTAATTCTTCCAGTCAGTTATTTGGGAAGGAGAGAAGAGGGTGGAACAAAGGGGAAGCTGAATCTGATCTCTGTCACCTGCATCACAGCAGCTATTTGGCAAAATTTAAGGTTTGTTTAGCTGTTGGATGAAAATGAGAATCACATGCTGGATGCTTTTTTGGCATTGTTTCTACTATTCTGACACTTCCAGTTCTCAGCACAGTGCTAACCTCATAATTCCCATTTGGAAACCCTGGCATTCCACTAGAGAACTCAGCGGAACAGACAGGGCATGGAGTGCCTTAACAAATCCACAAAGACTTACCTTTGGCTGAATACCAAGGTATCTTTGGCTTCTGTGACCTTGCTACAACCTGCACAGCTCTCCATGAGAGCTTTAGGACAGTTATGGAAGCATACACCTAAGTGTTTGCCAAAGGAATCTTGGAAATTATTTTATAGTGTATTTCTTCTGCCAGTTCCATCTAAATTGTGTGTAGGGGAAGGAGGACTCCTGAAATTTGAAATGGTAGCTTTCTGTAATAATCAGGAGCTCATTTAGATATTGCAGGATCTCAGAACTGTAATAAGTTGTGGGAGGCTCAACACTGGCAGGCAGATTATTCATTTTGATTATTTGCAGGTATGTTTTTACCAAAAAAAGAAAAAGAAAAGAAACAATGCATTTCATTAAAACAATCGTCTTCATCAAAATGAGGGAGGTAATAGTCAAAGTGGCATGGAAGCAATAGCATAGCGATGATAATTTAATATACTTTTGATCAGGAATTTCTAAGGGTTTTCAGCTATATGGGGATCTTGATGATCCAATTTTATCTGATCATTTCAGGAAGAGGCTTAGCACAACCAGTCTGGTCTTGGGAGGAATAGCTCTGTTCTAGGGTCTGTGGTACATTGAATCCTAGGGCTGGGGAAAAGGTGGAATATAAATAAAAAATAATAATATGCATGTGTAGAGGGGCTTCAGTTTTGCTTGTCTGTATGTTGAAAGCAGAATGGCAGGGTTATCCTAAATGAGCACCCTAGTAACCTAACAGGTATTTTCTTCTGGGCATTAAGAGTTCAGGCCCATCTGTAATTCCCATGTGACAAGCAAACATCAGACTGCTTGCTCCTGGTTCAGATTCCTGATGCTTTGAAGTGCAGATCTGTTTCTGTTCCTACTTCTTCCCCACTTTTAAAACACGTTCTCCATTCTTGTACTTCTGTTTTTGGTTCCTGCATATGGTCCACTTTGTGAGCCTTGTGGCTTGGCATGATAGATTTACTGAATACTAGAGAACAAAATCAACTGCTATGTCATAATCAACTGGCATATGATCTGTGATTTTTTTTCCCCCTTGGAAATGTGTTACAACTGTGGATAAATGATAGAAGCGAACCTTTTCTTCGCTGATTCTTTTGCTTTGATTGTGTGGTCAGCTCAAGAGACAGTATAACTTTCTGCTATTTTGGGTAGCATCTTCTCAAAAGCTCCTTTTGTTTCCAGGGGCAGATTTATAGAAAAAACAACCCAAAAAACCAGGCAAGATGAAATAGGCTTATATTACCCTAGATGAAAAAGCACAAGAGATGTATGTTGTAGTTAAGGTCTGGGCTACATTACAGCCCATCTCTGCAAAAGATTTTACTCTCTGCTGCTCGGAAATATATTTGTGCCTGGAAAACCATGAGTCACAAAAGCCATTAATTGATTCCACGGAGGGGTTTTTAGAATTATTTTCCAGGAAGTATATGGATCTGTTTGTTTGTTTAAGAAAATTCTGTCAACTTCCATTAGCAAGGAGAAGATGTCACACATTGTCTCTCTTGTTGTTTTGCTTGGTGAACTTATGTACTCAGCATGCATTTTTTCACCAAAGACTGTTCTGATCATTCTTAAGCTTCCTTTGAACATTGCTTGGAACAAGATATGAATGTTCCCAACAATTATTTTCTTTGTCAAGTAGTTTATAGGCTTTGCAGAATTAGCAGCAATCTAAAGGCAGTTTGTATAAATGCAAAACAGTAAATAACTACATCAATAATATATTTCATGTTCAGGTGTGTGTGTTTGTGCATGTATGTAACTATTTACTTAGTCCTGGAAGTAAATGAGAAGTTTGCTAGATAAATTGGGAGATTAAAGTGTGTAACTTGTATCTCTTCTCCAGGAGAATAATGAAACCAAGTTCTGAATGTATTTTGTACTTTTTAGAAAAAGCCGTTTCTCTGTTTTGCCCATTCACATGTATGAAATAGCGTTCTTACTGGTTGTTTTTTAAAGTATCTACACATTTTTCCTTTTGTCTTTGTGAGTATGCTATTGCTCTTGTTGGATACATCACAGTGACCTCTAGTGGTTCCAGGGATACCCAATGACCAGCTAGCGTTTTCCTTAAGTTCTGTCCTTTCATAACTATGATTCTTTCTTGGCACCTACATCTTGCCAAGAAAACCCCATGACAGTTTTGCTTTATGGTCACCATAAGTCAGCAATGACTTGAAGGCACACACCCACAATAACCAACATATTTTGGTATGTCAGAGACAAGGTACACTTTGCATGGCCCAGAAAATTTTGCTTGTTGGTTACTCTCCTAAAATCCATATAAATAACTAAATTGTCCTGAGAACTCTTGGAATATTTACACCCTTCTAAGGTGAAATAGAGCCAGGATGGGTGAGAACTTTAGTACCAAAACCTAATCTAAAATGCCAGAAATTAATTTAGGTAACTTGGGAAATAATAATAAAGGAGTCTTAGATCATCTGGAATATTTCTCAAAGCACACATTGAATGAACCCTGTTTAGTTCCTCACTTGTTTTTCCTCACAGAGAGAAGTTGCAGGGCTGGGACCAAGCTCTCTGATGTCATCTGGTTCATGATATGGAGATTTACTCCAGTACACCAAACCAGTTCCTAACCCCTGTCCTTAAGTAACCAGAGTACATATATGTTTAGAAATAAGATACAACAGAGGGCTTTTAAATAAAATATACTCATACGTCTTGACACCTCTTCTGTTTGTTTTGTTTTTTCCTCCTCCTTCTTTTTAAACCACTGTACATGATCACAGAGTAGTCTCTGACAGCGCTGGCTCTTAGGCTTAGTAATGGAGATGATCACCACCCCCTATGGTTGGACACGATTTGACTACCTTGTCAGTGGGGAATACCTTTACCTTTACTGTATGTCTTAGTCTGCTCACCATTGGATGGATGTCTGCATTAACACCCAGCGGTTTTGAGAATGACCACTATTAATAATAATAACTAATTTTTGTATTTTCATTTCCCAGTGACCTTATGTTGGCAGTTTGCACCCCATCAGTATTTGCATGTATCTACTTAAAATGAAACTTCATGCATCTGATAAAAGTGGATTCTAGACTACAAAAATTTCTGCTGTAATGAATGTGTTTAAGATGTTCTGTTGTTTTTTCTGCAACAGGCTAACACATATACCACAATGGAATATTTTCTTCTTACAAAACAGGAACAGGTCATTCTAAAAATGTTATAGTTCAACATGTGAGTAGCTGTATCATTTGCTAATAAAAGTAGTCATTATGCCAGGATATTGGAAGCTTTGTCACTGAGCACTGCGTCTTCACAATACATCCTAGTTATACGTATTAATTTTCTGTCATTCCAGTTTATCCCTTTTCTTTCTCTTATAGTTGATATTCGTGAAATCCAAGAGATTCGTCTGGGAAGAAGCTCCCGAGATTTTGACCGCTATCAGGAGGATCCTTCTTTCCGTCCAGATCAGTCTCATTGTTTTGTTATCCTTTATGGCATGGAATTCAGGCTGAAAACACTGAGCTTGCAAGGTGTGGTTCTGTCTCCTCTTCTGTCTTCTCATTGACTGTATAGATCAGATAGCATACTATCTTTATCCCATTCCTTTTGCACCCCTCTAAGCACCAGCACCTCTGTTCACACTGAAGCAGAGCTTACCTTCGGACAGTAGAGAAGAGCAAGCAACAAAGGGTTGTTGTTGTTTACACTTGGGCCTTTTTGGATCACACTGTTTTGACTCCAGACAGACAGGTACACAGTAAGTACTAGGGCCTCACACAGATATGACAGGAAGAACCCAAAGTCAAGGACTAGAGACAGAGCCATGGACACAACAAACCTCAAGAGACTCAGACAGGCCAAGTGCAGACTAGCTAAAGTCAATGTCTGATAATGATCTGGGTCAAAGACAAACAAAGTAAAATATGATAGGAGTCTGAGAACATCAGAAATGCTGACAGGCAATAATAATAATAAATAATATTTTTTTAATGTATATCCTGCCTCTTCTCGAAGGATCAAGGTGGGTAACAATCATAAAAATAGAACAATACAGCTATAAAACAACATGATAAAATAGCACGATCCCCTTACTCCCAATTAAAACTAACACTGCATAAAATACATTCAATGAATAAAATTAACTAAATTAAACAAATTAAAATGAGGAATCATGGGATGAATAAGGGCAGCCTACGTCAGTATAATGGAACGATCAATCAGTCAGGGAAGGCCTGCCAAAAGAGATCTGTCTTGACAGCCTTTTTAAAAGCATCAAGAGTTGTAATGTGATGGATCTCCATAGTTTAGGAGTGGCTGATGAAAAGGAATAAGTTGCAGATATGAATGTATGGCTTTTAGGAGTTTTAACAGCCTCACATTCATACTTATGTGCAGGAACTACCAGAGCCCCATTCATACCCAGCTGTAGTGCACTGGAGGCTTCAAGCAGAGAAGTCCTAGTAATCCTCCTCCTAGACATTGTGCAGTAGTTCTCTCTTGGCTTTTGGGACGCCAGCATTCTCAGGGCCTTGGAGGTGGCTCCGCCTTTGTCTCTGCTACCAAGCTTGCTGGGGGTGGGTTGTCAGCCATCCTTCCTTAGGGACCAGGTTCTTCTCAGCCCCTGTGTTCTCAAAGTTCCTGCTCACAGGATCTTCGTGGTCTTCTCTAAAAAGGATTCTTCCAGTGCAGGCATGACATTACACACAGTTCCCTCCCCGATCTATAGAAAGTTTAGTAAATAATTATTAGCCCTTCCAAATATATACACAAAATTATGTTAAGTATTTTTCCTCATGTAGCCCTGTGGCCAGAAAGGTGGAAAATATGTGGGAACAGTTTTCTTCTAGCTGGCTGGAAAGGTTTTTCACTTGCCACAGGCAACCAGACAAATAGCTCTTGATAATTTTATTAATCCAAAATTTTTCCAAGTCTACAAGTCTGCCATTGAAGATGCAAATAATGATGATGATAATGATAAATCATCATCATAATCATCCCACTTCCCCCCCTCCCCAAATGGAGCTCAAAGTGGTTAAGAAGAACATATCTTAATTGTATCTCAGTGATGAGTGCTAAAATATCAGAATTATTCTCCCTTAATGGCAGATCTTGTAGTACTCTTTTGCAATATATAACCCTCAGTTTTGGTCAGATTAGCTTCTTCCTGCAGGAGACCTGTTGTGTATATGGACTTCCTCCTTGGAAACAGGGGTCAATGCCTGTATTTGTATCTTTATAAGTCCATTTTGTCCTTTATTTTCACAGCCACATCCGAAGATGAAGTAAACATGTGGATCAAAGGGTTGAACTGGCTTGTGGCGGATACCCTAAAAGCTGTTACCCCACTGCAGATTGAAAGGTAAAACAAAATTGAGAGCAGGAAGACAAAATCAGGCAGGTGGGCATACTGAGGGCTTCATTTTATCTCTCTTTTGCTAGCATAATCTTTTTATATCTATGCAAAACATGCTAAAGGAAAATCCAAAGGGTCTGTTCATAAGTAAATGAATTTTATACAGAGTTACATAATGCTTCTGAAAGTCAAAGATTCTGGAATAGACTGCCAGATTGTTTTCAAGAACCATCTTATGACACAGATGAAGGAGCGGAGGAATGAGGTAAAGAAAACATGAAGACAAACATTTATAATTCTATTATTTTAGAGAGTATTCACTTTTGGCTCCTTTTTCAGTGCAATACTATGCATGTCTACTCAGATGTAAGTCCCAATGAATTCAGTGGGATCTACTCTCAGGTAAGCGTGTGTAGAATTGCAGTCTTAATATATTTTTCCTTCACATTTCCTTTAAAAACTATAAGATTATGCTATTACATGGATTTATATACATAATCAAATCATTGGGCAGGTGTATTAAGAAACCAGTTGCTAATTAGGCCTCTTGGAGCTAAAATATTTCAGACACTGCCTCTTTGCTTATATCCCAACATAATGTCCAGAACTGATCAGGCACACTTGCTTGAGGTAAATGTGCGTCCTCAGCCTTAACAGCCAGTAAAAAAAGGTATTTTTGGTGACTGGCTTGCAGATTTGGAACTTTCTTCCCAGAGGTTGTTTGGTCTTCCTAGGTTGACTTTAAGTGGATTGGGGGAAGAACTGAGGGCTTAAGTAGAATTATAATTGAGTTACTTATTGACTGTCTTATACAATGCCGTAGAATCCAGAATATATATGTATGTGGTGGGAGGGGGGACATGTCGACTTTCTTTTATTCAGTTAAACTCAGTTAATATGCTCCAGATAAACCTGTGTCATCCGTGTGTGTGTATGTGTTTGCACTTTGAAAGATTAGCAAAGTAATTGAAGAGACGCAAATTTCACAATCTGTTTGCTTTCAGGTGGCTTCGAAAACAGTTTTACTCCATTGATCGCAACAGGGAAGACAGGTAAATAGAGTGCAACCTCCTCTTAGTTACAGTATGGTAACATTGACTGAATAACTAAAAGGGCCTCCTGAAATCTTTGAAAATGATGTTTCTTCCATTTTACTCACTGAAATCTGATTTTGAATTTCTAGAATTCAATGGGCACAATGTCAGATCTGTTGCACTGGAAAGGGGAAGCTGCTTCCTTAAGTTTTCCTAACGTACTGGAAAGAATAAAGTTGCAATGCTTTATTCTAAATAGGAATAAAATATTCAAAAATAATTTTAAACCAACTAAAGATGCAGTATTTTATTGGTTAGTTAAGTCATATTATTCAAATATTCTAATTGACTGAAATGTATCCTTGATTAATTAGGCATCAGATATCTTCTCCCCTCTTTTTTATGTAAATCTAGTCAGACCAGCAGAGTTTCCCTACTGAAGGGAAAGATCAAAAACATCAGAGTTGCTCCATCAAAACTGGAAGTGTAATTGAGGACAGTTTGAAATAGGATGTGTATATTCCTTGCGGTTTAGTTAATGATAAAAATATTTTGCAAGTTTTGTACAGTTTTAAAGACCTGTAAAATGTGGTGCTGGAGATGAGTTCTGCTCACACCATGGTCTGCTAAAAAGATAAGTAAATGGATCTTAGAGCACATCAAGCTTGAACTCTCCCTAGAAGCCAGTGTGACTAAAGGCTGTTGTATTTTGGATGTATTATGAGATGACTTGATTAATTGGAAAACGTGATAATGCTTGGTAAGGTAAAAGGCAGTAGGAAAAAAGGAAGACCACATTTTAGTAGATAGATTCAATTAAGAATGCCATTGCCCTACATTTGCAAGGCCTGAGCAGAGCAATTTATAACCATAGGGTCACTACAGTCAAAGGGCCTTTGTAGACTGCCAGAAATAGTGCAAATTGAGTCCACTTTAAGGGTTAGGGTTAGGGTTAGGGAATCATGGGAACTGTATTTTATTGTGGCACCAGAGCTCTCTGACAGAGAAGACTCAATGTCTCAGAGAAAAGAAAAAAAATTCCCATGATTCCCTAGCACTAACCCTAACCTTTAAAGTGGACTCAATTTGCACTATTTCTGGCAGTCTGCAAAGGGTAAAGTCAACTTTTGATGGCAAATAAGCTGTTTGAGCAGAAGTGCTTGTAGGATGGTATAGGCATCTTTTTAGTTCCAGGGGGCTGCATTGGCCCCAGCAGAACCCACAAAGGCCATGCCGATGCCCTATTTGCTGCCATCACATTTGCCACCTCATTTCAGCAGCACTTAGTGGCTTCCTATGCTTTTACTTCATAGCATTCTCCATCACCAGTGACCATGCAGGATTTTGACTTTTACAATGATATGTTGGGAGATGAGGCACCACAGCTATTTTGCACAACTGTTCAAAGCCCAGGAATCCTACTATTTATTAAACCTGGCACCTATTGTGCTTGGTATTGGAGTTGAAACCTTTTGTTTCTCTTTCTCTTTCCTCAGCATATAAACAAAAGTACCATTTCCTTTGAACTGTGTTTCTAGTGCCAAATACTGTCTGGCTGCTTGGCTGCTGCTTACTTGTGTCCTTTCTCCCTTGTGCAATTACTCTTCCTATTTCCTGTCCGGGCAAGAGACCTTGGCTTGATTGTTATTTGGCTAGGATCTGGGATGAGGTTGCCTAAGCATCAGTGCAGTGTGGATGTAAAGTACGAACAACATCTGTCAAAAGAGGGAGGGGTACATTTGTTGTATAATTTGTATATTGATGAGCTTGTGTCTTGTGATGACTTCAGGAGATGATTGCCACCTGCTTTATGAATACACTGCTTAGAGGACTTGAACATAGTGGTAATGCTTGCAAAGTGGAGAAACACTAAGTGATCTCAATGGATATAATAAGCCAGCCTGAGATTCTAAATGAGCTTTTGTTATTCACTCTTGTTTCGGGGTGTGTGTGTGTGTGTGTGTGTGTGTGTGTGTGTGTACACACACACACACACACACACACTTAGTTTTCCTGTTTCCACTGTCCTTGGTCTGAGAGGGGAAGAACAGTGATACAACTGGCAGGAGTGTTTTTTTTTTATAAGAGTATTTTTATTGCAAGAGAAAGAGATAGGCTGTTGTTTGTTTTGGTGTTTTATGTTTTAGAGGCACTGACAGATTACCAGAGTAAGGCCTCCTGAAATCTGAATGCCAGTCATTTTCTTCATGTGTATATTACTGGCTCTTTGTAGGGACCTGTGAAATCTGTATTGAAAAATCAGGTGTAAATGTGCAGATTTGAAGGACAGCATCATTGTGGTATAGTAGCTGGAATGTTAAGGGGTTGTGATGGTCAGAAGTGACCACAATTCTGTGGAAGCATTAGGTGGCCATGTGAAAATACAAACAGAGCTCCTGTATGTGTGATTGTTCAGTGTGACAAAGAATTTCAGCAAGTAGATTTTGTGTTTTCACCTGTTGAAATTACCTGTTGTGCACAACTATTAAAGATGCAGGAGTCCTTTTTTTTTTTTCCCAAGTGGCTGTCCTAGGTACAAAGTGCAAGGTTTAATCTATAGTGTCTGGAGTTAAAAATATGCAGATGATATGAAATATCTTTCCCTGAAGAGCTGCTTCTCAGTTGACTATAAACAAGGAAGTAGCTTCCTACAACTGTGGAGATCTGGCCCCGAAACTCAGTGCCCCCGTTCACATGTCCCAACAATTTGGCGTCCAGGGGGTATCCTGGTTTTTCAGTTACAAGCAGCATGTTCATACATGCTGCCCACATGTTCTTGCTTCAGGTGACAGTGACTTAACCAATGACAGATCCTTGACCTGATGTGATATGTTAGTAAAGAAGTATGGCTTGTGTCTCCTCAACATGCCAGGGCCACAAGCCCCAGTGCAGTCAAGAAGGAGCCATTGACTAGCATTAATCAGCATGCCACTCAGAAATAATAAATCGGAGTTCTAAAACAGTTGATGCATGCCACTCAAAGGCTCCTTCTTGCCTTCTCCATGTCTTAAGATTCTGGCTTATCGTGACATCTCAATGCACTCAGTGGATTCCCTAATCACACATTCATAACCTACCTTGCATATTTGTGCTAAATAAATACAAGGGAGAAATCCGTACACATCAACTTTGGCAGGAAGGTGCAATAAAAATGCAGTGAATATTTTTTAAAATCTAGCATTTTATGTGCCCCCCTTAAAAGTACCGGCAATTGCCAAAGTGCTTGATTTCTTTCTTGAAAACAGCCTCATTCTAATGTTTCTATCTTGGTTGATAATGTAGAATTATCCCATTCCACCCCCCCTGCTTTTTTTTAATGCTGTACAGCTCAACAGATTTGTGTTTGTCCCCCAATATAGATTTGGAATGCTAGAAGTAAAACTGTGAGGTTAGCCATTAACTGAGGCTGAGAGAGCTAGTCAGTGGACATTTTAACTTGCAGAGCTGGCCTGCCATTACCACAGTACCTGAATGATTGCCTCTTGCCACATGAATCTCCCTGGCATCAGAGATCACCATTTTTTAATATAAGTTTGTCTTGGCTCTTGGCGGAACAAGTGGTGAACCAGAATTTTCATCAGAGGGATTTTTATAGAAAGGAAAATTCCAAAGCACATTGTAAATAAATCACATAATGCTAAAAACAGGATGTATATTTTTTATTTTTAAAAATTGTAAGTGAGAAAAAGGCAGATAGACCCCACAGTTTAAGCATATTGGGACAATCAAATGTAGGTGTGTGTCTTTCAAAGACAAAAATAATCTTAAAAATATGAAAGAATTTTTCTTTTGTTATAACAGGCTGTAAGCCTGAATATTTAAAAATAAAATCTCAAAGTCCAAATTATGGTAATAACTTTATTAAGTTTACTAAAAATAGATGAAAACCTCTTCAGAAACTTTTGAAACCAGCCTTTGGTTCCTATAGATGTAGTTTGTCCGATCCAGTGCCTATATTCATCTCCTGTTCTAGCAACATAGAGAGGACTAGAGGAACTTGCTGCTCATGAGCTTCACACTTCGTAGAGTTAGGATTGAGGTTACAGAGATTTATTTGTTTTTATTTATTTAATTTATATATTTCGTTTGTATTGCTATTTTTCTCCCAGAAGGGACCCAAGGTGGCTCACTGGTAAAAAAAAGCATTACAGTAAAAACAAAACATTTAAAATCATCTAAAAACTGTATAAAACCACATAAAATATATAAAAGCTAAAAGGCCTGACCTGTGCACACACCCCATGCAAAAGCCACCCTAGCATTATTGTATATTAAAATGCCTGCTTAAATAAAAATGTCTTAGCTTGCCAATGAAAGGCAAGCTGAGAGAGGGCCAGCCTAGCCTCCCATGGGAGGGAGTTCCAGAGGGTGGGAGCAGCCATCGAGAAGGCTCTCTCTCGTGTCTTCACCAAGCGAGCCTGCAATGGTGACAGGACCGAGAGAAAACCTTCTCCTAAAGACCTTAGGGCTCTAAGCAGGTTTCTATGCAGAGATACAGTCTCTCAAATAGTATGGACCTATTTGAGAGGGACGGAGAGACCTCAAATAGGGACGGAGAGTATATTCTCAAACAAAGAATATCTTACTGCTTTTCTTTTCAGTATTTCCTTTCTTATTCCCAAGAGGCCCAATTGCTTTTCTTATTCCCAGTGTGATCTGATGAGTCTAATTTGATAGCCTTTCCTCACACAGCATCTCAAGACAAAATGCAGATTACACCATCACTTCTCACCTGTTTCCCAGGTATGCTTTTTAAAACACCTTTGCCTGATAAAGAACCCTGGCATTTTCAAGGCTTACAAAGAGATTTTTAATGCTTTTTTCAGCTGGCTTAATAAACGTATGACTGTCATATGGCAATTAGAACTTATCTTATGTCCAAACACAGCTACATTTGAATAAATAAAAATATGCACAAACATCGCCTAGCAGGTTGAGTGTAAAACTGGTGAGATCACTAGGGGCTTGTCTACACGATTAAAATATTTCTCATTCTATTCAAAGAAACTGTGATCCAGCCACACATGGTTTGGTGGGATTTGAGATTTTTGCAGCCCACCCCCCTTTGAAAAACTCGATAAACTCCATATAAAAAGGAATCACGTTTTTTACCGGAGTATCTGCAAGGATGCACATTATTAAACGTGTGGCCATCCATCTGTTTTGCATAGCTGGACATTTTTGGCAGAGGGAGGGTGAATAGATGCAAATTTGTGCAGGGAAGTGAAGACAATTAAATGTTGATGTGAATGTGTGAAAATCCACAGCAGTTTACATAATACATGTATGTGTAGATTAGCCCAGGACAATAATTATTTAAAGGATCCTGAAAAGTGATTAATTTGCTTCAGTTGTTTTGCATGGAAGCAGTCTATCCTTGCTATTCACCCAAGGAGTGAATTGGGGTTAGAAAAGGGGAGGCAGTAATCTTGGGGTTTTGGTAGTCTTTCGTGCATGAATGGCAATGGATTGCTTATGCTTGCTTGCACTATGAAGCCTGTACTATCTCCTTTGAACAAACTCCAGAGATAATGCATTTCAAATAAAATATGTTTTATTAATAAAGAGTGATAATAGTTTATAAGAGCCAGCATGGCATAGTAGTTTGAGTGTTGGACTATGACTCTGGAGACCAGGGTTTGATTCCCAGCTCGGACATGAAACCCACTAGGTGACCTTGGGCAAGTCACATGCTCTCAGCCTCAAGTGTGAAGGCAATGGCAAACCTGCTCCCAACATATCTTGCCAACAAAACATCATGATAGGTTTGCCTTAGGGTCACCATAAATCAGAAACTACTTGAAGGCACACAGCAACAACCATAATTTGTAAGCTGTTCCTCAGATTGTAGAAAGTAACTGAAAGCTGGTGTGCTTGAGCTGGTGGGATAATGATTTGCAAATGTGCTCGAGCCAACCATGCGGCTACTGCATGGATCTTTTCAAGTGGCAATCAGGGTTTTTAAGGATTGAGAAAGATGTTGGAAAGTCCTGAAAACTACTAAAATGAAGTTTCTGTAATGGAGCTCCCTCTGGTGTAGAAATAATAGCACTGCAGCATTTTCTTTAAAAGCTTCACACCAGTAGCTCTGTAATGGAAAGTACACTTCATATCTAGTTCTAGCAAGCATACTTTGGAAAATACCTTCTCCCACCTGTACCTTTCCTCCTTTTTTTAGATCATGGCACAAGGTGGTGTTTAATGTTTGGTGTTTTGTCTTTGGAAAACACAGTAGTCTTTGTCTTTCAAGGGCTTTCAGGTAGATTAGTAAAAATGCAACTATGGGCCCGAATAGACAGGGAAAAAAAGGCAGTTTCAGAGTACGGCATTTTGACGATGCACACTCTGAAGCCACCTGGAAGCCAGCTTCAAGTTACCTGGCTTCCCATGCACCACATGCTGCTGAAGCATCATGAAGCCAGCTTCTGGCCGCAGCTAGGGCAGCAAAGCTTGCTTTTTGCTAGCCGAAAAAGGAGCAGTTTTTTGCTGCTCCTTTTTCAGCTGGCTTCAAGGCAGATTGAGGCTGCAGCATCTGTTCACTGTGGCCCCAATCCATCTTCAGAAGGGGCGGCTTCAAGCCTCTATGACTGCTGCCATGCTGCAGAAACAGTGCAGTTTGACAACACTTTAATTGCCGTGGCTGAATGCTGTGGAATGCTGGGATTTGTAGTTTTGTGAGACATTGAGCCTTCCCTGTCAGAGAGCTTGTGTGCCACAACAAACTAAAAGTTCCAGAATTCCATAGGATGGAGCCATGGAAGTTAAAATGGTGCCAAACTGCTTTATTTCTGCAGTTTGGCAGCAGCCTACTTGGGAAAAGGAAGAAGAGAAGATTGATGATAAAGACTTATAAAAGTCATCCAGCACGGCCCTTTGCATCTTCCAGTATGAGCTTGATGATCACACTGAGATTTTTGGCATGGTTCACTGTGCACCCAAAGTGGGTTCCCATGTAAGGATTCAGAAGCTCACAAAACTGGGTTATTTTCATTTTCTATTGCTCCATATGTTTCTTTATCTGTAATGTAAACACAGTAACATGGTCTGAGTGGATTGATTCAAACGAATTGATTCCAGGTGCTAAGTTACATTGAAAATGGATTTATTTTGAAGGACTTAAAAGCACAGGACATACTGTATATACTCATGTATAAGTCTAGAAATTTTAGTCAAAAACTTGAGATAAAAAACCTGAGTTGACTTATCCATGGGTCAGTGTAACTACTGTACTTTAACTCTTACCAAAAAAAGGAACCATCGCCTGGTGAAAGATAAGCGTGTAATCTGTCCTGGATTGACTAACTCCCCCTCTCATCCATCCTGCATTTAATATAAGCACAAACATGCTGAAATTTTGTAAGTTCTTTGGTATTGTTTTCCTTTGCTTTTTTGCTGGAGACTTCGGTTTGTTACATGCCCCAGAGTTTTACCCTCAACTTAGCCATGGGCCATATCAAAATCCATAATTTTGGCCCTCAAACCGTCCCTTGACTTATACATGAGGTTGACTTATAGTCGAGTATATACGGTATATAACAAAAAGTTGCTTACAACCTTTCTGAAAACCATGTTTCCTCTGACCTCTGGATGGTAAAAGGACACACCTCATACATGGATAGTTATATGTATCTAGAAATTAATTTACACATGCCGTTGAACAGCCAATAATAGTCTCCATTTTGTTTTTTAGACAGCTTTAAATGTGTATATTGTAACATGATTGCACATGGCCTCTGAGCATTGAGGTTCCATTTATTTTTCCTAGCTAACAGTAGCATGTGTATTTAACTAGCAGCCTCTTATTTGAAGTTTGGTGAAGCCATTAGATATATGGACAACGCATGGAACTCTTTTACACTCCACAATTATAGTGCTATGATGATTCCACTGTAAAAGCCATGGTGGCATCCAGTGAAATGCTGTGATTTATCGTTTGAGGAGGCACTGGCTGAGAATTTTAAAAACATCTCCCTAAATTGTATATCCCACAATTCCATAGGATGGAACTATGTCAGTCAAAGTGGAATCATATTGCTATAACTGTATAGTGTGAAAGGACCCTTAGTGTTTCTGTGTAATGCATCATGAAGTTTGCACAAAGCTCCTGAATTTGTACCTGTTATTAGAGGTTTTGGACACTGGAAGAAGGGAGGGGGAGTTTTTCTGTTCATCTTCCTTCTTTTGGAACACAAACACTCTTTTCTCACTCTCTGATAAATGGGTAGTTACTGGATTCCATTTCCTGACCTAATAACTGGAGCTAATCTTCAGGCTGCAAGACAGACCTGCAGTCTTCATGTATCTCTCTGGAAATACATGAAGATGATTAAAAAAAACAAACAAACTAGATTAAGTATCCTGCTTTCTTGTTCTGATGTGATGGGAAATCTAAAGTCTCTCTTCCTGGGGACAGGAGACTATAATTTCTAGGTTGTCAGAAGCACGATTTCTTTGCCAGCAAATCATCATATGAAACTGATTTGCTTAGGTGTTAGTTACACCCAAGCAAATCAAGTTTGGGTTTCCCCATTTGATTGACAAATCATAGTGAATCATCAGGCATGAATGTATATTTTCCCCCTGGATTCAAGATACCAAATTTAGCTACAGCAGGGGATTCCTAAATAAGGACTGGGACTTAGCTCTGAGGCTTTCTGCCTCCAACAAAGGTAAAAGTCTTTCATTGGACCACAACTGACAACTTTTACCTATAAAGCACCTAAAAGGTTTTCCACATGTAACAGTGCAGAGACACTTTGATAAATTCAGGGGGGAAGCAGACAGGCGGCCGTGGGCCGCCCTGGGAAGCTGCGCTGCGGGGCCGAGGTATCCCCACACCTCGGCCCCGCGGCGCAGCTTCGCCGCCCCTGAAAGGAGCGCTAAATTGGCGCTCCTTTCACAAGTCGCTGAAGGTGCGCCGCAAAAGGCTGCTGCGCATTTTCGGCTACTCTTCCGCCGCAGTGTGTGCGAACACTGCGGCGGGAGGTCCTCCTCGGAGTGCCAGCCGTGCGGAGGGCCGGCAGCTCCGATGACGACCTGGGGAAGGGGTTGGGGCGCCGATCGTGCCCCTCCCCTTCCCTGCCTCCAGAACGGCTCAATTAACCGTCTACTTCCCCCCTCAGTGTTTTCTGCCTAAAAAAGGAGCCGTTAAGTTCACACAGGACAGCTGGATCTCAAGAGAAGTTACTTTTCTGTTATTAATGGAACTGAAATTTTATTACCTGCCTTATATAGCTCTTTGTCCTGCGTCCTCACTCAAGAGAATGGCCTCTGCCTGCATTGAAATTCTTCAGTACCATCTTAACTGACAACATCTCGGTCAGAATGTAGGCCTATAACTAACATCATCACCATTTTTCTTTAGTATGATTTTTAACATCTTTGCCTGATGAAGAAGCCAGCGAAGCTTCGGAAGCTTGCATAATGTATTTTATGCTTTGGAGTTGGCCCATTAAAGGTATGCTTGCTTGTGGAGTTTGGATTTTATTGTATCAGGCATGAGTTATTCCACTCAGCAGCAGACTTGCATTACATAAGAAAGGATCTCTGGACAAGTATATACCACAGTTACTTAGGATATAGGAGACTATAGAATTTTGAAAATGCTCTGTTGAATTGATTTCTTTCTGCCAATTCAGAGGTTCAGAATGATGCAGATAAAGTATAAGGCAGTAATAAAAACATTTTACCCAGTAGTACTCCTAAACAGCGAGCCTGCATGAACAGAGTTTCAAACCCTATTAATTTGGGAGAACCTTCCATTCCAAAAATGGATTATGGATTTCCATAAAATGTTTAAGACAAAGTGTCAAGAACTGCCCGCTACCTTCAGTTCAGTAAACCAGTCTTCTGTATTTTGGCAGCAAGATTTATTTCATTAACAAAAGAATATGACTTCTGTAGACAGAACTATCATAATCCCCAGATACACACATACAATAAGCTGTGCACCAGCTGGTTCATGGGCTTCCCCCCAATTTGTTCATAAACCAAAACATTTCTACAGCCAGTGTTATTCATCTCCTGCCCTTTTCCCACACATCTGTTCCAAGTCTTTCAAGTTTCTCCCAAGACAACTTGGTGAACAAGGGTACTACTATGCTCCCCCACAAATCTGTTCATTATCTAGTTAAGCAATTATCTTACTTTGCACAGGCACTACAAATCCCATCAGCTTTACCACCAGACCCCTCTTACATGCTTCTACATGCTTACATACAGAAATAGAGCAGGAAATAGCATAACGAAAACACAGTAACCATTTTCATGGCAAAATCTATCAGATTCCAGACACAAGGTGATCACATATTTACTGGCCCCAAAACTATTCCTAAAAACTGTAAAAGGAAGACTTCTGTGTAAGACTATGTACAGTATCCGATCATTCTTCTTCTTGGTCTCTGTCCCTCACACAATAGGGTTTGCACCTGCGCAGAGTCCATTCGAAAAGCTGAAAAGCTGACATGACTGGTGGGAAATCTCATGCATTCCTGTGTACTGAGCATACCCAGTCCCACCATCTAGCTCCTCCTTCAGTTCTCTTTCATCCTCCGCAAGAGAAACTACTCGGATTGCTCTCTCGCTGAGTTTTCTCTCATGTATGGTAGATTACCATTTTATTGTTCTTCTTTTTCTTCTTTTCTTTTTTCTTGATTCTTGAGCTACCCTTGTTACACAGAGCTAGAATTTCCCCCGTTTTTTTTTTTTTTTTTTTTTTTTTGCCTGGCTGGGCGTTTGTGTTCTAGGTCTCTTGTGGCCTCCAGTTCTCTTTTTAAGCTTTGTGTGACTTGTAAACGTAAAGTTGTCCTTACTGGTGGACATTCTAAATGCCTTTTTTTTTTGGATGAGGGACATATTTCTGAGCGTTGTTCCATTTGCTGCTCCTTCACTACTCAAACTCTTCGCAAAGAGCTCAGAAACTAAAATTTATTTGTTGGGAGTGCTCTCTTTCTGTTGTTCAGAAATCCTCTTCTCAACAAGATCCCTTGGCCTTAGTCCCTATTTCTAAGTTTCCCTGAATCCCTAAACTGTCGAAGAAGTCAGAGGCTTCTACATCTTCTTTGTCAACATTGACACTGACTACATCTTTAGCCTTGACATTGACCGTACCTCGTTCGATTCAGGCACCTTTGGTCTTGACATCAACCACACTTTCTTCAATACCACTGAACCCTCTACTGGCTGAAGACCTCAGGAGGTTCCTTCCATCTCTCAGTCACATAAGGCAAAAAGGAGATCGGCATCAATAGGAGATTTTGAGGTGGAGAAGGCTAAAAGAAAACATAAATCCAAGCCTTCTGTGCCGATGGCACCAGCTTCTACTATGGCCTCAGTACTGGCCACCATGTTGGCATTGGTGTTGGAAACCACCATGTGTTTCTAGTCCTGCCTACAGTATCTTCAGCTCAACCTCCCATCTCAATCGCTCCTATGGATTTGACATTGGAGGTGCTGACATTGGCTGCACTAAGTGGGGCTTCAATACTGACTTCCCAGCCCACTTCCTCTGTGCCTCTGACTGTGCCGATGGTATCTCCACTGCCTCTGGTCCCAACCTCAGTACTGTTGCAGATCTTCACCTCTCCGATCCTGGCTTGCAGGCTTGCATGGGTGCCTATCAGAAGTTCTTATGGGACAAGATAGCTTCCTTCATTCCTAGTCTCCCTGAGGAACAAAGAGCAGCTGCTCTTGACTTTTACACAGAGGCGCTTTCCTTTGTCAACCAGCAAATTCATTCTGCCAGACATTCTGTTGACCATGCAGCCAAAGTCATCTCCGGTGTAGTGGCACTCCGTCGCTACGCATGGTTGAAGTCCACTGACCTTTTTAAAAAAAATTACTTATTTTTCTCCAACATTTTCAAATGACATAAAATTAATTTTACAACACAATTATGTAACATGAAAATCACAAAACAATAACAGAGAAAAAAAGGAACTTAAATCCTTTTATGATGTGATAGCTTTGTTCACTTATTTACATCTATATCTCATACTGAAGTCTAGATACAATATTTCTTTATTGCTCCCCATTTCCTTTCATATTGTGTTGTTTTACCTGCTACATACATCGATTGCAGCTAATTCTAATAATTTTAACTGCCATTCCTCTATTATAGGTATTTTGCTTAATTTACAATACTGTGCATAAACTAACCTCGCCACTGTTACCATATATAGAATTACACTTATCTCTTCCTTTAATAATTTTACATCTATCATATCTGTTATATTCAACAAGAATAATTCTGGTTTTAATGGAATGCTTATGCAACATTTTAGTCATAGTTTTTTAAATATTTTTCCAAAAGTTTTTTGCCCTTTTACAATACCACCACTATTTTATCCTTGCACTTCCAACATTTTTTATTATTCTGTTTCTTCATTTTTACTAATCTTGTTGGGGTCATGTACCACCTGTGGAAGATTTTATAATAATCTTCTTGTAAGATGTTGCATTTCGTAAATTTCATACTATTTTTCCAAGATTTTTCCCACCTTTGGAATGATATAGGATATCCTATGTTTCACATCCATTTTACTATGCTCTCTTTTACGGTTTCCTCCTCTAGGTTTTATCTGTAATAGTAATTTATAAATTTTCGTAATCCAGTGCTGGTCGTCTTCTTTCAATATTCTGTCAAAAAATGTTGGCTCCATTTCTATTCCTGGATCTATCTTATCTCTTTTATAATCTTCCTTTATTTGCAAATATTTAAACCAATTCACTGTAAATCCTTCTTGTTGGAGTTATATCTTTTTTATGTTTGTTCCTTCAGATGTTTTTCCCAATATATTTTCATATGTGATCTATTTTTCTCTTTTGGAAATTTCTTTTCCGTGAAGGGCTTCTTGGGAAGATGTCCATAGTGGAATTTTGGAGTAAAAATGCCTTTTATATCTTTTCCACACCTTAAATAAAGCCTTCCTTATACTATGTTTGTTAAATTCTCTATCTGGCTGCCATTTCTCATAATAAAGTTAGGCATGCCATCCTAGTTTCATCAATATGCCTTCTATGTCTAATAATTTTGCATTTTTTAACACTATCCAATCCTTTATTCACATTAGTGCAGCAGCGTTGTAATATACTTCCAGATTTGGTAGTCCTAGCCCTCCTTTGTCTTTCTGATCTTGTAGTGCTAATGCTTTAATTCTGGGCTTTCTTCCTTGCCAAATGAATTTGGCTAGGTCTTGTTTCCAAATTTTGAATGGTTGTTTATTCATCAGAATGGGAATTGTCTGGAATAAGAATAACATTCTTGGCAATACATTCATTTGAATAGTTGCTATTCTGCCCATCATAGATAGTTGTTGTTTATCTCAAGGAGCCAGATCTTTTTCAATCTCATTCCATGTAATCTGATAGTTATTTTTAAATAAATCTGAATTTTCTTTGGTGATTGTTATTCCTAGATATCTCACTCTTTGTATTATCTGATAACCTGCTTTCTTTTTTAATTCTTCTATTTCTTTATTTGGGACATTTTTAGTTAAAATACCACTTTTGGTTTTATTTATCTTTAACCTTGCTAGATTAATAAATTCTTCCAGTATTCCTTCAAGTCTTACAATATTCTTCAGTGGATTTTCCAAAAATATTACCACATCGTCAGCAAATGCTCAAAGTTTATATCTATGTTTGTTTCTTTCTGAAGATTTTAAACCTTTATCATGCCTAATTTTCTTGTTTAAAATTTCTATTACCATTATAAAAAGCAATAGGGAGAGGGGACAACCCTGACGAGTTCCTTTTTATTGCTACATCTTTCCGTTTTTCTCTGTTTACCAATATTTGAGTATTTTGGATATTGTAGATATTTCTAACCCAGTTTATATATCTTCCCCTTACTCCACATTCTTCCTGTACTATATCCAGAAAATCCCAATTAACGTTATCAAACGCTTTCTCCAGGTCAAGAAATATCATGCCCAACTTACTGTCTTTATAATGGTCATAGTATTCTAAAACATTAAAAATCAACCTTATCTTGTATTTTATATATCTCCTTGGCAAGAAACCTGCTTGGCCTTCATATATCCATTTTGATAAGATCTTCTTTAATCTTCCAGCTAAGATTTGTGCATATATTTTATAATCAATGTTTAACAAAGTAATTGGACGGTAGTTACTTATGTCTTCAGGATCCTTATTCTCTTTATGTATCAAAGAAGTCAGGGACTGTCTCCACGATTCTGGATACTTGCCAAAATCTATTTCCTGGATTGTTCTGTAGAGAAATGGTGTTAATTCTTGCCTGAAGACTTTGTAATATTTTGCTTGCAATCCATCCGGGCCTGACGCTTTATTATCTTTCAGGTTCATTATTACCAAGTCGATTTCTGCCATTGTAATTGGGGCACTTAAATCTTCTATACATTGCTTTGTAAATTTTGGACCTTTCTGACCTTTCTGATGAGGCCAAAAAGTGGTTTGAGGACTTGCCTTTTGATGGTGAAGGTCTCTTTGCTGTTAAGACCAATGAGTGTCTAGACACCTTATGTAAGGCTTGCCTCACTGGCAAGAAGCTAGGCCTCACAGGCCAGAAACAACAATATTGCCCCTACAGAAAACAGTGGCACTCTACACCTTCATCTAACTAATCACGTTCCCATTCTGCTGGCTCCTCTCAATTCTGTGGCTCATCTCAACAACCATCCATGTGGCCTTACAGACAACGCTATCTGCAAAATCGACAACAACAACAATCTTAAAAAAAAGTCCTCTTCTTCCAAATCTCGGTTTTGACGGATCTACAGGGATGACACTCTTCTCTCAACCAATCCCACCACTGCCACCCAATCAATCTCCGAAACTCCACCGCTTTTACAACAACTGGTGGTGAATTACCACAGATACCTAAGTCCTCCCCATCATCTGCCTGGGTTACGCCATAGAGTTTTAACATACTCTACCTCTTGATGTTGTTTGTTCTGCTCCATCCTCCCCTCCTCTACAAGAGGAAATCACCTCCTTTCTTGACAAACAAGCCATCCAACACATCCCAGACAGGTGCAGAACAGACGACTATTTCTCCAAATATTTCACAGTGCTGAAAAAAAGACAGTGGTCTTCGTCCCATCCTTGATCTCAGGGGTATGAATCTCTACATCACTTCACATAAATTCATGATGGTGACACTGCAATCCATTCTTCCCCTCCTTCATCAAAGGCACTGGTTTGCGTCAATCGACCTGAAAGACGCTTACTTTCACATTGCTATTCTGCCTCAACATTGCAGATTTCTTTGGTTCGTCATCGACGGACATCTCTATCAATATGCCATCCTGCCCTTCAGCCTTTCCACTGCTCCCCAAGTATTCACAAAATGCATGGCAGTGGTCATTTCACATCGCTGCATTCCAGGGATCAAGATATTTCCCTACCTAGACGATTGGCTGCTGGTGTTGTCCTCTTGCGCACAACTGTTTTGGAATATCTATGATACTCTGTCTATTCTCACTGACCTGGGCATCACAGTCAGTCCCTCCAAATCCATTCTGGAGCCAGTTAGAGTGATAGAGTACATTGTTACGTCTTTAGACTCTGTTATGGCTCGGGCCTACCTACCTACCTGGCGGGCAAAAGCCCTTTGGTCATACCTCCATACCTTCACCCTTCAGCCAGAGATATCCAGCATCATCTTGGCTTGATGGCCTTGACCACAGTTGTTACTTACCTGGCCTGGATGAAATTCCGTCCTCTTCAGGAGTGGTTCCTGTCTGTTTTCGACCACCTTCATGACAGATAGTCCAAGAGGTTGACTCTTTCTCCAGATGTACGAGCCTCACTCTACTGGTGGCTGGTTCCAGGAAACATCCTCTGAGGGATGCCCTTCCAATCCCCAGAACCTTCCAGGATGGTCACCACAGATGTCTCCATGACCGGCTGGCCCATTATAAAGATCTCTTTGTTCAGGGTCGCTGGTCTCCCTCAGAGAAGCAGATGCACATCAACACCTTGGAACTCCAGGCTGTCATCAAGGCCTTTCGAGCTTTTGAAAATCACCTTCACCACAGGGTGGTACAAGTGGTGACAGACAATACCACCACAGTTTGCTACATCAAAAAACAAGGAGGTACTCATTCTCCTGTGCTCCTCCAGCTTTCCCTCCAACTATGGAGATAGTTGCCCTCTAACTATGGAGATGGCTGGCAAGGACAATGTTCTAGCCGACTCTCTGAGCCTGGACAAGGCCCTGCAACATGAATAGACCTTGTCACCAGAGGTGTTCCATCTCATCACATTTCAATGGGGGACTCCTCAACTGGACCAGGGCTGTTTCCTCTTCAACTGCCTTTCTTTGAGGTGTCCCTTTGCCTGATGTTTTCAAAGCGGCTATGTGGTGTCAACCTTTCACATTTATTCAGCATTACTGGCTTGATTCCAGGTCCTGTTGGGATGCCAGTTTTGGCCATGCTGTTCTCTCTTCTATTCCACAGTGACCTTCCCAACAGGTAAGCTTTTCAGTCACCCTATTGTATGAGGCACAGAGACCACGAAGAAGAAGAAGAGGTTGCTTACCTGTAACTGATTTTTTAAGTGGCCATCTGTGTCCTCACACAAACCCGCCCTACCTCCCCTCAGTCAGATCCCTGTAGTTCTTTGAGGCAGACTTGAACAGAAGGAGGAGCTATATTGGTAGGATTGGGCATGGTCGGTACATGGGAGTGGGTGGGGCTTCCCGCCAATCTGTGCAGCCTTTCAGCTTTGAATGGACTCTGTGCAGGCTCAAACCCTATTGTATGAGAGCACAGATGACCACATGAAGAACCACAGTTACAGGTAAGTAACCTGTTCTTACAATTCCTGGTCTTGGTTTCTTTTCTCACTTCTTTTTATTGAAAAGAGTGCATGTTTTCTTGAAACTATAGAGAACTAGTGGAGTCAAAATAATTATCTGTTTTACTAATGTTGATTCCCCCCCCCTTCTGTTCATATTGGAGTTTTATGTTTGCTCCTAAACCTGTTAAAACCAAAGAGGTTTCTTATAGTTCAGGTCTTCCATGCAGATGAGGACTATAGGTTCATTTGTAGCAAAAAATAAAATTCAAAAAAGGTTTGATTTGTAATTATATTCTGAATTCTGTTTCTTTAATATAAAAAAATGATAAATTTAATGCAAGGTTATATATGATGAATTTTATGTTCCTAAAGTAAGGAAGTATTTTTTATTAAAAGGTGCTAATATATTTTCGTAACATAACATAACATCTTCTGGATCTTTGGTAACCTACTGTGCTGTTCATCTTACAAATGCTTGTGTTCATAAAATAGAATAAAACTGGAAAATGGTTAACAAGCATAGAATGAACTTCAGCATAACAGTATACTATGCTTTCAGTCTTTTTGATTTTCAGGGTCCCTTTCTATCTCAGCTAATTTCTGGAGGACCTGTTGCATATCAGACACAAAATTGCCAAAATTTGCAGGGTACATAGTGCATATCAGGGGCTGGATATTCCTGTATGGCATCCCCATTGTCTTTTATGAGCAGATGGTACAACTTGAAACACAGCCTTATGTTTCAGGGGCTGATCAGTCATGGAGAATAGCCTGCCTTTCAGGGATTGCTTATGTTCTCTTTTAATTATCTTCTCATTGGGAAACCTCTAATAAGCTTCCATTGAACCCCAGAGTTTCCAGCAACACAGTACAGAAACCACAGGCTATATATACCTGGGTAAATATATACCAGGCTCTGTAGGTTATATTTCAGAGCAAGGAACTGGCAAAACTACTTCTGAGTATTGCTTGCCTAAGAAAACCTTGTGAAATTTGTGGAGTCACCATAAGTCGATAGCCAGCTTGAAGACATCCACACCCACACACGGGGTTGAACAGCAACTCCAGACAATTCTCACAGGGGTACATATAAAAGCAAACAAACAGATTTTGGAAAAATGGCATATCCCATTCTTTTTTTAAAAAAAAAATCTCATAAAGTTCAGGAAACGTTACAGTGTGCTGTTTCTTGGTCTTTTTATGTCTGTGTGTTGTCCCAGTGCTTTTTGAAGAGAAATAATTTCCTAGACAGTTTTCAAAAACTGTCCAAGAGATGCTAGGAATGCAAACAAGTATATTTATTTGAACCTGTTTGTGTAGATGACCCTCTTTTGACCTCATTTCAGTCATCACTGAGAAAGGATCCATAGGAATACAATAGTGTTCTATTCCAGTTAGTAATCTACAGAAGTACCACTTTTAATAAACTCCATAGGCTTTGTAATTTTAGAAATATTTCAAAATAATTACTTTTTCTGTTTCTTGAAGAGCAACTGGTGTGTTTTGGCCTATATTTTTTCAATCTGAATAGACTTCTATATATCTCTGCCCTAGAAAGAACCTATACTTCAAAGGGAATGCTCATGCTGTTTTAAGAAATCCAACTCAGTTGTAACCAAGGTATACCATGCAGCTGGAATATCTGAAGACTGAAAAAAGACTTGTAAATTTGTTTCTTTCCTTCCTTCTCCTCCCTGGTGTCTCTTGTTCTTGCCAGCAGAGCAGGATCAGCCCTATCATCTAGGTAGGATAAAGCAGCCATCTCAAGCTGTGCATTTTAGATGTCACAAAACAATAGTAAATTTTTGCTTTCTTACTATACAACAGATATGTTCCTGTACATTACTGGTCTAGTAGAAAATTTAATACCAGCGGCAGAAATGATGTGGAAAGAATAGGGATAGGTTCCTAAACCTCCAAAAAGAAGAACAGTTCAACATGTCTCAGTAAACTTTTTGTTCAAAGCTAATCATATGCACATATGAAACGAAAAAAGCAAGTCAGTTAAGCTTTGCCTTTTAGAGACCACTTGATGGATTTTTCCAAAATGCATCCAGGGATAACTTTTCCACTGTCCTCCACTTAATGATTTTTGTTTTCTCATGGTGTCTGTTTTGGTGGCCAGTCTTACAGATCTTTGCCTTTTTACCTTGTTGGCGTAAGCTGCTGATGGAGGCTTATCTGCTTTACTCTCTTTTCTGTTTTGCTGTTCACACATGTCAGTATAGGACAGATACTATTGACCTTGCCTATTGCAGACAGGCACACACGGCTGCATTGGGAGAATAGAATCCTGCACTTTCCCAGCTCACATATCGTTTATTGCATTGTTTACTGCAGACGTACTTCTGCAACACAACACTGAAACTGTGTTTCTCCAGCCCTCCATCACTCGCCTAATGCTGGTGCTGCTAAAACACTTCCAGCTAGATAGAATATGAGGAGAAAAGGGAATGGTGGGCTTATTTTTTAAAGTAAAAAGGAGTTTCTTTGTCAGAGACTTTGGGCCTTTGCAGACTGCCAGAAATAGTGCAAATTGAGTCCACTGTAACTGCCTTGACAGTGCTGGGAATCATGGGATCTGTAGTTTATTGTGGCACCAGAGCTCTCTGACAGAGAAGGTTCAATGTCTCAGAAAAAAATACAGTTCCCATAATTCCCTAGCACTGAGCCAGGGCAGTTAAAGTGGACTCAATTTGCACTATTTCTAGCAGTCTGCTACAGCTGTTTGTTAACTAAGGTGTACCTGCATTTTTTTACTGCCAGAGTTAAGAAAATGTTCTTTTGGGTTCCTTGCCTCCTATGCCCCAAATAATTTGGCTATCTTTGATTATAAGATTTTTTGAGTGGGGTGGGTGTTGAAACGATGGAATTGAAAAGGCCAAAAGCAAAAGATATTATAAATAATCTTTATCTGTATCTGCTTAAAAAGTTACAAAAGAATGTATATAACAAAAATATTGAAAACCAATATATACAAAAGATACAAAATGGACCATAGTAATAATGACAAACAGAATAACAAAAAATAGCAATTGCAATCAAATTACATTGAAGCAAGTAACACAAAATATAATGCAACAGAAAAGTGGGATAAGAGAAAAGAGTGAGTGAGAAAGGAAGATAGAGAATCAGGAACTAAAGCTAGCCTTATAAAGGTTCAACAGCTGATTAGAGCAGGGGTAGGCAACCTTTTTGAGCCGGGGGCCAAGTTGCTGTCTCTCAGATAATTGGGGGCCCCGAAGCACCAATAAATAAATAAATAAATAAATATAAAAATTAAAAATAAAATAAATATGTATGCACACTCTCTCACCCCAGAAAAGCCATGGCAAAACCCCTGTGGAGATTTTGCCAAGAAAACCCCAAGAACAAGTAATAACAACAATAATATCATCATGGCAGGCAGCGGTGGCGGCGGGGGGCGGCAGCAGGACTGGGCTGGGGCCGGTCCAAAGGCCTTGGGGGGGCGCATCTGGCCCCCGGGCCTTAGGTTGCCTACCCCTGGATTAGAGCAATACACACAGCTGAAAATCATTGCTTTCTCAGTAGCTCACCATTAACTTTATAATGACTCAAGTTATAGATCTTGTTCCTATTCCAACAGGATGCATAGTGCCATTTTCTGCTCTGCCTCAGGTAACAAAAAGTCTTGAACTAGCGCTGCTCCAGAGCCAGAAACTGCAGGAGTCAGCAGCAGTGAAAATCTTCACCTGTGAACACATGGCTGTGCCAACAACCATTTCTGGGCTGTGATTTTTCATATTTAATTTATTTTTTTATACAATGTTAAAAAGAAACACAACATAACAAATTCATTACTTCTCAGAAGGAGTTCCCAGTTGTTTAACTTAAGAGGAGTATTAAAATTGTGTATCTAAATTTCCATTTACATGAATCGTACAAAGAACCTAATGCTTTATAAGGGCCTTAATTAACATAAAAACACGTATAAAGAGCTGTTAGACTGAATGGCATTTCTTATACATTCTTCCTAGACTATAATATGTGGAAGGGGGGAAAAGATAGGAGAAAGAAGATAGGGGAGAGTGCATCAGGTTTACAAAGGAATAGAAGTGATTATAAGACAACGTTTATTGTCTAACTTGCTTTTTTTTAACAAGACCATAAGTTTTCTACTTTCTTCCATTTATCCCTAAATTTGTCCTCCGTTTGGTTTTTTAACATCATTGTCAGTTTGTCCATTTGCATTAGGTCATAAAGTTTAGTTTCCCATTCATGTTCAAGGTTTCCCTTTACTACTTTCCAGTGTTTGGCAAGTATTAGCCCTGCTGCAGTAATCATATATAGGATAACACCCATTTCTTCCTTGTTTATCTTTTCTTTCAGTTCGGTTGTTATATTTAGTAAAAAGACTTTAGGGTCCATGTTAAATTTAAGTTGAAATGTGCCCTGAATTCTCGTGTGGATCCGTTCCCAAAAATCGTTTGCTATTGGACAATCCCACCACATGTGAAGCAGATTTGCATTGTCCTTCCCGCATTTCCAACATGTGCTTTCTATTTTGCTGTTTGTTTTGGCCAATTTTTCTGTGGAGAGGTGCCATCTATACAACATCTTGTAATAATTTCCAATCAGCTGAGAACTTTTTGTGAATTTTAAATTTTTAAGCCACACTTCTTCCCAAGTTGCTAATTCAATGTTTTCTCCAAAATCCTGCATCCATTTGATCATTGGAGTTTTTATCGTTTCTTCTTTTAAGTCAATATCCAATATTAGTTTGTAGAGTCTAGAAATCATATGTTTTTCTCCTTTTTCCATGATCTTTTCTAACATATGCTTTTCTAGTTCTATTCCTATTGTTTCCTTATCAATTTTGAATCTTTCCTTTATTTGAAAGTACGCTAACCATTGCAATTTAAAACCTTCTTCATTTAGTTCTTTATTAGATTTAATTTTTATTTCTTTTGTGGATTTGACTAAAATGTCATCATATGTCAGCCATTTCCCTAATGTTGATTTGTCCTCTTTATGAAAAGCTTCCTGAGGGGAGATCCATCTAGGAGTTTTGTTATAAATAAATCTTTTATATTTCCGCCATATTTTCATTAATGCCTTCCTTATTAAATGTTTATTAAACTCACCATCTGTTATTTCATTTTCATATTGGAGGAACTTATGCCAACCTTCCTTTAAATTGTGACCTTCTAATATTAATAAACGTTTATTTTTTAATTCGAACCACTCTTTTAGCCAGGTAATAGTTGCTGCAGCATAATAGACTTGTAAATTGGGAAGTCCTAATCCACCTTTCCTTTTTTCGTCTTGCAGAGTTTTTAATTTTATTCTTGGTTTTTTGCCACACCAAATGAAGTCACTAATATCTTTGTTCCATTTCTTAAAAATGGAATTGGATGTAATTATTGAGATATTTTGGAATAAGTACATCATTTTTGGCAAAATATGTTCTTGTATTAGGGCTATTCTACCCATTAATGATAATTGTATTGAATTCCATTTGTTTAAGTTTTCTCTAATTTTTTGCCATGTCGCTATATAGTTGTTGGCTAAAAGGTCCTGATTTTGATTTGTCAAAATTATGCCTAAATATTTGGGGTTTTTTTATTATTCTAATTTCCGTTTCTTATGTTAGTCTCGTTTCTTCTTTTTTTGATAGATTTTCTGTTATAATTCCACTTTTTAAGAGATTAATTTTTAGCCCTGCTAAGTTGCATACCTCGTTGAGGGAAACCCATAACTTTTTAATACTTTTAATTGGGTCATCTAAAATAAATGCTATGTCGTCTGCAAAAGCTTTGGTTTTGTAGTTCCCAATTTGTAGGCCCTTAATATTGTTATCTTTCCTAATTTTCCTCAAAATAACTTCCATCACCGTGATAAATAAAAGGGGGGAGAGGGGACAACCTTGGCGTGTTCCTTTGTTAATGGTCCATTGTTCTGATTTCTCCCCATTGATATTAAGTTGTGCCGATTGATGTTGGTAAATTACATTAATCCAATTTTGCATTTTTTCCCCAATATCACATTGCTTTAGGGTTTCTTTCATAAAGAGCCAATCAACGTTATCAAAAGCTTTTTCCGGATCGATTAATACAATGCCTAATTTTTTTCTCTTTTCTTTTTGTAGTACTCTAAGATATCAATAATTGTTCTGATGTTATTTTTTATTTGTCGGCTGGGAAGAAAACCCGCCTGGCCTTCATGTACCAACAATGTTATTCTTTTTTCAATCTGTCTGCTAGGATTGTTGCGTAGATCTTATAGTCTAGGTTTAACAGTGAAATAGGCCTGTAGTTTTCTATCTGTTTTATGTTTTTATCTTATTTTGGTATTAATGTTATTATTGCCTCTCCCCATGTTTTCGGGTAGAGGCCCTTGTCTATTTCTCTTATTGTATGCATCAATGGCTCAATTAGTTCATTGCTAAATATTTTGTAGAATTTCACTGTTAAACCGTCGGGTCCGGGGGCTTTGTTTTGTTTAATTTTTTGTATTGTGCTACTTATTTCTTCTCTAGTTATTGGTTTATTCAGTTCTTTTTTGCGGTCTTCTGCAAATTTTGGAATTTGTTCCTTTTTGATAAATTCTTGAATTTCCAATCTTTTTTTTTATGATATATTCTCTGATTGAAATAACTTCTTGAAATAAGATGTCGCTATTTCTTTAATTTTATCTTGTTGTGTGTATTCTTTTCCTTTATCTATCAATTTCAATATCATTCTCCTTTCCTTTTGTTTTCTCACTTTGTATGCAAGCCATTTACCTGTTTTGTTGGCATGTTCAAAATAATTTTGTTTTAAGAATTTCATTTTATTTGCTATCTGTTGTGTGATTTTTGAATTGAAATGATCCTTTAATTTTTGTAAATCTCGGCTTAGTGTCTTGTTTGATGGGTCTTTCTTGAGTTTTAGTTCTGTTTCTTTTAGATCTTCCATTAATTTCTTATCTTTTAGTCGCTCAATCCTGTTTTTCCTGATTTCTTGTTGAATAAGGTGCCCCTGGGCTGTGATTTGTGTGAGGCCAGCTGTGGCTTTGAAAGTCAGCAGTAGAATAGCATTTGGAACACCTGACTACTGAACCATTATATACTTTTGCTACTCTTTAATAACTCTTAATTTATTTTATTGTATTTTAAAGATACTATAAACATAGCTCAGCAACTTTAGGTAGTAGGCAGTTCATAAATACTTTGCATAAATAAATATCCCCCAAGTTTATTCTCTTTTTTATTCTATTCTTGATGATCTAGGATTTCTGCAAAAGATCTGAAAAACATGCTCTCACAAGTCAACTACCGTGTCCCCAACATGAGGTTTTTACGTGAAAGGCTAACAGTAAGTGCTTGGTCTTTTCTCTCACCTGTAAACATGCATGCAGCCACTTGACAATCATTGTCACGAACTGCACTGAGAAAACATTTCTTATACGGGTAAGCTAGAGTGTTCACTCAGGATAATTTAATTCAGGCTAGGTGTGTTTTTCTAGAAATATTTGATCTAGAAACATAAGCTGTCTGTTATCTGGTCAAACTATTCAAACAAAAATCCAGTGATACCTTTATTGGCCAACCAAAATGCACAATATACTTGTTGCAAGCTTTCGAAGCTCCATGGGCTTCTTCATCAGGCAAGATGTTACAAACCAAACAGGAAAAAAACAATTGGCGATGTTAGTCAGAAGCCTACATGTTGTTTCAGTGAGGAGGATATCTTTGGCAGGCAGGCTCCTCCTCCTTGTGGCCCTGTGGCTATAGGGAGATTTACAAAGTCCAGGAAATTTAAAATCCATTTGCATTTCAACAGGGACCCCTCTTTTGCAATTCAATATGTCTCCATTCCAGTGAGGTCACAGGCCTCTTTGTGGCAGAGAACAATAGATGCCTCAAGAAGTCTCCATGTCTTTGCATCGGGAATATTTTGGTGGATGTAGAGGTAAAACATGTGAATTCAGTCCAAATTTAAGAAGAAGAAAATCGTTTTGCCTTGGTTGAAGTTTCCAGCCCACAAGTATATTGTGCATTTAGGTTGGCTAATAAAGGTATTACTGATAGATTTTTGTTTAAATTTGCTAAATGACCAACACAGCTACCCCTGAAAGTTTTCTGTACTGTAGGGTCAAACTATTTGTCCAGTTAGTCCAATATTGTCCACTCAAGCAGTTATTTTCCATCACTGGCTCCTTTTAATTGCCAATAATTGGACCTAGGCCCTTCAGCATGTGAAATGCATGCTCTGCCATTGAATGAAGACTTGATAGATTCTTACTGCGTCCACTTGCTTTGTAAATTTAAGACACATTATTCAGTCATGACTGAATTACAAGGACTGCAGTATTAAACAAAAAGAGGAGAACATATAATGCTGAAGTCACCCCAATCTTCTTAATCATACTATATTTTCCACAAATGGAATAATTGATCTCTTATATATCTCATACATGTATTGGGCAAGCATTATTTATTAATAACATTTTCTCCCTAATCTCTACTTTTAGGATGTGGAGCAAAGAAATGGGGATATCACATATGGACAGTTTGCCCAATTGTACCAGAGCCTTATGTACAATGCGCAGAAAGGAGTGAGTGATTTCTTATTTTAGTACTTGATCATTTAGGCAGCATTATTTTCTATTGCTGCCTTTCCAAGGGCTTTCACTTTGCCTTTGTTTATGCTTTGTCTATATATGCTGTTTCTGATATATGAAATCAATAAAATCTAAATAGTATCCTTTTGCCTTGATCAAGTAAGGAGGCAGTTGTGTATTCATAATGCACTTTCTGTCTCACAAACTGTGCTCAATAATGGTATCTACATGTGTGATTCAACTTCTGATTCAGTACAGCTTCTGTTGCCTCTGTTCAGAAAGAATTGTAATCTATCCTGGTCAGAACTCACATGAAAATGAATTTTAGTGATTCCATGAGTGGCAGATTCATCACACCTTTCTGCTAGGGACTGTGTTCAGTGTATTAAAAAAGCATGCAAGCATTTCCCCCATCCCTTACCTTGATTTGTCACTTTATTTATGAATGCATATTACAGTTCTTAATAAAGAAATATTTTAGGCCAATTAAAGCCATACACCTAAATCCAAATGCTTGCTTGTTCCAACTAAACTAGACCGAGTGAATCAATGAGATTTACATGAGTGCTGACTTACTATTCAGCAATTGATTCTTGGGTCTACTATAGTTGAGCTACAGTTAGATTTAGGCCGTAGTAATATGTGAGCAGCATGGTGTAGTGATTTGAGTGCTATGCTAGGACTCTAGGAAACTAGGCTTTGCATCCCACCTCACCTGTAGAAACACACTAGGTGACCTTGGGCAATTCCTCTCTTCTAGAGGAAGGCAATAGCAAACATTCTCTGAATAAATCTTACCAAGAAAATCCCAGGGTATGGTCTCCGTAAATCAGAGTTGACTTGAAGACACATAACTACAACATAACAATGAGGAGTATCAATACTTCTTTGTAGTGGCGTCTGTGCCTCAAACTCCCTACACTATACATTCTTTTATTCCTTCTACTTATGCAAAAAAGGAAACTGCAGACACAGTCTAAGAGAATGAGGGATATGGGACTATTGCTGAGCCACGTATGTCTTTATTGATGTGAAAAATGTCACTCTGAGGATAGCAAGCAAGATAACTAACTTATATGTTTCTTTCTTTTCATGCAGATGGCTGTTCCATTCTTAGAAAGGTAAATTGCTGCCTTTTGTGTCTTGGTAGGAAGGGTTGAGAGTGTTAGGAATTAAATGGTTCAACATTATACAGATATACCTCTGTTAAAGTAGATTTGTTCCTTGGCATTACTTCTTTAACATAAGCTTTGGTACTAGAGGCAGAAATGGCATGGAAAGAATATGGATAGGTTCTTACATCTCCCCCTCCCAAAAGAGTAGCTTGAACATGTTTCAGCAGGTTTTTTATTCAGAACTAAAGATATGCACATGCAAAATGAAACAACAAGTCATGTAAACCTTGCCTGAGTAAACAGAAACATGTTTAACCTTCTAGAGACAAGACATTTTCCAAAATACATCCAGGGATGATTTTTTTCTTTTACTCAGCTCTACTTTTCTTATGTTTTACATTTTGAAAGCCAGACTTGATGATTATCTGCTCTCCGCTTTGTGTCTGTTTTGCTGTTCATACACATTCAGTAAGGGATTATGATGGCAGGTGCTGTGTATCTTTTTGTTGGCTGTTTGTTGGCTGATACACACAGCTCCAGTAGCACAAGGTAGAATAGAATCCTATTCTTCCCTAGCTCAAGGTTTATTGCAGTGTTTACTGCAGACATGCTGCTACTGAAAGTCTGTTTCCTCAGCTCTCTTTCACCATTTCCTCATTGTTGATGCTGCTAAAATACTTTCAGCTACACAGAGGAAAAAATGGAAGAGGGCTGGGCAGGCATAAAAAAGACTTTGTGAAAAGAAGGTTCTTTCTGAAAGGCTTTGTTAACAGGTTTGCCTGTATTGGCATTACCCTGTGATTAAGTGCATAGACTAGTCATTCCTGCAAGAGAATCATATTAGACGGGTTTCAACATGTCTTTAAAAGTAACATTATTAAAATGGTGGGTTAAGATATTTGGTGGTAGAATTTAAAAACCATGGGTGTTCAACAGATTCCAAGGCAAGAAATTGGGGGTGGAAATTATCTGGTATTGCAAAGCTCATATAAGCAAGCTTGGTTTATAATAGCTTTATCAGTCTTTTGTGGCTGTGATTTCTGAACTTGGGAGTGTTGCAGAACTAATGAAGTTGCTAGTGCAAATCTCAGTGAAATTTCTATTTGCTGTCTATTGCTACCTTTTGCTATTTAGGACATGCCCAGTGGAAGGATGGCCTCTCTGTCATTGCTAGAGATCCTGTAACACCTTCACCTGGGTTTTTGGGCTATACTTGCCAGAATACTCCAGGCTGCCCCCAGAGTATTCTGGTCCCCTTATTCTTCCTGAATTCACCCCCCCTTTACCTACTGAAGACAACAGGCAGCTGTTGTGTCCCTGCAAGCCGGCCAGAGCTGCCGTTGTGGACATAAGTTGCTCTCAGGTTGGAACAAAGCACCCAGCCTCCTTCTGATCACAGAGCGATTCAAAGCCATAGAGCAATTCAGCAAAGACATTGAGGGACTGGCAGCCACCCATCACTGCATGTCATAGCTACATTTTGTTCTGGGTTTTCTGGATAAGTCTTTTAAATGTGGGTCAAGGGGTGGAAACCTTGAATTGGGTCTGGGTGTTGTGTAAATAGTGAAGACTCTATTCAGGATTTTGGGGCTACATTTTGTAAACATCATGTGGCCAGCCTAGGGGGAGTATAGAGCTAATGTAGATACATTGTTTGTCTTAGAATTTCCATGTGGGAAGAGAGGAGTAGACCAAAGCAGTAAGACTGTCAAATGGATGGCTGGATCTCACTTTCAGCCTTCCCTTCCCTCAAGTTGTATAGATGCCAGCATGGCTTTTGATTCAGAAGAAGAATGCCTTAGTTACTCTGAACAGAGCATCTGAATTTTGCCCTATCTTCAGTGATTAGCTGCTTTTGCAGTCTGGTGCTCTTCTGACCAACAAGTGTTTGTGCTTCCTCCTGCAGCAGTGGAGAGAGATCTGAACATGGCAGAGTATCTCTAACAGAATTCCGGACATTTTTGCTAGAATATCAAATGGTGAGTTAATGTGATAGAAAAGAGGGCAGACATGTAAAGGGGAACAGTTTGATGATGAGTCCTTTATTTAGATGATGCTCAAATGTGTGGGTTTTCTTCCATTAATGCATAATGCATAAATGATGGGAGTCTTTCCACCAGAAATAACAGTGCCTTACTTCACAGGTCTGACACCCAGAAAAACAATTACAAGTTTCTTTTAATTGCCATCTGATGGTAATAATATTTTATTAATAGGTGTTTCAACTGCCCTTCTTTGTAACAATGTACAGCTAAAAATAAAAATGGAGAAGAGAAGGTTAAGAAGCGATACAATAACCCTGTTTAAATATTTGAAGGGATGTCATATTGGGGATGGAGCAAGCCTGTTTCTGCTTCTCCAGAGATTAGGACACAGAGCAGTGGATGGAAATTACAGGAAAAGAGATTCCACTTCAACATTAGGAAGAACTTCCTGACTGTAGGAGCTATTCAGCAGTGGAACACAATTCGGGCCTCGGCAGACGGCTAATAGGGCCGTCTCCGAGACCCGGAAGAGAAGGGGCAGCCGCACGCGCGGCGTCCCTTCCTCTTCCTGAGGTCGCTGCGGAGGATAAGTCAGGGAAAGTGCGCCCGCCGCTTTTAGGGCACACTTTGCCTGAAATCTAAAAGGAGCGCCAATTTGGAGCTCCTTTTAGATTTCCGCAGGAGCGCCGCAGTGCGGAGGCTGAGCTCCGCCGGCGCTCCGACCCGTGGCGTCTCCGGGGCCTCCGTCTGCCAAGGCCCTTCCTCAGAGGATGGTGGAGTCTCCTTCTTTGGAGGTTTTTTTAAAGAGGCTGGATGGCCATCTGTCAGGGGTGCATTGATTGTGTATTTCTGCATGACAAGTTAGATTTGTTGGCCTTTGAGGTATCTTCCAGCTCTATGATTCCACTTATGTCATTGGCCTTGTGTATTTACTCTACTGCTGAATTCCATTAATTTATTCTACTTCTAGTCCATACAGTAACATAGGTTGTTGCTGGTGAGTCAGCTTTGTTAGAACAAGTGTGAAACCTAGAGGTTCTTCTAGAACCAACATTGCCGCTGGATAAGCGAGCAGCATTGGTGGCAAAGGACTATTTTATTGGCTACATCTGGTAAACTGGTTGGATCTTGTAGAGTCAGAATCATGCATGTCTTGGTCAATTCTAGGATTGACTACTGCAGTTTGATTAAAAGGGCTGTCTTTGAATACAGTTTTAGAATTGCTGTTGGTGCTTGGTGGGCAAAATGTAGGCATACAACACATTGCCATCTTCCTCAGACCAGGAAACAAAAATGGTTTTCTTAAACAGCCTTCACTGGAAAAAGTAGAGATATGGATAAGGGATAGGGGAAATTTTTAACTATTGGTGTGGGATTTTATTTGTTTGTTTGTTTTTACAATTTATAAAAAAGTAATTCTTTTCTGCTCTAGGACTGTGGCACTATTCTCTACAGAGAACCTTTGTGTTAATGATAATTGCTTGTAATTTCCAAACCCTCTCATCAACTCTGTCTTCATCTAGATTGCAGTCTTTTTGAAAAACCATGCTTGTGTATACAGAGGATAAAATTTTCTGTAGCATAATAGTTAAAAAGTTAAAATAGTTAAAAACTGTAAGCTGGAAAGTGTCTGATTTAAATCTCAGCTTGAGCAGAAACCCTTTAGACAGATTTTGACAATACATTATTTATACATTTTTATCACATTGGTATTGCATACATTCTTGAAAAGCAGCATATTTCAAGTTTCCCATTTTAGCTTCTTAGCTATCTTGCTAAGTGTAGATTTATTTATTTATTTATTTATTTCATTTATATCCCACCTTTCTCCCTGGAGGGACCCAAGGCGGCTCACAAATAAAACCTTTTAAAATTGCAATAAAATTCCAAACAAATAAAACGTCTAAATCCAATTTAAAATCACATAAAATATACACAACTTAAAAACAGACTAAAACCCACCTGCTCCATAAAACCACCCTTCTCTGCATTATATACAGAAAGCCTGATGGCATAAAAATGTTTTTACTTTTTTTCACATAAAAATGGCTAGGCTCCATGGCTAAGAATGGCTAAGCTAGATCATTTCAATCCAAGTGCAATGTTGTGTTTCCATTCTTCATTATCTCTGAAAAATGCTGAGCTATCTTGCAGGGATGCTGTCAGATTTGGTGAAATAGTGATTATAAAAAAAGTTTAATAATGTTTAGAATTCCTGGATGGATCTGGCTTCTAAATGTCCAGCTGACTTCCTGCTGTCTTGTGTTGCAGGAACTTTGGGCTACTAATCTCTCCCTGGTTCAGGATTTTATGTTCAACTTCCTGAAAGACCCACTGAGGGAAATTGAAGAGCCTTATTTTTCTCTGGATGAGGTATGACTCCCTATGTACTGAACAGAGGTGAAAGTGTGAAGGAGTATTATGGAGAAAGTGGCCAGAGATGTTCTATAATTTCCTGAACTCTGATAGAGTGACTACAGGCCATGTGAGACCACTAAATACTTCACCTCTTGCCATATCTCTGCTGGGAAATTTCTGGTGTCTTAGGCCCTTTGCCCTTTGCAATTTGCATAGTGAAAATTGAGTCCACTTTAACTGCCCTGACTCAGTGCTAGGGAATCATGAGAACTGTAGTTTATTGTGGCACCAGAGGTCTCTGACAGAGAAGACTCAATGTCTCAGAAAAAAAATACAGTTCCCATGATTCCCTAGCACTGAGCCAGGGCAGTTAAAATGGACTCAATTTGCACTATTTCTAGCAGTCTGCAAAGGCCCTTAATGAGTTAGATTTCCAAAGTGAAAAATGGAGAAGATTCCCGTACCTTTAATGGTTGTTTAGAAGAGGGAATTTCATCAGGTGAATTCCTTTACAAGATAGCTGAAGCTTGTTATTGTTTCCTTTTTATGTTAATAAACACAATAAAGTTTATTTTTGTGAGCAATTGCCCACATCATGAACATATGATTAATGGTAATTAGGGTTTTTCAAGGTGGAGCATATGCATAGTTCACTATATGTATATTGGGAAAATATGTGGAAAATAAAACTTTTCATCGGCTTTGTTGGCTGCCAGCTGGTTTCATAGCTCAGTTCAAAGTTCTAATGCTGGTGTTCAAAAGACCTAAATGTTCTATGGACATTATCACACGTGGGCCACAAAGCGATATTAAACTGGAAATGACAAATTCCGAAAATAAACTGAAAATAAACCTTGATTCCGCAAATGATTTTCACACGTAATTACCTTAATTGCGCAATTAAGGGAAGCTCCCGCTGAAACCGCATTTAACGTTCACACACAAGTGAGAAAATCCCGTACATGTACTAGAAATGATCTTCTAGCACATGGGCACTATGCTTGCCGCGGCTGTCACTCGCCGCGGCTGTCACCCCTTCCCCAGGTCGTCCTCGGAGCAGCCGACCCTCCGCACGGCCGGCGCTCCGAGGACGACCTCCCGCTGCAGCATTCGCACACACTGCAGCGGAAGAGTCGCTGAAGGTGCGCCGCAGCCTTTTGCGGCGCACCTTCGGCGACTTGTGAAAGGAGCGCCAATTTAGCGCTCCTTTCAGGGGCGGCGAAGCTGCTCCACGGGGCCGAGGTGTGGGGATACCTCGGCCCCGCAGCGCAGCTTCCCGGGGCGGCCCATGTCCACCCATCCTTCAAGCCGCCGAAGGTGCACTGCAAAAGGCTGCGGCACACCTTTGCCGACTCCTCTGCCGCAGCGTGTGCAAATGCTGCGGCGGGAGGTCCTCCTCGGAGCGCTGGCCGTGCGGAGGGCTGGCTGCTCCGAGGACGACCTGGGGAAGGGGTTGGGGCGTCAATCGTGCGGCTGCCCCTCCCCTTCCCTGCCCCCAAGATGGCTCAATTAGCCGTCTGCTGAGGGGGAAGGAGACGCTTATGCTGCCTCGAGGACCCCGCGGAACCATGGGAAAATGCGGGGAAATGCTTCCAAATGCGCATTTGCTTTTCACATTACGGCAAATGCGAAATTATCTTAATTGCGCATTTGCATTTCCTCAAAACAACCGAATTTTAAAAGATCTCTGTTAACACCAGTTTCTGTCCACTTTCTGTCCAGTTTCTGTGCGACGTCGTGTGAAAACACGAGGCACTAATCCAGTTTCTGTTTGGGTTTTGTGTGGATTAACCAGCAGATTTGCCCCCGTGTGATAACGTCCTATGACCAGGGTGTTTAAAGGACCTGCTCAGATGTGCAGCAGATACAAGAACTTGGGAAAATTACTGATTTTTTTTGGACTAAATTCTTACTGTCTTCCAACCATGAAAGTCAGTGGTCATGTTGTGGGTGCAAACATCTGGGAGTTGTAGTTGGCCCTCTGTATCTACAGATTTGTTTTACTGTTGTTTCATTCTGTGTTTTCAGTTTTACTTTATGCTTTTGCCTTGGAGATCCCTGTAGAATGAACAAGTGAAAGTTAGAGAATGTTACCTAGGTACTCGGGGATTCCGGAAGTTGTAGTCCAGGTACACACCCTGAAGTGGTATGCAAATGTTTTCAATAAATGAAAACAAATAGCCTTAAATATTTGAACATTCTTTATGTTAATACTTTGGGTGGTTCTCTTCTTTTTTTCTTCTCCTTGGACAGTTTCTCACCTTCCTGTTTTCCAAAGAGAACAGTATCTGGAACTCAGAGCTTGATGTTGTACGACCAGAGGACATGAACAATCCCCTTTCCCATTACTGGATCTCCTCTTCACATAATACGTAAGTGAAAATGAAAAGGAGGGCTGTATGCTAATACTTCTCGGCACCCCAATTTATATTCTTTTTTCTGAGAGCATAACTTGAATGCTGAGTTGGGACTCCTTTTGTCATTCACAGCTGTTGTCCATTGGTACAGACAGGTCAACATGTGAACCGGCAACTCAGGACTGAACTAAAACAGTTTTGGAAAATGCAAATAGTACAACTTATTGTGACAGTTTTTAAATATACAGGCTTCCCTCCCTGTTCGTGGACTTGGAGTCCACGGTCTCATTCGTTTGCAGACGGCAAGCAGGGAGGGACAAAACGTCACACACGCAAGAGCGTGCCCCATTGTTACCAATGGGGACTTCAATATTTGTGTTTCTCTGGATTTCCGAGGAGGGGGTGTTGAAACAGATCCCCCGCGAACTGGGAGGGGCGTCTGTATTTTGTTTTAGGAGGCATCAGAAGAGTTTACCCTAGTGGTCTATTGCAACTATATGGTCCTAACTGAAAAAGTTTCAACTGGGGTTGTGGTGCTGCGAGAGGAGGGATTTAACCCTCCTACCATACCATGGCCTCTGTCCTGATTATGTCCCAACCTTTGGGTGCCAATAGCTACTTAGGATGAAACATCTTGGTACATCTTGTAGTAGCTTTTGGCAGTGGCATCACTAGGGGTATGTGGTGGTGTGGCTCACACTGGGTGACACCCCAGAAGGGGGGGGGTGACACCTGGTTGGGCTCTTCCCCCATGCACTGTCCCTGTGCATGCTCCTACTCCCCACACTGCCCCATCCCATCTTTTTCCTGAGGAAAAGGATGGGGTAGCACACTGGAAGGGAGTGTGCACTGCCCCTGGAAGCCCCGCCCCGGCAGACCCCCCAGTGCAGGGACACCACTGGTAGGGAAGGGAGAATGCGCAGAGCACCCTCCTCCCTGCCAGGCACTGGTTTACATGTGAGCAAAATGGCAGCCGGCAGGGAGGGAGAGTGCCCTGCCCCCTGTCGCTGCTGGGCATCAGTTTACTCTTGAGTAAAATGGCACCCAGCAGGGAGGGAGGGTATCCAGGGCACCCCCTCCCTGTCGAGTGCCATTTTACTCATGAGTAGACTGGCACCCAGAAACAAGGTGAGGGGGTGTGCCCTTTTGGCCCTGCCTCTGGGTGACACCCAGGTCAAGAACGCCCCTGACTTTTGGGGAGATGATTTGGATTAGAGCCACAATGCAGGGAGAAGTTAGACTCCTGTGTCTTCCAGTATCCTGACCAGGTACTAGATCTTTTCCTTCCCACTCCAACTGCAGTACATTCTGGTTTGCCCTCATTCATAGCAAATTCAGAGTGTCCAGAGCACATGTCCAATAAATGTGTCCTGAAAGAGGATGGAGTGTATAGATGATGTGGAAGCTGCCTATGTTATTATCTAGTTAGTATGCTTTGTATGGACCCTGTGTACTGGCACACCTTCTGAAGAGGACTCTGCTGTTTTTCTATTTCTCCTTCCACCATCATCATTACCATTACTCTTGTTGTTGTTAGCTGCCTTCAAGTTGACCTTGACTCATGGTGACCCTGTGGATGAGATATCTCTAAGCCCTCTATCCTCAACTGCTCTGCTTAGGTCTTGTAGATTCAGATCCATGGCCTCTCTAATTGAGTCAAGCCATCTGACATGTGGTCTTCCTCTTTTCTTCTGTCTTCTATCTTCTACATTTCCTAGCATTATTGTCTTTTCTAAGGAATCATGACTTCTGATCATGTGGCCAAAGTATGACAACCTCAATTTGATCATCCTGGCATACAGGGATAGTTCAGGCATGATCTGTTCAAGGACCCATTTGTTTATCTTGTTGGCTGTCCACAGTATTCTCAGCGCTCTTCCCCAGCACCACAGCTTAAAAGAAATGATTTTCTTTTTGGACACTTTCTTCACTGTCTAGCTTTCACATTTGTACATAGTGGGGGAGTATACAGTGGATCGGGATGATTCTAACTTTAGACTTGTTGCATATCTTTATCAATAGCAAGTACATTTCTATACTGCTTATCAGTGCACTAAAATTAGTGTGTAAGCTAATTGCCCCCAACAAGCTGGGTATTCATTTTAGTGACCTCGGAAAGATGCAAGCCTGAGTCGAGCCTGAGCACCTTACTGATATTGAACCCACAACCTTTTGGTTTGTGAGTGAGTGGCTGCAGTCTAGGCGTTTTACCACTGCACCACTAGGGCTCTCTTTACTCTTTAGGATCTTGTCTAGTTCCTTCATAGCTGCTCTTTCCATCCCTAGTCTTCTTCTCATTTCTTGACTGCAGTCTCCTTTCTGATCAGTATTTGATCCAAGGTATGGGAAATCTTTTAACTATTTCAATTCCCTCATTGTCTATATTGAAGTTATGTAGATCCTCCATAGTCATTATTTTTGTTTCCTTTATGTTCAGCAACAAGCCGCCTTTGCACTTTCTTTCTTAAACTTCTTACTAATTACTCCAAGTCCATGATTTTTCTTCTACCAGCATGGTGGTAATCCCCATATCTTAGATTGTTGATGTTCCTTCATCCTGTCTTTACTGTTCCTTCTTCTGAGTCTAGTCCTGCTTTTCATATGATATTTTCTGCATATGCATAGGGTGATAATATGGGGAGTTACAAATGCCTCACTGCAGCAAGGCAGATTTCCATACTGCCTAAAGGAGGCTGTGGTGAGGCCGTTGCTGAAAAAGACCACCCTGGATCCCACTATTTTGGATAACTATAGGCCAATCTCTAATATTCCATTCTTGGGCAAGGTTCTTGAGCGAGTGGTGGCCTCCAAGCTTCAGGGCTTTCTGGATGAAACAGATTATCTAGATCCATTTCAATCTGGTTTCAGACCTGGCTATGGAACAGAGACAGCTTTGGTCGTTTTGGTGGATGACCACACAGGGAACTGGACATCCAGGGAATGTTACCCTATTGGTCCTGCTGGATCTCTCAGTGGCATTCGATACCATTGACCGTGGTATCCTTCTGGGCTGCCTTTCTAGGATAGGATTAGAGGGCAATGTTATGCAGTGGTTCCGATATTTCTTGAAGGGGGCGAACTCAGAAGGTGGTGTTGAGGGACTTCTGTTCAACTCCTTGGCCTTTGGCTTGTGGAGTCCCTCAGGGTTCTGTTCTGTCCCCCATGTTATTCAACATCTACATGAAACTGCTGGGAGAGGTCATCCAGGGTGCGGTGTCACCAGTATGCAGATGACACTCAACTCTATCTCTCCTTCCAATCTGATTCCAAGGAAGCTGTCTCTGTACTGAACTAGTGTCTGCTGTCAGTAATGGACTGGATGAGGGCAAACAAATTGAAGCTTAATCCAGACAAGACAGAGGTGCTCTTGGTCAGTCGTAAGGCAGATCAGGGAATACGAATTCAGCCTGTGCTGGATGGGGTTACACTCCCCCTGAAATCTCAGGCTCTCAGCTTGGATGTGCTCCTGGACTCTACTCTGAGCTTGGATGCCCAGGTCTCAGCAGTGGTCAGGAGTGCATTTGCACAGCTTAAATTTATGAGCTAGCTGCACCTGTTCCTTGAGACGTCAGATCTGGCTGCGGTGACATATGTGTTGATTACATCCTGTTTGGACTATTGCATCGCACTCTACGTGGGGCTGCCTTTGGAAACTGTCTGAAAACTTCAGCGGGTTCAAAACGCCGCAGCCAGAATCCTGACTGGGGCCAGTTACAGGGAACATATAATTCCCTTGTTAAAACAGCTTCACTGGCTACCTGTTCGTTTCCGGGCACAATTCAAAGTGCTGGTCATGATCTATAAAGCCCTACACGACTTGGGTCCAGACTATTTGAGAGACCATATTTTCCCGTACAAACCTGCAAGAGCCCTAAGATCTGCAGGAGAAGGCTTTCTCCCAGTCCCACCAAGATCACAGGCTCACCTGGTGAGAACACGAGAGAGACCCTTCTCAGTGGCTGCTCCCACCCTTTGGAATGCTATTCGACAGGAGGATAGATTGGCCCCCTCCCTGCTGGTCTTTTGCTGGAAGGTAAAGACATTCCTATGCAGGCAGGCTTTTTGAAGTCGTGCAAGCCTGGTTTTATTTTTATTTTTTTGGGCGGAGGGGATTGTTTTAGATTATGTTTTTAACTTTTGTATATTTTATGGGATTTTATACTGGATATGTTTTGATTGTTTTGAATTTTATTGCCATTTTGAATGCTTTCTCTGTGAGCTGCCTTGGGTCCCTCCGGGGAGAAAGGTGGCATATAAATGAAATAAATAAATAAATGCAGCTTTGCCTGACCTCCTTGCCAGTTGGCAATTACTGTTGCTATTACTATTATTGTTACCATTATAATTTATAATTTATTGAATTTATACCCCACCTTTGTCCCAGATGGGATCCAAGGTGGCTGCACATTCTTTCAGTAATGCACACTAAGTCAATCTTCTTGGCTCCCTCCCTGTAATAGTATAAACTTAACTTTGTTCCAACATACACTGAGCTGTACAGTGGACATAAAAGATTCCTAGCAATGCTCAGTTGCATATCACCATGATTGCATGCACATTCATAGCACTCTCTCTGTTGTTCATGTATGGTGTATGTATGTGTGATCTTTTCGCCCTCCCCTTCGTGATAGGTACCTGACTGGAGATCAGTTCTCAAGTGAGTCTTCATTGGAAGCTTATGCTCGTTGCCTGCGCATGGGATGCCGCTGTATTGAGCGTGAGTGCATGTTTTCCCTACCCCCAAACTGAGAACTTGTCAATCTTTTCTTGAATCTGGAAGTAATTTCACTTTAGGAAGGAAGGGGCTCACATCTTGGTTTTACAGCATATGTTTCACACACAGAAGGCTCCAGATTTAGTGGCTGAAGGTTTCATTTCAGTGTGAAAATACTGTGGTGCATTGGTTTGAGTGCTGGATTAGAACTCCAGGAGACCAGGGTTCAAATTCTTGCTTGACCATGCAAATCTATTGGGTAACCTTGGTGAGTCACACTCTCTCAGCCAAAGGCAAAGGCAACCCCCTTCTGAGCAAAACTTGCCAAAACAAAAAAACATGATAGGTTCATTCTAGGGTAACTGTAGTTTGGAAATGACTTAAAGGCACACAGCAACAACAACAAGTCTTTCACAACCTGGTGTTCTCCATATCTTTTAGGCCACAGCTGCCATCTCCCTCATCTTTTATGGTTAATAGCCAGGATTGATGGGAATTACATTCCAAAAATATCTCTATGACATCGATTTGAGAAAGATTGGGGTAGGCAGTACTTGATTAGATGGATTACATGCCACTATGTAGTTTCAGTTGAGAAGTCTCCGGTTTAGAAACTTTTTGAGGAAGCCATGACTCTTGATTCCATTAATTGCCAGTAGTCTGTGAACTAAACTGAAAACTAATTATTCAGTGGCATTATCAATGAAATCTATTCTAGTAATCTTTAGAACATTGCTTTAAAATGTTCTTGTGGGTGGGGTACCAGGTACATTTAGAGGGATCTGAGGAAGCAGTCTTGTACCTTAGAGTGAATTTTTTTAAAAAAATTATTAAGACATAAGTCTTTTTATTGCATAAATCCAAAAGTGGGTTGTTAAAACCTACAATAAAATCAAGTAAAAGAAAACAATGAAATATTTTTAAAACAGTACAGCCAAGTAATAGAATAAAATAAAATGGGCAAACTGACTTGGGGCCTTTGTAGACTGCTAGAAATAGTGCAAAGTGAGTCTACTTTAAGGGTTAGGGTTAGGGAATCATGGGAACTGTATTTTATTGTGGCACCAGAGCTCTTTGACAGAGAAGGCTCAATGTCTCAGAAAAAAAACCAATTCCCATGATTCCCTAGCACTAACCCTAACCCTTAAAGTGGACTCAGTTTGCACTATTTCTGGCAGTCTGCAAAGGCCCTTGGTTAATGATCAGGGGACAAGCAAATCTTTAGTGGCAGGAACATCCTACATGGGAACCCTGATGTGGTAATTGCATAGGGTTGGCGCCATAACAGAAAACATTATTCCAGCTCACTCAGCTTCGTGTGATTGCCTCTAGATTCCTTGTTTACCTTCTAAGTTTTTATGCATTGCCTGCTTAATGTTAATGGCCTTTACTTGTATTGGAGAGCTTCAGTTTAGAGTTTTTTAAAAATTAACTTTTTTTCAGTTGATTGCTGGGATGGACCTGATGGGATGCCAGTCATTTATCATGGGCATACATTAACAACCAAAATCAAATTTTCTGACGTCCTGTCAACTATCAAGGAGCATGCTTTTGTAACCTCTGAGTAAGTGAAACAAGTACTGCAACATTCTTCAGAAATTTATCTTTCCTTCCTTAGATGCTTGAATTCTAAGGACCTGTTACATGTGCCTGGCCATGAATGCATTTAGATTGCATAACTGGATTTTATGTATGTCAACCACTTGCAGAATATATCTGTATGTAATGTTGCAATGTTGACTCTGTTAATTGCAAAATCAGCAGGTTGGCAGTTTGAGGCCCGGGTGCTGCATAATGGGGTGGGCTCTTGTCACTAGTTCCAGCTTCTGCCAACCTAGCAATTCGAAAGTATGCAAATGCAAGTAGATAAATAGATACCAGTTCAGTGGGAGGGTAAATAGCCTTCTGTGCAATCATGCTGGCCAGATGATCACAGAGTAGTCTCTGACAACTCTGGCTCTTTGATTTAGTAGCGGAGATGAGCACTGCCCCCTACGGTCGGACACGACTTGACAACCTTGTCAACGGGGAATACCTTTACCTTTTTACCTTTAATGTTGCAATGGTATAGTAATAGCATATCCAACCCTACTTGCCCTAACAAGTCTTAAACTTTGGTAATACAACAACGTTTTAAATTATTTAACTTATTTTAAATTGTCTGGTTTTAACCGATAAATTGTTTAATGTATTTTTGGGCTTTTAGAATTATTGTTATTATTTATTGTTTTAAATTGAGGTGTAAGTCACACTGAAATCTTCAGGATGTACAGGTTGGGTCTCCCTTATCCAGAATTCCAAAATCCAAAACATTCCAAAATCCAAAATTGTCCACATAGGTGGCTGAGATAGTGACAACTTTGCTTTCTGGTGGTTCAGTGTATACAAACTTTGTTTCATGCACAAAATTATTAAATATTATGTATAAAATTGCCTTCAGTCTATGAGTAGAAGGTGTGTATGAAACATAAATGATTTTTTTTTTTAGACTTGGGTCTCATTTCCAAAATATCTCATTATGTATACGCAAATAATCCAAATCCGAAATCCAATGCACTTCTGGTCCCAAGCATTTTAGATAAGGAAGACTCAACATCTGCATATTTTAATAAGTAAACAAAAAATACAGATAATTTGTATTCTGGTGTACATTTAGATCACTATACCCTGTACTAAAAAATAGATTAAAAACAAGCAAGTAGGGATTCTTTAACTTGAATAAATCATACACATTTAGCAGATCTGCATTGTTCATCTTACTTTGCATCACTACTACTGCTGCTTCATTGTTACTATAATGTATGCCTTGCTCATTGTAGGGAGGTAGGAGCTATGCAGTACACTGGCACTTTCTCTCCAGCTAGTGCAACTTTGACATGAAATGTGGCTTCAGAAATTTCAGCAAGCATTGGAGCATTTCCTAGCAATGAAGAGTGGGAAGTTGTTATGTTCTTTTAAACATTGCAGCTCAGATTCTCAGAAACCTGAATTCTGCATTCATTACTGCAATGTATGTTTTTTGTGTCCTTCCATGGAGTTGTAGCAGCCATATGTGGGGATGGGTATTGAACTACCATACTGATATGAGCTTTGAGTCTCGGTATCCTGAGAATCCCATCTTTTATTTCAAAATTAGGTTTTTGACTCTTACAATTGCCTGTGTGAGATTAAAAGGGTGGGTGGAATTTCAGAAGCCAGAATGGCAGCTGAATAGGATTGGCAGGAATATGGGAATGGTTCTCTAGTAGGGTTAGTTGGAAGTAGAGCTGGACAAGAAATATTGGAGAACTATGAGGAGCAAGGGAGTTCTTACAAGAAGAGAAGTCCAGTACTCCTTACAGCAGCCATTTGCTGATTTTGTTTATTCTCAGCTATCCTGTTATCCTGTCCATTGAAGATCACTGCAGCATTGCTCAGCAGAGGAATATGGCTCAAAACTTTAAGAAGGTCTTTGGAGACATGCTACTAACCAAGCCAGTAGATATATCTGCTGATGGACTACCATCTCCAAATCAGCTAAAGAGAAAGATTCTCATAAAGGCAAGTCCCTTTTGTAGCTTTTGCTTGTGGGATGATAGCTAGAACTCAAAAAATGAAGGTCTAGGTCCATGAGACCCACATCCCTCATGCAGAGTTCTTGACACTGCATTTCTTGGCTTCTCTAACTATTGCAACTTACCTACAATACATTGGTCTCTATAATCTAAATGGTAGTAATAACTAGCCTGCATGAGCAGTGATACTGTAGATCCCTACAATGGGCCCTTGTTATCCCCTGGACTTTGGTTTCAGCCCCCCCACCCACCACCCCAATGGATACCAAAATCTGTGGATGCTCAAGTCCCATTAAATACATTGACATAGTAACATGATGTCCTTTATTCGAAATGTCAAAATAAAGGTTTCCTTTTCGGAATTTATATATATTTTAAAATACTTTCAAGCAATGGATGGTTGAATCCGTGGATAAAGAATCAGTGGATATGGAGGGCCAACTGTATTTTTGGTATAGACATCTTGTGCCCCCTCTAATGCCCAGAAGGTTTCTATATACATGTGCACTAATATTCATGCATTTTAAATACCTGGTTATTCAGAAGGTAAGTATTCATGTATCTATATCTGTGGTCCAAAACACTGCAAAAATAATCCAGTTTGAGATGGCTTTAACTGCCCTGGCTCAGTGCTAGGGAATCCTGGGAATTGTAGTTTATTGTGGCATGAGAGCTCTCTGACAGAGAAAGCTAAATGTCTCACAGAACTGCAGTTCCCAGAATTCCATAGCATTGAGCAGTCTCAAACTGGATTATTTCTGCAATGTGTTTTGGACCTGGATGTAACTTTCTAGGAGCAAAATAATTCAGAGAACTCAAAAATCTCTATTACTAACTTACAAAGGAGATGAAAAGTTGTTGTGTTTTTTTAACTGGGCCATTGACCTTTTATTGCATAGGCAGTTAACGAAGCTTTAAACATTGTTGAGGTGATCTCTGTAATGCTGTTGTTTAGATTATCCTTGAATATGCAGTCTACATTATTCAACAGTTAGAGATTAACATTTGCAACCTCTTGTTCCAGATGTGTTAAATTTTGCTGAATTTCGTGTCTTCAAAATTCTTAAAAACCCTCAGCAAAGACTTCCAAATTCACCTGCACATTTTCTGTAGCCAGGATTTTGCAAGAAAATATTCTGGATAATATTTTAAGATTATCAAACTGCTGTGTTCCTTGAAACAATATGCAGGGTGGGTTGGTTTGGGGATATGCTGTATAGGTTTTATTGTGAGCCGCTTAGATTGTTTGTCAAGAAGCGGGATATAAATAAATTTTATTATTATTATTATTATTGAATTCATTATGGTTCCTTAAAGTAAAGAAACCTCTGGCTCTCCCAGTGCTTTGGTTTCAACTTCCACGAGCCTCAACTATCATTACTAGTGGTAGGGAATTGTGGGAAAACAGATGCTAGCGGTATTAGAAAGGCTTTAGAGATATTGCCTGGGCTCTTTTTCAAAGAGACTGATTTAAATACTTCTCATTGCAGCACAAGAAACTGGCTGAAGGCAGTGCTTATGAAGAAGTGCCATCATCTGCTGTGTATTCAGAGAATGATATCAGCAACTCGATAAAGAATGGAATTCTCTACCTGGAAGACCCAATCAATCATGTGAGTCTCTTTGCATTGCTCCTCAATTACATTTTATTTTGTTCGATCATGCTGAGCAGGGATGGTATAAAATCATTTTTGCTATAGATGTCTTATCTCCCAGTGGATACCCACAAAACTCCCTGTCACTTCCCTTCTTCACTGCATCTGGCATTCCAGACTTGGCTATAATATTACTTTCTGCTACTTCGCACAGACAGAGGCGTGGCCAGGAAAAGCACCTCTCCATTTAAATCAGGGTGGCCAACTCTTAGGCACCCCCTGGCAACACCCAAACCTATGATTTCTTTTTTCAAAAAGTATTTTTGGTTGAAAATACAACCCCAATACCCTATAGGGGAATCAGGCAATTTTACCACATATTGTCTCCCCCACAGACTGTTTTGGGCTTGCAGGAGGTCTAAGTAACCCAAAACCAATTTTCTGTTTCTGTTTCTGTTTGGCTGCACTTTTCCCATCCCTGAATTAAATGTACTGTGCCATTTGCAGGGTAGTATAGTAAGACCATAGTGTAGTAAGTGAACATGACAGGAACTGACATGCCAGCGGCTTTGGGGAAAAGTATGTATGTTGACAGAAGGTGATATTCACCTAGATCAAATTAGTTCTGTATTAAATGATCACAAGTTCTTTTCATTGTGGTGACTACAGAAAAAGTATTTTGTGTGTCAGCTCTAAATCTTCTGTGCAGTGTCCTAATAGATGGTATTCCCCTTTTATAATAATTTAATTTTCATTATTATTTAATTTTCATTAGGCACATACAGACACAAATAAATATACACACATACCCACATCATGGCTTGATAAAGTTTCTCTTTTGGACTATAGCTCCCAGATGCTTCTGGGAGCTGTAGTTCAAAAAATTCCAACCTATGGTATAGGTATGTCTGGGTATTTGATGATTGATTTGGAGGAAGTAAAGTTTCTAGAAGTCTTTCTTAAAGCCATGGTGGGCATTATTTGAAGACAGAGGAGACTTATAAATAGCCTGCCCAGGGTTTGATGATAAATAATGTCCTTAGAGGCTCCATGGCATGTAAACATGGTATCTCAGTGCCTTTAATGTATTTTGCTTGGCCAATGATTCTTGACTTAGGATAGGGACTAAAATAACTTTCTGGTTGCCTGATTTCATGCTAACAAGGTCTTTTTTGGAAAGCTGCTAACAATTCTTCCTGTTAAGACCAACATACACCTGTTCATGTGTAACTTTCATTCCCATTTTTTTTTCCATTACTGGCTCAGCATCTGGTTCATGACAACATCAATATAAGGCCCTCTTTTGCTATTTCTGTTCCAGTCCTTTTTAATCTGGATAGACTAGTCTTGAAAATGGTTTGATCTTGAGAGCTTTGTTCTAGGATAAACATTCAGTATGTTTTTCCGCAGGAGTGGAACCCCCATTACTTTGTCCTGACCAGCAGTAAAATTTATTACTCTGAGGAGACAACCAATGATTTGGGAAATGATGAGGAAGAAGAGCAAAAGGAGGTATGTAAAAGAAATTATCATCTATTTGTATGAAGTGCGGACCATCTTCAGTCTTCTCAGTCATTCAAGAGAGGAAATCTGGAAGGAACCACAATATATTTCTTGTATCAGTAAGGAAACTCTTACTGCTGCCTAAGAATGTATGGTGGAATCTCTTAAGGGAAGGTGGAATCTCTAAAGGGAAGAAATCTAGATTGTAGCTAGATTTCCCTACAAGAAAAAATACAGTACCACAGTGCAGTTAACAGATAGATGTGTGTCCCTGGACATTACCTCTTTAACACAAAATTTGGTACCAGAGGCAGAAAGAATAGGTAAAGAATAGGGATAGGTACCTGCACTACAAAAAAGTAGAGCAGTTCAACATGGTTCAGCAAAACCTTTATTCAGAATTTACAATAGGCACATCTGAAGTGAAACAACCAGGTCAGGTAAGCCTTGCATAAGTAAACAAAAACATTTTGATCTTTCTTCTAACGACATATTGAAAGCTTTTTCTAGAATGTATCATGGATAACTTTTTTCACCAGCCTCCACGCTTGTTATGATTTCCATTTTGGTTGTGGTGAAACTTACAGTGCTTTTTAACACACTGAGGATAGCTCCTCAGGCAGGCATATAGCACTGTTTACTGCAAACATGCTGTTGCAACTCAACACCAAATGTCTGTGTTTCTCCAGCCATCCTTCACTATCCACCCACTGCCAGTGCTGCTAAAAGCCTTCCAACTAGGCAGAGTACAAGGAGAAAGAAAGTCTGGGTGGACATAAAAGGCCTTCATAAAAAGAAGCTTCACTAGCAGAGACTTTGTTAATTGAAGTTAGAAGAGATTAGGAGAAAACCAAAAATCATTTTTTGCACAGCAGTAGAGAAAGAGGTTGATGTGAAAAATGTCGAGGTAGTTTTTTTAACTGTCACTTCAAATATTCTGCTTTCTTGAATTCATGGTTTGAATACCTGGATTCTGTGATTCAAAAAAAATAAATAAAGCTTGGAGCAGCAAGTTGACTATCCAGGACAATATTATTGATGAAGAGTCAGTCCTGTCCACCAGAAACTAAGCTGGCAGGCCTAACTGTATTTTTTAAAAAATCTTATTTCTGTGCTAGGTTAACAACAGCACTGAACTGCACTCCACTGAGAAGTGGTTTCATGGCAAGCTGGGAGCAGGACGTGATGGGCGGCATATAGCTGAGAGGCTGTTAACAGAGTACTGTATAGAGACAGGAGCACCTGATGGCTCTTTTTTGGTGCGAGAGAGTGAGACCTTTGTTGGTGATTACACTCTTTCTTTCTGGTAAGAACCCTTTGTTTAGTGTATTGGTTCCTCAGCCAGCTGTATAATTTGGTCCATAACTGAATGCAGGAATTCCACAGGATGGCACCCTTACACCACTCCTAGTCCTGCACATTTGGGGCCCACCACACTTAATGCCTGTTTATGAAATAAAGCTGCTCTGTGAGGCTTTGTGGCTGAGGAGTGGGGCGGCCCACCTGTGAGCAGCGGGGCGGTGTGAAGCCAGTTTCCCAGCGGCTTGAGGGTATGCATACGCCATGCCCCCAAGCCGATGGGAAGTTTCATCCTTGTGATACTAAGTAAGAAGCCCAGCACTCATCGCATCTGCCTTTATCGGTCGTTGAGACTGTTGTTGTTTGGCAAAATTAATTTACAATAAAGACGTTTATGGAAAATAAGATAAAGGTTGCAATAGTGAACACATTTATTAGAAAGTAATCTCTTTTTAATATAGTGGGGTTATTTTCTGAGTAAACATATAAAGGATTGCACTGTTAATCATTCTCCCTTTTTTTCTTCCATGTAGGCGCAATGGGAAAGTACAGCATTGCCGGATCCATTCGCGGCAGGATGCCGGGAGCCCCAAATTCTTCCTTACGGATAACCTGGTGTTCAACAGCCTCTATGACCTTATCACCCATTACCAGCAGGTGCCACTCAGGTGCAATGAATTTGAGATGAGGCTGACTGAGCCTGTGCCACAGACCAACGCTCATGAGAGCAAGGAGTAAGATGATGGAGAAGAGTTTACAGTTGTCTTTTTGTTCTGCTGTTTGTATGGGAATTCCAGGAGAATGGTTTCCTAAGAAGCATTTTCACGGAGTTCAGTTTGGAGCATTGTACCTTAGATGTTGCACCTTGAATGACAATTTTACACATAACTCTTCCTTCAATCGTCTTCAGGGGTTATTAATCACACATCATAGGTAATGGGATGGAATCATAGCTTTAATGCAGAGGTGGGCAGTAATGAAAGGCTAAGGAGCCCCCTAGGAGAATTTGAAGAACTGCAACTCTGCTGACAAGAAATATAACATTTTGCCCCCAGACACACTCTAAGGGACAGGAGGGGCATTTTTGCCATGATTTTACGTCGCTCTGGGCCATTTTAGGACGAGGAGAGGCTTTTTTTTTAAACAACAGAAAGTTGTTAAGTTCTGGTTTTAAACAAGGCCTCTCCTGGACCTAATATGATCTAGTGCAGGGGTCAGCAACCTTTGTTGCCAGGGGGCCGGGGGGGGGGGGAATGGCTCAGGGGGCCGGGCTGGTGCGCGCACGCCTGCCACCACACACACTTACCACCACACGCATGTGCATGACGACGCCGTCGTGCACATGCATGCGTGATGTGGCCACCATTTTGGAAGGCCCCCCCCCACACGGGGGGGCTTCCCTGGGCCTTGGAAAAGCCCCCCTGCGCCCGCTTGGGCCCTGTGCCGCTTCCCTGGGCCTTTCCAAGGCCCAGGGAAGCGGCCGCTGCGGGCGAATTCGCCCGCCGCGGGTGTGGGGGAGCCATTCCAAGGCCCAGGGAAGCGACACAGGGCCCAATGGCGGCTGCGCAACTGTTGTGGGCCCTTCCAAAATGGCGGCTGCGCTCATGCGTGGTGCGTCGGCGGGCCGGTCCCAAGGCCTCCACAGGGCCGCACCCGGCCTGCGGGCCATGGGTTGCCTACCCCTGATCTAGTGGGATGAAAATGTGGCAAGAAGGCCCCATGCCCCCCCATGCCCCCTAATTTTGACAAAGAATTGACCCTTGGGGCCACAAAATAGTAGCCACATGTGGACCATCAGCCACACATTTCTGCTTTAGCAGGAACTATACAGTCAAGTGCTTCCTTGTTTTTTGATGCATGAAACAAATTTAATCATGAGCTCCAAACATATATCAGCCTTTGCTGTCTTGGCATTCACTGGCATCACAGTATTTTATTTTATTTTTAATCCCCAGATGGTATCATGCTAATCTCACCCGGACTTTGGCAGAGCGCATGCTGATGAGGGTGCCCCGGGATGGAGCCTTCCTGGTGCGCAAGAGGAGTGAACCAAACTCCTATGCAATCTCCTTTCGGTGAGTGGGTCATCTCCCCTGTGTACTAATTAGTGCTTAAGTGTGCATCAACTTTATGGCACAGAAGGAGAAAATAAATTCCTTCTAACTTCCCTCACCCATGCAGCTCATAATCAATTATTAAATACTGGTCTGTAAAGTGTCATCCTCCTCACCTTAATGTTTTTGCTGGTATTTTGACTGTAGGGCAGAAGGGAAGATCAAACACTGTCGCGTACAACAGGATGGACAAACAGTCATGTTGGGTAACTCAGAATTTGACAGTCTGGTGGATTTAATTAGCTACTATGAGAAGCATCCGCTATACCGAAAGATGAAGCTGAGGTATCCCATTAATGAAGAAATGCTAGAAAAGATTGGGACAGCGGTGAGTATTGCATAAGGCATGGACTAGGTGAAGTTTAGTGCCTTCTTCTTGGGTTGGAGTTGGAGCACCTCATCTTTATTTAACACAGGAGCAGGCAAATTCTATGGATCCATGGGGTAGCCCTCCCCCAGCACCCAGACCTGCTGTGTCCACATCACAAGTGGCTGAAAGTCTGCTTCCATTTCCCTGAAACTTTAAGGGGGTGGGTGGGTGGGTGTCAAACAAGGAATGTGCAAAAGGGGCTTGTTTTAGAGGAGAATTATATTTTCAAAAATGCAGTTCTTTTTTAATGGAATATTGTGTGGCAGTGAAGACTTGAGTGCCTTGAAAGCTGCAGAATTAGAGCCTATATGTTCTGACTGTCAGGACAGACTACAGCTTTTAAGGAATGTTGCTTTCCTCAGGGAAACTGCACATGTAAGGAAAATCTAAGCCTTGTTGTCTGGCACTCCTGTCCCAACATGGAGCCCTTGTACAGTATACAGTTAGAGTGCTGTAGTGTCATTGCTGCATCCTGTTTAATCCTGGGGTTTGTAGTTCATTGAGATACTGGAGCTCTTTGGCTGAGAATTCTAATACCCTAAACCAGGGGTAGGCAACCTTTCCCCTTTAAGGGCCGAGGGACTTCAGCTCCCAGAAGCCTCAGCCACGTTGGCCAATAGTCCCATGTTGGCCAATAGCTCCTGGGATTCTGGGAGCTGAAGTCCCTCGGCCCTTAAAGGGGACAGGTTGCCTACCCCTGCCCTAAACCCATGCCTGTCTCCCTAAACTGCAAATCGAAAGATGCTGTAGGATGTTGTCAAAGCAGTTCAGTGGAATCATGGTGCTATAATTGTGTTATTTATTTATTTAGATTCTCTCTCTCTCTCTCTCTCCCCTCCCCTTTTACCTCTGCCCTCCCCCCGCCCTCATCTGTCTATCTATCTATCTATCTATCTATCTAGTCCTGCCCTTTCTTTATAAGATCTCAGAGCAGCATACAGATTAAACAATATAAATGACTCCAAATTACAATAATTAATACTATGAAAAGACTGCATGTAGAGACTATATGTAGCTCATGGGCCATGTGTTTTGTGCTCTTGCTTTAGTACATAGCTGTATGGAAAAGATTTCCATTGCTGGCTGGTTTCTCTTTGAGAAACTTCCTTTGCTTTTCTCTTGATGCAGACTACTTTGTGCTTATGCTTCTCTCTCTGCAGGGAGACAGGCATGGGTTTATGCTTTCTGTGTATCCTTTTTTGAGCTTGCCAGCTTTTCAAGCAATGGGGAAGCTGTCTAATTGACATTAGACACTTCTGATGTCCTGTGGTCTTTTCCCAAGCAACTAACAAGAGAAGTCTGCACAAATAGATCTATATTTTCTGCTTCATTCACCAGGAACCAGATTATGGTGCTCTATATGAAGGACGGAACCCAGGATTTTATGTGGAGGCCAACCCTATGCCAACCTTCAAGGTACTTTCCTGCTTATTATGTTCCTGCAGTGACTAGATAGACTGAAACCAAGTGGTGAATTTGCAAGCCAGTTATGTGACTGTCAAGAGGTCCTTTTAAAATAACTTACAAGCTCATCAATATAAAGGCACAGCCTGAGTGCCTGTATGTTTTGACGGTCAGAACAAACCACAGCTTTGAGCAGTGTGGCTTTCCTCAAAGAAACAGCACATGCAAAGATATTCTAAACCCTCTCCTCTAGCACTCTAGTCCCAACATGGAGCCCTTTCAAAATACACAATTACCGTATTTTTCGGCATATAAGACGCTCCGGCATATAAGACGCACCCAATTTTAAAGGAGGAAAATCTAGAAAAAAAAGATTCTTAACCAAATGCTGTAGTAAAATATTTTATATCAACTGTATAAAGTTAACAGCAGTTTAAGAACAATTTTAAGTTGTAAATGTAAGTTTAAGCCAGCAGCAGGGCCAGGTATTGCACAAATTCCCTGCCCAACTTTCTTGCAAGTCTCCTGTGGCCTTATGGTGACTCCATGAATTTCTTAGGGATTTCTTAGGCAAGGAAGACTCGAGAAGTGGTTTTGCCAGTTCCTTCCTCTGAAATACAACCTGCAGCACCTGGGATTCTTTGGCGGTCTCTCATCCAAGGACTATCCAGGGCTGACCCTGCTTAGCTTCCAGGATCAGATGGACTGGTACCTTTGGAGTTTTTAGGCCATTGACTTATGGAGTAATTTATGGCTTATTTTGACCCTACCATGAGGGTTTTCTTGGCAGATTTCTTCAAGGTGTTTTTTTTTTTGCCATTTCCATCCTCTGAGGCTGAGAGAGTGTGATTTGGCCAGAGTAATCCAGTGCCTTGGAGTAATTTCTGGCTCATTTTGACACTACCATGAGGGTTTTCTTGGCAGATTTCTTCAGAGGAGGGAGTTTGCAATTTCCACCCTCTGAGGCTGAGACAGTGCAACTTGGCCAGGGTACTAATCCAGTGCCTTGGAGTAATTTCTGGCTCATTTTGATCCTACCATGAGGGTTTTCCTGGCAGATTTCTTCAGAGGAGGGAGTTTGCCATTTCCACCCTCTGAGGCTGAGACAGTGTAACTTGGCCAGGGTACTAATCCAGTGCCTTGGAGTAATTTCTGGATCATTTGGATCCTACCATGAGGGTTTTCCTGGCAGATTTCTTCAGAGGAGGGAGTTTGCCATTTCCACCCTCTGAGGCTGAGACAGTGTAACTTGGCCAGGGTACTAATCCAGTGCCTTGGAGTAATTTCTGGCTCATTTTGATCCTACCATGAGGGTTTTCCTGGCAGATTTCTTCAGAGGAGGGAGTTTGCAATTTCCACCCTCTGAGGCTGAGACAGTGTAACTTGGCCAGGGTAATAATCCAGTACCTTGGAGTAATTTCTGGCTCATTTTGATCCTACCATGAGGGTTTTTCTGGCAGATTTCTTCAGAGGAGGGAGTTTGCCATTTCCACCCTCTGAGGCTGAGACAGTGTAACTTGGCCAGGGTAATAATCCAGTGCCTTGGAGTAATTTCTGGCTCATTTGGATCCTACAATGAGGGTTTTCCTGGCAGATTTCTTCACAGGAGTGAGTTTGCCATTTCCACCCTCTGAGGCTGAGACAGTGTAACTTGGCCAGGGTACTAATCCAGTGCCTTGGAGTAATTTCTGGATCATTTGGATCCTACCATGAGGGTTTTCCTGGCAGATTTCTTCAGAGGAGGGAGTTTGCCATTTCCACCCTCTGAGGCTGAGACAGTGTAACTTGGCCAGGGTAATAATCCAGTACCTTGGAGTAATTTCTGGCTCATTTGGATCCTACCACGAGCGTTTTCCTGGCAGATTTCTTCAGAGGAGGGTGTTTGCAATTTCCACCCTCTGAGGCTGAGACAGTGTAACTTGGCCAGGGTACTAATCCAGTGCCTTGGAGTAATTTCTGGATTATTTGGATCCTACCATGAGGGTTTTCCTGGCAGATTTCTTCAGAGGAGGGAGTTTGCAATTTCTACCCTCTGAGGCTGAGACAGTGTAACTTGGCCAGGGTACTAATCCAGTGCCTTGGAGTAATTTCTGGATTATTTGGATCCTACCATGAGGGTTTTCCTGGCAGATTTCTTCAGAGGAGGGAGTTTGCAATTTCCACCCTCTGAGGCTGAGACAGTGTAACTTGGCCAGGGTACTAATCCAGTGCCTTGGAGTAAGTTCTGGATCATTTGGATCCTACCATGAGGGTTTTCCTGGCAGATTTCTTCAGAGGAGGGAGTTTGCCATTTCCACCCTCTGAGGCTGAGACAGTGTAACTTGGCCAGGGTACTAATCCAGTGCCTTGGAGTAATTTCTGGATCATTTGGATCCTACCATGAGGTTTTCCTGGCAGATTTCTTCAGAGGAGGGAGTTTGCTATTTCCACCCTCTGAGGCTGAGACAGTGTAACTTGGCCAGGGTACTAATCCAGTGCCTTGGAGTAATTTCTGGATCATTTGGATCCTACCATGAGGGTTTTCCTGGAAGATTTCTTCAAGGGGGGGACTCTTTCCACCCCCGTCCTGGGTGCTCCAATGGACTCTTCCTGGGATGGGAGGATGTCCTCTGACCCCAGGAAGAGTCCATTGAAGCACCAAGGATAGGGGTGGAAAGAGGAGGAGCACATTCAACTAGCCAGGAAAAGAGGACTCTTTCCACCCCCGTCCTGGCTGCTCCAATGGGCTCTTCCTGGGATGGGAGGAGCCCACTGCAGCACCAAGGCTGAGGTTGAAATGAGGCCTACTTTTAGCCTAGGCCTCGGCAGTTTGCCCTCAGCTTTTATATTCGCTTCATTAGGCGCAGCAACTTCCCCACCCTTGTTTTGGGGAAGAAAAAGTGCGTCTTATATGCCGAAAAATACGGTACAATGTTATGATTCCGTGTTATGATATATGGTTCTGCTTCTTATGGTACTGTGGAGTTTGTAGTTTGGTGAAGTGTCAGAGCCCTCTTGCTGCAAATTCTAGATAGCCTTCCCTAAACTCTAAATTTCAGGATTCCATAGGATGGAACCAGGGCAGTTAAAAAGGAACCATAGATATATAACAGTATAGTGTGAGTGGACCCTTGCACTAGATTTCCTAGTGCCTGATACTTGTAGAAGTTTTAAAGAGATGGAGACACATTCATGAATCTGTCATAACTTTCAGTTTGGCTTTTAATTTCTGGTATGATTGAGGATGGTAATGTTATGGGATGGGAATAAAAAGGGAAGGCTCTTTTTTATGAAACACAAAATGGCAAGACTAATCTTGACACTTGGCAAAGGCAGGAGAAAAATAGAGTTGCCATCCGACATGTCTTATTTTTGGGGATTTCCTCTTCTGGCTTTTTTTTCAAGGAAAGAACTTAAATTTGATTAGCACATTGAGGCCTGAAATACCCTGCCTGCAAATGTTAGTACACAAAGTGTGCACACATGCCTTTATATACTAGAGGCAGTGCAAGTGAACTTACCTGCATACACCAAGTTCTGATTTGCTCATGCAGTTGGAGAAGGAGGAGCACATCTCAGCAATAGGAATCTCAAGGGAAGCAAAATCCTTACCAGACACCTGTTGTTTTATCAGTTTTTTCCACTATACTTGTCAAGGCAGAAAGTAATGTATCCAATCATAATCTGAAAGACCATTTTCTCCCACATAAGTTTACCTGGTCTTTCAGCTCTTTGGAAGAAACCCTTCCCTCAGACCCACACTCTCCCAGGCACATGAGAGGGAACATGAGAGAGGGCCTCCCCAGTGACTGCTCCCAGATTCTGGAACTCCCTTCATAGATACATTAAAGTGGCTCTTTTTTGGTTTTTCCATCAGAAATGAAGAATTTTATTTTTGTTTTGTTATGATGAGCTTTGAAATTACTGTTTATAAGGAAAGGACTTAATAGTGTGCTGTGATGTTTTATTTCTTCCCTTTTTAATTGCTTTTAAAAATGTTCTTAATTCTATGGATATTTGAAATATATTTTAACAATATAATTTTGTATTTTTTAAAAATCTATATCTGTTTTCATATGTATAAGTCTTAATTTTTGTAAGCTGCATTGAGTCCCAGTTCTGGACAGAAGCCAAATATAAATGCAGTGATCACACAGCTTCATTTTTTTCCCTTTGAGTGATTTTGTTTTGTTTTGTTTCAGTGTGCTGTCAAAGCCTTATTTGACTACAAGGCTCAACGAGAGGATGAACTTACCTTCACCAAAAATGCTGTCATCCAGAATGTAGAAAAACAGGAAGGAGGCTGGTAAGTATTCTCAACTCTTCATATGCTCCATTCTTTTTTCTTTCCTTTTAAAAGATCTGCTATACATGATATCTTCAAGTAGCTTGAAATAACTTTCTGATTTCCCTAGTTTTATAAGCCCCATCACTTAGCAGTTTTTATAATTACTCTTACTGATCTGTCTCCTTTCTTTCAGCTGTTTTGATAGCCATAAATTGACAGAATAATAAAATAGCTTCTTACATTTAAAAAATGCTTTCTTGATAGTAGCTTTCAAAGAACTTTGTTTCAGTCTGTGATTCAAGTTAAATTGAATCCATGCCTCACTTTTAGATTGCACTTACATGATCATTGGTAGACTCAAGTCTGAGAACTTCAGTTGTTGCCAAATTAATTGAAAATCAATTAGGCAATTAATTAGGGGAAATTGAAGGAATTTTTCTCTGCTCACTGCTTTCCCTTTACAACTCTCTTTGCTTCTCCCTTCCAAATTACACCTTTCAGGAACTGGAAAAATAAGTTTTTTGAAATTCATCTCACAGAATCTCAGATTCTGGGAGTTGTAATACAAAAAATAAATTTCTCATCTTTCATCTTTTCCTTCCTTGCTGCTTTATAGCTCTTTGGGATGGTATCTGTTTCCAGATTCAAGATCTATTGTTGAATATTAAGTTCAGTCCATCAGGACCATTTTAGCCAAGAAATAGAGCCCTTTGGTAATAGATAGTGTCTTTCCTATGAATGACAGACCAAGAGTTTTTGTACCAATGTGAAGTCGAAAGCTTTCACAGCTGGCACCCATGAGTTTTTGTGGGCTTTTCGGGCTGTGAGGCTGTGTTCTAGAAGAATTTCTTCCTGAAATCAGGAACGTCTTGTAGAACACGGGCTCACAGCCTGAAAAGCCCACAAAAATCCAGTTTTTGTACCGCTTTTTGCTGTTTCTTTGTATCAAAAAAGACAAGATAGCAATTTACCCTTCTTGTTCTGCTGTTGATGAGTCCCTTGATTCATTTTGTATTATCTGCTTAGTGCCACCTATTTATGTTCTGATTATAATATTTCTATTTTCTTGATAATCATCATGCTGATTGTTTTCATTCATTATATGTCCAACTTTGTGTCTTTGCCTGCTTGTTTCTGCCAGGTGGAGAGGAGACTATGGGGGTAAGAAGCAGCTCTGGTTTCCATCTAACTATGTAGAAGAAATAACTAGTCCAACTGGCCTGGAGCCAGAGAGGGAGGTGAGCATTCATTTTGGAGAATATGGAAAGAAGGAGCCTCAAAGGTTCTATTTCTACTAAAGAAGACTTGGCCTTCAGATTCTGGAGGGAGCCCATTTTGAATTTTTTTTATTGAAGTTAAGCTCTCCTACAACATACTCAGTTGTGTTTGGTCATGATATGGGAGAAAGTATTCTCTGTGGCTGTACTAAGGCTCTGGAACTCCTCCTTGGAAGAGTCCTGCCTTGTCTTACCTTTGATTACCTTTTACCACTACATTACGACTTGCTTTTCATCATGCTGGTCACATGTCAGGTTGTTGCATTTTTAATCTCTCTGGCAGGTTAATTTAATTCTGTTGACTTTAGCTCTTTTATTTGTTATTAATGATTAATTTTATTTTATTGGCTTTTTAATATTGTAATCTCTGCCATGGTTATTTGCTATAGAAAGTTTAATAGAAATGATTTGAATTTGATAATCATAAACATAAATATAACATACGTTTTAATATGTTTTGTGACAATGCAAGGAGGTGTTTTATTAGAGACGTATGGTTTGAAAACATGCAAATGCAAGTAGATAAATAGGTACCACTTTGGTGGGAAGGTAAAAAACGTTCTGTGCAATCATGCTGGCCAGATGATCACAGAGTAGTCCTTGGACAATGCTGGCTCTTTGTCTTAGTAACGGAAATGAGCACCGTTCCCTACATTTGGACACGACTTGACAACCTTGTCAACGGGGAATACCTTTATCTTTATGGTTTGAACCAGGACAACAAGATTGTGGGATGAAGTCCTATAGAGAGATGCGAGCTTATTTTTGTTAGCGTGATTACGCAATGCGTGATGATCCACATCAACGTGCAGCACCAGTGCCACCACCTTTTCAGATGCAGGCAGTAGCTTGTGAGCTGAAGGAGCACCATTCCCCTTCCAGAAAGAGTAAAGGGACTACAAACAGACGTCTCTCAGATGAGGCTTTAATCTTGGTTCCTCTATGTACAAGTTTATATACACGATCCACAGCAACAACTCCAATCATCCGTCAACATCAACCCACCAACCAACCCATGTGTACGGAGGTTTGCAGCCTTTTTGGTGCTTTCTAGCACTAGGTGACCATCAGCCAATGTCACTTCCTATGACACATCACTTGGTGGAAAATGCTGTGTCATCATGGCTGCCTGTGACCCTTTCATGTCCGGTCACTTGTGTATCAACCCACATCGGGCATTTTCCCTTGAGACACTATCTCCACGATTTTGCCCCTTTCTTAGTGAGTAGAGATCAGAAACTTTTTAAAGCCCAGGAGGGTTTTTTATGGCAACAAACTCTGGTTTGCAGACCAGGAAGGTTTTGCGTGAAACAGAAGCACTTCGTGGAATTGAGCTGTGGTTTGCAGACTTGGAAATTGTTGTACTGGGATTGACCACTGAGAAAACATGTACAACATTGATTTATACTTTGCATGCTTCTTGGGAAAATATCCATATTCATAAGGTTTACATCTGGCTCCCAAGAACCTTCCCAAATTACAATTCTGTCTTGGTTCAGAAGAGGACATTCTTGTTCTAAATTAAACCCAGTTTTTCTAATACTGTTTTTATTCAAGACTTGGCAAATCTGTTACACAACTCTTCTTTAAATTTATTGATGATACTTATATACTGCTTAATATATATAAGTGGTAAAGCGTCATAAATGAAGAAATAAATAAATAAATAATATAGTAAAATAGAATATTAGCATCCAGTATCTGTTTAAGGACTGTGAATGCTTCTATTTTCCTATCTACAAATTAAATTGAATAGCAGAGGGCCTACAAATTGGGCTGGCAAACAGGATCAGAGCTGTAAAAGAAATCTTTAGAAAGAAATGTAGCAGTGGCTAATGCATGGAGAAATGTTTTAACATATATGTAATGTTAAGAAAGTATGTAATGTTAAGTAAGGGGGATGTGGTGGCTCAGTGGTTAAGACGCCAGTTCTGATGCTTGTAAGGTCGGAAGGCTGGCAGTTCGAGGCCCAAGTGCTACATGATGGGTGAGCTCCTGTCACTAGCCCCAGTTTCTGCCAACCTAGAAATTCGAAAGCATGCTAATGCAAGTAGATAAATAGGTACCACTTTGGTGGGAAGGTAACAGCATTTGGTGTAGTCATGATGGCTACATGGTCACCAGAGCAGTCTTCAGACAACGCTGGCTCTTCAGCTTAGTAATGGAGATGAGAACCACTCCCTACAGTTGGCTGTGACTAGACATTCATGTCTAAGGACTACCTTTACCCTTTACCTTTTTAATGTTAAGCAATTTTAATTCAGAGTGTACAATATGCTACTGTCCATTTGTTCTCTTGGGTAGATTATGTAAGGTAAAGAAATACTCTAATGTTCTGTGAACTTGCTTGCAGCAACAGCTAGATGAAAACAGTCCTCTGGGAGACATGCTTGGTGGGGTCCTGGAAGTACCAGCCTGTCAGATTGGTAAGTAGGTAGAGCAGCCAGGAAGAGATGAGCAGTTTTGATTTTAAGCCCTATTTCCCATAACATTATTTTCATTTCCTGCAACCTCTTTTCTGAAGGGCCACTGTTGGTCTCTTTTCCACCTATGTATGAACATCGTGGGTTTTATCATTTGGCACGGATTAGAGGTACAAGAGTATTCTGCACTGTTACACATCCATTGTAAATGCATCACTGGCCTATCAGTTTTTTTGGCAGTCGGATCCATGTATAAAAATAGAAATGGTGTTCTCTGGATCTGTCTGTAGGGCAAGATCCATTAATCAGTAATTCACACATAAGATTATTATAGAAGTGCCAAAGAGTTAATAGTTCATGCTATAAAGAAACATCTGAGGTGGTTCTGTAAAAGGGTATAAGATAGCTGGTGTCAAATGACAAGTCTTTCTGTCAACAGAACTGATATTAAGCTGACTCTTTTGTATTAATTCTTGTAAAAAATCAATATATCTCTGTGGGGCTGGGTTTTTGGGGGTTTTTTTTGTTTTGTTTGTTTTTTGTTTTTGCAATTCCTGTGTTACCATCTGAGGATGTTAGTGTAGTGTGCTGTGTTCATGTCATTGTTTAGCTAAAATGAGTAAGTCCAGAAGTGCCACATCTATAACTCAGGCATCATACATATTTGGTATGTAAGTTTGAGCTTTGATATGTGTATGTGCCCTACAGCTCTATGAAATGCATAGAGTTTTCTTAGGGAATACGAAGAGGTGGTTTTGGCAGTTCCTTCCTCTGAAATACAGCACTTGGTGTTCATTGGCAGTCTCCTATCTAAGTACTAACCAGAGCTGACCCTGACCTTCTAGGCAATTGATTCCATTGCCCTCTTACTATCAAGAACCTTTCTCACATTCAACTGAAATTCACCATCCTGTAACTTCAAACCATTAGACCTGGTCTTATCCTCAGGGGTTTCAGAGAACAGGCCTGCACCTGTGCGACTGCCAGTGTCACTTGTCTTGGGCTTACTGAGCAAAGGTGAGGTATAATGTTTATATGAATAAAGTAATAGATGATATAGGATAGTGTCTGAGACCCCAGAGAAGCACCACCTATCTGATTAGATAATACTGAGTTACATGAACAGTTAGTTTGATTTGAGAAAAGGCATCATTCACCATCTTGTATAAAGAGAAAGAAGAGTGGAAGGAGGGAAATAGAGACTGGCAGAGAAGTATGTGTCTATAGTTAACATAATAAAGAAAAATGTAAGATATAAATACAGCACTCTGAATTGGAGAAGGGAATGAAAGGAGCCCCCAGATCTGTGGCCAATATAGCTGTCTATTAAAACACTGAGGGATATTCAACTCTACTCTAGTGTGGATAGCAAGAAACCAGGACTAAATTTATATCTTCATATTTTTCTGAATAGCATTTTTTCTGTTATTTCTGCCTTATTTCTGTCAAGCTTTTATTGTCCGGCTTTGCTACATATTATTGACAGCTTTTTGGTTGAAACTCTGGTCTCAGTGTGGCACAAACATTACTAATCCTGATCAGGTTTATGGCAGAGAGAATCTGGAGAGAGACACTGAGAGAGAGAGAAAAGGGGGGGTATGTTCCCTGTGTCCTGGTATTTGTTCACCCTGTTCATTTTCTTTACAGCTATCCGACCTGAGGGCAAGAACAATCGCATGTTTGTGTTCTCTATCAGTATGGCATCTGGCCCACGGTTGTCCCTGGATGTAGCTGCTAATTCCCATGAAGAATTGTTGGATTGGGTGAAGAAGATCCGTGAGGCAGCCCAGACTGCTGATGCCAGAGTAAGATATGCTTTTGCCTCAAATAATGTAAATTGTCAAAAGTTTAGGAAACTGAGGAATCTGTGATTATTATTCCCTGACCACTGTATGAAGAGTTTAAACATTCCTTTCCCCTCAGATTTGGATGTTCAAGGCTAAGCTGGTTATTTAGAGTTAGAATGAGCGTATATGTGTATTCTACCATCACAGCAGTTTGATGCCACCCAAGCTTCCATTTATTTTTATTTTTTTTATTTTTATTTATATCCCGCCCCTCTGCAGAGCAATCGGGGCAGCTTACAACATTAAAATCTCCATACATACATGTTAATACACTGTAAACAAACCCTAAAAATTCCGAAACCCACCCGTCCCTTAAAAAGTGAGAGTTCCTCTTCTTAGGCTAGGCCCGATGGAGATGGGCCTGCATCTCTCTCCCAGATGACGTCAGATGGAGTGGAAGGAGGGCTCTTCTTCTTAGGCTAGGCCTGATGGAGATGGGCCTGCATCTCTCTCCCAGATGACGTTGGATGGAGTGGAGGGAGGGTTCTTCTTCTTAGGCTAGGCCCGATGGAGATGGGCCTGCATCTCTCTCCCAGATGACGTCAGATGGAGTGGAAGGAGGGCTCTTCTTCTTAGGCTAGGCCTGATGGAGATGGGCCTGCATCTCTCTCCCAGATGACGTTGGATGGAGTGGAGGGAGGGTTCTTCTTCTTAGGCTAGGCCCGATGGAGCTGGGCCTGCATCTCTCTCCCAGATGACGTCGGATGGAGTGGAGGGAGGGTTCTTCTTCTTAGGCTAGGCCCGATGGAGCTGGGCCTGCATCTCTCTCCCAGATAACGTTGGATGGAGTGGAAGGAGGGCTCTTCTTAGGCTAGGCCCGATGGAGCTGGGCCTGCATCTCTCTCCCAGATGACGTCGGATGGAGTGGAGGGAGGGTTCTTCCTCTTAGGCTAGGCCCGATGGAGCTGGGCCTGCATCTCTCTCCCAGATAATGTTGGATGGAGTGGAAGGAGGGCTCTTCTTAGGCTAGGCCCGATGGAGCTGGGCCTGCATCTCTCTCCCAGATAACGTTGGATGGAGTGGAAGGAGGGCTCTTCTTAGGCTAGGCCCGATGGAGATGGGCCTGCATCTCTCTCCCAGATGACGTCGGATGGAGTGGAGGGAGGGTTCTTCCTCTTAGGCTAGGCCCGATGGAGCTGGGCCTGCATCTCTCTCCCAGATCACGTTGGATGGAGTGGAAGGAGGGCTCTTCTTAGGCTAGGCCCGATGGAGCTGGGCCTGCATCTCTCTCCCAGATGACGTCGGATGGAGTGGAGGGAGGGTTCTTCCTCTTAGGCTAGGCCCGATGGAGATGGGCCTGCATCTCTCTCCCAGATGACTTGGGCTCCATCATGGGTAGTCTTGAAATATAAGTATCTAGAATTTGCTCATAGGAAGCTTTAGTGCTGTAGTTCAGATGCACAGCAGAAAGCACTAGCAGAGAATTCTGAATACCTCACTGATTGCAAATCCCAGGATTCTAAAACATTTTTTCCAAATCACAAGGCTATCATTTTTTATATATAATGATAGAGCCTTGGAGAGACCCTGGACAGACAAACACTGACAGGAATTGGAAGTAGAATGAGTAGAATCTCACATTTCTGCTCCACTATTGTTCTGACTTTCCTGTAATCATTGGATTTTTCAGGGACTTTGCAAAATCCGAATGGGTGGGAAAAGGTAGTAGCAAATTCCAGTACATACCTTTTCTGCGTTTTTACATTTGAGTGTGTATGGCAAATGGGGAGGGAAATAATTCATTTGCATTTCAAAAAGGTTAGACAAGGCAAAAGGCAGCTTGGCAAAACTGCAGCGAAATATGCCACTGAAAGAGCAACATATCTGATATTGGTAACACATTCAGTAATGTGAAAACTCAAAATTCAGATAGAATTTGGTGAAGGCGCCAGATATTTAGTCCATCAATTCAACATGGAAAATGTGCATGTACACATACACTTCTTCACCATCCTGACTAACACTGAATTAAAGGGCCAAGAGGAGTCAGCTTCTAAATCCCATCTTAATAGCAGACAGACCCAGAAACCCAGATCGTTGTGTCACTGCTGAAAAATAGGTTAAGTAGAAAGTGTAGATGAAAATTGGCACCTGTAAATTCATTGTGTAGGTTAAACATTTCCAGCTGCTGATGCTGTTTTCCTAAACTTCCTTCTTTCAATCAGTCTTTCCTATTTGGCATGGCACAGACACAGCTGGGAACCTCTGCTGGAATATAAATAGCTTCCGAGGAGGGAGCAGAAAGGTGGCTTAAGCTTTCCTTTGTTTGCAACTCCCCTCACCCGTTGCAAATTCCACCTTCCTTCTGTTACTTCAAAGCAGAAAAACAGTAGCCAGAATTCCTAGACTATTTACTGAAACAAAACAAAAATTCTGTGGGCTGTCCAAGCCATCATGAAATCCTGTTGTCCTGCTGTTATTCATTTTGGATCCCTGAGTATTGATTCTGCAGTCATGTTTGTGGCTGTACTGTGGTATATTGCTTAATGATGTTATGCTGGGATGTGAGAGATTCTAGTCCCCTCTGAGCCATAAATCTGACTAGGAGTCCTTGGGTTGGTCACTCTGTCTTTGTGTGAACTATCTCACAAGTTTGTGGAAGGCAGACAGGATATAAATGTAGCTAACTATAATCATGAATGTTTCTGGTTTCTCCTTCCTTTTGGCAGCTTTCTGAAGGGAAGATGATGGAGAGAAGGAAGAAGATAGCCCTGGAGCTTTCTGAGCTAGTCATTTACTGCCGCCCTGTCCCCTTTGATGAAGAGAGTAAGTGTAGATTTCATCAGGTATATATTAACGCTGTACATTGACCTATTACTTCATTAGAGTTGATTACTCAAGACCTGGCAACAGTTCAGCCTTGTGATTTGGAAGCTTGTTGAACCAGAAGGCTTAGAGTCCTACACAAGTCCAGATGTCAGGGCCAATAGCTAAAGTGCTCGTTCAGATGTATTCTATGTCATTTGATAACCATGGAGAAAAAACACAAAAGTAAACTAAATTGGAACTCTAAGGGTTTTTTAATGTTGGTTCAAAATCTAATTTTGAATCATTGCAAAATTAAATTTAACTTCAGTTGGGTTAGCCAGTGTAACTTTGTAACTTATTTGGGCATTGAACGAACAAACAGTTTTGCATTGGCTGAATTTCTATATTTAATTGTTCAAACAAGATGAGCTTGCAAGTCACCATGTCCTATAAAACCATAAAAAAGAAAACTGTAATGCCCTGTGCAGTGCACACCAAGTTTAGTTAGGGATTCTCCTGAACACAACATATGCCAAAAAAAGCATAGGCATCATAGCTGCCTTGAATCTCATTTTGGAAGAAAGGTGGGATATAAATCCAGTAAATAAATAAATAAAGATGTGAACAAACGTGCTAATCTTAACAACCTGATATGCAGGAACTCCTCTTCCAGCCTTTGCAATCAATCACAGAGATTTGACAAGAAGTCCACAGAGGCTAAGACATTAGGACTGAGGCTTGCATGCACACTTCTGCCCCTTATGGATTTTCAGTCATCCATGTTCAGGTGAATATCTAAATAGGACTCATCAGTATGTATAAATTCACTGAAAACATAAATTCATATTGACTTCAAAACAGGTGTTAGAATTGTTCCCGAATTTTTAAAGTTACCTGACTTGTAACACATTAACAAAACTATCATCGTCTCCTCTTCAGAACCCACAGTTTTTTTTCTAAACTTTTCCCTGGCCCATATTATCGTCTGTCTCATTTCCCCTTCAGAGATTGGTACAGACAGGGCTTGTTACAGAGACATGTCCTCCTTCCCCGAAACCAAAGCAGAGAAGTACGTCAACAAGATTAAAGGCAAGAAGTTCCTGCAGTATAACCGGTTACAACTTTCCCGCATCTATCCAAAAGGACAGCGCCTTGATTCCTCCAACTATGACCCCCTGCCTATGTGGATTTGTGGTAGCCAATTGGTGGCACTCAACTTCCAGACGCCAGGTAAGACCCATCATTCATGAGGCGTCCCAGTAGTATGAGAGAGCCATTGTGTAGTATTTGGAGTGTTGGACTGTGATTCTGGAAACCAGGGTTTGAATCCTCATGGAAACCCACTGGATGACCTGACCTTGGGCATGTTACACTCTCTTAACCTCAGAGGAAGGCAAATCTTGCCAAGAAAACCCCATGATAGGTTCTTAGAGTTGCCATACGTTAGAAATGATAGCTTTAGGATTGCCTTGAGCAGAAGTGACTTGAAGAGACATGACAACAACAATGACAGCAACCTAGTAATTTGATAGCAAATTTCTGTAATGACCATAGCTTAGAGCAGTGATTCCCAAACTCAGGCCATCTTGTCCAGTGGTCTGGGATTCTAGGAGCTGAAGTCTAAAATATCTGGAAGGCCAGTATTTTGGAATCACTGGCTTAGAGCATGTCTCCACTGCAGGAAACAGTTGTTGCTTTCCTTGGCGTGTTGTGCTGTCTTCATTGTTAACCAACAACAGCTATCTTTTTATCCTTGCTTGTGATTGGGAGGGGGTCATTTTATTCTTTCTTTGAGTGTTACAGGTACTATTGTTGTTTATTATTTGTAGAAGTGAGCAATTTTTTTAAAAAGAAAAAAAAACTATGTTTCAGTAAGAATTGCATCTGCTCTAGGGGAGGATCCTCTCATGAAATAAAAATTCTGGCATATAAACATTTGAGTGTAGAACAGCCCCTGCTTCCTGTTCATTTGCTATGATTGTGCATAGAGGACAAGGAAGGAAGATTATTCAGGATAGATGATTATGCTCTGAAGCATGTGAAAATGCAAATACTAAGCAATGGCTCTACCATATATTTACCCAAGTTTCTTAATTAAAGTTTCTGGATTGGGGTCTCCCCACCACCACCACCACATATAGACAATTGTCATGGCCTTTTTCAGCGGTACTAAGAACAAAAACCAGACAGCACCAATAGAATCCACAGGAAGAACTGGAGACATGTCTCACTAAGTGTTCATTTGATGGCTATTTTATTGCAGAAAAATCACAAGACATTTCACTTTGTATTTTTATGGTCTTCTTTGGGGACCACATAAAAACATGAAAATAAAAATATGATAAAACTTAAAATTATATCAGAAAATTCATTTGAATCTTTGTATACTGCATATGACCTGTACATACTGATTTGAAATCTGACTGCAGAAATGTCTAAAGCTGAGAATTTTTAGTGGTAACAATTTTAAGTGGTTCTTACTATGTTGCTGGTAATACTAATGGTCAGATTAAATGTTTTTGCATGCTGAAAAAGTATACCTTAGCGCTAAAGTACACCTTGTTGGTATTGTCGTGTGCCTTCAAGTCATTTCCAACTTATGGTGACCCTAAGTTTTCTTGGCACAGAGAGTTTTCATTTGTCTTCTTCTGAGGCTGAGAGAGTGTGACTTGCTCAGGGTCAGCTGTGTTGAGGGGTTTGTGAACTGGTGAGCTGGTAAAGACCAAAGAAAGTTCTGGTGAGCTGGTAAAGACCAAAGTAAGGGCCCAGTTCAAAGATAAGTGCTGTAGTTCAGAATTGTATTATTAATAATAGGCTGGAACTGTTCTGCATCAAAATGTCTCTATTTTTGCAGACAAGCCAATGCAGATGAATCAGGCTCTGTTCATGTCTGGAGGCCGGTGTGGCTTCATGTTGCAACCAGCCAACATGCGGGACGACATCTTTGATCCTTTTGACAAGAACACTCTGCGGGGGGTGGAGCCGCTTTCCATTTCCATTGAGGTTTGTGCTTATCTAAGTGTCTGCTTCAATAAAACTTTGTCTTGACTTTGGTTGTGCATGAATGTTTCTATCACTCCCCCCCAGCAAGAAGATTCAAAAGATTGCCACATTAAACCATGAAAAAACAATATGTATGTAGTTCTACAAACAAGTCTGTTTCATTTTATGGCATGAATCCTTACAGACTTCAGTTTGCCAAATAGTGGTATAGGAAACTACATAGACTACTACATTTCTGGCCTCATTTTGACCCAGTTTAGATATATACTAAATTAAACCATAGTTTAGTATTACAGCAGGGATCGAATTGTAGAGTTGTGATGGAACCCAAGGGATATCTAGATATGCCAGTGGAGGAGAGGTATAAGTAAAGCATGTCCAACAGATGGTCATCCAGCCTCTGTTTAAAACCCTTTGCAAAAGGAGTCTCTCAGATGTTGATGGACTTCATTTTCCATTATCTTTCAACATTGGTTGTGTTGGCTTTTTTTACAAGTATGTTTCAAGGGTATTTTACTAGTGGTGTGTATCTGATAGATGCACATTGTAGAATGACTGGCTTGACTTAGAAAGAATGCTTTAATAATAGGTAAAGGTAAATGTATTCCCCATTGACAAGATTGTCAAGTCGTGTCTGACCATAGGGGGGCAGTGCTCATCTCCGTTACTAAGCTGAAGAGCCAGCATTGTCAGAGACTACTCTATGATCATCTGGCCAGCATGATTGCACAGAAGGCTGTTTACCTTCCCACTGAACTGGTATCTATTTATCTACTTGCATTTGCATGCTTTAAACTGCTAGGTTGGCAAAAGCTGAGACTAGTGACAGGAGTTCAACCCTATCATGCAGCACCCGGGCTTCAAACTGCCAACCTGCCGATCTTGCAGTCGACAGAGTCAGCGTCTTAACTACTTGAGCCACTGCGTCCCAGTTCACAGGCGGCAAACAGAGAGGGACAAAATCGGGTGTGTCCCCATGGCGCATGCGCTGCCATTCAAGCCAATGGGGCCTGAATATTGGTGATTTTCTGTTTTTGCGGGGGGTGTCCAGAACGGACTGGGTAACTGTACATTAATGGTATGTAAAACACATCACATTCATTCCTTTAGATCATGTGGCTGGGAATGACTTTCTGTGTTAGACCTTGGTAGTTGCAGTGTAGACTGCACTGAACTTAGGGCCTTTGCAGACTGCTAGAAATAGTGCAAATTGAGTCCACTTTAACTGCCCTGGCTCATTGCTAGGGAATCATGGGAATTGTATTTTTTTTCTGAGACATTGAGTCTTCTCTGTCAGAGAGCTCTGGTGCCACAATAAACTACAGTTCCCATGATTCCCTAGCACTGAGCCAGGGCAGTTAAAGTGGACTTAATTTGCACTATTTCTGGCAGTCTGCAAAGGCCCTTAGATGGACTCATAAGGCATATGAAACAATTGCGTACAATTGTTTCATATGGATATTAAAGAGTATTGAAGTGCCAAGTGAGCTAAAGTTGTGTTCTCACACAAATTACATCACATTGAGTGCTGATGCTGTTGTCTTCCCTGAAATAAAAATGAGACTTTTTTGGACCAGTTTGTTGAGTAACCTTCTAGAGGTGAAAGCAAACTAGGAGATAAAGTTCAGCCGAGAATATAGTAGCCAGAATCTATCTGAAATATTTTATTTATTTGATTGATGGACTGATTGATCGATCAAACGGTTAATTACTATTCTACCTTTCTCCAAATGTGGGACACAGCGCAAGAATATAAATGAGAGCATACACTCACTGGAATTATGGGAAAGCAATTCACTGAGAAAGAAATTTGGCAAATTCTGCCACCCATTGGTCTTCTCCTTTCAGTTAGAAATTTCATGTCTTAAATTTTGTGCTGTACTTGGTTATCCTGACTTTTAAACCATAGGTGTGACTTTGGCTGTAGTGAGCTGCAAAACAGGGAAGCAAAGAACAGAGTGATTTGTTGTGGCTCTCCTGTGGTACCTACAAATTATAAGCTACAAATTATCCCAAACTCATGAATTTAAAATAAAAATGAGACCTAGGCAGGATTCTCTTTTGGCAGTAGATAAGTGGAATCAACTGGCTTTGTATATCCATTTAGCAGGGTATTCTGGGGAAATGGTATATATTGATGGTGCAGTTTTGTTTCTCTATCTGCCTTCTGTAGGTCCTTGGGGCACGGCATCTTCCCAAAAATGGAAGGGGAATTGTTTGCCCATTTGTAGAAGTTGAAGTTGCTGGAACAGAGTATGATAATGCAAAGCAGAAGACTGAGATGGTGGGTGAGTACCATGATCTAATATCCAGAATTTGGATGGGGTGCAACATGTGGCATTGTAATTTGTTTCTCCCAGCTAGAGAAGGGCATTGAAACAGTCATGCATATGCACACACACACACACACACACACACACACATTTGACAAAGTAAATTTTTTCCTCATCACTAAACTCATTAGTAGTTGTTGATAAGTGGCCACTTCACCTTGGTTTCTGCTGCTTTTCTCAGGTCTTTGGATCTGTGTGTGGAGATAAGGTTTGCAGAGGTTCCTTGTATCTTTGACCAGTTAGCTTCAAAGATACAGTGGGATCTTTGAAGTGGAAAAGAGTGTTTCCTATTCACAGAACAAACTGCAAGCAATTCTAGGTAGAAAGATAGACTGCTTTCTGTTTTAATATTATATGTGGAGGCTACAGGCAGATGCAGAGATAAGCTTGTTAAGAATTGTGAATTGCGCTAACATTTATTGGCATACAGAGATGACTAGAATCAAAACAGAGATACAAAGTTAGTGAGATGGTGTCTTCTTTTGCACCAAACAGATGATTTAATTTAATGCAGACTTTGAGGTTACACTGAGATTGTGTTTAAATAGCTTCTAGAACTTAAATTGTCTTGCATATAGAAGAACAGTGGTTGAATTTTTGAATCTGTTCATGTTAAGCATAATCTTTTTTCCATCTTACACCTTTTCCTCTTTCAATTAATATATATATATATATATATATATATATATATATATATATAAAAAACTGGTTTATGACCCGTCTTCCATTGGGAAACCTGTTTCTCACTTGCATTCAGATCATAAACAGCTTGTCATGTAGCTCTCCATGTTAACATAGCATGACTCCTACATTTGCATCTAGGCATGGTGGATTTTTGAAAAAGTTGCTTTTTCAGCACATCTCCTAGAATTGCCCAGGTAGCCTGGTTACTCCTGATGCTGTTTGGCAGTTTTTAGGAATTGTAGTCCAAAAAACAAACAACAACACACTTCCCAGCTCTTGCTGCAGTAGTCTTCTTCATTGATTAACTCTCCAGTCCTGGTCTTCATTGACTTTATTGCCCACACAGTAACTGGATAAATTTTTGCTCTCATGGAAGCTTTCAGTAAGGAAAGACTACTTTTGCCTGAACCTGAGTAGACTTGGTTTTTCAAGGTGGTGTGTGTTCTGCCAAGGGAAACTCCTGCTTCATGGTCTCTGTGACTCACACAAATGGGTTATTTGTGCCTGTGCTGTGCATTCTTCAAGAACCTTCTAGAGTTATTACAGAAGGTTTTTGTTGGTAAGCCTTAGCAGTGCGCTTCCCACCTAAACCTTCAGTTCCTTTTTGTCTGCCAGGTCAACAGCACTGGAGGAATTGTTTGGAACTATTCTCTACTTGATTTCAGTTTTTATCTTGATAATTTCATTAGTTACTGCAGATAAAGTTAGATGGACTCTAGAAATCTGCAGTGGTGTTATAGTGGCAGAAATATACTAAACAAAAAACAACAAAATCTTAATACAAATGAATTATAAAGGAGTTTTTGGAACTGGCCACCTAGTAAATGATTCAATACCTGCACTTTTCTGCATGCTTATTCTTCTTGCCACTTTTAGAAGTGCTCTTTCTTTTTTTCACTTTCAGTGCTGAGTAAACTCCATGTGTCATCTGCCCATTTATGCCATGCCCCTTGGCTGTTTAAGAAGGGCTGCTTCTCAAACAATTAGGCACTGGAGTATTTTGATCACTTTACAAGGAGATTTGAAATCAGTGTCTCTGAACCCTGGGAAAAGGCTAGAGCAGTGATGGCAGAAAGATTTATATAGGTTTGGAGTTATGTGAAGTTCCAGAAAAAAACAAGGAAGGGTATACTTTGAGGTTAAGGAATATCACTGCATTCCAAGTTTTCAATGCATGTCAGTTTTGGTCTTATTCTGCAGTGGTTCTATAGACAGGCAAACCTATCTCTTAACAAGTTTTCTTTTAGGCCAGAGATGGGTGGTTTTCGCTCAAGAGTTGATAGCACCTTTCTGAGGCTGAGTAAATCCAGAGAGGTTGTGGTAATCCAGTACTTGCACAACCTTACAAGAATTTGCCTGCATATGTTTTGAAGAACTCTTTTAGCAAACTGGTATACATCAGCCTTCTTTGCAATAACAAACCAGTTTGTACAGCCTTGGCCAGCTGCTAGGGCAAATTTGGCAATATGAATTAAAAAATAGATCTTCCCAATGTCTGTTGTGTTCTAGTAAGACTGCTGTGTTCTAATAACTTAGAAATGAATAGAAAAACAGCAGGGAACTCACAGCTGAGGTGAGAATTTTATTTCAATTCATTTCTAATAGAATTTACTGCCAAACTAGCAAATTTATTCATATTCATGATGGAAGGAATTTGCAATTTTGGAAAATTGAATGTTAAAAGGAGCCAGAGCTTAACAAATTCATCCATCCAGGCCCAGGGATTGGAAGAGGATCAGTTAAACTCTGTTTTAGAATCACTATGTATTCAGCCATGATATACCAAATGTGGGTTTTTCAATCCCTTTTTTCTAAGAGGCTTCTCATCTTTAACAGCCATGTGACAGAAATCATTGCCACCTGTATGCTAGAATAATGTATGCATACTAAATTTGGTTGAATTCAATTCTCTTTTGAAGAATTTACCAACATCCAAAAAGGAAGACCACATTAAAGATGGATTAATTCAATAAAGGAAGCCATAGCCCTGCATATGCGAGACCTGGACAGGGTTGTTGATGACTGTAGCTCTTGGACATCTGTCATTCAGACACCATAAAGTCTTTACTTTGAGTTAAATTAGATACAATTGCTCTGTCTTGTGTTAAAAATACATGGCAAATAATAATTCTTGTTTATTATAGTGGACAATGGTCTGAACCCTGCCTGGCCCCAGAAGTCATTTCAGTTCCATATTCACAATCCAGAGTTTGCCTTCCTACGCTTTGTGGTATATGAAGAGGATATGTTCAGTGACCAGAACTTCTTAGCTCAGGCTACATTCTTGGTTAAAGGTCTAAAGACAGGTATGTATAGAACAGCCTCCCAATGGCTTGGGAAACACAACTGTGGTGGAATTATATTTGCTGGTATGAGTGAAGTGGGGTGAACAAATGTCAAGGATTGGGGGTGCCTTTGGCCCTCTGTGGGAACTTTTGGAGCATTGTGGGCTCCCCTGTACATCATAACACAACTTTAGACTTTATTATTTCTTAAGTAAAAATGCCTTGGTGGTGGCGGCTTCTTCTTCTTCTTCTTCTTCTTCTTCTTCTCTATCTCACATTTTTCCTAGATTGGGACTCAACGTGGCATAAAACAATTAAAAAGGACATTGTTAAAAAAAGATGCAAAAGTTAAAACAAGATTAAGTAATCACAAAATGAAAACCAGATTAAAAAAGACACTCAGATCAATAACAAAAACAACAATTGTGCATTGTGTAAGATGGGCCTTCTATAGTCACTCATCAAATGCCTCTCAGAATAGAAAAAAACTTTACTTGTTTGAACTACCTGTTTATTTCCTGGTTTTAAGAAGAGCTCTTCTGGAGCCAAACAGAAGGAAGGGGAACAAAACATAATGAAATTGCCACCCACATCCCCTAGAGTAGGAGTGGAAGTTGGAGGACCGCACCATACTACCATGCCTACTCTGTCCCAAAATGTCCTTAGGAGGCATGGTGGCATTCTCGCCACCCTTTTGGGCCTTCCTGAGCCCCTTGAGGATATGTTGCTCCATTTTGAGGCAAGCAAGCAAGCAAACAAAACAAAAACAGGGCAGGAATTTTTGCAAAAATATGTGTCAACCCTGCCCGGGGTGGGGGGAAGAAGCAGGCTGTCAAGGGCATCCAAATGTGGTGGAAATGCCCTCCATGTCCTCCAGAAGTCATTTTGCAACATTTTGAAGCAAGAGGAGGAGGAGGAGGAGGAAACGTGACTCAAAATTTTGCAAAATACATTTCAAAAAAATGATCCATGACCCATACTTTGCCACACTCTGTTCTAGAAGATGTGGAAACAATTTTATTATTCTACATTTAAAAAATAAAATAAAAATGAGGGTCCCCTGGGCGCTCTCAGAAATAGCCTTGTGAGGGGGCTGCATATGGCTGGTGGATGCTCTTTAATCAAGCGGCAAATAAAAGATGTGCTTGCTGGTGCTTGTAATAATATACAAAGAGTCACAAACTTGAGCATTGAGGTTAAATGCAATAAACTCCAAACACACACCTTTCTAGTAAAGACACAAAAAATTGAGTGGAAAAGACTACGTTGGTAAATACTGAGGTTGTGAATTAAAGACTCAAAAGTCCAAGGGGCCTCGATACACACTTCAGTGTTCTCTTTCCTCTTAAATTGGCCATCAGTGCCGACTCTCCATAGAACATACTGCTTGATGTCTTTCTCTAGCATTCCATGAAACTCGGTCTTCCTCCTCTTCCTTAAATCTTATACAAGTGTTTCCAGTTTGGTAAGAAACAAAAACACATTGACAGAACACTAGGTCAAGTAGGCACATGACACTTTGCCTATATTTTATATTTAAATGAACTACAAGACCCTTCCTTTTTAATCTTTGTAGAATTCATAGAATTGTAGACTTTGGAGGGACCACAGAAGTTGTGTAGCACAACCCTGTGCCAGCTTAGTAATGAACTGCTAAAGCAATCTTTGAAAGATGAGCATCCAAGCACCAAAGGAGAGTCTACCACCTTCCAGCAATGTCCTTTCCATTATTGAATAGCTTTTACTATAAGAAAAATATGGCAGCCGGGTTGATTACCGGGAAATCTAGAAGGGATCATATTAAACCGATTCCGAAATCCCTTCACTGGCTGCCTATTGGTTTCTGAGCACAGTATAAGGTGTTGGTGATGACCTTTAAAGCCCTACATGGCCTAGGTCCAACCTGTCTAAGGGATCGTCTCCTTCCATATAATCCACCCTGCACCCTCAGATCCTCTGGGAAGAACCTACTGCAACTGAGGAATTCTAGATTAGCAGTAACCTCCCAGAGGTTCTTCTCTGTCGCTGCTCCCAAATTATGGAATGCTTTGCCAGAGGAGATCCGTCAAATAACCAGCTTGGACAATTTTTAAAAAGCCATCAAGTTGGATCTCTTCCAGAAAGCATTCCCCAAATAGACTTTCTATTTCAACCTGTGCCTCCCTCTTTTTATACATTTAACGGTGTTAGAACACCAGTCATTTTAACTTTTTTGTATTGTATTTGATTTTTTAAAGGGGGTAATTTGTTTTTATCGTGTTATTAATATTCAATCTAGGGTTTGTTTTGTCCATGTTAATTATGTGAGCTGCCTTGATTGCCTTGGCAAAAGGCAGGATACAAAAATAAATAAATAAATAAATAAATAAATAAATAAATAAATAAATAATAAGAAACTTCTTCCAAATGTTTAGTTGGAATCTCCTTGACTCTACTAGTTTGGGTCATTTGCTCTGATCAACATGGTTTTTCATGTGTTGTCACAACTTTAATAATTGACTTGTAATTCCTTTTGTTTTCTTTTTAGGCTATCGTGCTGTGCCTCTGAAGAACAATTATAGTGAAGATCTGGAACTGGCTTCCTTGCTGGTTAAAATAGATATCATCCCTGGCAAAGTAAGTGTGATACTCTTACATCTCAACATGACCTTTCCAAAGTGTGCTAGAAAGAACTGACAACTCTTTTGTCATATTTCCAAGATCAGGAGGAATCTGGGTTGAACAGTGGTGGTTTGAGGGGGGGACTGTTTGCCATAATCCTTGCAAATTTTTATTTATTTATTCATTTATTTGTTTTATTTGTTTATTGGATTTATATCCTGCCTTTCTCCCAAAATGGGATTCGAGGGGGCTTGAATCAAACTATGTAAATGTTTGACATTGATGATTAAATGTTGAGATTACAGAAGTGACATTCAAGGTGCACTTTTGATATGAGGCTCTCTTTGAGAACCTTACATGTTTCCACTTGCTATTATTTGGCAGTGGCATTAATAAGATTGGACAGACTCTGCTTTCTACTTTGATACAAATTCATTTACTGGAGGCTGATATAAGCAAGGTGAGCACTCCTTTGTAAGAGGTTAAAGCAGATGGGATTCTCTGGTTGCTTGCAACTTTTATAACTACACAATAGAATAGTTTCTCTTTACTGTTAGAAAATGTAATACTTGGGCCAGAGGAGTTGCATTTATAATATATTAATTGCATTACTATGCCATGATATTTCAAATGGTAGCCTGCTTTGCTTCTTAGATATGGGAAGCCACATTGATAGGTGTGCTTTTTAATGCTCTTCTGGTTAAGTGTATGTTGTTCAAGCACCCTTGTTATGTGCTCTACAAACATTTCTGCAAACTAAACCACCAGGATAGTGACATAAAATCCTGCTTTCCCAACTGGGTGAAGACATAAAGATAGGTGCTTTCTTGACATATTTTTTTTTTACATGAGTGTTAAGATGAATTGGTTTCGCTCTATCTTAACATTTGAGGAACTAATAAAAACTAACAAGTACCTGTATTTCACTTCCCTCTGGAGTTTATCACATGGCAAAAAAAGCCAGCTTACCTTGTCTGGCTTCAATTCTCTTCCAGGATACATCCGGGTGTTTGTCACATGTAATTTGCTGCCGATTCTGCTGGCCAAATACAGCCCAGGTAAGATGCGGGTTCAAGCTGTGCTCAGCTGGCCAATTTTTGAAGTTAGAAGCTTCTAACTTCGAAAATTGGCCAGCTGAGCATGGCTTGAACCCGCATCTTACCTGGGCTGTATTTGGCCAGCAGAATCGGCAGCAAATTACATGTGATAACACCCAGATGTATCCTGGAAGACAATTGAAGCCGGACAAGGTAAGCTGGCTTTTGTTGCCATGCTCCTGTGTGTTGACCGCTACATTCATTCCATCTGTGTCTGCATCCACATGTGAATTGTTTTTTCCAAAATCTGCATGAAAAATGCATATTTAAACATGTATTTCTCAATATAACTTTTGTCAGACTGGAAGTTTAAAAAGACAACAATGTGTTTTGCAAAGACTGAATTCCTCTAGACCCCTAAGGCAACAATGTTTCATTTAACTGGGAGGAATCTGAGCTGGCCCAAGAAGATCCAATAAACTTCTGGCTGAATGAAACTTTCTTTCAGTTCAGATCTTTTTTAGGCTGACCATTTTAGTATCCTAATACACATTTGGAGAATTAGTGCACCAGTAGCATTTCTCTCCCTTACATGTTCACTGGATGTTTTATTTTGGCATGTAAGACATGGCACCCTGCAAGGATTCCTTGCCACCTGAGTCAGTGAAAAGATAATAGCAATAAATTAAATTTTCTGACCTCTTGCAAGACCTAAAATCTAGCTGCTTCAGTTTAGCTATTGGCAGAAGACATCCTTGGCTTGGGGGAAAAAAACAATTTGTGCTCCTTTTAATCCTGAAGCAGGAGAATGGCGAAATTAGCCCCTTTGGGGCTTCAGCTTTCCGAGAGAGATCCATGGATTCTCCAGGTCAGCTCATGGCCGGAAGAGGCAGAGAAGGCTCCTTTGAAACCCGATATCAGCAGCCCTTTGAAGACTTTAAATTGTCACAGGAGCAGTTAGCAGACCACTTTGACAATCGAGACAGAAGGTGAATCTTAAGTTATTTGTGATCAATATTCTACAAATAAGGAATTAGATTAGATCATGTTGTTCTCCAAGCCAGACCTTTTATAAGCCCCAGATGATGTTTGTGTCTTGTGAAGCTAAACAATAGCGCACAGCAGAAATGACCTTAATATATTTTTCCTGTGGTGAAAATTGCAACTGTAACATGCATGCAGAAGGAAAAGTGGAACCAGAACTTATATCATGTTGCTTTTGGAAAGAATCCAAAAACACTAATCCAGATGGCCAGAATTCCTTTGTTTTGGGGTGAGGGTTGATTTTACTAGGGCAATAATCTTTTCTCTGATAGAGAATACTTACTCTTCCAGCCCTCTTCCTCCTCCAAAAGCTGGCCAGTCCTGTAAGAATGAGGAATATGTTTTTTTCCTCTCATTGTTAAGCTTCTTGAAGACATAATGGTTAAAGCTTTGTAAAACTGCTGTTAAGTTGCTCTGAGTCTCTAGATAAGCAAAATACATAAATATATGAATAGTTCTTTGTTTTGGGGTATGTACAATCCAGCTGGCAGGGGCAAATTTTCCCCCCCATTCTAAAATCTTTTAGGGCTTTCTGCAGCTTTTGAACCTTTTAAAATTATTTTTATTTATTCATTTGTATGCCGCCTTTCTCCCAGAAGGAACCCAAGGCAGCTCACAGATAAAAAGCATTTCACAAAACATTACAATAAAAACATAAAACATTTAAAAACCTTCTCACTGCTTTAACAGTGCACCAGTTGGTGGATGTTGGGGACACACTGTTTGATTCAGTTGTGGGCTTTGAGTGAAACATTTTGTTCCTATCACCCACTGTAGACTCTTGTGGTGAATGGATTTTGCGGAGCTTTGCCTCTTCTGACCTTAAGGGTAGAAAAATGGCCATAGTGACATGGCCTCACAATGAAAGCAGCAGCATCAAAAAGAATAAATCAAGTCTTAAAGAACGAAAACAAACCATTACCATATCATTCATCTCATAGCATTTTAGCCTTGCATCGAAGGCCAGAAATGAAAAGACCATCTTGTTGTGAAAGGCTGTGTGTGTCAGTGACAGTAACAGTTATAGGTTGAGATCCTATGACAGCTGGTTGAGCACCCCATTTCCCCTTTACCACAACCAGTTGTTTCCACACCAGAACACCCCCAGAGCCAATTAGTGGGCAGGGGTGTGTGTCCAAACAGTGTCTAGGTACATTTTTACATCTGAGAGGAGAAGATGTCCTCCAATATATTTCTAATATACTCATTTATACTCACTAGAGATCTGAGACATCTCCCTTCTCCTAGCTGCAGAACCACAGATGGATGCTTCCTTGGTGCTCCCTGCTCTTCTCTGACCACTAATTGTCTGTGGGAGCACACTGGCATGGAGAAGGTTAGTTGCACAGAAGGGGAGTCATTGTTCAAGGAGGTACCTGAATTCCTCTTTGAACAACCACCTAAAAAGCACATGCACAGGTATAACAAGGTTACCCCTTTATACAAACAGGGACATCAGTTTCATGAACAAGAACCTCATGGAAGAAGTGCAATTCTGCACCTTGGCATCTCATAAAATTAGTGTAATAGAGCGCATAGAGTGTTGAATTTGGATCAGAAAAACTAAGATTCAAATCTCAGCTTTGCTATGAAGACTAGAGGCATTTGCCTTTGCCACTGAATGGCCACTGAATTTGCCAAAGGCCACTGAATGGCCAAAGGCAAATCTCTTTCTCTCAGGCCAATAAATTTGCCAAGGATCAAATAGACCAAACATTGAACTCCCAGATTGTAGGGCAGGGTTTGCAAGTGATGCTTATTGCACGCTTCTTGAAGCACAGATTTGTGATACGTAGTTGTAGAACAAATTCCCCAACCACACTTTTGACTGTTTTGCAGTCTGTGGGACTGTTAAGTTTATTCCAACTCCTTTTTTATTCTCCACAGGGTACTGCGAAAGACTCGGGTGAATGGGGATAACCGCCTCTAGCCCAACATTGCCTGCTGTAAAGCACCCTCCAGTGCTTGTGATTCTCACGGATTGCTGTAAACTGGTTTCTATGGAAACGTCACTGCTTTGGCCTACTTTCAGGCAGCTTTTCCAGTTTCTCTTCTGAAGGCTGTTCAAGCGGAGAAATTTTTTAAAGAATCAAACTACAAAACAGTGGTTTTATTGTCTTGATCATGACCTGTAAGAGAAATTCCAAAAAGAAGAAGAGGAGGAGGAGGAGGAGGAGGAAACTCTCCCCACTAAACCAGAAACAATGTGTGTTGAATGTGTGTATGTCTTGTCAGTATCGGAGGTCAGACACAAATGCCTTTCATTAACTCCCTTCTTCCCATGGCTGTAGTTACTGAGAGAATAATACCTCAGAGCTGCTCAGCAAAGCAGCTTTCCTTCACTCAGCTAAGAGGACCCAATTTTTTATTATTATATTATTATTGTTGTTATTGCTATTAAACCCCTTAATCGCAACTTCTGCACAGCAAGTGAGGAATTTGTTCTTTTGGTATTAGAGCACAAACTTGATAGAACGTACCAGGCTCGGTCCCTTGCGACTATCTCAAGCTATGCAAAGCCCTCAAGTCTGTTTTCACAAAACAAAAATGTCAGTATTAAGTAGTTGTGCTCTTCTATTCTTGGATGGAGCTGCCTTGTTTGCTGTGCTCTGGGTGAAAAAAACAAACACCCTGTCAGGCCACCTCCTTCCTTTGAACAAAACATTCTTGGCAAAATTATGCAAATTCTTCACTCCCCTGTACAGAAGTGATGATGGAGATATTAAATGGATGGGGTGAGGACTACCTGCCACTGAAATCACTTGTTGTTTTTACCATTTGTGTTGAAATTCAGCGCAAGGGGGGGAAACAGTAATTCTAGGGGCATGTGCCGGATGGGAGCAGCTTTTAAGGCCAGCATTCTTCAAGGAGGAGAAGCTGTGTAGCATAAATTCCAAGCTATAAAAACTACAGAAGGCATTTTTGGTTTGCTCTGTGATCGCACTCACACATTTCTTATGTTGTGAAAGAAGAATTCTACATGTGATCAAACTGTCTCCCCATTTCTGAAGAAGCATCTTGCCAGTGTTCATGGTGTGAGGGCACTAGTAGAAAGCGGTCATCACTCTCCTGTGGACAGGCAACCAACAGTCATACCAACAGTGACAATGGAAGTTGTGCACCACTGTCCTTTGTCTGCTAGAGAAGCAATGCCATCCCACCACCAGGACTGAATACTTTTATTTTGCCTTGCTAGACTGAAGGAGGAACAGATACGCCCCAATCTCCAAAGGCAAGCTTCAATATATGTGACAGTATTTACTATATATTGTTTGACTCGTAAGAAGGGCTTAATCTTGGCCTGACTCCAGCACTTGTATGGACAGTGTTCAGTTGGCTGGGATGGAACAGACTGCACAATAAAAGTCCTCATTTTTGGGAGGTCCTGCCCTGTGTTTTGTTGGGAGTGGGTTAGGGTAGAAGAGGTGGTTGAGGTGGGGGGAAGCCCCCAAGTCAACCCATGCATGTTTATTGGGATGAAGAATCATGTGGTAGCTCTTCCTGTCAGAAAATCAAGTTTGAATTTCTTGTAGATCAGAGGGTTAGGGCTCTCTAGATGTTTTTGGACCCCAGCTGCCATAATACACAATTGACTATACTGGCAAAAGTTGGCTTATGGGAGTTGCAGGCAAGAAAAAAAAAAAAAGATGACTGCAGTTTCCTATCTCTTGGTCTAAATCCTAGCCACGTCATCTCTCAGTGAGCATATTTAAAAACTGGAACTGTGTGCATCATCACATTGTACAACACTTATTACTAACCTGTTTACACTGGGCATGAAAGCAGGCAGAATAATTGCATTGTTGTAGGCGTGGAATAAAGCCAAATTGCTTTAAGAAAAAAACAAAAAGTACACACTAGTTGGTTGTGGAATAGGCTGAGAAGTAGGTTACAAATTACTCAGGTAATTTAACTGATACCACTTCAGTTTCCCTTGGGCCAGTTCAGTTAAGGCAGCTGTTCCATTTACACACTGTCATATAGCTGATCATATGGCATTTGTTTCTCTGGAGTTAAATAACAAGACAGAACTGGTTGAGATGCATGGGGAGGAGGACTAGTTTGCTTGTTGCCAAATTTGAATTTTAAACTACGGTATATGCACAAGGTTTCTTGCTAAGCAAGGGTTTTGTTGTGAGTCCGTACAGTGAAACTTATTTTTTGTACAGGTAGCCTCACACACTTTAGGAAACTATATATTTTCCCTAGTTTTTAATATTGTTTAGGCTGTTGGGATCTTCCTCCACTGCAACCAGGAGCTTTATCTGCAATCAGCTCAAGTCTGTGGACTTGGCTTTCAGTATGTTGGGATAAACCTTTTTTTTTTTTACTCAGGCCACCAAGTGGAACATGCTGCAAAGGACGTACACTTTGTATTGCAGTTACATATTCAAACCTAGAGTTATACCTCCACAATGCACCATATTTAGTTATACTATGTATCCACAATCATAAATGCCCCCCTCCATGACAGAGGTCTGTTCTACAAGTGATTGGGGCACAGCCAAATGACATTTCTAGTCCCCTCCTGCCAGCAAGTGAGGCTGTGATAATCAAAAATGAGTACTGCAACAATTCCTTATCCTATTATAGATCACCGATGCGGGGGTATGTGTGCTAGAAACCTCATCCTACTGCACCGATTGCCAGCAGAACAGACCTCCATTGCTTGGTGCAGATGCTGGCTGTTAAGGCAGGCCTGGGCAGGCAGGGGTCCGGTCAGGAAATGATACTTAGTTATGCATTCATCACTACGTTTGTGATTTAGGAGCTCAATCAAGAACTGAACCCAGGAATTCAAGTACCAGAAGTGAATACAACTTGTCCTTCCACACACAAAAATCCACTCCTAACCTCCCCTCCTCCCAGATTCCTACTTCATTCAGTGAGTATAATGAGGAGAAGGGAGGAAATCATTTTGTTGCTGTTGTTAAGTCAAAAATCCCTTCCTGCTCACAGATCCAGAACTACTATACCTTCACTGTCACTCCAGATTTGTCTGTGGAAGACGATGACTTTTATATCTCACAATCAGAACACAAACTCCTGACTTCTGTGGACAATATTCCTTCAGATGCAGTCAACACACAATGGCAACTTCGTGAAAGTCAGTTGCCTCTCTTTCAGACACTGCAACTCCATTATTTCTGTTCTACTACTGTATTCCTTCCTCTACTCCACCAAGATTCAGAAATTGACAAATGTTTTGGTGTTTTCATCATTGTTTATTTAGGAACAAACCAAAAAGGTCTCATTTCACCAAACTGTACAAGCAAGCTCTTCCCACCCTCATAGCCACATATACAAAATCAAGGGAAACTTGCAGTTCACTTCGCAGAAGTGGCATCACTGCTGGGGGAAAAAGCAAGTGCCATCACACCAAGCAGGCACCAGTCCTCTCCAGCTGAAGGAAGTAACTGGCATTTACCCACATTGACAGCTTCAGCCTTTTCCTCTTCTAAAAGTTTTACCAAAAGTACAAAAAGATTTTTTTTCATAGTTTGGAACTTAGCCTATAAAGAAAAAGAAAGGTACAAAACCAGAATGCTACCTGTCAGGCTTGGTGTACTTGCCTGCTGCTACCCTTCTAAAAAAAAGGTCCACTTGCAGTTACACTACAATGAACTTGTGGCTAAATCAATGTTCTATTGTACATTGAAAGATGCTATTTACAACAGCTTACCATTGGCTTGGAAAAATTCAAATAAGCTGAGCAGTCTGTTTTGTGAGACGATTTTATATAGAGTCAAGGAAAAACAGAAAAACTTTGTGTATCCATAATATCCTAAGATGTAGCATCAAAGAAATAACCTGAAAGCATTTGTAATGGACCTTAGCTCCTTATTTATCCAAGATATATAGATCGTTCCATCAGAAAACTTGGGAAATTCAAAAATAACGTCCATAGGTCCTCATAAAGTTTTTGAGTTTAACTAAGTGCAACAAATTACACTGGCACAGACTGCCTGCCTGATGCACTGCCATCATTTCTAAAGTCTTACAGCTGCTTGTTTCAGAGGAACATGACCTACATGAGCAGGATAAGAAGAGCTCTGCCATTACTGGCACTAATAAGGGGTTGAAAGGCTCTTGAACGTATGTGAAGGTTCCCATTCTTTCAAGTAACAGCTGGGAGGCTTATAAACAAACAATAACAGTGCCCTTGGGTTGTTGGATTGCAACTCCCAGCATTCCTCATGGTTGTGCTGGTTAGGGCTGCTGGGACTTGGAAGTCCAACACCTTCGGTGTTTGCACAAATACAGAACCCATAGGTGTGCAATGTACAGCCCTGTGCTCGCCCACTGCAACCTTCCTAACATATTAAAGGGGAAACCCATGGTTGGACTGACACTCACCAAAGTCATGGAGAGGTTCTGCAAGCATGTGGTTCCCTACTGTGGCTGGAATCTTACTGGTTCATCCCAACTAGAGTAGGCCCAGTCAACTGCTGAATGATGAATCAACATAGGTAAATCCCACCCATTCAATGGATCTACTGTAGTTAGAATTAGCAACAGAAGCTAATGTGTGCTACTTCAAAATTTTACATTTCTGAAACACTGAAGAATCTATACAAACTCTAGCCCAGCTCTTGAGAGGCTTATGCACTGGGATCTCTGCCTAAGAGTCCTAGAGTGCTAAATAAGCAGTGCTTAGTAAGCAGATGCACTTTCATATATGGATACAAATATCAGGTTTGCATCTGAATTGCATAGAAGAAACTGCCGTCTAACAGGCCAACTGTTTGCCCAGCTGTGACAGTAGTGTTTCTGCTCTCCCCAGAGTTTGTTTTGGACACCACCTGCTACTTGGGTCTTTTAGTGGCGATGGTGGTGTTTTAACCTGGGACCTTTCATATGCAAAGGAGCTGTCCACTGCACAATGCTTTGTTGCACATACTGACCTCATTCACAGTTCAACAGAGACTGTACTGTGCAGGAAAATTCTCAGCAGCTTGTGAGGGCTGGACCCTTTTGCAAAGGGAATAAAGAGATTCCTTTCCTAGCAGTGTTGATTTGGTCAGTGAGTCCTAAGCTCACCAGCCCCATTATTAAGAGTTTTACATTATGCAGTTTCCATTCCAAAGGGTGTTTAACTGGCTCTCAATTTTTTAAACAAACAAACAAACAAACAAAACAAGTTTCGCTAGGAAATAGGAACAGATGAAACTAAGATTTCAAGTATGACTAATACATACCACATGAAGACACTGTGTGCTTGCAGCTGAACACAGTCCAATCCCCACATCTGATCTAAAAAACATTTTGCATTCTGATTCAGAATTCCTCATCTACACACATTTGCTGTGAGCCTATTAATTTAGATAAAGCACTTTGGGAAGAGGGGCAGTTAAGGTTTCAAATGTTGACACATGGTATCTGGAGCTCTGCATGTGTATGATCTGCCTGGCACCAACAGCTCCAGATTCAGAAACAGCCCTTGGTGGCATTTGCTATAAAGCTGTGCCATCACATTAAAATTTATTTGATCAGCCAGCCATATGGAGTGTCACTGCCAAGCCAAAGCATCCACTGCACACTGCCTGATCACACAGCTTGAGAAATGCTCTGCAGGCCAGTAAGCAAGCCCTTGTTTATACATACAAACACACACATTCACAAAGATGAACTAGCAGTACTAATCCTGTGGAATTCCAGCTAGCCTTCATCTGAAATAGTACATAAATTAGGCCATTTATTTTACTTCAATACTGTGCTGGTACTCTGCTGTGAATGAGAGCTAGCATGGTGCACCTACAGTTTTTGCCAACATGGTGCCCTCAAGATGTTTTGGCCTAAAACTCCCGTTAGCCCAAGTCAGCATAGCAAGTCGTTCAGCACTATGGGAACTGTGGGTCAAAACCTCTGGAAGACACCCTAGTGGGGAAGCTGGTGTAGTGGATGAAAGAAACACTAAAGTTGGATTCAAGAGACAGATTCAAGAATCCAGCTCAGCAAACACAAGTGTCAAACTTGATATGAAGCCTAACGGTGTTATCACAGAGCTGAGGAGGACATATATAAACTGCCCCATATTCCTTAAAAAATGGGTACAAATGTAATCGCTGTATGCCTTCAAGTCCTTCCTGACAGCAACTGTATGGCAAACTTATCGTGGTTTTCTTGGCAAGATTTAGTGAAAGGAAATTTGTCATTGCCTCTTACTTAAGCTTGGGGAGTGTGACTTCCCTAAGGTCACCCAGTGGGGTTTCTGTGGCCAAAGGGGGGGGGGGGGAATTCAAACCCTGATTTCTTGGTGTCCTAGCCCACCACTCAAACCACCATGCTGGCTCTCCTCAAAACTAACACAAGCTTACAGTTACACAAATATAATCATAAAAATGTAATGCAAGCATATAATTAAGTTTTAATGATAAAGTGAGATGATCCATGTATGATTCGTTTATCAATTCTTTCTTTAGTACCTCCGCTTCTATCCTGAAATGTGGGGAGAGGCACAGAATGCAGTTTGAAGAACCAGGTGAATTTTTCAAGATTTTTTTAAAAAAAAGTTTAGCAGCCTGTAAATAAAATACCCTTGATGCCCCAGTAAGCCCAGTCCTAAGTGCTTTGCCTAACCACCTACTATGTTACAGAGCCTAAAATTAGTCAAGCAGTTGTATATTAAACCAAAGTGTTCAGATCTCCTTACGAGAAGTTTTACCTCTGATTCTGAAGTATTTAACTTTCCAGGTTTAATGCAGAGTGGAAATCAGTGCAAAGGGACTTATGGTTGATTTGCTTTACCACCAAGCATCAAGGCGCTGGCACCATTAAACTTAAAGGGATAAGGAAGCATAACTGATCTTCCAGATAAGGACTGACTAGAATTATTAAGCTACTTAAAACTGGGAAGATGTGTTATGCTGAATTCACTGAACAATTCAGCCCAATTCAGTATTTTCTATGCTATGGTAACTGGTAGCAGCTCTACAGAGTGTCTGGCAAATATATATATATATATATCTTCCTATCGTACCACTAAACCTTCCACATACCAAGTATGCACTCTCTGTCATTGAACAAGCCCTCTCCCCAATTCAAACCTTGATTTTCTCATTAGAAGACCTGTGCAAAATTTTGGTAATGCTTCCTGTGACAAGAAATGCTGCTGTGAAATCACCACACTGACAAATGATCAGTATCTTCCCTGTAATTTCACCTTTGCCCTAAAGGTTTGTTTCACAAGCTGTGCAATTTGTTAGGCATAGGAAGAAGGATGGTGCATTTACTACTGCTGGTAAAGACCCATTTTTTTAAAAGCCCATGATTAAAGTCAGGGGTAGGCAACCTTTCCCCTTTAAGGGCCGAGGGACTTCAGTTCCCAGAATCCCAGGAGCTATTGGTCAACATGGGACTATTGGCCAACATGGCTGAGACTTCTGGAAGCTGAAGTCCCTCGGCCCTTAAAGGGGAAAGGTTGCCTACCCCGATTAAAGTAATATATATACATTTAAATTGGTACAAGACATAAAGCAGTGCATGAGCTGGTACAAACCTATGAGCTGGTAGAGCAACAAGACCCCAAATACATTTAATTGCAATGAGCATAAAGCTTCTGGACATTTAAATTTGTGATCAGCTCAATAGATAACTTTTACTTCCACTGTTGTCTTTTGCACACAGATGTCTCCATCCGTAGATGTGAAGGAAGAATACATGGGATGGGGAGGACTACATACTTACAGATATATCCCCACTGAAATGTATATGTCCAAAAGCTGTTGCCTCAGAATGGATGCAGCAGCAGTTAACAGAACCTGAGCATTAAATTAACCTATATTATCTAAACACATGGCCGAATGGATCAATCACATTACCGGTGTTTGCACTTCTTTAGAAACAGAATTGGTGTATAGTGTTTGGTTTTTGAAGACAACAGGGCTGTTCTGCCACAGATCCAGTAGGGGGAGAAAATCAAGGTTATCAAATAACTGTTTTATCCCTAATCCATCATTTCTTGTAACTATACATCTCTATGCCACAAATTTAGGCTCCACCAAATTGGTTTGTGTTCTTTTCCTTCTCAGTTGAGATAGGATTAAACTGCTCATGGTTTGCATTTCATGTACACAATTTAAATCTTAAATCTGCTCCTAAACCTGACCACTCTGATCTCAGACATGGTTATATATAAATTTAACAGGTTGTATGGCAAGACTGACAGAGTTACAATAGTATGAGCTTTCACAGAGATACAACCCACTTCCTCAGATGCCTGGAATGCCACACGATTCTGTTATTTTTCCTTAACAAACTAACTCTTTAAAAATGGCAAGAATCGAACCTTAAGTGGGCCTTACTTTCTGAGTAAGGATATTGAGGATTACAGCTTAATAATTAATTAATGTTGCTATTCTAGGCTAAACCCCAAGATAGCTGCTTCAAATTTGCTGACAGTCTTCTTCAGTGTGCATAAGAAACATATTTTCTTCAAAGAGATGGGAAGGTTTCCAATTACATACTAATTTGTGAATGTATAACATAGGTGCTATGTATAAAATATCTGCTAATGTTGTATTGTAGACGTGTATATTTAAAGTAAACCTGTATGTATGTAAAGACATAAGAAAACAAAGTTATAGCTTAAGAACAACTGTCATACACCAGTTCTATTGGCATGATAGAAGCTGCTCTTTTTGTATAGTTGTTGCTTCCCAAACATGCCAATGGACATAGCCCCACAAATTCCTGAGAAGACTGTACCCCTACATTACTTACCTGCATTTGTTCTCTGAAGGCATGGCTATAAAATGAAACAATAATCTTTTGGTCCAACCTCCTAACAGGAACACTTGCTGGGTCACAGCCTTAGAGGACACCATAAGTAAAGCTTGGATAAAAGTTACTTTATTTGCACTGTACCTAATACTGTACCCAATGAATTAAAGCACTGCATCTAGCGTAACACCAGTCTATACATTATGGGATGGAAATGTAAATTGTGGTGTTCATCTGCTAAACGCCTTTCTAAACACAATTTGAGAGATTACATTTTCTATTTTATCCCCAGTAAAAATTAGATTTGTTTGTTCCGAAAAATGAAGAAAATTTACAATTTAGCCACCACCACACCACTACCCATGTCAATTTCTAGCCCTGGAGATTAATAGGCATTTTTTGAACTACTAAGGTCTTATAGTAGTTGAATGTAATTTTAAATAATAATAACAGATGTAATATTTGAGTTTTTATTCCCGGATTTCTGTCTTACCAGCAGTGTACACTGTCAATGTCCTATGAAGAACAGGTGCTCATAATCTTTTTTCTGTTTTTGTACAAGAAACTGGGAAAACTGTTCATCAGACCTATCTTTGACACACTATCCTATGCCCAACCCTATCTCATTCCTTCACCAGTAGTGCATTCCAACTATGTTTTTATTCAGGAGTTAATCCTATAGTGTTCAATAGATCATACTCCCAAGTACGTGGGTACACACTACAACCTAGATTCAAATGCAAGGAGGCAGACATATAGCAGCTTGAGCCTTCAGAGAACAAACAAGGAAAGATTTCAGAATGTATTGTGTTATGACAGTCCATTTCTAGGAAACAAAAATGTTTTAAAACAATGCCCCAAGTTCATTATCCTATCAGTAGGCCAATTGGTAATATGAACAAGCTGATTCCATACAAATACAAAGCTTGACATAAATTTTCCAATGGGAAATAAATGGGAAACAAAATTGGAGAGTCACAGTCTAGAGAAGAGAAAAAAATCTTGCCTACACCGGGCCAGCCTCTTGCTCCCTGTGCTAGGTTAGGCAATGGACTGCTCACAAATCTTTCTTCCTTGTTTGATCTTGCTTGATCTCTTCCTCTCAACCACAACTTCTCAATGTGCTTTATGAAAAGAGGCTCTTGGCAAAATATGGCAGTGTTTCCTCACATCCTTCAGTGGAGGTGCAGGCCAAGCCCCACAGCTGCAATCTTCACAAAGTTAACAAGGATCCTTTGAGGGAGGCAAGTGCTGGTTCATTCTGTTTCTGAAAGCAATACACATGTGCATCACAATCTGTTTTACAGTCCTGGAAGAATTAGCCAGCAAAAAGGCCAAAAGAGAACTGAACAAACAAAAGTCACCATGACCTCAACTGCTCTTAGATGGAGTAGGTGGAGGGAACCTATGAAGAGTTGTGCTTTAAAATCCCTACCTGACAACAGGCAAGTTGTTAAGATGTTAGTTATTTACTGATGTCCCAGCTAAGTTTCTGATACTATTTCATTTTATAGCATTGGTCTTATATCTTAACTCCTCTTATCTTTGCTCATTATACTTTGACCTCTCCTCCCCAACACCTATGACATGGCATCTATCTCATTTCCTTCAAATTTCTCCTCAACACTCACTTAAGGGAAGCATTTTCAGTTCAATTCTTTTAGTATTTACTTACGCTCAAGATGAAACCTAGACATATATAACTGCATCTGTCCATATTTCTTAATTTTTATTCTGGCTTCCTCTTCCTCTCCTCCAGCTGAACATTTTTAAAATTGTTTTTTGTATCTGCCTTTGTAAAATGGTACATACTGTCTGCCGTGTAAACAATGCATTTAGGATCAAACACCCTTTGAATAGAACCTATTGACTTAACTGTGGAGACTATCGCATTATGTTATAAACCAGCTTACCTGAGCCAGCTTAAAATTAGGAGCAGGCGGCATCCTAATAGTATCAGATGCATTTAGCTGCCAAAATCACTGTCCGGCTGCAGCCCGGCTCTATCTCTGCTCCAAGGGGTGCTCCTTGGATCTCTCTGTGAAGCTGGGAGTTTTCTGGAGCGCCCCTCTAAGCAGCAATGGAGCCAGGCTGCAGCTGAGCGGTGATTTCGGTGGCTAAATGCATCCGATACTATCTGGATGCTGCCTGCTTCTAATTTTAAGACGGTTCAGGTAAGCTGGTTTATAACATAATGCAATAACCTTCTGTGTTTTGTATTCCCCCCCCCCCAAAAAAACCCCTTGTTTATTATAGCACAATGCTAAGTCATTATATAGTATTCCGAAGGGGGGGGGAATCTGTGTTATTCCAGTAACTCCCAAAAGTTTATATAAGAATAAACGTTGAACCATGAAGAAGAAAAACATAACAAAGCAGTTGGATTCAGGTTACGCTTTCCGCTAACAGTAGGACTGTTTTGCAGAAGGCCCCGCTGCTTGATTTGGGGCTGGTGATTCCTCCTCCCTCCAAAAATGAACGACATTCACTCTTCATCAAGGGTAGCTGAACCAGTTGTAGAAAGTATGAAACTGCTTACCAAAATGAACTGCTGGTGGATGACTATCTGTATCACCAAGCTCTGAGCTGCCTTCTTGACCTCCAGGCTCCCAGGATTCACTGTTCTCAGAAGCTTCAGAAAAGGCATCAAATGTCCCTTTTTGACTGCTGGCTGGCTCACCAATGCTTGAAGACTGATCTTCACTGCCTGTGTCTGAAATTACCCTGTTATCTTCATCGAGTCTTTCAGCAAACCACAGCTTGACCTGAGCACTGGTCATCTGAGTCCTCTCACACAGACCAGAGAGATCATCTTCATAAAGCACCTTGTTCTTTTGGAAATAATCCTGAAGGATCTCCCTGCTAGTCTCACTGGAGGTTGTTAGGCCTTTCGGGAAAATACCATGCTTGTAGTTCTCAAACCACCTCAAATTTCCATTTTTTAAACCATAGCGACTGTCCCCAAACCAGCGAATCACTTCAGCCCTGGGAAGACCTGTCTCAGAACATATTCGGTCATATTGTTCATTAGTAGGCCTCTGGGTCTGCACAAAGAGCTGTTTAAGCAAATGCCTCTGCTGAGCAGTCTTTTTAAAGCTTAGCTTGGGTTTGGGGGGCATAGGTAACCTGCTAGGAGAGTTCTCTCTTTGGACATCTGTATTTAAACAAGGCTGCTCACTTTTGCCATTTGATTCAGTCACCTTAAAGTTCTTAAGGTTAATTTTTATAGGGTTCACTTTGCGTTCACCTGACGACATTTGAGAACTGCTGGCTGCATCCAAGGAGCTGTTTTCGCTTGAAGCCCTCAAGTCATCTGATGAGTCTTCCTCTTCCACAGAGTCATCTTCACCATCATTATCTACTCCCTGTTCAGTTTTTTTGATCACTTGTCTTTTCCTTCGCTCTGAGAACCAGCTGTCAATTTCTCTCCTTGTCATTTTGGTCTCAGTCCTTAAACGGTCTACTTCTTCCTCAAGAGGAAATGGATTCTGTGCAAAGCTGCCCTCTAATGCTCTGAGCTGTTCGGGAGCCCTTTCCTTATACTTTGTAGTGGAGAAATCAGGGGTTTGATGCCAGGACTGTCTACGGGTTGGGTGATGAACAACTGGTGTTGCTGGTGACGTGGACATTAGCTCTGTGGTTGTTTTGGGAGAAGATGTGAAGGTAATTTCTGGTACTGAATCTATGATTATTGTATTTTCTCCAGCATGCATAACTTTGCTGCCTCTTATGTTTCTACAATGATATCTCCTATCACTAAACCATTTCCGGACATCCCTTGTACTAAGACCTGTGATTTTTGTCAGCCTCTCAACTTCAGCATGGCCAGGAAACTGATTTCTACAGAAACTGTCTTTTAGTGCAGATAGCTGTTCATAAGACTTCTTACTTTTGTATATATTTGGATCTAAGAATGTCTGTGAAGATATGCTAGGGCAAGCAGTGAGCTGTGACTGAACAGCACTGACTACCTTCACAGCTGATGCAGTACTAGAAACTGACACAGCAGATGGTAGCTTAGCTATCTGTGTCTTTGGAATGGGTGTTGCTGCTATTGCATGAGATGAGGTTGTTCCTTGAAGTCCATTTGTTACTGGTTGGGTGACAAACACATTACTTGCTCCTTCAGGTTTTCCAACTGAATGGCCAGGCAAACTGGCTTGAATGAGATGCTGAACACTACCAGGACTTGCAACTAGAGGTGTATTCAACACTGTAATGGTGGACTGGGGCACAGATTGAATCACAGTGTTAAACATTTTCTTCCGTGCATCTTCTATTTCCTCAGGTGACCAGCTGATACCCTGTTTCAGTCTATGAGCTGTAAACCAAATCTTCAACTGTTCTTCTGGATACTTAGTCACAACAGTCAAATAGCAAAGCTCAGCTTTAGTAGGATAAGGAAATTTATGGAAAGAGTTTTTCAGAAAACTATTAGAATCCATTGCTGCATTGTATGTTGGGATACTACTCAGGGGAATCATTACTTTGGGAAGGGATTTTGATGTAGGGAGCTGCTGGTGAACTGATGGCTGCTGCTGCAGTTGCACAAGTTGTGTGATGCCTGATTGCAAAACAGGCACATTTCCCACTACTGAACCATTGACAATATGTGATGATTTGACTGAACCTGTTGTAGACTGGCTGGCAGGCACAGATCCATTGCTGGATGGCTGTTCACCACTTTTTGTCTCCAGATCCTTGGCTGGTTTACTAGAAAGATTCTCTTTTAGCATGTGGATTTTTTTAACTTCTGGTTTTGTTTTCATTATTTTCATAATGGGTGTTTTGGTAATGATAATTTCAGCTTGACTGTCTTGACCATCCTCAGGAAGATCCACTAGAGAGTCTTGACTAGTGCTGGTGATGGTGGCAACTCCACTGGTTTGTTCTACAATTGTGTGATTGCCTTGCTTTACAATATTCCAGATTAAGCTGGTTTCCCCAGCATGGTGCTCTGCATTGTGGCAAGAAAGCTCTTTGTGGCTCTTCACCAGGAAATTACACTGCAAGCACACAAAGGAAGGATCTTTACTAAAGTCTATGTGCTCAGAATCAAGGTGAGCAAGGAACTGGGTGACATCTTGAGAACTAAAATTGCAATACATACATCTGTAAGTATCGCCCTCTAGTATGCCACGATGTCCATTAGACAACGTCCCACTGTTGTGACTACTATTAACAACAGGATCACTAGTAGGCAAAGTGGCCATAGTGGCAGACTGCTGTGTTCCTTCATAACCAGCTTCAACAGATGTTGATTGTGATTCCTGCAGTGCCAATGTTTTTGATGGTATCATACAAGGCGTTGTGGATTTCCTTTTGCTAGCCATTATTGTGACCACGTAAGATGAAGGCTTATGAGCCAAATCTTACTTTTTAATAATGCTTTCCAGGCTAAATTCCACCAAATCCATGATGCCCAGAAAAATGTGTGTCAGGAGCTGGGGCAACCACTTAAGTTTGCCATTGAATCTGAGGAAACAAAATGATAGCATATTAGCAAAATATTATGTGATGCATTTACAGAAGGATAAGCACCTGCTCTTTGTTGCTCAGTTACAGCTTACATGTGATGGTAACCTTCACTGTGAGAGTGTGTTGTCTAATACTTGGAGTGTTCATCTCTAACTGGGAAATTCAATTATTCACTTTTTTAAAACTAGACTCCAAACTATAGCCAAGTACAAAACTGGGAAGGGGGAAGAGCTAGAGCTAGTTGAAAGGAAGAGCAGCAGATCCAGATGCAAAACAGTGATTCAAGAGGTGGAACCAAAACTTACGACATCCCATGAACTAAATGCTGGAATGACCTATATATACTTACTACAGAACAGAGATACTAACAGAGTGGAAAGAAAATAGGGGCGGACAGTTGTTGTTTGTACTGTTAGACAACTGAGAGTTCGAAAGGCTTGTTATTCTACTTGAGTTATCCAGCAACTTGTCTTCTGCTTACCACTTTCATCTTACAATAGCTATATGTGAAACTGGAAAATTGATATTAGCTTACTTTATACCTTCCATCAACACTAAACAAAAAACAGGAGATTAATATGAGTTATATATATCATGGCACCCCTGACACTTTGGAACAAAGTCAATCTATATTATGCAAAAAATTTAAAGTGGACAGTTGGACACACATGGGGTATTATAATTTTGATTCCCCCAGTTATAATAATTAGGTCTATAATTTTCCTTTAATGTAATGCAATCTGTAAAAGTTTAGGGTATGGACTGTAGTCATAATATATCATAATTTCTGACTGGAACAACAATTTGATACCACAGAGATGATATTCTCAGACTGAATTACTGAAACCTTTGCTCTCATAGGAAGGTCTATGTTTCTTGCATTCATCTTTTCTATTTAACTCTACCATTAATCTTCATCTCAATGTAAGCAACAACTAAAAATATTGAATTATATTAAGTATAGATGAAACTAACAAATGAACCCTGACCCAACCCACAAATTATGGAAACCACACAAACAGATACCGGTATGTACAAAACCACTCGAAGACTCATGGTTCCACCAGACATTTGTTAAAGACATGGCCTAGCAATTCACAGCCAAAAACAACTGCAGAAACTGGTGGGCCTAAGAGCTATGACATGCATCAGATTTTGTAGAGAACATAGAACACATTCACATATTAAAGGGTTGGGAGCATTTGTTTTGTTGATCTTTTGTTGTGCCACTCAGCAAGACATCAAAAAACTAATATACATGTATCTATGAAATACTAGGGTAAGGAGGCAGTGAACTTCCAGATATTTTTGGACTAGAAGTTTGATTATCTCTGATGAGGATAGCTTATAGCCAAACACATGTGAAAGGCACTGAATTGCAGAAGATGGTCCTTTTCTGATTGATGAAAGTCACCAAGATTTTAAAGATTATTATAATTTTGTCCTGCCTTCTTGAGATTCTTCTAATTAAATGTCTTCCCTATCTCAGTGACACTTCCCTCTCTCAGCAAGGTGCTTGAAAAGCACCTCCCACATGGCTAGGTATTTAAAAGTGTGAAGTGAATGCAGAGTTCAAAGAACATTAAGGACTTAACCATGCATTTGCTAAATCAGAGTTATGGCTTGACTGAGCATTTCTTAAGCTCATTAGCACTTCCATGAGAGCTTGATCTCTACCATTAAAAGTAATCATGACCATGTTGTTTACAGAACTAGCAACTGCAGGTAAAACTCAAGTTTTGATATGGCTAAACTACTAAAAAAAGAAACAGAATTCTGTAATAGCCTGACCTTATTTCCAGAAAATGTTAATATTTGTTTGGCCTGCTCACATAAAGTTAACTTCAATTTAAGGACGGTCACAACACACCAGACAAAATGTAATCGAAGGGACTGTTTGTACATTTCTTTCTCCCCCCCCAGAACAGTTACATAAGCACACACAGAAGCCTGGCACAGACTTACATCTGCAACTTGAGTTGTGTACTCTGAACAGACCAATCTTAACAGGATGTTTTTCATTACCAGGCTGACAGAGCTTGTGTGGTAGCATGGTTGCAAGGGAACCAAGCCTGAGAGTAAAAGCACTTGTCTCCCAGCACAAAGTTAGGAGAATGTCTAAAATGCAATCTTAATTTCATGAATTCATGACGCTGCCATTCACTGAGTCAGACCACGGGTCCATCTATTCTATTCAACTCTTTTCTATTATTTTACCATGTGGCAGAGCAATGTCTGCTTTATCTGTCTCTCTTTATGGATACAAGCAGAAAGTCTCTCTACCTCTGCCCCATCACTGAGAGTGTTTCAACAGAAGTATCCAGGAATTGAACTTGGGACCTTCTGCATGCAAAGTATGTATTCTACTAGTAACCAAAGTCACTTTCCCTAGCTGAGCCACTTTGGGTCACAACAGTCAACACAGCTTTAACACTTCAATAATGTGGGGGGTATAACTGACCATACAAAGGATAAGAACATGGGTATATAAAACTTCCTCCCTTTCAACCTGAGCCATTTCATATTCTACAGACTTATAAATCCCATATAGGAAGAGAGTCATAGTGCTCTGTAGGGTTTCAAAAACAAACTCACTTTTTATAAAAAGTAGACTGAGATCCTTCACTGGGAGATGTGCATTACATAGCTACATCCTCCTAGCTTAGTCTCCCAATGCTCCCCACCAAACTCTCTTATAAGCAGCATGACTCTCCCCACAACCACTTTTACGATGTTGGAGATCAGATCAGTGGGGACCATGTCCAACTATTTTTCTGTAGCTGGGCATGCTGTGACAGGCATCCACAGATATCTCAGGGTGGGGTGGGCACTCAGAAAGTCTTTGCAGATGAGAAACGTCTCTTGAAGCACATCCAGCAACAGGGAACTTCCTTTCCACTGATCTCCCTGCTCTCTGACAACATGGAAAAGGATGTGCTGGGTGGTTGAAGCTTCTGACTTCTACAACAACCAAAAAATAAAATGAGTTGGCATAAGTCTGAGTTAAAATTATTATAATTCATTAACAGGATGCCAGCCATAATTTGAAGATTTCACTATAAATTAATTGAGGTCAAGTAGATTTATTTCCCCACCTCTCTCTCCCCCACATCCCAGCACATACATCTAAATGATTAATCAAGTAACGGATTTGCTCATTTAGAAAACACAACATCCATTTTGCATTGATTCAACATTTAGCTTCAGGTACTGTTAGCTATTTAATATTTTTGGTTTTAGTGGTACTTTAGGGGGGTTTAAGCATGTGCAACACACACAAACTGTTCAGGTGGGACACCCTGCATCCTCTATGTATTTTTAAAATCTTGGTAAGGGACAAGGCCTCTCTTTTTATGTTGGAAATGAGAATGGAATTTATGAATGGAATTCAGATCTCCCTCTTTGCTCCCGGCTTTGAAAGAAGACAAAAGCAGAGATATGTTTCTCCTTCTTCCAAAAACCTAGTGTAAGGATAGAATCTGACCTCACCCTTCTGTCCTGACCCACTTGGCACACAAAGATGAGAAGATTAGGACTCTTTTACCTGCTGACTGGTTTGGGGGAAAGTCAGAAACAAGATGAGATACTTGCATAGCTTTTGGACTTCTCCAAATGTGATTCCACACAAGAGACCAACCAATATTGCCTTCCCCATTCTTATCTTCATGTGCCAAATGATGTTAGGAAGGGCTGGATATCACACAGGAAATGGCTGCCTATCCAAACCAAATAAAAATTGTGAAAGGAAATGATGTCCACAGAATCACATATTTACAAAATATTATTAAACCCCCCCCCCAGACAAAGCAAACTAGCAGTAAGCATGCATTATTCAAAGGGTAACTCCCACTTCATACTTCTTCCTGTGTATGAGGATGCATACTTACATATGAAGCTAATTTATACGCTACTACAAGAGTATAGCAACAGAAGTGTGTACAGTATTTCTGCCTCTGGATCCAATTTTCCAATAGATTGGAAAATTAATATCAGCTTTATTTTTCAAAGCTGGCAATTTATGTTAAATGACACAGCTACATCTTCTTCACCTATACAGACTGGTTAACCCTGGTGGCACAGTGATTAAATGCCAGTACTGAAGCCACTCAGTCACAAACCACAAGGTTGTGAGTTCAATACCAGCCAGGGTCTCAGGGTTGACTCAGCCAGGCATCTTTCTGAGGTTGCTACAATGCGTACCCAGCTTGTTGGAGGCAATTAGCTTACACATTGTAAACTGCTTGGAGTGCTTAAGTGCACTGATAAGCGATATAGAAATGTACTTGATATTGATATTGCTATTAACCAATACATCCAAGTGGAGAAATAACAAATTCAGATGGGAGTGCTACATAACAGAAATTATGTAGGAAGGGCGCCTTGTTCAGTATCTTGAAAAAGGCATAGAGCAATACAAACCATTCTCTTTTGGGAAGTTAAAAAGCTGTTTTCAACTGTTTTGTAGGGTAGATTTGGATATTACTACACAGGGAGCATCTGAGGACATTCCCAATAGGCACAAATAGGTCAGAGATAGTATCCTAAAAGTCTTGCATATTAACATATTTTTAGATATGAGCATAACTTGCAGAAGTGATCCTATGACTTCGTAATTTGTGAACAGGCCCTATACTGTATTTATTTAATTTTAGATCTCTCTCTCTCTCTCTCTCTCTTTGTACACACATACACACGTCTGCATATTATGATGCATACACATCTGACACACACAGCTCTTGACTATCTTACTCCTGGTATTCTATGTGCAGCTGTGTAAAGAGTGCTCTAGTACTTTTCAGCTGGACTAGATGTTAAGTGGTTGTTTTCATGGAATTAATAAGGTAGTTCTGGTAATGCAAAACATTTGGTCAGGCTAACAAGAATGTCCTCAATTACAAGATTAAAAGTGTAGCCTTCTCTCAACTCTTCCTTAGCAAGTAAAGCTGTGTTAACAAAGTGACTACTGCTAAAGCTAAGCCATAAGAAAGTGTATCCTTCGAACACTGAGCCATATTCCCATAACTAGTTTTTATTACCTATTTGCCTTCAGTTTGAGAAAAGCTGAAGAATGGTTAAGGGACAGATGTTCTAAGATGGAATAATCAAGCCCCCAAACCACTAAATGTAGAATCCAAATTGTAGATGCTCCATTTGTGTTCAACAACCTCATAAGCTATGGGTGTGTAGTACAATTAGCATCTATATCCAGCCCTTGCAGCAAGCAGGTATGACACCTGCATATTATGTTTTGTGAGGACTAACAAATATGAGGACTAACAACATATAACATCGGGAAGGGCAAATTTAGCGCAATCCTCAATACTACTGAGGGCTGGCTGGCGGACTGGCACATTTCCATTCACAGACTGTACCCCTGGCAGACCTCTCTAGAGGTAGACTACATGGGTGTGCATCACCATTGTCTTGTCACAATGCTGGAGTAATAAGGAAGCCACCTCATCTATATTAAAGTTATAATTACTTTTACTGGGACACACACACAAAATAGAGCAGATGTCTTGTATGAGTAATTACTCTTCACCTTAAAACATGTAACAAACTATGACGGAAGACAACTTGCAAATAGCATCCAATTAAGGATGGGAGGAATGCACACTTTTCAGTTGGCATTAGCTGCCTGCTAATTAATCATAATGTAGCTAGGGGTAGATATTTACTCCCTGTTATGAAAATTCACAAGACAACTTATGATCATATAAAAAACAAACATAAAAACTAAAATATCTTTTAGAGAGCCAGTGTGGTGTAGTGGTTTGAGCATTGGACTATAGGACCTTGGAGACCAGGATTCGAATCCCCAGTCAGCCATGGAAACCCACTTGATGACCTTAGACAAATCACAAACTCTCAGCCCCAGAGGATGACAATGGCAAACCCCCTCTGAACATATCTTGCTAAGAAAACCCTTTGATAGGTTCACCCTAGAGTAATCATAAGACAAACAATTCCAAGGCACATCGCAACAATTTAAAAAACAAACAAAACTAGCAGCTGAACCGCGAAACAATATGTAAGCCAAGCTTTTTCCTGAAAATTTCAGGAAAATAGGCTAAGCATGTTGTGCATGTCAGGAGTCAGCAAGTTCCCCTTACCTGGGGCCGGAAATATGTTCGTATTCAGTGCTCTCATTGCAATAATGCTTTGCTTAAAGATGCTTCTCAAGTCTTTAACATAGAAAATTAAAGTTAGGTACTCAGGTTTGTGTATTCAGTTCACCAACGTGGCCACCATGGTGTAGTGGTTTGAGCACTGGACAATGAATCTGGAAACCAGGGTTCAACTCGCTACTTAGCCATGGAAACCCACTGGGTGACATTGGGCAAGTCATTTAGTTGGCTCTCCATAGCAATGGATTGTTTTTATCCATGGATTCAACGATCCACAGTTTGGGAATATTCCCAAAAGATATAAATTCCAAAAAGCAAATCTTGATTTTGCTATTTTATATAAAGGGCATCATTTCACTACGCCATTATGTTTAATGGAACTTGAGCATCCATGGATTTTGGTATACACTGGGGTCCTGGAACTATATCCCAGCGGATACCAAGGGCCTACTGTACTCTCTAAGGCTCAGAGGAAGGCCATGGCAATCCCTCTCAACAAATATTGCAAAAAACAAACAAAACCTGTGATAAGTTTGGCTTAGGGTCCATCACCATAAGTTGGAAATGACTTGGAGGCACACAACAACTCAAAAGGAGATAAAAACACTATATCCATGTACAAGACATACAAACACACCTGTACCTCATGCCTTGCACACTCACACCCAAACAGCTTCACATTCTACTTCCTACGTGCAGCTCATTAACATTTGCGTTGCACTGGTAATCAACACTTGCCAAGCCGTTGTGGTTACCCCATCAGCCAGCATAATTGTCATCTCGTCTTTGGAATGAACATATTGCCTTGGTGATCAGGTGGTGAAGGACTCATGTGTTAATACAAAAGGAGCATGGCAAGATGGAGGGAAAACAAAGGCCTACATTTTATAAACAAAAACTTGCATATGCGAACATAGAGATGCTTTCTTACTCCTTATTTAAAAAAAAAATACCCTGAGATGTCTTTAGTGCTTGGAATCTATTGAGCTAAAAGAATTATACTTCTGGATACAGTTCACTACAAACAAGGGAGAAGAACATCCAGACCTCAATCAAATGCTCTCAATTAAAGCCCAGTTTGACCCTCTGAGGGAGAGAAGATGATTGGACAACAATTATTTTTACTGTAAGTTATGCTCTCATGATAGAGTGTGTGTGTGTGTGTGTGTGTGTGTGTGTGTGTGTGTGTATAAACACTGACTGTAGAATAGTGGGTATGAAAAACTATGATGCCTCCACTCTCTAAGATACCAGGTGTTTACCAAGTGATACTAGCATCTCCTGATTTTTAACTTCTGTAACAACTGTAATATTATCAGGTTATCGTACAACAGGAGTGGCAACTACCAGGGTTTAAAAGCTGCATTATAGGGCCGTACCCCCTGCTAAAGTTTTTGATTTATTTTGCCGCCAAATGTCCCCTAACACTCCTGGTGGTGTGGTGGGTTCACCATATTTTTGGTTCAGTCTTGGCGATTATACACCTAGGAGAGACCTTTTTTCTTACAGGAAGTGATCCATATGTCTTCCACTGTACGAAGTTATTTCCTTAGAAAAACGGCCTGGGTGGGTCAGAAATGCAGCCAAACAGTCCTCAATAGCCCTAGGGGACATTTGGAGATGTTTAGTGAGCCCTGGGCAGCACAAAAGCAGCCCTGCAGGGTCACATATGTGTTGCGAGCTATGCTCTTTCCATTCATGCCTTACATAAATGTTATCCAACCTGGTGTCTTCCCTATGTGTTGAACTACCACTCCCATCCTCTTCCCATGCAGATTGGGCATGATGGGGTATAGGCTAACACATCTACAGTACTCTGCATTAAGAAAGGCTGGCTGTCTATTAAGATTACCTTTAACCTGGGCCAAGACATTTTGCTGGCGGAGGCAGACCAAAACATGAAAGTCACGATATACCAAAAGGATGGGCAAGTGAGGATCTCCAGATGTTGTTTGACTGCAACTGCAGGAGTCCAACACCAGCATCATCTGAAGAACCATAAGTGCTCACCCCCCAATATAAGTAAGCAAATCAAGTCAAATTAGCTGTTTAGTGACTGAAGCAGGAAATCACAGAGCTTGGAGGAAAATTACAATTTCTGGACAACTTCTAGAATTTGGGAATTCTAATCCAGAACAGTAACTGTTCCAATGTCTGGATCCTACAAGCGCCTAGTTATAAAAACAACAACAACAATAACAAATCAAGTATATATGTTATTCTTCTATTACACCTGAAGTCAGCTTATCTCAAGTGACTGCTTCATTCTGCCAGCTCTGCTTTTTAAAATCAAGAAAATAATATGGAAATAGCTGGATACAGCTTCAAACATTTAAAGTGCTAAGTAACTCATATTAAAATTTGGGGGCTCACGCAGTGAAACATGTAAACAAACTCCTAAATGAAGAAAGAGGGAGGGAGAGAGAGAAAACGTGTTTACATCTTATTTAGTATTATAGAAACTCTGGTGCCTTTCCAATTTCAACCTGTAAGACAGCACCAGTCTGCAACAGTATCAACAATGACTCTCTTATGCTCATCATTGTGCTTTGTAGACATTGCCTGGTTTTCAAAATGCTTGGACAATTTATGGGCACACAGGACCAGCTGAATGAATAATCACATTCATTCAGAACAGAGTCATTTTTGTCTGGATCGATTTCATGAAACAGAGATGTATTTTCTCCTGCAGGTTAAAGCCTAAAATGTTGGCCCACACAACACAAATATCCCAGAGCAGCTCACCTTTATTTACTCTTGCAGACCTTTTGTTTTTGACACCAATTCTAAAGTGAAATTTTTATCTTTTATAACGCAATCTTAGAGTAGCAAAATGCTTGCTAGCTTTCATGGTTACTTTCCGTTTGTATGGACCAATAACCACATCTTTACCAGAGCTTGAAAACATTATATTCGTCATTTGTCTTCCCCACAGGACCAAGTGTCACAAGCTGCATTGGGAGAAGGATCCTGGTGCCTGTTTAGGTTTTTGAAGTCATAAAGGTATTTTGATTTAGTACATTAGCCACTTTGGAAGGGTTTCAGTGAGGAATACAGAAATACATAAGTAAGTCACTCAGGAAATTTAACCTATGGTCATATGATGATGATGTGGTGGTGGTGGTGGTGGTGGCAGTGGCGGTGTGCCCCATCATTCCTTGTCTTTTGAAGAGGCTCTAGTACCCACCCAGAGAAAAACTGTTCCATTAGTGACTGAGAAAGACAATACTATAATTTTGGAAGGATGTCTCAAATGACATAGCAGATTTCCCCCTCTGTAGTTGGAGATAATGGTCTGCCCTCAGACAGGAAGACTCTAACTCAGAGCAATCCTCCCAGCCACCTTGAAAGCCTTTATGGTGTCTTCCATGGAGGGGAAGAAGAGATATGTTGGGAGGTATGCCAGTGGGATGAGGAGAGGCACCTAAAGTATCCATAGCCTTCACAAAATCAAGACCCAAATCCAGCGGAAGGTGGAAATTCTGCCAACTTTGAAATGGGCATAACTTATCTCCCTCCCATATATGAAGTACTGTATTGTTCCTTTGGGAGAGGAAAAACATTGAAGTTGCAGTGAAAAGTTCAGCTCCATCCTCGCCTTTTGCCTTGCTGGTTTTTGGATAGATAGGAGATTGAAGATTGCATTTCAAATACATCTGCAGAGCAGATCACAGTATCTGCAAAGAAGTAATGATTGTGAATGTTATAGAAAAGAAATCATAAGAATTATTAGCCTACATTGGTCACAAGCTAATTACATTTCCTTTCCTTTTTTTAAAAAAGTTACCTTTTGGCTTTGAAATATCTGGAAATAGCAATAACTTCAGTATATAACATCATTAGAGTGAAACAAGGAAAGAAATAAGAGTCATGCCCATTAAGCAACTTTCTTTGTAAACCAGTGTTACAGGTAAGAATGTTAGCAAACTGAAAGGTGATAAAACAGTCTTTGAAGAAACATTTTCTAAAATTCAGATTTGGACTCTCCATGCCAAGAGACAATGTGGATATGTGGATATAGTCATTATCAAATTCTGACAGCCACCATATCCATTGAAATTATTCTAATTTTAAATTAAAATTAAGCATACAAAATCGTTTCTGATAATTCATGAATTCTATGCTTTCTCTATACTGGATGGCAGAATCCTGAGCCAACAGGTCTTGACTTAAAAAGTTTTTAATGCAACCTGCAAAATACTGAGATGGAAGACAGGATAGCTGAGAAGGAGCCCTTTCTCATGGTCAACATACGCAAACCATTTTTACAGTGTTCTCCATGCCAGACTACTGACTCTGCATCAAAACCAGCCTGTAAAGAAAAATAAGAAACAAAAATAGCCCAAGTAGAAATGGCAGAGCTAAGTCCAATATTGCCACATGGACCACTAAGGAACTTTCCTTCCCATCCCAATTCTGTTATCTGAACTGCCCAAAACTGGTGCAGGGTTTTTCCCCATACTTCCTAATCTGGTTTTGGTGGTGCAATGGGCTCACTATTCCCAGTGGAGCACCACTGCTGGATCACACCCATAGATTTTGTTTCCCTTTCCCCATCTTCCTCAAGAGCCATGTATCAAGATAGCTTCAACAGGTAGAATACACTACAATCAAAGCCCCCTCCCATTTTTTTTTCTGAATGTGCTGATCTACAGCTCAGTGTTCTGCTCACTGAACTGCCTCATTCTTTAACAGAACAAACTGTTCCATGTTGAGGCAGGAGCTGGCAGTGTTTTAAACAAAAGATCCCCCTTTCCATTTCTGACAGAACTCTGCCAAAGATCCAGTGCATTTCTAGTGCCAAGATACAAAAGGTCTAGAGAGGTCAAGTCAAGCAAAGGGTTTAAGTTCCACTGTATGCCATGGACCGCAAAGGAAATGGCAAGAGGGGGATACAAATGATAAAGATCCCCCTTTTTCATGATAGCAGCAAATAGAGAAGAAAGTACCACCTGTGAACCTTACAGCACTTGCTGTAAGGCACAAGAATTTGCTTCCAGTGTCATCCACTCAGGCTCCTTTTGGGGCTGAATTGTTTTCGGATTGTTTTAAGGAAACAACGGATTTTAAAGGGATTGTTCCCCTCACCCCAAAATTCAATGATTAATTTTCTGAATTTGTCCCAAAACTATTTTTCTATTTTTGTAAGATATAAATATTTCTCCCCAACCTGTTTAAGGTAGAAGAAAGGAGGTCGTTTTGATGGAAAACAGGATATTACACCAGTGTAATATCCAATTCTAGAAAATGAAATAAGTCCAGAGTAATTACAAGCAGGCTAATATACACCTGGATGTATGAGTATAATATTAGGGGAGTATAGGGGACTGATGCTATGCAGCTGCAAGGGGAAAACTACTACGTGATGTGGTTTTCAGGTGATTTCTGCCTCATAATGTTCAGTCCATAAAAGTTATATGGCTTTATGAAAAGAATGCGTCAAATGTTTGCGTAGTGCTGCCAAGTTTAGCTTTTTTTTTAGTAAGTAAAATAGAAAAAGAAGCAAAAATCTACTTATTTTAGAGCAAAGTATCACACATCTTCATACATACTGTCCTATTTTGGCAAGGACAGTACCAATTTATCCTCTGTTTCGGCCACTTCTAAAATGTCCCAGTTTCTTTCTCCTCCTCCCACTTTCTCCTTTGCTCTCAAGCTTACTTCAGTTGCTGCAAATTGAATTCAAAGTGCCAAAGTAGTTTGCATCCAATTCAGCAGGGAGTGGAAGATAGGAAGGAGCAGAATCTTGCCCCTCCCTGTAGGTTGAGGCAAAAACAAACTATTACAGCTTCTCCAGCTTATGTGTTCTTCCTCATTTATAATTTTGCCATCTTGACCACACTCTGATACTGTTTGGCCACACACATTTTGAGTTTCAATTGGGAAATGTTGGAGGATAGTAAAATGCATTTACTGAACTTCCAAATTCTGAAATATAAAGAGACAAAAATGCTTGGAATTATAATATCTAAATGCAAAAGAGTGTATGCATTCTGGATTAGAGAGCTCTGAAGTATGTTGTAAAAGTAAGGTATTGAACTACATTTATCTGTAAGTGACTTTGAGTTTAAAAATGAGTTTACTAATTGTCTCTCTAGCTCAGGGGTCTCCAACCTGGGGTGCCCACACTCCTAGGGGGTGCGAGATGGAATATCAGAGGGAGAAACAGAGTGGCTTGAGTCCTTGATTAACAAGTCAGGAGTCATTGCTATTTTTTTCTGAATAAATTAGAATCTAATTGCTCAATTAAGATTTGCATTTTATACACTGAGTTAAAAGCTTATTTTTAGTTCAATTTTTTCACTCTCGGTAGTCTATGTGGTTCAAAAATTAGAAATTAGACTTCTTCATCTTCAAATGTACAATTGTAAGGGATGCAACCATTAATCAAACATTTCCTAAGGGTGTGGGGCATATAAAAGATTGGGAACCATTGCTCTATCTTAAATAGATTTGCCTTCCTTTGGGATATTAATAATGACCATATCAGTCTGTTAAGAAAATAGTGCCCAGTTTCAGCACCAGAATTCTTGACATTACAATCTTTAAAAAAGATGGGGAAGGAGAAACCAACATATTGAGCACCATAAGCTATGTATAAGAAATGCATTCTGAACAAAGGAAATGGTCAGATTACCAGAAAACAATAAACTTGCATGTGTATTATTTTATTCCACTTTTCATTTTTTAGAGAACATAAAGAATGAACAAGGTTTCCACGACATCTTTGAGCCATATATTGACCAGTTCTGTGCCTAGCTTCAATAGGGTTGTTTTTATTAGATGCCTTCAAGTACATAGCCTGGCACATCATTTTTATGAGCCCATGCATCTCTACATATAATGCTTTGCAATACGGTAGTTCAACCACCTAGGCATACATACGTTATAGGGTATGGGGATAACAGTTAATGCCCTATAGAAAGAAACTGTCCAGCCACAGAAAATTTTAAGCTGAATCCTAGCAGACAAAACTCACCATCCTTGCCATATTAAATTGTAAAACAATAAAAATGTCTGTGATGCTGCACTACAGTAGCATAAATTGCTTTAAATATTCCCACTATTTTTTTCTAAAGCAGCTCACATTACAAAAATAAAACAAACATATAATATAAAACATTTTTAAAAGCTCACAGCATTTAAAAAAAGACCTGAAAAACTATACAAATTATATAAAAAAACCAGCACATATATGCTGTAATCTTAGTGATGTTTACCTGGAAGTGAGATGCAGTCAGAATAGTTCTTAATTCCAGGTAAGTGCATACAGGACTGCAACCAGAGTTGCTGTTGTTACTATCTGCCTTCAAGTTGTTTCTGAATTATGGTAACCTTAAGGTGAACCCATCGCAGGGTTTTCCTGGCAAGATTTGTTCAGAAGGGGCTTGCCTTTACCTTTCCCTGAAAGAATATAACTTGACTAAGGCCAACCAGCAGGTTTCCATGTCTAAGCTTTGAGGGATTCAAATCCTGGTCTCTAGAGTCATAGTCCAACACTCAAACCACTACATCACGCAGAATTATAGATGGTTAAAAAACAAACCAACAGCACTGTTACAATTATGGTTTTGGTTAATTTGTGGTGAAATCAGTTTAGCAGCAGCAGTACAGCAGCAACAAGCGTGTACTCCACAGGTTATTTGGTAAAACAACTAGATCTGAGCTTCTGGTAAATAAACAGGATACACTGGTAGGTAAAAAGAAACTTACTTTATTGCACATCTAGGTTCTACAAGAATAACTAATCAGTAGAGGAAATTATACTTTGGTACAGAGGTCCTTAGATAGCTAACCTCCATGTGTGCAAGTAAGAAGAAAAACATCTTTAGGAGCAAAGTCTGGTTTCTGTGTCTATGCTTGGTAAGATCAGGCAGGAAAATGTGCTACCAAACAAAGAATCATGAAACTGTATTACCCCAGGAAGAAACCCCGAGAAAAAGGAGGGGTAAGGGAAGCGACAACTTCACAGAGAACACTGACCAAATGATCATAGAGATAAATCAGTGTTCCTGTGTAGAAGACACTGCCCCTTCTCAAAGGAAAACAGAGCTACACACAAGCATTGATGCTAATACTCCAACACCCCTTCTCATAAATGCTTGTCTTCATGTGACAAAATTCACCTTATTTCTTAGGAACTGAAATTGATCTTTAGGTAGAGGCCTGGTACAAACATCTGCAGGTATTTCCTTTGATGTAGAACACTCAATTGGTACTTCTGTCCTTGCAATGAAGGAAAAGGGTAAAGGTGGTACTCCTCTGTTTGAGATGAGCATCTGAGCTGTGGTTCTGGAACCCTGTCTGCTTCCTTAGTGACGTCCAGTTCCAAATCTGATTCTGCTTGCTCATTCTCCCCCTCTGTTTGTGTATTCACTTCTTTCTCTTCAAATCTAGGCCAATATTCCAGTAGTTGGTCTATATCTTGTGTCTCTATCTGTGTGCAATCTGTTGTTGCACATGTCATGCCTGGTTTCTCACTTTCATCAAAGTACACAACACTTCTCACTGTGATTTTTCCTGTTTTCGGGTTCAGAATTCTGTATCCTCTACTTCTAGCCTTGTATCCCACCATTATGCCTTCTTCCACTTTGTCATCTAGTTTGGACCGTCTCTCTTGTGGAACGTGAGCATAGGCTACTGAACCAAAAACTCTGATATGGTCCATACTTGGCTTTCTGTTGTACCATATTTCAAATTGGGTTTGATTGGTTGCCTTCGTTGGCAGTCTGTTTTGTAAATATGTTGCAGCCATCGCAGCCCCTCCTCAATATTGGTTGGAAAGTCTAGCATCCAGCAGCATGCATCTGACCATTTCTGTCAGGGATCTGTTCTTTCTCTCAGCAATCCTATTCTGTTCATGCATACAAGGAATGCAACACCTATGTTCAATTCCTTGTTCTCTCACGTATGTCTGCATTTCATTTGAAAGGTGTTCGCCACCATTGTCTGATTGTATAGCCTCAAGTCGTTTTCCTAATCTGTTATTAACCATGGCTATATATTGTTTCAGTAGCCCACAGACCTGATTCTTTTTCTTTATCAAGCATGTCACACAGTATCTGGAATAATCATCTATAAAGATCAGCAAATAATGATTTCCACCTTTAGATACAGTTTGGATTAGTCCACACAAGTCTGAATGAACTAGCTGTAGAATCCTTGAAGTTTTAAGCTCACGGATTTTTGGGATGGAAAGTCTAGTACCTTTTTCCATTATGCAATGCACACATCTTGAGGTATCAAATTTACATTCTTGTAATTTCCGACCTCTAATAAAATCATTTCTCTTCAAACTTGTTATCCCATCCATGTGAAAATGACCTAATCGTCTGTGCCATAAGTGAGAACAATCTGCATTTGCATTTGCCCAGGATTTCGCATGTTGACTTGCTCTCTGGTAAAGTCCAGTTCATAAACACCTTTTTTCTTAAATGCTCTGGCACACAGTTTTCCACTATGAGTTACTGTACATAAATTGCCACTGAAATGCACATCATACCCTTTGTCAGTTATGACTGACATGCTTAGGACGGCTCAATCTAACCCTGGTACAAATAAAATATTCTTAGCTGTAATTAAATTTGTCCCATTGTCTCTATTGCATCTTAACAAGCAATCTCCTTCAGACATGGCTTGCAAAAATGTCCCACTTGCAGTTTTCACAACCTCATTGTGATCAATTGTCTTCAAGTTATTAAACAAATCTGAATTTCCAGCCATGTGTTAACTTGCTCTGAAATCTATGAGAATAACACCATTTGGTTTGTTCACAGTTGCTAGCAAACTCACGATTCCTAACATGCTTGAAATCATTTGCTCTCTGTTCCTGCTTTCGCTGGCTTGTAAATTGAGGAGAGCTACCATTGGCTGAATTTGAAGATTTCTGATTGGCCCTACAGTCTCTTTGAAAATGCCCTCTTTGACCACATGGAAAAACAATAAAGATCTCTCTTTCTTGTTAATGAGCCATTTGGTGTTTCAAATGTAAATCTGTCTTGCCTTTGTTGAGTTCCAGCAGTGAAATGTGATGCAGACTGCAAATCTGGCTGAGAGAAGTTGTTTTCTCCCTGTTTTTGTAAACTTTGAATCTGCTCCGCTTCTGACTTAAATCCATAAAATACATCATCAAACATCAAATTTTCTTGCATAGATTGCTGCAAAGTTCCAATTCCAGAAATAAATGGACCAAATTCTTGTGGCAAAGATCCTAATAGCACTGCTATTTTCTGTTGGTCATCTAGATTACCACCAGCTAGATAAAGTTCATCTCTGAGCATTTTTATGGTTTGAATATGCTTCAAATAATTCCCACCACTGGGAAAATGTAATGCAAACAGATCTTTGTAGTAATCTGTTTGATGTTTAATGTCTGCTGTGCCATAGTATTTCTTTAAGATTTTAATCATATCCGTAGCATCAGTTTCATCTTTTACATGAAAGTCTGGGTAATGAAAGACTTCACCTTCACATGATTCTTTTCCCACGTCTGTCTTTCTCTTTCTCCTTCTGAATGTTCCATTTCCAGGATATATAAGATTCCTTCTTCATCCATCTGAAGTTTCATTCGTTGAAGCCAAATATTAAAATTATCCTCAGTAAATTTAGGTATCAAGGACCAGCCATAAGCCACAGATACTTGAGCCATCTCTGCTCACACAAAAACTTTTGTGTATAAAGTTCAGAAAAATAAAATGCACTGGCAACCTCACTTATGCCAAAATCCAAAAACTCTGGCTTCCAAAGCCACCCTCCCCCCCAAAAAAAATTTGGGGCCCATAACCTGTTAGAATTATGCTTTTGGTTAATTTGTGGTGAAACCAGTTTAGCAGCAGCAGCACAGCAGCAGCAAGAGCAGGCAGGAAAATGTGCTAATAAAGAATTATAAAACTTTATTACCCCAGGAAGAAACCCCCAGAAAGAGGAGGGGTATGGAAAGTGACCACTTTACAGAGAACACTGACCAAATGACCATAGAGATAAATCAGTGTTCCCTTCTCTGCCCCTTCTCAAAGGAAAACAAGAGCTACACACAAGCACTGATGCTAATACTCCAACAAGTAAGTACTTCTAAGTTTGTCCTGGACCCCAGAAGGATGCAGTTAATGACAAAGACACATAGAGAGATATTACTAATAAATAGAACTAAAAAAAAAGTAAAATGTTTCTTTCTTGGATGAAGTTCAGTTTCAACTTCAGCATCTGAGGAAGACAGAAGCTGAACATTTTACTCATTTTATATTTTGTTCTGATCATTAATCATTTCTACACATGCACATACACATCTGAAAGAAAAGCAATATCTTTGGGAGGCAGTCACACTTCACTGGGAAGGTAGTTCTAAAAAAACTGAGAAGGTCTTTTGAATTCCCTTCGTGAAAACTAATATGGTAATTTATCATCATAGAAAGGGAATAGGTGGGTTATGCCCCATAAAAGAACAGAATAGGATAAATTTGAAAAAAATATGGTAACTGCATATGGTAACTGTAATTTAAACAGAAGCACAGCATCACACTACAATGGGGATGACTGTGACCAGGTGACAGTTACAGCTAGGTAAGTATTTTCAGTTAGTGCTAACTTATAATAGGCAACTTCAGATATTCTACTTTCCTTTATTGTGGCTTTTTATCTTTAAACAGGGGACAAACTAGACAGCCCTTCAAATAAATGATGCCTTCAGAGGCTGCCCTCTGACAGCCCGTTAATTAAAGGATTGTCCTTTGTAAAGTTGGACTCATTTCCAGTTTAATGGAAACTCTTCTAGTAAATCTAAATGCTTCTCTCTGAGAAGTGGCAGCAATGATTACACTGGTAACAGGGGAGTCAGTAGTTCAGCTTTTCAACCTGTCAAGGAAGATATTGCTTCCAAAAAAGTGGGGACAGAAAATATGAAAAATTCTCCAATTATTAAGTCTCTTATCATTATATTCTGAAATATAGCCATTGTAAAAAAAGATGACATATTATATTATTTGCAATTGTTGGCACATGGTAGTTTGTTTATGTGTAGTATATACAATATAAGCCAGGAGGCTATAATGTATTGGAGCAAAGAATAAAGTAAAAAAACAAACAAACAATCAATGCCAGAACCAATGCATACCTGAGAACACTCAATAGTTCCTTGGTGTTTCAATTCCCATCTCCTTCTCTTTCTTTTTAAGCATCATGAGTGCATTCTTCATCTGAGAATTACATTTCAGTTCCAGCCCTAGAAGCATGAAGGGAACACAAGAGAAATGTATTGCTATGAATTCAAAAAAGGAAGCACTAGCTTTTAATTTTTATTCGAAATGGAAATGAGGCAAGATAAGGGAAGAGTAGTTTCCCAAGTGCATAAACAAGCTTGCGGCATCAGTTAGAGGCAGTCAGGTAGGTCCCTGCTGGATCCTCCAGTCATCTTGTTCAGGAATATAGTGTTTGACCCTTGTGTGGCTGAGGATGCAATAGTGCAAAGTGATGGCAAAATCCATCAGTGAACCAGGCTACATTATGACACAACACACATATAGTTCATTTAGTGACATGCCTTCATTCACAGCTGTTTCCTAGGGAGTTCATATGCAATTCCCAATAGTAACTTTGACAATAAGTACAACCAAGCACTATGAACAAAGCAAAAATCCAAATTCAACAGGGGAAGGGGAAGAAATAAGCAACTTGGGAGACAAGACAACCCAGTGCTAGAGAACATGCCTTGCATGTAGAAGGTCCCAGGGTCAATTCCTGTTATCTCTAATTAAAGGATCTCAGGCAGATGGTAAGATGAAAACAAAAAACAGCCCATGACCTGAGATCTTTGCAAGTCACTACAGGCAATGCTAGCAGTCTGCCATTAACATGGTTTCTTATATTTCAATACCAGGTCATCAGAACTGAGCTACAAAATTTGTCATTCAGAATGTGCATGGAAATGTTATATAAAAGAATCTTGCTTTCTATTCTTTTTTTCATGCTTGTTTTCAGCCATTTCCCCTTTATTATCTCCTCTGCTTAAGAAAGCGAGGACATACCCCACATCTCTGATAAGTAGGACTGATGCACACTACTTACTACATGAACATGTTACTTTGCTCACTAGTGTACCATAAAAAGACTTTTGTCCTGATGCAACATTAGTCATGACTAAGGGCCTCGGCAGACAACTAATAGAGTCGTCTTGGAGGCCAGGAAGAGGAGGAGCAGCCGCATGCGCTGCGCTCCTTCCTCTTCCTGAGGTTGCCCTCGGAGCTGCCGGCCCTCCGCACGGCCGGCGCTCCCAGGGCAACCTCCCGCCGCAGCGTCCGGACACGCTGCGGCGGATAAGGCAGGGAAAGTGCGCCCTACGCGTTTAGGGCGCACTTTCCCTGACTTATGAATGGAGCGCTATTTTTGCGCTCCTTTCAGGGACGCCGCAGGAGCGCCGCGGTGCGGAGGCTGCGGTCCCACGGCGCTCCATCCAGCGGCGTCCTGGAAGCACTCGTGTGCTTCCCCCCTAAGTGTGATGGAACATAACATTAATGGAAACAAGCAAAATTTCCTTTAGCTGTCGAGTAGGTGCAAATGGATCAAGATAAGGAGCACTCCCTTATCAATAGGAACATAAGAAAACCCTGTTGGTAAAGTCCACAAGCAGGGCATGAAGGTAACAATGATGTCTCTTTGTGACTTCCTGCAATTAATATTCAATAGCATGTTGCTTCTTGATCCTAGAGGCAGCATATAAGCATCATGACAAGTGCCCATTGTTAGCTTAATATGTTTATATTTGATGCTTTAAATAATGTCCGACAGATTTTTCCTGGTCAGTCACTCCAGTTCAATGTCTTTATGAAGAATGCACAGGGGATGAAGGTGAGGCTGCCACAATGTGCATCACTTTATACTTCCTTATATTTCACCATATTTGAGATTTCATTGCCCATTTACCCAGTTTAGAGCAGTCCCCAGAAAGTTATTTGAATTTTGTTGTGTTTACTATCCTGAATTTTGTTCACTATCCTGGGTTGGGTCTCATTTATAAATTTGGCCACCGCACTGTTAAACCACCAGCTCCAGATCATTTATATGGAGCTTAAAAAGTGCTGCTCCCAATACAGATCCTTACAAGACCCCAAAATTTACATTCCTGCACCGCAAAAACTATCCATTTATTTATTCCTGTCCAGAAACGCCTGCTAATTTCTGAGTTCTTTTCTTTAACCAGTTAAGAATCCATAATCAGTTAAAAGACTACTCCATTTTTCTCTAGACTCCTAGGTTTGCTGAGGAGTCTTTGCCATTAATGGAGCTTAAATTCCACTGTCCTTTTGTCTTGGTCCCCACATAGTCAAAAGATGTGTGGCCTCAGCTTGCACTGAGATCCCTCCAACCAAATGACCTCCAGCAGAGACAACATCGATACAAAATGTAGGCCTGTGATTTCAACACCATCACTCTTTCTTCCTCCTGTATGATTTTGAAACATTTTTTGTCTGATAAAGAAGCCTGTGGAGCTTCATGTGTTTTGTGCATTTTGGCTGGCCAATAAAAGTATCACTTTTTTTGAGGATTTTGTATTTTATTTTATTTTGCTGTATGGTGAGCATGGCTATCCCTGAATATATATCCTGTATCTGATACGAGTTAGGGAAGAATGACAAATTATTACATTTACATTTCACTAGTAGTTCTTGTGCTAGCTCTCCTATCAAATTCCCTTGCCAATAACCTTGTTAACAATATGAAAGGTGGACTAATGCTGCAAAATAGGAATCTGAGGGCCTTTACAGACTGCCAGAAATAAAGCAGCTTGAGACCACTTTAACTGCCCTGGCCCAATGCTAGGGAATCATGGGAATTGTAGTTTTTCTGAAACATTAAGTCTTCTCTGTCAAGGAGCTCTGGTGCCACAATAAACTACAATTCCCATGATTCCCTAGCACTGAGCCAGGGCTGTTAAAGTAGTCTCAAGATGCATTATTTCTGGCAGTCTGTAAAGGCCCTGAGTTTGGAGGTTCCTTGTACAACTCTCATCTATTAAGTGGCCTTTGACATGCTACTCTTTCTAAAGGATTAACCAAGTCACTAGGAAAGCAGACAGTGAAAAGTGCAAGATGAAGTATATGAAAAATAATCCTGAATTTACCCCACAAAATTATAAAGATTATGGCTGTAACACATGTGACATGCTTTGAACATTCAAAAAAGTATTATACCAATATTAAGATTATTCTATAAATAATATTTTCTTAATACATTTCAAGATAGATTTCCATAGTTCCATCTGATGGTCTTTCAACACCAGGGGGAGAAGAAGTCCCACCCCAGAAGTCTCACCCCCCCAGAGATCAGGCCCCTAAAAGGCACTTGGCCCCTAAAACTTTCACCATCACTGTCCTAGTCTATCTCTCTGAGCATCCCAGAAAAAATGGCTGCGTGTTTAGATTCAGTCCAGGATTTAATCAGCTCTAGACCTAGGTCAACAAGCAAGATACAACTCCTATGATAGACTTGTTCAGTTTCCAAACAAAATAGGCATTTTAAAAGGAAATGTCTTTTTTTAAAAAACAAAACAAAACAACTGATCACACATTTGGTAATGTATGTGGAGACTGTTTGGTCACAAGCATCCACAGTATGTTTACTATTATTACAATAAATAATGGTCTAAAGCCTAGAATTACTGCATGCAACATGACGAGGAAAGGGAAAACATTGTCCTACGTTTCTGTAGTGTGTAACTAACAAATATTAAATGTTCCTTAGAAACAAAAATGCTGCCATTGATACTTCTGGATCTGTGGCCAAGAAACTGTGAAAAAGCACACAAACAAAAGAGAAACCACACCTATGTGCTAAACAGGCCAGGTTTTTCTTCATTAATTCCCTGCCTAGTGGCATGCTGGCAATTTTTTTAGTTGTTATATTTGATACAGAACTCAATAAATGTGTCCTCAGTTTTTTAACCACTGGCTAGCCTAGTTTTTGAGCCACCACTCCCGTCACATATTCTGACCCATTAAAATATGTTCTGGAATCATCATAATACAGCCAGAATTTTACATCATATATTGCAGAATCTGCCTCATTCAACATCTTCTTCTAGATGGTTATAATTGTTCATCAGCTGTAATATTTTCATCATATGGCAAGAAGCACTGTGGGAGGGTAAACAGTAAACCTATTCCACAGGTTGCACATAAGGCAAACTCATCTCTCACATGAACAGCTTAGAATAGGAGCCAGTAATAAAATCCAAGGAATTTATTGATTGATTCTTGTGAAGGAGGCCAATGGCACTGTGCCCTGAATGTGTTAAGAGCAACCTTCAACAACAATTTTTTGTAAAGATATTTCAATGAAGAGAGGAAAGTAATTATGTGAAGGTATGTAACTTGACCATGAAACCCACTGGGTGGGTGATCTTGGTCACATGCTCTCAGCCTCAGAGGAAGACAATGGCAAACCTCCCCTGAACAAATCTTGCCAAGAAAACCCCATGATAGGTTCACCTTAGGATCGCCGTAAGTCAGAAATGACTTGAAGGCACATGACAACAACAAAACTGTGAGTTCCCATTAGCATTGCCTAATGGGTGAAGGGTGTGGGGTTGCCTGTAAACATCTGCCCATCTCCAGACAATGGCTTCCTGTGCTGCGGGTAACATGCCATATAATATGGAGCATGCTGCAAGAAGCAGAGTGTGGGAAGTGACTCATGAAAGTAGGTGCCTTTCCCCAGGGGAGATCTCTGTGCTAACTCTAAGAAATCGGGTCAGGCAAACTGTGCAGTGCATAGTGCCCAACTAACCACTTGGAACAACAGGAAACCGGCATGAGCTGAATCATTTCTGTCTGGTCTAGACTAGGCATTGAATGTACTCAGATTTTACGCTCTGTCCCCAAAGCACAAATATGCATTACATATTCATCAACCTCCTTGGCAAGCAATACGTATCACAGATGCTCTGAGAAAAAGTCATGTTTTGTACAACAAACACATAATGTACAGTCTCCTTACTAGTGCCAATAGGAAGCCTGATCAATTTCAGATTCCAACATGGATGTTTCAGAGCATGTGTGTCTGTGTACATGCATCTATTATATTTACCCTTGCAGGAAACACTAGTGTAACACCAATAATATTATAACCCAGTAGTTATAACATGTGATGCTGCCTTAAGAATGGGTAGATTTCCAGTGACATTTGATAGTGACCAAATTAATTTTTGAGCAGCATACTTATTTTTATGGTTATGATTCTTATTGTTAATATTTTTTATTGTTACTTCAAAACTGATATCATAATGCTGCCATAATCTGCCAAATTGTCAATTTCAAAAAAATCTTACTAAATTGGAGGGTGGTGATGGTCAACAGAGGGTTGCAGTCAGAAGTCATTAAACCACTGTTCAGTAAAACCTCTATGAAAAGAGTAAGGCACTGAAAAATAGGTGGATTCTGACAACTGAGTAACATGGTAAGCAGTTTAAAATGATTACTGCATAGTTAGAAAATCAAGGTATGCATTAAACTTGTAACCTGTGAAAAGACAAAAAGGACAATAGAAATCCTTTCTTTCTACAACACTCCCAATATTGTCCCCTACTTAAAATCCACTCCCGCAGAATTGTTGAGAAATCCAGCAAATCTAACTATAGTAATGTTAGGTTTGAGCAATTGTTAAAGGATACTGTTACCTTGCCATTTTGCTACCAATGTCATGTAGTGAGTTGCTGAGAAGCTAGTCGGCATTTATTAGCTGCTCTTATCTGTCCAATAGCGCAAATGAGCACAAAATGGCCGTTTATGAAAGAACTGCACAATGAAGAAAGCAGATCTTACCTTTTCTTTAGAAATGTGTTTCAACAGTTTACATAATTACTTCGCATGTTTCACTGCCAGTTTTAACTTCTCATCCTAACCACCACCCCATGCTCTTCCTGCATCAGACTTCTACAGAAAGTACATTTATACCATTATTCCTGTGGTCACTCACCCTCTCTCAGATCTGCAAACTGCAATCAAAATATTTAACCCACTTGATATGCAAGATTCCAGCACCATTTGGTGACTATTACAGCAGAATGTGCTTTGTGATGTCACAGCCAGCGAAACAAAGGCAAAACAAGGTTTCTAGCCTATAGCTGTATTCCCACAGCCTAGCTGACCTCTCAAGCATAAAAAAAACCAACCCTGGGTGACCTTGGCAAGTCACACTCTCTTAGCCTCAGAGGATGAGAATGGCAAACGCCTTCTGTAGAAAGATGCCAAGGAAACTCTATGATAGGGTTGTCATAAGTTTAAAAAAACGACCTGGAGACACAACAACAAAAAGCTATTCTGAAGCCATAGAGACTCATATTTCTGTATGGGGAAAAAAGAATAAATCTAGCTCCATAAGAGGGTTGAATAAACTACTTCAAACTTGTATCTAATACTCACAGGTTTTAATGTTCACAAAAATCAACTACAAAAGGACATATTGCTGTCCTTTTTAAGCGATTAAGATTTCAACACACTTTGGAAAGACCCCAGCACTGAGCAGCCAAGACCTTGACCTACACCAGTACCAAGAATTTGCCAGGGGAAAAAAGTAATGTATAATGAGAGTAAGCCATGAAAAGTGCTGAGTGAATGGGTTTTATTTTGAAAAACTTGCATTAAAGTTCTGCTACAGTATACTATGTCATAAAATTCCACTAGGCTGCTTATTGTTAATTCTTGTTATGCAACAGGGGCAATTACAGAAGACTAAAGACCTCTAGCTAAAGATCTGGCTGCTTATTTCAAATCAACATGTGATTTCTCAGCTCTGTCATTGCTCATTTTCACATACCCCCATCATTGCCCCACAACTCATTTCAAAGCATGCCACATTTTCCATCCCAGTCACCCTCCCCTCTCCTGCTTTTTTTAATGTTCATGCTGGATTGTTGTTGTTGTTGTTCGTTGTTGTGTGCCTTCAAGTTGTTTCCAACTTATGGTGACCCTATCATGGGGTTTTCTTGCCAATATTTGTTCAGCAGGTTTGTCATTGCCTTCCCCTAAGGCTGAGAGCATGGCACTTGCCCAAGGTCACCCAGTGAGTTTCACGGCTGACTCAAGAATCGAACCTTGGTCTCGAGAATTGCAGCCCAACACACAAACCACTATGCCATGCTGGCTCTCCTTTCCTCCTACCTGCCTTTAAAATCTCAATAGCTAGTCATAGCAAGAGACCATCAGAGAGGTCCACCAGCTGCACAAATTCCCTAACAATGGGGAATACAGTTTGATTCAAAAACTGTAAGTAATTCATCTATTAGACAGGTGGTTACATTTCCATAAAACTGCACATGGGTAAAATAATATTTCTGAACTGCAAATAATTTCCTTTGTTTTCACATTATGCATGCAATTCTCATTATAGGAATCATTTGAAGAATCACATATCCTCCTCTCTTATGTGAAAGGGAAAAAGAAGGGGGGGGAGAATGACTTCAAAAAGATAGTGCTTACCATTTTTTTTAAAAAAAAGATTATTTGCATTACAAAATATATAGAGAACATATAGCAACACACCTGTTTTAGAGAAAGCCCTTGACGATCCAGAATCAACTCTGAACAGTTTACTTTTTAAGTGTCTTTGAAGCAGATACATTCTTTTTCTTTTAACACTGTAAAGTGGACATACAGACCCTGGATGTGGCAAAAATGTTTGCAGAATTACATTCTGTGTAGTTTGCTGTACTATCACCAGAGTTACACGTCCATCATAAAGTAGTTTTTAAATATACATATGTATGAACGTTGTCTACAACAGCACATTTAAAATCAAATTCAACTGCAATCTCCTTGTGATCCATTTTCTTGGTCACACTGTACTATGTACCATATTAGGTACCATAATGGAACTATTCATTGCTAAATATGGCCTATGAAACCTCATGCATTAGCACAGCATTACTCTAGCCAGCACCAATTTCTGTTAGAATAGAAATAGATACAGGTATATAACAGAAAGAGATATAGGTAAGCAATCTCAGGGGACTAACAACTAACGTGGCAAGTTAATAGCACTGTCCTAGAAAAGAATAATTACATATATTGAAAAGTTAGCAGACTTTTTTTTTTTTTTTTGGTCTCTCAAAACTGGATGAGGTATTTTTCCAACAATTTATCACAAGTGCAGATTAAACGACTGGTGTTCCTCCTACAAATAAAAGTAGAAGATTTATTTTGAGTCTTCTTTAACTGGTGCTTGGTCACATATTACCAGAGACCTGCATATACACTTCAGAAAGCATAAATCTAGAATCTGATTAAGAAGCTAGAGCAACCAGTGGCCAGGCATTTCAGCTCAAAAAAAGCATCTGTTTTGGCCTCATTTGGTACTGAGGTGCCTTTTCCCTGACGTTTTGGACAAAAATGAAACTTTTTGGATTTATAGATACAAGACCATAACACCATTATCCACTGAAGAATGCTGGAAATAAGAGTGTTCTAAGCTACCAAGATGTAGCTCAGTTTCATCTTTAGCAGCTGAAGAAGGTAGAAGTAGAAACATTTTGCTCATTTTATATATTTTTCATCTGTTTATTAATGTGTGTGTGTCTGTGTATATATATAATCAGCAAATCAAAATGTCATGCTGTAAAAATTTAGTTTTTAAAATCCATTACTTTGCACAAGATGTACATGAGTACAAATGTATCCCAATGCTCAATTATATTTTAGATTGATTCACTGATTGTGGAAAACTTTTTATTTTCAAAAACATAAATTACTTACTTGAACATCCAGCCCGAGATTCTTTTTAGTCCATTTTGCCCCAATAAGTTTCTAAATCAGGGAGGATGCACAAATGTAGTTAGACAAGGTGGTGCATTTTCAGGAAGAATCATGAGGTATAGGCAAGGTGAATACTACTCTGTCCAGCTGATTTATTTTCAGTAGCCCTTCATTTGTATTCTCAATAAGCACTGGTTCATAAACACACAAAGACAGATGTAAAAAATATTTCCACCTTTTGAGTGTCCAGGCTTAAAAGCACCTTGTTCCTTAGCTTAAAAGGAAATCAACACAACTATTATAGTAAGAAAGATCAATTCACATACACAGCAACAAAGTTCTCCAGATTCTTTCTGTCTCAGAATTTACATATCCTTTGTTCTTTTCAGTGGGAAACTCTATCCCTCTTGCCTTCCTCTTATTCTTCCAAGTGTGGCCAAAAGCTTGACCTGCACTTGATCTTCAAACTTCAGACTTAAACTATTTTGCCTGGCAAAGCAGTGGATTTTTCTTCCCTCCTGCTGGGGGGTGGGAAGGGATGGACTCAAGAAGTTTGGAGCAATTTTCCATTTGATTATAATAACCCACAAATGGAAAAAGGAAGATTTGGGGTAAGAAAAAAAGCTTTTTTAAAAAAAAAATTATCTCAATGATACGTTTTTGTTTAAAAATCCATGGCTGACATATTCACAGATTTGTTTTCCAAAAAGGGTGGAAGGAGGATATGAAGCAGAACATGTTTTTCTCTATGGCTATTTTTTTAAAAAAACAACAACAACACATTTAATTTCATCATTCTGTCCCCATTAGGGGATACTTCCAGAACATTTGCACCCAATAGTGTAATCAGACAGGGACTTAGCAATTTCCATCACTATAAAAATGACCACAGAATGCCATTATTCTACGAATAACCATGAGAAACTGTACCAATAACAGCTAAGGAAGGAGACAAGACTGAATGACATAAACCAAGCGTATGTTTACTTTCCACAACATTTCTGTTGAAAGATAATGTATTATATATTTGCATAAACAGGTATGTGATGGGTCATCTTTGCCAGAAAAAAATTACTTTCCATTAAGCTTCTCTCCACTCCAACTTATCTCTAGGGTGATTTTCCATCAAGTTTCTCCCATCAGTTAAAGCAGTCTGCTAAAGATCTATGCATGCACCTACTCCCAAGTCAGATGCAAGAAAATATATAAATATTCACTGTTTAAGAAAAAGAAAAACGAGCTACTTCCATGGTAAAACACAAACACATTTCTCCTAAATTATGTTCTGACCTATGTACTTTCTGCTACTTAAGGTCCTAACATCCCATAGCCTTTGGAAGTTAGATTGCTTGCTACAAGCTGCTGAATCCCTATCAGAGCTTGGAAAAGTTACTTTTTCAGACAACAGCTGCTGGGCTCTAGACCAGCTTGTGAGACTTCCTATACAAAAGAACACTATATATTTTCTGGCTATGGACTGAGGAACATTTTATTTGATCTAGAAACCTAAGGGCCTAAGCAGACTACCAGAAATAGTGCACATTAAATTGAGGCACTGCCCTGGCTCAGTGCTAGGGAATCATGGGAACTGTAATTTATTGTGGCACCAGAGCTCTCTCACAGAGAAGGCTCAATGTCCCAGAAAAAAATACAGTTCCCATGATTCCCTAGCACTGAGCCAGGGCAGTGCCTCAATTTAATGTGCACTATTTCTGGCAGTCTGCTTAGGCCTTAAGAGACTGTACATAATTACAGGTTTGTTAACCAAAGGTGTTTGGGTTGCATGTAAGAAAGGCTGAGGAAAGTAAAACAGGCTTTGGTGATGAGGCAATTCATAATGTGATCCCAAACAGCTCACTTCTTATTTTGTTAATGAGAAATAACCAGTTTGTTTATTCCCTTTGGCTAATTTTTCTTGACCAATCTTTTTAATTCTCCTGGATTTTGAAAGGAATGGGTTTCAAGTGTCTAGTTCCTTAAACTAGAGTGCACTGCCTCACACATGCAATCAGTCAGGTATATATAGCTAAATGCTAAGTATTTGACTTTATAAACACCTTGACTACAACTACACTCGTCCCTCCACATTCTCTGGGGTTAGGGGCACAGGACTCACATGAATATGGAAAAACCACAAATAACAAGAACACTATGTTTTTACCTGAGAGAACACCTCTCTAGGAATCTCTAGGTTTTCCAGTGCAACTAACTCAGTGTCAACATCTACCAGACATTGAGCACAGAATTGCCCTAGAGGAGTGTTCTCTCTAGGAATCTCTAGGTCCATCAGTGCAACTTTGGGTTAAAGTTAACTATAGAGTTGTGCTGGAGGACCTAGAAATTCCTAGAGAGAACATATTAATAAAATCCATGAATAATCAAATCCACAAATGTGGAGGGATGAGTGTATCACTTTAATTCCTCTCTTATTCCCAGGGGTAGGCAACCTAAGGCCCGGGGTCCGGATGCGGCCCCCCAAGGCCTTTGGACCAGCCCCAGGCTGGTTCTGCCACTGCCGCCACCGCCGCCCACTACCCCTCGCTGCCGCTGCCCACCATGATGATATTGATTATTGTTGTTATTACTTGTTCTTGGGGTTTTCTTGGCAAAATCTCCACAGGGGTTTTGCCATGGCTTTTCTGGGGCTGAGAGAGTGTGTATGCATATATTTTTAAAATTTTTTATATTTATTTATTTATTTATTTATTTACTTTTGGTGCTTTGGCCCCCCAATTGTCGGAGGGACAGCAACCCGGCCCCCGGCTCAAAAAGGTTGCCTATTCCTGCTTATTCCTAACCCTCCTGTCACTATTTCTCAGAACAAGATCTGAGAAGTGAAAATGGGCTGTTAGCCTGAGTGTTTGTGTGGACATGTTTGACCTTAATTACTATAGGAGGAATCTTATATATTCACATATAATCCTTGATGCAGAGATCCACAGATTCAAGGACAGAACAATATCCAAGCGTAAGAAATTTATACAAATTTCTTCAGAATGGATAAAGCAAGGCATTCTTAAATATATTTATTGCTGAAATCCCCAAATCAGCACTGGTCTGAGTGTTGGAGTATGACTGGAGTCTGGGGCTCGAATTCACGCTCAGCCATGGAAGTCCATTGGGTGACCTTGGGCAAGTCACAATCTTTCAGCCTCAGAGGATGGCAGTGGCAAACCTCCTCTGAAGAAACTTGCTAAGAAAACCCCATGATAAGTTTGTGTTAGATTCTGTACCTTCAAGTCATTTTGGACTTATGGTGACCCTAAGTTCGAAACAACTTGAAGGTACACAACAACAACAACAATTAAATTATGATGTTCAAAATATATACAGTAGTTTGCTAGTTATTTCTAATACTTCAAAGGAAAGCTGAGAGGGAGATTGAATGTAAGAGGGAGAGAGATCATGAGAAATAAATACCTTGTGAATTCAGGCACTTCTTGATTACTTCCATGAAGTAAATAGGGTCAAGTTGGTAGAACATGATTATCAAATGCAATTCTCTTAGGAAGAATTTGGTTTCACTTTATAGTCCACAGCAAACACCAAATACCAGATATAAGCAAGTACCTTCACAGTTGGGAAATGTTTGGATTTTATATCAGTGTTTAGTGAAATTACTTGTGCCACTTCATAGCCACAGGACTGCTTAATCAGAAAAAAATAATTGTGATCAGTAATAAACCTAGTGAATGGATACAAAATAATACAGTACTTTGAATAATACAGTATACTCTTGTAAAGAAATATACCGTACTGTAGCTAGACAAAATGAAACCATGTATATATAGCTTGTATTTCTTGCCTAGTTGCTAGGCAGAGAAACACACCGATTTCGTCCTGTATTTTACTTTTGTATCGTGTAAATGAAATTAATGAACATGGCTGTCCTCATAAGTGGTAACAATGAAAATCTTTTATATAGGTTGTAACAGTCTCACTGTCACTATTCAATAAAATTCCATTCACATGTGATCTCCCACTTTTGCAAATATTAGGGAATGCTATGCATCAGTTCATTTTCTGCACAAACAAACTCCCCACAACCATCGGGCCTAGTGTAAGAAGAAGAGCCCTCCCTCCATTACCATCTGATGTCATCTGGGGGAGAGACACTAGGCCAAGCACCAGCGGGCCTAGGATAAGAAGAAGAGCCCTCCCTCCATTACCATCCAATGTCATCTGGGGGAGAGACACTAGGCCGAGCACCATTGGGCCTAAAATAAGAAGAAGAGCCCTCCCTCCATTACCATCCGCTGTCATCTGGGGGAGAGACACTAAGCCCAGCACCACCCAGTCTAAAATAAGAAGAACTCTTATTTCTTAAAGGATGGGTGGGATTCGGGATTTTATGTTTTGTTTAATGGAAATTGTAATATTGTAAGCCGCCCCGATTGCTCTGCAGAGGGGCGGGATATAAATAAAAAGTATTATTATTATTATTATTATTATTATTATTATTATAAAGAAGGGATCACCTGTTCATACAGATTTTTGCAAATGCAACAGTGCAAGAATATCAGACAAAGACTATCCAATTCAGGAAGAACTGTCTATTTGGTACTTTAATTATCATGACATGAAAACACAGTTGCATAATGAGGAAACTCTGTATTATATATTCACGGTATCTTCAATTACACCATTTTTATGTTACCTTGCACTACAACACTACAAGGGTGCACAATTCCCATCTCTGTACTAGATTAATGAAGCTGAAAAACCAAAGTTTGTCTTGGATGTAGCATATCTAGATTTCCAGCATGCTATATTAACTTTTTAGCAAACACAATGCAAACTATGATCAATCAACCCTTTCTAAATAATCTTTGATTTAACACTGAACAACCATAGAGTCCATCCTGGCATGTTGGTACATATACATTTCCAGTGACAGCTCCTCATCAAACAATTTCAACATGTATTTAAGCAATTTTTTACACAACTAAATTCGACATGCCATTCTGGTCTCCATCTGAACTCTTACTACTTGTCTCAAAACAGTAGACTGTACTCAAAATACAAAAGCTACCACAGAATACAGGCAAAATTCAAAAGTAATAGGAAGAAAAGCAGTCTTACTGATGACAAATGTACCCAGAGGAGAACTGACAAATTGGAAATAGTTAATATCTTAGTTTTGAATCTTATTAAGAGCCAGATGGCTTAACATTAGCACACCAAGACTACAGCACACTGCTAGAACATCTGAGTCATTATTGACTCAGAAGAAAATAAACCACTCCATGAAGCCTCTATGTTTTCCCAAGGTGATTTAGTTTTCTTAAGAATTTTATTCAACCCAAACACTGAGCACATACATCCATGAACTTAGAAGAGAAACTTCAGACATCATCATAGCATCAGAACATACCAGAGACTATGGTTTACACTTACAGATCAAAACAGCAGGCAGGAAGATTCAATTCACACCAAAGATATAATTTCTTTTTTTGTATCTAGAAAAATGTGGTTAATTTAACTGATCAAAGTGAAATTAAACTTACATCAGAGTCCCTGATCTTATGATTAACATCTGTTAGTACTGCAGTGAAAAAAGTCAAAACCTCCAGTTAACTAGGACGATGTCAAAACATTACTACATCTTCAGGAAGCAAGGGCAGAGGGAGGTAAAAGGAACTTTATTGCTCAATAAACTAGTCAAATTATAATAAGCTTTCTTAGCTGGGATCCAAAGTATCAGTCTTTTAATGAACCACTAAACTGAAATGAACATTAACCATTAAAAACATTTATTCTCAATCTTTGGTGTTTAGATGTTTTGGTCTTTAACTCAAAGAACAATCACTGACCTTGGCTGAGGAGAATTTTGAGAAACTGAAATCCAAAACATCTGGATGACGAAAGACTGAGAAAGACTGGTTTAGAAACCTAGGAAATTATACCAAGTTAAGTATTATCCACAATTTTAGGCAGGTGTCTTTCCCTTTCTCTGCTATTATATAGAGATACTGGAGATAGAATTTGAGACCTTCCACCTACAAAGCATATACTTTACCACTGAGGAATTGCTTATTGCAAAGTAGTCCTCAAACAATGCCTCGTTTATTTTGCTAACCATCTCTGACAGAGATACATGTAATCCAAAACTCAGAAGAAGATGCTGAACTTCTCTGTTATTAAACAAAAGTATTATAGCAGGGATATAGAATATATGATCCTCCAAAATGCATAATTGTTGGAATGCAGTTTTTATCATTTCTCATGATGGCTGGGTTGGGTAGGGCTGAAGGAAACTGCAATCCAAAACAAATAGATGGCACATGTTTCCCACCCCAATACATGTATATTACTGTGTATAAGAAATACTTCTAACTAACATTTTTCCACTCTATCTCCTTCAAATAAAAAATAACTGAGCTTAAACCTTAAGGTCTCACCAGACTTTGATTTCTTAGGGCCTGTACAGACTTCCAGAAATAATCCGTTTTGAGACCACTTTAACTGTCCTGGCTCAATGCTAGGGAATCATGGGAATTGTAGTTTTTTCTGAGACATTGAGCCTTCTCTGTCAAAGAGCTCAGAGAGTTCCCATAATTCCCTAGCACTGAGCCAGGGCAGTTAAATTGGTCTCAAGCTAGATTATTTCTGGCAGTCTGTACAGGCCCTTAGATACTGGCAATAATTTTTTAGGTAACGAGAGCACTGTTTTAGATATTAGCCCTTTCACCGGGGGGAGGGGGGGGGGGAATCAAATTGATCAAAATTTGTTGGAGGATCATTTTCATAAACCAGGGATGTAGCCTTCCTGATGTTGGGAAACTACTACTCATTATCTTTCACCATTACTCAGTGAAAACTACGAGGGAACTAGAATCTAGAACAGGGGTAGGCAACCTTTCCCCTTTAAGGGCCGAGGGACTTCAGCTCCCAGAATCCCAGGCGCTATTGGCCAACATGGGACTATTGGCCAACATGGCTGAGGCTTCTGGGAGCTGAAGTCCCTCGGCCCTTAAAGGGGAAAGGTTGCCTACCCCTGATCTAGAATCTTCTGGATGCTACAAGTATCCTAAATTCTCCTAAATTCTCACTATTTTGTGAAGTTTCTGGTTCACTTCTGTCAGCTGTTTTACTCTGACTACGACTGTCTTTTCCTAAACAACTGTGATTATAACAATCCCAGTCTAAATAAATTAATAAATGTGACATACTTCTACATACAATAGATCATACAGCTAGATCTGTATTAGTTAAAATTTGACTTACACAGAAATTATTTTCAGTTAGTGAAAGCAATAATCTCTCAGAGGACAAGTAACACTCAAAGCAACCAATTCTCACTATGGAAAAATCCACCAGGAAAGTTATACTACTGAGGAAAACCCCTCCCTTTGCTAGTCAACACAGGCTTGTGTAACTGCTCTTCTCAAAAATTCTTCACATGCCATAAAACTGGTCTCGAGGATCTCTATGCTCAATGGTAGTACAGAAGGCTATGGTGAGTTCATGGTGGACTAGGGCCTGGCTGGGCAATATGATACCTCCACATGTGCTTCTAGCAACTCTGAGTAGTTCTAGCCAGTATAGCCAACAGTGAGGAATGTTGGGAATTACGGCCTAACAACACCTGGAGGGCTGCTCTCTGCTTATCACTGGATGAGGGTTAAGTCCTGTGAGTGGTCTTGGGGAACATACTCTGTCCCTCAAAGTTTCCAGTAGTGGTATCTGGTGGTTTGCATGTTAGTAGGGTATGAACCTGCCCTGGGTCTAAAGCCCTACATGGTTTGGCTCCAGGTTACCTATGGGATTGCCTCCTCCTGTATAATCCACCCAATACACACAGTTCCTCTGAGAGACATTTACTCCAGTCAGTCAGGACTAGGTTGGCAACTGTCAGGGAGAGGACTTTTTCTTCAGCCACTCCTAGACTGTGCAATGACCTACTAGGAGAGACTCAACAGTTGAATATGCAGTTTAAAACAGCATTAAAGACCAGTCTTTGCCAGCAGTCCTATTCAAACAAATTTTAAATTTTAAATTATGAATTTTACATGTGGATTGTTTTAATACATAAGTGCTTGTTTGTTCTTTTAAACTGATGTGTGTTTTTAACTGATGTTTAACTTATGTGTATTTGTTGGTCCGTTGTTGTTCCCCACCTTGATCCATGGGGAAAGGCGGGTAAGAAATAAATGTTGTTGCTGATTTATTATTATTATTATTATTATTATTATTATTATTATTATTATTATTACCACATTTAAAGGAGCTCTCCAGATGGCTGGATCTATTTTCGGGATAGGGTTTAGTGCCTTTGATAGCTGTTGTACAGATCAGACTTCCGCTCATAGTAATTCCACTGCTTCATTGACATGGAATCCATGTGGCAACACTAGTTTTAAGTACACATATGCAAATACCAACACTGTGTCTGCACGTGCCTTCAAGGTACCTGTCCACTCATAGTTACCCCATGAATTACATAGCAATGAACAGTGACTAATTTTGTGGAACTTTTCAAAGGTTAACTGTGGTAATGAAACAAGTTAGTGCTTCTTCCCCTTCATGTCATAACAATACAAGAGGACCGCAAGGATGACAAGAAAAGAAATTCCAGCTAAAAATTACAAATAATTTTATTGTAAGAATTATTTGACAGTGGAATGGACTATCTTGGAAGGTGGTAGACATTCCTTTGAAAGCCTTTAAACAGAGGTTGGATGGGCATCTTTTAGGACTGCTTTAGTTGTGCTTTCCTGTATCTGAGGGGGTTGGGCCTTGTGGTCCCTTCCAACTCTAAGATTCTTTGAATCTATACTCCCATGTATCAATTAAATATACAGTGAGACCTTAATCTCACATAATATTTTGAGGTTCAAGCCCCAGTATAAGGAATATAAAATGGGGCAGGAGGGGGAGTAACATGTACAATCATAAGTAAAATCAATGCTGGGCAACCAGTAATATCCAAAAGATAAACCCTCTTTAGAGATGGGACTAGATCAGGGTTCTAATACCAATAATAGTTTCTATGCCCATTCTCCATTTACTTTAGTTGGGATCCACCCCCTCTCCCCATTGATAAATACACATTAAGGCTGATTTTAAAAGTTCCCGGTATTGCTGTTGTATGCCTTCAAGAAATTTCTGACTTATGGTGACCTTTCTCTTTCTGACAGATGAAGGCAGATGACACCAAATTAGGAGAATTAGCTAATACCCCAGAGGACGGGATGGAAATTCAAAATGACCTTAATAGACTAGAAAGCCGGGCCAAAGCTAACAAAATGAATTTCAAAATGGAGAAACGTAAAGTACTACACTTGGGGCAGAAAAATGAAATACACAGATATAGGATAGGGGACACGTGGCTTAATGCAATTATGTCTGAAAGGGATCTAGGAGTCCTAGTAGACAACAAGTTGAACAAGAGTGTGATGTGGTAGCTAAAAAGGCCAATGCGATTTTAGGCTGCATCAATAGAAGTATAGTGTCTACATCAAGCGAAGTAATAGTACCACTGTATTCTGCTCTGGTCAGGCCCCACCTGAAATACTGTGTCCAGTTCTGGGCACTACAATTCAAAAAATGTTGAGAAACTGGAGTGTGTCCAAAGGAGGGAGACTAAAATGATGAAAGGTCTGGAAACCATGCTCTATGAGGAATGACTTAGGGAACTGGGTATGTTTAGTCTGGAGAAGAGACGGTTAAGAGGTGATATGATAGCCCTGTTTAAGTATTTGAATGGGTGTCGTATTGAGGAGGGAGCAGGCTTGCTTTCTGTTGCTCCAGACCCAGAACAATGGATGCAAGCTATAGGAAAAGAGATGTCACCTCAACATTAGGAGGCACTTCCTGACAGTAAGGACTGTTTGACAGTGGAGAGTGGTGAAGTCTCCTTCTTTAGAAGATTTTAAACAGAGGCTGGATGGCCATCTGTAGGGTATGCTTTGATTGAGAGTTCCTGCATGGCAGGGGGTTGAACTAGATGGCCCTTGTGGTCTTTTCCAACTCTATGATTCGATGAGAAGTGGACCTATGATAGCAGTTCCACTTTTGAAAATCTACTATTTCATAGCTTTAGCTCCAGAATAAACATAATGAAAACATTTAAGGATCTAAGTTACAGGGCTGTTGGGGAAAATGAATGATATGAAAACTGTAAAGGATTTTATTTGCTCTTAATAATAGAAAGAGACTGAATGTGTGCTCTGTGGGGCAGTTTTTATTTTGATTTGTTCCTTAGGAACAGAAAATAAAGTATTGAGTCAGACCAAAGGCCTATCTAATTCAGCATCCCATTTCTCAGAGAGGTCAAGCAGATGCCTGTGGGAAATACACATGCAGGACAGAAGGGCAAAAGCCCTCTCCTGCTGTAGTTGCACAACATTGGTATTTGGAGACATGCTGTCTTCAGTCCTGGAAATGGTATATAGCCGTGTTGACTAGCAGCCGATCGGTGTTATCCTCCTTGTCATTTCTCACCTCTGTGTGTGTCACATAACAAGTGGGCAGATGATTAGGCTTACACACTACCATGCAGGATTCGGCTACATAGTACTGTGCAATCTATGTGCACACAAAAACTGGTCCACATTTTTGCACTCCTAGAGTAAGCCTGTATAGTGCAGTGGTTTGAGTGTTGGATTAGGGCACTGGGAGATCAGGTTTTGAATCCCCACTTGGTCATGGAAACCCCCTAGGCGACCTTGGGTAAGTCACACTGTTTCGGCCTCAGGGAACAGCAAAGGTAACCCCCCTCTGAACCAATCTTGCCAAGAAAACCCTGTTATAGTTCTGCCTTATGGTCACCGCAAGTCAGAGATGACATGAAGTCATGTAACAACAACAGCAGCAGCAGCAAGAAGTTCAGTATTTATTTATTTATTTATTTGCCTCCTCCCCACCCCCAGGATCTCTGGGTAGTTTATCTCTCAGCCTCAGAAAACCCTACAAGATATGTTAGACTGAGAAAAGAAGTGCCTGAGTAACCTTTATGGGTGAGCTGAGATTTGAATTTAGTTCTACATCATTTTATCTGACACTTTTAACTATCCGTCTTCCTTAACCTAGTGCTTTCCAGATGTATTAAATGACAACTCCAATGTAAACCCATTAGCTTTGCTGGCTGGGGTTACAGACATACGGAGAGTTTTATACATGTGGAGGGCACTGGTTTGGGGAAGCTGGAGTATATTAGGCTTTTATTATTGTTGTATGCTTTCCAGTCATTTCAAACTCATGGCGACTGTAAGGTGAACCTATCATGGGTTTTTCTTGGCAATATTTGTTCAGCTGAGGTTTGCCTTTTCCTTCCCCGAGGCTGAGAGAGTGTGACTTGCCCAAGGTCATTCACTCTCAAACCACTACACTGCAGGCTGTCATATATTAGGCTGGATTACATTATTTAGTAAACAATCAATGGTGTGTGTGTGTGTGTGTGTGTGTGTATATATATGAAAACAGTGTCCAGAATCTATATGCATATATAATATATACCGTATTTTCCAGTGTATAAGACGACTGGGCGTATAAGACGATCCCCAAATTTTCCAGTTAAAATATAGAGTTTGGGATATACTCGCCGTATAAGACTACCCCTCTTCCAATGCACACCAAATAAAAATTAAAAAAACGAACAAACACATATCAGATTTGATTTCAATATGGTAATTTTAATTCAAATGCTTATGACATGCAGGTACTTAGCAGGGAAACTGTCACTTATAAACACAATAAACTACAGCTCCCATGTTCCCTAGCATTTATTTCTGCAGTGTGTTTTGGACCTTATTATTTTTGCAGTGTGTTTTGGACCTTACTTTTTAAAAAATAGTCCAGATTTACATGCTGCTTTAAAAATTATTTCCATCTCCCAGCTATGAGATGGTTTGGGGGAAATGAGAAAGTGTTGTGGGGAAGGACTGCCAATATACTAGGTGATGCATTCTGGGGTATGCACAATTTGTGGCTAAGTAAGTGACCCTGGGCATGTTGCACACTCTCAGCCTCAGAGGATGGTAATGGCAACCCCCATTTGAAGAAACATGCCAAGAAAACCCCATGATAAGGTTGCCTTAGGGTCGCCATAAGTCGGAAAGGACTTGAAGACACACAAGAACAACAAAAAAGTCTGCAATTGTTTCATAGGTAGTACATGGGAATAGGAGTCAGCATGGTGTAGTGGTTTGAGTATTGGACTACCACTCTGGAGACCTGGGTTTGATTCCCCACTCTGCCATGAAACCCACTGGGTGAACTTGGACAAGTCACACACTCTCAGCCTCAGGGGAAGGCAATGGCAAACCTCCTCTGAGCGAATCTTGCCAAGAAAACCCCATGATCACCATAAGTCAAGAACAATTTGAAAGCACACAACATACACATATAACCTCCAAGTTAAGGAACTTGTTTTTCCTTTAGATCAGGGGTCGGCAATCTACGGCCCGCGGGCCAGGTGAGGCCTTGGGACCTGCCCGTGGCCGGTCCTGCCGCCGCCACGCCATGTGCAAGCACGGGCGCCATTTGGGTTTTAAAATTCAAAATTAGCCTCAGCTGTTGTTCCAAGTATAGTATTCCCAAGGCATTCTACCCTTGTGATAGTATTAATTACACTGCCTTATAGTTTCTTGTCAGTGAAGTGTGATTTATAATATATTTTAAAAACAAATAAACAATCCTGCAACAAAAATCTGTACCACACAGTGGTAGTTTAATCATGTGAGACACTAACAAGGGAAGATTACACATCATTAAAATCATCTTGACCTTAAGAGGTTTGTCTGTGTCAGAGACCCCAGGGGACCTTTTAAGAGGTCCATGTGGTCTGCTTCCTCTCTGTACCCAGAGGGTGCCTTTGCAGCACAATCCAGCCCCAACTCTGCATCTGAAAAGAGATTGGAGAGGCATACGCTCACCAAACCACTGAGACTAGATATCCCACAAGGGTGGAAAGATCCAGGTAACGCAAATGATTTTAAAGCTGAGTATCTCTGAAGTCCACAATTCAAGCAAGACTCGTCAGAGCATTAAGCCTTATCCTGTTTCCAGCGAAGGGTGGACATAACTGGGAGAGGTGGGCCTGGCTTGGGGTGGTGGATTCTGACTGACAAATATATTGTCTTGCCTGTGAGGCACAAGGAAGGACTCAGATCCAGCTTGAAGGAATCCCTCCCCACACTGGGTGGAAAAAAAACCTATTCTTATCGTCAAAAGTGACCTATGGATGGTGGTCTGCCTTCAAGATGTTTCAAATTTATGGCAACCCCAAGACAAACTTTAAATCACTCAGTGGGTTTCCAAAGCAGATTTGAATCCTGGTCTCTAAAGTCCTAGTCTAACACTCAAACCTCTACACCAGTAGTTCCCAAACTCTGGTCTTCCAGACGTTTTGGACATTAGCTCCCAGAATTTGGGCTTGTTGGCCAAACTGGCTAGGGCTTCTGGAAGTTTAGGTTCAAAACACCTGGAGGACCAAAGTTTGGAAAACACTGATCTACATCACGCTGGTTTACCCTATGGGATAACTGACTTTAAAAGGCTGCCACCCCACAGGAAGATGTGAAGAATAATTTCCTCTCATACAGGAACTGTGGGAATCAGATATGCTTTAACTTGGAAAAATCTAGAAGTAGAGCCCTAATAAAATCTAGTTAGGATCAATCCCCGCCCCAAATATGTTATCAACATCCAATTCACTATAAACAGCAAATATGCTATTTTAAAAAATCCACAACTATATACAAGCATTGTTCACAGCTGCATAGCTTGACCAGGGAGCGCTATAAGGACACAGAAGTTGTTTTATACTGATCCCATAGGTCTGGCCAGCTCAATATTATTTCCTCTAACCACCAACAGCTCTCTAGAGCAGGGGTAGGCAACCTTTCCCCTTTAAGGGCCGAGGGACTTCAACTCCCAGAAGCCTCAGCCATGTTGGCCAATAGTCCCATGTTGGCCAATAGCTCCTGGGATTCTGGGAGCTGAAGTCCCTCGGCCCTTAAAGGGGAAAGGTTGCCTACCCCTGCTCTAGAGTTTCAAACAGGATTTGTTATCAGCTCTATCTGGAGTTAACAGGGATTGATGCTAACACCTTCTGTATACAAACCACTCAGCCATAGAATCCTGCCCAAAACAGAAAAAGAGCTATCTTGGCTCAGACCTGAGGCTTACCTGGTCAAACATTTTGCTCACAATGGACAACCAGGTCTACAGAAATTCCACAAGCACAACATGAATGCAACTGCATCCTCCACCTCATTTTCCTTAGCAACTGTTATATAGAGGCATACTGCCTCTGATGTTTGTTGTTCTTAACTGCCCTTGAGTCAACACCTACTCACAGGGATCCTGTGGATGAGACATCTCCAAGACCCCCTGCCCTCCACTGCTCTGCCTTAGGTCCTGCAGATTTAGGCCTGTGACCTCCCTGATTGAGGGGCTCTGCAGATGGCGCAAAGCACCGTCTTGAGCCAGGGAAGGGGAGGGGCAGCCAGACGCCAGATGCCCCAACCGCTTCCCAAGAACGTCATCGGAGCGCCCGCCATTGCACATGGCGAACGCTCCAATGATGTCCTTCTGGCGCAGCATTTTTACACGCTGCGCTGAAAGAGGCGCAAAAGAGCCGCATGGTGCCCCTTCCGCGGCTTGGAAAAGGAGCACTATTTTGGCACCAAGGCGTGGGGCAGCCTTGGCCCCAATCCTCAGCTTCTTGGGGCAGCCCACAGCCGCCCGTCTGTAGAGGCCCTGAGTCTAACCATCTGGCATGTGTTAATTCTCTCTTTCTACTACCTTCTACCATTTCCTAGCATTATTGTCTTCTCCAGTGAGTCATATCTTCTCAGATGTGGCCAAAATATGACAGCCTCAGTTTCATCATCTTGGCTCCCAGGGAGAGTTTAGGCTTAACCTGTTCTAGGGCCCATTTATTTGTCTTTTTGGCCATCCACGGTATCCTCAGCACTCTTCTCCAACTACACATTTAAAATTGGTTGATTTTCTTCCTATCCACTTTCTTCACTGTCCAGCTCTCACAACTGTACATGGTGATGGAGGATATAATGACTTGGATAATTCTAACTTTAGTGATCAGTCGTATAACTTTGTACTTCAGAATTTTTTCTAGTTCTTTCATAGCTGCCCTTCCCATTCCTAATCTTTGTCTGATTTCTTGATTGAAGTCTCTGTTTTAATCAATGTTTGATCCAAGGTACAGGAAATCTTGGACTACTTTGAGCATAATTATTGCCTCTGATACCAGCAAAGATATGTGGCTATCCTGTCTTGTATCCACTGATAGCCCTAATTTGCATGACTTTGACGAATCCCCCTTTAAATCCATCTATGGCCCAAAACAGATGGGTTGACAAATGCAGTCCATGGTCACACCGGTGTGGTTCATGCCTGGGCTGCAGCAACTGCATGTGCCAGGCCCCTATTCAGGCTGCTACTGCTGTTTTGAACCGGTCCAGCAAAAGGAGAGGTATTTTATCACTCTTTTTTGGCCTGGTTCTTTGGGGAATACAGGGGTCTGGCACAGTTTCCCTCCAGGTTCGGAGCATGCATCATCTAAATGCTATGCCCCAAACACGGCCAGAAACTTGTTTTTCTGCCCATATGTTTCGGGCCTATGCTGGCAGCCATCACTACATCTTGTGGAAATGAATCCCATCTACATTTTTTCTAGTATGGCAATCAACATTTCCTACTGGGATAATCAGGTGACAGTATTTCAAATGTGGATTCACTATGGATTAGTATAACAGCAATACAACACAACACTGGTAGTTATATTTTTATTCTTTTTTGAATTATGCGCAACATGGAATTTGTCTCTCTAACAGCAGCCACACCTTAGGTCATTTTGATCAAGCCATCTACTACAACCACAGGATTCCCCTTTTTTTGGTCAGTTGCTGTAAGATTTCAAGTATGTATGTCAAGTTGGATTATTGTTGTTGCTGTGTACCTTTGAGTCATTTCCAACTTATGGCAAGTCTAAGGCAAACCTGTCATGGGGTTTTCTTGGCAAGATTTGTTCAGGGGAAGTTTGCCATTGCCTTCTCTTGAGGCTGAGAGCATGTGACTTGCCCAAGGTCACTCATTGGGTTTCCATGGCTGAGCAGGGAATCAAACACTGATTTCCAGAATCATAGTCCAACACTCAAACTACTTTGCAGCAATATGCATCACTTTGCTTACAATGAATATCACTGGCTCTTTTAATGCTGTTTTGCCCAATTCAGAGAGATCTTTCTGGAGCACGTGAGAACTCAATTTTGTTTCAGTTTCAGAACCCCGTATCATCCCTGATCTCTCCAATAAACTTGGCCACCTCACTACTCAACTTTACCCCACGTCATTTATTATTGAATTTAAAAGCTCCAATACCAAAACAGGGCCACACTACTCACATCTCTTCCTTGTGATAATTGATAATTTAGTCCTACATGCTGTTTCCTGTTTTTTAATTACACAAATGAAGCATAAAAAGCTGCCACCATGGAACAGATTTTATGCCTTACCCTAATATTTTCTTTCATTAGCAGCAGCTCTCCAGGGTCTCAAGCAACAGACTTTCACATCCATTGTTATCCCAGTCTTTGGAAATGCCAAGGCTTGAACCCGGAAACTTGAGCATATAAGGCATAATGCAGGGGTGGGAATAACTCTAAAGTGAGGATCGTCTGAGCCATCATATTCCCCGTCACCTTGTATGGATTTAAGAGCTGGACAGTTAAGAAGGTGGATAGGAGACATGGTACTGGAGAAGAGTGCTGAGGATTCTGTGGATGGCCAAGAAGACAAACAAATGGGTCCTAGAATAGATCAAGCCTGAAGTCTCCCTGGAAGCCAGAATGACTAAATTGAGGCTGTCCTATTTTTGCCACATCAAGAGAAGGCACAAAACATTAGAAAAGATAGTAACATCAGGAGAAGTAGAAAACAGCAGAAAAAGAGAGAGACCACGTGCCAGATGGATGGAATCAATCAGAGAGGCCACGAGGCTGAGCCTGCAGACCTGAGCACCATGAGTCGAAGTCATCTTGAGGGCAACTAACAACAACAAGGTGTGGATCACACAGACCACAAGATGTTGTAGGACTGCAATGGCTGTGTTGGCTAAGGCTGCTAGGACTTGTAGACCAACAGCATATTAAGAACTGCCTGATTCCCATTATTGTGTAATTTGATAAGCTATCTTCATACATAAATTTGTAAAGCAACACTTCAAAAATCAGCTAAACTAATCAGTATAACTATACTCGTCCCTCCCCGTTCGCAGACCTGGGAGTCCGCAGTCTCGCTCCTTTAGGGACGGCAAGCAGGGAGAGACAAAATGGTGCATGTGCCTGAGGCGCATGCACAGTGCCACACACAGGAGCACACACCCATTTTAACCAATAGGCTTTGAATATTTGCAGTTTTTCCAATTCACGAGGGGGGGGGGGGGTCCAGAACAGATGAGGGATGACTGTATCATTAACAAAATCTCTCTTTCATAGTAAAGGCAATCTTTTACATTCATTTCCTTCCTCTCCTTGCAGAATCTCTGATCCAGTTGATTTGTTTCTCTTTTGTTCCCATGTTTTAAAAATACCGTACAGTGTGTTTGTGTATGTGTGTGTGTGAAATTCTTTCACAATAAGAAATTCCAGCATATGAGAAATGTTTGGCTTCCCCATGTCCACAGAGAAGTAGCCATCAAAGTTACTTAGCACACAATGATCCAAAGTGCTCACATGGAAAGAACACAGAGTAAACTAAACCTAAATTAAAATTACAGATGGTGGGGGGAAGCTCAAATCTGGAAGAATAAATGGTTACACTATGTTTGTTCACAACATCTGGGTACAGAAACAGTTTGGGGAGGGAATAAATAAAGAGAAAACATGGAGGGAGAGGGAAAATGTTTGAGGAGAATATAAACCATTCAGTTTTACAAAGGGCCTCTTAGTAAAAATTGCAGAAGTTTTGAAAAACATTACAGTCCCAGGCCAGTAATTTCCCAGAAATGTTAACCATCCAAGTGAAAGTGATGCAACACCCCAACACATGCTCTTTCCATCTGGGATTGGCATCCCCTCAAACATTTCCAGTTCCCAAGATCTGGAAAAGAGTCAGCTTCATGTAAATAGGAAATCGCTAAATCCAGTAAGATCCTGCCTGCCTAGGCCATCAAGTCAAACCTTGCAGAAGTCATGATTAAACCATTCCCCCGACCTCTGACATATTAGCTCTGGTTTACAGTATTGAGAAGAAAAACGTCAGATTTTAATTTAGAGTGAAAAAAACTCTGTTTCACCGGGTCCTTGCTTCAGATTCAACTGATTTTCAAATCAGCTCTGGTTTTTAGTAAGTTCTTATTATTATCACTGATTATATTTTATATTTCCCCGTAAACTAGGAAGTAAACCACACATAATTCCAATGAAGAGAATCTACTGGCCAGGATCAGAGTTTGCAAAAGCTACCTTTCTAGAGCCAGGAGCCATGGTGGTTATGTGACTCTGGAAACAACTTTTCCAAGCTATGAATCAAACACCACTGTTTATGCGCTTAGTTTCCCTATCTGCCATCACAATTACCATATGGATCAGCCTTTCCTAAAATTTAGGGCCTAAATTAGTACCCTCATCATTCCCATGCAGTACAGCCACTGCCAGATCAGAATTATGTGGGGTTTAGCCTAACATATTTTTGTAACACTAATATAGAGGAGGGCTGAAATCAATCAAGTTTACTAAGTTCAGCCAAACACCCTTGAAAAACAAGAAAAAATTAAAAAAGAAAGAAAGAAATATCAGTTATCTGGTTATTTGATTATCCCCAAAACTAACCTACAAGGTAAGTAGCTACCATTCCTATCATGCAAATATGAAATTCAAACAGGTGTGTCCAAACTTCCCTTTATAAAAAAAGATACGAGGAATAAGTTGTGCATAGCTTTCCTCTGAAATTTTTTCTTTTGGTTTTAATGGAAAGCAGCCACAATTGGCAACAGGAAAAAAGAGGTGGTAAAATTTACCCTGCTCTTGCCAACCTCTTGCCCTATTCCATATTGCTCTCAACTGCCTTATCACTGCAGGAACCACATACACATTCCTACAACTTTTCCTAGTGAAAAGAATCAGACATACTACTGTATGCTCTCCACTTAAGATGGCAGCCTCTTGCAGCTCTTTATGATTTAAAAAAACAACAGCATGAGAGGAAAAGTGACTCACAATTCTATGTAATCCATGACGTGGCTTACAAAGCTCCAAGAACCAAGCTAGGAGTGGAACCCTAACCTTTAGCATGAAATTGGACTCTGCAGAAAATTCCACTGGGAAAAACAAATCCTTATTTGTGCTTAAATCATAGAGTTCTCAGAAAAAGAAGTGGCCATGCTAGTCAAGTTCTAAGCCAGCTGCCCATTAGTGGAATTTCTAAGCAACAAAGACAAAAATTATTGTGGAACGAATATTTGTAGACAACTCCTAACAACTGAACTGTTATAAACAAATGGAAGAAAACAGTTTGGTTATTTTTAAGCATCGATATTAAACTAAGGGGGGTTGCAGACTGCCAGAAATAGTGTGAATTCAGTCCACTTTTAGGGTTAGGGTTAGAGTTAGGGAACCATGGGAACTGTATTTTATTGTGGCATCAGAGTTGTCTGACAGAGAAGGCTCAATGTCTCAGAAAAATAACAGTTCCCATGATTCCCTAGCACTAACCCTAACCCTAAAAGTGGACTGAATTCACACTATTTCTGGCAGTCTGCAACCCCCCAAAGTTTACTTTTCATTTTAAACAGAAAAATCTAAGACAAAATGCTGGTACTTATTTTAATAGTTGTCACACACTTGGTGGAAGCGCCATGCAAAAAGGACTGAGTTGTTAGCTGCCTGTCAGAAAGACACAGGGTTCATTAAAATATACTATGCACATAAGTGGACATATAAATATACACTATGGAATGATGAAATCTTATGGTACTGTGACACACATTCCAGTAAAGTGCTGGTCTTTACTTTCAAATGGCTTGGAATCAGATAATCTGGAAGATCACTTTAACTCATACAATTTGGTCTGCTTTGTCAGGATCTGCCTCAGAAATCCTTCTCAAGGGACTGTCTTTAAATCAGTCTGGCGTACACAAGAGAAAGGTGCCTTGAGAAATGTGGATCTCCACAACTGACAGTTCTAGAACTGGGAACTCCCTTCCTATTGACCTACACTTTATTCCTTGCATACAGGTATTCAGATGAGGCTTCAAGATCTTCCTCCTCACAGCTCCCTTAAATGTAAGATTGTAATTAACGCACATAACCCGAGAGCACCTTCTCAGTGTTAATTTGCAAATATGGCAATGTTTTTCTTGTTTTTCACATTTCCTCTTGAACATTGGTTTGTGAGGGTGAAGTGCTGAAAAGCAGTGAACAACATTTAAATGTAATAAATCTATAAAGTAGTCTCATCTCCTTTTGGCTTATAAAATATGAACATCTGCCTCTGGCAGCCAAAAATACAGCATTCTGGGGAATTTCAACTTCCATATGTAAAATACAGGTTTCTAGTCATTCTGATTAAAAAGAACTGTGTAGGAGAAATATTATAGTGTGAGGACAGGGGAAGGAGCAACTACATGCTATGAAGCCCTGAAACCTGAAAACAAAATAATGCAAGATGATTTAGGGCCTGTACAGACTGCCAGAAATAATAAGTTTTTTTCTGAGAGATTGCGCCTTCTCTGTCAGAGCGCTTTGGTGCTACAATAAACTACAGTTCCCATGATTCCTTAGCACTGAGCCAGGACAGTTAAAGTGGTCTCAAGCTGCATTATTTCTGGTAGTCTGTACAGGCCCTTACTTACTTATATATTCTAAGTGCATAATACAGGCAATCTCTGCACAAAATATAGATCTCCTTTCACACAGCAAATATAACCCTGTCAATACACAGGTTGATCTGTAAAGTGTCCCAGGACATTGCTGAACCACGTGTCTGTACATTTAACCACACTGTCTTCTCTATTAAGATTTCCCAGAGAAGCAGTTCTAAAAACCTCAAGGTATGGTTACAGTCGCACCTCTCTGTATAAATATCAAGAGTCTTATGACACCTTAAGACTAACCGAGTTATTACAGCATATACTTTCATAGATTAGGGTCCAGTTTATCAGACACACAACATATCATCCCCCTACATCTACTGTTGGTCTCTCTGGGTAGAGAAATATTGTCATAGACTTTACATTTTGCATTTCATGCCCATTGTTTACATTATATTTACACTGTTTACATTTTTCCTCTGCAACTGTGTGCATACAGACATACAAGAACCACATGTTAACTGAAGAATAACATTTTAATGTAGTTTAATTCATGCATGGACACATTAAATGGACACTAGTCTATAAAGTATAAGACTAAATGAATTAGTCTTTTAAGGTATTACAGGAATCCTTGGAGATTCTCCCACAGCTATTAACACTCCCTCTCTCATTATAAGGAATGTATACTCAAAGATTAAATTGCTCTAAATGTTCTTCTTCCACAGAAGAATTAGTATCTTATTAGAAGAACTACAAAGACATCCTAAACCTTAATGGCAGATAAAAAGACAGAGACAGAGGACATCAGCCCTAGAACCTAAAAAGTGGGGCGGGTGAAGCAATGAAGATATTATGATCATGACAGTAGTAATTCTAATATACATACTGGATGTATTATATATAAAATGATTTGTTTTGTTTCCCCAAAGGAAACTAGAATATCAAAATATGTTTGCAAAAACAAACACGTATATAACTTTTTCAAAACTTTTAGGAAGTTCCTGTGCACCTGAATTTGATTGTAATCCTTACAACAACCCTACTGCAAAGAAATACAGTATTATTTACTCTCCCACTTCAAATGGAGATTTTTTTTAAAAAAAAAGAAAAGAAAAAAAGCTCTCCATCAAGGATGAAATTAAAAGTTAAGTCCATAGTGGAGGATATAAATAAGAATTTACACTGGTCCTGGAAGGAGGAAACCAAGATGAGTGGTAAATATTAAATGAACAAAAGAGGCATAAAAGTCTGACACCTCAAAAAGTTGAGCAAAAGTACTGCATATTGTTTTTTAAGACAAGAGACAGGCGATCCAAATCAAAGAGATTTCTAAAGCAGTGAGTTAAGAGGTCTTTCCAGTAGGATAGAAAAGAGTTTGGAAAATCACACTTGTGTGTGGAGGAGGTGGAAAGAAAGGAGAGCCAGACAGAAGTTAAGGAAACTCCCAGGAAGAGACTGGGGGCAGACAGGGGACAGATGACAAGATTTGGGATTTGGGATTTGGCAGACAGGTGAGAAGAGCCAAACAAAAGATGGGAAAGTATAGGGGGGTTGCAGGCTGCCAGAAATAGTGCAAATTGAGTCCACTTTTAGGGTTAGGGTTAGTGCTAGGGAATCATGGGAACTGTTTTTTTTCTGAGACATTGAGCCTTCTCTGTAAAATACAGTTCCCATGATTCCCTAACCCTAAAAGTGGACTCAATTTACACTATTTCTGGCAGTCTGCAACACCCCCCCATAGTTTCAAGGGGCATGGGGGGGTACAGGATGCAGTGACACAATCCTGTTAAGGGGCAGACTGGGGAGGGCACAGACACCTGTAGGATGAAGAAAGGGATTGTGGTGGTCCATGTGTGTATGGGGGTGTTGGAAAGACAAAGGGATATGGATGCCAGAGTGGGGGGGGGGGGGCACAACCTGGAATAGTAGGGTGGGATTGCCTGGAAGTGAGTGGACCTCCCTAAGGAAGTGGGGGACATCCCAAAAGAAGGGCGGTTGAAATCCCAAAGGAAAGGGGGTTGAAACCCCAAAGGAAGGAGGGGTGGACATCCCAAAGGGGAGTGGCAAGGGGAGGCAGAAGAAGAGGGTCAGGACAAAATAGAGTGGGAAAGGGGGTCACACAAGCCAGGGAGGGAGAAATAGGGAAGAGAAAAAGACCCAGATGGATAGGGAGAGAGTCTTAGGGAAGGAGGGGGCATAGCTGAGAAATCAGGGGGCATGATGATAATGATGATTAAATTAAATTGATGTGTGTTTTAACTGATGTTATTTGTTGTTGTTGTTACTATTATTAAGTTGTTGTTATTATTATTATTATTATTATTATTATTATTATTTTGTTATTGTTGTTTCTTACCCTCCTCCCCCTACAGCGATCATGGGGAACAACAACTATCCACAGACAAACACCATCAGTTAAAAAGACATCAGTTAAAGCACACGTATCCATTTAAAAGGAGAAATAAGATGTACAATATTAGATGTACAATCCATTTTTTAAAAAATTCACCATTTAAAGATCATCTGTGAGAACTGAGAGATGGGAAAAGAGAGGGAATTGTCAAGATTTGTGGGGTGAGATGTGTGAACCCTGGAGGGGGAAAGGAGAGCTGGAAGAAGGGGGGACAAGGGGGGGCATGAGAATTTGGGGAAATCGAGAACTGGTGTGTGTGTGAGAAGGGGGGACATTAAGAATTGGAGTATGTGAAAACTGGGGGAACGGTGTGTGTGTGGGAACTGGAGGTAACAGGGTGTGAGAACTGGGGGAGTGAGAACTGGGGGAACTGGGGTTGTGGGAACTGGGAGAACTGGGGGTAACTGAAGGGTGTGAGAACTGGGGGAACTGGGGGTGTGAGAACTGGGAGTAACTATATGTGTGAGAACTGGGGGAACTGGGGTTGTGGGAACTGGGAGAACTGGGGGTAACTGAAGGGTGTGAGAACTGGGGGAACTGGGGGTGTGAGAACTGGGAGTAACTATATGTGTGAGAACTGGGGGAACTGGGGTTGTGGGAACTGGGAGAACTGGGGGTAACTGAAGGGTGTGAGAACTGGGGGAACTGGGGGTGTGAGAACTGGGAGTAACTATATGTGTGAGAACTGGGGGGACTGGGGAGGACTGGGGGGTGAGAACTAGGGGAACTGGAGGTGTGTGAATTGGGGGGACTGGGGTTGTGGGAACTAGTAGAACTGGGGGTAAGTGAAGGGCGTGAGAACTGGGAGAACTGGGGGGAACTATATGTGTGAGAACTGGGGGAACTGGAGGTGTGCAAATTGGGGGGACTGGGGTTGTGAAAACTGGGAGGCGTTGAGAACTGGGGGGGGGGCGTGAGAGAAAGAGTGGGAGAACCAGAAAGTGGGTTTAGGGCTGAGGGGTGAGTCTTGTCGGGGGGAGACCCACTGAGGAGGACCTATTCTGGGTGGAGGAGAAGGTCCAAAGGCCCCAGAACCGGGGGTCCGAAGGCTGAGGATTCAGCAAAGACACCCACACAGAGACCCCCTCCGCTCCCCTCAGGACTCACCTTCTCGGGCGGGAGCTTCCTAGAAGCGGCTCGTCCTTCCCGGCTGCCGAGGCCGCGACTGCGCTTCCCCTGGTCCTGCGTGGAGGCGGAGTGTTGGGGGGGGGGCGACGCCACGGAATCAGCGTAGAGCCCAGGAGCGCTGGGAAGTGGAAGTGGGGGGGAGAGGACGAGGCGGGCGGGCGCAACAAACAGACAGATGAGCGCCAGCCTGCGACGCTGTAATCTTTGAGTGACAAAGCTCGAGGCGGAGAGGGAAGGGGTGACGTCACTAGAATCGGACCCGGGTTGTACGCATGCGCAGTGGGCTGGAGTCAGAGTGGTGTCAGTCTGTCGTTGCTCGACTGGGCGGAAGTAGGTCTTTCCCGGCTCATTTAGGGGCTGCGTCCGCACTGCAGAAATAATCCGGTTTGGCACCACTTTAGCTGCCGTGGCTCCATGCTGTGGAATGCTTTTGCTGTGGCACCAGAGCTTTCTGACAGAGGAGGCTAAATGTCTCACAACAAACTACCGTTCCCAGAATTCCATAGCATTGAACCATGGCAGCTGAAGTGGGGTCAAAGTGGATTATTTCGGCAGTGCTGCGGTTGCAGCCAGGGTGACCAGGGCCCAAAACACACTGCAGAAATAATCCATTTACATCTCAACAATCTTTTCTTCTTAAATTTGGACTGAATTCTCATGTTTTATCTCTACATCTATCAAAATATTCCTGATGCAAAGACATGGAGACTTCTTGAGGAATCCGTTGTTCTCTGCCACAAAGAGGCTTGTAGCCTCACTGGAATGGAGACTTATCGGATTGCAAAAGAGGGGTTCCTGTTGAAATGCAAATGGACTTTAAGGGCCTTTACGGACTGCCAGAAATAATGCAGCTTGAGGCCACTTTAACTGTCCTGCCTGGCTCAGTGCTAGGGAATCATGGGAATTGTAGTTTTTTCTGGGACATTGAGCCTTCTCTGTCAGAGAGCTCTGGTGCCACAATAAACTACAGTTCCCATGATTCCCTAGCACTGAGTCAGGGCAGTTAAAGTGGACTCAAGCTGCATTATTTCTGGCAGTATGCAAAGGCCCTCAATTTCCTGGACTTTGCAAATCTTTGCAAATCAAAGGAGGAGGATCCTGCCTACAAAAGATATCCTCCCCACCATATACCATCTTCACTAAAGACTGAAACAACATTTTGGCATCTGACTAACATCTCCAATTTTTTTTCTTCTGTTTGGTCTGTAACATCTTACCTGATGAAGAAGAAGCCAGTGGAGCTTCAAAAGCTTGCAACAAGTATATTGTGCATTTTGGTTGGCCAATAAAGGTATCACTGTTTGGTGGATTTTTGTTTGAATTTGCTAAATGGCCAACACAACTAACCCTGAATGTTAATCTGTATTGTGACATAACATTTATTATAAACCATGTATTCATTTCTAAAAAGATAGATTTTAGCAGCCTTCTAATCTTCAGTCTTATCCTCTTTAAGAATTCGGACTAAAAGAACGTAAACTTGCTTCATGTATATGGGCGGGAGTTTATAAATAAAGCTAGGAAACAATATGCTTCCCGCATCCCTGGTATTTCCATTTGACAATGAATTCCCAGCATGACCTGTTTAGTTAATGATGTATTTGCGCACACCTAGCTATAGGTTTTATTCTGTGCCTGAGTCACTGGAAAAGCTTCCATTGATTTCAGTCAGACAATGATGTTTAACTGACCGATCCTGAAGATCTGCTTTTGACAGTGGCACAAACAGTGGCATGTGCTGGCACACCTTACTCCTGATAAACAAGGCAAAGAAGTCCAATTCTTTTCCAGTCTTTTAACACTATTAAAGTCCAGTAAAGGGTTGGTGGAAATTTCCCATGAATCTTGATATTCTTTCAGCTGCTATGGTAAACTGTTGTAAAGCCATTTTTGCCTCTGTCAATCTCCCCTGTAGCAATGTAGAATGAGTGCATTTGTATAATTACATTATGTCAGTCCTGGGCAACATCTGCTGCTATACTAGTGTGGTTGCTGCTTCTGAAACAGGTTTACAATAAAGGTGGGAATTTGTGTGATCTGGCAAATGTTGGATTACAACACCCATCACTCATTAGTCTTGGCCACACTGTCTGAGCGTGATGGGGATTGGAGTCCAGTGACATTACAAGGGCCACAGCTTCTCCACTGCTGGACTAGAGGATCCTCTACAGGGGTAGGCAACCTTTCCCCTTTAAGGGCCGAGGCACTTCAGCTCCCAGAAGCCTCAGCCATGTTGGCCAATAGTCCCATGTTGGCCAATAGCTCCTGGGATTCTGGGAGCTGAAGTCCCTCGGCCCTTAAAGGGGAAAGGTTGCCTACCCCTGCGTCTGAAACATACTATACAGTTCTAATTCCCACAGATGTAACTGATGTAAGACCATTTATGAGAACGTAAGTCCCAATAGGATTCCGGCCTGTGGTTTTAATGTGAAGATACTTAAATTGTGTTGTTGTTAGGTTTTAGCTGATTCTTTTTGTGAGCCACCTTGGGTCTGACTCTCGGAGAAAAGCAATGTATAAGGAAGGAAGGAAGATGTGTATATATGCTTGTCATCTACAAATGAACTTACAAATGAATTATAAGAACTTACATTAAAAACAGTAATTTTAAAATTGCTGACTGATTCACTGCCACTCTTTTTAGTCAATGAAGTATTTTTAGTTTGTTAATTTAACTATCAGAATATTAAAACATTAAAAATTACTTTGAAATTACCCTTGCTCAGAGAATATTCCCACTGGTTTAAAGTAATCTAATTTACAATGCAGTGCTATAGATGTCTACTCAGAAGTAATCCCTGTTGAGTTTAATGGGACTTACCCCCTCAGGTAAGCATGTGTACAATTACAGCTTTCTTTATTCTTAGCTCAATGCAAAGCTATTTCAAATGTTCCAGTCCACTCTAATTTAACTTTGTTGACAAGCACCTGGTATTTTTTTTCTCCCTGATCCAAAGCATGTGATCATTATTTTGAAATTACAGTCATCCTTGGAAGAAGAAGAAGAAGAAAAAAATCTACCCAATTTATTGAAGGGCTCGTTCCCACTAGCATTTAAACTGGTTTGAGAGTCACATTGACACCATATCACTGAATTGATTCGTACAGATGCATGGTTCCCACTACGGAAGCTAATTATTTCAATAATGCCATGCCTCTGTGTCTTTTTTGACACGCTTGTCATTCACACTAGCTGAGTTTTTTTATATATATATAAATGTCAATCATATGATGCACATACGCTTGTTGCCTGGCTTTCTTGCTCTGGTGCTGCCTTTCCCTCAGCCAGCCCTGGCCCCATCTGGGAGTGCCCCCCCCCATCGAGGCTCCCTCCTTTATCTGGAGAGAAAAGGCAGTGTGGGTCAGAGAAAGGTACCCAAGGACCCCCTGATCCCCACCCGCCTCCTTGGCTCGGCTGCCCTTCCTCTCCACCTCCCTTTGGCTCCTGGGCTTCACCCTGTTAGGCACAAAGTGGGCACACCTCAAACAAGCCCAGATCAGACCCTCTTTTCCAAAGAGGAAAGAAGAGAAGATCCTGGGAGGGTTTGTTTTTCCTCCGGACATCCGGATCTCCCATTTGGGAAGGCAGAAGAGGAGCTTTCTTTCCCCCTTTCCTTTCCTTTCCTTTCCTTTCTTGTCTTTTCTTTTTCTTGCAAACAAAAGAGGTTGTCCCAAAAGTCTTCTGGTCATGCAATGCCTTGGGCTTCTCCTCTTTCCTTTGGTAGCCTGGACAACCTGCCTTTCTCCCCCTCCCCAGGAGTCCTCCTTCTCCAGGGCAGGTCCTCTGATGGGGAAACCTCTCCCAGGATCTGCAGGGGCAGGCAGTTTGGGGTCTCTGAGGGAGGAAGCCAAGGAAGGGACCGGTGGATCCCGCTGAGCAGCCTTTGGGGAGGGAAGGCAGGACGGAGGGGGAGGGAGGCGGTGACCAGCAGTGCCCCTTCAGGCCCCTTATGGAGACCTCCACCACCCCCATCACCCTCCCGGTTCCAGGGGCCTGAGAGACCACGGGAGGAGCGGGCAAGGCCGAGCAGTTGAGGGCCCTGGTTCCTCCAAGGTGGCCGCCAGGCTTGAAGAGGTCCCATGCCTGGCTGGCTCCCTCCGGGCCATCTATGTCCAAGTCCTCTCACTCTCTGAAGTCCTTCCCCTTCAGTGCAATGTGAATCAGACCCACCGTTCACACTTGTTGAACTAGCTTTGGAATCAAGTCTTTTCAAAAGAACCACAACAAAAAAATTAGTGTCTGAAAAGAGCAATTTTTTTTTATTTATTTTTTTTGCATTTGCCTCGCTTTAATGCGACTCCAACCGAACGCAGTCGGGTCTGAAACTGTGTGCAATGTGAATGACGCACATATAAATCAATCTGCTAATCGGTTTATATCATAGTGGGAATGATCCCTAAGGTTGCCATTTTCATTGCATGAAATTTACATTCTTGGGGGAAACTGACTCAGAGTTTCTGCCTCTGCTTTTCCCTTGTGTCACTATTTGCTGAATCACCTCTTTGGGAAAAGCTTCTTTGTTGATCTACTAAAGAAAATCAGCATCCTTTTCAAAGAGAACAGCTGAGAAAGAGAGACAGGAAACAGCACTGTTTGCCAAACTTCCTCCTAATGTGCCTCTGCCTTCCCCTTCCTCTACAGTTCTTAAAAGGCTCCCTATCACTCCAGGGAAAAGAGTGGTCAGGCTGGGAAATCCCTCCAAAAATTTCTCTTCTCAATGGGGATTCCCTTTGACCAGGAGGGATGTGGTAAAACAGAAAGAGAAAATGAGAGAGGGTGTCACAGAGGCAATTCCTGGTGGGGGTGGAAGGCAGCTGTGCTTCCTTATATCACAGCAATGCGGAAGCAGCAACAGTAGAATATGTTTAATTTGCTGTTTGTTGTGCGCCTTTCAGCCATTTCCGACTTATAGTGACCCAAGGCAAGCCTATCACTTGATTTTCTTGATCTGCCAGGAGTGACTTTTTGTGTGTGGAAGGACTGTGAACTCCATTCATATCTGGTTGTTGTTTGATGCTTTCAAGCCACACTACAGAATAATCCAGGTTGACACCACTGTAACTGCCATGGCTCAATGCTATGGAATTTTGGGGGCTGTAGTTTGAGGAGACATTTAGCCTTCTCTTTCAGAGAGCTCTCATGCCACAACAAATGACAAATCCCAGAATCCCATACCATTGTGCCATGGCAGTTAAAGTGGGGTCAACTGGGATTATTTCTGCAGTGCAGATCCTAAGGCAAACCTATCAGACTTTTTTTTGACAAGATTTGTTCAGAGGGGGGTTGCCATTGACTTCTGAGGCTGAAAGAATGTGACTAGCCCATGGCCACCCAGTGGGTTTCCATTGCCAAGTGGGCATTTGAACCCTGGTCTCCCAGAGTCCCAGTCCAACACTCAGATCACTACATAATGCTGGCTGTCAATTTGTTTAGTTCCATAGGATGGAATTCACAATCTTTCCACACAAAAATCCACTCCTGGTAACTCCTAGTATTTTTCCATTTCAGCAATTTAATTTAAGATAAGGCATTTTATTCCTGTTGTCGCCTGTCTGCTGTCCCACAGTAAATCCAGGTCTCTTATTCCCTCTGCTGTTAAAAAGCTGCGTGCTGGGGATGCTCTAATTATTTTTCATAGAATCATAGAATCATAGAGTTGGAAGAGACCACAAGGGCCATCCAGTCCAACCCCGTGCCATGCAGGAACTCAAAATCAAACCATCCCTGACAGATGGCCATCCAGCCTCTGTTTAAAAACCTCCAAAGAAGGAGACTCCACCACACTCCGAGGTAGTGTGTCCCACTGTCGAACAGCTCTCACTGTCAGGAAGTTCCTCCTAATGTTGAGGTGGAATCTCTTTTCCTTCAGCTTGAATCCATTGTTCCGGGTCCTGTTCTCTGGGGCAGCAGAAAACAAGCTAGCGTTCTCCTCAATATGACATCCCTTCAAATATTTAAAGAGGGCTATCATATCACCTCTTAACCGTCTCTTCTCCAGGTTAAACATACCCAGTTCCCTAAGTCATTCCTCATAGGGCATGGTTTCCAGACCCTTCACCATTTTAGTCACCTTCCTCTGGACACACTCCAGTTTTTCAACATCCTTTTTGAATTATGGTGCCCAGAACTAGACACAGTACTCCAGGTGGGGCCTGACCAAAGCAGAATACAATGGCACTATTACTTCCCTTGATCGAGATACTATATTTCTGCTAATGCAGCCTAAAATTACATTGGCCTTTTTAGCTGCGGCATCACACTATTGACTCATGTTCAACTTGTGGTCTACTAGGACTCCTAGATCCCTTTCACACGTAGTCTCATTAAGCCAGGTGTCCCCCATCTTATATCTATGCAATTCAATTTTTTGCCCTAAGTGCAGTACCTTACATTTCTCTATGTTGAAATTAATTTTGTTAGCTTTGGCCCAGCTTTCTAATCTATTAAGGTCATTTTGAATTTTCATCCTGTCCTCTGGGGTATTAGCTATTCCTCCTAATTTGGTGTCATCTGCAAATTTGAGAAGCATGCCCCCTATTCCTTCATCCAAATCATTGATAAAGATGTTGAATAGCACTGGGCCCAGGACAGAACCCTGTGCACCCCACTGGTCACTTCTTTCCAGGATGAAGAGGAGCCATTGCTGAGCAACCTTTGGGTTCGGTCAGTCAACCAGTTACTAATCCACCTAACAGTTTTATTTTCTCACCCACATTTTACTATCTTGTTTGCAAGAATATCATGGGGGACCTTGTCAAAAGCCTTACTAAAATCAAGATATGCTATGTCTACCGCATTCCTTTCATCTAGCAAGCTGGTAATTTTATCAAAAAAAAAGAGATCAGATTAGTCTGGCATGACTTGTTTTGGAGACCCCCATGTTAACTTTTAGTGATTGTGGCATTCCCTTCTAAATGTTCACAGACTATCTGTTTAATGAACTGTTCTAGAATCTTTCCCGGTATTGATGTCAGACTAACTGGGCAATAGTTGTTGGGATCCTCTTTTGCATTGATGTGGTGAGAAGTTAGACTCAGTTGCCTGCAGAGTCACATCTGCAGGCAACTATAATTCTATTATTCTTTAGATATCTAAGGCAAGGCTGAACTATCTGTAGCTCTGAAGATCCTGCAAGACGCCAGTTCCTAGTCACCACACCCAGGCTGATGAGTGGCAAGGAATGATGGGAGTTTGTTGCTGTTGTTAACTGTCCACAATATCCCTTTTCTTCACTGTCTAGGGGTCCGTTCCCACTTCCATTTAAACTGGTTTGCAAGTCGCATTGACACCAGGTTGCCGCTGCTCCCTCATATTCTTCCGCCGGCCCTCCTCAATACCCTGCAAAGGCCTGCCGAGTGGCAACCAGCCTTTCTCCTGCTGCCCCCATCATCCCCACACCTTCCTGCTTCCCTGGTCAGCCTCAGCAGTAGGTAAGGAAGAAGGCCAATGGTCTTCAAAAAGAGAATTTTTTTTGCATTTGCCTTGCTTCACCGTGACTCAGACGAAATGCAGTTGGGTCTGAAACCATTTCCAGTGTGAACAAGGCACATATAAACCGATCAGTAAATTGGTTTAAATCATAGTGGGAATGAACCCCTGGTCTCAGATCCAAACATGGGACGTTATCACACGGGGGCAAATCTGCTGGTTAATCCACACAAAACCCAAACAGAAACTGGATTAGTGCCCCGTGTTTTCACACGACGTTGCACAGAAACTGGACAGAAAGTGGACAGAAACTGGTGTTAACCGAGATCTTTTGAAATTCGGTTGTTTGGAGGAAATGCAAATGTGCAATTAAGGTAAATTCGCAATTAAGGTAAATTCGCCGTAATGTGAAAAGCAAATGCGCATTTGGAAGCATTTCCCTACATTTTCCCATGGTTCCGCGGGGTCCTGGAGACAGCGTAAGTGTCTCCTTCCCCTCAGCAGACAGCTAATTGAGCCGTCTTGGGGGCAGGGAAGGGGAGGGGCAGCTGCATGATCGGCACCCCAACCCCTTCCCCAGGTCGTCCTCAGAGCGCCGACCCTCCGCACGGCTGGCGCTCCAAGGAGGACCTCCTTGGAGCGCCAACCCTACACACAGCCGGCGCTCTAAGGAGGACCTCCTCGGAGCGCCGACCCTACGCATGGCCGGCGCTCCGAGGAGGACCTCCCGACGCAGCATTTGCACGCGCTGCGATGGAGAAGTCGGCAAAGGTGTGCCGCAGCCTTTTTCGGCATACCGGCGACTAGAAGGACGGGCGGCCATGGGCCGCCCGGGGAAGCTGCGCTGTGGGGCCAAGGTATTCCCACACCTCGGCCCCGCGGCGCAGCTTCGCCGCCCCTGAAAGGAGCGCTAAAGTGGCGCTCCTTTCAGAAGTCGCCGAAGGTGCACCGAAAAAGGCTGCGGCGCACCTTCGGCGACTCTTCTGCTGCAGCGTGTGCGAACGCTGCGGCAGGAGGTCCTCCTCGGAGCACCGGCCGTGCATAGGGCCGGCTGCTCCGAGGATGACCTGGGGAAGGGGTGACAGCCGCGGCGAGTGACAGCCGCAGCAAGTGACAGCCGCAGCGAGCATAGTGCGCATGTGCTAGAAGATAATTTCTAGTACATGTACGGGATTTTTTCACTTGTGTGTAAACGTTAAATGCAGTTTCAGCGGGAGCTTCCTTTAATTGCGCAATTAAAGTAATTACGTGTGAAAAACATTTGCAGAATCAAGGTTTATTTTCGGTTTATTTTCTGAATTTGTCATTTCCAGTTTATTATCGCTTTGTGGCCCACGTGTGATAACGTCCATGGTGATAGGGAATACTAAGCCTTGGATGATTACAACTTTAGAGCTCAGTTGTATGTCTTTACTCTTTAGGATATTCTCTAGTCTTTCATAGCTGCCTTTTTCATTCCTTGTCATCTTCTTATTTCTTAGCTGCTGTCACCATTCTGATCGATGTTTGATACTAGGTACAGGAACTCTTTAACTATTTAAATGTCTTCATTGTTTAGATTGAATTTATGTATTTCTTTTGTGGTCATCATTTTTGTTTTCTTTATATTCAGCATTAAACTTGCCTTAGCACTTTCATCTTTGATTCTCTTTAGTAATTGTTCCAAGCATGTAATGGTGTTGTCCACATATCTAAGATTGTTGACATTCCTTCCTCCCATCTTTACTTCTTCTGAATCTAAACCTGTTATTATTATGATATTTTCTGCATGCAAGTTGAACAAGTTGATAGAATGCATTCTTGCATGACCCCTTTGCCAATTGGGAACCAATCTGTTTCTCCAAATATTCTTCTAATTGTAGACTCTTGTTCTGAGTATAGATTTTCATCAGGACTATCAGGTGTAGTGGCACTCATGTCTTTAAGAGCCATTCATAGCTTTTCATGAGCTATGAAGTCATTGATTATGATGACAGGAGTAGTAGTTCTAGACAATGATGGCACTATGATTCCAGTTCAAATGCCAAGGCAAAATCCTACAGAATCCTGGGATTTCCAGATTAGAAGCCAGAAATCTCTAGTGAATCCCCAAATTGCCCCAGGATCCCACAGGAAGTTGCCATGACAGTTAAAGTGGAAAACAGCACTATAACCATTTAGTTTGAAAGGGCCCCAATCTAATTAGCTGTTACTTCATACTCTTCCCTGCTAATATTCTTTCTTAGATATTTTGCAGAGCAAAAATGGAAGACATTTTTTTAATTTAATTTTTTTATTGATTAAAATAACACATCGTGTCACATTTCTTCATTTTTCCAGCTCACGATGTATAGTTAACCATTATCAAGCTAATGAGAACTTAAGGAGTTACGGTAAATACTTTTACCTACAAATCTTCCTTTTTAACAAAATAATGAATATTAATTTTGTAAAGATATCGTAACTTGTTACCTGTTTAGTTCTTGTTATCCTCTTTATTATGTCTCTATGTCCTGCTTGACATTACATTTCTCCAATTTACCGTTACCTTTATCCCTTTACATCATACCCATTTCCCTTCTTCTCCTCCCTATTCCATTCCTTTCCTTTCTATACACACTCCTTCTCCTACCTTCTCCTACCTCCTTCTCTATCTCTCTACCACCTACTCTTGTTTCTTCCCGTTCCCATTCTCTTTCTCTTTCTATCTCTTCCTCATCTCCCTTCGGGAAGACAATTATTTTAACGGATTTTTGACGGATTACAGCTCCCAAAATCCTCCAGACAGCCTGTCCACTGACTGTGCCAGCTAGGAGATTCTGAGATCTGTAGTGGGAAAACTCCAGCACTTTTCTTTTCTTTTCTTTTCTTTTCTTTTCTTTTCTTTAATTTTATTTATTAAAACAAATATACATTTATACAAAACATACCTTACATGCAAAAACAGACCTTACGTATAAATACAAAAACAAAAATATACATATTAATCCACCAACATTAAACACCTATTATAATGAAAGTTTCTCAAGAATATTAAACTGATTTCCTAAGAAAATGGATATTTGCCTTATCAACACAGCATTCATTGACACCCCTATCTCTTTCAATCACTTCCCTATTTCATCTTCATCACTTTTAACATTCATTTTTATCTTTATTCAAAAACAAAAACCAAATAAATAAATAGATGTTCACTAAATATTATTATTCTCTTGGTTTTCTTTCCTTTTTCCAAATATCTTAAAACATGTGTGATATTGGGGCGTGTTTTAAGAAAACTCCAGCACTTTTCAAGATCTTGCACAGATGAATGTAGTCCTCCAAATTCTGACCTCAGTGCTATCTATATGCTATATAATCCAGCAGGAAGTTATATGTGTATCTTGTAGTTAGAGCTGAGCCAAATTGTCTTGTGCACGTTTTTACAAGTGTTAAAAAAAGGCCCATTCTAATAATAATCATGTTTTCAGCCCTTGGTCTCCATTTAGCTTGCCTTTGACTTTACTGTCAGTGTTCCCTCCTGTCTTTTAACTTGACTGGCTGTAACAACCCATGTGAATTTCACAATGATGCCACAATTTTATGTTCAATGCCGTGACTTCAGAGATCCTCCAAAACAAACAAGCATGTGGGTCATCACAGCCAATTAGATTGAACAGATGTAGGAGCACAAAAGGGGAAGGAAAGTGGAATGAAGAAGCAACAGTGTCTGGGAGAACAAAGAGGCCCAAGGCAGTGAAATAATACAAAAATATTTAGCGAGGTGAGTACATATATATATTTGGCAATTGCTTTGTCTGAGTCAAATATGCTACTCCAGAGCAAAATTCTAAATTCAGCCCTATTCAAAAATGTGTGTGTACCCATATTTCATATCATGAAAACTGGAGTGGAGTGGGGGGGACTCTAACAGCAGTTGCTATTCTCATGGAAAGGGTTGAAGCCTGAAAACTCCATGTTATATATTGTTAAGATTGGTGGCCTCCTAGGCTATACTGGACCTCCCTCTGGCTGCACACAACTCACAGGCTGCATGATTCCTGATTTATAGTGTAATCTCATCTGCACTGTCGTAGCATTTTTGATGTCAATTGCCATCAGGTTGGCTTTGATTTATGGCAATTTATTTTTAAATTTTTAAATTTATAATTTTAAATTTGAAAATTTTCTTTAAAAACATCACATTTTACCAAATTTTCACTTTTAACCACATGAAACGATGTATATGTAAACACATTTATTTTGCACGTATGATATTGTCATTTAAAGATATTAATTTTAATGGCAAACCATCTCTGAACAAATCAAGCCAAGAAAACACTGTGAGGTCATAAGTTGGAAGGCACAAAACAACAAATACATATTTTAATAAATTAATTAAAATACAGCTAATTCAGGAGAATGATTCTTATCTGGGTAAGGGTGGATCTCCAAAAAGCTTGAAGCCAATGCTGTCAACCCATAATATCTCATAGTCTGAGCTGAAACGCCCAGGCTTGGTAGGTGTGTATGATTCTGTCTCAATAAGAGAGAGAAATAAGGAAAGTATTATTAAAACTTTATTAATCTTATACTATAGTATAAAGCCTATAATCAGCGTTCTCTAACATAGTGCCCTCCCAACCAGACTCATATCACTCATAGTAGGAATAGCTGTCTGTATCAATATTTGTTCCTCTAACGTTCCTCATTTCTCCAATCTTACATTTGGTTTGTTCTGTTTGCTCATTGGTTAGAATTTAAAAAACAAAATTTATATAACAATGTGTGCACCTTTCTCCTAATGTGCATTTTTTTTTTACAATTTTGGCTGAGGTACACAGTTTTGCAAGCAAATTTCTCCAATATAGTTATTGTTAGGGTTACTTTAGAGAGCCAGCATGGCGTAGTGATTTGAGTGTTAGGGGGGTTGCAGACTGCCAGAAATAGTGTGAATTCAGTCCACTTTTAGGGTTAGGGTTAGAGTTAGGGAACCATGGGAACTGTATTTTATTGTGGCATCAGAATTGTCTGACAGAGAAGGCTCAATGTCTCAGAAAAATAACAGTTCCCATGATTCCCTAGCACTAACCCTAACCCTAAAAGTGGACTGAATTCACACTATTTCTGGCAGTCTGCAACCCCCCTTAGACTGCGACTCCGGGGACCAGGGTTTGATTCCCAGCTCAGCTACATAAACCCACTGGGTAACCTTGGGTAAGTCTTATGCTCTCAGCCTCAGGGATAGGCAGTATCAAACTTTCTCTAAACAAATCTTGTCAAGAAAACCCCATTATAGCTTTGCCTTACTGTCGCCATAAGTTGGAAATGACTTGAAGGCACACAACAACAACAACAACAACAGGTTATTTTAATTAATATATACATTTTTGTAAATGCTACCTCTAATATACACATTTTAATGCATTTGAACTGTGTGTAAATTCTGAAGATTTGAATTTATATTGAAATCAAAATGTGAACCTTCATCTGATTAACTGATTATAGGGGTTTTGGTACAATGCTAAACATGGAAGACTGCCTTGTATAGAGACAGGAAAGAACTCACCATATGCCTATTTTAGAACTGGTAAGCTTATAAATTTGGTTCGTGTCTGCTTAGAAATAAGCCCCAATATCTAGTTCCCCAGTTCAGTATGACTTACTCCTATGAAATTGTGCATTGAAACATTTCTTAAGAGGTTAGCTCCTCCTCTTAAGAAAAGAAAATCCATGTTGAATTATGCTCTATTGTTCTTAGTCTGTAGGTCAAACTTATCACATGGGGGAAATCCCATGCAGAAACAGGATTTAAAAGGTGGGGAAAACCTGCAAAAGCAGGTAGATTTTCATGGAAAGTAGTCAAAAGCCACTCCTTTTTATTTTCAGGATTTTCTGAAAGTAAAAAGAAGCGGCTTTTGACTACTTTCCCTTTGGGTTAACCACACTTTAACAGCAACGTTGTCTGAAAATCTACTCACTTTTGTGTTGTTGTTTTTTCTATTTAAAACCCTGTTTCTGCACAGGATCTCCCCTGTGTGATAAAGTCCTAAGCATGAGGTGAGATAACATGAGTAATTAAACTCAGGCTTTTTGAAAAATGGCATTTTGATGTTTTTGCAGCTCTGCACCACTGCTTTGAAAAAAGGGGGAACTTTGGAAGAACAGGTTGCATCCTTTCCCCAGTTTACATTGCAACATTTCCCCTCAACTGTTATTGTCTCTGTAGGATGGGAAAAGACAGATACATCTCTTATTGGTTTCTCCTCTGCTGTTTGGTTATTACACAAAGGAGAGTAGATTGGCAGTAAAGACAAAGAAAGGTTTAAGACATTAGCAGTACTCTCACTCAGAACATGAATTCTCTAGCCTTCAAAGCAGACCCTCCAGGTGTGAATTATTTTAAAACATCCACACATACAAAACCAGTCTTCATGAGTCCCATATCATTGAAGCATGCCATTCAACATTTCACATATAAAAACTGGGACACATCATGTGGCCAAGCAACACCAGGCTGTGGTCAAGATGGCAAAAGTTACTAATGAGGAAGTAAATACAGGCTAGGAAAGGCTGCAACAGTTGGCTTTTGCCAGAGTCCACTGGAAAGACCTGCAGTCTTAATTCTGTGTAAACTACTTTTGTAATTAGAACTCAGCAGCAATTGAAATAAGCTGAGAACAAAGGGGGAAAGTGGGAGGAAGAGAGATAAACTGGGACATTTTAAAAACAAATGAGAAATAGGATGACAAGGGATTAATCGGGACACCTGGAGGGTATGCAATGCAAACTTCCACTGCTTATATCTTGCTGTTAGATGGATGTCATGGATTTCATGTAACTTTCTGGTTACTCCAGCTGAAGATTCTTTGCACTGGAATCTGTCAACCCTTTAGAGAGTTCTGCCCATAGATTTGATATAGTGGGTTAATATACATCAGGATATTAGCAGGGACAGCATTGGGGTGTGTGGATTTTTTTGTACTACATCTCCCAAAGTCTCAGCCAACACAGCAATTGGCCATGCTGATTGGAGGATAGTGGGAGTTGTAGTCCAAAATGCAACTTTTCCAGGCTCTGGAGGAGTGAACTAAAAAGTAGCCCTGCTTGCCCCATCAGCAGGTAAGGCAAAAAGGAATAATAGACCCTTGCTGATTGTGTTGAAACACAATTCAGACTTGCCAGTTTTTAGGCATCACAACTTAAATCTTATCTTTTCAATTCTTTGTGGAACCCATCAACCTACTAATTTATCTGTTAATAAATGTTCCTAGGTCAAATTATGTATCTGAGGGGGGGAAAAACCTGGTAGAATTCAGCCACTAAGCCTTTTCCTTATTATCAAGAACTACTCAGTTGTCAATATCCTAAGATCAACCCCAATCTTATACCACCTTTTAATTTAAAAAGACACCATACCACTTTTTAATTTTAAAAAACATAAGTAAATTATCTGGGGCAAATAAGTGGAAGCAATCATGAGTCCCTGAAATATGTTTACGCAGAAGCGGTAGACAGTGAATGCATATTCTCAGATCTTACCATATGTGAGACTCAAAGTTGGATGACGATGGTCTGATTCCAGCAAATTTGCAAATCTGGTCTCCTTTTTGGTGAAACAAACATGTTGAGTTCTAGTTCTGGGGAGATAGTTAAGTTAGTCTGCATAATCTACCAACTGGTGCAACACACTATATATATCTGATGATGTGAGCTATAGTCCATTAATGGTTTTGTCAAATAAAATCTTAGTCTTTAAAATGCTACAAGATTTTTGTTGTTAGAAATATATTACTTGGTTTAAGTGTGGGTATTTTGGGTTACAATCTAGTACCTTATTACCTGGAACTATGCTCCATAGGATTCAAAGGGGCTATGATCTGTTCACTGTAAACAAAAGAAGCCTATTTTCACAAAGTCTGAAAGGTGCTACAAGATCCCTTTGCACACCTATTTTCATATAATTATAGTTGCATAACACTAGTATCTTAATATTTGGAACCATTTGTTTACATGCATGCAATGGCTGGAAATGGGGTACCTGTGTTGTGGCTACATAGCCTCATGTTTTGTTTTGTTTTAAATCACAAAGTAATTAAATGGAGAGCTTAAGTAGAAATAGACTACCGCCATCTTGTGGTAAAATGAAATTCTTCCTCATCAATTTAAAAATTCTGCTTTTTGGATCTTGTTAGAGATCGCAAAGGCAAACCTCTCTGAACAAATCTTGCCAAGAAAACCCTGTGATAGGTTCACCTCATCATGAGCTGAAAGCAATGTGAAGGCACACAACAACAAAGAAGACAACATTCAAAGGTGAAGAAGGGTATTTGAGATACTTCCAGAGGAGGCTTTTTATTGTGTAAATATCCTGCCTGTAGAAGACATGGACTTTTACAAAGGCTCCAGATCTGTCATGATCTATTCATGACCAATTTGTGTTCTAACCACCACCACCCCTCAAATTTCTAATAAGGAAGGAACATAAGTTTTGCAGCATATGTGAGCAGGAAAATGTACCAGTGAGACAGAACAGGAATATATTATTTCTGGGAAAAGTGGACAAGGTTGCTAGGGATGTCCCTCCCTTCTTTTGCTATGTCAACTGCTTGCCATCATTTCCAGTTGTAGATTCATTTCATATCCTGCAAGCAAAATACTTTCCCTTCAAAAAAATTCCCTGAACTTTCAAGACAGTGAGAGATCCTGCTTAATTCTGAGTAAATGTTTAGGCACTGGAGGTTAGACTGCAATCCTCTGGGTAACATTCAGTGTAATAGAGGCACTCTAAAACTTCAAGAGCTGCTGCTTTTATAAAGAAACCTGGGAGGTAACATTGACACACATTTTGTCAATTGGCATGGGGTGAAATTGACACATCTTTTGTAAATTTCAACAGCTTTCTTTTCTTCTCCTCTCTTTGTGGAAACAGCTTTCCAAAACAATTATTCAGATGTAGTAGTACTCAGAATAGACTCAATACTTTGTATTCATAATACAGTCAGGACTTGGCCTAAGTCTTGATTCAGTGTTGTTGGCTCCAAGGACCCCTTTGTGGGATGTTGCAGTTCTTGCAGGGTTATTAATTGAGGGTATTAACAGCATTTTTCAGTTTTCCAGTCTGATTACAAAAATGAGCACAACTAGAAAAAACCAACAACAACCATGCAAATAAACCAGTTTCCTAGGTTGGTTGCAAAACTATACATATAAACTGGATATAGAAATGTATCACTATTTTCTTTTCAGTAGCAAAGCTGAAATCTTCGGACACTATTAAAAAAAATTAAAACCCCTCCCCAAATATATACACATCAGAGTGTTAAAAGGGTACAGGGAAGCACTTGCTTCAAAAGAAGTGTGTGGCATCTGTATTGAGCTGAAAATGGAAAACAGATGCTCACAGCAAACAAAATAACCACATGCCCTGCTGTATTACCACTGAATGAGAATGCCACTTTTAGCTTACAGTGGAAGAGCAATGATGGTCCTAGAAGCTGCTCTGGTTCAAGACACCTCTGCTCATGGTTCAAGACAGCCTGCCATGCCATTTGCAGGATCTTCCATTCTATTCCACCCCCACTTCTTTACCACCAGTATCCATGCTTAGACATCACTGGGCTGGTTTGGAGGCCAACTGCCTTAATTATTTGTTCTTTCAAAAATATACTTCTATGAACCTTTCTCTGACTCACTGATATTTCCCTTTTTGCACATAGATGGTGCCATGTTGACTAACTTAAAGATCCACATACAGAACATGAATCCACCAAACAGTGATACCTTTATTGGGCAACAAAAATGCACAATATACTTGTTGCAAGCTTTCAAAGCTCCACTGGCTTCTTCATCAGGCAAGATGTTACAAACCAAATGGGAGACCAACTTGTTGAGGTGCAAATGGACTTTAAATTTCCTGGTCTTTGCAAATCTCCCAATAGCCACAAGGACAGAAGGAGGAGGGACCAGCCTGCAAAAGATACCCTCCCCATACCATCTTAACTTAGGATAGAAACATTAAAATGCAGACATTTGACTAACATCTCCAATTTCCCCCCCTCCTGTTTGGTTTGTAACATCTTGCCTGATGAAGAAGCCAGTGGAGCTTCGAAAGCTAACAACAAGTATATTCTGCATTTTGGTTAGCCAATAAAGGTATCACTGTTTGGTGGGTTTTTGTTTGAATTTGCTAAATGGCCAACACAGCTACCCCTGCATAAAGTTCATGGACTGGTCAGGTCTTCTTTTGGCTGGGTTTTATTCACACAGGATTTGACAGGGCTTCTGAGTAATTTATAAATGTGTGGCTTATGAACATAACATGTAACATAATATTAGTACATTGTAGAAGAACAAAAATGGCAAAGAACAGAATACAATGAGCATACCAAAGTTCAGTTCATATTCTACTACTGATAAGCCTAGATGGTGAGATGCAACAATAGAATAATGTTCAATGAGAAAATGAACCCCAGCAGCAGAAAAGCAAAGAAGTGGTATTTGAGCTGTTATCCTGTTTTTAAAAACACTATTCTTGTGACTATGCCTTTAAAGGCTGCTTTTCCTGCAAAATTAAACAGGTGGATGCTTTTCTCAGTAGATGCTAAATGAGTGAATATTTCAATGGGTTACCATGTTGAGAAAATTAAAGAGGTAGCAACTACAACTTGCATGTCCAACATTCCCATTTTGTTAGCATGTTGGTCCTCATGCTTTCCATGAAATGGAACAAAAGGCACCTTGTTGTCTGATGGAATAGGATATCAAGTCCTTGCAACAGGGTGCAATCCTGTAGAATCATGTGGTGTGCCACATAATGTTAGGTTGCATCTCCTAGTATTCCTCATCTAGCTATATTGACTAGAGCTGCTGGGACTTGCAGTCCAACTGTATCTGGAAGGATGCAGTATCTGGAAGGATTCCCACTCCTGTTACAGTCACTTGCCTGGGTGTAAGTTCCTCTGAACTCTGTGGCATCTACTTTTGAGTGGACAAGCATAGGATTGTACTCCTTATAGAAATTAGTCTTCCTCGGGCAGAGATATCATGAGAAACTTATCTTTGGGACTCTATGAAGGCAAACCGAGAGCCAGCATGGTGTAGTGGTTTGAGTGTTGGACTATGGCCTTGGGCAAGTCACACTCTCTCAGCCTCAGAAGAAGACAAAGGCAACCCCCCTCTGAACAAATCTTGCAAAAAACAAACCAAAAAACAAACCAAAGCCCATGATAGGGTTGCCTTAGGGTTGCCAAGTTCGAAAACACTTGAAGGCATACAACAACAACAGGTACACAGACCACTCTGTGTCACCCTGCAATATCTCAAGCAGTTAATTTTGTTGCTTCTTCCAAAATTCTAGCTCCTAAAAGCTGCATTTTAAAAAATCTGTTACCTAAACTGAATTATTATTAAAAAAAAAAAATAGAGAGCCTTTTGCTTACAAAGTAGTGACATTTGTTAGATCTGATGTGTGTACGTATAGGAGCACTTTTTATTTTATTTTATTTTATTTTATTTTATTTTATTTTAATTCCGCCTTTCTCCCAAAGTGGTGCCAAGGCAGCTAACAACATATATAGAACACCTTAAAACAACAATTAAAATAGTAAAATTAAAACCGTAAAAAATATAACAATTAGAAATATAACATTTAAAACACGGTTAATCATCATCATCATCATCATCATCATCTAAAACTACTCCCCATCCCCCAATGAAACCAAACCTGCAGGATTTTAAAAGGCTTGCTGGAATAAAAATGTTTTTGCTTGCTGGCAAAAGGCCAGGAGGGAGGGGGCCAGCCTAGCCTCCTGTGGAAGGGAGCACAAGGTGGGAGCAGCCACTGAGAAGGTTCTCTCTCGTGTCCTCACCAAATGAGCCTGGGATGGTGGTGGGACCGAGAGAAAGCCTTCTCCTGAGGATCTTAGGACTCTAGGTGGTTTGTATGGGGAGATACGGTCTCTCAAATAGTCTGGACCTAAGTTGTGTAGGGCTTTATAGGTCATGACCAGCACTTTGAATTGTGCTAGGATACGAACCGTTAGCCAGTTAAGTTGTTTCAATACAGGAGTTATACACTCCCTATAACTGGCTCTGGTCAGCATTCTAGCTGTGGCATTTTGTACCTACTGAAGTTTCCGACCAGTTTCCAAAGGCAGCCCCACGTAGAGCGCATTACAATACTCCAAACAGGATGTAACCAAAGCATGTGTCGTTGTAGCCAGGTCTGACATCTCAAGGAATAAGTGGCACACAAGTTTTAATTGTGCAAATGCACTCCTGGCCACTTCTGAAACGTGGGCATCCAGGCTCCGAGTGGAGTCCAGGAGCACGCTCAAGCTGCAAGCCTGAGATTTTAGGGGGAGTATAACCCCATCCATCTCAGGCACAGCCCCAATTTCCTGATCTGTCTTATGACTGACCAGGAGCACCTCTGTCTTGTTTGGATTAAGCTTCAATTTGTTTGTCCTCATCCAGTCCATTACTGACAGCAGACACTGGTTCACCACAGAGACAGCTTCCTTGGAGTCGGATGGAAAGGAGAGATAGAGTTGCGCATACTGATGACACCACACCCCAAAACTCTGGAAGACCTCTCCCAGCAGTTTTAGGTAGATTTTAAACAACATGGGGGACACAACAGAACCCTGTGGGACCCCACAGGCCAGCGGCCAAGGAGTTGAACAGGAGTCCCCCAACACCACCTTCTGCTGCCACACTGCAGAATTAATACAGTTTGACACTGCTTTAACTATCATGGTTCCATCCTGTGGAATCCTGTAGATTGTTATGGCACCAGAGCAATCTTGACAGAGAAGGCTAAAAGTCTCACAAAACTACAAATCCTAGGGTTCCATAGCATTGACCCATGGCAGTTAAAGCAGTGTCAAACTGTATTAATTTTGCAGTATAGGTGCAGCCTGGTTCAGCTGAAGTGTCCAAAAGCTGTCTCTCAGGTACACAGCTTGCTATCAATTGTTTAACCAAAGGAAGCCTAGATATCTGATGTTTCCATAGGCTCAGAGTGCAACAACCTGGTGATGCTTGTCCTACAGACTCCTCCTTCTCACTCAGGTATGAGGAAAACAGGAAGCATCAGGTAAGTGGGTGGAGTTGAGGAAAGATGTATCTGTAGGTAGTAGCTTGCTGGATTTCAACTCCGTGTCTGCTTCAAAGTCCAGGAACTGCTAAAGTGAGATTATAAACATTCCAGGTAATTTCAGCTAAATGGCAAATAGCAGCAAAAGCAATGTTTTTACTGGGGTGTTGTCATTGTGTTCACATGTAGTCATTAGGAACTGTTAGTGTGAACAGTTTTAGTTCTCTGCTTGGAAATGCTTTAGTGCAATGTGTAGACTGAGGAGTTAGATTTGTGTGTGTAGAAAGTATTTCACTGTCCTGTTATATTACAAGAGAAAGGAGTTGAGTTTGCGGTATCTTTCTCCTATGCATAATATGGGTCATTTGGTACCATTCTATTGGGCTTTAAAGTCTCTTTTATTAGAAAACATGAGGTGCTCTTAATGTCAGTGGGACTAAAGCATTGTATGATTTAATTTTGTTATGAAAGGCAGAAAGCTGTATAATTGTTAGTAATTATGGAAACTTATTATAACTTGGCTGCAGTGTGTGTGTGCGTGCATAACAAAAAAACGCAGAGTGCCATACATATAGACTGAGAGAAAGTAACTGGTCCACTGTCATTCAGTGGGGCTTTAAAGCAGAGCTTGGAACCATTACTTTTTGGACTACAACTCCCACTATTCCCCAATGATTATGCTGGCTGGGGGATTCTAGGAATTATAGTAAAAAAAGTTTCCATCTTCTGCCTCAAATATTAGGCCAGCCAACTTGCCATAGTCTAATCTACTTGACAGAATGGTTGTGTAGGATTAAATGAGTGGGGAGTTGGTGGAGCTATGAAACACTCTTAAAGACATGGAAATGCCTCTACATTTGATAGTGCTGATGAGAAATCTGTACTTAGGACAAGAGACTACTGTTAGAACAGACTATGGAGAAACAGAATGGTTCCCAATTGGCAAAGGGGTCAGACAAGGCTGCCTACTTGTTCAACTTGTATGCAGAAAATATCATATGAAGAGCAGGTTTAGGCTCTGAAGAAGGAGAAGTGAATATAGGAGGAAGAAATATCAACAGTCTAAGAGATGTGAATGACACAATACTACGAAGGGAAAACATCATAGACTTGGAACAATAACTGAGGATGGTCCAAGAAGAAAGTGCAAAGGCAGGCATAATGCTGAACGTAAAGAAAGCAAAATAATAACCATGGAGAATATACATAAATTCAACCTAGACATGAGGAAATTGAATAAAGGTTTCCCATGCCTTGGATCAAAAATTGATCAGTACGGAGGCTGCAGTCAAAGAATAAGAATAAATAGGAATGGGAAGTGCATTCATTAAAGAACTAGACAGAATCCTAAAGTGTAAAGATATACAACTGAGCACCAAGTTTAGAATTGTCTGAGACATTGTATTCCCCACCACTATGTATAGATGTGAGAGCTGGACAGTGAAGAAAGTGGATAGGAAGAAAATAAACTCATTTGAGCAGAGGAGTGCTGAGGATGCTGTGGATGACCAAAGACAAACAAATGGATCACAGAATCCTCTTCATCTCCCTCCAGCTTCTGTTTTTTCTGCCTGAATTTGAGATTTCTTTTGTACCTATACTTTTCTCCTTAGTCATTCTCTCCTTGTTTAACCAGCATCTGGGAAGATGTGAATTGCTGTGTGATGTCTGTCTGAACCTTGTTGAGTTACGTCTCCTCGTCTGAACCCTTTTTTGGCACAGTCTTTCTGTCTTGTCTCACTGCATCTTATTATGTTCCCCTCTGCAATATTAATACTAACTTCAGCTACGCAGATAGATTGCCTCCCTTCAGAAACATTTTAAAAAGGTTGCTTCTCCTATGTCACAGGACAACCCAACTTTCTAGACTATTTTCAGATAATGCCATTGTATTAAAGTAGTCGGAAAAGACTTGAAGGCACATAACAACAATAAACACCCCTCACTATTGTTAAAGACCTTAAATTGCAATGTGAATAAATTGATATAGAGAGTGCTTGGAAAAATTCCCTCCAACATTTGACAGATGAAAACTGGGAGACATGTGTGGACAAGCAACATCTGAGTGTGGTTAAAGTGGCAAAAGTTATTAATGAGGAGGAACACACAAACTAGAATAGGCTGCAGCAGTTTGCTTTTGCCTGACCCTACTGGGAATGGCAAATTTCCACACATCATCTCTCATCCTGCAGAGTTAATTCAGCTCACGCTACTTTTGTACTTTAAGCTCATTTTGCAGCAGCTGAAGTAAGCTGATGGCAAAAGATGAAACTGGAAGGAGGAGAAAGAAATTCAGAGACCAGGAAACTGGGACATTTTTAAAGCAGCTGAAAAAAAGCAGTGGAATAATTGAGACCATTCCTGCCAATTCGGGACAGCTGGAGTGTATGCAAATTACCTTTTGTGACTCCAACTACAAGTATGGCTAGTGGGGATTCTGGGGACTGTAGTCCAAAAAAGGGAACTTTTCAAGGTTTTGGATATAGGCCTGCATATCTTAGCCCACAGAAACAAGATGTATACTGGGGCCTGCCAGCTGACCCATATTTTTTGCAGTTCTTGATGAGCAATAAAACCGGGAAGTCTGTTCACCACCTCTTCATTGACTGTGTGGCTTGTTGGATCAAAGGTTGCAAAAGCCACCTTCAATGCATTCTTCCCATGGGAGGTGTTGGCACAGGCCTCTCCTCCCATACTGTTGCCATTTATCTATGTTCATGTTACGCCATATAGGAAGTCACCAGAAGTTATTTGTGAGCAATTTTAGTGAATTAAGACACCAAGCAAGGGTGGAAACCTTATTGAATAATTTGTATCCTACAGAGAGGCCAGGTGAGAATGGAGACAGTAAATTAAATTAGGGGGAGGTAATGTGGAGGATAATCTGTTGAATTTTTGTCATGTAACCCTGATAGAAAAACAATGGCTAATTTCTTGTTGATCTGGAGCAGGCAGCAATACTCTTTAAGAATCTGGATTGGTGGTCACTTTTAGGTTATCCTCCATATTATGGTAGGGAATTTGTTGGCATTGAGAGCAGAGTGTTGTGTCCAAAAGTGTATGCTTGGCTGAATATGAACTGAGCCACCCATGTTTGCTTGTGTCATTGGTCAGCCTTTAAATTAACAAAAGTCCTCACTGGTTTTTTTTTTTTATGTATGGTTTATGGAGGATTTTTATTTTTGCTAGGACAAGTTAATGAGCAAATTCCTCTGGGAAGGTTTTTTTTTATAGTAACTTTCCTTTGAATACATATATCATCTGTTGTTTTTATCAGTTAAAAGACTGACCTACTTTTGACTTGTACATGGCAGTGTGCTGAAGTCTAGGAAATATTCTAAAGTCCATCCAAAAAGCGCTGTCACTCTGACATTTATTAATGTGATACAGAGTGACCTCATAGTTCTAGCTCACTAGAAGTGTTCATTTCTTTTTTGAAACTCTTCCCTTCATTTTTTTTTTTTTTGATTTACGGGTTGATAGGAAACTTTAGTCACTGATAAGCTTATCACCAGCTGCCTATTAGATAAGCCATACATAAAGTAGGGTGAGGTGGCTTTCTCAACAAAGTAAGTGTAGGTGCCTGCTATTCCACCTCCTACATATTCTTGTTTTGTAACAACAGACAGCCAAGCTTCCTTCCCTCCTTTCTCCCCACATGAACAAATACCATATTTTAGAAAAGTACCCTGCATTTGGGTGTCTCTATTTGGATGGTGTTTCATTATTTTAACCGTTGGTGTGAGATCCTATAGCTAGGGGTGGGGAATCACATGTAATCCAAAAGAAGCCACAGTTCCCATTGTCCTTGCCAAAGGTGAGGAATGCTGAGAGTCTCAGTTCAGCAATGTCGAATCTGGCATAATTCCCACCTGTGTTGTAAATGTTGATGTACTGCAACAACCAGGATTCTTCATCATTGACTATGCTAACTATGCTGACAGGAACTTTGTTTCAGTCGTAGAGGTCACATGTTCTTCTATCTCTGCTATAACTTGGCAGTCTTGTACTTTTTCCAGACCTGGGGCCCACCCACCATTGAACCCCAATCTTCAGTTAGGATTGCCAATTTCTTAGCTGGCTGCTGCACAGATGAAAATCAGGAAACAAGTGACCATGCAACATCAGAAGAAAAGTTATTAATAAGGAATAAATATACAAGCTAGGAGAGGCTGAAGCAGTTGGCTTTTGGTTGAGTCTACAAAGAAGGGCAAGATTCCCTACTGCTGAGTTAATTGAGTGCAAACTACTTTTGCACTCTGAACACTGAAGTAAGCGGAGTACAAAGGAGAAAACAGAGGATGAGATAGAAACTGGAACATTATAAAAGCATGACAGCAGAGGATTAACTGGGACTGTCCTTGCCAAATCAAGACCTTGGACGTTTTCACACGGGCTTTTGGAGGACGCTAGCCGGCCTCCGTCTGGCCCCACTCCGGCAAAATGTCAAATGTTTCATACGACGTCGCAGCAAGCCCCGCCCCTTCCGGTGCCATCCCCGGTGCTAGCCGGCGTCAGTCCGGGGCTTGCTGCACGTGTTCACATGACGTTACAGCAAGCCCCGCCCCCTTTAGCTCTAACTCCGGCACCAGCGCCGGAGTTGTAATTCCTTTTTTTAAAAGGAATTAGGTCGCTGCCGCCGGAGCCATTCCGGAGTGAGCGGAAGGCTCCGTTCCGGAATGGCTCCAGGCGGATTTGGACCTTTTGTGTATGAAAACGTCCCTTATGTCTTACACTAACTTGATATGTGAATGCTAGAGGATGTTGGAGCCCATCTTCATGCTGTGCAAAGCTTCACCAGCTGACGTCAGTACATTCAGCTCAAGTACAAAAATCTTTTATGGAGGCAAACTTCATTTTGAGTGACCCTCATATAACATTATTTAGGCAAAACTTCAGAAACAAAACAAATTTTGGCAAGGAGGCGGAAGTTTTTGACCTTTTCTTCCCCCATTTCCTTGGCAATTGTCCATGCTCCTCTAAGAAAATTTACATAGGTTTTCTGTACTGTGTTAAATAGCCTGCTATGATTGCGAAAGAAGCTAGCTGGTTGGGTGGAGAGACACTTGTGGGATTTATACGGATTGGCCCCAGACGTTCCCTATTCCTGACCTAAAATATGTTTGTGAGAGAGGCCTGTCTTTGCCATAAAAACATAATTATACTTGCCATTTTCCTCCTATGGGCACAAGGTTTGGACCTCTATCTAATTCATTAAAAAAAAAGCTTTGTCCTGTTGATTTTTGCCTGTCCTGCAATGATCCAGAACATCTACCCATAACATTGCAGTGACACTTGCACATGCAAACATACCCAAGAACAGTATTTTTAGATGTGTTATAATATTGCCTAAATATTAAATTAAATTAAATTTAAAAAATGGAGAAAAGAGACAAGAGGTCTAGCCTCTAATGACTGTACAATTGCAGGTTGTGAAATTGCCACCTTAGCTACCAATTAAACAGCAGTGAAGAATGCTCAGCTCAGCAGATTACTGTGGAAAGGGGCAGTCTCGTGACCTTTTCTTAGCTCCATGAAGCTGACATGGGCACTGAAGCTTCTAGCGCCAGCGAGGGCCTCCCCTCACCCCTCTAGAAACTATATTGTCATTGACATTCATAGGATAGAAACCCCAAACATATGGAGCTCTCCTCCCTGCTTAGGAAGGGGAACCATGTCCCTCCTGAGATGGTTTGACTCCTTGTAGAATCCAGAGGGAACTGTGAGATGCTGGGGGACAAGATCAGCTCTCTCAAACTGCTCAGCAGAGGTGGGTTTTTTTCTAGGAAGGGAAGCGAGGTCACACTGCCATGTTCTTTCTGGGTAAAAAGCAGCTTTCTTTGGTGTGTATGTGTGCATATGGCATCCTACATCAGCTGTGACCATTTCCACAAAAGCAAGAATCTTCTGTGCAGTCACATACAACAGATACCTAATTGTCATTTCTGTGGGGCATTCCAACATAGAGAGTGAGTAAGAGAGAGAGAGCTTCAAAAAGTTATTTTTGGGGGACCACAGCTACAACAATCCCCAAGGTAGCATGGGATATAGGGAGCTGTAATCCAAAAAGCTAACTTTTCCACATTGTAAGGTGGTGGTGGGAGTTTTCCTGGACATAAATAGCTGTACCTTGTTGCTTTGCTTGTTCTTTCAGCTGTATCACCACTGCCTTTTGGAAGGTTGTGAATATTGTAGTTGTGCAGGTGTCATGTTTCATTACAGATGGTAACAGAGGGGTTCCCTTTCTTTAAAAGATTAACTAATTTTCCAGTATAACAGACACTGTAGTCAGCCAGTGCCACCTAACACCAGTGATGTTCAGTACTAGTATCCATTCATGTTGAGAGAATATTGGTACATGGCACATTCTTTTGGTACATGGTACATTGATTGCTTTGGCTCTTTTAATTAAATTCTGCTATGGTAATTGCAGAGAAAAGACTGAACCTATTAACGTACGTAAAATTGACTTTGTTGTAATGGTTAGGATTGATAAATCTCAAGGCAGTGGTCAAAGCTTTATGCAATTGCTATGCTTCTACAGGTCTACAAACAGGTAGACAAGTCTCAGGGCAAGAAGTACTGGAGGTGGAGAAAATTTCAAAGTACCAAGTGGCTTTAAAATCTAGGTGCCCATCTCCAGCCATTGCCAGGGCTCATTTGCTCAGTTTGAAGGTGTTGGCATGTGTATTTTTACTGTGCTACATTTGTGTATCAAAAAGTCAGAAGTGAGAGGACAGGGCTGGGAGAGAGTGCAGATGGTTACATGCGAGTGTCATAAATTGGGTTGCCGTATTAGGCTCCTATAAGCACCAGGTTTTGTACCAGTGTTTTTTTAATTTTATTTTATTTGGGGATCCACATTACTTCATCCCAAAATACTCCCAAAGACTTTTTATTCCTACTCTACAGATCAGTTTAAATTAACCCAGTGCTTTCCAAAATGAAAAGTATCTGTACTTGCCAATGTGTTCAGATTGCTGCCACACTGCAGAATTAATGTGACTTGACACTGCGTTAACTGCCATGGCTGTCCACCCTATGGAACAATTACAAATCCCAGAATTCCATAGCATTGAGCTCCTTCTAAATAGGCTCAGGCAAATGTCAGATGCTTCTGCCTTTTTTAGCTTGTGTGTTCTTCCTCCTTAGTACCTTTTGCCATCTTGACCACACTCTGATGTTGCTTGGACACATGTGTCCCAGTTTCCATCTGTGAATTGTTGGAGGGTATGTCTTTGCTTCTTAAGGTATGACAGGTATTTTGCAGAATAAATGAATACAGCACTCAGGATATGTGTTTTTATGAAATATTCATGATTAAGAGAGATAAACACCAGCTCTTAGAAGCTAAGTAGGGTCAGCCCTGATTAGTACTTGGATGGGATATTGCCAACAAATCCCAGATGCTGTAGGCCGGTGATGACAAAACTTTTAGGGACTGAGTGCACAAACTAAAAGACCTTCCGGCACCAGGTGTTACCTGGTGCTGGGGGCATGACTTCTGGGGTGAGACTCCTACCCTCTGTGGTCAGGATTATTTCCCCCTGCCAGAGACAACCAAAGGCCCAGGGGGTCAAGAGTGTAAGAAGTGCCTGTTCCTCCTCCTCCTCCCCACCGTTCTGGGCCTTCCACTTCCTTCAGCTTACCTGTTCCTCCTCCCCCCTCCCTGCACCCTCCCAGACACACACCTGTTCTTCCTCCTCATCCCGCACCCTCCTGGGCGTTCAGCTGCCTCTGAAGGTCTGGGATGGCCATGAAGGAGGAGGAACAGGTGCATGCACTTGTTCTTCCTTGTCCCTGCCCTCTGCATGCCACAAAAAATGGCTTTGCATGGCATCTCTGGCATGCATGCTATTGGTTTGCCACCACAGCTGAAGGCTATATTTCAGAGGGAGGAACTAGCAAAACCTTCAAGTACTCCTTGCTTAAAAAAACCCTAAGAAATTCATGGGTTGCCATAAGTCAATAGGAGACCTGAAAGCACAGACACATAGAGAAGAATTCTAAGGACACTACTGCACAAGGTGGTAGTGAACGAATTAGAGTGAAATTACAACATGTGATTCCTCCCCTTTTCACATGACATCAGAACTTGTCCATTGCTGACCAGTTGTCCTATCATTCTTATTGCGCAATTTCGCATTAACAAGAGAAACCCGTCAATAATCACCAATATGAAGAAGATATTCACAGGATCCATTGATGCTGGATAAAAGACTGCGCTGCTATCTAGAGAACCACTGATTGTAAAGCTCAAACAGGGATAGGCAAACTGTCCCCTTTAAGGGCCGAGGGACTTCAGCTCCCAGAATCCCAGACTATTGGCCAACATGGCTGAGGCTTCTGGGAGCTGAAGTCCCTCGGCCCTTAAAGGGGACAGTTTGCCTACCCTTGGAGCTTCAAAACAACAACACAGAACTCTAGAATCCTGAATCACTGGAAATGAGTTGCCCAAAGAATCTTGTGGTTAACAGTCTAATCTTTCTCATTGTGAGATTTCAGAAGAAAAAAACAATTTAAAAATGCTTGTACAAAGCAGTGGGAAAAAGGGGCTGGGGACTGGGGTAACGTCCATTGTGTGGAAAACTGGGCCAGAGATATTTGTCACAAAGCAAGAACTATCATGCTATTAAAAGATAATGCAGAAATAAGAGTTTCCATATTGTTATTGCTACTATTGTAATCATGTTAAAGAAATCACACAAAAACAGACATGTGTGGTAATGTCTTAAATGTTCAGTGCTAAATAATACTGTGTCCCATTTAAGTTGAGAATCTGTGAAGCTGCTTTCTGATTCATGCCCTTTTGCTCACTAGTCAAGGTCTCAAGGGTTATAGGAGAATCATATACGAGGAAGTATCATAAAATTTTGATTATCACATTTTTTAAAAATTGAAAGTTTGTTTTGATTTGTAGTTGTTAATTTATCTCTACGTAGTCACCATCCAGATTTACACATTTTCCTCAGCATTTCTTGATCCTCTGAATACTGTTATTGTAGAACAGGGGTCAGCAACCTACGGCCCATGGGGCCCACCCGGCCCGCCAAAGCCTTCCAACCGGGTCCTGCCGCTGCCGCCGCTGCCTTTTGTGGCTGCGGGGTCCTCCGGGGTGCCATTTTGTGTTCCAAAATGGCGCCCGGAGTCTCATGCGACCTTTCCCATCCTGCTCCATGATGGGAAAGTTCACGCAAGCCTCTGGGCACCATTTTGGAACACAAAATGGCACCCCAGAGGACCCCCGCCACCGCGCTGGGCCTCTCTGCTGCCTGGTGCAGTTGAGGGAGCCCTCTTGGGGGACCCCTGTGGTAGCACTGGGCCTCTCTGAGGCCCGGTGCGGTCAAGGAAGCCCTCCTGGGGGACCCCCATGGAGTACTGCACATGCGCAAACAAGTTGAGGCCGCCATTTTGGAAAACAAAATGGCAGCCATGACTCGCTCGCACATGCGCAGTACGCTGGAAGTACTGCGCATGCACGCGTGAGCGTACAAGCGCATGCGCAGTACTTCTGGCATACTGCACATGGGCGAGTGAGCATGAGTGCGGGGCACCATTTCTCCCCCCCTCAGCCCGCAGAAGAGCTCCGGACCAACAGACTGGCCTCAGGTAGGTAAAAGGTGCCTACCCCTGTTGTAGAAGTCTTCAGATTGCACCTTAAACCACTCTTCCTTTTCATAAATAACGTCATCTGTGTTGTCAAATCGGTGACCCCCGCAATGGATTTTTCATTTCTGGGAAAAGAAAAAGTCACTTGGTGATGATGACACTGACAAAAGTTCATCAATATACCATAATAACTTTGAGGTGATAATTATTACTTTACAATACTCCCTCGTAAATCTAAGGTTTCTGAGCAAATGGATTTGTTTTAATGAGAAATCGAAATAGTATGCCCTTGATGTGCATTAGTGATTGATGGGAACACCTGCTGTTTTTTTTAAATGGATACTGCTGAAAATTAGTTTCTGGCAAATGTTTGTGACTTATCCTATATAATTTCATATTTAACCAGAAAGGTGGCTTTCCTATGCCATATATCTCACTGGCAGCCAGATGCTTCTCTCTGTACATGTATTTGTTTAATTGGGAGATTAAGATGGAAGGTTTTGAATAAATAGGAGTGTTAGGCTATAGATAGCACCACCCTTAATTTGACTCTGCCACTTCCTTTAAAATACTCATGTCAGGTTCGCAATATATTGGAGCTTTATGGAAAAGGACTGATAGCAGAAGTGGCAATTTAGGGACCATGAAATAGGGGGAGTGTTATGGTCTGACTTACTCATTTTGGCTTGTGCATTTGCACTGTAGATTACAACAAAAGGTCTACCATAACTTAAAAACAGGTAGATATGTTGACTTGTGTAAAATAAAGCATTTTTAGCAGTCTGTCATAATGCTAATAGGGCTTACCTACTCCAGACCAAGGTAGCCAAATATCCATTATCACTGGGAAAATCAATTTCCACTCCAACTATGTACTTTGGGGACAGGAGCTAAACTCCAAGGGAACATGGGAGGGGGATAGCAGATCATATCATAGGGTCCATCTACATTGTAGAAATAATGGACACTAGATTGTGGAATGGTCTGCCAGATGAGATCCGTCAGATTACAATGCTAAACAGCTTTAAAAAGGCTGTTAAGACGGATCTCTTCCGACAGGCCTTTCCAGAATAGATTTCCCAGCCTCAGAAAAACCCCTCACTTCCGCCCTCTCCCTATTTAGATGCTGCCTACTCTGCTTGCTCTATTTCATTATTGATGTAGTGTAGTGTAGTGTATTTGTATTGTATGTCATTTTAATCTACATGTTTTAACTAGTGTTTGGTTTAATACTTTTTTAAGGGGGGTGGGTATTCGGTCTTTCTGGTTTTATATTGTAAGTAATTTTAATTGTTGTTAGCTGCCCCGATTGTTCACAGAGGATTCCATATGATGGAGCTATAGCACTGGAAGTGGTGTCAAAGTGCATTATTTCTACACTGTAGATGCACCCATAGACTCTGCTCATCAAAAAGTTCTGGAACTTCAACCTAGTGAATTCTTGCTCCACTACAGGACCATCATCATACCAATTCTCATCTTTCTAATCTCAGTGGTAGCAGCTATGTGGTGCAGAAAAGTGCCAAAGCTTGAGTGGTGTGTTCTCTTCTCTTCTGGAATGGAAGAGAAGAAGTTTGTGTATTTTATCTTCCTTCAGTGTGACAGCTGTCTTCTTTTGGTGGCATACAGATAAGACCTGTATGTGCATGTTGACGGCTTCAGTCTATAGGAAGTGTTGTGTGGCTTCAAGTCATTTCCAACTTATGGAAACCCTATCATGGGGTTTTCTTGGCAAGTTTCTGCAGAGGGGGATTGTCATTGCCATCCTCTGAGGCTGAGAGTGTGTAAATTGCCCAGGGTCAACTGAAAATAGAAAAGAAAGAAAAGTAAAGGCTATATTAAAAAGTACTATAGAAAAGTAAGGATATCTAAATTTGTGTCATCTTAGTGTTATATAGTGACTAACCCTTCTGTTGTTATGGTCCATCATCTGTTCTGTGTATGCAAAGTAACTTTTCAACTTATTCAGTGTAAGGAGAGTGCTTTGCTACTTCATTTGCAAAGATACATTGTAAACTGGCAGCCAAGGGACATCAGTGCAGTTTTACTGAGAAAACACTGAATATTTATTGAAGTGTCTGGTGACTTAATTATAAGACTCAAAGCTTCTTTCACTGCCAATTTAAGGGCAAGCTTGCATGAGTCATATTTCTTTGCATGCAATAATGCTTATCTCTTTGTGTTTTTTTAAATATGGCTGTAACATTGGCCACTTAGATAAAATGCTTTTTCAGTCAAAGGTACAATTTGTTCCTATCTTTTAGGAATTATCTTTTAGGAACTAAGAGACTCCTGGCCTCTTATTTGCATGGTTTGGATACCTCCCATTAAAAAAAAAATCCTCCAGGTGTTTCACAATAATTAAAAATGTAGCTTGAACAAACTGAAACACCATCAGAATATAAAAGTGTAAAAAGAGAATACCAGCAAACAAGATTTGAGAACCACTGAAAGAGGTTCATGTTGAGATTAGAACACCTGGGAAATTAAAGACCTTTTTATTTTTCCAGCTGTTCTACTTTATGTCTTGGCTATGCTCTCGTAGGTGTCAAACAATGAGAGAGCCACTGCTAAGAAAGTTCACTTTAGATGCTTAATCTGGGTACTCAGCTGATGCACAGGGCTGTAACATGAAGTTATTTTGAATTTGTTGGCTGAATTATTATGTAAAATGTTTCAACTGAAAATGTGTCCCTATTTGATCTGTCAAGAGAGTGTTTTTTTTTTTTTTTAAGTCAAAAGCTTTCATGGCTGGAATCCATAGGTTTTTGTGGGTTTTTGGGGCTGTGGGACTGTGTTCTAGAAGAATGTATTCCTGACATTTTGCCTGCATCTGTGGCTCACATCTTCAGAGAATGGTGACATGGAGGTGTGTGGGGTTTATATACTGTGTGGCCCTTGGCTACCAGTCCTCAAAAACACCAAAATCAGGACTCAGCAAATGCAAATGAACTTCACCCAGGTGCAGGGGGTTTCCCAGCAGACAATGGACTATTAATTAAATAGACACTAATCCTCCTTGCATATCCTCCCACCTTGAGGGCTTGCCTCAATAGAGCAGATTTACATAGGGCCTCGGCAGACGGCTAATTGAGCCGTCTTCCGGGCCCGGAAGAGGAGGGGCAGCCGCACGAGCGGCGCCCCTTCCTCTTCCTGAGGTTGCCCTCGGAGTCGCCGGCCCTCCGCACGGCCGGCGCTCCGGGGATGACCTCACGCCGCGGTGACCAGACGCGCCGCGGCGTTTGAGTCAGGGAAAGTGCGCCTGCTGCTTTTAGGGTGCACTTTCCCTGACATCTAAAAGGAGCGCCAATTTGGAGCTCCTTTTAGAGTCGCCGGAGGAGCGGCGCGGTGCAGAGGCTGAGCTCCACCGCCGCTCCGGACCAGGGTGTCCCCGACGCCCTGGTCTGCAGAGGGGGTTACTAATCCTCTTAACCAAGGGTCACACAATATATATATCCCACACACCTCCATGCTACCATTCTCTGAAGATGCCAGCCACAGACACAGGCAAAATGGCAGGAATACTTTCTTCTAGAACACAGCCTCACAGTCTGAAAAACCCACAAAAAACTAGAGTTTTTTTGTTTTGTTTTAAAACATGTTTTTCTTTAAAAGATCAAAGGTGGTAAGCACCACCTTAAGAGATATTCTCATTTTCTTTCCCCTAACAGGGAATACCTCCTAAAATGCCTGTTACAATACATGCATGTGTAATCCAGACTTTAAAATATGCTTCTTTAGAGGTATAATTTTCTTCCATGGAAAATTAACTAATTTACTGGCTATATCTATTGTGATTTTTGGTTGGCATTCTTCTCAGTAATCATCCATTTCTGTGATGTCCTTGCAAAACATAAGGCATAGCATTGGGAGATTAAATCTGACCGCGAGAAATATGTAATGCTCTTCACTGTAGCTCTTGGAATGCCACGTGTCTTACAGTACAGTCTTCTGGTTGAAGAGCTGCCAAACGACTATCTGCTAGTAGCTGAAGAGCTGTCCAGTTAAAATGGATAAAAATCATGCAGCCATTTAAATGTTGCTGGACTGCAACTCATCAACCCTATGTTGCATTGCCAAGAGTGAAGAATGCTGTACATTGCAGTGCCACACCTTTTAATATAGCTAATTTAGGTTTTTCATCTATGCGTGCCTCAAAAGAACCATAAGAACAGCAGTCTGGAAGTTAGCTGTCTGTAGTTAGAATTTGGCTAAGAGATTGAATAGGCACATAGGTCTCCACTATGTGAGATGTACAATTTTTCCTATTTAAATCAGGGCAATTATTTCTAAATGTATCACTTTACACATACATTATCCCATGCGAATTGTATAGATATTGGAGCCAACTTTTCCTCTCCCTGTTGGTGATGCACTTTCTCTCTTTAAAAGAATGTGTATGATTAGTTTTGTAGGCAACTATTTGCACAGTTCATTGTTACAGAAATCAATTCCCTCTTGTGTCTTTTCGTTTGGAAGTGATGTGCAAGTTGTAGAGCTTTAGAAAGTTACATTTTTCTACTACACCTCCTGGAATCCCCAGGCAGCATGTAGATTTTCCCAGATAGCTCAGAAACTGGCATTAATTGACCCACTAGCTCCCAGGTTTGTGAATTTTCATTGTGTCATGAACCAGATATGTAACCAACTTCCCATTCCTCATATAATTGGAATTAATAAAAGACAGATGGGTGGTCCAATTTTCTCTTTCTTGGTTCACTTTGTTTCAGGTCATGTAACAATATTACACAGGAGCACCCTAGGCACCTTGCTTTAGATAAGCCTGGAGGCTTTCCAGAGAAGTGATTCTCATTTCTCTCTCTCCATTGTGTGTATGTGTGTGGAATCAAAGATATCTTGGAAGAGTCTGCTAAAATAGCCTTGGAGGGAGACACTCATGGGCTACACCATTCCTGTCTCTGGTAGGAATGAAAACCAAATGCAATAAAATCACGCTAACAATACAATAAAATACAGAAAATCTGAGAGTAAACAAAACTGAAATAAATGAACTGTAGCAAAGGTTAAAGAGTCATAAAGCTTACCAGAATAAGAACATCAAAACCATTAAATGAAATGGTTAAAAAGAAAAGTGAACAAAGCAAACTTTCCAGGAAATAGTATCCAAACTCTTGGTGTTCTAACTGCATCTGCACTGCTGAAACAATGCAGTTTGACACCACTTTAAGTCAATGCTTTTGTATTTTTGTGACATATTTAGCCTTCTGTCAGAGTGCTCTGGTGCCACAACAAGCTACAAATCCCAGGATTCTGCAGGATGGAGTCATGACAGTTAAAGTGGTGTCAAACTACATTATTTCTGCAGTGTAAATGCAGCCGTAGAAGGCCCTGACTCCTAACTCCAGCCAACCATGTCTCTTGATGTAAATGTTGCAGCATCATCTACTGCCTGGAAGTGCTGTATAGTAATTACATAGTCAATGTTTATTCTTTAGTTCAGTATTTAATTCAGTCAAAAGTGTATTCGATCTGGGTCTTTCTCCTTGTTCTTTGTGCTTGTAGACTCAGACAATGAACTATGTGGGCCAGATTGCTGGAACGGTGTTTGGTACTGTGAAGGAGCTGTACAAGGGCCTAAACCCAGCTACTCTGACGGGTTGCATTGATGTCATTGTGGTGAGGCAGCCAGATGGTTCCTTCAACTGTTCACCTTTCCATGTGCGCTTTGGGAAGCTGCGTGTTCTGCATTCCAGTGAGAAAGTGGTAAGTGATCCCAGATGTGTAGCAATAGTACTAAGGATGGGAAAAATCTGCTCATTCAATTTGTCTTCTGTTTAAGCCTTTCCAAGTCCTTTTCATCATGGCATGAGGATATTTGCAAAACTGTGGTTAGATTCTTTATATATGAATTGAAATTAAATTCTCCCCTACTTTGCATTGGCCACATTCAAAAGCTATAGCTATTCCCATCATAGGAGTTTATCACATGGGGGCCAGTTTCATCTTTAAAAAGATAATAAAGTGCAAATAAACCATCCCGAAAATAAAGCAAAAATAGAGCTTGATCACGCAAATAAACTTCACATGTAATTAGAATAAATGCGAAATAACACGAAAAGTAATAAAAGGGCATTTTTACATTTCATACAGAAGTGAAAGAAATCCGTAAATGTAGTGGAAATGGTATACTTGCACATGTGCAGAAAGAGAAAGCAGAGAGGCTCATGTATGCCTGGCATGTTTGTCGCCCAAGCAAAACAGGAAGTAAAAGCAGCCCCACAGAACCATGGAAAAACCGGAAAAAAGAATTAAAGGAGGGTTATTATGTGAATAAACCAAATTTGACTTTCACACTAGAGTAAATGCGCAATTACACACTTTCACTAAAATCCCGAAAGTAAAAAGATCTGGGATAACACCACTTTGTGACCACTTTAATAGCAGTTTTTGTGCAACTTCGTGTGAAATCGTTGCACGTAATTTCGCGTTTTTTTCGGGATTTGTATGGGATAAACTATAGATTTATCCCGTGTCCATAGAGTCCATAGAGAAGACAATGTTGTTATACCTTCCTAACAATCAGATGTTAAAATTGTGGACTCTGTCAGGAGAAAAAGAGATATCAACCCTAAAGTTTAGCACTACAAACATGGTTGAATATTCAAGGAATCATACCCAAGCATCTAAGAGTTAAGTCGAGAAAGCCCTGGTCATAGATGAAGGAATGGCTTTAGTTTGCTTTATTCCAGATCTGAATTTTAAAATTTCTGAATACATTTGCATGTTTTGTTAAATTCTTGTGAAAGACTGAACTAAGATTCTCACTCATCCTTAGATAGGACTAATGTATGTGTAGATATCCCAACTTCCATTAAGATCAGTACTTTTGAAAGAATATGATAAGGACCACACCTTGCCACATGGAATCAACATGGAATCAAGCTCAACATTCAGTCTATTTTTAAAAAGTGTAGCAAGATACGATATAGTGATTTGAAAGTTGGACTGGGACTCTAGGAGACCAGGATTCAAATTGCTGCTCATCACTGGAAATCCACTGGGTGATCTTGGGCAAGTCACACTCTCTCAGCCTCAGAGGAAGGCAATTGTGAATCTCCTCTGAATAAATTTAGCCAATAAAACCCTATGATAGAGTTGCCAGAAGTCAAAACTAACATGAAGGTGCATAATAACAAGGAGCAGGAGCAGATGTAGGAGTCATTGTAACAACTCAAAAAATTAAGTGATCCACACAATTCAGATTGTATAAAATGGCATAAAGTTGCCAACTGCTCCCTAGTTCTTGGTCACATTTAGACACATTATAGATTGATCATTGATTCAGTCTTCTTTAGCAGGTTTCTGAAATAACAAGCAATTACTACATAATTTGGTGAGGATAAGGTTCTGTTTGCATGAATTCAAATGCAACTGCCAATTTCATAAAGTTGATACACCATCAGACAAGTGCCTGTACCATCGGCATATTGCCAAGTTCCTTTTTTTTAGGTTGAACATACAATACTGCATAGCTCAGCCAAGTGACCTACACTACACAAAGGTGTTACTGTTCTTTGGGGATATGTGTTTATTTCTTGGGCCGTCTCGACTCACATTATTCCTGACATTTATATCTCAAAGAAGTACAATATGTCCGTTGACCTTTCTGTCTTCTTCCTGATATCTCAAAAGACGGAACTTTCATTGATGAAGAAGGCACTTGAGAGGTAATATTTATGTCAGGAAATGTGACTTGAGAGCATGATCTGGCCTGTGGCCAAGGGCCACAGCAAGTGATGAAAGGTCTTCCTGCATCCAAAGGTCTCACTATATCCACTGGTGTGGCCATGGAGGGAGAGAGGAAGAGGCAACATCTGCTGGACTTAATCCCCTCAACCATTGCCATTGTCTTTTCCTTTTGTGTCCTGTCTTAATTAGATTGTAAGCCTGATGGCAGGGAACAGTGATATGAACCACTTATTATCCATCCTGGAAGCCTTTTTGGCTGAAGGACAGAGTATAAATACTCTTAAATATGTGGTATAAATGTGTGTGAGCCAGTGTGGTGTAGTAGTTTCAGTGTTGGACTAGGACACTGGGAGACCAGGGATCTAATAATTGCTTAGCCATGGAAACCCACTGAGTGACCTTGGGCAAGTCACACTCTCTCAGCCTCAATGGCAATGGCAACCCCCAAAAAACAAATTCTCCCAAGAAAACCCTGTGATAGTTTTGCTTTAGGGTTGCCATAAGCCAGAAATGACCTGAAGGCACACAACAAAACAATATAAATCTCTCACCCCACCTCCTGTGTCTGTGTATATGGAGATCAAAATGGTGGGATCAACTTCTGAAGTAACTTCTCATGAGGAGGCAAGGCAATCTTTTGTGACAACAAACATCAAGCATTTTCTTGGACTTGAAAAACAGTTGCCAGTTTGGGAAGCAAAACGCTATTTATTTTAGAATTATGTTTGCATCACTGCAATATGCTATTCCAAAGTTCTAACAGTAAAAACAAACTGACTTTGTACGTTAGCACGGCTATTTTATTTTCACCTGGCAGCTTTTCCTCCCTCACAGCTTCAGTGTCCAGCATGCACAATTCTGAATTTCCATGTGTTTTACCATGCAAACAGTGGTTTTATTTTATTCTTGTGCTAAAAAGGCTCAGTAATTAATCAAAATGGAGTGTAAACATTTATAATTAAATACAGAAGTAAGAGTCATCCTTGCCATAGTATTTCCATTTTTCTGTGCATGGCTGTGAAACCTGGGTTGAGAAGAAAGCTGACAGAAAGATCAACTAATTGGAAATAGGGTGCTGGAAAAGAATTTTATATATATTGTGGACAGCCAAAAAAGACAAATGAGTGGGTCTTAAGAGCAAATTATGCGAGAACTCTCCCTAGGAGCCAGAATGACTAAACTGAAGGTATTGTACTTTGGACACATTGTGAGGCAAAAGACAATAATACTTGATAAAGTGGAAGGCAATAGAATAGAGGAAGACCACACTACAGATGCATAGATTTAAAAACTAAAGACACAGCCTTGGGTCTGCAAGATCTGAGCCGGGCTGTTGATAACCAGAACTTTTGGAGATCTCCCATTCATACAGCCACCATAAGTCAAGACTGACTTGACAGCAAATAATAGCAACAAAGAAAAGGTGACAACCTAGATGGAAGGTGGCAATAGGTTGGTCATTTATGTGTGTGTGCCCATGTGCCCTCAAGTTGCCTGTTGACCTAGGGCAACACCATGAATTTTATAGGTTTTCTTAGGCAAGCAATACTCAAGAGGTGGTTTTGCCAGGTTTTCCCTCTGAAATAGAGCCTACAGCACTTGGCAGAGGGAGGCACTGGCAAAAAACTTTCTGAACAAATTTTGCCAACCCCTCCTCCCCCTGCTATATGGCCTTAAGGTTGCCATAAGCTGGAAATGACTTGAAGGCACTTTAGAGTCAGTGTAATATAGTGATTTGATTGTGAGACTGTGACTCTGGAGACCAGGGTTTGATTTCCAACTTGGTCATGGAAACCCACTGTGTGACTTTGGATTTGTCACACACTCTCAGCCCCAGAAAAGCCTGTGATAGGTTTACTTTAGATTTGCCATAAGTCAGAAACAAATTGAAGGCACACAACAAGGGCTCTCTGGCTGATAATTCTAAATACTTCTTCCTAAACTGCAAATGCCATAAGATGGAAGGCAGCTAAAGTGTAATCATAGCGCTATAACTGCACAGTGTAAACGTGTCTCAGGCTTATTGTGTATCAGCATTTGCAAAGATCACATTCCTTAAGCATCTCTTGTTCCCATGGCAGAAAATATTTAGAATGTTCCTTCTGCTAACTTTGCCACAATCTCTTCTGGGCTTCCTCGGCTTTACAAAAAAGGTAATTTTCTCTATCATCTGCTCTCTAGGTTGACATAGAAATCAATGGGGAGCCAGTTAATCTGCATATGAAGCTGGGTGACAATGGCGAAGCCTTTTTTGTCCAAGAGTCAGAAGAACAAAAGGTGAGCTTAATACATATAATGAAATAAAGAAAAAACTAACTGGAGATGTATCTACACTACACAGTTATATCACTTTGATAGCACTTTAACTACCAAGACCTCAACATATGGAATCCTGGGATTTGTAGTTTCTTGAAGTAGTTACAACTCGTTAGCAGAGAACTCTATCAAAGTAATTCAGAGTTATGCATTAAGAGAATTCTAAGTACCTCATGAATCTACAAATCCCAGGACTCAATAAAATAGAGCCTCAAAGGACGTTATCACACGGGGGAAATCCTGTGAGGAAACGGTGGTTTAAACTGAAAATAACCCGCAAAAGCAGGTATATTTTCAGACGACGTTAATCCAAACAGAAAGTAGTCAGAAACTGCTTCTTTTTATTTTCGGGGATCTTCCGAAAATAAAAAGAAGCAGTTTCTGCCTACTTTCCATTCGGAGTAACCTCCTTTTAAATGCACAGGAGGTTTTCACACGGGGAAAGCCGGCTAATTAATTGCTTCCGCTTTTGCAGTAGCACTTTCACTTTAAAGCCGGCTTCTGTTCGGAGCTCCCCATGTGATAACATCCAAAGTGATAAAAAATGGTTGTAACTGGGTAGTGTGGATGGTATTGGGTGAGTTTTTCAGACATGTTCTGTAACAGGGTAGACTGAAGCTATTAAGAGTAGATTAAAGCTGTTGTATTTGTCTTGTTTCTAAAGTTCTGCTGCCTTGCATCTCACTACTTGAGGCCTTGCTTACTGCATTCACCCCTCCATGACTCAGTGATACTGGAGGAGTATTCTTAGACATTTTGGAGCCAGCATCAGGTGGTGGTTTCTACATCAGTGTGATGGAAGTAGGGAGAGAGAATGGATCTTCTTTAGAAATAGTCTGAAATCTAAAGCAGTCAAAGGTACTGAATCTACTTTTGGGTAGAGTTCAGCACTTTACAGAGCTCTTTAATAATAAAAAAATAAAGCTCAAACTAAAACACATTCATTACCACACTACTCTCAATTACCACTTAACCTACCAGTTGTTACACTGCTGGTACATTATATATGGTGTTTGACCTCTTCCTCTAACTTCACAGTTTTCAGTTTCTTACTGAGAATCATGATTGTATGCACATGCAAAATTTTCACTGAGAAGGCCACCATTCTTAGAGCACCTGTGTATATTTGCTTATTTTATGTACTTCCTTTCTGCCTCAATTAATCTCTGAAGCATCATTTCCTGACCCCATGAAATCCAGCCTGGACTTTTCTGTTCTTTTCTCCAGTTTTTGCCAGGCACTGCCCTTGTATTTTCAACAAGAAGTGAGCACCTTTGTGATGGTGCCCAGAAATTTGTATGTTTTGAAACATAAATGATTTTTTGGGTTGTTTTGGTTGCAGGAGAAGAGGAGAAAAAAGCTACTGCTGTAACCTAAAATGCAACTCAAACAATCTTATTCAGTTTGTCCTTAATTTATATTTTAGTATATCTAAAAAAATAGATTGCAATTATACACGTGCACTATCAGCTCTTAGTTTATTGGCTGATAGATAGGGGCTGAGCAGGTTTCCAATCTGCTTTGTAGTTTTCCCCCCCCTCGCTGTGAAGTTTTTCCTGGCAGGCAGAATATGCAATCTCCTAGCATGTCTTAGTTCTTTTCATGATGGCAGAAGAGGCTTCTCTTCTGCTCTGGAATCCTGGATATTCAGTTTTCACTAGATTCACAGAATCTGGCTTTCCTTGATTCCCAATTGTTTTTGACTTTCCTGATTTATAGTTTTAATTCTATCCTACAGCTTAAATACCCTGACGGCACTAGATCTTGCCCAATCTTGACAGCTATGTAGGGTCAGGAAGGCTAGTATTTGGATGGGGGACGGCCAATGAGTACCAGGTACTGTAACCTATATTTCAGAGGAAGGCAATAGCAAACCATATCTATTGTTTTCCAATAAAAATATTATGAAAGTTATGGGATCTCCATAGATTGATTGGTAACATGAAGTCAGGGACTAACACAGAGACATTCCTATCATAACTCGGTTCAGATATTTAGCCATTTTGTGTCCACTTTCTCACCCCCCCAACCCCAATGTTTCAGGAGACCATTCCCATTTCTTTGTGCACATCTCCCATCCCTTCTGAGAAAAGCTCAGATCCTGCAGCCAGATCTTCCAATTTTCATGGCAACCCTGAAGACTTGGGCTTGGACACAGCCCTCCGTAAGAAAAGATGGCGGAAGAGGAAGCCGAAAAAAAGGGAGTGGGTGGAGGAATCAACATCAGAAGAAGAGGGGACTGAAAGTGAGCAATCCCTAGAAGAGAAGCGAAAATGGTTGACTTCCAAGTGAGTTGACTATAATCTTAACTTGAGCTGCCAGAATGAATGAAATGATTATAGTTACCAGATTCATAGATAGTATTGTGTGTGAGGGACTGATGCAAGAGGGTTAATAAAGCCAGAAAAATTGTTTTGAAATTCTTTACTAGATTTGTTGTTAATTTCCATGTAATTATGGCCATTTTTCGGTTTGGCCAAGTGCTCAAGAGTTACACCTTTGTTGTTTACCTTTTTCCAGTTAAATATGTGCATATATGTAAAACAAATTAAATTTTAGCTGAAATTAATTAAAAGCAGTTCATTATTATCAAATTTTTAAAATATAAACCTTAATGGTACTTAAATGGACAAAACTGACTATGATGTTGACTGGCCCACTGTCTATATGTGCCTCTAGTTTCTTTTCCTATTGAGTTTGAGTGGCAAACTGTCTTGTTGTTGTGTGCCTTCAAGTTGTTTCTGATTTATGATGACCTTAAGGTGGTCCTGTCCTGGGGTTTTCTTGGCAAGATTTGTTCAGAGGGGTTACTTTTGCTTTCTTCTAAGACTGAGTGTGTGACTTGCCTAAGGTCATCCATTGGGTTTCCATGTCCGACTGTGGATTTGAAGACTGGTCTCCAGAGTTGTAATCCAATGTTCAAACCTCTATAGCATACTGGCTCCCCTCTGATTGCTGAGGTACTTGTATGTTATGGAATAAAAATAGGGTAATCTTTGGGAATAAGCATTTTCTTTAATGTCTGGCTTGGCCAACAGGTATATGATTGTTTTTGTTAACTTGCCCTTACCAGAAGAGTAGACATTGTGTGTGACTGACTATTTACTAGGCTGGATTCAGAGTGAGATGGTTTTTGGGCTGATCTCAACTAAAATATACTGGATGACTACAGAAAAAGGATCCTTCAGCAGTGGAGTGCTCTCCTCAGTGATCCCTACCTGACACCTAACTTGCTGTCACTATGGCATTAGGCAAAGATGTTCCCAGACCTTGGACGTTATCACACAGGGCCTAAAGCAGAAAGAATCTTCACCCAATCCCATCCCATTGCAGTTCTTTTTCCCGTGTGTTCACACGACGTCGCACGCAATCCCATCCCAACCCCGTCCCAATGCTGCATCATCCCCGTTCTTTTGAATGCCGGTTTCTTGGGGAATTGCAATTGCGCGACCGGAATGATACCGCAATGATGCTGCTTTCGCCGTATGTCTGATCACGAGATACGTATCGTGGAGCCCAGGCCCCCCGCAGGCTTTGGAAGGGGTGTGTGTCCCTTCCCAACCCAAGCCGAGAAAGAGAGCCGCTCGGAAGGGGTGTGTGTCCCTTCCCAACCCAAGCCGAGAAAGAGAGCTGCTCGGAAGGGGTGTGTGTCCCTTCCCAACCCAAGCTGAGAAAGAGAGCCACTCGGAAGGGGTGTGTGTGTGTCCCTTCCCAACCCAAGCCGAGAAAGAGAGCCACTCGGAAGGGGTGTGTGTCCCTTCCCAACCCAAGCCGAGAAAGAGAGCCGCTCGGAAGGGGTGTGTGTCCCTTCCCAATCCAAGCCGAGAAAGAGAGCTGCTCTGAGGACGTCTGTTCAGAGCGGCTCTCTCTTGGGAAGGGGTGTGCATGCGTGTGTGACAGCTGGCTGTCACACACACACACACACACACACACACCCCTTCCCAAGCCTGGAAGCCTGGTTGCTTTCCTTGGGATGAGGCCGGGCTCGGACCTCGGCCTCATCCCAAGGAAAGCAACCAGGCTTCCAGGCTTGGAAAGGGGTGTGTGTGTGTGACAGCCACGGCAAGTGACAGCCACGGCTGTCCTGTTTCTGCGCATGTGCAAGAACATCCTTGCTGGGTTCTGGAGGGGATCTTCTCACTTGTGTGTGAATGGCAGATACGGTCCCCAGGAGCGCATCTATCGCAGTATCGTTAATTGTGCAATGATGCTAGTTGCGTCTGATAGCCATTTCCGTCTTGTGGGGTCTATACCGGTATAGTTCTGGATTGATTCCATACCGCTTTCTTGCTGCTTTGAGACCCGCGTGTGATAACGTCCCTTGAAACCTGATCTGGTTAATGTATAATCTCTTTTATGCTTCTCTTCTCTATTGTTCCTGGTGACTACTTTTAAGTGTGGTGTTTTAGGACCTTTCAAAAATTGTATTTATTAAAAATTTAATTGAAGCCATCCTGGGAATTAATTGAAGGTATAAATTTATTGAATTAATGAGGTTTGCAGGTTTGAGCCTGTGCATCTGTGATGGTTGGCTCTGCAAACATGTTGAAAACACTCTTTTTATTCTGGCTGTAAATGGATTCAGAAAATCTTAGTTGCTAAGTCAGCTAATTGATTAAAGAAGGATAAATTTACACATTGATAGCTCCTGCTGTTCCCAGAACATGCTGTTATGTAAAGACAATATCACATGACACTGTTACAGCACTGTTATTCTACTTTAACTGCTATGACTGCTTTCTGTGGAATTCTGGGCTTTGTAGTTTAGTGAGTCCTAAGAGACCTCTGGCTGAGAATTCTAAATACCTCTCTCTAAACGGCAAATCCCACAATTCCACAGAAAAAAGCCATAGCAGTTTAAGTGGAATAATAGCATTATAAGAGTGTAGTGAGACACTTTGGTGCTTATTTGGGAACAATCTATTTGGTACAAAAACCAATGAAAAGATCCAAGACAAAATCAAGATTAGCACAATACAACAACAAAACACTTACCTTGGGTTGTTTTGCAGGCCAAGTCCCTCCTATGTTACCTTTCTCCAACTTAATACATTCCACATCCCATCTCCCAGCAGCCGTACTTACACTAACTGGGCATTTGAGGCCAATGTATCTGGAGGGTGTTAGTTCAAGGAAGGTTGTCCTATGCTTTTTCAGATGATGGATCAGCAACTAATGCCTGGAAATAAATTATAGACCAAGGTTGGATGATTGTGACAGGTCCGGTGTGTGTGTGTCACTTTTTTGCCCCAAGAAACTCTGGAGAACACATAGACTACTGAAAAAATTGCACAGAAACCCACTTCTGATTCTCAAAAGTGGGTATTTTTTCTTACAAATGTTAAACAGTACAGGGGAGGCCTTGCAACATATTTTAAAAGTACATAGTTGCAGCTGGAGGCTTCCAGAAACAGGAGTTCATCCTCTTGTTTTGGCCAAGAAAAAGGACAGCCTGGGGATTCTGGAGGTGTCAATGGGCACAAAAACACCCTGAGGCAGCCACATGCAGCCCCTGGGCCACTTATGGCCACCCTTGGTGTAGATTAACTAAATAGCAGAGCTGCAAAAGTTCTAGAGAGCTACTGAAAACTGGTACTGCTGGCATGCAGCATTTGGCTATAAAACACTGTTTCTGCTGAAAACTGCAGTAAGACATGACAAATAAAAATGTTACTTTCCCACTTTTATGCAATATGTCTACATTTTGCAGCAGGTAACCAATTAGAAGAGTTGCATCCCTTCCTGCATGCAAATGAGGAAATGTCTTGTTCTTAGACATTGCCTGCCATAGTTCTTGTGCTTAAAATTAATGCCTTTTTAAAAATCACATGCTTCTTAAATGGCGGTGTGTTTTGTTTTAGATGATCAGTGGTTTTCTGTGTATTATTCTGACAGATTAACCATGCAATCATATGCATCTTCACTCAAATGTAAATGTGTTCTATGAGTTTTATTCCATCATAAATGTGCATAGGATTGCAGCTTAAATTGTGGAGCTGTGTTTAAATGGCACCATTGTTTCCTGGCATGGCCTGCAAACATTTTAAATAACTTTCTGGCCTAATGATCTTTTAAAATAAAGTGGTTAGAGGCATGATCTAAGAGTTAACCTTTAGCAGCCTTTACAAATCTGCAAGCACTTAATCCTTATCATTGGGCAGGCTGCCTGGGGATAATAGATATTTTATTACCACACCCATGGCCCCTAGGTTGGGAAAGGCTGCTTATAGAGAATTCCAGTACCAGGCAGTCACCATGATATAGAGAACCATTGCAGGTCTTGACATCAGCTGTTCAAATAGGCACACCATTCTGTATATTAATGATACTTCTGAATAAGACCTGAGCCCTATGAACGTTGCCATTGAACCTAATTTTTCTTTTCTTTTAACCTTTCTTATCAGTAATTCAACCTATTACTCATTCACGGATGTTCAGAGTGAAGGAGCTGGGACCTCACAATCTCAAGAAGCCTACCCCTATTCTGATGGAGAGCTGGCTCCTTTGCAGAGGTCAGTGATAGTAAATGATTCCAAAGGCAAACAATCTCAGCAGCTAGGTTGAATGGAGCAGGAGTAGCAATCGTGCCTATTGGTCTTGCCTCCAATGTCCAGGTCTGTTGGGCTAGGGCAAGCCATTTTGATGCTCAAGGCAAAGAACAAGATGACGCTCCACCCCATATCATATGTTGATGACAACAGGACTTCCAATTGAAGTTTGCTTCAGTGTTGATAGTGGGATAGGACCCTTCACTACACCTGAAAGCAGCAGCCTGATTTAGGAAGTACAGAAAAGACCATGGGACTCAAGATGGGAAAAGCTTTGGGAAGCAGGAAGAGAAGTGGCTCTGGGAATGGGATAGCTTTCCTGAGGATTTTTTTTTGTATCAGGTCTGGAAGCCTGCATGCTTTTATGTCCATGCTACATAACTGGGGAGGGAATCGTGTTGCTTTCTAGATAGTGTGGAAGTGCAACTCACAGTAGCCCCAGCCAGCATAGTCAATGGTGCAGAATGGCGAGAGTTACAGTCCTACAACATATGGTGGATCCACCCCTGTTCTATAAGAATGGAGGTGTCTTGCTGCTTCTTTCTCATTATTGCTGCCATTTGTTCTGGTTTCTTGGTTCCAGTAACGACCATGCAGTTGTCTGCAAGAGCTTGGGTCAGTGGTCTTTTCCATTGCCAGTAATAAAAGGATTTTGTTTTATCTCTCTTTCTTAGCCTTTCTCCAAACTCCTCATCAGCTCCAAAGAGTGATTCTGAACTGGAGCTCAGAAATCCTGAACTACCACATGACTCTGAATCTCATGTGCAGTGGTCATGGGGAAGATTGCCTGAGGTGAGCATAATTAGAGGGGAGCTCTGGTGAGTGTTGCCATTTTGTGTGTTATGCAAAACGGACACACCTGTTGGTCTGATTTCGACTTTTTGTTTTAACCATCAAAAAGAACTCAAATACATTTCTTCTTACATTCCTGCTCTTTATTGTTGTTTATAGCAGCTCAAGTCTTTTTCTGTTCTTTAAGGTAAGCAGATCAGACCGAACAGATGCAGCAAAATCTGGTGTGAGTGTTTCCACAGCAGCAGCCATCACCCCAAGTACCACCATCAGCACCACCACCAGCACCACCAGCACCATTCCCTTGTGTGAGAAAACCCACTTTGTGGCCATCACCACAGGCTTAGAAAGTGACTTGGGCATGGTAGAATCTGATGATGCATTGTGTTCTCCACCTACTCCTATTATTAAGCCAGCCCCTGTTTTTCCTACTGGAGATGGCCTTCCCATTAAAGAAGAGCTGTTTCCTTCCATTCAAGTGATTTGCAGTGATCTAGAGACAACTCCCAGCCTTCCAGAAGATGTACAAGGCATAAAAATACTTATAGAGAATGAAGGAACCAAGGCCACCAAGGAAACCATCGAACAAACTCAGGATCAGAATTTAGAAATGTCATCTTCTGGGCAAACTAGTTTGGTAAACAAAGAACCTTGCAGGAGTCCAGAGCTGAAACAAGAGAAACAAAGTAAGGGGAGAATGAAAGCTATACAATATAACACACAAGTGGGAATCCACAATAAAATTTTTCAGTGAGGTCCAGCATTCTAACAGTAGTGCCCCTCTTCAGAGGTTCAGTCAGCCAAGAACAGGAGGATGTTCTATTGACCGGGTTGTAACATAGTAGGAATGAGGCCCCAAAACATTTTCTACCAGCTCCTGATACATTCAGAGACCTTTTATACTAGCTCTCCAGCTTGGTTTATTTTAACCCAATCTAAAATCAGAAAGAACAAAATGTGGGACATTTCTGTCAGTCTGGATTCACCCTTCGCTTGCCTCTTTTTCCTAAATAATAACTTTTGCCATCTTCACCATACTATGATGTTGCGTGGCCACATGTGTCCCAGTTTTTAATGTGTGAAATGTTAGAGGGTATGAGAGCATAGGAGGAGAGTCTTGTTTTTCAAAAATTTTCATAACAAGCAGTTTTGTCCCTGCCCCTTGTTCATGTAGTGGTCCCATCGAGTTTATTAGGAAGGTGTAGAGAATCAACTATAGAAAACTATGGAAAATTCTAGGCTTTTAACATAGTCAGAAATGAGCTGTGGAGCAAGGGAGTAGTGTGTTTGAACATGGATGTAAAGAACATTTGGATATCATCGCATCTTCAGTGAGAGAGGGTATCTTGATACAGTGATCCACCCTGTTAAAAAAATGGTCAAAGGAAAAAAAGATTTTCTTTTCTTTCCTTCCTTCCTTCTTTCTATTTGGAAACTTTTTAATGAAAAAATACAACAGAAAACAGACTATTTTACATTGTCTTTATGCAAAAATCAATTCTTTAAATGTTTTTTGTGCAAATGATTTTCTTTTACAAAAAAATTGTAATCTTTCCCAGCAAGAAGAAACTTTTAAAATTATTATCAAAAATAAGAAAAAAAATAGCTAAGATTTTGCATCTCTAGTTTACAACCACAAGAAGCAAAAACTAGAGTTCAGCCCGAACCCAGAGTTTCCTGTGAAGAGAATGAAATAAGGAATAAACTGAGAATCAAGTAAAAATGTTGTAAAAATGAGTGGGGTGCAAGACCCTCCCCCCATTAATCATAATTCTTTTTGAATTTCTTTGAGGTTATGTGAAGAGAAGCCCCCACCTAGGACCTACTGATATTTACTTAGAGGACCTCTCAAATTTGGATGCAGATGAATTAGCACTTTATTTCCCTAAAAGGTACAGTTAATACTCCTGGTTTGTTCAGGGAAAGCAAACTTTTAACTGGACTCATGGAATTTAAGAACTAGGAGAGTTTGAAGGTTTTCCTCTGTATTATTTTCCTTAATGAAGGATCTACAGTACAGGAGCATCTAAAAAAGGGAGGAACAATTGTAGAGAGTGCAGGGGAACAATTTTTGCCACTGCACCCAATTCATGCCACCCCTAAAAATATCCAAAAAACCAAAAATGGCCAAAGGCCATTGAAATTAAATTATTTTCTACTTATGCTTATTTGCTTTGGAAGTAGAGTGGGAATGGGATGTTCAGGTGTATTCATCACAGGGATACAGACGGGAATTCTGAGTTATTTGCTGTCCCTGTAGGCCCAGGTGTCTAGGGGGCTTCAAAAAGTCACTGAGGGCCATTTATGGTTCATAATGGTTCTTGGCAGTTTCTGGCCATTTGTTCTGGTCCAGCTCTCTCAAGCAACAGAAAACAAGTCTGTTCCCTTTTCTGTGTGACAGCTCTTTCTCTCCAAGAGCTATTCTGTCTCACTCACTCCAATCAGGAATGTAGTTATGAGGAGGATAGGTCAAAAAGAGGACATTGCCCCCAAATAATTTTTTTCTTCAGTTCCCAAATTTCTAGCATTGCAATAACTTAAAACTTCAGTGAAGCATTTAGAAATAGAGTTTAGGCATCCAAGGCAAAAGGGCAGGCAAAGTGGCCAAGGGAATGTGGACACACAGCAAATACAAGAATTCTAAGTATGAACAATTGTCAATGTCTCACTTTCTGGAATGCTATCAATTTGGGAACTGAAGGAAAATTCAATGGTGTGGGGTGGGATTCTTATTAGGGAGCAGTGCCCTCATTTTGTCCCACCATAGCTACACCCCTGAACCCAACTTTTAATCTTTCCCTCTCCAAGCTAAACATATTTAACTCCTTCAACAAGTCTTTGCAATGACTTGGTTTCTAGGAACTAACTCCAACTTGGTTGCCTTTGCACTTGGTCACTTATGTACACATTCCTGTCTTCATTGTTCTTAAAATGTGAAGTTCAAGACAAGGCACTGATTATTCCAATTTGGACATAGTGATGAACTGCAGTTAGTTTAATGTGGGAATGCTTCTGTTCTGTTTATGGCTATACCAGAGGATAGAGGTACATGCATGTGAGGCTCACATATTTAACACTATATATATATGGTTTGTTGCTGTGTGAAAACCACCTCATTGGACATAGTGCTAACATGATCACATTCAGATTTTAAAATATTAACCAAATGGACACAACATCATGAGCTGCATCATTTATATAGATAAAGGTATGTGTATATATGAAGCAGGTGTGAGCAGTATGTAGCCAACGTGACACATTTAGTCCTGATGCTTCAGTTTGCTGTCATCTCCCCCATCTGTGGTGCCACCATGAACAGGATCATGTTTCTGAAAATCAGTGATAGCATAAAATCCCAGATTTCTTAGCCTTCCTTTATGGAAAAGTAGACACCCTGTCCTTCAGACCAGCAGGCCTCTATGATTGGGAGTGGGTAGGTTTCTTGCCACTTCCAGCATTATAGAGAGCTGCTACTGTTGCTGTTGAATTATAGCAGGCACCGTAGTGGCAGTGTGGCTAGAAGAGGCATCTTATAATAAAGGATGTGCCTTGATGGCTCTTTAGAAATATGTGCATAATTGTAATATTATAAAATAAGGGTGAGCCTTACCACTATTGCTTTCACCAAAACCAATAAGAAATGAGGGATAATTTCCAAGAACAAAAATGATATCTTCTTGCTGCTCTTCCTAGAATCAATCTCCTCTTTCTCATCCTTTTCCTGATAACTTAAGACATAGTGGTAACTTGAGGGCTGGTTTGCATCAATGCTTTGTTCTTCTTTCTCTTCTGTTGTCAGTGATGCTGAGCTGAATGGTCAAGCGCAAACTGATCCTGACAGTTTCTCTCATGCCCTTGAGCTGGGTGATGCTACTGTTGACTGCAGTTCAGATAATCTGTTGGAACACCCAGCATGCAACCAAACACCCCACATCCTCCTGTCTGTCTGTGGAGGTCTTGGGGATGATGGGGAGTTGTCTCATGGTATGTCCAAAGAAGTGGAAGCAACTGTGCATTGGGACTCAGAGTGTTCCATCAAAAGGCTATGTGTGAGAGAATGCATGTGCATATGCTGATCTTCTACAATGCTAGTAGATTAAAATTGAGTAAAATTGTGTCTACTTGTCTTAGTGGGAGAAACTGATGTAACAAAATACTTGGGGCGCAACTAGTTTAGTGCTACCCAAAGCAGTTATCCTGATACTGAAGCCAGTCCCTGAACTGTAGATCCCTGACAAGTCTCCAGGATAGGAGGGGAAAAAAGTATATCTGGAACCAGTGGGCACAGATACAGTGCTTGTCCTTGGCACACTGGAAAACAATTATTGCCATTTCCCCACACCAGATAGTCTTAGAGGTAGAGGGGTGAACTAGATGATATGACAAGAGAGCCATGACTGGATTTACTGTGGATTCTACATGGTAAATGCAGTATAGAATGCCCTGCCACAGATTAAGGTCATGGAGGTGGGGGAAGGAGGGTTAATCTTCCATCTTTTTATTTTTCCCTCCAAAATATGCTTCCCAAATGTATTCCATGTGTTGTTATGTATTCCATGAAACAAGAAAAATAGATAATGTACAGTTTGCCACACACTGGATGATTCGGTTTAGGAAGAAGGAGGTGTGTGTGTGTGTGTGTGTGTGTGTAAAAGCGTTTAAATCCCAGAGCTACAATCCCAACCCAAATCACCTTCTGCTTATATCATCTTTAAAAGCAAACCACAAGAGATTAGAACATGGTCTTTTGTTCTCTCATATAATCGGGTACTAGATCAGGGTTTGATCATGCAGTGCTCCAGATTGCAATCCCCAGGATTTCTCACTATTGAGTATACTGGCTAAGGCTGTCACCTAGGAAACTGTTTTTGTGAGCACAGCTAGATTGCTCTGGTAGCATTTGTGGTCAACATATAGTTCCATGGGTTTCTTGTTGGAAACATGACAATCAAACTAGCATACCATCAGTAAATGTATGAAGTGTAGATCTTTTTATGATGTGTGAAACACAGCTATGATGGGACTGTGTGTGTAAGGCTTCTGTGGTAAAAGGAAGTAGCACCTTACATGTTGTGGTCCTCTGGATAACAGAAACCAATAATTTTACACAAGGATGGTGGGGGTATCTGACAAACTGGCATGTATTTTTTAATTTCACTTCCATTTCTAGCTGAGAAGTTTATGAAGCATATAGTTTCCTATCAAGAGTTTGCAGAGAACCCAGCAATTCTTGAGGACCCAAATTTGGTGATACAGATCCACAAGAAGTGAGTAGAAAAATTACTTTCTACTCTGATACATTTGTATTTCCTATACCAGCTTTCTGTATATGTATGTATATATAAACATTAGTACCTTCAGAGTGCATTCATATGCTCATTCATTCATTCATTCATTCAGTTTACATACCACCTTTCTCCCAGCATAGGACTCAAAGTGGATTAAAACAAAGATTAAAACAAACTATAGCTATTTTTTAAAAAAAATCCATTAAATAAGCACTCCTGTTAAAGGACTAATTAAAACATTTTAAAACACAGCTAGTAAAGATGATAAAAGAGAAAATAACCTTTCTATCACAACCAGTTAAGAGAAAAGGCCTTTCAGAATAAAAATATTATAGACTTTTGGTGGAAAGAGAGCAAGGAGCCTCACATGGGAGGGAATTTGTTAGTCTAGGAGCAGCCACCAAGACATGAGAATGAGAGAGGGAAAGAATCCCTCTTCTGAGATTCTTAAAACTTGGGCAGGGTCGTATAGCAGAAATATTTATTGATTCATTGAAATAGGTCTTCCCTTGCCCCCATCAAGGATTGCAGTGGGAAGATTCTCTTCTTTTTTCAATTTTCCTCTTTTTTCCAGTGTGTGTTTGTGTGTTCTGGTATGACTGTAATAATACCCCAGTATGATTCAAAGATGGCAAATGTGTGTGAAGAGCAGGTCTACATTCCTTCTCTCTTGTGTTAAACTCAGCAACACTGACAATGGTAAAATATGGCGTAGCTTGGCTTGGCTTAATGTCTGCTGGATTGCTGTTATGGAACACATTTCTTCGTGTTGCACTTTCTAAGGGAGAGGCTGATTGAAATGGGAATTTTTGGGCCCCCTCCCCCTATAATTAGGAAATCTGAGTCTTTGATGAATGTATAAAATTTCAGACTTGTGTTTGTAGAAGAATCTTTAACAAAATGGGCAGTTGGGTGTAGATACGTCCCCAGGTAATAATATATTCAGTTCTATGTCCTTCCAGTCTGTTGCTTTAATGGCCATTCTGTTCTTGGTGCCTTGCTACGCAGCACATTAGCCATGTGCAAAATATACACAGTTATATATGTGCTTGCAGATATTACAACTGGGCAGTTGCTGCACCTATGCTTCTCTCCCTACAAGCTTTCCAAAAGACTCTTCCCAAGGTAAGTTCAAACAATTTTGAGATTCTAATGCTATGTAATATCCCATTTGAACTAGGTTTGAAGACTCTAGCATAAAATCTGCATGAAATACAACAAGAGTGAACAAGCTGGCATATTTCTGAAAGCTTCGTGGCTCATACAGTCCAAGAATTAGATTTTATACTTTATATCAAATCTTTAGTACAGTGGGGCCTCCTTATCCTTGGGCTTGTCATCTGTAGATTTAAGCATCTCTTGATGGCAAGCCCCTGTTGTCCCCAATGGTGACACATGCATGCAGCCCCACCACCGTTAGGGAGAACGGGACTTGAGGTACCATGTTTTTTGGTATCTATGGGGATGTCTAGAACAGATCCCTGTGGATACCAAAGTCCAGCTGTATTCCTAATGTCATTGGATGCTCCCACATCTGTAGACTACCAAGATGATTTCTTTTCTGTGTACTACCACAAATCTTTATATTTACATCTCCAAGATAATCTCATTAAGTATATGCAAGTATTTCAAAATCTGAAAAAAATTCTGAAATCTAAAACACATCTAGTCCCAAGCATTTTGGATAAGGGATACTCAACTCAACCTGTACTTATTAGCAGCCCATGCGCTATGACAAAGATGACAGAACAAGTAACAATATGATTAAAAAATAATACATAACAGGTGTCAGTTTCCACAGGGTGTTACTGATTCTTCTGGTCTTCATTGCTGGTTACACTAGCTTCATTGCTAGATATGATGAGCAGGTGACCCCATTTCAAGTAATTTGCAGAATTATGTGCTCAAATAACAAGAAAGGTGGAAAGATATTAAGTCTAAATCCATATATGTAATTGGAAACAATTAAGGAATTATTTTTTAATCTCGACTACTCTTCATACCCTTCGCTTTTCTTCATTTCATTGTTTTATTTTTTTCTGATACATTGGCAAATGATTTATTGACTTTGACATTTATCATAGAATCTTAGAGTTGGAAGAGACCACAAGGGCCAGCCAGTCCAACCCCCTGCTATGCAGGAATACATACTCAAGCACTCCTGACAGATGGCCATCCAGCCTCTCTTACTAGATCACTAACCAACTAGTAGCCATATGGTGAAGCACACCCTGCTCCCTTGATCTTACCTTCTGCTGATAACTCTTTAGTCCTGAATTTCGTGTTTCTCTCTGCTATACAGAATTTGTACATTCTTCTCAGGTGAATGACTTCTTCTCAAGTCTAGAGTAGCACCTCATAATCTTCTGCACTTCTGGTTTCCAGACCAAATTGCTGTTTGTTTAAATCCAGCACTGCTGCACCTCCAGAGGGCTCAGACCTTGTTCACCTCCTCATACACTGCCTCATCTTAACCTTGTTCACATTCTTGTACACTGCCTCATTCTCATGATGTTGGGTGGCTGGATTCTTTTCTGATAAAAAAGTTGATTTTGTCAGTTCCTCAAAATTAGATTATATGTGTCTTGTATTACCCTTGGTAGGAGCTCCTCATCATGGAGTGTAGATAAGCTACTTTGGGAATGAGCATAACTTGCTACTGAGTCTCTTTTTTCCATGTTTTCAGAGTACTGTTGACAGACTAATGAAGGAGAAGATGCCCAAGAAGGGTGGCAGGTGGTGGTTTTCTTGGCGGCGACGAGAATTTTCTAATGAGGAGGTACATGCACTGAAACACTCTCTGAAGCCAAGATGTGGCATTCAAAAGTCCAACCGAAAATATTGTTGCTAGGTTTCAACTTGAGTGGTCCACAGAAAGTTTGATCTGGGAATATATTTAAATATCGGCATGGGAGAGATAGTTTCTTTGAAGTTATTAAAAGCCTATGGTCATGTGGGAGGAGCAAGTAATGCAAGGTACATTTTTTAGTGCCAGAATGGTGCTTGATCCTGGATCCAGGCCAATGACATGGGAAAAGCTGTGTTATGACCTTAGAAATCTGGCACTACTCCAGTGATGTGGAAAGGAGATTAAGGGGGGAAGCAGACGGGCGGCCCTGGGCCGCCCCAGGAAGCTGTGCCGTGGGACCGAGGCATCCCCATGCCTTGGTCCTGCAGCGCACCTTCGCCGCCCCTGAAAGGAGCGCTAAATTGGCACTTCTTTCACAAGTCGATGAAGGTGCACCGCAAAAGGCTGCGGCGCACCTTTGCCGACTCTTCCGTCGTAGCGCGTGCAAATGCTGCTGCGGGAGGTCCTCCTCGGAGCGCAGGCCGTGTGGAAGGCCGGCTGCTCCGAGGACGACCTGAGGAAGGGGTTGGGGCACCGATTGTGCAGCTGCCCCTCCCCTTCCCTGCCCCCAAGACGGCCCAATTAGCCGTCTGCTTAGCCCCTAAGCTGCTTTTTCTTCAATGCTGTTGAGGCATCAATGGAAAGAACCCGAAGTGTGTGTGTTCATGGTAATGAAGAGAAGGCAAAAAGATAGGATTCTTGCTTCCTTTGCATGCTTTTAAATTGATATGATTTCCTGAGGGTAAAATAACAACAACCAACTCAATTTAATTGTAAGATTATTTATTCTGTATGGTGTCATTCCTAGAAGGTGGCTAATAGGGTTAGAAGAAAAATAGAAACAAATCTTCTTTAGGGTGATAGGTAACTTTTCTAGGCCATTTACCTATGTGAATGAATAGAAACATTCTATGTATATGGTAGACAGGATGTTAGGAGATAATGAAAAATAGGTATCCCTATGATATGTGTGTCTGTAGTAGGATGTCGAGAACCAGCATGGTGTAGTGGTTTGAGCATTGGACTATGGCTCTTGAGACCAGGCTTCAAATCCCTGCTCACTGGGTGACCTTGGGCAAGTCACACTCTCTTAGCCTTAGAGGAAGGCAAAGGGAAACACCCTCTGAACAATTCCTGACAAGAAAATTGCATAGTAGATTCATTGTTTGGTTGCCATAAGTCAGAAATTACTTGAAGGCATACAACAACAAGGATGTCACTGTATATCATCCATGGTAGCATGGATGAAGTCTTAGCTTTGGTACTGGCATTTTTAAGGAAGCTTAAATGTTGCCAATCTCTTGTGTCCCTAGCATGAATCCAGTATGCAGAAAAGCGATACAGTAGGCAAACATCAAGGGGACTCCTCTCTTCAGAGGTAAGGTGTCATTACATCTTGATATGGAGCAGAATTTCAAGTATCTAAGGACAAAAGTGGTTGTTTTCTAAATGAATATGGCATTGAAGAAACCCCAGCATCCTTGTACAACAAAATCCAAATAAAAAGCACAAAATACATCATGTAAGCTTTTGAAGCTCCACTGGCTTCTTCTTCAGGCAAAGATGTTAAAAATCACACAAGAGAAGAAAAGTGATAATGTTAGTCACAGGCCCAGATTTTGTCTCAGATGTTACTTCTGTTATCAGTTACGGTGGTCTAGAAAAGGGATCTCAATGCAGGCCATGTAGGGACCAGGGACAAAGGACAATAAATGTCAGGCAATAAAATTCCAAATCCATTAGCAATAACATAGTAACTTCCATTGACATCCGGGCTAACTCTGTTCTCTGTGTGGTTGGCTGCCTCTTTATTAGGCCAAGAGCATTGGATTTCTCAAAAAGACTCTGTACTTGTACATCTGGAAAAAAACTTTTATGTACTTGATAATGCTTCAAATTGTCTTTAAAAAAGACAATTAAGTGCCTAAAACTTGCCAGTTGCAATCCAAATGAAAGTTTTATCTTTGCTGGTGGTATGGGCCTCAAAGAGTTTTGTACATGGCTCAGTAAAAGTATCACTGTTTTTTGGATTTTAGATTTTGTTGTATTTTGCTGCATGGCCTGCCCAATTTTTAACAGCCTTGGTATCTGATGGAGCTGAAAAATCTTGCTCATCAGGCACAAAGTCATGCAATCTGTGTGATACTGATGGCTGTAACTGAAGTTACTTGGTTTGTAGATGATGACATCAAAGAGAGCGAGCTTTCAATATCTGTTTTATATTCAGAGAAGGGATGAATTTTGTGCCGAGGTTTTTCAGCCCTTGATAAGCCCAAGAAAAGGTGAGATTCCTACTTGACTAAAGCATTCTGCCTTGGGTTGAAACATAGATGAAGGGAAGGGTTTCTTTTATTTAGGCAGTACACTTTAAAAGTTGCATTTGGGGAGTGAAGGGACCTCTTAAGGAAATTTGTGATCAAACAAGACAGTCTCTGTGTTGACCAGGTTTGCCTTGCCTACTGACAATATGTTGAGTCAGGGGCTCAACCTATTTCCCAGAATGCTCACACTCAAGCCTGATGTGTGTGTGTACAGACTTAATTTATATGAGAGGCAGAGACTGAAATAACACATTGTAAGTGACATAGCTACCTGTTAGTGAGTTACTAGGCAGTGTTAATGAGGGCATGACAATGTTACAACAAGAACAAGTAATGTTATCTAATTATTTTTAAAAGTTCCTTTTTAAGGACAATTTGAAGCATTGTATGAATTTTCCCTCTAATCTATACTGTTGTCTTATCAATTCTAAGCCTTCACTTAATAGTAATGAAAAGTACAAAGGAACTAGTAGAGACAAGAAGCTGCCTTATAAAAAAAATATTATATAAATGCAACACAACAATACATATAGCATATAACATTCATATGTGTTCATTCATACAGCATAGTCTTCATTTCCTAATTAAGATGCTGCCTTATATTGAATCAGACCATTGGGCCATCTAGTGCAGTATTGTCAATTCTGGCTGGCAGCAGTTTCCTAAGGTTTTTAGGAAGGAGCTTTCTCTTGCTTTACCTGGAGATCCCTGGCAAATTCCCATTCATGTACCACCTGGCTTGACAATGCTTAGTTTCCAAAATAAAAGAAGAATGGTGTTATGAGCAATTCATTATGAGTAATTTCAAAAACAATGAATTGTTTTTGAAACTTTATAGCAAGGCATGGAAATGAATTACAGTTTAAAAGTAAGTTCAGTCAAGGTTTTTTGCATTGTATGTCTGAATTCCACAGATGTGTATCAGGATAAAAAGGTCCTTCTCCAACACACTGAGTCGGTATACGAGGATGGCAGAAAAACATTTTTGTTTCTGTTGGCAAGGCTAGCCTTCACAGCCCCATAACCATCTCTCAATGTGGGGATGATGGGTGGGGATTTCCATTCCTTGATATGGAAAATGGCCTGTCAAAAGTCTTATGGAATGGTTATGTTCTCTTTGTTTCTCTTCTCTTCTTCAAGAGCATTGCTAAGCTTGCTAGATCACAGGTGATGCTGGGTATTTCATCTTGGCTTCAGGGTTCAGATTCCTTTGTGGAACAATGTATTATCACATACATCTAGACATAGCTATGCTTTCTGGCAGTAGCTTCAGTCTAGGGCAGGGGTAGGCAACCTTTCCCCTTTAAGGGCTGAGGGACCTCAGCTCCCAGAATCCCAGGAGCTATTGGCCAACATGGGACTATTGGCCAACATGGCTGAGTCTTCTGGGAGCTGAAGTCCCTCGGCCCTTAAAGGGGAAAGGTTGCTTACCCCTCGTCTAGGGGCTGGAGAATGTGTAAACCCCCTAGATGTTGTTGCACTGCAGCTTCCATCATCCTTCATCATCCACACTAGTCCAACATCTGGACATACCTATGTTCCTGACTGCTTCCAAATTCGTAGGTTCTATGTAGTGATATACCCTTCTGCCCCCCCCCCCCCCCCTAAGTAATAAATGTGACTTATCCAACACTGACGTTTGGCCACTGCCCTTTTTACTCTGACGTCTCATTCTGGTCCTGTGTACCACAGAAGAGAAGATGCTTCATCCAGTGACGATGAGTCTGTATCCTCAGGCCAAGGGGACACAACTGTGCCAGATGCTATCACGCAAAAATTTCTTCCAACCTACAAGAAATCATTAAGACTCTCTTCAGATCAAATTGTATGTGGGTTTGAGGATTTTCTCCCATCTTTGTTGTTTTGGTACTATGTCTAATAAATTTAATAAGTCATATAACTTTCTATTCAGAGAGACAGGCCTCCAAACATTTTTCCCACCCTTCTTGGTTGGTCCTCTGCAATTACAACCCAAGCAGCTTGTAAATGAGTTGCAGGCTCCAGAGGATTCTAAACACTGGGTTTTAGATGTTAAGAAGGATCAGGGCTGGCTGGGTGCTCAAATGAGAGGTTCCTAAGCCATAAAGAGGCAGTGAAGTTTTGTAGGTTAAGCATTTTATGATTGCCTTGCTTATTAATAGGTATCCTGCTGTGATGTTTAGGAGTACAAAGTTCAAAAGGGCTCAGTTCTCTAAGCCAAACTTAGAGAAATACAGATTCATGGAGTGGAAACTGCTGTGTACCCATTTTAAAGGCTTTGATACTTTTTTAATGGGAGTGGGAGAGTATAAACAGATTAGGAATGGAAGGAACAGTGCATTTTTTTTCTTTTTCAGTTGAAAGTGTATTTGACATGTTGAAATCCCCCACCCAAATAAATAGTCCAGTATCAAAGATTTTTCACTCCTGCACAAAAATGAGAAAACTAGCCCTTTTCATTTTTGTTTTCGTATGAAAGATTGTTTGTGCAAATAGCTAAAATTGGTTTTCTTTTTTGGTGGGAAATGATTTAGTAAGCAATTAAGAGAGCTAGCCTAGTATAGTGGTTTGAGAATTGAACAACAATTCTGGAGATCAGAGTTCAAATCCCCACTCAGCAATAGAAACCCACTGGCTGATCTTGGGCAAGTCACATTCTCTCAACCTCAGAAGAAGGCAAAGTTAAGCCCCAGCAAGAACATCTTGGCAATAAAAATCCTGTGATTGGTTTGCCTTAGGGTTCACATAAGTTGGAAATTACTTGAAGGCACACAGCAACAGCAGCAAACAATTTTAATTTTAATTAAAGTGCCAAAACTGATTTAATAACTTTTTAAGGGGGGGAGGGATTGTGTATTATTATTATTATTATTATTATTATTATTATTATTAAAATGTGAAAAATCATTTTAAAAAAATCACAGAAACTCTCCCAATCCTGTGCAGCAACAAAAACTTTTGCAAATTTTATTCCCATGTATAATTTTTTTGATGATTTACATTCCAGAAGTTGATATAGAAATTTATTACCAAAGATGAACATTTTCCATTGGTCCAGTTCCTGTTAGAATAATATAGCTGGAATGTACCATCAAGTGCTCATCTAGTTTAATTCCAACATATAGAAACACAATCACCAGAAGCACAAAATGATTCAGTCAAAGTTAAACACTTCCAGACTCCACTGGTGTCAGTGGGAAAGAATTTGGTGTAAGTGAGAAAGAATGTGATTTTTTAAAAAGATGATGGAAATCAGTGCCCTTTAAAGTACATAAGTTTACCTGACTTTTATGCCAGCTGCACATTTTTGAACAAAGGAGTAGAATTGTTTCACTTTCCCAGTGCCATGGAGGATGTGATTATGGGCTTTCCCATTATTTGAGCAACACAGCAGAGGGGGCATAGTCTCTCCTCTAGGTAAACAAAGGGTTAATGATATGATGGTTTTAGGTTACATTTATTGCGAGTTAGCATCAGATAGGAAGGAGCCAGCAGTGGTGTAGTGCTATGACTTTGGAGATCAAGGTTCAATTCTCAGCTTGGTCATGAAACCCATGGGTAAATCACATGTTCTGAGCCTCAGGGGTAGGCAATGGCAAACCCTCCCTGAACAACTCGTGCCCCCCACCCCAAAAGCCCATGATAAGTTTGCCTTAGGTTCATCTTAAGTGAGAAATGACTTGAAGTCACACAACAACAAACATCAGGTAGGAGCAAGAGAGATCATGAGAGGCAATTGCCCAGTGAGGATGGCCAGTTTGGGGAGAGATGTGAGATGTTTCCAAGATGAGAGGTTATAAAACAATGAGACCTTATGAGATTATAAAACAATGAGGCACAAGAGAGACTTTAGGATTGATAGAGAGGGAGGGGAAGTGCCACCTGCCTCAATGTCCCTAGGGAAGCTTGAACATAAACTGGACAAAAGTCCAGACTCCCATCTTCTCATTAACACACAAAACCTAGAATACCATCTGATCATGAGTAGAATAGGGATGTTCAACTGGTCATGTTGGAGCTTATGTTTCTTATATACAGCTGAATGTGACTTAGGCTATTTTTGCAACTTTGCAAGGAATGGCTGAAGGTAGGTGCCTTCATGTACAAGATACCCTTTTGCTAATGTAAGATTGCTTACTTAGAATAAAAACTTTCCTTAAACATTCTCTTTTCCACAAGCTCTTCATATGTCTTTGCTCAATGTGTGCATGGGTATGTATATAGGATCCTCATTTTCCATGGGAGGGGGAGGGAAAAGCTCTGTAGAGTCAGAGGTGGGAAAAGTGCAAGTTAAACCCCTCAGTTACTCCTAGTTAGATTACGGGGTCATGTGGATTGAATTAGTTGGTAGAGGCAGTGGGTAGAATTTGGGCATCCCTTCTACTCAAGAGCAGGAGATGGGGCTGAAGCCTGTTACAGAGGATATGGCCAAAAAAAGTAATACAATCAGCATCTAGGTAGCTGAATGGGATTGCTATTCATATGCCTGGTTGCTGGAAGTATTAAGAGCGATGGCAAAATGTGTTAACCATTATATTCACACTGAGTGCCAGTATAACATATATAATGAGTTAGAAAGTTGGAACAGGATCTGGGATTCCCAAGTCAGCCAGGAGACAGGAGAGGGAAGGAGAGGTGAGCTTATCAGGATATAAATATGAATGGAGAATGAATAATGTCTTTACTTTTTTACCACTGATTTTTGGGGAAATTATATCTGAATAAATGCAGGATCTGAATGCTTGACCACTGAATAATTGCGGGGTAATCCATAATTACTCAGATGCTGAATATGTAGTTGTTGTTGATTGTGATGATGATTAAAAGAATCTGTCTTCACTGTAGAAAAGTCTGAACTTGAGAGATGGGCCTAATGAAGTAGTATTCAGTGTCACCACGCAGTACCAGGGCACATGCCGTTGTGAAGCCACCATATACCTATGGAACTGGTATGACAAGGTTGTAATCTCTGACATTGATGGAACCATTACTAGGTAACTCCCTTTGACATCACTCTTCCTATGATACTGAACTAAGTGCCCCTCTGCCAACAAAACTGCCCAAAACCTGGCCACTGAGAAACAAGGGTGGAATTACATGCCTTGGGAAATGCTGAAAATTTTCAAAAGTTTAAGAAGCAAAGCACATACAAGTTTGGGAGGACCTTTTTCCAAATCATGCCAGTGAAGTTTATGATTGCAATGGCAATAGGCGGGAAGAGAGTGTATTGGCCTGCCTGAGCCTTTCATAGCTTATCAGATTGCAGAAGAAGGCATACTTGGCTGGTTGGAACCCTGACCAGAAAGGGATGGAATACAGCAACATTTGGGTTTAGGTCCTCCTGTGAATGTATAATAGGCAGCAGATGTTCACTCTGTGATAGAACATCCAGCTTGAGCAGAACTGCAAAAGTTGTACTTTCAAGTGACTCCTATAGTTTCTGATGCTTCCATTCCTTTCTTACCAGGTCTGATGCCCTAGGTCACATCTTACCACATCTGGGGAAAGACTGGACCCATCAAGGCATTGCTAAATTATTCCACAAAATTCACCTGTAGGTACTAGGCATGTTCAAGAGTTTGGGGGTAGGAATGGGATTGCTGCAGTCCCATAGGCAAGAACAGGGCACACTTGCTGGTCAGTCCCTGTGAATCACTACAGTGATCACTGGAGGGCAGTGTGTACCTTCTTATTCAGATGTGTGCTAAAACTGCTGAGTACCTCAAGATCTATGTATTTATCTGTCTTTCTGTCTATTTGTCTGCCATCTATCTCATTATTTATATCCCATACTGTATCAAAAGATTTTGGGTCAGGGAACAGATAGCATGAAAAATTGAAACAGTATAGTACAACATAACAATTTAAAACAAGTTTCAGAAAAGTTAAAAGCAACTTAAGGTAAAACCATGTGCACTAAAACCTGATCCCTCTGCTCCAAAAGCTTTAATAAAGAGCCAAGATTTATCTTGGCACTGAAATGAAGCCAATGTTTGTGTCAGTCAGGTCCCCAGGGGAAAGGTATTAATACAGCTGGGGAGCGCACATCAGAGGAGGCCCTCTTTGAATAGCTGAGAAGCACAGCTTGGCAGTTCCACTTTTTTGGACTAAAACTTCCAAAAAAGCACCGGCCAGGCTGGCTGAAGATACTGGCATCATCATCATCATCATCATCACCATCTGGCCAACTTGGTGAAGAACAAACTATTGCTGTTTCTTCTTTTTTATTCCTTCTAACAAAATGAGTTTTCAGTTTGTTTCCTTACCACAAAACAGTGTATCTACATTTAACTAACATTTTACCATGGGCCACTCTCTCCTGGCTTCTCCAGTGGTGCCTATATCCTTTTGATGTTTCTGTGCCCCTGCCACAACATTCCCTTGCACTTGCCTTCTTAATGAGCAATATTGTACAGATTATAGTTTCTAAATTGTCACTTCTTTTGGGAAGAAATAGAAATAGTAAAAGAATTCCCATACCTGGGATCAAACATTGATAGAAATAGGGACTGCAGTCGAGATCGAGGGCAGTTAACAATAAATTGGGATTTTACAGGCGTGGTCAGCTTGTGGTTCTCAAAAGATTGCTGGGCTGCAATTGCCATCAGCCCAATGGGATGAGAAATAACCTGTTCCAAGTACTAATGACACAGGCTGCTGCCAGTTGGAAGATTGTTTTCTGATGGTAATGAATAGAAATAACTGGAAATTTGCAAGCGAAACCAGCAATGGTGTAGGATACTTAGTGGCAGGGGCATCACTAGGGGGGTGTAGTAGTGTACACCACACCAGGTGATACCCCAGAAGGGGAGGTGACACCTGATCATTCCCTCCCCTTGTGCCATCCCTGTGCGCCAGCTTCATGCATGCTCTCCTGTGCTGTCCCCCTGCTCACCCCCTGCATGCAGTTGCCCCATGCTATTCCCGCACACACTCCCCCTGCTCCCGCTCCCGCTGAGCCATCCCTTCACTCCCCCACACTCATTCCTGCACCTTCCCCCATGTTCTGTCCTATCCTTTTCCTCATCAGGAAGAGGACAGGGCAACATGTGGTGGTGGTGGTGGTGGTGGTGGGAGAAGCTTGTGCCGCCCCCTGAAGCCCCAGCCCCAGAAGTCCCATGCGCAGCACTGGGTGACATCGGGTGTGGGGTTGCCACTGCTTAGGACGTTATCACACGTGGGCCAGAAAGCGGAAATAAAAGTGGAAATGAGGCATCCTGAAAATAAACGGGAAATAGCCCTTGTTTCCGCATACGTCATTACCTTCATTGCACATTTACAGTAAGTGTATCGAACATCCACACACAAGAGAAAAAACCCCGTAAATGTAGCCGAAATGAGCCTCCTGCACATGCGCAGAGAGAGGAATGCTCGCTGGAACCATGGCAACAGTGGGGGAATGCGGCACAATACGTATTTGGTTATCAGACCTACGGTAAATGCGAAATGATTCCCGTCGCGCAATTGCAATTCCTGAAGAAACCGAAATTCAAAAGATCTCGGATCATTCCGCTTTCTGTCGGGGTTCTTTCGGGGTTCTGTGCGACGTCATGTGAAAACACGGGCCAATAATACGTATTAGGTCGGGATTTTGTGTGGATTTTGTTTGGATTGGGCCCCGTGTGATAACGTCCTTAGAGAGGCTTGCTATGAATCAGTGAGGAAGGGAAAATGAAGTCACGGGTAATTCATCAGTATTAAAAATTATTCCATTTCAGCAATGGAAAGAAATACCTTCAGTAGAGTGCTATTGCTGCTGACCTGCATCTGTATCCAGGGTGGAAATCATACAGCCCACCAGATTTCTTGGATTGTAACTCATAGTGGCTCTAAGACAGCATAGCCAATGGTGATGAATGCTGGGAGTTAGTTCAGCAATACCTGGAGGGCTGCACAGTTCCTATACCTGAAAATAAATAATGAAGGAAGTAACTGCCTTTAGCTTCATTTGTTTGCAGTGAGTATGACACTGGCCCATAGTCAAACTAGATTGGCTGTATTATATTGTGACTTAATTATATTCACCATGTGATTCTTGATCGGCTGTGATCATTTAGTTATGGAGATAATAGTTCTAAACAAAGGAGAAGAGGGCACTGAAAGAAGAGAAGAAGGGAACAGCGACTGTGAAAAGGCAATGTTCTTGGATATAAAGTGGTCCTTGGGATGCAATTTAGCACTAGCTAGTTTCAATTTTTTCTTCCCCTACAACTGGCTATTGGTCATGGCCCTAATAGTAAAGGAATGTGAGCATGTGTAGTGTTATTTTTGAGGTTGGAGGTAGAGATAGGAACACAGGGAGGGGCTGAGTACTGCTTTATTTAGTGCTGCTTCTTCCATTCTAGGAATGGATACAAGTTCCTCTACTGTTCTGCCAGGGCTATTGGCATGGCCCACATCACCAAAGGATATCTTGAATGTGTCAATGACCAGGGTTGGATGCTCCCCAAAGGGCCCATCCTGCTGGCACCTAGCAGCCTCTTTTCAGCTTTGCACAGGTATAATTTTCCATTTAATCATGCAGCTTAGTTATTTTCTGGTCTGTGCAACCACAGTGTAGTGTTTCCATGAATTTCTGGGCTGAATCCTGTTGGTTAGTCCAACTAGAGTATACCCACTAAAACAACTGTAAACTGCTGAGTCAACAGATAAGTAAATTCTATTGACTCAATGGCTCTACTCTAGTGAGACTAGCAACTGGATTAGAGCCTATGTTTCCTTTATCTTCTAGAGTACATAAAGAGACAGGAAGTTGATTTTAGCACAGGGTGCTTATTTGTGAAATACTAGACTCTATTTCCCCCCTGCAATTTCATGTACCATCATATGTGTGAAATATGAGAATCATCAACTTGCAAGTAGAAGGATTTCAAATGTATGAAATCTGTAATTCTAAATAAAATTTGGTTGCAAGCTGTTAAAATATCCTGTAGAAAATCAGTAGTGAGCCAGTTATAGCTCATGGGATGCATATAGCTCATTTTGTGGCTTGTGGAATCCCCACAGTTTAGTGCTGTGCTACCAAAATTTGACTGCAATAGTTTAAACCTGCAGGTATGAAGGGCATGCATGCATAAACAAGATAAGATAAATCTCATATAAAACAAGGTAGTGCTGTCTGCTGGCTCCCATGTCAATGGGTCAGTGAATCCACACCAGATTTTGGGTAGCTTTGAAGGAATGATTCAAGGTTCTGAACCTATTTGCAGTAAATGATCCAGCACTTTGGATAACTCCTTTACAATCTGTAGTAAAATCTGGAGTGGATTAAATGCCCCACTGACATGGGAACCACAAACTGCTATTGAAATGAGCAAAAATAAAAAAATAATAAAAAAATGGCATTTTAAAATCCTCCTCCTGCTGAATTCTAGTAGTATGTTTGTGGGGTTGAGCTCGCAGTAGATTCCTAGAGGGAGCAAAATTGGTCCCCAGACCCACAAAGGTTGCCCAAACCTACCCTAAATTGACTAACAGATACCCCTAGTATATTCACTAAATACCCTAAATTGACTTTTATTTGCAAATTTCTTGTAATGCAGCATAGTAATTCATAGCAGCCATTCAGTTATCAAGGAGATAACAGATGGGTACATTTATACATTATCCATAGAGAGTGAAGCTAACTTCTGTTCCTAGTTACCTAGCCATCATGACAACTGCACTATAGTTTTGGTCACACCAGTGTAACAGAATGTAGGGAAAACAATGTAAAATGGATATTAAGTACATTATTATAACTGGGCCATTCAAATCTTTACATTTTTAGCCAAGGAAGGGGTGGGTGGGGGAAGCACCACCACCATTGTGACATGCTCATCTCACCATGTTTTAGGGAGGTGATTGAGAAGAAGCCAGAAGTGTTCAAAATTGCCTGCTTAATGGATATCCGGAATTTGTTTGGCTCTGACAGGAAGCCCTTCCATGCTGCATTTGGAAACAGACCAAGTGTGAGTGTTGGTGATGGGACAAAGTCTTCCTCTTGGGGACAAAGTCTTCCTCTTGGGGAATTTGCATTTTCCTTGACATTTGTCTTGTTTGGTTTTCTTTTGAGCAGGATGTCTATGCCTACAAGGAGGTGGAGTTGCCAGAATCTCGTATATTCACCGTGAACCCCAAGGGGGAACTGAAACAAGAACTAATAAAAATCCATAAATCCACGTAAGCTTCTAAATGTGCTCAGAGCATTTCTTTTGTACGATGCCAAACTCTTTACTTGCCACAATATATACCTAGCACTTTTTGAAAATCCACAATCAAGGTGCAAAGGAAGATTGTTCCACAAATGCAGAGCCAAATCCTGAAAGGCTCGCAGGCTTGATAGAGCCATATGCTTTGCTGGAACTCCTTTGCCTGTAGATCTTAAATTCCTAGATGGAACATACCTTGCTAGCTGAACTGCCAGATACTGGAGGAGGTTACGGTGCAGGGCCATAAATATCAGAATCAAAAACTTGTAATGAGCCTTGGCCTAACTGGTAGTCAATGGAGAGATCTATGAGGAGAAGAGGCATGTGAACATTTGGGGAGGTTTAAGACAGGGGTAGGCAACCTTTCCCCTTTAAGGGCCGAGGGACTTCAGCTCCCAGAAGCCTCAGCCATGTTGGCCAATAGTCCCATGTTGGCCAATAGCTCCTGGGATTCTGGGAGCTGAAGTCCCTCGGCCCTTAAAGGGGAAAGGTTGCCTACCCCTGGTTTAAGACAACCTGAACAGCACTGTTCTGAATAAACCAGAGGAGTAAGAGAATAAGAAGGCAAACCTGCCAGTAAGCTATTACACTATTCCATTCATGAAATAACCAAGGCCTGGACAAGCAAATGGGCAGTCTTAATGGTCAGAAATCTACAGATCCTATGGATATTCAAAAGATGGAAATTACATGCTTTGCCAGTTGTCCCGATAAAGGGACATGGGGTCAAATGTTCATCCAGCAGGACTCCAAGGTTCCTGGCAACTGAGACAGGGGCCAGTGTGTAACCTTGTAAACACAGTGAAGGGCATGAAAGTAGCATGTAGGGTAGATGGAGGAAATTGCATTGGCTGCCTTAATAAAATTAAAGTGAGAAGCATACTCCAGGGAAGTGGATGAGAGTATATAGGACCAGCTCAAGACATTTTGTTGCCTGAGGTAAAGGTTAAAATGGGATCCCTCCATCCTTCCATGTAAAGAAACAAATTGGACTGGAAGTGGATTTTTTTCAACATTGGCAATGTTCTATCTCTCAGGATAGCAGGCTGGTTTTGAAGTTGTAGGATAAACTGTATGGCACACATTTATCAATGTCCTTCAACAGAGGGGAAAAGCCATGAGTTTTGGGTGGAATGGCTATAAGAGCCATCACTCCCCTCTTCCATCTTCTGATGCCTGTGATGGTTGCTTCCATCTGTTGGTTTCATTTATTTATTTAAATATTAATGTCCCACTCTCTATCTAAATATCATAGGGCAGTGTAACAGAAAGACAACTTAACCAACTTAAAATCATGTAAACATAAAATGATTTTGAAATGCTAAAAATATATTAAACAATTTAACAAGTTTTTTTAAGAAGACTGATTACAACTGGTTAAAAGGAGACTGATTAAAACTGGTTAAAGTGGATTGAAAAATTATTTCAAAAATAATTAGACTTGAGTATGAAAGAAAGGAGGCTAGCTATTTATAATCTTTCATCTCCTATTTATTCTAGGTATGATCGTTTGGTTGAGGTGGTAGAGCTTCTTTTCCCACCTATTGGCGATGATGTGAGCACTTCTTTAGCTTGCCCAGAGTTCAGCCTGTTCTCTTATTGGAGAGCTCCACTGCCCCCTGTTGACTTTGAAGATTTTGCCTGAAGATGCAGAAACAACATCCTTCCCAACGGATCTTTAACAATTGGTTCTTTAGTTGGAATGACAGGCAGCAAGTGCACCCTGCAACGTTTCCCCCATGATGTGAATGTCCCAGTGTTTAGAGACACTGTCTGAATAGGGTCTATTAAGAGGTGCAATGCCCCGTTCACTTCCAAGAGAGCATGTGAGAAAATCTCTTAATCTATCTAAGAACTTGTTTATGCCACATGAATGAATGCATTTTCCCCACTGTAAGATGAGTTCTTTTATGAGGTTTAACGGTTGAATTGTGTCCTCCAGTCAATGAGAAGTTTGGCTGAATATTAAAAATGGCTCTTGGGTACCTTCCCCACTTTTCATAACTTCTGGTCATCTATCCCTCCACCTTTAGGATCTGATTGTTTAAATTGCAGATGTTGGAAAAACATCAGGCTTTGGAAGGGAAAACAAGAGTGTAGCTGCCTGTTAATGGATCTTTCCAAGTTCCAGTCTGTTATTAATTTGTACAGTAATTACTTCCTGGCTTGATCAGATGACTATTATCAGGATAATGGCTGTTGGATTCTAATACCATTATCAGTATGTGCTTGAACAATGAGGGCTTTAATAATCTGCATGTATGTATGTTGAGTGTGTGTCTGAGTCTTAACTGCTCTGTACAGCTGGAGACAGATTGTGTTTGTGTTTTGCCTTTCCTCAAAGAGTTGAAAATGATCTGCAGAGGTAGTGTTGTTCATGGAGAATACACTTGCCCCATTAGCATTTCAGTTCACAGGTTTCATACTGAACAAGCAAATTTTGTTTGAGGAGAGATGATGGTAGATAAGAAGAAATGATGTTTTCTCATAACATTTTCAGCACTCTTTGAACTATTGCTTTATCCAGCCTTATATAGTTCCAGTAAGATGTGGTTTCTAGGGAGACATGTCTAGTCATAAATTGCCTTATTTGAAGCTGTTTATAGCATGCCATTGATGCTTCTGAATTTGAAAAACACTGTGTCTTCTTCTGAATTCCGAACTCTTTATCTGGCTTGAACATAGTGACATGAGACCATCTTTCTCATGTGTTGCTTCTTAAAGGTGCAGTGCTTGTTTGGAACAGTCTAATCAATGAGTTGTGTCCTCATATTCACTGTTTTATGGAGTCTTTTTGACTTTGTGAGTCAATATGAGTTCTGTTGGAGTTAGCCATGTTTTGCATGGGAAGACACCAGAGATTTATGACAGTGCATTTTCCATTGAGGAATGCATGCAACATTTTATTCTGCTGATCAGCATTGGGATGGAAAAGGCAAAAGAGAAGTACATGACAGCAGGTAAAGAAGGGGCAGCAAAACTTTCTGGGATATTCTGGAGTTGCTCTGCTGCTTCCTGTCCTCAGTGGACATTAGCAATATTGTAAATTAGATGAAGAGACTGGGATTGAAATCTAAACACTTGTTCTTGTTCTACCTCACATACAAGTCTATCCTTTTGTTGGACCTTTAGTGCACTCAAGTGATTGTGTCACACAAGTTCTGGGAGCTATTTATATTGCAATAAATCTGCCATTCTATAGTTCATGGGGATAAAAGATAATGTAGGTGTGGAAATAAAGATTTTGAGTATCTGAAACTTCTGTGCCTCTCTTGTAGTTTCCACTGGACCTGTGTATTATAAGAAATAGGGACAATAGTTCAGTGGCAGACCTTAGAAAAATTACTTTTGGGGACTACAACTCTAGTTGTACAACTCCCAGCTAGCATTATAATCATGCTGAATATGCGATTTAGGGATTTAGAATCCCCAAAAGTATATGTTTGGACTGATTGGCCATTTATGTGGCCAATCAATCTAACTCATTGTGATAGGGCTATGCTTTTATGGTATCACGACTGGAAAAACAGAAACACTTAAAGGCAAGCTGATAGAACTGTGTCTATCTTGATATTCTATATTGGGAGAAAGGTGGGATATAAGTAAATAAAATAAAGAAAAATATCTGAGAAACAGCGAAAGGAAATTATTATTACTACCTATGCTTTAGCATTTATGATGCTAGCAGAATTGGAAATGGAACCTGGTGTCTGAGCTGTATGAGCTCAAAACTTTTCTGGAGCAGCAACTTGGGTAAAGGGATCACTGGAATTTCCAAAATTCAAGAGATTCCTAGAACTCAGTTTAACTTTTGGTCTCACCTAGAATTGCCCTACTAAATCAGTGGAGCTTATGATGACTTACCAAATTCCTGTTGAGTCATTGGGTCAAATCTAGGTGGGGCTAACAATTGATTTAGCTCTGGATTCCTATACTGGAAAGGAATTGGTCTAGAAGCCTCATGGGGTCTCTTCCAACTATATTATTCTACTATCTGGATGTAGATTGGGACAGGAATCATGTGACCCTCTATATGTTGCATTGCAACCCCCAGCTTGACTATAAGTGCTAGGGCTGATTCCTCACCATTGGCTATGACAGCAACAGCCAAAGGACAACTTGATTCTCATCTCTGGCTCAGACCTTACTTCTCACACTGCTGTGCTAGCTTTTCTACATTTTTTCCCTCTTACAGGCTCAGCTTCTCTTGCTGGCAAAAAGCAAGAGCCATCAGTCTGCAGAAAAGGCCAGCAAGAACCAGTGCTGATTGTTTGGTTCCCTCTTTTTCCTAGAGGAGACATCAAGAGTTCAAAAAGCTTATATGTAGAGGTGGTAGGAGATGCAACCCATTAATGGTCCTCCTTATTCCTTGTAGTGGAGTCTTAATTCAATGTTGGTGTCACAAAGTATGTGCTGATTTCCCCTCTCTCAGACTTAAAAGCCCAGCTCCTTAATTCATAATAAGAAGCCCCTCCTTATCCCAACTTCAAGAAGGACTGAGTCTTTAGTCACAGAATCTTAGCATATTTGAAATAAATGTACTACAGGTCTTGCCTTCATCCTAAGGATGGAACTGCATATTACACATAGCTGCATGTGTCTTTTTCAGAATCTTAGGAGAATAAGCAAAAACCAGGGAAGCCATTAACACTACCTTTGAAGAAGACTAATGGGGGAGTTGGAAATTGGAGGTGCTTTCCTTGCACAGTTTATAAAGTGTTACGTTGCTGCTATCGTCAACTTGACTCCAACTTACATTGTACCTTAGGTTTTACTTGGCAAGATTTATTCCTCTGAGGCTGAGAGAGTGACCTGGCCAAGGTCACCCAGTGTATTTCAGTGGTTGAGTAAGGAGATGGAATTTTGTCTCCCAGAGTCCTACTCCAACATTCAAACCAATACACCACACTGCCTTACACCATGTAGCGTTGCTGCCTTTTAAGATAAGAACAGACCCCCTGCTCCTTTTAACAACTACATGGCAGGCAGGTGCAGAAGGGAAGGCTGGGCATGTGCTTCTTGAATGCATACAATTCATTCCTTCAGCAAATTAGTTGTTCTTTTTTTCCTGTATCCTTCAGCATAATTTCCTAAGAGAGGAGTGGCATTACTTGATATCAGCACATGCTCATTCTCTAGTATATTTTCTCCTATATTTGCTTCTTCTGTAACCTGGATAAATGGGAAATAAGTATGTGGCTTGCTGGAGGCTAATATACTGTGAAGTTTTTATTTGGGGTCCCTGGCTATTCTCTCATAAAATGGATAGTCAATCTGGGGTCCTTCAGGTGTATTGGGCCACAGCTCCCAGAAGTCTCAACCAACGAGGACAACAGTTTGGAACATCTGGGTTGCTTGCTCCAGTCTTAGGACGTTATCACACGCGGGTTTCAAAGCGGCAAGAAAGCGGTATGGAATCAATCCAGAACTATACCGGTATAGACCCCACAAGACAGAAATGGCTATCAGACGCAACTAGCATCATTGCGCAATTAACGAAACCGCGATAGATGCACTCCTGGGAACCGTATCTACCGTTCACACACAAGTGAGAAGATCCCTTCCAGAACCCAGCAAGGATGTTCTTGCACATGCGCAGAAACAGGACAGCCGCGGCTGTCACTTGCCGCGGCTGTCAAACACACCCCTTCCCAAGCCGGCACAGGGTTGGGAAGGGGTGTGTGTGACAGCAACCATTGGGACTTGGGAGGAGGGCAGGGTCGGAGGATGCCTCCGACCCTGGCCTCGTCCCAAGGGACGCCTGGTTGCTTTCCTTGGGAGGAGGGCAGGGTCGGAGGATGCCTCCGACCCTGGCCTCGTCCCAAGGGAAGCCTGGTTGCTTTCCTTGGGAGGAGGGCAGGGTCGGAGGATGCCTCCGACCCTGGCCTCGTCCCAAGGGAAGCCTGGTTGCTTTCTTTGGGAGGAGGCCGGGGTCTGAGCCCGGCCTCATCCCAAGGAAAGCAACCAGGCTTCCAGGCTTGGGAAGGTGTGTGTGTGTGTGTCTGTGTGTGTGTGTGACAGCCGGGAAAGAGAGCCGCTCTGAGGACTTCTGCTTGGAGCGGCTCTCTCTTGGGAAGGGATGTGTGTGTGTGTGTGACAGCCGGCTGTCACACACACCCCTTCCCAAGCCTTCGCGGGGCCTGGGCTCCAGGATATGTATCTGGTGATCAGACATATGGTGAAAGCGCTATTATTGCGGTATCATTTTGGTCGCGCACTTGTACTTCCTCAAGAAACCGGCATTCAAAAGAACGGGGATGATGCTGCATTGGGCCGGGGTTGTGTGCGACGTCGTGTGAACACACGGGAAAAAAACCCACAATGGGACGGGATTGAGTGTGGATTGGGTCTGCTTTAGACCCCGTGTGATAACGTCCTTAGAGTGTACGTGATGGTGGTGATCTGGGATTGATTTTCTCTACATTATTTACTTTGATAATATCTATGATAAGGGCCTCAGTTTTGTTTTGGGATTGTGGTGCTTATTGAGAGTTTTTCTTACTTTGACTCTTCTTTTTGTCACTGTCATGGTCCTGATTAGAATTATCCCATCCTCCTTCTGCTCCCCTCCCCAGCACCCCTGACGTATATAGGGGAAAATATGCAAGCACATGAATTGTGGATCCATGGGTCCTTCCCTTCTATTTCTAAGAACAATTAGCATGGGCTTAGGGAAGAAGCCTATGGATGACATGAAAAATTTAAACACTCCCCCCTTCACATCCATTTGCAGCCTCAAACTGAATTGCTTCTCCCTTCTGCTTTTAATTAAAAAAAAAAAAAAAGAGACTGGATGACATTTTGCTGCCTGAGGCAAAAGACAATTCCTTTTTCCTTATGTAGATGTTAACTGGTCTGCCATTACATTTCAACATAGGCAATGGGACAGATGGTAGTTACTATGTCAGTGGAGGCCATGAATCTACTTAAAGAACAATGCACAGAATACAGCAACTGGGACAGTGCCTTTAAATTTCTGAGTATAATAGATAGTGGATTCACTACTCCACTGACGTGGCAGCTGCCAATGTGTTCACCACCACAGCAGGCTCACAGTGGGTATACAAGGTAGAAGGCATGACAGAAACAGCTCTGTTTTATAACACCCTGCCATCACCAATGACAATCTGTTTAATGATGGGGCTTGCCCTGATCTGATTTTTCCCAATCATACTCCATTTGACCTTTATTCCTTGTGGTATATCAACTTCTGCCAACCTAGCAGTTTGAAAGCAATCAAAATGTGACTTCAACTATCCTGATATTTGCTGGAAGTCAAAATCAGCCAATACTTCAAGGTCTAGCAAATTCCTCACTTGCCTCAAAGACAATTTCTTTGTCCAAAAGGTGGAAGAAGCAACAAGGGGATCAGCTATTTTAGATCTGATCCTAACCAACAGGGTTCACCTGGTAAATGGGGTGCAAGTGGTGGGATCCTTAGGTGGGAGTGATCATGTTCTCCTGGAGTTTCTTATACAGTGGAAAGGAGAAGCTAGGCATAGTCAAACACTCATTCTAGACCAAGGGTAGGCAACCTTTCCCCTTTAAGGGCGGAGGGACTTCAGCTCCCAGAATCCCAGGAGCTATTGGCCAACATGGCTGAGGCTTCTGGGAGCTGAAGTCCCTCGGCCCTTAAAGGGGAAAGGTTGCCTACCCCTGTTCTAGACTTTAGGAGAGATGATTTCAACAAACTTAGGGAAACACTGGGAGTGATCCCGTGGTCAGGAATACTAAAGAAGAAGAAAGTTCAGGATGGATGGAAGTTTCTAAAAAGGGAGATACTGAAGGCACAATCTCAAACTGTTCCAATGAGAAGGAAAAATGGGAGGAGTCTCAAGAAACCAGGTTGGATGACAAAAGAACTTTCAACTGAACTAAGTTTTAAATGGGAGATGTATAAGAAATGGAAAAGGGGAGAAATCACTAAAGAGGAATTCAAACAAATAGCTAGCAAATGTAGGGGTAAAGTCAGGAAAGCCAAGGCAAAGAATGAGCTCAGGCTTGCTAGAGCGGTTAAGCACAATTAAAAGGGCCTTTTTGGGTATGTCCATAGCAAAAGAAAGAAGAAGGAAGCGGTAGGGTCACTGCACAGAGAAGATGGATAAATTCTAACAGGAGACACAGAAAAGACAGAACTACTCAACACCTTCTTTACCTCAGTCTTCTCACAAAAGGAAAAGGGTGTTCAACCTGAGGAAAATGGAGCAGAGGACACAATAGGGGAAATGCAGCACAGAATAAGTAAAGAGGAAGTACAGGGATACCTGGTTAACCTAAATGAATTTAAGTCTCCAGGACCAGATGAACTACATCCAAGGATATTAAAAGAACTGGCAAATGTAATCTCAGAGCCACTGGCAATAGTCTGACATCAATACCGGGAAAGATTCTAGAACAGATCATTAAACAGATTCTGTGAACATTTAGAAGGGAATGCCATAATCACTAAAAGTTAACATGGGTTTCTCAAAAACAAGTAATGCCAGACTAATCTGATCTCTTTTTTTGATAAAATTACCAGCTTGCTAAATGAAGGGAATGTGGTAGACATAGCATATCTTGATTTCAGTAAGGCTTTTGACAACATCCCCCATGATATTCTTGCAAACAAGATAGTAAAATGTGGGCTAGACAATACAACTGTTAGATGGATTAGTAACTGGTTGACTGACCGAACCCAAAGGGTACTCAGCAATGGCTCCTCTTCATCCTGGAGAGAAGTGACCAGTGGGGTGCCACAGGGTTCTGTCCTGGGCCCAGTGCTATTCAACATCTTTATCAATGATTTGGATGAAAGAATAGGGGGCATGCTTCTCAAATTTGCAGATGACACCAAATTAGGAGGAATAGCTAATACCCCAGAAGACAGGATGGAAATTCAAAATGACCTTAATAGATTAGTAAGCTGATCCAAAGCTAACAAAATGAATTTCAATACAGAGAAATGTAAGGTACTGCACTTAGAGTAAATAAATAAATAAAAATGCATAGATATAAGATAGGGGACACCTGGCTTAATGAGACTTTGTGTTAAAGGGATCTAGGAGTCCTAGTAGACCACAAGTTGAACATGAGTCAACAGTATGATACCACAGCCAAAAAGGCCAAAGCAATTTTAGGCTGCATTAATCGAAGTATAGTATCTAGATCAGAGGTCGGCAACCTATGTTGCCGGGGGGTTGGGTGGGCGCGTGCGCTTTTCCCCTCGTGTGTGCATACGTACGACGCCGGTGCCATTTTGGAAGCCCCCCCCCCGCTTCATTTTAGCTTCATTTTAAGGAAGTGCAGAGGGCGGTCTGGTTGAAAGAGAAGGGGAAAGGAGCCACAACAAAGAGTATCAGTTTCCACCACAGAGGGGTAAGGATAGGTAGACAAGGAAGGAGGACCCTTTAGGTCACTCAAACTATGTAACCCTATTACTACTGCCCATTCTGAGGCATTCTTGACTTTTCAGTGGTAAGATTTACACTTCTAACACAATCAATATGCAGCTTATGGGCTGCACATGTAGCCCAGCCCTACTTATGGGACTTGCAGGCTTTGCTGACAAATTTCAGTGGTTTAGCCAAAAATTAAACCAGATTTCCATCCTAATACAAGATGTGCTGTGGAAATATACCACTTAGATATCTAGAGGTTGCTGGAGGTTCTAAAAGAGGGAAAGAAAGGCACATTTTTTGCAAAACTTTAGTTATTCATTTATTTTAAAGTATTTCTGTTTTGTCTCTGAGCCCACAAGACGTGTCCATTTGTTTTACCCATGACAAGCTAGACAATACAACTGTTAGGAGGAACTTCCTGACAGTAAGGGCGGTTCGACAGTGGAACACACTCCCTCGGAGAGTAGTGGAGTCTCCTTCCTTGGAGGTCTTTAAGCAGAGGCTGGATGGCCATCTGTCAGGGATGCTTTGATTGGGAGTCCCTGCATAGCAGGGGGTTGGACTGGATGGCCCTTGTGGTCTCTTCCAACTCTATGATTCTATGATTCTAAGCTAAATGGCACTTTCATGATTAGAAGCATGGCACCTCTGGATAATAGTGGCAAATGGTGCATGACTATGAAATCATGTGCTGTCTATGAGCTTCCCATTGAAGATAGCTAGCTGGAGAAAGGATGTTTGATTAGATACAGTCTTGCTGTGAGCCAGCAAAGTGACCCCATGCAATACTTATAAATTAAATTCAATCAATGGGACTTGTTTCCAGCTAGATGTGTTCAGGAGCAAGTTGCCAGTCTGGGATGGGGAGCTATGGAACAGTGGTGCCGTTAGGTAATTGTAGGTGTCAGGCTTAATGGCCTTAATTTAATTCTCCCCAACCTATCATTTGTACTTTAATTATGTCAAATGCAGTAAACTATTTCTGCTGGATTTGGAGACCCAATTGCTCATTATGCTGAATAGGGTACATGACTGCTGTCCTGCTCTAATCCTGCTCTAATAGTGCCACTGTTACCAAAGGACATGGTTGTAGTTGGATGATCTGTGAATACTTACATTTTTTCTAAACCTGGTTGGTGTGTGGCATTTAAAACTGTGGTCTACCAAGTTTTAGACTCATTTGTTAGCATACTCTACACCTCACATGCTGAATTTGAGGTCTCTTACTTTCATATTTTGATATCAAGAGCCAGGAATGTTTTTAAGAGGTTAAAATGACCTTTGAAACACTAGGAAGTTTCCTATGGGAAAGGCATGATAACCCAAAGACATGTGGAGAACCTAGATAGCATTAAATAAACTTTAAATGGCTTTGCTGATCACTTCATCCTCCCCCATTCTTTCTACATATCTGCTCGCAGTAAAGACTCAGCATGTCCAATCAAAAAGCAGTTAAAGGCCACATTTCCTTCTCACCCCAGACTGTGTCCCTACTCACCTTCCCTATCCATCCATCGGTTGTTTCAATTCCAATTAATGTTTTGTCTCTCCAAATTAAAACCACCAGTCATTCCAGAATCCTATTGTCCATTCCATGAGAAGATAATCAGGTCTTTTTTACACTGTGGCATAGCATCAAATACTATCCTGGGACAAAATAAGATGTAAATATTGGCCCCACATATGGCCAATTCACTGCTACAGACTGAGGCACTGTCACATAGACTGGAGCTCCACTGTCTGCATAGGCCTGTCTGGGTCACTCTCCATCTTACATGGAATCCCTCTTTAGGACTGGTAATTATCACTCCCCTGTAAATCCTGATTTCTTGCTATCCAGCCTTTCACATCTTTCTGTTAGCTCTGTATGGTTTTTGGTTTTTGAAGTTGTATTGGTTTTGTGTGTTTGCATTGCATGCATTTTTTGTACATTTCTAAATAAAACTCTTTTTTAACAACACTGAGTCTCTCTGCAGTTAATACTGGTATACAAAGGTGTAAAAGATCCCTTACATTACTCAATATCTCACAGGCCTCCTGTTGAGCTAATAAAATTTTCCTAAATATCAATGAAATACAGTCACTGTTGGTGGGGACTCTAAGCCCCCCCCCTTTTGGGTTAACACATTGACCCCAGCTAACATGGCCTATGGTCAGGGAAGATGGTAGTTGTAATGCAGCAACATCTAGAGATCCATAGCCCTCCTCTAATACAAGCCTATGTTTCATAAAGAGGGCTAATTGAAGAACAGAGTGGATTAGCAGCAAGACACTTTAGTGTGTGAATAAGATGAATGCTGTTGTCACCAAGCTGAGTGGAAAACTAAATACCTAAATACACTCTCCAACACCTAAAGGAAGTAAATGGGGAAATGAGACATGATATACTTTGCAGAGAGACCAGCAGTAATTTAGGACCAGTCTACACATGTGTGTGATGGGAATTGCTGTGGATTTTTGCATATTTGCATTGACAGTTAATTGTCTTCACTTTCCTGTGCAAATTTGCATCTATTTACATCTATACTTCCTCTGCCAAAAACATGCAGCCAATCGAATACATGTGAAGCACATGGACAACCACACATGCAATAATGCCAATTTCTTTGGATTTCTACCAACACTCTGGTAAAAACTGTGAAGTTTTTGCCTGCAGAGTTTAAGGAGCCCCTTCCCCCACTCCCTGCAAAAAGCCTGAACTCCTGAAAATCACATGTGTCTGGATTGCATTTTATTTGACTGGGATGAGGAGTATTTTAATCATGTAGACAATATGGCCAATTAGCAGCTAAGAAAAGGTAGTGAGAGAGAAGTAGGTGTGCATTGGCTGTAGTCCTGTTGTTGACATATGCAAGGATAGAATGTTATTATCTTTACATGTTTTAAAATGTTGTTGGACATGAAGGTATTCAGTACCTTCTCATACAATGACACCCCCCCCCCCCCGCCCCATACACAACTGCTGGAGATTCAGGGGAATGGTGTCTTCTCTATGTTTCTGGCTGTAGAAATTCAGTCATATGCTGTCTGGATGGACCACTATCTTGTCTTAGCCACTACAGGCCTAAGCAGATTGCCAGAAATAGTGCACATTAAATTGAGGCACTGCCCTGGCTCAGTGCTAGGGAATCATAGGAACTGTATTTTTTTCTGGGACATTGAGCCTACTCTGTCAGAGAGCTCTGGTGCCACAATAAATTACAGTTCCCATGATTCCCTAGCACTGAGCCAGGGCAGTCCTTCAATTCAATGTGCACTATTTCTGGCAGTCTGCTTAGGCCCTACGTGGCTATCTTTCTTCATCAGACAGGTCAGTTGCATATATCGGGGGAGAGAAGGCGATAGAAGTACAGTGTGTTATGTGAAGCCTGCGAGTACAAAGGAGAGGGGGGACAGAAACAAATCATGCAGAAGGGTTTTGTAATGAATGTAGAGCTTCAGCGCTCACAAATTTTCAGAGTGGCCCTGAGAGTAGTTTGAGTTGTACATCCTTAGTGCCAGATGGATCGCAAACCTCCAGATGATGTTGTTGGACCACAGTTTCCAGTATTCCTCATCATTGGCTCTGTTGACTAGAGTTGATGAGAACTGCAGTCCAACAGCACCTATTGGGCTATGTGATTACTCCAGAGTGATTAAGACAACCAAGGAAGGAGCTGTGCAAATAGATTCAGACTTGATTCTTGATGGCTGCAATCCTCAGGAGTAGGTTGAAGCACTATTCATTGCTAAGGACCAAGGTTAAGCATTCTACTTTGAGAATAATATCACAATTAGGGATGCACAAATGTCTCATATTCACTGTAACGATTGCATGTTCTACCCAGGAACAAGTTTATGCTGTCCTACTTATAAAGCTTTTTTTTAAAGTCCACACATACACAATATGCATTTCCAGGTCCATTTTCAAATGTGTGAAAATTTTACATACATACATCTTCCCTAACATACAATTTTTTTTGGGGGGGGGTTGGAAGCAATTTTGCTTGATGTATGCTTTTTTTGTGCACAAATTCCTGTAGTGTGCACATTTTTTGATTGGACAAATGCATCACAACATTCAACAATAGGGGAAAGGTGAAGGATAATGGCATTCAGGCTTATGTTTCATCTCAAGAAGTGTGCATTAAATTCTTATAAAAATGTGAAACACAGATTTCTCCTTTTCCTTTAACTGCAATGTTGCACTAATGGGTGTCCTTACCTTTCATGGGCAGTAATCATATGGTGCAGGTGTAGGCTGGGAGCTTCTGGAAGTTGTCATCTAACACATTGGCTTGAGGAATGATCCTACAGGTCTTCTGTGCACAGCACCTGCAGAAGTGTGCAGCCCATTTCTTCCATACACAGGGGTTCATTTAATACACACACTTATACTCTGTGTTACATAATGACAGGCACTTTGCTACTTCAGTAATAATTCTGCTAGCATTTATGTAGCTGGTTTCAAATTTTCAGAACACTTTATGTACATTACCTTAGTCATCCTTATGGCAAACTGGTAGAATTATCATCATCTTGCAGAATGTTCCTGCCATACTAATCTCTTGAAAAGGGGGTGGAAAAATTGCCAGAATTGGATATATGCCTATACCATGGAGTAAGCCTATGCTCTACATCATAATTAACTGCCCTTGAGTCAACTTTGATTCAGGGCAACCCCATGAGGGAGACACTTCCAACCCCCCCCCCCCCCCCCCCCCCCCCCGTCCTCAACTGCTCTGCTCAAGTCCTGCAGGCTCAAGGCCACGGTCTTCTTGATTGAGATCTATCCATCTAATATGTGGCCTTCCTTTCCTTCTGCTGCCTTCCACCTTTCCTAGCATTATTGCCTTTTCCAGTGAGTCATGTCTTCTCATGATGCAGCCAAAATACAACAGCCTCAGTTTGGTCATCTTAGCTTCTAGGGAGAGTTCAGGCCTGATTTGTTCTAGTAACCATTTGTTTTATTTTCTGGCTCTCCATGGTATTCTCAGCACTCTTCTCCAGCACCATCCCAAATGCAAGGTGATTAAAGAAGAATGGTGCAAAACCAAATAAAACAGCTTTACTTTTACACCATTCTTTTGGAATCACTTTGTATTACGCTGTATGTCATATCCTCCAACATTTCACAAAAAAGAACTGGTATGTGTGTGGCCAAGCAACATCACAATGTAGTCAAGATGAAAACGGTTATTAATGAGGAAGAACACACAAGCTAGAAGAGGTTACAGCCATTTGGTTTTACCTGAGCCTAAGGGCAAGATTCTGTCCACTCCTCTCCTTCCCCCCTGCTGAGTTAATGGAGTACAAACTATTTTTGCACTTTGAAATCAGTTTGCAACAATTGAAGGAAGCTGAGGACAAAGGGAGAAAATTTGGGAGGATGACGACAAACTGGGACTTCTAAAAGCAGCTGAAAAATGTGATTACTACTACATTAAGGATTAATCAGGACCATTCCTGCCAAATCAAGACAGTTGGAGGGTATGATATTTGGTGACAGGAGTGAGATTCAGATCAGACATGCAAGTTTTTTCTAGTTGGCGTTTGTGTGAACTGTTCCTAAATATTATTTCTGCTCTGAGATAGTTAGTACTATGACTTGATTCACCACGTGAGCAGTTGCTGCCCATTTTCACCACTGAATGGAGAAATATAAGTATGAACTGAGTTGCACATAGACACATCCTGCAGCATTCACCTTGATGATGATTACTGGAAATAATGTTTTTGTGGCTATGTAAACTAGGAGTAGGGAAATTGTGTCCTCTGGGCTACATGTGGTTCTCTACCCCACTTTTGCATCCAGTAAATCCCCTCCAGCACATCCCACCAACCTGACAGACACCCCACCCCATGTATAAAATTTAGGGTTGATAAAAGCTCATGAATGGACAAGAACATGACTGAAATACACCAAAAATGGGATAGTGGTCCTTTTTATACACTCCACTATTTTTGCCACACACACACACACACACACACACACACCAACTCCAAAAGCAGGCTGAAAATACAGAAAGTGCAAATTGCAGACACTTCCAGGTTGCATTTTGGGCTGATTTTGTGGCTGAAAAAAGTGATGCTGTGGCCTGTGGTGCAGGGGGACCAGGGTGAAAACAGTCCCCTATATCAGTTCTCTATCCCTGGTGTAAACAGTTGTTGGTTGTATTTGTGTCTGATCTAGTCTGAGCTCCATATAATCTTCAGCCCATTTCTGGATACTGTTCATTCATGCAATTCTCCAGACCAGGGAAAAAGTTTCTTTGAGGATGGCAAAATATGACTCATAAACTGAGACCCTACATAGGGTCACCAGATTGAAAACTGATGATTTCTCCTTTAGTTTTAATGGTTGTGTGGAAGAAGAAATTTCATCAGGTGTTCTTTGTTAACCTAGTTGTGTGACAAGCAACACTGTTGAAATTCCCTCTTCTACACAGCATTTAGAGGTATTTATTTATTTTTATTTATTTTATTTTATTTAAATGCTGTCTTTTCCCCAGAATGGGACCCAAGGTGGCTCACAGATAAAATTGGTTAAAAACCTAACAATAAAAAAATCTAAAAACAAATACAATCATCCAATTAAAACAGTATAAAATTAAATTAAAAATACAAAAGTATTTTTTAAAAATAAAATAAAACATACACCCCACATAAACACTTCCTTGACAAAATGATTACATATTAAAAGCCTGCTTGAACAAAAACATATTTGCCTGCTGGTGAAAGGAAAGCAGGGAGGGGGCCAGACTAGTTTCTCACAGAAGGGAGTTTGAAAGGGTGGGAGCAGCCACTGAGAAGGCTCTCTCCCATGTTCTCACCAAGCAAGCTTCTGATGGTGGTGAGATCAACAGAAAGCCTTCCCCTGATTATATCAGAATTAATGCAAGTTTGTATGGGGAGATACGGTCTTTCAGATAGTCTGGACCTAAGCTGTATAGGTACATAAGCTATCTCCAGTTTTCAGTCTGGCAACCCTACATTGTGTAAATCTCCTTCACTCCTCTTGTCTCCCCTCTTGTGGGAGCATAACAAGGTTTGCCCCAGCTGATCTTGAGCATGTAGGGGAGAACAAGCAGCCTTCACCTCCAGAATAAGTCTGGATCTGCATGTGCCAGCCCCCCCCCCCCAGCTGTTGTTGCTCATGAGAGTGAGTCTTGTGGAAGGAGGCACCAGCTACCTCCTCCTGCAAGGTCCAACAAAGTACCTACATGGGTATAAGCTCCAGTTCTGCTCATGTATGTCTCCCACAGGATGCCACCCCCTGAATTCCCCCTAGTGAGCATGGGAGTTGTAGTTGAAAAATCAACCTTTTCCAAAGCTCTGCATTTTTAAGTTGTATATGCTCCTATGTAAGCAAGAAAGTTTGGCTGTTCTATGTGGAAATAGACTCTTAAGACCTATGAAGGTCCAGTGGTCAAGACAGAGTAGGAATTTGTAGGTAGCTAGCGTTGGTGTGGATGGATCTGCTTTGCTTTCTTCCGTATTTGGATTTTTAAAAATCTCACATTCTTTTCCATTCTGCTTATAAAAAAATGTGCAGATTTTGATACTTGCTAACCAACAAAAAACTGAATAAAATTCTCAGCCATCTGTGCACTAATGGCAACTGCTGGTTCTCATTTTATTGGCCAGTGACTCTGCTCTGGGTTTTGGTCTGAATTTCATAGAATCTATCCAAAGTGCTGAACCCTATCTACAAAATAGGTCCAACACTATGGATAGCTTCTTCAAACTAAAACCTAGAGTGGAATCACTGTCCCACTGCCCTTCTACACTACACAATTACAGTGCTATATTCTACTTTTACTGCCATGGAAACATCCTGTGGAATTCTGGGATCTGAAGTTTAGGGAAGGGTATTTTTAATTCTCAGCCACAGAATTCTAGTGGCTCACCAAACTACAAATCCCAGTATTCCACAAGAGATAGGCATAGGAGTTAAGTTGTAATGTAGACCTACAATTGTGTAGTGCAAATGAGCCCCTAGAGGCTCAAAAAAGCCACAATGCCTTGGTGGCTTTGTACTGGTCAAATTCAAAAGGTACAGTTATTACTGCCTCCACTTCCTGTTAAAACTTGACAGACTTCTGGGAAAAGAGAAGTGGAAATCCTAATTCAGCATCATGAACAAGGATGAACACACAGGGATTGAAACCCAGACTTTTAAGAGTTGAGCACTCAATGCCATCTGCCCAGACTGAATAATCTGTCAATTTAATTTTCTCTTATGTTCAATACTTTTTTTCCTTTTAATAATTTTGAGTTCTTCCCATCACATTTATGGGAGGAAAAATGTGAATTTTAAAAAGTTCTTACCAAAAGAAAAAAAGAAACTGATGAAATCTTCACATTCTCCTGTTAGTAGCTTCTACAAAATCCTGCTAAGGCTGTTTTATACTTTTTGGCTGCCAAATGGAGGCCAATTCACTTTGTTCAAGGAAATGGCTCTTAGTTATTACATGACAAGCCATTTGGGTGCTGTGCTTCACTATACAACTGGAGCATCTCTCTACACCTTGTGATAACAGCTTCCATATCCAAGAATTTAATGTTGCTTTCACATGGTGGGTGTAATGTGTCAGGAGAAACAGAGAAAAATGAGGAAAGACACTAGTCATGGGACAAAAGGAAGAAGGAGAACTTTTCATGCACACGAGAACATTTGTGTAGAACCCAATGTTTTGAGCTGAGTTTTTTCTTTCTTTCATGACAGGGGCAATGGCAACTGGTGGCTTCCATGTCAGCAGAGCAGTGAATCCTCTCAGCCTAATCCATACTTTAAGGAAGCATCCACAGTGCTGAAATCTACTTTAAAATAAGGTCAGAACCTTGGAAAGTGCCTTTTAACATTACACTAAAGCCTACTGACATGGGAGCTGCTTGCTGGCATTGTCCTGGGGCACTCTTGAACAACCAATGTTAGTCCTATAGCCCTTTCGCACTATAAAGATATAGTATTATGATTCCACTTTAGCTGATTTGGTTCCTTTTTAAGGAATCCTGGGATTTGCTGTTTAGGGGGGGTATTTAATTTTTTTAAGCCAGATATCTCTTGTGCCTCAATACACCCCAGAAACATGCAAGGGGGTCTCAAAACTCCTCTGCCACAGAGGAACACACAACTACAGCACTCCTCAAAGATGCCTATCCAACCTGTTTAAAGACCTTCAAAGAATGTGAGACCACCACCTTCCAAGGCTGTCTATTCCTAGGATGCAGCCAGGGCAGTTAAAATAATTGTGTAGTGTGAAAGGAAACCTGCTCTATTCACACAATAGTTTGCATGTAGAGACCAATCTGCCAATTCTGATTTCTCTCTGTTTCACATATTCCCAGTTCCAGTTTCACATTTTTCCAGTCACTAGTTAATTCAATTCTCAGTTCTGCATAGGTTTGCACCTAATTTCATAAGCGTTTCATGTACATTTTCGTACATACAGTACCTATAAGGACTTTTGCAAATAGTTTCCGATTATATATTGCTTCCTTCCCACGCAACCTTGATATAACACAATGCAGCTAACAATATTACTTGTAATATGTTATTAATGGGAATAAAGGGGAGGAATAATAGCATTATTTTTGTGAAGTAATATAACAATTTGTGAGGTTCCTTTTAAAACTATAATTTGTTAATTCTAAAAATAGATTTGGGATTATGGGGAGCTAATTTTCTGTTTTTTTTAAAAAAAGAACATTTATCCTTAGTAATACATTATTGAACTGCTACTCATAAAGTAAAGAGTATTGTGTTACTGTTACAAAAGTAACAACTAGCACCCATAACACAATACACTCTGGCTTTGTTGTACTTTCCCCAGTAATGTTCATATTTTTATGTGCACTTTCCCTTTACATGTATGCTTTTATTTTCATTTTTTGTTTGTTTGTTTGTTTGGGCAGTCTGAGAAGTGTGAATGCTGAGCAGTGTGAATACTGCAAGATAAGGGCAGTCAGCAGTCAGGCAAGTCTGGATACTAAGGAGTATCTACATTCTGGTTTCTGTATTAATTAAAAAAGTGGAAATTTGTTAAATGTGTCTCAAAATGCAAACTCAGTGAAATTCTCCCCACCCTTATTTCCAGTTCATTCTACCATTGGCTCAGAGATCTAGAATCACTGGGAGGCAGCTTCCCCAAGCCTTACACAGAAGATTATCATGGCAAGGCAGCTGACTGGCCAGTAGAGATACAGCTGCAAGGAGCTTAACTTCATCTCTGTTTTGTCCTTCAAGAGATCTCTGCTCTGACAGCCAGTTGTCCTTGTACTACAGAGCCAAAGGAAAGCATGTTCAGGCCTGCTGGTTTGTATATGTGTAAGCTTGGCTTTCTATGTATTGTATTATTGTAACTTATTGCAGAGCTTTAATCCCCTGGTAGCTGTGCTGGCTGGAGGATTTTGGTAGTTATTGCACACCCACACAAAGAAACACTTCCAAGATCAGACCTATTGTTTGTTAGCTATCTTGTGAATCATCCCAGTGCAGAGAAGGGTATACATCAAACTAAATACATTCCAAATAAATAGGATTGTCATTACATGTTCAAGAGTGACCCTAAGAGCAATCTTGTTTTGAAACACATTGGGTTCAATTTAAAAAAAAAAAAGACCTGGAAATCTCCTTCCTTCTTCTTTTGTATAAGGACAGGGAGCAATTGTGGAGTGTTGCTATAGCTAGCATGGAATTAGAAATGCCTGCACCCTCTTCCTCTGGTCCCTAGGGTCACAGTAATCCATCTGAGAAGCTAATGGATCCAAAATTATCCCACTCACTTAATTCATGCAAACAGCAGACCACAAACAGTGTTTGGGATTGCTAGTTGAATCTGGGGTTGAAATTAAGCCTGAACTTTGCAACAAGAATTGCTATCAGAAAGATTATTGTGTGCTGTGCCATGTTCTCTTATTGAATGCAGACATACAATATCTGTTGAATTCTGCATAAATGTCCCATATCTTTGTACCAGTCAGTGCTGCCATGAAGAATTCCCATCCCACTTTTGTACACTTGTACAAAAAAGAAGAGAAAAATATGTGTCAGTTGAAAAATCAGTCTTCTTCTAAGTGACAGTATTGGTTTAAATGGTCCCTGGATCACACCTTTACTTCCAGTATTTGGATATATTCGGCAGGAGTTGGGTTTTTCCCCCCTTCTGTTTTAGCTCTTAAATAACAGATTTTTAATTATTCCCAAAGCAAAGAATTCATTAGACATGTCTTCCTCCAATTTCTTCCTGAACTGTACCATATATTGGAAATGTAACCCAAACATGACTCCATCTCTGGGAAGGCACTTTGCTACATAAGTACAGCTGCTAAATGTCCTTAGAGATTACAGTAATGGCAAATGTACAGCTTAAACTGTAGTGAAAAATGTCACTCATAGGAAAGAAATTAGAGAAGGGATTATAGCAGCTTTTAACATTTAGTAACCTTCCCCTGCCCCTCCAAAAATAAAACTCAGACAAAGTCCTGGTATCATCAATTGGTGCCTGCATGGTATAAGTTATTTGCACTTTGGGTTTGGTATAGCTAGTGCTGGTTGCCTTGCAACTTGCTTTCTAAGAGGCTGACATCTTCAGCTAATTCTGTGACTTTAGCCTGGCAATCCAACAAGTTGTCCTTGAGTACAGTTAATTCCTGAGAGTGGGCATTTAAGGTTTCATTCATATGGTCCATGTAGCTCCACATACTTCCTGCATTATTCTCCAGCTCACTTTTGATGTGGTCCAGGCTTCCAGTCATAGTGCCTAGTCTGCCACACATGTCCTCCACCTGGGCCACTCGGTCATCAAACTGAAGCACTTCCTTCTGCAGGTTGAGAGCCACGCTCCTGCAGTTGCTCAAATCATTGGTGATTCTGGACTTGAGCCTTTCAAGGTCTCCTTTTAGGTTGAGGACTCGCTTGTTACTGAATAGAAGCTGGGAGCCTTGGTCACTGATCTTCTCTTGGATGGAGTGCACCTCATCTTCTATCTTGCGCTCACGCTCATCCAGAGATGAGTTAACATGTAGCACTGTGTCAGAGTACTGGGAAACGGAGTCCTTCAGCCCAGTTAGAGACTTACTCATAGTGTTTAGGTTGATTTTCAGCAGAGTGATCTCACCTTGCAAGGACCCTGTTGCTTCTTCCTCAATCCGCCTCTGAATCTCCAAGATGGTAGCATTGAGTTTCCGTAGCAAGTCAGAATTGCTGTCCATCCTGAGCTGTAAATCCTGGTTCTTGCTTTGGCAGTCTTCAATCTCTGTACGAAAGATCTCTACATCTTTGGAAGTGGATGTGCATCCTAGCAAGCATGTACTCTCCAAGGTGGTCAGCCGGCTCTGTATTACTTCCATTTTCTCATCTGTTTCCTTTTTCATAGTAGCTAGTTCACCTTCTAAGAGGGGCAACACAGCTCCATCTATTCCCACTGTGGAACTGACATTATTCATATCTCCTATTATGTTCATGAATCTCTCTTCCAAGATTCTCATTTTGTCCTCAAACAAGATCCTTGTGCCATCCAGCTCTGACCCCAGGAGACCTCTCATGCTATCCTCTACCATGGAACAACAACTTCCTGTTTCCCTTTCAGTGATATTCAGCCTAGCTTCAAAGTCCTCAAAACGTCCTTCAAAAAGGTTCCCCAAAGTTACAGTGGACAGGTCATTGTCCATCCTGGAGTGTAAGTTCTTTTGAGACTCAGAGATGCTGTGTAGGCCCTTCTCTAAAATATCCATCCGTTTGGTGAGGTAGTTCAAATTGCTACAACAGCTTTCCACAACTGTTAGCCCTTGGATCTGAGTTTCCAGCTGAGAGATCTCCTTTTTTATCTCTAGCTCTTTGCCATCCAATGTCTGCTGAAGACGGAGATTGGCAGCTTTCTCTTCCTCACATTGAAGCTGCACTTCCTTGATTCGGAAATCACATGTGCTCTGGATGTTCAGTAGCTTCTTCTCAAAGCCATCCAGGAGCTCCACCCGTAAGTTGTTAAGCCTGCTGTCCACATATTCTTCTAGCAGATCAATAGAAGTAAGGGGTGAAGGCCGGGCTGACTCCAGCAGGTGTTTGATTTGTCCATCATGGTCCAGGACCATGCCATGCACCTCTTCCAGCAGGTCAGTCTTGGTTTTCAGTACATCGCTCACCTCAGTCACTTTGCTTAAGATCTCACCTACAGGTGGATAGGGAGACAGATCAGCTTTATCTGCTGCATCCACAATCCCATCAGGAATGACTCCAAATCCCATGGTTGAATCAGGTACACTAGGGCTGTTCATCAGGGATCCAATCATCTTATTGGTGTCCTCCTGGATGGCAAGTCGCAAATGGTCCCCCAGGCCACTCACCATGTTATGCAGGCTGTCATAGGACTGTGAGAGACGCCTGACTTCCTCCTCTAGCCGATCCAGTCTGTCACCAAACAAACCAGGCATTTTTCGACCTATGAATGGGGACAAATAAACAGAAATCAATATCCATGTCACTGCTTCCCTCTTGTAGGCCATGGTGAGACAGAAGCTTCTTGAATTCTTCACTTCGTCATGTATGAAGGTGATCTGCAAAATGTTTTTCTCACCATTTAAACATCTTGCCCCCCAAAATGTTACTATGGTTATTGCAGAAAAGACAAAGGAAGCACACCTGAAATTATAGGATATATATTACTTAATAGGTATATAAGAATCCATAATCAAAGGCACACATTCCAAAGTGTGTGAGATGTTACCAAATACATGATATCAGCTGTAACTGAGGTGCAGATGAAACAACCCTTATGGAAATCAATTGCTCAGCCTGGGCTTCATTGTGCCTTTGATGACCTTCCTTGTTCATAACTGATAAACACTAGTCAGATACAAATATACAAAAGGTGTTAGAGCATCTATAAAGAGCTGCAGAAAACCCAATTTATTGTCATGGTAACCATCTAAAAGTAGAGTCACATGACTTGCTTGTCCTATTTGCTTATGCATTTATGTATTAATTTATTCAATTTATATCCCACATTTCTCCCTCAAATGGTAAACAAGGCAAATATAACAATGAAAATAGAATTAAAATATAACACAGTTTAAATATTAAAACACATTTAGATTAAAATGCAATTTAGAAATGTATCAATAAGGAAAACAAAAAAACTGTCCAGACAAATGCTCCTATATCAGCAAATGGCCGATTACAAAAACCTACTTGAATAAAAGGTTCATAGCCTGCTGATAGAAGGCCAACATGAAGTCTAGCTTGTTTTATTCCAGAGTCTGTGAGTGACCACTGAGGAAGTCTTGTCTCACATATTTACCAAATGTGTGACTGAAGGAGGTATAATCAAGAGAAAGACCTCCTATCTCACATCCTAGGCAGGCTGGTATGGATGAATATGGCCCTAGGCACACAGAAAGTCATGAAGGCACAATAATGTGCGCAGACTTAAAGTAAGTTTTTGTAATTGGCTCTTAAGTGTACAGTTGGTCTTCCATATCCATAGATTTTTTATCCACAGATTCAAGGATCCAGGCTTGGATATATATTAAAAAAAACACCCAAAAAAAACCCCTTGATTTTGCCATTTTAGATAAGGTACACAATTTTACTATTCATTTTATTTAATGGGACCTGAACATCCATGGATTTTGGTATCCACTGGGGGTCCTGGAATCAAATGTCAGCAGATACCAGGGGCCCACTGTATAATTAAAGCCTTTCAGGGTCTTTCTGAATAGTGATGGCTGAGATTTGGAGGACCACATTTCTAGGAGGATCCAAGGAGCATGATTCCATTTGTAAGCAAGGCTTATGGTGAATACATGACCTGCTTTAAAGCAAAAACAGCTCCTTCAGTCTCTTGCTGCTATTGGTATCACCATGGCAAATCTTCTGGTAGGGGACCTAGTGACTGAGGGGCATACAAAAAAATTGGCAAGAGAATGTAATACATGCCATGCTGGTGAGTATCACCTATGGCGTATCAGACGTAGCCCTTTGTTAAGGAATAGGTTCTTCATTTGAACAAATAGCAGGGCAGTTCTTTTCCCAGTGCTTAGTTCATTTACTCCATCTAGAGTTGTACAAGACCTCCCTACATTTTAGTTTGGGCTCTGAATCAGTTTTTGTCTTGATTCCATGTGGCTCAATCTGGACTTCTTCCAACCTGGTTCAAACTTTGAAGTCAAAATTTTCATTTTGTTCATTGATTTACATTAGGAAGACCAAATGATTTAACACATTTGCATTTTCACACATGCACATGAAATCTGGAGACCTGAGAGAGGCTATAGAGAGCAGGATTACCCTGCCAAAATGCAAGGAAGTTTTTGGGCAAGCCACCTTAAACATGTGCCTTTAAAACAGCCATAATGTTTATATATTTTTTTTCATAAAAGTTCATGAAATTTTAAAATAGTCCCTTCAAGAAAGGGATTAGCCCTAACAAACTGCACGTTGACAGCTCCAGTATTAACCACATTAAAAGTTTCCTTTAATATGTTTAAAATTTGCTAATGTAATTCTCCTCTGTACAATGGTAGTGCCTGATGTAAGTGTGCTGCTTGTGTATGAAGAATTTCTCTCTCACTATAACTGAGATCCTTCTAGATGAGAAAAGGGTCTCTGAAAGTCCCAGGTTTTATTCCTGTACATCTAATTTTATTTTGGAGATCAGCATTATACTTTCTGCATCTCAAAGTTTTTCCTGACATTAACATGGACTTTTCATTCCTACTTCCCAAGTCAGTTTAAATTATGATGAAAGCAGGCAGAGACAGACACAATTTTCTAAGAGTGAACATAAACACTGAAAAGCACATATAGTAATCAGACTGAAACCTAACCTTAAAAAACAAGCCCAAAACTTGAGTAGGAGAACATATAAATTCATAAGGCAAGTGAATCTGCCTAATAAGACAACAGCTACTAGTATTAGTAACAAAACTATGGAGTTTATCACACGGGGGAAATCCCGTGCGGAAACAGGGCTTTAAATTAAACAAAACCCGCAAAAGCGGGTATTTTTTCAGATGACGTCGCTGTTAAAAGGAGGTTAATCGAAATGGAAATTAGACAAAAACTGCTTCTTTTTACTTTCGGAAGACTTTTAACAGCTCTGGAGTTTATCACACGGAGAAATCCCGTTGATAATTTGCTTCCGCTTTTGCGGTTTTTTCTCTCTTTAAAGTACATTTCTGCATGGGGCTCCCTGTGTGATAAACTCCATAGAGACTTTCTCAAATAAGCAACAAATACAGAGCAAAGAAGGATAGAAATAGATTGGGAAAGGATTAGGAAAGGAGGTTTGAAAGTTGGTAGGGTGAAAGGAGGACAAACATATGCTACAGTAAACACAAAATGACCACCAAGCTCCAAGATGGTTCTACCAAAAGTGTTCTTACTCCTAAAAGAACTAGCAGAACATTAAAAGAAAGTCTTTATCCATCCTCCTTCCCTCCCTGTATCGTAACTGGAGTGTGCTGCTGAAACTTTCACTCCAGATTGGAAGCTAGTGCTGTCAATAAGCAAAGTCCAGCTCCTCTCCACCTCTTGCACATTTTGGCACTTTCCTTCATATGATGTTATTTTGCAACATTTTGGAGACACACCATCCAGTTTTTGTTTACTGTCTGGATCACCAAAGTGATCTAAAGCAATTTGGACTGGTTCAGATTTGATTTGGACTGATCTAATCTAATTCAGCCCCTGTGTTCTCATTCAGGAATCTCCCTCACTGGTAAGAAATAATAGCTGCTCTTTCTATTCTTGTGCTTCTTGTTAATACAGACTGAGTCTCCCTTATCCAGAATTCCAAAATCTGAAATACTCCAAAAAAAAAAAAAAGCAAAACTTTATTCATGTGTAACTGAGACATGAAACCATTGCCTTTTGATAGTTCAATGTACCTAAAATTTGTTTCATACATTGTTTGTTGTTGTTGTTGCTGTTCTGTGCCTTCAAGTCACTTCTGACTTATGGCAACCCTAAGGTGAACCTATTGTGCGGTTTTCTTGACAAAATTTGTTCAGAGATTTGCTACTGCCTCCCCCTGAGGCTGTAAGAGTGTGACTTGCTTAAGGTCACCCAGTGAGTTTCATGGCCGAGCTGGGAATCCAACTTTGGTATCCAGAGTCATAGTCCAACACTCAAACCACTACGCCACACTGTTTCATGTATGTACAAAATTTCAGGCTATGTTTATAAGGTGTATATGAAACATAAATGAGTTTTGAGTTTAGACTTGGGTCCCATCTCTAAAACATCTCACTTTGTATGTATATGAAAACACAGGTCTTCCAAAATGTAAAAAACAAAAATCCAAAATACGTCTGATCCCAAGCATTTCAGATAAGGGAGACTCAACCTGTACTGAAAAAAAGGCATCCCACCATAGTTGGATGACAATGTCATTGGAAAGGTCATAGGTTCTTTGAATTGAACTTTATATTATTATATTATATTATATTATATTATATTATATTATATTATATTATATCTTTATATATATATTATATATATATAAAAAAGTTTTGCCACTCACCATAGTGGTTCTTCTTTGGTCCTGGAAATGGGTCTGCATGGATGTTGGGATGAAGAGGAGGAACTCGAGCAGCTGGGAACATCTTCTGAGTGGGAGGTAACTTGGGACTGGGATGCTGTGGCAGAAGCCCTGGCTGATCAGTGGGACTGTCATGACATCCTTCTCCCATTAGTCCTGGACAGCACCGCCATGCTATTTCAGTCACAGTCTTGTAGCCAATCTTGTATCTAGGTCTGAAGAATGTACGATACCTGGTTGCAAACAAGGAAGGAAAGTACAGCAAGATTAGGAGCTGAACATGTGGGCTGAAATGGCTCTGATACCAAGATCCCTGGATGGTCACCAAATAACAACAACAACAACAACAACAATAATAATAATAATAAATTTCTTACCTGCCTTTTCCCAAGGCTGAAGGCAGAGATTAAACACACACAAAATCATTAACACATTAAGTTAAAACATGTAAACACAGGACACATTAAAATCATCCAACATAAAATTAAATATATACCAGTTTAAATTTAAAAGTCATAATTAAGTGTTTTATAAGAAGACTAGAAACCTCTGCCTCAATAGGCAGTTGTTCCCTGTGATTTCTATATATTTTCCTTTTATTTCTGTGGTGCTCAAAGGGGGAAATGCTAGTCATTCCAAAATAACATTTGCATGTCTGGTAGATAAACATGTAGGAAAATGGCTCAAAGTGGGTCTGTTACATCTGTGAGTTGGATATGCATCTCGCTACACTACATGAGAAGATGGAGTATAACTTTACGCTCATGAAGTTGAGCAGTGGCTGCCCAACACTAAGAGCCAGAGTAGTATATAGTAGCACTAAACTACAACTCTAGAGACCAGAATGTAGAGAGATCTTGTAGCACCTTTGAGACTAACTGAAAGAAAGAAGTAGTCAGCATGAGAATTCATAGACTACAGTCTACTTCCTCAGATGCATTTGGTGGAGTGGAAACCAGGGACAGACATATATATGCCATTGGTATGTGAGAATGTCAATTCAAATTCAAAATACTTTGTATATGGAAATGAAGTAGCAAGTCCAGTTTTAACTATGGCCGTTAGTGAACGAAGACATTGGGAATTGGCCAATGTGTATGGAAAGGATGAACATGTGAAGATCCTGCTAATATTGTGGGTGATGCCATTAGGTCTTGTGATGACATTTCCTGGATGAATGTGCAAACAGAGTTGGCATCTTGGTTTGTGGCAAGGCTTAGTACCTGTGTCCCCATCTGTGTCATGTGTCTTCCTGTGAGTGAGTACCTGTTTGAGGTTTGGAGGCTGTCTGAGAACTCCTGGAGAAGTAGTCCCAGCAGACTGGAAGAGGACAAATGTTGTCCCCATCTTCAAATAGGGAAAAAAAGAGGATCCCAAACAATTCTCACCCAGTTAGTCTGACATCAATACCAGGAAAGATTCTAAAGCAGATCATTAAATAGAGTCTGTGCCATTATCACAAAAACTCAACATGGGTTTCTGAGAAACAAGTCATGCCAGACTAATCTGATCTCCTTTTTTGATAAAATTACCAGTTTGGTAGACAAAGGGAATGCTGTAGATATAGCATATCTCGATTTCAATAAGGCCTTTGACAAGATCCAACATTAAATTCTTGCAGACAAGCTTTTGGGCTAGGCAATGTACTATTAGGTGGATTTGTAATTGGTTGACTGGCTGAACCCAAAGGCTGTTCTATAATAGCTTCTTTTCATCTTGGAGAGAAGTGACTACTAGGGTGCCATAGGGTTCTGGCCTGGGCCCAGTGCTATTCAACATCTTTATCAATGACTTGGATGAAGGAATAGAAGGCATGCTTATCAAATTTGCAGATGACACCAAATTAGGAGGAATAGCTAATACCCCAGAGGACAGGATGAAAACTCAAAATGACCTTAATCGATTAGAAAGCTGAGCGAAAGCTAACAAAATGAATTTCAACATGGAGAAATGTAAGATACTGCACTTAGGGCAGAAAAATGAAATGCATAGATATAGGATGGGGAACATCTGGCTTAATGCAACTATGTGTGAAAGGGATCTAGGAGTCCTAGTAGACCACAAGTTGAACATGAGTCAACAGTGTGATGCGGCAGCTAAAAAGCCCAAATGTGATTTTGGGCTGCATCAATAGAAGTATAGTGTCTAGATCAGGGGTAGGCAACCTTTCCCCTTTAAGGGCCGAGGGACTTCGGCTCCCAGAAGCCTCAGCCATGTTGGCCAATAGTCCCATGTTGGCCAATAGCTCCTGGGATTCTGGGAGCTGAAGTCCCTCGGCCCTTAAAGGGGAAAGGTTGCCTACCCCTGGTCTAGATCAAGGGAAGTAATAGCGCCATTGTATTCTGCTTTGGTGAGGCCTCCCCTGGAATACTGTGTCCAGTTCTGGGCACCACAATTCAAAAAAGATGTTGACAACTTAGAGCATGTCCAGAGGGGGGTGACTAAAATGGTGAAGGGTCTGGAAACCATGCCTTATGACGAAGCTGGGTATGTTTACCCTAGAGAAGGTGATATGATAGCCCTGTTTAAGTATTTGAAAGGGTGTCACATTGAGGATGGAGCAAGCTTGTTTTCTGCTGCTCCAGAGACTAGAACACAAAACAGTGGATGCAAGCTACAGGAAGAGATTCCACCTCAACATTAGGAGGAACTTCCTGACAGTAAGAGCTGTTCAACAGTAGAACACACTCCCTCGGACAGTGGTGGAGTCTCCTTCCTTGGAAGTCTTTATACAGAGGCTGGATGGTCATCTGTTGGGGATGCTTTGATTGTGATTTCCTGCCTGGCAGGGTGTTGGACTGGCTGGCCTTTGTGGTCTCTTCCAACTCTGTGGTTCTATGATTCTATGTAGGCGAATAAAGGTCTGCCACCAAGAGCCCTTGAAAGAGTGGCGTTATTGTCCAGAATGGGTTGTAGTTCATTGATGATGCGCCTGAGTGGTCCTAGTTGGGAGCTGTATGTGACCACTAGTGGGGTTCTGTCATTTTCTCTCTTCAATCTGTTCTGTAATAGATCAGTCCTGGGTACAAGTCTTGTTTACTTCATGTGGTGGGTACTGTTGTTTGAGGAATGCTTGTAATTCCTTGAGTTTGGCATCCCTGTTTTGTGTGTCTAAGCAGATGAGATAGTATCCGTGGGCTTGGCTGTTATTCTACATCAGCCATGAAGATATTGGCATATTGTGGTGCCATGCACGTGCTCATGGTGGTGCCATTAACTTGAAGGTATATGTTGTTGCCAAAGATGAAGTAATTGTGAGAGAGAACAAACTGGCAGACCTTGGTGGCTAGGTCTGATAAGTTCCCATCTGGAATGATGTTCTTGATGGTTTGTATTCCATCTTTGTGCGGGATGTTGGTGTTTAGGGATTCCACATCCATAGTGGCTAAGATAGTGTTTCATGGAAGGTTGTGGATGGATTGTATCTTCTGTAGGAAGTCCATGGTGATCTTCTCATAGCTGGGGGTGTTGGTGGCATATGGTTTAAGGATATTGTCCATATATTTAGAAGCATTGACTGTACGTGTTCCAATGCTGGAGACAATAGGTCATCCAGGGTTGTCTTGTTTATGTATTTTGTGTAATAGATAGAATGTGCCTGGTTGGGGCTCCTGGAGTGTGTCAATAAGGATTTGGTTTTGAGTCTCCATGGGAAATTCCTAGAGTCCAGAGTTCAAATCAAAGTCTGGAAGAGAACCTTTTTAGACTACGGATTTTGGAATCCCCCACATCCAGCATGATCACATATGAAGAACTGCAAGGGACTGTAAGGGCAAATGGCCTTCCTCCTCAGTGATTTTTAGTTATCTTCCGTGGTCATTATTTTTGTTTTCTTAATGTTTAACAGTAAGCCTACCTTGGCACTTTCCTCTCTGATTTAATTACTAGCAACTCATTATTTGTAGCTAGTTTCTTCTATGCTTTGCTTCAAGGCAGTGTAAAACCCTGCAACACATTTGACCAGAGGTGAGAGCTGAATAAAATTACAGATATGAACAGGAATCCTTCAAACCATTCACAGCAACAGTGGGAATCATGTTGTTCTCCAGGTGTTACTAAAGCACAAGCCTCAGAATTCCTCACCATTAACTGTTCTAGCTAGGGTTGCTGGGAGCTGCAATTCAACAACATCTGAGAGATGTATGATTCCTACCTTTGATCCATATCTTTTTGTGGAAAGAGAGTCTCTGTTGCCTAACCCAACATTTTCTATTAATGTTTAATTGTCTTCAGCACTAGAGGGCAGCAACTGTCCACATAGAAGGCATGTGATAGCATGTTTTGTCTGAACTATCACTCCTGTGCCCAGACAATATGGTAAGGATCATCTTTTTGCACCCTAAAGAAATAAAACAGGGATAGTTCAGCATATGTGTCACATATGCCAGAGACTGGAGAAAACAAAGGGAAAGTACAATCTCCAATGGGAAAAAACACACCAGTGTTTGCATCTGAAATGAAATCCCACTAACACTAGTTGCATAATAAATTAGTCATTCTTTAAGGTGCCACAGAGTCTTTTTTGCTGCAACAGACAAATATGTCTACCCTTTTGAAATCCAGTGATGGCTCATGGACCAAGAGGAAAGGAACCTCACCTCCCAAATGACCAGTGGCATTGATGTCCCAGATTTATTTTGGCCTTTCAGATGCATTGTAAATGCTAAAGATAGAATATCTCATCTGGTAGATTTCTATGTGGTAACCCCAGTTGTTTAGCAATAGCAAATAAAGCTAAGCGTTGTGTTTAAAAACACCTCTCTCATGTCTATCCTTATGGTATTCTGTCTCACAGTCTCTCATCTGAAAAAATAAATAAATATCAATGAGTTTCATTTGACTAAGTCTTTGTGCAACTCTGCCAGTTATTTTTATTAGAATCTTTGACTTACAGTACCTTAAACATTCACAGCCTTTGAATATACGGCTCATGCTCCACCACAGTGATGGGTGGTGGGTTTCATGTCAGTGGGATAAGTGATGAGGTTTTAGTCCACATTTTAAAGGGACTATCCAAGGTGCTGAACTGTCTACAAAAACAGATCCAGCACCCTAGAGAACTCCTTTACAATTTGGATTAAAACCCAGAGCAGATTCACTACCCCACTGACGTGGAAGCCACTAGCTTCTATTTCACCACTTTCTTTCAATTTTACATCTGACTCTGATTAGTGGACCTCAGAGTTCTAGTAAATAATAAGAACATATCATAAATCTAGTCTGCCCACCTCTAATCCTGAGATCATCTTTTAACACTGTTTGAATGATCTGGAGACCCTAAACTTTGCATCACCATCACCATCAGCAAATGAAAACATCGGCAAATGAAAACAAGTCAGTATCTGCCATGCTAAGCTCTTTTGAAAATGAAATCTAGAGGTGTTGCATAATTGCAAAATGAAGTTCAGGATGAACACTTTCATGTTTAGCCCTGGATAAGTGCAATCACAAGTGATAAGCGAGAGCTCAAGTGAATTCCTTTTGGGGATCAGTGCTAGGGGATTCTGGGAGCTGTCATTCAGAAAGGAACTTTCCAAGCTCTGTGATCTATGGCTTTGAAACAGTCATCACCACTAGAATCCCACAGAAAAGCATTTTGGTATCACTTGATGTGACATTGAAGAGCACCATGATTCCCCAAAATAGGAGCTTACACATGGAGCTGTCTGCCCTTGAATGATAAACCACCATGTGCTGTGCCATTGACACAAAAGCAACCCTAAGAGTGTTTATATGGAAAATTGCGTTCAGTGAGATTTCCTGATTAATGCATATGTTTAGGATGGTGTAGAGTTTATTGTTTTGGACTAGGAGGTCAGTCACTGGTCAGTCTGGGTCCAGTCACACTCTTTTAGTGTGTCCCACATTATAAGACTGTTGGGAGGATAAAGTGCAAAAGAGCCATGTATGCTGATTTGAGCTGGTAAAAGGAAAGATGGGATGCAAATATAAAAAATAATGATAAATATGCAGATAAATAAATAGGTTCTTGAAGATGCATGTATTTTAACATTGATACATGGATTTATTGATGCTTTCCACATAAATATTGAATAACTCTCACAATAGAAGTGATTGTTGGGCTCAGCTATGTGAAAGTATGGGTATGGTCATGAGATAAAGCAATTATGTGGTTGGTGGACAAGATGCCTAGAGCCAGATTTTCAGTGCAGAGCTGGATTAAACCATACTACTTTGTCATCACACTAGCATATTTCATACTATTAAATTCATTTTTAACATATCAACAAGGCTAACCATAATCCTGTAGAAAATGTTGTGGATTAGGTTGGTCATAGTCTTGATTGGATTCACAGCATTTCCTTCTTTTTTTTTTGGTAATTGTGTAGCTGCTTCATGACAGAATTAACTATTGAGATGCTTTGCTACTCCCCAAAGGCAATATGGCTTGGTTTGACCCTCTATGTCCCCAGTGATTTAAAAAATAATAATAATGAGAATTTTCCTTTAGAGAAGCTTTTCCCAAACTGTTAGATTGCAACTTCCATCATCCCTAACCAGCATAGCCATGTCTGCCCTAAAACAAGATTTTGGAAATATTATTTAAAATATTTAAATATTCTTTAAAAACTAAAGTTCCCATGATATCTTCCTAGTCATGTGTATACTTTTAAATGTACGTTGTTGTTGTTGTTGTTGTTGTTGTGTGCCATCAAGTCATTTCCAACTTATGGCGACTCTAAGGTCATGGAGTTTTCTTGGCAACTTTTATTCAGAAGAGGTTTGTCATTGTATTTCCCTGAGGCTGAGAGATCTGACTTGCTCGAGGTCATCCAGTGGTTTTTGTGGCCAATCGGGGAATCAAACCCTGGTCTCCAGAGTTGTAGGCCAACACTTGAATCACTATGCCATGCTGGCTTTCTACAAATGTGCTTCACACACATGCATATCTCTTTTTGGATAGGGCACAAGGGGCTATTCTCTATCCCTTTGCTCCGTATACAAAATTGCTCACCTAGTAAGTCCTGGGAGGAGTTGCTGCTAATGATGATGATTACTGGCGAGGAGGGGAAGAGGCAATTGAGATTATGAAGATATGACTAGGGGAGGAAAAGAAGGGTGTACAGCAGGGGTAGGCAACCTTTCCCCTTTAAGGGCCGAGGAACTTCAGCTCCCAGAATCCCAGGAGCTATTGGCCAACATGGGACTATTGGCCAACATCGCTGAGGCTTCTGGGAGCTGAAGTCCCTCGGCCCTTAAAGGGGAAAGGTTGCCTACCCCTGGTGTACAGCATCTGTAAGTGCACCCTCACTACTGCTGAGACTGGCTGCTGTTTTATTGCCTGAATTACCCTCCTATTGTAGCATGATGATCTGCCCATGAAGTCATATTGGTAAGCCGTTTTGAGTCCCAATTTTTGAAGAAAAGCAGGATACAAATTAATATCATCATCATCATCTATCACTTCCAGCTGCTGGTGCAGAAGGAGGGTAGAGAATATCATGGGGAAACCATTATGCTACATCTACCTGATGCAGGATCTCAGCCCCTGAATCTCCCAGCCAGTGTTGATACCACCTGGGCAATTCTGAGAACTGTATTCCCTAAATGTAACTTCTAAACTCTGTTTTCATGCATCAAAATCTGCCTGTTGAGAAAATTAATTCATGCTAATGGTAACCTGCTGAGCAACCATTTTCAACTTTATGCTGGATCTGTTATTTTTTCAGCAAGCCAATGGATAGTGGAACAGGCTCCAGTTCTGGCAGCCTCCCTTTTTGGACCATTGCCTCAGAGCTGTGTGCTGTACCTAAACCTGCCATAAACCTCTGTTTGCCTTTTTGTTCTTTGCATTGATATGAGTGGGAATGGAGGATGCAGGCCTTTACAGATAATTCCTCCCTGCAGAAGCCTCCAAACTGCTGTGGAGATTGTAAAATGAAAACAACTGCGGTGCACACAATTATTCTTGAGAATAGTGCCAAGTCTGGAGAAAGCTTGCCCAGCTGAGCCACCATCAGCAACAACACTGGCGCTGGAACCCTCTTTACCTTGGCTCTCTGCAGACATCTGGGCCTCTGCCTGCCTCTCTTTCTTTCTTTTGGCTGAAGCTCAGGGTTGTAAAAAGAACAGGATTTATTTATTTATTTATTTAGCAGGTCAAAGTGGGGAAATCATTGGCATCGGGGCACTTCTGCTGTGCCATGTTACCCTGAAGTATTGCGGCTTCCAGTTTAAAATGTCAGACTGCCTCTTTTTAAAGGCGAGGGGGTGCTTTTAAAGTGCAAAAAACTCCACTCCACTTGTCAGCAACAGGAAGTATTTATTGCAGCTGGATAAACAGTTACCAGTGGCCCCAGTGGCTGGAAAAAAGCTACATCTATTTCTCTGTTTTCTAAGCCATGCAGAAAAGTTCATCTGGCACAATTGGCTTTGTTCGAAAAACATCGGTTTTTTTTTTTCATCCCTCACACTTGTTATGAAAAGCTGGGGAGTCAAGACTACTATTTCTTTCTTCAATAATTGGATAGTTAATTGAGACAATAGTAGACAAGCTACTGCTCTGAGTTGGAGAGAAATGACTATTAGCATCGCCACAGGCAGCCAAACATAGGCCTTGCATTATTTTTCTCAGGGCATGTTCACACCTAAACAGTGGCGTCCCTAGTGTTTGTGTCACCCGGTGTGGTCACTCATAGGTGAGGGGAATGACATATGGGGCAGGACTTCCAGTGCACAACTTCTGGTGCACATACGGAGCGTGCATGTGCACGGGGCCAAAGATGCTGTGTGTGACCCCAGGGAGCATCCACCGGGCCCCGGGGAGGGCTGGAGATGCCCTGCATGCACCAGGGAAGGGCCGGGGAAAAGCTACCAGGCCCCGAGGAGGGCTGGAGATGTCCTGTGCACACCGGGGAAGGGCCAGGGAAAAGCCAGGGACCGACCGGGTGTCACCTCCCCTTCTGAGATGTCACCCGGTGCGATCCGCACCCCCCCCACACACACCCAGTGACACTACTGCACCTAAGGTGGCCACATGTCCTATTTTATAGAGGTCTGTTCTCTTTCTGAAGGGCTATCTGAAGACATTTCTCTATATGAAAATGTCCCTCCTTTGAAGAACTCTCCAATCCAGTGGCATTCAAACTTTTTATCCTTACCCCCCTGTTTTACATCTACCTCAGATGTTGCATGCACACACACACACACACACTCGACACAGTATATGAATAAAAATATTTTGTTTCTTTAGTGTGCATATTTTCATTTGCACACTCATCTATATTCATATTTTAATAGTTTATAAGGAAATTACATTGTTCAAATTAGAACAGTTTTATTTAAGTAAGTTCAATATTTAACTCAATGCATGTGTAAATTTACACATAAATAGTTTGGGATGAGAAGGAGGAGAAGGGATCAGAGCCTTGAGTTCTTGCACCCCCTTGAGCAACTCTCATGCCCTCCTGGGTGTCCCAGCCACTCATTTGAGAACTACTGCTCCGGTCCAAGGCCAATTAAAAATATAGGAGTTTATCACACAAGCCTCATTCTCACTGCAATTGTGCTAGTAAGACGAACAGGATACATACTGGTTTGGAAGCATTCCCTCTCACACATTTTCACAATAGTGCAACTCAGGCCTTGCACTCTATTCCACATTCCTCCCTAATCCCACTTCCCTGCCCTATGCCTTACCCAGTGTGCCTTTCAGGTTTTTTTCAAAAAAAAAAATTTAAAACACAATTCTGGACGTATGCTAATACATTTTTTTTAAAAAAAGTAAAAAGAAAATAAAAGAAAGGTTTTGAAAAAGTGAAAAAAGCCTGCCTGGGAATAACTAGGGGAGGGACAGGGGGAGAGGAGGAGGCACTGACAACCATGATACCAGAACTGCCACAGAATTCTTAATAAAAAAGTATATAAAATTTGTATGCCATGGAAGACCTTATCACACTTGAGAACTAATGGGACAGCAGCGTGTTTGGGGGTCTATTGACATCAATGACAAGATGCGATCTAACCATGCTTGGACCTCAAGGCAGCAATGAGATGGAGACAGTGTCATGCAATAAGTATTGCCAAAGGAGGTATTTTTGAACTGTAATGGTGGTTTAAAAGCTGGCTGTGATAAAGTCCATAGACTGCCAGTCTATTTCTGAGTCCGGTCCAAAGTACCTATAAAGCCCTATGTGACTCAGGTCCAGGCAATCTGAAGGACTGTATCTTCCCATATGAGTCCACTCAAGCTCTTAAGATTTTCAAGGAAGACCCTTCTCTCTGTCTTACTGCCTGCACAAGTGTGTTTTGTGGGAATATGGGGGAGGCTTCCTCTGTGGCTGCTCCCAGATTTTGGAACTCCCTTCTTGGGGAGGTTAGGATGGCTCCTCATCTGATGTCTTTTTCATTATGGGTAAAGACCTTTCTATTATAGTAAGCCTTGGGGAACTGATTGTTAACAAGAGAAGGGCTTTTTATGGTGCTGTTTTTAGACATTATTAAATAATATTTTAAATGCTTTTAAATCTGTTGTTAGTTTAATACTGTTTTAATCTCAACTTTTGTATGTTTGTAACTGTAAGTTTTTAATTGTAATTTGCTGTCCACTGTAAGCCACCTTGAATCCCAGTCTGGGAAAAAGGCAATGTATGAATAAAGTGATGTATGTATGTAGAGAGATCTTGCAGCACCTTTGAGACTAATTGAAATAAAGAAGTTGGCAGCGTGAACGTTTTTAGGCTTCAGTATATTTCCTCAGATGCATTTACAGATGCATTAAATGCATCTGGGGAAGTAGACTGAAGTCTACGAAAGCTCATGCTGCCAACTTCTTTATTTTAGTTAGTCTCAAAGGTGCTACAAAATCTCTCTACATACTGATTCTACAGAATAGCATGGCTATATCTTTGAATTTAAGGTGATGGATGAGTGGATAAAAACAAAAAAACAAAAAAGGAGCGGAAACAGCTGAGGCCTTGCACTTGCCCATCAGAATTTAGCATCTTAACTGAGCAGAATGATCAGGACTAGAGGTCACTTGGCCACATACTGAAATGAAGCAACAAGAACCAATCAGAAATGAGATCCAATGTTGTCCAGGGCTACATATTATGTATTCAATATACTAACGATTCCTTTAAGATGCCATTCCTATTAACCTGTCATTTTCATAGCCTGCAGGCATAATGACAGTGATATTTTTCAGATGCAAATTTCTATTTCTTTTTTTAAAAAACATGAAATTACCATGCTTATTCAGAAACAAATCATATTAATTTTAGTATGGTTTCTTCACAATTATGCACTTAAGACCACAGCCAAAGACTACACTCCAAGGTACATATAACATCTGATCTACACATTTACTCAGATGTCAGTCCCATCAAAACCAGTGGGGCTTTCCTCATGTTGAAGGCTGTGCTCTTGTGAATGAATCCCTTGCAATTTATTTGACCAGCACGGTTAAGATCAGGCTGCCTAACCGTCTGCTTGAATGACATGTTTCATGAGCATGACTGTTAATAATATTAAAAATATCCAAAGCTGGGGCACACTCTCACAATATAGGGGCTGTAATTAGAACATATCCCCCACCCTTATTCTCTCAGTCCCATCACATTCATGAGCCTGTTTGGTGGGAACATACGAGAAGGCCTGCTCCATGGCTGCTCCTAGACTCTGACGCTCTCTTCCCAGGGAGGCTAGGCTGGCCTTCTCTTTCTTGTCCTTTTGCCATCAAGTGAAGGCCTCTTTATTCCAGCAGGCATTTGGGAACTGCTTTATATAATGGGTTTTCTGTTTTAATGCTGTACTGTTTTTAATCTGTGGTTTTAAATTAATGTTTTAGATGTTTTTAATTTAATAGACATTTGCTGGTATCAGCTACTTAGTTGTGCAGAAATGTCTCCTGGCCCAATAGCCTGGCCCACCTTAAGAACTAACAGCCAGATCGTGAATAGCACAGGAGGTCCATTCAGCTTCTGATCGAGGTGTAAGGAGGACATTTCCACCCACCTTCCGCCAGCCAGTGAGATTTGGATTTGCAATAGGGATCCTCTTCTTATTGTTATAGTCTCAGTCACTGGTGGGAAGAAGGTGGAAATATCTTTGTTGTTCCCCAATGACCAGTTGAACAGGTTTCCTTCATCTGCTCCAGCTGCTGGTGCTTAAGATGGAGTGGGGTGGCATTTACATAGGCTTTCAGTAAGACTCATTTAAGATGTGGTGTTGGAGAAGAATGTTGAGGATACCATAGACAGACAAAAAGACAAACAAATGGGTCCTAGAACAGAGTCAGAACTCTCCCTGGAAGCTAAGATCACCAAACTGAGACTGTCATACTTTGGACACATCATGAGAAGAGAGGACTCTTTGGAAAAAAACAATAATGCTCGGGAAGGTGAAAGGTAGTAGAAAAAGAAGCAGATGCATGACAGATGGATGGGCTGAATCAAAGAGGTAATGGACCTGAGTCTGCAGGACATAAGCAGAGTAGTGGAGGATAGGGGTCTTGGAGATGTCTAATTCAGAGGGTTGCCATGAGTCATGTTCAACTTGAGGGCAGTTAGCAACAACAAATATAGTCTTCCTGAAAACAGACCAGTTGTACTCTTAGTTGTACTCTGACTCTTGGTTACACATCCGTAACTGCACTATGGAATACTAGCAAACATAGTATTATTTTAAGCTTAACTTTAAAAAAAATGTTTTTAACTGTGGTTTTAATTGTATCTCTTTTTATTCTGTAAGCTGCCTTGAGTCCCACTTTTGGGAACTAGGTGGAATATAGATAAAATGATTGGCTGACCAAAACAGAAAACTAATCTAAATAGGAATACAAAATATACTTGGGAGAGGTTTGTGAGAAGACATATGGCCTTTGCAGACTGCCAGAAATAGTGCACATTAAATTGAGGCACTGCCCTGGCTCAGTGCTAGGGAGTCATGGGGATTGTATTTTTTTTCTGAGACATTGATCCTTCTCTGTCAGAGAGCTCTGATGCCACAATAAATTACAGTTCCCATGACTCCCTAGCACTGAGCCAGGGCAGTGTCTCAATTTAATGTGCACTATTTCTAGCAGTCTGCAAAGGCCGATATTCAGCCTGATTGTTTACCTGAGGAAGTGTATGTGACAGCAGGGGTGTTACTGGTGTGTGTGTGTGCGAGGGATGTGGGCCACAACAGGTGACACCTTGAGGGTGCTCTGCTCACTGTGGCCATTAAAGGGGTGCAGTGATGTTACCACCTGGCAGCTTCTTCAAGGTCTGGCGGGGCTGCAGGTTGGCTAGGAAAGAGAGGTGCTGATGGCAGCAGTAGTGCCACAGATTCCTCCCCTTCCTACGATCATTGCTTCCCTTTCCTTCCTGACTAGCTGCCAAGTGGCAGAAGCATCCACCAGGAGCTGCACCTTCTCTGCTGCCCTGGTTCTCTTTGTCAAGAGAGCCATGTCCACAGAGAAGTGTGAATGGGTGGGTGCCAGTCCCTCCTTCTCCATTGCATTTGCTCCCTCTACTGAGAGAGCCACGGCCACAGAGAACACTGAATGGGTGGGTGCCAGCCCCTTCTTCTCCACTCCTTGGTTTCCTTGGCTGAGCCATGGCCATGGAGAAGCCTGAATGGGCAAGCACCACCCCCTTCTTTTCCACTCCATTGGTTCCCTTGGCCAAGAAAGGTACGGCCCTGGAGAAACCCAAACTAGAAACCCCAATCTCCCCTCCTGCTGCCTCACTTATCCATCTCACTTGCCCCTGGCAGCCTTTTCTGGATCTGGGCAGATGAGTGGGTGGCCAGGTGAGTGAGGCAGTGGGAGGGTAGGGAAGGCCACCACCACCCAGCAGCCCTTTCTGACACTGAGTGACACCATTGTGAGACAGTTATTGTCCAGTCAAAGTAAAGTATTTTTAAGGCTAGTTGACTTCAAATAAAGAAAGAAGCATCTACTTTAACACCCACTGGAATCAGTAAGACTAAAACCTGCATTTGGTAGGGTTCTCAAGTCATTATGTCCAAAATAGTTCAAAACCATCTGGTTCATTTGAACTGTATATATTAGCTCTAGTACCCAGAGCAGATGGACAGCTTTTAAGTGATATGAAAGTAATAATACTTTCACATTGTTGGAGTGACAAATATAATAAGATCACTTGGGTTTCAGAATTTCCTATGAGACCCTCCAGCTAAGGAGGCTTACAGCTTCTAGAAAAACAGAACAGGAGTGATATGCATGGACATGAAAAACAATGTTAACGAACAAGAAGACATGCCACTCTTTGGGCAATTCCTATCTAAGCAAGAGACCTTCCAACAAATGAAAATCAATTTATTTCATCGATACTTGCTATACTTGCACAGTGCTGAATTCTGAAACTAAAATTTAAAATTTAGAATGTCAAATAGCAAAGGATTTTCTAATCCTTCCTCCCCAAATGTAGCATATATTGTGTGCTCCAATTTGCATCGCAGGCTGTTCCTCTCAATGACTGGGATGATCTGGCACAGACTGCTGGAGATTAGGGAGGCATGGGAAATTCATCGGCTTCACTTTCTAATGGGGGATTACCTCTTAGCACAATAGCACCATAGATCCAAATGCAATTTGTGGTCTGAAAAATGGATTTGGACAAATGTATACATTTTTAAAATTCACACTGGAAAATGAGTACCTTGGAGGAAAGGCATAAAAATATGCTTTGATTGTTGGGAGAACAATTTTTGCAAATGGTTAATTTCAAAAATTTCCATAAAAGTATTTCCATCTTAAGAAAAGCACATGAAAATATACATGAAAATACATACAGGCAGAGAAATTAGCAGCAGAGCTACAACATGGTGTAGAAGTAGGACACTGGGAAACAGCCAGTGTGGCATAGTGGTCTGAGTGTTGGACTATGACTCTGGAGACCAGGATTCAATTCCTATTGGCTGACCTTAAGCAAGTCATATGCTCTCAGCCTCAGGGGAAGGTAATGGCAAACCTCTTCTGAACAAATTTTGCCAGGAAAATCTCATGATAGGTTCACCTTAGGGTCATCATAAATCAGAAATGACTTGAATGCACATAATAACAACAACAGGACACTGGGAGGCCACAGTTCAAATCCTCAACCAACCAGGGGAACCCGCCAGTTGACCATTGGTAAGTAGCACTCTCCCAAAGGCAAACTTCCTCTGAATAAACCAAGAAAATGCTATAAGAGGGTCTCCATAAGTTACCCTAAATGAAATGGTTTATATTTCCCTATGCACAACCTTCCCATGAAGTTTTTTGTACAATCAGATGTCCTGGGTGACAACTCTCATCATCACCACCCAGCATCACCACTTCCTGTGCTGGCTAAGGATGAGTAAAGTTACTGCCCAACGTGTCTGTTGGAAGCCAGGTTGCAAAAGGCCGCTGTGTCATAACAAAGCCTGAAGTATATATAGATGAGCTAAGCATATATCCTTTTCTTTTTTCTTGTCTTATTTCTCTCCTTGTCATTTTGTTTCTGCCTGTTTTTAGACGTAAGTCCCTTGAATCTGAGATCCATCCTGTTGTAAAATAACATGGACGTGGATACAATTATATGAGCCTTTGTACCACCTGTGAGAATCAGTGTGGTATAGTATTCTGAGTGTTACACTAGGACTCTGGGAGACCAAGGATCAAAGCCTCACTTGGCTATGGAAACCCACTGGGTGACCTTCGGCAAGTCACCCTCTCTCAGCCTCAGAAGAAGAAAAAACAAACAAACCTCCTCTGAACATATTTTGTCAATAAAATTCTAACATATGTTCATATTAGGATTGTAGTAAGTCAGAAATGATTACAAGGGAACAATGACAACCACCCCTGAAATATAAGATTGGACCCAGAACTTAGAAAATGTCTTTTTAAATAATAATAATAATAATAATAATAATAATAATAATAATAATGACAAGTCCAAAAAGGCTTCTTATGTCAGCTGGGTGATTCTGGAGGTCCACAACATTATTCACCCCACCCCCCTGAAACCTGGATAGAATGAAAGGTTCTTTTCTGCATACAGAGGATATCTATTCAGTAAACAATTGTCTTGAACTTGATGCATAAAAAAAAGCAAAGCTAACTCTAGTGATGTCCTTCTTCCTGCATATTTATTTATTTATTTACGTATGCCAGCAGAATCAAGGAACACACCACTGATGACACCACAGCAGACTCTTTTGTGCTGCGGATAACTACTCTGACTCTTGGATCCAATCCATAACATGTGAAAGATTTATGCTATATCTGGATCCACTTCCAAGAAATACATGGTCATGCTGAGCTGCTTTGGGACTGTTGGCTAACATGGGGCTTTGTTGGAAGGAGGCAGCAGCAACAGCCCTTCCAATTTCTAAGTTGGTGATATATGAGTGCTCCTGTCTATTAGAATTATGACATAGGGAAGCAAAGCTCCCTGGGAAGCTGCTGCCTGGATTGCCCTAAATTAAAGATCACATACCATGGGCAACAAGTGTCAGCTGTCTGCCTCTGTTTAATGGCTTTCCATTACAAGGCTTCCAGTGCTACCTTTTGTACAATCTTGCTTTTGGAAGAATCATAGAATCATAGAGTTGGAAGAGACCACAAGGGCCATCCAGTCCAACCTCTGCCATGCAGGAACTCATAATGAAAGTATCCCCGATAGATGGCCATCCAGCCTCTGTTTAAAGTCCTCCAAAGAAGGAGACTCCACCACACTCCGAGGGAGTGTGTTCCACTGTCGAACAGCTCTCACTGTCAGGAAGTTCCTCCTAATATTGAGGTGGAATCTCTTTTCCTGCAGCTTGCATCCATTGTTCCGGGTCCTGTTCTCTGGGGCAGCAGAAAACAAGCTAGCACCCACCTCAATATGACATCCCTTCAAATATTTAAACAGGGCTATCATATCCCCTCTTAACCGTCTCTTCTCTAGGCTAAATATACCCAGTTACCTAAGTCGTTCCTCATAGGGCATGGTTTCTAGACCCTTCACCATTTTAGTCGCCCTCCTCTGGACACACTCCAGTTTTTCAACATCCTTTTTGAATTGTGGTGCCCAGAACTGGACACAGTATTCCAGGTGGAGCCTGACCAAAGCAGAATACAGTGGCACTATTACTTCCCTTGATCTAGATACTATACTTCTACTAATGCAGACTAAAATTGCATTGGCCTTTTTAGCTGCGGCATCACACTGTTGACTCATGTTCAACTTGTGGTCTACTAGGACTCCTAGATCCCTTTCACACGTAGTCTCATTAAGCCAGGTGTCCTCCATCTTATACCTATGCATTTCATTTTTTGCTCTAAGTGCAGTACCTTACATTTCTCTGTACTGAAATTCATTTTGTTAGCTTTGGCTCAGCTTACTAATCTATTAAGGTCATTTTGAATTTCCATCCTGTCTTCTGGGGTATTAGCTATTCCTCCCAATTTGGTGTCATCTGCAAATTTGGGAAGCATGCCCCCTATTCTTTCATCCAAATCATTGATAAAGATGTTGAATAGCACTGGGCCCAGGACAGAACCCTGTGGCACCCCACTGGTCACTTCTCTCCAGGATGAAAAGGAGCCACTGCTTAGCATCCTTTGGGTTCGGTTAGTCCAGGGGTAGGCAACCTAAGGCCCAGGGGCCGGATGCGGCCCCCCAAGGGCTTTGGACTGGCCCCAGGCCAGTCCTGCCGCCACCGCCCGCTGCCCCCTGCCGCCGTTGCCCGCCATGATATTATTATTGTTGTTATTACTTGTTCTTGGGGTTTTCTTGGCAAAATCTCCACAGGGGCTTTGCCATGGCTTTTCTGGGGCTGAGAGAGTGTACATGCATATTTTTTTTTTTATTTTTTTTAAAAAATATTTATTTATTTATTTATTTATTTATTTATTTTTGGTGCTTCGGCCCCCCAATTGTCTGAGAGACAGCAACCCGGCCCCCGGCTCAAAAAGGTTGCCTACCCCTGGGTTAGTCAACCAGTTACTAATCCATCTAACAGTAGTATTGTCCAGCCTACATTTTGCTATCTTGTTTGCAAGAATATCGTGGGGGATGTTGTCAAAAGACTTACTGAAATCAAGATATGCTATGTCTACCGCATTCCTTTCATCTAACAAGCTGGTAATTTTATATATATAAAAAAAGAGAGATCAGATTAGTCTAGCATGGCTTGTTTTTGAGAAACCCATGTTGACTTTTAGTGATTATGGCATTCCCTTCTAAATGTTCACAGACTCATTGTTTAATGAACTGTTCTAGAATCTTTCCTGGTACTGATGTAAGATTAACTGGGTGAAAGTTGTTGAGATCCTCTTTTTCCCCTTTTTGAAGAAAGGGACAATGTTTGCCCTCCTCCAGTCTGCTGGGACTTCTCCTGTTCTCCAGGAGTTCTCAAAGATTATTGCCAGTGGCTCTGAGATTACATTTGCCAATTCTTTTAATATCCTTAGATGTAGTTCATCTGGTCCTGGAGACTTAAATTCATTTAGGTTAACCAGGTATTCCTGTACTTCCTCTTTACTTATTCTGTGCTGCATTTCCCCTATTGTGTCCTCATGTTGAAGGCTGTGCTCTTGTGAATGAATCCCTTGTAATTTGACCAGCAGGGGTAAGATCAGGCTGCCTAACCATCTGCTTGAATGACATGTTTCATGAGCATGACTGTTAATAATATTAAAAATATCCAAAGCTGGGGCATACTCTCACAATATAGGGGCTGTAATTAGGACCTATTCCCCATTTTCTCAGTCCCATCACATTCATGAGCCTGTTTGTGGGAACATGAGAAGGCCTTCTCCATGGCTGCTCCTAGACTCTGATAGTCTCTTCCCAGGGACGCTAGGCTGGCTTTCTCTTTCTTGTCCTTTTGCCATCACGTGAAGGCCTTTTTATTCCAGCAGGCATTTGTGAACTGCTTTATATAATGGGTTTTCTGTTTTAAAGCTGTACTGTTTTTAATCTGTGGTTTTAAATTAATGTTTTAGATGTTTTTAATTTAATAGACATTTGCTGGTATCTTTCTTTTGCTACGGACATATCCAAATAAGCCCTTTTTATTGTGCTTAACCACTCTAGCAAGTCTGAGCTCATTCTGTGCTTTGGCTTTCCTGACTTTACCCCTACATGTGCTAGCTATTTGTTTTAATTCCTCTTTAGTGACTTCGTCCCTTTTCCATTTCTTATACATCTCCCATTTAAAAATTAGTTCAGTTGAAAGTTCTTTTGTCATCCAACCCAGTTTCTTGAGACATCTCCCATTTTTCCTTCTCATTGGAACAGTTTGAGATTGTGCCTTCAGTATCTCCCTTTTGAGAAACTTCCATCCATCCTGAACTCCCTTCTCCTTTAGTATTCCTGACCATGGGATCACTCCCAGTGTTTCCCTAAGTTTGTTGAAATCAGCTCTCCTAAAGCCTAGCATGAGTGTTTGACTATGCCTAGCTTCTCCTTTCCACTGTATAAAAAACTCCAGGAGAACATGATCACTCCCACCTAAGGTTCCCACCACTTGCACCCCATTGACCAGGTCATCCCTGTTGGTTAGGATCAGATCTAAAATAGCTGATCCCCTTGTTGCCTCTTCCACCTTTTGGACAAAGAAATTGTCTTTGAGGCAAGTGAGGAATTTGCTAGACCTTGAAGTATTGGCTGAGTTTGACTTCCAGCAAATATCAGGATAGTTGAAGTCACCCATCACTACTACATCTTTCCTGTCTGAGTGTGTGGTCATCTGTTCTAGAAAGTCATCATTCAATTCCTCAGTCTGACTTGGGGGTCTGTAGTAGACTCCTACTATAACATCCCTGTTGTTTCCTTCCCCTTTACTTTTTATCCAGATGCTCTCCACCTGATTTCCAGGATTTAAGTCCTGGATCTCTTCACAAGTGTAAACATCCATGACAGATAATGCTATTTCTCTTCCTTTCCTGTCTGGCCTATTTCTCTTTAAAAGGTTATACCCCTCTATTCCTACATTCCAATCATGAGACTCATCCCACCAGGTTTCAGTGATGACTATTCTATCATATTTGCTTTGTTGTGCTAGGAGTTCAAGTTCATCTTGTTTATTTCCCATGCTCTGTGCATTAGTGTAGAGACATTTAAGAGCATTTGTCCTTCCCACTTGCTGCCTGTGTGAAGTTTTTTCTTTCCACTGTTGTGCCCTTGCATCATTTGCCTTGTTCCCTCTATAACACTTTTACTATTATCTCCAGCCCATGATGTACTCCTGCCTTCCAAGATATCTTCCAAGATACTGTCTCCCTCCCCAACATGACTCAGTTTAAAACCCTCCTGATCAAATGTTTGAGACTACTGGCAAAAATGCTTCTGCCAACTGGTGTGAGATGCAGCCCATCTCTTGCTAGAAGTCCACCCTCATGGAACCGCAGCCCATGATCCAAGAATCCAAATCGTTCTTGGTGGCACCATCTATGGAGCCAGTTATTCACGTCTGCTATCTTCCTCTCCCTTCCTGGACATGCCCTTCAACTGGGAGAAGAGATGAGATAACAATCTGTGCGTCCAGCTCTTTCAGCTTCCTGCCCAAAGCCTCATAATCCCTTATGATATTCTGAAGACTATGCCTTGCAGTATCATTGGTTCCCACATGGACCAAGAAAAAGGGGTAATGGTCAGTAGGCTTGACAAGTCTTGTCAGTCTCACTGTCACATCACAGATTTTTGTCCCAGGGAGACAGCGCACCTCCCAGGACATCTTGTCAGGGCCACAAATCACTGCTTCTGTACCCCTCAACAAGTAATAATAATAATAATAATAATAATAATAAAATTTATTTATATACCGCCCAATGGTTACCCAATCCGGGCGGTTTACAACATAAAACAATTACAGTAAAAACATATCCCTCCCCCCTTAAAACAGTATTAAACATCGACTTAGTTAAAAACCTAATACCAATTAAATCAAAACCATAATAATTAAAATAATCACAATATTATTTGGAGTCTCCAACCACCACCACACGCCTCCTCCGAGGCTTAGCAGGTGCTGTTCCCTGTGGTGGTACTCTTCAGGTCTCTTGCACTGTCCCTGCGGACTGTCCCTGCTGCTCTTCCTCTTCATTCTTGATAAGGGAGAGAGCTTCAAATCGATCCTGTAGCTGCAAGCTCCCAGAATGATCCATGGTTTCCCTACTTCTATGTGTGACGTTCCTCCAGGTGTCCACCTCCTGCGTGCATGAAGTGACCTCCTCCTCAACAATTTCCTCTGTGTGGTCCCCGTCCAAGACCATTCTTTCTGCTCTGTCCAGGAAAACCTCTTGCTCCCTAATATGCTGAAGCGCAGCTACTTGGGCCTCCAGCTGCTTGACTTTCTCTTCCAGGAGGGCTATGAACTTGCACTTGGTGCAGGTGAAGTTCCCCACATCTCTTGGCAAGAAGACAAACATCCCAGAAATGGTGCAGGTGACTGCAGCAACTCCCTCAGTGTCCATATTGGGAAATCTGAAATATTCACTGGAAGAGGACTGTGGGCTTTTCCCTCAAAAAGTCCCCTGGTAAAGACCCACATAAAGGGCCCCTGTACTCTTGGTCTTTTCACCAGGCTCTGTCAGCAAGCTGAATCAACTGGGTTTCTAACTCTAAAGAGAGCTCCTGGATGCTACCTTATTCTGGAGGCAAGTCTCTGTCTCTCTCCCTCTGAGCAAAAAACAACAACCAACTCAATATGGCTGCTCAGGAACTGCTTTCCTTCTCTTTCCTAGCAGAAACTGAATGGGAAATCTAAAAAACTTGCATTTTTCTTATAATTTTGCAGTTGGCTTAATGCAGATATTGCTCTAATGTGAATTTTAGAATTTTTAAAATGCCCAACATAACCAACTCTTTCTCTCTTTGTTAATGTGGAATATTCAGCTGCTCAGCTACAGGATCCAAAAGTGATGCAAGAGGATTTCATATCACCTAAAGCTGGGACTTCACTCTCTAAATTTTCATCCCCTCTGATGGCTGGAGTACTGGTAAATGTTGACATGAGAACCGTTCATCATTAGGAATGGACAGAAAACCTGTCCAGGAGAATCCTGAACTGATGAGAATCTTTGCAGTTCTGTGCAAAATTTGCAATTTTTTGGTGCAAACTACATCTTTAGTCATCCTGAAAGCAACCTCACCTCTCCTAAAAGGGATGAAAAATTGAAGTTGATGTCTTGATCCATCTGTCTGTCTGCTTGCCTATCTATCAAATCATTTCTAGACATATTCATATGCATCAGGAGCAGGGCTTTGGGAGTCCCTTCTGGGTCCCAAAGTCTTCTGCCAAAGATTGACCAAAAAAGAGAGAATTGCTGCTCCTGGAAACCTACAGGAGAGGTGTGATACTGCTTGCATTTTCAGTTTTTTTAACACTGGAAATGATCAACCAGTCACTTCTACTTTTTTTGAGAGAGAGGGGGAGTAAAATAATTGCATTGTACAGTATACCCATGATATGGGCAAAATTGGCCCTAGAGACTCCCCCAGAGCTTCCAGTTTAGCTATAAAATCTGTGACAAGTTTGTCCATGAAGGCCCACTGAGTCAGCAAATAAGATGACATGAAAAAAGGCAAAGCAGAAAACCCAGAGGAAGAAATTCACTTGGAAAATTCTCAGGAGAAAGGAGAATTTCCAGGTGAAAGAGGTTATCAGGCTAACCGGATGCTGGCTATTACTTATCAGGTTGATTAATGCACAAGAGTCACTTTAGATCAGTCATGGGGTCATTGTGCTACCCAGGGGACCTTGGACAGCTCCTCCAAGTCTTTTACATCTGGGTCTTTTCCTATTTTCTTTTTTACTTCTTTACTGTTAGCTTTTTTCCCTGCTGCTCCTGGGCCTAAAACAACCTGGGGGAGGGGAAATGTGCCCAAATTGCTTCCCACACTCCCAGAAAGCATTTGGGAAATTAAAAAAAATAATTTGGGGGAACCTGGGAGTGTCAAAAGCCCTTGGAGGCTAACTGCTGCCCATAGACTGGATCTTCCTAACTCTTGCTCTCATGGGTCCTGTTTCTTTCAGCCAATACAAAGGACTCTAAAAGCCTTCTAAAGTCTGCACCGTGCTGCAGCTCCATCCCAGTATATACTTACAGGACTTTTCCAGGACACTTGGGTCCCCAGCTGCACTTGTGATATTCAGCTTTTACATAGCTCTCTACTCCTTCCTGAAGGGTGCATGTCACATTCCTCTGTACCACATACGCACAGTAGCTCCTGCATTGGAAACAAAACAAGATTTGGTCAGACATCTGGTGGCCAGATCTGCTGCCCTAACTCCTTCTGAAAATGCTAGGCCAGACTTTGGGTGGAATTCATGATCACAGTTACGAACGCATATCCTAGAGTTATGCATTTATAACTGATTCATATTCATGATCCCTATGTGATAGATTTGCCTTAGGATTGTCATAAGTTAAAAGTGACTTGAAGGCACACAACAACAGCAGCAGCAGCAATAACAAAAATATATTCAATAATGTAGGAAATATGTAATGATTGTAAAAGTTCCCCAATCCTATCTTACTGTGCATCAGCCATTGTGAAAGATGGGAGTATGTTCTCCTGTTGATTGAGGAACAGTAGACAGTTATTTCTACTCCTTTCCTGTGAATGAGATCTGGTTGAGGAGGAATTGCAACCAGGATCCTGCTTCTGAATGTTGCATCACTTGTGGGAGGGGGTGGTGGAAATGTTAATCATCTGTGATACAATTGATATGACAATTGATCCCTGTTGCTTGCAGCAGCTGGTCCCCAGTAAGTCAGGATGGGAGGGAGTCAGACCAGGAAATGTTGTTGTTGTTGTTTGCCTTCAAATCAATTCTAACTTATGGTGGACCTAAGGCAAAGCTATCACAGGGGTTTTTTGAGGCTGAGAGTATGTGACTTGCCCAAGGTCACCCAGTGGGTTTTCACAGCTGAGCAGGGATTCAAATCCTGGTCTCCAGAGTCATATTCCTATGCTCAAACCATTATTCCACACTGGCTCTTCTTAAGTTGAATATGCTTAACTTAGGGGCTATGCAGACAGGCAAAAAGAGATGCTTTGAGGCTGACTTGAAGGAATGGCTTTTAGACGATGCATGCCTAAAAGCCGGCAGGAAAGCACCCTCTAGGCTCCGCATGCTGGGAAAAGTCGCTTTTAAAAGAAGCAGTGCATCTGTATGCAGCAACACTGGTGTGCCAGAAAAAGGGCACTGGAGATCTAAAATGGTGGTATAAATGCACTGCACCCTATCATGCAGGCTTTAAAAGCGCCCTATGCTTCCAGGTATGGATGTACTGGTGCAGATGTGCTTGAATATTAGAACCCTAACCCTAACTGCAACTCTACGCATGCACCCTAGCAACTGTTCTCTGTTATGACAATAAATGCATTCCATTGCATGCACACTTACTGTCAGTATGTGCAGTAGTTTGCATGAAAGAGGCTTTTGTGACCTCTTCTGTGCAGGTATGCAGGTGTGCATAAGACCTGCACACCACTTCCTGGCATGATGGAGGGGGGTTCCTGGAGTAACGTTTGTCTGTGTGTCCTGTTGACCATGTCCCCTGCATGACCACCAGCTGCATGTATCCAGTCTGTCCACACAAACCTCCCTTGCATGTACCTCTCCCCTCCCCCCAGATCTGTGTAGGACATATTTTGTAGAGGATGATGGAGTAGATGTCTTTTCAGTTGACAAGCTCATTCCTTCACCCCAAGGGTGGCACAATCAGACAGTGGCACCTGTCTATGGCACCCACTCCTTGGGGGAAGCCGAGGTCAGTGAATCCTTGCATGATATCTGGGTTTATGACAGGTCCTGCGCAAGTGCGCAGACATACCAAACTTCAGTCACCTTTGTACACAGAGAGTGACAGACTGTATACCAGCTATGATGTGTTCTGTGCAGGTGCACAGAGATGTGTTCCTGCACACGTGCACATGCATCTGAGAGAAGCTTAAAAAAAATTAAAGCAGCTGCTGCCGGCCCATGTGTTTGCTCCGTCCTCCCTTGTGGTGTCCTTGGGGACGGCGGTGCAGTTGGCAAGGCTTCAATACAGCCTCGGAAAAGTTGCATTGACTGCTCCCAATGTGGCTGCTCCATCCCCATTTAGGGGATCCTCAGGGAAGGTGGTGGGGTTGCTGCAGCTTAGGGAACAGGCAGCTTCAGGTCACCTTTTCCTGCCCGTCTGCATCGGCCCTAAGCAGCTAATCCAGCACATTGGCCCTTGCTTGCAATTACATGCAGTGGGGTGAAAAAGCTAGAACATTCCCTTAGACCAGGAGTGTAGTGTTCTCCTCCCACAGGTGTCATGCCCAGAAACTTCAGTCATGAATAGCCAGAAGATTATGGACCTGCCATATTAAAGAATAGAAGGAAAAGGGGGAAGATCAATGGGGTTGTATAGCACTATAGAGGGATGAAGCCAAAGAGGGAACTCACATCCGAATGGTAGGAAGGACAGATGGATGAAAGGGCATGTGGCTTTATGACTTTGTTTACTTCCTAGAATCAAGTTTTGATGACAGGCAAACCAATACCTTCCTTTTTAGGGACAGATACAGACAATAGCAAAGCTGGGGAAGTGCAGATGCTGAAAAGAATCTTTTGATGTAGTTAAGAGTGCCCAGCTCACAAGATGGGTAGTAGGGATCTAAAGGGAGGAATCGTCTGGGGAAAATTTAGATTTGACACTAACTGTTTGTGTGCTGAACCTCTGCTTCGGATTCCAAAATAAATCATCAGTTAACTCTTGCTATGATGTTTACTTGGCTATTCCAATTTTGGGCCAGCAATCCTGACACATCATTGGCAGATGCAGCAAAGGCCCACATCTGGAAATATTTATAACTAAGCCAAGTTATTGGAAACCACTTGTCAAACTTGGGGTGGAGGGCTATAATTCCCAGAATTCTCCAGCCAGCATGGGCAGTGGCCATGCTGGCTGGAGAATTCTGCAGGTTTTACTCTAAGTTCTGATGGAGCCATATCTACAAGGATGATATGGACCATTCCTTCTCTATTCATCAGATATGCCTAGTAACTTAATGATGCATAGAACAGCAAATTGGTTCCTCTGCAGTATACTTGCTCTCTGGCTGTATATGGGGGCCTTGGGGTATTGTTGGCGTCTTCCAGCCAGAGAAGTGTGGGGCTCAGATAAACAAGGATTCCTCTATGATTCTATGCATTCTTCTATGGCATTTCCAACATGGATTTCTACATGGTTTTCCTCCCATTTTTATCTTCACAATAAGGCTTAAAGACCATGGCTGGCCCAATGTCACTCTGTGAAGATCATAGCTGAGTTGAGATTTGAGCTCAGTTCTCTCTAGTCCCAATCCAACACTCTATCTCCTTGCCTCAGAGAAAGGTCATGGTTGCTCTCAGCACCCAAAGTATGGAATCATGGGCTCCAAGGAGAGCTGCAGTTGTAAGTAATGCTAGAACAGATGAAGTCTGAAACAGTTTAGCAGACCAGAGTACACTCGCCCCTCCGTTTTCAGGGACATGAAATCCGTGGTCTTGATTTTTCACAGAGGGGCGAACTCCATAGGTTAAAATGGTGTGTGCGGGAATGCACGCCCATTCAAGCCAATAGGGCTTGAATATTAGAGAGTTTCCATTTTTACGGGGGGTCCAGAATGGATCCCCCATGAAAACAGAGGGGCAAGTGTACTTGCTGGCAAATGGAAAACGTATGGGATAAGATGAAGAGTTCTGGATGCAGTGAGCCAGAGAAGGCAACACAGGAGGATTAGGGACACAAGGATATACCAGCTGGCACAATGAGTAGAAAAAGAATGCAGAGATTGGGTCAAAGGATAAACACAGTGGGTTCCAGAGCTTTTTCTAATGGCATGAGATGAAGCTGAGTGGAATGGAGATGATCCTGCATCAGGAGATATTGCTGCAATATTCTTCTCTCTATCTCCATGCAGAGGGGCAGGTTATAAATAAAAATTATTATTATTATTATTATGTGTGACAGCCGGCTGTCACACACACCCCTTCCCAAGCCTTCGCGGGGCCTGGGCTCCAGGATACGTATCTGGTGATCAGACATATGGTAAAAGTGCTATCATTGCGGTATCATTTGCCGAGCAGAGGGGCGAGTTACAAATAAAAATTTATTATTATTATTATTTTGGTTGCGCACTTGTACTTCCTCAAGAAACCGGCATTCAAAAGAACGGGATGATGCCGCATTGGGACGGGGTTGGGACGGGGTTGTGTGCGACATTGTGTGAACACATGGGAAAAAAAACCTCAATAGGATGGGACTGAGTGTGGATTGGGTCTGCTTTAGACCCCGTGTGATAACGTCCCATGACATGAAGGAAGCCTCCAGCCTCCAATGGTAGCAGTCCAGAAAAGGGTAACAGGGTTTCAGCTTGAGATCATCTAAGTTCAGTGTTCTTCAGACCAAATATATAAAGCACTTAAAATCTAAGGATGTATATAATGCAGAAAATCTGAACTGGAGGACTTGACCATTTTTTTTTTAAATCTATTCTGAAAATCATCGCAGTCCTAGTTAGAAAACCTGGAACAACTGTTGTAATCATTTTCCATGAAATGCCATGTGTTTGTAATTGGATAATAATGAAACTCAGTTTAAAAAAATGGCTGTGTGTGTGAAGAACAGAGCAAAGCATGCCAAATGTTTTGAACATCTCTTTTAACATTAAAGGGTGATGAAAACTTTAAGTAGATTTCTTAGAAAGTACTGGGTGGAAAAAATCTGACTTTATTTTTTAAAAAATGCCCAATTATTGCCAGACTAGATGGAGCTTTAATGTGGTCCAGTAGGTCTGAACCAGTAGCTGTATCCACTAAACAGAATATACGGTACTCCAGATTCAAAAGTGAAGTACTAGACTTGAAGATGAGATGTCAACTGAACATTAGACTAGAAGCTGAAATATTGTTCTTTTTTGTTATTTTGCATTCTGTAATGCTTAGTTTCAAATACTGAATCTGAATCTGTTTCAAATACTGAATCTGAATCTGAGATTATCAGTAGAGCCCAGCTGTAGTCCATATAAAATTGGTTATTATAGAAACATTGGCTATTATAGAAACATATGTGTTTAGGCAAAGATATTTGTTGTTACTTTGTGCTTTCATGTTGACTCTAACATATGGCAACCCAACCATAGGGTTTTCTGAGGAAAATATGTTTGGAGGGGGTTTGCCATTGCTTTCCTCTTAGGCTTAGAGACTGTTGCCCACTGGTTACCCAGTGAGGTTTCATGGCTGAACTCTGCTCTCCCAGAGTTGTAGGCTGCATCTGCACTGCAGAAATAATCCAGTTTGACACCACTTCAACTGCCATGGCTTGGTGCTATGGAATTCTGGGAACTGTAGTTTGTTGTGGCACCAAAACACTCTGACAAAGAAGGCTAAATGTCTCACAAAACTACAAATCCCAGAATCCCAGAGCATTGAGCCAAAACACTTAAGGGGGTGTCAAACTGGATTGTTTCTGCAGTGCAGATATAACCCTAGTCCCACACTCAACCACTACTACATTACACTGATGCTAAGACAAGCTTAGACAGTTGTTAATTAAGACACAATTACAAAATAATGATTATAAATAAATAAATAAATAAATAATAGGGATGATCTTTTAGCCAATAGCCTAGAGGCCACTATAGCAGGAAAAGAAGGACACTACTTGAAAATAAGAGGGCAACAGAAAAAGTCAAAGTTGCAAAAGAAATATGGCAATGGATATTCTCTTTATTGTGCAATAAGATCTGGCAACGTCCACCTCGTCTAATCCTGGTCTTGTTGCACATCTACATGATGCAGGTTCATTTATATAGGGTGCACACATGGAACATGAGAACATAGGCATTTGTCTTATTCCAAGATAGACCATTCAGCCCAGTCTTCAGCCTGCATCGATGACCAAGCTAGCTGGAGATGATGGAAAGTGAAGTCCAGGTTAGAGATGGTGTATCTGCATGAGTCTGGACCAGCCACAGGTCTCCTTGAGTTTCAGACAGAAGGTTTTCTGTTCCAGGATGGAACCTGAGACTTCCTTTTGGAGCACTACATGTGAATTGTCTAAATACCCTAAGGAACTAGATCCTATTAGATCTTGGAAGCTAAGCAAGGTCAGTTTTGGTTAGTACTTGGATGGGAGAGCTCCCACAAATACCTGATGCTGTAGGCTCTGATTCAGAGGAAGGAACTGGCAAAGCTAACTCTGAGTATTCCTTGCCTTAAAAAAAACACATAAAATGCATGGAGTCACCATAAGTTGACAGGTGACTTGAGGGAACATTAGACTAGATGCACACATAAATGACCACCCTGCTCTGAATGGATTTACTTTAATTTTTAGGCACAAAAGAATAGGATGTGCCTTAGAAAACTCACATTGAAGTTTTATCTGGCATTCCATTGTAGAATACAGCTATAGAGGGAAGTGGGTTTGCGTTTGCTTGGGTTTTATCAAAGAAAGTATCAGAAGAAGAGGAAGAGGAAAAAGAGGAAGAGGAAGTAGTAGTAGTAGTAGTAGTAAAAAGGTAAAGGGATGCAGTGGCTCAAGTGCTTAAGTGGTTCAAAGGGTTAAAATGCTGACTCTGTTGATTGCAAGATCTGCAGCTTGAGGCCCAGGGGCCACATGATGGGATGAGCTCCCATTATTAGTCCCAGCTTCTGCAACCTAGCAGTTTTAAAGCATGCAAATACAAGTAGATAAATAGGCATCACTTCGGTGTGAAGGTAAACAGCATTCTGTGCAATCATGATCACAGAGTAGTCTCTGACAACGCTGGCTCTTTGGCTTAGTAACGGAGGTGAGCACCACCCCCTATGGTCGGACACGACTTGACAACCTTGTCAATGGGGAATACCTTTGTTTTTATTGCAGTCGCCCCTCCCAATTCACGGGGGATCCATTCCGGACGCCATCCCCCACGAAAATGGAAAACTGTAAATATTTGAGCCCCATTGAAAAGAATGGTGGCACGCTCCCATGTGTAGGCCCATGGATGCATGCCATTTTGTCCCTCCTGTCTTCCCATCCGCAGAAATTCAAAACCATGAATGGGAAGTCAGTGAATCCAGAGGGACAACTGTATACATGTATAGAGCCAGCATGGTGTAGTGGTTTGAGTGTTGGACTACAACTCCCAGGGTTCAAATCCTCACTCAGTCATGGAACCTATCATGGGGTTTTCTTCGCAAGATTTTTTTCACAGGGGGTTTGCCTTTGCCTCCTGAGGCTGAGAGAGTGTGACTTGCCCAAAGTTATCCAGTGAGTTTCCATGACTGAGCAGGGATTCAAACCCTGGTCTCCAGTCGTAGTTCAATGCTCAAACCACTACATCATGCTGGCTCTCATTGTTTCCTAACAAGTGACATTTCTTTATAGCAGAGATGGGCAAAGTGGGGTCCTGAGACTGTAGCTGTTTTTGTGGCCCTCAGCACCTCCATAATCCCCAGACTGACTGTTTCTGGCTGAAAAAATTGAGTGAATTGTTGCTCCTAGGAGTCTCCAGGTGCACATTTCAGTTTCTGCGTGGGCTGCATGGCCTCCTTGTACTGAAATATCCATTTTTGAGATCCAGAAATGGCCTTCTGGACACTTTGGGCTTTTTTGTTTTATTTTATTTTATTTTTATTTTTTTTTGTTCTCAGCACAGCTCCCTAGGAGATAAGTGTCCCCTGGACTTGCTACAGTTGCTTATTCTGGTTTATACACTGCTTCTGAACATGAATATTATTACCAGGTGGAGCCATCATGAATTGGGTTTTTTTCTCCCCCCTTTAAAGCCACCTAACTGGCCACACATCTCATGGCTACGAACTTCATGCATTAATTGTGCGTTGTGTGTGACATACTTTCTTTGTCTGTTCTGAATCTACCACCCACTGGGAGTCCACAAGTTCTAAAACTATTATGGGAGAAAGAGGGGAGGGCAGATTTGGTCTGTCCCATTCACACTTCTTTATCCTTCAGTGGTTTTATTGTGCAGCCCCTTATGCCAATCCCTATCTCTCTGGCCTCAGTCCCAGGGGGCCATTTCAGGATGGCAGGGGGTGGCTGGCCCCCTGCCCCTGACTCCATCACAGACCATGTGCATCTATGTCTTAGGAGCATCAGCCTTTCCGTAGAGTTCCTTTATGCTACACACTGAGAGAAAATTGTTATAAACAATTAAACAGCCAATGTGCTAGTTAATGCAGCCCAAACATATGCACAAAGCCCTTTGCTTTTCCTCTTTTTAATGTACATGAGACAGAGAGATTGCTTTTCCTGCATATATAATGCTGCTAAAGAGAATGAGTGGGATCCAGGGTCAGGCATGGGCAACTAGGTTAATGGAAGCAGACCACCCGCCCTGTCCTTCTCACTGTAATATTGGCCATTTAGTTGTTTATTATTATTATTATTATTATTATTATTATTATTATTATTACCCCGCCCCTCTGAGATCAACTATGGCATCTGTCACCCTTGTATCCTTCCATAGGTTGCTAAAATGAGTACCCAACTTGTTGGGGGCAATTAGCTTATACATTGTAAAGTATAAGGGAGTGCTTAAGTGCACTGATAAGTGGTATAGAAATGTACTTGGTATTGCTATTGCTACTGTATCCCACCCAAGGAGGGCAAGGGAGCCATTCCCACATTTATTCTCGCAACAGTCCTATAAGGAAGGTTCATCTAAGAGAGTAACTAATGGCCTTTGCAGACTGCCAGAAATAGTGCAAATTGAATCCACTTTAAGGGTTAGGGTTAGTGCTAGGGAATCATGGGAATTGTTTCCCCCCCCCCCCCCCCGAGACATTGAGCCTTCTCTGTCAGAGAGCTCTGGTGCCACAATAAAATACAGTTCCCATGATTCCCTAACCCTAACCCTAACCCTAACCCTTAAACTAGATTCAATTTGCACTATTTCTAGCAGTCTGCAAAGGCCCTAAAAAGGTCACCCAGGGCCTTTGCAGACTGCCAGAAATAGTGCACATTAAATTGAGGCACTGCCCTGGCTCAGTGCTAGGGAGTCATGGGAATTGTATTTTTTTTTGGGACATTGAGCCTTCTCTGTCAGAGAGCTCTGGTGCCACAATAAATTACAGTTCCCATGATTCCCTAGCACTGAGCCAGGGCAGTGCCTCAATTTAATGTGCACGATTTCTGGCAGTCTGCAAAGGCCCTCAGTCACTTTATTTACTCATAGCCTACTTCCCCCCCCCCCCCATGCCTTTATGGATGAGTGGGATCTTCCCAATCTTAGTCCAGCACTCTAACTACTACACCCTTCTGGCTGTTTTAGTCACTCTGGCTCCATCCCCCAAGCTACACAAGGGGTCAGAGGATGATGATGATTGGACTAAGTTGTGATGTTAGCCTAACAAATTAAGACAACTGAAGTCATTTTGCTGCCTAAGAAATAGCAGCAAATGATACCCTCCACCCACATAATCATCCCAGTCAAGATGCTCGGTACCTAAACTAGCAAAGTTATTCTGGTATTTGAAAAAAAAAAATCCCATAAATCCCTCATACCCTCCCACAGTCCCAATTTGGCTGTGACACTCCTGATTAATCCTCTGTCATCCTGCTTTTTCAGGTGCTTTAAAAATGTCCCAGTTTCTCTCTCTTCCTCCCACTTTCCCCCTTTCTCCTCCATTTACTTCAATTGCTGCAAACTGTTAATCCAGCATGGGGACAGGAAAGAGGGGGTAGATTATTGCTTTATCCTGTAGGTTCAAGCAAAAGCAAACTGCCGCAGCCTCACCTAGCTTATGTGGTCTTCCTCATTAATCACGTTTACCACCTTCTGATGTTGCTTGGCCCCATATGTCCCAGTTTTCATTGGTATAATGTTGGAGGGTATGGCACATGTTCTCATTTGTGGCAGTCTACAATCAGGTAAATTGGCTATCTGAGGCAACTGCCTCACTTTGTCTAATGAAAGGAACTGGCCTGAGTGGTGAGAAGTGAAGTTTCCCCCAAATCGGGCAGGGACACCTTCCACTCACAGAAGATGCCTCTATTTATTCTCCCCTCCACTCAGCCCCACACCACCATGACTACTACCTTCAATATGATCCTCCCCATAACCCTCCTGAAGCATTTGCAGAGCCTAGAAACTCTGCTGTGAGTAAGAAGAAGTAGGTTGCTGCCACACAGCAGAATTATTGCAGTTTAATACCACTTTAACTGTCATGGTTCCATCCTATGGAATCCTGGGCTTTGTAGTTTGTTGGGACACCAGAGCTCACTGACAGAGAAGGCTAAATATCTCACAAAATGACAAATCCCAGAATTCCATAGCACTGAGCCATGGCAGCTAAAGTGGTGTCAAACTGCATTAATTCTGCAGTGTAGATGCAGCCATAGAGTGTCCCAGAATGTTTTAATCCGATGCTTTTACTTTTGTATTTTTTATTTTATATATTTTTAAAAGGGGGTTAACTGTTATTTATTAGTATTGTTTAGTATTGTTTATTTTGGGCATGTTTTATTTAAATGTAATTTTACATGTAAGCTGCCTTGATTGCCATGGCAAAAGGTGGGATATAAAAATAAATTATTATTATTATTATTATTATTATTATTATTATAGAGAAGTCTGCTTCACTCTGCCTAGTTGCCCTCATCTAAATCAGGATCCAATCCATTTGGTGGTATAAAAAGAAGTGACAGCAAACGGTCCTGAAATAAACTCCTGTTTGCAATTTAATCTGGAATATATTTACCAGCAGGACTTTAAACTTTGCAGAGAATTTCAGCCATGCCCACCTCTACACACACACACACACACACACACACACACCTTTGTGAAATCTCTGGTAGCAGTCCTGCTGCAACCTGAAACGGTGCTCATTGTTCCCCATTTGTAAATGGGAATAATAGATGCCTGACCCACATGGGTTGTTGAGAGGGCCACCATAAAATTTCTGCAGCACTTTACAAATTAATGCAATCCTAGACATGCCTACTCAGAAGTAAGTCTCACCGCATTTAATGGGGCTTACTCCCAGCTCTAAGTAGGTGGAGTAGGAATAGTGAACCCGCAGCAGAGAGAACACATGACCATTAAGAAGAGCCCAGGTTGGATCAGACAATAGCCCTACATGGTCCAACACTGGCCATTTAGTTGCCCATGGGGACCCTGCCGGAAGCACATGAGTGCAAGGGTACCTACCCATCAGCTTATGTGCCAGAGCAAAGCACAACAACAACAATTGTTACGTGCCACATTGCATTATCTGATGGTACTTCACTGCTTCCTCGATTTTTGGATAGAATCTAGATAACTGATGGTCCAAAATTCCAATCAGTAACATCTAGTTGACTAGGAAACCTAGAATCATCATCATCTGGTGCCATAAATGTACATCTAACTGTACAAAAATAAAACAATAAAATGGACACCCCTAACAAGGACATACAATCTAATTAGATACACAGATGCCAGACACCAGAAGCGGAAGCTATTTTGACAACTAACTATCCTGTCTAGTAGGGCAGTCCTACTGTTTGGAAGAGCCAACAGTGATCTGAGTGCTGGACTAAGCCTCCGAGAGACCAGAGTTCAAATCTCTATCTAGAAACAGCCACCCAGAACAGAGCACATTCTTTCAGCCTCAGAGGATGGCAATGGCAAAATCTCTGAAGAAATCTTGCCAAGAAAACACCATGATAGGGTTGCCTTAAGTCAGAGTTGATGGGAAAGCAATCATCATCTTCATCATCTACTACTACTACTACTACTACTGTTTGGGCCCATGTGTCACCCACCCATGCCACATTCCTCCCAACAAGTAGAAGTCTCCTTGCAAGAAAGGAGGCTGGATAACAAACTAAATGTAGTTGGCTTCTCCATCAATTGGGCCTTCCAGCTTCCACCTCCCAAAGGCCCAATGTGCATCAGTGTGACCCTCTTCCCTTCAGGTATTGTTGAAATACATTTCCCAGCATTCTGACCATTGACCGTGCTGGCTGGGGCTGATGGATGCTGGTGTCCAGAGAGGGGAGGGGCAGCAGATTTTGCAACCTGAAAGTACTACAGAAACTATAAATACAATAATTTGGACAGACGTGGCTGTCCATTTCGACAGCAGTTTTTCAAACTAAGATGATGGTTGACTACAAGTCTTGGGAGCATTGCCAGCAGTCACAGATTCTGGGACTTGTAGTCCAACAACATTTGAAACACTAAGTTTGGAAACCACTGATTCTAAGATTTCAGATATGGACTTTTATATCTGTAAACGTTTACAACAGACTTTTCCCACCTGAGGATGCTTCTGATGTGTGCAGGCCAGAACTCCCACCATCCTCAGTCAGTACAGGCACTGGAACAGCTGGCTGGGAGTGATGGAAGCTGAAGCTATGAAGTACTTGCTTTCAAATCATATCTCTAAGGCATCATGAGATTCTGCGCCATCGCAATTAGGAGCAATGCCTGGAAAATTACTTTTGGAAATGCCAAATCCCAGAGTCCCTCAGCTTGCATGGCTATTGGCCAGGGTAAATGAGGGGGATTCTGGAAGTTTTGGCATGGCCATTGGCCATACTGGCTGGGGAATTCTGGGACTTGCCATCCCCAAATAAACCTATTTTAGGCTCTGGTTGGACTATGCCTTTGGAGACCAGTTTTTGACTCTCAGCTCAGCCACAAAATGCACTGTGTGACCTTGGGCAACTCACATGCTCTCAGCCTCTCAGGAAAAGGCAATGGCAAGCCTCTTTGGAAGAGATCTTTCCAAGAAAACCCCATTATAGGTTCACCTTAAAAGTCACCATAAGTCAGAAATGACTTGAAGGCACACAACAAAACAACAGTCAGGAGAAGTTAATCTACTAAAGAGAGGGAGGAGCTGGAGGTAAGTAAATTCTCTCCTGGGAATTGCCTGAAGGAAGGTGTATCTACACCAGTGGTTTCCAAACTTTGGTCCTCCAGATGTTCTGGATGACAGGCCCCAGAATTCCTGAGTACAGTATTGGCTAAGCTGGCTGGGGATTCTGGGAACTGAGGTCCAAAACACCCTGAGAAACAAAATTTGGGAACCACTGAGCTAAACTGTCAAAATAACACCCCTGGAAGTGCTGTAGTTCCATCCCTGTGGCATCTTGGGGTTTGGAGTTTTGCAAGGTCTCCAGCCTTCTCTGGAAAAGAGTATTGGTGCCAAACTACAAATCCAGGATTGTATAAGTTGGTGGCAGAAAAACAGTGCTATTTATGTGTAGATGCATCCTAGTTGATATCATTGCAAAACAGAAGCATATCAATGTACTGGTTGATGTACTGGTTGACACACTGGACTGGGAGAGACAAGGGCTGCATCCACAGTGCAGAAATAAAATGGTTTGGCACCGCTTTAACTTCCATGGCTCAATGCTATGGAATTCTGGGAATGGTAGTTTGTTCTGGCACCAGAGACAGGTTTATTTCTGCACTGTGGATGCAGCCAAGTGCTAGTTTCCATTGAAACTTCCTAGGTGAGTTTCAGTCAGTCTCTTTCTCTCAGCCTCTCCTACTCCACGGGGTTGTTGTGAAGTTTTACAACCAGGTGGGAGAATGGGATTCCCTCCTCCAACTTGGCTTGCTCCCAGCCAAGAGATACATTTGGATGGAGGAATTCTTCGAGAGAAAAATCCCTAGCCAGCAGCAAGGGGAAAAGGAGCTCAAGCAAAGGTCCTCTCCTCTTCCAGCCCAGCCAACTTGCGAGGTTTTAAACCAGGGGTAGGCAACCTAAGGCCCGGGGGCTGGATGTGGGCCGGTGGGTCTAGGGCCGGTCCTGCCGCCGCCGCCGCCCGCCATAATGATATTGATTATTGTTGTTATTACTTGTTCTTGGGGTTTTCTTGGCAAAATCTCCACAGGGATTTTGCCATGGCTTTTCTGGGGCTGAGAGTGTGTGCATGCATATTATTTTTATTTTTTTATTTTTTTTAATATTTATTTATTTATTTATTTTTGGTGCTTCAGCCCCCCAATTGTCTGAGGGACAGTGACCCGGCCCCTGGCTCAAAAAGGTTGCCTACCCCTGTTTTAAACAGATTTTTGGGGGAGAAAATTTCTCCCCCCTCTCTCTTGCTTTGCGCCTTTTGGGTGCGCTTGGAAACTTTGAGAGGAAAGAGAAGGTAGGGGAAAGTTTTCTTCCTCCTCTCCATTAACCCCTCCATCCTTTCTTTCTTTTTGGAGACTGCTTGGCCAAGGCTCGGTTTTCTATTGCTGAGTACAAAGGAAGGCGCCGAAATTAAAAAGCAAGGCAAGGCTTCCAACAAGAGCCGTCATTCCTTCAATCCCAGCCCCAGCTCCCTTTCCAGGGAGCATTCTGGAATGTTAAAATCCATATGAATTCTGCAGATCTTTTTGGGTGGAATGAAGAAAGGGAGGGAAAAGGGTGGAAGAGAGAGAGAGAGAGAGAGAGAGAGAGAGAGAAGCATGCATGCAGGCAGGCACATGACTCTGGCTGCATCCGCACAGGAGAAACAATCCACTTTGACACCACTTTTAACTCAATGCTATGCGGTCCTGGGATCTGTAGTTTGCCCCATCGCGATTTTCTCCCACCCAAGCCCTTCAGATATGCTCAAGTCAAAAAGCATCCTTCAAAGAGGATGGGCAGGGAATGGAGACCTAGAAGTGAAAGTGAGAGGACCCAAGGATGGAATGGACCAGCCAGGAGTGAAAGTGACCGGTCACTTTCACTCCTGGCTGGTCCATTCCATCCTTGGGTCCTCCTCTCACTTTCACTCTTAGTCAATTTCCTTGTCAATTTCCTTCCTCACCCTCTTGGACATTTGCTAGTCCCTTTCCTTCCTAGGTGGCCAATTCCACTCACAGGCATTTGCTAGTCCCTTTCTCTCCTAGGTCTCCGAATCCACTCTTGGGCATTTGCTAGTCCCTTTCCCTCGTAGGTAGCCAATTCCACGCTTGGGCCTTTACTAGTCCCTTTCCTTCCTAGGTGGCCAATTCTACTCTTGAACATTTGCTAATAATAATAATAATAAAATTTATTTATACCCCTCCCCTTTGAGATCAATCCCTTTCTCTCCTAGGTGGCCAATTCCATTCTTGGCCACTTTCTAGTCCCTTTCCTTCCTAGGTGGCCAATTCCACTCTTGAACCTTTGCTACTCCCTTTCCCTCTTGAGCCTGGTCCCTTTCCCTCCCAGGTGGCCAATTTCATCTCTCTCCCATTCCCTCCTTCTTTTGGGGTAGTCCAAGGCTAGCTGGGCCAGGAGCCCAGGGGAGGAGCGGGAGGGGGGGGGGTCTTACTTGTGCTTGCCCAGGGGCTTCCCGGAGGTGAGCTGAGGGCTGGATCCGGAGGTGTAGAGGCTGTACCGGCTGCCGTAGGCGGCGGGGGGCCCCGGGGCCCGGTAGTAGGTCCCTTTGGCCTCGCAGAGCCGAGCCAGGAGCGTCCCGACGAGGCAGAGGAGCGGAGCCAAGGAGGCGCCGAGGGAGCGGGCTCGCCCGGCCAGGCTCATGGTCGCCCCGGCCCGAGAGCGAGCGAGCGAGCGAGAGAGAGATGCGGGACCGGGTCCAAAGGGGAGTGAGTAGACCGGGGCCTCTCCCCCAGGAGCCGAGGAGAAGGCTTCCTTCCCAGCAGCAGCAGCAGCAGCAAGGGAAGCCCCCAGGAGCCGGGCGAAGGAGCCTCCGGTCCGGTGGGAGGCCCGAGGGCGGACCTGGCCGATCCCAGCCCCACCAGCCTGGCTTTTGTACCTTGGCGGGCGTTGTGCTGGGCTCCGAGTCAGCGCCGGGCTCCGCTAAAGCAGCAGCAGCAGCAGCAGCAGCAGCCGCGGAGGCAGCGGAGAGAGGCGGGTCCCCCTCGGCCCCCCTGGATTAGCATAAGAAGGTCCCATCCCTCGCCTCCCCCCGACGGAGGGAAACACACACACACACACACACACACACACACACACCCCTCCATCCATCCCTCCATCCCCACACACACACCCCAAACCCTGGCAGCGCAGCATCAAACAGATCCCCCTTTCAAAAGAAAGAAAGAAAGAAAGAAAGAAAGGAGGAGGAGGCAACAATGGCCCAGGGATGAGAGAAACAGGGGAAAGAGGGGAAAGGGAAGCAGGGGAGAAGACCTCTGGGGTGCCTCCTTGGAGTTGGCCAGCTCCAAGGAAGGCTGGCTGGGGACTGGAGTTCTGGGCCTCCCCGGGGGATCCTCCTAAACCACATGGCATCCATGTGCGGTCCTCCTTTCCCAACCTCCCCACTCCCCCGGAGCTCACAGACAAAGGGATTTGCTGTCCACAGAGGGGGAAAAGAGAGAGAGAGAGAGAGAGTCTGGCAGAGATCCCCAAAGGCCATCCAGTCGAACCCCCTCCATCCAATTATGCAGGAAGACACAGTCAAAGCATCCCCTGTAGATGGCCATCCAGCCTCTGTTTAGAAACTTCCAAAGAAAGAGACTCCACTACTCTCTGAGAGAGAGAGAGAGTTCCACTGTGGAACAGCTCTTACTGTCAAGAAGTTCCTAATGTTGAGCTGGAATCTCTTTTCCTGGAGCTTGCATCCACGATTCCATGTCCTATTCTCTGGAGCAGCAAAAAACAAGCTTGCTCCATCCCCAATGTGACTCCCCTTCAAATATTTAAACAGGGGTATCATATCACCTCTTAACCGTCTCTTCTCCAGTCTAAACATACCCAGCTCCCTAAGTCTCTCCTCATAAGGCATGGTTTCTGGACCCTTCACCATTTTGATCACCCTCCTCTGGATGTGCTCCAGCTTGTCAATGCCCTTCTTGAACTGTGGTGCCCAGAACTGGACACAGTATTCCAGGTGAGGCTTGACCAAAGCAGAACAGAGTAGTCTCTTCCCTTGATCTAGACACTAAACTCCTATCAATGCAGCTTAGAACTGCATAGCTTGTTAAAAAATAATTCTTCACACACATCAGTTTTCTACAGATTTTAAAAAGCATTCACCCAAGGCCAAGGAGCACTCTTGATGGACAGGTTTCTTACTCTGCCGTAGCAGCATGAGATCTTGGCTCAGCCTATGCACTTGTAGTTACAAAGTTACTGGTGTTAAAGTAATGGGTGTTTGGTAGGACACCTTAGAGCGCCAAAGCGGCATAATACTGGCCAGGATGACCACCTGTAGGATTCAGTCCCTAGACAGTAACCTCAGACCCTCCTGCCATGTGTGAGGTGGGTTAGGGATACAATGACTTGTCCTTGGGATCTGTTACTGTGTGTTTAGTCTCAAGCTTGGCATCTAAGAATGGTGGGCATATTTAGCATGCCCCTTGAGAACAACTAAGCACAACCAATCTTTGTAGTTGTGCATTTGTGGAAAAAGACATCCAAGTCGGCGGGAGGAATACCCAAACAGATTGATACCCTATAGTAGCTCCTTATTTAAATCTTAAACTCCAGGAAGTATATCTCCTAATCGGTTTTCAGGATATAGTTTGTGGAGATCATCTGGGACACTTGTGGACCTTGAAGATGTTTTTGTCACTCCCAGCACCTCCATAATTTCTAGACTGGCCTTTTTCTGGCCAAAGAAAGGCGAATTGCTGCTCCTGGCAGCTTCCAAATGCAACAATCTACTTTTTGAATAGCAAGCAAGCCTCCCCCCCCCCCACCCCCATTCAAATGGCTGGTCATCACAGACAACCAAAAGTGGATTTTTTAAAATGGGTATGTTAATAGTGTAATGCTACTAATGTCCATGATCTGGAAACACAGTGGAACATCTATATATTTCTTTCAGTATGCCAGAAGCCACTAACACATTGCAGATGGTATAATAGCTATCACCACGCAATGGCCCAAATAAAACAAAACCATGTGAATTGTCCCAAAGTCTAACATCATCATCCAACACAAAAGTTACATGTGTTTAATACTGTTGTGACATAAGCAGGCAGCAACAGTTCATATAGATATTACCATCTTGTCTAATTTATCATCAAGGAGCTCCAGCATCTTTGGTATTCCATGGTCCTTCTTATCCATGCTTGTATCTCTGTGTGCCAAGAATGGAAGTATGAAAATTGACATCCAACAAAATAATGTATTTGATGGTAAAGTTTTTTGTGTCTCTTTCCCCTCTGCATGCTTTGTCACTCTGGCTAGCTCTGTGGAGAAGGGTGGTGGTGGTTCTTTTAGGTTGCCATGAATGGTATAGGTTCTAAGTATAGTTTTCCTGGATCATCTCAAAAGACCCACCACCCAGCTTTCAGGAGCCAGAAGGTCCTGCAAAAGCTGTGAGGGATACTTGGTCCTTTTGGACCCTGGTTCCCTATTGTCAGAATCTCATAGTTCCATCCAAACAGGCTTTTCAGTGGATCTATGGAAACTCTGCAAGGAGCTTACAGAGACTGATTTATATGTCGGAACCTCTCCCGTTGAAAAGCAATGTGCACTGACTTTTTCTATTTGATGTTTTAGTCATGGAAATGATTTGTGGAAGCATTCCTTGATAGCAGGAACATACTGCTGGAAATGCCCCTGTGTCCTACAACATGCTTCCAATCAATATGATCTGGAATGGAATGGAATGGAGTATATTGATATTTAAATACTTATCATGCACCCCCCAAAAAGATTCCTTACAAAGAAAATATAGGAAGTTGCCTTACTCCTGATCAGACTATCTAGTTCAGTACTACTCTGATTGATAATCATGCTCTGAGATATCAGGCTGAGTATCTTTCCAAACAGACCTTGGGAGGAAAAACCACCACTATGTATTCTATAGGTCTAAGATTCTTCAGCCAGCATGCTTTTTGTAAACCCCCCCCCCCCCCCAGTAATTTTTCCATGGTCGGGGCAAACATCTTTTATGTTGCCTGATCATTTTATCAGGAGATGTTAAGAAAAGAACTCACATTTTTTTGCATATTTTGCATGTTTTGATGTGCTGTGACAAAGTCATAAGATTTTGTCTAGGAAGCTCTTCTCTTTCCTTGTGTTCCTTTTTCCCCCTGAGAGTCAAGATTTTCCTTGACTCCTCCTGAGAAGCTTTATGCAGCCTTTCAGGCTCTATGGTGCTTCCCATGTATTTCCAAATCTTTCTGGGTCTTCCAGGCATTATGATGATGCAACTGGGAATGCTGGTGTCTTCATGGTGATCAAATGGCTGGATCCCTTTCTGCATTACTGTGAAGGTATGCCTGCATCATACTTTCAACAACAGCTTCTTATGCTTGATAATCTAGTAGTCTACTTCTCCATAGGGATGGGATGGGAGGAATATTTGAAAATTGTCCAAAAAGGTGTTTCTTGAGTGTTGAGAAACCTGACAAAAAGAATCCTGGATTGATGAGAATTTTTACAACTTGGGACCTTTTCTATACCAAATTTGCTTGAGGTTGTCTTGTATAGAAAATGGAATTTTCTGCAAATAGTCTTTGGAACCATGAAGTTTTTGAAGACTTTCTTGCAATGAGAAGAACATTGTTAAAATTACTTGTTTCTTCCTTCAAGAAAAAAAGAGTGAAGAATTACCCCTCCACCTCTCCATGGACCTTTTGGGACAACAGCAGTCATCTGTACACAATTTTATACTAATTTAATTTTATTGGCTAACCTTAAAGAATTCTAGTAGTTAAAAATACTTAAAATTCTGTGTTCATGATCCCTACTCCTAGAACTAAAGTTCTCGGAGTACCCAGTGATGAGGGATTGTGTACTTTAGTTTAGATGTGTACCGAACTAGTTATATATTGTTGTTGTGTGCCTTCACATTGTTTCTGACTTATGGTGACCTTAAAGTGAACCAATTATGGGTTTTTTTAGGGCTGAAAGTGTGTGACTCATCCAAGGTCACCTAATCGTTTTCCATGGCCGAGTAGGGAATTGAACCCTAGTCTCCAGAGTCATAATTTGATGCTTAAACCACTACACAACACATTACATTAGTTTACATTTGTACTAAAGACACTCAGCATGTTCCATCACTGTATATCAACTTGTGTGTAAGGTTACAAATCCACTATTGGTTAATTTACTGTACCCTTCTCCAACTATGTACATCTCCTGCCCAAATTTTTTATATCAAATTGCAATAATAAATACAGTTCTATTTGTATCCATTTTAGGGCTTCAAAGTGGAAGCATATAGGCCATTTCAACCTCATTTTATAGATGAGACTCTGAAGTCATGAGACAGTAATGCAACCAAAGTCTCCTCCACAAAGTGATTTTTGAAACTCTGCCTAAAACAAATAAGGCATCATCGAACTCCCAATTTAATGTGCTTTTATATTGCAGAGGGACTGCTGTTCAGTACAAAAATGCATGTCTTATACTCAAAAGGTCCCATTGAGGCCTTTCTTACCTCAAACCTGGGACAGTCGCTGACTTTGTATAAGGCAGGACATCCACCAAAGTTTTGATTGGAAGCAATCAAACAGGAGGTCAACTAGTATCCCTGGGAATGTGCATCCCAAATAAGAATGATTTTATGGGGAGAAATGAATTTGTAGATAGAATTTGTAAGATCACCCTACATACAATTTTCCAGATACAGGGAAGATACAGTCATATAGACTGATGCCACAATTTTATGGTGGGCAAAAGTCAAGTGTGTGTTTTTTCTTCCACAAGAGTATGTATTAGACCATGGGATGATTAATTAAATAAATAAATAACAATTCCTCATGAGAATTTACTCTGAACTTAGCATTTTTGTAGAAGAAAGTCATCCCTTTCAAATTTGAGTCCTAGCAAGGGAATGGCTACAGCCTAAATATCCTAAACGCCCCAGATCTGTCTAATCTTGGAAGCTAAGCAGGCTCACCCTGGTTAGTTTTTGGATGAGAGACCACCAATGAATACCAGGTATTGTAAGCTATATTTTAGAGGAAGGAACTGACAAAACCACCTCTGAGTAGTCCTTGCCTATGAAAACTCTAGAAAATTAATGGGGTTATCATACATTGACAGGCAGCTTGAAGGCATTTGCACATGTGTGCACATGCATGCATGCACACACGCAAACACAAACACAGATGAATGGTTAGTGAATGATATTTGCTCTTACAAGCTCAAAGGGAGTTGTCACCTGCTGTTCTATATGCATTGCTTGCCCAACTACCCTAATAATTTTTAAAGAATAAATGAGTTGAATCTGCCCTTACTCACACTAAAAGGGTACACATTGAAATCAATAGGACTTAGATTACTAATGACTAATTTTTAATGCAATCAAACTCATAGATGTTTTAGCTATAGTGGGTTTTAGCTATAGGCACAAATCCCTCCAACAGAAATGCCCTTCTGTAGGTAGAATTCCTCTTTTGCCAATTGATCCCAGAGATCTGCTGACAGGGTGATCTGCCGGCAAAACTGCACTGCTAACTAAGATCTACCAGCAGAAGAGAAGGGAAGGGAAGATAGTGGTGGATTAGGTAGGTGCTAAATTATGTCAGATCTAAACCTCTTCCAGCCTAGAAAAACATCTACAATGTTGGTGCAAAGTTCCAGGGAGAAAAGTAATGTCCAGCATGCTTAACCTGAATTGAGCAATGTCAGGTGGCCTAGTGTCAGCTGGCATTTGGAAATCTTTGCCAGTTAGGATTAACTGGCAAGGAAATCTTTGCTCATTAATTTCATTTTGTCTGCTTTATGTATCACTATGTCTAGATCCACAATACTCTTTTACTGAGTGTAATTGACTATGCTATATGTTGTTCAACCAAGCTATGTGTGTTTACTGCCAAGAAAATTCCTGGTAAGTACAGGATTGTGCATTTAGGATACTTTTTAGCTGCTCTAAATCTGCAACTGAAGTTTATATTAGGTATTTAGAAAACACTCGGGTTTACTCCTCAAAAATGGAGAGATTCCCCCATACGCTCTTTAGTACCTGACTGTCAGCTTCCTGAAATATGGCTATTCTGGGGATGACCAGAGGGTTTTACAATATGCTATCAGACTTGGAGAACAAATCATGGCTGGACAACATCACCAGCTTTGTCCAGTAGAGGTCACTCCATATCACCAGAAAGGTGAGTATTTTTTTTAAAAAAAAGGTTATGATAAAACTGACAACATTCTTCAGCTGCAACATTAGGCAGGTAGGTGCGTGGGAGGAATACCAGTGAATGACTGTCACCAAAGTTTTGTCACTAAAGGAAGGAAGGAATTAAAACAACACAGAAATGCCGTCACAAGTCCTCTCTACTGGACTGAAACATAGAGGGAGATCACTGAGAAGCACTTCTTGTTTTAAAAAGTCATAGATTTCCTCATAGGAATCAGACTAAAACCCACATGTAAGCAGCCATATGTCCTACACTCTTCCATGAGTATTCACAGTGTTTTTCATGAGTCCGTATCTCCCAATTATCCCTGGTCAACCACATCTTCTCAACACATAAAGGGTAGTTTGCTTTCATAGAGACCAACCTGGTAGCAAAGATCATCTTTGGAGGTTGATCTTTGGATGCTCTTGTATGCAGAGATTAGCCTGACACCTATAGGACTTGGAAAAGTGCTTTCTTTTAAAATTACAACTCCCTGAATTCTTTAACCAGAATTGTTAGCTGGTAGCCATTTCTGTAGTTCACCCTGAAAATGAAATGTTTTCAATGTTTAATGTTCTTAACGTACCAATTGTTTGTTTTTGATTTTCTTTTTACATTTATACTGTTATTGACGCTTTTGTGTTGTTTTAAATTGTATCATTCTTAAATATTTTATTAGCCATAGAATCATAGAATCATAGAGTTGGAAGAGACCACAAGGGCCATCCAGTCCAACCCCCTGCCATGCAGGAACTCCCAATCAAAGCATCCCCGACAGATAGCCATCCAGCCTCTGCTTAAAGACCTCCAAGGAAGGAGACTCCACTACTCTCCGAGGGAGTGTGTTCCACTGTCGAACCGCCCTTACTGTCAGAAAGTTCCTCCTAATGTTGAGGTGGAATCTCTTTTCTTGCAGCTTGCATCCATTGTTCTGGGTCCTAGTCTCTGGAGCAGCAGAAAACAAGCTTGTTCCCTCCTCAATATAACATCCCTTCAAATATTTAAACACGGCTATCATATCACCTCTTAACCTTCTCTTCTCCAAGCTAAACATCCCCAGCTCCCTAAGTCGTTCCTCATAGGGCTTGGTTTCCAGACCCTTCACCATTTTAGTTGCCCTCCTTTGGACACGCTCCAGTTTCTCCACATCTTTTTTGAATTGTGGTGCCCAGAACTGGACACAGTATTCCAGGTGAGGCCTGACCAAAGCAGAATAGAGTGGCACTATTACTTCTCTTGATCTAGACACTATACTTCTACAGATGCAGCCTAAAATTGCATTGGCCTTTTTAGCTGCTGCATCGCACTGTTGACTCATGTTCAACTTGTGGTCCACCTGGATTCCTAGATCCCTTTCACACGTAGTCTCATTCAGCCAGGTGTCCCCCATCGTATATCTGTACTTTTCTTTTCCGCCCTAAGTGCAGTACCTTACATTTCTCCGTGTTGAATTTCATTTTGTTAGCTTTGGCCCAGCTTTCTAGTCTGTTCAAGTCATTTTGAATTTTGATCCTGTCCTCTGGGGTATTAGCTACTCCTCCTAATTTGGTGTCATCTGCAAATTTGATAACTATGCCTCCAATACCATCATCCAAATAATTAATAAAGATATTGAATAGCACTGGGCCCAGGACAGAGCCCTGTGGCACCCCACTGGTCACTTCTTTCCAGGTTGAAAAGGGCCACCTTGAGTCTCACTACTGAGAGAAAGGCAGGATACGAATGAACAATGATAATGATGATGATGATGAGAATAAGAATATTCTTCCTTTCTTGTTACTAATCTGGAGGTGCCAGGCATTTCCACCCTTTAATCTGAACTTTTTATTCTAGCAATAGCAACAGCATTTACATTTCTATACCACTTCATATTGAACAAAGGTGATTTACAGCACGTAAGCTAATTGCCCCCGACAAGCTGGGTACTCATTTTAGCAACCTACGGAAGGATGCAAGGCTGAGTCAACCCTGGAGCCCTAGGATCGAACTCACAACCTTCTGGATGCGTATGGAAATTTTAATGTTGTAAGCTGCCCCGATTGCTCTGCAGAGGGGCGGGATATAAAATAATAATAATAATAATAATAATAATAATAATAATAATAATAATACTGGCTGCAGTACTGGCACCATCAGGGCTCCTAGTGATTTATTGTAATATTTATACTTATTTGGTTTATTTATACTTGTTTGGTTAGGTTTGCTTTGGTTGCTTGCTTTTATGATGCTCTTCTGGTCAGTTTTTAACTGCAGATGATTTCCTGGATGCCAAATTAGTAAATCACTGATTTATTTTATCATTTATTTCCACATAATTGTCCCTTTTATTCTGTTTTCATTTTCCTTTGGTGATTAAATTTTAAGGGATTTTCTTAAGCCACTTTCAGTGCCAATTGGTGGGAAGGCAGCACAGATACAAATCTTTTAAATAACTGATCAGCCAACTAAGGAACTACATACAGTGAGAATCTGCGTGTAAAATATCATGAGATCTGTGTTTCCAGCTAAATCCTTCTTCATGGAATTCTCTTATGGAGGAATTTTGTATCACGTGGAGAAGCCATCAGTGTTGATGAAAGGAGATTAAGGGTTGGGGGAAATGTTACAATTGCATGCAAATAGAATTAAACTGGGGAAACATTGCACTGGGAAATTAAAATAAAAAAGAAATACTCTGTTGAGGATAGCATACTAAAATAAATTGTAGCATTTAAATCACAGTTTGAACAGTACAAGTTATACAGATTTCTGAGGCTTTGCTTTGGATTAAGGCATTCATTGAAACACACTGAAACAGATCAAGTGATTGGCTACCTGTCAAGTTGAGCTCTTGAGATTCACCAGAACTATGAAATGAACTGCTCTGACTTTTCAGAGCTTTATTACAGATTCATTGCTGAACGATCATTATCCTTGGCATACAAGGAGGTATGCTACAAGTGGCTTCTTTCGCTTTATTTGAATTTTATTCTGTGACTTACGCACTTCGGTTTTACAATTATTTGTTGCAAGGCTGAAGTTGTTTTGTATCCTCTGATTTTATTGCTTTGTATCCACTCTTGTTTTACCACTCGATGCTTTACTTGGATTTCAGATTTCTGAAGCCTGTTTCATCTGGCTCTGGCTCTGGCTCTGGCGAAACCATGTTAGACATAATGTCTAACATGGTTTTAACATAGATAAAACCACAGGAAATAATCTTAAGAAACCTGAAGCACAAAAGAGAGCCAATGAAACTTCAGCATGAGCCAATAAAGGAAATAGCCTTCAGATATCTGAAGCACAAAAGTCAGCCAATCAACCCTAAAAATAAGCCAATAAAGCTAAAAGTGGAGCCAAAAAGTTTATAGTTAAATGTAGCATGTTTCAGACAACAGCCGAGATCCTACCTCACAGATGTGGGTTAGAAATGCTGAACAACATATCATCTTCTGACCTGACTCCCCAGATCTACCTTAACAGCCAAAAGCCACATGGAGTGATGAAGGTGTGTTCAGCTGGTGATTGGGACACAGTAGGATGTTTCCAGTCCCCTCTCACCTGCGATCTGTGTTGGGACAAGGAGTTGTGACAGTAGCACTGCTTCTGATTGTTGCACAACAGATCAATGGTGGGAAGGGGCTGGAAATGTCATCTTTCTGCACCCTGATCATCAGTAGAAGGTGTCAGGCTCAATCCCCAGTACCACCAGACAAGACTAAGGAGACTTCCTATTCCAAAATCCAGAAGAATCAAAGTACATAATAGGTTGACCAGTGGTTTTGTCTAGACCAATGGTATGGCTCAGTACAAGACAGCATTTGTATGCATGCACACTATGTCCTTGCATAATCAATCCATGAGGAGCGGTGGATAAGAAATAATAATGGGCATGAAGGCACAGAAAAATAGATGCTGTGGGCAAATCACAAATACTGATGGAGTGGAATCCTAAATTAATAAAGATTAATAGAACATTGGATACTTGAAAGTCTCTCCAACCACTTGTGGCTTTCACCTAGGAAACATTTTGTTTTCCTTGACTCATGCATCACAATTCTTATTGGTTTTACACATACATTCTAGAGTTTGGTTGCAATGGGAATATGAGGTATGATGGGAGAAAAACTGGAAACCTAAGGTAGAAAAGGAGGGCCAGGACTGATATGTAACAAGTAAACATGAAAGGGACCATAGGTGAGTGGCAGAACACATTATTTGTATTCAGAAGATCCCTGCTTCAATTCCTGCCATCTTCAGGCAGAAGGCATACTGAGACTCCAAAGAGCCATTGGAAGTCAAAATAGACAACACTAGCAATACATCACCTTGTTTCTAATCTTTGTCACATTCATATGTGTTTACTCTTAAATCAATCCCATGTCCACATTAATTTGCAGATTTTTTTAAAAAAATCCATATTATTAATTTAAATATGTATTTCCATATGTTTTCTCTCAAATTACAAATTTCTTACATTATTTTCTTTTTCAATAGCCTAAAGGATTTTCTCTCAAACCACACACTTTAAAATGTATTTTAAAATCCTTTTGAGTCAAGAACTAAAATAACAAAGACTGGGCTTCTCAAGCATCTCTAACTACTAGGTGAGATGGATTGTCTGATCCAGTCTAAGGCAGCTTCCAATATAGTTCCTATGGGAGTATGCTAATAGACAGCTTTTCCTAATGGAAAAGGCCATTAAAATCTATAGGCTTAGGTGTCACCAAAGTGTGGAAGATTCTGATTTAACTATAGATTGGCAATGAGTTACAGCTGGTGATAAAAGTAAGTACAGAGTTTTAACAAGAAGCTGTTGCTTTTCTCTGAAAAAGGGCACAACGTAAGCCACCTAGAGGTTTATTTCACAAGTGACTGACACCAAACAGTGACCTCCACTCCCTTGCCTGCTTTTTTAATTAGCACCTGTACAAAGTAATCACCTGAATAATTGCCTCTTTTCATGGGTCAACAAGTCAGTAAGCTTTGACCCTCAGTTCCCACATGGGTAAAAGATTTCCTTGCACATATATGCTGAAAATCAGGATGTTGATGCAATTATTTTTCTTCTTTTTTGCCCCTGCTGCTGCTTGCTCAGGGATTTATGACATAGGTTTGCCAGGTTTTCCACCCAGGACTATCCTCCCAGACACCAGGTCAGCTCAAGATGCAGCAGGATACACAAAGAAGATCTGTATAGGTCCTGCCTCAAGTCTTGCAACTGGAGAGCCTCTCGTGGGACAACAGTGGTATTCTACAGTGGTAGAATAGATCAGGGCAAGGGTAGGCAACCTTTCCCCTTTAAGGGCCGAGGGACTTCATCTCCCAGAAGCCTCAGCCATGTTGGCCAATAGTCCCATGTTGGCCAATAGCTCCTGGGATTCTGGGAGCTGAAGTCCCTTGGCCCTTAAAGGGGAAAGGTTGCCTACCCCTGTTCTTAATTGTCAACAGGGATATATGAGGCACTTATATGTTATCCATATTTTCAATTGTATGTTTGTTTCATCTAATTGCCACCTACTGCCAGAGGGTGTTTTTTTATCATAAACATTTGTACAACTTTTGATACAAAAACAATGACATTTACTCTTGTCACAACATTCCCTGTCATATTTCTATACTGTTATTATAGGGCCTAAGCAGACTGCCAGAAATAGTGCACATTAAATTGAGGCACTGCCCTGGCTCAGTGCTAGAGAATCATGGGAACTGTAATTTATTGTGGCACCAGAGCTCTCTGATAGAGAAGGCTCAATGTCTTAGAAAAAAAATACAATTCCCATGACTCCCTAGCACTGAGCCAGGGCAGTGCCTCAATTTAATGTGCACTATTTCTGGCAGTCTGCTTAGGCCTATTGTTATTGTTGTTGTTGTGTGCTTTCAAGTCATTTCCAACTTATGATGACCCTAAGGTGAAAACCCATGGGATCTTCTTGGAAAATTTCTTCAGAGGGAGTTTGCTATTGCCATCCTCTGAGGCTGAGAGTGTGTGACTTGCTCAAGCTCACCCAGTGGGTTTACATGGCTGAGCTGGGATTAAAAGCTTGGCATCCAGTGTTACAGCCCAGCACTCAAATCACTACAGCATGCTGGCTCCTTACACCTACTACGTGCATCTTTTTCTTAACATACACATTTTTGTATGCAACATTCCCTAATATTTGCATTTTGGTACATAGTTCCTGAATTGAGAACAGCACTGCCAAATGTGGAGATGTGCAGAACCCAAAGGACATCTACATGCTCATCTGCATATTCATCCAGGAACTGTGTGTTGGTGTGGTTCACTTACAAATTCAGACCAAACAGGATTCTCTCCCCCTCAACCCTATTTGACAGTGAAGTAATTTTAAACCTAGTAAGTATTTCCATCTTAACCTGAAGCATCCCTTCTAATTCCAGAATCCTGAATGTACAATAATGTTTAGGACCTGGGTTACCACTGAACAACAGAAAAAGTGGCCAGCGATGACAGCACACATGGCACTAGGCAATGTTTGTCTCAGCCAAAGGATTTTTCATGACAGTCAATTTCTTAGGATATGGAAAATTACTAGGGAAATTCTTCCCAAGGGAGCATGGAAACCTATGAGTATCCAAAGGCATAGTTGTGTTAGTCTGGAAAATCAATGTGCAAAGGGATCTTGTAGCACCTTTGAAAGAAAGAAGCTGGTAGCATGAGCTTTCATAGACTTGACTGTACTTCCTCAGAGACACATCTACGGTAATTTTTAAAATTGCAGACAGGACTGTGGTGTGCAGGAAGCTTTCTTTGCACACTGTGGTACAGATTACATCCCTTCCTCATAAACTGCTGTTTACTTCAGGAGTGAAGCTCCCATTAGTGCTATTATTCCAGCATGATGCAAATTCTTACATTCACAGTACCATCATATGCACAGCACAGTTTATTATGCTCCAAACATTGGTGGTGATGTATGCTGGATAACCCCTGGATATGCCAACATAAATATTTACACATCAAATCCCTTGGCTTGGGTGTACAAGGGCAGCCGGAAGCTTCTGGATGCAGCTCCATCCTGACTGGCCATGGGGATGTGCCCAGGTATCATCTACTGCCCTTGTAAATGCAGGGAAAGTAGTCTTTGTCTTTGTCTGGGATGTGAGGGTTGCTTCGTCTCCCTCATGTATACAAGTGAAACAAGATAGCACCAGGGAACATCCTCCCAGTCAATGAGTGTCAGGGAGCAGAGCTTCACTCTGCCTTTCTTTGTACATCCAGAGAAGAAGAAGAAGCTGTCATCATAGGATTTCCAGGTTTCCCATTTTGTATGGGGTGTTCCCTTTGTGAGTTGAATTCCTGTCTTTTTTGGAGGTAATATGGACATCCCATATGTCCTATGTTATGATCCATTATGTGTGAGATGAGTGTGTGTTGGTCACACTCAGAACAGAGTGACCCCCACATATTTGGTATGCAGCAAAATTGTCTCAAATTACACATCAAATGCTGTGGGGTCTCACCTGATGTGAGTGCAGCTGGTATCCTCTCTTCCTTTTGTCATCTCACCAGGCTGAGGTTACTAAGATTAGTGACACATGAGGCAGGTATGTATAAATCAAGTCCCATGAGAGGCTCTCCAGTTGCAAAACATGAGGCAGGACGTATACAGATCTACCTTGTGTATCTTGCTGCATCTTGAGCTGGCCTGGTGACTGGGAGAATAGTCCTGGGTGGAAAACCTGGCAAACCTATGCCATAAATCCCTGAGCAGCAGCAGAAGCACACTTATGCAGATTTGCATTCTGTCAGTGGGCAAACATGATCTTGCCCATGAGTGAAAAGTTAGTTGGGTACATTGCCATGAAATCAGTGGCTCTCAAGTGCTTATTTAAATAAATAAGGTTTGTGCATTCAAACTTTTTTCTACATTATGCTTCATGAATTTTGATCTGAAGACTACCATAAGAAATAATACTGCCCAATTGTCCCTATTTGGCAGGTTCAATCTGATTAATCCTCTGCTGTTCCACTTTGTCCACTGCTTTTTAAATGTCTCAGTTTCTCTCTCCTCCTCCCACATTCCCTTTTGTCCTGAACTTACTGTAAGCTGTATGTGCACTATAAAAAAGTAGTTTGCACTCAGTTAATTGAGTGGGAGGAGAAGAGAGGAAGAGAAGCGATGTGGTACTTCCCAACAGGCTCAGGTAAAAGCAAACAGCTGCAGCCCCACCTAACGGGTCTTATTCCACATTTTGTCATTTTGACCACACTCTGATGCCGCTTGATTATATGTGTCCTGGTTTACATATGTGAAATGTCTGAGGGGGTGAGATTTATTTATTTATTTATACTTTTTGCGTAATACAGCAGTGTCAAGCTGGCTAGACATGATTGAGATTAAAACAAGTGAAGCTCACACCATTAAAATAATAATAGCTGAAGCCATTAAAATAATTACAATGATCAGTAAACATCAAAAACATTTTTAGAAGGCCAGTCTGAAGAGCTCTGTCTTCTTTACATTCTTCCTAAAAGAAATGAGAGCGTAAAATGAATGCAAGTCTCTTGGGACTTGAGACTGCCTTTCATAGTCTGGGAGCAATACAGGAGAAAGCCCTGTTCCACAGCTCAAATGCCTGTGGAAGCAATTGTCAAGAAAGACCCACTTAAAATCTCAGAAACCAGATAGGTTCATGATGAGGTAGGCAATCCTTTTGACAGTTCCATCTTAGGCTAGAAGCCATTCATCTTCCTTTAATGAGATTCACTTTCTCCAGTAACTTTAGTGCTGGACGTCTTGCAGAGAGGGAGGATTAAAAAAAACCCTAAAAGGTTTGGGGAGGAATTCCCTGTAAACCATATCAAACTGTCATGTCCCATGTTGTCTCCATGTTCCCAAGAAAGCAGCTGGTAGAGATAATGAGATACAAGCTTCTCACTGGACAGCTGGGGCACTAAGGAGGACAGGCAACGAACACAATGCAAGTTAATATGAACAAAGCTGATGCCCAGAATATGTATGCCACAGAGTGCTGGATGACACAGACAGTACATGTTTTACCTTCCTCACAACAGTTTTGTTTTTCTACGAGTATGTGTATGCTTGTATGGGTGGCAGGAAGGTGAGAAACCACTCTCAAGCCAACATGCCTCTCTCTGGCTTGGAAGATTTAGGAGGAGCATCCAGATGTTCCAGGCAATGACAGGATTTGAGCAGTCAGTGAGGATGGAAGGATTTATGATCCATTTAGATGCTCAGCCTTCACTTTTAGGAATGTAAACACAACTATCCCCAATGGTTTTCCCATATTTGATGCACAAATGCATCAAAAATGGCACAGTGCAGACAGTGGAGTACAAGGAGGGTCTGTCCCTCTCCAAAATAATATTTCTCTAGTGTCATTTGTAACCACCCAATCCTACTCTTGTGAGGATGTCATGGGACCCTGTTGAGAAGTCTCAGGATGGGGAGATTATAACTAGGTCCTCAGGAAAGAGAGCAGCTGACCTTCCCCTTTCTTCGTGGGAAAAATGTGCCTGATGAAAATGGTCACACAGCCTTATCTCTGGCTTGGCAAATGCTTGTCCTGTGATCATTTGTCAAGATTAGCTGCACGCCCTAGCAGGGATGGAACCTTTCCAAATCCACATTAAAATCTATTTGCGGTTCTCATGGTCATTCAAAAAATTGCTGGGGCAGCAGCAAGCAGCAGCACAATTGATGAAATGGACACAGTGGGAAGGAGGGAGGGAGAGAAAAAGAGTACAAAGGCAACCCAGCCATGGTCTGGAAATGAGGTGACTGGGAGGCATGAAATTCAGAAGTGGAAGGCATACATGTGTGCACATATATAAGAATGAATGAAAGAGAGGAAGTGATCCTTTGCTATTAGGAAGGTTTGAACATGGTATATTGTGAAGGAGCACATTTTAACCAGGTGAAGGCATTTGAGATGGTTCAGTGACTGGACTGGGGTGCCAATCCTCTGCTTCTACCCCTCCTGCTGTTCCTGTCAGCCAAGGATGCTCCAGTCCTGGTTGGAACATCTCTTATGCTATTGTACATGTACTGTGTCAAAATGGCATTGAATACAAACAAAACTAGCAAAAGAATAGGACAACTGGCAGCCAGTGAAAGGGGAAACATGAAAACTAAGGGATAGGATGATGATGATGATGATGATGATGATGATGATGATGATGATGTTGTAGGAAAGTTTTATATAGCAATGATGAAACTATATAAATAGTTTATATAAAAGCAAGGCTCCTGAGAAAGTAAAATAACATTGATTTTTATACTGGAGGCAATTAGTAAGTGGACAGGAAAAATGCAGAAGTCTTCAGTTTGCACATGAAATGTGAGAACCCCAAAGTTGGTGGGTATGCCAAATCTTTCTTATCAAAAACCCTTAATATTTGGCTCTTCAAGGATATAACTGATGTAGGGTAAGGAGAGATGAAGTTTGGCGATGATAATGCACAGAAGCCTTGTAAGCCAAGCATGAAGGAAATAATGTGCTAAGCCCTTCGGCTGCAGTGAAAAAATGGCAACAACCTAGTTTCACCTCCACATATTCTGGCTCAGGACTTTCTAGCTTAACAGCCCATGGCAAGGATATGGGAGACAGCCAGTGTTTATGAAGCTTCCATGAAACATTCTTGGAGAGGGCAAAACTACATAATCTACAAGTCTTGCATGTCCTGGAAACAGCATGAAACCGCAACGCTTTTATAAAACCCACAAGATTTTTTTCTGTTTGAGCAGTACTGGCAAACTCCTGTTATCTTCTTCTAGTGGATGTTTGTAGTGCCAGCCCAATTGGATTCTTCTGTCCCTGCAGAGAGTGAGACAAAGCACAAAGAAGCAGACCCTTGCCTGTGTCTTGTCTATGGTTTTGCTAAGGGCCAGTGTTCTGTCTGTCTTCATGAGTACATGTTGTACATCCAGTCTCTGTTGTTTGGACTGAAGAGGAGGGGAGAAGCCTGAGCTCAGAAATATACCACATGCTATGCATGAAAGTAGTCCCAGGTTCAATCCCTTGCTTTTCTAAAATTGGGATGGAAAAACCCTTGTCTGAAACCCTGTAAAACCTGCAAAGCCAGGCAGCACAGACAATAATGAGCTAGAAAGAATAACAGCCCAATTTGGCTTCCAGTACTCTTATGCTTTCTAGGGGCTAATTTCCTTATAGTTTTTATGAGGAACCTTTGCACAACTTACTCCCTGCTTTCCCCTCGTACTCCCAAGACTTCCAGGAAATGGTACTGATATTTCAGGGACAGAGACCATAAAATACTAGTGACCAATCATTGCAACTCACTGGTTAAAGCAAATGCCAGCCTTTCTTGGCCTAAGTGTATAATGGCTGCACCACAGAGGAATATACCCTCCAACTGTCCTGACTTAGGGCCTTTGCAGACTGCCAGAAATAGTGCAAATTGAGTCCACTTTAAGGGTTAGGGTTAGTGCTAGGGAATCATGGGAATAGTTTTTTTCTGAGACATTGAGCCTTTTCTGTCAGAGAGCTCTGGTGCCACAATAAAATACAGTTCCCATGATTCCCTAACCCTAACCCTAACCCTTAAAGTGGACTCAATTTGCACTATTTCTGGCAGTCTGCAAAGGCCCTTAGTAGAGACAGTCTAGATTAATCCTCTGCCATCCTATTTTCCAATGTTGCTTGGGTGCATGCCCCAGTTTTCATATGTGAAATTTTGGAGCATATGGAGGAAGATCATCTGGTGAACCATCCCATCAGGAGCCCTGGTGATGCAGTGGTTAAATGCCAGTCCTGCAGCTACAACGTTGTAAGTTTGATCCTGGAGGGCTCCAAGGTTGACTCAGCGTTCCATCCTTTCATAGGTTGGTAAATGAGTACCCAGCTTGTTGGGGGCAATTGGCTTACATGTTGAAAACTGCTTAGGGAATGCTAGTTCACTGATAAGAGTTACAGAAATGTATTTGCGATTGCTATTGCTATTGCCATCCCAACGTGACCTGAGAAAGGGCCACACTCATTCCAAACTCCATCTCCTGGTGATCCCCTTCCCATCTGAAAAACAATTGGGAGTGGGATTTTTTGTTTCCTTTCTGATCCTCATGGGCTTTTCTTCCAAATTTCAGTGAGATTTATCAAGAAAATACATGGCTTTTTCCTCCAGTGCAAAAATATACCTCTGGGAAAATAACTGGGGCCAATGATGACTTCTGACTGCCTGTTTTTACGGTGTACATGAGATGAAAAGAAGACATTTCTCAAAGTGTGCCCTTCCCATGTCTGCCAAGTCTACCACTGCTTTTGTTCTCTGCATTAACTTTGGAATAGTTCTGTTCAAAAAGCTGTTAGTCCCAAGTAATCATTTAAAAAATGACAGCAAAATCCCACTTTTCTGAGCTTTTATGGCCCTTTTATGACAATTAAATCACTCTTCATCTGTTACATAGTATCCAGCTTTTTCATAATATGAAGAGTTATCTTTTAAACTGCCAAAGTTAAAAGATGCTAGCACGGTCATTGCACCATTGACAAAATACTCAAATGAGAAGGGCTGCTGAGGCCCTACTTTGTAATAAGGCTTGTGCTGATGATAAATTGAAAGAGATCATGTATCCAACTACCCATTGAACTGAGTTGAAGAATTTTTACAGAGATATAAAGCAATGTGTATTTCTTCAGAGCAACTTTACAGCCTTAGTAGTAAATGATTTTTGCCTTTTGCATAATGGGAACTACTTTTCAAAAGCTTTATTTTGGTTTATTGAACTTTGATTATTGTTATATTGTAAATTTTGACTTTATGAGGGTTTTTAATTGTAGAACACTGATCTAAGTTCTTTTATTTTGCTTTTTGTTCTGTATTTCACTGCTGGAAGAGATTACACTGTTTCTGAGTGATACTTTTATTCTCCCCTTGAGCTTACCAGTTGCTGCTACACAAATATGAGTGGACAAATAAACTTCTGATAAGAAAGACTGGAGTTTCTGTGTAGCAGTGATGGGAAACCTATAACCCTCCACATGTTTTTGGGCTCCAGTTCCCAGTATGGCAAACGAGAAATGGCAGTGGTCAGGGATGATGGAAATTTGAATCTAACATGCTCTGGAGAGACACAGATTCTCCATCAGTACTTTACAGGCATACAGTGTCTTGGCTTTTCTATGGGCCTTTGCAGACTGCCAGTAATAGTGCACATTAAATTGAGGCACTGCCCTGGCTCAGTGCTAGGGAGTCATGGGAATTGTATTTTTTTCTGCGACATTGAGCCTTCTCTGTCAGAGAGCTCTGGTGCCACAATAAATTACAGTTCCCATGATTCCCTAGCACTGAGCCAGGGCAGTGCCTCAATTTAATGTGCACTATTTCTGGCAGTCTGCAAAGGCCCTATGTTTTCTTATTTTACAACTTGGAATTATAAATTGGTTTACTTGCCAGTGTTACCATTTGATGTAAGCAAAATATTCAACACTGTGAAAAAGTTGAATATTTTTATTGTGGGACGAAAGTTAAGCAAATGGAAACAAACTGAAACCTGTTGGTTGTATAAGTTTGTGCTCCTTTACTCAAGTAACTTTAGTGCAATCCACTGCCTTCAGAATTTGCATAAGTGTTAGGACTGAGTCCACATGGCTACAATTCCAGTGCCACACCTGCTCTAGAAGGACCCAGAGGTTTTTTGGAGAGCACATTTAAACTAACAGCATCACAGGAGCTATCAAAACAAGACCCAGGAGCTAGCAAAAGAAGCCTGAGATAAAGTTGTACTGAAGCACAAACTGGGGTGGGCTATTTAACCCTCTGTCAAACTATGAACACCCCCAGAGCACCTTTAAATCCATTCTCACAAAATGGAACAAATATAGCTCAACCACAGCTTTGCCTAGAGAATGCCACTCACCAAAACTCAGGGGGGTTGCAGACTGACAGAAATAGTGTGAATTCAGTCCACTTTTAGGGTTAGGGTTAGTGCTAGGGAATCATGGGAACTGTTAATTTTCTGAGACATTGAGCCTTCTCTGTCAGACAACTCTGATCCCACAATAAAATACAGTTCCCATGGCTCCCTAACTCTAACCCTAACTCTAAAAGTGGACTGAATTCACACTATTTCTGGCAGTCTGCAACCCCCCTTAGTGATAAGGAAGACAAGATTAAGGGTGCATCTACACTTTAAAAACAATGCAGTGACACCCACTTTAACTGCCATGGTTCCATCATATAGAATTCTGGGATTTATAGTTTTGTGAGGCACCAGTGCTCTTTGCCAGAGAAGACTAAAAACCTTATAAAACTACAAATTCTAGGATCCCATAGGATGGAGCTACAGCGCTTAAAAGTGGTGTCAGATTGCATTATTTCTAAAGTGCCGATGCACCCTAAGGCACAACAAACAGGCCAATGACAACTCTGAAGGAGCTAGAGAGATCTGCAGCTGAGCTGGGAGAAACTATCCATGGGACAACTATGACCCGGGCACAAAATTGCAGTCTGTCTGAGACCAGCCTAAGCATTCCAGTGAATTTTCATCTGGATTAAGATAGGAACATTTACAAAATTGCCTGTGAATATTGTGTGTGTGTACAGTGTGTGCATTCATGCACAGCCACATGACATGGGTCTTTGGTAGCACTTCTTCTGGCAATTATGAAGCGGAGCTCCAATAGGTCCAGGAAATTGAATTGAAGCGTTGAGGATACAAATCATAAAAGAAATGTTCCACATCTCCATAATTACCTGGTTAAAGCAAACATCAGCCAGGTGCAATATGAGGATTCCTCCCCCTCCCAAACACATACAAGCCTACTCTCTGTTCTGTGTCACTAGCCAAAGGTTTCCTGTAAGATGTTAGAACCAAGAAGTGGCTCCTTTCCAGCAGGAAAATATGATGTCATATGCTGAAGAAATCATTCACTCATTTCCACACCATTTAAATAGCTTAATACCATCTCAACACCTTGTAGTAAAAACACATCATTTCATTTCTCTGGTGCCAAAGGTTTCTGTTTACAGATTGTGTCAACAGGAACAGGAACAGAAGTTTCAATAGTAAGGCTGACATAATACTCTCTTTACTTTCACTGACCAAACTAGTTGCAACATGGAAGATTATATAATGTCTGACTAGTATTTGTGTGTTTGAGGGGTTTGCAAAGGAGATAAAACACCAAACTTTCAGCTTGATTAATCCATTTCTGTTGTCACAGAGGTCTTTCCCAAAACCTCTTACCAGAAATGTTGTTGACAGCCAGAAAATTGAAGCCAGCCAGGAGGACCTAGTGAAAGCAAGGAATACACTGCATTATGGAGCTATAACCTCTGTTTTCAGCATACAGAACTTCCTGAGAGATAACAAGGAGCAATATTTTATAGAAGACAGTTCCAAATTATCTGAGCCTATTTGTTCAGAGTATTATGTGAGCATCACAGGATGAGGTACAGGTTGAGTATCCCTTATCTGGAATTCCAAAATCTGAAATACTCCAAAATCCAAAACTACTACAGATTGTCCACATGGGTGGATAAAATAATGCTACCTTCACTTTCTGATGGTCCAGTATACACAAACTTTTTTTCATGCACACAATTATGTATCTTAATTTTAAAATCTTATGTATAACATTACCTTCAGACTATGTGTATGAGATGTATAGGCAACATAAATGAATTTCATGTTTAGACTTGGATCCCACGTCCAAGATAGCTCATTATGTATATGCAAATATATGCAAACAAACAATGGGAGGAATAATACAGGGAGACAAACAGCTACTGAGCAGCAGCTGTAGTGGTGGGTGTTACTGACAGGAGGGAATTGTGACACCATAGCCAGCATTGGTTGGCACTGTGCGCAGGGAAGTGTAGGTGACCCTCCTTGTGTAACCCCATCACCTAGTAAACCCTATGATGAGACACCCCAAGTGAGACACTCAATGCATTAAAAGAAAGGGGAAGAAGGAGAAATAAAGGGATGTCACACAGAGCATGTTTCTTAGCCAAGGGTATAAGAAACATGCCAAGACAAATAGCAGGCACCCTTAGGAAGGCAAATTGCATCCAAAGCAGCATTACACATAAAATAGGGATGTGGAATATGAGAAGCATGAGCCAAGGAAAGCTAGACATAGTAAAAATTGATATGGAATGCATGAACATAGAAGTACTGAGGGTGAGTGAGTTAAAATGGACAGAAATGAGTCACTTTGAATCAGACAACCACACAGTGTTCTACTCAGGGAATGAAAAGACAAGAAGAAATGGGGTGGCTTTCATACTAAGAAAAGATGTGGCAAAAGGAGTCACAATATACAAAGCAAAATCAGATCAAATCATTTCAGTAAGGTTCCATGGTAAACCTATGAATATCTCCATAATTCAGGTATATGCACCAACCACAGAGGCAGAACAGGAAGAAATTGATAGATTCTATAGAAGAGTACAGGAAGAAATAGACAGCACACCAACACAGGATGTCAAGCTGATCATTAGAGATTGGAATTCAAAGATTGGAAGCAAAGAAGACTCGAAAACAGTAGGCGGATTTGGATTAGGCAAAAGAAATGAAGCATGTGAGTGTCTGGTAGATTTTTGTGAAGCCAACAACTTATTCATTGCAAACACGTTTTTCATACAATGAGAAAGAAGGCTATACACATGGACATCACCAGATGGTCAACACAAAAATCAAATAGATTATGGGGGGATGAAGACAGGCGGTCGTGAGCCATCCTGGGAAGCAGAGGATTGGAAAGCGGAGATTATATAATTGGAAGTAAAAGATGGCGAAACTCTATACTGGTAGCTAAGACAAGACCAGGCGTCGACTGTGGCACAGATCACGAAGTACTCATATCAAAAATAAGAGTACGACTCAAGAAGAAAACAAAACCAGTGATTATGCCAAAATGTGATCTAAGGAGCCCTGGTGGCACAGTGGTTAAATACCTGTACTGCAGCCACTCACTCATAAAACACAAGGTTGTAAGTTCAATACTAGCCAGGGCTCAGGCTAGACTCAGGCCTGCATCCTTCCGAGGTCGCTAAAATGAGTACCCAACTGTTGGGGGGCAATGAGCTTACAGTTGTAAACCGCTTAGACATCCCATAGCGTGATATGAAGTGGTATATAAATGAAGCTGCTTTGCTTTGCTTTAAATAATATCTCAACAGAATTTACTGACAACATAAGAAACAGATTTGCACTACTAAGCATAATAGACTGAGAACCAGAGGAACTATGGTCTGAAGCCTGGGACATAATAAAAGAAGAATGTAGACAGACACTTTAAATACACAAAAAGAAAGAAAAAAACATGGATGACAGAAACTACAAAAAATAAAGAAAAGACGAGAAGGAAAACAAAAGGGAGATAGGAACAAACTAATAATTATGAATGCAACAGTACAACGGCTTGTGTAGAAAAATAAAAAAAATTATTACAATGACCAATGCAGAGAAATAGAAGACAACAACAAAAAGGGAAGAACAGGAGATCTATTTCACAAGATGCGGGAAATCAAAAGAAAATTCAAACCAAGGACTGGGACACTCTATGACAATAAAAATAACATAATTCAAGACCAGGAATGAATAAAAAGACATTGGATGCAATACACAGAAGAATTGTACAAAAGAGATGACAAAATGAAGGACATATAGAATGAAGAGCCATATGAAGATGAACCCCAAATCCTAAAAACTGAGGTGGAAACAGTAATAAGAGAAATAGCAAAAAACAAATCCCCAGGAACAGATTATATTCCAATTGAACTGCTGCAATCCACACTGACAGAGTCAACTCTCATGCTAACCAACATATGTCAACAGATATGGAAAACAATATGATGGTCAACAGATTGGAAGCAAGCAATATATATCCCCATCCACAAAAAGGGAGACACAAGAGACTGCAGCAACTATAGAACCATAGCAGTGATCTCCCACATAAGCACAATCATGCCCAAAATTCTCCAACATAGGCTCCAACCATACACCGTACATGGAGAGAGAAATTCCAGAGGTCCAAGCAGGGTTCAGGAAAGGAAGAGGCATGAGGGACTACATTACAAACATACGATGGCTAATGGAGTGCACCAGGGAATTACAAAAGAAAATCAGCATGTGCTTTATAGATTATAGCAAAGCCTTTGATTGCATAGATAATGAAAGGCTATGGAATGCCCTTAAAGACATGGGAGTGCCAACACATCTCATAGTCCTGATGAGGAATCTGTACTCAGGACAAGAGGCTACTTGAACTCAGAACAGAACAGAGAAACAGAATAGTTCTCAATTGGCAAAGGGGTCAGACAAGGCTGTATCCCTTCACCCTATCTGTTCAACTTGTATGCAGAACATATTATAAGAAAAGTAGGCTTGGACACAGAAGAAGGAGGAGTGAAAATAGGAGGAAGGAATATCAACAATCTAAGATATGCTGATGACACTATAGTACTAGCAGAAAACCTCACAGACCTGGAACACCTACTAAGGAAGATCAAAGAAGAAAGTGCAAAGGTAGTCTTAATGTTAAACATAAAGAAAACAAAAATAATGACCACCGAGGACCTTCACAAGTTCAACCTAGACAATGAAGAAATAGAAATAGTAAAAGAATTCTCATACCTAGGATCAAACATTGATAGAAATGGGGTCAGGCAATCAGAAGAAGAGTAAGAATGGGAAGGGTGGCTATGAAAGAACTAGAAAAGATTCTAAAATGCAAAGATGTACAACTCAGCACAAAAGTTAGAATCATACAAGCCAGCCATTGTATTCTCTATTACCATGTATGGATGTGAGACCTGGACAGGAGGAATGCCACATGCTAGATGGATGGACTTTATTAAGGAGGCCCCCGGGTATTAAGGGGTTGCAGGAATTAAGGAGAGCAGTGGAGGACAGAGCGTCTTGGAGATGTTCATCCATAGGGTCACCATGGGTCAAGATTGACTCAAGGGCAGTTAACAACAACAACAAAATATGCAAATATTTGAAAATCTGAAAAAATCTAAAATCTAAAACACTTCTGGTCCCAAGCATTTCAGATAGGGGTGGCTCAACGTATAGGAGTTGCCTGAGAATGGTGTTCAGTGCAGTCAGATGTGCAAATTTACTGGTTTAAATTCCATTGCATTGCTTATAATCCACCATCATTCTTATGCTTAGTCAATTCTAGATTAGGCTGTGAGATTTTTTTCCCTAACTTTTGTACACATTTTTGTTATGTGTGCATGTTTGTGTGTGCGTGTAATAGCTGAAACAAGCAACTAACAGCATTATTTTCAGATAGAAAATTGTATCCCAGAATGAAAGTATAAAACTGATGTTGCTTCAATAAAAAAAGTTTAATAAAATTATTGAAAATAGGTGTTTCTTTTAAAAAAGCCACAAATGTTTCAGCTTTCTTCTTCTTTGGTGATATCTGTTGGAATAGAAGAGATACAAAGAATCCAACGGCAGAATTCCCAGGGTCTAAGAATGGAATTCAGTGACTAGTGATGGAAGAAAGAGTGGAATTGTCTTATAAATGAGTGCTACCAAAAGTAGTGCTCCCTGGAACAGTGCCAGTCCCTGAATTATTGGCTGCTGATCCCTGGAGAGTTTCTAGGAAAGAAAAAAGCCAATGTAGCGAATGGGCTCAAATACCGTGCCAGTCCCTGGCACATGGCAAAAGTAGCCCTGCTCATGCGCCATATCAGATGCCTTAAAAAGCACTGCTCTAAATTAAGGATATTTGTTTACAAACCAGGTTGGTGGGCATGTGATTTCTTCTGGCTTTCCTGTTAGATTATTAATCCCAAATCCATTGGGGATGACATACTGTATATACTCATGTGTAGGTCTAGAAATTATAGTAAAAAAAATTGACCCCAAAAACCTGAGTTGACTTATCCATGGGTTAATGCAAGTATTGTACTTTAACTCTTATTTTAAAAAGGAGCTATCCCCTGGCAAAAAGCAAGAGTGTAATCTGTCCTGGAAGCACTGTCCTTCCTCTACTCTCTCATCCATCCAGCCTTTAGGGTAAGCACAAAGAGTTATGTCTGCTGGAATATTATAGGTGCTTTGCCATTGCTTTCCTTTGCTTTATCCTTTAGATCAGGGGTAGGCAACCTTTCCCCTTTAAGGGCTGAGGGACTTCAGCTCCCAGAATCCCAGGAGCTATTGGCCAACGGGACTATTGGCCAACATGGCTGAGGCTTCTGGGAGCTGAAGTCCCTCGGCCCTTAAAGGGGGAAGGTTGCCTACCCCTGCTTTAGATCCTTTGTTACATGCCCCTAAATTTTATCCTTGACTTATCCACAGGTCATATCAAAATCCATAATTTTGGCCCCAAAACCTGCCCTCAACTTATACATGAGGTTGACTTATAGTTGAGTATATACAGTAGTTTTTGCTAAACTTTTAAGATGGTGATGATGATGATGATGATGATGATGATGATGATGATGATGATTTTTATGATGATGATGATTTCTACCCTGCCTTTTCTCATCCATCCAGCCTTTAGGGTAAGATTGGGAATGCAAACAGTTTACAACAGTTGCAATAGTCAGATTTTATTATCTTTAGGATGCTGGCAGTTAATATTCATAACAGACCACTTGAAAGAGCAGTTAGAAGTAAAGAGCATACAAGCTGCTTTACAATATTAATATTTGGGGAAAAAGTGACCAACAAGTACAGTTTTCAGATAAAATATGAATGCCAGAGGGATTATATAAATAAAATTTAACAAAGGGGCGAAACAGACCACCCAAAAATGGAGGATTGGGGCTGCTGCGGACCTGCGTGCTGTATTGCCACAGGAACTGCATGCTGCAACCTAATCTGCCTTTTTGCGCCAGCAAAAAGCTGGTTTTTCCACCCCACTTAGGCTTTATGGTGCTCTGGCGGCATGAGGCATCTAAACGCCACACCACTGGAGTGCCAGGAAGCTGGCCCACGTGTGGGCAGTGGGGTGGCATGAAGCTAACTTCCGGATGTCTTGGGGGTGTGCGTCATACATACGGCACATCCCTAAGCCATCTGGAAGTTGGCTTTTTATACTGGTCTGTTCTGGCTGAAAACTATTGCAAAAAGATAAAAGAATAAAATATAAAACAAATACCACTCTCATAAAAAACCCCAAGCAACACCTAAATTGGGTATCTCCATATTCCCATCCATCCATTTATTCTTTTCCATTGACTAAAGTGTGTAACAGTTTTGGGAAGTGCAAAAAATTCAGTACATGTTTTAGGAAAATAAGAACCGAAAAATGTTTGTCTTCCAGTCAACACAAAAGAATACGAGGAAAGGTCTGCAATCCCACATGCACTTTCTTAGGAGAAAGCTCCATATACTCGGTTAAATTTTACTTCTGAGTAATGTGCATTAAGATCAAGAGGGACATGAGTTTTTCTTCTGGATGAAGAGTTACAGCAAAGGTGTTCTAGCCTCTGGCTGTCCAGATGTTTTGGACTACAAGTCCCATTGCCTCATCATTGACACTGCACATTGGAGCTGATGGGAGTCTAAAACTTCTGGAGGGGCATACATCCTGCTTAAACCCACATTAGAACTACTGGCTTGATGCTGGACAGAGAAACTAATCTCCACACTGATATTTTTTAGTTAACAGGTTTGATAACAAAGAAATTGGTAAAAACGATTTGGTATGAAAACAGAAAGGATAGTGGGGATGATGTAGTATGAGATTTAATTAGTTGACAGAAAAGTTACATGATGCTCCTTGAAAGACTAAATAGAAGAATGCTGCTGTTCATGAAGTAGGGAAGGAATCAAGCTCTACCTTTTTTTCAACTCCTCATCAAAACACCTGGCTTCAAAAATTAAACTTCTCTCCTGATGGGTCCTTAGCTCATCTACTTTTGGCTTTTCTCTTTGCCTCTCTCATTTCAATCCTGCCTAGAAATACATGTTCTCTGTGGTGAAATTAACATACCAGCAGGCTGGGAGTGGGGTGGGGGAGAATGAAAATGTGAACTTGATATTTCCCTGGGCACAATAACTTCAATTGAGCTTTGGAGAAGATCCTAGTTCTCAAGGAATTTCCTGGTGTAAGGATTCTGCCAGACTTAGGCTCTGCCTCACATTGGTCATAAATACGATTGCAATAGCAATGTTTGGAAAGGCAAGAACTGTCTGTGCTCAACAGTAACATATTGTTATATAGCATCTTAATCTTAAAAATCTTAAAACTTTTTTTTTTGAGAAACAATACATTTTCTTTCCTCCTCATCATCTCCTCCTTTAAAAGGCTTAATTTTATTTGTATTTCTTCAAGCTTCAGATTAACTATCCAGGGGGTGATTTTGGATGAATTTTGTCACTGACGCAGATCCTTACAATACAAGTCATTCCATACAAGCCAGGAAGGTCCCAGGGGTGTGCAATGGAGGAGAGGTTATTCTTATAACCCCATTAAAAAGTTTGCTTGATTTTCAACTGTCACACTTTGCAAAAGTAAAAGCTCATAAAACTGGGGGGGGGGGGGAATAACCCCAGATGCAGAAATCACATGTTACAACATATAGCGACAGAGGACAAAATATTGTATTGAGAATCTTTCTGATTATTTCAGTGCATTATTAATCTGAATTTAGAAATCACAAAAGTATTCCAAGAGTCTTCTAGTCTTCAAGGAGCCCACATTGGAAATGTCTCTGACAGAGGGTCATACACCCTCTGCTTAAAACTCCCCAAGGTAGTCTATTCCACTATTGAACATTTCTACTAGGAGGTTCTTCCAATTGTTTAGTCAGAATGGCATTTATTAGAATTTGAATCCATTGAATCCAGTGCCTTGCTCTAGATCAGAAGGAAGCAAGCTTGCTTCATCTTCCACATGATAGACCTTCTCATATGAAACGATAGATATTATATCACCTCCCAGTCTTCTGTTCTCTTGGATAACATGCCTAACTCCCGGAACCATTCCTCATAGGTTTTGATTACATGACCCATTGCTATCTTGGTTACCATCCTCTGGACAAGTTACAGCTAATTAATATTCCTCTTAACCTGTGGTGCAAGAAACGTTCACTGCCAAAGTAGAATTTGTTGTTGTTAGCTGCCCTTGAGTCAGTTCTGACTCATGGCGACCCTGTGGATGAGACATCTCCGAGAATCCTTATCTTCCACTGCAGGGGTAGGCAACCTTTCCCCTTTAAGGGCCAAAGGACTTCAGCTCCCAGAATCCCAGGAGCTATTGGCCAACATGGGACTATTGGCCAACATGGCTGAGGCTTCTGGGAGCTGAAGTCCCTCGGCCCTTAAAGGGGAAAGGTTGCCTACCCCTGTTCCACTGCCTTGCCCAGACCCTGCAAGCCCTTCCCCATAAACCCCCTGATTGAGTCTATCCATCTGGTTTGTGGTCTTCCCTTTTTTCTTCTACCCTCTACCTTTCCCAGCATTATTGTTTTTTCTAGTGATCCATGCCTTCTCATTATGTGGCCAAAGTATGATAGTCTTCTAGAACATTGCCACTCAGCTCAAAAAACCCACAAAAAACTATGGATGCCAGCCATGAAAGCCTACGACTTCATATGATAGTCTCAACTTGATCATCTTTGCTTCCAAGGAGAGCCCTGTCTGATATGTTCAAGCACCTATTTGTTTGTCTTCTTGGCTGTCCATGGTATCCTAAGTACACTTCTCCAGCACCACTTTTCAAATTGATTTTCTTTCTGTCTGCTTCTTTCACTGTCCAGCTCTCACATAAGTACATGGTAATTGGGAATACAATGGCTTGAACAGAATATACTAGTGCTATTAATTCTCTCACTCTGGACAGTATACTTTTGGTGATGCAGCCTAGAATTGCATTGGTATTTTTCCTGGTACATGCTGACTCATGTTCACTTATGCTTTGGTAAGATCCCCTAGACCCTTTTCACATGTATTGATGTCAAGGAAGGTATCCCCATTCAATATTTCTGCATTTCATTTTCTTGCCTATATATAGTACCTTATGTTTATCCCAGTTGAAATTCATTTCATTAGTTTTGGTCCAGTTCTTCAACTTATTAAAGTCATGCCATCTTGAATCCTGGTTTTGAAGTATTAGCTACCTCTCCTGATTTAGTGTCACCTGAAAATTTAATGACCATGTCCTCTATTTTGTTAGTCATTTATAAAGTTGTTGAATAACACTGTTCCCTGGACAGACGTCTAACAGTGATTACAAAACTACCTATATAACCAGGGCCAACTTTTCCATTAAGTGGAGTCGGATACCCATCATAGGCAGCTGTCAAACCATTCTACTTCTCTCCTGGATAGATTCCCCACTGCTTTGGAGAGAAAGTACCCTTCCAAGCCAGGCAGGCACTTGTCCTTATTGCCTCTTGTGGAGAGTGCTACTTGCTTTGCACAACCTTCCTAGTTGCTTTTACACAGTTCCCAACTGTGCAGAGAAGTCTTTGTTTATATGCACGTAGATTCTGTTCTGCCACTGATTGCACAGATGAATAGGGATATAATTCATTGTTAATTTTGTTCTCAAAGGAATTTTGAGAAATTTTAGAGGTTTTTTTTCTTCTTGCAAGAACGTCTCCAATGACTGAGCAGTTTTCCAAGTCTATTCACACTTTGATCTGTGCAAAATTCTCATGTGTGGGGTTTCTTTTTGCAGAAAACAGCATTTTCTGTACAGAAAATAATACTTTATGCTGTTTTCTGCACAAAACAACCACATGCTGCTTTTATATGCTTTTTCTGCTTTTTTAATATTCTGTTTTCTGGATAGAACAACCATGTGCAAATTTTGTACAGCATCAGTCTCATACTGAGAAAATTCTCATCAGTCCAGGATTCTTCTCATCAGGATTGCTTGACACTCAAGACCATTTCAACCATTAATTTTTTGGAATATTTTCCCATCCCTAATATAGGATGGGAATGCTATATTTTATAATTACTTTTTTTGGGGGGGATTGCAACTTCTAGAATCCTGCAGCCAGAAAGACTGCTGGGAGTTGTACTTCAAAAGAGTAACTTTTCTGCGCTCCAGAGTATGTGGACAAAAGCACTAATCTCAATCCATTCTCCATGCATTCACTAAAGATATAAAAAGGGTTTAATAGTTTCAAAGCATTTTGGGAAGTTGGATCTTGAAAAATAATACTTAACATACCCGTTTGTATGTTTGTGTGTGTGCATGTATGTGTACGAGGCAATTATTTCTTAGCATTCCTAGCAAGTGTGTAAGACTTCTCCCCCTTTCTTTCGTGTTTACACCATAAATATTTGAAAGACTGAGGAGAGGCAGAAGAGGAGGAGGAGAGGGAGAAGGGAGAAAAGAGAGAAAGAAAAACAGTATGAACATGTATGACAGGCAGGGGAAATGCCTGCTTTAAGGAAGTGTTTGTCTCTGGTTTGTTTAGTTATCCTCTAGGTAATTTTGCAGCTACGAAGCCAAGGCTGCTTAGGCTGAGTCCCAAACAATATCTTCACTGTTTTAGTAACTCCTGCCCAATTCCAGGCTGCTGATCAGGGGAGCCTAATTTATAGCTGAAAATATCCCTAGAAAGCATTACAGCAAAGGATGTCCAGCCATTAAGATGTGGCTTCAAATGCCAAGTCATTTGGCTATCACTTAAAATAATGCTCAAGCCTTAGATTGCTCTGTTTCCTCAAAGGAAAGATATTTATTTAGAATTGCCAGGGGTGCCCATTCTCCTAAGCTACTTTTCTTCCTTTATGTTTCCCAATGGGGACTGTCTGGCATGAATTTTTTAGATATGATTTGGCTCCACCAGTGTACTGATGACACCCTTCTTTTTCCCGTCTAAATCTAAGGAATCAGTTTCAATCGTAAACCAATGTCTGAATTCAGTAACACATGGACGGGGTGGGTGGATGGATAATTGAAGCTTTTTAATCCAGAGAAAAGATGGGAAATGGAGCCAGCTTGTTTTCTGTTGCTCCAGAGACTAGAACATGAACCAATGGATTCAAATTACAAGGAAAAGATTTTTTAAAAAATATTACTAAAAACTTCTGGACAGTAATTTCTGTTCAAGCATGGAATAAACTGCATTGCAGGCACGACAATCTTTTGGGAGTGCTTTAATCCTATATTGCTGCATGGCAAGAGGTTGGATGAGATGGACCTAGCACTCCCTTCCAACTCTATGATTCTATAATGCTATGAAAACAGAGATGCTCTTGGTTAGTCAAAAGGAAGATTTAACATATACTGCAGGCATTACACTCACCCCCAAAATGCAATTTGCAGCATGTGTGCACTTTGTCCTGAATTCAATTCAGTGCAATTTAGGGACATAAAGTATTATTGGATCCTGGTAGGCTGTGGGTTCTACAAAAAACACCCTAAGGGCCACAATTTCCTCACTCCAGATTATGGTACACACTGTGTGGTGCATTTAGAAAGCATTCAGTTACTTCATTTGGGCAAAAGGACCGAGACTACATTGCTAAATGGTAACACATAACTCCTGTCATTCAACACTATCACTCTGTTTCTGGGCATAACACAAAGTGCTGGTTATAATCCACAATGCCCTGTATGACTTACATTTAGGCTAAGGAGGTGAAAAGACTGGCTACATTACCAACTTCTCTGAGAGATCTCAATTCAGAGGCAATCCTGAAACACCAAACTGTTTGAGTTGTTGTTATTGTTGAAGAATTTTTGCATGTTTTTAAGTTTACTGTTTCTTTTAATGTTGTGACCTGCCCTGATTCCATTTTGGGGAAAGGGCAGGATATAAATAAACATGATAATAGTTTCTGCAATTTGCACAAAAGCATTTTGCATAAAACTTCCATCTGCATAAAACTAGCATGCATGCACACACACAAGAAGTGTAACCAGGAAGGCTGATAGGTCACAAAGAATCTATTCAGTGGTCCTCCTTGTACTACAAGACATGTTACATGTTCCAGTATCACACATTTTATAGAAATATGTAAAAACACACACAGATGAAAATGCGTGACATTTCTTTGAGACCACTACCAACCAAAAGTCTCCTTTTTCAGTGTTTCCTAAATCAGCAGAGGGCTGGTCTAGAAAACCTTTGAAGCCTCTTTCAAATCTATGATTCTGTAGAACATCATACCTTTTTGTACAGGAAGAATAAATATAGTTGGTATGGGAACAGATTGCTTTATCCTGCACTAGAAGACATATTATATGAACAACCCCTCTACTCCTTTTGGTATAAATACACTCACCATTTTATAGAATCCAGCACTTAACAAGGTACAGGGTATCCTATGTAATATTTATAGAAGTAATGTTATATTCTTCCTTATTTTTGTTGTTTTTTAAAAAAATCAAGAGAGTGTGTGTGTGTGCTTTCTAAAATAATTTTAGAAAGCATTCATATAATGCTTGGTGCAGCATTCCTAGCACTAGAGAATCCAGCATTATAAATAACATGTTAGATATTTATAAGATGTGAAATGTCACATTTTTCCTGTTTACTTTTCGGTTGAATTGCTTGCTCATGAAAAATGAGAGAGGGACTCCAATGGCTAGACAGAACTATTGTACAAAAAGAAGGCACTGTACAAACTGTCCCAGAAAGCCTTGCCAAGTGCCAAGCCACATCACTTCTGATCTGTACCTCATGTCCTCCCACCCTCTGCTGCCCAAACTCATTGGTCCTTTGGGCTGAACAGGAAATGTTAACTACAACACTTAGGAAATGCTCTTTCTGGGATGTGCACAGAAATGAGAATGAAAGGCCACTATGGCCTTGTGCCAGAAAGAATACAATGCAGGGAGTTCTTTGCTGAATGGCATTCTAGGGCCTTGCAAATCTCAGACACACAAATGACACTTTCTGCTTTTTCACCATTCATAGACAGAAGGAGATCCATTTATCTAAGTTTGCAAGAATACACAGGTGCCCTGAGCTTTGAAAAAAACCAGGTTAGAACTCCCCAAATCCCCAAAGTAATTTTTCCAAGTTCATTCAACATATATGCATACAGCTCAATGTCTTAGTGCCCTTTCACACTACGCAATTATAGTACTATGATTTTACTTTAATCATAAAGTACTTTAATCATGCTGTGGCTGCATCCCAATGAATTTGGGGGCTTGAGAGAATGCTAGATTTTTCTGGCTCAGAATTCTAAATACTCCTCCCTAAAACTTAAGTGCAAGAATTCCATATGATGGATCCATGGCAGTAAAAGTGGAATAATAGTATTCTAATTATCTAATGTGAAAGGGCCCTTTAAAGGATCATGTACAAATGTATGGTGCACTTGCACTTTTATAGGCATTGTGCTAAATGTGCACGAATTGATTGGATGGGACCAAACACATGCCCAATGGATGCAGGGATGGGTGAGAGGCCAACAGCACAGACCTGTTCTCACCATGGGTGCATCTAGAATTAATACAGTTTGACACCACTTCAAGTGCTGTAGCTCCATCCTATGGAATCTTGGGATTTGGAATTTACAAGGATTTCAGTCTTTTCTGCTGAAGCATGCTGAAGCTTCACAAAACTATAAATCTCAGGATTCTGTAGGAGACAGCCATGACAGCAACACCCAGTAACAATACATCAACATCATTAAGGAAGTATATTTATATTTAAAACTGTCATTTCACTTCTCAGTCTTCTCTTCTCCAAGCTAAATTAGCAGGTAAGGAATTTAAAAAGATTTTCGATTTTTTGCAAATATTTCTTTTGCACAAAAATTGATTTTGCACCATTGCACAGTTCTACATAAAATACAACATTTTACACAAAACATTTTTCATTGAAACACACATACACACACACACAGGTTTTGGTAAGTACTACCCCCAAAGCCATACCAAAAAAACTTGAATAAAAATCTAGGGTTCTTTTGCTCTCTTTGAAGGCCAAAGCAAACAAACAAAAATGCAGAATCTGGTTGTTGTTGTTTTTTGGAAGGGATATACTTCACTAATTTCTTCTCAAAGAAAAGAAAGCAAAGCAAAGCAGCTTCATTTATATACCACTTCATACCATGCTATGGGGTGTCTAAGCGGTTTACCACTGTAAGCTCATTGCCCACCAACAGCTGGGTACTCATGTTAGCGACCTTGGAAGGATGCAGGCCTGAGTCTAGCTTGAGCCCTGGCTAGTATTGAACTCACATCCTTGTGGTCTATGAGTGAGTGGCTGCAGGACAGCCACCAGGAATGAGTAATTATAATTATATTTTTTCATGTTGTGAGAAAGCCTCATTTTGAATACTATTCTGCACAAAATTCACACATGGTTTAAAAATATTTTGCACAAAAAATGCCATTTCTGTTGAAAACAAATATGTGCAAATCTTGTGTAGAATTATATCTTGAATTGCAAAGATTATCATCTGTACAAAATTCTTCTCATCAGGGTTTCATGGCACACAAAAATATGTTTGAAAGGTTCTTTCCATTCCTAATGTGATCAAGGCATTCTTTCTCATCAGAGATAAGAAAATATGTCTTTATTCTTTATTTTCCTTTAGAGCCTAATGAACATGAGGAGGCCACTTATTGTCTGGTGATATTAAATGCAATATAGAATGTGATATACAGGTAAGGTGGCAGTCTTGATCGACACTTCCAACCCCCATGATATTACCAAATTTTCTTCTTCCAAGTATGGTAAACATTTGTTCATAAGGAATAGAGAAATGCTTTTAGCTTGTAATAAACAGAGATGTTCTGCCGTTCTGTGTTACATGTGTCTTATGGGTTTTGTATGTAAACTATATAATAATGTCAGAGTACATGTTGATGTGTCACCCTACAGCTGACCATATGTGCTCCATCAATTTTAAAAAGTTACATCTAGAGGGCACCAAGTTCATGGAACTTGTCTATTCACAAATGGCCTGGCTGTGCAGCAAAACAACACCTAACTCCTGTACGAATAGGGAAGCCCTTTGAGAATATATCAACCAGCCAACTCTGATTTAAATTATAGTATCCATCAGTCTAGCAGGGCTCTTGTACCTTTGTCTGCTGCACAAGATTTTATCTATTTCAAGAGATTTTATCTCTTTTAGCCATTTTACTCATTTTATCTTTGCATCTGGGAGAGCTTCATCTGTTGGATTTTTGCTGGTTATGCAGATGTTAAAATATTTAAAGGATGGCAACTCACTGTTCTTTCTGTGTAGCATACTTTTTAGCCTCAGGGATGAGACACTAACCACCCAACAGTCCAACAGACCAGAACAGAGATCAGACAAGCTAACTTTAGTTGCATTCAGTTCCTCACATTATCAGCTTACAGATCAGGAAGCTGTCTTCCTTCTCTATCCAGTTCTTTCCAAATTTGCTTCAAAATGCAGCCCCTACAAACATGCTCTCCAAGCTCAAGATACTCTCCATACCCCCAAAGACCCAAACAAATAAAAATATTTCCTGGCAACATTGATTCTCATCTGCTTCAGCTTCTGGGAGACATGTTTTTTGTATCACTGTTCTGGCTCAGAATTGCTTGACTCAACTCATCCCAACTCTCTGTCCTGTATGTAATACTCAACCGCAAAAAATCTCTGCCAGAGAAACTTAAGAACATAAGAGGATTTTTAATGGATCAGAACCAAGATCTGTGTAGTCCAGCATTCCACCCAACACTGACCAACTAAATGCTTCAAGCCGTGCGGTGGTAGAGCAGCTGGAGCAGCAAATTCACTGCCCAGCAAGGCTGCTGCTTCTGTCTTAGCTCCTTCCTCTTTTCTTTCAGTTGGTCAGGCCCCACTTGTCCTCCTTTCTTTTAATGGGAGCATAGGCAATGCCACCAGCACATTGTTCTTTTTTTAGGCATTCTAGGTTAAACAGATAGGGGCACAGCTACAATCCATGCAGTGTACTCTTTCTGCAGTGGGGGCAATGCCTGTCTCATTCTCCATCTCCTTATCAGGCAGGACACCATAGTGGTCTCATCCTCTGGTGGGAGAGGTTGCTCCCTTAGGTGATGGGAAAGCTTGGGCATCCCTTCTATGGAAAATCACCAGGAGTCCTTTCACACTACAAAGGTATAGCACTATGATTCGAATTTAATTACTATGGTTCTGTCCAGTAGTACCCTGGGGCTTATAGTTTAGGAAGGGAGTGTTTAAAAAAACTCAACCACACAGATCTAGTGCTCACTACACAACAAACTCCATAGGATGCAACTATGGCAGTTAAAGTGGAGTCACAGCTCTATCATAACACAGTGTGAAAGCCTCAGGAAGTACGAATGTAAATCTTGATTTATTTCATTGTCATATGCAAAAAGAAATACTTTCAAAATTTTCTTCTTGCCAGGTGAGATTATGAAAATCATTATTTTTTATGATAATGATGATGACTTTTAAAGTAAAAATTTCATTTTTGCAAAAACCTTTGGTATAAAAATATGTTTGCACAAAATAATGTATTTTGTACAACAGAGTTTTTGACACCAAAATGCTGTTTCTGAGTAAAAATCAAGGGTGTATTTTTTTGTACAAAACATTTTTTTGCACATAACTTTTTGCAAAACAAAGTTCTGAAAAGCAAAATATAATACAATAAAATAAAATCACATGGATTTTCTCAACAGGGTGTGTCACTGAGGGTAAGAAAATCTGCAAGTGTTCATTACATTCCTAGAAGGACAATGCTCTTCATCATTTTATGTCCCCCCCTTATCTAGCATACTGCTGCACACAGAGGTTTAATTTATTTTCTATAGCAAATAAACAGGGTAGAACTCTCCTCCATGAATTTAACTGCATGCCACAAGATGTGGCCAAAAACACAAGTTACCAAAGACAGTGACACCTTGTAGCAGTGGTACCCCAACCCTTCCTGAGATTGATAACATTAAGGGACAATGTAGAAATCAATTTAGGGATGTGGCAATCTGTCAGTCTCATGTTTGTTATGTTTCTTGGAATCCCAGTGAATTTTTTGTCCTGTTTTTGTTCAATTATCAGGTTGCAAAATTCCAGCCCCCCTTCCCATATGGTAATCTGTTGATATTTTGCATTTCCCCCCAGAATGTACAGACCTGTATATTTTTTCCTCATTGTCCAAAATGTTTGTATACAAAAATTTATATGCATTTTTACTCATGCACATTTTCAAAGGTACATATGGTTTTGTGTGTACAGTTTTTATTTATATGACACATGACAAGAGCTGTATGGTCTTCTTACACATGGAGTGCTTTGTCCTGTTACAAACCTGATCTTTTCCCAAGGAAACCCAAAAGTTCCAAATTACATTTTTTTTAAATAAATGTCTACATATTTACATTAAAATAAGATATTTATATGTTGCTTGAAGGAGTACGTTCTATAATCTTTCTTTAACATGATGCCAGTCAGTTCTGGTAAGTTCTTCTGCCCCACATTCTCATGGAAGACCAAGCAAGGAACCCAGGAAATTTTTGTTCCCATGTGACACCTTCCACTAGTTTAGGTGACTAAGGGTGGGAAAAGCTTGCTTTGTTTGATGTCTGAACTGGGCTAAGAGCTAGTAAACCTTTGTTTATGATTCTGGATTCTGAAGGACTCTGAATAGGTTGACATGCTAAAGCAAAATGTTTCTGGTTTGTTTTGCTGCTTGTGAAGAGGCCAATTCAGAGCAAAAACAATAGCACATTGTGGCATACCAGGATTCCTCTGAATCTGGTTTACCTCTCTGTACACACATGTACACTGAATTCTGTTATGAAGTGACAATATCCATATTTGATTGCCCATACTAGACAAACTATGGGTGTTACTTATTTTTTGTTATTGCTTCAGCTTATGGTGACCATATGATTGAGAGGTCTCCAAGATCTCCAGTCACCAATTTATCCACTCAGGTCTTTCAAACTGAGAGCTGTGGCTTCCTTGATAGAATAATTCCACGTGTACTGTAATTTCCCTCTTTCCTACTTCTTTCTACTTTACTAAGCATTTTTTTTAAAAAAATCAAGACATATTTCTATAAACTGGCAAGCATTTTGGACACAAAAAGTATGTTTGCTACTCTTGATAACATAGGACTTTATCTCATGGGGAGAAAATTGGGAGTTTAAATGGTGATTATCCTGTGAAAATTGCACAATCGCGATTAAAACTTTCACACACAACATGATTAAAGAGTCATTATCCTGGGAATAACCAGGAAATAATGGAAATAAACAGCAACAAATCACTCACAGGGTTTTTCAGTGAATGAATTGTTGCTGTTTATTGCCTGGTTATTCCCAGAATAATGGCACTTTAACTGCGACATTGGGTGAAAATCTTAATTGCGAATGCGTGATTTTCATGGGATAACCACCGTTTAAACTTCCAATTTTCCCTGTGTGATAAAGTCCATAGTCTTTTACTGCACTGAATTAACTGGTTCCACTGCTTTGAGCATATAGTGAAATATAAAAGCATTCTTTGATCATTTTCAGACAAAGATCCATAGTTCAATTCCTCAGCTGATACAGACAAATGCAGAATGAATAGGATTCCACTACATAAGGAAATACTTCAGTATAGCTTGTGAAAGCACACCCCAATAAAATTTACTAACAGCTTATTTTTAGACAGTTCTGTATAAATTATAATTGTCTGTCATTTATAAAGGTATAAAATTTAATTACATAAATCTATTACCAAGGTAGGTAGCAGGGGCCATACACATTTTAAAAAACGTTACAGAAAGATATTTGAGATCTTATTAACCATTCTGCTTATCAAGTGGGAAATGATAAGATCAAATAACCGAGTTGGATCCTGATATTAACTTTGTACATCATTAGCTCTTTAATTACACTTAACTTTTAACTTTAATAATCTGCAGAAGCTTCAAGTGGGTTCTGGATGCAACACAGGCTTCCAATCTGACCTTCTCTCCCCCAGCCATTGCTGGACAAAAATCCAAGCTGTGAGTGTCAGCTACAATTTTGGCTGGGCACCTGGCCATCTATCAAGGAGATTTCTTAGTGAACTTCACCCTACCTTCCATGATACAAAGGTAGAACTTGCCATAGTTGAAATATGACTCTTCTAGCTAAGATAGTTCTTCACGGATCTGATATTGTGGGCTCTGAAATCCATAAAAGTTATGTCAAATATTATTTTTAGTTTTTAAGGGGCCACAAGACTAGCTTTTACACATGTTTACACAATCTCCCAATCAGAGAAGACTACAGGGTTGATTCCTATGACTTTTCTTCATAGTCAGGTGAAATTTTACAATCATCTCTCCTGATGGAGCCCCACATGTCTTCTGGCCTTATAAATGGTTCAATACATGTTCCAATTTCAGGTCGCTACAAGTTCAGGAAGCCTCAACAAATCACATCTGCTAAACTCATGTTGGCCTGCAATCAAAATTTGCATTGAACCATTAATAAGAATGGGATCCATCTGGATGCTCACTGTGGTGAAAAAGAACAGCAGCCAGTAATGTTAATCCATTCTTCTTACATTGAGTTCTCAAGGTCAAGAGATTTCTAGTGCACAGAGCAACTACTTATGTCTGATTCATGTGTGTGCGTGCCTTCAAGTTGCCTGTCAATTTATGGTAATCCCATTAATCTCATAGGGTTTTCTTAGGAAAGGAATCCTCAGAGGTTTCACCAGTTTCTCCTTCTGAAATATAACCTACAGGACCCAGGATTCATTGGTGGTCTCCCATCCAAATAACCAAGGCTGACTCTGTTTAGCTTCCAAGATCAGACAGGATCTAGTGTCATACACATATTTGCAGGTATATGGCTTCTTCATGATTTATTGATTGACAACTTATAACCATAGCCAACCCATAACCATAACCTTGGATTCAACAGCCCTCTGGAGACAATAGAGCATCTATGACAAAATTTGGATTTTTATTTATTTTTTTAGAATCGATAAAGCTTAGGGAAATGCCCTTCAAGAGTAACTTTCGGTTTGCTTCTAAAATGCCCTGAAATGCCCTTCAAGAGTAACTTTAAAAAGCAATTCGAAAGATATTACTCAGAAAACAAATGAAGTGACTTCATTTCTAATTGTTATGGCACTATGACTAATTTCTGCTATCATCCACTAACTGCTTAGAGGCAATGATATTAATCTAAAATTATAAAATTCATTACTACTAAGCTTCTTTTTTCCAGCTATCCTGTGCAAAAGTGATATCAATGGAGGAAAATCATATATCAACCAACCTTGGGAGACCTAGAGAATTCAGATCATCCTGTCTGTTGTTTTGTGAAGCAAGCTATAAAATGAGGCCTTCTGCAGGATTTCTTGGAAGAAACAGGTTATTTAAAATGCAGTGAGAAATGGTGGTTGTTTTTAATTAACTGAAGGATATAGGAACACTGTTTCTTTTGGCAGAAATTGTTAGATTTCTCTCAGAAAAATTAAAATTAAAATGTATGTCATTGGTTCACTAGGCAGGACCATGAGTCCAAGTAATTTTTTAAAAGGAAGAATGAATCCTTCTTTCTTGGTAAAATGAATCAACAGATAATTTTGGATATAGTTCAATTATTCGATATTTGCATTAAGCCCTGACTAAAAGTTTCCAGCAGAAATCAAGCCTTTACTGACACTGGATGGCTTTTTTTGACACTTCAAACAGTTTTAAAATTCTTTTGATGGGACTGTGGCAAAGATGCCAAGATGTATGTCATTTGTTGTTGCTGTTATCCTCAATGCTTATTAAATCTTAAAGCCCTCTGTTAATATAGTTTGCAGCATGCAAAGCAATAACTCACATAGAAGCAATATTGAACTAAAAAGGAAAATTGGGGCATTCTCACTATTTCAAATCATGAACATAGAAAGAAGCATGAATCACAACTGGACCTAGCATTAGGCAGAACAAGGCAATCAATTCAGCAAGCAAATCCTGGAGGTGGGGTGAACCACAGGAACAACTTCCTGGATTTTGTTTTTGAACATTTTAGTTTTTCTCAGTGTTTCAGAACTGTACATTTTGCACAAGCAATCCTTGGGCTCCTAAATTAGCCTGCTGCCTCAGGTGTGGTAGCTGACACCATTTCATTGCTAATGTTTAAGCAAGATTCAACTGTCAGTCCAGCTGACCTCTCTAGGTGCCATAGGGCAGTGAAGCTATCTGGTCATTTGGCATGGGTCCTGTCTGCACTGGCATGGGGCAGCCTGGAGTATCCTGGCCCGAGAGCTGACCCAACTCCCCCCCCCATTGTAAAGGGCCTCTGTTTTGATGCCTGGTGGCTGATTACACATATATCTTGATGAGTCGCCCAGGGAGTATACTGAGATGACAGGTTTCTTTGCTCAATTGCATGGCTGGGCACCTTGTTCTGACCTCAGAATGAGTGAGTGACTGACGATGACTTGCAGTAGTGGCAGATTGGCTGAGTGGCAGCCACCCGATGTTGGAACAGAGGGGCTTGGATCTACCCAGAAGATCCAGAGCAACTAGTGAGATATTTAAATATGTATTAAGAGGGGTAAATACTGGTTTTGGTGCTAAATGGGCTGGCCATTGTCTGGTCTGTTTGCACCAGAATCGGGGGTTACGTCATCTGGTCCCCAGTTTATTTGGCTTATGCAGACAAGGCATTATGAAGCAAAATGTCTTATGATGACTTAATCATAATCTGGAAATGGCACCACAAATGCACTAACTAACTGAGACTAGTTTGTTAGTGCACTGAGAGGTAAATTTACACCACAACAATAACTGAATTACTGACTGGTAGATGTTTTCTTGGAAAGCCTTATGCATTTCATCTGCAGTCATCCGTACCATTCCAGAATGACTATACAATCCAAGTAAAATCCAAGTGAATCAGACTTTATAGCATGCATAAACATGGAAGATATAAGATGTCAAAGATGGTACATACAACAGAGAGATGATGCCGTCTCTATGCCCTCGCTGCACAGACAACTGCAAGTATGCAACTGTAGGTCTTTAAAAGACCTAGAGGCCTAGATTTTACTGCATCTTTCTCAGTGTTAATCAGCAACAGTGTAGAGGCTTGAGGATTTGAAGTCCTAGCACTTTTTCATTAGGAAGGATGATGATACCATTCACAAACACTTGAACTTCTGTCCTCACACTATCTGGATGAGAAGGTGAGAAGTTGGGATTTCCAGAAACTATATGTTTTTGTGAGATATCTGAAGGACTATCTCCATATAGGAACCCAACCAGGGTTTCAGATCCTTGGAGGAGGGCTTTCTCTTGGTGCCACTATTATCATGGGTATATTGGGTGAGGACTTTCTTTGTGGCTGCTCTCAAATTATATGGAGTTCTCCACCAAAGGAGGATACGTTTGCACCTTTCTACTCTCTTTTCAACAACAGGCAAAGACCTTTTTGTTTAGATAGGCCTGAGCTGTTAACAGGCCATGACCGAAGAGTCTTTTTATGGAGTGTGCTTCACTATTATGTTTAAAATGTTTTTGAGAAACAGATTTAAATGATTTTGAGAAATCTGAGAGAGTATAATACGTCCTCAGGTATATCTTCATAAATTTCATTCTGATAGGTAAGAATAAATGATTTTAATAGTTTCCTCCTCCCTACAGGAAAGTAATAAAAAACCTGCACAGTTCTTGAAGGCTATTCACAACTTGGGACTATTATGTGTACAAAAATGTATGTGGGTTTTTTGTTTTGTTTTTTGCACAGAAAACTGGATTTTATGCACAGAAAATAACATTTCTGTGTGGAAAACAAGTTTTCTGTAGAGAAGACTGCATTTTTTCACATAAAATAATATTTCTGTGCAGAAAACAAGTTTCTTGTGCAGAAAACAGCATGTTCTAACATTATTATTTTATTTTATTTTTTGAATTGAATATGTCCCAACCTGCGAAAATTCCCACTTGTTTGTCAGGGTTTCTGACACTCAAGAAGCCTGCTTTCTACCATTTTGGGGGAATATTTTCAAATATTCTTTCCATCCCTAATACGTAAGGAGGGATCAAAAAATGTCTGCATTTTAGGACTCTCCTTGGCTACAGAAATTGTCAGGCTGAACGATCATGCTTCAGAATTTATCACTATACGATCCTTGATCAGGCTTCTTGATCTCCCTTTGTTACCTTTGCAGAGCCATCTAAGGAGTCAGATATCTTGTGAATTCATAATACTAACAATATCTAACAGACTTGTCCTGGCGCAAAGATGGAAGTCAGGGCCCTTATCTTTCTCTCTTTCTCTTGTATACAATAGGCAGAGAGCACTAACTCTAACCAAAAGCCTCTGAGTCAAAAGGATGAAATAAAAAGAAGGAATTTCTTGTGCTCTGGAGAGGAAAACAGGCATTAAGAGGCATCATTCCACTGACTGTGTTATTGCCAGAAAAAAAGTGATTAAAGGCAGAATCAGAGGATTTTAGACACAGTTGTTTAACTTGTAGCCAAAAGACTAAAAACAATGTGTGTCAAACAAAAAGAAAATTGTAATTGGGCATTTTTCTTAATCCTTTTCTCGGCTTTTGAATAAAAAGTAGAGAGACTGTCAGACTGGAACAGACCAACGGACCATCCATCCCATCTTCCTGTCTCCAGTGGTGTTGTGAACATTCAGAACACAACTCATTGTGCATTCCTACTCTGTATAAATGTTTTCTATGAACTCTTGTTCGAGTGAGACAATTATTTCTATGGTAACCCAAAGCAGCAAGAATTGGGAAACCAATGAGCAAAGTGAAAGTAGGATTTTAAAGGCAATGGGACTTCTTATGAAGGCAGAACAGGATAAAGAAAAGGGGGGAAAAACAAATCATGTTTTGGGATGGAAAAATCTATCCTTTTTGTTTTTAGATTTTCAGATTTCTTTAAAATAATAATAATAAATATCCCACCCTTCTCCCAAAATGGGGACTCAAGGCAGATTACAATAAAGCTCAAGTTGTTTGTATTCCAAATACAGTCAGCCCCCTACATCCACAGATTGTTTATCCAGGGGTTCAACCTTCCACAATTTGATTTTATATATATATATATATATATATATATATATATATTCAAAAAAAATTAAACCTTGATTTTGCTGTTTTATATAAGGAATGCCATTTTACTACCCCACTACATTTAATGGGACCTGAGCATCCATGAATTTTGGTATCCATAAGGAGTCCTGGAATTGAATTCTGACAGACACTAAGGGCCCACAGTATACAAATTGTGAACTTTGATTAAAAACAAACTGAAACAAATCATCAATCAACTGATTAGTTAAATTTAATAGGCATAGCTATTCATACTATGGAGAGAATCTGGCTGCCATATATGGTGAAAATGGAGAGCCTCTGAGAAAAAAAAAATGGTAGCCTTCATTCATCACTGGCATAACTTAATATGTAGTGATAAAATCCAGACTTCTAAGATATAAATGTTCAGAAAGCCTGCACCTGGATGGATGAACCTGTCACTTTCAAATTCTCCAACATTTTTGTTTATTTCAAAATCTTATTAATCTGAACATGAATAAATTTGTGAACTTTTGTATATTCTTGTGCTTTTTTTAAAAAAAATCCACACTCATCTTAAACCTGTCACTTAATCCTTGGTGAGTTATGCTATTGGTGTGCTATGGGTTTGGGTTTTTTGTTTTTTGTTTTGTCTGTCTTTGTGCAAGACTAGAATGGCCATATGTCTTACAGGGGACAGTTCTCTATTTGAAGAGCTATAAGTTTGCATATGGTAAGAATGCATGTGTATGAATACAAATTTAGAATTGGTTTCTACAATTTAAATAGAAATGCAGTGCAGTTTTCTGCAATGGGGAAGGCCTTGACAAAGCAAGCTTATATGCCTGTGTCATGAACCGAGGTTCTCTGTTGTTCTTTTGATCCAGAGAGAAATTTAGCCACCCTAGACTATAGGATTTTCAACAAAGACACGTGGGAAACTAGATCTGAGTTTAGACACTATGCATGTAACATTTATTAATACATAAAAAATAAGACAATCATTTTAAGTATCAAGAGCTCTCAATCACATGCCCATTCATCCATCTACTCACACACACACACCAAGTGGTACTTGGTGGGAGTCCTGTTACCGCGGATCAGGAACACACTGCTGGTTGGAAACATTTCATTTGAGCCATGTAAATGCCCATCTCTTCTGGGCTGGTCACTTCATGCTTAGGTCAATAGCCAAAGCATATAAGCAGACTTTGTCCTCTCAATGTCCATGCAACAGAGTCCTACTGTCATATTCAAAAGGGTATGGATCTGTCATAATAAAGGATAATAAAGGAAATAAGGGAATGAGGATACTTGATTTGGTGATATATCAATATAGAGAAGTAGAGAGGAATGAGAAGGGAATTATTATCCAAATGATATGGCAACGGGAGGACAGATGGGCGATAGGAATGTTATTTTATGACTTTGTTTACTTCTTAGGACCAAACTTTGATGGTCAGCAGAGTAACACCTTTCCTTCCTGGGTCATAGGTGGGCAATAGCAGAGTGGGGTGTGTGTGTAGACACTTGAAAGAACCTTTTGATTTATCCCAAGGTATTTGCATTACAAGCTGGGAAGGGGTGCTGAAAGAGAAAGGGTTTTAAAGAGTGTATCATTTGGGGAAAACTCAGATTGGACACTAAGTTGTCTGTGGCAACCCTGTGTTTTGAATCCAAAATAAATCCTTAGTTACCCTCACTATGATTTTTCTTTTTCAAATCTTGGTCAACTAAACATGACACCTATACTGAAATGGATTTATCTGTTACATTCCCACAGAATGTTCATGCTGGTACCTTTGCAAGTGAAGAAGATAACGCTAAGACAGCATGCTTGTCCCAAGGTTACTCAATGATTTTTCTGTCAAAACTGAAAAACCGGGAGCCTGAAAATTGTTCTTCATGTTGTGTGCCTTCAAGTTGTTTTTGACTTATGACAACCCTAAGGCAGACATATCACAGAACTGTCTTAACAAGTCTTCAGAGGGGTTTGCCATTGACATCCTCTGAATTTGACAGAGTGTGACTTGCCCAGGATCACCCAGTGGGTTTCCATGGCCAAGCAGGGATACACTATGCTGGCTCCTCCTAAAAATTACAAAACTCTAAAGCACTGTAGTGGTTTTTCCAGCAGTCTTACTTCCAACGTGTATGTACCAGAACTCTGAGATTGTCATTTGCGCACTTTCTCTAGGTTCCCATGTCAGGTGAGGTGACCATGAGAAAAAGGACCTTCTCATAATGGTCTCCTGACTGGACTCCAACCTGATGCCTTCTCTGATGTTTCCTTATTGCCAAAATAGTTTTATAAAAGTCTTTGTAAAGATTTTCAAGGCTCATTAACTTATGTGGTACTTTTAATACTGTTTAGCTTCAGAGTTTAAAATAAAGTAGTGAATTTCTTTTACTTTATTGTTGTGTTTTCTTTGTTGTATTTCACTGTATGTTTAAAGTAATTGTGATTGTAATTACAGTGATTTTTAAAATCTGTGCTTAACATTGTAATCTGCCTAGAGAGTGCCTTCATTGGGCAGCCTAAATAAATGAACAAGCAAATGTTTAAAATTTTATATAGAGACACTTAGGGGGGATGCAGACGGGTGGTCCTGGGCCACCTTGGAAAGCAGAGGATTGGGGCCGAGGCTGCCCCACACCTCAGCCCCAATCCACCCTTTTGCCATCCCTGAAAGGAGCACTAAAATGCCAGCCCTTCCAGAGCCCACAAATAGGGCATCCAAAGAGCCGCCGTGTGGCTCTTCCACGTTGCTTCTGGCACAGCGTGTTAAGACACCCCGCGTGTGGCTGCCCCTCCTCTTCCCTGCCTCCAAGATGGCACAAAGCACCGTCTGTAGAGGCCCTTATATACAAAATAATCTGCAAATACTCCAGCACTACTTTCTGTTTTACTCTAGAGTTAACAGAAGTCCATTTCTATGCATATTTTCTATATCCCAGAAACTTTTTACCAATTACTGTCTCTCAGCCTGACCTACCTGTTGTCAGAATAAAATGGGAAGAAGGAGACGCATGCCGAGGTTGGTTTGTTTTGTAAAGAAGTGTGTTGGTCTTTGATATTTATGTGTTAAACATTTTAAATGCTTTTAAATTAATGTTTAATTTTTAACAATATTGTAAGATTAATGAATTGTTAACGTTTGCATTCTTCAGTGTTTCAGTCGTATTTTGTTTTTAACTTATACAGTAAGCTGCCTTGGATCCATATTGGGAGAAATATAGATATAAGTTAACTGATTAAATAGATAGAATATGCACCAGTTTGTGATAACTGGTGGGAAGGCAGGATGTAAATGTAACTAGTAAATGAGTTAGTAATCAATGCAACTTAATTATGAGTAAATGTGTACAAGATTACAGCCTGGGGCATAAGCAGAAGAGATTGTCTTGGTTATAAAATACCTGTAAAGGAAAAAGGAATTAGTTTGAGTTTTCTGACATGTTCCAATGTAACACTACAAGGAAGAAAGAGAGTGTAGTCAATCAGCTGTCTGGCAATTGGAGTGAAAGCTCCTGAGGTAGCAGAGGGCTTATTATGATTGTATTTTGCACCTTCCAGAGAGTCCTAAAACTAGCTATACTGTAAAAATAAAGCCACCTCACATCCATTCCTCATTTATGAAGGAGAGATGTTAAGCTAACTCAGGTTTGAATGAGAGCAGCAAGTCCTCAATTGGTGCCCACACACCCTATATAATGAATTCTATCTCCGACATGATTTGCTACATTGCCTTATAGAGTCCCCTCTTCTCATGTGATAAAGAAAGACATGAGACTGGCACCACTTTGGATGTCTCTAATAGAAGCCGTATGGTGAACCTGGCAAACACTGAAGTTTGTAACCTGAAGTGAAAGACTGAAACTTTTTTATTCAGGGGTCGGATGTAGCAGAAACAGTCTGGTCTTAATCATGTGGTATACCACGTACACCACCACAGCTCTGCCTCATGGCTTCTGTTGGATGGAATAGCAGGCCTCAAGAAACATTGTGGTTGAATTCAACTGAGCCCACCCATCTCTAGAGAAACTGTGGGATGAGAGACAAGATTTTGCCCTCTCACCAGTGCTTTGAAACAAGCACCCCTGAGACTCTCTCAAACTATTGGTAACGTTTGGTTTGTAATCTGATGTTACTCGTATCCTGGATATTTTAAACATCTGTTTGTTTTCAGTTATGAAATAATTCTAAGACAAGAGGAGGAGAAATAGATAATTATCTCTTGCCACATTCCACAAATCCATTTTCCCAAACAAACTTGGAAATATCTTACTGTATTGCTTCATTTATGTCCCTTCCATTTGGGCATGGGTGGAGAACCTGAACCCTGGGGCTGAATTTAGTTCTCTGAGTTCTCCACATGTCCCCCCCCCCCCATAGTACCAGCATTTGGTGGTTACCACCTTTAATTTTTTCCATCACTCTGAAATGCTTCTCCTAAGGCTTGACTATTCAGTCAGTGAGAGCTTTATGCTAAAATATGGTCCTTCCCCTTACTTTTTTTGCTTCCTTGCATCACTGGAATGTCTCTCCTGAGGACTTCTCTGAAATTGAATTTGACATTCAGGTAGAAGAAAGTTACCCAACCCTTGATCTAGACCAAAACAGGTGTGATGGGCTTATCATTCACACATAAAGTAATTGGAAGACTCAGCCCTATCATTAGGAGTTACAATCTTGGTAAATGGATCTTGTAGCACCTTTAAGACTATTGAAATACACGAAAAATTATGGCAGAACATTTCAGTCTTCCTGGGCACTCCATCTCAGACCTCAAAACAGCAGTCCTTGAACAAAAGAACTGCAAAGGTAGATTGGAAAGAGAAACAGCAGAATTAGAATTCATCCACAAACTACAGTCCCTCAGCAATGAATTGAACAAAGACAATGGTTTCCTGACCCACTACACCCACTTCAACACTAGCTGACCCCACACTCATGGGGATGCTCTACATTCATCTATTCTCCTCACCACAGGTTATTCCCATTGCAAAATGATCTGCCAGTTCATCTCTGTGCACAAAGACCACTTTCATATGCATTTGTGCACTAACAACCATCGTTAAAACTGGACCTTCAACTTCATTTCCATACACAAAGCATTTTGAATTTGAATTGACATCCTCACATACCAATGGCATATATAGGTCTGTCCCTGGCTTTCCACTCTACCAAATGCATCTGAAGAAGTAGACTGAAGTTTATGAAAGCTCATGCTGCCAATTTCTTTCTGTTAGTCTCAAAGGTGCTACAGGATCTCTCTACACACTGATTCTACAGACTAATATGGCTATATCTTTGGAATCTTGGTAAATGAAAAGAATGCTGTACATGTAGCATATTTTGACTTCAGTAAGGCTTTTGACAAGTTCCATGATATTCTTGCAAAAAAAAAAAAACTAGTAAAATGTGGGCTAGAAAATGCAATTGTTAGGTGGATTTGTGATTAGTTGACCAACCTAAGCCAAAGGTTGCTGCCAATGGTTCCTCTTCATCCTGGACAGAAGAGACTGATGGGGTGCCACAGGATTCTGTCCTTGGCCCAGTGCTATTCAACATCTTTATTCATGACTTGTATGATAAAATAGAGGGCATGCTCATCAAATTTGAAATTTAGGAGGGGTAGCCAATACCCCATAGGACAGGATCAAAATTCAAAATGACTGCAACAGGTTAGAAAACTGAGCCAAAACTAACAAAATAAATTTGAACAGGAAGAAATGTCAAGTACTACACTTGGGCTGTAAAAATGAAATGCACAGATATTGGATTGGTGACACCTGGCATGACAGCAGTGCATGCAAAAGGGATCTAGGAGTCTTAGTGGATCACAAGTTGGTTGCTGGTGTTGTTTTGAGGGTTATTGTTGTTGTTGTTTTTGAGAGTTGCTTCCCAAGAGGGGAGTGGTGAAAGACATCTGTCATAGTGCATGATTATTCTCATTGATGTATATTTCATATAGGTCCAAAATAATACTGCAGTTTGAGACTGCTCAAACTGCCCTGGTTCAATGCTTTGGAATTCTGGGTACTGTAGTTTTGTGAGACATTGAGCCTTCTGTGTCAGAAAGCTCTGGTCCCACAGAAGGCACACAACAACAACAACAACAACAACAGGTTGCCATAATGACTTGACAGCACACAACAACATCATCTTGAATGGCATGTTTTTTTAACCATTCTCATATATAAATAAATATAAATAAAGGCCTGCTCTCCAAGCCCCTAATATTTAAAATCAAGCAGAAACCTTGGGCAAACTGGAAAGCAGGTTGCCCTTTCCTTACTGTGAAACTATATCTATTTCCTGGGATTACACATGGTGACTTAATATTTACAGACTTTATATTCACATCCTGTTTTCCTTTGGCTCATAGGATTCTTTTTCTCTGTCTTGATTTCCCATCTGATACAATAAAGTCCTTTATGAAAAGAATACTGTTTATTCTTGATCCCCCCCTTTGTGTAATTTTCTATACCTTCTTGTTACAATGAGAGGAGTTCCACAGTCCCTTTGAGGGTAAGGCAAATAGGTTAAGAAATCTTGGGGCTTATTCCCATTTACATTAAACCTAGTTTGCGATTCATTTATGCTCCGGGTTGGTGAATCAATTCCAGTTGATGTGTCTTTCCCCCTGTGGAAGCAGGTCTTTTCTTTATTCACTTCTTTTTTGGCACGATTGTTGTTTCCACTAGTTTGTGCCCCTTCAAATTGCCTGTCAATCATCTATGCAGCATCGGTGATGCAACCGGCAACACAATCAAGAAAACACAGGAGGGAGTCATGGGTGCTGTGGCCAGAATCCCATCCCTCATTAGTGTCCTATCCCTCACTAGATCTTGGGGAAATCTGCCATTTCCCACCCTCTCCTTTCCCAGGACCCATCCTACATTCCAATCTTCTGCCCAGGAGGAATTCCATTTTGAGCTTGATTAGGAAGCATGTCCTCCAAGTCCTGAAAGGCTGGGAGTGCACCACCTCAGCTCCCTATGTCCCTCAAATCCTGGAAGGGCACCACCTCAACTCCCCATGTCCTCCGAGTCCCCTGGGATGCATGCAGCCTTGGGTGTCATATGGAGGACTTTCTGCCAGGATGCATCAGCCATGGGTGTCATATGGAGGACTCTCCCCCGGGTGAGGTGCTGCCCTCCCAGCCTTGCAGGAAAGGAGAGGGTGGGAAATGGTGGATTTTCCCCAAAACTGGCGAGGGATGTACCAACCTTCTGCCACAGTAATCCTTCCCCTTCAGTTTGATGCAATTCAGACCCGTCATTTCCACTTGCTGAACACACTTGCTAATCGCTTCTTCTCAAAAGAACCGACAAAAACCTAGTGTCAAGAAAGAGCAGTTCTTTTGCATTTGCCTCGCTTTATCGTGATTGAAACTGAGTGCAATCAGTTCAGAACCAGTTTCAAGTGGGAACGACAGACATGTAACCCAATCAGCAATTTGTTTTAAATCACAATAGGAATGAGGCCTCTAGTTGAGAGCACAGTGGTGGCAGAAGTGAAGACTTAGATGCTAGCATAAATGTCCTTTCTGGGGGTAAAACAACTATTGGTTTTTAGAACTGGCTATAGGGATTAATTTATATTTTTTATTATTATTTGATGGGATTTATATCTAGACCTAGAATTCTGGCCCCAAATTTCTCCCCACCTGCTCTCTTTTGCTGTAGGTTTTCATCTCTTGCAGCAAATGATGGACAGTTGCCTTCCCATTTATTGCCCAGCACTACTGCTGAGGTCAGAACAAGGTGCCCAGCCATGTTATCAATGATGGTGCCTTTTTCAGATTGGGTGCAGGCATTGTGAAGACACTCCAGACCCATTTTGGGGTTTTGGCCCTCCATCATGTAAACAGGACACAGTGAGCCCAGGAGGAATTCAGGGTAAATACCGTACCCTTGTAAACAAGCCCCTAAAGTTTAAATTGTCATCTTACAACCTATCCAGTTAAGTTTTGTCACTGATCTGCATTTCTCTCTCTTCATTGCATCCCATTAGAATGCATACTGTTCAGTTACCCGTGAAGGTTTGTTAAAGGTAAACAAGGAGTAATGTTAAAAGTTAATAAGGAATGTTATGTTTATTTCAGCTAGAAGTCATTGATGCACTGCAAATGCAGTGTGTATAGCTCTATGCATTTCAGAATGACTAAACTTGAGGCTATCCTACTTGGAAATATCATAACTCACTGGAAAACTTGCTTCACTGGAAAAGACTGATGTTCAATTAGTGAAAGGCAATAGAAAAAGAGGAAGAGCAAATACAGGTGGATTGATTCAATAAAGGAAACCACACCCCTGAATGTGTTAATAACAGCTTTTCTCTCTTACAGTTCTCATTTATAGGGTTACCAAAAGTTGAAACCAACTTGATGGCACGTAACAAACACACTCCACACTATAACATTTTGTTGCAAAACTCTCTTGGTAAAACTATTACAAGTGCAGGAACATCTTTGCATCCACTCCATTCTGTACACATTCATTCCCATAACCTGTGGAAGTGACTTGTTTGGACTATGACTCCTATGTTGGCTAGGAGATTCTGGGAGCTGAAGTCTAAAAAAGTTAGTTCCCCAGGCTGTAATGTTCCATTTTATGGATACATCAGAGTGGAATCCCAGCAACCAAATGCTGAGCCAACCAGTTCAGAGAAATCCATCCAGCTGCTACTCCAGATCATATTTCTCAGAATGCCTTGAAGGATATGACTGTTTGAGGGCAAAAGGTCTCTGCATGTGTGAGGGTTAGATAAACAGGATCATCAAGGACCTCCTCTATCTGTTTGGATGGACTACTTTAAAGGTCCCTGGCAGCACATCAGAGCAAGCCTCGGACTCTGTTACTGAGTCAGAGAGTATAAATAGCTTTTGGACACAGGCTGCATCATGTTATTGAGTAACCAAGCCAATAGCTACAAGTGCAGTTTTCAAACTAATTGGCCTTCTGGAATAGGTGCACAGACTTTAGTCATCAACTGCATTTTCTTGTGTGGTGTCTCACTACAGAATAAATCACTCAGGAATGCCCACTCCACAAAGCAGATCATAGTGGATTTTCTTCTGAGCCTCTCTCATATATTTTGAGCAGAAGGCTTGTAATATATTATTTTTTTATGTTGTGGGGTTTTAAAAATAAAGGGGGGGGAAGGGCAGCTGTGTTGCCATATGACAATTCCAAAACCCATACTTTAGTAATACCTTTATGAAGCCAACTAAAAGGACATAAAAATCTGTGCAAGCTTGCAAATCTGTGCAGGTTTTCTCCTAGTTTGAAAGAAATGTGAGGAATAAGTGCAATAAATAAATAAAATCTAATTAAGATCTCAAAATCTCGTTGTCCAGCAAAATACAACAAAATAGAGAGAGGAGAGCTTTAAAATTTCTTATATTTTCAAATGCACATTACTGAACAATCTCAGCATTTTGGAATGATGATTTATAGCACAATTCCCTATGTGCCTACCCAGAAATGCATTCTAATAAGTGGGGCTTATTCTCAGGTAAGTGAGTACAGGATTACAGCATCAGAATATGAAATATACCGAAAATTTGTAGTAGTCTTTTAAAAAAAACACAACAAAACACAAAACCCAGCAATATAAAGATAAGCCTCTACTGAAACAGTTCAGGGAAAATGTCTCCCCCCCGCCAAAATTTTTTTCAATTGGATTCACAAATGGCCAGATATTACTTACACAGACACACAGACACACAAACACAGAGTGCTGCTTTGGTTAATTTATGTCATAACAGATGCACTGTTCACATTCTGTCATGTATGTCATGCTTTTCAACAGGCTACATAATTAATTCAGCACTCCTTGAATGCAGCCTTGTAAAAACACATTTTCTGTTATTTGAAGGTGGTTCCTGAATGACCATGAGTGGTAAATTTAGAGGGATTACAATGTTCATTATATCTTCTCAACAGGAAAGATATTTTTCTGCTTGGTCTGGGACTTTGCTTGGTTGGTAGTTTTTCCTTTAGCTCATTTCTGGCGATACAAGAAGAAACTGATTTCCCCCCTCCCCATTTTTATGACTCTGTGATGTGTACATTTTAATATTTAGGACAAAAAGGTGTTGATTTTTTTAAAAAATCTGGATGTGAAAGACACTGGATAAACACATCCAAACAGAGTGCTTAGTTTTGAATGCTTAACTCTTAGAAGTCTGGGTTTGAATCCCAGTGCCACTATTGCATTAGGAGTGCCATCTCTTCTATTTCTAACCCATCTAGGGAGCACAGATGCTCACTCTAGAATAGGAAAAGGTGCTCTTTAGTTCTACACTATGGCTGGAATCATTTTGATATCCTGTGCCATTATAGATGGTGGCAAGCAGCTAGAAAAATGCCATGAGTGCAATGGCATTGAAGGAAATTATTGGAGAAATATAACTGTTCAGAGCAGCCAGATTTTGTCTGCCTTCTCCCAACACCAATGTGCAGTTCAGGAAAAGAGGCACATTCTAGCATAAACCACCAATAGGATTCCTGCCTATGCATCTAATATAACTTATAGTCTGACTCTCAGGAGTTTATTGCATTTGCAGACTGCCAGAAATAGTACAAATTGACTCCACTTTAAGGGTTAGGGTTAGTGCTAGGGAATAATGGGAATTGTTTTTTTTTTTTTCTGAGACATTGAGCCTTCTCTGTCAGAGAGCTCTGGTGCCACAATAAAATACAGTTCTCATGATTCCCTTACCCTAACCCTTAAAGTGGACTTAATTTGCACTATTTCTGGCAGTCTGCAAAGGCCCTTAACTGCAGTTGCATTAAATTCTGAAGCCAGATCTTATCACATGCACCGGGAGCCAGGTGAGTGCAACCCTTCTATGTCCCAGACCCCAGCTGTGCTTAGCTGCCATCTTTTCCCAACTGAGAGTTTTCTGTTTTTGAAAAGATGCTGGCTAAGTGCAACTGAGGTCCAGGACGCAGCTGGGTTGCACTTGCCTGGCTCCAGGTGCATGCAGTAAAATCCGGCTTCAGAATTTAATGCGACTGTGGTAAATGATGTGTGATAAACTTATCAGACTCACTCATCAATGAGGCAGCAGAGTAGGTTTTTATGAATGATCTCCAATATAGGGGATAATAATACTGACTTAGCAATTGGAGTGGGGGTAAGCAAATGAGGGTATGGATCCCCAATAAGAAATTTCCCCTCATGAAATTTTCCTTCAGTCCCTATATTTCTAAATTTCAGAAACACAGCTTAGGCATCCAAAGAAAAGGATACAGTAGAATCCTGCAAAATGAATTTATTAAAGTATTAATAAAATAAAATATTGTATGTGTACAAATATAACTGTATTATAAGAGCCAGCATGGTGTAGTGGTTTGAGCTTTGGACTATGGGGGGAAGCAGCACGGGGCCGCCCTGGGAAGCGGCACGGGGCCGCCCTGGGAAGGTGCGCCGTGGGGCCGAGGCATCCCCATGCCTCGATCCAGTGGCGCACCTTCCCCATCCCTGAAAGGAGCGCTAAAATAGCGCTCCTTTCACAAGTCAGTGAAAGTGCGCCGTAAAAGCTTGCGGCGCACTTTCACTGACTTTTCCGCCGCAGCGTGTCCGGATGCTGCGGCGGGAGGTTGCCCTCGGAGCACTGGCCATGCGGAGGGCCGGCGGCTCCGAGGGCAACCTCGGGAGGAGGAAGGGGCGCTGAGCGTGAGGCTGCCCCTCCTCTTCCCTGCCTCCAGGATGGCTTTTTAAGCCGTCTGCCGAGGCCCTACGACTTTGGAGACTGGGATTTAAATCCCAGCTCAGCCAGGTAAACTCACTGGGTGACCTTTGGCAAGTCAAATTTTCTCAGCCTCAGAGGATTGCAATGGCAAACCCCCTCTGAAGAAACTTGCCAAGAAAGCCGCATGAGGGAATCACCATAAGTTGGAAATGACTTGAAGGCACACAACAACAATGTGAAGAGAGAAATTCCATACATATACACTTTGCTCTGCTTTGCTTTTTGGAAGCTTCATGACATCCTTTATAATTAAAATGCATCAACTGAGGGCTATTTTCGTGAAAACATAAGAAAACCTATGAAACCTTTTCCTACAGAAACTTCTGTTATATCAACTAATGCTCAAACTATTCTGCCTCCTTTTTTGTTTCTGCTTCCCTCATTAAAATTGTCTTGCTACATCCCTCTTAGTACAGTCAGTATTATGGTACTACGTTAAAGATCATGATTGAGGAATCAATATCAATTCACTTGTAGTGCACTTTCAAGTGCTATACAGATGTTAAATGTTGGTGTTATTTGTAGTTGTACATTTCCCATTCCACATCTCAGTGTCTCACCCTCTGTAGAAATTTAGGCCAATACTCTACATTGTCTACTTAGTTATGTATCCATAATCTTGTTACATATGTGTAAAGAAGCAACACCTCCTGCCCTCCAAACCTACTTTGCCAGGCAGACCTCCATCTCTCAATGGAGCTGTTGTTGTGTACCTTCATGTCATTTTTTTAATTATTATTATTTATTGTTCATATATATGAAATTCCATAGTTGTAGTACAAAAAAATCAAGATTTCCAGCTTATTATAAAGATATCTTCATATATATATATGTATATATATATATATATATATACACAAAGTTTTCCATAGCCAAAAAGAAGCCAAAACCAGGTCTATAGTATTTACTTTTATAACATAAATCTTAGGGTTTTGTTTAGACTAATCAATTTCTAACTTTTTTCTTGTTCTTTCCCAATTCTTGTTATATCTTTGTTGTGATTTTCCTTCTAGATACATGGATAGACAGTCTATTGTGGCCATTTCTGCAACCTTTACCTTCCAATTATTTAATGAAGGAATTTGCTCCAATTTCCAACATTGTGCATAAAAAGTCCTAGCAGCTGAAATCATGTATAAAATTAAACTTGTCTTATCATGGTTTAACCTAGTTTCTATTTCATCCAAGATATTTAACAAGAATAATTTTGGTTTGAAGGGAATATGGATTTGCAATATTTCTCTCATCGTTGTACATATTAAAGACCAAAATTCTCTAGCCTTTATACAGGACCACCACATATGAAATAAATTCCCAATCTCATTTTTGCATTTCAAACATTGATTGTTATATGTAATATTCATTTTTGCTAAAATAGTTGGTGTAAGATACCATCTATGAAAGATTTTCCTTCAGAGAGTTACATTTTGAAAACTTACTACTGTTTTTCCTTCATGTCATTTTTGACTTATTTTGCCTCTAAAGTGAACCTATTATGTGGGTTTTCTTTGCAAAATTTCTTCAGGGGAGGTTTGCCATTCCCTTCCCCTTAATGCACCTGCTGTCAGGTAAACTATGTTTGGGAGAGCATTTATTATATTCACTAATACAGTTGTCAACATTTGTCACTATCCATATATCAATCATTTGTATAAAAAGTTTCATTAGTTATTTACAAACCCTTATCCCCCTCCCTTCATATTACATTCATTGTTGGATCTAATCTTATAGTTAGAGCTAAACTATTTTCTGCTTCTTTGGTTTATCAAATATCATTGTACACCATTCTACTTTTGTATACAATAAAATTCCTTTCATATATAATACATAACACAACTGTGTGTCATATCCTAGTTTATAATTCCTAATTTTTACACTTCTGAGCTTTTGATATCTCATACTAGCTCATTATTTAATGACAGTATAGCATTGTTCACTGTTCACTTTTATAGTTTATGTGTAAATACCTTGTTCCAAATATGCCTTATACTTTATATTTACTTCATTTCATAATTGTCACCTCCATTTCTTAATTGTCACATTGGAAGAGCATTTATAAAAGTGACAATAGTGCCATGATTGTGACTACTTAGAGTTAGTAAATCCAGAGCAGATATGGATTTACTAATTCTAGCTTATAAATTTGTAATGGCAATACAAAATGCCAGCCTTAGTGTCTAATGCTGAAGATCACCAAGGACAGAAACCCATCCCCTCCTATTCCTCTATGAAGAACTATGATTTTTGATGGTATTGGGAGGCAGGGAGAGAAAGAGACTGTTCCAGAGTTTTACCACCTCAGTTCAGTCTGTTGTTAAAAATGTACAAACTGTTCCCAATCCCAGCTCATCTAGAAAGATGTTGGTTCTGCAAGTGAGAGTGGAAAGAATTCCCAGGATCCTCTGAACATCTGGGAAAGGAAAAGGAAAGGGGTTAAAATGCTCTGGGCTCTATATTGCTTTTCCTACCCCTCCTCCCTTTTTTGGTGTGGCATTATTTGAATGCTATATAAAATCTGGAAACATAGCTGTATAAATTGCTGTTATATCCGCCTGTTCATTCAGAGAGCCCTGGCATTCTCCTTCTCCAGATGGACTGGCTTATAGGCACTGCCATTTCTGTGCGGGGTCTCCAGGGCCAGGACTTGAGGAGGCAGTTCCTGCCCCTTTTTTAATTTGGGTGGATTGCTCCCTCCTGTATTTTGCAAGAGTGGAAGAAGTTATAACAGAGAGACTCTTGCCATTATTAAAATGGAAAGCAGAGTCATCTCAACATATAAAGACCACAGCTGATGAGACATGCCATTCCCTGGTTATTTGCTGTGAAATGAAAACCATACATCACAATGAGGAACAATCCAAGGACGTTCTGCTGCGAGGGGTAGATTTAAGTTTGGAGACATTCATTTTTCAAGGCAGCTTTAAGTCAGAACACATGAGTGAGGCTAACACCTTCCTTTCATAAGGGAAGAACAAATCTGCCTGAAAGGTAGGATGGGGGATATTAGTGAATGAATCATAAAGTTAGTGAATGAAACAGCTTGGAAGAGAGAAATTTTTGGACTTCAGTTTCCAAAATACCTAGCCAGCATCACCATTAGACAGCTATAGTCCCAAAAGGTAATGGTTCTGAGCTTGGAGTGAAGCTTTAAAAGCTTCACTGACACCTTCAGCTAAAACAGGCTAAAATATAGTGGAAACTTCATTACGTATTGCCACCACTCTTCAGAAATCTGTAGGTTTTGGCCATTCACCATGTGTTTCCAGAGTCACAATTCACCATGTGTTTCCTGCATCTTCGGCAAAGTGGTCAGATGCAAAAGTAGACAGAGCTTTTATGTATGCAATGATTAGCATTTGGAAGTAACATTGTGCTTGCTAAGAATTACTTTTGCAATTAGTCACTGTTTGTAATAATGAACTAGAATGGTGTTACACATTGAAAACATGAGCTGCACTAGGATTCACATTAGTTGGAATTTTGCATTTTTTAATATTGTTGATTTTTTTCTGCCTTCCTCCATTGTGTCTAAATGAGTCTGCTACTCTTGCTATAAAGAAAAATGGAAAGATAAAATGAGTGCCTGGTTATACAGGCTACTTCAGACAGCAGCATACGGTGTGCACTTGGAAGAATCTGGGTTGTTGTGGGTGAGAGTTTGCATGAAGAACATTTGTTTTTCTGTATGTATGAAGTTTAGGGCAATTGTTCATGGGAGACAAAGACCAGGAAAAGAAGCGTGCCTGGGTGAGTGACTGCTGGGAGTCTTCCCAAAGCTTCCCACTAGGTATGGTGCATATGTGTCAAGTTCAGCTGATCAAGATTTTAAAAGCCAAGAAAACATCGCAGTGAGGTTAACTGATAATTTATTCTGGATTTCAAAAGCACAGGTTGCCACAGACAAATTAGTGTCCAAACTGAGTTTCGCCAGAATGATACACTCTTTAAAACCCTTCCTCTTCTAGCCCCCCTTTCCCAGCTCATGATGCAAACGCTTTGGAATACACCAAAATTTTCTTGTAAGTGTCCTCTTCCCCCCCCCCCCCCCCACACACACACTCTGTAATCGCTCACATCTGTTCCCAGGAAGGGAAGGTGTTACTTTGCTGGTTATCAAAGGTTGGTCCTAGGAAATAAACAAGGTAATAAAATAACATTCCTCTCTATTTCTCTACATCGATATATCACCACATTTATTATTCCCCATCCCTCATATCTTTTATCATGGCATATCCATAACCTTTTGGATAGGTCAATATGACAGCCACGTGATCTGTTATGACATGCAGGTGTAGTGACAGGAGGCAAAGAGTCCAAGACAGGGTAGCCCAGTCAGAATTATGGTTTATTTATTTATTTATTTGTCAACCTCTTTCCCAATATGGCTAACAATCTGAGTTGAAACAAAATACAATTAAAACAATGGCTAGTACAAACGTTTCTTTTTTAAAAAAGCAATTAAACATAATATATTCACATATTAAGACATTAATTTAAAACAGTTTTAAAAGATAGTTAAAACATGATGATGATGATGATGATGATGATGATGATGATAAAAATTACAAATGCAAATACAAAGCACCCCAGATAAAAGAGTTTCTAACCCAATCTATGCAAGCTTATGTTGCATTTTCTTTCACACAGTTAATCTCAAAGGTGCTGCAAGATCCCTTTGCATACTGATGTTCCAGACTAACATGGCTATGTCTCTGAATATTTGTGGATATTCCTTGAAGAATGTCTTTTTACCCCTCAATCAAAGATTGGGTTTTAAGGATGGAAAGTATTCTTAGAGCTGGGAGAGGACCAAATGTTGCATTTACAGGCAATTCAGAAAATGTTTGAGGTATATTCATATGATTTGGTGGTGAAAACATACCCTCCAACTGTTTCAGTTTGGTGGGGACAGTCCTGATTAATCCTTGACTGTCCCACTTTTCAGTTGCTTTTAAAAAGTCTCAGATTCGCTCTCCTTTTTCCATTCTCTCATTTCCTCTTCAGCTTACTTCAATTGCAGCAAACTGAGTTCAACTTGCAAAAGTAGCTTGCATTCAAGTAACTCAGTAGAGGGGCAGATAGAGGAGGGGGTGGGATTTTGCCCTTCCCAGTAGGCTCATGCAAAAGCAAACTGTCACAACTTCTCATAGCTTGTGTGTTCTTCTCCACTGATGTCTGTCATCATGACCGAATTCTGATGTTGCTTGGCCAGTGTTCGGAAAAGCAGCCAAGAATGCTGATAGCCATATTCCAAAAAATATACAAAAGAAACTGCTCATGGAGCTGATGCAGTCTACAGCAAAGCAAAGTCCTGAGCAAACAAATAGAAATCATACAATAATAGAATCATAGAGTTGGAAGAGACCACCTGCCATGTAGGAACTCAAAATCAAAACATCCCCGATAGATGGCCATCCAGCCTCTGTTTAAAGACCTCCAAAGAAGGAGACTCCACCACACTCCAAGGGAGTGTGTTCCACTGTTGAACAGCATTCACTGTCAGGAAGTTCCTCCTAATATTGAGGTGGAATCTCTTTTCCTGCCGCTTGCATCCATTGTTCCGGGTCCTGTTCTCTGGAGCAGCAGAAAACAAGCTAGCACCCTCCTCAATATGATATCCCTTCAAATATTTAAACAGGGCTATCATATCCCTTCTTAACCATCTCTTCTCCAGGCTAAACATACCCAGTTTCCTAAGTCGTTCCTCATAGGGCATGGTTTCCAGACCCTTCACTATTTTAGTCAAGCTCCTCTGGACACGCTCCAGTTTTTCAACATCCTTTTTGAATTGTGGTGCCCAGAACTGGACACAGTATTCCAGGTCGGGCCTGACCAAAGCAGAATAGAATGGCACTATTACTTCCCTTGATCTAGATACTATACCAGGGGTAGGCAATCTTTTTGAGCCAGGGGCCGGGTTGCTGTCCCTCAGACAATTGGGGGGCCGAAGCACCAAAAATAAATAAATAAATAAATAAATATTTAAAATTAAAATAAAAAATAAAATAAAAAATGTGCATGCACACTCTCTCAGCCCCAGAAAAGCCATGGCAAAACCCCTGTGGAGATTTTGCCAAGAAAACCCCAAGAACAAGTAATAACAACAATAATCATTATCATAATGGAAACGACTGGAAGGCAAGCCCACAAACAAGCAGGGATGCATGCACACTGTCTCAGCCCCAGAAAAGCCATGATGGCAAAACCCCTGTGGAGATTTTGCCAAGAAAACCCCAAGAACAAGTAATAACAACAATAATAAATATCATCATGGCGGGCGGTGGCAGCAGTGGGGGGTGGCAGCGGCGGCGGCAGGACTGGCCTGGGGCCAGTCCAAAGGCCTCGGGGGGCCGCATCTGGCCCCCAGGCCTTAGGTTGCCTACCCCTGTACTATACTATTAATGCAGCCTAAAATTGCATTGGCCTTTTTAGCTGCGGCATCACACTGTTGACTCATGTTCAACTTGTGGGCTACTAGGACTCCTAGATCCCTTTCATACATAGACTTATTAAGCCAGGTGTCCCCCATCTTATATCTATGCATTTCATTTTTTTGCCCTAAGTGCATCACCTTACATTTCTCTGTGTTGAAATTCATTTTGTTAGCTTTGGCCAGCTTTCTAATCTATTAAGGTTATTTTGACTTTTCATCCTGTCCTCTGGGGTATTAGCTATTCCTCCTAATTTGGTGTCATCTGCAAATTTGAGAAGCATGCCCCCTATTCTTTCATCCAAATCACTGATAAAGATGTTGAATAGCATTGGGCCCAGGACAGAACCCTGTGGCACCCCACTGGTCACTTCTCTCCAGGATGAAGAGGAACCATTGTTGAGCACCCTTTGGGTTTGGTCAGTCAAGTTACTAATCCACCTAACAGTTTTATTGTCTCGCCCACATTTTACTATCTTGTTTGCAAGAATATCGTGGGGGATCTTGTCAAAAGCCTTACTAAAATCAAGATATGCTATGTCTACCGCATTCCCTTCATCTAGCAAGCTGGTAATTTTATCAAAGAAAGAGATCAGATTAGTCTGGCATGACTTGTTTTTGAGAAACCCATGTTGAATTTTAGTGATTATGGTATTCCCTTCTAAATGTTCACAGACTATCTGTTTAATGAACTGTTCTAGAATCTTTCCCGGTATTGATGTCAGACTAACTGGGCGATCATTGTTGGGATCCTCTTTTTTCCCCTTTTTGAAGATGGGAACAATGTTTGCCCTCCTCCAGTCTGCTGGGACTTCTCCTGTTCTCCAGGAGTACTCAAAGATTATTGCCAGTGACTCTGAGATTACATTTGCCAGTTATTTTAATATCCTTGGATGTAGTTCATTTAGGTTCATCAGGTATTCCTGTACTTCCTCTTTACTTCTGCGCTGCATTTCCCCTGTTGTGTCCTCTGCTCCATTTTCCTCAGGTTGAGCACCCTTTTCCTTTTGTGAGAAGACTGAGACAAAGAAGCTGTTGAGTAGTTCTGCCTTTTCTCTGTCCCCTGTTAGAATTTCTCCATCTTCTCTGTGCAGTGGCCCTACCATTTCCTTCTTCTTTCTTTTGCTACAGACATACCCCAAAGAAGCCCTTTTTATTGTGCTTAACCACTCTAGCAAGCATGAGCTCATTCTGCGCTTTGGCTTTCCTGACCTTACCCCTACATTTGCTAGCTATTTGTTTGAATTCCTCTATAGTGATTTCACCCATTTTCCGTTTCCTATACATCTCCCATTTAAAACAGTTCAGTTGAAAGTTCTCTTGTCATCCAACCCCGTTTCTTGAGACATCTCCCATTTTTCCTTCTCATTGGAACAGTTTGAGATTGTGCCTTCAGTATCTCCCTTTTGAGAAACTCCCATCCATCCTGAACTCCCTTCTCCTTTAGTATTCTTGAACATGGGATCACTCCCAGTGTTTCCCTAAGTTTGTTGAAATCTGATACTCTTTTCCCAGGGTGGCTAGGCTGCCTTTCTCTTTCTTGTCCTTTTGCCATCAAGTGAAGGCCTTTTTATTCCAGCAGGCATTTGTGAACTGCTTTATATAATGCAGGGGTAGGCAACCTTTCCCCTTTAAGGGCCGAGGGACTTCAGCTCCCAGAAGCCTCAGCCATGTTGTCCAATAGTCCCATGTTGGCCAATAGCTCCTGGGATTCTGGGAGCTGAAGTCCCTCGGCCCTTAAAGGGGAAAGGTTGCCTACCCCTGATATAATGGGTTTTCTGTTTTAATGCTGTACTGTTTTTAATCTGTGGTTTTAAATTAATGTTTTAGATGTTTTTAATTTAATAGACATTTGCTGGTATCTTTCTTTTGCTACGGACATACCCAAAGAAGCCCTTTTTATTGTGCTTAACCACTCTAGCATGCCTGAGCTCATTCTGTGCTTTGGCTTTCCTGACCTTACCCCTACATGTGATAGCTATTTGTTTGAATTCCTCTTTAGTGATTTTGCCCCTTTTCCATTTCTTAAACATGTCCTATTTAAAACTTAGTTCAATTGAAAGTTCTTTTGTCATCCAACCCAGTTTCTTGAGACATCTCCCATTTTTCCTTCTCATTGGAACAGTTTAAGATTGTGCCTTAAGTATCTCCCTTTTGAGAAACTCTCATCCATCCTGAACTCCCTTCTCCTTTAGTATTCCTGACCACGGGATCACTCCCAGTGTTTCCCTAAGTTTGTTGAAATCAGTTCTCCTAAAATCTAGAATGAGTGTTTAACTATGCCTAGCTTCTCCTTTCCACTGTATAAAAAACTCCAGGAGAACATGATCACTCCCACCTAAGGTTCCCACCACTTGCACCCCATTGACCAGGTCATCCCTGTTGGTTAGGATCAGATCTAAAATAGCTGATCCCTTGTTGCCTCTTCCACCGTTTGGACAAAGAAATTGTCTTCGAGGCAAGTGAGGAATTTGCTAGACCTTGAAGTATTGGCTGAGTTTGACTTCCAGCAAATATCAAGATAGTTGAAGTCACCCATCACTACTACATCTCTCCTTTCTGAGTGTGTGGTCATCTGAAGATGGAGAAATAAAGCAAAGTCCTGTAGTAAAAAACCAAGGGTCCAACCAGAGAGTAGTCAATCAGTCCAAGGTCAAGGATTCCAGCGAGGCAAGATAACAAGGCAGTCCAAGGTCAAGGGTTCCAGAGAGTCAAGATGATTAGGCAGTCTGAGAGTTAAAGGTCCAGACTGAAAAGACGAGGAAGGTCAGGATCAAGTGTGCTTTCACTCCAACAACTGGTCTGGCGATTATCTGGCAAACACCAGAGGCATGTCCTTTCAGCTCTTTGCTGGTTGAAGGTAGGTATCTTCTCTTCATCCCCTGCTGCTGGGAGGCTTGGTTGGAGGCCACAGACTCTTGGAGGCCACAGACTCTGCTTGAGCTGGCAAGGCAGAACTAGGGCCAGGCTGAGGTTCAGGCTCAGTTTCAAATTGAGGCTCTTGCTCAGTCTTCTCATCCTCCTCTGAATCCTCAGGCTGGCTGGGCATGACAGCCAGGTATGTCCCAGTTCTAATCTGTGAAAATTGTGTGAATGTCACACTGAAAAAAAAAATCAAATGAGGGAGAATGTCAGGGGGTTTAAGGACTATGAAATTAAGGTTTGGGAGCAGGTGGCTTGCAAGTAGATCCTTCTCTATCCATTAAGCAATGTGTAGCCCCTTACAGTTCACATGAAACACAATGCTTTTTGTCCCCTAAGGAGATGGCATAGGATACTCTGAGATGGATATTTGGTGTGTATGTGAAGCAATTCTGAGGGGAAATTAAAGCATTAAGAGAGAAAGAGACTGCAGCTGAATTTAAATGGGTGAAATAATGCATCCTTACCTCAATCTCAGTCCTACTGGAACACATTAAAAATAAGGGAGCAAGTTAGAGGAGGTAACTGCCTAGGTATACACCTAATTCAATAGGAATGCAGATGGGTGGTCAGAATGACAGAAAAAGAGAAAGGTTACTTGATTATGTAAATATTCATGGGAACAAAACATGGCGGGAACAAAACAAAGAAATAAGCCCACTGTTGTCATATGACTGGACATAAACTGATATGGGGAAAAAGTACACACAATAGAAACACCCCTTTGTACCGATGTGACAACATGATGGGGGTCCTGTGTGCTTTCTAAACTGATTCATTTTGGATTAAAACAGGGGTAAAGGTGCCAAAATGGGACTAGATATTACAAAGTGGAGCTGGGATACAGTCCTCATGTAAATTCATCTTGAGTAGGTTTAGGGAAACCGTGTAGCCTAAAATACCAACTAGAGTCAGCAGTGGAGAGCAGAACTATAGCTAATAACTTCAACAGATCAGTCATCCCTCAGCAGCTTGAAAAGCAGAGAGTGGCAGAGATCCATGCCTTGTCTACTTGGGTTTTTATGTCAAATTCCCCTAGGCTCACTGAATCCTGTTTACACGGCAAAGGGCCAAAACCTCAAATCAGACGTGGAAAAGTAACTCAGTAGAGGGCAGATAGAGGAGGGGGTGAGATTTTGCCCTTCCCAGGAGGCTCAGGCAAAAGCAAACTGCCACAGCTTCTCATAGTTTGTGTCCCCCCCCCCCCAACTGATATCTGCACCCAATTTGGGCTTTCCTTCCCTTCATCCAAATTTTAAAACCTTGCCTTTTACTCTATGGCCCCATTCACATTCCGAAAATAATCTGGGACGAATCCGGGTTGAATCCTTGTTGTTCCATATCTCCCAAATGTACTCAGTGCATTTTGGGCGGGGGAGGGTTGGCAAAACAACACTTAACCTGGGATATTTGATACCAAGTTGTTGTTTTTAGTTTTCCTGAATGATCTGCATCGATCTGCATCCTTGGCAGTCTGAATAAGCTTCTGACTTGATTCAGGTCGCTCTGTATCGTTCAAGGGAATGAAGGCAGCTCCATTTTATCCCGAAATGATAGCATGTATAACTAAGGGGTTACAATGACTCAAAGAGCTTCGCAAACCCAAAACAAAATGGGAACAACAGACCTGATATGGTTTTTTGCGGGCTTTTCAGGCTGTATACATCATCCATATGCATCAGTGCATCAATCTGCATCTCCTTGGGACAAAAAAATGAGTGTGAATGCCTGCTAGGTTTTCAGTTCTCTCCACAGCAACAACAGCCAGTCCCTACAAGCCAACTGATGCCACCACTGTGGATGCAAGTCACTCTGAAGTCAAAACAAGGCACCCAGTGCTGATAACATGGCTGGATACCTCATTGTAACTTTAGCAGTGGAGTCAGGCAACAAATGGGAATCACATGGGAAGGCAGCCATTGCTGTCACTTCGGAGAGAGCATAGGTATTGGGAGAGTTCAGGGCCAGAATACTTCAGATGCAGCCTCTGGAACTGCATTATATCTAGGGCTATTACATATGAACAATTATATCCCCATAGTGATTTTTCTTATCTATGCTGAATGTGACTTGTAAACATCACTGTAGAAAATCTCAATGAGTTTTCACAGAACTCTATAGCAGGTTGTTTCAATTTTAGTATGGTTTCAATTCTGTGTATGCTTACCTGGGAGTGAGAGAACTGAGAAAACCGACCATGTCCCTCTGAAATCAATTGAACTTAATGGCTGGATAGATGTGACTAGGAGTAGGCTGTAGAAAAAAATATATATATATATCTTAGAAATATAACCTTTCCAAGTGTATACAGATATTTTAATAACTTTTTCATAAGTTTCATTCAATATGTAAGGAAATTGCTCTTCTGTCTCCTGATGGAGTATGATCTTCCACTTAAATATTTCAAACAAATGTCTTTCCAAAACCATTTGGAAATTACAAGTATATATTATTATTATAATGATTGTCTGTATTCAGATATACAAAAGCACAACTTTCATAATAACTTTTGCAGTAGAAAGTTATTATGAAAACAGAAAAAACTTCTTAAAAATTTATAAGACTTTCAGCTTTCATTGAAAATGTAAGTTAGGCTTAGTTGCCTTATGCTGGTATAAACAGTCATAAATACTGAAAAAGGAATTGGGGGTCATTCAAAGGACACCCCATTTATCTACACTGACTCTACAGTGTAATTGTAATACAGCTCAGTAAGGGATAAATTTGCTTGGAAAGGCAATTTTAAAAAGTAATTATTTACAATTATAGTTCAAACCTCCCTTCCAAATTATTAGTTATCATGATAATTACAATTATTAAGAAGTAATTTTTGACTTCCTCATTTCTCCAAAACAGCTAAATTAATTACCTTTTAAATTCCTATAAATTCCCTAAATGCTACAAGCCACTGAGATAAAGAATACAGTTTTCTCCCATCCATTTTGTCAGTGTCTCAGTATCCACAGCCAAGCAGGAGGCAACAATACAAGTGAGTTACGAGACAAACCAACACTTGAACTGTGGGATATTCGCCTTCTACCATTTAGTAAGGCTCACCTCCGCATAACTATAAGAATAACAAAGGGGTAAAGTTTTTCTTTTAAAATTCAAATTGTAATGGAACATAGGTATAACTTTGTTGGGAAATTGAATTAACCAATTAACTAAATAACTAAATAACTGTAAGTCTTAATGTGTGTAAAACAAAATTATGGTATTTTTTCCCTCTTAAATCTACACTGACAAAATCATTTACTTTTTCTGTTTTGAGTCCTTGTTGAAACTATTTTTGACAATGACATCATAATTTGGTGGGAACAGTTTCAAGTGACAAGTTATGTCATCAATTTATCACACCCTAAATAAACACAACTTACTTCTCCCAGGTTAGATTTGATTACAGGATGCAATTGGGTATTATCACACTCAGATGGTCGATTTGCAAAGTTGGGAGCCCTGACTTTGCAAATCAACCATCTGAGTGTAGCTTGTAGCCAGGTTTTAGGCGGGATGCAGTTGGGCGGCAGCATCAGCGGCATTTTGCATGCAATAATACCTGACTGCATCCCATAATCAAATCTAATCCGGGAGAGGTAAGTCGGGTTTATTTGAGGTGCAATAAATTCTGAAGTGTAAGTTTTCCTTAAAAGCATGCCTTCTGGATTTTATCAGCCCTAAACTAGACAGTTAACATGTTCAAATCTCCCATAATCAAATATTACCTCTGGGCAGATTCTATGATCTACCAGAGCATAGACATACAGTAAATTATGCTTAAACAAAATCGCTCATCACGTTTCATTACATTCTTTACTATAAAATATTTTGCAATATAAAATGAAATTAAACACAGATTTTATAAGACAGATTCATAGCACAACAAATGTTTTCATATAAGTACAATAGCCTCTCTCACCAGCTGTAATAGCACAGAGTCTGTGAAACTTTCTTGTTAGGAAACTCTGATTTTGGCTCTCTTCGCAAGTCTTTATGTAAGACTGTGTTATCACAAAAGTCTGTCTCTTTCAAGATGTCAAGTCTGAGAGTCCCTCACATTATGACAGTCACTGAAATTATTATGTTTTTTTTGTGTTACACAAAGCAAAATGTTCAGCCTTGTACAATGGTCTGCATGTATAATCCAGATGTTCCTTCGAACTCCAGCCAGTAGAACCCTGGTTTTATGACCAGTGTGGCAGGTGTCTGCTTACCTGGCACTTGATTTGCTGACTAGTCCTGTGTTCTTATTTCTTTGTGATGACATTGACCAGAATCCTGTTAGTGAAGCACATGCCTGTAAGTGTAGCTTATGCATGCGTATGTCTCTCTTTGGATGGAGCACAATGTGTTATTTGGTAGCCATTTGTGCAATTTTCAAAATGCCCCACAGCTATCAAGCTCTGAAAGGGGCCACTTCTGTACGGTGCCAAGGCAGAGTGGCAGCAGCAACAGCAAACAGTGATTGCCGGGACTACAAAAACAGATGTGGTATAGATGTGACCCAGGGTATTGTTTACCTCTGCTCTCAAGAGACAGATAGCTATGCAAGCATGTAACCAAACTGGGCTCAGTAATCTCTCCTGTGACCAGATACAGTAAGAAGAAATAAACTTACTGTACCTCAGGGAAAGCCAGTGTGTCATAGTGATTTGAGCCTTGGACTTTAGAGACCAGAGTTCAATTCCCAGCTTGGCCATGAAACTTACTGGATGATCTTGGGTAAGTGACAAGTTTTCAGTCTCAGGGGAATGGCAAACTCCTCTAAACAAATCTTGCCAAAGAAAACTCATTATTAGGGTTGCCATAAATCAGAAACAACTTGAAGGCACACAACAACAACAACAACTCCAGGGAAGCTTCTCTACTATTATGGATCTCAGTGAAAAGTCATTGATACCTTTCCAAGAAACCTCAGTATTTTTAAACAACAACTGGCCTGAACCAACAAGCTTTTAATGGCTGAACTTCTCACTATTTTCCATGGGGTGTAAAATCCATCTGAAAAGAGAAAAGGAGGGCACAATTTGCAAGGGAAGTTATAAAACAAAAGACTTCTCTTATTCACAAATCCAAATAGCCGGCCTTCTCAATAACTTGGTGATCATGGCTTCTCACTGCCAGCATATAAATCCAGTCTAATTTCCCATTCCTTGGCTGCAGTTTTAGATACAGTTTTGATACTCATAAAATATCCCTCTCTTATTCAAGGGCCTTGGAGAAGATGTGTAATTTGGAATTTTCTGTATCTCTGCATGCCCTCCACTTCTCTTTTGAACTCTGAAGGATGTAAAACATTTTGCAGCTGCAAAATGAGATAGCTGGCCATTTTTTTCTCCCCTTGTGAGTGCTTGATGGACTAAAGGCTTTTCCAAGATAGAAATATGGTGGTGGGTGGATTGGAGAATAGAGAGTTTAAAACAACAGTCTCTCCCATTAGTGAGATGGGATTTAGTCACAGACCTAGAGTTTGAGAACATTAAACATATTCTTCACTTAAACACAATCATTTCTTCTTCCCCTTTCTGTTTCTGCCTTTCAAAGTCCATACTCTGTTCTTGTCCCTTTGGTTTTTGTTCCAAGATGATAAGTTTGGAATAGCCTATTAGGCCTCCATCTCTTAGGAGTAAACACAGCGAGGTCCAAAAATGAGACTGTTACAATAGTTAGGTTTGCAATCTGGACAGTGTAAGCCTACCCTCTAGCTAGCCTGATTTGATAGGGATAGTCCGATTAATTATCTGTTCCATTTTATTCCAGCTACTAAAATGTCCCAGTTTCTCTCTCTTCCTGCTACTTTCTCCCTTTGTCTTCAGCTTGTTCAGTTGTTGTAGACTGAGTTCAAAGTGCAAAAGTACTTTGCGTTCCATTATCTCAGTGGGTGGAAAGGAGAGGAGGGGCAGAATTTCATCCTTCCCTCTAGGTGCAGGCAAAAGCAAAATGCTGCAGCCTCTCCTAGCGTCTAGGTTCTTCCTCACTAGTACCGTTTGCCATCATAATCACACTCTGATATTGTTTGGCTACACTTGCCCTGGTTTTCACCTGTGAAATATTGGAGGGTGTGTATAAGCTAGAGGGTTAAGTGGACCACTTGCCTGTCAATCTAATCCAGGATTTCAAAGTGTGGCTCACAGGCTGCATTCAGTCCCCCAGGCTGCTTTTGTGGCCTCAAAGGGTAAAATCAATTAGACAATGTTTTAAACCTGAAATCCCCAAATGTCCTAAGAGGGACATGGGAGGTATTTATACCAACGTAAGGCCCTTTTAGCCCAGATGAATCCTTATTAAAAACTGGAAGTGGCATCTGGTTCAATTTTATATAATAAAAAGATCCCCCCTAGACCTAAAAATGCTTCCCCTGGGCCTAAAATGGTCTAGGTGGGGTTCCCAAAATGGCAAAAATGCCCCCTAAACCCTCTAGGACACATTTAGGGGCAAAATGTTTTTTGAATTTTCCAGTGGGATGGATCTCCATCCTTAAACAGTTGCCTGCTCTGGTCTAATCCAAAGTGTTCAGGAATGAAAAGCATGTTTTAGTCATGCTTTTAACTTTTGTATATTTTTATGTGATTTTATGCTGTTCTTAGATGATTTTAATTGTTTTACATTTTATTGTAATTTTAAAAAATGTTTTTATTTGCGAGCTGCCTTAGGTCCCTTGTAGGAGAAAGGTGGCATACAAATAAATAAAAATAAAATAAAATCCAGACTCCTAAAGGTTCCTTGCACCCTGCACTCCTTAAACCCTGCACCATGTAGAGAAGAATCTACTGGTGATCTCTGGTTATCTTCCAAGGACTACATTAGACTACAAATCCCTGACAAATCCACATATGCTAGCCTTTTTGCAAATTTTAGCCAAGGAATAGTCCTCTGTAACAACTTTTTATAAAAAGAGTAGTTAAGAGATATGTTTAAAAAAGATATGTGAACTGACCCCACTGTGCTTCCTTTTCCAGTAATCTGAGCCCAAAGCCCTTTCATACTGCATAGCGATAGCACTATGATTCCACTTTAACTGCCATGGTTTCATCCTACTCAATGCTGAGTTTTGCAGTTTAGGGAGGAGTGTTTAGAATACGAGGATCAGCGTGGTCTAATGGTTTGAGTGTTGGACTAGGACACTGGGAGACCAAAGTCTGAATCGTGGCTTCTCCATGGAAGCCCACTGGGTGACCTTAGGCAAATCACATACTCTCAGCCTCAGAGGATAGCAATGGCAAACCCCTACTGAAGAAACTTGCCAAGAAAATCCTATGATAGGATTGCCTTAGGGTTGCCATAAGTTGTAAATGACTTGAAGGCACACAACAACAACAAATTTAGAATATTCATCCAGAAAGGTCTAGTGTCTCACCAAATTACAAACCCAGGATTCCATAGGATGCAGCCATGGCAGTTAAAGTGGAATCATAGTGTTATAATGGTATAGTGTGTACAGACCTCAGAATATACTTGGTCAAAGTTAAAAACTGGCCATGCCAGTGTAGACAGGACAGTATACAATAGAATACACAGGCAAGAGCTCCCAATATTATGAGATATAGCTGAGAATCTTCCTATAGTAAAGATCCACATTACATCCATTTCAGCCCAATCTCTCTGATCCAGGTAGACTGTGTGAAGAAAAAAACCCATAATGATGTTTTATTTCCCTGTGGGAGACAAAGACCATTCATGGGCTAGTCTTAATCATTCAGTGTTGGATGCCAAAAATCATATTGCTCTATCCCCTTATTCACCTGCTGAACTCTCTCTATGGCTTCATAGTGGGATGAACTATCTATCTGAAAGTTTTTAGCATGACCTAATCCTAAAGGTTCTGGGTTTACTTTCTGCTCTACTGAATATGCTTTTTCAAAACAATCACTGAGCTGGAGGCATTTTGATTGCTTCCAGGATGACTGCCCACCATGTTTATTCCTTGAGCAAGGAAGACTTCATAACTCATGGAATCTCTGCAGTTTCTGACAGTGTGTGTGTGTATTATATACATATTGAACAAGAATGATTAGTATAACCAATGATATGTTGTGTTCGTCTAGCCAATATAAACAAGTGGCTGGATTTAACTAAAGTGCACTGGATGAGCCTGAAGAACTGGACTTGCATGTTCCATTTATTAGCTTAAAAAATCCATTCCTGTTATTATTATATTTTCCTTTTAAAAAAAAAAGAGAGAGAGAGAATCCTGCAATATGCTTAAATAGAAACCAGATACACTCTTGAGGAATTTGAAATATGAGGCTGAGTATAAGCAGCAGCAAAAAGATTCCAGATTAATAGCAAAAGCTGGAGTTACTCCAGGGCTATGTAATAAATGAGGGTCAGAAGGCAGTTGTCCCATGAGGCACAGTTTGGGCTGTATCTCTACAGATGGCCCTGTTATTTAACAAGACAGGTCCACTAACTGGAGAAGGTCTGTCCCAGTGGTGCCCTCCAATAACTACTAAAATGTGGGTTCTCTTAAGGGATCGTCCTCAGGCCCAGCAACCTCTGTTATACTTGATGACAACACTCACCAGTCCTAGTAATTGAGAATGATGGGAGTTAATTTGGATCCCATTCATTGTCAATATGTCACACAAAAAAAGTTTTTGAAAAGCATTAAACAATCAATCCAATGAAACCATTAATATCAATATAATTCTGATCCCAGAATGATCGCTTATTGTGAGGAACTGTCTTCTTATCCATAGCAACACATTACAATATTCATAATGCAGCATATTGCAACATTCATTTCAACACATCATGGGTATAGGGTTCCCTTTGCTTCCCCCAAATGTGTGGAACTAATAATCTGCAATGCCTGCAGTATGTCAGGTAACATATTATAGCACAGTATGCAAAGGGATCTTGTAGCATCTTTGAGACTAACTATGTGGAAAAAAGTTGTAGCACAAGCTTTCATAGATTTGGTCTGCTTCCTCACGTACATGGAGTCAACTGATGCCCAGGAAGGAATTTTATAATTACACTGTACCACTGTATGTTACCTAACATACTGCAGATATTGCAGATTATTAGTTCCATACATTTTGGGGGAAACAGAGGGAACCCTATACCCATGATGTGCTGAAATGAATGTTGCAATATGCTGCATTATGAATACTGTAATGTATTCCAGACTCTCATGGCTATGTCTCTGAATATTGTGGTACAATTATAGTACAATTATAATGACCAAATACATGATTTGGAGAAAAAGAAGTATATACAAGTCTATTCCTATTTGTATGTGTACTCTTGTGCAGGTATTGAGCCTATTCACCTGAGAGTGGATGGAGTTGGGGGCAAAGGCCCATAAGCAAAACCATGCCTCCAGCATCCCATTCCTGACAGCTTAGTTGCTGACCTTCCCATGTTGGGCAGGGAGCTCAGGGCTTATCTTCAGGGAATATAGCCATGTGATCTGGAACCCCGATAAAGCCATCCTTAGATCAGTATGGGAAGGGTAGGAGGCTGAGTGGAAGACCATGAGGATACTGGGAATGGAGGCTGAGTGCACATTTTCATTCCCAGCATCCCTTTAAACTTCATAGGAGACCCAAGAGTGTCTGCATAGAGTTTGTGAAATGTTGGGAAGTATGCTCCTTTTTTGCACATGAGTACATCTACAACACTAGTAACAGATATTTGCTGCCACTTTCACCACTAAATAGGTGAGGTACCTATTAAGTTTCATATTTTTACTGGTAAGAGGTTCTAGTGCACTCCCCTGAATTACAGGACTAGATATCTCTAGCAAAGAATTCTAAGTGCTGACAAAATTACAAATCATAAGATTCCATAGAATGGAGCCATAATAGTTAAATTTGTACCAAATTACAATAACTGTTTGGCAGAAAGACTGTTTGGCAGAAAGACTGTAGGAATGTAATAGTGCACTGCACAATTATGGAAGTTTTATGTTTCTGTTAATATCTTGACACTATCCTTTGGAATCTTGCGATTTGTAGTTTGGAAAAGTACTTACAATTCTTTGTTAGAGAACTCTAAGTCAGGGGTCGGCAACCTACGGCCTGGGGGCCGGATTTGCCCCCCTGAGGCCTTTGGACCGGCCCCAGGCCAGTCCTGCCGCTGCCGCCACTGCCACTGCGTGCGTTGTGGCCGCCATTTTGTTTTCCAAAATGGCGGCCATGTCTCATTTGCATATGCGCCAAGTACTGTGCATGCGTGAGCATGTCACACCCACCATTTTGTTTTCCAAAATGGCGGCCGCGACTCGCTTGTGCATGTGCAGTACTTCTGGAGTACTGCGCATGCACGAGCAAGTGCGCGGGGCACCATTTCCCCCCCCTCAGCCCGCGGAAGTCCGGAGGAAGACCTTACCGGCCCCAGGTAAGAAAATGTTGCCGACCCTTGCTCTAAGTACAGTGTTTGTACTGATCTGCAGCCCTAGAGCTCTCTAATAGAGAATGCTAAGTACAGTCAGCCCTCCATATCCATGGATTTTGCATCCACAGATTCCACCATCTATGCCTTGAAAATATTTTTTTTAAAGAAATTCCAAAAAGCAAATCTTGATTTTGCTATTATACAAGGGACACCATTTTACTACCCCACTGTATACAATGGGACTTGAGCATCCATAGATTTTGGTATCTAGGGCAGGGGGGCAATATGGAACTAAATCCTAGTGGATACCAAGGATCTGCTGTATCCTATGTATCTTGTGTGTACATGCCTTTAAGTCACCTGTTGACTTATGGTGACCCCATGGATTTCAGAGTTTTCTTAGACAAGGAATATTCAGAGATTTTTTGCCAGTTCCTTCCTCTGAAATATAGCCTACAGCACCTGGCATTTATTGGTAGTCTCCCTTCCAGTGCAACCAGAGCCACACCTGCTTAGCTTCCAAGATTAGACAATAGCAATAGCAGCTTCATTTATATACCATTCATACCGCACTATGCAGTGTCTAAGCGGTTTACTACTGTAAGCTAATTGCCCCCAACAAGTTGGGTACTCATTTTAGTGACCTCGGAAGGGTGCAAGCCTGAGTCAAGCCTGAGCCCTGGCTGGTATTGAACTCACAACCTTGTGGTTTGTGAGTGAGTGGCTGCAGTACAGGCACTAAACGACTGCGCCACCAGGGCTCCTGACAGGACTTGGTGCCTTTAGGGTATTTACACCTTGTACCAAACTACATATTCCAGGATTCCATAGGATGGAGGCATGACAGTTAAAATGGTATCAACCTGCTATAATGTACAAATAAATAGGGAGGCTAAATCATTACTGCCACAAATACTAAATGAGAAGAAAGAAAGAAAGAAAGAAAGAAAGAAAGAAAGAAAGAAATGTGCTAGAGCAGGCCTGATCAAGAAAACCAGGCTAGATAAATCCTCTGGGTTACAAGGTGTGGTACGTAGAGGAAGATTTCTGAGGCAGCTGAAACTCCAGCAGTCCAAAGCTGGAAAAACATAAGTAAGAAGCTTATGTGATATACAGCTTGGCAGGGAGGTGTGGGGAGGAAATCTTTAAAACAAAAAACCTCCCAACTTGGCCAAAAGGTAATCTAATTAATGGTTTGTACAACTTGGTTTAAACTGTGAAGCTACCTAATCCTACTCTACTCATGCCAGATCTTCTAGTCCTTTATTCCCATGAGGCCAGCCAATAACTTTAGTCTGGGGTATTAACTTCCACTTTCTCTCCCCCCTCCTTGCTTCTGCTTGTGCTCTTATAAACCACCAATTCCCTTTCTGTCCATGTTTTTTGTTATTTTTATGTGCCTTCTGATTGACTCTGACTTATGATGAGCCTATGATCATGATCATGTCACCTAGTGAGTTTCCATGGCTGAGCAAGGATTCAGGCTTTGGTGTTCTGGAGTTCTAGGCCAACTCATATCACTATACCACACTGGCTTCCATGGTCTAGCTAAATATTTCCCTTCCCATTTTCTCCTTTTTATATTCAGCACTAGTGGTAGAATCTGTGTTTAAATGACATTAAAGTCTGATACACTGAACCCCTCAAATGCACATACATTAGAACTGGACACAGTAGTATCAGTCCAGTTATGGCACAATACTCATCTAACTTCTGGGTGTGCAACCAGTTGTGTCTTTTTCATGCTTGTGCAAAGAATTCTGCCTCCAGTGATTTAATATAGTGTTCCAGGCTTCAAGCAAAGAAACATATTAAACCTAATTAAAATTAATGTGTTTTGTTTTTTTAAAAAAACAATAACTCATGGATTCACACTTCTATGGCCTTCTCAGTATGTATGCTAGATTTTGGCAGAGGTCAGAACTAGCACATTTGATCTAAACATGTGTGCTGTGTGCCATCAAGTTGTTTCTAACTGATGGCAACCCTATCACAGGGTTTTTTTGGCAAATTTCTGAGAGGGAGTTTGCCATTATTGTCTGAGGCTGAGAGAGTTGTAATGAGAAGACTCTGAACCTGGGGAATTACTAAAGTCCAAGTCTTCTATGGGATCTTTTATCCTATGTTTACGGAGGTGGCTAGAGAAGAGACTGATATAGAAACAAAGCTTTATTTGAGGATTCAAGCATACAAAGACACCCTAACATACATGCACACACACAAGAACTGAGGAGTAAAGTAGTTAGCTTGGATAGGAACACAAGGCTTTCTAATGGTGATAATTACCTGCAAAGATGTTGCTCCAACGATGAATAGACTCAACCGAAAAGAACAGTAGGTAGAGCCGGAGACTCTAGCTAGAGATCATGAATGGTACAGGACCATCATGAAATCTATCCAGACCCCCCTTTTCCCTGAGATTTTGGGGAGTATTTAAACCCTGGAAGCGAAGAGTTGCTATTGAACATCAAAAGATTCCGATTGCTATGCTTTGAAATTGACAATTTCCAGAAGAGGGGAGATGGGATGTAGGTTTTTTTTTACTTTTCCTCACCTTAAGGACACATCCTGACTGGCTCATAAATCTTTTCAGGTATGAATGTCCTGCATTGCAGCTCCTAAGCCTGGCCTTTTGATCTGCAAATGGCTTGTAAATGCAGATTCACCTTAGTGCCTACGTGATGTGCTCGCATTGAGCCCATGGCGATGGAGGCCCTTTCCAGCCTAGGGCTTCTGATAGAGATCCAAAGAGATCTTGATATCAAAACCCAATCAAAACCACTTATCGTAACAGAGTATAATATGCCCAAGGTCACCCGATGGGTTTTCATGGCCAAGTGGGGATTCAAACCCTGGTCTCCAGAGTCACAGTCAAGTGCTCAAACTATTATACCATGCTGGCTCTCATACAAGTTCATTAAACTAGGGAGGAATAAGGCACAGCACAATTTAAATTTGATTTCAGTTAAATCCAAAGCAATACATTTAGAAATAGCTGGGATTTAATTGCTGGGTCAGTGATGGCAAAACTTTTAGGCATCAAATGTCCAAACTAAAGGCCTTTGCAGACTGCCAGAAATAGTGCACATTAAATTGAGGCACTGCCCTGGCTCAGTGCTAGGGAATCATGGGAACTGTAATTTATTGTGGCGCCAGAGCTCTCTGACAGAGAAGGCTCAATGTCCCAGAAAAAAATACAATTCCCATGACTCCCTAGCACTGAGCCAGGGCAGTGCCTCAATTTAATGTGCACTATTTCTGGCAGTCTGCAAAGGCCAAGCATGGCTTTTTGGCACTGGATGTTACCCCATGCTGGAGGAAGGACTTCCAGGGGGAATGGGACTTGCAGAGTAGGACTTACACCCTACGGGCGCAGGACTTCTGGGTGAGACTTCTCCCATCCCACCTTCCCAGGCTTTCCGCTGCCTCTCCAGAGGCAACTGAACGCCCGGGAGGAGGAGGAACAGATACACGTGTTTTCCTCCTCTTCCCCACTCCACATGTCAGTGAAAATGGCTTTGTGTGCCATCTCTAGCACACGTGCCATAGGTTTGTCAACATGGGTCTAGGTCCATATAGAAGTACTACAAGGAGATGGGCTTTTCTGAGCCAGCAGGAATCAGTACCATGGGACAGGCATGGATGCTCCCACTTCTTGTGTCCCACTATTTCCCCTCTTTTGTTGATTGCTGGTTGAATTCCCAGACAAAGACTGCACAGCATGTAGCAGTGGGTGAGACAAAGTGACCAATCTTATCTCTGCAGTGAGGAAAGCAGGTTGGCAGGCGCCACATTCCACTTACCACTGTGGTAAAGAAGCCACGGCTACAACTGCTGTGCAAAGTTCTGTATAAACATAGATGCAATAACTGCAATTGGCAGGTTCTTTCTTCCTCCCCTTCCCACAAAACAAGCAAGATACACATGCTGATAGTCCCTTTTCTGCACAGCTCTTAAAGTGGAAGAAGCCCAGTTCTCTTTTGCATTGGACCACTCTATCACCTATATCGCAATTAACTCCGCATGTACACTTCCCACTGGATGTGGTACAATTCCCTTACAGGACTAACACAGTCATAGAGGGAGATGCAAATGTCTTCATTTGCTAAATTTAACACATAAAAGAGAGACCTGGGTTGCATCTACACTGTAGAAATAATACACTTTGACACCACTTTAAATGCTGCAGCTCTGTCCTATGGAATCTTGGGATTTGCAGTTTTATGAGGTCTTTAGCCTTCTCTGTCAAAGAGTGCTGGTGACTCACCAAATGACAAATCCCAGGATTCTGTAGGATGAAGCCATGGCAGTTAAGGTACTGTTAATTTGCATTATTTCTACAGTGCAATGAACCCCTAGTTGTCTCTGAAGTACTGGTTTTGGATATGATTTGCTACTTTTACATAACAGTGCTTTTAAATGATCAGCTCCCCATACGAATATAGTAGTGGCATTGTACCATACTGTTACTGGATGGTACTGTCTAAGAATCCACATGCCTGAACTAGCTCTTCAGACATAAATAGATCAAGTGCACAAAAATGACTTATATTCCCCATATCTGTAGGTGACTTTATTTTTTTTTTTAAAGTTTATCTTTCAATAGGGTAGAAAATATTGTTGGCTAGATTTGACCTGGTTTCATTTAACAGCAAGTCTTGATTTTAATTCACTACCTGATACAATATTATAGTATTGCATAATATTATAGTAATTTGATACTATTTTCCTTTTCCCATTGTCCATGCTAAATTATACATACTTATAATTGACTATAGTAATGTCTGAAATTAGAGATGCTTATGGATCATTTACAACAATACTAAAAGTACACTGTCTTCGGAATGGGGTCACCCTTTCTTTGCTTCCGTATTCTAAGCTTTGGAGATCAGATTGCCTTCTGAACTTCTGAACAAATCCACATGAGACATGGGGGGAAGCAGACGGGCAGCATGGGGCCACCCTGGGAAGCTGCGGATTGGGGCCGAGGTATCCACACACCTTGGCCCCGCGGCGCAGCTTCGCCGCCCCTGGAAGGAGTGCTAAAATAGCGCTCCTTCCACAAATTGCCGAAGGTGCACCACAAAAGGCTGCCGGCGCACCTTTGGCGGCTTTTCCGCTGCAGCGTGTGCGGACGCTGCAGCGGAAAGGCATCGTAGGAGCCCCAGCCGTGCGGAGGGCCGGCTGCTCCGACGATGTCTTCGGGAAGGGGTTGGGGCGCCCAGCGTACGGCTGCCCCTCCCCTTCCTTGCTCTGAAGACAGTGCTTTGCGCCGTCTGCTTAGTCCCAAACTTGCCATTTATGCATGAATCCATACTAATAAATCAGTTGATACATTTAGAAGCTTATCATATAGATAATGAAACAGGCTTACCTGAGTCAGCTTAAAATTTAAAATGGGCAGCATCCTGATGTTAGCAGAAGGATTTAGCCACTGAAATTGCTGCCTGGGTCCATCCCAGGTCCATCCCTGCTCTCAGGGGTACTCAGCGTGCGTCTTTTTGAAGCCAAGAGTTTTCCAGCTTATGGAAATGGCCACCAGAGGGCCCTGGGAGCAGGGATGGATTCAGAATGGACCCAAGTGGTTGATTCGGCAGCTAAATCTTTCTGATAACATCAGGATGCTCCCTGTTTTAAATTTTAAGCCAGCTCAGGTAAGCCGGTTTTATTATCTATATGATAAAAGTCCTTCGTTTACATAATTTGTTGTTGTTGTTGTTGTTGTTGTGTGCCTTCAAGTCATTTCTGACTGATGGCAACCCTGATGCAAACCTATCACAGGGTGAGACCACTGCTACTTTCCAGATGTGCAGGTAAACAAATATGGGTTGTTGTTCTATCTATCTATCTATCTATTTATCTATCTATCTATCTATCTATCTATCTGCAGGGAGAGAAAGGCATGAGCTGGCAATTTATAATTTCTAGCCATCTGATAATGACCCTTAAAGAAAGAGGTCTCTGGGGCTGATCAAGATATTGTTGTTCCTGAGGATGGCAGGAGATATGGTTTTACATTACAGGTATTGGTTTTCTTTTTGTTTTTTCTTTTTGTGTATTTCATTATTGTCAGACAATTTGAGTCTTGGGTTTTAAAAGAGTATTCAGAACACTGAACTGATGGTGATGGTGGTGATGATATCTGTTTCCAAGGACTAGTAATATCTCTATGTCTGCCTAGGAGCACCCTTGGCAGAGAAACAGCAAATGCAGCCTACAGCAGAGAGGCACCAGAGGCAATGATAACAGAATTAATGGGCAAAATATGTTGATTTAGGCTTGGGCTGTTAAAATAGATTACATGAACAAAGACTGAGAGATGCTTTGGAGTATTAGAAGCAATCAGATTCACATCAAAATTGACCAGAAAGAGTAGTGTTCTCTGTGAAGCATAGACTTTGGTCTTCTCATGTAATGCATCTATAAATCAGTATTTTGGCATCTTGTGCAATTTACACATGCTTATTCATGCTCCCTTTTTATTTCCCTAATATTGTAAAGAATATCTTGCAAAAAATTATAGGGAAACTGAGCACCTGTAATTTGGGATGGTGGGGAGCCTATGCAAGAGTGCCATACATCGACTTCTTTTTTACGGGGGGAACAAATAAATGGCGAGCTTATCTGTAACTGGCACAATCAGGGCACGACTTTGGGGAAAGAAATCTAAGGTTCCAGATAGCAGAATAGGCACAAAAGCCTTCTGCTGCAGCAGGCCTGCCTGACCACATTTTGGGAGAAGTGAAAAGAGAACACATTAGTAGTTAAAGAGGAAGTTGGATGTGAGACTATTAAGTCTGAGTTTTTTAAATTGCCTGCTGCACCATGGGTACCTAGGCATGTTGTGAAGAAAGGTGGAATGAGAAGTTAAGAAGTGAAATGCCTGGATTCCAACCTCTGTGGTATTTCGCCTAGAAACAGCTGCCTCTCTGTGATCTCAGAACTCAGCCTTCCCACTTAGCTCCAGGAGATGCATTAACTGTCAAAGCCTGTTTCTTTCATTTGTATTTGGAGGCATTTTTGGAAACTGCATGCAAGGTCACCAAGGGTCAGTGCCCTGGGAAAGCTCTTCACCATCTTTAGTGGGAGCCTTGACAGAATTTTATTTTTATGTGTTCTAAACCACCTGAGTATTCCTTGCTTAAGAAAACCTATGAAATTCATGCAGTCACCATAAGTCAGCAGGCAATTTGAAGGCATATGTTGCACACAATCTACAGGGGATTCAAGAACATCCATTAACAGAGTTTACATAGAAGTATAAAAATTGGCTTATTGTTGTTGTTGCTACTCCTGCTGTTACTACTACTAAGTAGAAAGTAGTTGTAACCACTACATTGAAGTGCCAGGTAACAACAACAACAAAATAATCCTCACTCTAATCAGATAGGAATATATGAGTGCCTTAGGAGATTATGGCACCACTAATAAAACCAATTTGCCTGAGCTGGCTTAAAATTTAAAACGGGAAGCATCCTGATGTTATCAGAAGGATTTAACTGCCGAAATCACCGGGTCCATCCCTGCCCCCAGGGGTGCTCCAGCGGCCATCTCCTTAAACTGGAAAACTCCCGGCTTTGAAAAGAGGCGCACTGAGTGCCCCTGCGAGCAAGGAAGGACCAAGGATGAACCGAGGTGGCAATTTTGGCAGCTAAATCCTTCTGATAACATCAGGTTGCCACTCATTTTAAATTTTAAGCCAGCTCAGGTAAGCCGGTTTTATTAGCGGTACGATAATCACCTTACACAAAATCAGACCATGTAGTCCAGTGCAGTCACATCTGACTGGTAGGAACTTTCCAGAAGTTCAGGTAAGCAATCCCTTTATTTCCTAACCATACCTGCAGATTCCTGGTATTTGCTGCAAGCAATAATTTGTACTTAATTAATTCAGCGCAGGGAGAAGAGGATGTTGGAATCTTGCCCTTCCCAGTAGACTCAGGCAAAAGCAAACTGCCACAGCCTCTTCTAGTGTGTGCTTTCTCGTTAATAATTTTTGCCATCTTTACCACATTGTGATGTTACTTGGCTACATGTGTCTCTATGTTCATCTGTGAAATGCTGGCAAGTATGTGTCTGCCTGTAGACGAGATACAGGGCATAACAAACTTTTGAATGATGAGTTTGTGCTTGGAACAGAATTGAAATCTATTGACTGAGAGAATGTGAGCCAAGGACTTCTGTTAACATCTATAATGTGGTCCTGAACTGAGTGTATGTTGTAATTCCACAGAAGTTCACAGAGTAGGTGGCCCAGAGATTTAAGGAATGTTTTAAGCAATCATGAACATCTCTGCTTGACTGGGTTTGCTTTTATAATGGAAGCTGTCTTCCCGCTACCCCCAGGCCCATAACTCGTAGTTCCAGGTCCTAGTGGTAAAGATGGCAGTGGGCAGGCCCAGGCCATAACAGGACCTTTTTTCCCTACTGGGAGCTGGAGTTAACAGTTCCAGAATCCTTGGTGGCAAACCAATCTGCTGCACATCATTCTTCTGCATATAATTTCTGGCAATGAGAAGGAGATTTGGTACATAGCATCAGTTTGACACCAGAAATTCTGTGTCTGGTAGCTACATTGCTTTTGCTAAGGCCAGGAAAGCACTTGTCACTTCCGCTGCACCAGGTTAACTTTCTGGGCTTTGGGAAAAGGAAATAAAGAAGTTGCAGAATAATGGACTTTGTGATTACTCTCTGAAAGCTTTGTGAGCATTCAATAATTTTTTTTGGCAGTGCCATTCACACAAAGCTTAAGATTTTGTGAGTTCCTTTAATCCTCACATTTCTAGCATGCCAGAGAATGAATGACAACTGTTCACACCTTTGAATCTGCAAATTTGATCATCACGCTCCATATTATTAAATGGCAGTGCTATGAATGTGGATACACTTAAGCTTGCACCTTCACATCACAGCCATTTACTAAAGTACGGTGCAATCATTTGTGGATACCATGGGATGTCCCAGAACTGAAACTCACAGATCTGGAGGCCAAGTATATTTTCTATGTTCACATTCTCTTCAAACCTTTGCTTGTCCTGTTTCTTTGGGTGCATAAATTGTGTTTCTGAATGCTTGACTGGGGTTTTAAGTTACTGAGGTGCCAGAAATTTGGCATGAAATATTGGGGGACAAAATTCTTATTTGAGGGAAATGCTTTCATCCCACCTCCATAGCTATACCCCTGGTTCTGGATTTCAGCTTCCAATGGTTTTTTTGTTTTTTTGTATGTTTTTGAGCATGATTATACTCCTTCTAGAGAGCCAGTGTGCTGTAGTGGTTTTTGCATAGGACTATGACTCTGGAGGCCCAGTTCAAATCCCTGTTTGGCCATGGAAACCCCTTTGGAGACCTTGGGCAAGTCACATTCTCTGAGGAAGACAAAGGCAAATCCTTTCTGAACAAATCTTGTGAAGAAAACTCAGTGCTAGGTTCGCTGTAGAGTCGCAGTAAGTCAGAAACAACCTGAAGGCACAGAACAACAATATCCCTTCTAGACCTAAACATATCCTTGACAGTATTTGGATCATGCTAAATGAAATCAGTGTTAAGGAAAAAGCAACATGGGACTTAACAGTAATAGAAATAAAATGTGTATGTGAAAGTCACAGTGACTAAGCAGGAACAATCATGAAGCTACACAGGTGAAAAGGATAATGTAATTTGGAAGCCTTGAGAGCCAAGGACAAAGTTATAGAGTGTATATTGAAAACACCTGTTATAGATTGCAAACACCTGAGATTCATTAAGTAGTCAAGGTAAAATGATGAAATACTTGGGTTGGTCTTAAGTATGGGATGATCCATGTAAACCAATCAAAATGAATGTACACACCCACTGGGTGGAAACTGACTAGTGGGTGGTGACTAACAATGGCTATAAGTGCAATGTTTGCCAATGCATATTGTGGAGTAGTTTTGGAGATATTGTGAAGTGTAGAGATTGTGATTTGTAGGGCATATAGTATTTATGTATATAGTAGAATAAAGTAGATCTTTTATATAAGACTACTGAGTTGTCTGGTGTCTTGAGGGAAGATACAAGAGCCAGAAGAATCCTGGAGAAGTTTGGAGACATCTCAGGAAGAAGAGTGAGAAGGCTTGGAGAGTTTGTCAGGGTCTTCAGCCTATTCTCTGAAACTCTGCTGCTTGGGAAAGAAGCATCAACCACTGATCAAAGCTGGTCAGCTCTGCTGCATAACAAGGTGGTGAGTTAGAGCCAGAGGTGGAGGGCTACAACTCCCATCATCCCTGACATGGGTTATGGGCCCAGATACTAGAGCAACCAGCATCCACAGAAGCTGAAAGGTCCAGAGAGTGGAAGAAAGTTTTGTGGAGCATTGTGAGTAAATCATTTTGTATTTTGTCTGCTGTGCATATTCAGAAGGACTGTGTCAAATTGAATCACTGCACAAATTAAGATGGAGATCCTAAAGTTTAGTAAATTAAATAGAAACAACTACTCTACCTGGAAAATATATGCCCAATCTCTACTCATAAAGGAGTCTCTGTGGTTGACAGTTGAAACAGGACTGGCAGCTGATGCTGATGCAGCCACTCGAGAAAGAGACGCTAAAGCAAAAGCATGTCTTTATCTCATGCTAGAAGAAGACTTGATTAACGACGTAAGAGATCAAGTGTCCGCCAAGGATGTGTGGGATACTTTGCAGAGATTACACACACCTTCAACTGCGTTTGCAAAAATGCTTTGGTCTAAAAGAATTTACAGACAAAAGATGACGAAAGGACAGTGTGTGATAGAACACTTAAAAACAATGCAAGATTTATTTGTGCAAGCTGAACTGAGAGGAGTGGAAATTAGCAAAGAGCAGCAGTGTTATATTTTGCTGGAATCGCTAGATCCTTCTTGGGACAACATTACAAATAGCTTGCAAAATTTGCCAGAAGCTGAGCTGAACAGAGACTTAATTGTTGCCAGAATATTGGAAGAGAACTTGAGAAGAAAGTCTGAGCAGGGTGACTCAGCAAGTTTAAGGACTGTGCCAAAACAACAAACAACGCCTGATCTACGAAAGCAGGAAGAAGCAGCTTCTACAAGGGAGCAACGGAGGTGTTTTTATTGTAAAAAGATTGGTCATCTGCAGAGACATTGTAAACAATTTGCTGCTGAGAGAAGCAAGCAAGGAGAGAGCAGAGGGCAGCTGCGGCAGTATCAAAAGCAGTCCAAACCTCCATTTTTGAAGGACAGTGGTAATAAAAAGGGGTTTGCAACCATGATTAAGGAAAAACAAAATACTAATTGTAAATGGTTGATTGACTCAGGAGCATCATCTTCAATGTGTAACAATATTAATTTGATAAGTAATAGAAAATCAGCTAATGTAAATGCTGTAGTTTTAGCTGATGGGAAAGAGCTCAGTACTGTAAATCAAATGGGTAGAGTTTTCATTCCAGGGCTAAAGGAAAACTTTAATGATGTGTTACATGTAAAGGAGTTAGAAAATAATTTGTTATCAGTGAGTAGATTAACAGACAGAGACTACACAGTCATTTTTGAAAAGAACATGTGTAAGATAAAACTGAATGGGGAATTGCGAGGCATAGGCTTGAAAAAGGATAAACTTTACTATTTGGAAGACAATATTGATAGCTACAGGGTTGAAAATGTTAATAACATAGACAATAGTCCAATTCACAAAGACTGTATACATGAACTCCACAGAAAATTTGGTCATGCTAGTTTCAAATGTTTGAAGAAGTTAATCACTATGTGTCCAGATTTAAAAGTTGCTGAGTGCAAAAATCACTTAGATTGTACTGTATGTAATCAGGTAAAGGTCCGAGCTTTTCCAGTAGCCAAGAAAACCAAAAGAATTGCTCAAAGACCATTTCAGTTTGTACATGCAGATGTTGCCCAAGCTAATTGTTTATCTTTAGGGGGAAGCAAATATTTCCTAGTAATTGTTGATAGGTTTACAAGGTTTGCATTTGTAAGAATATTGAAAAACAAATCTGACGCTGGGCAAAGTTTAAAAGCATGGGTGAGAATGGTGGAAAGACAATTTGATATTAGAGTAGGCACCATTGTTACTGACCGAGGAGGAGAATTTCTAAGTAATCAATTGTTTAATTGGTTTCAAAAGGTGGGAATAAGGCATGAAACTACTAATCCCGCTTGTCCTAACGAAGATGGTTTAGCGGAGAAAAAAATACAAGATATAAAAAGGATAACTGCTTGTTTGATGCCAGATGCAGAGGTAAAAGATAGTTTCTGGGCAGAAGCAACTTTGACAGCAGTACATATTAGTATCAGACTGTATCATTCAGAAATTGAAGACATTCCCTACAGGGTATTGTATGGGAGAGTGCCAAATTACAAGTATTTGAGAGTCTTTGGACAGTTTGCTTATGTTTACATTCCAGCTTGTTTCAGGAAGAAAGGAGAACCCAAAAATAAGAGGCTTAGGTTTTTGGGTTATTCTGGAAATAGCTACAAGTTTCATTTAGGTGGAAAAGAAGTGCAATATTCTAGGTCTGCAAATTTTGAGAGACATGCCGGTTGGGACAAACTGCATGCTAATAAAGAAGTTTTCTTGAGGTTAGGAAGTTCAAATGAGCCAGAAACACAAACTGAACCAACTTCAGGAAACGGAGGGGTTTCAGTTAAGCCAGAAGCATCCACTAGCAGCAGTGATAGTTCTTCAGATAATGAGACACAATCTAGACCCATTACTACTAGAATGACTGAAGACAAGAGATTTAGTCATAGAACTATAACTCCCAGTACAGAAAGTGAGGATGAAAGAGGCAGATCAGCAGAGTTTATTCCCAGATGTAGTCACAGAGTTAGAAAGCCTCCAGATAGGTTTGTTGTGACAAATGCAAGAGCTTGTTTAGCAGTGGAAGAGCCTGAAAGATTTGAAGAGTTGGAAAGTTTGTCTAGAGAAGAACAGGAAAGATGGATTGATGCAATGGATGATGAGTTTGGTTGTCTGGTAAATAAAGATGTTTTTGAAGATGTTGACAGACCCAAGGACAAGAAAGTAATTGGTTGTAAGTGGGTATACAAAAAGAAAGAAATGCCAGATGGAAGTATTAAGTATAAAGCTAGGTTAGTAGCTAAGGGTTTTGCACAACAGCAGTATGAGAACTATGATAAGACATATTCTCCAACTGCAAAGCCAGAAAGTCTGAGAATGGTTCTGGCTGTAGCAGCAAAAAGAAGTTTAGTTGTAGAGCATTTTGACTTTGAAACAGCCTACTTGAATGCTAGTTTAGATGAAGAGATCTTTATAGAGCAGCCACAAGGTTTTGAAGAAAATAGTAGTCAGAAAGTTTATAAATTGAAAAAAGCATTGTATGGATTAAAACAAAGTGCCAGAGCATGGAATTTGTGCATTAATGACGAGTTAGTTACGCTAGGATACAAAAGGAGCATTGCAGATGCTTGTGTCTATACAAAAGGAGACATAGTGTTAGTAATTTATGTAGATGATTTGTGCGTGGCAGCAAAGTCAAAACAGGAAATTGAATCAGTAAAAAGAGAATTGTCTGAAAAGTTTGTCTTAAAGGATCTAGGTTTATTGAAGTCTTATTTAGGTATTGGTGTTGAATGGACAGAAGAAGGACATTGTTTGTTAAGCCAGAGAAAGAAAATTGAAAATTTGATTGAAAAGTGTGGATTACAAAATGCTAAAATAGTAAGAACTCCAATGACAGTTGGTTTTGTATCTGAAAAAACAACTAGAGATTTTGAAGACAAGACTTTATTCAGGAGCATAATAGGATCTTTACAATTCATATCTTGCCACACCAGACCAGACATTTCATATGCTGTAAATGTATTGTCCAGAAGAGTTAATGATCCAAAAATTGAAGACTGGACAGCAGTAAAACACTTATTAAGATATTTAAAAGGAACTTTAGATAAGAAATTGGTAATTAGAAACAGTAATTCAGATTTAGATTGTTATATGGATAGTTCTTTTGCATCAGAATTAGGAGACAAGAAGTCAGTTACAGGAATGATAATTAAGTTCAGTGAAAGTCCAATAGTCTGGAGAAGTAGAAAACAAACTAATGTAGCATTAAGTACGACTGAAGCAGAATTCGCAGCTTTAAATGAGATAGTGAATGAGGTACAGTGGGTTGAGCAATTGTTGAATGATTTAAATGAAAGTTACAAGATACCAGTAGAAATTCTGGAAGATTCACAGTCATGCATAGCAATGGCTGAAGCTGAAAATTTGAAGAACTGAACAAAATATGTTGGAGTAAGATATCAAAATGTGTGAGACATGGTTCAAAAGGGTAAAATAGAACTGAGATATATAGAAACACAACACAACATAGCAGATTTGTTCACAAAAGCATTGACGGCGGAAAAACATGAAAGACTGACACAAATGGTTGGAATGACATTATAAGACACATACAATATTTTATTTCGGAGGGGATTGTTAAGGAAAATGCAACATGGGACTTACAGTAATAGAAATAAAATGTGTATGTGAAAGTCACAGTGACTAAGCAGGAACAATCATGAAGCTACACAGGTGAAAAGGATAATGTAATTTGGAAGCCTTGAGAGCCAAGGACAAAGTTATAGAGTGTATATTGAAAACACCTGTTATAGATTGCAAATACCTGAGATTCATTAAGTAGTCAAGGTAAAATGATGAAATACTTGGGTTGGTCTTAAGTATGGGATGATCCATGTAAACCAATCAAAATGAATGTACACACCCACTGGGTGGAAACTGACTAGTGGGTGGTGACTAACAATGGCTATAAGTGCAATGTTTGCCAATGCATATTGTGGAGTAGTTTTGGAGATATTGTGAAGTGTAGAGATTGTGATTTGTAGGGCATATAGTATTTATGTATATAGTAGAATAAAGTAGATCTTTTATATAAGACTACTGAGTTGTCTGGTGTCTTGAGGGAAGATACAAGAGCCAGAAGAATCCTGGAGAAGTTTGGAGACATCTCAGGAAGAAGAGTGAGAAGGCTTGGAGAGTTTGTCAGGGTCTTCGGCCTATTCTCTGAAACTCTGCTGCTTGGGAAAGAAGCATCAACCACTGATCAAAGCTGGTCAGCTCTGCTGCATAACAAGGTGGTGAGTTAGAGCCAGAGGTGGAGGGCTACAGCTCCCATCATCCCTGACAATCAGAAACAGAAGGATGATTGAACAAGAATTTCAGCTGATGAAGCTTTCCTCTGTGCTACACTTGCAAGAAAAGAGCAAACCAAACCAAAGCTGGCAACTCTATCTATCATAAAAAGAGTTTGGGAGCTCTTGACTTAAGCCTGATACCTGGACTGGGGAGATTCCAGTCCAAGAATTAGTTGCTGGAGAAGACCTGCAGGAGAGCCTAGGTTTTGAGCAGCAGGAGGGTATTTCAGGTCAAGTCTGAGGTATGTCGGCAAGGTTTCCTGTGGGAAGCTTTGTACCATGCCTGCCTGCTCACATCATGATTCTAGACACCTCGATTAGCCTTTCACTCACATGAGCACTGAAAATAAAAATAAAATGACATCTATTAGATGTTTTAAGGAGTGCTCAGGCATGTAATCCTCCTGGAATGAGGCAGCCATAACAAGTTACTGTAGTTATTGATGCCTGTGTCAGTTTTTTCCCAAGGATTAATCATGTTCAAGAAACATCAAGGATCAGTGGATGTTTCTTCTGTTCTCCATTGCACCAAAACCCTCTTGTCTCTGTGGGGTGGCATCAATAAGAAGGAAAGGTTGGGAAATCATTTTTTCTTCTTCCTTTAATCCCGGTTCACTTTTTGCTTTAAAATCAGCATATGTTAAAACTATGGAAGAAATTGCATGGAAGTTCAAGCACTTGTTTCATTGTTGGAAATTTCACAGACATTTCAGAGGTAAATGAATTCAAACTTGTGACAAGTTTGGGTCTAGGTGTAAAAAAATACACCATGTAAACTCACTGGATGACCTTGTACAAATCATAATCTCTCAGCCTCAGAGGATGGCAATAGCAAACCTCCTCTGAAGAAACATGCCAAGAAACCCCTGTGATAGGGTCACCTTAGGGTCGCCATAAGTCAGAAATGACTTGAAGGCACACAATATCAACAACAATAAAAATGTGCAGTGATTTTTCTGCATTTATAAAACCAAGAGACGTATGTTCTCCCTCCCCTGAAAATCTGCAGAAACAAAAACAATTATATCTATGTTTTTCATCTTTCTGTAGTTAGTTTTCTTTGGGCACAGAAACTTTTCTATGGACACAGCATATTTTATACTAGATTTACTATCATTATCTCCTCCCCCCCCAAAAAAAAATTCTAAGGAATGTGAATTTGTTACAGTTATTGATAATTCCTTGTTTCTAAAAAAAACCCCAAAACACCAAAGTTTCTTTCATACAACTGAGTCTCCCCAAGTTCCAGGGAGAAAAGGAATAACTTTTAAGTTAGCAATGTTAACTACATTCACTAGGGAGTAATTCTACTCAATCCAGAGGGATTTGATTCTGCATAAATATACATAGGATTGTGCTGTGAACTAATTTAATAGTTCAAACATATGCTTCCCTTCTTGGAGGTAAGTTCCATTTGGATCACTGGGATTTAATTTTCAGGTCATTGCATATAGATTGTAGTTTAAATAGAATATTCCAACATCTATTGAAGTTATTGGGCCATCTGGAGGAGCCCTCAGTGAAGCTTACTTCTGAACAGACTTAAGTTGTAGCAGAATTAAACGGGTTTGACACTGCTTTAACTGCCATGGCTCAACGCTATTGGAATTCTGGGATTTTTGTAGTTTTGTGAAATATTTAGCCTTCTCTGTCAGAGAGCTCTGGTACCACAACAAACTACAGACCCCAGGATTCCATAGGCTGAAGCCATGACAGTTAAAATGGTGTCAAACTACATTAATTCTTTAGTGTGGCAGCAGCCTTCTATATAAGTACAGTGCAATATTACTGCCGATTTTGATGACACTTAAACACTTAAGCACAATTTTGGCCTTCCATATTTCCTTCTCTCTACACATACATCAGTGGCATCACTAGGGTTGGCATCACCTAGTGTAACAACTAATGATGTCACCTTCCCATTGACCTCCTCCCTTACCACACCATACTGAATACTTAGGGGTCATTCACACCACTTTTTAACCCGGGTTGCAAAGTGATTCACATTTGAATCAGTTTGTAAATTGGTTTAAACATGAGTAGATCACACTGGAATCGGGTTTTTCCAACTTGAATTGGTGTGGGCCCATGTCAAAAACCCCTTAACCCGGGTTTTCTGGAAATGACTTCCCCCCCATGTTTTTTTTGCAAAACACTGGGTTTTGGTGCCGCCAATGTGAACTTGCTCCCAGTCAGATTCAGGGCTTCCTGAAGGGAGGGATCAATGGGCAGAGGGTGGGCAGAGGGGCCGAACATGCCTATCCCATAGCAAGCGCCATTTTTGGGGGTTCCATGCTTCCTTCTCTCCACACACACATCAGTGGCATCACTAGGGTTGGCATCACCCAGTGTAGTAACTAATGATGTCACCTTCCCATTGACTTCCTCCCATACCACACCATACAGAATACTTAGGGGTCATTCACACTACGTTTTTGTGCTCACACTTAGTTGCCATCTCTGAGTGTCTTCAAATTTCCTGCTGGTGTGCCCTTTAAACAACTGCTCAGCTGTTTTCCTTTTCTGCTCTTTCCCCCCTATGATGCCATTGCCAGATGTTTGGACAACTAAAGCAGGGAAAGGGGGCTCTTCTGGGAACATGTTTTTTTTAATAATTTTTTTTACAGTGTGTGCAATCAGTTGCATTTGCATGGTTTCCATGTGGGGGTGATTCATTCTGTTTTTCTGTTCCCCAATGATGCCATTGCAAGGAGGAGTAGGTGGGTAGAAGGAGGAATGGGGGGAGGAAGAGGAGGGAGGAAAAAAAGAGGGATGGAGAGCCTTCACCAGCCAGCCTTGGCACCCCCATCTCTGCCAGGGGCTCAGAGGAGATCTGATGCTTCCACCACTGCCAGCTCTGTGGGGTAAAATGCATGCTTCTCAGTCAGGCTTCAAAGGGAGGGCATTTGGACATTTTTCATGGACAGGGGGGTGAAATGGAGGACAGGTCCTGGGAAAGGAGGATGCTCTGGTCACCCTGTCCTTATCCCAGGGTGACCAGATAGATATCATCCCCGCTGAGGGGGGAGGAGGAGGTACTGCAAAATGGAAGACGTGCAAGGGAAATGGAGGACATACCCCAATAAAAGCTCATATTAATATAGAATGTGTTCTCAGTCCTGCTCAACATGGAGGACATTTTGGACATTGTTCCTGGGCAGAAGATGAAAATGGAGGACACATCCTCGGAGTGTCACCAATGATGACAATGGAAGTGTGGTGGCGTAGATGCGCATCATTTGATTGACAGAACAACAAAAAAAATACCTGAAAATGATCAAATGCGATCAATAAGGAGGATCCATTTTGAATCGCTACTTTTCTTAGTGTGAACTTGCAGAGGGCTATATTGTGCCAGATAGATTTGATCGGGGTAAACATAGTGTGAACTTCACATTGGATCAGATTCGGTATTACATCAATGAATGCATTATCGAATCTCCCTGGATCTACACGGCACAAAGTGCTAGTGTGAATGGGGCCTCAGTAATGTTTTTTGTACTAATGTTACTCATAAATCATAATTCCCATATATCACTAAATATAATGGTAATAGTTGTAACATGAACAACTAGCAAAATTAAAATTATACCTATACATTACAATATCATATGCACAGCCTAAAAATATTTACAGGTACATAGATTCATGTGGTTAAAGTGAAAATTTGGTGAGATATGATGCTTTAAAGAAATTTTTAAAAGAATAAAAATTAATTTTTTAAAAAATTAAAATGCATAATTTATTTATTTTTTAAGCTCGCCCCCCCCTCCTTTCTCCTCCCACTGAGCCTCAGCCCATTCATACAATCTCTTCAGCATTTTAAAGGGACACAGGCAAATGTCACAGCCTGTTTCTGCCCAAAAGCACATGTTTGGGGAGCAGTGGTGTCACTCGCCTTTAGGGTGTCACCTGCCGTGACCCATACCCCCCACATTCTGATGCTCCTGACATACACATGTTTGCTGATATTCTACATTGGCAACTGATGCAACTTAGGGTCTCTACAGACTGGTGATAAATGCTGGCATCGAGGCAGAGTTGGGGCATGGTGACCACATGCCCACCCCCTGATGCTGCCCTGATGTCAGTGTTATGCTGCTTCCCGGACCACATGGTGGGCAGCATCACGCCGTTTCTTTAGCATAGTGTTTAACTGTGGTATGCCAAAGAAACCCAGAAAAGCCACTGCTGCGGCAAGGGTAGCTCTTTGCCACTTTAAAAAGAAGTGCATTTTGCTAGCCCTTTTTGGGCAAGCAAAGTGCTAGGTCACAGCCCCAATTCAGTGATGAAAGAGACGGCAGGACACCGCTCCAAAGAGGTAGTCTGTTCAGCCCCTTAGTAACATCTTCGGCTCTCATCTCCACAGCCCACCTTAAGAGCCAGTAGCCAGATCAGGCAAATGAGATCTATTTAGCTTCTGATAGTAGTGTAAGGAGGTTGATGTTTCAACCCTCACCAGCAAGTGACACTGTGACAAGGACTTGCAGCAGCATCCTGCTTCTGACTGTGATAGCCAAACTTGCTGGTGGGAGCAGGTGGAAACATCCTACTCCTTGCAGCTCATTTGGAAGCTGAATGGATCTCCTTCACTACAGGAGTGCTTATGCTAATCCAACTGCTAGCTCTAAAGGTGTAAAATTATATACTTTTGCAGTAAAACTGCAGTCTTACAGAATACAGATGAGTATGTAGAAAGATCTTGGCTCTAGTCTACATCTGAGAAAGTAGATTTAAGTCTATGAAAGCTCATGCTGCCAACTTCTTTCTTTCAGTTAATCTCAAAGGTGCTACAAGATCTTTCTACATACTCATATGTATTCAGTATCTCTCTACATATTGATTCTACAGACTAACACAGCTATATCTTTGAATACAGATGAGTTACAGATCTGTCACTTTACGTTATGAACCTGTAACTGGAATGTGAATTTCAGCCATGGTTTTTAACCACCTAACCTGAAGAACAGTTATGAAGAACTCAAAAGCTTGAACACTGTTGTCAGATCAGTTGGTCTTAACAAAGGTACAGTATATATTTTGGATTTTATTTTATTCTTATGGGCCAATGCAATACCAAACACCCCTTTTGTATTATCTGTAAAACCATGCTGTATATAGGCCTTTCTCTTGCTTTTTCCCTTTCAATGAACACTGCTCTGCAGATGTTTGGAGTCATTCTCAACTGTCCAGCACTCAGCACTTTCTGTAGTTTGACCAGAAAGTGATCTGGGGAATCTGGAGGGATCAAGAGTCACAAAACAGCTGGCAGGTCACATGCACTCCCAGGGCTACACTTTACCCACCCTTGTTATAAAAGTATGATTAAAAGTATGATTAAAAGATGTGAATATTAGAGGGAATTTTATTTTTATTTCAACGTTTTCATTTCAACGAACATATTAAAATAGGGCTGAGATTACAGGAAAAGAATTTTATATATAATTTAATCAGTGGCAAAAGGTAACTTGCCCCCTCCTCATATCTGGCAGTTGCCCAAGGACTACTGCAGGGAAAATCCCCCTGAATAGACTTTCTTTGCCTTTGCTTTCATGATGGGATAGGATCACCCATGCAAGAACATCAGGAAATGTTGACTTCTCTCTAATCCAGTTTTGCTTGCTTTCAGTGATACCAGCATGTGGCCATATTTGATTGATTGTAAATGCCTCCTTCAAAGAAGGAGTGATCCTAGCTACTGTAAAGAGATGATAGCATAAGCACTGCTGTAGTAATTGGAACAGGAATATCTATCATTCTCCCATGACTGATAATACCCCATTAGGTTGAAGACTGGAGAAGCAGTGTGAATGTGACCACTGTTTCTACATAGACAGCCAAGTTCAGAAGGTGATGGTGGGGGTTTACTGCTTGACTCCCTGCCATCTAAGGTATGAAACTCATGAAGGCCCTGTTTTATTCCCATGCTTCTTAGTAGGATTGTACAATGATGTAACTGAATCCTGAACTGAATTAGACTGATTTTGACAAATCTGGATTGATCCACATTTTAAATCCAAAATTTAATTCAGCCTGAATTCACACCCCATTCACTCTACAGAAATAACCCGGGTTATTTCCGTGACATTCCCACTGGCCCTGAATGCACCCGGCACTGTTTGCATGGGGTCCACTGAAAAACCCACTTAACCCAGTGTATTTGACACTGGGTCCTTAAGCACATCTTTTTTAAAGGTCCAGGGCGATCTTCGGTAGTGTGAGTATGCTACCAAATCGATCCAGATCACGGGGATCATTCCCAGACATGGAGGTCCCTGTATGTGATGCATATATGAATGCCGTAGAGGATTTAAATGCCTCAGAGAGTTTGGGTCACAGAAAATGTAGTGGGAACATTAATCCTGTATTGCATCACCACAGAAATCCAGATCTCTGTGGGTCAAAAATGTAAGTTTGAATGTCCATTCCATCTTGAATTATACTGGATTAGGTCTGAATCAGTCTAAACCAAATCAGGACTAAATCCAGGTTGCTAAATCAGAATGCCCCCCCCCCAAAAAAAACACTGGACTTCTTGCAGAGCCCTACATTTTTCCCAACTACAACAGGGGTGGATAAAGTGAATCCTGTACACCACATGCAGTGCATGAGGCCATTTTTTTGCTACCCCAAGATCCCCCAGTGGTCAAAATATTTGCCCCAAAATGCCATCTTGAGGATGTTTTGCCATATTTGGGGGGGAGGCTGGGCCATTTTAGGCACAGGGAAGGCTCTCTTTGAAAATGAAGTAAAGCTATCTTAAAAGAGGTCTCTCCTGCACCTAGAATGCCTGAGGATGAGGGAACTAAAAATATGGCAAAAATGCTTCCCACAACCCATAAAGGGCATTGGAGGGTGTTTGGTTACAGTTTTAAAGATGTTTTGGTGGAGGGTGGTACAGTGACAGGTGCAGTTCTTCAAGGTTTCCTGGGGTGCTAATGCAGCTCCTAGCCACCAACAACTGCCCGCCTTGATCTACAATAAAAATTGAGGAGTAAATGGAAACTAAACTCATCATCAACATATAGTAACACCCAGTCCTACTTCTCTTTTTGTCCTGTTCAGTAATGCAGGGATAGTGTCTTTTAGTGTAGTAAGGGACTGGATGGTTGCCAATAACTAAAGGTGAGTCCAAACAAGATGAAAATCCTGTTCCTGGGTAGTGCAATTTGCTCAGGTGACTGGTATTCACTTTTCGTCAGGTAGGATCTGAATATGTTCATTGGTCCATTTTTGTAACTGGATGCACAGCTGCAGTTAGACATGCAGCCCCTTTTACCACCTTAGGGCTTTATCCCATTACAAAAGAAAGTCAAGAGACAGTGAGATAGAAGTGGTTTTATGATTACTGTACCACATGATGTGGTAGTACTTCTGTTTTCTCTCCACAGGAAACTGGCTGTAAATATGTTGCTTTTGCCAAATGGATTTTTCCAGCAGGAGAAAAGACACACATTTATGATTGTCTTCCTTGACATTAGAGTGGAAGAGCTTCATGACCACTTCTGAAGCCACTTGTCTCTCTCTCTCTGCCTCTTGTCTTTCTTTTGCAGTGTGATAAGGCTCTTAGGCTTGTTTGCCATTTGCAATACTGTCTAAATAAACAGCTTGGCTTCACAAATGATCGGTACCCTGGTTACTTCCAAATTAGACTATTGTAATGCATTGTTTTTCAGGCTGCCTTTGAAGACAGTGCAAAACTTCAGCCAACTAAAAATTCACCTGCTTGGTAAAAAAAATGGTTTCTGGAAATGCAGCAGACATATTTTAACCTGATGGTAAAACACAGACATTTTTCACAAGGTGAGGTATTGCATTATCTGGTTATAGTTGTCAAAAAGGACATCTCTCTCATCTTGGCTAATTGTTTTAGGGGTCTAAATAAGACACAGAGAAGGGCCACTCCCATACATCATATAGCATAAAATGAGAGGAGATGATTCTCCTGGTATCCTGGATCCTGGTATCCTGTATTTAAGACCTTAAATGTAACCTCCAATACTCTGAATTGTGCCCAGAAACAAATTGGCAACCAGTTCAACTGCTACAAAATAAGTATATGATCCCATCTAATAACATCCTTCCTTGCAGGATCAAAATAAATTTCTAAGGACTCTTCAGTGATCTCCCATTGCAGAGTGCACTGCAGTAATCCCACCTGAATGTCACATAAGCATGGCCAAGCTTCATCTTCTCAGGCATGGGCACAGCTGACATAGTCTTACAGTCACCAAACCAGATGTCAAGACCTGGACCCTCTTCTATAGTTTCTATAGAGAAGGATTCTATACAATCCTTCTCAGTGGCTTCTCCCAGGTTTTGTTGAATTGAAGAATACCATAAACATATTTCTTAGTCCCAGCTAGATTGAACACAATGATTCTGTTGTTTAATGATGAATTAACACATAGGTAAATCTATCTGATTCAGTCTATTCTGGTCAGGACTAACAATAGGATTTAGGCCTATTTGTCCTTCTGCTGACAGGCAAATACCTTTCTATTCAAGCAAGTTTTTTCCCAACTTACTGGATAGCTAAGGAAGTGATGTTCACTGAAGTGGAAGGAGGACTGGTATATTTTTTTCTTTTTGTCCCTTATGTGAATTTTTAAATTGTTTTTATTTGGTTACTATTTTAATATATTGATCTGTTTAACTGTTTTTTTAAAATATTACAACTTACCACATTTTAAAATGTATCTAGTTTTTAAATAATAAATGTTTGGAGCTCGACAGGTACATTTTAAAATGGCTCCTGCATCTTTAACAGGAGCTAATGTGTGCCCAGTAGGAGATGGTCATGGTGTCTTCACTTCCTTACTGTGTAAAGCTTCACCATCAAGGTGCTGTCAGAGGCACAAAAGCAGTTGTGGTTTGTTTTGTTTTGTTTTGTTTTGTTTGTTTTCATGGGCAACTGCCAACTATACTGTAAGCCAAAGCTCACTTTACTCAAGCAAAACTACTACTAATTACCTTTCCATTTATCATATATTCCTTATCATCTTTTTACAACCAGTGGACAAATATAACCTTGCCAATCAAGCATATGCAAACATGACCTAGTGCATCAGTCTTGGCTTTTGCCAAGTTCATTATATGGACTAGATCAGGGATGGGCAGAGCGCAGCCCTCCAGATGTTGCTATACTGCAATTCCCAATTCTTCATAATTGCCTATGGCAGCTAGGCCTGTTAGAACTTGAAGTCCAATAATATCTGGAAATCTCCACTTTACCAATCCCACTAAAGTAAACCTACCACATTAATGAGAGCTTGGTAAATCAGCACTTTTGTAAATCAAATAATTTAGTGGGTCTACTCCAGTTGGCACTAACCATTGCCTTCAGATTTGTCTATTTATTAAATCCCTGGAGAGAGTAAACACAGAAATTGGTCACCTCAAACCCCTAACTACAAATAAAGTCATTTTGCTTCATGACCTATGGGCCTGTCCACCCTATGGGCCTGTCCACATTGGCAAAAAGGAGGAGGAGGAGTTTATACAATGCATGAGGCCAAAATGGGGTGAAACTGGGCCAAAGCCACACCTTAGGATAAAAAAGCAGAGCAAAATAAAGCTCTTCTGATCTGTTCTAACACAGAAAGTGTGTGTCATTGCATTGGCTTATAAACAGCACAACATGAGTGTGGGAATGCAGGAAGGCCCAGATGGCTTACGGAAGTGATCTGGAGCATGCACCCTGTACCCAACACAGCTGCTGGCCCTATTGCTCACCATATGGTGTTTTTCTTTTGTTGAGCATGCAGGTACATGAGTGGACAGGTACACCATCAACCCATCGCACTAGTGATCCATCACACACCTCATGAAGCAAAATGACAACAAACATGTCAGGTCATCAATAATACAATGGATATAATAAAAACTTACACAAACTGGCCAGCCCAACAGGGGGCCATGGAATGAAGGAGGGAAAGGGGGGGATGTATGCGGGCGCTCCATGATTGTGCTTTGCCAATGTGTCACTGGGTGCATCAATGCACTGTATGGGCAGTGTATCACTCCTGCAACTGTGTGGCCAGTCACATGGGGCATCCAGTGGGATGCAGCTGAGTGGGACATGGGAGGTAATTGGCAGTCACAGGTGGTGTGTTTGTGCAATTATGCAAATGCATGGGGAGGGGGCAAAAAATTGAGCAGTGTGATGATGCTGTGTGGTATGGACTGCCTGTGGGTGTTTGGACCACCTTGGGAGCAGACCATGAGGACAACCAGGGTTCCAGCTGAATCAAGAAAACCTAGGAATGGCCTGGTTTTTCCTCTCTGTCTGCTCGGCCCCTAAGAAATGGTAGGCACAGTCTGACAAATTGATCAGTGCATCCAATGATTTCACTCTATGAACATCAGTGGAAATATCGCCTGTGCCTGAATTCTTTCTCTTTTTATCCACCCTCCCTCTCTTCTTTTGCTCTTCTCTCTGCCTGTCTCTCTACAAGTGGAAAAGAGAAAATGTAAGACTGAATTAGTTTCTTCTTGGAAGGGGAAGAAAATAAGATGGAAAAATGGACCAAATAAAGAAAGAAAGTTAGCGGAAGAAACAAAAACATACATGATGTCATGACTCTGTATCATATTGATTGCTAAATGAAGTGTAACTTCACAATGCAAGATCATATAGGCAAGCTGGGTCATTTATGCTTTAGGCTTATGGAACAGCATTGTTATAGGACAGCTGGTTACCAGCTGCTGCTTTATATTACTGGGCTGAGAACCAGTGGATACCCGGAATGGGAACTCTTTTACTCCATATGCTGAGCCAACACTGATGCATGGAAATTGGATCCATAGGTTGGATCCATAAACACATTTGGGACTGGATTCACAAAATCTACAAGGAACATACATTAAAGGAGAGACAACCCCAAAATATAGATTTTTTACAAAAAAAATATCTGCACTATCGCAGTTTTTAGAAGTACAGAGAAATACATTGTTTTCAATTTCCAATCAGATTTATGATGTACTTCATAATGCAAGATCATTTATCAGAACTGAACTAAGGATATCCTTAACAGTTGGATAAAAGCCTAAGGGCCTTTACAGACTGCCAGAAATAATGCAACTTGAGTCCACTTTAACTGCCCTGGCTCATTGCTAGGGAATCATGGGAACTGTATTTTTTTCTGAGACATTGAGCTTTCACTGTCAGAGAGCTCTGGTGCCACAATAAACTGCAGTTCCCATGATTCCCTAGCACTGAGCCAGGGCAATTAAAGTGGACTGAAGTTGCATTATTTCTGGCAATTTGTAAAGGCTCATAGTAATAAATGATAGAAAAACACAGGCCAAATGTAAGTGACCTGATTTCCCCCCTGAAAAACTAGATTACAAATATAGTGAACCCTTGATATCCACTGAGGTTTGGTTCCAAGACTCCCCATAGTTACCAAAGTCTATTGATCCTCCAGTTCCATTAAATAAAATGACACAGTAAAATGGTGCTCCATATATGAAATAGCAGAATCAAAGTTTGCCTTTTGGAATGTATATATTTTTCAACATTTTCAAGCCATAGATGGTTGAATCCATGGATAAGGAATCCATGGATACGGAGGGCCAACTGTATATTGAAATCACATCTCACCTTCCCATTGTCTTTAACCTTACTTACATAACCTTTTTTTCTTTATTAAATCAAATTCTGTGATTCTCAGGATTTCATTGCATCTTTAGCTGCCCTAAAAAGCCTTCCATCTTTTCTAAAAAAAAAACATGCACCACTGACCAATTGACTGTGGGGATCATAAATATTGATTCTACATCAGTGTAGCAAAGCAAAACAGTCCTGGCTGATTGAAGTAAATGTCTGAATGTACAGGATAGATCAGGGGTAGGCAACCTTTCCCCTTTAAGGGCCGAGGGACTTCAGCTCCCAGAAGCCTCAGCCATGTTGGCCAATAGTCCCATGTTGGCCAATAGCTCCTGTGATTCTGGGAACTGAAGTCCCTCGGCCCTTAAAGGGGAAAGGTTGCCTACCCCTGGGATAGATTATACACGAGGAGGCTATCCTGTAGGTAACCTGGACCATCTAGGACCCTTTCACACAACACAATTATAGCACTATGATTCCACTTTAACTGTCATGGTTCCATCCTTTGGAATCTTACAGTCTCTAGTTTGGTGAGGCATTAGAGCTCTCTGGCTGAGATCTCTAAATGCTCCTCCCCAAATTAAAAATTCCTGAATTCCAACATAAAAACATGGCATTTTTAAGTGAAATCATTGCACTATAATTGTGTAATGTCAGAGGGCCCCTGAAGACATCTCTCAAGCTTAAGCAGTGCTGGAGATTGCATGGCACTCACAGTTGTCTCCTCTAGTGTCCCACTCCTTCCCCCCATTTGCTACCTGAAGGGGCCATCTCTCTCTGATCAAAAAGAATTTACCCAGATCACATTCTTTCCCAGTGTCAGCTTCCAGAACTCTTCTTTTTGTTCCCAATCAGTTTTTTTCACAGTATTCTTTTTAATTTCATTTCTAATGGGTCTGGGTTCCCCAATGATACATAAGGCCATATGCACTGATGTTGTATTCTTATAAATAATCTTTAGGAACATGACCCAGCTGTTTGCACCTCCAGACAGAAGGGACCATTCATTTACCCTGTAAATGCACCAAGACCATATAGAAGAGAGTCACTGGCTCCTTCATTATATGAAAACCAGCTGTAGCCACAAGTTGGTTACCTTGGCCTTCATATAGATGCCTTTCCTCTAATAGAGCCTATACTACTTTTTGCATGGGTGGCAACAAACCAAATTGCTGTGATTGTTGGGGGCTCTCCAGTTCATTAAAGAGTCTTTGACAAGCATTTTCCTCATTATTACCAACCTTTCTGCTACTGTTAGGAATATATAATGTTGGAATAGATGGGAGGTGGAACACAGTGGAACAACCCATAAAGACCAGTGCCTGGTATTGCTGTGTCTTTCATCATGCATTAAACTTAGAATGCCAAAAAAGCTAGAAAAATCCCACAGTGGAGGAATTCTTTAGCATGTGTCAAGTCTAATTTGCCTATGTAATCACTTAGCTCCTTCCTGTCATATCTCTGCATACTACATAGCAGGCTTACTAGAGACCCTGACAGACGGAGATGTCAATTGGCCGTCCTGAACCAAAGGACCCCAATGACTTCCTGGTGTTGCTCCACAAGGTGCTGACCTCTAATGTGAGTTCTTTGGACAAAGCCAGCAGGAATAATATGAAAATACAAATAATTATGCTTGGGATTATTAATATTTTTTTAAAAGCTTTTCCCCTACCTAGTGTTCCCAGAGATTTCTTTCTTCTGGGGAACTCATTAACATTCCTGCTCATCATAGGACCAAGTCAAATAGAATTAAGCAAGGCATGCCTTGTGTGAGTGGGGTTTCTTGTGTGCTGGGTGGCCTACCGTGAGGAGACCAGAGGAACTCTTGGCCCCAAGAGCTGGAAGAGAAGGAGACCACATATATTTGAAAGGAAGGAAGATTGACTCCCATTTTTCCAGTATGAATTCCTGAATTCTGAATTAGTTTATCTTATTTCTGAATCAATGAATATTGCATTCTCCATTGTTCTGTTTATAAAGAATACTCTACATGGCTAGTTTTCCAGAATTTCTACTTCTCTGTGTGCCAGCGTTACTAGTGTATACACGTGATAAAAATATTTGATTGCACCTTCGGTTATATCAAGATTCTTTTCAGTTGTGTTCTGTCAGTACACCTATCTTAAAGCAATAATGATCCTGATATATATAGGGTGGTGTTGAAGATTGTGTCTTATCACTGTGGGCATGCAGATCATAAAATAGAGGAAGGAAAGGACCAGAACTTGGAAAAGTTCCTTTTTGAACTACGATACCCAGAAAAAATCCAGCCAATATGGCCATCAGGGGATTCTGGGAATGTGGTAAAAAGACAGAGAAAAAAAGCTTTCTAAGGGCCTTTGCAGACTGCCAGAAATAGTGCACATTAAATTGAGGCACTGCCCTGGCTCAGTGCTAGGGAGTCATGGGAATTGTATTTTTTTCTGCGACATTGAGCTTTCTCTGTCAGAGAGCTCTGGTGCCACAATAAATTACAGTTCCAATGATTCCCTAGCACTGAGCCAGGGCAGTGCCTCAATTTAATGTGCACTATTTCTGGCAGTCTGCAAAGGCCTTAGGTTTTGGAAAATGTGCTAATGAAAAAACTAAAAGCAGACACTAGCTATGCTCTAATTTTTGAATTAAGTGTAAAAATTCCCTTTGATGGAAAAGGAAAGGAAGGGAAGCTGCGAAAATGTAGGACAACAGAAACATTCTTAACAACTGGGTAAAGTGAAAGTTTATGTAGAAAGTTATTTACTGGATTATTATTTTTAACTAATAGGCTTTGGTTAAATTTGAATAAATTATGCAGGCTGCATGATCAGCCACAGGATCAATTTGTGTTGCATTGGCTTGTGGGTTCCACAGAGGCATCTGATATGACACTACTGGAAAACAGGATCCCTTGTCCCAGCTATAGGAAATTTGTGGCCTTCAATTACATGCACACAATTCCGCTAGCTCCAACTGGTATGCCAAAAGGGCAGAAATAATGAAGGCAAACTATTTAGAAAGCCACATGTTCCCCACTAATGGAGCTTTAGCATGATCCAGCAAGGCACATTCCAGGCCACATAACCTCCTAAAAACCAAATACTTCTTTGGCTTGTAGCTGATTGTCTTTCTTTGATTTCAAGAATATTAGTATATCATTCTTAGTCAAAGTTTTGATGGAAGCAGTTTTGATCATATAATTTCATATATCCTTCTAAGTGATTTTAAAGATGATTTGGCATCAAAATACCTCCCTTCTTTCAGACTGCACCCCATATCACTATTCCTGATCTGTCTGTTCCTGGTTCCATGATAGAGTCAATAAAAGTTTTGTTAAAACTCATTTCCTCCAAGGAAAACTAGAAGGGAGATGCTGACCTCTGCATTTTACAGCTCTCCAAGCTTCCATCCAAAAACTATGGGGAAAATTATTTAAATAGAACTTTCCATGCTGGATATTTTAGTGGAAAAATAATGGGAGGGGGGGACCAAGGAAAACAGACAGGCCAATGGCAAAGTAAGGCACCGGGTACTTCTCCATCATTAGCCACAAATAAGGCAGTAATGTCTAGTGGATCTGGACCAAAAGTTTCATGGCCCTGTGACTGGCTCCATTGCTAATTTATTGAATGGCTTCAGACAAGAGACTTACGTGCTTTGACCAAGCTATGTTCTAATTCTCTTCCATAGGTTTCCTTCATATTTGTACAGCATTTTTTTTAAAAAAAATTGTGCTGTTTCAGTCTTTAACAAGAATTTGGGTTCTAGGAAAGTATGGGCAGAGCTCAATCTATTTATTTTATGCTCAAGTTAGAGAAAATTATTTTAACATGGCATACCACTCTACTCTACAGCTCAATATGTAAATTCACTTCAATGAAGCATGAAGGTTGGATTTGAGGTAATGTGAGCTGGTATATAAAATGTTTCAAACATTCAAGTTAAAACAATATTGAAGTTATCAAATACTGAAGACTGAAGTGTGACATGCCTTACTAACCTTTTTTTTTTTGGTGTAGGAAAAGGAACAATGGTAGAAAATGTGTTTTGCATGTCAGGAGGTCTTGTTTTTGGTATCTCCATTTAAGAAGACTGGAGGCAAATAATGGAAAGGATCTCTACATGGTACCCTGATGGACTGCTGCCAGTCAAATGCCTGAATAGGAATAGGGGTGATAGGAGTTGTAGTCCAATAGCTACACATTTCCTCATGCCAGGTTCCCTGACTCAGTTTTAAACAGCCAGTAACGTACCCTCCAACTCTCTCAATTTGGCAGGGACAGTTCTGTCTACTTTTTAAGATACTCTTGAAATATCCCAAATAGTTTCTCTCTCCTCCCACTTTTCACCTTTGTTCTTAGCTTACTTCAATTGCTGAAAACTAAGTTCAAAGTGCAAAAGTAGGTAGCACTCAACTCATTGGGGGAAATGGGAATAAGGGTGGATCTTGCCCTTCCCTGTAGACTCTCTCAAAAACAAACTGCTGCAGCCTCTCCTAGCTTGTGTGTTCTTACTCATTAATATTTGCCATCTTGATCACACTCTGATGTTGATTGGCCACACATGTTCTGGTTTTCATCTATGAAATGTTGGAGAGTATGCAATAACTCTACCTCAGGTATATGCCTGATAAACTATAAATTACCACCATTGCTCCTCCTGCTGCTTGAAATTTAACAGTTTCATCGCTATTCTGAATGTTCTTGGAATGCAAAAGAAAAAACAGAGAACAGTTTGGCTCACTTTACTAGACTGGCAAATTATAAAGACATGGTAATTTCATCTTTGCAGTCTGAGAGATCCCCATCCAACATGATTGCTTCTTAGAAAACAGAGAATTCATATACAGCATTATGTGACATTCACTAAGGCATGCCCTTTGACTATAGAGAAGTCAAGACATTACTCAACACAGTTACAATTTTGTGTTTACAAATACAAAAGGGGTCCAGTTCTTCAACAGTTAGGTACGTCTAATAACTGAAAGTTGATTCTCTTGTTTCCACCAGTGGCTTGCCTCACTTTTGCTAAATTGTGCCCAGAAAATGAATCTATACCACATCATCATACCTCCAGATGTCTACTAATACATAGCATGTTGAGAGATACATTTTAACAATGCAGTCCAAATTTGCCCATGATGTAGAAAAAGAATGGGAAAATGTGGCTCACCAGATGCTCTTGGACTGCAATTCCAGCATTCTTTGTTGGCCATACTGTCTAGGACTGATGGACTGGTGGAAGTTGCAGTCCAACATCTGGAGGACCACAGTTTGTCCACAGTGGTGTTGGAACAGTGTAGGAAGGAGTACCACAGACTGAAGTTTTGGTTAGAAATGACAAAGAGAAAAATGTAACAGTAATTAAAAGTGGGATTGAGCCATAAACACTAGCTGAGAGAAAGTACCCACACTTAAGTCTTTTTAAAATATATGAGTTCAGAAGTTTTACATTGCCACTGTTGTTGGATTGTAATGCAGATAAACTGATATACCAAACTGATGTCATCTTCCATATAGCTTTTAAAATTCTATTCACTCTAAAAATAACAAACACTTCCACATATTTTATATGCACATTAGAGCTAGCCTGGTGTAGTGGTCTGAGTGTGCACTAGAAATCAGGGCCACCAGGATTCAAATCCCTGCTCAGCCATGGAAATCAACTGGGTGATCTTGGGCAAATCACACTCTCAGCCTTAGAGGAAAGCAATAGCAAACTTTCTCTAAATAAATCTTACTAAGAAAACCCTATAATGGGGTTGCCATTAGTCAGAGACAACTTGAAACACATAATAACAGCACAGTGCTCCATAAGGTCTCATGGTCCTGCTGGTAAAAGGAGGTTTGAGATTCGGCTTTCACTACATTTCAACAGCAAAATGGTGGAGCACAAGGTCAAGTGGTAGTTACAACATGTAGGTAATATTGCTTTGTTAACTTGGGGGGGGTTGCAGACTGCCAGAAATAGTGTGAATTCAGTCCACTTTTAGGGTTAGGGTTAGAGTTAGGGAACCATGGGAACTGTATTTTATTGTGGCATCAGAGTTGTCTGACAGAGAAGGCTCAATGTCTCAGAAAAATAACAGTTCCCATGATTCCCTAGCACTAACCCTAACCCTAAAAGTGGACTGAATTCACACTATTTCTGGCAGTCTGCAACCCCCCTTTATCTTTTAAAGAAGATGATCACAGGCTAGGGGATTCTGAAAGCTGTGGTCCAAAAGGAAAGCCCTGCTCCAACTCACTAGCCAAGTCTTCCACTAGCCAAAGAATGAAACGTGTCATTGGCTGCAACTACACTGTAGAAGATGCAATTTGATATTACTTTAACTGCCATAGCTCAATGCTATGGAATTCTGGGGTTTGTGGTTTTGTGAGATATTCTTCTGAATCAGAGAGCTCTGATGCCAGAAGAAACTGCAGATCCCAGGATTCCATAGGAGTGAGCCAGGATAATTAAAGTGATGTCAGATTGCATTTGTAGCATATAGTGTAGCAGCAGCCATAGTCATGGTCAGGCAAGCAGAAACAGGAAGATGCTGCTTGTTAAAGGGCTCTTTCACACTACACTATGATTTCAATTTACTGCCCTAGCTGCCTCCTGTGGAAACATAGGGTTTGTAGGCACTAGAGCTCTCTGGCTGAGCATTCTAAACATCTTTCCCTAAACAGCAAATCCTAGGATTCCATAGGATGGAACCATGGCAGGTGAAGGGGAATCATAGTGTTGTAATTGTGTGGTGTGAAACAGCCCTAAATCAAGAGAGACAAGCCTAACTCAGTAATTACTTCATTGCCTAGGTCTTTATGGAAAATGGGCTCAACTATTTCCCTGTTGAACTTATTCTTCAACAGTTCATCTTTAGGATGTTCTGTGAACATTAACCAATGAAGGAAAAAGAAAAATGAGTCTTTTGTAGTCTTTATTATTTTGATGAAATTGGTACTTTCTGAAAAATAAAGCCCCTTGCCTTGTACCATGTCATTCTTGTGGGGGGAAAACCCTAGATCATCCCTTTTAAGGCATAAATGACGAAGGTATTCTGGAAGCTCTGGAAAAGGAGTGAAGGAAATTGGCTTCCACATCCACAGTATTTGCCATCAATTCACTGTAAATGTTTCATAATGGGCCAAGATAGCTATTGATGGAATAGTTTCTGATTTAACACTCCTGATTGCAGCCAGGATTCAGATGGGTCTCATTAACTTCACATAAACCATCATTTTAATTGGCTGACAAAGAAATATTTCCAAGAATCGCCCCACTCCCCTTAATTCCAAAATATAAATTTAAGCCCCTCTAATGAGATTTGCAATGGAATCCTTGTTATTTCAATGTTGAATGGTCATTTTCCTTTTCCCAAGCTATATTACCCATCCTGTCCACCAGCATATTCAACTCTATGGGGTATATGGTAAATGCCCATTGACATACAGAAAAATAATGGCTTTCATACTACTTTGGGCTTCTTCAATCAGGTGGTGGTGGTTTTTTTGCTTGACATTTCAAGTTTCTTGGAAGGGGGGATAGAAGCACTAATGAAAGCCTTCTTCCACTCCATTTATTTATTCTGTCAACACATGACACCTATCCCCTTCCCTCACCTTTCCCATTTTTCTGTCTCCTATGTCTGTACTCCTCGGCACATCACAATAAAAAGTTCTGAAAGTGAACTAGGCTGCAGCCCAAACAGTAAAGAATGTTTATATGTTGGTTCGTTTCCATATGTGTAGATGAATATTACATACACGTACATGCATGAGAGAAAAAGGCAGAAAGGGAGGAGAAGGAGGGAGAGAAAGAATCAGTCACTGGCTCCTTTTTAATTTTTGTCAGCCAAGTGAATCCAGCCAAACCTGAAGCATTTGGGCCCTTCTGAAATGCAAAGGAAAAGGGGGAAAAAGTGGGGAGAGGGAGATCAAAATAAAATAACTTCAGGATTTGGAAACTACCAGTCGCAGGGTTTAAAGGGAGTCTGAGGAGTGTTCGTGAACTTTAATTGCCTTGGCAGGCAATGCCTTCTCATTCCCAAACCAGTGTAATACAGTGCTTCTGAAGTCATAGACCTCTTGTTATATTGCAGGCAACTAGGAAAGGCAAGAGAAGAGGGAAGATCATTGGCCAGGTCTTGGGGGCCTTGCTCACTTGCTCCTGTCTCTATTTCAGCCAAGATTTTTAAATGCTGGTGGAATTTTCGATGGCTACACCTTATGCCACTTCCCTCTCCTCTATGCTGGATTCATGCATTGTTTAGGCACTAAATTACTGTTTCTGTTAGAATAATGCACTTTGGGAAGAGGGTAACATTCTGGGCCTTTAAAACTTGACATAAGAGTTCATCACACGGGACGGATCCTGTGCAGAAACCGGATTTAAATTGGAAACCCCCCACAAAAGCAGGTAGTTATTCAGATGATGTTTGGGATTTGTCCAGGAAAGCCTCCAAGAGTGCTGATAGCAGCTTCTTGTGAGGGTTGAAGGCAAACAAAAGTCTTTTGCTAATGCAAAGCAAGAAAGCAAATGTCCATATTACCAATCCAAAGGTCCAGCCAGAAAACGGTCAAGCAATCCAAAGGTCTAGGAGAGCAGAGCAACAAGGCAGTCTGAAGGTCAAGGGTTCCAGAAGTTCAAGATAAGTCAGCAGCCAAGAGTCAAAGTTTCAGGCCAAGGAACAAGGAGATCCAGAGCCAGAGGCTTTTTCTAGGAAGCTCAGATAATCTCTGGCACTGAGGCAGACCTTCTGTAGCTGCTTAAATTACCAAACTGCAGGAGCTCAGCTGAGGCTGATTGCGCCGGCATTTTTCATAACGTCTCCTCGAATGCCAAAGGCCCTCCCTTTCTACTCAATGCTGGCTGAAGGTAGGCATTGTCCCTTGATCCTCCTCCATGTCTGAAGGTTCTGCTGCCAGGAGTAGGCGCAGCAGACCTAGGGCCAGGCTGAGGCTCCACAGCTGCAGGCTCATATCCCAGAGGAGGTTCTGGCTCACCCCCCTTATCCTCCTCCAGACAGGGCATGACAGGATTAACCCGAACAGAAAGTAGAAAAAATCTGCAAAAGCGGGTTGCTTTTAAGATGATGTTAGCATTAATGAGAATTAATGTGACATTAACCCAAACAGAAACTAGACAAAACCTGCTCCTTTTTATTTTTGAAAAATCCCGAAAATAACCAGGGGGCAGGTTTTGTCTGCTTTCATTCATATTAATGTCACATTAACCCAGTTGTGTGTGGAAAAACTACCCGCTTTTGCGGTTTTTCCCCCTCTTTTTAAATCCTGTTTCTGTACAGGATTTTTGCATTTTGCCCCCGTGTGACAAACTCCATAGGCCAGGGCACATGTAGTCCCTGAGTTTTAAAAATGATTGTGGCCCTCAGTGTTTCTGGGGGTTAGAAATACTTTTTCAAAAAAAAATAATCAATCTTTGACACCTCATTTCAGTGCCCCTAAATAATTTCTAGAGGACTTGGGGACATTTTTTATCATGTTTGGAGGCCCCTTTGGGACATTTTAGGGATAGCAGAGGCCTTTTAAAAAGCCACATACAATAATTGATTGGGAAGGCAATGTTTGAATTTTTTAATCGGGTGCTGTTGGGTATTACAGCTCTACAAAATCTCCTGGGGGCCAATGCATCCTCCTAGCCTTCAGTAGTTACCCAGTTACAGATTACATGCCTGCCATGAACTTTTGGAAATGAAGAATTTCTTAAATGGATACAACTTGTGACCACATGAATCATAGGACTAAAGGGAGATATAATGGAAAGACTAAGAAGATGGAGATGGGCAAGCAAGAAGTACCTCAACAGATTTACTACTGCCCTTGAGTTGATCTCGACTCATGGTGACTCTATGGATGAGACATCTCTAAGACCCTCTGTCCTCCACTGCTCTGCTTAATTCCTGCAGGGCCATACATGTGACCTCCTTAACAGAGTCCATCCATTTAGCATGTGGACTTCCTCTCTTCCTATTTCCCTCTGCCTTTCCCAGCATTATTGTTTTTCCCAAAGAGTCCTCTCTTCTGATGATGTGTCCAAAGTATGACAATCTCAGTTTGGTCATCTTGTCTTCCAGGGAGATTTCCAGCTCGATCTGCTCTAGGACCCATTTGTTTGTCCTTTTGGCTGTCCATGGGATCCTCGGCACTCTTCTCCAGCACCACATCTCAAATGCATTGATTTTCTTCCTGACCTCTTTCTTAACTGTCCAGCTCTCACATCCATGCATGGTAATAGGGAATACAATGGCTTTTATGATTCTACTTTTATTCTGAGTTGTATATCTTTGCATTTTAGAATCTTTTCTAGTTCTTTCATAGCCACCCTCCCCATTCTTAGTCTTCTTCTGATTTCCTGACTGCAGTCCTCATTTCTATGAGAGTCGTTTTACTATTTCTATTTCTTAATTGTCTAGGTCGAATTTGTGAAGGTCCTCAATGGTCATTATTTTTGTTTTCTTTATGTTCAATATTAAGCCTGCCTTAGCACTTTCTTCTTTGATCTTCTTTAGTAGGTTTTCCAGGTCTGTGAGGTTTTCTGATAGTACTGTGGTTTCATCAGCATATCTTAGATTGTTGATATTCCTTCCTCCCATTTTCACTCCTCTTTCTTCTGTGTCCAAGCCTGCTTTTCTTATAATATGTTCTGCATACAAGTTGAACAGATAGGGTGAAAGGGTGACAATTGGAAACCATTCTGTTTCTCCATGTTCTGTTCCGACAGTAGCCTCTTGTCCTGAGTACAGATTCCTCATCAGGATTATCAGATGTGTTGTCACTCCCATGTCTTTAAGGGCATTCCACAGCCTTTCACGATCTATGCAGTCAAAGGCTTTGCTATAGTCTATAAAGCACATGCTGATTTTCTTTTGGAATTCCCTAGTGCACTTCATTAGCCATCGTATGATTGCAATGTGGTCCCTCATGCCTCTCCCTTTCTCTCTCCATGTAAGGTTGAATTCTATGTTGCAGAATTTTAAGCATGATTTTGTTTGCATGGGAGATCAGTGCTATGGTTCTACAGTTGCTGCAGTCTCTTGTGTCTCCCTTTTTGTGGATGGGGATATATATTGATCGCTTCCAATCTGTTGGCCATCATTTTGTTTTCCATATCTGTTGACATATATTGATTAGCACTAGAGTTGACTCTGTCAGTGCTGATTGCAGCAGTTCAATTGGAATATCATTTTTTCCTGATGATTTGTTTTTTGCTATTTCTCTTATTGCAGTTTCCACCTCACTTTTTAGAATTTGAGGTTCATCTTCATATGGTTCTTCACTCCATGTGTCCTTCATTTTGTCTCTCTTTTGTATAATTCTTCTGTGTATCGCATCCAACATCTTTGTATTCCTTCCTGGTTTTGAATTATATCATTTTTATTGTCATAGAGCAGGGGTTGGCAACCTATGGCCCGGGGGCCGGATCCAGCTCCCCGAGGCCTTTGGACCGGCCCCAGGCCGGTTCTGCCGCCTACCCCCCACTGCCGCGCATGCTGCCATTTTGTTTTCCAAAATGGCAGCTGTGACTTGTTTGTGCATGCGCAGTACTTCGGTGTATGTGCGAACGAGTCACGGCTGCCATTTTGGAAAACAAAATGGCGGCCACTACTCACTCACGCATGCGCAGTACTTCTGCCGTACTGTGCATGCGCACGAGTGTGAGCGTGCACAGCGCCATTTCCCCCCCTTGGCTTGCGGAAGACCTGGAGAGCAGCGGACCGGCCCCAGGTAAGAAGAAGTTGCCAACCCCTGTCATAGAGCATCCCAGTCCTTGGTTTGAATTTTCTTTTGAATAGGTTATTGGCTTCACAAAATTCTATCAGATGCTCACCTGCTTCATTTCTTTTGCCTAATCCAAATCTGCCTACTGTTTTAAATTCTTCTTTGCTTCCAATGTTTGCATTCCAGTCTCCAATGTTCAGCTTGACATCTTGTGTTGGCGTGCTGTCAATTTCTTCCTGTACTCCTTCATAGAATCTATCAATTTCTTCCTGTTCTGCCTTTGTGGTTGGTGCATATACTTGAATTATGGAGATATTCATAGGTTTACCATGGAACCTTACTGAAATGATTTGGTCTGATTTTTCATTGTATACTGTGACTGCTTTTGTCACATCTTTTCTTAGGACGTTATCACACGGGGGAAATCTGTTGGTTAATCCACACAAATCCCAAACAAAAACTGAATTTGCACCTCACGATTTCACACGACGTCGCACAGAAACTGGTCAGAAACTGGACAGAAACTGGTATTATCCAAGATCTTTTTAATTTTGGGAGTTTAGAGGAAATGCATTTGCGAAATTACAGTAATTTCTCATTTACTGTAATGTGAAAAGCAAATACGCACGGACAATTCTCTTTTAAAACCTGGAAGAGGGCCAAGAGGAGGAGGAGGAGGGGCCTCCAGGGAGGTTGAGTCCTGGGCTCCTTCTCAGTGCCAGGGAAGGGAAGGGAAGGGAAGGGAAGGGAAGGGAAGGGAAGGCAGCTCAGGAGAAAAAAGTTTGGGACAGAGGAGAAGTTTGGCATTTGGGATAGAGGGAAAAGGAGGGGAAAGAAGGCTTCCCTCACAGCAGCTATGGGTGCAAGTGTGGGGTGTGCTTGTGGAGCAACTTGGAGATCCATCTCACCATGAATTTCTGCCCTGCAGGTCCTACAAAGGGGAAAGGCTTATGGGGGGGGGCATGGGAGCTACCTCCAGTTACCCCCTCTCAATCCCTCCCTTGCCTTGCCTTGCCTTTCCAGCCTCCTCTTCCTCCTCTGCTCTCTTGAGAGGTCCTAACCCCAACGGAAGGGGGTTAGGACCTGTGCAGGAGGACATGACCCCAAATGGAGGACAGTCTGACATTTCCTCCTGGGAAATGCAGGACCTGCCCTGGAAAAGGAGGAGTCTGGTCATGAAACACACCCATTTCCAGTACATGTACGGGTTCTTTTCACTTGTGTATGAAAGTTTAAAACATCTTTTTTCGCTTTTAACTTAATTCCGTTATTACTGTAATTACGGGTGAAACGCTTTTGCGTAATTAAGCTCTATTTTTGCTTTCTTTTCAGGATGCTTCATTTCCACTTTATTATCTCTCTAACAACGAAACTGGCCCATGTGTGATAACGTCCTTAGTATGAAAGCCACCCATTTCTTCATGCCTTTCCATTCCCTGAGTAGAGCACTGTGTAGTTGTCTGATTCAAAGTGGCCCATTCCTGTCCATTTTAATTCACTCACCCCCAGTATTGCTATGTTCATGCATTGCATTTCTATTTTTACTATGTCTAGCTTCCCTTGGCTCATGCTCCTCACATTCCACGTCCCTGTCTTATGTGTAATGCTGCTTTGGATGTTATTTGCCTTTCTAAGGGTGTCTGCAATTTGTCTTGTCATCTTTCTTGTGCCCTTGGCTCATCTTGCAAATGTGAGATCCCTTTATCTCTCCCTCCTTCCCTTTCTGTTAATGCTCTGATCCTGCCTGTGCAAAGCACCATCTGAACCCAGACTCCACTCCCTCAGCTGAGCCAGATAACAGCGGAGGACCAGGCAGGCAAGTGGAGGAAGGAAGAAGGTGACCAGCCATCTCAGCCCTCCACACAGCCACAGGAAAAGATGTGAAGGAACTAAAGAAGACAGGGGTGGGGATGGGGATGGACTAAAGGAGGGAGGACACAAGGGAAGGGAAGGAGGGAAACCCAAGGAGGCATAAGGAGATGGATAGGAAAGCAAACAATGATGGGAGGACTAATAAAGGGAGACAAACAGCTACTGGGCAACAGCAGTAGTGGTGGTTGTCACTGACAGGAGTGAATTGTGACACCATAGCTAACATTGGTTGGCAATGTGCACAGAGAGATGTAGGTGGCCCTCCTTAAGTAACCCCATCACTTAGTAAACCCTATGATGAGACACCCCTGCCACTGTTGCAAAAGACCAAACAATAAACATGACCAAAATGTTAGCCTGCAACAATACACCCTAATGACAACAGAAAAACTATTGCCTTGATCAGCAAGGCAAATGAAAGGGGGAGGAATCGGCAAGGTTTCAGGCTGCGGAAACACTATTTAGTACACACACAAACAAAACAACCACATGGTTAGCGAAATGCTAACCAACTTGAGTACTGATAACTTAAGTGGCACAGTCCCAGCATATGGGGAAAGGGGGTAAGAAGATTGTCACTGACCATGTGGTAGTTTTGTTCATGTGTATGTGTGTTTTCTGACAGAGGTATGGAAAGGAAAGGAGGGTCTGGGTTGTTGAAGCAGATCAGAAGCACGATGGGGAAAGGGAGGGGGAGTGTGTAATTTGAGTTGAAGAAAAAGCAGCGGGGATTAGAGAACAAATAGGACAAATACAAGTAAAAGTAATAATTTAAATGTAGATTCAGTCAAGGGAATGTTGCTAGTAAAGTCCAATTCTTAGCATTTGTATTGTCCAGAATTCCATAAGTATATTGCAAGCCAACAAGGCAGTTTAACAAAGATAAATTCATTAGAAAAATATGTCTGAGTACAGAATAAAATACAGTATAGGTAACAGAGCTGTAAATAAACCATATGGAATGAATTTATATTTATATCAGTGTTTTTAGTTTTTATTTGGCACTGTCCTACATTTTCCTTGAATGTCCTACATTTTGCAGTGCCTTTTCCTTCTTCACAGTTATGACATCTGGCCCCTTCCATATAGCCTTAAAGTAACATCTATGCTTGTTTGATTCATCTTTTGGCTTGGATATTTAACATGAAATGAAAGTCTGTATTAAATGAGGTACTGGGTTAAATTTTTGAATTGCTGGCCTTTTCACCTTGGTGTTTCATAACAAGTGGGGGAAATACTGTATCATTTGTCAGGGCTTATCTTACCTACCGGTAACTCACCATCTTGGCTTTTCTCTAAGTTTAGGATGCCCTTGCTGACAGATACTACCTGTAGAAACAGCATCACATAATACCATTAAGTATTACTTTATTATTTCTTTAAAGTATTTCTGTGTCTCCTCCCAGCCCACCAGAGGTCCCAAGATGATTTAAAACAAATACAGATGGGGAAAAAAACACCAAATGTACTCCACTATTTTTTTCCTTTGTTGTTCACAACTGTATGTTGACTCTTCTGAGTCCTGGACAAATGAAGTGAGCTTGGCCAAAGAAAAGAGAAACAGAAATTGGCATGTAAAGATTCTCATTGAAACTGAAAAGCCATATAGGTACCTTTGTGGTGAAAGGAGCTCTCAACACCAATCCATTAGGAACCATTAGGTAATGATAGAGTCTTTCTATTAGAAGGAACAGCTTTAGAAGTTAGTTGAAGTACAGAAGTGAATAAAGAAAGAGAGCGACTGGAATACATGTTTGTCCATTATCTGTGAAGGGGGTGGAAGAGGTTCTGTCCCATTGCCAGGCTGCCATTGCTTGTCATTACAAATCCCTGTTAACACTTCCAAAAGCTCACTTTAAGAGCTCTGTAATTTGGAACAGAACATATTCAGTATGATGGAGACATATCTCTCCCCCACCACTGTTACTCACAAATTGTGTCATATGAAAGTGTTAATGTTTCTCATGGCATGCCATTGCCATTGATGTGGCTCATGTACTAGAAGATCTAAGAAGATTCTGGCTGGGAGAATGTACCTAATATAATATAAACATATCTAAATATATATTCAGGAAGTCCTTTTTAATTTTTTAAAAACCACACATAGTGTTTAAATTACCACAAAGCAATCGACAAACATTAGTCACACATGACAAATAACAAATTCAGTGAACAATACCATGTCTCTATCCCCAGTTGTTGTTGTTGCTGTTGTGTGTCCTTAAGTCATTTTTTACTTATGGCAACCGTAAAGCCTATCGTAGAGTTTTCTTGGCAAGATTTGTTCAGAGGAGGTTTGCCATTGCCTTCCCCTGAGGCTGAGAGAGTGTAACTTGCCCAAGGTCACCCAGGGGGTTTTATGGCCAAGCTGGGAATTGAACCCTGGTCTCCAGAGTCATAGTCCAACACTTGAAACCACTACGCCATATACCCTTTACAAACTGACTACCCACTCTTCACTGACTACAGCACGTTAACTTATATGTAACATTCCATCTCTCTAAACTAAATTCATTGTATTCACTTTTTTCCCTATAGTACAGAAAATATTTTTTCTGTATATCAAAACCTATAGTTACAATGTTCCCCCTTTCCTTCTTTACATAGTCTGTAAAAAGGTTGCCAATTTTTTAGGTAGGTTTTTATAAGATTTTCTTTTAATAAGTTTGTTAACTTATCTGATTCAGCCAAACCCATTAATTTTCCCATCCATTCGACAATATTTAGAGTCCTATTATTTTTCCAGACCTTTAGAGTGTACAGTTCATATAGTAGAGAATTGGGGCTATATCACACATTCTAAGTATTCATGGACAACTCCACTTGCAAAATTCTTCTTCTCAGTAATCTCCCTGTGGAGAGTCAGTTACCTGAGACCCAGGGCTTGTTCAGACAAAGAGAGGTGACAAAATGAAGAACACATGGAATGAAAAGTCATATGAAGATGAACCCCACATTCTAAAAAGTGAGGTGGAAACTGCAATAAGAGAAATAACAAAAAACAAATCACCAGGAGCAGATGATATCCCAACTAGAGTAGATCAAGCCAGAAACCTCCTTGGAAGCTATGGGCCTTTGCAGACTGCCAGAAATAGTGCACATTAAATTGAGGCACTGTCCTGGCTCAGTGCTAGGGAATCATGGGAACTGTAATTTATTGTGGCACCAGAGCTCTCTGACAGAGAAGGCTCAATGTCCCAGAAAAAAAAATACAATTCCCATGACTCCCTAGCACTGAGCCAGGGCAGTGCCTCAATTTAATGTGCACTATTTCTGGCAGTCTGCAAAGGCCCCAAGATGACCAAACTGAGGCTGTCATACTTCGGACATTCATGAGAAGGAGGGCCACATGCCAGATTGATGGACTCTATTAAGGAGGTCACGGGTATTAAGGGGTTGCAGGAATTAAGCAGAGCAGTGGAGGACAGGGAGTCCTGGAGATGTCTCATCCATAGAGTCACCATGGGTCAAGATCAATCAAGGGCAGTTAACAACAAACAACAGACCTCCTAATGCCTGTCCTGATTCTGCAAATATTGATCTCTGTTGTGGTGCTCATCATGCAGTATGCTTACCAGTTACCCTGGTGAGTTTAATGAAACCTCAAATTATTTTTTTGTTGTTGTTTTACTGCTTGACTTTATTGTGCATTGTAATTTCTCACACTGCCCTACTATAAACCACTATGAGATTCTTAAAAAAGAATTTTATTATGTTTTGTATATGATTTCATACTGTGATTTTTAACACTGCGATATCATAAACCACTATGAGATTCTTGAAACAGATTTTTTAAACTTTCTTTATTTGATTGCCTATTGTGATTTTTAATCTTGTACTGCTGTAGACCACTGCGGAGTTTGAAACAAAAAGTAGCATGCAAATGTCTTAATATCTTTAATAAATGAGTATGTTCATATCTTGTACATCCCATTCTGCAGTTATAAAGTCAAATATGTGTGTATCTGACTGTAAAAAAATAATAATCCAGAGTCATTCTACCTTATCTCAATTTGAGAAAATTTGTTGCTGCTGTTGTCGACTGCCTGTGAGTCAACCTTGACTCATGGCAACCCTGTGGATGAGACATTTTCATGACCCACATCTTCATCTACTCTGCTCAGGTTGTACAGGCTCAGGTCCAAGACCTCCCTGATTGAGTCTAACCATCTGACATGCGTTCTTCTTCTCTTTCTACTACCCTCCACCTTTCCTAGCATTATTGTCTTTTCTAATGAGTCATTCTTTCTCATGATATAGCCAAATTGTGACACCTCAGTTTAGGCCCTGCCGCCACGCGCTGTGTGGTTGAGTGTGCGGTGTGATGGTGGTGTCGGGGCGGACTTGGGGCAGCCAGCGTGTGGTCGCCCCACCCCAACTCCACCCCCAGGCCAGCCCTTTAGGCTGATCTGCATCAGCCCTTAATCATCCTGGCTTCCAGGGAGAATTCAAACTTGAGCTGTTCTAAGACCCATTTGTGTGTTTTGGCCATCCACGGTGGCCTCAGCATCTCAAATGCCTTGATTTTCTTTCTATCTACTTTCTTCACTGTCTAGCTCTCACATCCATACATTGTAATTGGGAAAACCATGGTGTGGATGAACTTAACTCTGGTGTTCAATGTCAAATCTTTGCACTTTAGGATCCTGTCTAGTTCTTTCATAGCTGCCCTTCCCATTCCTAGTCTGTTTCTGATTTCTTGACTGCAGTCTCCTTTCTGATCTATGTTTGATTCAAGGTATGGGAAATATTTTACTGTTTCTATTTCTTCTTCTTCTAGGATGTTTTCATGTAGATCTTGTAGATCTCTTTTTTTCTTTTACTTTATTTAGTAATTGTTCCAAGTCTTTTGTTTTCTGCTAGTAGAATGGTGTCATCGGCACATCTAAGGTAGTTGGTGTTCCTTCCTCCGATCTCCTTCCTCTGAGTCTAAGCCTCCTATACATATGATATTTTCTGCATATAGGATGAATAAATAGGGTGACATAATGTAGCCTTGTCTGATTCCTTTGCTGATTGGTAACTATTCTGCTTCACCATATTCTGTTCTAACAGCAGTCTCTTGTCCTGGGTACAGGTTACACTTCTGGATATTTAGGAATATACTAGTTATTAAAAGAGGAGAGATTCATGGTCATTATCAAATAAGGCACAAGGGCTAAAACATGCCACACAGGCACCAAAGAATGACTAAGAAACATATTAAGGATTTTAAGAGCACTGCACCAGTGTGGACCAAAGACCATTATTTGTCATTAACCTGATCAGCTAGCTTGTTTCTTAGTGCATGGACAATTCCCAGTTTCCAAATTATCTTTTTTGGGATCCAAGGAGATTCTTCTGTATTTGCCTGCGTAGAAAAGAACTCAGTGCCCATTCTCACAGGACTGTCTGAAGAAATACTGGATAGCATGTTTGGTGACAGGCATCTTGCAAATATCATTAGTGAAAGTGCATTAGCGTAAATACAACAAACAATGTGCAGTTCCTGGAGATAACATAATAGAATTATGCATAAAAAAGCTCATGCTGCAGGATAGTGAATAGTTTTATTAATTATACAATGATTTCCTTATGGAGCATGGTAATATAATACATAGAAGGATCTTCAAGCCAACACATACTCTAGGCTCAGGCACGACAATACAATTCAAATTCCTAGATTTGGTCTGTTCTTTTTTTGAGTAAAGGCTTTTTTTCAGGCTTTCCTTTGGATTGGCTTAGCCAGGACACAGAAGAAAATAATGAAACAATTACAGCTAATCAGATACAAATGGTGTACCTCGTTAAGTCACTTAACATAACCAAAGCCATTTGTGTCACCACGTTGCACAATTGGCCCGTCAATGTTTCTTGTGTTATATTTCTCCAGCAATGTTTTCTTTTTTAAAAAAAATGTGCACCATTTATATATCTTCCTTTCCCTTATAGCAGTGGTGGGCAGGGTGTAGCATGCAAGACACATGCAGTGCTTGGAACCCCAAAGTGCAGCCCCTAAAGCCTTCTAAAGTTTCCACACTTCCAGAATTTTTGTGCCAATTTTCAGGTGGTTTTTAACCCTGAAACTAGCCAAATTAACACCAAACCAGTTGAGAATGCAGTAGTTTAGTATTCCCACCCCCAGAGTCCCCCATCTTTCAAAAAAGAAAACCTGAAAATTGTTTACAAAACTGGCCAAAATGGCAGCCAGAAGTGATGTGGTACTTTCTGTACATTGAAACATTCACCCTGCCAGGAATGACCCCCATCTTTTCTGTAGTTGCCACCCCTGCATTTTAGGCAATGGTGAATTCTGCCTGTTATGGCCAGCTCAAGGATCAGCCATTACTGTAGGCTGGCAAATCCACTTGTATAAATGCCAGTTCTCCTACAGCTTTTCTGAAGTGAACTGCAATTCTGCAAGAGCTGAATTAGTCTCCTGTACCAGCAGAATTCCCCTTCAACTCAGAGCAGTTACAAGAAATGTATCTCTAAAATCCAGAATGGATTCATCACCACCATGATGGCAGAACCAATAGCCAGCCCTGCCTGGCCCTGTGAATAATGATGTAAGTTCAAAGAAGAAATTTTGAGATGTTGGTGGCAGCAGCTGCAGTGAGCACCAAATGGACAGCACAGTGGAACTGGGAATTACTTTGTGAGTACTTTGTTATGCTAAAAAGTCATAAGTAGCATAAAAATTCAAACAGGACTCAGTTAATGACTACATATAGTCTGTTGAGGGTATATCACAGAAGACATCATACACAAAAATGGGCTTCCATTTGCATATCCTGAAACTAGAGTGATGAAAATATGTAAGGTAAGAAAATATTAATTGGAAAACTGATGTGGTAAAGGAATAAAGGTAACATAACTGTAAACAGTCTGGCCCTGGGGGAATCAACCCATATCTACTCTCCATGCAGCAGTTCATGCCTGCTATATTCCAGAGTGTATAAAATAAGCACAAACACAGAGTCTTAAATAAGTGTATACATAATCTGGATTTTGTAAAGAGCTAACAGGTACAATGAATGCAGGTCAATAGTCTTTTCTAGGATAAGGAATTGATCTACAGAGTATATGTGTTTCTTTCAGCCTTGTGGTTCTATAAATAATGGTACAACCAAATTCTATTGGCCAAATTCTATTTTTTCCCTGGAAGCTAAAATTATATTTGATTAACACTGTTTGCCAGGAGTTGTGGCTATTATTCCATATTTGTTCTCGTTATACAAATATCTTATAATGAATTATCTGTGTTCAACACGTGCAGCCCAGTTCTGTGCATGCTTGCTCAGAGTAAGCCCTATTCTGTATAATGGGTTTAGTGTTAAGGAAGTGGGCAGAGGAATGCAGTAGACAGCTGCTGATTTCTTCTGTTTGTAAGAGCAAGCTGTGTCATGCACCCGTCCATTTACTTATGCCAATGAAGATAATGCCACCAAAGCTGATGGCATTCTAGTGGTGGGGCATCATAGTTACAGATGCAATTAGGCATTGCTTTTATCTGCTTGACAACTGTATGTATAAATCCCATTGAATTCTCTGCAGCTTACACCCAAGGAAGCATAGACAGTATTTTCAACTTTAGTTGGTTCAGTGTCTAAACCTGAAGGAGCCACATCTCTAAGAAGAAAAGAACTAACATACTGAATAGATTGCAACAGCTATTTCATGAACATAATAGTTTAATAACTGGAAAGCTGGCCTATGCCCAAGGATTATAATTGCATTCCCTGGCGATTCCCCAGCCCCAAATTTAGAGCATTTCAAACATGATCAAAGCTGCCAAAAGTCCAGTAATAGCTAAGGTATCACCACCTTTCTAGGAAGAAATAATATGGTTGAGAGTTTGATATCTATCATATAGATATATATACTGGTGTCAAGGTGACCCACAAAATCTGTCTCTCTTTTTTGCTCTCTGTGGTATGGTGCTCTCTAAATAACCTTGCTTACTTCAAAGATGACACCACTGAGATGGCATAAGATGCATCTTTTTCTAATCCTTGGTGCAATATGAAGAACATCTCAAAGAGAATTCCTCAAATGTTTCTCATGTGTGGCCAGTTGCCCAAGTGTTAATAATAATAATAATAATAAATAATAATAAATTTTATTTATATCCTGCTTCTCTGCATAGCAATCGAAGCGGCGTACATCAATTAATAAGAACAAGTTAAAATCACAACCCTGACCCCAACTCTCCCCCCCCATTAAACAGAATTAAACTAAATTCGAGTTAAAAACATGAATATAACAGTTAAAACAAAAACAAACAAAATTTGACAGGGGGATACGTCATGGCGGTCAAGGATAAAGCCAGAGTCACTATTTATAGATCTGGGAGATGTTCCGGGAAGGCCTGCCGGAAAAGATCCTTCTTTACTGCCTTTTTAAAGGCAACCAAGGTAGTAATATGACGGATCTCGTCCGGCAGGTCATTCCAAAGTCTGGGATCAGTTGCGGAAAAGGTCCTTTGGGAGGTCTGCGAGAGCCTGGTATTTATTGGCTGCAGTAGATTCCTCCTAGAGGACTGAATTGCGCGGGGGGGGGGATCATACGGGGAGAGGCGGTCCCGAAGATAGGATGGACCCAAGCCATGTAGGGCTTTAAAGGTTAAAACCAACACCTTGTACTGTGCCCGGAAACTAATTGGCAGCCAGTGGAGGGATTTAAGCACAGGTGTTATGTGCTCCCTCCTCGATGTTCCAGTAATTAGTCTGGCTGCCATATTTTGAACCTGTTGAAGTTTCCGAGTTAAGCACGAGGGTAGTCCCATGTAGGGCGCATTACAGAAATCCAAACGAGAGGTTACCAGCGCGTGCACAACAGTTTCCAGATCCCTCATATCCAGATAAGGGCGCAGTTGGCGTATCAGCCGAAGCTGATAACAGGCACTCCTGACCGTCGCATTCACCTGACTAGTCATGTGAAGAGACGAGTCTAGGAGCACCCCCAAACTGCAAACATAGTCCTTAGAGGAGAGTGTGACTCCATCCAGGACTGGAGACTGTATTCCCAAACCTGGTTTCGGGCCCGTGACTGTCAGTACCTCTGTTTTGTCTGGATTCAGTCTCAATCTGTTTTTCCTCATCCAATACATTACCGCTCTGAGACAGTCATTAAGAGGAGAGACACCATCTGAAGTCTGAGCCGATGATTTGGTCATGGAAAAATATATTTGGGTGTCATCAGCGTATTGAAGGCACCGTGCTCCATGTCTCTGAATGATCTCACCCAGCGGCTTCATATAAATATTTAATAGCATCGGAGACAGGATGGCGCCCTGAGGGATGCCACAATTAAGCTCAGTTTTGGAAGAGCAACTGTCCCCGACCCCCACCCTCTCGGATCTGCCCGAGAGGAAGGAACGGAACCACTGCAAAATAGTGCCTCCAATTCCCAACTCTCTCAGGTGATCTAAGAGGATGGCATGATCTATTGTATCAAAGGCCGCTGAGAGATCCAAGAGCACCAACAGGGTCATACTACCCCTGTCGATGTCCAAGCGGAGGTCATCGGTCAGCGTGACCATGGCTGTCTCAACCCCAAATCCTGTCCTGAAGCCGGTTTGAAATGGATCCAGATAATCTGTTTCATCCAAGACTGCCTGGAGTTGGGAAGCAACTGTCCTCTCGATCACCTTGCTTAAAAAAGGAAGCAAGGAGACTGGTCTGTAATTGTTTCTATCCAGGGGGTCCAGAGAGGGTTTTTTCAGGAAGCAAGCATGATGGTATAGTGCCTTCCCTGAAGGACGCATTGATCGTGTCCCGAAGGAACACTCTCAATGCGTCCACCCCCCCCCCCCAGACAACCAGCCAAGATGGACAAGGATCGAGAGGGCAAGTCGTCTTCCTCATTTTTCCAAGTAGCTTGTCCACGTCATCGGTACTCACACATTGAAACTGATCCAGTGAATTGCCATCAACGGAGTTGCTAGGTGCCTCTCTTACGGATTCTGTCAAAGCAATGGCGTCTAGGTTGGCTTTTATCCGAGAGATTTTATCTGCAAAGTGAATGTTAAATGCGTCACAACAAGCTGTCATTGGGTTAAGTAGGGGGTTCGGCGCTGGGGGAACCTTCGTCAAATCCCCTACCACCCTAAACAGCTCTGCTGGACGAGACTCTGCAGACGCAATGCGTGCAGAACAGAAGGATTTCTGTGCTGCACGTAAAGCCTCCCTATAGGAATCAAGATGATTCCTGAGGCGAGTTCTGTCGGATAAGAGCTGATTCTTTCGCCATTTGCGCTCTAGTTGTTGTCCAACCCGCTTCATTCTCACAAGCTCCTCTGTATACCAGGGCCTGCGGTTTGCGGTGGGGTGGAAAGGACGCTTGGGAGCGATTGTGTTGATAGCCCTGGTGAGATCGGTGTTCCAAGTGTTCACTAAGGCTTCGACAGAATCACCGGCATTCCCAACCAGTAAACCCTCTAAGGCTTTCTGGAAACCAATTGGTTCCATTAGCCTTCGAGGATGGACCATTCTAATAGGTCCGCCACCCCCGGGAGGGCAGATAGTGGCCTTGATCTCTGTCTTGACCAGGAAGTGATCTGTCCATGACAATGCGGAGGATTTTTTGACCTCCGCCCATGGATACTCCTGTTCCGTACTAAAAACCCCATCGAGGGTATGACCAGCACAATGTGTAGGCCCGTCAACCAATTGGGATAGGCCCATGTTTGTCATGGTCTCCATGAACTCCCGAGCTGACCCTGTTAAATTAGACAAGCTGGTCTCAAGAGGGATGTTGAAGTTGCCCAGTACTAAAAGTCTGAGCGACTCCAGCAGTAGCTCTGAGACCAGCTGCGACAGCTCGGTTAGGGAGTCTGTTAGGCAACGGGGTGGCCGGTAGACCAACAGAATTCCCAGACTATCCCTGGTTTTCAGGCTAAGGTAAATAATGTTGCCTTATTACAGAAGTCATTTAATTGTGCTTTCCTGTTTAACCATTTCTACAATTATGTTCAAAACTCATTCTTCTGAGTTACTTCTATGGAAATTTGAATCAACAACACAGGATATTCCCACTGAATTAACTTTGTTCTTTCCAAGTTCAGTTACTATCCCTTATCTCAAAGGTGAAGGAGCCAAATCTTTCTATTGAATTAACACAGATATAAACCCAAATCTGAGAGCTGAAGGGTTATCCTAAAGCTACTGCTAAATCAGGCAATCATATGGGTGGCCATGTGTCCTACTTTATAAAAGACTGTCCTTCATTTGAACAGATGTTCAATCTATAAACAGTTAACACCTGGACAGTGAGAAATCACATTGGCTCTCCTGCTTATTATTTTCCCTACTAAAAGTGAGATGTATTGCATTTCTATTTAAATTAGAATAATTGGCTATAAATTGGCATTAATACTTCTAAATTAGCATATGTAAATATTATGCAAATAGCTGTATTCTTTTCTTTTCTTTTCCTTTTGTTTTTTGATAATGCATTTCATAACAGAGAAGTGACTATCCTAGAAGGACAGAACAAGTGACCATCCTGTGTCAGAATGCACATACAATCATAGTCCTGTGCTCAATTAGCAACAAAGCCAACAGCACAATGATTATCATAAAGCAGTGCCAAGTGCTAAAGCAGCAACACTGAAAAGCTCTTCCCTGGGAACTCCTTGCAGCCATCCAGCAATAATAAAACTGATGCAATATAGTCGTCTGTGGCTTTTGAGGATTCCAAAGAAGGTTGCTAAATCCCTGGAGGTTGTCCTTCACCAATACTGTGTTATCATTTGCTGCACAAGGCAATTCAACAGTTTGGTTCACACAGAATACTATGCCACAGCTTATTTGCTGCATTGCTAAGACTTGCATGTTCCCTTTGTAACATTCCAGAAGAAACTATGCATGCCTTCAAGAAGTTTCTCATACTGCTGCTGACCCAAACAAAGATTGTAGTTATATGTCCAGAAAGCTGTTTGCAAAAATAAACCATGTTTAAAGAATTCCAGCTATCCAAGCTGCTCTTATGCAACATGTTAAAAGGGCAGTCTAGTAGGGAATTCATGTCATGGAACTTCATTGCTTGTAATACCATTCCTTCTTTCCCCAAAAAACATCGGATTGATTTAGATGAATGATGGACTGCACAAGTGCGTCTGGATAAAATTCCCTTAAATTTCACAGACTTGAGGCTTCTCTGAAAGATTTCAAGTACGGCAAGTGTGAAACAACCAATTTTTTGTGCACATTGCTGTATTCCTATGAGGGAAAATGCTCTAGCAATGAAGTCTGAACAGCTGAAACAAGTCTTATTAAGCTCAGGTGCTGTTTTATTAAAAAAATACATCACTTTTCAACAATATATGTTCATGTTTCTACTGGATATATATGAACTTGTGGGTATTCTACATATGTAAAATATACATGGAAATATATGGCCATGGAAACCCACTGGTTGACCTTGGGCAAATTACAATCTCTCTCCTTGAGAGGAAGGCAACTGCAAATTCTTTCTGAAGAAATCTTGCCAAGAAAACCCAGTGAAAAGTTCACTTTAGGGTTGCCATAAGTCAGAAAAGACTTGAAGGCACACAACAATATACATGTGCACATCCTCTTTATTATCGTTCTAAAACTCACTGTATATTTTACATTGAAAATCCATAATTTAATCATGTGCATTATCCTGCCATTGCATTCATAGCAGCTGGGGGCAATTTGTTACCTGATAGCCAACCTTCTGGAGACAAGCCTCTTTTAAACTAGCTTGCTTGTCCTGGGTAGCAGACAGTGAGTCTGCCATAGAGATCATACACAAGGCCTTACCTGCTTGGCAGAACCTGTCTGAGTTTGCATTCTTCTCGAATACTTTGTGGGGAAGCAGACGGGCGGCATGGGGCTGCCCCAGGAAGCTGCGCCGCGGGGCCGAGGTATCTGCTAAAATAGTGCTCCTTCCACAAATCGCCGAAGGAGGTCATCCTCGGAGCGCCAGCCGTGCGGAGGGCCGGCTGCTCCGAGGATGTTTTGGGGAAGGGGTTGGGGTGCCCAGCGTGTGGCTGCCCCTCCCCTTCCTTGCTCTGAAGACTTCGCTTTGCGCCGTCTGCTTAGCCCTTCAGAGAAACTAAGGTCGCCTTCAGACCACAATAAAGTAGGGCTGGGGGGAAACACTGGCTATTATGCCATGCTCTGAAAAAGAAACATTATTTCAACTGGATGTGCAAGTGCTCACATGTACAGTATCAAATGCTCCAGAAATATAAAGTGATTACTATGTATAAGCCCACAAATGGAGTAAAGTTTGGTATTTTTTCTAAAGAAGTGGGTGATTGTTACCAGTCACTCTGCACTGCACCATGCTCAATTGGCAAATTCCCTAAGAACAAATCTTGCCTTAAGGTCATCATAAATTGGAAATGACTTGAAGGTACCGAACAACAACTGGATGTAACGTTATGAACCTAAAGCGAACCCAGGATGTTTCTTAGATTATTCCCTACTATGCTACACCTCCATTTCTCTTACAATTTACTACCTATGCTAGTGATGCATTTGCCTATGCAAAAATTCTTCATCTGGTAGTATACAGTGTCTAACCTTTTGATACATGTGTAGTCCTGTGTGTGTGTTTTGTTTTGCTAGTGCAGGGAACACCCAGCAGATGTAAACAAGGCCACTTTTCTCATTCCCTTGCCTTCTTTTTGAATTCTACGTTCATTCCAGAAGCAGGTGAAATAAGCAAGTACTTACTTCCTCTGCCATTGAAGTTTACTGTCATCTTTAAACATTTATTACTCTCATCCCAACTTGAAATGTCTGTCCTACTTGTGATTCTTTTTTAAAAGGGGGGTTTGGAAGGACTGACAATAATTGTCAAGTTAAATAAGCACACACTGCCCTACTCTGTACTCTATATCCACTCAAACAGTTGCAGGCTGTTATTTGTAGTTTCCATCTCTTAGCAATTAAGTCTTCAGGGATTATTTATTTATTATTTAAAGCATTTTTCACCTCCAACCAGTTATGCTGTGCCTCCCCTCAAAGTGATGAAGCACAGAGAAATGCATTCTTTTTAAAAATACAAAGAGACTTAAAACACACAATTAAAACAGGACCAAAGAGCATATAAAACAGTGCAGTCTTGGCAGCCCACTGGAAGCTCAAAAGGGACAGAGGGAATTTTCACACGGGGCTTAAGGCAGACGCTATCCTACCCCAGTCCGGCTCCTTTGCAAAGTTTTCACATGACGTCGCAGCAAGCCCCGCCCCATCCAGTGCCATCCCCGGTGCTAGCCGGTGTCAGTCCGGGTCCTTGCTCCGAGTGTTCACACTTAGGTCGCAGCAAGCCCCGCCCCGCCCCGCCCCATCCAGCGCCATCCCCGGCGCTGGGCGGCATCATCCCTGGTCTTTGTAATTCCTTTTTCAAAAAGGAATTAAGTTGCCGCTGCCGGAGCCATTCCGGAATAATGCTGCTTTCACAGGTCTGAAGCTGCAGGATCCATTCTGGAATGGCTCCAGGTGGCTTTGAGACCCCAAGTGTGAAAACGTCCAGAGCTAGACTGATTTCCCTTGGGAGGTCATTCCACAGTTGAGATGCCACTGTAGAGAAAGCCCTGCCCCACATAGTCATGCCAGCTCCCTGTCTAATCTGTTGTGTTTAATGCTACTTGTTTGGGGATGTCTCAAGCAGAAGGAAGAGGAAAGGAAAGCATATTATCTTAATTTGTCACATTCCTCGGGTGTCACAGAGCCAGAAGCACATCAGTGCAGGCTTTTGAGGTCACTACTGTAAGAAGTGAAACTAGGAAATCCTTTGTAAAACTTGGTACTAGGATAACAGTATTCAATTTATACTAAATTCACTAAATTTAGTAAAACACTCTGAAATTCATAATAGCTTGCTTTGGAATAGGAATTTGTCCTGCCGGTAATGCTCAAATGTATTACAAAGGCTGTGCCCTTTGATTTCTCTTAGAAGGTAAAACAAAATTCTTCACATGTGTATTCAACAGTCAGGCTGAACTACTACTTTGTAGCAGAGAAGGATGAGTTCTCCCAAATTACCTTGAGCTAATTCAGAATTGTCTGGGTTCTTTCTGAGGAATGTTGAAGGACAGTCAGAAGAATGATGATAGTTTTCTCACCATAATCCACCAGGTTTTCCCATCTTCTCCCATCCTCAAAAACATTTTTCACCAGCCCTGTCCCCATATCAGTCCCCTTTTGCCTTACATCTAAGTTACAGAAGCAGCAGCAGAATCAGAGAGAGGTTTCCTTCCTTTTTCTTTCCTCCATCATCTTCAGAGTCATGCTGATGGCTCAGTGTCAGTGGACCAGTGAATGTGCTCTGGATTTTAGTCTCAATTTTAAAGAAGCTATCCAAGATGCAAAAACCTTATTCCCCCGGCCGCTAAAAGATGGCGTATGTTGAGTAGCATCTTTAAAGTTTGTACTAAAAGCTGTAGCAGGTTTGCCAGCATTGTCATCTCCCTGACAGGGATCAGGGGAAGAACACACAGGAAATGAAGACCATGGAAGATGTAGCTTCACATCTCTTGAAGAATGTCACATTTATTCCAGTCTTTAATTCAGTAATACAGACCAAAGATCAAGGATTTCAGTTTAGTCATCTGCACTTGCAGATCACTGACAATGTTGTTCATTTACAGAAGGTAGTTGTGAATTTTGTTGATGCAAATCTCAAAGAATGGATTTGTGTGAGATGCTAAATACATTTGAGCATTAAGTGCTAAATAGACATAATGCTTCCTGCAATAATCACTTAGCAGATCACCTGTTTTCTACTCCCTCACCTTTCCCAATGCATGGAATAGAAATAAGTTGGCACCATAAAACCACCTCTGAATGGAATTCCAGTTTTCTAAAATCATATAGATTGTTTCATTCTGGAGTTTGGACTTGAGGATGGAAGTATTCTATTTACACCCACTATTCTGACTCATATCCCTTGACTGTTTTGTCTCCACTTCATCTGAAAGCAAGTATTTATGATTTTCATAAAGAACCTGGTACAATGAATTCCCATGCAGAAAACAGATCACTGTGGAAAGTTTTAAGGCCACTTATTCATATTCACCATATGAATATCCAATCCCTTTTCAGTATCTTGCCAAATTTCTATCTGCATTCTGTTCAAATGACTTGGAATATTTGTGGCCCTTTCCCAAAACAATATATGGAAATAAATGCCACAGAATTCAATGGAATTAATTTATTCTGAGGTACAATCTGGATAAGGGTTGCACTGGTGATCCCATATGGAAAAGCATTTGTAGTTACCTGCAGCTGATGTGCTATGGCAACTAACTATGACAACTAACACACAATGCAATATATCCACCTTGCAAATACTTCACAGAAGAGGCTATCTAGTGTATTTGTACTTGTCCACATACATGCTGCTGTTCCAAAGCAAACTACATCCAAAGTGGATCTCAGTTAACAGTAATCTGTCAAAATACATCACACTTTCATTGCAGTTGAGAAAAGCAGTTTACAAAATATTGATATTTTAAAAAAAAAGAATGCAACAAATGCGAGAATGTATGGTGGAAGCCTCTATCTACCACCCATCCATGTACTCTCCTCCCCTAGCTCTCTCTCTTAACTGAAAAATTCATGGGCCCTGCAGAATGTAGAACCACAGCACCACCCTACAGATCCTTTGAAGAAATGATTATCTAGAGATTTTTTTTAATATTTATTTATTTATTTATTTATTTATTTTTGTAGCTTTGTGACTAGGGGAGGTAACATCTGCCACCCAGTGACTAAAGGTGACATTGCCAGCTGCAGTCAGATTTTAATTAACTTTTAACTAATCCAGTGGTTCTCAAACTGTGAGGCAGAACCCCTGGTGGGGGGTGCACAAGAGTTTGCTCAAGGAGATTGTGAAACAGGGGTGAAACAGATGGGCCAACTGAAGTGGCTTCCGGCTGCTTTGGAGGCATGATGATTACACAACGCACGCTGCCAAAGCAGCCAGGAGCCACACTGAAGCCACACTCTGGTCATTTGGACTGGAGTAAAAAGGATCTGGGATAATATGACTCCTGGCAGTGCCGGTCAGTCCCTGCTTGCATGGCCCACCTTGGAAGTGGACCATGTGGATAGTTGGGTTCCAACCCGCTTCCAGATGGAGAGGACCTGGGCTGCTCATTTGTGCTTGTCTGCTCCAGCCCACAGATGCCCTAATCCCTCCTTCTCCTCTGCTTCCCACACACTTTTTTTTCCCTCATGAAGAAGAGAAGAAAGGCAATGAAGATGCTTGGAGCCTCTGCCTGAGGGAGGAGGAGGAGAGCTATTTCCATATAAAATTTTAAATTATGAATATACAAGACTGTGTGAATGAAAATACACATACTAAATAAACAAAGTATTTTTATTCATAAACCATGTCAAGTGAACAGAGGGCATGACATGTAGGTGTGATGGAGGTCACAAAGGTAAGTTTGAGAACCACTGAATTAATCCATTTTAAAAACAATCCCCAAGTGGATATCTTTAGGTTCCCTTAGTATCCATTTCAAGTTTCAGAAGTCTAGGTTCATGATCTTGAAGCATCGGCAGAGACAAATACATAGTGTTGTTTTAGCTTTATAGCAAATGAGAGACTATAGATCACCCTGTTTGTTCCAGTTGGCAAAGGTTGATTAATTATACGGGAATAGAAGCACCAGATTGCTTCCTCCTCAACAAATGTGCCTTACTTTAATAGCATAGCTAAGACAAAGGAGATTATCACACTACCTTTAAAACACATTAAAAAGAGACTTACCCAAATTGAAGTAAAATTTGGGCTGCATCTGGATGCTATCACATGGATTTCCCTCCAAAAAACACCATCAGAATGCAGCCTGAATTTTACTTCAATTCAGGCAAGGTAAGTCTCTTTTTAATGCCTTTTAAAAGTAGTGTGATAATCTCCAAAGTGTGGTGTAGTAGTTTGAGCATTGGAGACCAGGGTTCAAATCCCTTCTGTCTTGGCCATGGAAACAGACTGGGTGACCTTGGACAAGTCACACACTCTCAGCCTCAGAGAAAGGCAATGGCAAAATCCTTCTGGACAAATCTTGCCAAAAAAAGCCTGTGATTGGTTTACCTTAATGTTGCCATAAGTCAGAAATTACTTGAAAGCACTCAGCAACAACAACAACAAAAAACACAGAAGGAAGAATGTGGATGCAGTACAATTATGTTGTATCTATGCTTGGGTTGAGACTCACATTCAGCGGAAGTAAATGTTTTCTTTTCATATCAGTACTGAAATGTGAAAGTACCTCATTTGAGTATCTCATAGGAGGGTGCTGCTAGAATACTTTCATGTGCACAATGCTTAACTGGTAGAATAGCTGCAAAGCAATCTAGGGTAATCCAGTAATGGTTGTTTCTTTATTTATCATTGGTCTTCATACATTTGAATCAGCTGGAATTAATATTCTGGTGGTTTGTCATTAAGGACATTTCTTTCTAGGCACATTTCCTTTGTTGATATTCCAGAAAACACTCCAGTTCCTTGTGACCACAGAATGGAGACCAGCAATGTCTGTACTTTTGGCTCATATATCATTTCTCCCTGAACACATGGGAAGACTGGTAAAATGCGGTCATTGTGATATTTGGCTGTATATATCATGCCCCTCCTTGAAAGACATTCAGGACTCTGTTCTGCATGTACTAAGACTTGTAGTAAGTGGAAGACAAATATTGCAATAGTATGTAATTCTATCCTTTGAGCCTCCTCTGAGAATCCTGTACTGTCCATTGGGCTCTGAACGGGTTAATACAGAAAGACCAAGAAAGAACTCTCATAAATAAGAAACGGGATGAGTTTCGGTGTGCCAGAAGTTATATTAAATCTAATTAGCCAGGCTATTCGAGGAGGTTCTCTGTTAAAGCCATACATTTCCACTCACTCTATAGTTTTTCCACACATTTGCTTACATGATCTTTAAAAACAGGAGCCAAGCTATGCTGTACTTCCTCTTGCATTTTTCCATTTGTCCCAAGCGTGGCTTTGTAATTACTTTTCTGCACATATGTTGCAGCCATTTTGTATTGTGGATAGTCACTTGTATTTCCCTTCTTCCTTTAGCTTTAGACTTCTATGGGTTTCTGTAATATGTGTAAGCCAATGGTAGATTGTGTCTGCAGTGATGATGCCATGATGATGTTCAACCTCTGATAGGAAGAGGAAGAGGAGAAGGAGAACAAGGTGGAGGAGGAAGCAGAAGGAAAAGTAGTAGAAGAAGACATGACTGACTTTTAGTGTACTGGTCAAATTACGTAAAATTAATAACAATTTCTGCCTTTCCTTGCCTTCCATTTTTTCCTATGCACTGATAAAGAGCTAGTTACCACATATATGCTTTAACTGATGGTGCAACATCAAGGGTTGACTTGTTTATTCAATGTCAAGGCCAGTTCAAGTTGTTAGTTATTACCACTGTTGCCATAAACAGCTTGGTGCTGAAATACCTGAAGATATGTCTTCTCCTACCTTATCATGTAGATTTATCAAGATCTTCAGAAGAGGCCAATGACTATCAACAATGGGAGAAATAAATTATGCATTAATAAAAGAGAGGGGCTTGTAGTGACAGCTCTCCAGTTCTATAATCTTCTCCAAATCATGCCCTCTTCTCAGTATTAATGCCCTTTTTTGGTCCAGGATATATATTTTTAAAGGATTACTTAATTTGTTGGCTGAATTTTTTGTTTTATGCCTCTGATTTTATACCTATTATTTATTGTAATTACTATAGTGAATGTGCTCTTTTATAAATATCATGTGTACTACTCTCGGATCCCTTGTCCATGAAGGATGGTTTATCAATTTAAATTAATCTCAACAAGCCATTGTAGAGCAAAAACTTTTGTACCATCTTGCAAACAATGCTTTTCAGTGAATATAGTCTGTACATAGCTGAGTGACTGAAATGAAGTGAAGTCTAGATCAGGAGTGGGGAAAGTATGGCCCTGGGGCTACACATGGCCCCCAATTTGAACGTTTGCAACCTGGAAGCCCCCAGCCAGTTCCCTGAAGCCCCTGGCTTCCCCAAACTGTTTTTCAATGGTACTGTTTTCAGGTGATTCACCCCCAACAAAATGCCAAAAATGCCTGAAACCACCTGCAAGTGTGGCAGTTTGTTCTCCTTCCAAACCTGTTTCTTTAGATGTATGTTATCCCAAAATGGTGGCTGGAAGTGATGCAATATCACTTCCAGTGTATCTGTATGCACAAGTGTGGTTCTCTGAGAGTGGGATGAAAGTTGCTCTTATCCTCACAGTTGCCCAACCCTGGTATGGGAGTCTTCCTTTCAGGTTTTTTTTTTTTTTTAACATTCTAGTTCCTTCATATCTTTTCCTCATGCCTTGTATCTAGAGTTGCCAGAGTGAAAAGTGGAGATTGTTCCTTTACCTTTAATTGTTGTGGAGAAGCGGGAATTTCAGCAGGTGTTACATGCCACACAATCAGGTAACAAGCAACAGTTACTGGAAATCCCTCTTCTATATAACCATTCTGGGTACAGGAACCATCCCCAAGTTTTCTCTTTGGCAACCCTACTTGTAGCAAAAGTTGAAGCCAAGATGTAGATGTCTGTGAATGCCTAAACACATTTAATGACATTTAGATACCACTGTTTCTCTGGCTGAGTTTCATAGCTGAAAGAGGATTTGGACCTGGGTCTCCTAGGTCTTAATCTCATTTTTTAAAACTGCTATACCACATTGAACCCTACTACAAGGTTAGAAACAGGGTTACTACAATCATGTAGCAAGGCTGCCAAGTTCTCCATTATTAGTCTCCCTTTAACCTTTCCCTATGTTTCACACTGATGGAACATCTGCATGCCAAGTACCTATTACTGGCCAGGATTGTCTCCAGCTGTTTCCTGTGCAGAGGTAAAGTCCACTTCCCTTTGTAAGAAGCAACTGGTGATCTGAAGATTTAGCCAAAAAATCCAGTCCTTTGGGCTTTCATGGTCATTCCCCACCACCACCATTTGCAGCTGTTGGAGGCACAAGAATGAGTTGCAATGTCACAAAGAGATAGGTTGAGTTCCTTACCTTTAGTCTCAGCTGTGCCAAACTGAACTCCCTTTCGTGTTCTCCTGGCCCTTCCATATGTTCATCAGGAGTTGTGCTAATATTTGGCACCATTCACAGCAACTGATAGTTTTTGGTATGAACCACAAGTGTTACCATTTTAAAAATGGACGCATTTAGCCCAGCACACTAACTACCTAGAAATTCAGAGTCCAGACTGGGAATACCTTTAGTTTTCATTCATCATTCCATAACCTTTATTAGGCATCTCGATAATCGATATACAATGAACAATACAGTATAAAATTTAGCTAAAATAATTAACATAAATACATACAATTTACCGTCATTAAAATCATCTAACACTGAACTCTAACCACTATTTAATTTGTGCCAGATTTTTGTTGCCTCCATTAAAAATTGGCCATCAAACATGTAATCTGTACATTACGATCCTCCAATAAATGTACTAAAGTTATATCAGTTAAGCAGCAATTCAATTCCGTTAGTTTCTTTAGCAATTTCACTCTAGAATACCTTTAGTTTCATTTCAACACTCTAGTCTAGTCTAACCTCATCCTCCCCAACATTTCATAGATGAAGACTGTGGCTACTGCAGTTTGACACCACTTTAACCACTGCCATGGCTCTCTCCAATGGAACCCTGAGATTTGTAGTTTGTTGTGGCACCAGAGCTCTCTGACAGAGAAGGTTAAATATCTCACAAAACTACAAATCCCAGAATTCCATAGCATTGAGACAGTTAAAGCAATGTCATACTGCATTAGGTCTGCAATGTAGATGCAGCCTGGGACATGTGTGGCAGAGAAAGATATTGCCAGGCAAGAGGAAGGCAAAAGTTATTAATTAAGAAGAACACATAAAACTACTATTTTAATCAGGGAAGCTCTAGAATTTCTCACCATGGCATTCTCTTTTCATTATGATGGGATTGTGGGCTCCTATGATGCAAGAGGCTATGCTGATGGCAGCAATGCTGCTAGTAGGGTCTCCCATGTAAGAAAGGACCTTCCTGAGGAGCAAGAGTAAATGTGCCAAACAGCTGCTGGGTAGCAGCAGTAGCTGGAGGTGTGACACTGATGGAAGATCTCTGAGAGACAAAGGCAATGACACCATAGCTAATACTAGTTAGTACTGTGCAAAAGGAGGCATGCTAAGACTCTTTCAAATGTCTTGTACCATGAAAACCCTATGATGAGACAATTCAAAATAAAACAAGAGATAGTGTGAGACATTGCACAACATAGACCATGATGTAGAATCTTTAGCCACTTTTTTTAAAGGCTGCTTTTCTCTGTTTTTAAAAGAATGTCTTCTCAGTTGTTGTTGTTTATTTTCAGCTGCATATCATCTCAGAGCTCCTGGTAAGTTGAGAGGAAATACATTAACTCATTAATATTTTATACAAATGTATACTAAATATACATTTTTGTACATAACTTGTCTCAATCATGCATGGTCAGTATGAACCGTATTCTAATATACACATTTTTAGGCCACTTTCCCTAACACACACACATTGTGTATACAACAAACCAAGAAACATTTTTCTTGTGGATTGTACTATACTCCTGGAATCTATTCTGAAGAAATATCTTTGCTTTGAAGTATATTCCAGGGCAGCCTTCCGTTAATTCAATTCATTCATTTATTCTCTTTCCCTTTCTCTCTCATACACACAACAGGATTAGTTCCACATCCCATTGTGATGACCACTTCTAAAATCTAAAGAGAGGCCTTGAAATTACTGACTATGATGAGTAATGCGTTATTGTAGAGACATATATATGTTATTATATCGATATATATATCAAAGCCAGGAGTGATCCTACACTTCATAAAGCCAGTTGCTCCTCTTTCTTAAGTGCAGACAATGGCTTTATTAGTCCGGCTGTTCTCAACTGGTCCCTTGAGAGACAAGTAGAATGCTTGTTTCTAGCCACAACATCTGGAAGTTGGCTATATTTATAACAAACTGTATTGCATAACCACGGACATCTGGAGTCTGTTACCACTACAGGTTTTTTTGGGGGGGAGGGGGAGGTAATCAATATGATCTTTCCTAAGAATGTGGCAATAGTCTCATGTAAGCCCAAATCTCTTATGAATCCTTGCAACTGTTTTTAAAAATTCAATATTCCTCCTCTCCTTTGACCTTTTATCTGTGGTATTACATTTGTATGTACCTATGTGTATAGTATTCCTCTGTGGCTTCTGTCATAGAGAGAAACCTTAAAGTGATAGACAGATGGAGAGAAGATTGAGATAGAGATATATTGCCTATAAAACCCTCAGGGGGGCTTTCAAAGTCACGGCAGGTGGAGCAAATGAAGCAGGGCTAAAGAATTCCAAGTCCATCTTGTTTGGTTTCAAATTCTTTATGTGCATTGGGAGAAGAAGATAAATAAAACACCTTGGACACAACAGCATAGCACACATTGGGGCCTGGTGCTCCATGACCCTAAAGAAATCTGCAGGGTTATGATTAGACAGGAGGAGGAAGAAACGGAAGATTTGGGGGAAAATTGTTTCCAATGTGTTGGTAGGCAAGCTATGAGGGAAAGTGTTTTTTTTTCCTCTCTCCCTTTTCTTCTGAGCCTTCATATCTCTATATCTGATGTCTAAAATCAGCATGGTGACTTAGGGCCTTTGGAGACTGCCAGAAATAGTGCAAATTGAGTCCACTTTAAATTGAGGTACTGCCCTGGCTCAGTGCTAGGGAACTGTGGGAACTGTAACTTATTGTGGCACCAGAGCTCTCTGACAGAGAAGGCTCAATGTCTTAAAAAAAATACAATTCCCATGATTCCCTAGCACTGAGCCAGGGCAGTGCCTCAATTTAAAGTGGACTCAATTTGCACTATTTCTGGGAGTCTGCAAAGGCCCTTAAAAGAGAGGAATAGGCTGTCCAAGAAAATCTGATTGCAGATGCAGTGATATGGCAGGTCCC